>OX465596.1:105632500-110632500 GCA_950022295.1 Bromus sterilis | reverse complement strand
GAGTCATCACCGGATAAAATTCCCACTCCGAGCAAATCACTGAACACCGCGTTAGAGCCCCGTTGCTTTGTATCTTCCATGTCATATGTTTGTGTTGCTATTATTGTTGTGTATTTATTGTTTCTCCCCCCCCCTTATTCTCTGATAGACCCCGCTGCTGCCGTCGACTACACCGCTGCTGAGTACGACTACTTCGTCGACGACCCTACCCCTACCGTCGAGCTTGCAGGCAAGCAAAGCCATTCTCTTCCCCAGATATCGCCTATCTTTCCGTACATTTCTTGCACTAGGCATTGTTACTGCTGCTGCTACGAGTAAAATCCTATTCAATTGCATGGCCTGATTTTGTCGCCCCTTGATGTACCTTCCTTTAATCCTATGCTGCCTATTATTACTTATGCATTATTCAAAAGTGAACCCTGCACATTGTTAGCTAGGTTTAGAATAGAGGGTCGTGATCACTTTGGAAGTGATCGCGGAAACGATATATTACAACTGCAACAGGTACGGATCAATGCAGACACCCTAGGGAACCTACAACGGCGAGACTCTGCCGAGTCGCTTCGAGTTTGACTTACGAGTGGAATGGACTCGTATTTCACTCTCGTCGGCTCAGTACCGTAACATCACTGGGATGATACGAGGTTTACCTCTTTAGTTCATTCCGCTGATGTCTCTGTCAAACCTCTTTAAGTGTGCCATCGAGGGTGATACCTCCTGGTTTCACTTAACGGTAGGAACTCGAACCAACTGGTGTCCTTAAAGGTAAGAAGTCGGGCGACCCAACGGTGCCCGCGAGTGGTATTGCAACAGGACGACAGGGAGGGTACGACCAGTGTACCGGTGTGCTTGGCCCCTGATCGTTGGCCGCGAGAGTTACCAAACCACGAAAGTCGAGCTCCTCCAGGAGCACACGCGAGACAAGGTAAGGAGACGGTTCACCTTGTTGGTAACCGCAGTGACTTGGTGGGACGACGGGGCAGGCACCGATGTACTGGTGGTCCTGGCTGCTGTCATTGTCCGCGGGTCAGTTAAGTCGAGGCAACGATAACGGTTGTCACGCAGGTTAATTAAAATGCCAAATGGTTCAGTGAATGTCTTGAGTTGGCTATATGCCATGTACGCACTACCTACCCGTGGGAATTACGAGTTTATGGGCTCCTCTGCTTCGTAGTGTCGTCCGAGGACTCTTCAGACGTCAGCAGTACCTCGGGCTGATTGCCGGGAAGTGCGCTGTCTTCTTTGCTCGAGTTGTGTTGTTTTTGTTACGGCTTCCCGACCACCCACGCACCGTGCAGGAGTACGTCAGGGTTGGGGTCCAAGGCCCTGAGTACTTAGGATTTAGACCGGCGGATGGCCTCTCTGTTGAGTTTGAAAGATGGGCTATGAAGTGTCGGATAGCCTCGGTGGACCGTTCCCTAACAAGGTTCCCGCCACCCTGGAGATCCGTGCGTGTAGCGTAACACAAGTGCACCCCTGCAGGGAAGATTAATCTATTCGAATAGCCGTGTCCACGGTAACAGGACGCTTTATGCTGAAGCTGGATCTTACCACTAGAAACTATTATTATTAAACTGTATGGTTCTGGGTTTTCTTCCTCGCGGGGATGTCGAGGAGGTGAACTCGGAGGCATTGCTAATTATTACAACTTATTATTATACAATGTTGCAGCAACTTCTGCTGCATTGTTACTTTATGCTTTTTATAAACTGTTGGCTGATTCTTACCTCATGCTGCAAGACATCGTCGGAAGATGCTAGTCTTCGATAGGCCTAGCTTCTTACCCTTGCTCTGGATTTCTGGCTTTCAGTCCACTATATACAGCCTCTTCTTTCCGTTGTTACAATGCATAATGCTTAGTAGCGGACGTAAGACTCGCGGGTATACTAGATACTCACCTGCTTTATTTTCCCCCTTTATTGTTTTGCCTGATCGGCCGCTGCAGTCGACGTTGGAGCCCAGGAGCAGGAGATCCCCGATGCCGACCCCCGCCACATGTAGATCCCCGATGTCTTCTACGACGTCGAGTTCCCCGTTGACCAGGAGTAGCTTGGAGGTTCCCAGGCAGGAGGCCTCGCCTTTTCGATCTGTTGTTATTTGTGCTAGCCTTCTTAAGGCAACCTTGTATCCTTGTGTCTGTACTCAGATACTATTGCTTCCGCTGACTTTGTGCTCTCGAGCTGTTGTATTCGAGCCCTCGTGGCCCCTGGCTTGTATTAAACAGCTTGTATTATTTTATTTGTAGAGTTGTGTTGTGATATCTCACCGTGAGTCCCTGATCTCGATCGTGTACCTTGCGTGTATGATTACTGTACACGGTCTGATTTTGGGGGCGTCACAATGTTCCCGTTGATTTTACTATTATGGACATAGAGTGTGAACCTTTATGTCTAATTATTTTGGGACGTCCTTTTCTTGGCACTATTAGTGCTGTTATTGACATGAAAGAGGGGAATATAAAATTTCAGTTCCCTCTTAAAAAGGGGATGGAAAACTTCCCTAGGAAGAAGATTAAGTTACCTTTTGAGTCCATCACATGGGCTAGCTATTCTCTTTCTCTTGATAAAACTTGATCTTTTTGCTTCTTGCCTAGCTGAAAGGCGTAAAAGAAAGCGCTTGTTGGGAGGCAAACCAAGATGTTTTTACTTCTGTTTTAAGTGGTCTTGATGATTTTTACTACTGTAGCAACATCATTGTATCTTTATTTTCAAGCTTTGTGCCAAGTTTAGCCTCCGATTGCAAGAAAGTTCAAAAGTTGTGACATGTTGTCCGGAGAACAGATTTTGTCCTTGGACGGAAACATTCGCCTAAAATCACCAGATCACCTTTTTAATCTGAATTTTTGTGACAGCGTGCACTATACAATTGTCTTTCGATCTTCTGTTCTGAGTTTTTTATTTGAGTTGCAGAAGTACCCCGAAAAAAGTATTTACTACCTGTTGGTCTGTTTTTCACAAATTCTGCCACGTTTTGCCTTTCCTCACTTTTGCAAGTCTT
Source organism: Bromus sterilis (assembly GCA_950022295.1). Taxonomy (NCBI): domain Eukaryota; kingdom Viridiplantae; phylum Streptophyta; class Magnoliopsida; order Poales; family Poaceae; genus Bromus; species Bromus sterilis. Next base: position 110,629,503 of record OX465596.1, on the reverse strand, counting down.
GCGCTAGATTTTTATTTTCAAAAACTTTTTGGCAATCTTGAAAAATAGTAGCCCTTCAAGAAAATATTTATTTCCAGTGGAGGCAAATTATTTTATTAAGGTTACTAACCTCTATAATCAGCTTATGATGAGTTATGTATGAAGGGAGTTTTCAAGGGTGCGAGGGAAGATGATGAAAGAAGATTCGGGAGTGTCAAGCGCTCAAGCTTGGGGATGCCCCCATGAATCCCCAATAAATATTCAAGGAGACTCAAGTGTCTAAGCTTGGGGATGCCCCCGTGCATCCCCTTCTTCATCAACAATTATCAGTTTGTCCTTCGTCTCACTATATTTTTATCACTTCAGGCGTTATGTGCTATGCTTGGAGCGTCTCGCTATTTAGTTTAGTTTTTAGTTTTATTTAGCTTTGCTTGATATTCATAACAAGTAAGAACCCAACGTTCCTTGTGTGGGAGAGAAACACGCTCCACGTCAAACTAGAACCCATCATAGGATTTTCATGCTTATCTTTCTTTTGTTGTGTGTTCTATTTATTTTCTTAGTTGTTGTCATGTTTAGCTCTTAGTTTTCATGCTTATATTTTCCATAAGCTTTTGTTTAGTTTGTTGCTGGAACTCTCTTTAGTTTTCATGTTCATCTTATTAAGAGAGTTGGTTGTTGCACTGAGTTGTGTCTTGACTTTAAGTAGGTAATTGAGGTTGTTATTCAGTTGTAGTAGTAACTTGCAATAGTTTTAAGCTATTGTTGTGAGTAATGTTTGAACTTTTGGTGACAAGAGCTCTAGCATATTAGTGATAGGTGTCGTATTTTGGGCAATCCGTGTTTATTTTCAAAAACTACAAAAACTAGTTGAGAACTCTAGCTACTAGATGGATCACTAATCTTTGGAGGGATCGGATATTAGAGTACACTCACGTACCATGAGTCGAGGATGCACAAGGATAACCAAACCCCCATACGTTCCACCTCGGGGTGCTTGTCTCTTTGTGAACCTCCTGATTAGATTGAGAGTTACCGATAATAAGTGCATGAGTTCTTCGGACTAATGTAAGTATTGAAAGTTGACACTTCCACCTCCTCAGTTTTGCCAGCCTCTTCGGTACCGCGCATTGCCCTCTTCTCACTTAGAGAGTTGGCATCCACCTCGCTGGTGCATCCAAACCCTTGGCATGATACGCTCTGTCATCATAAACCTCCTTATATCTTTCCTCAAGACAACCACCATACCTACCTATCAAGGCATTTCCATAGCCTTTCCGAGATATATTGCCATGCAACATCCACCTTCTCATGACTTGATCTTCATGTCATACATGTTCCTCCTACACTGGCAGAGGCATACATTTGCATACATCATGATAGCTACATCTTCTTTATGTTGAGTACCTTGTAAAGTGTGAAAGATCTTCTATACTTCTTGTAAAATAGAGTGTTGCCCTTAAGTGAGGAAAAGATCCCAAAGAGGACAAATTTAAAAGATCCCAAAGAGGACAAATAAGAGTTAAATAGAAAGAGCCATGTAGGCCACCAAAAAATAAAAATAAATATAGAGAAAAGAGAAAAATAAATAAAAAGAGATAAGGGGCAACACTACTATTCCTTTTGAGAGATCCACACTCGTACTCCCTCTTATACCTTGTACTCCTTAGAGATGATCATATATGCATATAGCTATGTGGGGACCTTCACACTTTAGAACTTGGCTTGTATATTTTAATGATGAGCCTCCTCAAATGAGCTCTAGGTCTTCTTGAGCGAGCAAGTTGGATGCACCCCCACTAGTTCCATTGGAGAGATTTTCTTAGCTCGTATGTGCATCTGTTGCATAGAAATCCCTACTCCTCACATCATATCTATCATTTGGCCCTCTCTCCTATGATTGTCCTCATTGATGTGAGCCTTCCACACCTTTTTCTGTCTTCCTCCTCCACCATATCTCTCTCTTTGCCATCATAAGTGTCAACTCTCGTGCTTACGCTCATCCATTGCATGAGTGCTCAAAATATCGAAAGGGAGTGGATCAAATTGACTTGTACCTGGCTAGTGGTCTAGGGAAAAGTCAAGATAAGATTCCAAAGAAGACTAAGTGTGAAACTTTAGTATATTGAGTTCTCAACAAATAAATATTTTTCTCTCTCGTATTCCCATCTCCCACTTCTTGCACGCAAACACCATCTGGAGACATTCAAGTCACGGACAACAAGAACTCTTGCACCTTTATGTTCTTATGTTGCTTGTTTCAATGCTAATATTGACTCTTGCTTGTTATGACTTGGATTGAATTACATACCATGATTGCTTTACTTAAAAGTTCTTATATGGTTGTGAGCATGTCACCACAAAAATTATGCTTGTTATCATTTACCTACTCGAGGACGAGCAGGAATTAAGCTTGGGGATGTTGATACGTCCCAAACGTATCTATAATTTCTGCTTGCTCCATGCATGTTTTGTGTGATATTGTTATGTTTTAGATACACTTTGATACACTTTTGATCATATTTGGACTAACCTATTAACTTAGTGCACCCCAGTTCCAGTTCCTGTTTTCTTCTGTTTTTCTATTTCGGGTTTCCCCCATATTAAAAATGCTCCAAAAATTCCGAGAAAATCCAATAAAAAATCATCACTTCGAAAGCTTCCAGAGTCCCGAAAGGGGGGTCGGAGGGGACCCACCAGGCCCCCATGCGCCCTCCCGGCGCAGCCTGGAGTGGGGCCGCTCCAGGGGGCCGCATGGACCCCTGGTGGCCCCTGGCTGCCCCCCTTTGCCTATATATTCTCCATCCTCTGAACCCTCAAAGGCAGAACCCTTTTTCACGATCTCGCCTTTGTTCCGCCGCTGCCACGCTTCCAAGATCGGGAGCATCAGGAGACCTCTTCCTGGCACCCTGCCGGAGGGAGGATTGACCCCCGGGAGCTTCTCCACCACCATGGACGCTTCCCGGATGATCCGTGAGTAATCCACCTTGGACCATGGGTCCATGATCAGTAGCTATGTGATGTTCACCTCCCCTCTTTGTTCTTAATGGATTGGACCTTGTGAGCTGCCCTACATGATCAAGGCATATATGTAATTCTTTCTGTTGTTGCTATGCTGAGTTTTCTGGATCTGATGGATTATGAGACTATGTTCAGATTGTGATTGAGTAATATATTTGGTTCTTATCTTTTATATTTTTGTTCTTGGGTAATTATTGCATGTTCTCCGTTGTTGTTTATTGCTTTGGCCAAGTAGTAGGTAGTGACTCCAAGAGGGAGCGTTATGCATGATTGTGGGTTCATGCCCCCTGATGACTAGCTTGAGTGACAGAAACATGAGCCTAGGGGATGTGTTGTTGACACAAGGGGGAAAACAACGTTTCTTGTAACCGCGGTTGCAAGGATTGTTTACTTTACGCAAAGTTCTTTAATGCAGTTGTTTGTTGCTTTGGGTTTACACTTTGGGTGGGGCTCGCAACTTAATACCAGCGAGATGTTATGGATAGATATCTCAAGGTGGATGATTAGTAGTAGATGCAGATGGATTTTGATCTACTTATTTTGGCGTACCGCCCATGCTTTTGAGCCTCTTCCTTTCTTTGTAGCATAGTTAGCTTTGGTTTGCGCCTGTAATCCTTTCAATTTCCCAGTTGTGATTTGTTTACCTCGCATAGCAGTTTTATCGTATTTTGGGAGAGAGGCATCACTAGTGAACATCATGGGACCCCGTTCCATATTTCCATCACTGTTTACACCCTCGATTTACTTTATGTTTTACTTTACAACTATAGTTATCATTACCTTTTATCGCTTGCGTTTGACCCTTTGTAAACAGCAAGGCCGAAGAGATTGACAACCTCTCTGTAATCGTTGGGAGCAAAGTTATTTGTATCTGTGTGTAGGTCCACGTCAACTCGTGCTAGTAATTTCTAGCGCCATTGTCACCTACTTGTCGTTGTCGGATTCCTACGGGAGACAAACCTCAGTATCTTCACTGAGGGAAATTATAGCTACGCTACATCTCAACCTTCCTCTTGGGGTAGCCAACGAGGGGCGAGAAACCACTCCCTTGCTAGAATCAGTTATGTGCTATGCTTGTAGCGTCTCGCTCTTTACTTTTTAGTTTGCTTTAGTTTTACTTGCTGTTCATAACAAGTTGGACCCTAGCCTTCATTTTTTGGGAGAGAAACACGCTCCACTTCACCCTAGAACACAACATAGGCTCTCATGCTTATCTTTGATTGTGCGTGTTCTTTATCTTTTCATAGATGCTATCGTGCTTATCTCTTGTTTTCATGTTTATCTTTTTAAGAGCTTTTATTTAGGTTTTTTCTTTTGGAACTCTCTTGAGTTATTATGCTTATCTTGCTTAGAGAGTTGGACTGTTGCACTGATTTGTGTGTCTTGCAGGAGTAGGTAATTGAGGTTGCTATTATAAGTGTAGTAGTAACTTGCAATAGTTTTGAGGTATTGATTTGATTAATGTTTATACTTTTGGTGCCAAGAGCTTGAGCCTATTAGTGATAGGTGACGTATTTTGGTCAATCCGTGCTTATTTTCGAAAAACTACAAAAAAAAATTAGTTTAGTAATCTAGCTAGTAGATGGATCTCTAACCTCTGGAGGGGTTGGAATATATATAGAGTACCCTCACGTACCATGGGTCGAGGATGTGAAATGATAACTAAACCCCCATACACTCCTCCTTGGGGTACTTGTCTCTTTGTGAACCTCCTGATTAGATAGAGAGTTACCGATAATAATTGCACGAGTTCTTCGGACTAATGCGAGTATTCTATTGTTGGCACTTCCACCTTCCATATTTTGCTAGCCTCTTCGGCACCGTGCATTTCCCTTTCTCATCTTGAGAGTTGGTGCGTACTTCGCTGGTGCATCCAACCCCTTGGCATGATACGCTCTGTCATCATAAACCTCCTTATATCTTCCTCAAAACAGCCACCATACCTACCTATCAAGGCATTTCCATAGCCTTTCCGAGATACATTGCCATGCAACATCCATCATCTCATGACTTGATCTTCATGTCATACATGCTTTTGCTTGGTTGAGGAGCCGCATGATAGTTGGGATTTTCCCTTATAATTGCTACACGACGTGCTAGTATCATTTCATATCCTGCTACACTGGCAGAGGCATACATTTGCATACATCATGATAGTTTTCCAGTTTTCTTTATGTTAAGTACTTCTTATAAATTGTGAAGATCTTCTTTTATATTCTTGTAAAATATAGAGTGTTGCCCTTAAGTGAGGAAAAGATCCCAAAGAGTACAAAATAAAAGATCCCAAAAGAGGACAAATTAAAAGATCCCAAAGAGGACAAATGAGAGATAAATAGAAAGAGCCAATGAGGCTACAAAAATACAAAAAAAGAGAAAAAAGAGAAAAAAATAAAAAGAGAGAAGGGGGCAACATTACTATTCCTTTTGAAAGATCCACACTCGTACTCTATTGTCATATTTGTACTCCTTAGAGATTTTCATATCATTCATGCATATTCCAAGGATGAGCCTCCTCAAAAGAGCTCTAGGTCTTCATGAGGAAGCAAGTTAGATGCACCCCCACTAGTTCCTTTGGAGATCTTACCTTAGCTCATATGTGCATCCGTTGCATGGCAATCCCTACTCCTCACATCATATCTATCATTTTGTTTTTTCTCGCCTATGATTGTCCTCGTTGATGTGAACCTTTCACACCTTTTTGTCTTCCTTCCCCATCATTATTCTCTTTGCCATCCTAAGTGCCAACATATCTTTCTTACGCTCATCCATTGCATGAGTGATCAAAGTCGAAAGGGAGAGGATCGGGTTGACTTGTGCCTGACTAGTGGTCTGGGGACGAGTCAAAATAAGATTCCGAAGGAGACCAATTGTGAATTTTTAGTAGATTGAGTTCTCAATTAAACTATATAGTATTTTAATGCTCTAAACCCATATCCCACTTCTTGCACGCAAACACCATTTGGAGACATTCGAGTCACGGACAACGAGAGCTCTTGCACCTTTATGTTCTTACTTTACTAGTTTCAATACTATATATAGACTCTTGATTTTTATTGTCTTGACTTGAATTGCATATCTTACTTGCTTTACTTTGAAGTTCTTATATGCGTGTTAGCATGTCACCACGGAAATTATCTGTGTTATCATTCACCTAATCGAGGACTAGCAGGAATTAAGCTTGGGGATGTTGATACGTCCCGAACGTATCTATTATTTCTTCTTGTTCCATGCTCATTTGGGTGACATTGCTATGTGTTTTGCTACACTTTCATACCTTTTTACACATATCTGGACTAACCTACTAACTCATTGCACCCAGTGCCAGTTTCTGTCTGCTGATGTCAGTGAATTGCACGTTTTACCCATATTTACAGTGCCCAAAAAATCCATGAAAAATATATAAGAAATTAGCGTATCGGAAGCTTCCAGAACACCGAAGGGCAGTCGGAGAGGGGACACCCCCTCCCAGATGGCCACCTGGCTCGAACAGGGGGGAGGTCGGGCCCACAGGTCGCCTGGGAGGTGGGCCCCTCCCCTGGCGCTCCCTTCGGCCTATATTTATCCCCTGATGTAGAAACCCTAAAAACATACCCCACATCGCGATTTCCACCTCTGTTCCTCCGCCGCCGCGATCCTGAGATCGAGAGCACCAGAAGACCTCTTCCCGGCACCCTGCCGGAGGTAGGATTGACCTCCAGGAGCTTCTACACCACCATGAGCGCTTACTGGATGTGCCGTGAGTAGTCCCCCTTGGACCATGGGTCCATGACCAGTAGCTATGTGATGTCTTCTCTCCAATCTTATGCTTCAATTCTTAGCCCTTGTGAGTTTCCCTACATGATCAAGTTACTTATGTAATTTTCCTGCTGTTTCTATGCTGTGTTTGCGGGATATAATGGTTTATGAGATTAAGTTCAGATTGTGATGAGTTATATATTTGGTTCTCCTTTTATATTTTGTTCTTGAGTAATTCTCGCATGTTCTCCATTGCTTTTTATTGCTTTGGCCACGTAGTAGATAGTAACTCAAAGAGGGAGCGTTATGCTTGGTTGTGGGTTCATGCCCTCCGATGTCTAGCTTGAGTGATAGAAACATGAGACTAGGGGATCCGATGTTGCCACCAGGGAGGAAACAACGGTGCTTGTAACCGCGGTTGCAAGGATTGTTTACCTTACGGAAAGTTTGTTAATGTAGTTGTCTGTTGCTTTGGGTTTACACTTTGGGTGGGGCTTGCAACTTAATACCAGTGAGATGTTCTGGATAGATATCTCAAGGTGGATGATTAGTGAGTAGATGTTGATGGATAAACGGTCTACTTGTCTTGGCGTACTGCCCAGACTTTTGAGCCTCTAACTTTCTTGTGGCATAATTAGCATTGCGGTGCGTTTATAATTCTGTCAATTGCCCAGCTGTAATTTTTTCATCGAGCTTAGTTGTTTTATCGTCTTTTGAGAGAGAGACATCACTAGTGAACATCATGGGACCCCGGTCCATATTTCCACCATTGTTTACACTTCAACTCTTTACTGATTTATTTCCTTTTATTTGCAATCACCATCACTATTTCCACCGTGCGTTTGACCCTTTGTAAATGACAAGGCCGGAGAGATTGACAACCTCTCTGTACTCGTTGGGAGAAAAGTTACTTGTGTCGTGTGCATGTTCAGGTTAAGGGAGCAATATCTTTCAGACGACGTGTTGCTCACTTCACCACCTTCTTGTTGATATTCGGAGTCCTTATGGTTCGATAAACCTTACAGTCCTTGTGTAAGGGGAATTCTCAATCTTGTCAATCCTAGAAGGGTACATATCATGGGATTTAAGGGTCTCCAAAGTTTTATAGATTTTGTGTATGGAGCTATCAAGTCTATTTAAATTCCATTGAATCCTACGATCTGCCTCATTTATTTTACCCATGCTTGGAATCTCTAGCTCTATCCTATCAAGTTTATTCATAATGTGAGCTAAAGTAATGTCCTCTTGTGTACTAGCAATAGGGAGATTTCTAATCCGTCCAAAATGCATCACAATTCTATATCGTAATTCACCCCTATTCATACATATATTTCATGTTATGATTCTATTCTTATGTTGTTTTGGCTTGTTTTACACAGTTTGCAACTTTCCGGTGCCGAAACAGCAGACGCAGGATTCAGCGGAGAAAAGTGGACATTGAGTTGCTGAAACAGAACATCTCCAGTTGTGTTCAAAATCGACGGAGGCCATTTTCCAGAAGATTAGTGAAGGTTCACCGAAAAGGGGCCAGAGGGGGGCCACCAGGTTCCCAAGCGCCCCCTGGCGCGTCCCCCACCAGGGGCGCGCCGGGAGGCCGCCTGGACCTCTGGGGCCACTCCCGGCTCCCCCCTCTGGCCTCAGATTCCCCGTCATCCAAAAACCATAAAGAGAGAGGAGTTTCGAGAGTTCCGCCGCTGCTCCGTGGCGGAAACCTACAGATAAGAAAATACATCTCCGGCGGGAAGATTCCGCCGGGGAGAACACCTCCCGGAAGGGGAGATCATCGCCATCGCCATGACCATCGTCATGGGCATCATCGAGATCATCATCAACATCATCCCCAACATCCGCACCTGTAACGACCCTATTCGCTAAGAATCCAAGTCTCTGTGCATTCTGTGCTAGTCCCTGGATCAATAGCTAGCACACACAGTACACGATGTAATATCAAGAATAAACCACATGTCATAAATATTACATCGAAGATCCAGTATTACAATATAGCATACCTACATAGCTCAAGGCTAGCTTAAAAATAGAATACAGCGGAAAACAATAAAGAGCTTCGTGGCGTCCATCAACTCCACCGGCATAGTTGAGTATAGACATCGTAACCCTACATCGCATCACTTACTTATCGTATACAATCCTGCAACACCGAAGGTTACAGCCCGACAACGGGTCAGTACATCTGATTTGTACGACAAGTCACACGAAAAAGTATATAGCAGACCTACAACTACATGCAAGGAAAAGTCAAAGGAAAGGCTTATGGTTTTGTTTTGCAGAAAGCTGATTTCTCCCAATCTACCTAGTCAAAATTTTAATTTAGCTTACTACTTAAGATTGAACTGGGCACACCAGTTCCAATCCACACCCTTTATTAAATCTTGCCCACTCAAATTATTATGGTGATTCATATGTCAAGATCCTTCAGTAACAGTAATGTCTAGTAGCTCAAAGATGTCCATAACTGAGGACACGGCTAATCAAGATTAGTTTTTACTCTGCAGAGGTTAGTACACTTTTCCCGTTGGACTCAACCCGAAGAATGAGAAGAAGTCTTTCAAAAGAGGTCACCCACACCCAACGGCAAGCCGATACCACCTATCACATCTACATCTACTAGTTTTGCATGGGAGAGGCTTCCTACATCGTACTCAACTAAGCCAGAGCCCATATGGCCAGCGGTTGTACATGGAAGCTCCTAGTCACCAAGTATGTCTGATCTTTTTGAGCCTGGACGGCGCCGACTTACGTTCAGAGGGTAGATACCATGACGTACTGTCGACCACCAAAACCAACCATTAGGGGTACAACCTGGTCTCGCCTTAGATAAGGCACGAGCCCCCAGGAAGCACTCCCTGCCCGTCCAGAGGTGAATTATATTTAAGTTTGCTAGTCAAATCATTAAATCCTCACACAACTCAATGTATTCTCAAGCCAATCCCCGTCTACAAGCATAGCAATATATAATCAAATACGAACTAGGGCGACGAAGAATACAGGATCAGATCATATGGCTATCCTACCAGGTTTTCAGCAATAACAATATAAAACTTCCTACAGATGCATAGGGTGATATTTGCTACATGCATAAGTAAAAATATAGGTTATGAAATGGTCAAAGTACAACTTGCCTTATACATTCGATGAAGTTCTTCGCTCTCACGATCCAGTCAACCCTATTCGTCACCCTCCGAGAAATCTATCTCAAACGAAGGAACTCGAATAAGCAATCACACCAAAAGGCAAACAAAAGATCAACAAAACAAACACAAAAGGTTGTAGCAACAAAACAAAAGGCTTGCCACGGTACAAGTGTCGATGTGCTCGAAGGTTATCGGTGGAAGTGAACTCGAGAGAGCCAACAGATAAAGATTCATCGGTAAGTAGTTGTGACCACGGACATTTATGAATCCAAGGTGAATATCTTGCCCACATGAAAAGTGTGTGAATCTTACCGATAACATGTCTCAAGTGACCCGATATGCAAAAAGAATCACGTGAAACGGAATACTACAACACAGGTCATAGCAAGTTCATATTTGAATTGAATTTGACTTTAAACAGATCAAGCAACTTGTGAAATTTTGTGTACACATGATATAGACAGAAAGTGCATGACACGAGTGATCCAACGCAAAAAGAATCACTCGATTTGGATCAACGGTTGAAAAGATACGACCTCCGGAATTTGAATTTGAATTTGAAATAAATTAAAATTCGAAAGTGTTCAAAAGTTTGAAAAGTTGATTCTATGCTAAAGTACAGAACAACACGAGCGTGTAGCAAAAAGTTTCACCTCAATCCGACGCACGGTGTGGGAGATATTGCGGGCCCAAGATTAGGGGGTTTTCTGCCAAAAGGACTTGTTCGCGAATAAATATTTTTATGAAAAACGCGATCGGGTCCCTGGAGGCAGTTTGACCGGCGGCGGCGGCGCGTTGCTCGGGCGAACTCCGGCGAGGGCGGGTCGCCGGCGGGGAGGCGGCGCAGCGCACGGGGGCGCGGTGGCCGACGAGCTTCGATGGCGGGGCGGCGCAGTCGCGCGTGGACGGAAAATATATATATAGACAGAGAAAAGAAAAGAAAAAAACATCTAGATCCGACTTGGGCCCCAATTGCGCTCGTGGACGGAAAAATGCTTCTGGGCCGGCTGGTACGGGTTTTTCTTTTTATTTAAATCTGAAACTTCAAACAATTTTAGAAAATTAATTACACGTCAGAAAAATATAAAATAAATTCCTAAATTCTTCAAATAATCCAAAGAAAATTATGCAATGAATACATTTTCCAAAAAGTAAAATAAAAATAAAAACATTTTCTAAATACTTTATTTAAATATAAAATACTTTTCATAAATCAAATAAAATCTAATACATTATTAAAAATATTTTTATTTGGTCAAAAGCATTGACACACCATTTCTAAATAGTAAAATATAAATTTTAAAATTTTCACACCAACAAATAATTTGGTAAAATAAAAACATCCCATTGGAATATATTTTTCAACTCTTTTAAAATATTTAATAAATCATTTTAATGAAATAAAAACTCTCTTAGCATTATAAAATCCCTAAAATAATTTTAGAGTTATTCATAATACTCATAATAAATGTTAAAAACTTTAAAGTAATATTCTAAATATTTTCCAACTTTATTAAAAAGGGGATAAGTCATTTTATATCCTCTCAAATGAATTTCCTTGAGTTGAAAAATGTTTTGCATATTCAGAAGAATTCCAATAATGATTTAAAACATTTTCCAACCTTTTAATATGTTGAAGGAGTCATATTACCTTCTCTCATTTTGTTTTGTTGGTTTTGTTTTAAATAATAAATTCCAAAAACACCAATTATGAATATTACGGAAAGTCCTTTTATTCCCTCTCATTTTAATATTCAATTCAAATCCAAAAGTTTCAAATCCTAGTGAAAATCAATCATATCAAGCAAACAATCATTATTATAGTTTATTTATTAACATTCCAAAATTTAGAAAATTTTGGGATGTTATAGACTACCACCCTTTAAAAGGAATCTCATCGCCGAGATTCGAAGAGGCTAGAAAGAAAAAGGTTAAGGTTTGGGTCTTCCTGACAGTCCATCGATCCGCTGCTGGTCCAGGGTGCTACCACCCTTAAAAGGAATGCGACACGGTCTTGACGAGTCTTGCTCCATCTATGGCATCCTTCATAGAGATTTCACGAACTCCTTCGAGGTCTTGAATCCTTCGAAAAAGAGGAGTCTTCCATATACCGAAACTTCATGGCTGACAAGTCAGGCGCCAATACTAAGCAACTATCGATTCCCTCATGGTGGTCATCAAGAATACTTTTACGGGATACTTGCAGGAAACGGTCTTGTTCCATACTCACCGTATAATTTACTATTATTAACAATAATCTTATATAGGGGTCAAACATCATACCATTCTATGGTTCGGGTTTAACATCGTCGTCTCTCTGTTGTAGGTAAGTCACTCAAGATTTACTATCCCGCATAGCAAGAGCGAATAATAAGGGTAGTCGTCATCGGGGCCAATCCATTCCACACCTAAATCATTACCTTGTATATGGTTTAGAGAATCTCGCAATCTAACACTCGGCCATCCTCACAAGCATTGTAGAAAGTTCCTCTTGATCTTGAACTGCGTTCAAATAAATCCATGGTTCCACAAGTCAAACAAACATCTATCGTTTCTTCACAACTCTCAGGTTTGCGCAAACTACTACAAAACGTGCACTGGTGAACTACAACTTGCTCCATGGTCCTTCCTTCAGCAAGATTGTGCTTTCCTTGTTGTAAGATCCTGGCACAAGGGGTTAACTTTGAACTCAGCATTAAGTTACATCCATCTTTATTCCAACCTTGACATTAGCAGCCGTTGTAGTAGCTTCTTCAGTGTAGGATGAGGATGAGGGGGAATAGAATGTAGATAGCGAGGTAGAGAGAGAGATAAATACCCATACAAACATCACACCAGTTTTCAAAATATAAGTTTTGTTGTGTAGCTGTCGGTAAAAACAAGAAATGACAGCTCACAGAACGTTCTAACGGTAGAAACTTGAATCTTCCAGGTCTTCAAGTCTTCAATGACGGTAGCTTCAGTTTTGCATTGTCGAAGAAATCTTCGAATCGTCGAGTCACTTGTGAACTCATTCTTCTTGTTGTTATGTCTCCTTCAGTCTTGAAGCATAATAAATAGATGAGGGTCTAAGGTAACGTAAACTTATTCTACTCGCATAGAAGAAACACAAAGGACCACACACAACATCAATCAAAGACATATCACGGCCACAAGGCAGAAGACAAAACTTAACAAAACAATCATGACATAAAACATCTAGTCCAACCTTAGCAAAACACACATCAATCCACCTCTCCAACTAACATTAAAAGGTACCATCATACACTTAGTGCACAATTAAGAATGTATATCCTCCAATTGCCAAACATAAGCTTCAATATGCCGACATCTTTGCTCCCACGTTCACATCTTCTTTCTCTTCAATCCTGGACACATGTTGCCATAGTGTCCCTTGTTCCTAAACCGGTAACACTCAACTTGGCTAAGGTCCTTCTTTTTCTTCTTCACGGCTGCTTCCCTGAATTCTTGGATAATTTTCTCCATTCCTTCCTTTTGATGCTGAGATACTGATACGTCCAAAATGTATCTATAATTTCTGCTTGCTCCATGCATGTTTTGTATGATATTGCTATGATCTAGATACACTTTCATACACTTTTGATCATATTTGGACTAACCTATTAACTCAGTGCACCCCAGTGCCAGTTCCTGTTTTCTGCTGTTTTTCTATTTCAGTTTTCCCCCATATAAAAAGAGCCAGAAAAATTTCGGGAAAAATAAAGGAAAAATCAGCGTACAGGAAGCTTCGCGAAGAGCCTGAGTGGGGCCAGAGGGGATCCAGGGGGCCCAGGCGGCCACCCGGCGCGGCCCCACCCCTGGCCGCGCCAGGGGGGCGCCTGGGGACCATGGTCCACCTCTGGCTGCCTCCCTTCGTCTATTTATTCTCCGTCACGGGGAAACTCCGAAGACAGAACCCTATTTCGTAAACTCGCCTCTGTTCCGCCGCCGCCGCGCTTCCGAGATCGGGAGCACCAGAAGACCTCTTCCCGGCACCCTGCCGGAGGGAGGGCCGACCTCCGGGAGTCTCCTCTCCACCATGGATGCTCACCGGATGTCTCGTGAGTAGTTTTCCTTGGACAATTGGGTCCGTGATCAGTGGCTATGTGATGTTCTCTTCCCCTCTTTGTTCTTCATGGTTTAGACCTCGTGAGCTGCCCTAGATGATCGAGGCACTTTTGTAATCTTTCTGCTATTGCTATGCTGAGTTTGATGGGATCTGATGGATTATGAGATTATGTTCAGATTGTGATAGAGTAATATATTTGGTTTTTATCTCTTATATTTTTGTTCCTAAGTAATTCTTGCATGTTCTCCGTTGCTGTTTATTGCTTTGGCCAAGTAGTAGGTAATGACTCCAAGAGGGAACGTTATGCTCGATTGTGGGTTCATGCCCCCCGATGACACGCTTGAGTGACAGAAACATGAGTCTAGGGGATGTGCTGTTGCCACAACGGGGAAAACAACGGTGCTTGTAACCGCGGTTGCAAGGATTGTTTACTTTACGCAAAGTTCTTTTTAATGCAGTTGTCTGTTGCTTTGGGTTTACACTTTGGGTGGGGCTCGCAACTTAATACCAGCGAGATGTTCTGGATAGATATCTCAAGGTGGATGATTAGTAGTAGATGCAGTTGGATTTCGGTCTACTTATTTTGGCGTACTGCCCGTGCTTTTGAGCCTCTTCCTTTCTTTTGTAGCATAGTTAGCATTGCGGTGCGTTCATAATCCTGTCAATTGCCCTTCTGTAAATTTTTTACCTCGCATAGCAGTTTTATCGTCTTTTTGGAGAGAGACATCACTAGCGAACATCACGTATCCTGGTCCATATCCTTATTACTGTTTCCACGCTATATTTATTTTCCTGTTTTTTACTTTCAATTGCTATCATTATCCTTTGTGTTTTACCCTTTGTGAACAACAAGACCGGAGAGATTGACAACCTCTCTGAACTTCGTTGGGAACAAAGTTATTTGTGTCTGTGTGCAGGTCCACGTCAGTTGCGCCGCTGACACCTACTTATCATCTCTGGAGTCCTACTGGAGACAAACCTTAGTATCTTCACTGAGGGAAACTTGCTGCTGCGCTACATCTCAACCTTCCACTTGGGGTAACCAACGAAGGGCGAGAAGCCATCAGATACTTGTTGTGTCATGATGAAAAATTGACACTGAGCGGGGTAATGATTATTTCCTTCGCACACAAAACATGTGACTTGAGCAGTAGGACATTCTTCACCCAAGTGAATTTCCTCACAATAGGGACATCCATCTTTGTGTCCTTCATAGGAGTGTCCTACTTCCCCGCAAATTTTGCAGGCACGAGGCCTCTTACGGGTTATCGTCCTTTGCATCGGGGTGACGAGGCGAGATCCCAACAAAATCTTTGTAAACTCCTTCCAAGTAATCTTCTTTCTTGATCCGTTAATCGCCTGGTGCATTGTCCACCAAGTAGAAGCCTCTCTTACAAAATGTTTGACCGCATAGTGGACCATGTCCTCACTTCCAACCTTGTTACGCTCCATTTGTTCCTCCCTATTATGAATCCATTGCTCCACCTTCAGTCTTGTCATCGCCTCGGAGAAGGTGAGCCTTACTTCATACTCCATCTATTGAGCCCAAACGACAAGGGTTAGGGGCAACTATAACACCGACAAGAAAACAAACTAAGATAACACCAAGCACATGCACTCAACAAGAAAGAGGCAAAAACACCTACGTTCAACAGTAACACAGAACAACAATCAATGAAACACAAAGGTCACACCACACAAAAAACTCCTAGAGTAAGGTCATATGTGCAAGACATACGGTCTCATCATACTACGCGACATTCGTTCATCTAACTTCACATGAAGGTGGTGGTCTGATTCTAAGCTTCATCCTTCTCAGCTAAGCTGATCTTAAAATCTTCTCGTAGTATGAAAACTCATTAAACCCCATAGGATACTTCTTCTAGTTCTGGTACTGGTAACTTCAATTGTTCCATGAGGTTGATGATGTACTTCTCTAATACATATCTTCAGGGCATACGCAACTCGGAGGGGTATTTACATTAAAACGAGACAAGGGGTTTAGAAACTGAATAATAGATGAGAGATACTAGTGGAGAGAGTAAGTAATCGCAGAGTGATAAAATATTTTTGTTCCTATGGCTTTTCCTATCCATTTTCTAGGGTCACGACCTACAGTCAACATGGGCTCTGATACCATCTGTAACAACCCGATTCGCTAAGAATCCAAGTCTCTGTGCATTCTGTGCTAGTCCCTGGATCAATATCTAGCACACACAGTACACGATGTAATATCAAGAATAAACCACATGTCATAAATATTACATCGAAGATCCAGTATTACAATATAGCATACCTGCATAGCTCAAGGCTAGCTTAAAAATAGAATACAGTGGAAAACAATAAAGAGCTTCGTGGCGTCCATCAACTCCACCGGCATAGTTGAGTATAGACATCGTAACCCTACATCGCATCACTTACTCATCGTATACAATCCTGCAACACCGAAGGTTACAGCCCGACAACGGGTCAGTACATCTAATTTGTACGGCAAGTCACACGAAAAAGTATATAGCAGACCTACAACTACATGAAAGGATAAGTCAAAGGAAAGGCTTATGGTTTTGTTTTGCAGAAAGCTGATTTCTCCCAATCTACCTAGTCAAAATTTTAATTTAGCTTACTACTTAAGATTGAACTAGGCACACCAGTTCCAATCCACACCCTTTATTAAATCTTGCCCACTCAAATTATTATGGTGATTCATATGTCAAGATCCTCCAGTAACAGTAATGTCTAGTAGCTCAAAGATGTCCATAACCGGGGACACGGCTAATCATGATTAGTTTTTACTCTGCAGAGGTTAGTACACTTTTCCCGTTGGACTCAACCCGAAGATTGAGACGAAGTCTTTCAGAAGAGGTCACCCACACCCAACGGCAAGCCGGTACCACCTATCACATCTACATTAGCTAGCTTTGCACGGGAGAGGCTTCATACATCGTACTCAACTAAGCCAGAGCCCATATGGCCAACGTTTGTACATGGAAGCTCTTATTCACCAAGTATGTCTGATCTTTTTGAGCCTGGACGGCGCCCACTTACGTTCAGAGGGTAGATACCATGACGTACTGTCGACCAACAAAACCAACCATTAGGGGTACAACCTGGTCTCGCCTTAGATAAGGCACGAGCCCCCAGGAAGCACTCCATGCCCGTCCAGAGGTGAATTATATTTAAGGTTGCTAGTCAAATCATTAAATCCTCACACAACTCCATGAAATGTTACATTTCCTTCACTATCCCACCTTTGTGTAGAAACAACAGTCAAGAACATGACCTTTCCAATAAAGTTGCTTCTTTGTATGGATGTCATAGGCTATTCCTCCTCATCGAGCAAATAATAGTTTAGTTTTTCTTCGTCATGTAAAACCACTTCTCATTAATGTGCACAATATTGTGCATAGTCTTGAATATTGGCCTCGTGGTTTCTATTATTGTCTCATCAACCATTGACAAGCATAATTTTATCCTTTCTTTCTTATTCTTTTTTTCAGAATTGGCTTCACACAGTTTGTATGTCTCCTTATCAACTCCAGCATAAACTTTCTGTGGAGTGTGGTAGGGCTGCATCCAAGTTGCCAAGCTAGTGATTTGATAGTAGATCTCCTATTCAGTGGGATTGTATAGATATGATCTAGATTGGTGTCATTTGGATTTCTTCCACAGTTTCCTTTTCTATGAATGAAAACATCCACCTCCAAACCTTGTTCAATTTGCTTCATACCTTTCTTCCAAATTCTCTGTATATTCCAGATGCCTACTCCAAAAAAAAGCTGGCAATGCTTTTCTTATCATCTCTATTGAACTTCCCCCCTCTACTTATATACAGTGCATGCAATGCAACATAAGCAACATATTTTTGCTTGTCATCAAGTATTTTCCTTCTTCTAATTACTTGCTCCACACGTTCACCAAGAAATACAACAAAGAAAAAATATTAATCCTACTGAATTGAACAAATGATGAAATGAAATGCGAATAAAAATATTAAATGTATTTAACTGAATTTTCATTCAAATCTTGTGTTTGTGCAACTCATTCAAAGCTTGTGTGTGGGTGTGTGTGTTTGTGTTTGTGTGTGTGTGTGTGCAGCTTGTGTGTGTGAAACTCATGTGTGCGTGCAATCCATATGGGAAGAAAATATGAAGCCACCTGAACACATAGGAAATTGACCTACTACAACCTCACATATATCCGTTCCTATCCCACCTTTCAATCAAACCCTAACAACTTCACTCCATGTCACTTCACTTCGCCCCTAAGCTTCTCTTCAATGATCTTCGATCTTCTTTGGATCCAACTACGAGTTCTTCTGATTCATCGACAAGGACCTCATCTCATGAGAGGATCATGCGAAGATGGTCGTCAACCTCACTCTCTGATTACCGTCTGTGAACAAAGCCCATCCAGCAAGAGTCGACCGCATCAAGCAACATCGATGGCTCAAGGTGCATGACCATGATCTCACCGAATCAGCACCGCAAGCACGGGTCTGATGCATCACTCGATTCTGAAAGTTGATAGAGCAAGTATTGTAGCACAAGGGTTCACGCAGATACCCAACTATTCTCAAGAGGTGGAATCTCTTTCTGATATCTTGTATCATTGGAATTTTGATTTCCGGTGGAATCTCAATTATGAATCGAAATACAAAATGCAGCATACATTGTGTAAAAATCAGTAAGTCGACTTATGACTTATTGCTGTCGGTAAATATGGTACAACCGACGTAGTGAGTTCCTTATGCAGAAAGATTACTTCTACAATGATGATTATCCATGTTTGTGTGTCATACACAGTGACTACTCTTGCAATGACGACACATGTAATCATCTAAATGACAAAGTTTCAAATGAATAATTTGGGTAAACCAAAATACCGCCCATTACTACAACTTAAGCACATTCATTCATACATTATGGTATACTATGTTGTCTATATCCCAAATATACCGAAGAAATTCATCGTGGACAAATCTTATCCATCCATAACTCTCATGGCACTTCGTTCTCTAGACGTAGAGAAAGATCTATTTAGACCAAGAGATGATGAAAATGAGATATTGGGACTCAACGTTCCATAATGCCTTTAGATCCACCAATTGGTTAGGACTCAAGAATATCTTTCGATATCTCCAAGCCATCAAACATCTTGTCCTGGTTTTCCAGTTTCAAGGAAATATGAACATCAATATCATTGGATACATTGGTTAGATCTCCACTATGCCAAATCATAGATAAGCTTAGTGTTCCTACTAAGTGTGGTAGTGAAACCACAATATATTGACCAGAGGGGGGGTGAATGGCAGATTTTTAAAATTTCTCGAGGAATTTCGATTTCCTCAGGACTGAGGCAATTCTAAATTGAGGAAACTCACAGAATGATGAAGCACAGAAACATTACAGAATGTAAACATGAATACATAGCATCATATTGCAACTGAAATAAAATCTAACAGAAGTGCAGAAGTGCAGAAGTGTATCAGATGCAAAGCATGAGGAAATAGATCAGAGGGAACTCAGAGAGGAAGGCATCAGGCCCAAGTCATCAGTGCAGAAACAGAAAAGTAAGGTTTGAAGAAATAGCACCAGGGCACAGATGACACTGATTTGGTAGACCAGTTCAAGTTGCTGTGACAACTCTACATCTCGTTGGAGAGGCTGAGATTCAACTCAGTAGACATAGTCTTCACCTTGTTCTCCTTGAACTAAAGTCCTCAGACTCCGTCCAACCACTTAGGTGAGTCTTCAAGGTAGACTCCCGAAACCTTCAGACTTCGTTCACTCAGGAAAGTCACAATTGCATATTGACTTCCTCAGAACGATGACTCCTACACCGGCTTGAAGATCACAGTCTTCAAGAGTAAAAAGCTTCGTATCACTCGAACTGAATTCCTCAAAAATGCTCAACTACTCAGGTTGGTGGTTTTCCTCACTTAGGTTCTTCAGGTTCCTCAGAGGTGGGTTGCTCTCAGATGACAAGTGTTAGTTTCTCTCGCGGAGCAGCCAACCCACCAATGGGGTTGGGGGCGGCTATTTATAGCCGCAGAGCAACCCCAGGTGAAAGGACATAAATTCCCATGCACGAAAAGACCATCGTGTCCACCCTTCGGACCGTTGCTAGACAGGTTTTAGCTTCACACTACGTGACACGTGGCACGATCAGAAAATATTCTCTCTCTTCCTTTCTTCAGGAAAACTGCACTGACAGTTTCTTGACTCCTCAATCGAAGACAGATTCCTCAGTGTCCTGAAGAACAACGTCTCAGACACCCGAGGAACTGAACCTCTACTGCATTAGATTTCTCTGGGTTTTCTTCAGATTTTCTATTTGAGCACTTCCTCAGAAATACGAAACTCATTTTCTTCGACCCCTCCAACAGTGCAGTGTTTTCCTATGATTCAAGAAATATAAAAGTCTTAACGAAGACTACGCTTCAACTTTTGCTTCAACTTGAGTTGCCTCAGGATGGCACACGACTTCCTCAGGATCAACCGGATACCTCAGGATCCAGATTCCTCAGGATTTCGCGTCTCGGCATTCTTCAGGAAAAGCACCATTTTCTTCAATGTTCCTCAACATTTTGGGGGGTCGACAACGATGGTTAAACGCTTCTTCAAAGACTGTTCTCCTGTGTATACTCGCAAACACAACAGTCCCTTAACCGTTTTTTCATCAAATACTCCAAAACCTCAAAGGGGGTACTAGATGCACTTACAATCTCCCATTTTTTGGTGATTTGATGACAATCAGGTTAAAGCTTCAACGAGAATAAGTAATTTTAAGGAATTGAGCTTGAACAAAAAATTTCATACTGTCTAAATATAAAGATGCTCCCCCTAAGGATAAGCATATATTTTAAAGACTTTGTACATAGTATGCATATATTTTGAAGACTTTGTACATAGTAATTATTCTGAAAACATATGAGCAACTTCCCTTATATCCAGGATTATCTAAAACAGTGCATCTGATAGAAATTTTGAGGAACTAATACTGCACTGAGTAAAGTGGTTGCGAGGAATAAGCATTATGCATGAGATAAGACAAAAGTATCAAGCAACCACAAAAGTTTAAAATTTACAACTCATTACAAAAATCAACTGAAGAACAAGAGTTATAACATGAGGAACCCAAAATAATGACCCGCTTAAAGATTAACTTAAATTCTCTCCCTTTTGTCATTAAATGCTCCAAAACCTCAAAGGGGGCACTAGATGCATTTAGAGGTAGTCATCCGGAGAAAGTTTTCAAAAGGCTTAGTGTCTACATCCACAAACTATTATCTCAAAGATAATGTTGCTTGTGTTGCCCTCATATAAACAAGTTACGTAACAAGCAATATCACTATAATGTTCATCTTGTAAGTCAAATCATACAAAAAAACTTATACATTTGTTCACAAAATCTCTATCAACTTCGACATCAAGAAAATGTTCCTGAAATTGGTATTTGACATTGTAAGTCAAATCATACAACAAACTTATACATTTGTTCACAAAATCTCTACCAACTTCGACGTCTAGAAAGTGTTCCTGATATTGGTATTTGACGGCTTTGAATTAGTATTTGACGGCTTTGAGATATGCAAGAATCAAGGGAAGTATCTTCCCGAATGCATATTATAGTTATTTTTCTTTTATGAATTTACTTCCGGATTCTCATTATGTCCAACTTTATTTTTTTTCACCAGGTTCTTTTAAGGAAGTATATACCACATATTTTTGTCCTTTTAATTCAGGAAATGGGGCATCAAGGAGGGCCCCAGGAGGTGATAGTAAGTGGCAGAGATGGAGAGATAAACGTTGATCAGCCGTCTGTTGCCAGTTTCTGGCACCATACAGAAAACTCAAGAGAATATTGAAGAGAATACAAAGTGATTCTATAGTGAAAATGAGTTTTAATGTTATGTAATTAATTAATACTATAGATATGCGACTTCCAAAGAATTTTGAATCAAGTCAAACCAGAAACTAGAAGAAAAAAGGGTCATACAGGATCCAGGAAACCAGCAGGACATAACTAAGAATTAACATAATGAAACAATGCATTGTTAATAAAGCACCAAAATTGGATAGCAAAGATATGGTTCACCAGTAAATCAACCAGTAACCAAGGGTTGAATTACATATCAAAACATTGTCTTCTCATCGTTTCACAACTTAGCTAAATAAAGGCTAAAACATCATTGACTCTAGTTTCATGGCCAAGGATAGATATTCAGGACAGAAGATGCCACAGCACTTAGTCAAACAGACTGAATCCCATGTCCTGCAAGTAGAGGCAAATACAAACAAGTAAGAACCTTCTCATAAAACTGGGAATGTCAAAGTGTTCCAAAACATTAGTCCAGCTCAATAATAATAATATCTAGTATTCCAGTGCAATGGAAATGTGCAGTAGTTCCAAAAAGGAGACAAGAGAAGTAATCTTACATCATCACTCTCTTCCTTCTCCACAACCTTCTCTTCCTTCTTTGACTCAGCTGCAGGGGCAGAAGCAGAGCCACCAGCAGAAGGAGCAGCAGCAACAGCCGCACCACCACCACCAGATGGAACAGCAGCAAACTTCTCCCTACCAGCAGCCAAGAGCTCGGTGATGTCCTTACCCTTCACTTGAGACAGCATCAGCTCCATCTTCTCATTGTCAATTTCACAACCCACTGCAACAGACAGGTAAACAAACATTAGAAGCTAACAATACAAAAAGACAACAGTAACATTAAAAACAGAGAAGTATTGATTGTCAAGTTCTCATTGATATATAAACACCAATTGGCTAAAGCTAAGAACATTCTACCCTATAAGAAACCTAGGTAACAGGGGTCCACTTTATTTGCAAGTCAAGCTTCATGTGTAGGTACTAATGCTAAATATGACATTAGCACAAAATATATAGGAACAAAAGGGAATTGGAAGAAAGCAGCAGACCAAACTAATGCAGGTGACGAATTTACCTGACTCAAGAATGGATGTGAGGTCCTCTGCAGAGGGGCTGGCGTTGCCAGAGAGGTACGCAAGCAAATAGGCAGCGATGAACTTCATCCTGATCAAATAACAAAGGAACATAATAAGCTAGTGTGACCTCAACAAGACAGGCAAGTAAATAACTGTAATTATTCAAATATCTGCCAAAAATCAAAGTCACTACCTATGCAACAATGGGAAAAGAAACTACTTTAAATATCATAAGATAAATTTTCCAAGAAGAGAAAACATATGGTTTCTATGTGCTAATGAACATTTCCAATACCCATCAACAAGGAAAAAGAGCAATCTAACTTCCAGTAAAGCTACTTAGTACTACAGTATATTTCATGTCAGTGAAATCTCAGCATTTCTCTCATTCATTAGTGGATCTAAGAAACTGACTGGCTATTTTGCAGAAACTATACTACAGTATTTTAACTAAAAACCAGAAGGTCGTGACAACGTACATCCACAAACCTATCGCTAACAAGAACAACGCGATCAAACCAACACCGTGACCAGTAAGGAAATGGCCAATCTAGAATCACATTTCATCTACATCTAACGGAGGGCAGCGCACTAACAACAAGAACACCTGGTATAGATCATATCTACAGAGGCAGAGAAGCGCGAGGGAACGAATGAGACGTTACTTGGACCGGAGGAGGAGAGAGCTGATGGCGCGGAGCGGCGGCGGCGGAGAGCTCGGGCGATCTGCTAGGGTTTCTGCGAGTAAGGGGCTCCCGTGGATGCGGCGGGACTACTTATTTATACAGACCGACGCCGGGTCGCGCTGCGATCTGGGCCGTCCGTCTGCCAGCGGAAGGTGGTGTTCATGCCCTAGCTCCGGCCCTGGCCGTTGATCTCAGCCGATCGACGCCCCCTGGCAGGGCTTGTGTGCGTTTACTAACCATTCGGCCCAGTTACGCGACTTTTTTATAAGGCTTTTGAGCCCAGCATTCGTTACTCAGTGAGAAAAAGCCCACGAGTGTCACTGAGGCGCACAAACCCTTGTTCCCCTCTCTCCTTCGGCCTCCATCGCCGTTGGTTGCCACGACGAGGGACGGACCCACCACCAATAGGACGAGGTCCGGCGCCGGACAGACCAGCCGGTGGTGCGCCAACGGCGGCAAGGCGGTGAGTGCCCTCTCTAATTCCCCCTGGAATGGCTGACATGATTTTCCCATAATTCTGGAGCTCTGTGTTCGTGCACATGAGGTGTTCGATGTAATGCTGGCTGTGCAGTGGGAACTCGGTGCGACGTACAAGGCTGGGTAAGAGTGGATCTTGAGTCCCGGTGCTTGAGGAGGACGACCAGGTGGGGAGGAGGATAGGGTTCCTCTACCGACGACGCCACTGTCTCTGATCTATTTCACTGGAGCTGGTAGGCATATCTGCTGCTTTGCTTCGGTACCAGCAAAGTGAAACAAGACTAACTGTTATTTTCCTCTTGGCTGGTTGCAGGAAGTTGGTCAGCATTAGCTGCTTCAAGCTTCTCGCCCGTGCGAAAAGTTGCTAGGTCACCATGGATGGTATGCGCATACTTACACTCACACCAATTACGCATGTTATCATTACTCGTCGTGCATAAATCGTCAGTTTTTCGGTGGTAGATAATGGTTTACGGTGAATGAGCATCTAGTAATATGTGTAGTAGGCTTGGGATGATTTCTTAATGGGCGCCCTTGTGGCATGTTTTATCTTTGATGAGGTAAGCCTAGTTGATCTTGGAGGTAGGAACCACAAATCCAGGGAAGTTGGGGCTATCGATGCATACTAGTAATGCTTCATTGCTCAACGAGAAAAGAATAGGGAATGGTGTCCACATTTTGTTTCAGAACATTGAACAATGTTTTTCTTGTCTAGATACAACAACAAATGGCAAGATTGAAAATCGTTCGGTCATAAAAGGATGATCCTTTCACTCATTTGTGTGACAATTAGATTCTCAATTTATTTATTTTGCCAACTACTTGTGCCCGTGGCTATTTTCATTTTTCTTCTTTTGTGGGGGAATGCCTATTCCTTAACAGTCGATAAACAAGAAACAATGGAAGAGACCATTCTCGTTGGTGATGATCTTATGCGTGGGCCACCTTCTCCTGTTGTACCGAAAGAGATTGCATCCCATGTCCTTGAAGGTGTTGAGCTCTGCGATGGTATCCTGAAGAATCTTTTCCTATGTGGGTAACTGTGTACTCTGACATCTAAATATGTTTATTATTTTCCATATGTAAATAAGTATGGAGAAAATGAATGCTATTTATTCTGTCCAGGCTTGCAAATCAATGATATTGAGCCATTTTGTCAAGACGAAATTGTCCTATACAAACAATGCGCTGAGAAAAGGGTCAGCTATATTAAAACTATCTGAGGCTGCAGCTTCATTCCTTGTCCTGTTTAACCAATTGTGCCATTTCCTGAATTGTTTTTACAGGATAAGGAAATAAGGGAGCGACTGCAGGATAGTGAATATAAATTGGGTTTCTCTATGCCTCTAGAAGACGCAAACGAAAGAGTCACTCAACTCCAATCAGAACTCAAACTGCTTGAAAGGTAGCCTTAGTGCTGGTGCTCTTTTGTCGTAGATACATTACAATAGATCTGAAGAAGGTTAATAGACTTCTGTTCGATTTCGTAGATTAAGATTCCAAGGTTCATTTTTTCTTTAGAGTTTTATAGGCCGTGGTAAACTGTACATACATCCAATTCTCTCTTACCCTCAGGATACTTGCCAATCTGCATCGGCAACTAGATTAAGACTTAAGAGCGTCGAGAAACGTAGGGAGATTCCTTATCCAACCTCCTTCGTATCTCAATAATTTAAAGTGGATACTGGATAATGATATTAAAAACTTCACAAACATCCAGTCTTCATACTTACATCGCAAAAGACTAGTTTGTACACTTTTACACACTGTTGTCACTATAGTGTCCATAAGTACTAAATGGTGCAATAATCTCCTATACCTAATGGGTTCTTTATGCTTGCCTCCAATGATTGCGATTCCTTGAGAGCTAAGGATAATTTTGTTTAAAATTCGACTGTTGAAGCCATTTGATGATAACACACTGAATACATATTTGTTTTCTTCATGCCTGGGCTGTTGTACCGGGCACTGCAGGGTTAATTGTTTAGCAATCATGTGCCTAACAATGTAATCTAGGCTATGGTGTTCTACTTGACTATCTAGAGGCTAGAGCTTGGTGAGAACAAGGGGTTATAATTTCCTCGGAAAGTTCACGTAAAAGACTTTCAATGTACACATCAGTACTCTCGTATTGATTAGTTATAGCACTTGGTATTCCCCCATCCAGCATCTACCAGGGGTATTCTGTGACATTTGGGGCTAATTTGGTAACCAGGGAAATTAAACCCGGGGTAGCAACCCCAATCGAAGGAAAATATGGGGGCAAACGATCCCCTTCCTACTTCACAGAGATCGAGTCCTCTTGGTCGCTGAAGAAAAAGGCGTGGATATTTTCTCCGATGGCTGGACTCGTGGATGGATCTCCCAGTGGAAATGGAAGGATCGGGCCAGCCAAGTCAAATTTTCACGGGCTGCCCCGTCGTGGCCTTCAGACCCTGGGTATTAACGGGGGGATCCCCCCGGGGAACGACCAAACGAAGCCTTGAGAATTGAGATAACACATTGTTCTGCCCGCAGGAGTTCAGTAGGCCTCCTCCATAATGCAATGCATGGGAAATGTTTGTTCTGGTGTTGCACTGCTTATGAACAGCACTAGTTCTCCAAAAGGAGAATGTACTTGTAGATTACCTCGTGACCATTCTTCAGGGCTGTACTAACTGGATTTACAGCCTTTTGTTTGAAAGACCACTTGGCTATTGGTAAGATACATTAATTGTGTTTGTTACCTGGACAAAAGGAAGCTTCGGGCGATTTTTCACACAATTATTTTCATAATTATGTATGCAATTTCTTAAGGTTTTTTCCCATCTGATCTTGAACTTTTATTTTAGGCGCATGATTCTTGCTAGTGGTCTTCAGGGTATGGAAGGATTTCGCCAACGATGGAGCTTGCATGGACAGCTCGGTGATACAAAGTAATTTCTTAAGTAGTAGAACGAAAAAACATAAAGAAAAATTGGTTTTCATCGGTAAACTATCTATTATTGTTTTCATGCTGCTTTCAAAACGGGTGTTCTGCTTCGCTGTTTCCATGCGGCTTCCTCTGCTCAGTATTGTGAAGGGAAACGATGATTTTCAAATGTCAGTATCCGACATACTAATACACATCATCTCTCTTTTTTTAGGGGAGAATACACATCATCTTTCTTTTTTTAGGGGAGAATACACATCATATCTCAGTGAACTCCATTGTTCTATTTGCAGTGGATTACACTGTTTGTCCGTTGTCATATTTTTCTTTGTATCACCTTTGTTTTCTCTTGCAATTTGGTTACTTGCATGTCATTTAGGTAATGTAGCATGCATAGAGTAGACCCCTCGTGGCATCCGAGGTGCTGCATACTACCTCTGTCCCACAATGTAAGCCGTTTTTGAAAGCTAAACTAGCTTGCAAAAATGTCTTACATTGTGGGACGGAGGGAGATTACAAAAGTGTTCAGATGTTTAGTACAAATAAAATTGTCAAGTAGTGTTTTTATTTCAAGGGCAAAATAAACTTTATTATTCCATTTCCTATGCTCAACTAGTGTTTTTATTTATTTATACTGTTTTTTTCTGAAGGAAAAGGTTGGAGGCGCTGAACAGTGGGATGGCAAAAAGAGAGAGCCCAAGTTCTCCAAGCGAAGGCACGGCACCTGCAGTTAAGAAGAGGTGGTTCTTTTAGTAGGTTATTTTCTGACTTGCAAAACGTTGTAAGTAATGTTATGTGAATGTCAATGTTATCCACTCATTTCTTTGCTTGGTGTGCTACCTCCAAAGCAGCTATTGTCTTTGCTAACGGTGGTTTCGCCACAGCTGCACTTTTGAATTAGAACTATGGAAATACATGGGACTGTATCACTGTAAGCCTTGAAGATACCATTTGAATTACCCACGAAAAGATATGCAAGTTTTGTTAACGACGGTCTGGACTGTGGAGTAAAATTTGCCGGTGCACTCAATCCGGATAGTACTGTGGGATCTAGGGTTTAGTACTGTAGAAGCTAGCGTATGATATGCAAGCTTCATTGGAGTGTGCGATTAATATTGATCCAGATGTGACGGAACGAACTGGAGCTTAGCTTGGAGCAACTTTGTGAAGCAAGATGACAAGTTGACACCAAGCTGGCCATGCAGATTCTGTTTTGCCAAAGCATAGAGCAGATGGCACCTATCGAGAGCAGCAAGCACCCGGATTTGAATGAAGCGTTCCATCCCTCCCGGCGTTCGCCGGGACGGCAAGCATGGAATCGTTTCATGTGGCGGGGACGGGGAGAGCCATGGAGGCTGGAGCAGCAGTTGACTTGCCGAGACTTGGATAGGTGAAAAGCCATGCGTGCTTCCGACGACACTCGTTTGGTCAGCGGCAATGCGCCCTCATCCCGGGCTATAAGAATGCGTTCCCCGCCTTGCACCACCACATCATCACTCGCACTCGCATCTGCTTCACTCCTCTGCTCCTAGATCACCCGGTGACCAGCTAGCTGAGCGATCAGTGATGTCGTCGTCTGTTGGGCGCCCGTGCGCGGTGGCGCTGCTCGCCTGCGCCGCCGCGTTCCTCGTCGTCGTGGGTGCTCAGCCGATGGACCCGGGCAACCCCAATTTCTCTGACCCCAACGTGGTTCCCGTGTACATGAGCCCCAACGCGCAGCCCACCGTGGTGAGCTGCTACAACCAGAGCAACCCGGCGCAGGCCCCCCTGTGCATGGTCAAAGCGAGCAGCTGCCCCGCCGGCTGCCGCGACCTCTGCTACGTCCACTGCCCCGCCTGCAAGCTCGTCTGCAGTAAGTCCATTCATGTCCCCGCGTCCATTGAACCATTTCGCACTTGAAGCTGCATGCTGATTGATGTTTGGCTGGCACAACGGCAGTGTGCGATCTGCCCGGCAGCGAGTGCCACGACCCGCGCTTCATCGGCGGCGACGGCAACAGGTTCCTGTTCCACGGCCGCCGGGACGCCGACTTCTGCCTGCTCTCCGACGCCAACCTGCACATCAACGCGCACTTCATCGGCAAGCAACGCGACGCGCCGGCCGCGCGGGACTTCACCTGGGTGCAGGCGCTCGGCATCCGCTTCGGCGGCCACCGCCTCTACCTCGGCGTCAAGAAGACCGTCGCCTGGAACAGCGCCGTCGACCGACTCGCCATCACCTTCGACGGCGTGCCCGTCGAGCTGGACGCGGCGCCGGCCGCCAGCTGGAGCCCGGCCTCCGCGCCCGCGCTGTCCGTCTTCCGCACCGGCGCCACCAACGGCGTGGTGGTGCGCCTCGACGGCCGCTTCCGCATCGTTGCCAACGCGGTGCCGGTCACCGAGGAGGACTCCAGGGTCCACAGCTACGGCCTCACCGCCGACGACAGCCTCGCGCACCTCAACGTCGCCTTCAAGTTCCACTCCATCAGCGCCGACGTGCACGGCGTGCTCGGCCAGACCTACCGCTCCGACTACGTCGGCGCCGGGGTTGACGTGGACGCCAAGATCCCGGTCATGGGGGATGCTGGGAAGTACCAGGTGTCCGACATCTTCGGGACGGACTGTGAGGTGGCCCGGTTCGCCGGAGAGGACGTCGGCACGGTCGGCATGATCGAAGAGCCGGCCGACACCATGTGCGGCAGCGGCAAGGGCAGCGCCGGGCTGGTCTGCAAGAAGTGAAGTTACTACTAATGCGAGCTGATTTTGCTTCCCTCGTAAGTGTGCCCATACACGTCTACGTGCTCGCTGCTGCTACGTTATAGGTCTACTACGTGTTCCGCATTTGGTTTCCGAATAAATCACCCGGTGGTGGTGTTTTGTGTGTAGGGCAACGTTGGAAAGCCAAGCGTTGCTCGGTGTGCCGGCTAGGATAGGATCCGGCGGGGCATCGTCCCAAGTTCAGATGCATGTCGACCCAAAAACGTTACTATATTATGGGACGGAGGAAGTACCTTTTTTCCTTCGATGTATTTTTGAATATAATGATTGAATAATTAATCAAGTTTGTGATTTTCATGTTACATTTGTGAGAAATTTCACCACGGCTTAAATGGGCATCTTCGTCTACATGTTACGATGAAAGGTGGTTCAAATAGATAGTACATGACTGTTGGGCCGAGGCGACCCCACCGTGCGCACCCGGGCTTCTCTCGCTTCCGCCTCGTGCCTGTGCTTCCTCCTTCATCACCGCGCGTGCGCGGTCGTCCTCTCCCGCCTCCCGCACCGCTTGATCCTTGTTGGTGTGCGTTCATTTGCGCCGAATCTCTTCTCTATCCGCCGCATCGAGCTTGTTGAATGGAAGCTTCTCCTTCGCGGTAGTACGCTTTGATTGGTTCTATTCAACGTTCGAGGTGTGAGTTCCAGGTGCATTGGATAGTGTGGCTAGTCACTACGGTGAAGATTATATTTACTTCGGACCCACTATGTATAATGGTATGCATTATAATCTGACCTATTCACAGGGATACCGAAATACGATAACGAGTAAAAGAGACAAATGTGCATGAAGGTTAACGGCAGGCTTGTGTTCAAGTGTTGCTTCACATGGAATGTGAAACTTCTCGCCTCTAACTTATTCACATATCGCAAAGAAAAAGGAATGGTTCATGAATAACAACAGGTTCATTCAAAACTTTTTTTTGTATGTGCGAGAGTCATCATGGGTGTCCATGGCTTCGTTGTTGATTATTAGCTATCGACAAAAGATTGTAGTCCTGTGTCAGAAAGATATTCCGAGTCATGTAAACATAATACCAAACCTACTGGGTCATACACTTAATGGGAACAGAGAACTATGAAATGTGTCTTTTGTTTTCAGTTTATTATTGCCTCCAGAGCTTATTTATTTTTTAACTTAATGGAAATAATAACCTGATCACAATAATAAACTAACTAGTTCCCAAATAAGAAGCATCTTTTATTTTCTACTACGTTCCCTAATAGTTGGCACCTTTGATGTTGAGCGTTTAAACTATGGGGAAGCTCTACTCTTATCTTCTATTCCTAAATAGTTACAACCCACTACTTAATTTTTCTAGACATGCAATCATGATGCCACATAAACAAGGCATGCATGCAATTCATAAATTATATGGTTTTTGCATTACTTGTGACGCCCCAAAAATCAAGTCGTGTACAATAATCATACACGCAAGGTACACGATCGAGATCAGGGACTCACGGTGAGATATCACAACACAACTCTACAAATAAAATAATACAAGTTGTTTAATACAAGCCAGGGGCCACGAGGGCTCGAATACAACATCTCGAGAGCACAAAGTCAGCGGAAGCAATAATATCTGAGTACAGACACAAGGATACAAGGTTGCCCTAAGAAGGCTAGCACAAATATCAACAACGATCGAAAAGGCGAGGCCTCTGCCTGGGAACCTCCAAACTACTCCTGGTCAAAGGGGAACTCGACGCCGTAGAAGGCATCAGGGATCTTCACGTTGCGGTGGTCGGCATCGGGGATCTCCTGCTTCTGGGCTCCAACGTCGACTGCAGCGGCCGATCAGGCAAAACAAAAGGGGGAAATAAAGCAAGGGTGAGTATCTAGCATACGCGCGAGTCTTACGTCCGCTACTAAGCATTTATGCATTTGTATCAAATGGAAAGGGGAGGCTGTATATAGTAGACTGCAAGGTAGAAATTCAGAATAAGGACAAGAAGCTAGGCCTATCGAAGACTAGCATCTTCCGACGAGTCTTGCAGCATGAGGTAAGAATCAGCCAACAGTTAATATAACAGTAATGAAAGTAACAATGCAACAGAAGTTGCTGCAACATTGTATAATAGTAAGTTGTATTAGATAACAATTATATATGCCTCCGAGATCCCCTCCTCGACTTCCCTGCGAGGAAAAGAAACCGGAACCAACAGTTTAATGGTAGTAGTTTGTAGTGGTAGGATCTGGCTTCAGCATAAAGCGTCCTGTTACCGTGGACACGGCTATTCGAATAGATTATCTTCCCTGCAGGGGTGCACTGGTGTCATACTACACGCTCGGATCTCCAGGGTGGCGTACACCTTGTTAGGGAACACCCCACCGAGGCTATCCGACACGCCGAGGCCCATCCTACGGCTCATCAGAGAGGTCCCCGCCGGTCTACAGCCCTAAGGGCAAGGGGGTCATGGGCCTATCACCCCTCGCTCTCTGGGGCGTCGTGAGGACGGTGAATACCACGCAACTCTATCATGGATGAGGATCCGATCGCGCCACAATGCTGAACTGGACGTCTTTCAGAGCTTTCGAACGAGACCACAACGTGGAGGGCCCACACCGTAATCCCACGTATAGGTAGTGCGTACAAGCCAAAAGGCTACTCAAGTCATCCGCCGAACCCATTAAGCATTTTATTAATTTTCTGTCGAGACAACCGTTATCGTTGCCCCTTTCTGGATGAATCGCGGACAACGACAGCAGTCAGGTCCACCAGTAACATCGGTGCCTGCCCTGTCGTCCCACCAACTCGTGCGGTTACCAACAAGGTGAACCGTCTCCTTACCTTGTCTCTCGTTTGCTCCGAAGAGCTCGACTTTTGTACAACAGGATATCTGTCGGCCACGAACAGTACCAGGCCCGCCGCACACCGGTGGAATACACCTGACCTGTCGTTCCGCTAAGATACCCTGCGCGGGCACCGTGGGGTCACCCAACTCCTTACCTGTAAGGACACCAGTTGATTCGAGTGCCTACCATCAAGTGAAACCAGGAGGAATCACCCTCGATGGTACACTTGAAGAGGTTCGACCGAGACATCAGCGGAATGAACTAAAGAGGAATATTCTCGTATCACCCCGGTGGTGCCGAGACACCAACGGAATGAACTAAAGAGGAATACCCTCGTATCATCCCAGTGATGCTATGCTACTGAGCCGACGAGAGTGAAATACGAGTCCTTCCACTCGTAAGTCAAACTCGAAGCGACTCGGCAGAGTCTCGCCGTTGTAGGTTCCCTAGGGCGTTTGCATTGATCTGTACCTGTTGCAGTTGTAATAATTGTAATCCGCGTTCACTCACCAGAGTGATCACGGCCCGCTATTCTAAACCTAGCTAACAATGCGTAGGGTTTACTGCTGAATAATATATATTTATAAGGCAGCATAGGATAAAGAATGTACATCAAGGGGTGACAATGACAGGATATGCAATTGAATAGGATTGTAACGTAGCAGCAGTAACAATGCCTAGTGCAAGAAAAGTACGGAAAAGATAGGTGATATCTGGGAAAGGAAAATGGATCTGCTTGCCTGTAAGCTCGACGGTAGGGGTACGGTCGTCGACGAAGTAGTCGTACTCGGCAATGGTGTCGTCGGCGGCAGCAACGAGGTCTATCGGAGAATAAAGAGGGGAGAAACAATAAATACACAACAATAATAGCAATACAATTGTATGACATAGCAGATATAAAGCAACGGGGCTCTAACGCAGTGTTCGGTGATTTGCTCGGAGCAGGAATTTATCCGAGGATGACTCATCAGTACCGGTTGATTACCAGACAGATGATCCGGAGGGGAAGGTTCCATGTCTGCAGTGTTAGAGACATCTGACAGACATGTGGATAGTGTATCTGTGCTCGTTGATCCATTTTGAACAACTTTCGTATACAGAACATTTTCATCCGGACAACTGTTATCGGTACCGGGAATTATCGATAGACGGACCGAAGGGGGGGATGTCGACGTTCGTTATGTTAAGGGGCTGTGGCAGACATACGGATAGCGTATTATTATTCTACATATTTTTCTGATCAAGTTTGATATATAAATTATTTTCATCGGAGTTACGGATTAAAAGATATTGATTTTCAAAGTTTTATTCAATTTAAAAGAATTTCTGGAATTTCTTTATTTATTAAATAGCAACATTATCCACAACCTTATCCACAACAGTGATATGACAAGGGGGACCCACATGTCATGCACTGTTATTAAAATTAAACTAAAATGGTGATTAACTAGCAGTGGACCCCACATGTCATCCAAAGTGGCATAATAAATCATTTTTATTTATATAAAAAGCAATGGGCCCACCTATAAGTGATAGAGGGCTTTATTTCTATTTCTTTTAACCAGAGTTAATTAGGAGGTGTCGGTCCCACATGTAATAGACACAATAACCAACAGCTAATTAGTTTAACTAAACGGTGACCCCACCTGTCATAGGGTGATTAGAGGGGGCTTAGAAAAAAGGAATTAATCCCCGGCTTACTCGCGTGTGCCCGCCGGCGAGCAGAACAGGTGGCGAGGGGGAAGGCCGCGGAGGCGGTGTTGTGCGGCGGCCGGAGCCACGGCGAGTGGCAGGGAGGAACGGTGGGAGGGGGTGTGGGCTGCAGGGCGGAGGCCGGCGCGGCAAGAAGTAGCAGCACGCCACGACGGCAGCCGGGAGCACAGCGAGGGCCATTCCGGCGAGCAGGGGCGAGCGGTGGGGAGGCGAACACACGCGGGCACGGGGGCGTGGCCACAGGCGTCTGGGCGCGCATGGGCACGGCCAGAGCGCGCTGGGCGCGGGGCCGAGGCGCGACGAGCGCTTGCGCGCAGCCATGACGGCCACGGCGGCGGTCAAGCGCGGCTGGAGGTTTATGACGATGAATTAGAGGAGGGGATAGGGGGAATCAGTGGTGCACCTCACACGGAAGCTCGGGGAGGTCTCGTGGTGGCCGGGGAGGCTTCGACGGCGGCGAATTTGAGCGCGTGGTGCGGCGACCGGCGACGAAGGGGCGGACGATTCCAGCGGCATGAGGGCTTCCGGGCGGAAGCTGTTTGCACGAGGGGACGTGGTCGACCATGGGTGAGCTCTCAGACACGGTGGAGCGACCCGAGGAGGCTGCCTGCCACGAGCACGACGACGATGCGACGATAGCCATGGCGGCTCCTGTGTGTGGGGGGGATACAAAGAGCGAGCTGGGTGGGGGAAAACTCGACCTAGGGTTAGGGTTGGGTGCACGGGGGCCTCGGGGAGCTTATCCTCACCGGCTCACCGGCAGATGGCTGCCACGACGACGGCGATAGCCGAGGAACCATGGGATGGTCTCCACGCAAGGCAGGGAGGAGCAGTGAGGGAGGAAGGGGAAAAGGAGTTGGGCTGGGGCCGCTAGGTGATTGCCCTAGGAGATGGATAGATTTCTCCCATTTTTGCAAATTTGTTCTGTTTTCTTTTGTATTTATATCTTGTTTAGCTAGCATTTGATTTTGTAAATTATTAGACTTGCTCCATTATTTGTATTGCCCTATGTAGCAATGCCACAAAAAGTTTGGTGGCCATATAAATTCAATTGCATTTTTGTTTTATTTAAAAGGGGTCAAATGCTACTGTTTTGCTACTATTATGAATTGTTTGATTTATTTTATAACTTAATAAATTCCCATATCCACATGGACATGGTCCACTGAATATTGGGCATTTTACAAAAGTAGTTGCAAGGTTTTTGGTTTAACTTTTATTTGCCACATTGTTTTTATTTTCATTCAATTCCCATGACAATGTTGATAATCCAACCTTATGGGTTTCATGATTATCATTGACTTGGGATTATGCAAATGACTAAGGTGGATTTGGTTTAACCAGGATCAAGTTGATTGACATGCATCCACAATCCTTGGAGCAAGATTTACAATCCACCTTTATCTGAAAATTTTATCAGGATGGGAATCTGACAGAGCTATGATCAAAGGTGATCGTGGCTTGATTAGCAATAGTGATGATCAATAACAAAGGGATCACTGTAGTGATTACTGTTACTGGATCTGGGGGTGTTACGTTACTCTATGCATGCTGCACTACCACATCATTAATTCATACACTGTTAGTTATAAATTATTTTTTGCAATACATTTTGTGTTGATGATATATATGTTGTGTCGTTGCAACATATCTACGTAATTTACCCTTCACAATTTTATTAGAAATGATATTCTTTTATCCTTTTTTCCATACCTTAAAAAAATTAGCTTATATTTTGGGACGAACCTTGGCGAAGGGGGCAGCGTGTGGAGGTTGTGTGGGAAGAGATGGCCTCGGGGCGCCCTCCCTGGATCTGACACCTACTAACTCAATTATTTTATTTTTGGAACCTGCTCAGATCTGGTCTTCGAACGCTCCTGGTCGCCAGAGTCGCGTCCGAGGCATGGGTTGGGGTGGATGTGGTTCTGGAAGAAATCAAGGCCGGATCTGTCGGCCATGATAGCAGCGACACCTGCGGGCACCGTCACCTACATGTAGGTGCAGTCAAGGTACACCCCTCCCTAGCATTCCTCCCCTGCTCATACACCAAGTGAAATCCTAAATCCTTTCAGATTGGGTGGCATCGATGCATGTGGCGTCATCTCCTTCATGAAGGTGTTGCCTTTGGTGAGCTAGGGGCGGTGGTATGCTAGTTGTTGTCTATAGCTTCGACATCGACATGGTTCAGAGCGTTCGGTATCTTGGTGGCGCAACCATCTATGTTCACCTCTTCTAGTAGCTCATGGGCACTTCCCTGTTGGCGTGTGGAGTTCATTTGGGCAGGGGATTGGGTTCCCCTCCCAAGGTTTCCCTGCCAATTAGGGGTGGTGCAAGCTCAAACCCCAAATTCCACCATGTATGTCTCCCTCCATTGCTGCTTTGTTATCAACAATGTTCATCGTGCATTTTCTTCTCCTCAAGTTTAGGTTCCATTCAGGGACCAGTTTTTTCTTTGTTGAGCTTCAAACAACATGTTGATGGCGCTCTCTTGGTTCACCGTGTGGCAAAGGCGTTGCATGTCCAGCTTAACTATCAGATAAGCGTCTCTATATTTCGACTCGGGCCAAGCGAGAGGCACGAAGCCTCTTTCGAAGATAGAGGAGGTCGTATCCGTATCGATCGGAGCCCATGGAGCCAACGAGGTGCTACTTCTACCTGCTAGTGTGTCTCCCCTAAGCCTTGATGGTGTCTCTCTGTGGTGGCATGCTCTTGGTGAAAGACTGATTCGTCTACAAGTTGTATTTATGCCTTAGATTCTTATACTTAGCTTGTAGGTTGAATGTAGGAGTAGCTTGCTAGCTGTTTAAACAAACGTTGTGTATCTTTTAGCTATTTTTGTTTTCTCGCTCTTGTAAGATGGTGACGGTTGTAATCCTGATCAATTGATGGTTCGTTAATTCAAAATCGATATGGTCTTGAATCCTTCGTTCTAAAATAGAAAAGAAAAATGTGCATCTTCTTCTATCTTTCTTTTTTAAGGATCTTCTTCTTCCATCCTTGCGTCGTTGACTCCCCATACCTTGAGTTGGACATGGAAAAAACTTCTATGAGACCGGTCTCATAGTCCAAACGTGAGACCCAGCCGGATGAAGAGCACGTAGCACTAGCATCTTTAATATCAAAGCAGATTTCTGATTCTATGTGGGCGGAAGAAAAAACTAACATGTACGTGGGATTAGTGTATTCTTGTTCTTCCCTAACATGTACGTGGGATTAGTGTATTCTTGTTCTTCCTAAAGTCTATGGCTGACACACCGAAAGCCCTCGACGGCGGTGACCCGGCGAAACGGCGCAACGACAACCTCTCATCTATGGCCTTGCCGAGGGAGCTTGTCGCCGGCGGCTTGTCTAATGGCTCGTTCATCCTTGCTGCACAATTGACCCGATGGACATCACCATAAACTACGGATGTGCAACCTGTATGCCTTTAATCAAGTCAAGAAGACCTAGTGCGTTCAGCTGCCCGCATCAGTTGCAGCCCAGCAGGGACGATACGAACATGATGAGAACGTTCGGGTATAGTGTGAGCGACAGGGAACAGCTTAATGCATCTCGGCGCCGAGGTTGATAAGCAGTTGGTCCGGCTATCATATTTTGTGCGATCGGCAAGAACCCGATAGGCCGACAACTGCCGACTGCCGTGTGGTCACCATTGACAAGCCTCTTCTACGCACTCGTTGCTGCATGCTCACTGTTGTGGTACGGTTGCCGTCTTGGCGCGTGGCCGCTATTGAGGAGTTGGTCAGGCCATCCACGAAGAGGCCGCCATTACCGGCTGTAATGTCCATCGGGGCATGAACTTGCCATGGATCAAACCATGAACGAGCTATCAGACAAGCTGCTGGCTATGAGCTCCCCCGGCAAGGCCATGGACAAGAGGTCGTCCTTGCACCATGCAGTGTCGCCGCCGTCGAGGCCCTTCGGTGTTCCGCCATAGACGCGAGGAAGACCAAATATACCCCCAATCTCCCGTACATGTTAGTTTTCTTTCTCTCCCTCACGTAAATGGTAGTTGGAATCGAAAGTCTGCTTTGAGATAAAAATTACCACGTGTTATTCATCCAGCTGGGTCTCACTTTTGGGTTATGAGACCCGGTCTCATACGATTTTTTCCCGTTGGACATGGATGGCGATTTTCTTTTTTTGAGACGATGGATCGCGATTCCTTACCGTGCCTTGAAACAAGAGCCAAGTCTCGCGCCTTTATAGCTCGTCACTTTGGGCGCCCGCGCCACTCAGCTTCATGGCCAATCTCAGCTAGCTCCGCGTGATCATATTCCTTGCGTCCCCTTGCTCCAAGCAGAACACAGCGCGGCAGAGTTACAGAGGCAATACATATAACGCTGTCTCGCGGATGTCGCTGCCACATCAGGAGCAGCCATGGCAGGCGGTCAGCTGGAGGAGCGCCAACAGCCGCAGCTTGTTCGGCGGCAGCGCCCAGGCCATCATGAGCCTCTCCCGCCACCGATGCGACCACCGCGCGAGCTAAGAACAAAGCGGCGTGACCGCCGCCTTCGCAGCCTCGTCTTGCTGCTCGGTCTCCTCGCCTTCCTCCTCTACCTTCGAAGGCACCGCCGCAGGCGTCGGCAACGAGGGAGTCGCGGCGGCGGGCGGGTCCTCGCCATCGTCGCGGAGTAGGCCCAAGGACCATGGTCTAGGCGTGCAAGTGGAGCGCGCCGGGGGCAACTCCGTCGTGCGTCAAGGACGATAAGCTGCCGCACAAGATTTGCCATGACGCATGTGTTGGTCAATCTGGTGTTCGTTTGCGCAGACTCATGGCAGAATGAATTTATCGTTCGCCATCCATGGGAATTGATCGGTTCCTATAAATTTGCAGTTGCCTTTTTCTTCCAACATTGTTCTAATATATGGCAATGCACACGACTTTTCTGCTGGGAGTTTTGTTCAAGGTCGAAAATATTTGTGCCGAAATGTTTTCTCCTCGTGTGCCTCTTCCTTTGGCGCTAGTGTTCCTACGTCTCCTGCCGGCGGCCAGCCTCGTTTTTGCTGGTGGAAAAGCTTCTGCTTTATTTTTAGTTTTTTTAGTATATTCAGTGTTTGTGTTCTACTTCATTTAATAAGATTAGGCAGTGGATTTTTCTAAGATAAAATAAGATCATTTCTCCAATATGGTGTCTATTGCGTCGTAAAACGCCGTGTAAAGGTTTATTTTCGATGGATCTCGTGGAATTCGCTCGGTGTTTATCTTTAATGGATCTATCTGGCTCAATCCTCATTCATCTGTATTCGTGTGTCATCGCTAGATGGTCTACACACATGAATGCAATTTGTATTGCCTTTTGTGATCTTTGTACTGTTATAATGATTGATGAATAGATCAATTTTTTTGAAAAAAAATAGTCACACATATTTTTAGAAAAATACTACACATACGAGAAGTTTTCTACAGAATATAGGCTATAGAAAGAAGAGGTGGCAAGAGATTATTTGAATGAGCCGGGGGCCACCGTTGAATGAAGGGGGATGAATTAGGAAAAGACAAATACGTTAGTACTACTCCCTAATTCATAGAAACAACCTGTACGCAGAGTATTTCTGATATTTCTATGGGTTGATTAAATTTCTTTCATGTTGTATTTTCTTTTGCTCTAGACTAGAACATGTAAAGTTGGGTCAGTGCATCTTAACACCGATCCCTAAAACGAACACCGTATCCTTCTGCAGATTGGGGAACCAATCCACGAACATTGATGCGAAAGCCGACCATTCAATCCTAGCCGCATCCGTTTGTTACCAGTTTAATCAAAATTCGATAAATTTGTACAAACTACGGCGAGATTTATTCAAATTTGGATATACTTTACATAATCCATACGCATTTCATGCAAACAAGATGATTTTATTAAAAATGAATAAATATATCATTTTCAAGGAGGCGGTCGAGCAGTGCGTCATCTTCGACTCCATCCATCGGAGGCGAAGATGGAGGCTACCCACATCTTCATTCGCCAACAACACAGATCTGGCCGCGGTCATCAACGAGCTGGTGGAAGAGAACGATGAGGCGCCACCACCACCTTCGGCCGCCAACGACCACTTGGCATCCAGATCCAACATGGACGTCATCGACATATCAGACGACGAGCAGAGTAGGATTTAGTATTTTATGTGAATGTAGTAGTAGTTTTACGTTGCATGCTTTACATGAAACTATCTATACAAGTATGATTTTGAAATGAAAAATATAAACCTCTCCAAACGATATCACAAACGTGATCGGGCATGTCCATGAGTATTTAGAGCATATCTAGCAGATCCGCTAAAGTGGCTTGGCCCGCAAAATAACCGCCAATATAAGGTACAAGGCCAAAAAAAAGGTTCGAACAGGTACCCTATCTCGACTCGTCCCGCAAATATATTCCTCGGAGCGCTAAAAACCTTCCGGCGGGCGCCATATCTTGCGTTTTCGATCACCCTTTCTAGGTGAGCGCTATCCCTTCCGTGTCTTGATGGGACGAAAGTTTCCAACGCCCGCCAGTATTTCCGTCGTTGTCAACACCTTAAATATGCGGTGAATCTCGCCTTCCCCGACCACTTCCCGTCGTCAAGCGCTGCGCTAAAACCTCCCCTTGCTCTCGGTTGCATCTTCTCGGCCAACATAACCGGTGGATCTGGTTGTTTTCGGGTAGTCGAAGGTGAAGAATAAGGGGGTGACGGCGGTGAAGAAAAAGGGGGCAGTGGAGGTGAAGAAGAAGGGGGCGACGATGGTGAAGAACAAAGGTAAGTATTTTGGTGAAATTTTACCAATTTCTTTGACCCTCAGGGATTTTTAAGATCTTGTGATGGTAATTTCGTAGATGGATGTATGAAGTCCCTCCCTGTCTTCGAAATCTGGTGATTCCGACATAGAGGATATGCTCTTCCATGACAATGATTCGAAGCACTTTCTTCTACTGCATTTGATGGACAAGTTTGAGAAAGGCAAGAGTAAGCGTCGTGGATCGACGGTTAGTTGGCTCTTCATTCCCCAGAATCGAGCTCTCGACTACAAGTTGCTCATGCAAGACTACTTTGTCGAGGTACCCACCTCTCCGTCTCATCTCTTCCATAGGCGGTATAGGATGTGGCGGTCTCTTTTTTCTCGGATTGTGGAAGCATGCGAGAAGAATTGTCAGTTCTTTACTCGTCGAAGAAATGCTACCGATTTGCTAGGATTTGGTGCATTTCATAAGATGTCAATGACAATGCGAGTGACTACATATGAAATTCCGACCGGTTACACTGATGAATATCTTCGCATTGGTGAGGACACCACACTCAAAGGCGCGGATGTTTGCAAAAACATTGATCCATGTATTTGGTCTGGAGTGTCTCTGAGCTTCCAATGTGGAATGTACAAAAATACTAATGGCGATGAATCAAGCTAGAAGATGGTTGGGCATGCTTGGGAGTGTGCATTGCATGCACTGGAATTGGAAGAATTGCCCAAAGGCTTGGGCTGCGCAGTAGGCCATCACCACAAACGCACAATTGTTCTTAAAGTCATGGCTTCTCATGACTTATGGATTTGGCATTGTCTCTTTGGATTGACAGGGTCTCTCAATGGCGTCAATGTCCTACATAGATCTCATATGTTTGCTCAGTTAGCTAGTGGAAAATCTTCTGCTTGTAACTATACCGTCAATGGTAAATTGGTAATGATTATAAAACTTTGTTTTTGTCACTCTATCTTTTGCCAACTTTGCTTTTGCCACTCTAAAATTTGATTTATCACTTTTGCCACTCATAGCTTCTGACAATACATCATAATTTCTATTTCGTGAAAAAAAGTAATATATTTTTAGTGGCAATTGTGATACATTGTCAAAAGCTAAGGTGGAAAAATTAAAATAAAAAATTAGTACTTTTGCCACAAAATGACATTTGTGATGTATTGTCAAAAGCTAAGAGTGGCAAAAGTAATAAGTCAAATTTTAGAGTGGCAAAAACAAAGCTTTCCCATTATATAATGTGTTATTATCTAGCCGATGATATTTATCCTTCATTGGCTACATTTGTGAAGATAATTAGTAATCCAATAGGTAGGTGTAACAGCCCACATGTAATAATGCCAAACACCATGTATTTTTGCTTTCCTATGACTGGACTTGTAATGGTCATGGTGATTTTTGTGTGTGAGCTTCATATGGTTGTCTTGTCTTGTGCCATGTGGTTGGTGATCATGGCTTCATCTTGGTGATGTTTTGCAACTGTTGTTGGTTATGTCTGACCTCATGGCACATATCACCTTCATCATTCTTGGTTCACTCACTTTTGTGATGTCATGGGCTAACAAGTTGGCCAAGAGAATTTTGACATCAATAAGGACAGTGCCCTGGTTCAAAGTGGAATGAAAAATTAAAGGGCCACATTTTTTTTATTGTTGTCAAAATTGGTCAAACCAATTTTGTAAAATCCCAAATATTACAGTGGGTGAGTTTTCCCAAATCTTGGAATTTTTGCTTGGGCACAAAGTTCCCAAAAATCCCAAATGCGCCTTTTCTATTGAGAAAATGGACTGTTTCTAACTTGGGGATTTTTTTTCCTTTGCATGTAAATTTGGGAAACCAATTTTGTGTGAACCAGCTGGATTTTAGGGGCATTTTAAAATTCGTTGGAATATTTTTTTTAAATGCCCTAGCCCCTCTCCTTTCTCTTTTTCTCCTGCTGTTTTTCTTTGCCATGGAAAAAAAAGGAAATACAGGAGCTGGGCCTCCTTCTCTTTTCTCCCAGCCGGCCAGGCCACCTGGGCCGTTTTCCCCTCGGCCCGCGCTGGAACGAAGCGGTGCGCCCCCTGTCTTCTTCCTCTTTCCAGCGGGGCGACCTCCTTTTCCCCTCCTCTCTCTCACAGAGCTTGCCACGGCGGCGAGTGGAGCCCCAGCTCCAGGGAGAGGCGCCCCCCCTCCTTTTAAGCGCCGCGAGAGGAGCCCCAGGAAACCCTAGGACCCATTCCCGTAGCCCCCTTCTCCCACCGCCGCCGCCATGGCGACTTCGGGGCTCCCCTGTTCTTCAGTGGCCGCCGGATGGGTTCGGTGAATTCGCCGAGCTCCGACGCCGTCTTCGTTCAGGGGGCCGTGCTGCGCGCCTTCAGCGTCGTCTTCGTCCTCTTCGACTCGTGGATCCGCGAAGGAGCAAGGCGGCCCGCTTCTTCCTCCTCTGCAGCCACGGACCACCTCCGTCCCGACGCCGCAGTTCGACTTCTTCCACTCCCCGGACGCCGAGCTCGTCTTCAACCTCCCCGATGTGAGGATCCATTGCCCTTTCCGCCGCGTTCCTCCTCGCTAGTTGGTTAGCAGCACAGTAGCAGAACGCCTCCGCGAGCCGGAGTGCCGTGCCCGCGTACGGTCGCCGTGGCCCGATCCGCGTCGCCGTCGAGCAGGAGCTGCACCCCGCGTGCTCTGCGTGCGGCCAGTGCGTGCGCAGCGCAGCCGGGGGCCGTGCACGTCGACAAGCCAGCGCCTTTTTCCGTTTCCAAGCAGATGCGCCGCCCCTTTTTCCGACGAGCCTAGCGACGCCGCCGTGGAGCCCACGATCCGACGCCAAGGTGATTTGGACTCCTGGATGTCCCGTCTGGACATCCCCGGCGTCAGTGGAGTCGCCGGTGGGCTGTAGTGGACGCCCTCGTCGCCGGAAGTCCGCCGCGTGCGAGCTGCCTGAAGAAGTTCAGTCCGCAGCGCAACAGCGTGTTTCTCCTTCAGTTAACTCCTGGAGAGGATATGTCTTCCCCGAGTCGCGCTTCTGAACGTGAGCCACTTCGTAGTCGAGCTGGTGGGCGCGTTTTAGGAGGACCGCGAGGTCGCGGGTTCGAATCCGCCGGGGGCTAGCCCCCGTTTTTCTTTTTGTTGAGCGTTGTCGTCGAAGGGGTGGCTCGGCCCAAGGGAGGGATACTGGGTCAGCCCAGTATGCGTCTAGAGGAAGCAGCCCAGTGGCCAAGCCCTCCTTTTCTTTTTTTTATTTAGTTGTTTTCTTCTTTTCTGTTTTATATCTTTTCTAATTTAAAATTCAATTGAATTTGCTTTTCAAATTCA
Source organism: Bromus sterilis (assembly GCA_950022295.1). Lineage (NCBI taxonomy): Eukaryota > Viridiplantae > Streptophyta > Magnoliopsida > Poales > Poaceae > Bromus > Bromus sterilis. The sequence continues at coordinate 110,585,219 of OX465596.1, read as the reverse complement.
ATCTGAATTTGGTCAACTTCTCAAACAGAGGCATCCCATATATCAATTTGGGGTAATTTGAGCTACTGATTGCAGTGGTGATACTCATTTTTACAATTGGCCCCTTTATTAAATAAAGCTTGGTCAAAAGTACAATAAGCCCCCTGTTTAATTCCTGTTCTGCCAAGTTTGGTCCAAAATTCAAATGGCCCATGCCATATATGAATTTTAGGTAATTTTGAGCAAGGAATTGCCTGGTGATGATGTTTTGCTCATCTGAACCTTTTCAAAAATTCATGATGTGCAAATTTTGCACTCAGCCCCCTGAACTTCAGCTGAAATTGCAACTGCCATTGCAAATTCAAACTGAGACATGTCATATATGTTTTTGGGGTATTTCTCTGCAAGGAGTTCAGTGGTGATGTTTTCTTGTTGTGTTGAGCAACTTTTGAGACAAGGTGTGATCACCTGGTCTAGAAGCTTCAGGTCTGTCTGCATGCAACATTCCAACTTCAGTGCATTTGAAATGTTGTTCGTCTGATCTTTTCAAGTCAGTTCCATGCCATCTTTTCTTCAGGTAAGCCTTAACATATTGTCATATGCTATGTGGCTGACCTTCAACAGTTGTTGCACCTTCTTAAGTGTCAATTTCACCGACACTACTCCGTCTCCGGAATCATTGTTTTACTTTCATGTTATTTAAATTCTTGCAATGCTTGTTGATCTTGTCATGCCATCATGCTATTTACACCTAAGTTAAGGCTCAGACCAAAGCCATTACAATGTAAAAAAAGAATGCATATGAAAGTGATGACTTGTCGTCATCACCTTCATTTAAACCTGACTAGACAGGGTCATACCATGTAAACAAAACCTGATCATGCCATCCTTGTTTGAGTTGCTTCAGTTGCTTACTTGTGTGTTTTTCCCTGCCGGTACCTTACGTTAGCACCTGAGACCGCCGAAGAGACTTACGTGGAGCTGTCCGACACCGAGCCCGAGGGTACCGTGAGTGCTGCTTCGACTACCTTACCAGGCAAGGGGGAGATCTGTGTCATTACCTTATAACTTCTTCTCATGCCTAGCTGTAGATCTAGAACGTTATTGCTTAATCCTATCTACATTATATGCCATGTTTAAACCCATACAACCATGATCCCCACATCCCAGCAAACCATTGTTCTGCTAAGTTACCGCTGCTCAGCCATTGCTTAGTATGGATGGAAAACTTGCTGCTTACCCTATATATTTATGGTTGGGATATCATGTTACAAAAGAAGTTGGTTGATATTTATTACTGTTAAATGATGTTAACTTATATTCGACGAAAGGTGGAAGGCTGGACTATTCCCGTCTGGTGTTTTGTTCCATTTGAGTCACCTAGGACCCGAGTTCCGGGTATTGGTTCTTTGATCGAGCGTGCCTAATCGCGTGTGGGGTTTTATGGGGCCCCCTTGTCTTACCTACCTAGCTTCGTACATTCTAGTGGTGGCCCGAGCTGATTTATATTTGCAATGTGTGTGTGCTGGTTGGATCCCCAGTTGTCTCCAAACCAAACCAGGGCCAGGAGGACATAGTTTCTTGGCTGGCCCAAATAGACCGGCTGAGGACCCGGTCTCATAAGAGAACTAACCGGTAATCCAAACCCGAGTTATACGGTAGAGTCCGATTCGAGAGCGTGGACAGCTTTTGAGTTGGGTGTCGACTCCCCGGGGGCCACCCGGATATGTGTGTTGTTAGTTAGAGGGACTCTGATGTTCCGGAGTTTCAGGCGCTTACCTAGCCAAGTGGAAACCGGGCGTACATGCGACGTCTATAATGGACAGTTGGTACACCCCTGCAGGGTAAATCTTTTCGAAAAGCCGTGTCCGCGGTTATGGACTACTTTGAGCCTACGTCCTGTTCATAGAATAACATCAATGTTAAATTATGCTAAAAACTTGACAAACCGTGTGCGTGCCTTGGTTGTCTTTCTTCGTCCAGGGGGACCGAGAGAGAAACGAGGTTGTGTTATGTTTGCGTAAGTAGGTGGATAGCTGACTTACGACACGTTGTCAACGTGCTTCTTGGATCTTACCTCTATTCTGGTAGAACGTGTAGCCCCCTTATATGCTAGTACGGCTGCAAACTGCCTTTACCTTTACCTTACCTGTAGCATTAGTTGTTCCGTAATGACATGTTCTCACCCCCGTTTATTTTCCGCCTTTACCGCTTTGCCTCATCGGCCGCTGCAGTGGACTACTACCTCGACCCCAGCACTGGACGGTACTTCGTGGAGGTGCCCCCGGAAGACGACGACGAGTACGACTACATCGACCAGTAGGATCCTTAGTTGGGCTCAGACGTTCCCGTGGGTGGATTTATGTGTAGCCCTCTCTAGGGCAATTTGGATCTTGACCGTACCCGGTCCACACTTTGCTTCCGCTTGATGTATTGATGAGATGTACTCATGATATTGTTGTATTATTAGACAGTGGTGTTGTATGCCCTGCTCTATTTATCTCTATATGTATTTCCTCTCTTGTAGAGTTGTGTTTTCATACCTGTTGTCGAGGATCCGGCAGCGACACGAGTGCGAGTGTCGTGCGCCGGTGGCGTTTGATGCGTTTCTAACTCCGACCGGACGCGAAGGCGACTAGTTAGAGTTAGTACCGCATCAGGGGCCTTACAACTTGGTATCAGAGCAGGACTGACTGTAGGACCCTTTACTGGCCGAAGTTGAGTCTAGAAACTATTTGGGTAGTTATATAGGAAAAATTCCGGAGAGTAGGACCTCTTTCTGTTTTTTCCTTATCCCACCCTCCCACCCCTTTTTCCGTGAGGAAGTGAAACGATGTTTTGTCTCTGCAACTTATCCCCTTTCAAAACAATCTAGGTTCTCGTTTACATGAGACTCCGATTCCTCTATAATGTTTTGCTAGCGACGAGATGTGTTGGCGTCTTTGAGACCACTGAGCCGCCACTTGGGGTTGACTGCTCTACCTCGCTTACGGCGTACCCCAGGTGAACCGTCCATACAGGATTGGCGGGCATCCTATGGTAATATGGATGTGGTGTCTTTCTCCTATGGACGACCGTGATGGCGGGCCGCTCAGGGCAGATGTCTCATTGTGCAGGTTTCCAACCGCTCGTATATATTGTTGTGTGCTCGCTAGCACATTATTATATTGGATTCGGGTGTTCTTGGTTTGGGAATTCCAGTAGCACCTAGTTATCGACTTTCCGGGTTAACCTTGGTGGAATTTCAGGCTTCGGCTTTCTCATACCTCGTGAGGAAGTTTTGTTGACAATTTTGCTTTAACTTCTGATTACTTCAATGATTCGTTCATGTTCTCATAAGTGTTCCTGTATACAGGATGCCAAGAGCGAACATGCCGCCGCCAGAGAACCCTATCCTTGGGGAGGCTGTAGCTGCAGTGGCTCAGGGCACAGCTGCGATCCTTCAGATGCTGCAGAACCAGGGTGCTCAGAGGAATGATCGTCCACAGTACACTACGTTGCAGCAGTTCCTTGCGATCAGCCCTCCCAGGTTCTCCGAGGCTCGAGACCCGCTGGAGGCGGATGACTGGATGGCAGAGATCAAGAAGCACTTCAAGGCCAACACCGTCAGACCCGTCGACTACGTCACCTTCGCCTCCTTCCAGCTTCAGGGTGCCGCAAGTAGTTGGTTCTCGACGTACAAGGAGAACAAGGGTGATGCAGAGATCACGTGGGATGACTTCGTCAAGGATTTCAGAGCTGCTCATATTCCCAGTGGACTGATCGAGAGGAAGCGCGAGGAGTTCTTAGCTCTGAGGCAGGGGGACAGGTCTGTGCAGGAGTATAACCTGGCCTTCGTCAGGCTTGCCAGGTACGCTCCAGAGGAGGTCTCGTCAGAAGCCAAGCGCATTGCCAGGTTCCGCGGTGGTCTTGCCCCGGACATCAAGTATGCGCTCACCTTGTCCACGCCAAGCCTGTTCTCAGAGTTCGTCGACCAGGCTATCAGACAGGAGTCAGCTGAGGCAGAGCGTTCCGCAGAGAAGAGGAAGCAGAGAGAGCACAGTTCAGCAGTGATGGTCCACAAGAAGGCCAAGTCCTGGGTTACAGAGTCACAGCCTCAGCCGCAGCGTCAGCAGTTCCAGCCGAGGGGGGCAGTTGTCCGCACTTTTGCCCGCCCTCCCGTCCCAGTGCAGCACGGACCTCGCTCTACTCCACCCTACGCGAGGCCGCCTGCTCCACAGGGCCACCCCAGGCCAGAGATCACGTGCTTCAAGTGTGGCAAGCCGGGCCACAAGTCTCCGCAGTGCACCGACCCTCGTTACGCCAGGCTGCCTCCGCCCCCACCTCGCTCTACACCGAGCAACGCGATGGTGCGGGCCCAGCCACGAGCACTCCGTGTGAACAACGTGACCGTCGCAGAGGCCCAGCAGTCGTCTGAGATTGTGCTTGGTAGGTTGCTTGTATGTTCAGTTCCAGCGACAGTTTTATTTCATTCCGGAGCTTCCCATTCCTTCATGTCCGATGCTTTTGCCAGTTCACTTGACCTTCCGCGTGAGAGGTTGCCTATACCTCTAGCAATTGCTTCTCCAGGTTCGAGGATGCAGTCAGCGGGCAGCATCCCAGATGTGCAGATTGGTATCCAAGGAGCCATCTTTTCCTCGTCTTTGATTGTCTTGCCCCGTTCCGACATTGATGTCATCTTGGGCATGGATTGGCTTGTCAAGTACAAGGCCAAGATTGATTGTCCGTCCAAGACCGTGTTGCTGACGCACGATTCAGGCGCAGAGATTTGGTACACTTGTGGCTCGACAGTGGGATCAGAACAGTTGTACGCTCTGAACGCTGGAGTTGCTCCATTGATCGAGGAGGTCAGAGTTGTTCGAGAGTTCCCAGATGTCTTTCCAGAGGAGTTGCCAGGTATTCCACCCGTGCGTGCTATAGAGTTCGTGATCGAGCTAGAACCGGGTACACAGCCGATATCTCGGCAGCCGTACAAGATGTGTCCGGAAGAGCTGATTGAGTTGAAAGAGCAGTTGGTGAAGCTCGAGAAGGATGGGCTCATTCGTCCGAGAACTTCCCCTTGGGGTGCCCCGTGTCTTTTTGTGAAGAAGAAAGATGGTACTAGTCGGTTGGTTCAAGACTACCGTGGTATCAACAAGAAGACGATCAAAAACAAATACCCTTTGCCCAACATCAATGACTTGTTTGAACAGTTGCATGGAGCAAAGGTGTTTTCAAAGCTTGATCTAAAGATGGGGTACCACCAGATTCGTGTCCGTGAGGAGGACATTCCTAAGACAGCCTTCCGCACTCGATATGGCCTGTACGAGTTTACGATCATGACATTTGGCTTTTCAAACGCGCCTCCAACGTTCATGAGGGCCATGAACTATCTCTTCCAAGAGTGGCTAGATGTGTTCGTACTCCTCTACCTCGACGACATCCTTGTCTTTTCCAAGTCCGAGGATGAGCATGAGGAGCATCTCAGATTGGTGTTGCAGAAGTTGAGAGATCACCAGTTTTATGCCAAGTTCTCCAAGTGTGAATTCTGGATGAACAAGGTCAACTTTCTTGGCCATGTCATTTCCTCAGAGGGCATTGCTGTTGACCCAGACAGAGTCCGGACGATTCAAGATTGGACTCCGCCGAAAAATGTCAAGCAGTTGAGGAGCTTTCTCGGACTTGCCAGCTATTGCAGGAAGTTTGTCGAGAATTTCTCCAAGACAGCAAAGCCAATGACCGAGCTGTTGTGCAAGGGCAAGAAGTACGTGTGGTCACAGGCTTGCCAGGCAGCTTTTGATGAGTTGAAGATAAGGCTGACCACAGCTCCGATCCTTACGCCGCCAGATGAGTCACATCCGTTTCAAGTTTTCTGTGATGCCTCGTTGAATGGCCTTGGCGGAGTATTGATGCAGGGAAAGAGTATTGTGGCGTACACCTCCAGACAGTTGAAGCAGGCTGAGAGGAACTATCCGACCCACGATCTTGAGCTGGCTGCAGTGATTCATGCGTTGGTTACTTGGCGACACCTCCTCCTAGGGAGGAAGGTTGATGTGTTCACTGATCACAAAAGCTTAAAGTACTTGTTCACGCAGCCTAACTTGAACTTGAGGCAAAGGAGGTGGCTTGAGACTATTACTGAGTACTCCGTGGATATTCAGTATACGCCTGGCAAGGCGAATGTTATAGCTGATGCGTTGAGCCGCAAGGGTGATTGCAACAGTGTCCAGGTGCAGAAGATACACCCTGATTTGTGTGAGGCCTTTCGAAGGCTCAATCTTGAGCTAGTTCCAGCAGGCTATCTAGCCAACCTTCTGGTAGAGCCCACTATCCGTGAGAAGATTCGTGAAGCTCAGTCCGGTAGCTTGATGATTCAGAAAGTCAAGCAGGGTATCACCGCCTCAGTTCCGAAGTACGGTTGCTATTCAGTGCATAATGACGGCACCGTGATGTTCGAAGAGAGAGTTGTTGTTCCCAAAGAGGGAGGTCTCAGAGAGGACATCTTGAAGGAGGCCCATGACTCAAAGCTGTCTATCCACCCTGGTAGCACCAAGATGTATCAGGACCTCAAGCAGAGCTTTTGGTGGACTCGTATGAAGCGGGATGTTGCCCGTTTTGTCTCCCAGTGTGATGTGTGCAGGAGAGTGAAGGCACAACATCAGAAGCCTGCAGGGCTACTTCAGCCACTTGAAATTCTGGAGTGGAAGTGGGATCACATAGAGATGGACTTTGTCACGGGTTTTCCGAGGTCTCAGAAGGGCAACAATGCTATCTTTGTTGTCATTGATAACTTGTCCAAGGTTGCTCACTTTCTGCCTGTCAAGGAGACTGTCTCAGCTAGCCAGTTGGCAGAGTTGTACACCGCAAGAATTGTTTCGTTGCACGGCATTCCCAAACAGATAAGTTCTGATCGTGGAAGCATCTTCACATCAAACTTCTGGAAGGCCTTTCAAGAGGCATTGGGTACGAAGATTCTCTTCAGTACCGCGTATCACCCTCAGACCAGTGGGCAGGTTGAGCGTGTGAATCAAATCCTCGAAGACATGCTTCGGGCATGTGTCATCTCGTTTGGCATGAAGTGGGAAGAATGCTTGTCGTATGCTGAGTTCTCTTACAACAACAGCTATCAAGCAAGTCTGCAAGCAGCGCCGTTTGAAGTGTTGTATGGTCGCAAGTGCAGGACACCTTTGAACTGGTCCGAGACAGGTGAGAGGCAACTGTTCGGTCCAGATGTGATCCAAGAGGCAGAGGACAGAGTGAAGATTGTCCGAGAACATCTAAAGGCAGCACAGTCTAGGCAGAAGGCCTATTATGACAAGAAGCACCGTGGTGTTGACTTCAAAGTTGGTGCCTTCGCTTACCTCAAAGTGTCTCCACTTCGAGGCACTCACCGCTTTGGGATCAAAGGCAAGTTGGCTCCCAGGTTCGTCGGTTTGTTCCGCATCCTCGAGACTCGGGGACCTCTTGCGTTCCGCCTCGAGCTTCCAGACAGTTTGGCTATGGTGCATGATGTGTTCCACCTGTCTCAGTTGAAGAAGTGTTTCAAGCAGCCAGAGAAGGCAGTGGACTTGGGCGAGATCCAGCTCAGTGCAGATCTTTCTTACTCAGAGCGTCCAGTCCGTGTTCTTGACTCGTCCGAGCGCAAGACTCGCAACAAGACCGTCAAGTTCCTCAAGGTGCAATGGGCACATCACTCAGAGAAGGAAGCAACGTGGGAGCGTGAAGACCATCTCCGTTCTGAGTATCCCGAGCTTTTTCTTGCTTAGATCTCGGGACGAGATCCTGTGTTGGTAGGGGAGAGCTGTAACATGTAACACCCCCAGATCAGTAACAGTAATCACTACAGTGATTCCACTGTTAGTGATCATTACTGTTGATAATCAAGCCTAGATCGCCTTGATCATAGCTCTGTCAGATTCTCACCCTGATAAAATTTTCAGATTATAAGCTGGCCCCAAGAATGGTGGATGCATGTCCATCACCCTGATCTTGGTTAAACCAAATCCCCCAGGTCATTTGAATGATCCCAAGGCCATGATGATTATGGAACCAATGTTGGGTTATCAAAATTTCTATTGGTTTCAAAATGGAAATGAAAGTTATAATAAACCCTAAGTAATGCAACCACTTTTAATAGTTGCAAATAATCAGTAGGTCACCTTAAGTGTTTAGGGTTTAATTAAAATGGTATAGGAATAATATTTAAAATAAAAACAATAGTCAGGAATTGTTAAATGGCCATGGTAAATTTAATAAAAAAAGTAGGAATTTTAAATGCACTAAAAATTGTGAAACCAATTTTATAAAATGCCTAAAAATCAGTAGGTCTTATAAATATTGGTATGTGAATTTATAAAGGTATTTAAATAATTCAATTTAATGATAACAGTAGCAAAATAGCACCAAAAAGCCTTTTAAAATAAATAACAATATGCAAATGAATTTTATTGTGGACCAAACTTTTTGTGGCATCATGTTAAAGTGTAACACTAATATAGGTGCAATTATAACATTTTACAAAATTCAAAACCTAGCTAAAATAAATTAAAACAGAAAAGAAATAGAACAAAAAAGAAAGGAAACAAAAAAAATGAAAAAACCCCTAATCCCGCCTAGGGCGCAAGCCCACCCCAGCCCACCTACCCCCATCCCCTACCTCTCACCTGCCCCCCCCCCACCCCGTACACACAGGACGTGGCCATGGCAGAGGCCATGCCGGACCCCCTTTCCCCCCTCACCTGCTCCCCCTCTCCCCTCTGGATAACCCCCTCTTGCCCCTCCCTCGCACCCACACCCCCCATTCTTCCCCTCGCTCCTCCTCCGTGCTCTCCGTAGCGATCGAGCTCCCGCCGTGGACACGCCGCCGCCGCACGCGCGGCCAACGGCATCGCCTCGGCGTTCCTTGGTGTCTGTTGGCCGCCTAGTGCTCGTCTCCTCCACCCCCGTAAGGGAATCGGCCCTAAACACCGCGCGGACGCCGCCCCGGTCGTCTTCCCCGACTGTGGCCGACGTGACCCCGCCGCTCGATCCGCGCCGCTCCGGCCCCTCCAGCTCCCCCCACGGCAACCCCGAGCATCGCGGTGAGATCCCCGTCCTGCGGGGCCCGTTTTCCCCATCCCTTTCGTTGCTAGCCGCTGTTCCCGCGCACTGCGAGCTCCGGCGCCGCCCGGCTCGACGTGGCCGCCGTTCTGGTCCGGCTCAGCTCACACAAATGGCCGGAACGGGTGCGGCTCCTCGCGTGCGTCCCGTACGGTCCAGCACGCCCCGCCTGGAACCCCCCCCCCCCCCCCGGTGCGTGCGCCTCGCCACGCCGTGGCCTCGCCGTGCTCTGCCCCGGCACGGGCACGGGCGCAGGCACGGGCACGGCTAACCAGGGGCTAACCCCTCTGACTAGAGGGCCCCACCACCCCCTAACCCCCTAGTTAACAGATAACCCCCCCCCCTTGGGTGACTGACAGTGGGCCCAAGGCCATTTAAATTAGAACTAATAAAAAAATGTTAGATATTAACCCCTCTGTGAGTATGACATGTGGGCCCTTGCCCCTTTAATCTAATTAAAATGTTTAATTAACCACTGTGTCAATGACACATGGGTCCCACCTGTAAGTTAATTAATTAACTGATTTAATTTAGCCCTGTTAGACTTACATGTGGGACCCCACTAATATTTGAATTTAATTAAATATTTTATTAGCATGTGAGGCTGACCAGTGGGTCCCACTGGTCAGGTTTGACCAGTCAACCCTCTGTGGATAATGTTTAGGATAATTTTTAATAAATAATAAAAGGAAATCCAGAAAATCATTTAAATTGATTTAAACTTTGAAATTCAATAACTTTTAAACCGTAACTCGGATTCAAAAACTTTATACATGAAAATTGATCAGAAAGATATAACGAATACGAATACGCTGTCCGTATGTCTACCACACCCCCCTAACACAACGAACATCGAACATTCCCCCTCCGGACCGACTGTACTGATAGAGTGCCCGGATGAATTTATTCCGAACACGAAAGTTGTCCGGAATGGTTCAAATAGCACGGATACACCCCCCTTATGTTGTTCCGGTAACCAAGACACCTCCGGCTTGATCCTTCCCCCTCCGGACACCCTGTCCGGTAATCACCCGGAGCTGGTAGTTCATCCCCAGATGAATTCCCGCTCCGAGCATATTGCATTGCACTGCGTTAGAATACCGTTAACATTTCATCTATCATGTCATGCATCTGTTTGTATATGCTTACTGTGTATTTACTGTTTCTTCCCCCCCTTAATCTTCGGTAGACCCCGCTGCTGCCGTTGACTACACCGCTGCTGAGTACGACTACGTCGTCGACGACCCTACTACTACCGTCGAGCTTGCAGGCAAGCAGAGCCATTCTCTTCCCCAGATATCGCCTATCTTTCCGTACATTTCTTGCACTAGGCATTGTTACTGCTGCTGCTACGATTACAATCCTATTCAACTGCATAGCCTGAATTTTGTCGCCCCTTGATGTGCCTTCCTTTGTCCTATGCTGCCTATTATTATTGTGCATTATTCAGCAGTGAGCCCTGCGCATTGTTAGCTAGGATTAGATAGAGGGCCGTGATCACTCCGGGGAGTGGACGCGGATACTTATATTATGACTGCACAGGTACGGTACAATGCAGACACCGCCTCAGGCCCTACCTGGGTTATGCCTAGTCACCTCAAGTGTGAGCCATCAAGGAGTAATCCTTGTACTCCACTCGAGGCTGACTTTGTCTTACCGTCATAGGGTCCTGTAAGCGAGTGTCCTTCAGGTAAGAAGTCGGGCGACCCAAAGGTGCCCGCGAGAGGTATTGCGACGGGACGACAGGGAGGGCACGACCAGTGTACCGGTGTGCTTGGCCCCTGATCGTTGGCCGCGAGAGTTACCAACCCACGAAAGTCGAGCTCCTCCAGGAGCACACGCGAGACAAGGTAAGGAGACGGTTCACCTTGTTGGTAACCGCAGTGACTTGGTGGGACGACAGGGCAGGCACCGATGTACTGGTGGTCCTGGCTGCTATCGTTGTCCGCGGGTCGGTTAAGTCGAGGCAACGATAACGGTTGTCACGCAGGTTAATTAAAATGCTAAATGGTTCAGTGAATGTCTTGAGTTGGCTATGCCATGTACGCACTACCTACCCGTGGGAATTACGAGTTATGGGCTCCTCCGCTTCTTAGTGTCGTCCGAGGACTCTTCAGACGTCAGCAGTACCGCGGCCTGCGCCGGGAAGTGGTGTTGTCTTATTTGCTCGAGCGGGGTGTTTTATTTGGATTTTCTTCAACTTCACCGGCCAGCCTCGCACCGTGCAGGAGTACGTCGGGGTTAGGGTCCAAAGCCCCGCGTACATAGGATATAGTCCGGCGGATGTCCTCTCTGTTGAGTTTGAAAGATGGGCTAGGAAGTGTCGGATAGCCTCGGTGGAGCGTTCCCTAACAAGGTTCCCGCCACCCTGGAGATCCGTGCGTGTAGCGTAACACAAGTGCACCCCTGCAGGGAAGATTGATCTATCGATAGCCGTGTCCGCGGTAACAGGACGCTTTATGCTGAAGCTGGACCTTACCACTAGAAACTATTATTATTAAACTGTATGGTTCCGGGTTCTCTTCCTCGCGGGGATGTTGAGGAGGTGAACTCGGAGGCATTGTTAATTATTACAACTTATTATTATTCAATGTTGCAGCAACTTCTGCTTCATTGTTACTTTACTGTTTATATAACGGTTGGCTGATTCTTACCTCATGCTGCAAGACATCGTCGGAAGATGCTAGTCTTCGATAGGCCTAGCTTCTTACCCTTGCTCTAAATTTCTGTCTTCAGTCCACTATATACAGCCTCTTCATTCCGTTGATACAATGCATAGTGCTTAGTAGCGGACGTAAGACTCGCGGGTATACTAGATACTCACCTGCTTTATTTCCTTTACTGTTTTGCCTGATCGGCCGCTGCAGCCGACGTTGGAGCCCAGGAGCAGGAGTACCCCGGAGGCGCCTACTACGACGTCGAGTTCCCCGTTGACCAGGAGTAGTACTGTGGATCCCGGGCAGGAGGCCTCGCCTTTTCGTTCTGTATCTCTGATGTGATTTGTGCTAGCCTTCTTAAGGCAAAACTTGACTAACTATGTCTGTACTCAGATATTATGACTTGTATGACTTATATATTCGGGTCCGCGTGACCCCTCTATTGTAACATATTTGTTTATCCTTTTGTGTTTAGTGTTGTGCTGTGATATTATCACCGTGGCACCCTAATCTCAGTCGTGTACCCTGTGTGTATGATTACTGTACACGGTCTGATTTTGGGGGCGTCACAAGTTGGTATCAGAGCCGACTGCCTGTAGGAAGCCTCCCCACCACTACCTGGTCGAAGTTGAGTCTAGACTTTGAAAAACTATTTTGCTAACTTAATATTTGGCTTACGGGCCCACATCGATGTCACTACGTGTGACATCTATGGTATTAGGATCCTTTTCTCCTTACCTATGCTCTGGGGATCTGCTCTCTTATCCTTGCTGGTAAGTTTTACAAAAGCTGACATTAGGATCACGTTCTCTTGATTCCACCCGGCGTTTTTCTGGTGCATCCCCCATTGATTGAGTCGTGTTGCAGGCGTCGTACGCCAGTTCCCAGACCGCGGATCCCATTCTCATTCTGGGCAGGCCGCGCGTTCTCTGGCATCAACTCCTGTGGCCAACAGTTTTCTTGCGGCGTGATTGACATAGTGGAATCTATGTCGCGTCGTGTAATCCTTACCGCGGTCTGCGCGCCGCCTAGAGAGTCCTTTTTTTCCTTAATTTCTACGACGTTACGCTGCCCGATTTTCGATTGATTCGGTGTGCGCATGTGTATGTCTTATATGACTACTCCGTTATATATCTGCGCCTCCTTTACGTTGTCGTTTTACTTCAGGCTTAATTCCGGTATCTCGTTAAATTTTCATCGCTGAAATACCCCTGTTAAATTCTAGCAGGATGGCTGGTCGTCGTGGTCGTGGTCGTGGTCGTGCTGCCAACGACCCACCTCCGCCGCCGGATTACATGGCCGCGATGATGCAGCAGTTCGAGATGAACCGTCAGTTCATGCAGAATATCATGGCTCAGTTCCCCCAGCCGAATCAGAATGGGCACCACCATCAGCATGCCACCGTGACTCTGCACGACTTCACCCGCCTCAACCCCACCATGTTCCGCAACACTGTTCAGCCACTGGATGCTGATGACTGGCTTCGCGACATCACTCACGAGCTGGAGTCTGCTAATGTCGATCCAACCGACTATGTGAACTTTGCGTCTTATCATCTGAAAGGCGCCGCTGCTCAGTGGTGGAGCACCCACAAGCGTTCCCTGCTAGTTGAAGAAGTCATCACTTGGGATGAATTTCAGTCTGCTTTCCGCGCCCGCTACATTCCTCAGGGGATCATGGATCGTAAGGCGGAAGAATTCCGTAACCTCATTCAGGGCGATATGACTGTTGAAGCCTAGCAGCGCGAGTTCCTCAACCTCTCTCGCTATGCGGAAGGAGAGATCACCACTGATGCTCGCAGGCAGCAGAAGTTCCGTCGTGGCCTCAACCCTGAACTCAGGCTCGCTCTTGCCGTTCATGATTTCGCCAACTTCGCCACCATGGTGAACAAGGCTATCACCGTCGAGACTGCCCAGATGGAGCACAAGAACTCTCTGAAGCGTTACCGTGACGTTGGCTCATCTTCGGGCGCAACGCAGAAGCGTCGCATCTGGCTCCCTACCAGTGTGACCCATTCAGTTGTCCCTGCTCCAAGGCCGTCTTATGCAGCACCCCGTCTGCCCCCGCCACCGCAGATGCCAAGAGCTCTGCCTGCACCACCCAATGCTACACCCCTTCGTCCTCAGGATGGGCTATGCTTCACGTGCCGCCAACCTGGGCATTTTTCCAGGGAGTGTCCCCTGAAACAGAAGCAACTGATAGTTCACCCCGCTGGTCGTGGAAATGGTCGTGGCAACAACAGGACCCCCAACTATAATACTGGGTCTGCTGCTCATGCTCGTGGTCACGCGAACAACATCAGTGTTGACGAAGCTCAGCAACAACCCGCTACCGTGATGGGTACCCTTCTCGTTAATTCCGTACCTGCTGCTATTTTATTTGATACAGGAGCATCGCATTCATTCATGTCGGAAGCATTTGCATTTTTGCATAACTTCAAGTACGAAACGATGAAACCCCCGATGGTTGTTCGCACCCCGATTGGCCAATGCCGAACCACCATGATTGTGCCAAACACCACCATTGAAATCGAAGGAGTTGAATTCTTTGCGTCGCCCATCCTCCTGAAGTCTTCCACCATAGACCTCATTCTAGGAATGGATTGGTTGAAATTTCACAATGCCGCACTGTATTGTGGCACCAAGTCTGTCCAGCTTTTTCACCCCTCCGGTGGGATTGTTAACCACACCGCCCGAGTTACCCGTAATGCTGAAACACAGATCTTTATGGTGAATGCTTTGAATGTCTCAGCTTTGAAAGGCATCGAGAACGTTCCGGTCGTTCGCGATTTTCCCGACGTCTTCCCAGAAGAACTGCCGGGAATACCCCCGATCAGAGAAGTTGAACTCGTCATCGACTTGAAGCCAGGCACTGTTCCTATTGCCAAGCGTCCTTACAAGATGCCGCCACATGAACTCCTTGAACTTAAGGAGGAAATCGACAAGGCACTTCAGAAAGGATTCATTCGCCCCAGTTCCTCAGCTTGGGGAGCACCTTCGCTCTTTGTCAAGAAGAGCGATGGGACAAACCGATTGGTCCAAGATTATCGACCCATTAACCAAGCCACCATCCAGAACAAATACCCACTTCCCCGGATCAACGATCTGTATGATCAACTTGCCGGATCCAAGGTGTTTTCTAAACTCGACTTGAGGTTGGGTTATCACCAAATCCGAGTCCGTGATGAGGACATTCCGAAGACTGCCTTCATTACTCGCTATGGTTCATACGAGTACACCGTCATGTCCTTTGGCTTAACCAACGCTCCAGCCACCTTCTCCAGATTGATGAATTATATTTTCATGGAGTACCTCGACCAGTTCGTCGTGGTTTATCTGGATGATATCTTAATATATTCCAAGAATGAAGAAGAACATGTTGAACATCTACGTCTTATACTGAAGAAGCTTAGAGAACACAAACTCTACGCTAAGTTTTCTAAGTGTGAGTTCTGGCTTCCCGAAGTAACCTACCTTGGACATGTGATTTCCAAGGATGGCATTGCCGTCACCCCAGAACGTATCCAGGCTATTCTTGACTGGACTCCTCCCAAGACCGTCAAGCAAGTCCGCAGTTTCCTCGGACTCGCTAGCTATTGCCGCCGTTTCGTCGAGAATTTCTCCAAGATTGCCAGGCCTCTGACTAATCTGCTTCACAAAGGCGTCAAGTTTGAGTGGACAGATAAATGTCAAGAAAGTTTTCAAGCACTCAAGGACAAGCTAACTTCTCCCCCGGTGCTCGCTCCCCCTGATACTCAGAAGGACTTCGTGATATATTGCGACGCGTCTCGTCAAGGATTAGGCGGTGTCCTATTGCAAGAGCGCAAGGTGATTGCTTATGGCTCTCGTCAGTTGCGTGCCCACGAAGACAAGTACCCAACACATGATCTCGAATTGGCAGCAGTAATTTATGCATTGAAGCTGTGGCGACATTACCTCGTCGGTAATCGTTGCGAGGTCTACACCGATCACCAAAGTCTGAAGTACTTGTTTACTCAGCCAGACCTGAATCTTCGTCAACAACGATGGCTTGAGACAATAGCCGACTTTAACATGGATATCTCGTATACCCCGGGCAAGGCTAATGTGATGGCCGATGCCTTGAGCCGCAAAGCTTACTGTTCTGAACTTGAGGTTCAGGTGCAGCAACCACTCCTGTATGAAGAGTTTCGCAAGTTGAATCTCGAGATCGTTCCTCAAGGTTACGTCAATAACCTGGTTCTCGAGTCAAAGCTCGACGCCCTCATCAAGAGTAGACAATCTCTGGCCCCTGACATTGTGAAGATCAAGCAGGACATCGCCGAAGGAAAGCCCTCCTCTTTTACCATTGATGCTAATGATGGTAATACTGTGTACTTCAAGGGCCGCTTAGTAGTTCCTGTGAGCCCGCCCCACATTAACTGTGGTCCGGATATCATGGAAGAAGCCCATAACTCTACCTTGTCAATCCACCCTGGCAGTACCAAGATGTATAAAGACCTTCGTCAACGGTACTGGTGGCCTTACATGAAACAAGACATCGCCCGCTATGTTTATCAATGTGAAGTTTGCAGTCGCGTCAAAGCCGAACATCAGAAAACCCGCTGGTTGGTTGCGACCACTCCCTCCTCCTGATTGGAAGTGGGACAAAGTCGAAATGGACTTCGTCACCGGTTTTCCTAAGTCACAGAAAGGTAACGATGCCATCTTTGTCGTCATCGACCGATTCTCCAAGATCGCACACTTCCTGCCGGTCAAGGAGACGATCACTGCTAGTCAGTTGGCACACTTGTATATCTGCCGAATTGTGTCACTCCACGGTATTCCGTTGGAGATCAGTTCAGACCGTGGCAGCATCTTCACCTCACGATACTGGAATAGTTTCATGGAAGCTTTCGGGACTCGTCTGAATCTCAGCACCGCTTATCACCCCCAGTCGCAAGGCCAAGTTGAACGAGTTAATCAAGTGCTGGAAGACATGCTTCGCGCTTGTGTCCTTTCTTTCGGCATGAAATGGGAGGATGCCCTCCCGTACGCGGAATTCTCGTACAACAATAGCAATCAAGCTAGCTTGAAGATGGCCCCCTTCGAAGTTCTATATGGACGTAAGTGTCGAACCCCCCTGAATTGGTCAGGAACTGGGGAACGACCCTACTTCGGACCGGATCTTGTCCAAGAAGCTGAAGAACAAGTTCGCATTGTGCAAGAAAATCTCAAGGCCGCACAGTCTCGTCAGAAGAGCAACTATGACCGCAAACACCGTGAAATGGACTATCAACCTGGTGAATACGCTTACCTCCGTGTCACTCCCATGAGGGGCACTCATCGCTTCGGTATCAAGGGCAAGTTGGCTCCTCGCTACATTGGCCCGTTCCGTATCCTTTCTAGGAGTGGACCCGTGGCATACCGGTTGGAATTGCCGCCGAACCTCTCCCAAGTCCACGATGTCTTCCATGTGTCGCAACTCCGTCGCTGCTTCAAGGATCCTATCCGCGAAGTGGAACATGATATGATCGAGCTGCAACAAGACCTAACTTATCGAGAACATCCGAGCCGCATTCTCGATCAGTCTGAGCGTCGAACCCGCAACAAGACCGTCAAGTTCCTCAAGGTTCAGTGGTCGAATCATTCTGAAGATGAAGCCACTTGGGAACGCGAAGATCGCCTTCGCGATGAATACCCCGATCTTTTCCTCGCTACCACTTAAATTCTCGGGACGAGAATTCTTGTAGTGGGGGAGATTTGTAACACCCCCAGATCAGTAACAGTAATCACTACAGTGATTCCACTGTTAGTGATCATTACTGTTGATAATCAAGCCTTGATCACCTTGATCATAGCTCTGTCAGATTCTCACCCTGATAAAATTTTCAGATTATAAGCTGGCCCCAAGAATGGTGGATGCATGTCCATCACCCTGATCTTGGTTAAACCAAATCCCCCAGGTCATTTGAATGATCCCAAGGCCATGATGATTATGGAACCAATGTTGGGTTATCAAAATTTCTATTGGTTTCAAAATGGAAATGAAAGTTATAATAAACCCTAAGTAATGCAACCACTTTTAATAGTTGCAAATAATCAGTAGGTCACCTTAAGTGTTTAGGGTTTAATTAAAATGGTATAGGAATAATATTTAAAATAAAAACAATAGTTAGGAATTGTTAAATGGCCATGGTAAATTTAATAAACAAGTAGGAATTTTAAATGCACTAAAAATTGTGAAACCAATTTTATAAAATGCCTAAAAATCAGTAGGTCTTATAAATATTGGTATGTGAATTTATAAAGGTATTTAAATAATTCAATTTAATGATAACAGTAGCAAAACAGCACCAAAAAGCCTTTTAAAATAAATAACAATATGCAAATGAATTTTATTGTGGACCAAACTTTTTGTGGCATCATGTTAAAGTGTAACACTAATATAGGTGCAATTATAACATTTTACAAAATTCAAAACCTAGCTAAAATAAATTAAAACAGAAAAGAAATAGAACAAAAAAGAAAGGAAACAAAAAAATGAAAAAAAAACCCTAATCCCGCCTAGAGCGCAAGCCCACCCCAGCCCACCTACCCCCATCCCCTACCTCTCACCTGCCCCCCCCACCCCGTACACACAGGACGTGGCCATGGCAGAGGCCATGCCGGACCCCCTTTCCCCCCTCACCTGCTCCCCCTCTCCCCTCTGGATAACCCCCCCCCCTTGCCCCTCCCTCGCACCCACACCCCCCATTCTTCCCCTCGCTCCTCCTCCGTGCTCTCCGTAGCGATCGAGCTCCCGCCGTGGACACGCCGCCGCCGCACGCGCGGCCAACGGCATCGCCTCGGCGTTCCTTGGTGTCTGTTGGCCGCCTAGTGCTCGTCTCCTCCACCCCCGTAAGGGAATCGGCCCTAAACACCGCGCGGACGCCGCCCCGGTCGTCTTCCCCGACTGCGGCCGACGTGACCCCGCCGCTCGATCCGCGCCGCTCCGGCCCCTCCAGCTCCCCCCACGGCAACCCCGAGCATCGCGGTGAGATCCCCGTCCTGCGGGGCCCGTTTTCCCCATCCCTTTCGTTGCTAGCCGTTGTTCCCGCGCACTGCGAGCTCCGGCGCCGCCCGGCTCGACGTGGCCGCCGTTCTGGTCCGGCTCAGCTCACACAAATGGCCGGAACGGGTGCGGCTCCTCGCGTGCGTCCCGTACGGTCCAGCACGCCCCGCCTGGAACCCCCCCCCCCCCCGGTGCGTGCGCCTCGCCACGCCGTGGCCTCGCCGTGCTCTGCCCCGGCACGGGCACGGGCGCAGGCACGGGCACGGCTAACCAGGGGCTAACCCCTCTGACTAGAGGGCCCCACCACCCCCTAACCCCCTAGTTAACAGATAACCCCCCCCTTGGGTGACTGACAGTGGGCCCAAGGCCATTTAAATTAGAACTAATAAAAAATGTTAGATATTAACCCCTCTGTGAGTATGACATGTGGGCCCTTGCCCCTTTAATCTAATTAAAATGTTTAATTAACCACTGTGTCAATGACACATGGGTCCCACCTGTAAGTTAATTAATTAACTGATTTAATTTAGCCCTGTTAGACTTACATGTGGGACCCCACTGATATTTGAATTTAATTAAATATTTTATTAGCATGTGAGGCTGACCAGTGGGTCCCACTGGTCAGGTTTGACCAGTCAACCCTCTGTGGATAATGTTTAGGATAATGTTTAATAAATAATAAAAGGAAATCCAGAAAATCATTTAAATTGATTTAAACTTTGAAATTCAATAACTTTTAAACCGTAACTCGGATTCAAAAACTTTATACATGAAAATTGATCAGAAAAATATAACGAATACGAATACGCTGTCCGTATGTCTACCACACCCCCCTAACACAACGAACATCGAACATTCCCCCTCCGGACCGACTGTCCGGTAAATTGTCCGGTACTGATAGAGTGCCCGGATGAATTTATTCCGAACACGAAAGTTGTCCGGAATGGTTCAAATAGCACGGATACACCCCCCTTATGTTGTTCCGGTAACCAAGACACCTCCGGCTTGATCCTTCCCCCTCCGGACACCCTGTCCGGTAATCACCCGGAGCTGGTAGTTCATCCCCAGATGAATTCCCGCTCCGAGCATATTGCATTGCACTGCGTTAGAATACCGTTAACATTTCATCTATCATGTCATGCATCTGTTTGTATATGCTTACTGTGTATTTACTGTTTCTTCCCCCCCTTAATCTTCGGTAGACCCCGCTGCTGCCGTTGACTACACCGCTGCTGAGTACGACTACGTCGTCGACGACCCTACTACTACCGTCGAGCTTGCAGGCAAGCAGAGCCATTCTCTTCCCCAGATATCGCCTATCTTTCCGTACATTTCTTGCACTAGGCATTGTTACTGCTGCTGCTACGATTACAATCCTATTCAACTGCATAGCCTGAATTTTGTCGCCCCTTGATGTGCCTTCCTTTGTCCTATGCTGCCTATTATTATTGTGCATTATTCAGCAGTGAGCCCTGCGCATTGTTAGCTAGGATTAGATAGAGGGCCGTGATCACTCCGGGGAGTGGACGCGGATACTTATATTATGACTGCACAGGTACGGTACAATGCAGACACCGCCTCGGGCCCTACCTGGGTTATGCCTAGTCACCTGAAGTGTGAGCCATCAAGGAGTAATCCTTGTACTCCACTCGAGGCTGACTTTGTCTTACCGTCATAGGGTCCTGTAAGCGAGTGTCCTTCAGGTAAGAAGTCGGGCGACCCAAAGGTGCCCGCGAGAGGTATTGCGACGGGACGACAGGGAGGGCACGACCAGTGTACCGGTGTGCTTGGCCCCTGATCGTTGGCCGCAAGAGTTACCAACCCACGAAAGTCGAGCTCCTCCAGGAGCACACGCGAGACAAGGTAAGGAGACGGTTCACCTTGTTGGTAACCGCAGTGACTTGGTGGGACGACAGGGCAGGCACCGATGTACTGGTGGTCCTGGCTGCTATCGTTGTCCGCGGGTCGGTTAAGTCGAGGCAACGATAACGGTTGTCACGCAGGTTAATTAAAATGCTAAATGGTTCAGTGAATGTCTTGAGTTGGCTATATGCCATGTACGCACTACCTACCCGTGGGAATTACGAGTTATGGGCTCCTCCGCTTCTTAGTGTCGTCCGAGGACTCTTCAGACGTCAGCAGTACCGCGGCCTGCGCCGGGAAGTGGTGTTGTCTTATTTGCTCGAGCGGGGTGTTTTATTTGGATTTGCTTCAACTTCACCGGCCAGCCTCGCACCGTGCAGGAGTACGTCGGGGTTAGGGTCCAAAGCCCCGCGTACATAGGATATAGTCCGGCGGATGTCCTCTCTGTTGAGTTTGAAAGATGGGCTAGGAAGTGTCGGATAGCCTCGGTGGAGCGTTCCCTAACAAGGTTCCCGCCACCCTGGAGATCCGTGCGTGTAGCGTAACACAAGTGCACCCCTGCAGGGAAGATTGATCTATCGATAGCCGTGTCCGCGGTAACAGGACGCTTTATGCTGAAGCTGGACCTTACCACTAGAAACTATTATTATTAAACTGTATGGTTCCGGGTTCTCTTCCTCGCGGGGATGTTGAGGAGGTGAACTCGGAGGCATTGTTAATTATTACAACTTATTATTATTCAATGTTGCAGCAACTTCTGCTTCATTGTTACTTTACTGTTTATATAACTGTTGGCTGATTCTTACCTCATGCTGCAAGACATCGTCGGAAGATGCTAGTCTTCGATAGGCCTAGATTCTTACCCTTTCTCTAAATTTCTGTCTTCAGTCCACTATATACAGCCTCTTCATTCCGTTGATACAATGCGTAGTGCTTAGTAGCGGACGTAAGACTCGCGGGTATACTAGATACTCACCTTCTTTATTTCCTTTACTGTTTTGCCTGATCGGCCGCTGCAGCCGACGTTGGAGCCCAGGAGCAGGAGTACCCCGGAGGCGCCTACTACGACGTCGAGTTCCCCGTTGACCAGGAGTAGTACTGTGGATCCCGGGCAGGAGGCCTCGCCTTTTCGTTCTGTATCTCTGATGTGATTTGTGCTAGCCTTCTTAAGGCAAAACTTGACTAACTATGTCTGTACTCAGATATTATGACTTGTATGACTTATATATTCGGGTCCGCGTGACCCCTCTATTGTAACATATTTGTTTATCCTTTTGTGTTTAGTGTTGTGCTGTGATATTATCACCGTGGCACCCTAATCTCAGTCGTGTACCCTGTGTGTATGATTACTGTACACGGTCTGATTTTGGGGGCGTCACATAACAGCCCACATGTAATAATGTCAAACACCATGTATTTTTGCTTTCCTATGACTGGACTTGTAATGGTCATGGTGATTTTTGTGTGTGAGCTTCATATGTTGGTCTTGTCTTGTGCCATGTGGTTGGTGATCATGGCTTCATCTTGGTGATGTTTTGCAACTGTTGTTGGTTATGTCTGACCTCATGGCACCTATCACCTTCATCATTCTTGGTTCACTCACTTTTGTGATGTCATGGGCTAACAAGTTGGCCAAGAGAATTTTGACATCAATAAGGACAGTGCCCTGGTTCAAAGTGGAATGAAAAATTAAAGGGCCACATTTTTTTTATTGTTGTCAAAATTGGTCAAACCAATTTTGTAAAATCCCAAATATTACAGTGGGTGAGTTTTCCCAAATCTTGGAATTTTTGCTTGGGCACAAAGTTCCCAAAAATCCCAAATGCGCCTTTTCTATTGAGAAAATGGACTGTTTCTAACTTGGGGATTTTTTTTCCTTTGCATGTAAATTTGGGAAACCAATTTTGTGTGAACCAGCTGGATTTTAGGGGCATTTTAAAATTCGTTGGAATATTTTTAAAAATGCCCTAGCCCCTCTCCTTTCTCTTTTTCTCCTGCTGTTTTTCTTTGCCATGGAAAAAAAAAGGAAATACAAGAGCTGGGCCTCCTTCTCTTTTCTCCCAGCCGGCCAGGCCACCTGGGCCGTTTTCCCCTCGGCCCGCGCTGGAACGAAGCGGTACGCCCCCTGTCTTCTTCCTCTTTCCAGCGGGGCGACCTCCTTTTCCCCTCCTCTCTCTCACAGAGCTTGCCACGGCGGCGAGTGGAGCCCCAGCTCCAGGGAGAGGCGCCCCCCTCCTTTTAAGCGCCGCGAGAGGAGCCCCAGGAAACCCTAGGACCCATTCCCGTAGCCCCCTTCTCCCGCCGCCGCCGCCATGGCGACTTCGGGGCTCCCCTGTTCTTCAGTGGCCGCCGGATGGGTTCGGTGAATTCGCCGAGCTCCGACGCCGTCTTCGTTCAGGGGGCCGTGCTGCGCGCCTTCAGCGTCGTCTTCGTCCTCTTCGACTCGTGGATCCGCGAAGGAGCAAGGCGGCCCGCTTCTTCCTCCTCTGCAGCCACGGACCACCTCCGTCCCGACGCCGCAGTTCGACTTCTTCCACTCCCCGGACGCTGAGCTCGTCTCCAACCTCCCCGATGTGAGGATCCATTGCCCTTTCCGCCGCGTTCCTCCCCGCTAGTTGGTTAGCAGCACAATAGCAGAACGCCTCCGCGAGCCGGAGTGCCGTGCCCGCGTACGGTCGCCGTGGCCCGATCCGCGTCGCCGTCGAGCAGGAGCTGCACCCCGCGTGCTCTGCGTGCGGCCAGTGCGTGCGCAGCGCAGCCGGGGGCCGTGCACGTCGACAAGCCAGCGCCTTTTTCCGTTTCCAAGCAGATGCGCCGCCCCTTTTTCCGACGAGCCTAGCGACGCCGCCGTGGAGCCCACGATCCGACGCCAAGGTGATTTGGACTCCTGGATGTCCCGTCTGGACATCCCCGGCGTCAGTGGAGTCGCCGGTGGGCTGTAGTGGACGCCCTCGTCGCCGGAAGTCCGCCGCGTGCGAGCTGCCTGAAGAAGTTCAGTCCGCAGCGCAACAGCATGTTTCTCCTTCAGTTAACTCCTGGAGAGGATATGTCTTCCCCGAGTCGCGCTTCTGAACGTGAGCCACTTCGTAGTCGAGCTGGTGGGCGCGTTTTAGGAGGACCGCGAGGTCGCGGGTTCGAATCCGCCGGGGGCTAGCCCTCGTTTTTCTTTTTGTTGAGCGTTGTCGTCGAAGGGGTGGCTCGGCCCAAGGGAGGGATACTGGGTCAGCCCAATATGCGTCCAGAGGAAGCAGCCCAGTGGCCAAGCCCTCCTTTTCTTTTTTTTTATTTAGTTGTTTTCTTCTTTTCTGTTTTATATCTTTTCTAATTTAAAATTCAATTGAATTTGCTTTTCAAATTCAATCTGAATTTGGTCAACTTCTCAAACAGAGGCATCCCATATATCAATTTGGGGTAATTTGAGCTACTGATTGCAGTGGTGATACTCATTTTTACAATTGGCCCCTTTATTAAATAAAGCTTGGTCAAAAGTACAATAAGCCC
Organism: Bromus sterilis; assembly: GCA_950022295.1. NCBI lineage: Eukaryota > Viridiplantae > Streptophyta > Magnoliopsida > Poales > Poaceae > Bromus > Bromus sterilis. Next base: position 110,561,130 of record OX465596.1, on the reverse strand, counting down.
CCTGTTTAATTCCTGTTCTGCCAAGTTTGGTCCAAAATTCAAATGGCCCATGCCATATATGAATTTTAGGTAATTTTGAGCAAGGAATTGCCTGGTGATGATGTTTTGCTCATCTGAACCTTTTCAAAAATTCATGATGTGCAAATTTTGCACTCAGCCCCCTGAACTTCAGCTGAAATTGCAACTGCCATTGCAAATTCAAACTGAGACATGTCATATATGTTTTTGGGGTATTTCTCTGCAAGGAGTTCAGTGGTGATGTTTTCTTGTTGTGTTGAGCAACTTTTGAGACAAGGTGTGATCACCTGGTCCAGAAGCTTCAGGTGTGTCTGCATGCAACATTCCAACTTCAGTGCATTTGAAATGTTGTTCGTCTGATCTTTTCAAGTCAGTTCCATGCCATCTTTTCTTCAGGTCAGCCTTAACATATTGTCATATGCTATGTGGCTGACCTTCAACAGTTGTTGCACCTTCTTAAGTGTCAATTTCACCGACACTACTCCGTCTCCGGAATCATTGTTTTACTTTCATGTTATTTAAATTCTTGCAATGCTTGTTGATCTTGTCATGCCATCATGCTATTTACACCTAAGTTAAGGCTCAGACCAAAGCCATTACAATGTAAAAAAAGAATGCATATGAAAGTGATGACTTGTCGTCATCACCTTCATTTAAACCTGACTAGACAGGGTCATACCATGTAAATAAAACCTGATCATGCCATCCTTGTTTGAGTTGCTTCAGTTGCTTACTTGTGTGCTTTTTCCCTGCCGGTACCTTACGTTAGCACCTGAGACCGCCGAAGAGACTTACGTGGAGCTGTCCGACACCGAGCCCGAGGGTACCGTGAGTGCTGCTTCGACTACCTTACCAGGCAAGGGGGAGATCTGTGTCATTACCTTATAACTTCTGCTCATGCCTAGCTGTAGATCTAGAACGTTATTGCTTAATCCTATCTACATTATATGCCATGTTTAAACCCATACAGCCATGATCCCCACATCCCAGCAAACCATTGTTCTGCTAAGTTACCGCTGCTCAGCCATTGCTTAGTATGGATGGAAAACTTGCTGCTTACCCTATATATTTATGGTTGGGATATCATGTTACAAAAGAAGTTGGTTGATATTTATTACTGTTAAATGATGTTAACTTATATTCGACGAAAGGTGGAAGGCTGGACTATTCCCGTCTGGTGTTTTGTTCCATTTGAGTCACCTAGGACCCGAGTTCCGGGTATTGGTTCTTTGATCGAGCGTGCCTAATCGCGTGTGGGGTTTTATGGGGCCCCCTTGTCTTACCTACCTAGCTTCGTACATTCTAGTGGTGGCCCGAGCTGATTTATATTTGCAATGTGTGTGTGCTGGTTGGATCCCCAGTTGTCTCCAAACCAAACCAGGGCCAGGAGGACATAGTTTCTTGGCTGGCCCAAATAGACCGGCTGAGGACCCGGTCTCATAAGAGAACTAACCGGTAATCCAAACCCGAGTTATACGGTAGAGTCCGATTCGAGAGCGTGGCCAGCTTTTGAGTTGGGTGTCGACTCCCCGGGGGCCACCCGGATATGTGTGTTGTTAGTTAGAGGGACTCTGACGTTCCGGAGTTTCAGGCGCTTACCTAGCCAAGTGGAAACCGGGCGTACATGCGACGTCTATAATGGACAGTTGGTACACCCCTGCAGGGTAAATCTTTTCGAAAAGCCGTGTCCGCGGTTATGGACTACTTTGAGCCTACGTCCTGTTCATAGAATAACATCAATGTTAAATTATGCTAAAAACTTGACAAACCGTGTGCGTGCCTTGGTTGTCTTTCTTCGTCCAGGGGGACCGAGAGAGAAACGAGGTTGTGTTATGTTTGCGTAAGTAGGTGGATAGCTGACTTACGACACGTTGTCAACGTGCTTCTTGGATCTTACCTCTATTCTGGTAGAACGTGTAGCCCCCTTATATGCTAGTACGGCTGCAAACTGCCTTTACCTTTACCTTACCTGTAGCATTAGTTATTCCGTAATGACATGTTCTCACCCCCGTTTATTTTCCGCCTTTACCGCTTTGCCTGATCGGCCGCTGCAGTGGACTACTACCTCGACCCCAGCACTGGACGGTACTTCGTGGAGGTGCCCCCGGAGGACGACGACGAGTACGACTACATCGACCAGTAGGATCCTTAGTTGGGCTCAGACGTTCCCGTGGGTGGATTTATGTGTAGCCCTCTCTAGGGCAATTTGGATCTTGACCGTACCCGGTCCACACTTTGCCTCCGCTTGATGTATTGATGAGATGTACTCATGATATTGTTGTATTATTAGACAGTGGCGTTGTATGCCCTGCTCTATTTATCTCTATATGTATTTCCTCTCTTGTAGAGTTGTGTTTTCATACCTGTTGTCGAGGATCCGGCAGCGACACGAGTGCGAGTGTCGTGCGCCGGTGGCGTTTGATGCGTTTCTAACTCCGACCGGACGCGAAGGCGACTAGTTAGAGTTAGTACCGCATCAGGGGCCTTACAGTAGGAAACAAACCATGCAAAAAAAACGTTGAGATGGCATTTGATGCGTTGCAAGCTTGGTTTGCTATTGTTTTAGGTCATGCTCGCGACTGGGATAAGAAATCCCTCTTGAATATTATGACTGCTTGTGTAACTCTACACTACATGATCATTGCATATGAGAGGAATTTTAACTTGGAATGTTTCTATTACAATATTATAGTCGTGCGAAGCCTGTGAGAAACCCCGATGAGATTGCTGCATTTTTTGAGACCTATAACAGATAGAAGATCGTGACACCTACTAGCAACTCCGCGATGATCTCATTGAGCGTGAGTGGTAGTTATACGGGAGTAATTAGATTCCCATTGTTCTAATTTTTCATATTTTCAATTAGAATCCCATTTTTTTGTGATTTCCTTTTTTCTATGTGTGATTTGGTTCCCGAAACAATTTTTATTAGGTGGAAGCTATAGTGCTCCGCCGCTGAGGAGCGCATCCGTGCGGCGGCTCCATCTTATCGTGTGCATGCGTTGGCTTTTTCAAATCTGAATTTTGTAAAAGTTTTATCTCCCAAACCATTAACTCAATTGTCAAACCGTTTGTACAATTAGCTTTCTCGCGACGAGATCTTCGAAACTACATCTCATATTAACTTATTTTGACAATTTTGTCAAATCTGCTAGAGATGCTCTTAAGGATTGTAATCCGGTTGTAGATGGTCTTATATTAGCCACGAATGCGCCGGTCTAGGTCAAATCGGCCACGCGCGTCAGTGCTCCTACTTGGAACCATGGATTGCCATATCTTGCGTACTAAAGTTCAGGACCCGTAAAAGGGACAATATACCAAGCCTACAACTCATCGCTCCAGGAATCAGCGACGGGTTCGGTCCGCCGGCACTCGCCGTTGGCGGCCAGGCTCTCTAGCCAGAGCTCGTCCCGGACGGTGGAGTCGGCGTCGTCGTTGCGGTGCCATGCCCAACGCGCCGCGGTCGCGTTCACCACGCTCAGCCGGCCATGCCCGAAGCTCGCCTCCCTCATCAACGACAGCCTTGCCAGCTTGTGGTTCTTCTCAAAGCTGCGTGCGGCACACCACACAAACAGGACACAAGGAATTCAGCTCTGAAGTTTTTTTTTTGGCAAACTGGAATGAATTAATTTAGTTTAAAAAGAAGAAGAAAAACGCGTCGTTTGCTACGTTTCTTACTCGAATGCAAGCCCTTCTCTGTTCCCGCCGTCGCCGATTGTGGTGTGCACCGGCCCGCACGGGTTCGCCTCGTTGTTATAGACCCTTGTCTGCAACAATGAGCATGTATACATCAGTCTCACACTTTCACACTAAGATGAAGTCGGAGAGGCAAACAACTCACGAAGCGCTCGTAGGCGTGGACATGGCCGGAGAAGACGACGTCGACGCGGGCCTCATAGAGCAGGCGCTCCATTGCCTTCCTCATGGCCTCCCCCTCGCCGGCGTGCGCCGCGTTGGTGTTGTACCACGGGGCGTGCAGCAGCACGACGAGCCACGGCGTCGCGCGCCGGTCCACCCGGCCGAGGTCGCGCGCCAGCCAGCCGTACTGCTCCGACGACGAGTTGAAGGCGGCGTACGAGCCGAGCATGACGACGTGGACGGCGCCGCCGGCCGCGTCGAAGGAGTAGTAGAGCGCGGACGTGGACCCGCTCTCCTCGTGCGGCATGCGCCACCGCGTGGTGTAGGCGACGAACGGGCCGGGCGACCCCGGGAGCGCCATGCCGGCCTCCACCTCGTGGTTCCCCTCGGTGACCATCCACGGCCGCCGGCTCGCGTGCTTCTCCACGAACCGCCCGAACGTGTCCCACAGCGGCTGCTGGGTGTCGGCGTAGGCGAGGTCGCCGGGCACGAGCAGCATGTCGTAGTTTGTCTTGCCGACGTGAGCCAGCGTCGACGCCGTCCATTCGGTCTGCCCAAGGTCCCCTGAGGATATTTAAACCGTTGATTTTATCATCAGACCGCACGGCCATGCATGCCGGCGTGCAACCAGTTAACCGGCGATGAATTTGGTCCTACGTACGTACCTGCGACGGCTAGCTCGATGGGAAGAGCGGCGGGCGGGGTCTTGAGGGCGAACTCGTCGCCGACCATGCCGCACCGGTAGTAGTACACCGTGTCGGGATCCAGCGGTCCGATCGTGGCGTGGTGGATCTTGCCGGAGGAGTAGAGGAAGTAGCGGTACGAGGTGTGCTCGCCGGTGGCCGACGCGGTGTAGTTCCCGGAGGCCCTGCCGTACTCGACCACCGAGTGCCCGTGCTTGGCGTCCGTGATCCATGAAACCCTCATATGGTTCGCCCCGACAACCGATAGATGGACCTGAAACGTGCGCGGATGCCAAATCAGTTCCCCGTCAGCCGGGCATTGATAAGTGCGTTCTGATCGACGTGCATTACCTGTTGAGGGTGGGAGGCGGGTTTTCCGTGCTCCGTGAGGATGACACGGCCCGGCGGTGGCCGGACATACTCGCCGGCGGCCGAGACTATCAGCGTGCCGACCACCAGGAGTAGTACGAAACGCGCCGTTATCTCGTTTGGCTCCATAGACTCGTGTCGTGCACGACTTACCTGGGAGGATCAGCTCAACATCGTCGTGCATGGACCATATAGTGTGGGGGAGGCAATGGCATCGGCGTCGGCATCGGCAGGCAGCGGCGATGGCAATGGCCGGGCGGGCGGTGTCGATGGCGTCAAGGAACGGGAACGGACGGATTTGCGCGGCCTTTCGCTTGAAGCGTCGTCGTAGAGCAGAGCGGTGCTCAAACACCCACGGCGCCATTTGCTTGGTGGTGACTTCTCGGTGCGTCCCACCCACCTTTTGCTTGTTTTTTTCTTTTCTTTTGAGACTTTGTTTGGCAACAGTGTTTTGTAGTGAATATCAGTGTATAAAACCCCATGTTTTTGATGAAACCGCCCACTCCACCAAATACTCTTCCACCACCCCAAAACACTTCCTCATAATTACCCTTTTACCAACCCATTTGTTTGGTACACAGGGTTTGTCACAAAACTTTTCATAAGTAAAAATCTAATCTTTGCATCACTTAGCACATGATTTGAACAAAAGTTTCAAAATAATTGCCTAAATGCAGCATAACAACAGTAAAAGGACAACACATCAGCAACATAGCGGATTAATGTTACACTTATCATAGAAGAATTAAATTCAAAGTATATCATCCATAAAAATCTATTTTTTTACATTACTTGAACCACACAGTTTTAACAGTAATTTAAATGCAAGATCTATCTTGCCACGACTGACGAGAACAAGATCATCACAGGAACAAGGCCATCTCATCGGTTATTACAAAAATTACTTGATCAAAAACAATAACAATAAAAGAGTTTTGCTTGCTGCTTGTAGAAGTCAGCATCATTCAGATCTCGACCATCATCTAACACCTCAGCTTCCATCTAGCAAGGAATATATAATTCATTAGAAAGAAAATAGACGACCAAAATATACTTTTGCCTGCAAATGTTTATATATTAGAACTTAAAAATTGATTACATCATGTACGTTAGCTAGCGATATAGACAATGCTATATAGTAGAACATTGTTTTCTTGATAGCTCATCAGTACAGTACATGTACAAGTATTAGTTTCTAAGTTTAAAGTTTAACCAAACTGTCGTGGTAATACCTAAGGTATACCCTCATGCACCTTATATCAAGTGGTATCCTTAGTCTTACCATCACTTAAGAAACACTCATAAAACAAAAAACACGAAACTCCTTCCCCTCTTCTACTTTCGAATAAGAAACTGCTCGGACGAACTCAAGCCCTTCCGAGTGGTTAGCTTACTCGGAAGACATCACCACTACGGAAGAAACCTTACTCGGACAAGGTTACTTCCGAGTAGAACATCACTCGGAGCAAGGTGTTACTATCCGAGTAAAGGCGCTACTCGGAAGCAGAAAAGACCGAGCTGCATGGCATTCGGACAGCAAGAAGAGAAGCTGGAGTTACAAGTCATTAAACCCACAGGCGTTACCCCTACTTGAATGACAATAATGGGGAGGCGTTTCTCATTGTAATAATAGCTACTATTAACCCTGTAATCAAAACCCACTACTGGACAGTGAAGGGACGGGGCGTACTCTATATAAGCCCATCCCTTCACCCCAGGAAGGGGACGGACGTTAGAACATATACCAAGAAAAATACCCTAAGACACTTGGGACAGGAGTAAGGTTGTTATCTCTGAGGAGAGGCCTAACCTGTATAATCTCTCCCGGTGTCACCATCTTTGTGTACAGATCCTCATAGCTCCGTTACTACCCCTATATCTATTATTGAACATATCACCACAACAATTGGCGCCCACCGTGGGGCTGAGCTGATCAGCAACCGCAAAGATGGGATTCTTTTCGTCTTCCTCGTCATCCTGCGGCCCTCAACTCATCCGCGGCGAGAAGTTCTCTTTTGGATCGTTAGCCTTTGTGGTTGATGATTCTGCTTGGCTGGCGGATGCGCCGCTCCAAGCACAGTTGTTGCCTTTAAGAGGCAGTGTGCACTTTCGAGCCGATGAATCGGGAACCCTTCGCCTCCAGTTACCAGGTCTTCCTCAAGCCCAAGCCATATTGCCTGTTCATCGCAAGAAGAAGAGGTCGGGCCTCCCGCGTGTTCCCTATCGAAACAAATCCCGCCCAATCCAGCAGGTGGTAGTCATTGACTCAGTGGAGTCGGCGCAGCAGGCCATCAGTGAGTTAATCGCGAAGGAGGGACCGACGGCGTCTCTGATGCACATCTTCAACTCTGAAGACGATGAAGACCTTCTGATGTTAGATTCGGAACCAGAAGGCGAACAAGAAGGGAGCAATGGTACTCCCGTCACTATGGCTGAAGTTTGTATGGCCGGAACTCCCCCACCTCAGGCGTCGCCGGCTAGAGAGGGGGGAGATAGGACCAATGAAGCAGCTCGGGGCAATGATGAGATTCCACTCGGAGAACGTCGGCGAACATCCGCTTTCAGACGTCTAGAACTCGGAGGTTCAAGTCGGCGACCCCTTACTCGGAAAGAACAAGGGACGGCCGAGATAGCAGAGAGAGTGTTGCAAACCCCTATAGATACATCAACTCCGGAAGGGCAGCATTTGGAAGCGGCCAGGTTAACCAATTTAGCTGAGCGACAACGACTATCTGAGTTACAGAATACATTGGAGCACCAGGCTCGTGAAGTAGCCCGCCTTAAGCAGAGTAGAACCAGTCGGCAATTACGGGGGATTGGTGAAAATCAACCCTTACGAGCTCTGGATACCCCAATGGAGAATCTAATAGCAGCCACTCGGATCGCAAACTCCTTGCAGCCGAGCGGTTCAGCAGCCGAAGGAATAGAACATTTAGCATTCTTGCTGCAAAAGGAAGTAGAGCAGAACGCTGATGTCAGTCAATCACTACAGCGAGTCCACTCTCAGCCACCCCTCACAGGCACCTCTCAATCCGTTTATACCCCTCGGAAAAACAGAAATCATTCACCTCACAACCGGGAAAATCCTCATGATGAATATCGCCATGAGCAGTTTCGTAATCCGGAGTTCCGAAGAGGTGATGAGTTCACAGCTCGGAGAAGAGACCAAGAGTTCGCAGCTCGGAGAAGAGGTGATGAGTTGACAGCTCGGAGGAGAGACCAAGAGTTCGTAGCTCGGAGAAGGGGTGATGACTACACGGCTCGGAGGAGAGACCAAGAGCAGCTCCGAATGGATCATCGAGAGGAAAGATATCGAGACATTGATGACGACGCCCGAAGCTATCTGGTTCAGAATCGAGTAGATCGCGCGAGGATGTATCGCCAAGACCAAGCTAGTTATCCGATGGCTACGGGTCCTGTCTGTTTCAGCGAAAGGATCAGATCAACCTCAATCCCTCCTCGTTTCAGGATAGCGCAAGGGGTAGAAAAATACCGGGGTGATGCCAAGCCACAAACGTGGTTGGATGACTACAGAATAGCAGTCCAGATAGGAGGTGGTGGGGACGAGATAGCCATGATGCACCTTCCTCTGATGCTGGAAGGCTCAGCTCGGACATGGCTAAACCATCTCCCACCAAACAGCATTTGGACATGGGAAGACTTGGTCAGGGTTTTTGTCAAGAATTTTGAAGGAACCTACAAGAGACCAGGAGGGTTGACCAAGTTACAGTTATGCATCCAAGGTCATAATGAGCCTACTCGAGAATACATTCAGAGATGGATCACTCTCCATAATTCAGTGGAAGGAGTTTCCGAGTTCTAGGCTATTCATGCCTTTAAGCAAGGTGTTAAGTACAAAGAGTTAAGCTTGAAGCTGGCAAGATCTCCTGATGTCACTTCACTGGGCAGATTGATGGAAATCGCAAAAAAGTATGCTAATGGGGAAGAGGAAATTCGGCAAAAAACCCAGCAGTATCGAAATACTAGCTCAGCATCCAACCATAAGCAAAAGAATGGAGGTGGGACCGGTAAGCGAAAAGCAGAAGGGGCTCCTACAGATGCCGAATTGGTGGCAGCTGCAAATACAGTAGGCATCCACAGGAAAAATCAGTCAAGAAAGGAGTGGCAACCTCGCCAAAAGAAGCCTTCAAATGATGACGACATCCTGAATCAGCCTTGTCCTCTTCATACCACCCAAGACGCGGAAGGAAAGACAGTTTTCCCAAAGCACACGGCTAGGCAATGCCGACTAATCAAGAGAGCCGCACAAAATGCAAAAGTAGGGTCCCAGCAGGACAAGGGAAAGGAAAAGGAAAGAAGCCCAGATCTAGATAGTGAAGGTTTTCCTCGGGAAGACGGAGTATTGGTAATTTTTGCAGGACGAGAATCAAAAAGAATTGAAAAATTAAGGTTCAGAGAGGTTAACGCAATGGCTCCCGCTGTTCCGAGTTATATGAAATGGGCGAATACTCCGATTACGTTTGATCAGTCGGACCACCCTCCTCATATCCCTCATCCTGGAAGACATGCTTTGATAGTGGACCCCTTGGTGGAAACAGGAAAGGGCAATTTTAGGTTAAGGAATGTCTTGATGGACGGAGGCAGTGGCATAAATCTTTTATATGCTAGTACCTTAAGGGATATGAACATTCCGATGTCCAAACTCAGTAACAGTTACTTGGAATTCCATGGGATCATCCCAGGAAAGAAGGCGTTTTCGCTAGGCATGATTTCTCTAAATGTGGTTTTCGGTACACCTGATAATTTTCGGAAAGAGAGGATTACCTTTGAAGTAGTTGACTTTCCGAGTGCTTATCATGCGCTACTCGGACGTCCCGCTTATGCAAAATTCATGGCGATTCCTTGTTATATCTATTTGAAGCTGAAGATGCCCGGTCCTAAAGGTGTGATCACTATATCCGGAAACTATAAACAAGCAGAAGAATTGTTGCAGAAAGGATCACTCATAGCCGACCAACAAATGGCAGAATTCGAGTTTGCCGAGTTGAAGAAAACAGTTGATGCATCCGAGCTGATGCAACCAAAGAAGTCATCTTCATTTGAGTCAGCAGGGGAGACCAAAAAAGTGCGGATACATCCTTCCGATGACAGCAAATACACCAACATCGCCACCGATTTGGACCCTAAATAGGAACTCGAGCTCATCAACTTCCTCCGTGAGAATTGGGACATTTTTGCGTGGAAGCCATCTGACATGCCTGGAGTCCCAAGGGAGTTGGCTGAGCACAAATTACGAGTTGATCCAAAAGCAAGACCAGTAAAAGAGTCCCTTAGGCGTTTTTCATCGGAAAAAAGAAAAGCTATCGGACAAGAGATAGCAAGATTGCTAGCAGCTGGATTCATCAGGGAAGTGTTTCACTCCGAGTGGTTAGCAAATCCCGTGATGGTTCCAAAGAAAGATCAAACTTGGAGAACTTGTGTTGATTTCCGTCATCTCAACAAAGTTTGCCCGAAGGATCACTTTCCTCTTCCTCGCATTGATCATATTGTGGATTCCACATCTGGATGCGAAAGACTATGTTTCCTCGATGCATACTCGGGCTATCATCAAATCCGATTATATGAACGGGATGAAATACTAACCGCATTTATAACTCCTTTTGGATGTTTTTGCTATATCACCATGCCATTCGGACTTAAAAATGCAGGAGCTACATATCAACGCATGATGCAGAATTGTTTGATTTGGCAAATTGGCAAAAATGTTGAAGTATATGTTGATGACATTGTAATCAAATCAGCTGAAGGAAATAGCTTGTTGGCCGACCTGGTCGAAACCTTTCAGAGTCTGCGATCTTATAGCATCAAATTGAATCCTGAAAAGTGTGTATTTGGTGTACCAGCAGGAAAACTACTCAGATTCATGGTCTCTGAGAGAGGGATCGAAGCTAATCCTGAAAAGATAGCAGCAATTCAAAATATGAAACCTCCTCAGAAACTCCGAGATGTCCAAAAATTAACAGGGTGTCTCGCAGCACTTAGTCGATTCATTTCCCGACTTGGAGAGAAAGCACTCCCCCTCTATCAGCTAATGAAAAAATCGCCAAACTTCAAGTGGACTGAAGAAGCTCAAGTGGCCTTCGAAGAATTGAAAAAACAATTGTCAACTCGGCCAGTTCTCGCAGCACCAAAGGATAAGGATCCACTCTTGTTATACATCGCCGCCACAAGCCAAGTCGTTAGCATAGCTATAGTGGTGGAAAGAGAGGAGGAAGGAAAAACACAGAAGGTTCAAAGACCTGTGTATTTCATCTCCGAAGTCCTCACACCATCCAAGCAACGATATCCTCATTACCAAAAGTTGGCAATGGGAATTCACTTGGCATCTCAAAAGCTGGCTCATTACTTCGAGGACCACTCGGTCACAGTAGTCTGAGAAGATCCTCTGGCCGAGATAATGAACAACAGATATGCCACAGGCAGAATTGCAAAATGGGGATTAGACCTCTTACCTTATGATATCCAGTACCAGCCCAAAAAAGCCATTAAATCACAGGCTCTGGTAGATTTCTTGGCCGAATGGACAGAAACACAAGGCATCCCACAACCAATCCCTGAGCACTGGACTATGTTTTTTGATGGATCAAAGATGTTAAATGGGGCAGGAGGAGGAGTAGTATTGGTATCCCCAAGAAAGGATGAAATGAGATTTGTCCTCCAAATCCATTTCCCCGCAACAAACAACGAAGCCGAGTATGAGGCCCTTCTGTATGGATTACGGATGTCCATTTCACTCGGAATCAGAAGGTTGATGATTTTTGGAGATTCCGATCTAGTGATTAACCAGGTCATGAAAGAATGGGACATACGAAGCGCAGCAATGACAACCTACTGCGTAGCAGTCAGGAAACTGGAGAAAAAAATTGATGGGCTAGAGCTCCATCATATCCCGAGGTCCCAAAACCAAGCAGCAGATGATCTAGCCAAGTTAGGATCCACTCGGGGTCAAATCCCCTCAGGAATCTATCTAGAATGCATACACGCACCAACCATAAAGGAAGACCCTTACTCGGAAGCTGATCCAAGCATGCTACCAGATGGGAACATTCCAAACAAAGAAGATATTCCTGCAGTGGTAGATATTGTTTTTGACATAGAAATGATTCCTCCCGAATGGTCCTTGACCATTTTGAGATACTTACAAAAGCAGGAGTTGCCCGAGGATGAAGTGCAAGCCAAACAAGTAATACGAAAAGCAAAATCCTACTCAGTGATAAACAACGAGCTATACAGAAATAGTGTCACAAAGCTCCCCCAACGATGCATCTCGGAAGAAGAAGGCCGACTCATCTTACAAGACATACACTCCGGTGAATGCGGTCACCATGCGTCAAGTCGGACACTTGTGGCCAAAGCCTTCCGAGCTGGATTCTTCTGGACGAGTGCTTTAAGAGATGCCAAGAACATTGTTGATCACTGCAGGGGGTGCCAGTTCTATGCCAACCAGCCGCACAAGCCAGCTTCCGAATTGAAAACAATACCCTTAGCTTGGCCTTTTGCTACATGGGGGTTGGACATGATAGGGCCCTTGAAAACAGGCACATCCGGGTTCACGCACATCCTAGTAGCCGTGGACAAGTTTACAAAATGGATAGAGGCAAAACCAATAAAAAGTTTGAAATCAGCCACAGCAGTCAACTTCATTCGAGGTATTGTGCATCGTTTTGGCGTCCCTCATGACATCATAACTGACAACGGAACGAATTTTAATTCAGCCGAATTCAAACAGTTTTGCTGGAACATGGGCACTAGAGTAAACTTCGCCTCAGTAGCACACCCTCAATCCAATGGTCAGGTGGAACGAGCAAATGGTTTAATCTTGAAAGGAATCAAACGACGTCTCATGCGGGAGTTGAAGGAAGCAGCCGGAGCATGGGTCCAAGAACTCCCCTCAGTATTATGGGGACTAAGAACAACTCCGAACCGATCAACTCGAGCAACTCCTTTTTTTCTGGTGTACGGGTCAGAGGCTGTCCTCCCAAGTGACCTCAAGCACAACGCCCCCCGAATAACCCAGTACACTGAAGAAGAAGCAGAAACAGCCCGGCAGGACGGTGTTGATCTCCTAGAAGAAGAAAGAAACTTGGCCCTAACACGCTCAGCATTTTATCAGCAAGATCTTCGGCGATATCACGAGCGGCATATTCGAGCTCGCTCTTTTCAGGAAGGAGACATGGTTTTGCGTGTCAAACAAACCTCTGATCACAAACTAGCCCCCCCCCTGGGAGGGTCCTTATATTGTAACCCAAGTTTTAGGCAATGGGGCTTATCGGTTATATGATGTAACGAATAATATAGAAGAGCCACATGCATGGAATGCCCAAATGTTGCGGCGCTTTTACGCATGAGATTCTTACAAGATTATTTCAATAAAGAATTTTTGCCTTCACCATTTACATTTTCAGCATTTTTCATTCCGAAAAATCAAGTTCTTCATCCGAGCTGCACGCAGCTCGGACGGGAGCTTAAGCTAAATTTTCAACTAAGTGATCCACCAAGTTTCCTCGAAACTTGGGGGCTACTTAACGTCGTCATAAAATCAAGTTCTTCATCCGAGCTGCACGCAGCTCGGACGGGAGCTTAAGCTAAATTTTCAACTAAGTGATCCACCAAGTTTCCTCGAAACTTGGGGGCTACTTAACGTCGTCATAAAATCAAGTTCTTCATCCGAGCTGCACGCAGCTCGGACGGGAGCTTAAGCTAAATTTTCAACTAAGTGATCCACCAAGTTTCCTCGAAACTTGGGGGCTACTTAACGTCGTCATAAAATCAAGTTCTTCATCCGAGCTGCACGCAGCTCGGACGGAAGCTTAAGCTAAATTTTCAACTAAGTGATCCACCAAGTTTCCTCAAAACTTGGGGGCTACTTCACGTCGTCATAAAATCAAGTTCTTCATCCGAGCTGCACGCAGCTCGGACGGAAGCTTAAGCTAAATTTTCAACTAAGTGATCCACCAAGTTTCCTCGAAACTTGGGGGCTACTTAACGTCGTCATAAAATCAAGTTCTTCATCCAGCTGCACGCAGCTCGGACGAGAGCTTAAGCTAAATTTTCAACTAAGTGATCCACCAAGTTTCCTCGAAAACTTGGGGGCTACTTAACGTCGTCATAAAATCAAGTTCTTCATCCGAGCTGCACGCAGCTCGGACGGGAGCTTAAGCTAAATTTTCAACTAAGTGATCCACCAAGTTTCCTCGAAACTTGGGGGCTACTTAACGTCGTCATAAAATCAAGTTCTTCATCCGAGCTGCACGCAGCTCGGACGAGAGCTTAAGCTAAATTTTCAACTAAGTGATCCACCAAGTTTCCTCGAAAACTTGGGGGGTACTTAACGTCTTCATAAAATCAAGTTCTTCATCCGAGCTGCACGCAGCTCGGACGGGAGCTTAAGCTAAATTTTCAACTAAGTGATCCACCAAGTTTCCTCGAAACTTGGGGGCTACTTAACGTCGTCATAAAATCAAGTTCTTCATCCGAGCTGCACGCAGCTCGGACGAGAGCTTAAGCTAAATTTTCAACTAAGTGATCCACCAAGTTTCCTCGAAACTTGGGGGCTACTTAACGTTGTGATAAATCAAGTATTCCATCCGAGCTGCACGCAGCTCGGACGAGAACTTAAGTTAATTTTTTCACCAAGTGACCCGCCGAACTCTTTAGCAGCGTGAGGGCTATTTAAGGTTACGAAAAATTCAAGTCTTTTCTCAAGCTGCACGAAAGCTTAAATGGCTCACCAAGACGACAAACGATGATGACAGAAACATAGGTCTATACCCTTGCAAATAACTAGCTGAAGCAAACAAATTCACGCAGATGAGTCAGGCATCTTTAATAAAAAGCAGCAGTTTTAAGATAGACTGTGCACCCCGGACACAGCAACAACACAAACTGTTTATTACAAAATCACTCGGCATCCCGAGGCAAATTTAAAATGTTTCTCCCTTAAACTAGATCAGGCATCACTCGCCTCATCAGACTCACTGGTAACTCCAGCAGATTCCACAAAGAAATCAAGATCTGGGATCTTTGCAATCCGACTTGCAGTCTCAGCATACCGGGATAACAAAGTTGTACAGCTCGGACCATGCTCAGGATCTCCTTCTCCAACTCGTTCCAGATTATGAACCTTTTCTGAAAAACGAGCCTTGGTCAGAGCCAGAGCATAATTTGCACCACTCTGCGCTGAAGACCTCTTCCAACGAGCAATTTGTTGCGGAGCACCCTGAAGCACGGGAACAACTGTATCCAGATGCATTCGATTTTCTTTAGCAGGCGAGATGTAATCCTTCAACCCTAAGGTAGCACCCAGGGTCTCTTCAGCATATTTCTTTGCTTTGGCGCACCTCATGGTCAGTAGACCTCTGGATAAGGCAAATTCCGTCGTCTTGGGCGTATAATTATCCTTCTACATCAACTCGGCAAACTGGTCCATACGCGTCTTTTCCGCTTCAGGATCGGTAGAATAAACTGCAAAGACAACAACGGTGCACAGATTGAATTAAACTCACAAGGCAGAAACAAGTCGGATTCATAGAAAAGAGCAGCGTCTTACTGGACAGCATCTCGCAAAACACAGCAAACCTCCCAGTACAATATTTCTCAGTACTTCTTACGGCCTCCCGAGCTGCAGCCAGCGCAGCTTCATGTTCCTCCTTATCCTTGGCACGCAGCTCGGAAAGTTTCTGCAGATCGGACTGAAGCTTGGAGATGGCACTCTCCTTTTCCTCAAGAGCCTTCTTGTGGCTAGCCATTTGCCTTGCACGCTTCTCGGTTTGTTCAATCTCCTTCTTCATCTTGTTCACAAACTCTTCATTTTCTTTTACCTTCGCATCAAAAGCTTTCTTTGCAGCTTCTGTAAATTCAACAATCAGAAATAATCATATGATGAAGAATCTTGATTTTCTTCTCAAAATCCAAGAAGTGGAGCCTTACCGTTATCCTCAGCATGTTTTTTCTTCAATGCTTCATGTTCTCCCTGTAGTTTCACAAATGCAGCGCCTAGCTCGCAACGCTCCTGACACAAGAAAAGTTATTTAAGACCAAGCCCTTACAGCATAAGACTCCGAGTAACTCCAAGAAGTTACTCGGAGCCTTGGGGGCTACACCCAGTGGGTGCACTAAGAAGTGCCCCCACTGGAAGATATCCAAATTCATAGTCCCTACAGCATAAGACTCCGAGTAACTCCAAAAAGTTACTCGGAGCCTTGGGGGCTACACCCAGTGGGTGCACTAAGAAGTGCCCCCACTGGAAGATTTCCAAATTCACAATGCCTATAACACAAGACTCCGAGCAACTCCAAAAAGTTACTCGGAGCCTTTGAGGGCTACAACTCGGAAACTCACCCACCCAGTGGGTAGAAAAACTCGTGCATTTTCTTACATGCATTTTGGCCTTTATCATGGCAGCATCAGAAGTCATCTCACGTAACCGCAGCTCGATTTCTGAAGCTTTCACCAAAGACCCCTTCAATCCATCCAGAACGGTATCCTCAAGCAAGGTATAAACCGTGAATGAAGGAGGAGGGGCCCGAGCTGCTCCGGGATCAGCAACAGAGACGGTGGAACTCGTCCCAGCTTGCTTCGCTCCCGAGGCAGCAGGAGGAACCGTCGCTGCAGGAATAGTAACCTCCGGATCGGTCAAGCCTTCCGGAGCAGTCTGCGTGCCCGGAGCAGTCTGAGTGTCGGGAGCAGAAAGAACCGTCTCATTCACAGCTGGACTCGGATCCGCGCCGCGATCAACGTCCATATCTAACAAAGGAAAATCTGTAAGAAAAGCCTCGAGCAAAAATGAAAGTTAAAACCAAGAAGACATATACTCACCATCGATTGGGGTTTGCTCAGGAATAGAATCCAACACCGGAAAATCAGTTACAACACAGTTGCTGACATCTTCATAGGCCGCAGCATCAGGAACCTCAACACCAGGAAGTGACTCGGAACCACTCGGACGGACGTTGTAACATAAAGGATGTTAAATCAGCATAAATTACTAAGGAATAGAGAAAAGTTGTCGGATCTCACTTCCGAGCCATCTTAAGAGTTCGTCTTGGGGGTGCAACAGCAGGGGCAGTCTGAGAGGATCCTGACTCGGAAGCCTTCTTGGGGGTTTTGGCAGCATCTGTTGAAGTACTAACTTTCCTCCCTCCAAGAGTCGAAAGCACCTTCCGCTGCTTCATGGGAGCTACCCTCCCCTGGCCTGGGCTAAGTGCGGCAGCCTTGCTGCTATTCTCCCCTTCACTCGAAGACACGGGACGCTTCGTCCCCCGCACGGACCCTTCCCGAGCTGCCTCACGATCCTGATTGTTCTTGGAGCGCTGCTCAGCAGTAGTACGGGGCAGCACTATGTCAGATTCAGTTTCTTCGCCATCTTCGATCCCAAGTCCTGCGTCATTGTTGCTGTCCTCGTCCTCGTCTTCAGGATTTCGCGGCGCCAAAGGAATCGGGGATGGAGCGACGTTCGTCTGAAGAATAGACAACAGAATAACCAAGTTAAAAATCAGGACCTAGTACTGCATTCAATAGACCGGTCAAATAAAAGCAAATCACCAGAGTTGAAAGACGGTTAATATCAAGGGGTCTGACTCGGCCAGCCATCTGCGCGCCATGAGTCACGCTAGTAATGATCTTCATGAGTTGCTCAAATTCCTGCTGGCACATCGCCGAGTTGTTATAGCGGGTCCTATCATCAACTCCCGTGTACTCCCACATCCTCCTAGCTCGGGCTTGCAGGGGCTGAATTCTCCGAGTAACAAAAAGAGCAATAAGATCCATGGCGTCTAATCCCGCCTTCTTCATCCTCACTACTTCCCTCATCAGTGGCAGAACCCACTGTTTCTCGGAAGCAAGCAAACGGGGATTCCAACCCCGGGAATCGGACAACCGGACATCCGAGTAAGGGGGTAATGTCCGAGTACCAGGAGCAGTCTCTACCTTACAGTAAAACCAACTATTTTGCCAATTCTTCACAGAATCCGGCAAGCTAGAAGCAAAATACTGAACGCCCTGCCTTCTGGCCAAAAACAACCCCCCGCAAAGATGATTTATTTCTGCCTCCCCAGAATTCTTTATTTTTTGGGGCTTTATGGTGTAAATGGTGCGGAAAAGATTCCAATGAGGATCAATACCAAGGAAACCCTCACACAAATAAAAAAAGCTAGACAGAAGCGTGATGGAATTAGGAACGATGTGATGCAATTGAGATCCCGTGAAGGAAAGAAAATCAAGCAAGAAAGGATGAGGAGGAAGAGAAAACCCCCTATCCACATGGGAAAGGAGTAGAACCCGCTCGTCATCCCTAGGGTGAGGTTCGACCTCACCTGGGCCTGGAAGACGACAGCCATGGCGAGGAAGTAACCCCTCGTCTTGGTAGCGCCGGAGATTCTCCGCCGTGACGACAGAGGGTAACCATTCCCCTGCAGACATGAGGCCCAGAGGATGAATGGAGAGGAAGCTCGCAGGCACAAAGAACACCCCGAAGATCACCAATGGGAGAAGGGATCCGCAATCTGGAGAGACGCCGGCGGAGAAGAGGAAGGAGAAAACGTTGTGCTTAAAGGAAAAGAAGAAGGGGAAGCTATACTTATAGGCACAGGGGAACGGGTCCCATGGATACCGAGGCAATTAATGAGGGCGTCCGTTACGGTCCCCCAAATCCAGCCTCCTTAAAAGGCGCGCAGTTAATGATAAAGTAACTGACTGTCGCGAGAATCGAGGGGCCACTCTGACAGAAAAGATCCCCTGACAAGAAAAAGATTCGCTCCCTTAAAAGAGCACGCAAAATTTCCCAAGTTACTACAACTCGGAGGTAAAAATGCCCTGAACAGTTTCTCCGAGTGAAACCCTAACTCGGAAGACAATTCAAACAAACAATTCCTCCGAGTAAGCCATAACTCGGACGGGATCATCGTGTTTTCTAACTCGTTTGGCAAAGCACTATGGAGAAAAGTTCCCAATAACTGATACGCTGATAATCCGTCTCTGACGTAGATTGCCAGGTTATCCGCACGATCTGGTGTGAGGGGTAAAGAATTGATATCCTATGGGACACGGTTTAAAGCTTGCCAGAATAATGCTTTAAATATCAGACTTTACGGGTTCGGTTACATATGGGTTTTAAGGCCTTTTACCCCAAGACACGCCTTCCGAGGCCTCAGTCCACCTCTTCCGAGAGACGCTTGAGTGTCGCCGAATCCTTCCAAAAAACAACTCACCCTACGTATAGTCGAGGGGATAGTGCAAACATCGATAAAGTCCTTCCGGGCCTCTCATCGAATTTGATCTCCGCATACCTCATGAATTCACGCGAGTACCCAGAAGCACTTGGGGGCTACTGTCGTGGTAATACCTAAGGTATACCCTCATGCACCTTATATCAAGGGGTATCCTTAGTCTTAACATCACTTAAGAAACACTCATAAAACAAAAAACACGAAACTCCTTCCCCTCTTCTACTTCCGAATAAGAAACTGCTCGGACGAACTCAAGCCCTTCCGAGTGGTTAGCTTACTCGGAAGACATCACCACTACGGAAGAAACCTTACTCGGACAAGGTTACTTCCGAGTAGAATATCACTCGGAGCAAGGTGTTACTATCCGAGTAAAGGCGCTACTCGGAAGCAGAAAAGACCGAGCTGCATGGCATTCGGACAGCAAGAAGAGAAGCTGGAGTTACAAGTCATTAAACCCACAGGCGTTACCCCTACTTGAATGACAATAATGGGGAGGCGTTTCTCATTGTAATAATAGCTACTATTAACCCTGTAATCAAAACCCACTACTGGACAGTGAAGGGACGGGGCGTACTCTATATAAGCCCATCCCTTCACCCCAGGAAGGGGACGGGCGTTAGAACATATACCAAGAAAAATACCCTAAGACACTTGGGACAGGAGTAAGGTTGTTATCTCTGAGGAGAGGCCTAACCTGTATAATCTCTCCCGGTGTCACCATCTTTGTGTACAGATCCTCATAGCTCCGTTACTACCCCTATATCTATTGTTGAACATATCACCACAACACAAAATTTATAGGCTCACTTGAGCTCCAGCTTATGTTGTTAAACATCAAATTTACACTAGCAGCAGCAGAGAGCAATATCTACACTTGTACAGGTACAAAAAAACTGTGGGCAAATTAACTAGCAGCAGCAATATCTACACTTGTACATGTACAAAGAAAGAGTGGACAAATTAACACAGTAAGTTGCTCATGATAAACTTGTACAGGTACACGGGGAGCAAGGTTGTAGTAGCAGCAGATTGGGAAAATTAATAGAGTGACAGAGCAAGGTAGCAAGTCAGGAAGTTTACATAATATAAGAGATGGGAGCAAATTTTTTTACCGCAAGATAACCTAGCTAGCTGCCTGCGTAGTCATAGAATTGATGTGCCATCTTTATCAGCAACCAGATTGACAAAGAACTCACGGCTATGCGCATTATTGAATACCTCCAATGCACTCATCTTCTCATCTGGTGTGACACCTTCCAATGTTTTCAAGGCCTCCATGCATCTGGTGATTGTGAATTCTTGAGCGACTTCTTTATTCACTTCCTTTTCTTTGATCCGCACAAACCTTTCCATCACTCCTACTATTCCATCTGCACTCTTCTTCTTTGGGCTGCTCTTGCGATTCGCTCTTGAAGCACCAACCTTTGACTTATTTCTTCCAACAACACTTGCTTGTGGCCTATTCCTTTCAACATCACATAATTGTTCATGCTCCACTTGATACTTGTTCCTTTCAGCACCATCAGTTAGTCCCTGGCCTTTTTCCTTAGCAACCTCACCCTCCATCTCATTGATTACCTGCAGGTCCTCATCAAATCCTTTGTTCCCAGACTCCTCTCCATCCATCTGTTTTTCACCTTCATACTCACCATCACTTTCTATAGCTTCAAACTCTGTAGATGGCCTAGCAGTGGATGCGAAACAAAGTTTTCCCTCGGCTAATTGTCCTGCAATGAACAATTATTAAGTAGATGGCCTAGTAGTGGATGTAAGCAAACACTTGCACGGTAAAGAGATGTACTAGAGAACTTGCACACTTACCATCATAGAGTTCCCCGAGCAAATCATAAAGAGGAAAGCTTTTCTCTTGAACTTTTTTATCCTATCTCCCAACGACATCTTCAAGTTGACCCAAAGATGAGGGTCATCCTATAGCATGGATTTTGCTTCATCCCATCCAATACCACTCTGTTGTCGAGCCTCCTTTAGAATCCTTTAGTCCCTCTTGAGATCTTTCTCTTTGTCTTGAATCCGAGACTTTGTGAATTTCACATGGGGATGTCCTTGGTGGAAAACTGAAACCATCAAGTTCCATGTTTCAGTACTCCATCCATTTTGGCTTCTATGGTAGCTAGTGTTGTGCTCGTGCAGTAGCTCCACCAGAGACTTCTCCAACGCAAGAGTCCAAGATGCTCTTAATTTGTCAACTGCACAAGACATCAAATTTCTTTAATGTAAAAATAAGCAAAACAGCAAGTACTAACAATAAGTACACTAAAAATAACAAATAATAAAAACAGCCAGTAACAACAAGTACCTAGTGGAGAAGTCCTTTTCCCAAACTTAGGTGAAGCCTTTTTCATAAAAAAATTGAGGCGACTTGCTGCAAGTTATACCTTGGAGATCCTTTCGGATACACTGGAGTTCCTTTTGAATGCATATCTATAACCAGACAAAATAATTATGGCATGATGAAATATCCCATACAAAATAAGTATTGCATGATGAAATATCCCAAACAAAATAATTATTACATGATGAAATATCCCAAACAACAAGTACAGGACTACACCTATGACATTAGCTACTGAAGTTGGTAAACGTTCCACATTTGCCATGTTATTTGATCCCTCAAGTTATCCCCTTGGATGTAATCTTCTTGTTCATTGTTGTCTTCATGGATGTCATCATCATTGGGTAGGATCACATAGTCCGTTGGATCTATGTTATCAGGATGGTCGTCAAGCCATGCCTCATCACCACCATGCATTTTGATTGTATTATGAAATACTGCAGTAGCTGCTGGTATCTTTATTTGATTCCTTATTGGATGGAGGGTTCCAACCTTCAGAATAGGGAAACGCTTCTTCAAAATGCCCCAGAACCTTTCTACATGATTTCTCAGGACAGCATGACGATGATTAAAAAGCTCTTTATGGTTCTGTGGCCGATGGTGACCATGGCCAAACTCTTTCAGGTGGTACCGCACACATCGATATGGTGCAAGAAAATTTCGAGTGTTTGCATAGCCACCATCAACTAAATAGAATTTTCCTTCTGGAACATGGAAACCTTTGAGTATGGCAGAACTGAGCACTCTAGAGTCCGTTGCAGAACCTTCCCAGCCACATGAAATAACTGTCGCGTTCAAGTCAAAATCGCATGCTATCATCACATTCTGGCTAAGGATTCCTTTCCTATTCCTCCACGGAGCTTGACGACTAGAAGCTATTGTGATGGGAACATGAGAACCATCTATGGCTCCTAAACAGTTCTGCATTGAAGTATGACAAGATTCAAAGAAGAGATTTGGAAACTATGAATGTGTCAAAGAAAAGAGTTGGAACTTAGATGGGTGTAAGAAAATATTATAACCCGGAAATATGGAAAGAAGCGATCGTCCATAGCAATCTTTGGATGAGGTTCGTTAATGTGGCTAGGCCTCACAAATTGTCTTGTCAAAATGGGAATTATATCAAAGAATTCTCGGATATACTTGCCGAATGACCACCCACTATGCTGAAACTTCAATTGTAAATCTTCATACGAAGCATTATGTGAGATCATGAAGAAAGAAGGCTAGCTTCTCTTAGACCTTGAGCCTAGTATCTTTTATCAATCCTTCATCTCTAAGATAGGTTGCCATCCACCTAAATATGTGAGGTTCCATTCTAAAAGCAACCAAACAGTTCTTAATATGTCCACCAAGGATTTCCCTAATTCTCTGCTTGCTATGTAGGAAGGAGGGATGTCGGATAGTTTTTTCCACTTTAGTAAGATGCAAGTGAAATTCTGGAAAAATGAAGAACATCAACTCATCCTCGTCATCCTTTTTCCTCTTTATAATACTTTCTATGTGTTGTGGGTCCATTCTACCAATGAAGAAAAAAGTACACAATCAACAAAAAGATATGTAGAATCTAGGTATGCTATGTACACAACAATGAAAGTGTAAAACTATTTATCTATATAGAATCAGGATTAGTATTTAAGAAAGAATTGCAATACCTTTGCTACTATGAGGTACGCGGTCCCACGGATTAGGCACGGGATCCCAGCCTGGTGGAGTCTCCTCATCTTCAGTTCCTAAAATCCAATAAGGCTTCGGTACCTGAAAAAACAAGTAATAAAAAGTGAATAACTTATATTAATTTTCTGGACAATAAGTATTAAGTTTAATGTTTATTAACAGGAAGTAAACAATACGACAGTATGGTTCAGTAGATACACTATAAGAAATATGCTAACTTGTGACCCTACATATTGGTCACTGAAAGGTCATTGTTCTTTATTTGTGACCTTTTTGTGACCAAAATCAGTTGGTCAAAAGCTGAGGGTCGCAAAGCGGACACTATGCCCTTTTTTCTTCTAAAATGGTCATAGATGATTGTGACCAAACCAAAGGTCGTAGATGTTGTGACCAATTGGTTTAGTCATTGGCTTATTGGCCAGGCCACGTCAGATCCAACGTGGCAAGCTGACGTGGCAAAATAGCAACCAAATGAAAAGTTCGTAGATTAGAATCAGCCTGGTCCAGTTCGGCCGTCTATATGGCCCGAGCCCAATAATTCAGCACGTCTAATTTTTTTCCTGTTAATTCTTGATTTTTTTCCTGTTAATTCTTGTTGGCTGCTTTGGGCTTTTTGCAGTTCATTTCAATTTTGGGCCTCGGGATTGTGGCTATTTATATTGGCCTAGCCCAATAAGATCAGTTACAGAGGCCAATCCAAATAATTCAACCTTTTCTTTTTGGAAATGTGGCCTTTTTGGCTCAACGGCTTTAATTTTCTTTTTTTCACTTCACTAGTCAAGTGGGTCCCAATTGTCAGGTCCTGGTAAGTGGGTCCAATTGTCAAAGCCATATTCTTTACATTTTATTTCTAGTAAATCAAATAATTATTTAAATCAAAACAAATGGAAAATAGAAGCAATACTTCAAATAGAGCAAACCGCCAAACTTGGCACATTATAATCAAATCAAACAAACATATTTCACATCAGTATCCAGCCACCAAAAACTAAACTAGATATCATGTATAACTAGCTCCAATAAACTAGAACTATCTTTCTGCCAACTTCATCCTGTAGCTCGCAACAAAATATGAATGAAGGCAAGATTGCGGTTGTGTAGTTGCTGCTACCGACTTCGCCTCTGCTGCTGAATGAGCCTGCCTACGCTGGTGAGGCTCTGCTGCTGCACAAAAAAAAATGGTTACAATTTGCTGGAGTAGTTGAACAAACATACAAACATGCAAAAGAAATTATGCAAACAAAATTGTGCGAACACATAGCAGGAATATAATTGTTCAACATCTAACAGGAGCATGGTAAATTTAGTTTGATTCCACGACAACAATTGTAATGGTACACAATGGCTTTGATTTAATTTAAATACTGTTGGACATCTACTGTAATAATTGGAAGCTCTGAAACAAAAACCATGTGTGTTGTGATCCAAATTACTCTAAGTTTCTGAGTTTTCTTAATATTAGGAGTAAAGGCTTTATTTTGTTACTTCAAGCATTTTCAAATGAAGTATTTTCTGAAGCAAGCAACAGGAAGCATGTGTCAATTAACAGGGAAATCTGCACAATCTTCAGTAATAAAATCTTCACATTTTAGTTAACAAGAAGATTGTACCAACGGAGCATACAAAATTACAGGAAAAGTCCTTGCACCTGAATTACATTAAGCAGTAAAAACTGAGCATCATGGATTGAAATTAGACTGAGCAAAGTAACAGAGCATAATAGAGTAACAAAGTGGTGTAGGATCAGTACTAGCAGTGCAAAATACAGCAGTGCAAAATATAGCACTGCACTAACAGAGTGGTTCAGTTTAAAAATGTTCAGTGCTAAACAGAATATTGGCATCGAGTACCAAGCACTAATGTTCAGTTAAAAAGTGCTAAATCCAGCAAGTTTCTACAAGGCTTTCACTGCTCACGGTTCTCCATGGCCGGCCCCCTTCTTTCCTGAAGTTTCTGGTAGTTAGGAAGAAACTGAGTAATTGTAGACACAAACTCTAGGACAGTCCAGGAAGACACAAACTCAGTCCCCAACCACTAACCACTAAATACTAATCAACTTGATGTCAAATTATTTTTGCTAGCACCTAAATTAGATATGGTATACTAGACTAGCTTAGATTATTTTTCGAACTAAGGAGCTCATGCTCCAGATTTCATATAACATGTACCAAAGTATTCAAACAGAACAGGGACCTAGCCACAGCCACGCTGCAAGCAACTTAACATCCTATTCAGCTGTAACACTACAGAATCCTCTCTGCGACAATCTATCTTGATACAAAGTAAAGTGTGGACTCACAAGAACACCTGTGTAATACGACATCGATAGTTCAGGATGCATGTACACTACAATTAGCAAACCAACCGTAGAAGGGGAACTGAATATTAATAAGCTAGTACATCGCCCTGGACAAAGTCCGGCGTGGCTGGTCTCCTCTTGCTTGGTCATCCGGCTGCGCATGTATGGGTCGCAGAAGAGGTAGAGGTTCTTCGCATCGATTACCATGGTCGGCCCCCTTATTTCACAAAACTAGAAACGCCTCTTCACGAACCTGCAAAAAATGCATGAACGCATCAGATTGGGGGAAACGAGAGGAAGGAGAAGAGAAGGGGAGGAGGAGGGATGCGAACCTTGCTATGTTGCGGATCCCAAGCTCGCTCTCCCACCATGACCGTTTGCTGGGTTAGGGTTTTAGCCATGAGGGGCAACGGAGGGCTGGAAGATGGGGTTGGCGTAGCGGAACAACAGCAACTCCGCTGTGTACGCCAACACGGGCCAATCCATTGGGGCGAGTCACCACCACCAGACCACCACAGTGAGACGCGACAACGAGTAGGTGGCCTCCATGGTGTCGGAGCAGGGGAGGAAGTGGCCATCCCGTCCATGGCGTCCCGGTGCTTGAGCGACGACTGGTCTGAGAGGGAGAGGGAACGTGGTGAGGAAGAGAGAGAGGGATGCGACGAGAAGGAGTGAAGGGACTCACCTGATCCGGCTCGAGGACGGCGTGGATCCGGAAGGCCCGCTGTGGCTGTGGCGGATCTGGCCGCGGACTGACCTCGTCGGCTCGATATGGAGCCATGGGAGAGAGGGAGAGGTACGGTACAGGGCGATGGCCGGGGAAGGATAGGAGGAGTACGGCCGGATTCCCGCCCGAGGTCGCCAGGATCTCCCGAGGTGGTGGCGGCATGGGAGGAGTGAAGCGCTAGGGTTCGCGCGACTGAGAGGAGGGCACGAGGGGGAGGATGGGGTTCACAAGAAAGACGGGGAAGGGGGTTTGCTGCCGTGGGATGGATGGATGGATGGACTGATGTTTGCCACGTCATCGATCCAAGGCACAAGTGATTCCACCAATCAGAATTAAGCTTGTTTAGTTTTTTCTTTTGTTCTTCTTATAAGGCAAACGGTCAATGTTATGTCAAAATTCACGGCAAAGTTTGTCAAAATGATCTCAAATTTTGCATAAGTGTGCATCTTGGAATGACACACAATGTTGCTAGAGAGAGTTTTCATTTTCCTTGCATGAAATCTTCATTTATATTTTCCGAGTGCCCAAAGTGAGTTTTTTTGTGAAGGACCTACCATATATTTGTTGCAAAATTGGACCAACTCATTTTTATAAAATATTAGTCCATATTTAATGTACAATTGACCAAATGGTTGGGTGTCAAAAGATTTGATCCACCACTCGTGAAAAAGACAAATTTGCACCGATTCAGCTGAAAATGGGTCAAGTTTGAACTACAACTGCCTCATAGTTTGCTCGTGATTTTTTCCAAAAAAACATTTTTAGGTAAAAAAAGTACCTATTTAATCAGAGAAACACCAAAAAAATTCCAAGATTCATCCCCTAGCTAGGAACGGTCATGCCGGTCGTTTTGACCACATTTTGAAATGGGCATGAAAAATTCAAAAAAATCAAAAAATTGGAAAACCTTCGCATTGTGTCATTAGATGTGACCAAGTTACCAGGAGAAATAATAAGCTTGTAATACGACAAATATTTTAAAAAAGTGTTCTCAGAGATGAGCTATCATGTGTGAAGTTTCATGGCTTTCAAGCCTATGATTAATCTTATGCCCACATTCATGGCATAGTTTGTTCAAATGATCTCATATTATGCACAAGTGTGCATCTTGGAATGGAAAAATTGTTGCTAAAGGGAATTTTCATTTTGTTTGCACAAAAAATTCAGTTTCCATTTTTTGAGTGCCCAAAATGAGTTTTTTTGTGAAGGATCTACCATATATTTGGTGCAAAATTGGACCAACTCATTTTTATACAATATTATTCCATATTTAATGTACAATTGACCAAATGGTTGTGTGTCAAAATCTTTGACCCACCTCTCGTGAAAAAGACAAATTTGCGCCGATTCAACTGAAAATGGGTCAAGTTTGAACTACAGCTGCCTCATAGTTTGTTCATGATTTTTTCCAAAAAACATTTTTAGGTACAAAAGTAACTATTTAATCAGAGAAACACAAAAAAAAATTCAAGATTCACCCCCTATCTAGGAACGGTCATGCCCGTCGTTTTGATCACATTTTAAAATGGGCGTTAAAAATTCAAAAAAATCATAAAATTGGAAAACCTTCGCATTGTGTCATTAGACGTGACCAAGTTACCATGACAAATAATAAAATTGTAATACGGCAAATATTTTAAAAAAGTTTTCTCAGAGATGAGCTATCATGTGTGAAGTTTCATGGCTTTCAAGCCAAATGAACAATCTTATGGCCACATTCAAGGCATAGTTTGTTCAAATGACATCATATTGTGCACAAGTGTGCATCTTGGAACGGCAAACAATGTTGCTAAAGGGAGTTTTCATTTTCTTTGCACGAAAAGTTCATTTTCCATTTTTTGAGTGCGCAAAATGAGTTTTTTTTGTGAAGGACCTACCATATATTTGTTGCAAAAATGGACCAAACCATTTTCTAAAATATTAAGCCATATTTATTGTTCAATTGACCAAATGGTTGGGTGTCAAAAGATTTTATCCACCTCTCGTGAAAAAGACAAATTTTCGTTGATTAAGTTGAAAATGGGTCAAGTTTGTACTACAGCTGCCTCATTGTTTGCTCATGATTTTTTCCAAAAAACAATTTTAGGTACAAAAGTACCTATTTAATCAGAAAAACACCAAAAAATTCTCAAGATTCATCCCCTAGCTAGGAACGGTCATGCCCGCCGTTTTGACTACATTTTTAAATGGGCATGGAAAATTAAAAAAAAAATCAAAAATTAGAAAACCTTCGCATTGTGTCATTATATGTGACCAAGTTACCAGAACAAATAATAATCTTGTAATACGGAAAATATTTTAAAAAAATGTTCTTAGAGATGAGGTATGATGTGTGAAGATTCATGGCTTTCAAGCCAAATTATCAATCGTATGGCCACATTCATGGCATAGTTTGTTCAAATGATATCATATTGTGAACAAGCGTGCATCTTGGAATGACAAACAATGTTGCTAAAGGGAGTTTTCATTTTCTTTGCACGAAAAGTTCATTTTCCATTTTTCGAGTGCGCAAAATGAGTTTTTTTGTGAAGGACCTACAATATATTTGTTGCAAAATTGGACCAAATCATTTTTCTAAAATATTAAGCCATATTTATTGTACAATTGACCAAATGGTTGGGTGTCAAAAGCTTTTATCCACCTCTCATGAAAAAGACAAATTTCCGTTGATTCAGTTGAAAATGGGTCAAGTTTGAACTACAACTGCCTCATAGTTTGCTCATGATTTTTTCCAAAAAACTTTTTTAGGTACAAAAGTACCTATTTAATCAGAAAAACACCAAAAAATTCTCAAGATTCATCCCCTAGCTAGGAACGGTCATGCCCGCCGTTTTGACTACATTTTTAAATGGGCTCGAAAATTCAAAAAAAATTCAAAAAATTGGAAAACCTTCGCATTGTGTCATTATATGTGACCAAGTTACCAGAACAAATAATAATCTTGTAATACGGCAAATATTAAAAAAAATGTTCTTAGATATGAGGTATGATGTGTGAAGATTCATGGCTTTCAAGCCAAATGATCAATCTTATGGCCACATTCATGGCATAGTTTATTCATATGATATCATATTTTGCACAAGTATGCATATTGGAATGGCAAACAATGTTGCTAAAGGAAGTTTTCATTTTCTTTGCACGAAAATTTCATTTTCCATTTTTCGAGTTCCCAAAATGAGTTTTTTTGTGAAGGACCTACCATATATTTGTTAATCAATTGGACCAAATCATTTTTCTAAAATATTAGAACATATTTAATGTAAAATTGACCAAATCATTGGGTGTCAAAAGCTTTTATGTACCTCTCGTGAAAAAGACAAATTTGCACCGATTAAGGTAGAAATGGGTCAAGTTTGAACTACAGTTGCCTCATAATTTGCCCATGATTTTTTCCAGAAATCATTTATAGGTATAGAAGTATCTATTTAATCATAGAAGCACCAAAAGTTTTTCAAGATTCAACCCCTAGCTAGGAACGTTATGCCCGCCGTTTTGACTATATTTTGAAATGGGCATGAAAAATAAAAAAAATAAAAAAATTGGAAAACCTTCGCACTGTGTTATTATTGGACCAAATCAAAAAATTGGAAAACCTTCGCAAAATTGGACCAAATCAATTTTATAAAACATTAGGCCATATTTAATGTATAATTGAGTAAATGGTTAGGTGTAAAAAGCTAACTAAGAACAATTATGCTCTCTGTTTTCATCGCATTTCAAAATCGGCAAAAAAAAATTGAATTTGCAAATACAGTGCATGTAAATTGGTTCATAAAATAGGTTATTTACCTATGAGAATTTGTAAATTGTAATCCCTAATTTAAGAGTTCATATGAACACTTTATGAGCTTTCGAAAATTGACTTCATATTGAAGAAATGGCTAAATAAATGTTGGTGCAGAAAAGGCTGTATAGAAAAATGTGCATGACGCGTACCATTGGTTAGGGAATGATTTAATAAGCCTTTAAGAATTTGAATCGTCAAATTTGGTGGTCGAATGAATCTCCTATGAATATTTGAATTCTCTGATTAAAATAAAAAGGGGAATAAAATTAATATGCAAGATAGGCCAGAACGGCTGGCGCTACTGGGCCGCGCGACACGCCAGCCCGACAGCGCTGCCGGAGAGCGACGTCGGATGCAGGCTCTACATAGCACGCCTTTGGCACATGAAGGTGGTATCTGTAGAAGCCGTGTCCACTTAAACCAGTATGGGCCCACCCATCAGCTGCCCGAACTTCTTCACGGGGACACTTGCACGCGGGGCCCGCTGGTCAGGGTCGTCTTCCTCCTCTTGCCCGAAACAGAGGAGGAGACAGGGCCTCGTCGGCCGACGACTGTCAGCGCTAGGAGGTACGGATCCAGGCGCTTGGAATACAGATGGTCTAAGAGTGGTGCGGCGCATCCGTCCATGTGCTTTCGTCATGCACTGGGGAGCTGGAACGAGCAAGGCTTCCGGTGCGGCGGACGGCAATGACGGCGAAGATGAATTCGACATCACGACCGTGCGAAAGAAAGGGAGAAGCTCGGGAGAGTTACGACTTGGCCAAATGGGTCTTCTGGTGTGTGGGATTGGAGCTAATAGACAGTGAGCTGCTCGAATTTAAACGAGGATCGGTAGCAGCAATGGTGGTTGTAGGTGGAGAAGGAGGGCACGTCAGAGAGTGTGGATCGTCCAGGAAGATGATGAGATGTCGTGGAGAAGCTAGGTGCGCGCGAGAGGGCTACGGGGAAGGTTTTATAGGGCGCCCATGGTGCACCGTATCCATGGCGGCTCACTCTAAGGTTAGGCAGCATTTTTTTGTTTCAATTATTTTTCCAGGAAAGACCACACTATTTAAAGAGGCATAGCATGCAAAAATAAACAACTTCGTCCAGCGTAGTGGTTTGAACTTGCTTACTTCAACGGGTTGTCTTGGGTTCGAATCCTGCATTTTTCTTTTTCTTTTTATTTCACCCGCTCTACTAATCTGCCATGTAGGTCCTAGCAGCCCCACACGTCAGCGACACATAAATATCAGATTGATATGTAGGCCCCATGCATCAGTGATAGCCCTACATCTAGTGCTATTCAGACACGTAAACAAAAATTAACACATCGGCATAACAGGTAAGCGAAAATTTACACATCGTATGACATGTAAGCGAAACAACTGAGGTGGACGCCCGCTCATTTCAACGCATCACAAATTAGCAGTAAAGAATATCTAAATTGGTCGTTACCAGCTAGAAATAAGACCGTCGACCACTGTTGTTTGCTTTACGACCATTTTGTGTAATGAAATTATGACCTTTCTAATCAAAATGGTCGTTATGGTTTAGGGTTTGGACCCTCCAAAACAACGTACGACCAACTGGTTCAAAATGGTTGTAGATTTACGACCAATTCACACACGGTCACTAAGAAAAGGTCACAAGTTGACATATTTTTTGTAGTGATAATCATAATTAAACAACACTGCCTAGTTGAGGAAATCACATGTTGTGCTTAAGATGGCTGAAGAAGCTGGTAGTATACTAAATCAGAACAATTCAAACAGTCAATTCAGACTTCACTGGTTTTATCCTTGTACAGCACCCTGGTGAGGCATTCAATGAGTGCAGCTGAGACTAGAAACAACAGATCATTTTCAGCTTCAGTGTATGCATCGAATCATCTCACCAAGTACACAACTTGCTTACATGTCATGTCTTGTTCTCTGGATGTACAGATCCAAATGTGGGAGTAACCAAGGTAGAAGAGAAGTACTTCACACTAAATTTTCCCTTGCAGAGCATTTCAAATTCCTAGCAAGAATGCTTGCATTAGTTGTAACTGTTCTGGCAGTGATAACATTTTAGTAAATGTTTTATGTTCGATAATTTAACTCTGATTGTGCAGCCATCTTGCGACATGTTAATGCTACACATTGACCTTTATCTGAATTCCCATTTGGCAGAATATACTGCTACTCTATGATCTAAGGCCTGCAAGGCGTCTGCCCATGCCAAGATGAAGACACGAGCAGACTGAACTGGGTTCTTCGAGCTATCTAGCTACCGTCGGCGCCTCGGTTCTTTGAACCCCGATAAACACGCCAGGCCCAAAAAATTAGTAAAGCTAGCAGGGTGGTCGGAAGGCGTACCGGAGAGAACATACAGCGGCTAACACGGCGGTGGAGATGGCGGTCGACAGGAGATTGCTCGCATCCACGTCGCGCGAGAGCTCATCCTCCTCGCTCCCGATCTGCCGCCACACCAGAGCTCCTCCTCCTCGATCCCGGGCCGCCGCCGTTGCCGTCGCGTGAGAGCGCCTCCTCCTCCCCTCGTCCGCCCCGCCACCGCACGAGAGTTCCTTCTCCTCATGTCTACCCCGCCGCCGTGCATCGCGCCTGCGTCGCCGGAGAGGAAAAAACGCGAGGACCCCCTCGCGTCTGGGATACTCGTCGACCCGACGGATTTCTAGGGTTTTACACAGGCTTCCACTTCTATAAATCGGGCTGCCAAATGGGCTTCAAAGTGTTTTTTTGTGTAATGTGACACCCTCGATTTACGATCATGTACAATAATCATACACGCAGGGTACATGATCGAGATCAAGGTGCCACGGTGAGAATATCACAGCACAACACTAAACACAAAAGGATAAACCAATATATTACAATGAAGGGGGGGTCACACGGACCCGAATACAAAGTTAAACCAAACATAATATCTGAGTACAGACATAGTTAGTCAAGTTTTTGCTTAAGAAGGCTAGCACAAATAACATCAGAGATACAGATCGAAAAGGCGAGGCCTCCTGCCTGGGATCCACCGAATTAATCCTAGTCAACGGGAACTCAATGTCGTAGTAGGCTCCTCCTGGAATCTCCTGCTCCTGGGCTCCAACGTCGACTGCAGCGGCCGATCAGGCAAAGCGAAAAGGGGAAATAAAGCAAAGGTGAGTATCTAGTATACCCGCGAGTCTTACGTCCTCTACTAAGCAATTATGCATTGTATCAAATGGAAAGGGGAGGCTGTATATAGTGGACTTCAAGGTAGAAATCAGAATAAGGAAGAGAAGCTAGGCCTATCGAAGACTAGCATCTTCCGACGAGTCTTGTAGCACAAGAAGAGAACAGCCAACAGTTCAATAGCATGAATGTAATAACAATGCAACAGAAGTTGCTGCAGCATTGTATAATAGTAAGTTGTATTATATAACAATTATATATGCCTCCGATATCCCCTCCTCGACTCCTTGCGAGGAAACGAAACCGGAACCAACAGTTTAATAGTAGTAGTTTGTAGTAGTAGGCTCTGGCTTCAGCATAAAGCGTCCTGTTACCGTGGACACGGCTATTCGAATAGATCAAACTCCCTGCAGGGGTGCACTACTGTTCAGCCTGCACGCTCGGATCTCCAGGGTGGCGTACACCTTGTTAGGGAATGCCCCACCGAGGCTATCTGACACGTCGAGGCCCATCCTACGGCTCATCAGAGAGGTCCCCGCCGGTCTACAGTCCTAAGCGCAAGAGCTTCATGGGCCATCACCTCTCGCACTCCGGGTCGTTGTGCGCCAAGTGGATCCAGTGCCGTAGCACGATCCGACCCAACCACAATGCTGAAACTGGACGTCTTTCAGAGCTTTCGAACGAGACCACAATGCGGAGGGCCCACACCGTAACCCCACGTGAAGGTAGTGCGTACAGGCCTTTGCGGACTCTCAAGTCATCCACCTGAACCGTTAGTCATTTTAATTATTTTCTATCGGGACAACCGTTATCGTTGCCCCTTTCTCGGTGAGTCGCGGACAACGACAGCAACCAGGACCACCAGTAATGTCGGTGCCTGCCCCGTCGTTCCACCAACTCGTGCAGTTACCAACAAGGTGAACCGTCTCCTTACCTTGTCTCGCGTTTGCTCTTGGTAGAGCTCGACTTTCGTACAACAGGATACCTTTCGGCCACGAACAGTACCAGGCCCACCGAACACCGGTGGAATACACCTGGCCTGTCGTTCCGCTAAGATACCCTGTGCGGGCACCGTTGGGTCACCCGACTCCTTACCTGTAAGGACAACCGTGGTTCAGTACCCTAGAACGGCTATACAGAGTCAACAACGAGTGGAGTACAAGGATTACTCCTCGATAGCTCACACTTGATGTGGCTCGACAGAGCCGTGGTAGGGGCCTGAAGCGGTGTCTGCTCGGAACCGTACCTGTAGTAGTTGTAAAGTATCGTATCCGCATTCACTCCCAGAGTGAACACGACCCGCTATCTAATCCTATTGACTAACAAGGCGCAGAGTTCACTGTTGAATATAATATATATAATAGGCAGCATAGGATAAAGGAAGGTACATCAAGGGTGACAATGACAGGCTATGCAATTGAATAGGATCGTAACGTAGCAGCAGCATATGCCTAGTGCAAGAAAATTACGGAAAGATAGGCGATATCTGGGGAAGAAAATGGCTTTGCTTGCCTGTAAGCTCGACGGTAGAGGTACGGTCGTCGACGAAGTAGTCGATCACAGGGGCATCAGCAGCGGACGTCGAGACTACCGGACAATAAAAGAGGGGGGAGAAATAATAAATACACATCAATAATAGCAATACAAATACAAGACATGACATATGAAATGTTAACGATGCTCTAACGTTGTACGATACACGTAGCACGGAGCGGGAATTCATCCGTGGATGAACTGTCAGCTCCAGGTGATTACCGGACAGGATGTCCGGAGGGGGAAGGTATCATGCCGGAGGTGTCATGGACATCCGACAAACCGGTGAAGGGTGTATCCTTGTTAGTTGATCCATTCTGAACAACTTTCGTGTTCAGAATAAATTCATCCGGAGAGTTTTACGGTATCGGGCAATTATCGGACAGACGGCCCGGAGGGGGGGATGTCGATGTTCATTGTGTTAGAGGGGGGTGGTTGACATGTAGATAGCCTATTCGTATTCGTTGTATTTTTCTGATCAACTTTCATATATAAAGTTTTTGAATCTGACTTACGGTTTAAAAGATATTTAAATTCAAAGTTTTAATCATTTTAAAAGATTTTCTGAATTTAATTTATTAATAAAATGCAACATTATCCACAAATAGTTGACTGGTCAAACCTGACCAGTGGGTCCCACTGGTCCCACTGGTCAGCCTCACATTTTTAATAAATCAATTTAATTAACTAATTAAATAGTGGGGGTGGCCCACATGTCATACATACATGTTTAAGTAATAATCTAATTATTTCTAAATTGGGCAAGGCCCACATGTCATTAGCACAGGGGGGGTTAATTTCTATTCTTTTTAGTTAGGCAGTGATTAGGGGCTAATGGAGGGGTGGGGCCCCCTGTTCAGTGGTTAACCCCACGGTTAGAACAGAGGAGGCGCCGGCTGCGGTGTGGAGGGGCAGAGCGGCTGGGGATGGGGGCGGAGGCCAACGCGGGGGTGGGCATGGCCGTGGGTGGAGAACGGGGGGGGGAGGGGGCTGCAGCGAGGAGATCCGCTCCATGTTAATGGCGGTCGGGCGGACTTAGCGCGGCGGGGGAGAGGGGAGGGCAGGGCGCTCACAGGGGGGCGACGGTTCGAGTGGAGGCTGCGAAGGGCTCAGGGAGGCCGAGCTCGGGGCGGAGCGGCGGCCGGAGAAGGCGAGCCGGCGGCGGCGCCGTGAACCGGGCGGGTGGGGGGCGGAGCCGCGGCTTGCTCCAGGGAGGGGAGGGCGGCGCGAGGTGATCTGACGGGAGCGGGGTCTAGGGTTCGCAGGGGATTGGGAGGGCGGCTGTGCCCTCTTATCTGTGCCGGGGCTCGCTGGATGGAGGCCACGGCATAGCCGGCTCCTCCATGGGGCGTGGATGCCCTCCACGGAGGTCCCCGTGAACAAGGGGTTAGGGAAACGGTTGGGGGTGGGCTAGTGGGCTGGGTGGCCCAAGGGATAGGGGAATGGGCCTCGGGGTGGGGTGTGCTTCTGCCCTCCTTTGGTTTCTTTTAATTTTTCTTTTCTTTGTTGTATTTGTTTTCTGTTTTAATTTATTTTAGCTATTTTACAATTTTGTAAATCTTGTAATCTGCTCCAATTTTATTGTTACATTTAGGACAACTGCTACAAAAATTTTGGAGCTTTTATAAAATCATTTAATATTTATTTTTATTATGCAACTAGTGAAAGGGGTTGTTTTAGCACTAGTTTGAATTGTTTGCAATATTTAAATATTGCAATAAATACCCAATGTTGGTTTAACATGGTCCACTTATTTTTAGGCATTTAGCAAAATTGGTTCCACAATTTTTGGACAAAAAAATATTTATCACAATATTTTAATAACAACCAAAAGGGTTTTTGGAGTGATCAAATGCAAAGATGATCAAAGTGATATTAGCAACAGTAACTATCATTAGCCAAAAATGATTACTGTTACATGACACCGAGGGTGTTACATGTAACGGGATGGGCTGATAAATTCCACGGGCTTCCACTTACACACACTGCTGCCAAACAAAGCCTGAAGGGTTTTGTTCGTTTCATTTATGACATTTTTATAACATAGTTAAAAAACAGAACCAATGATCAAAGGGCAATTCTACACGTCCATCGTAGTTTTAAAATTATCCATCCGCTATTTAACCGTACGATAGAACAAATAATGTTCGCCTGATCGCGCGAATGCACAGGACACAGAGAGCCTTGCAACAGATGCTTTATTGCAATCGATCCACTGTAACCGAGTCTCTGTTGTAAAGGACTGGCCATTTTTTTTCTTTTTTTCCTCGACCACCCCTACGAGTTTTGCAACAGTCTCTGTTATGGTCGGATCTTTGCAATAGGGTCTTTGTTGCAAAATTTTTATATCAAATGTCATCTGTGCGTATTCGAATAGCAAGCCATTGCAACAGAGACACTATTACAATGATCCGATAGCAACATGAATCTTGTTGCAATCCCAAAGCAATGTTTTTCTTTGAACTTCTTGAGCACGTATCTGGTGCAACGACTGAATTGATGCGCCAGATGCACCAGATACATATGAATCGTTTGATGAACAAGAAACAAACACGATCTATACCAAGCAGGCCACTAGCACGTTTACAGAAGTCCCCTTGAATTTTTATATAATGGCCCACGAATATAGAAACCGTGAGGACCCAAACAATACTTGCTGTGCTAGACCCACTTCTTTGAAACTTGTAATAGTTTAAATAGTTCAAAGAGATTTATTTAAAAATAGTTTATTTCACGCAACGTTGTCCAGTAAAGTTATGCTCACGTTTTCAGTACATACAAATTACATTTGTGCACAGAAATACTCTAACAATATGTCAGGTGAGTTAATGATTCATTAGTACTGTATGTTTACGACGTGTAGTTGAATTATTAAAGTAGCAGCACACTTGATTTTTTATCAGCGAAATACATAAATTCATGCATAAATTTACCATCTTAGATGTGCTGTTTAGACATACATCATTCTATTTGTTTATCGGACGCATCAAAGTAGAAAAATAACATAATGACGTTTGCTGAAAGGCAGTGAGAGACGACTAGGTTGATTTGAAACTTTGGTGAGCTAGGTGACGAGTTTGCTCAATGCCACTGCAACGCTATATATTACAGGGATTTTTGTGTAAATGTGCTAGTGGCCCAGCTTGTTAGTGGATCTTGTTCGGACGCGGTGTATCTAGTCACGAGCGCAGGTGCTCCCTTTATCTGGGCCGCTTTTTACTCGCTCGCGATCTGTGCCATAGCATTTTTTCGATTGAATACGTCTCCTCGCTATACGTGGTTAATGGAGAAGTACGTATAGGAGTGGGCTAGCGCGGCGTCAGATTACTGACGACTTTCTGTCGGTCGTCGTTACGACGTCCATTTGCCTGCAGAACCCGAGCCGTGGCCCAAGTCCGTCTATTATTAATACGAGCAGGCGGCAGAACGGGGAGAGGATAAGGCAGGGCAGCTGCACCCTCTTCTCCCGGACGCCGCGCGCTCCCCCGACCACCCATCACACTCCCCATCCTTGATCTCCTCCACTGTCCTCATGGCGACCCCGTGCGCTGGTGCCCGATGGCTGATGGTCACGCCGCCGCCCGGGAGGGAGGAGGAGGGAGGGGTAGCAGCCCCTCCTTTTCCCTATGCCGGCATCCCTTCTCTCCTCTCTCAGATCGGGGCCGCCGGCCTCGGCGGCGGCGGACCGAGGGAGTAAAAGTGAGAGAGGGGAGGAGGACAGTCGTGCGTCGGTGCGTGTGTTTGCTTTATGTTTTCACCTAGCGGGCCAGCCCCTCTGCAAGTGGCCTTGTAAATCCTTTTTTCACCAAGACTGTGCCCAAACTAAGCGATACCCGTAGGGCAGACCCACCGGTCATTACGTTAATGCAGATTAATTATGTACATATAAACGAGCGGTAAATCAAGTGCCAACACAGTAAAATTTACTGCTCATTGCCAATCGAATGCCTCAGAATCAAAGCGCGAACGCAAGTCCCTCGTATGGCCGGGTAGACCACGTCCGTTTACTAGTTGGATG
This sequence comes from Bromus sterilis, assembly GCA_950022295.1. Classification (NCBI taxonomy): domain Eukaryota; kingdom Viridiplantae; phylum Streptophyta; class Magnoliopsida; order Poales; family Poaceae; genus Bromus; species Bromus sterilis. Next base: position 110,522,413 of record OX465596.1, on the reverse strand, counting down.
TGCCTACGGAACAGAATATTGGTTTTTCGTCTCGGAGAGCGAGGCCATATTTTTTTCGAGGGATTCCCAAGCATTACGCCAAACAGAGGAGAGCCGCCATCGGAGAGGGTAGAGGCGACTCGGACGGCGGCAACGGTGTTCTTGATGCAGCCTTTCGGATAAGGTGAGCCCTATCCATTCATTGACTTCTCTCGGATTTACCGAAAGCTTCTATACAGATCCCCTCACGACCTGAGTTTTTTTCTTTTTCTTTTCCCATCAGTCTTCCGATGTTCGAGTGAGTGGGGAAGAGCTTGAACCCAATGGATCTGCAGCATAATGGGTTGACCGACGCAGGTGGGGTGGGGGGGGGGGTGGGGGGGGGGGGGGCTGGCAGCGCCGGGCGTCAGCGCAAACGCGCAAATCTGAGATCCAGCAGCCACGAGTGAGCACCGAGTTGAGACCTCGCCGCAGGCATCTGAAATTTCAACGGGTAAAATGAACCCACAGGCTTGTTAAAAAGGTGTGTTCGAAAGCGTCACGAATTTACTTACTTGCTGGGCGTTCTGGCTATATATGCACTTAGGTATATACTGTACAGGTGTGCACCTTGATTTTGTGGTGGTAATTTGATGCTCATAGGCACTGAATTTTCTGGAGTGGGATGATCGTTAGTGCTTGACAGGTTTAGAGTGCACTGATTGTTACCTCTTGATAATCTTAATAGCGTATGTATTGTCGGCTTGTAAGAAATTTGGATAATGCACTGCTTGGTAGTTGTACATGGTCTGAATGTAGTAGACACTGAATGAATTTTTGTAGTGTGCTGATTGAAAGCAGTTGCTGATCAGATGATACCAGGCATTGCAAGAAATATGTATACCATGCCGATCTTAGTAAATCTGGAAAACATTGTTGTGTATTTACCAATCCATTCGATCCTTTGTTCACGAGAAATTCTCAGCAACTGCAACACAAGGATCGCAACAAGGAAATTGCATGAAAGTTACAGCCAGCTCTCTTCAACTGCTTTAATGAATATTATGCAGGCTGGCCATGAACAAAGATGACTGGGGCATAAAGCATGCACCTATAAGTGACAGTCTTATTTGGATATTTCTTTTTTTACAACATCTTCGACGACTGATTTCTTTTACCCCCGATGCATTCCCGCTGAGTTCTCACGTATTAACCACTGCCTTGTTTGTCCTTCTTCATTTCGGCGACGAAGCAGGGGCATGTGTTGTGCACATTGCTAGGCACTTCAATGGGGAGAAATTGAAGCTCCCCCTCACTAAGGTTTGCACTCCACCTCGCCCTACTATTCTTATCTATGAAAAGTTTATGCAATTTTCATGTTATATAGAAAAACATTTTTTTGCCTAACACGGGACATGCACTCTCTCCATGCATAACACAATGTCCTCAAAACAAAGATGGATGCCCTGCACAAGAGCATGAAGCTTCAGGTCAACTTCTCCGTACTTGCCCATCAAGCGCTTTGGAAAGTTCTTGCACCGCCCGACTCTGTTTTCGACACCTAGGAAGCAATCTGTAGCGGATGTCACACCCCTGATGTGTGTACCCTGCTACCAGCATCTGTTTACCTTCGATGGGGATAAAGAGCACATTTGTGCTCGGGCACAGATAGGTACTTTTGATCTTGTCCCTTCATTATTATCAGACGGTCCATAAGTAGCTGGTGCATCTGGGGCACCAATTCGCCGGTTGCACAGGATACATCGCTCGAAACGCTTGCCCTGCCTTTGCAATAAGTCTCACATTACGCTTAATACTTTGCAACACAAAACTTGTTGCGATACCTTCAAAAAAAATTATACGAAGAAAAAACACGTAAAAGCTAACAAACCTAATACTCGTAACACAATTATAATCGGGTGATCGGATGGCTAAACAAATGGCGGACGAGCACGCTATTATCTGCCGGTTGAATCAAAGCTTTTTCCATAATGAAACCGATACGATTGTGGATTTAGATTTTTACTGATCGAACCACCCATTCATCGGTTCATTTTCGACAAAAATAATATATATTTAGAATTATTTATAAAAAATTGAACCCGCATAAAATAAATACACATAATTGTTTTTGACCTGATAAATACACACAATTTTGACGTAGACCATTATTAAACTACAAAGTGTTGTTATTCTAATTGATTATTGGGGCTTTAGCGTGTCACCTTTAAAAGACACGTTCATCTTTAAAAACCGAGCAAGACGTTGGTTCCCGGTTTTTGAGAATGTCAATACCCAAAGTAGCATGTCCCCAAGTTCATAACCGATAGTGATTCCAAAGTTTGTAAGAAGAACTGTGCCCATAGCGATGCTAACCCCAAACGCATTCTTTAGTCAATCAGAATCTCGGGGACGAGATTTGTTTGTAAGGGGGATAATTTGTTACATCCCGGTGTTTGGTACGTTTTAGAAAAAGTTACACAAATAGGTTCAAAAATATTGTTTATTTTATTTGGTTAATAAAAGCTTAAATTGAGTTTTAATAATTTTGAGGATTTAATTTTAACTAATACCAATATAAAAATAAATTTGGTTTAGTTTCTTCCTTTTAATTAGGTTTTACTAGGACAATGCCCGTGCGTTGCAACGGGATATAAATATCATGTGAAGAGTGTACTTGTACATATTGAATGAAAAAAAGTTGAAAAATTTGTTGACGGAATACCTTAGGTTCTTTTTAAATATATGACACAAATGCCAGTGCGTTGCAACGGCATAAAATTTCAATTATCGTACCAAGCCTCAGATCACAAGTAGACAAAACACTCGTGAATATTAAGCCATGCGCCCTTTGAGATTTGTCTCCTAGTGCCGCCTTGCCCTTTCTTTAGATAATTAAAGATATATATATTTGAATAAGTTTAGAAAATAAACTATACACATGTAAAGTACTAAATATTTGACTACACTTCATAACAGATCTAATGAAAGTACTTTTGGATTTTGAATGTTGTCATTTTTTCTATAATCTTGATCAAATATATACTTGACTAAGTTTATACTCCCTCCGTAAAGAAATATAAGAGCGTTTAGATACCTAAACGCTCTTATATTTCTTTACGGAGGGAGTATTTACTTGACTAAGTTTTTAGATAATAGAAAATGTTTATATTTGACTAATTTTAGAAAATAAACTATACACATGTAAAGTACTAAATATTTAAAATATTAAACTACACTTCATGACGGATCTAATAAAACTACTTTTAGATTTTGAATGTTGTCATTTTTTTCTATAATCTTGGTCAAATATAGACTTGTTTGAATTTAAAAAATGAAATATACACTGCATTTTGAAATGAAGGATGTAAAATATCGACTAAAACATACGTCAACGCCATGACAATACTATCGAATGGTGTCACCTGGCATCTGCAAGGAGGCCATCAGTCTGACATGATAGCATCGGATAATGCCACCCAAAAACTACAAAGAGGCTACCAGCACGGTACAATAGTATCGAGCGATGCCATTCACACATGCTAAAATCTAGAAAAGTGTATATCGATCGTGCATTTTTTAAAGCATGACACAAACCTTAATAGCATTAAGTACTCAACATGTGTCCATACATCTTGAACATACTTTGCCAATGGAAAGCTAATTGTCATTAGTTATTTGGAAAAACATTTTTTTCTTACGGTTATTCATGTGGTACATATCATAGATGATTCCTTTCATTTAACATTACTAATTCTTACGAGAAAAATATAATTGATAGAGAAGCAATGTAGAGAACTTAATTTTCTTATAAGTAATGCTATTCCATTGATGTTGGCTCGAAGGGATGGAAATATATTTTATGGCAACTTATCTTTGGAAAAAGATAAACTAAAGCTGATCCTCGATTAACATAAATTGTCATGAAAAGTGTCCGTAATTGCCATACTGTTGACGTTGGTTAAGCCGCTCTTTTTCTTATTTTCCTAATGAAGTAATGATCATGATATTATATCACTTCGCAGCCAAAAATCCCTCCCCTCCTAATGTTATTGTGCAACACGTCTTCTTTAGACCATGCATGGCATAGCCGCCCGCTTCTCAAAGTCCTCTAATCATGGATCTTTTCATTACCCAACGGAAATTAGCATCGTGCAATGTTTGTAGGGATTTGCAGCATGTCCCTTTGGCCCCTTTGCAACACGTACGTCTGTCTCGGGCTCTTTTCCCTCGTTATCAACATAGGCTGAGCCTTCCTACTATCTTCAATTGTATCAATCTCTTAGGTTCTGTCTCTTATGATATCCTCTCTGTTTATATTGATTGATATTTTTGCAAAACTGAAAAAAATATATTTAAACCGGAGGAAACCTGTGTAAAAGCGCGAGGTGGGACTATTTAAAAGCCTGTTTAGCATAATATAAACAACGTAGTAGAAGGCAGGTCGACCAGTTGTGTATCCGTATACTCTGCGTAACGTCGCCGGTTCGATTCCTGGCAGCGACGATTTTTACCAGTGCTTTCCCGGCTCTTTTTCTTTAGTTGTACGCGGGCCTTGTTAGATGGGCCGAGTTCATGGGCCACAGCGGTACACTGGCGATACAAACTTACGTAAGAAAAAATGAATCGTTTTTCACTTTAAACTTAAAACCGCGGGTTGATTAATAAAAACTGTAAGGAGGTTTATGCAAAATAGAAAAAGGGCCCGTGCGTTGCAACGGGTTAAAAATAAAAAAATAACGAGTACCTATGCCTGCTAAAATTACTATAGCATCGCTATAGACATCTTATTTATTGTATAATTAAAGTGGAACTTTTTTTTGAAGGAATGATCTAGCATGTATGTCAATTTATTCACCGTTCGGACATATAATGCAACAATTTAAGAACGGGACTATATGGCTGGTAAATCACTTCTTGTGGAACATCATACATTATCATGGATGTGGATGAAAACATTAAGGGGCATCAGAACTAATTTTTTGCAGAATAATATGCTACCTTAACCTAATTTGTAGAAAAATAGCAAATAGATCCCTTTAAGTTTTTGTATGCTTATCGAATCCTAATGAAAGGAGCCAATATCTGACCTTTTTAATTGTTTAATAATGAAAATAACATGCATCGATTTTGAAGTGTATGATATGTTAACCAAAATCAAACCATCAACAATCGGCAAAACTTTGTAAAAAAAACTTTGTCGCATATATATAATAATAAGATTTGTCTACCGAAGCACACATACATGCAACCTTCGCGGAAAGGCCCTCTCTGCTTAAATTGATGTAATTAAAAAAATTAAATCATATAATTTATCGAGATTGCTTGTTATAAGATGGTCACACAAAAAACATGAACATAAGAATATGGGAAACTGGATAGTAAGACTAATACTATTTCTCAAAACTAAATAATTAGAGTTGGACACTACAGTTTACTTTTTCTACACTACACCTAACTTTGGGAATGAAAGGATCCCCTACAAGCACATAAAAAGATCTAAAAAACCCAGTTATGTTTTCATGACATATTTTAATTGTGAGTTTTTATGATGATCTCTTCCTAAGTAAACTTTTCTCTTACATCATATAAGGATTTTTGATCTAACTGTGGGGTCTCTTCCGTTTACATCATATCAATAATGGTCTCTTTCTCTCTCCCACTAATTTTACACCATGCCAATCCCACGTGTCCTCTTCCTAGCTTTCTAGCCCCTTGATTTTACACCATGCATGCCTCACTAATCCCACGTGTCCTCTTCCTAGCTTTCTAGCCCATTGATTTTACACCATGCATGCCTCACTAATCCCACATGTCCTCTTCCTAGCTTTCTAGCCCATTGATTTTACACCATGCATGTCTCACTAATCCCACATGTCTTGTCGTAGCTTATTGATTTCACAATCAAGCGTTAGCCTGCGTTTGTTATGCAGCGTCAAAGCATCTCCAACAATGCATAAGGATCCTGTTTAATTAGCTCACACCAGACAACAATGTAAAACGTATATAAATTGGTTCGAATCAATTGAAAAGAGCAAGGTGGGACTATTCAATTTGAAACCATGTAGACTTGTACGCTAATCATATATTATATGTGTGCTCGCTGATGGGCTGCCCACCAGCTAGAGCGCAAGGCCCATGCCCAATGTGGCTGCGCGCCGAGACCAAGCTACATATACCGGGAAGCTGAAGTTAAGTCTCAAAAGCGTTGTAGTCTGATTGGTGTGCGCCCTTCCCTTTCTACAGCAGGTCTACGGTTCGGCATTTGTTGATGCTATTTTTTCGGTGATAATTTTTATTAATATTAATTTTAAAAATAAATAAGATGACGGACGAAAAAAGGGAAGAAACGCACCTCCCTTTATTATAAGGTAAAGATAGATTTATCTATTTTTTGGCATATTAATATATGTGACTTTGGATTTTATTTATTTTTATATATTTTTTCTAATATTTCTTTGAGCTTCTATTAATTCTCTATATTTTTCTAAAAATAACATCAATTTTTTTGTCTCAAATTTTGGCCGAGTGAGTATCCAATACCACCAATCTGCGTCTCTTCTTTCTCTACTTTTTCAACCGAACTGGGCCAAGCACACCCCGTCTTCTATTTTTATACCAATCTTGGTCCTTTGGGCCAAGTTTTTACACTAAGGTCCATTTTTTCATGTACTGGCACAGGTGATGTACGTTGAATCTGAATCGTGTTTCCAGTAAGTGAGCAACAATGGTGACTACCTCTTCGGCTCTTCCTCCTTCTAATCAGTGGCGAAGCTACCATTCGACTACAGGGTGATCCGTATTAAAAAAACAAATAGAACATGTAAACATTTAACTAACTGCAAATATCACATAGAAATAAATCAAGATGATTTTACAAACACACTAATATTCTCATTCAAATCTCAGTTTTAAAAAATCTTCAATAATTCTGCAATAGGAGTTTACTCTCTATCAATCACAATGACACAATTGTACAAAAATGTTCATACTAGTGACAAGCAAGGCAGGAAAAGAGCAAAGGCGGGGACAGAGTGGCTGTCGGTTGGGCATCGGGAACGGCTGCACGGGCAGGGATCTAGCTCTTATGTGCGCGTCTCTTATGTGCGCGTCTATCAAAAGCATAGTTAGCGAGCGCTCCTTTTTTTTTCTTTTGCAAAGATCGCTCTGAGTGCGCTAAGAGCACGCCACGTGTCGCATGATGAGCATTTTTCTCGGGATTTCTTTTTTTGTATGCACGCCTTTTCGGTGTTTAGACATATTTTTTTCAATTTTTTTGCCTTTTTGGTTTTTGCATGGGTTTTCTTACATTTTGGTGGAAACAATTTTAAAATTTTAATTTTTAAAGAAGAGGTACGAGTTTGCTTCCAAGAAAGGCATGTTATGTGCCTAAAAAAAGGCACACCCATGCCACTAAAAAAGAGGCACGAGTTTGCTTACGCAAGAGGCACGCCCCATGCCTCCTCAAAAGGCACGAACGTGCTTCTCGTGGAGGCACGAATATGCTTCTTCGAAAGTCAGGCCGAATGCCTCTAGAAAAGGGAACCTTTCGATCGCGACAGTGCGTACTGTGCGCCATTTGTTAAGTGTTGAGGGGTTGGGGCGTTCGTCGGAATAAGTATTAGCTAATTAAAATTTCCAGTGTCTATCACTGTCTGGCCGATAGCGAGAGTACAATGTGGGTCATAGTATATAGGTACGTTCATAATCCCAGGGTGGGCCGTGGGCCACCCTATAGCTTCGCCCCCGCTTCTAATGGCCATCATTTCAACATGACACCAACACGAAAGATGCTTAGAATTCCATGGAGAACTCATTCAGGGAATTAATTCCACTTTGTTACCTTAATCAACCCAATCGACGTCGTGCACCGAATATCAAGAATTGACATTAACCTCTCGATCTCCCTACACGGCCTATAAAAGTATGAAGCTAGGTGAGCCTCACGTGTCTCTCATTTTTCACCTTCACTTTCTTTCTCAAACTTTGTCCAAAGGAGCTCTGTGATGTTCGTGCCATTACACCAACGCTACGCGAGCATTTTTTTTTCATCTTCACTCCTTTCATCAAGTTCATCACATGGACTCATCAGACCCGGTGAGCCTATGTCCAATTTGCACGCGTACTCAACATCGTCCAATATATCCTCTATACATTTTATACAAACTAGCTATCTCTATCGTTGTTCGCGCGGTTGCCATAGTTTTCGTTTCTCAGATGACTTCGTGCCCAAAATATATCAAATGCTTCCAATGATCATAAAAACCCATTGGTGGAGTTAGATTACTTGTTGGTCAATCGACATTAGTACTTCAAAGCATTGCCTTCTTTATCTAATCATGGAATAATTCATGTTGTTTATTTTATTGTACATTTAGCATGAAGATATCTTGGGTGTGTTATATATATCCTTATAAACCATGTCGATCCCATGTGTGTTGTATAGTTTTGATATCATGTCATGTCCTAAGTACACTACTGGAATTCACAAGTTTGCCATGCGTCAACCTCTTTGCTGTCTGCAATTCATCGGGGCGGACGGCAAAGGGGCTGTATGCCGTCTGCTGCCCTAAAGACAGACGGCAAAAGGGTGACACATGGCAATAGACTTGTTTGCCGTCTGCTGCATGGTAGACAGGCGGCAAAGGTGTCTTTGCCGTGAAGAGACGGACGGCAAATCAAATGTGGGTCCCATTCGGACGCCTCGCTCACCCTAGCTAACAGTGCCAGGTTGTGCCGTCTGCCAGCAGACGACATAGCGTTCTTTGCCGTCTGCTGGCAGACGGCACAACCCTGGACACCGTTAACCCTCCCACTCGGCCATCTGGCCCACCACCTCCTCCCTCACTCCACCAACCCCGAGCCCTCACTCCCAACCCCCGGAGACTCCTACGCCGCCGCCGCCCTCCAACCCCGGTGCCGCCGCCCTCCATCCCCGGCGCTGCCCTCCAACCCTGCCGCCGCCCTCCAACCCCGGCGCCGCCGCCCTTCAACCCCGTAGCCACCTGCGCCACCGCCCTCCTCCAGCGCGGCCGCCGCCCTCCTCCAACCCAGGCGCCGCCGCCCTCTCCTCCAGTGCCGGACCCGCCGCCCTCCTCCAACGCCGGCCCCGCCGCCAGCCTCCACCCTCTCTCCACGGTGAGCCCCTAGGCCTCCCCCTCTCTGTTTTTATTTTTTTCTATTTATTTTAGTATTTTTTACCCACATTCTCTATGTATTGTTAGATTATTAGTATTAAGCCCCTGTTAATTAGATTTAGTTAGGATAAGAGAAAAAAATTAGTTAGATTTAGTTAGGATAAGCCCCTGTTAATTAGATTTAGTTAGGTTAAGCCCCTGTTAATTAGAAAAATTAGGGGTAAAAGTAGAATAAGAAAAAGAGGATGAGAAAAAAGATATAGGAAATAAAAGAAGAAGAAGAAGAAGAAGAAGAAGAAGGAGAAGGAGGAGAAGAAGAATAAGAAGTTGGAGGTGAAGAAGGAGGAGGAGGAGAAAAACAATAGATAATGAAATAAATGTAAATAATAGGAAAAACCAAAAGAAAAAAATAGATGTAATTACCGGTATCGAGTTTCCGTGTTGATTGGGTGCATTTTACAGTGCAGGACTTTTCCTGCTGTGTGGGTCCGGTGTTCGACGACCTCCGCCCCCTACATTCGACGACCTACCTGAGTTCGAGGGTGATCAAAACAATTCTTATCCTCTCCCCCCTTTCTTTTGCTCAATTCTGGTCTTACACTAGCTAACTAGGTAGATTTAGTATATTCATATGTATAGTCGCGTAATCAATATGCGTCTCCCGTTCGAAAGGGTTATAGTTATAAATATGCATTAATTTTCATATTTATAATAGTGATTCTTTCGAATTGTCCAACGTTATCCATGGACAGCCCGAGTATGTGATTCTTTATAATAGTCTGCTCGCAGTTGGCAAAGAGGACACGTGGCGCCCAACTGTGCAATCTGGCAACAGCTGGGTGACCATTTGGTCATTATGCCGTCTGCCTCCGGCAAGGCAGACAGAAAAGTTGGGAGGTTTGCCGTCTGTCAGTAGACGGCAAACCCCGCCGTTAACGGCCTGACGGAGCCGGCGGGCAAAGGTTCGCCGTCACGCCCGCTCTGCCGTCTGCTTGCACAAATGCGCACGGCAAAGGAGGTTTGCCGTCCGTCGATTTCCTGCAGACGGCAAAGCACCTCTTTGCCGAAGAAATGGCTGACGGGTGCTTTGCCGTGCGGTGGCAGACGGCAACGGACTTTGCCGTCCGCCATATAGGTGTTTGCCGTCCGCCGAGGCAGACGGCAAATAGGTGAATTCCAGTAATGGTAGATGTTCATTTTAATTACGTACAATATCTAATTTTTCTTTATGCTAGCTGTAATGAATCGGTATGTTAATTCAGAACATAGACATACTTGTCATGAATTGCTTGTTGTAAGCCTATTAGTAGAATTTAAATTATGTGTTGCATCATGGTTCAAGATAATTCTATTATTTGTACTAGCCCTTATTTTGTGTGATCTGATATTTTTGTGTGTTATTTTAGTAGTACTTTTGAATATTTGTTAAATCTATTTTATAGATGTTTGTTATGCAAGATTGCATTATTGGTTTATTTATGTCATGTTTTAGATGTGTATAGCTACATATAGTTTATGCTTGTAGCATGTAGCTTACTTTGTTACCTCTTGTTAGGTATCTAAGATGTTTTATTTACTTAGAATGGTATCTATGCATGCTTACTTGATTGTCATGCCATATTTGTTCGTATTCAAAGTAGAGTGCATGATTTTATTGATTGCCTATCAGGTGTTATATCATTGCTAGTTTGTACTTTATGGTCGCACATGTGGTTAGCCTTCCTTTATCGAAGCACACCTCTTGTTTAAATAAATATGACTCTTTCTTGATTGATCAGTACACTTGATTGTATAGTGTGTGTGTGTGTGTTCCAATTATGTATTAGAAGATCATACCTAGTGATGCATCTTATATTTTTACAATTTGTGGGTTGTACTAAATAGAAATGCATGTCATCCTATTACTCATGATAGTATCATACATTGCTTGATGACATGGCCTGGTTGTTTAACCTACCTAAATACTTAGTATGATATGTCCATATGCTTATATGTCACAAGTTACAACTAGTATGTAGGATTGTGTGCTCTGCCATGCTTGATAGTCATGTTAGTTGATATCAACTAAGTTATCTAATAGTTACGAGTTATATTATATTGGTAGCATAGTTTAGCATCTCATGTGATAATCATTCATGCTTACCATTATATCTAGTTTGTCTTACTATTGCATTATTGTATGCTTAGCTTTCACCATATTTGATGATCTAGTTGTTGCACTATTATATGTCTATCCATCACTGAGGCAAGTGATCTTTCATGTCTTGTTCTATTCCATGTGTTATAGTTATGCTTGTGTTGCTTATACATGATTAACTTGTCTCATGCACGTTAGTATTATGAGTGTTTTATAGATGTTGTGATAACTCAAATTGTTGCAACTAATGTATAGTAAGAACACACGAATTGCTCAAGTCTCTCACTCTCAAATCCCACCAAAGCAACGAAAGCTATGTAGAAATTATGAGAGGAAGAACACGCAATACTAAAAAAACTCTAAGGTCAAGATCCACAAGTTTACCCTCACTAAGAGCAGAGATGAATTGGTGGAGAATGTAGATCTTGATCTCCTCTCTTTCTTCACGAAAAAGATGCAAGAATCAAGGGGGAATAAAGAGAAAGCAAGCTCCAATAGGTCAACAATGGTGGGGAAAAGTTGCCAAGAACCATTGGGACCATTGGGAAAGAAGACCCCTTATATAGTGGGTGTGTGTAACATCCCGGGATTTTCACCCAAATTAAAAATTAGTTTGTTGCTTTATTTTGTTGCTTGTTAGAATTGTTTGCAGTATTTGCGTCGCCGATTTATTAATTGTGATTATATTTCCCCCTCCTCGTACCGGCATGCGTGACCGAACCTTTCCACCATGGCACACGACCTTTTATGACACCGTGTTTCACCCGATCACCGTCGCAACTTCCGACACAAGACCAGCCATCGCCATCGGAACAAAAAAACCTCGTTTATTTAATAAACGGATTATTTTATTGGGCGCTGTAAAATGTTCTCGGAACGGTATCAAAGTGAGGTAGAAGTGACCAGCTCGCCATGCTGAGCACGTGGCTTTAGGTTTCGTCCGAATCAGAGGTCGTATGAACTCCCGACGGTCAGAAACGTAATCACTGGACGCGAAAGAGAGAAACCGGGGGCGTTTGTGTAAACTTGCCAGCCAGGCCAGCCTATAAATAGACCACCACTCTCTCCCACCCATTTTAGTGTTCCCCCTAGTCCATTTTTGCAGCTACCCCCTTCAAAAATATCTCAGATCAGCCCCAAGCCCCTCTCTCTCCCGAAACCCTAGATCTGGGTGCACCACAGTCATCGAATCGCAGATCGGAGGGCCAGGGAGTTGCCATGTCGCCCCCAGCCTCCTCTCACACAAATCAGACCCCGCAGGGTCGAGCAGCAGCCGTCGCGGCCCCGCCGCGGCCCATCTGGCGCCGCCAGCCTAAGCTCCTCCCGTGGCCTCGCCACGGCCAACTCCGGCGAGCGCGTCGGCGAGCGCCGCTGCCTCCGGCCGCCATTCCTCCCCGCAGATCGCCCCTCCTCTCCCCTGCTCCCTCTCCTCTCCCTCATCCTCTTCCTCTCCTCCCCGTGCAGGCCGGCACCACCATGGCCGCCATGGCCATGGACCTCGGAGCTCCGGCGGCCAACTAGATCCCGGCCCGGATCCGCCTCCCCGACGTCTTTCACGGCCAGATCCGGTCGCCCCTGGGCCTCCTCCTCCATCCCCGGCCTTCCTGAGCCGCCCCGTGCCCTCTCCAAGCCACCCTGGCCGCCGCCGGCCACCTCCCAGCTTCCATGGACATGAGCAGCTCGAGCTCGAACCCCCACTGTAATTTTTCTATGTCCCTGATAGAGTGTTGTTGTTACCTGTTTTGCACCGTTAATTGCGAGTGAAATGTAGACCGTATGAGTTTGCGCCCAAAATGAATTTTTTTGCTGGTGATGTCCTCTAACTTTTTGCTTTAGTGAGTTAATTCATTTGAGGTCATTTGGGTGGTGAAAATCTATGTTGAAGTGTGCTCCAGAATGTTTCTGCTGGTAGTTGTTGTTTTTTGCAATGTTTTCTTGATCATTGCATCCCACCCATGATGGCTATGCCAATGATTCTTTCTTTTACTTGTTAAGCATCATGTGTAATTCAATTAGATGCACTCTTTTGCCATGTTGGCCTACTGTAGCTATTTCATATCTTGCTCCAAAGTGCTGTACCTGATAATCTGTGCTGGTGTTTGTATAAAGTTGCCTCCTTGACTGCCTTATAGTTAATGATCCATTCCACATATGCTTTAGCTCCCATGTAATGAATTTCTGCTTGTCATGTATACTTTCATGCCATGCATTGCTATGCCATGATATCTTTCCTGTTCATATTGTTCTTGAGCTCCCAAAGTGGCTACCTTCTGTTATCTGTCAACTATCATGAAAACTGCTAAGTCTGGAATCTGTTTTAGCTCTCTTGCATCCATGCTACATGTTTATCCATGATTTCTTTGAGCATAAGTGCAATGTATGAACTCATGAGCATCATGTAAGCTTGCTGTTGATATATTGCATGGTCATTTTGGAAGTTGTTTGATGCTAGTTTACCTGCTGTTCATAGAGCATGTTATTAACCTTTTGCCATGTTTTCAAGATTTCACTAAGTCCTAACGAGTAGCATATTTTAGCATTTTGCATGAGCTATAACTATTTATTCTTGATGCTCCTATACATGAAACATTGATGCTATGTCTTGCTTGTCATGTGTACTGTTAATCCATGTCATTTATGTGCATGTTTGCAATTTGTAGCATGTTGTTGCATTGCTCTTAAGTGTGCTACCTGCTGCTGTTAGATTATGCCCATAACTTGTGATGCTTGTATCTTTTCAACCGTAACTCCGTTTGTGGTGTTCTTTACATGTAACTTGACTAGAATTTCATGTAGATTATGTTTGTGCTATTGTTTTCTGTTGTTAACCATCCTAAAATACGGTGTAGGGCAGAACAGTACCAAATGCTTAAATTGTCGTGGGGTGCTTAGTGATATGCCATGTCTCGGATTTCGCCTCACTTAAATTGACTAGCCTAGGTAGTTTATTTATGCTTCACCTCTTGCCATGATTGTGTGATATGCCCTTCTTGTGTGAAATTCCATGTTAGCAACCTTTGCTCATGTTGTGTAGCTAAACAACTTGAACCATTGTAAATGTGTGGTATCGTCGTATGTGATTGATACCTCACTTAACCTATTAGTAACCGCGACTCGACGATAGATGCAATATCGTAGTGTGTTACATCGTGTTGCCTTCTTGTTCTTTCTCGCTTGTGATTGCTTCGTAGTAATAGATGCTTGCTCGTCGATTGCCTTTCCAACGTTTCCTTCTTGTGTGCTTCTGTGGTTACTCTCGGAGATGATGCGAGTTTGCGATCAACTACACCTTCGGAACCTGACTTGACTATACATGTAACAGCCCAGGATTTTCACCCAAATTAAAAAATTTGTCTGTTGCTTTATTTTTATTGCTTGTTGGAATTGTTTACAGTATTTGCTTCGCTGATTTATTAGTCGGTGAATATTTCCCCCTCTTTCTCGTATCGGATGCGGGACCAAACCTTTTCCCAATGTCACACGATCTTTGCGACACCGGGGTTTGACCCGAGGACCATCGCAATTTCCTGCACAGGACGAGCCATCGTCATCGGAACGAAAAACCCTGTTTAATAATTAAATGGGGTATTTTATTGGGCACCGGAAAATATTCTCGGAACGGTATCGAAGTGAGGTACGATTGACGGGCTCGACGCGCTGAGCGCGTGGTTTGAGATTTCGTCCGAATCAGAGCTCGTATGCACTCCCGGCGGTCAGAAACGTGGAGCATCGGACGCGCGAGAGAGAAACCCGAGGGCTTTTGCGTAAACTTGCCAGCCAGGCCACCTATATAAAGACAACCACTCCCCTAGCCATTCTAGGATTTACCCTTGTAAAAATTGCAGCCACCCCCTCCTAAATCTCCAATTTCAGCCCCAAATCCCCCCACCACCGAAACCCTAGCTCCCCAGCCAGATCTGATCGTTGGATCGCCAGATCTACGGCCAGGGAGAGGCCACATCGCCTCCAGCCACCTCCCACCTGCAACCGGGCCCCGCAGGGCTCCTCTCCGCCGCCGCGGCCCGCTCGGGCCCATCTGGGCGCCACCGCTCCCGGGAAGCCGACGCCGCCCGTCTCCTACACCCGCAGGCGCCCCGGCCGGTGAGCCACCGCGACCGCCCCCCCCGCCAGGCATCCTCCTCACCCGGACGCCCTCCTCTCCTCTCTCTGCCCCCTCTCACCTCTGATACGTCCAAAACGTATCTATAATTTCTGCTTGCTCCATGCATGTTTTGTGTGATATTGCTATGTTCTAGATACACTTTCATACACTTTTGATCATATTTGGACTAACCTATTAACTTAGTGCACCCCAGTGCCAGTTTCTGTTTTCTTATGTTTTTGTATTTCAGGTTTTCCCATTATTAAAAGTGCTCAGAAAATTCTGAGAAAAATATATAAAAAATCAGCGTTCCAGAAGCTTCCTTACGCCCGAAGGGGGCCAGAGGGACCCCACCTGGTGCCTAGGCGGCCAGTGGGCGCGGCCTAGGGAGTGTTCGCGCCGGGAGGCCGCCTAGACTTCTGGTGCCCCCCTGGCTGCCCCCCTTGGCCCTTATTTTTACTCGCGACGCGAAAACCCTAATTCCGGACCCTTTTCTCCAGAAGCAATTCTGATCTCCGCCGCCATCGCCAACAAGCTTCGGGGGACCAGAATTCCTGTGCCGGCACCCTGCCGGGACGGGGAAGTGCCCCCGGATTCATCTCCATCAACGTTGCTTCCTCCTTCCATGATGCGGGAGTAGTTCCTCCTCGGGGCTGAGGTTTCTACCAGTAGCTATGTGGTCTTCTCTCTCTCCCATGATGTGATCTTGATTGTGATCATAGGCTATTTTAATCTAGGATGATCCCATGATGTTTTCCCTTCTTCTATGTATTGGATTGGTGTACTCACTTGATATTATCTAGTATAATCCCCGAGACCATGGTGACAGCGGTCTATTGGACATGGGTTAGAAGAATATTTTCATGAGTGATTTCCTCTTTTGTGTGTGGATTGAAGATTGAGAGTCTCTTGGTGCTTGTCTTTGACTATACTTTAGATATGTTGTGGTGATTGTGGTACTCTCTTTGGATGGCCGCGGTGACATTGGGAAATCCATAGATGAGAACTACGAACTCTGAGGTGTGCTATTGTAGCCCTACACAATTCTCGTCCTCTCTTGACCACAAAGGAATGACCTCCGATTACATCTCCATTGCATGTTTTATGAGGAATATCATGTGATTAGACTTTGTTAATGTTCTTGGGAGTTGCCACTAGTGAAAGTATGAAGCCTAGGTGTAAGAGCAAAGTTTTGCCCCCGTGTGTTTTGGATATTGTTGGACAAGACAGTAGAGGAACTAACAATGTTTTCTAGTGTAAACAGTTGAATAGGTTCCTGAAGGACAAGCTAAGTGATAAAGCTTCAGGGAAGGTTTTCAAGTTATCGAAGCATTACTCCCTGAGTGAAGCTTAATCATGGAGGATGACCCCCAAAAATGAAGGTGTCCCGAAGCTCAACTCATTGAAGGAAATGAAGAAGATGGCGCAAGACTTAGATGTTTTTGTGTAGTTCTTTTTTCTGTTCTTTGAGTCATAGGACAAACCGTACTATCAAGAGGGGTCTTTAGTTTGTGGATACCGAAGTCATTGAGAAAATGCTCAGATCAAATCCACAGCAAGTGAGAAGCCTGAGCGAAGAAATCTCATGTGCACTGAGTTAAGTTTCAGTAGCAAAGACTTCGTTCTTTGGCTTCTGAAGCAGAACTAAGTCCGTGAGTCAGCTTTACTTGTTCCGCAAGTAATGTTGCGCAGTGATGACAAATCCGACTGTTGTGGACACGTGTCAAGTTGTCACTTCGGGTCAATTTGGTCATTCCGCACCTCGGGATCGCCAACTATAAATACGCCGCCCCGTCCTCCATTTGCGGGCGGCTGCTCTGAGAATATCCCTGAGAGAGATTGAAGAGAGCAGCCCAAAAACCCCACCAAAGCAAAACCCAAAACCCAGAATACTGAAGCCTAAGTCCCATTGATCCGAGTAGATTCAAGATGAGCTTACTAGACTTTTTTTATCTTGGAGAACTGCAATTCTCCTAGATGGTTAGAGTGTTGTTCTTCAGAGAGCGAAGAGTAATTGTCGCCTCGAAGTCCAATTTGTCAAAGGTTTCGGTAATTTCCTCAATAATCAACCACGAGTGAAGAACTGACCAAGCTCAAGGAGTTTTGTGCAGTGGAGCAACGGACAGAGAGAGATTTTCTCCAGGTGTTCAATCACCAGTCCCTCCAACCAGACGTAGCGCTTTGTAGAGCGTGAACTGGTCGAACAAACATCGCCGAGTCCCAGTTCATTTTACTTCAAGCATTTACCTTCTGTATTGCATTTGCTTCGCAGTTATGCTTCAATGTGTGTAGATTCACTGCATTTAGTTTCGCTTCCAGTTTTACTTCGCTGTTCCGCCCTACTTATGCTTCACTTCAATAGTTTCAGTCGAAATTTTTGAAGTGATCATTCACCCCCTCCCCCTCTGATCACATACTTGGACTTTCAATTGGTATCAGAGCCAGTCACTCCCTACACTTTGTGTGTTTTGGATTAACCTCCTGGAGTGTCTTCAAGTATGTCTTTCACAGCTATTCACTCCGGCGAACCTATTCCTGTTTTCAATGGGAAGGACTACCCATACTGGAAGGACAAAATGAAGAGAAATATCATGGCTATCAATTCAGTTGCCTGGCAAGTTGTCTTGTATGGAGTCACTGTTGCCGATGAGAAGGCCATCACTCCTGCAGAAGCAAAACTGATTGATCCTGATTCTGAAGTTTGGGTTTTCATCACCAATCATCTGACACCAGAAAAGTATCATGAAGTGAAGAATATTCCATCTGCCAAAGGTATCTGGGACTATCTTGAAAAAATTGATGAAGGTGTTTCTACCCAGAAGGATGCCAGAATTGACACATTCCGAAGAAAATTCTATCGCTTCAAGAGAAACGAGGGCGAAAAAGTCAGCTCCATTTACATCAGACTCACTGCTCTTGCTAATGAGTTGATTTCCCTCGGTGTTGATGACATTACTCCTCACTCAGTTGTAAGAACTTTGCTTCGCTCATTGGATGATTCGTTTGATCACATTGTACTGATGATCAAGGAAAGGATTGATTTCAGACGTGTTGTTGCCGCTGATATTCTTGAGAGACTCAATACTTTTGAAATGGAAGAATATGAGAAACGTGACATAAATGGATCTCGAAGAAGATCACATGCTTTGAAAGCAAAAGCTTCGCGTCATTCTTCACCCGAAGTCAGTTCTGCTTCAGGTGTCGAATCTGATGATCCTGCAAGCATTGGAAAGGATTTAGCATTGATCATGAGACGCTTCAACTGCTTCCAAAGAAAAGGTTTTTCCTCACCGAAGAAGAGTTATTCTTCAAGAAGCTCAACTCACTCATCTCACCGCTCATCCTCAAGAAGCTCTCCATCGAAGGACAACTGCTGCTACAAGTGCAAGAAACCAGGTCACTACATTGCTAATTGCCCTCTGTGGGAAGCTGAGAACAAATCAAAGCATTCGCTCAGAGACTCCTCAACCAAGTCCCACAGATCCTCCAGAAGCTATGAATCCAAGAGACATGATTCCAGTTCGAGAAGAGAAAAGAAGAAAGATTCTGATGATGACAAAAGGAAGAAGTATCATAAGAAGCGTGAGGGTTCTTCATCGAAGACTCACTCGTCTCGACGAAGCAGTTCTCACCGTGCCAAGGCCTATCTGGGAAAGGAGATGAAATCTGAAGACGAAGCCTCTGGGTGCGAAGCAGAATCAGGCTCAAGGTCTGGGTCTGGGTCCGAATCAGATGGTGTTGCTGGTTTGGCATTCGCCAACAACAGTAGTGAAGATGAAACTCCTGCATATTGCTTCATGGCCAAGGCGAAGGTATCTTCATCCAAATCTAACTATGATACTTCTGATTGTTCCTCATATGATAGTGATTCGAAGATAAGCTATGCTAAACTTGCTAAAATTGCTTCAATCCAACAAGATGAACTTGATTCGCTAAGCAAAACCATTATGAAATCAGAAACTCTGTTGATCGATGAGATAGAGAAAGGTCAAACTTTAACCAATGAGCATGCAGCTCCGAAGGAAAAGTTTGAAGAATTATCCTCTAGGCATGATCTTCTTTCAGTTGATTATGAGAAGCTTACCTATGAATTTCTTCAAAGGAAAATGGCTCTCGAAAGACTGAAAGAGGCTCATGAAGAGTTGGAAAATGTCAATCTCTCTCTCATGGCTCAACAAGGTTCTGAAGCAAATCATAAAACTGATTCACCTTGCTTAACTTGTCTGGAACGAAGCAAAACTGATTCCAAAGGCAAAGCTCCTATTATTATTGATGATACTAATGCCTCGGACGAGGAAAATCCTGCTATTACCGAGGAACTCCTTAGGTTGAAAAACTTATTTGAAACAGGCATGTTCAAAAGTGTGCAAGGTCACCAATATCTTTGTGATATCCTGAGGAAGGCTCTCCTTCACAGGAATCCCAGGAATGAAGGTGTTGGTTTCGAGAGAAAGATAAACCCTGATGGCACCTATTGGGAACCTGAGCAGTATCCTAAAACCGTTTGGGTCCTAGCGAAGGAGAAACCCATTGATATAGCTAACCTTTCAGGTTTTGACTGAAAAATGAACAAAGCTATTGTGGATGAATCACTTGATTCAGACTACAAGCTCATCAAAGACGAACAGGGAAAGGTTACTGCTGAGTATGTTGGCACTCCTCCTAAGAATGGCTTCTATAAGAGGCAGATATGGGTGCAGAAAGCACTTGTGGAAAAACTGCCTGCTAACCATACTATGCAGGGAAAGCCTTCGGTACCACCGAATCATTTCTATTCTCTAGAGACGAGAAATGATTCACTGGTGCCCGAATCAAATGTTCCGCAGAAGCAATACTATCGCACTGGTCGTTATACTTATCGTCCTCATGATAACAATACTAAGATTGCATATGCTCATTCTTATCCTAACCATTCACAGAGGACTTACATTTATGGTGTGCTTGATGGTACACCAAAGCAATACACTCCTGTTCGCTTTAATATTGCTTCAACCAGTGCTTCAACATCTTCTCAGTCACCTGCTCGTTTGTGGGTGGTTAAGAAGAACTAATTCTTCTGCATGGCTATGTCTCCGGTGGATCCGAATGGGTCATGGATAGTGGTTGCACAAATCATATGACCGGAGACAAGGAGTTATTCACCGAAGAAAAACTATCTCAATCTTCTCAGAAGTACATTACCTTCGGTGATAACAACAAGGGTAAAGTTTTAGGTTTGGGTAAGGTTGCCATATCGAAAGATAAGCACATTGACAAGGTTATGCTAGTCCAATCACTTGGATATAATCTTATGTCTATTTCGAAGTTATGCGATATGGGTATGCTTGTTCTATTTTCTGCTTCGCATTGTGTTGTCTTTTCACAGGATGACTATACGTTTGTCTTCGAGGGTTACCTAAAAGGAGATTTATACGTTGTTGATTTTTCCTCGGGCCCTGCCGTATCCACATGCTTAATGGCAAAAGATTCATCTGGTTGGTTATGGCATCGAAGACTTGGTCATGCAGGGATGAGAAATCTTCATAATCTAGTGAAGAAGAAGCATGTTATTGGCCTTAGCGAAGTAAAATTCGATAAGGACCGTCTCTGCAGTGCTTGTGAAGCTGGTAAAATTACGAAGAAACATCATTCAGCGAAGACTATCATGACTACTACTCGTCCTCTTGAATTGCTTCATATGGATCTTTTTGGTCCTCAAAATTATGCAAGCCTGGGAGGAAAAAAATATGGTCTTGTTATTGTTGATGATTTTTCTCGATACACTTGGGTTTTCTTTTTGGATGACAAGAGCAAAGTTGTTGAAATCTTCAAGTCATTCGCTAAGAGAGCTCAAACCGAATATGAATTATCTCTAAAGCATATCCGAAGTGATAATGGAACTGAATTCAAAAATACTCATATTGAAGATTTTCTTGATGATCATGGTTTTACTCATGAGTTCTCTATCTAAAGCATATCCGAAGTGATAATGGAACTGAATTCAAAAATACTCATATTGAAGATTTTCTTGATGATCATGGTTTTACTCATGAGTTCTCTGCTTCTTATACACCTCAACAGAATGGTGTTGTTGAAAGGAATAATAGAACTCTTATTGAAATGGCCAGAACTATGCTTGCTGAATACAAGACTCCTATTAGGTTCTGGGCCGAAGCAATTAAAACAGCTTGTCATATCATCAACAAGGTTTACCTTCACAAATTTCTGAAGAAAACTTCACATGGGCTTATCACTGGTAACAAACCAAATGTTTCGTATCTTAGGGTATTTGGTGCTCCTTGCTTTATTAGAGACATGAATCATAGCTCCAAATTTGCCCCTAAGGCACATGAAGGTTTTCTTTTAGGTTATGGCTCAAACTCTCACACTTACAGAGTGTATAACTCTCACTTTGGGAAAGTTATGGAAACTGTAAATGTGAGGTTTGATGAAACTAATGGCTCTCAAAAAGAGCATTTGCCTCATGATCTAGATGAACCTCCACTTGACGAAGTGATCAAGTCCATGGCTATTGGAGAAATTCGCCCTGTTGAAGCCAATCCTCGTCAAGCTAATAGGGATGATGATGGTCCAATGTTCCCACACATAGCCCGGGGCGCTGGAGATCAACATCCTGAAGCTAATGATGACCAGGACGAAGAAGAGCAAGGGAACGAAGGAAATGCCAATCCTGAAGGAAATGCTGAAGCTGAAGGTGAAGCAGATCCTGAAGCTGAAGCAGATCCTGAAGCAGAAGCTGAGCCTGAAGCAAATGATTCAACTTTATCACGAGTTCAAAGAAGAGTTGATGTTGATTCGATCCTTGAAGAAATTCATCAACCAGGTTGACCCACAACTCGCTCTCGTACTCGTTTGGCTAACTTATGTGGAAACTTTTCTTTTGTCTCCATGCTAGAACCTTCAAAGTTTGACGAAGCCCTGAAGGATCCAGATTGGTTAACTGCTATGCTCGAAGAACTTAACAGTTCGAGCGAAACAAAGTCTGGTCCTTAGTTGATAGACATGATCCCACGAAGCACAACATCATTGGTACAAAGTGGATTTTTCGCAACAAGCAAGATGAAGATGGTATAGTGGTAAGAAACAAAGCACGACTGGTAGCACAAGGCTACACCCAAATCGAAGGTATCGATTTCGGCGAAACTTATGCTCCAGTTGCTCGTCTCGAATCCATTCGTGTTATGCTTGCATTTTCAAATTTCAATGGTATTCTACTTTATCAAATGGATGTGAAAAGTGCTTTTCTTAACGGAGAAATCGAGGAAGAAGTGTATGTTATGCAGCCTCCAGGTTTTGAAGACCCAAAGAAACCTGACATGGTGTACAGGTTGCACAAGGCCCTCTATGGGTTGAAGCAAGCACCTCGTGCTTGGTACGACACATTGAAGGATTTCCTTCTGAAGAAAGGCTTCAAACCAGGAACAACTGACCCAACACTTTTCACTCGATCTTATAATGGTGATTTGTTTGTATGTCAAATATATGTAGATGATATTATTTTTGGCTGCACTAACACTGAAATCAGGAAGAATTTGCCAAAATGATGTCGAAGAAATATGAGATGTCTATGATGGGTGAATTGAAGTTTTTCCTTGGACTTCAAATCCGTCAACAGAAGAATGGCACCTTTATTTCTCAAGAAAAATATCTCAAGGATTGCCTGAAGAAGTTTGGTCTTACTGATTGCAAAACTATTAAGACTCCAATGCCTACCAATGGCTTCTTAGATGCAGATGAGAAGGGCAAAGCCTTCGACCAGAAGAAATATCGGTCTATGATTGGATCTCTTTTATATCTTTGTGCATCTAGACCTGACATTGCTTTCAGTATGTATTTGTGCTCGTTTTCAGGCCAATCCAAAGGAATCACATCATACTGTTGTAAAGCGAATTCTTCGTTATCTTGCTCACACACCAACCTTGGGCTTGTGGTATCCCAAGGGAGCTTAGTTTGATCTCATTGGCTATTCTGATTCAGACTAGGCTGGTGATCATGTGGATAGGAAATCAACTTCAGGGACTGGTCATTTCCTTGGAAGATCACTTGTGTGTTGGGCTTCAAAGAAGCAAAACTGTGTCTCAATATCTATTGCTGAAGCTGAATACATTGCTGCTAGGTCATGCTGTGCTCAGATTCTTTGGCTGAAACAAACGCTGAAGGATTATGGTATTCATGTGAAGAAAATTCCTCTTCTATGTGATAATGAGAGTGCAATCAAAATTGCTCACAATCCTGTGCAGCACTCTCGCACGAAGCATATTGACATTCGCCATCATTTTCTTCGTGATCATGTTCAGCGTGAAGATATTGTCATAAGTCATGTAAGAACTGAAGATCAATTGGCTGACATATTCATGAAACCATTGGATGAGAAAAGGTTCTGTGCGTTAAGGTGTGAGCTCAATATATTGGACTCACGCAATGTACTGTAAGACCGAACCTTTTACTCCTGTATATATTCATTTACTTCGTTGCCTACCTTTATGGTTTCGTTGTTTGATTTTGCTTCATCTTTTATTTTATTTTATTTCGCTTGGATTTAGTCCTCTATGCTTATCACCTTTTGCTTCGTTTGGTTTTTCTTCGAGGTGATAAGTTTCAGACCCTACCCCTTCTGTTCTCCTTCTTTCTTATTCTGTCTGTCCAAAATGGGTGAGCACAATTAAAACGGAAAATATTTTGCTTCGAACATCATTGAGTTCCGAATCAAATGCTTCCAATTTTTATCGAAGTTTTACTCAAGTCGAAGACATATTCTTCGTTCGTTGTGATCCCATCAAATCCGGGTCGTTGAGATTTTCTCGCGATTCGCCACGAAATACTCGCCGTAGAATCCGGAGAGACGGACGCTAGGAGCCGTCCGATCAGATCTGACAACTCCTGTCAGACCTGCCTATATAAGGCAACCCCCCAGCGAATCCATCTCACCTCTTCATTCACATCTCTCCGGAACCCTATCTCTCCCGAGCGCACCGCCGAGCTCTTCGTCTCCGTCGCCGTTCTCACCGCTTCACTGCCGGAAGAGCGCCACCGTGGACTTCACGCCATCGACGAGCCCCTCCTCTCCGCTCATCGCCGCCGTAGCTGCTCGACGCCACCGAGTTAGGGTACGCCGAGCCCTCGATCCAATCTCTGTCTCTCCGTTCATCCTATTCTAGATTGGATCCGAGTTCTTAGTTTTGTTGGATGATTTTCTTAGGTTTATTTGATCCTTTGGATCTTTGCTCCGTTGGGAAACTTGTTTCTGCTAGCAAAAGATTCCCATCTCAATTCAGGTTAGAAGCTAGGGTTAGATGTTATTTGTTCTGTGTTAGGGTTTGTTATTCAATTGATATTACGAAGTCTATCTCGGAACAGATTGAATATCTCTCCCTTATTTGACACTGAATCTCCTGTCAAAACTTTTTTTTTGGGTCGAAACTTTTGCTGGTGCTCATTCCATACTTGACTCTTTCCCTCGCAACCTTATTCTTTTCACAGGATGTCTGAGGATTTAGGCTTCGGAAATGAGTCCCCAAATCTTGATCATATCAACGAAGCAGAACAGTCTGCTCCGAAGAAGAAAGGTGCCAGAACCAAGGAAACCAACAATGCTCGAGGCATCCCCGAATCCATTCGCATTGATCTTGGATATGATACGCCTCCTGGAGAAACCAGAGATCAGCGCAAGATTCGCCTGCAAAACATTCGCCGGTACTGGGCTGTCAGATGGTATAAGTATAAAAGAATCCCTGACTGGAAGTGGGCTATGAAATTTACCTTCAGCTCCACCCACCAAAACCCCCACACCTCCTCCTACAAGATCCACTCCCAAACCAACTCCACCACAATGAGCTCCTACCCCAACTCCAACACCTGCACCAACTTCCGCACCCATTCCACCCCGTGCACCCACACCCATCCGTGCTCCAACCCCCGAACCGCAAAGGATTCCCACACCACCTGCTTCTCCTGCACCACCTCCATCACCTCCCCAGGAAGCAAATGTACCCTCTCCAACAAACTCCAGAACTCGTGGCACCCGAGATTTTCCCCCTGCCAGAACCGCTCAAGAGTCCGAATCTCATGCGCCTCACACCGAAGCACATGAAGACGAAGACGAACAAGTTCAGATACTGAATCTCTCGCAAGAGCAAGCGCTCATAGTCGCTCAAACTGCTGGCCCTTCTAGAGCCAATAAAATTGCTCCTCTGGAAAGGTTTCACGCTCATTCGCGCCCCTTCCAAGACACCCAGCTTGAATCAAATTACTCTCGTGAAACTTTTCCTATCTTCAAGGGGGCTGGTTATTCTTCAAGGCATGGTCCGGATTTCAGTTTGGAACAACATCAGAAGCGTCACCGTTTCTTTGGTGTCAGTTCTTATGCTTCAGATCGAACTGCAGATGATCTTCGCTTCTGGACTGCAGAGCAACAAATTCTATACACCAAAGTCTTCTGTCAGCAAGGAGTTCTGTTTAGGCACAAATATATGGATATGCGAAGTCTTTCCACTACCACTTGCTTTCAGAACATCACCGAAACCATTGAGAATCAGAATCTGACTCGGCTGTTTTCTTTAAGCACTCCCTTCAATTATGAACTCATCAAGAAATTTTATGCCACTCTTTATGTTTCGGGTGATGCCAATGAACCCAGCTCATGGACGCTGGAATGGATGATTCAAGGTCAAATCTTCAGAATGTCCTCTGCCGAATTCATGGAGATAGTCAATATTCCAAGGCATTCTGGAGTCCCAGAAAAGATTCACTTGGAACCTAATCTAGCTGAAGAAGAATTTGCTACTCTGTTGGATATTGAAGTCTCTGCAAACTACTTTCCTGAAAACATTCGCCCGAAGCATTTGAACTTCATCTCCAGGACTTGGTTCTACATCTTGTCCAACTCTTTGATTCCATTGAGTACTGCTTCAGAAGAATCGAATATTTATCCAAAGACAAGGCATGCAATTATGAAGCTCACTCATGGTCTCATCTTTGACTTTGAAGACTGCTTCATTCGGAACATGGTTCATGCAGCAGAGCTGCCATTCACACTGAAGCCTTATGCTCCCTGGCTGCAAGTTGTCTGCGATTATGGCAGGAATGAAGACTTTGTGGCTCGCCATCATCCGAAGCTTTTCCTTCCACCAGTGCGTGACACTTTGGAATTGCTGAGGAAGCCCAATGATCCGTTTGCCACATATGTTGGCGTGCGCCATGAAGTCAATGAGCGAAACTTATCCAAGAAATTCCAGAAAGACTTCCACCACTTTGAAGTTCATCTTCGGTCGCAGCAAATGCTTGAAAACTACATTGAAGCCAATCAGCGCCAGATGCAATGTCTTGCTGATGAGATAAAAAGAGTTGGCAACATTGCGCTCAATAACAATCAGTATTTGCGTGTTCTCAAACGTCATTCCTGGAAGGGGATCCGGAAATTCAACTCTGTCAAAGGCCTTCGTAAAGATCGCATTTACAAAGAGTATCTGCACCTCCAGCGAAACTTTTCCCGTGATGATACGGTGGACCGCCCGAATCCAAAGATCCCTCCCTTGCACAAGATTGATGAAGTCTTCTTTGTCAACGAACCAGAACCCATCAGGCCTGACACCGTCTCTGAGAACGACTCCATCACCTCAAAGGACGACGAAGGCCTCGACGACAGCGACCTCGACATCAACCTCATCACCCAGACGCGCCACGAAGCCATTCCTTCGACTTCTTCCGAAGAAGAATCCTCTGGCGATCAATCTTCGTCGAATGAGTCTTCGTCAGGCTCCGCTTCGTCGGGTTCCCAGGGTGCTGATGCCGCGAAATAGATCTCTCGAACCTCTTCCCAACCTTTTGTCCAATCATTGACAAAAAGGGGGAGAATGAGGGCATCGATGAGTTAGATTTGCATCGGGGAAAGGGCTTTTGCTATTTGCTTTTGCTTCACTTGGTTAAGTTACAACAAACATTCCATTCATTTCGATTGGGTTGTAACTTAAGTTTAAACTTCGGTCTTGCTACTCCTGTGCTACGCTTATGTTTTAGTAACCCCTTTGCTTGCAAGTATTGCTTCGTATCTTCTATCTTGCAGGTGGTTATTATTTTCTAAGTCACAGGTCATTGGAAGCAATTGCATAAATTCCTGGATATATATCTTCAAATGCAATTGTATTCGCTAAGATATTTGTTTTGCTCTCCATCGAAGAAATTACTCTCAAGCATTAACTTCGATTATATAAATCTTCGATGCTTGCATTCAGGGGGAGTCAAAAACTTCATATCTTAGAGTTTGTCCCAGCACTTCACAAAAACTTCAATATCTTTTATCGATGCCTGTTTTGTCAACAATAGTCCAAAAATGGGGATATTGTAAGAGCAAAGTTTTGCCCCCGTGTGTTTTGAATATTGTTGGACAAGACAGTAGAGGAATGCTAGGATGGCTTCTCGCCCCCTTCGTTGGTTACCCCGAGTGGAGGGTTGAGATGTAGTGCAGCAGCAGCTTTCCCTCGGTGAAGATACCAAGGTTTGTCTCCAGCAGGACTCCAGAGATGATAAGTAGGTGTCAGCGGCGCAACTGACGCGGACCTGCACACAGACACAGATAACTTTGTTCCCAACGAAGTTCAGCGAGGTTGTCAATCTCTCCGGTCTTGTTGTTTACAAAGGATAAAATGCAAGGGATAATAATAGCAACTTGAAAGTAAATGCAGAAAAGTAAATATAGCGTGGAAACAATGATAAGGGTATGGAACGGGATACGTGATGTTCGCTAGTGATGTCTCTATCCCAAAAGACGATAAAATTGCTATGCGAGGTAAACAAATTACAGAAAGGCAATTGACAAGATTATGAACGCACCGCAATGCTAACTATGCTACAAAAGAAAGGAAGAGGTTCAAAAGCACAGGCAGTACGCCAAGGTAAGTAGACCGAAATCCATCTGCATCTACTACTAATCCTCCACCTTGAGATATCTATCCAGAACATCTCGCTGGTATTAAGTTGCGAGCCCCACCCAAAATGTAAACCCAAAGCAACAGACAACTGCATTAAAAGAACTCTGCGTAAAGTAAACAATCCTTGTAACCGCGGTTACAAGCACCGTCGTTTTCCCCCTTGTGGCAACAACACATCCCCTAGACTCATGTTTATGTCACTCAAGCGTGTCATCGGGGGGCATGAACCCACAATCTAGCACAACGCTCCCTCTTGGAGTCACTACCTACTACTTGGCCAAAGCAATAAACAGCAACGGAGAACATGCAAGAATTACTTAGGAACAAAAATATAAGAGATAAAAACCAAATATATTACTCTATCACAATCTGAACATAATCTCATAATCCATCAGATCCTATCAAACTCAACATAGAAATAGCAGAAATATTACAAAGGTGCCTCGATCATGTTGGGCAGCTCACGAGGTCTAAACAATGAAGATCAAAGAGGGGAGGAGAATATCACATATCTACTGATCACGGACCCATGGTCCAAGGAAAACTACTCACGGGACATCCGGGGAGCATCCATGGTGGAGAGGAGACTCCCGGAGGTCAATCCTCCCTCCGGCAGGGTGCCGGGAAGAGGTCTTCTTGTGCTCCCGATCTTTGGAAGCGCGGCGGCGGCAGAACAGAGGCGAGTTTGCGGAACAGGGTTATTCTTTTGGGGTTTTCCCGTGACGGGGGATAAATAGGCGAAAGGGGGCAGCCAGAGGTGGGCCAGGGGCCCCAGGCGCCCCCCTGGCGCGGCCAGGGGTGGGGCCGCGCCGGGTGGCCGCCGGGGCCCCCCCGGCCCCTCCCGGGCTCTTCTCGAAGCTTCCGTCACGCTGATTTTTTATCTGAATTTTCCCGAATTTTTCTGGCACTTTTTATATGGGGGAAAACTGAAATAGAAAAACAGCAGAAAACATGAACTGACACTGGGGTGCACTAAGTTAATAGGTTAGTCCAAATATGATCAAAAGTATATGAAAGTGTATCTAGATCATAGCAATATCACACAAAACATGCATGGAGCAAGCAGAAATTATAGATACGTTTTGGACGTATCAACATCCCCAAGCTTAATTCCTGCTCGTCCTCGAGTAGGTAAATGATAACAACATAATTTCTGTGGTGACATGCTAGCAACCATATAAGAACTTTTAAAAGTAACGCAATCAAGGTTAGATATTCAATTCAAGTCATAACATGCAAGAGTCTATATTAGCATTGAAACAAGTAACAAAAGAACAATAGGTGCAAGAGCTCTCGCTGTCCGTGACTCAAATGTATCCAAATGGTGTTTGCGTGCAAGAAGGGGGGTAGGGAATACGAGAAAAAAGTATTTTTGTGTTGAGAACTCAATCTACTAAAGTTTCACACTTGGTCTTCTTTGGAATCTTATCTTGACTCGTCCCCAGACCACTAGCCAGGTACAAGTCAATTTGATCCACTCCTTTTTGATATTTCGAGCACTCATGCAATGGATGAGCGTAAGCACGAGAGTTGACACTTAGGATGGAAAATAGAGAAATATGGTGGAGGAGGAAGACAAAAAGGATGAGAAAGGCTCACATCAATGAGGACAATCATAGGCAAGAGATGCCAAATGATAGATATGATGTGAGGAGTAGGGATTGCCATGCAACGAATGCACATACGAGCTAAGAAGCTCTCCAATGGAACTAGTGGGGGTGCATCTAACTTGCTCGCTCATGAAGACCTAGAGCTCGTTTGAGGAGGCTCATCCTTGGAATATGCAAGCCAAGTTCTATAGTGTGAAGGTCCCCACATAGCTATATGTATAATGATCATCTCTATGGAGTACAAGGATATAAAGGGAGTACTAGTGTGGATCTCTCAAAAGGATAGTAGTGTTGCCCCTTTCTCTCTTTTTATTTCTTTTTTCTCTTTTTTTGTATTTTTTTTTGTATTTTTTGTGGCCTCAATGGCTCTTTCTATTTAACTCTCATTTATCCTCTTTGGGATCTTTTAATGTGTCCACTTTGGGATCTTTTCCTCACTTAAGGGCAACACTCTATTTTACAAGAAGGTAAAGGAGATCTTTCACACTTTACAAGGTACTCAAAATCATAAAGAAGATGTAACTATCATGATGTATGCAAGGTATGTCGCTGCCAGTGTAGCAGGAACATGTATGACATGAAGATCACGTCATGAAGAGGTGGAAGTTTCATGGCAATGTAACTCGGAAAGACTATGGAAATGCCTTGATAGGTAGGTATGGTGGCTGTTTTGAGGAAAGATAAAGGGAGGCTTATGATGACAGAGCGTATCATGCCAAGGGTTTGGAAGTACCGGCGAAGGTGGACACCAACTCTCGGAGTGAGAAGAAGGCAATGCACGGTACGGGAAAGGCTAGCAAAATATGGGAAGGTGGAAGTGTCAACTTTCAATACTTACATTAGTCCGAAGAACTCATGCAATTATTATCGGTAACTCTCAATCTAATAAGGAGGTTCACAAAGAGACAGGTACCCCGAGGAGGAGTGTATGGGGGTTTGGTTATCCTTGCGCATCCTCGACTCATGGTACGTGAGTGTACTCTAATATTCGACTCCTCAAAAGGGTAGTGATCTATCTAGTAGCTAGAGTTCTCAACTAGTTTAGTAGGTTTGAAAATAAACACGGATTGCCCAAAATACGACATCTATCACTAATAGGCAAGAGCTCTCAACACCAAAAGTTCAAACATTACTCACATCAATACCTCAAAACTATTGCAAGCTACTACTAAAATTCAATAGAAACCTCAATCACCTACTTTCAAGACAAGACACAACTCAGTGCAGCAACCAACTCTCTTAACAAGATAAACATGAAAACTAAAAAGAGTTCCAGCAACAAACTAAACAAAAGCCAAGGCTCTTGCTAAAGACAAACTAAGACTAAAACTAAACATGGCAGTAGCTATGAAAAGATAAAGAACACACAACAGCAAGAAGATAAGCAGGAAAAATCCTATGATGTGTTCCAGATTTTGAAAGTGGAGCGTGTTTCTCTCCCACACAAAGTAAGACATGACCTAAATTTTTATGAACAGCAAGCAAAGCTAAAGAAAACTAAAAATAAAACCTAAGAGCGAGACGCTCCAAGCATAGCACATAACGCATGAAGTGATAAAAATATAGTGAGACGAAGGACGAACTGATGATTGTTGATGGAGAAGGGGATGCACGGGGGCATCCCCAAGCTTAGACGCTTGAGTCTCCTTGAATATTTATTTGGGATGCATGGGGGCATCAACAAGCTTGAGCGCTTGACACTCCTGGATCTTCTTTCATCATCTTCCATCGTACACTTGAAAACTCCCTTCATACACAACTCATCATAAGCTGATTAGAGAGGTTAGTACCCTTAATAAATAATTTTTCTCCACTGGATATAAAGATAATCTTAAAGATCTACTGTTTCTCAAGAGTGCAAAAAAGTTTTTGCAAAGAAAAAGCAAGCTTAAGGTTTGCAAAAGTAAGGAGAGACAAAACGTGGCAGAATCTGTGAAAAACAGAACATAAGATAGTAAATAATTTTTTATGGGTACTTCTGAAACTCAAATCAAAAAACTCAGAACATACGGAAGTTTCGTACTTGTATAGAGAATAGTGTGTAAAAATTTCAGCTCAAAAATATGAACTGGGATTTTTCTGAAATTTTTCTGGTCACGAGGACAGAATCTGTTTTCTGGACAGCATGTCACAACTTTTACTTCCCTTGCCGTAAGAGGCTATAACTTGGCACAAAGCTGAAAAATAAAGATACAATGATGTTGCTACAGTAGTAAATATCATCAAGACACAACAAAAGCAAAAATAAAAACCTAAATTCGTTGCGGGCTGCCTCCCGAAAACGCTTTCTTTTATGCCTTTAGCTAGGCTTAAAGATTATAAAAGATGCTCTCACAAGAGAATGGGAACTTTAGCAAAAGAGAGCATCAAGAAGCAAATTTGAAACACATTTAAGCCTAACCCACTTCCTATGCATAGGCATCTTGTAATAAAATAAATCAAAGAAGCACAAAGTGACATGCATAGGAAGGTGGACCAAGAACAACTTCGAAAGTTTCAGTGTAGAGAGAGGTGTTTTTGTCACATGGAAGTTTCTATAACCAAACTTTCCTCTCTCAAAGTAATTTTCAATAATATCATGAACAACATCAAGAATATAACTATCATATAAATCATATTGTTCATGACCTACAAGCACACGTGTATTGTTTTCAACACGGTTTTTAGGATCATAAGATAAATGCAACCCATCACATTGACCTTTGATAAGAGGAAAATTCTCCGGAGTTGGAGATTTTAGAAGGATAATAGGACACTCAAGTCTGGGGGAGATAGAAAAAATTTCATGCTTAACATGAGGAACTATATCAAGTTCATCTCCGTAAGCATTATCCATAGTGGCATCAAGGCCATAAGCATAGAAGGCATCAACTTCATCAAAAAGGGATATTTCAAAAGAATCCATAGGATCATAATACTCATATAAGGTAAGAGTCAAAGAGTTACTCTCATTAGAAGGTAGACATGGATGGATCCATTCTTCCTCCTTTTGTTCGTCACTCTCCTCCTCTTCTTCATCCAAAGAGCTTTCAGGTTCAGTAATTTCTTCTTCTATAGAGTCCTGCAAAACATTAGTCTCTTCCTTTGGGGGAGAGATTCTCTCAAGATGATCAGTAATATAATAATTTGCATCATAATTTTCCAAACAATAGTTAAGTATAGCAAGACTCTCAGATTTGTAAGGGGCGTCATCAATATTTTCAAGAAAAGAAGTAATTTCATAGGCACCCTTAAAAGCAACAAATTCTTCTATTTGTTTTGCATCATAAAAATCATAATTTTCCTTAGCATAAGAAGCTAAGGTTTCATCCTCATTGTACTCACATTGGAAAGCAAGGTGTTTGTGCCTCATAAAGCAACAAGATTCATCCCAGCAGAAAGATATATTATATATTGAGCACAAGTTTTTAGCATACTCATACGATTGATGTATGAGTCTCCATAAGTGTATCCCTTTTTGAGACAAGCGATATTCCTTGTAATATTCTTGTTGATCCTCGGTGAATCCTGTAAGTGCATCAAGTGCCCTCCCCTTGAGGTTTTGGAGTTTGATGACAAAACGGTTAAGGGACTGATGTGTTTGTGAGTATACACAGGAGAACAATCCATGATGAGGTGTTTAACCACCAATGTCGACCCCCCAAAATGTTGAGGAACATTGAAGAAATGAAGGTTTTCCTGAAGAATGTATTGGCGCAAAATCCTGAATAAACAGGATACTGAAGACTTGGAATCCTGAGGAAACAGGATCCTGAAGACTTGGAATCCTGAAGAAACTGGATCCCGAAGAATTGTGATCCTGAAGAAAGTTGCGCCATACTGATGACATGTCAAGATGAAAATCAAGCTGAAGCGTAGTCTTCATTAAGTCTTTTTATTTCTTGAGTCGTAGGAAAACATCGTACTGTTGGAGGGGTTGAAGAAAACGAGTTCCGAAGGTCTGAGGAATTTCTCAACTAGGAATCCTGAAGAAAAATCCCGAGGAAATCTCCTGCAGTAGAAGTTCAGTCCTCGAGTGTCTGAGACGTTGTTCTTCAGGACACTGAGGTAACTAACTTCGGTTGAGGAGTCTGGAGATCGCCAGTGCGACTCTTCTAAAAATCGTGAGGAGACAGAATACTTTGACCGTGCCACGTGTTGCGTGGTGAGAGGCTAGAACTTGTCTAGCAACGGTCATCTTCGTGGGCATGAGAGTAACTGCATGCATGGGCATTTATGTCCTTTCACCTCGGGTTGCTCCGCGGCTATAAATAGCCACCCCCAGCCCCATTTGTGGGTTGGCTGCTCCGAGAGAAAAACTAACACTTGTCATTTGAGAGCAAACCACCTCTGAGGACACTGAAGAACCTAAGTGAGGAAAACCACCAGCCTGAGTAGTTGAGCATTTCTGAGGAAGTCGGTTCGAGTGATCCGAAGCTTTTTACTCTTGAAGACTGTGATCTTCCAGCCGGTGTAGAAGTCTTCAGTCTGAGGAAGTCAAGATGCAATTGTGACTTCCCGGAGTGACTGAGTCTGTGAAGGTTTCGGGAGTCTACCTTGAAGACTCACCTGAGTTATTGGACGGAGTCTGAGGACTCTAGTTCAAGGAGAACAAGGTGAAGACTATGTCTTCTGAGTTGAATCTCAGCCTCTCCAAACAGACGTAGAGTTGTCACATCAACTTGAACTGGTCTACCAAACCAAAGTCTTCAATCACTGGTGCTATCTCTTCAACCTCTTAAGCTTCAGTACTTGCTATGTTGACTTCTTATGCTTCAGTTCTCCCTCTGCTCTTAGTCTTCATACTATGCATCTGAAGCACTTCTGCTTATCTGAATTGATTTATTTATGTTGCATTGTGATGATCTGCCCTAATGATTACATTCTGTGAAGTTTTATTTCTTCATCATTTTGGTTACTTCTTCAGCTTCGTATTGCTTCAGTCCTGAAGAAAACCAAAATCTGGTAGTAAAATTGAAAATCTCCCATTCACCCCCTCTGGTCGATATATTGCACTTTCAATTGGTATCAGAGCAAGGTACTCCCTTGTTCTGTGTGATTCGGTTTAACCACCTGGAGTTTTAGTTATGTCGACCTCAGGTACAATGAGCGTTGCCTCAAACTGCCCCATCTTCGACGGGACAGACTATCCATACTGGAAGAACAAGATGAGGATGCATCTTGAAGCCATTGACAATGATCTATGGGATATTGTTGATCAAGGCATTCCTGAAGCTAATCTGATGATTGCTCCTGAAGTCGTCAAGAAAAACTGGCAGCTTGATGCAAAAGCTCGAAGCATCATTGGTGGTCATCTTAATAAGGCTCAGTTCAACCGTATCAGTGGTCTGGATACTGCAAAGAAGATATGGACAAGACTGTCAAAAGTCAATGAAGGAGTCTCTGCTCAACGAGACTCACGAGTTGATACACTTCGCAGTCTCTTCAACAGGTTCAAGAGGCTGGACAATGAGCACGTGCAACAAACCTTTGACAGACTCACCGACATATCCAATGAACTTCAAGCACTGGGTGCCGCTGATATCACAGATCATGAGGTTGTGAAGAAACTACTGAGGTCACTGGATGACTCGTTTGAGTTCCTGTCGCTGATGATTCAAGAAAGGCCTGACTTCAAGACTCTGGATCCAGCAGACATTCTCGAGCGCCTCAATGCTCATGAACTGAAGCTCTCTGAAAAACGAGATTTATACAACTCCACGCCTAAGGTCTGCGCGCTAAAAGCTGGAGCACGAAGAGTGTCCTTTGATGAAGAGTCTGAGGCTGATACTGATGATCCTGAAACCCTCAGCCGGGAACTTGCTCTCCTCACTAGAAAGTTCCAAAGATTCACGAAGAAGAACCGCTTCGGAAATTCCTCAAGATCTTCCTCAAGAAAAAGCAAAGATGATGACTCTGTCGAAGCAAGAAAGAGAGTCTGCCACAAGTGCAAGAAACCTGGGCATTACATCGCTGAGTGTCCTCTATGGGAAAAGGAAGCTAGATTGAAGAAGAAGAAGAAAGGGAAAGATGACAGTTCTGATGAAAAGACAAAGAAGAAATCCTCATGATCCTCAAAGTCTGCTGGATACAGGAATAGCAATTCCCGTAAGGCTCGCGCATATCTCGGCAAAGAATTGGACTCGGAGGAATCTGGTTCCAACCCTGATGCTGAGGAAGAAGAATATGAAGAATCTGAGGGTGTGGCCGGTCTGGCCCTTGCCACGTCGCTTGTCTCCAAGTCAATCTTCAGCACTGAGGAATCTGGTCTATCACATGTTGATGATGAAGCTGAAGACACAACCCCTGACTTCTGCTTCATGGCCAAGTCCTCCAAGGGAAAGACTGAATGGGTAATGGACAGTGGATGCACAAACCACATGACTGGTGACAGAAGCCTTCTTATGGAATCATCACTGAGTCCTTCTTCAAAGAAAAGCATCACCTTCGCTGATAAAGGTAAAAGTAAGGTATTGGGTCTCGGCAGAGTGGCTATCTCTCGAGACCAACACATTGATAAAGTCATGCTTGTTGAATCCCTTGGATACAACTTGATGTCTATATCCATGCTATGTGATCTTAATCTCGCTGTTCTCTTCGGAAAATATGGTTGTATTATCTTTATGGTTAGCGATAACTCCATTGTCTTCAGTGGGGTTAGGAAAGGTGACCTGTATATTGTAGATTTCTCTAAAGGTCCTCAGGTCGCTACATGCCTCATGGCACGAGCCTCAGAGTGCTGGCTATGGCATCGAAGACTCGGCCACGCTGGAATGAGAAATCTTCAGAAGCTGGTGCTGAAGAAACTTGTCCTTGGGATTGAGGAAATTAGATTCACGAAGGACCGGCTGTGCGGTGCTTGCGAAGCTGGAAAGATGACCAAGGCCAAGCATCCTGCCAAGACCATCATGACTACTACAAAACCTCTGGAATTGCTTCACATGGATCTATTCGGTCCTCCAAAGTATTCAAGCTTTGGAGGTAATATGTATGGTCTTGTTATTGTTGATGACTTCTCACGATACACTTGGGTGCATTTTCTTCTCTATAAGTCAGAAACCCCAGCAATCCTCAAGCGCTTCGCCCTGCGAGTCATGAACAACTACAACCTGAAGATCAAGCACATTCGAAGCGACAACGGCACTGAGTTCAAGAACTTCGGTGTGGAAGAATTCCTCGATGACTTGGGAATCACTCATGAATTCTCTGCGCCTTACACTCCTCAGCAAAATGGAGTTGTTGAGAGGAAAAACCGAACCCTCATCGAGATGGCTCGCACGATGCTGGCTGAGTACAATACTCCACTCAAGTGGTGGGCTGAAGCAATCAACACTGCATGCCACATCGTCAATCGAGTGTATCTTCACAAGTTCTTCAATAAAACATCATACGAGTTAATGGTCGGTAAGAAACCCAATGTAAGTTACTTCAAAGTATTCGGTGCACCTTGCTGGATTCGTGATCCTCATCACCAGTCCAAATTTGCACCCAAAGAATGTGAGGGTTTCATGCTTGGTTATGGTATCAACTCGCACACCTACAGAGTCTTCAATATTAGTCATTATAAAATTGTTGAAACTGTAGACGTGCGATTTGATGAATCTGATGGCTCCCAAAGAGAGCACCTGCCACATGATTTAGATGAAGCACCACCTGAAGAACAGATCAAGAAGATGGGTGCTGGTGATATCATTCCTGTGGATCATCCTGAAGAAATCCACATACCTCCTGCTCCTGAAGAACATCCAAATCCTGATGCAAATAATCCTGATGACGATCCTGATCCTGAGGCTCCTGATACCCCTGAAGCTCCTGAAGTACCTGAAGCAGATGCAAATGAAT
This sequence comes from Bromus sterilis, assembly GCA_950022295.1. Classification (NCBI taxonomy): domain Eukaryota; kingdom Viridiplantae; phylum Streptophyta; class Magnoliopsida; order Poales; family Poaceae; genus Bromus; species Bromus sterilis. The sequence continues at coordinate 110,484,722 of OX465596.1, read as the reverse complement.
ATGACAACAGTGAAGAAGATGCGCCTCAAGATCATCCTCCTCGACTTCCTCGTGTGGCAAATGAAGTTCAAGTGGACAGAATCCTCGCTGACATCAACCTACCAGGTCCTCTTACTCGTGCAAGAGCTAATCGTATAGCTAACTTTTGTGGGAATTTCTCATTTGTATCAATTTCAGAGCCCACCAAAGTCACTGAGAAATTCCAAGAAGCGGAATGGATTCAGGCAATGCAAGACGAACTTCTTTAGTTTAAACTGAATGATGTTTGGGAATTAGTCAAACGTCCTGATCCTCGAGTTCACAATGTCATCGGCACGAAGTGGATCTACCGCAACAAACTCGATGAAGATGGACAAGTCATCAGAAACAAAGCTCGTCTCATAGCTCAAGGATATACACAAGTCGAGGGGATCGACTTCGGTGAAACCTTCGCTCCTGTTGCTCGACTTGAGTCCATTCGTATTATGCTTGCATTCGCTAACCATCATAATATCAAGCTATATAAAATGGATGTGAAAAGTGCTTTCCTCAATGGTAATATCGAGGAAGAAGTATATGTTGCTCAACCTCCAGGTTTTGAAGACGCAAAGAAACCTGATATGGTGTACAGATTGAAGAAAGCCCTCTATGGACTGAAGCAAGCCCCTCGGGCTTGGTATGACACACTAAGGGACTTCCTCATCAGCAAGGGCTTCAAATCTGGTTCCCTCGATCCAACTCTTTTCACAAAATGATATGATGATGCATTATTCATATGTCAAATTTATGTTGATGACATAATATTTGGATGCACTAACAAGAAATACAGTGAAGAATTTGCATTCTTGATGAGTGAACAGTATCAGATGTCCATGATGGGTGAACTGAAGTTCTTCTTAGGGCTCCAAATTCGTCAACAACGCAACGACATCTTCATCTCTCAGGAGAAGTACCTCAAGGAGTACCTGAGGAAATTCGGGATGCAATACTGCAAGGGTATCAAGACACCGATGCCTACAAATGGACAACTTGGCCCTGATGAAAATGGCAAGGACTACGATCAAAAGGTATACCGCTCCATGATAGGTTCTCTGCTATATCTATGTGCATCTAGGCCTGATATAATGTTGAGCGTTTGCACGTGTGCCCGATTCCAAGCGGCACCTAAGGAATCGCATCACCAAGCGGTGAAACGAATTCTTCGATATTTGGCTCACACCCCGTCGCTAGGCTTATGGTAACCAAAAGGCACACAACTGGATCTTGTTGGGTACTCAGACTCAGATTATGCTGGAGATCGAGTGGATCGGAAGTCTACCTCAGGAACATGTCATTTCCTCGGACGTTCTCTAGTGTGCTGGTCATCGAAGAAGCAGAACTGCGTCTCCCTCTCCACTGCTGAAGCTGAATACATTGTTGCTGGTGCTAGCTTCTCACAGCTTCTTTGGATGAAGCAAACTCTGAAGGACTACGACATCAACTTGAAGAAAGTACCACTACTATGTGACAATGAGAGCGCCATCAAGATCTCTCAGAATCCAGTACAGCACTCGAGGACGAAGCACATTGAGATTCGGTATCACTTTCTTCGGGATCATGTTTTGAAGGAAGATATCGTCATCAGCCACGTGAAGACTGAAGACCAACTTGCTGATATATTCACTAAGCCTTTGGATGAGAAGCTATTTAGCACTCTGAGGTGTGCGCTAAATATCTTAGATTCCTCAAACGTCCAGTGAATGGACACACATCCTAACACTTAAACAATATTGAAGAATCCTGATGTACAACACACGATGCGTCGTACTCCTCAAGTCATGAGGAACTACCTTGCTAAGTGTGAAGAAATTAACGTGGAATTGACTCAAGATCCATACGACAATTGTATGGTATCAAGTGTCTCATTCCCTATAAGGTGGGTAGCGCCACCGCCAAACACCTCAGGATTTGTTATTCCTCAGCTTCCTCAGGATTTGAAGTCTTCATTACTGATGATTACCGTGTTTGTCCTCAACAGCGTTCACATATAGTTATTGTTCTTTAGCTTTTGCTTCTTCATCTAGGTGAACATGATCGGACCCTTCCCTCTGTGCTCACTTATCTAATCTGTCTATCTCATATGCATTCATCTGGAAATCATGTATTCCTCAGGCTGAGACCATTAGTCTTCATCATCAGCCTGAGACCAATTGTCTTCATCCTCAGCCTTTGTCCTCAAGATCCTAAAATCAAGGATTTACAGTTACAACTGTCTTCAATTTGTTGCGATTTCACCGCACGTCGTGCTTATCCACCATTATGATATCCACCGAGGATCCCAACAATCAGGGGCAATCTGGTCCACAAATTTTGCAACCCCTCAGCTTTCACCCCTCTATAAATAGCACTCTACCCCCCCGGTCATTTCCCCCACCGCTTCTCTCCCTCTCGCGCCGCCGCCCTTGAGCTCCTCAAGCTCTCGTGCTAACGTCGCCGGAGTTCGCCGTCGCCGGGGAAGAAGACTCGTGGTTCCTCATTCATTTGCTTTCCTCAGCCTATTCCTCATGAACGCATATAACCGTACCCCACTTCCCTCGCAACTTATCTCTGTCACAGGTACATGTCTGCTGAGGAATCGTATGGTTCTCATAGTCTCACTTCATTTGCAGCCGAGCTTGAACGAACCATTCCTCAGTCTCCACCACTGAAGAAAATGGCTCCTCGGCGTAAGCTCACTGATACTGCTAAAGACCTGCCTCCTGAGCTCTATGAGAAGCTGAAGACTCCCGAACGTGAAACTGCTGATGATCGTAAGAAAAGGGTCCAGAAGATCACGAGGGAATGGGCCAAGCGTTGGGTGGCATATCAATGGCTTAATCCTCAGCATGAGGAAATGTTTGCTGTCAATCCGCCGCTGAAGACCTTGGGTATCAAGGCTAGACCTCCACCTGCACCAGGAGTCACTACTGATCCCACAACAATGCACACCCCTGATGACTTTCCTGCGGCATATGAACAATATCTCAAACGCAGTAGCATCCGTGTCAAGAAGCTGGTCCGTGACTTGACTGCCTCAGTACAGATTCCACCTCACGATCAATCTCAACCCAGGCCACAACCTCCGCCTCAGCACCGCAAAAAGGCTCCTGGCATGAAGCCCTCCCAGAAGTCCTCAGGTAAGCCTCCAGTTATTGGTTCCTCATGTCAACGCACGGATGGTGCTGCTCCCTCCTCACGGATTCGCACTGATGAATCTGGTAATACTCCTGAGGCATCAACCACAATGCCTTAGTCTCAGCTGAAGAACAAAATTGTTCTTCAACGCGGCCCACGCCCCTCACCAAAGAAAACTGCTATGCGTGGCGCCATTCATCATACTCCTCAAACCTCTGATGATGAAGATGAATTTGACGATTTGGCCGGCTTCGTCGCCATTGAAGCTGATAAGATTGAATATGTGCGTGATGCAGCCAGACGCAAAGCTGAAGCAACGGGTTCAGAAATCCCGTTTCTTCTTGATCCCAAGAAGATCTTGGAGTACATCGAAATTTGGTCTGTCAAGCCTGACACTCCTCTTGATGATTTGGACATCCCTAAAGACATCAAGTTCTATGTTCAACAGTTCCTCATAAATGAGATTCATCAACGTGATCTTCAGAAACAGTTGAAGGCCAAACGGAAGAAAGTCCTCAGTGACTTCAAAAAGAAACCTATCACTGATGTTACTCCTCAGGAGTTTATAGAGCATCAATGTGAAGTTCAACGCCTCAACACTGAGTGCGCTGCCAACCGTGCTTATATAGGCAAATCCAAGGAACGGATGTCTCAGCAGATGGAAAAGTTGATGAAGCTTCGACAGCCTGCTTCCTCAGTACCCCTTGCTGCCTTTGCCAAAAGCCTCAAGCGTCTGCCCGAAGCCCAACCCTCAACTCCACCTGCCGCGAAGAAGCCTACTGTTGAGGACCCCATTGATGCTACACCACTTTTCTCAGCTCCTCCGGCATCAAAGGCCGCTGATACCACCGTTCTCATTACTGCTGCCTCAACTCCACCTCCAAATCCTCAGCGCAGCTTAATTGTCTCCACTCCGCCCCCTGCTGCAACACCCATTGTTCCATCTCCTCAGTACCCACTGCCACCGATTATTACTGAGGTCGAAGACATGGACGTCGACATTATGGATCATGGAACTCCTCGCGTCCATGATGAGGATTATGGGCTGACCAACTCGCCCACTCATACTATCTTCTCACCTGAGCCTCACTCCCCCACCGTGACCGAGGTGCTTCCTGATACTTCTCAGCAGTCTGAAGAATCAGTTGGTGCATCGTCCTCAGCGTCTGATGCTGATGAACCAGTAGCCACAAGTGCTCCCACAAATTCTGCTACTGAAACTGATGCTGCAGCCACCACTACTGCTGATACTGATGCTGTGGAAACAACCACTGCTCATCCTAAGACAGATCCCCCAGCCGCTGAAACTGAAGCTGAAGCCGAGCACAGTACAAATGCTCCTTCTGAAGCAGAAAATAGTACAAATGCTCATCCTGAAGCCTCAAAGGATGGATCTGAAGACAAACAGGCAACATCACCTCGTCTTCCCAAGGACCTCAACACGTCTGTGCCTGAAAAATCTGCAGAGGCTCCGCCTCAGCCTCAAGCCTCTCTTCAGATTGAAGTGCCTCAAGCGCCTACACCACCTCAAGGCCCATTTCAAGCTCGATCCTTGTGTCCGAAGCAGAAGCAACCATTCTTCCGTGACCTTGAAGCTGATGATACCCCAAGCTTCGATGCTACTGATTTCTTCAATGCCATGAGTTTCTTCCAAGAGGGGATTCATAACCATATCATTCTGCTCCACCTCGAAAGCTGCTGAGATTCTGGACTGCCACTCAGAAGAACTATTATGCTTCAGTTCTCTATAAGCAAAACAAACTGTTTCCTCACAAGCATATTCCTCTAATGGATATGGAGCCCTTCCCTGCTTCAACAGTGTGCTTCAGGATCTACATCATGCCAAGCTGCTTCAGTTTTTCTCTGAATGCATCCACTTGAACGAAGAGCTTGTACTTCAGTTTTATGCAACTTTGTATGTTTCAGGAGCCCCTCTGGATATCACCACCTGGGTCCTCGAGTGGATGACTGAGAATCATCACTACACCATCACTGTTCCTGAAGCAATTGCCATTTTTGAGTTGCCTCAGTGCACTTCCCCAACTGCTTGCTCCTATGGGTCTCAAATTCTTCGAGATGACCTGATGAACATGCTTATGAAGACTCAGGCACCTGAAGCCCCAGCTCGCACAAAGTTTCCAGTTTCTGAGCTTCTGTATCTGCCAAGTACACTGTATCGGATTCTGGCGAAGACCTTCTGCCCCATTAAAGGCTATGAATCCACTGCTGAAGAAGTCATTGGCATCATGAAGAACATACTCCACAACCTCTGCATGTCTGGGCCAATCAACGTTCCTGACTTCTTCTTCAGAACTCTGGTGGATGCGGAATAGAATCCTCATATCCTGAAGCCATACGCGCCATGGATCATGAAGCTCATCTGAGCCACGACTGGTATTGAGTTCCAACCTGATCATCCGAATCATAGAACCTATCTTCCGCCTGTCGAAGTGCTTCAGCATACGATTGCTTCAAATGATAAGGGCAAAGGCATATTCTATGAAGAAGTTCTCCCGAGCAATTATCTTGGTGGAAACATTCGTCATCCTCAGTCTCGCACTACTGATGAAACCAGAATTCATGCCTCTACTGAGGATACGACTCAGGCTCGAGTGATGACTGACCGAGAGCTTCTGATTAGTCTTCATCAGAAGGTTGACCGAAATCATGATTGGGTGAAGCGTCAGTTTTCTGAAATACTCAGCTACATGGCTCAGACGCATTCTTCAGTGAAGAAAGTGCATCAGTATACTCATCATACATATCAACATCTCGATGCCTTGATGAGAGAAGTAATCACCCCTGAAGACCTTGCAAAATTGGACCTTCAAAAGCCTCTGATTCCTGCAGTCAGACCCCCGAGGCAATTCAGACGCTGCACAACTCCTCCTCCGGCCATGGACTCCTATTCTTCAAACCAAGAAATGACTGCTGAAGAAGCCGAAGACACAACTGCCTACCCTCACACTGCAACGGATTGCCTCAGGCGTGACTCACCTCAGCCTTGAAGCATCTTCAAAGGGGCGTTAGCTTCAGTTTTTCCCTTTTTGTTCATTTTATGACAAAGGGGGAGAAATCTGTTAGTCTTCAAGCGGGTTTTAGTTAGGAGGTTCTTCAGTTATAACTCTCGTTCTTCAGATTTTTTTTGTAACGAGTTGTAAACTGTTATTTTGGTGTTTGCCTGATACTATTCCTCAGTTACCTCATGCTATTTCCTCAAGTTTATCATATATGCATGTGATTATCTCTGCAAACACCTCTCTCAGTGCATTGTTTAAATTCCTCAAACACTTCATAACATGCACTGCTTCAAAAATGCCTGGATATAGGGGGAGCTCCTCATATACCTCAAAATGCTTTAGATATTAAAAATTCTTCAACTCATATGCATATCCTCAGGGGGAGCTACATTATATCCTGCTTAATGATAGAAATGTTCTTCAAAGTTTTTATTCTTCAAACTCATAATTTTATCCCCGTTGAAGCTTAACCTGATTGTCATCAAATCACCAAAAAGGGGGAGATTGTAAGTGCATCAAGTGCCCTCCCCTTGAGGTTTTGGAGTTTGATGACAAAACGGTTAAGGGACTGATGTGTTTGTGAGTATACACAGGAGAACAGTCCCTGATGAGGTGTTTAACCACCAATGTCGACCCCCGAAAATGTTGAGGAACATTGAAGAAACGAAGGTTTTCCTGAAGAACGTATTGGCGCAAAATCCTGATTAAACAGGATCTTGAAGACTTGGAATCCTGAGGAAACAGGATCCTGAAGACTTGGAATCCTGAAGAAACTGGATCCCGAAGAATTGTGATCCTGAAGAAAGTTGCGCCATACTGATGACATGTCAAGATGAAAATCAAGCTGAAGCGTAGTCTTTGTTAAGTCTTTTTATTTCTTGAGTCGTAGGAAAACATCGTACTGTTGGAGGGGTTGAAGAAAACGAGTTCCGAAGGTCCGAGGAATTTCTCAACTAGGAATCCTGAAGAAAAATCCCGAGGAAATCTCCTGCAGTAGAAGTTTGGTCCTCGGGTGTCTAAGACGTTGTTCTTCAGGACACTGAGGTAACTAACTTCGGTTGAGGAGTCTGGAGATCGCCAGTGCGACTCTTCTGAAAATCGTGAGGAGAGAGAATACTTTGATCGTGCCATGTGTTGCGTGGTGAGAGGCTAGAACTTGTCTAGCAACGGTCATCTCCGTGGGCATGAGAGTAACTGCATGCATGGGCATTTATGTCCTTTCACCTCGGGTTGCTCCGCGGCTATAAATAGCCACCCCCAGCCCCATTTGTGGGTTGGCTGCTCCGAGAGAAATACTGACACTTGTCATTTGAGAGCAACCCACCTCTGAGGACACTGAAGAACCTAAGTGAGGAAAACCACCAGCCTGAGTAGTTGAGCATTTCTGAGGAAGTCGGTTCGAGTGATCCGAAGCTTTTTACTCTTGAAGACTGTGATCTTCCAGCCGGTGTAGAAGTCTTCAGTCTGAGGAAGTCAAGATGCAATTGTGACTTCCCGGAGTGACTGAGTCTGTGAAGGTTTCGGGAGTCTACCTTGAAGACTCACCTGAGTTATTGGACGGAGTCTGAGGACTCTAGTTCAAGGAGAACAAGGTGAAGACTATGTCTTCTGAGTTGAATCTCGGCCTCTCCAACCAGACGTAGAGTTGTCACAACAACTTGAACTGGTCTACCAAACCAAAGTCTTCAATCACCGGTGCTATCTCTTCAACCTCTTAAGCTTCAGTACTTGCTATGTTGACTTCTTATGTTTCAGTTCTCCCTCTGCTCTTAGTCTTCATACTATGCATCTGAAGCACTTCTGCTTATCTAAATTGATTTATTTCTGTTGCATTGTGATGAGCTGCCCTAATGATTACATTCTGTGAAGTTTTATTTCTTCATCATTTTGGTTACTTCTTCAGCTTTGTATTGCTTCAGTCCTGAAGAAAACCAAAATCTGGGAGTAAAATTGAAAATATCCCATTCACCCTCCTCTGGTCGATATATTGCACTTTCAATTGGTATCAGAGCAAGGTACTCCCTTGTTCTGTGTGATTCGGTTTAACCACCTGGAGTTTTAGTTATGTCGATCTCAGGTACAATGAGCGTTGCCTCAAACTGCCCCATCTTCGATGGGACAGACTATCCATACTGGAAGAACAAGATGAGGATGCATCTTGAAGACATTGACAAGGATCTGTGGGATATTGTTGATCAAGGCATTCCTGAAGCTAATCTGATGACTGCTCCTGAAGTCGTCAAGAAAAACTGGCAGCTTGATGCAAAATCTCGAAGCATCATTGGTGGTCATCATAACAAGGCTCAGTTCAACCGTATCAGTGGTTTGGATACTGCAAAGAAGATATGGACAAGACTGTCAAAAGTCAATGAAGGAGTCTCTGCTCAACGAGACTCACGAGTTGATACACTTCGCAGTCTCTTCAACAGGTTCAAGAGGCTGGACAATGAGCACGTGCAACAAACCTTTGACAGACTCACCGACATATCCAATGAACTTCAAGCACTGGGTGCCGCTGATATCACAGATCATGAGGTTGTGAAGAAACTACTGAGGTCACTGGATGAATCGTTTGAGTTCCTGTCGCTGATGATTCAAGAAAGGCCTGACTTCAAGACTCTGGATCCAGCAGACATTCTCGAGCGCCTCAATGCTCATGAACTGAAGCTCTCTGAAAAACGAGATTTATACAGCTCCACGCCTAAGGTCCGCACGCTAAAAGCTAGAGCACGAAGAGTGTCCTCTGATGAAGAGTCTGAGGCTGATACTGATAATCCTGAAACCCTCAGCCGGGAACTTTCTCTCCTCAACAGAAAGTTCCAAAGATTCACCAAGAAGAATCGCTTCGTAAATTCCTCAAGATCTTCCTCAAGAAAAAGCAAAGATGATGACTCTGTCGAAGCAAGAAAGAGAGTCTGCCACAAGTGCAAGAAACCTGGGCATTACATCGCTGAGTGTCCTCTATGGGAAAAGGAAGCTAGACTGAAGAAGAAGAAGAAGAAGAAAGAGAAAGATGACAAGGGTATGGACCGGGATACGTGATGTTCGCTAGTGATGTCTCTCTCCCAAAAGACGATAAAATTGCTATGCGAGGTAAAAAAATTACAGAAAGGCAATTGACAGGATTATGAACGCACCGCAATGCTAACTATGCTACAAAAGAAAGGAAGAGGTTCAAAAGCACAGGCAGTACGCCAAGGTAAGTAGACCGAAATCCATCTGCATCTACTACTAATCATCCACCTTGAGATATCTATCCAGAACATCTCGCTGGTATTAAGTTGCGAGCCCCACCCAAAGTGTAAACCCAAAGCAACAGACAACTGCATTAAAAGATCTCTGCGTAAATTAAACAATCCTTGTAACCGCGGTTACAAGCACCGTTGTTTTCCCCCTTGTGGCAACAGAACATCCCCTAGACTCATGTTTCTGTCACTCAAGCGTGTCATCGGGGGGCATGAACCCACAATCTAGCACAACGCTCCATCTTGGAGTCACTACCTACTACTTGGCCAAAGCAATAAACAACAACGGAGAACATGCAAGAATTACTTAGGAACAAAAATATAAGAGATAAAAACCAAATATATTACTCTATCACAATCTGAACATAATCTCATAATCCATCAGATCCTATCAAACTCAACATAGCAATAGCAGAAATATTACAAAGGTGCCTCGATCATGTTGGGCAGCTCACGAGGTCTAAACAATGAAGATCAAAGAGGGGAGGAGAACATCACATAGCTACTGATCACGGACCCATGGTCCAAGGAAAACTTCTTACGGGACATCCGGGGAGCATCCATGGTGGAGAGGAGACTCCCGGAGGTTAATCCTCCCTCCGGCAGGGTGCCGGGAAGAGGTCTTCTGATGCTCCCGATCTTCGGAAGCGCGGCGGCGGCGGAACAGAGGCGAGTTTGCGGTATAGGGTTCTTCTTTTGGGGTATTGCCGTGACAGGGGATAAATAGGCGAAACGGGGCAGCCAGAGGTGGGCCAGGGGCCCCAGGCGCCCCCCTGGCGCGGACAGGGGTGGGGCCGCGCCGGGTGGCCGCCTGGGCCCCCCTGGCTCCCCTCTGGCCCCTCCCGGGCTCTTCTCGAAGCTTCCGTCACGCTGATTTTTATCTGAATTTTCCCGAATTTTGCTGGCACTTTTTATATGGGGGAAAACTGAAATAGAAAAACAGCAGAAAATAGGAACTGGCACTGGGGTGCACTGAGTTAATAGGTTAGTCCAAATATGATCAAAAGTGTATGAAAGTGTATCTAGATCATAGCAATATCACACAAAACATGCATGGAGCAAGAAGAAATTATAGATACGTTTTGGACGTATCAAGGAACTAACAATGTTTTCTAGTGTAAACAGTTGAATAGGTTCCTGAAGGACAAGCTAAGTGATAAAGCTTCAGGGAAGGTTTTCAAGTTTTCGAAGCATTACTCCCTGAGCGAAGCTTAATCATGGAGGATGACCCCCAAAAATGAAGGTGTCCCGAAGCTCAACTCATTGAAGGAAATGAAGAAGACGGCGCAAGACTTAGATGTTTTTGTGTAGTTCTTTTTCTGTTCTTTGAGTCATAGGACAAACCGTACTATCAAGAGGGGTCTTTAGTTTGTGGATACCGAAGTCATTGAGAAAATGATCAGATCAAATCCACAGCAAGTGAGAAGGCTGAGTGAAGAAATCTCATGTGCACTGAGTTATGTTTCACTAGCAAAGACTTCGTTCTTTGGCTTCTGAAGCATAACCAAGTCCGTGAGTCCGCTTTACTTGTTCCGCAAGTAAAGTTGCGCAGTGATGACAAATCCGACCGTTGTGGACACGTGTCAAGCTGTCACTTCGGGTCAATTTGGTCATTCCGCACCTCGGAATCGCCAACTAAAAATTCGCCGCCCGTCCTCCATTTGCGGGCGGCTGCTCTGAGAATATTCCGGAGAGAGATTGAATAGAGCACCCCAAAAACCCCACCGAAGCAAAACCCAAAACCCATAATACTGAAGCCTAAGTCCCATTGATCTGAGTAGATTCGAGATGACTTAGGTGAAAGCTTACTAGCCTTTTTATCTTGGAGAACTAAAATTTTCCTAGACGGTTAGAGTGTTGTTCTTCAGAGAGCGAAGAGTAATTGTCGCCTCGAAGTCCAGTTTGTCAAAGGTTTCGGTGATTTCCTCAATAATCAACCACGAGTGAAGAACTGACCAAGCTCAAGGAGTTTGGTGAAGTGGAGCAACGGACGAAGAGAGATTTGCTCCAGGTGTTCAATCACCAGTCCCTCCAACCAGACGTAGCGCTTTGCAGAGCGTGAACTGGTCGAACAAACATCGCCGAGTCCCAGTTCGTTTTACTTCAAGCATTTACCTTCTGTATTGCATTTTCTTCGCAGTTATGCTTCAATGTGTTTAGATTCACTGCAGTTAGTTTCGCTTCCAGTTTTACTTCGCTGTTCTGCCCTACTTATGCTTCACTTCAATAGTTTCAGTCGAATTTTTTGAAGTGATCATTCACCCCCTCCCCCTATGATCACATACTTGGACTTTCACTGGGCCTTGTTTCCACCATTGCAATACCGTTTGTGCTCACGTTTACCACTTGTTTCTTTGCTGCACTTTTTATTACAGATTTATATTACTTTGTTTTGCCACACCTATCACCTATATTTTACCATCTCTTCGCAGAACTAGTGCACCTATACAACTCCTAGTTGTATTAGGTGTGTTGGGGACAGAAGAGACTTTTTGTATCTTAATTGCAGGGTTGCTGGAGAGAGACCATCTTCAACCTCTACTTCCCTGAGTTCGATAAACCTTAGGTCATCCACTTGAGGGAAATTGCTGCTGTCCTACAAACCTCTGTGCTTGGAGGCCCAACATAGTCTACAAGAATAGATGCGTGCGTAGACATCAATCTATTTCTGGCGCCGTTGCCGGGGAAGTAAGTGTTTGAAGGTATATCTTTAGATCTTGCAATTAAATATTTTCGTTTCTTGTTTTTATTTTCACTAGTTATGTTTATGGAAAACCGCACTCTTAGTTCGTTGCTTGGGGAAGGCCGCTTTACCACACCCGTGGTAGAGAAGTCTCCTCCACCTACTGAATGTATCCCGTTCCAAATACCACTTGGGATAATTGAAATAATTAGGAATTATTGTTATGATGGAACAGTCAATCCTAGTATTCATTTGTTGAAACTTAACGAACTTTGTGAGTTGTTTAAGATTTCAGGTTTGACAAGAGGTGAAGTCATGAAGAAATTATTTGCCTTTTCACTTAAAGGAAAAGCATTGGAATGGTATAGGCTACTAGAGGATTCTCACCTACGGGATTGGGAAGAGATCCAGTCTCTCTTTTACTCCAAGTTTTATCCTCTTCATGAAGTTCATGAGAATAGTAATTATGTTTATAATTTCTATCCTCATAACGGAGAGAGCATAGCTCAAGCTTGGGGGAGACTGAAAACTTTAATGCTAAAATGTCCTAACCATGGGCTCCCCAAATATATAATTATTACTAATTTTTATGCAAGGCTCTCTCGACAGGATAAAGACTTGCTCGATGCATCCTCTATGGGTTCTTTCACAAACGAAAAGATTGATGCTAAATGAGAACTCCTTGAAAGAATTCAATGCAACACTAAAGATTGGGAGATCGACAAAGGCAAATAGTCAGGTATAATTTATGAGTATGATTGCATTAAGTCCTTTGTTGAAACTGCAAGTTTTAATAAGTTTAGTGCTAAGATTGGGCTTGATTCTCAACTCCTTGTTGATTTCCTCAAATATTTTGCTTCACATCTTAATATGCCTAAGGAGGATTGGATCAAGCATCATGAACCTTTTAAAGAGATTTGCAAAGAAAATAAAATTTTTCATGATGATTGCAACATGCATGATCCAATTCCTGAAAATGAAGTTTTATATAAGCATGTTAATTTTTGTGGAGTGGATAGACCTTGTGAAAGGCCTATGATTGAAGAAGGGAAGTATTGTAAGCAACATAAGCATGAAAGAACAATCACTTGGGGTCAAAGATTTAAATGAAATTGTTAGAGAATTGTGTGGCCTTTATCCTTTTACTTGTGAACTTTGTGGTATAGAGGGTCACTTTAATTTTCAATGCATGAACTTTCAAAACATAACCGTTAACCAGTTGTGTGATAACATGATCACCCCTGATCTTTATGATGAACTTATGTTATTTTTGATGTGTGAAGAGCTATCAGAAAAGACTTCTTGGCTAGATGTTAATGCCTTAGGAATAAACAACACTTTGCAAAATTTCCATCTCTATTGTGTTGTTAATTGCCATGAAAATGATTACATAAGTAAGATTAGAAAGGAGGGAACTTTACCAAAGTATAAAAATGTCTCTTATATTTCTACTAATAAAAAGGAGAGTTTCTCCCAAGTTTCCCCTATTTTTTCTGATGATAAACCAGGACATATGGAGAAACTTCATCTCCAACCCCTCCCTCCTAAGGTGAAGAAGAAGAAAAAGAAGAGGAGGAGGAAGAGGAGCAAGAAGGAAGAAGAATGGGTATCAACCTGGCCTGAGCATATTCCTCGCATCAATTTTTATCCTAACAGACATAAATTTATGGAGGATGGTGAGCTTGATTGCATTCATTATTATCCTGATGTTAAGTCCGTAGGCACTATTGAAGATGATTTTGATTATGATATGCATGTTACTTATTGTGATAATGCTACTTATGATCTTGAAAATCTTTTTGGTGCCAACTCTGAAAATGATGATATGGAAAGCTCTAAGCTTGGGGATGATAGGATTGCAAATCCTTTACCCATTAGTGATGTGGTAATTGATAATTCTTTTGCTAGTAAGAATAAAGAAAACATGTTTACAAATATAGTTGCTAGCAATGATAATGCTCTTCTCTACTATGATGATGTTATAACTCCTATCTATAGCGATTGTAAAGGTACCTATGACATAAGGAGAAATTATCCTTATGAAACTTGTCATAATCATGGAGGGAATTACTCCCTTACTGAACACCATCTTCCTAATACACAATTAATCTATAGTGTTCAAGTTGTTTATGATAGTCCTACTCCCACTATTACCAATGAGAAAGATTATGCTTATGTGGAGAGTAAGAGTACCTTTTTGCATGTGGATCATGGTAACAATGCTTTATGTGATACTTATATTGTTGAGTTTATTCATGATCCCACTGAAAATTATTATGAGAAGGGAACACATGCTTATAGATATTTCAATATTATCAAGTTCCCCCTCTTTATGTTGAAGGTTTTGAAGCTGCACTTATTTTGCCTTCCTATGCTTATTGCTTTGTGCTTCAATGAATTATTCTATTGCAATATTCCTATGCATAGGAAGCATGTTAGGCTTAAATGAGTTTGGTATTTTCTTCTTGATGCTCTCTTTTGTTCTTCAACTCTTATTCCTACAAGAGCATCATTAAAGTCTTAAGCCTATCTTTATGGCTATAAAGAAAGAGCTCTAGGGAGACAACCCTTGTTATCTTCACTTTCAGTTTGTTCTTTCAGTTTTTAGTGGTCTTGATGATTGTTAATACTGTAGCAACATCATTGTATCTTTACTTTTCAAGCTTTGTGCCATTTATAGCCTCATATGACAAGGGAAGTGAAAGTTGTGACATGCTGTCCAGAAAACAGATTCTGTCCTCGTGCCGGGAAAATCATAGAAAAATCCCAGTTAATCTTTTTGAGCTAATTATTTTACACAGCGTGCTCTATACAATCATGGAACTTTCGTATGTTCTGAGTTTCTTGATTTGAGTTGCAGAAGTATCCCTAAAAAATTATTTACTATCTTCTGGTCTGTTTTTCACAGATTCTGTCCTGTTTTGCCTCTTCTTCGTTTTGCAAACCTTAAGCTTGATTTTTCTTTGCGAAAACTTTTTGGAAATCTTGAGAAACAGTAGCTCTTCAAGAATATTCTTATTTCCAGTAGAGGAAAAATTATTTTATTATGGGTACTAACCTCGCTAATCAGATTATGATGAGTTATGTATGAAGGGAGTTTTCAAGTGTGCGAGGGAAGATGATGAAAGAAGATTCAGTAGTGTCAAGCGCTCAAGCTTGGGGATGCCCCCATGCACCCCAAGAAATATTCAAGGAGACTCAAGTGTCTAAGCTTGGGGATGCCCCCGTGCATCCCCTTCTCCATCAACAATTATCAGTTCGTCTTTTGTTTCACTATATTTTTATCACTTCATGCGTTATGTGCTATGCTTGGAGCGTCTCGCTCTTAGGTTTTATTTTTAGTTTGCTTTAGCTTTCCTTGCTGTTCATAACAAGTTAGAACCCAGATTTCTTTGTGTGGGAGAGAAACACGCTCCACTTTCAAAATCTAGAACACAACATAGGATTCTTCATGCTTATCTTTGCTGTGTGTGTTCTTTATCTTTTTCATAGCTACTACCATGTTTAGCTCTTAGTTTTCATGCTTATCTTTTAAGAGCTTTTGTTTAGTTTGTTGATGGAACACTCTTTAGTTTTCATGATTATCTTGTTTAGAGAGTTTTCTTGTTGCACCGAGTTGTGTGTCTTGACTTGAAGTAGGTAATTGAGGTTGCTATTCTTTTATAGTAGTAACTTGCAATAGTTTTGAGGTGTTGTCTTGAGTAATGTTTGGACTTTTGGTGTCAAGAGATTTAGCCTATTAGTGATAGATGTCGTATTTTGGGCAATCCGTGTTATTTTCAAAACCTACAAAACTATTTGAGAACTCTAGCTACTAGATGGATCGCTAATCTTTGGAGGGATCGAATATTAGAGTACACTCACGTACCATGAGTTGAGGATGCACAAGGATAACCAAACCCCCATACACTACTCCTCGGGGTACTTGTCTCTTTGTGAACCTCCTTATTAGATTGAGAGTTACCGATAATAAGTGCATGAGTTCTTCGGACTAATGTGAGTATTCGAAAGTTGACACTTCCACCTTCCCATATTTTTGTAGCCTCTCCTGTGCCATGCATTGCTTTCTTCTCACTCGGAGAGTTAGCGTCCACCTTCGCCGGTACATCCAAACCCTTGGCATGATACGCTCTGTCATCATAAACAAACTTATATGCTTCCTCAAAACAACCACCATACCTACCTATCAAGGCATTTCCATAGCCTTTCCGAGATACATTGCCATGCAACATCCACCTTCTCATGACTTGATCTTCATGTCATACATGCTACTTGCTTGATCGATGAGCCGCATGCTAGTTGGGCCTTGACCTAATCATTGCTACATGACGCGCTAGTATCCTTGCATATCCTGCTACACTGGCAGAGGCATACATTTGCATACTTCATGATAGTTACATCTTCTTTATGATTTGAGTACTTTTTGTAAAGTGTGAAAGATCTTCTGTACTTCTTGTAATATATAGAGTGTTGCCCCTAAAGTGAGGAAAAGATTCCAAAGAGGACAAAATGAAAAGATCCCAAAGAGGACAAGCGAGAGAAATAGAAAGAGCAATTGAGGCCACAAAAAAATACAAAAAATAGAAAAAAAGAGAAAAAGAAATAAAAAGAGAGAAGGGGGCACACTACTATTCCTTTTGAGAGATCCACACTCGTACTCCATATTATATCTTGTACTCCATAGAGATTATCATTCATGCATATAGCTATGTGGGGACCTTCACACTATAGAACTTGGCTTGTATATTCCAATGATGAGCCTCCTCAAATGAGCTCTAGGTCTTCTTGAGCAAGCAAGTTGGATGCACCCCCACTTGTTCCATTGGAGAGCTTACCTTAGCTCATATGTGCATCCGTTGCATGGCAATCCCTACTCCTCACATCATATCTATCATTTGGCTTTATCTTGCCTATGATTGTCCTCATTGATGTGAGCCATTCTCACCTTTTTGACTTCCTCCTCCACCATATTCTCTCTTTGCCATCCTAAGTGTCAACTTTCTTGCTTACGCTCATCCATTGCATGAGTGCTCGAAATTTCGAAAAGGACTGGATCATTTTGACTTGTACCTGGCTAGTGGTCTGGGGATGATTCAAGATAAGATTCCAAAGAAGACCAAGTGTGAAACTTTAGTACATTGAGTTCTCAACACAAAAATACTTTTTCTCGTATATCCCTATCCCCTTTCTTGCACGCAAACACCATTTGGAGACATTCGAGTCACGGACAGCGAGAGATCTTGCACCGTTATGTTCTTATGTTGCTTGTTTCAATGCTAAATATAGACTTGTCGGGACCCGGGGTTAGCGTATGCAAGACTCGCTACAACACAATCATATGGAGAGCCGAGAACCGTACCCACTTGTCTAAGCAGACAAGGCCAAGCACAAAACGTTCTCGGAAAGCATCAAACGTGAGGGGCATCCCATCCAGGCCGGATGATCAACTGAGATGGGCCCTCATCGTCCGCACACAAGTCTAAATGATATGGGTGGTGAACTCCCATACTCATAGACAAGTCGCCTCAACCATACTATCGATTGTATTATAACCCTTACATAGACTTACTCCAGCCCGATCACTTAGTCGGGGTCTAGGGCGGGCTCGATCATACAACAAAGTGTGCACGTGACAGTTTCACGAACAATCGCACCGCGATGCCCCAAGCTGCGCACATCTAAGGGCCACTTGGTGTATAAAAGACCGCCAACCAGATCACAACTAAGGTCTCGAAAACCCATACTAAGACATGCATGATATAATCATACACGCATCACACATGTCTAGTATGAACATCATGTATCATTTAAATTCTCTACAAAGTTTACATCTTTATTGATAACTCTTACAGAGTGCACACAGAGATCACGAGACCGTGATCCAACATTACATCAAACATGCGGAAGCAAAGTAGGTCTGAGTACAGACAAGTTTAACAAATGGCTTAGAGAAGCCTTATTTATAACAAGCCCTTCCACGAGGGACCATTCATCTGACTGGGACTACACTAGCTTGGCTTCAGTCGTCGAGCTCGAGAAAGAATCCACCTTCGGGGTCAGTGGGTTCATCTAAAACATAGAATAAGCAAACGTGAGTACAAAGTCGTACTCAGCAAGACTTACGTAGGAACTATACTACTCATGCACATGTATCAAGGTAAAGGGAGGTGGGGTTCATCAGCAGAAGTGCCAGCTTTGACTTGGCTAGTCCTGAACTACGAGTACCAGACTTGAGGTAAGAAGCGTACACGAGTCCACTACATCTCCAACCAATTACACCACTATGAGGCCTTCCTCGACTTCCCACGAGAAAGCACGCCATAGCACTCACGCTTATCTTGGAAAGTTTTATAAGTATCCAGTTCAAGTTGTCTAATAATCAAGCTAAGCTTTCCAAGCAGTCCCTTACCGCGGACGCGGCTATTCGAATAGTTTTGTTAACCCTGCAAGGGTGTACCGCTACACACACATGACCATCAGTTACCGCCTTTGATCTCGACACCATTCAAGGGGTGTCGGCGAGGATGTTCACCACAACTGTTGCCTCATAGCCGATCTAGTCCAAGAAAGCCTCCTACCTGGGTTGGCTACCACTATCGTGTACCCGTCCGGTTTACCGAAGTGGACCCAGATGATGTGTGCGTGGTGCATAAGCCGGTCTCGGTTGAGCCGTTCTCTCACTTAGCAGCCATGCCACAAACCTACCAGAACTCCGAACTACTGCGACATCTGGACATCGAAAGGGATGAGTTAGTAGGTTGAAAGGGGTCAATGAGCCCAATGTGTGGTTGTACTCTTCATCTTGGATCACCACACAAGAACTCGGAGTTAGGGCGGTGTTCAACGAGACAACCCACTGTGTACTCCTACACAGCCTCTCATCGTTCACCTTGTATTAGGGTAGATTCACCAACACATTTCCACCATCATCATCATGATTGCTACCATCCCGACTCACATAACAGTATCAACATTGTATCACTCTAAGAATGCAATAAGCAGTAACAGTTGCAGGGGTCACATGATATCAATCAACTCCTACATTTGCTAGGATTGTTGTTTTCTTACTACTGTGACAAATGATAGGTCATGCAAAGGAATGGGTTCATCTATGCGGTAGAAATGTAGCATGGTAATCATCCTAAACAATGCATAAGCGAGATTGAGTGGGAAGTGGGATTTTATCGACATGATCAATGGGGGTTTGCTTGCCTTGCTGACGAGGTTCAGTATCGGGGTCTTCAACGAAGGGGGCAACCTCGGGTTCCGGCTCCACCTCTATTCGATAGCAAACAATGCAAACAAAGTGATCAATATAAAGGCAATGCATAATCACATGATCAATTGTTATAACATGGTGTAAGGGGTGCTGATGTGTTGCCAATTCCATTTAAATGGAGTGTATTGCATTTGAGTTGCAAATTCAAACTCCATTTGATTTATTGATGAATTTAAAATGCATTTGAATCCATGAATGTTCATTTGAAATGGTTGAGCATGAAGTGATGTTGTAAAGGTGACGTAAAGTCTCTGATGTGTGGATGAAACCATTTAAAAGAAGTGTGTTGCAAATTCATTTGCAAAATCACTCCAAATTTGTATTCAAATTAAATGCATATGGATGTTTGCCACTGTTCACCCAATTTAAATTGGTCAAACATGAAAACAAAGTCCATATTCAGAATCCTTGCATTTTTCTGATAATTTTACATATATTATATGTTTAATTTGGAGTTAAAATGAATTAGTTATGAATTTCCAAAGTTTAATTCATTTTCTGGAATTTCTGAAAATTCTTTAAATTGGAAAAGGCTTTAATGCGTCACTGTGATGTCATGCCGGCGTCAGGGGTTTGACACTGGTCAATCTGACCTGTGGGCCAGGGCTGTCAGCCTCTCAGTGTTAACTCCCGATTTGTTTTAATTAACAGTGGGTTAATTAGGGGCTAGGGCCCACGTGTAAGTGTCTCTGAGGGGGGATTAGCACTTAAGCTAATGACGTCCACGTTATCTCGCCGGAAGCTAGTCGCCGGTGACCTTCCAGCACGGCGGCGATTCCGGGCACCATTCGAAGCGCTGCGACCACTGAGACGTAGCTCTTGACGTCGCACATCGAACGGGTCAAGGTACGGGTGCTGGGAGGCACCGTAGCCATGCCGGCGTTGAGCCCTAGCGGCGGCGGAGCTACTGGCTCGGGGTGGAACCCGCTACGCCGCGCCATTTGAAGCGGGGCTGGGATCATACGAATCAGCAGACCAAGGCAAAGGTGAAGGACATTGTCTCGAGCTCGATTGCTTCACAGTTGCTCTGTACTCCGGCGTCCATGGCGATTCGAGCTAGAGGAGGCGAGGGGTGCCGCGTCTTGAGGGGAAAAGCGCAGAGGCTCACCACGGATGCGACGGGATGGCTAGCGGGCTCGGGGAAGCTCTGGAGGCGGCGAATCGAAGACGGCGAGCTTGCGGGTCCGAAGAGGTCTCGGCGGCGATTCCGGCTTCTACAGGGGCTCCGGGATATTGATTCCTTGCATGGCGACGGATTCGAAGGCGGGGAAGCTTCTGGACAAGCTTTCAGGAGCTCTAGCTCGCAGTGGCCGCGTCTTCTACAACGGGGTGCTCCGGTGAAGCTTCGGGCGGTGACGAAATCGAGCACGGGAGGAGGGGGAAGAAGCTCTGGACGGGGGGAATAGATCCGGGATAGGCTTGGGCATCTCCAGGCGAGAGGATAAAGCTTGGGGGGCACCAGGCAGGCTAGCAGCTGCCGCCGGCGTCGGCATGCCCTCCAGCGAGGTGCTTGCCACGCTGGGGAAGACGACAAGGAGGTAGGTGGGCTGGGCCAGCTGGGGAACAAGTTGGGCCTCTTTGCGGGTAAGCCTTTCTGTTTTATTTTTCTGTTTAATCTTTCCTTTCTTTTTCTATTTATTTGTTTTGGCTCTGCTAAAAATAGCAAGCCATTTTATAAAATGTCCCAAATTTTTATGTGGACTTGTAATGCATATAGCTAGCCACTTTTAAAGTTTGGGCATTTTTAAAATTCAAATAATTTGAACTTTAATTCAAATAGGGGTTTAAATTTAAATCCATGCTCCTGTTTGAATATATTTGAAAAATCCATGAGCATGGGAATGCTACCACATCACTTTATATGTGATCATACTCATTTATGTGACTTTTCAAAAACGCAAAAGGAATTTTTTGGAGCAACTTTTATTCTGGCCATTTGAATTAAATTCATCTGGGGGGTGTTCTCTCTCCCATTTCAATTTCTTTTGAAATTTTTAACATGATGCAAAGTGATACTTGATCCTAGCACATACCTAACAGAGGGTTCTGACAACTCGCCCCCACTCAAAAGAATCTCGTCCCGAGATTCATAAGTCTGCGGAAGGAAGGAGGGGTACTCGGCACTGAGACGGTCTTCTCTTTCCCACGTGGCTTCTTTCTCAGAGTGGTGTGACCATTGCACTTTCAGAAACTTAATCTTCTGACGACGAGTGACACGCACTGCTGAATCAAGAATACGAACGGGGTACTCTCAATAAGAAAGGTCATCTTGGAGATCAAGCGTTTCATGGTCGAGTTCGCGGATGGGGTCCTTGAAGCAACGCCTGAGTTGTGACACATGGAATACATCATGTACTCGGGAAAGGTACGGGGGTAGTTCAAGTTGGTAGGCAACTTCTCCATGTTTGGCAAGAATGCGGAAAGGTCCAATGTAACGTGGGGCCAACTTTCCTTTGATACCGAAACGTTGGGTTCCCTTCAGAGGAGTAACCCGAAGGTAAGCCTTCTCATTCAGATTGTAGCTTTCTTTCCTATGATGACGATCATAGTAACTTTTCTGACGAGACTGGGCTGCTTTCAATTGATCACGAACAATGCGAACTTTCTCTTCTGCTTCCTTGATCATGTCCGGTCCAAAGAATTGTCTTTCACCGGTTTTTGACCAGTTTAGGGGTGTTCAACATCTTCGTCCATAGAGGAGTACAAAAGGATCCATGTTCAAACTAGATTGGAAACTATTGTTATAAGAAAATTCGGCAAATGGAAGAGACTTCTCCCAATTCTTTCCGAATGATATAACAAAATCTCTGAGCATGTCTTCGAGAATTTGGTTAACCCTTTCAACTTGACCGCTAGACTGAGGATGGAAAGTTGTACTAAAGGAGAGATGAGTTCCCATAGCATTCTGAAAGCTTCCCCAAAATCTAGAGGTGAAAAGGCTACCACGATCAGAATTGATTTCCAAAGGAACACCATGAAGGGACACAATTCTAGAGACGTACAAGTCCGCTAACTGGCTAGCAGTTATAGACTCACGAACGGGAAGGAAGTGAGCAACTTTGGAAAGTCTATCCACAACAACGAAGATGGCATCATTTCCTTTCTGGGTTTTTGGAAGCCGGTGATGAAATCCATACTGACTTTGTCCCATTTATACTCTGGAATAGGCAAAGGTTGAAGTGTACCAGCAGGTCTTTGATGTTCTGCCTTAATGCGACGACAAACATCACATTCGGCAACAAATCGAGCAATGTCTCTCTTCATCCTAGTCCACCAAAATCTCTGGCGTAAATCTCGGTACATTTTTGTGCTACTGGGATGAATCGAGAGGGGTGTGTCATGGGCTTCTTTGTGGATGAGTTGCCTTAGTTCCCTATTCTTAGGTACTACCAAACGATTTTCAAAGAATACCGTTCCTTTGCTATCTGTGGAGAATCATTTAGCAACTTCGCTAGCAATGTTCTCCTTGATCCGGCGAACACCTCATGCACTCCTTTTGGCAACTATGATTTGATCCTCAAGAGTTGGTTTCGCCACCAAGGTAGAAAGATAACCATGAGGAACAATCTCAAGATTGAGCTTGCGAAATTCCTCATGAAGAAGTGGTTGATACTGTTTTAACATGAGGTTGTTACAATACGACTTACAACTTAGTGCATCAGCCAGGACATTGGCTTTGCCTGGGGTGTATGAGATTCCTACGTCGTAATCTTTTATCAACTCTATCCAGCGTCTTTTCCTGAGATTAAGATCTGGCTGGGTGAATATGTATTTGAGGCTTTGGTGGTCGGAATAGATCTCACAACGATTACCAAGGAGGTAATGTCGCCAAGTTGTCAGGGCATGAACTACGGCAGCGAGTTCAAGATCATGGGTAGGATAGTTCTCTTCATGTGGCCGCAACTGGCGTGAAGCATAAGCTACCACATGTCTATCTTGCATAAGTATGCATCCTAACCCTTGCCGTGAGGCGTCACAAAAGATCTCGAAATCCTTTTTGGTGTCTGGAGGCGCAAGTACGGGTGCAGAAGTCAATCTTCTTTTTATCTCTTGAAACCTTTCCTCTCACTTGGGAGTCCATAGGAATTTCTTATCTTTCTTGAGGAGTTCAGTTAGAGGCTTTGCAACTTTAGAAAAGTTCTCGACGAAGCAGCGGCAATAGCTTGCTAAGCCAAGAAAACTCCTAACTTTCTTAACCGATTCAGGTGGAGTCCAGTCAAGGACGGCCTGAACTCTCTCGGGATTCACAACAATGCCTTTTGCAGAAATCACGTGGCCTAAGTAGGTCACTTCTGGTAGCCAAAATTCACACTTGGAGAATTTAGCATACAGGCGACGCTCTCAAAGTTTCATCAATACCAACCTAAGATGTTCGGCATGTTCTTCTTCGTTCTTCGAGTAGATGAGAATGTCATCAAGATAAACTACAACAAATTTATCTAGGTACTCCATGAAGATCGAATTCATCATGCACGAGAAAGTGGCAGGGGCATTGGTAAAACCAAAGGACATGACGGTGTACTCGTAAAGACCATAACGAGTAGTGAAAGCCGTTTTGGGAACGTCATCGTTTCTGATTTTGATTTGATGATAGCCTAATCTCAAATCCATCTTGGAGAAGACAGAGGATCCAACAAGTTGATCATAAAGATCAGTGATTCTGGGAAGTGGGTACTTGTTCTTTATCGTCGCTAGATTTAGCGGGCGATAGTCTACACACATCCTTTCTGTTCCATCTTTCTTCGTTACGAACAGAACAGGGCAACCCCATGGCGATGAGCTAGGGCGGATGAAGCCTTTTGCCAACATAGCTTCAAGTTGGATTTTAAGCTCAGCTAAATCACGTGGGGCCATTTTGTATGGGCGTCTGGAGATTGGTGCGGTTCCTGGCATAAGATCCACTATGAACTCTACACATCTGTCGGGTGGCATGCCCGACAGCTCTTCAGGAAAGACATCCGGAAAGTCAAGAACCACCGGAATATCTTCAAGGTCGGGAAGGGGAAGCACATTCAACGAATGTATCTGGGTTCTCGATCTTGGTGAGGAATAATCTATTGTCTGGCCTGAAGGATGGGTGAGTCTAACTGACTTGGCTTTACAATCAAGAAAAGCATTTTGTCTTGATAACCAATCCATACCAAGGATGACATCAATGTCTGAAGACTTGAGGGCTATGAGTGAAGCAAGGAATACTAAACCCTCAATTGCAATTTGATTACTCTATTAGTTTGCCATCTTGACCCTGGAGTTTGAATTATCATTGGGGTGGACATTTCAACAAAGGACAACTCATGACGAAGTGCATAACTTTCCGAAATGAATGAATGGGATGCTCCTGGATCGAAAAGAACGGAAGTAGGAACATAATAGACTGGGAGCGTACCAAGAATGACGTCAGAAGTTTCGTCAGTCTCTTCAGCTGAGATCTGGTTCACACGTCCACGATTGGCGGGAGGAGCGGGTTTGGTGGTGAAGACCTTCGGGGGTGGCTTGCCACGACCATTGTTGTTACCTCCGGCACGGGGTGGAGCATTCTGATTCTGGAGCTGGTTTTGGGGGCACTCGCGGGAGTAGTGACCTGCCTGGCCACACTTTTAGCAGGCTCCAAACACAGTGCGGGGAGCTAGGTGGAACGAAGCTGGTGGACGAGGCGCCACATAGGATGGCCTTGATGGGTTGTTCTGGCGAAACATGCTGTTGGGGATACAGATCTTGCGCTTCTGAGAGCCTGAACTGGATGAACCATCGTCTCTAGGGTGCTTGCGGAAATCATTCGGGGTGTTCATGTCCTCCGCCTTTATGGACTTGTTGACAAGGACCTGGAAGGTGGAAAAGTCATGAAGATTGAGCTCACGAAAGAGTCCAGAATTGAGTCCACGGCGGAACCTCTCTTGCTTCTTGGAGTCGGTGGAGACCTCTTCAGTAGCATAACGAGCCAGTCGGTTGAACTCACGACTAAACTCGTCAACAGTCCTTCTGCCTTGGGTGAGGTTGCAGAACTCCTCACGGTTGCGGTCCATAAGACCCTTTGGAATGTGGTCCTCACGGAATGAAGTGCAGAACTCATCCCAAGTTGTGGGCGGTCCAGCGGGACGCATGTTCAGGAAATTCTCCCACCAAGAGCTAGCTGCACCCTCAAGGTGATAGGTGGCATAGCTGACCCTGTCACCATCTGCAACATGGCCTGCCTGGAGCTTCCTCTCGATGCTGCGAAGCCAGTCATCGACGTCAAGGGGCTCGGTGGAGTAGCTGAAAACCGGGGGATGAAGCCGGATGAAGTCATTCAAGGACACCAACTCGTTGCGCTGCTGAGTGGTGTTGCGGGCAATGACCTCCAGCAACTGGTGAGAGTCTCGGCGGTTCCTCTCAACCTCCATCAGAACCTGAGCCATCGTGGGTGGCAGTGGAAGATTGCCTTCCTCCGGTTCATTCCCACGACCATGGGCACGACCAAGCTGGCCACGGGTTCCTTGAGACATCCTGAAGGTGAAAACCAAAGTCAAACAGAGTTGATTGGAAGAGTCTAAACAAGGTATTGAAGGTAATGGAAGAATCAAAGAGCAAGGGAAGTAATCATCTTGACAACATGGTGATAAAAGCATACAAGCCATATATTCACAATCTGTCATACAAACCATACATCATTTTAGTACATGCTCCAAGATAATACAAACGTGATGAAGATGATACATCCTTCAGAGGCACTCTAACTTCCTATACATTATTTATCTAAGCCTCTGGAACTTAGAACACCTTGCAAGATACTACTACATCCTCACTAAAGCAAGACCACAGGCGGTCTCACTCATCTCCATCTCCATAGTAATCCTCATATAAGTTACCCACGTAACCCGGTAGCTGAAGGTGACCATCGGAAAATACGGAGGCCTGTGGACCCTGATATCCATTTGGGAAAGGATGGGGCCTAGGTCCAGCGTAGGGTGGAAGCAGAGGACCACGGGGTGGAAAAATGCCTCCAATCTCGGGCCAAGCAACTCGAGAAGGCATCTGTGTCCTGACTGGGTAGATAGCATCATACTCCACTGATCCAACACTCACAAAAGGAGCCAAGAGTGTAAGTGCTCGATACAGACGGACACGGGTGGCGTGAAGCTCAAAACGAAGGGCGCGTGCATCACGATCTCTATCACAAGCGTGCCGAGCAGTGATCTGAAGCAAAAGAACCTCCAAGGAGTGATCTGTGTACAATCCGGTGTAATACCCCTCTTCTGCTGGAAGTGCAACAGGGATATAGCGGAAAGGTGACCCTGCAAGCATAGCGTGCTCCTCTCTCAGCAGGGTAATACATTAGTATGCAGCATCCTGCACAGCCATGTTCTCATTCACACCAATGCCATGTCCAAAGAGGATAGGCTGAGAGACTCCAATGTGGTGCGGGTAGATCCTGACAGTGCAGTAGAACTGGGTCTGGTTGAAGTCAAGGAACTGCTCCTCAACGGTGTACTCAGGATACCATCGATAGCCAATGAAGGACATCATCTCGGCGAGCATGGCTGGATGCCCACGCACATCGAGGCACCTAGTCAAACGAACAATCTGCCGAGGGAGAAGATCCGCCATCTGAAACAGAAAGAAGGAGTTTGCAAATGCATCAGATTATGAAGAAACTTGGAATGACTCGGACAACATAACGACTGTAATTGCAAGAAAAGACAATTTCTTACAACATGGAAACATCACTTACATACGATGTAAGAAATCAGGAAGCACAACAACTCTATCAACCCGAACACAACTTTCCTACGGATACAAGGAAGCAAACAACGAGATGTTCTAGTAAGACATAGGTGAGCCTAGTCCTATATTCCCGTAGAACAAGATGAGGGTGACTCAGAACTTAGAACGATGAACGTAAGGAGAAAAAAGAAGCCTTACGTTGTTTCCTTATATACCCAGAGTAACTATATAACTGTAGAAGGCTAGACTCAACTTCGGCCAAGGCTGATAATCCTACAGTCAGTCCTGCTCTGATACCAAGTCTGTCGGGACCCGGGGTTAGTGTATGCAAGACTCGCTACAATACAATCATATGGAGAGCCGAGAACCGTACCCACTTGTCTAAGCAGACAAGGCCAAGCACAGAACGTTCTCGGAAAGCATCGAACGTGAGGGGCATCCCATCCAGGCCGGATGATCAACTGAGATGGGTCCTCATCGTCCGCACACAAGTCTAAATGATATGGGTGGTTGATACGTCCCAAACGTACCTATAATTTCTGCTTGCTCCATGCATGATTTGTGTGACTTTGCCATGTTTCGCTTGAACTTTCATACATTTTTGATCATATTTGGACTAACCTATTAACTCAGTGCACCCAGTTGCCAATTCCTGTTTTCTGCTGTTTTTGTATTTCAGGTTTTTCCAATAATTAAAGTGCCCAATAAATCTCGGAAAAATTATATAAAAAATCAGCGTTCCGGAAGCTTCCGCGAGTACAAAGGGGGGCCACAGGGCAGCCAGGGGCAGCCAGGAGGGTGCCTGGCGCGGCCCAGCCCCTGGCCGCGCCACCTGCCCTCCTAGCTGGGTCTCACACCCCCTGGTGCCCTACTTTGGCTCCTATTTATTCTCCCGTCGCGGAAACCCTGATTCCAGACCCCTTTTCTCCAGAAGAAATTTCGATCTCCGCCGCCATCACCGACAAGCTTCGGGGGACCAGAATTCCTGTGTCGGCACCCTGCCGGGACGGGGAAGTGCCCCAGGATTCATCTCCATCGACGTTGCTTCCTCCCTCCATGAAGCGGGAGTAGTTCTCCCGCAGGGCTGAGGTTTCTACCAGTAGCTATGTGTTCTTTTCTCTCTCCCATGATGTGATCTTCGTTGTGATCATAGGCTATGTTAATCTAGGGTGATCCCATGATATTTCCCCTTCCTCTATGTATTGGATTGATGTACTCAATTGATCTTATCTAGTATAATCCCCGAGACCAAGGTGACAACGGTCTATTGGACATGGGTTAGAAGAATATTATCATGAGTGATTTCCTCTTTTGTGTGTTGATTGAAGATTGAGAGTCTCTTGGTTCTTGTCTTTGACTACCCTTGAGATATGTTGTGGTGATTGTGGTACTCTCTTTGGATGGCCGCGGTGACATTGGGAAATCCATAGATTGAGAACTACGAACTTTGAGGTGTGCTTTTGTAGCCCTACATAATTCTCATCCTCTCTTGACGACAAAGGAATGACCTCCGAGTGCGTCTCCATTGCATGTTTTATGGGAAATATCATGTGATTAGACTATGTTAATGTTGTTGAGAGTTGCCACTAGTGAAAGTATGAAGCCTAGGCCTTGTTTCCACCATTGTTACACCGTTTGTGCTCACTTTTGTCACATGTTTGCTTGCTGCAATTTTTATTACAGATTTATATTACCTTGCTTTGCCACACCTATCACTCGTATTTTACCATCTCTTCGCCGAACTAGTGCACCTATACAACTCCTAGTTGTATTAGGTGTGTTGGGGACACGAGAGACTTCTTGTATCTTAATTGCAGGGTTGCTTGAGAGAGACCATCTTCAACCTCTACTTCCCTGAGTTCGATAAACCTTAGGCCATCCACTTGAGGGAAATTGCTGCTGTCCTACAAACCTCTGCGCTTGGAGGCCCAACATAGTCTACAAGAATAGAAGCGTGCGTAGACATCAAGCTATTTCTGGCACCGTTGCCGGGGAGATGAGTGCTTGAAGGTATATCTTTATATCTTGCAATTAAATCTTTTCGTTTCTTGTTTTTATTTTCACTAGTTAAGCTTATGGAAAACAACAAATATTATGAGAGAGCTTTATGAGCTCTACCTTGGGTTGGGACATGAAGTGTTTGAAGAGAAAATCAAAAAGCCTATGGAGCTTTACTATTTGCACAACACTCATGATAGTAGCAATGTTATTATTATGTCTTCTTTGAATACCTTTGATGCTAATGATATGCAAAGTTATAAGCTTGGGGATGCTATGTTTTATGAAGATGATCTTTTTAGCCCCCCAAGTTTTGATGAGGAAATTTCTTTTGAGGATACTTTGCCTCCTATCTATGATGATTATTGTGATGACACTTATCTATGAAGAATAAATGTTTGCAAGTGTATCATGATAAGAATGATTCATGTGATAGCTATTTTCTTGAATTTGCTCCCACTATTACTAATGAGAAAGATTTTGCTTATGTGGAGAGTAATAAATTTTCTATGCTTATGGATCATGATAAGAAAGTTTTATGTGATACTTATATTGTTGAGTTTATTCATGACCCCACTAAAAATTATTATGAGAGGGGAACATATGCTTATAGATATTTCAATAATATCAAGTTCCCTCTTTTTATGTTGAAGGTTTTGAATTTGCACTTATTTTTCCTTCCTATGCTAATATCTTTATGCTTCAATGAGTTATTTCTCTACAAGATCCCTTTTCATAGGAAGCATGTTAGACTTAAATATGTTTGGTATTTGCTTCTTGATGCTCTCTTTTGTTCTTCAACTCTTATTCCTTATTCCTATGAGAGCATCATTAAAATCTTAAGCCTATCTTTATGGCTATAAAGAAAGAGCTCTAGGGAGACAACCCTTGTTATCTTTAGTTTGAGTTTTTTACTTTCAGTTTTTAGTGGTCTTGATGATTGTTACTACTGTAGCAACATCATTGTATCTTTATTTTCAATCTTTGTGCCAAGTCTAGCCTCCGATTGAAAGAAAGTTCAAAAGTTGTGACATGCTGTCCAGAAAACAGATTCTTTCCTTGGACGGAAAAATTAACCTAAAATCACCACATCATCTTTTGATCTGAATTTTTTTGACAGCGTGCTCCATACAATTGACTTTCAAGTTTCTTTTCTGAGTTTTTTGATTCGAGTTGCAGAAGTACCCCTAAAAAATTCTTTACTACCTGCTGTTCTGTTTTTCACAGATTCTGCCACGTTTTGTCTCTCCTAACTTTTGCAAACCTTAAGCTTGCTTTTTCCTTGCAAAAACTTTTTGGCAATCTTGAGAAACAGTAGCTCTTCAAGAATATCTTTATATCCAGTGGGGAAAGTTTATTTTATTATGGGTACTAACCTCGCTAATCAGGTTATGATGAGTTATGTATGAAGGGATTTTTCAAGTGTGTGATGGAAGATGATGAAAGAAGATTCAGGAGTGTCAATGTCAGGACCCGGGGTTAGCATATGCAAGTCCCGCTACGACATAGTCATATGGAGAGCCGAGAACCGTACCCACTTGTCTAAGCAGACAAGGCCAAGCACAGAACGTTCTCGGAAAGCATCGTACGTGAGGGGTATCCCATTCAGGCCGGATGATCAACTGAGATGGGTCCTCATCGTCCGCACACAAGTCTAATGATATGGGTGATGAACTCCCATATTCAAAAACAAGTTGCCTCAACCATACTATAGACTATCTCATAACTCTTACATAGACTTACTCCAGCCCGATCACTTAGTCAGGGTCTAGGGCGGGCTCGATCATACCACAAAGTGTGCACGAGACGGAGTCTCGAACAATTGCATCGCGATGCCCCAAGATGCGCACATCTAAGGGCCACTTGGTGTATGAAAGACCGCCAGCCAGATCACAACTAAGGTGTCGAAAACCCATACAAAGACATGCATGTTATAAACATACACGCAGCACACATGCCTTGTATGAACAGTAGGTATCATTGCAATTCTCTACAAAGTATACATTTTTATTGATAACTCTTATAGAGTGCACACAGAGATCACAAACATGTGATCCAACATTACAACAACAAGCGGAAGCAAAGTATGTCTGAGTACAGACAAGTTTAACAAATGGCTTAAGAAGACTTATTTAAACACATGCCCTCCACGAGGGAACCAGTCGTCTGACTGGGACTAGACTAGCTTGATCTTCAGTCGTCGAGCTCGATGAAGAAGCCACATTCGGGGTCAGTGGTTTCATCTAAAACATAGATTAAGAAAACGTGAGTACAAAGTCGTACTCAGCAAGACTTACATAGGAGCTATACTACTCATGCACATGTATCAAGGTAAAGGGAGGTGGGGTTTCACTTGCATAGGTGCCAGCTTTGACTTGGCTAGTCCTGAACTACGAATACCAGACTTTGAGGTAAGAAGCGTACACGAGTCCACTACTTTCGCCAACCAATTACACCACTATGGTGCCTTCCTCGACTTCCCCACGAGAAAGCACGCCATAGCACTCACACTTATCTTGGTGTGTTTTAGAAGTATACAGTTCAAGTTATCTAATAATCAAGCTAAGCTTTCCAAGCAGTCCTTAACCGCGGACGCGACTATTCGAATAGTTTTGTTAACCCTGCAGGGGTGTACCGCTACACACACATGATCATCAGTTACCGCCTTTGTACTCGACACCATTCAAGAAGTGTCGGCGAGGATGCTCACCATAACTGTTACCTCATAGCCTATCTAGTCCAAGAAAGCCGCCTACCTGGGTTGGCTACCACTATCGTGAACCCGGCTGGTTTACCGAAGTGGACCCAAGTGATGTGTGCGTGGTGCATAAGCCGGTCTCGGGTGAGCCGTTCTCTCACTTAGCAGCCAGGCCACAGACCTACCTGAACTCCGAACTATTGCGACATCTGGACATCGAAAGGGATGAGTTAATAAGTTGAGAGGGGTCAGTGAGCCCAATGTGTGGTTGTACTCTTCATCTTGGATCACCACACAAGAACTCGGACTTAGGGCGGTGTTCAACGAGACAACCCACCGTGTACTCCTACACAACCTCTCATCGTTCACCTTGTATTAGGGTAGATTCACCAACACCTTTCCACCAACATCATCATGATCACTACCATCCCGACTCACATAACAATATCAACATGGTATCATTCTAAGCATGCAATAAGCAGTAACAATTGCAGGGGCCACATGATATCAATCAACTCCTACAGTTGCTAGGATTGTGGTTTGCCTACTACTATGACAAATGATAGGTCATGCAAAGGAATGGGTTCATCTATGCGGTAGAAACGTAGCATGGTAATCATCCTATACAATGCATAAGCGAGACATGAGAGGGAAGTGGGATTTTATCGACATGATCAATGGGGGTTTGCTTGCCTTGCTGACGAGGTTCGGGTTCGGGGTCTTCAACGAAGGGGGCAGCCTCCTGTTCCGGTTCCACCTCTACTCGACAAACAACAAACAAGGTAGCAAAGTAAATACGATGCACAATCACATGATGGAAGGTTGAAACTTGATGTATATGCTTTGATGTGTAAAGAAATTCCATTTAAATGGAGTATATTGCAAATTGAATTGCAAATTCAAACTCCAATTCAAATTCAAACTTAGCCAAGTTACATGTGACATTGTTTGATCAATTTGAATCATTTGGAATGTGTATGATATGCCTCTGATGTGTAAATGAAATGTAGCATGTTGCCATGGTTCAAGTTGCAAAAACTTTTGAATTGAATTTGATTTAATTCCATTTAAATCAAATAGCAAATGCTACTGATCACCTTTTAAATTCAACTCAAACAAAGTTGAAAGTTGGATATTTGGATAGCTTATTTTCTCCTGATCATTTTTCATATATTATTTGTCCAATTTGGAGTTAATATGAATTTTCTATGAATTTCCAAAGTTTGGGCTATTTTCTGGATTTTCTGGAATTCTTTAAATCATTTCTAATTTTCTGGAAAATCATTTACTACATCAGCATGACCTCATGCTGGCGTCAGGGGGGGGGCTGACGTGTGGGGCCGAGGTGTCAGCCACTGGGTTAATTAACCCGGTTAGTTTAAACTAACCCGGGGGGGATTAAGGCTCTGGGCCCACTGGTCAGTGACACCAGGGGGGATTAAGCACGGGGGTTAGCGCTAATCAAAACGGGCCCGCCGGCGATATGTCGACGGCGACCCAGAGGACAGCGGCGCTACACGGGGTCACGCTCTGGACGTGCGTTTGGCACGCCAGAGGCACCAAACGACTGCTGGAGGACGCCGCGTCGACTCGTGCTGGAGGGGGTCACTGGAGTCCACCGGAACGACGCCGGCGTCAAGACCTAGCGGCGGCCATGGCTCGGGCTCGAGGCAAAGCTCGCTGCGGTGCTCTACTGGAGCCGGTGATGCACGCAAACGACGCAGAGGAGCATGGCGAAGACGAAGGACATGCGCTCGAGCTCAAAAGCTTCATGGTTGCACGGCGAGGAACATCCCGGCGGCGAGAAGCTCCGGCTTCCATGGCAAAAGGTGCTAGGGTGCGAGGGTTGGCCTGTGCGATAGCTAGGGTGAACCAGAAGCTCACCGTGAGTCGAACTGAGGCGGTGGCGTGGTCGGAGGAGATCCACAGTGGCCGGAATTGAAGACGACGCGCGCCGGCTCCGGCGAGAAGAAAACTTCGATTGCGGCGGCTCCAGTGGCTCCTAGGTCACCATCTTCGAGCTATTGGCGTGGACGATGACGTAGCGCGAGGGGGACACGGTCTCCGGGCTTCTCTCCGGCGATGGCTGCAGGTTCTTGCGACGGTGAGCAGCGGATGCTCTCGGGGAAGAAGGGGAAAACGAGGGGAGGGCTTTGGGTGAAGCGGCGATGGGGGAAAGTGAGAGAGGGCGATGCAGACGTCTCCCTGGCGCACTTTGGTATGCTGGGGAGGCCTGGAACCCCTTGGGCGTCGCGGTGGCGTCGACGGCGTCGGCGCCTCGCCACCGAGCTTCTTGGGCGCGCGGGGAGGAAGACGACAGGGGACTTCGGTGGGCTGGGCCGGCCAGGTGGGCTGCGGGGGAGCTAGTCGGGCTGGAAGCCAGGTGAGTTTCCCTTTTTTCTTTTCTTCTGTTTTTCTTTTCTGCAATTTTGTTTAGCTAGAAAAAATAAATATCTAGCCATTTTCTAAAATGCTGAAATTTTTTATATGGCCTCATAATAGTATAGACTAGCCACTTATAAAGTTTGACACTTTTTAAAATTCAAATAATTTGAATCTTAACTCAAATATGGGTTTTTAATTAATTCCAAGGCACTGTTTGAATATTTGAAAAATCCATGAGCATGGGGTGGGTCCCACATCACTTGAAATGTGATCACACTCATTTATAAGACTTTTCAAAAATCTAACATGAATTTTTGGAGAAGATTTTTATCTGGCCTTTTGAATTAATTCAACTGGGGGGGGGTTCCTTCTCCCATTTTTCTTTTGATTTTGATTTCAAAGATTTCTTTTGAAATTTATAACATGATGCAAGTGACTTGCTAACCTTAGCACATTACCTAACAGAGGGTTTTGACAACTCGCCCCCACTCAACAGAATCTCTTCCCAAGATTCAGAAGTCTGCGGGAGGAAGGTGGGGTACTCGGCACTGAGACGGTCTTCTCTTTCCCACGTAGCTTCTCTCTCACAGTGGTGTGACCATTGCACTTTCAGAAACTTAATCTTCTGACGACGAGTGACACGCTCTGCGGAATCAAGAATACGAACGGGGTATTCTCGATAACAAAGGTCATCTTGGAGATCAAGCGTTTCATGGTCGACTTCTCGGATGGGGTCCTTGAAGCAACGCCTGAGTTGGGACACATGGAATACATCATGTACTCGGGAAAGGTGCGGGGGTAGTTCAAGTTGGTAGGCGACTTCCCCACGTTTGGCAAGGATGCGAAAAGGTCCGATGTAACGTGGGGCCAACTTGCCTTTGATACCGAAACGTTGGGTTCCCTTCGGAGGAGTAACCCGAAGGTAAGCCTTCTCATCCAGATTGTAGCTTTCTTGCCTATGATGACGATCATAGTAGCTTTTCTGACGAGACTGAGCTGCTTTCAATTGATCACGAACAATGCAAACTTTCTCTTCTGCTTCCTTGATCATGTCCGGTCCAAAGAATTATCTCTCACCGGTTTCTGACCAGTTTAAAGGTGTTCGACATCGTCGTTCATGTTCAGACTAGATTGAAAACTATTGTTATAAGCAAATTCGGCGAAGGGCAGAGATTTCTCCCAATTCTTTCCGAATGAGATAACACAAGCTCTGAGCATGTCTTCAAGAATCTGGTTAACCCTTTCGACTTGACCGCTAGACTGAGGATGGAAAGCCGTACTAAAGGAGAGATGAGTTCCCATAGCATTCTGAAAGCTTCCCAAAAATCTAGAGGTGAAAAGGCTACCGCGATCAGAATTGATTTCCAAAGGAACACCGTGAAGGGATACAATTCTAGAGACGTACAAGTCTGCTAACTGGCTAGCATTTATAGACTCGCGAACCGGAAGGAAGTGAGCAACTTTGGAAAGCCTATCTATGACAACGAAGATGGCATTGTTTCCTTTCTGGGTTTTTGGAAAGCCGGTGATGAAGTCCATACCGACTTTGTCCCATTTCCACTCTGGAATAGACAAAGGTTGAAGTGTACCAGCAGGTCACTGATGTTCTGCCTTAATGCGACGACAAACATCACATTCGGCAATAAATTGAGCAATGTCTCTCTTCATCCTGGTCCACCAAAATCTCTGGCGTAGATCTCGGTACATTTTTGTGCTACCGGGATGAATCGAGAGGGGTGTGTCATGGGCTTCCTTGAGGATGAGTTGCCTTAGTTCCCTGTTCTTAGGTACTACCAAACGATTTTCAAAGAATACCGTTCCTTTGCTATCTGTGGAGAAACACTTAGAAATTCCGCTAGCAATGTTCTCCTTGATCCGGCGAACACCTCGTGCACGCCTTTGGGCAACTATGATTTGATCCTCAAGAGTTGGTTTCGCGACCAAGGTAGAAAGATAGCCATGAGGAACAATCTCAAGGTTAAGCTTGCGAAATTCCTCATGAAGAAGTGGTTGATACTGTTGTAACATGAGGTTGTTACAATACGACTTACGACTTAGTGCATCAGCCATGACATTGGCTTTGCCTGGGGTGTAAGAAATTCCTACGTCGTAATCTTTTATCAACTCAATCCAGCGTCTTTTCCTGAGATTAAGATCTGGCTGGGTGAAAATGTATTTGAGGCTTTGGTGGTCGGAATAGATCTCACAACGATTACCAAGGAGGTAATGTCGCCAAGTTGTTAGTGCATGAACTACGGCAGCGAGTTCAAGGTCATGGGTAGGATAGTTTTCTTCATGTGGCCGCAACTGGCGTGAAGCATAAGCTACCACATGTCTATCTTGCAGAAGTATGCATCCTAACCCTTGCCGTGATGCATCACAATAGATCTCGAAATCCTTTTTGGTGTCTGGAGGTACAAGTACGGGTGCAGAAGTCAATCTCCTTTTTAGCTCTTGAAAGCTTTCCTCGCACTTGGGAGTCCATAGGAATTTCTTTTCTTTCTTGAGGAGTTTAGTTAGAGGCTTTGCAACCTTAGAAAAGTTCTCGACGAAGCGACGACAATAGTTGGCTAGGCCAAGAAAACTCCTAACTTGCTTAACCGATTCAGGTGGAGTCCAGTCAAGGACGGCCTGAACTCTCTCGGGATTCACAGCAATGCCTTTTGCAGAAATCACGTGGCCTAAGTAGGTCACTTCTGGTAGCCAAAATTCACACTTGGAGAATTTAGCATACAGGCGATGCTCTCTAAGTTTCATCAATACCAGCCTTAGGTGTTCGGCATTTTCTTCTTCGTTCTTCGAGTAGATGAGAATGTCATCGAGATAAACGACAACAAATTTATCTAAGTACTCC
Source organism: Bromus sterilis (assembly GCA_950022295.1). NCBI lineage: Eukaryota > Viridiplantae > Streptophyta > Magnoliopsida > Poales > Poaceae > Bromus > Bromus sterilis. The sequence goes on along the minus strand of OX465596.1, from coordinate 110,447,727 downwards.
ATGAAGATAAAATTCATCATGCGTGAGAAAGTGGCGGGGGCATTGGTTAAACCAAAGGACATGACGGTGTACTCGTAAAGACCATAACAAGTAGTAAAAGCCGTTTTGGGAATGTCCTCGTTTTGGATTTTGATTTGATGATACCCTAATCTCAAATCCATCTTGGAGAAGACAGAGGATCCTGCAAGTTGATCATAAAGATCATTGATCCTGGGCAATGGGTACTTGTTCTTTATCGTCGCCAAATTTAGCGGGCGATAGTCTACGCACATCCTTTCTGTTCCATCTTTCTTCGTTACGAACATAACGGGGCAACCCCATGGCGATGAGCTAGGGCGGATGAAGCCTTTTTCCAACAAAGCTTCCAGTTGGGTTTTAAGCTCAGCTAACTCACGTGGGGCCATTTTGTATGGGCGTCTAGAAATTGGTGCGGTTCCTGGCACAAGATCCACTATAAACTCTACACATCTGTCGGGTGGCATGCCCGGAATTTCTTCAGGAAAGACATCCGGGAAGTCACGAACCACCGGAATATCTTCAAGTTCGGGAAGGGGAAGTACATTCAAAGAATGCACTTGGGTTCTTGTTCTGGGTGAGGTATAGTTGACGGTTTTGCCTGAAGGGTGGGTGAGTTTCACGGATTTGCCTCTGCAATCCAGGTAGGCATTCTGTCTTGATAGCTAATCCATGCCAAGGATGACATCAATATCTGAAGACTTGAGGGCTATGAGTGAAGCAAGGAATACTAAACCCTCAATTGCAATTTGATTACCATGGCTTACTCTATTAGTTTGCCATCTTGACCCTGGAGTTTGAATAATCATGGGGGTGGATAATTCAACAAAAGATAGCTCATGACGAAGTGCATAACTTTCCGACATGAATGAATGAGATGCTCCTGGGTCGAAAAGAACAGAAGTAGGAACATAATTGACTGGGAGCGTACCAAGAATGACGTCAGTGGTGTCGTCAGTCTCTTCGGCGGCAATCTGGTTCACACGTCCACGAGTGGCGGGAGGAGCGGGTTTGGCGATGTAGACCTTCTGGGGGGGCTTGCCACGACCATTGTTGTTGCCTCCGGCACGGGGTGGCGCATTCTGATTCTGGAGCTGGTTCTGGGGACACTCACGAGAGTAGTGGCCTGCCTGACCACACTTGTAACAGGCTCCAAAGACAGTGCGTGGAGCTAGGTTGTTTGGTGGAGCTGGGTGGAACTGGGTTGGTGGACGAGGCGCCACATAGGATGGCCTCGGTGGGTTGTTCTGGCGGAACATACTGTTGGGGATCTAGATCTTGCGCTTCTGAGAGCCGGAACTGGATGAACCATCGTCCCTAGGGTGTTTGCGGAAGTCGTTGGGGGTGTTCATGTCCTCTGCCTTGATGGCCTTGTTGACAAGGACCTGTAAGGTGGCAAAGTCATGTAGGTTGAGCTCACGACGGAGTCCGGAATTGAGTCCACGACGGAACCTCTCTTGCTTCTTTGCGTCGGTGGAGAGTTCTTCAGTAGCATAACGAGCAAGTCGGTTGAACTCATGAGTAAACTCGTCAACAACCCTTCTGCCTTGGGTGAGGTTGCAGAACTTCTCACGCTTGCGGTCCATAAGACCCTTTGGAATGTGGTGCTCACGGAAGGAAGTGCAGAATTCATCCCAAGATGCGGGCGGTCCAATGGGACGCATGTTCAGGAAGTTCTCCCACCAAGAGCTAGCTGCACCTTCAAGGTGATAGGTGGCATAGCTGACCCTGTCTCCATCTGCAACATGGCCTGCCTGGAGCTTCCTCTCGATGCTGCGAAGCCAGTCATCGGCGTCAAGGGGCTCGGTGGAGTAAATGAAAACCGGGGGATGAAGCCGGATGAAGTCGTTCAGAGACACCAACTCATTGCGCTGCTGAGTGGTGTTGCGAGCAATGACTTCCAGCAGATGGTGAGAGTCTCGGCAGTTCCTCTCAACCTCCATCAGAACCTGAGCCATCGTGGGCGGGGGTGGAAGGTTGCCTTCCTCCTGTTCATTCCCACGACCCTGGTTACGACCAAGGTGGCCACGGGTTCCTTGAGACATCCTGAAGGTGAAAAACCAAAGTCAAACAGAGTTTATTTGAAGAGTCTAATCAAGGTATTGAAGTACTGGAAGGATTACAGAGCAAAGGAAGTAATCATCTTGACAACATGGTGATAAAAGCATACAAGCCATATATTCACAAGCTGTCATACATACCATACATCGTTTTAGTACAAGCACTAAGCTAATAAAAACGTGATGAAGATGATACATCCTTCAGAGGCACTCTGACTTCCTATACATTATTTATCTAAGCCTCTGGAACTTAGAACACCTTGCGTACAATATACTAAGATACTACTACATCCTCACTAAGTAAGACCACAGGCGGTCTCACTCATCTCCATCTCCATAGTAGTCCTCGTAAAAGTTACCCGCGTATCCTGGTAGCTGAAGGTGACCATCGGAAAACACGGAGGCCTGTGGACCCTGATATCCATTTGGGCAAGGATGGGGCCTAGGTCCAGCGTAGGGTGGAAGCAAAGGACCACGAGGTGGAAAATGCCTCCAATCTCGGGCCAAGCAACTCGAGAAGGCATCTGAGTCCTCACTGGGTAGATAGCGTCATACTCAACTGATCCAACACTCACGAAGGGTGCCAAGAGTGTCAGTGCTCGATACAAACGAACACGGGTAGCGTGAAGCTCAAAACGGAGAGCGCGTGCATCACAATCTCGATCACTAGCAAATCTAGCAGTCATCTGAAGTACTGGATCTTCTGCAGAGTGATCTGAGTAGAGTCCGGTGTAATATCCCTCCTCTCCTGGAAGTGCAGCAGGGATATAGCGGAACGAGGTCTCTCTCAGCAGTGTAATACATGAGTATGCAGCATCCTGCACAGCCATGTTCTCGGTCATGCCGATGCCATGTCCAAAATGGATAGGCTGAGTGACTCCAACGTGGTGCGGGTAGATCCAGACAATGCAGTGGAACTGGGTCTAGTTGAAGTCGTGGAACTGCTCCTCGATGGTATACTCAGGATACCATCGATATCCCACATAGGACATCATCTCGATCAACGTGGCGGGATGGCCACGCACACCGAGGCACCTGGTCAAACGAACAATCTGCCGAGGGGGAAGATCTGCCATCTGAAACAGAGAGAAGGAGTTTGCAAATGCATCAGATTATAAGATAAACCTGGAATGACTCGGACAGCATAACGGCTGTAATTGTAAGAAATGACAATTTTTCCAACATGGAAAACAACACTTACATAATACGATGTAAGAAATCAGCATTATAACAATGCTAGGAAAACCGGACACAACTTTCCTACGGCTATAAGGAAGCAAACAACGAGATGTTCTAGTCAGACAGAGGAGAGCCTAGTCCTATCTTCCCGTAGAGCAAGATGAGGGTGACTCAGAACTCAGAACGAAGGGGTAAGGAGAAAAAAGAAGCCTTACGTTGTTCCCTTATATACCCAGAGTAATTATATAACTATAGCAAGCTAGACTCGACTTCGGCAAAGGCTACTAGTCCTACAGTCAGTCCTGCTCTGATACCAAGTCTGTCGGGACCCGAGGTTAGCGTATGCAAGTCCAGCTACGACATAGTCATATGGAGAGCCGAGAACCGTACCCACTTGTCTAATCAGACAAGGCCAAGCACAGAACGTTCTCGGAAAGCATCGTACGTGAGGGGTATCCCATTCAGGCCGGATGATCAACTGAGATGGGTCCTCATCGTCCGCACACAAGTCTAATGATATGGGTGATGAACTCCCATATTCAAAAACAAGTCGCCTCAACCATACTATAGACTATCTCATAACTCTTACATAGACTTACTCCAGCCCGATCACTTAGTCGGGGTCTAGGGCGGGCTCGATCATACCACAAAGTGTGCACGAGACGGAGTCTCGAACAATCGCATCGCGATGCCCCAAGCTGTGCACATCTAAGGGCCACTTGGTGTATGAAAGACCGCCAGCCAGATCACAACTAAGGTCTCGAAAACCCATACAAAGACATGCATGTTATAAACATACACGCAGCACACATGCCTTGTATAAACAGTAGGTATCATTGCAATTCTCTACAAAGTATACATTTTTATTGATAACTCTTATAGAGTGCACACAGAGATCACAAACATGTGATCCAACATTACAACAACAAGCGGAAGCAAAGTATGTCTGAGTACAGAAAAGTTTAACAAATGGCTTAAGAAGCCTTATTTAAACACATGCCCTCCACGAGGGAACCAATCGTCTGACTGGGACTAGACTAGCTTGATCTTCAGTCGTCGAGCTCGATGAAGAAGCCACCTTCGGGGTCAGTGGTCATCTAAAACATAGATTAAGCAAACGTGAGTACAAAGTCGTACTCAGCAAGACTTACATAGGAGCTATACGACTCATGCACATGTATCAAGGTAAAGGGAGGTGGGGTTTCACTTGCATAGGTGCCAGCTTTGACTTGGCTAGTCCTGAACTACGAATACCAGACTTTGAGGTAAGAAGCGTACACGAGTCCACTACTTTCTCCAACCAATTACACCACTATGGTGCCTTCCTCGACTTCCCCACGAGAAAGCACGCCATAGCACTCACACTTATCTTGGTGTGTTTTAGAAGTATCCAATTCAAGTTATCTAATAATCAAGCTAAGCTTTCCAAGCAGTCCTTAACCGCGGACGCGACTATTCGAATAGTTTTGTTAACCCTGCAGGGGTGTACCGCTACACACACATGATCATCAGTTACCACCTTTGTACTCGACACCATTCAAGAAGTGTCGGCGAGGATGCTCACCATAACTGTTACCTCATAGCCTATCTAGTCCAAGAAAGCCGCCTACCTGGGTTGGCTACCACTATCGTGAACCCGGCCGGTTTACCTAAGTGGACCCAAGTGATGTGTGCGTGGTGCATAAGCCGGTCTCGGGTGAGCCGTTCTCTCACTTAGCAGCCAGGCCACAGACCTACCTGAACTCCGAACTATTGCGACATCTGGACATCGAAAGGGATGAGTTAATAAGTTGAGAGGGGTCAGTGAGCCCAATGTGTGGTTGTACTCTTCATCTTGGATCACCACACAAGAACTCGGACTTAGGGCGGTGTTCAACGAGACAACCCACCGTGTACTCCTACACAACCTCTCATCATTCACCTTGTATTAGGGTAGATTCACCAACACCTTTCCACCAACATCATCATGATCACTACCATCCCGACTCACATAACAGTATCAACATGGTATCATTCTAAGCATGCAATAAGCAGTAACAATTACAGGGGCCACATGATATCAATCAACTCCTACAGTTGCTAGGATTGTGGTTTGCCTACTACTATGACAAATGATAGGTCATGCAAAGGAATGGGTTCATCTATTCGGTAGAAACGTAGCATGGTAATCATACTATACAATGCATAAGCGAGACATGAGAGGGAAGTGGGATTTTATCGACATGATCAATGGGGGTTTGCTTGCCTTGCTGACGAGGTTCGGGTTCGGGGTCTTCAACGAAGGGGGCAGCCTCCTGTTCCGGTTCCACCTCTACTCGACAAACAACAAACAAGGTAGCAAAGTAAATACGATGCACAATCACATGATGGAAGGTTGAAACTTGATGTATATGCTTTGATGTGTAAAGCAATTCCATTTAAATGGAGTATATTGCAAATTGAATTGCAAATTCAAACTCCAATTCGAATTCAAACTTAGCCAAGTTACATGTGACATTGTTTGATCAATTTGAATCATTTTGAAATGTGTATGATATGCCTCTGATGTGTAAATGAAATGTAGCATGTTGCCATGGTTCAAGTTGCAAAAACTTTTGAATTGAATTTGATTTAATTCCATTTAAATCAAATAGCAAATGCTACTGATCACCTTTTAAATTCAACTCAAAAAGAGTTGAAAGTTGGATATTTGGATAGATTATTTTCTCCTGATCATTTTTCATATATTATTTGGTCAATTTGGAGTTCATATGAATTCTCTATGAATTTCCAAAGTTTGGGCTATTTTCTGGATTTTCTGGAATTCTTTAAATCATTTCTAATTTTCTGGAAAATCATTTACTGCGTCAGCATGACCTCATGCTGGCGTCAGGGGGGGGGGGTGACGTGTGGGGCCGAGGTGTCAGCCACTGGGTTAATTAACCCGGTTAGTTTAAACTAAACGGGGGGGGGGATTAAGGCTCTGGGCCCACTGGTCAGTGACACCAGAGGGGGATTAAGCACGGGGGTTAGCGCTAATCAAAACGGGCCCGCCGGCGACATGTCGACGGCGACCCAGAGGACGGCGGCGCTGCACGGGGTCACGCTCTGGACGTGCGTTTGGCACGCCAGAGGCACCAAACGATTGCTGGGAGGACGCCGCGTCGACTCGTGCTGGAGGGGGTCACTGGAGTCCACCGGAACGACGCCGGCGTCAAGACCTAGCGGCGGCCGTGGCTCGGGCTCGAGGCAAAGCTCGCTGCGGTGCTCTACTTGAGCCGGTGATGCACGCAAACGACGCAGAGGAGCATGGCGAAGACGAAGGACATGCGCTCGAGCTCAAAAGCTTCATGGTTGCACGGCGAGGAACATCCCGGCGGCGAGAAGCTCCGGCTTCCATGGCAAAAGGTGCTAGGGTGCGAGGGTTGGCCTGTGCGATAGCTAGCGTGAACCAGAAGCTCACCGTGAGTCGAACTGAGGCGGTGGCGTGGTCGGAGGAGATCCACAGTGGCCGGAATTGAAGACGACGCGCGCCGGCTCCGGCGAGAAGAAAACTTCGATTGCGGCGGCTCCAGTGGTTCCTAGGTCACCATCTTCGAGCTCTTGGCGTGGACGACGACGTAGCGCGAGGGGGATACGGTCACCGGGCTTCTCTCCGGCGATGGCTGCGGGTTCTTGCGACGGTGAGCGGCGGATGCTCTGGGGGAAGAAGGGGAAAACGAGGGGAGGGCTTTGGGCGAAGCGGCGATGGGGGAAAGTGAGAGAGGGCGATGCGGACGTCTCCCTGGCGCACTTTGGTGAGGTGGGGAGGCCTGGAACCCCTTGGGCGTCGTGGTGGCGTCCACGGCGTCGGCGCCTCGCCACCGAGCTGCTTGGGCGCGCGGGGAGGAAGACGACAGGGGACTTCGGTGGGCTGGGCCGGCCAGGTGGGCTGCGGGGGAGCTAGTCGGGCTGGAAGCCAGGTGAGTTTCCCTTTTTTCTTTTCTTCTGTTTTTCTTTTCTGCAATTTTGTTTAGCTAGCAAAAATAAATATCTAGCCATTTTCTAAAATGCTGAAACTTTTTATATGACCTCATAATAGTATAGACTAGCCACTTATAAAGTTTGGCACTTTTTAAAATTCAAATAATTTGAATCTTAACTCAAATAGGGGTTTTTAATTAATTCCGAGGCACTGTTTGAATATTTGAAAAATCCATGAGCATGGGGTGGGTCCCACATCACTTGATATGTGTTCACACTCATTTATAAGGTGACCTAGTCCTACGGCTGATACAAGAGTAGGTCCATAAACTTGCCCCCAATGGGAAGGACCATTTATAGTCTCAGAAGTCATCGAAGGTGGTGCCTACAGGCTGAAGAACCCGAAGACAGACGAGGACGTGGGTAACCCATGGAACGTAGCAAACTTGCGACTGTTCTATCCATAGTCCCCATCGGTCAGACATGACTGGCAACTCATGTAGCCACTCGACCGCAATAAAATAAATGTTGCCCAAATACTGCCATCTCAAAGCACTCGGGGGCTTAAGCATAAAATCCCCCCGAGAGACGCTATCGCCTACGCGATCTTAACCACAACACTCGGGGGCTTAAACATAAAATCCCCTCGAGAGACGCTATCGCCTACGCGATCTTAACCACAACACGCGGGGGCTTAAGAATAAAATCCCACCGAGAGACGCTATCGCCTACGCGGTCTTAACCAAAGCAGTCGGGGGCTTAAGAATAAAATCCCCTCGAGAGACGCTATCGCCACTCAAGCGATCTTAACCAAAAGCACTCCGGGGCTTAAGAATAAAACCCCCCGAGAGACGCTATCGCCACTCAAGCGATCTTAAACACAAACACTCGAGGGCTCGAGCACAAAAACTCCCCCAGAGAGACGCTATCGTCGCTCACGCGACCTCTACATCCAAGCACTCGGGGGATCGAGCACCACCTCCTCCCGAAGACCGCTCGCGCAGTCTGAAGCTTAAAAATCCCAAGCAAAAATACCCGGCCAGCCCTGTTGGATATATTCTCTAGAGGCAAATAATATATGATTATTCCAATATATCTAGGCAAGTTCATAACCAGTTTCATACCGTGCTAGAACTGTGTCAGTGAAACAATGATGCAGGTGTGGTATAGAAACCCCCAGAGTTCCTAGTTAGCCTCTACATCGATAACTAGTTCATGGTCAACATGATGGTCGTGGTTTCGCGATCATGGACAATTAAGTCTCTTGACTATGAGATCACCTTACTGGTTAAGTGACGTGATGAACATTACCCAAAGTAAGCATTACAGCATGGTCAAATCTTGTGAAGGTTCAATTATGTAATTACAGAACGTGGTAGACCGTTCCTTTGACCGTGAGTACGTGCATAATTGTTATCTTCCCGGATGCTTTGACCTACATCCCACCACCTGACTGAAATATGCGGGTCATAACGGTTGTATCTTGGGTATTCCGTGGAGATATGTTGAGGAGTATTGTTACAAGAGCAGGATTTGTCAATCCATATAATGGATAGATACTCGGGGCCCACTCGGTGAGATTCCATCCATAAAGCTGCAGCGTGTGACTAGGTCACGGGGATGAATATCACGGGAACGAGTGAATGAGGATTAGTTTAGAACGAGGTTGAACCAGACATAGGATGTCATTGATCGAATCTCGGAACAATCCAGTATCGCTGACAAAGGGAATGCTATACGGCGTAAGGTCCAATCGGTGTTTGATAACCGGAATGCAGAGGGGTCATTATGGGCATCCAGGTCCCGCTGATGATCATTAACCGTAGCCTCATCTCGGTCATGACTGGAGTGTTCTCGGACCGTAGGGTAACACACTTAAGGGCTCGATGAAATCGGAGACCTTTTCGGAACCATCGGAGTAACCAGAGAATAAAGGAAACAACATCGGAGAAGTACCGTGTTGAACCGAACAAGTTCGGAGTGAACCGGAAGGTGTTCCGGAGCACCGGGAGAAGGAATAATGTGTTTTAGTTATTAATTAATTGAATTAATAATTAAAAACATTTTATTTATAATTAAAAAGTGATATGGGCCTTATTTATGAAAGAGGCCCATTAGGGGAAATAAAAGGGAAAAAGGAAAAAGAAAAAAAGGGGGGAGGCGCCATGGGCCCTAGGGTCCATGAGGGGTGCGCCCCCTCCCTCCCTTGTCCGGCCACCCCCCTAGCAAGGGACTTTAGTCCCACCTTGATAGGGGAGAGGGTTTGACTCCCTCCCCTCTGCCTATATATAGATGGGCAGGGTGCACATATTTAATACACAGAAATTCGTGAGAAAATGAATATTACTTCGAATTGAGATCGGTTTTCTCCGGTCTTCTCCCCTTCCTCGTCTCTTCCATGGTGGGCTCCCTAGTGTGAGCCTGTAGTGGAATTGAGGCATCTCTGCTAGAATCGGAGGCCGTCGTGCTGCCGAAGCTCCGTCCGGAGGTCTGCTTCCGCCACCTTCGCTGGATCGGAGAACGGAGGTCGTCATCGAGTTTCGTACGTGTGCGAGTACTACGAGGTGCTACACCTGTGGCACTACACCCATCCGGGTGCTCAACATAGCCAGGGGGCTTTGAAACTTGATCGGCTACATCAACCACGTTTGCGGGAACGTTTCCCGCGCAACGGACTACACCCCGAGGTATGTTATTTCCTCACTCCTTTCCGTTACGGTAATACGGCTAGCTAGATCTTGGGTTATGGGAACGCTAGTTTGAAAAATTTGTGTTTTCTGCTGCGAACCCCAACAGTGGTATCAGAGCTAGGTCTATGCTTAGTATTACTGTACGGATAGAACACATCGGGAATGTGGGCGTTGATTGTATGATTGTTACCCTCCCACGTGTACTTGTTCACATCTGCGGCATTGTTTGATGAAGCGGCCCCCGACCGACCTTACGCGTACGCTTACGCGAGACTGGTTCCACGCTTGACATACTGCTTGTATCGTATAAAGTGGCTGGGTGGGGTGTCTGTCTCTCTACTTTAGCGGATGTGGCATTTGCAATGGAGGGCCCCGTGCGGGGTGTAATAGAGACAATCATATGGTTGACGTTGTGGTTGACTCGTAGGTTAAAACCTGTTTAACTATGAAAGCCCTAGCAGCCACGTAAAACTTGCAATATACAACTAGACCGTCTAAACCTTGTATTGCTAAGTGGGGGCTATCATTCGTTTGTTTGTGATGTAGCGATAGCTTTGCTATGTGTTACTAGTAAGTAGTAATCGTCATCATAAAACAAACTAAAATGGAGACACTGTAGACTTAGTGTTGCCATAGCTCAGACATCTTAAAACTTGCTAGTATAGGATACACGACGGTAGCATGTGATAAGATGATCCCTTAAAAAATCCAAACACAAGTATTCTACCGAAGTGTGCACCGCCTGGAAGGTTCTCCCATATGGCTTGATGTTCCGTACATACCGGAGTTGTCCTACATATTCAATGGAGTTCGCATGAGGTTGGGTTCGGCAAGCCTGGCATATACAGATATGGCCTTGCTGAGCAGCATATAACATGGAGGTTAATTTGGCGAGCCTAGCATATGCAGATATGGCCTCGGAATACTAGAGATCGAAGGATCGAGCATGAGTCACAGTACATATAAGATAATGTGATCGCACAAGTTGTTGTCTACCTTTGAAATTGACCCGTCGGCGGTGTGATATTCGAGGTCGGGCAGTGAATCTGGATCATGTAATCACTAAAACTTCCTAGGGATGAATTGTTTTAGTGAGAGCTCATTTATAATATGATTATATGAACTCATTGTTGTGAACTAGTCTTAATTGTGTTCCTTGCAATTATGTTTGTAGAAAATGAATGCACTAGAGCAACATGAACTATCTTTCTTCATGGAAGGTGAAAGACTTAGAGAAAATGGGTCAAACTTTTCTAACTGGTACTTATGCCTTAGGACGTCGCTCAAGAGAGCAAACATCTTGTTTACAATAGAAGTGCATGTGGAAGAACATCCGGACGATCATGTTGGCGATCAAGGGATACTTGATCATTATACTCGCCGACAGAAATTCTCCATAGTCAGGAATGTCATGATCTTCAGCATGTCAGAGGTTTTGGGCATACAGTGTCAGGACACTAGCTCATATGACATGATGGAAACGCTAAAGACAATGTTCGTACGTGAGTTCAGAGTTGCCAGTTTTGAGTTAGAAAGCAAGTTTCTATCTACAAAGATGGAAGAACGCACAAGCCTTGGTGACCACTTGGACAGGATGCATGAGATGTACCTAACCCTGGTGTAGGACTATGAATATTGGACAATGAACGAAAGCAGCACAGAAGAGTTTGCAATAAACATGTTATTGCACTCACTCCCTCCGAGTTATGGTGATTATGTTCATAGCTATGTCGGAAGAGGAGCTAATATGAGTCTCCAGAACTTCATGACTGATCTCTTGGCCGCGGACATTGCTCCTATCGAGGATGCAGAAGTCGTGGATGGAGAAGGTATATACTTGATATACTTTATAAATGTTTACTCCCTCATACAACATTTGCAGTAAATGAGTATCTGATACTTATTCTGTTTTATGAAAACAGGACCTGCCGTTGCATGGACGGGAAGAGGTGAAATCGAGGATTGATGGATATCAAGTCAGTTGATGGACAGCATGGATTCCGCCGAGGCATGTATCATAGGAGATACTTAGAGTATTAGATAAATCTTATGTAATCATTATAGTATGAACACTTAGTTGTGTGTCTTGCATCTCGCGAGACAAAGTTATTCATGTAATGAGACAAGTCAGTTGTTCCATCTTTATGAATAAAAGTGTGCTTATACTTTGATTACGTCTTGATTTATGATATGATAGAAAGCATTTATAATACTGCTATTATTGTCAAGAAATATTCAATGTTTAATGATAAAGTTGTCTTGATTATAACAAGTCAAAGATTTGATTGCATGAGGTGACTTCATAACTGATGAATTCATTAAATGTATGATCTATTAACTTGTGAGTTCATTATCGAATGAAAGTCATAACTTGATTGCATGAGATGGATTAGATACACGATCTATGAACCTCTGCAATAAATATAACCATGACAAGGTTCTAGCAAGTAGAACTTGTGCCAATCATTATACATAAATGATGTACTAAATGGGCACGTGAGTTATCATTAAAGACTTCATATGATTAATTGAAAGTTGTATTCAATTGAGATCATAAAACTGAGATTCATGAATCACAGTGAGAAGTGAGAATACAAGGATACATATCACTACGCTACGATCCAAAGTGATAAGTATTGATATTGACATAATGGGAGACTTGTGGAAGTTGTACCACAAACTACGATGGAAGTTGAAAGTGCTAGACTACTTAAACCATTCGTAGTCATACTAAACCGTAGTATGGTCTAAACGTTCTTTCCCCTAGCACTATAGTTATTGTCGAATAAGGTTGTTTAATTCATTAAGTTAAAACACCCACTTCATGATTAGGAAACCATCCCGAATCTAATGAGACAAGATAGCTCCATAAGTGATGGTGTTATAATGATTCTTAAAGAAAGAATTTCTTTGTAATAAAACTACAAGCAATTGAAATTACATATTCTCCCCGAATAGAAAAATGTGTGTTGCTTGATTGGTAATGCGAGAAGAAGTCTCTCGACACGGATCCAATGGGAGATAATGGAAACTTTGACCGGGGTATTGGACCTTGCCTTCAGAATATCAGAGTATTGCAACGGAAACATGTTCCGCTGAAATGACGCTATATAAGGAAGGATATGCCATAGATGATTGATCTTGGTATATGAATTGAAGCCATTGTTGAATTTAGAAGGTTGTCATGAATACGTTCTGTACAGAACAATAATCATGAGTCTTCTTAATAAAACAATAAATAATAACATTGCTTGAGACACAAAGGAATGATGGTAGCCTAGAACACGAGGAGAAATGAAATAATATTGAGTTACATATAGGATGGCTCACGTCCCGTGAAATAAATCGGTTATTTCATATTCTCGACAAACTGGAGAGTTATTGAGAATAATGTAATGGGCATAAGGCATTATTTGGTTATGACCAAAGTTCAATGGTGATTGACTACGGAAACGTAGGAATGCTTTAATCAATAAAATATTTCATTTACACTACGATGGACCATAGCCTGAAATTGCATCTCAGTCAAATTTGGGATTTGAAAGAGAATTGCAATGGGCATGACGAAGGTTATTTCGTTAAAAGGATGGACTATAGTACCTCAAGACAGGAACCCTCAACCTTGATTTGATCAAGTGATTTTGTGATGACCAAAATATTGAGTGGGCTTGCAGTTTCATGAAACTGAGTGGGAGCTTTGAAGACTTCCCAGAAACTTGGTATGCAAAGGGCATTTTCTGAGTGGGAGCTTTGGAAGCATTGTCATTATGTGAGACATAGTAAACAATAAAATGACTTGATGAAAGCTGAACCACAAATATATGAGTATATGATGGATATATTTGAGTGGGAGCATGATCATTGTCTCAAACATATATGCATTGATATGTGTGAAGAATGATCTCATATGTATATATATGGATATGCATTGATTGTGTATATAGAGAATCGTCTTATATACATATGTGCATTATGATATATATAGAGCATAAGGCAAATAAAATACAAGATTGCAAGAATCTTCTTTTATGTGAAATACCAACACATTACACGTTGAAATCTATATGAGTAGATTAAGATACGGATAATGAAACAAAGTGAAGGTTGGAATAATCTTCTAAGACAAGAAACAGGTTCTTGTGGCTAGAAATTATATAATGGATGAAATCCAAATATCACAAACAATGTCTTGATGGAAGAATAGAGATGCACCATGTACTGGACATGTCATCTTATATGTTCTTGACATATGATTCTACCATATAACATGCATTGTGAATCCAACAACAGAATGACTCAGAAGTTCTTGGAAGAAGAACAGATTCCGATGTGCTTTAGGAGTAAAACACAGAATCTGAATAAAGTCCATGCATTCAGTATATGAGGAATACTGAGGACTATTCTCTAAAATATAGAAAGGATAATAGACTTGAATGTAATGCAATATTACAACTGCAAGCCATATTATGGGTCTATATGGAATTAGAGACATCACCAAAGACATGAAAGAAATGTGAGCAAAATTCACGGCACTACAAACATAATACTACTTAAGAAAGGAGACGTATGGATAAAAGTTTAGCGTTAGAAGTATTGGACTTCTGGTTGAGTGTATTTTCCAGTATATATGACTAAGGATGAGTCTTCTAAAGACTAAACCAAGAGATCATTGGAGGATACTGTGAAATAATAGTCTCACTCTCCCGCAAAACTTATATCCAACCATTATATGATAATGAGTGGTATGTCAAAAGTGCTTTTGACCTGTACCAGTTGCAAAGGAAACATACGAATCTGAATTGGTGCAGTTCGCTGACGAAACCTCTTCCATGAGCATGCATGATCAATGAACACTTATGTGATAAGATGATTATGATTGGAAAAAATGCGGCTAGATTATTAGAACTCTAGTGCAAGTGGGAGACTGTTGGATATATGCTCTAGAGGCAAATAATATATGATTATTCCAATATATCTAAGCAAGTTCATAACCAGTTTCATACCGTGCTAGAACTGTGTCAGTGAAACAATGATGCAGGTGTGGTATAGAAACCCCCAGAGTTCCTAGTTAGCCTCTACATCGATAACTAGTTCATGGTCAACATGATGGTCGTGGTTTCGCAATCATGGACAATTACGTCTCTTGACTATGAGATCACCTCACTGGTTAATTGACGTGATGAACATTACCCAAAGTAAGCATTACAGCATGATCAAATCTTGTGAAGGTTCAGTGTTGTAATTACAGAACGTGGTAGACCGTTCCTTTGACCGTGAGTACGTGCATAATTGCTATCTTCCCGGATGCTTTTACCTACATCCCACCACCTGACTGAAATATGAGGGTCATAAATGTTGTATCTTGGGTATTCCGTGGAGATATGTTGAGGAGTATTGTTACAAGAGCGGGATTTGTCAATCCATATAATGGATAGATACTCGGGGCCCACTCGGTGAGATTCCATCCATAAAGCTGCAGCGTGTGACTAGGTCACGGGGATGAATATCACGGGAACGAGTGAATGAGAATTAGTTTAGAACGAGGTTGAACCAGACATAGGATGTCATTGATCGAATCTCGGAAAAATCCAGTATCGCTGACAAAGGGAATGCTATACGGCGTAAGGTCCAATCGGTGTTTGATATCCGGAATGCACAGGGGTCATTATGGGCATCCAGGTCCCGCTGATGATCATTGACCGTAGCCTCATCTCGGTCATGACTGGAGTGTTCTCGGACCGTAGGGTAACACACTTAAGGGCTCGATGAAATCGGAGACCTTTTCGGAACCATCGGAGTAACCAGAGAATAAAGGAAACAACATCGGAGAAGTACCGAGTTGAACCGAACAAGTTCGGAGTGAACCGGAAGGTGTTCCGGAGCACCGGGAGAAGGAATAATGTGTTTTAGTTATTAATTAATTTAAATAGGGTAACATTTTATTTATAATTAAAAGGTGCCATGGGCCTTATTTATGAAAGAGGCCCATTAGGGGAAATAAAATGGAAAAAGGAAAAAGGAAAAAGGGGGGAGGCGCCATGGGCCCTAGGGCCCATGAGGGGTGCGCCCCCTCCCTCCCTTGGCCGGCCACCCCCCTATCAAGGGACTTTAGTCCCACCTTGCTAGGGGAGAGGGTTTGACTCCCTCCCCTCTACCTATATATAGATGGGTAGGGTGCACATATTTAATACACAGAAATTCGTGAGAAAATGAATATTACTCCGAATTGAGATCGGTTTTCTCCGGTCTTCTCCCCTTCCTCGTCTCTTCCATGGTGGGCTCCCTAGTGTGAGCCTGTAGTGGAATTGAGGCATCTCTACTAGAATCGGAGGCCGTCGTGCTGCCGAAGCTCCGTCCGGAGGTCTGCTTCCGCCACCTTCGCTGGATCGGAGAACGGAGGTCGTCATCGAGTCTCGTACGTGTGCGAGTACTACGAGGTGCTACACGTGTGGCACTACACCCATCCGGGTGCTCAACACAGCCAGGGGGCTGTGAAACTTGATCGGCTACATTAACCATGTTTGCGGGAATGTTTCCCGCGCAACGGACTACACCCCGAGGTATGTTATTTCCGCACTCCTTTCCATTACGGTAATACGGCTAGCTAGATCTTGGGTTATGGGAACGCTAGTTAGAAAAATTTTTGTTTTCTGCTGCGAACCCCAACAAGCCCCACCTGCTGAGAGCAAGGCTCAAAAGACATGGCCACAATCAGATGGAGCACCAAGTAATCTGAAGAAACTTTGGAGGGATCACAAGACACAGACTCATTTAGTCTTCATCCGATCGCCAACGATCACCTAAAGACTCGGGGGCTACTCCCATCGGTAGTGCTGTCGCGCACCCGATAAAAGACAGAAATTAACGGAAGAACGGCAAGGGAAAAAAAATCTCAGCCTACGCTCGACCCTCCGACTCAAGCGTAGCCTCGGGGGCTACTCCCATCGGGAGCGCTATCACGCACCCGATACAACCCACAGTGCAAAGTTTCGACGGACTCGAGAACAGCTCTCTATCGCAAAAGACTCAAACATGTTGAAGGTTCTAGTGCGCAAGCGGCTGCTTTGGTAGGTGCGTAGCTTGTCCTGGTACCCCTCTGATTTTTCCAGGGCTGTATCTCTTGCTTTGTCAGCCGTATCTTTGTCATCTTGTAGTGCTTCTTTTGCGTCTTCTTCTTCGTATCCAGTGACCCGAGGTGCTTCGAACTTGAGGTCATGTGGTAGGACTGCCTCTGCCTCGTACACCATGAAGAAGGGTGTGTACTGGGTCGCGGTGTTTGGTGTAGTTCGTAGGCTCCATAGTACCGCGGGGAGTTCTTCTACCCAGTTGACGGCGGCTTGCTCGAGTGGTGGGAGGAGCCGCTTCTTGATTCCCCCGCATAAGAGGCCGTTTGATTTTTCCACTTGGTCGTTGGACTGCGGGTGCGCGACTCATGCATAATTGATTTTGATGCCCAGTTCTTCGGAGAAGTTCTGGAATTCTGCGGCTGTGAAGTTTGTGCCATTGTCCGTGATGATGTTGTGTGGCACTCCGAACCTGAAGATGATTGATTTGATGAAGTTGACAGCCGTGAGGGCTGTGGAGCTGGTGCTGGTCACTGCTTCGATCCATTTAGTGAACTTGTCGACTGCGACGAGCAGGTGTGTCCTTTTGCCCTTTGATGATTTCTTGAGTGGGCCCACCATGTCGAGTCCCCAGGTGGTGAACGGCCAGGATAGTGGTATGGTCTTGAGCTCTGAGGCGGGAGCGTGTGGCCTGTTGGCGAATTTCTGGCAGGCGACACAACATCGCACGATTTCCTCTGCGTTTGTCATGGCTGTGGGCCAATAGAACCCGGCTCGGAATGCTTTGGACACGAGTACTCGACTAATCGCATGGTGCCCGCAGGTGCCTTTGTGGATTTCGAGCAGTAGGGCTTTGCCGTCCTCTTCGTTGATGCACCTTTGGAGTATCTGGGTGATGCTGCGCTTGTATAGTTGCTTGTTGATCACCGTGAACGCCTTGGATCGTCGGCTGATGCGTCGTGCTTCGGCCACGTCTTGTGGTAGCGTACCTTCGATTAGGAATCAGAGGAACGGTTTTGCCCAGATAGGTCCTTCGAGCTCTGTCGGAGCTGTGCTGTCGGGTGTGCTGGTGCTTGTGCCTTCTGATGGGGTTGCTGCTGCCACCTGCGCCAGGTCTGTTGCATCCTCGCCGTCCACGACTGCTTCAGGTGCTGCTTCAGGTGCTGCTGCCTGTACCTTGATGGATCTCCGGCTGATGCTTTCGAGAAAAACGCCGGGTGGTATTGGTCCTCGGGTCGAACCGATGTTCGCGAGTTCGTCAGCTTCTGTGTTGTTGGCCCTGGTGATGTAGTGGAGCTCGCACCCGTCGAAACTTCCTTCGAGTGCGTTGTAGAGCTTCTGGTAGGCCGCCATGTTGTAGGCTATTGCGTCGCAGTTTCTCATCGTCTGCTGGACGACGAGATTGGAGTCCTCGTAGATTATGAGGCGAGTGGCTCCGCATGTTTTGGCCATGCGTATGCCATGGAGGAGTGCCTCGTATTCTGCTTCGTTGTTGGAGGCGTGACTGACGTTGATCTGGAGGACATACTTTAGCTTTGTTCCTTTAGGGGATATGAGCACAACTCCTGCCACGGCTCCTTGTTGTCTCTTGGACCCATCGAAGAACATTGACCATGAACTTGATAGGTCTAGGGGGCCTGGTGTCTGAACCTCCGTCCACTCGACCAGGAAATCTGGGAGTACTTGGGCTTTGATGGCTGTTGGGTGCTTCAACTGCAGGTCCCGTGGGCTGAGCTCAATGTTCCACTCGGCGACTCGTCCAGTCGCTCCAGGGTTATTGAGTATGTCAGCAAGTGGTGCGCTGCTCACGATTGTGATAGGGTGCTCGTCGAAGTAGTGGGACACCTTTCTTGAGGTCATGATGATGGCTAGTAGTAGCTTCTGATAATGCGGGTACCGCTGCTGGGATTTGGTCAGGAGCATGCTGAGGTAGTAGATTGGTCTCTGGATGCTCTGGACCTTGCCTTCTTCTGCGCGTTCGACAACGAGCGCTGTGCTTACTACACTGTTACGTGCTGCCACGTAGAGGTATAGCTTCTCTCGTTCCTTGGGTACGCCGGGATTGGTGGGGTCGAGAGTGTCTTTTTCAGGTCCGCGAATGCTTGGCGGGCTTCCTCCGTCCATTTGAATTTCTTTCCTTTCCTGAGCAGCTGATAGAAAGGCAGCGTGCGTTCTCCCAGCTTGCTGATGAAGCGGATTAGGGCTGCGAGTTTTCAAGTGAGCTGCTGTACTCCTTTGATGTCGGTTGCTTCTTGCATTCGGGTGATGGCTTGGAATTTCTCAGGTTTTGCATCG
The DNA here is from genome assembly GCA_950022295.1 of Bromus sterilis. Taxonomy (NCBI): domain Eukaryota; kingdom Viridiplantae; phylum Streptophyta; class Magnoliopsida; order Poales; family Poaceae; genus Bromus; species Bromus sterilis. The sequence goes on along the minus strand of OX465596.1, from coordinate 110,428,482 downwards.
ATTCCTCGGGCAGAGACCATATAGCCGAGCAGCTTCCCTACCGCTACGCCGAATGCGCACTTCTTTGGGTTGAGTTTGATTTTGTATTTTTTGAGCGCTGCGAAGGTTTCGCGCAGGTCGTCGAGTAGTGTGGCTGCTTTATAGGTCTTGTTGACGATGTCGTCCACATAGACTTGCACGTTTCTTCCGATCTGCTCCTTCAGGCAGGCCTGCATCATTCGCTGGTATGTGGCGCCTGCATTTTTGAGCCCGAAGGGCATGGTCCTGTAGCAGAATACGCCATAGGGGGTGATGAACGATGTGTGCTCTTCGTCTTCTTCCTTCATCCTGATCTGGTTGTATCCTGAGTAAGCTTCAAGAAAGGAAAGTAGATCGCACCCCACTGTCGAGTCGAATATTTGATCGATTCTAGGCAGGGGGAAGTGGTCCTTCGGGCAATGCTCGTTGACTGCTCCGTAGTCGACGCACATGCGAAGCACGGTCGTGTCTTTCTTGGGCACCAGCACTGGGTTGGCTATCCAGGTGGCTTTCTTCGTTTCTCGGATGAACTGGGCGTCGAGTAACCGGTTGACTTCCTCTCCGATTGCTCTGCGCTTGGGCTCTGAGAATCGTCTCAGAGCTTGCTTCACCGGCTTCATGTTTTGTTTGATGCGTAGGGCGTGTTCCGTGAATTCGCGTGGTACTCCAGGCATGTCGGCTGGGCACCAGGCGAATATTTCCCACTCATCTCAGAGGAAAGCGACGAGAGCCGTCGCCTGCTCCTCTGGTAGGTGGGCGTACACGCGGACTGTTTTGTCCGGGTCCGTCGGGTGCACTTGGTGAGTGACTGTGTCGCTGTCGATGCTGAAGTCGCGTCCGTACTCCTTTGATTCGCTTCGGCTCACCAATGGGAAGGTACTCTTGTCCGTCACTATGGCTATTTCTCTGAGTTCTTGTTCGGCTCCGAATGTGTCGGAGATTTTGTGAAAGTCACGGTCACATTGATCTGATTTGATGAAGCTTCCGTTGATCGTGAGGACTCCTGTTGATCCTGGCATCTTGAGCTTGAGGTAGGCGTAGTGTGGGACCGCCATGAACTGCGCGAATGCTGGCCATCCCAATATGGCGTGGTACTGCGATTGCCAGTCGAGTACCTCGAACTCGAGGACGTGCTTTGCGAAGTTGCATCGGTTGCCGAAGACAACTTCGAGTTTGATGACTCCGAGGGATGTGGCTACTTCTCCTGGGAATACCCCGTGTAACTCGGTGCTCGATTTTCTCCATGTTGATCGTGGGATCAGCATCTTTTGCAGGGTGCTGGGGAAGATGATATTCATGCTGCTTCCTCCGTCCATGAAGACCCTATCCATGTCGTACCCTCCGATTTGTGCATCGAGCACCAGGGGCGCGTGCCCCGGTCTTGGGACTGCGGGTGGATGGTCGTCCTGTGAGAACGTGATGCTGGTCTCCGTATCATGTAGCTGGTAGACTTCGACTATGTCTATGCTCTCAGCTGCTCTAGCTTGCAGGGTGTAGGCGTCGCGTTGTGCTTGCGGCACCCTTCCCTCTTAGATCATGAGCACTTGTTCTTGCAGCGGGCTGTGACGTCCTTCCGGCCTTGAGGGCGGCGATTGTTCGGGTCACCGGTTGCGCTTGTCTTCTTTCTGCTTCTCCTTCTTGAGGTCGTCGGCTAGCTCGTTGAACAGGCGGCAGTCTCTCAAGGTGTGACCTAACCTGACGCGTCCCCAGTCATCCTCGAAGCTGTGGATCGTGCAGGGTCCTGCTAGCTGCTCTCTAGCCATGAGTTTGCTAGATCCGGCATGCCTCTTCCTTCTTGAGATTCTGAAGATTTGCTCGTGATCCTACGGGTGTTCATGGAAGCGAGGGTCGGTTTCGATTCCTCGACTCATGTCTTGGTTCTTGATGAGGTTTGCGAATTCATCCGGCCTTCGATCTGGGTCATAGTACTCGCCCACCGGTGTCTCGGAGTCACTGTCCTGGCTGGCGGCAGGTGCTCGTGCGACGGCATGTCGTCGAGTGGTCGTCAGTTGCGCGGCTGCGTGATGTGGCTCGTTCGTTGGAGCCTCGCCGTAGATCTCCCGTGCGTGATTTTTGGGTCGTCGATTCCTTCTTCCTTGGTGATGGTTCTGCTGATCGCTGGTTTCGATCTCGTAGTCGTCGTCTTGATGTGCGGCGGGTGCCCGGGCGGCGGTGGGTTGTCGAAAGATTTGCGAGTCCTCCGATGCGCGTCGCGGTTCATCGAGTGGAATTCCTTCGTAGAGGCCTCTCGTCGTTCTTCTGGGTCGTCGATTCCTTCGGCCCTGACGCTGCACTTGGCCATTATCGTAGTATCGGTCCTGGCACAGCTGTAGCCCGAGCGGTCTTGATGGGGCGGCAGAGATGTCCGCCGTGATCTTGAATCCTTCGAGTGGGCTAGATCTGGTCCTTGCCCTTGAGTTGTAGGTTGCTGAAGACGGGACCGCCGAGATCATGATCCCAACCTGTGTAGTTCCCACAGACGGCGCCAATTGACGGGGATCAACCCCGTCAATTCCCATGGTCAGGGAACATGGGTTAGTCATGAGAGGCACAGGTTGGACGATAGCTCGTCGGCAAACAGGAAGGCACACTCCTGCTCGATATTATTGATGGGGGAGATGCGATTACAGTGGATGCCAAGGCTAGGGTTACAGATGATATTGGTTTGGCGTCGCCCCTCCTAGCCCTTATATACTGGGCTAGGTCTCGGGGAGTTCATCTAAGTTTACAGGTAAGCTTTCCTAACCCTAACTTGCTCCGTACGGCAGGTTTTTGCACCTTCCTTGTGAGTCGCAGACTCCTACGTCGGTGCCAATTAGCGGGCCGAGGTTGTATCTTCATGGGCCTTCTGTCTTCAGGGACACCAGATAGGCTTATCCGTAAGAGTCGTGGGGTCACCCCCTCGTCAGGGACCCAGCCAGGAGGGAAGGTGGCGCGGCCAGGGGCTGGTCCGCGCCAGGCACCCTCCTAGCTGCCCCCTGGCTGCCCTGTGGCCCCCCTTTGGACTCGCGGAAGCTTCCGGAACGCTGATTTTTTATATAATTTTTCCGGGATTTATTGGGCACTTTAATTATTGGAAAAACCTGAAATACAAAAACAGCAGAAAACAGGAACTGGCAACTAGGTGCACTGAGTTAATAGGTTAGTCCAAATATGATCAAAATGTATGAAAGTACGAGCGAAACATGGCAAAGTCACACAAATCATGCATGGAGCAAGAAGAAATTATAGATACGTTTGGGACGTATCAACATCCCCAAGCTTAATTCCTGCTCGTCCTCGAGTAGGGAAATGATAACAAGCATAATTTCTGTGGCGACATGCTACACAACCATATAAGGATTTTTTAAGTAAAGCAATCAAAGCATTCAATTCAATTCAAGTCTTAACAAGCAAGAGTCTATATTAGCATTGACACAAGCAACAAAAGAACAAAAGGTGCAAGAGCTCTTGCTGTCCGTGACTCGAATGTCTCCAAATGGTGTTTGCGTGCAAGAAGGGGGATAGGGAATACAAGAGAAAAAGTATGTTTGTGTTGAGAACTCAATATACTAAAGTTTCACACTTGGTCTTCTTTGGAATCTTATCTTGACTCGTCCCCAGACCACTAGCCAGGTACAAGTCAAAATGATCCACTCCTTTTCGACATTTTGAGCACTCATGCAATGGATGAGCGTAAGCAAGAAAGTTGAAACTTAGGATGGCAAAGAGAGAAAAGGTGGAGGAGGAAGACAAAAATGGTGTGAAAGGCTCACATCAATGAGGACAATCATAGGCGAGAGAAAGCCAAATGATAGATATGATGTGAGGAGTAGGGATTTCCATGCAACGGATGCACATATGAGCTAAGGTAAGCTCTCTAATGGAACTAGTGGGGGTGCATCCAACTTGCTTGCTCAAGAAGACCTAGAGCTCATTTGAGGAGGCTCATCATTGGAATATACAAGCCAAGTTCTATAGTGTGAAGGTACCCACATAGCTATATGCATGAATGATAATCTCTATGGAGTACAAGATATAAGATGGAGTATGAGTGTGGATCTCTCAAAAGGATAGTAGTGTTGCCCCTTTCTCTCTTTTTATTTCTTTTTCTCGTTTTTCTCTTTTTTGTATTCTTTTGGTGGCCTCAATGGCTCTTTCTATTTCTCTCATTTGTCCTCTTTGGGATCTTTTGATTTTGTCCTCTTTGGGATCTTTTCCTCACTTTAGGGAAACACTCTAATTTACAAGAGGGTATAGAAGATCTTTCACAGTTTACAAGGTACTCAAAACATAAAGAAGATGTAGATATCATGATGTATGCAATGTATGTCGCTGCCAGTGTAGCAGGAACATGTATGACATGAAGATCAAGTCATGAAGAGGTGGATGTTGCATGGCAATATATCTCAGAAAGGCTATGGAAATGCCTTGATAGGTAGGTATGGTGGCTGTTTTGAGGAAAGATATAAGGAGGTTTATGATGACAGAGCGTATCATGCCAAGGGTTTGGATGTACCGGCGAAGGTGGACGCCAAATCTTGGAATGAGAAGAAGGCAATGCACGGCACGGGATAGGCTATCAAATATGAGGAGGTGGAAGTGTCAACTTTCAATACTTACATTAGTCCGAATAACTCATGCACTTATTATCGGTAACTCTCAATCTAGTAAGGAGGTTCACAAAGAGACAAGTACCCCGAGGAGGAGTGTATGGGGGTTTGGTTATCCTTGCGCATCCTCGACTCATGGTACGTGAGTGTATTCTAATATCCGACCCCTCAGAAGAGTAGTGATCCATCTAGTAGCTAGAGTTCTCAACTAGTTTTGTAGGTTTTGAAAATAAACACGGATTTCCCAAAATACGACACCTATCACTAATAGGCTAGAGCTCTTTACACCAAAAGTTCAAACATTACTCACATCAATACCTCAAAACTATTGCAAGTTAATACAAAAATTAAATAGCAACCTCAATTACGTACTTAAAGACAAGACACAACTCAATGCAACAACCAACTCTCTTAACAAGATAAACATGAAAACTAAAGAGAGTTCCAGCAACAAACTAAACAAAAGCCAAGGCTCTTGCTAAAGACAAACTAAAGCTAAAACTAAACATTGCAGTAGCTACGAAAAGGGAAAGAACACACAAGAGAGAAAGATAGGCATGAAAAATTCTATGATGTGTTCTAGATTTTGAAAGTGGAGCGTGTTTCTCTCCCACACAAAGTAAGACGGGGCCTAACTTATTATGAACAGAAAGCAAAGCTAAAGAAAACTAAAAATAAAACCTAAGAGCGAGACGCTCCAAGCATAGCACATAACGCATGAAGTGATAAAAATATAGTGAGACGAAGGACGAACTGATGATTGTTGATGGAGAAGGGGATGCACGGGGGCATCCCCAAGCTTAGACGCTTGAGTCTCCTTGAATATTTGTTGGGGATGCATGGGGGCATCCCCAAGCTTGAGCACTTGACTGTCAGAACCCTCTGTTAGGTAATGTGCTAGGGTTAGCAAGTAACTTGCATCATGTTAAAAATTTCAAAAGAAATCTTTGAAATCAAAATCAAAAGAAAAATGGGAGAAGGAACCCCCCCCCCAGATGAATTAATTCAAAAGGCCAGATAAAAATCTTCTCCAAAAATTCATGTTAGATTTTTGAAAAGTCTTCGAGACTCTGTCTCGTGCACACTTTGTGGTATGATCGAGCCCGCCCTAGACCCCGACTAAGTGATCGGGCTGGAGTAAGTCTATGTAAGAGTTATGAGATAGTCAATAATATGGTTGAGGCGACTTGTCTGTGAATATGGGGGTTCATCACCCATATCATTAGACTTGTGTGCGGACGATGAGGACTCATCTCAGTTGATCATCCGGCCTGGATGGGATGCCCCTCACGTACGATGCTTTCCGAGAATGTTCTGTGCTTGGCCTTGTCTGCTTAGACAAGTGGGTACGGTTCTCGGCTCTCCATATGACTATGTCGTAGCGGGACTTGCATACGCTAACCCCGGGTCCCGACATACGAGTCCGTCCACTCATAAGTCAAACTCGAAGCGACTCGACAGAGTCTCGCCGTTGTAGGTTCCCTAGGGCGTCTGCATTGATCTGTACCTGTTGTAGTTATAATATTTTGTAATCCCCATCCACTCACCAGAGTGATCACGGCCTGCTATTGTAAATCTAGCTAACAATGCGCATGGTTTACTGCTGAATATTATATATATATTTATAAGGCAGCATTGGATAAGGAAGGTACATCAAGGGGCGACAAAAACAGGCTATGCAATTGAATAGGATTGTAACGTAGCAGTAGCAGCAATGCCTAGTGCAAGAAATGTACGGAAAGATAGGCGATATCTAGGGAAGCGAATGGCTCTACTTGCCTAGAAGCTCGACGGTAGAGGTACGGTCGTCGTCGACGAAGTAGTCGATCACAGGGGCATCGGCAGCAGACGTCGAGACTATCGGACAATAAGAGAGGGGGAAGAAACAATAAATACACGGAAATAATAGCAATACAAAAATGTGACATAGAAGATACAAAGGAACGGTGTTCTAACGCAGTGTTCGGTGATTAGCCCGGAGCGGGAATTAATCCAAGGATGACTCATCAGTACCGGTTGATTACCGGACAGATGATCCGCAGGGGGAAGGTTCATGCCTGCAGTGTTAAAGACATCTGACAGACATGTGGATAGTGTATCCGTGCTAGTTGATCCATTCAGAGCAACTTTCATATTCAGAATAATTTCATCCGGAAAGTTTTACCGGCTCCGGTCGATTACCAGACATACGATCCGGAGGGGGAAAGTCTCGGGTTCGGTATGTTAGAGGGGTGCGGTGGGTATGCGGGTAACATATTCGTAACTGTTATATTTTTCTGATCAACTTTGACGTATAATTTTTTTCTATCGGAGCTACGGTTTAAAAGATATTGAATTTCCCAATTTAAATCATTTTAAATCATTCCTAGAATTTATTTAGTTGTTAATTCAACATTATCCAAAACAATGCATTTGACAAGTCAATTAAGTCCAATCAGCAGAGGCTGACAGGTGGGGCCAAGTCAATTGCCGACTCAGTAGTTGACTGGTCAAATTTTGACCGAGTCAAAGGGGACCCACATGTAAGTTCCATGGATTTTGGCTAGGTCTCGGAATTCTGTTATTGTTTACGCCTTTTGCGAATATTATAATTAAACAAATATGCCTCGAACAAATATATGCCCATGACATTATTTGATATTGGTTATGTGTACAACATGCCCGTGTCATCTGCATTATTAACCAAAATCATTAACACAAAGTTTTATGCTTCTTGAGTGGTTAAGTTAATGTGTGTGACTTAGAAGAATTTACTAAGTCTGAGAATATCAACATTTTTAGCAGTTTTCAGATTGTTATAACTGGTGATTTATAAATCCTATGGATTAGTGCCATATATCGAAATGGATTAGTTTTATGTGTTCCTTAATGTGGTACAAGTTTTAACCTTAAAACATTTCATTTACTTAATTAAAACATTACCTAAACAATGCTAAAAATTGTTAATATCAGATTATTGTTATTTTATTCAATCTTTGCAAGTTAATAGTTATTGATTAGTAGCTCAAATTGGGGTACTTCTTATACATGATTTGTCACCTACAAGGTATAGTAGCATGCCATGGGTTCAATTTTTATAAAACATTGCTATAATATAGTTATTAACCGCTACAAAGTAGCTATCAGAGGATAAGCTCTTTTTTTCCATGTGTCGGTTTACAAAAATCCCGTTTTGTGATTTGCATAGGAATTCATCTATGCATTATCTGATATTGGTCCAATGGAGACATTTGATCCTTGTGTAGTGTACTATCCACCCATAAAAAATTTACTCACATGAAATCTCGTTTTCCCATTGTTTTTTTGATGTCCAAGGGTGCACCTTCAACAACAGAGCAATACTTCACAGTTGTAGTGGATTTAGTAGCAGCAATCTGCAGGGCGAGCAAGGCGCGCGAGCCGTGGTTGTGGCCACAAGTAGGCGGGAGAGCGTGCACGCACGGAGCGCATCAGGGCACGGCTAGGCGGTGACGCATGGCGTCGAGGAGAAGGGGGGAAATGGCAACGAGAGGGAGAGGATCACAGGGCGCAGATGGGAGCTCAGGAGAGCTAGGGCGGCGGCAAGGAGGCGAGCTCGGCGGTGGCCGTCGAGGGAGAAGGGCTGGAGGCCGCGGCGGCGTCCATGGCGGCGCCATGCACCGACGACCTGGCGGCTAGGGTTTGGCGGGTCGCCAGAGGAAGGGGGCGCACAGCGAATCGGTTGGGGGGGAGCAGCGCCACCGGGGGGTTCTGGGGAGGGGCTGGACAGCGTCGGAGCTCACCAGAGCGGCCGGAATCGGCCCGCAGCCGTGGCGGCGGCGTCAGGGGACTAGGAGGGATCGGGGAGGGAGGAGACAAGATCGGGGGAGAGTGGTGGCTGGTTGGGGGTCGGCTCGGCCTTGTTAACTTAGGGAGCCTGGGGAGCAAGGTGGGCTCGGCTCAGTGGAATTTCGCCCTAAGCGAAACTTAGCAAAAAAAATTCATTCATGTTTTATTTTATTTTGCCAACAAACGATTTTTATAAAATATGAATCTTGTCCCATAATTTGTGTAGTCCATTATGGCAATGCCACAAAAAGTTTTGGCACCAGAATAAAATCATTTGCATTGTTGTTTTATTTAAATGGAATTAAATGCCACTGATTTGACACTGTTTTGATTTGATTAATTTAGTAAAACATTTTAATAAACTCCTATTAAATTTTTAGTAAGACCTAATGATTATTAGGCAATTTATAAAACTGGTTCCACAATTTTCGGTTGAACATTAATTGCCACATTGTTTTGGAATTTTTAATCGGGTTGAATTTGAACAAGCCTTGGTCAAGGGTGATCATCACATGCCTAATCATGGTGATAGGGCAACAGTAAAAGTGATTACTGTAGTGTGACACCCGGGGTGTTAAAATGGTACAGTAGTGTGATTGGTCTAGGAGATTGATTTACCATGCACTAGCGTATGTACGCCGGATTGACCCTCTCTCCGTTGGTATCGGGCTCATGCCCTAGTTGTGCCAGCCACCGGTACAACCGCCCTCTCATGACATTACACCCGGCGGGCCGGTACAACCGGGGTACGACCGGTACAACCGGGGCCTGAAGGCCCATCCCTTGTGCATTTCTCCCATGCATGCATATCTCAATCCCCTCATGATGTGTATCGATCTCATCTCTGTGTTCCCTCCTGTCTTGCTTGGGTAGGTGGTTCTTGTTGGGGGATGGAATAAAATCCCAGACCTGGCATTATGTCTATGGGACGACTCGCCTACTAAAGGCCCACGAAAGAACACCCGGCCCAAGTCCGGTTGCGCCAAGGAAAGAAGATCGAAGCCGTAGAAGGAATTCGACTTACCTTGTATAGCACATAACATATTTGTAAAGTAGAATAGGACTCCACCTCGTGTCGGAGTCGGACTCGCGGAATCCCGGGACATTGGAGCCTTTATAAGCCAAGGTCCATGGGATACAGGATCAAAAGAACAATCTTAGCCTAAGATAGGACTAGACACTTCTCGGCGAAACCTAGATCTCATCGAGACTAAGTTTTCGATCGACTCTCTTCTAATCGACCAAACCGACTCTTCTTTCGAGAGTCGAAACTCATAATAAGAGGAAGCACGAGTAGGCTTTTACCTCGAGACAAAGAGGGGCTGAAACCTGGGTAAATCGCCGATTCTCTTGTCAATGTCGACTCTCTCCACGAAATCGCCTCGCAGCAAAGGTCCCATGTTAAGTTCGACTCTTTGGACATCTTCCGTGACTTTCCCACGACAGTTGGCGCTCACCGTGGGGACTGCGCTCGCATGTGTTGAGATTCTGGAGGGAGCTCTGCAAGACATGGAGGGATTCGTTGCCGGACGGATCACCAGAAGCCGGCGCGGGAAGCTCTGCATCGACGACTCTACTTGGGGCCCTGAAGCCGATTCCGTCGAATCAGGATATCGGGTCCTGATCGGGTCCATCCACATTTTCATCGGCAAGACAGAAGGATCTGAGCCAGAGCCGGATCCTGAAGTGCCTGTTGAAACTTCGAGTCTGCAACACGTCGGCTCCAAACGCGCTTTCGTTGGATTCATTGATGACTCTCTAGAGCTGGAGCGCTCTGTCGAGTCCCCAATGTACGACGCCTCGGAAGAACAGACTGGTGCCGACTCACATCCCAGTAAGGAAAGCTTCTTGGATGAGGGGTCCATCCGGTCTGTGGGAAATTACAGACTCGGTACCGGCACGCCAGCCTACAACCCGGTTTTTCCCTACTTCGAACCTCTGTACTGCGCCACGGTATTCATGGACGACACTGGAGGATCAGGAGGCCAGCCGGCTCACAACCAAGGCACAGACGCGGCAGCCGGTGGAGCCCCTAGTGCAAATAGGAACTCGGCAGCCCGTCCATCAGTACAAATCCCTACCAGAGCCCAAGCCCTCGCTGATGCCCTAACCTCCCTCGATGAGGCCTTGGTAGTACCGGTGACGCTTGAGAACCAGGAGTCTTGGAAGACAAGGGTGAACGAGCTCGAAGACCGAATATCAAACTTGCGAGTGGAGGCCAACGCCGAGAAAGAACAGATGTTGGAAAAGGAAGCCCGACTCGTTCAAGAAGCCACGCGTCTCCGGGGAGAGTCGGATCTGGTAGATGCTCAGCGACTGAGCCTCGCCTATACACGTCCGCAGAGACACACGAGTCGATTTCCTCTTGACCTTCAAGCACGGACACTGTTCAATAGTCTTCACCGGTCGACTCCCCAAGGATTCGCACCTCCCAGGCAGTCGGCTCCTTAACCACGCCAAGAACGCTCCCATACACCTCCCCATCACTTCAACAACACCATGGCCAATATCATGGCAGCAAATCAGTACCAAGACAACGCACCGATCCAGGGAGACACCCCAGCAGATCGTGTTGCCTGTGCATCTGTCGACTTCCTCAAAACAGCGATCACGCAGCAGGGCCAATACTCACAAGGAGTCCCATACATACATGGAACTCTGTACCAAAGCGTAAGCCGGCAAGCAGAATCACCAGCTCCAGCGGCCTCAGGCAGCCAGCGCCACCACCGAGTACCTCTGACCCCCCCCCCCCGGAAGGTCTGAGGATCGTGGACTTACCGGCTCCCAACACCACTCAACGTGTAGAGACGGCAGCCCAAATTCCTCCACAGGAACCAAACATCAAGTTTGTCAGCAGATCAATAGGGAATCGATGCCTGGTGCCGACTTTGAGGAACACACGCTTGCCCCCAAACTTCAAGGGGTCGCGTAAGATCCCAAATTACACAGCTGACATGGACCCGGCGGCATGGATCGAGACTTATGACCTCGCTATGGACATGATACGTGCCGGCGAAGAAGTTTGTGCGCGGTACTTCACAATGATGTTGGAAGGACCGGCTAGCACGTGGTTCAAAAATCTCCCAAAGAACTCCATCACCTCTTGGACAGACCTCAGAGAGAAGTTCATCAAGAATTTCCAAGGGACATGCCGGCGAGCCACAACAATAGTCGATTTGGAATATTGCGTCCAGAAAGAAGGAGAGTCGGCCCTAAGCTCGGCACGACGAGTCGCAGAGATAATCCATTCCTCGGATACCATCACCGCGCAAACAGCAGTAATTGTCCTGGAATGAAACTGCAGATTCGAGCCTCTAGTACACAAACTCGTCTGAATCAAGAGGACGGTCAGCAACATAGGGGAGCTCATGAACGCGATCATCAAGTATGCCGAGTCCGACAAAACTAAGGATGCCGATCCGAAAGAGGATAAAGCCGCCCAGAGTAAAAAGAGTAATGGCAATGGGTCACAGAACCAGAACCAACAAGGTAAACGACGGCTTGATCAGAATACTTCTGACTTGGTAGCCAACACAACTGTCGGCTCCCAAAGGCAGAAGCAGGGGGCAACGACTACCGCGGCAAGCAGGGAAGAAATTTCCAACCCGCGGTTACTTTTGAATAAGTTGTGAAAATACCTTGCCCTTTGCATAGCAAACCCGGCCGTCCAGCTGCCCATACTTGGGAACAATGCAACTTCATGAAGGAATTCCAAAGGCGTGGAGGCCAGGGCCCCCCTGGGTCAGGTGGTGGAGTCGGCCAAAACAACAACAACCAAAACTTTGGTCAGCAAGGAGCCGGTACAGCACCACAGTACCAAGGATCCTAGGCAGGAGGACAACAAAACCAATCGGGGCGTGGTAGATTCCAATCAAACCCGGAGCAGCTCCAGGACCACTCAGCTTATCATGTCTTTACCACTAGAAGTTGTAGGAGGGACAGGAAGCTGCAGCAGAGAGCCACCATGTATGTGGCTACTGAACTGGCTTGCCCCAAATGGCTTAACTGGTCTGAGCAGCCAATCACTTGGACAAGGGACGACCATCCTCCTGTGGTAGAAAACCAGGGTTCTCTAGCCTTGGTAGTTTCTCCAAAAATTGGATGCTACACATTGGACAAGGTACTCATGGATGGAGGAAGCAGAACCAACATCCTTTACTACGAGACCTTCCGTAGGATGGGACTGGCCCACAAACAGCTGCAAACCTCCAACACCGTGTTCCATGGAATAGTCCCAGGAAATTCGGCCCGACCGATAGGCAAGATCTACCTGGAGACAGACTTTGGGACTCCTGAGAACTTTCGACTAGAAATCATACCCTACGAGGTGGTAAAGCTCGAAATCCCATACCATGTCATCCTAGGCAGACCAGCTTACGCAAGGTTCATGGTTCGGCCGTGCTATGTTTACCTAAAACTAAAAATGTCAGGTCCCTTTGGCCCGATCATAGTAGACAGGAGTCGTTTCAGGGCAACGGAGTGTGACGAACAACACGTCAAGTTTGCTGAGTCGGCTTGCGCCAAAGAGGACTTATCATAATTCCAGGAGAAGGTAGATCCAGCAGACACCACCATCCTGAAGAAACCGACTCTTTGCAATAACCCCAAGTTCCAGCCGGCTCAGGACACGAAGAAAGTCGACTTTTTCCCTGGTGACGCTTCCAAGAAGTTCATCATTGGGACAGAGCTATCTGACAAATAGGAAAGCGCGCTCATCGAGTTCCTCCGTGAGAATCGGGACATCTTTGCATGGAAACCATCCGACATGCCAGGTGTCCCAAGGGAACTCGCTGAGCACCACCTAAATATTGATCCTAAACTAAAGCCGTTCAAGCAATTCCTTCGTCGCTTCAATGATGAAAGGAGGAACGCCATTGGGGAAGAGATAGCCCGGCTTCTCGCCGTCGGGTTTATCATGGAAGTTTTCTATCCAGAGTGGCTTGCAAACCCGGTCCTCGTTTTGAAAAAGAACGGGACCTGGCGTATGTGCATTGACTACACCGACTAAAACAAGGCATGTCCAAAAGATCTCCGCGCTACCTCGCATAGATCAAATCATCGACTCTACTGCAGGATGCGAGCTCCTGTGTTTTCTCGATGCCTACTCACGATATCACCAAATCAAGATGGCACTTGCGGACCAGGACAAAACGGCTTTCATCACTCCCTTCAGGATATACTGCTACACTTCTATGCCTTTCGGCTTGAAGAACGCAGGAGCCACATATCAGCGAACAGTGCAGAGCTACCTCAAGGAGCAAATCGGGCGCAATGTACATGCCTATGTAGATGACATAGTCATCAAGTCTCAAGTTGTCGACTCACTCATTAGTGATCTGCAGGAGACCTTCAAAAATCTACGCAAGTACCAGATGAAGCTAAACCCGGCCAAGTGCACCTTTTGGGTTCCTGCAGGAAAGCTCCTCGGGTACATAGTATCAGAAAGGGGCATTGAGGCAAACCCGGAGAAGATCAATGCCATCATGGCTCTCCAGAAGCCAGCCTCTGTGAAAGGAGTCCAACGACTCACAGGATGTGTAGCTTCCCTAAGTCAGTTTATCAGCCGGCTTGGGGAAAAGGTGATTCCCTTATACCGACTCTTGAGAAAGTCGGAAAAAGTCGTCTGGGATGATGAAGCCGATCAAGCCTTGGAAGCGCTAAAGAAACAATTGTCCCAGGCCCCGATCTTGGCGGATCCCAATCCAAAAGAGCCGATGCTACTCTATATCTCATCCAACAACCGAGCAGTCACTGTCGTAGTTGTGTTTGAGCGTATGGATGCTGGCAAAGAGCACCCTTTGCAGAGACCAGTGTACTATGTTAGTGAGGTCTTGACTTCATCAAAGCAACGCTACACTCATTGGCAGAATCTAGTTCTTGGTGTGTTCATGGCAAGCTGGAAGCTCAAGCATTACTTCCAAGAGCACCCCATAACTGTGGTAAGCTCAGCACCGCTTGCAGATATCATCCAAAACCGTGAGGCCACGGGAAGGATCGCAAAATGGGCCATAGAGTTGGGGGCTTATCACATCAGGTATGAACCATGCACGGCCATCAAGTCCCAAGAACTAGTCGATTTCATCAATGATTAGACAGGAATCCCAGCACCGCCAGAGAAGCCGATCACCAAGTACTGGATGATGCACTTCGATGGGAGTCGGCAGCTGCAAGGGTCAGGAGCCGGCGTGGTCCTCACTTCTCCCAAGGGAGAAAATTTTTGCTATGTCTTACAACTACAGTTCACTTGCACCAACAATGCAGCCGAATATGAGGCTCTACTCCACGGACTGCGGTTGGCCCGTAAGATGAACATAAGTCGGATCCGATGCTATGGTGATTCCGACCTTGTCTCTCAGCAAGTGTCAGGAAGGTGGAACTCCAAAGATTCTACTATGGCTTCCTACCGACGTGAGGTAGAAAAACAAGTCGCTTTCTTTGTTGGATACCAAGTAGACCACGTGGAACGCAAGTTAAATGAAGCTGCAGAAGCTTTATCCCAGATCGGCTCTCAACGAAAGCCAGTGCCACCGAGCGTGTTCCTCGATGTCCTAACAAAGCCGTCCGTGCAAATACCAATAGAGTAAGACATAGCGGAGCCGGATCCAGAACCGGCTCTGGTGGCTGCAATACATGCTACCCATTCATGGGTTGTACCATATCTGGACTACAAGACCCGGGGAATACTACCGGATGACGAGGTAGAAGCCAGACAAATCGTCAGGAAAAGCAAATATTTTGTAATCCTCAATGGCGAACTGCATCGGCGAAGCCGTGCAGACGTTTTTCAGAGATGTGTATCACCAGAAGAGGGTAGAGAAATTCTCAATGAGATACACTCCGGAGACTGCGGGCATCATGTCGGCTCTCACTCGTTGGTGGCTAGGGCTTATAGACACGGATTCTATTGGCCCACAGCTCATGCGGATGAAGAGGATATAGTTAGGAAGTGCGACGGATGCCAACGCTACGCAAAGAAGGTACACGTGCTGGCTCAAGAACTCAGGATGATCCCAATCACTTGGCCCTTTGCGGTGTAGGGGCTTGATATGGTGGGACCTTTCAAAAGGTCACCCAACAAGAATACACATTTGCTGGTGGCAGTCGACAAGTTCACAAAGTGGGTGGAGGCAGAGAAGGTTAGCAAGTGTGATGCAGAGACGGCACTGAAATTCCTGAAAAGGATAATATACAGGCTACCCCCACAGCATCATCACTGATAATGGGTCTAACCTATCAGAGGGGGTTATGCAACAATTCTTCCAAAAGGAGCACATCCGACTCGACCTCGCGTCGGTAGCTCACCCACAAACCAATGGACAGGCCGAGAGAGCCAACCAAGAGTTACTTCGAGGCATCAAACCCCGACTCTTCGTTCCTCTAGAGAGGACACCGGTTGCTGGGAAGAAGACTTTCCCTCAGTATTGTGGAGTATCAGGACGACTCCTAACAGGTCAACAGGTTATACCCCCTTTTTCCTGGTCTATGGAGCCGAAGCCGTTCTCCCAAGTGACATCCGTCAAGACTCGCCATGAGTCACCGCTTATGTGGAAGCCGATAATGAGCAAGCCAGACAAGGCGCCTTAGACATCCTCGATGAAAAGCGCGAACTAGCTGCAGCTCAATCGACTATCTACCAACAAGATTTGCGACGATACCATAGCCGTCACATCAAAAGTCGGACTTTCCAGAAAGGTGACTTGGTGCTCCGCCTCATCCAGAAAAAGGATGGAATGCACAAGTTGTCTTCTCCATGGGAAGGACCGTTTGTGGTCAGCAAGAACCTGTATAATGGATCCTACTACCTGGTTGATGTACGCGAGAAGGAAAATCATGCACCTCAATGGAGGAGACTCCCAGGCCGTGGAACATCGCACAACTCCGTTCATATTACACCTGAGTAGAGTAGGAAACTATTGTATCAAGTCGACACTAGACGCACCGGCTTTCGCCATATATATATATATGCCGTCTATTCTACAATCGATGATAGAATAATATTCTGCAATAATCTCGTACTGCCCGAGATAACGATCTCGTACTGCTTCTGCATTACACTGTCGTACTTCTTTTTCGTGAAGTCGGTACTGCTCTTTCCATACTTGCGTAATAATTCGCTTGTAAATTCTAAACCGCTAATCGGAATTACACAAATGATATACCGTTGGATAGCTACAGAAAATACTCAACTTATTTGTATTGTCACTTTTTTTTAAAATTTAGATTTTTTATTATGAATTTTCAAAAAACAGAAATCATCACAAGTTGTTTGAAAAGTGTTTTCAACGAAATTTTTTACCGACTTCTTCGAATTGCGCAAATGATATACCGTTGCAAAGCTACTGAATTTTCCAAACGTTTATATGTTTTAATGTTTTTCAAATTTTGCATAATATTTGAACAATTTTGAAAATACTAAAAATCAGTTTTATTAAAAGATGATTATGGATAATTTTTAGAGCTCAAATGATGCAAAAGATATGGCGTTGGAAAGCTGTTGAAATTTCCCATCTTTTTCGTGTATTAAGGTTTTGTAAATTTTACATATTTTTTGAGCAGTTTTAAAAATACCGAGATTCATTCAAAATAGTCGAACAGTAATTTGAAATTAATTTTTTATCCACTTCTCGGAATAGCGCAAATGATATACCGTTGAAAAACTACTGAAATTTACAAACGTTTATCTGTTTTAGGTATTTTAAAATTATGCATAGTTTTTGAACAGTTTTGAAAATATTAAAATTCAGTTTTATTAAAATATGATTATGGATAATTTTTACACCTCGGAATGACGCAAAGGATATGCCGTTGGAAAGGTATTGAAATTTGGCAACTTTTTTATGTTTTAACATTTTTCAAATTCTTCACGATTTTTGAACAATATTCAAAATATCGAAATTTTTGTTGTTCCAAGAAAACATAGTATTGTACTTCTGTGGAATATGAGTTTCGTACTGCCCAGCAATAAAGAAGTTTTTGTTTTGCTCAAAATGATTAAATTGTACTGCTCATAATTTTTTCCAGAGAACTCAAATTCTCTCCCCATGTACCTTGTACTTCTGTGTATTCGAGTTTCGTACTGCCCGATAGTAATAATAATAATGGTACTGCTCGAAATAAATAAATTGTATTGCTCGGATTTTTTTTAAAGAACACAACTGTGCCTTGAACTGTCGAGGAATACGAGTTTCGTACTGCCCTGTAACAAAAAAATTGTATTGTTCAAAATGATTAAATATATTTTGTACTGCTATAAATAAATAAATTATACTGCCAAAAATTAATAGATGGTACTGTCGAAGGTGATTTAGTGGTACTACCCGATAATAAAAAGGTATGTAGTGCTAAACTTGTAGTTTGTATTGTTTTATAAATATATTTTGCACTGCTCTCGATATTATTTTTGTATTTCTTACTATGAAATTATTGTACTTCTTATAATATTACTGCCTTATACATATGTTAGAAAGAAGCCATAAAAGAATAACAATTTTCCAATACACATCTAATCCTACCACGATATGGCTCAAAATAAAAAATTTCCAGGTCATATCATTCCACCCCCACAAATAAAATCTGGTTTGAATCATATCAGTGAACACACTACAACAGCAATGTGCATCAACTCAGGGACAGAGATCTAGTGAAATGCCCATGGCATGTCACCGGTGAACAGTACCGTAACATGCGGACATGCATCAGCCCCTCAAACGTCATCCAATGGCCAACAATCATCCAGAATAAAATATTATTGCTTGTCTCACTAGTAAATCTTCTATTGTTTGTTATTTGTACGTAAACGGAGGCACGACCTCATACAAAATGGAGGCATGACTATATAAAAAACGGAGGCACTTCCTCATACAAAACGGAGGCACGACCTCATATAAAACGGAGGCACGACCTCATACAAAACGAAGGCATGACTATATAAAAAATGGAGGCACTTCCTCATACAAACGACCGGCTTCATCTTCAGTTGAAGAAATATGAGCGTCTTCCTCATTCAGAGCCAGCCCACTCTACTCTCTCAACGTTAGCGGTCTACCATTATGAAGACCACTGCGGGCAAGCCAATGTCCAAGATGTCTCTGCCAGAGTTCAGCGCTTTAGGGTTCAGAAACCATACACTTCCCCTCGCGCTCCAGGTTGGACTAACCCCATGTATTGGATTGCCCTGTAGTTGAGCATCGTCACTGATATCTACAGTCAGTTCAAGAACAAGGTAACTAGCATGTGGACCATTGACACTGACTACGTGAAGTCGGAGGACCACAAGGAGTACTTCAAGGATGCTCTTGCTCTGTGTGAGGAGTTTGACATCATCAAGCTCATGGATACTCGTTGTGACATGGATCCGCAAATCATTCAGCAATGGTATGCCACTGTTCACTTTGGGACTGATGACCACTGCACTATCACCTAGATGACTCATGACCGGCAGTGTTCTACTCGTTGGTCTGAGTTCTGTGATGATCATGGACAGGGTACTGGTTTCTCTCTGTATGGTGCTAGAGCCTCTGATCCCGCTTTGCTTGCTCCACTCTACATTCCCGGCCGTGGGATTCCGGGTGCCTCCAAGGATTTGAGGCCGCTCTATGATATCATGCATCGCATCTACAGGAACATGCTGATTCCCAAGGTTGGGAATCAAGATCGGATCTACAACTTCTTCATTGACTTAATGCTGATGTCTCGCTCTAAGAAGGACAAAGTCTTTCCGTTGAATGTTCCCGAGGTGCTCTGGAAGGAGATGTACCGCTATGTGACTGGCAAGGCTTGTCCCTCTCTTGGTCCGTACACCATGAAGTTTCTTCACACTTATTGGGAGGCCAAGTTTCCGGGTGACGCTTTGGTTGCGGATCCCGCTGCTCTCATTGTTCACGCCCGCAAGAAGCTGAAGATCGAGAAGCACTCTGCCCCTCTCTTTGAGAACAAAGGAAAAGGGAAGATGGAGACCGAGTATGTTGCTTCCAGTGATTCTGACTTTGAGCTTCCCGGGGCGGGCACCTCCGCCTGGGCGAAGCTCAAGGCTAAGGTTCGCAAGACTTTCTGCCTTCAGCTTGACATCCAGCACAACATGTACCTCGCGCACAAGCGCGAGAAAGAGAGACGCGCACGACAGATCTACAGATTGAGGTTAGCAGTGGGTCCGAGAATAATATCACACCTGAGGACAAGTGGATCTCGCAGAACTACTCCACACGGACTGACAGTGATGACACTCCACCTCTGACAGTCGAGCCCTCTCCACCTCCCCAGTATGATGATGATGAGATCCAGTCCGAGCACTCGCAGGATCCCATGGACCCTAGTTATTCTGACGCCGATGCCACCGAGGAGTCTGACGAGTGATTAGTTGGGCGTTAGCATCGGACTTTCTCCCTTTTTGGTGTATCGATGCCAAAGGGGCATAAGTCATCTATCAGGAGTTCGAGGGATTTTCTTGCGGAGCTTGCGTAGCTCCTTGTATCGTGTGTGTTTGTGTGTGAACTTTGTGTTCGTTGTGATCTTTATGTGTGCTCGTTTGAACCTTAAAACTTTGTGTTTGGTGTAAGACTTGCTATTTCGTTTTACCTTCTCGTTATTCATGTTGTGAGTCTTACTCGTTGTTTTATTCCCTGCAAAGTTGATTGTTCTGTAAAATATAGGGGGAGTGGTGATCCAAATGTATGCACTATCTCTTTCTTTGCCTCGACTTTTGGTGCATACAGCTAGGGGGAGCTCGTCTATACTTTACGAAGTGAGCACAACTCTTTTGTTATTTTCCTTGTTGCAAATCCGTGTATTGTCATCAACCACCAAAAAAGGGGAGATTGATAGGACATTTCCCGTCCTTTGGTTTTGGTGTTGATTACAATACCGGATTACAGATCTAACTGTGTCACGAGTTTTTCAGGTATACACACAGGACACAAAGTTACGGGACCAAGACCGGTCCATGCAAAAGGAGAAAATAAGTTCTTCAGCCTGGTCAACTCCAGGCCGGTTGTACCGGTGTCCAAGGCCGGTTGTACCGCCCTTGTCAGGGGCCGGTACTACCATCCCTGCACCGGTGCCTCCACAGGGGTGGTGGGGAACCCCTCTGATCCGGGTCGGCAGTCGGGCGGTAGTGGCCCGGTTGTACCGGGCTTGCAGGCCGGTTGTACTGGCCTGTGTATTTCTACGCATAACAGTTGGATTAAGAGGGAGGTTTAAAAGGAGGTCTTCTTCCTCCTTGCCACCTACCTCTTGCTACACTCTTTCTCCATTGACGCCCTAAAGCTTCATCGACTCCGATCTCCATTTGTAGCCACCAAACATGTTGTGCAGCTAGGGATTGAGGGAGGAGACCTAGATCTATACTTCCATCCAAAGGAAATCTTGTTCCCCGTCCATTTTGTAGTGGATCTTGTCACTCTTGTGGTTTGGAGCCATTAAGAGCTTAAGGCCACCTCGGAGCCACAAATCCATTGTGGTGAAGCTTCGTGGCGTGGGTGGGAGACTCCGGCTTGGTGTGGAGCTGCCCCATCCTTGTGTAAAGGTTTCGTGTGCACCTTCAAAGCATCGGTAGTGGAATCACGACATCTTGCATTGATAAGAGCATGAGGAGAAATAGGGTGGCCCTCGTTGGCTTCGTGTGAGCATGTGCTCCTCACCCTCTCCGAACGGAGACGTACTTCTCGAAAGAGAAGGAACTTCGGCAACATATCCTTGTCTCCCATGTTCCCCTTTTCCTTTACATTGTGCAAGTTATTTCCATTTCTTATTTCTTCCTTGCTCATATTGTGTTGCATTAGTTGGCATATAGGTTGCTCACATAGTTGCACATCTAGACAAACTATATTTATTGTTGAGCCTAATTTGTTAAGAAGAGGTTAAAAAATTGTTAGTCGCCTATTCACCTCCCCCCTCTAGTCGACATTCCAATCCTTTCAACTGGTCCATCTCCACAAGAGTGCGGTTCTTCCTCTCGGCTACACCATTTTGTTGAGGGGTGTATGGTGCGGAATATTGGTGCTCAATCCCCTCATCACTCAAGAATTCTTCCAAGGTGTAGTTCTTGAACTCGGAGCCATTGTCACTTATTATTGCCAGGATAGCCATGTTGTATTTCATTTGGGATTTCTTGGTGATGTCGCGAGAGTTTACTTCTCGCCCCTCGTTGGTTACCCAAAGTGGAAGGTTGAGATGTAGACAACAACAAATTTCCCTCGGTGAAGATACCAAGGTTTGTCTCCGTAGGACTCCGGCAACGATAAGTAGGTGGTTCGGCAAGTGATGCACCGTCTGAAAAGAATCACTTTCTTCTCCTGGACCTGCACACACAACAGATAATTTTGCTCCCAACGAGTTCAG
Source organism: Bromus sterilis (assembly GCA_950022295.1). Classification (NCBI taxonomy): domain Eukaryota; kingdom Viridiplantae; phylum Streptophyta; class Magnoliopsida; order Poales; family Poaceae; genus Bromus; species Bromus sterilis. The sequence goes on along the minus strand of OX465596.1, from coordinate 110,406,730 downwards.
AGAGGTTGTCAATCCCTCCGGCCTTGTTGTTTACAAAGGATCAAATGCACGGGATAATAATGATAGTGATAGCAATGGGAAAGTAAATAAAGCAGTAAATAAATAGTGGGTGTAAACAGTATTGGAAATATGGACAGGGGTCCCATGATGTTCACTAGTGATGTCTCTCTCCCAAAAGACGATAAAATAGCCAAGCGAGGTAAACAAATTACAGTTGAGCAATTGACAGGATTATGTGCGCAAACCAATGTTAACTATGCTATAAAGAAAGGAAGAGGCTCAAAAGCTTGGGCGGTACGCAAAATCAAGTAGACCGAAATCCATCTGCATCTACCTACTAATCATCCACCTTCAGATATCTATCCAGAACATCTCGCTGGTATTAAGTTGAGAATCCCACCCAAAGTGTAAACTCAAAGCAACAGACAACTGCATTAAAGAACTTTGCGTAAAGTAAACAATCCTTGAACCTGCAAGTACAAGCACTATTCTTTTCTCCCTTGTGGCAACAGCACATACCCTAGACTCATGTTTCTGTCACTCAAGCTAGTCATCGGGGAGCATGAACCCACAATCATGCATAACGCTCCCTCTTGGAGTCACTACCTACTACTTGGGCAAAGCAATAAACAGCAACAGAGAACATTCAAGAATTACTCAAGAACATAAATATAAAAGAGGAGAATCAAATATATTGCTCGAACACAATCTGAACATAGTCTCATAATCCATCTGACGGGGATCAGCCCCGGAAAATCCCATGGTCAGGAACCCTGGGTTAGTCATAGAAAAGGCACAGGTTGGACGATACTCGTCGGCTAACAGGAGAAGCACTTCCTGCTCGATATTATTGCGTAAGGGGGCGATTACAGTGGAGGCCAAGGCGAGTTCTCGCAAGGCTAGATGAGTAGATGCGTATTGGATTGATCTGGACGTCTTATGGCGGTGAAGTTAATAGGTTTAGTGGGATTGCCTCCCCTGTTAACCGCGCCAATAAACGATTCTTTATAACCCACAAGTCTAGGGGGTCAATTGTAGCTTTTCAATAAATAAGGATGTCGATCCCAGAGAGGAGCAGAAGGTGTTGATAAGTGACACTGGATAAGGAAATGCTGCACACACTCAAAGGTAAATATTTAGGGGGTTTTGGTTTAAGCAACAGAAAAGTAAAAGACAAGAAAAGTAAACAGGGTAACTGAGGAGTAACAAGTGGCCCAATCCTTTCACAAGGATAAGCCTAGGAACTAAACTTATAAAAGCTAAAGCGTTCTCGAGAACACACGGGAGAGATAGCCAAGTTACTTTCACCATACTCGGCCAAGTAATATGTATTGTGTTGATAAGTGTTGGTGGGTGGATCAATGCTAGTACACCTTCTAGACTAAGATAAGTGTACTCTTATGATTACACACCTTGCAAGCATCCGCAAATACAAGGTAGTAATTAAGGCATAAGCCTAACCACAGCATTACGATCAAGGATCCATAACTCCCTTGTGCAAAAGTGTGCGAAATGGGGTTCAGGTTTCTGTCACTCCGGCAACCCACCATAAGCATACTTTGTGCACAATGTATTCCTCTCGGCCCATTAAAGGTGAAGTGTTAAGTGTTAGACTCCCATAACACCACTAGAGAAATAACAACACAACTTAAGTATCAAACAACACATAAAACTTTAACATCATATGACTACTAACAACTAGACTTCTCCCATGTTCTCAAGAACTAAAGTAACTACTCACAAGACATAAAAGAGATCATGATCAGAGGTGATAGATGGGTGGCAAACAATCTGGACATAATGATATTTCTCCAACAAAACTCAATGGCATTCACCACAAAGTAGTAATCAACACCAACAGAGTAGAGAGGATAGATAGTACGGATTACAACACAAGTTGCAATTGTGAGATGAGATGGGATGGAGATGGATATGGTGATGATGTTGGGGATGATGTTGATGATGATCTCGATGATGCCCGTGACGATGATGATGATGATGATGATGATGATGCTGGCGAAGATCTCCCCTTCCGGGAGGTGATCTCCCCGGTGGAATCTGCCCACCGGACATGGATTTTCTTCTCTGTAGGTTTCCGCCCCGTGGCGGAAGCGAAACACGGAAACTCCTCCCTTTTTAGAGTTTTCACCCTAGGGGGGTCTTATAGGCGAGAGGGGGCACCGAGGGGGGCCACCAGGCATCCAGGAGGGTGCATTGCGCGGCCAGGAGGGGGGCCACGCCAGGCACCCTTCTGGCTGCCTGGTGGGTCCCCTAACCTCCTTCCTCGGTGATCCCCAGTCAATCTTCGTAAAAATATTCCCCGTAAATTTTCATCGCATTTGGACTTGATCTGATTAAGCAACTTGGTGTCCACTTTTCACCGCTGAACCCTGGTTCTGCTGCTTCGGCAGCGGAAAGTCGTAAACTGTGTAAAACAAGCCAAAACAACATAAGAACAATACTTTAAAGTGGAATATATCAATGAGTAGTATGAAATTACGATATAAAACAGTGATGCTTTTTGGACGTATCAACGTCTCCCCTCCCAACCTTTATATACTAGGCTAGGTCTCGGGGAGTCCGTACTAGGTTACAAAGATAGTTTCGTAGTTCTAGTCTTGCCTTGTACGCCAAGTTGTGCCTTCCATACTAGTCGCGGACTCCTACGTCGGTGCCTGGTTGGGCCAATCGTGGGCTTGTCGTAGCTTCCCAGCGGGCCTTCTGTCTTCATACACACCAGGTAGCCTTACATGCAGGAGTTGTGGGGTCACCCCCTCGTCAGTAGCCCCCGAGTGCCTGGGGACTCGAAGAGTCGCGCAGGGACTCGAATTCGTCCATGCTTTATCGTTTTAGGCGCGGCATCGCCGCAGGTCGCTGGCAGTTTTGATCCATGACAATATCTGTTTCGAGGGATTGCTAAGCTGAAAGGCCCCAAGGAGTCAACTGGTCGAGCCTTGGTGAATTGCGCTAGTGGCAAATACCGCAGTAGCCCAATCAAGCTGACGTCCCTCGACATGAACTTGGAACAACCGGTGCCAAGCAAAGTCATGCCGCTGCAGGTTTTATAGGATCAATTGCTTTCGGTCTAAGCACACAGCCTGAGCGCGTCCGCTCGGCTCTTTCTATCTTGGAGCGCATGGAAAAGGTCGGGAGTGAAATCGCTCTGCGGCAAGTCCCGGCCCCGCCTTTCTGCGCAGCGGGGTCTTACCTACACGCTAAGCTTGCGTGGCATCTGGGTACAGTGTGTCGTAGCCCAAGCATAATTATTTTTGTCGAGGCACGGAGCCTGGTTAGCGATGCACCCACTTGGAATAAACAATCAAGTGAGCTGTTTTAGCAGTCACTCGCGGAGCTTGTAATGAACTCGGGCGAGGAAAATAAGAAAGCACCCACTCGGAATGTCGTCGAGTGCGCGAGTAGATCGTATTTGTTGAACTGCTGAGTCTTTTGCGAGTGGTCACTCGAATGCTTTACTGACTTTAGGGTGAGGGAGCACCCGAACTCTGAGAGTACATTGTTTCTGCTGGTGCGACTGATCACTCGAGCACGTTTTTGCCTTCCGGGTGAGGGAGCACCCGAACTCGAAATAAAGGTACTCCTGATGGGAGTAAGAGATTTTTGAGAATCAGAAAATTTTGACTTCAAGAAATAGCTGGCTTTTGGAATCCTTTGGTTTTTTCCAACTGCTTTTATCTTGATCCGTCCCTTTTGAGATGTCATGCTGATATGTATTGTCATGATGTTTGATGACATATGATGATGTTTGATTTTTTGATCCGTCGCGTCTTATGGGCCGTCATAATGATGGTTTGAACGTCATGCTGCCTGTTGCCTGTTGGGTTTCCAAGGCTTGTATGGGAAACAGGCGAGATTTGATGTGTCCTGTAGATAATGATGACCGTGTGAAGACATCTTGCCTTGGAATTCGTAGCTCCCGGCCCGTTTGGTCTTTGATGCAATGATGGTGCCGCCTGGGATTCTGCGTGTTTTTCCTGGTTTGCCCTTGGATTGTGCTATAAATGCTTCCTGTGGTTGCCTGTCCTTGGCATCCATTCTTCGCATCTGTCTCTTCTGCTTCTTCTTTCATATGGCGCCCAAGCGTGGTGGTGGTGGTGTGACTGGGCGAGGTCGTGGCCGCCGTGGTCGTGGTGGCCGCATGCCTCGTTCTTCACGCGGTGGACATCATGTCACGTCGGTGCCTTCTTCTTCTTCCTCCATGGAAGAGGGTTTTTGGCGCTATGATTTTCTTTTGCGTGTTCTTAGCCGGAATGCTGCACGGATTCCTCTTCCATTCTCATTTGCCTCCATTTCTTCTGAGCGTAACTTGAGGGGCTTCTGGCTCCGTCTTCACAGATGCGCTTGTTCTTCTTCTTGGGTGGAGCTGGAAGTTGATAATTCATCCTTGATTTTCCTTGGATCTGGCTGGAGGGCATTTTCTCGTCGGTTGAATCTGCGCGACGAAGATAGCCTTTGTTGTCGTGTTGACGGCGAAGATACTGTTATTATCCGTGCATTTGATGCCGGTGGCAATCTCCTGGATCCATACTGGGAGGAAACAATCAGTGGTGATTCCGATGGCTCGAGTGGTGGTTCGCCTGCTTCCCCCGTGTCTTCGTCTTTGGCTGATTCTTCGGCCGATGGAGTTTGCTCTTCTAGTTCTAAGGATGAACTAGACGTCAAGCCTGTCGTCAAGCGGCTACGTCAGTAGGCGAGGCACCTTGTAGAACTGGAGGACGGCGACCTTCTTCTTCACGGGCTGGGTTGCTACTTAAGACTCGAGCCCCCGAGTGCTTTTAAGTGAAGGTCGCGTGAGCGAAGATAGCATCTCTCGGAGGGAGTTCAGACTCGAGCCCCCGAGTTCTTTTAAGTAAAGGTAACGTGAGCGAAGATAGCGTCTCTCGGGGGGACTTGAGACTCGAGCCCCCGAGTGTTTTTTGAGTAAAGGTCGCGTGAGCGAAGATAGCGTCTCTCGGGGGGAGTTTAGACTCGAGCCCCCGAGTGCTTTTTGAGTAAAGGTCACGTGAGCGAAGATAGCGTCTCTCGGGGGGAGTTTAGACTTGAGCCCCCGAGTGCTTTTGAGTAAAGGTCACATGAGCGAAGATAGCGTTTCTCGGGGGGAGTTTAGACTCGAGCCCCTGAGTGCTTTTAAGTAAAAGCCGCGTGAGCGAAGATAGCGTCTCTCGGGGGGAGTTGAGACTCGAGCCCCCGAGTGCTTTTTGAGTAAAGGTCGCGTGAGTGAAGATAGCGTCTCTCGGGGGGAGTTTAGACTCGAGCGCCAAGTGCTTTTGAGTAAAGGTCGCGTGAGCGAAGATAGCGTCTCTCGGGGGGGAGTTTAGACTCGAGCCCCCAAGTGCTTTTGAGTAAAGGTCGCGTGAGCGAAGATAGCGTCTCTCGGGGGGAGTTTAGACTCGATCCCCCGAGTGCTTTTGAGTGAGATGCTTTGGGCAACATTGTTTTATTCCTTCGAATTTTACATAGGTTGCCGATCGGTGCTGCTGCCGATGTCTTGATAATGCCTAGAGGACTTATGGGTAGAACATGCGTAAGTTCGCTACGTTCCATGGATTTCGCACGTCCTCATTGGTCTTCGGGTTCTTCAATCTGTATGCTCCTCCTCCTATGACTTCCGAGATGATGAACGACACCTCCCATTGTGGGGCAATCTTGTGCACTTTTTCCTGTATCAACCGTAACACGAGGTCTCCTTTGTTGAATGTTCTGGTCCGCAGACGACTGCTTTGATACATGCGTAATTTTTCTTGGTATCCATCAGATCTTGTGATAGTTGTGTCCCGTGCTTCGTCTGCTATGTCTTTGTCGTTATGCAGCGCTTCTTCTGCCTCTTCTTCTTCATACCCTGAGATTCTGGGTGCTCCTAATTTTAAGTCATGCGGCAGTACTGCTTCTGCCCCGTATACCAAGAAAAAGGGTGTATAATGGGTTGAGCTGTTTGGGGTGGTGCGCAGGCTCCATAGTACTGCGGGAAGTTCCTCTATCCAGTTTCCTGCGGCTTGTTCTAGTGGTGCTAGGAGTCGCTTTTTTATTCCTCCGCATACTAGACCGTTGGCTTTCTCCACTTGGCCGTTGGACTGCGGGTGTGCGACTGATGCGTAGTTGATTTTGATGCCCAGCTCGTGGCAGAAGCTTTGGAGTTCTGCTGCTGTGAAGTTTGTGCCATTTTCTGTGATGATGTTGTGTGGTACTCCGAATCTGAAGATGATTGATTTGATAAAGTTGACTGCCGTGAGGGTTGTTGAGTTGGTGATTGGTACTGCTTCGATCCATTTGGTGAACTTGTCGACTTTGACCAGTAGGTGTGTTCTTCCTCCTTTTGAGGATTTCTTGAGTGGGCCTACCATGTCGAGTCCCCATGTGGCGAATGGCCATGATAACGGTATGGTTTTGAGTTCCGATGCCGGGGCGTGTGGACTGCTGGCGAATTTTTGGCAGGCGATGCAACACCGTACGATATCCTCTGCATTTCTCATGGCGGTCGGCCAGTAGAATCCTGCCCGAAAGGCTTTTAACACGAGTGCTCGACTGCTGGCATGATGCCCGCAGTTGCCTTCGTGAATCTCGATTAGTAGGGCTTTGTCGTCTGCTTCTGCATTTCTCATGGCGGTCGGCCAGTAGAATCCTGCCCGAAAGGCTTTTACCACGAGTGCTCGACTGCTGGCATGATGCCCGCAGTTGCCTTCGTGAATCTCGATTAGTAGGGCTTTGCCGTCTTCTTCGTCTATACACTTTTGGAGGACCATATAAATGTTGCGCTTGTAGAGCTATCTGTTGATTACTGTGAATGCTTTAGATCGTCGACTGATGCGTCGGGCTTCTGCAACGTCTTGTGGTAGAGTGCCTTCGACTAGGAATCGAAGGAAGGGTCTTGCCCAGGCCGGTTCTTCGAGTGCTACTGGTAATTCAACTTCGATTGCTTGACTGTTTGTATCGTTAGATGCGCTCGTTGCTGCCACCTGTGCTGGCTCATTTGTGTCGTCTTCCTCTGCGACTACCTTGGGTTCCGCTCGCTTTGCTTTTATTGATCTCTGGTTGATGCTCTCAATAAAAACGCCTGGTGGTATTGGTCCTCGAGTCGATCCGATGTTCGCGAGCTCGTCGGCTTCTGTATTATTTTCTCTGGGGATGTACTTGAGTTCATAGCCGTCGAATCCTCCCTCTAGTGTGTTATAGAGCTTCTGGTAGGCTTTCATGTTGTCTGCGACTGCGTTACAGTCTCTCATCGCCTGCTGGACAACGAGGTTGGAGTCGCCATAGGTCGAGAGGCAAGTGGCACCGCAAGTTTTTTCCATGCGCATGCCGTGAATTAGTGCCTCTTATTCTTCTTCGTTGTTGGAGGCGTTGCTGAAGTTGATCTGGAGGATGTATTTGAGATTCATTCCTTTGGGGGAGACTAGGAAGACACCTGCTCCGGCTCCTTGCTGTCTTTTAGATCCTTCGAAATAAATCGCCCATGAGTTGGATAGGTCTGGGGGACCGGGTGTTTGGATTTCTGCCCACTCGACCAGGAAGTCTGGGAGTACTTGGGCTTTGATTTCTGTCGGGTGTTTGAACTGCAAGTCCCGCGGGCTGAGCTCCATGTTCCACTCGGCGACTCAACCGGTCGCTCCGTGATTGTTGAGAATGTCCGCGAGTGGTGCACTGCTAACGATGGTGATGGAGTGTTCGTCGAAGTAGTGCGATACTTTCCTAGAGGTCATGATAATGGCGAGCATGAGCTTCTGGTAGTGTGGGTACAGCTACTGTGGCTTCGTCAGTAGCGTGCTGAGGTAGTAAATTGGTCTTTGGATGCTCTGGATTTTGCCTACTTCTGCACACTCGACGACAAGCACTGTGCTCACGACACTGCTACGTGCTGCTATGTAGAGATACAACTTTTCCCTTTCTTTAGGCACCACCAAGATTGGTGGGGTTGAGAGGGTCTTCTTTAAGTCTGCGAATGCATTGCTGGCTTCCTTGGTCCACTCGAATTTTTCTCCTTTTCTCAGCAGTTTGTAGAACGGTAAGGGCCTTTCGCCTAACCTGCTGATGAAGCGGCTCAATGCTGCGAGATTTCCTGTGAGCTGATGTACTCCTCTGATGTTGGTTGGCCATTGCATCTTTGCGATTGCTTGAAACTTTTCGGGGTTTGCTTCAATTCCTCGGGCAGTGACCATGTATCCGAGTAGTTTTCCGGCTGGGACGCCAAACACGCATTTTTTGGGGTTTAGCTTGATCTTGTACTTGTTGAGGGCCGCGAATGTCTCGCGGAGGTCGTCGAGTAGGGTGTTTGCGCTGTAGGTTTTGATGACAATGTCGTCTACATAGACCTGGACGTTCCTGCCAATCTGGTCTCTCAAACATGCTTGCATCATCCGCTGGTACGTGGCTCCCGCATTTTTTAGGCCAAAGGGCATTGTTTGGTAGCAGAATACTCCGTAGGGGGTAATGAACGAGGTGTGCTCTTCGTCTTCTTCCTTCATCCTGATCTGATTGTATCCTGAGTATGCGTCGAGGAAGGAGAGGAGGTCGCATCCTGCTGTGGAGTTGATTATTTGATCGATTCTTGGCAGGGGGAAGTGGTCTTTTGGGCAGTGCTTGTTGATAGGCCCATAGTCGACGCACATCCTCAGTACCTCGGTGTCCTTTTTAGGGACTAGGACTGGGTTTGCTATCCATGTTGCTTTCTTCGTCTCTCGGATGAACTGTGTGTCGAGTAGTCGATTGACTTCTTCTCCGATTGCTCTGCGCTTGGGTTCTGAGAATCTTCGCAGTGCCTGCTTTACTGGTTTGGTGTTTGGCTTGATGTGGAGCGCGTGTTCTGCGAATTCTCGTGGTATCCCTGGCATGTCGGCTGGGCACCAGGCGAAAAAATTCCACTCTTCGCAAAGGAAGGTTATGAGGGCGGTTGCTTGCTCTTCTGGAAGGTGGGCATATACTCGTACTGTATTCTCTGGGTCTGTTGAGTGGACTTGGTGTGTGATTGTGTCGCTGTCGATGCTGAAATCGCGGCCAAATTATTTTGTCTCGCTTCGGCTTGCCAGCGGAAATATGCTTTTGTCCGTCACCATGGCTATTTCTTTGAGCTGTTGTTGGGCTCCAAATGTGTCGGAGACTTTGTGGAAGTCGCGATCGCACTGGTACGATTTGGTGAAGCTTCCCTTGACTGTGATGATTCCTGCGGGTCCTAGCATCTTGAGCTTGAGATATGCGTAGTGTGGAACCGCCATGAACTGTGCAAACGCTGGTCGCCCGAGTATGGTGTGATACTGCGACTGCCAGTCGAGCACTTCGAACTCGAGCGCTTGCTTTGCGAAGTTGCACTTGCTGCCGAAGATCACATCAAGCTGTATTGTTCCGATGGAGGTGGCTTCTTCGCTCGGAACTACGCCATATGTTGTGGTGCCTGACTTTTTCCAAACTGATCGTGGGATTAACATCTTGCGTAGGGTGCTGCCGAAGATCATGTTTAGACTGCTGCCTCCGTCCATGTCGTATCCTCCGATCTGAGCTTCGAGGACCATAGGTGCATGCCCAGGCCTTGGGAATGCGGGCGGATGATCGCTCTGTGAGAAGGTGATGCTGGTCTCAGCGCCGCTCAGTTTGTAGGTTTCAGTTATCTTTAGGCCTTCGGCTGCTTCGGCCTGTAAGGTGTAGGCATATTTCTTTGCTTTCGAGGGTCTTCCTTCTTGGATCATGCAAATTCGTCCGTGGGACGTGGGGTATTGCCCCTCTGTACTTGGTGCGGGCAACTGCGTGCTTCTTCGAGTGCATTTGGCTTCACGCTGGTTCTCCTCCTTGAGGCTGTTGGAGAATTCGGTGAATAGGCGGCAATCTCCTAGGGTGTGGCTCGCTCTGAGATGTCCTCGACTGTCTTCAAAACAGTGGATCGCGCAAGGTCCTTCCAGTTGCTCTTTAGCTGTGAGTTTGTTGGAGTCGGCGTGCCTTCTTCTCCTTGAGATTTGGAAGATCTGCGAGGGGTCTTCTGCTCGGCTGTGGAATCTTGGGTCAAGATGTATCCCGTCGCTGAGTGATTGGTTCTGGATGAATTTGGCGAATTCATCTATCCTTCGATCCGGGTCGTAGTACTCTCCGGTCTGGGTTTCGGAGTTGCTGTCTTGGCGTGTGGTGGGAGTCCGGGCGGCGGCGGGTCATCGACTGGTGGGCGAGCCTTATGTTACACGCCGCGACTCTTCGAGTGGTGTCCCCGAGTAGAGTCCTCGCGTTTGCCTTCTAATTCGTCGAGTTCTTTTCCGTCGGTGATGGATCTGATGGTCGTCGGGGTGCCGGATTTAATTCGGCTGCAGGCTACATGATCTTGACGAGACGATGGATATGCTTGTGGTGAACTTGAATTCCTCGAGCGGGCTAGATCCAGTTCTAGTCCTCGAGTCTTGATCTGCAGAGGGCGGGACCACCGAGATCGTGATTCCATCCTGTGTAGGTCCCACAGACGGCGCCAATTGGCGGGGATCAGCCCCGGCAAATCCCATGGTCAGGGATACTGGGTTAGTCATAGAGAAGGCACAGGTTGGACGATACTCGTCGGCTAGCAAGAGAAGCACTTCCTGCTCGATATGATTGCGTAAGGGGGCGATTACAGTGGAGGCCAAGGCGAGTTCTCGCAAGGCTAGATGAGTAGATGCGTATTGGATTGATCTGGACGTCTCCCCTCCCAGCCTTTATATACTAGGCTAGGTCTCGGGGAGTCCGTACTAGGTTACAAATATAGTTTCCTAGTTCTAGTCTTGCCTTGTACGCCAAGTTGTGCCTTCCATACTAGTCGCGGACTCCTACGTCGGTGCCTGGTTGGGCCAATCGTGGGCTTGTCATAGCTTCCAAGCGGGCCTTCTGTCTTCATACGCACCAGGTAGCCTTACATGCAGGAGTCGTGGCGTCACCCCCTCGTCACCATCGGATCCCAGCAAACTCATCATAGCAACAGCAGAAAGATTACATATGTGCCTCAATCATGTAAGGCAGCTCACGAGGTCTAAACCATGAAGAATAAAGAGGGGGAGGAGAACATCACATAGCTACTGATCATGGACCCATGGTCCAAGGTGGACTACTCACGGTTCATCCGGGAAGCATCCATGGTGCTGGAGAAGCTCCCGGAGGTGGTTCCTCCCTCCAGCAGGGTGCCGAGAAGAGGTCTCCTGGTGCTCCCGATCTTGGAAGCGCGGCGGCGTCGGAACAGAGGAGAGATCGCGAAAAAGGGTTCCCGTCTCGGGGGTTTCGCGTCACGGAGAATATATGGGCGAAGGGGGGCAGCCAGGGGGGACACCAGGGGTCCAGGCGGCCCCCTGGCACGGCCCCACCCTAGGGCATTCCGGGAGGGCACCTGGGGCCCTGGTGGGTCCCCTCTTCCCCCCCCCCCCCCCTAGGTGATTCCCGAAGCTTCCGTAGCGCTGATTTTTATTGGATTTTTCCCGATTTTTTGGAGCAATTTTAATATGGGGGAAGCCTGAAATAGAAAAACGACAGAAAACAGGAACTGGCACTGGGGTGCACTGAGTTAATAGGTTAGTCCAAATATGATCAAAAGTGTATGGAAGTGTATCAATATCATAGCAATATCACGCAAAAGAAGCATGGAGCAAGCAGAAATTACAGATACGTTTTGGACGTATCAACATCCCCAAGCTGAATCCTTCTCGTCCTCGAGTAGGTAAATGATAAAAAGCATAATTTTTGTGGTGACATGCTACCAACCATATAAGAACTTTTTTAAGTAAAGCAATCAAGGCATGTAATTCAATTCAAGTCATAACAGGCAAGAGTCTATATTTAGCATTGAAACAAGCAACATAAGAACATAAAGGTACAAGAGCTCTCGCTGTCCGTGACTCGAATGTCTCCAAATGGTGTTTGCATCCAAGAAAGGGGATAGGGATATACGAGAAAAAGTTATTTTTGTGTTGAGAACTCAATCTACTAAAGTTTCACATTTGGTCTTCTTTGGAATCTTATCTTGACTCATCCCCAAACCACTAGCCAGGTACAAGTCAAAATGATCCACTCATGTTCGATATTTTGAGCACTCATGCAATGGCTGAGCGTAAGCAAGAAAGTTGACACTTAGGATGGCAAAGAGAGAATATGGTGGAGGAGGAAGACAAAAAGGTGAGAAAGGCTCACATCAATGAGGACAATCATAGGCGAGGGAAAGCCAAATGATAGATATGATGTGAGGAGTAGGGATTTCAATGCAACGGATGCACATATGAGCTAAGGTAAGCTCTCCAATGGAACTAGTGGGGGTGCATCCAACTTGCTTGCTCAAGAAGACCTAGAGCTCATATGAGGAGGCTCATCATTGGAATATACAAGCCAAGTTCTATAGTGTGAAGGTCCCCACATAGCTATATGCATGAATGATAATCTCTATGGAGTACAAGATATAAGATGGAGTACGAGTGTGGATCCCTCAAAAGGAATAGTAGTGTGCCCCCTTCTCTCTTTTTATTTCTTTTTCTCTTTTTTCTATTTTTTTGTATTTTTTGGTGGCCTCAATGGCTCTTTCTATTTCTCTCATTTGTCCTCTTTTGGGATCTTTTCATTTTTTCCTCTTTGGGATATTTTCCTCACTTTAGGGCCAACACTCTATATATTATAAAAAGTATAGAAGATCTTTCACACTTTACAATGTACTCAAATCATAAAGAAAATGTATCTATCATGATGTATGCAAATGTATGCCTCTTCCAATGTCGCAGGATATGCAATGATACTAGCGCGTCATGTAGCAATGATTAGGGCAAGGCCCAACTAGCATGCGGCTCATCGATCAAGCAAGTAGCATGTATGACATGAAGATCAAGTCATGAGAAGGTGGATGTTGCATGGCAATGTATCTTGGAAAGGCTATGGATATGCCTTGATAGGTAGGTATGGTGGCTGTTTTGAGGAAGGATTTAAGGAGGTTTATGATGACAGAGTGTATCGTGCCAAGGGTTTGGATGTACCGGCGAAGGTGGACGCCAAATCTCGGAGTGAGAAGAAAGCAATGCACGGCACAGGAGAGGTTAGAAAAATATGGAAAGGTGGAAGTGTCAACTTTCGAATACTCATATTAGTCCGAAGAACTCATGCACTTATTATTGGTAACTCTCAATCTAATAAGGAGTTTCTCAAAGAGACAAGTACCCCGAGGAAGAGTGTATGGCGATTTGGTTATCCTTGCGCATCCTCGACTCATGGTACGTGAATGTACTCTAATATCCGATCCCTCCAAAGAGTAGTGATCCATCTAGTAGCTAAAGTTCTCAACTAATTTGTAAGTTTTGAAAATAAACACGGATTGCCCAAAATACGACATCTATCACTAATAGGCTAAAGCTCTTGACACCAAAAGTTCAAACATTACTCATGGCAATACCTCAAAACTATTGCAAGTTACTACTACAACTGAATAGCAACCTCCGTTACCTACTTTAAGTCAAGACACAAAACTCAGTGCAACAGGCAAACTCTCTAAACAAGATAAACTTGAAAAAAAAAGAGAGTTCTAGCAGTAACTAAACAAAATCTCTTAAAAAGATAAGCATGAAAACTAAGAGCTAAACATGACAGTAGCTATGAAAAAGATAAAGAACACACATAGCAAAGATAAGCATGAAAATCCTATGATGTGTTCTAGATTTTGAAAGTGGAGCGTGTTTCTCTCCCACACAAAGAAAGTTGGGTTCTAACTTGTTCTGAACAGCAAGCAAAGCTAAAGAAAACTAAAAAGGAAATAAAGAGCAAGATGCTCCACGCATAGCACATAACGCATGAAGTGATAAAAATATAGTGAAACGAAAGACGAACTGATAATTGTTGATGGAGAAGGGGATGCACGGGGGCATCCCCAAGCTTAGACTCTTGAGTCTCCTTGAATATTTCTTGGGGGTGCACGGGGGCATCCCCAAGCTTGAGCGTTTGACACTCCTGAATCTTCTTTCATCATCTTCCCTCGCACACTTGAAAACTCCCTTCATACATAACTCATCATAATCTGATTAGCAAGGTTAGTAACAATAATAAAATAATTTTTCCTCTACTTGAAATAAGGATATTCTTGAAGATCTACTGTTTCTCAAGATTTCCAAAAAGTTTTTGCAAAGAAAAAGCAAGCTTAAGGTTTGCAAAATGAAGAAAAGGAAAAACAGGACAGAATCTGTGAAAAACAGACCAGCAGTTAGTAAGATTTTTTTAGGGATACTTCTGCAACTCAAATCAAAAAACTCAGAACATACGGAATTTCCGTAATTGTATAGATCACTCTGTGTAAAAATTCCAGCTCAAAAAGATGAACTGGGATTTTTCTGTGATTTTTCCAGTCACGAGGACAGAATCTGTTTTCTGGACAGCATGTCACAACCTTCACTTCCCTTGTCATATGAGGCTATAAATGGCACAAAGCTTGAAAAATAAAGATACAATGATGTTTATACAGTAGTAACAATCATCAAGACCACTAAAAACAGAAGAAAAACACCATGGGTTGCCTCCCAACAAGCGCTTTCTTTTACGCCTTTAAGCTAGGCATAAAGATTATAAAAGGTGCTCTCATAAGAATAAGAATTTGAAGAAAAAGAGAGCATCAAGAAGCAAATATGAAACACACTTAAGCCTAACCCACTTCCTATGCATAGGCATCTTGTAAAAAAATAAGTCAAAGAAGCACAAAGTGACATGCATAGAAAGGTGGAACAGGAACAATTTCAAAACTTTCAACATGAAGAGAGGTGTTTTTGAAATATGGAAGTTTCTACAAACAAACTTTCCCCTCTAAAAGTAATTTTCAGTAGTATCATGAACAACATCAAGAATATAACTATCACATAAATCATGTTGTGCATGACCTACAAGCACACGTGTATAATTTTCAACACGGTCTTTAGGATCATAAGATAAATGCAACCCATCACACTGAGCCTTAATAAGTGCACAGTTCTCCAGAATATGAGTTGGAGATTTCAAAAGGATAATAGGACAATCAATTGTGGGTGCAATAGCAACAATTTCATGCTTAACATAAGGAACTATAGAGAGTTCATTTTTGTCAGCAGCATCCATAGTGGCATCTTGGCCATCAACAAAGCAAGTATCAAAATTTTCAGAAAGGGATATTTCAAGTGAGTCCTCGGAATCATGGGATTCCTCCTCAAAGAAATCATTGGCCTATTCTTGGGCAGAAAAAAATTTATTTTTAAAATCCTCAATATAAGAATTGGAAGTATAATTCTCGAAGCAATAAGCAAGAACTGCAAAGTTTTAGGACTGGTGAATAGTACCGTGATACCTTTCAATAAAAGAATCAATCTCATAAGCACCTTTAAAAGCAACAAACTATTCAATCTTTTCAACATCAAAGTAATCATAGAAACCTTTAGCATAAGAAGATAAGATTTCATTTTCATTGAACTCACATTGGAAAGGGGGGTGTTTATGATCTATATTAGAACAACAAGTAAAATCATAATTGTAGCACAAAAGTTTAGCATGGAAATAAGAAACATGTATTTGATCCCATAAGTGTTTCCCTTTCTGAGATAGGCGGTTCCGCGCATAATGAGCATGCTCATCCAATGATTTTCCCTCAACCAAGTCGGTTGGGTTTTTAGCGCGAGCACAAATTGATCGAAGACGATCCAAGT
This sequence comes from Bromus sterilis, assembly GCA_950022295.1. NCBI lineage: Eukaryota > Viridiplantae > Streptophyta > Magnoliopsida > Poales > Poaceae > Bromus > Bromus sterilis. The sequence continues at coordinate 110,391,092 of OX465596.1, read as the reverse complement.
GAAACATGTCAAATATGTCCATCCTACCATATTTGGGCGGTTCAGCACCCATGGCGAGGATATCATAACTAGGCAAAGCAAGACAAAGGCAAAAGGTAGCAACTAGTTTTTTTGGTTTTTCATATAACACACAAAAGCAAAAACAAAAACTGAAAGGTAAACTAGCAAGACTAAAAAGCAAAGATAAAAGATAGTGTGCCACTCCCCTATCTTGAAGAGTGGAGTCCCCGGCAACGGCGCCAGAAATTGCTTTGATGTCGCGAGAGTTTACTTCTCGCCCCTCGTTGGTTACCCAAACTGGAAGGTTGTGATGTAGAAAGCAGCAAATTTCCCTCGGTGAAGATACCAAGGTTTGTCTCCGGTAGGACTCCGACAACGATAAGTAGGTGGTTCAGCAAGTGATGCGCCATCTGAAAAGAATCACTTTCTTCTCCTGGACCTGCACACACAACAGATAACTTTGCTCCCAACGAGTTCAGAGAGGTTGTCAATCCCTCTGGCCTTGTTGTTTACAAAGGATCAAACGCACGGGATAATAATGATAGTGATAGCAACGGAAAAGTAAATAAAGCAGTAAATAAATAGTGGGTGTAAACAGTATTGGAAATATGGACTGGGGTCCCATGATGTTCACTAGTGATGTCTCTCTCCCAAAAGACGATAAAATAGCCATGCGAGGTAAACAAATTACAGCTAGGCAATTGACAGGATTATGTGCGCAAACCAATGCTAACTATGCTACAAAGAAAGGAAGAGGCTCAAAAGCTTGGGCGGTACGCCAAATCAAGTAGACCGAAATCCATCTGCATCTACCTACAATCATCCACCTTGAGATATCTATCCAGAACATCTCGCTGGTATTAAGTTGCGAATCCCACCCAAAGTGTAAACTCAAAGAAACAAACAACTGCATTAAAGAACTTTGCGTAAAGTAAATAATCCTTGCACCCGCAAGTACAACCACCTTTGTTTTCTCCTTTGTGGCAACAGCACATCCCCTAGACTCATGTTTCTGTCACTCAAGCTAGTCATCGGGGGGCATGAACCCACAATCATGCATAACGCTCCCTCTTGGAGTCACTACCTACTACTTGGCCAAAGCAATAAACAGCAACGGAGAACATGCAAGAGTTACTCAAGAACATAAATATAAAAGAGGAGAATCAAATATATTACTCGAACACAGTCTGAACATAGTCTCATAATTCATCGGATCCCAGCAAACTCAGCATAGCAACAGCAGAAAGATTACATATGTGCCTCGATCATGTAAGGAAGATCACGAGGTCTAAACCATGAAGAACAAAGAGGGGAGGAGAACATCACATAGCTACTAATCATGGACCCATGGTCCAAGGCACGGTTCATCCGGGAAGCATCCATGGTGGTGGAGAAGCTCCCGGAGGTGGTTCCTCACTCCGGCAGGGTGCTGGGAAGAGGTCTCCTAGTGCTCCCGATCTTGGAAGCGCGTCGGCGGCGGAACAGAGGAGAGATCGCAAAAAAGGGTTCCCGTCTCGGGGGTTTCGCGTCACGGAGAATATATGGGCGAAGGGGGGCAGCCAGGGGGGGCACCAGGGGTCCAGGCAGCCCCCAGGCGCGGCCGGTGGGCGCGCCGGGAGGGCGCCTGGGGCCCTGGTGGGTCCCCTCTGCCCCCCCCCCCCTAGGTGATGCCCGAAGCTTCAGTAGCGCTGATTTTTTTTATTGGATTTTTCCCAAATTTTTGGAGAAATTTTATATGGGGGAAACCTGAAATAGAAAAACAGCAGAAAACAGGAACTGGCACTAGGGTGCACTGAGTTAATAGGTTAGTCCAAATATGATCAAAAGTGTATGGAAGTGTATCAATATCATAACAATATCACACAAAAGAAGCATGGAGCAAGCAGAAATTATAGATACGTTTTGGACGTATCACTTGGAAAAGTCGATGAAGGTGGCCTTCGTCTCGTCCTTGGACTTGAGGAAGAACACCCACGTGTATCTTGAGTAATCATCAACAATGACAAGACCATATTTCTTCCCACCAAGACTATCCCATGATGGAGGCCCGAAGATATCCACATGAAGAAGCTCCAAAGGCCTTGGTTGCCACAACATTCTTGGGGGTATGCTTTGCTTGATGTTGCTTCCCGGCTATACATGCACTACACACACGATCTTTCTCAAAAGACACGTTTTTTTAGTCTGAGGATGTGTTCACCCTTTAGGAGATCTTTTAGATTTCTCATGCCGACATGGGTTAGCCGATGATTCCATAGCCACCCCTTGTCGGCCTTGTCCATTAGAAAAGTTGCATGGTAAGTACTCTCTTTCGAGAAATCAGCCGTGTAAAGGTTGCCATCCAACTCTCCAACAAAGGCCACTTCGAGAGTATCTCTCCTAAAGAATTTCACACTTGTTAGACCAAATATTGTATCATAACCAACAAAAGCTAATTGACGAACGGAAAGCAAATTGTATTGAAGGGATTGGACAAGCATGAGAATGGCAAGAGACATGTCATTAGTAATAGCCACCTTGCCCTACCCAAGTACCTTTCCCTTAGAACCACCACCAAAGACAATGCTCATATATGGTTGAATTGCATCCATGAAGTCCTTGAGCAAACGGATTTCTCCGGTCATACGATTGGTGCATCCACTATCAATCACCCATTTGACTCCACCGGAGAGAGCATCCTACACATAGATTTAGGATTTGGTTAGAGGTGCCCATTTTGCAATGGGACCTCTAAGGTTAGTAACAAGGGTCTTTGGAACCCAAATAGGATAGAAACGGAAAGCATTACGGACCCCAATAAATTTGGCATACACATCTCCATCCTTTTCCTTACGGAGCACATAGGATGGAGGCCTCTTCTCCTTCTTCTTGTTGGGAATGGACTTGCCTCTAGTGGCCTTTCCACTCCCAGCACCAACCTCATCAACCTTCTTCTTACCTTTATCCTTGTGCCCTTCACGAACAAAGATCACCTTTTGAGGAGTTTATCCCTTGCTAAGGGTGACATCCTTTGTCACACTCGTACTTGGATCAAAACCAAGTCCCTCCTTAGCAAAGGACTCCTTGTGATGACTTAGTACATCATTTAGGTTTTTCTCGCCTTGGACACAAGTCAAGAGGCCCTTCTTTAGTTAAGCATGAAGAGCTAGGTTCTCCTCAATGAGATATGCTTGATCAAGAGTAGAGTTAGTAGCACAAGCATCAACATGTACAATGGTAGGAGGAGACATCTTAGTAAGGGTTTTTATGTGAGCAAACTTGTGAGCCTCAAGATTGTTCCTAAGGGTGGTGAGTTCATCGTATTTTCTCTTGAGGGACATGGTGAGTACCTCAACATCCTTATAAAGAGAAGTGTTTATCTCGACAAGCTTGCTCATATCATTAGCAAGTTCCTTACAAATATCATTAGCCTTTTTCAAGGAGGCAACATTTTTTTCATTTAATTCATTTGATGTTTGGACAACTTTGCACAAGTTATCATTGTGAGCTTCCTCAAAGTCAACCTTTCGCTCAAGGAGAGCATAGTTCTCCTTTTCCTCGGTGAGGAGGATTTCAAGATCCTTAATGGTTGTGGAGTGCTTACCCACCACATCCATAAGCAATTGAAACATTTTGAGCTTGTTGCCTTTGAGAGAGCTCATCATTTTGTTCACTTTAGCAAACAACAAATCTTCACATGTAACATTTGCATCATCACTTTACGCATCATGAAATTCATCATGAGGTGATTCGGAAGAGAACATGAAGGACTCATCAATAGGGGTTACCTTGATCTTGGCCGAGGTGGAGGGAGTATCATCATCAACCAACTTGGCCATGAGACACTTGTGTGCATTTCCGGTGTAGTCACTCATGTAGTTGTAGTTGACAACTTCACCTTCCTTGTTGAGTAGCTTCAAGGTCTTTTGTTTATCTTGAGCAACTCCGGCCGCACCACCAACATCCTCAGGATCGGACCCTTCTAGGGACAACAAGCCTTTCTTCTTGAACTTGTTGTTGAGAGGGTATGGTAGCTTCTTGTCAACTTCCTTCTGAGGAAATCGAGGCTTGTCCTCTCTCTTCTCGTACGGTCAATCCTCCGCAATGTGTCCCGGTCTCTCACAGTTATAGCATGTTCTTGACTTCTTCTTTTAGAATCTTCCCTTGAAGTCTCCTTTGGTGAACCTCTTTACAAAGAGATCCATATCATCATATGAAGGAGTATCATCGGAGTTATCATCATATTCATACTCATATTCTTCCTCATCGTCATCAAACTCCTCGAGCCTAGACTTGAGGGCAAGGTTTGAGGATGGTCCACCATATGTGGCAAGTAGTCTCTTGGACTCCTTTAGGTGTTCTTCATATTGCAAGAAAGTGGCAATCACATCATCCATTGTCATCTTGAAGAAGTCAGGCATACGCATCAATTCTCACACCATTTGATGTGAGTATACCATGAGAGCATTCAACATCTTGTCCACAAGGTAACGTTTGGTGATTTGATATCCATCCAAATATTTCTCACATGTGAAGGATTGGACATGTCCGGAGAGAACTTTGAGACGCATATGGAGTTGTTGGGGGCGTCTCATCTTTCTTCATGTGAAGGTTGTGCAAATCATTCTTGGCGGTCTCATATCTTGTCATTTGTAGAGATCCGGTTCCCGAATTGGCAATGAGAAGATTATCCCAAAGTTCCTTGGCATTGGTGATATGGAGAAATGGTGCTTGAGTCAACTCATCCATTCCTATTTTCAAGAACCCAATGGCCGCAAGGTTGAGGTGTCTATCAAACACTTCACTGGGTGTAAGGTTGTTTGGGTCAACCGGATAGTAACCTTTGCCGGAGTCGATGAGGTTCCACATTGGTTCACACACAAACCTAAGATAATCTTCCATAAGACTTTTCCAATCCAAGAAGTTAGTAGTCTCAGTTAGTACCGGCAGATTGCCATTGAAATTATACTTAGGTTCCACAAGCTTGGGGGTAGGATAGTCCCATTGGTAGGGACCACCTCTTTGCAAGGGAAGTTCAGAACCGGGGTCCACGAAGGTCGCATGTGGGGACCTTGGGGCCGAACCACTTGACGTTTGTGATTCCGATGTCGTAGCCTTCATCTTCGCAAAAGCGGCTTCCATATCCCGTTTCTGTTTTTATAGAGGTTGTACTAAATCAATTGAGGTGAACAATTTATGTTCCTCAATTTCAACCGAAACATTCCCCGTGGAGGGGGGGGGGAATCGCAAGTTGTGCGGAGGCTCTTCGTTCGAACGCCAATCTCTCGGCTTCCAAACGAGCGGCATCTGCAGCAATTGCGACCTCCTCCACGCGCGCACCCAAACTTTCGGGGTTGTCGTCCTTGGTCATCTCGCTCTATCGAGGTTAAGCCACAAGATTATAGCATGAGGCTCTGATACCAATTGAAAGGATCGAGATAGACCTAGAGGGGGGTGAATAGGTTATATTACAAATTTTAACACTACTTATCAATTTTAGGCAATAATTCGGAAGATAAAGATGTGTCTAACAATTGCAAGGGTGACCTAGATAAGATAAGGTAAACAACAAGAACAATATAGTAAAGCGAGTGAGGGATAAACAACAAGGTAAGAACACGGTAGTGCAAGTAAAAGGGGAAGGAGTAGGGATAACCGAATGACGCGAAGACAATGATGTATCCCGATGTTCACTTCCTTGGAGGGAAGCTACACACCATTCGGAGAGAGTGGGTGAAACCACGAAGGCACACCAACGCCACGAAGGCTCACTCTATTCCCCTTGAGATATCACCACGAAGGCGATTCCCAACCACTATCGGTTGACCTTAAAGGTGGTCACCAAACCCTCAAAAACTTAACGCGGGTAATCACAATGGTCGATTCCTCTCCGAAGAACTCCTACCCGCCTCGGATTCTCCAACCTTCAAGAGTAACAATATCAATGGGGAAAAGCTCAATAATTGCTCAAATCACGATTTTCTTTGGTCGGAAGATGGGGAAGGTACTGATATATCACCGGGTGAAAGATCCGACTAGAACTCTCACAAATCTCTCTCGGATCTTGGATTTAGTGTAGGAGATGAGGGAGAGGGAGCACTTGGTGTTCTTGAGTGAAATAAGTGAAGTGGTCAACCCTCACACGAGTAGGTGGGGGATATTTATAGGTGCTCACAAACTAGCCGTTTTGGTGCAAGCCATGTCGGACGGTCCGGGGCAAGCTCGGACGGTCCGGGGCAAGCCCGGACGGTCTGACACATAGTCCGGACGTCCGACATGGTCAACGCCCAGGCAACCGTGAAGGTCGTGGGAGACCACCTCGTCGGACGGTCTGGGTTATATCCCGGACGGTCCGGGCTAGGCCCGGACGGTCCGACCTATATCCCGAACGGTCTGACAAGGGGGTAAAATACCACTGGACTTCAGGAGTCATATGTCGGACGGTCCGAGTCGGAGACCGGACGGTCCAACCAATGTACCGGACGGTCCGACAAGAGGAAAAAATACCACTGTACTCACGAGTACATATCTTGGACGGTTCGGGATACAGCCCGCACGGTCCGGGATACAGCCCGCACAGTCCCGACTTGTCTCTCGGACGGTCCGACCAACACAATATATATTCTAATCGACGTGTGATGAATTTCCTACACAACTACAACATTTTCATGGGTTGTGGACAAGTGTATTTTACATGTTATAGTATTTTATGACTTGGTCAAGTCTTAAACTCATCCTTAGGATCCCCTCTTAATAGCGTGGGGATCCCTATGACTCAAGAGGCAAATAGTAAAGAGGACTTAGTGTCATCTTCCGGTCTTTTGTTGAATTCTTGAGTATGACTGGAGTTTTCGCACATGATCCCTACATGATGATATCAAGAGAACTAACAATTCCTGTGTATCACTTAGCAAACGTAGTTAGTCCCCTATATGTATATTGTCATCAACAACAAAATATGCTTGAGGGCAAGATTACACTTTAAGGTACAACTAACTTCTGGTAGTAGCGCGGGGGCTAGCCCCACACTACTACTAGGGCTAGCCCCATGATACTACTACTTATCCTAATGTAACCCGCGCTACTGCTATAAAGCAATATCGTGTCTCCGGCACCCTCGCTACTGCTATTTCTGTCTACTTGTGGCATCCACCCCGCGCTACTGCTACCATTTTACCCCGCGCCACTGCTAGTATTTTTTATTTTATCTTTATTTTCTTATGCATATTTAAGCAGTATTTGTATAGATTTTTATATTCTGTATACATCATATATGTACAAAACTGGAACTATATGAGACACCATCATCATCATAGCTAGTGATACAACATAGTCTCATCATCGTCAAAATAGTGATGATATAATTTATTACAAGTCTGCAATACAACTACATATTCTGATATTCATATTCACATACACATGTTTCAACATTGATCTAAACTATGTTGGGATACAAGAGAAAAGCGATCATGATGAGCAAGAAATTGATTATGAAGTTGTTGTTGAGTCGGTTCTTCTTCCTCTCTCCCGTTAGCGTGAACTTCAAGTAGCTAGCTTCCGCTTCACTTTTACTTTGAAACCCTTTGTGGTTGCTTCTCGGGAAGCGATCCACTTGGGCCTGGCACTCTGACCACTCATGGTACAATCCTGTAAGCCTCCCTCTATACACGCCATACCACTTCTTCATCATTGATCTATATCCCTAACACAGATGCGTAACAATTAAGAAAATTTATCGATAATATGCAACATAATATACTCAAGCAACACCAATAGAAATAATTAAAATGTTAGCAAATAGAAGTGACAACAAAATTCATCGTACCAAACTAGAGCGTTATGCAAGTTTAGGGGGGTCGTTTACATCACAAAGTTTCTTCTACAGAAATTCAAAGTTTCGTCGTAGACAAAGTACTAAACGGACATCGTAAACACAATGACTTCTTAGATTTGGCCTTCGGCATATCCGGGAGGATAGACCCTAACTTTGTGAAAGTCATGAGGTCCTAACCCTGCCACTGTATACAAGTGTCCACGTCCTTCCTTGTTTGTGGGTCGGCGAAGAACATTTCATCCTTTGCAATGAAATATTTGTAGATGATCGACGCAAATGACTGTTGGATGCAATAGAACTCAAGTTTGAGTTTATCATTGGTGTCATATGCTAAGTTTTTGGCCCAATCGCGGACATACTTATCGATTACACTTGTCATGCAAAGTGTTTGTTGATCCCTTCTAAACTCATTCATGTAATGGATGATGTAGAATTCATCCTTCCTACTTGTTTTCGATTGCTGGACGCAGCAGAAGTCAGTTTTATGGCCGAAATCCGGTATGCTTGTCTTGTGTTTGTTTATCCTGACGGGGCCTCCCTTAAGGCCGAAGCTGAAGAAAAATTTATTGAGAACACTCTTAATGTGGGTGTAGTCTTTCTTCTTCGTATTTTTGAATGAGTTCAAATAGATAGCGTGGGATACTTGCAAGTATAGAATGATAAGGATGCATCGTTCACCGTGCAAAATAAATTAACATCAAATTAACCTCCATACGTGCAAAGGGATGGTTGAAATGTACGAAAGGATACGTTATAGTGGCTAGAAAAACACTTATGTGGGATGATAAGGCACAAGAATCATTTCCTTGCCCTTATTCGCCAGCATGAATTCTTCAAGGTACGCACTCGCAGCATCACGTTCCACGCTCCCGGCCTTGAAGAAGCTCCACCTATGAGAGTTGTAGTTGGTAAAAGTGTCAGAAAAGTTGGACCAACGACACTACACCAACGAAGTTCTTGCAAAGAAAAGCAAAGATGGAAAGCAGGGTGATAGAGTTAGGTTGAAGGTGGAGCACCCGAACTTGGTAGTTCCGCAGGACGACATTGAAGAAATAAGAAAACGACATCACCAGGACGCAAGTGATGGTGTGAAGAAAAAGGGACAATCAGTGTAACACCCCCAATTTCATGCTACAGTAATTTTTTTGTTAGTGTCAAGTCCTAGTGATTAGCAAGTAATTAATCCCCTTGATCATGCCCCCAAATCAAATTCAACTTAATTGCATGGTTTAAAAACAAAGTGGAAATTAAAGTTAAACTAAAAATTGTAAACTAAAAATTAAAGTTAAAATAGCCTTGGTAATTTTTACAATGTTTTAATAATATAAACAAATCATACGGTGGCAAAACAAAGGCTTTTACTTCATATTAAATAATTCAAAAATCTAAATGATTTTATAAAAGTCCCAAACTTTTTGTAACAACATATTATATTGTAATAGTAATATGGGAGAAAATCTCATATTTTAAAAAAATGCAATTGATGGCTAAACAAAATAAAATAGAAGTAGAAAAGCTTTAGAGAAAAGATAATTAGAAAATGGTTAAACTTTTCCCAGGGCGAGGCCCATCGACCCAGCCCATTCCCCTCTCTCTTCCCCTCCACGTGCTCCCTCACCTGCTCCCCCTCCCCCCGTGGCACCATAGCCATGGCCAGGAGCCGTTCAGCGCTCCCCCTAGACCCTCCTCGCCTCCCTCGTCGACAACGTGCTGCAGCTCGAGGATAAGAACACCCCGTGGTCACCCCGGTGCCTTGCTATATATTCCCCCCCCCCCTCGTGCTCGCCATTCCCAACACGCCCGAGCCGCCATGGTCGCCACCTATTGAGCTCACGTGGCCAACTAAGCTCCCAGCCCCGGACACCGTGCCCGAAGCTTCCTCGTCGTCGTCGTCGTCGCCCTGGAGAAGGATTTGATCCGGGACGCCACGCCTCGCCGGAATCGGGCCGATCCCCTCCACACTCCCCCACCGGCCTCCCATCCGCTCCCATTGGAACCGTGGTGAGCTCCTGCTTCGTTCACATCTCTCATCTTCCGATTTCGCACACCAAAACACCGTTCCCCATGTAGCCCCACTTCGGCCGCCGCCTCTCTCGCCGTTGTCATCGTGCCACCGCGCCCGCGCTCGGCGCGGCTCTGCCTCGCGCTCTGGCCTCCCCGGGCCACCCCGCGGCACGCGCGCCCCCTGGTCACGCCACGTGCTTTCCCTCGCATGTCGTGTCCCCGCCGTGCCCCTGCTCGGACGTCGCCATAGCGCCATGTTGTGCGCCCCCGTTCACCCCCCCCCCCCTAGTGCGCGCGCCCTCGCCGCTTCCAGCCGCGCCCCTAGACCCATCCAGCGCCCATGGCCTCCCTGGACGAGGCTCGGCGGCGGCAAGCCGTGCCAGCCATGGCCGGCGTGCCCTCTGGCTCAGGGGATACAACCCCCTAACCCCCTGTCGACTTAAGATCAACAGATTAAAAAAACCTATGCATATGACAGTGGGCCCTGCACCTTAATCTAATTGAAGTTTAGTTAAATGTAATAGCCCTTGTGTCACTTACAGTTGGATGATACGTCCCAAACGTATCCATAATTTCTGGTTGCTCCATGCATGTTTTGTGTGATATTGCTATGATCTAGATACACTTTCATACACTTTTGATCATATTTTCACTAACTTATTAACTCAGTGCACCACAGTGCAAGTTCCTGTTTTCTGCTGTTTTTTTATTCCAGGTTTCCCCCATATTAAAACTGCTCCAAAAATTCTGGAAAATCGGATAAAAATCAGCGCAACGGAACCTTCCAGAGCCCCGAAGGAGGGCCAGAGGGGCCCCACCTGGTACCCAGGTGGCACGGCCTAGGGTGGGGTCGCGTCGGGTGGCCGCTGGACACCTGGTGTCCCCCCTGGCTGCCCCCCTTCACCTATTTAATCTCCGTGACGCGAAACCCCCAAGGACAGAACCCTTTTTCGCGATCTCGCCTCTCTTCCGCCGCCGCCGCGCTTCCAGGATTAGGAGCGCCAGGAGACTTCTTCCCGGCACCCTGCCGGAGAGAGGATTGACCTCCGGGAGCTTCCCCTCCACCATGGATGCTTCCTGGATGTGTCGTGAGTAGCTTTCCTTGGACCATGGGTCCGTGATCAGTAGCTATGTGATGTTCTCCTCCCCTCTTTGTTCTTCATGGTTTAGTCCTCGTGAGCTGCCCTACATGATCGAGGCACATATGTAATATTTCTGCTGTTGCTTGCTGAGTTGCTATGTTCAGATTGTGATTGAGTAATATATTTGGTTATTATCTTTTATATTGTTGTTCTTAAGTAATTCTTGCATGTTCTCCGTTGTTGTTTATTGCTTTGGCCAAGTAGTAGGTAGTAACTCCAAGAGGGAACGTTATGCTCCATTGTGGGTTCACGCCCCCCGATGACACGCTTGAGTGACAGAAACATGAGTCTATGGGATGTGATTTTGCCACAAGGGGGAAAACAACGGTGCTTGTAACCGTGGTTTCAAGGATTGTTTACTTTACGCAAAGTGCTTTTAATGCAGTTGTCTGTTGCTTTGGGCTTACACTTTGGGTGGGGCTCGCAACTTAATACCAGCGAGATGTTCTGTATAGATATCTCATGGTGGATGATTGGTAGTAGATGCAGTTGGATTTCGGTCTACTTATTTTGGCGTACCACCCATGCTTTTGAGCCTCGTCCTTTCTTTGTAGCATAGTTAGCATTGCGGTGCGTTTATACTCATGTCAATTGCCCAGCTGTAATTTGTTTACCTCGCATTGCAGTCTTATCATCTTTTCGGAGAGAGACATCACTAGTGAACATCACGGGACCCCGGTCCATATTCTCATCACTGTTTACACATTTATTTACGTTCCTGCTTTTACTTTCTAGTTGCTATTATTATCATTATCCCTTGTGTTTGATCCTTTGTAAACAATAAGACCGGAGAGATTGACAACCTCTCTGAACTTTGTTGGGAGCAAAGTTATTTGTGTCTGTGTGCAGGTCCACGTCAGTTGCGCCGCTGACACCTACTTATCATCTCCGGAGTCCTACTGGAGACAAACCTCGGTATCTTCACCGAGGGAAACTTGCCGCTACGTTGCATCTCACCTTCCATTTGGGGTAACCAACGAAGGGCGAGAAGCAATTATCATCTCTTGCGTATCAAGAAAATTTCAGGCGCCGTTGTCGGGGACTCCGAGTGCTAAGATAGGGGAGTTGCCCACTACCTTTTACCTTTGCTTTTTAGTCTTGTTAGTTTACCTTTCAGTTTTTATCTTTGTGTCTTATATCAAAAATAACAAAAAAAAATCTTGCTCTTAGTAGTCCTCCTTGTTTAGATGAACATGTTAGGACTTGGTGCTTTGCGGGAATCAGAAGTTCTCGATTTCCGTCAAAGGGATGGAGAAAATATGAAGAAGGCATGGGACAGAATTTCTGAAGCACATAAAAGAATTATGCCTTGGATACCTATAAAACTTGTGCTTAGGAATTTTTACCATGGTATTTTTAAGTGGTGTAAACACTCTCTTGATATTATAGCTGAAGGAGACTTTCTAGAGTGTGATGAAGCTAGAGCTCTTGATATTTTGCATAGTCTATCTAGTTATTTTGTTTATGATCGTAGTATTGATACTGTTATAGATAGACTTGCCACTATTGAAAAGAGGATGGATGCTCTAGACTTGAGAAAGGTGGAGGAACTTAAATCCAACAAGAAAGAAATGTTGGAGATAGATGATGATTGGGATCCCTTTGTTAGGATTAGCATCTCTAACCAAGACTTCCTTGCTTTTTGTGATATTGGATCCATGGTTTCTACTATGCCAAAAAATAGTTTACGATTATTTGAAACTAGATATGGATAAATTTTCAACTTATCATGAACATGCTAATGGAGATATTTCAGAGGTCAAAGGAAAGGTAAAAGAAGTTCAAGTTGCATTCCTCCATAGGGTTGGACCGATGGATTTCTTCATCATGAAGCCGAACCAAAGCAACATCGTTCTTGGGAGGGACTTCCTCCGAGCTATGAAAGGCTTCATCGATATTGGTAACGGGCACATACGCTTATGCGGTAAGGCAAAAGGTAAGTAACTCTTTCCTAGGAAGAAGAAGAATGACCTTATTGAAAATCAATTTGAAGGTTTTTATGACTCCGATGATCTTGGAGACCTTTGATTCTTCTTTTGCCTTATGCCTAGCTTAAAGGCGTAAAATAATGCGCTTGTTGGGAGGAAACCCAAGATGTTTTTACTTCTGTTTTTAGTGGTCTTGATGATTGTTACTACTGTAGCAACATCATTGTATCTTTATTTTCAAGCTTTGTTCCAAGTTTAGCCTCATATGATAAGGGAAGCAAAAGTTGTGACATGCTGTCCAGAAAACAGATTCTGTCTACTTGACGGAAAAAATCGGAACAAATCACTAGTTCATCTTTTTGAGATGAATTTTGTAAACATCATGCTCTATACAATTGTGAAATTTTCGTATGTTTTGAAGTTTTTGATTTGAGTTGCAGAAGTACCCCAAAAAAATTCTCTACTACCTGTTGTTCTGTTTTTCACAGATTCTGCCACGTTTTGCCTTTCCTTACTTTTGCAAACCTTAAGCTAGCTTTTTCTTTCCAAAAACCTTTTGGCAATATTTAGAAATAGTAGATCTTCAAGAATATCTTTATATCCAGTGGGGAAAATTATTTTATTAAGGGTACTAACCTCTCTAATCAGCTTATGATGAGTTATGTATGAAGGGAGTTTTCAAGTGTGCGATGGAAGATGATGAAAGAAGATCCGGGAGTGGCAAGCGCTCAACCTTGGGCATGCCCCCATGCATCCCCAATAAATATTCAAGGAGACCCAAGCGTCTAAGCTTGGGGATACCCACGTGTATCCCCTTCTCCATCAACAATCATCAGTTCGTCCTTCGTCTCACTATATTTTTATCACTTCATGCGTTATGTGCTATGCTTGGAGCGTCTCGCTCTTAGGTTTACTTTCTAGTTTTCTTTAGCTTTGCTTGCTGTCCTTAACAAGTTAGACCCCAGTTTACATTGTGTGGGAGAGAAACACGCTCCACTCCAATCTAGAACACATCAAAGGATTTTTCATGCCTATCTTTTTACTGTTGTGTGTTCTTTATCTTTTTGTAGCTACTGTCATGTTTAGTTTTAGTCTTAGTTTGTCTTTAGCAAGAGCCTTGGCTTTTGTTTAGTTTGTTCTTGGAACTCTGTTTAGTTTTCATGTTTATCTTGTTAAGAAAGTTGTTTGTTGCACTGAGTTGTGTCTTGTCTTGAAAGTAGGTGACGAGGGGGTGACCCCATGACTCCTACGGATGAGCCTACCCGGTATACCCGAAGACAGAAGGCCCGCGAAGATGACGCCTGGGCCAAGCCTTGGCCCACTAGTGGCACCGACGTATGAGTCCGCGAGTCACAAGGAAGGTGCAAACTTGCCGTACGGAACAAGATCATGGTTAGGAAACCTTATATGTAATACAGGACGGACTCCTCGAGACCTAGCCTAGTATATATAGGCTAGGAGGGGAGACGTCAAGACGGGAAATACACAATCTCTAACCCTAGCCTTGTGCGTACTAGCCTTGGCTCCCCTGTAATCTCCATCTCCGATCAATAACATCGAGCAGGAACGTATCCTCCTGTTAGCCGACGAGCTATCTTCCAACCTGTGCCTCTCATGACTAACCCAGGGTCCCTGACCATGGGATTTTCCGGGGTACATCCCCGTCAATTGGCTCCGTCCATGGGGACTACACAGGTTGGAATTACGATCTCGGCGGTTCCATCCCCAGCAAGCCACAATTCAAGAGCAAGAGCCAGATGCAATCCACCCGAGGAATTCAAGATCACGGCGAATATATCCGCCGTCCCAGCAAGATCGCTCAGCCTACAGCCGTGTCAAGACCAATACTACGACGGCAAGCGAGCCCACCGCTAGCGAAGGAGAACTCGACGACCCAAAAGAAAGGCGCGAGGGTTCCACATGGTGATCCCGATCGACGAACTGCAGCATGAAGAAGAGGACCTGCGGACCACTCGACGACCCACCGCCACCCAGGCACCCGCCCCACAACAGGACACCGACTCCGAGCTCGAGATCAGCGATCGCCAAGACCATCGCCAACGAGGAAGAAATCGACGACTCAGAAGACAGGCGCGAGGATTCTACGAAGAGACCCCACCCGGCGAGTCGAACTATACAGCCACGCGCCCGCCGACTACTCGACGACCCGCCGCCGTGCGGACAGCCGCCGCCCGCCAGATCGAAGGCCAGACGAATTCTCCAATCTCATAAGAAACCAGAATCTAAGCGAGGGGATCGAAATCGACCCGCGAGCTCACGAGCACCCAGCGGATCACGTGGTGTTCTTACTAATCTCAAGGAGGAAACGTCACGCCGGATCCAGCAAGCTCACGGTCCGGTAACAGCTAGAAGGACCCTGCACGATCCACTGCTTCGAAGACAACTGGGGAAACATCAGATCGAGCCACACTCTGGGAGACTGCCGCCTGTTCAACGAACTCATCGACAGCCTCAAGGAGGAAAAACAGCAAGAAGCCAAGCGCGCCCGACGAACCGAGCAGTCGCCCACTCAAGGACAGGTGTGCACAATCCAAGAAGGCAGGGTATCGCAAGCCCAACAGGACGCCTACACCCTCCAGTCTAGAGCAGCCGAGAACCTAAACGCGGTCGAAGTCTACCAGCTACACGACGCAGAAACCAGCATCACATTCTCCCAAAGCGATCACCTGTCAGCAGTCCCAAGGCCGGGGAACGCGCCCCTGGTACTCGACGCTCAAATTGGAGGGTACGACATGGACAGAATCTTCATGGACGGAGGCAGCAGCATGAACATAACCTTCGTCAGCACCCTGCGCAAGATGTTGATCCCGCGGTCAATATGGAAGAAATCAAGCACCGTGTTATACGGAGTAGTCCTAGGAGAAGCAGCTACTTCCCCTGGACTAATCGAGATCGAAGTCGTGTTCAGCAGCAGACGCAATTTCGCAAGACACACACTCGAGTTCGAAGTACTCGACTGGCAATCACAGTACCACGCCATATTGGGACGTCCAGCGTTCGCAAAATTCATGGCGATTCCGCACTACGCCTACCTCAAACTCAAGATGCCAGGATCCGCGGGCGTCATCACTATCAACGGGAGCTTCGTCAAATCAGACAAATGCGACCGCGATTTCTACAAAGTCCCCGACAATTTCGGATCCGAGCAAGAACTCATAGAAACAGTCGTGGCGACAGATAAAAGCACTTTCCCACTAGCAAGCCGAAGCGAGTCAAAAGAGGATGGACGGGACTCCAGGATCGACAGCGATGCGGTCAACCACCAGGTACAACCGACGGACTCAGGAAAAGCAGGCCGCCCCAAAATGCCCTTCGGCTTAAGCAACGCAGGAACAGTACACCAGCGAATGGCGCAATCACACATGAGAAATCGGATCGGTGGAAACATTCAGGCCTACATAGACGAGATCATCACCACAATCAAAGAACTCGGACTAGAATCAGACATAGAGGATGACAACAGAGTTGAACTAGCACAAGTGGCAGCCGCAAACCCAATAGTTAATGAAGAAGCCCACAACGCAGTCGAGGAGCCAGAGCCAGCACCACCAGAGGACCCATCTTGGAGAGAGCCACTCCGCAGGTTCCTAATCGACGGCACCCTACCGCAGGACGTCGCAGAAGCCAAACGCATTAGTCGGCGGTCCAAAACATTCACAGTAATCAACGGACAACTCTACAAGCGCGGCGTTTCCCAAGTCCTACAAAAATGCATAGACGAGGAAGACGGCAAGACCCTACTACTGGAGATCCACGAAGGCACCTGCGGACACCATGCCTGCAGTCGAGCACTCGTGGAAAAATCCTTTCGAGCAAGACATTATTGGCCAACAGCCATGAGAAACGCAGAGGACATCATGTGGCGTTGCATTGCCTGCCAAAAATTTGCCAGCAGACTGCATGCTCAAGCCTCAGAACTCAAGACCATACCACCATCATGGCCGTTCGCCACCTGGAGACTCGACATGGTGGGCCCGCTCAAAAAATCTTCAAAGGGAGGAAGAACCCACCTGCTAGTAGCAGTCGACAAATTCACCAAGTGGATCGAAGCAGCGTCCTTTACCAGCACTACAGCCCTCACTGCAGAAAATCTCATCAAATCAATCACCTTCAAGTTCGGGGTACCACACAACATCATCACGGGCAACGACATGAACCTCACAGCGGTAGAATTCCAGAACTTCTGCGAAGAACTGGGCATCAAAATCAACTACGCATCAGTCGCACACCTGCAATCCAATGGCTAGGTGGAAAACGCAAACGGCCTAGTATGCGGAGGACTCAAAAAGCGGCTCCTCGCACCACTCGAGCAGGCCGCGGGCAACTGGGTAGAAGAACTACCTGCAGTACTATGGAGCCTGCGCACCACCCCAAACACCGCAACTCAGTACACGCCTTTCTTCATGGTGTACGGGTCGGAGGCAGTACTACCGCACGACCTCAAATCCGGGGCACCTCGAATCTCGGGGTACGAAGAAGAAGAAGCAGAAGAAGCACTGCAAGATGACAAGGACACAGCAGACGAAGCAAGGGACACAGCCCTAGCAAGGTCAGAGGGGTACCAGGACAAACTGCGCGCTTACCAAAGCAGCCGCCTGCGCACCAGAACCTTCAATAAGGGCGACCTTGTCCTACGGCTCATACAAGAGAAAGTCCACAAGCTCTCCCCCCAATGGGAAGGACCGTTCATAATCACAGAAGTCATAGGAGGAGGCGCCTATAAACTGAAGAACCCGAAGACTGACGAGGACGTGGGAAATCCATGGAACGTAGTGAACCTACGCCTGTTCTACCCATAGTCTCCACCAGTCATGCTCATCTGGAAGCCCATGTAAACCTTCGACGCAATAAAATGATGTTGCCCAAATACTACCACATCAAAGCACTCGGGGGCTCGAGCACAAAACTCCCCCCGAGAGACGCTATCGTCGCAATCGCGATCTTTTACTAAAGCACTCGGGGGATCGAGCACAAAACTCCCCACGAGAGACGCTATCGTCGCAATCGCGATCTTTTACTAAAGCACTCGGGGGCTCGAGTACAAAACTCCCCCCGAGAGACGCTATCGTCGCAATCGCGATATTTTACTAAAGCACTCGGGGGCTCGATTACAAAACTCCCCCCGAGAGACGCTATTATCGCAATCGCGATCTCTTACCAAAGCACTCGGGGGGCTCGAGTACAAAACACCCCCCGAGAGACGCTATCATCGCAATCGCGATCTTTTACCAAAGCACTCGGGGGCTCGAGTACAAAACTCCCCCCGAGAGACGCTATCGTCGCAATCGTGATCTTTTACCAAAGCACTCGGGGGCTCGAGTACAAAACTCCCCCCGAGAGACGCTATCATCGCAATCACGATTTCTTACCAAAGCACTCGAGGGCCCGAGTACAAAACTCCCCCCGAGAGACGCTATCGTCGCAATCGCGACCTTTTCACCAAAACACTTGGGGCCTCGATTACAAAATCTCCCCCCGAGAGACGTCATCATCGCTCACACATCCCAAAACTCAAAAGGGTCCAAGCAAAAACCCATCGACAAGCGCCACCCGTTGAACTCTATCCGGAATCAAAAGGAAAGATAAGGCTACAACCAAATGGAACACCATGTACTCTGAAGCGATAGGGACGGAGTGCAGGATGCAGACAATTCTTTAAGTCTTCACCTGATCGCCAACGATCACCTAAAGACTCGGGGGCTACTCCCATCGGGATTGCTGCCGCGCACCTGATAAAAGACCGAAAATAATGAAAGGACGACAAAGGAAACAAATTTCAGCCTACGTTCAACTCGCCGACTCAAACGTAGCCTCGGGGGCAACTCCCATCGGGAGCGCTGTCGCGCACCCGATATAACCCGCAGTGCGAAGTTTTTGATGGACTCGAAGACAGCTCTCGATCGCAAAGGACTCGAAGACAGCTCTCGATCGCACAGGACTCGAAGACACCTCTCGGTTGCAAAGGACTCGAAGACAGCTCTCGGTCGCTAGGACTCGAACACAGAAATCGGTTGCAAAGGGCTCAAAGACAAATTCCACTGCAAAGACTCAAGCACAGTTCACATCACAAGGGTCATTTTCAGTACAAAGAGATTCAAAGTACATTGGATAGAAGGCAGCTCTGATTACTCGAAGGCAATCCTCATTACATGGAGAACTAATCTAGTTACAAAAGGCACAAGCAGCCGATAAGCCTAAAGCAAGGAATTATGACTTCTACATGAGTGCCCATGCTGGGATGATTTGCACCAAGACAGCGAGCATCATCACAGACAAAGGAGGAGTCGAAGCAGCAGGCTCATGATGTCAATGACATAACAAAAGGTGAAGCTTGACTTATTTGCGGAGCAGTTGAAGACGATGCTCCACCAGCTTCTTCTTCTGCTCCACCAGCTTCTTCTCCAGTTCCACCCGAGCTGCCGGCGAAGATGACGCTGCCGCCTCCAGTTCTACAAGGTCGCTTGGCGCACCCGCTTGACCGGTGGTTTGACGTGGAGATCCTCTTCAGAACAGGAGGGGGAAGCAGTTGAAGACGGCTCAGCACCAGCACCCGAAGAGTCACCGGAGGAGGAAGCCGTTGACGACGCAGGCAGAGGACTCATCGACCTGTCAGAACCATCACTGCTCGTCTCTGGCCAGTACGGATCCATGCGGTTGCCGCTCGGGTCAAAGGTGCGGATGACACGAGTGTCTTCGCCATCAAAACGGCAACAAAGAGTGTCACCATCACGCAAGTTCAACCGACGAGCAAAGGATTTCCAGCCAAAGCCAAGAAAAATCAAGCGGGAACTATCGATCTCCAGCTTAACATAAGAAGGAGATCGAGCGCACCCCTGAAGACGAAGCAGCAAGACATCAAGGCCACGCTCTGAAACAATGGCAGCAAATGCAGAAGGAATAAGAATGCGAGCAGCGCCCGGCCACGGACGTACAGGAGAAAGTCATAACACCAAACACCCTCCTCCGAGGAAGAGGAGGAAGGCACCAAAGTTGCACCATGACGACCACCGCGAGAAGAGCGCGGAGTACGACCACCACGGCCGCGGCGAGCACGACCGCGGCCAGTTATACCAGCTCCGCGCTTGGGAGCCATGAGAGGAGGAAAGAGAAAGAGGAGCAAGATGAGCAGAGGTCGAATACCGCTGCTAGATGAAGAAGAGGGGTCTATTTATAGCACAAACCCAAGAGCATGTAGAAGCCCACACGACGGGAGCCATTAATTCAAAGACCAAGCACTCCAGGCGATTCGAAGTCCGAGACAAAGATGCCTTCACACGGGCGGCACTGTGCGCTGGACGTGTCAAATTTCGCGCGTTTTCAATACGCGCATCGATAACTCAACAGGCGGCTGCTGCAGGCAACCAAAAGCCATCATTATGACCGGTCATAAAAACATGACCGCTCGGAGACAGAGCATCTTTGACGGTCCTCCAGCAAGGAGATAGTTATCTTCACCAACAAAAGGTAAATCAAAGGGGCAGGGAGCACCGTTTTTTACATGGTTTAAATACATTTTTCAAATATATCTAACTCCCATCGGGAGCGTATCCACCCATGAGAGTTTCGGGTGCTCCTTTACACAAAAGACAAAATGTGCTCGAGTGATTACTCGCACCCATGAGAGTTTCGGGTGCTCCCTCACCTAGAAAGGAAAAATGTGCTCGAGTGATTAGTCGCACCCATGAGAGTTTCGGGTGCTCCCTCACCACGACACAATATGAGCAGACCTGCACTCGCCAGATCGAGCAGTCCCAGAGTATCGGGTGCTCCCTCACCCCGAGAGCAAAGTGATACTCGAGTGATTACTCGCAAAACTCTACGTACCCGAGCACTCAAAGACCTCCCTAGCAAATACTCCTCTACGTTACTCCTCGCCCGAGCACTCAGCAAAGCTCCACGGGTGATCGCTAAAACAGCTCACTTGATTGTTTATTCCAAGTGGGTGCATTATCTACTAGGCTCCGCGCCTCAATAAAATACATATTCCTAGAACACGATACACTGTGCCCAGATGCCACGCAAGCTTAGCGTGTAGGTAAGACCCCGCTGCGCAGATCGGCCGGGCTGGGACTTGCCGCAGAGCGATTTCACTCCCAACCTTTTTTTGGGGTTCACAGCAGAAAACACAAATTTTTCTAACTAGCGTTCCCATAACCCAAGATCTAGCTAGCCGTATTACCGTAACGGAAAGTAGTGTGGAAATAACATACCTCGGGGTGTAGTCCGTTGCGCGGGAAACGTTCCCGCAAACGTGGTTGATGTAGCCGATCAAGTTTCACAGCCCCCTGGCTGTGTTGAGTACCCGGATGGGTGTAGTGCCACACGTGTAGCACCTCGTAGTACTCGCACACATACGAGACTCGATGACGACCTCCGTTCTCCGATCCAGCGAAGGTGGCGGAAGCAGACCTACGGACGGAGCTTCGGCAGCACGACGGCCTCCGATTCTAGCAGAGAAGCCTCAATTCCACTATAGGCTCACACTAGGGAGCCCACCGTGAAAGAGACAAGGGAGGGGAGAAGACCAGAGAAAACCGATCTCAATTCGGAGTAATATTTATTTTCTCACGAATTTCTGTGTGTTAAATAAGTGCACCCTGCCCATCTATATATAGGCAGAGGGGAGGGAGTCAACCCCTCTCCCTTAGCAATGTGGGACTAAAGTCCCTTTGCTAAGGGGGGTGGCCGGCCAAGGGGGGGGAGGGGGCGCACCCCTCATGGGCCCTAGGGCCCATGGCTCCTCCCCCCTCTTTCCTTTTTCTTTTTTCCCTTTTATTTCCCCTAATGGGCCTTTTTCTCCACTAAGGCCCATTGCACATATTAATTAGAAATAAAATGATTTTAATTATTAATTCAATTAATTAATAACTAAAACATAATATTCCATCTCCCGGTGCTCCGGAACACCTTCCGGTTCACTCCGAACTTGTTCGATTCAACACGGTACTTCTCCGATGTCGTTTCCTTTATTCTCTGGTTACTCCGATAGTTCCGAAAAGGTCTCCATCATATACTCGTATATTTGTGGTTCAGCTTTCATCAAGTCATTTTATTGTTCACTATGTCTCACACAATGACAAAGCTTCCAAAGCTCCCACTCAGAAAATGCCCTCTGCATTCCAAGCTTCCGGGAAGTCTTCAAAGCTCCCACTCAGTTTCATGAAACTGCGGGCCCACTCAATATTTTGGTCATCACAAAATCACTTGATCAAATCAAGGTTGAGGGTTCCTATCTTGAGGTACTATAGTCCATTATTTTAACGAAATAAACTTTTGTCATGCCCATTGCAATTCTCTTTCAAATCCCAAATTTGACTGAGTTGCAATTTCAGGCTATGGTCCATCGTAGTGTAAATGAAATATTTTATTGATTAAAGCATTCCTACGTTTCCGTAGTCAATCACCATTGAAATTTGGTCATAACCAAATAATGCATTATGCCCATTACATTATTCTCAATAATCTCCAGCTTGTTGAGAATATGAAATAACCGATTTGTTTCACGGGACGTGAGCCATCCTTTATGTAACTCAATATTTTTTCATTTCTCCTCGTGTTCTAGGCTACCATCATTCCTTTGTGTCTCAAGCAATGTTATTCTTTATTGTTTTATTAGGAAGACTCATGATTATTGTTCTGTACAGAACGTATTCATGACAACCATCTAAATTCAACAATGGCTTCAATTCATATACCAAGATCAATCATCTATGGCATATCCTTCCTTATACAGTTTCATTATAGCGGAACATGCTTCCGTTGCAATACTCTGATATTCTGAAGGCAAGGTCCAATACCCTGGTCAAAGTTTCCATTATCTCCCATTGGATCCATGTCGAGAGACTTCTTCTCGCATTACCAATCAAGCAACACATATTTTGCTATTCAGGGAGAATATGTAATTTCAATTGTTGTAGTTTTATTACAAAGAAATTCTTTCTTTTAAGAAACCTTATAACACCATCAGTTATGGAGCTATCATGTCTCGTTAGATTCAGGATGGTTTCCTATTCATGAAGTGGTCTTTTAACTTAATGAATTAAACAACCTTATTCGACAATAACTATAGTGGTAGGGGAAAGAACGTTTAGACCATACTAAGGTTTAGTATGACTACGAATGGTTTAAGTAGTCTAGCACTTTCAACTTCCATCGTAGTTTTTGGTACAACTTCCACAAGTCTCCCATTATGTCAATATCAATACTTATCACTTCGGATCGTAGCGTAGTGATATGTATCCTTGTATTCTCACTTCTCACTGTGATTCCTGAATCTCAGTTTTATGATCTCAATTGAATACAACTTTCAATTAATCATATGAAGTCTTTAATGATAACTCACATGCCCATTCTACATCATTTATGTATAATGATTGGCACAAGTTCTACTTGCTAGAACCTTGTCATGGTTATATTTATTGCAGAGTTATGATTTTTCATTCGATAATGAACTCACAAGTTAATAGATCATACATTTAATGAATTCATCAGTTATGAAGTCACCTCATGCAATCAAATCTTTGACTTGTTATAATCAAGACAACTTTATCATTAAAAATTGAATATTTCTTGACAATAATAGCAGTATTATAAATGCTTTCTATCATATCATAAATCAAGACATAATCAAAGTATAAGCACACTTTTATTCATAAAGATGGAACAACTGACTTGTCTCATTACATGAATAACTTTGTCTCGCGAGATGCAAGACACACAACTAAGTGTTCATACTATAATGATTACATAAGATTTATCTAATACTCTAAGTATCTCCTATGATAGATGTCTCGGCGGAATCCAAGTTGGCCATCAACTGACTTGATATCCATCAATTCTCGATTTCACCTCTTCCCGTCCATGCAACGGCAGGTCCTGTTTTCATAAAACAGAATAAGTACCAGATACTCATTTACTGCAACTGTTGTATAAGGGAATAAACATTTATAAAGTATATCAAGTATATACCTTCTCCATCAACAACTTCTCCTTCAATGGGTTCAACTTCCAGGTATTGAAGCCTATCCATGAAGTCAGAGAACTCGAGGCTTTCACCTCTGCCCACATAGCCATAGACATGGTCTGTATAGCTCGATGGAAGCGAGTGTAACACCGTGTATATCGCAGACTCATGTGTGGTTTCATAGTCAAAGTCATCTACGAGGCTCAGATGTATCTCATGCATCTTGGCCAAGTGTGCCTTCAGGCAAGAGCCTTCTTCCATCTTTGTAGAGAGAAACTCACTTTCTAACTCAAATCTGGCAACTCTAAACCGATGCAAGTTTGATGACTTCAGCTCATCGATCATATCATATGTATCCAAATCAGCATACTCCTCATGCAAAGGTTGTGGAATGCTGGTTTCTATGATACCCTTAGCTATGGCATATGTCCTTCGACGATACTGATAATCAATTGCCGCTTGTGCATCCATGTCGTTTGCTGGAGGGTTTCCCACATGCTTTTTAGTTAAGAATGAAAGGTTGATTCTCATGAGCACGGTTCTAAGGCGTAAGTACCAACTAATGAAGTTTGACCCATTTTCTTTAAGTCTTTCACCATGTAAGAAGGAAACCATTTCAAGGTACTGGGTATTATCCATTTTCTACAAACATAATTGCAAGGAACACAATTAAGACTAGTTCACAACAATGAGTTCATATAATCATATTATAAATGAGCTCGCACTAAAAGAAATCATCCCTAGGAAGTTTTAGTGATTACATGATCCAGATTCACTGCCCGACCTCGAATATCACACGGCCGACGGGTCAGTTTCAAAGGTAGACAACAACTTGTGCGATCACATTATCTTATATGTACTGTGACTCATGCTCGATCTTTCGATCTCTAGTATTCCGAGGCCATATCTGCATATGCTAGTCTCGCCAAATTAACCTCCATGTTATATGCTGCTCAGCAAGGCCATATCTGCATATGCCAGGCTTGCCGAACCCAACCTCATGCGAACTCCATTGAATATGTAGGACAACTCCGGTATGTACGGAGCATCAAGCCATATGGGAGAACCTTCCAGGCGGTGCACACTTCGGTAGAATACTTGTGTTTGGCTTTGTTAAGGGATCATCTTATCACATGCTACTGTCGTGTATCCTATACTAGCAAGTTTTAAGATGTCTGAGCTATGGTAACACTAAGTCTACAGTGTCTCCATTTTAGTTTGTTTTATGATGACGATTACTACTTACTAGTAACACATAGCAAAGCTATCGCTACATCACAAACAAACGAATGATAGCCCCCACTTAGCAATACAAGGTTTAGACGGTCTAGTTGTATATTGCAAGTTTTACGTGGCTCCTAGGGCTTTCATAGTTAAACAGGTTTTAACCTACGAGTCAACCACAACGTCAACCATACGATTGTCTCTATTACACCCCGCACGGCGCCCTTCGTTGCAAATGCCACATCCGCTAAAGTAGAGAGACAGACACCCCCCCAGCCACTTTATACGGTACAAGCCATATGTCAAGCGTGGAACCAGTCTCGCGTAAGTGTACGCGTAAAGTCAGTCGGGGGATGCTTCATCAAACAATGCCGCAGATGTGAACAAGTACACGTGGGAGGGTAACAATCATACAATCAACGCCCACATCCCCGATGTGTTCTATCCGTACAGTAATACTAAGCATAGACCTAGCTCATGATACCACTGTTGGGGTTCGCAGCAGAAAACACAAATTTTTCTAACTAGCGTTCCCATAACCCAAGATCTAGCTAGCCGTATTACCGTAACGGAAAGTAGTGCGGAAATAACATACCTCGGGGTGTAGTCCGTTGGCGGGAAACGTTCCCGCAAACGTGGTTGATGTAGCCAATCATGTTTCACAGCCCCCTGGTTGTGTTGAGCACCCGGATGGGTGTAGTGCCACACGTGTAGCACCTCGTAGTACTTGCACACATACGAGACACGATGACGACCTCCGTTCTCCGATCCAGCGAAGGTGGCGGAAGCAGACCTCCGGACGGAGCTTCGGCAGCACGACGGCCTCCGATTCTAGCAGAGAAGCCTCAATTCCACTATAGGCTCACACTAGGGAGCCCACCGTGAAAGAGACAAGGGGGGGAGAAGACCGGAGAAAACCGATCTCAATTCGGAGTAATATTTATTTTCTCACGAATTTCTGTGTGTTAAATATGTGCACCCTGCCCATCTATATATAGGCAGAGGAGAGGGAGTCAACCCCTCTCCATTAGCAATGTGGGACTAAAGTCCCTTTGCTAAGGGGGTGGCCGGCCAAGGGGGGGAGGGGGCGCACCCCTCATGGGCCCTAGGGCCCATAGCGCCTCCCCCCTCTTTCCTTTTTCTTTTTTCCCTTTTATTTCCCCTAATGGGCCTTTTTCTCCACTAAGGCCCATTGCACATATTAATTAGAAATAAAATGATTTTAATTATTAATTCAATTAATTAATAACTAAAACATAATATTCCATCTCCCGGTGCTCCGGAACACCTTCCGGTTCACTCCGAACTTGTTCGGTTTAACACGGTACTTCTCCGATGTTGTTTCCTTTATTCTCTGGTTACTCCGATGGTTCCAAAAAGGTCTCCGATTTCATCGAGCCCTTAAGTGTGTTACCTTACGGTCCGAGAACACTCCATTCATGACCGAGATGAGGCTACGGTCAATGATCATCAGCGGGACCTGGATGCCCATAATGACCCCTGTGCATTTCGGATATCAAACACCGATTGGACCTTACGCCGTATAGCATTCCCTTTGTCAGCGATACTGGATTGTTCCGAGATTCGATCAATGACATCCTATGTCTGGTTCAACCTCGTTCTGAACTAATCCTCACTCACTCGTTCCCGTGATATTCATCCCCGTGACCTAGTCACACGCTGCAGCTTTATGGATGGAATATCACCGAGTGGGCCCCGAGTATCTATCCATTATATGGATTGACAAATCCCGCTCTTGTAACAATACTCCTCAACATATCTCCATGGAATACCCAAGATACAACCGTTATGACCCGCATATTTCAGTCAGGTGGTGGGATGTAAGTCAAAGCATCCGGGAAGATAGCAATTATGCACGTACTCACGGTCAAAGGAACGGTCTACCACGTTCTGTAATTACAACACTGAACCTTCACAAGATTTGATCATGATGTAATGCTTACTTTGGGTAATGTTCATCACGTCACTTAACCAGTGAGGTGACCTCATAGTCAAGAGACTTAATTGTCCATGATCGCGAAACCACGACCATCATGTTGACCATGAACTAGTTATCGATGTAGAGGCTAACTAGGAACTCTGGGGGTTTCTATACCACACCTGCATCATTGTTTCACTGACAAAGTTCTAGCACGGTATGAAACTGGTTATGAACTTGCTTAGATATATTGGAATAATCATATATTATTTGCCTCTAGAGCATATATCCAACATCTTTTCCATGCGCTTGCATGATAGAAAAAGCCGGGCGGACGCGCCTAGGCTATGAACTTTAGTGGCAGCAACTGATCACTGTAAGACCTGCAGCGGCACGACTTTTGCTTGACACCAGTGTTCCAGGCTCATGTCGAGGGACATGGGTTTGATTGGGCTACTGCGGTTTTTTTCACTAGTGCAATTCACCAAGGCTCGACCAGTCGACTCCTTGGGCCCTTTCAGCTTAGCATCCCTCGAAACAGGTTTTGTCATGGCCCCAGACTGCCAACGACCCGCGGTTGAACCGTGCATACATCAAAATGGCGCAAAGAATGGATTCGAGTCCCTGCGCGCCTCTTCGAGTCCCCCAGTCACTCGGGGGCTACTGACGAGGGGGTGACCCCACGACTCCTAGGATGAGCCTACCCGGTATACCCGAAGACAGAAGGCCCGCGAAGATGCCGCTTGGGCCCAGCCTTGGCCCACTAGTGGCACAGACGTATGAGTCCTCGAGTCACAAGGAAGGTGCAAACTTGCCGTACGGAACAAGATCATGGTTAGGAAACCTCATCTGTAATACAGGACGGACTCCCCGAGACCTAGCCTAGTATATAAAGGCTAGGAGGGGAGACGTCGAGACGGGCAATACACAATCTGTAACCCTAGCCTTGTGCGCACTAGCCTTGGCTCCCCTGTAATCTCCATCTCCGATCAATAACATCGAGCAGAAACGTATCCTCCTGTTAGCCGACGAGCCATCGTCCAACCTGTGCCTCTCATGACTAACCCAGGGTTCCTGACCATGGGATTTGCCGGGGTACATCCCCGTCAGTAGGTAATTGAGGTTGCTATTTAATTTTAGTAGTAACTTGCAATAGTTTTGAGGTATTGTTGTGAGTAATATTTGAACTTTTGGTGTCAAGAGCTCTAGCCTATTAGTGATAGGTGTCGTATTTTGGGAAATCCGTGTTTACTTTCAAAACCTGCAAAAACTAGTTGAGAACTCTAGCTACTAGATGGATCCCTAATCTTTTGAGGGATCGGATATTAGAGTACACTCACGTACCATGAGTCGAGGATGCGCAAGGATAACCAAACCCCCATACACTCCTCCTCGGGGTACTTGTCTCTTTGTGAACCTCCTCATTAGATTGAGAGTTACCGATAATAAGTGCATGAGTTCTTCGGACTAATGTAAGTATTGAAAGTTGACACTTCCACCTCATATTTTCTAGCCTCTTCCGTACCGTGCATTGCCTTCTTCTCACTCCGAGAGTTGGCGTCCACCTTCGCCAGTACATCCAAACCTTTGGCATGATACGCACTGTCATCATAAACCTCCCTATATCTTTCCTCAAAATAGCCATCATACCTACCTATCAAGGCATTTCCATAGCCTTTCCGAGATATATTGCCATGCAACATCCACCTCTTCATGACTTGATCTTCATGTCATACATGTTCCTGCTACACTGGCATAGGCATACATTGCATACATCATGATAGCTACATCTTCTTTATGTTTGAGTACCTTGTAAAGTGTGAAGATCTTCTATACCCTCTTGTAAAATAGAGTGTTGCCCTTAAGTGAGGAAAAGATCCAAAGTGGACAAAATAAAAGATCCCAAAGAGGAAAAATGAGAGCTAAATAGAAAGATCCATTAAGGCCACCAAAAAAATACAAAAAAATATTAAAAAAGATAAAAAATAAAAATAAAAAGAGAGAAAGGGGCAACCCTACTATCCTTTTGAAAGATCCACACTAGTACTCCCTCCTATCCTTGTACTCCATAGAGATGATCATACATGCATATAGCTATTTGGGGACCTTCACACTATAGAACTTGGCTTGCATATTCCAAGGATGAGCCTCCTCAAACGAGCTCTAGGTCTTCATGAGCGAGCAAGTTGGATGCACCCCCACTAGTTCCATTGGAGAGCTTTCTTAGCTCATATGTGCATCCGTTGCATGGCAATCCCTACTCCTCACATAATATCTATCATTTGGCCTTCTCTTGCCTATGATTGTCCTCATTGATATGAGCCTTTCTCACCTTTTTGTCTTCCTCCTCCACCATATTTATCTCTTTGTCATCCTAAGTGTCAACTTTCGTGCTTACGCTCATCCATTCCATGAGTGCTCAAAATATCGAAATGGAGTGGATCAAATTGACTTGTACCTGGCTAGTGGTCTGGGGATGAGTCAAGATAAGATTCCAAAGAAGACCAAGTGTGAAACTTTAGTAGATTGAGTTCTCAACAAAAAATAATTTTTTCTCGTATTCCCTATCCCCCTTCTTGCACGCAAACACCATTTGGAGACATTCGAGTCACGGACAGCGAGAGCTCTTGCACCTAATGTTCTTTTGTTGCTTGTTTCAATGCTAATATAGACTCTTGCATGTTATGACTTGAATTGAATCACATACCTTGATTAATTTACTTTTCAAAGTTCTTATATGGTTGCTAGCATGTCACCCCAGAAATTATGCTTGTTATCATTTACCTACTCGAGGACGAGCAGGAATTAAGCTTGGGAATATTGATACGTCCCAAACGAATCAATAATTTCTGCTTGCTCCATGCATGTTTTGTGTGATATTGCTATGATCTAGATACACTTTCATACACTTTTGATTATATTTGGACTAACTTATTAACTCAGTGCACCACAGTGCCAGTTCCTGTTTTCTGCTGTTTTTTATTCTAGGTTTCCCCCATATTAAAAGTGCTCCAAAAATTCAGGAAAAAACGGATAAAAAAGCAGCACAATGAAACCTTCCAGAGCCCCGAAGGAGGGCTAGAGGGGCCCCACCTGGTGCCCAGGCGGCCAGGTGGTGCGACCAGGTGGGGCGGCCTAGGGTGGGGACGCACCGGGTGGCCGCCTGGACACCTGGTAGCCCCTCTGGCTGTCCCCCACCCCCCTTCGCCTATTTAATCTCCATGACGCGAAACCCCCGAGGTCAGAACCCTTTTTCGCGATCTCGCCTATGTTCCTCCGCCACCGCGCTTCCAAGATCGGGAGCGCTAGCAGACTTCTTCACGGCACCCTGCCGGAGGGAGGATTGACCTCCGGGAGCTTCCCCTCCACCATGGACGCTTCCCGGATGTGCCATGAGTAGCTTTCCTTGGACCATGGGTCCGTGATCAGTATCTATGTGATGTTCTCCTCCCCTCTTTGTTCTTCATGGTTTAGTCCTCGTGAGATGCCCTACATGATCGAGGCACATATGTAATCTTTCTGCTGTTGCTATGCTGAGTTTGCTGGGATCTTATGGATTATGAGATTATGTTTAGATTGTGATTGAGTAATATATTTGGTTCTTATCTTTTATATTGTTGTTCTTAAGTAATTCTTTTATGTTCTCCGTTGCTATTTATTGCTTTGGCCAAGTAGTAGGTAGTAACTCCAAGAGGGAACTTTATGCTCGATTGTGGGTTCATGCCCCCCGATGACACGCTTGAGTGACAGAAACATGAGTCTAGGGGATGTGTTGTTGCCAAAAGGGGGAAAACAACGGTGCTTGTAACCGCGGTTGCAAGGATTGTTTACTTTACGCAAAGTGCTTTTAATGCAGTTGTCTGTTGCTTTGGGTTTACATTTTGGGTGAGGCTCGCAACTTAATACCAGCGAGATGTTCTGGATAGATATCTCAAGGTGGATGATTAGTAGTAGATGAAGTTGGATTTCGGTCTACTTCTTTTGGCGTACCGCCCATGCTTTTGAGCCTCGTCCTTTCTTTGTAGCATAGTTAGCATTACGGTGCGTTTATACTCTTGTCAATTGCCCAGCTGTAATTTTTATACCTCGCATAGCAGTCTTATCGTCTTTTGGGAGAGAGACATCACTAGTGAACATCACGGGACCCCGGTCCATATTCTCATTCCTGTTTACACATTTATTTACTTTCCTGCTTTTACTTTCTAGTTGCTATCATTATCATTATCCCTTGTGTTTGATCCTTTGTAAACAACAAGACCGGAGAGATTGACAACCTCTCTGAACTTCGTTGGAAGCAAAGTTATTTGTGTCTCTGTGCAGGTCCACGTCAGTTGCGCCGCTGACACCTACTTATCATCTCTGGAGTCCTACTAGAGACAAACCTCGGTATCTTCACCGAGGGAAACTTTGCCTCTACGCTGCATCTCACCTTCCACTTGGGGTAACCAACGAATGGCGAGAAGCAATTATCATCTCTCGCGTATCATTGGACCCCACCATTTAAATAGGTATTTAAATAAATAGAAAACTGATATGCATATCTGAGTGAATGAAATGTGGGCCATCCCTTTTAGTTAATAAAATATTTTACATAATTCTTATTAAGTCATGTGACTATGACATGTGGGCCGAGTGATTATTTAGATTTAATTAAATGTTTTATTAACAATGTGAGGCTGACTAGTGGGACCCACTGGTCAGGTTTGACCATTCAACTCCACTATTGTGGATAATGTTACGATTTAATTAATAAAATAAATTCAAAAATTCATTTAAAATGATTTAAACTTTAAAATTGAATATTTTTAAAATCGTAAGTCAGATTCAAAAACTTTGTACATGAGAATTGATCAGAAAAATATAATGAATATGAATATGCTATTTGTATGCCAACCACCCCCCTGTAGCACAAAGAACACGAGACTTTCCCCCTCCGGGTCGTCTGTCCGGTAATCGCCCGTAGCCGGTAAAATTGCCGGTTAAATTCCCGTTTCGTCTGCAACATGTAGCACCGCATTAGTTAACCTCTAGCTTAACGTTTGCCATGTCTTGATTTTTTATTGCTATTATTGCCGTGTATTTATTGTTTCTTCTCCCTCTCTTATTGTCCGGTAGTCCCGACGACCGTTGCCGATGCCCCTGTGATCGACTACGTCGACGACGACCGTACCCCTACCGTCGAGCTTCCAGGAAAGCAGAGTCATTTTCCTTCCCCAAATATCGCCTATCTTTCCGTATATTTCTTTCACTAGCCATTGTTACTGTTGCTGTTACGTTACAATCATATTCTATTGCATAGCCTGTCATTGTCGCCCCTTGATGTACCTTCCTTTATCCTATGCTGCCTATTATAATATATATGTTAATCAACAGTGAGCCCTGCGCATTGTTAGTCAACTAGGATTAGATTGCGGGACGTGATCACTCTGGGGAGTGAACGCGGATACGATGATTATAACCGCACAGGTACGGTACAATGCAGACACCGCCTAAGGCCCCTACCTCGGCTCTGCCAAGCCACATCAAGTGGAGCTATCGAGGAGTAATCCTCGTACTCCACTCGTTGCTAACTCTGTATAGCCGCCCTAGGGTCCCGACAACGGTTGTCCTTAAAGGTAAGAAGTCGGACGACCCAACGGTGCGCGCGAGTGGTATTGCGACGGGACGACGGGGAGGGTACGACCAGTGTACATGTGTGCTTGGACCCTGATCGTTGGCCGCGAGAGTTACCAAACCACGAAAGTCGAGCTCCTCCAGGAGCACACGCGAGACAAGGTAAGGAGTCGGTTCACCTTGTTGGTAACCGCATGCTTTGACGGGACGACAGGGCAGGCACCGATGTACTGGTGGTCCTGGCTGCTGTTTGTTGTCCGTTGTGTTAATTAGTCGGGCAACGATAACGGTTGTCCGCGAGATAATAAAATTACTAAGGGTTCGGTGGATGACTTGAGTAGCCTTTTGGCTTATACGCGTTGCATACACGTGGGATAATGAGTTATGGGCTCCCCTGCTTCGTAGTCTCGTTCGAAGACTCTTCAGATGTCAGCAGTACCATGGGCTTATTGCCGGGAAGTGAGGTGTCTTCTTTGCCCGAGATGTGTTGTTTTTGCTACTGCTTCCCGGCCACCCACGCTCCGTGCAGGAGTACGTCAGGGTTGGGGTCCAAGGCCTTGCGTACTTAGGATTTAGACTGGCGGATGGTCTCTCTGTTGAGTTTGAAAGATGGGCTATGGAATTTCAGATGGCCTCGGTGGGGCATTCCCTAACAAGGTGTACGCCACCCTGAAGATCAGTGCGTTGTAGTGTAACAGAAGTGCACCCCTGCATGGAATATTAATCTATTCAAATAGCCGTGTCCACGGTAACAGGACGCTTTATGCTGAAGCCAAATCCTACTACTACAAACTATTATTACTAAATTGTTTGGTTCCGGGTTTTCTTCCTCGCTGGGAAGTCGAGGAAGGGATCTCGGAGGCATTGTTAATTATTACAACTTACTATTATACAATGATGCAGCAACTTCTGCTGCATTGTTACTTTATGCTTTATATAAACTGTTGGCTATTCTCTCCTCGTGCTGCAAGACTCGTTGGAAAATGCTAGTCTTCGATAGGCCTAGCTTCTCTTCCTTATTCTGCTTTTCTGACTTTCAGTCCACTATATACAGCCTCCCCTTTTCATTTGATACAAATGCATATATGCTTAGTAGCGGACGTAAGACTCGCGGATATGTTAGATAGTCACCTTTGCTTTATTTCCTCCTTTTTTTTGCCTAATCGGCCGCTGCAATCGACGTTGAAGCCTTGGAGTCCAGGAGCAGGAGATCCCCGATGCCTTGTACGACATCGAGTTCCCCATCGACCAGGAATAGTTTGGAGGTTCCCAGGCAGAAGACCTCGCCTTTTCAATCGTTGTTGTTTTTGTGCTAACCTTCTTAAGGCGAATCATGTGTACCTTCTTCCACTAACTTATTGCTTTCGAGCTGTTGTATTCGAGTCCTCATGGTCCCTGGCTTGTATTGAACAGCTTGTATTATTTTATTTGTACAGTTATGTTGTGATATCTTACCGTGAGTCCATGATATCGATCATGTACCTTGCGTGTATTATTACTGTACACGATTTGATTTTGAGGGCGTCGAAAGTTCCTCCACCGTTCCCCTCTGGTAGGCAAATAACCAATGAAGGGGGCACAGACGAGCAGACATGTGGGGGCATGAAGAAAACACACAAGAAAGGCATGACATTTTCTACAACACTGGCAAGCTCATAGCTACACATTATTGGCAGAGAAAGTCCAAAGGAAAAGAAAACTCTACCGAAGACAACTAGACTCTACAGGTCTGGTATCTTACAAGAGGGCATCTAATCTAAGAGTGGCGAGTGTCATCACGCATATCTGAGAAAGGGAGTATGGATAAGAGTCAGATTCGTGGGAAGCGAGAAGGTCCTCTCCTGCGAAGGAACTCAGGAATCTCCACCTTGCCACCACCTGTGGAAGATGGATGCCGCCCGTTGTCTCCTTGCATTTGCTGGCCACCCTGATTGAAAACATGAGATCACGTAAGAAATTCCTGTCTCTAGACCAGTAGTTGTCTAACTATATTTACCTTTGATGAGGTGCGACCTTCTGGTTCATCCTGCCGTTTAAAACCAGTAGCGATCAATGTTATGCTAACCTGCATGAACAAAAAGTATGTGGATAAGCAGTTCCAAGTAAATAATAAACAAGTTAATCATATTTCTGCAGTTGCTGAAATTGTGAGAAATTTATAGTGCAACTATTAAAGTGTAACCCGTACATACTTGAAATAAACATGCGTATGACTTACCTGGCCATTGAGTGATGGGTCTATGACAGAACCAAATATCAGATTAGCATTTGGATCAACTAGATCGTAGATTACTTCGGCTGCAGCATTTACCTAAACAATAAGAAAACCATACCTCCATAAGTGCTTACCCTGGACATTAAAAGAAACTGGTGACTACATAAGCTGATCTTAAAATTCTATGACCGCCCTGGAAACATGAAATCGACATCCAGACAACAGGTAAACTTTGATTCCAAGACCTTGAGAGCATCGTTTTCAAAGAGAAGTAGCTCTTGTAAGCAAGTTTATCAATAGATTTGGGTCTGCTCCAGCACCACATCTCAACCATGTAAGAGCTATATTGGTTCCAGGAACATAACAATTGCAGTTCTGTGGAATAGGAAGTTTCTTATGAAATTTGGAATTTTTTGAACTTTTTTCTTATGTCTTTTCGAGGATTTTTTGTGCAGGAGCATATGAGCTGGGCTCATCTTTGAATATCCCTTTTCTTATGGGCTTATACTGTTGAACCAATGGAAATTTCTGAGTGTTCAATCTGTCTCGTACAATACATATATTAGCAACCGGTAGTATAGTTTTGCAGGAACAAGTTACCAAATCAACGCTATCAACCTTGTATGTTGACATGGTTCTAAACAATTTGCACATGTTGGTAAAAGTTGGCTTGTCATGCAACGAAACAGATCACACTATTATCACGATTTCATAGAGGACAAGTCTTATTTGGAGTGTTTGACACTTCGCTATATTACATTAGTAAATGAATGTTAACACCGAGATGACAATTTGATACCCTGCAGTCCATGGTACCCAGGCATATGTGACAATTTTGGATAAACTCGAAACCAGATTTTTAACATAGAGAAAGGTAATACAAAAATTATGAGTTCAAAATAAAAAAGATAATGCTGGTTGATCATGTCATTTCCAACTCCCAAAACTAGGCCAACCAAGATATAGCAATCGGAGATTGAAACCCTCAGGTATATTTTTTTCTATATATAGTATTATTGTATTATTACTCTGTTTTGTGGGATCACTCAAAATCAATAAACAGGAGCCTGAGAGAAACACCCACAAGAAACAATGAAATTAAAATATGGCCCCATGGTAGATATGGAAGCGATACTAGCTGCTACACCACAGATGCCAGGTGTCTGTTACCTATAAAGTCATTATTACACCCACTTGGATTAATATTATCAAATGCAGATGTCTATTGCCTATAAAGTCACTGTCGTACCCCACTTGGATTAATATTGTCATGTACGAATAAAACAAAATACTAGTTGTATCGTAGTAGCAACTTTTCTGTTTAATGTATTCATGGCATAGATGTATGACAATTGACAACCATATAAAAGAGTGCAAAGAAACTTAACCTACAAAAACAAAGTTCACCAAACAATACACGACGTGAGAAAATCAGCAAAAAACTGTCAAGTTGATGGACCAACCTCAAACAAAGTCAGATCAGTTCCTCCAGTGATATTCCACACGATGCCTGTAGCCCTCTCAATTCCAATATCTAGCAGTGGTGACTGAATGGCATTAAGAGCGGCGTCTCTTGCTCTTGACTTGCCTGAAAATTTAAGGCAACACAACGAAATAAACAAGGTGTAAAATTCAATTCAGTTAACTAAGGCAGTATGGTATCTGTGTGAAAACTGCTAACTACAGCATGATACCAAGAAAACTGAACTCAATTCGTCAATTTCGACCTGGCATGTATGATGTATATTTAACAGTGATTCTCGTACACATATGAGCAATGTTTCGATCATTAGGAGTGTCACTGGGAGGAAATGGTTAATGCTATCAACTTGATGCCATAAGGTGAAGAACACAACAATTCTGAAGCTACAATACATCCACAGATTCAAGTTTTGGTAGCATGCATAGGATTTAATAGCCTAATGCAGTGTTAGCTTCGAACATTAATTTCTTTTTACTGAAATCATTGAACACTACTCAACATCACATTGTGGCAAGCAATCACTTTACATTGTTGGGGAATGCTAAGCAGCAGCGTCCGCACGACCAGCTCCCTGTGCGGCGGCTCATCCATTGTGATTGTGCGTTAGCTTTTCTTAGTTTGAATTTTGTAAAAGATTTATCTTCCAAACCGTTAACTCAATTGACGATCCGTTCGTACCATTAGCTTTCCCGCGGCGAGATCTTTGAAACTAGATCCCATATCAACATGTTTTGACAACTTTTTTTTCATTAGTACTTGCCACATTATTGTTACTTACTTACCTAATAATTATCCATATAGTTACCAGATTTATACCAATTTGCCACATCTATGTATTTTTTTTTTGCTAAAATGGATGTATCTAGATGTATTTTAGTGCTAAGCACATCCATTTGTGAGTGTGACATAAAAATGCTACTGTGCTCATCCATATTACGTGTCGCTCAAAACGGATGCATCAAGATGTATTTTAGTGCTACATCAATTTTTTTCTAGCGCTAAACACATGCGCTGTTGGCGGCGCTATGTTTTTTTGTTGCAACGGGAAAAGCTACATCGACACTCAATTTTTTGCTACAACCAAAAATGATGATGTATGATTGGCGATGACGGGCTGCAAATTTTATTGCAATCAGTAGCCAAAATGCTACTACCCGATGATCAAATTTGCTGCCACCAATTGATGGCAAATATGGTATGCAATAATTTTTGTCACATTTTTTGCTGCAAACGGTGTTAAAAAAATAAAAAATAAATGAGTTTTTTTAGTTGTCAGTTTTTGTAATACTTGGTTGTCAAATTCAGTGTTTTTTGTTAGAATTGTAATACCTGGTTGCCACATTTTTTAAGTTTTTAGTTGTCAGTTTTTGTAATACTTGGTTGTCACATTCAGTGTTTCTAGTTGTTATAATTGTAATACCTGGTTACTAGATTTTAAAGCTTCTAGTTGCCGGTTTTTGTAACGGACAATTACATTTCTGCCCCTAACTCGGACCCACTACTCAAATTTTCCCCTAATTTCATAGTGTGCTCAAATTTGCCCCTCAACCGTTATATGCCCTTATAGAAATACCCTTCAGTGTCGTTACCATCTGGTCAAAGGCCTTTGACCGGCATCTGGCCGTTTCTTTGACATTCTTGCCCTTCTCTCCATGTGGCACTTACATGCGGGCCCGCCAGGAAAAAGAGAAGAAAAACCAAACCCACTAAAAAATACCCTCTCTCTCTTACATGCGGGTCCACCAAGAAAAAACAAAAAGAGTAAATATTAAAAAGACTATCTCTCTCCCTTACATGTGGGTCCCACTAAAAAACAAAAACATAAATGAAAATAGATTGATTACAATAGATAAAGGGCCCACATGTCATTGTCTTATTGTTTTTTACAAAACCAATTAAAGGATTAATAAACAATAATTATGTTAATTAAGATCAATAATTATTAGATTAATTATTATATTTTTACAAAATAAAAAGGGGCAAAGGCATGGCCAGCGTTAGAGCTCGCCGGAGCTCCATGATTTGGCCACTGCCGACGTGAGCTGCCTACATGGGGCGGCCGGATCTGGCTGTTGCCGATGTGGGGCGGCCGGATCTAGCCGGATCCGCCCAGTATCCCGCTGTTATGATAATATGATGCAACTTGTCTATATTGAAAAGCCCATGGGACATATATATATTATACACATGACTTGAGGGACAAGGGAAATAGACCTAAACCTATAAGGACTCCTAGACCTATACTAATACTCCTTAACACCCCCCTCAAATGCAAAGCGTATGCAATAGCATTGGAAAAAAACTTGATAATCCAAATCCGGTCTTGAGCGTGTCTTCATAGCATGGAGAAACTTCACAACCTGTTGAGTCTAGCCGAAGGGGATACAGAAAAAGATGACATATCAGGGGAACTCACCACATCAATATAAGATGGGTTGCGGAAGATGGTACATCAAAAGAATGAAGCATTGCTTAAAAAATCATGCCCCGGGAATAACCGTCTGCGAGAGAAGCTCGACGGCAAGAGCAAGGACTTAGATCGGCAAATGCAAAGAGGGGTCACGAAAATCTATGACCAAAAAAAGGCTGACGGAGATGATCTAGTGGACATGCATGCATGTGATAAACACGATCAAGAGACCAATGGATTTGGTGGACGCAGCGGAAAACATAGACTAGATATAATGGCAGCGGAAGGAATAGTAGACATTGTAGGAACTTCGAGTTAAGCTCGGGCTGCAAGGAAAGCAAGAATCGATGGTGTCGGTGGGATAAAAGCCACAAGAGGAAGCGGACATGACGGATAGTAGACCTCGCTTGAAACAACTCACGGAAGCGAACATGGCGGATGGTAGACCTCGCTTGAAACAACGCTCCGAAAGTAGCAACACATACATAACATCCATCAAAACTATACCTGCTTTTTTTTACTCCTTGTCTTTTGAGTTTTTTTAGAACGGATCAAATCAGATCGAGCACAGACAACCGAACGGGAGACAGAGACCAACTCCACGAGGAGCACTCCACACGCATGCAGGACTAGCAGGGGGCGGCAGGGTCTGGCCACCCTCGTCTTGGTCGCGAGCCAGGCCGGCAGGCGTGGACGGTGGCCTGGAAGCTGATGGCTCCCCCGGTCTTGGCGGCGGTCGCAGCGGGGCTGGTGTGCCCGTCCAGCTTGGCCGTGGCAGCGCAGCCAGCAACGCCACATGACATGGTGACAGCAGTTGCAGACTCGTGGTGGGGACCTACAGAAGCGGGAGCGATCCGGCTGGGGATCCGGCGAGTTGAGCAGCAGGCGAAGAGAGCACCAGATGCGAGAGCGCCATGATGCAAGGAATCGACTCGATCTGCAGGAAACTTCGAGTTTGACCTCGGCCTGCAGGAAGAAGCTCGGTCAGCATCTTCGATCCACGGCGGGGAGGAGACAACAGCGTCCGGCGACGGGGAGGACCTGGGCAGGGCATGGGGTGGATCAGGCGGCGGCATGGTTGAGCGTCCTGGTGATGTGGGCAACCGACGGGGAACCCGGCTGCGGATTGACTGACGGCATCCAGCCATGGCATCGCCAGCGGCTTGAGAGATGCAGATGCAGCAGAGCAACATGTCCGCCGTCTATGTCGGCATGAGCACGGCGGGCTGAAATCGGCTCGTGGTGGGGACACGGCACGAACAACTATCCGGCGACTCGATCTGGATGGAAATCCTGCGGGCGTTGACAGGGAGCAGCAGCTAATCGAAAGCACGGGAGCAGCCGGCTTGAATCCAGCGCACGAACGGGAGGAGCTTGCAGCAGTCGGCCGGAGAACAAAAAATACCACGGCGGCCCTAGATTTGATCAGGAGGGCGAGTTGCAGCGCCTAAATTTTTTTCTAAACCTAAGCTCGATACCATGTTATGATAATATGATGCAACTTGTCTATATTGAAGAGCCCATGGGACATATATATATTACACATGACTTGAGGGACAAGGGAAATAGACCTAGACCTATAAGGACTCCTAGACCTATACTAATACTCCTTAACACCCGCGACGCATGGCCGACATGCACGCGGCGATGGGAGGAGCGGGGGCGGCGATGGGAGGAGGTCCAGGCCGGAGATGGGGAGCACGAGGGTGACCGGGGCGGCGAAGCGTGAGCTCTGGAGGAGATTGTTGCCGGGACGGCGCTAGGGAAGAGGGAGGAAGGGACATGGAGCTCGAGGCGACGCCATCAATGGCGGCGGTGGAGGCGTGAGCTCGGTAGGAGGGAGGATGTCGGCGGCCGGCGGTGGGTGGCGTGGAGGCAGCCTCGGATGGAGGAGCGCGGCGGTGGAGGGTGGAAATCGGCGGCCGGCGGCGAGTGGCGTGGAGGCAGCCATAATGCCTCCGGTGGGGAAGAACGTGGGGAGATGAGAGATAGAGGGGTGGATGAACTACTGAACATGGGGAGAGAGAGTGTTTTTTTTTTCTTTAGGGTGGGCCCGCGTGTAAGTGACACATGAAGGTAGGGTTAAAATTGTCAAAGACTCAGCCAGATGCCGGTCAAAGGCCTTTGACCTGACGGAAACGGCAAGGAAGGGCAGTTTTGTAAGGGCAACTAACGGCAAAGGGGTAAATTTGAGCACACTTTGAAATTAGGGGCAAATTTGAGTAGTGGGTTCGAGTTAGGGGCATAAATGTAATTGGCCCTTTTTGTAATACCTAGTTGTCACATTCAGTGTTTTCAGTTGTTAGAATTGTATATTAATGTTTAGTGACATGACAATCAAGTTGATATAATCCGGCAACTATATGGATAATTATCGAGGATGAAAAAAAAGTTTGTCAAAACATATAAACATGGAATCTATTTTAAAAATTGACTTAACGGTTTGAGAGATAAAACTTTTAAAAAATTTGAAGCTATAAGAGCTAACACTTTTGGTAGTAGAAAAAAAATGTGGGTAACCGCCGCACGAGAAGCACCGCAGTGCAGCGCCGCTGCCTAGTCAGCTTCTACATTGTTTGCTCCTAGTTGCATCATGCAAGGAAGTTTTCTCAATGAACAGGGTGCAAACTAGAATTCAATTTGCAAAGAATGGAGCTGGATATGTGCAGCAATCATATAAATATCAACCAAAAATAAACAGAACCTTATTTCAAATGTAATACCTGTTGCAGTCCCTATACCCATCAAAGATGACCCTGCATTTTCCATTATGGCTCGCACATCAGCAAAATCAACATTAACTAACCCAGGAACCTGCAGGGAGAAGAGGACGTTAAATTTATGAAGTTATATTTTTTTCAAACCGGGCTTTAACCCCTTTCCAATATCAGATAGCGGAAAGACAACATTCCAGTCTTACAGAAGGGAGCGGGAAAGAGGGAAGAAGCGAGTTTGCGCACTGCTAGGAAACCCACTATGCATGCTCGTCATCGAGTCATGCATTATGGAGCGAAAACCTAACAGCACAGAGTATCAAAAGCTAGTCCTATTACAACTGAGGATAGGGCGCCTAGCGCAGAGTAAAACGACATCAAGTCACAAAGTAGCACAAAAGGGACCGGGGGGAGATGACACCCCCAACCAGCAAAGACCACAACACAGAACTTCAGGCATAGCTTCAATTCCTAACTGTCGCACTGCTTGCAAAATATATATATATATATATATATATATCTAATATGTTTAAATTCATTATCTACCTTTTGTGATAAGAGTTTCAAATGCAGACATCAGTTCATTACCGTAATGATATCAGAGATACCACGAATTCCTTGCCAGAGAATATCATCAGCCAAGTTGAATGCTTCCGTGACAGGAGTGTTTGGAGAAACAGCAGACAACAGCTTGTCATTTGGGATGACAATGAGAGTGTCCACACTATTTCTCAAGGCTGCTATTCCCTCTTGAGCCTGAACTGCCCGCCTCCTCCCCTCAAATGAAAAGGGTGTTGTGACAATACCCACTGTCAGTATACCCATGGACTTGGCGATTCCAGCAATTACAGGGGCACCTCCAGTTCCAGTTCCCCCACCCATTCCAGCCTGCAATTTGGACACCAAAACAGTATTATCAATCATACCTCCACATATAATATCATAGTTTCGTATGTCAAGCCATTCAGGGGGGTTGACATTTACCGTCACAAAAACCATGTCAGCACCATGAAGTGCTTCCTCTATGGACTCACAGCTCTCCTTCGCGGCATTCATCCCAATATCAGGGTTTCCACCCGCACCCAGACCCCGAGTCAGCTCCTGCCCAATCTGCAGCCTATTCTGGGAATGCACCGGGGACATCCTTATCGCCTGCACATCAGTGTTCACGATCCAAAACTCGACACCATTCATGGAGTACTCAATCATCCTGTTGACAGCATTTGAACCACCGCCCCCGACTCCAACGACCTTGATCTTGGCAGCGTTGTAATCGTCCTGGTTCGGCGGTAACCCCAACCCCTCCAACGTGCTCCCATCAGAAGAAGCTTTCATTAGGTTAATAACCTCGTTGTTCTGCTCACCTCGGAGCAGGGACACCTCTGGGTGAAGGTCCAAGAAGGAGTCTTTCTTCTGGAACGAGTTAGCGCTGCGTGGGCTTGCGCAACACCTGAAGTGAGAGTGACCCGAAAATGGAATGCTTCTGGCCAACGCCCTCCCAGATGTAGCCCCGAGGCTCCCGGCTTCGTTTCTCCATCCAGGCGACGGCGGAGTGAGCTGCGTAAAGCACGGCAGCTGCGTCGCCATCCCAGCGAGCTTAATGGCACCGCACGCAGAGGCGGGCGGATCCGGATGTTGTGCCGGCGCACACCCAGAAAGTTCGGAGGTTGGTTTGTAGAACGGGAACGGCGATGGCGGCGGCGCGGCGCGGCGGAAGCTCTAGGGCACGGCAAAGCCTAAGATTTGATTGTATCAAGAAGAAACAGACTATTAGATGAAATGTAGCAGAAATTTGGGGCGGAAAAGAAGAGGCGTCGAGGCGGGAACCTTACCACGAGCCGAAATCCCAGGATATCACCGCCGTCCGCCTCAGAACGGAATCAGCAGGCACTTGAGATTTGGGGAACGAGGTGGAGAATTTGAGGTGGTTGGCCGCCTTGTCGACAGACGGGAGGAGTGGGGTTTCAGTTCCGCTGGTGGTAGAATCTGGATTCTGTTTTTTGTTGGGTTTGCGGCTTCTCCTAAACCCCTACTCCCCCAAGACCTGGATGAGTGACGGTTACACGTGGTTCTCTTTGCTGCCAAAATTGAAACTTTTTTTTAAATGCCAAAATTGAACTTTAGCAATACAAAAATTGTACTCCCTCCCTAAAGAATGACTTATCTTTGCTTGATACAGAATCAAGTATAGGTTTTGAGGATGAGTTGTATAGATGGATAAACTTTTTGCCACCCTGAGGGGTGTTGTTGTTGTAATCTTTTTTCTCCTGTTGGGCATTGCCCTTTTGTAATCTTTGTAAATACTGGTGATGAGCAATAAAGTGTTGTGGGGTGCTTTACCCTGCAGTTGTACATCAAAAAACATAAGGTGAAGACTATCATTACCACGACGGGGCCTCTTGAGATATTTCATTTGTTTCTTTTTGGACCTCCGTATTATGATTACTTAGGAGGGAGGAGGTATTGCCTTGTCATTATTGACGACTATAAAAGATATACATGCATGTGTGTTCTTTCTCAAAACAAAGGATGAAACGTAAGATACCTTCATATCATTTACGAAAAAATCTCAACACCAACATAATTGTGAGATCATGGCTATTCAAAGGGTGGCATCGTGTTCAAGAATCACACTATGGATGATTTCTTGAGTGATGAGAGGATTAAGCATCAATATGTTGTGATCTATATTCCTCAACAAATTGATGTTGCAGAGAGGAATAATATGACTCTTATAGAGATGGCTATGAAAATGTTCGACGATCATAAGTATACATACAAACTTTTGGTTAAAGCCATCACCACTCTGTGTCATTGTGACACCCTCGATTTTGGAACTTTATTTTTCCAAAAACTTTTCTGATTTATTTCAAGATTTGCTAGTTGGTTTGATTTTGAGAAACTCTTTGGACTTGAAACTTGAGCATATTTTGTTTCCCTGTTCAAGTAGCCCATGATTCCCTAAACCCTTTCCAATGATCATCCCTTGATCCATCCCGTCCAAGCCACATTTTTATTAAAGCCATATGTTCATTTTTCCAATAAAAGGAATATTCCCCTTTATTTGAGATTGTGAAGCAACCCCTATTTATATTGCTCCATAAATCCCAAATAATTCCCTCATATCCTTGACACCATATCTAGTCAAAATCTCCAAAAACATTGCATGGCCCAAGTGGATTTTTCACCTAGAGAAATTCATTTGCCTGTGGGGGCAGAATAACACGTTGTGAAGGAAGTATTATTTATACTTATCCATTGCTGGT
Organism: Bromus sterilis; assembly: GCA_950022295.1. Taxonomy (NCBI): domain Eukaryota; kingdom Viridiplantae; phylum Streptophyta; class Magnoliopsida; order Poales; family Poaceae; genus Bromus; species Bromus sterilis. The sequence goes on along the minus strand of OX465596.1, from coordinate 110,346,357 downwards.
GAAACTTTTAGTGCATACTCTTGTGACCATATAATGAGACTATGAACAATTTCAGCCTTAGGGGACTTGCCAAACTCCATACCAAAATTCCCAAAGTTTGGATGCAGCAAGGGGGCATTGTGAAGCAAGTGCATGATAGGAGAACCCATTTTCCTTGAAAAAATTTGCACATAATCCCACACCCGAATGACTCTCCTAATCCAAGTTTGAGCCAAACCCAACCACCCATGTGAGGGGATCATCAAGATTAAGTTTCTGGCCAATAGAGTACCTTGTGAAGCAAGTACTAGCTAGAAGCTTCCCCTAGCCTTGAAATTTTGCACACATGTGCACACCACCAAATAACCTCACTCCACAAAATTTGAGCTCAATCCATCAAGCCTATAGGATGATAGCTTCAACAAACCATTTCTGGACCATTTTGGCACTTACAAAGGAAGTACATTATTTCCTTTGCCATTTGAGCTCAAACTTTGCAGAATGCTAGTCCTTACAACACCATAGCCATGTGACAACACCACATACACCCACTGTTCACCTTTTGACCACTGCTTCTTCTCCAAGTTTGTTGCTGTAAACTTTGCAGTCAAGCCAAGACATCCACAGACCTCTGTTGGATATATGCTCTAGAGGCAAATAATATATGATTATTCCAATATATCTAAGCAAGTTCATAAACAGTTTCATACCGTGCTAGAACTGCGTCAGTGAAACAATGATGCAGGTGTGGTATAGAAACCCCCAGAGTTCCTAGTTAGCCTCTACATCGATAACTAGTTCATGGTCAACATGATGGTCGTGGTTTCGCGATCATGGACAATTAAGTCTCTTGACTATGAGGTCACCTCACTGTTTAAGTGACATGATGAACATTACCCAAAGTAAGCATTACAGCATGATCAAATCTTATGAAGGTTCAGTGTTGTAATTACAGAACGTGGTAGACCGTTCCTTTGATCGTGAGTACGTGCATAATTACTATCTTCCCGGATGCTTTGACTTACATCCCACCACCTGACTGAAATATGCGGGTCATAACGGTTGTATCTTGGGTATTCCGTGGAGATATGTTGAGGAGTATTGTTACAAGAGCGGGATTTGTCAATCCATGTAATGGATAGATACTCAGGGCCCACTTGGTGAGATTCCATCCATAAAGCTGCGCAGCGTGTGACTAGGTCACGGGGATGAATATCACGGGAACGAGTGAATAAGGATTTGTTCAGAACGAGGTTGAACCAGACATAGGATGTCGTTGATCGAATCTCGGAACAATCCAGTATCGCTGACAAAGGGAATGCTATACGGCGTAAGGTCCAATCGGTGTTGATATCCGGAATGCACAGGGGTCATTATGGGCATCCAGGTCCCGCTGATGATCATTGACCGTAGCCTCATCTCGGTCATGACTGGAGTGTTCTCGGACCGTAGGGTAACACACTTAAGGGCTCGATGAAATCGGAGACCTTTTCGGAACTATCGGAGTTACCGGAGAATAAGAGAGAACTCTGAAATCGGTTCGGAGGGGAGACGGAAAAGTTCCGTGGTTCCGAATTGTTCGGAAAGTTATTTAGATATGTTTTATTATTTAATTAATGAATTAAATATTAAAATATAATTTAAATAATTAATGAAATAATATTCTTTTTTGATTTTTGTTTTTTCTTTGAGAAAGAAGAAAGAAAAAAGAATAAAGAAAAAAAATAAAGGTGGGTGGCGCCATGGCCATGGGGCCCATGTGCCACCACGGCTAGCAAAAGGCCACATGGCCACTTGGCTTTGTGTGCGCCGCCGGCCAAGGCAATGGCCACGGCCATGCATGCATGTGTGGCTAGTAATTGGTATTAGCACCACATTGCTTAGCTACGTAGCTGCGCGCCCCCTTTTTCCCCTATATATAGATATGGAGGGTGCCTCTTTTTCAACACAGAAAATTCCAGAAAAATTACAGATAAATTATGTAGATCTCTCTCTCCCTATTTCTCCCTCCTATGAGCGGACTCCCCTTGTTTGGAGTCTACACTGGGTTGGGGATGTCTCCACTATACGCACGCCGTCGTGCTGCTGAAACTCTGGTTCCGGAGGTCTGCTTACGCCACCTCCGCTGGATCGGAGAACGAAGGTCGTCATCGAGTCTCGTATGTGTGCGAGTACTACGAGGTGCTACACGTGTGGCACTACACCCATCCGGGTGCTCAACACAGCCAGGGGACTGTGAAACTTGATCGGCTACATCAACCATGTTTGCGGGAATGTTTCCCGCGCAACGGACTACACCCCGAGGTATGTTATTTCTGCACTACTTTCCGTTATGCTAATACGGCTAGCTAGATCTTGGGTTATGGGAACACTAGTTAGAAAAATTTGTGTTTTCTGCTGCGAACCCCAACAACCTCCCCTTGATCAGCCCATTGCACCACAGTGACCAACAGTGGATGGAGATCATGTTAGACATGCTTGGCCACGAAGAAATCCCCCTGGTGCATGATGACCCTCAATTGTAGGGGATCGTGTGTAGCGTTTTCGCGGGTAAGCTAACCCAATTTATTGATTCGACACAAGGGGAGCCAAAGAGTATTTATAAGCTTTGACAGTTGAGTTGTCAATTCAACCGCACCTGAAATATACTTGCTTGCAAAAAAATACTAATAGCAACTGTGGTATGATAGTGGTAGTAACGACAGCAAAAGTAAAACAACAAAAGTAACAACTATTAACCAGCAGGATTAAAACACTGTAGGCTAGGGAGATGCATGGTTGGGCGCTGCTTGGATAAAAGTGAACATGTAATAAATTCTAACACGGGGCAAGGCACACAGAAAAGAAAGGACCATCTAGGCAAATATCAAACATTAGGCATGTATCCCGTAGGTAGTTGTGCGTGCTTGCAATAAGAACTTGCACAACATCTCCTACCACCCCGCTACGAACGGGGCCAAAGGGAACTTATGGAGATTAATGTGCTCCTGTCAAAGAGCACCGGAACAAATCAATAAACTCAATGGATACATGAAATCCTCAAATTATGGACCATCCCCTTTGGTGTCTCGAGCTGTCACTTTTGGGATCGCTGGTTCCGGACCATAATAGGTGCATACAACTCATAGATAGGATCAAGTACATAAATATACTCATGAAAACACAAGTGGTTCAGATCTGAAAACATGGCACTCGGGCCCAAAGTGACAAGCATTAAGAGCAACAAGTTGTAGCAAAAATGATAAACACCATAGGAAATGATAGGCAACATCCCCCCAACAATCTGACGAACTATTACATGATCAAACTCATCCAATCCCTACCATCCCCTTTGCCTACAGCAGGGAATTACTCACACATGTGAAGAGAAGTAATGGAGGGAGGATGGATTGGTGATGGTGATGACGATCTCCCCTCTCCGGAGGCCAAATCAGCCTCCAGATTAGCCCTCCCGAGGAAGAACAGAGGGTGGCGGCGGCTCCGCGACGGAAACTGGAAAAGTGACTTCTGTTTTGGGGTTTTACCATCACGGGAATAAATAGGGGCATCGGTAGGGCACCAGAGGAGGGGGGAGGCTCCCAGGCGGCCAGCCGGAGCGACTAGGGGTGTGGTCGCGCCAGCAGGGCGCCTGGAGACCCTATGGCCCCCCTCTGGCCCCACTTCTGGTCCGTGGAAGCTTCGGGTGCGTGGATTTTTTCTGAGTTTTCCTGGAATTTTCCGAGATACCTAAAAATCCATTTTCCTCCACACAATAAAACCATACAGGCAGCTCTGCTGAAAACAGCGTCAGTCCGGGTTAGTTTAGTTCAAATCATGAAAGAATGAGGGCAAAACAATAGCAAAAGTGTTTGGGAAAGTAGATACGTTTGAGACTTATCAGTGCACCAGCCCATGTGGTGAGCACGCCCATGGCATGCAGTTGGCGTGCTCTGCACGTGAACCGAAGCAATGGAAACGTGCACCACGCGCTGCAGCCCGCCCATGTCGCCTTCTTCTCGTCCCACTGCGCCGCACGACTTTGCAGGGCCACGCGCACCACTTTTCCCCTCTCGCCCTAGCCGGAATCCCGTCGGTACCTCGCCGCCAGCGGGAACACGACGAGCACAGTGGCCGCGTCACGTCCCCATCGCCATGGTCTCTCCCCCTCGGCTCCTTGCGCTCTTCTCGCTCGTTGATACGTCCAAAATGCATCGCTATTTTATATCGTAATTCACCCCTATCCATTGATATATTTCATGTTATGATGCTATTCTTATGTTGTTTTGGCTTATTTTACACAGTTTGCAACTTTCCGATGCCGAAGCGCAGACGCATGATTCAGTGGTAAAAAGTGGATGCGGAGTTGCATAATCAGAAGACCTCCAAATTACCTGAAAATCGACGGAGGTTATTTTCCAGTAAAATGACGGAGGCACGCAAAACGAGAGCCAGAGGGGGGCCACCAGGTGCCCCTTGGCGCGGCCCCCACTAGGGGCGTGCCGGGAGGCCGCCTGGACCCCTGGGGCCACTCCCGACTCCCCCCTTTGGCCTATATATTTCCTGTCATCCGAAAACCCTAAAAGGAGAGGAGTTTCGCGAGTTCCGCCGCCGCTCCGCGGCGGAAACCTACAGAGAAGAAAAGACAACTCCGGTGGGCAGATTCCGCCGGGGAGAACACCTCCCGTAAGGGGAGATCGTCGCCATCATCATCACCATCGTCACGGGCATCATCGAGATCATCATCAACTTCATCCCCAACATCAGCACCATCTCCACCACCATCCTACCTCATCTCACAAGTGCAACTTGTGTTGTAGTCCGTACTATCTATCATGTCTACTCTATCGGTGTTGATTACTCCTTTGTGGTGAATGTTATTGAGTTTTGTTAGAGAAATATTGTTATGTCCGGATTGTTTATCATCTATTTATCACCACTGATCATGATCTCTTTTATGTCTTGTGAGTAGTTACTTTAGTTCTTGAGGACATGGGAGAAGTCTATTTGCTAGTAGTCATATGATGTTGAAGTAATATGTGTTGTTTGATATTTAAGTTGTGTTGTTATTTTCCTAGTGGTGTTGTGTGAGTCGAACATTCAACACTTCGCCTTTCTAAGGACCTAGGGGAATACATTGTGTATAAAGAATGCTTACGGTGGGTTGCTGGAGTGACAGAAACCTGAACCTCAGTTTGCACGCTTTTATACAAGGGAGTAATGGATCCTTGATCGTATTGTTGTGGTTAGGCTTTTAACTTAATTTCTACCTTGTATTTGCGGATGCTTGCAAGGTGTTTAATAAGAGTGCACTTATCTTAGTCTAGAAGGTGTACTATCATAGATCCACCCACTCAACACTTATCAACACAAAACATAGTACTGATAAGGAATATGGCGAAAGCCGTGACTATCTCTCCCGTGTGTCCTCAAGAACGCTTTAGCCTTTATAAGTTCAGTTTCCAGGCTTATCCTTTGCTCAAAAGGATTGGGCCACTTGTTGCTCCTCAGCACTATTTACCTTGTTTGTTTTTACCTTCTCGTGCCTTATACCGAAAACCCCTAAAAAGTTATCTTTCAGTGCCTGCAGTTACTTCTTTACCAAAGTCACTTACCAATATCTTCTGCTCCTCGTTGGGTTCGACACTCTTATTTATCAAAAACGCTACAATCGCTTTTATATTTCTGTTTTTGTTGTTGTTGCTACTTTTTGTCCTTATGGACGCCTCTACTCTTGGTTCGTTGCTTATGGGGAGACGCACCGCTACTGTGGTGGTCACTCCCACCCCTACTGAAATTGTGCCTTATAAAATGCCAACTAGTATTATCGATTATGTCTTGGCTAATCGTTATGCAGGAGACAGACATCCAGGTGAACACGTGCTATATTTATCACAACTATGTTCATTATTTAAGCTTGCAGGTGTGTCAATGGAGTTCATCATGAAGAAATTATTCTCCGTATCACTTATAGATAAAGCTTCAGATTGGTATAAGCTCCTCGATAACTCGCATTTACTTAATTGGCAAGAGCTTAAGACTCTCTTTTATACAAAGTTTTATCGTCTTCATGAAATTCATCGAGACAGGAATCTGATACTCTCTCCTCGTTGGTTACCCCAAGTAGAAGGTGAGATGTAGGATATAGGCAAATTTCCCCTATATAGAGGATAGGGTTTGTCTCCGTAGGACTCCGGAGATGATAAAACTGATATGAGAGGTAAACAAATTACAGCTAGGCAATTGACAAGATTAAAAACGCACCGCAATGCTAACTATGCTACAAAGAAAGGACGAGGCTCAAAAGCATGGGCGGTACGCCAAAATAAGTAGACCGAAATCCAACAACATCTACTACTATCATCCACCTTGATATATCTATCCAGAACATCTCGCTGGTATTAAGTTGCGAGCCCCACCCAAAGCAACATACAACTGCATTAAAAAGCACCTTGCGTAAAGTAAACAATCCTTGCAACCGTGGTTACAAGCACCGTTGTTTTCCCCCTTGTGGCAACAACACATCCCCTAGACTCATGTTTCTGTCACTCAAGCGTGTCATCGGGGGGGGGCATGAACCCACAATCAAGCATAACGTTCCCTCTTGGAGTCACTACCTACTACTTGGCCAAAGCAATAAACAACAACGGAGAACATGCAAGAATTACTTAGGAACAAAAATATAAAGATAAGAACCAAATATATTACTCAATCACAATCTGAACATAGTCTCATAATCCATCAGATCCCAACAAACTCGGCATAGCAATAACAGAAAATTTCATATGTGCCTCGATCATGTAGGGCAGCTCAGGAGGACTAAACCATGAAGAACAAAGAGGGGAGGAGAACATCACATATATACTAATCACGGACCCATGGTCCAAGGGAAACTACTCACGACACATCCGGGAAGCGTCCATGGTGGAGGGGAAGCTCCTGGAGGTCAATCCTAGCTCCGGCAGGGTGCCGGGAAGAAGTCTGCTAGCGCTCCCGATCTTGGAAGCGAGGCGGCGGCGGAACAGAGGCGAGATCGCGAAAAAGGGTTCTGTCTTCGGGGGTTTCGCGACACGGAGAATAAATAGGCGAAGGGGGCAGCCAGGGGGGCACCAGGGGCCCTGGCGCCGCCCCCAGCGCGGCCAGACCCTAGGCCGCGCCAGGTGGCTGCCTGGGTCCATAGTGGTGGCCCTCTGGCCCCACCCAGGTGATTCCGGAAGGTTCCTTCACGCTGATTTTTATCTGATTTTCATGAATTTTTGGAGCACTTTTAATATGGGGGAAACTTGCAGTAGAAAAACAACAGAAAACAGGAACTGGCACTGTGGTGCACTGAGTTAATAAGTTAGTCCAAATATGATCAAAAGTGTATGAAAGTGTATCTAGATCATAGCAATATCACACAAAACATGCATGGAGCAAGCAAAAATTATAGATACGTTTGGGACGTATCAACATCCCAAAGCTTAATTCCTGCTCATCCTCGAGTAGGTAAATGATAACAAGCATACTTTCAGTGGTGACATGCTAGCAACCATATAAGAACTTTGAAAAGTAAATTAATCAAGGTATGTGATTCAATTCAAGTCATAACATGCAAGAGTCTATATTAGCATTGAAACAAGCAACAAAAGAACATTAGGTGCAAGAGCTCTCGCTGTCTGTGACTCGAATGTCTCCAAATGGTGTTTGCGTGCAAGAAGGGGGATATGGGAATACGAGAAAAAATTATTTTTGTTGAGAACTCAATCTACTAAAGTTTCACACTTGGTCTTCTTTGGAATCTTATCTTGACTCGTCCCCAGACCACTAGCCAGGTACAAGTCAATTTGATCCACTTCTTTTCGATATTTTGAGCACTCATGCAATGGATGAGCGTAAGCACGAAAGTTGACACTTAGGATGGCAAAGAGAGAAATATGGTGGAGGAGGAAGACAAAAAGGGTGAGAAAGGGTCACATCAATGAGGATAATCATATGCGAGAAAGCCAAATGATAGATATGATGTGAGGAGTAGGGATTACCATGCAACAGATGCACATATGAGCTAAGAAAAGCTCTCCAATGTAACTAGTGGGGGTGCATCCAACTTGCTCGCTCATGAAGACCTAGAGCTCGTTTGAGGAGGCTCATTCTTGGAATATGCAAGCCAAGTTCTATAGTGTGAAGGTCCCCACATAGCTATATGCATAAATGATCATCTCTATGGAGTACAAGGATAAGAGGGAGTACTAGTGTGGATCTTTAAAATGGATAGTAGTGTTGCCCCTTTCTCTCTTTTTATTTTTCTTCTTCTTTTTTTTGTATTTTTTTGGTGGCCTCAATGGCTCTTTCTATTTAACTCTCATTTGTCCTCTTTGGGATCTTCTATTTTGTCCACTTTGAGATCTTTTCCTCACTTAAGGGAAACACTCTATTTTACAAGAGGGTATAGAAGATCTTCACACTTTACAAGGTACTCAAACATAAAGAAGATGTAGCTATCATGATGTATGCAATGTATGCCTCTGCTAGTGTAGCAGGAACATGTATGACATGAAGATCAAGTCATGAAGAGGTGGATGTTGCATGGCAATATATCTCGGAAAGGCTATGGAAATGCCTTGATAGGTAGGTATGGTGGCTGTTTTGAGGAAAGATATAAGAATGTTTATGATGATAGAGCGTATCTGGCCAAGGGTTTGGATGCACCGGCAGGTGGACGCCAACTCTCGGAGTGAGAAGAGGGCAATGCACGGTAAGGAAGATGCTAGCAAATATGAGGAGGTGGAAGTATCAACTTCCAATACTTACATTAGTCTGAAGAACTCATGCACTTATTATCGGTAACTCTCAATCTAATGAGGAGGTTCACAAAGAGACAAGTACCCCGAGGAGGAGTGTATGGGGGTTTGGTTATCCTTGCGCATCCTCGACTCATGGTACATGAGTGTACTCTAATATTCGATCCCTCAAAAGATTAGTGATCCATCTAGTAGCTAGAGTTCTCAACTAGTTTTGTAAGTTTTGAAAATAAACACGGATTGCCCAAAATACGACACGTATCACTAATAGGCTAGAGCTCTTGGCACCAAAAGTTCAAACATTACTCACAACAATACCTCAAAACTATTGCAAGTTACTACAAAAATTAAATAGCAACCTCAATTACCTACTTTCAAGACAATACACAACTCAGTGCAACAACCAACTCTCTTAACAAGATAAACATGAAAACTAAAGAGAGTTCCAGCAACAAACTAAACAAAAGCCTAGTCTCCTTCTAAAGTCAAACTAAAACTAAAACTAAACATGGCAGTAGCTACGAAAAGATAAAGAACACACAACAACAAAAAGATAGGCATGAAAAATCCTATGATGTGTTCTAGATTAGAGTGGAGCATGTTTATCTCCCACACAAAGTAAGTTGGGGTCTAACTTGTTATGAACAGCAAGAAAATCTAAAGAAAACTAAAAAGTAAACTTAAGAGCGAGACATTCCAAGCATAGAACATAACGCATGAAGTGATAAAAATATAGTGAGACGAAGGACGAACTGATAATTGTTGATGGAGAAGGGGATTGTAATAGCCCATATGTAATAAGCTATCAAACACCATGTGATTGTATTTCCTCTGTTGGACTTGTAACTTGGCATGGTGGAGGTGTATGTCATTTCATGTGGTGATCTTAATTGGCATTGGGATTGGAGTCATGTTGGGTTGGTTTCCTTTGCATCCAAAGTGGTTCAAGAAGGGCATTGATGGAATTTTCCTTGTTGCATGCTCACTCATCTTGAACCCAATTTTGGCCTAGCCATTTCTTTTTCCTTTGCAAGGGTTTTAAAATCCTCAAGGTATTTTTGACTTCATAAAAAACAGAAGCTCTAGTTCAAAGTGAATTTGAAATTCAAAATGAGCTCACACTTTTGTTGTTGCCAAAAATACCCAAACCATTTATAGAAATTGAGGAATAATGCAAGGATAATTCTACATATTTTTATGTGATTTTTCCACTTGTATTTAATCCAGAATAACCCTATTCCTTTCTCTGTTTTTGTAAATGGAAAAGGGGATCCAGCGGGCTGTTTTCCTCTTCTGCTCCAAGTCTTGCTGGAGGCCCAGCCCAGGAGCCCTCCGCTCCGCAGCCCGGCTGGAGGCCTTTCCAGCGAAGCGGTACGGGGGGTCGTCCTTGGCCGCTGGATCCAGATCGGGCGGCCCTGGGTCGTCGTCTTTCCACCGTGTCCAGGGTCCCCTCCCCCTCTCTCTCACAGCCGGCGGGAGGCGTCGACGTCGATGCGGCCGACGTGGCCAGGGAGCCTCCCCCTTTATAAGGAGAGCACCAGAGGCCCCCTCGCGAACCCTAGGTCCCGTTCCTCCCTCCAGTTTTCGCCGCCGCAGCCTCGTTCGTTGTCATGGAGCTCCCCTGTTCCGCCTGACCTGGTGAGCTCCGACGAGCAATTCGTCGTCTCCACCTGTCGTCGTTGGCCGCGTTCCCGTCTGAGGCATCTCCAGCACCTCACCTCCTTGTTCCCGCCGTGCAGGTTAAGTAGAGAGCCTCGATTCGAGCCCGCGGCGACGCCGTCAAGTTTCGGGCCTTGTCTTCCACGTCGCCGGCGAGATCGACGACGTCCTCTGCAGTAGCATCTCGAGTTCGTCCACAAGCCACCCAAGGTGACTGAGCCGCCCTCTTCCTCTCCTAGGTTCAGCGCGTAGTTTCTCTCCGCATCAGTAGGCCGTCTGCCGCGTAGCTCGTCGCCGGTGAGGAATTCGTGATCACCGTGCCCGTGGTGCGTCTCGAACGACCTCCCGCGTGCTCTAGGGGTGTCCTGGGCGCGTCTTTGGCGCCAAACGAGCCCCCTTCCCGTGTAACTGTGTTGGAGTTCGCCGTGTCTGAACCTTGCGTGTGTCTGACAATAAGATCCGCCATGGATTCAGGTGAACGTAGCATCCCCTCCGGTGAGATGCAGGTCTGGGCCAGGGCAGCCACGTGATTGTGGTACTTCCCTCTCGCGATTGCAAGCAATCCCATGGCTGGAGGCGTTGTGTGCTCGTCGCACGGTTCGCCTGAAGGTGAGGATGCGCGGGGGTGGTCTGAAGCTGTAGCCGTTCTGCCGCCGTGCTATTCCTGTGAGGTTAGCGAGCAGAGGAGGTGGAGCTAGGAGCCGTGGCGCACGTCATCGTGTAGAGCTAGGTGCCCTCTCGGGTTCGTTTCATGGCGGGGTGGCCGGAGCTTGCCTGTACACGATGCGCGGTTCGCCGCAGTAGAGCGTCGCCGTCGCGGTTCAGAGTCTTCAGGTGTTCGAAGTTCAGAGTACTAGAGCCTGAACCTTACCTAGCCTGCGTAGCGTTTAGGTTCAGAAAACGCTTCGTGGCGCAGTGGTAGCGAGCCGTGGAGAAGAGCAGCGCGTCGCGGGTTCGAGTCCCAGCCGACGCCCCCAATTTTTGGTTTTTCGCTGTGGCTGACACCTGGGGCCCGCATGTCAGCGTCCCAGGCTGCCAGGCCGCGTGGGCTGAGCCCAGCGCGGGCCAGGGAGGCGGCGTGGGCCGGATTCGCCCGAAACCAGCCCATGGAGGCTGGGTTCTTTTCTTTTTCTTTTTTTCTTTTGAATTCTTTTCTGTTCAAATTCAAATTTGAATTGCCTCCAAATTCAAATCTGGTTTGAACATCTGTTGCAATTAGGGGCATGCCTTATATGAATTTGGGGTAGCTTGAGCTACTAATCAACATGGTGAGGTCCACTTTTGCATTTGACCCCTTCTAAAAATTTAAGTGTGGCCATTTTGCAAATAAGCCCTTTTTCCTTTCTTTGTTTTTTGTCAAGTGGTTCAAAATTTAAATTGCCCATGCCATATATGGAATTTGGGTAATTTTGCACAAGAAATTGCGTGGTGATGATGATTTGGTCATTTGAGCCCATTTCAAAAATTCATGTGGTGCAATTTTGCACCCAGCCCCCTGAACTTCAGTTGAATTTGCAACTGCCCTTGCAAATTCAAGTGGAGACATATCATATATGTTTTTGGGGTGCTTTTCTGCAAGGATTCCAATGGTGAGGTTCTCATGATGTTTTGAGCAATCATGCAATCAAGGCGTGGTCACCTGATCCAAGAACATCAGTTCTTTTCTGCTTGCAACATTTCAACTTCAGTGCATTTGAAATGTTGATCATCTGATCTTTTCAATCTTGCTTCATGTCACCTTCTTCTTCAATTCAGCCCCTAACATATTGTCATATGTAAGGTGGATGGGTTCCAACCTTTGCTGCACCTTCCTGTGTGTCAAGTTCACCAACACTACTCCGTCTCCGGAATCGTTGTTTACTTTCGTGTTATTTAAATTCTTGCATTTGTTTTGTTGATCATGTTATGCTTTCATGCTACTTACACTCGAGTTAAGGCTTAGACCAAAGCCCTTACAATGTAAATAAAATGCATGTGAAAGTGATGACTTGTCGTCATCACCTTCATTTAAATTTGACTAGACAGGGTCATACCATGTAAATAAAACTTGAATGTGCCATCCTTGTCTGATGTTGCATCAGTTGCTTACTTGTGTGTTTTCCTTGCCGGTATCTTTACGTTAGCACCCGAAACTGACGAGGAGACCTACGTGGAGCTGTCCGACACCGAGCCCGAGGGTACCGTGGGTGCTGCTTCGACTACCTTACCAGGCAAGGGGGGAGATCTGTGTCATTAATTTATAACTTTCTGCTCATGCCTAGCTGTAGATCTAGAACGTTGTCGCTTGATCCTATCTACCTTATATGCCATGTTTAAACCATACAGCCATGATCCCCACATCCCAGCAAACCATTGTACTGCTAGGTTACCGCTGCACAGCCATTGCTCAGTATGGATAGAAAACTTGCTGCTTACCCTTTATATTTTGGTTGGGATATCATGCTATAAAAGAAGTTGGTTGATATTTATTGTTAAAATGATGTTAATTTATATTCGACAAAAGGTGGAAGGCTGGACTATTCCCGTCTGGTGCTTTGTTCCATTTGAGTCACCTAGGACCCGAGTTCCGGGTATTGTGTTTCTTGACGAGCGTGCCTAATCGTGTGTGGGGTTTTATGGGGCCCCCTTGTCTTACCTACCTAGCTTCGTACAATTCTAGTGGTGGCCCGAGCTGGTTTATATTTGCAACTGCGTGTGTGTTGGTAGGTACCCCAGCTGTTTTCGAAACAACCCGGGACAGTGGAGACATAGTTTCTCTCGCTGGTCCACACTTGGCGAGCTAGGGGTCCCCTGGATATTCAGGTGTGACTTACCGACCTTAGCCAGGCGGTAGAGACCGATTCGAGAGCGTGGCCAGCTTTTGAGTTGGGTGTCGACTCACCGGGGGCCACCCGGAGTTGTGCGTTGTTAGTTAGAGGGACTCTGACGTTCCGGAGTTTCAGGCGCTTACCTAGCCAAGTGGAAACCGGGCGTACATGCGACGTCTATAATGGACAGTTGGTACACCCCTGCAGGGTAAATCTTTTTGAAAGGCCGTGTCCGCGGTTATGGACGACTTGAGACCTACTCCTTGTTCATAGAATAACATCAATGATAATCATGCTATAAAAACTTGAAAAACCGTGTGCGTGCCTTGGTTGTCTTTCTTCGTCCAGGGGGACCGAGAGAGAAACGAGGTTGTGTTATGTTTGCGTAAGTAGGTGAATAGCCGACTTATGACACGTTGTCAACGTAACTTCTTGGATCTCATCTCTATTCTGCTAGAACGTGTAGCCACCATATGTGCTAGTACGGCTGCAACCTGTCTATGTCTTTATCTTTCCTGTAGCGTTAGTTATTCCGTAATGATATGTTCTCACCCCCCGTTTACATTTCTGTCTTTACCGCTTTGCCTGATCGGCCGCTGCAGTGGACTACTACCTCGACCCCAGCACCGGACGTTACTTCGTGGAGGTGCCCCCGGAGGATGACGACGAGTACGAGTACCTCGACCAGTAGGATCTTATGGTTGGGTTCAGACGTTCCCGTGGGTGGATATTTATGTGTAGCCTTCTCTAGGGCAATTTGGATCTTGACCGTACTCGGTCCCTATTATGCTTCCTCTTGATGTATTGAGGAGTTGTACTCATGATGCTGTACTATTAGACAGTGGCGTTGTATGCCCTGCTCTATATATATATCTATAAGTATTTCTGTCTTGTAGAGTTGTGCTTTTTATACCTGTTGTCGAGAATCCGGCAGCGACACGAGTGCGAGTGTCGTGCGCCGGTGGCGTTTGATGCGCTTCTAACTCCGACCGGACGCGAAAGCGACTAGTTAGAGTTAGTACCGCCTCAGGGGCCTTACAGGAATGCACGGGGGCATCCCCAAGATTAGACGCTTGAGTCTCCTTGAATATTTATTGGGGATGCATGGGGGCATCCCCAAGCTTGAGCATTTGACACTCCCGGATCTTCTTTCGTCATCTTCCCTCACACACTTGAAAACTCCCTTCATACATAACTCATCATGAGCTGATTAGAGAGGTTAGTACCCTTAATAAAATATTTTTTCCCCACTGGATATAAAGATATTCTTGAAGAGATACTATTTCTCAAGATTGCCAAAAAGTTTTTGCAAAGAAAAATCGAGCTTAAGGTTTGCGAAAGTAAGGAAAGACAAAACATGGCAGAATCTGTGAAAAACAGAACAACAGGTAGTAGAGAATTTTTTCGAGGCACTTATACAACTCAAATAAAAAAAACTCAGAACATACGAAAGTTTCAAAATTGTATAGAGCATGTTGTGTAAAAAATTCAGCTCAAAAAGATGAACTGGTGATTTTTTTTCGATTTTTTCCGTCAAGCAGACAGAATCTGTTTTCTGGAGAGCATGTCACAACTTTTGCTTCCTTTATCACATGAGGCTAAACTTGGCACAAAGCTTGAAAATAAAGATACAATGATGTTGCTACAGTAGTAACAATCATCAAGACCACTAAAAATAGAAGTAAAAAACATCTTGGGTTGCCTCCCAACAAGCGCTTTCTTTTACGCCTTTAAGTTAGGCGTAAGGCAAAAGAAGAATCCAAGGTCTCCGAGATCATCGGAGTCATAAAAACCTTCAAATTGATTTTCAACAAGCTCATTATTCTTCTTCCTAGGACAGAGGTACTTACCTTTCGCCTTACCGCGTAAGCGTATGTGCTCGTTACCAATATCAATGAAGCCTTTCATAGCTCGGAGGAAGTCCCTCTCAAGTACGATGTTGCTTTGGTTTGGCTCCATGATGAAGAAATCCATCGGTGCAACCCTATGGATGAATGCAACTTGGACTTCTTTTACCTTTCCTTTAACCTCTGAAATATATCCATTAGCATGTTCATGATAAGATGACAATTTATCCATATCTAGTTTCTAAGAATAATAAACTATTTTTGGCATAGTAGAAACTATGGATCCAAGATCACAAAAAGCAAGGAAGTCTTGGTTAGAGATGCTAATCCTAACAAAGGGCTCCCAATCATCATCTATCTCCAACATTTCTTTCTTGTTGGACTTAAGTTCCTCTACCTTCCTCAAGTCTGGAGAATCCATCCTCTTTTCAATAGTGGCAAGTCTATCTATAACAATATCAATACTACGGTCATAAACAAAATAACTAGATAGAACATGCAAAATATCAAGAGCTCTAGCTTAATCACACTCTAAAACGTCTCCTTCATATATAATATCAAGAGAGTGTTTACACCACTTAAAAAGACCATGGTAAAAATTTCTAAGCACAATTTTTATAGGTATCCAAGGCATAATTCTTTTATGTGCTTCAGAAATTCTGTCCCATGCGTTCTTCATATTCTCTCGATCGCTTTGACGGAAATCTAGAACTTATGATTCCCGCAAAGCACCAAGTCCTAACATGTTCATCTAAACAAGGAGGAATACTAAAAGCAAGATATTTTTTTTTGTAATTTTTGATATAATACACAAAGATAAAAACGGAAAGGTAAACTAACAAGACTAAAAAGCTAAGGTAAAAGATAGTGTGCAACTCCCCTATCTTAGCACTCGGAGTCCCCGGCAACGGCTCCAGAAATTTGCTTAATACTCTCTCCTCGTTGGTTACCCCAAGTGGAAGGTGAGATGTAGGATAGCGGCAAATTTCCCCTATGTAGAGGATAGGGTTTGTCTCCCGTAGGATCCGGAGATGATAAGTAGGTGGTGAAGTGAACAATGGCGCCGTTCACAACCGAGGGTTGCTTACTTCACCTGGACCTGCACATACACAAGTAACTTTGCTTCCCAACGAGTACAGAGAGGTTGTCAATCTCTCCGGCCTTGCTGTTCACAAAGGATCAACGAAACATATAATAATGATAATGGTTGCACTAGAAAGTAAAAGCAGGAAAATAAAAGAACGTGTATGTTGGGACCCGGAATATGCGTATGTAATTCCAGTCATGATGCAATCACAAGGGGAGCCGAGAGCCGTACCCACTTGTCTAAGCAGACAAGGCCAAGCACAGAACACTCTCGGAAAGCATGGAACGTGAGGGGCATCCCATCCAGGACGGATGATCAACTGAGATGGGTCCTCATCATCCGCTCACAAGTCTAAATGCTTATGGGTGGTGAATCCCATACTCATAGACAAGTCGCCTCAACCATGTTATCGATTGAATCCTAACTCTTACATAGACTTACTCCAGCCCGATCACTTAGTCGGGGTCTAGGGCGGGCTCGATCATACCACAAAGTGTGCACGTGACAGAGTCACGAGCAATCGCATCACGATGCCCCAAGCTGCACACATCTAAGGGCCACTTGGTGTATATAAGACCGCCAGCCAGAGCACAACTAAGGTCTCGAAAACCCATACTAAGACATGCATGTTATAATCATACACGCATCACACATGTCTAGTATGAACAGCAGGTATCATCACATAACTCTACAAAGTATATCTTTATTGACTTACACATAGAGCATACAAAGATCACATGTCTGTGATCAACATTACATCATACAACGGAAACAAATTAGGTATGAGTACAGACAAGTTTAACAAATGGCTTAGAGAAGCCTTGTAAACATACATGCCCTTCCACGAGGGACCAGACTGCTGTCTGGAACTATACTAGCTTAGTCAACGTCGAGCTTCAGGAAGGTGTCTCCATCGTGGTATGGGTTTCCATCTAAAACATAGAATAATCAAATGTGAGTACAAAGTCGTACTCAGCAAGACTTACATGAGAACTATACTACTCATGCTCAAGTTTCAAGGTAAAGGGAGGTGGGGTTCATCATGCAAAAGTGTCAGCTTTGACTTGGCTAGTCCTGAACTACGAGTACCAGACTTTGAGGTAAGAAGCGTACACGAGTCCACTACCTAGTCTCCAAACAATACACCACTATGGATACTTCCTCGACTTCCCCACGAGGAAGCCCACCATAGCACTCACTCTTATCTTGCGAGTTTTATAAGTATCCATTCAAGTTGTCTAATGATCAAGTAGAGGTCTCCAAGTAGTCCATAACCGCGGACACGGCTATTCGAATAGTTCATTAACCCTGCAGGGGTGTACATCTTCACACGCGTGTCATCACTTATCGCCTCATTCTTGTCACCCTTCAAGCGGGTGTCGGACGTGGATGAAACCAAGACACTACCCTCACATCACCTTCTCTAATCCAGGAATCGACTACCTGAGTTTGTCACCGCTCGAGAGTCCGGCCGGTTCCACGAAACGGACTCAGATAATGCAAGGGACCGAGACGCCACCTTTGACAGATGGTTTCACTGCCTCACAGGTCCACCCACATATCTATGCATAAGTCAAATGGAAAGCCCGAATCTAGTGTGACTCCTGGACCGGATCGGGTACGTAAAGAGGCCAAACGGGGCTCCCATAAAACCCTACATGTGGTCATACTCTTTGTCTTGGATCACAAAACAGGAACTCGGGGCCTAGGGCAGTGTTCAACGAGACAACCCACTGTGTTCTCCTACACAGCCTCTCATCGTTCACCTTTGTTTAGGGGTGGATTCACCAACATGTTATCATCAGCATCACTGTGTTCATTCCATCCCGACTCACAATCATAACATCCTCATTGTATCACTAAGCAACAAAAAGCAGTAACAGTTGCAGGGGCCACATGCTCATCATTCAACTCCTAAATCTGCTAGGATTGTGGTTTGCTTAATACGGTGACAAAATGATAGGTCATGCATCGGAATGGGTTCAACTATGCGAAAGAACGTGTCTCGGTGATCTCCTAAACATGCATAAGCGAGACTGAGAGGGAAGTAGAATTCTATAGACATGATCAATGGGGTTTGCTTGCCTTGCTGACGATACACGGGTTTTACCGAACCTCTTCTTCTTCGGGGGGGGTGATCACCTTCTCGGCAAAGCTGTTACCGGCACAATCATCAACAAAGGGGGGACAACTTCGGAAGTAAATGCACAATCACATGATAATGTTGTCCATGATGTGAATGGTGCTGGTTTGTGGTACATTTGATTTAAATGAAGTGTATTGCATTTGAAATGCAAATTCAAACTCCACATATGAATTTCAATTTAACCAAATTGCAAATGCTATTGTTTGTTATTTGAAAACCATGTTGACATGTGTATGATATGCCTCTGATGTTCAAGTGAAATGGTTTGAATTGCAATGGTTCAAAGTGGAAAAGCATTTGAATTAAATTTGAATTAATTCCATTTAAATCAAATAGCAAAAGCTACTGGTCCCATTTTGAAATCAACTCAAACATAGCTGAAAGTTGTATATTTGGATAGATTATTTTCTCCTGATCATTTTTCATATATTATATGTTAAATTTGGAGTTAAAATGAATTTTCTATGAATTTTACAAGTTTAACCAATTTTCAGCCTTTTCTGTAAATTCTTTTAATTCTAAAATGATTTATTGCGTCATGCTGAGCTCACTGTGAGGTCGGGGGGGCTGACTGGTGGGGTCGGCTGGTCAGTGTCAGTGGGAGTTAACCCCTGTTAGTTTAACTAACAGAGGGGGTTAGTTTAGTGGTAGGGCCCATTGTCAATGGGGTTAGGGGGGTGATTAGCACGGTGGTTAAGCCTAACAGGCCGGCGGCTTGACGCCGGTGGCTTGGGCCACGGCGGCGCTCGCCGGAATCGAGCTGCCGGCCACAGGAAGGAAAAGGAGGCCACCAGCGTGTGCCTCGTGCTCGCGCGCATCGTGTAGAGCATGCGGGGGTCACGGGGGAGCTCCAGGGCCACACCGGCGATCAAGCCTGCGGCGGCGAGCCCACGGCCGAGGTGGGGATCGGCGATAGCGTGCACAGAAATGGGCGCGGAGGGTGGCGTTCGAACCGGAGGCTCACCCTGAGTGCAGTGGAGGGGTCGGGGTGGCCGGAGACGAAGAGGTGGCGGCGAATTCGGGCTCGAGCTCCACGGCGGCCAGCGGTGAAGTGAAGAGGCGAGCGGCGAATCCCGAGCTCCTCGGCTTCGATTTGAGGGGCAGCGCGAAGAAGACGACCACGGGGAGTCCACGGGACATGGCGGTGCGGCGAGGGGATCACGGTGGCCACACAAGCGCTCGTCGGCGGCGAGACCTAGCTCTCGGCCATGGCGATTTCTGACGCGAGGAGAGAGGGAGAGTGAGCTAGAGGAGGGGGAAAGTGTGTGGAGACCTATGGGCGTCTCCGTGGCGTGCAGGAGAGGCCTGGGGAGGCCTAGGTGGCTCGGGCCACCTCGCCGGCGTCGGCATGCATGCCACAGAGCTGCTTGCCGCGCCTGAGGGAGACGACAAGCGGGTGGAGGTGGGCTGGGCTGGGGTTCGACTATTTGGGCCAGTGGCCTGGCAGGGTTGGGCCACTTCCTCTTTTTCCTTTTCTTTCTATTTTTGTTTCAGTTTTCTTTTTCTGCCATTTGTTTTGCCCCAAATAAAATAGCAAGGCAATTTGTAAAATCTTGAAAACTTTTATGTGGGCTTATAATATATATAACTAGCCACTCACAAGTTTTGGAGATTTTTGAAATTCAAACAATTTGAATTTTAATTCAAATTGGAGTTTAATTTAATTTCCAAGCTCTGTTTAGAATTTTTGACAAATCTTGGTGCATGCAGTGGGACCCACTTCACTTTTTATGTGATCATGCATATTTATAAGATTTTTCAAAAATACCAGAGGAATTTTTGGAAGAAATTTTTGTCTGGCCATTTGAATTAATTTCTCAGGGCTTTCTTTTCCCCATTTTTGATTTTCTTTTGAAATTTTTCACATGATGCAAAGGGGCACTCAAACCCTTGCACTTACCCAAATTGGGGTTCTGACAACTCGCCCCCACTCAAAAGAATCTCGTCCCGAGATTCAGAAGTCGTCGGGAGGAAGGTGGGTACTCGGCACGGAGGCGGTCTTCTCTTTCCCATGTAGCTTCTTGTCGGAGTGATGTGACCACTGCACTTTCAGAAACCTGATCTTCTGACGAGGAGTGACACGCTCTACGGAATCAAGAATACGAACGGGGTACTCTCGATAAGAATGGTCATCTTGGAGATCAAGCGTTTCGTGGTCGACTTCGCGGATGGGGTCCTTGAAGCAACTCCTGAGTTGTGACACATGGAATACATCATGTACTCGGAAAAGGTGCGGGGTAGTTCAAGTAGGTAGGCAACTTCTCCACGTTTAGCAAGAATGCGGAAAGGTCCAATGTAACGTGGGGCCAACTTGCCTTTGATACCGAATCGTTGGGTTCCCTTCAGAGGAGTAACCCGAAGGTAAGACTTCTCATCAAGATTGTAGCTCTCTTGCCTATGATGACGATCATAGTAGCTTTTCTGACGAGATTGAGCAGTTTCAATTGATCGCGAACAATGCGAACTTGCTCTTCTGCTTCCATGATCATATCCGGTTCAAAGAATTGTCTTTCACCGGTTTCTGACCAGTTTAGGGGTGTTCGACATCGTCGACCATAGAGGAATTCAAAGGGAGTCATGTTCAGACTAGATTGATAGCTATTGTTATAAGAAAATTCGGCGAAGGGAAGATATTTCTCCCAATTATTTCTGAAAGAGATAACACAAGCTCTGAGCATGTCTTCCAAGATTTGATTAACCCTTTCAACTTGACCGCTAGATTGAGGGTGGAAAGCTGTACGAAAGGAGAGATGAGTTCCCATAGCATTCTGAAAGCTTCCCCAAAATCTAGAGGTGAAAAGGCTACCACGATCAGAATTTATTTCCAAAGGAACACCGTGAAGAGACACAATTCTAGAGACATACAAGTCCGCTAACTGACTAGCAGTTATAGACTCGCGGACTGGAAGGAAGTGAGCAACTTTCGAAAGCCTATCAACGACAACGAGTATGGCATCATTTCCTTTCTGGGTTTTTGGAAAGCCGGTGATGAAGTCCATACCAACCTTGTCCCATTTCCACTCGGGAATAGACAATGGTTGAAGAGCACCAGCAGGTCTTTGGTGTTCTGCCTTAATGCGACGACAAACATCACATTCGGCAACAAATTGTGCAATGTCTCTCTTCATCTGGGCCCACCAAAATCTCTGGCGTAGATCTCGGTACATTTTTGTGCTACCGGGATGAATGGAGAGGGGGTGTCATGGGATTCTTTGAGGATGAGTTGCCTTAGATCCTCATTCTTAGGTACTACCAAACGATTTTCAAAGAATACCGTTCCTTTGCTATCTGTGGAGAAACATTTAGCAACTCCGCTAGCAATGTTCTCCTTGATCCGGCGAACACCTCGTGCACGCCTTTGGGCAACTCTGATTTGATCCTCAAGGGTTGGTTTCGCCACCAAGTCGAAAAGAGATCCACGAGGAACAATCTCGAGGTTGAGCTTTCGAAATTCCTCAGGAAGAAGTGGTTGATACTGTTGTAACATGAGGTTGTTACAATACGACTTACGACTTAGTGCATCTGCCATGACATTGGCTTTGCCTGGGGTGTAAGAAATTCCTAAGTCATAATCTTTTATCAACTCTATCTAGCGTCTTTTCATGGGATTAAGATCTGGCTGGGTGAATATGTATTTGAGGCTTTGGTGGTCGGAATAGATCTCACAATGATTACCAAGGAGGTAATGTCGCCAAGTTTTCAGGGCATGAACTACGACAGCGAGTTCAAGATCATGGGTAGGATAGTTCTCTTCATGTGGACGCAACTGGCGTGAAGAATAAGCTACCACATGTCTATCTTGCATAAGTATGCATCCTAACCCTTGCCGTGAAGCATCACAAAAGATCTCGAAATCCTTTTTCGTGTCTGGAGGCGCAAGTACGGGTGCAGAAGTCAATCTTCTTTGCAGCTCTTGAAAGATTTCCTCGCACTTGGGAGTCCATTCGAATTTCTTATCTTTCTTGAGGAGTTCAGTCAGAGGCTTTTCAACTTTGGAGAAGTTCTCAACGAAGCGGCGACAATAGCTTGCTAGGCCAAGAAAACTCCTAACTTGCTTAACCGATTCAGGCGGAGTCCAGTCAAGGACGGCCTGAACTCTCTCGGGATTGACAGCAATGCCTTTTGCAGAAATCACATGGCCTAAATAGGTCACTTCTGGTAGCCAAAATTCACACTTGGAGAACTTGGCATACAGGCGATGCTCTCGAAGTTTCATCAATTCCAACCTAAGATGTTCTGCGTGCTCTTCTTCGTTCTTCGAGTAGATGAGAATGTCATGAAGATAAACCACAAATTTTTTATCTAGGTACTCCCTGAAGATCGAATTCATCAAGCGCGAGAATGTGGCGGGGGCATTGGTTAAACCGAAGGACATGACAGTGTACTCGTAAAGACCATATCGAGTAGTGAAAGCCGTCTTGGGAATGTCCTCGTTTCGGATTTTGATTTGATGATAGCCTAATCTCAAATCCATCTTGGAAAAGACCGAGGATCCAGCAAGTTGATCATAAAGATCATTGATCCTGGGCAGTGGGTACTTGTTCTTTATCGTCACTAGATTTAGCGGGCGATAGTCTACGCACATCCTTTCTGTTCCATCTTTCTTCGTTACGAACCGAACGGGGCAACCCCATGGCGATGAGCTAGGGCGGATGAAGCCTTTTGCCAACGAAGCATCAAGTTGGGTTTTTAGCTCAGCTAACTCATGTGGGGCCATTCTATATGGGCGTCTGGAAATTGGGGCTGTGCCTGGTATAAGATCCACTATGAATTCTACACATCTGTCGGGTGGCATAGTTTAAGGGATTAGATCTCTGGATAGCTTCCTAGAGGATGATCAAGGTTTACTAGGGCTTACAACAGATATGTCAGAGTAGCAAAGTACCCCAACACGATGGTTAGTGTGGTTCTTCTGGCTAGAAGACATCTAAACTGGGAGGAAGAACTGCAAATGAATCACTATAGGTTTCTAGAACAAAACCTACAACAAACTCTAGAGAACTGTCGGGCATGCCACCTAAAAGTTCTTCAAAAAGGACAACCGAAATGGAGAGAAGGATTATGCAAATGCATCAGATTATGAGGAAAACCTGGAATGACTCGGACAACATAATGGCTGTAATTGCAAGAGAATTGGAAATCCTCACAACATTTCAACAGCACTTACATAAGAAGTCTCGGAATAGGAAGCACAATGACTCTAGACAACCGAACACAACTTTCCTACGGCTACAAGGAAGAAAACAACGAGATGTTCTAGTAAGACATAGATGAGCCTAGTCCTATCATCCCGTAGAAAAGATAAGGGTGACTCAAAACTCAGATTGATGAGGGTAAGGAGAAAAAGAAGCCTTACGATGTTCCCTTTATACCCAAGTAACTATATAACTATAGAATGCTAGACTCGACATTGACCAAGGGTTTGATAATCCTACAGACAGTCCTGCTCTGATACCAAGTCTGTTGGGACCCGGAATATGCGTATGTAATTCCAGTCATGATGCAATCACATGGAGAGCCGAGAGCCGTACCCACTTGTCTAAGCAGACAAGGCCAAGCACAGAACACTCTCGGAAAGCATGGAACGTGAGGGGCATCCCATCCAGGCCGGATGATCAACTGAGATGGGTCCTCATCGTTCGCTCACAAGTCTAAATGCTTATGGGTGGTGAATCCCATACTCATAGACAAGTCGCCTCAACCATGTTATCGATTGAATCCTAACTCTTACATAGACTTACTCCAGCCCGATGTAACACTCTCACTGTCAGTAAACAGTAATCAGGGTTACTGTTGATCATTACTGTTCCAAAGCTTCGCTTTGATAAACTTGGTTCAGTTCAAGTTCAAATTCAAATTCGAATTGCCCTTTGTTATTTTGAAAAGCAATGTGAACCATGGGCCTTGATCATCATTGGTCAATAACAAATGTCCAACCCCTTTCATTTGAAATCATATCAAATCTTGGAATGCCTTTGGTGCAATATTAAAAACAAGGTGACAATAAGACCTTGTCCATCAATGGTGCTTCCACTTTTATTAAATCATTAATATTCAGTGGAGCATGTCACAACAATTTGGGGATTTTATTAATCCCTAAAATAATTCAAACAATTATCAACAGTGGCCAAAACCCCTAAATAAACCATTTAATATTTAAATCAAATATGAATGAATTTGTTCTGCCACCCAACTTTTTGTGGCACTGACCTAAGTTGCAACATTAATTATGGAGCTCATTAAACATTTTTCAAAAATGCCAAAGTGATCAAAATAAATGCCAACAGAAATACCAGAAAAGAAAAAGAAAATAAAAATAAAAACCTATCTAACCTAACCCCGGGGCAATGGCCCAATTCCCATCCCCACCCCCCTGGGCCATACCAGCCCGGCCCTCCCCACCAAACCGTCATCTTCCCCTCACTGTTCGTCCCCCCACCCCGTGGCGCACATCGCCATGGCCATGGCTATCGTGGCGACCATCCACGGCGTCGGCGGCGCCTATAAGGCTCCCCTCGGCCATGGAGGAGCCCTAGCCGCGCCCTTGTTCCCCTCCCCCCCACTCGCGCCGCGCCACCCCTCCCCTCGTCCTGGTCCTCGTCCCCCCCCCCCCGCGCGCAGGAGCTCCAGAGGAGCAGCGTCGCCGCGACCGTCGCCCCAGCCCGCAACTCCGGCGACCCCCCCTTCCCCGAGCCACGCCGGAGCCGCCCCTCCCCTGCGCCGCATCCCTGTGAGCCCCTCCCCCATCCTCCCCTTGCGCCCACGCCCTCGCCGCCATTCCCCTCTGGCCCGAGGCCGCCGGCTGGACCCCCCTTCTTCCGCCGCCGCTCGCCTAGCTCCGGCAGCCCCCCAGCCACGACCTCTGCGCCACATCCCCCTCCCCCCTGTCGAGCCACGACTCCCCGCCGGTGGCCTCCCGTGCGGGCGCGCCATGGGTAGCGGGGCACTCCCCGGTTAACAGTGGGGTTACCCACTGACAGGGCCCCCCCAGCCCCCCTTAATCATCCAATTAAAAAAAGATTAGAAATAACCCCCTTCTATTAAAAAAATATAATTAAAAAGAGATAACCCTCTATTAGACTTACATGTGGGGCCCGGTCCCCTAATTAACTTGTTAGTTAAAAATCATAAAACAATAACCCCTGCTGACACTTACATGCGGGCCCAGCCCATTTAAGTTTAATTAAGCTAGTTAATTATAATCTGTTCCTATGGCATGTGGGTCCACCCACTATTTAAATAAACTAAACAATTAATTAAATAACCAAAGGCTGACCAGTGGGACCCACTGGTCCCACTGGTCAGGCTTACTGTTTTGGATAATGTTATTAATTAAATAATAAAAGTAATTCAGAAAATCATTTAAATTGATTTAAAACTTTAAAATTCAATATCTTTTAAACCGTAATTCAGATTAAAAAAATTATACATCAAAATTGATCAAAAAAATATAACGAATACGAATACGCTATCCGTATGTCTACCACACCCCTCTAACATAACGAACATCGAACCGTCCCCCTCCGGACCGTTTTTCGGATAAATTGTCCGGTACTGCTAAAGTACCCGGATGAATATATTTCGAACACGAAAGTTGTTCGGAATAGATCAACTAACCCGGATATACCAACCACACACGTGTCGGATGTCCACGACACCTCCGGCATGATATCTCCCCCCCTCCGGACACCTTGTCCGATAACTACCCGGAGCTGGCCGTTCATCCCCAGATGAATTTCCGCTCCGAGCAACGTGCATTGCACTGTGTTAGAACACCGTTGACATTTCATTTGTCATGTCATGCATCTGTTTGTATATGCTTGCAGTGTATTTACTGTTTCTTCCCCCCCTTAATCTCTGGTAGACCCCGCTGTTGCCGCCGACTACACCGCTGCTGAGTACGACTACTTCGTTGACGACCGTACTCCTACCGTCGAGCTTCCAGGCAAGCAGAGCCATTCTCTTCCCCAGATATCGCCTATCTTTCCGTACTTTTCTTGCACCAGGCATTACTGCTGCTGCTACGATTACAATCCTATTCAATTGCATAGCTTGTTTTTGTCGCCCCTTGATGTACCTTCCTTTATCCTATGCTTCCTGTTAAATATATTATTTCAGCAGTGATCCCTGCGCATTGTTAGTTAGGATTAGATAGCGGGCCATGATCACTCAAGGGAGCGAACGCGGATACAAATATTATAACTGCACAGGTATGGTACAATGCAGACACCGCCTCAGGCCCCCTAGCTCGGCTCTACCGAGCCACCATCAAGTGTGAGCTATCAAGGAGTAATCCTTGTACTCCACTCGTTGCTGACTCTGTATAGCGGCTCTAGGTACTTGAGCAACGGTTGTCCTTCAGGTAAGAAGTCGGGCGACCCAACGGTGCCCGCGAGTGGTATTGCGACGGGACGACAGGGAGGGTACGACAAGTGTATCGGTGTGCTTGGCCCCTGATCGTTGGCCACGAGAGTTACCAATCCACGAAAGTCAAGATCTACCAAGAGCACACGCGAGACAAGGTAAGGAGACGGTTCACCTTGTTGGTAACCGCAGAAACTTGGTGGGACGACAGGGTAGGCACCGATGTACTGGTGGTCCTGACTGCTGTCGTTGTCCGTGTGTCAGTTAAGTCGAGGCAACGATAACGGTTGTCCCGCAAATTAATAAAATACTAAATGGTTCGGCGGATGACTTGAGTAGCCTTTTGGCTTGTACGCGCTGCCTACACGTGGGATAATGAGTTATGGGCTCCTCTGCTTCATGGTGTCGTCCGAGGACTCTTCAGACATCAGCAGTACCGCGGGCTGATTGCCGGGAAGTGCGGTGTCTTCTTTGGCTCGAGCTGTGTTGGTTTTGTTACGGCTTCCCGGCCACCCACGCACCGTGCAGGAGTACGTCAGGGTTTGGGTCCAAGGCCCTGCGTACTTAGGATTTAGACCGGCGGATGTCCTCTCTGTTGAGTTTGAAAGATGGGCTGTGGAGTGTCGGATAGCCTCGGTGGGGCATTCCCTAACAAGGTGTACGCCACCCTGGAGATCCGTGCGTTGTAGTGTAACAGAAGTGCACCCCTACAGGGAAGTTTAATCTATTCGAATAGCCGTGTCCACGGTAACAGGACCCTTTATGCTGAAGCTGGATCTTACCACTACAAACTATTATTATTAAACTGTATGGTTCCGGGTTTTCTTCCTCGCGGGGATGTCGAGGAGGGGATCTCGGGGGCATTGTTAATTATTATAACTTACTATTATACAATGCTGCAGCAACTTCTGCTGCATTGTTACTTTATGCTTTATATGAACTGTTGGCTATTCTCTCCTCATGCTGCAAGACTCGTCGGAAGATGCTAGTCTTCGTTAGGCCTAGCTTCTTACCCTTATTCTGATTTCTATCTTGCAGTCCACTATATATATCCTCCCCTACCATTTGATACAATGCATAATGCTTAGTAGCGGACGTAAGACTCGCGGGTATGCTAGATACTCACCTTTGATTTATTTCCCCTTTTTCGTTTTGCCTGATCGGCCGCTGCAGCCGACGTTGGAGCCCAGGAGCAGGAGTACCCCGGAGGCGAATACTACGACGTCGAGTTCCCCGTTGACTAGGAGTAGTTTGGTGGATCCCAGGCAGGAGGCCTCGCCTTTTCGATTTGTATCTCTCATGTCATTTGTGCTAGCCTTGTTAAGGCAAAACTTGACTAACTATGTCTGTACTCAGATATTATGGCTTGTATGACTTATGTATTCGGATCCTCGTGATCCCTGGTATTGTAACATATTTGTTTATCCATTTGTGTTTAGTGTTGTGCTGTGATATTCTCACCGTGGCACTCTAATCTCAGCCGTGTACCCTGTGTGTATGATTACTGTACACGGATTGATTTTGGGGGCGTCACAAGTTGGTATCAGAGCCGACTGCCTGTAGGAAGCCACCCCACCACTACTTGGTCGAAGTTGAGTCTAGACTGTGAAAAAACTATTTTGCTAACTTAATATTTGGCTTATGGGCCCACATCGATGTCACTACGTGTGATATCTATGGTATTAGGATCCTTTTCTCCTAACCTATGCTCTAGGACTCTACTCTCTTATCCTTGCTGGTAAGTTTTACAAACTCTGACATTAGGATCACGTTCTCTTGATTCCATCCGGCGTTTTGGTGATTCCCCCATTGATTGAGTCGTGTCGCAGGAGTTCTACCCCAGGTCCCGGACCGCGGATCCCATTCTCATTCTGGGCAGGCCGCGCGTCCTCTGGCATTAACTCCTGTGGCCAAAAGTTTTCTTGCGGCGTGATTGACATAGTGGAATCTATGTCGCGTCGTGTAATCCTTTCCGCAGTCTGCACGCCTCCTAGTGAGTCCTTTTTTTCCTTAATTTCTACGACGTTACGCTGCCCGATTTTCGATTGACTCTGTGTGTGAATGTGTATGTCTTGTATGACTACTCCTATATATATCCATGCCTCCTCTTCGTTGTCGCTTTACTTTAGGCTTGATTCTGGTATCTCGTTAAATTTTCATCGCCGAAATACCCCTGTTAAATTCTAGCAGGATGGCTGGTCGTGGTGGTCGTGGTCGTGGTCATGGTGCCAACGACCCACCTCCGCCGCCGGATTACATGGCCGCGATGATGCATCAGTTCGAGCTGAACCGTAAGTTCATGTAGAATGTCATGGCTCAGTTCCCCCAGCCGAATCAGAATGGGCACCACCATCATCACGCCACCGTGACTCTGCACGACTTCACCCGCCTCAACCCCACTATGTTCCGCAACACTGTTCAGCCGTTGGATGCTGATGACTGGCTTCACGACATCACTCACGAGCTGGAGTCTGCTAATGTCGATCCAGCCGACTATGTGAACTTTGCGTCTTATCATCTGAAAGGCGCCGCTGCTCAGTGGTGGAGCACCCACAAGCGTTCACTGCCAGTTGGAGAAGTCATCACCTGGGATGAATTTCAGTCTGCCTTTCGCGCCCGCTACATTCCTCAGGGGATCATGGACCGTAAGAAGGAAGAATTCCACAACCTCACTCAGGGCAACATGACTGTTGAAGCCTATCAGCGCGAGTTCCTCAACCTCTCTCGCTATGCGGAAGAAGAGATCACCACTGATGCTCGCAGACAGCAGAAGTTCCGTCGTGGACTCAATGCATACCTCAGGCTCGCTCTTTCCATTCATGATTTTGCCAACTTCGCCACCATGGTGAACAAGGCTATCACCGTCGAGACTGCCCAGATGGAGTTCAAGGACACGCAGAAACGCTATCGTGACGTTGGATCATCTTCGGGCGCAACACAGAAGCGTCGCATCTGGCTCCCTCACAGTGTGACCCATTCACCTGCCCCTGCTCCAAGGCCGTCTTATGCTGCACCCCGTCTGCCTCCGCCACTGCAGATGCCAAGAGCTCTGCCTCCACCAACAAATGCTACACCCCTTCGTTCTCAGGATGGACTGTGATTCACGTGCTGCCAGCCTGGTCATTTTTCTAGAGAGTGCCCCCAGAAACAGAAGCAACTGGTAGTTCACCCTACTCGCCGCGGAAATGGTCGTGGCAACAACAGGACCCCAACTATAAAACTGGGTCTGCTGCTCATGCCCGTGGACATGCTTACAACATTAATGTTGAAGAAGCTCATGAACAACCCACTACCGTGATGGGTACCCTTCTCGTTAATTCCGCACCTGCTACTGTTTTATTTGATTCAGGAGCATCGCATTCATTCATGTCGGAAGCATTTGCATTATCGCGTAACATTACGTTTGAGAAGATGAACCCACCGATGATTGTTCGCACCCCTGGAGGCCGTTGCCAAACCTCCATGATGGTACACGATGTCACCATTGACGTCGAAGGGATTATATTCCTTGTGTCCCCCATCATCCTGAAAACCTCCACCATAGACCTCATTCTGGGAATGGATTGGTTGAAAGTTCACGATGCCACACTGTATAGTGGCACCAGTTCTGTCCGACTTTCACAGCCCTCCGGCGAGATTGTTAACCACACCACCCGAATTACCCGTGATGCTGAAACACATATATTTATGATGAATTCCGTGAATGTCTCACCTCTGGAAGGGATTGAGAACGTTCCGGTCGTTCGTGATTTTCCCGACGTCTTCCCAGAGGAACTGCCGGGAATACTCCCTACCAGAGAGGTGGAATTCGTCATCGACTTGAATCCAGGCACTGTTCCTATTGCCAAGCGCCCTTACAAGATGCCGCCACATGAACTCCTTGAACTTAAGGAGGAAATCGACAAGGCACTTCAGAAAGGATTCATTCGCCCCAGTTCCTCTGCTTGGGGAGCACCTTCGCTTTTTGTCAAGAAGAGCGATGGGACAAACCGATTGGTCCAAGATTATCGGCCCATTAACCAAGCCACCATCCAGAACAAATACCCACTTCCCCGGATCAACGATCTGTATGATCAACTTTCCGGATCCAAGGTGTTTTCTAAAGTCGACTTGAGGTTGGGTTATCACCAAATCCGAGTCCGTGATGAGGACATTCCGAAGACTGCCTTCATTACTCGCTATGGTTCATACGAGTAAACCATCATGTCCTTTGGCTTAACCAATGCTCCAGCCACCTTCTCTAGATTGATGAATTATATTTTCATGGAGTACCTCGACAAGTTCGTCGTGGTTTATCTGGATGATATATTGATATATTCCAAGAATGAAGTAGAACATGTTGAACATCTTTGTCTTATACTGGAGAAGCTTCGAGAACACAAACTCTACGCTAAGTATTCTAAGTGTGAGTTCTGGCTTCCCGAAGTAAACTACCTTGGACATGTGATTTCCAAGGATGGCATTGCCATCACCCCAGAACGTATCCAGGTTATTCTTGACTGGACTCCTCCCAAGACCGTCAAGCAAGTCCGCAGTTTCCTCGGCCTCGCTAGCTATTTTCGCCGTTTCGTCGAGAACTTCTCCAAGATTGCCAGGCCCCTAACTAATCTGCTTCACAAAGGCGTCAAGTTCGAGTGGACAGACAAATGTCAGGAAAGTTTCCAAGCTCTCAAGGACAAGCTCACTTCTCCCCCGGTGCTTGCTCCCCCGGATACCCGGGAAGGACTTCGTGATATATTGCCACGCGTCTCGTCAAGGATTAGGCTGTGTCCTAATGCAAGAGCGCAAAGTGAATGCTTATGGCTCTTGCCAGTTGCGTGCTCACGAAGAAAACTATCCAACACATGATCTCGAATTGGCAGCGGTGATTTATGCATTGAAGCTGTGGCGACATTACCTCGTCGGTAATCGTTGCGAGATCTACACCAACCACCAAAGCCTGAAATACTTGTTTACTCAGCCAGATCTGAATCTCCGCCAACAAAGATGGCTCTAGACAATAGCCGATTTCAACATGGATATTCTTACACCCCTGACAAAGCTAATGTGATGGCAGATGCCTTGAGCCGCAAAGCCTACTGTAGCGAAATTGAAGTTGAAGTACTTCAGCCACTTCTGTATGAGGAGCTATGCAAGCTGAACCTTGAGATTGTTCCTCAGGGATATGTGAATAACCTTGTTGTTGAGCCGGACCTCGACAGCACAATCAAGTGGATACAAACATGTGAATCTGATGTCGAGAAAATCAAGAAGTATATCGCTAGAGGAAAGCCATCATGCTTCACTGTTGCTGATGATGGAAAGTTGTATTTCAAGAATCGTTTAGTGGTCCCTAGGAGTAAGCCCAATCTAAACTTGACCCCGCATGTCATGAAAGAAGCTCATGATACTCCTTTTTCGATTCACCCTGGTAGTACCAAGATGTACCAAGACCTTCGTCAGCGGTACTGGTGGTCTAACATGAAGCAAGACATCGCTCGATATGTTGACGAGTGTGATGTTTGCCGTCGCGTGAAAGCAGAACATCAAAGACCTTCTGGAACTCTGCAACCACTTTATATTCCTGAATGGAAGTGGGACAAGATCGAGATGGACTTCATCACTGGTTTTCCCAGGTCGTAGAAAGGCCACGATGCTATCTTTGTCGTCATCGACCGCTTCTCCAAGGTTGGTCACTTTCTGCCAGTCAAGGAGACGATCTCTGTTAGTCAGTTAGCAGACTTGTATGTTTCCAGAATTGTGTCCCTCCATGGCATTCCGTTGGAGATCAGTTCAGACCGTGGCAACATTTTCACCTCAAGATTTTGATATAGTTTCCAAGAAGCTATGGTCACTCACCTGAATTTCAGCACCGCTTATTGCTAGGACGGCTTCTCGCCCCCTTCGTTGGTTACCCCGAGTGGAGGGTTCAGATGTAGTGCAGCAGCAGTTTTCCCTCGGTGAAGATACCAAGGTTTGTCTCCAGCAGGACTCCAGAGATGATAAGTAGGTGTCAGCAGCGCAACTGACGCGGACCTGCACACAGACACAGATAACTTTGTTCCCAACGAAGTTCAGAGAGGTTGTCAATCTCTCCTGTCTTGTTGTTTACAAAGGATAAAATGCAAGGGATAATAATAGCAACTT
Organism: Bromus sterilis; assembly: GCA_950022295.1. Classification (NCBI taxonomy): domain Eukaryota; kingdom Viridiplantae; phylum Streptophyta; class Magnoliopsida; order Poales; family Poaceae; genus Bromus; species Bromus sterilis. The sequence continues at coordinate 110,313,586 of OX465596.1, read as the reverse complement.
GAAAGTAAATGCAGAAAAGTAAATATAGCGTGGAAACAATGATAAGGGTATGGACCAGGATACGTGATGTTCGCTAGTGATGTCTCTCTCCCAAAAGACGATAAAATTGCTATGCGAGGTAAACAAATTACAGAAAGGCAACTGACAGGATTATGAATGCACCGCAATGCTAACTATGCTACAAAAGAAAGGAAGAGGTTCAAAAGCATAGGCAGTACGCCAAGGTAAGTAGACCGAAATCCATCTGCATCTACTACTAATCATCCACCTTGAGATATCTATCCAGAACATCTCGCTGGTATTAAGTTGCGAGCCCCACCCAAAGTGTAAACCCAAAGCAACAGACAACTGCATTAAAAGAACTCTGCGTAAAGTAAACAATCCTTGTAACCGCGGTTACAAGAACCGTTATTTTCCCCCTTGTGGCAACAACACATCCCCTAGACTCATGTTTCTGTCACTGAAGCGTGTCAGCGGGGGGCATGAACCCACAATCTAGCACAACGCTCCCTCTTGGAGTCACTACCTACTACTTTGCCAAAGCAATAAATAGCAACGGAGAACATGCAAGAATTACTTAGGAACAAAAATATAAGAGATAAAAACCAAATATATTACTCTATCACAATCTGAACATAATCTCATAATCCATCAGATCCTATCAAACTCAACATAGCAATAGAAGAAATATTACAAAGGTGCCTCGATCATGTTGGGCAGCTCACGAGGTCTAAACAATGAAGATCAAAGAGGGGAGGAGAACATCACATAGCTACTGATCACGGACCCATGGTCCAAGGAAAACTACTCACGGGACATCCGGGGAGCATCCATGGTGGAGAGGAGACTCCCGGAAGTCAATCCTCCCTCCGGCAGGGTGCCGGGAAGAGGTCTTCTGGTGCTCCCGATCTTCGGAAGCGCGGCGGCGGCGGAACAGAGGCAAGTTCGCTGAATAGGGTTCTTCTTTCGGGGTTTTCCCGTGACGGGGGATAAATAGGCGAAAGGGGGCAGCCAGAGGTGGGCCAGGGGCCCCAGGCGCCCCCCTGGCGCGACCAGGGGTGGGGCCGCACCGGGTGGCCGCCTGGGCCCCCTGGCTCCCCTCTGGCCCCTCCCGGGCTCTTCTCGAAGCTTCCGTCACGCTGATTTTTATCCGAATTTTCCCGAATTTTCTGGCACTTTTTATATGGGGGAAAACTGAAATAGAAAACAACAGAAAACAGGAACTGGCACTGGGGTGCACTGAGTTAATAGGTTAGTCCAAATATGATCAAAAGTGTATGAAAGTGTATCTAGATCATAGCAATATCACACAAAACATGCATGGAGCAAGCAGAAATTATAGATAAGTTTTGGACGTATCACTTATCACCCCCAGTCGCAAGGACAAGTCGAACGAGTTAATCAAGTGCTTGAAGATATGCTTCGAGCTTGTGTCATCTCCTTCGGCAAGAAATGGGAGGAATCTCTTCCGTTTGCTGAATTCCCGTATAACAATAGCTATCAAGCTATTCTGAAGATGGCCCCCTTTGAAGTTCTCTATGGACGTAAGTGTCGAACCCCTCTGAATTGGTCAGAAACTGGGGAACGAACTCTCATTGGTCCGGATATTATCCAACATGCTGAAGATCAGGTACGCGTCATCCGTGAACATCTTAAAGCTGCCCAGTCCCGTCAAAAGAGCAACTATGATCGCAAGCACAAGGAAATGGTCTATCAGCCTGACGAATACACGTACCTCCGTGTCACTCCCATGCGAGGCACTCACCGCTTCGAGATCAAAGGCAAGTTAGCTCCTCGCTACATTGGGCCGTTCCGTATCCTGTCCAGGAGTGGACCAGTGGCATACCGATTGGAATTGCCGCCGAACCTCTCCCAAGTCCACGATCTCTTCCACGTGTCGCAACTCCGTCGCTGCTTCAAGGACCCTATCCGCGAAGTTGAACATGATATGATCGAGCTACAACAGGACTTGACTTATCAAGAACATCCGAGCCGCATTCTCGATCAGTCTGAATGCAAGACCCGCAACAAGACCGTCAAGTTCCTCAAGGTGCAGTGGTCGAATCATTCTGAAGATGAAGCCACTTGGGAACACGAAGATCATCTTCGTGAAGAATACCCCGATCTTTCCCCTCTACCCCTTAGATTCTCGGGACGAGAATTCTTGTAGTGGGGTAAACAGTAATCAGAGTTACTATTGATCATTACTGTTCCAAAGCTTCCCTTTGAGAAACTTGGTTCAGTTCAAGTTCAAATTCAAATTCGAATTCCCCTTTGTTATTTTGAAAAGCAATGTGAACCATGGGCCTTGATCATCATTGGTCAATAACAAATGTCCAACCCCTTTCATTTGAAATCAGATCAAATCTTGGAATGCCTTTGGTGCAATATTAAAAACAAGGTGACAATAAGACCTTGTCCAACAATGGTGCTTCCACTTTTATTAAATCACTAATATTCAGTGGAGCATGTCACAACAATTTGGGGATTTTATTAATCTCTAAAATAATTCAAACAATTATCAACAGTGGCAAAAAACCCTAAATAAACCATTTAATATTTAAATCAAATATGAAATGAATTTGTTCTGCCACCCAACTTTTTGTGGCACTGACCTAAGTTGCAACATTAATTATGGACCCCATTAAACATTTACAAAAATGCCAAAGTGATCAAAATAAATGCCAACAGAAATACCAGAAAAAGAAAATAAAAATTAAAACCTATCTAACCTTCCTTCCGCCGCCGCTCACCTAGCTCCGGCAGCCCCCCAGCCACGACCTCTGCACCACATCCCCCTCCCCCCTGCCGAGCCACGGCTCCTCGCCGGTGGCCTCCCGTGCGGGCGCGCCATGGGCAGCGGGGCACTCCCCGGTTAACAGTGGGGTTACCCACTGACAGGGGCCCCCAGCCCCCCTTAATCATCCAATTAAAAAAAAAGAAGATTAGAAATAACCCCCTTCTGTTAAAAAAATATAATAAAAAAGAGATAACCCTCTATTACAATTACATGTGGGGCTCGGTCCCCTAATTAACGTGTTAGTTAAAAATCATAAAACAATAACCCCTGCTGACACTTACATGTGGGCCCAGCCCATTTAAGTTTAATTAAGCTAGTTAATTATAATCTGTTCCTATGGCATGTGGGTCCACCCACTATTTAAATAAACTAAACAATTAATTAAATAACCAGAGGCTGACCAGTGGGACCCACTGGTCAGGTTTACTGTTTTGGATAATGTTATTAATTAAATAATAGAAGTAATTCAGAAAATCATTTAAATTGATTTAAAACTTTAAAATTCAATATCTTTCAAACCGTAATTCAGATTAAAAAACTTTATACATCAAAATTGATCAGAAAAATATAATGAATACGAATACGCTATCCGTATGTCTACCACACCCCTCTAACACAACGAACATCGAACCGTCCCCCTCCGGACCGTCTGTCGGATAAATTGTCCGGTACTGCTAAAGTACCCGGATGAATTTATTTCGAACACGAAAGTTGTTCGGAATAGATCAACTAACCCGGATACACCAACCACACATGTGTCAGATGTCCACGACACCTCCGGCATGATATCTCCCCCCCTCCGGACACCTTGTCCGATAATCAACCGGAGCTGGCCGTTCATCCCCGGATGAATTTCCGCTCCGAGCAACGTGCATTGCACTGCGTTAGAACACCGTTAACATTTCATCTGTCATGTCATGCATCTGTTTGTATATGATTGCTGTGTATTTACTGTTTCTTCCCCCCCTTAATCTCCGGTAGACCCCGCTGCTGCCGCCGACTACACCGCTGCTGAGTACGACTACTTCGTCGACGACCCTACTCCTACCGTCGAGCTTCCAGGCAAGCAGAGCCATTCTCTTCCCCAGATATCGCCTATCTATCCGTACTTTTCTTGCACTAGGCATTACTGCTGCTGCTACGATTACAATCCTATTCAATTGCATAGCTTGTTTTTGCCGCCCCTTGATGTACCTTCCTTTATCCTATGCTGCCTGTTAAATATATTATTTCAGCAGTGAGCCCTGCGCATTGTTAGTTAGGATTAGATAGCGGGCCGTGATCACTCAAGGGAGTGAACGCGGATACAAATATTATAACTGCACAGGTACGGTACAATGCAGACACTGCCTCAGCCCCCCTAGCTCGGCTCTACCGAGCCACCATCAAGTGTGAGCTATCAAGGAGTAATCCTTGTACTCCACTCGTTGCTGACTCTATATAGCCCCTCTAGGTACTTGAGCAACGGTTGTCCTTCAGGTAAGAAGTCGGGCGACCCAACGGTGCCCGCGAGTGGTATTGCGACGGGACGACAGGGAGGGTACGACCAGTGTACTGGTGTGCTTGGCCCCTGATCGTTGGCCGCGAGAGTTACCAATCCACGAAAGTCGAGCTCTACCAAGAGCACACGCGAGACAAGGTAAGGAGACAGTTCACCTTGTTGGTAACCGCAGAGACTTGGTGGGACGACAGGGTAGGCACCAATGTACTGGTGGTCCTGACTGCTGTCGTTGTCCGCGGGTCAGTTAAGTCGAGGCAACGATAATGGTTGTCCTGCAAATTAATAAAATACTAAATGGTTCGGCGGATGACTTGAGTAGCCTTTTCGCTTGTACGCGCTGCCTACACGTGGGATAATGAGTTATGGGCTCCTCTGCTTCATGGTGTCGTCCGAGGACTCTTCAGACGTCAGCAGTACCGCGTGCTGATTGCCGGGAAGTGTGGTGTCTTCTTTGGCTCGTGCTGTGTTGTTTTTTTACGGCTTCCCGGCCACCCACGCACCGTGCAGGAGTACGTCAGGGTTGGGGTCCAAGGCCCTGCGTACTTAGGATTTAGACAGGCGGATGGCCTCTCTGTTGAGTTTGAAAGATGGGCTGTGGAGTGTCGGATAGCCTCGGTGGGGCATTCCCTAACAAGGTGTACGCCACCCTGGAGATCCGTGTGTTGTAGTGTAACAGAAGTGCACCCCTGCAGGGAAGTTTAATCTATTAGAATAGCCGTGTCCACGGTAACAAGACGCTTTATGCTGAAGCTGGATCTTACCACTACAAACTATTATTATTAAACTGTATGGTTCCGGGTTTTCTTCCTCACGGGGATGTCGAGGAGGGGATCTCGGAGGCATTGTTAATTATTATAACTTACTATTATACAATGCTGCAGCAACTTTTGCTGCATTGTTACTTTATGCTTTATATGAACTGTTGGCTATTCTCTCCTCATGCTGCAAGACTCCTCGGAAGATGCTAGTCTTTGTTAGGCCTAGCTTCTTACCCTTATTCTGATTTCTATCTTGCAGTCCACTATATATAGCCTCCCCTACCATTTGATACAATGCATAATGCTTAGTAGCGGACGTAAGACTCGCGGGTATGCTAGATACTCACCTTTGCTTTATTTCCCCTTTTTCGTTTTGCTTGATCGGCCGCTGAAGCCAACGTTGGAGCCCAGGAGCAGGAGTACTCCGGAGGCGACTACTACGACGTCGAGTTCCTGTTGACCAGGAGTAGTTCGGTGGATCCCAGGCAGGAGGCCTCGCCTTTTCGATTTGTATCTCTCATGTCATTTGTGCTAGCCTTCTTAAGGCAAAACTTGACTAACTATGTCTGTACTCAGATATTATGGCTTGTATGACTTATGTATTCGGATCCTCGTGATCCCTGGTATTGTAACATATTTGTTTATCCATTTGTGTTTAGTGTTGTGCTATGATATTCTCACCGTGGCACTCTAATCTTAACCATGTACCCTGTGTGTATGATTACTTTACACGGATTGATTTTGGGGGCGTCACAAGTTGGTATCAGAGTCGACTGCCTGTAGGAAGCCACCCCACCACTACTTGATCGAAGTTGAGTCTATACTTTGAAAAAACTATTTTTCTAACTTAATATTTGGCTTACGGGCCCACATCGATGTCACTACGTGTGATATATATGGTATTAGGATCCTTTTCTCCTTACCTATGCTCTGGGACTCTACTCTCTTATCCTTGCTGGTAAGTTTTACAAACTCTGACATTAGGATCACGTTCTCTTGATTCCATCCGGCGTTTCCCATTCTCATTCTGGGCAGGCCGCGCGTCCTCTGGCATTAACTCCTGTGGCCAACAGTTTTCTTGCGGCGTGATTGACATAGTGGAGTCTATGTCGCGTCGTGTAATCCTTACCGTGGTCTGCACGCCGCCTAGTGAGTCCTTTTTTTTCCTTAATTTCTACGACGTTACGCTGCCCGATTTTCGATTGACTCTGTGTGTGAATGTGTATGTCTTGTATGACTACTCCTATATATATCCATGCCTCCTCTTCGTTGTAGCTTTACTTCAGGCTTGATTCTGGTATCTCGTTAAATTTTCATCGTTGAAATACCCCTGTTAAATTCTAGCAGGATGGCTGGTCGTGGTGGTGGTGGTCGTGGTCGTCGTCATGGTGCCAACGACCCACCTCCGCCGCCGGATTACATGGCCGCGATGATGCAACAGTTCGAGCTGAAACGTCAGTTCATGCAGAATGTCATGGCTCAGTTCCCCCAGCCGAATCAGAATGGGCACCACCATCAGCACCCCACCGTGACTCTGCACGACTTCACCCGCCTCAACCCCACTATGTTCCGCAACACTGTTCAGCCGTTGGATGCTGATGACTGGCTTCGCGACATCACTCACGAGCTGGAGTCTGCTAATGTCGATCTAGCCGACTATGTGAACTTTGCGTCTTATCATCTGAAAGGCGCCGCTGCTCAGTGGTGGAGCACCCACAAGCGTTCACTGCCAGTTGGAGAAGTCATCACCTGGGATGAATTTCAGTCTGCCTTTCGCGCCCGCTACATTCCTCAGGGGATCATGGACCGTAAGCAGGAAGAATTCCGTAACCTCACTCAGGGCAACATGACTGTTGAAGCCCACTATGCGGAAGAAGAGATCACCACTGATGCTCGCAGACAGCAGAAGTTCCGTCCTGGACTCAATGCAGACCTCAGGCTCGCTCTTGCCATTCATGATTTTGCCAACTTCGCCACCATGGTGAACAAGGCTATCACCGTCGAGACTGCCCAGATGGAGTTCAAGGACACGCAGAAACGCTATCGTGACGTTGGCTCATCTTCGGGCGCAACACAGAAGCGTCGCATCTGGCTCCCTCACAGTGTGACCCATTCACCTGCCCCTGCTCCAAGGCCGTCTTATGCTGCACCCCGTCTGTCTCCACCACCGCAGATGCCAAGAGCTCTGCCTCCACCAACCAATGCTACACCCCTTCGTCCTCAGGATGGACTATGCTTCACGTGCCGCCAGCCTGGTCATTTTTCTAGAGAGTGCACCCAGAAACAGAAGCAACTGGTAGTTCACCCTACTGGCCGCGGAAATGGTCGTGGCAACAACAGGACCCCCAACTATAAAACTGGGTCTGCTGCTCATGCTCGTGGACATGCTTACAACATTAATGTTGAAGAAGCTCAGGAACAACCCGCTACCGTGATGGGTACCCTTCTCGTTAATTCCGCACCTGCTACTGTTTTATTTGATTCAGGAGCATCGCATTCATTCATGTCGGAAGCATTTGCATTATCGCGTAACATTACGTTTGAGAAGATGAACCCACTGATGATTGTTCGCACCCCTGGAGGCCGTTGCCAAACCTCCATGATGGTACACGATGTCACCATTGACGTCGAAGGGATTATATTCCTTGTGTCCCCCATCATCCTGAAAACCTCCACCATAGACCTCATTCTGGGAATGGATTGGTTGAAAGTTCACGATGCCGCACTGTATTGTTGCACCAGTTCTGTTCGACTTTTACACCCCTCCGGCGAGATTGTTAACCACACCACCCGAATTACCCGTGATGCTGAAACGCATATCTTTATGATGAATTCCTTGAATGTCTCACCTCTGGAAGGGATTGAGAACGTTCCGGTCATTCGTGATTTTCCCGATGTCTTCCCAGAGGAACTGCCGGGAATACCCCCAACCAGAGAGGTGGAATTCGTCATCGACATGAAGCCAGGCACTGTTCCTATTACCAAGCGCCCTTACAAGATGCCGCCACATGAACTCCTTGAACTTAAGGAGGAAATCGACAAGGCACTTCAGAAAGGATTCATTCGCCCCAGTTCCTCTGCTTGGGGAGCACCTTCGCTTTTTGTCAAGAAGAGCGATGGGACAAACCGATTGGTCCAAGATTATCGGCCCATTAACCAAGCCACCATCCAGAACAAATACCCACTTCCCCGGATCAACGATCTGTATGATCAACTTGCCGGATCCAAGGTGTTTTATAAACTCGACTTGAGGTTGGGTTATCACCAAAGCCGAGTCCGTGATGAGGACATTCCGAAGACTGCCTTCATTACTCGCTATGGTTCATACGAGTACACCGTCATGTCCTTTGGCTTAACCAATGCTCCAGCCACCTTCTCTAGATTGATGAATTATATTTTCATGGAGTACCTCGACAAGTTCGTCGTGGTTTATCTGGATGATATATTGATATATTCCAAGAATGAAGAAGAACATGCTGAACATCTTCGTCTTATACTGGAGAAGCTTCGAGAACACAAACTCTACGCTAAGTATTCTAAGTGTGAGTTCTGGCTTCCCAAAGTAAACTACCTTGGACATGTGATTTCCAAGGATGGCATTGCCGTCACCCCAGAACGTATCCAGGCTATTCTTGACTGGACTCCTCCCAAGACCATCAAGCAAGTCTACAGTTTCCTCGGGCTCGCTAGCTATTGTCGCCGTTTCGTCGAGAACTTCTCCAAGATTGCCAGGCCCCTAACTAATCTGCTTCACAAAGGCGTCAAGTTCGAGTGGACAGACAAATGTCAGGAAATTTTCCAAGCTCTCAAGGACAAGCTCACTTCTCCTCCGGTGCTTGCTCCCCCGGATACCCGGAAGGACTTCGTGATATATTGCGACGCGTCTCGTCAAGGATTAGGCTGTGTCCTAATGCAAGAGCGCAAAGTGATTGCTTATGGCTCTCGCCAGTTGCGTGCTCACGAAGAAAACTATCCAACACATGATCTCGAATTGGCAGCGGTGATTTATGCATTGAAGCTGTGGCGACATTACCTCGTCGGTAATCGTTGCGAGATCTACACCGACCACCAAAGCCTGAAATACTTGTTTACTCAGCCAGATCTGAATCTCCGCCAACAAAGATGGCTCAAGACAATAGCCGATTTCAACATGGATATTCATTACACCCCTGGCAAAGAAAATGTGATGGCCGATGCCTTGAGCCGCAAAGCCTACTGTAGCGAAATTGAAGTTGAAGTACTTCATCCACTTCTGTATGAAGAGCTATGCAAGCTGAACCTTGAGATTGTTCCTCAGGGATATGTGAATAACCTTGTTGTTGAGCCGGACCTCGACAGCACAATAAAGTGGATACAAACATGTGACTCTGATGTCGAGAAGATCAAGAAGTATATTGCTAGAGGAAAGCCATCATGCTTCACTGTTGCTGATGATGGAACGTCGTATTTCAAGAATCGTTTAGTGGTCCCTAGGAGTAAGCCCAATCTAAACTTGACCCCGCGCGTCATGAAAGAAGCTCATGATACTCCTTTGTCGATTCACCCTGGTAGTACCAAGATGTACCAAGACCTTCGTCAGCGGTACTGGTGGTCTAACATGAAGCAAGACATCGCTTGATATGTTGACGAGTGTGACGTTTGCCGTCGCGTGAAAGCAGAACATCAAAGACCTTCTGGAACTCTGCAACCACTTTATATTCCTGAATGGAAGTGGGACAAGATCGAGATGGACTTCGTCACTGGTTTTCCCAGGTCGCAAAAAAGCCACGATGCTATCTTTGTCGTCATCGACCGCTTCTCCAAGGTTGCTCACTTTCTGCCAGTCAAGGAGACGATCTCTGCTAGTCAGTTAGCAGACTTGTATGTTTCCAGAATTGTGTCCCTCCATGGCATTCCGTTGGAGATCAGTTCAGACCGTGGCAGCATTTTCACCTCAAGATTTTGGGATAGTTTCCAAGAAGCTATGGGCACTCACCTGAATTTCAGCACCGCTTATTGCTAGGACGGATTCTCGCCCCCTTCGTTGGTTACCCCGAGTGGAGGGTTGAGATGTAGTGCAGCAACAGTTTTCCCTCGGTGAAGATACCAAGGTTTGTCTCCAGCAGGACTCCAGAGATGATAAGTAGGTGTCAGCGGCGCAACTGACGCGGACCTGCACACAGACACAGATAACTTTGTTCCCAACGAAGTTTAGAGAGGTTGTCAATCTCTCCGGTCTTGTTGTTTACAAAGGATAAAATGCAAGGGATAATAATAGCAACTTGAAAGTAAATGCAGAAAAGTAAATATAGCGTGGAAACAATGATAAGGGTATGGACCAGGATACGTGATGTTCGCTAGTGATGTCTCTCTCCCAAAAGACGATAAAATTGCTATGCGAGGTAAACAAATTACAGAAAGGCAACTGACAGGATTATGAATGCACCGCAATGCTAACTATGCTACAAAAGAAAGGAAGAGGTTCAAAAGCATAGGCAGTACGCCAAGGTAAGTAGACCGAAATCCATCTGCATCTACTACTAATCATCCACCTTGAGATATCTATCCAGAACATCTCGCTGGTATTAAGTTGCGAGCCCCACCCAAAGTGTAAAACCAAAGCAACAGACAACTGCATTAAAAGAACTCTGCGTAAAGTAAACAATCCTTGTAACCGTGGTTACAAGCACCGTTGTTTTCTCCCCTGTGGCAACAGCACATCCCTAGACTCATGTTTCTGTCACTCAAGCGTGTCATCGGGGGGCATGAACCCACAATCTAGCACAACGCTCCCTCTTGGAGTCACTACCTACTACTTGGCCAAAGCAATAAACAGCAACGGAGAACATGCAAGAATTACTTAGGAACAAAAATATAAGAGATAAAAACCAAATATATTACTCTATCACAATCTGAACATAATCTCATAATCCATCAGATCCTATCAAACTCAACATAGCAATAGCAGAAATATTACAAAGGTGCCTCGATCATGTTGGGCATCTCAAGAGGTCTAAACAATGAAGATCAAAGAGGGGAGGAGAACATCACATAGCTACTGATCACGGACCCATGGTCCAAGGAAAACTACTCACGGGACATCCGGGGAGCATCCATGGTGGAGAGGAGACTCCCGGAGGTCAATCCTCCCTCCGGCAGGGTGCCGGGAAGAGGTCTTCTGGTGCTCCCGATCTTCGGAAGCGCGACGGCGGCGGAACAGAGGCGATTTCGCGGAATAGGGTTCTTCATTCAGGGTTTTCCCGTGACGGGGGATAAATAGGCGAAAGGGGGCAGTCAGAGGTGGGCCAGGGGCCCCAGGCGCCCCCCTGGCGCGGCCAGGGGTGGGGCCGCGCCGGGTGGCCGCCTGGGCCTCCTGGCTCCCCTCTGGCCCCTCCCGGGCTCTTCTCGAAGCTTCCGTCACGCTGATTTTTTATCTGAATTTTCCCAAATTTTTCTGGCACTTTTTATATGGGGGAAAACTGAAATAGAAAAACAGGAGAAAACAGGAACTGGCACTGGGGTGCACTGAGTTAATAGGTTAGTCCAAATATGATCAAAAGTGTATGAAAGTGTATCTAGATCATAGAAATATCACACAAAACATGCATGGAGCAAGCAGAAATTATAGATACGTTTTGGACGTATCACTTATCACCCCCAGTCGCAAGGACAAGTCGAACGAGTTAATCAAGTGCTTGAAGATATGCTTCGAGCTTGTGTCATCTCCTTCGGCAAGAAATGGGAGGAATCTCTTCCATTTGCTTAACTCTCGTATAACAATAGCTACCAAGCTAGTCTGAAGATGGCCCCCTTTGAAGTTCTCTATGGACGTAAGTGTCGAACCCCTTTGAATTGATCAGAAACTGGGGAACGAACTCTCATTGATCCGGATATTATCCAACATGCTGAAGATCAGGTACGCGTCATCCGTGAACATCTTAAAGCTGCTCAGTCCCGTCAAAAGAGCAACTATGATCGCAAGCACAAGGAAATGGTCTATCAGCCTGACGAATACGCGTACCTCCGTGTCACTCCCATGCGAGGCACTCACCGCTTCGGGATCAAAGGCAAGTTAGCTCCTCGCTACATTGGGCCGTTCCGTATCCTGTCCAGGAGTGGAAGAGTGACATACCGATTGGAATTGCCGCCGAACCTCTCCCAAGTCCACGATGTCTTCCACGTGTCGCAACTCCGTCACTGCTTCAAGGACCCTATCCGCGAAGTGGGACATGATATGATCGAGCTACAACAGGACTTGACTTATCAAGAACATCCGAGCCGCATTCTCGATCAGTCTGAACACAAGACCCGCAACAAGACCGTCAAGTTCCTCAAGGTGAAGTGGTCGAATCATTCTGAAGATGAAGCCACTTGGGAACGTGAAGATCGTCTTCATGAAGAATACCCCGATCTTTTCCCCTCTACCGCTTAGATTCTCGGGATGAGAATTCTTGTAGTGGGGGAGATTTGTAACACTCTCACTTTCAGTAAACAGTAATCAGGGTTACTGTTGATCATTACTGTTCCAAAGCTTCGCTTTGATAAACTTGGTTCAGTTCGAGTTCAAATTCAAATTCGAATTCCCCGTTGTTATTTTGAAAAGCAATGTGAACCATGGGCCTTGATCATCATTGGTCAATAACAAATGTCCAACCCCTTTCATTTGAAATCAGATCAAATCTTGGAATGCCTTTGGTGCAATATTCAAAACAAGGTGACAATAAGACCTTGTCCATCAATGGTGCTTCCAATTTTATTAAATCACTAATATTCAGTAGAGCATGTCACAACAATTTGGGGATTTTATTAATCTCTAAAATAATTCAAACAATTATCAATAGTGGCCAAAGACCCTAAATAAACCATTTAATATTTAAATCAAATATGAAATGAATTTGTTCTGCCACCCAACTTTTTGTGGCACTGACCTAAGTTGCAACATTAATTATGGACCCCATTAAACATTTTACAAAAATGCCAAAGTGATCAAAATAAATGCCAACAGAAATACCAGAAAAGAAAAAGAAAATAAAAATAAAAACCTATCTAACCTAACCCCGGGGCGATGGCCTAATTCCCATCCCCACCCCCTGGGCCATACCAGCCCGGCCCACTCCACCAAACCGTCATCTTCCCCCCACTGGTCGTCCCCCCCACCCCGTGGCGCACATCGCCATGGCCATGGCTACCGTGGCGGCCATCCACGGCGCCGGCGGCGCCTATAAGGCTCCCCTCGGCCATGGAGGAGCCCTAGCCGCCACCTTGTTCCCCTCCCCCCCACTCGCGCTGCGCCACACCTCCCCTCATCCCGGTCCTTGTCCCCCCCCCGCGCAGGAGCTCCAAAGGAGCAGCGTCGCAGCGACCGCCGCCCCAGCCCGCAACACCGGCGACCCCCCTTCCCCGAGCCACGCCGGATCCGCCCCTCCCCTGCGCCGCGTCCCTGTGAGCCCCCTCCCCCATCCTCCCCTCGCGCCCACGCCCTCGCCGTCATTCCCCTCTGGCCAGAGGCCGCCGGCTGGACCCCCCTCCTTCCGCTGCCGCTCGCCTAGCTCCGGCAGCCCCCCAGCCACGACCTCTGCACCACATCCCCCTCCCCCCTGCCGAGCCACGGCTCCCCGCCGGTGGCCTCCCGTGCGGGCGCGCCATTGGCAGCGGGGCACTCCCCGGTTAACAGTTGGGTTACCCACTGACAGGGGCCCCCAGCCCCCCTTAATCATCCAATTAAAAAAAAGAAGAAGATTAGAAATAACCCCCTTCTGTTAAAAAAATATAATTAAAAAGAGATAACCCTCTATTACACTTACATGTGGGGCCCGGTCCCCTAATTAAATTGTTAGTTAAAAATCATAAAACAATAACCCCTGCTGACACTTACATGTGGGCCCAGCCCATTTAAGTTTAATTAAGCTAATTAATTATAATCTGTTCCTATGGCATGTGGGTCCACCCACTATTTAAATAAACTAAACAATTAAATAAATAACCAGAGCCTGACCAGTGGGACCCACTGGTCAGGTTTACTGTTTTGGATAATGTTATTAATTATATAATAAAAGTAATTCAGAAAATCATTTAAATTGATTTAAAACTTTAAAATTCAATATCTTTCAAACCGTAATTCAGATTAAAAAACTTTATACATCAAAATTGATGAGAAAAATATAACGAATACGAATACGCTATCTGTATGTCTACCACACCCCTCTAACACAACAAACATCGAACCGTCCCCCTCCGGACCGTCTGTCGGATAAATTGTCCGGTACTGCTAAAGTACCCGGATGAATTTATTTCGAACACCAAAGTTGTTCGGAATAGATCAACTAACCCGGATACACCAACCACACATGTGTCGGATGTACGTGACACCTCCGGCATGATATCTCCCCCCCTCCGGACACCTTGTCCGATAATCACCCGGAGCTGGCCGTTCATCCCCGGATGAATTTCCGCTCCGAGCAACGTGCATTGCACTACGTTAGAACACCCTTAACATTTCATCTGTCATGTCATGCATCTATTTGTATATGCTTGCTGTGTATTTACTGTTTCTTCCCCCCTTAATCTCCGATAGACCCCGCTGCTGCCGCCGACTACACCGCTGCTGAGTACGACTACTTCGTCGACGACCCTACTCCTACCGTCGAGCTTCCAGGAAAGCAGAGCCATTCTCTTCCCCAGATATCGCCTATCTTTGCATACTTTTCTTGCCCTAGGCATTACTGCTGCTGCTACGATTACAATCCTATTCAATTGCATAGCTTGTTTTTGTCGCCCCTTGATGTACCTTCCTTTATCCTATGCTGCCTGTTAAATATATTATTTCAGCAGTGAGCCCTGCGCATTGTTAGTTAGGATTAGATAGCGGGCCGTGATCACTCAAGGGAGTGAACGTGGATACAAATATTATAACTGCACAGGTACGGTACAATGCAGACACCGCCTCAGCCCCCCTAGCTCGGCTCTACCGAGCCACCATCAAGTGTGAGCTATCAAGGAGTAATCCTTGTACTCCACTCGTTGCTGACTCTGTATAGCCGCTCTAGGTACTTGAGAAATGGTTGTCCTTCAGGTAAGAAGTCGGGCGACCCAACGGTGTCCGCAAGTGGTATTGCGACGGGACGACAGGGAGGGTACGACCAGTGTACCGGTGTGCTTGGCCCCTGATCGTTGGCCGCGAGAGTTACCAATCCGCAAAAGTCGAGCTCTACCAAGAGCACACGTGAGACAAGGTAAGGAGACGGTTCACCTTGTTGGTAACCGCAGAGACTTGGTGGGACGACAGGGTAGGCACCGATGTACTGGTGGTCCTGACTGCTGTCGTTGTCCGCGGGTCAGTTAAGTCGAGGCAACGATAACGGTTGTCCCGCAAATTAATAAAATACTAAATGGTTCGGCGGATGACTTGAGTAGCCTTTTGGCTTGTACGCGCTGCCTACACGTGGGATAATGAGTTATGGGCTCCTCTGCTTCATGGTGTCGTCCGAGGACTCTTCAGACGTCAGCAGTACCGCGGGCTGATTGCCGGGAAGTGCGGTGTCTTCTTCGGCTCGAGCTGTGTTGTTTTTGTTACGGCTTCCCGGCCACCCACACACAGTGCATGAGTACGTCATGGTTGGGGTCCAAGGCCCTGCGTACTTAGGATTTAGACTGGCGGATGGCCTCTCTGTTGAGTTTTAAAGATGGGCTGTGGAGTGTCGGATATCCTCGGTGGGGCATTCTCTAACAAGGTGTACGCCACCCTGGAGATCCGTGCGTTGTAGTGTAACAGAAGTGCACCCCTGCAGGGAAGTTTAATCTATTCGAATAGCTGTGTCCACGGTAACAGGACGCTTTATGCTGAAGCTGGATCTTACCACTACAAACTATTATTATTAAACTGTATGGTTCCGGGTTTTCTTCCTCGCGGGGATGTAGAGGAGGGGATCTCGGAGGCATTGTTAATTATTATAACTTACTATTATACAATGCTGCAGCAACTTCTGCTGCATTGTTACTTTATGCTTTATATGAACTGTTGGCTATTCTCTCCTCATGCTGCAAGACTCGTCGGAAGATGCTAGTCTTTGTTAGGCCTAGCTTCTTACGCTTATTCTGATTTCTATCTTGCAGTCCACTATATATAGCCTCCCCTACCATTTGATACAATGCATAATGCTTAGTAGCGGACGTAAGACTCGCGGGTATGCTAGATACTCACCTTTGCTTTATTTCCCCTTTTTCGTTTTGCCTGATCGGCCGCTGCAGCCGACGTTGGAGCCCAGGAGTAGGAGTACCCCGGAGGCGACTACTACGACGTCGAGTTCCCCGTTGACCAGGAGTAGTTCGGTGGATCCCAGGCAGGAGGCCTCGCCTTTTCGATTTGTATATCTGATGTCATTTGTGCTAGCCTTCTTAAGGCAAAACTTGACTAACTATATCTGTACTCAAATATTATGGCTTGTATGACTTATGTATTCAGATCCTCGTGATCCTTGGTATTGTAACATATTTGTTTATCCATTTGTGTTTAGTGTTGTGCTGTGATATTATCACCGTGGCACCCTAATCTCAGCCGTGTACCATGTGTGTATGATTACTGTACACGGATTGATTTTGGGGGCGTCACACCCGATCACTTAGTCGGGGTCTAGGGCGGGCTCGATCATACCACAAAGTGTGCACGTGATAGAGTCACGAGCAATCACATCGCGATGCCCCAAGATGCGCACATCTAAGGGCCACTTGGTGTATAAAAGACCGCCAGCCAGATCACAACTAAGGTCTCGAAAACCCATACTAAGACATGCATGTTATAATCATACACGCATCACACATGTCTAGTATGAACAGCAGGTATCATCACATAACTCTACAAAGTATATCTTTATTGACTTACACATAGAGCATACAAAGATCACATGTCTGTGATCAAAATTACATCATACAACGGAAGCAAATTAGGTCTGAGTACAGACAAGTTTAACAAATGGCTTAGAGAAGCCTTGTAAACATACATGCCCTTCCACGAGGGACCAGACTGCTGTCTGGAACTATACTAGCTTAGTCAACGTCGAGCTTCAGGAAGGTGTCTCCATCGTGGTCTGGGTTTCCATCTAAAACATAGAATAAGCAAACGTGAGTACAAAGTCGTACTCAGCAAGACTTACATGAGAACTATACTACTCATGCTCAAGTTTCAAGGTAAAGGGAGGTGGGGTTCATCATGCAGAAGTGCCATCTTTGACTTGGCTAGTCCTGAACTACGAGTACCAGACTTTGAGGTAAGAAGCGTACACGAGTCCACTACCTAGTCTCCAAACAATACACCACTATGGATACTTCCTCGACTTCCCCACGAGGAAGCCCACCATAGCACTCACGCTTATCTTACGAGTAATATAAGTATCCATTCAAGTTGTCTAATGATCAAGTAGAGGTCTCCAAGTAGTCCATAACCGCGGACACGGCTATTCGAATAGTTCATTAACCCTGCAGGGGTGTACATCTTCACACGCGTGTCATCACTTATCGCCTCATTCTTGTCACCCTTCAAGCGGGTGTCGGACGTGGATGAAACCAAGACACTACCCTCACATCACCTTCTCTAATCCAGGAATCGACTACCTGAGTTTGTCACCGCTCGAGAGTCCGGCCGGTTCCACGAAACGGACTCAGATAATGCAAGGGACCGAGACGCCACCTTTGACAGATGGTTTCACTGCCTCACAGGTCCACCCACATATCTATGCATAAGTCAAATGGAAAGCCCGAATCTAGTGTGACTCCTGGACCGGATCGGGTACGTAAAGAGGCCAAACGGGGCTCCCATAAAACCCTACATGTGGTCATACTCTTTGTCTTGGATCACAAAACAGGAACTCGGGGCCTATGGCAGTGTTCAACGAGACAACCCACTGTGTAGTCCTACACAGCCTCTCATCGTTCACCTTTGTTTAGGGGTGGATTCACCAACACGTTATCATCAGCATCACTGTGTTCATTCCATCCCGACTCACAATCATAACATCCTCATTGTATCACTAAGAAGCAAAAAGCAGTAACAGTTGCAGGGGCCACATGCTCATCATTCAACTCCTAAATCTGCTAGGATTGTGGTTTGCTTAATACGGTGACAAAATGATAGGTCATGCATCGGAATGGGTTCAACTATGCGAAAGAACGTGTCTCAGTGATCTCCTAAACATGCATAAGCGAGACTGAGAGGGAAGTAGGATTTTATAGACATGATGAATGGGGTTTGCTTGCCTTGCTGACGATACACGGGTTTTACCGAACCTCTTCTTCTTCGGGGGGGGGGGGGTGATCACCTTCTCGGCAAAGCTGTTACCGGCACAATCATCAACAAAGGGGGGGACAACTTCGAAAGAAAATGCACAATCACATGATAATGTTGTCCATGATGTGAATGGTGCTGGTTTGTGGTACATTTGATTTAAATGAAGTGTATTGCATTTGAAATGCATATTCAAACTCCACATATGAATTTCAATTTAACCAAATTGCAAATGCTATTGTTTGTTATTTGAAAACCATGTTGACATGTGTATGATATGCCTCTGATGTTCAAGTGAAATGGTTTGAATTGCAATGGTTCAAAGTGGAAAAGCATTTGAATTAAATTTGAATTAATTCCATTTAAACCAAATAGCAAAAGCTACTGGTCCAATTTTAAAATCAACTCAAACATAGCTGAAAGTTGTATATTTGGATATATTATTTTCTCCTGATCATTTTTCATATATTATATGTTAAATTGGAGTTAAAATGAATTTTCTATGAATTTTACAAGTTTACCAATTTTCAGCCTTTTTTGTAAATTATTTGAATTCTAAAATGATTTATTGCGTCATGCTGAGCTCACTGGGACGTCAGGGGGGGGCTGACTGGTGGGGTCGGCTGGTCAGTGTCAGTGGGAGTTAACCCCTGTTAGTTTAACTAACAGAGGGGGTTAGTTTAGTGGTAGGGCCCATTGTCAGTGGGGGTTACGGGGGGGGGGGGTGATTAGCACGGTGGTTAAGCCTAACAGGCCGGCGGCTTGACGCCGGTGGCTTGGGCCACGGCGGCGCTCGCCGGAATCGAGCTCCCGGCCACGGGGAAGGAAAAGGTGGCCACCAGCGCGTGCCCCGTGCTCACGCGCATCGCATAGAGCATGCGGGGGTCACGGGGGAGCTCCAGGGCCACGCCGTCGAGCAAGCCCGCGGCGGCGAGCCCACGGCCGAGGTGGGGATCGGCGTTAGCGTTCACAGAAAGGGGCGCGGAGGGTGGCGTTCGAACCGGAGGCTCACCCTGAGTGTAGTGGAGGGGTCGGGGTGGCCGGAGACGAAGAGGTGGCGGCGAATTCGGGCTCGAGCTCCACGGCGGCCGACGGTGAAGTGAAGAGGCGAGCGACGAATCCCGAGCTCCTCGGCTTCGATTCGAGGGGCAGCGCGAAGAAGACGACCACGGGGAGTCCACGTGACATGGCGGTGCGGCGAGGGGAGCACGGTGGCCACACAAGCGCTCGTCGGCGGCGAGACCTAGCTCTCGGCCATGGCGATTTCTGACGCGAGGAGAGAGGGAGAGTGAGCTGGAGGAGGGGGAAAGTGTGTGGCGACCTCTGGGCGTCTCCGTGGCATGCAGCAGAGGCCTGGGGAGGCCTAGGTGGCTCGGGCCACCTCGCCGGCGTCGGCATGCATGCCACAGAGCTTCTTGCCGCGCCTGAGGGAGACGACAAGCGGGTGGAGGTGGGCTGGGGTTCGACTAGTTGGGCCAGTGGCCTTGCAGGGTTGGGCCACTTCCTCTTTTTCCTTTTCTTTCTATTTTTGTTTCTGTTTTCTTTTTCTGCCATTTGTTTTGCCCCTAATAAAATAGCAAGGCAATTTGTAAAATCTTGAAAACTTTTATGTGGGCTTATAATATATATAACTAGCCACTCACAAGTTTTGGAGATTTTTGAAATTCAAAAAATTTGAATTTTAATTCAAATTGGAGTTTAATTTAATTTCCAAGCCCTATTTAGATTTTTTGACAAATCTTGGTGCATGTAGTGGGACCCACTTCACTTTTTATGCGATCATGCATATTTATAAGATTTTTCAAAAATACCAGAGGAATTTTTGGAAGAAATTTTTGTCTGGCCATTTGAATTAATTTCTCAGGGCTTTCTTTTCCCCATTTTTGATTTTCTTTTAAAAAATTTCACATGATGCAAAGGGGCACTCAAACCCTAGCACTTACCCAAATTGGGGTTCTTACAGTGTAAACAGTAATGAGAATATAGACCGGGGTCCCGTGATGTTCACTAGTGATGTCTCTCTCCCAAAAGATGACAAAACTGCTATGCGAGGTAAACAAATAACAACTAGGCAATTGAGAGGATTAAAAACGCACCGCAATGCTAACTATGCTACAAAGAAAGGACGAGGCTCAAAAGCATGGGCAGTACGCCAAAGTAAGTAGACCGAAATCCAACTGCATCTACTACTAATCATCCACCTTAGAGATATCTATCCAAAACATCTCGCTGGGATTAAGTTGCGAGCCCCACCCAAAGTGTAAACCCAAAGCAACAGACAACTGCATTAAAAAGCACCTTGCATAAAGTAAACAATCCTTGCAACCGCGGTTAAAAGAACCGTTGTTTTCCCCTTGTGACAACAACACATCCCTGATAACCCTCAACTGTAGGGGATCGAGATAGTCTTCGCGGGCAAGATAACCCAATTTATTGATTCGACACTTGGGGACACAAAGAATACGTACATGCTTTGACAATTGAGTTGTCAATTCAACTGCACCTGAAATAAACACTTGCTTGCACAAAGGTATTAGTAGCAACTGTGATACGGTGGTAGTAGTGGTGGCGATAATAGTGGTAATGGTAGTGGTGAAACAACAAAAGTAAAACAACAAAAGTAAACAGCTAGTAACTAGCAGGAAAGAAAACACTGTAGGCTAGGGAGATGGATGGTTGGGCGCTGCTTGGATGAGAATGAACATGTAATAGATTCTAACACGGGCAAGGCTCACAGAAAAGAAAGGATCATCTAGGCAAATATCAAACATCAGGCGTGTATCCCAGGGTAGTTGTACGTTCTTGCAATAAGAACTTTGCACAACATCTTTTGTCCTACCCTCCCGCTACAAACGGGGCCAAAAGGAACTTAGGGAGATTAAGGTACTCCTGTCAAAGAGCACCGGAACAAAGCATTAACACTTCATGGATACACGAAATCCTTAAATTATAGTCCATCCCCTTTGGTGTCCCAAGCTGTCACCATTGGGATCGCCGGTTCCGGACTAGAATAGGTGCATACAACTCATAGATAGGATCAAGAACACCACAAACTCAAGAAACAAAAGGGTGATCAGATCTGAAATCATGGCACTCAGCCCAAAGTGACAGGCATTAAGAGCAACAAGTTGTAACAGAGACGATAAACACCAAGTAGATGATAGGCAACATGCCCCCAACAATCTGATTAAACTATTACATGATCTAACTCATCCAATCCCTACCATCCCCTTTGCCTACAACAGGGAATTACTCACACATGAGAGAAGAAGTCATGGAGGGGTGATGGAGAGGCGATGATGATGACGATGGCGATGATTTCCCCTCATCGGAGGCCAAAGGAGCCTCCAGATTAGCTCTCCCGGAGAAGAACAGAGGGTTGCGGAGGCTCCGTGACGTAGATTGGAAAAGCGACTTCTATTCTGGGGTTTCTGCGTCGGGAGAATAAATAGGGCCAAAGTAGGGCACCGGGGGACGTGGGACCAAGGCAGGATGGCAGGTGGCGCGGCCAGGGGCTGGGCCACGCCAGGCACCCTCCTGGCTGACCCCTGGATGCCCTGTGACCCCCCTTTGGACTTGCGAAAGCTTCCGAAACGCTAATTTATATATATATTTTTGGGATTTTTCCAGTGTACCTAAATATCCAGAAACCTGTACAAAAGAAAACAGCACTGGTAGCTCTGCTGAAAACAGCGTCAGTCCGGTTTAGTTTCGTTCAAATCATGCAAGAATGAAGCCAAAACAATAGCAAAAGTGTTTGGAAAAGTAGATACGTTTGAGACGTATCAACTCCCCCAAGCTTAGCTATTGCTTGTCCTCAATCAATTCAGTTCAACGAAATGGACGCGACAAAGAAAACTTTGACGAACTCTTTTGCTTCATTAGATGTATATAAGCATGCACTACGAAAGAGTTTAGCAAGTTTTGACACCATGCTACAAGGACAATGCACGAAGCAATCCTTCTTTCATGTAATCAGTCACAAACAAAGAAAAAGTAAATAATATGCTGATGAGAATCAATTTAAGATCATAATGTACATAGTATGAACATATCAGAGTGGTATCTCACTAGCCTCCATGAGTGAAGCAAAACATAAATGCAGAATCTCCTCCGGAGTTTTAAAGGAGACTAGAACTCAGAACTCAAAGTAAGAAACATCACAAGCATGCAGAAGACAATGTGATACTTTGGGACAATGCATGTTACACTAAGAATGACAATTATGATCTCATAGTTTGTGCTTTGGAGAAAGGAAGGTGGAGACTCTCGAACCGTGGCTTTTGATGGCAAGGTTGAAAACCCGTGAAAGGAAGCAAAGACTAAACATGTGCCAGATCTCTTGGTTTTGAAAACAGAGGTAAAAATCTTTTGAGAAGTGCAAATTTCCAGTCAACGGTGAATGGTAAAGGTCTCTCAATATCTCCCATGCCAACCATATTAATGCCTTTTGCTTACACATGTTCCCTTATCCATAAATCCTTTGATGGTCTACAGAACCTTTTATTTTGCCTCAAGGATGGAAGGAGGATATCGTTCCATCTATCATAAGCAGCATTTGTTCCATTTCACTCCATCATCAAGTATGGGGAAGGTGTAACTCTCATGTATTTTTCATTGACTAGTTAAAACTTCCGTCAAAATATTTTTGGCATGAAAGATACTGATTTTCCCTCACCGCACCATGGAGCTTGTACGGTTACAAAGGGGAAGCTTTTGAATAAATTTCGAGATGGCACAAGAAAGTCTAAGTTAGGAGTGGCCGGTAAATACCACATATAGGTAGGTATGGTGGACTCAAATGGAACAACTGGTTTGAAAAGGAGTTTGGATGAACAAGTAGAATTCCGCTTGGTGGTGGAGGAATGTAACACCCTCAGATCCAGTACAGTAATCACTACAGTGATTCCACTGTTTAAGGCTCATTACTGTTGATGATCAAGCCATGATCACCTTTGATCATAGCTCTGTCCCTTTCCAACCAAAATAAAATTTTCGAATTGGGTAAATTATAAATTCTCTCCAAGACTTGTGAATTCCTGTCCATCATTTGATCATGGTTAAACCAAAATCACCCTAGTCATTTGCATAATCTCAAGTCAATGATAATCATGAAACCCATAAGGTTGGATTATCCAAATTGCCATAAACTTTAAAATGGAAATGAAAATCTTTGTCAAACCAAAATTTGTGGAACATATTAAATAAAATGCCTAGCAATCTTAGGCCATGATAATGTAGTAATGGATGTTTTATCTAAAGTGATTTAGTAATATGAAATAAAAATAAATGTTTGGGAATTATTAAATGGCTATGGTAAATTAAATAAACAAGTGGGAATTTTAATTGAACTAAAAATTGTGAAAGCAATTTTGTAAAATGCCTAATAATCAATAGGTCATATTAAAAGTGAAATGGGATTTTATTACCATGTTTAAAAATGCTAAACAAATAAAAACAGCAGCAAAACAATGCCATATAATATCTTTTTGAATAAAACAAAATACAGATGAATTTATAAATGCCCCAAACTTTTTGGTAGCACTGAAGTGGAGCATAACACTAATTATGGAACCTATTACCTATTTTACAAAAATACCAAAGTATATAAAATAAATAAAACAGTAAAGAAAGAAAACAAAAACGAAAGGAAAAAAAAAATTCGCTATCCTACACCTTGGGCACAAGGCCCACCCGAACCCAACCCACCCCAGCCCACCTACCCCCATCCCCTACCTCTCACCTGCCCCCCCACCCCGTACACGCACAGGACATGGCCATGGCCACTGTGGCCACGCCGCCGGCCCCCTCCCCTACTTGCTCCCTCCCTCACTTCACCTGCCCCCCTCTGGATAAGGCCGAGGCCGGCCGCCCATTTTCCCCACCCTCCCCTCGCTTTTCCCTCCCTCTCTCTCTCTCCCTCCATTACAGGGCCAGGAAGCCGCCATGGTCGCGCCGTCGTCGTCGTTATCGCGGCCGGCGACCTCCCTGAGCCACGAGCCCGTGTCCAGGGGCTCCGCCAAGCTCCTCCAGGCCGTCCTCGCGCATCGAATCGGACAGGGACGCGGCCCAGCTCGTCGTCGTCGTCAACGTCCTCACCCACGGCCGCCAGCCCCGCCATCAAATCCATCGCCGCCGTGCCTCCTCGGGCCGCCCTGGCCTGCCCTACTGCTTGATGTGAGCTCCCCTCCGTGCCCCGCCTCGAATCCCCCTATTTCCTTGCCGCATCCGCCGTCGTAGCCCCCTCCGTCGTCGTCCCCGTGCTCGGCCGCCGTGGCGAGAGCCCGAGCTCACTGCACGCCGCGCCCTCGCCCCGAGCCCAGCCCTGCTCGTGCGTGCCTCCGGCCACGCCCGCCCTCCCAGCAACCCTGCCTCCCCACTCTCCCTACTGGCCCTGGCCGCGATGGCCTCGTCGCCGAGACCACACCGCCGGCGTGCTCCGTTTGGAGACGGGGGCTAACCCCCTGTTTAGCTAAAAAATAACCCCCCTATGACACTTACATATGGGCCCCATGCCCTTAACATTAATGAAATTGATTAATTATCACTCTGAGTCCATGACATCTGGGTCCCACCTGTAAGTAATTAAGTTAAAGGAAATAAAAATGCTAATAGTCTATGACATGTGGGTCAATTGGATTTTTAGAATTTATAAAATCAATTTTATTAAACAGAGGCTGACCAGTGGGACCCACTGGTCAGGTTTGGCTGGTCAAACCCCTCTGTGGATAAGGTTTATTTAATAAATAAAATAAATTCAGAAAATCATTTAAACTGATTTAAAACTTTAAAATTCAATATCTTTTAACCCGTAAGTCGGATTCAAAAACTTTATACATGAAAATTGATCAGAAAAATATAACGAATACGAATACGCTACCCGTATGTCTATCACACCCCTCCAAAACAACGAACATCGAACTGTCCCCCTCCGGACCGGCGGTCCGATAAATTGTCCGGTACTGTTAGAGTGCCCGGATGAATTTATTTCGAACACGAAAGTTGTTCGTAATAGATCAACTAACCCGGATACACCACCCACACACGTGTCGGATTTCCACGACACCTCCGGCTTGATCCTTCCCCCTCCGGACACCTTGTCCGATAATCACCCGGAGCCGGTATTTCATCCCCGGATGAATTCCCGCTCCGAGTATCGTGCATCGTACTGCGTTAGAACCCCGTTTACAATTCATCTGTTATGTCTTGCATTTGTATTGCTATTATTGTTGTGTATTTATTGTTTCTCCCCCCTTAATCTCCGGTAGACCCCGCTGCTGCCGTCGACTACACCGATGCTGAGTACGACTACTTCGTCGACGACCGTACCGCTACTGTCGAGCTTGCAGGCAAGCAGAGCCATTCTCTTCCCCAGATATCGCCTATGTTTCCGTACATTTCTTGCACTAGGCATTGTTACTGCTGCTGCTACGATTACAATCCTATTCAATTGCATAGCCTGTTTTTGTCGCCCCTTGATGTACCATGCTTTAATCCTATGCTGCCTATTATTACTTATGCATTATTCAGAAGTAAACCCTGCGCATTGTTAGCTAGGTTTAGAATAGAGGGTCGTGATCACTCTGGGAGTGATCGCGGGAACGATATATTACAACTGAAACAGGTACGGATCAATGCAGACACCCTAGGGAACCTACAACGGCGAGACTCTGCCTAGTCGCTTCGAGTTTGACTTACGAGTGGAATGGACTCGTATTTCACTCTCGTCGGCTCAGTAGCGTAGTATCACCGGGATGATATGAGATTTACCTCTTTAGTTCATTCCGCTGATGTCTCAGTCGAGCCAGCTCAAGTGTACCATCGAGGGTGATTCCTCCTGGTTTCACTTAACGGTAGGGACTCGAACCAACTGGTGTCCTTAAAGGTAAGAAGTCGGGCGACCCAACGGTGCCCGCGAGAGGTATTGCGACGGGACGACAGGGAGGGTACGACCAGTGTACCGGTGTGCTTGGCCCCTGATCATTGGCCGCGAGAGTTACGAAACTACGAAAGTCGAGCTCCTCTAGGAGCACACGCGAGACAAGGTAAGGAGACGGTTCACCTTGTTGGTAACCGCAGTGACTTGGTGGGACGACAGGGCAGGCACCGATGTACTGGTGGTCCTGGCTGCTGTCGTTGTCCGCGGGTCAGTTAAGTCGAGGCAACGATAACGGTTTTCACGCAGGTTAATTAAAATACTAAATGGTTCAGTGAATGTCTTGAGTTGGCTATATGCCATGTACGCACTACCTACCCGTGGGAATTACGAGTTATGGGCTCCTCTGCTTCGTAGTGTCGTCCGAGGACTCTTCAGACGTCAGCAGTACCGCGGCCTGCGCCGGGAAGTGGTGTTGTCTTATTTTCTCGCGCGGTGGTGTCTTATTTGGATTTGCTTCAACTTCACCGGCCAGCCACGCACCGTGCAGGAGTACGTTCGGGTTGGGGTCCAAGGCTCGGCGTACTTAGGATTTAGACCGGCGGATGGCCTCTCTGTTGAGTTTGAAAGATGGGCTATGAAGTGTCGGATAGCCTCGGTGGAGCGTTCCCTAACAAGGTTCCCGCCACCCTGGAGATCCGTGCGTGTAGCGTAACACAAGTGCACCCCTGCAGGGAAGATTAATCTATTCGAATAGCCGTGTCCACGGTAACAGGACGCTTTATGCTGAAGCTGGATCTTACCACTAGGAACTATTATTATTAAACTGTATGGTTCCGGGTTTTCTTCCTCGCGGGGATGTCGAGGAGGTGAACTCGGAGGCATTGCTAAATTATTACAACTTATTATTATACAATGCTGCCGCAACTTCTGCTGCATTGTTACTTTATGCTTTATATAAACTGTTGGCTGATTCTTACCTCATGCTGCAAGACAACGTCGGAAGATGCTAGTCTTCGATAGGCCTAGTTTCTTACCCTTGCTCTGGATTTCTGTCTTTCAGTCCACTATATACATCCTCTTCTTTCCGTTGATACAATGCATAATGCTTAGTAGCGGACGTAAGACTCGCGGGTATACTAGATACTCACCTGCTTTATTTCCTTTACTGTTTTGCCTGATCGGCCGCTGCAGCCGACGTTGGAGCCCAGGAGCAGGAGTACCCCGGAGGCGCCTACTACGACGTCGAGTTCCCCGTTGACCAGGAGTAACTTGGAGGTTCCCAGGCAGGAGGCCTCGCCTTTTCGATCTGTTGTTATTTGTGCTAGCCTTCTTAAGGAAACCTTGTACCCTTGTGTCTGTACTCAGATACTATTGCTTCCGCTAACTTTGTGCTCTCGAGCTGTTGTATTCGAGCCCTCGTGGCCCCTGGCTTGTATTAAACAACTTGTATTATTTTATTTGTAGAGTTGTGTTGTGATATCTCACCGTGAGTCCCTAATCTCGATCGTGTACCTTGCATGTATGATTACTGTACACGGTCTGATTTTGGGGGCGTCACAAGGAAGGCTAGCAAAAGACGGGGAAGCGACCAACCAGAGAGCATAACGGTCGTAATCATGCAGAGCGAGAAAGCAACATTGAATCGGGCATGAAAGTGATATAGCTCACTCTGAAGTAAAAAGATCATCAAGGCAGAACAGACTTTTTAGTCTTAAGATGTGTGAACATGTGCCAAGTCAACCCAAGAATTCCCCGGAGGGAAATACCACTTCAATATGCCACACCATGAACAATGCAATGCATGTCAATCATTTCAAGCAACACATTATAAACTCTAGCTATTGAGACTAAGCACAAAGAAAGAATGAACCACTGGGAAAGCATTGTAAACATAGCACTATGTCGCTACAAGCTGGTCTCTAATCATAAGTACAGGCATATGTACAAAAGTAGAAACAAAAATAGTTCATACCGGCTTTCCTTGTTGCATCCCTTCCGTCGATCTTCGTCATTACTGCCTTGTCACTTGCACGATCGAACGTAGGAAATTATAATCAAATGCCATCACGGACTCGAGCTGAACACTGAAACAAAGGAAACTAAAGAGCAAAGGAAACATATTTTTGGTTTTTTAAGGTTTAACGAAAGCAAAAGAAAGGAGAAATATTTTTGGGTTTTTGCAAACTAAAAGAACAAAGAAGAACAGGAAAAAACTTGCAAAAAGATAAAAGCGAACCAACGGTAGATACAATGGAAAGGGGAGGAGAGCGCGTACTCCCCCAAGCTTAGGCTTTTGGCCTAAGTTGGGGCTCGTCTACTGCGGTCCTGAGGAGCATCCTGCTCCAGGGTAGTACTGGTATGTTCATGGGTCGTATGCGTCCTCCGGTGCGTACACCGAAGCCCTGGGTTCCTCCCACGTGGAAGAGGAAGGTCCCCCCCCCATCCAGAGGAAGACCCTTCACCCCAGGGGGTGACGGTCTCCTCCTGAACTAATGGATATACCACGTGCTCCTCCTGAACGGGCGGATACAAGACGCGCTCCTCCTCGTCTGGCTCGACCCCCTCCGTGAGGTCGTGAAACTGGTATCTCCCCGTGATCTCATCAAACTCGGCCACTGAAAAACGAAATCCGTTCCTGCGAGAAAAATCAAACACAAGTGGTACAGGTAGACGGACAATGCGTGCCACACCGTCTTTAAACCGCAAAATATAATCAAGTGTGTAGCGGTCAGAGGTCTTAGTAACAAAGAAATGCCTCTTCATGGCAGACAAGTCAAGGCTAATGAAACGAAAGATTGCATCATCTGGGCGCGGTTCTCCTTGAAGAAACTGCAAAAGAATTGTGGCATAGACGCCACCAAAGAGGTACCCCTTGTTACTATTAGTAGCAAGGCGTTTCGCAATAAGAGAACCCACATGATACTCGTGCTTCCCTGAGAGGGCATTCGCCATGATAGCATTATCAGGCGTAGAAGTGCTTCTCGTGTTGTCTCGAGCCAACACCCCTCTAGCAATATAATAGGCGAAATACCTGAGGTGAGGGAACATAATGTTGGAAATCTTCTGACGGTTGGATGGCCTCACTTCAGTGTTACAGAACGAGTCGAGGAGGGTGTTGAGTGCAACAGTTTGGAAATTTTTCCTCTTCTTCTTCTCGACCAAGCCTGGCAAACCTAAAGCTTCACAAAATATACTCATAGGCATGGTCAACAATCTTTCATAAAGTCGAAACACCACAGTATCATTGTCAGAATAAAACCTGAAACTGTTAACAAAAATAGCGGTGAGTGTCTCGTACTGTGGTACACGGCGCGTGACAAGACGTGTCAAACCTGCATTGGCACATAGAGCATAGATCTCTTCTTGTATGCCGGCATCCTCCATGAAATCTTTGCATGGAAATTCCATGGCTTTCGCGGGTGACGCGTCCAACATCTCTATGGGTACGATATCTTCATTGTAGCTAACCCTCGTGGTCGAAGGTGAAGCTGCGGAACGCGTAACACGGCTAGAGCGCTCGGGTTTCTTCTTCCCAAGCCACTTTCCTAGCCTCTCCATTTCTGAAATTTTTAACAATTCACAAAAACGAAGATTTAAGCAAAACTAGTTTGGGAAAAACATTCTACTTACTTTACCAAGGCTCAAACTAGCAACAAAACTTGAAAAATAAATTTCTACACAAACATTTAAGCTCAACTAAACAGCACCAAGAACCACTAAATACTCACTAATGAAGCCACCAACTAGAAAACTAATTGGAGGGGTGAGGGAGTCACATACCAGAGAGTATTTGTTCCAAATTTCAGCTCAAATGAGTGGTTGTAGAAGGAGATCGAGGTTCCATGCTCAAGAACAGCAAGAACAGGAGAACAAGAGCAGGAACACGAGTTTTTGGGAGGAAGGAGAGAGAGTGAGGGAAGAGAGGCCACCAGAGGGTGCCTGTGGCCCCCAGGAGGGTGGGTGGCACGACCAGGAGCTGGGCCGCGCCACCTGGCCTCCTGGGCTAGGGGTGGACCCCCCTGGCCATCCACAGGTGCCTCCTGATGGCTTTTAACCTGGAAATTTTGATTTTGATTTTGATTTTTTCTGGAATTTTCTGGGCAACTTCACTGTAGAGAATTTTTCAAAGTTCAAAAAGCTGCAAAAACTTTCGTGAACTTGGGACAAAAGTTAGAACAAGTGAAGCTTTAAACACAAAAAACTTGGGTACAACAAGGAGAATAAAAGCTAAAGGAAATGAAAACATAACAAGCTCAACTTTTTACCTATATAAGACATGCTAGTTAGCAAGGTTGATCAAGTCTTACCAACAAACCTGTGGTATATAGCGCAGAAAGTCTCGCCGCTTATGAAGTGATCATTGCACTCTCACTTTAATGGACATTGTCCCCACCATAATTGTCTTGTATTTATGGTATACATGTAGTGGACAATCCCATTCTCCAATCTTCACGGTCTCGATATTCTCAATGGAGTTAAGGCCATGCCATTTGTCGATCTTCTTCGGAAAATACACTGTGTGTTCTTTGTCATTCACGTTGAAGGTAACCTTCCCTTTATTGCAATCAATAACAGCACCTGCGGTGTTAAGAAAAGGTCTACCAAGGATAATGGACATGCTCCCATCCTCGGTCATGTCAAGCACAACAAAATCAGTAAGTATTAAGAAATTGGCAACTTCAACAGGAACATCCTCACAAATACCGATCGGGACGGCCGTGGACTTATCGGCCATCTGGAGAGAGATATCTGTAGGAATTAGTTTCTCTAAACAAAGTCTTTTGTAGAGAGAAAAGGGAATAACACTCACTCCTGCACCAAGATCACATAAAGCAGTTCTAACATAATTATTTTTTATGGAGCAAGGAATGGTGGGTATACCTGGGTCACCGAGCTTTTCAGGAATCTTGCCACTGAAAGAGTAGTTAGCAAGCATAGTAGATATTGCCTCATTAGGGACTTTTCTTTTATTAGTAACAATATATTTCATATATTTAGAGTAAGGAGGTAACTTAATAGCATCAGTCAAAGGGATTTGAAGAAAAAGAGGTTTCATCCACTCACAAAACTTGTTATAGTGCTCTTCTTCTTTGGTTTTGACGGACTTGCTTGGGAAAGGCATGGGTTTCTGTACCCATGGTTCTCGTTCCTTCCCATGTCTCCTTGCAAGAAAGTCTTATCTAGTATACTTCTTGCGCTTATCTGGTGCTTCTTCTTCTCAAACCTCAGGTGGATCATTCTTTTCAGCATCTGTTTCAGGTTCAGCACCGTCTTCAATCTCAGCATCTGAGGTAGATATGTTGTTTGGATCAACAACTTGTTCTTCTTCTTCTATAGGATCATTGGAATTGTCAGCTTCCTTGTGTTTCTTCTTCTTCTTCTTCTTTGGAGAGCTAACAATTTCTTCTTCATGCACTTGAGAATCTTGCTCGATCCTCTTTGGATGCCCTTCTGGGTAGAGAGGGTCCTGGGTGTGTGTTCCACCCCGGGTCTTTATACCATAAGCCTGTAAATTGTCCTATTTGGCATTATTAGAAAGAAAATATTTTTGCACATTAGAAATTTGTTCAAGCTGAGTTTGAACCCTATTAAAATGCTTCACAAGACATTTAGCATCATTAACTGTTCTTCCTAGAACATCAAGCAAACTTTTGATAGCAAGAGTATTATCATGCAACTGACCTTGTATCTTCTCATTGAAGTGACTCTGCTTCATAATAAAATTATCAAGCTCATCTAAAAATTGGTCAGGAGGTTTACCTTTAGGGATGTCAGTTGCATTGAAATCTAAAAGAGAGTGTACCTCTACCATAGGTGGGTGAGTGGTAGTCTCACACAGCTTCTCAATTGGGGGTAGATTCTTCACGTCTTTAGCTTTAATTCCTTTCTCTTTTATAGATTTCTTTGCTTCTTGCATATCTTCGGAGCTTAGGACAAGCATGCCCCTCTTCTTTGGTGGTGGAGGTGGTTCAGGCATGGACCAATCTTCATGGTTTTTGGCAATCTTGCCCATCAATTCTTCCGCATCGTCCGGTGTTCTTTGCCTGAAAACACGACCAACACAACTATCTAGATAGGATTTAGACCCATCGGTTAGACCAGCATAAAATATATCAAGTAATTCATTATTAGGGATCTCATGTCCCAGTCTAGCCTTCAGCAAACTGAAAAATCTCCCCCATGCTTTAGGGAGATGCTCATCCTGCAACTGTTTAAAGTTATAAATTATTTGCAAAGCAGCATGTTGCATATGAGCAGGAAAATACTTATCAACGAAATATATAGCCATATCTTGAGGACTTTGAATGGAACCACATGGTAGTGCATCATACCATGCTCTAGCATCTCCTTTCAAGGAAAAAGGAAGAAGCTTGGTCACATAAAAGTTCCGGATCCTTTCATCAGTAGTAAACAAGCCACCCAACTCAGTGAGTTTGGTCAGGTGCTCGATAGCATCATCATTTTCTCTGCCATAAAAGGGATCTGCTTCAACTATGGATATAAGTGAAAGATCAACAGATAATTCATAATCAGGATCAGTGATGCATATAGGAGACGTAGCAAAAGTAGGATCAGGAGTAAACTTGTTCTTCAGGGAATGCTTTGCTAGCAACTTATTTATAGTAGCAGGGTCGAAATCAGCACATTCATTAAGCTCCCTGCAAAAATCATCATCAAGCGTAATATAATCATCCTCAAGGAGTTTCTCCTTAAGACCAGCAAAGTTATGAGTTTTTCCAATAGGTGTTTGGGTAACAGGAATTTCAACACCCGAGAATCGGGCAACAACAACAATCTGTTCTTCAATAAAAGAACCAAGTGAACATGTAGTCTCAAAGGTATTAGAAGCATCATCAAAAGTATCTGACATATTTCCAGAATCAGCAGAAGTAGCATGTAACTGAGGTGAATCAAACTGACTCATAACTGAAGGTGAATCAAGTTTAGCACTAGTGCTAAGAGGAGTACCTCTTCTCGTACGGGATGGTAAGATCTGAACCTTGGGGTCTCCTTTCTTACCCATAGTGGATAGCATGCAGCAGGTAGGATACTTCAAGTAGACCTGTAAATAAAGCTATGGTCCCCGACAACGGCTCTAGAAAACAGTACTTGATAACCCTCAACTGTAGGGGATCGAGATAGTCTTCGCGGGTGAGATAACCCAATTTATTGATTCGACACTTGGGGACACAAAGAATACATACAGGCTTTGACAATTGAGTTGTCAATTCAACCGCATCTGAAATAAACACTTGCTTGACAAAAGTGTTAGTAGCAACTGTGATACGGTGGTAGTGGTGGTGGCGATAATAGTGGTAATGGTAGTGGTGAAATAGCAAAAGTAAAACAACAAAAGTAAAAAGCTAGCAACCAGCAGGAAAGAAAACACTGTAGGCTAGGGAGATGGATGGTTGGGCGCTGCTTGGATGAGAACAAATATGTAATAGATTCTAACACGGGCAAGGCTCACAGAAAAGAAAGGATCATCTAGGAAAATATCAAACATCGGGCGTGTATCCCAGGGTAGTTGTACGTGCTTGCAATAAGAACTTTGCACAACATCTTTTGTCCTACCCTCCCGCTACAAACGGGGCCAAAAGGAACTTAGGGATATTAAGGTACTCCTGTCAAAGAGCACCGGAACAAAGCATTAACACTTCATGGATACACGGAATCCTCAAATTCTAGTCCATCCCCTTTGGTGTCCCAAGCTGTCACCATTGGGATCGCCGGTTCCGGACTAGAATAGGTGCATACAACTCATAGATAGGATCAAGAACACCACAAACTCAAGAAACAAAAGGGTGATCAGATCTGAAATCATGGCACTCAGGCCCAAAGTGACAAGCATTAAGAGCAACAAGTTGTAACAGAGACGATAAACACCAAGTAGATGATAGGCAACATGCCCCCAATAATCTGATTGAACTATTACATGATCTAACTCATCCAATCCCTACCATCCCCTTTGCCTACAGCAGGGAATTACTCACACATGAGAGAGGAAGTCATGGAGGGGTGATGGAGAGGTGATGATGATGACGATGGCGATGATTTCCCCTCACCGGAGGCCAAAGAAGCCTCCAGATTAGCTCTCCCGGAGAAGAACAGAGGGTTGCGGCGGCTCCGCGACATAGATTGGAAAAGCGACTTCTGTTCTGGGGTTTCTGCGTCGGGAGAATAAATAGGGCCAAAGTAGGGCACCGGGGGACGTGGGACCAAGCCAGGAGGGAAGGTGGCGCGGCCAGGGGCTGGGCCGCGCCAGGCACCCTCCTGGCTGCCCCCTGGCTGCCCCGTGGCCCCCCTTTGGACTTGCGGAAGCTTCCGGAACGCTGATTTTTTATATATATTTTTTGGGATTTTTCCAGCTTACCTAAATATACAGAAACCTGTGCAAAAGAAAAAAACACTGGTGGCTCTGCTGAAAACAGCGTCAGTCCGGGTTAGTTTCGTTCAAATCATGCAAGAATGAAGCCAAAACAATAGCAAAAGTGTTTGGAAAAGTAGATACGTTTGAGACGTATCAATCCCCTAGACTCATGTTTCTATCACTCAAGCGTGTCATCGGGGGGCATGAACCCACAATCAAGCATAACGTTCCCTCTTGGAGTCACTACCTACTACTTGGCCAAAGCAATAAACATCAACGAAGAACATGCAAGAATTACTTAGGAACAAAAATATAAAAAATAAGAACCAACTATATTACTCAATCACAATCTGAACATAGTCTCATAATCCATCAGATCCAGCAAACTCAGCAGAGCAACAACAGAAAATTACATATGTGCCTCGATCATGTAGGGAAGCTCACGAGGACTAAACCATGAAGAACAAAGAGGGGAGGAGAACATCACATAGTTACTGATCACAGACCCATGGTCCAAGGGAAACTACTCATGGAACATTCGGGAAGCGTCCATGATGGAGGGGAAGCTACCGGATGTCAATCCTCCCTCCGGTAGGGTGCCGAAAAGAAGTCCGCTGGCGCTCCCGATCTTGGAAGCGCGGCGGCGGAACAGAGGCGAGATCGCGAAAAAGGGTTCTGTCTTTGGGGATTTTGCGACACGGATAATAAATAGGCCAAGGGGGGCAGCCAGGGGGGCCATCAGGGGCCTAGGCGCCCCCCGGCGCGTCCAGACGCTAGGCCGCGCCAGGTGGCCGCCTGGGTCCCTGGTGGTGGCCCTCTGGCTCCACCCAGGTGATTCCAGAAGGTTCCTTCACGCTGATTTTTATCTGATTTTTCCCGAATTTTTGGAGCACTTTTAATATGGGGGAAACCTGAAATAGAAAAACAACAGAAAATAGGAACTGGCACTGTGGTGCACTGAGTTAATAAGTTAGTCCAAATATAATCAAAAGTGTATGAAAGTGTATCTAGATCATAGCAATATCACACAAAACATGCATGGAGCAAGCATAAATTATAGATACGTTTGGGACGTATCAGAATCACATCTATAACTTTTGGTCTCGCGACGGAGAGAGCACCGCTCAAGCTTGGGGCAGACTGAGCATTTCAACCGTAATGTTCAAATGTCCTATTCATGAGCTCCCCAAAGATATTATCTTACAATTTTTTATGCCATGCTTTCTCATCAGGATAAGTAGATGTTGGATGCCTCCTCTAGTGGGGTATTTCAAACAAGAAGCGTTGAAGAAAGATGGGATCTCATTGAGAGGATATAGAAGAACACTAAAGACTGGTAAATCGATAAAGGTGTTGAACCTGTTATAAATTATGAGCATGATTATATTGAGAGCTATGTGAAAATTTATTACTTTAATAGCTTTTGCTCTAAGATTGGTCTTGATTCCCAGCTTATGATTGATTTTTGTAAGAACTTTGCTTCTCATATTGACTCTTCGAAAGAGGAGAAGGATCAGTACCATAAACCCTTTAAAGAATTACCTGTTGCTATTAATTATACTGGCCCTATTTTGCATGCAGTTATATATGAAAACCCCCCTTTTCCTGCAAGGATACGGGTGCACTCTTTTCTGACAGGCATAATAAATAAAAGTGAGATAAGGACTGACGAACCTGAGGACCAGGTCAAGGTCGATCCTCAAGTTGCGGTGGTTAAATATCTAGTTACTAATGATGTTTTAGATTCCAATATAAATTTTTGTGTTGTTCCAACTAACATTGTTACAACCAAGAATAAGGGCCCAATTTCAGGTACACCAGTTGTATCTGTTAAAATAGGAGATCACAAATACTACGGGCTATGCGATTTGGGGTCAAGCGTTAGCGCCATCCCCTATACACTCTATCAGGAGATCATGAGTGATATTTCACCTTGTGAACTTGAAGAGGTTGATGTTACTATTTATCTAGCAAACAAAGAAATTATCTCTCCCATTGGAATTGTGAGAGATGTTGAAGTCCCATGTGGAAAGGTAAAGTATCCTGCCGACTTTCTAGTACTTGGTTCTGTACAAGATAGTTTTTGCCCTATTATCTTTGGTAGGCCTTTCCTCAAAACTTGTGGAGTTATAATAGATTTCAGGAAAGGTAAAGTCTCTGTTGAATTCAATGGTGAGCCATATGAATTTAACTTTTCAAAGTTCTCTAAGCAACCTCGTAATGATAAAATTATTGAAGATATTGCTTCCATTGCTATTCCATTGCTATTCCTCCTAATGATCCTTTCAGCAATATATGGAAGACCACGAGAATGATATGCATATGCAAGAAAGAAGTGAGTTAGATGAAATATTCACAAGACAAACTACTATCCTGAAGCACAACCTTCCAATTGAACCTTTAGGAATCCTAGCACAACCAAAAGAAGACCCGGTGTTTGACCTCAAACCACTTCCCGATACGCTCTAGTATGCTTATTTAGATGAAAATAAAATATATCTTGTTATTATCAATGCTAACCTTTCATGATTTGAAGAAGAGCGACTATTGGAGACACTTCGCAGACACCGTGGTGCCCTTGGATATACCCTTGATGACCTTAAGGGGATTAGTCCATCGATTTTCCAACATACTATCAATCTCGAGCCCGATGCTAAACCAGTTGTTGATCATCAACGACGGTTGAACCCAAGGATGAAGGACGTGGTTAGGACTGAAATTCTCAAGCTTCTAGCCGCAGGTATCATCTATCCTATAGCTGATAGTAGGTGGGTAATTCCAGTTCATTGTGTTCCTAAGAAAGGAGGTATGACTGTTGTTCCTAATGATAAAAATGAACTAATACCTCAAAGAGTTGTTATTGGATATAGAATGTGTATTGATTACAGGAAGTTAAACAAGGCAACCAGGAAGGACCACTACCCGCTGCCCTTCATCGATCAAATGCTAGAGAGGTTATCCAAAAACACCCACTTTTGCTATCTTGACGGGTACTCTGGCTTCTCTCAAATTCATGTTAATATTGCCGATCAAGAGAAGACCACTTTCACGTGTGCTTATGATACGTCCCAAATGTATCTGTAATTTCTGCTTGCTCCATGCATGATTTGCGTGACTTTGCCATGCTTTGCTAGAACTTTCATACACTTATTATCATATTTGGACTAACCTATTAACTTAGTGCACCCAGTTGCCAGTTCCTGTTTTCTGCTGTTTTTTGTATTTCAGGTTTTCCTGCCATTAAAAGTGCCAAATAAATTCCGGAAAAATCCAATAAAAAATCAGCGACCCGGAAGCTTCCCGAATAATCAAGAAAGGAGGGGGGTGGACCCACCAGGGCCCCAGGAGGGTCCCTGGCGCGGCCCCACCCTAGGCCGCGCCAGGAGGCCTCCTGGCTGCCCTATGGCCGCTCTCGGTGCCCCCTTCACCTATATTTACCCCCCTTTATGGAAACCTCTAATATCGATATGGTATTCCCGTTCTCCTCTCTATACCGCCGCCGCCAATGTTTCAAGAACGGGGATGCCAGGAGAAGCTGCCCCGGCACCCTGCCGGAAGGAGGAATCCCCTCCGGGAGACCATCCATCGCCATGTACGCCTCCCGTATGTGCCGTGAGTAGTCCCCCTTGGACCATGGGTCCGTGACCAGTAGCTATGTGATGTACCTCTCCCCTCTTTGTGCTTTCACTTTAGAGACCTCGTGAGCTGCCTCACATGATCGAGGCACTTTTGTATTTTTCTATGTTTTTTTTGAAGCTTGAAAACGGAAGGGTAGAACACCCCCCCAACATTTTATTAATGCCACACAATATTTACAGAATTTACAACAAAGCTTAAAAAAAAATGGGCCCTCAAGGGGGCAGAAAGTCAATCCATCTAAGTAATTCATCTTTAAACCTAGATTTGATCCTGTAACTAAGCAAAGTGAGGTCATGGATGAAGCTCATTTTCCACTTTGCAAAGGATGGCCTCTCATGTTTGAAGCATTTGGCATTCCTGACCATCCATATATTCCACCAGGCAGTGAACACAACCTCAGCAAAGAAAGGTTTCTGAAAAGCCTCTCTAGCCTTTGTTGCTACCTGCACCATATCAGTCCCCAATGACCAGTCAATTTGAAGATATGTCCATATCCTAGCACTGAAGTTACATTGGAAGAACAAATGATCTCGGGTCTCCAGGTGTTGAGTGGGGCATAACACACATTCTGGCCCATCCTCAATGTTCCAGTGCCTTCTGATGATCATGTCCTTGGTGTTTAGACGATCCATAATCACTAGCCATGCAAAAACTTTAGTTTTGAGGATGCAGCAAGATTTCCAGATCCAATTGAGCAAAGGGTTGGATTGGATAGGAGCATGAACCATGGTGTAAAATTTCTTTGCAGTATAGGGTTCCTTAGAACTATGCCTCCAGGTCCAGCAATCTGAAAACAACTGTGAAGTGTCATTTTGAAGTATCAAGTTTAGCTCCATGAGCTCCTCATAGGCCTGAGAAGAAAGTGGCAGATTGAACAGTTTAGTGAGCTCAGTTGTACCCAAAACCTCCTGGACAGAAATCAGAGGATCTTTAGCATAGGATAACAATCTAGCAAATTTATTAGCTAGTAATCTATTCATCTGTTCTATCCATTGATCCTGCCACAACAAAACAGAATCCCCAGGGTCAATCTGGATCTTGGAAACAGCCACAAAACTATCCATGTATTTGGCTACATCCCTCCACCAAAAGGAACCACAGAGCTCAGTTGCATGGGGTACTCTTTGATGATAGTATGAGCCACCCAGGGCACCTCCTCTTTGTTATAAAATTTCTTCAGATGCTTCATAAGCAGTGCCTGATTCTGCAGTTGCAAATTTAAGATACCTAGTCCCCCTTTGTTTTTGGGTCTGCAGACCAGCTCCCAAGCAGCCAGAGATTTACCAGAGTCCTGACCATATTTCCTCCACAGGCACTGTCTCTGTATCCTTTCAAGTTGTTTAATTATACCAATGGGTATATGTAGTTTTCTATGTTGCTATGCCGATTTTGCTGGGATCTGATGGATTATGAGATTATGTTCAGATTGTGATGAGTAATATATTTGGTTCTCTTTTATATTTGTGTTCTTTAGTAAACTCTTGCATGTTCTCCGTTGCCGTATTTTACTTTGGCCAAGTGATTTATTGCAACTCCAAGAAGGAGCGTTATGCTTGATTATGGGTTCAGCCCCCTGATATCTAGCTTGAGTGACAGAAACATGAGACTAGGGGATGTGCTGTTGCCACCAGGGATAAAACAACGGTGCTTGTACTTGCGGGTGCAAGGATTTTTTACTTTACGCATAGTTCTTTTAATGCAGTTGTCTGTTGCTTTGAGTTTCTACTTTGGGTGGGATTCACAACTTAATACCAGCAAGATGTTCT
Source organism: Bromus sterilis (assembly GCA_950022295.1). NCBI lineage: Eukaryota > Viridiplantae > Streptophyta > Magnoliopsida > Poales > Poaceae > Bromus > Bromus sterilis. Next base: position 110,273,617 of record OX465596.1, on the reverse strand, counting down.
AGATAGATATCTCAAGGTGGATGATTCGTAGTAGATGCAGATGGATTTCGGTCTACTTACTTTGGCGTACTGCCCATTGCTTTTGAGCCTCTTCCTTTCTTTTCTAGCATAGTTAGCATTGCGGTGCGTTTATAATCCTATCAATTTCCCAACTGTGATTTGTTTACCTCGCTAGCACTTTTATCATCTTTTGGGACAGAGACATCACTAGGGAACATCACGGGACCCCGGTCCATATTTCCACCATTGTTTACACCTTAAATTTACTTTCAGTTCTTACTTTCAGTTGCCACTATTATTATCTCTTGCGTTGATACTTTGTAAACAGCAAGGCCGGAGGAATTGACAACTCCTCTTTACTCGTTGGGAGCAAAGTTATTTGCTGTGTGTGCAGGTCCAGGTGAAGTTAGCAATCCTTAGATTGTCAACGGCGCCAGTTGTTCATTTTACCACCTTCTTGTATTTCTGCGAGTCCTACGGGAGACAAACCCTATCCTCTGCATAGGGGAAATCTGCTGCTATGCTACATCTCACCTTCCACTTGGGGTAACCAACAAGAAGCGACAGAAGTATCTTCCTCGTTAGCATCAAGAAATTTCTAGCGCTGTTGCCGAGGACTCTAGTCTACAAGATAGGGGAGTTGCACACTATCTTTTATCTTTGCTTTTTAGTCTTGCTAGTTTACCTTTCAGTTTTTACTTTTGCATCCCTTATCAAAAATACCAAAAATACCTGCTGCTACTATGGGTTCCAATGAAAACACCAAGTTGTGTGACTTCACTAGTCACAACAACAGTGATTTTATCTGCACTCCTATTTCTCCACCTGCCACTTCAGCACCTTCTTATGAAATTAAACCTTCTTTTCTTAATCTTGTTATGAAAGATCAATTCTCAGGTGCTGGAGAGGATGCTGCCTTGCACTTAAATATATTTGTTGAGCTTTGTGATATGAAAAAGTACAAGGAAGTAGATGGAGACATCGTCAAGCTGAAGCTTTTTTCCTTTCTCCTTGAGAGGAAGAGCCAAGGAGTGGCTGCAATCGTTACCTAAGAATAGTATCGATTCTTGGGACAAGTGTAAGGATGATTTTATTGGGAAGTACTATCCCCCTGCTAAAATTATCCAGTTGAGAAGTACCATTATGAATTTTGGGCAATTGGATAATGAACACGTTGCCCAAGCTTGGGAACGTATGAAATCTCTTGTTAAGAACTGCCCTACACATGGTTTGACTACTTGGGTGGTTATCCAGACTTTTTATGCAGGCTTAAACCTTACATCGCGGAATCTGCTAGACTCGGCCGCGGGAGGAACTTTTATGTCAACCACCCTTGGTGCTGGCACGAAGATACTTGATGAGATGATGCTGATCTACTCTCAGTGGCACACCGAACGATCTCCAACTGGTAAGAAGGTAAATTCTGTCGAGGATATCTCCTCTCTTAATGAAAAGGTTGACTTGATCATGTCTCTACTTACCAAGCAAGCTCCTATTGATCCTCAGGATGTTCCTTTAAATTCCTTGGTTGCTGATACGTCTCAAACGTATCTACTTTTCCAAACACTTTTGCTATTGATTTGCCCTCATTCTTGCATGATTTAGACGAAACTAACCCGGACTGACGCTGTTTTCAGCAGAGCTGCATGTATGGTTTTATTGTGCACAGAAAAATGAATTTTTAGGTGTCTCAAAAAATTCCAGAAAAAGTCACAGAAAATCCACGCATCCGAGGGCCCATTGTGTCAGAAGTGGGGCTAGAGGGCAGCCAAGGGGGCCCCAGGCGCCCCCCTGGCGCGGCCAGGGGTGGGGCCGCGCCCTCTGGCTTCCTGGGGGCCTCCCCCTCCTCTGGTGCCCTACCGAGGCTCCTATTTATCCCCGTGACAGATAAACCCTGAAACATAAGTCGTTTTCCCAATTCGCGTCGTGGAGCCGCCGCCACCCTCTGTTCTTCTCCGGGAGGGCTAATCTAGAGGCTGTTTTGGCCTCCGGTGAGGGGAGATCATCGTCATCATCATCACCACTCCATCCTCCCTCCATGACTTCTCCATCCATGTGTGAGTAATTCCCTGCTGTAGGCAAAGGGGATGGTTGGGATTGGATGAGTTAGATCATGTAATAGTTTATCAGATTGTTTGGGGCATGTTGCCTATCATCTAGATTGTTGTTTATCATATTTGCTTCAACTTTTTTCTCTTAATGCTTGTCACTTTGGGCCCGAGTACCATGATTTCAGATCTAAACCCTATGTGTTTGCATGAATATATTTGTGTTCTTGATCCTATGTATGAGTTGTATGCACCTGTTATAGTCCGGAACCGGCGATCACAAAGGTGACATCTTGGGACACCAAAGGGGATGGACTATAATTTGAGGATTCCATGTATCCATTGATTGTTAATGCTTTGTTCCGGTGCTCTTTGACAGGAGCACCTTAATCTCCATAAGTTCCTTTTGGCCCCGTTCGTAGCGGGATGGTAGGACAAAAGATGTTGTGCAAGTTCTTATTGCAAGCACGTACAACTACCTATGGGGTACATGCCTGATGTTTGATTTATGCCTAGATGATCATTGCTTTTCTGTGTGCCTTGCCCCAAGTTAAATACATGATGTGTCTTATCCATGCAGCGCCCAACCATCCATCTCCCTAGCCTACAGTGTTTTAATTCTGCTGGTTACTAGTTGTTTTCTTTTGCTGTTTTACTGTCGCTATTTCACCACCACTATTACCGTTGCTATCATCACCTCCATATCGCAGTTACTACTAATATCTTGTTGCAAGTAAGTGTATCTCAGGTGCGGAGGAATTGACAACTCCACTGTCAAAGTTGTGGATATTCTTTGACTCCGCTTGAGTCGAATCTATAAATTGGGTTATCTTACCTGCGAAGACTATCTCGATCCCCTGCAGTTGTGGGTTATCAAGCCTGTTTTCTGGCGCCGTTGCCGGGGAGCATAGCTTTATTTACAAGTCTACCTGAAGTATTTTACCTGCTGCAATTTATCCGCTATGGGTAAGAAAGAAGACCCCAAGGTCCCGATCTTACCATCCCGTACAAGAAAAGGTACTGTTCTGAAGACTAGTGCTACACTTGATTCACCTTCAATTATGAGTAAGTTTGCTTCACCTCCACCACATGATGCTTCTACTAAATCTGTTACTATGTCCGATACTTTTGATGATGCTTTTACTACTCTTGACGATTTTGGTTCACTTGGTCACGCTCTTGAGAAACAGATCGCTGCTGCAAAAAAAATCTGGAATTGAAATTCATGATACTTGCTACCCTTTTGATGGAACTTACGATTATTCTGATTTGAGTAAACTCAAGGAGAGACTCCTTGATGATGATTATATTATACTCGATGATGATTTATGCAGGGAGCTAACAGAGTTTGTCGACTCTGACCCTGATGCTATTAAGAAGCTTCTCAAAAAACACTCCCTAAAGAACAAGACCGTTCCTGATCCTACTTTTTCTACGTCTCCTATATGCATCAATGATCCTGATTATAATTTCTCTGTTGATCTTTCACTTATATCTATGGTTGAAGCTGACCCCTTTTATGGCAGAGAAAATGATGATGCTATCGTGCACCTCACCAAACTCACTGAGTTGGGTGGCTTGTTTACTACGGATGAAAACATACGAAACTTTTATGTTACTAAGCTTCTTCCTTTCTCTTTAAAGGAAGGCACTAAAGCATGGTATGACGCACTGCCATGTGGTTTCATTAAGAGTCCTCAAGACTTAGCTCACTCTTTTGTTGATAAGTACTTTCCTTCTCATATGCAACAAGCTGCTTTACAAAGAATTTATAACTTTAAACAGTTGCAGGATGAGAACCTCCCTAAAGCTTGGGGGAGGTATTGCAGTCTGATCCAGGCTAGACCGGGACATGGAGTCCCTAAGAATGAATTAATTGATATATTTTCTGCTGGTCTAACTGACGAATCCAGATCCTATTTGGACAGTTGTGCTGGTTGTGTTTTCAGGAAAAGAACACCGGACGATGCAGAAGAATTAATTGGCAAGATTGCCAAGAACCACGAAGACTGGTCCGTCCCTGAACCACCTCCACCACAAAAAAAGGGCATGTTTGTCCTAAGCCCCGAAGATATGCAAGAAGAAAAGAAGTCTATTAAAGATAAGGGTATTAAAACTGAAGACGTGAAGAATCTACCCCCTATCGAGAAATTGTGTGAGCCTACCACTCACCCTCCTATGATAGAGGTACACTCTCTTTTAGATTTCAATGCAAGTGACATCCCTCATGGTAAGTCTCCTGATCAATGTTTAGATGAGCTTGATAATTTCATTATGAAGAAAAATCACTTTAATGAGAGGATACAAAGTCAGTTGCATGATAATTCCCTCGCTATCAAAATTTTGCTTGATGTTCTAGGAAGAACAGTTAATGATGTTAAATGTCTTGTGAAGAATTTTCATATGGTTCAAACTCGGCTTGAACAAATTTCTGATGTGAAAAAAGATTTGCTTGCTAACAATGCCAAACAGGATATAAAAGCCTTCGGGATTAAAACCCGAGGAGGAACTAGCACTCAAGATCCTCTCTATCCGGAGGGGCATCCGAACAGGATCGAGCAAGATTCTCAAATACAAGAAGAATAAATTGTTAGTTCTCCGAAAAAGAAGAAGAAGCACAAAGAAGCTGACAATTCCAATGATCCAAATAGTATATCTAACTCCGATGCTGAGACTGAAGACGGTACTGATCCTAAAAAAGATGGTGAAAAGAATGATCCACCTGAATTTCGAGAAGAAGAAGCACCCGACAAACGCAAGAAATACACTAGAGAAGACTTCATCGCAAGAAGACATGGGAAGGAAAGAGAACCATGGGTACAGAAACTCATGCTCTTTCCAGGTAAGTCTCTCAAAACTAAAGAAGAAGAGCATTACAATAAGTTTTGTGAATGGATGAAACCTCTTTTTCTTCAAATTCCTTTGACTGATGCTATTAAGTTACCTCCCTATTCGAGATATATGAAAGATATTTTTACTAATAAAAGAAAAGTTCCTAATGAAGCAATATATACTATGCTTGCTAACTACTCTTTTAGTGGCAAGATTCCTGAGAAGCTTGGTTATCCAGGTATACCCACCATTCCTTGATCCATACAGAATAATTATGTCAAGACTGCTCTATGTGATCTTGGAGCAGGAGTGAGTGTTATTCCTTTCTATCTTTACAAGAGACTTTGTTTAGAAAAACTAATCACTAAAGATATCTCTGTTCAGACGGCTGACAAGCCAACAACCGCTCCTATAGGTACTTGTGAGGATGTTCCCGTTGAAGTTGCTAATTGTTTGATCCTTACTGATTTTGTTGTGCTTGACATGCCCGAGGATGGGAGCATGTCTATTATTCTTGGTAGACCTTTTCTTAACACCGCAGGTGCTATTATTGATTGCAATAAAGGAAAGGTTACTTTCAATGTGAACGATAAAGAACACACGGTGTATTTTCCGAAGAAGATTGACAAAAGGCATGGACTCAACTCTATAGAGAATATCGAGACCGTGAAGATTGGTGATTGGGATTGTCCTCTACATGTGCACCACAAATACAAAACTATTATGGTGGGGACAATGTCCATTAAAGTAAAGGTACCATGAATGCTTCATAGTAAGTGAAACTTTTTGCTCTATGTATTGCTAGTTTGGTAGTAGGACTTGATCAACCTTGCTATTAGATGAGTTTTATATAAATAAAAAGTAGAGGTTGTTATGTTTGCATTGCTTCTAGCTTTATCTTTCTTGCTGCACCAAGTTTATATGTTTTTTGAACTTCACAACTCTAATCACTGCTCCAAGTTTTCAGAAAGTTTCACAGCTTTTTGAACTCCAAAATTTTTCCAACAGTGAAGTTGTCAGAAAAATTCTAGAAAAATTATAATAAAAATTTCCATGCCGGGAGCGACCCAGAGGCACCTGGGGCTGACCAGGGGGGCCACCAGTGGCCCAGGCGGCCAGCTGGCGCGGCCTGCCCCCTAGCCGCGCCCATAGGGCGCCTGGGGCCCACCAGCCCCACCTCCAGGTATGTATTCTTCCTCCTTCTTCCTCTCTCTCCAAAAACATGAGTTCTGCTCCATTTCTTGCATTCTTGCTGTTCTTGGAGGCGATTTTCGATCTCTCTCTACATCCCATCATTCGAGCTGAGATTTTGAGCAAATACTCCCTGGTATGTAACTCCTTCACCCCTCCAATTAGATTTTTGATTCGTGGCTTCATATGTGAGTATTTAGTAGCTCTTGGTGTTGTTCATATGAGCTTGCATGCATGTGTAGAAATTTATTTTCCAAGTTTCGATGCAAGTTTATGCCTTAGGTAAGTGAGTAGAGTAGTTTGCCTCAACTCGCTTTGTTTAAAACCCTTGTTTTTGTGAATTTTCAAAAATTTCATAAATGAGTTTCTTTGGAAAAGCAAAGGGGTGGCTTGGGAAGAAAAATCCCGAGCGCTCCGATCGAGTAACTAGAGCTGCAGATTCACCCTCAGCAGGTAGGGTGAGCTACAATGAAGATCATGTGCCCCTGGAGTTGTCGGAAGACACAAGTCCAACATGCACAATGATGTATCCGTGCGATGATTTTCTTACAGCTGCAGGAATTAAGGAGGAATTTTATGGCCTTTGTGCCAATGCAGGTTTGACACGGCTAGCTTTATGCCGTGTGGTACAATACAAGAAGCTTACCTCCTGCTTTGTTAACAGTTTTTGTTATAACCATGATGCTGGAACCGTCGAGTTCAAACTTTATAATGATCTCATAACCATGTCTTTGGCAAAGTTTTGTGATATAATAGGTGTGCCGAACGTTGGTCAAACAACGAAGATGACCACGCAGCCTTCCGAGTTGAGGACCCTCTTCAACTCCCTTTGTTGCCAGGCGGAGACCGACATTCGGCGTACGAAGATTTCCAGCATTCTGTTTCCACACCTCAGGTATTTTGCATATTTTGTTGCTAGAGGGGTGTTAGCTCGTGACAACACGAGCAATGGTTCCGCACCAGATTTCGCTATTTATGCGAACGCCCTCTCTGATAAGAATGATTATAATGTGGGTGCCTTAATTGCTCGGCGCCTTGTTACGAACAGTAACAAAGGCGATTTATATGGTGGCGTTTACGCCACACTTATCCTTGAGTCTCTTGAGCGCACCCCGCATCCTGATGATGTTCCCTTTTCTTACACAAGTCTCGATCTTGCGGCTATGAAGAGGCATAAGTTTGTTACCGTGACTTCACAGTTTGGTAACATTGATTATATTTTGAGGTTTTAAAGGACCATTACTCGTGAGATCCGTCTACCTGCACCACTTTTGTTTGATAATACTCGCAGGAACGGATGGTCCTTCAACGAGATTCAGTTCGATCAATTCATGGCTAATTACCAGCCGCATAACCCCATGGAGGGGGTTGTGCCCGATGAGGAGGAGCATGGTGAGTTCCCACATTTCCAGGGAGAGACCTTCACTGAGCATGGCGAGGGATATTCTTCCGCTTGGAGCGTAGGGCCTTCCTCGGACCCGAGGACTTCGGTGTATGCACCGGAGGGCTCATACGACTCCTGGACTTACCATTACCCCGGAGCAGGAGGCTCCTGGGGGCAGTAGCTGCTACCAACTTAGGCCAAAAGCCTAAGCTTGGGGGAGTACGTTCCCTTCTCACCTTTCCATTGTATTATCCGTATTTATTTTTGTTCGTTTTGACCTTTTCGAAGTTTTTTCCTGTTCTTCTTTGTTCTTTTATTTTACAAAAAACAACAAAAAGATTTCTCTTTTCTTTTCCTTTCGCTAAACCTTTGAAAAACCCAAAAATATTAGTTTTTATCTCTTTAGTTTGCTTTGTTGCAGAGTTCAGCTCGAGTCCGTGATGGCATTTGCACTTGATTATATTTTCCTACGTTCAATCGTGCAAGTGACAAGGCAGTGATGACGAAGATCGACGAAAGGGATGCAGCAAGGAAAACTGGTATGAAATCTTTTTGTTTCTACTTTTGTACATATGCTTGTACTTATGATTTAGAGACCAGCTTGTAGCGACATAGTGCTATGTTTACAATGCTTTCCCAGTGTTCATGCTTTCCTTGTGGCTAATCTCAAATAGCTAGAGTACATAATGTGTTGTTGAAAGGATTTACATGCATTGCATTATTCATGGTTTGGCATACTGAAGTGGTATTTCCCTTTGGTGAATTGTTGGATTGACTTGGCACATGCTTACACATGGTTAGGACTGAAAAGTCTGCTATGCCTTGATGATCTTTGAATTTCAGAATAGTTATATCATTTCATGCTCAATTCAATGTTACTTTGTCGCTCTGCATGATTATGACTGTTATTGCTCTCTAGGTTGTCGCTTCCCAGTCTTTTGCTAGCCTTCGCTCGCACTAAGAGGATTTCTGCTTGTGCATTCAAAATCCTTGAAACCAGTTTTCCATATGAGTCCACCATACCTTCCTATGTGGTATTTACCGGCCATCCTAACAAAGACTTTATTGTACCATCTCGAAATTATTTAAAAGCACTCCTGTGTTATGCCTCTGTTTTAGATCATGAGGAAGTAGTAGGTAATTCATGACCGTCTTATGTTAGACATGTTTTATTCCGGGATTGCATGTCTAATCTGCAAACCCCTAATACGAGGAGGGACTGGCATGAGTGCGCCCAGCTCACAAAAGATAATCACAACCAACAAATCCTCCTTCACGCTTTGTCTATGAGAAATCAGAAAACTTTGGCAGTGATAAACAAAGGAGATTTAGGGGATGTGATCGTCCCCATCTTCGGAGCCGTTCCTCGAAAAATGTCTAGCATAAGAGGTGATTGAGTTGTCTACTAGCATTCGTTGACGAATCATGCACCTCCCAAAAACTTTTTATCCCTGTTTAAAAACCAAGAGCTCTGGTACAAGTTTAGTCTTTGCTTCCAGCCACAGGTTTTCAACCTTGCCATCAAACTCCACGGTTCGAGAGTCTCCACCTTATTTCTTCAAAGCACCAACTAGGAGAGCATAATTGTCATTCTGAGTGCAATGTGCATTGTCCCAAAGTACTATATTGTCTTTTGCATGATTGTGGTATTATTTATTCTGAAGTTCTTAGTTCTAGTCTCCTTTAAAACTCCGGAGGAGTTTCTGCATTTATGTTTTTCTTCACTCATGGAGGCTAGCGAAATACCACTCTAGTATGTTCAAGCTTTTTGCATTGTAATCTTGTCTTGATTTTCAGTAGCGTATTATTTAATTTTAGTTGTTTGTGATTGATCACTTGAAAGAATGATTGCTTCGTGCATTGTCCTTATAGCATTGGTTCAATACCTGCTAAATTCTTTTTCGTAGTAGCGGCTTATATGCATTTTATGAAGCAAAAGAGTTTGTCAAAGTTTTCTTTGTCACGTCCAGTTCGTTGAACTGAATTGCTTGAGGACAAGCAATAGGCTAAGCTTGGGGGAGTTGATACGTCTCAAACGTATCTACTTTTCCAAACACTTTTGCTATTGATTTTCCCTCATTCTTGCATGATTTGGACGAAACTAGCCCAGACTGACGTTGTTTTCAGCAGAGCTGCCTGTATGGTTTTATTGTGTGCAGGAAAATGGATTTTTAGGTGTCTCAGAAAATTCCAGGAAAAATCATAGAAAATCCACGCACCCGAGGGCTCATTGTGTCAAAAGTGGGGCCAGAGGGCAGCCAAGGGTTCCCCAGGCGCCCCCCTGGCGCGGCCAGGGGTGGGGCCGCGCCCTCTGGCCGCCTGGGGGCCTCCCCCCTCCTCTGGTGCCCTACCGATGCTCCTATTTATCCCCGTGACGGAGAAACCCCGAAACATAAGTCGTTTTCCCAACTCATGTCGCGGAGCCGCCGCCACCCTCTGTTCTTCTCCGGGAGGGCTAATCTGGAGGCTGTTTTGGCCTCCAGTGAGGGGAGATCATCGCCATCGTCATCATCATCACCACTCCATCCTCCCTCCATGACTTCCCCATCCATGTGTGAGTAATTCCCTGCTGTAGGAAAATGGGATGGTAGGGATTGGATGAGTTAGATCATGTAATAGTTTATCAGATTGTTGGGGGCATGTTGCCTATCATCTAGATTGTTGTTTATCATCTTTGCTTCAACTTGTTTCTCTTAATGCTTGTCACTTTGGGCCCGAGTGCCATGATTTCAGATCTAAACCCTATGTGTTTGCATGAATATATTTGTGTTCTTGATCCTATCTATGAGTTGTATGCACCTATTATAGTCCGGAACCGGCGATCCCAAAGGTGACAGCTTGGGACACCAAAGGGGATGGACTATAATTTAAGGATTCCATGTATCCATTGATTGTTAATGCTTTGTTCCGGTGCTCTTTGATAGGAGCTTGCTTGGAGCTTCCTCTCGATGCTGCGAAGCCAGTCATCGGCGTCAAGGGGCTCGGTGGAGTAACTGAAAACCGGGGGATGAAGTCGGATGAAGTCGTTCAGGGACACCAACTCATTGCGCTGCTGAGTGGTGTTGTAAGCAATGACTTCCAACAGATGGTGAGAGTCTCGGCGGTTCTTCTCGACCTCCATCAGAACCTGAGCCATCGTGGGTGGGGGTGGAAGGTTGCCTTCCTCCTGGTCATTCCCACGACCCTGGTTCCGACCAACCTGGCCACGGGTTCCTTGAGACATCCTGAAGGGAAAACCAAAGTCAAACAGAGTTGATTTGAAGAGTCTAATCAAGGTATTGAAGTACTGGAAGGATTACAGAGCAAAGGAAGTAATCATCTTGACAACATGGTGATAAAGCATACAAGCCATATATTCACAAGCTGTCATACAAACCATACATCGTTTTAGTACAAGCGCCAAGCTAATACAAACGTGATGAAGATGATACATCCTTCAGAGGCACTCTGACTTCCTATACATTATTTATCTAAGCCTCTGGAACTTAGACCCTTGCGTACAATATACTAAGATACTACTACATCCTCACTAAGTAAGACCACAGGCGGTCTCACTCATCTCCATCTCCATAGTAGTCCTCATAAAAGTTACCCGCGTATCCCGGTAGCTTGAGGTGACCATCGGAAAACACGGAGGCCTGTGGACCCTGATATCCATTTGGGCAAGGATGGGGCCTAGGTCCAGCGTAGGGTGGAAGCAAAGGACCACGGGGTGGAAAAATGCCTCCAATCTCGGGCCAAGCAACTCGAGAAGGCATCTGAGTCCTCACTGGGTAGATCGCATCAAACTCAACTGATCCCACGCTCACAAAGGGTGCCAAGAGTGTCAGTGCTCGATACAAACGAACACGGGTGGCGTGGAGCTCGAAACGGAGAGCGCGTGCATCACGATCTCGATCACTAGCAAATCTAGCAGTCACCTGGAGTGCTGGATCATCTGCAGAGTGCTCTGAGTAGAGTCCGGTGTAATATCCCTCTTCTCCTGGAAGTGCAGCAGGGATATAGCGGAAAGAGGTCTCTCTCAGCAAAGTGTGCTCCTCTCTCAGCAGTGTCATACATGAGTACGCAGCATCCTGCACAGCCATGTTCTCGGTAACGCCAATGCCATGTCCAAAGTGGATAGGCTGAGTGACTCCAACGTGGTGCGGATAGATCCGGACAATGCAGTGGAACTGCGTCTGGTTGAAGTCCTGAAACTTCTCCTGGACGGTGTACTCAGGGTACCATCGATATCCCACATAGGACATCATCTCGATCAATGTGGCGGGATGGCCACGCACACCAAGGCACCTGGTCAAACGAACAATCTGCCGAGGGGGAAGATCTGCCATCTGAAACAGAAAGGAGTTTGCAAATGCATCAGATTATGAGATAAACCTGGAATGACTCGGACAGCATAACGGCTGTAATTGTAAGAAATGACAATTTCTTCCAATCATGAAAAACAGCACTTACATACGATGTAATAAAACAGGGAGCATATCCACTCTAACAAACCGATCACAACTTTCCTACGGCTATGAGGAAGCAATCAACGAGATGTTCTAATCAGACAGAGGAGAGCCTAGTCCTATCTTCCCGTAGAATAAGATGAGGGTGACTCAGAACTCAGAACGAAGGGGTAAGGAGAAAAAAGAAGCCTTACGTTGTTCCCTTATATACCCAGAGTAACTATATAACTATAGCAAGCTAGACTCAACTTCGGCCAAGGCTACTAGTCGTACAGTCAGTCCTGCTCTGATACCAAGTCTGTCGGGACCCGGGGTTAGCGTATGCAAGTCCAGTTAAGCATCGTACGTGAGGGGCATCCCATCCAGGCCGGATGATCAACTGAGATGGGTCCTCATCGTCCGCACACAAGTCTAATGATATGGGTGGTGAACTCCCATATTCAAAGACAAGTCGCCTCAACCATACTATCGACTATCTCATAACTCTTACATATACTTACTCCAGCCCGATCACTTAGTCGGGGTCTAGGGCGGGCTCGATCATACCACAAAGTGTGCACGAGACAGAGTCTCGAACAATCGCATCGCGATGCCCCAAGCTGCGCACATCTAAGGGCCACTTGGTGTATGAAAGACCGCCAACCAGATCACAACTAAGGTCTCGAAAACCCATACAAAGACATGCATGTTATAAACATACACGCAGCACACATGCCTTGTATGAACAGTAGGTATCATTGCAATTCTCTACAAAGTATACAATTTTATTGATAACTCTTATAGAGTGCACACAGAGATCACAAACATGTGATCCAACATTACAACACAAGCGGAAGCAAATTATGTCTGAGTACAGACAAGTTTAACAAATGGCTTAAGAAGCCTTATTTAAACACAAGCCCTCCACGAGGGAACCAGTCGTCTGACTGGGACTAGACTAGCTTGATCTTCAGTCGTCCAGCTCGATGAAGAAACCACCTTCGGGGTCAGTGGGTTCATCTAAAACATAGATTAAGCTAACGTGAGTACAAAGTCGTACTCAGCAAGACTTACATAGGAGCTATACAACTCATGCACATGTATCAAGGTAAAAGGGAGGTGGGGTTCATTTGCAGAAGTTCCAGCTTTGACTTGGCTAGTCCTGAACTACGAGTACCAGACTTGAGGTAAGAAGCGTACACGAGTCCACTACTTTCTCCAACCAATTACACCACTATGGTGCCTTCCTCGACTTCCCCACGAGAAAGCACGCCATAGCACTCACACTTATCTTGGTGTGTTTTAGAAGTATCCAGTTCAAGTTATCTAATAATCAAGCTAAGCTTTCCAAGCAGTCCATAACCGCGGACGCGGCTATTCGAATAGTTTTGTTAACCCTGCAGGGGTGTACCGCTACACACACATGATCATCATTTACCGCCTTTGATCTCGACACCATTCAAGGGGTGCCAGCGAGGATGCTCACCACAACTATTACCTCATAGCCGATCTAGTCCGAGAAAGCCGCCTACTTGGGTTGGTTACCACTATCGTGAACCCGTCCGGTTTACCGAAGTGGACCCAAGTGATGTGTGCGTGGTGCATAAGCCGGTCTCGGATGAGCCGTTCTCTCACTTAGCAGCCAGGCCACAGACCTACCAGAACTCCGAACTATTGCGACATCTAGACATCGAAAGGGATGAGTTAGTAAGTTGAGAGGGGTCAGTGAGCCCAATGTGTGGTTGTACTCTTCATCTTGGATCACCACACAAGAACTAGGACTTAGGGCGGTGTTCAACGAGACAACCCACCGTGTACTCCTACACAGCCTCTCATCGTTCACCTTGTATTAGGGTCGATTCACCAACACTTTTCTACCATCATCAACATGATCATTCCCATCCCGACTCACATCACAGTAACATCATGGTATCATACTAAGCATGCAATAAGCGATAAACATTTGCAGGGGCCACATGATATCAAACAACTCCTACATTTGCTAGGATTGTGGTTTGCTTACTACTGTGACAAAAAGATAGGTCATGCAAAGGAATGGGTTCATCTATGCAGTAGAAACGAATCATGGTGATCATCCTAAACAATGCATAAGCGAGACATGAGAGGGAAGTGGGATTTTATCGACATGATCAATGGGGGTTTGCTTGCCTTGCTGACGAGGTTCTGGCTCGGGGTCTTCAACGAAGGGGGCAACCTCCTGCTCTGGTTCCACCTCTACTCGACAAACAACAAGCAAAGTAGCAAAGTAAATACGATGCACAAACACATGATGGAAGTTTGAATCTTGATGTATATGCTTTGATGTGTAAGGCAATTCCATTTAAATGGAGTATATTGCAAATTGAATTGCAAATTCAAACTCCAATTTGAATTCAAACTTAGTCAAGTTATATGTGACATGGTTTGATCAATTTGAATCATCTTCAAATGTGTATGATATGCCTCTGAAGTGTGGTTGAAATATAGCATAATTCCATGGTCCAAGTTGCAAAATCATTTGAATTGAATTTGAATTAATTTCAAATAAACCAAATGACATATGCTACTAGTCCCATTTTAAAATCAACTCAAACATAGTTGAAAATTGCATATTTGGAAAGATAATTTTCTCCTGATCATTTTTCATATATTATTTGTCCAATTTGGAGTTAAAATGAAATTTCTATGAATTTCCAAAGTTTGGGTTATTTTCTGGAATTTCTGGAATTTCTTTAATTCAATTTGATTTTCTGGAAATTCATTTAATAGATTTATTGCGCCAGGATGACGTCTAGCTGGCGTCAGGGGGGGGGCTGACATGTGGGTTCACCTTGTCAGTGACTGGGTTAATTAACCCGGCTGGTTAATTTAACCAGTGGCTTAATTAAGCCACTGGGCCCACTGGTCAGTGACCCAGGGGGTGTTTAGCGAGGGGTTAAGGGCTAACCCACCGGCGGCTTGACGCCGGTGGCCTGGCCACGGCGGCGCCCTTGCCGGAAACTGCTAGAGGCCACGGGAGAGGAAACGGAGGGCATCGGCGTGCTCCTGGAGGTCGTCCGCGTCGAGAGGAAGCAACAGGGGGTCACGGGGAGGTCGGGAGCGACGACGGCGACGTGCTGGGCGGAAACAGAACGACGGCGAGGTTGGGGAAGAGGCTAGGGTGCACGGCTTGGGCTGATCTTGCGTGCGTTCGAAAGCTGGAACGCCCGCGAGTCAAACGCGCGCACTGGGGGGTCGCGAGGAGCACGAGGGCGAGCTCTAGCTCAACCATGGCGGCGAGGAGCTCGGTTCTCATGGCGGATTTGGCTATAGGGCTACAGGGCGCTAGGAGCTTGGGGGAAAAACTCAGAAGCTCACCGCGGTTCGAACGGAAGCAACGGCAAGCTCGGGGAGGCTTCCACGACGGCGAATCAACGACGGCGAGCTCGCAGGTCCGGCGACTCCTCGATGAAGCTGGCGACGTCTGCTGAGGCGCTCGGGCTCGATTGATTGAGGGGAACGACGAAGACGCCTGCTGCGGTTCTTCTGGACACGGTGGCACGGCTCGGGGACGACGGTGGCTGCGTGGACTCGACGGCGTGCTCCACGGCGGTCCTCGGGCGGTGAAGAAATCGAGCACGGGAGGAGGAGGAGGAAGCTCTGGAGGGGGGAATGGATCAGGACGGGAGAGAGGCGTCTCCAGGCGCGAGAAGGGGGCACGGGGAGGCCTGGAAGGCGCTCGGCGGCGACGTGGCGTCCACGGCTGGCTCGGTGGCATTCCACCGAGCAGCTTGGAGGCGCGGGGCGGGGAAGAAGACCCCGCTGCCCCTTTGGGCCGGGTGGGCTGGATGGGCCGGCTTCGCCTAGGCGACAGGTAAGGTTTTCTGATTCCTTTTCTGTTTTTCTTTTCTGACATTTGTTGTGCTGTGCTAAAATAAATAGCTAGGAATTTTATTAAATGCTGAAATTTTTTATGTGGCCTCATAATAATATAGACTAGCCACTTATAAAGTTTCAACATTTTTAAAATTCAAATAATTTGAATCTTAACTCAAATAGGGTTATTTGATTAAATCCAAGGTACTGTTTGAATATTTGAAAAATCTATGAGCATGGGATGGGTCCCACATCACTTGATATGTGATCACACTCATTTATAAGTCTTTTCAAAATTCTAACATGAATTTTTGGAGAAGATTTTTATCTGGCCTTTTGAATTAATTCATTTGGGGGGTTTTCCTTCTCCCATTTTGCTTTTGATTTTGATTTCCAAGATTTCTTTCATGAATGCAAAGTGAAATTGATCCTAGCACATTACCTAAGAGAGGGTTCTGACGGGTACTAACCTCTCTAATCAGTTTACAATGAGTTATGTATGAAGGGATTTTTCAAGTGTGCGATGGAAGATGATGAAAGAAGATTCAGGAGTGTCAAGCGCTCGAGCTTGGGGATGCCCATGTGCATCCCCAAGACATATTCAAGTATACTCAAGTGTCTAAGCTTGGGGATGCCCCCGTGCATCCCCTTCTTCATCAACAATTATCAGTTCGTCCCTCGTTTCACTATATTTTTATCACTTCATGCGTTATGTGCTATGCTTGGAGCGTCTCGCTCTTTTTTTTTCTTAGTTTTTTTTGATTTGTTTGCTGTTCATAACAAGTTAGACCCCAGCTTTGTTTTACGTGGGAGAGAAACACGCTCCGCTTGAACTAGAACTCCTCATAAGATTTGCATGCTTATTCTCTTAGCTGTGAGTTGTTCTTTTTCTTTTCTTAGCTGCTGCCCTGTTTAGTTGT
Source organism: Bromus sterilis (assembly GCA_950022295.1). Lineage (NCBI taxonomy): Eukaryota > Viridiplantae > Streptophyta > Magnoliopsida > Poales > Poaceae > Bromus > Bromus sterilis. Next base: position 110,256,957 of record OX465596.1, on the reverse strand, counting down.
TGTGCTTTAGTTTCCTTCTAGAGCTTTTCTTTGGTTTTAGGTTGAACTTTCTATAGGTTGCATGTTTTATCTTGTTAGAGAGTTTTCCTGTTGCACTGGGTTTTGTGTATTGATTAGAAAGTAGGTAGTTGAAGTTGCTATTATCTTTGTAGTAGTAACTTGCAATAGTTTTGAGGTATTGACTAGAGTAATGTTTGAACTTTTTGTGTCAAGAGCTCGAGCCTATTAGTGATAGATGTCGTATTTTTGGCAATCCGTGTGATTTTCGAAAACCAAAAAACCCCTGTTGAGAACTCTAGCTACTAGATGGATCACTAACCTATGGAGGGTTCGAATATTAGAGTACACTCACGTACCATGAGTCGAGGATGCGCAAGGATAACCAAACCCCCATACACTCCTCCTCGGGGTACTTGTCTCTTTGTGAACCTCCTGATTAGATTGAGAGTTACCGATAATAAGTGCATGAGTTCTTCGGACTAATGTGAGTATTCGAAAGTTGACACTTCCACCTTCCCATATTTTTCTAGCCTCTCCTATGTCGTGCATTGCCTCCTTCTCACTCCGAGAGTTGGCGTCCACCTTCGCCGGTACATCCAAACCCTTGGCACGATACGATCTGTCATCATTAACCTCCTTATATCTTTCCCCAAAACAGCCACCATACGTACCTATCAAGGCATTTCCATAGCCTTTCCGAGGTACATTGCCATGCAACATCCATATTCTCATGACTTGATCTTCATGTCATACATGCTACTTGCTTGATCGATGAGCCGCATGCTAGTTGGGCCTTGCCCTAATCATTGCTACATGAAGCGCTAGTATCATTGCATATCCTGCTACCCTGGCAGAGGCATACATTTGCATCATGATAGTCACATCTTCTTTATGTGAGTACCTTTGTAAAATGTGAAAGATCTCCTATATTCTTGTAAAATATAGAGTGTTGCCCCTAAAGTGAGGAAAAGATCCCAAAGAGGACAAAATCAAAAGATCCCAAAGAGGACAAATGAGAGAAATAGAAAGAGCCATTGAGGCCACCAAAAAAATAGAAAATATAGAAAAAAGAGAAAAAGAAAAATAAAAAGAGAGAATGGGGCACATTACTATTCCATTTGAAGAGATACACACTAGTACTTCATCCTCTATCCCTTGTACTCCATAGATATTATCATTCATGCATATAGCTATGTGGGTACCTTCACACTAGAGAACTTGGCTTGCATATTCCAATGATGAGCCTCCTCAAATGAGCTCTAGGTCTTCATGAGCAAGCAAGTTAGATGCACCCCCACTAGTTCCCTTGGAGAGCTTTTAGCTCACATGTGCATTCGTTGCATGGAAATCCCTACTCCTCACATCATATCTATCATATGGCCTTCTCTCGCCTATGGTTGTCCTCATTGATGTGAGCCTTTCACACCTTTTTGACTTCCTCCTCCACCTTCTTTCTGTTTTGCCTTTTAGGTGTCAATTTTCTTGCTCATGCTCATCCATTGCATGAGTGCTCAAAATTTCGAAAGGGAGTGGATCAGTTTGACTTGTACCTGACTAGTGGTCTGGGGACGAGTCAAGATAAGAATCCAAAGGAGACTAAGTGTGAAACTTTAGTTGATAGTGGTTTTCAACAAACTATATTTTTATCTCGTATTCCCCATCCCCTTTCTTGCACGCAAACACCATTTGGAGACATTCGAGTCACGGACAGCGAGAGTTCTTGCACCTTTTGTTCTTTTGTTGCTTTTGTCAAAGCTAATATAGACTCTTGCTTGTTAAGACTTGAATTGAATTGCATGCTTTAGTGCTTTACTTAAATGTCCCTATATGGTTGTGTGGCATGTCTCCACAGAAATTATGCTTGTTATCATTTCCCTACTCGAGGACGAGCAGGAATTAAGCTTGGGGATGTTGATACGTCCCAAACGTATCTATAATTTTTGCTTGCTCCATGCATGATTTGTGTGATTTTCCATGTTTTGCTTGAACTTTCATACACTTTTTATCATATTTGGACTAACCTATTAACTCAGTGCACCCACTTGCCAGTTCCTGTTTTCTGCTGTTTTTGTATTTCAAGTTTTCCGGCCATTAAAAGTGCCAAATAAATTCCGGAAAAATCCAATAAAAAATCAGCGACCCGGAAGCTTCCCGAATAATCAAGAAAGGAGGGGGGTGGGGTGGACCCACCAGGGCCCCAGGAGGGTCCCTGGCGCAGCCCCACCCTAGGCCGCGTCAGGAGGCCTCCTGGCTGCCCTGTGGCCCCTCTCGATGCCCCCCTTCGCCTATATTTTCCCCCCATGACGGAAACCCCTAATATCGATCTGCTATTCCCGTTCTCCTCTCTGTACCACCGCCACCAATGTTTCAAGATCGGGACTGCCAGGAGAAGCTGCCCCGGCACCCTGCCGGAAGGAGGAATCCCCTCCGGGAGACCATCCATCGCCATGGACGCCTCCCGGATGTGCCGTGAGTAGTCCCCCTTCGACCATGGGTCCGTGACCAGTAGCTATGTGATGTACCTCTCCCCTCTTTGTGCTTTCACTTTCGAGACCTCGTGAGCTTCCTCACATGATCGAGGCACTTTTGTAGTTTTCTATGTTGCTATGCCGAGTTTGCTGGGATCTGATGGATTATGAGATTATGTTCAGATTGTGATGAGTAATATATTTGGTTCTCTTTTATATTTGTGTTCTTTAGTAAATTCTTGCATGTTCTCAGTTGCCGTATTTTACTTTGGCCAAGTGATTTGTTGCAACTCCAAGAGGGAGCGTTATGCTTGATTGTGGGTTCAGCCCCCTGATGTCTCGCTTGAGTGACAGAAACATGAGACTAGGGGATGTGCTGTTGCCACCAGGGATAAAACAACGGTGCTTGTACTTGCGGGTGCAAGGATTGTTTACTTTATGCATAGTTCTTTTAGTGAAGTTGTCTGTTGCTTTGAGTTTACACTTTGGGTGGGATTCGCAACTTAATACCAGCGAGATATTCTGGATAGATATCTCAAGGTGGATGATTCGTAGTAGATGCAGATGGATTTTGGTCTACATACTTTGGCGTACTGCCCATTGCTTTTGTGCCTCTTCCTTTCTTTTCTAGCATAGTTAGCATTGCGGTTCGTTTATAATCCTGTCAATTGCCCAGCTGTGATTTGTTTACCTCGCTAGCACTTTTATTGTCTTTTGGTAGAGAGACATCACGGGACCCCGGTCCATATTTCCACCATTGTTTACACCTTAAATTTACTTTCAGTTCTTACTTTAAGTTTCCACTATTATTATCTCTTGCTTTGATCCTTTGTAAACAGCAAGGTCGGAGGAATTGACAACTCCTCTGTACTCGTTGGGAGCAAAGTTATTTGCTGTGTGTGGAGGTCCAGGTGAAGTTAGCAATCCTTAGATTGTCAATGGCGCCAGTTGTTCACTTTACCACCTTCTTGTATTTCTGCGAGTCCTACGGGAGACAAACCCTATCCTCTGCATAGGGGAAATCTGCTGCTACGCTACATCTCACCTTCCACTTGGGGTAACCAACGAGAAGCGAGAGAAGTATCTTCCTCGTTAGCATCAGCTTACAGTACTTATGCTTATAGGCGTATGCCTGTTGGTTTATGTAATGCACCTGCTACTTTTCAGAGATGCATGTCTGCTATTTTTCATGGTTACTGTGAGGAGATTGTGGAAGTCTTCATGGACGATTTCTCCGTCTATGGAACTTTCTTTGACCACTGTCTCCACAATCTTAATAAAGTTTTCCAGAGATGCAAGGATACAAATTTAGTTCTAAACTGGGAAAAGTGCCCCTTCATGGTTAACGAAGGGATCGTTCTTGGTCACAAGATTTCCGAGAGGACAATTGAAGTGGACAAGGCGAAGATTGAAGCTATTGAAAGGATGCCCTATCCAAGGGACATTAAAGGTATTCATAGTTTTCTCGGTCATGCTGGTTTCTATAGAATATTTATTAAAGATTTTTCTAAGACTTCGAGACCCCTCACTAATCTTCTCCAGAAGGATGTTCCTTTTGTATTTGATGATGATTGTAAGGAGGCCTTCGAAGTTCTTAAGAAAGATTTAATAACCGCTCCTATCGTACAACCACCTGATTGGAAATTGCCCTTTGAAGTTATGTGTGATGCCAGGGATTTTGTTGTTGGAGCTGTTTTAGGACAAAGGGTTGATAAGAAATTGAATGTTATACATTATGCTAGCAAAACCCTTGATAGTGCTCAAAACAATTATGCTACTACTGAGAAGGAATTCTTAGCAGTAGTATTTGCTTGTGACAAGTTTAGAGCTTATATTGTTGATTCTAAAGTTATTATTCATACTGACCATGTTGCCCTTATGTACCTTATGGAGAAGAAGGATGCCAAACCAAGACTCATCCGGTGGGTACTCCTTCTACAAGAATTTGATTTGTAGATTGTTGATAGGAAAGGAGTAGACAGTGCGGTGGCGGATAATCTTTCAAGGATGGAAGATATACCGCATGATCCCATTCCAGTCAACGACCACTTTCCAGACGAACAACTAGCTGTTGTAAAAGTACAATCTTTTTTTGATCCTTGGTTTGCAGATTGTGCTAATTTTATCGTTGCAAAGTATTTTCCTCCAGGTTTAACATTTCAGCAAAGGAAGAAGTTCTTCCATGATTTGAGGCGTTACTTTTGGGATGACCCTCATATTTTCAAAGAAGGTCCGGACGGGATCGAGAGAAGATGCATACCGAAGCACGAGGAGAAGGACATTCTCAGACAACGTCATGATAGTCCCTATGGAGGACATCATGCCGGTGACAGGACCGCACATAAGGTTCTCCAATCAGGTTTTTATTGGCCTACTCTCTTTAAAGATGCTAGAAATTATGTTTTATCTTGTGATAGGTGTCAGAGAGTTGGTAATATTAGTAGGAGGAATGAGATGCCTATGAATTACTCTCTAGTGATTGAGCCTTTTGATTGGTAGGGTTTTGATTTTATGGGTCCTTTTCCTCCCTCACACAAGTACACTCACATTTTAGTAGTTGTTGACTATGTAACCAAGTGGGTTGAAGCAATCCCCACTGAGAGTGTTGATCACAAGACATCTTTTAAAATGCTCAAGGATGTAATTTTTCCTAGGTTTGGTGTACCAAGGTACCTCATGACTAATGGAGGATCACACTTCACGCATGGCGCTTTTAGAAAATCTCTAGCCAAGTACGATGTCAATCATAGAATTGCTTCACCGTACCATCCTCAAACTAGTGGGCAAGTTGAGCTCACCAATAGAGAGATCAAGTCGATCTAGCAAAAGACAGTTAACAGTTCTAGGAAGGACTGGTCAAATAAGTTAGGATATGCTTTGTGGGCATATAGAACTGCTTACAAAAACCCCATGGGCATGTCTCCCTATAAAATGGTCTTTGGGAAGGCTTGCCATTTGCCGTTAGAATTAGAACACAAAGCTTTCTGGGCTGTTAGAGAGCTTAATGTTGACCCAAAGTTAGCTGGTGAAAAGCGTCTCATGAACTTGACTTATCTAGATGAGTGGAGAAGTGAAGCTTACGAGAGTGCTAAAATGTTCAAGGAAAAGGTAAAGAAGTGGCATGATAGAAGGATTCTGAAACGTGAATTTAATGTTGGTGATAAAATTTTGTTGTTTAGATCTCGTTTCATGTTTTCCCCAGGTAAATTACTTTCTAGATGGGAAGGGCTATTTCATATCGAAGAAGTCTACCGCTCCGGTGCAATCAAGATTAACAATTTTGATGACACCAAACCTCAAGTTGTGAATGGGCAAAGACTTAATCATTACATGGCGGGAGACCCCGTCGATGTTGATGTAAATTTGATACACACAACCACTCATGAAGAATATGTTGCAGCCCTGTTTCAGATACCCGCAGGAACATAATAAGAAAAGGTATGTATTACGTTAAGGAAACATCGCGAACCGCCATAAAAGTTCCATATTACGAGTTTCTAAAAAACTAGAAAAATTCAAGGCCTAAGTGGAGCCGGAGAGGAGATACAGGGGGCCCAGGAGCCCCCCTGGCGCGGCCTACCTCCTGGCCGCGCCGGGAGACCGCCTGAGCACCCCAGAGTCAGCCTCCGACCCCACATTGGCTTGTTACTTTCCTTCTGTTGTAGAAATTTTTGCTATATATTTTCCCGGATAGTTCCGGCACCGTATCTCGCGATTTCGTGTGTTTTCTTCTCGAGCTATTTCTGCCAGGACAAAAGGTCATTGTTAGAGATGTCTTCTTATGGGTCGAGCAGAGAAGACTACGTGGGCCATCGTTTATGTGAAGTTCAGAAAGATCTCAACCAAGGGAAGTACGTTGATTGGGCTACGGAGGAAGAAATTGCTGCAAGAAAAGAAGAGATGGAGCGCTCCATGAGGAAAGAATTCAAGATTATCACCGCCCAGCAATAGGGAGGTCTATCGATGCAAGGAGGAAGTTCAAGCAACCCCATTATGGTGGGGTCTGTCCAAGCTCATTATGATCTTTCTCTTAACCTTTCAGGAACAACCCCTCCTCTTGATGATCCCCATACTACTTCCATGATCTCCGAAGCTTACCGCATCACCAACCAACTCTGTGAAGAATTCACCGGGCTGAAAGTAAAAGTGGAAATCTTAGAAGATGAAAACCAAAACCCTTAGACGTATCATCGGAGATCTGAAGAATCAGCAAGAACAAGAATGAGGAGTGAAATCTCCTCGGGTAATGGCATCCCCTTAGCTTGTTCCAAGCTTGGGGGAGTGACCAGTATCTTTATCTTTATCTTAGTCTTTTTGAGTCAAGTAGATTCATATCATGTCTAGGGAAGTTAGTATATGAAATAGGTGTTTGCATTGAGGTCTATCACTCCTTTGTGGGGAGTCTTGTATCCGTGAGTGTGGAGTCGTCTATGATGGAATATTAATGAGAAGTCTATTGGTTCCTTCCCTGCACTTGGTATTCTCTTCACGCAATCGGCCTTATATGATGATTCTTATGGGGAGTATTGACCTTATATCAGGTATGTCTTTTAAAACTCTATTTAAATTTTGGAAAATATAGATTTGGTCATGACAACATGCATGTTTTCTCAAGTAGCAACATAGCCAAAACCTTTATGTTATTATTCTTGAAGTGTTATGTTGACAAGGAAGACAACTTGATGTGTTATGCTCACTTTAATATTTATGCTTTATGTGTTTTGTATCCAAGTCATGATCAATTGTCTGTTCTCTCAAAGCCTTTGCTAGCCAAACTCTGTGCCGAGCAGATTTCTGCTTGTGCATCCATACCCTGAAACCAATATCTTCCATATGAGTCCACCATACCTTCCTATTCGTGGTATTTCACTACCACTCCTAAAAGTATAGAATTTATGTGTTATCCTTAAATGTTCAAAATCTTCTGTTTTGTGCCTCTTGTTTAGCTCATGAGGAAGTAGTAGGTAATTCATGATCTTCTTAAGTTGGTCAAGTTTTACCCCGGGATTGCATGTTTAACCTGCAAACCCCTAATACGAGGAGGAACTAGCATGAGTGCGCCCAGCTCGTAAGATAATACAACAAACAAACCCTCCTTCACGCTTGGTCTTTGAGAAAATAGAAACTTTGGCAGTGGTAAAGAAAGGAGATAAAGTGGATGTGATCGTCCCCACTTGGGAGCCGTTCCTCGAAACTTGTCCATCTTGAGAAGTAATTGAGCTATCTATTAGCATTCTTGACAAACTATGCACCTCCCAAAATTTGTTTTAATTCTGTTTGATTTAAGGATAGCACATGAGTTTTCCCTACTTGCCTATAACAAGGCCTATCCTTTACTTTTATGTTGAGTCAATTTTTCTCACTTACTTCATTTCCCAAAGAGAACATACATTTGATGTTGATGAGGATTCATTCATATAATTCTGCATTAAGTTTTGTCATGCCACATCCTTGTTGACATTATCATTTGATAAGTAAGTTGTTTGCGAAAGCTTACGCCAAGCAAGCATCTTCCTTTGTGTTAGCATTTTCACTTCATGACTAATAACATGTTCTTTCAAAATCTTCAAATTGTTTCATTATAAAGTGAAAGAGAAAAAGTAAAAGTTATTAGTAGTCCTTTGACCAAGGATATGTTTGCCATAATTTGATGAGTTTCCTTAGCCCTACTTTTGATTATAATTGTTATTACTTTCTCATAAGGGTCTTATGAGTTGAGGTTGCTGTTGAGGATGCTTGAGTTTGGTGAAGAAATCATGATGCTTCTTGTCCGTATTCTATTTATAGACACTTCACTCTCCAAACTTGTGGAAAGGTTTACCGAGCTCAGTATTCGCTTGGGGACAAGCGAGGTCTAAGCTTGGGGGAGTTGATACGTCCAAAATGCATCACTATTTTATATCGTAATTCACCCCTACCCATTGATATATTTCATGTTATGATGCTATTCTTATGTTGTTTTGGCTTGTTTTACACAGTTTGCAACTTTCCGATGCCGAAGCAGCAGACGCAGGATTCAGCGGTAAAAAGTGGACACAGAGTTGCTGAATCAGAAGACCTCAAAATTACCTGAAAATTGACGGAGGTTATTTTCCAGTAAAATGACGGAGGCACGCAAAACGAGAGCTAGAGGGGGGCCACCAGGTTCCCAGGCTCCCCCTGGCCCCCTGGGGCCACTCCCGGCTCCCCCCTTTGGTCTATATATTCCCCATCATCTGAAAACCTTAAAAGGAGAGGAGTTTCGCGAGTTTCGTCGCTGATCCGTGGCGGAAACCTACAGAGAAGAAAAGACATCGGCAGATTCGGCCGGGGAGAACACCTCTCAGAAGGGGAGATCGTCGCCATCATCATCATCATCATCATCATCATCGTCACGGGCATCATCGAGATCATCATCAACATCATCCCCAACATCAGCACCATCTCCACCACCATCCTACCTCATCTCACAAGTGCAACTTGTGTTGTAATCCGTACTATGTATCCTCTCTACTCTACCGGTGTTGATTACTCCTTTGTGGTGAATACTATTGAGTTTTGTTGGAGAAATATTGTTATGCCCAGATTGTTTATCATCTATTTATCACTACTGATCATGATCTCTTTTATGTCTTGTGAGTAGTTACTTTAGTTCTTGAGGACATGGGAGAAGTCTAGTTGCTAGTAGTCATATGATGTTGAAGTAATATGTGTTATTTGATATTTTAAGTTGTGTTGTTATTTTCCTAGTGGTGTTGTGTGAGTCGAACACTCAACACTTCGCCTTTCTAAGGACCTAGGGGAATACATTGTGTATAAAGACTGCCTACGGTGGGTTGCCGGAGTGACCGAAACCTGAACCCCAGTTTGCATGCTTTTGCACAAGGGAGTAATGGATCCTTGATCGTATTGCTGTGGTTAGGATTTTTGCTTAATTTCGACATTGTATATGCGGATGCTTGCAAGGTGTTTAATCATAAGAGTGCATTTATCTTAGTCTAGAAGGTGTACTATCATAGATCCACCCACTCAACCTTTATCAACACAAAACATAGCACCGATACGGAATATGGCGAAAACATGTGACTATCTCTCCCGTGTGTCCTCAAGAACGCTTTAGCCTTTATAAGTTCAGTTGCCAGGCTTATCCTTTTCTCAAAAGTATTAGGCCACTTGTTGCTCCTCAGCACTATTTACCTTATTTGTTTTTACCTTTTCGTTGCTTATACCGAAAACCCCTAAAAAGTTATCTGTCAGTGCCTGCAGTTATTTCTTTACCAAAGTCACTTACCAATACCTTCTGCTCCTCGTTGGGTTCGACACTCTTATTTATCAAAAATGCTACAATCGATCCCCTAAAGTTGAGGGTCATCACTCGTGACCACCCCCAGAACTCCCTAGAACCACCTCGACGCTGCCCGAACCCCGCCACCTCACCGCTCCGCCGTGGCCGCAGCCGCTTGTCGTTGCCCAGCTCGGCATCCCGCTCCCCCCTATAAAACGAGGTCTCCCCCACCTTTGCTCGGCACCGGTGACCTCTCCTCCCTCTCAATTGAGTTTCTGCGCAAGGAATCGAAGCTTGCGCGCCCATCTTCCTCCTCTCCGGCTAGAGCGCTGCCGTCGGCCTTGCAGTCGATTGCCTCCGGCTCCCTTGCCCTTCCAGCCCAGCCAAGACCACCAATGCACTCCCCTCACTCCCCTAGTGCTTCCCCACCCGCCGCCTGAGCCGATTGCTGCCGAAACCGGACGGAGTCATTAACGCCGTCAAAAGCTGTGGTTCTGCGCCGCCGAGACGACGAGAGCACCACCGCCAGGTGACTGCTCGGCGTGCCATGGGTACGGGCTTGATCTCCGTGGTGCCCCCGACCCACCTGCACCGTTCCCGGGCACGGCCGCGTCCCCTCGCCAGAGATAGTACGCTAGTGAGCTCGCCGCCCATGGCCCTCTACTTCTCTCTTCTAAAACTGATAACTATGGCCCACCTATCATTGACCCCGCCCCTTCCGAACCTGTATGCAAGTGGAGGCGTATTCCCAAATACGTCTTCGACGTCACCCTCTTCTGGAAATCCAGAAAATCCTTTTTAATCAATTTTAAATGATTATTTTGACCAAACTTTGTCCTTGATTATCTTTTAAACAGCAAGTCCGATGAAGTTGATTCTTTCCCCCCTAGTTTGCTATTGAGATCCTCTTTAATTTGGCATAATTTTTTATGCTATGTTTCCCTGTTGATTTTTGCTGAAAAAGAAATGCTTTATGTGACCTTTTTCCGTTGCATTTCAAAAATATACTTCCAGGGCTTGAGTTATATTGTAGACCAGGAGTACTTTCCACTTCTCTGGTGAAAGGCAAGCCACAACCCCCTTTGCACCTTCGTAAAGCTTTGATGTGGTTTTAAAACTTGCTATAACTCTCAGATAATATGATGCATTGTTCATGATATGTTTCGATCATTCTAATCATCATGATATGCTTGTGTGCATCATAACCCTTAAACATTTTATGATCTTGCCATGTTGCATATTAATGTCGTGATCATCTTAGCATAGATAAGTTAATCATCGTAGATGCTTTGGATTATGATGTGACCATAGTCGTACCTTGGATTGTTCTTCATGCATTGGTTGGACTAATTATCATGTTGCACCCGAGCTTTATGATTATGCATTAGAGTATATGCTTTGTGCCAAGTTGATCAGGTGCCACCTGATAACCCTCAACTGTAGGGGATCAATATAGTCTTCGCGGGCAAGATAACCCAATTTATTGATACGACACTTGGGGACACAAACAATACGTACAAGCTTTGACAATTTAGTTGTCAGATCAACCGCACCTGAAATAAAAACTTGCTTGCACAAAATTATTAGTAGCAACGGTAATATGGTAGTGGTAGTGTGGGTGATAATAGTGGTAATAGTGGTGGTGAAACAGCAAAAGTAAAACAACGAAAGTAAACAATTAGTAACCAGCGGAAAGAAATACTGTTGGCTAGGGAGATGGATGCTTGGGCGCTGCTTGGATGAGAACAAACATGTAATAGATTCTAACACGGGCAAGGCTCACAGAAAAGAAAGGACCAACTAGGCAAATATCAAACATCAGGCATGTATCCCAAGGTAGTTGTACGTGCTTGCAATAAGAACTTTGCACAACATCTTTTGTCCTACCCTCCCGCTACGAACGGGGCCAAAAGGAACTTAGGGAGATTAAGGTACTCCTGTCAAAGAGCACCGGAACAAAGCATTAACACTTCATGGATACACAGAATCCTCAAATTATAGTCCATCCCCTTTGGTGTCCCAAGCTGTCACCATTGGGATCGTCGGTTCCGGACTATAATAGGTGCATACAACTCATAGATAGGATCAAGAACACCTCAAACTCAAGAAACAAAAGGGTGATCAGATCTGAAATCATGGCACTCAGGCCCAAAGTGACAAGCATTAAGAGCAACAAGTTGTAACAGAGATGATAAACACCAAGTAGAGGATAGGCAACATGCCCCCAACAATCTGATGAACTATTACATGATCTAACTCATCCAATCCCTACCATCCCCTTTGCCTACAGCAGGGAATTACTCACACATGAGAGAAGAAGTCATGGAGGGGTGATGGAGAGGCGATGATGATGACAATGTCGATGATTTCCTGTCAGAACCCTCTGTCAGGTATGTGCTAGAATCAGGAGCTACATTGCATTCATGCTAAAAATTTCAAATGAAATCCAATTGAGGAAAAAGAAAAGCCCTAATTGAATTTAATTCAAATGGCCAGATAAAAATTGCTTCCAAAAATTCCTATGGTATTTTTGAAAAGTCTTATAAATATGCATGATCATATATAAAGTGAAATGGGTCCCACTGCATGCTCCAAGATTTCTAAAAAAATCCAAACAGAACATGGAAATTAAATAAATACCCTATTTGATTTGAAATTCAAATTATTTGAATTTCAAAAATGCCCAAACTTTGTGAGTGGCTAGCTATATGCTTTGAAAGTCCACATACAAATTTGGGGCATTTTATAAAATGCCTAGCTATTTTATTTAGCAAGGCACAACAAATGGCAGAAAAGAAAAATAAAAGAAATAAACAAAAGGGGCTTACCTGGCCTTCTGGCCCAACTTATTCCCCCCACGGCTCAGACCACCAGGAGGGCAGGGGCGTCTTCTTCCTCGCGCCAGGAGGATGCCACCGAGGGTGTCGGCGTGCGCATGCAACCCTCCACCTCCTGCTTCGACGTGGAGAGCCCTCGTGTACTTATCCCGCGCTTGGAAGCTCCCCGACGTCCTCCTCGCCCATTCCCTCCCCTGGAGACGCCTCTCTGTCTCTCCCTCGCCATTTTTTTTGCCACCCGAGAACACCGGAGAGCGCCGCCGCGCGCTTCCGTGGCAAACGGCCACCCCAAGCCCCCCTCCTTTTCCATTCTCTCTGAAACCCTCGACTTCGCCACCCTGCCGCCGCCTGAGAGCTGGAGAACCCTAAAGCCGACGAATCGGAGCTCTTCCCTTCGCCACGGCTGTCGCTTGCCGACGAGAAATCCGCCACCACCGCGACTCCTCCGCCTTCCCTGTCCTCGACTTCGCGTTCGTGGTGAGCTCCGCCACATTTACCCTCTCCCCGTGCTCGAAACGGTTGCCTAAATCGCCGTCTTCCTCTCGGCCGTGCGCGCGCCGCCGCGGGAGCTGATGCCGGCCAAGCTCCGGTGCCTCCCGTAGTCGCCCGAGTGTACTGCTCGACGAGTGCAAGCGCGAGGCGCCGTTTGCCCCAAATGTTGGCCGTCCCCGTGGCCTCTAAGCGGACTCCACCGTGACCGGTGGTCGTCGGCGTAGAGCCGCATGCCACTGCCAGCGTGGCAAGGCGATTAGGCCTTAATCACCTTGCTAATGATCCCCATGTGCCACTAACATATGGGCCCAGCCGTTAGTTAAATCGTTTAATTAAAATAACCCCCTGCTTAGTCACTACGTCATTGACAGGTGAGCCCTCTGCCCTCTAATCCCCCTGGTTAGTTAACCCAGTCACTGACAGGCCGGTCCCATATGTCAGCACCCCCCACGTCATGATGATGCCAGCATGACGCAATAAGTCCTTTTCTTTTTAAAAGAAATCCATAAATTGCAGAAAATACATTAAACTTTAGAAAATCATAGAAAATTCACACTAACTCCAAATTGGGCAAATAATATGTCTAAAATTATCAGAAAAATGCAAGGAATGTGAATACGGACTTTTTTTTTTCATGTTTGACCAATTTAAATTGGGTGAACATTGGCATTCGTTCATATGGCTTTAATTTGAATTCAAATTTGGAGTGAATTTGCAAATGATTTTGCATTCCACTTCTTTTAAATTGAATTGTACCCACATTGCAACCATGAACATCACCATTACAATCTTATTCATGTGATTGTGCATTGTACTTTATTTTGATCCTATGATTGTCATGTTGCTAATAGAAGTGGAACCGGAACCGCGACCACCCCCTTCGTTGAAGACCCCGATACTGAACCTCGTCAGCAAGGCAAGCAAACCCCATTGATCATGTCTATAAAATCCCACTGCCCTCTCAGTCTCACTTATGCATGTTTAGGAGATCACCTTGTTATCGATTCTACCGCATAGTTGAACCCATATCCGATGCATGACCTATCATCTTGTCACAGTAGTAAGAAAGCCACAATCCTAGCTGACATAGGAGTTGATTGATATCATGTGGCCCCTGCAACTGTTAAAGCTTATTGCATGCCTAGAGTTTACAATGAGGTTACTTTGATATTAGACGGGATGGTAGTGATCATGGTGTTGATGAAGGTGTGTTGGTGAATACACCCTAATACAAGGTGAAAGATGAGAGGTTGTGTAGGAGTACACAATGGGTTGTCTCGTTGAACACCACCTCAAGCCCCGAGTTCTTTTGTTGTGATCCAAGACAAAGAGTACTACCACATGTTGGGCAAACGGATCCCCGCTCAACCTACTAACTCACCCCAGTTCAAGTCCAGGAGTCACTAGTTCGGGTTTTCCATTTGGCATATGCATAGAAAAAGAATGAATGAAAATTTGCATCATTAAGATATGTGGGTGGACCTGTGAGACAGTAAAACCATCTTCTAAGGTGGCGTCTCGGTCTCCTGCATCGTTTGAGTCCGTATCGTTGACCCGGACGGACACTTGAGCGGTGAGCAACTTAGATGGTTGATTCCTGGATTAGAATTGGCTGTGAGGTAAAAGTTGTGGAAATTATCCTCGCCGACACCCGCTTGAAGGGTGACGAGATCTTGGCGGTAACTGATGGTTTCATGTGTGTAGCAGTACACCCCTGCAGGGTTAACAAACTATTCGAATAGCCGCGTCCGCAGTCATGGACTACTTGGAGACCTATGCTTGATTATTAGACAACTTCAACGGTTACTCTAAAACTCTCAAGATAAGTGTGAGTGTTATGGTGTGCTTCCTCGTGGGGAAGTCGAGGAAGCATCCATAGTGGTGTATTGGTTGGAAACTTGGTAGTGGACTCGTGTACACTTCTTACCTCAAGTCTGGTACTCGTAGTACAGGACTAGCCAAGTCAAAGCTGGCACTTCTGCATGTTGAAACCCCACCTCCCTTTACCTTGAAACTTGAGCATGAGTAGTATAGTTCTGATGTAAGTCTTGCTGAGTACGACTTTGTACTCACGTTTGCTTATTCTATGTTTTAGATGAGAAACCAGACCCCGATGGAGTCACCTTCCTGAAGCTCGACGTTGACTAAGTTAGTATAGTTCCAGACAGCAGTCTGGTCCCTTGTGGAAGGGCATGTATGTTGAACAAGGCTTCTCTAAGCCATTTGTTAATCTTGTGTGTACTCAGACCTAATTTGCTTCCGTTGTATGATGTAATGTTGATCACAGCCATGTGATCTTTGTATTCTCTATGTGTAAGTAAATAAAGTAGTACTCTGTAGATTTATGTGATGATACCTGCTGTTCATACTAGACATGTGTGTTGCGTGTATGATTATAATATGCATGTATTAGTATGGGTTTTCGAGACCTTAGTTGTGATCTGGCAGGCGGTCTTTTATACACCAAGTGGCCCTTAGATGTGCGCACCTTGGGGCATCGCGATGCGATTGCTCGTGACTCTGTCACGTGCACACTTTGTTGTATGATCGAGTCCGCCCTAGACCCCAACTAAGTGATCGGGCTAGAGTCTGTTTATGCAAGAGTTAGGATTCAATCGAGAGTATGGTTGAGGCGACTTGTCTATGAGTTTGGGATTTCACCACCCATAAGCATTTAGACTTTTGAGCGGACGATGAGTACCCATCTCAATTGATCATCCAGACTGGATGGGATGCCCCTCACGTTTGATGCTTTCCGAGGGTGTTCTGTGCTTGGCCTTGTCTTCTTAGACAAGTGGGTACGGCTCTCGGCTCTCCATATGATTTCATCATGACTGGAATTACATACGCATATTCTGGGTCCCGACAGACTTGGTACCAGAGCAGGACTATCTGTAGGATTATTCAACCTTGGTCGAAGTCGAGTCTAACATTCTATAGTTATATAGTTACTTGGGTATAAAGGGAACAACGTAAGGCTTCTTTTTCTCCTTACCCTCATCGATCTGAGTTCTGAGTCACCCTCATCTTTTCTGTGGGAAGATAGAACTAGGCTCATCTATGTCTTTCTAGAACATCTCGTTGATTGCTTCTTTGTAGCCGTAGGACTGTTGTGGTCTTCCGAGTCATCATTCCCTACTGTTTCTTAGGAAGTGATGCCCGTTATCTTTGAGGTTGTCTCATTTTTTATCCCGGTGTAGCCGTTATGTTGCCCGAGTTATCCTGTGGTCCTTTTGAAGTCATTGTTGTTGCATTACAATCTTTTACTGCCTAAAATCATGTCCTTTTATCTTTGTTTCCACCGTCAAACCCGTTCTGATCGTTGATTGTTATCACACAGGATGTCAGGTGGAACTCGTAGTGTTGTTCGTCCCAATCGAGACCATGTTCGGAATCAAAATTATGATGAACCTCCACCATCGCCTTGTGCGGCGGAAACCATGATGGAATCTGAACGGATTCGACGTGATCAAACACGCCTTCTGGAGCTCATCGAGCAGAATACTACTCGTCAGCGCAATGTGGTTGTCAGCATTCAAGACTTCATTCTCCTCAACCCGCTGGTATTTCGATGTTATTCCGAGCCCCTTGAAGCTAATGATTGGCTCCGTTCCATCGAGCGTAAGCTTGATTTGGCACATGTTGCTCCCGATGATCGAGTTATATTTGCGGCATACTTTCTGGAAGGTGCTTCTCTTCAATGGTGGGAGAATTATGTTGCAATGCAGCCTGATGGTCACATAGTGACTTGGCAGGAGTTCCGTGATGCCTTTCGAGGGTACCACATATTGGATGAGTTAATGGAGCGCAAGAAGGAAGAGTTCTGCAATTTTACTCAAGGAGAGATATCCATTCATGAGTATGTGACGGAGTTCAACCGTCTTGCTCGTTATGCCCAAGATGAGATCACCACCGATGCCAGAAAGCAGGCAAGGTTCCGTAAGGGACTTAGCCCCATCCTTCGCCATGATCTCAACCTCCTTGAATTTGCCACCTTTGAGGATTTAGTCAACAGATCCTTCAGAGCTGAGCATGACAATGAAGTGTTTGAAGAGTCTCGCAAGCATGCTCGTGAGCTTGCACCTTCTTTTAGTTCAGACCCTCAAAAACGCCGAATATGAATCCCAACTAGTGCCATACCTCAAAACCTTCTTCAGAGGCCACCATCCAATATATGCCATCCACCTCAACACCTTGTTCCTCCCAGGAATGATGGTGTGCAAACAAGTAATCCTGCTCCCAGCAATTCAGGCAGGGTGTGTTTCAAGTGTGGTCTGCCAGGCCATTACCTCCGTCATTGCCCTCAGGTTTTGATGACACCACGTCATTCTCGACGTAAGCCTTCAAGGAAATCAACCTCCAAACCCTTGCAAGCAAAGCCTTTAGCCACTAGTAGTGGTTGTGTGAACCAAATCTCAGTTGAGGAAGCTATTGAAACTTCTGACGTCATCCTTGGTACACTCCCAGTCAATCATGTTCCCGCCTCCGTTCTTTTCGATCCAGAAGCTTCTCATTCATTCATGTCGGAGAGTTATGCACTTCTTCATGAGTTTCCTTTTGAAGAAATGTTTTCTCCAATGATAATTTAAACTCCTGGTTCAAAGTGGCAAACTAATAGAGTCAGCCATGACAATCAAATTTCAATTGAGGGTTTAATATTCCTTGCTTCTCTTATAGCCCTCAAGTCTTCAGACATTGATGTCATCCTAGGAATGGATTGGTTGTCAAGACATAATGCTTTTCTTGATTGTAAATCCAAGTCAGTTAGACTCACCCATCCTTCAGGCCAGACAATTGACTACACATCACCCAGCTCTAGAATCCAGATGCATACTTTGAATGTGCTTCCCCTTCCTGACCTTGAAGATATTCCAGTGGTTCGTAACTTCCCGGATGTCTTTCCTGAAGAACTGCCAGGAATGCCTCCTGATAGATGTGTAGAATTCATTTTAGATCTTGCCCCATGGACCGCCCCAATTTCCAGACGCCCATACAAAATGGCCCCGCGTGAGTTAGGTGAGCTTAAACTCCAAATCAAAGCTCTATTGGAAAAAGGCTTCATTCGCCCTAGCTCATCGCCATGGGGTTGCCCTGTTCGTAGCGAAGAAATATGGAACAGAAAGGATGTGCGTAGACTATCGCCCGCTAAATCTAGCGACGATAAAGAACAAATACCCACTGCCCAGGATCAATGATCTTTATGATCAACTTTCTGGATCCTCTGTCTTCTCCAAGATGGATTTGAGATTAGGCTATCATCAAATCAAAATCAGAAACGAGGACATTCCAAAAACGGCTTTCACTACTCGTTATGGTCTTTATGAATACATTGTTATGTCCTT
This sequence comes from Bromus sterilis, assembly GCA_950022295.1. Taxonomy (NCBI): domain Eukaryota; kingdom Viridiplantae; phylum Streptophyta; class Magnoliopsida; order Poales; family Poaceae; genus Bromus; species Bromus sterilis. The sequence goes on along the minus strand of OX465596.1, from coordinate 110,238,554 downwards.
CGATTTAACCAATCCGCCCACCACTTTCTCGCGCATGATGAATTCGATCTTCATGGAGTATTTGGACAAGTTCGTCGTGGTTTACCTTGATGACATCCTTATATACTCGAAGAACGAAGAAGAACATGCCGAACATCTTAGGTTGGTATTGATGAAACTTCGAGAGCATCGGCTTTATGCCAAGTTCTCTAAGTGCGAATTTTGGCTACCAGAAGTGACCTACTTAGGCCACGTGATTTCTGCCAAAGGCATTGCTGTCAATCCCGAGAGAGTTCAGGCCATCCTTGACTGGACTGCACCTGAATCGGTTAAGCAAGTTAGGAGTTTTCTTGGCTTAGCAAGGTATTGTCGCCGCTTCATTGAGAACTTCTCCAGAGTTGCAAAGCCTCTAACTGAATTGCTCAAGAAAGATAAGAAATTCCAATGGACCCCCAAGTGCGAGGAAAGGTTTCAAGAGCTAAAAAGAAGATTGACTTTTGCACCCGTACTTGTGCCTCCAGACACCAAGAAGGATTTCGAGATCTATTGTGACGCTTCACGGCAAGGGTTAGGATGCATACTTATGCAAGATCGACATGTGGTAGCATACGCTTCACGCCAGTTGCGTCCACATGAAGAGAACTACCCGACCCATGATCTTGAACTTGCTGTCGTAGTTCATGCCCTGAAGACTTGGCGACATTACCTCCTTGGTAATCGTTGTGAGATCTATTCTGATCACCAAAGCCTCAAATACATATTCACCCAGCCAGATCTTAATCTCAGGCAAAGACGCTGGATAGAGTTGATAAAAGATTATGATTTAGGAATTTCTTTCACCCCAGGCAAAGCCAATGTCATGGCTGATGCACTAAGTCGTAAGTCGTATTGTAACAACCTCATGTTACAACAGTATCAACCACTTCTTCATGAGGAATTTCGAAAAATAATCTCGAGATAGTTCCTCATGGCTTTCTTTCTACCTTGGTGGCGAAACCAACCCTTAAGGATAAAATCATAGTCGCCCAGAGACGTGATAGTGGTATTCAAGATATCAAGAAGAACATTGCTAGCGGAGTTGCTAAATGTTTCTCCATAAATGATCAAGGTGTCGTTTCCTTTGGCACTCGATTGGTTGTACCACAAAAACACAATCTTAGGAGGCTGATTCTTAAGGAAGCTCATGACACACCCCTTTCGATTCATCCTGGTAACACAAAGATGTACCAAGACCTATGCCAGAGATTTTGGTGGACTAGGATGAAGCGACAAATTTCTCAGTTCATTGCTGAATGTTATGTTTGTCGTCGCATTAAGGCAGAACATCAAAGACCTGCTGGCACTCTTCAACCATTGCCTATTCCCAAGTGGAAATGGGACAAAGTCAATATGGACTTCATCACTGGCTTTCCAAGAACCCATAAAGGAAATGATGCCATCTTCATTGTCGTTGATAGACTTTCCAAAGTTGCTCACTTCCTTCCCGTTCGCGAGTCCATAATTGCGAGCCAGTTAGCGGACTTGTATGTCTCTAGAATTGTGTCTCTTCATGGTGTTCCTTTGGAAATCAATTCTGATCGTGGTAGCCTTTTCAGCTCTAGATTCCGGGAAGCTTTCGGAATGCTATGGGAACTCATCTATCCTTTAGTACACCTTTCCATCCTCAGTCTAGCGGTCAAGTTGAAAGGGTTAACCAAATTATCGAAGACATGCTCAGATCTTGTGTTATCTCATTCGGAAAGAATTGGGAGAAGTCTCTTCCATTCGCCGAATTTGCTTATAACAATAGTTTCCAATCTAGTCTGAACATGGATCCTTTTGAACTCCTCTATGGACGAAGATGTCGAACACCCCTAAACTGGTCAGAAACCGGTGAAAGACAATTCTTTGGACCGGATATGATCATGGAAGCAGAAGAGCAAGTTCGCATTGTTCGTGATCATATGAAAGCAACCCAGTCTCGTCAGAAAAGCTACTATGATCATCATCATAGGCAAGAAAGCTACAATCTGGATGAGAAGGCTTACCTTCGGGTTACTCCTCTGAAGGGAACCCAACGATTAGGTATCAAAGGCAAGTTGGCCCCACGTTACATCGGACCTTTCCGCATTCTTGCTAAACGTGGAGAAGTTGCCAACCAACTTGAACTACCTCCGCAGCTTTCCCGAGTACATGATGTATTCCATGTGTCACAACTCAGGCGTTTCTTCAAGGACCCCATCCGCGAAGTCGACCATGAAACACTTGATCTCCAAGATGACCCTTCTTATCGATAATACCCCGTTCGTATTCTTGATTTAGCAGAGCGTGTCACTCGCCGTCAGAAGATTAAGTTTCTAAAAGTGCAATGGTCACACCACTCTGAGAAAGAAGCCACGTGGGAAAGAGAAGACCGTCTCAGTGTCGAGTACCCCACCTTCCTCCCGATGACTTCTGATTCTCGGGACGAGATTCTTTTGAGTGGGGGCGAGTTGTCAGAACCCTCTGTTAGGTATGTGCTAGGATCAAGAGCTACATTGCATTCAAGCTAAAAAATTCAAATGAAATCCAAATGGGGAAAAAGAAAAGCCCTAATTGAATTTAATTCAAATGGCCAGATAAAAATTTCTTCAAAAAATTCCTATGGTATTTCTGAAAAGTCTTATAAATATGCATGATCACATATAAAGTGAAGTGGGTCCCACTGCATGCTCCAAGATTTCTCAAAAAATCCAAACAGAGCTTGGAAATTATATAAATACCCAATTTGAGTTGAAATTCAAATTATTTGAATTTCAAAAATGCCCAAACTTTGTGAGTGGCTAGCTATATGCTTTGAAAGTCCACATACAAATTTGGGGCATTTTATAAAATGCCTAGCTATTTTATTTAGCACGGAACAACAAATGGCAGAAAAGAAAAATAAAAGAAATAAACAAAAGGGGCTTACCTGGCCTTCTGGACCAACTTATTCCCCCCATGGCCCATCCCACTAGGAGGGCAGGGGCGTCTTCTTCCCCGCGCCAGGAGGACGCCACCGAGGGTGTCGGCGTGCGCATGCAGCCCTCCACCTCCTGCTTCGACGTGGAGAGCCCCTCGTGTCCTTATCCCACGCCTGGAAGCTCCCCGATGTCCTCCTCGCCCATTCCCTCCCCTGGAGACGCCTCTCTGTCTCTCCCTCGCCATTTTTGTCACCACCCAAGCACACCAGAGAGCGCCGCCGCGCGCTTCCATGGAAAACGGCCACCCCAAGCCCCCCCTCCTTGTCCATTCGCTCCGGAGCCCTCGACTTCGCCACCCTGCCGCTGCCTGAGAGCTGGAGAACCCTGAAGCCGACGAATCGGAGCTCTTCCCTCCGCCACGGCCGTCGCTTGCCGACGAGAAATCCGCCACCACGGCGACTCCTCCGCCTTCCATGTCCTCGACTTCGCGTTCGTGGTGAGCTCCGCCACATTTCCCCTCTCCCCATGCTCGAAACGGTGGCCTAAATCGCAGTCTTCCTCTCGGCCGTGCGCGCGTCACCGCGGGAGCTGACACCGGCCAAGTTCCGGTGCCTCCCGTGGTCGCTCGAGTGTACTTCTCGACGAGTGCAAGCGCAAGGCGTCGTTTGCCCCAAATTTTGGTCGTCCCTATGGCCTCTAAGAGGACTCCGCCGTGACCCGTGGTCGCCGGCCACTGCCAGCGTGGCAAGGCCATTAGGCCTTAATAACCTTGCTAATGATCCCCATGTGCCACTGACATATGGGAACCAACCGTTAATTAAATCGTTTAATTAAAATAACCCCCCTACTTAGTCACTGCGTCAATGACAGGTGGCCCCCCTGCCCTCTAATCCCCCTGGTTAGTTTAAACTAACTGGGTTAGTTAACCCAGTCACCGACGGGCAGGTCCCATATGTTATCACCCCCCCCCCATGTCATGCTGATGCCAACATGACGCAATATGTCCTTTTATTTTTAAAAGAAATCCAGAAATTGCATAAAATACATTAAACTTTAGAAAATCATAGAAAATTCATACTAACTCCAAATTGGGTATATAATATGTCTAAAATTATCAGAAAAATGCTAGGAATGTGAATATGGACTTTGTTTTCATGTTTGACCAATTTCAATTTGGTGAACAGTGGCATTTGTCCATATGGCTTTAATTTGAATTCAAATTTAGAGTGAATTTGCAAATGATTTTGTATTCCATTTATTTTAAATGGAATCGTACCCACATTGCAACCATGAACATCACCATTGCAATCTTATTCATGTGATTGTGCATTGTACTCTATTTTGATCCTATGATTTTCATGTTGCTAATAGAAGTGGAACCGGAACCGGAGGCCACCCCCTTCGTTGAAGACCCCGATACTGAACCTCGTCAGCAAGGCAAGAAAACCCCATTGATCATGTCTATAAAATCCTACTTCCCTCTTAGTCTCTCTTATGCATGTTTAGGAGATCACCTTGTTATCGATTCTACCGCATAGTTGAACCCATATCCGATGCATGACCTATCATCTTGTCACAGTAGTAAGCAAACCACAATCATAGCTGACATAGGAGTTGATTGATAACATGTGGCCCCTGCAACTGTTAAAGCTTATTGCATGCCTAGAGTTTACAATGAGGTTACTTTGATGTGAGTCGGGATGGTAGTGATCATGGTGTTGATGAAGGTGAAACTGTGTTGGTGAATCCACCCAAATACAAGGTGAACAATGAGAGGCTGTGTAGGAGTACACAGTGGGTTGTCTCGCTGAACACTTCCTTAAGCCCCGAGTTCTTGTGTTGTGATCCAAGACAAAGAGTACTACCACATGTTGGGCAAACGGATCCCCGCTCAACCTACTAACTCACCCCAGTTCAAGTCCAGGAGTCACTAGTTCCAGTTTTCCATTTGGCATATGCATAGAAAAAGAATGAATGAAAGTTTGCATCATTTAGATATGTGGGTGGACCTGTGAGACAGTAAAACCATCTGCTAAGGTGGCGTCTCGGTCTCCTGCATCGTTTGAGTCCGTATCGTTGACCCGGACGGACACTTGAGCGGTGAGCAACTTAGATGGTTGATTCCTGGATTAGAATTGGCTGTGAGGTAAAAGTTGTGGAAATTATCCTCGCCGACACCCGCTTGAAGGGTGACGAGATCTTGGCGGTAACTGATGGTTTCATGTGTGTAGCAGTACACCCCTGCAGGGTTAACAAACTATTCGAATAGCCGCGTCCGCGTTCATGGACTACTTGGATACCTATGCTTGATTATTAAACAACTTCTACGGTTACTCTAAAACTCGCAAGATAAGTGCGAGTGCTATCGTGTGCTTCCTCGTGGGGAAGTCGAGGAAGTATCCATAGTGCTGTATTGGTTGGAAACTTGGTAGTGGACTCGTGTACGCTTCTTACCTCAAGTCTGGTACTCGTAGTACAGGACTAGCCAAGTCAAAGATGGCACTTCTGCATGTTGAAACCCCACCTCCCTTTACCTTGAAACTTGAGCATGAGTAGTATAGTTCTGATGTAAGTCTTGCTGAGTATGACTTTGTACTCACATTTGATTATTCTATGTTTTAGATGAGAAACCAGACCCCGATAGAGTCACCTTCCTAAAGCTCGACGTTGACTAAGTTAGTATAGTTCCAGACAACAGTCTGGTCCCTCGTGGAAGGGCATGTATGTTGAACAAGGCTTCTCTAAGCCATTTTTTAATCTTATCTGTACTCAGACCTAATTCGCTTCCGTTGTATGATGTAATGTTGATCACAGCCATGTGATCTTTGTATGCTCTATGTGTAAGTCAATAAAGTAGGACTTTGTAGAGTTATGTGAAGATACCTTTTCATACTAGACATGTGTGTTGCGTGTATGATTATAACATGCATATCTTAGTATGGGTTTTCGAGACCTTAGTTGTGATCTGGCTGACGGTATTTTATACACCAAGTGGCCCTTAGATGTGGCAGCTTGGGGCATCGCGATGCGATTTCTCGTGACTCTGTCACGTGCACACTTTGTTGTATGATCGAGCCCTCCCTAGACCCCGACTAAGTGATCGGACTGGAGTCTGTTTATGTAAGAGTTAGGATTCAATCGAGAGTATGGTTGAGGCGACTTGTCTATGAGTATGGGATTTCACCACTCATAAGAATTTAGTCTTGTGAGCGGACGATGAGTACCATCTCAGTTGATCATCCGGCCTGGATGGGATGCCCCTCACGTTCTGTAACATCCCAATTTTCTAAATTTTGATGTTAATAAATCATCATATGCATCTCATGCTATTTCCGCATTTTTCTGGAGTTTTAGAATATTTTAAATAATTTCCAACACATGGCAGTTCGCTGGAGAGGATATAAAAGGACTTATCCCCATTTTTAAATTGTTGGAAATAGTTTAAAATATTTTTGGGAGACTTTTTAAATTTACTTTGGGGTTATAAATACTTTCTAAAAATATTTTGGGAATTTTATTATGCTCCGGAAAAGTTTTAAAATCATTTTCGAAGTTTTTCGGTATTTTTAAATTGCCAGAAAAGTATTTAAAATAATTAAAAATAAGTTGCAAAGTTTTTATTTTTATTAAATATTTTGGTAATGCCAAAAATTAAATTTTATTATTTCAAAAATGTTGGTGAAAACGGAAATTAAAAATATTTATTCGTTATTTTTCTAAAACTGTTTTGGGCCTAATGGGCCTGTTCTGTATTTTTTCGCCTGGCCGAATTTGTATTTGTTTCGGATTTTTTTAAAAATTTTTTTGGAATGGGTTATAAAAACGCCTGCGGGTCCACGGGCTAGGGTTTCGACCCGATAGCCGCCGCCCGACCCGCCTGGAGCCGACTCGCGCCGCCGCCGCCGTCCGCCACCGCGGTAAGCCGCCCGGCTACCCCGCGCCTCCCCGCGCCTCGCCGCGCCGCCACCGCGGGCAGTCGCCGGCTGCTGCCGCCGCCGCCGCCGGTCAAAGCCGGCCAGATCCGGTCAAAACCGGCCGGGGACCTGATCGCGTTTTCCGATTTATTTTATTTACGGATTGGTCCTTTTTGCAGATTGGACCCCGATTCCACCCGGTACCGTTTTCGCGAGTACTTTTTAACCGTAGCTCGGAACCGAGTGATTCCAGTTGCGTTGCGACCGTGTCGAAAAGTTCTAGCCAGTAGACTTAGTTTTACAGAAAGTTTTCAAATTTGAATCCCAAATAGAATCAAATTAGAACTTCCGGTAGCCGTATCTTTTTCACGGTGCGCCTGTTTGCGCCGTTTCTTTTTGCGTTGGTTTTATTTTGTCGAGTACTTTAAGTTTAGGTTCTGTTAGGCAAGTTTTTCTGCTGTTCTTTGTATGTTTATTACTGTTTGTGCATATTTGTATTGAATATATGTTGATTGGTGCTATGTTTGCTCGTATAGATTGTCCGGAGTGCGCCGCCTCGTTTTGTGAGGATTGTGATCGTCAGGAACAGGAAGAAGGCAAGTGATGCTTTGACCATACTCATACCTATAATTTTCTATATGCATTATGTTAAGAATATCACCTTATTGCATGATAGGTAGTTTACTTTACTGTTGCTGCAAAACCAGTTAGGATAGCCACATGTCTTGACTTGAATTTGTAGATCAACCTAGCACGTGTTGTTACTTTATTGCTATGATTTGTAGACGTGGTTTGGGTTGTGTAAATTCATGGAGCGCATGTGAGCTATTTAATAATTTGTGTAGCAACTTTATAATAAATAGAAATCACCTCTGGACGGGCAGGGAGTGCTTCCTCGTGGCTCGTGCCTTATCTAAGGGCGATATAAGGCACGACCCCAGGTTGTACCCCTAATAGTTGGTTTTGGTGGTCGATAGTACGTCATGGTATCTACCCTCTGAACGTAAGTGGGCGCCGTCCAGGCTCAAAAAGATCAGACATACTTGGTGACTAGGAGCTTCCATGTACAGCCGTTGGCCATATGGGCTATGGCTTAGTTGATTACGATGTAGGAAGCCTCTCCCATGAAAAGCTAGCAGATGTAGATGTGATAGGTGGTACCGGCTTGCCATTGGGTGTAGGTGACCTCTTCTGAAAAACTTCGTCTCAATCTTCGGGTTGAGTCCAGCGGGGAAAGTGTACTAACTTCTGCAGAGTAAAAACTAATCATGATTAGCCGTGTCCCCGGTTATGGACATCCTTGAGCTACTAGACATTACTGTTACTGGAGGATCTTGACATATGAATCACCATAATAATTTGAGTGGGCAAGATTTAATAAAGGGTGTGGTTTTGGAACTGGTGTGCCCAGTTCGATCTTAAGTAGTAATTTAAACTAAAATTTTGACTAGGTAGATTGGGAAAAATCAGCTTTCTGCAAAACAAAACCATAAGCCTTTCCTTTGACTCACCTTGCATGTAGTTGTAGGTCCTTTATATACCTTTTCCGTGTCACTTTCCGTACAAATCAGATGTACTGACCCGTTGTCGGGCTGTAACCTTCGGTGTTGCAGGTTTTTCAGACGACCAGTAAGGTGCGTTTAGGGTTGCGGGTCTACACTCAGCATGTTCGCTTGTGGATGTTGATGGGACTCCTCGTTATTTGCTTATGCTTCCGCTATATTTATGTTGAATAAGCTAGCCTTGAGCTATGCAACTTGTTATTTGTTTTACTCTGGATCATACGTTGTAATAATGATGCACTTGTACTTTGATATACATCTATGATACTGTGTGTGCCAGCAAGTTCGATCCAGGGACTGGCACTTGATCACAGAGACTTTAATTCTATGTGAATTGGGTCGTTACACGTTCGATGCTTTCCGAGGGTGTTCTGTGGTTGGCCTTGTCTGTTTAGACAAGTGGGTACGGATCTCGGCTCTCCATATGATTGCATCATGACTGGAATTACATACGCATATTCCGGGTCCCGACATTTTCCCTCACCGAGGCCAAAGCAGCCTCCAGATTAGCTCTCCCGGAGAAGAACAGAGGGTGGCGGCGACTCCGCGACGTAGATTGGAAAAGCGACTTTTGTTCTGGAGTTTCCTCGCGGGGGGTAAAAATAGGGCGAAGATAGGGCACCAGGGGGTGTGGGACCCACCCAGGAGGGTTCCCGGTGCGGCCAGGGGCTGGGCCGCGCCATGCACCCTTCTGGGTGCCCCCTGGCTGCCTTGTGGCCCCCCTTTGGCATCGTCGAAGCTTCGGGAACGTTGATTTTTTATATAATTTTTGCGGATTTTTCCAGTGTACCTAGATATCCAGAAACATGCACAAAAGAAAACAACACTGGTAGCTCTGCTGTAAACAACGTATGTCCGAGTTAGTTTTGTCCAAATCATGCAAGAATGAAGCCAAAACAATAGCAAAAGTGTTTGGAAAAGTAGATACGTTCGAGACGTATCAACTCCCCCAAGCTTAGCTATTTCTTGTCCTCAAGCAATTCAGTTCAATGAACTGGACGTGACAAAGAAAACTTTGACAAACTCTTTTCCTTCATTAGATGTATATAACCATGTACTACGAAAGAGTTTAGCAGGTTTTGACACCATGCTACAAGGATAATGCACGAAGCAATCCTTCTTTCATGTGATCAGTCACAAACAAAATTAAATAATATGCTGCTGAAAATCAATTCAAGATCACAATGCACATAACATGAACATATCAGAGTGGTATCTCGCTAGCCTCCATGAGTGAACCAAAACATAAATGCAGAAGCTCCTCTGGAGTTTTAAAGTAGACTAGAACTAAGAACTCAAAGTAAGAAACATCACAATCATGCAGAAGACAATGTGGTACTTTGGGGCAATGCATGTTACACTAAGAATGACAATTATGCTCTCATAGTTGGTGCTTGGGAGAAAGGAAGGTGGAGACTCTCGAACTGTGGATTTTGATGGAAAGGTTGAAAACCGGTGAAAGGAAGCAAAGACTAAACATGTACCGGAGCTCTTGGTTTTGAAAACAGATATAAAACTCTTTTGAGAAGTGCAACTTTCCAGTCAACGATGAACGGTAAAGGTCTCTCAATATCTCCCATGCCAACCATATTAATGCATTTTTCTTACACATGTTCCCTTATCATAAAATCCTTTGATGGTCTACGGAACCTTTTATTTAGCCTCAAGTATGGAAGGAGGGTATCGTTCCATCTATCATAAGCAGCATTTGGTCCATTTCATTCCATCATCAAGTATGGGGGAGGTGTAACTCTTATTTTTTTTAATTGACTAGTTAAAACTTCCGTCAATTTTTTTTGGCATGGTAGATACTGATTTTCCTCACCGCACCATGAGCTTGTACGGTTGCAAAAGGGAAGCTTTTGAATAAATTTCGAGATGGTACAGGAAAGTCTAAGTTAGGAGTTGTTGGTAAATACCACATATAGGTAGGTATGGTGGACTCAAATGGAACAAGTGGGTTGAAAAGGAGTTTGGATGCACAAGCAGAATTCCGCTTAGTGCGAGTGAAGGCTATCAAAAGACTGGGAAGCGACCAACAAGAGAGCATAACGGCCATAATCATGCAGAGCGAGAAAGCAACATTGAATCGGGCATGAAAGTGATATTACTCACTCTGAAGTAAAAAGATCATCAAGGCAGACCATACTTTTTAGTATTAACATGCGTGAACATGTGCCAAGTCAATCCAATAATTCCCCGGAGGGAAATACCACTTCAATATGCCAAACCATGAACAATGCAATGCATGTCAATCATTTCAAGCAACATATTATATACTCTAGCTATTTGAGACTAACCACAAAGAAAGCATGACCCACTGGGAAAGCATTGTAAACATAGCACTATGTCGCTACAAGCTGGTCTCTAATCATAAGTACAGGCATATGTACAAAAATAGAAACAAAAAGAGTTCATACCGGCTTTCCTTGTTGCATCCCTTCCATCGATCTTCGTCATTACTGCCTTGTCACTTATACGATTGAACGTAGGAAATTATAATCATCACGGACTCGAGCTGAACTCTGAAACAAAGAAAACTAAAGAGCAAAGGAAACACTTTTTTTGGGGGGTTTTCAAGGTTTAACGAAAACAAAAGAAAGGATTTTTTTTTGGGTTTTTGAAAATTAAAAGAACAAAGAAGAACAGGCAAAAACTTCAAAAAGATAAAAGCGAACAAAACGGATGATACAATGGAAGGGGAGGAGAGTACGTACTCCCCCAAGCTTAGGATTTTGGCCTAAGTTGGGCTCGTCTACTACAGTCCCGAGGAGCCTCCTGCTCCGGGGTAGTACTGGTATGTCCATGGGTCGTAAGCGTCTTCCGCTGCGTACACCGAAGTTCTGGGATCGTCCCACGTAGAAGAAGAAGGCACCGCCCCCCATTCAGAGGAAGGCCCTTCGTCCCATGGGGCGACGGTCTCCTCCTGGACGGGTGGATACACCACGTTCTCCTACTCGTCTGGCACAACCCCCTCCGTGGGGTCGTGAAACTGGTATCTCCCCATAATCTCATCGAACTCGGTATCTGAAAAGCGGTATCCGTTCCTGGGAGAAACATCAAACACAAGTGGTGCAGGTAGATGGATGATGCGTTCCGCATCGCCCTTAAACCGCAAAATATAATCAAGTGCATAATGGTCAGAGGCCTTGGAAACAAAGAAATGCCTCTTCATGGCAGCCAAGTCAAGGATAACAAAAGGAAAAACTGTATCATCTGGGCGCGGTTCTCCTTGGATAAACTGCAAAAGAAGTGTGGCATAAACGCCACCAAAGAGATCCCCCTTGTTGCTATTAGTAGCAAGGCGTTTAGCAATCAGCGTGCCCACATGATACTCGTGTTTCCCTGAGAGGGCGTTCGCCATGATAGCAGTATCAGGCGTAGAAGTGTTGCTCGTGTTGTCTCGAGCCAACACCCCTCTAGCAATATAATACGCGAAATACCTGAGGTGAGGGAACAAAATATTGGAGATCTTCTGACGGTTGGAATTCCTCACTTCAGTGTTGCAGAATGAGTCGAGAAGGGTATTGATTGCAACGGTTTGAGAATTTTTCCTCCTCTTCTCGCCTATGTCGAGCAAACCTAAAGCTTCACAAAAGATACTCATAGGCATGGTTAGTAACCTTTCATAATTCTGAAACACAACGAAATCACTTTCAGGATAAAACCTAAAACTGTTAACGAAAATAGCGGTGAGTGTTTCATACTGCGACACACGGCTCGTCACAAGCCGTGTCAACCCTGCTCTGGCACACAGGGCGTCGAACTCCTTCTGTATGCCGGCATCCACCATGAAATCTCTGCATGGAAATGCCATGGCCTTTGCGGGTGATGCATCCACCAGCTCCAAGGGTACGATTTCTTCATTGTAGCTCACCCTCGTAGTTGAAGGTGAAGCTGTGGACCGCGTAACACGGCTAGAGCGCTCGGGTTTCTTCTTCCCAAGCCATCTTCCTAGCCTATCCATTTCTGAAATTTTTGAAAAATCACAAAAATGAAGGTTTAAGCAAAACTAGTTTGGGCAAAACATTCTACTTACTTTACCAAGGCTCAAACTAGAAACAAAACTTGGAAAATAAATTTCTACACAAACATTTAAGCTCAACTAAACAGCACCAAGAACTACTAAATACTCACTAATGAAGCCACCAACTAGAAAACTAATTGGAGGGGTGAGGGAGTCACATACCAAGGAGTATTTGTTTCAAATTTCAGCTCAAACGAGTGGCTGTAGAGGGATATCAAAGTTCCGTGCTCAAGAACAGCAAGAACACGAAACCAGAGCAAGAACACGAGTTTCCTTGCGGGGGGTAAAAATAGGGCGAAGGTAGGGCACCAGGGGGTGTGGGACCCACCTAGGAGGGTGCCTGGCGCGGCCAGGGGCTGGGCCGCGCCATGCACCCTTCTGGGTGCCCCTTGGTTGTCCTGTGGCCCCCCTTTGGCATCGTCGAAGCTTCGGGAAAGCTGATTTTTATATAATTTTTGACGATTTTTCCAGCGTACCTAAATATCCAGAAACCCGCACAAAAGAAAACAACACTGGTAGCTCTGCTGAAAACAGCGTCAGCCGGGTTAGTTTTGTCCAAATCATGCAAGAATGAAGCCAAAACAATAGCAAAAGTGTTTGGAAAAGTAGATACGTTCGAGACGTATCACCACCAAACCGAACTTATCAGTGCAGCCACACTCGCCTTTCTGGGAAGTTGGTTGGTCATGATATGCCCCGGTGTTTGAGTCTGCAATGACTCCGAGGTAAGCCGCATGATCATGCGATGATCATGTGGGGTCTTGGTGACCTTAAACGCTGGTTGTTCATGCATTAGTTATAATCTTGATAACATGCTAGATTCATCATGTTGGTATTACTTGAACTGTTATTGTCATGTTCTTGTTTTGCCTTGGTGCTTTGGATGTTGTGAGCTTGCAAGTACATTCAATGTACTGACCTGACGTGTCATGCCCGACTTGCAGGCAATGCCGTGATTGCATAGGACGATGTTCCTGGTGTTTGCGAGCTAGGTGGTGTCCCAGTCAGTGTCCCTGTGGAGTGGAGTTCATCACCGCCGCTGTTATTCCGCTGCTACGTACTATTCGGCGGCAATAGAGTTATCCCGCTGTTTGGTGTAGATCAGTGGCTAGCATGAGGAGCAAGTTGTTCGCTGCCTCGCTCCGCTAGCATTTTAATAGATTCCCTTGTACCCATTTCATCAGTAATTAAAGTGTTTCGGTTCTATATCAAGCAGTGTTGTGCTCCAGAAGACATGATCTCTGGGCTGGAGCATGGGGCGTTTCGATATTCTAAGCCGGGGTGCCACAAGGATTGGTATCAGAGCAAGACTGACTATAGGATGCCTTAGTTAACGTGGATGTTAAAATGACGTTAGAGTTAGAGTATATAGCCTTCTTGTGTGATGCATTTGTTTGCTTCATAGCATGCATATAGATACCATCATTTTCGCTAACGATCTGGTCTGATGAGTGTAGATGGCAGAGTATCCACTTAACCACCTATCATCCCCCTCACCAGCCAGCTTTGCCTATCTACTTGCCGATGTTTGGTGGAGTCTCTATCCAAATGGAGAAGTTCCGAGGTACCAACTGCTCCAGACGTCACTCGGAGGATCGATACTGGAGTACCATGCCAAGGTCTTCATGGCAGTCAGCCTCTGTAACACCCTCACTGTCAGTGAACAGTAATCACTGTTACTGTTCATCTGTACTGTTCAAAACTTTTGTTGATCAACTTGGAACAGTTCAAATTTCAAATTTCACTTTGATGTTCTTGAATGCATGGTGATCATGGACCTTGATCATCAGGAACCAAAACAAGTACAAGCCATTTGAATTGAAATTCAAGCAAACCCTAAAATGCCTTTTGATGAATATTAAAAATAGGGTGACAATAAAATCTTTTCCAAAAATTGTGAAACTACTTTTATAAAAACACAAATATTCTGTGGACCAAATACATATGGGTTTGAGTATTTATTAAGTGATAGAAAATTCTAAACAAATATAAACAGAGGCCAAAAACCCCAAACAAACCATTTAATATTTAAAGTAAATATTTAATGACTTTTAAAAGTGCCCAAATCTTTTGAGGCAGTAACCTTGGGGTTAACATAAATTGTGGGGCACCTAACATGTTTTACTAAAATGGCTAAGCTAGTAAAACAATTACAAAAGGGAAATAACAAAAGAAAAAAAATGAAAACCTAAACCTACGCCTGGGGGCAAAGCCCACCAGGCCTACCCTCCCCTCCCCCCCTGGGCCGGCCCCAGCCAGCCCACCTCGGCGCTAGAGGAGGCTGAGCCTCACCCGGGGTCAACCCCCCACTCCCCAGCGATCCTCCCCACGACCCGAGCACCCCCCCCCCCACCCTCATCGTTCTCCCCAACCCCGATCTAGATCCCCTGGGTGCCCCCCCTCCAAGATCCGGCAAACTCCGGCCGCCTTCGGCCACCCCCCTCCACCGCGGCCCCCCCAGCGCCGCTCCTCCTTGTCCCGCCCGACGCCGGAGCCCGCCTCCGAGCTCCACGCCCACGGCACCGCGCCCTCCGCCCCGAGTGCACCGCCCGACCGCCCCCAACTCCGGCCTCCCCCGACCTCGGCCGCGACGAACCCCACTCCCATGTGAGCCCCCCCCCCCCCCGTTCCTCCCCTCCTCCGCTCGGCTCGCCGTCATTTTGACCACCTACACGGGCCGTGGCCACCATGGCTACGCGCAAGCGCTCGTCGCGCCTCGGCCCCGCGCCCAGCGCGCTCTAGCGGAGCTCCGGGTGGGCACGCGCACGACCAGCCGCCTGTGGCCACGCCCGCCCCCTGCTCCTCCCCTGCTCACCGGGACGGCAGCGCCGCCGTGGTGGCCTTGGCGCCGGTCTCGCCATGGGTAACCGAGCCCTCCTCTGCTGAACCGTGGGGTTACCCCGCTGACAAGGGGGCCCCACCTCCCTAATCCCCGTAATTAGGCTAAATTGAAACAAGCTAACCCCCCCCCCCCTGTTTGGATGACATGCGGGCCCTGCCCTTTTATGAGTTAATAAAATTGCTAATTATAACATGTATGACAGACATGTGGGTCCCATGCCCCTTTAAGCTAATTAAAACTGTTAATGAGTTAATAGCAGAATGACATGTGGGCCCTGGCTCTATTTTAATTTAATTAAATGATTTATTAGAAATGTGAGGCTGACCAGTGGGTCCCACTGGTCAGGTTTGACCAGTCAACAATCTTCTGGATAATGTTACTAAAATAATAAAAGAAATTATTAAAAGGGATTTTTAATGTTTTAAAATTGATTAAACTTATAAAATCAATATCTTTTAATCCGTATATCGGATCGAAAAACTTTATACATGAAAATTGATCAGAAAAATACAATGAATAAGAATACGCTGTCCGTATGTCTACCCCACCCCCCTAACACACCAATCATCGACATTCCCCCCCTCCGGGCTGTTTGTCGATAATTCCCGGTACCGATAAAAAGTACCCGGATGAATTTATTCCGAACACGAAAGTTGTTCGGAATAGTTCAACTAACACGGGTACACCCCCCTTATGTTTGTCGGATGTCCACGACACCTCTGGCTTGATCCTTCCCCCTCCGGACCCCCTGTCCGGTAATCACCCGGAGCCGGCAATTCATCCCCGGATGAATTCCCGCTCCGAGCAACGTGCATTGCACTGCGTTAGAACACCGTTAACTTTGCATACGCCATGCTATTCATCTGTTTGTTTATGCTTGCTTTGTATTTACTGTTTTCTCCCCCCTTAATCTCCCGTAGACCCCGCTGCTACCGCCGACTACACTGCTGCCGGGTACGACTACTTCGTCGACGACCCTGCCCCTACCGTCGAGCTTCCAGGCAAGCAGAGCCATTCTCTTCCCCAGATATCGCCTATCTTTCCGTACATTTCTTGCACTAGGCATTGTTACTGCTGCTGCTACGATTACAATCCTATTCAATTGCATAGCCTGATTTTGTCGCCCCTTGATGTACCCCCTTTATCCTATGCTGCCTATTATATTTATGCATTATTCAGTAGTGAACCCTGCGCATTGTTAGTTAGGACTAGATAGCGGGCCGTGATCACTCAGGGGGTGAACACGGATACAATATATACAACTGCACAGGTACGGTACAAAGCAGACACCGCCAAAGGCCCCTATCTGGGTTATGCCTAGTCACCTCAAGTGTGAGCTATCCAGCAGTAATCCTTGTACTCCACCCGAGGCTGACTTTGTCTTGCCGCCATAGGGTCCTGGATAGCGGTTGTCCTTAAAGGTAAGAAAGTCGGGCGACCCAACGGTGCCCGCGAGAGGTATATCGTCAGGAACGACAGGGAGGGTACGACCGACGTTACTGGCGTGCTTGGCCCCTGCTCGTATCTCGCGAGAGTTACCAAACCACGAAAGTCGAGCTCTACCAAGAGCAAACGCGAGACAAGGTAAGGAGACGGTTCACCTTGTTGGTAACCGCAGTGACTTGGTGGGACGACAGGGCAGGCACCGATGTACTGGTGGACCTGACTGCTTTCGTTGACCGCGGGTCGGTTAAGTCGAGGCAACGATAACGGTTGTCCCGCAGGTTAATTAAAATGCTAAATGGTTCGGCGGATGTCTTGAGTAGCCTTTTGGCTTGTACGCACTACCTACACATGGGACGAGGAGTGTGGGCTCCCCTGCATCGTAGTCTCGTTCGAGGGTCTTCAGATGTCAGCAGTACCGCGGGCTGATTGCCGGGAAGAGGTGTTGTCTTCTCTTGCTCGAGCGGTGTATTTGTATTTGCTTTGATTTTGCTTCACCGGCCAGTCACGCACTGTGCAGGAGTACGTTCGGGTTAGGGTCCAAAGCCCGGCGTACATAGGATATAGTCCGGCGGATGACCTCTCTGTTGATTGCCGAAGGATGGGCTACTTTGTGTCGGATAGCTTTGGTGGAGCGTTCCCTAACAAGGTTCCCGCCACCCTAGAGATCCGAGCGTCGTAGAGTCACGCCAGTGCACCCCTGCAGGGAAGATTAATCTATCGATAGCCGTGTCCACGGTAACAGGACGCTTTATGCTGAAGCTGGATCTTACCACTAGAAACTATTATTATTAAACTGTATGGTTCCGGGTTTTCTTCCTCGCGGGGATGTCGAGGAGGTGAACTCGGAGGCATTATTATTATTGTTAATCATTAAAACTTATATTATACAATGTTGCAGCAACTTCTGCTTCGTTGTTACTTTACGCTTTATATGAACTGTTGGCTGATTCTTACCTCATGCTGCAAGACATCGTCGGAAGATGCTAGTCGTCGATAGGCCTAGCTTCTTACCCTTGCTCTGGATTTCTGTCTTTCAGTCCACTATATACAGCCTCTTCTTTCCGTTGATACAATGCATAATGCTTAGTAGCGGACGTAAGACTCGCGGGTATACTAGATACTCACCTGCTTTATTTCCTTTACTGTTTTGCCTGATCGGCCGCTGCAGTCGACGTTGGAGCCCAGGAGCAGGAGTAACCCGGAGGCGGATACTACTACGTCGAGACCCCCACTGACCAGGACCAGGAGTAGTTTCGGAGGCTCCCAGGCAGGAGGCCTTGCCTTTTCGATCTGTATCTCTGATGTTATTTGTGCTAGCCTTCTTAAGGCAAAACTTGACTAACTATGTCTGTACTCAGATATTATGGCTTGTATAACTTATGTATTCGGGTCCGCGTGACCCCCTTTATTGTAACATATTGGTTTATCCTTTTGTGTTTAGTGTTGTGCTGTGATATTCTCACCGTGGCACCCTAATCTCAGTTATGTACCCTGCGTGTATGATTACTGTACACGGATTGATTTTGGGGGCGTCACAAGTTGGTATCAGAGCCGACTGCCTGTAGGAAGCCACCCCACCACTACCTGGTCGAAGTTGAGTCTAGACTTTGAAAAACTATTTTGCTAACTTAATATTTGGCTTACGGGCCCACATCGATGTCACTACGTGTGATATCTATGGTATTAGGATCCTTTTCTCCTTACCTATGCTCTGGGACTCTGCTCTCTTATCCTTGCTGGTAAGTTTTACAAACTCTGACATTAGGATCACGTTCTCTTGATTCCACCCGGCATTTTTGGTGCGTTCCCCATTGATTGAGTCGTGTTGCAGGAGTTCTACCCCAGGTCCCGGACCGCGGATCCCATTCTCATTCTGGGCAGGCCGCGCGTCCTCTAGCATTAACTCCTGTGGCCAACAGTTTTCTTGCGGCGTGATTGACATAGTGGAATCTATGTCACGTCGTGTAATCCTTACCGCGGTCTGCGCGCCGCCTAGTGTGTCCTTTTTCCTTAATTTCTACGACGTTACGCTGCCCGATTTTCGATTGATTCTATGTGTGGATGTGTATGTCTTATATGACTACCCCTATATATCTGCGCCTCCTCTTTGTTGTCGCTTTACCTCTTACTCGTTTCCGGCATCTCGTTAAAAATGTTCATCGCTGAAATACCCCTGTTAAATTCTAGCAGGATGGCTGGTCGTGGTGGTCGTGGTCGTGTTCGTGGTGCCAACGATCCACCTCCGCCGCCGGACTACATGGCCGCGATGATGCAGCAGTTTCAGATGAACCAAGTGTTTATGCAAGGAGTCATAGATCAGCTCCAGAATCAGAACCAGAACCAGAACCAGCACCAGCATCAGCCGCCTGTGGTTACTCTGCGGGATTTCATGCGTCTCAACCCCCCTCTCTTCCACCAGCCTGAACAGCCGCTCGATGCTGATGATTGGCTTCGTGACATCACTCGACAGCTGGAGTTCGCTAATGTGAGTGCTGCTGATTACGTCAACTTTGCGTCCTATTTCCTGCGTGGCCCCGCTGCTCAGTGGTGGGACACTCACAATGGCTCGCTAGTTGAAGGGACTGTCGTCACCTGGAATGACTTCAAGGCTACCTTCCGTGCTCGTTATGTCCCCCAGGCGATTATGAACCGTATGAAGGCCGAGTTCCGCAACCTCGTTCAAGGCAACAAAACTGTCGAGGCATATCAGAGGGAATTCCTCCGCCTCTCCCGCTATGCTGCAAGTGACCTCCCCAATGATGCAAGTAGGCAAGAGAAGTTCCGTGATGGACTCAACGCAGATCTCCAGCTTGCACTGGCTTTGCACGTCTTTCCCGACTTCGCCACCATGGTGAATCAGACTATCACCCTTGAGACCGCTCAGCTTAAGTTCGGTGGTTCAGCGAAGCGTCCCCGTGATGCTGGCTCATCTTCGGGCACAGCACAGAAGCAACGCGTTTGGCTTCCACGCAGTGTGTATCGTCCAAATGCCCATGTACCAAGGCCGTCGTATGTTGCACCTCGTCTGCCTCCACCCCCGCCGAGACAGCCGAAGACTGAGACTGCACCCCTCCGTCCTCAGGATGGCCTGTGCTTCAAGTGCCATCAGCCAGGTCACTTTTCCAGAGACTGCCCCCAGCGACAGAATCAACTGGTAGTTCACCCTGCTGGCCGTGGAAATGGCCGTGGCAACAACAGGACCCCCAACTATAACACGGGGTCTTCTTCTCACACTCGCGGACATGCTTACAACATTAATGTCGAAGAAGCTCAGGAGCAACCTGCCACCGTGATGGGTACCCTTCTTGTTAATTCAATACCTGCTACTGTTTTATTTGATACAGGAGCATCGCATTCATTCATGTCGGAAGCATTTGCATTGTCGCATAACTTCATGGTAGAAAAGATGGATCCACCGATGGTTGTCCGCACTCCGATAGGTCATTGCCACACCTCCAAGATAGTGCCCAAAACCATCGTCGAAATTGAAGGAATTGATTTCCTTGCTTCCCCCATCCTCCTGAAGTCTTCCACCATAGACCTCATTCTGGGCATGGATTGGTTGAAAGTCCACGATGCCGCACTTTATTGTGGCACCAGTTCTGTCCAACTTTTTCACCCCTCCGGCGAGATTGTTAACCACACCACCCGGATTACCCGTGATGCTGAAACGCATATCTATATGATGAATGCTCTGAATGTCTCACCTCTCGACGGGATTGAGAACGTTCCAGTCGTTCGTGATTTTCCCGACGTCTTCCCAGAAGAACTCCCGGGAATACCCCCAATCCGAGAGGTGGAATTTGTCATCGACCTGAAGCCTGGCACCGTCCCTATTGCCAAGCGTCCCTATAAGATGCCACCTCACCACCTCCTTGAACTGAAGAAGGAGATTGACGAAGCACTTCACAAAGGATTCATTCGCCCAAGTTCCTCTTCTTGGGGAGCACCTTCGCTCTTTGTCAAGAAGAGCGATGGAACAAATCGTTTGGTCCAAGATTACCGACCCATCAACCAGGCCACGATCTAGAACAAATATCCGCTTCCCCGGATCAACGATCTGTATGATCAACTTGCTGGATCCACGGTGTTTTCGAAACTCGACTTGAGGTTGGGTTACCATCAGATCCGAGTCCGTGAAGAGGACATTCCGAAGACCGCTTTCATTACTCGCTATGGTTCATATGAGTACACTGTCATGTCCTTTGGCTTGACGAATGCTCCAGCCACTTTCTCCCGATTGATGAACTATATATTCATGGAATACCTCGACAAGTTTGTCGTGGTTTATCTGGATGATATCTTAATATACTCCAAGAATAAAGAAGAACATGCTGAACATCTTCGCCTTATACTTGAAAAGCTTCGAGAACACAAACTCTACGCTAAGTATTCTAAGTGTGAGTTCTGGCTTCCTGAAGTGACCTACCTTGGTCACGTGATTTCCAAGGATGGCATTTCCGTCAACCCAGAACGTATCCAGGCTATTCTTGACTGGACTCCTCCCAAGACTGTCAAGCAAGTCAGAAGTTTCCTCGGACTCGCCAGCTATTGCCGTCGTTTCGTCGAGAACTTTTCCAAGATTGCCAGGCCTCTGACTAATCTGCTTCACAAAGGGGTCAAGTTTGAGTGGACAGATAAATGTCAGGAAAGTTTCCAGGCCTAGCTTCTTACCCTTGCTCTGGAT
Source organism: Bromus sterilis (assembly GCA_950022295.1). NCBI lineage: Eukaryota > Viridiplantae > Streptophyta > Magnoliopsida > Poales > Poaceae > Bromus > Bromus sterilis. The sequence continues at coordinate 110,217,176 of OX465596.1, read as the reverse complement.
TTCTGTCTTTCAGTCCACTATATACAGCCTCTTCTTTCCGTTGATACGATGCATAATGCTTAGTAGCGGACGTAAGACTCGCGGGTATACTAGATACTCACCTGCTTTATTTCCTTTACTGTTTTGCCTGATCGGCCGCTGCAGTCGACGTTGGAACCCAGGAGCAGGAGTACCCCGGAGGCGGATACTACTACGTCGAGACCCCCGCTGACCAGGACCAGGAGTAGTTTCGGAGGCTCCCAGGCAGGAGGCCTTGCCTTTTCGAACTGTATCTCTGATGTTATTTGTGCTAGCCTTCTTAAGGCAAAACTTGACTAACTATGTCTGTACTCAGATATTATGGCTTGTATAACTTATGTATTCGGGTCCGCGTGACCCCCTTTATTGTAACATATTGGTTTATCCTTTTGTGTTTAGTGTTGTGCTGTGATATTCTCAACGTGGCACCCTAATCTCAGTTGTGTACCCTGCGTGTATGATTACTGTACACGGATTGATTTTGGGGGCGTCACAGCCTCCCCTCGGCATGCATACCTACAACTTCCATGGTGGATACACCTCTACACAGATCATGTCGTTCAACTTGCTGCTTTGGCAGGCCTCACAGGTCTTCGCCACCAGGAAAACGCGATGCATCAGAATCGTGCCTTCCATTTCTATCCCACCTTGGCCACCATTCTTCAGCAAGTAAGGTTTCCTCGCTCTCTAGCAGAAGCCGACGCAGCGTTGATCAGCATGTCTCGCTATATGATCACCGAGTACGCCCTCATCGTCGAGCTAGTATGTGATGTAAGGGATGCAAGAAGATCTCTTGCGGCAGCTTTGGCTTCGGCAACTCCTCCGCCAGCTCCCTCTGCATCCGGCCACCCGTCGATGGACCGTAGCATCTAAGTTGTGCGTAGTCCATGTTGCATGAGTAGTAGTAGTCTTGCATGTTGCTTGTTGCATGTTGTTGTGTGTAGCAATAAGATTTGATTTTGATTGTGTGTGATCTCGATACATGTTCAGTGCTATTGATCTTTGCTTCGTCGAATTGCCTCATCGATTCTTTATTTGGTTCTTTGATGTTTGATGAACATGTTTTGCAGGTAGAATGTGACTCTAATGGACCCTTGCTCGCTTCCTATTTGATAACGGCACCACGCTTGGTTCTGAGCTGATTCATTTTTGGTCGTCCGGGGTGGATGCCTACTTTATATTTCTCTTTTCAACAGCCGACCCGTGTTCTGATCTGCTTTCTCAGCCGTCTCGGGCAGTTGTTGAGCTTCTTTTTGTAGTGGCGACCCTATGCTCCGAGTTGTTTTCTCGGCCGTCTTAGGGGACCTCTGCATTCTTTTTATCAACGTTGTCTCATGCTATGAGCCGATTCTTGGTCGGCCATCTTGAGCAGTGCTTGATGTATTCCAGTAAACGTCCCAGATCAGAGTTGTAAAAACCGTCCTGGTGGCTACTGGGTTATTTGCTGGTTTTATGCAAGGGATTCAGATGGTCATCAACTACCGTTAAAACTTGTGATTTGGTGAACTTCCTAACGATTCCTATTGATTTTCGCTCCGTTGGATTTCTTTGTTGGTTCTTCATTTGGTTCTTTGGTGTCGTCCTATTTTACCCCCTAATGGAAAGTTTCTCATCAAACCGCCACATACCGCAAAGAATCAGTAAAAGACCGCAAAGAATTGGAAAATCAGCAAGTCAAGAAGGATTCCCGCCCGATTATGTTGGGAGTATTTGGCTCAAGCATGAATTCTACCAAGATAAATCATTGGAATCAAGTCCGCATCAACCACTACAACCGTGAAGATTCAATCCGAGGAAAAGTATAAGTTGTGTTCATAACCCGTGAACATATGCATTCAAGGGTATGGCACACACTAGTCGCAATATTGTTGGATTATGGATACTTCGGAAGCAAGTCAGAATGCGTGGAGTACCCAACCAAGAAATGATTGGCACCATAATCGCCTCGGAAAAGACATCAGTCAGCAAGTCAGTAAGTTTCCCCTGCACGGTATTCTGTTTGTCCACCCGCTATTATGGAAAAGCTTCGGACATAAAGGACCCTAGCCTTCCTTAGATAGCGGATACAACCGACATGTACAGTGCACCAACCGTCGTCAGTACGCTATCTGGATAGCTTCTCAGCCAAGACATCTAGCCTTCTAATACAAGCTACCGAGAGAAGCTTACGGTGCAAGACACCCAATCGTGCTCAGTACGCCACATGAATGGGTTCCAGCACAAGCTACCTGGCTATCTATAGTAAACTTCCACAAAAACCTCCAACACAAGAAACTGGTACATCCATAGTATCCAAAGGGAAAACTACTGAGGCAAGACACCCAGTCTTCGCCAGTAAGCTATCGAAGGAGCTTCCCACGTACGACGCCCAGCCTTCATCCCTACGCCACCGGCGAAAGCTTCCGAGACACGGTACCCAGCCTTCTTTAGCACGCTACCATAGCAAAGCTTCAAGCGTAAACTACCCCGTCTCCTCCGATACGCCATTGTGCTTGCAACCGTGCTGTCAGAAGCCCCACCGTTCAGAATCCATCGATATTTCAACATAGCCATTACTTATAGACCGGCACACTTTACGGGTATACTTCCCAAGTTATACGAGCTACTCCCGTATGGATACAATCATTCTCGTACCCAAGTGAGTGATACCCATGAAAAATGGTGAACACCGCAACTTCCGCAAGGAAAGCAAGCAGAAGAAGCAAATCAGCATCTCAACTGGGTATAAGGACTGACAAGACATGAAGGGAACACCCGAAGGAAAAGAAACGATGAAGCCTTGACTCCCGACCACAACCATGAGATCCAACCCATCATGTCCGACAAAGTCCCGAAGGAGGATAATCTTGAGGCCCAGTTTACTGCAACCAAGAATCATCATGATTCGCCAAAAGACAACAGATGAAGGCAGTCTATCTAGCTCAGAGAAAGGACCCCGACAAAAAGAAAGCCAGTACACGGGAAGTACCTAAAAAGGTGATTGTCGCAATAGCAAGAACCAAGGCAGACAGGTATGGCGTATGTCGAATCTTGCTACGATACCTGCAACCATAGTTAGAGCTACACCCATAAGTTGCCAAGGATATGCAACTCTTGCGAGCCAGAAAGATAAGGCAAAGTGTATCGGCATGGACTCCATGGGCAAATTCACCTCGATCAGTCAAAACCATGTTTCCATATGAGACACCATGGATACCCAAACCTAAGGAATCTCGTTCATATGGGGAAAGATCGAGCATCTAGCCTGTTAGCTCGTGCAGTTACACACGTTCGAAATTGTCCGTAAGTACTAGGACACGCAAGTATGCTTAGCTACAACTCCCCCACCCATCTCGGCATCTTGACTATAAGGACCGTGTTAAAGAATAACACGGCCTATTGCCACCCACGGATATGGCAGCGTGACAATCTCAACATGAGTAAAATTTCAGGGTTGTGACCCGCTCGTCAGAACTAATGCTCAAGATGGATGAGCCAAAAGCAAAATGATGCAACACCATGTGCAGACAGTTAAAGTTCCGCACCATAGGACCTCACAAGGATGAGCATTCAGAGTTTACAAGCTACCAATGAAAACCAAGTCTATTCTCGGAAAGGCCAATACAAAGGATTCAAGGATGTGCCGCAAATAAGGCCTGAGATACCTCTGGATAGTACGGATATCGTCAGCATTCAACCTATGGAAAGATACCACGCTATCATACCGGTCAACCATATAAGGATGGAAGTCAGCATGAAAGGATTCGATACATGAAGGAAGAGTATCAAGTCAGAATTATAGCATGGGTGAAGTAAACCCCCTGAGCCAAAATTTCTTGGATGCCACCTAGGGAACACTATGCGGTAAAAACGAAACCCAAGGAGGAATAGGTTTCCGTAAGATGGTATGTTTGCAATGGTTCCCTGAGCAACCAAATCTCGAGGATGAGATTTTTCTAAGGGGGGTAGGTTTGTGACACCCTGGATTTTGGAAGTTTATTTTTCCAAAAACTTTATTTATTTATTTCAAGATTTGCTAGTTGGTTTGATTTTGAGAAACTCTTTGGACTTGAAACTTGAGAATATTTTGTTTCCCTACTCAAGTAGCCCATGATTCCCTAAACCCTTTCCAATGATCATCCCTTGATCCATCCCATCCAGGCCACATTTTTATTCAAGCCATATGTTCCTTTTCCAATAAAAGGAATATTCCCCTTTATTTGAGGATTGTGAAGCAACCCCTATTTATATTGCTCCATAAATTCCCAGATAATTCCCTCATATCCTTGACACCATATCAAGCCAAAATGTCCAAAATCATTGCATGGCCCAAGTGGATTTTTCACCTAGAGAAATTCGTTTGCCTGTGGGGGCAGAATAGCACTTTGTGAAGGAAGTGTTATTTATCCTTATCCATTGCTGGTGAAACTTTTTGTGCATACTATTGTGACCATATAATGATCCTATGACAAATTTCATCCTTACGGGACTTGCCAAACTCCATCCCATAATTCCCAAATTTGGATGCAGCAAGGGGGCATTGTGAATCAAGTGCATGATAGGAGAACCCATTTGCCTTGAAACTTTTTGCACATAATCCCACAACAAAATGACTCTCCTAAACCAAGGTTGAGCCAAACCCAACCACCCATGTGAGGGTATCATCAAGATTAAGATTCTGGCCAGCAGAGTACCTTGTGAAGCAAGTACTAGCTAGAAGCTTCCCCTAGCCTTGAAATTTTGCACACATGCGCACACCACCAAATAACCTCACTACACAAAATTTGAGCTCAATCCGTCAAGCCTATAGGATGCTAGCTTCAACAAACCATTTTTGGACCATTTTGGCACTTACAAAGGAAGTGCATTATTTGCTTGGACATTTGAGCTCAAACTTTGCAGAATGCTACTCCTTCCAACACCATAGCCATGTGACAACACCACATACACCCACTGTTCACCTTTTGACCACTGCTTCTTCTCCAAGTTTGTTGCTGCAAACTTTGCAGTCAAGCCAAGACATCCACAGACCTCCCATTGACCAGTCCATTGCACCACAGTGAGCAACAGTGGATGGAGATCATTTTAGACATGTTTGGCCACGAAGAAATCCCCCTGGTGCACCAACCCATGTGGTGAGCACGTCCATGGCATGCGGTTGCCGTGCTCTGCGCGTGAACCGAAGCCATGGGCACGTGCACCACATGCTACAGCCCGCCCATGCCTTCTTCTTCTCGTTCCACCGCGCCGCACGGCTTTGCAGGGCCAAGCACACCCCTTTTCCTCTCTCGCCCTCGCCGGAATCTCGCCGGTACCTCACCGCCAGCGGGAACACGACGAGCACAGTGGTCACGTCACGTCCCCATCGCCATGGTCTCTCCACCTCGGCTCCTTGCGCTCTGCTCGCTCGGGACCACCACCAGCACTCCCTAGAACCACCTCGACGCTGCCCGAACCCCGCCACCTCACCGCTCCACCGTGCCTGCAGCCGCTTGTCGCTGCCCGGCTCGGCATCTCGCTCCCCCTATAAAACGAGGTTTCCCCCGCCTTTGCTCGACACCAGTGACCTCTCCTCCCTCTCAATTGATTTTCTGCGCAAGGAATCGAAGCTTGCGCGCCCATCTTCCTCCTCTCCGGCCACAGCGCCACCATCGGCCTTGCAGTCGATTCGCGCCGGCTCCCTTGTCCTTCCAGCCGAGCCAAGACGACCAAAGCACTCCCCTCGTTCCCCTAGTGCTTCCCCACTCGCCGCCCGAGCCGATTGCTGCCAGAACCGGCCGGAGTTGTCGACGTCGTCGACAACCGTGTTTCTTCGCCGCCGAGACGAAGAGAGCACCGCCGCCAGGTCTCCTCCCGGCGTGCCACGCGTACGGGCTTGATCGCCGTGGTGCCCCCGACTCATCTGCACCGTTCCCGGGCACGGCTGTGTCCCCTCGCCGGATATCCTACGCCGGTGATCTCGCCGTCCACGTCCCTCTCCTCATCTCTTCTAAACCCGACAACCATGGCCCACCTGTCATTGACCCCGCCCCTCCCGAACCGGTACACAAGTGGAGGCGTATTGCCAAAATACGTCTTCGGCGTCACCCTCTTTTGGAAATCCAGAAAATCCTTTTTAATCATTTTTAAATGATTCTTTTGACCAAACTTTGACCTTGATTATCTTTTAAACCACAAGTCCAATGAAGTTGATTCTTTTTCCCCTAGTTTTCTATTGAGCTCCTCTTTAATTTGGCATAATTTGATGCTATGTTTCCCTGTTGATTTTTCTGAAAAATAAATGCTTTATGTGACGTTTTTCCGTTGCATTTGAAAAAAATATTTCTAGGGCTTGAGTTATATTGAATACCACGAGTATTTCCCACTCCTCTGGTGAAATGCAAGCCACAAGCCCCTTTGCACCTTCGTAAAGCTTTGATGTGGTTTTAAAACTTGCTTTAACTCTCGGATAATATGATGCATTGTTCAAGATATGTTTGGATCATTTTAATCATCATGATATGCTTGTGTGCATCATAACCCTTAATCATTTTATGATCTTGCCATGTTGCATGTTAATGTCGTGATCATCTTAGCATGGACAATTTAATCATCGTAGATGCTTTGGATTATGATGTGACCATAGCCATACTTTGGATTGTTCTGCATGCATTGTTTGGACTATAGATTGTCATGTTGCACCTGATCTTTATGATTATGCATTATAGTATATGTTTTGTGGCAAGTTGATCAGGTGCCACCGAACCGAACTTATCAGTGTAGCCACACTCGCCTTTATGGGAAGGCCTTGGCTCGGACTAATGGTGTGCTCTCTTATGCGTATCACTAAAGAGGGGAGGCTATGCGCGCGCAGTTACCCTGATCAGGTAAGCGGTGATAGCCTTGAAAGCCGGTTTGGTTATATGGAGCCCCGTCCCCGTTTGGGACAATGTTGTTTGCCACGACGGTGGCCGGTCCCCATTTGGAACAAGTATGGGTGTCTGGAGGACATGTGGCTACCAAAGACGGGATGTCGGTGATACAGTAAGGGAGGAATGCGGTAGAACGGTCTCGTTGGAGAAGTCCTAGTCCACTCCTATGGTACGAGTTCCGAGGTTCCTGTGGGACAATTTCCAAGGTAGTGAATGGAGGAAGAACTCCATAGCGTGGATAAAGTGCACAACCTCTGCAGAGTGTTACAAATATATTCGAATAGTCGAGTCCACGGTATTGGACATAGTTCGTACTAGGTCACACCATGAGTCAACGTAAATCCGGTTTGGTGTTTGTGATAAGTGGATGGTCGTGCGATGACCCGTATAAGGTATTGGTCATGCGATTACCCGTTTGGTCATGCGATGACTCGTGAAGGTTGTTGGTCATGCTATGACCGGATTGGTTGGGTATCAACGCGATCACACCTAACCCGTTGAATGGTCGTGCGACGACCCGTGTAAGTTGGTTGGTCATGACACTACTGGAATCTGCTGGTTTGTCGTCAGCCATAGCTGACGGCAAAGGCCACTTTAACCGACGGCAAAGGCTTTGCCGTCAGCTTGCTGACGGCAAAGAGACTGGCCACGAATTTATCGGCAAACAGGTTCTTTGCCGTCAGCTGGAAATCGACCGACGGCAAAGCCTGTGCCGTCAGCTAGGGAGCCGAGGCTGACGGCATAAACCGTTGACGGCAACGACTTAAGCCCAGTCCCGTTAGGGGGTTAACGGCAGGCTTTGCCGTCAGCTGGAGTCCAGCTGACGGCAAAGCTGCTGCTTGTGGGCCATGCGATCCGTGCCACGTGGGGTCCTTTCCCTTTTCCGTCAGCCGCTGTCTAGCTGACGGCAAAGCTGACAACCTGGGACATTTGGTCGTCCCAGAGTTGCCAGATTTAACAGTTAGCTGCCACGTGTCCTTCTTTGCCGTCAGCCCACCGACGGCAAAGGCTTTGCCGTCAGTAAGCTGACGGCAAAGACTCTCTCTGTTTTTTTTAATTTAATTTCTGTTAATTCCCTGCATTTTCAAACAACAATATAGATAACACAATTAATATTCTGCCAGGCCCTAAACAGCACCACAAGTGCATCACAAAGCATCGCAAAGCATCTAAAAACATCACAAAGCATCACAATATAAATAACACAAAGTGCAAACAACAAATATGGCATCACAAAGCATCGCAAAGAATCCCAAGTGCATCCGCAAGTACAAGTGCATTACAAAGTGCATTACAAAGCATCTAAGACTACAACTAGCTAGAGTCCCTGGAGCATCCATCCATGTGCCATGCTGCTTTATCAAAATCTGCATAATGAGAAGAAGAAAGAATTTAGCGCTAAGTAATTAGAAGAAGAAGAAGAAGAACAAGAAGAAGAAGAAGAAGAAGAAGACAAGAACAAGAAGAAGAAGAAGAAGAAGAAGGACACAAGAACAAGAAGAAGAAGAAGAAGAAGAAAAAGATGGAGAAAAAGAAAGAAGAGAAAAAGGAAGAATAAGAAGATTTGTTTCTTCTTAATCTATCTTTTTCTCCTCTTTCTTCTTCTCTTATTTCTTCATCTCTTCTTTGTTCTTCTCTTCTGTTCTTCTCTTATGGTTTCTTTTGAAAATTTCTAAAGTAATTATGTCATTTTTGAGCTCTAATATCAACTAATTATGCTATTTTCGCCTAACTAGAATTTACTAAGCTAACTACAGCATGGCATAGTCTAAGTTGAGCTAGGCATGTCATTTTTGAGCTCTAATATCAACGAATTATGCTATTTTTGGTGTTATCAAGTAATTATGTCATGTTTTTACCAAATAAGCAAAGTCTATGTCATTTTGTAGGTAAGTAAGCTAATTATGTAAAAAAAATTATGTAATTAAGCTAATTATGCAATTTTTTGCCTAACTAGAATTTACTAAGCTAACTAAAGCATGGCATAGTCTAAGTTGAGCTAAGCAATAAGAATAAGAAGGAGAGGAATAACTAACAAATGCCAAGTCACGGAGGAGAAGCACCATCTCGGTTGGTCGCCGGGTTGGTAGGGCTCTGACCGGGAGAGGGATTGTGGGATGCGACTCTGGAATGATGCTGCAACAAGGCAAGAGTTGAAATATGTGGTTAGCATGGCAACATACAACGATATAAGTCCGTGCAAGGTTGGTCATTGAAAGGGAACTCACCGTTCCCACCGGAGAAGGCATCGGCGGAGGGGGTGGCAAACCTTGCTTCTCACACATAGCCTGCAAATTAGTTTTCGAGAAGTCAAAGAAATAGTCTTGTTGCTTCTCACACATAGCCTTGCTTCTCACACAACTGACTTACCGCAACGAAGTCGTGCATAGCCTTCGCATGGGCATTATTGCGTGCCCTCTCCTCCTCCAGCAGCCTCTGTGTATTCCGGTCCCTCTCCTCCAACAAGAGTCTGGTGGCCTCCCTCTCCTTCTCAAGTGTGGCCTGCAACCACTTCTCATCATCATCCATCCAGGGTCAAATGGACTAAAGAAATAATGAAGGAAAACTAACCTCGATGGCAAGATCAACTGGCCTCGCGCGTTGTCGTATTATAGGAGCCGAGCTATTTTGCCTCGCCTTGATCTGAGATAGAGACTCAGTGATAGGGACGAAGCCATCACACATGGCCACCGTGCCATGACTCTTACCTCCACCAGAGATCATCAACGCCTCCGCATCCATAGGATTCAGGCTCGGGTCGAAGTCAGGGCCGCCTCCTCCGTCCCCTCCTCGACCCTATGGTAACTCTGCAATTATGCCATATATATGCACAGATGAATAGGAAATAACAAGATATAACATTGGATATTGTATACTTATTATTGGGTAAAATAATAGTTACCCAAAAATCAGCCAACACCTTGTCGGCCATGCTCGCGCAAACAACACCGTTCACGTGAGTGTTTTCCGGGAGAAGCGCGGCTTGGTAGTGCTCCCACTTGAGTCCTGGCTCGGGAACCATACCCTCCCCGGGCAACTGCACTAGCCCGGGAAAGTGCTCCCTAAGCAAAGCACCAAGGAGGCAGTTTGGATTCCGGGTATTCTCCGGGTAATTCCACACCCTGCATAATGAGAAGGCAAAGACATTAGCTACTTGGTGGAAAATAATGATATAAGGTACACAATAGACATCAACTTACTTCTCGCCATCTGGCGAAATCAACGCCCTGTGCTGCAACTCTAATCGGTCTGGAACTCGTGTCATACCACGTTGGTAGACCGACTTGCTGGCAGACGGGCCCTCATCCTCCGCCTCAGCCCTCTCATCCTCCGCCTCAGCCCCCTCATCCTCCACCTCAACCTCAGCCTCCGCATCCGCCCCAGCCCCCTCACCGTCCCCCCAACTCCCCCACTCCTCGTGTGAGGGTGTCGGCTCCTGGACGGGAGGATCCTGCATCGGTGTCCGCTCCTGGACGGGAGGATCCCGCACCGGTGACACCCTTGTCTGCAGGGGTGAAGTGGCTGAGACTGAAGTAGCTAAGGGTGGTGGCGACTGGCTCCTGTTAGGCAGCCTCCCTTTCCCGCGACCACGTCCTCTGCCTCTCTTCTTTCCTCCGCCTCTCCCATGGGGCTCCTCGGCAAAGCTCTGCAACAACTGTCTCCGTAGCTGGCCAGGTGCTATCCTCAACTTATCCCCGCCTGCCATGTCTCACCACCTGCAACAATACATAGTTAAATACTTAGTACAAATTCAAAGACAATAATTAAATGAACAATAATAAATACATGAATAATTAAACAATTAATTAAATAATTAAACAACAATGTTTGGATGCATACAAAGTACTAATAGTCGGGATCATCTGTCTCTTCTCCAAGGTCAACTGAAGCATAATCATCATCAGTATCATACGTGTCGTCATGAATGACATCGTCATCGGGTTCAGGGACATCATGTGGAAGGCCTTTTTGTAACCGATCAAGCATTGTCATCATTGAGTCAAACAGGTCTCTTCCAATGTTGAATTGGGCTTTCAGAGCCATTACTTGTGCGATGGCATCTAGCTGAGAAATCTTAGTGTGCTCGTGAAGAGGACGTTTTGAAGACTCCAACATGGCATAGAAGGCCTTTGCGGATTCCTCCATCTCTTCGTCCTTGTTCCGAGCATCATCAAAATCATTGACCATGTCTTCAATCCCTGTACCATAGTCGTCGGTGCGCCGACGCAAAACCTCGTCTCTGTTACGTTGGGCCGACTCACCATGAAATGTCCACAAGGTATAGCTGGGAGTAAAACCACGCATCTGCAGGTGTTTACCCATTACATCCTTTGTCTGTCGCGAATAATTCTTGCAGTTAGTGCAGGGGCACCATGTTTTTGGCTGGCCTTTAGAAAATTCCGTTTGCAGGAATTCATAGGTTTTGCTCAACCATTCATCGGTCATTTCTTTCTGACTAGGGTGACCGGAGTACATCCATTCACGATCAGTCATTCTGTCAAGCTAGCTATATAGTATCCACATATGAACAATATAAATTATCAGTTCATCAAGTATGTCAAATTAATTATGGTCATTTTTTAATCATGGTTAAAACATTGGGATGCACGGCATGCACATCTACCAGCTACTAGGTAAAGATGGGTCCTAATCCCACCCAAGTATGTGTAGATTGGGTCATTTTCCCATGCTCTGCTCCCGATCCAACGCAAAATTTCGGCAGCACCTCCCCGCTGTTCTCCTAATACACGTCTCGGAAACTAACCGAGAGGATGTGTACTCGGAGAACAACAAGGAGGCGCTGTTGAAACTCTGCATCGGATCCGGAACAAAGCATGGGAAAATGACCCAATCTACACATACCCGGGCTGTTCATGGATAACGTTGGACAATTCGAAAGAATCACCGTTATAAATATGCAAATGCATGCATAGTTATAACCGTAACCCTTTCGAACGGGAGACACATATTGGTTACGCGAAGACTTTGCATTTCAATACTAAAACTACCTATCTAGATAGTGTCATCGGCACGAAGGCCGGAACAGAGCAATATAAAGGTGGAGAAGGAAGAGTTAACAAATGTGCTCACTCTCGAATGCAGTGGAGGTCGTCGAAAACCAAACCCTCGCGAAGCTACTGCACATTTAAATGCAATCAATCAAAACAAATACGCACTCGCGATAATTAATCTAACTAATACTAACATCCAACAAATTCTTTGAAAACAAATTATTTTCTTTCTTTTCTTTTAATTATTCTTTTTCTTCTACTTCTTTTCTATGTTGCAGGGATACTGCACTTTTGTGCCGTCGGGAGTGATGAGCCGACGAACGCAATGTCTCTCCTTTAAGTCTCCTGTCTCCATCCATCTCCAACTCATTCTTCTGCTTCTTCTAGTCATACTTCTTTTTTTCTTTTCTAAAACTTTCTCTACTTCTCCTACTAACTAATACCTTACTAAAATGCTATTATCCAAATACTAAAACAAATTTGCTAGGGCACATGCTAGGGCCAACGATTTTTTCCCGTAAGCACCGATGGAGGCACCTCCATTCATAATTACTAACATAATCAAAACCTAATTACTAATTAAGTACAATACTAAATAAATTTGAACCTAATTTCTAACTATACTAACTAAATCTAAACATAATTACTAAGTACAATATTAACTAAATATAAAACCTAAGTTGAATACTACCTAAGTGGAATAAAACCTAAATTTAAAAAAAATCTAGCTACCTAGCTACAGAGAGGGGTGAAGAGAGGAGGGGGGGCTGACCTGACCAGGGGCGGCGACAATGGCGTGGGAGGCGACCTCGGGGTGGCACAGGCGGCGGTGAAGACGGCGGGTCGGCGCCGACGACAGCGGGGGCGGGCGTCGGCGAGGCGGATCCGCGGCGGCGAGGGCGGTCCCGCTCGGCGGTGTTGGCGGCGCCGGATCCACGGGCGGGGCGGAGGTGTTGGCGAGGCGGCGGTCCACGGGGGCGGCGGCGGCGGCGAGCGTGGGTGTGCTGGGGGGACTCGGTCTGTGTGTGTGCGTGTGTGAGAGAGAGAGGGCGACGGGAGGGGGTTAACTATTCGTGGCTAAGCCGTCAGCCAACTGACGGCAAAGCTCTCCGTTAGCCTTTGCCGTCAGCTGGCTGACGGCTTAGACGGGGCAGTTAGGGCTCGCCAGTTCGTGGGGGGGTGGAAGCCCCTTTGCCGTCAGGGGACCTATGTCGTCAGCTTTGCTCCTCACTGCCGTCAGCCGGCTGACGGCTTTGAACCAGCTGACGGCAAAGACCTTCTATGCCGTCAGCTCCTTCTAAGCCGTCAGCAATTGCCCTGGCTGAGGGCATATCTTCTATGCCGTCAGCCCCGTGAAAATGCTGACGGCAAAGCCAGAAGCTGACGACAAATTACGTTTTTCCAGTAGTGTGAGATGACCCGGTGTTTGAGTCTGCAATGACTCCGAGGTAAGCCGCATGATCATGCGATGATCATGTGGGGTCCATGTGACCTTAACCGCTGGTTGTTCATGCATTAGTTATAATCTTCATAACATGCTAGATTCATCATGTTAGTATTACTTGAACTTTTATTGTCATGTTCTTGTTTTGCCTTGGTGCTTTGGATGTTGTGAGCTTACAAGTACATTCAATGTACTGACCTGGCGTGTCATGCCAGACTTGCAGGCAATGTCGTGTTTGTGTAGGACGGTGTTCCCGGTGTTTGCGAGCTAGGAGGTGTCCCAGTCAGTGTCCCTGTGGAGTGGAGTTCATCACCACCGCCGTTATTCCGCTGCTTAGTACTATTCCGCTGCTATAGAGTTATCCCGCTGCTTGGTGTAGACCAGTGGCTAGCATGAGGATTAGGTTGTTCGTTGCCTCGCTCCGCTAGCATTGTAATAGACTCCCTTGTACCCATTTCATCGGTAATAAAAGTGGTTTAGTTCTATATCAAGCAGTGCCGTGCTCCAGAAGACACGATCTCTAGGCTGGAGCACGGGGCTTTCCGGTATTCTGAGTCGTGGTGCCACAGTCATGCTTCCAACCATATTTATATTCGCAAACTCAAGAACAAGACCTCTTATGAGCTTCTAATCGATAAAAGGCCTAGCGTCAAATATTTTTTAGTACTCGGTTGTAAGTGTTTCATTCTCAATGAAAAATCTCGGTGAGCTAAATTTGACCCTAAGACTTATGAGATCATATTTATTGCATATGCATCAAGTTCTCATGTTTATCGTGTTCTCAATAAATCCTCTGGATATATTGAGGGAATGATACATGGGAATTTTGATGAAGATAATGACTCCCAAGCGGAGCAAATATTCTCAAGTGGTGTAGGTGAGGAGGCTCCTTCACAAGCTATAAGGACTATGGGGGTATGCCACATTTTTCCAGAAGAACCACACCAACTCCAAGTAGAAACAAAAAGAGTAAGAGCCCCTCTTGTGGATTCTCCACAAGGGAAGTCATCACTCCACAAGATCATGTACCTATCCGAGAACAAGATCAAGTCCTTCATGTTTTCGGGCAAGATCAAGGGAAAGCTCAATAAAATGGTGATGAGCTAAATATTGAGGACCAAGGTCAAGCTAAAAATGGTATGCGCAAGATTCACCACCAAGAAAACAAGTTCGATCTTCACCACCACAACAACAACCAAGTGAAGAAGAGAAAGGTGGCATCCAAGCTTCAAAGTTTACAACACATCACCCCCCCAAAAAATACTTGGGAGCAACAACAAGGGGGTAATTACTCGTAAACGTGACTAGGTGGCATTTTCGAAAGTTTTCTTGTTTGTGGAGTGATCTCGGAGAGTTTGTAAAGATGTGGTGGTCGCCTTTGAGACCAACTTTAAGTGATTTGAGGTTCATCCGTTGAGGGTGACTCGTAAGGAAGAATACAGTGAGCGACTTGGTGGCGCTTCAGAGATTTGGGTTCGGCATCGCTTCAACGAAGATTAGCACTCCCTCAAAGAAGTGTAAACTTCAGATACATCATTACGTCTTCGGCTACTTGTGGTTTGTCCTTTCTCACATCCTTTACTTGCTTTGTATGCTTTTTTTCTTGCTAATTAGATTGTTGCCTAGCTTACTTTGCATTGAGCTTGCTTAGCATATAGGATTGTTCACCTAGTTGCATTACTAGTGAATCTAATCTATCCACATAACTTTAAAATTAGTAATTAAGATTACAATTTGTTAGTCTTCTATTCACCTCCCTCCATTTCTAGTCAACTTATCGATCCTTTGAGTGACCTCCAGCCTCTGCATAGACATAGCGGGTATCAACATTGAAATGTTGTTTAGAAAAACACTTGAAATTGGAGGGGGGGTGTTAAATTCCTTCGATCCCATCATCACGAGTTGAGCCTAGCTAAGGTTCTTGATACTGTTATCGAAAATTTGAATTTCAAATTACTTATTATACTACGATTGGCGCAACCCATACACTACCATCCTTTTACGACACTCCGATTTCATAGCAAGCGAAGACCCTACCCAATGGTTTCTAACATTTGATATTTGCATCTGCTTTTGGTAGGCTGCATCAAAGCCCAACCAGGCTCTAGGAAGCTAAGTCTGAGTTGTTTGGCTATCCGGCTCGCACGAAACTTAAATCACTTTTCAATCAGGTTCACCAAGAACGCTGAAATTGGCCATTTCCTCATATGCTGACTCGAGGTAGTGCAATTTTTTTTGAACCGGACTATTGCCCCTTTCCATTACTCACATAACGGAAATACAAGGGTTTGAGTGAGAGGGGAGAGGGAAAGGACGAAATAGTACAAGGTTCGAGATTCAGTGGGAAACCCACCCACAGAAGCTCGGAGTCGAAACTTCTGCCATGGGGCAAAAACCCACTGTCCCATCTACCAAGTTCCAACCCAGAATACCTCGAGGTAGTGCAATTTACACTGAAAGATTGAGGTAGAGGGAGGTTGCAGATTGAGTTTTGTCGGCAAGCTAACAACATGCAAGACCAAGCTCTGCATTGCCTCAATCAAACAGGCTAGACCAAGCTCTCGAAAAATGCAAAAAGCGTGAAACTAACCAAACACGTCCCTAGTTCAATCTGCCATTTAGGCTCTCTTTGGTTCCCCGTTTCGTTTGGATACACCCGTCTCGAAAATACACGTCCATGCCCGGTTGTATTAATTCCGGCTGTAATTTGTACTAAGCTCCGTAAAATACAACTGTATTTTATACAACCCTGTAATATCTACAGGTCATCCAAGCGCGGCCTTAACCTCTTCATGTCGCAACAGCTGCATCCTGCATGTATTTATTGTGCCACAGACGCGTACACGGAGCAAAGGAGTGCGGACACTGCGGACCACGGACAGCGAAAGCGCTGGGCGTCTTGTGTTGTGGCATCTCCGGGCGATGCAGATGCCTTTCTCGGCTGGTTATTTCATTGGCTCACCCTGAAAGAAGATGGTTCCAAAACCGCATGGTCCAAGTCGCCGGCAGATCGACAGCTCACACGTACGTCACGGAGCGAGCATATACAAAGTGTCCACGGCCCCCGGCTCACGAGTCCTCCTCATGCCCGGGGTTTCGTGGCCCAAATGGAACCGTATATATCAAACACTGTTTCCTGCACTGCACTGCACGAGCTATAATGGGGCTAGTGTCTTTTTTTTTGATAAAGGGCTTTATTACTCAAAAAAAAGTAAGTACACCCGGCCTCTGCATAGCTAAGATGCACACAGCCGCAAGTCACAAAAAGAAAAATGAAAAGAGCGTATGACAAGTTATAAATGAAAGAACTATCGCCACTCAAGGTAACTCTATGCGTAGATCACGCGGCCACCCATGTTGGATAAAAATATCCCTCCCCGCCGCTTCCAGTCGTGCACACGCCTTCGTAAAAAGGCCTCGATATTCCACCCGTTGTAAAATTGACCACGAACGGAGAATACCCGTGCATCGATACAGAACCTGCAAACAAGTGAAATTTTTATCAGAAAAAATCTTGTCATTTCTACATAGCCAGAGCGACCATATTACGGCGAGCGCTCCTACTCTAATAATGGTTTTAAGCTTACTATCTATCCCGTTAAGCCAATTGCCAAATATATTAGCAACGGATGTGGGTTGATATAAGTTTGAAGCCATTTGGATAGCTGACCAAATAGAACGTGCCACCTTACAAGTGAAGAATAAGTGTTTTATTGTCTCATCATGAGCACATGAAACACATTTCTTACTTCCTTGCCAGTTGCGCTTGACAAGATTATCTTTAGTTAGGATGACACCTTTTCGAAGATACCATGCAAAGACTTTAATCTTTAGAGGTATCTTCATGTGCCATATTTTATAATTATTATCGACTGATATTTCAGGTTGGAAAAGCGCCCTATACATGGAATCCACAGAGAATTTTCCATTCTTAGTAAGATTCCATCGAAACTCATCGTGGCCTTGTGACAGTTGCACTAATGCTAACCGTTCAAGCAAGGCATTCCAAGACGCTAGTCTAGGACCGATTAAGTCTCGCCTGAATGCAACATTAGGTGGTGACTCTTGCATGACCTTGGCCAGCGTATCTCCCTTATGTCGCACAATATTATATAGGGCTGGGTATTGATCTCGGAGTGTGGAATTTCCTAGCCATGTATCCTCCCAGAATCTTATCTCCGATCCGTCCTTAATCTTAAACACCCCAAAGCGATAAAAGTCTTTTTTGGTCGCCATGAGACCAGCCCAAAAATGTGAATCTTCAGGCTTCCATACAACCTGAGATAACGCTTTTGTGCCGATGTATTTCCGCTTAAGGATTCTTTGCCAGACACCATCCAAAGTCAGTAGCTTATATAGCCACTTACCGAGGAGAGCAGAGTTCTTGACCTGAAGGTCATGAATACCCAACCCCCCTTGGTCCTTTGGACGGCAAACGACATTCCACCTGGTCAGTCGATACTTTTTCTTCTCGTTATCCCCTTGCCAAAAGAATCTCGATCGGAAATAATCCAATCTATGTAAGACTCCTTTTGGTAGTTGAAAAATTGAAATCATATACAGTACCATGTTGGTTAAAACTGAATTTATGAGTACCAATCTTCCACCGAGGGACAACAACTTCCCTTTCCAGCTAGCTAGCCTTTTTTGCAAACGTTCTTCGACGTACTTCCATTCCGCATTAGTCAGTCTCCTATAATGTATGGGTATCCCCAAATACTTAATAGGGAATTGACCTTGCTCGCATTCGAATATCTCGGCATATTGAGGTGCTGCGTCATGGGCCTCGCCGAAGCAAAACAATTCACTTTTATGGAAATTAATCTTCAATCCGGATAACTGCTCGAATGCTGATAATATTAATTTCAGATTCACTGCCTTA
The DNA here is from genome assembly GCA_950022295.1 of Bromus sterilis. Taxonomy (NCBI): domain Eukaryota; kingdom Viridiplantae; phylum Streptophyta; class Magnoliopsida; order Poales; family Poaceae; genus Bromus; species Bromus sterilis. Next base: position 110,198,930 of record OX465596.1, on the reverse strand, counting down.
TCTAGATTATGTTCCATAAAAAGAATTGTGTCGTCCGCAAATTGAAGAATAGATAATCCCCCATCCACTAGGTGTGGGACTACTCCCTCAATTTGGCCATCTAGCTTGGCGCGTTCAATCATGATCGCTAACATATCAGCCACTATATTAAACAATATGGGCGATAAAGGATCACCTTGCCTTAATCCTTTTTTGGTTTGGAAGAAGCGTTCGATTTCATCATTGACGTTAACGGCAACACTTCCTCCGAAAACACAACTATGGATCAAGGCACACCACTCCTCTGAAAAACCTTTCATTCTCAGAGCTTGTTGGAGGAACGACCACTTCACTTTATCATACGCCTTTTCGAAATCAATTTTGAAAATGACTCCGTTAAGCTTTTTAGTGTGCATCTCATGGACGGTCTCATGTAACACCACGACTCCGTCGAGGATATTCCTACCTTGCATAAAAGCAGTTTGTGTAGGTTTAACCACATGATCAGCCACCGAATTTAATCTAATGGTTGCGACCTTCGTGAAATTTTTGAAACTAACGTTCAGGAGGCATATAGGTCTATACTGTTGTATCCTTTCTGCCTCCAAAACCTTAGGTAACAAAACAATTTCCCCAAAGTTAAGACGAAACAATTCAAGTTGTCCAATATGCCAACATTGGAACAACTCAATCAGGTCCGTCTTAATGTCATCCCAAAAGTGTTGATAAAACTCAGCAGGAAAATCATCAGGCCCAGGAGCCTTATTATGCTCCATTTGGAAAACCGCCTTTTTAATATCCTCTTCTGTGAAGTGGGAATTTAAAAAGGTATTCTCCTCATTAGAGACCTGGGGTATGTCTTCCGTCCGAGTCTCATCCAATACTAAAATATCTTCAGCTGGAGCGCCGAACAGGTCTTTATAATAGCTTGTAATATAAGCCTTAAGCCGTTCCTGGCCTTCAATCGTACCTTCATCCTGGTTTAGAGTATGAATACTTTTCTTCCGATGTCTTCCATTGGCAACATTTTGGAAATATTTCGCATTCGCATCTCCTTTCAGAATGAAGTTAGATTTTGATCTTTGGTACCATATGAGCTCCTCCTCCCGTAACATTCGTGCCACCTCAGCATTGGATTGGCTCTTAAGCTCAATTTCCTGCTGGGTTAGCACTCGTGTTTCTGCCGCGCGGTCAAGCTCATCAATGATGGTACACAAACGCTCCTTCTCTTTTTTTAGAATCCCGGTTGTGTGCCTAGCCCATCCACGAAGATATTTACGCAAGTTACGGATTTTTGTGTTCCATCTTCGAACAGGACTATTATCCGGGACCGAAGCTGACCACTCCCTTTTAACCATATCATCGAAACCATCACGCAGCAACCATCCCAGCTGAAATTTAAAGCGGTGTCGCGCGTTTGGCTTAAATGTTCCGGTTGATAAGAGTAAAGGGGCATGATCCGATAGATCCTCAATACGTTCAAGGGCGCGTACTGTTACTAATGGGTACTTGTCTTCCCAATCAGTACTCATCAGTACACGGTCCAATTTCTCGTATGTCGGTTCAGGTAGACTATTCGCCCAAGTGAATTGTCTACCTGTCATGTGAACCTCTCTCAAGTCCAAACTATCAATGACAGCGTTGAACAAGAAAGGCCAATGATTATCGAATCTCCCCTTACTTTTCTCATGTGGGAACCGTAACAAATTAAAATCTCCACCTATTAGAATAGGATGTGGATCATTATTTGCTAGGTTCACCAGTTCATGCAGAAAAGCGGCCTTATGCTCCTCTTGAGCAGCACCATACACAGCAACCAAACTCCATACGAAATTATCAGCTTTATTACGAATGTGGAATTTTATATGAAATTCCCCAGTCGTATAAGCCAAAACTTCCATAGAGTCTGAAAGGACACCGAGTAAGATGCCGCCCGATCTACCGCGAGGAGGAATAAAATGCCATATGAAATCCATGCCACCTGAAAGGCGATCAAGGACACTCATTGGAAAATCCCTCCTCCCGGTTTCGGAAATGGCCAAAAAATCCAATTTATGATCCCGAACATATTGAGCAATATTCAAATGTTTAGCCAAGTCACCAAGACCTCTGCTATTCATGAAGATGCCATTCATTGGGAGACAATTGGATATTTTGGCTGTTTCACAACCTTTCTCATTTTTTTTATTTTTGTCTTTGGCGGATTTGGATTTTCGGCCGGAAGCATGCAAATCATAGATAGATCCTAGCTCGTCCTCATCCATATCCACCTCCGTCATCTCACCCGCAAGATGTGATAGAAGCTGTCCATCAATAGTGGCATTCGCCTCCTCATCATCTAGGGATTTGGTGACCGACCTACTAGATGCACCTGGATAGACCTTTAAACGGTCATACTCCATATGCTTCAAAGCGTTGGTCGAGACAACTATCTCGTTTTCATTTCTACCTAAGTTGACTCCTACTTTGGCTAGGTTGGAAGAAACCTTAGAAGTAGAAAAAGATAAAAATGAATCACTTTTTTTGTACGTACCCGTAGTTGTAGGTTCCATCAACGCCGCCTTGCGCCTCATCGCCTTAGTGAGCGCATTCTCGTCCGTTGACGATGAACCATCCGCCGCAACGGGATGCCTCGAGCTTCGCCTAGGCATGACCGTATGCTGAGCATATGGTCGAGGCCCAAGCGGTGCTTTGGGAGGGGGCATGGCCGATGTAGTATCCCCCTCCATCACAGCCTTCTCCTTCGCAGCCTTTACTTGCTTTGCATCCAGCGTGGTCATCACTGGAGAGACCGGCAGCACCCTTCCAGCACCCTCCACCAAGGACGCAAGCAAGGGGGCGGCGTTGGAGAAGATGCCCCCTCGGCCACGGGAGCAGTATCCAGGTCGACGCGAGATAGTGAGGTGTCCCTCATAGACATCACATCCCGCCCTAGTGAGGGCGTAGGAGTCAGCTTCGCCGGCTGCACTTGAATGGAAGTTGTTCCCTGGTCGGAGCTCGGAAACTTCTTAGGCGGAGTAGAGTATCCCAACTTGGCGTCCACCTTGGCCGTGACGAAGCTGTCTCCCTCCACCTCGAAGGTCCGGTCTTCCGGCTGATCTCCAGGACGGTGTCCAGCCATTGGACCAAGCTCGGTTGCTCCAGCAGTAACGCCTGGACACCCAGAGCCCCTCAAGTCCTGGCACCCAAGGCGCAGCTCCGAACGAGAAGGCGTGGTTGTACCAGAAGAGTCGCATCCGCCTTCATGAGAATCCAGACCAGCAGCTCTCTTCCTTTGATTTAAAATTTCCAAGCCGCGAGGGTTGCAAGGAGTGATGGCCCACCCATTCAAAAGTTGCTCCATCCCAGACAAAAGGGATGAATTCCGCATCAGGAACAAAGTCTGCTGGTTCATGGCGAAATTTAAATGCGTATCCCTTAAGCAGCAAGACACCGGTAGTGTCAATATAAGGTCCCAGGTCGTCTGATTTCTTGAAGCAATCCTCATCCACCATTCCAACCCGGATACGAGCTATTCCCCTCCGTCTAAGTGCGAGCAAGTCGACGTCAATAGTGGTGCCGATAAGGGTGCCAATTGCCCAGAGACCCAAGAAATGTCTCATGGGAGGTGGAACACCAGTAACATGAACCCATGTTTGATGCAACTCCATAATAGGCTCGACCTCAACAGGTTTCCATTGAGTAAACAACAGCCGAGTAGACTGCGCCGGAATCCCAAGAATCATCCCATCGAGCCGCTCCAATTCCTCCTTAGACGGAAAGGCAATCGTGAATGAGTCTTCACCAGCGGACACAGCCTCCCAAACCCAAGAGGGACTGGAACAGATCTTTGCCACTTGGGTTTCAACTTGCTTGGCTGTAGCAGGAGATCCCTCGACTAACACCACAGCTGTGGGAGACCCAGAGAAATCCATCTGTGGCTTGTACACGGATGAAGGGAACATACTAAACATGGTGTCCCCATTACCTTGTCCAGCAACAAAAACCGTGGGCTTTGGTATTCTCAGTGTAGGACATTTCTTGAGTGGATGCTTTAGATTGTCACAGATATAGCAATAGTGCATAGGTCCTGTAGGACCCTTTTTCTTCTTCTTCTTACGTTTCTTTGAAGCAGCGGCTGTAGCGTGTGCTTGCAGGCCAAACGAGAATCCAACTGGGACTTGATGTTGAGCACTCGTCGACCCTTGCGCAGCCCCAGCTCCAAAGACCACCGGAGCTATTGCTGGCCCGGCGGCCGCTCCAAACCCTAGCCCACCGGGGCCAGCGACCCCCTTCGCGCTCGCCTGCGGCTTAGCACCACCAGCACCGTGCGTCCCCCCCCTGGGAAGCCATACCACCGACGACCGCTTCCGCGAAGGTCCGCCGACGCGGCGCCGACACCGGTGAACTCGGCGATGGAAGAGTGCACGGTCGGGGCGGCGGCTGGACGAAACGAGTTGAAGCAGTATACGATCTGATCTGACCAGTCCTCGTAAGGAAGCAGTCCTTTGATCGCTCGAGGCCGTCGAACCAGAGGCCCAGGTGCAGCCAATGTCGTCGGTTCCGGTTGGGTATGGGCCCGGACGCCGCAACAATTTGGCCTCCCATGGGTCCCGTCTTCTCCCCGCAATCATCACCGCCGACGGCGCGACTTGCATCCTCCGCCGCTCCACGCCGTAGCTCATCAGGGAGAAACTCCCCCAGAACCGGTGGTGGTGTGATACGTGGACGAGGGATTGGTCCCCGCCACCCAAGTCGCACCGCCGTCCTCTTCAGTTGTCTGGGGAGCAGTCTTCGATCGAGAGCCCGCGGAGGGGAGACGTCCTTGGTCGGTTTCGAACTTTCCCAAGTCCTTGACTCCTTCGACGGGTAGCCGGCAAACGCCCAGAATTCCTTCTCGACTTGATTCAGAGGTTTGGGAGAACGGCAGAAATCTCGAGAGACTTCCCTCTTCTCGGTTAGAACGTCAGACGCCACACTAATTGCGAGATCTGCCGCCGCTGAATTCGACTCCTCCTCTGCTAGAACCAAGAACCGAGATCCTAAGCAAGAGGATCCGCCTTCCAATCCTGTCAAGTCCACCAGTTCGACGGGATCAGAAGATGAAGTAGATCCCAGGCACGGCAGCTCTTCGCCAACAAGCACCAATCGATCCAGCAGCCGCAACTCAGTCCCAATTGTGATCAACTCCCCCTCGCGCAGGTGCCGCCCCTCCACGATCTGTTGTTCATCGTTCCGGAGGAAGCACAGCCCAGGGCGGTCCAGGAGCAACGTGCCGACGAGCTGCTCCGGAGATCCGGCTAAGCGGGTATCGGAGTATGTCGCCTCCCATCGTAGCGTAGGCAACGGATCGGAAGAAAGCTCTCGACGCGCCGCCGTGTGGAGGATGGTGACGGCGGCGGACACACCACTCAGGCAGTCACCAGTGGCGTCGCCTCGGACTGGAGCCATCCCGCAAACCTCCCACACCTGTGAGTGAGTTGGTTTCATCGGGGCTAGTGTCTTGTGTTCCAGACCGAAAGAAACACTATTATTATTCGGAGCAGCTGGTATACCGTGGTAGCTGTCGACAAGAACCATACTACGTGGAGATAGATGGTGAGGAGTGTGAAGGTCACTGCTCTCCGAGCAGCAAGGACTTGACGATGGCGTCAGCCATTCCTGGGGCAACGGGGAAGAGGTGTCCGGACTTGGGAAGCTCGTGGTAGACCACCTACGGGAGCCTCTCGCTGATGTACCTGGACAGGCTGACCGGCACGATGAGGTCCTCCGCGCCGTGCCACAGGTGCACCTTCCCCTGGCCGCCGGCGAACGGGTCCTCCAGCTCCAGGGGGCTCCAATCCCACTTCCCGAACCCGACAATCATGTCGCGGTGGAGGCACTCGTACTCCCCCTGCTGCCTTATCATCGGCTGCCAATGCCAGCACAAACACACACATCAATCAACATGTAGTCCAGCCTAATCAGGTGTGAGTGAGTAACGTTTGTTACCATGTAGCTTCGCATGCCAAACTTCTTCATGAGCGCCGCGTCTTCTTCAGAAAGGAGCGCAGGGTTGTAGGTGATGACGCTTGAGACCGGGAACAACTTCTGGGTGTTGCACCAGTAGGTCAGCCACGGCAGATGATGGGAGACCCACACCACCCATTGGTCCTGTGGGAGCTGCTGGTACCAGGCGTCCCACAACACGTTCGACGGCAATCCGGACCACCAGTAGTTGACCACCGGCCCGAGCACGGCCACACCGGAGAGCCTGTTTGTTGCATAGCACCACGGCGAGTGAAACAAACATTCAGACTTGATGTTGCACGGTGATAAGCTTGAAGTGGATGCTGTGTTACCTGTGCGGGATGTACTTGATGCAGCTCCACATGATCTCCCCGCCCATGGAGAAGCCAATGAGGTGGAATTTGGGGCCCAGCTGCAGGTTGTCCGCGAGCTCCTCAATGTCCAGGGCGATGCTCTTCTCGGAATGTGTCGGGTCAGGGTCACTCTCGGCGTACCCAGGTCGGTCGAAGGACACCAGGTAGATGCCCAGCTCTTGTGCCAGCTCCTGTACCGGATTGCACCAGTCAATGCCGTGACAATCACTTCGAATTAGCTTGTTCAATCCGTAAAATGATTCTTAAGATAGTACTAGTACTTAGTAAACAACAGTATGTACCGGGGATATTTGGAGCGCATCGTATCTGCACGAGTCGAATCCATGGACAAAGATGATCTTGTACTTGGCCTTCTCCTTTGGGACGCCAAATTCCAGGTATGCCAAATGCCTGCCGTCTTTGAGCTTGGTTCTGGATGCTGTAACGGGGGGGCCATCCGGCGACCAAACGATTTTCGGAGCTGGAGGCTGAATCTGCTGGTACATCAGCGCCAACAGGAACACAAACAGAGCTAGGGAGACCTTCCTCGCCATACCTGTGAAACGATAGAGCAAACACGTGAAATCGGTTGCAGTGTTGCTGCAATTTCAACTTCTGCACCTCTTTTGAAGTATTTGTACAGTTGTAAAATGTCTTTTGGCTTAAGAGATGGACTGTTTCAACTTAGCTTTTGACATAAGTCAGAGATGGAAGGTTTGAACATGTAGCAAGTTGCAACGTCATAAAATTCTACTCACTAGAAGGCTTGTTTATTACAGGTCCAACATGACACCATTGCTTTCATGACATTATCTATATGGGAGATGAACCTATCTCAAGACGTTTCCATGACATTGACAGAAGTAGCATTAGAATTTTGAATACGTCTTGTGGTTGTGGACAGAATGGTGAATTAGGCATTCAGACGCCTGAAACTATCATACCAAGAGAAAATCTCCCAAATCCCTGGCAGTTTAATGAAGTAAGAAGGCATAGTTCTACAAACCATTTAAAAAAAGAAAAAGAGGCAAGCATAGTCTGCTAAGGATAGAGGTCCAACAAAACAATTAAGTATGCCGTGCATATTCAGCTAAGAAAGATAAAATAAGGGATATTACTAGTATTACCTCCGATCCATATTAATGGACTCAACTTTGTCTAGATTTGTATGTATCTAGTCAAGTATTTAGACTAGATGCATGTGTATTTAGAAAAACTTAAGTCCATTAATATGGATCGGAGGGAGCAGTATCATCTTGAACTGTCAGTTTCGAGAATAGGTTCATCCAAAGTTAACTCGATCCCTACATGGAATAAACAATGAAGGTTTGATTGTCTGTACTCCTTTCATTTCCAGACTGAACGGCTAAAATCCCAAATTTTAAATTTGACAAGTGCTTCTCTCTGAACAAAATAAAAACGAGTGTAGAGGTTAGCGTGTGCTCTCTTCATGACTTAAAATAGCATTTCATTGTCAATAACCAAAATAATATCATGTCTATCGTAATAATACACTAATATATAATTGTCCATGCAAGTCACGAGGTAAGGCCTCATGGGTCATGTATCCAAGCAATCAAGCACCACGCGACACACTCCGTCAACACTTATGTGACTTTAGTTTTTGAATGCAGAAAATCTTTTTTTTAAATGCAGAAAATCTTTTTTTTTGAATGACACCAGATGTTTTGCAGGAAAACAAAGGATGTAAGATTGAAAAGTGGTCAATGAAATTTCTACGGCAGATATAGAGTGGTACAAAAATTTCGCAACAAAACTTTGGACATAGGACGCAGGAAAGGCAAGTAACTTTGAATATCTAGCAGAGGAAAATGTTCTGAACACTATGCAGTTTAGGAAAAAGTTCTGAAAGGATGACCACTTCTGAAGAATTTCCAAAGAAAGTTGGAAGTTCGACTATACCAGGTTCCTTTGTCAGCCAAGAAGCGGTTGGAAGCAAAAGATCTAAAACAAATACGTCATCCTGGTTCCTGGACTGCAAGTTTAATGCCAATGTTCATCCAGTGGCGCTACTGAATTTTTATTATCCCAAGAAAAGAAATTCTAATCGGGTCATCTAGAATCAAGCGACAAACCGGTTCAAACTTCTGAAACCGATCAACTATTTGATTCCTCTGGGACTGGGAAGGAAGCAAGTAGTACACCGTATATACATTTCGCAGGGAAACCCGGATGACTTCTTCACCTATTGTCTTTATTTGGATTTATTCATATATGCGGATACCTTGCTTGGTGAATAAATTTGTACTGCTGAAAAGTGACAAGGGCGGGGGGAATCAGGGATATTACGATGCTAGGGATTTGTAACAGGAATGAAGATGCGGTTTTCATCTGGTTGAGGGTTGATACGAGTGCAAAGAAAGCTCACACTCGCATGTAAGGAACGGAAGGCACAAGAAATACATCATGGCGTATGTGGTGAGCACAAGAAGTATGCAGTTAGAGGCAACAAACAGAAACAGAGGTGCACTTCACTTATAACTCAACGATTTCGCTAATCCCGCACTATTTCATTATGCAGTTGAAGCATCCCGCACGAGCAAGAGCAAATCAAGCACCACTCGCGATCAGAGAACCAACAGGCGGATCACATCGTACCACATGCCCACAGCAAGAATCAGCCAAACCGCCCAAGCATAAAGCGTAAACAAAGAGAGGGCGGATGGGTGATGGGTTTGCGTGCGTACCACCGGAGGCCGGCGTCGGCGTCGGCGTTGGAGGCCGCTCGGCGGCGGTCTCGGCCATCGATTGGCTGCGGTGAGCAAGGAAGTTCCACGAGTACGACGGCGGCGGCCCTGTCCCCGCTGCCTTGAACAAGTTCGTTGTGCATCCTGACGGCCACCACTACTCGAAGTAATGGCCTCTCCCGGCCGTGTATTGAACCATCGCAGTGCACTAGGGCCCACCGGATGCTGCGGGACCCACGTCTGTGACAGGCCCGAGACAATCTGGGTCAGGGTCGATTTCAAAGCCTGCCAAAGTGGGGAAGTCAGTCTCAGGCCTCGTTTGGATGCACGGAAACCCGGAGGGATCCCGGCTTATTCCCCGGGCGAAGAAACCACGGGGCCAGATTGACAGGGGGAGTTCCACCGCGACATTTGGACGCGCTCGTTGAAAGGTATCCATCCCCGACCCCCGTCGTCTTCCCGGGGAATCGCTCCACGCCTCCAGGGGTCGGGGAGAAAATCCATGGCTTGAGCGAGACCATGAGCGCAACAACTGAAAGGACGGCGACACCAGCGACCGCGCTGTCTGCTCCTTCCTCAGATCTCGCCTCCGCGTCGAAGTTCCTGTCCTCTCCGGTGAGGGCGACCGGTAGGACAGCCGAGGTCGGCGGCGGACGGAGCAGCGCCGACGGAGGTGAAGGGGCGGAGTAGCGGAGGGTCGCATGGGAGGTCGGCGGGGTCGCCGCGGAGGCTGGCGGCGGCTGGAGACGGAGGACGAAGCGGCGGCGGAGGGGCTGTGGGGGAGGGGCGGCGGTTGGAGACAGCGGACAGATTTTATTCCCTCCCCCTGTTGTTACCATTTGGGCACCAGAAGGATAGTGGGGATATCGCCACGCTGTGAGGGGATCCCGTATGCACAGGGAGAAACCACGCTGGGGGATTGATGCCCAGGGTTGCATTTACCTAGCAACCAAATGAGGCCTCATGAGGCTACTTCCAATGGAATGGACTGGTGCTTGGGAGAGGTGCTAAGTGAATTAAATGAGTTAGCAAACAATTTTTTTAATGCACAGATGCTTAGCTTCTTGTAGCTAACTTTGCTTTATTAAATTAGTTTATGGATCTTCATACTATAGAAACTCTGTAGCTATTTTGTGGTACGTACTAAAATAAAGAGGTGGTTGTGCAGTTCTGCACACAGGATCAATTTTGCCTAGGTACCAGTGCTTGGTACCGTGTCCTCACGAGGATACCATACAAGCTTCTCTCCACATTAATGAACTAGCCATGTTAGTTTTGCCCTCACGTGGACAGCTTAGCACCGGTCCAGGCTAGAGCACTGGCAAGGGCCTGAAAAATACTACTCGTTGATGCCAAATTTTTGCTCAAAATGCGATAAACAAGTGTTCACCAGGGAGTGCGAATACGACAGCCCATGCCCTAGCTGAACTTGACTAAGGTTGGTCACAGCGAGGAGTAATTTAGAGTAGTAACATGCTCATGTTACTAGTTTATGTTACTATCTTCACAATGCAAAATAACTTCAAGGTAATAACATAGATGGCCTTATTTGTTGGCTTATAGACTCATTTTATCTTGGAAAAAGTGATATGATGGTAACTAGTTAAGTTACTCTATCTTCCTCGCTCCTCATTAATTAGCTGACACATCATCGTTTTTGCTTAGGTATCATCTATGTTACTGCTGAGGCTGGCCCCAATGGGGAGTAACTTCAGCAGTAACATAGAGTCCAACTCAGCAATTTTGCTTATGTGACAATGAGTTAATGAGGAGAGAGATGTTAGTGGTAACTTAGCTAGTTACTTGCTCTTTGAGTAACATCACACATACCAAGACAATATGAGTCTATAATCTAATAAATAAAGTCTTATATGACACTACATATATGTTACTACCCATTGTGGAGGTAGTAACATAGACTCGTAATCCGTGTATGTTAGTAGTCTAAGTTACTCCCCATTGTGACCAGCCTGAAGTTACTCCCACTATGACCAGCCTAAAAGCATCTATAATTGAATCGGACAAAAAATAAGCCTCCAACGACACATAAACAATGCATAATTCAAACATACTATAATCTACTATAGCTTACTAATTTTCAGCATAAATTTGCATATGCTTCACAACATCGTTGAAAAGTTGCATCTACATCTATTAATGTAGTACTTGTTGGTCCATCTTACAAAAAATTGCAACATGTTTCGTCCGTTGTTTCGAGAGATGAACCTAAACTCTGGGCTTCTCAAAATTATGGGTAGTCGCTTTGTTTTTATCCTCTAAAATCATACTGCACAAGATCACACAACATGTCATATCAGCTACCAAAGTGTTTTTGGTTTCAATATCATTGTAGCCCCACGACAATACATCCAAAACGTATCTATAATATGTTCTTGTCTCATGACATTACTACATGCTTTTATCATATTTTTACATCAGTTTTGAGCATTTTCTGGGACTAACCTACTGACAAGATGCCCAGTGCCAGTTCCTGTTTTCTATCGTGTTTTTGTTTTAGAAATGCCACACAGGAAATATTCTAGGAATTAGATGAAAATTTACAAGAATCAATATTTATCTGACACTAATTGAAAACAAGTCATTAGTGACGCCCCTGTTTTTGCTAGTAGTGGCGCACATTAGGTGCACCATTACTAGCACGCCACTACTAACTAATAGTAATGACGTACATTTGGTGCGCCATTACTATCTCAGGTAGTAATGGCACACTCATCTGGTGCGCCACTGGACACTCTTTTTTCTATTTTTTTTGAATTTAGAAGGTGGGAAAATAGTAGTAGCGCACATTCTAACCTATGATGCGCCATTACTAACTTTTTTTTCAAAAATTTCCATTTTTCCATTTTTTTTCATTTTTCTTCGAATTTCTTAATCTCGGGTCACTATGGCTTAATGAAAGCGCAGTATATCGACCAGAGAGGTGGTGAATGGGAGATTTTAAAAATTTCTCGAGGAATTTCAAATTCCTCAGGACTGAGGCAATTCGAAATTGAGGAAACTCACAAAATGATGAAGCATAGAATCATCACATAATGTAAACATGAGCACTTAACATCATATAGTGACAGAGATAAATTCTAACTGAAGTGCAAGAGTGTAACTGATGCAATGCATAAGGAATCAGAGAAGAGGAAACTCAGAAGGGAAGGCATCAAGACAAGTCATCAGTGCAGAAACAGAAGATTAAAGTTTGAAGAATTAGCACCAGGGCACTGAAGACACCAATTTGATAGACCAGTTCAAGTTGTTGTGACAACTCTACATCTGGTTGGAGAGGCTGAGATTGAACTCAGAAGACATTTTCTTCACCTTATTATCCTTGACTTAAAGTCCTCAGACTTCGTCCAGTCACTCAGGTGAGTCTTCAAGGTAGACTCCCGAAACCTTCACAGACTCCTTTCACTCAGGGAAGTCACAATTGCATCTTGACTTCCTCAGAACGATGACTCCTACACCGGCTGGAAGATCACAGTCTTCAAGAGTAAAAAGCTTCGGATCACTCAAACTTACTTCCTCAGAAATGCTCAACTACTCAGGCTGGTGGTTTTCCTCACTTAGGTTCCTCAGGTTCCTCAGAGGTGGGTTGCTCTCAGATGACAAGTGTTAGTTTCTCTCTTGGAGCAGCCAAACGTCCAATGGGGCTCGGGGCAGCTATTCATAGCCGGGGAGCAACCCCAGGTGAAAGGACATAAATGCCCATGCACGAAATTACCATTGTGCCCACCATTCAGAGCGTTGCTAGACATGTTCTAGCTTCTTACCACGCGACACGTGGCACAGTCCAAAGTATTCTCTCTCTCTCTTCTTCAGGAAAACTGCACTGGCAGTTTCCTGACTCCTCAACCAAAGTTAGATTCCTCAGTGTCCTAAAGAACAAGGTCTCAGACACCCGAGGAACCGAACCTCTACTCCAGGAGATTTCTCTGGGTTTTCTTCAGGATTTCTATTTGAGCACTTATTCAGAAATACGGAACCCATTTTCTTCAACCCCTCCAACAGTGCGGTGTTTCCCTATGACTCAAGAAGTATACAAGTCTTAACAAAGACTACACTTCAACTTCAACTTCAGCGCGAGTTGCCTCAGGATGACGTATGGTTTCTTCAGCATCAGCCGAATGCGTCAGGATCCTATTTCCTCATGATTTCGTGCCTCGACATACTTCAGGAAATACACCGATTTCTTCAATGTTCCTCAACATTTGGGGGGGGGGTCGACAAAGGTGGTTAACCACTTCTTCGGGGACTATTCTCCTGTGTATACTCACAAACACATCAGTCCCTTAACCGTTTTGTCATCAAATAATCCAAACCTCAAAGGGGGCTTTAGATGCACTTACAATCTCCCCCTTTTGGTGATTTGATGACAATCAGGTTAAAGCTTCAACATAAGTAATTTTGAGGAATTAAGCTTGAAGAAAACATTTCATACTGTCTGGATATAGAGATGCTCCCCCTGAGGATATGCATATATTAAAGACTTTGTACTTAGTGAATATTTTGAGAAACATGAGGAGCTCCCCCTATATCCAGGATTATTTTAGAACAATGCTGAATATAAGATGCTTGAGGAATAAACACAACACCGAGGAAAGTGATTGCTGAGGAATATCATGAGTATTAAATGACCTTAAGGAGTATCATGAGGTGACGCAAAAGTATCAGACAATCACAAAAGTATCAGTTTACAACTCGTTACAAAAATAGTCTGAAGAACGAGAGTTGTAACTGAGGAACCCCATATAAAGACCCGCTTGAAGACTAACATATTTCTCACCCTTTGTAATGAAATGGCCAAAAATGCGAGAACTGATACTAGCGTCCGAATATAAATGCTTCAGGGCTGAGGTGAGTCAGGCCTGAGGCAAGCAGTTGTAGTATGAGGACAAGCACCAGTGTCTTCAGAGTCCTCAGGCGATATCTCTTGGTGCCAAGAGTACGAATCCACCGCCAGAGGGGGTGCGTGCATCTGCGGAACTGACGAGGAGGTCGAATTTCAGAGAGCTGAGGCTGCTTGAGGCCGAGTTTCGCAAGGTCTTCAGGCACAATGACTTCAGTAAGAAGAGCATCAAGTCATTGATATGTGTGATGTGCATATTGATGAATCTTCTTTTGAGACGTATGCATTTGAGCCATATAGTTGAGGATGTCACCAATTTGACGCTTAGTCTAGTCATGGTTGTGATCAACTTTCTGATGAAGACTGATGAGGAGTTCCCTGTTGGTCATCACGCGAGCTTTAGTTGTATCCTCAGTTGAGGCATCTGTGCGAGGTTCATCGATGGTATGGGACTGAGGCTGTCTGATGTTACCACCGAGGGAATTGTCGGGTAAAACTTCCTCATAGAACACATCTTCACCTTTTGCATTTGAGGCAATGGTATGGTGAAGCACTTCGACGGGAGGCAAATATGCGTGATGATTCGGCTGATCATGCTGATAATTGATACCTGTCTTGGTGCAGATCAGCTTCATGATCCACGGAGCATATGGCTTCAGGATGTGCGGGTTCTAAGCAGCATCGACCATTGTCCGGAAGAAGAAGTCGGAGACGTTGATAGGCGCAGACATGCAAAGGTTCTAGAGTATATTCTTCATGATTTCAACAACGTCTTCAGCAGTGAATTCATACCCGTTGATCGGGCAGAAGGACTTAGCAAGAATTCTGTATAAAGTGCTCGGCAGATACTGAAGCTCAGAGACAAGGAACTGTAAATTCAAGCTGAGCTGCAAATGAAGTGAGGCTATGAGAACCATATGATTCCTCAGCAGACATGTACCTGTGACAGAATTAAGTTGCGAGGGAAGTGGGGTACGGTTATATGCGTTCATGAGGAAAGTGTTGAGGAAATCAAATTAACTTATCATAGGTCTCAGTTATATGCAAGCGAATTGAGGCTACACGACGATCGTTTCCGGGGACGGTGAGCTCCGGCGACGGCGGCGCAAGAACTTGAAGAGCTCAGGAGCGGCGGCGCGAGAGAGAATGAGGTGAGGGGGGTAAATGACCGCGGTGAAGGACTATTTATAAGCAGGGTTAAAAAGTGAGCAGGCGTGATTTTGGTGGACGAGATTACCCCTGGCTGTTCGACTCGCGATGCGGTGCGGTGGATTTGAGGTTATCCGAGCGGTAAAAACGGAACGGTTGAGAGGATAAGGCTTCAATGAATGCCTCAGCTTGAGGAAATTGAGGATTATGAAGATTGTGGAGTATCAGCGAAAGCCTCAGTATGCAAAAACTGAGGAAGTTCAAATGAATGCATATAATAGATAGATACAATGGATAAGTGAGCACAGAGAGATGGGTCTGATCACATTCACCTAGATGAAGAAACAAAATTTTAAGATAAAAAACCATAGGTGAATGCTGTTGAGGACTAAAAAATGAGTATCATGATGAAGACACAAATGGGCAACTAGATGTGACGCCCCCAAAATCAATCCGTGTACAGTAATCATACACGCAGGGTACACGACTGAGATTAGGGTGCCATAGTGAGAATATCACAGCACAACACTAAACAAAAAAGGATAAACCAATAAGTTACAATACCAGGGACCACGAGGATCCGAATACATAAGTCATACAAGCCATAATATCTGAGTACAGACATAGTTAGTCACGTTTTGCCTTAAGAAGGCTAGCACAAATAACATCAGAGATACAGATCGAAAAGGCAAGGCCTCCTGCCTGGGAACCTCCAAAATACTCCTGGTCAACGGGGAACTCGACGTCGTAGAAGGCATCGGGGGTCTACATGTTGCGGTGGTCGGCATCGGGGATCTCCTGCTCCTGGACTCCAAGGCTCCAACGTCGACTGTAGCGGCCGTTAAGGCAAAACGAAAAGGGGGAAATAAAGCAAGGGTGAGTATCTAGTGTACCCGTGAGTCTTACGTCCGCTACTAAGCATTTATGCATTTGTATCAAATGGAAAGGGGAGGCTGTATATAGTGGACTACAAGGTAGAAATCAGAATAAGGATAAGAAACTGGGCCTATCGAAGACTAGCATTGTAAGGCCCGATATGCGGTACTGTTCCAGATCTAGGTGTTTCCACCCAGATCCGGGGACGAAGCACATATCGGTCCCACCGCGACATATGACAAAGCCATATGCCCCGGATTTCCAACATGATATCACAACATTACAGATACAGGATACAACATCTCCTACAATCGGCATACAACTGCCTCAAATACAATACAACAGCGGAAGATACATGTCTGAGTACAGACTACAATCAAATGCCTACTGGAAAAGAGAAAAACATCGATCCCATAACCACACGGGTCCAGGCCCTCCGCCGGGATCTGCCTAACTAGTCGTCGTCGAGTCTCCACGTGAAACGTCGATCACCATACCTGTTGTCGATCAAGAACCCTGAAAAGAGTTTGGGGGTAGTATCATGAGTACAGAGGTACTCAGCATCCAACTGCAGTGGTCATCTGACCCAGCAAGGACTTCATCACTCGTCATTCTAGGACAACTAGTAGTTTACGGTACGGAAGGGGTAAGTGGTGAGGTTGCTGCCGCACTAGCATTTATGAAGTGGCTAACGATCTAGATAGTAAGATAAGAAGCCAAGCATTCGATGAGGAATCGCCTCCAACAAGTCTTGCTATCAGCTACTTACGCAATCATAACACCTATCCTATCCTTGTCCTCCTCTTCGCATCCCAACGAAGAAGAAGCAGTCAAGGCACGCACACTTTGATCAAGTTATTTAAGATTATCTCAGTTGTTGTTGTCTATGAACAAGGAGTAGGTCTCAAGTCGTCCATAACCGTGGACACGGCTTCTCGAAAAGATTTAACCCTGCAGAGGTGTACCAACTGCCCATTACGAGGCTCCGCACGCACGCCCATCTCTCTCAGTTGCTACCCATCACAGGCAACCATTTTATGATTTAGTTCCAAGAGATCCGAAACGACAGGTCCCTCTAGCTAACAACGAACAAATCCAGGTGGCCCCCGGGGAGTCGACACCCAATCCAAAAGCTGGCCACGCTCTCGGATCGGACTCTTCCATATGACACAGGTCGGATAGCCGGTTAATCACAGATGGGAAACTGGGTCCTAGCTGATCGGGTGGACCAACAGAGAAACAAATTCTCCACTGGCCCAAGTTGTTTTAAAACAGCTGGGGGCCCAACCAAGCACACACACGTTTTCAAATGGTAAAATTAGCTTGGGCCACCACTAGAAATGTTTGAAGCTAGATAGGTAAGAAAAGGGGACCCCATAAAATCCCACACGCGGTTAGGCACGCTCAGTCTTAAAACCAATACCCGGAACTCGGGTCCTAGGTGACTCGAATGGAACAAAGCGTCGGGGCGGGATAGCCTAGACCTTCCATCCTTCGTCGAATATAGTCAACATTATAATAATCATATCATCAACAATAATATAATAATGTGATATCCCAAACCCAGGAGTAACAGGGTAACATCTTAGCATCCTAAGCATGCATACTAAGCAGGGGCTGAGCAACGAGCAATAGTAACATAGCAGTACAAGGTTTGCTGGGAAGGACATGGCTGTATCGGTTTGAAAGAGGCTGCAAACATGTGGTAGGATCAAACATCGAACCTAACCTAGACTAGCATGCAAACCGCTGGTTGAAATAGAATGGATCATAAGTAATGCATAGTCCTTGCCTGTTGATAAGTCGGGTTCCGAAGGTGTAGTCGATCGCAAGCTCGCATCGTCTCCGAGAGGTACCCGCGGGAGCACACAAGAAGTAAACACTGGAAAGCAATCAATGGTGCACCACTATTACTACGGAGCAATACAAGGTCAAAGAGACAGCACAAGGCACGGCAACGCGATACAGATCTATCGTCGAGAACGGTTACTAACAGTTTAAGTGGGGTATCGGTCACACACGACGAATACCGCACGTTTACGGTGGTTCAAGTTGCTTAGCTACAGGTGATCAACCAACGGTTATTAACATGGCAACTCAAGCAAGCATGGCATAGCACACAAACAGGTCAAGAGGTGAAGCACAAAGTAAGCTATCTATGCTAGTCAATTTAAGTGAGGCACAACCTAAACATGGCATAACACTAAGTGCCGCACGATGATTAAAACATTAGGTACTGTTCTGTCCTAAACCATATTTTAGGTTGGTTAACAACAGCAAACAACAGCATAAACACAAAGTACATGAAAAAATAATCAAGTTACATATAAAGAACACCCCAAACGGACTTACGGTTAAAAAGATATAAGCAAAACAAGTTACGGGCACAAACTGCCAACATCACGAAGCACAGGTCAGGGCAATGTATAAACAGGATAATCAATGCAAGCATGCTCACAAATGACTTGCAATTAAAGTAGACATGGCAGAAAAGGCATGGAAAAAAGAATCATGCAAAAAGGCATCACAGATCAAAAGATATTAAGCAAACAACATGGCATCGGAAAGTAACAGACTTAGAGAAAAACAGAGGTGGCTGTCAAAAACAGCAGCATAGCAACTTTGGAGCTATATATCTATATGACCAGCAAGCATATCATGGAAATGCAATACATGGTATGAAAGTAGACATGATGCTTAACAATATGCAATGGGAATCACTCAATTCCGATAAACGGTCGCGACACACTCGTCGACCGAAGTTGCAACAAAATAACAGTTTTCAGCACAGCAGCACATTAACATCAGGATCACCACTTTGGAGCAAGATTTAATATAGCTACAACACCCAAACATGACAAGTTAGAGCATGTAATTGAAGTACACATGATGCTTAACACATAGGAGAAAGAATCAATGCAATAGGCCTGATGGATTAGTCACACTCATCATGCAAGGTTGCAACAAATTAATAATAACATCACTTAACAGGAAAAGTAGCAGTTTAACGGCCTGATGCCCACTTTAGCACACAATTACACAATCAAGATGAGCTCAAATGGAAAAACTCACAAAATATGAATTAAAGTACACGCAATTCTAAGCAACTTTCATTTTGGGCGAACCGTGATCCGGGCTACGGTTTACTCGTAAACTACGGCGCAAAATTGAATCAGCAGCACAATAAATCAGACTTAGCAGAAATTCACACCCAGAAAAAAAACAACTAAAAAAAAGAAAAAGACCTCACATTGGGCCAGGCCCATTTGGCTGGAGAGGCCATGGGCCAGGGGTGCGCTGGACGGGCCGGCTGGGGGCCGTGGCTGGCTGGGCCGTGGTGGGCGCGCCGGCCCACCACGTGCGTCCATGCACGGCGAGCGGGCACGAGCGTTGGATCGGGGAGGATCCCGACCGCGTACATGGAGGCGGCGGTGCAAGGCCTTGCTGGCGACCAGCCGCAGTGCTCCGGCGAGGGAGGAGGCGCGGCAGGGGAGGCCAGGGCGGCGGCGGTGGAGAGGAGACCCGCCGGATCCGGGCGCGTCGTCGGTCGTGGGCTCGCCGGCCTCGGGCTGGAAGGCGGCGTCTCCATGGTCGCGCAAGCTCGCCGGCGGCCCTGCAAGAAGGTGAGGCGAGGGAGGTTAGAGGAGGGGAGGAGAAGAGGGAACGGAGGGAGAGGAAGGGTGCGGCTGCGCCGTGGTGGCGCTGCTCGCCGGCGATGAGGCTGGGAAGACGTCGGCGCGATGGAGGCGCTCGGGAGGCGGCGGCGCTCGGCCCAGATCGGGCCCGAGCGGGCTGGCGGCGGCCCTGCGGGGCCCAGATCCCCTGGAGCTGGCTGGGGCGCGTTCTGAGCCCACAGATCTGGATCTGATGGTCCAGATTGGGGGATGAGACTAGGGTTTCGGTGGAGGGGGTTTTGGGGGCAATTTTGTGGAATTTTTCAGGGGGGCTGCAAAATTCTATTAGGGTAAACCCTAATTGGGTGGTGGGAGGCTGGTGGTCTTTATATAGGCAGGTTGGCTGGCTAGTTTACGCAAACGCCCCCGGTACCTCTCTCTCGCGTCTGGTGATCGCGTTCGTGACCGCCGAGACTCCGTACGGACTCCGATTCAGACGAAATCTCGAACCACGCATTCAGCGCGTCGATCTCGTCGATCGTACCTCACTGCAGTGACACTCCGACAACATTTTCCGGCGCGCTATAAAAATAACCCGTTTAATTATTAAACGGGGTTTTTTGTTCCGTTGGCTGCGGCTGGTCTCGTGCGGTTTTCGCGACGTTGATCGGGTGAAACCCAGTGTCGCAAAGGTCGAGTGTCAGGGTGGAAAGGGCCGGTCTCCGTCCGATACGAGATAAGAGGGGGAAAAATAATCGCCGATCGATAAATCGGGGATGAAAATACCGCAAACAAATCAGACAATCAAACAATTCTCACCGAAAACAAAATTTTTAATTTTTGCAAAAACTGGGCTGTTACAAGCATCTTCTGACGACGTCTTGCAGCATGAGAAGAGAATAGCCAACAGTTCATATAAAGAATAAAGTAACAATGCAACAGAAGTTGCTGCAGCATTGTATAATAGTAAGTTGTAATGATTAATAATAATAATGCCTCCGAGTTCCCTTCCTCGACTTCCTGGCGAGGAAGAAAACCCGGAACCATATAGTTTAACAGTAGTAGTTTGTAGTGGTAAGATCCAGTTTTAGCATAAAGCGTCCTGTTACCGTGGACACGACTATTCGAATAGATTAAAATCCCTGCAGGGGTGCACTACTGTTCAGCCTGCACGCTCGGATCTCTAGGGTGGCGGGCACCTTGTTAGGGAACGCTCCACCAAAGCTATCCGACACGCTGCAGACCATCCTAGGCTCAACAGAGAGGTCATCCGCTGGACTATATCCTATGCGATCAGGGGTCTAGGAACCCTCACCCTTCACGCTCCTACACGGTGCGTGGCTGGCCGGTGAAGCAAAACAAAATCCAAATACACCGTCCGGACGAAGAAGACACCACTTCCCGGCGCAGGCCGCAGTACTGCTGACGTCTGAAGAGCTTTCGGACAAACTACGATGCAGGGGAGCCCATAACTCCTTATCCCACGTGAAGGTAGTGCGTACAGGCCTTTGCGGCCTCTCAAGTCATCCGCCAAACGGACAACGAACAACAACAAGGTCCACTAGTAACGTCGGGGCCTGCCTTGTCGTCCCGTCAAAGCGCGCGGTTACCAACAAGGTGAACCATCTCCTTACCTTTTCTCGCGTGTGCTCTTGGTAGAGCTCGACTTTGCGTGGTTTGGTAACTCTCGCGAGATACGAATAGGGGCCAAGCACGCCAGTAACGTCGGTCGTACCCTCCCTGTCATTCCCGATGCAATACCGCTCGCGGGCACCGTTAGGTCGCCCGACTCTTACCTTTAAGGACACAAGTTGATTCGAGTGCCTACCATTAAGTGAAACCAGGAGGTATCACCCTCGATGGTACACTTAAAGTGGTTCAACAAAGACATCACCAAAATGAACTAAAGAGGTAAACCTCGTATCATCCCGGTGTTGCTACGCTACTGAGCCGACGAGAGTGAAATACGAGTCCATTCCACTCATAAATCAAACTCGAAGCGACTCGACAGAGTCTCGCCGTTGTAGATTCCCTAGGGCGTCTGCATTGATCCGTACATCTTGCAGTTGTATAAGTTGTATCCGCGTCACTCCCCTGAGTGGTCACGGCCCGCTATCTAATCCTAACTAACAAAGCGCATGGCTCACTGCTGAATATAATATATATTTATAATAGGCAGCATAGGATAAAGGAAGGTACATCAAGGGGCGACAAAAACAGGCTATGCAATTGAATAGGATTGTAACATAGCAACAACAGTAACAATGCCTAGTGCAAGAAATGTACAGAAAGATAGGTGATATCTGGGGAAGGAAAATGGCTCTGCTTGCCTGGAAGCTCGACGGTAGAGGTATGGTCGTCGATGAAGTAGTCGATCACAGGGGCATCGGCAATGGACGTCGAGACTACCGGACAATAAGAGAGGGGGAAGAAACAATAAATACACGGCAATAATAGCAATACAAATACAATACACGACGGTCGCATTGTCAACGATGTTCTAACGTGGTACAAAGTGTTATGCTCAGAGCAGGAATCCATCCGGGGATGAAATACCGGCTCCGGGTGATTATCGACAGACGGCCCGGAGGGGGGGGGTATGTCGATGTTCGTTGTGTTAGAGGGGTGTGGTTGGTATACATATAGTGTATCCGTATCGTTGATGCATTCCGAACAACTTTTATGTTCAGAACATTTTCCATCCGGAAAGTTTTACCGGTACCGGGTAATTACCGGATAGACGATCCAGAGGGGGAAAGTCTCGGGTTCGGTATGTTAGAGGCGTGCGGTGGGTATGCGGGTAGCGTATTCTTATTTATTATATTTTTCCGATCAATTTTCATGTATAAAGTTTTTGAATCTGACTTATGGTTTAAAAGATATTCAAATTCAAAGTTTAAATCAATTTAAATCATTTTCCAAATTATTTTTATTATTTAAAACCCAACATTATCCACAACAGTGATCTTTGACTGGTCAAACCTCACAGAGGGGACCCACCTGTAAGGTTGACTGGTCAACTGACCAGTGGGTCCCACATGTCATACACAGTACTAATAAACCCGATTTAATTTAATTTAATCTAAATAACCCAGGGGCCCACTTGTCATGGACATATGTTTCTAACTAATTTTATTTAATCTGCCAGGGATTAATCTAATAGGCTGGGCCCACTTGTCATTGGGACAGAGACTATTATCAGTTACCTAATTTAACTAAAATGCCTAGGGTCCACATGTCATTGTATCATTGCACTAACAGTGGGTTTGTCATCTTTAATTAAATCAACAGTTTAATTAAGGGGCATGGCCCACAAGTAAGTCACCCAGGGGGGTTAGGCTTAATGAGGGATTAGTCCAATTCTAACCGTGCTCGCCGGCAAGCAGTGACAGGGGAGGTCGGCCACGCCAGTTCCGGCGAGGGCGAGTGGCGAGGCAAGGGGAGGGCGTGAGCGGCCAGAGGCACGCATGGGTGGGGAGCCCAAGGCATGGGGCTCGCGGGACCTGGCCGAGCTCAAGCCCACAGTGGCCATGGCGGCTTGGCAGTGGCCGGAGCACGGCGGGGGAAGGGGCCACGGTGGGGAGGGGCGCGTAGTGGGGCGTGGACACACGTAGCTAGGTGTGCGAGCGAGGCACGGCCGGGCGCAGCAGGGGCGCGCGCGGGGCGCGACCATGGCCCGCCGGCGCGGAGGCCCGGCCATGGCGGCCGCACGCAATGTCGTCGGGGGAACGACAGAAATCTGCGATGGGGCGAGGGGGCGAGCACGTGAATCGGTCAGGGATCTCAACGCGGTTCCAAAGGTGCGCTCGAGGAGGCTGGGGGTGGACCGGAGCTCGCGAATCGGGGCTGGGTTGCCGGCGGCCGAGGCGGAGGGGGTGGGCTGACTCCGGCGAGGCAGTGCGTCCCGACTTCAATTGCGAGCACGAGGAGATGCTGTCGAGCGCGGGCGAGGTCCTGGACAAGATGGTCGGGCCAGAGGTGGCGGTTGGCTGCGGCGGCGCGGCCACAGTAGAGGTCGGGCCAGGTGAGCAGGACGAACAGGAGGGAGGGAATGGGGGCGATGGCAAAAAGGGGGCGTAGGGAATCTAGGGTTTGGGCCGAGGGGCGCAGGGGGAGCTTATCCACACCGTCGTCCGGCGGATTTCCGCCACCGCGACGAGGTCGTGGCATGGCGCCGTGGATGGCTGCCACGCACGGGGGAGAGAGAGAGGTTAGGGATGAGGGAGAAGGGGTGGGAGGTTGGGCTGGGCTGGGGCTAGGCTCTGCCCAGTGCGTAGGATAGTTTTTTATTTCTATATTTTTTTTCTGTTTTTCTTTTATGTTTATATTTTGTTTGGGCATCAAAGGGTTTTTATAAAATGTGGAACTTACCCCATTATCACTGTTGCAACATACCATACTGCTATAAAAAGTTTGAGGCATTAATAAAATCTTTTGGATTTTTATCTAATTAAGAAATGATTAAAGGGGGTTGTTTTTCTACTGTTTTGAATTGTTTTAAATATTTAAAAGCCATAATAAATATCTATCACCATGGCATCTTGGACTACTAATTTTTGTGCATTTTATAAAATTGTTACCACAATTTCTGGAACAACTTTATTTTCCCACATTTCTTTGAATTTCCAAATGAGTTTGAATTTGAACTTGACTTGATCAAGGGTGATTATTATTACAATAATCATGATGACTTGGCAATCAACAAAGTGATCAATGTAGCTTGACACCCGGGGTGTTACACTAGAGACAAGTAATTCCTGAGTAATTTGGGCGGTGGCGCTACCCACCTTATAGGGAATGTGACACTTGAAAACATACAATTTTCGTATGGGTCATGATTCAATTCCACGTTAATTTCTTCACACTTAGCAAGGTAGTTCCTCATGATTTGAGGAGTACGACGCATCGTGTGTTGTACATCAGGATTCTTCAATAGTGTTTAAGCGTTAGGATGTGTGTCCATTCACTGGATATTTGAGGAATCTAAGATATTTAGCTCACATCTCAGAGTGCTAAAACGCTTCTCATCCAAAGGGTTAGTGAATATATCAACAAGTTGGTCTTCAGTCTTCACGTGGATGATAATGATGTTTTCCTTCAACACATGATCCCGAAGAATGTGATACCGTATCTCGATGTGCTTCGTCCTCGAGTGCTGTATTGGGTTCTGAGAGATCTTGATGGCACTCTCGTTGTCACATAGTAGTGGTACTTTCTTCAGGTTGATGTCGTAGTCCTTGAGGGTTTGCTTCATCCAGAGAAGTTGTGAGCAGCTTGCACCAGCGGCGATGTATTCAACTTCAGCAGTGGAGAGGGAGACACAATTCTTCTTCTTCGATGACTAGCACACCAGTGATCGTCCGAGGAAGTGACATGTTCCTGAGGTAGACTTCATATCCACGCGATTTCTAGCATAATATGAGTCTAAGTATCCAACAAGATCCAGCTGTGTGCCTTTTGGATAACATAAGCCTAGTTAAAGGACGTGGATGTCGCCTAGAGGGGGGGGGGTGAATAGGAGCTTAAAATAATTACGGTTTAGGCTTGAACAAATGCGGAATAAAACTTAACGTTTAATTTGCCAAGCAAGAAACCTAAATAAGCTAGGCTCAACTATGTGCACCAACAACTTATACAAAGCAAGATAAACAACTATGTGATAGCAAGATATATAACAAGATCACTAAGGCTATCACAAAGTAGGTACAGAAGTAAATAGGTTGACTAGATGAACAACCTATCACTAGTAGGAAATAGGCTATAGCCGCCAGCTTATTGCTGGCGGCCGCATAAAGTTGTACGCCAGTGATAGTAGCGCTGGCGTACGGAAATGTGTGCATGCCAGGGAAGTAGGTGGTATCGCTGGCGTACAAATGTTTGTGCACGCCAGAGGCAGGACTTGCCCCGGGCTAGGCAGCGGGGCTAACTACCACTGGCGTACGGTTGTCGTGCCCGCCAGCGCTAGTGCAGTCACCGCTGGCATACATATTTGTTTGTACGCCAGAAGTAATTTGCCCCAAAATTACTTTTAGCTGAGGGTTCTATTGCTGGCGGGAACTATATTTCGTACGCCAGTGCTAACGTATGTAGCTATGGCGGCCAGAAGAACTGTACGCCAGCGGTAATACTGTGCCAATTATTGATGCTTCGGCTGCCACCATGTCCCTCCATTATTGCAACACCATTATTGTTCTTCTCACTAGCTCAAAGTTCCTCCCCTTCCCCCCATCTCCACCACACTTTCTAACCAATTAAAACTAGTTTAGGTGATAGATCTAGCCCCATTACCCTTCTAATTTCCTCTCTACCAAAAGAAATGGCCAAAAAATAACCAAATTTAGCTCCTTTTGGTGTAGATCCAAATATATCATCTCCTAGGTCTAGCTAGATCTATCTACATTCTCTCTTCCTCTCCTACATTGTCTCACTTAAGGTGAGGGATCAACATAATTGTGTTATTCTTGTATTGTGCCCGGATATGTGATGATGTATATATGTATGTGCTATTCTCTTGATGATGATGATGCATGCATATAGTAGATGATGAAATTTTGCCGGATATGTGATGATTCATATATGTGCTATTCTTGTATTGTGCAGGAAATGATGTCAATATTATGCCGGAATGTTGATTCATTTCCGTTTCGGCAAATTTTGACACTCTCTTAGTCCTATTTGTAGGAAGGTCATGCCAAATTTTTTCATGAAAAATGATTGTTTTACTTGTCTTGTGATTCTATATCACGTGCAGGCGATATGGCGCCCGGCCGTATGAGTGAACGTGTCGTGAAAAAAAATTTAAGATACGCTACAGACGACATGATACAAAATAACCGCACGGAGATAAGATGTCCGTGTCGCAAATGCAAAAAAGTGGGCTTGCTGAACCCATTTTCGGGAGAGTTGCTGGAGCATCTGCTAATACATGGTTTCATGGATGGCCACACTCAGTGGCTTGATGAAGATGATGATGATGAAGTCCATGATGGTGCGGCGGATGATCATGATCAGCATGACAATAATAACGATCACGAGCAAGAAGACGAAGAGCCGCCTGATGATCCTCCCGCACATGATGTTGGAGATCTAGAAGATGCTGAACAACACGTAACCGAAGACGATGACATGCAAACACTGCTAGCTTCAGCCGTGCGGGACCCTCATCTCAAAGAGCTGCTTCTAAAGAAGACGACTAACTGCAGATCTGCTAGTATAGAGCAAGCTAAGCTAGCACAACTGGAGGTAGACTCGAATACTCCGTTGTATCCAGGTTGTGGATCGGAAGACTCTCGCTTGAAAGTAGCGCTCGATGTTCTCAAAATGAAGGCAAAACACAAATGGACCGACGTAGGCGTCGACGCTAGCCTGCAATACTGGCAGAGTAAGCTTCCGGAGGGCAACTCGTGTCCTACAAGTTGTGATGAGGCCAAGAAAGCCGTGTGCCCCTTTGATTTACCGCATGAAAAATACCACGTGTGCATCAATGATTGCTACATTTATCGGAAAGAGGACGCAGGCATGATCACATGTCCGGTGTGCAATGCCGCTCGATACAAGAAAGGGAAGAAAGAACCTCGGAAAGTTGTGTGGTACTTTCCCCTCATTCCCCATTTGCAGCGGTATTTCGCGGACTACAAGGAAGCAAAGCTCATGCGGTGGCACGCAGACAGAAAAAATGTAGTGCTGAAAGATCCAAAACGGTGTGAAAAGGCAGTTCTGACACACCCTTCGGACGCAAGCCAATGGAGAGCATTAGACGGCGTCGATGCAAGTTTCGCGGCAGATCCGAGGAACCTCAAGTTGGGTGTGAGCACCGACGGAGTGAATCCGTACAGCAACCAGAGCAGCACACATAGCACTTGGCCCGTGTTTGTATGGATATACAACCTTCCCCCCTGGTTATTGATGAAGAGTAAGTACATACACATGCGCATGCTAATTCAAGGGCCAAAACAACCAGGCAACGACATCAATCTGTATCTAAAGCTACTGAAAGATGAGCTAGACACGTTATGGGAAGGTGTGAACACATGGGATGCGGTCGCAGAAGAATATTTCCCTATGAGAGCCGCCTTGCTTTGTACGGTGCACGACTATCTCGGCCACGGATATGTCGCAGGCCAGGTTTGCCACGGACATTGGGGATGTATGAGGTGCATGGATGATCCAACGTTTATGCAGCTTAAGAAAGATCCCGGGTCTTCAAAAACTGTCTACACGGGGCATCGAAGGTGGTTACACAAGGATGACCCGTGGAGAAGGCGTGGAGACCTTTTCAATGGTGAAGATGAGCTCCGGGGACCTCCACGTAAGAGGTGCGGTGAAGAAATATATGAGTTGCTGAATGATTGGGATCAGTGCCCTAAGCCAGGAAAGAAGCAAAAGGCACCAAAACCGCTCCTCGATGTATGGAGACGAGGTCTGTGTTTTGGGACTTGAAGTACTGGCCTGTTCTCGATATGCCTCATTGCCTTGATCTAATGCATATCACGAAGAATGTGTTCGAGAGTTTGTTTGCCACTCTGATCAACATGCCGAAAAAACCAAAGATGGTCCGAAAGCAAGAAATGACCTGATACATCTAGGTATTAGGGAAGAGCTTCACGGGGGAATCGAGTCATCGGATGATGAGGAGACGAACCGACACAAGGGAAAAAGGGTTAAAAAAAATGACTACCATTGCCCCCGATCCTGTTTCACTCTAAGTGAGAACGAGCTCCAACAATTGATCAAGTGCC
Organism: Bromus sterilis; assembly: GCA_950022295.1. Lineage (NCBI taxonomy): Eukaryota > Viridiplantae > Streptophyta > Magnoliopsida > Poales > Poaceae > Bromus > Bromus sterilis. Next base: position 110,170,667 of record OX465596.1, on the reverse strand, counting down.
TTCTAGGAGTCAAAACCCCTTTCGGTTATTGTGGGCTGATAAGCAGATATCTAGACCAACAGAAACAAAGGTTCAGCGAGATGAAGTCTCATGACTGTCATGTGATGATGACGCAAATATTTCCGGTTGCGATTCGAGGGATAATGGACAAGCACGTACACGAAACTCTTTTCGGTTTCTGTAACTTTTTCGACGTGATCTCTCGAAAGTCAATTACACGGAAGCAACTCTCAAGGTTGCACGAAGAGATCGTTGTGATATTATGCGAACTTGAGATTTACTTTCCACCCGCATTCTTTGATATTTGTGTGCATCTGTTGGTCCATATCGTGGATGATATCATCCACCTCGGACCGGTGTTCCTGCACAACATGATGCCGTTCGAAAGGATGAATGGAGTCATCAAAGGATTCGTTCGTAACAGGGCCCGTCCGGAAGGAAGCATCGTTCAGGGCTATCTCACCGAATAGTGCATCTCCTTCTGCACAAATCTCTTGGGCGAAGTCGATGACCCTATTGGCCTACCCAGAAACAGGCACCTTGGCAGGCTCGACGGAGTAGGCCACAAGAATGGCCGGAGGGAATTGCATGTGGACTTTGAAAAACGACGCGTCGACTTTAACAGGGCAAACTTGGTAGCTGTACAACACCTTGAAATGGTCGATCCCTGGTGCAAAGAGCACGAAAACATCATTAGGAAGAAGTACATTGACCAAGGTAGGGAAAGGACAGATGGGGAAGTAATCAGAGAGCACAACTCCACTTTCTTGCGTTGGTTCAAAGAATGCCTTATCGCTGATCCACCAATGGATTGTCCAGAAGGCAGACTCTTATATGCTTTGGCACATGGTCCCTCCCCCAACGTTGCGACGTTTCAGGCATATGATATAAATGGGTTCAAATTCTACACGGAAGAAAAGGATGAAAGTTCCGTTTATCAAAACTCAGGAGTTACGATGGTATCCTCAATCGGTAATGAAAAATTAAGATACTACGGAAGGATCGAGGAGATATGGCAGCTTGACTACTCTGGAGAGAAGGTGCCGGTGTTTCGTGTCAGATGGGCTAGGAGATCAACTGTCATGAAAGAAAACAAATACTTCACCACCATGGTTATACCCGAAGCCGGCAGCACTTCATCAAGCGTGAACGTCACTGCGCAAAATGAGCCATGGGTATTGGCTAAGCACGTGTCGCAATGCTTCTTCATATCAGACCCCTATAGGCCTAGCCGTATGGTCGTGAGGAGAGGCAAAAGAAACATCATAAGAATGGCTGACGAAGACGACTTCGATATGTTCGGCGACCCAAATATCAAAGATGATGAAGATGACGATGATAGGACAAAATACACCACAAGAAGGAGCAGAACGACGCTACCTAGGTCAGGTCGTCCGTTCAAAAGAAGTAGTCATGATGTCGGGCTAAATTTTTCAACTGCGACAAAAAAAGGAAAGAAAATTACCAAAAGCTGAGAAAGACGCGCAATGTGTGCGAAGAAACTAGCAGCTAGTATTGATTTATCTTTTGTATGAGACTACAAACTTGTTGTATCGATGAACTAATATTCGATGACACTCTTATTATATGTACCTCTCTTTTGTAACATATATCTTTGACTATACTTGCAATTCTGTTATTAAGTCATAATTTTTTTGACCATTTTTATATGAAAACAACCTTTTTAATAAAATAAAGAGAAAAGCAAATATCATCAAGAATAAAAAAAGCAAATAAAAAAGAAAGAAGATTACCTCTGGCGTCCACCTATCCAGTACGGCAGTGGTAGTATCACCTCTGGCGGACATCTACATACGTCCGCCAGAGAGACAAAGTACCACTGGCGTACGCCTGCCCGACGACCACCAGAGAAAAAAAGTACCTCTGGCGGACGCCAGTGTCTGTCCGCCAGCGGTACTTGTGTACCTATTGAGTATTGCACGCCCACCAACCCAGCCCGCATCTCTCCTCCACTCCTCTCCTCTTCTTCTCTCTTCGTCGCCGCCGCCTCCCATCGCCGTCGCCTCCCATCGTCGCCTGCCATCACCGCTCGCCGAAACGGCCGCCACCGCCTCCTGACCTCTCCCGTCTGCAGGTACGCCGCCACCCTCTCCCATCTCTCTCCCCTCCCCTCCCCATCCCTCTCCCTGATGAACCCTAACCCGCCGCTCGCCCGTCCGCAGGTAGAAGGAGGGGCAGTAGGACGAGCACCGCCACCTGAGGGGAGTAGGAGGCCACCTCGACCACAACCTGCACCAGGAGGAGAAGGAGACCACCAGGAGCACCTGCACTAGGAGCACCTGCTCCACCTCAGGTTCATCCCCTGCCTATCCCCTCTCCCCAATGTGCAATGCTTGTGAAATGCACCTGCTCCAAATTGCTTGTGAAATGCTCACTCTGTAAAAATTGTGCAAATTGTGTTCACAGAAAAAATTGCTCAGTGTTTTTTCAATGTAGGGTTTTGTAAGTATTTTTAGTTTTATTGATGGAAGAATGAACATATCTACAAATTACCATGCTTTATAAGTAGTTTAAAAAGAGGTTAAAGTGTGGCTTCTGCTTGACGCGTCATTGGTAAAAATCTGCTCAATTTGGGATGAAGATTCAGTGACTTTGCAACTCCTTTGCAAATGCTATTGAGAGTTTTACTCAGCTCCTATCAGCTCATCCTACTTGTGATGATGATAGTCTTTATGGTGGAGATCTGTTCTAGATGTTGGTTACATACATGCTGTTTTGGGGGATAAATGCTTATATTCTTTTGTGGCCTAAGTGCATAAGTGAAATGGCCTAACTTGTTGCCACATAATTTGAATGACAAGTGCTAAAGAATTTCAGTATTAAGTTGTAGAGAATTTTAGTGATGTGCTACATAATCAGTTCTATTTATGCTTTGTGTAATCTTTACTTTCAACCTGGTGCAACCAGTCTAGTTTTGCCTTGTGTAATCAGTTCAAGTGCTTGCCTTCATTGGAATATAAATGTACTTGTTTTTTTATAACAAAATTACCTTATTATATCTTATTATATCTTCACTGAACATGGGGCAAAGATCAGTGCAATAAGCAAACAAGTGTAGCATCTATTCTTACCAGTATATATCTTCTTATTATATTGTAGAAAAGCAAGCCGAGCCGCCGCGACAGCGAGGACGCCATACCACAGCCCCGTTGTGCTACTACCTTTGAGGTCATCTCTTCGTCTCCTAGCCTCCTGTGATGCTCCTTATAGCTGGGTGCTGCTCTATTGCTTCATTTGCCATAGGAGTTTGCTAGCTAGCTCTGGTTTTGGTTCATACATGTGCTGCTATATCTAGTTTGCTGATCTGTGTGCTGCTGGATGTGAGTTGATTGCTGAGTGCTGCTCTAACTATATATACATGTGTTGGTTGTGGTCTATATGAGTCTGTGTGTTCTGGTTGTGCTGCTGCCTTGTAGCTATATATGCTCTAGTCTAGTTTGCAGGTACCCATGAGGCCTTGAGATTGCTGAAATGTTGATTAACTTCCGTTCCGGCAAATTCGGGTACTCCATATGTCCTATTTTCAGCAAAGGTCATGCCAAAATTTTCCGTGAATTTTTGCATGACTTATGCGAAAAATAGGACATAGCAGAAGTAATATATATTTTTAGTGCATACTAATTATGAGAAATTTAACTCATATTTCTACTGTTTAAATGACCTAGTATACACACATGCTACATTTTTATAACTCATTTTGCACTAACCTATCCCACTTACTAGTAGTATTTTTAAATGGTTATAATAGATGTCAAACAACGATGAAGCCGGTGGTTCTCGGGTACCTGTCGATCCTGAGGAGCATCATCCTTATTTCTCAATGCTTGCGGGTGAACACTTTGACGCTGATCAACATGATGAAGACGGGGATGCAGGCAATGAGACTACTACTAGTGGTGCCGGGGATGGCAACGAGACCACTACTAGTGGTGCCGGGGATGGCAACGCGACATCTGGTAGCGAAGCCAAGCGTCAGCGTAAGGAAAGGGGCCCAAACAAGCTCCGCACCATCCGGGAAGAATTTACGGAGGTGGACCCCGCTAGCGGTTTGCCTACACTTCCTGTTCATGTTGCAAGAGGGTACGGCAACAGCATTGGATGCATCCATCGAGAACTTGTCAACCTCAATGAAGAGGACTGAAGGTCAAAAAGCAACGAACCTTTGGACACCCTCCTCATTCAGCGGTTGCACGCGCGATACAAGTTCCCGGAACCCTATGATAACCTTGATATCAAGAAAAATCTAGCGAACACATTCGCCCTAGGCAAGTTCAGCAAAGCCTTGTCCACTTGGAAAGGGTATGTGAGGCAGGAGCTTGATGCGGGTTCCGATTTTGATAAGATCAAGGGCCACTGGCCCTCAATTTCGGAAGACGACTTCAATGTTTTCAAGGCCAAACATGACCTACCTGCAACTAAGGCACTTAGGAAGTGGGGGAAAGATATGCATAAGAAGAACGTAGCTCCCCACAATCTCGGAAGCCGTGGTTACCCCGGAAAGCAGCCAGTTTGGGATAAGGAGGACGCGGAAAGGAAAGGGCCGGACCCCTACCAGAAGTTTAAGAACCCGCTCGGAAATCGATTTGTGAGGGCTCGATACAGGGTAAATCCAAAAACCAAGGAGCTAGTCACGAACGCGAAGGTCAAGGACCTTGAGAACAAAATTCGGGAGGAAGAATCATTAGCTCAATCTCAAGGATCCTCAACCCAGGTGCCGTTTGACAACTCTTTTGAAAGGGCGCTAAACAGGGTAAAGGACTTGCCGGTGTTAGCGCCGCCGCATCGTGGCCGTGTGGTGGGTGCCGGACTTAGTCACAAACATTCATTTTACTACCCCGAGACCAAGGAGGCACGAAAGGAGAGGAAGAAGAACGAAGAGAAGAATGTGAGGGAAGAATTGGAGACCGTGAAAGCTGAGATGCCCAAGATAATCTCGGCGCAAGTGACACAGACGGTCAACGACCTCCTTCCTACCATGATGAAGTCGATTGCGGAATGGATCGACGGAGGCCGACAAGGGCCTCTCCCAGTGATCACCTTAGGTGCCAGCGGCTCGAATAATTAGCCGCCTATTGTGGAGAATACGACGGCGACCGGAAACACACCACAAGGTGTGAGGGATGAATCACCGGCCGGCACAGCGCCTCGTAGCAGCCCTTCCATCTCTTACACGCCGGCGGCCGTCCGCAGTGCTTCCTCATTAGACGAGCTCAACGCGTTGACGGTAAATAAGCGCCGCAAAAGTCTCGACTAGTTTAATTTGCGCTTGCTTGCCCCTCTCTAACGCCTTACATGTTTTCGCAGGCCGATGAGGTGGGATGCACATTGCTATTACAAGTTAACAATGAGCTGAAGGACGTGGCAAAGGCACGTATCGTGGCACCACTTAACCGTGTGTTCCACACAGTGCCTATGGCCGATACCATGTTTAGGGTTGCATTGGACCGGGTGTTTCCGGGTTGCTCCAATTTGGATCCTCCGACTCAACCCCCCGAAGCCGATAGCGAGTTGAACCTCGAACAATGCTTGTCTTGGCCCATGCTATGGCCTAAAGAACTGATTCGTGTGGACTCTTGTTTCACCACCCCACAGCAAAACGAGCCCTTTGCTGCTCAACCTGCGGATCTTGATCACGACGACAATGATGCTCGCGTCGAAGACTTCCTCGTTGATTACGAGGAAGTATTACCTGCTGCCAGCGAGGGTCCTCTTGATGATACACAAGTCGCCGGTCCGAGCCAGGGTCCTCCCTCCTGCCGCGCAGATCAGACAGAGAAATTTTGCTCGAGGCGTCTATTCTCTTCTCAAGGAGCGCCAGAAGCAGCCCCCTTCAGCCCTGGTGATCCAGCTGGTCTCAGCCAAGACACACTCAAAGAGGCGCTCCAAGATTCATTTGTGCAGCGTAGCAGGAAGACGACGGGGCGGAAAAGAAGTAAGAAACATGCCTTTGACTCCAGCAGCCAGCCGGTGGAGGGGTGTAGGAAGCCGGTACGGGTCCAGGACAAGGTACCCATCATAAACTGGCATCCGATCCATGAGTTGGGTAAACCTATGTTGCCGCCAAATTTTTTAGAAATCGTCACTTCGGATATGAGGAGCCTCCATAATTCTGTTCTCTATGTGAAGTTGAATCTTGCCAATGATGACAATCCAACATACCCGCTTTTCATAGGAAAGGTACCGGAGGGCTTGGGCTTTGTGGATCAATACCCAGGGGACTTGTTCTTCTTGAGGTTTAATGACATCTTTGACATGTTCCACATGAATGCGCTCCATCCATCCATGGTCCGCCTGGTTGCGCTCAGCTTGGCTCACCAGCTCATCAAAGAGAATACCCCGAATGTCGCTATAATGGACCCCTTCTACATGCAAGAAATGTTCTTGAACAACCCTAAGGGTAAGGTAGCGGCAACGAAGTACATCGAAGATTTCTTCGTGGATCATCCCTCCAAGAACATATTTCTCATGCCTTACTTTCCTCAGTAAGTCATTCTCGCTTGCAGCCGTAACATGCTTTAGTAGATTTCCTATAGTTAAACTAATCTGAGGCTGATAATCTCTTTGAACCATGAACTATTTTGTGTAGCAACCAATACGGCACCCTCATCGCTCTGGAGCCGAAAAACTCGCTTGCCATATATCTCGACTCGGGGAGTCATCAGAATTACAAAGACTACAAGCTAATCAAAGATGTTCTAGATGATGCTCTCACTGGCTACTCTTATAGGGAGGGCATCATAAAAAGAAAAAAATCAAAGGTGAGGAAAGTACACATTCATACATAAAACTGAGTTCGCCTGCATCAAGCAGGCGCCAGGCAGTACGAGGGAGGCCTGGTACATCATCTATCATATGCGAGAGTATATAAAGGACGAACAACGACTACAATATTCGTCGTCTCTCGCAAAATGGTGCGATACCTTGGCGGAGTCCTCCGATGCCGAAATAAGACAAGAGTTCGGCCGGATTCAGCAAATGATCGCGCGGACGATCACCATGGATGTCATACATAGCGATGGGGTGTTCTTCTACAGTCATCGTCCACCACCTAACGCTGAAATAGAAGCCCGCTTACATCAACATGGCGATGACAGACCGTTCAACTCATTGCAAGGTTGTCTCCCGTTTCCTCCATTGAAGACGAAGCCGAAGTCGAAGCCGAAGCCAAGCAAGAAGTGAGAGGGTGTGTTCTCTATGCATGTAGCTAGTTTTTTTCGAACAATCGATGAACATGTGTTGTAAACTTTATCTCATGTTGAACTTGTGTACGTATTACATGATGCATGAACTAAGTCTTCTTTTATGCATGATGGACATGTAGCTAGTTTTACATTGAACTAAGTCTTCTTTTATAATGCATGAATGTACACACATCTTCCTTTTTAACTATCTTGGTTAATATTTATATATGTCTTTTATAGATGAAGAAGTGGTATGTGGTGTACGAAGGTAGCGTTCCAGGAGTCTATGAGCACTGGGAAGATTGTTTTAAGCAAGTGAACAAGTACAAGGGCAACAACTACAAGAGCTAGAAGAGTAAAGCGGAGGCGGAAGCTCGATACTTGAACTACCGGCAAGGGCAAGAGAGGAAGAACCACCGGATGAAGTCCAACTTCCTAGTGATCCCCTTCTTGCTCATCATCTTTACCATTCTCTTGTATGTGATTGTAGTTATTAGATGACACTATCAATTCGATCGAGATGTAGTTGTGTGTGATAAAATGTAGGTGATCTATGTGTGATACAATATGTGATGAAACTCCCAACTCGTCTTTGTGATCTATGTGTGATACAATGTGTAATGCCATTACAACTTGTCTATTTTGGTTAGTAATGTGATGTAACAATATTTCATCACTCTTCTATATTTGAACCTATGTATTCTATGTATTTGTACTGTTGGCATGTTACTGAAAATGTTTGATTTTTGTATTGCTGGAATATAACAAGTTTCAGCAAAAAATATAATACCAGAAAACATATTGCTGGCGTACAGATAAGTTTTTGCTGGCGGACAGGACCTAGTCCAGAAAAAATACTACTGGCGGACAGGTACCTAGCCACTGGCGGGCAAACCAGTACGCCAGAGGCACTGGACTATATCGCTGGCGGGCAAAGGTTTCGTACGCCAGCGGTAACTGAAGCTATCGCTGGCGTACAAACTGTACGCCAGCGGTACCTGTTACCACTGGCGGGACAACGCTGGCGTACGCCTGCCCGCCAGCGGTAGTAAAATACCGTACGCCAGCAGTAGGCTATTTCCTACTAGTGTATGGGACAAGCAATGTACAATAATATGAGCAAGCACAAGATAAACAATGTAATAAGCTTGCTCAAAGTAAAGGTAGAGATAACCGCAAGTGGAGCCGATGGAGACAAGGATTAGTTACTGAAGTTCCTTCTCTTGCGAGAAGTACGTCTCCGTTTGGAGAGGGTGTGGAGCACAATGCTCACACGAAGCCAACGAGGGCCACCCTATTTATCCTCACGCTATTACCAATGAAAGATACCGTGATTACACTATTAGGAAACTTGAGGGCGGTCACCGAACCCGTACAAATGGCGACCCTTGGGGGCGGTCACCGAACCCGTACAAATGCTCGGGGCAATCTCCACAACCGAATTGGAGGCTCCCGTAGCGTCTCAAAGATTTACACCACAATGATTGAGCTCCGCAACAACAAGCCTCTAGGGGCCAACGCACCCAAGAGGAACAAGCTCTAGAGTGCCAATGCACTCAAGAGTACAAGCTCTAGAGTTCCAATGCACTCACGAGTAACTATCTTCTCAACTTCACTTACTACAACGAATCCTTGGAGAGAACTCAAACCGATGCACCAAATGCAATGGCAAGAGCAGACGAAGTGCTCAAGCCCCCCACTCTCAAATCCCACCAAAGCAACAAAAGATTTGGAGGAATATGAGAGGACGAACAAGGAGAAACACCAAGAACTCCAAGAGGAGAGTTGACTTGGTGGAGAATGTAGATCTAGATCACCTCTCTCTTTTCCCTCAAAAAGGAGAAAGAATCATGGGAGGAATAGAGAGATATCAAGCTTGAAGAGGTCAATAATGGAGGTGAAAAACGAGCTCAAGAACATTAGGGACAATGGGGAAGAAGACCCATTTTTATAGGTCCCCACGAATGCAACCGTTATGAGAAGTTGTATGCGTCCCGAGCGGTACTACCGCTCCCGGAGCGGTACTATCGCTCAAGCGGTACTACCGGACACTAAAAATTCTCTACTACCACTCGAAACAGAAGGTTTGCGGCAGTAGTTGCGGTAGTAGCCACGGTACTACCTCTCTTCCGGGCGGTACTACCGCACATGGAAAAACAGCACAGCCAAAACAAGCATAACATTTCCATAGGAACTACGATTTTGATGATCTTGGTCTTGTTTTAAAGCTATGGAAAATCTCTAGGTCCTCACATAGAGAACCACCCAAGATCAACAAAAATAAAAGCTGCAAAACAAGGAAAGGTTAACGTGCCAACAAGGTAGAAGGTGAACCTTCACAAGATAAGAGCCGACAAAAACACCAACATCGAAAACACAAAAGTAGATGTATATGAAATCCGTTTTCGATGAAGAAGAGCTTGTAATGAATACGAACCCAAGCTCCAACACTCAAAAAGAGAAAAACCAAACTAGAACGAATAAAGATGATGCCAAGGATGCAAAGGTTTGAGCTCTCCACGAACGATGCGGCCTAGCCTATAACCCGGTCTCCTAAATACCACCATGAGACCGATAAACTAGAAACCTATAAAGGTCAAACCTTTGTCTTGCGCATAATCCACTTGAGCTTGATGATAACGATCATGACCGCCTCAAGTTGGAACACCGTTCTTGGTTGCGCTGGCTCGATGAAGACTAGTAAATTGCTCCCCCATACTCCATTATTGGTGAGACTATTTTAGGCAGATCTACACAAGACCATTATCACCAAATGGTCGGCAAGCTCCAAGCATATGATATCTTCGTGATGCTCCTCTTACCTTGCACACATCAACTTGACCAATCTTTGGATAGCTCCATGAAGAACACCTTGGTCAACACGTAATCTTCATCTTACAACCTTGAAGCCACCATATGATCTTCAAGCGTTTCCTATGGACAAACCTTAAAGTATAACTCAAGGAAACCATTAGTCTATAAAGATTGTCATCAATCACCAAAACCAAATGTAACAGCCCAGATTTCACAAAAATAAAAAAAAAATGTTTTTGGTGTGAATTGTTTGATTGTCTGATTGGTTTGCGGTATTTGCATCCCCGATTGATCGATCGGCGATTATTTTCCCCCCTCTCATCTCGTATCGGACGGTGACCGACCCTTTCCACCCTGACACTCGACCTCTCCGACACCGGGTTTCACCAGATCACCGTCGCGAAAACCGCACGAGACCAGCCGCAGCCAACGGAACGAAAAACCACGTTTAATAAGTAAACGGAATATTTTTATAGCACGCCGGAAAGTGTTCTCGGAACGGTTCCAGCGTGAGGTGAACGCCGCCGGCTCGACGCGCTGATCTCGCAGTTCGAAGTTTTACCCGTATCGGAGGTCCTGCAGACCCCCGGCGGTCAGAAATGTAAACACCGCGCGCGCGAGAAAAACACCGGGGATGTTTTTGCAAACTGCCAGCCATCTGGGCTATATAAAGACCACCCCCTCTCCTAGCCCTTCTAGGGTTCCCACTAGTCCAAAATTGCAGCCACCCCCCTGAAAAACCCCAGATCTGCCCCAAAAACCCGAAACCCTAGGTCTGGGTTGATCCCATCCGTTCGATCTGCATCTGGACGCTCCAGGAGCTGCCACGTAGCCCCTCCAGCCCCTCCCAGCCGTCCGGGCCGCCCCGGGACCGAACCGCCGCCGCCAGGGCCCGCCGAAGCCCATCCGGGCGAGCTCCTCCTCCGTCCATGGCCGCCGCGGCCGGCGAGCCGCCACGCTCCGGCAGACGCCGCCCCCGTTCCGGTGACCACCTCCTCTCCCCGCACCCTCCTCCTCCTTCCCTCTCTCCCTCACCTCCTTTCCCTTCCTTCCCCGCAGGTGCAGCCCGCCATGGCCATGGCATGGCCGAGCTCGAGCTCCGAGCTCGTGGCCGCCGCCACGGCCTTCCCCGGCCCAGATCCGGCGACCCACGGCCGGATCCGACCCTCCTCCGCCGACCCCAATTGTCCCAAGCCGCCTCACGCCCTGTACCGACCTCCATGGGCGCCCACGGCCAAGATCCATCCCGCCATGGATGTGCAGCCCGAGCTCCCCCTTCTCTGTAAATTTCTAAGTCCCAGAAACTTTTATCTCGAGTGCCTTCTTGCAACGCGTTTTCCCGTTGACTCATAGGTCGGAACGAAGTGATTCTTTTTTTGTATTGTTGTGCTCTCTGTTCTCTAGCATCCATATTTTGTGAGCATTCTGTTTTGAGGTAATCTTGTTTGGGTAATTGTTGGTCAAACAGGGCACCAGATCGGTAAACTGCTAAACTGCTGTGAATCTGTTTGAAACTGTTACTTTATTGCAACTTCGGGTGACGATTGCTTCGCAACCGTTCGTCGGAATGGAGTGATTCCTTTTGCATCCTGTTAAGCATTATGTCTAGTTCAGTTCCATGCATTCACATGTGATATATGCCTGCTGCATGATGATTGTATCTTCACCCAAAGTAGCCACCCTGCTGTTAGGGTGCTGCTGTTTATATTTTGTTGCAACTTCGGTCGACGAGTGTGTCGCGACCGTTTATCGGAATTGAGTGATTCTTGTGGCATATTGTTAAGCATCATGTCTACTTCCATTATATGTATTTCTTTGTCATGTTAGCATTCCTGGTCATATAGATAATTAGCTCCAAAGTTTCTATCCTGCTGTTTTTGTCAGCCTTCTCTGTTTTTCTCTAAGTCTGTAACTTTGAGATGCTATGTTGCACGCTTAATATCTTTTGATCCGTAATGCCTATGACCTTGATTCTTGTTTGTACCTGAGCATCATCATGCCTACTCCATGCTCATATATTGCTATGTCATGTTGCTGTTCATTTGCATATAGTTTTGCACCTGTTTATACAGCAATAAATAGCAGTTTCAGCCCTATTTTCCTGATTTTCACTAAGTCCTAGACCAGTAATGTTTTGTTGCATTTTGCATTGCTTGTAACTAGTGGAACCATGATGCATATTTGCATGATTCCTTTTGCCATGCCTTTCCTGTCATGCCTACTTTAGTTGCATATCAATTTGAAGCATGTTTGCATTTCTTTTCCTGTTTATTTATTGCTCTAAAGTATGCTTCCAGATGTTGGCAGATTGTGTTGCAAACTTGTTTTGCTTGTATCTTTTTAACCGTAACTCCGTTTGGAGTGTTATTTATATGTAACTTGATTAGTTTTTCGTGTACTTTATGTTTATGCTATTGTTTTCTGTTGTTAACCAAACTAAAATTTGGTTTAGGGCAGTACAGTACCAAATTTTTTAATTGTCATGGGGTACTTAGTGATATGCCATGTTTAGGATTGTGCCCCACTTAAATTGGCTAGCATAGCTAGTTTACTTTATGCTTCACCTCTTTCCATGTTTGTGTTATATGCCATGCTTGAGTGAGATTCCATGTTAATAACATTTGCTCACCTTGTGGAGCTAAACAACTTGAACCATCGTAAATGTGCGGTATGGTCGTGTGTGACGAGTACTCCACTTAACCTGTTAGTAACCGCTCTCGACGGTAGGTGCGATGTATCGTGTTTCCTTATTGTTGATGCTTGCTCGTGTTTGCCTCGTAGTAATACATGCTTGCTCGTTGATTGCTTTCCAGCGTTTCCTTCTTGTGTGCTACCGCGGGTACCTTTTGAAAGGATCGATACGGTCAACTAGAGGGGGGGGTGAATAGGTGACTAACAAATTTAAGCTTTATTACCAAATTTTAGGGTTAGGCGGATAATTTTTTTTCTCTAGATGAGCTAGATGAAACAACCCTAGGTGGAAAGCAAGCTTAAGACAAGTATGCTAGGCAACAATTACAATAGCAAGCCAATATGCATACAAGGTTAGAACGAGTAAAGTGCGGAAAGGATAAACCACAAGTGACGAGGAGACGCGGCGGTTTGTTTGACCGAAGTTCACACTCCTTTGAGGGAGTGCTAATCAACTTTAGAGCGGTGCTCAAGATTGAGAGCGCTACCAACAACGTAGCTCACCGTATTCTCCCTTTTCGAGTCACCCCCAACGGATGAGCCTCGAATCACTCGGGGTTGGTCTTGAAGGAGACCACCACACCTTTATAGACTTCCCGGAGCACACCACAAGCAAGGAAGCTTCCGGGACGGACACCTAGCCGCCTAGGAGCCAAAGCTTCAAGAGTAACAAGTCAACGGTGAAGAAATCTTGAGGGGAACTAAAAACGGTTTGGTGGAAGTGTAGATCGGGTGAATCTCCTTCGGATCCCAATGTATTGGAGAGTTTGGTTGGGGGAGCAAGGAGGAATCCAAGCTTTTGAGGTTTGGCAATGGTGAGGAGCTTGGGGAGAAGATTAGGAAGCAAGGAGGAAGAAGAGGGGTTTTTTATACGCCCTCCCCCAAATCTGCGCGTTGGACTCGGGGGACCCCGGGCACCGGGGTGGTCAGAGAGCTCCTCCATGGGGGCCGGGCAACCGGGGGTCTAGGACCCCGGGCACCCGGAGTACTCAGAGAGTACCAGCATGGGGGACCGGGCACCCGGGGGTCCAGGACCCCGGGCACCCGGGGGTCCAGGACCCCGGGCACCCGGAGTACTCAGAGAGTACCAACATGGGGGACCGGGCACCCGGGGGTCTAGGACCCCGGGCACCCGAGGTGGTCAGGGAGGATTGGTTCTTCTCCCTGACAGACCACCACTCTGATGCCTCCAGGCCCTATACATCCTAAACTAATGGAAAAACACTGTGACCCCTCTTAATAGTGCAGCATGCCTACGACTCAAAAGGAACCGAAAAAAACTTCTGAGTCCAAGAGCACGCCATCTTCTCCTTTTTGGTTAGAGAGGGGACACCCGCGTCCGTAGATGCCACCGAGAACCTAATGACCTGAGATACACTAGAAAACTGTCATTAGTCCTCGCAAATCGTATTGTAATCAATACCAAAACTGCAATCAGGGGCCATTGCACTTTCAATCTCCCCCTTTTTGGTGCATTGATGACAATACGACTTGCCCAAGTGAGAGAGATAGATAAATCTTAGTGAGAGGTAATGAAAAAAACTACATGACAAGAATGTAAAAACATAAACATCACAAACTCACAAAGGTACTAGATAGCACATCTCACACAAGGTCTCAACATAAATAGTACGACATAAAAAGTGCGATAAAGGGAAACACACACAGCACACAAGCATCAATCCTACTAGAACACTTCTCCCCCTTTGGCATCAAGACACCAAAAGGGAAAAAACGCGATGCTACCGCAGGAACTAGACTCGGGGAGGAGCACTGCCAGCATCATCATCCTCATCCTCAGGAACGTAGGCAGCACACGGGTTGGCATAGTCTGTCGCCACACTGTCCTGATCCTCAGACCCTGCAGGCTGAGGCTCGCCTGTCTCAAGAGCTTTGGGAGCCTTCTGCTCACGGAGAGCCCGCTTGCTGAGGTTCACCTCCCGCACCTGACGCAGAGAAGAGGAGCAGCACATCTTGAACAAATTGTTGAACCCTGCGAAGAACATATTCTTCTCCTTCTTAGAGGAAGAAGGAGAAGACATCACTGTATGAGCTAAGCCGGCAGGATCCATCTCAGGTGCAGCTCGTGAGGAGGAAGCACTAGCACGTGCAGATGATGGAGCAGGATTGGCCTTCTTGCCACGAACCAGATCAGGGTGAACAATAGGCTTGAACTTCGTGTTGTGCACTGGCAGAGAGATAGGAAAACGACGCGCAAGACTTTCGCGGTTCGGATGCTTGTGCTCAATCAGCGCCTGAATGAAGGGAGCATAGACAACCACCTTCTTCTCGAAAACACAAGCCCTCATCTCCTCAAACATGAAATCCAGCACATCAATCTTGGTCCTCTCATGAGCATAGACCAAAAGATCAATAGCGGTGCCCCATGACTCATCAGAAGAACCAGCCTTGGGGGACAGAGACACCCGAAATATCTGACGAAGAGCATGGTACAGAGGAATCATGCCTTTGGTGCGTCCAATGGTGCCTGAACTGCTATACGCAAATGCAAGAGCCTTTTTGGTGCGACTGTGCTGAACAACAGTGGCATAGCCATCCTCAGGCTCAGGAAAGAACTCATACCCAGTAATAGTAGCAAGATCATTCATGGAATCACTGAGAACTTTGTTGCCTGAGCGCCACTTGAAGGAACGGGCAAAGTCATTCTCAAAGTACACCGTAGCATAGAACTGAAGAATGAGATCCTCATTGTAGGCCCGGTTGTATGATACGAACCGGACCAGCCCCATATCCTCCAACACACTGTAGACCTCGGGAAAAGATACAGTGTCACTGATGTACTCAAGGTCCAAGTCACGGTGCGGAGCAATCTTGACCTTCATGGGCTTGAGAATCTCAGAGAACACACGCTGCTGAAAGATATTCTGAAATTTCCAATCTACCTCATCACGGGCAGCAGCAATAGGATCAATACGACGCAGTCTGCGGTACTCTGGCCTTGGCAGCTTGTTCAGATCATCAAGAGCATCAATGTTGTTGTCATTATCAGGCTCTTCCTCTTCCTCTTCCTCATTAGCACTTGGTTCATTGGTCACATAATTCTCTTCCTCAATGTCATCACTGCTAGTCCCCTCAACAATAGGAGCCCGTACACTTGCACGCTTCGCACGGTCTCGAAGAGCAGAGGAGATGGAGCCACGCTCCTGGCGAACAAACTGTCCCTTCCTGCTTACATCACGGACCTTCTTAGCACGGCGAGCTCCAACAGTGCCTCCTGAGTCATATAACAGCAAGCAATGGATACGAGGATAAGTGCAAGGGTCCATGCAATAAAACATAAAAATGGGGACAATATGACATGACAGGAAAATGCTGAACCTGGGGACCCCGGGTACCCGGAGTCAAAGGACCGGGTGCCGTGGGTACTCAGGGCACCTCCAGGTAGAGACCGGGTGCCCGGTGTCTGGAGACCGGGTGCAAGGGGTAGGTACTAGCGCGAGACCGGGTGCCCGGGGTGGACACCGGGTGCCCGGGGTGGACACCGGGTGCCCGGGATAGCTACAGCGGGCACAGTAGTTGCCAGATTCTAGGCACAAACACAATCTTTACAACCATATTCCCCATCTACGACTTCTAACATGCATCATAGTCAAAAAGCTACGCCAAAAAGGGAGGAGCACGCGTTTTGACTACTAGGAAATGGAGGAGGGGCGAAAACTACCGGAGGAGCCGGCCATGAGGAGGGCCTCCGGGGAGGAGATCCGGGTGCCCGGAGGGCTCCATACGGCGAGGGGCGTGGATCCCCTAGAGGAGGCGGCGACAGCAAGGGAGGTTGGGGCGTGGGGAGAATGGTGGGAATGAACCCTAACTCCCCACGGCCCCCTCAGATGTAGAGCCGCACACCTAACCCCGGGTGCCCGGGGCCCTGGGTGCCCGGTCGAGTGACCGGGTGCCTGGGATGGTCAGAGGGTTTTCTCAGGGACAGGGGACACTCCCCCTGTTCCTTTGCTCACAACTCCTCCAACCATGCCTCTAGATTTCCTAGCTACGGGAGCATGATGCAAAACATAAAAAACTGGAACCCTTGCACAAGATAAGAACTAGGTTGTAGGAAAGAAGGCTTGGGATAGATCGCACACACTAGGTCGTAGGCAATTAGGCACAAATAACACAAGAGTCTAAATGACTCGAAAAACAGCACAACGCACTAAAGCGGAAAAAAGACGGTGACCCGAGGGTCACCATGTTTGAGCAAATGTGGTACGGAACCACGAAGATTTTAACCTTGGGCCCGTCTCCACTACTCATCTTTGAAGCACAAGTGCCATCTAAAATTCCGGATGTGAAAGATTTTGATCGATTTATGCACAAGTAGGGTTATGTTGGAATTATTGAGAGAATTCTACTCCCCCTACTTATGTGCCTACACCTAAGAAAGATATAGTAAAACTAGTGTGTGTATGCAAGATCATCAACCGATGTTACTAAGATCCACGATGTTTAGCTCATGCCTTAACTCACGGAACCTTGCTTCATCAAGTGGCTTCGTGAAAATATCCTCAAGTTGCTTCTCGGTGCCCACATGAAAGAGTTCAATGTCTTCTCGTGCCACATGATCCCGAAGAAAATGATGACGAATATCAATATGCTTGGTTCGGCTATGTTGCACGGGATTATCCACAATCTTGATTGCACTTTCATTGTCACATAATAGAGGCACTTTGTCACATTTGACACCATAATCCATCAAAGTTTGCCTCATCCATAATAATTGGGCACAACAAATTTCCGCAGCAATGTACTCGGCTTCGGCGGTTGAAAGAGAAACACAATTTTGCTTCTTGGAGGACCAACTCACTAAGGACCTCCCGAGGAATTGACATGAGCCAGATGTGGACTTACGATCCACCTTGTCATCGGCCCAATCCGAATTCGAATATCCCACCAACTTGAAGGAAGATCCTTTGGGGTACCAAAGTCCTATGTTTGGGGTATAAACCAAATATCGAAGGATCTGTTTCACGGCCATGTAATGGCTTTCTTCGGGGGCGGATTGAAATCTTGCACACATACACACACTTAACATAATATACGGCCTAGATGCAAAAAGGTAAAGCAAAGAACCGATCATAGAGCGGTATACCTTTTGATCCACATCTTTACCATTGGGATCTAGATCAAGTTGGCCATTGGTTGGCATTGGAGTCTTCATAGGCTTGGCATCCATCATATCAAATCGTTTGAGCATGTCTTGAATATATTTTGCTTGGTTAATAAAAGTCCCTCCCCTTAATTGCTTGACTTGAAATCCGAGGAAGAAATTCAACTCACCCATCATAGACATGGAAAACTCCTTGGTCATAAGATTTTGAAACTCAACATTGCAAGCATGATTAGTAGACCCAAAAATAATATCATCAACATATATTTGGCATACAAACAAATCTCCTTTTACTCTCTTAGTAAAGAGAGTGGTATCTATCAACCCCATCTCGAACCCTTTCTCGTTTAGAAACGTCGTAAGGTGATCATACCAAGCACGAGGTGCTTGCTTAAGACCATACAAAGCCTTATGAAGCCGATAAACGTGATTGGGACGTTCGGGGTCTTCAAAACCGGGAGGTTGATTGACATACACCAATTCACTTAAAGGACCATTTAGAAATGCACTTTTAACATCCATTTGATATAACTTAAAATCATGATGAGAGGCATAAGAAAGTAAGATGCGAATGGACTCAAGACGGGCAACGGGAGCAAAGGTTTCACCAAAATCCAAACCTTCGATTTGGGTGAATCCTTGTTCCACTAACCTTGCCTTGTTACGAGTGACTTGTCCATGCTCATCTTGCTTGTTCTTGAAAACCCATTTGGTCCCAATGACATTATGATTTTCCTTGGGCCTAGAAACGAGCGACCACACCTTGTTGCGAGAGAAATTGTTGAGTTCTTCATGCATAGCTTCTACCTAATCCGGATCATCAAGAGCTTCTTCTACCTTAAGGGGCTCAATACAAGAGACAAGCGAGTGATGTTCACAAAAGTTTGCCAAATGTTTACGAGTAGTTACCCCTTTTGAGATGCTTCCAAGGATGTTGTCGGTGGAGTGTTGAAGCGTTTGAAGTCTCAAAGCCGCTTTTTGTCTCTTCTTTTCAAGTTCTTCTTCACTAGGTTGAATTCTTCGTGGAGAAACTCGAACTTGCTTCCTCTTTGCTTGTGGAGAGACAACTTCTTGAACTTGATCTTGATCACTTTTATGATCTTGCTCTTGGGTCTCTACAATAGGTTCATCACCATTTGATTGAGCTTGCCCTTGATCTTGCTCGGTTGTAGCTTGAGGGACCTCATCTTGCTCTTGGATAGGTGCTTGTTCTCCCGAAACATCTTGTTCTTGTGGTGGAGGTGATGACTTCCCTTGAGGAGAATCCTCAAGAGGGGCTCTTACCCATTCTTCGATTACTTGGACTTGGGGTGTTTCTTGTGGAAGAATGTGGCCTATCCCCATGGTCCTCATAACTTGAGAAGGAGCCTCATCACCTACAACACTTGGAACAATTGGTTTGGCTTGGGAGCCGTTATCCTCATCAAACTCCACATTCGATGACTCCTCAATACATCCGGTGAATTTATTGAGAACTCGATACACATGGGAGTTTGAAGCATATCCAACAAATATTCCCTCATATGTTTTTGCTTCGAATTTAGCTAACCGGGTTTTCTTGTTGAGAATGAAACACTTACAACCGAATACACGGAAGTACTTGACATTTGGCTTCTTCTCGATTAGGAGTTCATATGGTGTCTTGTTCTTGAGCTTGCGGAGATATAGCCTATTAGAGGCATGACACGCGGTGTTGATGGCTTCGGCCCAAAGCTTGTATGGAGACTTGTACTCATCAAGCATTGTCCTTGCCATCTCAATAAGAGTCCTATTCTACCTCTCCGCAACACCATTTTGTTGAGGAGTATAGGCCGCGGAATATTGATGTTTGATCCCCTCATCACTCAAGAACTCATCCATTGTGTAATTCTTGAACTCGGTACCATTGTCACTTCGAATAGCCATGATCTCACATTTGTGTTGACGTTGAGCTTCTTTGGCAAATGATATAAAGGTCTCTTGAGTCTCATCTTTGGTTTTGAGAAAGAAAACCCATGTATATCTTGTATAGTCGTCGACAATGACAAGGCAATACCTCCTCCCACCCAAGCTATCATAAGATGGAGGCCTAAAGAGGTCCAAATGAAGGAGCTCAAGAGGCCTCGTCGATGTGATGATAGTCTTCATCTTGTGTTGCTTCTTCATGTTGCTTTCCGGCAATGAAAGCACTACAAACACGATCTTTGGCAAAAGAAACATCGCTTAGTCCAACAATGTGATCCCCCTTTATAAGGGATTGTAAATTTCTCATACCAACGTGGGCTAGCCTCCGGTGCCATAGCCACCCCACGTGGGCCTTGGCCATTAGACATGTTTTTAGGTGAGTGCTCTCTTTCGACAAATCAACCACATAAAGGTTGCCTTCAACATGCCCAACAAAGACCACTTTGAGAGTATCCCTTTTAAAGACGGTCACATGGAATTCACTAAAAAGCGAGTCATAACCAACACGTGCCAATTGGATAGTGGAAAGTAGATTGTAATGAAGGGATTTGACAAGCATGACATTCTTGAGTGAAGAATCACTCGAGATGACAAACTTCCCTAACCCCAATACGTTGCCCTTGCTATTGTCGCCAAAGGAGATGTCTGAGGATGACTTGAGCGAGTCAACGAAATCCACGAGCATATCCTTGCCTCCGGTCATATGATTGGTGCAACCACTATCAATCACCCATTGTGTTCCACCGGAGGCATAGTCCTGCAACAATCAAGCTTTGTTTTTAGGTCCCCATTTTTCAATGGGTCCTAGAGAGTTAGCAACAAGGGTCTTAGGAACCCAAATAGTCCATGCATAATCATCATAATTAGTGCCGACAAATTTAGCAAAAGTATAGCCATCATTCCTTCTCAAAAGGACATAAGATGGATTGTTCATGCCGGCATAATTAGAAGAGGGAACCATATCCTTTGATATGAATTCCTCTCCAACCTTCTTCTCCTTTTCCTTCTCCTTGTGCCCTTCTTGCAAAAATGTGATTTGTTGTTGTGGAGGAGTAGCTTGGTGCTTCTTCTTCTTGTTCTTGTTCTTCCTTTTCTTTTGAGAGGGATCAAAACCGATTCCCTCCTTGGCCACACATTCCTTTTGATTACTCAAAAGCTCATTCATGTTCTTTTTTCCTTGAATACAAGACACAAGACCTTTCTCAAGTTGATCTTTCAAATTTTTGTTCTCAACAAGTAGGGATGCATAATCAATGGAGTTAGAAGCACATGCATCATTAGGAGAGAAAGTAGAAAGAGACTTAAGAGTTGAAGCCTTAAGTTGGTTGTAAGACTTGGTGAGAGTTATAAGCTCCCCTTTTATGAGCTTGTGGCTCTTTTCAAGGAGTTTATACTCCTCACCGAGTTCACCATGAGCAACTTTAAGCTTAGAAATTTTATCCAAGAGATCATGCTTAATTTCAAGAGAGAGTTCTAGGGAATCATTGACTTTAACAAAGTCTATCTCATGTGAAGTGACGGTTTCCTCAAGTGAGGCTTTCATGGTTTCTACTTCAAGGAGATTTTGCTCAAGGAGATCATTTCTTTCCTTTTCCTCCATTAAGAGGGTTTCCACATTTCCGATGTAGTCATCATGTTCGGTGAGTGACCTCATCATGTTGAGGAAACGAGCAAGGGATTCTCCCTTAAGTGTCTTCATGAAAGCCAATGAGGCTTCCTCACTATAATCGACACCATCATCTTCACACTCGTTATCCAAATCCTCTTGCAAAGGGTTGGTAGTGGTAGATGATGGCTTAGGGTTGATAGACTATATATTACCTCTCTTTCCATGAGGCATCGGTGGACGATGGTCTTGTTCTCGTTGGGGGAGTCGAAGAGGCTTGATGAGGTGGAGGAGGACTTGGAATGCATGGCAATAGCGGCCATGCCCTTGTGCTCATCATCATCACCATCTTCTTCATCCTCGGATAGGTACTCTTCATGAACAAGAGCTTTGTCACCACGCCTCTTGGCAAACTTGTTGAATCTCTTCTTCTTGAGAATAAGCTTCTCAGATTTCTCTTCTCTTCTTTCATATGGACAATCCGCAACGAAATGCTTTGGACTATCGCAATTGTAGCACTTTCTTCTTCCAAACGTTTTGCCCTTGAAGTTGTTACTTCCGTTGTTTCCCAAAGTCCCCATGGTGCCCACATATTTTCTGACCAAAAGAGCCAAATTTTCTTCAAAGTCATTTGCCGGGCACGAGGAAACATCTTCATCTTCACAGTAATCTTCCACTTCTTCCACTTCCACAATCTTGGAGGGGGAAGCCACCTTCTTGTCCTTCAAGGCGAGGTTGTTGGTGCTATTCATCCCTTGAACAAGGTCATGGGTTTGCTTGGACTTTGACTTCAACAAGGACTTGGTGGTGAAAGATGACACAATTTGATTTGGAGTCAATTGGTCAAAATCCATGCGTTGATGGATCATGGTGACCATTGTGTCATCCGTCAGAATCATGGCACTCAAGAACTTATCCTTGATGAAATTGTCATCAGCCCATGTGCAACCATAGTTCCTTAAATCCAAAACGATGGACTTGAGTCTACAAAAATCTTGATCCGCAGACTCACCATCTTTCCTCACGAACATGTTGACCTCCGTCTTGAGAATGGCCAGACGAGATCTCTGCACACTGACATCTCCTTCAAAGATTTCACAGAGAGTGTCCCAAATTTCTTTGGCCGTCTTCAAGAGAGCAATGGAGTCTTGATAGTCTTCGGGAACGGCCCTCCTGAGCATGTGACAGGCGATATCATTGAGTTGCTCATCAACCTCTTCTCTTGGAGATAAGCTTGATGGATCTTCAGGATGATGGCCTCTCAAGATGACCCACCACACTTGTGTGGAGGCACTCCGAACATGTGACTCCATAGCTAATTTCCATTTACCAAACTTGTCAGGATTCAAGAGGGGGGGTCCCCAGTATGATTAATATGCGGCATAGGAATATGAGGACGAGCATATGAAGGAGCAGCAACATTATAAGACGGTGCAGAGGTGTGTGGTGGTGGTGTGGGTGTCTCCTTTACTCCATCAACATCCAAAGTGGCGTTTGAACGAAATGTTGATGAGGTAGAAGGACTTTGCGAAAAAGAAGCAAGTTTCTTGTCGACTTCATCACGAACCAATGCCTTCATCGACATTTCCATGGAGCTTTTAAAGGACTCCATGAAAGAGGTGAATTCGGACATGGTTAGTGATTTGGAGGAGCTAGGTCCTCCACTCTCTTGGTGTGTTGTTTGTGTAGCGGGTGGGTTAGCAATGGGTGCACCAAGTGCTCCCCCATCCGAGGGAATGTTTTCACCTTGATCCCCTAGATCGACCATATTCTCTTAGGCGGTAAAGCCCTTAATAAGAGCCCAAAGCTCTGATAGCAATTGAAAGGATCGATACGGTCAAATAGAGGGGGGGGGGGTGAATAGGTGACTAACAAATTTAAGCTTTATTACCAAATTTTAGGGTTAGGCGGATAAAAACAATTCTCTAGATGAGCTAGATGAAACAACCCTAGGTGGCAAGCAAGCTTAAGGCAAGTATGCTAGGCAACAATTACAATAGCAAGCCAACATGCATACAAGGTTAGAACGAGTAAAGTGCGGAAATGATAAACCACAAGTGACGAGGAGACGCGGCGGTTTATTTGACCGAAGTTCACACTCCTTTGAGGGAGTGCTAATCTCCGTTGGAGCGGTGCTCAAGATTGAGAGCGCTACCAACAACGTAGCTCACCGTATTCTCCCTTTTCGAGTCACCCCCAACGGATGAGCCTCGAATCACTCGGGGTTTGTCTTGAAGGAGACCACCACACCTTTACAGACTTCCCGGAGCACACCACAAGCAAGGAAGCTTCCGGGACGGACACCTAGCCGCCTAGGAGCCAAAGATCCAAGAGTAACAAGTGAACGGTGAAGAAATCTTGAGGGGAACTAAAAACGGTTTGGTGGAAGTGTAGATCGGGTGAATCTCCTCCGGATCCCAAAGTATTGGAGAGTTTGGTTGGGGGAGCAAGGAGGAATCCAAGATTTTGAGGTTTCGCAATGGTGAGGATCTTGGGGAGAAGATTAGGAAGCAAGGAGGAATAAGAGGGGGTTTTTATACCCCCTCCCCCAAATCTGCCCATTGGACTCAGGGGACCCCGGGCACCCGCGGTAAAGACCCAGGGCACCCGGGGTGGTCAGAGAGCTCCTCCATGGGGGCCGGGCACCCGGGGGTCCAGGACCCCGGGCACCCGGAGTACTTAGAGAGTACCAGCATGGGGGACCGGGCACCCGGGGGTCCAGGACCCCGGGCACCCGGGGTGGTCAGAGAGGATTGGGACTTCTCCCTGACAGACCACCACTCTGATGCCTCCAGGCCCTATACATGCTAAACTAATCCAAAAACACCGTGACCCCTCTTAATAGTGCGGCATGCCTACGACTCAAAAGGAACCGAAAAAAACTTCCGAGTCCAAGAGCACGCCATCTTCTCATTTTTGGTTAGAGAGGGGACACCCGCATCCGTAGATGCCACCGAGAACCTAACGACCTGAGATACACTAGAAAACTGTCATTAGTCCTCGCAAATCGTATTGTAATCAATACCAAAACCGCAATCAGGGGAAATTTCACTTTCACCTTTCAAAGACGATGCGAGCTTGCGATCAACTACACCTTCGGGACCCGACTTATCAATAGGAAAGGACTATACATTACTTATGATCCATTCTATTTAAACCAGCGGTTTGCATGCTAGTCTAGGATAGGTTCGATGTTTGATCCTACCACATGTTTAAAGCCTCTTTCAAACCGATACAGCCATGTCCCCTCCCAGCAAACCTTGTACTGCTATGTTACTATTGCTCGTTGCTCATCCCCTGCTTAGTACGCATGCTTAGGATGCTACGATGTTACCCTGTTACTCCTTGGTTTGGGATATCACATTATTATTATTGTTGTTGATGATGTGATTATTATAATGTTGACTATATTCGACGAAGGCTGGAAGGTCTAGGCTATCCCGCCCCGACGCTTTGTTCCATTCGAGTCACCTAGGATCCGAGTTCCGGGTATTGGTTCTAAGACTGAGCGTTCCTAAACGCGTGTGGGATTTTATGGGGTCCCCTTTTCTTACCTACCTAGCTTCAAACATTTCTAGTGGTGGCCCAAGCTGATTTTAAAATTTGAGAAACCGTGTGCGTAACTGGTCTGCAGACAGTGGATTTAAAATAAACCGGGCCAGTGGGATGGTATATCCTATTAGTCCACACCTAGAAGCTAGGGGGATGCCCACATCTGTTTGGGTTGCTAACCCGACCTCGTCCAGACGGTAGAGGCCGATTCGAGAGCGCGACCGGCTTTTGAGTTGGATGTCGATTCACCGGGGGCCACCCGAATTTGTGTGTTGTTAGTTAGAGGGACCTGTCGTTCCGGATCTCTTGGGACTAAATCATAAAATGGTTGCCTATCATGGGTAGCAACTGAGAGAGATGGGCGTGCGTGCGGAGCCTTGTAATGGGAAGTTGGTACACCCCTGCAAGGTTAAATCTTTTCGAGAAGCCGTGTCCACGGTTATGGACGACTTGAGACCTACTCCTTCTTTATAGACAACAACAACTGAGATAATCTTAATATAACTTGATCAATGTGTGTGTGCCTTGACTGCTTCTTCTTCGTCGGGATGCGAAGAGGAGGACAAGGATAGGATAGGTGTTATGCTTGCGTAAGTAGGTGGATAGCAGACTTGTTGGAGGCGTTTTCCTCATCGAATGCTTGGCTTCTTAGCTCACTCTCTAGATTGTTAGCCACTTCATAAATGCTAGTGCGGAAACAACCTCACCACTTACCCCATCCTTACCGTAAACTACTAGTTGTCCTAGAATGACGAGTGATGAAGTCCTTGCTGGGTCAGATTACCACTATAGCTGGATGCTGAGTACTTCTGTACTCATGATACTACCCCCAAACTCTTTTCAAGGTTCTGATCGACAACAGGTACGGTGATTGACGTTTCAGGTGGAGACTCGACGACGACTAGTTAGGCGGATCCCGGCGGAGGTCCTGGACCCGTGTGATTATGGGGATCGATGTTTTTCTCTTTGCCAGTAGGCATTTGATTGTAGTCTGTACTCAGACATGTACCTTCCGCTGATGTATTGTATTTAAGGAAGTTGTATGCCGATTGTATGAGATGTTGTATCCTTATATCTGTAATTTTGTGATATCATGTTGGAAATCCGGGGCATATGGCTATGTCATATGTCGCGGTGGGACCGATATGTGCTTCGTCCCCGAATCTGGATGGAAACATCTAGATCTGGAACAGTACCGCATATCGGGCCTTACACCAAACATGAGGGCACATGCCCTCTCACCTAGCATCGGGGTGTGAGCCAAATATTGAAGAATTCGTTTCACCGCTTGTTGATGCGATTCCTTTGGTGTCGCTTGGAATCGGGCCCACATGCAAACGCTCAACATTATATCAGGCCTAGATGCACATAGATATAGCAGAGAACCTATCATGGAGCGGTATACCTTCTAATCGTAGTCCTTGCCATTTTCATTAGGACCGAGTTGTCCATTTGTAGGCATCGATGTCTTGATGCCTTTGCAGTCTTGCATCCCGAATTTCCTCAGGCATTCCTTGAGGTACTTCTCCTAAGATATGAAGATGCCGTTGCGTTGCTGAAGAATTTGAAGCCCTAAGAAGAACTTCAGTTCACCCATCATGGACATCTGATACTGTTCACTCATCAAGAAGGTAAATTCTTCACTGTATTTCTTGTTAGTGCATCCAAATATAATATGATTGACATAAATTTGACATATGAATAGTGCATCATCATAGCGTTTGGTGAAAAGAGTTGGATCGAGGGAACCAGATTTGAAGCCCTTGTTGATGAGTAAGTCTCTTAGTGTATCATACCAAGCCCGAGGGGCTTGATTCAGTCCGTATAGAGCTTTCTTCAATCTGTACACCATATCAGGATTCTTTGTGTCTTCAAAACCTGGAGGTTGGACAACATATAATTCTTCCTCGATATTACCATTGAGGAATGCACTTTTCACATCCATTTGATATAGCTTGATATTATGTTGGATAGCTAAGGAAAGCATGATGCAAATAGACTCAGGTGTAGCAATTGTAGAAAAGGTTTCACTGAAGTCGATACCCTCAATCTGAGTGTATCCTTGTGCTACAAGACGAGCTTTGTTCATGATGACTTGGCCATCTTCATCGAGTTTGTTGTGGTAGATCCACTTTGTTCCGATGACATTGTGAACTCGAGGATCAGGTCGTTTGACCAATTCCCAGACATCATTCAGTTTGAACTGAAGAAGTTCGTCTTGCATTGCCTGAATCCATTCCGCTTCTTGGAATGCCTGAGCAACTTTGGTGGGCTCTGAAATGGACACAAACGAAAAATTCCCACAAAAGTTAGCTATTCGATTTGCTCTGGCACGAGTGAGTGGACCTGGTATGTTGAAGTCGGCGAGGTTTTTCTCGACTTGAAATTCATTCGCCACGCGAGGAAGACGAGGTCGATGATCTTGAGGTGAATCATCATCACTATCATCAGACTCATTAGCATCAGCTTCAGGTGCATCAGGAGTGTCAGGAGCATCCGAATAATTTTCATCAGGATTTGGGTGTTCTTCAGGAGCAGGAGGTATGTGTGTTTCTTAAGGATGGTCCACGCGTATAATATCACCGATACCCATCTTCTTGATCGGTTCATCAGGTGATGCTTCATCTAGCACAAGTGGCAGGTGCTCTATTTGCGAGCCGTCAGATTCATCGAACCACACAACTACAGTCTCAATTACTTTGTGATGGATGAGGTTGAAGACTCTGTAGGTGTGCGAATCGATAACATAACCGAGCATGAAACTCTCACATGCTTTTGGTGCAAACTTAGATTGATGATGAGGATCACGAATCCAACAAGGTGCACCAAATACTTTGAAGTAACTTACATTGGGTTTCTTACCGACCATCAACTCATATGAGGTTTTCTTGAAGAACTTATGAAGATACACTCGATTGACGATGTGGCAAGCAGTGTTGATTGCTTCAGCCCACCATTTGAGTGGAGTGTTGAACTCAGCAAGCATCATCCGAGCCATCTCGATGAGAGTTCTGTTCTTTCTCTCAACAACTCCATTTTACTGAGGGTTATAAGGTGTTGAGAACTCATGAGTGATTCCTAACTCATCGAGAAATTCCTCCAAGCCGATGTTCTTGAACTCAGTGCCATTTTCGCTTCGAATGTGCTTGATCTTCAGGTTGTAGTTGTTCATGACTCCCTGGGCGAAGCGCTTGAAGATAGCTAGGGTTTCTGACTTATAGAGAAGAAAATGCACCCAAGTATATCGTGAGAAGTCATCAACAATAACAAGACCATACATGCTACCTCCAAATCTTGAGTACTTTGGAGGACCGAATGAGTACATATGAAGCAGTTCCAGAGGTCTCGCTGCCGTCATGATGGTCTTGGAAGGATGCTTGGCCTTGGTGATCTTTCCAGCTTCACAATCTCCACAGAGCCGGTCCTTGGTAAATCTGATTTCCTCAATCCCGAGGACATGTTTCTTCAGAACCAGTTTTTGGAGGTTCCTCATTCCAGCATGCCCTAGTCTTCTAAGCCATAGCCAACACTCTGTGGCTCGAGCCATGAGGCAAGTAGCAACCTGAGGACCTTTAGAAAAATCTACAATATACAGGTCCCTTTCCTAACTCCTCGAAAGACGATGGAGTTATCGCTAACCATTTGAACAACACAACTATATTTTCCGAAGAGAACAATGAGGTCAAGATCTCATAGCATGGACACAGACATCAGGTTGTATCCGAGGGATTCAACCAGCATGACTTTGTCAATGTGTTAGTCTCGAGAGATAGCAACTCTGCCGAGGCCCAATACCTTACTTTTACCTTTATCAGCGAAGGTGATGGTTTTCTTCGAAGGACTCAGAGATGATTCCATGACAAGGCTTCTATCACCACTTCACCATTCATGTGATTAGTGCATCCACTATCAATTACCAATTCGGTCTTCCCCTGCAGAGGAATTAGTATCTCATACAACAGGTTATGAGACAATATTAGTTTGAAGAATTTAAGATTCCATAGAATTAATTCCTCAGGATTTTCCTCAGAATCAGAGGGTTTTAACTTTCTTCAACCGTCTCAACTAATATTGTCCTGGGCATTAGATCTGCAAGAAGTTATGATTAACTCAGGACGTGTTCCTACAAAGATGGTTTGTTTTTATTCACCACGCACATTCGAATGGGTGGCCTTGAAGCATACGAGGAACGACGAGGATGATAGTGTCTAATGGGATGCTGGATAGTGGTATCAGGATATAAAAATGAATAGGCATTATTATGAGGAGCTTCCCTGTGAACAAAATGATTAGCTGAGACATAATTATAGTCATTGCCCTTTGAGGTATCGTCCTCAGATGATACCCTCAACTCACTTGCATCTGCATTCATAGGAAGTTTAGTGATGAGTTCCATTCGAACCCAAATCTGCTTTACTGGAGCACCGTTCCTGCAGTTAGTCCTGATGTATTGGGAAAATACTTCACCATTGACATCTTTGAACAGTTTATAGTTTGAGGGAGCATTGTCATAGCCAGATTAGGTATAGGTATCAGGAGGGGGCATTTTTTCCAAAACCAAAGTGGTCTTTGTGTATTGTTCTGGTTTCCAGTAAGAGCCATCATCATTGAGGTTTCGGGTGAAACCGACGCCTTCTTTCCTCGGATTCGTGTTGAGGATCTGTTTCTTGAGGACGTCGCAAAGAATCTGATGCCCTTTCAGGCTCTTGAACATTCCAGTTTCCATGAGACTCTTCAACCTAGCATTCTCTTCAGTAATGTCTATGGTATCCTCAGATGAGGGGTTAGATACCACAGAGGCAGTTGATATAACAGATTCTGAAGATATTAAAGAACTAGGTAATGAAGTGATATGGTCATGTTCAATGCACTTTAAGCAAGGAGGATCAAACCCTTCTTTAGGAATGATGATCTGTTGGGAGGGGAGTGAGTCATTTTATTTCCTCAGATTGTCATGAGACATCCTCACACGCTCAAGTTCTTGCTTTCTCATGAGGAACTCATGAGCAAGCTTCTCAGGATCTGTGAGGAGAGCCTCATGACGACTGATCAAGTCATCAAACTTTGACTGAAGAATTTTAGATTCATCAGTCAACTTTTGAGATTTCTTCATTTCGTCAACCAACATATCATCACTTTTATTTAGGGAGTTTTGGATTTTCTCAAGAGCACGTTGTTGTTTGGAAGCAAGTTTAGCAAGTTTAGCATAGTTTTCATCAGGTTCTTCATAAGTGGCACCATCACAGGAAGAGTGAGAAGATACCTTGGAGCTCTTGGCCATGAAGCAGAAGGCGGGAATGGAATCTTCAGCCTCGTCATCAACGTGGTGAGTATCTGATTCCTCAGTGCTGAAGATTGACTTGCTGACCAACACAGTGGCAAGAGCAAGACCAACCACACCTTCAGATTCTTCAGACCCTTCTTCCTCAGCTTCGGGATCAGTATCAGATTCTTCAGAATCCAATTCCTTGCCGAGATATGCGCGAGCCTTGAGGGATCAGTTGTTCTTGTATCCAGCAGACTTTGAGGATCTTGAGGATTTCTTCTTTGACCTTTCATCAGAACTGTCATCTTTCCTCTTTTTCTTCTTCTTCAACTTAGCTTACTTTTCCCAAAGAGGACATTCAGCGATGTAATGGCCAGGTTTCTTGCATTTGTGGCATACTCTTTTTCTCGATTCAACTGCATCATCATCTTTGTTTCTTCTAGAGGACGATCTTGTGGAATTTCCGAACCGATTCTTCTTTTTGAACTTTTGGAATTTTCTGGTGAGGAGAGCCAATTCCCGACTGAGAGTTTCAGGATCATTAGAGTCAGCTTCAGACTCTTCATCATAGGACACCTTTCTTGCCTTATCCTTTAGCGCGCGGACTTTTGGGGCGGAACCATATAAGTCTCGTTTCTCTGACAGCTTTAGTTCATGAGCATTGAGGCGCTCGAGGATATCAGCAGGGTCGAGGGTCTTGAAGTCACCCCGTTATTGAATCATCAGCGATAGAAACTCTAATGAGTCATCCATGGATATCAGTAGTTTATTCACGACTTCGTGATCAGTGATATCAGTGGCACCCAATGCTTGAAGCTCATTTGATATATCAGTGAGCCTGTCAAAGGTTTGCTGTACATGTTCATTGTCCAGCATTTTGAACCTGTTGAAGAGACTGCAAAGAGTATCAACTCGAGAGTCTCGCTGTGTGGAAACTCCCTCATTGACTTTTGAAATTCTCATCCACATCTTCTTTGCAGTATCCAGGCCGCTGATACGATTGAACTGAGCCTTGTTGAGGTGGCCACCAATGATGCTTCGAGCTTTCACGTCAAGTTGCCCGTTTCTCTTGACAACATCAGGAGGAGTCATTGATACATCCCAACTGTATCTATAATTTCTTCTTGCTCCACGCATGTTTTGTGTGATATTGCTATGATCTAGATACACTTTCATACACTTTTGATCATATTTGGACTAACTTATTAACTCAGTGCACCATAGTGCCAGTTCCTGTTTTCTGCTGTTTTTTATTCCAGGTTTCCCCCATATTAAAAGTGCTCTAACATATCGGGAAAAATCGGATAAAAAATCAGCGCAACGGAAGCTTCCGGAACCCCGAAGGAGGGCCCGGGGGCCACCACCAGGGACCCAGGCGGCCACCTGGCGCCGCCTAGGGCTTGGCCGCGCCAGGGGGCGCCTGGACTCCAGGTGCCCTCCTGGCTGCCCCCCTTCGCCTATTTATTCCCGTGACGCGAAACCCCCAAAGACAGAGCCCTTTTCGTGATCTCGCCTCTGTTCCGCCGCCTCCTCTGGCCCTCCTCGGTGCCCCCTCTGGCCTATATTATCCCCCTGGGCTAAAAACCCTAGAACGAGAGGAGTTTCCGAGTTTCGCCGCCGCCTCGTGGCGGAAACATACAGAGAAGAAAAAACCATCTCCGGCGGGAAGATTCCGTCGGGGAGATCACCTCCCGGAAGGGGAGATCATCGCCATCGTCATCATCATCGTCACGGGCATCATCGAGATCATCATCGACATCATCCCCAACATCAGCACCATCTCCACCTCCATCCCATCTCATCTCACAATTGCAACTTGTGTTGTAATCCGTACCATCTATCATCTCTACTCTGTTGGTGTTGATTACTACTTTGTGGTGAATGTTATTGAGTTTTGTTGGAGAAATATTATTGTCTCCAAATTGTTTGCCACCCATCTATCACCTCTGATCATGATCTCTTTTATGTCTTGTGAGTAGTTACTTTAGTTCTTGAGGACATGGGAGAAGTCTAGTTGTTAGTAGTCATATGATGTTGAAGTAATATGTGTTGTTTGATATTTAAGTTGTGTTGTTATTTTCCTAGTGGTGTTGTGTGAGTCGAACACCCAACACTTCGCCTTCTTAAGGACCTAGGGTAATACATTGTGTACACAGAATGCTTATGGTGGGTTGCCGGAGTGACAGAAACCTGAACCCCAGTTCGCACACTTTTGCACAATGGAGTTATGGATCCTTGATTGTAATGCTGTGGTTAGGCTTATGCCTTAATTACTACCTTGTATTTGCGGATGCTTGCAAGGTGTGTAATCATAAGAGTACACTTATCTTAGTCTAGAAGGTGTACTAGCATTGATCCACCCACCGACACTTATCGACACTATACATACTACTTGGAGGAATATGGTGAAAGTAACTTGGCTACCTCTCCCGTGTGTTCTCAAGAACGCTTTAGCTTTTATAAGTTCAGTTCCTAAGCTTATCCTTGTGAAAGGATTGGGCCACTTGCTACTCCTCATTTACCCTGTTTTACTTTGCTTGTCTTTTACCTTTCTGTTGCTTAAACCAAAAACCCCTAAATATTTATCTTTTAGTGTGTGCAGACCTTTACTTATCCAGGGTCACTTGTCAATACCTTCTGCTCCTCGCTTGGATCGACATCCTTATTTATCGAAAAACTACAATTGATCCCCTAGACTTGTGGTTTATCGAGAATCGTTTATTGGCGCGGTTGACAGGGGAGGCATCCCAACTAAACCTATCAACTTCACCACCATCAACGAGCTTTTCTGGCGCCGTTGCCGGGGAGTGTAGAGCTATTGGTAAGTGAAGCCGGTAAGGAAAACTTTACTTTGTGTTGCTGTTTTTATTTTTTGCTGTTGCTACCCTCAGTCCTTATGGACCCCTCTATTGTTGGTTCGTTGCTGGTGAGGAGCCTCCCCACGACTGTGGTGGTCAGTCCTACCCCTACTGAAATTGTGCCCTATAAAATACCAACTGGTATTATTGATTATGTCTTGGCTAATCGTTATACAGGAGCAGGACATCCAGGAGAACACCTTCTATATTTGTCACAATTATGTTCTTTATTTAAGCTTGCAGGTGTAACGGTGGAGTTCGTCATGAAGAAATTATTCTCCGTATCACTTAAAGATAAAGCTTCAGATTGGTATAAGCTACTCGATAACTTTGATTTTCTTGAATGGCAAGAGCTTATGTCTCTCTTTTATGCAAAGTTTTATGCTCTTCGTGAAATTCACCAAGACAGGAACTACATCTACAACTTTTGGTCTCGCGATGGAGAGAGCATCGCTCAAGCTTGGGGGAGACTGAAGTCCCTGATGCTCAAATGTCCCAACCATGATCTCCCCAAGGAAATTATACTTACAAAATTTTATGCCAGGCTTTCTCGTCAGGACAAGGAGATGTTGGATGCCTCCTCTAGCGGGGTATTCCAGACCAGAAGTACAGAAGAAAAATGGGATCTTATTGAAAGGATCCAGAAGAATACTGAAGACTAGGAAATTGATAAAGCTATTGAACCCGCTATAAACTATGAGCATGCTACATTGAGAGTTATGTGAAGAATGATTACTTTAATACCTTTTTCTCTAAAATTGGTCTTGATTCCCAGCTAATGATTGACTTTTGCAAGGACTTTGCTTCTCATGTTGATTCTTCTAAGAAGAAGGAGAGTCAACATCATAAACATGTCAAGGAGTCGCCTATTGAGATTAATGTTACTGATCCTATTTTACCTGCAGTTGTGTATGAATAGCCTCCTTATCCATCAAGGATAAAGGAGCACTCTTTTGTTACAGGTATTCTAAACAAAAATGGAAGGACCACTGATGAACCTAAGGACCTGATCAAGGTCAAGCCTCAAGTTGCAATGGTTAAGGATCTGGTAACCAGTGATATTGAAGAATCTATTATTAGTTTTTGTGATGTTTCCACTAACATTGTCACATCCAAGAACAAAGGCCCAATTTCAGGTACACCTGTTGTATCTATCAAAATAGGAGAGCATAACTACTATGGGCTATGTGATTTGGGATCCAGTGTCAGCGCTATTCCCTTCTCACTTTATCAAGAGATCATGCACGAGATTCAGCCGTGTGAGATCGAAGACATATATGTCACGATTCATCTTGCAAATAAACAGACAATCTCTCCAGTTGGGATTGTAAGAGACGTTGAAGTACTCTACGGGAAGGTAAAATATCCTACTGACTTTCTTGTACTTGGTTCAGTGCAAGATAGTTTTTGCCCTATTATCCTTCGTAGGCCCGTCCTCAGCACTTGTGGAGCTATAATAGATTGCAAGAAAGGTAAAATTACTGTTGAATTCAACGGTGAGCCGTATGAATTTAATTTTTCTAAGTTTTCTATGCAGCCTCGTGGTATTGATTTGTCTAGTAATGACAAGATTATTTAAGAAATTTCTTCTATCGCTATCCCTCCTGACGACACTTTGCAACAATTTATGGAAGACCACGAGAATGACATGCGTATGCAGGAAAGGAATGAGCTAGAAGACATATTCTTAAGACAACCTGCTATCCCGAAGCACAACCTCCCGGTTGAACCTTTAAGAATCCTCTCGCAACCAAAACAAGACCCGGTGTTTGATCTAAAACCACTTCCCGATACTCTCAAGTATGCTTATTTAGATGAAAATAAAGTATATCCTATTATTATCAATTCTAACCTTTCAGGGTATGAAGAAGAGCGATTATTGGAGACACTCTGCAGACACCGAGGTGCTATTGGCTATACTCTTGATGATCTCAAGGGTATTAGTCCATCCATTTGCCAACATACTATCAATCTCGAGCCCGATGCTAAACCGGTTGTTGATCATCAATGACGGTTGAACACAAAGATGAAGGACGTGGTTAGGACGGAGGTTCTCAAACTTCTAGCCGTAGGTATCATTATCCTATAGCTGATAGTAAGTGGGTAAGTCCAGTTCATTGTGTTCCTAAGAAAGGAGGTATGACTGTTGTTCCTAATGATAAAAATGAACTAATACCTCAGCGGACTATTATTGGATATAGAATTTGTATTGATTTCAGGAAGTTGAACAAGGCCACCCGGAAGGACCACTATCCTCTACCCTTTATTGATCAGATGCTTGAGAGGCTGTCTAAAAACACCCACTTTTGCTATCTTGATGGGTATTCTGGCTTCTATCAGATTCATGTTAACACCGTGCATCAAAAGAAGACTACTTTCATGTGTCCTTACGGTACTTATGCTTATAGGTGTATGCCTTTTGGTTTGTGTAATGCACCTGCTACTTTTCAGATGTGTATGTCTGCTATATTTCATGGTTTCTGTGAGGAGGTTGTGGAGGTCTTCATGGACGACTTTTCTGTCTATGGAACCTCCTTTGACCACTGTCTTCACAATCTTAATAAAGTTTTGCAGAGATGTGAAGAAACAAATTTGGTGATTAATTGGGAGAAGTGCCATTTCATGGTTAACAAAGGTATAATTCTTGGTCATAAGATTTCCGAAAGGGGACTTGAAGCGGACAAGGGAAAGATTGAAGCTATTGAAAGGATGCCCTATCCAAGGGACATCAAAGGTATTCGTCGTTTTCTCGGTCATGCTGGTTTCTATAGAAGATTTATCAAGGACTTTTCTAAGACCTTAAGAACCCTCACCAATCTTCTCCATAAGGATGTTCCTTTTGTTTTTGATGAAGATTGTAAGGAAGCCTTCGAAATTCTTAAGAATGCTTTGATAACCGCTCCTATAGTACAACCACCTGACTGGAATTTTCCCTTTGAAATTATGTGTGATGCTAGTGATTTTGCTGTTGGAGCTGTTTTAGGACAAAGGGTTGATAAGAAGTTGAATGTTATACACTATTCTAGCAAAACCCTTGATAGTGCTCAAAAGAATTATGCTACTACCGAGAAAGAATTCTTGGCAGTGGTGTTTTCTTGTGATAAGTTTAGGCAGTATATTGTTGATTCTAAGGTTATTATTCATACTGACCATGCTGCCATTAAGTATCTTATGCAAAAAAAGGATGCCAAACCAAGGCTCATAAGATGGGTACTCCTTCTTCAAGAATTTGATTTGCAGATTGTCGATAGAAAAGGAGAAGATAATCCGGTGGCGGACAACCTTTCAAGGATGGAAGATATTCCGCACGATCCTATTCCAGTCAACGACAATTTTCCAGACGAAAAACTTGCTGTTGTAAAAGTACAATCTCATTCCGATCCTTGGTTTGCAGATTATGCTAATTTTATTGTTGCAAAGTTTTTGCCTCCAGGTTTTACATTTCAGCAGAGGGAGAAATTCTTCACGGATTTGAGGAATTACTTTTGGGATGACCCACATCTTTATAAAGAAGGTGCGGATGGGACCGTAAGAAGGTGTATACCAGAGCACGAGCAGAAAGACATTCTTCGACAATGTCACGATAGTCCCTATGGAGGACATCATGCCGGTGTAAGGACCGCACATAAAGTTCTACAATCAGGTTTTTATTGGCCTAATCTTTTTAAGGACGCCAGAAGGTACGTTCTATCTTGTGATAAGTGTCAGAGAGTTGGTAACATTAGCAGGAGAAATGAGATGCCTATGAATTACTCACTAGTAATCGAACCTTTCGATTGCTGGGGTTTTGATTTTATGGGTCCTTTTCCTCCTTCACACAAGTACACACCCATCTTAGTTGCTGTTGATTATGTAACCAAGTGGGTTGAAGCAATCCCCACTAAGAGTGCTGATCACAAGACATCTTTGAAAATGCTCAAGGATGTAATTTTTCCCAGGTTTGGTGTACCAAGGTACCTAATGACAGATGGAGGGTCGCACTTCACGCATGGAGATTTTAGGAAAGCTCTAGCCAAGTACGATGTCAATCATTGAATTGCATCACCGTACCACCCTCCAACTAGTGGGCAAGTTGAGCTCACCAATAGAGAGATCAAGTTGATCTTACAGAAAACAGTAAAAAGTTCTAGAAAGGACTGGTCAAAGAAGTTAGGAGATGCTCTGTGGGCGTATAGAACTGCTTACAAAAACCCCATGGGCATGTCTCCGTATAAGATGGTCTATGGCAAAGCTTGCCATTTGCCATTAGAGTTAGAGCACAAAGCTTTCTGGGCTGTCAAAGAGCTGAATGCTGACCCAAAGTTAGCTGGTGAAAAGCGTCTCATGAACTTGACTTCTCTAGATGAGTGGAGAAGTGAAGCTTACGAGAGCGCTAAAATGTTCAAAGAAAAGGTAAAGAAGTGGCACGATAAAAGGATTCTGAAACGTGAATTTAATATTGGTGATAAAGTTTTGTTGTTTATATCCCGTTTCAGGTTTTCTCCAGGTAAACTACTTTCCAGATGGGAAGGACCTTTTCATATCGAAGAAGTATATCGGTCCGGTGCAATCAAGATTAACAATTTTGAAGGAACCAAAACTCAAGTTGTGAATGGAAAAAGACTCAAACATTACATGGCAGGTGATCCTATCAATGTGGATGTGAACATGTCATATAGAAGAACTCATGAAGAACATGGTGCAGCCCAGTTTCAGACACCGGCAGGAGCAGAATAAGAAAAGGTATGTATTACGGTAAGGAAACATCGCGAACGTCAATAAAAGTTTACTTTTCAAAGTTTTTGCAAAATTAGGAAAATTCCGAGCCCAAGTGGAGCCGGAGAGGAGCTCCAGGGGAGCCAGGAGGCCTCCCGGCGCGCCCCCCTCCTGTCCACGCCAGGCACCCTCCTGGGAGCCCCGGACTCCGACTCCGACTCCACTTTGGCTTGAAACCTTCCTTCTATTGCAGAAATTTCGCTATATATTTTCCCGGATAGTCCCGGCATCGTATCTATCGATTTCGCGTGTTTTATTTCTCGGTTTGTTTCTGCCAGAAAAACTTTCAGCAGACCTAGGTGCCATGGCTTCCCCATGTTCCCCCCAGGACAAGTTCGTCATCATCATCATCAACCCTTACCTCGCAGAGGTGAAGAAGCACCCCTAGATCCTTCGTGTGGAGGATGGTGTCCTCCACAAGGAAGATCTGGAGGGACAATTCAAGGGAAGGAGCACCGAGGAGCGGCTGAAGGAGATGGAACATGAGGTCTTCAAGTTCAAGAATATGGTGGAGCGTGGTGTTGAAGCTAACTTTGACATCATGAATGAGATAGAGGCTTCCCACAAGAAGGAGATGAAGGAGATGTGGTCAAGTTTGGCCGCACTAGAAGAAAAAGTTTATGAGCTTCAAGCACAGATCTATGATCTCCAGAACCAGAACTGTGAGTATGAACTTAAGTTCTTACGCATAGGTTTGGGTGCTGAGTGCAGGATCCTGGAGACGGGAATGTCCTTCGAGACTGGAGAACCTTTGCCTTGGAAGCGCTTCGCCAAGGATTACGTGATCAACAAGAACAAGAATGAGGAGTAAATCTCCTCGGGTAATGGCACCCCCTCAGCTTGTTTCAAGCTTGGGGGAGTGCCCAATATCTTTATCTTTGTCTTTAGGAGTCATGTAGAGTCGTATCATGTCTAGGGAAGTTAGTTTATGAAATAGGTGTTGCATTGAGGTCTATCACTCCTTTTGTGAAGAGTTTTGTATCCGTGAGTGTGGAGTCGTCTATGAAGGAATATTAATGAGAAGTCTATTGGTTTCTTCGCTGCACTCGGTATTCTCTTCACGCAATCGACATTATGAGCTGATTCTTATGGGGAGTATTGCGCTTATATCAGGTATGGCTTCAAAAACTTTATTTAATCTTGGCAAGTATAGCTTTGGTCATAACAACAAGCATGTTTTTTCTCAAAGTAGCGACATAGCCAAAACCTTTGTGTTATTATGCTTCAAGTGTTATGTTGATAAGGAAGACAACTTGATGTGCCATGCTAGTTTTAATGTTTATGCTTTATATTGCTTGCATCCAAGTCATCATCAATGGTCTGGTCTCTCAAAGCCTTGCTAGACAAAACTCTGTACCAAGCGTAATTCTGCTTGTACTTCCATACCCTGAAACCAACATCTTCCACTTGAGTCCACCATACCTTCCTATTCGTGGTATTCCACTAGCACTCCTAAAGTATATAATTTATGTGCTATCTTTAGATGTTCAAAATCTTCTATTTTGTGCCTCTGATTCAGCTCATGAGGAAGTGGTGGGTAACCCATGATCTTCTTAATTTGGACAGGTTTTATCTTGGGATTGCATGTCTAATCTGCAAACCCCTAATACGAGAAGGGACTGGCATGAGTGCCCAGCTCGTAAAAGATAAATAATAACACACAAGTTCCTTCGCCCATTTATGAGTGATAAACAAAGGAATTTAAGGGGATGTGATCGTCCCCACATGGGAGCTGTTCCTCAAAACTTGTCTAAATCATGAAGTGAGTGAGTTATCTATCAGCAGTCGTTGACGGATCATGCACCTCCCAAAGTTTGTTTTTATTCTGTTTGATCTAGAGATGGCTCATGAGTTTTCCCTACTTACCCTTTTGCACGGGGTTTATCCTTTATTTTGTGCTGAGTCAGTCCTTCCTACTTCCTTCCTTCCTGAGAGAGAACATACACTTGATGTTGATAAAGATTCTTGCATATAAAGCTGCATTGAGAGTTAGCATGTTACATCTTTGTTGACATTATCTTTTGATAAGTAAGTTGTTTGCAAGGCTTATGCCAAGTAAACATCTTCCTTTGTGTTTACATGTTCTTTCAAAAAGCTTCAACTGGTTCCTTTATAAGTGAAAGAGCAAAATGAAAAGTTATTAGTTGTTCCTTGACCAAGGCTATGTTTGCTATGATTTGATGAGTTTTCTTGGTCCTACTTTGTTATAATTGTTACTACTTTCTCATAAGGACCTTGTGAGTTGAGGTTGATGTTGAGGATGCTTCAGTTCGGTGAGAAATCTTGATGCTTCTTGTCCGTATTCTTTTATCGGCACTTCACTCTCTAAACTTGTCAACAGGTTTGCCGAGCTCAGTAATCGCTTGGGGACAAGCGAGGTCTAAGCTTGGGGGAGTTGATACGTCCAAAATGCATCACTATTTTATATTGTAAATTAACCTTATTCATTGATATATTCCACTTTAAATTATTGTTCTTATGTTGTTTTGGCTTGTTTTACACAGTTTGCAACTTTCCGGTGCCGGAACAGTAGAAGCAGAATTCATCGGAGAAAAGTGAACATCAAGTTGCTGAATCAGATCAACTCCAAATTCGATGAAATTTGACGGAGGTCATTAATATGAATATTCATCGGAGTTCACCGAAGAGGGATCCGAGGGGACCCACTAGGCAACCAGAAGGGTCCCTGGCGCCCCCCCCATAGGGTGCGCTAGACACCCTCCTGGATGCATGGTGGCCCTCCTCGGTGCCCCCTCTGGCCTATATTATCCCCCTGGGGTAAAAACCCTAGAACGAGAGGAGTTTCCGAGTTTTGCCCCCGCCTCGTGACAGAAACCTACAGAGAAGAAAAAGCCATCACCTGCGGGAAGATTCCGTTGGGGAGATCACCTCCCGGAAGGGGAGATCATCGCCATCGTCATCATCATCGTCACGGGCATCATCGAGATCATCCCCAACATCAGCACCATCTCCACCTCCATCCCATCTCATCTCACAATTGCAACTTGTGTTGTAATCCGTACCATCTATCCTCTCTACCCTGTTGGTGTTGATTACTACTTTGTGGTGAATGTTATTGAGTTTTGTTGGAGAAATATTATTGTGTCCAGATTGTTTTCCACCCATCTATCACCTCTGATCATGATCTCTTTTATGTCTTGTGAGTAGTTACTTTAGTTCTTGAGGACATGGGAGAAGTCTAGTTGTTAGTAGTCATATGATGTTGAAGTAATATGTGTTGTTTGATATTTAAGTTGTGTTATTATTTTCCTAGTGGTGTTGTGTGAGTAGAACACCGAACACTTTGCCTTCTTAAGGACCTAGGGGAATACACTGTGTACAAAGGATGCTTATGGTGGGTTGCCGGAGTGACAGAAACCTGAACCCCAGTTCGCACACTTTTGCACAAGGGAGTTATGGATCCTTGATCGTAATGTTGTGGTTATGCTTATGCCTTAATTACTACCTTGTATTTGCGGATTCTTGCAAGGTGTGTAATCATAAGAGTACACTTATCTTAGTCTAGAAGGTGTACTAGCATTGATCCACCCACCAACACTTATCGACACAATACATACTACTTGGCGGAATATTGTGAAAGTAACTTGGCTACCTCTCCCATGTGTTCTCAAGAATGCCTTAGCTTTTAGAAGTTCAGTTCCTAGGCTTATCCTTGTTAAAGGATTGGGCCACTTTCTACTCCTCAGTTACCCTGTTTACTTTGCTTGTCTTTTACCTTTCTGTTGCTTAAACCAAAAACCCCTAAATATTTATCTTTTAGTGTGTGCAGACCTTTCCTTATCTAGGGTCACTTGTCAATACCTTCTGCTCCTCGCTGGGATCGACATCCTTATTTATAGAAAAGCTACAATTGATCCCCTAGACTTGTGGGTCATCAAGAATCGTTTATTGGTGCGGTTGATAGGTGAGTCA
The DNA here is from genome assembly GCA_950022295.1 of Bromus sterilis. Taxonomy (NCBI): domain Eukaryota; kingdom Viridiplantae; phylum Streptophyta; class Magnoliopsida; order Poales; family Poaceae; genus Bromus; species Bromus sterilis. Next base: position 110,128,924 of record OX465596.1, on the reverse strand, counting down.
TCCCAACTAAACCTATTAACTTCACCGCCATCAACGCTTCCCGGATGTGCCGTGAGTAGTTTTCTTTGGACCTTGGGTCCGTGATCAGTAGCTATGTGATGTTCTCCTCTCCTCTTTGTTCTTCATGGTTTAGACCTCGTGAGCTTCCCTAAATGATCGAGGCACATATGTAATATTTCTGCTGTTGCTATGCTGAGTTTGATGGGATCTGATGGATTATGAGATTATGTCCAGATTCTGATGGAGTAATATATTTGGTTCTTATCTTTTATATTTATGTTCCTAAGTAATTCTTGCATGTTCTTCGTTGCTGTTTATTGCTTTGGCCAAGTAGTAGGTAGTAACTCCAAGAGGGAACATTATGCTCGATTATGGGTTCATGACCCCCGATGACACGCTTGAGTGACAGAAACATGAGTCTAGGGGATGTGCTATTGCCACAAGGGGGAAAAAATGGTTCTTGTAACCGCAGTTGCAAGGATTGATTACTTTATGCAAAGTGTTTTTTAATGCAGTTGTCTGTTGCTTTGGGTTTACAATTTGGGTGGGTCTCGCAACTTAATATGAGCGAGATGTTCTGGATAGATATCTCAAGGTGGATTATTAGTAGTAGATGTAGTTGGATTTCGGTCTACTTATTTTGGCGTACTGCCCATGCTTTTGAGCCTCTTCCTTTCTTTGTAGCATAGTTAGCATTGCGGTGCGTTTATAATCCTGCCAGTTGCTGATACGGTGAGGATAGTTCTCTCACTTCTTGTTGGTTACCCCAAGTGGAAGGTGAGATGTAGCATAGCAGCAAATTTCCCTCGGTAAAGATACCAAGGTTATCGAACCAGTAGGACTCCAAGATATACAAGAAGGTGTCAACGGCGCAGAAATTTTTGCCGGATGGAGACGAGGTTGACGTGGACCTGCACACACAACAAGTAACTTTGCTCCCAACGAGTGAAGAGGAGTTGTCAATTCCTCCGGCCTTGCTGTTTACAAAGGACCAACGCAAGAGATAATAGTGCAACTGAAAGTAAGAACTGAAAGTAAATTGAGGGTGTAAACAATGGTGTGAATATGGACCGGGGTCCCGTGATATTCACTAGTGATGTCTCTCTCCCAAAAGACGATAAAAGTGCTAGCGAGGTAAAAAAATCACAGCTGGGCAATTGACAGGATTATAAACGCACCACAATGCTAACTATGCTACAAAAGAAAGGAAGAGGCTCAAAAGCAATGGGCAGTACACCAAGGTAAGTAGACCGAAATCCATCTGCATCTACTACGAATCATCCACCTTGAGATATCTATCCAGAATATCTCGCTGGAATTAAGTTGCGAATCCCACCCAAAGTGTAAACTCAAAGCAACAGACAACTGCATTAAAAGAACTATGCGTAAAATAAACAATCCTTGCACCTGCAAGTACAAGAACCATTGTTTTATCTCTGGTGGAAACAACACATCCCCTAGTCTCATGTTCCTGTCACTCAAGCTAGACATCAAGGGGCTCAACCCACAATCAAGCATAACGCTCCCTCTTGGAGTTGCAACAAATCACTTGGCCAAAGTAAAATACGACAACGAAGAACATGCAAGAATTTACTAAAGAACACAAATATAAAAGAGAACCAAATATATTACTCATCACAATCTGAACATAATCTCATAATCCATCAGATCCCAGCAAACTCAGCATAGCAACACAGAAAATTACTAAAGTGACTTGATCATGTGAGGCAGCTCACGAGGTCTCAAAAGTGAAAGCACAAAGAGGGGAGGAGTACATCACATAGCTACTGGTCACGGACCCATGATCCAAGGGGGACTACTCACGGCACATCCGGGAGGCGTCCATGGCGATGGATGGTCTCCCGGAGGGGATTCCTCCTTCCAACAGGGTGTCGGGGTAGCTTCTCCTGGCAGCCCTGATCTTGAAACGGTGGCAGCGGCGGAACAGAGAGGAGAACGGGAATAGCAGATCGATATTAGGGGTTTCCGTCACGGGGGGTAAATATAGGCCAAAGGGGGCATCGAGAGGGGCCATAGGGCAGCCAGGAGGCCTCCTGGCGCGGCCTAGGGTGGGGCCGCGCCAGGGACCCTCCTGGGGCCCTGGTGGGTCCACTCCCTTCCTTCCTTGGTGATTCGGGAAGCTTCCGGGTCGCTGATTTTTTATATAATTTTTCCGGAATTTATTTGGCACTTTTAATGGTCGGAAAACCTGAAATACAAAAACAGCAAAAAACAGGAACTGGGAACTGGGTGCATTGAGTTAATAGGTTAGTCCAAATATGCTCAAAAGTGTATGAAAGTTCAAGAAAAACATGGCAAAGTCACACAAAACATGCATGGAGCAAGCAGAAATTATAGATACGTTTGGGACGTATCAACATCCCCAACCTTAATTCCTGCTCGTCCTCGAGTAGGGAATTGATAACAAGCATAATTTCTGTGGTGACATGCCACACAACCATATAAGGACTATTAAGTAAAGCAATCAAAGCATGCAATTCAATTCAAGTCTTAACAAGCAAGAGTCTATATTAGCATTGACACAAGCAACAAAAGAAAAAAATGTGCAAGAGATCTCGTTGTCCGTGACTCGAGTGTCTCCAGATGGTGTTTGCACGCAAACAGGGGGATATGAGAATACGAGATAAAAAATAGTTGTTGAGAAGCACTATCTACTAAAGTTTAACACTTAGTCTCCTTTGGATTCTTATCTTGATCATGTGAGGCAGCTCACGAGGTCTCAAAAGTGAAAGCACAAAGAGGGGAGGAGTACATCACATAGCTACTGGTCACGGACCCATGATCCAAGGGGGACTACTCACGGCACATCCGGGAGGCGTCCATGGCGATGGATGGTCTCCCGGAGGGGATTCCTCCTTCCGACAGGGTGCCGGGGCAGCTTCTCCTGGCAGCCCTGATCTTGAAACGGTGGCGGCGGCGGAACAGAGAGGAGAACGGGAATAGCAGATCGATATTAGGGGTTTCCGTCACGAGGGGTAAATATAGGCCAAAGGGGGCACCGAGAGGGGCCATAGGGCAGCCAGGAGGCCTCCTGGCGCGGCCTAGGGTGGGGCCGCGCCAGGGACCCTCCTGGGGCCCTGGTGGGTCCACTCCCTTCCTTCCTTGGTGATTCGGGAAGCTTCCGGGTCGCTGATTTTTTATATAATTTTTCCGGAATTTATTTGGCACTTTTAATGGTCGGAAAACCTGAAATACAAAAACAGCAGAAAACAGGAACTGGGAACTGGGTGCACTGAGTTAATAGGTTAGTCCAAATATGCTCAAAAGTGTATGAAAGTTCAAGAAAAACATGGCAAAGTCACACAAAACATGCATGGAGAAAGCAGAAATTATAGATACGTTTGGGACGTATCAACATCCCCAACCTTAATTCCTGCTCGTCCACGAGTAGGGAAATGATAACAAGCATAATTTCTGTGGTGACATGCCACACAACCATATAAGGACTATTAAGTAAAGCAATCAAAGCATGCAATTCAATTCAAGTCTTAACAAGCAAGAGTCTATATTAGCATTGACACAAGCAACAAAAGAAAAAAAATGTGCAAGAGATCTCGCTGTCCGTGACTCGAGTGTCTCCAGATGGTGTTTGCACGCAAGAAGGGGGATATGGGAATACGAGATAAAAAATAGTTGTTGAGAAGCACTATCTACTAAAGTTTAACACTTAGTCTCCTTTGGATTCTTATCTTCACTCGTCCCTAGACAACTAGTCAGGTACAAGTCAAACTGATCCACTCCCTTTCGATATTTTGAGCACTCATGCAATGGATGAGCATGAGCAAGAAAGTTGACACCTAAAAGGCGAAACAGAAAGAAGGTGGAGGAGGAAGACAAAAAGGTGTGGAAGGCTCACATCAAAGAGGACAATCATAGGCGGAGAAGGCCATATGATAGATATGATTTGAGGAGTAGGGATTTCCATGGAACAGATGCACATGTGAGCTAAAATCTCTCCAAGGGAACTAGTGGGGGTGCATCTAACTTGCTTGCTCATGAAGACCTAGAGCTCTTTTGAGGAGGCTCATCATTGGAATATACAAGCCAAGTTCTATAGTGTGAAGGGTCCCCACATAGCTATATGCATGTATGATGATCTCTATGGAGTACAAGAGATAGAGGATGAAGTACTCGTGTGGATCTCTCAAAAGGAATAGTAGTGTGCCCCTTCTCTCTTTTTGTTTTTATTTTTCTCTTTTTTTCTCCTTTTTTGTATTTTTTGGTGGCCTCAAGCCAAGGCTGAATGGTACGAGGCTTCTGAAGCCTTCTTCTCAGCAAAGATGGACGAGCACGGCAGCGTGAGTGAGCACGTAGTCAAAATGTCTGGCTACGTTCAGCGCTTGAATGCTCTGGAATGCCAGATTCCAGATGAACTTGCTATTGATAGGGTGTTGCAGTCGCTTCCCCCTAGCTACAAAGGCTTTGTGCTGAACTACAACATGCAGGGGATGACCAAAACCCCTTCTGAGTTGTTCGCCATGCTGAAGAGAGCCGAGGTTGAGATCAAGAAGGAGCACGCTGTCTTCATGGTCAACAAGACCATTGACTTCAAGAAGTCAAGTAGGCGGGAGAAGGCCAAGAGAGGTGGCCCCAAGAGGGATGGCAAGTCAGTTGCTGCTCCTCCCAAGGCACCCAAGCCTAAACTCGGAGTGGAGTGCTTCTACTGCAAGGGTGAAGGTCACTGGAAACGTAACTGCCCCAAGTACCTAAAGGACAAGAAGGCTGGCAAGGTCCCCAAGAGAGACGAAGGTATATTTGATATACATATTGTTGATCTTCTCTTGACAAGCGCTGGGAACACATCCTGGATATTTGATACAGGATCTGTCGCTCATATTTCTAATTCCATTCAGGGACTACGGAATAGGAGACGCTTGCTCAAAGATGAAGTGACGATGCGGGTGGGGAATGGCTGTCGGATTGAGGTCTTGGCGGTCGGCACAAAGCATCTTAGTCTCCCTTCGGGATTGGTTTTAGTTCTGAATAATTGCTACTATGTACCCGCGTTGAGTGTGAACATCGTTAGTGGCTCTTGCTTGAAGCGAGACCACTATTCTTTTAAGTCTAGTACAATTGGTTGTTCGATTTATAAGGATGAAATGTTTTATGTTCACCCACCGGAGTTGCATGGTTTATTAGGGGAGCATGGGGCCCATGGGGCCCATTAGGGGAGGAGGGGGTTTCCCCCCTTGGGCTTCGCGCCAAGGGTGGAGCCCACCCCCCCTATGGCCGGCGCACCTCTCCCCCCCCCTTGGGGGTTTAGTCCCACATGGGGGAGGGGAGGAGGATCACACCCCCCTTGGCCTATATAAGGAGGGGTAGACCCCCCTTTTCCCAACACACCAAATCTCCTTCTTTCTTCCTTCTCCTTCCGGGAAGTGGACTCCCCTTGTTTGTAGTCTGCACCAGGATTGGAGTTCTCCACCATAAGGCAGGCCGTCGCTCTGCTGGAGTCGGGATCCGTAGTCATTTTTCTTCCGCTGCTCGCCTGGTTCGGGGCCCGGGAGGAACATCGATTGTACCGTACGTGTATAATCTCTTCGAGGCACTACACCTGTGGTGCTAATTCGTCGCTGGAGGTTTACCGGGAGTCATCCTCGCCGGTGGTGGTCTTCTACACGATAGGGAGGTCGTAGTTCTGAGTCTACGCCAACCACGTTCGTAAGAATGTTTCCCTCTTTCGGTCTTCAAAGGTATGAACACCGATTCCCTCCGTTACTTTACATCGCCATAGCATAGATCTTGGGTTCGGGTACCGTAGGTGTGAAAATTTTGTGTTTTCTGCCCCGTATCCCAACAGTGGTATCATGAGCTAGCTATGCGTAGATGTTTTGTATGGATAGAACACGTCTAGGATGTGGGCATCGAATCTTCATTCGTTACCCTACCACGTGTACTCATTTAGCGTTGCGGCAATGTTTGATGAAGCGGCCCCCGACCGACCTTACGCGTTTACGCGAGACTGGTTCCACGCTTGACATATGGCTTGTACCATATAAAGTGGCTGGGGGGGTGTCTGTCTATCTGCATTAGCGATGCGAAGATGTTTGCAACGGAGGGCCCCGATAGGGGTGTAATAGAGACGGATGGGAGACGGTGTTGAGGCATGTTTTTCGCAGGATAGAAACGGTTCTCTCTCTCGAAACCCCTAGCAGCCACGTAAAACTTGCACAAGCTAAAGTAGAAAGGTGTTTAACTTTGCTTTGCATGAAGGGGGATCATAGGTTGTATGATTTACAGTTTTACTTCCTGTTTTATGCTAGTATGCTAGATATATCGACGGTAGCACGAAACAGGACCATCTCTCACAATACCAACATTGTGTTCTCCCTTGGTGGGTACCGCCTGGAAGGTTCTCCCATATGGCTTGATGCTCCGTACATACCGGAGTTGTCCTACATATTAAACGGAGTTCGCATGAGGTTGGGTTCGGCAAGCCTGGCATATGCAGATATGGCCTTGCTGAACAGCTAACATCAAGGTCCGATTGGCAGGCTTGCCGTATGTAGATGCGGGCCTGGAACACAGAAGACCGAAAGGTCGAGCACGAGTCACATGCCTGATGTGATTGGCTTAGAAGCCTATCTGGTTCGCATACTGATGGCCGTAACGATCGGGGGAGGTATGGGGGCTGGGATTGTGTAATCACTTAGTTAAACTGAGAGGTGTTTATCTAAGTGGGAGCTTTCTAGAATTTTGAGATTAAATTGAAACTCCACATTATGAACAAAAGTCTAAATATGTATCCTTGTGAATCAACCTTGTAGATGGCAGCACCTCGCCCCTCGTTCAACTTAGGATCATTCCTAGAGAAAGATAAACTAAAAACAGATGGGACAAACTTCACCAACTGGTTCCGCACCCTAAGGATTCTCCTCGTTCCCCTCAAAATGGCATACGTACTAGAGGACGCGTTAGGTGACGCACCAGCAGATGACGCCAGTCAAGACGAGAAGAATGTCTATCTCTCCAGGACTGATGATTACAACCTTGTCCAGAGTGGCATGCTCTACTCCATGGAGGCTGAGCTGCAGAAACGCTTTGAGAGGATGGGTGCATATGAGATTATCACCGATCTCAAGGCGGTCTTCGCACCTCAAGCTAGGGCTGAACGGTAGGAGGCTTCTGAAGCCTTCTTCTCAGCAAAGATGGACAAGCACGGCAGCGTGAGTGAGCACGTAGTCAAAATGTCTGGCTACGTTCAGCGCTTGAATGCTCTGGAATGCCAGATTCTAGATGAACTTGCTGTTGATAGGGTGTTGCAGTCGCTTCCCCCTAGCTACAAAGGCTTTGTGCTGAACTACAACATGCAGGGGATGACCAAAACCCCTTCTGAGTTGTTCGCCATGCTGAAGAGTGCCGAGGTTGAGATCAATAAGGAGCACGCCGTCTTCATGGTCAACAAGACCATTGACTTCAAGAAGTCAAGTAGGCGGGAGAAGGCCAAGAGAGGTGGCCCCAAGAGGGATGGCAAGTCAGTTGCCGCTCCTCCCAAGGCACCCAAGCCTAAACTCGGAGTGGAGTGCTTCTACTGCAAGGGTGAAGGTCACTTGAAACGCAACTGTCCCAAGTACCTAAAGGACAAGAAGGCTGGAAAGGTCGCCAAGAGAGATGAAGGTATATTTGATATACATATTTTTGATCTTCTCTTGACAAGCGCTGGGAACACATCCTGGATATTTGATACAGGATCTGTCGCTCATATTTATAATTCCATTATGGGACTAAGGAATAGGAGACGCTTGCTCAAAGATGAAGTGACGATGCGTGTGGGGAATGGCTGTCGGATTGAGGTCTTGGCGGTCGGCACAAAGCATCTTAGTCTCCCTTCGGGATTGGTTTTAGTTCTGAATAATTGCTACTATGTACCCGCGTTGAGTGTGAACATCGTTAGTGGCTCTTGCTTGAAGCGAGACCACTATTCTTTTAAGTCTGATACAATTGGTTGTTCGATTTATAAGGATGAAATGTTTTATGTTCACGCACCGGAGTTGCATGGTTTATTCGTACTTAATCTCGATGGTGACGTGTGTCACATTAACAATATTGAGGCCAAAAGATTGAAGAATGATGAAGATCACATGATGATGTGGCATTGCCGACTTGGTCATATTGGTATAAAACGCATGGAGAAGCTCCATAAGGATGGACTTCTTGAGTCATTGGATTTTGGATCCCTTGATACATGTGAACAATGCCTCATGGGCAAAATGACAAGGACTCCATTCAATGGCGTAATGGAGCGTGCGGATGTTTTATTGGGGATCATACACTCGGATGTATGTGGACCCATGAACGTCCCCACTCGCAATGGTCTTCGTTACTTCGTGACCTTTACTGATGATTTGAGTAGATATGGGTATATTTACTTGATGAAGCACAAGTCTAAAACCTTTGAAAAGTTCAAGGAATTTCAGAATGAGGTCGAAAATCAACTCGGAAGAAAAATCAAGCACCTTCGATCGGATCGAGGTGGCGAGTATTTGAGTCACGAGTTTGGCAATCATCTGAAGTCTTGTGGCATAGTACCACAGCTTACGCCGGCAGGCACACCTCAGAGAAACGGTGTGGCTGAGCGACGTAATCGAACCCTATTGGATAGTGTACGATCGATGATCTCTCATACTGATTTGCCTGTGTCATTCTGGGGGTATGCATTAGAAACTGCCGTTCATATTCTTAATAGGGCACCATCCAAATCCGTAAAGACAACACCATTTGAAGAATGGCATGGCACAAAACCTGAGTTGTCTCACCTGAAGATTTGGGGTTGTGAGGCTTATGTTAGGAAACTACAGCCTGACAAACTTGAATCCAAGGCGGATAAGTGCATCTTTGTGGGCTATCCCAAGGAAACTTGTGGATACACCTTCTACAACAAGTCTGACAGCAAAACGTTTGTTGCCAAGACGGGACACTTTCTTGAGAAGGAGTTTCTCGCGAAAGAGTTGAGTGGGAGGAAAATAGACCTCGATGAAGTGACTGACCAATCACTCCAATTGGAAGAAACGGCTACGGAAATTGTTCTGGAACCATCTTCCACAGTGGGAGCTGAAGAGAATGGCCAGAACGACATTCATAACGATCATGACATTAATGATGATCATGATGAGAATGAAGAGGAACCTTTTATGCCCCGTAGGTCATCAAGAGTCCGTCAACCTACTGAGTTTTATGGACAGCTTGTGAATGAAATCTCGGCTGATGAGTCGGATGAACCTACAAGTTACAAAGAAGCAATGGAGGGACCCGAGTTCGAGAAATGGCTTGAAGCCATGAAATCCGAAATAGACTCCATGTACACCAACAAAGTATGGACTTTGGTGGATATTCCCGAGGACCGCAAGGCCGTCAAGAATAAATGGATTTTCAAGAAAAAGACTGACGCAGACGGAAACGTATCTGTCTATAAAGCTCGACTTGTCGCGAAGGGTTTCCGACAAATTCAAGGAGTTGACTACGAGGAGACGTTCTCTCCTGTAGCAATGATAAAGTCTATTCGGATCCTACTAGAAATAGCTGCATATCATGATTACGAGATATGGCAGATGGATGTGAAAACTGCATTCCTAAATGGCAACATTGAGGAAGAGTTGTATATGATGCAACCAGAGGGGTTTTTCGATCCAAGGAACGCTGGTAAGGTTTGCAAGGTTCAACGGTCCATCTATGGGTTGAATATCTTAGAGGAAGTGAAGGAATATCTGAATGGACAATTTTCCATGAAGGACCTAGGTGAAGCTACGTACATCTTGGGGATTAAGATCTATAGAGATAGACCTAATCGACGGTTGGCCTTGAGTCAGAACACTTATATTGACAAGATATTGAAAAGGTTCAAAATGGATGACTCCAAGAGAGGTCTCTTGCCAGTTATAAAAGGTGTCAAATTAAGCGTGACTCAATGCCCAACCACAGCAAAAGAGAAAGAGGAGATGTCCTCAAAGCCCTATGCCTCAGCCATAGGTTCTCTCATGTATGCTATGTTATGTACCAGACCGGATTTAGCGCTGGCCATTAGTATGACTAATCGCTACCAGAGTAACCCGGGAATAGCTCACTGGACAGCAGTAAAGAACATCCTTAAGTACTTAAGAAGAACCAAGGATCTCTTTCTCGTTTATGGAGGAGTTGATGAGGAGCTCACCGTAAAAGGTTACGTTGACGCAAGCCTCGGCTCAGATCTAGATGACTCGAAATCCCAGACGGGATATGTTTTCATGTTGAACGGTGGGGCAATTAGCTGGAGGAGCGGCAAACAGTCAGTCGTCGCTCAATCTTCAATGGAGTCGGAGTATATTGCCGCTTGCGAAGCGTCAAACGAGGCGCTGTGGCTGAAGAAGTTCGTGATCGAGCTTGGCGTCTTTCCCAGTTGCACTAACCCCATGGGGATCTTCTGCGATAACACGGGTGCCATTGCTAACGCGAAGGAGCCAAGAACTCACTCTACAGCCAAGAACATCCTCCGAAAGTTCCATGTGACGCGAGACTACGTCAGGGATGGACACACTAGGATTCACAAGATACATACGGATCTGAACGCAGCAGACCCATTGACTAAACCTCTTCCACAGGGCAAGTTTGAAGAACACCGAGAGACCATTGGTGTTAGAACATACCTGATGTAAACTAGTGTAATTTGTACTCTAGTGCAAGTGGGAGACTGTTGGATATGTGCCCTAGATACAAATTAATAAAGATATTTGTCACATATGCGTTTTGTTCATAATACGTTTTATACTATGCTATAACTGTATTACTTGGAAATACTAATACAGGTGTAGTATAAAACATGGTCTGTAGTTTAACTCGGGTAAACTATCTCATTGGGCAATTGATTGATCAAGCTTTCCTGATCATGGCGACACTTAAGTCCATTGACAATGAGATCATATCATTAAGGGGAATGATGTGATGGACGTACACCCACCTAAAGTATTGCAATGTGATCGAGTCACATAGTTCAGCGTTGCTATGACTTTGTAACGTATGGCTTAGTCCTTAGACCGTAATGATCATACGTAATCACGATCTATGAGGAGACTTTGATTTGTATCCCACCGCCTGACTGAAATATGCTGGCTATAACGGAGCACTTTGGGTATTCCAAAATAGATGGTTGATGAGTATGTTAATAGATCAGAGCGGGATTTGCCAGTCCTTGTGACAGGACAGGTTCTCTGGGCCCACTCGGTGATATTGCATCAACACCTTGCAAGGACGTGACTAGGTCACAAGAGATGCAATGATCATGGACGAGAGAAGTTGTTTGTTGTGAACGAGATGTGAACACGGTATGTGGGATACCGACGATCAAACCTCGGACAAACAAAGTACCGCAGCACAAAGGGATTACGTCGTATCGTTAACGGTTTCCAAAAGCGATCGAAGTTCATTCGATGGAAGCGCAGGGGCTGTCAAGCATTGTAACCAGGTCCAACTGACTAGTCATTGGTCAATGAGAAGAGTCTCGACCATGTCCGCTGTTTCCCGGACCGTTAGGGTGTTACACTTAAGGGCAATCGATGCATAGGACAGTTACGGGATCAATCGGTGAAATAGGAGAAATCACCGGAATAGTTCCGGAGGAGGATGGAATGGTTTCCGGACATTTTGAATAGTTCAAAATAAAGTTTAATTGTTTTAATAATGTTTTTATTATTTAATTATCTGAATTAAATATTTAAAACATATTAAATAAATTAAAAAGTGGGAAAAAGGCTATATGGGCCCATGGGGCCCATTAGGGGAGGAGGGGGTTTCCCCCCTTGGGCTTGGCGCCAAGGGTGGGGCCCAGCCCCCCTATGGCCGGCGCACCTCCGCCCCTTGGGGGTTTAGTCCCACATGGGGGAGGGGAGGAGGATCACACCCCCCCTTGGCCTATATAAGGAGGGGTAGACCCCCCTTTTCCCAACACACCAAATCTCCTTCTTTCTTCCTTCTCCTTCCCGGAAGTGGACTCCCCTTGTTTGGAGTCTGCACCAGGATTGGAGTTCTCCACCATAAGGCAGGCCATCGCTCTGCTGGAGTCGGGATCCGTAGCCATCTTTCTTCCGCTGCTCGCCTGGTTCGGGGCCCGGGAGGAACATCGATTGTACCGTACGTGTATAATCTCTTCGAGGCACTACACCTATGGTGCTACTTCGTCGCTGGAGGTTTACCGGGAGTCATCCTCGCCGGTGGTGGTCTTCTACACGACAGGGAGGTCGTAGTTCTGAGTCTACGCCAACCACGTTCGTAAGAACATTTCCCTCTTTCGGTCTTCAAAGGTATGAACACCGATTCCCTCCGTTACTTTACATCGCCATAGCATAGATCTTTGGTTCGGGTACCGTAGGTGTGAAAAATTTGTTTTTTCTGCCGCGTATCCCAACACATTCTATATTTTACAAGAACATAGGAGATCTTTCACACTTTACAAAGGTACTACATAAAGAAGATGTAACTATTATGATGCAAATGTATGCCTCTTCCAGGGTAGCAGGATATGCAATGATACTAGCGCGTCATGTAGCAATGATTAGGGAAGGGCCCAACTAGCATGCGACTCATTGATCAAGAAAGTAGCATGTATGACATGAAGATCAAGTCATGAGAAGGTGGATGTTGCATGGAAATGTGTCTCGAAAAGGCTATGGAAATGCCTTGATAGGTAGGTATGGTGGCTGTTTTAGGAAAGATATAAGGAGGTTTATGATGACAGAGCATATCATGCCAAGGGTTTGGATGCACCGACGAAGTATGCGCCAACTCTCGAGATGAGAAAGGGAAATGCACGGTACCGAAGAGGATAGAAAAAGTATAGGTGGGTGGAAGTGTCAACTTTTGAATACTCACATTAGTACGAAGAACTCATGCACTTATTATCGGTAACTCTCAACCTAATCAGGAGGTTCACAAAGAGATAAGTACCCCGAGGAGTAGTGTATGGGGGTTTAGTTATTCTTGCGCATCCTCGACTCATTGTACATGAGTGTACTCTAATATTCGAACCCATCAGAGGTTAGTGATCCATCTAGTAGCTAGATTTCTCAACAGGGGTTTTGGTTTTTGAAAATCACACGGATTGCCCAAAATACGACATCTATCACTAATAGGCTCGATATCTTGACACCAAAAGTTAAAACATTACTCTAGTCAATACCTCAAAACTATTGCAAGTTACCACTACAAAGAGAATACCAACTTCAACTACCCACTTTCTAGTCAAGACACAAAACTCAGTGTAACAGGAAAACTCTCTAACAAGATAAAACATGCAATCTATAGAAAGTTCAACCTAAGACAAAACAAAAGCTCTAGAAGAAAACTAAAGCACTGTAACTAAACATGGAAGCAGCTAAGAAAAGAAAAAGAACAACTCATAGATAAGAGAATAAGCATGCAAATCCTATGCGGAGTTATAATTAAAGCGGAGCTTGTTTCTCTCCCACAAAAAAGAAAGCTGGGGTCTAACTTGTTATGAACAGCAAACAAAGCAAAAACAAACCTAAGAAAAGTGAGCGAGATGCTCCAAGCTAGCACATAACGCATTAAGTGATAAAAATATAGTGAAACGAGGGACGAACTGATAATTGTTGATGAAGAAGGGGATGCACTAGGGCATCCCCAAGCTTAGACGCTTGATTCTCCTTGAATATTTATTGGGGGTGCACATGGGCATCCCCAAGCTTGAGCGTTTGACACTCCAGGATCTTCTTTCACCATGTTCCATCACACACTTGAAAACTCCCTTCATACATAACTCATTGTAAACTGATTAGAGAGGTTAGTACCCTATTAAAATAATTTTCCTCTACTGAAAATAAATATATTCTTGAATATATACTATTTCTCAAGATTGCCAAAAAGTTTTTGCAAAGAAAAAGCAAGCTTAAGGTTTGAAAAAGTTAGGAAAGACAAAACGTGCCAGAATCTGTGAAAAATAGAACCACAGGTAGTAAAGAATTATTTAGGGGTATTCTGCAACTCAAATCAAAAAAATCAGAACATACGAAAGTTCCGTGATTGTATAGAGCACACTGTGTAAAAAATGCAGCTTAAAAATATGAACTGGGAATTTTCTATGATTTTTCCCGTCACGAGGACAAAATCTGTTTTCTGGACAGCTGATGGTACGAATTAACGCCCCCTCGTTGGTTACCCAAAGTGGAAGGTTGAGATGTAGATAGCAGAAATTTCCCTTAGCGAAGATTCTAAGGTTGAGTATCGAACCAGTAGGACTCCAACAGATACAAGAAGGTGGTGAAGTGAACAATGGAGCCATGCACAACCTAAGGTTGCTTATTTCACCTGGACCTGCACACACAACAAATAGCTTTGCTTCCCAACGAGTACAGAGGAGTTGTCAATTCCTCCGGCCTTGTTGTTTACAAAGGATAAAACGCACGGGATAATAATGATAGTGATAGCAATGGAAAAGTAAATACTGAAAGTAAATTGATAGTGTAAACAGTGTTGGAAATATGGACCGGGGTCATATGATGTTCACTAGTGATGTCTCTCTCCCAAAAGACGATAAAATAGCCATGCGAGGTAAACAAATTATAGCTGGGCAATTGACAGGATTATGTGCGCAAACCAATGCTAATTATGCTATAAAGAAAGGAAGAGGCTCAAAAGCATGGGCGGTACACCAAGACAAGTAGACCGAAATCCATCTGCATCTACCTGCTAATCATCCACCTTGAGATATCTATCCAGAACATCTCACTGGTATTAAGTTGTGAATCCCACCCAAAGTGTAAACTCAAAGCAACGAACAACTGCATTAAATAACTTTGCGTACAGTAAACAATCCTTGCACCCGAAAGTACAAGCACCGTTGTTTTCCCACCTTGTGGCAACAATACATCTCCTAGACTCATGTTTCTGTCACTCAAGCTAGTCATCGGGGGGCATGAACCCACAATCATGCATAACGCTCCCTCTTGGAGCCACTACCTACTACTTGGCCAAAGCAATAAACAACAATGGAGAACATGCAAGAATTACTCAAGAACATAAATATAAAAGACGAGAATCAAATATATTACTCAAACATAATGTGAACATAATCTCATAATCCATCGGATCCCAGCAAACTCAGCATAGCAACAACAAAAATAATACATATGTGCCTCGATCATGTAGGGCAGCTCACGAGGTCTAACCGATGAAGAACAAAGAAGGGAGGAGAACATCACATACCTACTGATCATAGACCCATGGTCCAAGGTGGACTACTCACGGTTCATCCGGGAAGCATCCATGGTGGTGGAGAAGCTCCCGGAGGTGGTTCCTCCCTCCGGCAGGGTGACGGGAAAAGGTCTTCTGGTGCTCCCAATCTTGGAAGCGCGGCGGCGACGGAACAGAGGAGAGATCGCGAAAAAGGGTTCCCGTCACAGGGGTTTCTCGTCACGAGGAATAAATATGCGAAGGGGGGCAGCCAGGGGGGCCACCAGGGGTCCAGGCGGCCCCCTGGCGCGGCCCCACCCTAGGGAGCGCCGGGAGGGCGCTTGGGGCCCTGGTGGGTCCCCTCTGCCCCCCCCCTCGGTGATTCCCGACGCTTCTTCTACGCTGATTTTATTGGATTTTCCCGAATTTTTGGAGCACTTTTTATATGGGGGAAACCTAAAATAGAAAAACAACAGAAAACAGGAACTGGCACTGGGGTGCACTGAGTTAATAGGTTAGTCGAAATATGATCAAAAGTTTATGGAAGTTCATCAATATCATAGCAATATCACACAAAAGATGCATGGAACAAGCAGAAATTATAGATACGTTTTGGACGTATCAACATCCCCAAGCTTAATTCCTGCTTGTCCTCGAGTAAGTAAACGATAAAAGCATAATTTCTGTGGTGACATGCTAACAACCATATAAGAACTTTTAAGTAAAGCAATCAAGGCATGTAATTCAATTCAAGTCATAACAGGCAAGAGTCCATATTTAGTATTGAAACAAGCAACATAAGAACATAAATGTGCAAGAGCTCTCGCTGTTCGTGACTCGAATGTCTCCAAATGGTGTTTGCGTGCAAGAAAGGGGATAGGGATATACGAGAAAAAGAATTTTTGTGTTGAGAACTCAATCTACTAAAGTTTCACACTTGGTCTTCTTTGGAATCTTATCTTGATCCCCAGATCACTAGCCAGGTACAAGTAAAAATGATCGACTCCTTTTCGACATTTTGAGCACTCATGCGATGGATGAGCGTAAGCAACAAATTTGACACTTAGGATGGCAAAGAGAGAATATGGTGGAGGAGGAAGACAAAAAGGTGTGAAAGGCTCACATCAATGAGGACAATCATAGGCGAGAGAAAGCCAAATGATAGATATGATGTGAGGAGTAGGGATTGCCATGCAACGGATGCACATATGAGCTAACGTAAGCTCTCTAATGGAACTAGTGGGGGTGCATCCAACTTGCTTGCTCAAGAAGACCTAGAGCTCATTTTAGGAGGCTCGTCATTGGAATATACAAGCCAAGTTCTATAGTGTGAAGGTCCCCACATAGCTATATGCATGAATGATAATCTCTATGGAGTACAAGATATAAGAGGGAGTACGAGTGTGGATCTCTCAAAAGGAATAGTAGTGTGCCGCCTTCCCTCTTTTTATTTCTTTTTCTCTTTTTTCTATTTTTTTCTATTTTTTGATGGCCTCAATGGCTCTTTCTATTTCTCTCATTTGTCCTCTTTGGGATCTTTTAATTTGTCCTCTTTGGGATCTTGTAAGTTTTCCACTTTGGGATCTTTTTCTCACTTTAGGGGCAACACTCTATATATTACAAAAAGTATAGAAGATCTTTCACACTTTAAAAAAGTACTCAAATCATAAAGAAGATGTAACTATCATGATGTATGAAAATGTATGCCTCTGCCAGTGTAGCAGGATATGCAATGATACTAGCGCATCATGTAGCAATGATTAGGGAAAGGCCCAACTAGCATGCGGCTCATCGATCAAGCAAGTAGCATGTATGACATGAAGATCAAGTCATGAGAAAATGGATGTTGCATGGCAATATATCTCGGAAAGGCTATGGAAATGCCTTGGTAGGTAGGTATGGTTGCTGTTTTGAGGAAGGATATAAGGAGGTTTATGATGACAGAGCGTATCATGCCAAGGGTTTGGATGTACCGGCGAAGGTGGACGCCAACTCTCGGAGTGAGAAGAAAGCAATGCACGACACAGGAGAGGCTAGAAAATTATGGGAAGGTGGAAGTGTCAACTTTCGAATACTCACATTAGTCCGAAGAACTCATGCACTTATTATTGGTAACTCTCAATCTAATAAGGAGGTTTCAAAAAGAGACAAGTACCCCGAGGAGGAGTGTATGGGGTTTTGGTTATCCTTGCGCATCCTCGAGCCATGGTACGTGAGTGTACTCTAATATTCGACCCCTCAGAAGAGTAGTGATCCATCTAGTAGCTAAAGTTCTCAACTAATTTTGTAAGTTTTGAAAATAAACATGGATTTCCCAAAATATGACATCTATCACTAATAGGCTAAAGCTCTTGACACCAAAAAGTCCAAACATTACTCAAAACAATACCTCAAAACTATTGCAAGTTACTACTACAAAAGAATAGCAACCTTAACTACCTACTTCAAGTCAAGACACAAAATTCAGTGCAACAGGCAAACTCTCTAAACAAGATAAACATGAAAACTCAAGAGAGTTCGAGCAACAAACTAAACAAAATCTCTTTGAAAATATAAGCATGAAAACTAAGAGCTAAACATGACAGTAGCTATGAAAAAGATAAAGAACACACACAACAAAGATAAGCATGAAAAATCCTATGATGTGTTCTAGATCTTGGAAGTGGAGCGTGTTTCTCTCCCACACAAAGAAATCTGGGTTCTAACTTGTTATGAACAGCAAGAAAATCTAGAGAAAACTAAAAATAAAACCTAAGAGCGAGACGCTCCAAGCATAGCACATAACGCATGAAGTGATAAAAATATAGTGAAACGAGAGACGAACTGATAATTGTTGATGGAGAAGGGGATGCACGGGGGCATCGCCAAGCTTAGACGCTTGAGTCTCCTTGAATATTTCTTGGGGATGCATGGGGGCATCCCCAAGCTTGAGCGCTTGACACTCCTGAATCTTCTTTCATCATTTTCCCTCGCACACTTGAAAACTCCCTTTATACATAACTCATCATAATCTGATTAGCGAGGTTAGTACCCATAATAAAATAATTTTTCCTCTACTGGAAATAAAGATATTATTTAAGATCTACTGTTTCTCAAGATTTCCAAAAAGTTTTTGCAAAGAAAAAGCAAGCTTGAGGTTTGCAAAACGAAGAGAAGGCAAAACAGGACAGAATCTGTGAAAAACAGACCAACAGGTAGTAAATAATTTTTTTGGGATACTTCTGCAACTCAAATAAAAAAAACTCAGAACATACGAAAGTTGCATAATTGTATAGATCACGCAGTGTAAAAATTTCAGCTCAAAAAGATGAACTGGGATTTTTCCATGATTTTTCTAGTCACGAGGACAGAATCTGTTTTCTGGACAGCATGTCATAACTTTCACTTCCCTTGTCATATGAGGCTATAAATGGCACAAAGCTTGAAAAGTAAAGATACAATGATGTTTCTACAGTAGTAAAAATCATCAAGACCACTAAAAACAGAAGAAAAACAAAAAGTAAATCCTAAATTCGTTGCGGGCTGCCTCCCGAAAGCGCTTCTTTAAAGCCATTAGCTAGGCTTAAAGGTTATAGAAGATGCTCTCACAAGAATAAGAATTTTGAAGCAAAAGAGAGCATCAAGAAGCAAATATGAAACACATTTAAGCCTAAACCACTTCCTATGCATAGGCATCTCGTAAGAAAATAAATCAAAGAAGCACAAGGTGACATGCATAGGAAGGTGGAACAAGAAAAACTTCGAAAGTTTCAGTTTGGAGAGAGGTGTTTTTGTCACATGTAAGTTTCTATAACCAAACTTTCCTCTCTCAAAGTAATTTTCAGTAGTATCATGAACAACATCAAGAATATAACTATCATATAAATCATATTGTTCATGACCTACAAGCACACGTGTATTGTTTTTAACACGGTTTTTAGGATCATAAGATAAATGCAACCCATCATATTGAGCTTTGATGAGAGGAAAATTCTCCGGAGTTGGAGATTTCAAAAGGACAATAGGGACATCAAGTGTGGGTGCAATATCAACAATTTCATGCTTGACCTAAGGAACTATAGCAAGTTCATCTTCGCAAGCATAATCCATATTGGCATCAAGGCCATCAACAAAGCAAGTATTAAGTTCATCAGAAAGGGAAGTATCAAGTGAGTCCTCGGAATCATGGGATTCCTCATCAAAGCAATCATTAGCCTCTTCTAGGGCAGCAAACATTTTATTTTTAAAATCCTCAATATAATAATTGGAAGTATAATTCTCGAAGCAATAAGCAAGAACTGCAAAGTTTTCAGATTTGTAAATAGTATCATGATACTTTTCAATCAAAGAAGCGATCTCATAACCACCTTTAAAAGAAACAAACTCTTCAATCTTTTCAACATCAAAGTAATCATAAACACCTTTAGCATAAGAAGATAAGATCTCATTTTCATTAAACTCACATTGGAAAGGAAGGTGTTTATGATCTATATTAGAACAACAAGTAAAATCATAAATTTGGCATAAACACTCAGCATAGCAATAAGAAGTTTGTATTTGGTCCCATAAGTGTTTCCCTTTCTGAGATAGTCGGTGCCGCGTATAATGAGCATGCTCATCCAATGATTTTCCCTCAACCAACATGCAAGAGTCTATATTAGCGTTGAAACAAGAAAAACAAGAACATCAGGTGCAAGATCTCTCGCTGTCCGTGACTCGAATGTCTCCAAATGGTGTTTGCGTGCAAGAAGGGGATATGGGAATACGAGAAAAAAGTATTTTTGTTGAGAACTCAATCTACTAAAGTTTCACACTTAGTCTTCTTTGTAATCTTATCTTGACTCGTCCCCAAACCACTAGCCAGGTACAAGTTAATTTGATCCACTCCTCTTCGATATTTTGTGCACTAATGCAATGGATGAGCGTAAGCACGAGAGTTGACACTTAGGGTGGAAAAGAGAGAGATATGGTGGAGGAGGAAGACAAAAAAGGTGAGAAAGGCTCACATCAATGAGGACAATCATAGGCGGGAAGGCCAAATGATAGATATGATGTGAGGAGTAGGGATTGCCATGCAACGGATGCACATATGAGCTAAGAAAAGCTCTCCAATGGAACTACTGGGGGTGCATCCAACTTGCTCGCTCATGAAGACCTAGAGCTCGTTATAGGAGGCTCATCCTTGGAATAGGCAAGCCAAGTGTAACGACCCGGTCTTGAAGGGAACCAAGTCTACTGTGCTTGTGTGCTATCCCTGGATCAGTATGCTAGCACACACAGTACTCGATGAAGTACCATAAATTACATGTCAAAAACTAACGTAAGTACATGGTATTTATTACCTTATAGCCTTTGGGCTAGGATACACAACAGAAGCAATTAATACATATGTTAAGTCCCATAAACACCAAGGACAAAGTTGAGTGTAGACATCGTAACCCTACATCGCATAACATACTCGTCATATACAATCCTGCAACACCGAAGGTTACAACCCCAAATGTGCTAGTACTTTGAATGTATGGCAAGTTATTCCCAAAATAATATATAACAGACCAATCTTCTACATGAAATTTGGCTGGTGGAAAATCTCTAAGTTTCAATTTGCATAAAGCTATTTTTTCCTTACTTAAAGAGTATTATAATAGTACTACAATCCTCATAATATGATTGAGTTGGTTTCTCCAAGTAAATCTATTTCAAAATTCGATTAAACCCAATTGATTAATTAAAGATGACGAGATCCATCAACATTCCCACTTCTAGATGCTCAAAGTTGTCCGTAACCGTGGACACGGCTAATCATGATCAGTTTGTACACTCTGCAGAGGTTTGTGCACTTTTCCCCACAAGAGTCGACCACCTCCTTTTTAGTTCATCACACTGCATTTGTATGGGAACCGGAAGGTCGAGACATGGCCTTTTAGAAGAGTTTCCCTCACTCTGGCGGTGCTCATCCCACCTACTCATAACTACGTTCGTAGCACCACCTAGTAAGAGCCACTACAACTAATCAACCAAGCCAGAGCTCATAATAGCTTGTGGCTGCACACGTAAGCTTCTAGTTATGAAAAATATGATTGATCTGTCGTCGATATGTAACGGCAGATGCCATGGGGATGGCTAAAGAGGGGAACAGACCGAGGTTGATGTCGCTGGTGCCGGAGGCGAGATTGGGAACACTGTGATGTACCCAGGTTTAGGGCTCTCCGTAGAGATAAAACCCCTACTCTTGCATGTCTGCACTATATGGTGGAATATTGCACATGGTTGTTCCTTGAGTTGTATCCGCTAGCTACTTTGATCCTGGCCGAGCTGACTTGCTACTCCTAGCTAAGCTACTTCTGCTCTACCTAGTCCTAGCCATGAGAGGAGAGGAGAGCTCTTTCTCTCTCTACTTGTGTGAGGAGGGGGGAAATGAGAAGGAGGAGCCAGTGCTCTCCTGGCTTGGCCTCTTGGTGCCCTTATATAGGAAGGCCCAAGGGGACAAGAAGACAAGAAGGTACAAGTGGTTGGGAGACAAGGAGACAAGGGGGCATGGGGAAAAGGTGGATGTGATGTAATATGACATGTCACACCTTTACACTATTCATGACGTGGCTAAAGGCGTCATGACTTGTCTTGTCAGTTGATGCTTTGGTTGACCTCCGGGCAGCCGAACTGTAGGCAATCGACACCTGACAAACGATCAGTCGGCCGGAATGCGCGGGCAATCGGCGGGCGAGCAGTCGGCCGGGTGCGCGGCGCAGTCGGCAGGCGCCGAGCTGGACTAAGGGCGCAATCGGCCCGATGTCTTGAAAAATATTTCGCCTTCTTGACCCTACCGGGGGGTTATTCCCCCGACATGATCCCTTTAAACCCGGGTGACATTCCGCAGTGATTACTGGCCATCTCCAGGTCACTCAAGCAAATCCACTGGTTCCTCCAGGGTGCCCCCAACCATTCCACCTAGGTGGTTCATTAACTTTATCTTGGTCCTTCTTACTACTTAGTCACTCATACCTCATAATGGATCACTTCCCAAACCACGTCTACTTAGCAAAGCAGTACAATTCTACACAACGACGACAATGATGTAAGGTTCAGACCTACCTTAATGAACTACTGGGTGTAATAGCATAGCATAATACATAATCATATCAATGCATAATATTTAAGTTGGACTACAATGTATAGGAAAAATATAGATATAACTGGAGTATGACCAAAAGAGTAACTTGCGTGGATCCTATAGATAAAATATTCTACTCGTAGTCGTCTCTCCTTCTCTTTACAATATATGTAATGATAAAACAAAAATACTTCAACACACTTACACACAAATCCAAATTGAAGATCAACTAAAAATACAATTAACAACATAAATACTTAGTTGTTACTATTAATAAACAAATTACTATGGCATGGCTAGGTTGAGATAGGATCGAGTTGGCTTGGATGGAAATATGATACAAATCATATTCGGAGAATTGGATCAAATTGATACAAGGAAACATTGATTATAAAATAAATTGAATGGTGAATATGTCAGACTACAATTGGTTTGACCAAATGGATATTTGAAGAGATAATACACACTGGAATTAGATAAAACAAATGATCCGATAGGGATCTTCTTGAGAAGATGGAATTATTTATATAATCCAATATATAAAATAAAATGATGTAACTAGATGGAAACTAGTCAAAGGCTTAAACTCAAAATGTGGTCTTAACATGATGGAAGGAATGTGACAAGTGTTCAAACAGAAAGTTGTGATTCGAAGGATCAAAGTTGATGAAGCAAAAATTTCCAAATAAGTTATAGAATAAGACGTATATAAAATATACTCAAATTCCAAAAATAAATTTGAGTTCAATTTCGAATTATCAAAAGTGGAATATTACTGGACCATAATAAAGTAAATTTCCCATGGAATCCGTAGATATAAATTTGTTGAAATCCGATTTACGGGCTAGAAGATATGAATTTCCGAAGTTTGGCTATTTTTTTTTCTTAAAATGAATTACGGGATTTAGCATGGAGCAGCCACATGGAGAATTCTGATAGGTCCGTACCTATTCAAGTTTAAAAAAAATGAAGGAGGAGGGAGAGCTCATCGGAAAGTTCGCCAGAATTTGTAGAAGAAGATCTCCAGCGTCATGTCAATGAATGGGCGAACGGGGTAGAGCAGACTACTACGAACTTCCTGGACCTTGTTTTGAGGACTATGGCATCATCTGCGAGCGGCGATAACCCGCCGGATCTTGTGAAGTTCGCCGGAGTTCATGGCTTTAGATTAATCGTGAACCGGTTGCGAATTAGTTCAAACAAAAGTGTCAAATAGGTGCACCAAAGGATATAAAGAAGGAAGACCAAAGAAATAAGGCTTGGGATCAATCGTACGCGATGACATCTTCGACAAACGGCGTCGGCTGCTCCAAACGCCGACGAAAAATTTCTCAGTGCACGAGCAGATTTAGGGAGGGATTTTGTGGGAGGCAGATGAGAACTGCGGGGCGCACCTCTGGTCTTATTTATAGGTACATAGGAGTTCCATAGAAAGAGATCCGATGCAAGCTTATGTAAAGTTTTCAATGGCGTGCGTGGAGAAAAATCCGGACATTTAAAGCATTAAAATGAGGTTTTTATTGCCTGAATGGATTCCTCATTATATTCTCCAAAACTTTCGTGAAGAAATCAAAATGAATTGGTCAAAGGATGAACGAGGAGGAAGAGGTGGTTGTACCATGATCATGGAGTAGTGTACTAGTTCGAGTTCATGTACAGATCGAGAGGAGGAAGAAGATCGGTGGAGATGGGCCTTAGTGGGAATTAGGCCCACTAAAAAGAAAAAGAAAGAGAAAAATAGAGAAATAAGGGCTCGACCCAATAGACTAGGATTTCTATTTTCTAATATCTAACAACACTAAAATTTTGGATTATCAAATCCCTCCAAATGGTAAAACTTAAATATAGACTAAATAAAATATAGAGAGTATTGGAATATATTTCCCTCTCTGAATAAATTTTATAAATATATTTTTATGATTTTTTTATTGAAGGCATTATTAAATATTTCCAATACTATTTTTTGCAGAAGTCATATTATCTCCTCTCATTATATTAATTGAATAATTGGAAATATTTAAATATCACCTAATCGCAGTATCAAATAAACTCCAAATTTAAAATAAGAATTCAAGAATGATTATGGGACCACAATAAAATTGAGAAAGTCATTTTATTCTGACTGTAAAATATTTAATTGTGGTTCATACCAAATTTCTAAAAAGACAAAAGAAAGAAAACCATTCTTTGAAATTTTGAATAAATCTCACAACTAAGATTTTCATTATTGGATAGATGATTACCCAATTTTATTAAATGGTTTGTAAAGTTTAAAACAAAACTCAAAAAAGAAAAGTTTTTGTTTACTATAAATTCAAACAAGTCAATCAATATTATATTATTTATTAACATTCCAAAATTTGGAAAATTTTGGGATGTTACACCAAGTTCCATAGTGTGAAGGTCCCCACATAGCTATATGCATAAATGATCATCTCTATGGAGTACAAGGATAAGAGGGAGTACTAGTTTGGATCTTTCAAAAAGGAATAATAGTGTTGTCCCTTTCTCTTTTTTTCTCTCTTTTCTATTTTTTTGTATTTTTTTGTCGCCTCAATGGCTCTTTCTACTTAACTCTCATTTTTCCTCTTTGGTATCTTTTATTTTGTCCACTTTGGGGTCTTTTTCTCACTTAAGGGCAACACTCTATTTTACAAGAAGGTATAGAAGATCTTTCACACTTTACAAGGTACTCAAACATAAAGAAGATGTAGCTATCATGATGTATGCCTCTGCAAGTGTAGCCGGAACATGTATGACATGAAGATCAAGTCATGAAGAGGTGGATGTTGCATGGCAATATATCTCGGAAAGGCTATGGAAATGCCTTGATAGGTTGGTATGGTGACTGTTTTGAGGAAAAACATAAGGAGGTTTATGATGACAGAGCGTATCATGCCAAGGGTTTGGATGCACAGGCGAGGTGGACACCAACTCTCGGAATGATAGAGGGAAATGCACGGTACTGAAGAGGCTAGCAAATATGAGGAGGTGGAAGTGTCAACTTTCAATAATTAAATTAGTCCGAAGAACTTATGCACTTATTATCGGTAACTCTCAATCTAATGAGGAGTTTCACAAAGAGACAAGTACCTCGAGGAGGATTGTATGGGGGTTTGGTTATCCTTGCGCATCCTCGACTCATGATACGTGAGTGTATTCTAATATCCGATCCCTCAAAATATTAGTGATCAATCGAGTAGCTAGAGTTCTCAACTAGTTTTTGTAGGTTTTGAAAATAAACACGGATTGCCCAAAATACGACACGTAGCACTAATAGACTAGAGATCTTGACACCAAAAGTTCAAACTTTACTCACAACAATACCTCAAAACTATTGCAAGTTACTAATAAAATTAAATAGCAACCTTAATTACCTACTTTCAAGACAAGACACAACTCAGTGCAACAACCAACTCTCTTGACAGGATAAACATGAAAACTAAAGAGAGTTCCAGGAATAAACTAAACAAAAGCCAGGGCTCTTGCAAAAGACAAACTAAAACTAAAACTAAACATGGCAGTAGCTACGAAAAGATAAAGAACACACAACAGAGAAAGATAGGCATGAAAAATCCTATGATGTGTTCTAGATTGGATTGGAGCGTGTTTCTCTCCCACACAAAGTAAGCTGGGGTCTAACTTGTTATGAACAGCAAGAAAAGCTAAATAAAACAAAAAAGTAAACCTAAGAGCGAGACGCTCCAAGCATAGCACATAACACATGAAGTGATAAAAATATAGTGAGACGAAGGACGAACTAATGATGTTTGATGGAGAAGGGGATGCACGGGGGCATCCTCAAGCTTAGACGCTTGAGTCTCCTTGAATATTTATTGGGGATGCATGGGGGCATCCCCAAGCTGGAGCGTTTGACACTCCCGGATCGTCTTTCATCATCTTCCCTCGCACACTTGAAAACTCCCTTCATACATAACTCATCATAAACTGATTAGAGAGGTTAGTACCCTTAATAAAATAATTTTTCCCCACTAGAAATAAAGATATTCTTGAAGATCTACTATTTCTCAAGATTGCAAAAAAAATTGCAAAGAAAAAGCAAGCTTAAGGTTTGCAAAAGCATGGAAAGGAAAAACGTGGCAGAATCTGTGAAAAACAGAACAACAGGTAGTAAATAATTTTTCTAGGGTACTTCTGCAACTCAAATAAAAAACTCAGAACATACAAAAGTTTAACAATTGTGTATAGCATGCTGTGTAAACAATTCAGCTCAAAAAGATGAACTGGTGATTTGTTTCGATTTTTTCCGTCAAGCAGATAGAATCTGTTTTCTGGACAGCATGCCACAACTTTTGCTTCCCTTATCATCAAAGGTTATAACTTGGCACAAAGCTTGAAAATAAAGATACAATGATGTTGCTACAGTAGTAACAATCATCAAGACCACTAAAAATAGAAGTAAAAACATCTTGGGTTGCATTCTACCAAGCGCTTTCTTTTACGCCTTAAAGCTAGGCATAAAGCAAAAGAAGAATCAAGTTTTATCAAGAGAGAGAGAATAGCTGGCCCGTGTAACGGACTCAAAAGGTAACTTGATTTTATTTCTAGGGAAGTGTTCCATCCCCTTTTTAGTGGGAATTAAAATTTTATATTCCCCTCTTTCATGTCAATGACAACACCAACGGTGCAAAGAAACAGGCGTCCCAAAATAATTGGACATAAAGGTTCACACTCTATATCCATAATAATAAAATCAACGGGAACATAATTGTCATTGACAATGATAAGAACATCGTCGATCTTCCCCAAAGGTTTCTTTACGGAAGAATCAGCGAGACGAACACCAAAAGAACAAGGATCAAAAGGTTTTAATTCAAACATGTCATACATTCTTTTGGGCATAATGGAGGTACTAGCTCCAACATCACATAAAGCATAGAAAGAGAAGTTATTCAATTTCATTTTTTATCACAGGGTCCCAACCATCATCTAGATTCCTAGGTATGGAGGCTTCTATTCTAAGCTTCTACTCCCTAGCTTTGATGAGAGAATTAGTGATATGCTCCGTGAAGGCAAGATTAAGTGTGCTAGTGTGGGGTCTCTAGACATTTTGTGTAGCAAGCTAATAACTTCTGAGAGGGTGCAACTATCAAAATCAATATCACTACTATCAAAGGTGGTAGTAGTGTCATCTAGGCTCACTTTTTTGAAACCTTCTATTTTCATAGGAGTTTCTTCTTCTACGGTGTCCTCAACAATTTGGATGGTAGCAACTGTGTCGTGTGTAGGAAGGCTCTTAATTCTATCCTCTTCCTCTTTCTCTCTAGCCCATCTTTCTTTAAGTTTAGCCATCATCCTAATATTTTCATTAATTTGTAATTGGATAGCATTAATAGGAGTGGCCCTCCTCTCCTCAAGGGGAGAGGTTATAATTTTAAGCATCTCAACATCAAGGGCTAAGATATCTACCTTCAAAGAGAGATTATCTAACTTAGCTAATTTCTCTTCTAAATTCTTGTTGAAGGCTTTTTGGGTAGTGATAAAGTCTCTAAGCATGATTTCTAGTTCAAAAGTGGGGTTCTTGTTGCTAGGATAAGTCTTGTTGTTCCCATAGTTGGATGGAAACGGTCTAGGATTGCTAGCAAAATTGCCCCTATAAGCATTGTTGTTGAAGTTGTTTCTAGCAATAAAGTTCACATCTACTTGTTACTGAGCAACCAAAGAATTTAAAGGAACATGATGAGGATCAATAGACGGTTGCTTGGTAAGTAGAGACATAATCAAGTCAACTTTTTCATTTTGGGAGGTAATCTCCTCGACAAAGTTTACCTTCCTACCTGTTGGAGCGCGTTCGGTGTGCCATTGGGAATAGTTGGTCATCATCTCATCTAGGAGTTTCGTGGCAGCACCAAGTGTAGTTGACATAAAGGTTCCTCCCGCAGCCGAATCTAACAGGTTCCACGAGGTAAAGTTCAAGCCTTCATAAAAAGTCTGGATAACCATCCATGTAGTCAAACCATGTGTAGGGCATTTCTTAACAAGAGATTTCATGCGTTCCCAAGCTAGGGCAACGTGTTGATTATCCAGTTGCTTAAAATTCATAATGTTACTCCTCAATTGGATAATTTTAGCAGGTGGGTAGTACTTCCCAATAAAAGCATCTTTGCACTTATCCCAAGAATCTATGCTATTCCTAGGCAAAGATTGAAACCAAATTTTAGCTCCTTCGCTCAAAGAGAAAGGAAAAAGCTTAAGCTTAACAACATCACCTTCTACTTCTTTATACTTTTGCATATCACATAATACAACAAAATTATTCAAGTGTAAAGCAGCATCATCTCCAGCACCAGAGAATTGATCTCTCATAACAAGGTTTAACAAAGCAGGTTTAATTTCATAAGAGGTAGCTGAAGTGGCAGGTGTGGCAATAGGAGTGCAGATAAAGTCTTTGTTGTTGTGACTAGTGAAGTCACACAACTTGGTGTTTTCGGTGGAACCCATAGCAATAACAAGTTTGGAAGATTTTTTTTGTAATTTTTGATATAGGACACAAAGATAAAAACTGAAAGGTAAACTAACAAGACTAGAAAGCAAAGGTAAAATATAGTGTGAAACTCCCCTATCTTAGCACTCAAAGTCCCCGGCAACGGCGCCAGAAATTTGCTTGATACTCTATCCTCGTTGGTTACCCCTAGTGGAAGGTTAGATGTAATGTAGCGGCAAATTTCCCCGATGCAGAGGCTAGGGTTTGTCTACCGTAGGAATCCGGCAATGATAAGTAGGTGTCAACGGCGCAAATGACGTGAACCTTCACACGACACAAATAACTTTGCTTCCCAACGAGTATAGAGAGGTTGTCAATCTCTCCGGCCTTGCTGTTCACAAAGGATCAACGCAACAGATAATAACTATAATGGTGATAGCAACTAGTAAGTAAAAGCAGGAAAATAAAAGAGCGTGTAAACAGTGACGAGAATATGGACCGGGGTCCCGTGATGTTCACTAGTGATGTCTCTCTCCCAAAAAACGATAAAACTGCTAGGCGAGGTAAACAAATTACAGCTGGGCAATTCACATGATTAAAAATGCACCGCAATGCTAACTATGCTACAAAGAAAGCATGAGGCTCAAAAGCATGGGCGGTACGCCAAAATAAGTAGACCGAAATCCAACTTCATCTACTACTAATCATCCCCCTTGAGATATCTATCCAGAACATCTCGCTAGTATTAAGTTGCGAGCCCCACCCAAAGTGTAAACCCAAATCAACAGCGACTGCACTAAAAAGCACTTTGCGTAAAGTAAACAATCCTTGCAACCGCGGTTACAAGAAACGTTGTTTTCCCCCTTGTGGAGACAACACATCCCCTAGACTCATGTTTCTGTCACTCAAGTGTGTCATCGGGGGGCATGAACCCACAATCGAGCATAACGTTCCCTCTTGGAGTCACTACCTACTACTTGGAAAAAGCAATAAACAAAAACGGAGAACACGCAAGAATTACTTAGGAACAAAAATATAAAAGATAAGAACCTTATATATTACTCAATCACAAACTGAACATAGTCTCATAATCCATCAGATCCCAGCAAACTCAGCAGAGCAATAGCAAAAAATTACATATGTGCCTCGATCATGTAGGGAAACTCACGAGGTCTAAACCATGAAGAACAAAGAGGGGAGGAGAACATCACATAGCTACAGATCACAGACCCATGGTCCAAGGGAAACTACTCACGGCACATCCGGGAAGCGCCCATGGTGGAGGGGAAGCTCCCGTAGGTCAATCCTCCCTTCGGAAGGGTGCCGAGAAGAAGTCTGCTGGCGCTCCCGATCTTGGAAGCGCGGCGGCGGCGGAACAGAGGCGAGATCGCGAAAAAGTGTTCTATCTTCAGAGGTTTCGCGTCACGGGGAATAAATAGGCGAAGGGGGGCAGCCAGGGGGACCACCAGGGGTCCAGGCGCCCCCTGGCACGACCAAGCCCTAGGCCGCGCCAGGTGGTCGCCTGGGTCCCTGGTGGTGGCCCTCTGGCCCCACTTTGGTGATTGTGGAAGGTTCCGTTGCGCTGATTTTTTATCTGATTTCCCCAAATTTTTGGAGAATTTTTAATATGGGGGAAACCTGGAATAGAAAAACAGCAGAAAACTAGAACTGGCATTGTGCTGCACTGAGTTAATAAGTTAGTACAAATATGATCAAAAGTGTATCTAGATCATAGAAATATCAGACATAACATGCATGGAGCAAGCAGAAATTACAGATACATTTGGGACGTATCAGCAGCTGATACACGAGAGAGGATTGCTTCTCGCCCTTTGTTGGTTACCCCAAGTGGAAGGTAAGATGCAGCGTAGCAGCAAGTTTCTCTCGGTGAAGATACCGAGGTTGAGTATCGACCAGTAGGACTCCGGCGATGATAAGTAGGTGTCAGCGGCGCACCTGACGCGGACCTGCACACAACACAATTAACTTTGCTCCCAACGAAGTTCAGAGAGGTTGTCAATCTCTCCGGCCTTGTTGTTTACAAAGGATAAAAAACACAGGATAATGATAATGATAGCTACTGAAAGTAAAAAATCAAGAAAGTGAATGAACGTGTAAACAGTAATGAGAATATGGACCGGGGTCCCGTGATGTTCACTAGTGATGTCTCTCTCCCAAAAGACGATAAGACTGCTAGGCGAGGTAAACAAATTACAGCTGGGCAATTGACATGATTAAAAATGCACCACAATGCTAACTATGCTACAAAGAAAGCACGAGGCTCAAAAGCTTCGGCGGTACATCAAAATAAATAGACCGAAATCCAACTGCATCTACTACTAATCACCCCCCTTGAGATATCTATCTAGAACATCTCGCTAGTATTAAGTTGCGAGCCCCACCCAAAGTGTAAACCCAAATCAACAGACAACTACATTAAAAAGCACTTTGCGTAAAGTAAACAATCCTTGCAACCGCTGTTACAAGAAACGTTGTTTTCCCCCTTGTGGAAACAACACATCCCCTAGACTCATGTTTCTGTCACTCAAGTGTGTCATCGGGGGGCATGAACCCACAATCGAGCATAACGTTCCCTCTTGGAGTCACTACCTACTACTTGGCCAAAGCAATAAACAACAACGGAGAACATGCTAGAATTAGTTAGGAACAAAAATATAAAAGATAAGAACCTTATATATTACTCAATCACAAACTGAACATAGTCTCATAATCCAGCAGATCCCAGCAAACTCAGCATAGCAATAGCAAAAAATTACATATGTGCCTCGATCATGTAGGGCAACTCACGAGGTCTAAACCATGAAGAACAAAGAGGGGAGGAGAACATCACATAGCTACTGATCATGGACCCATGGTCCAAGGGAAACTACTCACGGCACATCCGGGAAGCGTCCATGGTGGAGGGGAAGCTCCCGTAGGTCAATCCTCCCTCCGTAACGGTGCCGAGAAGAAGTCTGCTGGCGCTCCCGATCTTGGAAGCGCAGCGGCGGCGGAACAGAGGCGAGATCGCGAAAAAGGGTTCTATCTTCAGAGGTTTCGTGTCACGGGGAATAAATAGGCAAAGGGGGTAGCCAGGGGGACCACCAGGGGTCCAGGCGCCCCCTGGCACGACCAAGCCCTAGGCTGCGCCAGGTGGCCGCCTGGGTCCCTGGTGGTGGCCCTCTGGCCCCACTTTGGTGAGTGTGGAAGGTTCCGTTGCGCTGATTTTTTATCCGAGTTTCCCAAATTTTTGGAGAATTTTTAATATGGGGGAAACCTGGAATAGAAAAACAGCAGAAAACTAGAACTGGCATTGTGCTGCACTGAGTTAATAAGTTAGTACAAATATGATCAAAAGTGTATCTAGATCATAGAAATATCAGACATAACATGCATGGAGCAAGCAGAAATTATAGATACATTTGGGACGTATCAGCAGCTGATACACGAGAGAGGATTGCTTCTCGCCCTTTGTTGGTTACCCCAAGTGGAAGGTAAGATGCAGCGTAGCAGCAAGTTTCCCTCGGTGAAGATACCGAGGTTGAGTATCGACCAGTAGGACTCCGGCGATGATAAGTAGGTGTCAGCGGCGCACCTGACGCGGACCTGCACACAACACAATTAACTTTTCTCCCAACGAAGTTCAAAGAGGTTGTCAATCTCTCCGGCCTTGTTGTTTACAAAGGATCAAAAACACAGGATAATGATAATGATAGCTACTGAAAGTAAAAAATCAAGAAAGTGAATGAACGTGTAAACAGTAATGAGAATATGGACCGGGGTCCCGTGATGTTCACTAGTGATGTCTCTCTCCCAAAAGACGATAAGACTGCTAGGCGAGGTAAACAAATTACAGCTGGGAAATTGACATGATTAAAAATGCACCACAATGCTAACTATGCTACAAAGAAAGCACGAGGCTCAAAAGCATGGGCGGTACGCAAAAATAAGTAGAACGAAATCCATCTGCATCTACTACTAATCATCCACCTTGAGATATCTATCCAGAACATCTCGCTGGTATTAAGTTGCGAGCCCCACCCAAAGTTTAAACCCAAAGCAACATACAACTGCATTAAAAAGAACTTTGCGTAAAGTAAACAATCCTTGTAACCGCGGTTACAAGCATCGTCTTTTCCCCCTTGTGGCCACAGCACATCCCCTAGACTCATGTTTCTGTCACTAAAGCGTGTCATCAGCGGGCATGTCCCCACAATCGAGCATAACGTTCCCTCTTGGAGTCACTACCTACCACTTGGCGAAAGCAATAAATAGCAACGGAGAACATGCAAGAATAACTTCGGAACAAAAATACAAAAGATAAGAACCAATTATATTTCTCTATCACAATCTGAACATAATCTCATAATCCATCAGATCCCATCAAACTCAGCATAGCAAAAGGAGAAAGAATTACATATGTGCCTCGATCATGTAGGGAAGCTCACGAGGTCTAAACCATGAAGAACAAAGAGGGGAGGAGAACATCACATAGCTACTGATCACGGACCCATGGTCCAAGCTAGACTACTCACGGCACATCCGGCAAGCGTCCATGGTGGAGGAGAAGCTCCCGGAGGTCGATCCTCCCTCCAATAGTGTGCCGGAAAGGGTCCTAACGGTTCTCCCGATCTTGGAAGTGCGGCGGCGGCAGAACAGAGGAGAATTTGCTAAATAGGGTTCTGTCTTCGGTGTTTCCTCGTGATGGAGAATAAATAGGCGAAGGGGGGAAGCTAGGGGGGCACAAGGGACACAGACGCCCCCTGGCGCGGCCAGGCCCCTGGCCGTGCCATGTGGCCGCGCCAGGTGGCCGCCTGGGTGCCTGGTGGTGGCCCCCTGGCCCTCCTTCTGGCTTCTGGAGTCTTCCGACACGCTGATTTTTATCCGATTTTTCCCTGATTTTTGGAGCATTTTATATATGGGAAAAAACTGAAATAGAAAAACAGCAGAAAAGAGGAACTGGCACAGGGGTGCACTGAGTTAGTAGGTTAGTCCAAATATGATCAAAAGTGTATGAAAGTGTATCTAGATCATAGCAATATCACACAAAACATGCATGGAGCGAGCAGAAATTATCGATACGTTTGATACGTATCAACATCCCCAAGCTTAATTCCTGCTCGTCCTCGAGTAGGTAAATGATGACAGGCATAATTTCTGTGGTGACATGCTAGCAACTATATAAGAACTTTGAAAAGTAAAGCAATCAAGGTATGTAATTAAATTCAAGTCATAACATGCAAGAGTCTATATTAGCAACGAAAGAACATTAGGTGCAAGAGCTCTTGCTGTCCGTGACTCGAATGTCTCCAAATGGTGTTTGCGTGCAACAAGGGGAATAGGGAATACGAGAAAAAATATTTTTGTGTTGAGAACTCAATCTACTATAGTTTCACACTTGGTCTTCTTTGGAATCTTATCTTGACTCATCCCCAGACCACTAGCCAGGTACAATCCAATTTGATCCACTCCCTTTCGATATTTTGAGCACTCATGGAATGGATGAGCGTAAGCACGAGAGTTGACACTTAATATGGCAAAGAGAGAATGTGGTGGAGGAGGAAGTCAGAAAGGTGATAAAGGCTCACATCAATGAGGACAATCATGGGCGAGAAGGACAAATGATAGATATGATGTGAGGAGTAGGGATTGCCATGCAACAGATGCACATATGAGATGAAAAGCTCTCCAATGGAACTAGTGGAGGTGCATCTAACTTGCTCGCTCATGAAGACCTAGAGCTCTTTTGAGGAGGCTCATCCTTGGAATATGCAAGCCAAGTTCTATAGTGTGAAGGTCCCCACATAGCTATATGCATGATCATCTCTATGGAGTACAAGGATAAGATGGAGTACTAGTGTGGATCTTTCAAAAGGATAGTAGTGTTGCCCCTTTTTATCTTTTTTTCTTTTTTTCTCTTTTTTCTTTTTATTTTATTTTTTGGTGGCCTCAATGGCTCTTTCTACTTAACTCTCATTTGTCCTCTTTGGGATAATTTGTTTTGTCCACTTTGGGATCTTTTCCTCACTTAAGGGCAACACTCTAATTTACAAGAGGGTATAGAAGATCTTTCACACTTTACAAGGTACTCAAATCATATTGAAGATGTAGCTATCATGATGTATGCCACTGCCAGTGTAGCAGGAACATGTATGACATGAATATCAAGTCATGAAGAGGTGGATGTTGCATGGCAATATATCTCGGAAAGGCTATGGAAATGCCTTGATAGGTAGGTATGGTGGCTGTTTTGAGGAAGGATATAAGGAGGTTTATGATGACATAGTGTATCATGCCAAGGGTTTGGATGTACCGGCGAAGGTGGACGCCAACTCTCGGAGTGAGAAGGAGGCAGTGCACGGCACAGGAGAGGCTAGAAAATATGAGGAGGTGGAAGGGTCAACTTTCAATACTTACATTAGTCTGAAGAACTCATGCACTTATTATCGGTAACTCTCAATCTAATGAGGAGGTTCACAAAGAGACAAGTACCCCGAGGAGGAGTGTATGGGGGTTTGGTTATCGTTGCGCATCCTCGACTCATGTTACGTGAGTGTACTCTAATATTCGACCCCTCAGAAGAGTAGTGATCCATCTAGTAGCTAGAGTTCTCAACTAGTTTTGTAGGTTTTTTGAAAATAAACTGTCGGGACCCGGGGTTAGCGTATGCAAGTACAGTTAAGACATAGTCATATGGAGAGCCGAGAACCGCACCCACTTGTCTAAGCAGACAAGGCCAAGCACTGAACATTCTCGGAAAGCATCGTACGTGAGGGGCATCTCATCCAGGCCGGATGATCAACTGAGATGGGTCCTCATCGTCCGCACACAAGTCAAATGATATGGGTGGTGAACTCCCATATTCAAAGACAAGTCGCCACAACCATACTACCGACTATCTCAAAACTCTTACATAGACTTACTCCAGCCCGATCACTTAGTCGGGGTCTAGGGCGGGCTCGATCATACCACAAAGTGTGCACGAGACGAAGTCTCGGGCAATCGCATCGCGATGCCCCAAGCTGCGCACATCTAAGGGCCACTTGGTGTATGAAAGACCGCCAGCCAGAACACAACTAAGGTCTCGAAAACCCATACAAAGACATGCATGTTATAAACATACATGCAGCACACATGCCTTGTATGAACAGTAGGTACCATTGCAATTCTCTACAAAGTGTACATTTTATTTATAACTCTTATAGAGTGCACACAGAGATCACATACATGTGATCCAACATTACAACACAGGCGGAAGCAAATTATGTCTGAGTACAGACAAGTTTAACAAATGGCTTAAGAAGCCTTATTAAAACACAAAGCCCTCCACGAGGGAACCAGTCTGCTGACTGGGACTAGACTAGCTTAACTTCAGTCGTCCAGCTCGATGAAGAAGCCACCTTCGGGGTCAGTGGCGTCATCTAAAACATAGATTAAGCAAACGTGAGTACAAAGGCGTACTCAGCAAGACTTACATAGGAACTATACTACTCATGCATATGTATCAAGGTAAAAGGAGGTGGGGTTCACTTGCAGAAATGCCAGCTTTGACTTGGCTAATCCTGAACTACGAGTACCATACTTTGAGGTAAGAAGCGTACACGAGTCCACTACTTTCTCCAACCAATACACCACTATGGTGCCTTCCTCGACTTCCCCACGAGAAGGCACGCCATAGCACTCACACTTATCTTGGTGTGTTTTAGAAGTATCCGGTTCAAGTTATCTAATAATCAAGCTAAGCTTTCCAAGCAGTCCATAACCGCGGACGCGGCTATTCAAATAGTTTTGTTAACCTTGCAAGGGTGTACCGCTACACACACATGACCATCATTTACCGCCTTTGATCTCGACACCATTCAAGGGGTGCCAGCGAGGATGCTCACCACAACTGTTACCTCATAGCCGATCTAGTCCGAGAAAGCCGCCTACTTGGGTTGGTTACCACAATCGTGAACCCGGCCGGTTTACCGAAGTGGACCCAAGTGATGTGTGCGTGGTGCATAAGCCGGTCTCGGATGAGCCGTTCTCTCACTTAGCAGCCAGGCCACAGACCTACCAGAACTCCGAACTATTGCGACATCTGGACATCGAAAGGGATGAGTTAGTAAGTTGAGAGGGGTCAGTGAGCCCAATGTGTGGTTGTACTCTACATCTTGGATCACCACACAAGAACTCGTACTAGGCCGGTGTTCAACGAGACAACCCACCGTGTACTCCTACACAGCCTCTCATCGTTCACCTTGTATTAGGGTCGATTCACCAACACTTTTCTACCATCATCAACATGATCACTACCATCCCGACTCACATCACAGTAACAACATGGTATCATACTAAGCATGCAATAAGCGATAACAATTGCAGGGGCCACATGATATCAACCAACTCCTACATTTGCTAGGATTGTGGTTTGCTTAATACTGTGACAAATGATAGGTCATGCAAAGGAATGGGTTCATCTATGCGGTAGAATCGTAACATGGTGATCATCCTATACAATGCATAAGCGAGACATGAGAGGGAAGTGGGATTTTATCGACATGATCAATGGGGGTTTGCTTGCCTTGCTGACGAGGTTCGGGCTCTGGATCTTCAGCGAAGGGGGTGACCTCTTGCTCCGGTTCCACCTCTACTCGACAAACAAAGCACGAAGTAGCAATCAATATGAATGCAATGCTCAAGCACATGAATGAATGTTGAAACTTGAAGTATAAGTTTTGATGTGTGTGAGACAATTCCATATAAGTGGAATATATTGCATTTAAAATGCAAATTCAAATTCCACATTTGAATTCAAATTAACCAAGTTGTATGTGACATAGTTTGATCATTTTGAATCAACTTCAAATGTATATTATATGCCTCTGAAGTGTGGTTGAATTGTAGCTTAATTCCATGGTCCAAGTTGCAAGATCATTTGATTTGAATTTGAATTAAATTCAAATAAACCAAATGGCATATGCTACTGGTCCCATTTTAAATTCAACTCAAACAGAGTTGAAAGTTGCATATTTGGAAAGATAATTTTCTCCTGATCATTTTTCATATATTATTTGTCCAATTTGGAGTTAATATGAATTTTCTATGAATTTCCAAAGTTTGGGGTATTTTCTGGAATTTCTGGAATTCTTTTAATTCAAATAATCTCTGGAAATTCATTTAAATGATTTACTGCGTCAGGCTGACGTCAAGCTAGCGTCAGGGGGGGGCTCACAAGTCGGGCCGGCCTGTCAGTGACTGGGGTTAATTAACCCGTGGGTTAAAAAAATCCAGTGGCTTAATTAAGCCACTGGGCCCACTGGTCAGTGACCCAGGGGTCACTAATTAGGTGATTAACCGGGGAGGTTTAGCACTGACACGCCGGCGACTGGAACGCGGCGGCGCTGCACGGGAGCTCGATTCCGTCCACCATCTGGAGCGCGACGACCACCAAAATGAAGCTCTCACCCGCGCGCGTCGAACGGGACCAAAACCATGCGCTGGGGTGCACCGTACGCTCGCCGGCTTCAACTTTTGCGGCGACCTAGCTACGGCCACCATCGAGATTTGGCTCCAGGGCACGGCTTGAGGCGAGATTGGGCTGGTTCGACGAGGAAGAACACGGCGAACACGATGGACATCACGGCTGGCTCGATTGCTTAGCGGATGAACGGCTCCATCGATCCCGGCGGCGAGAAGCTTCGGCTACCATGGTGGATCCGGCTAGAGCGAGTAATCCAGGGGGAAAACAGAGGGGTTTCACTCGCAAGATCACCAGGAGCTTAGCAGAGGTGGTGGCGAGTGCTGGGGTGGTTCAACGGCGGCGTAAACGACGAAGTCCTTCACGGCGGCCGGCGGGAGCTTGAGGAAGAATTCGGCGTCTACGCGGGCTCCGTGGTAGATTACTTCTGCAGGTCGATGGAGTCGATGACGACGAAGCGCTTGGACACCGTCTTGGAGCTTCTCGGCTTCACTGGCCATGCGGGTGCTCGTCGGCGCTCCGGCGTGTTCCTCGGGCGGCGACGAATCGGGCGGAACAGGAGAGGA
Organism: Bromus sterilis; assembly: GCA_950022295.1. Taxonomy (NCBI): domain Eukaryota; kingdom Viridiplantae; phylum Streptophyta; class Magnoliopsida; order Poales; family Poaceae; genus Bromus; species Bromus sterilis. The sequence goes on along the minus strand of OX465596.1, from coordinate 110,090,183 downwards.
GGGAGCTTGTGGAGGGGGGGAACTGAACCGGGGCGGTTCTAGGATGCTTCTGGATGCGATAACGTGGGCGGGGAGGGAAGCAGGAGGTGGCTATCATCGTCGGCATGCTCGCCACGGCGGCAGCAGCCTGCCTGGCGCGAGGAAGAAGACGCCCCTGTCCCTGGGCCGGGCTGCCTCGGTGAGTTGGGCCCAATTGAGGTAAGCCTTCTTTTCCTTTTTCTGTTTAATCTTTCCTTTCTGTTATTTGTTCTGTTTAGCCAAAAAAAATAGCTAAACATTTTATTAAATGCTGAAATTTTTTTGTGGACCCATAATAATATAGACTAGCCACTCATAAACTTTCAACATTTTTAAAATTCAAATGATTTGAATTTTAAATCAAAAAGGGGTATTTCTTTAATTCCAAGGTACTGTTTGAATATTTGAAAAATCTATGAGCATGGGGTGGGTCCCACATCACTTGATATGTGATCACACTCATTTATAAGACTTTTCAAAACTCTAACATGAATTTTTGGAAAAGATTTTTATCTGGCCTTTTGAATTAATTCATCTGGGGGGGGTGTTCCTTCTCCCATTTGGATTTTGAATTTGATTTCCAAGATTTCTTTTTGAAATTTTGACATGATGCAAAGGCACTAGCTAATCCTAGCACATACCTAACAGAGGGATCTTGACACCTATCACTAATAGGCTAGAGCTCTTGACACAAAAAGTTCAAACATTACTCACATCAATAGCTCAAACCTATTGCAAGTTACTACTAAAATTAAATAGCAACCTCAATTACCTACTTTCAAGACAAGACACAACTCAGTGCAACAACCAACTCTCTTAACAAGATCCAAGGCTCTTTCTAAAGACAAACTAAAACTAAAACTAAACATGACAGTAGCTACGAAAAGATAAAGAACACACAACAGCAAAAAGATAGGCATGAAGAATACTATGATGTGTTCTAGATTTTGAAAGTGGAGCGTGTTTCTCTCCCACACAAAGTAAGGCGGGATCTAACTTGTTATGAACAACAATCAAAGATAAAGAAAACTAAAAACAAAATGTAAGAGCGAGATGCTCCAAGCATAGCACATAACGCATAAAGTGATAAAAATATAGTGAGACGAAGGACGAACTGATGATTGTTGATGGAGAAGGGGATGCTCGGGGGGCATCCCCAAGCTTAGACGCTTGAGTCTCCTTGAATACTTATTGGGGATGCATAGGGGCATCCCCAAGCTTGAGCGCTTGAAACTCCCGAATCTTCTTTCATCATCTTCCATCGCACACTTGAAAACTCCCTTCATACACAACTCATCATAGGCTGATTAGAGAGGTTAGTACCCTTAATAAATAATTTTTTCCACTGGATATTAAAGACATTCTTGAAGAGCTACTATTTCTCAAGATTGCCAAAAGGTTTTTGCAAAGAAAAGCAAGCTTAAGGTTTGCAAAAGTTAGGAGAGAAAAAACGTGGCAGAATCTGTGAAAAACAGAACAACAGCTAGTAAAGAATTTTAAAGGGGCACTTCTGCAACTTAAATAAAAAACTCAGAACATACGAAAGTTCCGTGATTGTATAGAGCATGCTGTGTAAAAAAATCAGATCAAATAGATGAACTGGTGATTTATTCAGTTTTTTCCGTCACGAGGACAGAATATGTTTTCTGGACAACATGTCACAACTTTCACTTCCCTTGTCATATGAGGCTATAACTTGGCAAAAAACTTGAAAATAAAGATACAATGATGTTGCTACAGTAGTGAAAATCATCAAGACCACAAAAAACAGAAGTAAAAACATCTTTGGTTGCCTCCCAACAAGTGCTTTCTTTTACGCCTTTAAGCTAGGAATAAGGAAAAAGAAGAATCATGTTTTATCAAGAGAAAGAGAATAGCTTGCCCGTATAACGGACTCAAAAGGTAACTTGACTTTATTTCTAGGGAATTGTTCCATCCCCTTTTTGAGAGGGAATTGGAATTTTATATTCCCCTCTTTCATGTCAATAACAACACCAATGGTGCGAAGAAAAGGACGTCCCAAAATAATTGGACATAAAGGTTCACACTCTATATCCATAATGATAAAATCAACAGGAACATAGGTTTCATTGACAATGAGAAGAACATCGTCGATCTTCCCCCAAGGTTACTTTACGGAAGAGTCTACAAGGCGAACACCAAAAGAACATGAATCAAAAGGTTTCAATTCAAACATATCATACATTCTTTTGGACATGACGGAGGTACTAGCTCCAACGTCACATAAAGCATAGCAAGAGAAGTTATTTAATTTAATTTTTATCATGGGGTCTCAACCATCATCTATCTTCCTACGTATGGAGGCTTCTATTCTAAGCTTCTCCTCCCTAGCTTTGATAAGAGCATTTGTGATATGCTCCGTGAAGGCAAGATTAAGTGTGCTAGTTTGGGGGTCTCTAGACATTTTGTGTAATAAGCTGATAACTTCTGAGAGGGTGCAACTGTCAAAATCAATATCACTGCTATCAAAGGTGGTAGTAGTGTCATCTAAGCTCACTTGTTTGAAACCCTCTATGTTCATAGGAGTTTCTTCTTCTCCGGTTGAGGTATTAGCATCACCATTAATAGGTCCGGTGGGACCAGGAGTGCATTGGGTGCTAATAGTTTCAGTGTTCTCAACAATTTGGATAGTGGCAACAGTGTGGTGTGTAGTAAGGCTCTTAATTCTATCCTCTTCCTCTTTTTCTCTAGCCCATCTTTCTTTAAGTTTAGCCATCATCCTAATATTTTCATTGATTTGTAACTGGATAGCATTAATAGGAGTGGCCTTAGTCTCCTCAAGGGGAGAGGTTCTAATTTTTTAACATCTCAACTTCAATGGCTAAGTTGTCTACCTTCAAACAAAGATTATCTAGTTTAGCTAGATTTTCTTCCACATTCTTGTTGAAGGCTTTTTGGGTAGTGATAAAGTCTCTAAGCATATTTTCTAGTTCATAAGTGGGGTTCTTGTTGCTAGGATAGGTGTTGTTTTTCCCATAAGTGGATGGAAACGGTCTAGGATTACTAGCAAAGTTGCCCCTATAAGAATTATTATTAAAGTTGTTTCAAGCAATGAAGTTCACGTCTAGTTGTTCCTGAGCAACCAAAGAATTTAAAGGAACATCATGAGGGTCAATAGAGGGTTGCTTGGTAAGTAGAGACATAATTAAATCAACTTTATCATTGAGAGAGGTAATTTCCTCGACAGAATTTACCTTCCTGCCTGTTGGAGCGCATTCGGTGTGCCATTGGGAATAATTGGTCATCATCTCATCGAGAAGTTTTGTGGCAACACCAAGTGTAGTTGACATAAAGGTTCCTCCCGCGGACGAATCTAAGAGGTTCTGCGAGGTAAAGTTCAAGCCTGCATAAAAATTCTGGATAACCATCCAGGTAGTCAAACCATGTGTAGGGCATTTCGTAACAAGAGATTTCATACGTTCCCAAGCTTGGGAAACGTGTTCATTATCCAATAGCCTAAAATTCATAATGTTACTCAATTGGATAATTTTAGTAGGTGGGTAGTACTTCCCAATAAAAGCATCTTTGCACTTATCCCAAGAATCTATGTTATTCCTAGGAAAAGATTGAAACCTTATTTTAGCTCCGTCCCTCAAAGAGAAAGGAAAAAAGCTTGAGCTTAACAACATCACCTTCTACTTCTTTATACTTTTGCATATCACATAATTCAACAAAATTATTCAAGTGTAAAGCAGCATCATCTCCAGCACCCGAGAATTGATCTCTCATAACAAGGTTTAGTAAAGCAGGTTTAATTTCATAAGAGGTAGCTGAAGTGGAAGGTGTGGCAATAGAAGTGCAGATAATGTCTTTCTTTTTGTGACTGGTGAAGTCACACAACTTTGTGTTTTTAGAGGAACCCATAGTAGCAGTAGGTGTGCATATTTTTTTGTAATTTTTGATATAAGACACAAAGATAAAAAACAGAAAGGTAAACTAACAAGACTAAAAAGTAAAGGTAAAAGGTAGTGGGCAACTGCCCTATCTTATCACTCGGCGTCCCCGGCAACGGCGCCAAAAATTCGCTTGATACGCGAGAGAGGATTGCTTCATGCCCTTTGTTGGTTACCCCAAGTGGAAGGTAAGATGCAGCGTAGCAGCAAGTTTCCCTCGGTGGAGATACCGAGGTTGTGTATCGACCAGTAGGACTCCATCGATGATAAGTAGGTGTCAGCGGCGCACCTAACGCAGAACTGCACACAACACAATTAACTTTGCGCCCAAAGAAATTCAGAGAGGTTGTCAATCTCTCCGGCCTTGTTGTTTACAAAGGATAAAAACCAAAGGATAATGATAATGATAGCTACTGAAAGTAAAAAAGAAAAAAAGTGAATGAACGTTTAAACAGTAATGAGAATATGGACCGGGGTCCCGTGATGTTCACTAGTGATGTCTCTCTCCCAAAAGACGATAAGACTGCTATGCGAGGTAAACAAATTACAGAAGCGCAATTGACAGGATTATAAACGCACCGCAATGCTAACTATGCTACAAAAGAAAGGAAGAGGCTCAAAAGCATGGGTAGTACGTCAAAATAAGTAGACATAAATCCATCTGCATCTACTACTAACCATCCACCTTGAGATATCTATCCAGAACATCTCGCTGGTATTAAGTTGCGAGCCCCACCCAAAGTGTAAACCCAAAGCAACAGACACCTGCATTAAAAAGAACTTTGCGTAAAGTAAACAATCCTTGTAACCGCGGTTACAAGCACCGTTGTTTTCCCCCTTGTGGCCGCAGCACATCCCCTAGACTCATGTTTCTATCACTCAAGCGTGTCATCAGGGGGCATGTACCCACAATCGAGCATAACGTTCCCTCTTGGAGTCACTACCTACCACTTGGCCACAACAATAAATAGTAACGGAGAACATGCAAGAATTACTTCGGAACAAAAATACAAAAGGTAAGAACCAATTATATTACTCTATCACAATCTGAACATAATCTCATAATCCATCAGATCCCATCAAACTCGGCATAGTAAAATCAGAAATAATTACATATGTGCCTCGATCATGTAGGGCAGCTCACGAGGTCTAAACCATGAAGAAAAAAGAGGGCAGGAGAACATCACATAGCTACTGATCACGGACGCATGGTCCAAGGTATACTACTCACGGCACATCCGAGAAGCGTCCATGGTGGAGGAGAACCTCCCGGAAGTTGATCCTCCCTCCGGCAGGGTGCCGAGAAGGGTCCTGGCGGTGCTCCCGATCTTGGAATCGCGGCGGCATAGGAACAGAGGTGAATTTGCGAAATAGGGTTCTGTCTTTGGAGTTTCCCCGTGACAGAGAATAAATAGGCGAAGGGGGGCAGCCAGGGGGGCCACCAAGGGCCCAGGCGCCCCCATGGCGCGGCCAGGCCCCTGGCCATGCCAGGTGGCCGCCTGGGTGCCTGGTAGTGCCCCACTGGCCCTTCTTCGGGCTTCTGGAGTCTTCCGACACGCTGATGTTTATCTGATTTTTCCCGGATTTTCGGAGCATTTTTTATATGGGAAAATACTGAAATAGAAAAACAGCAGAAAACAGGAACTGGCACTGGGCTGCACTGAGTTAGTAGGTTAGTCCAAATATGATCAAAAGTGTATGAAAGTGTATCTAGATCATAGCAATATCACACAAAACATGCATGGAGCGAGCAAAAATTATCGATACGTTTGAGACGTATCAACAGCCAACCCTCCAATGGGGTTGGGGCGGCTATTTATAGCGGGGGAGCAACCCTAGGTGAAAGGACATAAATTTCCATGCATGAAATTACCATCGTGCCCACCCTTCGGACCGTTGCTAGATAGGTTCTAGCGCTTTACCACGCGACACGTGGCATGGTCCAAAGTATTCTCTCTCTCTCTTCTTCAGGAAAACTGCACTAGCAGTTTCCTGACTCCTCAACCGAAGTTATAATCCTCAGAGTCATGAAGAACAAGGTCTCAAACACTCGACTACAGGAGTTTCTCTGGGTTTTCTTCAGGATTTCTATTTGATCACTTCCTGAGAAATACGGAACTCATTTTCTTCAACCCCTCCAACAGTGCGGTGTTTTCCTATGACTCAAGAAGTATAAAAGTCTTAACAAAGACTACGCTTCAACTTCAGCTTCAACGTGAGTTGCCTCTGGATGACGTATGGCTTCTTCAGCATCAGCCGAATGCCTCAGGATCCTGTTTTGTCAGGATTCCGCGCCTCGGCATACTTCATGAAATACACCGATTTCTTCAATGTTCCTCAACATTTGGGGGGGGGGTCGACAATGGTGGTTAATCACTTCTTCAGGGACTGTTCTCCTGTGTATACTCACAAACACATCAGTCCCTTAACCGTTTTGTCATCAAATACTCCAAAACCTCAAAGGGGCACTAGATGCACTTACACTTAATCTCAAGTTACTATGCTTAATCTTAGGTCAAATTGCACTCCGTGGTCAAACTTCCTAGAGGGTCACCCATCCTCACACTACTCTAGCCCCAGCACGCTTAACTTCTCAGTTTCATTCAACTCCTGCCCCAGCTCACTTCACAAGCCCTTGTTGATATATGTATCATATCAGTCCTATTAAACCTTTTTGATGTCTAGGACCTTGTTCGTGTCAATGTGTTTGATGGAATTTTGAACATTTTTTGAATCTTACCGATCGGTCACCTATCATATTTTGAACATTTTTAAAATATTTTTTCAATTTTTTTTGTTACTAGTGGCGAACTTTTCAAATAGTGCGCCATTACTAAGGTCATCATTTTTTCGATTTCCTTTGCATCCAGATCTTGAAAGCCCCGTAACTTTTTTTCCGTTAGGTTTTTGAGGATTCTAAAAATCTTCAACAGGGTTCCCCGGTTGACTTCGGATATAACTTTTTGAGTAGATTATTTTCATATAAATAACTTGTTCATCGGAGTTCGTATGCAAAAGTTAAGCCCATTTTACAAATTCTCGAGAGATTTTGCAAAAAAATTCGAAATTCATCTTTGTAAATTTTCCTAACTAGAGCACATATGGATCAAGTAGATGTTAATTTTATTTCTAGGAACAACTTCAACAACAATGCCTACAAGAACAAATTTGGCATGAACAACTCTAGACCTTATCCTTCCAATAATACCAATTCCTATGAAAATTATTATGGCGGTGCTTATAAAAGTTCTACGTCTGGTCTTGAAAACATGCTTAAGGATTTTTCCTCAATAAAGGTTTTAAGAAAACCATTGAGGAAAAGGTAGAGAAGTTATATAGTCTTGTCTTGAAGATTGACAACATTTCCCATGATGTTGAGATGTTGAAAATTAGGACCTCTACCCTTGAGGATGATAAATTCAAAACTTTGGGTGCTATGCAAGTCCAAATAGAGGAGAATAATTGCATGCTAGATCGGCTAGAGAGGAGAAAGAGGCAGGGATTTCCAAAAACTTAGCTATGAGCACTACACTTGCTACTATTCATGTGCATGAGGACCTCAAAACTTTTAGAACCCATGAATTCCCTACTAGTGTTATGGAAGAGGCCTCAACCTTAGGAAGAAAGCATTCCAACAATATGGAGAGTGTGAAAGCTAATATGCTATTTGGAACACCAACTCACTGACCCGCACCATCCCACTTGGTACTTTTAATGGGAACAATCCAGTGATCATTCCTAGTGTGCTCTGGAACATGCCTGATGAATGTGAGATCACACATCTTCAGCCCTTCTCGGTGATACAGGAAATGCCCACGGACCAGCTCCTTATTTTGAATGGTGATGCTCCCGCCCAGGATTACTCTGCTACTATACTGGAGGATGAAACACCTGAAGATTCTCTTGTTGTGATTGTGGATGTTCGAGGCTTAGTTGCTGATCTCAATACTGGGGACGGGGCTGATCTGAATTCTGATGCTGATTTGAATACTGGTGATGAGGCTGAATCTACCCCGGTGGATATTATATTTCAGAATATGATGGCACGTGAAAAAGCTCCAATTGATGTCTCCAAGCTTAGACGCAGTGCTCGATCCAACAAATATGATGGCTTCAAGGTCCCTGTTGTTTCTGACGTCAAGCCCGTGGTCTCCAAAGTCAAGCAACGTCGGGCTCCCTCTGTTCTCTCTGCATCGTCGTCAGCCACAGCTCCCTCCACTGGTCTTCAGATTGCCATGGGTAATCCTGATGACGAACCCCCAACTACTCCAATACGCACCCTTCAGCTTATTGGTTCTCAAGTTTGCGGGATCCCTCTGGATGCTCTCAGCGCGGAAAAGCTTAATGCTAAGCGCGGGGGACCTGCTCCTGACGCGTAGTCGTCTTTTTTCCTCTTGTGTTGCATAATAAAAGCTAGAATGTCCTATGTTGGAACATTAGGGGCGTAAATTCCAGTGATAAACATTTAGCTATCCGTAATGCGATCGAGTTTAGTGGTTGTTCTATAGTTTGCCTACAGGAAACTAAACGTGAGTCCTTTGATCTAGACTTTGTCAAACTTTTATGCCCCCGCAACTTCGATAAATTTTCTTTTATTCCATCGATGGGTAATTCTGGAGGTCTGTGCATCATTTGAATGAGCTCAGTTTTTGTGGGTGATGTAGTTTTTGAGGAATCCTTTGCCTTGGCAGTTCGCTTCTCTTCCACTCAATCTGGTGATACTTGGACGCTCGTTAATGTTTATGGACCCTGTTCTGGTCCCGTACGACCACTTTATACTGAATGGTTATTTCATCTTTCTATCCCGGCAAATGAAGACTGGTTATTAATTGGTGACTTCAATTATATACGAGCGCCTGATAATCGTAATTGGGGGACTGGTAATGTGGCGGATATGCTTTTCTTTAATGACTTTATTCGTTCACAGTCACTTGTTGAGTTACCCATCAAAGGTCGCTCCTTCACCTGGAGTAATATGCAGTCTGATCCTCTGCTCGAACAACTAGATTGGCATTTTACTACAGTCAACTGGGCTGTGAAATTTCCAAACACGGTTGTTATCCCGCTTGGTAAACCTGTCTCCGACCACACACCGTGCTATATCAGTATCCAAACCCGTATACCGAAAGCTAAACTCTTTCGCTTTGAGGACTACTGGACCACCCGTCCAGGTTTCTTTGATGTGGTCAAGAAAGCTTGGCACAAAAATCACCATGCTTCAAATTCTGTTGCGCTCTTGTGCAAAAAGCTAAAGTGCCTGAGATATGAATTATGTGCTTGGAGCAAGAATATCTCCCGTCTATCAACTCTAATTGAGAATTCTAATAGAGTGCTTGCTGAGATCGATCAATTGGAAGAGAGACGTGCCCTATCAGACCCCGAATGGAACTTCAGAAGTATACTGAAGAAACATCTATTGTCTTTGCTCGAGTGTAAAAAATTATACTGGAAAAAACGATGCACCGTCCGATATTTCAAATTTGGTGTTGGAAATACTAAGTTCTTCCACAGAGTGGCTACAGAGCGTTACCGCCGAAACTCTGTTGCCTCTTTACGTATGCCCGATGGCTCGATTGTATGTGACCACACTGGTAAAGAATCTGTTCTATATCATGCATACAAAGACAGATTAGGTCACTCTGACCCCCCCAACATTATGCTCGATTTACGGTCGCTAATCAAACGAGTGGAAGGTCTGGATGAATTGTCTGTTCCGTTTACCAAACTTGAGATTGATGACGTAATCAGGAAAATGCCGTCTGACCGTGCACCCGGCCCGGATGGCTTCAGTGGTGGTTTTTTGAAGTCATGCTGGCACTTGATAAAGGAAGACTTCTATCGACTTTGCTTCGATTTCTATGAGGGTAAGTTGAATCTGGAGAGTTTAAACACTGGATATATTGCTCTCATCCCGAAAGTTCAATCCCCTGAGACGCCCAACGACTTTAGACCGATTACTCTGTTAAATTGTTGCTTAAAACTTATCACCAAGTTGCTAGCTGATCGACTGCAGAAAGTGATTCTCAAAATTATCCACCGTAATCAGTATGGGTTTCTTAAAGGACGTTCGATTCAGGACTGTTTGGCTTGGGCCTTCGAATACCTACACTTATGTCAGGCCTCTGGTCGGAGTGCGGTTATTATAAAGCTAGATTTTGCCAAAGCTTTTGATACAATCGAACATGCTCCAATGCTCGAGATTATGAGCTGTATGGGCTTTGACGAGAGATGGCTTGGATGGATTGATTCCTTGTTCTCCTCTGCCTCATCTGCGGTCCTTCTTAATGGATCCCCTGGAAGGCAATTCAAATGCAAGCGTGGGGTACGCCAGGGTGATCCACTCTCTCCATTGATTTTCGTTCTTGCTGCGGATCTGCTACAAGCGGCGATCAATGACAAATTTAGGAGGGGCGATCTTCAACTGCCAATTCCCGTCCATAATCAAGACTATCCAGTCATCCAATACGCGGTCGATACGATTGTGATAATGCCTGCAAAAACTGATCAAGTGTTGAAAATGAAGCAAATTCTTCAGGATTATGCGTCGTCTGTGGGATTGCGGATTAATTTCCAGAAATCTACCCTTGTACCCATCAACACCTCGAATGATAGAGCTGCTGATCTTCCATCTTTGCTGGGATGTTCGTTAGGCTCTATGCCATTCACCTAGCTCGGCCTCCCCATGGGGACAACTAGGCCGACTGTTACTGATTTCATGCCCTTGATCACTTCTGTTGAAAGAAAGCTATCAGTGGCGGCCTCTCTGCTGGACTACGGTTCTAAACTTACTCTTGTCAATTCGGTGGTATCCTCCCTCACGGTGTACACGATGTGCTCAATCAAACTGCCTCCCAAAGTGATTGATCATCTGGACAGAATTAGGAGGCACTGTATATGGTCTAAAACAGGTGAGTTGGGCACCAGGTCATGTCCATTGGCAGCGTGGTCACTTGTCTATAGACCCAAGCGATACGGTGGGATTGGGATAGTTGATCTTTGTATCCAAAACCAAGGACTCTTGCTGAAACAGATACACAAATTCTATAACAAACTCGATGTGCCTTGGGTCCAGTTGCTATGGCAAGTCTACTATGCTTTGGGTGTGCCACACGCGACTGAACCGTGTGGTTCATTTTGGTGGCGGGATGTGTCTGAACTTTCATATATCTATTGGGGTATCACGACGGTCAAGATCGGCGACGGCTCCTCCGCCCTTTTCTGGAAGGACTCATGGCTGGGTGAACCTCTGGCTGAAGAATTCCCTCGGCTCTTCTCGTTTAATAAGCATGAAGATGTGTCGGTCCAATGCCTGCTGAACGCCCCCAGATTGGGAGATAACTTATGCTTGCCGCTCTCGGACCCAGCGCTGGATGAACTTTCTAGGCTGCAAACTAGAAGTTCGAGTGTGACACTTTCTGCTGGCCGACAAGATGAATGGAGTACCATATGGGGGACTAATCGGTTCACATCTAGTCGGTATTATCTACACTGCTTCAGAGATGTTCAGGTGGATGATGCCTTTACATGGATATGGAGTTCAAGATGTACTAATAAGTGGAAGGTGTTTGCGTGGTTACTGCTGGCTGATAGAATCAACACGCGAAATATGCTAAGAAGAACGAAATTTGTAATACATGACAATAACTACGGTTGTCTTCTCTGCCTCAACCCTCCTGAAGAAACTGTAGAACACCTGTTCTTCTTGTGTCCATTCAGCAAGCAGTGTTGGGCCAAGCTGGGCATGACTTGGTCTGAGAATGGTAATAGGCTGGATTTGGTTCATGATGGGAAGAACAACTGGTCTCAGCCCATGTTCATGGAGATTTTTGTGGTTGGTGCATGGGGTCTTTGGAAAGAAAGGAATAACAAATATTTTAGGGGTATGCCACCTTTCGTGGAATCTTGGGTCCAGAGGTTTAAATCTGATTTTGATCTCCTTAGATATAGTTCTAAAGAAGATCTATCTCCTTTCATCACACAGTTTTTAAATTCCATTTGATTGCTAGCTTGTAGTCCCCCCTCTCCCTCCCTCCCTTATGTAAATCTCCATTGTATATACTGTTGTAACCCCCCCCCTGTTTTAATATAAAGGCAGTGGGATTCCACCCCCACTGTCATAAATTTTCAAAAAAAAGTGGGTTAGAGGAAAAAAATACTTTACATAATAGTGCTCCCACTTTTTTTGAGGATAGTGACCTTGAATTTTAAAATTTTAACCTCTTCGGAGTTATTAGGTTCCTACAACATATGGCCAAATACCCCAACACTAGTAGGATAAATATGGCTTTAACCGATCATGTCACAAATGATCTCATTAATGCTAGGGAAGAAAGACTAAAGCTTGAGGCTTCTATACCTAGGAAGTTACAAGATGGTTGGGAGCCTATGATTAGGATCAGAATTAATGATTTTGTTTGCAATTCTTTATGTGATCTTGGAGCTAGTGCTTCTGTTATGCCAAAAATTTATGATATGCTTGATTGAAACCTTTGGATAACTGTTCTTTGGGTGTTCATCTTATTGACTCCACTATCAAGAAACAAGTTGAGAGTATTGATGATGTCCTATTTGTTGCTAACGATAATTATGTTCTCGTTTATTTTCTTGTTATGGACATTGAATGTGATCCTTCTTGTCCAATTATTTTGAGAAGACCTCTTCTTTGGACCATTGGTTCCATCATTGATATGAAGAGGGAACTATGAGATTCCAATTTTCCCTTAAAAAGGGCATGAAACATATCCCTAGAAAGAAGATGAAGTTACCTTTTGAGTCCATTATACGGGCTAGCTATACTTTTGATATTGATAAGACTTGATCTTTTCTTCATGCCTAGCTAAAAGGCTTTAAAGAAAATCGCTTATGGGAGGTAACCCATGTGATCTTTAATTTCAGTTTTCCTTTTTTGTGTGTGTCTTGGAGGTTGTTACTAGTGTAGCAACTCCATTGTATCCTTAATTTTCAATTTTTGTGCCAAGAGTAGACTCTAATGCCGAGAAAGTGTAAAGTTATGTCTTGCCATCTAGAAACCAATTGTGTGCACTCCAGTGCAGAAATATTAAAAATCACCAGATCATATTTTTATCTAAAACTTTTATACAGGAAGCCTAATACTTTTGTTTGATATACAGAAGTACCTCAATAAATTCAATCTCTACAGACTGTTCTGTTTTTAGAGATTTCTGCCTCCAATTGCATTTGTCTCTTTACATGCTTTATTTGCGGGTCTTTCAGGGTTGAGAGCCTTAAGTAAAGTTTAGTAACAGTAGCTAATGTTTTAAATTGAGTGTTTGCAATGTATTTCATAGTACTTAAGTGGGTTTGATTTATTGTGTATTATTACTCTAATAAAGTTTATGAGAAGTTTTGTGTGAGGAAAGTTTTCAAGAGTTACGAGAGAAGATGATGAAAGAAGATCATTGAGGGACAAAGCTTATGCTTGGGATGCCCCATGGCACCCCCAATAAATATTCAAGAAGACTCAAGCATCTAAGCTTGGGGACGCCCCAAGGCATCCCCTTTTTCATCAACAATTATCATGTCATCTCTTTTGATACTATATTTTTATTGCTTCATATGATATGTGTTGTTCTTGTAGTGTATTTTCTTTGATTTTTATTTTTTTATTTTGTTTGTTGGTTATAGCTTGTTAGATCCTAGCAATCTTGATTGGGAGACACACACGATCCCCTCTAATTGTTGACTATTTTTCTTCTTCTTTACTTATGTTTAGCTCTTGTTCTTCACTTATATCTTGTCAAGAGCTATTAGTTTCTATTATATTTTTTTAGAAATCTCTTGCTTTACTTATATTATATTTTCTTAGAGAGTTGCTTGCACTGGTTGTGTATCTTGTGCCGAGTAGGTAATCTAGATTTCTAAGCTTGCCTTAGTATATCTTGAAATAGTTTTGAGTTATTGATTGAGTAATGTTGAAGTTTTGTGCAATTGAGCTTCCCCAATTATTGATAGGTGTCGTATGTTGGCTCGACATGCCCAAGTTTGAAAAAAAATTAGTTGAGAAATCCGTCTCCTGAATCGATGCACGTATGTGCGGTTACTATAAGTAACCCCTCACGTAGGATGAGTCGAGATGTGCAAGGATAACCAAAACCCCAAAAACTCTTCTTGGGATACATGGTTATTTGTGACTCTCTTGAGTATACTGAGAACAACCGTTGATATGTGGATGAGCTCTTTTGACTAATGTGAATATTAAATTTTTCCGCACGTCCACTTATCCATATTTTCTAGCCTCTTCGGTACCGTGCATCCCCCGATCTCACCTTGAGATGCAGTACAACTTTCGTCGGTTCATCCAAATCCTGTGAGATGATATGCTCTCTCATACATAATCCTCATTATATCTTCCTCAAAACAGCCACCTTACCTACCTATTATGGCATTTCCATATCCATTCCAAGATATATTGTCATGCAACATCCATCTTACATTACATGACTTGATGTCATTCTTCATTGTCATATTTCTTGGCATACATCTTGCATGATAGTTGGGCTTTTCCCTTGTTCATATTTTTGCTACATGTTGCGCTAGATCATCGAAAATCCTGCTACACTAGAAGATGCATTCAATTATACATCATGTTGTATTCATCTTGAGTTATGAGTACCAAAAAGTGTGTTGATGTTGTTCATATAGAGTGTAGCCCCTACCAGTGAGAAATGAAAAGATCCCAAGGAGGGAAAAAAGATCCCAAAGAGGACAAATGATAGAAAATAGAAGAGCCAATGAGACACCGATATAGAAAAGGTTAAAATAAAAAAAACAAGATGCAACATTACTATATTTTATTCCACACTTGTGCTTCAAATTAGCATCGTACTTCATTTTTTTAGAAAGTATTCATATTGTACTTGGATAACTATGTGGGGAACTTTTCATTATAGAACCTGGCTTGTATATTACAGCGATGAGGCTCCTCTAAAGAGATCTAGGTCTTCATGATCAAGAAACTTGGATGCATTCACACTAGTTACATTGGAGAGCTTTCATACACTTATAGATCTAGTGCATCAGTTGCATGGCAATCCCTACTCCTCGCACCATATCTATCATAAGCCTTTCTCTTGCTAATCATTGTTCTCATTGATGTAATATTTTATCACTTCTTGAATTCCTACCCCCATCATTATTCTCTTTTCCATTTGAGTGCCAATTATCTCGCTCACGCTCATTCATTGCATGAGTTTCTTGAAGTAAAAAATGAGATGACCATGTAACAGTATATCTAATCGAAACTATGGGGTAGTGTTATGATAAGGTTTTGTCTGACTATATGAAAGCCGAAGATTGACTATGAGTTCTCAACATAATATTAATTTTTATTCTAAACCATCCCCACTTATGGCATGGGAACTCCAATTGGAGACATTCGGTTCACAGAAAGAAAGAGCACAATTATCTATATGTTCTTCATTGCTTGTTTAAATACTATATATGGAATCTTGCTTTATATTACTTTGTCTCAGCTGACACATCTTGATTGCTTTACTTATTTGATCTTGAAAATGTTAGTAGCATGTCACCATCAAATCTATCTTTGTTATCATTTACCTACTCGAGGATGAGCAGGAATTAAGCTTAGTGATGTTGATACGTCCAAAATGTGTATATAATGTTTTTTTGTTCCATGCTTGTTTCATGACATTGCTACATGATTTTATCATATTCTCACACCATTTTTGAGCCTTTGCTAGAACTAACCTATTGACAAGATCCCTAGTTTCAGTTTCCTATTTTATGCAATCTTTTTGTTTCAGAAATCCTACACAAATTATTCTTGAAATCAGCTAAAAATTTACAGGAGTCAATATTTATCCGAGAAGAAGACAACCAGCGCAAAAAGTCCCAAAGGAGGGCTACCAAGAGCGGAGGCGCCCAGGGAGCGCGACCACCCCTCGACGTGATCTCCAACCTCTTGGGGGTATGGGGCCACCCCCATCCCCTTTTTGCCTATGTATCCCCCATAAACCTAAAACAATTGAGGAGGAAGAAATTTTGATAGAAGCTATCGCCGTTTTGCCGCATCCTTGCGAGTTCCATCTAGGGCCTTTGGAGCCCTGCCCTAGTACCCTACCGGAGGGATTAATCATCACCTAAGGACTCTTCCTTAGCTGCCTTCCTAGATGATGCATGAGAAGTCCACCCTTGGACTATGGGTCCATAGCAGTAGCTAGATGGTTGGCTCTCTCCTTTATTCTTCCCTTATTAGATCTTGTGAGCTGCCTATCATGATCAAGGTCAATTTTATGAAAATTTTATGATGTGTTTACTGGGATTCAATGGATTATGATATTATGATCAGATTGTTCATGCTTTATATATGATATCTTTGATATGTTCTTTGAGTGTTTTGCATGTCCTCCGTTATATGTTGTTACTTTTGCCAAGTAGTGGCTTATAACTCCAAGAGGGAATTTCGTACTCGATAGTAGGTTCCTGCCTCCTCGTGTTTGGTCACGATTGACCGAAACATCTAAGTCAAGGATGTGTTGTTGCTACTAAGGGTAAAATAGCAGTGTTTATGTCTATTTCTTGATCATGAATGTTGCTTAAATTATGTACCAAACTTATTAAATTTGTTTGTTGCCTATGCAAGTTAATATGAGAGAGATACGCTGGACTACGGTCTTGAGGTGGAGTCTTAGTTATAGATGTTGCGTGATAGCGGTATATATATGTTTGACATAATGCCTAATGATTAAGATGTTGAGCTTTCTTATGTAATAATTAGCATTGCCGTGCGTTTATAAGTCTGTCAATTGCCCTGCTGTAATTTCTTTACTCAACATGTTTACCGTCTTATGGAGAGACACCACTAGTGAAGCTATGGCCCCCGATCCCAATTTTTCTATTATTACAACCGTGTGCACCTACTTTTGTTAATCATTAGCTTGCTGCACTTTTTAACTTTTAAAAATTTTCACCACACGATACGTTTAATTTATTCATAAACAACAAGATGAGAAGCTTGACAACCTTCCTGGCTAGTTGGGGGAAGAGTTTGAACTCTTGTGTGCAGGTTGATGTTCGCTATAAGCGCCAGTGCATCGAATACCTACTTGAAGGCTCCGAAGTCCTACTGGATTGATAACCTTGGTATCTTAATTGAGGGAAAATATGCTACCATCTAAATCATACCTTCGTCTAGGGGTTCCTCATCGGGTGTGGGTGATACACACGATCAACATGGAGCACTCCAAATGTAGTTTCCACATCCTTTCTTGCAACTTCTTGTGTCCTTTCAAACACATAGCCTTCACAAACGCCATTGACTAAGAATAGATACCATCGACAATGTAATATCCCATATCGTAGTTGTGCCCATTAATGGTGTAGTTTTGCGTCAAACCTCCCTATTACAAATTCTCTCGAACAAAGGAGATCGATGAAGTACATTGTTGTCATTATGAGATTCAGACATGCCAAACAAATCATGTCAAAGCCACAAGACCTTCGATGTTACTGCTTTAAGTATTATAGTGGAATTTTTTGTGTCGCCTCAGTACTGCCCACGCAAACCTTTTGGAGAATTTTTAATTTCCAATGCATGCAATCAACTGAACCAATTATACATAGAAATCATCATTTCACTTAAATTTTCGCTAACCTTTCTGTATCCTCAATAGTTGGTTCTCTAAACTATTCTGGTCCAAACACCTTCACTATGCTGCGTGCAAACTGCACCATGGTATTAACTCCTGTGGTCTCTTCCATTCAGATTTCAATATCAATGACATATGCGGCTTTAATATAAGCAAGCATCCCGAGATTAGCCGAGAAGATCAAGAAGGAAAATTTCCCGCAACAATCCTTCCTTGATTTAAAGTATTCACCAGCCTCTTCAACAACATTTACCTTTGTCATCCATCTCCTAGTTAGGACACCTTACCGACGGATTCACCGGAATCATCTCCAACATTGGTGGCCCATGCAGGTCTTGGGAAGTGACACGTCCCAAACGTATCTATAATTTCTTCTTGTTCTATGTTCATTTGGGTGACATTGCTATGTGTTTTGCTACACTTTCATACCTTTTTACTCATATTTAGACTAACCTACTAACTCAGTGCACCAAGTGACAGTTTCTGTCTGTTGATGTATGTGAATTGCAGGTTTATACCCATATTACAGTGCCCAGAAAATTCCAAGAAAAATATATAGCAAATCAGCATAACGGAAGCCTACAGAAGCCCGAAGGAGAGCCGAAGGGGGGTCACCCCCCCTCCAAGGTGGCCACCTGGCGCGCCCAGGGGTGGGGCCGCACCCATAGGCCACCTGGGAGGAGGACACCTCCCCCAGTGCCCCCTTCGGCCTATATTTACTTCCCAATGCAGAAACCCTGAAAAGAGACCCTGCACCGTGATTTTCACCTCTATTCCACCGCCGCCGCGATCCCAAGATCGGGATTGCCAAAAGACCTCGACCCGGCACCCTGCCGGAGGGAGGATTGACCTCCGGGAGCTTATCCACCACCATTAGAGCTTCCCGGATGTTCCGTGAGTAGTCCCCCTTGGACCATGGGTCCCTGAACAGTAGCTATGTGATGTCTTCTCTCCAATTTTGTGCTTCAATTCTTAGCCTTGTGAGCTGCCCTACATGATCAAGGCACTTATGTAATCTTTTTTCTGTTGCTATGCTGTGTTTGTTGGGATCCGATGGATTATGAGATTATGTTCAGATCATGATGAGTTATATATTTGGTTCTCCTTTTATATTTTGTTCTTGAGTAATTCTTGCATGTTCTCCATTGCTTTTTATTTCTTTGGCCAAGTAGTAGATAACAACTCCAAGAGGGAGCGTTATGCTTAATTGTGGGTTCATGCTCCCCGATGTCCAGCTTGAGTGACAGAAACATGAGACTAGGGGATATGTTGTTTCCACCAGGGAGAAAACAACGGTTCTTGTAACCGCGGTTGCAAGGATTGTTTACCTTACGCAAAGTTTGTTAATGCAGTTGTCTGTTGCTTTGGGTTTACACTTTGGGTGGGGCTCGCAACTTAATACCAGCGACATGTTCTGGATAGATATCTCAAGGTGGATGATTAGTAAGTAGATGCTGATGAATAAACGGTCACTTTTCTTGGCGTACTGCCCATATTTTTTAGCCTCTAACTTTCTTGTGGCATAATTGGCATTGTGGTGCGTTTATAATTCTGTCAATTGCCCAACTGTAATGTGTTCATCCAGCTTAGGTGTTTAATCGCCTTTTGTGAGAGAGACGTCACTAGTGAACTTCATGGGACCCTAGTCCATATTTCCACCATTGTTTACACCACAACTCTTGACTGCTTTGTTTCCTTTCAGTTGCAATCACCATCAGTATTTCCACCGTTTGTTTGATCCTTTGTAAACGACAAGGCCGGAGAGATTGACAACCTCTCTGAACTCGTTGGAAGAAAATTTCTTTGTTTCTATGTGCAGGTCCACGTAAACCTTGTCTCCAATTCGGTAACTTAATCTCTGGCGACGTTGACACCTACTTGGAGAATTGGGAGTCCGCCGGAGATAAACCTTGGTATCTTCACTGAGGGAAATTTGCTGCTAGCTATATCTTAACCTTCCACTTGGGGTAACCAATGAGGGGCGAGAAGATAACTTCCTCTCTAGCATCATGAAGTGATAAAGAAATCTCGATGGGAGTTCACTCAAAGATTGGTCCCGACACATTAATTTCGTTGGGACAGATGATCACCTTCGACAAGCTCAACTTTGTTGCCAACTTTTTTTTGATAGAAAGACTGTAAGGGAACCCCACACAGTTTAATAGGTGCAACAAACCCCAAATTGCAAGTACCTTGCCTTGAACTTGGGTGAGTGGGAAGGCATCATCCCCTTCCCACCACTAGGCTATGCCTTGAACTTTGTTGCTAGCTTGATTGGTCATCACGAGAAAATTGGAAATATCGCTCCAATCCAGGTCGTCGGGACTAGGGAAGAATAACCTTATGCAGATCTCGATAGCATAGGCGAAGAATCAAGTGGAGCCCTGGAGGAACATCATACTCATGTCCTAGCCTCATAAGTAAACTTAGTTGAAGATTCACAAATGAAAGAATCAACAGATCCGACATCGGATCAAGACGACGACATGCATCTCCCTAGCCCAACCATATTCAAAACTAGGGAGATGATTAATTTCTATCTTTTAGAAGCAGTTGTAGGTTGTACCAATCAAGATCAATATCCAGATTCGATTCCACATCATGTGATCCATAACGGGTGCACTGTAAGGTCAATACCACTAAGCCCCTCGATGATCCCGATCTTCGCCCACCCACGAAGAAGGTTTGCGAGGATCGCGAAAAGCATCTTCTAGATCTGAAGACAAACCGAATACAAGATATCTCGATATCATACACACCCTTCCAAACGTCATGCAAAAAGAGGATAAACAGGTGAAGAGCCAATCCCCACAGACAATGTCACCATGTCGTCGCAAAACATCGAAGATCTAACTGAAGTACTCGAAGGAGCCGATGAGGATGGCATAGAAGATGAGCTCGACGAAGCCGACAACCACCATCCTCATTCGACATACATAGGAGACTGGAAGGCAACTTCAACGCAAGAAATCTAGAACATGACGTTCGCCGGTGCCCATGAGAGCTCGAAGGCGCCAAAAGGGGTCAATGATGATAGCGACAACTAATCCATCAACTTTGGAGCATCAGACCAGGCTCCAATTGAACAACCACTCAAAGACACCGCACAAGAATTAGGAAAAAAAGGCTACCTCAGACGGGCGAAGAAGGTTATGAAGTACAAAGCCTGACTAGTCAAAAAAGTAGTTGCACTAGAAAAATACAAGCTACTCCTATAAGAGAAGGAGTACTGCCTGAATAAACAAATGTGTAACATCAAGAGGGTCGAGAAGACACACTTCAAAGGAGAAAATCACATGACATACCTAAATAACGCCGCCACCCAAGGTCCAGGTAACTACATACAGCAGTACCTCGAAGCCAATCATTCAACACCTTAGGATCGACTATACGATAGATAAGGAAACCGGACACCCTACTCAAGGGACAGTGCGAGCTTTTCCTCAGGGAGTCAGTCCAGGAGTCCTCCCACCCAATAGGTTCGAAGGGATAGCTGGTCATGATGAATACAAAGCGTCATTCAGTAGATTGAACATACACCATATACCTTATAACTCTCAGCAAATGCTAAACATAATTCAGGACGTACGTGGAACCTCATGTCCCCATATTTTTCAGACGAAATCGTCGAACACCTCTTTCCGAGAGGGTTCAAACTCACAAATTGTGAGAAATACGACCGATCAACTAATCCAGACATATGGTTAGAGGACTATATCCTCACCGTGCATGTGGCAAATCATGATGATCTCCACGCCATCAAGAAACTACCCTATATATTGATGGGCACGACGAGGCACATGCTCCATACGCTCGCACCCGGATCAATCAACACCAGGTCTGATATAAGGAGCGAGTTCCTAAGAAATATTCAAGGAACATATGTTTTCCCCGACAACTTATTTTGTAAGTTGTCCAAAAAAACTCATCCTTAGTACTAAGGCGAATGGAATAACAAGATACACAAGACCAAATTTTATGATAGTTCACTGTTGACCAAATCATAAAAATAAATGAAAAAAATATAATTTGATTGTTTAAGAATAGAGAAAATGTAGACAAAATAATAAAAAAATGCATTAGAGAAAAGAAACCCAAAACAAAGGGCGGGGTGGTGCGGTATCGAACGGTGTGAAGGCGGGAACAATGGCATGACCCCAAAACCGAATAGGGGCACGTGCGAATAATTGGTTGTTATGTGAGATTCATAAGGGCCCCTAACTCTCGCTTGTAGCGAAATGTAAAGTCGTCTTACATTAAGCCTTCGTTCATCGACCAGCTTAGGGTGACATCAACTCTCGAGCTCACTCCATGCTAATATTTATAATTACATATAGTTTAAAAATTACGAATTTCGAAATGGTTAACATAGTATAAACAAAATTAGCATAATTACAAAAAAAATCTTTGATTAAAAAAATTGACATGAAAAAACGTTAGTTGATTAAAAAAATGTTCCTGCGTTTAATTGAAATTAGATGAGAATATTTTTAAAAGTGTTTACACATTGTAAAAACATATTTGTGTAGTATATAAAAAAGTCCTTACCATTGAAAAATATTTGTGACATTTTAAATAAATGCTCTTGAGTTTAAAAAAAATGTTTGTGACATTTAAAACAATGTTATACAATGTAAATACATATTCATGTTGTTTTTGTAAATATCATATTACTATACAAAATT
This sequence comes from Bromus sterilis, assembly GCA_950022295.1. NCBI lineage: Eukaryota > Viridiplantae > Streptophyta > Magnoliopsida > Poales > Poaceae > Bromus > Bromus sterilis. Next base: position 110,067,938 of record OX465596.1, on the reverse strand, counting down.
CAAAGTGTATTTAAAACAATATTGACCATCTATTCAAATAAGTGTTTAGACATGTATTGAAAGTACACTGTACATAATGTATTTGAAAATATTGAACATGTATCACTGAACGTCCACAGTCGACACTAAAGAATTATCATATACTGAAAAAAGTTAGACATGTGCTTAAAAAACAAGAAAAAACGACAAAAAAACCCTAATAAATAAAATAAAATAAGAAAGAAAACCAATGAAAAATTAAAACCTAAGGAAGCATCAAAGAAAACCGGTGTAAAAAAGAAGGAAAGAAAAATAAAAGGCCAATAAAAATGAGAAAAAGGAAGAAAAATGGTAAGAAAAAAACCATTAAATAAACCCACAGAAATCAACTTAGAAAATTGAAACAACAAACAAACAAACAAAATTGGCCTAAACCAAGAAATTCCTTTCGAGACGTATACTGAGTCTCGCCATAAGTGAGATATATTGAAATAATTAATTAAAAGGTCCCCTTCCTGGGCTTCTACTAACGTCACTGAAAACTCCCAGTAGTAGACAGACCCCCTTTCGTCCAGCCCAAAAAAGGCATCGCTCTCGGTTCATTTCAGAACCGGGACCGATGCCACCCAACTGTCCCGGTTCGTCTGTACAGGGGCAACGGTCCCGGTTCAAGTTGGGCAACGGTCCCGGTTTGTGGCAACAACCGGGACCAATGCTCTGGCGACCAACACGTGGCGCACTGCGAGGCATTGGTCCCGGTTGTTGGCACAAACCGGGACTGTTTCCCTGGCTATATAAGCCCCCAGCCAGCACTTTGCCATTTTGACTCAAAAAATTTCAGGATTGTGTTTGGGGTGGGGTGGGTGCTAGAATTTTTTTCCTTTGATTGCACACCAGGTGTTCGACGAAATGTCCAAGCCACACTTAGGTCCTCAGAACACCGTATCCTCGGCCGAGGTTAGCAACCTTATCTTCTCCATCTGTAACTGATACAAAAATACTGCACGTGTGCATATATAGTGGTCTTTTCACTATTCACGAAGTTATTGTAATGGTTAATTATATGACGCAGATCGAAGCACGGATGCGATGGATGTACAGCGATCGACGTGGGTCCGAGTTTATTACAAACCTGCATACATTTCTCAATGTGGCTAATGCAAACAAAGTGGATAATTTTATGCCTTGTCCCTGTATTGACTGTCGGAACGTGGCGGAGTACTCTTCCTCGAGAACACTTCAAGGCCACCTGCTTCGGAGAGGTTTCATTCCCGGATATTATTGTTGGTCCAAGCACGGAGAAAGAGGGGTTAGGCAGGAAGACAATGAAGAAGAGGAGGATGATGATAGCTATCCTATGTCCCCTGAAGAATTCGGTGACACTGCAATGGAAGACAATGAAGAAGATGGAGCTTCTCGAGGTGACAATGAAGAAGAACAACGGGAATCGGATGAGACCGCTGATGGTCTTGGTCGGGTCATCTCTAATGCAAAGCGAGACTGTGAAACAGGAAAAGAGAAGGAGAAGTTGGAGACCATGCTAGAGGATCACAAAAAGCCCTTGTACCCAAATTGCGAAGATGGCAGCACAAAGCTCGGTACCACACTGGAACTGTTGAAATGGAAGGCAGATTTTTGTTGTTCTGACACCGGATTTGAGAAGTTACTGCAAATAATGAAGTCGAAGCTTCCACCGGATAACGAATTGCCCGCGACAACACACGAAGCAAAGAAGGTTATCTGCCCTCTAGGATTAGATGTGCAGAAGATACATGCATGCATTAATGACTACATCCTGTACCGCGGTGAAAAGTACGAGAGTATGGATAAATGCCCGGTATGCACTGCGAGTCGGTACAAGATCAGACAAGATGACCCTGGTGATGCTGAGGGAGATGACGAGCCCCCGAGGAAGAGGGTTCCTGCTAAGGTTATGTGGTATGCTCCTATAATACCACGGTTGAAACGTTTGTTCAGAAACAAGGAGCATGCCAGGTTGCTGCGATGGCACAAAGAAGACCGTAAGAAAGACGGGAAGTTGAGACACCCCGCTGATGGGTCGCAGTGGAGAAAAATCGAGAGAGGCCAATCAGACTTTACAGATGAAGCAAGAAACTTATGGTTTGGTCTAAGTATAGATGGCATGAACCCTTTTGGAGAGCAGAGCTGCATTCACAGCACCTGGCATGTGACTCTATGTATCTACAACCTTCCTCCTTGGGTGTGCATGAAGCGGAAGTTCATCATGATGCCAGTGCTCATCCAAGGACCGAGGCAACCCGGCAACGACATTGATGTGTACCTAAGGCCATTAGTCGATGAACTTTTGGAGCTGTGGCCAAACCAGGTGTACGCATGTGGGATGAGGACAAACAGGAGGAATTTGACCTGCAAGCGTTGCTTTTCGTAACCATCAATGATTGGCCCGCTCTTAGTAACATTTCAGGACAGTCAAACAAGGGACACAATGCATGCACGCACTGTTTAGATAAGACTAAAGGTATATATTTGGATAAATGTAAGAAGGTTGTGTACCTCGGGTGTCGTCAATTTCTGCCGCCCAATCATATCGTGATAAATAAAGGCAATCATTTCAACGGTGAGGCAGATCACCGGAAAAATCCTACGCTCCCTAAAGGTGCTGATGTATTTGGTATGGTGAATGACCTAGAAGTAATCTTTGGAAAGGGTCCTGGCAGTCAATCTGTTCCGAAAGACGTCGTTACCGGACACGCGGCCATGTGGAAGAAGAAATCTATATTTTGGGAGCTACCCTATTGGGTAGACCTAGAGGTCCGTTCTTCAATCGACGTGATGCACGTGACGAAGAATCTTTGCGTGAATCTGCTAGGGTTCCTGGGCGTGTATGGGAAGTCAAAAGATACACCAGAAGCACGGGAGGACCAGCAACGTATGAAAGACCCATACCACAGGCATACTGATAAAGGGCGTCTAAGCAGCTACGCTCTTACCAAAGCAGAGAAGGAAATCTTTTTTGAATGCCTTAGAAGTATCAAGGTCCCGGCAGTCTTCTCATAAAATATAAAGGGAATAATCAATATGGCAGAGAAAAAATTCCAGAACCTCAAGTCTCATGATTGCCACGTGATTATGACGCAGTTGCTTCCGGTTGCATTGCGGGGGCTTCTACCAGAAAATGTTCGAGTACCCATTGTGAAGCTATGTGCATTTCTCAATGCATTATCTCAGAAGGTAATTGATCATGCAAGTCTGGAAAGGCTACAGAAGGATTTGGTCCAATGTCTCGTCAGTTTTGAGTTGGTGTTCCCCCCGTCCTTCTTCAATATTATGACGCATCTGCTGGTTCACCTGGTCGACGAGATTTCCATTCTAGGTCCTGTATTTCTACACAATATGTTCCCCTTCGAGAGGTTCATGGGAGTTTTAAAGAAATATGTTCGTAACCGTGCAAGGCCAGAAGGAAGCATCTCCAAGGGCTATGGAATAGAGGAGGTCATTGAGTTCTGTGTTGACTTTATTCCTGACCTTAAGCCGATTGATGTTCCTGAATCGCGGTATGAGGGGAGACTGAGTGGAAAAGGAACACTAGGAAAGAAAGCAAAGATATTTCAGGACGGGCATTCTTTGACTCAAGCAGACTACACAGTTCTACAAAGTTCTATCTTCGTCCAACCGTATATCGAGGCACACAAGAATGTTCTACGCTCCAAGTTCCCGGGGGAGGATGACCAATGGATTCAAGTCAAACACATGGAGACTTTCGGCACTTGGTTGCAATTACGTCTCATGCATGACACCACTATTGGAAATCAACTCTACTTGCTGGCCGCGACACCGTCTGAGACTGTATTGACTTTCCAAGGGTACGAGATAAATGGGAATACATTTTACACGGTCGCCCAAGATAAGAAGAGCAACAACCAAAACAGTGGTGTCCGCTTTGATGCAACAAACGAGGATGGTACAAAGGACACATACTATGGTTACATAGATGAGATATGTGAACTTGACTATGGACCTACTTTTAAGGTCCCTTTGTTTCGGTGCAGTTTGGTCAACATGAATGTAGATGGGGTAAAGGTCGACCAGCTGTACGGAATGACAACAGTGGATCTCAAGAATCTTGGTCACACAGACGACCCATTCGGCCTAGCCAAAGATGTGGCTCAGGTTTTCTATGTGAAGGACGTGTCTTCTAGACCGAAAAAAAGGAAAAACAAGGATATGAATACATCAGATAATGAGCCCAGGCGTCAAATAGTTCTTTCAGGAAAAAGAAACATCGTGGGAGTCGAGGACAAGACAGACATGTCCGAAGATTACGATAAGTTTCATGAAATTCCTCCATTCACAGTGAAAACTGACCCAACTATCCCATTAAGCAATGAAGATGCTCCGTGGTTACGGCCCAAGAAGCGATCATAAGCAATGTACCGCCAAGGTCACCCACTCTTCAGAAGAGCAATCCACCTTCGCCGCCACGTGACCATTCTTCACCGCAACCATCGCCTTCACCGCCTCACCACTCTCCGGCTCAGCCGTCTCCACCGTCGCCTCAGGCATCTCCACCGTCGCCTCAGCCGTGTCCATCTCCTGAGTCTTAGAGCCAGAAGCGGAAGCGTACCTATACTAGGAGGGGCAGCAAGAAATCACCGAAACGTAAGAGATCACCCCTCCCAAAAGTTCCTCATCAGAATATGAAGAAGTTACCCGGAGAGATGACACCTGAGGAACTGGAAGTGTCCGTAAAAATGTCTTATGAAAAGTGGAAGATTGATGTGGCCAACAAGAAGAAGCCGATAGAGCCATTGTTCCCGCGCACCCCAGAAGATCACGCCGCGTGCGAGAAACTGAAGAAGAAGGTTCACAACCTCATACCGCTCACATCAGACTATGAACGCTCTATTACAAAGTCGGCTGAGGCAAAAGAGCGGAGAGTCGGAAAAGAGATTGCCCAGCTCGGGCTACAGAAAGAACAATCGATCGAACCGCTCAAAGTGCACACTTGGCCCCAGCAGCATCAGGTCGATCCGTATGATCCGAACAAAGATCCGGAGTTTATAAGACAGTACGGAGCAAAAGCCCACGCAGTAGGAGTGTCTATTACTGAGTACATGAGCCGTCTGGAAGAGTTCGAGACCGGGAACGACGAGGAATTCGTACCGGCATACCAATACCGACACGGGTGTCCTCTCGTCAGACCCGAGTTAGTCAAGGATCTACCAACAAAGATGCGAAAATTGCATGACTGGTACATGGAAAAATCTGCTAATTCCGAAAACTGGATCTACGCTAAATTTCAGAACGAGCATTACGGGCATGGACAAGGCTTCGATCTGATTGAATTCTCAGAATTATTTCAGTTTTACAATGGAGATGCCATCGACAAATCTATCGTCAGTGCATATTGTCTGTAAGTACCATTAATTTCAGTGATCAAGCCTTTCTAGCTCAGCTCATTCGTTTCATGTACAATCTTACACTCATCACTAAACTAATTATATATGCAGAATGAAGATTCTCGAATGCAAGAAAGGAAAAATCTATGACATTGGGTTCATTGACTGCTAGTTCGTTCATGAAAGAACTCTCAAAGATAGGCCCAACCAGACAGAGAACAATTTGTTGCAATCGTTGACGTATTTCGGCACAAGAAGGGAAATACTATTTCCTTACAACTTCGAGTGAGTGTTACTGTCTCGCACACATTCTATTTTTCTTGCTCGGTGTTAAGCGTATAATTGACTTTTTATGCGTCTGCAGCTTCCACTTTATCCTGTTGATCATTGTTCCGGACGAAGGAGTAGTAAAAGTCATGGACCCGGGACGCAGATCTATGAAATCATGGGAGGACATGCAGGCATGCCTCCAGAGGGCTTGGAAACGGTTCACCGCCAAAACACCGGGTCTTCCGGCAGAGCTTACATTTGAACCACTGAATGTAAGTACTACTTAATTGCTAGATCTGTGCATCTTTTTTATTGTAGTTTCAGTATAATTATCATGCTGATTATAATATTCATTGATCTCCGTTCTCGTAAAGTGTTTGAGACAGGGACCCGGGAATAACTTATGTGGATATTATGTCTGCGGGTTTATTCGCCAGACGACGAAAGAGACGGCCGCAACCCGAAACATAAGGAAAATTGAAGTACGATAAACAACATTCAATACTTTAATTTATTGCGTTAAATTGTGTTTAGTTTCATTCATATATATTGATCCCTTTCTTTTAATTAGATCGAACGAATGCGGGACGGTCTTCTACCACGACAACGCGTGCGAGCAATTCAAGAGGAAATCGCCGGATTCTTATTAGACCATGTCATAGCTCCGACCGGAGAGTTCTTTCTCCCTCATTTTTTGAAAGACAAGCGGCCAAGGACCGATGTAAATTAGATCGAACTCGTGTGAGTACCGTTTGTGTAATACATGTTCGACCAAGCACGAGGAATGAGATGGTGTATATGATATATTCGTGACGATAATGTGTAATATATATTGTGGTTCCTTTCATTGTTGCTTTAATTTATATATATATGGTACCATTTAATTGAATACAAAACACAAAATAAAATAAATGAAAAAAAATCAGAAAATAGGGCTAAAAAGGGGGGCAGTGGAGCCTCTTCGGTCCCGGTTCTTCCTATCAACCGGGACCGATGACCCCTCCCCCCCTCGCTGCGCGCCTGGCCACGTGGAGCCTCTTCTTCGGTCCCGGTTCGTGGGCCAACCGGGATCATCATTGGTCCCGAGTTATTGGTCCCGGGTGTGGAACCGGGACCGAAGGCCCATATGAACCGGGATAATATGGGGGTCTGTCCACTAGTGTCCACTATGCACAAAGATGGTGAATGATTTATGGGCCTGGAAGGAGAAAGAAATGGAAGTTTCTCGGTCAGATCAGCATACAGATTATTTATGCAAACTAAACGCAGTCGGAAAGGGATGCTGGAAGGCAGACGCGAATCCTCAAACACATCTAATAACGGAGCAATTTGGTCTGATCTTTGGGGGATAAACCTGCTATCAAAGGTGAAGAAATTTCTTTGGAGACTGGCGCAACATTCAATTCCAACATACGATGTTATGCACCACCGTAACATGGCTACCTCTAGTGCTTGATTGTTCTATGGCGTGAAGTGTCTGGTCCCTCCTCCCAGACGAGATTGTTGAGCAAGCTGTCGAATTGACGATCCCGGACGCGGAGCTTTGGTTATTCACAATTTTCGATCGGTTGGATTCCGAGGGGGTTTTAGTTCCGGCTACCGCTCTCTAGGCCATCTGGACAACGCAAAGAAAGACGATCCACGAAGGAATCTTCCAGAGCCCGTTTTTCACAGAGTCGTTCATCTACAAGTTTCTGGCTGAGGTGAACAGCACAAAGTCTTCTCTCCCGAGAATAAACTAAATGCGCCTCCCGAGAGCGGCTACCTGGATCCCGCCACCTCAAAACCTGTCAAAAATCAATGTCGACCCGGCGGTAGACTCGATGGGCATGTTCGGGACAGCTGCAGCGGTGTGCAGAGATAGCCAAAAAACGGTTCCTGGGAGCCCCGTCCATGTTATTTCCTAACATAGTTGATCCTCCAACCTTGGAGTCTCTTGCCATCAGGGAGGCCATGGCCTTAGCGGATGATCTGTACGAGAAGAACATCTTCATTGCCTCGGACTGTATGAAGCAATTCTACATGAAATCATAGATAGGAAAAAGGATTTTACTTCTTGTTTCATTAGTTTTGAGAGTAGGAGCTCAAATTATGAAGCTCATAATCTAGCAAAGCATAGCCTAAACCTGGGCTATGGCTATCATTCTTGGCTGGGCAACCCAGGGGATCTTCACTTCGTCCTTGTACACATTGTGACGGTTTATTGAACATGGTCTTATCTGAAAAAAAGCCATAGCCACGTGCAATGCGCTGGCGCATCCATGCGATTTCATCATTTTTTCACGTGCTTTTTTGTTTTTGGTTTTTGTTTGGTGATTTTTTTCTTTTAAGATGCAAATCTATGATTCAACGAAAAGTACATCTATGCTTTTCAAAAACTATATTTCCACGATAAGCAAATCTGTGTCTTAACGTGAAGAAAATTTCTGTCTCAACAATAAACAAAAAACCAATGTTCATGGTGAACTGTGAATCCACCATAAGAAAAGAAAAACCCATGAGAAAAAAATATATGACTGAATGACAAAGTGAAAAACATCGAAGAAAAATCACTGACTGCATAAGGCATAAATATGTGACCGAACGATAAAGTGAAAAAAAAACTGTTCATGAAAAAAATGTGACTCCACGAGAAGCGAATCTATGACTGAAAGACGAAGTGAAAAACAATTTTCGTAAAAAAAATCTATCATTCCACGAAAAAAATATGGTGCTACAAAAAGCAAATTTGTAACTGAACAAAAAGTAATTATGTGCCTTTACGAAAAATAAAATTTTTCCTCAACAAGTAAAAATGTGTGCTTCCGTGGTTTTCATTTTCTTTCTAATTTATGTTTTTTGTGGAAAAAATCATCAAAACCTATTAAGATGTGATATAGTTTCGAATACGTCGACGTGAAAAATTTAACAATGAAATTGGTTTGTGATTTGATTGCGTGATTCATAAGATAAATTGTTATATAAAAAACAACAAAACTTTTAGATTGAGATATTGACACTCAAGAGTACATCATTTACCGTTACAAAAGAATAAAAGTGACATTCGCAAGAGATACCCCTGAAAAAATGATACCCACGCAGATTCATCTGCATCTTCGGCGACAGACGGACCCAGTGTAGGTCCATCGGCACAAAGCTCCAGCCATGTAGAAATGTCTAGGATGAGTCCCCAACATAAATATTAAGATTACATCAGGTTTCAGCATGGTGGTCTGTCGAATATAAATGCATGTGTTTTAAGCGTACAAGTCTATTTAGGAACAAATGAAAGATATCCAATGATGAGCAACACACAGTCAAGTGTGATGTAGATCTACGTCCAGATTTATAGAAATCCTAAAGGAAGTGTATTTTTTTTAAACAAGGGCAAAAGATTTGCCTCATTGATTAAATAAGGGAGAATTGAGTTTTACAGACACGAGAGTTCAGCATGGAGATTACTCGCGAGGTATAAAAATTCCTAAGTATTTAGCTCCCGCGGTAACACAAAGCTTTTCCTCCTCAATAACTAGGTTAAGAACCACGATCAACGGTGCACTTTTGTTTTAGAAGACCCTTGAGTTTCTGTCCTTTCATATGCAGCTCGGCTCTCGTCTCCCTCCATTCCTCCCCGGTATCATCCACATGCCACACTGGATGATCCACATCCGTAAGACCAATCTTGATGGCGAGCATGTTCCATAGCCTTACGGTGTCACTAGTAGAAAAAGGCCCATTTGTCCCGGTTCCAGAGGGCCTTCTGTTTCGGTTCTGGAACCGGGACTAAAGGGTCGTTACTAATGCCCAAAACCTTTAGTCCCGGTTCGCTTACGAACCGGTACAGATGGGCCTCCACGTGGCCTCTGCGGCTTGCCCGGGCAGGAGGGCCTTTTGTCACGGTTGGTAGCACCAACCGGGACCAAAATGCCTCCACGCGTCAGCAGTTCCGTGTCTGGGGTTTTGTTTTTTTTGAGAGGGGGGGGATGGGGGGTTTTGTAGGGTTAATTAATTTAGGGGTTTCATATATTGTAGCTAATAGAGAGAGGTGTCCTCTCTTATCTCCTTGCTTGGTCGACGCTACGTACTACACGTATAGAGAGGACTCGACATGCTAGCTAGTAAGCAAATGAAGGAATTAAACCATTAAGTACAGAAGATCGTCATGAACATATAAATAGAGAAGTGAGATTGTTCGAACAACAAGTTTTCGTATATCTATCCGACGCTACTGGCTACATATATACAATATAAGATCTCTTACAATACCCTAACATCTGAAATAAAGTTCCATATGGTATTCTCCCTCTTTCCTGATGACGTGTCCAAGAAAGAATCCCGCCAATTATTCTTGAATTGCTATTATGCGATCTTGTGGTAGGAGTTCTTCTTGCAGCTCCCAAAGCTAATTCGAAGAAGGGGGTCAATACATATATATGAATGAAACTCAACACAAATGATGGTAATAAAATAAAATTGTGAATATTATTGGTTACGCACATCAAAATCTTTTTTAGAGTAGCCGCCTTGCTTAGAGATCGTAGCGTTGTAGATGTACTCGCATACGTAGTATCCACAAAGATTTTCCCCTTCTTGCTGCCACAACCACTTTACGAGAAATATTGGTCAATCAAACTGATAATCAAGCATTATATAAATGGTATTGATGAAACTAGCTAGAATCAAATTAATGGGAGATGCGCGGAACTAGCTAGTAGTACTTACTTTCGGGCATGTAAATTCCAGCTCCTTCGGCAGTCCCGGAGATTTTGTGGTGAATGTTATCCAAACCCTGCCAGACATAGAAAATAATTATTACCTAATATCAGGAAATGAACAAAGTTGCCGAAATGCTGCGATAATGATCGATTGCACTTACTTCTTAAGCATTTCAGTGATGATCGCATACGTCTTGGGATCTTTTCATCTTGAGTCTAATACGGTTACTAGTCCCTCCTCAAGCTTAATCTCTAGGAGAATAAAGTGGAAGCTGCGCACGCATGCATAACTCATCAATTACATTACTATAACCTCGAGTAAATAAAGGAAAACCGAATATGCATAGTATAACACTCACTCGAAGTTGGAAGGACAGATTATTTTTTGTTTGTTTTGATGTTGAAGCAACGATTGTAGTAAGTTGGCCTCAGCTTGTTTGGGATTATTTTCCATCTCCCATTCATCAAAGAGATTTAAGTTAATGAACCCAATATTATAGATTTCCCTTTGCTTGCATTCGACGATCTTCAATCTGCATGATATAGTGAATTATATATATGTACATGCAATGAAAGAGCTGAGCTATATATAGAGAGTTACTTAAAGAAGTAGTACTTACAGACAGTAGAAAGTGACGATTACTTTATCGATGGTCATTGCATTGTAAAGCTAGAATAACTCCTCAAATGGAACACACAACATGTTAATTCCAAGGAGGTCGTGCTTGTCTTTAACCATAAGCAACACATTATCCAACCTAGAGTTCTTGCAGGTGTCCATGTACCACTCATGGAATCTTTCGCATCATCGTTGGTAGCTGTTGATCAGGTCTAACGAGAGGATACCCGTGCCAGAATTTGAGTTCGTCCACCTCGAGTCGATCAAATTGTATATCGTCTGGCAGATAATCACCAGGATTGGTACCGGGCACCATCCCGGCCGGCAGATTTGCGGCGACGATATCACTAGACACCTGCAGCGGGGGGCACAATTGTTTCGCCTGTTCGCCGAGCTGGGGAATTTTTTTCCCTCTTGCAATTTGTTGTTCTCTCCTTTGGTCAGTTGCAGTGCTTCCAGACCAGCGCGTTTCTTGCACTTTCTTTTTAAGAGCGCGGACATGGTTGTCATCCAGCGGAGCCGGTGCTGGTCGCTTCAGGGCATCCAAAGTGCGCTTCAATTTCACCTCATCTATCTTCTCCTTCGGAGGTGGATTTTTCTTTTTAAAAAAGGCATCCACTTCGCCTTTAGAGATCTTCGCGCTTTCCTCATCGCTCCTCTCGTATGGTAACGGCTCAAGAGGCTTGAGAGATGATGGACCGTATTGGAATCGCCTCCCACCACTGGTTGTACTGCTAGACGCCGGAGCGACGGCTGCTCTCTTCTGCTTTTGCTGACGAGGCGGAGGAGGAGACGGGCTGCTCGGACGCGCTGACGCAGGCGGAGAAGGAGGCGGAGGAGGAGACGGGCTGCACGGACGCGCCGACGCTGGCGGAGAAGGAGGCGGAGGAGGAGGCAGAGGAGGAGGCGGGCCCTTACTCGTCGGTGGAGGAGGCGGGCCCTTACTCGCCGGAGGAGGAGGAGGAGGCGTAGGTGCCGTCCAGTTCGGAAGCTTGATGAATTCCTTCGGCCATATACATGAAGTCCTTAGAGCATTCTGCAGGAGATTTTCCCCTTCGCTGGTAGGGTAGTCAAGCTCGATCTCCTCATATCCCTCCATTATTTCATCGACCATCACAACAGCATAGCCTTGTGGAATCAGAAGACAGTGAAAAGTTCCGTTGGGTCGAGGAGGTACAACATGGCCGATAGCCACCGTGGGTTTGAATTGCATCAATTGCTTCTTAAGGTGGCATTCTTGAGACTCCGTGATTTCATCCACGGGGTACCTGGAAGCCATCAAATCAGGTTGCGCAATGACCTCGGTGGAAGCCATGCTGCTTCTCCGCTGAGATGGCGGGGTAGCTTCTAGGGTAGCTTCATCAGCTCGATGCCTCTCCTCTAGCGCTTGTACTCTTGCATGCAGGTTCTGCATTTCGCTTTGCTCCTGTTTCCTCTTCCTCTCCCTGCTTTTGTAACCGCCTGCGTCGGGAAACCCATGCTTCCACGGAAGGGAGCCTGCCGTGCCTCGTGTTCGTCCTGGGTGCTCAGGATTCCCGAGGGCCATTGTGAGCTCGTCGTTCTCTTTGTCGAGAACGAACGTCCATGCCTCCGTTTGGGCGATTAACTCCTCAAGCTTGGTGATCGGTACTCTCAGTTGTTCGTTCGTCCAAAAGCACTTCCCTGTTTCAGGGTGCAAGGTTCCCCCAACCCCGAAGAACCAATTCCTTGCACGCTCTGGCCAGTTCAATGTCCTTGGTACGATCCCTTTGTCAAGAAGGTCCTTTTCAGCCTTCTCCCACAACAGTCGGGCTTTGTGGTAGCCACCTGACCCCGTGCAATGGTGATGCTTCTTCTTTGCAGCATTTAGTTTGTTTATCTCTGACATCTTCTTACTCTTCTCCGATGTCTTGTGGGCCACAAATGCGGGCCACTGTTCTCTTATCTTCTCAAATCGGCCGGTGAATGTTGGAGTCTTCTCTTTGTCGACAAACGTTGTTTTTAACTCATTCTTCCACCTCCTGAGTAGCTCTGCCATCTTCTTAAGAGCATGAGTCTTGATCTTTTTCTCTGTAACTGGTTTTTCTGGACACTCCTCTTCCGGTAGGGTGAAATTTTCCTTCAGCGCGGTCCAAAGATCATCTTTCTGTCTATCGGTGACAAAAGACACTTCAGGGTCTCCGGCCTTCGGCTTATTCCATTGCTGGATGCTGATCGGGATCATGTCCCTAACAAGAAACCCGCACTGAGCAGAAAATGCATCTTTGGTCCGGCTGGGTGCAATCGGTTGGCCATCTCTATTGATGTCGGTGATCGTGAACCTTTCATCCGGGCGCAACTTTTTCTTTGGGCCTCATCTCGTTACCGAAGTTTGGCTCGATCCGGATACGGAGGGCTAGAAAAGAAGAAAGAAGAGAGTTAATATGTGTACACAATCCAAAACAATTAATGCATCAATTAGCTAGTCAGCACAGGCTTAATTATTATATATACCTCGCCGGACTTTCCAACAACTCCTTCCTCCGTTCGCTCACAGGAGCCATCAGAAGCATGTCCTTCCACCTCCATTGTCCGATCATCGGAGCCTGCTTCACCCTCTTCTTCCAGACCATCGGTGTCGTTCAGAAATTGGAAGACATCACCTCCTACCCGGACGATGTCGCCCACCAACAACGGTCCTTCGCGTTTGATTTCCCCCCAACATCTCTTCTTGTTCTAAGTTTCTTTGACGACCGTCCATAGTTTCTGCAAAATATTAATTACAACATGACACTTAATATACAAACATGATATATATAGCATGGATATATTAGTGTGCCAAACATACAAGTTTTGCCGTAAAACATGGGGGCATGTGTTGACACCAGTTTTTGTCACGACAATAAATCTATATAAGATGGCTCCTTGAGCCAAACATGGGGGCATGATGAAGCCATGGATTTCTTCAATACTTTCACACAAGGCACTACCCTAGTTCCCGACTATCGACCCCTCGGTGACCCTCGACCCTCTACCCTAGTTCCCGACCATTGACCCCTCGGTGACTCTCGACCGTTTACCCTAGTTTCCGACCATCGACTTGGTAAATTTGGGTGGCCTCGGCGACGCTTTACAAATGGTGTTTTGGCTCTTGAGAGTCCAGTACATCTAAAGTTATTCAAATTGCTCAAGTTTGTATACACCATTATTGCAACAATGAATACATAAATCTTTTTTTTAATTTTTCAACATTTGTAAAGTACATAAGTTTCTGGAATTTCTGATTTAAATTAAATCATTTAAGCTTTATTGTGTCATGCATGCGTCATGCTGACGCCAGGGGGGTTGGCTGGTCCAACTGACTAGTGGGGCCCTCTGGTCAGTGACTGGGTCTTAATCCCTCTGTTAAATTAAACCGACTGGTTTAATTAGGCATTATGGCCCACATGTCAGTGGCTTGGGGGGGGGGGGTTAGCAGGGGGATTAGGGGCTGGCCGGCGGCATGACGCCGGTGCCACTGTGCGCGGTGTCGCCCTCCCGGAGTCGAGCTCCCGGGCACGGGGAAGGCACTCGCAGGTAGCCCGCGACCACGGCGACGAGCCCGGCAGTGGCCGGAGCTCTTTCCACGGCGGGAAGGCGAAGGAGAGCGCGGGGAGGAGCGCTGGGAGAGGGAAACGAGGCGGTGGCTCACCCAGAACGCAACGACGACGGGCGCGGGCGATGGCGACGGCGACGGAGGGAGCGGCGGGCGGCGTCGGGGGCGGCGGGCGGCGTCGGTGTCGTCTCCGGCGGGTGCGCCGGGGCGGCGGGCGGAGGTTGGGCTGCGTGACGGCGTCGGTTTCGTCTTCGGCGTCGTCGGGGGAAATGGCGAGATTTAGAACTGAAAATTTACAAGTGCCATTTATATACCCAGAGTATTGGTACCGGTTCTTGCAAACAACCAGGACCAATGCCCCCCTTTAGTACCGGTTGATGACACCAGCTGGGACCAAAGGTTTTTTTCAGCAGGCGAAAAGGCGGCAAACAGAGACCTTTGGTTCCGGTTGGTTCCACCAACCGGGACTAAAGGGGGGCATTGGTCCCGGTTGGTGGCACGAACCGGTACCAATGCTCCCCTTTAGTTCCGGTTTGTGCCACCAACCTGAACCAAACGCCTTGCGCCGCGGAGCGGTGGGATATTTAGTCCCACCTCGCTAGTCGAGGGAGCGCTCAAGCGGTTTATAAGCACTGCTGCGCGTACCGTCTCGAGCTCCTCTCAACTGCAGGCTTCCGGGCCTAATCTGGTACTACTTGCCTGTGGGCCTATTGGGCCTATTGCGGGCCTGAATCCTGGCCCATGGTTGGGTTTCTAGTCGTATTCAGGCCGTGGTGGCCCAATAGGTGGCATTTTTTTTTCTTTTTTCCAGTTTTTTTGTTTTCTTTTTTGCTTTATTTAATTTTCCAGTTTCTAGCACTACAAATGAACTCCGAAAATGTTGAAACTTGGCATGGTATCATCATTTGACCGACATAGCATGTGCTAAAAAGTTGAGAGGGTTACGACAAAAACTGGATAGTGGAGGTTGGCTTTGCGCGTGCTTTTAACCTCACCCGGGTCTGAATCCCACCAATCAGGAAGAAGTACAGGGATCGCGTGTTTCTTTTAAGCGCTTGTGAGTCGTTGGATCCGACTTGTGAGTCGTTGGATCTGGGAACCGGCCTGTACACAGTTAAGGTCTCGCGCTAGTACCGGTTTGTGCTAGCAACCGGGGCTAAAGAGGCACACGACTCCTATATATATCCCACCTATCGGACACTAGGTGTGTACGAATACAAATCATTTGGATTGGCCTGCATACGCCCAACGGTGCATTTGATGTGCGGGCACTCACGAGCCACAGTTGGGCTGTATGCTGGCGAAACCGTGTGTTTTGTTGATATATCTAGAAATCCTTCAGTTCATCAACCAAATACAAATCATTCGGATTGGCCTGCATACGCCCAACAGTGCATTTGATGTGCGGGCACTCACGAGCCACAGTTGGGCTGTATGCAGGCGAAACCGCGTGTTTTGTTGATATATCTAGAAATCCTTCAGTTCATCGACCAAATACAAATCATTCGGATTGGCCTACATACGCCCAACGGTGCATTTTATGTGCGGGCACTCACGAGCCACAGTTGGGCTGTATGCAGGCGAAACCGTTTGTTTTGTTGATATATCTAGAAATCCTTCAGTTCATCGACCAAATACAAATCATTCGGATTCCCTGCATACAACCCGACGGTGCATTTGATATGCGGGCACTCACGAGCCACAGTCGGGCTGTATGCAGGAGAACCGTGTGTTTTGTTGATCTATCTACAAAGGATTTTATTTTTTGAACTTATTTGAAATCCAGACTTTTCATAATCTTCAGACATGTCCGTCTTGCCCTCCAATCCCACGATGTCTCTTTTTCCTGAAAGAACTATGTGGCGCTTTGGCTCATCGTATGATGTATTCGCTTCCATATCTTTTCTTTTTCTCGGTTTGGTACACATGTCCTTCACATAGAAAACCTGCGCCACATCATTGGCTAGGACGAATGGTTCGTCTGTGTACCCAAGATTGTTTAGATCCACTGTTGTCATTCCGTACTGTGGGTCTACCTGTACCCCGTCTCCTGACAGATTGACCCATTTGCACTTAAACAAAGGGACCTTAAAATCATGTCCGTAGTCAAGTTCCCATATGTCCACTATGTAACCATAATATGTGTCCTTTCCCCTCTTGGTTGCTGCATCAAAGCGGACACCGCTGTTTTGGTTGGTGCTCTTTTGATCTTGGGCGATCGTGTAAAATGTATTCCCATTTATCTCGTATCCTTTGTAAGTCAATACAGTTGAAGATGGTCCCCTAGACAACGAGAACAGCTCATCAGAAACAGTGTTGTCACCTCTGAAACGTGTTTCCAACCAATCTCCGAAAGTCCTGATGTGTTCATGTGTAATCCAGTCGTCACACTCCTCTGGGTGTTTGAAGCGCAGACTGTTCTTGTGTTCATCGACATACGGGGCCACCAAGATAGAGTTCTGTAGAACTGTGTAGTGTGCTTGAGACCAAGAATGTCCGTCCCTGCATATTATTGAGTCCCTTCCAATCGTGCCTTTTCCAGTCAGTCTCCCCTCATACCACGATTTAGGTAGACCAATCTTCTTAAGCCCAGGAATGAAGTCGACACAAAACCCAATGACATCCTCTGTTTGATGGCCCATGGAGATGCTTCCTTCTGGCCTAGCGCGGTTACGGACATATTTCTTTAGAACTCCCATGAACCTCTCAAAGGGGAACATATTGTGTAGAAATACGGGGCCCAGAATGAAAATCTCGTCGACTAGATGAACTAGGACGTGCGTCATAATATTGAAGAAGGATGGTGGGAACACCAGCTCGAAACTGACAAGACATTGCGCCACATCACTCCTTAGCCTTGGTAGGATTTATGGATCGATCACCTTCTGAGAGATTGCATTGAGGAATGCACATAGCTTAACAATGGGTAATCGAACGTTTTCCGGTAGAAGCCCCCTCAATGCAACCGGAAGCAGTTGTGTCATAATCACGTGGCAGTCATGAGACTTTAGGTTCTGAAACTTTTTCTCGGCCATATTTATTATTCCCTTTATATTCGACGAGAAGCCAGACGGGACCTTCATACTGAGCAGGCATTCAAAGAAGATTTCCTTCTCTTCTTTAGTAAGAGCGTAGCTGGCAGGACCTTTATACTTCTTTGGAGGCATGCCGTCTTTTTCTTGCAAAAGTTGCAGGTCCTCCCGTGCCTCCGGTGTATCTTTTGTCTTCCCATACACGCCCAAGAAGCCTAGCAGGTTCACGCAAAGGTTCTTCATCACGTGCATCACGTCGATTGAAGAGCGGACATCTAGGTGTTTCCAGTAGGGTAGGTCCCAAAATATAGATTTCTTCTTCCACATGGGTGCGCGTCCCTCGTCATCATTCGGAACAGATAGTCCGCCGGGACCCTTTCCAAATATTACGTGTAAATCATTGACCATAGCAAGTACGTGATCACCGGTACGCATGACGGGCTTCTTCCGATGATCTGCCTCGCCTTTGAAATGCTTGCCTTTCTTACGACATTGATGGTTGGTCGGAAAAAATCGACGATGCCCCAGGTACACATTCTTCCTGCATTTGTCCAGGTATATACTTTCGGTGTCAGCTAAACAGTGCGTGCATGCGTGGTATCCCTTGTTTGTCTGTCCTGAAAGGTTACTGAGAGCAGGCCAATCATTGATGGTTACAAACAGCAACGCATGCATGTCAAATTCCTCCTTTTTGTGCTCATCCCACACACGTACACCGTTTCCATTCCACAGCTGTAAAAGTTCTTCAACTAATGGCCTTAGGTACACATCAATGTCGTTGCCGGGTTGCTTAGGGCCTTGGATGAGAACTGGCATCATAATGAACTTCCGCTTCATGCACACCCAAGGAGGAAGGTTATACATACATAGAGTCACGGGCCAGGTGCTGTGATTGCTCCTTTGATCCCCAAAAGGATTAATGCCATCCGCGCTTAAACCAAACCATACGTTCCTTGGGTCATCTCCAAACTCAGCCCGGTACTTTCTATCGATTTTTCTGCACTGCGACCCATCAGCGGAGCGTCTCAAATTCCCGTCTTTCTTACGGTCTTCATTGTGCCATCGCATCAACTTGGCATGCTCTTTGTTCATGAACAGACGTTTCAACCGTTGTATTATAGGAGCATACCACATCACTTTGGCACGAACCCTCTTCCTGGGGGGCTCGCCGTCAACATAGCCAGGGTCATCTCGTCTGATCTTATACCGCAATGCACCGCATACCGGGCATGCGTTCAAATCCTTGTACGCACCGCGGTAGAGGATGCAGTCATTAGGGCATGCATGTATCTTCTGCGCCTCCAATCCTAGAGGGCATACGACCTTCTTTGTTGCGTACGTACTGTCGGGCAATTCGTTATCCTTTGGAAGCCTCTTCTTAAATATTTTCAGTACATCCTCAAATCCCTTGTCCGGTATACCATACTTTGCCTTCCACTGCAGAAATTCCAGTACGGTATCGAGCTTTGTGTTGCCATCTTCGCAATTGGGGTACAACCCTTTTTTGTGATCCTCTAACATCCGATCGAACTTCATCTTCTCCTTTTCACTTTCACACTGTCTCCTTGCATCAACAATGACCCGGCGGAGATCATCATCAGGCACATCGTCCGGTTCCTCTTGATCTTCAGCTTCCCCCGTTGCAGCATCACCGTATTCAGGGGGCACATAGTTTTCATCGTACTCTTCTTCTTCGCCGTCTTCCATCGTAACCCCTATTTCTCCGTGCTTGGTCCAAACATTATAGTGTGGCATGAATCCCTTATAAAGCAGGTGGGCGTGAATGGTTTTCCGGTCAGAGTAAGACTTCGTATTCCCACATATAGAGCATGGACAACACATAAAACCATTCTGCTTGTTTGCCTCAGCCACTTCGAGAAAATCATGCACGCCCTCAATGTACTCGGAGGTGTGTCTGTCACCATACATCCATTGTCGGTTCATCTGCGTGCATTAAGTGTGTCAAAAACCATTATTACAGAACATCATGAATATATAAGTGACCAAATTAATAGAAGTTTATCATCACATTAAAACCAAAGTACATACATAGTTCTCATTGAACAATATATAGCTCTCCAGAGCATCTAATTAAACCATACATTGAAACTATGTAAAACATTTCAATGCAACAACAAATGCGATCATAATCGCAACCAAGGTAACAATTGATCCAACGGCATAATGATACCAAGCCTCGCTATGACTGGCATATTTTCTAAACTTTCTAATCTTCAAGTGCATCGCATCCATCTTGATCTTGTGACCTTCTACGACATCCGCAACATGCAACTACAATATCATCTTCTCTTCTTCAACTCTTTTCTTCTCTTCTTCAACTCTTTTTAATTTTTCTGTTAAATACTCATTTTCTTATTCAACTAAATTTAACCTCTCGACAATAGGGTCGTATGTAATATCCGGTTCACATACCTCCTAGATAAATACATCTATGTCAAGTTGGTGTCGGCATAATTACCATAAACACTAAATGAAACAAATAGTTATAAAAGATAATATATACCACATCCGAATCATAGAGAGGACGAGGGCCGACGGGGGCGGATACCAAAACCATCGCACTATATAATAACAAGCAATAATACAAGTAAGAAAATTAGACAATTATCTATCTAATCATACAAGTAAGAAATTTTTTTCTTATAAAGAAGATAAGAACAAGAGGCTCACCACGGTGGTGCCGGCGACGAGATCGGCGCGGGCGATCGACGGTGGTGAAGAAGGGGATGGGACGTGACGGACCGCTAAATCTGGAAAACTCTTAAGAAAAATGGAGCTTGGAAGTCGAGTTTGGAGAGGAGAAAGCTGAAGTAGTGTGGCTCGGGCATTTCATCGAACACCTCATGTGCATAAGAGGTGAGCTAGAGCACCACAAAGCCCTCCCCTTGCCCTCCTCGAAAAAACAGAGCACCAGTGGAGTGCTCTGCTCGCCGGCGAGGGGTATATATAGCCAAATCATTAGTCCCGGTTTGTGGCTGGAACCAGTACTAATGGCCAGCCTTTCGTCCCGGGTTGAGCCACAAACCGGGACTAGTGGTTGTGGGCCAGGAGCGAGGCCCATTGGTCCCGGTTATTGTCTAGAACCGGGACATATGCCCCCAGACGAACCGGGACCAATGCTCCACGAGGCCCGGCCGGCCCCCGGGCGCACGAACCGGGACGTATGACCCCCATGGGTTCCGGTTCGTGGCACAACCGGGACAAATCGGCTGGAGAGGTCTGAACCAAATCCCTGTTTTCTACTAGTGTGTACCCACACTTGAAGAGAAGGTGCGGCTCCGTTTCTTGTATGCAAAGAGGACATAGTCCAGAATTTGTCCAACCTCTCCAATCAAGGCGATCCGCCGTCCAAATCCGATCTTGGATGACCAACCAAGCAAAAAATCACTTTAGGGAAGACCAAGCCTTCCAAACCATGGACACCATAGGAGAGCTAGTGAGTCCGAGAAATTGAGTTCTTTAGGGGATCGATATGTCCCAAACATTTCTATAATTTTTATTTGTTCCATGCTTATTTTGGTGATAATGCTATATGTTTTGATGCAATTTCATATCATTTACGGTGTACTCGTTTGGAGAAAGTTATTTGTTGTGTGTGCAGGTCCAGGTAAAGTAAGCAACACTCGGTTGTGAACGGCGCCATTGTTCACTTTACCACCTACTTGATGTCATTGGAGTCCTACTGGATTGACTCTAAACCTTGGTATCTTTGCCAAGGAAAATTTGCTGCTGTGCTACATCTCGACCTTCCACTTGGGGTAGCCAACGAGGAGCACTACTTCAGTGCCATCAAGCAAATTTCTGGTGCCGTTGCCGAGGACTCCAATCTTCAAGACAGGGGATTTGTATGCTATCTTTTATCTTTGCTTTTTAGTCTTGCTAGTTTACCTTTAAGTTTTTATCTTTGTGTCCTTTATCAAAAACCACAAAAAAATTATTTACCTTGCCAGTAGTTGTCATTATGTCTGGTCCTTTTGCCTTTGTTGAGGCAGAAGTGCTCATCTTTAAACAAAGAGGTGGCGAAAGTCTGAAAGATGCTTGGTAAAGAATTAATGATCCTCAAAAAAGATCCACCAAGAAGCAATCCACTACTATCCTGCTTAGAAAATTTTATGTTGGAATTACTCCTTGGAATAGGTTCGTTCTAGATACTGCTATCAATGGGAATTTCCTAGAAGCCCCAATTTGGGAATCTCTTAATGCTATTGAAAATCTTGTTGGAAATCTGCCTGTTGCTAGCATTCAAGAGGATATCACTCTAGCTCACATTATGAAAAAACTTGAAAAGTTAGAGCTAAAAATACCAAGCATTAATAAGATAAATGAGTTAGGTCGTAAGATTCAAGGGAATTTGAATAGACTTGATAGCTCCATCCACAAAATTATGATAACTTTGGAGCAATCAAATCCCATGATTTGGATCCTTCTAGGATAGATAAGATTGAGGAAATCATTGACACTTTAGGAACTACTTTCTCCTCAATCAAAACCAAAAAGTTAGAAACTCGGGCAAAGAAGGAACCCAAGTTCGCTTACGTCCCTAAGGTTCCTCGACCCAAAAACAATCCACTTATTGCCAAACGAGTTGAAACTGTGAAGACTTTGGAAGAAATACCTTTCTTAATAGGATTAGCAATGAAACTCCAATTGATCTTCCACCTTTTGCTTTTATACCTAGAAGTATCTTCATTAGGCCTTTATTTGAAAGACCTCTTAAAACTAGTTGTACAATTGAAGAGATTTTTGATGATCTTGATGATGGTTCAATTGATACAACTGGATCTTTTTGCTTTTTGCCTAGCTCAAAGGTGTAAAAGAAAGCGCTTGTTGGGAGGCAACCCAAGATGTTATTACTTCTGTTTGTAGTGGTCTTGATGATTGTTAGTACTGTAGCAACATCATTGTATCTTTATTTTCATGATTTGTGCCAAGTTTAGCCGTCGATTGCAAGAAAGTTCAAAAGTTGTGACATGCTCTCCAGAAAACAGATTCTGTCCTTGGACGAAAAAATTCGGCTAAAATCACCATATCGTATTTTTGATATGAATTGTTTTGACAACATGGTCTATACAATTAGCTTTCGAGCGTCTATTCTGAGTTTTTTTATTTGAGTTGCATAAGTACCCCAAAAAAAATTATTTAGTACCTGCTGGTTTGTTTTTCACAGATTTTGCCGTGTTTTGAATTTCCTCAGTTTTGCAAATCTTGCGCTAACTTTTTCTTTGAAAAAACTTTTTCGAGGTCTTGAGAAACAGTAGCCCTTCAAAAAATATTTATTTCCAGTAGAGGAAAATTGTTTTGTTATGGGTACTAACCTCTCTAATCAACTTATGATGAGTTATGTATGAAGGGAGTTTTCAAGTGTGTGAAGGAAGATGATGAAATAAGATCCAGGAGTGTCAAACGCTCAAGCTTGGGGATGCCCCCATGCACCCCAAGAAATATCCAAGGGGACTCAAGCGTCTAAGCTTGGGGATGCCCCAGTGCATCCCCTTCTCCATCAACAATTATTAGTTCATCCTTCGTTCCACTATATTTTGTCACTTCATGCGTTATGTGCTATGCTTGGAGCGTCTTGCTCTTTACTTTCTTTTAGTTTACTTTAGCTTTTCTTGCTATTCATAAAAAGTTAGAAACCAGATTTATTTGTGTGGGAGAGAAACACGCTCCACTTCATCCTAGAACTCATCATAGGATTTTCCTGCTTATCTTTCTTTTGTTGTGTGTTCTTTATCTTTTCATAGCTGCTGTCATATTTAGCTCTTAGTTTTCATGCCTATCTTTTCAAGAGCTTTTTGTTTAGTTTGTTGCTGGAACTCTCTTGATTCTTCATGTTTATCTTGTTTAGAGAGTTGGCTTGTTGCACTGAGTTGTGTGTCTTGACTTGAAGAAGGTAATTGAGGTTGCTATTCAATTATAGTAGTAACTTTCAATTGTTTTGAGGTATTTTTTGAGCAATGTTTGAACTTTTGGTTTCAAGTGCTCTAGCCTATTAGTGATAGATGTCGTATTTTGGGCAATCCGTGTTTATTTTTCAAACAAAAAAACTAGTTGAGAACTCTAGCTACTAGATGGATCACTAATCTTTGGAGGGATCGGACATTAGAGTACACTCACGTACCATGAGTCGAGGATGCGCAAGGATAACCAAAACCCCATACACTCCTCCTCGGGGTACTTGTCTCTTTTTGAACCTCCTGATTAGATTGAGAGTTACCGATAATAAGTGCATGAGTTCTTCGGACAAATGTAAGTATTCGAAAGTTTACACTTCCACCTCCTCATATTTTTCCAGCCTCTTCGGTACCGTGCATTGCCTTTTCTCACTCCGAGAGTTGGCGCCTACCTCCGGTGCATCCAAACCCTTGGTATGATACTCTCTGTCATCATAAACCCCCTTATATCCTTCCTCAAAACAACCACCATACCTACGTATCAAGGCATTTCCATAGCCTTTCCGAGATATATTGCCATTCAACATCCACCGTCTCATGACTTGATCTTCATGTCATACATGCTTTTGCTTGATCGATGAGCCGCATGCTAGTTGGGCCTTGCCCTAATCATTGCTACATGACGCGCTAGTATCATTGCATATCCTACTACACTAGCAGAGGTATACATTTGCATACTTCATGATAGCTTCTTTATGCTTAGTACTTTTGTAAAGTGTGAAAGATCTTCTATACTTCTTGTAAAAGAGAGTGTTGCCCCTAAAGTGAGGAAAAGCTCCCAAAGAGGAAAAATTTAAAAGATCCGAAAGAGTACAAATAAGAGATAAATAGAAAGAGCCATTGGGGCCACAAAAAATACAAAAAATAGAAAAAAGAGAAATAAAATAAAATAAAAAGAGAGAAGGGGGCACATTAGTATTCCTTCTGAGAGATCCACACTCGTACTCCCTCTTATACCTTGTACTCCATAGAGATAATCATACATGCATATAGCTATGTGGGGTCCTTTACACTATAGAACTTGGCTTGCATATTCCAATGATGAGCCTCCTAAAATGAGCTCTAGGTATTCGTGAGCAAGCAAGTTGGATGCACCTAAAATAGTTCCATTGGAGAGCTTTCCATAGCTCACATGTGAATCCGTAGCATGACAATCCCTACTCCTCACATCATATCTATCATTTGGATTTCTCTCGCCTATGATTGTCCTCATTGATGTGAGCCTTTCACACCTTTTTGTCTTCCTCCTCCACCATGTCTCTCTCTTTTCCATCCTAAGTGTCAAATTTCTTGCTTACGCTCATCCATTGCATGAGTGCTCAAAATATCGAAAGGGAGTGGATCAGTTTGACTTGTACCTAGCTAGTGGTCTGGGGAGAGTCAAGAGAAGATTCCAAAGAAAAGTAAGTGTGAAAATTTAGTAGATTTAGTTCTCAACAAAAAAATATTATGTTTTTCTTTCTCATATTCCCATCTCCCACTTCTTTCACGCAAACACCATTTGGAGACATTCGAGTCATGGACAGCGAGAGCTCTTGCACCTTTATGTTATTATGTTGCTTGTTTCAATGCTAATATAGACTCTTGCTTGTTATGACTTGAATTGAATTACATGCCTTGCTTGCTTTACTTCAAAGTTATTATATGGTTGGTAGCATGTCACCACAGAAATTATGCTTGTTATCATTTACGTACTCGAGGACGAGCAGGAATTAAGGTTGGGGATGTTGATACGTCCCAAATGTATCTATAATTTCTTCTTGCTCCATGCATGTTTTGGGTGATATTTATATGCTTTCGATACACTTTCATACACATTTGATCATATTTGTACTAACCTGTTAACTCAATGCACCTCAGTGCCGGTTTCTGTTTTTTGCTGTCTTTTTATTTCAGATTTTCCCATTACTTAAAGTGCCAGAAAAATTCCAGGAAAAATATTAAAGAGATCAGCGTACCAGAAGAATCCAGAGTCCCAAAGGAGGGTCAGATGGGCCCCACCTGGTGCCTAGGCGTCCAGGGGGCGCGACTTAGGGTGGGGCCGTGCCGGGAGGCCGCTTGGACTCCTGGTGCCCCCCTGGCTGCCCCCCTTCGCCTATTTATTTCTCTCATCCCGAAACCCCCGAGGAGAACACCCTTTTTCGCGATATCGCCTCTGTTCCCCCGCCGCCGCGCTTCCAAGATCAGGAGCACCAGAAGACATCTTCCCGTCACCCTGCCGGAGGGAGGATTGATCTCCGGGAGCTTCTCCACCACCTTGGACGCTTCCCGGACGAGCCGTGAGTAGTCCACCTTGGACCAAGGGGACCCCATAAAATCCCACACGCGGTTAGGCACACTCAGTCTTAGAACCAATACCCGGAACTCGGATCCTAGGTGACTCGAATGGAACAAAGCGTCGGGGAAGGATAGCCTAAACCTTCCATCCTTCGTCGAATATAGTCAACATTATAATAATCATATCATCAACAACAATATAATAATGTCATAGCCCAAACCAA
Organism: Bromus sterilis; assembly: GCA_950022295.1. Classification (NCBI taxonomy): domain Eukaryota; kingdom Viridiplantae; phylum Streptophyta; class Magnoliopsida; order Poales; family Poaceae; genus Bromus; species Bromus sterilis. The sequence continues at coordinate 110,041,934 of OX465596.1, read as the reverse complement.
GGAGTAACACGGTAACATCGTAGCATCCTAAGCATGCATACTAAGCAGGGCCTGAGCAACGAGCAATAGTAATATAACAGCACAAGGTTTGCTGGGAGGGGACATGGCTGTATTGGTTTGAAAGAGGTTGTAAACATGTGGTAGGATCAAACATCGAACCTATCCTAGACTAGCATGAAAACCGCTGGTTGAAATAGAATGGATCATAAGTAATGTATAGTCCTTGCCTGCTGATAAGTCGGATCCCGAAGGTGTAGGCGATCGCGAGCTCGCATCGTCTCCGAAGGTACCCGTGGAAGCACACAAGACGACAAACACTAGAAAGCAATCAATGAGCACGAATCTATTACTACAAAGAAAACACGAGCAAGCATCAACAAGAAGGCAACACGAGACATCACACCTACCGTCGAGAGCGGTTACTAACATGTTGAGTGGAGTACTCGCACTACTGGAAAAAATGTCTTTAATGGCGCACCTATTTTGGCTACTAATGGCGCACATTAGGTGCGCCATTACTAGCACGCCTTTAGTAACTTTTAGTAATGGCGCACATTTGGTGCGCCATTACTATCCCAGACAGTAATGGCGCACCTATAGTGCGCCATTACTAGGCCCAGAAGTGCGCCATTACTATCTGACTTAGTAGTTGCGCACCTATAGAAGTGCGCCATTACTAACAAATTTTTTTTCAAATTTTTTTTGAATATTTTTTCAATTTTTTCTTAGTCTACGTTCAATATGCTTAATCTCAGTTCAAATATACTTAATCCCAAGTCAAATGACGCTCAGTGGTCAAACTTCCCAAAATGGTCACCCATCCTCACACTACTCCATCCCAGCACGCTTAACTTCTCAGTTCTATCCAATCCCAACACCAGCTCACTTAACACGCACTTGTTGATATATGTATCATATCAATCTTATTAAACCTTGTTGATGTCCAAAATATGAAAAAAATAATTTTTTCAAAAAAATTGAAAAAAACAAAATTTTCAAAAAATTTGAAAAATAATATATTTTTTTGAAAACTTTCAAAAAAATGAAAAAAAAATCAAAACTTTTGATAAAATTTAAAAGTCAAAAAAGTTAAAAAATTCCAAAAGAAAATCGCGCCTTCAAAATTCAAAATAATTCACGCCTTCAAATTTAATTTATTTTGAATTTTTTCCTACCTTCAAAATTTTAAAAAAGTAACTAATTTTATTTACTAATTTGTTTTATTTTGTTTTATTTTCCCGCCTTCAAAATTCAAAAAAAAGTTAGTAATGACGCACTATTCGTCAGGTGCGCCATTACTATTTTTTTTTATTTTTTGAAATTTTATTTTTTTTCATTTTCCCGCCTTCAAAATTAAAAAAAAAGAAAAAAAAAGTTAGTAATGGCGCATCTATGCAAAGTGCGCCATTCCTAATTTTTTTTTATTTTCCCGCCTTCAAAATTCAATTTTTTTTTTAGAAAAAGTTAGTAATGGCGCACCTATACAAAGTACGCCATTACTAACTTTTTTTATTTTTTTGAATTTTATTTTTTTTTAATTTTCCCACCTTCAAAATTCAAAAAAAAAGTTAGTAATGGCCCACCTATGCAAAGTGCGCCATTACTAACTTTTTTTATTTTTTCGAATTTTTAATTTTTTTAATTTTCCCTTCTTCAAAATTCAAAAAAATAATAAAAAAAGTTAGTAATGGCGCACCTATGCAAAGTGCTCCATTACTAACTTTTTTAATTTTTTAATTTTTTTATTTATTTTCCCGCCTTCAAAATTCAAGTTTTTAAAAAAAAATAGTAATGGAGCACCTATACAAAGTGCGCCATTACTAACTTTTTTTTATTTTTTCGATTTTTAAATTTTTTTAATTTTCCCGCATTCAAAATTAAAAAAAGTTAGTAATGGCGCACTTTGTATAGGTGCGCCATTAGTAACCCAACTTACTAATGGCGCACCTATACAAAGTGCGCCATTACTATGTCGAGGAATGGATCAAACCTTGGTCAAACATAGTAATGGCGCACTTTTCTAAAGGTGCGTCATTACTACCCCAACTTACTAATGGCGCACATGTAAAAAGTGCGCCATTACTATGTTCAGGAATGGGTCAAACCTTGGTCAAAGATAGGAATGGCGCACTTTTCACCAGGTGCGTCACTGCTATTTATGTTACTAATGGCGCACTGTATAATGGCGCACCACATGTATAGTGCGCCATTAGTGTCCATATTATCTATAGCCACTTTTCCAGTAGTGTCGTCACACACGACGATACCGCACGTTTACGATGGTTCAAGTTGTTTAGTTACAGGAGATCAACAAAGATTGTTAACATGACAACTCAAGAAAGAATGGCATAGCACACAAACATGGCAAGAGGTGAAGCATAAGATAAACTATCTATGCTAGTCACTTTAAGTGGGGGGGGGGGGGTAAAACCTATACATGCCAAGTATTACGGACCCCACGATAAATATTGCATTTTGTACTGTTTTTCCTTAAACAATATTTTATTATTTTTATTAGCAAGCAAGAGCATCATAAACACAATGTACACAAAATTCTAGTCAAGTTATATATAAAGAACATTTTAAACGGAGCAACGGTTAAAAAGTTATGGCAATTACAGTTTACAGTGGCAAGGTTTGTAATTAGCAGCAAAACAACATGTAAACAAGGTCAAACATGGCAAAATAGCAAATTTTATTAAATTAGACACAAATCTAAGCAAGTTTCATGTTTAAAGAGTCGCGATCCGAGCTACCGTTAAAAAGATACGGGCATCGCAAAATACAACAATATTCTGCCAAATAATAAATATCCAGAAATTATATACGTTTTCGGGCCGAAACTGCTCTAATTGGGCTAACAGGGGGCAGCGCATAATAGTTATCCTACACACATGCGCTACACGGCAACCGGGCCGGCCCAACAGTCAACGGAAAAAGAAAGAAAAAAAACGAGGGATGCGTCCTCACCTTGCTGGGCCAAGGCCCAAGCCGGCGGTGAGCGTTGGTTAGTTGGGCAACACCCAGGGTGAAGGAGCACACGCGGGCCGAAGAGGAGTTGGGCCCGAGGCGCGCTAGTTGCTGGGCCACGCCAGGCCAGCTGGGCGGATCGTGCGGGCGACTGGACGCGCTGCCTCGTCCCGACTGGAACCTTGCTGGATCAACGCGGTGCGGTGGCTACCGGTGAGGTTGGGCGGAGGAGGTCGGGCGCGCAGCCGGGGATGGCGCGCGACGGCGGAGTTCGCCGGATCCGGGGCTTGGCAGGGTCACCGGACTTGGCTAAGGCGGGGTGAGGTCGTAGGGCGGCGGCTGGAGCTCCTAGACGGCTTCCATGGCAGCCGGCTCCGGCGGCTGATGCACGAGGGATGGAGAGAGTTAGGGAGAGGGAGGGGAGAAGGACGGAGATGAGGGGGAACCGAGGTGGCCGGCGGTCGTGCGCTCGTCAGATGGAGGCGGCGGCGAGCTCCTCTCAGGGCGGCGGTAGGTGAGAGAGAGAGATGGAGGGTGACGTGACAGTCTCCTGGCCCTCGATCTCCCGATCCGACGGCCGAGAACGCCCCTGATCTAGGGTTTCGAAATTTTTGGGGCAGATCTGGGGTAAGTGTAGGGGGGTGGCTGCAATTTTGGCTTAGTAGAAACCCTAGAAAGGGGTGGGAGAGTGGTGGTCTTTATATAGCCCAGATGGCTGGCAGTTTGCAAAAACATCCCAAGTTTTTCACCTCGCGCGCGCGGTTTTGACGTCTCTCACCGCCAGGGGTCCGGATGAGCGCGTCGAGCCGGCAGTGTTCACCTCGCGCTGAACCTTTCCGAGAACACTTTCCGGTGCGCTATAAAAATATCCCGTTTACTTATTAAATGGGGTTTTTTCGTTCCGTTGGTTGCGGCTGGTCTTGTGTGGGTTTTCGCGACGGTGATCGGGTGAAACCCGGTGTCGCAAAGGTTGAGTGTCAGGGCGGCAAGGGTCGGTCTCCGTCCAGTACGAGATAAGAGGGGGAAAATAATGGCCGACCGATAGATTGGTGATGCAAACACCGTAAACAAATCAGACAATCAAACAATTCACACCGAAAACAAAATTTCTAATTTTTTTGTGAAATCTGGGCTGTTACAACTTCTGTACTCATGATACTACCCCCAAACTCTTTTCAGGGTTCTTGATCGACGTTTCACGTGGAGACTCGACGACGAATAGTTAGGCGGATCCCGGCGGAGGGCCTGGACCCGTGTGGTTATGGGGATCGATGTTTTTCTCTTTGCCACTAGGAAATTGATTGTAGTCGGTACTCAGACATGTATCTTCCGCTGATGTATTGTATTAAGGTAGTGTATGCCGACTGTATGAGATGTTGTATCCTTGTAGCTTTAATGTTGTGATATCATGTTGGAAATCCGGGGCATATGGCTTGTCATATGTCGCGGTGGGACCGATATGTGCTTCGTCCCCGGATCTGGATGGAAACATCTAGATCTCGAATAGTACTGCATATCGGGCCTTACAACTTGGTATTAGAGCCTTACCGACCGTAGGATGCCTTCTCTGGCCGAAGTCGAGTCTAGACAAAAACTATTTTGTAGTTACTAAGTTAGTTATCGGAGAGTAGGAATCTTTTTACTCCTTACCTTTGCTCTGGTCAGGACGCGTGTCGTAACTATTTTATTCCCTCCTTATCCCCTTCAAACTTTAGGATCTCAAGTGTGTTGAGTTTCGGAATAGTTAAAATGCCTTGCTTGCAGCGTATTGTCTCGATTCCGATCTCAGGTTGGGAAATCCTGTAGTACCTTTAGTTTCTCCGACTGTGGTTTACATCCGTGTCATCTGTTGACTTCAGTCCTCTTTCCCAGTATCCTCACGATTTCAGTGAGAATGCTTCCTTTGATCGTCGCTTTGAACTATTGTTCTTCCTTTTGACCTCCCAATGGCTTCGTTCTTCGACGTCGCCATCTCCCTGCGGAAATTTATCTCGACGGAGTTTGACGTTCGACATGGAGCAGAGTACCTTATCGGTGGTGTTGAAGATTGTTGTCTTTCTTTTCTCTCCCTCCTATCCCCCGGATCGTCCAGGATCTCGGGACGAGATCCCTTGTTGGTGGTGTTGTCTTCTAACAGCCCAGATTTCACAAAAAATAAAAAAATTGTTTTCGGTGTGAATTGTTTGATTTTCTGATTTGTTTGCGGCGTTTGCATCCCCGATTAATCGATCGGCGATTATTCCCCCCTCTTATCTCGTACCGGATGGAGACCGACCCTTGCCACCCTGACACTCGACCTTTGCGACATCGGGTCTCACCCGATCACCGTCGCAAAAACCGGCACAAGACCAGCCAAAGCCAACGGAACGAAAACCCCGTTTAATAATTAAATGGGTTATTTTTATAGCGCGCCGGAAAGTGTTCTCGGAACAGTTCCCGCGCGAGGTGAACGCCTCCGGCTCGACGCGCTGATCACGCAGTTCGAAGTTTTACCCGAATCGGAGGTCCTGCAGACCCCCGGCGGTCAGAAACGTAAACACCGCGCGCGCGAGAGAAAAACCGGGGATGTTTTTGCAAACTGCTAACCACCTGGGCTATATAAAGACCACCACTCTCCCACCCTTTCTAGGGTTTCCCATAGCCAAAATTGCAGCCACCCCCTCCAAATTGCCCAGATCTGCCCAATAAACCCCCAAATTCGCGAAACCCTACCCTCCCTCAGATCTGAGCCGTCAGATCTGAGATCCAACGGCTCAGATCCGGCCACGTCGCCCCCAGTAGCCTCCCAGCCGGAATGGGCCCCGTAGGGCCGGGAAGCCCGCCGCCTTCCCGAGCCTCCTCCTCCATGGCGCCGCCGCCTCCTCCCGTCGACGAGCCGCCGCGCGCTCCGGTGAGCAGCTCACCATCGCGGCCTCTCCTTCTCCTCCTTGCCCTGATCTTCTCCCTCTCTCTCCTCACAGGTCACCATCGGCCACCTCCGCTCCATGGCGCCGCCCGAGGCGATCTCTCTATCTCCGGACCTCGTCCCCTCGCCACGCCACCCTAGGACGGCCACACCGGCCTGCCGCACCGCCGCCAAGCGCCGCCGACGGCTCCCCTCCTCCCGCCGCGCTCGTCCTGGCCTCCCCTCGCCGCTGTGGCCCTCCTCGTCGGAGCCAGGCCGGTCGGAGCCGATGTGTTGAGTCGCCGCCAACCGCCTCGCCAGTCTGGGCCGGCCACCTCCTCCGAGCGGCCCAAGCCAGGCCATCGGCCCAGTCTCCAGCGCCACCCCGCGATGGGCCGAAGCCCAACTGGGTGAGCCCTTTTTTTCCCTCTGTTCTTATTTTCTTTATCTAATTTTTGCTAAGTCTGGAGGATTATTTGTTGCTATTTCAATTTTGCGCCGTAGTTTGCGAGTAAACCGTAGCCCGGATGACGTTGCGCCCAAAAGGAAAATTGTTTAGAATTGTGTGTACTTCAATCCATATTTTGTGAGCATTTTGATTTCAGGCCACCTTGATGTTGTTAATCTCTGTTGAATTGGGAATCAGACTGTTAACTGCTATTATTTTCTGTTAGTGTGCTGCTGCTGTTATTTTATTGCAAGTTTGCATGATGATTGGGACACATCCATGATGCCTATTGCATTGATTCTTGTTGCATACTGTTAAGCATCGTGTCTACTTCCATTACATGTATTGCATTGTCATGTTTACATTTCTGGTCATAGATATGTTTAGCTCCAAAGTTGCTATGCCACTGTTTTTGACAGCCACCTCTGTTTTTCACTAAGTCTGTAACTTTCCGATGCCATGTTGCTTGCTTAATATCTTTTGATCTGTTATACCTATGACCTTGATTCTTGTTTGCACCTGATCACCATCATGTCTAGTTCATGCCCATATATTGCTATGTCATGTTGCTGCACATTTTCATATAGTTTTTCTCCTGTTTATACAGCATGAAAATAACAGTTTCTGCCATGTTTTCCTGATTTTCACTAAGTCCTTGACCAGGAATGTTTAATAGCCTTTTGTGTTCCTTATAATTAGTGAACCATGATGCCTATTTGCATGATTCCTTTTGCCATGCCTTCCCTGCCATGTATACTTTAGTTGCATATTATTTGGGAGCATGTTTGCATTCATTATCCTATTTATGCATTGCTCTAAAGTTTGCTTCCTGATGTTGGCAGATTGTGTTCCAAACTTGTTTTGCTTGTATCTTTTTAACCGTAACTCCATTTGGAGTGTTCTTTATATGTAACTTGATTAGTTTTTCGTGTAATTTGTGTTTATGCTATTGTTTGCTTCTGTTAACCAATCTAAAATATGGTTTAGGGCAGAACAATACCAAATGCTTAAATTTTCGTGGGGTACTTAGCGTTATGCCATGTTTAGGTTGTGCCTCACTTAAATTGACTAGCATAGATAGTTTATCTTATGTTTCACCTTTTGTCATGTTTGTGTGATATGCCATGCTTCTGTGCTTTTCCATGTTAACAACTTTGTTGATCACCTGTAGCTAAATAACTTGAACCGCCGTAAACGTGTGGTATCATCGTGTGTGACGAGTACTCCACTTAACCTGTTAGTAACCGCTCTCGATGGTAGGTGCGATGTATCGTGTTGCCTTCTTGTTGATGCTTGCTCGTGTTTTCTTCGTAGTAATAGATGCTTGCTCGTTGATTGCTTTCTAGTGTTTACCGTCTTGCGTGCTTCCGCGGGTATCTCTCGGAGACGATGCGAGCTTGCGATCAACTACACCTTCGGAACCCGACTTATTAACAAGCAAGGACTATACATTACTTATGATCCATTCTATTTCAACCAGCGGTTTGCATGCTAGTATAGGTTAGGCTCGATGTTTGATCCTACCACATGTTTACAGCCTCTCTTAAACCGATACAACCATGACCCCTCCCAGCAAACCATGTACTGCTATGTTACTATTGCTCGTTGCTCAGCCCGTGCTTAGTATGCATGCTTAGGATGCTACGATGTTAACCCCTGTTACTCCTTGGTTTGGACCATCACATTATTATATTGTTGTTGATGATATGATTATTATAAATGTTGACTATATTCGACGAAGGATGGAAGGTCTAGGTTATCCTGCCCCGATGCTTTGTTCCATTCGAGTCACCTAGGACCCGAGTTTTGGGTATTGGTTTTAAGACTGAGCGTGCCTAACCGCGTGTGGGATTTTATGGGGTCCCATTTTCTTACCTACCTAGCTTCAAACATTTCTAGTGGTGGCCCAAGATGATTTACCATTTGAAACCATGCATATATATCTTGCCGGGTCGCTCCTAGCAGATATCATTTAAAACAACTTGGGCCAGTGGAGACATGGTTTCTCTTTTGGTCCACCTGATGAGCTAGGACCCGGCCTCATGCGAGAATTACCGGCAATCTGACCTGCGTCAGCCGAAAGAGTCCGATCTGAGAGTGCGGACGGCTTTTGGATTGGGTGTCGACTCCCCGAGGGCAACCCGGATTTGTTCGTTGTTAGTTAGAGGGACCTGTCGTTTCGGATCTCTCGGGACTAAATCATAAAATGGCTGACTGTGATGGGTAGAAACTGAGAGAGATGGGCGTGCGTGCGGAGCCTTGTAATGGGCAGTTGGTACACCCCTGTAGGGTTAAATCTTTTCGAGAAGCCGTGTCCACGGTTATGGACGACTTGAGACCTACTCCTTGTTCATAAACAACAACAACTGAGATAATCTTAATATAACTTGATCAACGTTTGTGTGCCTTGACTTCTTCTTCTTCGTCGGGATGCAAAGAGAAGGACAAGGTTAGGATAGGTGTTATGTTTGCGTAGTAGGTGGATAGCAGACTTGTTGGAGGCGATTCCTCATCGAATGCTTGGCTTCTTATCTTATTCTCTAGATCGTTAGCCACTTCATAAATGCTAGTGCAGCAGCAACCTCACCACTTACCCCATCCTTACCGTAAACTACTAGTTCTCCTAGAATGACGAGTGATGAAGTCCTTGCTGGGTCAGTTGACCACTATAGTTGGATGCTGAGTACTTCTGTACTCATGATACTACCCCCAAACTCTTTTCAGGGTTCTTGATCGACAACAGGTATGGTGATCAACGTTTCACGTGGAGACTCGACGACGACTAGTTAGGCGGATCCCGGCGAAGGGCCTGGACCCGTGTGGTTATGGGGATCGATGTTTTTCTCTTTGCAACTAGGCAATTGATTGTAGTCTTTACTAAGACATGTATCTTCCGCTGATGTATTGTATTAAGGCAGTGTATGCCGACTGTATGAGATGTTGTATCCTTGTAGCTGTAATGTTGTGATATCATGTTGGAAATCCGGGGCATATGGCTTGTCATATGTCGCAGTGGGACCGATATGTGCTTCCTCCCCGGATCTGCATGGAAACATCTAGATCTGGAACAGTACCGCATATCGGGCCTTACACTTGACGTCGTTGGAGTCCTACTAGATTGACTCTAAACCTTGGTATCTTTGCCAAGGGAAATTTGCTGTTCTGCTACATCTCAACCTTCCACTTGGGGTAGCCAACGAGGAGCACTACTTCAGTGCCATCAGTTACTACTACACTTGTAATAGCAACCTTAATTACGTACTCATGCAAGACACACAACTCAGTGAAACAAGCCAACTCTCTAAATAAGATAAACATGAAGACTCAAGAGAGTTCTTAGAACAACCTAAACGAAATCTCTTAAAAAGATAAGCATGAAAACTAAGTGCTTAGCATGACAACATCTATGAAACAGAAATAGAACACACACAAAAAGAAAGATAAGCATGCAAGCCTATGTTGTGTTCTACGGTGGAGTGGAGCGTGTTTCTCTCCCAAACAATGAAGTCTAGGATCCAACTTGTTATGAACAGCAAGAAAAACTAAAGAAAACTAAAAATTAAAGAGCGAGACGCTCCAAGTCTAGCACATAACATATGAAGCGATAAAAATATAGCATGGAGAAGGACGAACTGATGATTGTTGCTGGAGAAGGGGATGCATGGGGGCATCCCCAAGATTAGATGCTGAGTCTCCTTGGATTTTATTGGGGGTGCATGGGGGCATCCCCAAGCTGGAGCGCTTGACACTCCCCAATCTTCTTTATCATCTTCCTTCGCATACTTGAAAACTCCCTTCATACGAAACTCATCATAAGCTGATTAGAGTGGTTAGTACCTATGATAAAATATTTTTTATCTAATGGAAATAAATATATTCTTGAAGAGATACTGTTTATCAAGATTGCCAAAAAGTTTTTGCAAAGAAACAACAAGATTAGGGTTTGCAAAATGAAGAAAACGCAAAACGTGGCAGAATCTGTGAAAAATAGACCAGCAGGTAGTGAATAATTTTTTCGGGGTACTTCTGCAACTCAAATAAAAAAACTCAGAACAGATGCACGAAATCCAATTGTATGGAGGACGCTGTCAAAAAAAATTCAGATAAGAAAGATGATCTGGTGATTTTAACCGATTTTTTCTGTCAAGGGGACATAATCTGTTTCTGGACAACATGTCACAACTTTTGAACTTTCTTGCAACCGGAGGCTAAAACTGGGCACAAAGCTTGAAAATACAGATACAATGATGATGCTAAAGTAGTAAAAAGCATCAATACCACTAAAACTTAAAGTAATAACATCTTGGGTTGCCTCCCAACAAGCGCTTTCTTTTATGCCTTTTAGCTAGGCATGGTATAAGAAAAGGAATCAAAAGTCATCTTAGTTATCGGAATTATAAAGACCTTCAAATGATTCCTCAACTAGCTCGTCCTTATTTATTTTAGGAAAGTGATACGTACGTTTCGCCTTTCCACGTAAGCGTATGTGTCCCTTACCTATATCAATGAAGCCTTTTACAGCTCGGAGGAAGTCCCTTCCAAGCACTATGTTTCCTTTGTTTGGCTCCATGATGAAGAAATCAACCGTTGCACTCCTTTTTAAGAATGTAATTTGGACATCTTTTACCTTTCCCTGGATCTCAGAAATATCTCCATTAGCTTGTTCATGATAGGATGACAAATTGTCCATGTTTAAAAGTTTTAAAGAATCATAATATACTTTTTGCATTGTAGAAACCATGGATCCAATGTCACGAAAAGCAATGAAGTCTTGGTTAGAGATGCTAATTCTAACAAAAGGCTCCCAATCATCGTCTATCTCCAAAATATCCTTCTTATTGGGTTTGGGTTTCTCTACTTTTCTCAAGTCTAGAGCATCCATTTTCTTTCAATAGTAGCAAGTCTATCTATAATAGTATCAAAACTACGATCATAAACAAAATAATTAGATAGACCATGTATAATATCAAGAGCTATAGCTTCATCACACTCTAAGAAATCTCCTTCAGCTATAATATCAAGAGAGTGTTTACAAAATTTAAAAAGACCATGGTAAAAATTTCTAAGCACAATCTTTATAAGTATCCAAGGCATAATTCTCCTATGTGCATCAGAAATTATGTCCCATGCCTTCTTCATATTTTCTCCATCCCTTTGATGTAAATCTAGAACTTTCGATTCCCTCAAACCACCAAGTCCTAACATGCTTGACTAAACTGAAAGGACTACTAAAAGCAAGGTAACTTATTGTTTGGTTCTTTTTGATAAAAGACACTAAGATAAAAAACGATAAGGTAAACTACCAAAACTAAAAAGCAATGATAAAAGATACTGTGCAACTCCCCTATCTTGAAGAGTAGAGCCCCCGGCAACGGCGCCAAAAATTTCCTTCATAGCTTCTCGCCCCTCGTTGGTTACCCCAAGTGGAAGGTTGAGACGTAGCACAATAGTAAATTTCCCTTGGCAAAGATACCAAGGTTGAGATCGACCAGTTGGACTCCAAGATCGACAAGTAGGTGGTAAAGTGAACAATGGCGCCGTTCAGAACTCAAGGTTTCTTACTTTACCTGGACCTGCACACACAACAGATAGCTTTGCTCCCAACGAGTACCAAGTCCCTCCTGCCTTGTTGTTTACAAAGGATTAAACACAAGGGCATAATGATAGTGATAACTGCAATGAAAAGTAAAAGCTGAAAGTAAAGTGGAGGTGTAAACAATGGTGGAAATATGTACCGGGGTCCCATGATGTTCACTAGTGATGTCTCTCTCCCAAAAGACGATATACAGTTAAGCTGGGTGAACAAATTACAGCTGGGCAATTGACAGAATTATAAACGCACCTCAATGCTAATTATTCTACTTGAAAGTAAGAGGCTCAAAAGTATGGGTAGTACGCTAAGAAAAGTAGACCGAAATCCATCCGCATCTATTACTAATCATCCACATTGAGATATCTATCTAGAACATGTCGCTGGTATTATGTTGCAAGCACCACCCAAAGTGTAAACTCAAAGCAACAGACAATTGCATTAACAATCTATAGGTAAGGTAAACAATCCTTGCAACCGCGGTTACAAGCACCGTTGTTTTCTCCCTGTTGGAAACAACATATACCCTAGTCTCATGTTTCCGTCACTTAAGCTAGACATCGGGGGGCATGAAGCCACAATCATCCATAACACTCCCTCTTGGAGTTACTATCTACTACTTAGCCAAAGCAATAGAAAGCAACGGAGAACATGCAAGAATAACTCAAGAACAAAATATAAAAGGTAAACCAAATATATTACTCATCACGATCTGAATATAATCTGATAATCCATCGGATCCCAGCAAACACAACATATGAACAACAGGAAAATTACATAGTTTCCTTGATCATGTAGGATACCTCAAAAGGTCTAAACATTGAAGAACAAGGATGGATAGAAAACATCACATAGCTACTGGTCATGGACCCATGGTCAAAGGGAAACTACTCACGGCACATCCGGGAGGCATCCATGTTGGTGGAGAAGCTCCCGGAGGTCAATCCTCCCTCCGGCAGGGTGCCGGGAAGGGGTGTTCGGGCGTTCCCGTTCTTGCAAGTGCTGTGGCGGTGGAACAAAGAGGTAATTCGCGATGCGGGGTTCTCCTCGAGGGTTTCTGCGACGAGGGGTAAAAATAGGCCGAAGGGGGGCACCAAAAGTGGGGCCCACCTGCCAAGCGCCCTAGTGGAGCGACCTCGGGTGGGGTCGCGCCACCTGGACGCCTGGGAGGGGGTGGCCCCTCTGCGGCACTTCTTCGGTGGTTCCAGAAGCTTCCTTGACGCTGATTTTTATTCTGATTTTTCTGGAATTTTTCTGGAATTTTAAGTTGGCAAAAAATCACTGTAACTAACATCAGCAGAAAGGAACTTACACTGGGTGCACTGAGTTAGTAGGTCAGTACAAATATGTGTAAAATTATATAAAAGTGTAGCAAAACATATAGCAATGTCACATAAAAGTGCAAGGAACAAGCATGAATTATAGATACGTTTGGGATGTATCAGTAGATAGTAACTCCAAGAGGGAGCGTTATGCATGATTGTGGGTTCATGCCCCCCGATGTCTAGCTTGAGTGACAGAAACATGAGACTAGGGGATGTGATGTTGTCACCAGGGAGAAAACAACGGTGCTTGTAACCGCGGTTGCAAGGATTGTTTACCTTACGCATAGATTGTTAATGCAATTGTCTATTGCTTTGAGTTTACACTTTGGGTGGAGCTCGCAACTTAATACCAACGAGATGTTCTGGATAGATATATCAAGGTGGATGATTAGTGATTAGATGCAGATGGATTTCGGTCTACTTGTCCTGGCGTACCGCCCATACTTTTGAGCCTCTGCCTTTCAACTAGCATAATTAGTATTGTGGTGTGTTTATAATTCTGTCAATTTCCCAGATGTAATTTCTTCAGCCAGCTTAGTTGTTTTATTGTATTTTGGGAGAGAGACATCACTAGTGAACATCATGGGACCCCGGTCCATATTTCCACCACTGTTACCCCTCCACTTTATTTTCCTCTTTTACTTTCCATTGCTATGTTATCACTACTATCTACTCTTGTGTTTGATCCTTTGTAAACGACAACGCCGGAGGGATTGACAACCCCTCTTTATTTGTTGGGAGAAAAGTTATTTGTTCCTATGTGCAGGTCCACGTCAACTCTCATGTCATCAAGTAATCTATGGCGCCATTGACACCTACTTGTCGATCCTTGGAGTCCTCGTGGATTCGATAAACCTTATAGTCCTAGTGTAAGGGAAATTAGCCGCTATCTACATCTCTACCTTCCACTTGGGGTAACCAACGAGGAGCACTACTTCAGTGCCATTGCAACCCCACGGCGCACTCCTGGGGGATGTGACCTCTGGCCGCCTAGGCCAGGGGGGCAACCCCCGATGCCCCCTTTGTCCTATATTTATCTCATGTTCCACAAACCCTCGAGGAGGTCTCCGTTACGAGAAATAACCCACTATTCCGCCGCTATCGCGATTCTGTGCTTCGGATCGCTAGAAGTGTTGGGTCTCACAGCAGAAAACAATAATTTTTTGAACTAGCATCGCCCTTAACCTAAGATCTATCTATCTGTATTACTATAACGGAGAGACTTGCTGAAACATACATCGGGGTGTATTCCGTTGCGCGGGAAATGTTCCCACAAACATGGTTGATGAAGCTGAATGACCTTCACAGCCCCCTGGCTGTGTTACCACCCTGTCGGGTGAAAGTTCCACACGTGAAGCACCTCGTAGTACTCGCACACGTACGGAACTTGATGACAACCTCCATTCTCCGATCCAGCGAAGGTGGCGGAAGTAGTAGACTTCTCATAACCGAAGTTTTGGCAGAACGACGTCATCCGTATGGTGGAGAATTCCTCCATCCCAGTACAGGATCCTAATAAGGGGAACCACCGTGGGAGAGAGGAGAGAGGGAAGAAGACCGGAGAAAACCGATCTCAATTCGGGGTTATATTTATTTCTCCATGAATTTCTGTTGTATAGTACTCCCTCCGTTACTTGATATAAGGTGCCTAAGCTTTTTGCGCGAATACTAACACATACGTATAATGCTACAATTGGACTAATCTTTCCCAAACATATCTATAATTTCTGCTTGCTCCATGCATGTTTTGGGTGATATTGCTATGCTTTTAATGCACTTTCATACACTTTTGATCATATTTGGACTAACCTATTAACTCGGTGCACCCTAGTGCCAGTTTCTGTTTTCAGCTGTTTTTGTATTTCAGGTTTTCCCATTACTTAAAGTGCCCAAAAAATTACGGGAAAATATATATGAGAAATCAATGATACGGAAACTTATAGACGCCCGAAGGGGGGCCAGGAGCCCCCACCATGGGTCCAGCCACCCTGGTGGCGCAGCCCCACCCTAGGACACGCCAGGGGGCCGCCTGGACTCCTTGGTCCACCCTTGGCTGCCCCCTTCGCCTATATTTACCTCTCATCTCGAAAACCTCGAGGACATAACCCTTTTTCGCGATCTCCCCTCTGTTTCACCGCCGCCGCTCTTCTTACATCGGGGCTGCCAGGAGACCCTGTCCCGACACCCAGCCGCGGGGAGGATTGACCTCCGGGAGCCACCACCATGGACGCTTCTCGGATGATCCGTGGGTAGTCCACCTTGGACCATGGGTCCATGATCAGTAGCTATGTGATTTCTTATCTCCATCTTTGGTCTTCAATGTTATGACCTTGTGAGCTACCCTACATGATCAAGGCACATATGTAATTTTCCTGCTATTGCTATGTTTAGTTTGTTGGGATCTGATGGATTATGAGATTATGTTCAGATTGTGATGAGTAATATATTTGGTTCTTCTCATTTTATATTTATGTTCTTGAGTAATTCTTGCATGTTCTCCGTTGCTGTTTATTAATTTTGCCAAGTAGTAGGTAGTGACTCCAAGAGGGAGCGTTATGCATGATTGTAGGTTCATGCCCCCTGATGACTAGCTTGAGTGACAGAAAAATGAGTCTAGGGGATTTGATGTTGCCACCAGGGGAAAACAACGGTGCTTGTACTTGCGGGTGCAAGGATTTTTTACATTACGCAAAGTTCTTTTAATGCATTTGTCTGTTGCTTTGGGATTACACTTTGGGTGGGGCTCGCAACTTAATACCAGGGAGATGTTCTGGATAGATATCTCAAGGTGGATGATTAGTGAGTAGATGGAGATGGATTTCGGTTTACTTGTCTTGGCGTACTACCCATGCTTTTGAGCCTCTTCCTTTCTTTTGTAGCATAGTTAGCATTGTGGTGCGTTTTTAATCCTGTGAATTGCCCAGCTGCAATTTTTTCACCTCGCATAGCTGTTTTTCGCCTTTTGGGAGAGAGACATCACTAGTGAACTTCATGGGACCCCAGTCCATATTTCCATCACTGTTTACACCTTAACATTATTTTACTGCCTTTACTTTGGTTGCATTTATCACTATCATTATCTCTTGAGTTTGACCCTTTGTAAACGGCAAGACCGGAGGGATTGACAACCCATATGTACTCGTTGGGAGCAAAGTTATTTGTTGTGTGTGCAGGTCCAGGCAAAGAAAGTGATTATCATAAACGGCGTCTCACTTGCCAAACCACCTACTTGTCGTCGTTGGATTCCTACTAGAGACATAATCCTTTCCTCTACGTTAGGGGAAATTATCACTATGCTACATCTCAACCTTCCACTTGGGGTAGCCAACGAGGAGCACTACTTCAGTGCCATCAAGAGTAATTTCTGGCGCCGTTTCCGGGGACTCCACTCTTCAAGATAGGGGAGTTGCAAACTATCTTTTATCTTTGCTTTTTAGTCTTGTTAGTTTACCTTATCGTTTTTATCTTTGTGTCCTTTATCAAAAATCACAAAAAAATTGTGTGTCTTTCTTATTGCTGCTATTATGGGTACCACTGAAAACACTAAGTTGTGTGACTTCACTAGTCACAACAACTATGACTTTATCTGCACTCCTATTTCTACACCTGGCACTTCAACATCTTCTTATGAAATTAAACCTCCTTTTGCTTACTCTTGTTATGAAAGAACAATTCTCTGGTGTTGGAGATGATGTTGATTTACACTTGAATAATTTTGGTGAGATTTGTGATATGCAAAAGTATAAAGAAGTAGAAGGTGATATTGTTAAGATTAAGCTTTTTCCTTTCTCCTTGAGAGGAGGAGCTAAAATTTGGTTTCAATCCTTCCTAGGAATAGCATAGATTCTTGGGATAAGTGCAAGGATGCTTTTATTGGGAAGTACTACACATCTTCTAAGATTATCAAATTGAGGAGTAATATTATGAATTTTAAGCAATTGGATAATGAACACGTTGCCCAAGCTTAGGAACGTATGAAATCTCTTGTTAAGAACCTACACATGGTTTGACTACTTGGGTGGTTATCCAGACTTTTTATGCAGGCTTGAACTTTACCTCGCGGAACCTGTTAGATTCGGCCGCGGGAGGAACCTTTATGTCAACAACACTTGGTGATGCCACAAAACTACTAGATGAGATAATGACCAACTATTCCCTATGTCACACCGAAAGAGCTCCAACAGGTAGGATGGTAAACTCTGCCGAGGAGATCTCCTCCCTAAATGAAAAAGTTGACATGATCATGAATTTACTTACCAAGCAAGCTCCTATTCTTCCTCATGATGTTCCTTTAAATTCCTTGGTTTTTCAAGAACAAGTAGATGTGAACTTTATCTCTAGAAACAACTTAAAAAACAATGCCTATAGGAGTAATTTTGGTAGCAATCCTAGACCGTTTCCACCCAACAACTATGGGAACAACAACACTTATCCTAGCACCAAGAACTCCACTTATGAATTAGAGAGCATGCTTAAGGACTTTATCACTACCCAAAAAGCCTTCAACAAGAGTTTAGAAGATAAATTATAAAAATTAGATAGTCTCTCTTTGAAGGTAGACAATATAGCTCATGATGTAGAGATTCTCAAAATCAGAACTTCTCCCCTCGAGGAGAGGAAGACCACTCCTATAAATGCTATCCAAGTGCAAATTAATGAAAACATTAGGATGTTGGCCAAACTTAAAGATAGGTGGGCTAGAGAAAAGGAGGAATAAGATAGAATTAAGAGCCTCCCTACACACCATACCATTGCTACTATCCAATTTGTTGAGGATATCCAAACTCTTAGCACCCAACACACCCCTAGTCCCATTGGACCTATTAACGGTGATGCTATTACCTCAACCGTAGAAGAAGAAACTCCTATGAACATAGAGGCTTTCAAACAAGTAAGCCTAAATGACATCACTACCACCTTACTTGATAGTAGTGACCTTGATTTTGAAAATTGTACCCTTCCTGAAGTTATTGGTTTCCTACACAAAATGTCAAGAGAGCCCCACACTAGCACACTAAACCTTGCCTTCACGGAGCATATCACCAATGCTCTCATTAAATGTAGGGAGGAGAAGCTTAGGTTAGAAGCATCCATATCTAGAAAACTAGAAGATGTTTGGGATCCTATGATCAAAATTAAATTGAATAAATTCTCTTGCTTTGCTCTTTGTGATGTTGGAGCTAGTACCTCCGTTACGCCCAAAAGAATGTATGATATGTTTGAATTGAAACCTTTTTATCCTTGTTCTTTTGATGTTCGTCATGTTGATTCTTTCGTAAAGAAAAATTTGGGGTAGATTGACGATGTTCTTATTATTTTCAATGATAATTATGTTCTCGTTGATTTTACTATTATGGGCATTGAGTGTGAACCCTCATGTCCAATTATTTTGGGGCGTCCTTTTCTTCTCACCGTTGTTGTTGTTATTGATGATATGAAAGATGGGAATATAAAATTCCAATTCCTTCTCAATAAGGGCATGGAACACTTCCCTAGAAAGAAGATTCTATTACCATTTGAGTCCGTTACACGGGCTAGCTATTCTCTTACACTTGATAAAACTTGATCTTTTTTCTTCGTGCCTAGCTCAAAGGCGTAGAAGAAAGTGCTTGTTGGGAGGCAACCCAATTTGTTTTTCCTTATGTTTTTAGTGGTCTTAATGATTTTTACTACTGTAGCAACATCATTGTATCTTTATTTTCAAGCTTTGTGCCAAGTTTAGCCTCTGATTGCAAGAAAGTTCAAAAGTTGTGACGTGTCGTCCAGAAACAGATTCTGTCCCCTTGACGGAAAATATCGGCTAAATCACGAGATCATCTTTTTGATCTGAATATTTTTGACAGCATGTTCTATACAATTAGATTTCATGTGTATGTTCTGAGTTTTTTGATTTGAGTTGTAGAAGTACCCCAAAGAAATTATTTACTACCTGCTGGTCTGTTTTTGATAGATTCTGCCACGTTTGTCCTTTTCTTTGTATTGAGAACCTTAAGCTTTCTTTTTATTTGCAAAAACTTTTTTGCAATCTTGAGAAACTGTTGCTCTTCAAGAATATCTTTATTTCCAGTAGAAAAATTATTTTATTATAGGTACTAACCACTCTAATCAGCTTATGATGAGTTATGTATGAAGGGAGTTTTCAAGTGTGCGAAGGAATATGATGAAAGAAGATCCGGGAGTGTCAAATGCTCAATCTTGGGGATGTCCCCATGCACCCCCAAGAAATATCCAAGGAAACTCAAGCATCTAAGCTTGGGGATGCCGCCGTGCATCCCCTTCTCCATCAACAATTATAAGTTCGTCCTTCGTTCCACTATATTTTTTATCACTTCATGCGTTATGTGCTATGCTTGGAGCATCTTGCTCTTTACTTTTTAGTTTTCTTTATCTTTTTTCTGTTCATAACAAGTTACAACCCAGATTTCTTTGTGTGGGAGAGAAACACGCTCCACTTTCACCTTGAAAACATCATATTATTTTCATGCCTATCTTTCTTTGCTGTGTTTGTTGTTTATCTTTTCATAGCTACTGTCATGCTTAGCTCTTAGTTTTCATGCTTATCTTTTTAAGAACTTTTGTTTATTTTATTGATGGAACTCTCTTGAGTTATCATGTTTATCTTGTTTATAGAGTTACCCTGTTGCACTGAGTTGTGTGTCTTGACTTGAAGTAGGTAATTGAGATTGCTATTCAATTGTAGTAGTAGCTTGAAATAGTTTTGAGGTATTGTCTTGAGTAATGTTTGAACTTTTGGTGTCAAGAGCTTTAGCCTATTAGTGATAGATGTCGTATTTTTGGCAATCCGTGTTTATTTTCGAAAACTAGAATTAACTAGTTGAGAACTCTAGCTACTAGATGGGTCACTAATCTTTTGTGGGATTAGATATTAGAGTACACTCACATACCATGAGTCGAGGATGCTCAAGGATAACCAAACCCCCATACACTCCTCCTCGGGGTATTGTCTCTTTGTGAACCTCCGGATTAGATTGAGAGTTACCGATAATAAGTGCATGAGTTCCTCGGACTAATGTAAGTATTCGAAAGCTGACACTTCCACCACCCATATTTTTCTAGCCTATTCAATACCGTGCATTTCCCTTTTCTCACCTCGAGAGTTGGTGCATACTTCGCTGGTTCGTCCAAATCCTTGGCATGATATGCTCTGTCATCATAAACATCCTTATTTCTTCCTCAAAACATCCACCATACCTACCTATCAAGGAATTTCCATCGCCTTTCCGAGATGCATTGCCATGCAACATCCACCTTCTCATGACTAGATCTTCATGTCATACATGTTTTTGCTTGATCGATGAGCCGCATGCAAGTTGGGCCTTGCCCTAATAATTGCTACATGACGTGCTAGTATCTTTGCACATCCTTCTACACTGGTAGATGCATACATTTGCATACATCATGGAAGCTTCATCTTCTTTATGCTGAGTACTTTTGTAAACTATGAATGATCTTCTATACTTCTTGTAATATATAGAGTGTTTTCCCTAAAGTGAGGAAAAGATCCCAAAGAGGAAAAACCAAAAGATCCCAAAGAGGAAAAATTCAAAGATCCCAAAGAGGACAAATGAGAGATATATAGAAAGAGTCATTGAGGCCACAAAAAATACAAAAAATAGAAAAAGAGAAAAATAAAATAAAAACAGAGAAGGGGCACACTACTATTCCTTTTGAGAGATCCACACTCGTACTCCCTCTTATATCTTGTACTACATAGAGATCATAATACATGCATACATGCATATAACTTGGCTTGTATATTCTAATGATGAGCCTCCACAAATGAGCTCTAGGTCTTCTTGATCAAGCAAGTTGGATGCACCCGCACTAGTTCCTTTGGAGAGCTTTCCATAGCTCAGATGTGCATCCGTTGCATGGCAATCCCTACTCCTCACATCATATCTATCATTTGGCTTTCTCTCGCCTATGATTGTCCTCATTGATGTGAGCCTTTCACACCTTTTTGTCTTCCTCCTTCATCATTTCTCTCTTTGCCATCCTAAGTGTCAACTTTCTTGCTTACTCTCATCCATTGCATGAGTGCTCAAAATGTCGAAAGGGAGTGGATTAGTTTGACTTGTACCTGGCTAGTGGTCTGGGGACGAGTCAAGATAAGATTCCAAAGAAGACCAAGTGTGAAACTTTAGTAGATTGTGTTCTCAACTGAAATAAATAGTATTTTTTTGCTCTAAACCCATCTCCCACTTCTTGCACGCAAACAACATTTGGAGGCATTCGAGTCACGGACAACGAGAGCTCTTGCACCTTTATGTTCTTATGTTGGTTGTTTCAATGCTAATATAGATTTGTGACGCCCCCAAAATCAAGTCGTGTACAGTAATCATACACGCAAGGTACACGATCAAGATTAGGGACTCACGGTAAGCTATCACAACACAACTCTACAAATAAAATTATACAAGCTGTTTAATACAAGCCAGGGGCCACGAGTGCTCGAATACAACAGCTCGAGAGCACAAATTTAGCGGAAGAAAAAGTATCTGAGTACAGACACAAGGATACAAGGTTGCCTTAAGAAGGCTAGCACAAAAACAACAACGATCGAAAAGGTGAGGCCTCGTGCCTGGGAACCTCCAAACTACTCCTGGTCGACGGGGAACTCGACGTCGTAGAAGGCATCGGGTATCTTCACGTTGTGGTGGTTGGCATCGAGGATCTTTTGCTCCTAGGCTCCAACGTCAACTTCAGCGGCTGATCAGGCAAAAGAAAAAGGGGGAAATAAGGCAAGGGTGAGTATCTAGCATACCCGCGAGTCTTACGTCCGCTACTAAGCATTTATCCATTTGTATCAAATGGAAAGGGGAGGCTATATATAGTGGACTGCAAGGTAGAAATCAGAATAAGGATGAGAAGGTAGGCCTATCGAAGACTAGCATCTTCCGACGAGTCTTGCAGCATGAGGAGAGAATAGCCAACAGTTTATATAAAGCGTAAAGTAACAATGCAGCAGAAGTTGCTGCATCATTGTATAATAGTAAGTTGTATTAGATAACAATTAACAATGCCTCCGAGAATCCTTCCTCGACTTCCCTGCGAGGAAGAAAACTCGGAACCAACAGTTTAGTAGTAGTAGTTTGTAGTAGTAGAGTCTGGCTTCAGCATAAAGCGTCCTGTTACCTGGTCACGGCTGTCCGAATAGATTATCTTCCCTACAGGGGCTGCACTACTGTTACCGTACACGCTCAGATCTCTATGGTTGCGTACACCTTGTTAGGGAATGCCCCACCGAGGCTATCCGATACGCCGAAGTCCATCCTTCAAGGTCAATAGAGAGGCCATCCGCCGGTCTAAATCCTAAGCACAAAGGGAATTTGGATCCCTTCCCTTTGTACTTCTGCACGGTACGTGGCTCGCCGGTGAAGCAGACCCACCTCCCACTACCGGAGTAGGCGGTCCAAGCCCAACAATCAACCCGAGGTAAAGCTGACGTCTGAAGAGCCATCGAACGAGGATACAACGCAGAGGGCCTACACCGTAATCCCATGTGGAGGTAGTGCGTATAGGGCACGTCGACCCACTCAAGTCATCCACCTGACCCATTAAGCATTTTATTATTTTCTGTCGGAACAACCGTTATCGTTGCCCCTATTCGGGTGAGTCGCGGAGAACGACAGCAGCCAAGTCCACCCCCATAAACAGAGCCGGTGGGCGCCTGCCCTGTTGTCCCACCAACTCGTGCGGTTACCAACAAGGTGAACCATCTCCTTACCTTGTCTCGTGTTTTCTCTTTGAAGACCTCGACTTTCGTACAACAGGGTATCTCACGGCCAACAAGCAAGGACCAGGCCCACGATGGTATCCGCCTGTCCTGCCGTCCCGATAAAATCCCTGCGCGGGCAACATTGGGTCACCCGACTCCTTACCTTTAAGGACACCAGTTGATTCGAGTGCCTACCATCAAGTGAAACCAGGAGGAATCACCCTTGATGGTACACTTGAAGAGGACGACCGAGACATCAGCGGAATGAACTAAAGAGGTAAACCCCGTATCATCCCGGTGATGCTACGCTACTGAGCCGACGAGAGTGAAATACGAGTTCATCCACTCGTAAGTCAAACTCAAAGCGACTCGGCTGAGTCTCACCGTTGTAGGTTCCCTAGGGCGTCTGCATTGATCCGTACCTCTTGCAGTTATAAAATTTTGTAATCCGCGTTCACTCACCAAAGTGATCACATCCCGCTATTCTAAACCAAGCTAACAATGCGCAGGGTTCACTGCTGAATATTATATATATTTATAAGGCATCATAGGAGAAGGAAAAGGTATATCAAGGGGCGACAATGATAGGCTATGCAATTGAATATGATTGTAACGTAGCAGCAGAAGTAACAATGCCTAGTGCAAGAAAAGTATGGAAAGATAGGCGATATCTGGGGAAGAGAATGGCTTTGCTTGCCTGGAAGCTCGATGGTAGGGGTACGGTCGTCGACGAAGTAGTCGTACTCAGCAGCGGTGTAGTCGGCGGCAGCAACGGGGTCTATCGAAGAATAAAGGGGGGATAAACAATAAACACACAACAATAATAGCAATACAAATACAAGACATGGAAAGTGTGGTGTTGGCGTTGTTCTAACGCAGTGTTAAGTATTTTCGGCGGAGCGATAATTTATCCGGGGATGACTCATCTGTACCGGTTCATTACCGGACAGATGATCCGGAGGGAAAGGTTCCATGTCTGCAGTCTTAGAGACAACTTACAGACATGTGGATAGTGTATCTGTGATCGTTGATCCATTTTGAACAACTTCCATATACAAAACATTTTCATCCGGCAAGTTTTACCGGCACCGGAAAATTACCGGACAGTGCAACCGGAGGGGTAATGTCTCGTGTTTGGTATGTTAGAGGTGGGTGGTGGGTGTGCGGGTGGCGTATCCGTACACGTTATATTTTTGTGATCAATTTTCATGTATAAAGTATTTTCATCGGAGTTACGGTTTAAAAGATATTCAATTTTAAAGTTTTAATCATTTTAAATCAATTTATCAAATTTATTTTATTAATAAATTGAACATTATCCAGAACCTGAGAGTTGACTGGTCAACCCTACAGGTGGGACCTACATGCCATACACAGCAGCAGTAAAAATTATTTTATTTATTTAAAAGGCCAGTGGGGGCCAGCTTTCATAGACACATGTGCAATTAACCAATTGAATCAATTTAACCAGGGGCATGGCCCACGTGTCATAGTCTCAGTTCAACAACAATTTATTTAAACTAGTTAATTAGGGTGGGGGCCTCATTGGTCATAGAAACAGTTTATCTAACATGGTTAATATAATGGGAGGGATTAGTGCTAATGGGGATTAGCCCCTAATCAAATTGGGTCGGACCCACATGGCAGTGGGCCAATCTCACAGATAACCGGCGTGGGGCACACCGGCGGCAAGGGCACGGCGGCGAGGGGGCATAGCTCGCCTCCGACGAGCAAATGGTGCACGGAGGGGTGGAAACAGACGTGCTCGGTGCGGCGCATCAACTGGTGCACGGGGTGGATGGTGGGGGCGACCACACCGTCGGCCATGGCCACGAGGTCGGCGGCCGGAGCACGGTGAAGTGGAGACGGCGACCGGAGCGGCTAAACAGAAGGGGAACAAGGGCATTCAACGCGAAATTTCACCGAGAACACATAGGATCTGGGCAGCGGGCGCGGGAAGGTGCGGGACGGCCGGAATCGAAGCCGGCGCTGCGGCGACCGTGGTGAGGGCACAACCCGATTCGCACGACGTGGGGGCTCCTGGAGACGATTGACGATGTGGGGAGATGAGGGAGAGCACGTCGGAGCTCCCAGACAAGATCTTCGAGCTTGAGGTGGTCTCCGGCCGCGACGACGGCAAGGTGAGGCGGCGGCTTCCGATGGGCGGGCACGAGGGCGCTCGGTACAGAGCATGGAAGGGGCGAGGAGGGGAAAATGGGGCTCAACCTAGGGTTAGGGTTCACGGGGGAGGGGGGTGCGGAGTCCTGATGACCCTCAACGTAAAGGGATCTATTGCAGCATTTTCGATAAGTAAGAGTGTCGAACCCAACGAGGAGTGAAAGGTATTGATAGGTGATTTTGGACAAGGAATAACTGCAAGCACTGAAAGATAACTTTTTAGGGGTTTTCTGTATAAGCAACAATAAGATAAAAGCAAGCAAAGTAACTAGCGCTGAGGATCAGCAAGTGGCCCAATCCTTTTGAGCAAAGGATAAGCCTGGCAACTGAACTTATAAAGACTAAAGTGTTCTTGAGGACACATGGTGAGGTAGTCACGTGCTTTCACCATACTCCGTATCGATAACAAGTGTTGAGCTCATAAGTGTTGAGTGGGTGGATCTATGCTAGCACACCTTCTAGACTAAGATAATTGCACTCTTATGATTAAACATCTTGCAAGCATCCGCAAATACAAGATAGAAATTAAGGCAAAGCCTAACCACAGCAATAAGATCAAGGATCCATTAGTCCCTTGTGCAAAAGTGTGCAAACTGGGGTTCAGGTTTCTGTCACTCCGGCAACCCACCGTAAGCATTCTTAATACACAATGTATTCCCCTAGATCCTTAATAAGGTGAAGTGTTGAGTGTTCGACTCACACAACACCACTAGGAAACAACACAACTTAAATATCAAACAACACAAATTACTTCAACATCATATGACTACTAACAACTATACTTCTCCCATGTCCTCAAGAACTAAAGTAACTAATCACAAGACATAAAAGAGATCATGATCAGAGGTGATAAATATATGATAAACAATCTGGACATAATGATATTTCTCCAACAAAACTCAATAGCATTCACCACAAAGTAGTAATCAACACCGATAGAGTAGAGAGGATAGATAGTACGGATTACAACACAAGATAAACTTGTGAGGTGAGATTGGATGGTGTTGGAGATGGTGCTGATGTTGGGGATGATGTTGATGATGATCTCGATGATGCCTGTGACGATGGTTATGACGATGGAGATGATGTCCCCTTCCGGGAAGTGATCTCCTCGGCGGAATCTGCCCGCTTGAGAGCCCTTTTCTTCTCTGTAGGTTTCCGCCACAGAGCGGCGGCGGAACTCCGTAAAACTTCTCTCCCTTTAGGTTTTCGTGTAACGAGGAGTATATATGCCAAAGGGGGGAGCCGGGAGTGGCCCCAGGGCTTCAGGCGCCCTCCCGGCGCGGCCAGGGGTGGGGCCGCGCTAGGTGGCCGCCTGGGGCTCTTGTGGCCCCCCTCTGGCCCCTCTTCGGCGAGTATTCATTAATCTTGTGGAAAATACCCCCCGTCGATTTTCAGGTAATTTGGAGGTATTATTCTTCAGCAACTCAGCGTCCACTTTTTACCGCTGAATCCTGCGTCTACTGCTTCGGCACCAGAAAGTTGCAAACTGCGTAAAATAAGCCAAAACAACATAAGAACATCATGATAATATGAAATATATCAATGAATAAGGTTGAATTACAATATAAAATAGTGATGCATTTTGGACGTATCAGGTCCTTATCTCGTCGGCGACTCGCCGGATGCCTGCCACGGCGACGTCGATGCCGTGGCCGGCGTGGATGGCGGCCACGCCAAGAGAGCCACAGTGTATGGGAGGGAGGGGGTTAGTTCGGCTGGGTCTAGCCCAGTGGGAGGGGAGGGGGCTGGGCTGGCTTTTGCCCATGGGCAGTAGATAGGGTTTATTTTTTTTCTTTTCTTTTCTTTTCTGTCTTTTATGTTTAATTCAGTTTAATTGCTTTTGCATTTTTTAAACTATGGGACTAGCTCCAATATTATTGTTGCACCTTGTACCAGTGCCACAAAAAGTTTGGGCTCTAAATAAAATCATTGAGTATTTTATTTAAATAATAAATTGTTAAATTGGACTTTTCAGGCTACTATTTGAATTCTTTGAATTTTTATATGTCACAATAAATATCCATGACCATTGCAACATGGTATACTGATTTTTGTGCATTTAATAAAATTGGTTCCTCAATATATTTGGACATAGTTTTATTTGTCACATTGTTTTTAATATCAAGAAAAAGGGTTTTTGGATATGATCAAAAGAAAAGATGATCAAGGCATGATTAGCAAAAGTAATTATCATTAGCCAAAGTGATTACTGTTACATGACACCAATGGTGTTACAAGACTCTTGCTTGTTATGAATTGAATTGAATTACATGCCTTGCTTGCCTTACTTAAAAGTTCTTTTATGGTTGGTACCATGTCACCACGTAAATTATGCTTGTTATCATTTACCTACTCGATGAAGAGAATGAATTAAGCTTGGAGATGTTGATACGTTCCAAACGTACCTATAATTTTTCTTGCTTCATGCATGTTTTGGGTGATATTCACTACAAGAAATTTGTTAATACATGACGGATTTCTCATTACGTTCTCGGAAACTGTCACTGATTGACCAACTGAGTATTCCCAGGCCTAAACTTTTTTTTATAAACTGTCAAGGATTTCTCTTGTTGATGTGTCCTACTTTCATCTATCCCGTGTGATGCAAAGTTGTTTTCTGATTGGTTTAGAAGACCCACCCACGGATCATGAATTACCACCGTCCATCCGGTGGATCTAACGGTAGCCACACCCTGCTCTCTTCTTTCTTCCTCCACCCCGAGCCGCTAACTCTGCACGCCCAACTTTGCTCCCTCCCGGCGCTAACCAAAGCTTCATAGATCCAATCAAGAAAAGCATGGTGCCCTACTACCCCTGCCGTATCCATCGAGCCAGCGGCCGGATCTATCGATGTCATGCAGCGATCCCAAGCGTTGGTCTTCCCCGCCTTCTTCTCCATTGACAGCAGGCAGCGACTGCTTCAGCAAGAGGAGGGCATGTGGTGCGACGCGATGGAGCATCGTCAAGTTGGGCACGCGGCACCGGCGGGCACCACCTCACCGAGGCGCGACTCCGGAGGGTGATGATAAGAGAGTTGACTAGTGCAACGCCTATCCTCGTTGGTTACCCCAAGTGGAAGGTGTGATGTAGGATAACGACAAATTTCCCATGTGTAGAGGATAGGGTTTGTCTCTCGTAGGACTCCGGAGATGATAAGTAGGTGTCAGCGACGCAACTGGCGTAGACCTGCACACAACTCAAGTAACTTTGCTCCCAACGAGTACAGAGAGGTTGTCAATCTCTCCGGCCTTGTTGTTTACAAAGGATCAACGCAACAGATAATGATAATGATAGCAACTGAAAGTAAAAGCAAGAAAGTAAATGAGCGTGTAAACAGTGATGAGAATATGGACCGGAGTCCCGTGATGTTCACTAGTGATGTCTCTCTCCCAAAAGACGATAAAACTGCTATGCGACGTAAACAAATTACATATGGGAAATTGACAGGATTATAAACGCAACACAATGCTAACTACGGTACAAAGAAAGGAAGAGGCTCAAAAGCATGGGCAGTACGCCAAAATAAATAGACCGAAATCCAACTGCATCTACTAATAATCATCCACCTTGAGATATCTATCCAGAACATCTCGCTGGTATTAAGTTGCGAGCCCCACCCAAAGTGTAAACACAAAGCAACACACAACTTCATTAAAAAGCACTTTGCGTAAAGTAAACAATCCTTGCAACCACGGTTACAAGCACCGTTGTTTTCCCCCTTGTGGCAACAACACATCCCCTAGACTCATGTTTATGTCCCTCAAGCGTGTCATCAGGGGGCATGAACTCACAATCGAGCATAACGTTCCCTCTTGAAGTTACTACCTACTACTTGGCAAAATCAATGAACAGCAACGGAGAACATGCAAGAATTACTTAGAATGTTTTTTTAAAAGATAAGAACCAAATATATTACTCTATCATAATCTGAGCATAATCTCATAATCCATCAGATCCCATCGAACTCAGCATAGCAACAACGGAAATATTACATATGTGCCTTGATCATGTAGGGAAGCTCACGAGGTCTAAACCATGAAGAACAAAGAGGGGAGGAGAACATCACATAGCTACTGATCACGGACCCAAGGTCCAAAGAAAACTATCCACGACAGATCTGGGAAGCGTCTATGGTGGAGGGTAAGCTCCCAGAGGTTGATCCTCCCTCCGGCAGGGTGCCGGGAAGAATTCTGATGGTGCTCCCGATCTTGGAAGCGCAGCGGCGGCAGAGCAGAGGCGAGATCGCAAAAAAGAGTTCTTTCTTTGAGGGTTTCGTATCACGGGGAATAAATAGGCGAAGGGGTGCAACCAGGGGGTCCACCAGGAGTCCAGACGCCCCCTGGCGCGGCCAAGCCCTAGGCCGCGTCAGGTGGCCGCCTGGGTCCCTGGTGGTGGCGCCCAGGCCCTCCTTCGGGGTTCCGTAAGCTTCCGTTGCGCTAATTTTTTATCCGATTTTTCCCGAATTTTTGGATCACTCTTAATATGGGGGAATCCTGGAATAAAAAAAACAGCAGAAAATAGGAACTGGCACTGTGGTGCACTGAGTTAATAAGTTAGTCCAAATATGATCAAAAGTGTATGAAAGTGTATCTAGATCATATCAATATCACACAAAACATGCATGGAGCAAGCAGAAATCATAGATACGTTTGGGACGTATCAACATCCCCAAGCTTAATTCCTGCTCGTACTCGAGTTGGTAAATGATAACAAGCATAATTTCTGTGGTGACATGCTAGCAACCATATAAGAACTTTGAAAAGTAAAACGATCAAGGTATGTGATTCAATTCAAATCATAACATGCAAGAGTTTATATTAGCATTGAAACAAGTAACAAAAGAACATTAAGTGCAAGATCTCTCGCTGTTCGTGACTCCAATGTCTCCAAATGGTATTTGCGTGCAAGAAGGGGGATAGGGAATACGAGAAAAAAGTATTTTTTGCTGAGAACTCAATCTACTAAAGTTTCACACTTGGTCTTCTTTGGAATCTTATCTTTACTCGTCCCCAGACCACTAGCCAGGTACAAGTCAATTTGATCCACTCCCTTTCGATATTTTGAGCACTCATGCAATGGATGAGCGTAAGCACGAGAGTTGACACTTAGGATGGCAAAGAGAGAAAAATGGTGGAGGAGGAAGACAAAAAGGTGAGAAAGGCTCACATCAATGAGGACAATCATAGGCGAGAAGGCCAAATGATAGATATGATGTGAGGAGTAGGGATTTCCTTGCAATGGATGCACATATGAGCTAAGAAAAGCTAACCAATGGAACTAGTGGGGGTGCATCCAACTTGCTCGCTCATGAAGACCTAGAGCTATTTTGAGGAGGCTCATCCTTGGAATATGCAAGCCAAGTTCTATAGTGTGAAGGTCCCCACATAGCTATATGCATGAATAGTCATCTCTATGGAGTACAAGGATAAGGCGGATTACTAGTGTGGATCTTTCGAAAGGATAGTAGTGTTGCCCCTTTCTCTCTTTTTATTTCTTTTTCTCTTTTTTACTATTTTTTTTATTTTTTTGGTGGCCTCAATGGATCTTTCTATTTAACTCTCATTTGTCCTCTTTGGGATCTTTTAGTTTGTCCACTTTGGGATATTTTCCTCACTTAAGGGCAACACTCTAATTTACAAGAGGGTATAGAAGATCTTTACACTTTACAAGATACTCAAAACATAGAGAGGATGTAGCTATCATGATGTATGCAATGTATGCCTCTGCCAGTGTAGCAGGAACATGTATGACATGAAGATCAAGTAATGAAGAGGTGGATGTTGCATGGCAATATATATCAGAAAGGCTATGGAAATGCCTTGATAGGTAGGTATGGTGGCTTTTTTGGGGAAAGATATAAGGAGGTTTATCATGATAGAGCGTATCATGTCAAGTGTTTGGATGTACCAGGGAAGGTGGACGCCAACTCTCAGAGCGAGAAGAGGGCAATGCACGGTACGGAAGAGGCTAGCAAATATGAGGAGGTGGAAGTGTCAACTTTCAATACTTACATTAGTTTGAAGAACTCATGCACTTATTATCGGCAACTCTCAATCTAATAAGGAGGTTCAAAAAGAGACAAGTACCCCAAGGAGGAGTGTATGGGCGTTTAGTTATCCTTGTGCATCCTCGACTCATGGTACGTGAGTGTACTCTAATATCCGATCCCTCCAAAGATTAGCGATCCATCTAGTAGCTAGAGTTCTCAACTAGTTTTGTAGGTTTTGAAAATAAACACGGATTGCCCAAAATACGACGCCTATCACTAATAGGCTAGAGCTCTTAACACCCAAAGTTCAAACATTACTCACATCATTGCCTCAAAACTATTGCAAGTTACTACTAAAATTAAATATCAACCTAAATTACCTACTTTCAAGACCAGAAACAACTCAGTGCAACAACCAACTCTCTTAACAAATTAAACATGAAAACTAAAGAGAGTTCCAGCAACAAACTAAACAAAAGCCAAGGCTCTTGTTAAAGACAAACTAAGACTAAAAATATGTCAGAACCCTCTGTTAGGTAACGTGCTAGGATCAAAGTCACCTTGCATCATGTTAAAAATTTCAAAAGAAAACATTTGAAATCAAATTCAAACTCAAATGGGAGAAGGAACACCCCCCAGATGAATTAATTCAAAAGGCCAGAAATAAATCTTCTCCAAAAATTCATGTTTGATTTTTGAAAAGTCTTATAAATGAGTGTGATCACATATCAAGTGATGTGGGACCCACCCATGCTCATGGATTTTTCAAATATTCAAATAGGACCTTGGAATTAATCAAAAACCCCTATTTGATTTAAAGTTCAAATAATTTGAATTTTAAAAATGTTCAAACTTTACAAGTGGCTAGCCTAGTATATTGTGAAGCCACATAAAAAGTTTCAGCATTTAATAAAATGCCTAGCTATTTATTTAGCAGAGCAAAACAAAAATACAGAAAAGAAAACAGAAAAGAAATAAAACAGAAAAGCTTACCTGGCCTTGGGCCCAACTAACTGTACCTGGCCCAGCAGTAGCCCAGCCCAGCCCAGGGGGGGCACATGCGTCTTCTTCGCCCCCTCCAGGCAGGCAAGAAGGTCGCCGGCGAGCGCCGTGGGCGCGCCAGGCAGCTGCCTGCCTGCCCAGAGCTTATCCCCCCGTCTGGAGACGTCTGGAAGACGCCCAGTTCCATTCCCCTCCCTCCTGTGCCATTTCCCCCTCCTCTCTCGCCGGATTTGACGAAGACAGAAGAGAACGCCGGAGCACCGGAGCGCCCCCGCGTGGCCATCGACGTCGAGCAGCCCAGCCAAGCTGTCCCCCGTGTCCAGCATCATCCGCTTCGTCAAGCCGCAGAACATGGCGTGGCCGGAGCGTACGTAGCCGCCGAATTCGAGCCCACATCGTCGCCGGAGCAGGAGGAGATCGACGACGATTGCGCCGCCGTCCAGCCACCTAAGCACACGCCGCCACCACGTTGAACTCCTGGTGAGCAGGCGGTTCAAAACCCTCTCTTTCCGCCCCCCATTGCTGCCTCTGTTACGATCCGCCATGGGAGCTGTAGCTCAGCTCCGCTATGGTGCTCATCGGCGAGCCCCCGTGAAGCAATCGAGCTCGGGGCCATGTCCTTCACCTTCGCAGTGCTCCGCTGCTTCGATTCCACCTAGCCCCGCACCAAGTCGCGCCTCCTAGAAAGATCCATCATCTCGCTGTGGTTCTGTCGCCGCCAAACTCGACGCCGGCGAGCCCATGGTGCACCCCAGCCTCCCCAACCAGTCCCAAAAAACGCGCGAAGACCAGATCTTCATTCCAGTGGAAGAAGCGAACGTTTTGGTGGCCGGAATCGAGAACCCGAGCAGCGCCGCCGCGGATTTGGTCGGCGACGACTAGCCGCCGGCGAGGCTGACGTGTCCGGCGAAGCTTAGCCACTAATCACCCAGCTAACTAACCCTTGGGTCACTTGCATGTGGGCCCAGGCTGCTAATTAAGCCTTGGTTAGTTTAAACTAACCGGGTTTAATAACCCAGTCACTGACCAAGTGGCCCCACACGTCAGAACCCCCCTGACACCAGCATGACATCACAGTGACGCAGTAAATGTTTAAATTGTTTTATTTAATTCCAGAAATTCCAAAAAAGGGCTTAAACTTTGGAAATTCATAGAAAATTCATACTAACTCCAAATTTAACATATAATATATGAAAAATGATCAGGAGAAAATAATCTATCCAAATATACAACTTTCAACTATCTTTGGGTTGAATTTAAAATGATACCAGTAGCATTTGCTATTTGGTTTAATTGGAATTTAATCAAATTAAATTCAAATGCTTTTGCAATTTGAATCTTAGCAACATGCCACAATTCATTTGAACATCAGAGGCATATCATACACATTTCAAAATGAGTTGCATTGCTCAAACAATAGCATTTGTAACTTGACTAAAATGAATTCAAATTGGAGTTTGAATTTGCAATTTCGTTTGCAATATACTCCATTTAAATGGAATTGCCTCACACATCAGAAGCATATACATCAAGTTTCAACCTTCAACCATGTGTTTGTGCATTGTACTTATTGTGCTCCCTTGCTTGTTTTTTGTCGAGTAGAGGTGGAACCGGAACAGGAGGCTGCCCCCTTCGCTGAAGACCCCGATACCGTACGTCGTCAGCAAGGCAAGCAAACCCCCATTGATAATGTCGATAAAATCCCACTTCCCTCTCATGTCTCGCCTATGCATTGTATGGGATGATTACCATGCTACGTTTCTACCGCATAGATGAACCCATTCCTTTGCATGACCTATCATTTGTCACAGTAGTAAGCAAACCACAATCCTAGCAAATATAGGAGTTGATTGATATCATGTGGCCCCTGCAATTGTTACTTCTTATTGCATGCTTAGAGTGATACAATGATGTTACTGTTATGTGAGCCGGGATGGTATTGATCATGATGATGTTGGTGGAACTGTGTTGGTGAATCTACCCTAATACAAGGTGAACGATGAGAGGATGTGTAGGAGTACACAGTGGGTTGTCTCGTTGAACATCGCCCTAAGACCGAGTTCTTGTGTGGTGATCCAAGATGAAGAGTACAACCACACATTGGGCTCACTGACCCCTCTCAACCTATTAACTCATCTCTTTCGATGTCCAGATGTCGCAATAGTTCGGAGTTCTGGTAGGTTTGTGGCCTAGCTGCTAAGTGATAGAACGACTCAACCGAGACCGGCTTATGCACCACGCACACATCATCTGGGTCCACTTCGGTAAACCGGCCGGGTTCACTATAGTGGTAGCCAACCCACGTAGGCGACTTTCTTGGACTAGATCGTCTATGAGGTAACAGTTGTGGTGAGCATCCTCGCTGACACCCCTTGAATGGTGTCGAGATCAAAGGCGGTAACTGATGATCATGTGTGTGTAGCGGTACACCCCTGCAGGGTTAACAAAACTATTCGAATAGCCGCGTCCGCGGTAAGGGACTGCTAGGAAAGCTTAGCTTGATTATTAGACAACTTGAACAGGATAGTTATAAAACTTGCCAAGATAAGCGTGAGTGCTATGGCGTGCTTTCTCGTGGGGAAGTCGAGGAAGGCACCATAGTGGTGTAATTGGTTGGAGCTGTAGTGGACTCGTGTACGCTTCTTACCTCAAAGTCTGGTACTCGTAGTTCAGGACTAGCCAAGTCAAAGCTGGACCTTCTGCATTTGAACCCCACCTCCCTTTACCTTGATACACGTGCATGAGTAGTATAGTTCCTACGTAAGTCTTCCTGAGTACGACTTTGTACTCACGTTTTCTTATTCTATGTTTTAGATGAACCCACTGACCCCGAAGGTGTATTCTTCATCGAGCTCGATGACTGAAGACCAAGCTAGTGTAGTCCCAGTCAGACGACTGGTTCCCTCGTGGAGGGCCTTTGTTTAAATAAGGCTTCTTAAGCCATTTGTTAAACTTGTCTTTACCCAGACCTACTTTGCTTCCGCTTGTCTATTGTAATGTTGGATCACATGCTTGTGATCTCTGTGTGCACTCTGTGAGATTTATCAATAAAATGTACACTTTTTAGAGAATTGCAATGATACCTGCTATTATACAAGGCATGTGTGCTGTGTGTATGTTTATAACATGCATGTCTTTGTATGGGTTTTCGAGACCTTAGTTGTGATCTGGCTGGCAGTCTTTCATACACCAAGTGGCCCTTAGATGTGCGCAGCTTGGGGCATCGCGATGCGATTGCTCGAGACTCTGTCTCATGCACACTTTGATGTATGATCGAGCCCGCCCTAGACCCCGACTAAGTGATCGGGCTGGAGTAAGTCTATGTAAGAGTTATGAGATAGTCGATAGTATGGTTGAGGCGACTTGTCTTTGAATATGGGAGTTCATCACCCATATCATTAGACTTGTGTGCGTACGATGAGGACCCATCTCAGTTGATAATCCGGCCTGGATGGGATGCCCCTCACGTACGATGCTTTCCGAGAACGTTCTGTGCTTGGCCTTGTCTGCTTAGACAAGTGGGTACGGTTCTCGGCCCTTCATATGACTATGTCGTAGCGGGACTTGCATACGCTAACCCCGGGTCCCGACAGACTTGGTAACAGAGCAGGACTGACTGTAGGATTATCAGCCTTGGCCGAAGTCGAGTCTAGCTTGCTATAGTTATATAGTTACTCTAGGTATATAAGGGAACAACGTAAGGCTTCTTTTTTCTCCTTACCCTCATCGTTCTGAGTTCTGATTCACCCTCATCTTGTTCTACGGGAAGATAGGACTAGGCTCATCTATGTCTTACTAGAACATCTCGTTGTTTGCTTCCTTGTAGCCATAGGAAAGTTGTGTTCGGTTCGTTAGAGTTTTTGTGCTTCCTGTTTTCTTACATCGTATGTAAGTGTTGTTTTCCATGTTGTAAGAAATTGTCTTTTCTTGAATTTACAGCTGTTATGCTGCCCGAGTCCTTCCAAGTTTCTTCATAATCTGATGCATTTGCAAACTCCTTTTTTCTGTTTCAGATGGAAGATCTTCCCCCTCGACAGATTGTTCGTTTGACTAGGTGCCTCGGAGTGCGTGGCCATCCCGCCATGCTGATCGAGATGATGTCCTTCATTGGATACCGATGGTACCCTGAGTACACAGTTGAGGAGCAGTTCCTTGAATTCAACCAGACCTAGTTCCACTGCATTGTCAGGATCTACCCGCACCACAATGGAGTCACTCAGCCGATCCACTTTGGACATGGCATTGGCATGACTGAGAACATGGCTATGCAGGATGCTGCATACTCATGTATTACCCTGCTGAGAGAGGAGCACGCTTTGCTTGGAGACACATCTTTCCGTTATATCCCTGCTGCACTTCCAGGAGAAGAGGGGTATTACACCGGACTGTACACAGATCACTCTTTGGAGGATCCTTTGCTTCAGATCACTGCTCGGCACGCTTGTGACAGCGATCGTGATGCACGTGCCCTTCGTTTTGAGCTCCACGCCACCCGTGTCCGTTTGTATCGAGCACTTACACTCATGGCTCCTTTTGTGAGTGTTGGATCAATGGAGTATGATGCTATCTATCCAGTCAGGACACAGATGCCTTCTCGAGTTGCTTGGCCCGAGATTGGAGACATTTTCCACCCCGTGGTCCTCTGCTTCCACCATACGCTGGACCTAGGCCCCATCCTTGCCCAAATGGATATCAGGGTCCACATGCCTCCGTGTTTTCCGATGGTCACCTTCAGCTACCGGGTTACGCGGGTAACTTTTACGAGGACTACTATGGAGATGGAGATGAGTGAGACCGCCTGTGGTCTTGCTTTAGTGAGGATGTAGTAGTATCTTTAGTATATTGTACGCAAGGTGTTCTAAGTTCTAGAGGCTTAGATAAATAATGTATAGGAAGTCGGAGTGCCTCTGAAGGATGTATCATCTTCATCACGTTTGTATTAGCTTGGAGCTTGTACTAAGACGATGTATGGTTTGTATGACAGCTTGTGAATATATGGCTTGTACGCTTTTATCACCATGTTGTCAAGATGATTACTTACTTTGCTCTGTAATTCTTCCAGTACCGTCAATACCTTGTTTAGACTCTTCCAATCAACTCTGTTTGACCTTGGTTTTCATCTTCAGGATGTCTCAGGGAACCCGTGCCTAGCTTGGTCGTGCCCATGGTCGTGGGAATGATCCGGAGGAAGGCAATCTTCCACCCCCACCCACGATGGCTCAGGTTCTGATGGAGGTTGAGAGGAACCGCCGAGACTCTCACCATCTGCTGGAGGTCATTTCCCGCAACACCACTCAGCAGCGCAACGAGTTGGTGTCTTTGAACGACTTCATCCGGCTTCATCCCCCGGTTTTCAGCTACTCCACCGAGCACCTTGACGCCGATGACTGGCTTTGCAGCATCGAGAGGAAGCTCCAGGAAGTCCATGTTGCAGATGGCGACAGGGTCAGCTATGCCACTTACCACCTCGAGGGTGCAGCTAGCTCTTGGTGGGAGAATTTCCTGAACATGCCTCCCGTTGGACCGCCCACATCTTGGGATGAGTTCTGCACTTCCTTCCGTGAGCACCACATTCCAAAGGGTCTTATGGACCGCAAGCGTGAGGAGTTCTGCAACCTCACCCAAGGCAGAAGGACTGTTGACGAGTTTAGTCGTGAGTTCAAACGACTGGCTCGTTATGCTACTGAGGAGGTCTCCACCGACGCAAAGAAGCAAGAGAGGTTCCGTCATGGACTCAATTCCGTACTCTGTCGTGAGCTCAACCTGCATGACTTCGCCACCTTCCAGGTCCTTGTCAACAAGGCCATCAAGGCACAGGACATGAACACCCCCAATGACTTCCTCAAACACCCTAGAGATGATGGTTCATCCAGTTCAGGCTCTCAGAATCGCAAGATCTGGATTCCCAACAGTATGTTTCGCCAGAACAACCCACCGAGGCCATCCTATGTGGCGCCTCGTCCACCAGCTTGGTTCCACCCAGCTCCACCGAACAACCCAGGTCCACGCACTGTCTTTGGAACCTGCTACAAGTGTGGTCAGACAGGCCACTACTCCCGCGAGTGTCCCCAGAACCAGCTCCAGAATCAGAATGCTCCACCCCGTTCCGGAGGGAACAACAATGGTCGTGGCAAGCCACCCCAGAAGGTCTACACCACCAAACCCGCTCCTCCCGCCACTCATGGACGTGTGAAGCAGATTGCCGCCGAAGAGACTGACGACACCACTGACGTCATTCTTGGTACGCTCCCAGTCAATTATGTTCCTACTTCCGTTCTTTTTGACCCAGTAGCATCTCATTCATTCATGTCGGAAAGTTATGCACTTCGTCATGAGTTTCCTTTGTTGAATTGTCCACCCCCATGATTATTCAAACTCCAGGGTCAAGATGGCAAACTAATAGAGTAAGCCATGGTAATCAAATTGCAATTGAGGGTTTAGTATTCCTTGCTTCACTCATAGCCCTCAAGTCTTCGGACATCGATGTAATCCTTGGCATGGATTGGCTTTCAAGAAAGAAAGCCTACCTGGATTGCAAAGGAAAATCCGTGAAACTCACCCACCCTTCAGGCAAGACCGTCAACTACACCTCACCCAGAACAAGAACCCAGGAGCATTCTTTGAATGTACTTCCCCTTCCCGACATTGAAGATATTCCGGTGGTTCGTGACTTCCCGGATGACTTTCCTGAAGAGCTGTCGGGCATGCAACCCGACAGATGTGTAGATTTCATAGTAGATCTTATGCCAGGAACCGCACCAATTTCCAGACGCCCATACAAAATGGCCCCACGTGAGTTAGCTGAGCTTAAAACCCAACTTGAAGCTTTGTTGGAAAAAGGCTTCATTCGCCCTAGCTCATCGCCATGGGGGTGCCCCGTTCTGTTCGTAACGAAGAAAGATGGAACATAAAGGATTTGCGTAGACTATCGCTCGCTAAATCTAGCGACGATAAAGAACAAGTACCCACTGCCCAGGATCAATGATCTTTATGATCAACTTGTTGGATCCTCTGTCTTCTCCAAGATGGATTTGAGATTAGGTTATCATCGAATCAAAATCCGAAACGAGGACATTCGCAAATGGGATTTTACTACTCGTTATGGTCTTTACGAGTACATCGTCATGTCCTTCGGTTTAACCAATTCCCCCGCCACTTTATCGCGCATGATGAATTCGATCTTCATGGAGTACTTAGATAAATTTGTTGTAGTTTATCTCGATGAAATTCTCATCTACTCGAACAACGAAGAAGAACATGCCGAGCACATAAGGCTGGTATTGATGAAACTTAGAGAGCATCGCCTGTATGCTAAATTCTCCAAGTGTGAATTTTGGCTACCAGAAGTGACCTACTTAGGCCACGTGATTTCTGCAAAAGGCATTGATGTGAAACCCGAGAGAGTTCAGGCCATCCTTGACTGGACTCCACCTGAATCGGTTAAGAAAGTTAGGAGTTTTCTTGGCCTAGCCAGCTATTGCTGCCGCTTCGTCGAGAACTTTTCTAAAGTTGCAAAGCCTCTAACTGAACTCCTCAAGAAAGATAAGAAATTCCTATGGACTCCCAAGTGCAAGGAAAGCTTTCAAGAGCTAAAAAGGAGATTGACTTCTGCACCCGTACTTGTGCCTCCAGACACCAAAAAGGATTTCGAGATCTTTTGTGACGCATCACGGCAAGGGTTAGGATGCATACTTATGCAAGATAGACATGTGGTAGCTTATGCTTCACGCCAGTTGCGTCCACATGAAGAGAACTATCCTACCCATGACCTTGAACTCGCTGCCATAGTTCATGCCCTAATAACTTGGCGACATTACCTCCTTGGTAATCGTTGTGAGATCTTTTCCGAACACCAAAGCCTCAAATACATGTTCACCCAGCCAGATCTTAATCTCAGCCAAAGACGCTGGATTGAGTTGATAAAATATTACGACGTAGGAATTTCTTACACCCCAGGCAAAGCCAATGTCATGGTTGATGCACTAAGTCGTAAGTCGTATTGTAACAACCTCATGTTACAACAGTATCAACCACTTCTTCATGAGGAATTTTGCAAACTCAATCTTGAGATTATTCCTCATGGCCATCTTTCTACCTTGGTGGCGAAACCAACCCTTGAGGAACAAATCATAGTTGCCCAAAGGCGTGCACGAGGTGTTCGCTGGATCAAGGAGAACATTGCTAGCGGAGTTGCTAAATGTTTCTCCACAGATAGCAAAGAAACGGTATTCTTTGGAAATCGTTTGGTAGTACCTAAGAATAGGGACCTAAGGCAACTCATCCTCAAGGAAGCCCATGACACACCCCTCTCGATTCATCCCGGTAGCACAAAAATGTACCGAGATCTATGCCAGAGATTTTGGTGGACTAGGATGAAGAGAGACATTGCTCGATTTGTTGCCGAATGTGATGTTTGTCGTTGCATTAAGGCAGAACATCAAAGACCTGCTGGTACACTTCAACCTTTGCCTATTCCAGAGTGGAAATGGGACAAAGTCACGATAGACTTCATCACTGGCTTTCGAAAAACCCAGAAAGGAAATGATGTCATCTTCGTTGTCATAGATAGGCTTTCCAAAGTTGCTCACTTCCTTCCAGTTCGCGAGTCTATAACTGCTAGCCAGTTAGCGGACTTGTACGTCTCTAGAATTGTATCCCTTCACGGTGTTCCTTTTGAAATCAATTCTGATCGTGGTAGCCTTTTCACCTCTAGATTTTGGGGAAGCTTTCAGAATGCTATGGGAACTCATCTCTCCTTTAGTACAGCTTTCCATCCTCAGTCTAGCGGTCAAGTCGAAAGGGTTAACCAAATTCTCGAGGACATGCTTAGAGCTTGTGTTATCTCATTCGGAAAGAATTGGGAGAAGTCTCTGCCATTCGCCGAATTTTCTTATAACAATAGTTTTCAATCTAGTCTGAACATGGATCCTTTTGAACTTCTATATGGACGACGGTGTCGAACACCTTTAAACTAGGCAGAAACCAGTGAAAGACAATTCTTTGGACCGGATATGATCAAGGAAGCAGAAGAGCAAGTTCGCATTGTTCGTCATCAGTTGAAAGCAGCCCAGTCTCGTCACAAAAGCTACTATGATCGTCATCATAGGCAAGAGAGCTACAATCTGGATGAGAAGGCTTACCTTCGGGTTACTCCTCTGAAGGGAACCCAACGTTTCGGTATCAAAGGCAAGTTGGCCCCACTTTACATCGGACCTTTCCGCATTCTTGCTAAACGTGGAGAAGTAGCCTACCAACTTGAACTACCCCCGCACCTTTCCCGAGTACATGATGTATTCCATGTGTCCCAACTCAGGCGTTGCTTCAAGGACCCGATCCGCGAAGTCGACCATGAAACGCTTGATCTCCAAGATGACCTTTCTTATCGAGAATACCCCGTTCGTATTCTTGATTCCGCAGAGCGTGTCACTCGTCGTCAGAAGATTATGTTTCTGAAAGTGCAATGGTCACACCACTCTGAGAGAGAAGCCACGTGGGAAAGAGAAGACCGTCTCGGTGCCGGGTATCCCTCCTTCCTCCCGCAGACTTCTGAATCTCGGGACGAGATTCTTTTTAGTGGGGGCGAGTTGTCAGAACCCTCTATTTGGTAATGTGCTAGGATCAAAGTCACCTTGCATCATGTTAAAAATTTCAAAAGAAATCATTTGAAATCAAATTCAAACTCAAATGGGAGAAGGAACACCCCCCGGATGAATTAATTCAAAAGGCCAGAAATAAATCTTCTCCAAAAATTCATGTTTGATTTTTGAAAAGTCTTATAAATGAGTGTGATCACATATCAAGTGATGTGGGACCCACCCCATGCTCATGGATTTTTCAAATATTCAAATAGGACCTTGGAATTAATCAAAAACCCCTATTTGATTTAAAGTTCAAATAATTTGAATTATAAAAATGTTCAAACTTTACAAGTGGCTAGCGTAGTATATTCTGAATCCACATAAAAAGTTTCAGCATTTAATAAAATGCCTAGCTATTTATTTAGCACAGCAAAACAAAAATACAGAAAAGAAAATAGAAAAGAAATAAAACAGAAAAGCTTACCTGGCCTTGGGCCCAACTAACTGTACCTGGCCCAGCAGCAGCCCAGCCCAGCCCAGGGGGGGCACATGCGTCTTCTTCCCCCCTCCAGGCAGGCAAGCAGGTCGCCGGCGAGCGCCGTGGGCGCGCCAGGCAGCTTCCTGCCTACCCAGAGCTTATCCCCCCGTTTGGAGACGTCTGGAAGACACCCAATTCCATTCCCCTCCCTCCTGTGCCATTTCCCCCTCCACTCTCGCCGGATTTGACGAAGACAGAAGAGAACGCCGGAGCACCGGAGCGCCCCCGCGTGGCCATCGACGTCGAGGAGCCCAGCTAAGATGTCCCCCGTGTCCGGCATCATCCTCTTCGTCAAGCCAAAGAAGATGTCGTGGCCGGAGCGTACGTAGCCGCCGAATTCGAGCCCACATCGTCGC
This sequence comes from Bromus sterilis, assembly GCA_950022295.1. NCBI lineage: Eukaryota > Viridiplantae > Streptophyta > Magnoliopsida > Poales > Poaceae > Bromus > Bromus sterilis. The sequence continues at coordinate 109,999,334 of OX465596.1, read as the reverse complement.
CGGAGCAGAAGGAGATCGACGACGATTGCGCCGCCGTCCAACCACCTAAGCACACGCTGCCACCACCGTTGAACTCCTGGTGAGCAGGCGGTTCAAACCCCTCTCTTTCCGCCCACCATTGCTGCCTCTGTCACGATCCGCCATGGGAGCCGTAGCTCAGCTCCGCCGTGGTTCTCATCGGCGAGCACCCATGAAGCAATTGAGCTCGGGGCCATGTCCTTCACCTTCGCCGTGCTCCGCTGCTTCGATTCCACCTAGCCCCGCTCCAAGTCGCGCCTCCTAGCAAGATCCATCATGTCGCCGTGGTTCTGTTGCCGCCAAACTCAACGCCGGCGAGCCCACAGTGCACCCCAGCCTCCCCAGCCAGTCCCACACAACGCGCGAAGACCAGAGGTTCATTCCAGTGAAAATAGCGCATGTTTTGGTGGCCGGAATCGAGAACCCGCGCAGCGCCGCCGCGGATTTGGTCGCCGGAGACTAGCCGCCGGCGAGGCTGATGTTTCCGGCGAAGCTTAGCCACTAATCACCCTGCTAACTAACCCCAGGGTCACTTACATGTGGGCCCAGGCTGCTAATTAACCCCTGGTTAGTTTAAACTAACCGGGTTTACTAACCCAGTCACTGACCAAGTGGCCCCACACGTCAGAACCCCCCCTGACGCCAGCATGACATCACAGTGACGCAGTAAATGTTTAAATTGTTTTATATAATTCCAGAAATTCCAGAAAAGGGCTGAAACTTTGGAAATTCATAGAAAATTCATACTAACTCCAAATTTAACATATAATATATGAAAAATGATCAGGAGAAAATAATCTATCCAAATATAAAACTTTCAACTATGTTTGGGTTGAATATAAAATTAGACCAGTAGCATTTGCTATTTGGTTTAATTGGAATTTAATCAAATTAAATTCAAATGCTTTTGCAATTTGAATCTTAGCAACATGACACAATTCATTTGAACATCAGAGGCATATCATACACATTTCAAAATGAGTTGCATTGCTCAAACAATAGCATTTGTAACTTGACTAAAATGAATTCAAATTGGAGTTTGAATTTGCAATTTCATTTGCAATATACTCCATTCAAATGGAATTGCCTCACACATCAGAAGCATATACATCAAGTTTCAACCTTCAACCATTTGTTTGTGCATTGTACTTATTGTGCTCCCTTGCTTGTTGTTTGTCGAGTAGAGGTGGAACCGGAACAGGAGGCTGCCCCCTTCGCTGAAGACCCCGATACCGAACCTCGTCAGCAAGGCAAGCAAACCCCCATTGATCATGTCGATAAAATCCCACTTCCCTCTCATGTCTCGCTTATGCATTGTATAGGATGATTACCATGCTACGTTTCTACCGCATAGATGAACCCATTCCTTTGCATGACCTATCATTTGTCAAAGTAGTAAGCAAACCACAATCCTAGCAAATATAGGAGTTGATTGATATCATGTGTCCCCTGCAATTGTTACTTCTTATTGCATGCTTAGAGTGATACAATGATGTTACTGTTATGTGAGTCGGGATGGTAGTGATCATGATGATGTTGGTGGAACTGTGTTGGTCAATCTACCCTAATACAAGGTGAACGATGAGAGGATGTGTAGGAGTACACAGTGGGTTGTCTCGTTGAACATCGCCCTAAGTCCGAGTTCTTGTGTGGTGATCCAAGATGAAGAGTACAACCACACATTGGGCTCACTGACCCCTCTCAACCTATTAACTCATCCCTTTCGATGTCCAGATGTCGCAATAGTTCGGAGTTCTGGTAGGTTTGTGGCCTGGCTGCTAAGTGAGAGAACGGCTCAACCGAGACCGGCTTATGCACCACGCACACATCATCTAGGTCCACTTAGGTAAAACGGCCGGGTTCAGAATAGTGGTAGCCAACCCAGGTAGGCGGATTTCTTGGACTAGATCGGCTATGAGGTAACAATTGTGGTGAGCATCCTCGCTGACACCCCTTGAATGGTGTCGAGATCAAAGGCGGTAACTGATGATCATGTGTGTGTAGCGGTACACCCCTGCAGGGTTAACAAAACTATTCGAATAGTCGCGTCCGCGGTAAGGGACTGCTAGGAAAGCTTAGCTTGATTATTAGACAACTTGAACAGGATACTTATAAAACTTGCCAAGATAAGCGTGAGTGCTATGGCGTGATTTCTCGTGGGGAAGTCGAGGAAGGCACCATAGTGGTGTAATTGGTTGGAGGTGTAGTGGACTCGTGTAAGCTTCTTACCTCAAAGTCTGGTACTCGCAGTTCAGGACTAGCCAAGTCAAAGCTGGACCTTCTGCATTTGAACCCCACCTCCCTTTACCTTGATACACGTGCATGAGTATTATAGTTCCTACGTAAGTCTTGCTGAGTACGACTTTGTACTCACGTTTTCTTATTCTATGTTTTAGATGAACCCACTGACCCCGAAGGTGTATTCTTCATCGAGCTCGATGACTGAAGACCAAGCTAGTGTAGTCCCAGTCAGACGACTGGTTCCCTCGTGGAGGGCCTTTGTTTAAATAAGGCTTCTTAAGCCATTTGTTAAACTTGTCTTTACCCAGACCTACTTTGCTTCCGCTTGTCTATTGTAATGTTGGATCACATGCTTGTGATCTCTGTGTGCACTCTGTGAGATTTATCAATAAAATGTACACTTTTTAGAGAATTGCAATGATACCTGCTATTATACAAGGCATGTGTGCTGTGTGTATGTTTATAACATGCATGTCTTTGTATGGGTTTTCGAGACCTTAGTTGTGATCTGGCTGGCAGTCTTTCATACACCAAGTGGCCCTTAGATGTGCGCAGCTTGGGGCATCGCGATGCGATTGCTCAAGACTCTGTCTCATGCACACTTTGATGTATGATCGAGCCCGCCCTAGACCCCGACTAAGTGATCGGGCTGGAGTAAGTCTATGTAAGAGTTATGAGATAGTCGATAGTATGGTTGAGGCGACTTGTCTTTGAATATGGGAGTTCATCACCCATATCATTAGACTTGTGTGCGTACGATGAGGACCCATCTCAGTTGATAATCCGGCCTGGATGGGATGCCCCTCACGTACGATGCTTTCCGAGAACGTTCTGTGCTTGGCCTTGTCTGCTTAGACAAGTGGGTACGGTTCTCGGCCCTCCATATGACTATGTCGTAGTGGGACTAGCATACTCTAATCCCGGGTCCAGACAGACTTGGTATCAGAGCAGGACTGACTGTAGGATTATCAGCCTTGGCCGAAGTCGAGTCTAGCTTGCTATAGTTATATAGTTACTCTGGGTATATAAGGGAACAACGTAAGGCTTCTTTTTTCTCCTTACCATCATCGTTCTGAGTTCTGAGTCACCCTCATCTTGTTCTACGGGAAGATAGGACTAGGCTCATCTATGTCTTACTAGAACATCTCGTTGTTTGCTTCCTTGTAGCCGTAGGAAAGTTGTGTTCGGTTCGTTAGAGTTTTTGTGCTTCCTGTTTTCTTACATCGTATGTAAGTGTTGTTTTCCATGTTGTAAGAAATTGTATTTTCTTGCAATTACAACCGTTATGCTGCCCGAGTCCTTCCAAGTTTCTTCATAATCTGATGCATTTGCAAACTCCTTTTTTCTGTTTCAGATGGAAGATCTTCCCCCTCGACAGATTGTTCGTTTGACTAGGTGCCTCGGAGTGCGTGGCCATCCCGCCATGCTGATCGAGATGATGTCCTTCATTGGATACCGATGGTACCCTGAGTACACAATTGAGGAGTAGTTCCTTGACTTCAACCAGACCCAGTTCCACTGCATTGTCAGGATCTACCCGCACCACAATGGAGTCACTCAGCCTATCCACTTTGGACATGGCATTGGCATGACTGAGAACATGGCTGTGCAGGATGCTGCATACTCATGTATTAACCTGCTGAGAGAGGAGCACGCTTTGCTTGGAGACACATCTTTTCGCTATATCCCTGCTGCACTTCCAGGAGAAGAGGGGTATTACACCGGACTGTACACATATCACTCTTTGGAGGATCCTTTGCTTCAGATCACTGCTTGGCACGCTTGTGACAGAGATCGTGATGCACGTGCCCTTCGTTTTGAGCTCCACACCACCCGTGTCCGTCTGTATCGAGCACTTACACTGCTGGCTCCTGTTGTGAGTGTTGGATCAGTGGAGTATGATGCTATCTATCCAGTCAGGACACAGATGCCTTCTCGAGTTGCTTGGCCCGAGATTGGAGGCATTTTCCACCCCGTGGTCCTCTGCTTCCACCCTACGCTGGACCTAGGCCCCATCCTTGGCCAAATGGATATCAGGGTCCACAGGCATCCGTGTTTCCCGATGGTCACCTTCAGCTACCGGGTTACGCGGGTAACTTTTACGAGGACTAGTATGGAGATGGAGATGAGTGAGAACGCCTGTGGTCTTGCTTTAGTGAGGATGTAGTAGTATCTTTAGTATATTGTACGTAAGGTGTTCTAAGTTCCAGAGGCTTAGATAAATAATGTATAGGAAGTCGGAGTGCCTCTGAAGGATGTATCATCTTCATCACGTTTGTATTAGCTTGGAGCTTGTACTAAGACGATGTATGGTTTGTATGACAGCTTGTGAATATATGGCTTGTACGCTTTTATCACCATGTTGTCAAGATGATTACTTCCTTTGCTCTGTAATTCTTCCAGTACCTTCAATACCTTGTTTAGACTCTTCCAATCAAATCTGTTTGACCTTGGTTTTCATCTTCAGGATGTCTCAGGGAACCCGTGGCCAGCTTGGTCGTGCCCATGGTCGTGGGAATGATCCGGAGGAAGGCAATCTTCCACCCCCACCCACGATGGCTCAGGTTCTGATGGAGGTTGAGAGGAACCGCCGAGACTCTCACCATCTGCTGGAGGTCATTGCCCGCAACACCACTCAGCAGCGCAACGAGTTGGTGTCTTTGAACGACTTCATCCGGCTTCATCCCCCGGTTTTCAGCTACTCCACCGAGCCCCTTGACGCCGATGACTGGCTTCGCAGCATCGAGAGGAAGCTCCAGGAAGGCCATGTTGCAGATGGCGACAGGGTCAGCTATGCCACTTACCACCTCGAGGGTGCAGCTAGCTCTTGGTGGGAGAATTTCCTGAACATGCCTCCCGTGGGACCGCCCACATCTTGGGATGAGTTCTGCACTTCCTTCCGTGAGCATCACATTCCAAAGGGTCTTATGGACCGCAAGCGTGAGGAGTTCTGCAACCTCACCCAAGGCAGAAGGACTGTTGACAAGTTTATTCGTGAGTTCAGCCGATTGGCTTGTTATGCTACTGAGGAGGTCTCCACCGACGCAAAGAAGCAAGAGAGGTTCCGTCGTGGACTCAATTCCGGACTCCGTCGTGAGCTCAACTTGCATGACTTCGCCACCTTACAGGTCCTTGTCAACAAGGCCATCAAGGCAGAGGACATGAACACCCCCAATGACTTCCGCAAACACCCTAGAGATGATGGTTCATCCAGTTCAGGCTCTCAGAAGCGCAAGATCTGGATTCCCAACAGTATGTTTTGCCAGAACAACCCACCGAGGCCATCCTATGTGGCGCCTCGTCCACCAGCTTCGTTCCACCCAGCTCCACCGAACAACCCAGCTCCACGCACTGTCTTTGGAGCCTGCTACAAGTGTGGTCAGACAGGCCACTACTCCCGCGAGTGTCCCCAGAACCAGCTCCAGAATCAGAATTCTCCACCCCATTCCGGAGGGAACAACAATGGTCGTGGCAAGCCACCCCAGAAGGTCTACACCACCAAACCCGCTCCTCCCACCACTCGTGGACGTGTGAAGTAGATTGCCGCCGAAGAAACTGACGACACCACTGACGTCATTCTTGGTACGCTCCCAGTCAATTATGTTCCTACTTCCGTTCTTTTCGACCCAGTAGCATCTCATTCATTCATGTCGGAAAGTTATGCACTTCGTCATGAGTTATCCTTTGTTGAATTGTCCACCCCCATGATTATTCAAACTCCAGGGTCAAGATGGCAAACTAATAGAGTAAGCCATGGTAATCAAATTTCAATTGAGGGTTTAGTATTCCTTGATTCACTCATAGCCCTCAAGTCTTCGAACATCGATGTAATCCTTGGCATGGATTGGCTTTCAAGACAGAATGCCTACCTGGATTGCAAAGGCAAATCCGTGAAACTCACCCACCCTTCAGGCAAGACCGTCAACTACACCTCACCCAGAACAAGAACCCAGGTGCATTCTTTGAATGTACTTCCCCTTCCCGACCTTGAAGATATTCCGGTGGTTCGTGACTTCCCAGATGTCTTTCCTGAAGAGCTGTTGGGCATGCCACCCGACAGATGTGTAGAGTTCATAGTAGATCTTATGCCAGGAACCGCACCAATTTCCAGACGCCCATACAAAATGGCCCCACGTGAGTTAGCTGAGCTTAAAACCCAACTTGAAGCTTTGTTGGAAAAAGGCTTCATCCACCCTAGCTCGTCGCCATGGGGGTGCCCCGTTCTGTTCGTAACGAAGAAAGATGGAACAGAAAGGATGTGCGTAGACTATCGCTCGCTAAAGAACAAGTACCCACTGCCCAGGATCAATGATCTTTATGATCAACTTGCTGGATCCTCTGTCTTCTCCAAGATGGATTTGAGATTAGGTTATCATCAAATCAAAATCCGAAACGACGACATTCCCAAATGGGATTTTACTACTAGTTATGGTCTTTACGAGCACATCATCATGTCCTTCGGTTTAACCAATGCCCCCGCCACTTTCTCGCGCATGACGAATTCTATCTTCATGGAGTACTTAGATAAATTTGTTGTAGTTTATCTCGATGACATTCTCATCTACTCGAAGAACAAAGAAGAACATGCCGAACACCTAAGGATGGTATTGATGAAACTTAGAGAGCATCGCCTGTATGCTAAATTCTCCAAGTGTGAAGTTTGTCTACCAGAAGTGACCTACTTAGGCCACGTGATTTCTGCAAAAGGCATTGCTGTGAATCCCGAGAGAGTTCAGGCCGTCCTTGACTGGACTCCACCTGAATCGGTTAAGCAAGTTAGGAGTTTTCTTGGCCTAGCCAGCTATTGCCGCCGCTTCGTCGAGAACTTTTCTAAAGTTTCAAAGCCTCTAACTGAACTCCTCAAGAAAGATAAGAAATTCCTATGGACTCCCAAGTGCAAGGAAAGCTTTCAAGAGCTAAAAAGGAGATTGACTTCTGCACCCGTACTTGCGCCTCCAGACACCAAAAAGGATTTCGAGATCTTTTGTGACGCATCACGGCAAGGGTTAGGATGCAAACTTATGCAAGATAGACATGTGGTAGCTTATGCTTCACGCCAGTTGCGTCCACATGAAGAGAACTATCCTACCCATGACCTTGAATTCGCTGCCGTAGTTCATGCCCTAACAACTTGGCGACATTACCTCCTTGGTAATCGTTGGGAGATCTTTTCCGACCACCAAAGCCTCAAATACATTTTCACCCAGCCATACCTTAATCTCAGCCAAAGACGCTGGATTGAGTTGATAAAAGATTACGACGTAGGAATTTCTTACACCCCAGGCAAAGCCAATGTCATGGTTGATGCACTAAGTCGTAAGTCGTATTGTAACAACCTCATGTTACAACAGTATCAACCACTTCTTCATGAGGAATTTTGCAAACTCAATCTTGAGATTGTTCCTCATGGCTATCTTTCTACCTTGGTGGCGAAACCAACCCTTGAGGATCAAATCATAGTTGCCCAAAGGCGTGCACGAGGTGTTCGTCGGATCAAGGAGAACATTGCTAGCGGAGTTGCTAAATGTTTCTCCACAGATAGCAAAGAAATGGTATTCTTTGGAAATCGCTTGGTAGTACCTAAGAATAGGGAACTAAGGCAACTCATCCTCAAGGAAGCCCATGACACACCCCTCTCGATTCATCCCGGTAGCACAAAAATGTACCGAGATCTACGCCAGAGATTTTGGTGGACTAGGATGAAGAGAGACATTGCTCGATTTTTTGCCGAATGTGATGTTTGTCGTCGCATTAAGGCAGAACATCAAAGACCTGCTGGTACACTTCTAAAGGGAATATGCCCGAGAGGCAATAATAAAGTGGTTATTATCTTATTCCATGTTTATGATAAATTTTTATTTTCATGCTATAATTGTGTTAACCGGAAACGTTAATACATGTGTGTTTAATAAACAGAGAAAAGGTTCCTAGTAATGCCTCTCTTTATACTAGCTTGTTGATTAACGGATGATCAAGGTTTCCTGATCATGAACATTGGATGTTGTTAATAACAAGGTCATGTCATTGGAGAATGATGTGATGAACATACACCCACAGTAGTTATAGCAATACGATCATGTCATCAAGTTTCTATTGCTGTATCAAACTTTCACGAAGTAACCCTAATCCTTAGACCATGAGATCATGTCAATCACTGACACCGGAAGAGTACTTTGATTCCATCAAACGTCACACCGTAACAGGGTGATTATAAAGGTGTCGTTGGGTACTTGGAAAGTGTTAGTTGAGGCTCGTGGATCAAGAGTGGGATTTGTCCATCCAGATGACGGAGAGATATACTCTGGGCCCTCTCGGTGATATCACATTGACATCGCTTGCAAGCACGTGACTGGCTCACGAGGATGTTATATCACAGAACGAGTAAAGAGTACTTGTCGGTAACGAGATCGAACTAGGTATGGATGATACCAAATGATCGGATCTCGGACAAGTAAAATATCGCGAGACAAAAGGAATTGGTTACGGAGTTTTGGTTCACACGATCACTAGTTCATCGTTGAGTAAGTGGGAGTCATCATGGATCTCCAGATCCCGCTGATGATTATTGATCAGAGAAGAGTCTCTGTCATGTCCATTTTATTCACGAACCGTAGGGTGACACACTTAAGGATTCGTTGACGCGTTTGAGTGGATACGGAACGCCAGAGAATATACTGGACAGCACATGGACTGTTTTGATAAAACTGCTGGAATAGTTTCGGTATATCAAAATAGTGCAAGGGGATAATTGTTAATGTGTTCATTGAATGAAGTGTTCATCAATGAAGTACTCATTGAATGAAGTGTTCATTAATTTGAGTGACATTAAACAAGATAATTAAAAGTGTTTTAATGTGATAAACTCTTGGAATTTTGAGTGGAGAATTATGGAAGTTATGGGAATAATGTGTGACCCTTTGTTTTTGTGAGTGGGGAGTCCACCCACATGATGAGGGGAGAGGTGGGGGCACCTCTTGGGGCGTGCTACCCCTTGGGGGCTGCCTCCCCCTCCTATATATAGATGGGTGGAGACCCCTCTACACACCAATTCCTCCATCTCTCATATGCCCTTTGGTTGGCATCTTCCTCCCCTTGCTAGCTGATCCAGTTTCCTGAGTACGGTGCTTAGGCGAAGCCCTGCTCAAGATCTTCTCTACCACCACCACCACTATGTTGTAGTGCTGCTGGAGTTCCGAGGATCCACTACTTCCGCTGCCCAACTGGAGCAAGGGGCGGAGGTCGTCGTTGATCCGTACGTGTGACAGATTACGGAGGCACTGCCCGTTTGTGGCGCCCATCTTCATCACGACCTTGAGGTCGGAAAGTGATCGACTACATCACCCACGAGAATCGTTCTCGTTAAAGCTTTTTGGTCTTCGAGGGTGAGTCCTTCTCAAACCGTTACAAGTTATCTCCTAGATGTGATCTTGGCAGTTGCAATCGTAGGAAAAAATTTGTTTTCTATGCAACGAACCCTTCAACTTCAACCTTTGCCTATTCCAGAGTGGAAATGGGACAAAGTCACGATAGACTTCATCACTGGCTTTCCAAAAACCCAGAAAGGAAATGATGCCATCTTCGTTGTCATAGATAGGCTTTCCAAAGTTGCTCACTTCCTTCCAGTTCGCGAGTCTATAACTGCTAGCCAGTTAGCGGACTTGTACGTCTCTAGAATTGTATCCCTTCACGGTGTTCCTTTGGAAATCAATTCTGATCGTGGTAGCCTTTTCACCTCTAGATTTTGGGGTAGCTTTCAGAAGGCTATGGGAACTCATCTCTCCTTTAGTACAGCTTTCCATCCTCAGTCTAGCGGTCAAGTCGAAAGGGTTAACCAAATTCTCGAGGACATGCTCAGAGCTTGTGTTATCTCATTCGGAAAGAATTGGGAGAGGTCTCTGCCATTCGCCGAATTTGCTTATAACAATAGTTTTCAATCTAGTCTGAACATGGCTCCTTTTGAACTTCTATATGGACGACGATGTCGAACACCTTTAAACTAGGAAGAAACCAGTGAAAGACAATTCTTTGGACCGGATATGATCAAGGAAGCAGAAGAGCAAGTTCGCATTGTTCGTCATTAGTTGAAAGCAGCCCAGTCTCGTCAGAAAAGCTACTATGATCGTCATCATAGGCAAGAGAGCTACAATCTGGATGAGAAGGCTTACCTTCGGGTTACTCCTCTGAAGGGAACCCAACGTTTCGGTATCAAAGGCAAGTTGGCCCCACGTTACATCGGACCTTTCCGCATTCTTGCTAAACGTGGAGAAGTTTCCTACCAACTTGAACTACCCCCGCACCTTTCCCGAGTACATGATGTATTCCATGTGTCCCAACACAGGCGTTGCTTCAAGGACCCCATCCGCGAAGTCGACCATGAAACGCTTGATCTCCAAGATGACCTTTCTTATCGAGAATACCTCGTTCGTATTCTTGATTCCGCAGAGCATGTCACTCGTCGTCAGAAGATTAAGTTTCTGAAAGTGCAATGGTCACACCACTCTGAGAGAGAAGCCACGTGGGAAAGAGAAGACCGTCTCCGTGCCGAGTATCCCTCCTTCCTCCCGCAGACTTCTGAATCTCGGGACGAGATTCTTTTGAGTGGGGGCGAGTTGTCAGAACCCTCTCTTAGGTAATGTGCTAGGATCAAACTCACCTTGCATCATGTTAAAAATTTCAAAAGAAATCATTTGAAATCAAATTCAAACTCAAATGGGAGAAGGAACACCCCCCGAATGAATTAATTCAAAAGGCCAGAAATAAATCTTCTCCAAAAATTCATGTTTGATTTTTGAAAAGTCTTATAAATGAGTGTGATCACAAATCAAGTGATGTGGGACCCACCCCATGCTCATGGATTTTTCAAATATTCAAATAGGACCTTGGAATTAATCAAAAACCCCTATTTGATTTAAAGTTCAAATAATTTGAATTTTCAAAATGTTCAAACTTTACAACTGGCTAGCCTAGTATATTGTGAAGCCAAATAAAAAGTTTATGCATTTAATAAAATGCCTAGCTATTTATTTAGCACAGCAAAACAAAAATACAGAAAAGAAAACAGAAAAGAAATAAAACAGAAAAGCTTACCTGGCCTTGGGCCCAACTAACTGTACCTGGCCCAGCAGCAGTCCAGCCCAGCCCAGGGGGGGCACATGCGTCTTCTTCCCCCCCCCCCTCCAGGCAGGCAAGCAGGTCGCCGGCGAGCGCCGTGGGCGCGCCAGGCAGCTACCTGCCTACCCAGAGCTTATCCCCCCGTCTGGAGACGTCTGGAAGACGCCCAGTTCCATTCCCCTCCCTCCTGTGCCATTTGCCCCTCCTCTCTGGCCGGATTTGACGAAGACAGAAGAGAACGTCGAAGCATCGGAGCGCCCCCGCGTGGCCATCGACGTCGAGGAGCCCAGCCAAGCTGTCCCCCGTGTCCAGCATCATCCGCTTCGTCAAGCCACAGAAGATGGCATGGCCGGAGCGTACGTAGCCGCCGAATTCGAGCCCACATCGTCGCTGGAGCAGGAGGAGATCGACGATGATTGCGCCGCCGTCCAGCCACCTAAGCACACGCCACCACCACCGTTGAACTCCTAGTGAGCAGGCGGTTCAAACCCCTCTCTTTCCGCCCCCCATTGCTTCCTCTGTCACGGTCCGCCATGGGAGCCGTAGCTCAGCTCCGCCGTGGTTCTCATCGGCGAGCACCCGTGAAGCAATTGACCTCGGTTCCATGTCCTTCACCTTCGCCGTGCTCCGCTGCTTCGATTCCACCTAGCCCCGCTCCAAGTCGCGCCTCCTAGCAAGATCCATCATGTCGCCGTGGTTCTGTCGCTGCCAAACTCGACGCGGGCGAGCCCACGGTGCACCCCAGCCTCCCCAGCCAGTCCCAAACAATGCGCGAAGACCAGAGCTTCATTCCAGTGGAAGAAGCGCACGTTTTGGTGGCCGGAATCGAGAAACCGAGCAGCGCCGCCGCGGATTTGGTCGCCGGCGACTAGCCGCCGGCGAGGCTGACGTGTCCGGCGAAGCTTAGCCACTAATCACCCTGCTAACTAACCCCTGGGTCACTTACATGTGGGCCCAGGCTGCTAATTAACCCCTGGTTAGTTTAAACTAACCGGGTTTACTAACCCAGTCACTGATCAAGTGGCTCCACACGTCAGAACCCCCCCTGACGCCAGCATGACATCACAGTGACGCAGTAAATGTTTAAATTGTTTTATTTAATTCCAGAAATTCCAGAAAAGGGCTGAAACTTTGGAAATTCATAGATAATTCATACTAACTCCAAATTTAACATATAATATATGAAAAATGATCAGGAGAAAATAATCTATCCAAATATACAACTTTCAATTATCTTCGGGTTGAATTTAAAATGAGACCAGTAGCATTTGCTATTTGGTTTAATTGGAATTTAATCAAATTAAATTCAAATGCTTTTGCAATTTGAATCTTAGCAACATGCCACAATTCATTTGAACATCAGAGGCATATCATACACATTTCAAAATGAGTTGCATTGCTCAAACAATAGCATTTGTAACTTGACTAAAATGAATTCAAATTGGAGTTTGAATTTGCAATTTCATTTGCAATATACTCGATTTAAATGGAATTGCCTCACACATCAAAAGCATATACATCAAGTTTCAACCTTCAACCATGTGTTGGTGCATTGTACTTATTGTGCTCGCTTGCTTGTTGTTTGTCGAGTAGAGGTGGAACCGGAATAGGAGGCTGCCCCCTTCGCTGAAGACCCCGATACCGAACCTCGTCAGCAAGGCAAGAAAACCCCCATTGATCATGTCGATAAAATCCCACTTCCCTCTCATGTCTCGCTTATGCATTGTATAGGATGATTACCATGCTACGTTTCTACCGCATAGATGAACCCATTCCTTTGCATGACCTATCATTTTTCACAGTAGTAAGCAAACCACAATCCTAGAAAATATAGGAGTTGATTGATATCATGTGGCCCCTGCAATTGTTACTGCTTATTGCGTGCTTAGAGTGATACAATGATGTTACTGTTATGTGAGTCGGGATGGTAGTGATCATGATGATGTTGGTGGAACTGTGTTGGTGAATCTACCCTAATACAAGGTGAACGATGAGAGGATGTGTAGGAGTACACAATGGGTTGTCTCGTTGAACATCGCCCTAAGTCCGAGTTCTTGTGTGGTGATCCAAGATGAAGAGTACAACCACACATTGGGCTCACTGACCCCTCTCAACCTATTAACTCATCCCTTTCGATGTCCAGATGTCGCAATAGTTCGGAGTTCTGGTAGGTTTGTGGCCTGGCTGCTAAGTGAGAGAACGGCTCAACCGAGACCGGCTTATGCACCACGCACACATCATCTGGTCCACTTAGGTAAAACGGACGGGTTCACGATAGTGGTAGCCAAACCAGGTAGGCGGATTTCTCGGACTAGATCGGCTATGAGGTAACAGTTGTGGTGAGCATCCTCGTTGACACCCCTTGAATGGTGTCGAGATCAAAGGCGGTAACTGATGATCATGTATGTGTAGCGGTACACCCCTGCAGGGTTAACAAAACTATTCGAATAGCCGCATCCGTGGTAAGGGACTGCTAGGAAAGCTTAGCTTGATTATTAGACAACTTGAACAAGATACTTATAAAACTTTCCAAGATAAGCGTGAGTGCTATGGCGTGATTTCTCGTGGGGAAGTCGAGGAAGGCACCATAGTGGTGTAATTGGTTGGAGCTGTAGTGGACTCATGTACGCTTCTTACCTCAAAGTCTGGTACTCGTAGTTCAAGACTAGCCAAGTCAAAGCTGGCACTTCTGCATTTGAACCCCACCTCCCTTTACCTTGATACATGTGCATGACTAGTATAGTTCCTACGTAAGTCTTGCTGAGTACGACTTTGTACTCAAGTTTGCTTATTCTATGTTTTAGATGAACCCACTGACCCCGAAGGTGGATTCTTTATCGAGCTCGATGACTGAAGACCAAGCTAGTGTAGTCCCAGTCAGACGACTAGTTCCCTCGTGGAGGGCTTGTGTTTAAATAAGGCTTCTTAAGCCATTTGTTAAACTTGTCTGTACTCAGACCTACTTTGCTTCCACTTGTCTGTTGTAATGTTGGATCACATGCTTGTGATCTCTGTGTGCACTCTGTGAGAGTTATCAATAAAATGTACACTGTGTAGAGAATTGCAATGATACCTGTTGTTCATACAAGGCATGTGTGCTACGTGTATGTTTATAACATGCATGTCTTTGTATGGGTTTTCGAGACCTTAGTTGTGATCTGGCTGGCGGTCTTTCATACACCAAGTGGCCCTTAGATGTGCGTAGCTTGGGGCATCGTGATGCGATTGCTCGAGACTCTGTCTCATGCACACTTTGATGTATGATCGAGCCCTCCCTAGACCCCTACTAAGTGATCGGGCTGGAGTAAGTCTATGTAAGAGTTATGAGATAGTCGATAGTATGGTTGAGGCGACTTGTCTTTGAATATGGGAGTTCGTCACCCATATCATTAGACTTGTGTGCGGACGATGAGGACCCATCTCAGTTGATCATCCGGCCTGGATGGGATGCCCCTCACGTACGGTGCTTTCCGAGAATGTTCTGTGCTTGGCCTTGTCTGCTTAGACAAGTGGGTACGGTTCTCGGCCCTCCATATGACTATGTCGTAGCGGGACTTGCATACGCTAACCCCGGATCCCAACAAAGTAATCATGGCAGTAGCTAAGAAAAGATAAAGAACACACAACAGTAAAAGATAGGCATGCAAAATCCTATGATGTGTTCTAGACTAGAGTGGAGCGTGTTTCTCTCCGACACAAAGTAAGTTGGGGTCTAACTTGTTATGAATAGCAAGCAAAGCTAAAGAAAACTAAAAATAAAACCTAAGAGCGAGACGCTCCAAGCATAGCACGAATACCACGACACATAAATTCTATACTTTAGGAGTGGTAGTGGAATACCACGAATAGGAAGGTATGGTGGACTCATATGGGAGATATTGGTTTCAGGGTATGGATGCACAAGCAGAATTCTTCTTAGTACAAAGGTTTGGCTAGCAAAGGTTTTGAGAGAATAGACAATTGATGATGACTTGGATGCAAAGAAATATAAATCATAAACATTAAAATAAGCATAGCACATCAAGTTGTCTTCCTTGTCAACATAACACTTCAAGCATAATAACATAAAGGTTTTGGATATGTCGCTACTTTGAGAAATAATGCTTGTTGTTATGACCAAAGCTATGTTTGCCAAGATTAAATAAAGTTTTCAAAGCCATACCTAATATAAGGTCAATACTCCCCATAAGAATCATCATAAGGTCGATTGCGTGAAGAGAATACCGAGTGCAGCGAAGGAATCAATAGACTTCTCATTAATATTCCATCATAGACGACTCCACACTCACGGATACATAACTCTCCAAAAAGGAGTGATAGACCTCAATGAAAACAACTATTTTATAAGATAACTTCCCTAGACATGATACGACTCTACTTGACTCTAAAAGACAAAGATAAAGATAAAGATATCGGCCACTCCCCCAAGCTTGGAACAAGCTAAGGGGATGCCATTACCCATGGAGATTTACTCCTCATTCTTGTGGTTCTTCAGATCTCTGATTATACGTCGAAGGGTTTGGTTTTCAGCTTCCAGGATTTTCACTTGCACTTTCAGTACACGGAAATCTTCACAAAGTTGGTTGGTGATGCGGTAGGACTCGGAGATGGTGGAAAGCGTGCGTTGATCTTCAAGTGAAGTGGAGGGCCCTAAAAGGTTAAGAGAAAGATCATAATGAGGTTGGATAGATCCCACCATGATGGGATTGCTTGGACCTCCTTGTTGTTGGGCAGTGATAGTCTTGAATTCCTCTCTCACGGAGCGCTCCATCTCCTCTTGTCTTGCGGCAATTTCTTCTTCGGTAGCCCAATCAACGTGCTTCCCTTGATTAAGATCCTTCTGGACTTGACGTAGACGCCATCCCAAGAAGTCCTCTCCGCTCGAGCCACAAGAAGACATCTCAACTACCCAACTTTTAGTCTTGGCAGAAACATCTCGAAAAGAAAACACACGAAATAGCGAGATACGTTGCCGGAACAATCTGGGCAAATATATAGCAAAAATTTCTACACAAAAAGGAAGGTAACGAGCCGAAGTGGGATCGGAGACGGACTCCTGGATCCTCAGGCGGCCTCCTGGCGCGGCCAGGGGGTAGGCCGCGCCAGGGGGCGCCTGGGCCCCCTGGAGCTTGTCTCCGGTTCCACTTAGGCCTCAAATTTTCCTAATTTTACAAAAAATCATAATACGGGATTTTTATGGCAGTTCGCGATGTTTCCTTACCGTAATACATACCTTTCCTTATTCTGCTTCTGGTGGTGTCTGAAACAGTGCTGCAACATGTTCTTCATGAGTTGTTGTGTATACCAAATCCAGATCAACATTGACAGGGTCTCCTGCTATGTAATGTTTAAGTCTTTTCCCATTCACAACTTGAGGTTTGGTGCCTTCAAAATTGTTAATCTTGATTGCACCCGAGCGGTAGACTTCCTCAATATGAAATGGCCCTTCCCACCTGGAAAGTAGTTTACCTGGAGAGAACCTGAAACGGGATCTAAACAACAAAACTTTATCACCAACATTAAATTCACGTTTCAGAATCCTCCTATCGTGCCACTTCTTTACCTTTTCCTTGAACATTTTAGCGCTCTCGTAAGCATCACTTCTCCACTTATCTAGAGAAGTCAAGTTCATGGGACGCTTTTCACCAGCTAATTTTGGGTCAGCATTAAGCTCTCTAATAGCCCAGAAAGCTTTGTGTTCTAATTCTAATGGAAAATGGCAAGCCTTGTCATAGACCATCTTATAGGGAGACATGCCCATGGGTTTTTTGTAAGCAGTTCTATACGCCCACAAAGCATCTCCTAACTTATTTGACCAATCTTTTCTATTTCTATTAACTGTCTTCTGTAAGATCAACTTGATCTCTCTATTGGTGAGCTCAACTTGCCCACTAGTTTGAGGGTGGTACGGTGAAGCAATCCTATGATGGACATCGTACTTGGCTAAAGATTTTATAAAAGCTCCATGCGTAAAGTGTGAACCCCCCGTCAGTCATGAGGTACCTGGGTACTCAAAACCTAGGAAAAATTACATCCTTGAGAATTTTCGAAGATGTCTTGTGGTCAGCACTTTCGGTGGGGATTGCCTCTACCCACTTGGTTACATAATCCACAGCAACTAAAATGTGAGTGTACTTGTGCGAGGGAGGAAAAGGACCCATAAAATCAAAACCCCTGCAATAAAAAGGCTCAATCAATAGAGAGTAATTCATAGGCATCTCATTCCTTCTACTAATATTAACAACTCTCTGACACTTATCACAGGATAAGACATAATTCCTAGCATCCTTAAAGAGAGTAGGCCAATAAAAACCTGATTGAAGAACCTTATGTGCGGTCCTCACGCCGGCATGATGTCCTCCATATGGGCAATCGTGACATTGTCTAAGAATGTCCTTCTGCTCGTGTTCCGGTATGCATCTCCTCACGATCCCATCTGGACCTTCTTTGAAAAGATGTGGGTCATCCCAAAAGTAATGCCTCAAATCATGGAAGAACTTCTTCCTTTGCTGAAATGTTAAACCTAGAGGCAAAAACTTTGCAACGATAAAGTTAGCATAATCTGCAAACCAAGGATCGGAGAGAGATTGTAATTTTATAACAACTAGTTGTTCGTCTGGAAAACTATCGTTTACTGGAATGGGATCATGCGGTATATCTTCCATCCTTGAAAGATTATTCGCCACCAGATTGTCTGCTCCTTTCCTATCGACAATCTGCAAATCAAATTCTTGAATAAGGAGTACCCATCGGATGAGTCTGGGTTTGGCATCCTTCTTCTCCATAAGATACTTAATGGTAGCATGGTTAGTATAAATAATAATCTTAGAATCAACAATATACTGCCTAAACTTATCACAAGCAAACACTACTGCTAAGAATTCCTTCCCAGTACTAGCATAATTCTTTTGAGCACTATCAAGGGTTTTGCTAGCATAACATATAACATTCAATTTCTTATCAACCCTTTGCCCTAAAACAGCTCGAACAGCAAAATCACTAGCATCACACATAATTTCAAAAGGTAAATTCCAATCAGGTGGTTGTACTATAGGAGCGGTTATTAAAGCTTTCTTAAGAACTTCAAAGGCTTCCTTACAATCTTCATCAAAAACAAAAGGAACATCCTTCTGGAGAAGATTAGTGATGGGTCTTGAAGTCTTAGAGAAGTCTTTAATAAATCTTCTATGGAAACCAGCATGACCGAGAAAATTACGAATACCTTTGATGTTCCTTGGATAAGGCATCATTTCAATTGCTTAGATCTTGGCCCTGTCCACCTCTATTCCCCTCTCGGAAATCTTGTGGCCAAGAATAATTCCCTCGTTGACCATAAAGTGGCACTTCTCCCAGTTAAGCACCAAATTTGTCTCCTCACATCTCTGCAAAACTTTATTAAGGTTGTGGAGACAATGGTCAAAAGAGGTACCATAGACGGAGAAATCGTCCATGAATACCTCCACAATTTCTTCACAAAAACCATGAAAGATAGCAGACATACACCTTTGAAAACTAGCAGGGGCATTACATAAACCAAAAGGCATACGCCTGTAAGCATAAGTACCATAGGGACAAGTAAAAGTGGTCTTCTCTTGATCAGCAGTATTAACATGAATTTCAGAGAAGCCAGAATAACCATCAAGATAACAAAAGTGGGTATTTTTGGATAACCTTTCAAGCATTTGGTCGATGAATGGCAACGGGTAGTGGTCCTTCCTAGTTGCCTTGTTCAACTTCCTGTAATCAATACACATTCTATATCCAATAATAATTCTCTGAGGTATTATTTCATTCTTATCATTAGGAACCACAGTTGTACCTCCTTTCTTTGGAACACAATGAACCGGGCTTACCCACTTACTATAAGCTATAGGGTAGATAATACCTGCGGCTAGAAGCTTGAGAATCTCAGTCCTTACAACATCCATCATTTTCGGATTCAACCGTCGTTGATGATCAACAACTGGTTTAGCATCAGGCTTGAGGTTGATGGTATGTTGACAAATAGATGGACTAATCCCCTTAAGGTCATCAAGGGTATAGCCAATTGCACCTCGATGTTTGCGAAGTACTTCCAATAGTCGCTCTTCTTCATACCCTGAAAGGTTAGAATTGATAATAACAGGATATACTTTCTTTTCATCTAAATAAGCATATTTGAGCGTATTAGGAAGAGGTTTAAGATCAAACACTGGATCTTCTTTTGGTTTCGATAAAATTCCCAAAGGCTCAACTGGAAGGTTGTGCTTTAGGATAGCAGGTTGTCATAAGAATATTTCGTCCAACTCATTTCTCTCTTGCATATGCAAATCATTCTCGTGGTCCTCCATATATTTCTGCAAAGGATCATTAGGACGAATAGCAATGGAAGCAATATCTTCAATCATCTTATCGTTACTAGGAAAATTAGTACCACGAGGCTGCTTAGAGATCTTAGAAAAGTTAAATTCATATGGTTCACCATTGAATTCAACAGAAACTTTGCCTTTCTTGCAATCTATTATAGCTCCACAAGTTCTGAGAAAAGGTCTACCGAAAATAATAGGACAAAAATTATCCCTTACTGAACCAAGTACTAGAAAATCGGTAGGATATTGTTCAACATAGGAGAGATAGTTGCTTTGTTTGCAAGATGAATAATAACATCAACTTCTTCAAGTTCACAAGGTGAAATCTCACCTATGATCTCTTGATAAAGTGAATACGATATAGCACTAGCACTCGATCCCAAATCGCATAGCCCATAATAATTGTCATCTCCTATTTTGACAGATACTACTGGAGTACCTGAAATTGGGCCTTTATTCTTGGCTGTCACAAGGTTAGTGGAAACAGCACAAAAATTTATATTGGAATCTAAAGCATCATTAGTAACAAGATCCTTAACCAATGCAACTCGAGGATTGACCTTGATCTGGTCCTCAGGCTCATCAATTCTTCTCTCACTTTTATTTAATATGCCTGTCACAAAAGAGTGCTCCCTTATCCTTGCGGGATAAGGGGGCTTTTCACATATAACTGCAGGCAAAATAGGGCCAGCAACATGAATATCAATAGGTAATTCTTTGAAGGGTTTATGATGTTGATCCTTCTTCTTCTTAGAAGAGTAAATATGAGAGACAAAGTCCTTACAAAAATCAATCATTAGATGGGAATCAAGACCAATCTTAGAGAAAAAGGTATTAAAGTAATCAGTTATCACATAGCTCTCTATATAATCATGCTCATAATTTATAGTGGCTTCAATACCATTATCTATTTCCCAATCTTCGGTATTCTTCTGGATCCTTTCAATGAGATCCCATCTTACTTCAACGCTTTTCGTCTGAAATACCCCACTAGAGGAGGCATCCAACATCTCCTTATCCTGACGAGAAAGTCTAGCATAAAAATTTGTAAGTATAATTTCCTTGGGCAGCTCATGAATAGGACACTTGAGCATTAGGGATTTCAATCTCCCCCAAGCTTGAGCGATGCTTTCTCCGTCACGAGACATAAAGTTATAGATGTAGTTTCTGTCTTGATGAATTTCATGAAGAGGATAACACTTGGTATAAAAGAGAGACATAAGCTCTTGCCAATCAAGAAAATGTGAGTTATCGAGAAGCTTATACCAATCTGAAGCTTTATCTATAAGCGATACGGAGAACAATTTCCTCATGACAAACTCCATTGATACACCTGCAAGCTTAAATAGGGAACATAGTTGTGACAAATATAGCAAGTGTTCACTGGGATGTCTGTCTCCTGCATAACGATTAGCTAAAACACAATCGATAATACCAGCTGGTATTTTTTAAGGCACAATTTCAGTAGGGGAGCAACAACCACCACAGATGTGGGGCGTTTCCTCGCAAGCAACGATCCAATAGCTAGGTTGTCCATATGGACAAAGAGCAGCAACAGCAAAATAAAAACAACAATATAAAAATTTCCTTACCAACTTCACTTACCAATAGCGCTATGCTCCCCGACAACGGCGCCAGAAAATGGTACTTGATGACCCACAACCGTAAGGGATCTATTGCAGTGTTTTCGATAAGTAAGAGTGTCGAACCCAACGAGGAGCGAAAGGTATTGATAAGTGATTTTGGACAAGGAAAAACTGCAAGCACTGAAAGATAACTTTTTAGGGGTTTTCGGTATAAGCAACAATAAGATAAAAGCAAGCAAATTAAACAGTGCTGAGGAGCAGCAGGTGGCCCAATCCTTTTATGCAAAGGATAAGCCGGGCA
The DNA here is from genome assembly GCA_950022295.1 of Bromus sterilis. NCBI lineage: Eukaryota > Viridiplantae > Streptophyta > Magnoliopsida > Poales > Poaceae > Bromus > Bromus sterilis. Next base: position 109,977,729 of record OX465596.1, on the reverse strand, counting down.
ACTGAACTTATAAATACTAAAGCGTTCTTGAGTACACATGGAGAGGTAGTCGTGTGCTTTCGCCGTATTCCGCATTGATAACATGTTTTGTGTTGATAAGTGCTGAGTGGGTGGATCTAAGCTAGCACACCTTCTAGACTAAGATAAGTGCACTCTTATGATAAAGCAACTTGCAAACATCCGCAAATACAAGATAGAAATTAAGGCAAATCCTAACCACAACAATAAGATCAAGGATTCATTATTCCCTTGTGGAAAAGTGTGCAAATTGGGGTTCAGGTTTCTGTCACTCCGGCAACCCACCGCAAGCATTCTTTATACACAATGTATTCCCCTAGGTCCTTAATAAGGCGAAGTGTTGAGTGTTCGACTCACACAACACCACTAGGAAAATAACAACACAACTTAAATATCAAACAACACATATTACTTCAACATCATAAGACTACTAACAACAAGACTTCTCCCATGTCCTCAAGAACTAAAGTAACTACTCACAAGACATAAAAGAGATCATGATCAGAGGTGATAAATAGGTGGTAAACAATCTGGTCATCATGATATTTCTCCAACAAAACTCAATAGCATTCACAAAAAAGTAGTAATCAACACCGGTAGAGTAGAGAGGATAGATAGTATGAGTTACAATGGTTGTGAGATGAGATTGGATGAAGCTGAAGATGGCGCTGATGTTGGGGATGATGTCGATGATGATCTCGATGATGCCCGTGAAGATGGCGATGACGATGGCGATGATCTCCCCTTCCAGGAGGTGATCTCCTCGGAGGAATCTGCCCGCCGGAGAGCCCTTTTCATCTCTATAGGTTTCCGCCACGGAGCGGCGGCGGAACTCTGTAAAAACTCCTTTTTTTAGGGTTTTCGGATGACGAAGAGTATATAGGCCAGAGGGGGATCCTCGGGTGGTCCCAGGGCTCCAGGCGCCCTCCCGGCGCGGCCAGGGTGGGGGTCGTGCCAGGTGGCCGCCTAGGCACCCTGTGGCCCCCCTCTGGTCCCTCTTTTTCGTGTCTTCGTCAATCCTCTCAAAAACACCCCCCGTAGATTTTTAGGTAATTTGGAGGTGTTCTTCTTCAGCAACTCAGCGTCCACTTTTTACCGCTGACTCCTGCGCCTGCTGCTTCGGCACCGAAAAGTTACAAACTGTGTTAAACAAGCCAAAACAACATAAGAACATCATCGTAATGTGAAACATATCAATGAATAAGGACGAATTACTATATAAAATAGTGATGCATTTTGACGTATCAACACTGCATTAAAAAGCACTTTGCATAAAGTAAAAAATCCTTGCAACCGCGGTTACAAGCATCGTTTTTTTCCCCCTTGTGGCAACAGCACATCCCCTAGACTCATGTTTCTGTCACTGAAGCGTTTCATCAAGGGGCATGAACCCACAATCGAGCATAACGTTACCTCTTGGAGTTACTACCTAATACTTGGCCAAAGCAATAAACAACAACGGAGAACATGCATAAAAGATAAGACCAAATATATTACTCTATCACAATCTGAACATAATCTCATAATCCATCAGATCCCATCAAACTCAGCATAACAACAACAGAAAGATTACATATGTGCCTCGACCATGTAGGACAGCTCACGAGATCTAAACCATAAAGAACAAAGAGGGGACGAGAACATCACATAGCTACTGATCAAGGACCCAAGGTCCAAAAAAACTACTCACGGCATATCCGGGAAGCGTCCATGGTGGAGGGTAAGCTCCCGGAGGTCGATCCTCCCTCTGGAAGGGTGCCGAGAAGCAGTCTGCTGGCGCTCCTAATCTTGGAAGCGCCGCGGCGGCGGAACAGAGGCGAGATCGGGAAAAAGGGTTCTGTCTTCGGGGGTTTCGCGTCACGGGGAATAAATAGGCAAAGGGGGCAGCCATGGGGGCACCAGAGGTCCAGGCGCCCCCTTGGCGCGGCCAAGCCCTGGGCCGCGCTAGGTGGCCGCCTGGGGCCCTGGTGGTGGCCCCCGGTCCTCCTTCGGGGTTCCGAAAGCTTCCGTGGCACTGACTTTTTATCCGATTTTCCCGAATATTTGGAGCACTTTTAATATGGGGAAACCTGGAATAGAAAAACAATAGAAAACAGGAACTGGCGCTGTGGTGCACTGAGTTAATAAGTTAGTCCAAATATGATCGAAAGTGTATGAAAGTGTATCTAGATCATATAAATATCACACAAAACATGCATGGAGCAAGAAGAAATTATAGATACGTTTGGGACGTATCAGCAGCCACCACCGCCGCCTTCCTCGTTGTTCCCAAGCGGGCCTTTGCCTCGGGTACGGCACGCAACTCGGGCCTCTGCATCCCATGCCGGCCACCGAGGAGCGGAAATGGCAGCGACATTGGCGCCGCCCATGTGACCTGGAGTTCGCTTAGCACCTCGCCGCCCAAATCGCCCAGGTATTTTCCATTGTTGGCTGCTGCTCATACTAAGCACCTCAGCGAATCGGGGGAATTGGTCACATACATGCCTTGAGATCTCGCAAGTACATGCTCTGCTATCTCGCATCACACATACTTACCTTCTTTGCTATCTCCAAAAAATCCACGGATCATACATGCTCCCAGCTAGCATGGTCAAATTCAGTTTATCAAAAGAATGATGCAACGACCCAATTCACATAGAATTGGAGTCTCTGTGATCAAGTGCTAGTCCCTGGATTGAACTCGTTGGCACACACAGTATCATAGATGTATATCAAAGTACAAGTGCATCATTATTACAACGTATGATCCAGAATAAAACAAATAACAAGTTGCATAGCTCAAGGCTAGCTTATTCAACCTAAATATAGCGGAAGAAAAAGCAAATAACGAGGAGTCCCATCAACATCCACAAGCGAACATGCTGAGTGTAGACCCACAACCCTAAACACACCTTACTGGTCGTCTGAAAAAGCTGCAACACCGAAGGTTACAGCCTGACAACGGGTCAGTACATCTGATTTATACGGCAAGTGACACGGAAGAGGTATATATAAAGGACCTACAACTATATGCCAGATGAGTCAAAGGAAAGGCTTATGGTTTTTTTTGCAGAAAGCCAATTTTATCCTGAACTAAACTAGTCAAAATTTTAAGTTGAATTCTACCTGAAACACATAGCAACCCATGCTAATCTTTCCCACCAAATTATTATTAAGTGTTCATCTGTCAATATCATTCATCAACAGTACTGACTAGTTGCACAAAGTTCGTCTGTAACCGTGGACACGGCTAATCATGATCAGTTATACGCTCTGCAGAGGTTGTACACGTTCCCCACTGGACTCAACTCGAAGTTTGAGACGAAGACTTTCGGAAGAGGTTGCCTCCACCCTTTGGTAGCCGGTACACCTAACACACATCTACATCAGCTAGCTACCAGAGCCAGGTTCCCCACAACGTACTCACGCTAAGCCAGAGCCCATATAGCCAGTGGCTGTACACGGAAGCTACTAGTAATATTTCCTGTCTGATCTTTTTGAGCCTTGACGCGCCCACTGCGTTCAGAGGGTAGTCACCATGACGGACCCGGTTCACCACCAAAACAACCATTGGTTGCATTTATCCCCGGCACCGAAAAGATGCAAACTGTGTAAAACAAGCCAAAACAACATAAGAACATCATCGTAATGTGAAACATATCAATGAATAAGGACGAATTACTATATAAAATAGTGATGCATTTTGACGTATCAACACTGCATTAAAAATCACTTTGCGTAAAGTAAAAAATCTTTGCAACCGCGGTTACAAGCATCGTTGTTTTCCCACTTGTGGCAACAGCACATCCCCTAGACTCATGTTTCTGTCAATCAAGCGTTTCATCAAGGGGCATGAACCCACAATCGAGCATAACGTTACCTCTTGGAGTTACTACCTAATACTTGGCCAAAGCAATAAACAACAACGGAGAACATGCATAAAAGATAAGACCAAATATATTATTCTATCACAATCTGAACATAATCTCATAATCCATCAGATCCCATCAAACTCAGCATAACAACAACAGAAAGATTACATATGTGCCTCGACCATGTAGGACAGCTCACGAGGTCTAAACCATAAAGAACAAAGAGGGATCGAGAACATCACATAGCTACTGATCACGGACCCAAGGTCCAAAAAAAACTACTCACGGCACATCCGGGAAGCGTCCATGGTGGAGGGTAAGCTCCCGGAGGTCGACCCTCCCTCTGGCAGGGTGCCGAGAAGCAGTCTGCTGGCGCTCCCGATCTTGGAAGCGCCACGGCGGCGGAACAAAGGCGAGATCGGGAAAAAGGGTTCTGTCTTCGGGGGTTTCGCGTCACGGGGAATAAATAGGCGAAGGGGGCAGCCAGGGGGGCCACCAGAATTCTAGGCGCCCCCCTAGCGCGGCCAAGCCCTAGGCCGTGCTAGGTGGCCGCCTGGGGCCCTGGTGGTGGCCCCCGGTCCTCCTTCGGGGTTCTAGAAGCTTCCGTGGCACTGACTTTTTATCCGATTTTCCCGAATATTTGGAGCACTTTTAATATGGGGGAAACCTGGAATAGAAAAACAACAGAAAACATGAACTGGCGCTGTGGTGCACTGAGTTAATAAGTTAGTCCAAATATGATCGAAAGTGTATGAAAGTGTATCTAGATCATATAAATATCACACAAAACATGCATGGAGCAAGAAGAAATTATAGATACGTTTGGGACGTATCAGCGGCCACCACCGCCGCCTTCCTCGTTGTTCCCAAGCGGGCCTTTGCCTCGGGTACGGCACGCAACTCGGGCCTCTGCATCCCGTGCCGGCCACCGAGGAGCGGAAGTGGCAGCGACATCGGCGCCGCCCCATGTGACCTGGAGTTCGCTTAGCTCCTCGCCGCCCAAATCGCCAAGGTATTTTCCGTTGTTGGCTGCTGCTCATACTAAGCACCTCAGCGAATCGTGGGAATTGGTCACATACATGATTTGAGATCTCGCAAGTACATGCTCTGCTATCTCGCATCACACATACTTACCTTCTTTGCTATCTCCAAAAAATCCATGGATCATACATGCTCCCAGCTAGCATGGTCAAATTCAGTTTATCGAAAGAATGATGCAATGACCCAATTCACATAGGATTGGAGTCTCTATGATCAAGTGATAGTCCCTGGATCGAACTCGTTGGCACACACAGTATCATAGATGTATATCAAAGTACAAGTGCATCATTATTACAACGTATGATCCAGAATGAAACAAATAACAAATTGCATAGCTCAAGGCTAGCTTATTCAACCAAAATATAGCGGAAGCAAAAGCAAATAACGAGGAGTCCCATCAACATCCACAAGCGAACATGCTGAGTGTAGACCCACAACCCTAAACGCACCTTACTGGTCGTCTGAAAAACCTGCAACACCGAAGGTTACAGCCTGACAACGGGTCAGTACATCTGATTTATACGGCAAGTGACACGGAAGAGGTATATATAAAGGACCTACAACTATATGCGAGGTGAGTCAAAAGAAAGGCTTATGGTTTTTTTTGCAGAAAGCCAATTTTATCCTGAACTAAACTAGTCAAAATTTTAAGTTGAATTCTACCTGAAACACATAGCAACCCATGCTAATCTTTCCCACCAAATTATTATTAAGTGTTCATCTGTCAAGATCATTCATCAACAGTACTGACTAGTTGCTCAAAGTTCGTCTGTAACCGTGGACACGACTAATCATGATCAGTTTATACGCTCTGCAGAGGTTGTACACGTTCCCCACTGGACTCAACTCGAAGTTTGAGACGAAGACTTTCCGAAGAGGTTGCCTCCACCCTTTGGTAGCCGGTACACCTAACACACATCTTCATCAGCTAGCTACCAGATCCAGGTTCCCCACAACTTACTCATGCTAAGCGAGAGCCCATATGGCCAGTGGCTGTACACGGAAGCTACTAGTAATATTTCCTGTCTGATCTTTTTGAGCCTGGACGCGCCCACTGCGTTCAGAGGGTAGTCACCATGACGCACCCGGTTCACCACCAAAACAACCATTGGTTGCATTTATCCCCGGCACTGTCCTCAGACTAGGCCAAGCCATGCAGCCCGCCCGTCCAGAAGTGATTTCTATTTATTATAAAGTTGCTACAAAAATTATTAAATAGCTCACACGCACTCCATGAATTATCACAACCCAAACCACGTCTACAAAGCATAGAAATAAAGTAACAAAACGTGCTAGGTTGATCTACAAATACAAGTCAAGACATGTGGCTATCCTAACTGGTTTTGCAGCAACAGTAAAGTAAACTACCTATCATGCAATAGGGTGATATTCTTAACATAATGCATATAGAAAAACTATAAGTGTGAGTATGATCAAAGCATCACTTTCCTTCTTCCTGTTCCAGACGATCACAATCCTCACAAAAAGATGCGGCCCACTCCGGACAATCTATACGACCAACCATAGCACCAATCAACATATATTCAACACAAATATGCACAAACAGTAATAAACAAACAAAGAACAGTAGAAAACTTGTCTAACAGAAGCTAAACTTAAATTACTCCACAAAAGAAAACTAAAGCAAAAAGAAACGGCTCAAACGGGCGCACCGTTTAAAAGATATGGCTACCGGAAGTTCAAATTTGAATGTGCTTGGGATTCAAATTTGAAAACATCAAACTTCTGCAAAACTTGGTCTACTGGCTAGAACTTTTCGACAGGGTCGCAACGCAACTGGAATCACTTAAATACCGAGCTATGGTTAAAAAGTAACCGCGAAAACGGTATCGGGGTGGCACCGGGGTCCAATCTACAAAAAGTACCTACTCGTAAATAAAAAAATTGCGAAAAACGCGATCGGGTCCCTGTCCGACGGTTGCCAGATCTGGGCGGTCCCAGCCGGCGGCCGGCGCACGACGCGACCCGCAGCGGCGCGTGTGGCGCACGGTGGCCTGCGGCGGCGGCGGAGGAAGGGCGGCGGCGCGAGGAGGCGGCGGTGGCGCTCACCTCGGGGCGGACGGCGGCGGCCCGGCGACGGCAGCGGATGGCGACGGCGGCGGATCGGGCGACGGCTGGCGGGTCGGGCGGTGTGGAACGGGTCGAAACCCTAGCCTGCGGACCCGCGGGTCTATTTATAACCCGATCCGCGATTTTTTTTAATCCGAAACCAATTTGAAAACGGCTGGGCGCAAAAAAAACAGTACAGGCCCATTAGGCCCAAAACAATTTTAGAAAAATAACGGATAATTATTTTTAATTTCCGTTTTCACCAAAACTTTTAAAATAATAAAATTGAATTTTTGGCATTAACAAAATATTCAATAAAAATAAAAAATTTGCAACTTATTTTTAAATACTTTTAAATACCTTTCCAGCAATTTACAGATACCGAAAAACTCCAAAAAAATGATTTTAGAATTTCCCGGAGCATAAATAAATTCCCAAAATATTTGTAGAAATTATTTATAACCCCAAAGTAAATTTAAAAAGTCTCCAGAAAATATTTTAAACTATTTTCCAACATTTAAAAAATGGGGATAAGTCATATTATATCCTCTCCAATAAAATTGCCTTCTGTTCAAAAATGTTTAAAATATTAATAAAATCCAAATAATTCAAAACTTCAGCATGACATGCATATGATGATCTATTAACATCCGAATTTAGAAAATTGGGATGTTACAAACCTACCCCACTTAAGATGAATCTCGTCCTCGAGATTTGGGCTGGCTAGCAAAGAGGTGTGTATGATCTTGCTTCAAATGTTCTTCTCGCTCCCAAGTGGCTTATTCCTGTGTATGAGGATCCCGCTGAACCTTGCATAGCCTGATTGTCTTGGTGCGGGTAACTCTTTCTGCAATATCCAGAATCTTCACAGGTTTCTCCTCATAAGTCAGGTCACTCTCCAACTGAATTGCCTCAAGTGGCACCGTATCTCTCAAAGGAATATCTGCCATCTCTGCATGACACTTCTTCAGCTGGGATACGTGAAACACGTCATGAACTCCTGACAAGGCTTCTGGCAACTCCAACTGATAAGCTACCTCTCCTCTGCGCTCCAAGATCTTGTAAGGCCCCACAAAACGTGGTGCTAACTTGCCCTTGATTCCAAACCTCTTGATTCCGCGAATTGGTGAAACTCTGAGATACGCACGGTCTCCAACCTCATAGGCTACGTCCTTGCGTTTCGCATCTGCATAGCTCTTCTGACTGGACTGTGCTATCTTCAGTCTATCACGGATCAACTTGACTTTCTCCTCAGCATCTCTGATCAGGTCTGGTCCAAACAACTGATGCTCTCCTACCTCATCCCACATCAATGGAGACCTCAACTTCCTGCCGTACAGTAACTCGAATGGTGCCATCTGAAGACTAGCCTGGTAACTGTTGTTGTATGAGAACTCAGCATACGATAAGTTGTCATCCCAACTCGAACCATAATCCAACGCACAAGCTCTCAACATATCCTCCAAGATCTGATTGACTCTCTCGGTCTGCCCATCTGTCTGAGGATGGAACACTGTACTGAACTCCATCCTAGTGCCCAAAGTCTCATGCAACTGACGCCAAAACTTCGAAGTAAACTGAGTACCTCTATCATACACTACCTTGCTCGGAACTCCATGCAGACAAACGATCCTGTTCATATAAATCTTGGCTAGCTTAGCACTTGTATAAGTTGTCTTTACTGGAATGAAGTGGGCAACCTTGGTCAAACGATCAACAGTCACCCAAATAGAATCATATCCTGAACGAGTCCTGGGTAAACCAGTAATAAACTCCATACCTATCTGATCCCACTTCCAATCTGGTGTAGGCAAAGGCTGCAACAATCGTGTTGGCTTCTGATGCTCAGCTTTAACTCTCTGGCAAACATCACACAATGCAATATACTAGGCTATCTATCGCTTCAGGCTAGGCCACCAAAATCTTTCCCTCAAGTCCAAATACATCTTGGTATTCCCGGGATGAATAGAATAAGGTGAATCATGTGCCTCCTGAAGAATCAACTTCCTGATCTCTGCATCTTGCGGTACGCAAATGCGCTTCTCAAACCAAATGGCTCCATGCTCATCCTCACGGAAACCCTCTGCTTTCCCTTTGGTCATATTATCCTTTATCTCCTTAATTTCTGCATCACCCTTCTGAGCTTCTCTGAATCTTTCCAACAGATTTGTCTTCACTTCCAATGTTGCCACATATCCCTTAGGAACTATCTCCAACCTGAGATTCTTGAACTTCTCACATAACTCAAGTGGCATATCCTCAACATTAGCAACATTGATATGACTCTTACGGCTCAATGCATCAGCAACCACATTCGCTTTACCAGGATGATACTGCACATTCAAATCATAATCCTTAATAAGCTCCAGCCATCTACTCTGCCTGAGATTCAACCCCTTCTGAGTAAAGATATACTTCAAACTCTTATGATAAAAAAAAACATCACAATGATTACCAACAAGATATTGCCTCCATGTTTTCAATGCATGAACAACTGCAGCTAACTCCAAATCATGTGTAGGATAGTTCTGCTCATGGTTCTTAAGCTGACGTGAAGCATAAGCAACAACTCTACCCCCTTGCATCAAAACACAACCCAGTCCTCGACGAGATGCATCACAATATACTTGGAAATCCTTATGTATATCAGGCAAACATAAAACAGGTGAAGTTACTAACCGTTTCTTCAACTCCTGAAAGATGGTTTCACATTCCCTGCTCCAATCAAACTTATTTCTTTCCTCAACGGCTCAGTCATTGGTTTTGCAAGCTTGGAGAAATTCTCAATGAACCTCCTATAATATGCCGCAAGCCCTAAGAAACTGCGAATGTCTCCAACTGTCTTGGGTGTCTCCCATTCTGTAACTGTTGAAACCTTGGATGGGTCCACAGCTACTCCTTCTCCTGACACAACATGTCCAAGGAATCCTACCTCCTTCAACCAAAACTCACACTTGCTGAACTTGGCATACAATTTGTGCTCCCTGAGCTTCTCCAATACCAAACGCAGATGTGCCTCATGCTCTTGCTCATTCTTGGAATACACCAATATATCATCAATGAACACCACAACGAATTTATCCAAGAACTCCATAAACACCTTGTTCATCATATTCATGAAGTATGCAGGAGCATTAGTCAATCCAAATGACATAACGGTATACTCATACAATCCATACCTTGTAGTAAAATCAGTCTTCGGAATACTTCTCCCGAATCTTCACTTGTTGATAACCAGAACGAAGATCAATCTTAGAAAATACACAAGCTCCCTCCAACTGGTCAAATAGATCATTAATCACAGGTAAAGGATACTTGTTCTTGATAGTAACATCATTCAGAGAACGGTAATCAACACACATCCTCTGGGCTCCATCCTTCTTCTCAACAAACAACACTGAAGATCCCCAAGGTGACGAGCTTGGGCGAATGAATCCCTTTGCCTGCAACTCTCTAATCTGCTCCTTCAACTCTGCAAGTTCATTAGCAGGCATCCTATACGGTCTCTTAGCAATAGGCCTCGTGCCTGGTATTAAATCAATAAGGAACTCAATCTCCCTATCCGGTGGCATACCTGGCAACTCCTCTGGAAACACATCCGGATAATCCCTCACAACACGCACATCATCCAGGCTACCCCCCTTAAGAGAATTCACCTGAGCGTGCTGATGCTTATACTTGGACACATATCTGATCTTCTGCCCATTCGGTGTACGGAGAGTGATGGACCGACTAGCACAATCAATAACACCTTGGTACTTGGCTAGCCAATCCATGCCCAATATAACATCCAAACCTTGTGACTTCAACATAATCAAATCTGTAGGAAAAGCATGCTTCCCTATGGCTAGGCTTATCTGATAGCATCCCAAACTAGCTGACATCTCCGCTCCCGGTGAACTTATGAGCATGGATGACTTAAGAACTATGGTAGGTAACTCATGCTTATCCACAAATACCCTCGATATGAAAGAATGTGATGAACCAGAATAAAAAAGAACAAGTGAGGGTACTGAATTGATAAGGAACTTACCAATCACAGCATCAGGCTCATCATAAATCTCCTCCATGTTGACATGGTTCACATGCCCCTTGTTGAAAGGATTGGGCTTGGCGACTCCATTCCCATTGGGCTTCGACTCTGGGTAGTCTGTGGCATAGTGTCCCATGTTCTTGCACTTGAAACACTGGATGTGACTCAAGTCCTTTGGTGCATGGCCATTCTGACGGTTGTTTCCATTGCCTCCATTGGCTCCATTGCTTCTCCCATTCCCATTGTTCCTTCCATTGCCATTGCCATTCCTGTTACCATTGTGGTGGTTGTGGCCATTATGGTTGTGACCATTTCCACCATGATGGTTGTGTCCTCCACTGTGAACATGGCCATTCCCACCATTGTGGTTATGTCCATGGTTATGTCCTCCATTGCCACCATAAGAATTGCGTGGCTTCTGATGATGTCCAGAGTTATACTTGCCACCATTGTTGTTGTTGTACTTCCTCTTGCGGTTCTCAATGGCCTTCTGCTTTCCTTCCAACACAATAGCTTTGTCTATGAGCCCCTGGCATTTAGCAAAAGTAGCCACTGTCAACTAGAATCCCAACTCATCATTCAGCCCCTCCAAGAACTTCTCCTGCCTTGCTGCATCATTCCTGACATCATCTGGAGCATATCTTGCAAGCTTGTTGAACACCTCAACATACTCGGCCACTAAACGGCCTCCCTGATGCAAGCTGCGGAACTCCTTCTTCTTCAAGCTCATGGCGCCTGCTGAAACATGTGCAGCGCGAAAAGAAGACTGAAACTGCGCCCAAGTTTTGGTATCGATGGGATAGGTCACCAAGTAGTTGTCCCACCATGCACCGGCAGGACCCTCCAACAAATGTGAGGCAAACCTCACCCTCTCTGCCTCAGTACAACCAACTGTCTCCATGTTCCGGCCCACTGAACGAATCCAGTCATCCGCCACTATGCGTTCAGGAATGCTAGAGAACCTCTGAGGATTCAGCCTCAGGAACCTCGCAAGCGTGTCCACAGGTGGTGGTGGTGGCGCATTGTTGTTGTTGTTGTTGTTGCCCATGTTCTGAGTGAGCAACTGGATCAACTGAGCTTGTCCTTGAAGTAACTGTTGCATGTAAGCTGGCACTTCATTGTTGGTGTTCCCATTCCCCGTGGGATCACGTCTCGGCGGCATCTGTTGGGTAAGAATAGGTAAGTTACAGACAGAAAGTAGCTAGGGAAATATATCCTACCCCATATGCTTATTATGATCAAGACAACATATACATATACATCATATCATTCCACACAATCATCATACAATTATCACCAATCATCAATCATCAATATCATCAAGCAAAAGCACTCATACCAATAAGCAAATACAATCACACTATATAGTCTCAAAATATATTGCATAACTGATATAAGATCCTCAACACAACCACGGGTAATATAAGATCCTCAACACAACCATATATAAGAGTATATCAAGCAACCTAGTATTGCCATACCGAATAAGTGGACATGGTCAAATACGCTAACACGATAATGATAGTAAACTAATTGCCAGTGTAGTAATTCCGAACACTGTCTTTGCTAAACAGCATACGGTATTCGCGCCCGCTAATACGGTTGCGCCTTTTGGGACTCGGGTCATCTTCTTCTGCCAAGGTCTCCACTTCTGGTTCCTCTTCTTGTTATTCAACTCCATTGGCCTTCATCTACTCCTTCAGCCTCTTGATCTCCGCTTGCATCTCCATCCTCTCCTTCTCCAGCTTGTTGGTGTCCCTCTTGAGCTTGGTGTTCTTCTGCTGCAACTCAGTGATGGTGTATAGATCCGACTGGGTGCTCTTCTCCAGGTTGTGGATGTGCTTCTCCAGGCTCTGGATGAAGTAGGTAGTTGTATCTGGCCAAATGGTCCCAGGCACATACTTGAACTTCTTTGGACATATGTTCCCCGATGGAAGGATCATGGTCATCTTCTCGTAAACCGTACCCTTTAGCTGGCCGGCATACTGCTCAACGATGCGTCCAAGAGCCATGTGAGTGGCTATGCGCACACACTGCTCCTTCTCCGGGGCATGCACCTCGAATGAATTCGTGATCACCCTTTCTTCCGTCATGCTTCCTAGGAGAAATGTCTCCACTTTCCAGTAGTCATCAGCTCCCCTTGTTTCCACTATGTCCGGCTGAAAGACTGGCGCGTAGATGTTCAGGTAATGGAAAATTCCCCTGAGCTTAGGTCCAAACGCCATGGAGAGGTACGACAAAGTGGTCATCCATAATCAAAGAGAGGAAAGGCAAGATTAGAACATGTATGAATACGAGAGAGAGAAGGTAAGTAAGTACAAGACAGAGTGATATAAAGTAATGTTTTCATTCCTATGGCTTTTCTAATCCATTTTCTAGGGTCACTTCCTACAGTCAACACACTGCAATTCACATAGAATTGGAGTCTCTGTGATCAAGTGCCAGTCCCTGGATGGAACTCGCTGGCACACTTAGTATCATAGATGTATATCAAAGTACAAGTGCATCATTATTACAACGTATGATCCAGAATAAAACAAATAACAAGTTGCATAGCTCAAGGCTAGCTTATTCAACATAAATATAGAGGAAGCAAAAGCAAATAACGAGGAGTCCCATCAACATCCACAAGCAAACATGCTGAGTGTAGACCCGCAACCCTAAACGCACCTTACTGGTTGTCTGAAAAACCTGCAACACCGAAGGTTACAGCCCGACATCGGGTCAGTACATCTGATTTGTACGGCAAGTGACACGGAAGAGGTATATATAAAGGACCTACAACTATATGCCAGGTGTGTCAAAGGAAAGGCTTATGGTTTTGTTTTGCAGAAAGCCAATTTTCTCCTGAACTAAACTAGTCAAAATTTTAAGTTGAATTCTACCTGAAACACACAGCAACCCATGCTAATCTTTCCCACCAAATTATTATTAAGTGTTCATCTGTCAAGATCATTCATCAACGGTACTGACTAGTTGCTCAAAGTTCGTCCGTAACCGTGGAAACGGCTAATCATGATCAGTTTATACGCTCTTCAGAGGTTGTACACGTTCCCCACTGGACTCAACCCGAAGATTGAGACGAAGACTTTCCGAAGAGGTTGCCTCCACCCTTTGGTAGCCGGTACACCTAACACACATCTACATCAGCTAGCTACCAGGGCCAGGTTCCCCACAACGTACTCATGCTAAGCCGGAGCCCATATAGCAAGTTGTTGTACACGGAAGCTACTAGTAATATTGCTTGTCTGATCTTTTTGAGCCTGGACGGCGCCCACTGCGTTCAGAGGGTAGTCACCATGACGCACCCGGTTCACCACCAAAACAACCATTGGGTGCATTTAACCCCGGCACTGTCCTCAGACTAGGCCCAGCCACCAGGATGCAACCCGCCCGTCCAAAAGTGATTTCTATTTATTATAAAGTTGCTACACAAATTATTAAATTGCTCACACGCACTCCATGAATTCTCACAGCTCAAACCACTTCTAAAAGCATAGCAATAAAGTAACAACACGTGCTAGTTTGATCTACAAATACAAGTCAAGACATGTGGCTATCCTAACTGGTTTTGCAGCAACAGTAAAGTAAACTACCTATCATGCAATAGGGTGATATTCTTAACATAATGCATATAGAAAAATTATAGGTGTGAGTATGATCAAAGCATCACTTGCCTTCTTCCTGTTCCAGACGATCACAATCCTCACAAAAAGATGCGGCGCACTCCGGAGAATCTATACGAGCAAACATAACACGAATCAACATATATTCAACACAAATATGCACAAACAGTAATAAACATACAAAGAACAGTAGCAAAACTTGTCTAAAATAAGCTAAACTTAAAGTACTCGATAAAATAAAACTAACGCAAAAAGAAACGACGCAAATGGGCGCACCGTTTAAAAGATAAGGCTACCGGAAGTTCAAATTTGAATCTTCTTGGTATTCAAATTGGAAAACTTCAAACTTCTGCAAAACTAGGTCTACTGGCTAGAACTTTTCGACATGGTCGCAATGCAACTGGAATCACTTAATTCCGAGCTACGGTTAAAAAGTAACCGCGAAAATGGTACCGGGGTGGCACCGGGGTCCAATCTGCAAAAAGGACCTACTCGTAAATAATTTTTTTTTTGCGAAAAACGTGATCGGGTCCCTGGATGACGGTTCACCAGATCTGGGCGGTCCCAGCCGGCGGGCGGCGGCGGACGGCGGACCCGCGGGGCTATTTATAACCCGATCCGCGGATTTTTTTTTTAGTTTGAAACCAATTCGAAAACGGCTGGGCGCAAAAAAAAACAGTACAGGCCCATTAGGCCCAAAACAATTTTAGAAAAATAACGGATAATTATTTTTAATTTCCATTTTCACCATAACTTTTAAAATAATTAAATTTAATTTTTGGCATTACCAAAATATTCAATAAAAATAAAAACTTTGCAACTTATTTTTAAATACTTTTAAATACCTTTCCGGCAATTTACAAATACCGAAAAACTCCAAACAAAATGATTTTAAAATTCCTAAAATATTTATAGAAATTATTTATAACCCCAAAGTAAATTTAAAAAGTCTCCAGAAAATATTTTAAACTATTTTACAACATTTCAAAAATGGGGATAAGTCATATTATATCCTCTCCAATAAAATTGCCTTAAGTTGAAAAATGTTTAAAATATTAATAAAATCCAAATAATTCAAAACTTCAGCATGACATGCATATGATGATCTATTAACATCCGAATTTAAAACTTCAGTCATCTAATTTCTAGGTCATGTCATGTCAACTTCATCACATTGTCCCCAACGCCGTTACCCTCCTCTCTAGTTTTTTTCACCCTTTGTGAGGGATTCTTAGGCATAGAGCCCCACTGGCATCTTTTCCGTAGTATATACGCCATCAAGCCTCAGAAGGCGAAGAAGTCTGGGGAGGGTGGCGGTGTTGAGTTCAATCATCTCTGCGGCGGCCTGTTTTTGGCCAAGAAGCAAGGGGTACACTACTTCCCTTCTAGTCTGCCTGATTCTTTCAAGAACTGGAAAAAAAGTTGGTTCTACTGCAAGGTGACCGAGGGGCCGGGGGTGCGTACCTTGCCGCCTTACTTGGATGTTAGGCTAACTTCCTCTTAGGGCTGGAATCCCCGACTTACCAATGCTGATAAGGAGCAGGTGCTCCCCTTGATGCGAGAAGTCATCCGGTTGAAGAAGAACGGCTTAGACACCATGGATGTGATAGCCACCTTTGTGGTTCGGAAGATTCAGCCTCTTCAGGCCAAAGCTCGGGGGATGTGGACATATTCCGGGTTGCAGGACGACACCCGTTATAGAAATACCGAGATGCCCATGGACGAGTTTGAACTTCAGATGAAGATGATAACCAGCGTGACCCACGGGCTTCAGATGACTGTCCGAGTGAGGCCCCTCAGCATCGAGAATCCTCCCTCCTTGGTATGCCGATTTATGCCATGCGTATCTTGCGTGTGTTTCACTTGTTGGCTCTAACTCATACTTCCTTATTTTTGCTAGGATTTTACCCAGTTCCGATCTTCTATCCCTCTGGCTCCGCAACATCCTGCCGAGGAGGATGAAGACAGTACCGCCGGTGCAGGGGTCGGAGTTGAGGCGGGGGAGGAACTGGAGTCCGAGGCATCTCTGGCTCAGGAAGCGTCCGAGCAGCGCTCAAAGAGCAACCAGGACCGCGAGTCGGCGCGGGAGGGGCTTACTCGGACCCGTAAGAGGGCTCATACTCCGAGTGGCGAAGAGGGCAGCAGGAAACTTCCGCCCTTGAGCCTCAGCTCTGGGAAGGTTGCGCCCATGAAGAAGAAGAAGCTTGTCACACTTGGGGGCCGAGAGGCTAATCCCCAGGGGGTGTTGCTGTTGAAAAAGCCAAGGGGGCTGGATCTGGTTCGGCCAAGGTTGCTCCCCCGAGGCGTGCCTTGAAGACCGTCCATAAGTAAGACTGTTAGTTTTCATATGCTTTGACGTTCTGCTGGTTTCCCAGGCCCGTTCTTAGTTGTTTTATTTTGCAGTGTTCGTCCGAGTGGTTCTGAGACGTTGCCTGGGATCGAGGATCCCGAGGCCGAAGCTATGGAGGATGTTAGTACTTGCGAGGTGACTGACTTTCCTGGAATGGACACTATTCCAGAAGATACTACGGCTGTTCGTGAGAATTCTTCGCTGTTTTTGCTGAGACTTTTACTGCTATCGTCCTTTCTCTTTTAATTGTTTGTTGTTTCTGCTGCAGACATGGATGTTGACTCTACTGCTAACCCAACTCGGATTGCTGCCGAGCCTGCCATTTCTAGGGTCACTCCTCCTGAGGTGATAGTTTCCGAGGGGACGGTATCCTCTGGGTCTGGTTCCCGAGCTGCCGCACCCGATGTTCCAGCTGGGGAGGCTGTTAAGGAGACCCCTTTCGCCTCGACGGCTGCGCGAGGGAGTGAGCCTGCTATCTCGATAGCCATCCCAGTCGGGGCCCCAGTGGAGAGTGCTATTGTTGGTGGATTGAAGGAGTCCTTGGTTAAGTCCACTCAGTTTGAGCTACGGCTGCGGGAGTTAGCATCCGAGGCCGAGTTGGTGAAGTCCAACATGCACGTAAGTACTTACGTAAGTTTTCCTACCCAATGGGTGTAGCCCCCAAGGCTCCGAGTAACTTTGCGAAGTTATTCGGAGTCTTGTGATAAGAGGTTTTCATTACAGTGAACTTCCAGTGGGAGCACTTCTTTGTGCACCCACTAGGTGTAGCCCCCAAGGCTCCGAGTAACTTTGCGAAGTTATTCGGAGTCTTTTGATAGGAGGTTTTATTTTAGTGAACTTCCAGTGGGAGCACTTCTTAGTGCACCCACTAGGTGTAGCCCCCAAGGCTTCGAGTAACTTTGCGAAGTTATTCGGAGTCTTTTGATAGGAGGTTTTATTTCAGTATGGTATTCCTCTTGTTTTCATAGGAGGCATGCAAGCTTGGGTCGGCCTTCGTGAAGTTGCAGGATAAGAATACTGCTGCCAGGAATGCGTACGAAACGCTGCTTGAAGAGCACATTAAACTGAAGAAACAACATGTTGAGGACAATGGTAAAAACTCTTTGAGTTTCCAAGCTGCCATTTTTCATCGTCTTATTTTTCCGTTTGACGTTCTGCTTGCAGAGGCGGCGAAGAAGGCCTTTGATGCGAAAGTCAAGGAGAACGATGATTTTGTTGCTAAGATGAAGAAGGAAATAGACCAGGTTGAGAAACGGGCCAAGGTTCAGAAGGCTTTGGAGACAAGTCTGCATTATTACAAACAGGCGGTGAAGGAAAATGAAGCTTGTATCTCGAAGCTGGAGTCTGACTTGGAGAAACTATCGGAGCTGCGTGCCGAGGATAAGAAGAAACATCAAGCCGAGTTGGAAACCACTCGGGAGGCGGTGAAAACGGCTGAAGAGTATTGCGCTGGGCGGTTTGCCGTTTTTAGTGAGACCTTGTCTGGTGAGTTTTGTCGTCCGGGTTGTGATAAGGACTTGTTTCCAAGTCTTCTATTGTGTACTCGTGTTCTCCTTTGATGCAGCATATGGAACAGATCCGGAGGCCGAGCAAGCTCGCATGGCCGACTTTGCGGAAGTCATGAAGAGGGATAACTATACGCCAGTTACCACAGAATTTGCTCTGGCTCGGGGACTGCTGACCATGAGGTGCGCTAAAGCGAAGAAATTTGTTGAAGAAGTTATGGGTGCTACCCTGGCTTTGAAGAGCAAACTGTCACCTGATGAGTGAAGCAGAGTGAAATTGGACACGGTTGTTCCCATCCTCCAGGAGGCCCCTCATCAAGTGGCCCGTTGGAAACGCTCAGCGGCACGGAGAAGTGAAAATTATGCACTGGCGTTGACCAAGGCGCATTTTCCGGAGCGGGTCCATAATCTTGAGCGGGTTGGCTGTGGAGATCCGAAAGAAGGTCAGAGCTGCACCTCCTTCCTTCCGCGTTATGCTGAAACTGCTAGCCGAATTGCCCTGATGCCCGATCTGGACTTCTTTGTTGAGTCAACTGGCGTAACCAGTGAGTCTGACGAGGCGGGCGAGGAATGAGTGAAGTGTAGTGAAAAACACTGGTTTGAGATTTTCCTCGGGATGCCGACAGGATCTGTAATAAGTTGCACTGTGTGGTTGTGTCGTTACACTCCTTCGTTTGGTTGATGAACTCGTATTCTGTTTCTTTGTGGGAAACGAATATTTCTGCCTATGCTTGCTTTTATTTTTCCGTGAATTTTCTAAGTTTTTATTCGAGCTGCGCATAACTCGGAAGAAAACCTGATTTTATCGCTTTAAGCAGCCCCCAAGTCTACTGAGACTTGAAGGTACTTAGAAGAATTTTCTATTGAAGATCTTGTAGACAAGATCCTCAATGCAGATGATGTTGTGCTTCCCAAGCCTGTGGGGCATTGGTGAGCACCTATAGTAAGTTTTCTAAGTTCTCGTCCGAGCTGCATGCAGCTCGGATGAAAAACCTGATTGACAGTTCTCGTCCGAGCTGCGCATAGCTCGGAGAAAAAACCTGTTTTTGCAACTTTAAGTAGCCCCCAAGTCTCCTGAGACTTGAAAGTACTTAGAAATTTTTTCTATTGATGATCTTGTAGACAAGATCCTCAATGCAGATGATGTTGTGCTTCCCCAAGCCTTTGGGGCGTCGGTGAGCACTTATAGTAAGTTTTCTAAGTTCTCGTCCGAGCTGCATGCAGCTCGGATGAAAAAACTGATTGACAGTTCTCGTCCGAGCTGCGCACAGCTCGGAGAAAAACCTGTTTTTGCAACTTTAAGCAGCCCCAAAGTCTCCTGAGACTTGGAAGTACTTAGAAATTTTTTCTATTGATGATCTTGTAGACAAGATCCTCAATGCAGATGGTGTTGTGCTTCCCCAAGCCTTTGGGGCGTTGGTGAGCACTTATAGTAAGTTTTCTAAGTTCTCGTCTGAGCTGCATGCAGCTCGGATGGAAAACCTGATTGATAGTTCTCGTCTGAGCTGCGCACAGCTCGGAGAAAAACCTGTTTATGGAAAAGAGATTGAACAGGACACGCTATGTGTATGGAATAATATTTATTCAAGTCTTACAAGCGTGCTCATGCATAGAAACGTCGCAATAACTGGGCGTTCCATGCATGAGGCTCTTCTATCTTATTAGTTACATCGTATAGGTGGTAGGCCCCATTATGCAGTACTCTAGAGATGATATATGGGCCTTCCCATGGGGGAGCTAGTTTGTGATCCGTAGTTTGCTTAATGCGAAGTACCATGTCGCCCTCTTGGAAGGATCAAGCTCGGACATGTCGGTCGTGGTATCGGCAAAGGTCTTGCTGATAGAACTCCGATCGGGTGAGAGCTAAATTTCGTTCTTCTTCCAAGAGATCAACGCCATCTTGTCGTGCTTCTTCAGCTTCGGCTTCTGTGTACTGGCTTCTACGGGGGGCATTGTTCTTGAGGTCACTCGGGAGGACTGCTTCTGAACCGTAGATGAGAAAGAAGGGGGTTGACCAAGTTGAGCGATTGGGGGTTGTACGGAATCCCCACAAGATTGAAGGGAGTTCATTGACCCAGGCGCGTGCTGCTTCCTTTAGTTCTCGAAGTAGCCGAGGCTTGATTCCTTTGAGTATTAGTTCGTTGGCTCGTTCGACTTGGCCGTTGGACTGTGGGTGTGCAACTGAGGCGAAGTTGACCTGAATGCCATTGGACCAACATAATTTCTTGAATTCAGCCGAGTTGAAGTTCGATCCATTATGAGTGATGATGTCATGCAGGACACCAAACCGATGTATGATGCCTTGCATAAAGCTGACTGCTGTGGCGGAGTCGAGGGTCTTGATAGGTTTCGCTTCTATCCGTTTTTTAAACTTGTCTACTGGGACCAAAATGTGGGTGAAGCCGTGCTTGCCCGTTCGGAGTGGTCCGATCATATCGAGTCCCCATACTGCAAATGGACAGGCTAGGGGGATTGTCTTCAGCTCGGAAGCTGGTTGGCGGGGCTGTTTAGCATAAAACTGACAGCCTTCACAGTGGTCCACGATGTACCGAGCATCGCTGAGAGCGTCGGGCCAGAAGAAACCAGCTCGGAAAGCTTTTGCCACCAACGTCCGGCTTGAAGCATGAGTGCCACAATCTCTTGCATGGATGTCTTGTAGTAGGCAGCGGCCTTCTTCCTCGGAGATGCATCGCTGGGGGACATGAGTGATGTTGTTCCTGCACAGCTCCCCATTGATTGCCGAGTAAGACTTGGATTTGCGGACGATCTTCTTGGCTTCTATTTTTTCTTCAGGCAGCTCCTGTTTTTGCAGATAAGAAAGGATTGGGAGTGTCCATTCGGGGGGAATAACCTCCACATCAAAAACCATATCCACTACTGCGGGTATATCCTCTTTGTTGGGGATGTTATGGTCAGGCAGCATATGTGGATCGGCTTCTAGGAAAGGGTCCTCCTTGACTTTTGGGGAATGCATGTGCTCCAAATAAATCACTGGCGGGATCTGAACCTGAGTAGAACCCAATTTGGCTAGGTCATCTGCTGCCTGATTCTTATCCCTTGGAATATGATGGAGCTCCAGCCCATCAATTTTTTTCTCCAATTTTCTCACTGCTACGAAGTAGGTTGTCATGGCTGGACGTCTGATGTCCCACTATTTCATTACTTGGTTGATTACTAGGTATGAATCTACGAATATCATAAGTCTCCTGATTCCGAGTGAAATGGCCATTCGCATGCCGTACAAGAGGGTCTCATACTCGGCTTCGTTATTTGTTGCTGGGAAATGGATTTGGAGGACGTATCTCATCTCGTCCTTTCTTGGTGAGACCAATACTACCCCTGCCCCTGCGCCCTGTAGCATCTTGGATCCATCAAAGAACATCGTCCAATGCTCTGGCGTTGGCTGTGGGGGATGCTGGACCTCAATGCACTCGGCCAGGAAGTCCACCAGTGCATGTGACTTGATTGCTTTTCTAGCTTGGTAACTGAGCTCAAAGGGTAGTAGGTCCAGACTCCATTTTGCTATTCTGCCTGTTGAATATCTGTTATTCATAATTTCTGCCAGGGGAGCTTCAGAAACCACTGTGATGGAATGATCCTGGAAGTAATGTGCGAGCTTCTGCGATGCCAAGTAAATTCCCATTGCCAGCTTCTGGTAGTGGGGATATCTCTGCTTGGATGGTGTGAGGACTTCGGAGATGTAGTACACCGGTCTTTGTACTTTTTGTGATTTCCCTTCTTCTTCCCGTTCCAACACTATGGCTACACTGACAACTCGGCTTGTGGCTGCAATATATAACAAGAGCGGCTCTTTTTCTTGGGGTGCTGCCAGGACTGGCCGAATTGACAATTGCTTTTTGAGTTCTTCGAACGCCTTTTGAGCTTCCTCCGTCCAGACAAAATTCGGTCATTTTTTCATCAGTTGGTAGAGAGGTAGGGCTTTCTCACCCAATCTGGAGATGAACCAACTGAGTGTTGCGAGACAACCTGTCAATTTTTGGACGTCTCGGAGCTCCTTGGGAGGCTTCGTGTTTTGAATTGCCGCGATTTTTTCTGGGTTGGCTTCTATCCATCTCTCGGAGACCATGAATTCGAGTAACTTCCGCACGGTGGGCGCCAACTGTCGTGGATAGAATCCTGACAATAGATATAGGGGTATGAACGGATCTAAATGAATCTGTACGTCGAGAGGGTTGACGCAAGAGGATTATACAGGTTAGGCCTCTCCGTAGAGAAAAAAAACCTTAGTCATGTCCCGGGCTTACTGGGGTGTTCTTTCTTCAGAATACTGAGAAGTGGAGAATGTTGCGCGTGCCCACACCGGAGGGGAGGGGGGCTTATATAGAGTGCGCCCCTGCCCTCTTAATGCCTCGGCTTAAATGGGTCTTAATTACAAGATTGAATGCGTACTTAATTACGGAAACGGTATGCCAAAAATTCTCGCGGTATTGTATGCTTTCTATCCGTTGTGTTCCTGTCTTCCGAGTAGGAGAGGACTGACCGATCACTTCCGAGTGGCGATCTACTCAGATCTTGCTGCACTTCCGAGTAGCCGTGTATTCGGAAGTGGCTTCTGATCTCCGAGTAACTTGTTACTCGGAGATTGTTGATGTTCCATGTTTTTTACTGGTCTTATTTTGTTTGGGAATATAAGGGAAAACCAGGGCCTAAGGATACCCCCTGGTTTCCCTTTCCTAGGGGTATGCCTTTAGTATTACCACGACAATAGTACTTCCCAATAATTGCATCCTTACATTTATCCCAAGAATCCATGCTATTCCTAGGTAAGGATTGAAGCCACTCTTTAGCTCTTCCACTCAAGGAGAAAGGAAAATGCTAGATATTAACAATGTCACCATCTACTTCTTTGTACTTTTGCATAACACAAAGTTCAACAAAATTATTTAAATGCAAAGCAACATCATGTCTGGCTCCCGATAATTGTTCGTTCATAAACAAGATTAAGTAAAGCAGGTTTGAGTTCATAAGAAGGCACCAAGGTGGCGGGTGGAGCAATAGGAGTGCACATAAAGTCATTATTGTTGTGACTTCTAAAGTCACAAACCTTAGTGTTTTTAGTGGAACGCATAGTAACAGAGGCAAGCAAGAACAAAGTAAACAATTTTTTTAGTATTTTGGATATAAGACACACAAGCTAAGATAAAAAAGTAAGTAAACTAGCAAGAGTAAAAAGCTAAGATAAAAAAAGTAAGTAAACTCCCCTATCTTGAAGCTTGGAATCCCGGCAACGGCTATAGAAATTTTCTTGATGGGTGTAGATAACACCTCCTTATTGGTTATCCGAAGTGCAAGGTTATGATGTAGATAGCAGCAAATTTCCCTTATGTCAAGACTGTAAGGTTTATCGAACAAGGAGGATTCCTGAGTCAACAAGTAGGTGTCTGCTGCTCTGGCGCTAATAGAAGACGTGGACATTCCACTACTGGAATTCTCTTGTTTGTCATCTTCCATGGCGGACGGAAACATATGATCGGCCGTCGGCAAAGAGGTTGGCCGTCTGTCCTCGGACGGCACAGCTCTGGTCAGTCGTTTCTTTGGCAAAGAGGCGCTTTGCCGTCTGCACAAAATCGACAGACGGCAAAGGTCTTTGCCAACGGCATAACGACAAGCAGATGGGAGAGCGGGCGTGACGGCAAAGATGTTTCAATCCCCTCCGTCATGCCATTAACGGCGAGGTGTGCCGTCTAGAGACAGACGGCAAAGAAAGATGACGTCATCAGCTAGGGCGTCTCATGTCAGACTGTTGGCAGTCTTTGTCATCCGCCTGGCGGACTGCATAGAAGACTGGTTTGTCGTCTGCCTTGGCAATGCAGACAGCATACTGACCAAATGGTCACCCAGTCTGTTGCCATATTGCACAGCTAGGTGCCACGTGTCCTTTTTGCCGACCATCAGCAGACGACAAAGGCTATGCCCACCGCCGGCAGACGGCAAAGAGCCTGGATAGCCTCTGTTTTTTCTGTTTTCTTTTAAATCCCTGCATTTGACAAAAATATAGCAATATATATAAGCATGTACCTGTTCTCAAACAGCAGTATAAGCACCCACACATGTTGATCAACCAAAACTATGCATATATGTTCATCGATCCCATACTCTCATAAATAGTCTCAAACACACAAGTGATCAAACACATGTTCTCCAAACACAATATATACATAGTACAAAGTAAACCAGCAACTATCAAACACACAAGTGACCAAAACAGTTTATAAAACTAAGCTACAATCCAAATGCAACACTCCATCATAGCATCACTCCCTTGAAGCAAATCTGCAAAATGAGGCTAAGAAAGTTATAAGAAAAACAAGTAGAAGCAGAAGTAAAATGAGAAGAAGGAGAAGAAGAAGAGTGTTTTATTCTTCTTCTTTTGAGCAAACAAAGCTAACATAAGCACTGGTGATCAAATTAATCTAAATTTAGCATATTTTAAGGAAATTAAGCTAATTTTAGAATTTTTGAGCAACTAAGTAAACTTTAGCAATTGTTGAGCTAATTTAAGCTAGCTTTAGCATTGTTTGACCCAATTAAGCTAACTTTAGCATTTTGTGAGCAAACTAAGATGACTATGTCAGTTTTGGAACTAACTAAGCTAAATATGTCCTTTTTGTGTAAAATAGGCAAAGTATGGCATTTTTCGAATAAATATAGGATTTCATAAGCTAAATATGCTAAATATAGGATTTCATAAGCTAAGTATGTACCCCTACATGACTTCTTCTCTCATGTGTGAGTAATTCCCTGATGTAGGCAAAGGGGATCGTACGGATTGGATGAGTTAGATCATGTAATAGTTCATCAGATTGTTGGGGGCATGTTGCCTATCATCTAATTGATGTTTATCATCTCTGTTACAACTTGTTGCTCTTAATGCTTTCAACTTTGGGCCCGAGTTCCATGATTTCAGATCTGATCACCCTTTTGTTTATTGAGTTTGAGGTGTTCTTGATCCTATCTATGAGTTGTATGCACCTATTGTAGTCCAGAACCGGCGATGCCAATGGTGAAAGCTTGGGACACCAAAGGGGATGGACTATAATTTAAGGATTCCGTGTATCCATGAAGTGTTAATGGTTTGTTCCGGTGCTCTTTGACAGGAGTACCTTAATCTCCCTAAGTTCCTTTTGGCCCCGTTCGTAGCGGGAGGGTAGGACAAAAGATGTTGTGCAAAGTTCTTATTGCAAGCACGTACAACTACCTTGGGATACATGCCTGATGTTTGATATTTGCCTAGATGATCCTTTCTTTTCTGTGAGCCTTGCCCGTGTTAGAATCTATTACATGTTTGTTCTCATCCAAGCAGCGCCCAACCATCCATCTCCCTAACTTACAGTGTTTCTTTCCGCTGGTTACTAGTTTTTTACTTTCGATGTTTTACTTTTGCTGTTTCACCACCACTATTACCACTATTATCATCACCACTACCACTACCATATTACCGTTGCTACTAATAATTTTGTGCAAGCAAGTGTTTATTTCAGGTGCGGTTGAACTGACAACTCAATTTTCAAAGCATGTACGTATTCTTTGTGTCCTCAAGAGTCGAATCAATAAATTGGGTTATCTTGCCCGCGAAGACTATCTCGATCCCCTACAGTTGAGGGTTATCAAGTATTGTTTTCTGGCACCGTTGCCGGGGACCATAGCTTTATTTACAGGTCTACTTGAAGTATCCTACCTGTTGCACGTTATCCACTATGGGTAAGAAAGGAGACCCCAAGGTTCCGATCTTACCATCCCGTACGAGACGAGGTACTACTCTTAACACTAGTGCTCAACTTGATTCACCTTCAGTTATGGGTATGTTTGATTCACCTCAGTTACATGCTACTTCTGCTGAGTCTGGAAATATGCCAGACACTTTTGATGATGCTTATACTACCTTTGAAACTACTGGTTCACTTGGTT
This sequence comes from Bromus sterilis, assembly GCA_950022295.1. Lineage (NCBI taxonomy): Eukaryota > Viridiplantae > Streptophyta > Magnoliopsida > Poales > Poaceae > Bromus > Bromus sterilis. The sequence continues at coordinate 109,951,306 of OX465596.1, read as the reverse complement.
CTTTTATTGTAGAAGAGATTGCTGCTGCTGCCCGATTCTCGGGAGTTGAAATACTTGTTACCAAAACCCCTATTGCAAAAACTCATGATTTTACTAGCCTCAAGGAGAAACTCTTTGAGGACGATTATGTTATACTTGATGATGATTTTTGCCGGGAGCTTAATGAATGTGCTGATTTCGACCCTGCTACTATAAAGAAGTTGCTAGCAAAGCACTCCTTGAAGAACAAGTTTACTCCTGATCCTAATTTTTCTACGTCTCCTTGATAATTCCCAAACGTATCTATAATTTATGCTTGCTCCATGCATGTTTTGTGTGAATTTGCCAAGATTTGCTTGAACTTTCATAAACTTTTGAGCATATTTGGACTAATCTATTAACCCAGTGCACCAGCTGCCAGTTGTTGTTTTCTGCTGTTTTTGTATTTCAGGTTTTCCGGCCATTAAAAGTTCTCCAAAAAATCCGGAAAAATCAGATAAAAAATCAGCGACCCGGAAGCTTCTGGAATCACCAAGGCAGCGGAGGGGGCCACCAAAGGGACTCCAGAAGGGTCCCTGGCGCGGCCCCACCCTAGGCCGCGCCAGGGGGCCTCCTGGCTGCCCTGTGGGTCCCCTCGATGCCCCCCTCCGCCTATATTTAGCCCTCGGGGTGGAAACCCCCTAATATCGATCTCTTTTCTGCGAACTCGCCTCTGTACCGCCGCCTCCGCCGTTTCAAGATCTGGGCTGCCTGGAGAAGCTGCCCCGGCAACCTGCCGGGAGGAGGAACCCCCTCCGGGAGACCATCCATAGCCATGGACGCCTCCCGGATGTGTCGTGAGTAGTCCCCCTTGGACCATGGGTACGTGACCAGTAGCTATGTGATGTTCCTCTCCCCTCTTTGTGCTTCCACTTTCGAGACCTCGTGAGCTGCCTCACATGATCGAGGCACTTTTGTAATTTCTCCTGTTGCTATGCTGAGTTTGCTGGGATCTGATGGTTATGAGACTATGTTCAGATTGTGATGAGTAATATATTTGGTTCTTCTCTTTTATATTTTGTTCTTGAGTAAATTCTTGCATGTTCTCCGTTGCAGTATTTTGCTTTGGCCAAGTAGTTTGCTTGCAACTCCAAGAGGGAGCGTTATGCTTGATTGTGGGTTCATCCCCCTGATGTCTAGCTTGAGTGACAGAAACATGAGACTAGGGGATGTGTTGTTTCCACCAGGGATAAATCAACGGTGCTTGTACCCACGGGCGCAGGGATTTTTAACTTTACGCAAAGTTCTTTTAATGCAGTTGTCTGTTGCTTTGAGTTTACACTTTGGGTGGGATTCACAACTTAATACCAGCGAGATGTTCTGGATAGATATCTCAAGGTGGATGATTATTAGTAGATGTAGTTGGATTTTGGTCTACTTACCTTGGCGTACTGCCCATTTCTTTTGAGCCCTTCCTTTCTTTGCAGCATAGTTAGCATTGCGGTGCCTTCATAATTCTGTCAATTGCCGAGCTATGATTTGTTTACCTCGCTAGCACTTTTATCATCTTTTGGGAGAGAGACATCACTAGTGAAAATCACGGGACCCCGGTCCATCTTAACATCATTGTTTACACCCTTAGTTTACCTTCAGTCTTTACTTTCAGTTCCACTTTTATCTCTTGCGTTGATCCTTTGTAAACAACAAGGTCGGAGGAATTGACAACTCCTCTGTACTCGTTGGGAGGAAAGTTATTTGTATCTGTGTGCAGGTCCACGTCAAGCTCCGTGACACCTACTTGTATCTCTTGGAGTCCTATTGGTTCAATACTCAACCTTAGCATCTTTGCTAAGGGAAACTTGCTACTACACTTCATCTCACCTTCCACTTGGGGTAACCAACGAGGAGAGTTTCCACACTGTGTCAAGCAATTTCTGGCGCCGATTGCCCGGGGAAGCAAACAAACTACACCTGTCAACTCTCGCACCATCAAGAAATTCCTGGCGCCGTTGCCGGGGATTCCGAAGCGCAGCAGAAGAGTGGTCCCGCCAACCGCCTAATTTCTGGCGCCGTTGCCGGGGACTCCAGTCTACAAGATAGGGGAGTTGCACACTATCTTTTATCTTTGCTTTTTAGTCTTGTTAGTTTACCTTTCAGTTTTTACTTTTGTGTCCCTTATCAAAAATACCAAAAATACCTGTTACCTTGTCAGTAGTTACCACTATGGCTGGTCCTTTTGCCTTTGGTGAGGCAGAAGTACTTACCTTTACTCAAAGAGGTGGTGAAAGTTTGAAAGATGCTTGGTATAGAATTAATGATTCTCAAAAAAAGAGCCACCAAGAAGCAATCCATTACTATCTTGCTTAGAAATTTTTATGTTGGGATCACTTCTTGGAATAGGTTTCTTTTAGACACTGCTATCAATGGGAACTTCATAGAGGCCCCAGTTTGGGAAACCCTTAATGTTATTGAAAATCTTATTGGAAGTCTCCCAGTTGTTAGTATTAAGGAGGACATTACTTTAGCTCACATTATGAGAAAACTTGAAAAAATAGAGCTAGAGATGCCAAGTATCGATAGGGTGAATGAGTTAGATCTAAGATTCAAGGGAATTTGAATAGGCTAGATAACTCCATGCAGAAAATTGTCAAAACTTTGGAGACTATTAAATCCCTTGATGATAAGTCTTCTAGGATAGAAAAGATTGAGGAAGTTATTGAAACTCTAGGAACTACCTTTCCCTCAATCAAAACCAAAAAGGATGAAACTCCGGCAAAGAAGGAACCTAAGTTCGTTTACGTCCCCAAGGTTCCTCGAGCTAAAGCAAACACACCCATTATCAAGAGAGTTGAAACGGTGAAAACTTTGGAGGAGACACCTATCTTTAACTTTAATGAAATTCCAATTGATTTCCCTCCTTTTGATTTTATTTCAAGAAGCATTTTCATTCATCCTTTATTTGAGAAACCTATTAAGACCAGTTGCACTATTGAAGAGCTTTTTTATGATCGTGATGATGGTTCAATGGATACAATTTGATCTTCTACTTTAAGCCTATCTAATGGCTCTAAAGAAGCGCTTTCGGGAGGCAGCCCACAACGAATTTAGGCTTTTCTTTTTGCTTTTCTTCTGTTTTTAGTGGTCTTGATGATTTTTACTACTGTAGCAACATCATTGTATCTTTACTTTTCAAGCTTTGTGCCAAGTTTAGCCTCATACGACAAGGGAAGTGAAAGTTGTGACATGCTGTCCAGAAAACAGATTCTGTCCTCGTGACTAGAAAAATCAGAGAAAAATCCCAGTTCATCTTTTTGAGCTGAGATGTTTACACAGCGTGCTCTATACAATTACGAAACTTTCGTATGTTCTGAGTTTTTTTATTTGAGTTGCATAAGTACTCCTAAAAAATTTGTTTTTACCTGCTGGTCTGTTTTTCACAGATTCTGTCCTGTTTTGCCTTTTCTTCGTTTTGCAAATCTTAAGCTTGCTTTTTCTTTTCAAAAACTTGTTGGCAATCTTGAGAAACAGTAGCTCTTCAAGTTTATCCATTTTTCCAGTAGAGAAAAATTATTTTAGTAGGGCACTAACCTCTCTAATCAGTCTACAATGAGTTATGTATGAAGGGAGTTTTCAAGTTCGCGATGGAAGATGATGAAAGAAGATCTTGGAGTGTCAAACGCTCAAACTTGGGGATTCCCATGTGCACCCCCAATAAATATTCAATGAGACTCAAGCGTCTAAGCTTGGGGATTCCCCCGTGCATCCCCTTCTTCATCAACAATTATCACTTCGTCCCTTGTTGCACTATATTTTTATCGCTTCATGCGTTGTGTGTTATGTGGAGCGTCTCACTCTTTACTTTTCTAGGTTTGTTGTTGCTTTGTTTGCTGTAGTAAAAACTTAGACCCCATCTTACTCTTTTGGGTGGGATATATACACGCTCCGGTTGAACTAGAACTCCTCGTAGGATTTGCATGCTTATTCTTTTAGCTATGAGTTGTTCTTTTTCTTTTCTTAGTTGCTGCTCTGTTTAGTTGTAGTGCTTTAGTTTTTCTAGAGATTTTCTTTTGTTTTAGGTTGAACTTTCTATAGGTTGCATGTTTTATCTTGTTAGAGAGTTTGCCTGTTGCACTGAGTTTTGTGTCTTGACTAGAAGTAGGTAGTTGAAGTTGCTATTCTCTTTGTAGTAGTAACTTGCAATAGTTTTGAGGTATTGACTAGAGTAATGTTTGAACTTTTGGTGTCAAGAGCTCGAGCCTATTAGTGATAGATGTCGTATTTTGGGAAATCCGTGTGTTTTTCAAAAACCAAAAACCCCTGTTGAGGACTCTAGCTACTAGATGGATCACTAACCTCTGGAGGGTTCGAATATTAGAGTACACTCACGTACCATGAGTCGAGGATGCGCAAGGATAACCAAACCCCCATACACTCCTCCTCGGGGTACTTGTCTCTTTGTGAACCTCCTGATTAGATTGAGAGTTACCGATAATAAGTGCATGAGTTCTTCGGACTAATGTGAGTATTCGAAAGTTGACACTTCCACCCACCTATACTTTTTCTAGCCTCTTCGGTACCGTGCATTGCCCTTTCTCACCTTGAGAGTTGGCGCATACTTCGCCGGTGTATCCAAACTCTTGGCACGATAGGCTCTGTCATCATAAGCGTCTTTATAACTTCCCTCAAAACAGCCACCATACCTACCTACAAGGCATTTCCATAGCCTTTCCGAGATACATTGCCATCCAACATCCACCTTCTCATGACTTGATCCTCATGTCATACATGCTACTTGCTTGATCGATGAGCCGCATGCTAGTTGGGCCTTGCCCTAATCATTGCTACATGACGCGCTAGTATCATTGCATATCCTGCTATCCTGGCAGAGGCATAAATTTGCATCATGATAGTTATATCTTCTTTATGTGACTACCTTTGTAAAGTGTGAAAGATCTCCTATATTCTTGTAAAATATAGAGTGTTGCCCCTAAAGTGAGAAAAAGATCCCAAAGAGGACAAAATCAAAAGATCCCAAAGAGGACAAATGAGAGTTCAATAGAAAGAGCCATTGAGGCCACCAAAAAAATACAAAAAAATAGAAAAAAGAGAAAAATAAAAATAAAAAGAGAGAAGGGGGCACACTACTATTCCTTTTTGAGAGATCCACACTAGTACTTCATCCTCTATCCCTTGTACTCCATAGAAATCATCATCATGCATATAGCTATGTGGGGAACTTCACACTATAGAACTTGGCTTGTATATTCCAATGATGAGCCTCCTCAAACGAGCTCTAGGTCTTCTTGAGCAAGCAAGTTAGATGCACCCCCACTAGTTCCCTTGGAGAGCTTTTAGCTCACATGTGCATCCGTTGCATGGAAATCCCTACTCCTCACATCATATCTATCATATGGCCTTCTCTCGCCTATGATTGTCCTCATTGATGTGAGCCGTTCACACCTTTTTCACTTCCTCCTCCACCTTCTTTCTGTTTCGCCTTTTAGGTGTCAACTTTCTTGCTCACGCTCATCCATTGCATGAGTGCTCAAAATATCGAAAGGGAGTGGATCTGTTTGACTTGTACCTTGCTAGTGGTCTAGGGACGAGTCAAGATAAGAATCCAAAGGAGACCAAGTGTGAAAATTTAGTAGATCGTTGTTCTCAACAACCTTTTTTCTCTCTTTTTCCCAGTCCCCTGCTTGCACGCAAACACCATTTGGAGACATTCGAGTCACGGACAGCGAGAGCTCTTGCACCTTTTGTTCTTTTGTTGCTTGTGTCAATGCTAATATAGACTCTTTCTAGTTAAGACTTTAATTGAATTGCATGCTTTAATTGCTTTAATTAAAAGTCCTTATATGGATGTGTGGCATGTCACCACAGAAATTATGCTTGTTATCATTTACCTACTCGAGGACGAGCAGGAATTAAGCTTGGGGATGTTGATACGTCCCAAACGTATCTATAATTTCTGCTTGCTCCATGCATGTTTTGTGTGACTTTGCCATGATTTGCTTGAACTTTCATACACTTGTGAGCATATTTGGACTAATCTATTAACCCAGTGCACCCAGATGCCAGTTGCTGTTTTCTGCTGTTTTGTATTTCAGGTTTTCCGGCCATTAAAATTGCTCCAAAAAATCCGGAAAAATCAGATAAAAAATCAGCGACCCGGAAGCTTCCGGAATCACCAAGGCAGCGGAGGGGGCCCACCACAGGGACTCCAGAAGGGTCCCTGGCGCGGCCACACCCTAGGCCGCGCCAGGGGGCCTCCTGTCTGCCCTGTGGGTCCCCTCGATGCCCCCCTCCGCCTATATTTAACCCTTGGGGTGGAAACCCCTAATATCGATCTCTTTTTCGAGAACTCGCCTCTGTACCTCTGCCGCCGTTTCAAGATCGTGGATGCCTGGAGAAGCTGCCACGGCACCCTGCCGGGAGGAGGAACCCCCTCCGGGAGACCATCCATAGCCATGGACGCCTCCCGGATGTGCCGTGAGTAGTCCCCCTTGGACCATGGGTCCGTGACCAGTAGCTATGTGATGTTCCTCTCCCCTCTTTGTGCTTCCACTTTTGAGACCTCGTGAGCTGCCTCACATGATCGAGGCACTTTTGTAATTTCTGTTATTGCTATGCTGAGTTTGTTGGGATCTGATGGATTATGAGACTATGTTCAAATTGTGATGAGTAATATATTTGGTTCTTCTCTTTTATATTTTGTTCTTGAGTAAATTCTTGCATGTTCTCCGTTGCAGTATTTTGCTTTGGCCAAGTAGTTTGCTTGCAACTCCAAGAGGGAGCGTTATGCTTGATTGTGGGTTCATCCCCCTGATGTCTAGCTTGAGTGACAGAAACATGAGACTAGGGGATGTGTTGTTGCCACCAGGGATAAATCAACGGTGCTTGTACCCACGGGCGCAGGGATTTTTAACTTTACGCAAAGTTCTTTTAATGCAGTTGTCTGTTGCTTTGAGTTTACACTTTGGGTGGGATTCACAACTTAATACCAGCGAGATGTTCTGGATAGATATCTCAAGGTGGATGATTCGTAGTAGATGCAGTTGGATTTTGGTCTACTTACCTTGGCGTACTGCCCATTGCTTTTGAGCCCTTCCTTTCTTTGCAGCATAGTTAGCATTGCGGTGCCTTCATAATTCTGTCAATTGCCGAGCTATGATTTGTTTACCTCGCTAGCACTTTTATCATCTTTTGGGAGAGAGACATCACTAGTGAAAATCACGGGACCCCGGTCCATCTTAACATCATTGTTTACACCCTTAGTTTACCTTCAGTCTTTACTTTCAGTTCCACTTTTATCTCTTGCGTTGATCCTTTGTAAACAGCAAGGCCGGAGGAATGGACAACTCCTCTGTACTCGTTCGGAGCAAAGTTAATTGTATCTGTGTGCAGGGCCACGTCAAGAGCCGTGACACCTACGTGTATCTCTTGGAGTCCTACTGGTTTGATACTCAACCTTAGCATCTTTTCTAAGGGAAACTTACTGCTACACTGCATCTCACCTTCAACTTGGGGTAACCAACGAGGAGAGTTTCCACACTGTGTCAAGCAATTTCTGGCGCCGATTGCCCGTGGAAGAAAACAAACTACACACGTCAACTCTCACGCCATCACTCCTATATGCATCACTGATCCTGATTATGATTTATCTGGTGACCTTTCACTTATATCCACAGTTGAAGCTGATCCATTTTATGGCAGAGAAAATTATGACACTATCGAGCACCTGACCAAACTCACTGAGTTGGGTAGCTTGTTTACTACTGATGAAAGGATCCGGAACTTTTATGTGACCAAGCTTCTTCCTTTTTCCTTGAAACGAGATGCTAGAGCATGGTATGATGCACTACCATGTGGTTCCATTCGAAGTCCTCAAGATATGGCTATATCTTTCGTTGATAAGTATTTTCCTGCTCATATGCAACATTCTGCTTTACAAAGAATTTATAAATTTAAACAGTTGCAGGATGAGCATCTCCCTAAAGCTTGGGGGAGATTTTGCAGTTTGCTGAAGGCTAGACCGGGACATGAGATCCCTAAGAATGAATTACTTGATATATTTTATGCTGGTCTAACCGATAAATCTAAATCCTATCTAGATAGTTGTGCTGGTTGTGTTTTCTGGCAAAGAACACCAGACGATGTAGAAGAATTGATGGGAAAGATTGCCAAAAACCACGAAGATTGGTCCGTCCCTGAACCACCTCCACCACTAAAGAAGATGGGCATGCTTGTCCTAAGCCCCGAAGATATGCAGGAAGCAAAGAAGTCTATAAAAGAGAAAGGTATTAAAGCTAAAGACGTGAAGAATCTACCTCCAATTGAGAAGTTGTGTGAGCCTACCACTCACCCACCTATGGTAGAGGTACACTCTCTTTTAGATTTCAATGCAAGTGACATTCCTAAAGGTAAGCCTCCTAACCAATGTTTAGATGAGCTTGATAATTTTATTATGAAGCAAAGTCAGTTCAATGAAAAGATACAAGGTCAGTTGCATGATAATACTCTTTCTATCAAAAGTTTGCTTGATGTTCTAGGAAGAACAGTTAATGATGTTAAATGTCTTGTGAAGCATTTTCATATGGTTCAAACTCAGCTTGAACAAATTTCTAATGTGCAAAAAGATTTGCTTGCTAACAATGCCAAACAGGACAAGTTACAGGCTTATGGTATAAAGACCCGGGGTGGAACACACACCCAGGACCCTTTCTATCCAGAAGGACATCCAAAGAGGATCGAGCAAGATTCTCAAGTGCAGGAGGAAGAAATTGTTAGCTCTCCAAAGAAGAAGAAGAAGAAAAATAAACACAAGGAAGCTGAAAATTCCAATGATCCTATAGAAGAAGAAGCACATGTTGTTGATCCAAACAACATATCTACCTCCGATGCTGAGACTGAAGACGGTGCTGAACCCGAAAAAGATGCTGAAAAGAATGACCCACCTGAGGTTCGAGAAGAAGAATCACCTGATAAGCGCAAGAAGTACACTAGAGAAGACTTCATCGCAAGGAGATACGGGAAGGAACGAGAACCATGGGTACAGAAATCCATGCCCTTTCCAGGTAAGTCTGTCAAAACCAAAGAAGAAGAGCACTACAACAAGTTTTGTGAGTGGATAAAACCTCTTTTTCTTCAAATTCCTTTGCCTGATGCTATTAAGTTACCTCCTTACTCTAAATATATGAAAGATATTGTTACTAATAAAAGAAATGTTCCTAATGAGGAAATATCTATTATGCTTGCTAACTACTCTTTCAGTGGCAAGATTCCTGAGAAGCTCAGTGATCCAGGTATACCCACCATTCCTTGCTCCATAAAGAATAATTATGTTAGAACTGCCATATGTGATCTTGGTGCAGGAGTGAGTGTTATGCCCTTTTCTCTCTACAAAAGGCTTTGTTTAGAGAAACTAATTCCTAAATATATCTCTCTTCACATGGCTGACAAGTCCACGGCCGTCCCGATCGGTATTTGTGAGGCCGTTCCTGTTGAAGTTGCCAATTGCGTAATACTTACCAATTTTGTTGTGCTTGACATGCCCGAGGATGGGAGCATGTCCATTATTCTTGGTAGACCTTTTCTTAACACCGCAGGTGCCATTATTGATTGAAATAAAGGGAAGGTTACCTTCAACGTGAATGACAAAGAACACACGGTGTATTTTCCAAAAAAGATCGACAAAAGGCATGGCCTTAACTCCATTGAGAATATCGAGACCATGAAGATTGGAGAATGGGATTGTCCACTACATGTATACCACAAATACAAAACAATTATGGTGGGGACAATGTCCATCAAAGTGAGAGTGCAATGATCACCTCATAAGAGGCGAAAATTTCTGCTCTATATATCGCCGGCTTGTTGCTAAGACTTGATCAACCTTGCTAACTAGCATGTTTATATAGGTAAAAAGTTGAGCTTGTTATGTTTTCATTTCCTTTAGCTTTTATTCTCCGTACCCAAAGTTTTTTGTTTAAAGCTTCACTTGTTCTAACTTTTCTCTCAAGTTCACGAAAGTCTTTGCAGCTTTTTGAACTTTGAAAAAAATTCTATAGTGAAGTTGCCCAGAAAATTCCAGAAAATTCAAAACAAAAATTTCCAGGTAAAAAGCCATCGGGGAGTACCTGTGGCTGACCGGGTCCACCCTTGGCCCAGGAGGCCAGGTGGCGCGGCCCAGCCCCTGGCCGCGCCACACACCCTCCTAGGGCCCACAAGCACCCCCTGCTGGCATATCTCTCTTTCACCCCAAAAACTCGTGTTCTTGCTCTGGTTTTGTGTTCTTGCTGTTCTTGAGCATGGAACTTCGATCCCCCTCTACATCCACTCGTTTGAGCTGAAATTTGGAACAAATACTCCTTGGTATGTGACTCCCTCACCCCTCCAATTAGTTTTCTAGTTGGTGGCCTCATTAGTGAGTATTTAGTACTTCTTGGTGTTGTTTAGTTGATCTTAAATGTTTGTGTAGAATTCTATTTTCCCAGTTTTGTTGATAGTTTCAACCATGGTAAAGTAAGTAGAATGTTTTGCCCAAACTAGTTTTGCTTAAACCTTCATTTTTGTGATTTTTCACAAATTTCAGAAATGGATAGGCTAGGAAGGTGGCTTGGGAAGAAGAAACCCGAGCGCTCTAGTCATGTTACGCGGTCTACAGCTTCACCTTCGGCTACGAGGGTGAGCTACAACGAAGAAATCGTACCCTTGGAGTTGTTGGATGCATCACCCGCAAAGGCCATGGCATTTCCATGCAGAGATTTCATGGCGGATGCCGGCATACAGGAGGAGTTCGACGCCCTATGTGCCAGAGAAGGTTTGACACGGCTTGTGGCAAGCCGTGTACTACTGTATGAAACGCTCACTGCTATATTTATTAACAGTTTCAGATTCTATCCTGAAAGTGATGCTGTTGCATTTCAGATTTATGAAAGTTTACTAACCATGCCTATGAGTACCTTTTGTGAAGCTTTAGGTTTGCCCGACAGAGGAGAGAAGAGGAGGAAAAATTCTCAAACTGCTGCACTCAAGACCCTTCTCGACTCGTTGTGCAACACTAAAGTGAGGAACACTAACCGTCAGAAGATCTCCAATATTTTGTTTCCTCATCTCAGGTATTTCGCGTATTATAATGCTAGAGGTGTGTTGGCTCGAGACAACACGAGCAAAACTTCTTTGTCTGATACTGCTATCATGGAGAACGCCCTCTCAGGGAATCACGAGTATCATGTGGGCACACTGATTGCTAGACGCCCTGCTACTAATAGCAACAAGGGGGATCTCTTTGGTGGCGTCTATGCAACAATTCTTTTGCAGTTTCTCGAAGGAGAACCACGCCCAGATGATACAGTTTTTCCTTTTTTTAGTCTTGATTTAGTGTCGGGACCCGGGGTTAGCGTATGCAAGTACAGTTAAGACATAGTCATATGGAGAGCCGAGAACCGCACCCACTTGTCTAAGCAGACAAGGCCAAGCACTGAACATTCTCGGAAAGCATCGTACGTGAGGGGCATACCATCCAGGCCAGATGATCAACTGAGATGGGTCCTCTTCGTCCGCACACAATTCAAATGATATGGGTGGTGAACTCCCATATTCAAAGACAAGTCGCCTCAACCATACTACCGACTATCTCAAAACTCTTACATAGACTTACTCCAGCCCGATCACTTAGTCGGGGTCTAGGGCGGGCTCGATCATACCACAAAGTGTGCATGAGACGGAGTCTCGAGCAATCGCATCGCGATGCCCCAAGCTGCGCACATCTAAGGTCCACTTGGTGTATGAAAGACCGCCAGCCAGAACACAACTAAGGTCTCGAAAACCCATACAAAGACATGCATGTTATAAACATACACGCAGCACACATGCCTTGTATGAACAGCAGATACCATTGCGATTCTCTACAAAGTGTACATTTTATTTATAACTCTTATAGAGTACACATAGATATCACATACATGTGATCCAACATTACAACACAGAGCGGAAGCAAATTATGTCTGAGTACAGACAAGTTTAACAAATGGCTTAAGAAGCCTTATTTAAACACAAAGCCCTCCACGAGGGAACCAGTCTGCTGACTGGGACTAGACTAGCTTAACTTCAGTCGTCCAGCTCGATGAAGAAGCCACCTTCGGGGTCAGTGGCGTCATCTAAAACATAGATTAAGCAAACATGAGTACAAAGGCGTACTCAGCAAGACTTACATAGGAGCTATACTACTCATGCACATGTATCAAGGTAAAGGGAGGTGGGGTTTCACTTGCAGAAATGCCAGCTTTGACTTGGCTAATCCTGAACTACGAGTACCAGACTTTGAGGTAAGAAGCGTACACGAGTCCACTACTTTCTCCAACCAATACACTACTATGGTGCCTTCCTCGACTTCCCCACGAGAAAGCACTCCATAGCACTCACAGTTATCTTGGTGTGTTTTAGAAGTATCCGGTTCAAGTTATCCAATAATCAAGCTAAGCTTTCCAAGCAGTCCTTAACCGCGGACGCGGCTATTCGAATAGTTTTTTTAACCTTGCAAGGGTGTACCGCTACACACACATGATCATCATTTACCGCCTTTGATCTCGACACCATTCAAGGGGTGCCAGCGAGGATGCTCACCACAACTGTTACCTCATAGCCGATCTAGTCCGAGAAAGCCGCCTACTTGGGTTGGCTACCACAATCGTGAACCCGGCCGGTTTACCGAAGTGGACCCAAGTGATGTGTGCGTGGTGCATAAGCCGGTCTCGGATGAGCCGTTCTCTCACTTAGCATCCAGGCCACAAGCCTACCAGAACTCCGAACTACTGCGACATCTGGACATCGAAAGGGATGAGTTAATAGGTTGAGAGGGGTCAGTGAGCCCAATGTGTGGTTATACTCTTCATCTTGGATCACCACACAAGAACTCGTACTAGGGCGGTGTTCAACGAGACAACCCACTGTGTACTCCTACATAGCCTCTCATCGTTCACCTTGTATTAGGGTCGATTCACCAACACTTTTCTACCATCATCAACATGATCACTACCATCCCGACTCACATCACAGTAACAACATGGTATCATACTAAGCATGCAATAAGCAGTAACATTGCAGGGGTTACATGATATCAAACAACTCCTACAGTTGCTAGGATTGTGGTTTGCTCACTACTGTGACAAAATGATAGGTCATGCAAAGGAATGGGTTCATCTATGCGGTAGAAACGAAGCATGGTGATCATCCTAAACAATGCATAAGCGAGACATGAGAGGGTAGTGGGATTTTATCGACATGATCAATGGGGGTTTGCTTGCCTTGCTGACGAGGTTCGGGTTCTGGATCTTCAGCGAAGGGGGTAGCCTCCTGCTCCGGTTCCACCTCTACTCGACAAACAAAGCACGAAGTAGCAATCAATATGAATGCAATGCTCAAGCACATGAATGAATGTTGAAACTTGAAGTATAAGTTTTGATGTGTGTGAGACAATTCCATTTAAGTGGAATATATTGCATTTAAAATGCAAATTCAAATTCCACATTTGAATTCAAATTAACCAAGTTGTATGCGACATAGTTTGATCATTTTGAATTATCTTCAAATGTATAAGATATGCCTCTGATGTGTGATTGAATTGTAGCATGTTGCCATGGTTCAAGTTGCAAAATTATTTGATTTGAATTTGATTTAATTCCATTTATATCAAATAGCAAATGCTACTGATCACATTTTAAATTCAACTCAAACAGAGTTGAAAGTTGCATATCTGGAAAGATAATTTTCTCCTGATCATTTTTCATATATTATTTGTCCAATTTGGAGTTAATATGAATTTTAAATTTTAAATTCAACTGCTACTGATCACATTATAAATTCAACTGCTCACCCTGAAGCTAGCAGAGGAGTCATGGAGGTCGGGGAGGTCGCGATGGCGGCGAATTCGACGACGGCGACTTGCGGGTCCGGCGACTCCTCGTTGAAGTTGGCGTCGTCTGCTGAGGAGCTCGGGCTCGATTGGTTGAGGGGAACGACAAAGACGTCTGCTGCGGTTATCCTGGACATGGCGGCACGGCTCGGGGACGACGGTGGCTACGTGGACTCGACGGCGTGCTCCAAGGCGGTCTTCGGGCGGCGACGAATCGAGCACAGGAGGAGGAGGAGGAACCTCTGGAGGGGGGGGGAATGGATCAGGACGGGAGAGAGGCGTCTCCAGGCGCGAGAAGGGGAACGGGGAGGCCTGGAAGGCGCTCAATGGCGACGTGGCGTCCACTGCTGGCTCGGTGGCATTCCACCAAGCAGCTTGGAGGCGCGGGGTGGGGAAGAAGACGCCCCTGCCCCTGTGGGCCGGCTGGGCTGGGTGGGCCGACTTCGCCTGGGCGAGAGGTAAGTCTTTTTGTTTTCTTTTCTATTTTTCTTTTCTGACATTTGTTCTGTTTAGCTAATAAAAATAGCTAAACATTTTTTAAAATTCTGAAAAAATTTATGTGGCCTCATAATAATATAGACTAGCCACTCATAAACTTTCAACATTTTCAAAATTCAAATGATTTGAATTTTAAATCAAGTAGGGGTATTTCTTTAATTCCAAGGCACTGTTTGAATATTTGAAAAATCTATGAGCATGGGGTGGGTCCCACATCACTTGATATGTGATCACACTCATTTATAAGACTTTTCAAAACTCTAACATGAATTTTTGGAAAAGATTTTTATCTGGCCTTTTGAATTAATTCATCTGGGGGGTGTTCCTTCTCCCATTTGGATTTTGAACTTGATTTCCAAGATTTCTTTTTGAAATTTTGACATGATGCAAAGGCACTAGCTAACCCTAGCACATACCTAACAGAGGGTTCTGACATTTAGTTGCCATGAAGAGGCATTTTGTTGTTACAAGGGCCTCTGACCGATATGCACTTGATTATATTTTGCGGTTTGAGGGCGATGTGGAATGCATCATCCGTCTACCTGCACCACTTGTGTTTGATTTTTCTCGCAGGAACGGATACCGCTTTTCAGATACCCAGTTTGATGAGATCATGGGGAGATACCAGTTTCACAACCCCACGGAGGGGGTTGCGCCAGATGAGGAGGAGCGTGTGGTGTATCCACCCGTCCACGAGGAGACCTTCGCCCCATGGGACAGAGGGTCTTCCTCTGGTTGGGATGAGTTACCTTCCTCATGGGAGGATCCGAGGACTTCAGTGTACGCACCGGAGGGCTCATACAACCCTTACACTTACCATTACCCCGGAGCAGGAGGCTCCTCGGGACCACAGTAACCGAGCCCAACTTAGACCAAAAGCCTAAGCTTGGGGGAGTACGTACTCTCCTCCACTTCCATTGTATCTTCCGTTTTGCTCGCTTTGATCTTTTTGAAGTTTTTGCTTGTTCTTCTTTGTTCTTTTATTTT
Organism: Bromus sterilis; assembly: GCA_950022295.1. Taxonomy (NCBI): domain Eukaryota; kingdom Viridiplantae; phylum Streptophyta; class Magnoliopsida; order Poales; family Poaceae; genus Bromus; species Bromus sterilis. Next base: position 109,935,948 of record OX465596.1, on the reverse strand, counting down.
GCAAAAACAACAAAAATATTTCTCTTTTATTTAGCCTTTGAAAAACCCAAAAAGATTTTCTTTTTCTCTTTAGTTTGCTTTGTTTTCAGAGTTCAGCTCGAGTCCGTGATGGCATTTGATTATATATTTCCTACGTTTGGTCGTGCAAGTGACAAGGCAGTAATGACGAGGATCGACGGAAGGGATGCAACAAGGAAAGCTGGTATGAACTCTTTTTGTTTCTACTTTTGTACATATGCCTGTACTTATGATTAGAGACCAGCTTGTAGCGACATAGTTCTATGTTTACAATGCTTTCCCAGTGGTTCATGCTTTCTTTGTGGTTAGTCTCAAATATCTAGATTTCATAATGTGTTGCTTGAAATGATTGACATGCATTGCATTGTTCATGGTTTGGCATATTGAAGTGGTATTTCCCTTTGGAGAATTCTTGGATCGACTTGGCACATGTTCACGCATGTTAAGACTAAAAATTCTGTTATGCCTTGATGACCTTTTTATTTAAGAATAGTTATATCACTTTCATGCCCGATTCAATGTTACTTTGTCGCTCTGCTTGATTATGACAATTATTGCTCTCTAGTTGGTCGCTTCCCAGTCTTTTGCTAGCCTTCACTCTCACCAAGCGGAATTCTTCTTGTGCATCCAAACTCCTTTTCAACCCAGTTGTTCCATTTGAGTCCACCATACCTACCTATATGTGGTATTTACCGTCCACTCCTAACTTAGAATTTCTTGTGCCACCTCAAAATTTATTCAAAAGCTTCCCTTTTGTAACCGTACAAGCTCATGGTGCAGTGAGGGAAAATCAGTATTTGTCATGCCAAAAATATTTTGACGGAAGTTCTAACTAGTCAATAAAAAAAATGAGAGTTACACCTCCCCCATACTTGATGATGGAATGAAATGGACCAAATGCTGATAATGATAGGTGGAACGATACCCTCCTTCCATCCTTGAGGCAAAATAAAAGGTTCCGTAGACCATCAAAGATTCATGGATAAGGGAACATGTGTAAGCAAAAGGAATTAATATGGTTGGCATGGGAGATATTGAGAGACCTTTACTTCTCAAAAAGAGTTTTATCTCTGTTTTCAAAACTAAGAGCTTTGGCACATGTTTAGTCTTTCCTTCCTTTCACAGGTTTTCAACCTTGCCATCAAAATCCACGGTTCGAGAGTCTCACCTTCTTTCTTCAAAGCACCAACTATTGAGAGCACAATTGTCATTCTTAGTGTAACATGCATTGTCCCAAAGTACTACATTGTCTTCTGCATGCTTGTTATATTGCTAGTCTGAAATTCTTAGTTCTAGTCTCCTTTAAAACTCCGGAGGAGTTTCTACATTTATGTTTTGCTTCACTCATGGAGGCTAGCGAGATACCACTTCAGTATGTTCATGCTATGTGCATTGTGATCTTGAATTGATTTTCAGAAGCATATTATTTATTTTTGTTTGTTTGTGACTGATCACATGAAAGAAGGATTGCTTCGTGCATTGTCCTTGTAGCATGGTGTCAAAACCTGCTAAACTCTTTCGTAGTACATGCTTATATACATCTAATGAATCAAAAGAGTTTGTCAAAGTTTCCTTTGTCGCGTCCAGTTTGTTGAACTGAATTGCTTGAGGACAAACAATAGCTATGCTTGGGGGATTTGATATGTCTCAAACGTATCTAATTTTCCAAACACTTTTGCTATTGTTTCGACTTCATTCTTGCATGATTTGGACTGACGCTGTTTTCAGCAAAGCTACCAATGTTGTTTTCTTTTGTGCAGGTTTCTGGATATTTAGGTACGCTGGAAAAATCCATAAAAAATATAAAAAAACAGCGTTCCTGAAGCTTCGACGATGCCAAAGGGGGGCCACAGGGCAGCCAGGAGGCACCCAGAAGGGTGCATGGCGCGGCCCAGCCCCTCGCCGCGCCACCTGACCTCCTGGGTGGGTCCCACACCCCCTGATGCCCTACCTTGGCCCTATTTATTCCCTCGGCGAGCAAACTCCGAAACAGAAGTCGCTTTTCCAATCTACGTCGCGGATCCGCCGCCACCCTCTGTTCTTCTCCGGGAGAGCTAATTTGGAGGCTGTTTTGGCCTCTGATGACGGGAAATCGTCGCCATCGTCATCACCATCGCCTCTCCATCACCCCTCCATGACTTATTCTCTCATGTGTGAGTAATTCCCTGATTTAGGCAAAGGGGATGGTAGGGATTGGATGAGTTAGATCATGTAATAGTTCGTCAGATTGTTGGGGCATGTTGCCTATCATCTACTTGATGTTTATCATCTCTGTTACAACTTGTTGCTCTTAATGCTTGCCACTTTGGGCCCGAGTGCCATGATTTCATATCTGATCACCCTTTTGTTTCTTGAGTTTGAGTTGTTCTTCATCCTATCTATGAGTTGTATGCACCTATTGTAGTCCGGAACCGACGATCCCAATGGTGACAGCTTGGGACACCAAAGGGGGTGGACTATAATTTGAGGATTTCGTGTATCCATGAAGTGTTAATGCTTTGTTCTGGTGCTCTTTGACAGGAGTACCTTAATCTCCCTAAGTTCCTTTTGGCCCCGTTCGTAGCGGGAGGGTAGGACAACAGATGTTGTGCAAAGTTCTTATTGCAAGCACGTACAACTACCTTGTGATACATGCCTGATGTTTGATATTTGCCTAGATGATCCTTTCTTTTATATGAGCCTTGCCCGTATTAGAATCTATTATATGTTTATTCTCATCCAAGCAGCACCCAACCATCCATCTCCCTAACTTACAGTGTTTCTTTCCGATGGTTACTAGTTGTTTACTTTCGCTGTTTTACTTTTGTTGTTTCACCACCACTATTACCACTATTATCATCACCACTACCACTACCATATTACCGTTGCTACTAATACTTTTCTGCAAGCAAGTGTTTATTTCAGGTGCGGTTGAACTGACAACTCAATTGTCAAATCCTGTACGTATTCTTTGTGTCCCCAAGTGTCGAATCAATAAATTGGGTTATATTGCCCGCGAAAAGACTATCTCGGTCCCCTACAGTTGAGGGTAATCAGATGCAGCCCGAGAGTTATGCTGCACGAAAAGATCAACTAGCTCTTAGCACAACGCCACTCAATATGGTATTGTCAGAACCCTCTGTTAGGTAATGTGCTAGGATCAAAGTCACCTTGCATCATGTTAAAAATTTCAAAAGAAATCTTTGAAATCAAATTCAAAAGCAAAATGGGAGAAGGAACCCCCGCCCCCCAGATGAATTATTCAAAAGGCCAGATAAAAATCTTCTCCAAAAATTCATGTTAGAATTTTGAAAAGTCTTATAAATGAGTGTGATCACATATCAAGTGATGTGGGACCCATCCCATGCTCATGGATTTTTCAAATATTCAAACAGTGCCTTGGAATTAATCAAAAACCCCTATTTGATTTAAAGTTCAAATTATTTGAATTTTAAAAATGTTCAAAATTTATAAGTGGCTAGTATATTATTTGGTGAGGCCATATAAAAATTATGAGCATTTAATAAAATAGTTTGCTATTTTATTTAGCAAAACCAAAACAAAGACAGAAAAGAAAATCGAAAAGAAACAAAAAAAAAGAAAAGAGGCTCACCTGGTTTCGGCCCAACTCTCCCCCAGCCTGGCCCAGCCCAGCCGACGGGGGGCACATGCGTCTTCAACCCCGGCCAGGCAGGCACCCAGGTCGCCGGCGAGCATCGTGGGCGCGCCAGGCAGCTGCCTGCCTGCCCAGGGCTTATCTCCTCGCCCGGAGACGTCTGGGAGACGCCCAGCTTCTTTCCCCTTCCTCCAGAGCCACCTCCCCCTCCTCCCTCGCCGTGTTCGTCGTCGACAGAAGAACTCGCCGGAGCACCGAAGCGCCCCCGCGTGGCCATTGACGCCGAGGATCCCACCCAAGATGTCCAGCGTGCTCGCCGTCCTCGTCTTCGTCGACTAGAAGAAGCAAGAGCTTCCATTTGGACTAGAAGTGACGCCAGGTTCATCGGATCACCGCCGGCTGCCGGAACTCGAGCTCTTCGATTCGCCGCCACCGAAGCTTCTCCGAGCCCGCTAGCCACCCCGTCGCATCCGTGGTGAGCCCATGCGTCTTTCCCCTCAAGCCACGGCCACCTTTTCTTCCTCTAGCTCGTTTCACCATGAGCGCAGAAGAGCAGTGCCGCCGTGCTCGTCGACGGCGAGTCTCCGTTAAGCAATTGTTCCCGCGGCCATGTCCTTCGCAATCGCCGTGCTCCTCTGGTTTGATCCAGCCTAAGCCCGCCCCAAATGGTGCCCCGTCGCCAAGTTCACCTCGAGCCAGCAGCTTCGCCGCCGCTAGGGCTCGTTGTTGTCGTAAAGCCAGTGCCTCCCAGGCCCCCCCACTTGGTTCCATTCGATGCGCAGCACCAAGAGCGAAGTCTCAGTGGTTGCGGCGCTCGATTTGGACCACGGGAACGCCGTCCCCGCAGACGCCACCGTCCCCTGTGGTCGCCGCCGGTTAGCCGCCGGTGGCTGGTTTAGCTTGGGGTTAATCACCCCACTAATCCCACCCCTAACAGCCACTGACAGTGGGCCCAGGGCCCTTAATCCCCCCCGGTTAGTTTAAACTAACCGGGTTAATTAACCCAGAGGCTGACCACTAGACCCCACACGTCAGACCCCCCCCCACGTCACACTGACGTCACAGTGACGCAATAAAAGAATTTCCAGAATAAAAAGAAATCAGAGAAATTACAGAAATTCCAGAAAAAGCCTGAAACTTTGGAAATTCATAGAAGATTCATATTAACTCCAAATTGGACAAATAATATATGAAAAATGATCAGGAGAAAATAAGCTATCCAAATATCCAACTTTAAACAATGTTTGAGTTGAATTTAAAATGTGATCAGTAGCATTTGCTATTTGATTTAAATGGAATTAATTCAAATTCTTTTCAAATGCTTTTGCATTTTGAACCATGTCAACATATCACATTATACTTGAACTTCAGAGGCATATCATACACATTTCAAAATGGTTCAACTTGATCAAACAATGTCAATTGCAACTTGCCTAAATTGAATTCAAATTGGAGTTTTAATTTGCAATTCAATTTGCGATATACTCCATTTAAATGGAATTGCCTCACACATCAGAAACATATACATCAAGTTTCAACCTTCAACCATGTGATTGTGCATTGTATTTACTTTGCTACCTTGTTTGTTGTTTATCGAGTAGAGGTGGAACCGGAACAGGAGGCTACCCCATTCGTTGAAGACCCCGAACCCTAACCTCGTCAGCAAGGCAAGAAAACCCCCATTGATCATGTCGATAAAATCCCACTTCCCTCTCATGTCTCGCTTATGCATTGTATAGGATGATTACCATGCTACGTTTCTACCGCATAGATGAACCCATTCCTTTGCATGACCTATCATTTGTCACAGTAGTAGGCAAACCACAATCCTAGCAAATGTAGGAGTTGATTGATATCATGTGGCCCCTGCAATTGTTACTACTTATTGCATGCTTAGAATGATACCATGTTGATACTGTTATGTGAGTCGGGATGGTAGTGATCATGTTAATGTTGGTGGAAAGGTGTTGGTGAATCTACCCTAATACAAGGTGAACGATGAGAGGCTGTGTAGGAGTACACAGTGGGTTGTCTCGTTGAACACCGCCCTAAGTCCGAGTTCTTGTGTGGTGATCCAAGATGAAGAGTACAACCACACATTGGGCTCACTGGCCCCTCTCAGCTTACTAACTCATCACTTTCGATGTCCAGATGTCGCAATAGTTCGGAGTTCTGGTAGGTCTGTGGCTTGGCTGCTAAGTGAGAGAATGGTTCACCCGAGACCGGCTTATGCACCACGCACACATCACTTGGGTCCACTTCGGTAAACCGGCCGGGTTCACGATAGTGGTAGCCAACCCAGGTAGGCGGCTTTCTCGGACAAGATAGGCTATAAGGTAATAGTTGTGGTGAGCATCCTCGCCGACACTTCTTGAACGGTGTTGAGTACAAAGGAGGTAACAAATGATCATGTGTGTGTAGCGGTACACCCCTGCAGGGTTAACAAAACTATTCTAATAGCCGCGTCCGCGGTTAAGGACTGCTTGGAAAGCTTAGCTTGATTATTAGACAACTTGAACTGGATACTTCTAAAACACACCAAGATAAGCGTGAGTGCAATGGCGTGCTTTCTCGTGGGGAAATCAAGGAAGGCACCATACTGGTGTAATTGGTTGGAGAAAGTAGTGGACTCGTGTACGCTTCTTACCTCAAGTCTGGTACTCGTAGTTCAGGACTAGCCAAGTCAAAGCTGGCACTTCTGCAAGTGAAACCCCACCTCCCTTTACCTTGATACATGTGCATGAGTAGTATAGGTCCTATGTAAGTCTTGCTGAGTACGATTTTGTACTCACGTTTGCTTAATCTATGTTTTAGATGAACCCACTGACCCCGAAGGTGGCTTCTTCATCGAGCTGGACGACTGAAGATCAAGCTAGTCTAGTCCCAGTCAGACGACTAGTTCCCTCGTGGAGGGCTTGTGTTTAAATAAGGCTTCTTAAGCCATTTTTAAAACTTGTCTGTTCTCAGACATACTTTGCTTCCGCTTGTTGTTGTAATGTTGGATCACATACTTGTGATCTCTGTGTGCACTCTGTAAGAGTTATCAATAAAATGTATACTTTGTAGAGAATTGCAATGATACCTGCTGTTCATACAAGGCATGTGTGTTGCGTGTATGTTTATAACATGCATGTCTTTGTATGGGTTTTCGAGACCTTAGTCGTGATCTGGCTGGCGGTCTTTCATACACCAAGTGGCCCTTAGATGTGCGCAGCTTGGGGCATCGCGATGCGATTGTTCGAGACTCCGTCTCGTGCACACTTTGTGGTATGATCGAGCCCGCCCTAGACCCCGACTAAGTGATCGGGCTGGAGTAAGTCTATGTAAGAGTTATGAGATAGTCGATAGTATGGTTGAGGCGACTTGTCTTAGAATATGGGAGTTCATCACCCATATCATGAGACTTGTGTGCGGACGATGAGGAGCCATCTCAGTTGATCATCCGGCCTGGATGGGATTCCCCTCACGTACGATGCTTTCCGAGAACGTTCTGTGCTTGGCCTTGTCTGCTTAGACAAGTGGGTACGGTTCTCGGCTCTCCATATGACTATGTCGTAGCGGGACTTGCATACGCTAACCCCGGGCCCCGCTGTCGATTCCGCCATCCCCCACGTGAGTTAGCTGCTGGAGCTCCTTCTCCCGCCGTGCTACGATGTCGGGGCCGCCATGGCCATGGCGGGCCGGCCGCGCCATGCTCCTCCCTGTGCGCGGCATCGCAGCAGCTGCGCCGCGCGCCCGCCTCGCCGCGCTGGCCGGGCATCCCCGCCCGCCCGACTGGCCTTGGCCGCGATGGCCTCCTCGCCGTGCCCCTCGTCCCTCGCCGCCGGCAGTGCACGCACGGCTTAGCCGTGGGCAACTCCCCACTAATCCACTGTTAGATTAAATCCCCCCTTCCTGGGTGTATGACACAGGGCCCATGCCACTTAATTAATCAGTAGGTTAAATCAATTGGAGTATAACCTCATATGTCACTTGCAGGTGGACCCAACTATGTAGCTAATCCCCTGGTTAATTAGATTGAATTGATTATGTCATGTGTGCATGACAGATGGACCCCACCCCTGTTTAATTAATTAAAAGGAATTTATGAAATCACTGTGTATGACATGTGGGCCCATGCCCTGTTTAAATGATTAAAATGAATTTATAATATTACAAAGGCTGACATGTGGGTCCCCCATGTCAGTGGTACTGTTCTGGATAATCTTTTGGATAATGTTGATTTTATTAATAAAATAAATTCCAAAAGTCATTTAAATATTAGAAATTCAATATCTTTTAAACCGTAACTCCGATGAAAAAACTTTATACATGAAGTTGCTCAGAAAAATACAACGAATACAAATACTCTATCTGTATACCAATCCCCCTTTAATATACCGAATATCGAACCGGCCCCCTCCGGACCGTTTGTCCGATGATTTGTCTGGTACTGTTAAATTACCCGGATGAATTTATTCTGAACAAGAAAGTTGTTCGGGATGTTTCAACTAGCACGGTTACACCATCCACACGTTTGTCGGATGTCCACGACACCACCGGCATGATCCCTTCCCCCTCCGGCCGTCTCTCGATAATCACCCGGAGCCGGTATTTCATCCCCGGATGAATTCCCGCTCCGAGCATAACACATTGTACTGCGTTAGAACACCGTTACATTGCATTTGTCATAAATTTCATCTGTTTGATATGATTGCTTTATATTTACTGTTTCTCCCCCCCCCCTTTATTCTCCGGTAGACCCCGTTGTTACTGCCGATTACACTGCTTTCGGGTACGGCTACTTTGTCGACGACCGTACCCCTACCGTCGAGCTTCCAGGCAAGCAGAGCCATTTTCCTTCCCCAGATATCGCCTATCTTTTCCGTACATTTCTTGCACTAGGCATTGTTACTGTTGTTGCTATGTTACTTACCTATTCAATTGCATAGCCTGTCTTTTTCGCCCCTTGATGTACCTTCCTTTATCCTATGCCGCCTATTATAATTATGCATTATTCAGCAGTGAGCCCTGCGTATTGTTAGCTAGGATTAGATAGAGGGCCGTGATCACTCAGGGGAGTGAACACGGGTTCTACTTATTATAAACTGCACAGGTACGGTACAATGCAGACACTGCCTAAGGCCCCCTAGCTCGGCTCTGCCGATACACATCAAGTGGAGCTACCGTGGAGTAATCCTCGTACTCCACTCGTTGCTGACTCTGTATAGCCGCTCTAGGGTCCTGAGCCCCGGTTGTCCTTAAGGTAAGAAGTCGGGTGACCCAACGGTGCCCGCGAGCGGTATTGCGTCGGGAACGATAGGGAGGGTACGACCGACGTTACTGGCGTGCTTGGCCCCTGCTCGTATCTCGCGAGAGTTACCAAACCAAGAAAAGTCGAGCTCTACCAAGAGCACACGCAAGACAAGGTAAGGAGACGGTTCACCTTGTTGGTAACCGCAGAGACTTGGTGGGACGACAGGGCAGGCACCGATACACTGGTGGTCCTGACTACTGTCGTTGTCAGCGGGTCAGTTAAGTCGAGGCAATGATAACGCTTGTCACGCAGGTTAATTAAAATGCTAAATGGTTCGGTGGATGACTTGAGAGGCCTGTTGGTCTATACGCACTACCTACACGTTGGATTACGGTGTGGGCCCTCCGCGTCGTAGTTTGTCCGAAAGCTCTTCAGACATCAGCAGTACCACGGGCTGATTGCCGGGAAGCGGTCATGTCTTCTTTGCTGCAGAGGTGTGTTTGGATTTTCTTTTGCTTCACCGGCCAGTCTCGTACCGTGCAGGAGCGTGCAAGGGTGAGGGACCTAGACCCCTTGGCGCATAGGATATAGTCCGGCGGATGGCCTCTCTGCTGAGCCTAGGATGAACTGCGATGTGTCGGATAGCCTCGGTGGGGCATTCCCTAACAAGGTGTACGCCACCCTAGAGATCCGAGCGTGCAGGCTGAACAATAGTGCACCCCTGCAGGGAGTTTAATCTATTCGAATAGTCGTGTCAATGGTAACAGGACGCTTTATGCTGAAGCTGGACCTTACCACTACAAACTACTACTATTAAATTGTATGGTTCCGGGTTTTCTTCCTCGCAGGGAAGTCGAGGAGGGGAACTCGGAGGCATTATTATTATTAATTATTACAACTTACTATTATACAATGCTGCAGCAACTTCTGCTGCATTGTTACTTTATGCTTTATATGAACTGTTGGCTATTCTCTCCTCATGCTGCAAGACTCGTCGGAAGATGCTAGTCTTCGATAGGCCTAGCTTCTTACCCTTATTCTGATTTCTATCTTGCAGTACACTATATATAGCCTCCCCTTCCTTTTGATACAATGCATAAATGCTTAGTAGCGGACGTAAGACTCGCGGGTATGCTAGATACTCACCTTTGCTTTATTTCCCCCTTTTCGTTTTGCCTGATCGGCCGCTGCAGTCGACGTTGGAGCCTTGGAGTCCAGGAGCAGGAAATCCCTGATGTCGACCACCGCAACACGAAGATCCCCGATGCCTTCTACGACATCGCGTTCCCCGTTGACCAGGAGTAGTTTGGAGGTTCCTAGGCAGGAGGCCTCGCCTTTTCGATCTGTTGTGATTTGTGCTAGCCTTCTTAAGGCAATCTTGTATTCTTGTGTCTGTACTCAGATATTTTTTCTTCCGCTAACTTTGTGCTCTAGAGTTGTTGTATTCGAGCCCTCGTGGCCGCTGGTTTGTATTAAACAGCTTTTATTATTTTATTTGTAGAGTTGTGTTGTGATATCTCACCGTGAGTCCCTAATATCGATCGTGTACCTTGCGTGTATGATTACTATACATGGTCTGATTTTAGGGGCATCACACCCCACACTGGTACACGGTGTTACCCTCATCCCCCTCAACCTCATCGTCAGTGGGAACCGCCTCCTCTTCACCAACCTCCCTCTCTTCACAAACCTCCCCCTCGGCCGTCTCCAGCTTCGACCACGGACCCCAGGACGTGCGCTGGGAGGTAGCCTCCTCCTCCACCATGGGACTCTCCGAGGAGGGATCCACCCTGTGCTCTAGTGAATCAGCCAGAGGTGGTGGCAAGGAAGGCGCAGCTATCCGCCTCCCTCCCGTGCGGCCACCACCTGCTCTGCCCGCTCTCCATCCCCTCTTTGTCCGACCTCCTCTCCCCCTGGGCACCTCAGAAGTAGGAGGCGAGGACATACTCTCAATCAAAGACCTTCGTCGAGTCCCTGGTGTGAGCGCAGTACCCTGGCCCCTCCCTCGTAACGAAGAACCACCCGCGGAGTTCTCGCCCTCCATATCTTTCATGAACCTGCCAAAAAGTATAGTAAATCAAATTAGTACAAATGAGAAAAGGAAATAATACTACTACAAAAGAAAAAATTAATTACTACAACGAGAATATATATACATATATTTAATTAAAGTTGGGATTCATACAACTAACAATAGTCGGGATCATCTGTATCTTCTCCAGGATCAATTGAAGGATCATCATCACTATCACGCGTGTCGTCTTAAATGACGACATCATCGGGTTCAACAACACCAACATTTGGAAGGCCTTTCTGTAAACGGTCAAGCATTGACAAGTCATCTGGAGTAGTAACCTCTTCTTCTTCAGGAGGCTCTTCCACATCACTGATATCGTCTTCTTCCTCATCCTCAGTATCGGGTTCACTCTCATTGTCTTGTTCCATGTTCTCGGGTTGTGTAGAGAGGTTTCGGAAACGTTTTTGATCACGTGTGTTTCTTGGAAGAATTCTCCTTCATATGTCTCCGGGTTAATGTGAGGCTCATAATCATCTTCATTGGGGGGAGGTGGTCTAAGATGTGTTGGCACATCATAAACGACATCCCAACCTTTCAGTTTTTCAACCGTTTGGCAGGGGTAGGATAGATAGAAAACCTAGGTGGCCTGTTGAGCCGTAATATAGACATCGTGTACATTTAAAAGGGTGTCTTGTCGAATTTCGACTAGACCTACATGTTCATCAGTCCGTCTAGTCTCCGACGGAAGAAACTAATGCCATTTGAAGACAAGGACGTTCGAAGGATTTTCACCATAGAATATAAGTTCGTATATTGCTTCAACCATAATACTCGATACCTCCTTCGCCGACAACAGACACACCGGAATTTGTAGATTTTCGATCTGGCATTATTTGTTCTTTGCGAATGGTACTAAAGCGATACCCGTCGATGTCGTATTCCTCAAATGTACGGACCTTAAAAGTCAAAACCATTAGCGACTTGTATCAATTTGGCGTACATAGGCTCATCGGGTGAATTTTCCTATAAGTTTAATAGGAAAATATTGGTATATTAGTCAGAAATAGGACCAACAAATGAAACCGTGTATGAATGGTAGTTACCGTTCGTTTGAACAAAGAGATGAAATCGGGATTGCCGTCTCCATGCTTGGCGAGAAGCTCATACTCTGCTATGGAATCCCTTTCAATAACCGCTCCATTCGAGTATTGGTCGATGTATCGACTGTACCAATTGATGTGAATAAGACACCACGATTACAAGAAGTTGCGAAACAATGTACGTATCGAGCACTAACTCGATGTACGGACGTACTTCTGTTAGGTTGGTGAAGATATACAACGCAAGGGTCCTCCATTTTTCGAGATCCAAAATCATATTTCTCGAAGCACCAACAGATCCAAGCTTCCGTTTGAATAGGCTGAGGTTGGATTGACGTCGTTCGTGGTCGCCAGTATTGTACCGAGGCTTTGGATTATGCAAATAGCAATTTTTGGCTTAATAGTGTGCTTTCACGAAGTTTGCCGCCTCCTCGGTAATGAATGCCTCGGCTATGGATGCTTCAATTCTACGTTTATTTTTACATTTTGCTCGAAGCGTCTTCTGCATTCTCTCGGTTGAATAGCACCAACAGTTTTGAACAGGGCCACCCAATCTGGCCTCGGTCGGGAGATGCAATATCAAATGTTGCATCGGATTAAAAAACCGATGGAAAGATCTTGTCTAACTTGCAGAGAAACTCCGCCGCCATCTCTTCCATGTCTTCTAGCAAGCCATCAGATATTTCTTTAGCACAAAGAAAACGAAATAAATATCTCAGTTCTGCTAGTACTAGCCATTCTTCCTCGGGGATATAGCCGCGCAACATCACCGGCATTACCCGCTCAAGCCATATGTTCCAATCATGAATCTCGAGCCCAAATATTTTCTATTTTTCAGGACTCTCTCCCCTCCTCAGATTCGCTGCATACCCATCAGGGAATATCAAACGGTTTTGCACCCACAACAAAATTTCCCACATATGCCCCCTTTAAAGATTGAACCAGGCCCTTGCCATCGACCAATTATTTTTTCCTTTCGGCTGTCGCCTGTTCTGTAAAGTTCTATCACATAGAGTCTCATGGTCGACTCTAGGTTTAGGATTACCCTTTGACTTCCCATCTATGCCAAAAAATGTACCAAATAGGGCCTCATCGATATTCTTTTCAGTGTGCATCACGTCAATGTTGTGTGGAAGTTCGAGGTCTTTGAAGTAGGGGAGATCCCAGAAGCATGTATTGTGAGTGCAGGCGTGTTCCGAATTGTGTCCCTTGAAATACCCGGGACATTCTGGATCAGGCTCGAGAGAGTTCAACTGAGCCAGGATATGTTCACCCATCATCGTAGGTGTTGCCAGGTTTTTGACAGCTTTTCCTTTGGTGAAGTTCTTGTCTTTTCTAAAAGGATGCTTAGGAGGCAGAAACTGTCTATGCAAGTCGAAGCAGGAATACTTGCCACCCGCCTTCAGCCAATAAAACTAACGAGCAGCCTTGCATGTTGGGCATGCGAACCTTCCATGAACACACATGCCAGAGAAAATCGCATACGCCGGCAGGTCATGCATCGAGTACTGGTACCACATATGCATTGTGAAGGTCTTTTTCCTAGCTGCATCGTATGTCTTGAACCCTTCATCCCAATATTTTTGAAATTCCTCCTTAAGAGGTTGCATGTACATATCCATATCCTTCCCCGGATATTTGGGCCCTGGTATTATCAATGTAAGGAAAATGTTCTTCGTTTTCATAATCTCTGAGGGGGGAGATTAAGTGGCATGAAAAATACAGGCCAACAACTATATTACGCTGCCATTAGACCGAAAGGATTGAACCTATCCGTGTCGACAGTGATTCGGCAATGCCTTGGATCCTTAGATTTTTCCGAAAAAATTTCATCGAAGTGCTTCCATGCTAAACCATCCGATGGGTGAGTCAACATCGGCTTCCCATCTGCATCAAATTCTGTTCTCTTCCCATATTTGTTCCATGTCATCTGTCTGGCTGTCTCTTCCATCATGTAAAAGCGTTGAATTCTTGGTATTACTGGAAGATATCAAAGAACATTTACGGGTATTTCGGTCTGCGTCTTCTCACCTTGACCATTGTCTACCACAACATACCTGTATGACTTGCATTTGGGACAATTGTCTTCGTCCGCATACTCTTTCCTAAATAAAGCACATCCATTCTCACAAGAATGTATCTGCTAATAGGGCATCTTAAGTACCTTGAGGATCTTATCCGATTGGTACAGGTTTTCAGGCATAATGTCGGGACCCGGGGTTAGCGTATGCAAGTCCAGTTAAGACATAGTCATATGGAGAGCCGAGAACCGTACCCACTTGTCTAAGCAGACAAGGCCAAGCACAGAACGTTCTCGGAGAGCATCGTACGTGAGGGGCATCCCATCCAGGCCGGATGATCAACTGAGATGGGTCCTCATCGTCCGCACACAAGTCTAATGATATGGGTGATGAGCTCCCATATTCAAAGAACAGTCGCCTCAACCATACTATCGACTATCTCATAACTCTTACATAAACTTACTCCAGCCCAATCACTTAGTCGGGGTCTAGGGAGGGCTCGATCATACCACAAAGTGTGCCCGAGACAGAGTGTCGAACAATCGCATCGCGATGCCCCAAGCTGCGCACATCTAAGGGCCACTTGATGTATGAAAGACCGCCAGCCAGATCACAACTAAGGTCTCGAAAACCCATACAAAGACATGCATGTTATAACCATACACGCAGCACACATGCCTTGTATGAACAGCAGGTATCATTGCAATTCTCTACAAAGTATACATTTTTATTGATAACTCTTATAGAGTGCACACAGAGATCAGAAACATGTGATCCAACATTACAAGACAAACGGAAGCAAAGTATGTCTGAGTACAGACAAGTTTAACAAATGGCTTAAGAAGGCTTATTTAAACACATGCCCTCCACGAGGGAACCAGTCGTCTGACTAGGACTAGACTAGCTTGATCTTCAGTCGTCCAGCTCGATGAAGAAGCCACCTTCGGGGTCAGTGGTTTCATCTAAAACATAGATTAAGCAAACGTGAGTACAAAGTCGTACTCATCAAGACTTACATAGGAGCTATACTACTCATGCACATGTATCAAGGTAAAGGTAGGTGGGGTTTCACTTGCAAAAGTGCCAGCTTTGACTTGGCTAGTCCTGAACTACGAGTACTAGACTTGAGATAAGAAGCCTACACGAGTCCACTACTTTCTCCAACCAAATACACCACTATGGTGCCTTCCTCGACTTCCCTACGAGAAAGCACGCCATAGCACTCACACTTATCTTGGTGTGTTTTAGAAGTATCCAGTTCAAGTTGTCTAATAATCAAGCTAAGCTTTCCAAGCAGTCCATAACCGCGGACGCGGCTATTCGAATAGTTTTTGTTAACCCTGCAGGGGTGTACCGCTACACACACATGATCATCATTTACCGCCTTTGATCTCGACACCATTCAAGGGGTGCCAGCGAGGATGCTCACCACAACTGTTACCTTTTAGCCGATCTAGTCCGAGAAAGCCGCCTACCTGGGTTGGCTACCACTATCGTGAACCCGGCCGGTTTCACGAAGTGGACCCAAGTGATGTGTGCGTGGTGCATAAGCCGGTCTCGGATGAGCCGTTCTCTCACTTAGCATCCAGGACACAGACCTACCAGAACTCCGAACTATTGCGACATCTGGACATTGAAAGGGATGAGTTAATAGGTTGAGAGGGGTCAGTGAGACCAATGTGTGGTTGTACTCTTCATCTTGGATCACCACACAAGAACTCGGACTTAGGGCGGTGTTCAACGAGACAAACCACCGTGTACTCCTACACAGCCTCTCATCGTTCACCTTGTATTAGGGTAGATTCACCAACACTTTTCTACCATCATCATCATGATCACTACCATCCCGACTCACATAACAGTATCAACATGGTATCATTCTAAGCATGCAATAAGTAGTAACAATTGCAGGGGCCACATGATATCAATCAACTCCTACATTTGCTAGGATTGTGGTTTGCCTACTACTGTGACAAATGATAGGTCATGCAAAGGAATGGGTTCATCTATGCGGTAGAAACGTAGCATGGTAATCATCCTACACAATGCATAACCGAGACATGAGAGGGAAGTGGGATTTTATCGACATGATCAATGGGGGTTTGCTTGCCTTGCTGACGAGGTTTGGGTTCGGGGTCTTCAACGAAGGGGGCAGCCTCCTGCTCCGGTTCCACCTCTACTCGACAAACAACAAACAAGGTAGCAAAGTAAATACAATGCACAATCACATGATGGAAGGTTGAAACTTGATGTATATGCTTTGATGTGTGAAGCAATTCCATTTAAATGGAGTATATTGCAAATTGAATTGCAAATTCAAACTCCAATTTGAATTCAAACTTAGCTAAGTTACATGTGACATTGTTTGATCAATTTGAATCATTTTGAAATGTGTATGA
Organism: Bromus sterilis; assembly: GCA_950022295.1. Taxonomy (NCBI): domain Eukaryota; kingdom Viridiplantae; phylum Streptophyta; class Magnoliopsida; order Poales; family Poaceae; genus Bromus; species Bromus sterilis. The sequence continues at coordinate 109,919,562 of OX465596.1, read as the reverse complement.
TATGCCTCTGATGTGTGGTTGAAATGTAGCATGTTGCCATGGTTCAAGTTGCAAACACTTTTGAATTGAATTTGATTTAATTCCATTTAAATCAAATAGCAAATGCTACTTATCACATTTTAAATTCAACTCAAACAAAGTTGAAAGTTGGATATTTGGATAGCTTATTTTCTCCTGATCATTTTTCATATATTATTTTTCCAATTTGGAGTTAATATGAAATTTCTATGAATTTCGAAAGTTTGGGTTATTTTTTGGATTTTCTGGAATTTCTTTAATTCATTTTATTCTGGAAAAAGGTTTACTGCGTCATGCTTGCGCAAGGCTGACGTGGGGGGGTCTGACGTGTGGGGTCCAGTGGTCAGCCACAGTGGGGTTAATCCCTCTCTGTTTAAAAATAACAGAGGGGTTAAGGGCAGGGGGCCCCACCTGTAAGTGACCCAGGGGGTGGATTAGAGCGGAGTTAAGGGTTAACCCACCGACGGCTTGACGCCGGTGGCCTGGCCACGGCGGCGCCCTTGCCGGAATCGGCTAGAGGCCACGGAAGAGGAAACGGAGGGCATGGGCGTGCTCCTGGAGGTCGTCCGCGTCGAGAGGAGGCATCAGGGGGTCACGGGGAGGTCGGGAGCAACGACGGCGACGTGCTGGGCAGAAACAGAACGACGGCGAGGTTGGGGGAAAGGCTAGCGTGCACGTCTTGGGCTGAACTTGCGCGTGTTCGAAAGCTGGAATGCCCGCGAGTCAAACGCGCGCACTGGGGTGCCGCGAGGAGCACGAGGGCGAGCTCTAGCTCAACCATGGCCGCGAGGAGATCGGGTTCTCATGGAGGATTTGGCTAGAGGGGCTACGGGGTGCTAGGAGCTTGTGGGAAAATCTCAGAACCTCACCGCGGATCGAACGGAAGCAACAGTAAGCTCGGGGAGGCTTCAACGGCGGCGAATCGACGACGGCGAGCTCGCGGGTCCGGCGAGTTCTCGGTGAAGCTTGCGTCTCGTCTGGCCCGAATTGATGCGCCTCCTGCTGCTAGTCGTCGTAGTCGAGGACGGCGATCACGCTGGACAGCTTGAACGGGCTCCTCGGCGTCGATGGCCACGCGGGGGCGCTTCGGTGCTACGGCGAGTTCTCGGGCGGCGACGAAAACGAGCACGGGAGGAGGAGGAGGAAGCTCTGGAGGGGGGGAATGGATCGGGACGGGCGAGAGACGTCTCCAGGCGTGTCTAGAAGGCACGGGGAGGCCTAGAAGGCTCTCGGCGGCGACGTGGCGTCCACGGCTGGCTCGGTGGCATTCCACCGAGCAGCTTGGAGGCGCGGGGCGGGGAAGAAGACCCTGCTGCCCCTCTGGGACGGGTGGGCTGGATGGGCCGGCTTCGCCTGTGCGTCTGGTAAGATTTTTCCCTTCCTTTTCTGTTTTTCTTTTATGACATTTGTTTTGGCTAGAAAAATAAATACCTAGCCATTTTCTAAAATGCTGAAACTTTTTACATGGCCTCATAATAATATAGACTAGCCACTTATAAAGTTTGGCACTTTTTAATATTCAAATAATTTGAATCTTAACTCAAATAGGGTTTTTGATTAAATCCAAGGTACTGTTTGAATATTTGAAAAATCCATGAGCATGGGGTGGGTCCCACATCACTTGATATGTGATCACACTCATTTATAAGACTTTTCAAAAATCTAACATGAATTTTTGGAGAAGATTTTTATCTGGCCTTTTGAATTAATTCATCTGGGGGGGTTCCTTCTCCCATTTTTCTTTTGATTTTGATTTCAAGGATTTCTTTTGAAAATTTAACATGATGCAAGTGACTTGCTAACCCTAGCACATTACCTAACAGAGGGTTCTGACACATAACATGATCTTTTGGTAAAAACCGCCCAAATAGGGTCATGATCGCATTGTAGCATTATGTGCCCAATTTGAATTGTGCCTTCAGAGCCATCACTTGTGCGATGGTATCGAGCTGACAAAGCTCAGTGTGAGCGTGGAGAGGAAGTTTTGAAGACTCCAACATCTCATAGAAGGCCTTCGTAGTTTCCTCCATCTCATTGTCATCATCCGGCGCAACGTCAAAGTCCTGCACCATGTCTTTGATCCCAGTTCCGTACTCGTCCGTGCGTTGGCGGACCACCTCCTCTCTCCTGCGTCCCGCAGACTCTCCATGGAAGGTCCACACCGTATAATCAGACTTAAAACACCACTTCTGCAAGTGTTTACCCATATCCACCTTTGTCGCCTATTTATAGCTGTCGCACCTAAAACAGCGGCACCAGGTTTTTCTTTGACCATTTGCAAATGCCGCTCTCAGGAGTACCCATCTGATGAGTCTTGGTTTGGCCTCCTTCTTCGTCATAAGATACTTAATGGCAGCATGGTCAGTACGAATAATAACTTTAGAATCAACAATATACTGCCTAAACTTATCACAAGCAAACACTACTGCTAAGAATTCCTTCTCAGTAGTAGCATAATTCTTTTGAGCACTATCAAGGGTTTTACTAGCATAATAGATAACATTTAATTTTTTATCAACCCTTTGTCCTAAAACAGCTCCAACAGCAAAATCACTAGCATCACACATAATTTCAAAGGGCAAACTCTAGTCAGGCGGTTGTACTATAGGAGCGGTTATTAAAGCTTTCTTAAGAACTTCGAAAGCCTCCTTACAATCTTCATCAAATACAAAAGGAACATCCTTCTGGAGAAGATTAGTGAGGGGTCTCGAGGTCTTAGAAAAGTCTTTAATAAATCTTCTATAGAAACCAGCATGACCGAGGAAACTACGAATACCTTTAATGTCCCTTGGATAGGGCATCCTTTCGATAGCTTCGATTTTCGCCTTGTCCACCTCAATTCCCCTCTCGGAAATCTTGTGACCAAGCACAATCCCTTCTTTAACCATGAACTGGCACTTTTCCCAGTTTAGAACTAAGTTTGTATCCTCGCATCTCTGCAAAACTTTATTAAGATTGTGGAGACAGTGGTCAAAGTAAGTTCCATAGACGGAGAAATCGTCCATGAAGACTTCCACAATCTCCTCACAGAAACTATGAAATATTGCAGACATACATCTCTGAAAAGTAGCAGGGGCATTGCATAAACCAAAAGGCATACGCCTATAAGCATAAGTACCATAAGGACAAGTGAAAGTGGTCTTCTCTTGATCGGCAGTGTTAACATGAATTTGAGAGAAGCCTGAATACCCGTCAAGATAGCAAAAGTGGATGTTTTTGGACAGCCTCTCAAGCATCTGATCAATAAAGGGCAGCGGGTAGTGGTCCTTCCTGGTTGCCTTGTTCAACTTCCTGTAATCAATACACATTCCATATCCAATAATAATTCTCTGAGGTATTAGTTCATTCTTATCATTAGGGACTACAGTTGTCCCTCCTTTCTTAGGAACACAATGAACTGGACTTACCCACTTACTATCAGCTATAGGGTAGATAATACCTGCGGCTAGAAGCTTGAGGATTTCGGTCCTCACAACATCCATCATCTTTGGGTTCAACCGTCGTTGATGGTCAACAACAGGTTTAGCATCGGGCTCGAGGTTGATAGTATGTTGACAGATAGATGGACTAATTCCCTTAAGATCATCAAGGGTATAGCCAATTGCACGACGGTGTTTACGAAGTATCTCCAATAATCGCTCTTCTTCATATCCTGAAAGGTTAGAGTTGATAATAACAGGATAAACTTTCCTTTTATCTAAATAAGCATACTTGAGCGTATCGGGAAGAGGTTTGAGATCAAACACCGGGTCTTCTTTTGGTTTGGATAGAATTACTAAAGGTTCAACCGGAAGGTTGTGCTTCAGGATAGCAGGTTGTCTCAAGAAGATTTCATCAATTTCATTTCTTTCCTGCATATGAGTATCATTCTCGTGGTCCTCCATGTATTGCTGCAAAGGATCATTAGGGGGAATAGCAATGGAAGCAATACTTTCAATAATTTTATTATCACTAGGTAATTCAGTACCACGAGGTTGTTTAGAGATCTTAGAAAAATTAAATTCATATGGCTCACCATTGAATTCAACAGAAACTTTACCTTTCTTGCAATCTATAATAGCTCCACAAGTTTTGAGAAAAGGTCTACCAAAAATAATAGGACAAAAACTATCTTGCACTGAACCAAGTACGAGAAAGTCGGTAGGATACTTTACCTTTCCGCATAGGACTTCAACATCTCTCACAATCCCAATTGGAGAGATAGCAGCTTTGTTTTCAAGATGAATAGTAACATCGATCTCTTTGAGTTCACAGGGTGAAATCTCACTCATGATCTCTTGATAAAGAGAATAAGGAATCGTGCTAGCACTTGATCCCAGATCACATAGCCCATAATAATTTTGATCTCCTATTTTAACAGATACAACTGGTATACCTGAAATTGGGCTTTTATTCTTGGCTGTGACAATGTTAGTTGAAACATCACAAAAATTTATAATAGAATCTGAAACATCATTAGTAACCAAATCTTTAACCATAGAAACTTGAGGATCGACTCTGATCTGGTCCTCAGGTTTGCCTGTTCTTCTCTCACTTTTATTTATTATGCCTGTCACAAAAGAGTGCTCCCTTATCCTTGAAGGGAAAGGGGGATGTTAATATATAACTGCAGGCAAAATAGGATCAGCAACGTAAATATCAATAGGTACTTCTTTGAAAGGCTTATGGTACTGATCCTTCTTTTTCTTAGAAGAATTAACATGAGAGGCAAAGTTCTTACAAAAATCAATCATTAGATGGGAATTCAGACCAATCTTAGAGCAAAAGGTATTAAAATAATCAGTTTTCACATAGCTCTCAATATAATCATGCTAATAATTTATAGCAGGTTCAATACCTTTATCGATTTCCCAGTCTTCAGTATTCTTCTGGATCCTTTCGATGAGATCCCATCTTTCTTCAACGCTCTTTGTCTGAAATACCCCGCTAGAGGAGGCATCCAACATTTCCTTATCCTGACGAGAAAGCCTGGCATAAAAATTTGTAAGTATAATATCTTCGGGGAACTTATGGATAGGACATTTGAACATTAGGGATTTAAGCCTCCCCAAGCTTGAGCGATGCTCTCCGTCGCGAGACCTAAAGTAATAGATGTAATTCCTGTCTCGATGAACTTCATGAAGAGGGTAAAACTTTGTATAAAAAAGAGACATAAGCTCTTCCCATTTAAGAGAATGTGAGTTATCGAGGAGCTTATACCAATCTGAAGTTTTATCCTTAAGCGATATGGAGAATAATTTCTTCATAACGAACTCCAGTGACACACCTGCAAGCTTGAATAATGAACATAGTTGTGATAAATATAGCAAGTGTTCACCTGGATGTCTGTCTCCTACATAGCGATTAGCTAAGACATAATCGATAATACCAGATGGTATCTTATAAGGCACAATTTCAGCAGGGGCAGGACTGACTACCTTAGTTGTGGGGTGGCTCCCCAAGAACAACGATCCAAGAGTAGGGGTGTCCATAAGGACAAAAACAGCAACAGCAAAACTAAAACAGAAATATAAAAACTTCCTTACCAACTTCACTTACTAGTAGCGCTACGCTCCCCGGCAACGGCGCCAGAAAACGTTACTTGATGACACACAACGTAAGGGATCGATTGCAGCGTTTTCGATAAGTAAGAGTGTCGAACCCAACGAGGAGCAGAAGGTAATAGCAAGTGACTTTGGTAAGGAGATAACTGCAAGCACTGAAAGATAACTTTTTAGGGGTTTTTCTTCGTATAAGCGACAGGAAAGTAAAAACGAGCAAAGTAAAAGGTACTGGAGAGTAACGAGTGGCCCAATCCTTTCTGAGCAAAGGAGAGGCCTAGCAACTGAACTTATAAAAGCTAAAGTGTTCTTGAGGACACACGGGAGAGGTAGTCATGTGCTTTCGCCATATTCCGTATCGGTACTATGTGATGTGTTGATAAGTGTTGAGTGGGTGGATCTATGCTAGTGCACCCTCTAGACTAAGATAAGTGCACTCTTATGATTAAACACCTTTCAAGCATCCGCAAATAAAAGATAGTAATTAAGGCAAAAGCCTAACCATAGCAATACGATCGGTGATCCATTGTTCCCTTGTGCAAAAGCGTGCAAACTGGGGTTTAGGTTTTTGTCCCTCCGGCAACCCACCGTAAGCATTCTTTATACACAATGTATTCCCCTAGGTCCTTGATAAGGTGAAGTGTTGAGTGTTCGACTCACACAACACCACTAGGAAAATAACAACACAACTTAAATATCAACCAACACATACTACTTCAACATCATATGACTACTAATAACTAGACTTCTCCCATGTCCTCAAGAACTAAAGTAACTAATCACAAGACATAAAAGAGGTCATGATCAGTGGGGGTAAATAGATGATAAAAAATCTGGACACAATAATATTTCTCCAACAAAACTCAATAGCATTCACCACAAAGTAGTAATCAACACCGATAGAGTACAGAGGATAGACAGTACGGATTACAACATGAGTTGCAATTGTGAGATGAGATTGGATGGAGGTGGAGATGGTGCTGATGATGGGGATGATGTTGATGATGGTCTCGATGATGCCCGTGACGATGGTGATGACGATGGTGACGATCTCCCCTTCCGGGAGGTGATCTCCCCGGCGGAATCTGCCCGCCAGAGATGGCTTTTCTTCTCTGTAGGTTTCCGCCACGGAGCGGTGGCGGAACTCCGGAACTCTCTCCTTTTTTAGGGTTTTTGGATGACGAAGAGTATATATGCCAGAGGGGGAGCCGGGAGTGGCCCGGGGGGTCCAGGCGCCCTCCCGGCGCGGCCAGGGGTGGGGCCGCGCCAGGTGGCCGCCTGGGCACCCTGTAGCCCCCCTCTGGTCTCTCTTTTGCGTCTCTTCGTGATCCTTCTGGAAAATAGCCTCCGTTGATTTTCAGGTAATTTGGAGGTATTCTTCTTCAGCAACTCAGCATCCGCTTTTTACCGCTGAATCCTGCGTCTGCTGCTTTGGCACCGGAAAGTTGCAAACTGTGTAAAATAAGCCAAAACAACATAAGAATAGCATCATATCATGAAATATATCAATGAATAAGAAAGAATTACTATATAAAATAGTGATACATTTTGGACGTATCAGCCGTTCGTAAGCAGACGACAAAGCACCCTTCGCCGTCCGTTGGAAAATGGCATAGAACGGGTCTGTTAAGCCAGAGGAGGCGCAACCCGGGTGGGTCCCACTATTGCCCTTTGCCGGCTACCACGGACGGGAAAGGAGTCTTTGCCTTCAGCCTGAACTTTGGCAGACGGCAAACAACCTCTTTGCCATCCTCTTATTTTTGCCGTCTGTATTTAGGGTAGCTGTCGGCAGAGGACCTCTTTGTCGTCTGCCCTGATAGAAAACAGAGGGCAAAGAGACTGGCACATGGAAAACTAAGGAATTCCAGTAGTGTGCACATAAGAAAAGAAATAGCTTTTCTCCCAAAGAGTATAAAGAGGTTGTCAATCTCTCTGGCCTTGCTGATTACAAAGGGTCAAACACAAAGGGGAAATATGTAGGAGGTTGCGCAATAGAAAACAAAAAAATCTCTCACATGCGGAAGAAACACTCAAGATCCAATCTAGAAGAGGCTAGTAACGAGGAGAGTAGATCATCATACCTTCGAAGAACACGCGCGTTCAACGTTAGTTTCAACGCAGCTTGGTGAAGTTATTGGTGACGTTCGATCCGATCAGCACCGCAAACGAGCAGTACCTCCGGAGGCTTGCACACGTACAGCTCGATGACGACTCCTTCTACTTGATCCAGCAAGCGAGAAGGATAAATAGAGGGGATTCATTTCAGAAGCACGACACACTACTAGGAAAAATGCTACTAGTAGCGCCCCATAAATGGCTACTAGTAGCGCGCTGTGTCGCGCTATTACTAGCACGCTACAACTAACTTTTAGTGGTAGCGCGTGTTTGCCCGCGCTACTAGTAGTTGTGATAGCAGTAACGCCCCTCTTGTCCACACACTACTACTAAATAGAAGCAGCGCCCTCTTTATTCCCGCGCTACTACTATTAATTTCAAAAAACAAAAAAAATCTCAATAGTTTGGCAGCCGCTCCTCGTCTCCGTCGTGCTCCGAGCAGCCGCACCGGTTGCCGCGGGGCAGGGTGGGGACGACAGCGGCTCTGCGGGGCGGTGAGGTTGCGCGCGATGGGGCGGTGAGGAGGAGGTCACCGGAGGAGGAGCACCGTGAGGAGGAGAGGAAGGAGGAGGAGGTCGCCGGAGTAGGAGCACCGTGAGGAGGAGGAGGTGCCGCAGGAGGAGCACCATGAGGAGGAGGTCGCCGGAGGAGGAGCACCGTGAGGAGGAGGAGGTCGCCGGAGGAGGAGCACCATGAGGAGGAGGTCGCCGGAGGTGGAGCATCGTGAGAAGAAGGAGGTCGCTTTTGCCTGCCTTGGAGTAATGATTCAGAGAGGAGATGGAGTGGAGGAGGTCACCGGAGGAGGAGCAACGTGTGGAGGAGGAGGAGGTCGCCGGAGAGGAGGAGATGGAGTGGAGGAGATGGAGTGTGAGGAGAGGAGGAGAAAAATGTGTGGTGGGGGTTTTGTTGCCCTGCCATGTCACTGATCCGTGAGAGGAGGGCTAGCCCAATAGGAAACTGCCATGTCAGACCTAGCAGTAGCGCCCCTCTTGTACAGGTGCTACTGTTAAGTAGTAGTAGCGGACCTCTTGTACAGACGCTACTGTTAATCCTCTACCAACTTTTTTCGAATATTTTGGCCTACAAATCATAAAAGCATCGTAACTTTTTTTCTGTTAGGTTTTTGAGGATTCTAAAAATCTTCAACAGGGTTCCCCCTGTTGAATTCGGATATAACTTTTCGAGTAGGAATTTCTTGTACAGGCGCTACTACTATCAACTTAGCAGTAGCGCCCCTCTTGTACAGGCGCTACTAGTATGGCATGTCCTAGAGGGTACAGTGAAGAAAACTTAGTAGCAGCGTGGGTTTATACCGTGCGCTACTACTATCAACTTAGTAGTAGCTCCCCTTTTGTACAGGGCGCTACTGTTAAGTAGCAGTAGCGCCCCTTTTATACAGGCGCTACTGCTAAAGGCCTAGTAGTAGCGCCCCTCTTGTGCAGGGCACTACTGCTAATTAGCAGTAGTGCCCCCTTTTTTAGGGAGCTAGTGTTAAGCTTCTACCTATAAGCTTTTTTTCCTAGTAGTGACAGCGTGGTGGTGGATATGGTGAAGAGTTTCCCGTGGGTAGGGCTTCGCCAAGTGATGCACGTGAGGGAGGATGAGGTGTGGAAGGACTTGGACACTCTTGGTGAGCTTCTCCCCTCTCTTATATAGGCAAAGAGGTTGTAGCAACTTCAATCCCAATTGAAAACCCCTCTCTCAATTAAAAGATGGTAACACCTTTCTTTTAAGAGTGGTAATCCCTCCCATTGAAGGGCTTCCATTTATTGGCATAATTAACCAAGTAGGGCTGGTCACATGGACTAGTGGACCACCCTTGGTCGTCCAAAATAAGTGGGACCCATAGTGGGAACCTTTGGAACCTTCTAGAACATTCTGAACTGGCAAAAAAATCCAGAATTTTTCTAGAACCATGAAATCAACTTGCCATATATAAATCTTTACCTCCGGACTCTTCCGGAGCTCCTCGTGATGTATAGAATCTCCTCTGATACTCCAAAAAATATTCGAACACCATTAATAAAATTATCACAGAGCTATTCTGGCGTTAGCGAACGTTAAGTGTGTGACCCTATGGGTTCGAGAACGTGCAGACATGATCGAGACATCTCTCTGATCAATAACTGTTAGAGAGACCAGGATATCCATAATGACTCCCACACATTCAATGAAGATCTTTATCGATTAAACCGCTATGTCGTGGACTGCTATAATCCGTACACAACTTCCTTTGTCACACGATATATTACTTACCCGAGATTCGATCATCGTTATCGGTATACCTAGTTCAATATCGTTACCGGTAAGTACTCTTTACTCATTCTGTAATGCAACATTATCTGTGACTAACTCATTACTCACGTGCTTGCAAGAGTTATCGAATGTGCATTACTGAGTGGGCCCAGAGTCTATCTCTCCTTCACATGTAGGGACAAATCCCAGTCTTGATTAATGTAATTCAACAAGTACTTTCAGAGATACCCGTAAGACATCTTTATGATCACATGGTCACGATGTGATGGTTGATGTTCCCAAAGTATTCTTCCGGTACCCGGAAATAACATAATCTCATGGTCTAAGAAACATGATACTTGACAATAAAAGGCATGGAAATATAAAAATAATGAAACAATCAATATTGTTATGCTTAGTTGGGTCTGTCCATCACGTCATTCTTCTAATGACATGATCCCGTTAATTAATTAACAACTCATGTTCATGGTTAGGAAACCATAACTATCATTAATTAACGAGCTAGTATAGTAGAGTATTACTGTAACAGCCCATTTTCAATAATAGGAAATCGACACGATATTGTACCTTGTCTGATGACTTTGTAACTTGGCATGATGCTAGAGTCTGACATTTCATGTGGTGATTTAAATTTGCATTGGGATTGGAGCCCATTTGGTTTGTTTGAATTTGCATCCAAAATGGTTCAAGAAGGGTAATTCAAGATTATTCTTTCTTGCATGCATGCTCTCCTTGACCCCAAACTTGGCATAGCCAATTCCTTGCCCCTCCCAAGCTTTTTTAAAGCCTTGAAATATTTTTGCCAACTCAAAAATTGTGGGCCACAGTTCAAAGTGATTTGAATTTTCAAAATGCCCCCACATTTTACTTGCTCAAAAATTGGTCAAACCAATTTTAGAAAATGGAGAATATTCCAAGGTTTCCAAAACATATTTTTATATGTTTTCTCTTTTGTGGATTGGCCACAAAAACTCTTGGTAATTTCTGTTATTTTTTTAATGGAAAACCCCTTCTTTTATTCTTTTCTCTCTGGAGGCAGACCAGCAGACCTGGCCCATCTGGGCCTCGCCTTTCCACCGTGGAGAGGTCCCCTCCCCCTCATCTCTCACACCGGCGGGAGGGCGTCGACGTCGACGCCTGCCGACGTGGCTGGAGGCCCTCCCCTCCATCTAAGCCGCCCCCCAGAGCCGCAGGAGCCCCCTAGGGTTCCGTTCCTCCCATCACTTCCCCCTCGCCGCCGCCGGGAGAGGTTCCCTCCTCTGCCCTGTTCTGCTCCGTTCCGGTGAGGTCCCAAGCAAATTTACCGCCGTCCTTCTTCAATTGCGAGCTACCGTCTGCAAGCGCGGCCTCTAAGCCCTCCTGTGTCTTCCACTTGTAGGTTTTTGCCGCGGGGTACTCGAATCAGGCCGCGCGCCGTGAAGCTCCGCCGCGGGACCTTCTTCCTCGTCGACGGCAGCTGCGTCGTCTTCCTCTTCCATGCACGCGAGCTGGCCTCCAAGCCCCTCTAGGTGAGCCTCGAGTGCTCCCTTTTCCTTGTCGTGATCGTGTAGCCAACGCTAGCGGTAGCTGTGAGTTGCCGGCCGCCATGCCACGGACCCCGGCCAGTCCGGTGATAACCGTGGCCCTGGTGATGCCGAGGAGTATGCGTGCACGCTCCTTTCTCGTCCAGAGCACGGTTATGACCGCAAAGGAGGGAGCTTTTGCGCGTTTTGCAGTTGAAGTCGCACCCGCGTCTGAAGAAGTTCAGTTTCCAGTGGCGCCGCTTTCTGTTTCAGTCGACCGTGGCGTCGCCGCAGTTGATCTCGTGGCCAGATCTGTGGTGCAGAGGTGGAGAGGAATGTCGCCGCTGCGTTTAGGACACCGGAGCTCGGCCGGAGGTGAACTATACGCGCCGCTAGACTCACCCGAAACCTCGCCAATGTTGCGCGGGTTCTGAAGCTGCAGAGCAGGCTTGTCGCCGCTCTGTTCCCGTGAGAGTTCCGACGAGTTGAGAGAGACAGGTTGGCCGTGGCTTGCGCCGTTCTGCAGAGGGAAGTGCCCCCTCTATTTTCCTCATGGTGGCGAGGCAGGAGATGGTCGGAGCGCGAGGAGAGCGTCGCCGGAAGTCGTCGCCGGCTCGGGTTCAGTTGAGCCCTGTGTTTCCTCAGAGACGCGCAGGATTCAAAGAGGGCACCTGTCGCCCTGGGCCTGCAGGAGGAGAAAAGGTCGTGGGCTTGGTCCAGCAGTGGGTTTGGCCCTTTTTCTTTTTATTTTATTTTCATGTCTCCAGCCGAGTGGGCTTGCTCGTTTGGGCGTGGAAGAGAGAAGTTGGGCCTGGTGTCCGAGGCAGCCCATGTGGCCTGTCCCCTTTTCTTTTCCTTTCTTTTCTTTTTCTTTTCTGTTTAAATTCAAATTTGAATTTGTTTTCAAATGCAAATCTATTTTTATACTTCCAACTCAATTTTGGGCACCCCATACATGTTTTTGGGGTAGTTTGACCCACTGAACATAGTGGTGATGACCATTTTGAAATTTTCCCCCTCAAATTTTGGTGATGGTGGCAATTATGCAAATAGGCCCCTCTTTTCTTTTGTTTTTGCAACCACTTCCCAGAACTCAAATATGGCAACCCATATATGACTTTGGGTTAGTTTTTCCCAAGGAACAACATGGTGACATTGGAATTGCCATTTAAACTTTTCCCAAAATGCAAGTAGTGCAACTTTGCACTCAGGCCCGTGAATTCATTTGAATCTGCAACTGTGCTTTGCAAATTCAAATGGAGCCATACCTTATATGGTTTTGGGGTAGAAAAATGCAAGGATTAAAATGGTGAGGTCCATTTGTTGTTTTGTGCAACTCAATGAACATAGTGTGATCACTTAACCATTTCTGAACCTTGCTTTTCTTTCTTTGCTTTTCCTTCCAACTTCTGTGCATGTTGGTTTTGTTATTTGGTTCATTCAAGTCCTTTTCCATGTCATCTTGAATTCTTGCATCCTTGGACCAGCCCTAGCATATTTTAATGTGCAAGTGGCTGGTAATCTTTTCACCCTTTGAAACCTTCCTTGGTGTCATTTTCACCGACACTTCTCCGTCTCCGGAATCGTTAGTTTAATTTCACGATGCATTCTTTATATTTGATTAATTGTTTTGTTGATCATGCCATGTTGCCATGTTACTTACACCAAAAATTAAGGCCAAGACCAAAGCCATTCAACGCAAAAAAATTGCATGTGAAGTTGTTGACGTGTCGTCACCACCTTCATTTAAGTCTGACTAGATAGGGTCACATCATGTCTATTAAACTTGATCATATCATCTTTGCCTATGCATTGCACCCGTTGCTTACTTGTGTGCCTTTTCCTTGCCGGTACCTTACGCTAGCACATGGGACTGCCGAGGAGACTTACGTGGAGGTTTCTGACACCGAGCCCGAGGACCCTACTACGTCTGCTTCGACGACCGATTACCCAGGCAAGGGGAAGATTCATACCATTACTTGATACCTTTCTGCCTAACTGCCTAGTTGTAGTCTAGCACGTTTTTTTTATCCTATCCACCTTATTCATTCCATAATCAAACCAAACAGCCATGATCCCCACATCCCAGCAAAACATTGTATTGCTAAGTTACCGCTGCTTAGCCATTGCTTAGTATGAGTAGGAAAACTTGCTGCTTACCTTATGCTATGGTTGGGATATCATGTTATTTAAAGAAGTTGGTTGATATTTATTACTATGATGTTAATTTATATTTGACGAAGGATGGGAGACCGGGCTGTTCCCGCCAGGTGTTTTGTTCCATTCGAGTCACTTAGGTCCCGAGTTCCGGGTATTGTGTTTCTTGACGAGCGTTCTTAATCGTGTGTGGGGTTCTATGGGGCCCCCTTGTATTACCAACCTAGCTTCATACAATTCTAGTGGTGGCCCGAGCTGATTTACTATTTGCAAACGTGTGTGTGCTTGGTTGGTACCCCAGCAGTTTTTGAAACAAAACGGGCCAGCAGGGACATGGTTCCTTCGTTCGCCCACCTGATCAGCTAGGACCCGGTCTCATGTGAGAATTACCGGCAATCCGACCTGCGTCATACGGTAGAGTCCGACCCGGGAGCGTGGCTTGTTCTTGGGTTGGGTATTGACGGGGATCAAACCCGGCAAATCCCATGGTAAGGGACCCTGGGTTAGTCATGAGAGGCACAGGTTGGACGATAGCTCATCGGCAAACAGGAAGGCTCGCTCCTGCTCGATATTATTGATTGGGGAGATGCGGTTACAATGGAGGCCAAGGCCGGAGCACTCAAGGCTAGGGTTACAGGTGAGATTGGATGTCTTTGGTGTCGCCCCTCCTAGCCCTTATATACCGGTCTAGGTCTCGGGGAGTTCATCTACGTGTACAGGTAAACTTTCCTAACCCTATCTTGCTCTGTACGGCAGATCTTCGCACCTTCCTTGTGAGTCGAGGGCTCCTACGTCGGTGCCAACTAACGGGCCGAGGCCATATCTTCATGGGCCTTCTGCCTTCAAGGACACCAGGTAGGCTCATCCGTAGGAGTCACGGGGTCACCCCCTCGTCAGTAGCCCCCGAGTGCCTGGGGGACTCGAAGAGTCGCGCAGGGACTCGAGTATTTTCATTTGTCGTTCATTGATATGCACGGTTCCTCCGTGGGTCGCTGGCAGTCTGGTGGCCATGACAAAACCTATTTCGAGGGATGCTAAGCTGAAAGGGCCCAAGGAGTCGACGGATCGAGCCTTGGTGAATCGCACTAGGGCAAATACCAAAGTAGCCCAATCAAACCCACGTCCCTCGATGTGAGCTTGGAACACTGGTGTCGAGCAAAAGTCCGACCACTTCAGGTCTTACGGTGTTCATTTGCCGCCAGTAATGTGTGTAGCCTAAGGCGCGTCCGCCCGGCTTTTCTATCATGCTCTGCGCATGGGAAAGGTTGGGAGTGAAATCGCTCTTCGGCAAGTCCCAGCCCGGCCGTACTTCGCAGCGGGGTCTTACCTACACGCTAATCTTGCATGGCATCTGGGCACAGTGTATCGTGTTCCAGGAATGTGCGTTTTTTAGGCGCGGAGCCTTATAGCATTGCACCCGCTTGGAACAAAACATCAAGCGAGCTGTTCACTTATTCACCCGAGGAGCTTTGTTTTCGAGTGCTCGGTCAGGGGGTTTTTCGCGAGTAATCACTCGAATGCCGTTTCGGCTCTTCGGGTGAGGGAGCACCCGAGACTCTTAGCGCCGTATGGTCTTGGCGAATGTTTGTTTGTCTTATGTCGGGTTGAGGGAGCACCCGAGACTCTCATAAGTGCGAGTGTTTCACTCGAGCACGTGGCTAACCTTTAGGTGAGGGAGCACCCGGGACTCTTATGGTGTACGCTCCCAATGGGAGTAAGATGTTTTTCTTCCTTGGGGAAAAGATCTAAAAGATGGAATATCAAAGCCTTGGTGTCTTTTTGGTTTTTCTTTGCTACTTGTGAGGGGCAGTGATGCCTCTGTTTGATGGCTGGCAGTGACGCTCTGCCATTGAACTGTCACATCTTCTGGACCGGTCATAATGATGGCCGCTGTGGCGTGCGGCAGGCGCCTGTTGGGTTTCCCATACGCGCGTTGGAAACACGCGTGAATTGACGTGTCTTGCGTACAGTGCGTCCCGTGACAAAGCATCTTCGTCTTGGTCCCCGAGACGGCTGGGACGATTGGTCTTTGAATTAATTGCCGATGTCGTTTTGGATTCTCTGTGCCTTGATGATAGTTGTTCTATAAATAGGCCCTTCTCTTCCACGCTTCTATACAACTCACTGCTTCACCTCTTTCTTCATCTCTTCTTCCGCTCATGGTTCCTAGGCGAGGTGTTGGCCGTGGCCTTGTTGGCCGCACACCACGCTCACGCCGTGGTGTTCGCCATGGTGCGGTGCCAGTGCCTTCCTCCTCTCCCTTGGAGGAGGGATTCTGGCGCTATGATTTTATTTTGCGTGTTCGTGGCCAGAGTGCCGATCGCATCCTTCTTCCCTCTGCTTTTTCTGCCTTTGTATCTGAACGTGGCTTGGATGGCTTGCTTCTGCACCTTCAAGGGAGCTATCGATCTCCTTCTTATGTTGATTTGGAGGTTGATAGCTCTCGCTTGATTTTTCTTGGCTCTGGTTGGAGTTTGTTTGCTCAGCGGTTGAATTTGCGGGATGGTGATATGCTCAGCTGTCGTTTTGATGGTGAGAGCACTGTCGTTGTCCGCGCTTTCGATCCGAGTGGCAATAGCATGGATCCGCATGGGCAGGAGTCGAGCTGCGACAGCTCCACAAGGTCGAGAAGTCCATCACCGTCGTCTTCGAATGCTTCTTCCTCCAGGGACTCTTCTGGTGGTGGTGGTGAGCCGTCGTCAACTGCTTTCTCCTCTGCCTCTAAAGAAGACCTCGATGTCAAGCCACCGGTTAAACGAGCGCGGCAGGCGACCTTGTAGAACTGGAGGCAGCAGCGTCATCTTGGCCGGCAGCTTGGGTGGAGCTGGAGAAGAAGCTAGAGGAGCAGGAGAAGAAGCTGGTGGAGCAGCGTCTCCAATGGCTCCGCAAATAAGTCGAGCTTCACCTTTTGTTATGTCATTGACATCATGAGCCTGCTGCTTCGACTCCTACTTTGTCTGTGATGATGCTCTTGTACTAGAGTAGATTACCCCTCATGGGCACACATGTAGAAGTCATAGTTCCTTGGGTGATTTTCTCTTGTAACAGGAGCTGCCTTCTATCCAAATGTAGTTGAGTCCTTTTTGTACTGAAGCTGATATCTATGATGTAAACTGTGTTTTATCCTTTGTAATGTAATTTATATTTGAGCCTTTTATGCCACCGAATACTGTGTCTTGACCATCAGGAGCTGTCTTCGAATCCTTTATTAACTGAGAGTTATGCTCGAGTATTTTTCTACTAGGGGCTGTCTTCGGGTCCATCCTATACTTGGTACTGTGGGTTCTATCGGGTGCGCGACAGCGCTCCCGATGGGAGTAGCCCCCGAGGCTATGCTTGAGTCGAAGGGTCAGGCGTAGGCTAAAATTTGTTTCCTTTGCTGGTTTTTTTTATCGGGTGCGCGGCAGCGCTCCCGATGGGAGTAGCCCCCGAGTCTTTAGGTGATCGTTGGCAATCAGGTGAAGACTAAATGAGCTTGTGCTTCCTCCAAAGTTTCTTCAAAAGTGCTTGAATGCCATGGGAGTGTTGATGGTCGTTTCTCGGGTGGGGTTTGTGCTCGAGACCCCGAGTGTTTCATGAAGAAGATCGCGTAAGCGATAGCGTTTCTTGGGGGGATTTTATTCTTAAGCCCCCGAGTGCTTTGATTAAGATCGCGTAGGCGATAGAGTTGCTCGGGGGGAATTTTGCGTCTCAAGCCCCCGAGTGCTTCGATTAAGATCGCGTAGGCGACAGAGTTGCTCGGGGGGAGTTTTTTCCCCCGAGTGCTTTCGATTAAGATCGCGTATGCGATAGCAGTTGCTCGGGGGGAGTTTCCTCTTCAGCCCCCAAGTGCTTCAATTAAGATCGCATATGCGATAGCAGTTGCTCGGGGGGGATTTTCCTCTTCAGCCCCCGAGTGCTTTCGATGAAGATCGCGTATGCGATAGCAGTTGCTCGGGGGGGAGTTTCCTCTTCAGCCCCCGAGTGCTTCAATTAAGATCGCATATGTGATAGCAGTTGCTCGGGGGGAGTTTCCTCTTCAGCCCCCGAGTGCTTTGAGATGGCAGTATTTGGGCAACACTTATTTTATTGCGGTCAAGTGATTTACATGAATTGTCAGTCATGTCCGACCGATAGGGGCTATGGATAGAACAGTCGCAAGTTTGCTACGTTCCATGGGTTGCCCACGTCCTCGTCTGTCTTTGGGTTCTTCAGCCTGTAGGCGCCGCCTCCGATGACTTCTGAGATGATGAATGGTCCTTCCCATTGGGGGGCAAGTTTGTGGACCTTCTCTTGTATTAGTCGTAGGACTAGGTCACCTTTGTTGAAGGTTCTAGTATTAGTCCACTGCTTTTGTAGGTACGTAGTTTGTCTTGGTACCCTTCTGATTTTTTCAAGGATGCGTCTCTTGCTTCGTCAGCCGTATCTTTGTCGTCTTGTAGTGCTTCTTCTGCTTCTTGTTCTTCTTCGTATCAGGTGATCCAGGGTGCTCCGAACTTGAGGTCATGTGGTAAGACTGCCTCTGCCCCGTACGCCATGAAGAAAGGTGTGTATTGGGTCGCAGTGTTTGGTGTGGTTCGTAGGCTCCACAGGACCGCGGGGAGTTCTTCTACCCAGTTGCCGGCGGCTTGCTCGAGTGGTGTGAGGAGCCGTTTCTTGATTCCCCCACAGACAAGGCCGTTTGCTTTTTCCACCTGGGCGTTGGACTATGGGTGCGCGACTGATGCATAATTTATTTTGATGCCCAGTTCTTCGCAGAAGTTCTGAAATTCTGCGGCCGTGAAGTTTGTGCCGTTGTCCGTAATGATGTTATGTGGCACTCCGAATCTGAAGATGATCGACTTGATGAAGTTGACAGCCGTGAGAGCTGTAGAGATGGTGATGGACACTGCTTCGATCCACTTTGTGAACTTGTCGACTGCGACGAGAAAGTGTGTCCTTCCACCCTTTGATGATTTCTTTAGTGGGCCCACCATGTCGAGTCCCCAGGTGGCGAACGGCCAGGATAGTGGTATGGTCTTGAGCTCTGATGCGGGAGCGTGTGGCCTGTTGGCGAATTTTTGACAGGCAACGCAACGTCGCACGATTTCCTCTGCGTTTTTCATGGCTCTGGGCCAGTAGAACCCAGCTCGGAATGCTTTGGACACAAGCACTCGACTGCTCGCGTGGTGCCCGCAGGTGCCTTCGTGGATTTCGAGCAAGAGGGCTTTGTCGTCCTCTTCGTCAATGCACCTTTGGAGTATCTGGGTGATGCTGCGCTTATATAGTTGTCTGTTTATCACCGTGAATGCCTTGGATCGTCGGTTGATGCGTCGTGCTTCGGCCACGTCTTGTGGTAGCGTGCCTTCGATTAGGAATCGGAGGAACGGTTTTGTCCAGACGGGTCCTTCGAACTCTGTCGGGGCTGTGCTGTCGGATGTGCTGGTGCATGTGCCTTCTGATAGGGTTGTTGCTGCCACCTGCGCTATTTCTGTTGCGTCTACGCCGTCCACGACTGCTTCAGATGTTGCTTCCTGCACCTTGATGGACCTCCGGTTGATGCTTTCGAGAAAAACGCCGGGTGGTACAGGCGCCCTGGTCGAACCGATGTTCGCAAGATCGTCAGCTTCTGTGTTGTTGTCCCTGGTGATGTAGTTGAGCTCGCAACCGTCGAAATTTCCTTCGAGTTCGTTGTAGAGCTTTTGGTATGCCGCCATGTTGTCGGCTATTGCGTTGCAGTTTCTCATCGTCTTCTGGACGAAGAGATTGGAGTCCCCGTAAATTATGAGGCGAGTGGCTCCGCATGTTTTGGCCATGCGCATGCCATGGAGGAGTGCCTCGTATTCTGCTTCGTTGTTGGAGGCGTGACTGAAGTTGATCTGGAGGACGTATTTCAGCTTTGTTCCTTTAGGGGAGATGAGTACAACTCCTGCCCCAGCTCCTTGTTGTCTCTTCGACCCATCGAAGAACATTGACCATGAGCTTGATAGGTCTAGGGGGCCTGGTGTTTGAACCTCCGTCCACTCAACCAAGAAATCTGGGAGTACTTGTGCTTTGATGGATGTTGGGTGCTTGAACTGCAGGTCCCGTGGTTTGAGCTCGATGTTCCACTCGGCGACTCACCCGGTTGCTCCAGGGTTATTGAGTATGTCGGCGAGTGGTGCGCTGCTCACGATCGTGATAGGGTGCTCGTCGAAGTATTGGGACACCTTTCTTGAGGTCATGATGATGGCCAGTAGTAGCTTCTGATAGTGTGGGTACCGCTGCTGGGATTTGGTCAGGAGCATGCTGAGGTAGTAGATTGGTCTCTAGATGCTCTGGACCTTGCCTTCTTCTGCGCGTTCGACGACGAGCGATGTGCTTACTACACTGCTGCGTGCTGCCACCTAGAGGTATAGCTTCTCTCGTTCCTTGGGTACCGCCAGGATTGGTGGGGTCGAGAGTGTCTTTTTCAGGTCCACGAATGCTTGGCGGGCTTCCTCCGTCCACTCGAATTTCTCTCCTTTCCTGAGCAGCTGATAGAAAGGCAGTGTGCGTTCTCCCAGCCTGCTGATGAAGCGGCTTAGGGCTGCGAGTTTTCCAGTGAGCTGTTGTACTCCTTTGACGTCGGTTGGTTCTTGCATGCAGGTGATGGCTTGGACTTTCTCGGGGTTTGCTTCGATCCCGCGGGCAGAGACCATATAGCCAAGCAACTTTCCCGCCGGTACGCCGAATGCGCACTTCTTTGGGTTGAGTTTGATTCTGTATTTATTGAGTGCCGCGAAGGTTTCGTGCAAGTCGTCGAGTAGTGTGGCTTCTTTGTAGGTCTTGATGACGATGTCGTCTACGTAGACTTGCACGTTTCTTCCGATTTGCTCCTTCAGACAGGTCTGCATCATTCGTTGGTAAGTGGCGCCTGAGTTTTTGAGCCCGAAGGGCATGGTCTTGTAGCAGAATACTCCGTAGGGGCTGATGAACGATGTGTGTTCTTCGTCTTCTTCCTTCATTCTGATCTGGTTGTATCCTGAGTAGGCGTCAAGAAAGGAGGGTAGATCGCACCCTGCTGTTGAGTCGATTATCTGATCGATTCTAGGCAGGGGGAAGTGATCCTTCGGGCAATGTTTGTTGACTGGTCCGTAGTCGACACACATGCGCAGTACGGTCGTGTATTTCTTGGGCACCAGCACTGATTTGGCTATCCAGGTGGCTTTCTTCGTTTCTCGGATGAACTGAGCGCCGAGTAACCGGTTGACTTCCTCTCCGATTGCTCTGCGCTTGGGCTCCGAGAATCAACTCAGCGCTTGCTTCACTGGCCTCGTGTTTGGCTTGATACGATGGGCGTGTTCCGCGAATTCGCGTGGTATCCCAGGCATGTCGGCTGGGCACCAGGCGAATATTTCCCAATCGTCTCGGAGGAAAGCGACGAGAGTCGCAGCCTGCTCCTCTGGTAGGTGGGCGTACACACGGACTGTTTTGTCCGGGTCCGTCGGGTGCACTTGATGAGTGACTGTGTCGCTGTCGATGCTGAAGTCGCGTCTGTACTCCCTAGATTCACTTCGGCTCACCAATGGGAAGGTACTCTTATCCATCACCATGGCTATTTCTTTGAGTTCTTCTTTGGCTCCGAATGTGTCGGAGATTCTGTGGAAGTCACGATCACATTGATCTGATTTGACGAAGCTTCCGTTGATCGTGAGGACTCCTGATGATCCTGGCATCTTGAGCTTGAGGTAGGCGTAGTGTAGGACCGCCATGAATTGCGCGAATGTTGGTCGTCCCAGTATGGTGTGATACTGCGATTGTCAGTCGAGTACCTCGAACTCGAGGACGTGCTTTCCGAAGTTACGCCGGTTGCCAAAGACGACTTCGAGTTCGATGACTCCGAGGGATGTGGCTGCTTCTCCTGGGACTACCCCGTGCAACTCGGTGCTTGATTTTCTCCACACTGATCGTGGGATCAGCATCTTTTGCAGGGTGCTAGCGAAGATGATGTTCACGCTGCTGCCTCCGTCCATGAAGACCCGATCCATGTCGTATCCTCCGATTTGTGCATCGAGCACTAGGGGTGCATGCCCCGGTCTTGGGACTGCGGGTGGATGGTCGTCCTGTGAGAACGTGATGCTGGTCTCCGTGTCATGCAATTGGTAGACTTCGACTATGTTTATGCTCTCGGCTACTCTGGCCTGCAGGTTTTGGGCGTCGCGTTGTGCTTGCGGTACTCTTCCTTCTTGGATCATGAGCACCTGTGCTTGCGACGGGCTATGACGTCCTTCAGGGTTTGAGGTCGGCGATTGCTCGGGTCGTTGGTTGCGTCTGTCTTCTTTCTACTTCTCCTTCTTGAGGTCGTCAGCTAGCTCGTTGAACAGGTGGCAGTCTCTCAAAGTGTGACCTGACCTGACGCGTCCCCAGTCATCCTCGAAGCTATGGATCGTGCAGGGTCCTGCTAGCTGCTCTCTAGCCGTGAGTTTGCTAGATCCGGCATGCCTCTTCCTTCTTGAGATTCTGAAGATCTGCTTGTGATCCTCCGGGTGTACGTGGAAGCGAGGATCGATTTCGATTCCTTGACTCATGTCTTGGTTCTTGATGAGGTTGGAGAATTCATCCGACCTTCGTTTTGGGTCGTAGTACTCGCCAACAGGTGTCTCGGAGTCGCTGTCTTGGTTGACGGCAGATGCTCGTGCAGCGGTGTGTCGTCGAGTGGTCGTCGGTTGCGCGACTGCGTGATGTGGCTCGTTCATTGAGGCCCTGTCGTAGTTATCCCATGCGCGCCTTTTGGGTCATCGATTCCTTCTGCCTTGGCGGTGATTCTGCTGATCGCTGGATTCGATCTCGTAGTCATTGTCTTGATGTGCGGCGGGTGTCCGGGCGGTGGTTCGGAAGATTTGCGAGTCCTCCGCTGCGCGTCGCAGTTCGTCGAGTGGGATCCCTTCGTAGAGGCCCCTCGCCGTTCTTCTGGGTCGTCGACTCTTACGGCGCTGGCGCTGTGCTTCGCTGTCACCGTAGTATCAGTCCTGGCATGATTGTAGCTCGAGTAGTCTTGATGGGGTGGCGGAGATGTCCGTCGTGATTTTGAATCCTTCGAGTGGGCTAGGTCTGGATCTTGCCCTTGAGTTGTAGCTTGCTGAAGATGGGACCGCCGAGATCGTGATCCCAACCTGTGTGGTTCCCACAGACGGCGCCAATTGACGGGGATCAACCCCGGCAAATCCCATGGTCAGGGATCCTGGGTTAGTCATGAGAGGCACAGGTTGGACGATAGCTCGTCGGCAAACAAGAAGGCTTGCTCCTGCTCGATATTATTGATTGGGGAGATGCGATTACAATGGAGGCCAAGGCCGGAGCGCTCAAGGCTAGGGTTACAGGTGAGATTGGATGTCTTTGGTGTCGCCCCTCCTAGCCCTTATATACCGGGCTAGGTCTCGGGGAGTTCATCTACGTGTACAGGTAAACTTTCCTAACCCTAGCTTGCTCCGTACTGCAGATCTTCGCACCTTCCTTGTGAGTCGAGGGCTCCTACGTCGGTGCCAACTAGCGGGCCGAGGTCGTATCTTCATGGGCCTTCTGCCTTCATCCGTAGGAGTCGCGGGGTCACCCCCTCGTCAGGTATCGACTCCCCGGGGGCCACCCGGAATTGTGCGTTGTTAGTTAGAGGGACTCTGACGTTCTGGAGTTTCAGGCGCTTACATAGCCAAGTGGAAACCGGGCGTACATGCGACGCCTTTGATGGGCAGTTGGTACACCCCTGCAGGGTTAAATCTTTTCGAAAAGCCGTGTCCGCAGTTATGGATGACTTGATACCTACTCCTTGTTCATAGAATAACATCAAATTGAATCATAATTAAAACTTGCCTACCGTGTGAGTGCCTTGGTTGCTTTTCTTCGTCCAGGGGGACCGAGAGAAGATCCAGGTTGTGTTATGTTTCACGTAAGTAGGTGAATAGCAGACTTATGACATGATGTCACGTGCATTCTTGGATCTTACCCCTAATATAATAGAGCGATAGCCACAATATATGCTAGTGCGACTGCAACTTTACCCTTACCGTGTCTTACCGTAGGGAGTTAGTTATCCTGTAATGATATAATCTCACCCCTATTTTCCTTTGTGCTTTTACTGTTTTGCCTGATCGGCCGCTGCAGTTGACTACTACCTCGACCCGAGCACCGGACGATACTTCATGGAGGTGCCCCCGGAGGACGACGATGAGGATGACTTCGGTCAGTAGATCCTATAGTTGGGTTCCGACGATCCGTGGGTGGACTATTTATGTGCAGCCCTCTCTAGGGATATTTGGATTTTGACCGTACTCGGTCGTGACTGTCTTCCGCTTGTGCCATGATATACTGTTGGGTCCACGGACCTGTGAGATGATGTAATAAATACAAGTGGCGATGTATGCCCTGGACTCTATATATGCATGTCTTAGTATAAAGTTCATTGTTCTTATATCTGTTGTCGAGAATCCGGCAGCGACACGAGTGCGAGTCTTGTGAGTCGGTGGCCTTTTATGTGCTACTAACTTGAGTGGGATGCGAAAGCGACTAACTCGAGTTAGCACCGCATCGGGGGCCTTACAACTTGGTATCAGAGCAGGACTGACTGTAGGACCCCTTACTGGCCGAAGTTGAGTCTAGAAACTATTTTGTAGTTATTAAGGAAAAATCGGAGAGTAGGAACTCTTTCTTTTTCTTCTTACCCCACCCTCCCACCCCTTTTTCCATGAGGAAGTGAAACGTTGTTTTCTCTCTGCAACTTATCCCCTTTCAAACAAATCTAGGTTCTCGTTTACATGAGGCTCCGATTCCTCTATAATTTTTTGCTAGCGACGAGAAGGGTTGGCGTACGTTGAGAACACTGAGCCGCCACTTGGGGTTGACAGCTCCACCTCGCTTACGGCGTACCTCAGGTGAAACTCCTATACAGGGATGGATGGCATCCTCCGGATGTGTTTCCTCCCCCTATAGGAGACCGCTTCGTCGGGCCACTCAGGGCAGATGTCTCAACGTTCAGGTCTTCAACCACTCGTATATATATTGTTGTGTGTTCGCTAACAGATTATTATCTTCGATTCGGATGATCTTGGTTTGGGGATTCCAGTAGCACCTAGCTTTCGACTTTCCGGGTTAACCTTGGTGGAATTTCCGCCTTCGGATTTCTCATACCTCGTGAGAATGTTTTGTTGTCAATATTGCTTTATCTTCTGGTTACGTCAATGTTTCAACCATGTTCTCATAAGTGTTCCTGTATACAGGATGCCAAGAGCAAACATGCCGCCTCCAGAGAACCCTCTCCTTGGGGAGGTTGTGACCGCAGTGGCTCACGGCACAGCTGCGATCTTACAGATGCTGCAAAAGCAGACTGCCCAGAGGAGTGATCGACCACAGTACACCACTCTGCAGCAGTTTCGTGCTATCAACCCCCCCCCCCCCCAGGTTCTCCGAGGCTCGAGACCCGCTGGAAGCGGATGATTGGATCGCAGAGATCAAGAAGCACTTCAATGCAAACACCGTCAAACCAGTCGACTACGTCACCTTCGCCTCCTTCCAGCTTCTGGATGCAGCAGCCAGCTGGTACGATACCTACAAGGCCAACAAGGGCGATGCTATCATCACGTGGGCAGACTTCAGAGTAGCACATATTCCGAGTGGCTTGATGGACAGGAAGAGAGAGGAGTTCTTGGCTCTGAGACAGGGTGAAAGGTCAGTTCAGGAGTACAACCTGGCCTTCGTCAGGCTCGCCAGGTACGCTCCGGAGGAGGTCAGCACAGAGGCCAAGAGGATTTCCAGGTTCCGTGGGGGTCTCAGCACAGAGATCAAGTACGCACTCACCCAATGCAGCCCCACGATGTTCTCACAGTTCGTGGATCGGGCTATCCGCCAGGAGTCAGCCAGAGCAGAGTGGGATGCAGACAGGAAGCGCCAGAGAGAGCACAGTTCCGCAGTGATGGTCCACAAGAAGGCAAAGACTTGGGTCACATAGGCACCACCGCAGAGGCAGCAGTTCCTGCAGAGGGGGGCCGTTGTCCGCACTTTTTCCCACCCTCCCGTCCCAGTTCAGAAGGGGCCTCGCTCTACACCACCACACGCGAGGCCACCCAGGCCGCAGTCCCAGTCCAGGCCAGGCGTGATCTGCTACAAGTGCAGGGAGCCGGGGCACACTTCTCCCAACTGCACCGATCCGCGCTTTGCACGGCTCCCACCGCCTCCACCTCGCTCTTCTCCGAGCACTGCGATGGTGAAGTCACAGCCACGTGCAGTTCGGGTGAACAATGTGATGATGAAAGATGCGCAACAGTCTTCAGAGATCGTTCTTGGTAGGTTGCTTGTGTGTTCAGTTCCCGCGACAGTGTTGTTCGATTCCGGAGCAACTCATTCTTTTATCTCCCAGTCTTTTGCAACAAGGATTTATCTTCCAAGAGACCAGTTTCCGAGGGTACTCTCAGTTGTTACTCCTGATTCCAAATTCACTTCTTCCTTGTCAGTTCCCGATGTAGAGATCCGTATTCAGGGAGTTCCCTTTTCAGCATCCTTGATTGTCTTGCCTCGTTCCGACATTGATGTCATCTTGGGCATGGATTGGCTTATGCATCACAAGGCCAATATTGATTGTCCGACCAAAACTATGAAGTTGACACATGATTCAGGCGCAGAAGTCTTGTACACTTGTGGCTCAGTGTCAGGAGCAGCACAGTTGTACGTGTTGAACGTAGGAGTCGCGCCTTTTCTCGAAGAAGTCAAAGTTGTCTGTGAGTTTCCAGACGTCTTTCCAGAGGAGTTGCCAGGAATTCCCCCAGTTCGAGCTATTTAGTTCGTTATTGAGCTAGAGCCTGGTACTCAGTCGATTTCTCGCATCCGTATAAGATGTGTTCGAAGCAGTTGATTGACCTCAAGAAGCAGTTCACAGAGTTGGAGGCAGGAGGTTTTATCCGCGCGAGCACTTCCCCTTGGGGTGAACCAGCCTTGTTTGTCCAGAAGAAGGATGGGACTAGCCGCTTGGTCCAGGACTATCGCGGCATCAACAAGAAGACCATCAAGAACAAATACCCTTTACCCCGCATCAATGATCTGTTCAAACAGTTTAATGGGGCTAAGGTGTTTTCCAAGCTTGACTTGAGGATGGGGTATCATCAAATCCGTGTTCGTGAAGAGGACATTCCCAAGACCGCGTTCTACACACGTTATGGGATGTATGAGTTCACAGTCATGACTTTTGGGTTCTCAAATGCCCCTCCGACATTCATGAGAGCTATGAACTATTTGTTCCAAGAATGGCTTGATGTGTTTGTGATCCTCTACCTCGACGACATTCTTGTATATTCCAAGTCAGAGGATGAACATGAGGAACATTTGCGCCTGGTGCTACGCCAAGTTCTCCAAGTGTGAGTTTTGGCTGGACAAGGTCAATTTTTTGGGCCATGTTATCTCCGCTGAGGGAATTGCGGTTGATCCAGAGCGAGTCCGCACTATTCAAGAGTGGGCTCCGCCGAAGAACGTGAAGCAGCTAAGGAGTTTTCTCGGCCTCGCCAGTTATTGCAGGAGGTTTGTGCAGAATTTCTCCAAAATAGCAAAGCCAATGACTGAATTGTTGTGCAAAGGCAAACGGTACACTTGTTCACCAGCTTGCTAGTCAACTTTCGAGGGTTTGAAATAGAAGTTAACCACAAATCCAATTCTCACACCGCCTGATGAGTCACAGCCTTTTCAGGTGTTTTGTGATGCCTCATTGAAAGGTCTAGGCGGAGTTTTGATGCAAGGCAGGAATATTGTGGCGTATACCTCACGGCAGTTGAAGACGAGTGAGAGGAATAATCCCACGCACGACTTGGAGTTTGCAGCAGTTGTGCACGCCTTGATCACTTGGCGACACCTCCTCTTAGGGAGGAAGGTGGATGTGTTCACCGACCAAAAGAGTCTGAAGTACTTGTTCACTCAGCCAAATCTGAACTTGAGGCAAAGAAGATGGCTTGAAACCATTATTGAGTACACAGTAGATATTCAGTACACGCCTGGGAAGGCGAATGTCATAGCTGATGCGCTGGGCCGCAAGGGCGATCGCAATAATATCCAGGTGCAGAAGATCCACCCTGATTTGTGTGAGTCCTTTCGAAGGCTCGATCTCAAGCTAGTTCTAGCAGGCTACCTTGCAAACCTTGTGGTAGAGCCCACTATCCATGACAAGATTCATGAAGCTCAGTCTGGCAGCTCAATGATACAAAAGATCAAGCAGGGTATTGCCGCCTCAGTCCCAAAGTACGGTTGATTTTCAGTGCATAATGACGGCACCGTGTTGTTCGAAGAACGAGTTGTTGTTCCCAAAGAGGGAGATCTCAGAGAGGTCATCATGAAGGAAGCCCATGATTCCAAGCTGTCTATTCACCCTGGCAGTACAAAGATGTATCAAGATCTCAAGCAAAGATTTTGGTGGACTCGTATGAAGCAGGATGTTGCCCGTTACGTGTCTCAATGTGATGTGTGCAGGAGAGTGAAGGCACAACACCAGAAGCCTGCAGGGTTGCTTCAGCCACTTGAGATTCCGGAGTGGAAATGGGATCACATAGAGATGGATTTCATCACAGGCTTCCCCTTCTCGCAGAAGAAGAACAATGCCATCTTTGTTGTCATTGACAATCTTTCCAAAGTTTCCCACTTCTTTCCATTGAAGGACTCCATTTCAGAAGCTCAGTTGGCGGAGTTGTACACCGCAAGAGTTGTATCTTTGCATGTCATTCCCAAGAGGATCAGTTCCGATAGAGGCATCCTTTTCACCTCTAAGTTCTGGCAGGCCTTTCAAAAGGAGATTGGTACGACAGTGTTGTTCAATACCGCTTATCACCCTCAGACAAGTGGGAAAGTCGAGCGCGTGAACCAAATTCTCGAGGACATGCTTTGAGCATGTGTCATATCCTTTGGCATGAAGTGGGAAGAGTGCTTGCCGTATGCTGAGTTCTCTTACAACAACAGCTATCAGGCAAGTCTGCAGGCAGCACCTTTTGAAGTCTTGTATGGACGGAAGTGCAGGACACCTTTGAACTGGTCCGAGACAGGTGAGAGGCAGCTGTTCGGTCCAGATGTGATCCAGGAGGCAGAGGACAGAGTGAAGATTGTCTGAGAGCACCTAAAGGCAGCACAGTCTAGGCAGAAGGCCTATTATGACAAAAGGCACCGTGGTGTAGCGTTTCATGTTGGTGATTGGGCGTACCTGAGAGTGTCTCCGTTGAGGGGAAATCACCGCTTTGGTATCAAAGGAAAGCTCGCTCCAAGATTTGTCGGACCTTTCCGCATCCTTGAGACTAGAGGACCTCTTGCCTTTCGGCTCGAGCTTCCAGAGAGTCTGTCCATGGTGCATGACGTGTTCCATGTGTCCCAGCTAAAGCAGTGCTTCAAGCAGCCAGAGCAGGCTGTTGACTTGGGAAAGATACAGCTGAGTGCGGACCTTTCCTACTCAGAGCGTCCAGTCCGTGTTCTTGAGACGTCCGAGCGTAAGACTCACAACAAGACCGTCAAGTTCATGAAGGTTCAGTGGGCACATCATTTGGAGAAGGAAGCAACGTGGTAATGCGAAGATCATCTTCGTTCTGAGTATCCTGAGTTGTTTCAGGCTTAGATCTCGGGACGAGATCCTGTGTTGGTGGGGGAGTGCTGTAACAACCCATTTGCAATAATAGGAAATCAACATGATATTGTACCTTGTCTGATGACTTTGTAACTTGGCATGATGCTAGAGTTTGACATTTCATCTGGTGATTTAAATTTGCATTGGGATTGGAGCCCATTTGGTTTGCTTGAATTTGCATCCAAAATGGTTCAAGAAGGGTGATTGAAGATTATTCTTTCTTGCATGCATGCTCTCCTTGACCCCAAACTTAGCATAGCCAATTCCTTGCCCCTCCCAAGCTTTTTAAAAGCCTTGAAACATTTTTGCCAACTCCAAAATTGTGGGCCACAGTTCAAAGTGATTTGAATTTTCAAAATGCCCCCACATTTTACTTGCTCAAAAATTGGTCAAACCAATTTTAGAAAATGGAGAATATTCCAAGGTTTCCAAAACATATTTTTATATGTTTTTCTCTTTTGTGGATTGGCCACAAAAACTCTTGGTAATTTCTGTTATTTTTTCAATGGAAAACCCCCTTCTTTTATTCTTTTCTCTCTGGAGGCAGACCAGCAGACCCGGCCCATCTGCCCCCCCCCCCCTTTTCCGCAGCCCACCTGGGCCTCCGCCAGCGAAGCGGTACGCGGGAAAGATCCTAGCCGCGCGATCAAGATCCGAGGGAGGGGACGCGTCGCCTTTCCACCGTGGAGAGGTCCCCTCCCACTCTTCTCTCACACCGGCGGGAGGGCGTCGACGCCTGCCGACGTGGCTGGAGGCCGTCCCCTCCATATAAGCCGCCCCCAGAGCCGCAGGAGCCCCCTAGGGTTCCGTTCCTCCCATCGCTTCCCCCTCGCCGCCGCCGGGAGAGGTTCCCTCCTCTGCCCTGTTTCGCTCTGTTCCGGTGAGGTCCCGAGCAAATTCGCCGCCGTCCTTCTTCAATTGCGAGCCACCATCTGCGAGCGCAGCCTCTAAGCTCTCCTGTGTCTTCCACTTGTAGGTTTTGGCCGCGGGATACTCGCATCAGGCCGCGCGCCGTGAACCTCTGTCGGCGGACCTTCTTTCTCGTCGATGGCAGCCGCGTCGTCTTCCTCTTCCATGCATGCGAGCTCGCCTCCAAGCCCCTCTAGGTGAGCCTCGAGTGCTCCCTTTTTTCCGTCGTGATTGTGTAGCCAACGGTAGCCGTAGCTGCGAGTTGCCGGCCGCCGTGCCACGGACCCCGGCCAGTCCGGTGCTCACCGTGGCCCTGGTGATGCCGAGGAGTATGCGTGCACGCTCCCTGCTCGTCTAGAGCACGGTTATCACCGCAAAGGAGGGAGCTTTTGAGCGTTTTGCAGTTGAAGTCGCACCCGCGTCTGAAGAAGTTCAGTTTCCAGTGGCGCCGCCATCAGTTTCAGTCGACCGTGGCGTCGCCGCAGTTGATCTCGTGGCCAGATCTGTGGTGCAGAGGTGTAGAGGAATGTCGCCGATGTGTTTAGGACACCGGAGCTCGGCCAGAGGTGAACTATACGCGCCGCTGGATTCACCTGAAACCTCGCCGGTGTTGCGCGGGTTCTGAAGCTGCAGAGCAGGCTTGTCGCCGCTCTGTTCCCGTGAGAGTTCCGACGAGTTGAGAGAGAGAGGTTGGTCGTGGATTAAGCCATTCTGCAGAGGGCAGTGCCCCCTCTATTTTCCTCATGGTGGCGAGGCAGGAGATGGTCGGAGCGCGAGGAGAGCGTCGCCGGAAGTCATCGCCGGCTCGGGTTCAGTTGAGCCCTGTGTTTTTTCAGATACGCGCAGGATTCAAAGAGGGAACCTATCGCCCTGGGCCTGGAAGAGGAGAAAAGGTCGTGGGCTTGGTCCAGGAGTGTGCTTGGCCCTTTTTCTTTTTTATTTTTTTTCCATGTCTCCAGCCGAGTGGGCTTGCTCGTTTGGGCTAGGGAGAGAGAAGTTGGGCCTGGTGTCCGAGGCAACCCATGTGGCCTGTCCCCTTTTCTTTTCCTTTATTTTCTTTTTCTTTTCTGTTTAAATTCAAATTTGAATTTGATTTCAAATGCAAATCTGTTTTTATACTTCCAACTCAATTTTGGGCACCCCATACATGTTTTGGGGGTAGTTTGACCATTTCTGAACCTTGCTTTTCTATCTTTGCTTTTCCTTCCAACTTCAGTGCATGTTGGTTTTGTTCTTTTGTTCATTCAAGTCCTTTTCCATGTCATCTTGAATTCTTGCATCCTTGGACCAGCCCTAGCATATTTTAATGTGCAAGTGGCTGGTAATCTTTTCACCCTTTGAAACCTTCCTTGGTGTCAGTTTCACCGACACTTCTTCGTCTCCGGAATCGTTAGTTTAATTTCAAAATGCATTCTTTATAATTGATTAATTGTTTTGTTGATCATGCCATGTTGCCATGTTACTTACACCACAAATTAAGGCCAAGACCAAAGCCATTCAACGCAAAAAAATTGCATATGAAGTTGTTGACGTGTCGTCACCACCTTCATTTAAGTCTGACTAGATAGGGTCACATCATCTCTATTAAACTTGATCATATCATCTTTGCCTGTGCATTGCACCCGTTTCTTACTTGTGTGCCTTTTCCTTGCCGGTACCTTACGCTAGCACCTGAGACTGCCGAGGAGACTTACGTGGAGGTTTCCGACACCGAGCCCGAGGACCCTGCTACGTCTACTTCGACGACCGATTACCCAGGCAAGGGGAAGATTCATACCATTACTTGATACCTTTCTGCCTACCTGCCTAGCTATAGTCTAGCACGTTTGTTTGATCCTATCCACCTTGTTCATGCCATAATCAAACCAAACAGCCATGATCCCCACATCCCAGCAAAACATTGTATTGCTAAGTTACCGCTGCTCAGCCATTGCTTAGTATGAGTAGGAAAACTTGCTTCTTACCCTATGCTATGGTTGGGATATCATGTTATTTAAAGAAGTTGGTTGATATTTGTTACTATGATGTTAATTTATATTTGACGAAGGATGGGAGACCGGGCTGTTCCCGCCAGGTGTTTTGTTCCATTCGAGTCACTTAGGTCCCGAGTTCCGGGTATTGTGTTTCTTGACGAGCGTGCCTAATCGTGTGTGGGGTTCTATGGGGCCCCCTTGTCTTACCTACCTAGCTTCATACAATTCTAGTGGTGGCCCAAGCTGATTTACTATTTGCAAACGTGTGTGTGCTTGGTTGGTACCCCAGCAGTTTTTGAAACAAAACGGGCCAGCAGGGACATGGTTCCTTCATTGGCCCACCTGATAAGCTAGGACCCAGTCTCATGTGAGAATTACCGGCAATCCGACCTGCGTCATACGGTAGAGTCCGACCCGGGAGCGTGGCTTGTTCTTGGGTTGGGTGTCAACTTCCCGGGGGCCACCCGGAATTGTGCATTGTTAGTTAGAGGGACTGACGTTCCGGAGTTTTAGGCGCTTACCTAGCCAAGTGGAAACCGGGCGTACATGCGACGCCTATGATGGGCAGTTGGTACACCCCTATAGGGTTAAATTTTTCGAAAAGCCGTGTCCGCGGTTATGGATGACTTGAGACCTACTCCTTGTTCATAGAATAACATCAAATTGAATCATAATTAAAACTTGCCTACCGTGTGAGTGCCTTGGTTGATTTTCTTCGTCCAGGGGGACCGAGAGAAGATCCAGGTTGTGTTATGTTTGACATAAGTAGGTGAATAGCAGACTTATGACACGATGTAACGTGCATTCCTGGATCTTACCCCTATTCTAATAGAGCGATAGCCACCATATATGCTAGTGCGACTGCAACTTTACCCTTACCGTGTCTTACCGTAGGGAGTTAGTTATCCTGTAATGATATAATCTCACCCCTGTTTTCCTTTGTGCTTTTACTGTTTTTCCTGATCGGCCGCTGCAGTTGACTACTACCTCGACCCGAGCACCGTACGATACTTCATGGAGGTGCCCCCGGAGGACGATGATGAGGATGACTTTGTTCAGTAGATCCTATAGTTGGGTTCCGACGATCCGTGGGTGGACTATTTATGTGCAGCCCTCTCTAGGGCTATTTGGATTTTGACCGTACTCGGTTGTGATTGTCTTCCTCTTGTGGCTTGATATACTGTTGGGTCCACGGACCTCTGAGATGATTGTCTTCCGCTTGTGGCATGCTATACTGTTGGGTCCACGGACCGCTTGTGGCAAACTCAAAGCAACGGACACCTGCCTTAATACTCTATGCGTAATGTAAGCAATCCTTATGACACGTAGT
This sequence comes from Bromus sterilis, assembly GCA_950022295.1. Classification (NCBI taxonomy): domain Eukaryota; kingdom Viridiplantae; phylum Streptophyta; class Magnoliopsida; order Poales; family Poaceae; genus Bromus; species Bromus sterilis. The sequence continues at coordinate 109,886,212 of OX465596.1, read as the reverse complement.
CATCAGAACCACTTTTTTAACCCTAATGGAAACAATACATTCCCTAGTCTCATGTTTATGTTACTCAAGCTAGACATCGGGAGGCATGAACCCATCATCTAGCATAGCGCTCCCTCTTGGAGTTGCAATCTACTACTTGGCCAAAGCAATAAGAGAGAACGGAGAACATGCAAGACTACTCAAGAACAAAAATATAAAGGTAAACCAAATATATTACTCTCAAAAATCTGAACATAATCTGAAAATCCATCGGATCCCAGCAAACACAACATAGAAAAGGAAAGAATCATACATAGGTGCCTTGATCACGATAGGTAGCTCACAAGGGCTAAACATTGAAGCACAAGATTGGAGAGAAGACATCTACTAACTACTGATCATGGACCCATGGTCCAAGGGGAACTAATCACGACGCATCCCGGAGGCGATCATGGTGATGGAGGAGTGATACGTCCCTAATGTATCTATAATTTTTTCTTGTTGATGACCCACAAGTGTAGGGGATCTATCGTAGCCTTTTCGATAAGTAAGAGTGTCGAACCCAACGAGGAGTAGAAGGTATTGATAAGTGATCTTGAGATAGGAATAACTGCAAGTACTGAAAGGTAACTTTTTATGGGTTTTCTGGTATAAGCAATAAGAGGATAAAAGAAAATAAATTAAATTATGATAACGTGCAGCAAGATGGCCCGGTCCTTTTGAGCAAAGGGTAAGCCAAAGGATTTAAACTTATTAAGGCTAAAGCGTTCTTGAGGACACACGGGAGAGATAGTCATATGCCTTCGCCATATTCCGTATTGGTACTATGTTTTGTATTGATAAGTGTTGTGTGGGTGAACCTATACTAGTGCACTTTCCAGACTAAGATAAGCACACTCTTATGATTAAACCTCTTGCAAGCATCCTCAAATACAACAGAGAAATGAAGTCAAAGTCTAACCATATCAATAAAATTTAGGGACCAACAATCCCTCGTGCAAAAGTGTGCGAACTGGGGTTTAGGTTTCTGTCACTCCGGAAACCCACCATAAGCATACTTTATACACAATGCATTCCCCTAGGTCTTCAAAAAGGCGAAGTGTTGTGTAGTAGACGTTCACATAACACCACTAGAAGAATAACACCACAACTTAAATATCAAACAACACATATTACTTCAACATCATATGACTACTAACAACTATAGTTTTCCCATGTCCTCAAGAACTAACAGAACTACTCACAAGACATAAAAGAGATCATGATCAGTGGTGGTAAATATATGATAAGAAATCTGGTCATAACAATGATTCTCCAACAAAACTCAATAGCATTCACCACAATGAGTAATCAACACCGGTAGAGTAGAGGGGATGGATAGTACAAGTTACAACTTGGATTGCAATGGTGAGATGAGATGGGATGAAGATGGAGATGGTGCTGATGGTGAGGATGATGTTGATGATGATCTCGATGATGCCCGTGAAGATGAGGAAGATCTCCCCCTCCAGGAGGAGTTCTCCCCGGCGGAATCTGCCGCCGGAAAGGTCTTTTCTTCTCTGTAGGTTTCCGCCATAGAGCAGCGGCGGAACTCCGGAAACTCTTCTTTTTATGTGGTTTGTAGGTCACAACGATGATATAGGCCAAAGGGGGTCCCGGGAGTGGGGCCGACCTCCCAGTCGGCCATCTGGCGTGGCCAGGAGGAGGTCGTGACACCAGGGCACCTGGGAGCCTAGTGGCCCCCCTCCGGGTGCCCTTCGACTGGTCTTCGTCAATTCTTCGGAAAAACAACCCCCGTGAATTTCAGGTTATTTGGAGATGTGCTGATATGGCCACTTGATGTGGACTTTTCTCCGCTGATTCCTGCGTCTACTGTTTCGGCATCGGAAATTTACAAGCTGTGTAAAACAAGCCAAAACACCATATGAAATATATCAATGAATAGAGGTAAATTATGATATAAAATAGTGATGCATTTTGGACGTATCACTTGTTCCATGCTTAATTTAGTGATATTGCTATATGTTTTGCTGCACTTTCATATCATTTACAACATATTTGGGACTAACCTATTAACCTAGTGCCCAGTGCCATATGTTTTAAATGATATGAAAGTGTCTCAAAACGTATAACAATATCACCAAAAGAAGAATGGAACAAACAAAAAATTATACATACGTTTGGGACATATCAACCATGCATACATCCTTAGTCAAAATTCTCATCAAGCAGGAAAAATGTTTTGACATCCACCTGCTATACTTCAAAATTAAGAAACACTTCTAGTAATATCTGTATGGACTTAAGCATCACTACATGCATTGTAGTAAACTCCTTGAACTTGTCAAAAAATCCCTGTTCGCGACAAGTCAAGCTTTATGGACGATGAAGCTACCGTCCGTGTCCGCCTTTCTTGGGGAAATCCATTTACACTCTATTGGTTACATACCTTTAGGAGGGTTAACCAAGTTCCTAAATTGATTCTAGTATATGGATTCCATCTTGGATTTCATGGCCTTAAGCCATATGGTGGAGCTAGGGTATGTCATTGTTTCTTCGTAGTTAGCAGGTTCATCATCTTTCGTGATGAAGATTTCATTATGAAACCACACTGGTTCAATATGATCTATAAGAAACCTGCTTTGATAAGTGCCAGACTTCACCTGAGTTCTTTTATAGAAGCTCCCAACTTATTTACAGGAACTACCTTAGAAAAAAATTTGGAGTTTCAACTCATGGAATCGAAGATTCAATAATCTTGTCAAGTTGCACTGTCCTCCCACTCACTTTTTTCAACAGAACTACTTTCTCAAGAAGTAACCCTTGTTCTTGCGACAAACACTTTGCCGGTGGTACAGTGATGAAAGGATTACCCAACATACTATTTGGGATATCCTACAAAGAAATACTTGATTGTTTTGGGATCGAGTATGTTCATAAATGTTTCGCATCACATTCCAAATTTTAAGAAACAATAATTTAGTTTCCTACCCATGCCATATCGCACAAGGCATCGTTTCAACAGACTTTTGATGCCACTCTATTTAAATTCTAAGTGGTAGTTTTCTAAAACGTAAACCTAAAAACTATAATTACACTTTCATTATGCATATCATAGATCTTACCATGTCCAACAAGGTTTAGTTACGTATTTTCTGACACACCATATCTCTGCAGAGTTTTGGGTAGCATAAGTTGTGAAATGGTTGCACATCCTCTAAGATGTTTGCTAAACTTTTTACTTAGATGTTCATCTCCATGTTATGATCGTAAAGCTTTATCCGTATTTTATGATGATTCTTTACTTTTTCCTGAAAATCCTTGAACCTATTTAAAAGTTTCAGACTTATGCCTCGTTACATAAATGTAGTCATATCTACTTGAGTCGTCAATAAAAGGCAAGGAGTATTATGCATAGGTATACTCATTGAACCACACACATCAGTATGTGTTATTCCCAATAGATCACTAGTTAGTTGGATAGTTCCATTGAACAACCCGTTTACCCATCAGATAAGCTTCACATGTGTTAAGTAACTCAAAGTCGAAAGATTAAAACTTCATCAATATGAAACTTCCACATGTGTTTCATTCTAATGTGTGTAAGAGTTACAATATAGTGCTACTTTCATCACATAACTTAATTTGTTTAGTGTCGGGACCCGGGGTTAGCGTATGCAAGTCCCGCTACGACATAGTCGTATGGAGAGCCGAGAACCGTACCCACTTGTCTAAGCAGACAAGGCCAAGCACAGAACGTTCTCGGAAAGCATCGTACGTGAGGGGCATCCCATTCAGGCCGGATGATCATCTGAGATGGGTCCTCATCGTCCGCACACAAGTCTAATGATATGGGTGATGAACTCCCATATTCGCAGACAAGTCGCCTCAACCATACTATCAACTATCTCATAAATCTTACATAGACTTACTCCAGCCCGAGCACTTAGTCGGGGTCTAGGGCGGGCTCGATCATACATCAAAATGTGCACGAGACAGAGTCTCGAACAATCGCATCGCGATGCCCCAAGCTGCGCACATCTAAGGGCCACTTGGTGTATAAAAGACCGCCAGCCAGATCACAACTAAGGTCTCGAAAACCCATACTAAGACATGCATGTTATAAACATACACACAGCACACATGTCTATTATGAACAGCAGGTATCATTGCAATTCTCTAGAATGTATACATATTTATTAATAACTCTTACAGAGTGCACATAGAGATCAGAAGTCTGTGATCCAACATTACATCAAACATGCGGAAGCAAAGTAGGTCTGAGTACAGACAAGTTTAACAAATGGCTTAGAGAAGCCTTATCTAAAAACAAGCCCTCCACGAGGGAACCAGTCGTCTGACTGGGACTACACTAGCTTGGTCTTGGTCTGAGTCTTCAATCTTCGAGCTTCAGGTAGAAGCCACCATCAGGTAGGTGGGTTCATCTAAAACATAGAATAAGCAAACATGAGTACAAAGTCGTACTCAGCAAGACTTACGTAGGAACTATACTACTCATGCACATGTATCAAGGTAAAGGGAGGTGGGGTTTCACTTGCAGAAATGCCAGCTTTGACTTGGCTAGTCCTGAACTACGAGTACCAGACTTGAGGTAAGAAGCGTACACGAGTCCACTAGATCTCCAACCAATTACACCACTATGGTGCATTCCTCGACTTCCCCACAAGAAAGCACGCCATAGCACTCACACTTATCTTGGTGTATTTTAGAAGTATCCAGTTCAAATTGTCTAATAATCAAGCTAAGCTTTCCAAGCAGTCCTTAACCGCGGACGCGGCTATTCGAATAGTTTTGATAACCCTGCAGGGGTCTACCGCTACACACACGTGTCATCAGTTACCGCCTTTTGCGTGCCACCGTTCAAGAGGCGACAGCGAGGATGCCACCACAACACTTCGCCCACAGCTCCGTTCTAGTCCAGAGAGTCGCCTATCTGAGGGGAATCCGTATGGAAGTCCGGCCGAGGTTCCAGTACAGCCTCAAACGATGTGTGCAGGGTCCCAAGCCGGTCTTGAAAAGCCGTTCATCCACTTCGCAGACCGTGCCACAGCCCTACCAGAACTCCGAACTACTGCGACTTCTGGGGTTCGAACGGGGTGAGGTACTAGGATGAGAGGGGTCAGTGAGCCCAATGTGTGGTTGTACTCTTCTTCTTGAATCACCACACAAGAACTCGGACTTAAGGCGGTGTTCAATGAGACAACCCACTGTGTACTCCTACACAGCCTCTCATCGTTCACCTTGTATTAGGGTAGATTCACCAACACAGTTTCACTTTCATCAACACCATGTTCACTATCATCCCGACTCACATCAAAAGAAACCTCATTGTACCACTAAGCATGCAATAAGCAGTAACAGTTGCAGGGGCCACATGATATCAACCAACTCCTATGTCAGCTAGGATTGTGGTTTGCTTACTACTGTGACAAGATGATAGGTCATGCATCGGATATGGGTTCAACTATGCGGTAGAATCGATACAAGGTGATCTCCTAAACATAGATAAGCGAGACTGAGAAGGAATTTGGGATTTTATAGAAATTATCAATGGGGTTTTCTTGCCTTGCTGACGAGGATCAGTCACGGGGTCTTCAACGAAGGGGGTGAACTCGGGTTCCGGCTCCACTTCTATCAGCAACATGACAATCATAGGATCAACATAATGTACAATGCACAATCACATGAATAAGATTGTAACGGTGATGTTCATGGTACTGATGTGTTGAGCATTTCATTTAAAAGGAGTATATTGCATTTGAGTTGCAAATTCAAACTCCATTTGATTTATCGATGAATTTCAAATGCATTTGAATGCATGAAAGTTCATTTGAAAAGGTTGAGCATGAAGTGATGTGGTATAGTTGAGGTAAAGCCTCTGATGTGTGGATGAAACTATATAAAAGAAGTGTGTTGCAAAGTCATTTGCAAATTCACTCCAAATTTGAATTTGAAAAGGATCCATATGCATGTTTTCTACTGTTCACCCATTTTAAAATGGTCAAACATAGAAACAAGTTGCATATTCATAATCCTTGTATTTTTCTAATAATTTTAGACATATTATTTGTCCAATTTGGAGTTCATATGAATTTTCTATGATTTATTGAAGTTTGGCTATTTTTCTGGATTTTCTGTAATTCTTAAATTCATTTCTAATTTTCTGGAATCTGATTTATTGCATCATGTTGATGCAATGCTGGCGTCACCAGGGGGGCTGACATGTGGGGCCAGCATGTCAGTTGGTTAGTTAACTAACCCGGTTAGATTAAACTAACTAGGGATTAGTTAGTGGCCTGGGCCCACTGGTCGGTGGCCCAGGGGGTGGATTAGGGGCTAATCACCCTGGCCACGTGGATCTCACCGGCGGCAAGTCGCCGGCGACCATCCGACGCGGCGGCGACGCATGGGACGGCGGCTCCGGCCACCATTTGGTGCGCTGAGGCCACCAAACGGGAGCCCGAGCACGTCCGCATCAAGCTGACCACAGCAGGGCCACGGGGATGGCCGGAATCTTCGTCGGCGGCGAGTCCTGACGGCGGCCGAGGCATGGCGACAACGAAGACGACGCTGCGGTGCGCCAAATTGAGCAGGGACTAGCGCATTGCAACCCTGGGGGGTACGAAACACGACGCACGCCATAGTTGGGACGGAGGAGCACAGGGGCGACCTCGTCGGCGTTCATGGCGGCGGCCGTGATGCTGTGAAAAGGGGGAAAACGCTACGGCCAAAGGGGAAGGCTGCGTGCGATTGGGGATGAACTAGAAGCTTACCACGAAGCTAATGGCGGTGACAACGAGGTCTGGGAGGCTGGAACGGTGGAGTATTCGTCGACGGCGAGCTGCGGGTCCGGCGACACTTCGGTGGCGATTGCGGCGGCTAGGAGGCGTCGCAGCTCTTGGGCTTCATCTTAGAGACGAAGACGTCCACGACGAAGAAGAAGGACAGCACGGAGAAGCTCCTCGTCCATGTTGGCCGCACGGGGGCATGTCGATGAGCGGCGGCGCTCTCGGGCGGCGACGCGGAACGGCGAGAAAGGAGGGGAATGAGAAGCAGGCGAGGGGGAAGTGGACGAGGACGTCTCAGGACGTCTCCAGGCGCCGAGACGTGGACGGGGGAAGCAGGAGGTGGCGAGGAGCTCGTCGGCGGCGTCGGTGGAGTGCTGCATGCATTCCACCAAGCACCTTCGGGGCGCGGGGAGGAAGAGACAAGCGGGGGAGGCTGGGCTGGGCCGGCTAGCTGGGCCTGGGGCTTAAGTTGGGCTAGAAGCCAGGTGAGTCCTTTCCTTTTCCTTTTCTGTTTCTTTTTATTTTCTGCAAATTGTTTTTGCTCTGGATAAAATAGCAAAGCATTTTGTAAAATCCTCAAAATTTTATGTGACCTTACATGGCATAAAACTAGCCACTCACAAGTTTTGGGAATTTTTTAAATTCAAACAATTTGAATTTCAACTCATATAGGGGTATTATTTAATTTCCAAGCCCTGTTTGGAATATTTGAAAAATCTTGGTGCATGCAGTGGGACCCACTTCACTTTATATGTGATCATGCATATTTATAAGACTTTTCAAAAATACCAGAGGAATTTTTGGAAGAAATTTTTGTCTGTCCATTTAATTAAATTCTTTAGGGCTTTTCTTTTCCCCATTTTTGAATTTCTTTTGAAATTTTCACATGATGCAAAGGCCTAAGCTTACCCTAGCACATACCTAACTTGGGGTTGTGACATTTAGCATCAAAGTTATAAAAATTATTACCACAATCAAGACCCACAATGAGTAAATCATCAACCAAGGGTAATTCATAAACTATATAATTCAAATAATGTCAAACAAACATTTGAAAAATATCCATGGTCTCGCAGATTTGGGAGATTAAGCTTCTTGTCAAGATTCACATCTTCTTTTGGCAACTGGTGCGTGGTTGGATGCCCTCAAGTGCAGCAGCCCTAGGGATGTCATCGCCATTTCTGTGAGGTGGACGAGAACTCCAACCATATCTTGTTCACTTGCCCTATGGTGCAGTTTCTCTGGAGCTGTTTTTGGGAAGTTGTTGGCGGTAGGTTGTGCCACAAAAATTTACCCGGCATGTTCTTGGAGCTTCAGTCCATGGTGTCCAACTAGCATAGGGCCCGACGGATTGGGGTTGTAGTGCTCCTGTGGAAGATATGTTCTATTTGTAATAAGCTTGTGGTTGAGTATACCATACCACGGGGGTCTTCTGATGCGATCTATAAAATGTATGGCTTCTTGCAGGCTAAAGATGACTTAGTAGGCGTCAGCCTTGCGCGTATATCAACACGCTCTTCGTCGACCTTCCCGTCCTCGCTCTTGTCTCACGCCGCAGTTACCTCCTCCTCTAGATCCGAATTTGTTTCTTAGTTGACTTTGAGCCTTGTTTGTGTTGTTGCTTCAACATTATTTGTACTTTTTTCTTGACTATGCTCCTTGTATGACTTTAGTCTTTGATGGTTGTTTTAATTACGAAAGATAAAGAAAGTATTTTTTTTCTTATAATAAATACCCACACGGCCCTTGTTTCAAGAGTGAGACACTTGATGCAACTTTGACAGACCTCAAACCAACCATTGCACCAGAAGGAGATACATTGCAGATCCCCCATAATATAGCACACAACATGTAGCAGCACACATGATGTGAGCTTAAGGCAACTCCAACGCGTGGCCGCAAACGGACACGGTTTTTATCTGTGTTTCATTCGTTTGCTCGGTTGGAGCGTCGTAGTCCGGGCGCTTCCACACTTTTTCTGGTTGTTGCAGCCAACCACAGACCATGACATTGTCCAAATTTTAACAACATAGCATATATCACAATAAAAATCATAGTTTCATCACACAAATAAATAGTTTCATCATACAAATAAATAATTTTACAAATCATAATTAAATAGTTTCACAATCACAAATAATTCTCATACTTTTATTACAATCAAATGGAAATAATGTAACGCCCCGTACACAACCATCGATTCCCAGCCGTTACGCCTGGCAGGATCTAAAGTGACCACAGAAACCAACACTACTCTTTCCTATGCATTTTATCCTCACTCGTGCGCACCTGGGACCAACTTCCCACTCAGTCAGCCATCCTCAAATCACTCCAAGCCAAGCACACTTAAATTTGGAGTTCCTTTAAGATGATCTTCCGGAAAAGAAGATGCACCTTATTGATATGAGTAGTCTATCATTCCTATTAATCCAAGATGTCACATATATCTCCACTCAAAGAAACTGACATCCTCATCGACCCATAGGAACATTTTCTCTTTGCACACGTCTATGCGTCTAGTACCACACATGTCCCTATGTTCGCACCCTGATACGCACATGCCCGTATAACCGTGATGGTCGGCTCTGATACCAATTGTAACGCCCCGGCCAGAACCACTGATTCTCAGTCGTTGCGCTTGGCGGGATCTAGACTGATCCCACATACCAACACTAGTATTTCATACGCACTTTTGTTCTCACTCGTGCGTACCTGGGACCAACTTCCCAACTGGTCACCATCCTCAAATCGCCCCAAGCAGAGCACACTTAACTTCAAAGTTCTTTGAAGATGAGCTTCCGAAAAAGAAGATGGTTCTTGTTGATATGAGTAGTTCATACATCTACTGGTTGCTAAGGTGTGTCCACATATGCTTAACCAAATCAACCTGAAGTTAAATATGAGTCTGGTAATCTCGCATCTCTGTATGAAACTGGATGAACTATGCAAACGATGTTGATATATGCTTAGAAAAAACATTTATTCCCTGATACTAGAAGCCATGAAAGCCGATATTCTCTAGACGCTCATCCTCTACGATCATGTTATGCATGATCCGCAAGCAATCATCACCTTCCACATCTTTGAGTGCTTCATGTTCTAGCATAATGCCGAACAATAGTGCACCGAGACTGGCACACACCAAATGCACGCTCCACATCCTTCCTCGCACTCTCTTGTGCTTCAGAAAATCTAGCTCTCTTCTCTCCAACTGGGTTAGGGATTATCTTCACAAGTGTTGACCATTGAGGATAGATACCACATATGCTAGGTAGTTTCCTTTGTTGTACTGGTAGCCGTTGACCTCAAAGTTAACCTCAGGGCTATTTTCTTAAGCTAGCCTACCAAACAATGGAGATCTCTGAAGCACATTGATGTCATTGTGGGAACCAGTCATGCCAAAAAAGGAGTTTCATATGCAGAGATCCCGAGATGCCATGGCCTCAAGTATCATCGTGCAAGCTTTCACATGACTTTAATACTATCACTGCCAAGCAAATGGATAGTTCTTCCACTCCCAATGCATGCAATCTATGCTACCAAGAATCTTCGGAAAGCCTCCAACCTCATTGATTGCTAACAATCAGGCTGTGTCGGCAACATTTTGTTCCCTCAAGTACTCCGGGTCAAACACTGCTACCACGGTCTTGCAAAACATGTATAGTGATGCAAGGCATGTGGACTCACTCATACGAACGTACTCATCTAAAAGATCACCAGAATTTCGTATGCAAGTAACCCGATAGCAGCCATGCACTTTTGATAAGAAGAAAAGCCAACCTTCCCAAGAGCATCTTTTTCTATCTAATGCAGTTATCATACGCCACCACTCCCTCTCAAATGCGGTTGAACATATGCCTAGCCATCCTAAACAGGCGGTGAAAATTTCTAGCTTTGAGCAACGAGGAAGTGCACTGAAAATAATCATCATAGAGAAGGAGGTGGCCAGTCTCTCGGTTGCGATTCAACCTGAGTTCATGACCAGGGATCCACCCCTTAAACCTTGGTTGTTGCCTAGCAATGTGGTCGTTGATGATCAAAGTAGCCACACGAAATCTTCATCTTCCGATAAATCATCCGACAAACATAAGAAATTGTCGAAAAAGAATTCATCTCCGCAGTGGCTGACGAACGATCGATGAAGCGCGGGCGAACAAAGGCGTGGCGTCTACGACAACAAAGCAAGGTGGTGGCGCCGCTTGACGTCATATGTGAAGAGGGAGACCGGCGTAGGGGGGAGGGGTGTGGAGACCATTGCAGGGAAGTGGCGGCGCCTAGCTCGAAACAATAGGCGTCACTGGCGCCCACAGACGACCTGCGGTAGGCTAGTCTGGGAATCGTCGAGGTAGCCGGTAAGGAAATGGCTGCGACGGCTGCGGCAACGATGGGTAGGGTGCTCGTGCCTGGAAGAGAATGGAAAAAATAGTCGTTTTACCAATGACTAACAGATCAGGAAAGGAGAAGGGATGCGTCCATACGTCCGTTGCTTGTCCGCACCGACGCAAATTCAATTTAAACTTGAACCGAAAATGGATTGTTGGATCGCGTTTTTTGTTCACGCAACCGCAAAGGAACGCAAACAAACAAAATACGAGTGCGTGTTGGAGTTGCCCTTATAGCAGCGGCACCTGCAGCGCGAGGTGACTCCATGGCTTATCAAGATCGTCGTGGTAGCCGGCCACCATGTTGGCGAGCACCGCAGGAAGGCTATAGCGGACACGGCGAGGTCGCTTGCTTAGCGTGGCCTCGCTCCGGGGTCCAAGCCATCGGATGAAGATCCACCTGTCTGCCCATGCACAATTGTATGCGTGGTCACGTTGTTTGTCCCCTGCTTTCGTCTGTCCTCGTCGTCCTGGGCTCCTGGCGTGGCGTCAATTGATCGCGAGAAGAAAGAAACAAGCGCCTAATTACGCAGAGGTAGCAGATCGAGCTGCTCCATTGTTGTTCAACCGCGCCATCATCCGGCTACCGTGGCCCTGCGTCCCTCCCCCGACCGGACTCTTCTCCGAATTAAATCCCCACCCAAGTGCATCCAATCATTTTGGTAAATTTTCCTTAGGCGCATCATGGCCGATTGCCGATGGCAGCAGGGCTTCAACCTGTGTTTGAAGAAGCACGGCGTAACGTTTTCAGCGTGCAAAGGAATCGGAGCACAGAACTGCCCGGCATTCCACGTGATTCGGCAGTTCGGCGGTATTCGGTCGCACCCGTGTCGATGCGCGCATGGGCATGGCCGGCAGCTTGCTAGCTACTGTAACTATGTAGAGTAGCTTATGTCACACATCCGACACGCATGATTGCCTTAGCTACTAGGCTGCATAGGGCACTGTTGGGATGGCACACACACGGCCGAAGCCGTGTCAGGCGGCGAGCGGCGACCAACCGGCCGGCCACCGGCAGAGCATGAGTTGAGCGAGCAGCCGAGCAACAGTGCGGGTACGTGCTGCTCCACTCCAATTGCCTCACCTCACCTCACCCTGCAAGACAATCAATTGACGAAGCGCACGAACAGCAAATGCAGAGCAGGAAGGAGCTCCAGCTCCTGCTCTGCCACGCCAAGGGAGAACGATCGATGGCGCGCATTTACTGGCTGGAGCTCCACCCGATCCACCTGGCTTTGACATGCTGGGCCCACAGAAGCTCAGCGGGTCCAACCAGTCAGGAACATCCACGGCGCTCCCGATGGATCAAGATCGGCTAGCACGAACATGATGATGAGGTGCGGCAACAGGCCGGTGGGGCATACGCTTCAATGCAACGCCATGGATTGCTTGCACCCTCCCTACCAAGAAGGCATTGGCGAAACAGCAGCTACGCTCTGCCATTGTAGAGCTCCGCTCCGTCCAATCTAGATTCTGCTGGCTAGTCGGAGCAAAGACCTCTATCGATCGAGTGCTGCTGCGGTACACTAGTCATGATGCCACAGCGCATCGAGCACCCTAGCAGCCATAGCATTCGCTTTCACCACCGCGCGAGCGACCGAGCATGTAATGTAATGTAATTAGGCCAGCTGCAGCTGCTTCAGGCAGGCAGGCAGGAATAATAAGAAGAAGAAATGAGAGGAGAGGAGGGAATTCATTCATGTTCATGTCATGGGGCGAACTGATGCGCGACATTGACCGGCCCTCGCGCCCCTGCAGCCCTCTTGTCAAGGCCCATTCATTCGTCATGCTCATGCACCAATATCTAACTTTCTTTCTGTCCCACCTCTGCCCATGTACTTCATTGCATCCATCTGCCCCCCCCCCCGCCCCCCCCTTCCATCATGTCTTTCTAGAAACCAAGCAAGCAGCCTACTACTATCATTTGCCCGGCTTCATACATCTGCTCAAGCAACAGCTTCTTTATCACACATCTCTCTCTCTTTTTTACCACTACTACTACTAGAAAATGGTATGTATGCATGGACATTGGACAGCAAATAAACTCAGGGAAGGGAGGGAAGCTTCATCGTGAGTCTGGTTCAGAAATAAATTTGTGCAATCGATGGATGTGCATTGGGTTGGCTGCTCTTCCAGCAGCCGATGGAGACATGGTGCTAAATAGTGTCTGACTCCAACATCATCACCATCCACTTTCTTCACAATAGCACAGCTAGTTCCAAACATCACCATCTCACTACGTTTTCTTCTTTGATTTTAAAATTATGAAGAACCAATGCCATCTTTATCCAATTCAAAAAAAGCAACTCCAAGACACCGACGCAAACAGACAGACGTTTTGTTTAATTTCTGTTCGTTTGCATCGACACGTGGATCATTATCCGTGTGTGTCCATGCCTTTCTGAAAGCCTCGTTCATCGCCCAGACCCATTTTATCTGCAGCAAAAAAATAGTCTCACCTCGCTGGTCGAAGAGAATCGGGAGGTGTTTATAAGGGGCGGGGGAGGGGGAAGTCTACGATAATTGTCTTATAGCAAACTTAGAAATGAATTTTCATATGAGATCTATACCTGGGTATATATATATAGCCAAAATCTAGCCTCTCATATGAAAAGACCTATTGTAACTTTGCTATAATTTTAGTTTTTGATTCGGAAAGTGCAAATGGAGCACCCGGGCATATGCCCCCACTAATTCGAAAAAGCAAAAAAGAAAAAGCAAAGCAATTAAAAAAAACCGAATTTTTGTGGAACGCAACATGCTCATGCATGTGACATCAGTGCAAAATTTCACGGTATTTCGACATTCGATTTGTGGAAAGCAAGTCAACACAAAATTCTTGATGAACAGTTTCATTTTCCAAAAACTCTCACAGTCCAAAAATTTGTAATTTTTACCGAGGATTACTTGAATGTTCAAACTTCACGAAACTTGGCATGGACTTTGTACACATGACCATCTTGCATCATACAAAAAATCTAAATTTTTTGGTTTTGTTTACTTTTTGAAATGATGTTCATATTGCTAATAGGTGCAAATGCACCTACGGTCAAAACAGCCGTGTCCTTTTTTATTTTGCTATATTAACAATTGTCCACGTTGCGCCCTTCCTTATAGAGATAACAAATAGTAACAAAGTTAGTTTAGACCGTTTATGTATAAGCTGCATTTTGATGGTATACGTGGTCTAATATGAAATTGATTTTTCATGTTACTACATGTATAGCGCCAGAATACAGCTCACGCGATGGCGACCTTTGCTAGCTTTGCTACTTAAAAATTCTTTTATATTGCCCTCCTTATAAACACTTGCGTGTTAGAGAATCGACACGCAAATGACAACGAATGAGAACGAAAAGCAACACAGGGGACACACAGATTTAACATGGAAAACCCTTTCGCGAAGAAGGGAAAACCACGGGCGCCAGCCAGCGAACTATTCCTTATTGCGGAGGTGTTACAAACTCCGAGAGATTTACAACTTGAGGAACTATCCTGTCCGGCGGCTTACAAGGTATATTTATAGGCGGTAGAAGAGACCTAAGCCAACACTGATCCGTACCGCGGGGGGCCAGCCTACCGGCAACGGGCCTTCGCTCCGCTCCGTCAGAAGTTTCCTCTTAACTTCATGAATGAATTTGGATCAAATTCAACAAACTCCACCTTGAGACAAATTCCACCTTGTAGCATGAACGAGCAACTCCTTCCTGAACAAACAAAAGAAACACTTTCGGCGCCAAACAACCACTAGGGCTAAGCAGTTATACCAACTAAGTCTGAGGAAAGCTCAAACTTAGCAACAGGAACAGGCCCAAGCGTACCGGCGACGGGCCTCCGCTCCGCTACGTCAGAAGTTTCCTCTTAACTTCATGAATGAATTTGGATCAACTTCAACACTGCGGACGCCCTTCGGTTGGCGAGGTGGTACTAAACTTTGCGCGCCCCGGAGACGATGGAGCGGGGGTGTGTGGTCGACGAGTAGGCCAGGGAAGGACGCAAACCCAGCCCAAATTTAATGAGCCAAGACGGATGCGAAAATGGACACGCGTTCGTTTGCATCGGATAAAATCGGATAAAAAATATACAAATGCATCGGGGCATTGAAATTGCCCTTAGCCAAATTCGTATGTTGTTAGTTTCCTTTTTTCATTTCTTTTGTACGTATCTTGCTCTGCTTTCCTTAAATTTCTTCTCCTAAAGAATACACGGAGAGAATAAGAAACACCGTTAGCCAAATCGAGTAAGGTTGCCTTTTCATTTTCCATGAGCATGATCCATCATATTATACGATGTGCGTCGTCCGATTGGGCGGATGCATCGATGAAGATTTGGTGTGGTGAAATAAAATACAAAAATGATGGCAGCTAGCTAGCATGAGCACAAGAACGGGGAATCCAAATGATGGCTTTGCTTTTAATCGGCGATCATGGATTTTGTACGCTTGTACTCCCCCTAGAATCTTAATGAACTGTCTCCATGTGCAGCACCAGCTGCAACCAAGACGAGCCCATGCGTCCATTGATGAAAGTTTTGAAACGGTTATCATCCGCAGAGCTTGTAACTACTACGGAAATGTCACAGGAAATGAATACATCACCAGTGTAGTCTAGGATTGGCATCACTGCACTGGAGGCTCGGTCAACACAATGGCTAATATTTTCAAAGGCTACGAGTCGATCGATGTCAAGGGCATCTATAATACCTAAATAGTTCATCCCCGCTAACCTATTTATCTTGACATGCAAGTTATCCACATCATCAAATGGGTCCGTCATATAAAATATCTTTTTCACTAATACTTCATGCACATGCTCCCATTAAATTTGCATGTGCATGCAACCTATAACAAATAAATATTAATTTCTTTTATGCACTTAACTTCACAATTTTGAAGAGATTATTTCAATTAAAAATCAAATTATGAGTTACCTCGTAATAGGTTTAACCAAGGGTGATGTCGCCGGTGTCTCTACTCAACATTTTTTCATCTCATATTATCTCACCGGTATATTTTCAATGTAAATAATAAAGAAAACAATAATCACACTCATGTTTTGTTTTTTCATTATTATTTTTAGATTTTTACTCTAAAGAAAATTCTTAAAAAAGAATTTATAATCAAATTTTATATGTTTTATATAACAATTCATATTTTAAAATATTATGTTATTTGCTAACAGTTTTCGCAGCCACGCGCGGGACATCATCTAGTATTTTTAATTGCAATTGGAATATTCATGTTTCATTCTACCAAATATCATCTAAACATATTGCCACCAATTCCCGCAGCAACACGCGGGGTATTGTCTAGTTTTTATAATTTACAAGCCTTGAAATGCCTTTTTAATTTCTAACTCCTTAAATTAAAAAGTTAAATGTATTTTTAACTAATCCCTTCTAATTTCACTCCTTGTATGATACCTACCTCTTCACAAATTCAAAAATAAATAAATGAAATTATAGTTAGAATGGTGTTATGTCCTTAAGGGCATCTCCAATGCTAACTGCTAAAGCGTACACCCCGTCCGTCCGCAGATCGATCTGAGCCAGTTCGTGGACGCTGATGCAGGAACCGATCATCCAACCATACCCTTTAAACAAACATCAATCTGCTAGAAGGCATCATAATTCTGTCACAACTCAAAAGGAGAGACTACTCAAGGGTTGATGTCGATGAACTATGTGACTTCAACATTGCGAAGGGGGAAGTTTATCTTCGCCGACTTCGCTAAGCTGCCATGGAGCCGGACCGCCTGCACATGCCTCGTTGCTGAATCCTTCGATTGAAAGGAGTTGATGCAGTACCGATGACCATGGCCGTATGCATCACCCTGATGCAGAGGCCGGGGGTCATCCTCCTTTTCCAAAAAAAAAACAGTACCGATGATCGGTGTCTCGATCCTTCATCTCGGAAATCTGTGTCCCCCATCACCGCCGCGTGCCTTCTTACTTCTTCGTCAATGGCGACATGTCGAAGTGGGATCAGGAGGAGGGCACTCCGGTGCGTGCTCGAGGCGGCCGCGTGCTTCAAATCGAAGACAATGATCCCCGACACCAAGACAAGAAATTTGAGGCGGTAGGGGGTCAAAGGCGGCGATGGTCGATTTAAAGTACCACGAGAGACATTGATGTCGCTTCTGTGCGGGTGGGAGTGCCGACGAGGGGGTGAGTGGATTTGGACAGCGGCGAAGTGGGTGCGGCCGAACAGGAGAGAGTGGGGGGAAGGAACAAACTAGCCTGAGAAACGAGCCACGATCAAGTAAGTATAAATGATGGCCGACGCGAGGAGTACATTTCTTAGGAGTTAAAGCCGGTAATAGTTTGGCTAAATCTAATTTAACAACTCAAAATGAAAATTTTAATGGGATAAACTGTTTATAGGGAGCTCTTTGCTTTGAAAAAATGCTGTCATATACACAGCCTAGAGAGTGCAGGCTGGCCAGGCCAGCATCGATCATTACCTGCTTTACCTTTCCTCACTCCACTTTTTTGGCCCTAGATCATCTGGGCTAACATGTGCATTTCCCTGGAGAGATTCTGTTGCTTGCAACAATCACATTCAGCAAAAGGCTTGCAAAAAGCTAGAGGTGAGATGGGCCACAAAGAAAAAGATGGAAGAAGCAAACAAAGAGATGCATGGTGTAAAAAGGAATCAAAGAGGTGTGTGCGGCACAACACAATCGTGATGCATTCAATTGAGGGAAGATGGGATCATGATTCATTATCACCGGACGGGTGTATTCAAGGAAGGAAGAGGGATGCAGTAAGAAAAAGATGAAAAAAAAATAGAGATGGAAACAAAAGGGGAAGAGAGGAATATAGGAACAGGAGGGATGGGGGTGTGATGATGAGCGAGGACCCGGAGATGAGCCATCATTACGAATCTTGGGCCGGCCGAGGCCCATCATCATCATCATTTGAAGCCCTCCCTCTCTCATCGTCGTACGCACACTCGTCGTCTCCTACTCCACCTCCTCTCTCGCACTTCCTTCCTCTCCGTCTCCGCAGAACAAAATCGATTGGATCACGTGAGGCCAAGGAAGAAGAAAGAAAAATGGTCACGTGAGGGAGGGAGGCCAGCCCAACCTCATGATTAGGCACCATTTAAGCCGCCTCTGCTCCATGATCGATTGGATCGTCTCCTTACGACCCCTGTGCTGTGTCCCTCCCGTTCAAAGGCCTCATGAGAGCCGCCCATTCGTACGTGCGAACGCTACCACGTGGACCACTACGTCCCCGCGTGTCAGCCACACTGCATGCTCGATGGTTTTAAGCCTGGAAGAAGGAGAAAAAAACGGAGGGAAGAATGAGCTGAGCTAGGTCACCTGCGCCTATACGATGAACTTCAGAACTGGGATGGTGAGCCTATAAATAAAGCCCCACCTCCCACCAGGACGAGCACCACATCACACACATACGAAGCAGACTTGTTCCTCTCCCTTTTGCCTCTTCCTGTTCTGACCCGCAGATCACACTCGGACTCCGCCTTTGCTGGCTGAGTTCCTCTGGTCTCTAGCAGCAGCAGCAGCGACCAGCTCCAACAAGGTAATGCCCCTCGGTCTCATCACTCTCGTTTCTGGTCCATGTATTATGCTCTTGCATGCATGCGTGAACAATCATGTGCTCATGCGTGCCAATTGGTGGCCTCTCCCCTTTTCCTAGTTCTACAACCAACATTGGGTGCTTGCATCCCTTTTTGTTCGTTTCCACTTTATAAATTGACTGATTGCATGCAATCTGCTGCCTCCCCTCCAACGCCATTGATTTGTTTATGTCTCCAGCAATATATTATACGTACGTACGAACTCCTTAAGCAGACGTGTCATGATTTGTTTCTTCAGAGCAGGAACCCTTAAGGTTCAGCGTTACCATGGCACTACTACAGTCTACTCTGCTAGTGCTCTGCTTTCTTCTTCTTCTTCTTACCCAAGGAGGATGTTGGCGCAGCAGGGACATCCCCTGAGTATCCTGGATATTTTGCTGGCACACAACCATAACACGCTTCACTGTTTCAGCTTCCAGTGTGTCTTCTTTTCCTGCACTCATAGTCGTATAGCACACGTACAAGTTAAAAAGAAACGAGTAGTGTAAGTGTGTAACCGAAGTTCTGTAACAGGGCCCCCACATATATATGGACGCCATGGCTCGCTGCTGATTTGGTGACCCTGTTGCTTTTTTGGTGGCAGGCGGGCGGGATGGACAGGCTGAACGCCAAGCTCTACATGCAGAACTGCTACATCCTCAAGGAGAACGAGCGGCTGCGCAAGAAGGCGCAGCTGCTGAACCAGGAGAACCAGGCCCTGCTCACCGAGCTCAAGCACCGCCTCGCCAAGACCGCGGCCAGCAAGCCCAGCAGCGGCCACGAAAACGCCGCCCGTGCGCCCCTCCCTGACCTCAATGCGGCTCCGCCGGCACACGCGGTCCATGACAAGGTGCAGCCCAAGTCCAAGAAGGCTGCCGCAAACTGAAGCAGCTTGGGATCAGTACTGGAGAACATATCTAGTGCTCTCACCCGTCCGTTAGGTAGTACGCACTGGATATGTTCTCCTTGGTACTGCTATGAGCGTATGAACTCCTAGTTTGTATTTGTAACCTCTGTAAGGGTCTAGTCTAGCTCTGGATGTTAGGAATGTTTGCTTCGTTTTTAGCTGTGGAACTGCATGCCTACGTACTACTGTTATGTAGCAGAGTCCTCCTCCTTCTGAATGGATAGATAGATCAACTAGGAGTATATAAAGATGGTTGGGTCAATGGCAGTGGCATTGGACCAGCTTCTCCCTTTCCTGTCCTGGGAAATGTCATTTACTGTTCTTCTCATGGCAATGTAAGCAGCTCTAATGCACCATGCTACCTTGAATTCTGGCTCCAGTGCTAAGTTATCTAATGGCGGTGAACTAAATTCAGATTTTTCAAGTAAAGCAACCACAACCGATCCGTTCATAGAACAACACTGTACTATTTCATTATCATGCACTCCAACTCATAGTGGCAAAACCCGCTCCATTCGTAATTCAGACGGCCTCTTGAAGACTTAAGCAATAAAAATGTTAGAAAGCTGATCATGTATCCTCGAACAATAAAATCTGATCCTGTCTCTATACAATTACAGACGCACAAGAAAAAACTGTCTACTATAGATAATTTGAAAAGTTGCTGGGTTTGATGCCCCCTCTCTCTCTCCGTATATCTTTTGTGCCATCACACATCATGCAACAATGCAATCACTACTTGAAAAACAGGCTATTAGTGGCGCACTGGTTTTTGCTAGTAATGAAGCACCTACTACTAATTTAGGTGCGTCATTACTAGGCTCAGAAATGCGCCATTGCTATCTAGGACAGTAGTGGCGCACTTCACATAGTGCGCCACTACTAACAAAAAAAATCAACTTTTTTCTTGATCTCAGGTTAAATTGACTTCCGTGGTCAAACTTACCAAAGGGCCACCCATCCTTACACTACTCCATCCCCAACATGCTTAACTTGTCAGTTTCATTTAACTCTAACCACAACACTTTTAACGAACACTTGTTGATATATATATATATATATATCACATAAATCTTATTAAACCTTGTTGATGTTCATGGGTGTAATGAAATTTTAAATAATTTTTTAAAACTTTCCGAACGGTCACCTATCATATTTTGAACTTTTTTCAAAAATATTTTTGTGAAAATATATATTATTTTTTCTATTACTAGTGGCGCACCTAGCAAATAGTGCGGCATTACTAGTTGAAAAAATTGAATTTTTTTTTTGAAAAAGATTTTAAATTTGAAAGGAGGGAAGATCATTACTAGTGGCGCACCTAGCAAATAGTGCGCCACTACTGAGTTTGAATTTTTTTCGAATATTTTTGCCTCCAGATCTTGAAAACATCGTAACATTTTTGTTAGGTTTTTGAGGATTCTATAAAATCGATAACGGGCGTAGCCGGTTGAATTCGGATGTAACTTTTCGAGTAGATGATTTTTCATATAAAAAAACTTTTTATCGGAGTTCGTATGCAAAAGTTATGAACATTTTACCGAAACACAGCGGCATTTTGCAAACAAAGTTGAAAATCATGTTTGTTAATTTTCCTAAATACCAGAACACTTAACACATGAGCATCTCGAAGGATTTTATGTTTTTAATTTTTTATTATTTTCTTTTATTATTTTTTAAACTGAAAAGGCGGTCCACCGGGGATTGTCTTTGTGTGCTGTGTGGGAATTTCGGGCACATCACATACCAATGGCGCACTTTTGTATAGGTGCGCCATTGCTACCCCAAGTTACCAATGGTGCACTTGTACAAAAGTGCGTCATTGCTATTGCTATGTCCAGGACCGATCAAACCTGATCAAACATAGTAATGATGCACTTTTGTATGGATGCACCATTGCTACAAGTTACCAATGGCGCACCGCGCACATATACAAAAGTGCGTCATTGCTATGTCCAACAGTGGTCAAACCTTGATCAAACAGAATAATGACGCACTTTTTGTATAGGTGCGCCAACGCTACCCCAAGTTAGTAATGACGCACTTATACAAAGTGCACCATTACTATATTCAGGAATGGGTCAAACTTTGGTCAAACATAGTAATAACAAACTTTTGTATAGATGCACCATTGGTAACTGACGTACTAATGACACAACTTTTTTGGTGCGTCATTAATATCAATATTAGCTATAGTCATTTTTTCAATAGTGAATGGTTCATGTAGAAAATATATTTAAAGCATCTACAACCGGATATATCAAATCCGCCGCATCAAACCCTCGTGGACGTATCCGAGGGCGTTCTTGACGGTGATCGATCATTCTTTATTTGGCAAGTTCCACAACTATGTCCTTTATATCCGCTTTTTTATATCCATGCAGCACATGCAACGTAGATAAATAAACTGAGTGAATTGCGAAAAACTACCACATTAAAGCGTCGGTTTGCAGAAAAAATTCTTTATGTTTTTATTGCAGAAAACACTGATTTCAAACATCTTTTGCAAAAAACATCAATGTTATTGAGCAATTTAACCTCCTTTATGACCTGTGGGACCCGATTTTGTTGACATGGCGGCCAACACATGACGCCGTTAGACCGCTCTACAATACTTTTATGGGTGAAAATGTTTTTTTTCTTTTAGGGAAATCAATTTTGTAGGCAAAATATATTTTAATAAAAATATGCATTTTTTTGGTAAAATTAATATTTTCCATGTAAAAATACTTTGGGTCAAAAATTATGATGCTACAGTTCCCAACGGGATGTCACTACAGTACTTTTTCGAGTAAAAATCCATTCGGAAAAATGGTTTTTGGGTAAATGTTTTCCCGTAAAAACTGATTTTTGTTGAGTAAAAAATATTTTTTTTCCTTCGGGGGAAATCATTTGTTGTTGTCAAAAAGTTTTTTAGTAAAAAATAATTATTTCGAGTTTAAAAAGTATTTGGTAGTAGAAATGTATTTTTCATGAACATCGAGCACTATAGCACCGTCTAACGACGTCATGTGCTCGTCGTTATGCCACGTCGGGAAAATCGGGCCCCACCTGACATAAACGAGGCTCAATTGCCCAATAGCATTTTCTGCAAACCGACGCTTTAATGTGGTGGTTTTTTGTAATTCAATATAAATAAACTACATAAATCATCAAACAAGCAATAAAAAGACATCAAATTGGACATAATTCACATCCAATTCCAATAACCAAAATAACAGTTTTGATCGGCCAAATAGAAAATAAACGTAAAACAAAGTAAATCCTCTAGCAACGGGCGGAGGAAATCACAATTTCCTCGGCAGGCCCTTTCCCATGGGGTCGGTGGAGCTGCCTTCGTCCTCCGTGTAGGCACCGTCATGCGGAGCGCCGTCATCGAATCTAGAAACATTGTCGTTGTCGTCGTTCGAGGAAATCTGCTCGCTCAACAACGGAGCAAACGCGCCTTCTCCTTGGCATGCTTGGCTGCCTTCTCTTTCTCCGCCACCACCGTAGCAGGCACGGGTTCCAACTGCTTGATGGCGAGCCAGAATGCTTTCTTATGGCGAAGACGGCGCACATCAGTCTTCGTCGTCGACAGTGAGCGGTGGACGATACTCCCAACAAGTGCATCCTCCGAATCCACCAACGCCTCACCAATGCCTCCCAAGTTGCCAACCTCTCCTTTGCGAGTTTCCGCTCGCGGTGAGTGGCCCGCGCCTCGAACTCGGGAGTCTTTGTCCACGCCGGTGCCGCCGACGGCACAAGCACCCAACGGTGGCTGTGGACGCTCTTCGGAGGTGGGATGAATGGAGCGGATGAGTGGCATACCTACATCGGTGTGAAGCGGGCGAAGCTTCATGCTAGATGCGAGGGGTCGGCTACATCGCCCTCATTGTGACGCCGATCGACGAGAGGCGTCGTGCCGAAGCTAAAGCTCTCGCTCCCGCTGTCTTGATCCAAACGTGACTGACATAGCGCAATAAAGAAGACAATCTCCTCCATATTGTCGGGCTCCGCATCTCGAAGCAAGCTCTCCCAGTCCGCGGAACTCCTCATACCCATCCTAGATTTAATCTGTATATGAGGGGTGCCGAACAGTCAAACATTTAAGACCGTTGTAAAGAACTTGTTCGGATTGAGTTTTTTTACATATCAGTAATCGAGCCGTCTTCCTGTACCTATAAGACCGATATGAGAAGCCCAACTATAGATGATTTTACCTCGCGCATAACTAGATTACTCTGCTTTCACATCGGGTATTGCCAATAAATTTCATAAGAGAAGGGTCGCCACACTTCAGTCATCATGCATATTAATCTGCCAAAGACTAAAGGATATAC
Organism: Bromus sterilis; assembly: GCA_950022295.1. Lineage (NCBI taxonomy): Eukaryota > Viridiplantae > Streptophyta > Magnoliopsida > Poales > Poaceae > Bromus > Bromus sterilis. The sequence continues at coordinate 109,862,231 of OX465596.1, read as the reverse complement.
AATCTCCAATGACTGGCCAATGTTTTGTCTTTGACTGGCCAATGTACAAAAAAGAACATCTAGCATGTGAAAAGTGAAATGATTTAAAGTTTTTTTGACCTTCAACATATAATAGGTTGACCATCTGAGGACCATTATTAAGCAACTTGACAACATTAAAAAGGAAATAAGTTATTACTATACCGTTCAGGGATGGAAGCATATCCTCCACCGTGAGATAGGGTAACTTTGGATCACTGATGAGTGAGTCCCATCAGCATGCGGGCCCACCTGTTAGTGACCCAACGTCACCCTGACGTACGTCAGAGGAGCATCTTCGTTCAGTGATATGTGGGTGGAAGTGGAACATGCTAACATTCACGTTAGCATAATGATCAGAGAAAATAGGATACTTCCTATGATGCAAGAACAAAATTGAATTTTGCCATTGCATTACAGTTAGCAGAATTCATATAACAAAAGATTAGACTGTCACCCCGCAAAAAAAAAGTTTAGACTGTCAAATTTCCTCACTGGCCACCAAGTCCTCTTGCAGCTTAAATTAGAAAACGAACATAGTAACCCGCGAATAAAAACCCGAACATAGTATGAGCTGAATACAGTAGCTTGGCCAGCATTCTTGTGCTGCACATGCTTATCTAGACCTTGTTTTGTCCCACATATCCAAGAATCCAGGAGCTATTTGATAGAACATACAAATCGACTCTTCCTCGATCACATCAACACATCATCCTGTCGAATTGTTTTATTTTTTTGGATAAAGGGCATTATTACTCAAAAGGTTTAAGTAAGTACACCAGGCCTCTGCATAACTAAGATGCACACAGCCGCAAGTCACCAAACAGAAAAAATAAAAGAGTTTGCGACCAGTTACAACTAAGAACTATCGCCACTTAAGGTAGCTCTATGCGTAGGTCACGCGGCCACCCATGTTGGATAAAACTATCCTTCGCCACCGCTTCCAGTCGTGCACACGCCTCCACAAAAAGGCCTCGATATTCCACCCGTTTAAAATGGACCACGAACGGAGAATACCCGTGCATCGGTAAAGAACCTGCAAACAAGTGAATTTTTTATCAGAAAAAATCTTGTCATTTCTACATAGCCAGAGCGACCATATTACGGCGAGCGCTCCTACCCTAAGAATGGTTTTAATCTTACTATCTATCCCATTCAGCCAATTGCCAAAGATATTAGCAAAGGATGTGGGTTGATATAAGTTTGAAGCCATTTGGATAGCTGACCAAATAGAATGTGCAACCTTAAAGGTGAAGAATAGTTGTTTTATCGTCTCATCATGAGCACATGAAACACATTTCTTACTCCCTTGCCAATTGCGCTTGACAAGATTATCTTTCATTAGAATGACACCTTTTCGAAGATACCATGCAAAGACTTTAATCTTTAGAGGTATCTTCATTTTCCATATTTTATTATTATTATCGACTGGTATTTCAGGTTGGACAAGCGCCCGATACATAGAATCCATAGAGAATTTTCCATTCCTATTGAGATTCCATCGAAACTCATCGTGACCTTGTGACAGTCGCACTACCGCTAACCGTTCTAGCAAGGCTTTCCAAGAAGCTAGTCTCAGACCGATTAAGTCTCTCCTGAATGCGACATTAGGGGGTGACTCCTGCATTTTCGTGGCCAGCGTCTCTCCCTTATGTCGCATAATGGTGTATAGGGCCGGATATTGATCTCGGTGTGTGGCATTTCCTAGCCATATATCCTCCCAAAATCTTATCTCCGACCCATCCTTAATCTTGAAAACCCCAAAGCGATAAAAGTCTTGCTTTGTCGCCATGAGACCGGCCCAAAAATGTGAATCTCCAGGCTTCCATAAAACCTGAGATAACGCTTTTGTGCCAATATATTTTCTCTTAAGGAGAGTTTTCCATACGCCATCTGAAGTCAATAGCTTATATAGCCACTTACCGAGGATAGCGGAGTTCTTGACCTGGAGGTCATGGATACCCAACCCCCCTTGGTCCTTTGGACGGCAAACGACATTCCACTTGGTTAGTCGATACTTCTTATTCTCGTTATCCCCTTGCCAAAAGAATCTCGATCGGAAATAATCCAATCTATGTAAGACCCCTTTAGGCAGTGGAAAAAATGATATCATATACAATACCATATTGGTTAAAACTGAATTTATGAGTACCAATCTTCCACCCAAGGATAACAATTTCCCCTTCCAGCTAGAAATTCTTTTTTGCAAACATTCTTCAACGTATTTCCATTCCGCATTAGTCAATCTCCTATAGTGTATGGGTATCCCGAGATACTTAATAGGGAATTGACCTTGCTCGCATCCGAATATCTCGGGCCTCGCCGAAATAAAACAATTCACTTTTATGGAAGGTAATCTTCAATCAAGATAATTGTTCGAATGCTCATAGTATTAATTTCAGATTCGCTGCTTTATGTAGATCATGATCCATAAAAAGAATTGTGTCGGTCGCATATTGAAGGATAGATAGTCCCCCATCCACCATGTGTGGGACTACTCCCTCAATTTGACCATCTATCTTGGCGCGTTCAATCATGATCGCTAACATATCAGCCACAATATTAAATAATATTAAATAATATTGGCGATAAAGGATCACCTTGCCTTAATCCCTTTTTGGTTTGGAAGAAGCGACCAATTTCTTCATTGACGTTCACGGAAACACTTCCTCCCGAAACACAACTATGGATCAAAGCACACCATTCCTCTGAAAAACCTTTCATTCTCCGAGTTTGTTGGAGGAACGACCACTTTACTTTATCATAAGATTTTTCAAAATCAATTTTGAAAATGACTCCGTTAAGCTTTTTAGTGTGCATCTCATGAACGGTCTCGTGTAAAACCACGACTCCGTCTAGGATATTCCTACTTTGCATAAAAGCCGTTTGTGTAGTTTTAACCACATGATCAACCACCGAATTTAATCTAATGGTTGCGATCTTCGTGAAAATTTTGAAGCTTACGTTAAGGAGGCATATTGGTCTATACTGCTGTATCCTTTCTGCCCCCAAAACCTTAGGCAACAAAACAATTTCCCCGAAGTTAAGACGAAACAATTCGAGTTGTCCCACATGCCAACATTGGAACAACTCAATCAGGTCCGTCTTAATGGCATCCCAAAAGTGTTGATAAAACTCAGCAGGAAATCCATCTGGACCAGGAGCCTTATTATGCTCCATTTGGAAGACCGCCTTTTTAATCTCCTCTTCTGTGAAGGGTGAATTTAAAAAGGTATTCTCCTCATTAGAGACCTGGGTTATGTCTTCCGTCCGAGTCTCATCCATGGACAAGATATCTTCAGTTGGAGCTCCGAACAGCCCTTTATAGAAGCTTGTAATATAAGCCTTAAGTTGTTCCTGACCTTCAATCATTCCTTCATCTTGGTTGAGAGCATGAATACTCTTTTTCCGATGTCTGCCATTGGGAACATTCTAGAAATATTTTGTATTCGCATCTCCCTTCAGAATGAGGTTAGATTTTGATCTTTGGTACCATCTAAGCTCTTCCTCTCGCAACATTCGTGCCACCTCCGCATTGGATTGACTTTTAAGTTCAATCTCCTGCTGGGTTAGCACTCCTGTTTCTGCTGCGCGGTCAAGCTCGTCAATGATGGTACACAAACGCTCCTTTTCTTTTTTTATAATCCCGGTTGTGTGTCTGTCCCATCGACGAAGATATTTACGCAAATTTCGTATTTTTGCGTTCCATCTTCGGATAGGACTATTACTCGGGACCGGAGCTGACCACACCCTTTCAACCATATCATCGAACACATCACGCAACAACCAACCCAGCTCAAATTTAAAGCGGTGTCGTGCATTTGGTTTCAATGTTCCGGTTGATAAGAGTAGAGGGGCATGATCCGATAGATCCTCTATACGTTCGAGGGCGCGAACTGTTACTAATGGGTATTTTTCTTCCCAATCAGTGCTCATCAGTACACGATCCAATTTCTCGTATGTCGGTTCAGGTAGACTATTCGCCCAGGTGAATCGTCTACCTGTCATATGTACCTCTCTCAAGTCCAAACTATCAATGACATCGTTGAACAAGAATGGCCAATGACTATCGAATATCCCTTTTCTTTTCTCATGTGGGAACCGTAGTAAATTAAAATCTCCGCCTATTAGGATAGGATGTGGATCATTATTTTCTAGGTTCACCAGTTCACATAGAATAACAGCCTTACGGTCCTCCTGAGCGGCACCATACACGGCAACTAGATTCCATATGAATCCATCAGCTTTGTTATGAATGTGGAATTTTAGATGAAACTCCCCACTCGTATAAGCTAACACTTCCATGGAGTATGAAAGTACGCCGAGTAAAATGCCACCAGATCTACCACGGGGAGGGATAGAGTGCCAAGTAAATTCCATGCCACCTGAAAGGCGATCTAGGACACTCACTGGAAAATCTCTCCTTCCGGTTTCCGAAATAGCCAAAAAATCTAATTTATGATCCCGAACATATTGACCAATATTCAAATGTTTAGCCAAGTCACCAAGACCTCTGCTATTCATGAAGATGTCGTTCATTGGGAAACAAATTGATTTTTTGATTGTCTCGATGATCTTTTCAATTTTAGATTCTTTTTGTCTTTGGCGGATTTGGATTTTCGGCCGGAAGCATGTAGATCATATATAGATCCTAGCTCCACCTCATCCATACCCACCTCCGTCATCTCACCCACAAGATGAGAAAGAAGTTGTCCATCAATAGTGGCATTCGCCTCCTTATCTATAGGTGTGATGACCGACCCACTAGATGCACCTGGATAGACCTTTAATCGGTCATACTCCATATGCTTCAAGGCGTTGGTCGAGACAACAATCTCATTTTCATTTCTACCTAGGTTGACTCCTACTTTGGCTAGGTTGGAAGAAATCTTGGCAGAAGAAAAAGATAAAAATGAATCTCTTTTATTAGACATACCTGCACCCGCGGAATCCATCATAGTCGCCTTGCGACGCATGGCCTTGGAGAGCGCGTTCTCATCCGTCGCCGAAGACCCATCAGCCGCCACCGGGTGACGCATACTCCGCCTCGGCATAGCCTTGGGAAAAGCACACGGTCCTGGACCATGTGGCGATGCCGAAGGGGGTTCAACCGTGTCCATGGGTTGCACACCCGTCCCCCGGCCTTGCATCTCCTCTGATCGGCTTGGCCTTGGCAGCATAGCCATCTCGTCCATGACTCTAGGGGGTCTGTGTTGATGAAGATACCCCCACTACAATGGAGGCGGGAGGGGTTGGTGTAGATGAAGATGCCCCCTCGACCATTGCGGTGGAAGGAGGCGGCGTTGGTGACGATGCCCCCTGGACCTCGGCGGCGAAAGGGGGCGTTGTTGATGACGAAGCCCCCTCTTCCCCCCAGGATCCCATCTTGCTGCCGGCCGAAGATGACTTCCCAGAGTTCTTTGGCGTGCTGTCCATTGGCTTCTTCCCAGCAATAGCAGACCACACAGGCCCTGAAGCAGGCACAACAGCCCCCATCGCCTCCATGCACTTGTTGGAACCATCCCCGTGACCTGCACGGGCTGTAGGCTCCATCGGCGATTCTTCTAGCAGTCGAACTAGCTCCTGGGACCCGTCGTCCAACACAAGGTGGACCAAAGGCGATGCCGACTTGCTAACCATCGACTTGACTGGAGTGACAGCCAAAGGCGAGCCTTCCCCAAAGGCATACTGCCCGAGTCTGCTGTCCGCCTTAGGATGCGAGACGATGTTCCTCACAACCACCGGTGCGCATGACGTTGATGGAGAGCCAGCCCGCTTGAGGTTCCCACCGGCCGTTCGCTTCTCGTCAAGTCGCCGCACCCCAGCCTCCGGCGCTTTCCGTTCAGAGTCAACAACCTGAGATACCACGACCTCCGTAGCGACTAAGGCCGAGATCTCCACATTTTCAGAATTCGTCTGCCTGGAAGGATGGACAGGGGAAATGTTCATGTCGAGGAGCATTGTACCCTCTCGAGAAGAGCCCAGCTCCATTCTTTTCCGTTTGAGATACTCCAGTGTTTTAGGTGATCGCGGATTAGGGTTAAAAGGAGTGATCGCCCATCCCTGTAACAACTCATCCACCACAGCATTATGAGTACGAGTCGACACCTGGCCTGGATTAGGGTCAATGACCATATGTGCATAACCACTTGGATCGCTAGTGGAGGACTCCCTTTTATCCTTGTTCCCAGGTCGGTGGCCATCCTCATTTTCTTTGCAAGCGTCGTCATTTTTGTCTCCATGTTTAGACTCCCACACAAATGGTATGTAGTCATTCTCCGGCACAATGTCTTTCGGCTCCGGTCGGAATTTGAATGCATAACCCTTGAGCAAGAGCACCCCTGTAGTATCAATGTATGGACCGATGCTATCCACCCTCTTGAAGCAATCATCGTCCACCATAGCAATGCGGATTCTGACAATACCTCTACGCCTGAGCGCAAGTAGATCAACATCGACAGTGGTGCCAATGAGCGTGCCGACAGCCCAAAGACCCAAGAAATGTCTCATATATTGCGGGACCGTAGAAACATGTACCCAGGTCTGATGCAACTCCATGATATGATCAACCTCCTCTGGCCTCCACTGACTAAAGACCAGCCTTGTAGACTGTGAAGGAATTCCCAGGCTGACACCATCAAAACGAAGCAAATCATCCATGGACGGGAAACTTATCGTGAAAGAATTCTCTCTGACCGACACAGCTTCACAATTCCAAGTTGGGTTGGGACACATCCAGGAAACTTGAGCTTCGACCTGTGCAACAGTAGCTGGTGCACCCTCGACCGAGATCAACGCAGTAGGTAATGGGGTAAACTGCTCCTTAAAAACCAATTTGGGGAACATGCTAAACATAGTGTCACTGTTACCCAAACCTGCTACGAGGACTGAGGGCTTGGGAAGCCTAAGAACGGGACATTTCTTCATTGGGTGCTTGTAGTTGTCGCACACGTAGCAGTAGTGAAGCACTGTACAATCTTTGGTGGTGTGTGTATCCACCTCACACTTCCAGCACCTAGACTTGGCCTTCTTGAGTTCCGGCAACGCCACTTGAGCGGGGGCATCCAACACATTGGTGGCTTGCAGATTCGGAGCCAAGACATGAGGCTGGGCCGGCAGTGCATTGTTCTGGACTCCAGTTTGCTGCTGAGCTTGTGCCCCATCCGCAGTAGGTTTCTTCTTGCTTTTCTTGCGTTTCTTCCCAGGTGCAGCAGTCGCCGGGGTATTCACTCCAGGCGAAAAACCAGCCGGCGGTTGATGTATACCCGATTGCTGCATAGACGCCCCGGCTCCAAATATCACCATCCCTTGGTAGCTAGGGCCAGCGGCCACACCGAACCTGTCAAGGCCATGGCTGGCAGTCGTAGGGACCAGAGCTTGAGGAGCTCCAAAACCCACCGCCGGGACAGCTGCTGATGCGGGCGCTGGTGGATGAGCACCTATAGGACCCCCCCGGGCCAGCCGGGGCCGCCATGTGACCTGAGACAACGTCGGCGAAAGATCTTCTCACCCTTGCCGTCGAGGAGGATGCAGGAGTCGCACGGGAGATCGGGGGAGGCGGCGGCTGGACGAGACATGTTGCTTCGGTGATCGCTTTCCCTCGCTGAACGAGGCGCGGTTTATGTACCACCGATACTCCCTGGAATATCCGGCCCAAATAATCCCAAGGTGATCCACTTCGAAACCTGGTACCAACTAGCCCACAAGTCTCCGGTGGCCCCTCCGATAGAGATTTTTGAATCCCTTGATTAGCTCCTACAACCATGTGATCCGGATCGGCCTCACCATGCGCCGGCGACGGTGGCTTCTCCGGGAAGAAATCTCCGAGACACGGCGGCGGTGTGATCCGTCGGCGCGGTAGGGGTCCTTTCCAGCCTAGGCGGATCGCGGGCTTATGTAGAACTCGGCAGTGACCTTTTCCTTTCGGGGGAAGAACTCTCGGCGTCGACTCCTCGGCGACGACAGATGAATTCCCCGCAACAGGTTTCTCCCAATTCCTAGATCCCTTGGACGGATATCCGGCGAACTTCCAAAAATCCCCCTCAAGCTGATCGAGTGGTATGATCGGACGTTCGCTCAACTCATTTGTGACTTCTCTGGCTTCCTCAAGCACATGCGCTGCCACACTAGTTGCCAGATCTTCCGCTGCTGCCTCATCACCGAGACCATTGTCTAAAATCCAGATCCGGGATCCGCTGCCACACACAGGTGAACTCTCTCCCGAGGCGAGATCGGAGGAAGAGATATCGGCCGCCGGACCCCTGACCTTGGCCACGGCCACCCCCGACGTACTGTCAGCTCCCGGCGCCTTCTCCGCAGCCGTAGCACTAGCTGACTCCGCCGGCGCAGACTCCCCTGGGATCGCCCATAGGATCGTCGATGCCTTCTCCACAAGGGTAGCCCCTAGGTTCGCCGGTGGCGGTATCACCGCGGACGGCGGTAGGGCCACGCTGCCGGGCCGTGCGGTCATCTCGCAGAGCTCCAGGAATTGTTTCCTTAGAGCATGGTTAATAGTATAGCCAGCCGCTGGCTATAAGCCATTGTCATGTCATCTATAGTCCATGGTATAGCCAATAAGTACAATAGTAAGCTAGAAAAAAATACTAGTATTTTTATATTATATGTTCATCATTCATCCTTACAAAGTACTTAGGATCACGTGCTAGAGCCGGCTCTTCACCAAGAGCCCGATTACCCTCTCTCTTCTCTTCTCTCTCATCCAATTAAGCAACAATATATTATTTTATTCCTTATAGCCCACTAACTCATCTCTATTGTACTTGCTCTTACGGTTGTATCACCAAACATACAGCCGAGCCCTGACTACCTGAGCCCTCCTACCAAACGTCACTGTGACACTAGCAAAGGGAAGGGAAGACTCTGGACTTGCAAGAACTTGTTTTGTTCCATAGACAGTACAGACTCTGTGTAAGCAAAGTTAGCGATCAAAAATAAAAACAGGCCTATAGCTTTCCGATGTTTCTCTTCAGATACAGGTCATTATACTACAAGAGATGTTCTTGACATATCTAGTGTGAGCCCTTTCAATGCTACTAAAGTAATAAAATTTTCCTTGCTGTTCAAAAAAAAACCCTCTGTGTAAGCGAGTCATACCACTATACAGAAAGAAAGATCTATGTCGTCAATGGTATTTACACAGGTTGGTTGTTGGTGTCAGTCTGAGCTTGCTTGGGCTTTCACCCTTTGGTCAGAAAACATGGGCTATGTTTTTCCGAATGGAGTGAAAACAATTCTTTGCTTTAACATAAGAATGATGCACATGAGTTTGGTTTTCTGAACCTCCTGGTTTATGGGCCATGGTTTTAGCCTACACTTCCAAGAAAATGCCACATGAGCATATTTAAGAGTTCAGTTAGGGACCATCTGATCTGATCTGGGCAGTCCAAGTAGCCACACAAAAATCTGTACCTGGGACCTGCCCATTCTATAAAAGACATGCTCATCACTATGAATGATGGAGCAAATTATGAAGAACTTGAGCTTTGGGACGTGATGGAATCGACGGCGCCGTCGTTGATAGCTAGTTCAGGCATCCCGGCCGAGAGGTGTCGCCGGCCATTTAAATCAAGCTCTGGTGACCCGGAGGGCGACGCCCTAGGTGACGACGCCGCCGGAGGCATCTCACAATCCTTCGGCGGAAAGTTCTGGGTGCTGGCCGGAGATGAGTCTGATGATGAGTACACTGACTCCCGTCCAACTGAGGGGAGGTCGGCGGAGTCCCGGTGGTCGCCTGATTTTCCTCGGGAGGGACGGTCGGTATCCAGGCATGCCAGGCGATTGGAAAGAAGAAGACAACAAAGGTTAGCGGCCACTACTCTTTTTATTTCTCCTCGCTGCTCTACTGTGTGTTGGGATACGGGGCAGAAAACACAAATTTTTCACACCTACGGTACCCGAACCCAAGATCTATGCTATGGAGATGTAAAGTAACGGAGGGAATCGGTGTTCATACCTTTGAAGACCGAAAGCGGAAAACGCTCTTACGAACGTGGTTGGCGTAGACTCAGAACTACGACCTCCCTGTCGTGTAGAAGACCACCACCGGCGAGGATGACTCCCGGTAAACCTCCAGCGATGAAGCAGCACCACAGGTGTAGTGCCTCGAAGAGATTATACACGTACGGCACAATCGATGTTCCTCCCGGGCTCCGAACCATACGAGCAGCGGAAAGAAGACGGCTACGGATCCCGACTCCGGCAGAGCGACGGCCTGCCTTATGGTGGAGAACTCCAATCCTGGTGCAGACTCCAAACAAGGGGAGTCCACTTCCGGAAATGGAGAAGGAAGAAGAAGGAGATCAATTGTTGTATGGAAAAAGGGGGGTCTACCCCTCTATATAAAGGCCAAGGGGGGGTGTGATCCCTCTTCCCTCCCCCATGTGGGACTAAACCCCCAAGGGGGGAGGGGTGCGCCGGCCAAGGGGGGGTTGGGCCCCACCCCTTGGCGCCAAGCCCAAGGGGGGGAACCCCCTCCTCCCCTAATGGGCCTCTAAGGCCCATATAGCCATTTTTCCATTATTTTTAATTATTTAATAAGTTTTAAATATTTAATTCAGATAATTAAATAATGAAAACATTATTAAAACAATTAAACTTTATTTTGAACTATTCAAAATGTCCGGAAACCATTCCGTCCTCCTCCGGAACTATTCCGGTGATTTCTCCTATTTCACCGATTGATCCCGTAACTGTCCTATGCATCGATTGCCCTTAAGTGTAACACCCTAACGGTCCGGGAAACAACATACATGGTCGAGACTCTTCTCATTAACCAATGACTAGTCAGTTGGACCTGGTTACAATCCTTGACAGCCCCTGCGCTTCCATCGAATGAGCTTCGATCGCTTTTGGAAACCGTTAACGATACGACGTAATCCCTTTGTTCTGCGGTACCTTGTTTGTTCGAGGTTTGATCGTCGGTATCCCACATACCGTGTTCACATCTCGTTCATGACAAACAACTTCTCTCGTCCATGATCATTGCATCTCTTTGTGACCTAGTCACGTCCTTGCAAGGGGTTGATGCAATATCACCGAGTGGGCCCAGAGTACCTGTCCTGTCATAAGGACTGACAAATCCCGCTTTGATCTATTAACATACTCATCAACCATCTATTTCGAAATACCCAAAGTGCACCGTTATAGCCAGCATATTTCAGTCAGGCGGTGGGATACAAATCAAAGTCTCCTCATAGATCGTGATTACGTATGATCATTACGGTCTAAGGACTAAGGCATACGTTACAAAGTCATAGCAACGCTGAACTATGTGACCCGATCACATTGCATTACTTTTAGGTGGGTGTCTGTCCATCACATCATCCCCCTAATGATATGACCTCATTGTCAATGGACTTAAGTGTCGCCATGATCAGGAAAGCTTGATCAATCAATTGCCCAATGAGATAGTTTACCCGAGTTAAACTACGGACCATGTTTTATACTACACCTGTATTAGTATTTCCAAGTAATACAGTTATAGCACAGTATAAAACGTATTATGAACAAAACGGATATGTGACAAATATCTTTATTAATTTGTCTCTAGGGCACATATCCAACAGTCTCCCACTTGCACTAGAGTACAAATTACACTAGTTTACATCAGGTATGTATCTAACACCAATGGTCTCTCGGTGTTCTTCAAACTTGCCCTGTGGAAGAGGTTTAGTCATCGGGTCTGCTGCGTTCAGATCCGTATGTATCTTGTGAATCCTAGTGTGTCCATCCCTGACGTAGTCTCGCGTCACATGGAACTTTCGGAGGATGTGCTTGGCTGTAGAGTGAGTTCTTGGCTCCTTCGCGTTAGGAATGGCACCCGTGTTGTCGCAGAAGATTCCCACGGGGTCAGTGCAACTGGGAAAGACGTCAAGCTCGATCACGAACTTCTTCAGCCATAGCGCCCCGTTTGACGCTTCGCAAGCGGCAATATACTCCGACTCCATTGAAGATTGAGCGACGACTGACTGTTTGCCGCTCCTCTAGCTAATCGCGCCACCGTTCAACATGAAAACATATCCCGTCTGGGATTTCGAGTCATCTAGGTCTGAGCCGAGGCTTGCGCCAACGTAACCCTTTACGGTGAGCTCCTCATCAACTCCTCCATAAACGAGAAAGAGATCCTTGGTTCTTCTCAAGTACTGAAGGATGTTCTTTACTGCTGTCCAATGGGCCATTCCCGGATTACTCTGGTAACGATTAGTCATACTAATGGCCAGCGCTAAATCCGGTCTGGTACATAACATAGCATACATGAGAGAACCTATGGCTGAGGCATAGGGCTTTGAGGACATCTCCTCTTTCTCTTTAGCTGTGGTCGGGCATTGAGTCACGCTTAGTTTGACACCTTTTATGACTGGCAAGAGACCTCTCTTGGAGTCATCCATTTTGAACCTTTTCAAAATCTTGTCAATATAAGTATTATGACTCAAGGCCAACCTCCGATTAGGTCATCTCTATAGATCTTAATCCCCAGTATGTACGCAGCTTCACCTAGGTCCTTCATGGAAAATTGTCCATTCAGATATTCCTTCACTTCCTCTAAGAATTTCTTATCGTTCCCTATTAGTAATATGTCATCCACATATAACACAAGGAATGCTACAGAGCTCCCACTCAGTTTCTTATAGACGCAGAACTCTTCGACGTTTTGGACAAATCCAAAATCTTTAATGACCTCATCAAATCGAAGATTCCAGCTCCGAGATGCTTGCTTCAACCCATATATGGACCGTTGAAGCTTGCAAACCATACCAGCATTCCTTGGATCGACAAACCCCTCTGGTTGCATCATATACAACTCTTCCTCAATGTTGCCATTTAGGAATGCAGTTTTCACATCCATCTGCCATATCTCGTAATCATGATATGCAGCTATTGCTAGTAGGATCCGAATAGACTTTATCATCGCTACAGGAGAGAATGTCTCCTCGTAGTCAACTCCTTGAATTTGTCGGAAACCCTTCACGACAAGTCGAGCTTTGTAGACAGATACGTTTCCGTCCGCGTCAGTCTTTTTCTTGAAAATCCATTTATTCTCGACGGCCTTGCGGTCCTCGGGAATATCCACCAAAGTCCATACTTTGTTGGTGTACATGGAGTCTATTTCGGATTTCATGGCTTCAAGCCATTTCTCGGACTCGGGTCCCTCCATTGCTTCTTCGTAACTCGTAGGTTCATCCGACTCAACAGCCGAGATTGCATTCACAAGCTGTCCGTAAAACTCAGTAGGTTGACGGACTCTTGATGACCTACGGGGCATAAAAGGTTCCTCTTCATTCTCATCATGATCATCATGAATGTCATGATCGTTATGAATGTCGTTCTGGCCATTTCTCTTCAACTCCCACTGTGGAAGATGGTTCCAGAACAAATTCCGTAGCCATTTCATCCAATTGGAGTGATTGGCCAGTTACTTCATCAAGGTCTATTTTCCTCCCACTCAACTCTTTCGCGAGAAACTCCTTCTCAAGAAAGTGTCCCGTCTTGGCAACAAACGTTTTGCTGTCAGACTTGTTGTAGAAGGTGTACCCACAAGTTTCCTTGGGATAGCCCACAAAGATGCACTTATCCGCCTTGGATTCAAGTTTTGTCAGGCTGTAGTTTCCTAACATAAGCCTCACAACCCCAAATCTTCAGGTGAGACAACTCAGGTTTAGTGCCATGCCATTCTTCAAATGGTGTTGTCTTTACGGATTTGGATGGTGCCCTATTAAGAATATGAATGGCGGTCTCTAATGCATACCCCCAGAATGACACAGACAAATCAGTATGAGACATCATCGATCGCACGCTATCCAATAGGGTTCGATTACGTCGCTCAGCTACACCGTTTCTCTGAGGTGTGCCTGCCGGCGTAAGCTGTGGTATTATGCCACAAGACTTCAGATGATTGCCAAACTCGTGACTCAAATACTCGCCACCTCGATCCGATCGAAGGTGCTTGATTTTTCTTCCGAGTTGATTTTCGACCTCATTCTGAAATTCCTTGAACTTTTCAAAGGTTTCAGACTTGTGCTTCATCAAGTAAATATACCCATATCTACTCAAGTCATCAGTAAAGGTCACGAAGTAACGAAGATCATTGCGAGTGGGGACGTTCATGGGTCCACATACATCCGTATGTATGATCCCCAATAAGACATCCGCACGCTCCATCACACCATTGAATGGAGTCCTTGTCATTTTGCCCATGAGGCATTTCTCACATGTATCAAGGGATCCAAAATCCAATGACTTAAGAAGTCCATCCTTATGGAGCTTCTCCATGCGTTTTATACCAATATGACCAAGTCGGCAATGCCACATCATCATGTGATCTTCATTATTCTTCAATCTTTTGGCCTCAATATTGTTAACGTGACACACGTCACCATCGAGATTAAGTACGAATAAACCATGCAACTCCGGTGCGTGAACATAAAACATATCATCCTTATAAATCGAACAACCAACTGTTTCAGACTTAAAAGAATAGTGGTCTCGCTTCAAGCAAGAACCACTCACTATGTTCACACTCAACGCGGGTACATAGTAACATTTATTCAGAACTAAAACCAATCCCGAAGGGAGACTAAGATGCTTCGTGCCGACCGCCAAGACTTCAATCCGGCAGCCATTCCCCACGCGCATCGTCACTTCATCTTTGACCAAGCGTCTCCTATTCCTTAGTCCCTGAATGGAATTAGAAATATGAGCGACAGACCCTGTATCAAATATCCAGGATGTGTTCCCAGCGCTTGTCAAGAGAAGATCAACAATATGTATATCAAATATACCTTTGTCTCTCTTGGCGACCTTGCCAGCCTTCTTGTCCTTTAGGTACTTGGGACAGTTGCGCTTCCAGTGACCTTCACCCTTGCAGTAGAAGCACTCCACTCCGAGTTTAGGCTTGGGTGCCTTGGGAGGAGCGGAAACTGACTTGCCATCCCTCTTAGGGCCACCTCTCCTGGCCTTCTCCCGTCTGCTTGACTTCTTGAAGTCAGTGGTCTTGTTGACCATGAAGACGGCGTGCTCCTTCTTGATCTCAACCTCAGCGCTCTTTAGCATGGCGAACAACTCAGAAGGGGTTTTGGTCATCCCCTGCATGTTGTAGTTCAGCACAAAGCCTTTGTAGCTAGGGGGAAGCGACTGCAACACCCTATCAACCGCAATTTCATCTGGAATCTGACATTCCAGAGCATTCAAGCGCTGAACGTAGCCAGACATTTTGACCACGTGCTCACTCACGCTGCCGTGCTCATCCATCTTTGCTGAGAAGAAGGCTTCAGAAGCCTCGTACCGTTCAGCCCTGGCTTGAGGTGCGAAGACCGCCTTGAGGTCGGTGATAATCTCATATGCACCCATCCTCTCAAAGCGTTTCTGCAGCTCAGCCTCCATGGAGTAGAGCATGCCACTCTGGACAAGGTTGTAATCATCAGTCCTGGAGAGATAGACATTCTTCTCGTCCTGACTGGCATCATCTGCTGGTGCGTCACCTAACGCGTCCTCTAGTACGTATGCCATTTTGAGGGGAACGAGGAGAATCCTCAGGGTGCGGAACCAGTTGGTGAAGTTTGTCCCATCTGTTTTAGCTTATCTTTCTCTAGGAATGATCCTAAGTTGAACGAGGGGCGAGGTGCTGCCATCTACAAGGTTGGATTCACAATGATACAATTTAGACTTTTGTTCATAATGTGGAGTTTCAATTTACTCTTAAAAATTCTAGAAAGCTCCCACTTAGATAAACACCTCTCAATTTAACTAAGTGATTACACAATCCCAGCCCCCATACCTCCCCCGATATGTACGGCCCAGTATGCGAACCAGGTAGGCCTCTAAGCCAATCACATCAGGCATGTGACTCGTGCTCGACCTTTCGGTCTTCTGTGTTCCAGGCCCGCATCTACATACGTCAAGCCTGCCAATCGAACCTTGATGTTAGCTGTTCAGGCAAGGCCATATCTGCATATGCCAGGCTCGCCGAACCCAACCTCATGCGAGCTCCGTTGAATATGTAGGACAACTCCGGTATGTACGGAGCGTCAGGCCATATGGGAGAACCTTCCAGGTGGTGCCCATCAAAAGGGAGAACACAATGTTGGTATTGTGAGAGATGGTCCTGTTTCGTGCTACCGTCGATATATCTGGCATACTAGCATAAAACAGGAAGTAAAACTTTAAATCATACAACCTATGATCCCCCTTCATGCAAAGAAAAGTTAAAACGCCTTTCTACTTTAGCTTGTGCAAGTTTTACGTGGCTGCTAGGGGTTTCGAGAGAGAGAACCGATTTCTATCCTGCGAAAAACATTCCACAACACCGTCTCTTATCCGTCTCTATTACACCCCTGTCGAGGCCCTCCGTTGCAAACATCTTCGCATCGCTAATGCAGAGAGACAGACACCCCCCAGCCACTTTATATGGTACAAGCCATATGTCAAGCGTGGAACCAGTCTCGCGTAAACGCGTAATGTCGGTCGGGGGCCGCTTCATCAAACATTGCTGCAATGCTCAATGAGTACACGTGGGAGGGTAACGAATGAAGATTCGATGCCCACATCCTAGATGTGTTCTATCCGTACAATACATCTACGCATAGCTAGCTCTGATACCACTGTTGGGATACGGGGCAGAAAACACAAATTTTTCACACCTACGGTACCCGAACCCAAGATCTATGCTATGGCGATGTAAAGTAACGGAGGGAATCGGTGTTCATACCTTTGAAGACCGAAAGCGGGAAACGTTCTTACGAACGTGGTTGGCGTAGACTCAGAACTACGACCTCCCTGTCGTGTAGAAGACCACCACCGGCGAGGATGACTCCCGGTAAACCTCCAGCGATGAAGCAGCACCACAGGTGTAGTGCCTCGAAGAGATTATACACGTACGGCACAATCGATGTTCCTCCCGGGCTCCAAACCATATGAGCAGCGGAAAGAAGACGGCTACGGATCCCGACTCCGGCAGAGCGACGGCCTGCCTTATGGTGGAGAACTCCAATCCTGGTGCAGACTCCAAACAAGGGGAGTCCACTTCCGGAAATGGAGAAGGAAGAAGAAGGAGATCAATTGTTGTATGGAAAAAGGGGGGTCTACCCCTCTATATAAAGGCCAAGGGGGGGTGTGATCCCTCTTCCCTCCCCCATGTGGGACTAAACCCCCAAGGGGGGAGGGGTGCGCCGGCCAAGGGGGGGTTGGGCCCCACCCCTTGGCGCCAAGCCCAAGGGGGGGAACCCCCTCCTCCCCTAATGGGCCTCTAAGGCCCATATAGCCATTTTTCCATTATTTTTAATTATTTAATAAGTTTTAAATATTTAATTCAGATAATTAAATAATGAAAACATTATTAAAACAATTAAACTTTATTTTGAACTATTCAAAATGTCCGGAAACCATTCCGTCCTCCTCCGGAACTATTCCGGTGATTTCTCCTATTTCACCGATTGATCCCGTAACTGTCCTATGCATCGATTGCCCTTAAGTGTAACACCCTAACGGTCCGGGAAACAGCATACATGGTCGAGACTCTTCTCATTGACCAATGACTAGTCAGTTGGACCTGGTTACAATCCTTGACAGCCCCTGCGCTTCCATCGAATGAGCTTCGATCGCTTTTGGAAACCGTTAACGATACGACGTAATCCCTTTGTTCTGCGGTACCTTCTTTGTTCGAGGTTTGATCGTCGGTATCCCACATACCGTGTTCACATCTCGTTCATGACAAACAACTTCTCTCGTCCATGATCATTGCATCTCTTTGTGACCTAGTCACGTCCTTGCAAGGGGTTGATGCAATATCACCGAGTGGGCCCAGAGTACCTGTCCTATCATAAGGACTGACAAATCCCGCTTTGATCTATTAACATACTCATCAACCATCTATTTCGAAATACCCAAAGTGCACCGTTATATCCAGCATATTTCAGTCAGGCGGTGGGATACAAATCAAAGTCTCCTCATAGATCGTGATTACGTATGATCATTACGGTCTAAGGACTAAGGCATACGTTACAAAGTCATAGCAACGCTGAACTATGTGACCCGATCACATTGCATTACTTTTAGGTGGGTGTCTGTCCATCACATCATTCCCCTAATGATATGACCTCATTGTCAATGGACTTAAGTGTCGCCATGATCAGGAAAGCTTCATCAATCAATTGCCCAATGAGATAGTTTACCCGAGTTAAACTACGGACCATGTTTTATACTACACCTGTATTAGTATTTCCAAGTAATACAGTTATAGCACAGTATAAAACGTATTATGAACAAAACGGATATGTGACAAATATCTTTATTAATTTGTCTCTAGGGCACATATCCAACACTGTGGATGCAGGTGCGAGCGGTGCTACTCCGACGAGATCGCCGGTAGCGACCGCGTCCTGGCGTCGTCCGGTCCTCGAGCCATCCACATTTTCGGAGGAGAGTTTCAATGCAGCGGAATGGATTCAAGTATATAGGAAGACAGCCAAAGCGGCGTGAAGACGGCGCCCTGGATGGCCTGCGGCTGGAGCAACGGCGGCGACAAGAGCTTGGGCGAGGTCGTCGAAGTTCAGATCTCGGCAAACACAGGTATCATCGGGATTTTCGGATCGAAATTATCAAATTTGGAAAAAAAAAGATACGAGCGTGCCGGCTGGGCTCGATGGGCACAAGGCCCTTCATAAGACCGTAGCTTGCACCGCAATCACGTCAGGCCACAGAGGCCTTCCTCGACGTGCAAAGCCTCTTGTTGAAACTGGGCCCAACCTCAAACCCATGGTGCGTGTACTTGGGGAGGTTTGGCGACGCAACAGCACCGCGTCGTCAGCCTTTCTTTCGTCTCCAGATAGGGTTCCGCCGCCAACACAGTCGATGGCGGCTAGAGGTGGTGGGCAGTTCGGTCGTGGCGGTGCTCCTTTGGATCGCAGCGGCCAGCCGATCCAGGGGGGAAGCGTGCAAGATCGTGGAGGTGCTAGTCAGTCCTTCGGCAATCCGGCACCGCAGAGGTTCTTCGAGAGAGGAGGATCATCTGGTGGTGGCAATGGTAGTAACGGAGGGTTTACGGGCAATGGGAGTAGAGGAAGAGCTGCAGCAGGCGTTCCTCCTCACATGCTTCGAAATAATGGGCCAGTTCAGGCTGGCTTCAACGATTATAGTAATCAGTGGAACAACGACGGGTGGTATGATGATCAAGGGAACTGGGTGGAGCAGAATTCTGGTTTTGACAACCAGGGTTTCCAGGGAGATTTCGGTGCTTTCGATGAGGGGTTCTATGATGGGCAGCGAGACTTTTCCCAAGGAGGAAATTTCAGAGCTCAACGTTACAATCAGTACAACAATGGTGGAGGCTATGGCGGGAGGGCTGGCC
Source organism: Bromus sterilis (assembly GCA_950022295.1). NCBI lineage: Eukaryota > Viridiplantae > Streptophyta > Magnoliopsida > Poales > Poaceae > Bromus > Bromus sterilis. The sequence goes on along the minus strand of OX465596.1, from coordinate 109,842,853 downwards.
GTGGTGGGAGATCCAATCGCGGTCGCTATAGCTATCGTCCTCGTGGAGGCCGTGTAACGAACCCTACAGAAAGTGTCTCTTATGACAAGGTTGATAAGGTCGTTGCGCCGACGGCGGTTGTTCAGCAGCAGCCAACCGATGTTCAGCCATTGTCTGGGGCTGCAGATGCTCAAGCTTCATCTCAGACAGCTCGTGAGGAGGAACTTGCTAGGCAGGCAGCTCTCAAGCACGCCAAGAAAATCAGTAAAGTGGAATGCTTTAAATGTGGTTTGACAGGGCACTTTGCTATAGAATGCACCAATGAACTATGTCTCTACTGTGAGGCTGTTACTCACAAATCTGCAGAGTCTCATTTGTTGAACATGCCAAAACCGGTTGCAGTTATGTACGGTCTAGCTTCTGATAGGTTATTATTTTTTGATCTCCCAAAAAATCCGACGTTGCGTGCAAAGAGAGACATCGGTAAGGTTGGAGTTGTCAGAGTAGAGGGAGGGACCATGTCTGAAATGCAGGTGTCCCAGGAGCTTAATTGGTTGGTGCCGGGGAATGATCATTGGGATATTCAAAATATAGATGACAACAATTTTAGAGTTGGGTATCCTTCTAAGCAGGATGTGGCGAGAATGAGAAAAATAAGAAGAGTTCCGGTGGAGGGAACACCTAATGTGTTGCACTTTGAGGACTGGGATTCAAAGGATATTGATAGTTGGGACCTTGAACCTGTTTGGATCCGAGTTAAAGGCTGCCCAGAAAATCTGCGCCGTGATTACTTGGGTCTTTTTGCTCTAGGGTCTCTCTTTGGTAAAACTCAAGAGGTGGACATGATATTCACTAGAAACAAAGGAGTGGTACGCCAACTAGTTGGTGTTGTCGATCCCGAGGCAATTCCTGTCAAAGCTCATTACAGATATGAGGGACGCGGTTTCGAAATCGAGGTAGAAGTTGAACCATGGAAGGATACTGAGATGGAGGAGGCACCTCAAGATGGGGAGGCCAAGGACGGCCAGGGTAACGGCGGGGATGGGTCGAATCCTGAACAGCAAAAGGAACAAAACCAGCCCATGGACATCATAAAGTCAGCCAAAAATAATGATGCAGCTAGCAATCAGCCGAGTGGAAATACTAAAGTTGGAGAAGCTACAGATGAGTTCTTAATAAATTTTGGTGGCCTCGAGATTGAGGTATCTCCAAAAGCAACGAAGCTGATTGGATCCAAAGAGGTCTGGGTTAGAACCGAGCCTAAGAAGAAGAGCTGGTTTGAAATTGTGGAAGAGGAGGAGAAGGAAGAGAGACTCCTGCACTCTGCGCCAGTGGCTGCCACGGCACAGATTTTAGGCAAAATGCCTGCCGTGGCAGAGTTTTCCCTCATTTCAGACTATCTTAGTGCTGCCGCGGAAGCACAGGCACCGACAGTAGGCATATCTGTTGCTGCGGCAGAGCAGGTGGGCAGCGACGCTCCAGGGGCAGGCTTCGCGTCCGCAGGCAGGTTTACTGCCGCAGCAGAGCAGGTGCACGTCCAAGGCAATACTACTGCATCGCCCGCAGATCGTACAACAGCTACAACGATTAAGCTTATTGATGCTTTCAACACTGTGGCAGACACGGATGTTGATGGCACTCAACTTTCTTTTTCCTTCAAGGATGACGCACTTGTAGTGGTGAGACCATCTTTAAGTGTTTCTTCGGTTGTTTGTGATTCAAATACTCATTGCAGCTCTCATTTTGATGGCCAGCCGTTATCAATTTGTGATAATCATATTTCTTCATCGCAGCCACAACATGTCCCGTCGCCGACAGGTTCCAGCCCAGCCATGCAGTCAAGGTGCAGCTCACCTCGGCTACTTAGCAGTCCTTTGAGCTCCAGTGGTACTGGGGTTTTCCTGGGAGGGCGTTATTCTCAGTCGGATGTTATCGCCTTTGGGGGAATCGCCATGGAGGCTACGGTGGGCGTGCGGTCTAGTGATCGCATCCACGCGCAACCTCACGCAGATGACACGCAGCTGGAGCGGGCACAGTGCCTCGCATATACAAAGGACAATGTTCCCTCGCCAGGTACATGCTTCGTATCGAAATATTCTCTGAATTCTTTTACTAACGAAGTTGTAGTTGGTAGAGCATCTAAGCTAGGAGTGTGTTTAGGAAAATCACCTAGTGAAGTGGAAGTAACGGTTAATAGAATTAAAGATGTAGATGTCCAGCGCACATTAACAATTTTAAAGAAGAATGAGGAAAAAATCAGAGAACAATTGCATAACGAAAATAGCTTGTTTATAAGAAAAGCTATGGACATGAGTGAAGATCTCTATTTAGAGGAACATGGCCTCACGGATGATCACAAGGATCAATCCGATACGGTCATAAAAAAGCCCAAGAGGGCTTACCGCAAAAGAGATTTAGAAAACACGATTATTCGTAGAAGTGTAAGACTAAAAAATAAGATTTAGTTTAATGAAAGGCGGATTTTGGAACAGCGACGGCTTTGGGGATACAGCTAAACATATTTTTGTTCGTGAAACTTTCCAAGAGCACAAGCTAGATTTTTTCGCGATTTCGGAAACTGGAAGAGACAACTTCTCGGTACCGTTTTTGACCCACCTCGCAGGGGGGTGCGACATTCATTGGTATTGTCTGCCACCTCAAGGAAGATCGGGGGGTATGTTAGTAGGCATAAATGGGGGCACTATTAAAGTTAAATCCGTAACTTCAGGGGATAGGTGTGTAAGATTTCACTTAGTGAATAAATCAGACAACTTTGAATGGGGTCTTGTACCTGTTTATGGTGCAGCACAAGATGCACAGAAACCAGAGTTTCTAGCAGAGCTTGTTCGCTATTGCGAGGACGATTCTTTACCCCTGCTAGTAGGCGGCGATTTTAACCTTATTAGAAGACAAGAAGAAAAAAACAACAATAACTTCAATGGTAGATGGTCTTTCTTGTTCAATGCAATTATTGAGAGCCTCCGATTAAAAGAGATCGAGTTGACAGGCAGACAATTCACTTGGGCAAATCGCCGAGACACACCCACTTTCGAAAAGCTAGATAGAGTGTTAGTCAGCGTTCCTTCGGAGCAGAAATACCCGCTGGTTACGGTACGAGCTTTAGCGAGAGCTGAATCGGACCATACACCATTGTTACTAGATTCTGGAGAGCAAGCGCATCTAGGTAATAAAAACCAGTTCTCTTTTGAATTGGCATGGCTTAAGCATGAGGGTTTCTTCGACTTGGTTAAGAAAATCTAGACCAAGAGGGTCCAAGGGAATACACCCCTGGTGATATGGCAGAACAAAATAAGAAAATTACGCAATTTCCTTAGGGGTTGGGCAAGAAATTTAAGTGGAGTTTATAGAAAGGAGAAAGAAAGGCTAATCAAGATTATTGAGGAGTTGGCCGTTAGAGCTGAGAGTAGCATTCTTAATGAAGCCGAAAATTCAAGCTTAAGAGAGGCTAATGATCTTTTGGCAAAATTAAGGAGAGATGAGGAGTCAAAGTGGGCGCAGAGGGCTAAAGTAAAACATATTCAGGAGGGAGGCAATAACACGAAATATTTCCATCTAATCGCGAATGGCAAGCATAGGAGAAAGCAGATCTTTCAACTAGATGAAGCTGAAGGTATAATCATTGGGCACGAAAACCTTAAAGCCTACATAACAGAATTCTATAAGAAACTTTTCGGTGACCCAGAACCATCTTCGGTTACCTTAGTGGAGACGGAAATTAGTGATATACCCCAGTTAAACGAACAAGAAAATAGGATCCTAACCTCAGACTTCACAGAGAAGGAAATTCATGAGGCTATACTAGAAATGGAAAAGAATAAAGCACCGGGACCAGATGGGTTCCCAGCGGAATTCTATCAAGTGTTCTGGGAGGTTATTAAAGAGGATTTGTTGGCCATGTTTAGGGATATTCAACAGGGAAAATTGCCTCTACATCAATTGAATTTCGGCACCATTATCCTTCTTCCAAAGAAAGAGAATGGAACTCAGATTCAACAATACCGACCAATATGTTTACTAAATGTGAGTTTCAAGATATTTACAAAGGTGGGCACAAACAGGCTAACGGAAATTGCGCATAAAGTGGTTCGGCCAACGCAAACGGCATTTATGTCGGGCCGACATATCTTAGAAGGAGTTTTGGTCTTACATGAAACGTTACATGAAATACATCGAAAGAAGCTTGACGGAGTGATTTTAAAACTTGATTTTGAAAAAGCATACGACAAAGTCAAATGGAGTTTTCTCCAACAAGTTTTGCGCATGAAAGGGTTCGATCCAAAGTGGTACCACTGGATTGAAAAATTCGTGACTAGAGGGAGCGTCGGCATTAAAGTAAATGACGATATTGGTCACTACTTCCAGACGGGTAAGGGGTTAAGGCAAGGAGACCCGCTGTCCCCTATCCTTTTCAACCTCATTGCAGATTTTCTTGCCATTTTAATCGCAAGAGCGAAAGAAGATGGTCAAGTTGGGGGGCTTATCCCGCATTTGGTAGACGGGGGAGTGTCAATTTTGCAATACGCCGATGACACAATCATCTTTATGGAGCATGATTTTGAGAAAGCCATGAACATGAAACTAATTCTAAGCCTTTTTGAGCAACTCTCCGGGCTAAAAATAAACTACCACAAGAGTGAGCTTTATTGCTTTGGCGCCGCTAAAGATGTGCAAGACGAATAAATTTTTTTATTTGGATGCGAAGAAGGCACACTCCATTTTAAATATCTTGGTATTCCTATTCATTTCCGCAAGCTTAAAAATAGTGAATGGAAACCAATTGAAGACCGATTTGAAAAGAAACTTGCTAGTTGGCTAGGAAAATTGTTATCTTATGGAGATAGACTCATCCTTATTAATTCGATCCTCACAAGTCTACCTATGTTTATGCTATCTTTCTTCGAAAGTCCAATAGGAGTACGAAAGCGCCTAGACTTCTTTAGATCAAGATTTTTCTGGGACAACGATGGGCTTAAAAAGAAATATAGGCTGACTAAATGGAACATTATTTGTAGACCTAAAGATCAAGGGGGACTTTGTATTGAAGTCTTAGAGCTGAAAAACAGATGCCTTTTAAGCAAATGGATCTTTAAAATTCTTCACGGGGATGGGATGTGGCATGAACTCATACATAACAAATACTTACACTCAAAACCGTTGTCTCAAGTTGAGGCAAAGCCCACTGATTCACCGTTTTGGAAGGGTTTAATGAAAGTAAAACCATCTTTCTTCAGTAGAGGGCACTTCCAGATTGGCGATGGGTTGGACACGCGTTTCTGGGCAGACTGTTGGTTAGGGGACGAACCTTTATCCACACAATACCCAACGATTTATAACATTGTACAGGATAAGCATGCTACGGTAGCCACGGTACTTTCTCATAGACCACTTAATATTCGGTTTAGGAGGAGCCTAACTGGTAATAAGTGGATTTTATGGCTACATCTGGCTGAACGACTTATGCATATCAATTTAACCCATGACCAGGACAGATTCGTTTGGAACCTATCAAGGAACGATGATTTTACAGTTAAATCGATGTACTTACATCTCATGAATGACCATACTCAATACCTGCATAAATATATTTGGAAGTTGAAGGTACCACTAAAGGTTAGAATCTTTATGTGGTTTCTGCATCGCAAAGTCATTTTAACAAAAGACAATCTAGCAAGACATAATTGGCATGGAGATTCAAAATGTTGTTTTTGTAGTCAAGAGGAAACAATACACCATTTATTCATTGATTGCCCGCTTGCTAAGATTATGTGGCAAATAGTTCATATAGCTTTCAACATCCCTGCACCAACTAGCATAGATCACCTTTTTGGAAATTGGCTTCAGGGCATGGATAGAAATGATATAGAACGTATCCAAGTGGGTGCATGTGCTTTACTTTGGGCTATATGGAACACTAGAAATGACTTTGTCTTTAACAAACAGAGCAAATCTTCCTTCTTGCAGGTTATCCCGCGAACTACGCATTGGATCCGTTTGTGGTCCTATCTACAACCGGAGGAGCAGCGACAGGACACGGATACTGGGTGCAGCCGTTTGGAGACGGTAGCTCGGGATTTATTCAACCAGTGTTGTTGGCGTCCTGTTGCTAGAATTTCATATTGATCAGACACGACATGTATCTCTTTCATATTTTTAGATGGTTGATCCATGTGTCGACCTTGAGTGATCCATGAGTTGTAAGACAAATACTCTTTAAATAAAGTAATAAAGGTGGCCGTATGCATCGTTTTGATGCAGAGGCCGGGGTATCCCCATTTTGAAAAAAAAAATCACTATGAATGATTGTTTTAGATGTCAAGTTGTCAATAGATGCACCGCATGAACAAGGACAAGTAAAAATGAGTACAATTGTACATGATCATTGCAAAACAGTGTCAGTTATGAATCATGTATCCCTTGCATCATATGCAGCCCAAGTTTCCAACACATAGCATGCAGATAGTAAACTTGTATTAATGTTGCAGAAATTAGTTTGGTATCTTCATGCACAATAAGAGGGCAAGTTGGCAAAAGTTGGGAGCATTTAGTCTTGTAGATCGAGTTGTTTGTAACATGACCAGATCCCATCTCTGCTGCAAGATCATATCTGAACCTTGCAAGCCTATTCCTTTTTGCTCGCGAGATGAACATTGGTTATATTGGCGCAAACTCTTCATAGATGCTAGTCATGTAAACAGAGACCACTGATATGGTAGAACCAGTGCAAATATATTCAAGAAAAATAAAGAAGAAAGAGCAGGCGTAACTTTGTTGAATTAAAGATACAGGGATCAAGGGCGGCGGTGGCTTAGCAGGTTCAGGCCCAGTCTTTTGGGCGATTCTCCCAGAATCGTCTTCCTCCCCTGCTTCTTCCAGAATCATCAGCTCATATTTTTTTTACAATCCTAGCTAATTAGACCCTAACTAGCTAGGATTATAAAAACATATGAAAAAATATGAGGTGACGATTTTGAAAAAAGTCGGGGAAGGAGACGATTCTGGGAGAATCGCCCAAAAGAACTGGGCCTCAAAGTCACATCTCTCCGTCTGTTCACATCGACTTGGACATAGTACGTTTACCAAAAAAGCATCATATCATCAATGCCCTACAAAAACAATCACTTGCGCGACGCCAACCCTGATGACAAAGAAAATCATATTTCATGATCCCTACTTCCCTATTATCCACCATGTGGTGAGACACTAACCCAAATTGAGCCGATCGTGTGCCAAGTTTGCACATGTAATTAAGGCTCGCTCAACCGATACTGGAACCAGACCGGATACACACAACACAAGCAGCCGAGTAGACACCAAAATATGTATTGATGGTAAGAGCATCTCCAACCATTCGGCCCTCAGGGGCGTTTTTTCGGCGATTTTATTGCCACTTGGGGGTGCGCCGGCGGAAGTTTCAACTTGGGGCCGATTTGTTTTCTAGTCGTGTACCCATGGGCCGGACGAGTAAAAAATATTGAATGACCAAATTTAACGAAATTTACTTGATTTGGGCGGAATATAGGCGAGTTCATAGATGTTTGGGCGAAATATAGATGAGTTCATAAATCTCGGGGGTGGAGTCGCCGTCGTCGCCATCATGGCTCGATGGTCGTCCTTCGGCGCAACGCTGCTGTTGTATCATGCGCCGTCCTCCTCCTCCTCACCCTCAGCGGCGTCGGAAGAGCGCAAGGCCGAGGAGGTCCCCGTCTCCATTTGGCGCGGCAACTAGGACATGGCAGGGCAATCAGGACGGGTTGCTAGCGCCAGCGTGCGAGGAGGACGCCTAAAAAAGAGGGGAATTTCCCCGTGGGGAACAAACGGCGGAAGAAAGAGAGGAACAAGGATCCTTTCTTCCTCCATTTCTCCCCTACAAGGTAGTTCCCCTCTTTTTGAGCGCATGCGAGAGCGAGAGAGAGACGTGCGGCGAACGGTGGTGAGGGTGGCCTTTTATAGCGGCGAGATGACGGGAGGGGTGTGGACACATGGCGCAAAAGGGCGGGAACACGCTGCGGCAAAGACCATTAGTGCGCCGCGTGGCCAATTGGACTGCTCGGCAGTAGCATTGATTCTCCTGGGAAGGCTGACCAGCAGCAGGCCTGATTCGTGCAGCAAGGCCGAGGCGAAGATATGAGATTGATGAAGCGGCGAAGTCGCTGACTCGGTGGTTCCAATAGCGCCTTCGGGCCATTTTTTCCCCGGCGACCCCCAGCGTGATGGGTTCGGCTTGGGTTCGTCGGATACAATTTCGGCCCAATCTGGAGAAAATTGAGCTTTTGGGGCGCGACTGGGCGAAAAAGTTCCGTCTAGCGAGAAAAAAGGCGCTTGGGGCCTATTGGGGGCGACTGGCGATGCTCTAACGGTAGGAGAACCCAGATCAATGGATGTGTTTCGTAGTCCGTACTTTTTGTATGTTCCTGGCATATGTGATTGAATTGAATCTAGCTAAGTGGTTCTCCCCCTAACATAGCCGCAAGTAGACCGGGGAGGCGAGTCCTTTTTCCTCCGATCTTCACCGGCGAAGGAGCTGGGCCCCTCTCCCTCCGCTTGCTTCTTGATGGTAAGAGAGATGATAACTTCTTCTCGCCCTTCGTTGGTTACCCCAAGTGGAAGGTGAGATGTAGATAGCAACAAATTTTCCTTACGCGGAGGCTGTAAGGTTTATCGAATCCAGAAGGACTCCAAGGATCGACAAGTAGGTGGTAAAGTGAGAAACGTGCCGTTTGAGATAAAATTACTCACTCGACCTGGACCTGCACACACAACAAGTAACCTTGCTCCTAATGAAGTACATAGGGGTTGTCAATCCCTCCGGCCTTGTCGTTTACAAAGGATAAAAAAACAAGGGGAATAATGATAGTGATAATAGCAACTGAAAGTAAAAGCAGTAAATAAAATGGAGGTGTAAACAGTGGTGGAAATATGGACCGGGGTCCCATGGTGTTCACTAGTGGTGTCTCTCTCCCAAAAGACGATAAAATATCTAAGCTGGATTAACAAATTACAGCTGGGCTATTGACATAATTATAAACGCACCACAATGCTAATTATGCTACTTGAAAGTTAGAGGCTCAAAAGTATGGGCAGTACGCCAAGACAAGTAGGCCAAAATCCATCTGCATCTACTCACTAATCATCCACCTTGAGATATCTATCCAGAACATCTCGCTGGTATTAAGTTGCGAGACCCACCCAAAGTATAAACTCAAAGCAACAGACAACAACATTAACACTCTATGCGTAAGGTAAACAATCCTTGCAACTGAGGTTACAAGCACCATTGTTTTCTCCCTGGTGGCAACAACGCGTCCCCTAGTCTCATGTTTCTGTCACTCAAGCTAGACATCGGGGGATGAACCCACAATCATGCATAACGCTCCCTCTTGGAGTTACTATCTACTACTTGGCCAAAGAAATAAAAAGTAATGGAGAACATACAAGAATTACTAAAAATAATAATATAAAAGGTAAACCAAATATACAACTCATCACGATCTGAACATAATCTCATAATCCATCGGATCCCAGCAAACACAGCATAGCAACAGCAGGAAAATTACATAGGTTCCTTGATCATGTAGGGAAGCTCACAAGGACTAATAATTGAATAACAAGATTGGAGAGAAAACATCACATAGCTACTGGTCATGGACTCATGGTCCAAGGGGGACTACTCACGGCACATCCGGGAAGCGTCCATGGTGGTGGAGAAGCTCCCGGAGGTCAATTCTCCCTCCGGCAGGGTGCCGGGAAGAGGTCTTCTAGTGCTCCCGAAATCAGAAGCGCGGCAGCGGCGGAACAGAGAGGTAATTCGTGATGCGGGGTTCTCCTCGGGGGTTTTTGGGTTGAGGAGGTAATATAGGCCAAAGGGGGCAGCCAGGAGGTGTCCCCACCTCCCAGGCGCACTGGTGGTGCGGCCAGGGGTGGGTCCATGCCACCTGGCCGCCTAGGAGGGGGTGGCCCCCCTCCGCCTCCTCTTTGGTGATTCTGGAAGCTTCCATCTCGCTGATTTTTTATATGATTTTTCTGGAATATTTGGAGCTCTGAAAATTGGGGTAAAATATGTGCCAGTTACAAACATCAACAAACAGAAACTGGCAATGGGTGCACTGAGTTAGTAGGTTAGTCCAACTATATGTAAAATGATACGAAAGTGTAGCAAAACATGTAGCAATGTCACATAAAAGTGCATGGAACAAGCTGAAATTATAGATATGTTTGGGACGTATCAACATCCCCAACCTTAATTCCAGTTCGTCCCCGAGTAGGTAAATAATAACACAAATAATTTCTGTGGTGACATGCTAACACACATATAAGAACTTCAAAGTAAATAAAGTAATATGTGTAATTCAAGTCAATCTAATAACAAGCAAGAGTCTATATCTAGTATTGAAACTAGCAAAGTATGAACATAAAGGTGCAAGAGCTCTCGCTGTTCGTGACTTGAATGTCTCCAAATGGTGTTTGCGTGCAAGCAATGGGAGATGGGTTTAGAGAATAAAAAAATAATATATAGTTTAATTGAGAACTCAATCTACTAAAGTTTCACACTTAGTTTCCTTTGGGATCTTATTTTGACTCATCCCCAGACCACTAGTCAGGTACAAGTCAAATTGATCCTCTACCTTTCGACTTTGAGCACTCATGCAATGGATGAGCACGAGCAAGATACATTGGAAGGTAGGATGGCAAAGAGATAAATGATGGGGAAGGAAGACAAAAATGTGTCAAAGGCTCACATCAATGAGGACAATCATAGGCGAGAGAAAGCCAAATGATAGATATGATGTGAGGATTAGGGATTTCCATGCAACGGATGCACATATGTGCTAAGGTAAGCTCTCCAATGGAACTAGTGGGGGTGCGTCCAACTTGCTTGCTCATGAATACCTAGAGCTCATTTGAGGAGGCTCATCCTTGGAATATGCAAGCCAAGTTCTATAGTCTAAAAATTCCCATATAGTTATGCATGAAAGATAATATCTATGGAGTACAAGTATGACAATGGAGTACGAGTGTGGATCTTTCAAAAGGAATAGTAGTGTTGCCCCCTTCTCTCTTTTTATTTCTTTTCCTATTTTTTCGAAAAAAATTGTATTTTTGTGGCCCCTTTGGCTCTTTATATTTATCTCTCATTTGTCTTCTTTGGGATCTTTTAATTTTGTCCTCTTTGGGATCTTTTCCTCACTTAAGGGCAACACTCTATATTTTACAAGAATATAGAAGTTCTTCACACTTTACAAGAAGTACTCAACATAAAGAAGAAATGAAAACTATCATGATGTATGCAAATGTATGCCACTGCCGGTGTAGCAGGATATGCAACGATACTAGAGCGTCATGTAGCAATAATAAGGGCAAAGCCCAACTAGCATGCGGCTCCTCGATCAAGCAAAATTATGTATGACATTAAGATCAAGTCATGAGATGGTGGATGTTGCATGTCAATGTATCTCGGAAAGGCTGTGGAAATGCCTTGATAGGTAGGTATGGTGGCTGTTTTGAGGAAGATATAAGTGTTGGATATATGCTCTAGAGGCAAAATGATTATTCCAATATACCTAAGAACGTTTATAACCAGTTTCATACTGTGCTAGAACTGTATCAGTGAAAACATGATACATGTGTGGTATAGAAACAACCAAAGTTCCTAGTTAGCCTCTATATAACTAGTTCATGGTCAAATGATGATCGTGGTTTCGCGATCATGGACAATCAAGTCAATTGGCTGTGAGGTCACCTCTTTAGATGAATGACGTGATGAACATTACCCAATGTAAGTATTGCAACATGATCAAATCATGAAGGTTCAGTGTTGTAATTAAAGAACGTAGTAGGCCGTTCCTTAGACCGTGAGATCATGCATAATTGCTATCTTCTCGGATGCTTTGACCTACATCCACCGCCTGACTGAAATATGCTGGCCATGAAGGTGTATCTTGGTGATACATCCAAAATGCATCACTATTTTACATCGTAATTCACCCCTATTCAGTGATATATTTCATGTTATGATGCTATTCTTATGTTTTTTTGCAACTTTCCGGTGCCGAAGCAGCAGACGCAGAATTCTGCGGAGAAAAGTGGATATTGAGTTGCTGAAATAGAATATCTCCAAATCCGCTAAAAATCGACGGGGGCTATTTTCCAGAAGATTAACGAAGCTTCGCCGAAAAGGGACCAGAGGGGAGGAACCAGGTGCCCAGGCGCCCCCTGGTGCGGCCCCCACAAGGGGCGCGCCGGGGGGCCGCCTGGACCCCTGGGGCCACTCCCGTGTCCCCCCTCTAGCCTATATATTCATCGTCACCCAAAAACCCTAAAAAAAGAGGAGTTTCGAAAGTTCCGCCGCTGCTCCGTGGCGGAAACATACAGAGAAGAAAATACATCTTCGGCGGGCAGATTCCGCCGGGGAGAACATCTCCCGGAAGGGTAGATCATCGCCATCGTCATCACCATCGTCACGGGCATCATCGAGATCATCATCAACATCATCCCCAACATCAGAACCATCTCCATCTTCATCCCATCTCATCTCACAATTGCAACTTGTGTTGTAATCCGTACTATCTATCCTCTCTACTCTATCGGTGTTGATTACTCCTTTGTGGTGAATGCTATTGAGTTTTGTTGGAGAAATATTGTTATATCCAGATTTTTTATCATCTATTTATCACCACTGATCATGATCTTTTTTATGTCTTGTGAGTAGTTACTTTAGTTCTTGTGGACATGGGAGAAGTCTAGTTGTTAGTAATCATATGATGTTGAAGTAATATGTGTTGTTTGATATTTAAGTTGTGTTGTTATTTTCCTAGTGGTATTGTGTGAGTCAAACACATAACACTTCGCCTTGCTAAGGAACTAGGAGGTGGCATTGTGTATAAATAATGCTTACGGTGGGTTGCCGGAGTGACAGAAACCTGAACCCCAGTTTGCACGCTTTTGCGCAAGGGAATAATGGATCCTTGATCTTATTGCTGTGGTTAGGCTTATGCCTTAATTTCTACCATGTATTTGCGGATGCTTGCAAGGTGTTTAATCATAAGAGTGCACTTATCTTAGTATGGAAGGTGTACTAGCATAGATCTACCCACTCAACACTTATCAACACAAAACATAGTACTGATACGGAATATGGCAAAAACACGTGACTACCTCTCCCGTGTGTCCTCAAGAATGCTTTAGCCTTTATAAGTTCAGTTGCTAGGCTTATCCTTTGCTCAAAAGGATTGAGCCACTTGTTACTCCTCGGTATCTTTTACTTTGCTTGTTTCTACCTTCTTGTTGCTTATACCGAAAACCCCTAAAAATTTATCTTCTAGTGCTTGCAGTTATTCCTTTACCAAAGTCACTCATCAATACCTTCTTCTCCTCGTTGGGTTCGACACTCTTACTTATCGAAAATGCTACAATAGATCCCCTACAGTTGAGGGTCATCAAGTACTATTTTATGGCACCATTGCCGGGGAGCGTAGCGCTATTAGTAAGTGAAGCTGGTAAGGAAGCTTTTATATTTCTGTTTTTATTTTGCTGTTGCTACCTTTTGTCCTTATGGACAACTCTACTCTTGGTTTTCGTTGATTTTGCGAAAATTCCCCACTACTGTGGTGGTCACTCCCACCCCTACTGAAATTGTGCCTTATAAAATACCAACTGGTATTATCGATTATGTCTTAGCTAATCGTTATGCAGGAGACATACATCCAGGTGACCACTTGCTATATTTATCACAACTTTGTTCATTATTTAAGCTTGTAGGTGTGTCAATGGAGTTTTTCATGAAGAAATTATTCTCTGTATCACTTATGATGAAGCTTCAGATTGGTATAAGCTCCTCGATAACTCACATTTGCTTAATTGGCAAGAGCTTATGTCTCTCTTTTATACAAAGTTTTATCCTCTTCATGAAATTCGTCGAGACATGAACTATATCTATAACTTTTGGTCTCGTGACGGAGAAAGCATAGCTCAAGCTTGGGGGAGACTGAACTCCCTAATTCTCTAATGTCCTATTCATGAGCCCCCCAAAGATATTATATGTAAGTGCATCAAGTGCCCTCCCCTTGAGGTTTTGGAGTTTGATGACAAAACGGTTAAGGGACTGATGTGTTTGTGAGTATACACAGGAGAACAGTCCCTGATGAGGTTTTTAACCACCAATGTCGACCCCCAAAATGTGAAGGAACATTGAAGAAACGAAGGTTTTCCTGAAGAACGTATTGGCGCAAAATCCTGAGGAAACAGGATCCTGAAGACTTGGAATCCTGAGGAAACAGGATCCTGAAGACTTGGAATCCTAAAGAAACTAGATCCCGAAGAATTGTGATCCTGAAGAAAGTTGCGCCATACTGAAGACATGTCAAGATGAAGATCAAGCTGAAGCGTAGTCTTCGTTAAGTCCTTTTCTTTCTTGAGTCGTAGGAAAACATCATACTGTTGGAGGGGTTGAAGAAAACGAGTTCCGAAGGTCTGAGGAATTGCTCAACTAGGAATCCTAAAGAAAAACCCTGAGGAAATCTCCTCCAGTAGAAGTTCAGTCCTCTGGTGTCTGAGACGTTGTTCTTCAGGACACTAAGGTAACTAACTTCGGTTGAGGAGTCTGGAGATCGCCAGTGCGATTCTTCCGAAAATCGTGAGGAGAGAGAATACTTTGACCGTGCCACGTGTTGCGTGGTGAGAGGCTAGAACTTGTCTAGCAACGGTCATTTCCGAGGGCATGAGAGTAATTGCATGCATGGGCATTTATGTCCTTTCACCTCGGGTTGCTCCGCGGCTATAAATAGCCACCCCCAGCCCCATTTGTAGGCTGGCTGCTCCGAGAGAAAAACTGACACTTGTGAATTGAGAGCAACCCGCCTCTGAGGACACTGAAGAACCTAAGTGAGGAAAACCACCAGCCTGAGTAGTTGAGCATTTCTGAGAAAGTCGTTTCGAGTGATCCGAAGCTTTTTACTCTTGAAGACCGTGATCTTCCAGCCGGTGTAGAAGTCTTCAGTCTGAGGAAGTCAAGATGCAATTGTGACTTCCCGGAGTGACTGAGTCTGTGAAGGTTTCGGGAGTCTACCTTGAAGACTCACCTGAGTAATTGGACGGAGTCTGAGGACTCTAGTTCAAGGAGAACAAGGTGAAGACTATGTCTTCTGAGTTGAATCTCAGCCTCTCCAACCAGACGTAGAGTTGTCACAGCAACTTGAACTGGTCTACCAAACCAAAGTCTTCAATCACTGGTGCTATCTCTTCAACCTCTTAAGCTTCAGTACTTGCTATGTTGACTTCTTATGCTTCAGTTCTCCCTCTGCTCTTAGTCTTCATACTATGCATCTGAAGCACTTCTGCTTATCTGAATTGATTTATTTCTGTTGCATTGTGATGAGCTGCCCTAATGATTACATTCTGTGAAGTTTTTTTTCTTCATCATTTTGGTTATTTCTTCAGCTTCGTATTGCTTCAGTCCTGAAGAAAACCAAAATCTGGTAGTAAAATTGAAAATCTCCCATTCACCCCCCCTCTGGTCGATATATTGCCCTTTCAATTGGTATCAGAGCAAGGTACTCCCTTGTTCTGTGTGATTCGGTTTAACCACCTGGAGTTTTAGTTATGTCGACCTCAGGTACAATGAGTGTTGCCTCAAACTTCCCCATTTTCGACGGGACAGACTATCCATACTGGAAGAACAAGATGAGGATGCATCTTGAAGCCATTGACAAGGATCTGTGGGATATTGTTGATCAAGGCATTCCTGAAGCTAATCTGATGACTGCTCCTGAAGTCGTCAAGAAAAACTGGCAGCTTGATGCAAAAGCTCGAAGCATCATTGGTGGTCATCTTAAAAAGGCTCAGTTCAACCGTATCAGTGGTCTGGATACTGCAAAGAAGATATGGACAAGACTGTCAAAATTCAATGAAGGAGTCTCTGCTCAACGAGACTCACGAGTTGATACACTTCGCAGTCTCTTCAACAGGTTCAAGAGGCTGGACAATGAGCACGTGCAACAAACCTTTGACAGACTCACCGACATATCCAATGAACTTCAAGCACTAGGTGCCGCTGATATCACAGATCATGAGGTTGTGAAGAAACTACTGAGGTCACTGGATGAATCGTTTGAGTTCCTGTCGCTGATGATTCTAGAAAGGCCTGACTTCAAGACTCTGGATCCAGCGGACATTCTCGAGCGCCTCAATGCTCATGAACGGAAGCTCTCTGAAAAACGAGATTTATACAGCTCCACGCCTAAGGTCCGCGCGCTAAAAGCTAGAGCACGAAGAGTGTCCTCTAATGAAGAGTCTGAGGCTGATACTGATGATCCTGAAACCCTCAGCCGGGAACTTGCTCTCCTCACCAGAAAGTTCTAAAGATTCACGAAGAAGAATCGCTTCGGAAATTCCTAAAGATCTTCCTCAAGAAAAAGCAAAGATGATGACTCTGTCGAAGCAAGAAAGAGAGTCTTCCACAAGTGCAAGAAACCTGGGCATTACATTGCTGAGTGTACTCTATGGGAAAAGGAAGCTAGACTGAAGAAGAAGAGAAAGGGAAAGATGACAGTTCTGATGAAAAGATAAAGAAGAAATCCTCAAGATCCTCAAAGTCTGCTGGATACAGGAATAGCAATTCCCGTAAGGCTCATGCATATCTCGGCAAAGAATTGGACTCGGAGGAATCTGGTTCCAACCCTGATGCTGAGGAAGAAGAATCTGAAGAATCTGAGGGTGTGGCCGGTCTGGCTCTTGCCACGTCGCTTGTATCCAAGTCAATCTTCAACACTGAGGAATCTGGTCTATCACATGTTGATGATGAAGCTGAAGACACAACCCCTGCCTTCTGCTTCATGGCCAAGTCCTCGAAGGTATCTTCTTACTCATCATCAGATGATCCCTCTGATGAAGAACCTGATGAAAACTATGCTAAACTTGCTAAACTTGCATCTAAGCAACAACGTGCACTTGAAAAGATCCAGATCTCACTAAAGAAGAGTGATGATATGTTGGTTGAGGAAATGACGAAGACTCAAAAGTTGACTAATGAATCAAAAATTCTTCAGTCAAAGTTTGATGACTTGTTCAATCGTCATGAGGCACTCCTTACCGATCATGAAAAGCTGGCTCATGAGTTCCTCATGAGGAAACAAGAACTTGAACGCGTAAGGATGTCTCATGACGATCTGAGGAAAGAAAATGATTCACTCCTCTCCCAACAGATCATCATACCACAAGAAGGATTTAATCCTCCCTGTTTAAAATGCATTGAACATGATCGTATCATCTCTGTGCCTAGTTCCTCAATGTCTTCAGACTCTGTTATTTCTATTGCTTCTGTGGTATCTAACCCCTCATCTGAGGATACCATAGACATTGCTGAAGAAAATTCTAGGTTGAAGAGTCTACTGGAAACCGGCATGTTCAAGAGTCTGAAAGGACATCAGACTCTTTGTGACATCCTCAAGAAACAGATCCTCAACAGGAACCCGAGGAAAGAAGGTGTCGCATTCACTCGGAAACTCAACCCTGATGGGTCTTACTGGAAACCTGAACAATATCCAGAGACCACTTGGGTTCGGGCAAAGATGCCTCCTCCTGATTCCTATACTTTATCTTGTTATGATGCTGTTTCTTCAAATGTGATGATTGAGTCTTTTGACTCAAACTATAAACTGTTTAAGAATGTTAATGGTGAGGTATTTGCCAGATACATCGGAACTAACTGCAGGAACGGTCCTCCAGTCAAGAAGATCTGGGTTCAGAAGGACCTCATCACGAACCTTCCTGTGAATGCAGATGAAAATGAGCTGAGGATATCATCTGAGGACGATACCTCAAAAGGAAATGGTTATAATCATGTATCTGCTAACCACTTTGTTCACAGTGAAGCCCCTCATAAGAATGCTTATTCTTTTTTTTATCCTGATGCCACCATCTCACACCCCATTAGGTCTCATCACTCTCATCAGTCCTCATGTACCTCAAGACCACCCATTAAGATGTGGGTGGTAAAGAGGAACTAATCATCCTTGCAGGGACATGTCATGTGGCAATCACAAATTCTGCAGATCATATGCCCAGGACAACATCATTTGAGTCAGTTGAAGGACATTTATATTGTTTGGTTTCATAGAATCAATCCTGAGGAACGTCCTGAGGAATTAATTACGAGGAATCATAAATTCCTCAAACTGAGACTGGCTCATAACTTGCTGTATGAGATACTAATTCCTTTGCAGGGAAAGACAGAATGGGTGATGGACAGTGGATGCACAAATCACATGACTGGTGACATAAGCCTTCTTATGGAATCATCACTGAGTCCTTCTTCAAAGAAAACCATCACCTTCGCTGATAAAGGTAAGAGTAAGGTATTGGGTCTCGGCAGAGTGGCTATCTCTCGAGACCAACACATTGATAAAGTCATGCTTGTTGAATCCCTTGGATACAACTTGATGTCTGTATCCATGCTATGTGATCTTAATCTCGCTGTTCTATTCGGAAAATATGGTTGTATTGTCTTTATGGTTAGCGATAGCTCCATTGTCTTCAGTGGGGTTAGGAAAGGTGACCCGTATATTGTAGATTTCTCTGAAGGTCATCAGGTCGCTACATGCCTCATGGAACGAGCCTCAGAGTGCTGGCTATGGCATCAAAGACTCGGCCACGCTGGAATGAGAAATCTTCAGGAGATGGTGCTGAAGAAACATGTCCTCGGGATTGAGGAAATTAGATTCACGAAGGACCGGCTGTGCGGTGCTTGCGAAGCTGGAAAGATGACCAAGGCCAAGCATCCTGCCAAGACCATCATGACTACTACAAGACCTTTGGAATTGCTTCACATGGATCTATTCGGTCCTCCAAAGTATTCAAGCTTTGGAGGTAATATGTATGGTCTTGTTATTGTTGATGACTTCTCACGATACACTTGGGTGCATTTTCTTCTCTATAAGATAGAAACCCCAGCAATCCTCAAGTGCTTCGCCCTGCGAGTCATGAACAACTACAACCTGAAGATCAAGCACATTCGAAGCGACAACGGCACTGAGTTCAATAACTTCGGTGTGGAAGAATTCCTTGATGACTTGGGAATCACTCATGAATTCTCCGCGCCTTACACTCCTCAGCAAAATGGAGTTGTTGAGAGGAAGAACTGAACCCTCATCGAGATGGCTCGCACGATGCTGGCTGAGTACAATATTCCACTCAAGTGGTGGGCTGAAGCAATCAACACTTCATGCCACATCGTCAATCGAGTGTATCTTCACAAGTTCTTCAATAAAACATCATACGAGTTAATGGTCGGTAAGAAACCTAATGTAAGTTACTTCAAAGTATTCGGTGCACCTTGCTGGATTCGTGATCCTCATCACCAGTCCAAATTTGCACCCAAAGCATGTTAGGGTTTCATGCTTGGTTATGGTATCAACTCGCACACCTACAGAGTCTTCAATATTAGTCATTATAAAATTGTTGAAACTGTAGACGTGCGATTTGATGAATCTGATGGCTCCCAAAGAGAGCACCTGCCACATGATTTAGATGAAGCACCACCTGAAGAACAGATCAAGAAGATGGGTGCTGGTGATATCATTCCTGTGGATCATCCTGAAGAAATCCACATACCTCCTGCTCCTGAAGAACATCCAAATCCTGATGCAAATAATCCTGATGACGATCCTGATCCTGAGGCTCATGATACCCCTGAAGCTCCTGAATCAGATGCAAATGAATCTGACAACAGTGACGAAGATGTGCCTCAAGATCATCCTCATCGACTTCCTCATGTGGCAAATGAAGTTCAAGTGGACAGAATCCTCGCTGACGTCAACCTACCAGGTCCTCTTACTCGTGCAAGAGCTAATCGTATAGCTAAATTTTGTGGGCATTTCTCGTTTGTATCAATTTCAGAGCCCACCAAAGTCACTGAGGCATTCCAAGAAGCGGAATGGATTCAGGAAATGCAAGACGAAATTCTTCAGTTTAAACTGAACGATGTTTGGGAATTAGTCAAATGTCCTGATCCTCGAGTTCACAATGTCATCGGCACGAAGTGGATCTACCGCAACAAACTCGATGAAGATGGACAAGTCATCAGAAACAAAGCTCGTCTCGTAGCTCAACGATATACACAAGTCGAGGGGATCGACTTCGGTGAAACCTTCGCTCCTGTTGCTCGACTTGAGTCCATTCGTATTATGCTTGCATTCGCTAACCATCATAATATCAAGTTATATCAAATGGATGTGAAAAGTTCTTTCCTCAATGGTAATATCGAGGAAGAAGTATATGTTGCTCAACCTCCAGGTTTTGAAGACGCAAAGAAACCTGATATGGTGTACAGATTGAAGAAAGCCCTCTATGGACTGAAGCAAGCCCCTCGGGCTTGGTATGACACACTAAGGGACTTCCTCATCAGCAAGGCCTTCAAATCTGATTCCCTCGATCCAACTCTTTTCACAAAACGATATGATGATGCATTATTCATATGTCAAATTTATGTTGATGACATAATATTTGGATGCACTAACAAGAAATACAGTGAAGAATTTGCATTCTTGATGAGTGAACAGTATCAGATGTCCATGATGGGCGAACTGAAGTTCTTCTTAGGGCTCCAAATTCGTCAACAACGCAACGACATCTTCATCTGTCAGGAGAAGTACCTCAAGGAGTGCCTGAGGAAATTCGGGATGCAAGACTGCAAGGGCATCAAGACACCGATGCCTACAAATGGACAACTTGGCCCTGATGAAAATGGCAAGGACTACGATCAAAAGGTATACCGCTCCATGATAGGTTCTCTGCTATATCTATGTGCATCTAGGCCTGATATAATGTTGAGCGTTTGCATGTGTGCCCGATTCCAAGCGGCACCTAAGGAATCGCATCATCAAGCGGTGAAACGAATACTTCGATATTTGGCTCACACCCCGTCGCTAGGCTTATGGTATCCAAAAGGCACACAGCTGGATCTCGTTGGGTACTCAGACTCAGATTATGCTGGAGATCGAGTGGATCGGAAGTCTACCTCAGGAACATGTCATTTCCTCGGACGTTCTCTAGTGTGCTGGTCATCGAAGAAGCAGAACTGCGTCTCCCTCTCCACTGCTGAAGCTGAATACATTGCTGCTGGTGCTAGCTGCTCACAGCTTCTTTGGATGAAGCAAACTCTGAAGGACTACGACATCAACCTGAAGAAAGTACCACTACTATGTGACAATGAAAGCGCCATCAAGATCTCTTCGAATCCAGTACAACACTCGAGGACGAAGCACATTGAGATTCGGTATCACTTTCTTCGGGATCATGTATTGAAGGAAGATATCGTCATCAGCCACGTGAAGACTGAAGACCAACTTGCTGATATATTCACTAAGCCTTTGGATGAGAAGCGATTTACCACTCTGAGGTGTGAGCTAAATATCTTAGATTTCTCTAACGTCTAGTGAATGGACACACATCCTAACGCTTAAACAATATTGAAGAATCCTGATGTACAACACACGATGCGTCATACTCCTCAAGTCATGAGGAACTACCTTGCTAAGTGTGAAGAAATTAACGTGGATTTGACTCAAGATCCATACGACAATTGTATGGTATCAAGTGTCTCATTCCCTATAAGGTGGGTAGCGCCACCGCCCAAACACCTCAGGATTTGTTGTTCCTCAGCTTCCTCAGGATTTGAAGTCTTCATTACTGATGATTACCGTGTTTGTCCTCAACAACGTTCACCTATAGTTATTGTTCTTCAGCTCTTGCTTCTTCATCTAGGTGAACGTGATCGGACCCGTCCCTCTGTGCTCACTTATCTAATCTGTCTATCTCATATGCGTTCATCCGGAAATCATGTATTCCTCAGGCGGAGACCATTAGTTTTCATCATCAGCCTGAGACCATTTGTCTTCATCCTCTGCCCTTGTCCTCAAGTTCCTAAAATCAAGGATTTACAGTTACAACTTTCTTCAATTTGTTGCGATTTTACCGCACGTCGTGCTTATCCACCATTATGATATCCACTGAGGATCCCAACAATCAGGGGCAATCTGTTCCACAAATTTCGCAACCCCTGAGCTTTCACCCCTCTATAAATAGCACTCTACCCCCCGGTCATTTCCCCCACCGCTTCTCTCCCTCTCGCGCCGCCGCCCTTGAGCTCCTCAAGCTGTCGTGCTAACGTCGCCGGAGTTCGCCGTTGTCAGGGAAGAAGACTCATGGTTCCTCAGCATTCGCCTCATTTCTGGTATGCCTATTCCTCACTGGCTTATTCCTTAGTGTCTCATTCCTCAGTACTGTTGTGTCCTCAAGCCATTTAATCCTCAACTGTACTGCTAGCTTTCTGAGACCTATTCCTATGCCTCATTCATTTTCTTTCCTCAGCCTATTCCTCATGAACGCATATAACCGTACCCCACTTCCCTCGCAACTTAACTCTGTCACAGGTACATGTCTGCTGAGGAATCGTATGGCTCTCATAGTCTCACTTCATTTGCAGCTCAGCTTGAACGAACCATTCCTCAGACTCCACCACTGAAGAAAATGGCTCCTCGGCGTAAGCTCACTGATACTGCTAAAGACCTGCCTCCTGAGCTCTATGAGAAGCTGAAGACTCCCGAACGTGAAACTGCTAATGATCGTAAGAAAAGGGTCCAGAAGATCACGAGGGAATGGGCCAAGCGTTGGGTGGCATATCAATGGCTTAATCCTCAGCATGAGGAAATGTTTGCTGTCAATTCGCCGCTGAAGACCTTGGGTATCAAGGCTCGACCTCCACCTGCACCAGGAGTCACTCCTGATCCCAAAACAATGCACACCCCTGATGACTTTCTTGCGGCATATGAACAATACTTCAAACGCAGTAGCAGCCGTGTCAAGAATCTAGTCCGTGACTTGACTGCCTTAGTACAGATTCCACCTCACGATCAGTCTCAACCCAGGCCACAACCTCCGCCTCAGCACCGCAAAAAGGCTCCTGACATGAAGCCCTCCCAGAGGTCCTCAGTTAAGCCTCAAGTTATTGGTTCCTCATGTCAACGCACGGATGGTGCTGCCCCCTCCTCACGGATTCGCACTGATGAATCTGGTAATACTCCTGAGGCCTCAACCACAATGCCTCAGTCTCAGCTGAAGACCAAAACTGTTCTTCAACGCGGCCCACGCCCCTCACCAAAGAAAACTGCTATGCGTGGCGCCATTCATCATACTCCTCAAACCTCTGATGATGAAGATGAATTTGAGGATTTGGCCGGCTTTGTCGCCACTGAAGCTGATAAGATTGAATATGTGTGTGCTGCAGCCAGACCCAAAGCTGAAGCAACGGGTTCAGAAATCCCGCTTCTCCTTGATCCCAAGAAGATCTTGGAGTACATAGACATTTGGTCTGTCAAGCCTAACACTCCTCTTGATGATTTGGACATCCCTAAAGACATCAAGTTCTATGTTCAACAGTTCCTCATAAATGAGATTCATCAACGTGATCTTCAGAAACAGTTGAAGGCCAAACTGAAGAAAGTCCTCAGTGACTTCAAAAAGAAATCTATCACTAATGTTACTCCTCAGGAGTTTATGGAGCATCAATGTGAAGTTCAACGCCTCAACACTGAGTGCGCTGCCAACCGTGCTTATATAGGCAAATCCAAGGAACGGATGTCTCAGCTGATGGCAAAGTTGATGAAGCTTCGACAGCCTGCTTCCTCAGTACCCCCCGCTGCCTCTGCCAAAAGCCTCAAGCGCCTGCCCGAAGCCCAACCCTCAACTCCACCTGCCGCGAAGAAGCCTACTGTTGAGGACCCCATTGATGCTACACCACTTTCCTCAGCTCCTCCGGCATCAAAGGCCGCTGATACCACCGTTCTCATTACTGTTGCCTCAACTCCACCTCCAAATCCTCAGCGCAGCTTAATCGTCTTCACTCCGCCCCCTGCTGCAACACCCATTGTTCCATCTCCTCAGTACCCACCGCCACCGATTATCACTGAGGTTGAAGACATGGACGTCGACATTATGGATCATGGAACTCCTCGCGTCCATGATGAGGATTATGGGCTGACCAACTCGCCCACTCATACTATCTTCTCACCCGAGCCTCACTCCCCCATCGTGACCGAGGTGCTTCCTGATACTTCTCAACAGTCTGAAGAATCAGTTGGTGCATCGTCCTCAGCGTCTGATGCTGATGAACCAGTAGCCACAAGTGCTCCCACAAATTCTGCTGCTGAAACTGATGCTGCAGCCACCACTACTGCTGATACTGATGCTGCGGAAACAACCACTGCTCATCCTAAGACAGATCCCCCCGCCGCTGCAACTGAAGCTGAAGCCGAGCACAGTACAAATGCTCCTCCTCAAGCAGAAAACAGTACAAATGCTCATCCTGAAGCCTCAAAGGATGGATCTGAAGACAAACAGGCAACATCACCTCGTCTTCCCAAGGACCTCAACACGTCTGTGCCTGAAAAATCTGCAGCGGCTGCGCCTCAGCCTCAAGCCTCTCTTCAGATTGAAGTGCCTCAAGCGCCTACACCACCTCAAGGCCTAGTTCAAGCTCGGTCCTTGTGTCCGAAGCAGAAGCAACCATTATTCCGTGACCTTGAAGCTGATGATACCCCAAGCTTCGATGCTACTGATTTATTCAATGCCATGAGTTTCTTCCAAGAGGGGATTCAAAATCCATATCATTCTGCTCCCACCTCGAAAGCTGCTGAGGTTCTGGATAGCCACTCAGAAGAACTATTATGCTTCAGTTCACTATAAGCAAAACAAACTGTTTCCTCACAAGCATATTCCTCTAATGGATATGGAAGCCCTTCCCTGCTTCAATAGTGTGCTTCAGGATCTACATCATGCCAAGCTGCTTCAGTTCTGCTCCGAATGCATCCACTGGAACGAAAAGCTTGTACTTCAGTTTTATGCAACTTTGTATGTTTCAGGAGATCCTCTGGATATCACCACCTGGGTCCTCGAGTGGATGACTGAGCATCATCACTACACCATCACTGTTCCTGAAGCAATTGCCATTCTTGAGTTGCCTCAGTGCACTTCCCCAACTGCTTGCTCCTATGGGTCTCAAATTCTTCGAGATGACCTGATGAACATGCTTATGAAGCCCCAGGCACATGAAGCCCCAGCTCGCACAAAGTTTCCAGTTTCTGAGCTTCTGTATCTGCCAAGTACACTGTATCAGATTCTGGCATAGACCTTCTGCCCCATTAAAGGCTATGAATCCACTACTGAAGAAGTCATTGGCATCATGAAGAACATACTCCACAACCTCTGCATGTCTGGGCCAATCAACGTTCCTGACTTCTTCTCCAGAACTCTGGTGGATGCAGCACAGAATCCTCATATCCTGAAGCCATACGCGCCATGGATCATGAAGCTCATCCGAGCCACGACTGGTATTGATTTCCAACCTGATCATCCGCCTGTCGAAGTGCTTCAGCATACGATTGGTTCAAATGATAAGGGCAAAGGCATATTCTATGAAGAAGTTCTCTCGACAAATTCTCTTGGTGGAAACATTCTTCATCCTCAGTCTCGCACTACTGATGAAACCAGAACTCATGCCTCTACTGAGGATACGACTCAGGCTCGAGTGATGACTGACCGAGAGCTTCTGATTAGTCTTCATCAGAAGGTTGACCGAAATCATGATTGGGTGAAGCGTCAGTTTTCTAAAATACTCAGCTACATGGCTCAGACGCATTCTTCAGTGAAGAAAGTGCATCAATATACTCATCATACATATCAACATCTCGATGCCTTGATGAGAGAAGTAATCACCCCTGAAGACCTTGCAAAATTGGATCTTCAAAAGCCTCCGATTCCTGCAATCAGACCCCCGAGGCAATTCATACGCTGCACAACTCCTCCTCCGGCCATGGACTCCTATTCTTCAAACCAAGAAATGACTGCTGAAGAAGCCGAAGACACAGCTGCCTGCCCTCACACTGCAACGGATTGCCTCAGGCGTGACTCACCTCAGCCTTGAAGCATCTTCAAAGGGGCGTTAGCTTCAGTTTTTCCCTTTTCGTTCATTTTATGACAAAGGGGGGGGGGGGAAATATGTTAGTCTTCAAGCGGGTTTTACTTAGGAGGTTCTTCAGTTACAACTCTCGTTCTTCAGATTTTTTTTGTAACGAGTTGTAAACTGTTATTTTGGTGTTTGCCTGATACTATTCCTCAGTTACCTCATGCTATTTCCTCAAGTTTATCATATATGCATGTGATTGTCTCTGCAAACACCTCTCTCAGTGCGTTGTTTAAATTCCTCAAACACTTCATAACATGCACTGCTTAAAAAATGCCTGGATATAGGGGAGCTCCTCATATACCTCAAAATGCTTTAGATATTAAAAATTCTTCAACTCATATGCATATCCTCAGGGGGAGCTTCATTATATCCAGCTTAATGATAGAAATGTTCTTCAAAGTCTTTATTCTTCAAACTCATAATTTTATCCCCGTTGAAGCTTAACCTGATTGTCATCAAATCACCAAAAAGGGGGAGATTGTAAGTGCATCAAGTGCCCTCCCCTTGAGGTTTTGGAGTTTGATGACAAAACGGGTAAGGGACTGATGTGTTTGTGAGTATACACAGGAGAACAGTCCCTAATGAGGTGTTTAACCACCAATGTCGACCCCCCAAAATCTTGAGGAACATTGAAGAAACGAAGGTTTTCCTGAAGAACATATTGGCGCAAAATCCTGAGGAAACAGGATCTTGAAGACTTGGAATCCTGAGGAAACAGGATCCTGAAGACTTGGAATCCTGAAGAAACTGGATCCCGAAGAATTGTGATCCTGAAGAAAGTTGCGCCATACTGAAGACATTTCAAGATGAAGATCAAGCTGAAGCGTAGTCTTCGTTAAGTCTTTTTCTTTCTTGAGTCGTAGGAAAACATTGTACTGTTGGAGGGGTTGAAGAAAACGAGTTCCGAAGGTCTGAGGAATTGCTCAACTAGGAATCCTGAAGAAAAACCCTGAGGAAATCTCCTGCAGTAGAAGTTCAGTCCTCGGGGTGTCTGAGACGTTGTTCTTCAGGACACTGAGGTAACTAACTTCGGTTGAGGAGTCTGGAGATCGCCAGTGCGACTCTTCTGAAAATCGTGAGGAGAGAGAATACTTTGACCGTGCGACGTGTTGCGTGGTGAAAGGCTAGAACTTGTCTAGCAACGGTCATTTCCGAGGGCATGAGAGTAATTGCATGCATGGGCATTTATGTCCTTTCACCTCGGGTTGCTCCGCGGCTATAAATAGCCACCCCCAGCCCCATTTGTAGGCTGGCTGCTCCGAGAGAAAAACTGACACTTGTCAATTGAGAGCAACCCGCCTCTGAGGACACTGAAGAACTTAAGTGAGGAAAACCACCAACCTGAGTAGTTGAGCATTTCTGAGAAAGTCGGTTCGAGTGATCCGAAGCTTTTTACTCTTGAAGACTGTGATCTTCCAGCTGGTGTAGAAGTCTTCAGTCTGAGGAAGTCAAGATGCAATTGTGACTTCCCGGAGTGACTGAGTCTGTGAAGGTTTCGGGAGTCTACCTTGAAGACTCACCTGAGTTATTTGACGGAGTCTGAGGACTCTAGTTCAAGGAGAACAAGGTGAAGACTGTGTCTTCTGAGTTGAATCTCAGCCTCTCCAACCAGACGTAGAGTTGTCACAGCAACTTGAACTGGTCTACCAAACCAAAGTCTTCAATCACTGGTGCTATCTCTTCAACCTCTTAAGCTTCAGTACTTGCTATGTTGACTTCTTATGCTTCAGTTCTCCCTCTGCTCTTAGTCTTCATACTATGCATCTGAAGCACTTCTGCTTATCTGAATTGATTTATTTCTGTTGCATTGTGATGAGCTACCCTAATGATTACATTCTGTGAAGTTTTATTTCTTCATCATTTTGGTTACTGCTTCAGCTTCGTATTGCTTCAGTCCTGAAGAAAACCAATATCTGGTAGTAAAATTGAAAATCTCCCATTCACCCCCCCTCTGGTCGATATATTGCCCTTTAATTATACTTGAAATTTTTTATGCTAGACTTTCTCGCCAGGATAAGGAGATGTTGTATGCCTCCTCTGGTGGGGTATTTCAAATGAGAAGCGTTGAAGAGCGATGGGATCTCACTGAAAGGATCCAAAAGAACACTGAAGACTGGTAAATTGATAAAGGTATTGAACCCGTTATAAATTATGAGCATGATTATATTGAGAGCTATGTGAAAACTTATTACTTTAATACATTTTGCTCTAAGATTGGTCTTGATTCCCAGTGAATGGTTGATTTTTCTAGGAACTTTGCCTCTCATATTGACTCTTGTAAGGAGGAGAAAGATCAGTACCATAAACCTTTTAAAGAATTACCTGTTGCTATTAATGTTGCTGACCCTATTTGCCTGCAGTTATATATGGAAACCCCCCTTTTCCCGCAAGGATAAGGGAGCACTCTTTTGTGACAGGCATAATAAATAAAAGTCAGAGAAGAACTGGTGAGCATGAGCACCAGATCAAGGTCGATCATTAAGTTGCGGTGGTTAGAGGTCTAGTTACTAATGATGTTTTCGATTGCAGAATAAATTTTTGTGCTATTTACACTAACATTGTTACAACCAAGAATAAGGGCCCAATTTCAGGTACACAAGTTGTATCTGTTAAGATAGGAAATCATAATTATTACGGGCTATGTGATTTGGGGTCAAGCGTTAGCGCTATCCCTTATTCACTCTATCTGGAGATCATGGGTGAAATTTCACCCTGTGAACTTGAAGAGGTTGATGTTACTATTTATCTAGCAAACAAAGAAACTATCTGACCATTGGAATTGTGAAAGATGTTGAAGTACTATGTGGAAAGGTAAAGTATATTACCGACTTTCTAGTACTTGGTTCAGTACAAGATAGTTTTTGCCCCATTATCTTTGGTAGGCCTTTCCTCAGCACTTGTGGAGCTATAATAGATTGCAGGAAAGGTAAAGTTTCTGTTGAATTCAATGGTGAGACATATGAATTTAACTTTTCCAAGTTTTCTAAGAAGCCTCATTGCTATTCCTCCTAATGATCCTTTGCAGCAATATATGGAAGACCATGAGAATGATATGCATATGCAAGAAAGAAATGAGTTAGATGAAATATTCTGAAGACAAACTGCTATCCTGAAGCACAACCTTCCGGTTGAACCTTTAGGAATCCTTACACAACCAAAAGAAGACCCGGTGTTTGACCTCAAACCACTTCCCGATAGGCTCAAGTATACTTATTTAGATGAAAAGAAAATATATCATGTTATTATCAATGCTAACCTTTCAGGATTTGAAGAAGAGCGATTATTGGAGACACTTCGCAGACACCGTGGTGCCCTTGGCTATACCCTTGATGACCTTAAGAGGATTAGTCCATCGATTTGCCAACATACTATCAATCTCTAGCCCGATGCTAAACCAGTTGTTGATCATCAACGAAGCTTCAACCCAAGGATGACGGACGTGGTTAGGACTGAAATTCTCAAGCTTCTAGCCGCAGGTATCATCTATCCTATAGCTGATAGTAAGTGGGTAAGTCCGGTTCATTGTGTTCCTAAGAAAGGAGGTATGACTGTTATTCCTAATGATAAAAATGAACTAATACCTCAAAGAGTTGTTATTGGATACAGAATGTGTATTGATTACAGGAAGTTAAACAAAGCCACCAGGAAGGACCACTACCCGCTGCCTTTCATTGGTAAAATGCTTGAGAGGCTATCCAAAAACACTCACTTTTTCTATCTCGACGGGTACTCTGGCTTCTCTCAAATTCATTTCAATACTGCCGATCAAGAGAAGACCACTTTCACGTGTCCTTACGGTACTTATGTTTATAGTCGTTTGCCTTTTGGTTTATGTAATGCCGCTGCTACTTTTCAGAGATGTATGTCTGCTATTTTTCATGGTTTCTGTGAGGAGAATGTGGAAGTCTTCATGGACGATTTCTCTGTCTATGGAACTTCCTTTGACCACTGTCTCCACAATCTTAATAAAGTTTTGCAGAGATGTGAGGATACAAATTTAGTTCTAAATTGGGGAAAGTACCACTTCATGGTTAACGAACGAATCGTTCTTGGTCACTAGATTTCCGAGAGGGGAATTGAAGTGAACAAGGCGAAGATTGAAGCTATCGAAAGGATGTCCTACCCAAGGGGCATCAAAGGTATTCGTAGTTTTCTCGGTCATGCTGGTTTCTATAGAAGATTTGTTAAATACTTTTCTAAGACTTCGAGACCCCTGATAACCCTCAACTGTAGGGTGTCGTTTGTAGTGTTCTCGCGGGTAAGTTAACCCAATTTATTGATTCGACACAAGGGGATCCAAAGAGTATTTATAATCTTTGACAGTTGAGTTGTCAATTCAACCGCACCTTAAATATACTTCCTTGCAGCAAAATATTAATAGCAACTGTGGTATTATAGCGATAGTGATAACAAAGAAAGTAAAACAGCAGAAATAAACTAGTAGTGACCGGCAGGATTAAAACACTGTAAGCTAGGGAGATGGATGGTTGGGCGCTGTATGAATAAGAGTGAACATGTGATAGATTCTAACACGGGGCAAGGCACACATAAAAGCAATGATCATCTAGGCAAATATCAAACATTAGGCATGTATCCCGTAGGTAGTTGTGTGTGCTTGCAATAGGAACTTGCACAACATCTTCTGTCCTACCATCCCGCTACTAACGGGGCCAAAGGTAACTTATGGAGATTAAGGTGCTCCTGTTAAAGAGCACCGGAACAAAGCAATAAACTCAATGGATACATGGAATCCTCAAATTATGGACCATCCCCTTTGGTGTCCCAAGTTGTCACCTTTGGGATCGCCGGTTCTGGACCATAATAGGTGCATACAACTCATAGATAGGATCTCGAACATAAATATACTCATGAAAACACAAGTGGTTCAGATCTGAAAACATGGCACTCGGGCCCAAAGTGACAAGCATTAAGAGCAACAAGTTGTAGCAAAGAAGATAAACACCAAAGTAGATGATAGGCAACATGCCCCAACAATCTTTTGAACTATTACATGATCAAACTCATCCAATCCCTACCATCCCCTTTGCCTACAACAGGGAATTACTCAAACATGTGAAGAGAAGTCATGGAGGGAGGATGGAGTGGTGATGGTGATGACGATGGCGATGATCTCCCCTCTCCGGAGGCCAAATCAGCCTCCAGATTAGCCCTCCCGAGGAAGAACAGATGGTGGCGGCGGCTCCGCGATGAGTTCTGGAAAAACAACTTCTGTTTTGGAGTTTTTGCGTCACAGGAATAAATAGGAGTCGAGGTAGGGAACCAGAGGCGGTGGGCATCACCCAGGCGGCCATCTAGCACGGCCAGGGGTGGGGCCACGCCAGCAGGGCGCCTGGGGCCCCCTGGCTACCCTCTGGCCCCACTTCTGGCTCCTGGTTGCTTCGGGTGTGTGGATATTTTGGGATTTTTCTAGGAATTTTCTGAGATGTCTTAAAATCCATTTTCCTACACACAAAAACAATACAGGCAGCTCTGCTGCCTTCAGTCTGGGTTAGTTTAGTTCAAATCATGCAAGGATGAGGGAAAAACAATAGCAAAAGTGTTTGGAAATGTAGATACGTTTGAGACGTATCAACCCCTCACTAATCTTCTCCAGAAGGATGTTCCTTTTGTATTTGATGGAGATTATAAGGAAGCCTTCAAAGTTCTTAAGAAAGCTTTAATAACCACTCCTATAGTACAACCACCTGATTGGAAATTTCCCTTTGAAATTATGTGTGATGCTAGTGATTTTGCTATTGGAGCTGTTTTAGGACAAAGGGTTGATAAGAAATTGAATGTTATACATTATGCTAGCAAAACCCTTGATAGTGCTCAAAAGAATTATGCTACTACTGAGAAGGAATTCTTAGCAGTAGTGTTTGCTTGTGATAAGTTTATGCAGTATATTGTTGATTCTAAGGTTATTATATGCTCAAAAGAATTCCGCTTAGTGCGAGTGAAGGCTAGCAAAAGACTGGGAAGCAACCAACTAGAGAGCAATAATTGTCATAATCATGCAGAGCGACACAGAAACATTGAATCGGGCACGAAAGTGATATTACTGTTCTGAAATAAAAAGATCATCAATGCATGATAGACATTTTAGTCATAAACATGTGTGAACATGCGCCAAGTCAATCCAAGAATTCTCCGAAGGGAAATACCACTTCAATATGCCAAACCATGAACAATGCGATGCATGTAAATCATTTTAACAACACGTTATGCACTCTAGCTATTTGAGATCAGCCACAAAGAAAGCATGAACACTTGGAAAACATTGTAAACATAGCACTATGTCGCTACAAACTGGTCTCTAGATCATAAGTACACGCATATGTACAAAAGTAGAAACAAGAAGAGTTCATACCGGTTTTCCTTGTTGTATCCCTTCCATCGATCTTCGTCATTACTGCCTTGTCACTTGCACGACCGAACGTGGAAAATATAATCAAATGCCATCACGGACTCGAGCTGAACTCTGAAAAAAAGCAAACTAAAGATAGAAAGGAAATATTTTTTGGTTTTTTCAAAGGTTTAATGAAAGAAAAAGAAAAGATAAATCTTTTGTTGTTTTCGCAAATTAAAAGAACAAAGAAGAACAGACAAAACCTTTGAAAAGATCAAAGAGAACACAATAAAGACGGATAATACGATGGAAAAGTGAGAAGGGCACGTACTCCCCCAAGCTTAGGCTTTTGGCCTAAGTTGGTAACAGCTACTTCCCCCAGGAGCCTCCTGCTCCGGGGTAGTACGGGTGAGTCCAAGAGTCGAACGAGCCCTCTGGTGCGTACACCGAAGTCCTCGGGTCCTCCTGTCACAACCCAAGTTTAGGTAAGTGCTAAGGTTTGAGTGCCCTTTGCATCATGTGAAAATTTCAAAAGAAATTCAAAAATGGGGAAAAGAGAAGCCCTGAGAAATTAAATCAAATGGCAAGATAAAAATATTTTTCCAAAAATCTTTGAACATTTGGAAAATTCCTATAAATGATGCTGATCATTTTAAAAATGGTTTGGGATCAATCCCATGCTCATGGAATTTTCTAATTTTCAAACAATGCCTTGGAAAATTAAAAGAACCCCTATTTGATTTGAAATTCAAATAAGTTGAATTTCAAAAATGCCCAAATCCTAAATGTGACTAGCTACTGGTCACCTAGGGTTTATAAAAATATTTGGGCATTTAATAAAAATGCTCTGTTATTTAATTTAGAGAAAAACAAACAGAAGAAAAATAAAACAGAAAACAAAATAGAAAGAAAAGGAAAAAGGGGAAAAGCAGCCCAACCCACCCAGGCCGGCCCAGCCCAACAGCCTTCTCGTTTGTCTTCTTCTTCCCCACGCCTCCAAGCAGCTCTGTGGAGCGCTGGTCACCGCGGATGCCACCGAGGCGAGCCTAGACCTCCCCAGGCCATCTCCTCGTGCCACGGCGACGCCCACGAGCTTCCTACCCCTTTCCCCCTCCTCGGGCTCCCTCTCGTCCTCTCTATCTCTCGAATCTTGCCGCACCCGAGCGCACCCCGTCGCCGCCGTCACGCCCCACCGCGGCCACCGTGCCCCATCCGACGAGCCTCCTTGTCTAACAGCTCCGCCGCTATCTTCTTCATCGAGCTGCGGTCTCCATTCAAGACAGGACACCTTCTAGCCGATGCCCGCATCTCCAACTTGCCGTTGGCCTTCTCGCAACCCCGGCGATCAATTCACTGCCTCCGGCGCTCCTCCGTCGTCATAGACGTCTTCCCAGCATTTCCGGTAAGCACCCGATTTGAACCCCGCTCCCCGCGCTCTAAACCCTCGCCAGGAACCCCCTCTCCACCGGAGCCGAGCACGGGCCGCCGCGGCTCTTGGCACCGGCGACGCCACCGTCCCTCTAGAGAACCCCCGTTAGCTCAACCAGGTGCGGGAACGTATAGGCTACAAGATGGAGGCCTTCCCGTGCTTCACCGTGGCCAAACGGCCAAGTCCGGCGACAACTCCGGCGACGAACAGTGAAGTCTGGCGAGCCCGCCATTAGAACTAACCTAATCACCCCCCTAAGCTAACCCTACACCCACTGACCAGTGGGCCCTAGCTACTAACTAACCACTGTTAGTTTAATCTAACATGGTTTTAACCCCAGAGAGACTGACCACAGGGCCCCACCTGTCAGTCCCCCCTGTGACATCACCCCCACGCCACCCTGACGCAATAAAAGAAAAGGAATTAAAAAGAATTAAAAGAAATCAGAAAAATCAAAAAAATAGCCAAAACTTCAATAAATCATAGAAAATTCATATTAACTCCAAATTGGACAAATAATATATGAAAAATGATCAGCAGAAAATAATCTATCCAAATATCCAACTTTCAGCTCTGTTTGAGTTGAATTTAAAATGGGACCAGTAGCTTTTCCTATTTGGCTTAATTGGAATTAATTCAAATTTAATTCAAATGCTAATTCAACTTGAACCTTTGCAATGCAAATATGATCACTTGTACTTTAGAAGCATATCACACACATGATCACATGGTTTACAATGATCAAACATTAGCAAATGCAAGATGACCTAATTTGAATAACATTTGGAGTTTGAATTTGAATTAACTTTTCAAATCAACTTCAATTAACATGTGGCAAATTGAACCTAGATCACACCAATACCATTCACATCATGTGACAACATAAACATGTCCTTGTGCATTCTATTACATTGTTGACCCCGCCTTTGTTGATGTTTGTGCCGGTAACAGTGCCCCCGAGACGGTGATCACCCCCGAAGGAGAAGACCACCGATAAGAACCGTGTATCGTCAGCAAGGCAAGCAAACCCCATTGATCATGTCTATAAAATCCTATTTCCCTCTCAGTCTCGCTTATGCATGTTTAGGAGATCACCGAGACACGTTCTTTCGCATAGTTGAACCCATTCCGATGCATGACATATCATTTTGTCACCGTATTAAGAAAACCACAATCCTAGCAGATATAGGAGTTGAATGATGAGCATGTGGCCCCTGCAACTGTTACTTCTTATTGCTGCTTAGTGATACAATGAGGATGTTATGATTGTGAGTCGGGATGGTATGAACACAGTGATGCTGATGATAACGTGTTGGTGAATCCACCCTAAGAAAAGGTGAACGATGAGAGGCTGTGTAGGAGTACACAGTGGGTTGTCTCGTTGAACACTGCCCTAGGCCCCGAGTTCCTGTTTTGTGATCCAAGACAAAGAGTATGACCACATGTAGGGTTTTATGGGTACCCCGTTTGGCCTCTTTACGTACCCGATCTGGTCCAGGAGTCACAATA
Source organism: Bromus sterilis (assembly GCA_950022295.1). Taxonomy (NCBI): domain Eukaryota; kingdom Viridiplantae; phylum Streptophyta; class Magnoliopsida; order Poales; family Poaceae; genus Bromus; species Bromus sterilis. Next base: position 109,807,555 of record OX465596.1, on the reverse strand, counting down.
GATTCGGGCATTCCATTTGGCATATGCATACAAAAAGTATGAAGAAAAGGTTGCATCATATAGATATGTGGGTGGACCTGTGAGGCAGTGAAACCATCTGGCAGAGGTGGCGTCTCGGTCCCTTGCATTATCTGAGTCCGTTTCGTGGAACCGGCCGGACTCTCAAGCGGTGCCAAACTCAGGTAGTCGACTCCTGGATTAGAGAAGGTGATGTGAGGTTAGTTCCTTGGTTTCATCCACGTCCGACACCCGCTTGAAGGGTGACGAGAACGAGGCGATAAGTGATGACACGCGTGTGAAGATGTACACCCCTGCAAGGTTAATAAACTATTCGAATAGCCGTGTCCGCGGTTATGGACTACTTGGAGACCTCTACTTGATCATAGACAACTTGAATGGATACTTATAAAATTCGCAAGATAAGCGTGAGTGCTATGGTGGGCTTCCTCGTGGGGAAGTCGAGGAAGTAACCATAGTGGTGTTTTGTTTGGAGATTTGTAGTGGACTCGTGTACGCTTCTTACCTCAAGTCTGGTACTCGTAGTACAGGACTAGCCAAGTCAAAGCTGGCACTTCTGCATGATGAACCCCACCTCCTTTACCTTGATACTTGATCATGAGTAGTGTAGTTCTGATGTTAGTCTTGCTGAGTACGATTTTGTACTCACGTTTGCTTATTCTATGTTTTAGATGAGAATCCGGACCCCCGATGGATTCACCGACCTGAAGCTCGACGTTGACCTTGGTAGTATAGTTCCAGACAGCAGTCTGGTCCCTCGTGGAAGGGCATGTATGTTTACAAGGCTTCTCTAAGCCATTTGTTAAACTTGTCTGTACTCAGACCTAATTTGCTTCCGTTGTATGATGTAATGTTGATCACAGACATGTGATCTTTGTATGCTCTATGTGTAAGTCAATAAAGAGGTACTTTGTAGAGTTATGTGATGATACCTGCTGTTCATACTAGACATGTGTGTTGCGTGTATGATTATAACATGCATGTCTTAGTATGGGTTTTCGAGACCTTAGTTGTGATCTGGCTGGCGGTCTTTTATACACCAAGTGGCTCTTAGATGTGCGCAGCTTGGGGCATCGCGATGCGATTGCTCGTGGCTCTGCCACGTGCACACTTTGTTGTATGATCGAGCCCGCCCTAGACCCCGACTAAGTGATCGGGCTGGAGTTTGTTTATGTAAGGGTTATGATTCAATCGATAACATGGTTGATGTGATTTGTCTATGAGTATGGGATTTCACCACCCATAATCATTTAGACTTGTGAGCGGGCGATGAGGACCCATCTCAGTTGATCATCCGGCCTAGATGGGATGCCCCTCACGTACGATGCTTTCCGAGAGTGTTCTGTGCTTGTCCTTGTCTGCTTAGACAAGTGGGTACGGCTCTCGGCTCTCCATGTGATTGAGTTGTGACTGGAATTACATACGCATATTCCGGGTTCCGACACCTCCCATGAGAAGGTCCTGCGCTCCAGGCAGAAGAAGACCCCTCACCATACTGAGTGACAGTCTCCCCTAGAAAGGTGGGAACTCACCATGCTCCTCCTCATCGGGCACAACCCCCTCCATGGGGTTATGCAACTGATACTGGGCCATGAACTCGTCAAACTGGGTATCATTGAAGGACCATTCATTCCTGCCGGTATAATCAAACAAAAGTGGTGCAGGTAGACGGATCTCACGAGTAATGGTCTTTTCAAACCTCAAAATATAAACAAGGTTACCAAACTGGGAAGTCGTGGTAACAAACTTATGCCCCTTCATAGCAGAAAGATCAAGACTTGCGTAAGAAAAGGGAACATCATCAGGATGCGGGGTGCCGTTAAGAGACTCAAGGATATGTGTGGCGTAAACGCCACCAAATAAATCACCCTTTTTACTATTCATAACAAGGCGTCGAGCAATTAAGGAACCCACATTATAATCATTCCTATCAGAGAGGGCGTTCGCATAGATAGCGAAATCTGGTGCAGAATCGTTGCTCGTGTTGTCACGAGCCAACACCCCTCTAGCAATAAAGTACGCAAAATACCTGATGTAGGGGAATAAAATGTTGGAAATATTTGTATGCCGAATGTCGCTCTCATCCTGGCTACAAAGGGAGTTGAAGAGAATTCTCAACTCGGAGGGCTGAGTGTTCATCCTCGCCGTCTGATCAGCGTTTGGCACACCTATTATTTCACAAAACTGTGCCAAAGACATGGTTATAAGATTATTGTAAATTTTGAATTCGATGGTTCCAGCAACATGGTTATAAAAAAACTATTAACAAATCAGGAGGTGAGCTTATTATATTGTACCACACGACATAGTGCTAGCCGTGTCAAACCTGCATTGGCGCAAAGGCCATAAAAATCCTCTTTAATTCCTGCAGCTTCAAGAAAATCATCACATGGATACATCATTGCGCATGCTGGACTTGTGTCTTCCAACAACTCCTGGGGCACATGATCTTCATTATAGCTCACCCTAGCAGCTGCGGGTGAAGCTACAGCTCTAGTAACTTGATCGGAGCGCTCGGGCTTCTTCTTCCCAAGCCACCCCTTTTCTTTTCCTAACCAACTCAATTATGAAATTTTTGACAATTCACAAAAACACGGATTTAAACAAAGTGAGTTGAGGCAAACTACTCTACTCACTTACCTAAGGCATAAACTTGCATCAAAACTTGGAAAATAAATTTCTACACATGCATGCAAGCTCACATGAACAACACCAAGAACTACTAAATACTCACAAATGAAGCCACCAATCAAAAATATAATTGGAGGGGTGAAGAAGTTGCATACCAGGGAGTATTTGCTCAAAATCTCAGCTCAAATGGTGGGTTGTAGAGAGAGATCGAAAATTGTCTCCAAGAACAGCAAGAACGTGAGTACGGGGGCAGAACTCGTGTTTTTAGAGAGAGAGGAAGGAGGAGGAAGAAGACATACCTGGAGGTGGGGCCTATGGGCCCCATGCGCCCTATGGGCACGGCCAGGGGGCTGGCCGCGCCAGCTGGCCGCCTGGGCCACTGGTGGCCCCCCTGGTCAGCCCCAGGTTCCTATGGGTCACTCCAGGCATGGAAATTTTATTTTATTTTTTCTGAAAACTTCACTGTTGAAAAAAATTCGGAGTTCAAAAAGCTACGAAACTTTCTGAAAACTTGAAGTAGTGATTAGAATTGTGAAGCTTCAAAGACATATAAACTTTGTATAGCACGGAGAATAAAATCTAAAGCAAATGAAAACATAACAAGTCCACTTTTTTCCTATATAAAACATTCTCACTAGCAAGGTTGACCAAGTCTTACCAACAAACAGGCGATATATAGAGCAAAAAGTATCACCTCTTATGAAGTGATCATTGCACCTTTACTTTAATGGACATTGTCCCCACCATAATGGTTTTTTATTTGTGGTACACATTTAGGGGACAATCCCATTCTCCAATCTTCACGGTCTCGATATTCTCTATAGAATTAAGGACATGCCTTTTGTCGATCTTCTTCGGAAAATACACCGTGTGTTCTTTATCATCTACGTTGAAGGTGACCTTTCCTTTATTGCAATCAATAATGGCACCTGCGGTGTAAAGAAAAGTTCTGCCAAGAATAATGGACATGCTCCCATCCTCGGGCATGTCAAGCACAACAAAATCTGTAAGGATTAAGCAATTAGCAACTTCAACGGGAACATCCTCACAAATACCTATCGGGGTGGCTGTTGACTTGTCAGCCATCGAAAAAGAGATATCTGCAGGGATTAGCTTATCTAAACATAGCCTCTTATAAAGAGAAAAAGGCATAACACTCACCCTACTCCGAGATCACATAAGGCAGTTTTGACATAATTATTTTTTATGTAGCAAGGAATGGTGGGTATACCTGGATCACCAAGCTTCTCAGGAATCTTTCCACTGAAAGTGTAGTTAGAAAGCATAGTAGATATTGCCTCATTAGGAACTTTTCTCTTATTAGTAACAATATTTTTCATATGCGTTGAATAAGGAGGTAACTTAATAGCATCAGTCAGGGGAATTTGAAGAAAAAGAGGTTTCATCCATTCACAAAATTTATTATAATGCTCTTCTTCTTTATATTTGAGAGACTTACCTGGAAAGGGCATGGGTTTCTGTACCCATGGTTCTCTTTCCTTCCCATGTCTTCTTTCTATGAAGTCTTATCTAGTATACTTCTTGCGTTTATCAGGTGCTTCTTCTTCTGGCACCTCGGGAGGATCATCTTTCTCCTTATCATTTTCTTCGGGCTCAGCACCGTCTCCAGTTTCAGCATCGGAGGTAGATATGCGGTTAGGATCAACAGCAGGTTCTTGGCTTGTAATAGGATCATTGGAGTTGTCATCTTCCTTGTGTTTGTTCTTCTTATTTTTTTCTTTGGAGAGCCAACAATCTCGTCTTCTACCTATACTTGATAAAAAAATCGATCCTCTTTGGATGCCCCTCGGGATAGAGTGGGTCCTGGGTGTGTGTTCCACCCCTAATCTTGATTCCATAAGATTGTATGTCCTATTTGGCATTCTTATCAAGCTAATATTTTTTCACATTAGAAATTTGTTCAAGCTGAGTTTGAACCATATGAAAATGCTTAACAAGAAATTTAACATCATTAACTGTTTTTTCAAGAACACCAAGTAAACTTTTGATAGCAAGAGAATTATCATGCAACTGACTTTGTATCCTCCTATTAAATGGTCTTGCTTAATAATAAAATTATCAAGCTCATCTAAGAATTGGTCGGGAGGCTTACCTTTAGGGATGTCACTTTCAGTAAAGTCTAATAGAGAGTGTACCTCTACCAAGGGAGGGTGAGTAGTAGGCTGACACAACTTCTCGATAGGCGGTAGATTCTTCACGTCTTCGGCTTTAATGCCTTTCTCCTTTATAGATTTCTTTGCTTCTTGCATATCTTCGGGGCTCAGGACAAGCATGCCCCTCTTCTTTGGTGGTGGAGGTGGTTCAGGGAAGGACCAATCTTCATAGTTCTTGGCAATCTTGCCCATTAATTCTTCGGCTTCGTCCGGTGTTCTTTCCCTGAAAACACAACCAGCGCAGCTATCCAGTTAGGATCTAGATTCATCACTTAGGCCAGCATAAAATATATCAATTAATTCATTCTTTGGGACTTCATGTCCCGGCCTAGCCTTGATTAAATCACAATACCTCCCCAAGCTTTAGGGAGGTGCTCATCCTACAATTGCTTAAAGTTATAGATTCTTTACAAAGCAACATGTTGCATATGAGCAGGAAAATATTTATCAACACAGAATTGAACTAAGTCCTGAGGACTCTCAATGGAACCATAGAGTAGTGCATCATACCATGATTTAGCGTCTTCCTTCAAAGAAAAAAGAAAAAGTTGGGCTACATAGAAGTTTCGTATCTTTTCATCAGTAGTAAATATGTCACCTAATTCAGCGAGTTTGGTCAGGTGTGCTATAGCATCATCATTTTCCCTGCCATAAAAAGGGTCAGCCTCAACTGTAGATATAAGTGAAAGATCAACAGAGAAATCATAATCAGGATCAGTGATGCATATAGGAGATGTAGAAAATCTAGAATCGGGAGTAATCTTGTTCTTCATGGAGTGCTTTTCAAGCATCTCCTTTACAGCACCAGGGTCAGAGTCGACACACTCTTTGAGTTACTTGCAAAAATCATCATCAAGAGTAATATAATCATCATCAAGGATCCTCTCCTTGAGTTCATCTAAGTCTGGGTAACCAAAGATTTTGCACGTACGAATATAGGTAGCAGAAGTCTTGGTCTCGGATTCTGCTGCAACCTTAGCAGTCTGAGTTTCAATATAGTGACCAAGAAAACTAGTATCATCAAGAGTAGTGGAAGCATCATCAAAAGTATCGGACATAGTAACAGACTCAGTACAAGTAGCATGCGGTGGTAGTGGTGAAGCAAACTTACTTATAACGGAAGGTGAATCAAGCGTAGCGCTGGTACTCAGAACGGTACCTTTTCTTGTAGTAGATGGTAGGATCGGAACCTTGGGGTCTCCTTTCTTACCCATAGCAGATGAAGTGTGGCAGGAAGAATACTTCAAGTAGACTTGTAAATATTTCTATGTTCCCCGGCAACGGCGCCAGAAAACAGTACTTGATGACCCTCAACTATAGGGGATCGTTTGTAGTGTTCTCGCGGGTAAGTTAACCCAATTTATTGATTCGACACAAGGGGATCCAAAGAGTATTTATAATCTTTGATAGTTGAGTTTTCAATTCAACCGCACCTGAAATATACTTGCTTGCAACAAAATATTAATAGCAATAGTGGTATTATAGCGATAGTGATAACAGCGAAAGTAAAACAGCGGAAATAAACTAGTAGTGACCAGCAGGATTAAAACATTGTAGGCTAGGGAGATGGATGGTTGGGAGCTGCATGAATAAGAGTGAACATGTAATAGATTCTAACACGGGGCAAGGCACACAGAAAAGCAATGATCATCTAGGAAAATATAAAACATTAGGCATGTATCCCGTAGGTAGTTGTGCGTCCTTGCAATAAGAACTTGCACAACATCTTTTGTCCTACCATCCCGCTACGAACGGGGCCAAAGGGAACTTATGGAGATTAAGGTGCTCCTGTTAAAGAGCACCGGAACAAAGCAATAAACTCAATGGATACATGGAATCCTCAAATCATGGACCATCCCCTTTGGTGTCCCAAGCTGTCACCTTTGGGATCGCCGATTCCGGACCATAATAGGTGCATACAACTCATAGATAGGATCTCGAACATAAATATACTCATGAAAACACAAGTGTTTCAGATCTGAAAACATGACACTCGGGCCCAAAGTGACAAGCATTAAGAGCAACAAGTTGTAACAAAGACGATAAACACCAAAGTAGATGATAGGCAACATGCCCCCAACAATCTGACAAACTATTACATGGTTAAACTCATCCAAGCCCTACCATCCCCTTTGCCTAGAGCAGGGAATTACTCACACATGTGAAGAGAAGGCATGGAGGGAGGATGGAGTGGTGATGGTGATGACGATGGCGACGATCTCCCCTCTCTAGAGGCCAAATCAGCCTCCAGATTAGCCCTCCAGAGGAAGAACAGAGGGTGGCGGCGGCTCCGCGACAGGTTTTGGAAAAACGACTTCTGTTTTGGAGTTTTCGCGTCACGGAAATAAATAGGAGTCGAGGTAGGGAACCAGAGGCGTTGAACATCGCACAGGCGGCTAGCTGGCAAGGCCAGGGGTGGGGCCGCGCCAGCAGGGCACCTAGGCCCCCCTGGCTGCCATCTGGCCCCACTTCTGGCTCCTGGCTGCTTCAGGTGCGTGGATTTTTTGGGATTTTTATGGGAATTTTCTGAGATGTCTAAAAATCCATTTTTCTGCACACAATAACCATACAGGCAGCTCTGCTGCCGTCAGTTCGGGTTAGTTTAGTTCAAATCATGCAAGGATGAGGGCAAAACGATAGCAAAAGTGTTTGGAAAAGTAGATACGTTTGAGACGTATCAACCCCTCACTAATCTTCTCCAGAAGGATGTTCCTTTTGTATTTGGTGGAGATTGTAAGGAAGCCTTCAAAGTTCTTAAGAAAGCTTTAATAACGGCTCCTATAGTACAACCACCTGATTGGAAATTGCCCTTTGAAATTATGTCTGATGCTGGTGATTTTGCTACTTGGGCTGTTTTAGGACAAAGGGTTGATAAGAAATTGAATGTTATACATTATGCTAGCAAAACCCTTGATAGTGCTCAAAAGAATTATGCTAATACTGAGAAGGAATTCTTAGAAGTAGTGTTTGCTTGTGATAAGTTTATGCAGTATATTGTTGATTCTAAGGTTATTATTCATACTGACCATGCTTCCCTTAAGTATCTTATGGAGAAGAAGGATGCCAAACCAAGGCTCATAAGGTGGGTACTCCTTCTTCAAGAATTTGATTTGGAGATTGTCGATAGGAAAGGAGCAGACAATCTGGTGGCGGACGATCTTTCAAGGATGGAAGATATACCGCATGATCCCATTCCAGCCAACGATAGTTTTCCAGACGAACGACTTGTTGCTGTAAAAGTACAATCTCTCTCCGATCCTTTCTTTGCAGATTATGCTAATTTTATCGTTGCCAAGTTTTTTCCTCCAGGTTTAACATTTCAGCAAAGGAAGAAGTTCTTCCTTGATTTGAGGCATTACTTTTGGGATGACCCACATCTTTTCAAAGAAGGTCCGGACGGGATCGTGTGAAGATGCATACCGGAACACGAGCAGAGGGACATTCTCAGACAATGTCACGATAGTCCCTACGGAGGACATCATGCCGGTGAGAGGACCGTACATAAGGTTCTCCAATCATGTTTTTATTGGCCTACTCTCTGTAAAGATGCTAGAAATTATGTCTTAACTTGTGATAAGTGTCAGAGAGTTGGTAATATTAGTAGGAGGAATGATATGCCTATGAATTACTCTCTAGTGATTGAGACTTTTGATTGCTGGGGTTTTGATTTTATTGGTCCTTTTCCTCCCTCACACAAGTACACTCACATTTTAGTAGATGTTGATTATGTAACTAAGTGGGTTGAAGAGATCCCCACTAAGAGTGTTGATCACAAGACATCTTTCAAAATTCTCAAGGATGTAATTTTTCCTAGGTTTGGTGTACCAAGGTACCTCATGACTGATGGAGGATCACACTTCACGCATGGAGCTTTTAGAAAATCTTTAGACAAGTACGATGTCAATCATAGAATTGTTTCACCGTACCATCCTCAAACTAGTGGGAAAGTTGAGCTCGCCAATAGAGAGATCAAGTTGATCTTGCAAAAGACAAATAATAGTTCTAGGAAGGACTGGTCAAAGAAGTTAGGAGAAGCTTTGTGGGCATATAGAACTTCTTACAAAAAATACCATGGGCATGTCTCCCTATAAAATGGTATATGGAAAGGCTTGCCATTTGCCATTAGAGTTAGAACACAAAGCTTTCTGGGCTGTTAGAGAGCTTAATGCTGACCCAAAGTTAGCTGGTGAAAAGTGTCTCATGAACTTAACTTCTCTAGATTAGTGGAGAAATGTTTAAGGAGAAGGTAAAGAAGTGGCTTGATAGAAGGATTTTGAAACGTGCATTTAATGTCGGTGATAACGTTTTGTTGTTTAGATCTTGTTTCAGGTGTTCTCCAGGTAAAATACATTCCAGATGGGAAGTGCCATACCATATCGAAGAAGTCTACCGCTCCGCTGCAATCAATATTAACAATTTTGACGGCACCAAACCTCAAGTTGTGAATGGGCAGAGACTCAAGCATTACATGGCGGGATACCCTTTCAATGTTGATGGAAATTTGATACACACAACAACTCATGAAGAATATGTTGCAGCCACGTTTCAAACACCAGCAGAAGTAGAATAAGAAAAGTTATGTATTATGGTAAAGAAACATCGTGAACCGCCATAAAAGTTCCATATTACGAGTTTCTGCAAAATTAGGAAAATTCTAAGCCTAAACGGAGTCGGAGAGGAGCTCCAGGCGGCCCAGGCGCCCCCTGGTGCCGCGTACCTCCTGGCCGCGCAAGGAGGCCGCCTGGGCACCCAGGAGTCCGTCTCCGACCCCACTTTGGCTTGTTACTTTTCTTCTGTTGCAGAAATTTTTGCTATATATTTGCCCGGATAGTCCCAGCACCGTATATCGCGATTTCGTGTGTTTTCTTTTCGAGTTATTTCTGCCAGGAAATCTTTTAGCTAGACCTAGGTGCCATGGCTTCCCCAAGTTCCCCCAAATACAAGTTCGTCGTCAACATCATAAACCATTACCTCGGTGAGGTGAAGAAGCACCCTAAAACCATTCAGTTGGAGGATGGTGTTCTCCACCAAGAAGATCTAAAGGAACCTGTCAAGGAGGGGGAGCATCAAGGACATGTTGGAAGAAGTGGAGCTTGAAGTCTTCAAGTACAAGAAGATGGTTGAGCGTGGTGTTGAAGCCAACTTCGACATCATCAACAAGCTGAAGGCGTTCTACAAGAAGGAGATGAAGGAGATGTGGTCAAGCTTGACCGCATTGGAAAAAAAGTGTTTGAGCTTCAAGGGCAGATTTATGATCTCCAGAACCAGAACTGTGAATATGAACTAAAGTTTTTGTGCATGGTTTAGGTGCTAAAAGCAGGATCTTGGAGACTGAAGGTTCTTATGAGACTGGGGAACCCCTGCCATGGAAGTGCTTCGCCAACGACTACGTGATCAACAAGAACAAGAATGAGGAGTGAAATCTCCTCGGGTAATGGCATCCCCTTAGCTTGTTCCAAGCTTGGGGGAGTGCCCAGTATCTTTATCTTTATCTTTATCTTCGTCTTTTAGATTCAAGTAGAGTCGTATCATGTCTAGGGAAGTTATTATCCGAAGTAGGTGTTTGCATTGAGGTATATCACTCCTTCATGGAGAGTCTTGTATCCGTGAGTGTGGAGTCGTCTATGATGGAATATTAATGAGAAGTCTATTGGTTCCCTCGTTGCACTCGGTATTCTCTTCACGCAATCGACCTTATATGATGATTCTTATGGGGAGTATTGACCTTATATCAGGTATGGCTTTGAAAAATTTATTTAATTTTGGCAAACGTAGCTTTGGTCATAACAACATGCATGATTTTCTCAAGTAGCGACATAGCTAAAACCTTTATGTTATTATGCTTGAAGTGTTATGTTGACAATTTAGACAACTTTATTTGTTATGGTTACCTTAATGTTTATGCTTTATATGCTTTTCATCTAAGTCATCATCAATTGTCTGTTCACTCAAAGCCTTTGCTAGCCAAACTCTGTGCCGATCAGATTTCTTCTTGTGCATCCATACCCTGAAACCAATATCTTCCATATGAGTCCACCATACCTTCCTATTCGTGGTATTTCCCTACCACTCCTAAAAGTATAGAATTTATGTGCTATCCTTAAATGTTCAAAATCTTCTGTTTTGTGCCTCTTGTTTAGCTCATGAGGAAGTAGTAGGCAAGTCCTGATCTTCTTAAGTTGGACAAGTTTTACCCCGGGATTGCATGTCTAATCTTCAAACCCTTAATACGAGGAGGAACTGGCATGAGTGTGCCCAACTCGTAAGATAATACAACAACAAAATCCTCCTTCACGCTTGGTCTATGAGAAATCAAAAACTTTGGCAGTGATAAACAAAGGAGATTAAGGGGATGTGATCGTCCCCACTTGGGAGCCGTTCTCGAAACTTGTCCAGCTTGAGAAGTAATTGAGCTATCTATTAGCATTTATTGACAAACTATGCACCTCCAAAAACTTGTTTTCATTCTGTTTGATTTAAGGATAGCACATGAGTTTTCCCTACTTCCCCTTAACAGGGCTTGTCTTTTACTTTTATGTTGAGTCAGTTTTTCCTACTTCCTTCTTTTTCTTAAAGAGAACAGATATCTGATGTTGATGACGATTCATTCATATAATGATGCATTAAGTTTTGTCATGCCACATCCTTGTTGACATTATCATTTGATAAGTAAGTTGTTTGCGAAAGCTTATGCCAAGCAAACATCTTCCTTTATGTTAGCATTTTCACTCCATGACTAATAACATGTTCTTTCAAAATCCTCAAATTGTTACATTATAAAGTGAAAGAGCAAAAGTAAAAGTTATTAGTTTTCCTTTGACCAAGGATATGTTTTTCCTGATTTGATGAGTTTCCTTAGCCCTATTTTGATTATAATTGTAACTACTTTCTCATAAGGACCTTATGAGTTGAGGTTGTTGTTGAGGATGCTTGAGTTTGGTGAAGAAATCATGATGCTTCTTGTCTGTATTCTATTTATCGACACTTCACTCTCTAAACTTGTGGACATGTTTACCAAGCCCAGTATTCGCTTGGGGACAAGCGAGGTATAAGCTTGGGGGAGTTGATACGTCCAAAATGCATCACTATTTTATATCTAATTCACGCCTATTCATTGATATATTTCATGTTATGATGCTATTCTTATGTTGTTTTGGCTTGTTTTACACAGTTTGCAACTTTCCGGTGCCGAAACAGCAGACGCAGAATTCAGCGAAGAAAAATGGACATTGAGTTGCGGAAACAGAATATCTCCAAATGCGCTGAAAATCGACGGGGGGACATTTTCCAGAAGATTAACGAAGTGTCGCCGAAAAGATACCAAAGGGGGGCACCAGGTGCCCAGGTGCCCCCTGGCACGGTCCCTCCAGGGGCGCGCCAGGAGGCCGCCTAGACCCCTGGGGCCAATCCCGGCTCCCCCTCTGGCCTATATATTCATCGTCATCCAAAAACCCTAAAAATAGAGGAGTTTCGCGAGTTCCGTCGCCGCTCCGTAGAGGAAACCTACAGAGAAGAAAAGACATCTCCGGCGGGCAGATTCCGCCGGGGAGAACACCTCCCGGAAGGGGAGATCATCGCCATCGTCATCACCATCGTCACGGGCATCATCGAGATCATCATCAACATCATCCCCAACATCCGCACCATCTCCATCTTCATCCCATCTCATCTCACAATTGTAACTTGTGTTGTAATCCGTACTATCTATCGTCTCTACTCTACCGGTGTTGATTACTCCTTTGTGGTGAATTCTATTGAGTTTTGTTGGAGAAATATTGTTATGCCCAGATTTTTTATCATCTATTTATCACCAATGATCATGATCTCTTTTATGTCTTGTGAGTAGTTACTTTAGTTCTTGAGGACATGGGATAAGTCTAGTTGTTAGTAGTCATATGATGTTGAAGTAATATGTGTTGTTTGATATTTAAGTTGTGTTGTTATTTTCGTAGTGGTGTTGTGTGAGTCGAACACATAACACTTCGCCTTATTAAGGACCTAGGAGGATGCATTGTGTATAAAGAATGCTTACGGTGGTTTGTCGGAGTGACAAAAACATGAACCCCAGTTTGCACGCTTTTGCACAAGGGAATAATGGATCCTTGATCTTATTGCTTTGGTTAGGCTTATGCCTTAATTTATACCTTGTATTTGCGGATGCTTGCAAGGTGTTTAATCATAATAGTGCACTTATCTTAGTCTATAAGGTGTACTAGCATAGATCCACCCACTCAACACTTATCAACACAAAACATAGTACCGATACGGAATATGTCGAAAACACGTGATTACCTCTCCTGTGTGTCCTCAAGAACGCTTTAGACTTTATAAGTTCAGTTGCTAGGCTTATCCTTTGCTCAAAAATATTGGGCCACCTGTAACTCCTCAGTATCTTTTACTTGGTTGTTTCTACTTTCTTGTTGCTTATATCGAAACCCCCTAAAAAGTTATCTTCCGGTGCTTGCAGTTATTCCTTTACCAAAGTCACTTATCAATACCCTCTACTCCTCGTTGGGTTCGACACTCTTATTTATCAAAAATGCTACAATAGATCCCCTACAGTTGAGGGTCGTCACTTGGGTATTCCGTTGAGATATGTTGAGGATTTTTGATTCAAGAACGGGATTTGTCAATCCATGTAATGGAAAGATACTAAGGGCCCACTCGGTGGGATTGCATCCATAAATCTACGCAGCGTGTGACTAGGTCACGGGGATGAATAGCACGGAATGAGTGAAATAAGATTTGTCGGTAACGAGACAGAACCAGACAAGGTATTGCAATGGTGGAAACAAGGCCTATGCTTCATACTTTCACTAGTAGCAGCTCTCAACAACATTAACATTGTCTAATCACATGATATTTCCACTAAAACATGCATTCGAGATGTACTCGGAGGTCATTCCTTTGTGGTCAAGAGAGGACAAGAATAGTGTAGGGCTACAAAAGCACACCTTAGAGTTTTTAGTTCTCATCTAAGGATTTCCCAACGTCACCGCGGCCATCCAAAGAGAGTACCAAAATCACCACAACATATCTCAAGGATAGTCAAAGACAAGCACCAAGAGACTCTCAATCTTCAATCCACACACAAAAGAGGAAATCACTCATGAAAATATTCTTCTAACCCATGTCCAATAGACCGCTGTCACCATGGTCTCGGAGATTATACTAGATAAGATCAAGTGAGTACATCAATCCAATACATATAAGAAGGGGAAACATCATGGATCATCCTAGATTAACATAGCCTATGATCACAATCAAGATCACATCATGGGAGAGAGAATTGACCACATAGCTACTGTAGAAACCTCAGCACCGAGGAGGAACTACTCCCGCATCATGGAGGGAGGAAGCAATGTCGATGGAGATGAATCCTGGGGCACTTCCCCGTCCCAGCAGGGTGCCGGCACGGGAATTCTGGTCCCCCAAAGCTTGTTGGCGAGGACGGAGGAGATCTGAATTGCTTCTGGAGAAAAGGGTTCCGGCATCAGGGTATTCTCGTCGGGAGTAAAAATAAGGGCCAAGGGGGCCACCATGGGAGGTCCCAGTCGCCCAGACGGTCTGTGGGCGTCGCCTCCCCCTAGGCCGGGTCGGGTGAAGGCATGGGTGATAGGTGGCCCCCTTCGGCTTTCCTTCGGCCGTCTAGAGTCTTCTGGAACGTTGATTTTTTATATATTTTCCCGGAATTTTTCTGGCACTTTAAGTAATGGGAAAACCTGAAATATAAAAACAGCAGAAAACATAAACTAGCACTGGGGTGCACTGAGTTAATAGGTTAGTCCTAATATGATCAAAAGTGTATGAAAGTGTATCAAAAGCATAGAAATATCACCCAAAACATGCATGGTGCAAGCAGAAATTATAGATACGTCTGGGACGTATTGATACGCGAGAGATGATAATTGCTTCTCGCCCTTTGTTGGTTACGCCAAGTGGAAGGTGAGATGCAGCATAGCTGCAAGTTTCCCTCAATGAAGATGCCAAGATTTGTCTCCAGTAGGACTCAGGAGATGATAAGTAGGTGTTAGTGGCGCAATTGACGTGGATCTGCACACAGACACAAATAACTTTGCTCCCAACGAAGTTCAGAGAGGTTGTCAATCTCTCCGGTCTTATTGTTTAAAAAGGATTAAAACACAAGGGATAATGATAATGAAAGAAACTGAAAGTAAAAGCGGAAAAGTAAATAAGCGTGTAAACGATTATGAGAATGTGGACCGGGGTCCCATGTTGTTCACTAGTGATGTCTCTCTCCAAAAAGATGAAAAAACTGCTATACGAGCTAAACAAATTACATATGGGCAATTGACAGGATTATAAACGCACCGCAATGCTAACTATGTTACAAAGAAAGGAAGAGGCTCAAAAGCATGGGAAGTACGCCAAAATAAGTAGACCGAAATCCAACTCCATCTACTACTAATCATCCACCTTGAGATATTTATCCAGAACATCTCGCTGGTATTAAGTTGCGAGCCCCACCCAAAGTATAAACCAAAAGCAACAGACAACTACATTACAAATCACTTTGCGTAAAGTAAACAATCCTCGCAACCACGGTTACAAGCACCGTTGTTTTCCCCCTTGTGGAAACAGCACATCCCCTATACTCATGTTTCTATCACTCAAGCGTGTCATCAGGGGGCATGAACCCACACTCGAGCATAATGCTCCCTCTTGGAGTTACTACCTACTACTTGGCCAAAGCAATAAATAGCAATGGAGAACATGCAAGAATTACTTAGGAACAAAAATATAAAATATAAGAACCAAATATATTACTCTATCACAATCTGAACATAATCTCATAATCCATCAGATCCCGTCAAACTCAGCATAGCAACAGCAGAAAGATTACATATGTGCCTCGATCATGTAGGGCAGCTCACGACGTGTAAACCATGAAGAACAAAGAGGGGAGGATAACATCACATAGCCACTGATCATGGACCCATGGTCCAAAGGAAACTACTCACGACACATCCGGGAAGCGTCCATGGTGAAGGGAACCTCCCGGAGGTCGATCGTCCCACCGGCAGGGTGCTGGGAAGAAGTCTGCTGGCGCTCCCGATCTTGGAAGCGCGATGGCGGTGAAACAGAGGAGAGATCGTGAAAAAGGGTTCTGTCTTCGGGGGTTTCGCGTCACAGGGAATAAATTGACGAAGGGGGCAGCCAGCGGGACCACCAGGAGTCCAGGCGCCCCCCTGGCGTGTCCAGGCCCTAGGCCGCGCCAGGTGGCCGCCTGGGTCCCTGTGGTGGCCCCCCGGCCCTCCGTCGGGGCTCCGGAAGCTTCCGTTGCGCTGATTTTTTATCCGATTTTTTCTGAACTTTTGGAGCACTTTTAATATGGGGGAAACCTGGAATAGAAAAATAGAAAAAAAGGAACTGGAACTGTGGTGCACTGAGTTAATAAGTTAGTCCAAATATGATCAAAATTGTAAGAAAGTGTATCTAGATCATAGCAATATCACACAAAACATGCATGGAGCAAGTAGAAATTATCGATACGTTTGGGACGTATCAACATCCCCAAGCTTAATTACTGCTCGTCCTCGAGTAGGTAAATGATAACAAGCAAAATTTCTGTGGTGACATGCTAGCAACCATATAAGAACTTTGAAAAGTAAAGCAATCAAGGTATGTGATTCAATTCAAGTCATAACATGCAAGAGTCTATATTAGCATTGAAACAAGCAACGGAAGAACATTAGGTGCAAGAGATCTCGCTGTCCGTGACTCGAATGTCTCTAGATGGTGTTTGCGTGCAAGAAGGGGGATAGGGAATATGAGAAAAAAGTATTTTTGTTGAGAACTCAATCTACTAAAGTTTCACACTTGGTCTTCTTTGGAATCTTATCTTGACTCGTCCCCAGACCACTAGCCAGGTACAAGTCAGTTTGATCCACTACTTTTCGATATTTTGAGCACTCATGCAATGGATGAGCGTAAGCACGAAAGTTGACACTTAGGATGGCAAATAGATAAGTATGGTGGAGGAGGAAGACAAAAAGGGTGAGATAGGCTCACATCAATGAGGACAATCATAGGCGAGAAGGCCAAATGATAGATATGATGTGATGAGTAGAGATTGCCATGAAACAGATGCACATATGAGCTAATAAAGCTCTCCAATGGAACTAGTGGGGGTGCATCTAACTTGCTCGCTCATGAAGACCTAGAGCTCTTTTAAGGAGGATCATCCTTGGAATATGCAAGCCAAGTTCTATAGTGTGAAGGTCCCCACATAGCTATATGCATGAATAATCATCTCTATGGAGTACAAGCATAAGAGGGAGTACTAGTGTGGATCTTTCAAAAGGATAGTAGTGTTGCCTCTTTCTCTCTTTTTATTTTTCTTTTTTTTCTTTTTTTCCTTTTTTCTATTTTTTTCTATTTTTTGGTGGCCTCAATGGCTCTTTCTATTTAACTCTCATTTGTCCTCGTTGGGATCTTTTATTTTGTCCACTTTGGGATATTTTCCTCACTTAAGGGCAACACTCTAATTTACAAGAGGGTATAGAAGATCTTTCACACTTTACAAGGTACTCCAAACATAAAGAAGATGTAGCTATCATGATGTATGCAATGTATGCTTCTACCAATGTAGCAGGAACATGTATGACATGAAGATCAAGTCATGAAGAGGTGGATGTTGCATGGCAATATATCTCAGAAAGGCTATGGAAATGCCTCGGTAGGTACGTATGGTGGCTGTTTTGAGGAAAGATATAGGGAGGTTTATGATGACAGAGCGTGTCATGCCAAGGGTTTGGATGTACCGGCGAAGGTGGACGCCAACTCTCGGAGTGAGAAGAAGGCAATGCACGGCATGGAAGAGGCTAGCAAATAAGAGGAGGTGGAAGTGTCAACTTTCAATACTTACATTAGTCTGAAGAACTCATGCACTTATTATCGGTAACTCTCAATCTAATAAGGAGGTTCACAAAGAGACAAGTACCCAGAGGAGGAGTGTATGGGGGTTTGGTTATCCTTGCGCATCCTCGACTCATGGTACGTGAGTGTACTCTAATATCCGATCCCTCCAAAGATTAGCGATCCATCTAGTAGCTAGAGTGCTCAACTAGGTTTTGTAGGTTTTGAAAATAAACACGGATTTTCCCAAAGAAGACACCTATCACTAATAGGCTAGAGCTCTTGACACCAAAAGTTCAAACATTACTCACATCAATACCTCAAAACTATTGCAAGTTACTACTAAAATTAAATAGCAACCTCAATTACCTACTTTCAAGACAAGACAAAACTCAGTGCAACAACCTACTCTCTTAAAAAGATAAACATGAAAACTAAAGATAGTTCTAGCAACAAATTAAACAAAATCTAAGGCTCTTGCTAAAGACAAACTAAGACTAAAACTAAACATGGCAGTACCTACGAAAAGATAAAGAACACACAACAGTAAAAAGATAGGCATGAAAAATCCTATGATGTGTTCTAGATTGGAGTGTGTTTCTCTCCCACACAAAGTAAGATGGGGTCTAACTTGTTATGAACAGCAAGCAAAGCTAAATAAAACTAAAAATAAAACCTAAGAGCGAGACGCTCCAAGCATAGCACATAACGCATGAAGTGATAAAAATATAGTGAGACGAAGGACGAACTGATGATTGTTGATGGAGAAGGGGATGCACGGGGGGCATCCCCAAGCTTAGACGCTTGAGTCTCCTTGAATACTTGTTGGGGATTCAAGGGGGCATCCCCAAGATTGAGCCCTTGACACTCCCGGTTCTTCTTTCATCATCTTCCATCGCACACTTGAAAACTCCCTTCATACATAACTCATCATAAGCTGATTAGAGAGGTTAGTACCCTTAATAAAATATTTCTTTCCCACTGGATATAAAGATGTTATTGAAGAGATACTATTTCCCAAGATTACCAAAAAGTTTTTTCAATTAAAAATCAAGCTTAAGGTTTGCAAAAGTAAGGAGAGGCAAAACCTGGCAGAATCTGTGAAAAATAGAACAATTGGTAGTAGAGAATTTTTTCGGGGCACTTCTGCAACTCAAATCAAAAAACTCAGAACATACGAAAGTTTCACAATTGTATAGAGCATGCTGTGTAAAAAGTTCATCTCAAAAAGATGAACTGGTGATTTGATCCGATATTTTCTGTCAAGAAGACATAATCTGTTTTCTGGATAGCATGTCACAACTTTTGCTTCCCTTATCATAAGAGGCTATAACTTGGCACAAAGCTTGGAAATAAAGATACAATGATGTTGCTACAGTAGTAACAATCATTATGACCACTACAAACATAAGTAAAAACATCTTGGGTTGCCTCGCAACAAGCGATGTCTTTTACGCCTTTAAGCTAGGCATAAAGCAAAAGAAGAATCAAAGGTCTCCAAGATCGTCGGAATCATAAAAACCTTCGAATTGATTTTAAATAAGCTCATTCTTATTCTTCCTAGGAAAGAGGTACTTACCTTTCACCTTACCGCGTAAGAGTATGCTCCCTCTACCAATATCGATGAAGCCGTTCATAGCTCGTAGGAAGTCCCTTCCAAGCACGATGTTACTTTGGTTTGGCTCCATGATGAAGAAATCCATTGGTGCAATCCTATGAAGGAATGCAACTTGGACTTATTTTACCTTTCCTTTAACCTCTGAAATATCTCCATTAGCATGTTCATGATAAGATGAAAATTTATCCATATCTAGTTTCAAAGAATCATAAACTATTTTTGGCATAGTAGAAACCATGGATCCAATATCACAAAAAGCAAGGAAGCCTTGGTTAGAGATGATAATCCTAACAAAGGGCTCCCAATCATCATCTATCTCCAAAATTTTTGTCTTGTTGGACTTAAGTTCTTCTACCTTCCTCAAGTCTAGAGCATCCATCATCTTTTCAATAGTGGCAAGTCTATCTATAAAAGTATCAATACTACGATCATAAACAAAATAACTAGATAGACTATGCAAAATATCAAGAGCTCTAGCTTCATCACACTCTAAAAAGTCTCCTTCAGCTATAATATCAAGAGAGTGTTTACACCACTTAAAAAGACCATGGTAAAAATTTCCAAGCACAACTTTTATAGGTATCGAAGGCATAATTATTTTGTGTGCTTCAGAAATTCTGTTTCATGCCTTCTTCATATTTTCTCCATCCCTTTGATGGAAATCAAGAACTTCCGATTCCCGCAAAGCACCAAGTCCTAACATGTTCATCTAAACAAGGAGGACTACTAATAGCAAGATAAATAAATTTTTTGTAATTTTTGATATAAGACACAAAGATAAAAACTTAAAGGTAAACTAACAAGACTAAAAAGTAAAGGTAAAAGGTAGTGAGCAACTCTCCTATCTTAGCACTCGGAGTCCCCGGCAATGGCGCCAGAAATTTTCTTGATACGCGAGAGATGATAATTGCTTCTCGCCCTTCGTTGGTTACCCCAAGTGGAAGGTGAGATGCAGCATAGAGGAAGGTTTTCCTCAGTGAAGATACCGAGGTTTGTCTCAGTTAGGACTCCGGAGATGATAAGTAGTTTTCAGCGGCGCAACTGACGTGGACCTGCACACAGACACAAATAACTTTGCTCCCAACGAAGTTCAGAGAGGTTGTCAATCTCTCCGGTCTTGTTGTTTACAAAGGATCAAAACACAAGGGATAATGATAATGATAGCAACTGAAATTAAAAGTGGGAAAGTAAATAAGCGTGTAAACGATGATTAGAATATGGACCAGGGTATCGTGATGTTCACTAGTGATGTCTCTCTCCGAAAAGACGATAAAACTTCTATGCGAGGTAAAACAAATTACAGATGGGCAATTGACATGATTATAAACGCACCGTAATGCTCACTACGTTACAAAGAAATGAAGAGGCTCTAAAGCATGGGCAGTACGCCCAAATAAGTAGACCGAAATCCAACTGCATCTACTACTAATCATTTGATGAACCTCAACTGTAGGGGATTGTTTGTAGCATTTTCGATAAATAAGAGTGTCGAACCCAACGAGGAGCAGAAGGTATTGGTAAGTGACTTTGGTAAAGAAATAGATGCAGGAACTGAAAGATAGCTTTTTAGGGGTTTTCGGTATAAGAAACAAATAGGTAAAAAGAGTAAAGTGAAAGGCACTTAGGAGTAACAAGTGGCCCAATCCTTTTGAGCAAAGGACAGGCCTAGCAACTGAACTTATAAAGGCTAAAGCGTTCTTGCGGACACACGGGAGAAATAGTCTCGTGCTTTCTCCATATTCCATATCGGTACTATGTGTTGTGTTGATAAGTGTTGAGTTGGTGGATCTATGCGATTACACCCTCTAGACTAAGATAAGTGCACTCTTATGATTAAACACCTTGCAAGCATCCGCAAATATAAGATAGTAATTAAGGCAGAAGCCTAACCATAGCAATACGATCGATGATCCATTGTTCCCTTGTGCAAAAGCATGCGGACAGGGGTTCAGGTTTCTGTCACTCCGGCAACCCACCGTAAGCATTCTTTATACACAATGCATTCCCCTAGGTCCTTGACAAGGCGAAGTGTTGAGTGTTCGACACACACAACACCATTAGGAAAATATCAAGACAACTTAAATATCAAACAACACATATTACTTCAACATCATAAGACTACTAACTTCTCCCATGTCCTCAAGAACTAAAGTAACTACTCACAAGACATAAAAGAGATCATGATCAGTGAGGATAAATAAATGATAAACAATCTGGACACAATGATATTTCTCCAATAAAACTCAATAGCGTTCATCACACGGTAGTAATCAACACCGATAAAGTAGAGAGGATAGATAATACGGATTACAACACAAGTTGGACTTGTGAGGTGAGATTGGATGAAGATGAAGATGGTGATGATGTTGGGGATGATGTTGATGATGATATTGATGATGCCCGTGACGATGGTGATGATGATGGCGATGATCTCCCCTTCCGGGAGGTGTTCTCCCCGGCGGAATCTGCCCGCCGGAGATGTCTTTTCTCCGCTGTTGGTTTCCTCCACGGAGCGGCGGCGGAGCTCGCGAAAACTCTCCTCTCTTTAGGGTTTTCGGATAACGAGTGATATATAGGCCAGAGGGGGGAGCCGGGAGTGGCCCCAGGGGTCCAGGCGCCCTCCCTGCGTGACCAGGGTGGGGGTCGCTTCAGGTGGCCGCCTAGGCACCCTGTAGCTCCCCTCTGTCTCCTCTTTTTCTTGTCTTCGTCATCCTTCTGGAAAATGACCTCCGTCAATTTTCAGGTAATTTTGAGGTCTTCTCGTTCAGCAAATCAGCGTCCACTTTTTACCGCTGAATCCTGCTTCTGCTGCTTCGGCATTAGAAAGTTTAAAACTGTGTAAATTAAGCCAAAACAACATAAGAATAGCATCATATTATGTAATATATCAATGAATAAGAAAGAATTACTATATAAAATAGTGATGCATTTTGGACCTCAAGCTTAGACCTCGCCTGTCCCCAAGCGAATACTGAGCTCGGTAAACCTGTCCACAAGTTTAGAGAGTGAAGTGTCGATAAAAAGAATAAAAACAAAAATCATCAAGGTTTCTTCACCAAACTCAAGCATCCAAAACAGCAACCTCAGATCACCATACTTTTGAGTGAATCAATTTGAAGATTTTGAAAGAACATGTTATTAGTCATGAAGTGCAAATGGTAACACAAAGGAGGATGTTTGCTTGGCAAAAGCTTTTGCAAACAACTTACTTATCAAAAGATAATGTCAACAATGATGTGGCATGGCAAAACTTAATGCAGCATTATATGAATGAATCCTCACCGGCATCACGTATTTGTTCTCTTTAAGGAAGTAAGGAAGTGGGACAACTGGCTCAACATAAAAGTAAAGGAAAGGCCTTGTTATAGGCAAGCAGGGAAAACTCATGTGCTATCCTTAAATCAAACAGAATGAAAACAAACTTTGGGAGGTGCATAGTTTGTCAACGAATGCTAATAGATAGCTCAATTACTTCTCAAGATGGACAAGTTTTCAGGAACGGCTCCCAAGTGGGGACGATCACATCCCCTTAATCTCCTTTGTTTATCACTGCCAAAGTTTCTGATTTCTCATAGACCAAGCGTGAAGGAGGGTTTTTTTGTTATATTATCTTTCGAGCTGGGCGCACTCATGCCAGTTCCTTCTCGTATTATGGGTTTGCAGATTAGACATGCAATCCCGGGGTAAAACTTGTCCAACTTAAGAAGATCATGAATCACCTACTACTTCCTCATGAGCTAAACAAGAGCCACAAAACAGAAGATTTTGAACAATTAAGGATAACACATAAATTCTATACTTATAGGAGTGGTAGGGAAATACCACAAATAAGAAGGTATGGTGGACTCAAATGGAAGATATTGGTTTCAGGGTATGGATGCACAAGCAGAAATCAACTTGGCAAAGAGTTTGGCTAGCAAAGGCTTTGAGAGAACAGACAATTGATGCTAACTTAGATGCAAAACATATAAAGCATACACATTATGGTAAGCATAACACATCAAGTTGTCTTCCTTGTCAACATAATACTTCAAGCATAATAACATAAAGGTTTTGGCTATGTCGCTACTTGGGAAAACATGTATGTTGTCAAGACTAAAGCTATGTTTGCCAAAATTAAATAAAGTTTTCAAAGCCATACCTGATATAAGGTCAATACTCCCCATAAGAATCATCATATAAGGTCGATTGCGTGAAGAGAATACTGAGTGCAGCGAAGGAACCAATAGACTTCTCATTAATATTCCAACATAGACGACTCCACGCTCACTGATACAAACTCTCCACAGAAGGAGTGATAGACCTCAATGCAAACACCTATTTCATGTAATAACTTTCCTAGACATGATACGACTCGACTTGACTCTAAAAGACTAAGATAAAGATGAAGATACCGGGCACTCCCCCAAGCTTGGAACAAGCTGAGGGGATGCCATTACCCAAGGAGATTTACTCCTCATGCTTGTTCCTATTGATCACGTAGTCCTTGGCGAAGCGCTTCCACGGAAGAGGTTCTCCCATCTCATGAGAAGCTTCAGTCTCCAAGATCTTGCTTTCAGCACCTAAACCCATGCGCAGAAACTTTAGTTCATACTCACAGTTCTGGTTGTGCAGATCATAAATCTTCCCTTGGAGCTCATCAATTCTTTCTTCTGCTGAGGTGATGGTTGACCATATCCCCCTCATCTCCTTCTTGTAGAATGTCTTCAAATCGTTGATGAGGTTGAAGTTAGCTTCAACACCCCGCTCAACCATCTTCTTGTACTTGAAGACTTCTTGCTCCATCTCTTCTAGCCTGGCCTCGATGCTCCCCTCCTTGGCAGGTTCCTTTAGATCTTCTTGGTGAAGGACACCATCCTCCAACTGGACGGTTTGAGGATGGTTCTTCACCTGAGCGAGGTAAGGGTTGATGACGTTGACGCTGAACTTATCCTTGGGGGAACTTGGGGAAGCCATGGCACCTAGGTCTAGCTAAAAGATTTCCTGGCAGAAACAGCTCGAGAAGAAAACATGCGAAATCGAGAGATACGGTGTCGGGGCTATCCGGGCAAATATATAGCAAAAATTTCTGCAACAAAAGGAAGGTAACGAGCCAAGGTGGAGTCGGAGACGGGCTCCGGGGTGCCCAGGCGGCCACCCGGCGCGTCCAGGAGGTAGGCCGCGCCAGGGGGCGCTTGGGCCCCCTGGAGCTCCTCTCCGGCTACAATTAGGCTCTGGATTTTCTATATTTTGTAAAAACTCGTAATCTGGAACTTTTATGGCGGTTTCGCGATGTTTCCTTATTGTAAAACATACCTTTTCTTATTCTGCTTCTGCTGGAGTATGAAACGGTGCTGCAACATATTCTTCATGAATGGTTGTGTGTATTGTATTTACATCAATGTTGACGGGATCTCCCGCCATGTAATGCTTGAGTCTTTTCCCATTCACAACTTGAGTTTTGGTGTCATCAAAATTGTTAATCTTGATTGCACCTGACCGGTAAACTTCTTCAATATGAAATGACCCTTCCATCTGGAAAGTAATTTACCTGGAGAAAACCTGAAACGGGATCTAAACAATAAAACTTTATCAGCAACATTAAATTCACGTTTCAGAATCCTTCTATCATGCCACTTCTTTACCTTTTACTTGAACATTTTAGCACTCTCATAAGCTTCACTTCTCCACTCAACTAGAGAAGTCAATTTAATGTGGCGCTTTTCACCAGCTAACTTTGGGTCAGCATTAAGCTCTGTAACAGCCCAGAAAGCTTTATGTTCTAATTCTAATGGCTAATGGAAAGCCTTGCCATAGATCATCTTGTACGGAGACATGCCCATGGGGTTTTTTCAAGCAGTTCTATACGCCCACAAAGCATCTCCTAACTTCTTTGACCAATCCTTCCTAGAACTGTTAACTGTCTGTTGCAAGGTCAGCTTGATCTCTCTATTGGTAAGCTCAACTTGCCCACTGGTTTGAGGATGGTACGGTGAAGCAATTCTATGATTGACATCGTACTTTGCTAAAGCTTTTATAAAAGCTCCATGCGTGATGTATGATCCTCCATCAGTCATGAGATACCTAGGTACACCAAACCTAGGGAAAATTACATCTTTGAGCATTTTCAAAGATGCTTTGTGATCAGCACTCTCAGTGGGGATTGCTTCAACCCACTTGGTTACATAATCAACAGCTACTAAAATGTGAGTATACTTGTGTGAAGGAGCAAAAGGACCCATAAAATCATAATCCCAGCAACCAAAAGGCTCAATCACTAGTGAGTAATTCATAGGCATCTCATTCCTACTACTAATATTACCAACTCTCTGACACTTATCACAAGATAAAACATAATTTCTAGCATCTTTAAAGAGAGTAGGCCAATAAAAACCTGATTGGAGAACCTTATGTGCGGTCCTCTCACCGGCATGATGTCCTCCATAGGGACTATTGTGACACTGCTTGAGAATGTCCCTCTTCTCATGTTCCGGTATGCATCTTCTCACGATCCCGTCTGGACCTTCTTTGAAAAGATGAGGGTCATCCCAAAAGTAGTGCCTCAAATCATGAAAGAACTTCTTCCTTTGCTGAAATTTTAAATCTGGAGGCAAATACTTTGCAACGATAAAATTATCATAATCTGCAAACCAAGGATCGGAAAGAGATTGTACTTTTATAACTGCAAGTTGTTTGTCTGGAAAACTGTCATTGACTGGGATGGGGTCATGCGGTATGTCTTCCATCCTTGAAAGATTGTCCGCCACTGGATTGTCTGCTCCTTTCCTATAAAAAATCTGTAAATCAAACTCTTGAAGAAGGTTGTGCTTCAGGATAGCATCTTGTCTTGCAAATATTTCGTCTAACTCATTTCTTTCCTGCATATGCATATCATTCTCGTGGTCTTCCATATATTGTTGCAAAGGATCATTAGGAGGAATAGCAATAGAAGCAATATTTTCAATAATTTTATCATCACTAAGTAAATCAGTACCACGAGGTTTCTTGGAAAATTTAGAAAAGTTCAATTCATATGGCTCACCATTGAATTCAACAGAAACTTTACCTTTTTTACAATCTATAATAGCACCACAAGTGCTGAGGAAAGGTCTACCAAAGATAATAGGGAAAAAACTATCTTGCACTGAACCAAGTACAAGAAAGTCGGTAGGATACTTTACCTTTCCACATAGGACTTCAACATCTCTCACAATTACAATGGGAGAGATAGTTTCTTTGTTTGCTAGATAAATGGTAACATCGATCTCTTCAAGTTCACAGGGTGAAAACTCACCCATGATCTCCTGATAGAGTGAATAAGGAATAGCGCTAGCACTGGAACCCAGATCGCAAAGTCCATAATAGTTGTGATCTCCTATTTTGACAGATACAACTGGTGTAACTGAAATTGGGCTCTTATTCTTGGCTGTAACAATGTTAGTTGAAACAACACAAAAAATTATCTTGGAATCTGAAACATCATTAGTAACTAAATCTATAACCATGGCAACTTGAGGATCGACCTTAATCAGGTCCCCAGGTTCGTCAGTTCTTCTCTCACTTTTATTCATTATGCCTGTCACAAAAGAGTGATCCCTTATCCTTGTAGGAAAAAGGGGCTTTTCATAAAAGACTGCAGGCAGAATAGGGTCAGCAACATGAATATCAACAGGTAACTATTTAAAGGGTTTATGATACCGATCCTTCTCATCCTTAGAAGAGTCAATGTGAGAGGCAAAGTTCTTAGAAAAATCAATCATAAAGTGGGAATCAAGACCAATCTTAGAACAAAAGGTATTAAAACAATCGGTTTTCACATAGCTCTCAATGTAGTCATGCCCATAATTTATAGCAGGTTCAATACGTTTATCGATTTTCTAGTCTTCGGTATTCTTCTGGATCCACTCGATGAGATCCCACCTTTCTTTGACGCTCCTTGTTTGAAATACCCCGCTAGAGGAGGCATCCACCATCTCCTTATCCTGACGAGAAAGCCTAGCATAATAATTTGTAATTATAATATCTTTGGGGAGTTCATGGATAGGACATTTGAACATTAGGGATTTAAGTCTCCCCCAAGCTTGAGCGATGCTCTCTCCGTCACGAGACCAAAAGTTATAGATGTATTTCCTGTCTCGATGAATTTCATGAAGAGGATAAAACTTTGTATAAAAGAGAGACATAAGTTCTTCCCAATTAAGTAGATGTGAGTTATCGAGGAGCTTATAACAATCTGAAGCTTTATCAATAAGTGATATGGAGAATAATTTCTTCATGACTGTGACGCCCCCAAAATTAATCTGTGTACAGTAATCATACACGCAGGGTACACGACTGAGATTAGGGTGCCACGGTGAGAATATCACAGCACAACACTAAACACAAAAAGATAAACCAATATGTTACAATACCAGGGATCACGAGGATCCGAATACATAAGTCATACAAGCCATAATATCTGAGTACAGACATAGTTAGTCAAGTTTTTCCCTACGAAGGCTAGCACAAATGACATCAGAGATACAGATCGAAAAGGCGAGGCCTCCTGCCTGGGATCCACCGAACTACTCCTCGTCGACGGGGAACTCGACGTCGTAGTGGTCGTCTCCGGGATACTCCTGCTCCTGGACTCCAACATCGACTGCAGCAGCCGATCAGGCGAAACGAAAAGGGGAATAAAGCAAAGGTGAGTATCTAGCATACCCGCGAGTCTTACGTCCGCTACTAAGCATTTATGTATTGTATCAAATGGAAAGGGGAGGCTATATATAGTGGACTGCAAGGTAGAAATCAGAATAAGGGTAAGAAGCTAGGCCTATCGAAGACTAGCATCTTCCGACGAGTCTTGCAGCATGAGGTAAGAATCAGCCAATAATTTATATAAAGCATAAAGTAACAATGCAGAAGAAGTTATTGCAGCATTGTATAATAGTAAGTTGTAATAATTAGCAATGCCTCCGAGGTCCCTTCCTCGACATCCCGGCGAGGAAGAAAACCCGGAACCATATAGTTTAATAGTAGTAGTTTGTAGTGGTAAGATCCAGCTTCAACATAAAGCGTCCTGTTACTGTGGACACGGCTATTCGAATAGATCAATCTTCCCTGCAGGGGTGCACTTCTGTTACACTACAACGCACGGATCTCCAGGGTGGCGTACACCTTGTTAGGGAATGCCCCACCGAGGCTATCCGACACTCCACAGCCCATCTTTCAAACTCAACAGAGAGGCCATCCGCCGGTCTAAATCCTAAGTACGCAGGGCCTTGGACCCCAACCCTGACGTACTCCTGCACGGTGCGTGGGTGGCCGGGAAGCCATAACAAAAACAACACAGCTCGAGCCAAAGAAGACACCGCACTTCCCGGAAATCAGCCTCGGTACTGCTGACGTCTGAAGAGTCCTCGCACGAGACCATGAAGTAGAGGAGCCCATAACTCATTATCCCACGGGTAGGCAGCGCGTACAAGCCAAAAGGCTACTCAAGTCATCCGCCGAACCATTTAGTATTTTATTAATTTGCGGGACAACCATTATAAGGGGCCAAGCACACCGGTACACTGGTCGTACCCTCACCGTCGTCCCATCGCAATACCACTCGCGGGCTTCGTTGGGTCGCCCGACTTCTTACCTGAAGGACAACCGTTGCTCAAGTACCTAGAGGGGCTATACAGAGTCAGGAACGAGTGGAGTACAAGGATTACTCCTTGATAGCTCACACTTGATGGTGGCTCGATAGAGCCGAGCTAGGGGGCCTAAGGCGGTGTCTGCATTGTACCGTACCTGTGCAGTTATAATATTTGTATCCGCGTTCACTCCCCTGAGTGATCACGGCCCTCTATCTAATCCTAGCTAAAAATGCGCAGGGCTCACTTCTGAATATAATATATATAATAGGAAGCATAGGATAAAGGAAGGTACATCAAGGGGCAACAAAAACATGGTATGCAATTGAATAGGATCGTAATCGTAGCAGCAGCAGTAATTCCTAGTGCAAGAAAAGTACGAAAAGATAGGCGATATCTGGGGAAGAGAATGGCTCTGCTTGCCTGGAAGCTCGACGGTAGGGGTAGGGTCGTCGACGAAGTAGTCGTACTCAGCAGCGGTGTAGTCGACGGCAGCATCGGGGTCTACCGGATATTAAGGGGGGAAGAAAAAGTAAATACGCAGCAAGCATATACAAATAGATGCATGACATGACAGATGCAATGCTAACGGTGTTCTAACGCAGTGCAATGCACGTTGCTCGAAGCGGGAATTCATCCGGGGATGAAATACCGGCTCCGGGTGATTATCGGACAGGGTGTCCGAAGGGGGAAAGTACCATGCCGGAGGTGTCGTGGAGATCCGACAAACATGTGAAAAGTTTATCTGTGTTAGTTGATCCATTCTGAACAACTTTCGTGTTCAGAATAAATTCATCCGGATACTTTATCGGTATCAGACAATCATCGGACAACCGGTCCGGAGGCGGACGATTCGATGTTCGGTAAGTTGGAGGGGTGTTGTAGATATATGGATAGCGTATTCGTATTCGTTATATTTTTCTGATCAATTTTCATGTACAAACTTTTTGAATATGAGTTATAGTTTAAAAGTTATTCAAATTCAAAGTTTAAATCGTTTAAAAAGAATTACTGAATTTCTTTTTATTATTATAACAACATTATCCAAAACATTAGAGTTGACTGGTCAAACCTGACCAGAGGGTCCCACTGGTCAGCCCCACATTAAATAAAACTGTTAATTTAATATAATTAACAGTGGGGTCCCACATGTCATACACTGATATTAAACTAATTATTTTAATTATTGAATCTGACAGGTGGGGCCTAGATGTCATAGACACTAATGCAATTAACTGTTTAATTATCTAGGGATTAATTTAATGGGCAGGGCCCACATGTCAGTGAATTAATAGTTATCTCTGTTATTTTAACCAGAGGGATTACTTAGCGAGGTGGGGCCCAGTCGTCAGTGGATGATTAGCCACTAACAGTGAACCTGGACGGGGAGGCCCACCGGTCAGCCTCACGGGAGCACGCCAGCGACGAGGAACACAGAGGAGCTCACTGGCGAAGACCTAGCGCACGATCTGTTGGATGGTTTCGTGCGGGACTTGCTCCATTCGATCGAGTAGAGCACGCCACGTCGAACGGTAGCCGGGCGGTGGCGAATGGTGAGCGGAATCGAACTCAGGGTCAAAAATGGCGGAGCTGTGCGTAGGGCCCTAATGGCAAGCTCCTATACGCGATGATTTCGTTCGATCCAATGCGTCAAATTGATCATAAGCTCTACGGGAAGCATATTGGTGCAGCTAGCGCAGGCTGTGGTGGCTTGAGCGCTCGGCTTCGACAACAATGGTGACTGCCGGAGTAGGGCAAAGGGGGGTGACGGGGATCAACCCCGGCAAATCGCATGGTCAGGGACCCTGGGTTAGTCATGCGATGCACAGGTTGGACGATAGCTCATCGGCAAACAGGAAGGCTCGCTCCTGCTCGATATTATTGATGGGGGAGATGCGATTACAGTGGAGGCCAAGGCTGGAGCGCTCATGGCTAGGATTACAGGTGATATTAGATGTCTTTAGCGTCGCCCCTCCTAGCCCTTATATTATGGGCTAGGTCTCGGGGAGCTCATCTATGTTTAAAGGTAAGCTTTCCTAACCCTAGCTTGCTCCGTACGGCAGGTCTTCGCACCTTCCTTGTGAGTCGTGGACTCCTACGTCGGTGCCAACTAGTGGGCCGAGGCTGTATCTTCATGGGCCTTCTGCCTTCATGGACACCAGGTAGGCTCATCCGTAGGAGTCGTGGGGTCACCCCCTCGTTAGTAGCCCCCAAGTGCCTGGGGGACTCGGAGAGTCGCGCAGGGACTCAAGTACATTCATTCGTCGGTTATTGGTATGCGCGGTTCATCCGTGGGTCGCTGGCAGTCTGGTGGCCATGACAAAACCTGTTTTGAGGGATGCTAAGCTGAAAGGGCCCAAGGAGTCGACGGGTCGAGCCTTGGTGAATTTCACTAGGGAAAATACCACAGTAGCCCAATCAAACCCACGTCCCTCGACGTGAGCTTGGAACACTGGTGTCGAGCAAAAGTCCGGCCGCTTCAGGTCTTACGGTGTTCATTTGCCGCCAGTAATGTGTACAGCCTAAGGCGCGTCCGCCCGGCTTATCTATCATGCGCAGCACATGGGAAAGGTTGGGAGTGAAATCGCTCTTCGGCAAGTCCCAGCCCGGCCGTACTTCGCAGCGGGGTCTTACCTACACGCTAATCTTGCGTGGCATCTGGGCACAGTGTATCGTGTTCCAGGAATGTGTGTTTTTGCGGCGCGGAGACTTATAGCATTGCAACCGCTTGGAACAAAACATCAAGCAAGCTATTCACTCATTCACCCGAGGAGCTTTGTTTCGAGTGCTCAGTCGGGGGGTTTTTCGCGAGTAATCACTCGAATGCCGTTTCGGCTCTTGAGGTGAGGGAGCACCTGAGACTCTTAGCGCCGTATGGTCTTGGCGAATGCATGTTTGTCTTATGTCGGGTTGAGGGAGCACCCGAGACTCTCATTAGTGCGAGTGGTCACTCGAGCACATGGCTGACCTTTAGGGTGAGGGAGCACCCCGGGACTCTTATGATGTACTCTCCCGATGGGAGTAAGATGTTTTTCTTTCCTTATGGAAAAGATCTGAGAGATGTCATCTCAGGGCCTTGATGTTTGTTTGGTTTTCTTCGCCACTTGTCAGGGATAGCGATGCCTCTGTTTGATGGCTGTCAGGGATGCTTTGCCAGTGAATCGTCACGTCTTCAGGACCGGTCATAATAATGGCCGCTGTGGCGTGCGGCAGGCGCCGGTTGAGTTTCCCATACGCGCGTTGGAAACGCGCGCGAATTGACGCGTCTTGCGTACAATGCGTCCCGTGGGAAAGCATCTTCGTCTTGGAGTCCGAGACGGCTGGGACGTTTGGTCTTTGAATTAATTGTTGCTGTCGTCTTGGCTTCTCTGTGCTTTGAGGATTATTGTTTCTAGAAATAAGCCTTTCTCTTCCACGCCTCTATCCAACTCGCTGCTTTGCCTCTTCCTTCATCTCTTCTTCCGCTCATGGTTCCCAGGTGAGGTGTTGGCCATGGCCGTGTTCGTCGTGGCCGTGGTGGCCGCACACCACGCTCATGCCGTGGTGGTCGCCATGGTACGGCGCCAGTGCCTTCCTCCTCTCTCTTGGAGGAGGGATTCTGGCGCTATGATTTTCTTTTACGTGTTCGTGGCCAAAGTGCCAATCGCATCCTTATTCCCTCTGCTTTTTCCGCCATTGTCTTTGAGTGTGGCTTGGATGGCTTGCTTCTGCATCCTCAAGGGAGCTGTCGATCTCCTTCTTATGTTGACTTGGAGGTTGATAGCTCTCGCTTGATTTTTCTTGGCTTTGGTTGGAGTTTGTTTGCTCGGCGGTTGAATTTGCGAGATGGCGATATGCTCAGTTGTCGCTTTGACGGCGAAAGCACTGTCACTGTCCGCGCATTCGATCGGAGTGGCAATAGCATGGATCCGCATGGGCAGGAGTCGAGCAGCGATAGCTCCACAAAGTCGAGGAGTCCTTCGCCGGCGTCTTCGACTGCTTCTTCCTCCAGGGACTCGTCTGGTGCTGGTGGTGGGCCATTTTCAACTGCTTCCCCCTCTGGCTCTGACGAAGACCTCGATGTCAAGCCACCGGTTAAACGAGCGCGGCAGGCGACCTTGTAGAACTGGAGGCAGCGGCGTCATCTTCGACAGCAGCTTGGGCAGAGCTGGAGAAGAAGCTAGAGCAGCAGGAGAAGAAGC
The DNA here is from genome assembly GCA_950022295.1 of Bromus sterilis. Lineage (NCBI taxonomy): Eukaryota > Viridiplantae > Streptophyta > Magnoliopsida > Poales > Poaceae > Bromus > Bromus sterilis. Next base: position 109,774,452 of record OX465596.1, on the reverse strand, counting down.
TGGTGGAGCACCGTCTCCAATGTCTCCGCAAATAAGTCGAGCTTCACCTTTTGTTATGTCATTGACATCATGGGCCTGCTGCTTCGACTCCTCCTTTGTCTGGGATGATGCTCTTGTACTAGAGTCGATTACCCCTCCTGGGCACACATGTAGAAGTCATAATTCCTTGGGTGATTCCCTCTTGTAACAGGAGCTGCCTTCTATCCAAATGTAGTTGAGTCCTTTTTGTACTGAAGACGATCCTTATGATGTAAACCGTGCTTGATCCTTTGCAATGGAACTTTATATTTTCTTTGGCACTGAGTGTTGTGTTCGAGTCCTTTGCGGCCGAGAGCTGTCTTCGAATCCGTCTTTGCACTGTGGGTTCTATCGGGTGTGCGACAGCGCTCCCGATGGGAGTAGCCCCCGAGGCTACGCTTGAGTCAAAGGGTTGAGCGTAGGCTGAAATTTGTTTCCTTTGTCGTTAGTTTCTGTCTTTTATCGGGTGCGCGACAGCGCTCCCGATGGGAGTAGCCCCCGAGTCTTTAGGCGATCGTTGGCGATCGGGTGAAGACTAAATGAGCCTGTGTTCTGTGCTTCCTCCCAAGTTTCTTCAGAGTACTTGGGTGCTCCATCTGATTGTGGCCATGTTTTTCGAGCCTTGTTTTCAGCAGGTGGGCCGGGTATTGTTTGCTTGAGTGTTTTTTAAGCTTCAGACTGCGCGAACGGTCTTCGGGAGGCGATGGTACTCGAGCTCCCGAGTGCTTGAATGCAGTGGTGGCGTGGGTGAAGATAGCGTCCTTCGGGTGGGAGTTGTACTCGAGACCCCAAGTACTTTTGATGAAGATCGCGTTGCTCGGTGGGATTTTATTCTTAAGCCCCCGAGTGCTTTGGTTAAGATCGTGTAGGCGATAGCGTTTCTCGGGGGGGGGTTTTCTCTTAAGCCCCCGAGTGCTTTGGTTAAGATCGCGTAGGCGATAGCGTCTCTCGGGGGGATTTTATTCTTAAGCCCCCGAGAGCTTTGGTTCATAGGCGATAGTGTTGCTTGGGGGGATTTTTCCCTTATGCCCCCGAGTGCTTTGGTTAAGATCGCGTAGGCGATAGCATCTCTCGGGGGGATTTTATTCTTAAGCCCCCGAGTGCTTTGATTAAGATCGCGTAGGCGATAGCGTCTCTCGGGGGGATTTTATTCTTAAGCCCTCGAGTGCTTTGGTTAAGATCGCGTAGGCGATAGCGTCTCTCGGAGGGATTTTATTCTTAAGCCCCCGAGTGCTTTGATTAAGATCACGTAGGCGATAGCGTTGCTCGGGGGGATTTTACTCTTAAGCCCCGGAGTGCTTTAAGATGGCAGTATTTGGGCAACATTTATTTTATTGCGGTCAAGCGGTTACATGAGTTGCCAGTCATGTCCGACTGATAGGGGTTATGGATAGAACAGTCGCAGGTTTGCTACGTTCCATGGGTTTCCCACGTCCTCGTCTGTCTTCGGGTTCCTCAGCCTGTAGGCGCCACCTCCGATGACTTCTGAAATTGTGAATGGTCCTTCCCATTGGGGGGAAGTTTATGGACCTTCTCTTGTATTAGTCGTAGGACTAGGTCACCTTTGTTGAAGGTTCTAGTGCGCAATCGACTGCTTTGGTAGGTACGTAGTTTGTCCTGGTACCCCTCTGATTTTTCCAGGGCTGCGTCTCTTGCTTCGTCGGCCGTATCTTTTTCATCTTGTAGTGCTTCTTCTGCTTCTTCTTCTTCGTATCCGGTGACCCGAGGTGCTCCGAACTTGAGATCATGTGGTAGGACTGCCTCTGCCCCATACACCATGAAGAAGGGTGTGTACTGGGTCGCGGTGTTTGGTGTAGTACGTAGGCTCCATAGGACCGCGGGGAGTTCTTCTACCCAGTTGCCGCCGGCTTGCTCGAGTGGTGCGAGGAGTCGTTTCTTGATTCCCCCGCATACAAGGCCATTTTCTATTTCCACCTGGCCGTTGGACTGCGGGTGCGCGACTGATGCATAATTAATTTTGATGCCCAGTTCTTCGCAGAAGTTCTGGAACTCTGCGGCTGTGAAGTTCATGCCGTTGTCCGTGATGATGTTGTGTGGTACGCCGAATCTGAAGATGATCGACTTGATGCAGTTGACAGCCGTGAGGGCTGTGGTGCTGGTGATGGGCACTGCTTCGATCCATTTAGTGAACTTGTCGACTGCGACGAGCAGGTGTGTCCTTCCGCCCTTTGATGATTTCTTGAGTGGGCCCACCATGTCAAGTCCCCAGGTGGCAAACGGCCAGGATAGTGGTATGGTCTTGAGCTCTGATGCGGGAGCGTGTGGCCTGTTGGCGAATTTCTGGCAAGCGACACAACGTCTCATGATTTCCTCGGCGTTTTTCATGGCTGTGGGCCAGTAGAACCCAGCTCGGAATGCTTTGGACACGAGCACTCGACTGCTCGCGTGGTGCCCGCAGGTTCCTTCGTGGATTTCGAGCAGTAGGGCTTTGCCATCCTCTTCGTCGATGCACCTTTGGAGTATCTGGGTGATGCTACGCTTGTATAGTTGTCTGTTGATCACCGTGAATGCCTTGGATCGTCGGCTGATGCGTCGTGCTTCGGCCACATCTTGTGGTAGCGTGCCTTCGATTAGGAATCGGAGGAACGGTTTTGTCCATACGGGTCCTTCGAGCTCCGTCGGAGCTGTGCTGTCGGATGTGCTGGTGCTTGTGCCTTCTGGGAGGGTTGCTGCTGCCACCTGCGCCATTTCTGTTGCGTCTTAGCCGTCCACGACGGCTTCAGGTGTTGCTGCCTGTACCTTGATGGATCTCCGACTGATGCTTTCGAGAAAAACGGCGGGTGGTACAGGCCCTCGGGTAGAACCGATGTTTGCGAGCTCGTCAGCTTCTGTGTTGTTGTCCCTGGTGATGTAGTTGAGCTCGCAACCGTCGAAACTTCCTTCGAGTTCGTTGTAGAGCTTTTGGTAGGCCGCCATGTTGTCGGCTATTGCATTGCAGTTTCTCATCGTCTGCTGGACGACGAGATTGGAGTCCCCGTAAATTATGAGGCGAGTGGCTCCGCATGTTTTGGCCATGCGCATGCCATGGAGGAGTGCCTCGTATTCTGCTTCGTTGTTGGAGGCGTGACTGAAGTTGATCTGGAGGACATATTTCAGCTTTGTCCCTTTATGGGGGATGAGCACGACTCCTGCCCCAGCTCCTTGTTGTCTCTTGGACCCATCGAAGAACATTGACCATGAGCTTGACAGGTCTGGAGCGCCTGGCGTCTGAACCTCCGTCCACTCGACCAGGAAATCTGGGAGTACTTGGGATTTGATGGCTGTTGGGTTCTTGAACTGCAGGTTCCGTGGGCTGAGCTCAATGTTCCACTCAGCGACTCGCCCAATTGCTCCAGGGTTGTTGAGTATGTCGGCGAGTGGTGCGCTGCTCACGATTGTGATGGGGTGCTCGTCGAAGTAGTGGGACATCTTTCTTGAGGTCATGACGATGGCCAGTAGTAGCTTCTGATAGTGCGGGTACCGCTGCTGGGATTTGGTCAGGAGCATGCTGAGGTAGTAGATTGGTCTCTGGATGCTCTGGACCTTGCCTTCTTCTGCGCGTTCGACGACGAGCGCTGTACTTACTACACTGCTACGTGCTGCCACATAGAGGTATAGCTTCTCTCGTTCCTTGGGTAAGGCCAGGATTGGTGGGGTCGAGAGTGTCTTTTTCAGGTCACCGAATGCTTGGCGGGCTTCCTCCGTCAACTTGAATTTCTCTCCTTTCCTGAGCAAATGATAGAAAGGCAGCGTGCGTTCTCCCAGCCTGCTGATGAAGCGTCTTAGGGCTGCGAGTTTTCCGGTGAGCTGCTGTACTCCTTTGATGTCAGTTGGTTCTTGCATGCGGGTGATGGCTTGGACTTTCTCAGGGTTTGCCTCGATTCCTCGGGTAGAGACCATATAGCCAAGCAGCTTTCCCGCCGGTACGCCGAATGCGCACTTCTTTGGGTTGAGTTTGATTTTGTATTTGTTGAGTGCCACGAAGGTTTCGCGTAGGTCGTCGAGTAGCGTGGCTGCTTTTTAGGTCTTGTTGAGTGCCGCGAAGGTTCCACGTAGACTTGCACGTTTCTTCCTATTTGCTCCTTCAGGCATGCCTGCATCATTCATTGGTAAGTGGCGCCTACGTTTTTTAGCCCGAAGGGCATGGTTTTGTCGCAGAATACGCCATAGGGGGTGATGAACGATGTGTGCTCTTCGTCTTCTTCCTTCATCCTGATCTGGTTGTATCCTGAGTAGGCGTCGAGAAAGGAAAGTAGATCGCACCTTGCTGTTGAGTCGATTATCTGATCGATTCTAGGAAGGGGGAAGTGATCCTTCGGGCAATGCTTGTTGACTGGTCCGTAGTCGACACACATGCGTAGCACGGTCGTGTCTTTCTTCGGCACCAGCACTGGGTTGGCTATCCAGGTGGCTTTCTTCGTTTATCAGATGAACTGAGCGTCGAGTAACCGGTTGACTTCCTCTCCGATTGCTCTGCGCTTGGGCTCCGAGAATCGTCTCAGCGCTTGCTTCACCGGCTTCGTGTTTTGCTTGATGCGTAGGGCGTGTTCTGCCAATTCGCGTGGTATCCCAGGCATGTCGGCTGGGCACCAGGCAAATATTTCCCACTCGTCTCGAAGGAAAGCGACGAGATCCGTCGCCTGCTCCTCTGGTAGGTGGGCGTACACGCGGACTATTTTGTCCGGGTCCGTCGGGTGCACTTGGTGAATGACTGTGTCGCTGTCGATGCTGAATTCACGTCCGTACTCCCTGGATTCGCTTCGGTTCACAAGTGGGAAGGTACTCTTGTCCGTCACCATGGCTATTTCTCTGAGTTCTTGTTCGGCTCCGAATGTGTCGGAGATTCTGTGGAAGTCACGATCACATTGATCTGATTTGATGAAGCTTCCGTTGATCGTGAGGACTCCTGATGATCCTGGCATCTTGAGCTTGAGGTAGGCGTAGTGTGGGACCGCCATGAATTGCGCGAATGCTGGCCGCCCCAATATGGCGTGATACTGCGATTGCCAGTCGAGTACCTCGAACTCGAGGACGTGCTTGGCGAAGTTGCGTCAGTTGCCGAAGACAACTTCAAGTTCGATGACTCCGAGGGATGTGGCTGCTTCTCCTGGGACTACCCCGTGTAACTCGGTGCTTGATTTCTTCCATACTGATTGTGGGATCAACATCTTTTGCAGGGTGCTGGCGAAGATGATGTTCATGCTGCTGCCTCCGTCCATGAAGACCCTATCCATGTCGTACCCTCCTATTTGTGCATCGAGTACTAGGGGCGCATGCCACGGTCTTGGGACTGCTGGTGGATGGTCGTCTTGTGAGAACGTGATGCTGGTCTCCGTGTCGTGTAGTTGGTAAACGTCGACTATGTTTATGCTCTCAGCTGCTCTAGCCTGCAGGGTGTGGGCGTCACGTTGTGCTTGCGGTACCCTTCCTTCCTGGATCATGAGCACTTGTTCTTGCGGCGGGCTGTGACGTCCTTCCGGGCTTGAGGTCGGCGATTGCTCGGGTCTCCGATTTCGTCTGTCTTCTTTCTGCTTCTCTTTCTTGAGGTCGTCGGCTAGCTCGTTGAACAGGCGGCAGTCTCTCAAGGTGTGACCTGACCTGACGCGTCCCCAGTGATCCTCGAAGCTGTGGATTGTGCAGGGTCCTGCTAGCTGTTCTCTAGCCGTGAGTTTGCTAGATCCGGCGTGCCTCTTCCTTCTTGAGATTCTGAAGATCTGCTCGTGATCCTCCGGGTGTTCGTGGAAACGAGGGTCGGTTTCCATTCCTCGACTCATGTCTTGGTTCTTGATGAGGTTGGCGAATTCATCCGGTCTTCGATCTGGGTCGTAGTACTTGCCTAAAGGTGTCTCGGAGTCGCTGTCTTGGTTGGCGGCAGGTGCTCGCGCGACGGCGTGTCGTCGGGTGTTCGTCGGCTGTGCGGCTGCGTGATGTGGCTCGTTCATTGGGGCTTCGCCGTAGATCTCCCATGCGCGCCTTTTGGGTCGTCGGTTCCTTTTTCCTTGGCGGTTGTTCTGCTGATCGCTGGATTCGATCTCGTAGTCATCGTCTTGATGTGCGGCGGGTGCCCGGGCGGTGGTGGGTTGTCGAAAGATTTGCGAGTCGTCCGTTGCGCGTCGCAGTTCGTCGAGTGGAATTACTTCGTAGAGGCCCCTCGCCGTTCTTCTGGGTCGTCGACTCCTTCGGTGCTGGCGCTGCACTTGGCCGTTACCGTAGTATCGGTCCTGGCACAACTGTAGCTCGAGTGGTCTTGATGGGGTGGCGGAGATGTCCGTCGTGATCTTGAATCCTTCGAGTGGGCTAGATCTGGTTCTTGCCCTTGAGTTGTAGCTTGCTGAAGACGGGACCTCCGAGATTGTGATCCCAACCTGTGTAGTTCCCACAGATGGCGCCAATTGACGGGGATCAACCCCGGAAAATCCCATGGTCAGGGACCCTAGGTTAGTCATAAGTTGCACAGGTTGGACGATAGCTCGTCGGCAAACAGGAAGGCTCGCTCCTGCTCGATATTATTGATGGGGGAGATGCGCTTACAGTGGAGGCCAAGGCTGGAGTGCTCAAGGCTAGGGTTACAAGTGATATTAGATGTCTTTGGCGTCGCCCCTCCTAGCCCTTATATACCGGGCTAGGTCTCGGGGAGCTCATCTATGTTTACAGGTAAGCTTTCCTAACCCTAGCTTTCTCCGTACGGCAAGTCTTCGCACCTTCCTTGTGAGTCGCGGACTCCTACGTCGGTGCCAACTAGTGGGCCGAGGCTGTATCTTCATGGGCCTTCTGCCTTCATGGACACCAGGTAGGCTCATCCGTAGGAGTCGTGGGGTCACCCCCTCGTCAAGGGGTTTTGCCCACGGGCTTATCGGGCGGCAACAGGCAACTGGGGAAGCGAAGCTGCTCACCAGGAGCGTCTCGAGGCTGGCAATGGGCTCGACGGAGGCGCGAGGCGGCCGGAATTGCTGTGCGATCTCGACGGCTGGAGGTTGAAGGTGACCCGATGGCGCGCGATGCAGTGGCTTCGGGCCAAGTGTAACATCCCAAAATTCTCCGAATTTTGGAATGTTAATAAGATTAAATAGATAATGATTGTTTGCTTGATGTGTTTGATTTTCTCTGGGTTTTAAAACTTTTTGGAGTTTATGGAATATTAAAAAGAGAGGGAATAAAAGGACTTTCCCTAATATTCATAATTGGTGTTTTTGGAATTTATTGTTTAAAACAAAACCAACAAAACAAAATGAGAGAAGGTAATATCACTTCTTCAACATATTAAACGGTTGGAAAGTGTTTAAAATCATTATTGAAATTCTTCTGAATATTCAGAACATTTTTGAACTCAAGGAAATTCATTTGAGAGGATATAAAATGACTTATCCCCTTTTTAATAAAGTTGGAAAATATTTAGAATATTACTTTAAAGTTTTAAAATTTTATTATGAGTATTATAAATAACTCTAAAATTATTTTAGGGATTTTATACTGCTAAGAGAGTTTTTATTTCATTAAAATGATTTATTAAATATTTTAAAAGAGGTGAAAAAGTATTCCAATGGGATATTTTTATTTTACCAAATTATTTATTGGTGTAACATTTTTTAAATTTATATTTTATTATTTAGAAATGGTTTGTCAATGCTTTTGACCAAATAAAAATATTTTTAATAATTATTGAATTTTATTTGATTTATGAAAAGTATTTTATATTTAAATAAAGTATTTAGAAAATGTTTTTATTTTTATTTTCCTTTTTGGAAAATGTATTCATTAAATAAATTTCTTTGTATTATTTGATGAATTTAGAAATTTATTTATTATTTTTCTTATGAGTATTTATTTTTCTACAATTGTTAGAAGTTTTGGTTTTTAAAGAAAAAGGAAAAATCCGTAGCCCGGCCGAGTAGTTTGTCTCCGCCCACGAGCGCATTAGAGTCCGAGTCGGACCCAGTTTGTTTTTTTTCGTTTCTCCCTCTCAGCCTATATATAGAAATTAGAAAAATCCTTTTTTTGTCTTTTTCTTTTTCTTTCCAAAAAAATGAAGCCCTAGCCACGGGACCCGCGGGCCAGCCACCGCCGCCGGGCCCCGCGACTCGCCGGAGTCAGCCGCCGCCCACCGTCGCCACCCCGCGGTCACGCCGCCGCCGCCGCCTGCGTCCGCCGCCTCCGCGCCCGGCGCCGCCACCCCGCCTCCTTGCGCCGCACCCCCCGTGCGCCGCCCGCCGCGGAACCGCGCCGCCGAAGCCGCCACGGGGAGACGCTCGCCGGCCGCCCGAGCCGGAGCCGCGCCGCGCCTCCCACACGCTGGAGCGCGTCGCCGTCAGCCCCAACGAGCTCGTCTCCACCGCGGCCACCACCTTCTCTCGCCGGAGTTCGCCGGAGCAACTCCAGCCAGATCTGCCCCAGGGACCCGATCGCGTTTTTCGTAAAAATTTATTCGCGGATCAGTCCTTTTGGCAAAAAACACCCTGGAGTCGTACGTGCAATATCTTCTTCATCGTGCGTCGGATCGAGGTGAAACTTTTTCCTACACGCTCGTGTTGTTCTTTACTTTAGCATGGAATAAAGTTTTGCACACTTTGCACACTTTTGAATTTGAGTTTATTTCAAATTCAAATTCAAATCCCGGAGGCCGTATCTTTTAAACCGTTGATCCAAATCGATTGATTCTTTTTGCGTTGTATCACTCGTTCCATGTACTTTCTGTCCATATCATGTGTACACAAAATTTCACAAGTTTCATGATCTGTTCAAAGTCAAATTCAATTCAAATTTGAACTTGCTATGACCTGTGTTGTAGTATTCCGTTTCACGTGAATCTTTTTGCATATCAGATCACTTGAGACAAGTTATCGGTAAGATTCACACACTTTTCATGTGGGCATGATATTCACCTTGAATTCATAAATGTCCATGATCACAATTCCTTACCGATGAATCTGTATCTGTTGACTCTCTCGAGATTACTTCCACTGATCACCTTCGAGCACATCGACACCTTTGCACTTCAAACCTTTTTGTTTAGTTGCTAAAACCTTTGTGTTTGTTTGTTGATCTTTTGTTTGTCTCGTTGTGATGTGATTGCTTATTTGAGTTCTTTCATTGACGAGTAGAGTTGGCTGGACCGTGAGAGCGAAGAACTTCGCCGAATGGAAAAGGCAAGTTACACTTTCACCATTCCTCAACCTATATTTTCTATTATGCATGTAGCAAATTATTACTCTATGCATGTGTAGGATTATATATTAGTTATGATTTAAACCTAGTAGGATAGCCATATGTTCTGACCATGTTATATACTGCTATTGCTTTGTAGATGGGGATTGGTTGAGTTATCATTGAGCTATGTGAGGATTAATGACTTGACTAGCAAACTTAAATAGAAATCACCTCTGGGCGGGAAGGGAATGCATCCTGGGGCTCGTGCCTTGGTTAAGGAGGGACCAGGGCTAAATGCTTCCCGAATGGTTGTTTTGGTGGTGAACCGGGTGCGTCATGGTGACTACACTCTGAAAGCAGTGGGCGCCGTCCAGGCTCAAAAAGATCGGACAAACAGTGTGACTAGTAGCTTCCATGTACAACCACTGGCTATATGGGCTCTAGCTTAGATGAGTAAGTTGTGGGGAACCTGGCCCTGGTAGCTAGCTGATGTAGATATGATAGGTGTACCGGCTTCCAAAGGGTGGAGGCAACCTCTTCTGAAAGACTATGTCTCAATCTTCGGGTTGAGTCTAGTGGGAAAAGTGTACAAACCTTTGCAAAGTGTAAAAACTGATCATGATTAGCCGTGTCCACGGTTACAGACAACTTTGGGCAGCTGGGCATTATTATTGTTGGATGGTCTTGACAGATAATTCACCTTAATAAGAATTTGAGTGGGAACTTTTAATAAAGGGATGGTTGGAATTGGTGTAGCCCGATTCAACCATACTTAGGACTAGCAAGATAAATTAAAATTTGATTAGTTGTAGTATGTGAGGGAAAAACTGGCTTTCTGCAAAACTAAACCATAAGCCTTTCCTTTGACTCATCCTTCATGTAGATGTAGGTGTGTTATATATAATTTTTCGTGTGACTTGCCGTACAAATCAGATGTACTGACCCGTTGTCGGGCTGTAACCTTCGGTGTTGCAGGATTTTATACGATGAGTAAGTGATGCGATGTAGGGTTACGATGTCTATACTCAACTTGCCGGTGGAGTTGATGGACGCCACGAAGCTTATATTGTTTTCCGCTGTATTTTATTCGTAAGCTAGCCTTGAGCTATGCAGGTATGCTTTATTGTAATACTGGATCTTCGATGTAATATATATGACTTGTGGTTTATTCTTGATATTACATCATGTACTGTGTGTGCTAGCTACTTGGATTCTTAGTGAATCGGGTCGTTACAGATGGTATCAGAGACCATGTTGACTGTAGGTCGTGACCCTAGAAAATGGATAGGAAAAGCCATAGGAACAAAAGTATTCTATCACTCTTTGTTTACTTACTGTCTTTATTAGTATTTCTCATCTATTATTCATCTTCTAAAACCCCTCATCTTGTTTTACTACAAATACCCCTCTGAGTTGCTTACCCCTGAAGACAAGACATTTGAGAGGTGCATCATCAACCTCGTGGATCAATTGAAGTTATGACCACAAGAACGAGAAGAATACCCTATGAGGATAAATAAGTTTTGACACTACGAGAGGAATCTTTAAGATCAGCTTAGCTGAGAAGGATGAAGCTTAGAATCAGACCACCACTTTTAGGTGAAGTTAGATAAACGAATTTCGCGTAGTATGATGAGATCGTATGTCTTGCACATATGACCTTACTCTAGGTGTTGTTTGTGTGTTTTGACTTTGGTGACTGTATTGTTGGTTGTTATGTGTGGCCGTTGAACGTAGGTGTTTTGACTCTTTGTTGTTGAGTGCATATGCTTGGTGTTATCATTAGTGGTTGTCTTGTCGGTGTTATAGTTTTTCCCTAAACCTTGTCGTATGGGTTTAATAGATGGAGTATGGAGTAGGACTCGTCTTTTCTGGGGCAATGTCGAGACTGAAGGTGGAGCAATGGATTCATAGTATGGAGGAGCACATGAAGGTAAACCAAGTTGGAAGTGACGACATGGTCCACTATGTTGTTAAAGCGCTTGGTAGAAGAGGCCGCTACTTGGTGAACACGGAAGCAAGGATGCTAACTCGAAGAAGCTTATGTTTGGCAATTGGAGGACAGACGTTCGTAGGTGTGCACTAAGTGTACGTGGTTACCTTTTCTTTGTTAGCTGGATTTGTGGAGCGATGCATGTTCTGCTAGTTGCACTAGGAGTGTTATGTCATGATTTGTTTTGTTAAGTTTTGTCTTGTGCCCTTTGACCCTGATATGTCTTTGATTGATATTGTGTGTGGTGCCTTGCGTTTCTTGTACGTGAGTACGATAAGTTTACGTTACCTTAGACCCCTCATCTATTTAGTATGCTTCAAGACTGAAGGAGACACAACAACAAGAAGAATAAGTTGGCAAGTGACTCAGCGATACAAAGATTTCTTCGACAATGCAAAACTGAAGCCACCACCATGGAAGACCCGAAGACTTGAAGACCTAGAAGATTCAAGTTTCTACTGTTAGATCGTTCTGTGAGCTGTCATTCCTTGTTTTACCGACAATTACACATCAAAACTTATATTTTCAAAACTAGTGTGATCTTTGTATGGATATCTCTCTCTATCTCTCTCTCTACCTCGCTATCTACATTCTATTCCCCCTCATCCTTACACTGAAGAAGCTACTACAATGGCTGCTATTGTCAAGACTGGAATAAAGATGGATGCAACCGATGATGAGTTCAAAGTTAACCCCATGTGCCAGGATCTTACAACAAACAAGCACAATCTTGCTGAAGGAAGGACCACGGAGCAAGTTGTAGTTCACCAGTACACGTTTTATAGTAGATTGCGCAAACCTGAGAGTGGTGAAGAAACGATAGATGTTAGTTTGGCTTGCAGAACCATGGATTTATCTGAACCAGTTCATGATCAAGAGGAATTTTCTTCAACGCTTGTGAGGATGACCGAGTGTTAGATTACGAGATTCTCTAAACCATATACAAGGTAATGATTTTGGTGCGGGATGGATTTATCACCATGACGACTACCCTTATTATTCGCTCTTGCTATGCGGGATAGTAAATCTTGCGTGACTTACCTATAACAGAGAGACGACGATGTTAATCCTGAACCATAGAATGGTACGATGTTTGACCCCTATATAAGATTATCGTTAATAATAGTAGGTTATGCGGTGAGAATAGGCCAAGACCGTTTCATGCAGGCATCCCGTAAAAGAATTCTTGATGACCATCAAGAGAGAATCGATAGTTGCTTAGGATTGGCGCCTGACCTGTCAGCCATGAAGGTTCGGTATATGGAAGACTCCTCTTTTACTAAGGATTCAAGACTTCAAAGGAGTTGGTGAAATCTCTATGAAGGATGTGATCAGTGGAGCAAGACTCATCAAGACTATGTCGTATTCCTTTTAAGGGTGGTAGCACCCTAGCTCATCGGAGGATCGATGGACTGTCATGAAGACCCGAACCCTAACATTTCTTTCTAGCCTTCTCGAATCTCGAGGACGAGATTCCTTTTAAGGGTGGTAGTGTGTAACATCCCAAAATTCTCCAAATTTTGGAATGTTAATAAAATTAAATAGATACTGATTGTTTGCTTGATGTGTTTGATTTTCTCTGGGTTTTAATTTTTTTTGGAGTTTATGGAATATTAAAAAGAGAGGGAATAAAAGTACTTTCCCTAATATTCATAATTGGTGTTTTTGGAATTTATTATTTAAAACAAAACCAACAAAACAAAATGAGAGAAGGTAATATGACTCCGTCAACATATTAAAAGGTTGGAAAATGTTTAAAATCATTATTGGAATTCTTCTGAATATTCAAAACATTTTTCAACTCAAGGAAATTCATTTGAGAGGATATAAAACGACTTATCCCCTTTTTAATAAAGTTGAAAAACATTTAGAATATTACATTAAAGTTTTAAAATTTTTATTATGAGTATTATAAATAACTCTAAAATTATTTTAGGGATTTTATACCGCTAAGAGACTTTTTATTTCATTAAAATGATTTATTAAATATTTTAAAAGAGTTGAAAAAGTATTCCAATGGGATATTTTTATTTTACCAAATTATTTATTGGTGTAACATTTTTAAAATTTATATTTTATTATTTAGAAATGGTTTGTCAATGCTTTTGACCAAATAAAATTATTTTTAATAATTATTGAATTTTATTTGATTTATGAAAAATATTTTATATTTAAATAAAGTATTTAGAAAATGTTTTTATTTTTATTTTCCTTTTTGGAAAATGTATTCATTAAATAAATATCTTTGTATTATTTCATGAATTTAAAAATTTATTTCATATTTTTCTGATGAGTATTTATTTTTCTACAATTGTTTGAAGTTTCGGTTTTTAAAGAAAAAGGAAAAATCCGTAGCCCGACCGAGTAGTTTGTCTCCGCCTACGAGCGCATTAGAGTCCGAGTCGGACCCAGTTTGTTTTTTTTTCGTTTTTCCCTCTCAGCCTATATATAGAAATTAGAAAATCCTTTTTTGGTCTTTTTCTTTTTCTTTCCAAAAAAAACGAAGCCCTAGCCGTGGGACCCGCGGGCCAGACGCCGCCGCGGGGCCCCACGACTCGCCAGAGTCAGCCGCCGGCCACCGTCGCCACCCCGCGGCCACGTCGCCGGCCGCCGCCGCCGCCTCCGCGCCCGGCGCCGCCTCCTTGCGTCGCGCCCCCCGTGCACCGCCCGCCGCGGAACTGCGCCGCCGGAGCCGCCACGGCGAGCCGCTCGCCGGCCGCCCGAGCCGGAGCCGCGCCGCGCCTCTCACACGCCGGAGCGCGTCGCCGCCAGCCCCAACGAGCCCCTCTCCACCGCGGCCACCACCTTCTCTCGCCGGAAGCCGCCCCCTCGCCGGAGTTCACGATTTCGCCGGGGCAACTCCGGCCAGATCTGCCCCAAGGACCCGATCAAGTTTTTCGTAAAAACTTTATTCGCGGATCAGTCCTTTTGGCAGAAAACACCCCGGAGCCGTACGTGCAATATCTCCTTCACCGTGCGTCGGATCGAGGTGAAACTTTTTCCTACACGCTCGTGTTGTTCTGTACTTTAGCATGGAATAAAGTTTTGCACACTTTTGAATTTGAGTTTATTTCAAATTCAAATTCAAATCCCGGAGGCCGTATCTTTTAAACCGTTGATCCAAATCGAGTGATTCTTTTTGCGTTGGATCACTCGTTCCATGTACTTTCTGTCTATATCATGTGTACACAAAATTCCCAAGTTTCATGATCTGTTCAAAGTCAAATTCAATTCAAATTTGAACTTGCTATGACCTGTGTTGTAGTATTCCGTTTCACGTGATTCTTTTTGTATATCAGATCACTTGAGACATGTTATCGGTAAGATTCACACACTTTTCATGTGGGCATGATATTCACCTTGAATTCATAAATGTCCATGATCACAATTCCTTACCGATGAATCTGTATCTGTTGACTCTCTCGAGATCACTTCCACTGATCACCTTCAAGCACATCGACACCTTTGCACTTCAAACCTTTTTGTTTTGTTGCTAAAACCTTTGTGTTTGTTTGTTGATCTTTTGTTTGTCTCGTTGTGCTGTGATTTCTTATTTGAGTTATTTTGATGACGATAGATTTCTCGGAGTGTGACGAGTAGAGTTGACTGGACCGTGAGAGCGAAGAACTTCACTGAATGGAAAAGGCAAGTTCCACTTTGACCATACCTCAACCTATATTTTCTATTATGCAGGTAGCAAATTATCACTCTATGCATGTGTAGGATTATATATTAGTTATGATTTAAACCTAGTAGGATAGCCATATGTTCTGACCTTGTATTTCATTGTCGCCCTAGGATCGTGGTTGTTATATTCTGCTATTGCTTTGTAGACGGGGATTGGTTGAGTTATCATTGAGCTATGTGAGGATTAATGACTTGACTAGCAAACTTAAATAGAAATCACCTCTGGGCGGGAAGGGAATGCATCCTGGGGCTCGTGCCTTGGTTAAGGAGGGACCAGGGCTAAATGCTTCCCGAATGGTTGTTTTGGTGGTGAACCGGGTGCGTCATGGTGACTACCCTCTGAACGCAGTGGGCGCCGTCCAGGCTAAAAAAGATCGGACAGACAGTGTGACTAGTAGCTTCCATGTACAACCACTGGATATATGGGCTCTGGCTTAGATGAGTAAGTTGTGGGGAACCTGGCCCTGGTAGCTAGCTGATGTAGATATGATAGGTGTACCAGCTACCAAAGGGTGGAGGCAACCTCTTCTGAAAGACTATGTCTAAATATTTGGGTTGAGTCCAGTGGGGAAAGTGTACAAACCTTTGCAAAGTGTAAAAACTGATCATGATTAGCCGTGTCCACGGTTACGGACAACTTTGTGCAGCTGGGCATTATTGTTGTTGGATGGTCTTGACAGATAATTCACCTTAATAAGAATTTGAGTGGGAACTTTTAATAAAGGGATGGTTGGAATTGGTGTAGCCCGATTCAACCATACTTAGGACTAGCAAGATAAATTAAAATTTGATTAGTTGTAGTATGTGAGGGAAAAACTGGCTTTCTGCAAAACTAAACCATAAGCCTTTCCTTTCACTCATCCTTCATGTAGATTTAGGTCTGTTATATATACTTTTTCGTGTGACTTGCCGTACAAATCAGATGTACTGACCCGTTGTCGGGATGTAACCTTCGGTGTTGCAGGATTTTATACGATGAGTAAGTGATGCGATGTAGGGTTACGATGTCTATACTCAACTTGCCGGTGGAGTTGATGGACGCCACGAAGCTTATATTGTTTTCCGCTGTATTTTTTTTGTAAGCTAGCCTTGAGCTATGCAGGTATGCTTTATTGTAATACTGGATCTTCGATGTAATATATATGACTTGTGGTTTATTCTTGATATTACATCATGTACTATGTGTGCTAGCTATTGATCCAGGGACTAGCACAGAATGCACAGAGACTTGGATTCTTAGTGAATCGGGTCGTTACACCCAGCTCCTTCTGTAGCGTGGTGGAGACGTAGATGGCGCGCACGCTTAACACGGTGGTGTGGCCTGCCATGGCGGTTGGACGCGGGTGCGTGCGACGACGGCGACGGCGGGCTCTGGAGGATTTTACCCCGGCGCGTGCGAGGTGGGGAAGGAGGGGAAATGGTGGCGGGCGTGTCCAGGGGTGCACTAGGGGCGGTCTTATCCTCCAGCGCCGACGGGAGGGAGAGGGGAGGTGGGTCCGGGCTGGCAGCGGCGTGCCCGCGCTCTTCCACAGTACGGGGCAGGTGAGGGCAGGTGGGGATGGGATGGGGGCAGTTGGAGAAGAATGGGCCCGGGGTGGGCCAATCGCCCTGTGCGTAGCTTAGGTGTTTTCCCTTTTCTTTTTCTTTTATAGTTTCTCCTTTTCTGTTAGCATTTATTTTATTGCCATTTACATTTTTGTAAAATGTGTAACCTGTTCTATTAATATTGTTACACCATATTGGAGTGCTCCAAAAAGTTTGGGAGTTTTACAAACTAATTTGATATTTGTTTTGAATATTAAATGGGCAAACAATGTTGTTCTACTATTGCAATGAATTTTTTGGATTTATCAGTGGCATTATAAATACCCATAATCACATGGGCATGGCCCACTGAATATTTGTGATTTTATAAAAGTGGTCTCATGATTTTTGGACAAAGTTAATTGTCACATGATTTTTGATAATATCCAAAAGGCATTTCAGAAGGTGATC
This sequence comes from Bromus sterilis, assembly GCA_950022295.1. Classification (NCBI taxonomy): domain Eukaryota; kingdom Viridiplantae; phylum Streptophyta; class Magnoliopsida; order Poales; family Poaceae; genus Bromus; species Bromus sterilis. The sequence goes on along the minus strand of OX465596.1, from coordinate 109,757,615 downwards.
AAAGCAAAGTTGATCATGGCATGATTACATCAGTGATCAGCAACAGTGATTAGTCCACAGTACAAGTGATTACAATTACAGACACTGAGGGTGTTACAAATCTCCCCCACTACAAGGATTCTCGTCCCGAGAATTTAAGTGGTAGCGAGGAAAAGATCGGGGTATTCATCGCGAAGGCGATCTTCGCATTCCCAAGTGGCTTCATCTTCAGAATGATTCGACCACTTTACCTTGAGGAACTTGACGGTCTTGGTGCGGGTCTTGCGTTCAGACTGATCGAGAATGCGGCTCAGATGTTCTTGATAAGTCAAGTCCTGTTGCAGCTCGATCATATCATGTTCCACTTCGCGGATAGGGTCCTTGAAGCAGCGACGGAGTTGCGACACGTGGAAGACATCGTGGACTTGGGAGAGGTTCAGCGGAAATTCCAACCGGTATGCCACTGGTCCACTCCTGGAAAGGATACGGAACGGGCCAATGTAGCGAGGAGCTAACTTGCCTTTGATTCCGAAACGATGAGTGCCTCTCATCAGAGTGACACGGAGGTATGCGTATTCGCCAGGTTGATAGACCATTTCCTTGTGCTTGCGGTCATAGTTTCTCTTCTGACGAGACTGAGCGGCCTTCAGATGTTCACGAATAACACGAACTTGAACTTCAGCATGTTGGATAATTTCCGGACCAACGAGTGCTCGTTCCCCAGTTTCTGACCAATTCAGAGGGGTTCGACACTTACGTCCATAAAGAACTTCAAAGGGGGCCATCTTCAGACTAGCTTGATAGCTATTGTTATACGAGAATTCAGCAAATGGAAGAGATTCCTCCCATTTCTTACCGAATGAGATGACACAAGCTCGAAGCATATCTTCAAGCACTTGATTAACTCGTTCGACTTGTCCTTGCGACTGGGGGTGATAAGCGGTGCTGAAATTCAGGTGAGTGCCCATAGCTTCTTGGAAGCTACCCCAAAATCTTGAGGTGAAAATGTTGTCGCGGTCTGAACTGATCTCCAACGGAATGCCATGGAGGGACACAATTCTGGAAACATACAAGTCTGCTCACTGACTAGCAGAGATCGTCTCCTTGACTGGCAGAAAGTGAGCAACCTTGGAGAAGCGGTCGATGACGACAAAGATAGCATCGTGGCCTTTCTGCAACCTGGGAAAACCAGTGACGAACTCCATCTCGATCCTGTCCCACTTCCATTCAGGAATAGAAAGTGGTTGCAGAATTCTAGCAGGTCTTTGATGTTCTGCTTTCAAGCGACGGCAAACGTCACACTCGTCAACATATCGAGTGATGTCTTGCTTCATGTTAGACCACCAGTACCGCTGACGAAGGTCTTGGTACATCTTGGTACTACCAGGGTGAATCGACATAGGAGTATCATGAGCTTCTTTCTTGACGCGCGGGGTCAAGTTTAGATTGGGCTTACTCCTAGGGACCACTAAACGATTCTTGAAATACAACGTACCATCATCAGCAACAGTGAAGCATGATGGCTTTCCTCTCGCGATATACTTCGTGATCTTCTCGACATCAAAGTCACAGGTTTGTATCCACTTGATGGTGCTGTCGAGGTCCGGCTCAACAACAAGGTTATTCACATATCCCTGAGGAAAAATCTCAAGTTTTAGCTTGCGTAGCTCTTCATACAGAAGTGGCTGCTGTACTTGAACTTCAAGTTCACTACAGTAGGCTTGGCGGCTCAGGGCATCGGCCATCACATTAGCTTTGCCAGGGGTGTAATGAATATCCATGTTGAAATAGGCTATTGTCTCGAGCCATCTTTGTTGGCGGAGATTCAGATCTGGCTGAGTAAACAAGTATTTCAGGCTTTGGTGGTCAGTGTAGATCTCGCAACGATTACCGACGAGGTAATGTTGCCACAGCTTCAATGCATAAATCACCGCTGCCAATTCGAGATCATGTGTTGGATAGTTTTCTTCGTGAGCACACAACTGGCGAGAGCCATAAGCAATCACTTTGCGCTCTTGCATTAGGACACAGCCTAATCCTTGACGATATGCGTCGCAATATATCACGAAGTCCTTCCGGGTATCAGGGGGAGCAAGCACTGGGGGAGAAGTGAGCTTGTCCTTGAGAGCTTGGAAACTTTCCTGACATTTATCAGTACACTCAAACTTGACACCTTTGTGAAGCAGATTGGTCAGAGGCTTGGCAATCTTGGAGAAGTTCTTGACGAAACGACGGCAATAGCTGGAGTGTTCGAGAAAACTTCTGACTTGCTTGACAGTCTTGGGGGGAGTCCAATCCAGGATAACCTAAATACGTTCTGGGTTGACGGCAATGCCATCCTTGGAAATTACGTGACCAAGGTAGGTTACTTTGGGAAGCCAGAACTCACACTTAGAATACTTAGCGTAGAGTTTGTGCTCTCGAAGCTTTTCCAGTATAAGACGAAGGTGTTCAGCATGTTCTTCTTCATTCTTGGAGTATATTAAGATATCATCCAGATAAACCACAACAAACTTGTCGAGATATTCCATGAATATATAGTTCATCAATCGAGAAAAGGTGGCTGGGGCATTGGTTAGGCCAAAGGACATGACAGTGTACTCATATGAACCATAGCGAGTTATGAAGGCGGTCTTCGGAATGTGCTCTTCACGGACCCGGATCTGATGGTAACCCAACCTAAAGTCGAGTTTCGAGAACACCGTAGATCCAGCAAGTTGATCATACAGATCGTTGATCCGAGGAAGCGGATACTTGTTCTGTATTGTTGCCTGGTTGATAGGTCGATAATCTTGGACTAAACGGTTCGTGCCATCACTCTTCTTGACAAAGAGCGAAGGTGCTCCCCAAGAAGAGGAACTGGGGAGAATGAATCCTTTCTGAAGTGCCTTGTCGATTTCCTCCTTAAGTTCAAGGAGTTCATGTGGCGGCATCTTGTAAGGACGCTTGGCAATAGGAACAATGTCTGGCTTCAAGTCGATGACGAATTCGACATCTCTGGTCAGGGGTATTCCCGACAGTTCTTCTGGAAAGACGTCGGGAAAATCACGAACGACCGGAACGTTCTCAATCCCTTCCAGAGGTGAGACATTCAAAGAATTCATCATAAAGATATGCGTTTCAGCATCACGGGTAATTCGGGTGGTGTGGTTAACAATCTCGCCGGAGGGGTGAAAAAGTCGGACATAACTGGTGCCACAATACAGTGCGGCATCGTGAACTTTCAACCAATCCATTCCTAGAATGAGGTCTATGGTGGAGGTTTTCAGGATGATGGGAGACACAAGGAATATAATCCCTTCGACGTTATTGGTGACATCGTGTACCATCATGGAGGTTTGGCAACGGCCTCCAGGGGTGCGAACAATCATCAGTGGGTTCATCTTCTCAAACATAATGTTACACGATAATGCAAATGCTTCCGACATGAATGAATGTGATGCTCCTGAATCAAATAAAACAGTAGCAGGTGCGGATTTAACGAGAAGGGTACCCATCACGGTAGCGGGTTGTTCCTGAGCTTCGTCAACATTAATGTTGTAAGCATGTCCACGAGCATGAGCAGCAGACCCAGTGTTATAGTTGGGGGTCCTATTGTTGCCACGACCATTTCCGCGGCCAGTAGGGTGAACTACCAGTTGCTTCTATTTCTGGGGGCACTCTCTAGAAAAATGACCAGGCTGGCGGCACGTGAAGCATAATACATCCTGAGGACGAAGGGGTGTAGCATTGGTTGGTGGAGGCAGAGCTCTTGGCATCTGCGGTGGCGGAGGCAGACGGGGTGCAGCATAAGACGGCCTTGGAGCAGGGGCAGGTGAATGGGTCACACTGTGAGGGAGCCAGATGCGACGCTTCTGTGTTGCGCCCGAAGATGAGCCAATGTCACGATAGCGTTTCAGTGAGTTCTTGTGCTCCATCTGGGCAGTCTCGACGGTGATAGCCGTGTTCACCATGTTGGCGCTGATAGGCTTCAACAGTCATGTTGCCCTGAGTGAGGTTGCGGAATTCTTCCTCCTTACAATCCATGATCCCCTGAGGAATGTAGCGGGCACGGAAGGCGGACTGAAATTCATCCCAAGTGATGACTTCTCCGACTGGCTATGAACGCTTGTGGGTGCTCCACCACTGAGCAGCGGCGCCTTTCAGTTGATAGCACGCAAAGTTCACATAGTCGGCTGGATCGACATTAGCAGACTCCAGCTCGTGAGTGATGTCGCGAAGCCAGTCATCAGCATCCAACGGCTGAACAGTGTTGCGGAACATAGTGGGGTTGAGGCGGCTGAAGTCGTGCAGAGTCACGGTGGCATGCTGATGGTGGTGCCCATTCTGATTCGGCTGGGGGAACTGAGCCATGACATTCTCCATGAACTGACGGTTCAACTCAAACTACTGGATCATCCCGGCCATGTAATCTGGCGGCGGAGGTGGGTCGTTGGCAGCACGACCACGTCCACGACCACGACCACCACGACCAGCCATCGTGCTAGAATTTAACAGGGGTATTTCAGCGATGGAAATTTTAACGAGATACCGGAATCAAGCCTGAAGTAAAGAGACAACAAGAGGAGGAGCAGATATATAGGAGTAGTCATATAAGACATACACATTCACACACGGAGTCATTCGAAAATCGGGCAGCGTAACGTCGTAGAAATTAAGGAAAAAGGACTCAGTAGGCGGCGCGCAGACCGCGGTAAGGATTACACGACGCGGCATAGATTCCACTATGTCAATCACGCCGCAAGAAAACTGTTGGCCACAGGAGTTAATGCCAGAGAACGCGCGGCCTGCCCAGAATGAGAATGGGATCAGCGGTCCGTGTAACAGCCCAGTTTTCACAAAAATTAAAATTTTTTTTTCGGTGTGAATTGTTTGATTGTCTGTTTTGTTTGCGGTGTTTACATCCCCGATTTATCGATCGGTGATTATTTTCCCCCCTCTTATCTCGTATCGGATGGAGACCGACCCTTGCCACCCGGACACTCGACCTTTGCGACACCGGGTTTCACCCGATCACCGTCGCGAAAACCGCACGAGACCAGCCGCAGCCAACGGAACGAAAAACCCCGTTTAATAATTAAACAGGATATTTTTATAGCGCGCCGGAAAGTGTTCTCGGAACGGTTCCAGTGCGAGGTGAACGCCGCCGGCTCGACGCGCTGATCGCGCAGTTTGAAGTTTTACCCGAATCGGAGGTACTGCGGACCCCCGGCGGTCAGAAACGTGAGCACCGCGCGCGCGAGAGAAAATCCGGGGATGTTTTTGCAAAATGCCAGCCACCGGGGCTATATAAATACCACCACCCCACTTAGGGTTTCCCTAAGCACCAAGGCAGCCACCAGCCCCAGATCTGGCACAAAATACCCCATTTTTCGTCCAACCTAGCTCCAGATCTGAGATTTTTCGTCCATGCGACCTGGACCGTCAGATCTCACGATCCGACGGCCCAGGGAGCACCCAGCCTCCTCTCTCCTCTTCCTCCTCCACGCAGCCGCCTCGTGCCTGTGGGAAACCGCCGCCGCCGTGCTCGCCTCCGGCCACCGCGCTCCCTCGCCGGCTCCTCCTCTCCTCCCTCTCCCTGCGCCCCCTTCCCTCCTTCTCCTCTTCTCACCCCGCCTCCTTCTTCCTTGCAGCTTGCAGCAGGAGCCCGCAGCGATGGCTGATCACGGCTCCCGCCATGGAGCTCACCAAGCTCCGCCCGAGCCGCCGCGGCCACGCGCCCGCCGCCGGCCACCGGATCCAGCGCCCAACCACCCTCGCCCGCTTCAACCGCCTCCGGCCAACCCCTGCACCGCGCCTCCTCGCCGGGAGCCCACCGCCGCCGCCCCTCCTCGCTCGGGACGAGCTCGAGCCCCTGCTCGCTCGCTCCTGCGCGTGGACGCCGAGCTGGGCCGGCGCGCCCCCAAGGCCCAGGAGCAGCCAGCCCAGGCCGCCCGCTCCACTTGGGCCTCGGCCCAAGAGGTGAGGTTGCCCCCCTTTTTTTATTTTTTTATTAGTTCTGTTTGTTTTTCTGTTGGGCCCAATAGCACTAGTTTCGGCCCGTTTAGTTTTTTTTGCTAGGTTTTATCTATTAATTTAGGCAGATTGTATTGTTTTATTGCGGTGCTTATATCTTTTCACCGGTAGCTCCGATGGAGACGCTTTCTACATGAAAGTTGCTCCATTTTGCGCGTAGATTACTAAAATGTTGCTTGTTGCCATGTTTGAGCTTGTTTACTTGCTGTTTACCTGCTATTTACAACTGCTTGCCACTGTAAACTGTAACTGCAATAACTTTTTAACCGTTGCTCTGATTAAAATGTTCTTTATATGTAACTTGTCTAGAATTGCATGTAGATTGTGTTTATGCTGTTCTTGCTTGATAATTAAAATAATAAAATATTGTTTAGGGCAAAACAATACCAAATTCCATCTTATCGTGGGGTCCGCAATAGTATGCCATGTGTAGGTTTTACCCCCACTTAAATTGACTAGCTTAGGTAGTTTATTTATGCTTCACCTCTTGCCATGGTTCTGTGCTATGCCATGCTTGAGTGAGATTCCATGTTAACAACCTTTGTTGATCACCTGTAGCTAAACAACTTGAACCACCGTAAACGTGCAGTATCGTCGTGTGTGATGAGTACTCCACTTAGCCTATTAGTAACCTCTCTTGACGGTAGGTGCGATATCTCGTGTTGCCTTCTTGTTGATGCTTGCTCGTGTTTTCTTTGTAGTAATAGATGCTTGCTCGTTGATTGTTTTCCAGTGTTTACCCTCTTGTGTGCTTCGCGGGTACCTCTCGGAGACGTTCCGAGCTTGCGATCAACTACACCTTCAGAACCCGACTTATCAACAGGCAAGGACTATACATTACTTATGATCCATTCTATTTCAACCAGCGGTTTGCATGCTAGTCTAGGATAGGTCCGATGTTTGATCGTACCACATGTTTACAGCCTCTTTCAAACCGATACAACCATGTCCCTGCCCAGCAAACCTTGTACTGCTATGTTACTATTGCTCGTTGCTCAGCCCCTGCTTAGTATGCATGCTTAGGATGCTACGATGTTACCGTGTTACTCTTTGGTTTGGGATATCACATTATTATATTATTGTTGATGATATGGTTATTATTATAATGTTGACTATATTCGACGAAGGATGGAAGGTATAGGCTATCCCGCCCCGATGCTTTGTTCCATTCGAGTCACCTAGGATCCGAGTCCCGGGTATTGGTTTTAAGACTGAGCGTGCCTAACCGCGTGTGGGATTTTATGGGGTCCCCTTTTCTTACCTACCTAGCTTCAAACATTTCTAGTGGTGGCCCAAGCTGATTTACCATTTGAAACCGTGTGTGTGCTGGTCGGCCGCCAGTTGTTTACAAACCACCCTGGACCAGTGAGGACTTAGTTCCCTTGCTGGCCCACTTTGTCCGGCTGAGGACCCGGTGTCCCATGTGTGATTAACCGGCTATCCAAACCTGCGACAGACGGTTGAGACCAGATCGAGAGCGTGGCCGGCTCCTGAGATGGATGTCGACTCACCGGGGGCCACCCGGTTTTGTTCGTTGTTAGTTAGAGGGACTTGTCATTTCGGATCTCTTGGAACTAAATCATAAAATGGTTGCCTGTGATGGGTAGCAACTGAGAGAGATGGACGAGCGTGCGGAGCCTCGTAATGGGCAGTTGGTACACCCCTGCAGGGTTAAATCTTTTCGAGAAGCCGTGTCCACGGTTATGGACGACTTGAGACATACTCCTTGTTAATAGACAACAACAACTGAGATAATCTTAATATAACTTGATCAACGTGTGTGTGTGCCTTGACTGCTTCTTCTTCGTCGGGATGCGAAGAGGAGGACAAGGATAGGATAGGTGTTATGCTTGCGTAAGTAGTTGATAGCAAGACTTGTTGGAGGCGATTTCCTCATCGAATGTTTGGCTTCTTACCTTACTCTCTAGATCGTTAGACACTTCATAAATGCTAGTGCGGCAGCAACCTCACTACTTACCCCTTCCTTACCGTAAACCACTAGTTGTCCTAGAATGACGAGTGATGAAGTCCTTGCTGGGTCAGATGACCACTACAGTTGGATGCTGAGTACCTCTGTACTCATGATACTACCCCCAAACTCTTTTCAGGGTTCTGATCGACAACAGGTATGGTGACCGACGTTTCACGTGGAGACCCGACGACGACTAGTTAGGCGGATCCCGGCGGAGGGCCTGGACCCGTGTGGTTATGGGACCGATGTTTTTCTCTTTGCCAGTAGGCATTTGCTTGTAGTCTGTACCGAGACATATATCTTCCCCTGTTGTATTGTATTTAAGGAAGTTGTACGCCGATTGTATGAGATGTTGTAACCTTGTATCTGTAATGTTGTGATATCATGTTGGAAATCCGGGGCATATGGCTTTGTCATATGTCGCCGTGGGACCGATATGTGCTTCGTCCCCGGATCTGGGTGGAAACACCTAGATCTGGAACAGTACCGCATATCGGGCCTTACAACTTGGTATCAGAGCCTTACCGACCGTAGGATCCCTTCTCTGGCCGAAGTTGAGTCTAGACAAAAACTATTTTGTAGTTACTAAGTTAGTTGTCGGAGAGTAGGATCTTTTTACTCCTTACCCTTGCTCTGGTCAGGACAAGTGTAGTTAGTGTTTTATTCTCGTCTTATCCTCCTCAAAACTCTAGGATCTCGAGTGTGTGGAGTTTCGGAACCGTTACAATCCCTTGCTTGCAGCGTATTGTCTCGATTCCGACCTCAGGTTGGGAATTCTCGTAGTACCTTTAGCTTTCTTCGATTCGGTTATCATCTGGGTCATCCATTGCCATCCATCCTTTTGCCGGTGTTTCCACGACTTGCATCGAAAACACTATCATTTGATCCAGTTAACGTTGTCGTTCTTCCTCTTGACACTGACGGTTTCGTTTTTTCGACGATGTCGTCTCTCTGCGGAAATTTATCTCGAATGAAGTTCGACGTCGACATGGAGCAGAGTCCCTTGTTTGTGGTGTTGAAGATCATCGACTCTCTTATTTTCCCCCTTCCCCTCTCCCCCGGATCATCTTGGATCTCGGGACGAGATCCCTTGTTGGTGGTGTTGTATTGTAACAGCCCAGTTTTCACAAAAATTAAAATTTTTGTTTTTGGTATGAATTGTTTGATTGTCTGTTTTGTTTGCGGTGGTGGCATCCCCGATTTATCGATCGGCGATTATTTCCCCCCCTCTTATCTCGTATCGGATGGAGACCGACCCTTTCCACCCCGACACTCGACCTTTGCGACACCGGGTTTTGCCCGATCACCGTCGCGAAAACCGCACGAGACCAGCCGCAGCCAACGGAACGAAAAACCCCGTTTAATAATTAAACGGGATATTTTTATAGCGCACCGGAAAGTGTTCTCGGAACGGCTCTAGAGCGAGGTGAACGCCGCCGGCTCGACGCGCTGATCGCGCAGTTTGAAGTTTTACCCAAATCGGAGGTACTGCGGACCCCCGGCGGTCAGAAACGTGAGCACCGCGCGCGCGAGAGAAAATCCGGGGATGTTTTTGCAAACTGCCAGCCACCGGGGCTATATAAAGACCACCACCCCACTTAGGGTTTCCCTAAGCACCTAGGCAGCCACCAGCCCTAGATCTGGCACAAAATACCCCATTTTTCGTCCAACCTAGCTCCAGATCTGAGATTTTTCGTCCATGCGATCTGGACCGTCAGATCTCGCGATCCGACGGCCCAGGGAGCACCCAGCCTCCTCTCTCCTCTTCCTCCTCCACGCAGCCGCCTCCTGCCCGTGGGCAACCGCCGCCGCCGTGCTTGCCTCCGGCCACCGCGCGCCCCCGCCGGCTCCTCCTCTCCTCCCTCTCCCTGCGCCCCCTTCCCTCCTTCTCCTCTTCTCACCACGCCTCCTTCTTCCTTGCAGCTCGCAGCAGGAGCCCGCATCACGGGCTTACCATGGCTGCCGCCATGGAGCTCGCCAAGCTCCGCCCGAGCCGCCGCGGCCATGCGCCCGCCGCCGGCCGCCGGATCCAGCGCCCAACCACCCTCACCCGCTTCAACCGCCTCCGGCCAACCCATGCACCGCGCCTCCTCGCCGGGAGCCCGTCCGCCGCCGCCCCTCCTCGCTCGGGACGAGCTCGAGCCCCCGCTCGCTTGCTCCTGCGCGTGGACGCCGAGCTGGGCCGGCGCGCCCCCAAGGCCCAGCAGCAGCCAACGCCAGCCAGCCTAGGCCGCCCGCTCCACTTGGGCCTCGGCCCAAGAGGTGAGGCTGCCCTCCTTTTTTTATTTTTTTTTGTTCTGTTTTTTTTTCTTTTGGGCCCAATAGCACTAGTTTCGCCCCGTTTAGTTTTTTTGCTAGGTTTTATCTATTTATTTAGGCAGATTGTATTGTTTTATTGCGGTGCTTATATCTTTTCACCGGTAGCTCCGATGGAGACGCTATCTACATGAAAGTTGCTCCATTTTGCGCGTAGATTATTAAAATGTTGCTTGTTGCCATGTTTGAGCTTGTTTACTTGCTGTTTACCTGCTATTTATAACTGCTTTCCACTGTATACTGTAACTGCAATAACTTTTTAACCGTTGCTCTGATTAAAATGTTCTTTATATGTAACTTGTCTAGAATTGCATGTAGATTGTGTTTATGCTGTTCTTGCTTGCTAATTAAAATAATAAAATATTGTTTAGGGCAAAACAGTACCAAATTCCATTTTATCGTGGGGTCCGCAATAGTATGCCATGTGTAGGTTTTACCCCCAGTTAAATTGACTAGCTTAGGTAGTTTATTTATGCTTCATCTCTTGCCATGGTTGTGTGCTATGCCATGCTTGAGTGAGATGCCATGTTAACAACCTTTGTTGATCACCTGTAGCTAAACAACTTGAACCACCGTAAACGTGCAGTATCGTCGTGTGTGACGAGTACTCCACTTAACCTGTTAGTAACCGCTCTTGACGGTAGGTGCGATGTCTCGTGTTGCCTTCTTGTTGATGCTTTCTCGTGTTTGCTTCGTAGTAATAGATGCTTGCTCGTTGATTGCTTTCCAGTGTTTACCGTCTTGTGTGCTTCGCGGGTACCCCTCGGAGACGTTGCGAGCTTGCGATCAACTACACCTTCGGAACCCGACTTATCAACAGGCAAGGACTATACATTACTTATGATCCATTCTATTTCAACCAACGGTTTGCATGCTAGTCTAGGATAGGTCCGATGTTTGATCCTACCACATGTTTACAACCTCTTTCAAACCGATACAGCAATGTCCCTTCCCAGCAAACCTTGTACTGCTATGTTACTATTGCTCGTTGCTCAGCCCTTGCTTAGTATGCATGCTTAGGATGCTACGATGTTACCCTGTTACTCTTTGGTTTGGGATATCACATTATTATATTATTGTTGATGATATGATTATTATTATAATGTTGACTATATTCGACGAAGGATGGAAGGTCCAGGCTATCCCGCCCCGATGCTTTGTTCCAATCGAGTCACCTAGGATCCGAGTTCCGGGTATTGGTTTTAAGACTGAGCGTGCCTAACCGCGTGTGGGATTTTATGGGGTCCCCTTTTCTTACCTACCTAGCTTCAAACATTTCTAGTGGTGGCCCAAGCTGATTTACCATTTGAAACCGTGTGTGTGCTGGTCGGCCTCCAGTTGTTTACAAACCACCCTGGACCAGTGAGGACTTAGTTCCCTTGCTGGCCCACTTTGTCTTGCTGAGGACCCGGTGTCCCATGTGTGATTAAACGGCTATCCAAACCTGCGACAGACGGTTGAGACCAGATCGAGAGTGCGGCCGGCTCCTGAGATGGATGTCGACTCACCGGGGGCCACCCGGTTTTGTTCGTTGTTAGTTAGAGGGACTTGTCGTTTCGGATCTCTTGGAACTAAATCATAAAATGGTTGCCTGTGATGGGTAGCAACTGAGAGAGATGGACGTGCGTGCGGAGCCTCGTAATGGGCAGTTGGTACACCCCTGCAGGGTTAAATCTTTTCGAGAAGCCGTGTCCACGGTTATGGACGACTTGAGACCTACTCCTTGTTCATAGACAACAACAACTGAGATAATCTTAATATAACTTGATCAACATGTGTGTGTGCCTTGACTGCTTCTTCTTCGTCGGGATGCGAAGAGGAGGACAAGGATAGGATAGGTGTTATGCTTGCGTAAGTAGTTGATAGCAAGACTTGTTGGAGGCGATTTCCTCATCGAATGTTTGGCTTCTTACCTTACTCTCTAGATCGTTTGCCACTTCATTAATGCTAGTGCGGCAGCAACCTCACCACTTACCCCTTCCGTACCGTAAACTACTAGTTGTCCTAGAATGACGAGTGATGAAGTCCTTCATTTGTCAGATGACCAATACAGTTGGATGCTGAGTACCTCTGTACTCATGATACTACCCCCAAACTCTTTTCAAGGTTCTGATCGACAAAAGGTATGGTGACCGACGTTTCACGTGGAGACCCGACGACGACTAGTTAGGCGGATCCCGGCGGAGGGCCTGGACCCGTGTGGTTATGGGACCGATGTTTTTCTCTTTGCCAGTAGGCATTTGCTTGTAGTCTGTACCCAGACATATATCTTCCGCTGTTGTATTGTATTTAAGGCAGTTGTATGCCGATTGTATGAGATGTTGTAACCTCTTATCTGTAATGTTGTGATATCATGTTGGAAATCCGGGGCATATGGCTTTGTCATATGTCGCGGTGGGACCGATATGTGCTTCGTCCCCGGATCTGGGTGGAAACACCTAGATCTGGAACAGTACCGCATATCGGGCCTTACAGTCCGGGACCTGGGGTAGAACTCCTGCGACATGACTCAATCAATGGGGAAGCACCAGAACGCCGGGTGGAATCAAGAGAACGTGATCCTAATGTCAGAGTTAGTAAAACTTACCAGCAAGGATAAGAGAGCAGAGTCCCAGAGCATAGGTAAGGAGAAAAGGATCCTAATACCATAGATATCACACGTAGTGACATCGATGTGGGCCCGTAAGCCAAATATTAAGTTAGAAAAGTAGTTTTTTCAAATTCTGGAATCAACTTCGACCAAGTAGTGGTGGGGTGGCTTCCTACAGGCAGTCGGCTCACATACCAACTAGTGACGCCCCCAAAATCAATCCGTGTACAGTAATCATACACGCAGGGTACACGGGTGAGATTAGGGTGCCACGGTGAGAATATCACAGCACAACACTAAACACAAAAGGATAAACCAATATGTTACAATACCAGGGATCACGAGGATCCGAATACATAAGTCATACAAGCCATAATATCTGAGTACAGACACAGTTAGTCAAGTTTTTCCTTAAGAAGGCTAGCACAAATGACATCAGAGATACAGATCGAAAAGGCGAGGCCTCCTGCCTGGGATCCACCGAACTACTCCTGGTCGACGGGGAACTCGACGTCGTAGTAGTCGCCTCCGGGGTACTCCTACTCCTGGGCTCCAACGTCGACTGCAGCGGCCGATCAGGCAAATTGAAAAGGGGAATAAAGCAAAGGTGAGTATCTAGCATACCCTCGAGTCTTACGTCCGCTACTAAGCATTTATGCATTGTATCAAATGGAAAGGGGAGGCTATATATAGTGGACTGCAAGGTAGAAATCAGAATAAGGGTAAGAAACTAGGCCTATCGAAGACTAGCATCTTCCGACGAGTCTTGCAGCATGAGCTAAGAATCAGCCAACAGTTTATATAAAGCATAAAGTAATAATGCAGCAGAAGTTGCTGCAACATTGTATAATAGTAAGTTGTAATAATTAGAAATGCCTCCGAGGTCCCTTCCTCGACATCCTGGCGAGGAAGAAAACCGAACCATACAGTTTAATAGTAGTAGTTTGTAGTGGTAAGATCCAGCTTGAGCATAAAGCGACCTGTTACCGTGGACACGGCTATTCGAATAGATCAATCTTCCCTGCAGGGGTGCACTTCTGTTACACTAAAACGCACGGATCACCGGGGTGGCGTACACCTTGTTAGGGAATGCCCCATCGAGGGTATCCGACACTCTAGAGCCCATCTTTCAAACTCAATAGATAGGCCATCCGCCGGTCTAAATCCTAAGTACGCAGGGCCTTGGACCCCAACCCTGACGTACTCCTGCACGGTGCATGGGTGGCCGGGAAGCCGTAACAAAAACAACACAGCTCGAGCCAAAGAAGACACCGCACTTCCCGGCAATCAGCCCGCGGTACTGCTGACGTCTGAAGAGTCCTCGGACGAGACCATGAAGTAGAGGAGCCCATAACTCATTATCCCACGTGTAGGCCGCGCGTACAAGCCAAAAGGCTACTCAAGTCATCCGACTAACCATTTAGTATTTTATTAATTTGCGGGACAACCGTTATCGTTGCCTCGACTTAACTGACCCGCGGACAACGACAGCAGTCAGGACCACCAATACATCGGTGCCTACCCTGTCGTCCCACCAAGTCTCTGCGGTTACCAACAAGGTGAACCATCTCCTTACCTTGTCTCGCGTGTGCTCCTGGAGGAGCTCGACTTTCGTGGTTTGGTAACTCTCGCGGCCAACGATCAGGGGCCAAGCACACCGGTACGCTGGTCGTACCCTCCCTGTCGTCCCGTCGCAATATCTCTCGCGGGCATCGTTTGGTCGCCCGACTTCTTACCTGAAGGACAACCGTTGCTCAAGTACCTAGAGCGGCAACGAGTGGAGTACAAGGATTACTCCTTGATAGCTCACACTTGATGGTGGCTCGGTAGAGCCGAGCTAGGGGGCCTGAGGTGGTGTCTGCATTGTACCGTACCTGTGCAAGTATAATATTTGTATCCGCATTCCCTCCCCTGAGTGATCACGACCCTCTATCTAATCCTAGCTAACAATGCGCAAGGCTCACTGCTGAATATAATATATATAATAGGCAGCATAGGATAAAGTAAGGTACATCAAGGGGCGACAAAAACATGCTATGCAATTGAATAGGATCGTAATCGTAGCAGCAGCAGTAATGCCTAGTGCAAGAAAAGTACGGAAAGATAGGCGATATCTTGGGAAGATAATGGCTCTTCTTGCCTGGAAGCTCGAGGGTAGGGGTAGGGTCGTCCACGAAGTAGTCGTACTCAGCAGCGGTGTAGTCGACGGCAGCAGCGGGGTCCACCGGAGATTAAGGGGGGGAAGAAACAGTAAATACACAGCAAGCATATACAAACAGATGCATGACATGACAGATGCAATGCTAACGGTGTTCTAATGCAGTGCAATGCACGTTGCTCGAAGCGGGAATTCATCCGGGGATGAAATACCGGCTCCGGGTGATTATCGGACAGGGTGTCCGGAGGGGGAAAGTACCATGCCGGAGGTGTCGTGGACATCCGACAAACATGTGAAAGGTGTATCCGTGTTAGTTGATCCATTCTAAACAACTTTCGTGTTCAGAATAAATTCATCCGGATACTTTATCGGTATCCGGCAATCATCAGACAGCCAGTCCGGAGGGGGACGATTCGATGTTCGGTAAGTTGGAGGGGGTGGTAGACATATGGATAGCGTATTCGTATTTGTTATATTTATCTGATCAATTTTCATGTATAAAGTTTTTGAATCTGAGTTACGGTTTAAAAGTTATTCAAATTCAAAGTTTAAATCGTTTAAAAAGAATTACTGAATTTCTTTTTATTATTATAACAACACGATCCAAAACATTAGAGTTGACTGGTCAAACCTGACCAGAGGGTCCCACTGGTCAGCCCCACATTAAATAAAACAGTTTATTTAATATAATTAACAGTGGGGTCCCACATGTCATACACTGATATTAAACTAATTATTTTAATTATTGAATCTGACAGGTGGGGCCTAGATGTCATAGACACTAATGCAATTAACTGTTTAATTATCTAGGGATTAATTAAAGGGGCAGGGCCCACATGTCAGTGAATTAATAGTTATCTCTGTTATTTTAACCAGAGGGATTGCTTAGCGAGGTGGGGCCCAGTCATCAGTGGTTGATTAGCCACTAACAGTGAACCTGACCGGGGAGGCCCACCGGTCAGCCTCACGGGAGCACATCGGCGACGAGGAACACGGCGGAGCTCACTGGCGACGACCTAGCGCACGTTCTGGTAGATGGTTTCGTACGGGACTTGCTCCATTCGATCGAGTAGAGCACGCCGCGTCGAACGGTAGCCGGGCGGTGGCGAATGGTGAGAGGAATCGAACTCGGGGTAAATAATGGGCGGAGCTGCGCGTTGGGCCCTAATGGCAAGTTCCTATACGCGATGATTTCGTTTGATCCAATGCGTCAAATTGATCATAAGCTCTATGGGAAGCATATTGGTGCAGCTAGCGCAGGCTGTGGTGGCTTGAGCGCTCGGCTTCGACAACAATGGCGACTGCCGGAGTAGGGCAAAGGCGGGGGGTTCCCACGGGCTTATAGGGCGGCAACAGGAAACTGGGGACGGCGAAGCTGCTCACCAGGAGCGTGTCGAGGCTGGCAATGGGATCGACGGAGTCGCGAGGCGGCCGGAATTGCTGTGCGATCTCGCCGGCTGGAGGTTGAAGGTGACCCGATGGCGCGCGATGCAGTGGCTTCGGGCCCAGCTCCTTCGTTAGCGTGGTGGAGACATCGATGGCGCGCACGCTTGACACGGTGGTCTGGCCTGACGTGGCGGTTGGACGCGGCTGCGTGCGACGACGGCGACGGGGGGCTCGGGAGGATTTTCCCCCGGGGCGTGTGAGTTGGGGAAGGAGGGGGAATGGTGGCAGGCGTGTCCAGGGGGTGCACTAGGGGCGGTCTTATCCTCCAGCGCCGACGGGAGGGAGAGGGGAGGCGGGTCCGGGATGGCAGCGGCGTGCCCGCGCTCTGCCGCCGTACGGGGCAGGTGAGGGCAGGTGGGGATGGGATGGGGTAGTTGGAGAAGAAGGGGCCCGGGGTGGGCCTGTCTCCCTGTACGTAGCTTAGGTGTTTTCCCTTTTCTTTTTCTTTTATGTTTTCTCCTTTTCTTTTAGCATTTATTTTATTGCCATTTACATTTTTGTAAAATGTGTAACATGTTCTATTAATATTGTTACACCATATTGGAGTGCTCCAAAAAGTTTGGGAGTTTTACAAACTCATTTGATATTTGTTTTGAATATTAGATGGGCAAACAGTGTTGTTATACTGTTGCAATGAATTGTTTGGATTTATCAGTGGCATTATAAATACCCATAATCACATGGGCATGGCCACTGAATATTTGTGATTTTATAAAAGTGGTCTCATGATTTTTGGACAAAGTTAATTGTCACATGATTTTTATTAATATCCAAAAGGCATTTCAGAAGGTGATCAAAGAAAAGTTGATCATGGCATGATTACATCAGTGATCAGCAACAGTGATTAGTCCACAGTACAAGTGATTACTATTACAGACACTGAGGGTGTTACAATGACAAACTCCAGTGACACACCTGCAAGCTTAAATAATGAACATAGTTGTGATAAATATAGCAAGTGTTCACCTGGATGTCTATCTCCTGCATAACGATTAGCTAAGACATACATGATGATGCCAGATGGTATTTTGCAAGGCACAATTTCAGCAGGGGTGGGAGTGACCACCACAGTTGTGCGGAATTTCCCCATAAACAACGAACCAAGAGTGGAGGTGTCCATAAGGAGAAAAGTAGTAACAGCCAAACAAAAACAGAAATATAAAAACTTCCTTACCAGCTTCACTTACTAACAGCGTTATGCTTCCTGGCAAACAGTACTTGATGACTCTCAACTGTAGGGGATCGTTTGTAGCGTTTTCAATAAATAAGAGTGTCGAACCCAACAAGGAGTAGAAGGTATTGGTAAGTGACTTTGGTAAAGAAATAGCTGCAGGAACTGAAAGATAGCTTTTTAGGGGGCTTCGGTATAAGAAATAATAGGTAAAGAGAGTAAAGTGAAAGGCACTTAGGAGTAACAAGTGGCCCAATCCTTTTGAGCAAAGGACAGGCATAGCAACTGAACTTATAAAGTCTAATGCGTTCTTGAGGACACACGGGAGAGATAGTCACGTGCTTTCGCCGTACTCCATATCGGTACTATGTGTTGTGTTGATAAGTGTTGAGTGGGTGGATCTATGCTAGTACACCCTCTAGACTAAGATAAGTGCACTCTTATTATTAAACACCTTGAAAGCATCCGCAAATGCAAGATAGTAATTAAGGCAGAAGCCTAACCATAGCAATACGATCGATGATCCATTGATCCCTTGTGCAAAAGCCTGCGAACTGGGGTTCAGGTTTCTGTCACTCCGACAACCCACCATAAGCATTCTTTATACACAAAGCATTCCCCTAGGTCCTTGATAAGGCGAAGTGTTGAGTGTTCGACTCACATAACACCACTAGGAAAATAACAAGACAACTTAAATATCAAACAACACATATTACTTCAACATCATAAGACTACTAACAACTAGACTTTTCCCATGTCCTCAAGAACTAAAGTAACTACTCACAAGACATAAAAGAGATCATGATCAGTGGGGATAAATAAATGATAAATAATCTGGACACAATGATATTTCTCAAACAAAACTCAATAGCGTTCATCACACGGTAGTAATCAACACCGGTAAAGTAGAGAGGATAGATAGTACGGATTACAACAAAAGTTGGACTTGTGAGGTGAGATTGGATGAAGATGAAGATGGTGCTAATGTTTGGGATGATGTTGATGATGATCTCGATGATGCCCATGACGATGCAGATGATGATGGCGACGATATCCCCTTCCGGGAGGTGTTCTCCCCGGCGGAATCTGCCCGCCGGAGATGTCTTTTCTCCTCTGTTGGTGTCCTCCACGGAGCGGCGGCGGAACTCGCGAAAACTCTCCTCTCTTTAGGTTTTTCGGATAACGAGTGATATATAGGCCAGAGGGGGGAGCCAGGAGTGGCCCCAGGGGTCCAGGAACCCTCCCGGCGCAGACAGGGTGGGGGTCACGCCAGGTGGCCGCCTGGGCACCCTGTGGCCCCCCTCTGGCTCCTCTTTTGCGTGTCTTCGTCATCCTTCTGGAAAATTACCTCCGTCGATTTTCAGGTAATTTTGAGGTCTTCTCCTTCAGCAACTCAGCGTCCACTTTTTACCGCTGAATCCTACATCTGCTGCTTTGGCATCGGAAAGTTGCAAACTGTGTAAATTAATCCAAAACAACATAAGAATAGTATCATATTATGAAATATATCAATGAATAAGAAAGAATTACTATATAAAATAGTGATGCATTTTGGAGGTATCATCATCCACCTTGAGATATCTATCCAGAACATCTCGTTGGTATTAAGTTGTGAGCCCCACCTAAAGTGTAAACCCAAAGCAACATACAACTACATTAAAAAGCACTTTGCGTAAAGTAAACAATCATTGCAACCGCGGTTACAAGCACCGTTGTTTTCCCCCTTGTGGCAACACCACATCCCCTAGACTCATGTTTCTGTCACTCAAGCGTGTCATCAGGGGGCATGAACCCACAATCGAGCATAACATTCCCTCTTGGAGTTACTACCGACTACTTGGCCAAAGCAATAAACAGCAACAGAGAATGTGCAAGAATTACTTAGGAACAAAAATATAAAAGATAAGAACCAAATATATTACTCTGTCACAATCTGAACATAATCTCATAATCCATTAGATCCCATCAAAATCAACATAGGAACAGCAGAAATATTACATATGTGCCTCGAACATGTAGGGCAGCTCCCGAGGTCTAAACCATGAAGAACAAAGAGGGGAGGAGAACATCACATAGCTACTGATCATGGACCCATTGTCCAAAGGAAACTACTCACGGCACATATGGGAAGCGTCCATGGTGAAGGCGAAGCTCCTGGAGGTCGATCCTCCCTCCGGCATGGTGCCGGGAAGAAGTCTGCTGGCGCTCCCAATCTCGGAAGCGCGGCGGCGGAACAGTGGCGAGATCGTGAAAAAGGGTTCTGTCTTCGGGGGTTTCGCGTCACGAGGAATAAATAGGTGAAGGGGGGCAGCCACGGGGGCCCAGGAGTCCAGACGCCCCCCCTGGCGTGGCCAGACCCTAGGCCGCGCCAGGTGGCCGCCTGGGTCCCTGGTGGTGGCCCCCGGTCCTCCTTTCGGGGCTCCGAAAGCTTCCGTTGCTCTGAATTTTTATCCGATTTTCCCGAATTTTTGGAGCACTTTTAATATGGGGAAACCTTGAATAGAAAACAGCAAAAAAACAGGAACTGGCACTGTGGTGCACTGAGTTAGTAACTCAGTAACAAAGAGGGGAGGAGAACATCACATAGCTACTGATCACGGACGCATGGTCCAAGGTATACTACTCACGGCACATCCGAGAAGCGTCCATGGTGGAGGAGAACCTCCCGGAAGTTGATCCTCCCTCCGGCAGGGTGCCGAGAAGGGTCCTGGAGGTGCTCCCGATCTTGGAAGCGCGGCGGCATAGGAACAGAGGTGAATTTGCGAAATAGGTTTCTGTCTTCGGAGTTTCCCCGTGACAGAGAATAAATAGGGGAAGGGGGGCAGCCAGGGGGCCCACCAAGGGCCCAGGCGCCCCCCTGGCGCGGCCAGGCCCCTGGCCATGCCAGGTGGCCGCCTGGGTGCCTGGTGGTGCCCCACTGGCCCTTCTTCGGGCTTCTGGAGTCTTCCGACACGCTGATGTTTATCTGATTTTTCCCGAATTTTCGGAGCATTTTTTATATGGGAAAAAACTGAAATAGAAAAATAGCAGAAAACAGGAACTGGCACTGGGCTGCACTGAGTTAGTAGGTTAGTCCAAATATGATCAAAAGTGTATGAAAGTGTATCTAGATCATAGCAATATCACCGTTCTATGATCTAGATACACTTTCATACACTTTTGATCATATTTGGCCTAACTTATTAACTCAGTGCACCACAGTGTCTGTTCCTGTTTTTTTTTCTGTTTTTCTATTCCAGGTTCCCCCATATTTAAAGTGCTCCAAAAGTTCGGGAAAAACGGAAAAAAAAATCAGCGCAACGGAAGCTTCCGGAGCCCCGAATGAGGGCCGGGGGGCCACCACCAGGGACCCAGGCGGCCACATGGCGCGTCCTAGGGTCTGGCCGCGCCAGGGGGGCGCCTGGACTCCTGGTGGCCCCCTTGGATGCCACCCTTCGCCTATTTATTCCCCGTGACGGGAAACCCCTGAAGACAGGACCCTTTTTCGCGATCTCGCCTCTGTTCTGCTGCCGCCGCGCTTCCAAGATCGGGAGCGCCGGCAGACTTCTTCCCGGCACCCTGCCGGAGGGAGGGTCGACCTCCGTGAGCCTCACCTTCACCATGGACGCTTCCCGGAAGTGCCGTGAGTAGTTTCCTTTGGACCATGGGTCCATGATCAGTAGCTATGTGATGTTCTCCTCCCCTCTTTGTTCTTCATGGTTTAGACCTCGTGAGCTGCCCTACATGATCGAGGCACATATGTAATCTTTCTACTGTTGCTATGCTGAGTTTGATGGGATCTGATGGATTATGAGATTATGTTCAGATTGTGATAGAGTAATATATTTGGTTTTTATCTTTTATATTTTTGTTCCTAAGTGATTCTCGCATGTTCTTTGTTGTTGCTTATTTCTTTGGTCAAGTAGTAGGTAGTAACTTCAAGAGGGAACGTTATGCTCGATTGTGGGTTCATGCCCCCTGATGACACGCTTGAGTGACAGAAACATGAGTTTAGGTGATGTGTTGTTGCCACAAGGGGGGAAACAACGGTGCTTGTAACCGCGGTTGCAAGGATTGTTTACTTTACGCAAAGTGCTTTTTAATGCAGTTGTCTGTTTCTTTGGGTTTACACTTTAGGTGGGGGTCGCAACTTAATACCAGCGAGATGTTCTGGATAGATATCTCAAGGTGGATGATTAGTAGTAGATGCAGTTGGATTTCGGTCTACTTATTTTTGCGTACTGCCCATGCTTTTGAGCCTCTTCCTTTCTTTGTAGCATAGTTAGCCTTGCGGTGCGTTTATAATCTTGTCAATTTCCCATCTGTAATTTGTTTACCTCGCATAGCAGTTTTATCGTCTTTTGGGAGAGAGACATCACTAGTGAACATCACGGGACCCCGGTCCATATTATCATCATTGTTTACACGCTTATTTACTTTTCTGCTTTTACTTTTAGTTGCTATCATTATCATTATCCCTTGTGTTTTGATCCTTTGTAAACAACAAGACCGGAGAGATTGACAACCTCTCTGAACTTCGTTGGGAGCAAAGTTATTTGTGTCTGTGTGCAGGTCCACGTCAGTTGCGCCGCTGACACCTACTTATCATCTCCGAGTCCTACTAGAGACAAACCTAGGTATCTTCACTGAGGGAAACTTGTCTCTACGCTGCATCTCACCTTTCACTAGGGGTAACCAATGAAGGGCGAGAAGCAATTATCATCTCTCGCGTATCAAGCAAATTTCTGGCGCCGTTGCCGGGGACTCCGAGTGCTAAGATAGGGAGTTGCCCACTACCTTTTACCTTTAATTTTGTAACACCCCGGGTGTCACACTACAGTAACCACCTTGTTAAATGTCATGTCATCATGTATAGGCATGTGATAAGCACCCTTGATTATATCAAGTTCAAATTCAAGCCCTGATAAAAATTCAAAATAATGTGGAGAATAAAGTTGTTCTAAAAATTGATGGAAAAATATTCTAAATCTTGCAAATATTACATAGGTAATGGAAACATAGCCACCACTAGTTAATAAAATATTTAGTTGGTCTATATAAATAAAACAGTGCCAAATCAGACCCATTTAATCCTTTAAATAATTAAATGGAAATCAATTGATTTATTTTGGACCTCAAACTTTTTGTGGAAATACAAAATAATGTAACCTGAATTTTGAGACCAGTGGCACCTTTTTGCAAAACCATTTGTTAGCTGGACAAAATATATCAGTAAACATAAAAATTGGCAGCCCAAAGGATATTTGAAAGGGTTAAACTTAGCCTAGGGAAAAGCCCAACCAGGCCCAGCCTCTCCCCTCCCGTTTTCTTTAACCTCCCGCTACAGTAGCGGGGAGGCCATGTCAACCGAGGCGGCCGAGCTGCCCGTTGCCGTCGAACCCACCGTCCTCGCCGCTACAGTGCCCCGGGATGGATAAGAACCCCCTCCCCTGCCCCGTGGACTCTGCAGATATTTTCTTTCCTTCCTCCTCGCCCGTTCCCCCCCCATCTTGCCCGATCCCGAGCCGCCATGGCCGCCGTCTTGAGAACCAGCGCGGCCACCATCCACTCCATCCCCACTCGTCCTGTCCAGCACGCTCCCCATCGACGACTACTTCGATTGCGCGCATCAATTTGAGGTGGGAGCCACTACACGCCGCACATCGTGCTCGTCCCCAACACCGACCGCCGTGGACTCCGGCGACCCGTGCAGCGCCGAAAGCACCTCCCCGAGCCTTGGATTCCCTTGCTGCGCCCCCCCCCCCCCTGTGAGCTCCACCTTCACATCCCCTCCCTACCGGTCAATTTTGCCCCTGAAGCCGTCGTCTTTGAACTCGGTCGCCATGGCCAGGCCTCCACGGAGGCGTGCCATGGTCGCGCCCTACGCGCGCCACTTCTGCCTCCCGCACACCCTGCCCATGCTCCGGCCGCGTCGAGCCACACCCCCGTGTCTGCGCGTGGCCGCTCCCCTCCGGGCGCTGCTGCTACTGCAGCTCGTGCGGCCCCGCCCTCTGGCCAGTGACCATGGCCAAGCCCTCCCCTCCCCCACCCACCCGCGCCACTCGCCCCGGCCCGCCTCACCCGCACCCCCACCCGCCACGCCTTCCCCCTCCCCTCGCCGAAGTGGGCGGCTGCGCCTCGCCGCCGTTCTTCCCTGTCATGTTCGTCGCCGGTGAGCGTGGGGTAAGAACCCCCCCCTCTCTCTGTTACTGCGGCGTGGGCCAGGTGCCCCCTAATCAGCCCTCTAATTAAATTATCCACTAAATTGGAGTCAAAAAAGAGATACCCCCCTATGTGTATGACCAGTGGGCCCAAGGCCATCTAATAAATCTAAACAAAACTGTTAGATGTAACTATGTCTATGACACATACACCCCACCCATTGTTTAGTTAAATAAATGATTTATTAATAGTTAGGTGTATGACATGTGGACCCCATGTGCTATTTGTATAATTAATAATTTTATTAAACCTGTGAGTATGACTGCTGGGCCCCACTTGTTAGGATTAAATAAAATGAATTTTATTTGCTGTGAGGCTGACCAGTGGGACCCACTGGTCAGGTTTGACCAGTCAACCCTCTATGGATAATGTTAGGTTTTATTAATAAAAGAAAATCCAGAAATTGTTTAAATTGATTAAAACTTTGAAATTCAATATCTTTTAATCCGTAACTCGGATCGCAGAACTTTATACATCAAAATTGATCAGAAAAATATAAAAAATACGGATACGCTACCCGTACCCCCAACACACCCCTCTAACATACCGCACACGATACCTGCTCCCTCCGGTTGAATTGTCCGGTAATTATCCGGTACCGGTAAAAGTATCCGGATGAATTTATTCTGTACACAAAAGTTGTTCGGAATGTTTCAACTAGCACGGTTACACCATCCACACGTTTGTCGGATGTCCACGACACCTCCGGCATGATCCCTTTCCCCTCCGGACACCCTGTCCGGTAATCATCCGGAGCTGGCAGTTCATCCCCGGATGGATTCCCGCTCCGTGCAACGTGCATTGCACTGCGTTAGAACCCCGGTAACATTGTTTTTTCCATGTCTTGTATTTTTATTGCTATTATTGCCGTGTATTTATTGTTTCTCCCCCCCCTCTTATTGTCTAATAGACCCGACGACTGCTGTCGACGCCCGTGTGATCGACTACGTCGTCGACGACCGTACCCCTACCGTCGAGCTTCCAGGCAAGCAGAGCCATTCTCTTCCCCAGATATCGCCTACCTTTCCGTACTTTCTTGCACTAGGCATTGTCACTGCTGCTGCTATGTTACAATACAATTCAATTGCATAGCCTGATTTTGTCGCCCCTTGTTGTACCTTCCTTATCCTATGTTGCCTGCTATATCTATATATTATATTCAGAAGTGAGCCCTGCGCATTGTTAGCTAGGATTATATAGCGGGTCGTGGCCACTCAGGGGAGTGACGCGGATACAAAATATATACAACTGCAACAGGTACAGATCAATGCAGACGCCCTAGGGAACCTACAACGGCGAGACTCTGCCGAGTCGCTTCGAGTTTGACTTACGAGTGGACGAACTCGTATTTCACTCTCATCGGCTTAGTAGCGTAGCATCACCGGGATGATACGAGGTTTACCTCTTTAGTTCATTCCGCTGATGTCTCTGTCAAACCTCTTTAAGTGTTCCATCGAGGGTGATACCTCCTGGTTTCACTTAATGGTAGGCACTCGAACCAACTGGTGTCCTTAAAGGTAAGAGTCGGGCGACCCAACGGTGCCCGCGAGTGGTATATTGTCGGGAGCGATAGGGAGGGTACGGCCGACGTTACTGGCGTGCTTGGCCCCTTCTCATATCTCGGGAGAGTTACCAAACCACGAAAGTCGAGCTCTACCAAGAGCACATGCGAGCTAAGGTAAGGAGTCGGTTCACCTTGTTGGTAACCGCAGAGACTTGGTGGGACGACAGGGCAGGCACCGATGTACTGGTGGTCCTGACTGTTGTCGTTGTCCGCGGGTCAGTTAAGTCGAGGCAACGATAACGGTTGTCACGCAGGTTAATTAAAATGCTAAATGGTTCAGTGGATGACTTGAGAGGCCGCAAAGGCCTGTACGCACTACCTTCACGTGGGATAAGGATTTATGGGCTCCCCTGCGTCGTAGTTTGTCCGAAAGCTCTTTAGACGTCAGCAGTACCATGGCCTGCGCCGAGAAGTGGTGTCTTCTTCGTCCGGACGGTGTTTTTTTGGATTTGCTTTTGCTTCACCGGCCAGCCACGCACCGTGCAGGAGCGTGCAAGGGTGAGGGACCTAGACCCCTTGGCGCATAGATATAGTCCGGCGGATGGCCTCTCTGTTGAGCCTAGGATGGGCTGCGCCGTGTCGGATAGCTTTGGTGGAGCGTTCCCTAACAAGGTTCCCGCCACCCTGAAGATCCGAGCGTGCAGGCTGAACAGTAGTGCACCCCTGCAAGGAGTTTAATCTATTCGAATAGCGATGTCCACGGTAACAGGACGCTTTATGTTGAAGTTGGATCTTACCACTATAAACTATTACTATTAAACTATATGGTTCCGGGTTTTATTCCTCGCAGGGAAGTCGAGGAGGGGAACTCAGAGGCATTATTATTATTAATCATTACAACTTACTATTATACAATGCTGCAGCAACTTCTGCTTCATTATTACTTTATGCTTTATATGAACTGTTGGCTGTTCTCATCTTGTGGTGCAAGACACCATTAGAAGATGCCAGTCTTCGATAGGCCTAGCTTCTTACCCTTATTCTGATTTCTATCTTGCAGTCCACTATATATAGCCTCCCCCTTCCATTTGATACAAATGCATAAATGCTTAGTAGCGGACGTAAGACTCGCGGGTATGCTAGATACTCACCCTTGCTTTTCCCCCTTTTTGTTTTGCCTGATCGGCCGCTGCAGTCGACGTTGGAGCCTTGGAGTCCAGGAGCAGGAGATCCCCGATGCCGGCCACCGCACATGAAGATCCCCGATGCCTTCCACGACGTCGAGTTCCCCGTTGACCAGGAGAAATTTGGAGGTTCCCAGGCAGGAGGCCTCGCCTTTTCGATCGAGTGTTGATTTTGTGCTAGCCTTCTTAAGGCAACCTTGTATTCTTGTGTCTGTACTTAGATACTATTGCTTCCGCTAACTTTGTGCTCTCGATCTATTGTATTCGAGCCCTCGTGGCCCCTGGCTTGTATTAAACAACTTGTATTATTTTATTTTGTAGAGTTGTGTTGTGATATCTCACTGTGAGTCCCTAATATCGATCGTGTACCTTGCGTGTATGATTACTGTACACGGTCTGATTTTGGGGGCGTCACAACTTTTTAGTCTTCTTAGTTTACCTTTCAGATTCTTTGTGTCTTATATCAAAAATTACAAAAAAATCTGCCACACTTGCTGCTACTATGGGTTCCACTGAAAACACCAAGTTGTGTGACTTCACTAGTCACAACAACAAAGACTTTATCTGCACTCCTATTTCCACACTTGCCAGTTCAGCTACCTCTTATGAAATTAAACCTGATTTGCTAAACCTTGTTATGAGAGATCAATTCTCTGGTGCTGGAGATGATTCAACTTTACACTTAAATAATTTTGTTCAGTTATGTGATATGCAAAAGTATAAAGAAGTAGAAGGTGATGTTGTTAAGCTCAAGATTTTTCCTTTCCCTTTGAGAGGAGAAGCTAAAATCTGGTTTCAATCTTTGCCTAGGAATAGCATAGATTCTTGGGATAAGTGCAAAGATTCTTTTATTGGGAAGAATTACCCACCTGCTAAAATTATCCAATTGAGGAGTAACATTATGAATTAAAAGCAATTGGATAACGAACACGTTTCCCAAGCTTGGGAACGTATGAAATATCTTGTTAAGAAATGCCCTACACATGGTTTAACTACCTGGATGGTTATCCAGACTTTTTATGCAGGCTTGAACTTTACCTCGCGGAACCTGTTAGATTCGTCCGCGGGAGGAACTTTTATGTCAACTACACTTTGTGCTGCCACAAAACTTCTCGATGAGATGATGACCAACTATTCCCAATGGCACACCGAACGCGCTCCAACAGGTAGGAAGGTAAACTCTGTCGAGGAGATTACCTCCCTAAATGAAAATTTTGACTTGATTATGTCTGTACTTACCAAGCAACCCTCTATTGATCCTCATGATGTTCCTTTAAATTCTTTGGTTGCTCAGGAACAAGTAGATGTGAACTTTATATCTAGAAACAACTTTAACAACAATGCTTATAGGGGCAATTTTGCTAGTAATCCTAGACCGTTTCCATCCAACTATGGGAAAAACAACACCTACCCTAGCAACAAGAACCCCACTTCTGAACTAGAAAATATGCTTAGAGACTTTATCACTACCCAAAAAGCCTTCAACAAGAATGTAGAAGAGAAATTAGCTAAGTTAGATAATCTCTCTTTGAAGGTAGATAGCCTAGCCCTTGATGTTGAAATGCTAAAAATTAGAACCTCTCCCCTTGAGGAGAGGAAAGCCACTCCTATTAATGATATCCAATTACAAATTAATGAAAATATTAGGATGATGGCTAAACTTAAAGAAACATGGGCTAGAGAAAAAAGAGGAAGAGGATAGAATTAAGAGCCTTCCTACACACCACACAGTTGCCACTATCCAAATTGTTGAGGACACTCAAACTATTAGCACCCAATGCACTCCTAGTCCCATTGGACCTATTAATGGTGATGCTAATACCTCAACCATAGAAGAAGAAACTCCTATGAACATAGAGGGTTTCAAAAAAGTGAGCCTAGATGACACTACTACCACCTTTGATAATAGTGATATTGATTTTGATAGTTGCACCCTCTCAGAAGTTATTAGCTTGCTACATAAAATGTCTAGCAACCCCCACACTAGCATACTTAATCTTTCCTACACGGAGCATATCACAAATGCTCTCATCAAAGCTAGGGAGGACAAGCTTAGAATAGAAGCCTCCGTAACTAGGAAGCTAGATGATGGTTGGGACCCTATGATCAAAATTAAATTAAATAACTTCTCTTGCTATGGTTTATGTGACGTTGGAGCTAGTACCTCCGTCATGCCCAAAAGAATGTATGATATGTTTGAATTAAAACCTTTTGATTCTTGTTCTTTTGGTGTTCATCTCATTGATTCTTCCGTAAAGAAACCTTTGGGGAAGATCGACGATGTTCTTATCATTGTCAATGACAATTATGTTCCTGTTGATTTTATTATTATGGATATAGAGTGTGAACCTTTATGTCCAATTATTTTGGGACGTCCTTTTCTTCGCACTGTTTGTGTTGTTATTGACATGAAAGAGGGGAACATAAAATTTCAATTCCCTCTAAAAAAGGGGATGTAACACTTCCCTAGAAAGAAAATCAAGTTACCATTTGAGTCCGTTACACGGCCTAGCTATTCTCTTTCTCTTGATAAAACTTGATTCTTCTTTTGCTTTATGCCTAGCTTAAAGGCGTAAAAGAAAGCGCTTGTTGGGAGGCAACCAATTTTTTTTCTGTTCTTAGTGGTCTTGATGATTGTTACTACTATAGCAACATCATTGTATCTTTATTTTCAAGTTTGTCCCAATTTATAGCCTCTTATGATAAGGGAAGCAAAAGTTGTGACATGCTGTCCAGAAAACAAATTCTGTCTTCTTGACGGAAAAAATCGGATCAAATCACCAGTTCATCTTTTTGAGCTGAAATTTTTACACAACATGCTCTATACAATTGTGAAACTTTCGTATGTTCTGAGTTTTTTTATTTGAGTTGCAGAAGTTCCCCGAAAACATTCTCTACTACCTGCTATTCTATTTTTCACATATTCTTCCACGTTTTGCCTCTCCTTACTTTTGCAAACTTTAAGCTTCCTTTTTCTTTGAAATTTTTTTGGCAACCTTGAGAAACAGTTGCTCTTCAAGAATATATTTATATCCATTGGGGAAAAAATATTTATTAAGGGTACTAACCTCTCTAATCATCTTATGATGAGTTATGTATGAAGGGAGTTTTCAAGTGTGCGATGGAAGATGATGAAAGATGATCCGGGAGTGTCAAGCACTCAAGCTTGGGGATGCCCCCATGCATCCCCAATAAATATTCAAGGAGACTCAAGCGTCTAAGCTTGGGGATGCCCTCCTGCATCCCCTTCTCCATCAACAATCATCAGTTCGTCCTTCGTCTCACTATATTTTTATCACTTCATGCTTTATGTGCTATGCTTGGAGCGTCTCGCTCTTAGGCTTTATTTTTAGTTCTCTTTACCTTTGCTTGTTGTTCATAACAAATTAGACCACATCTTACTTTCTTTGGAGAGAAACACGCTCCACTCCAATCTAGGACACATCATAGGATTTTGCATGCCTATCTTTTTACTGTTGTGTGTTCTTTATCTTTTCGTAGCTACTGCCATGTTTAGTTTTAGTCTTAGTTTGTCTTTAGCAAGAGCCTTGTCTTTTGTTTAGTTTGTTCCTATAACTCTCTTTTATATTCATGTTTATCTTGTTAAGAGAGTTGGTTGTTGCACTAAGTTGTGTCTTGTAATGAAAGTAGGTAATTGATGTTGCTATTTAATTTTAGTAGTAACTTGCAATAGTTTTGAGGTATTGATGTGAGTAACGTTTGAACTTTTGGTGTCAAGATCTCTAACCTATTAGTGATAGGTGTCGTATTTTGGGAAATCCGTGTTTATTTTCAAAACCTACAAAACCAGTTGAGAACTCTAGCTACTAGATGGATCGCTAATCTTTGGAGGGATCGGATATTAGAGTACACTCGCGTATACCATGAGTCGAGGGTGCGCAAGGATAACCAAACCCCCATACACTCCTCCTCGGGGTACTTGTATCTTTGTGAACCTCCTTATTAGATTGAGAGTTACCGATAATAAGTGCATGAGTTCTTCGGACTAATGTAAGTATTGAAAGTTGACACTTCCACCTCCTCATATTTGCTAGCCTCTTCCGTGTCGTGCATTGCCTTCTTCTCACTCCGAGAGTTGGCGTCCACCTTCGCCGGTACATCCAAACCCTTGGCATGATACGCTCTGTCATCATAAACCTCCCTATATCTTTCCTCAAAACAGCCACCATACCTACCTATCAAGGCATTTCCATAGCCTTTCCGAGATATATTGCCATGCAACATCCACCTCTTCATGGCTTGATCTTCATGTCATACATGTTCCTGCTACACTGCCAGCGGCATACATTGCATACATCATGATAGCTACATCTTCTTTATGATTTGAGTACCTTGTAAAGTGTGAAAGATCTTCTATACCCTCTTGTAAATTAGAGTGTCTCCCTTAAGTGAGGAAAAGATCCCAAAGTGGACAAAATAAAAGATCCCAAAGAGGAAAAATGAGAGTTAAATAGAAAGATCCATTGAGGCCACCAAAAAATAGAAAAAAATAGAAAAAAGAGAAAAAGGAAAATAAAAAGAGAGAAAGGGGCAACACTACTATCCTTTTGAAAGATCCACACGAGTACTCCCTCTTATCCTTGTACTCCATAGAGGAAGATGATCATTCATGCATATAGTTATGTGGGGACCTTCACATTATAGAACTTGGCTTGCATATTCCAAGGATGTGACTCCTCAAAAGAGCTATAGGTCTTCATGAGCGAGCAAGTTAGATGCACCCCCACTAGTTCCATTGGAGAGGTTTCTTAGCTCATACGTGCATCCGTTGCATGGCAATCCCTACTCCTCACATCATATCTATCATTTGGCCTTCTCGCCTATGATTGTCCTCATTGATGTGAGCCTTTCACACCTCTTTTATCAAAAATGAGTGGATAAAATTGACTTGTACCTGGCTAGTGGTCTGGGGGAGAGTCAAGATAAGATTTCAAAGAAGACCAAGTGTGAAATTTTAGTAGATTGAGTTCTCAACAAAAATATTTTTTTCTCGTATACCCTATCCCCCTTCTTGCCCGCAAACACCATTCGGAGACATTTGAGTCACGGACAACGAGAGCTCTTGCACCTAATGTTCTTTTGTTGCTTGTTTCAATGCTAATTTAGACTCTTGCATGTTATGACTTGAATTGAATCACATACCTTGATTGCTTTACTTTTCAAAGTTCTTATATGGTTGCTAGCATGTCACCACAGAAATTATGCTTGTTATCATTTACCACAGTGCTTGTTCCTGTTTTTTGTTGTTTTTCTATTCCAAGTTTCCCCCATATTAAAAGTGCTCCAAAAAATCGGGAAAATCGGATAAAAAATCAGCGCAGCGAAAGCTTCCGGAGCCCCGAAGATGGGTCGGGGGGCCACCACCAGGGACCCAGGCGGCCACCTGGCGCGGCCTAGGGTCTGGCCGCGCCAGGGGCGCGCCTGGACTCCTGGTGGCCCCCCTGGCTGCCCCCTTCGCATATTTATTCCCCGTGGCGCGAAACCCCCAAAGACAGAACCTTTTTCGTGATCTCGCCTCTGTTCCGCCGCCACCGTGCTTCTAAGATCAGGAGCGCCAGCAGACTTCTTCCCGGCACCCTGCCGGAGGGAGGATCGACCTCCGGGAGCTTCACCTTCACCATGTACGCTTCCCGGATGTGCCGTGATTAGTTTCCTTTGGACCATGGGTACGTGATCAGTAGCTATGTGATGTTCTCCTCCCCTATTTGTTCTTCATGGTTTAGACCTCGTGAGCTGCCCTACATGATCGAGGCACATATGTAATCTTTCTCCTGTTGCTATGCTGAGTTTGATGGGATCTGATGGATTATGAGGTTATGTTTAGATTGTGATAGAGTAATATATTTGGTTCTTATCTTTTATGTTTTTGTTCCTAAGTAATTCTTGCATGTTATCCGTTGTTGTTTATTGCTTTGTCCAAGTAGTAGGTTGTAACTTCAAGAGGGAACGTTATGCTCGATTGTGGGTTCATGCCCCCTGATGACACGCTTGAGTGACAGAAACATGAGTCTAGGGGATGTGATGTTTCCACAAGGGGAAAGTAACTATGCTTGTAACCGCGGTTGCAAGGATTCTTTACTTTACGCAAAGTGCTTTTTAATGCAGCTGTCTGTTGCTTTTGGTTTACACTTTGGGTGGGGCTTGCAACTTAATACCAGCGAGATGTTCTAGATAGATATCTCAAGGTGGATGATTAGTAGTAGATGCAGTTGGATTTCGGTCTACTTATTTTGGCGTACTACCCATGATTTTGAGCCTCTTCCTTTCTTTGTAGCATAGTTAGCATTGCGGTGCGTTTATAATCCTATCAATTGCCCATCTGTAATTTGTTTACCTCGCATAGCAGTTTTCTCGTCTTTTGGGAAAGAGACATCACTAGTGAACATCACAGGACCCCGGTCCATATTCTCATCATTGTTTACACGCTTATCTACTTTTCTGCTTTTACTTTCAGTTGCTATCATTATCATTATCCCTTGTGTTTTGATCCTTTGTAAACAACACGACCGGAGAGATTTACAACTTCTCTGAACTTCGTTAGGAGCAAAGTTATTTGTGTCTGTGTGTAGGTCCACGTCAGTTGCGCCGCTGACACCTACTCATCATCTCCGGAGTCCTACTGGAGACAAACCACGGTATCTTCACTGAGGGAAACTTGCCACTACGCTGCATCTCACCTTCCACTTGGGGTAACCAACGAAGGGCGAGAAGCAATTATCATCTCTGATGACCCTCAACTGTAGGGGATCATTTGTAGCGTTTTTGATAAATAAGAGTGTCGAACCCAATGAGGAGCAGAGGGTATTGGTATGTGACTTTGGTAAAGAAATAGCTGCAGGAACTGAAAGATAACTTTTTAGGGGTTTTCGATATAAGCAACAAAAAGGTAAAAGCGAGTAAAGTGAAAGGCACTGAGGAGTAACAAGTGTCCCAATCCGTTCGTGCAAATGAGAGGCCTAGCAACTGAACCTATAGAGGCTAAAGCGTTCTTGAGGACACACGGGAGAGATAGTCACGTGCTTTCGCCATACTCCGTATCGGTACTATGTGTTGTGTTGATAAGTGTTGAGTGGGTGGATCTATGCTAAGAAACCCTCTAGACTAAGATAAGTGCACTCTTATGATTAAAGACCTTGCAAGCATCCACAAATACAAGATACGCCCTTCATTAAGAAATGTAGTGCGCCCACGCTTTTCGAGGTTCAACTTTGACCACAAATTTGACCATTGAGACCGACTACGGAGGGAGAAAAAATTATATAATCGAAAACCTCTTTCAAACACGAATTTATTGGTATAATTTTTGCCCCCGCCGCAATTGATCTCGTTGGTTAAATTTATAGTCAAAGTTGAAGCATGAAAACCGAGGATGCACTATATTTTGGAATGGAGGGAGTAGTAATTAAGGAAGAAGCCTAACCATAGCAATATGATCGATGATCCATTCTCCCCTTGTGCAAAAGCATGGGAACTGGGGTTCAGGTTTCTGTCACTTCGGCAACCCACCGTAAGCATTCTTTATAGACAATGCATTCCCCTAGGTCCTTGATAAGGCGAAGTGTTGAGTGTTCGACTCACACAACACCACTAGGAAAATAACAACACAACTTAAGTATCAAACAACACATATTACTTCAACATAATATGACTACTAACAACTAGACTTCTCCCATGTCCTCAACAACTAAAGTAACTACTCACATGTCACAACCCAAGTTTAGGTATGTGCTAGGGTTTGAGTGCCCTTTGCATCATGTCAAAAATTCAAAAAGAAAATCAAAAATGGGCAAAAGAAAGCCCTGAGAAATTAATTCAAATGGCCAGATAAAATTCTTTTTCCAAAAATCATTTGAAAAGTTGGAAAATTCCTATAAATGATGGTGATCATTTTAAAAGTGGTTTGGGTTCATTCCCATACTCGTGAAATTTTCTAAAATTCAAAATGGGCCTTGGAAATTAAAGTTGACCCCTATTTGATTTGAAATTCAAATTGTTTGAATTTCAAAAATGCCCAAATCCTATATGTGACTAGCTACTGGTCATCTAGGATTTATAAAATTATTTGGGCATTTAATAAAAATGCTCTACTATTTATCTTAGAGAAAAACAAATAGAAGAAAAAGAAAAAGAAAAACAAGAAACAAAGAGAGAGCCCACCCCCACCCACTTACCTGGCCCAGCCTGTCCAGAAGCCGGCCCAGCCCACCAGAGGCAGGGTCGTCTTCCTCCCAACGCCAGGCAGGCAGACAGCTCGGTGGCGAGCATGCAACCACCGCCGGCCACCTCCTGCTTTCTTCCCTCCCTTCTACTCGTCTCCGTGTACGACTAGAAGCCGCCCACATCTTTCCCCTCTCTCCCTGGCTCACCTCCCTCCCTCTCTCGCAAGTTCTAGCGCAAGCCCGAGAGCACGCCTCGTCGCCGTCGTGCCCACACGCGGCCACTGGCCTCCCCGAGTTGCGTCTTCATGTCCACAAGATCCGCCAACATCGACCCCTTCAAGCTGAGGTTCCAATTCGAGCTCAGATGCACCCTAGGAGATGCCCGCATCCAAGATTCCTCCGTTGGCCGCAGAAGCTCCGGCGAGACATTCCGGCCGCGCCCTCTCACCCCCGACCTCACCGTGCCCCTCATCGCTTTCCTGGTGAGCTCGTGGTCACTCCCCACTCTCTCGTGCTCCTCCCCGCGCCTTGTACCGTCGATACCGTGGAGCAGTGGCTCCGGCCGCCGCGCCGAGTCGACGTCGCCGTGCCCTCCAGCGTCCCCTTGACCTCCCAGTAGCTCCCGTCGAAGCGCGAGAGTGAGAGGCACCCTCGGGTGCCCTCCTCTGCCCCTCCTGTGGCCTGTGGCCTAGTCCGGTGAGGCGCCGTCGTGGCCCAAGCCACCGGCGTCAAGCCGCCGGCCATTAGGGCCCTAATGACCCACTAACCCCCTCCTAACACCCACTGACAGGTGGGTCCCCAAGCCCCTAACCCCTCTGCTAACTAAAATAGAGAGGGATTAAATCCCTCTCCCACTGACATGGGTGGCCCACAGGTCATCCCCCCCTGCTGATGTCATGCTTGCATCAGCATGATGCAATA
Source organism: Bromus sterilis (assembly GCA_950022295.1). NCBI lineage: Eukaryota > Viridiplantae > Streptophyta > Magnoliopsida > Poales > Poaceae > Bromus > Bromus sterilis. The sequence continues at coordinate 109,721,978 of OX465596.1, read as the reverse complement.
AATCAATTTCCAGAGTTTAAATGAATTATTAGAATTAAAATAATTCCAGAAAATTCAGAAAAATAGCCAAACTTTGTAAATTCATAATAAATTCATATGAACTCCAAATATAACATATAATATATGAAAAATGATCAGGAGAAAATAAGCTATCCAAGTTTACCACTTTCAACTATGTTTGAGTTGATTTTAAATTGGGACCAGTAGCTTTTGCTATTTGGATTAAATGGAATTAATTCAAATTTAATTCAAATGCAATTCAAATTTTAACCATTACAATGCAAACATGATCACCTGAACTTCAGAAGCATATCACACACATGATCACATGGTTTCAAATGATCAAACAATATCAAATGCAAATTGGTTAATTTGAACTTCATATGTGGAGTTTGAATTTGCATTCCAAATGCAATACACTTCATTTAAATTGAATTTGCTACAAACCAACACCATTCACATCATGGACAACATAATCATGTGCTTGTGCATTCTATTACAATGTTGCCCCCCTTTGTTGATTGATTGTTCCGGTGACAGACGATCCGAGACGGTGATCACTCCCGAAGGAGAAGAAGTTCGGTAAACCCCGTGTATCGTCAACAAGTCAAGCAAACCCCCATTGATCATGTCTATAAAATCCTACTTCCCTCTCAGTCTCGCTTATGCATGTTTAGGAGATCACCGAGACACGTTCTATCGCATAGTTGAACCCATTCCGATGCATGACCTATCATTTTGTCACCGTATTAAGAAAACCACAATCCTAGCAGATTTAGGAGTTGACTGATGAGCATGTGGCCCCTACAACTGTTACTTCTTATTGCTTCTTAGTGATAAAATGAGGATGTTTTGATTGTGAGTCGAGATGGAATGATCATAGTGATGCTGATGATAACGTGTTGGTGAATCCACCCTAAACAAAGGTGATCGATGAGAGGTTGTGTAGGAGTACACAGCGGGTTGTCTCGTTGAACACCGCCTTAAGCACCGAGTTCTTGTATGGTAATCCAAGAGAAAGAGTACAACCACACATTGGGCTCACTGACCCCTCTCGGCCTAGTACCTTGATCCGTGTTGACGTCCAGGAGTCACATTAGTTCGGTCTTTCCATTTGGCATATGCATAGAAAAAGAATGGATGAAGGGTTGCATCATATAGATATGTGGGTGGATCTGTGAAACAGTGAAACCATCTTCTCGGATGGCGTTTCGGTTACCTACATTGTCTGAGTCCGTATCGTTGATCCGGCCGGGCTCTCGAGCGGGATCTAACTCAGATAGTCGACTCCTGGAATAGACCGGTTGTGAGCGAAGTGTCGTGGTGAACATCCTCGCTGTCACCACTTGAACGGTGGAGAGACCTGGCGGTAACTGATGGTCATGTGTGTGTAGTTTACACCCTTGCAAGGTTAACAAAACTATTTGAATAGCCGCGTCCGCGGTCATGGACTACTTGGAACATGTACCTGATTATTAGACAACTTGAATGGATGCTTCTAAAACTCGCAAGATAAGCGTGAGTGCTATGGCGCGCTTCCTCGTGGGGAAGTCGAGGAAGTATCCATAGTGGTGTATTGGTTGGAGACTTGGATAGTGGACTCGTGTACGCTTCTTGCCTCAAGTCTGGTACTCGTAGTATAGGACTAGCCAAGTCAAAGCTGGCACTTCTGCATGATGAAACCCCACCTCCCTTTACCTTGATACTTGAGCATGAGTAGTATAGTTCTGATGTAAGTCTTGCTGAGTACGACTTCGTACTCACGTTTGCTTATTCTATGTTTTAGATGAGAACCCGGACCCCGATGGAGTCACCGACCTGAAGCTCGACGTTGACCTTGGTAGTATAGTTCCAGACGGCAGTCTGGTCCCTCGTGGGAGGGCATGTATGTTACAAGGCTTCTCTAAGCCCTTTGTTAAACTTGTCTGTACTCAGACCTAATTTTCTTCCGTTGTTTGATGTAATGTTGATCACAGACATGTGATCTTTGTATGCTCTATGTGTAAGTCAATAAAGAAGTACATTGTAGAGTTATTTGATGATACCTGCTGTTCATACTAGGCATGTGTGCTGCGTGTATGTTTACAACATGCATGTCTTAGTATGGGTTTTCGAGACCTTAGTTGTGATCTGGCTGGCGGTCTTTTATACACCAAGTGGCCCTTAGATGTGCGCAGCTTGGGGCATCGCGATGCGATTGCTCGTGGCTCTGTCACGTGCACACTTTGTTGTATGATCGATCCCGCCCTAGACCCCGACTAAGTGATCGGGCTGGAATTTGTTTATGTAAGGGTTATGATTCAATTGATAACATGGTTGAGGCGACTTGTCTATGAGTATGGGATTTCACCACCCATAATCATTTAGACTTGTGAGCGGGCGATGAGGACCCATCTCAGTTGATCATCCGGCCTGGATGGGATGCCCCTCACGTACGATGCTTTCCGAGAGTGTTCTGTGCTTGGCCTTGTCTACTTAGACAAGTGGGTACGGCTCTCGGCTCTCCATGTGATTGAGTTGTGACTGGAATTACATGCATATTCCGGGTCCTGACAGACTTGGTATCAGAGCAGGACTGCCTGTAGGATTATCAAACCCTTGGTCGAAGTCGAGTCTAGCATTCTATAGTTATATAGTTACTTGGGTATAAAGGGAACAACGTAAGGCTTCTTTTTCTCCTTACCCTCATCGATCTGAGTTCTGAGTCACCCTCATCTTGTTCTACGGGAAGATAGGACTAGGCTCATCTATGTCTTACTAGAACATCTCGTTGATTGCTTCTTTTTAGCCGTAGGAAAGTTGTGTTCAGTCTTCTAGAGTCGTTGTGCTTCCTATTTTGAGGCTTCCTATGTAAGTGCTGTTGAAATGTTGTGAGGATTTCCATTTCTCTTGCAATTACAGCAGTTATGCTGTCCGAGGCATTCCAGGTTTCTTCATAATCTGATGCATTTGATAAAACCTTCTATCCGTTTCGGTTGTCCTTTTAGAAGAACTTCTAAGTGGCCTGCCCGGCAGTTCTCTAGAGTTTGTTGTAGGTTTTGTTCCTCCCACTTTAGATGTCTTCTAGCAAGAAGAACCACACTAACCATCGTGTTGGGGTACTTTGCTACTCTGACATATCTGTTGTAGCTCCTAGTAAACCTAGGTCATCCTCTAGGTAGCTATCCAGAGATCAAACTCCTTAAACAATGCCACCCGCCAGATGTGTAGAATTCATAGTTGATCTTATACCAGGCACAAACCCAATTTCCAGACGCCCATATAGAATGGCCCCACATGAGTTAGCTGAGCTAAAATCCCAACTTGATGCTTCGTTGGCAAAAGGCTTCATCCGCTCTAGCTCATCGCCATGGGGTCCCCGTTCTGTTCGTAACAAAGAAAGATGGAACAGAAAGGATGTGCGTAGACTATCGCCCGCTAAATCTACCGACGATAAAGAACAAGTACCCACTCCCCAGGATCAATGATCTTTATGATCAACTTGCTGGATCCTCTGTTTTATCCAAGATGGATTTGAGATTGGGTTATAATCAAATCAAGATCCGAAACGAGGACATTCCAAAAACGGCTTTCACTACTCTTTATGGTCTTTACGAGTACACCGTCATGTCCTTTGGTTTAGCCAATGCCCCCGCCACTTTCTCGCGCATGATGAATTCGATCTTCATGGAGTACTTAGATAAATTTCTTGTGGTTTATCTTGATGACATTGTCATCTACTCGAAGAACGAAGAAGAACATGTCGAACATCTAAAGCTGGTATTGATGAAACTTAGAGAGCATCGCATGTATGCTAAATTCTCCAAGTGTGAATTTTGGCTACCAGAAGTGACCTACTTAGGCCACGTGATTTCTGCGAAAGGCATTGCTGTGAATCCCAAGAGAGTTCAGGCCGTCCTTGACTGGACTCCACCTGAATCGGTTAAGCAAGTTAGGAGTTTTCTTGGCCTAGCCAGCTATTGCCGTCGCTTCGTTGAGAACTTCTCCAAAGTTGCAAAGCCTCTTACTGAACTCCTCAAGAAAGATAAGAAATTCCAATGGACCCCCAAGTGCGAGGAAAGCTTTCAAGAGCTAAAAAGAAGATTGACTTCTGCACCCGTACTTGCGCCTCCAAACACCAAAAGGGATTTCGAGATCTATTGTGATGCTTCACGGCAAGGGTTAGGATGCATACTTATGCAAGATAGACATGTGGTAGCTTACGCTTCACGCCAGTTGCATCCACATGAAGAGAACTATCCTATTCATGATCTTGAACTCGCTGCCGTAGTTCATGCCCTGAAGACTTGGCGACATTACCTCCTTGGTAATCATTGTGAGATCTATTCTAATCACCAAAGCCTCAAATACATATTCACCCAGCCAGATCTTAATCTCAGGCAAAGACGCTGGATAGAGTTGATAAAATATTATGACTTAGGAATTTCTTACACCCCAGGAAAATCCAATGTCATGGCTGATGCACTAAGTCGTAAGTCGTATTGTAACAACCTCATGTTACAACAGTATCAACCACTTCTTCATGAGGAATTTCGAAAGCTCAACCTCGAGATTGTTCCTCGTGGATCTCTTTTCAAATTGGTGGCGAAACCAACCCTTGAGGATCAAATCATAGTTGCCCAAAGGCGTGCACAAGGTGTTCGCCGGATCAAGGAGAACATTGCTAGCGGAGTTGCTAAATGTTTCTCCACAGATAGTAAAGGAACGGTATTCTTTGAAAATCGTTTGGTAGTACCTAAGAATAGGGATCTAAGCCAACTCATCCTCAAAGAAGCCCATGACACACCCCTCTCAATTCATCCCGGTAGCACAAAAATGTACCGAGATCTACGCCAGAGATTTTGGTGGACTAGGATGAAGAGAGACATTGCTTGATTTGTTGTTGAATGTGATGTTTGTCGTCGCATTAAGGCAGAACACCAAAGTCCTGCTGGTACACTTCAACCTTTGCCTATTCCCGAGTGGAAATGGGACAAAGTCGGTATGGACTTCATCACCGGCTTTCCAAAAACCCAGAAAGGAAATGATTCCATCTTCGTTGTCATGGACCGACTTTCCAAAGTTGCTCACTTCCTTCCAGTACGCGAGTCTATAACTGCTAGCCAGTTAGCGGACTTGTACGTCTCTAGAATTTTGTCTCTTCACGGTGTTCCTTTGGAAATCAATTCCGATCGTGGTAGCCTTTTCACCTCTAGATTCTGGGGAAGCTTTCAGAATGCTATGGGAACTCATCTCTCCTTTAGTACAGCTTTCCATCATCAGTCTAGCGGTCAAGTTGAAAGGGTTAATCAAATCTTGGAAGACATGCTCAGAGCTTGTGTTATGTCTTTCGGAAAGAATTGGGAGAAATCTCTTCCATTTGCCGAATTTGCTTATAACAACAGTTTTCAATCTAGTCTGAACATGGCTCCCTTTGAATTCCGTTATGGCCGACGATGTCGAACACCCCTAAACTGGTCAGAAACCGGGTGAAAGACAACTCTTTGGACCGGATATGATCAAGGAAGCAGAAGAGCAACTCTGTCACGTGCACACTTTGTTGTATGATCGAGCCCGCCCTATACCCGGACTAAGTGATCGGGCTGGAATTTGTTTATGTAAGGGTTATGAATCAATCGATAACATGGTTGAGGCGGCTTGTCTATGAGTATGGGATTTCACCACCCATAATCATTTAGACTTGTGAGCGGGCGATGAGGACCCATCTCAGTTGATCATCCGGCCTGGATGGGATGCCCCTCACGTACGATGCTTTCCGAGAGTGTTCTGTGCTTGGCCTTGTCTGCTTAGACAAGTGGGTACGGCTCTCGGCTCTCCATGTGATTGAGTTGTGACTGGAATTACATGCGCATATTCCGGGTCCCGACATCACAAGACATAAAAGAGATCATGATCAGTGGGGATAAATAGATGATAAACAATCTGGACACAATGATATTTCTCCAACAAAACTCAATAGCATTCATCACACGGTACTAATCAACACCGGTAGAGTAGAGAGGATAGATTGTACGGATTACAACACAAGTTGAACTTGTGAGGTGAGATTGGATGAAGATGAAGATGGTGCTGATGTTGGGGATGATGTTGATGCCGATCTCGATGATGCCCGTGACGATGGTGATGATGATGGCGACGATCTCCCCTTCTGGGAGGTGTTCTCCCCGGCGTAATCTGCCCGTCGGAGATATCTTTTCTCCTCTATTGGTTTCCGCCACGAAGCGGTGGCGGAACTCGCGAAAACTCTCCTCTTTTAGGGTTTTTGGACGATGTCCGATATATAGGCCAAAGGGGGGGGGCGGGAGTGGACCCAAGGGTCCAGGCGCCCTCCCGGCGCGGCCAAGGTGGGGGTCGCGCCAGGTGGCCGCCTGGGCACCCTGTGGCCCCCCTCTAGCCCCTCTTTGGCGTGTCTTCGTCATCCTTCTAAAAAATACCCTCTGACGATTTTCAGGTAATTTGGAGGTATTCTTCTTCAGCAACTCAGTGTCCACTTTTTACCGCTGATTCCTGCGTCTGCTGCTTCGGCATTAGAAAGTTTCAAACTATGTAAATTAAGCCAAAAACAACATAAGGATAGCATCATATCATGAAATATATCAATGAATAAGAAAGAATTCCTATATAAAATAGTGATGCATTTTGAACGTATCAACTCCCCCAAGCTTAGAGCTCGCTTGTCCCCAAGAGAATACTGAGCTCGGTAAACCTGTCCACAAGTTTAGAGAGTGAAGTGTCGATAAATAGAATACGGACAAGAAGCATCAAAGTTTCTTCACCAAACTTAAGCATCCTCGACAGCAACCTCAACTCATAAGGTCCTTATGAGAAAGTAGTAACAATTATAATCAAAAGTAAGGCTGAGAAAACTCATCAAATTATGGAAAACATGTCCTTGGTCAAAGGACAACTAATAACTTTTTACTTTTTCTCTTTCACTTTCTAACAATTTGGAGATTTTGAAAGAACATGTTATTAGTCATGAAGTGCAAATGCTAACACAGAGGAAGATGTTTGTTTGGCAATGCTTCCGCAAACAACTTACTTATCAAAAGATAATGTCAACAATGATGTGGCATGGCAAAACTTAATGCAGCATTATATGGATGAATCCTCATCACCATCAAGTGTCTGTTCTCTTAAGGGAAGTAAGTAAGTGGGGAAACTGACTAAACATAAAAGTGAAAGAAAGGCCTTGTTAAAGGCAAGCAGGGAAAACTTATGTGCTATCCTTAAATCAAACAGAATGAAAAATAAATTTTGGGAGGTGCGTTGTTTGTCAACGAATGCTAATAGGTAGCTCAATTACTTCTCAATATGGACAAGTTTCGAGGAACGGCTTCCAAGTGGGGACGATCACATCCCCTTAATCTCCTTTGTTTATCACTGCCAAAGTTTCTGATTTCTCATAGACCAAGCGTGAAGGAGGGTTTGTTTATTATATTATCTTTTGAGCTTGCCGCACTCATGCCAGTTCCTCCTCGTATTATGGGTTTGCAGATTAGACATGCAATCCCGGGGTAAAACTTGTCCAACTTAAGAAGATCATGAATTACCTACTACTTCCTCATGAGCTAAATAAGAGGCACAAAACAGAAGATTTTGAACATTTAAGGATAACACATAAATTCTATACTTATAGGAGTGGTAGGGGAATACCACGAATAGGAAGGCATGGTGGACTCATATGGAAGATATTGGTTTCAGGGTATGGATGCACAAGCAAAAATCTGCTAGGCAAAGAGTTTGGCTAGAAAAGGCTTTGAGAGAACAGACAATTGATGCTAATTTAGATGCAAAACATATAAAGCATAAACATTAAGGTAATCATAGTACATCAAGTTGTCTTCCTTGTCAACATAACTCTTCAAGCATAACAACATAAAGGTTTTGGATATGTCGCTACTTGAGAAAACATGCATGTTGTCAAACCAAAGCTATGTTTTCCAAAATTAAATAAAGTTTTCAAAGCCATACCTGATATAAGGTCAATACTCCCCATAAGAATCATCATATAAGGTCGATTGCGTGAAGAGAATACCGAGTGCAGCGAAGGAACCAATAGATTTCTCATTAATATTCCATCATAGACGACTCCACACTCACGGATACAAACTCTTCACAGAAGGAGTGATAGACCTCGATGCAAACACTTATTTCATATAATAACTTTCCTAGACATGATACGACTCTACTTGACTCGAAAAGACTAAGATAAAGATATTGATACCGGGCACTCCCCCAAGCTAGGAACAAGCTGAGGGGGTGCCATTACCCGAGGAGGTTTACTCCTCATTCCTATTGTTGTTGATACTTCAGATCCCTGATGACACGGCGAAGGGTTCGGTTTTCTGATTCCAAGACTTCCACTTGTACTTTCAGTACACGAAAATCTTCATAGAGTTGATTGGTGATGTGGTAAGCCTCGGAGATGGTGGAGATCGTATGTTGATCTTCAAGTGAAGTGGGAGGCCCTGAAAGGTTAAGAGAGAGATCATATTGAGGTTGGACAGATCCCACCATGATGGGATTGCTTGGACCTACTTGTTGTTGGGTAGTAATAATCTTGACTTCCTCTCTCACAGAGCGCTCCATCTCCGCTTGCCTTGCAGCGATCTCTTCTTCCATAGCCTTTTCAATATACTTTCCTTGGTTGAGATCCTGCTGGACTTGACAAAGACGTCGCCCCAAAAAGTCTTCTCCACTCGAGCCACAAGAAGACATCTCTAGCAATAGCCCTTTTATCCTGGCAGAAACAACTCAAGAAGAAAACACGCGAAATCGAGAGATACGGTGCCGGGGCTATCCGGGCAAATATATAGCAAAAATTTCTGCAACAAAAGGAAGGTAACGAGTCAAAGTGGAGTCGAAGACGGGCTCCGGGGTGCCCAGGCGGCCACCTGGTGCGGCCAGGAGGTAGGCCGCGCCAGGGGGGCGCCTGGGCCCCCTAGAGCTCCTCTCCGGCTACAATTAGGCTCTAAATTTTCTATATTTTGCAAAAACTCGTAATCTGGAACTTTTATGGCGGTTTCGTGATGTTTCCTTACCGTAATACATACCTTTTCTTATTCTGCTTCTGCTGGTGTCTGAAACGGGGATGCAGCATATTCTTCATGAGTGGTTGTGTGTATTATATTTAGATTAACGTTGACGGGATCTCCCGCCATGTAATGCTTGAGTCTTTTCTCATTCACAACTTGAGGTTTTGTGCCATCAAAATTATTAATCTTGATTGCACCTGACAGGTAGACTTCTTCGATATGAAATGGCCCTTCCCATCTGGAAAGTAGTTTACCTAGAGAAAACCTGAAACGGGATTTAAACAATAAAACTTTATCACCAACATTAAATTCACGTTTCAGAATCCTTCTATCATGCCATTTATTTACCTTTTCCTTGAACATTTTAGCACTCTCGTAAGCTTCACTTCTCCACTCATCTAGAGAAGTCAAGTTCATGAGGCACATTCACCAGCTAACTTTGGCTCAGCATTAAGCTCTCTAACAGCCCAGAAAACTTTATGTTCTAATTCTAAGGGCAAATGGCAAGCCTTGCCATAGACCATCTTATACGGGGACATGCCCATGGGGTTTTTGTAAGCAGTTCTATACGCCCACAAAGAATCTCCTAACTTCTTCGACTAGTCCTTCCTAGAACTGTTAATTGTCTTTCGCAAGATCAGCTTGATCTCTCTGTTGGTGAGCTCTACTTGCCCACTAGTTTGAGGATGGTACGGTGAAGCAATTCTATGATTGACATCGTACTTTGCTAGAGATTTTCCAAAATCTCCATGTGTGAAGTGTGATCCTCCATCAGTCATGAGATACCTAGGTACACCAAACCTAGGGAAAATTACATCTTTGAGCATTTTCAAAGATGTTTTGTGATCAGCACTCTCAGTGGGATTGCTTCAACCCACTTGGTTGCATAATCAATAGCTACTAAAATGTGAGTATACTTGTGTGAAGGACGAAAAGGACCCATAAAATCAAAACCCCAGCAATCAAAAGGCTCAATCGCTAGTGAGTAATTCATAGGCATCTAATTCCTCCTACTGATATTACCAACTCTTTGACACTTATCACAAAATAAAACATAATTTGTAGCATCTTTAAAGAGAGTAGGCCAATAAAAACCTGATTGTAGAACCTTATGTGCAGTCCTCTCCCCGGCGTGATGTCCTCCATAGGGACTGTCGTGACATGGTTTGAGAATGTCCTTCTTCTCATGTTCCGGTATACATCTTCTCACGATCCCGTCTGGACCTTCTTTGAAAAGATGAGGGTCATCCCAAAAGTAGTGCCTCAAATCATGAAAGAACTTCTTCCTTTACTGAAATGTTAAACCTGGATGCAAATACTTTGCAACGATAAAATTAGCATAATCTGCAAACCAAGGATCGGAGAGAGATTGTACTTTTACAACGGCAAGTTATTCGTCTGGAAAACTGTCGTTGACTGGGATGGGGTCATGCGGTATGTCTTCCATCCTTGAAAGATTGTCCGCCACTGGATTGTCTGCTCCTTTCCTATCAACAATCTGTAAATCAAACTCTTGAAGCAGGAGTACCCACCTGATGAGTCTTGGTTTGGCATCCTTTTTCTCCATAAGGTACTTAAGAGCAGCATGGTCAGTATGAATAATAACTTTTGAATCAACAATACAGGGCCTAAATTTATCACAAGCAAATACTACTGCTAAGAATTCCTTCTCTAGCATAATTCTTTTGACCACTATCAAGGGTTTTGCTAGCATAGTGTATAACATTCAATTTCTTATCAACCCTTTGTCCTAAAACAGATCCAACAGCAAAATTACTAGCATCACACATAATTTCAAAGGTCAAATTCCAGTCAGGTGGTTGTACTATAGGAGCGGTTATCAAAGCTTTCTTAAGAACTTCGAAAGCCTCCTTACAATCTTCATCAAATACAAAAGGAACATACTTCTGGAGAAGATTAGTGAGGGGTATCAAGATCTTAGAAAAGTCTTTGATAAATCTTCTATAAAAACCAGCATGGCCGAGAAAACTATGAATACCTTTAATGTCCCTTGGATAGGGCATCCTTTCGATAGCTTCAATATTCTCCTTGTCCACTTCAATTCCCCTTTAGGAAATCTTGTGACCAAGCACGATCCCTTCGTGAACCATGAAGTGAAATTTTTCCCAGTTTAGAACTAAGTTTGTATCCTCACATCTCTACAAAACCTTATTAAGATTGTGGAGACAGTGGTCAAAGTAAGTTCCATAGACAGAGAAATCGTCCATGAAGACTTCCACAATATCCTCACAGAAACCATGAAAAAATGCAGACATACATCTCTGAAAAGTAGCAGGTGCATTGCATAAACCAAAAGGCATACGCCTATAAGCATAAGTACCGTAGGGACACGTAAAAGTGGTCTTATCTAGATCGGCGATGTTCACATGAATTTGAGAGAAGCCAGAGTACCCATCAAGATAGCAAAAGTGGGTGTTTTTAGACAACCTCTCTAGCATCTTATCAATAAAGGGCAACGGATAGTGGTCCTTCCTGGTTGCCTTGTTCAACTTCCTATAATCAATACACATTCTATATCCAATAACAACTCTTTGAGGTATTAGTTCATTTTTATCATTAGGAACAAAAGTCATACCTCCTTTCTTAGGAACACAATGAACTGGACTTACCCACCTACCATCAGCTATAGGATAACTGATACCTGCGGCTAGAAGCTTGAGAATCTCTGTCCTAACCACGTCCTTTATCCTTGCGTTCAGCCGTTGTTGATGATCAACAACTGGCTTAGCATCGGGCTCGATATTGATAGTGTGTTAGCAAATCGATGGACTAATCCCCTTAAGGTCATCAAGGGTATAGCCCAAGGCACCACGGTGTCTGCGAAGTGTCTCCAATAGTCGTTCTTCTTCAAATCCTGAAAGGTTAGCATTGATAATAATAGGATATATTTACTTTTCATCTAAATAGGCATACTTGAGCGTATCGAGCAGTGGTTTGAGGTCAAACACTGGGTCTTATTTTGGTTGTGCTAGGATTCCTAAAGGCTGAACTAGAAGGTTGTGCTTCAGGATAGCAGCTTGTCTTTCAAATACTTCGTCTAACTCATTTCTTTCCTGCATATGCATATCATTCTCGTGGTCTTGCATATATTGCTGCAAAGGATCATTAGGAGGAATAGCAATAGAAGAAATATTTTCAATAATTTCATCATCACTAGGTAAAAAAGTACCACAAGGTTTCTTGGAAAAAATAGAAAAGTTAAATTCATATGGCTCACCATTGAATTAAACAGAAACTTTACCTTTTTTACAATCTATAATAGCACCACAAGTGTTGAGTAAAGGTCTACCAAATATAATAGGGAAAAAACTATCTTGCACAGAACCAAGTACGAGAAAGTCAGTAGGATACTTTACCTTTCCACATAGGACTTCAACATCTCTCACAATTCCAATGGGAGAGATAGTTTCTTTGTTTGCTAGATAAATGGTAGAATCGATCTCTTCAAGTTCACATGGTGAAATCTCACCCATGATCTCCTATAGAGTGAATAAGGAATAGCGCTAGCACTGGATCCCAGATCGCAAAGCCCGTAATAGTTGTGATCTCCTATTTTGACAGATACAACTGGTGTACCTGAAATTGGGCTCTTATTCTTGGTTGTGACAATGTTAGTTGAAATAACACAAAAATTTATCTTGGAATCTGAAACAGTATTAGTAACTAAATCTTTAACCATCGCAACTAGAGGACCGACCTTGATCAGGTCCTCGGGTTCGTCAGTTCTTCTCTCATTTTTTTTCATTATTCCTGTCACAAAAGAGTGCTCCCTTATCCTTGTAGGAAAAGGGGGCTTTTCATAAAATACTGCTGGCAGAATAGGGTCAGCAACATGAATTTCAACAGGTAACTCTTTAAAGGGATTATGATACTAATCCTTCTCCTCCTTAGAAGAGTCAATGTGAGAGGCAAAGTTCTTGCAAAAATAAATCATAAGCTACGAATCAAGACCAATCTTAGAACAAAAGGTATTAAAATTATCAGTTTTCACATAGCTCTCAATATAATCATGCCCATAATTTATAGCGGGCTCAATACCTTTATCTATTTCCCAGTCTTCAATATTATTTTGGATCCTCTCAATGAGATCCCACTTTTCCTCGATGCTTATTGTTTGGAACACCTCGCTAGAGGAGGCCTCCAACATCTCCTTATCCTAACGAGAAAGCCTGGCATACAAATGTGTAAGTATAATATTTTTGGGGAGCTCATGAATAGGACATTTGAACATTAGGGATTTTAGTCTCCCCCAAGCTTGAGCGATGCTCTCTCTGTCACGAGACCAAAAGTTATAGATGTAGTTCTTGTCTCGATGAATTTCACAAAGAGGATAAAATTTTGTATAAATGAGAGAAATAAGCTCTTCCCAATTAAGTAGATGTGAGTTATCGAGGAGCTTATACCAATCTGAAGCTCTATCTATAAGTGATATGGAGAATAATTTCTTCATGATGAACTCCAATGACACACCTGCAAGCTTGAATAATGAACATAGTTGTGATAAATATAGCAAGTGTTCACCTGGATGTCTATCTCCTCAATAACGATTAGCTAAGGCATAATTGATAATACCAGATGGTATTGTTTAAGGCACAATTTCAGTAGGGGTAGGAGTGACCACCACATTTGTGGGGCATTTACCCATAAACAACGAACCAAGAGTAGAGGCGTCCATAAGGACAAAAGATCAGCAACAACAAAATAAAAACAGAAATATACAAACTTCCTTACCAGCTTCACTTACTAATAGCACTACGCTCCCAGGCAACGGCGCCAGAAGACAGTACTTGATGACCCTCAACTGTAGGGGATCATTTGTAGAATTTTCGATAAATAAGAGTGTCGAACCCAAGGAGGAGCAGAAGGTATTGGTAAGTGACTTTGGTAAAGAAATAGCTGCAGGAACTGAAAGATAACTTTTTTAGGGGTTTTCGATATAAGAAACAAAAAGGTAAAAGCGAGTAAAGTGAAAGGCACTGAGGAGTAACAATTGGCCCAATCCTTTCGAGAAAAGGAGAGGCCTAGCAACTGAACTTATAGAGGCTAAAGAGTTCTTCAGGACACACGGGAGAGATAGTCACGTGCTTTCGCCTTACTCCGTATCGGTACTATGTGCTATGTTGATAAGTGTTGAGTGGGTGGATCTATGCTAGTACACCCTCTAGACTAAGATAAGTGCATCTTATGATTAAACACCTTGCAAGCATCCGCAAATACAAGATATTAATTAAGGCAGAAGCCTAACCATAGGAATACGATCGATGATCCATTGTTCCCTTGTGCAAAAGCATGTGAACTGGGGTTCAGGTTTCTGTCAGTCCGGCAACCCACCGTAAGCATTCTTTATACACAATGCATTCCCCTAGGTCCTTGATAAGGCGAAGTGTTGAGTGTTCGACTCACACAACACCACTAGGAAAATAACAACATAACTTAAGTATCAAACAACACATATTACTTCATTATCATATGACTACTAACAACTAGACTTCTCCCATGTCTTCAACAACTAAAGTAACTACTCACAAGACATAAAAGAGATCATGATCAGTGGGGATAAATAGATTATAAACAATCTGGACACAATGATATTTCTCCAACAAAAATCAATAGAATTCATCACACGGTACTAATCAACACTGGTAGAGTAGAGAGGATAGATAGTACGTATTACAACACAAGTTGAACTTGTGAGGTGAGATTGGATGAAGATGAAGATGGTGCTGATGTTGGGGATGATGTTGATGATGCCCGTGACGATGGTGATGATGATGGCGATGATCTCCCCTTCCGGGACGTATTCTCCCCGTCGGAATCTGCCCGCTGGAGATGTCTTCTCTCCTCTGTTGGTTTCCGCCACGAAGCAGCGACGGAACTCGCGAAAACTCTCCTCTTTTAGGGTTTTTGGACGATGTGCGATATATAGGCCAAAGGGGGAACCAGGAGTGGCCCTAGGGGTCCAGGCGCCCTCCCGGCGTGGCCAGGATGGGGGCCGCGCCAGGTGGCCGCCTGGGCACCTTGTGTCCCCCCTCTTCCCCCTCTTCGCCGTGTCTTTGTCATCCTTCTGACATATATCCTCCGTCGATTTTCAGGTAATTTGGAGGTATTCTTCTTCAACAACTCAGCGTCCACTTTTTACCGCTGATTCCTGCGTCTGCTGCTTCGGCATCGGAAAGTTGCAAACTGTGTAAATTAAGCCAAAACAACATAAGCATAGCATCATATCATGAAATATATCAATGAATAAGAAAGAATTACTATATAAAATAGTGATGCATTTTGGACGTATCAATCTCTCGCGTATCTGTGGGGGTGCATCCAACTTGCTTGCTCACGAAGACCTAGAGCTCATTTGAGGAGGCTCATCATTGGAATATACAAGCCAAGTTATATAGTGTGAAGGTCCCCACATAGCTATATGCATATATGATCATCTCTATGGAGTACAAGATATAAGAGGGAGTACGAGTGTGGATCTCTCAAAAGGAATAGTAGTGTTGCCCCCTTCTCTCTTTTATTTTCTTTTTCTCTTTTTTCTCTTTTTTTTATTTTTTTGGTGGCCTCAATGGCTCTTTCTATTTAACTCTCATTTGTTATCTTTGGGATATTTTAAATTTGTTCTCTTTGGGATCTTTTCCTCACTAGGGGCAACACTCTATTTTACAAGTATAGAAGATCTTTCACACTTTACAAAAGTACTCAGCATAAAGAAGAAGCTATCATGATGTATGCAAAGGTATGCCTCTGCCAGTGTAGCAGGATATGCAATGATACTAGCGCATCATGTAGCAATGATTAGGGCAAGGTCCAACTAGCATGCGACTCATAGATCAAGAAAAAGCATGTACGACATGAAGATCAAGTCATGAGATGGTGGATGTTGCATGGCAATATATCTCTGAAATGCTATTGAAATGCCTTGATAGGTAGTTATGGTGGCTGTTTTGAGGAAGGATATAAGGAGGTTTATCATGACAGAGCGTATCATGCCAAGGGTTTGGATGCACCGGCGAGGTGGGCGCCAACTTTCAGAGTGAGAAAAGGCAATGCACGGTACTGAAGGGGCTAGCAAATATGAGGAGGTGGAAGTGTCAACTTTCGAATACTCACATTAGTCCGAAGAACTCATGCACTTATTATCGGTAACTCTCAATCTAATCAGGAGGTTCACAAAGAGACAAGTACCCCGAGGAGGAGTGTATGGGGTTTGGTTATCCTTGCGCATCCTCGACTCATGGTACGTGAGTGTACTCTAATATCCGATCCCTCCAAAGATTAGTGATCCATCTAGTAGCTAGAGTTCTTAACTAGTTTTTGTTTTTGTGGTTTTTCAAAAATAAACACGGATTGCCCAAAATACGACATCTATCACTAATAGGCTAAAGCTCTTGACACCAAAAGTTCAAACATTACTCAAAACAATACCTCAAAACTATTGCAAGTTACTACTACAATTGAATAGCAACCTCAATTACCTACTTCAAGTCAAGACACACAACTCAGCGCAACAAGCCAACTCTCTAAACAAGATAAACATGAAGACTCAAGAGATTTCCAGAAACAACCTAAACAAAACCTCTTAAAAAGATAAGCATGAAAACTAGGAGCTAAACATGACAGAAGCTACGAAAAGATAAAGAACACACAACAAAAGAAAGATAAGCATAAAAATCCTATGATGTGTTCTAGTTTAAGTGGAGCATGTTTCTCTCCCAAAAACTTAAGGATAGGATCCAACTTGTTATGAACAGCAAGCAAAACTAAAACAAACTAAAAAGTAAAGAGCAAGACGCTCCAAGTTGAGCACATAACAAATGAAGTGATAAAAATATAGCATGGAGAAGGACAAACTGATGATTGTTGATGGAGAAGGAGATGCACGGGGGCATCCCCAAGCTTAGATGCTTGAGTCTCCTTGGATATTTCTTGGGGTGCATGGGGGCATACTGTCAGAACCCTCTGTTAGGTAATGTGCTAAGGTTAGCAAGTTACTTGCATCATGTTAAAAATTTCAAAAGAAATCTTTGAAATCAAATTCAAAAGCAAAATGGGAGAAGGAACCCCCCCCCAGATGAGTTAATTAAAAAGGCCAGATAAAAATCTTCTCCAAAAAATTCATGTTAGATTTTTGAAAAGTCTTATAAATGAGTGTGATCACATATCAAGTGATGTGGGACCCATCCCATGCTCATGGATTTTTCAAATATTCAAACAGTGCCTTGGAATTAATCAAAAACCCCTATTTGAGTTAAGATTCAAATTATTTGAATTTTAAAAATGTTCAAACTTTATAAGTGGCTAGTCTATATTATTATAAGGCCATATAAAAAATTTCAGCATTTTATAAAATGGTTTGATATTTTTATCAGAGCCAAAACAAAAATACAGAAAAAGAAAGGAAAGATTAAACAGATTTAAAAACAGAAAGACTTACCTCGCTTCTGGCCAAACTTGTCGCCCGCGGCCCAGCAAGCCAGCCCAGCCCACTGCCCCCCGTTTGTCTTCTTCCCCGGCGCGGCAAGTAGCTCGCTGGAGCACATGCCGACGCCGGCGAGCACCTGCCTGTCTGCCTGGCGCCTCCCGAATCGTCTAGTCGCGCCTGGAGACTCCCCTAGGCCGTCCCGATCCATTCCCCCCCTCCAGAGCTTCTTCCCCCTCCTCCTACGGTCGATTCCATCACCGCCCGAGGACCGCCGTGGAGCACGCCGCCGAGTCCACGCAGCCACCGTCGTCTCCGAGCCGTGCCACCGTGTCCAGAAGAACCGCAGCAGACGTCTTCGCCGTTCCCCTCATTCAATCGAGCCCGAGCGCCTCAGCAGACGACGCCAGCTTCATCGAGACCCCGTCGGAGCCGCAGATCGCCGTCGCAAATTACTCCGGCCACAGAGCTCCTCCGACCACACCACCGCCTCCACTGCAACCGTGGTCAGCTTCTTCTTCACCCCATCTATTCCATGGTTTCCCCCTTGGCCCGTACCGCCTTTTGCCATGGAAGCCGGGGCACCTCGCCGCCGGTAAGTTCCTCGCCGCAAAACCTTGGACCCCAGAACCCCACGGTCATGTCTTTCGCAAACCCCAAGCACTGCTGCTTCGTTTGAGCCCAGCCCCGCTTGAAATGGCGCCTTGTAGCGTTTTCCACCTCGCGGTCGTGCCCCTGTTGCCGCAGAGCTCGTCGCCGGCGAGCGTACAGAGCACCCCAGCCTCTCCGAACGGTCCCAATCGACGCGCGTTGACGAGGGCTTCGATCTGGTAGAAGCTGCGCTCGATTTGGACCACGGGAACGCCGTCCCCGCGGACGCCGCCGTCCACTGTGGTTGCCGCTGGTTAGCCGCCGGTGACTGGTTTAGCTTAGGGCTAATCATCCCTTAATCCCCCGTGGTGTCACTGATAGTGGGCCCAAGGCCACTAACTAAACCCCCTGGTTAGTTTAACTAACCGGGTTAATTAACCCCCCCCCCACTGACACCCCGGCCCCACTGGTCAGCCCCCTGCTGACGCCATGCTGGCGCAGTGCTGGCGCAGTAATTCGAATAAATGAATTTCCAGAATAAAAAGAATTATAGAAAATCCAGAAAAAGGCTGAAACTTTGGAAATTCATAGAAAATTCATATTAACTCCAAATTGGACAAATAATATATGAAAAATGATCAGGAGAAAATAAGCTATCCAAATATCCAACTTTCAACTTTGTTTGAGTTGATTTTAAATTAGGATCAGTAGCATTTGCTATTTGATTTAAATGGAATTAAATCAAATTCAATTCAAAAGTTTTTGCAACTTGAACCATGGCAACATGCTACATTTCACTTACACATCAGAGGAATATCATACACATTTCAAAATGATTCAAATTGATCAAACAATGTCACATGTAACTTGGCTAAGTTTGAATTCGAATTGGAGTTTGAATTTGCAATTCAATTTGCAATATACTCCATTTAAATGGAATTGCTTCACACATCAAAGCATATACATCAAGTTTCAACCATCCATCATGTGATTGTGCATTGTATTTACTTTGCTACCTTGTTTTTTGTTTGTCGAGTAGAGGTGGAACCGGAGCAGGAGGCAGCCCCCTTCGTTGAAGACCCCGAACCCGAACCTCGTCAGCAAGGCAAGCAAACCCCCATTGATCATGTCGATAAAATCCCACTTCCCTCTCATGTCTCGCTTATGCATTGTATAGGATGATTACCATGCTACGTTTCTACCGCATATATGAACCCATTCCTTTGCATGACCTATCATTTGTCACAGTAGTAGGCAAAACCACAATCCTAGCAAATGTAGGAGTTGATTGATATCATGTGGCCCCTGCAATTGTTACTGCTTATTGCATGCTTAGAGTGATACCATGACGATACTGTTATGTGAGTCGGGATGGTAGTGATCATAATGATGATGGTAGAAAGGTGTTGGTGAATCTACCCTAATACAAGGTGAACGATGAGAGGCTGTGTAGGAGTACACGGTGGGTTGTCTCGTTGAACACCGCCCTAAGTCCGAGTTCTTGTGTGGTGATCCAAGATGAAGAGTACAACCACACATTGGGCTCACTGACCCCTCTCAACTTATTAACTCATCCCTTTCGATGTCCAGATGTCGCAATAGTTCGGAGTTCTGGTAGGTCTGTGGCCTGGCTGCTAAGTGAGAGAACGGCTCATCCGAGACCGGCTTATGCACCACGCACACATCACTTGGATCCACTTCGGTAAACCGGCCGGGTTCACGATAGTGGTAGCCAACCCAGGTAGGCGGCTTTCTCGGACTAGATAGGCTATGAGGTAACAGTTGTGGTGAGCATCCTCGCTGGCACCCCTTGAATGGTGTCGAGATCAAAGGCGGTAACTGATGATCATGTGTGTGTAGCGGTACACCCCTGCAGGGTTAACAAAACTATTCGAATAGTTGCGTCTGCGGTTATGGACTGCTTGGAAATCTTAGCTTGATTATTAGACAACTTGAACTGGATACTTCTAAAACACACCAAGATAAGTGTGAGTGCTATGGCGTGCTTTCTCGTGGGGAAGTCGAGGAAGGCACCATAGTGGTGTAATTGGTTGGAGAAAGTAGTGGACTCGTGTACTCTTCTTACCTCAAGTCTGGTACTTGTAGTTCAGGACTAGCCAAGTCAAAGCTGGCACTTCTGCAAGTGAAACCCCACCTCCCTTTACCTTGATACAATTGCATGAGTAGTATAGCTCCTATGTAAGTCTTGCTGAGTACGACTTTGTACTCACGTTTGCTTAATATATGTTTTAGATGAAACCACTGACCCCGAAGGTGGCTTCTTCATCGAGCTGGACGACTGAAGATCAAGCTAGTCTAGTCCAAGTCAGACGACTGGTTCCCTCGTGGAGGGCTTGTGTTTAAATAAGGCTTCTTAATCCATTTGTTAAACTTGTCTGTACTCAGACATACTTTGCTTCCGCTTGTTGTTGTAATGTTGGATCACATACTTGTGATCTCTGTGTGCACTCTGTAAGAGTTATCAATAAAATGTATACTTTGTAGAGAATTGCAATGATAACTGCTGTTCATACAAGGCATGTGTGCTGCGTGTATGTTTATAACATGCATGTCTTTGTATGGGTTTTCGAGACCTTAGTTGTGATCTGGCTGGCGGTCTTTCATACACCAAGTGGCCCTTAGATGTGCGCAGCTTGGGGCATCGCGATGCGATTGTTCGAGACTCTGTCTCGGGCACACTTTTTGGTATGATCGAGCCCGCCCTAGACCCCGACTAAGTGATCGGGCTGGAGTAAGTTTATGTAAGAGTTATGAGATAGTCGATAGTATGGTTGAGGCGACTTGTCTTTGAATATGGGAGCTCATCACCCATATCATTAGACTTTTGTGCGGACGATGAGGACCCATATCAGTTGATCATCCGGCCTGGATGGGATACCCCTCACGTACGATGCTTTCCGAGAACGTTCTGTGCTTGGCCTTGTCTTCTTAGACAAGTGGGTACGGTTCTCGGCGCTCCATATGACTATGTCTTAGCTGGACTTGCATACGCTAACCCCGGGTCCCGACAGACTTGGTATCAGAGCACGACTGACTGTAGGACTAGCAGCCTTGGCCGAACTCGAGTCTAGCTTGCTATAGTTATATATTTACTCTGGGTATATAAGGGAACAACGTAAGGCTTCTTTTTTCTCCTTACCCCCTTCGTTCTGAGTTCTGAGTCACCCTCATCTTATTCTATGGGAAGATAGGACTAGGCTCTCCTCTGTCTGATTAGAACATCTTGTTGTTTGCTTCCTTATAACTGTAGGAAAGTTGTGTTAGTGATACCATGATGATACTGTTATGTGAGTCGGGATGGTAGTGATCATAATGATGATGGTAGAAAGGTGTTGGTGAATCTACCCTAATACAAGGTGAACGATGAGAGGCTGTGTAGGAGTACACGGTGGGTTGTCTCGTTGATCACCGCCCTAAGTCCGAGTTCTTGTGTGGTGATCCAAGATGAAGAGTACAACCACACATTGGGCTCACTGACCCCTCTCAACTTATTAACTCATCCCTTTCGATGTCCAGATGTCGCAATAGTTTGGAGTTCTGGTAGGTCTGTGGCCTGGCTGCTAAGTGAGAGAACGGCTCATCCGAGACCGGCTTATGCACCACGCACACATCACTTGGGTCCACTTCGGTAAAACGGCCGGGTTCACGATAGTGGTAGCCAACCCAGGTAGGCGGCTTTCTCGGACTAGATAGGCTATGAGGTAACAGTTGTGGTGAGCATCCTCGCTGGCACCCCTTGAATGGTGTCGAGATCAAAGGCGGTAACTGATGATCATGTGTGTGTAGCGGTACACCCCTGCAGGGTTAACAAAACTATTCGAATAGCTGCGTCTGCGGTTATGGACTGCTTGGAAAGCTTAGCTTGATTATTAGACAACTTGAACTGGATACTTCTAAAACACACCAAGATAAGTGTGAGTGATATGGCGTGCTTTCTCGTGGGGAAGTCGAGGAAGGCACCATAGTGGTGTAATTGGTTGGAGAAAGTAGTGGACTCGTGTACGCTTCTTACCTCAAGTCTGGTACTCGTAGTTCAGGACTAGCCAAGTCAAAGCTGGCACTTCTGCAAGTGAAACCCCACCTCCCTTTACCTTGATACATGTGCATGAGTAGTATAGCTCCTATGTAAGTCTTGCTGAGTACGACTTTGTACTCACATTTTCTTAATCTATGTTTTAGATGAAACCACTGACCCCGAAGGTGGCTTCTTCATCGAGCTGGACGACTGAAGATCAAGCTAGTCTAGTCCCAGTCACGACGGTTCCTCTCGACTTCCATCAGAACTTGTGCCATCGTGGGTGGGGGTGGAAGGTTGCCTTCTTCCTGGTCATTCCCACGACCTTGGTTACGACCAACCTGGCCACGGGTTCCTTGAGACATCCTGAAGGGAAAACCAAAGTCAAACAGAGTTGATTGGGAGAGTCTAAACAAGGTATTGAAGTACGGGAAGGATTACAGAGCAAAGGAAGTAATCATCTTGAAAACATGGTGATAAAGCATACAAGCCATATATTCACAAGCTGTCATACAAACCATACATCGTTTTAGTACAAGCACCGAGCTAATACAAACGTGATGAAGATGATACATCCTTCAGAGGCACTCTGACTTCCTATACATTATTTATCTAAGCCTCTGGAACTTAGACCCTTGCGTACAATATACTATGATACTACTACATCATCACTAAGTAAGACCACAGGTGGTATCACTCATCTCCATCTCCATAGTAGTCCTCATAAAAGTTACCCGCGTATCCCGGTAGCTGGAGGTGACCATCGGAAAACACGGAGGCTTGTGGACCCTGATATCCATTTGGGCAAGGATGGGGCCTAGGTCCAGCATAGGGTGGAAGCAAAGGACCACGGGGTGGAAAAATGCCTCCAATCTCGGCCCAAGCAACTCGAGAAGGCATCTGAGTCCTCACTGGATAGATCGCATCAAAATCAACTGATCCCACGCTCACAAAGGGAGCCAAAAGTGTCAGTGCTCGATACAGACGAACACGGGTGGCGTGGAGCTCGAAACGGAGAGCGCGTGCATCACGATCTCTGTCACTAGCAAACCTAGCAGTCATCTGAAGTGCGGGATCCTCTGCAGAGTGATCTGAGTAGAGTCCGGTGTAATATCCCTCTTCTCCTGGAAGTGCAGCAGGGATATAGCGGAAAGAAGTCTCTCTCAGCAAAGTGTGCTCCTCTCTCAGCAGTGTCATACATGAGTATGCAGCATCCTGCACAGCCATGTTCTCGGTAACGCCAATGCCATGTCCAAAGTGGATAGGCTGAGTGACTCCAACGTGGTGCGGATAGATCCGGACAATGCAGTGGAACTGGGTCTGGTTGAAGTCGTGAAACTGCTCCTCGATGGTGTACTCAGGGTACCACCGATATCCCACGTAGGACATCATCTCGATCAACGTGGCGGGATGGCCACGCACACCGAGGCACCTGGTCAAACGAACAATCTGCCGAGGGGGAAGATCTGCCATCTGAAACAGAAAGGAGTTTGCAAATGCATCAGATTATGAGATAAACCTGGAATGACTCGGACAGCATAACGGCTGTAATTGCAAGAAAAAGACAATTTCTTACAACATGGAAACAACACTTACATACGATGTAACAAAACAGGGAGCATAACCACTCTAACAAACCGATCACAACGTTCCTACGGCTATGAGGAAGCAAACAACGAGATGTTCTAATCAGACAGACGAGAGACTAGTCCTATCTTCCCGTAGAACAAGATGAGGGTGACTCAAAACTCAGAACGAAGGGGGTAAGGAGAAAAAAGAAGCCTTACGTTGTTCCCTTATATACCCAGAGTAACTATATAACTATAGCAAGCTAGACTCAACTTCGGCCAAGGCTACTAGTCTTATAGTCAGTCCTGCTCTGATACCAAGTCTGTCGGGACCCGGGATTAGCGTATGCAAGTACAGTTAAGGCATAGTCATATGGAAAGCCGAGAATCGCACCCACTTGTCTAAGCATACAAGGCCAAGCACTAAACATTCTCGGAAAGCATCGTACGTAAGGGGCATCCCATCCAGGCCGGATGATCAACTGAGATGGGTCCTCATCGTCCGCACACAAGTCAAATGATATGGGTGGTGAACTCCCATATTCAAAGACAAGTCGCCTCAACCATACTACCGACTATCTCAAAACTCTTACATAGACTTACTCCAGCCCGATCACTTAGTCGGGGTCTAGGGCGGGCTCGATCATACCACAAAGTGTGCACGAGACGGAGTCTCGAGAAATCGCATCGCAATGCCCCAAGCTGCGCACATCTAAGGGCCACTTGGTGTATGAAAGACCGCCAGCCAGAACACAACTAAGGTCTCGAAAACCCATACAAAGACATGCCTGTTATAAACATACACGCAGCACACATGCCTTGTATGAACAGCAGGTACCATTGCAATTCTCTACAAAGTGTACAATTTTATTGATAACTCTTATAGAGTGCACACAGAGATCACATACATGTGATCCAACATTACATTACAAGCGGAAGCAAATTATGTCTGAGTACAGACAAGTTTAACAAATGGCTTAAGAAGCCTTATTTAAACACAAAGCCCTCCACGAGGGAACCAGTCGTCTGACTGGGACTAGACTAGTTGGTCTTCAGTCGTCCAGCTCGATGAAGAAGCCACCTTCGGGGTCAGTGGCATCATTTAAAACATAGATTAAGCAAACCTGAGTACAAAGTCGTACTCAGCAAGACTTACATAGGAGCTATACTACTCATGCATATGTATCAAGGTAAAGGGAGGTGGGGTTCATTTGCAGAAGTGCCAGCTTTGACTTGGCTAATCCTGAACTACGAATACCAGAATTTGAGGTAAGAAGCGTACACGAGTCCACTACTTTCTCCAACCAATACACCACTATGGTGCCTTCCTCGACTTCCCCACGAGAAAGCACGCCATAGCACTCACACTTATCTTGGTGTGTTTTAGAAGTATCCGGTTCAAGTTATCTAATAATCAAGCTAAGCTTTCCAAGCAGTCCATAACCGCGGACACGGGTATTCGAATAGTTTTGTTAACCTTGCAAGGGTGTACCGCTACACACACATGACCATCATTTACCGCCTTTGATCTCGACACCATTCAAGGGGTGCCAGCGAGGATGCTCACCACAACTGTTACCTCATAGCCGATCTAGTCCGAGAAAGCCGCCTACTTGGGTTGGTTACCACAATCGTGAACCCGGCCGGTTTACCGAAGTGGACCCAAGTGATGTGTGCGTGGTGCATAAGCCGGTCTCGGATGAGCCGTTCTCTCACTTAGCAACCAGGCCACAGACCTACCAAAACTCCGAACTATTGCGACATCTGGACATCGAAAGGGATGAGTTAGTAAGTTGAGAGGGGTCAATGAGCCCAATGTGTGGTTGTACTCTTTATCTTGGATCACCACACAAGAACTCGTACTAGGGCGGTGTTCAACGAGACAACCCACCGTGTACTCCTACACAGCCTCTCATCGTTCACCTTGTATTAGGGTCGATTCACCAACACTTTTCTACCATCATCAACATGATCATTCCCATCCCGACTCACATCACAGTAACAACATGGTATCATACTAAGCATGCAATAAGCAGTAACATTGCAGGGGCCACATGATATCAAACAACTCCTACATTTGCTAGGATTGTGGTTTGCTTACTACTGTGACAAAATGATAGGTCATGCAAAGGAATGGGTTCATCTATGCGGTAGAAACGAAGCATGGTGATCGTCCTAAACAATGCATAAGCGAGACATGAGAGGGAAGTGGGTTTTTATCGACATGATCAATGGGGGTTTGCTTGCCTTGCTGACGAGGTTCGGGTTCGGTGTCTTCAACGAAGGGGGTGACCTCGGGTTCCGGCTCCACGTCTATCAGCAACATGACAATCATAGGATCAACATAATGTACAATGCACAATCACATGAATAAGATTGAAAGGGTGATGTTCATGATACTGATGTGTTGAGCATTCCATTTAAATGGAATATATTGCAAATTGAATTGCAAATTCAAACTCCACATTTGAATTCAAATTAACCAAGTTGCATGTGATATTGATTGATCATTTTGACTTATTTTCAAATGTTTATGATATGCCTCTGAAGTGTGGTTGAATTGTAGCTTAATTCCATGGTCCAAGTTGCAAGATCATTTGATTTGAATTTGAATTAAATTCAAATAAACCAAATGACATATGCTACTGGTCCCATTTTAAAATCAACTCAAACAGAGTTTAAAGTTGCATATTTGGAAAGATAATTTTCTCCTGATCATTTTTCATATATTATTTGTCCAATTTGGAGTTAATATGAATTTTCTATGAATTTACAAAGTTTGGGGTATTTTCTGGATTTTCTGGAATTCTTTTAATTCAAATATTCTCTGGAAATTCATTTAACTGATTTATTGCGCAAGTGCTGACGTCAGGGGGGGCTGACATGTGGGGTCACCTTGTCAGTGACTGGTTTAATTAACCCGTGGGTTAAATTAATCCAGTGGCTTAATTAAGCCACTAGGCCCACTGGTCAGTGACCCAGGGGGTCATTAACCGAGTAATTAACAGGGGGGTTTGGCTAACTCGCCGGCGGCTAAACGCCGTCGACTGGAGTCACGGCGGTGCTGCACGGGTATCACGATTCCGGCCACGGGAGGGGAAACGGAGGTTACCGGCTTGCTCCTGGAGGTCTTCCGCGTCGTCTGGAAGTAACAGGGTCTCACGGGGAGGTCGGGAGCGACGACGGCGACGACTCCAGCGGAAACAGAGAACCGGCGAGGTCGTAGTCGAGGCTAGGGGGCACGGATTGGGCTGAGCTCGTGTGCGTTCGAAAGCTAGAGTCACTGGGAGTCAAACGCGCGCGCTGGACGCGATGATGGGGCACAGGGGCGACCTCATCGTCGTCCATGGCGGCGACGTGCTTCGGCATCCATGGCGAAAACGGATAGAGAGGTCGCGGGGTGCTGGAAGCTTAGGGGAAACACTCAGTAGCTCACCGCGGTTCGAACGGAAGCAACGGCAAGCTTGGGGAGGCTTCAACGGCGGCGAATCGACGGCGGCAAGCTCGCGGGTCCGGCGAGAGGTTGAAGACGATGGCGTCGGCTCGGGGAGGAATTAGGGCTCCAGATTCTGCTTGAAGACGAAGTCGAGGACGAGGAGCACGGTGGACTTGCTGGCTTGAGCTCTAGGGCACGGTGGCCACGCGGGGGCTCGACGGCGCTCCGGTGAGGCTTCGGGCGGCGACGGATTCGAGCACGGGAGGAGGAGGAGGAAGCTCTGGAGGGGGGGAATGGATTGCAGAGGCTGCGGGGAGTCTCCAGGTGCGAGAAGAAGCCACGGGGAGGCCTGGAAGCTCCTCACGACGACGTGTCGTCCCCAGCTAGCTCGGTGGCATTCCACCGAGCAGCTTGGAGGCGAGGGACGGGGAAGAAGACGCCCCTGCCCCTGTGGGCCGGCTGGGCTGGGGTGGGCCGGCTTCGCCCGGGCGCCAGGTAAGGTTTTCTGATTTCTTTTCTATTTTTCTTTTCTGACATTTGTTCTGTTTAGCTAAAATAAATAGCTAAACATTTTATTAAATGCTGAAAACTTTTATGTGGCCTCATAATAATATAGACTAGGCACTCATAAACTTTCAACATTTTTAAAATTCACAAGATTTGAATTTTAAATCAAATAGGGGTATTTCAATAATTCCAAGGCACTGTTTGATTATTTGAAAAATCTATGAGCATGGGATGGGTCCCACATCACTTGATATGTGATCACACTCATTTATAAGACTTTTCGAAAATCTAACATGAATTTTTGGAGAAGATTTTTATCTGGCCTTTTGAATTAATTCACCTGGGGGGGTTCCTTCTCCCATTTTGATTTTGAAGTTGATTTCCTTTGAAATTTTGACATGATGCAAGGTTACTTGATCCTAGCACATTACCTAACAGAGGGTTCTGACATGATCAAGGTTTCCTGATCATGAGAAAATGGCGTCTGTTGACAATGGAGTCGTATCATTGGATAATAATATGATGGACATACACCCACCAGAAGTGTTGCGATGTGATCAAGTCACATAGTTCGACATTGCGATGACTATAACGTAGTGACCAGATCCTTAGACCGTAATGATCATACGTAATTACTGTCTATTAGGATGCCTTGATTTGCTACCCACCGCCTGACTGAAATATGCTGGCCATAAAGGAGTACTTCAGGTATTCCGAATAGATATGTTAATGAGTATGCAAATAGATCAAAGCGGGATTTGTCCATCCGTGTGACGGATAGGTACTCTGGGCCCACTCGGTGATGTTACATCATAAAGTTTGCAAACGTGTGACTAGGTCACGGAGTTGTAATATCACGGGAACGAGTAAACTTGTTTGTTGAGAACGAGGACGAACTAGGTATAGTGGATACCGATGATCAAACCTCGGACAAGCAAAGTACCCCAGGACAAAGGTAACAGGCACACGGTTAACGGATCCAACAGCGATTGAAGTTCATTCGATGGAAGCGCAGGGGCTATCAAGGATTGTAACCAGGTCCAATTGATTAGTCATTGATCAATGAGAATTGTCTCGATCATGTCTGCTATTTCCCGGACCGTAGGGTGTTACACTTAAGGGTACTCGACGCAGTAAGGATTGATTCGGGATCACCAGAGAAATTGGAGAGAACACCGGAATTGTTCCGGTGATGAACGGAATTGTTCCGAAGAAGGCCGGAAGTTTTTCCGGGTATTTTGAAAGGTTCAAAATATATTTAATAATGTTTAATTAATGTTTTATTATTTAATTATCTGAATTAAATATTAAAATCTAATTAAATATAATTAAAAATGAATTAAAAGGCATATGGGCCTCATAGGGCCCATTAGGGGGAGAGGGAGTCCTCCCCCATGGGCCATGGCGCCATGAGGGGGCCCACCCCCTTTATTGGTGCGCCACCCCCCTCCCTTGGGATTAGTCCCACCCCGGAAGTGGAGGGGGGGTGACACCCCTCCTTGGCCTATGTAAGGAGGGGTAGAGGTGCCCTTTTATTCATTATATTTTTGAGATAAATTCTCATCTATCTCTCCCTCCTTTCTCCTTCCTCGAGTGGACTCCCCTTGTTTGGAGTCTACACTTGGTTGGGGATTTCTCCACTATACGCACGCCGTCGTGCTGCTGGAATCGGGATCCGAATCCATCTTCTTTCCGCTGCTCTACTGGTTCGAAGCCCGGAGGGACGTCGGGTATACTGTATGTGTATAATCCCGCGAGGCACTACACTTGTGGTGCTACTTCATCGTCGTGGCCGTATCGCGAGGTCTTCATCGACAACGTTCCGACGGGGACGTAATCCCGTCATCGGTCTACAAGGATCGGGTGGCTGCAGGAGTCATCGTGGATCTGCGCGGCATCGGGGATTGCCGGTACGACTACACCAACCACGTTCATGCGGGAACGTTTCCCGCTTAACGGACTACATACTGGTATGTGATCTATTTCTGTCCGTTACTTGCATCAGCATAGCATAGGTCTTGGGTATGGGTCTCGTAGGTTATGAAAAAATTGTGTTTTCTACCCCGAACCCCAACAAATACTAAACACATTTAAGTCTAACATGCTTCCTATGCAAAGGGATATTGAAGATAAATAACTCATTGAAGCATAAAGATATTAGCATAGGAAGGCAAAACAAGTGCAACTTCAAAACCTTCAACATAAAGAGAGGGAACTTGATATTATTGAAATATCTATAAGCATATGTTCCCCTCTAATAATAATTTTTCAGTGGGATCATGAATAAACTCAACAATATAAGTATCACATAAACAATTCTTATCATGATCCACAAGCATAGAAAATTTATTACCCCCCACATAAGCAAAATCCTTCTCATTAGTAATAGTGGGAGCAAACTCAACAAAGTAGCTATCACATGAATCATTCTTATCATAATCCACTTGAAAATTTTATTCTTTATAGCATACGTGTCATCACAATAATCATCATAGATAGGATCCAAAGTATCATCAAAATAATTTTCCTCATCAAAACTTGGGGGGCTAAAAAGATCATCTTCATAAAATGTAGCATCCCC
Organism: Bromus sterilis; assembly: GCA_950022295.1. Lineage (NCBI taxonomy): Eukaryota > Viridiplantae > Streptophyta > Magnoliopsida > Poales > Poaceae > Bromus > Bromus sterilis. Next base: position 109,691,781 of record OX465596.1, on the reverse strand, counting down.
AAGCTTATGGCTTTTCATATCATTAGCATCAAATGTACAAAGAAGACATACTAATAACATTGCTACTATAATGAGTGTTGTGCAAATAATAAAGCTCCATAGGCTTTTTGATTTTCTCTTCAAACACTTCATGTCCAAACTCAAGAAAGAACTCAAAAATCTCTCTCATAATTTTGTTGTTGTTTTCCATAAACCTAACTAGTGAAAATAAAAACAAGAAACGAAAAGATTTAATTGCAATATCTAAAGATATACCTTCAAACCTTACCTACCCGGCAACGGTGCCAGAAATAGCTTGATGTGTACGCACACTTCTGTTCTTGTAGACTATGTTGGGCCTCCAAGCGTAGAGGTTTGCAGGACAGCAGCAATTTACCTCAAGTGTATGACCTAAGGTTTATCGAACTCAGGGAAGTAGAGGTTGAAGATGGTCTCTCTCAAGCAACCCTGCAATTAAGATACAAGAAGTCTCTTGTGTCCCCAACACACCTAATACAACTAGGAGTTGTATAGGTGCACAAGTTCGGCGAAGAGATGGTAAAATATGGGTGATAGGTGTGGCAAAACGAAGTAATATAAATCAGTAATAAAAATTACAGAAAGCAAACAAGTAGTAAACGTGAGCACAAACGGTATTGCAATGGTGGAAACAAGGCCTAGGCTTCATACTTTCACTAGTGGCAACTCCCAACAACATTAACATAGTCTAATCACACGATATTTCCACTAAAACATGCATTGGAGACGTACTCGGAGGTCATTCCTTTGTGGTAAAGAGAGGACGAGAATTGTGTAGGGCTACAAAAGCACACCTTAGAGTTCGTAGTTCTCATCTACAGATTTCCCAATGTCACCGCAGCCATCCAAAGAGAATACCACAATCACCACCACATATCTCAAGGATAGTCAAAGACAAGCACCCAGAGACTCTCAATCTTCAATCTACACACAAAAGAGGAAATCACTCTTGAAAATATTCTTCTAACCCATGTCCAATAAACCGCTGTCACCATGGTCTCGGGAATTATACTAGATAATATCAAGTTAGTACATCAATCCAATACATAGAAGAAGGGAAAACATCATGGGATCATCCTAGATTAACATAGCCTATGATCACAATCAAGATCACATAATGGGAGGGAGAATTGACCACATAGCTACTGTAGAAACATCAGCTCCGAGGAGGAACTACCCCCGCATCATGGAGGGAGGAAGCAACGTCGATGGAGATGAATCCGGGGGCACTTCCCCGTCGCGGCAGGGTGCCGGCACAGGAATTCTGGTCCCCCGAAGCTTGTTGGCGATGGCGGCGGAGATCGGAATTGCTTCTGGAGAAAAGGGTTCTGGCATCATGATTTGCGCGTCGGGAGTAAAAATAAGGGCCAAAGGGGGCCACCAGGGGAGGTCCCAGTCGCACAGGCAGCATGTGGGCGCGGCCTGCCCCTAGGCCACGTCGGGTGGCCTCCTGGGTGACAGTTGGCCCCCCTCCGGCTCTCCTTCGGCCGTTTGGACTCTTCTCGAACGTAGATTTTTTTCCCAGAATTTTTTAGGCACTTTAAGTAATGGGAAAACCTGAAATACAAAAACAGCAGAAAATAGAAATTGGCACTAGGGTGCACTGAGTTAATAGGTTTGTCCAAATATGATCAAAAGTGTATGAAAGTGTATCAAAAGCATAGCAATATCACTCAAAACATGCATGGAGCAAGAAAAAATTATAGATACGTTTGGAACGTATCAGTCCCACATTGCTAAGGGAGGGGGGTTGACTCCCTCCCCTCCCCCTATATACAGATGTGGTGGTGGCTTTATTTAATACACAGATATTCGTGGAAAATTAAAGATAATCCCGAATTGAGATCGGTTTTCTCCGGTCTTCTCCACTCCCTCGTCTCTTCCACGGTGGGCTCCCCTTGTTTGGAGCCTGTCGTGGATTGATACATCTCCATCAAACAGACGTCGTCGTGCTGCTGAAACTCCGGTTCTGGAGGTCTACTTTCGTCATCTTCGTTGGATCGGAGATCGAAGGTCGTCATCGGGTTCCGTACGTGCGCGAGTACTACGAGGTGCTACACGTGTGGCACTCCACCCGGCAGGGTGCTAACACAACCAAGGGGATGTGAACTTCGATCGACTACATCGACCACGTTTGCGGGAACGTTTCCCGCGCAACGGACTACACCCCTAGGTATGTTATCCGCAAGTCTCTCCATTACGGTAATACGGCTCGAGAGATCATGGGCAATCAGGAACGCTAGTTAGAAAAATTATTTTTTTCTACCGCGAACCCCAACAGTGGTATCATGAGCTAGGTCTATGCTTAGTATTACTATATGGATAGAACACATCGGGGATGTAGGCATTGGTTCTTTGATTTTTACCCTCTCACGTGCACTTGTTCATATCTGTGGAATTGTTTGCTGAAGCTGCTCCCGACCGACCTTACGTGTATGCTTACGCGAGACTGGTTCCATGCTTGACATGCGGCTTATACCGTATAAAGTGGCTCTAGGGGGTGTCTGTCTCTCTTAGTGGATGTGGCATTTGCAACGGAGGGCCCCGTATGGGGTGTATAGAGACAATCATCTAATCAGCGTTGTGGTTGACTCGTAGGTTAAAATCAGTTTATCCATGAAAGCCCTAGCAACCATGAAACATGCAATATACAAAATAGAGGCGTCTAACTTTATATTGCTATTCGGGGCTATCGTTTGGTTTGATCTTGATGTAGTGATAGCTTTGCTATGTGTTACTAGAAAGTAGTAAACGTTCATCTTGACAAAACAAACTCAAATGGAGACACTGTAGACTTAGTGCCACCATGGTCGAACATCTTAAAACTTGCTAGTATAGGATACACGACGATAGCATTATATAAGATGATCCCTTAACAAATACCAAACACAAGTATTCTACCAAAGTGTGCACCACTTGGAAGGTTCTCCCTTATGGCCGACATACCGTACATATCGGGTGTCACACATAATAAACAACGTTCGCATGAGGTTGGGTTTGCTAGGCCTAACATATGTAGATATGGCCTTTCTAAACATCATATAACACATATCTCAATTTGGCGAGCCTAGCATATGTAGATATGGCCTCGGAATACTAGAGATCAAAAGATCAAGCATGAGTCACAGGCATGATGTGATTGCACAAGTAGTTGTCTACCTTTGAAACTAATCCGTCGGCCGTGTGATATTCGAGGGAAGATAGTGAATCTGGATCATGTAATCACTAAAACTTCTTAGGGATGATTGTTTTAGTGTGAGCCCATTTATAATATGATTATTATGAACTCATTGTTGTGAACTAGTTTTAATTGTTTGTCCTTGAAATTATGTTTGTAGAAAATGAATGAACTTGAGCAACGCATATTATCTTCTTTCATGGAGGGTGAGAGACTTAGAGTAGAAGGGTCAAACTTTTGTTGATTGGTACTTATGCCTCAGGAATTCGCTCAAGAGAGCAAACGTCTTGTTCACAATAGATGTGCATATGGAAGACCATCCAGATAACAATATTGATGAAGTGTTTAATTTCTACACTCATCGACAAAAGTACTCAATAGTCAAGAATGTCATGATATACAACATGTCAGAAGATTTGAGCATTCAGTTTCAAGAAACTGACTCTTATGACATGATAGACACGCTAAAAGCAATGTTCATACGTGATACGTCCAAAATTCATCACTATTTTACATCATAATTTACCTCTATTCATTGATATATTTCATGTTATGATGATGTTCTTACAGTGTTTTGGCTTGTTTTACACTGTTTGCAGCTTTCCGGTGCCGAAACAACAGACGAAGGAATTAGCGGAGAAAAGTGCACATCAAGTGGCCATACCAGCACATCTCCAAATGACATGAAATTCACGGGGTGTAATTTTCAGAAGATATATAAAAGATTGGCCGAAGGGCACTCGAAGGGGGCCACCAGGGCTCCAGGCGCCTTGGTGGCGCGGCCACCCCCTAGGCCGCGCCACCTGGCCGCCTGGGAGGTGGGCCCCACTCCCGGGACCCCCCCCCCCCCCTTTGGCTTATATCTTCATCGTGAGCTAAAAATCCCAGAACAAGAAGAGTTTATGGAGTTCTTCCGGCGCTCCGTGGAGGAAACCTACAGAGAAGAAAAGACATTTCCGGCGGGCAGATTCTATCGGGGAGAACTCCTCCCATAGGGAGAGATCGTCCTCATCGTCATCACAATCGTCACGGGCATCATCGAGATCATCATCAACATCATCCCCATCACCAGCACCATCTCCACCTTCATCCCATCTCATCTCACCATTACAATCCAAGTTGTAACTTGTATTATCCATCCCCCTACTCTACCGGTGTTGATTACTCTTTGTGGTGAAATCTATTGAGTTTTGTTGGAGAATTATTGTTATGACCAGATTGTTTATCATATATTTATTACCACTTATCATGATCTCTTTTATGTCTTGTGAGTAGTTCTTTTAGTTCTTGAGGACATGGGAGAAGTCTAGTTGTTAGTAGTCATATGATGTTGAAGTAATATATGTTTTTTGATATTTAAGTTGTGGTGTTATTCTTCTAGTGGTGTTGTGTGAACGTCGAGTACACAACACTTCGACTTTTAAGGACCTAGGGGAATGCATTGTGTATAAAGTATGCTTATGGTGGGTTGCCGGAGTGACAGAAACCTGAACCCCAGTTCGCACACTCTTGCACGAGGGATTGTTGGGCCCTAAAGTTTATTGCTTTGGTTAGGCTTTGCCTTAATTTCTCTCTTGTATTTGCGGATGCTTGCAAGAGGTTTATTCATAAGAGTGTGCTTATATTAGTCTAGAAAGTGCACTATCATAGGCTCACCCACACAACACTTATCAATACAAAACATAGTACCGATACGGAATATGGCGAAGGCACATGACTATCTCTCCCGTGTGTCCTCGAGAACGCTTTAGCCTTTATAAGTTTAGATCCTTTGGCTTATCCTTTGCCTAAATGGACTAGACCACCTTGCTGCACCTTATCATAATTTACTTTATTTGCTTTTATCCTCTTATTGCTTATACCAGAAAACCCATAAAAAGTTACCTTTCAGTACTTGCAGTTACTCCTATCTCAAGATCACTTGTCAGTACCTTCTTCTCCTCGTTGGGTTCCACACTCTTACTTGTCAAAAAGGCTACGACAGATCCCCTACACTTGTGGTTCATCAATACGTCAGTTCAGAGTGGCCAGATTTGAATTAGAAAGTAAGTTTCTATCTACAAAGATGGAAGAACGCACTTTCCTGAGTGATCACTTGGACAGGATGCATGGGATGTACCTGACCCTAGTGGAGGACCTTAAATATTGGATAATGAACGAATCTACCACAGATGAGTTTGAAATAAACACGTTACTGCATTCACTTCCTCCAAGTTATCAAGATTATGTTCACAGCTATGTCGGAAGAGGAGCTAATATGAGTCTCCAGAATTTCATGATTAATCTCTTGGCCGCAAAAGTTGTGCTCATTGAGGAAGGAGAGATTGTGGGTGGAAAAGGTATATACTCGATATACTTGTTATAAATATTTTGTTTTCCCTTTATACAACACTTGCAGTTAATGAGTATCTGATACTTATTCCGTTTTATGAAAACAGGACCTGCCGTTGCATGGACGGGGTAGGGTGCGATCGAGGATTGATGGCAACCAAGACAGTTGATGGCCAGCAAGATTTCACCAAGACATCTATCAGAGGAGTATACTTAGAGTATTAGATAAATCTTATGTAATCATTTTAGTATGAACGCTTAGTAGTATGTCTTACACCTCGTGAGACAAAGTTATTCATGTATGAGACAAATCAGTTGTTCCAGTTTACTGAATAAAGTGTGCTTACACTTTGATTACGTCTTGATTTATGTTATGATAGAAGCATTTATAAAACACCATTATTGTCAAGTGATATTTAATGTTTAATGATAAAGTTGTCTTGAATGGCAACAAGTCAAAATTCATGATTAGAATTAATTGCATGAGATAAATTCATAATTGATGAAGTCATTAGGTACACGATCTATTAACTTGTGCATTTATTATCGAATAAGATGGCCAGTGACAAAGAAGTCATGATTTAATTGCATAAGATAAATTCATAATTGATGAAGTCATTAGACTACCCATAGTGGGAGTAACATCAGTGGTAACATCACACATATCTATGCAAAATAGATGACATGGCAAGTAATTAATGAAGAAAGAGAGGAAGGTGGTAACTTAGGTAGTTACTTGCTCTTTGAGTAACATCACACATACCAACACAATATGAGTCTACAACACAATAAATGAAGTTACTAGTTAATGTTACTCCCCACTATAGAGGTAGTAACATAGACTAGTAACATATGGATGGTACTAGTTGATGTTACTCCCCACTATGGGTAGTCTTAGATACACGATCTATTAACTTGTGCATTTAAGATGACAAGATTCTAACAAGTAGAACTTGTGCTAATCATTATACAAAAATGATGTATTAATTAAGCACATGGATTATCATTAAATACTTCACATGATTAATTGAACATTGTATTCAATTGAGATCATAAAACTGAGATTCAGGAATCACAACAAGAAGTAGAATATAAGGATACAAATCACTATGCTATGATCTAAGTGATAAGTATAAAAGTTGACATGATGGGAGACTTGTGGAAAAGAAAGCCACAAATTATGATAGAAGTTTGAAGTACTCAATCACTTAAACCATTCGTAGTCATACTAAATGTAGTATGGTCTAAATGTTTTCCGCATGCACTAATATTAACGAACAAGATTGTCTAATTCATTAAGTTAAAAACACCCACTTCATCAATAAGGAAACCAGCCCGAATCTAGTGAGACACATGACTCCATACGATGATGGTGTTAGAAAGTTTCTAAAGAAAGAATTTCTTTGTATCAAGAATTGCAAGAAATTAAAAAATAACACATTATCCCGAATAGAAAAATAGTATTGCTGGATTGGTAATATGAGAAGAAGGTTCTCGACACATGGACTAATGGGAGATAGTGGAAAGTTTGACTAGGGTACACCTTGCCTTCGTATTATCAGAGTGATGCCACGGAAACATGTTCCGCTATGACAACACTGTAAAATAAGGAAGTATGCCACAGATAATGATCATGGCGTATGAGTTAAAGCCTTTGTTGAATTTAGAAAGTTATAATGAACACGTTCTGTACAGAACAATAATCATGAGTCTTCTTAAAAAATGCAAAGGAAAGGAATAAAACTTCTTAAAAAATGCAAAGGAATGATGCTAACCTAAAACCCGAGGAGAAATGAAATAACATTGAGTTACATAAAGGATGGCTCAAGTCCCGTGAAATAAATCAGTTATTTCATATTCCCGATAAACAAGAAAATTATCGAGAATGATGTAACGGACAAAAAACATTATTTGGTTCATAAAACTGTTATGAACAAAGTTTAATAATGATTGACTACATAACATATGAATGTTGTAATCAATAAAATATTTCACTTATACTAAGGCCATAGCCTGAAATTGCATCTCCTTCAAACTTAGGATTTGAAGAGTGAATTTCAAATAGGCATGACGAAAGATTATTTCCGTTGAATAGATGGACTATAGTACCTCAAGACGGGAACTCTCAACCTTGATTTGATCAAGTGATTTTGGAATGATCAAAATATTGAGTAGGCCTACAGTTTCATGAAACTGAGTGGGAGCTTTGAAGATTTCCTAGAAACTTGGAATGCAGAAGGCATTTTCTGTGGGAGCTTTGGGAGGAATATTATTATGTAAGACATAAGAATAAAGGAGGAGCTTAATGAAAGCTGAACCACAAATATATATGATGGATATATTTGAGTGGGAGCAGAATCATTATCTCACATATATGCTTTGATATGTATTGGGAATGATCTGGTATATAAATATGCATTGATATGTGTATATGGAGAACCGTCTCATATACTTGTATGCATTATTATATAGAGAGAATAGAGGTAGATAAAACATAAGATTGCAAGAATCTTATTTTAAATGAAGTACTAACGCATTACACATTGAAATCTATGATGATAGATGAAGATACATCTAATGAACCAAAGTAGAGTTGGAATAATGTTCTAGAAAATAAACAGGTTCTTGTGGCTACAAGTTATATAATGGATGAAAATCCAAATATCACAAGCAATGTTTTAATGGAATAATAGTGATACACCATGTCCTTATACATGTGATATCATATGACCTATAACATATGATTCCACCATAAAACATGTGTTGTGAATCCAACAACAGAATGACTCAAAAAGTTCTTGAAAGAAGAACATATTTTGATGTGCTTTAGGAGTAAAACAAAGAGTCTGAATAAAGTCCATGCATTTAGTATATGAGGAATACTAAGGACGATACTCTAAAATATAGAAAGGATAAGAGACTTGAATGTAATACCGGATTATGATTGCAAGCCTTATTATGGGTCTATATAAATTAGAGACATCACCAAAGAAGTGAAAGAAATGTGAGCCAGAGATTCATGGATCAAAATACTACAAAACATAAAAACTACTTAAGGAAATAGATGTATGGATAAAGTTTAGCGTAATAAGTTTAGACTTCTGGTTAAGTGTATTTCCCATTATGCATGATTATGAATGGTCTTCTAAAGACTAAATAAAAAATGTCATTAGAGAACTGTGACGCCCCCAAAATCAATCCGTGTACAGTAATCATACACGCAGGGTACACGGCTGAGATTAGGGTGCCAGGGTGAGAATATCACAGCACAACACTAAACACAAAAGGATAAACCAATATGTTACAATACCAGGGATCACAAGGATCCGAATACATAAGTCATACAAGCCATAATATCTGAGTACAAACATAGTTAGTCAAGTTTTGCCTTAAGAAGGCTAGCACAAATGACATCAGAGATACAGATCGAAAAGGCGAGGCCTCCTGCCTGGGATCCACTGAACTACTCCTGGTCGACGGGGAACTCGACGTCGTAGTAGTCGCCTCCAGGGTACTCCTGCTCCTGGCCTCCAACGTCGACTGCAGCGGCCGATCAGGCAAAGAGAAAAAGGGGAAATAAAGAAAAGGTGAGTATCTAGCATACCCGCGAGTCTTACGTCCGCTACTAAGCAATTATGCATTGTATCAAATGGAAAGGGGAGGCTATATATAGTGGTCTGCAAGATAGAATTCGGCATAAGGGTAAGAAGCTAGGCCTAACGAAGACTAGCATCTTCCGACGAGTCTTGCAGCATGAGAAGAGAATAGCCAACAGTTCAATATAAAGCATAAAATAACAATGCAGCAGAAGTTGCTGCAGCATTGTATAATAGTAAGTTGTAATAATTAACAATGCCTCCGAGATCCCCTCCTCGACATCCCAGCGAGGAAGAAAACTCGGAACCATACAGTTTAATAATAATAGTTTGTAGTGGTAAGATCCAGCTTCAGTATAAAGCATCATGTTACCGTGGACACAGCTATTCGAATAGATTAAACTCCCTGCAGGGGTGCACTACTGTTTAGCATGCACGCTCGGATCTCCAGGGTGGCGGGAACCTTGTTAGGGAACGCTCCACCAAAGCTATCCGACACGGCGTAGCCCATCCTAGGCTCAGCAGAGAGGCCATCCGCCGGACTAAATCCTATGCGTCAAGGGGTCTAGGACCCTCACCCTTGCACGCCCCTGCACGGTGCGAGGCTGGCCGGGAAGCAAAAGAAAACACCACTCGGGAGTAAAGAAGACACACAACTTCCCGGCAATCAGACCGCGATACTGCTGACGTCTGAAGAGATTTAAAATGAACTACGACGCAGGGGAGCCCATAACTCCTTATCCCACGTGAAGGTAGTGCGTCCAGACCAACGGGCCTCTCAAGTCATTCACCTAACCATTTAGCATTTTATTAACTTGTGAGACAACCGTTATCGTTGCCTCGACTTAACTGACCCGCGGACAACGACAGCAGACAGGACCACCAGTACATCGGTGCCTGCCCTGTCTTCCCACCAAGTCTCTGCGGTTACCAACAAGGTGAACCGACTCCTTACCTTGTCTCGCGTGTGCTCCTGGAGGAGCTCGACTTTTGTGGTTTGGTAACTCTCGCAGCCAATGATCAGAGGGCTAAGCACACCGGTACAATGGTCGTACCCTCCCTGTCGTCCCGTCGCAATACCACTCGCGGGCACCGTTTGGTCGCCCGACTTCTTACCTGAAGGACAACCGTTGCTCAAGTACCTAGAGTGGCTATACAGAGTCAGCAACGAATGGAGTACAAGGATTACTCCTTGATAGCTCACACTTGATGATGGCTCGGCAGAGCCGAGCTAGGGGGCCTGAGGCGGTGTCTTCATTGTACTGTACCTGTGCAGTTATCATATTTGTATCCGTGTTCACTCCCCTGAGTGATCACGGTCCTCTCTCTAATCCTAGCTAACAATGTGCAAGGCTCACTGCTGAATATAATATATATAATAGGCAGCATAGGATAAAGGAAAGTACATCAAGGGGCGACAAAAACAGGCTATGCAATTGAATAGGATTGTAATGTAGCAGCAGCAGTAACAATGCCTAGTGCAAGAAATGTACGGAAAGATAGGTGATATCTGGGGAAGAGAATGGCTCTGCATGCCTGGAAGCTCGACGGTAGGAGTAGGGTCGTCGACGAAGTAGTCGTACCCGGTAGCGGTGTAGTCGACAACAGCAGCGGGGTCTACCAGAGAATAAAGGGAGGGAGAAACAGTAAATATAAAGCAATCATAGCAAACAGACGAATGGTATGACGTATACAATGTTAAAGGTGTTCTAACGCAGTGCAATGCACGTTGCACGGAGCGGGAATCCATCCGGGGATGAACTGCCAGCTCCGGGTATTTATCGGTCAGGGTGACCGGAGGGGGAAGGTACCATGCCGGAGGTGTCGTGGACATCCGACAAACATGTGAAAGATGTATCCGTGTTAGTTGATCCATTCTGAACAACTTTCGTGTTCAGAATAAATTCATCCGGATACTTTAACAGTACCGGACAAATCATCGGACAAACGGTCCGGAGGGGGACGGTTGGATGTTCGGTATGTTAGAGGGGGTGGTAGACGAACGGATAGCATATTCGTATTGGTTATATTTTTCTAATCAATTTTCATGTATAAAGTTTTTTTATCCGAGTTACGGTTTAAAAGATATTGATTTAACAAGTTTAATTCAATTTTTAATTCATTTAAATCATTTTCCAAATTCTTTTATTAATTAAATAAGAAATATACAGATTTAATACTGACCAGTGGGTCCCACTGGTCAGTAACACAGTTAATAAACATTTTAATTAAATCTAATTACAATGGGGTCCCACATGTCAGTGGGTTAACTAGTTTAGTTAACTAAACTAACTACCTACACGTGGGCCCCAGGTGTCATAGGCACATCTAACTAACATTTTAATTAAACCATTTTAAATAATCCAGTATTTAATTAAGGGGGTGGCCCCACATGTAATAGACAGAATGGGGGGTTTTCTCTCTGTTTTAATTAGAAGGAAATTAGGGGGGCCAGGGCCCTCAGGTCAGTGAGTGGTTAGGGGTGGTTAACAGCTCACCGGGCGGGCCCACCGGTCAGCGACACAGGGGGGGTCGTCGGAGCTCGCCGGCGGCGGCACGCCGGCGAGGTTGACCGCGCCGTCGACTGGGCTCACGGGAGCATGCGCGCTAGGGTGCGTTCGAACGTCCGCAGCCGGGCGCGTCGACTGTGGTGGTTGGGGGAGGCTGGGGAGGGTCGTGTTCGCCGGAATCCCGCCCGCAGCGGCGGCCGGAGCGCGTGATGGTGGGTTCATCGGTCCAGTGAACAAAACGGGGCGCGGAGGGTCAGGGAAGGAGCTCAGGCTCACCGTGATCTTGTAGCCATTAGAGTGGGCTCGGGGGAGGCTCGGTGGCGCGCGAATTTACGACGGCGGCGCGGTGGGGCGGCAGAGGGAAACGGCGACGTGACGCAGTGTGGAGGGGCTCCCGGCTCAATTCCCGTGGCGTGGTGGAGTAGGCGACGACGGCGGTGCCCGCAGACACGGTGGCTGGGGCTGGGAGGCATTGTGGCCGCGGGGTTCACGAGCCCGTGGCCATGGCTGCGTCGGCTGCACACGGGAACGGGGCAGAGAGCCAGGGGAGGGGAATGGGGTGATGGCTAGGGTTAGGGTTCGAGGCGTGGGGGGCGGGGGGCTTGGCGCACTTATCCCGGCCGGCTTGTCGCCGATGGGCGACATGGCGACGTCACCGGACGCGGCTCCGCGCGATGGTCGCCACGCCATGGCGTGAGCAGTGGAGGGAGCAGGAAGGTGGGCGCCGGGGGTGGGCTGGGCTAGGCCCAGTGGGAGAGAGGGGGATGGGCCAGGGGGTAGGGTGGGCTTCTGTCCTCTTTTGTTTGTTTTAAATTTTTCTTTTCTTCTTTCTTTCTTTTCTTTTTTAATTTCATTTTTTGTTTTATAATTTTGCAAATTATGTTATAGGTCCCATAATTATTGTTGGCCTATAAAACAATGCCACAAAAATATTTGGCCACAAATAAAATCATATAACATTTGTTTAATTTATTTAATTGATGAAAAGGGGGTTTTGGCTACTGTTTATATTTGTTTGATTTATTTTATAGCTTAGTAAATTCCAATGCACACATGGAAGTGATCCACTGAATATTTGGGATTTAACAAAAATGGTTGCAAAGTTTTTGGTTGAACTTTTATTTGCCACATAATTTTAATGCAAACAAAAAGGGGAATTTGAATGTGATCAAAGCAAAGATGATCATGCCATGATTAGCAACAGTAATGATCATTATCAAGAGGATCACTGTAGTGATTACTGTTACATGACAGTGAGGATGATACAAATCTCCCCCACTACAAGAATTCTCGTCTCCAGAATTTAAGTGGTAGCGAGGAAAAGATCGGGGTATTCATCGCGAAGACGATCTTCGCGTTCCCAAGTGGCTTCATCTTCAGAATGATTCGACCACTGAACTTTGAGGAACTTGGTTGTCTTGTTGCGCGTTCGACGTTCAGACTCATCAAGAATGCGGCTCGGATGTTCTTGATAAGTCAAGTCCTGTTGCAGCTCAATCATATCATGTTCCACTTCTCGAATAGGGTCCTTGAAGCAACATCGGAGTTGCGACACGTGGAAGACATCGTGGACTTGGGAGAGGTTCGACAGCAATTCCAAGCGGTATGCCACTGGTCCACTCCTGGACAGGATACGGAACGGCCCAATGTAACGAGGAGCTAACTTGCCTTTAATCCCGAAACGATGAGTGCCTCTCATGGGAGTGACACGGAGGTACGCGTATTCACCAGGTCGATAGACCATTTCCTTGTGCTTGCGGTCATAGTAGCTTTTCTGGCGGGACTGAGCAGCTTTCAGATGTTCACGGATAACGCGAACCTGATCTTCTGCGTGTTGTATAATGTCCGGACCAACGAGAGTTTGTTCCCCAGTTTCTGACCAATTCAGAGGGGTTCGACACTTACATCCATAGAGAACTTCAAAGGGAGCCATCTTCAGACTAGCTTGGTAGCTATTGTTGTAAGAGAATTCAGCAAACGGAAGAGATTCCTCCCATTTCTTGCCGAAGGAGATGACACAAGCCCGGAGCATATCTTCAAGCACTTCATTGACTCGTTCAACTTGGCCTTGCGACTGGGGGTGATAAGCTGTCGGGACCCGGGGTTAGCGTATGAAAGACTCGCTACAACACAATCATATGGAGAGCCGAGAACCGTACCCACTTGTCTAAGCAGACAAGGCCAAGCACAGAACATTCTCGGAAAGCATCGAACGTGAGGGGCATCCCATCCAAGCCGGATGATCAACTGAGATGGGTCCTCGTCTTACGCACACAAGTCTAAATGATATGGGTGGTGAACTCCCATACTCATAGACAAGTCGCATCAACCATACTATCGATTGTATCATAACCCTTACATAGACTTACTCCAGCCCGATCACTTAGTCGGGGTCTAGGGGTCTAGGGCGAGCTCGATCATACATCAAAGTGTGCACGTGAAGGAGTCATGAGCAAACGCATCGCGATGCCCCAAGCTGCGCACATCTAAGGGCCACTTGGTGTATAAAAGACCGCCAGCCAGATCACAACTAAGGTCTCGAAAACCCATACTAAGACATGCATGTTATAATCATACACGCATCACACATGTCTAGTATGAACAGCAGGTATCATTGCAATTATCTACAAAGTATACAACTTTATTGATAACTCTTACAGAGTGCACATAGAGATCACAAGTCTATGATCCAACATTACATCAAACATGCGGAAGCAAAGTAGGTCTGAGTACATACAAGTTTAACAAATGTCTTAGAGAAGCCTTATCTATAAACAAGCCCTTCCACGCGGGACCAGTCGTCTGACTGGGACTACACTAGCTTGGCTTCAGTCGTCGAGCTCCAGGAAGAATCCACCTTCGGGGTCAGTGGGCTCATCTAAAACATAGAATAAGCAAACGTGAGTACAAAGTCGTACTCAGCAAGACTTACGTAGGAGCTATACTACTCATGCACATGTATCAAGGTAAAGGGAGGTGGGGTTCAATTGCAGAAGTGCCAGCTTTGACTTGGCTAGTCCACAACTTTTACCTCACAGCCAACTCAATTACAATGGAGACGCCTATCTGGGCTAGAGTCCACATCGTGAACCCGGCCGATTTACCGATGTGGTCCCAGAAGATGTGTGCAGGGTCCCAAGCCGGTCTGAATAGCCGTTCTTCCACTTTGCAGACCGTGCCACTGACCTACCAGAACTCTGAACTACTGCGACTCATTGAACCGAGAAGGGGTGAGTTAGTAGGTTGAGCGGGGGTCCATGTGCCCAACATGTGGTAGTACTCTTCGTCTTGGATCACCACACAAGAACTCGGGCTTAAGGCGGTGTTCAACGAGACAACCCACTGTGTACTCCTACACAGCCTCTTATCGTTCACCTTGTATTAGGTTAGGTTCACCAACACAGTTTCACCTTCTTCAACATGATTGCTACCATCCTGACTCACAGAAGAGTAACCTCATTGTAACTCTAAGCATGCAATAAGCTTTAACAGTTGCTGGGGCCACATGATATCAATCAACTCCTACATTTGCTAGGATTGTGGTTTGCTTCCTACTGTGACAAGATGATAGGTCATGCAAAGGAATGGGTTCAACTATGCGGTAGAAATGCATCATGTTAATCACCCTAAATGATGCATAAGAGAGACTGAGAGGGAAGTGGGATTTTATCGACATGATCAATGGGGGTTTGCTTGCCTTGCTGACGGGGTTCAGTATCGGAGTCTTCAACGAAGGGGGTGATCTCGGGTTCTGGCTCCACCTCTATTCAATACCAAACAATGCAAACAAAGTGATCAATATAAATACAATGCACAATCATATGATCAAGTGTTATAACATGGTGTAAGGGGTGCTGATGTGTTGCCAATTCCATTTAAATGGAGTGTATTGCATTTGAGTTGCAAATTCAAACTCCATTTGATTTATCGATGAATTTCAAATGCATTTGAATCCATGAATGTTCATTTGAAAAGGTTGATCATGAATTGATGTTGTAAAGGTGAGGTAAAGTCTCTGATGTGTGGATGAAACCATTTAAAAGAAGTGTGTTGCAAAGTCATTTGCAAATTCACTCCAAATTTGAATTCAAAAGAATGCCATATGCATGTTTGCTACTGTTCACCCATTTTAAAATGGTCAAACATATAAACAAAGTCCATATTCACAATCCTTGCATTTTTTTGATAATTTTAGACATATTATTTGTCCAATTTGGAGTTAAAATGAATTAATTATGATTTTCCAAAGTTTGGGCTATTTTTTGGATTTTCTGGAATTTCTTTTAATTAGAAAAGCTTTTAATGCGTCAGCATGACGTCAAGATGACGTGGGGGGTCTGACGTGTGGGGTCGGTCTGTCAGTGTCTCAGGGGGTTAAACCCTCTGTTTAAATTAACCCATGGGTTAATTAGTGGGCTAGGGCCCACTGTCAGTCTTAGGTGGGGGGGTTAGTGGGTGGTTAGGGGGTTAATTAACCCGGGCCACGCCCGCGGTTAGCCGCAGATGGCATCCAGCACGGCGGCGCTGCACGGGTACGGAGGTGCAGTGCCCCGTTTTGAGCGCGGCTTGCATCAAAACGAAGCCACTACCCGTGCGCATCCAACGGTGCAGTCAGGCCTCTCGGGGTGGACGAGGTCGTCGGCGGCGACCTCCTATGGCGGCGGCCGGAGAAGGTCCACGGCGGCCATGGTGATTTTGGGCGCAGAAGAAGCCGGTGCTTGGGGGAAAATGGGTGAGAGCTCACCCTGAGCACGATGGCTGGGTCGAGGAGGCCGGAGGAGTTGCGGCTGCGGCGAATTCGGCGAAGATCTCCACGGCGGCAGGCGGCAGAAGCTTGGGGCTTGCGTCGTCTCCGGTGGCGATGGCCTCCAATTGAAGGGGGGGTTCGAGGAGGACGTCGACGGGGGTGCTGATGGACAAGGCGCGGCGGCGAGAGGAGCTCGTTGGCCGCATCGGGGCGTCGCCGTGCTCCGGCTAGGTCACTGGTGCATGCGCGTTTTCTTTGCCGGAGCGAAAAGAGAGGGGCCAGAGAGAGGGAAAGGTGAGCGAGGCTTGTGGGCACTGCGTGGCGCAGAGAGAGGCGACGGGGAAGGCCTAGACACTCCAGGGCGTCGAGGTGTCGATGCGCGCGTGCTCTGCCTCCACCGAGCAGCTTGGCTCGGCGGGGAGGTAGAAGACAAGCGCCGCGGGTGGGCCGGGCCGAGGCCAGGGGGAGTGGGCGTTCGCCCTCGGCACAAGGTAAGGTCCCCCATTTATTTTTCTTTTATTTAATTATGTAACTTGGTTGACCTAGCTAATAAAATAGCTAGGTATTTTTATAAATGACCAAATTATTTTATATGGCCTCATAAAATAGAGAGCTAGCCACTTATAAAATTTGAACACTTTTAAAATTCAAATAATTTGAACTTTAATTCAAATAGGGGTTTAAATTTCAATCCATGCTCCTCTTTGAATATTTGAAAAATCCATGAGCATGGGGTTGGTCCCACATCACTTGATATGTGATCACACTCATTTATGAGACTTTTCAAAAATGCAAAAGGAATTTTTGGAGCAACTTTTTATGTGTCCATTTGAATTAAATTCATATGGGGGTGTTCTCTCTCCCATTTCATTTTCTTTTTGAAAATTTTCCATGATGCAAAGTGAGACTTGATCCTAGCACATACCTAACTTGGGGTTGTGACAACTCGCCCCCACTCAAAAGAATCTCGTCCCGAGATTCAGAAGTATGCGGGAGGAAGGAGGGGTACTCGGCACTGAGACGGTCTTCTCTTTCCCACGTGTCTTCTCTCTAAGAGTGGTGTGACCATTGCACTTTCAGAAACTTAATCTTCTGACGACGAGTGACACGCTCTGCTGAATCAAGAATACGAACGGGGTACTCTCGATAAGAAAGGTCATCTTGGAGATCAAGCGTTTCATGGTCGACTTCGCGGATGGGGTCCTTGAAGTAACGCCTGAGTTGTGACACATGGAATACATCATGTACTCGGGAAAGGTGCGGGGGTAGTTCAAGTTGCTAGGCAACTTCTCCATGTTTAGCAAGAATGCGGAAAGGTCCAATGTAACATGGGGCCAACTTGCCTTTCATACCGAATCGTTGGGTTCCCTTCACAGGAGTAACCCGAAGGTAAGCCTTCTCATCCAGATTGTAGCTTTCTTGCCTATGATGACGATCATAGTAGCTTTTCTGACGAGACTGGGCTTCTTTCAATTGATCACGAACAATGCGAACTTGCTCTTCTGCTTCCATGATCATATCCGGTCCAAAGAATTGTCTTTCACCGGTTTCTGACCAGTTAAGGGGTGTTCGACATCTTCGTCCATAGAGGAGTTCAAAAGGAGCCATGTTCAGACTAGATTGGAAACTATTGTTATAAGCAAATTCGGCAAATGGAAGAGATTTCTCCCAATTCTTTCCGAATGAGATAACACAAGCTCCGAGCATGTCTTCAAGAATTTGGTTAACCCTTTCTAAAGGAGAGATGAGTGTAACACCCTCAGTTGCCTGTAACAGTAATCACTTTTACTGTGGACTAATAACTGTTGCTAATCACTATGCAAACCTTGCCATGATCCATTTCCTTTTGATCATATTCAAAAATGCCTTTTGGTTGCTATGAAAAATATGTTGCAATTAAACTTTGCCCAAAAATCATGGGACCACTTTTATAAAATCACAAATAATCATTGGGTCATGCCCATATGGTTATAGTATTTTATTTTGCCACTGGAAAATTCAAACAATTCAAACCCCAAGCAAAACAGCACCATTTGACAATTGAATGTTATAAAGAAATAGTAAATGGTTTTATTTTAAGCCTAAACTTTTTGTGGCACCCTAGGAATATATATTACTAATTATGGACCAGGTTACACATTTTACAAAAATGTAAAAGGCACTAAATTCATTACTAACAGAAAAGAACAGAATGGAAAATTAGAAGAAAAAGAAAATGAAGCTCGCCTGGGGCGAGGCCCACCTCAGCCCAGCCCACCCCCACCCCTTGTCTTCTTCACCAACTACCCCCCCCCCCCCCACCTGCTCCCGTACGCCCGAGCTCGCCGACGACGCTGGCGAGCTGGCCCCGCCTCCCCCTGCTCCCTCCCGACGCCGACGGGATAAGAACGCCCCCAGCCACCCCCTGGACATCCTCCCCCTCCATTCCCCCTCCTCCTCTTCTCTCACGCCTCGGGGAAAAGCAGCCGAGGGCCGTCGTCGCCATTGCCGTGGCCAAGCGCGGCCAACGTGCTCACGCCGCCTCGCCGTGTTGTCCAAGAGCCGCATCGCCGTCGACTACCTCACCCACCGCGAGGAATCGAACCCGGAGGCACCGCAGCTCGTGAATTCGTCGTCTTCGTCTACCTCCATCCGCCGGATCGCCGCCGAGTTCCTCCCGCACCGAGCCGTCCCCGAGCACGCTGCCTCCCTCAACACGTCCCCGGTGAGCTTCTCACCCGTCGCCAACCGCCCTTTTAAGCCCGTAGGGTCACAACGCGAAAGCCCCCTTTTGCTTCCTCCGGCCGCCGTGGTTCGTCGTCGTAGCCGTGTCCCCTGGCCACCACAGCCCGCGCCAAGTGCACCAATAGGATCCCCGTGGTGCGTGTGTTCGTTTTGGACCGGTAGTTAGCTCGATTTCGTCTCGCATGTACATTCGCCATTGGAGCCTGACGCCCTTCGCCGCCATTGTTGAAGTTGTACTCAACTCCGTGTGTCCCAGCCCACGGGAACACTCCAGATCGACGCGGCTTCGAGTTCTTCGTCGAATGCCGCAAGCGGCGTCTCAAACGGCGCTCGGAATCGCGAGTTAGCTCGACCTCGCCGCCGGCGAGCCTCCGGCGAGCTCACCGGAGTCGCTGACCGGTGGGTCCTCCCTGTCGGGTTCTCTGTTAGTAGCTAATGAGCCACTGACAACCGGGCCCCACCTCCTGCTAATTATCTCTGTTAGGACAAACCGGAAAATAACCATTTGGTTAATATGTCTCACTGACAATGGGCCCTGGCCATTTAACTTAATTAAACAAGTTTAATTAGCACTGGAGCCAATGACACCTCGGCCCCCTTGTCAGATTTTAATTATTTAAGAGATTTAAATAAATTCCAGTGACTTACATGTGGGTCCAGAGGCTATTTTGATTTATTAAAATGTTTTATAAATAAATAGAGGCTGACATGTGGGTCCCACATGTCAGGCACTGTTTTGGATAATGTTTTGGATAATGTTCTGGATAATGTTGAATAAATAATAAAATAAATTCAGAAAATCATTTAAATGATTTAAAACTTTGAAATTCAATAACTTTTAAACCGTAACTCGGTTTCAAAAACTTTATACATGAAAATTGATCAGAAAAATATAGCAAATACAAATACGCTATCCGTATGCCTATCACACCCCTCTAACACAACGAACATTGAACCGTTCCCCCTCCGGACCGGCAGTCCGATAAATTGTCCGGTACTGTTAGAGTACCCGGATGAGTTTATTCCGAACACGAATGTTTCTCGGAATAGTTCAACTAGCACGGATACACCCCCCCTTATGCTTGTCCGGTACCCACGACACCTCCGGCTTGATCCTTCCCCCTTCGGACACCTTGTCCGATAATCATCCGGAGCCGGTAGTTCATCCTCAGATGAATTTCCGTTCCGAGCAATGTGCATTGCACTGCGTTAGAATACCGTTAACATTTCATCTGTCATGTCATGCATCTGTTTGTATATGCTTGCTGTGTATTTACTGTTTCCTCCCCCCCTTAATCTCCGGAAGACCCCGCTGCTGCCGTCGACTACACCGCTGCTGAGTACGACTACTTCGTCGACGACCCTACCCCTACCGTCGAGCTTCCAGGCAAGAAGAGCCATTCTCTTCCCCAGATATCGCCTATCTTTCCGTACATTTCTTGCACTAGGCATTGTTACTGCTGCTGCTACGTTGCTTGCCTATTCAATTGCATAACCTGTCATTGTCGCCCCTTGATGTGCCTTCCTTTATCCTATGCCGCCTGTTATTATTATTATGCATTATTCAACAGTGAGCTCTGCGCATTGTTAGTTAGGATTAGATAGAGGGTCGTGATCACTCAGGGGAGTGAAGGCGGATACAAATAATATAACTCCACAGGTACGGTACAATGCAGACACCGTCTAAGGCCCCTATCTGGGTTATGCCTAGTCACCTCAAGTGTGAGCTATCAATGAGTAATCCTTGTACTCCACTCGAGGCTGACTTTGTCTTGCCGCCATAGGGTCCTATAAACGGTTGTCCTTCAGGTAAGAAGTCGGGCGACCCAGCGGTGTCCGCGAGAGGTATTGCCACGGGACGACAGGGAGGGTACGACCAGTGTACCGGTGTGCTTGGTCCCTGATCATTGGCCGCGAGAGTTACCGAACTACGAAAGTCGAGCTCTCCCAGGAGCACACGCGAGACAAGGTAAGGAGACAGTTCACCTTGTTGGTAACCGCAGTGACTTGGTGGGACGACAGGGCAGGCACCGATGTACTGGTGGTCCTGGTTGTTGTCGTTGTCCGCGGGTCAGTTAAGTCGAGGCAACGATAACGGTTGTCACGCAGGTTAATTAAAATGCTAAATGGTTCAGTGAATGTCTTGAGTTGGCTATATGCCATGTACGCACTACCTACCCGTGGGAATTACGAGTTATGGGCTCCTCTGCTTTGTAGTGTCGTCCGAGGACTCTTCAGACGTCAGCAGTACCGCGGCCTGCGCCGGGAAGTTGTGTTGTCTTATTTGCTCGCACGGTGGTGTCTTATTTGGATTTGCTTTAACTTCACCGGCCATCCACGCACCGTGCAGGAGTACGTTCGGGTTGGGGTCCAAGGCCCGTCGTACTTAGGATTTAGACCGGCGGATGGCCTCTCTGTTGAGTTTGAAAGATGGGCTATGAAGTGTCGGATAGCCTCGGTGGAGCGTTCCCTAATAAGGTTCCCGCCACCCTGGAGATCCGTGCGTGTAGCGTAACAAAAGTGCACCCCTGTAGGGAAGATTAATCTATTCGAATAGCCGTGTCCACGATAACAGGACGCTTTATGCTGAAGCTGGATCTTACCACTAGAAAATATTATTATTAAACTGTATGGTTCCGGGTTTTCTTCCTCGCGGGGATGTCGAGGAGGTGAACTCGGAGGCATTGTTAATCATTACAACTTATTATTATACAATGTTGCAGCAACTTCTGCTGCATTGTTACTTTATGCTTTATATAAACTGTTGGCTGATTCTTACCTCATGCTGCAAGACATCGTCGGAAGATGCTAGTCTTTGATAGGCCTAGCTTCTTACCCTTGCTCTGGATTTCTGTCTTTCAGTCCACTATATACAGCCTCTTCTTTCCGTTGATACAATGCATAATGCTTAGTAGCGGACGTAAGACTCGCGGGTATACTAGATACTCACCTGCTTTATTTCCTTTACTGTTTTGCCTGATCGGCCGCTGCAGCCGACGTTGGAGCCCAGGAGCAGGAGTACCCCGGAGGCGCCTACTACGACGCCGAGTTCCCCGGCGACCAGGAGTAGTTCGGTGGATCCCAGGAAGGAGGCCTCGCCTTTTCGATCTGTATCTCTGATGTGGTTTGTGCTAGCCTTCTTAAGGCAAAACTTGACTAACTATGTCTGTACTCAGATATTATGGCTTGTATGAATTATGTATTCGGGTCCGCGTGACCCCCTCTATTGTAACATATTTGTTTATCCTTTTGTGTTTAGTGTTGTGCTGTGATATTATCACCGTGGCACCCTAATCTCAGCCGTGTACCCTGCGTGTATGATTACTGTACACGGATTGATTTTGGGGGCGTCACAAGTTGGTATCAGAGCCGACTGCCTGTAGGAAGCTACCCCACCACTACTTGGTCGATGTTGAGTCTAGACTTTGAAAAACTATTTTGCTAACTTAATATTTGGCTTATGGGCCCCCATCGATGTCACTACGTGTGATATCTATGGTATTAGGATCCTTTTCTCCTTACCTATTCTCTGGGAATCTGCTCTCTTATCCTTGCTGGTAAGTTTTACAAAATCTGACATTAGGATCACGTTCTCTTGATTCCACCCGGCGTTTTTGGTGCTTCCCCCATTGATTGAGTCGTGTCACAGGAGTCATACCCCAGGTCCCGGACCGCGGATCCCATTCTCATTCTGGGCAGGCCGCGCGTTCTCTGGCATTAACTCCTGTGGCCAACAATTTTCTTGCGGCGTGATTGACATAGTGGAATCTATGTCGCGTCGTGTAATCCTAACCGCGGTCTGCGCGCCGCCTAGTGAGTCCTTTTTCCTTAATTTCTACGACGTTACGCTGCCCGATTTTCGACTGACTCTGTGTGAATGTGTATGTCTTATATGACTACTCCTATATATTTCTGCGCCTCCTTTTCGTTGTCGTTTTACTTCAGGCTTGATTTCGGTATCTCGTTAAATTTCCATCGCTGAAATACCCCTGTTAAATTCTAGCAGGATGGCTGGTCGTGGTGGTCGTGGTTGTGGTCCTACTGCCAACGACCCACCTCCGCCGCCGGATTACATGGCCGCGATGATGCAGCAGTTCGAGATGAACCGTCAGTTCATGCAGAATATCATGGCTCAGTTCCCCCAGCCGAATCAGAATGGGCACCACCATCAGCATGCCACCGTGACTCTGCACGACTTCACCCGCCTCAACCCCACTATGTTCCGCAACACTGTTCAGCCGTTGGATGCTGATGACTGGCTTCGCAACATCACTCACGAGCTGGAGTCTGCTAATTTCGATCCAGCCGACTATGTGAACTTTGCGTCTTACCATCTGAAAGGCGCCGCTACTCAGTGGTGGAGCACCCACAAGCGTTCCCTGCCAGTTGAAGAAGTCATCACTTGGGATGAATTTCAGTCTGCTTTCCGCGCCCGCTACATTCCTCAGGGGATCATGGATCGTAAGGCGTAAGAATTCCGCAACCTCACTCAGGGCGACATGACTGTTGAAGCCTATCAGTGTGAGTTCCTCAACCTCTCTCGCTATGGGGAAGGAGAGATCACCACTGATGCTCGCAGGAAGCAAAAGTTCCGTCGTGGCCTCAACCCAGACCTCAGGCTCGCTCTTGCCGTTCATGATTTCGCCAACTTCTCCACCATGGTGAACAAGGCTATCACCGTCGAGACTGCACAGGTGGAGCACAAGAACTCTCTGAAGCGTTATCGTGACGTTGGCTCATCTTCGGGCGCAACGCAGAAGCGTCGTATCTGGCTCCCTACCAGTGTGACCCATTCAGCTGTCCCTGCTCCAAGGCCGTCTAATGCTGCACCCCGTCTGCCTCCGCCACCGCAGATGCCAAGAGCTCTGCCTGCACCACCCAATGCTACACCCCTTCGTCCTCAGGATGGATTATGCTTCACGTGCCGCCAACCTGGGCATTTTTCCAGAGAGTGCCCCCAGAAATAGAAGCAACTGGTAGTTCACCCCGCTGGCCGTGGAAATGGTCGTGGAAACAACAGGACCCCCAACTATAATACTGGGTCTGCCGCTTATGCTCGTGGACATGCTAACCACGTCAATGTTGAAGAAGCTCAGCAACAACCCGCTACCGTGATGGGTACCCTTCTCGTTAATTCCGTACCTGCTACTGTTTTATTTGATACAGGAGCATCGCATTCATTTATGTCGGAAGCATTTGCATTGTCGCATAACTTCGCATTGGAAGAGATGAACCCACCGATGGTTGTCCGCACCCCGATAGGCAAATGTCAAACCACCAAGATAGTGCCCGGGACCATGGTTGAAATTGAAGGGATTGAATTCCTTGCTTCCCCCATCGTTCTGAAGTCTTCCACCATAGACCTCATTCTGGGAATGGACTGGTTGAAATTTCACGATGCCGCACTTTATTGTGGCACCAAGTCTGTCCAACTTTTTCACCCCTCCGGCGAGATTGTTAACCACACCACCCAAGTTACCCGTAATGCTGAAACACAGATATTTATGATGAATGCTTTGAATGCCGCCCCCCTCGAAGGCATCGAGAACGTTCCAGTCGTTCGCGATTTTCCCGACGTCTTCCCAGAAGAACTGCCGGGAATACCCCCGATCAGAGAAGTTGAATTTGTCATCGACTTGAAGCCCGGCACCACCCCTATTGCCAAGCGTCCTTACAAGATGCCGCCACATGAACTCCTTGAACTTAAGGAGGAAATAGACAAGGCACTTCAGAAAGGATTCATTCGCCCCAGTTCCTCAGCTTGGGGAGCACCTTCGCTTTTTGTCAAGAAGAGCGATGGGACAAACCGATTGGTCCAAGATTATCGTCCCATTAACCAAGCCACCATCCAGAACAAATACCCACTTCCCCGGATCAACGATCTGTATGATCAACTTGCCGGATCCAAGGTGTTTTCTAAACTCGACTTGAGGTTGGGTTATCACCAAATCCGAGTCCGTGATGAGGACATTCCGAAAACTGCCTTCATTACTCGCTATGGTTCATACGAGTACACTGTCATGTCCTTTGGCTTAACCAATGCTCCAGCCACCTTCTCCAGATTGATGAACTATATTTTCATGGAGTACCTCAACCAGTTCATCGTGGTTTATCTGGATGATATATTGATATATTCCAAGAATGAAGAAGAACATGCCGAACATCTTCTTCTTATACTGGAGAAGCTTCGAGAACACAAACTCTACGCTAAGTATTCTAAGTGTGAGTTCTGGCTTCCCGAAGTAACCTACCTTGGACATGTGATTTCCAAGGATGGCATTGCCGTCACCCCAGAACATATCCAGGCTATTCCTGACTGGACTCCTCCCAAGACCGTCAAGAAAGTCCGCAGTTTCCACGGGCTCGCTAGCTATTGCCGCCGTTTCGTCGAGAATTTCTCCAAGATTGCCAGGCCTCTGACTAATCTGCTTCACAAAGGGGTCAAGTTTGAGTGGACAGATAAATGTCAAGAAAGTTTCCAAGCGCTCAAGGACAAGCTAACTTCTCCCCCGGTTCTCGCTCCCCCTGATACTCAGAAGGACTTCGTGATATATTGCGACGCGTCTCGTCAAGGATTAGGCTGTGTCCTATTGCAAGAGCGCAAGGTGATTGCTTATGGCTCTCGTCAGTTGCGTGCTCACGAAGACAAATACCCAACACATGATCTCGAATTGGCAGCAGTAATTTATGCATTGAAGCTGTGGCGACATTACCTCGTCGGTAATTGTTGCGAGGTCTAAACCGATCACCAAAGTCTGAAGTACCTGTTTACTCAGCCAGACCTGAATCTTCGTCAGCAACGATGGCTCGAGACAATAGCCGACTTCAACATGGATATTTCGTATACCCCTGGCAAGGCTAATGTGATGGTCGATGCCTTGAGCCGCAAAGCTTACTGTTCTGAACTTGAGGTTCAGGTGCAGCAACCACTTCTGTATGAAGAGTTTCGCAAGTTGAATCTCGAGATTGTTCCTCAAGGTTACGTCAATAACCTGGTTCTCGAGTCAAAACTCGACGCCCTCATCAAGAGTAGACAATCTCTAGCCCCTGACATTGTGAAGATCAAGCAGGACATCGCAGAAGGAAAGCCCTCCTCTTTTACCATTGATGCTAATGATGGTGATACTGTGTACTTCAAGGGCCGCTTAGTAGTTCCTGTGAGCCCGGCCATCATTAACTGTGGTCCGGATATCATGGAAGAAGATCATGATTCTCCCTTGTCAATCCACCCTGGCAGTACCAAGATGTATAAAGACCTTCGTCGGCGGTACTGGTGGCCTTACATGAAGCAAGATATCGCTCGCTTTGTTTCCAAATGTGACGTTTGCAGTCGCGTCAAAGCCGGACATCAGAAACCTGCCGGTTGGTTGCGACCACTCCCTCCTCCTGATTGGAAGTGGGACAAAGTCGAAATGGACTTCGTCACCGGTTTTCCTAAGTCACAGAAAGGTAACGATGCCATATTTGTCGTCATCGACCGATTCTCCAAGATTGCACACTTCCTGCCGGTCAAGGAGACGATCACTGCTAGTCAGTTAGCACACTTGTATATCTCCCGAATTGTATCACTCCACGGTATTCCGATGGAGATCAGTTCAGACCGTGGCAGCATTTTCACCTCACGATACTGGAATAGTTTCATGAAAGCTTTCGGGACTCGTTTGAATCTCAGCACCGCTTATCACCCCCAGTCGCAAGGCCAAGTTGAACGAATTAATCAACTGCTGGAAGACATGCTTCGCGCTTGTGTCCTTTCTTTCGGCATGAAATGGGAGGATGCCCTCCCGTACGTGGAATTCTCGTACAACAATAGCTATCAGGCTAGCTTGAAGATGGCCCCCTTCGAAGTTCTATACGGACGTAAATGTCGAACCCCCCTGAATTGGTCAGGAACTGGGGAACGACCCTACTTCGGACCGGATCTTGTCCAAGAAGCTGACGAACAAGTTCGCATTGTGCAAGAAAATCTCAAGGCCGCACAGTCTCGTCAGAAGAGCAACTATGACCGCAAACACCGGGAAATGGAGTATCAACCTGGTGAATACGCTTACCTCCGTGTCACTCCCATGAGGGGCACTCATCGCTTCGGTATCAAAGGCAAGTTGGCTCCTCGCTACATTGGCCCGTTCCGTATCCTTTCCAGGAGTGGACCCGTGGCATACCGGTTGGAATTGCCGCCGAACCTCTCCCAAGTCCACGATGTCTTCCACGTGTGGCAACTCCGTCGCTGCTTCAAGGATCCTATCCGCGAAGTGGAGCATGATATGATCGAGCTGCAACAAGACTTGACTTATCGAGAACATCCGAGCCGCATTCTCGATCAGTTTGAACGCCGAACCCGCAACAAGACCGTCAAGTTCCTCAAGGTTCAGTGGTCGAATCATTCTGAAGATGAAGCCACTTGGGAACGCGAAGATCGCCTGGGGCGAGGCCCACCTCAGCCCAGCCCACCCCCACCCCTTGTCTTCTTCCCCAACCACCCCCCCCCCCACCTGCTCCCGTACGGCCGAGCTCGCCGACAACGCTGGCGAGCTGGCCCCGCCTCCACCTGCTCCCTCCCGACGCCGATGGGATAAGAACGCCCCCAGCCACCCCCTGGACATCCTCCCCCTCCATTCCCCCTCCTCCTCTTCTCGCACGCCTCGGGGAAAAGCAGCCGAGGGCCGTCGTCGCCATTGCCGTGGCCAAGTGCGGCCAACGTGCTCACGCCGCCTCGCCGTGTTGTCCAGGAGCCGCATCGCCGTCGACTACCTCACCCACCGCGAGGAATCGAACCCGGAGGCACCGCAGCTCGTGAATTCGCCGTCTTCGTCTACCTCCAGCCGCCGGATCGCCGCCGAGTTCCTCCCGCACCGAGCCGTCCCCGAGCACGCTGCCTCCCTCAACACGTCCCCGGTGAGCTTCTCACCCGTCGCCAACCGCCCTTTTAAGCCCGTAGGGTCCCAACGCGAAAGCCCCCTTTTGCTTGCTCCGGCCGCCGTGGTTCATCGTCGTAGCCGTGTCCCCTGGCCACCACAGCCCGCGCCAAGTGCACCAATAGGATCCCCGTGGTGCGTGTGTTCGTTTTGGACCGGTAGTTAGCTCGATTTCGTCTCGCATGTACATTCGCCATTGGAGCCCGACGCCCTTCGCCGCCATTGTTGAAGCTGCACTCACCTCCGTGAGTCCCAGCCCACGGGAACACTCCAAATCAACGCGGCTTCGAGTTCTTCGTCGAATGCCGCAAGCGGCGTCTCAAACGGCGCTCGGAATCGCGAGTTAGCCCGACCTCGCCGCCGGCGAGCCTCCGGAGAGCTCACCGGAGTCGCTGACCGGTGGGTCCTCCCTGTCGGGTTCTCTGTTAGTAGCTAATGAGCCACTGACAACCGGGCCCCACCTCCTTCTAATTATCTCTGTTAGGACAAACCGAAAAATAACCATTTGGTTAATATGTCTCCCTGACAGTGGGCCCTGGCCATTTAACTTAATGAATCAAGTTTAATTAGCACTGGAGTCAATGACACATGGGCCCCCTGGTCAGATTTTAATTATTTAAGAGATTTAAATAAATTCCAGTGACTTACATGTGGGTCCAGAGGCTATTTTGATTTATTAAAATGTTTTATAAATAAATAGAGGCTGACATGTGGGTCCCACATGTCAGGCACTGTTTTGGATAATGTTTTGGATAATGTTCTAGATAATGTTGAATAAATAATAAAAGAAATTCAGAAAATCATTTAAATGATTTAAAACTTTGAAATTCAATAACTTTTAAACCGTAACTCGGATTCAAAAACTTTATACATGAAAATTGATCAGAAAAATATAACGAATACAAATACGCTATCCGTATGCCTATCACACCCCTCTAACACAACGAACATCGAACCGTTCCCCTCCGGACCAGCAGTCCGATAAATTGTCTGGTACTGTTAGAGTACCCGGATGAGTTTATTCCGAACACGAATGTTTCTCGGAATAGTTCAACTAGCACGGATACACCCCCCTTATGCTTGTCCGGTACCCACGACACCTCCGGCTTGATCCTTCCCCCTTCGGACACCTTGTCCGATAATCATCCGGAGCCGGTAGTTCATCCTCAGATGAATTTCCGTTCCGAGCAATGTGCATTGCATTGCGTTAGAATACCGTTAACATTTCATCTGTCATGTCTTGCATCTGTTTGTATATGCTTGCTGTGTATTTACTGTTTCCTCCCCCCCTTAATCTCCGGTAGACCCCGCTGCTGCCGTCGACTACACCGCTGCTGAGTACGACTACTCCGTCGACGACCCTACCCCTACCGTCGAGTTTCCAGGCAAGCAGAGCCATTCTCTTCCCCAGATATCGCCTATCTTTCCGTACATTTCTTGCACTAGGCATTGTTATTGCTGCTGCTACGTTGCTTACCTATTCAATTGCATAACCTGTCATTGTCGCCCCTTTATGTGCCTTCCTTTATCCTATGCCGCCTGTTATTATTATTATGCATTATTCGGCAGTGAGCCCTGCGCATTGTTAGTTAGGATTAGATAGAGTGTCGTGATCACTCAGGGGAGTGAACGCGGATACAAATAATATAACTGCACAAGTATGGTACAATGCAGACACCGTCTAAGGCCCCTATCTGGGTTATGCCTAGTCACCTCAAGTGTGAGCTATCAATGAGTAATCCTTGTACTACACTCGAGGCTGACTTTGTCTTGCCGCCATAGGGTCCTGTAAACGGTTGTCCTTCAGGTAAGAAGTCGGGCGACCCAGCGGTGCCCGCGAGAGGTATTGCGACGGGACGACAGGGAGGGTACGACCATTGTACCGGTGTGCTTGGCCCCTGATCGTTGGCCGCGAGAGTTACCGAACTACGAAAGTCGGGCTCCCCCGGGAGCACATGCGAGACAAGGTAAGGAGACGGTTCACCTTGTTGGTAACCGCAGTGACTTGGTGGGACGACAGGGCAGGCACCGATGTACTGGTGGTCCTGGCTGCTGTCGTTGTCCGCGGGTCAGTTAAGTCGAGGCAACAATAACGGTTGTCATGCAGGTTAATTAAAATGCTAAATGGTTCAGTGAATGTCTTGAGTTGGCTATATGCCATGTACGCACTACCTACCCGTGGGAATTACGAGTTATGGGCTCCTTTGCTTCGTAGTGTCGTCCGAGGACTCTTCAGACGTCAGCAGTACCGCGGCCTGCGCCGGGAAGTGGTGTTGTCTTATTTGCTCGCGCGGTGGTGTCTTATTTGGATTTGCTTTAAATTCACCGGCCAGCCACGCACCGTGCAGGAGTACGTTCGGGTTGGGGTCCAAGGCCCGTCGTACTTAGGATTTAGACCGGCGGATGGCCTCTCTGTTGAGTTTGAAAGATGGGCTATGAAGTGTCGGATTGCCTCGGTGGAGCGTTCCCTAATAAGGTTCCCGCCACCCTGGAGATCCGTGCGTGTAGCGTAACACAAGTGCACCCCTGCAGGGAAGATTAATCTATTCGAATAGCCGTGTCCACGGTAACAGGACGCTTTATGCTGAAGCTGGATCTTACCACTAGAAACTATTATTATTAAACTGTATGGTTCCGGGTTTTCTTCCTCGCGGGGATATCGAGGAGGTGAACTCGGAGGCATTGTTAATCATTACAACTTATTATTATACAATGCTGCAGCAACTTCTGCTGCATTGTTACTTTATGCTTTATATAAATTGTTGGCTGATTCTTACCTCATGCTGCAAGACATCGTCGGAAGATGCTAGTCTTTGATAGGCCTAGCTTCTTACCCTTGCTCTGGATTTCTGTCTTTCAGTCCACTATATACAGCCTCTTCTTTCCGTTGATACAATGCATAATGCTTAGTAGCGGACGTAAGACTCGCGGGTATACTAGATACTCACCTGCTTTATTTCCTTTACTGTTTTGCCTGATCGGCCGCTGCAGCCGACATTGGAGCCCAGGAGCAGGAGTACCCCGGAGGCGCCTACTACGACGTCGAGTTCCCCGTCGACCAGGAGTAGTTCGGTGGATCCCAGTCAGGAGGCCTCGCCTTTTCGATCTGTATCTCTGATGTGATTTGTGCTAGCCTTCTTAAGGCAAAACTTGACTAACTATGTCTGTACTCAGATATTATGGCTTGTATGACTTATGTATTTGGGTCCGCGTGACCCCCTCTATTGTAACATATTTGTTTATCCTTTTGTGTTTAGTGTTGTGCTATGATATTATCACCGTGGCACCCTAATCTCAGCCGTGTACCCGGCGTGTATGATTACTGTACACGGATTGATTTGGGGGGCGTCACAATAAGTTCCCATAGCATTCTGAAATCTTCCCAAAAATCTAGAGGTTAAAAGGCTACCACGATCAGAATTGATTTCCAAAGGAACACCATGAAGAGACACAATTCTAGAGACATACAAGTCCGCTAACTGGCTAGCAGTTATAGACTCGCGAACTGGAAGGAAGTGAGCAACTTTGGAAAGTTTGTCCACAACAACGAAGATGGCATCATTTCCTTTCTGGGTTTTTGGAAAGCCAGTGATGAAATCCATACTGACTTTGTCCCATTTCCACTCTGGAATAGGAAAAGGTTGAAGAGTGCCAGCAGGTCGTTGATGTTCTGCCTTAATGCGACGACAAACATCACATTCAGCAATGAACTGAGCAATTTGTCGCTTCATCCTAGTCCACAAAAATCTCTAGCGTACGTCTCGGTACATCTTTGTGCTACCAGGATGAATCAAAAGGGGTGTGTCGAAGAATTAGCCTCCTAAGATTGTGTTTTCGTTGTACAACCAATCGAGTGCCAAAGAAAACGACACCTTGATCATTTATGGAGAAACATTTAGCAACTCCGCTAGCAATGTTCTTCTTGATCTCTCTAATACCACTAGCACGTTTCTGGGCGGCTATGATTTTATCCTCCAGGGTTGGTTTCGCTACCAAGGTAGAAACATAACCATGAGGAACAATCTCGAGATTGAGCTTTCTAAATTCCTCATGAAGAAGTGGTTGATACTGTAGTAACATGAGGTTGTTACAATACGACTTACGACTTAGTGCATCAGCCATGACATTGGCTTTGCCTGGGGTGTAAGAAATTCCTAAGTCATAATCTTTTATCAACTCTATCCAGAGTCTTTGCCTGAGATTAAGATCTGGCTGGGTGAATATGTATTTGAGGCTTTGGTGGTCGGAATAGATCTCACAACGATTACCAAGGAGGTAATGTCGCCAAGTTGTCAGGGCATGAACTATGGCAGCGAGTTCAAGATCATGGGTAGGATAGTTCTCTTCATGTGGACGCAACTGGCATGAAGCATAAGCTACCACATGTCTATCTTGCATAAGTATGCATCCTAACCCTTGCCAAATGTGTCACAAAAGATCTCGAAATCCTTTTTGGTGTCTGGAGGCGCAAGTACGGGTGCAGAAGTCAATCTTATTTTTAGCTCTTGAAATCTTTCCTTGCACTTGGGAGTCCATTGGAATTTATTATCCTTCTTGAGGAGTTCAGTTAGAGGCTTTGCAACTTTGGAGAAGTTCTCAACGAAGCGGCGACAATAGCTAGCTAGGCCAAGAAAACTCCTAACTTGCTTAACCGATTCAGGTGGAGTCCAGTCAAGGACGGCCTGAACTCTCTCGGGATTCACAGCAATGCCTTTTGCAGAAATCACGTGGCCTAAGTAGGTCACTTCTGGCAGCCAAAATTCACACTTGGAGAATTTAGCATACAGGCGATGCTCTCTAAATTTCATCAATACCAGCCTAAGATGTTCGGCATGTTCTTCTTCGTTCTTCGAGTAGATGAGAATGTCATCAAGATAAACTATAACAAATTTATCTAAGTACTCCATGAAGATCGAATTCATCATGCGCGAGAAAGTGGCGGGGGAATTGGTCAAACCAAAGGACATGACGGTGTACTCGTAAAGACCATAACGAGTAGTGAAAGCCGTTTTTGGAATGTCCTCGTTTCGGATTTTGATTTGATGATAACCTAATCTCAAATCCATCTTGGAGAAGACAGAGGATCCAGCAAGTTGATCATAAATATCATTGATCCTGGGCAGTGGGTACTTGTTCTTTATCGTCGCTAGATTTAGCGGGCGATAATCTACGCACATCCTTTCTGTTCCATCTTTCTTCGTTACGAACAGAACGGGGCAACCCCATGGCGATGAGCTAGGGAGGATGAAGCCTTTTGCCAACAAAGCTTCAAGTTGGATTTTAACCTCAGCTAACTCACGTGGGGACATTTTGTATGGGCGTCTGGAAATTGGTGCGGTTCCTGGCATAAGATCCACTATGAACTCTACACATCTGTAGGGTGGCATGGTTTAAGGGGTTGGATCTCTGGATAGCTTCCTAGAGGATGACCAAGGTTTACTAGGGGCTACAACAGATATGTCAGAGTAGCAAAGTACCCCAACACGATGGTTAGTGTGGTTCTTCTGGCTAGAAGATATCTAAAGTGGGAGGAAGAGCTGCAAATGCATCAATATAGGTTTCTAGAACAAAACCTACAACAAACTCTATGGAGCTGTCGGGAATGCCACCTAACAATTCTTCTGGAAAGACATCCGAAATGGAGAGAAGGATTTTGCAATTGCATCAGATTATGAAGAAACCTGGAATGACTCGGGCAGCATAACGGCTGTAATTGTAAGAAATGTCTTTTCTTGCAATGTAGAAACATCACTTACATAATAAGATGTAAGAAATCAGGAGTACAACAACTCTAGAAGACTGAACACAACTTTCCTACGGCTACAAGGAAGCAAACAGCGAGATGTTCTAGTAAGACATAGATGAGCCTAGTCCTATCTTCCCGTAGAACAAGATGAGGGTGACTCAGAACTAAAAACGATGAAGATAAGGAGGAAAAAAGAAGCATTACGTTGTTCCCTTATATACCCAAAGTAACTATATAATTATAGAAGGCTAGACTCAACTTCAACCAAGGCTGATAATCCTACAGTCAGTCCTGCTCTGATACCAAGTCTGTCGGGACCCGGGGTTAGCGTATGCAAGACTCGCTACAACACAATCATATGGATAGCCGAGAACCGTACCTACTTGTCTAAGCGGACAAGGCCAAGCACAGAACGTTCTCGGAAAGCATCGAACGTGAGGGGCATCCCATCCAGGCCGGATGATCAACTGAGATGGGTCCTCATCGTACGCACACAAGTCTAAATGATATGGGTGGTGAACTCCCATACTCATAGACAAGTCGCCTCAACCATACTATCGATTGTATCATAACCCTTACATAGACTTACTCCAGCCCGATCACTTAGTCGGGGTCTAGGGAGGGCTCGATCATACATCAAAGTGTGCATGTGACGGAGTCACGAGCAATCGCATCGCGATGCCCCAAGCTGCGCACATCTAAGGGCCACTTGGTGTATAAAAGACCGCCAGCCAGATCACAACTAAGGTCTCGAAAACCCATACTAAGACATATATGTTATAATCCTACACGCATCACACATGTCTAGTATGAACAGCATGTATCATTGCAATTCTCTACAAAGTATACAACTTTATTGATAACTCTTGCAGAGTGC
The DNA here is from genome assembly GCA_950022295.1 of Bromus sterilis. Lineage (NCBI taxonomy): Eukaryota > Viridiplantae > Streptophyta > Magnoliopsida > Poales > Poaceae > Bromus > Bromus sterilis. Next base: position 109,657,139 of record OX465596.1, on the reverse strand, counting down.
ACACAAAGATCACAAATCTGTGATCCAACATTACATCAAACATGCGGAAGAAAAGTAGGTCTGAGTACAGACAAGTTTAACAAATGGCTTAGATAAGCCTTATCTATAAACAAGCCCTTCCACGAGGGACCAGTCGTCTGACTGGGACTACACTAGCTTGGCTTCAGTCGTCGAGCTCCAGGAAGAATCCACCTTCGGGGTCAGTGGGTTCACCTAAAACATAGAATAAGCAAATGTGAGTACAAAGTCCTACTCAGCAAGACTTACGTAGGAGCTATACTACTCATGCACATGCATCAAGGTAAAGGGAGGTGGGGTTCAATTGCAGAAGTGCCAGCTTTGACTTGGCTAGTCGTGAACTACGAGTACCAGACTTGAGGTAAGAAGCGTACACGAGTCCATTACATGTCTCCAACCAATTACACCACTATGTTGCATTCCTCGACTTCCCCACGAGAAAGCACGCCATAGCACTCACGCTTATCTTGGCAAGTTTTATAAGTATCCATTGAAGTTGTCTAATAATCGAGCACAGCTTTCCAAGTAGTCCCTTACCGCGGACGCGGCTATTCGAATAATTTATTAACCCTGCAGGGGTGTACTGCTACACATGAAACTATCAGTTACCGCCGGGATCTCGTCACCCTTAAAGCGGGTGTCGGCGAGGATAATTTCCACAACTTTTACCTCACAGCCAACTCAAGTACAATGGAGACGCCTATCTGGGCTAGAGTCCACATCGTGAACCCGGCCGGTTTACCGATGTGGTCCCAGAAGATGTGTCCAGGGTCCCAAGCCGGTCTGAATAGTCGTTCTTCCACTTCGCAGACCGTGCCACAGACCTACCAGAACTCCGAACTACTGCGACTCATTGAACCGAGAAGGGGTGAGTTAGTAGGTTGAGCGGGGGTCCATGTGCCCAACATGTGGTAGTACTCTTCGTCTTGGATCACCACACAAGAACTCGGGCTTAAGGCGGTGTTCAATGAGACAACCCACTGTGTACTCCTACATAGCCTCTCATCGTTCACCTTGTATTAGGTTAGATTCACCAACACAGTTTCACCTTCTTCAACATGATTGCTACCATCCCGGCTCACAGAAGAGTAACCTCATTGTAACTCTAAGCATGCAATAAGCTTCAACAGTTGCAGGGGCCACACGATATCAACCAACTCCTACATTTGCTAGGATTGTGGTTTGCTTACTACTGTGACAAGATGATAGGTCATGCAAAGGAATGGGTTCAACTATGCGGTAGAAACGCATCATGGTAATCATCCTAAACAATACATAAGCGAGACTGGGAGGGAAGTGGGATTTTATCGACATGATCAATGGGGGTTTGCTTGCCTTGTTGACGGGGTTCAGTATCGGAGTCTTCAATGAAGGGGGTGATCTCGGGTTCCGTCTCCACCTCTATTCGATAGCAAACAATGCAAAAAAAGTGATCAATATAAATACAATGCACAATCACATGATCAAGTGTTATAACATGGTGTAAGGGGTGCTGATGTGTTGCCAATTCCATTTAAATGGAGTGTATTCCATTTGAGTTGCAAATTCAAACTCCATTTGATTTATCGATGAATTTCAAATGCATTTGAATCCATGAATGTTCATTTGAAAAGGTTGATCATGAAGTGATGTTTTAAAGGTGAGGTAAAGTCTCTGATGTGTGGATGAAACCATTTAAAAGAAGTGTGTTGCAAAGTCATTTGCAAATTCACTACAAATTTGAATTCAAAAGAATGCCATATGCATGTTTGCTACTGTTCACGCATTTGAAAATGGTCAAACAAAGAAACAAAGTCCATATTCACAATCCTTGCATTTTTCTGATAATTTTAGACATATTATTTGTCCAATTTGGAGTTAAAATGAATTAATTATGATTTTCCAAAGTTTGGCTATTTTCTGGATTTTCTTGAATTTCTTTTGATTAGAAAAGCTTTTAATGCGTCAGCATGACGTCAAGATGACGTGGGGGGTCTGACGTGTGGGGTCGGCCTGCTAGTGTCTCAGGGGGTTAAACCCTCTGTTTAAATTAACCCATGGGTTAATTAGTGGGCTAGGGCCCACTGTCAGTCTCAGGTGGGGGGGTTAGTGGGTGGTTAGGGGGTTAATTAACCCGGGCCACGCCGGCGGTTAGCCGCCGGTGGCATCCAGCGCGGCGGCGCTGCACGGGGACGGCGGTGCAGTGCGCCGTTTTGAGCGCGGCTTGCATCAAAACGAAGCCACTGCCCATGCGCATCCAACGGTGCAGTCGGGCCTCTCGGGGTGGACGAGGTCGTCAGCGGCGACCTCCTATGGCGGTGGCCAGAGAAGGTCCACGGCGGCCATGGTGATTTTGGGCGCGGAAGAAGCCGGGGCTTGGGGGAAAACGGGTGAGAGCTCACCCTGAGCACGATGGCTGGGTCGAGGAGGCCGGAGGAGTTGCGGCTGCGGCGAATTCGGCAAAGATCTCCACAACGGCCGGCGGCAGAAGCTTGGGACTTGCGTCGTCTCCGGTGGCGATGGCCTCCAATTGAAGTGGGGGATTCGAGGAGGACGTCGACGGGGGTGCTGATGGACAAGGCGCGGTGGCGAGAGGAGCTCGTTGGCCACGTCGGGGCGTCGCCGTGCTCCAGCTAGGTCACGGGTGCATGCGCGTTTGCTTCGCCGGAGCGAAAAGAGAGGGGCCATAGAGAGGGAACGGTGAGCGGGGCTTGTGGGCACTGCATGGTGCGGAGAGAGGAGGCAGGGAAGGCCTAGACGCTCCAGGGCGTCGAGGTGTCAATGCGCGCGTGCTCTGCCTCCACTGAGCAGCTTGGCTCGGCGGGGAGGTAGAAGACAAGCGTCGCGGGTGGGCTGGGCCGAGGCCAGGGGGAGTGGGCCTTCGCCCTCGGCGCAAGGTAAGGTCCCCCATTTCTTTTTCTTTTATTTAATTCTGTAACTTGGTTGACCTAGCTAATAAAATAGCTAGGTATTTTTATAAATGCCCAAATTATTTTATATGGCCTCATAAAATAGATATGGCCACTTATAAAATTTGAACACTTTTAAAATTCAAATATTTTGAACTTTAATTCAAATGGGGTTTTAAATTTAAATCCATGCTCCTGTTTGAATATTTGAAAAATCCATGAGCATGGGGTTGGTCCCACATCACTTGATATGTGATCACACTCATTTATGAGACTTTTACAAAATGCAAAAGGAATTTTTGGAGCAACTTTTTATGTGGCCATTTGAATTAAATTCATCTGGGGGCTGTTCTCTCTCCCATTTCATTTTCTTTTTGAAAATTTTCCATGATGCAAAGTGAGACTTGATCCTAGCACATACCTAACTTGGGGTTGTGACATAAGCGGTGCTGAAATTCAGGTGAGTGCCCATAGCTTCTTGGAAACTATCCCAAAATCTTGAGGTGAAAATGCTGCCACGGTCTGAACTGATCTCCAACGGAATGCCATGGAGGGACACAATTCTAGAAACATACAAGTCTGCTAACTGACTAGCAGAGATCGTCTCCTTGACTGGCAGAAAGTGGGCAACCTTGGAGAAGTGGTCGATGACGACAAAGATAGCATCGTGGCCTTTCTGTGATCTGGGAAAACCAGTGACGAAGTCCATCTCGATCTTGTCCCACTTCCATTCAGGAATAGAAAGTGGTTGCAGAGTTCCAGCAGGTCTTTGATGTTCTGCTTTCACGCGACGGCAAACGTCACACTGGTCAACATATCGAGTGATGTCTTGCTTCATGTTAGACCACCAGTACCGCTGACGAAGGTCTTGGTACATCTTGGTACTACCAGGGTGAATCGACAAAGGAGTATCATGAGCTTCTTTCATGACGCGCGGGGTCAAGTTTAGATTGGGCTTACTCCTAGGGACCACTAAACGATTCTTGAAATACAATGTTCCATCATCGGCAACAGTGAAGCATGATGGCTTTCCTCTAGCGATATACTTCTTGATCTTCTCGACATCAGAGTCACATGTTTGTATCCACTTGATGGTGCTGTCGAGGTCCAGCTCAACAACAAGGTTATTCACATATCCCTATGGAACAATCTCAAGATTCAGCTTGCGTAGCTCTTCATACAGAAGTGGCTGATGTACTTCAACTTCAAGTTCGCTACAGTAGGCTTTACGACTCAAGACATCGGCCATCACATTAGCTTTGCCAGGGGTGTAATGAATATCCATAAATCGGCTATTTTCTCGAGCCATCTTTGTTGGCGGAGATTCAGATCTGGCTGAGTAAACAGGTACTTCAGGTTTTGGTGGTCGGTGTAGATCTCGCAACGATTACCAACGAGGTAATGTCGCCACATCTTCAATGCATAAATTACCGCTGCCAACTCGAGATCATGTGTTCGATAGTTTTCCTCATGAGAACGCAACTGACGAGAACCATAAGCAATCACTTTGCGCTCTTGCATTAGGACATAGCCTAATCCTTGACGAGACGCGTCGCAATATATCACGAAGTCCTTCCGGGTATCCGGGGGAGCAAGCACCGGAGGAGAAGTGAGCTTGTCCTTGAGAGCTTGGGAACTTTCCTGACATTTGTCTGTCCACTCAAACTTGACGCCTTTGTGAAGCAGATTGGTCAGAGGCTTGGCAATCTTGGAGAAGTTCTCAAAAAACGGCGGCAATAGCTGGCGAGTCCGAGGAAACTTCTGACTTGCTTGACAGTCTTGGGGGGAGTCCAATCCAGGATAGCTTGAATACGTTCTGGGTTGACGGCAATGCCATCCTTGGAAATCACGTGACCAAGGTAGGTTACTTTGGGAAGCCATACTCACACTTAGATTACTTAGCGTAGAGCTTGTGTTCTCGTAGCTTTTCCAGTATAAGACGAAGATGTTCAGCATGATCTTCTTCATTCTTGGAGTATATCAAGATATCATCCAGGTAAACCACGACGAACTTGTCGAGGTATTCCATGAATATATAGTTCATCAATCGGGAAAAGGTGGCTGGGGCATTCGTCAAGCCAAAGGACATGACGGTGTACTCGTATGAACCATAACGAGTAATGAAGGCGGTCTTCGGAACATCCTCTTCATGGACCCGGATCTGATGGTAACCAACCTCAAGTTGAGTTTCGAGAACACCGTAGATCCAGCAAGTTGATCATACAGATCGTTGATCCGAGGAAGTGGGTACTTGTTCTGTATTGTTGCCTGGTTGATAGGTCGGTAATCTTAGACTAAACGGTTTGTGCCATCACTCTTCTTGACAAAGAGCGAAGGTGCTCCCCAAGCAGAGGAACTGGGGCGAATGAATCCTTTCTGAAGTGCCTTGTCGATTTCCTCCTTAAGCTCAAGGAGTTCATGTGGCGGCATCTTGTAAGGACGCTTGGCTATAGGAACAGTGCCTGGCTTCAAGTCGATGACGAAATCGACCTCTCTAGCCGGGGGTATTCCCGGCAGTTCTTCTGGGAAGACGTCAGGAAATTCGCGAACGACTGGAACGTTCTCCATTCCTTCAAGTGGCGAAGCGTTCAATGCATTCAGAGAATATATACGAGCTTCGGCATTCAGCGACACTATGGCAGTATGGTTCACAACCTTGCTGGAGGGGTGAAAGAGTCGGACGACTTTGTTGCCACAATAAAGTGCAGCATCATGAGCTTTCAGCCAATCCATTCCAAAGATAAGGTCTATAGTGGAGGTCTTCAGAATATGGGGGGAGACAAGGAACTCAATCCTTTCGATCTCGACGGTGATGTTGGGAGCCATCATGTCAACGTGACACTTGCCACCGGGAGTACTAACGGCTAAGGGAGTGCACATCTTTTCGTGGTGTATGTCATGCTTAAATGCAAATGCCCCAGACATAAATGAATGTGATGCTCCTGTATCAAATAAAACAGTAGCAGGTATTGTGTTAACGAGGAGAGTACCCATCACTGTAGCGGGCTGTGCCTGAGCTTCTTCAAGATCAATGTTGTAGGCATGCCCACGAGCATGAGCAGCAGACCCAGTATTATAGTTGGGGTCCTGTTGTTGCCATGACCATTTCCGCGGCCAGCGGGGTGAACTACCAGTTGCTTCTGTTTCTGGGGGCACTCCCTGGAAAAATGTCCAGGTTGGAGGCACGTGAAGCATACTCCATCCTGAGGACGAAGGGGTGCAACATTGGGTGGTGGAGGCAGAGCTCTTGGCATCTGCGATGGCGGAGGCAGACGGGGTGCAGCATAAGACGGCCTCGGAGTAGGGGCAGGTGAATGGGTCACACTGTGAGGGAGCCAGATGCGACGCTTCTGTGTTGCGCCCGAAGATGAGCCAATGTCACGATAGCGTTTCTGCGTGTCCTTGAACTCCATCTGGGCAGTCTCAACGGTGATAGCCTTGTTCACCATGGTGGCGAAATTGGCAAAATCATGAACGGCAAGAGCGAGCCTGAGGTCTGCATTGAGTCCACGACGGAACTTCTGCTGTCTGCGAGCATCAGTGGTGATCTCTTCTTCCGCATAGCGAGAGAGTTTGAGGAACTCGCGCTGATAGGCTTCAACAGTCATGTTGCCCTGAGTGAGGTTGCGGAATTCTTCCTGCTTACGGTCCTTGATCCCCTGAGGAATGTAGCGAGCGCGAAAAGCTGACTGAAATTCATCCCAAGTGATGACTTCTCCGACCGGCAGTGAACGCTTGTGGGTGCTCCACCACTGAGCAGTGGCGCCTTTCAAGTGATAGGACGCAAAGTTCACATAGTCGGCTGGATCAACATTAGCAGACTCCAGCTCGTGAGTGATGTCGCGAAGCCAGTCATCAGCATCCAACGGCTGAACAGAGTTGCGAAACATAGTGGGGTTGAGGCGGGTGAAGTCATGCAGAGTCACTGTGGCATGCTGATGGTGGTGCCCATGTTGGTTCGGCTGAGGGAACTGAGCCATGACATTCTCCATGAACTGACGGTTCGGCTCGAACTGCTGCATCATCCCGGCCATGTAATCTGGCGGCGAAGGTGGGTCGTTGGCAGCACGACCACGTCCACGACCAAGACCACCACGACCAGCCATCCTTCTAGAATTTAACAGGGGTATTTCAGCGATGGAAATTTTAACGAGATACCGGAAACAAACACGAGGTAAAGCGACAACAAAGAGGAGGCATGGATATATAGGAATAGTCATATAAGACATACACATCCACACACAGAGTCAACCAAAAATCGGGCAGCGTAACGTCGTAGAAATTAAGGAAAAAGGACACACTAGGCGGCGCGTAGACCGCGGTAAGGATTACACGACGCGACATAGATTCCACTATGTCAATCACGCCGCAAGAAAACTGTTGGCCACAGGAGTTAATGCCAGAGAACGCGCGGCCTGCCCAGAATGAGAATGGGATCCGCGGTCCGGGACCTGGTGTCAGAACCCTCTGTTAGGTATGTGCTAGGGTTAGCTAGTGCCTTTGCATCATATCAAAATTTCAAAAAGAAATCTTGGAAATCAAATTCAAAATCAAAATGGGAGAAGGAACACCCCCCAGATGAATTAATTCAAAAGGCCAGATAAAAATATTTTCCAAAAATTCATGTTAGAGTTTTGAAAAGTCTTATAAATGAGTGTGATCACATATCAAGTGATGTGGGACCCATCCCATGCTCATAAATTTTTCAAATATTCAAACAGTACCTTGGAATTAAAGAAATACCCCTATTTGATTTAAAATTCAAATCATTTGAACTTTAAAAATGTTGAAAGTTTATGAGTGGCTAGTTTATTTTATAATGAGGCCACATAAAAGTTTTCAGCATTTAATAAAATGTTTAGCTATTTATTTTAGCTAAACAGAACAAATTACAGAAAAACAGAAAGGAAAGATTAAACAGAAATCAGAAAAGCTTACCTCTCGCACTAGGCGAGGCCCAACTCCCCTGGACGGCCCAACCCACCGCCGAGCCGTTGTCGTCTTCTTCCCCGCCGAGCCAAGCTGCTCGGTGGAGGCAGGACGTGGCCGCGGCGCCACCGCGACGCCTCGCGGCTTCCAGGGCCTCCCCCTCCTCCTAAGCGTGCCACGGAGACGCCAGAGCCCCGCAGCACTCCTTTCCCCTTCCCTGGTTCTTCCCCTCTCTCTCTCTCGCGAGTTCCAGCACCAGCCGAGGACCCCCGACTCGCCGCCGTCCTGCGTCACCGTGGCCACCGTGCCTCCCCCGTGCCGCCGTGCTGTCCAGAAGACTCCCCGGAGACGACTCCTTCGACCTGCAGCGCCAATTCGAGCTCAGCCGCACCCTAGACGCCGTCCCCTTCGTCGTTCTCACCGCCGGCCGCCGCGACGTCGGCAGCAAATTCAGCCTCCTCCAGCTCTTCCCCAACCCCGTCGAGCTCACCGTCGCGTTTGGGTGAGCCTCCTTCCTCGATTGCCCCCTCTCTTGGCTCCCCTCGTGCTCTCCCTCGCATTTTCGTCGTTGGTCGAGCCCAGCCGTCGCCATTGTCGTCGCCTCCGAGCTCTGGAGCACGCCAGTGACCCCCAATGGGCCTACTGGACGCGCGGGAGCACAAGCTACGCAACGGCATCCTTCCCGTGGCTTCCCGTGCCCTGGAGCCCTTTCCCGGCGAGCACCGTGCTCCGGCCGCCGCCGTTGTTGAAGTTGCCGTGGCCAGAGGCCTCCCGGCGAGCCCCAGCTAGCCCTAGCCGATGAGGACGAGCCCCAGCTACACAACCGTGCCAGCCAAACCCCAAACCGAGCCCGTTTTGCAACTCCGGCGAAACTCCGGCGGTCCCCTCCGGCGAGCTCCTCCATTAGAGCTAACCCAACCCTAATCCTAACCCTAAGCACTCACTAACAGGTGGGGCCCTGTCCTAATTAACCCCTCGGGTTAATTTTAAACAGGGGATTAACCCCCCCCCCTGAGGCTGACAGCCCGGACCCACTGATCAGGCCCCCTGGTGACATCAGCACTGCGTCATGCTGACGCATTAAAGATTTTCCAGAAATTTTAAAATATTACAGAAATTCCAGAAAATACCCCAAACTTTGGAAATTCATAGAAAATTCATATTAACTCCAAATTGGACAAATAATATATGAAAAATGATCAGGAGAAAATTATCTTTCCAAATGTGCAACTTTCAACTCTGTTTGAGTTGAATTTAAAATGAAATTAAATCAAATTCAATTCAAATATTTTTGCAACTTGAACCATGGCAACATGCTACATTTCACTTACACATCAGAGGCATATCATACACATTTGAAGATAATTCAAAATGATCAAACTATATCACATATAACTTGGTTAATGTTGAATTAAAAGGTGGAATTTGAATTTGCATTTTAAATGCAATATATTCCACTTAAATGGAATTGCCTCACACATCAAAACTTATACTTCAAGCTTTAACATTCAATCATGTGCTTGAGCATTGCATTCATATTGATTGCTACTTCGTGCTTTGTTTGTCGAGTAGAGGTGGAACCGGAGCAAGAGGTCACCCCCTTCGCTGAAGATCCAGAACCCGAACCTCGTCAGCAAGGCAAGCAAAACCCCATTGATCATGTCGATAAAATCCCACTTCCCTCTCATGTCTCGTTTATGCATTGTATAGGATGATCACCATGTTACGATTCTACCGCATAGATGAACCCATTCCTTTGCATGACCTATCTTTTGTCACAGTAGTAAGCAAACCACAATCCTAGCAAATGTAGGAGTTGAATGATATCATGTGGCCCCTGCAATGTTACTGCTTATTGCATGCTTAGTATGATACCATGTTGTTACTGTGATGTGAGTCGGGATGGTAGTGATCATGTGGATGATGGTAGAAAAGTGTTGGTGAATCGACCCTAATACAAGGTGAACGATGAGAGGCTGTGTAGGAGTACACGGTGGGTTGTCTCGTTGAACACCGCCCTAAGTCCGAGTTCTTGTGTGGTGATCCAAGATGAAGAGTACAACCACACATTGGGCTCACTGACCCCTCTCAACCTATTAACTCATCCCTTTCGATGTCCAAATGTCGCAGTAGTTCGGAGTTCTGGTAGGCTTGTGGCCTGGATGCTAAGTGAGAGAACGGCTCACCCGAGACCGGCTTATGCACCACGCACACATCGCTTGGGTCCACTTCGGTAAACCGGCCGGGTTCACGATTGTGGTAGCCAACCCAAGTAGGCGGCTTTCTTGGACTAGATAGGCTATGAGGTAACAGTTGTGGTGAGCATCCTCGCTGGCACCTCTTGAATGGTGTCGAGATCAAAGGCGGTAAATGATGATCATGTGTGTGTAGCGGTACACCCTTGCAAGGTTAACAAAACTATTCGAATAGCCGCGTCCGCGGTTATGGACTACTTGGAAAGCTTAGCTTGATTATTAGATAACTTGAACCGGATACTTCTAAAATACACCAAGATAAGTGTGAGTGCTATGGCGTGCCTTCTCGTGGGGAAGTCGAGTAAGGCACCATAGTGGTGTATTGGTTGGTGAAAGTAGTGGACTCGTGTATGCTTCTCACCTCAAAGTCTGGTACTCGTAGTTCAGGACTAGCCAAGTCAAAGCTGGCATTTCTGCAAGTGAACCCCACCTCCTTTTACCGTGACACCTATGCATGAGTAGTATAGCTCCTATGTAAGTCTTGCTGAGTACGCCTTTGTACTCACGTTTGCTTAATCTATGTTTTAGATGACGCCACTGACCCCGAAGGTGGCTTCTTCATCGAGCTGGACGACTGAAGTTAAGCTAGTCTAGTCCCAGTCAGCAGACTGGTTCCCTCGTGGAGGGCTTTATGTTTGAATAAGGCTTCTTAAGCCAATTTGTTAAACTTGTCTGTACTCAGACATAATTTGCTTCCGCTTTACGTTGTAATGTTGGATCACATGTATGTGATCTCTGTGTGTACTCTATAAGAGTTATAAATAAAATGTACACTTTGTAGAGAATTGCAATGGTACCTACTGTTCATACAAGGCATGTGTGCTGCGTGTATGGTTATAACATGCATGTCTTTGTATGGGTTTTCGAGACCTTAGTTGTGTTCTGGATGGCGGTCTTTCATACACCAAGTGGCCCTTAGATGTGCGCAGCTTGGGGCATCGCGATGCGATTGCTCGAGACTCCGTCTCGTGCACACTTTGTGGTATGATCGAGCCCGCCCTAGACCCCGACTAAGTGATCGGGCTGGAGTAAGTCTATGTAAGAGTTTTGAGATAGTCGGTAGTATGGTTGAGGCGACTTGTCTTTGAATATGGGAGTTCACCACCCATATCATTTGACTTGTGTGCGGACGATGAGGACCCGTCTCAGTTGATCATCCGGCCTGGATGGGATGCCCCTCACGTACGATGCTTTCCGAGAATGTTCAGTGCTTGGCCTTGTCTGCTTAGACAAGTGGGTGCGGTTCTCGGCTCTCCATATGACTATGTCTTAACTGTACTTGCATACGCTAACCCCGGGTCCCGACACCTGGGGTAGAACTCCTGCGACACGACTCAATCAATGGGGTAGCACCAGAACGCCGGGTGGAATCAAGAGAACGTCATCCTAATGTCAGAGTTTGTAAAACTTACCAGCAAGGATAAGAGAGCAGAGTATCAGAGCATAGGTAAGGAGAAAAAGATCCTAATACCATAGATATCACACGTAGTGACATCAATGTGGGCCCGTCAGACAAATATTAAGTTAGCAAAATAGTTTTTCAAAGTCTAGACTCAACTTCGACCAAGTAGTGGTGGGGTGGCTTCCTACAGGCAGTCGACTCTGATACCAACTTGTGACGCCCCCAAAATCAATCCGTGTACAGTAATCATACACGCAGGGTACACGGCTGAGATTAGGGTGCCACGGTGAGAATATCATAGCACAACACTAAACACAAAAGAATAAACCAATATGTTACAATACCAGGGATCACAAGGATCCGAATACATAAGTCATACAAGCCATAATATCTGAGTACAGACATAGTTAGTCAAGTTTTGCCTTAAGAAGGCTAGCACAAATGACATCAGAGATACAGATCGAAAAGGCGAGGCCTACTGCCTGGGATCCACAGAACTACTCCAGGTCGACGGTGAACTCGACGTCGTAGTAGTCGCCTCCAGGGTACTCCTGTTCCTGGGCTCCAACGTCGACTGCAGCGGCCGATCAGGCAAATCGAAAAGGGGAATAAAGAAAAGGTGAGTATCTAGCATACCTGCGAGTCTTACGTCCGCTACTAAGCAATTATGCATTGTATCAAATGGAAAGGGGAGGCTATATATAGTGGTGTGCAAGATAGAATTCAGCATAAGGGTAAGAAGCTAGGCCTAACGAAGACTAGCATCTTCCGACGAGTCTTGCAGCATGAGAAGAGAATAGCCAACAGTTCAATATAAAGCATAAAATAACAATGCAGTAGAAGTTGCTGCAGCATTGTATAATAGTAAGTTGTAATAATTAACAATGCCTCCGAGATCCCCTCCTCGACATCCCAGCGAGGAAGAAAACCCGGAAACAGTTTAATAATGATAGTTTGTAGTGGTAAGATCCAGCTTCAGCATAAATCGTCCTGTTACCGTGGACACGGCTATTTGAATAGATTAAACTCCCTGTAGGGGTGCACTACTGTTCAGCCTGCACGCTCGGATCTCTAGGGTTGCGGGAACCTTGTTAGGGAACGCTCCACCAAAGCTATCGGACACGGCGTAGCCCATCCTAGGCTCAGCAGAGAGGCCATCCGCCGGACTAAATCCTATGCGTCAAGGGGTCTAGGACCCTCACCCTTGCACACTCCTGCATGGTGCGAGGCTGGACGGGAAGCAAAAGCAAACACCACTCGCTAGTAAAGAAGACACACAACTTCCCGGCAATCAGACCGCGATACTGCTGACGCCTGAAGAGCTTTCAAATGAACTACGACGCAGGGGAGCCCATAACTCTTTATCCCACGTGAAGGTAGTGCGTACAGACCAACGGGCCTCTCAAGTCATCCACCGAACCATTTAGCATTTTATTAACTTGCGAGACAACCGTTATCGTTGCCTCGACTTAACTGACCCGCGGACAACGACAGCAGTCAGGACCACCAGTACATCGGTGCCTGCCCTGTCGTCCCAACAAGTCTCTGCGGTTACCAACAAGGTGAACCGACTCCTTACCTTTTCTCGCGTGTGCTCCTGGAGGAGCTCGACTTTCGTGGTTTGGTAACTCTCGCGGCCAACGATCAGGGGCCAAGCACACCGGTACACTAGTCGTACCCTCCTTGTCGTCCCGTCGCAATACCACTCGCGGGCAACGTTGGGTCGCCCGACTTCTTACCTGAAGGACAACCGTTTCTCAAGTACCTAGAGTGGCTATACAGAGTCAGCAACGACTGGAGTACAAGGATTACTCCTTGATAGCTCACACTTGATGATGGCTCGGCAGAGCCGAGCTAGGGGGCCTGAGGCGGTGTCTGCATTGTACCGTACCTGTGCAGTTATAATATTTGTATCCGTGTTCACTCCCCTGAGTGATCACGTCCCTCTATCTAATCCTAGCTAACAATGCGCAGGGCTCACTTCTGAATATAATATATATAATAGGCAGCATAGGATAAAGGAAAGTACATCAAGGGGCGACAAAAACAGGCTATGCAATTGAATAGGATTGTAACGTAGCAGCAGTAACAATGCCTAGTGAAAGAAATGTACGGAAAGATAGGCGATATCTGGGGAATAGAATGGCTCTGCTTGCCTGCAAGCTCGACGGTAGGAGTAGGGTCGTCGACGAAGTAGTAGTACCCGGCAGCGGTGTAGTCGACAACAGCAACGGGGACTACCGGAGAATACAGGGGGGAGAAACAGCAAATATAAAGCAATCATAGCAAACAGATGAATGGTATGACGTATGCAATGTTAACGGTGTTCTAACGCAGTGCAATGCACGTTGGACGGAGCGGGAATCCATCCGGGGATGAACTGCCAGCTCCGGGTATTTATCGATCTGGGTGACCGGAGGGGGAAGGTACCATGCCGGAGGTGTCATGGACATCCGACAAACATGTGAAAGATGTATCCGTGTTAGTTCATCCATTCTGAACAACTTTCGTGTTTAGACTAAATTCATCCGGATACTTTAACAGTACCGGACAAATCATCGGACAAACGGTCCGGAGGGGGACGGTTTGATGTTCGGTATGTTAGAGGGGGGTGGTAGACGAACGGATACCATATTCGTATTCATTATATTTTTCTAATCAATTTTCATGTATAAAGTTTTTTGATCCGAGTTACGGTTTAAAAGATATTGATTTAACAAGTTTAATACAATTTTTAATTCATTTAAATCATTTTCCAAATTCTTTTATTAACTAAATAAACAATATACAGATTTAATACTGACCAGTGGGTCCCACTGGTCAGTAACATAGTTAATAAACATTTTAATTAAATCTAATTACAATGGGGTCCCACATGTCAGTGGGTTAACTAGTTTAGTTAACTAAACTAACTACCTACAGGTGGGCCCCAGGTGTCATAGGCACATCTAACTAACATTTTAATTAAACCATTTTAAATAATCCGGTATTTAATTAAGAGGGGTGGCCCCACGTGTAATAGACAGAATGGGGGGGGTTTTCTCTCTGTTTTAATTAGAAGGCAATTAGGGGGGCAGGGCCCGCAGGTCAGTGAGTGGTTAGGGGTGGTTAACAGCTGACCGGGCGGGCCCACCGGTCAGTGACACATGGGGGGTCATCGGAGCTCGCCTGCGGCGGCACCCCGACAAGGTCGACCGCGCCGTCGACTGGGCTCACGGGAGCACGCGCGCTAGGGCGCGTTCAAACGGCCGCAGCCGGGCGCGTCGACTGGGGTGGTTGGGGGAGGCTGGGGAGGGTCGTGTTCGTCGGAATCCCGCCCGTGGCGGCGGCCGGAGCGCGTGATGGTGGGATCGTCGGTCCAGTGAACAAAACGGGGCGCGGAGGGTTGGGGAAGGAGCTCAGACTCACCGTGATCTTGTAGCCATTAGAGTGGGCTCGGGGGAGGCTCGGTGGCGCGCGAATTGACGACGGCGGCGCGGTGGGGCGGCGGAGGGAAACGGCGACGTGGCGCAGTGTGGAGGGGCTCCCGGCTCAATTCCCGCGGCGTGGTGGCGTAGGCGACGACGGCGGTGCCCGCAGACACGGCGGCTGGGGCTGGGAGGCAGTGTGGCCGCGGGGTTCACGAGCCCGTGGCCATGGCAGCG
Source organism: Bromus sterilis (assembly GCA_950022295.1). Lineage (NCBI taxonomy): Eukaryota > Viridiplantae > Streptophyta > Magnoliopsida > Poales > Poaceae > Bromus > Bromus sterilis. The sequence continues at coordinate 109,642,003 of OX465596.1, read as the reverse complement.
TCGGCTGCACACGGGAACGGGGCAGAGAGCCAAGGGAGGGGAATGGGGTGATGGCTAGGGTTAGGGTTCGAGGCGCGCGGGGGGGGGGCTTGGCGCACTTATCCCGGCCGGCTTGTCGCCGATGGGCGACACGGCGACGTCGCCGGACGTGGCTCCGCGCGATGGTCTCCACGCCATGGCGTGAGCAGTGGAGGGAGAAGGAAGGTGGGCGCCGGGGGTGGGCTGGGCTAGGTCCAGTGGGAGAGACGGGGATGGGGCAGGGGGTGGGGTGGGCTTCTGTCCTCTTTTGTTTCTTTTAAATTTTTCTTTTCTGCTTTCTTTCTTTTCTGTTTTAATTTCATTTGTTGTTTTATAATTTTGCAAATTATGTTATAGGTCACATAATTATTGTTGCCCTATAAAACAGTGCCACAAAAATATTTGGCCACAAATAAAATCATATAACATTTGTTTAATTTATTTAATTGATGAAAAGGGGGTTTTGGCTACTGTTTATATTTGTTTGATTTATTTTATAGCTTAGTAAATTCCAATGCACACATGGAAGTGATCCACTGAATATTTGGAATTTAACAAAAATGGTTGCAAAGTTTTTGGTTGAACTTTTATTTGCCACATAATTTTAATGCCAACAAAAAGGGGATTTTGAATGTGATCAAAGCAAAGATGATCATGCCATGATTAGCAACAGTAATGATCATTATCAAGAGGATCATTGTAGTGATCACTGTTACATGACAGTGAAGATGTTACAAGAATGTTGTGAAATAATAGTCTCACTCTCCCACGAAACTTATATCCAAACATTATATGATAATGAGTGGTATATCAAGTTGGTTAATAAATAACAGTTGCAAATGAAAGATACATATCTGAATTAGTATAGATCGTTGACGAAACCTCTTCCATGAGCAAACATGATCAATAAACACTTATATGATAAGATGATTATGATCAGCAAAATGCAACTAGATTATTAGCACTCTAGTGCAAGTGGGAGACTGTTGGATATATGCTCTAGAGGCAAAAAAATATGTCATTATTCCAATATATCTAACATCGTTCATAACCAGTTTCATACTGTGCTAGAACTGTATCAGTGAAACAATGATATAGGTGTGGTATATAAACAACCAACGTTCCTAGTTAGCCTCTATATAACTAGTTCATGGTCAACTGATGATCGTGGTTTCGCGATCATGGACAATCAAGTCAATTGGCTGTGAGGTCACCTCATTAGATGAATGACGTGATGAACATTACCCAATGTAAGTATTTCAACATGATCAAATCATGAAGGTTTAGTGTTGTAATTAAATAATGTAGTAGACTGTTCCTTAGACCGTGAGATCATGCATAATTGCTATCTTCTCGGATGCTTTGACCTACATCCACCGCCTGACTGAAATATGCCGGTTATAAAGGTGTATCTTGGGCATTCCGTTGAGATATGTTGAGGAGTTTTGATTCAAGAGCGGGATTTGTCAATCCATGTAATGGAAAGATACTAAGGGCCTACTCGGTAAGATTGCATCCATAAAGTTGCGCAGCGTGTGACTAGGTCACGGGGTTGAATATCCCGGAACGAGTGAAATAAGATTTGTCGGTAACGAGATAGAACCAGAAATAGGATGTCATTGATCGTATCTCGGGCTAATCTAGTATCGATGACAAAGGCAATGCTATACAACGTGACAGTTCAATCGGTGTTAATATCCGAAATGCACAGGGGTCATTATGGGCATCCAGGTCCCACTGATGATCATTGACCGTAGCCTCATCTCTGTCATGACTGGAGTGTTCTCGGACCGTAGGTGTAAGGCCCGATATGCGGTAATGTTCCATATCTAGATGTTTCCATTCAGATCCGGGGACGAAGCACATATCGGTCCCACCACAACATATGACAATGTCATATGCCCCGGATTTCCAACATGATATCACAACATTATAGCTACAAGGATACAACATCTCATACAATCGTCATACAACTGCCTTAATACATTACATCAGCGGAAGATACATGTTTGAGTACATACTACAATCAATTGCCTAGTGGCAAAGAGAAAATCGCCGATCCCCGTAACCACACGAGTCCAGGCCCTTCGCCTGGATCCGCCTAACTAGTCGTCGTCGAGTCTCCACATGAAACGTCGATCACCATACCTGTTGTCGACCAAGAACCCGGAAAAGAGTTTGGGGGTTGACGGGGATCAACCCCGGCAAATCCCATGGTCAGGGACCCTGGGTTAGTCATGAGAGGCACAGGTTGGACGATAGCTCGTCGGCAAACAGGAAGGCTCGCTCCTGCTCGATATTATTGATTGGGGAGATGTGATTACAATGGAGGCCAAGGCTGGAGCGCTCAAGGCTAGGGTTACAGGTGAGATTGGATGTCTTTGGTGTCGCTCATCTACGTGTACAGTAAACTTTCCTAACCCTAGCTTGCTCCGTACGGCAGATCTTCGCACCTTCCTTGTGAGTCGAGGACTCCTACGTCAGTGCCAACTAGCGGGCTGAGGCTGTATCTTCATGGGCCTTCTACCTTCATGGACACCAGGTAGGCTCATCCGTAGGAGTCGTGGGGTCACCCCCTCGTCAGTAGCCCCCGAGTGCCTGGGGGACTCAAAGAGTCGCGCAGGGACTCGAGTACATTCATTTGTCGTTCATTGATATGCACGGTTCATCCGTGGGTCGCTGGCAGTCTGGTGGCCATGACAAAACCTGTTTCGAGGGATGCTAAGCTGAAAGGGCCCAAGGAGTCGACGGATCGAGCCTTGGTGAATTGCACTAGGGCAAATACCACAGTAGCCCAATCAAACCCACGTCCCTCGACGTGATCTTGGAACACTGGTGTCGAGCAAAAGTCCGGCCGCTTCAGGTCTTACGGTGTTCATTTGCCGCCAGTAATGTGTGTAGCCTAAGGCGCGTCCGCCCGGCTTTTCTATCATGCTCTGCGCATGGAAAATGTTGGGAGTGAAATCGCTCTTCGTCAAGTCCCAGCCCGGCCGTACTTCGCAGCAGGGTCTTACCTACACGCTAATCTTGTGTGGCATCTGGGCACAGTGTATCGTGTTACAGGAACGTGTGTTTTTGAGGCGCGGAGCCTTATAGCATTGCACTCGCTTGGAACAAAACATCAAGCGAGCTATTCACTTATTCACCCGAGGAGCTTTGTTTTTCGAGTGCTCAGTCGGGGGGGTTTCGCGAGTAATCACTCGAATGCCGTTTTCGGCTTTTCGGGTGACGGAGCACCCGAGACTCTTAGCGTCGTATGGTCTTGGCGAATGTTTGTTTGTCTTACATCGGGATGAGGGAGCACCCGAGACTCTCATAAGTGCGAGTGTTCACTCGAGCACGTGGCTAACCTTTAGGTGAGGGAGAACCCGAGACTCTTATGATGTACGCTCCCGATGGGAGTAAGATGTTTTTCTTCCATGGGGAAAAAGATCTAAAAGATGGAATATCAGAGCCTTGGTGTCTCTTTGGTTTTTTCTTTGCTGTTTGTGAGGAACAGTGATGCCTCTGTTTGATGGCTGGCAGTGATGCTCTGCCATTGAACCGTCACATCTTCTGGACCGGTCATAATGATGGCCGCTGTGGCGTGCGGCAGGCGCCGGTTGCGTTTCCCATACGCGCGTTGGAAACGCGCGCGAATTGACGCGTCTTGCGTACAGTGCGTCCCGTGAGAAAGAATCTTGGTCTTGGAGTCTGAGACGGCTGGGACGATTGGTCTTTGAATTAATTGCTGCTGTCGTTTTGCCTTCTTTGTGCCTTGATGGTAGTTGTTCTATAAATAGGACTTTCTCTTCCACGCTTCTATCCAACTCGCTGCTTCACCTCTTTCTTCATCTCTTCTTCCGCTCATGGTTCCTAGGCGAGGTGTTGGCCGTGGCCGTGGTGGTCGCACATCACGCTCATGCCGTGGTGGTCGCCATGGTGCGGTGCCAGTGCCTTCCTCCTCTCCCTTGGAGGAGGGATTCTGGCGCTATGATTTTATTTTGCGTGTTCGTGGCCAAAGTGCCAATCGCATCCTTCTTACTTATGCTTTTTCAGCCATTTTATCTGAACGTGGCTTGGATGGCTTGCTTCTGCACCTTCAAGGGAGCTGTCGATCTCCTTCTTATGTTGATTTGGAGGTTGATAGCTCTCGCTTGATTTTTCTTGGCTCTGGTTGGAGTTTATTTGCTCGGCGGTTGAATTTGCGGGATGGTGATATGCTCAGCTGCCGTTTTGATGGTTAGAGCACTGTCACTGTCCGCGCTTTCGATCCAAGTGGCAAAAGCATGGATCCGCATGGGCAGGAGTCGAGCAGCGACAGCTCCACAAAGTCGATAAGTCCATCACCGGCGTCTTCGACTGCTTCTTCCTCCAGGGACTCTTCTGGTGGTGGTGGTGAGCCGTCTTCAACTGCTTCCTCCTCTGCCTCTGAAGAAGACCTCGATGTCAAGCCACCGGTTAAACGAGTGCGGCAGGCGCCCTTGTAGAACTGGAGGCAGCAGCGTCATCTTCGTCGGCAGCTTGGGTGGAGCTGGAGAAGAAGCTGGTGGAGCAGTGTCTCCAATGGCTCTGCAAATAAGTCGAGCTTCACCTTTTGTTATGTCATTGACATCATGATCCTGCTGCTTCGACTCCTACTTTGTCTGTGATGATGCTCTTGTACCAGAGTAGATTGCCCCTCATGGGCACACATGTAGAAGTCATAGTTCCTTGGGTGATTTTCTCTTGTAACAGGAGCTGCCTTCTATCCAAATGTAGTTGAGTCCTTTTCTACTGAAGATGATATCTATGATGTAAACTGTGTTTTACCCTTTGTAGTGGAATTTATATTTGAGCCTTTTATGCCACCAAAAACTGTGTCTTGACCATCAGGAGCTGTCTTCGAATCCTTTTGTAACTGAGAGTCTTTTACTGCTGGGGACTGTCTTCGGGTCCATCCTATACTTGGTACTGTTGGTTCTATCGGGTGCGCGACAGCTCTCCTGATGGGAGTAGCCCCCGAGGCTACGCATGAGTCGAAGGGTCAGGCGTAGGCTAAAATTTGTTTCCTTTGTTGTCTTTTTATCGGGTGCGCGGCAGCGCTCCCGATGGGAGTAGCCCCCGAGTCTTTAGGTGATCGTTGGCGATCAGGTGAAGACTAGATGAGCTTGTGCTTCCTCCAAAGTTTCTTCAAAAGTGCTTGGATGCCATGGGAGTGTTGATGGTCGTCTCTCGGGTGGGGTTTGTGCTCGAGACCCCGAGTGCTTCATGAAGAAGATCGCGTAGGCGGTAGAGTTGCTCGGGGGGGGGGGGGGTTGCTTCTCAAGCCCCCGAGTGCTTCGATTAAGATCGCGTAGGCGATAGAGTTTCTCGGGGGGGTAGTTTTGCTCTTAAGCCCCCAAGTGCTTCGGTTGAGATCGCGTAGGCGATAGAGTTGCTCGGGGGGAGTTTCCTCTTCAGCCCCCGAGTGCTTCGATTAAGATCGCGCATGCGATAGCAGTTGCTCGGGGGGGGAGTTTTGCTCTTAAGACCCCGAGTCTTTCGGTTGAGATCGCGTAGGCGATAGAGTTGCTCGGGGGGGAGTTTTGCTTTTAAGCCCCCGAGTGCTTCGGTTGAGATCACGTGGGCGATAGAGTTGCTCGGGGGGGAGTTTCCTCTTCAGCCCCCGAGTGCTTCGGTTGGGATCGCGTGGGCGATAGAGTTGCTCGGGGGGGGATTCCTCTTCAGCCCCCGAGTGCTTCGGTTGGGATCGCGTGGGCGATAGAGTTGCTCAGGGGGTTCCTCTTCAGCCCCCGAGTGCTTCGGTTAGTGTGACGCCCCCAAAATCAATCCGTGTACAGTAATCATACACGCAGGGTACACGGCTGAGATTAGGGTGCCACGGTGAGAATATCACAGCACAACACTAAACACAAAAGGATAAACCAATATGTTACAATAAAGGGGGTAGCGCGGACCCGAATACATAAGTTATACAAGCCATAATATCTGAGTACAGACATAGTTAGTCAAGTTTTGCCTTAAGAAGGCTAGCACAAATAACATCAGAGATACAGATCGAAAAGGCAAGGCCTCCTGCCTGGGAGCCTCCGAAACTACTCCTGGTCCTGGTCAGTGGGGGTCTAGACGTAGTAGTATCCGCCTCCGGGGTAATCCTGCTCCTGGGCTCCAACGTCGACTGCAGCGGCCGATCAGGCAAAACAGTAAAGGAAATAAAGCAGGTAAGTACCTAGTATACCCGCGAGTCTTACGTCCGCTACTAAGCATTATGCATTTGTATCAACGGAAAAGGGAGGCTGTATATATAGTGGACTGCAAGATAGAAATCAGAATAAGGGTAAGAAGCTAGGCCTATCGAAGACTAGCACCCTCCGACGTTGTCTTGCAGCATGAGAAGAGAAACAACCAACAGTTTATATAAAGCAATAAAGTAACAATGAAGCAGAAGTTACTTCAACATTGTATAATATAAGTTGTAATGATTAATAATAACAATGCCTCCGAGTTCCCCTCCTCGACTCCCTGCGAGGAAGAAGACCCGGAACCATACAGTTTAATAGTAATAGTTTCTAGTGGTAAGATCCAGCTTCAGCATAAAGCGTCCTGTTACCGTGGACACGGCTATTCGAATAGATTAAACTCCCTGCAGGGGTGCACTACTGTTCAACCTACACGCTCGGATCTCCAGGGTGGCGTGAACCTTGTCAGGGAATGCCCCACCGAGGCTATCCGACACGACGCAGCCCATCCTAGGCTCAACAGAGAGGCCATCCGCCGGACTATATCCTATGCGCCAAGGGGTCTAGGTCCCTCACCCTTGCACGCTCCTGCACGGTGCGAGTCTGGCCGGTGAAGCAAAAGCAAATCCAAACACACCTGCTGCAGCAAAAGACAAGACCACTTCCCGGCGATCAGGCCGCAGTACTGCTGACGTCTGAAGAGCTTTCGGACGAACTACGACGCGGAGGGCCCACATCGTAATCCCACGTGTAGGTAGTGCGTACAGACCAACGGGCCTCTCAAGTCATCCGCCGAACCATTTAGCATTTTAATTAACCTGCGTGACAACCGTTATCGTTGCCTCGACTTAACCGACCCGCGGTCAACGACAGTAGTCAGGACCACCAATACATCGGTGCCTGCCCTGTCGTCCCACCAAGTCACTGCGGTTGCCAACAAGGTGAACCGTCTCCTTACCTTGTCTCGCGTGTGCTCTTGGTAGAGCTCGACTTTCGTGGTTTGGTAACTCTCGCGAGATACGAGCAGGGGCCAAGCACGCCAGTAACGTCGGTCGTACCCTCCCTGTCGTTCCCGACAATATACCTCTCGCGGGCACCGTTGGGTCGCCCGACTTCTTACCTTAAGGACAACCGATGTTCAGGACCCTATGGCGGCAAGACAAAGTCAGCCTCGAGTGGAGTACAAGGATTACTCCTTGATAGCTCACACTTGAGGTGACTAGGCATAACCCAGATAGGGGCCTTTCGCGGTGTCTGCTTTGTACCGTACCTGTGCAGTTGTATATATTGTATCCGTGTTCACCCCCTGAGTGATCACGGCCCGCTATCTAGTCCTAGCTAACAATGCGCAGGGTTCACTGCTGAATATATGCATAATTATAACAGGCAGCATAGGATAAGAAAGGTACATCAAGGGGCGACAAAATCAGGCTATGCAATTGAATAGGATTGTAATCGTAGCAGCAGCAGTAAACATGCCTAGTGCAAGAAATGTACGGAAAGATAGGCGATATGTGGGGAAGAGAATGGCTCTGCTTGCCTGGAAGCTCGACGGTAGTAGTGGGGTCGTCGACGAAGTAGTCGTACCCGGCAGCAGTGTAGTCGGCGGTAGCAGCAGGGTCTACCGAAGATTAAGGGGGGGAAGGAAACAGTAAATACACAACAATAATATACAAACATATGCATGACATGACAGATGAAATGTTAACGGTGTTCTAACGCAGTGCAATGCACGTTGCTCGGAGCGGGAATTCATCCGGGAATGAACTACCGGCTCCGGGTGATTACCGGACAGGGTGTCCGGAGGGGGAAGGGTTCATGTCGGAGGCGTCGTGGACATCCGACAAGCATAAGGGGGTGTATCCGTGTTAGTTGAACCATTCCGGACAACTTTCGTGTTTGGAATAAATTCATCCGGGTATTTTTTTATCGGTACCGGGAATTATCGACAGACAGCCCAGAGGGGGGGAATGTCGATGATCGGTGTGTTAGGGGGTGTGGTGAGGGTATGGATAGCGTATCCGTATTCGTTATATTTTTCTGATCAACTTTCATGTATAAAGTTTTTTGATCCGATATACGGATTAAAAGATATTGATTTTATAAGTTTAATCAATTTTAAAACATTAAAATTCCTTTTCTATTTAATAATTCTTTTATTAATTATTAAATCAATTAATAATTCATTTTAATTAACTGACCAGTGGGTCCCATTGGTCAGTGACACAGTTAACAAATAAATTAATTAAATCTAATTATTCAGTGGGGGGACCCACATGTCATTGACTTATTAATCCAATTAAATCAATTCAGCAAAAGATTACATGGGCTGGGCCCACATGTCTGTCACTCAGGGGGGGGTTATTTTTAACTAACAGTTTATTTGGGGTTTAATCAGGGGGTGGGGGATTAGCCAGTGGGGTTCAACCCACGGCTCCACGCACGCCGGCGACGAGCCCGTCGGCGACGAGGCGAGCGAGGGGGCAACCGCCGCGCGGGGTGGGCAAGGGTGAAGGCGGTCTCGGCCAGGGGCAAGCATGTGGGCACGCGAGCCGTGGCGCCCCGCCCCACAGAGCCCGCACAGGAGCTCCTGCTCCGGCCATGGCGACCGCGGCCATGGCGTCGAGCCCAAGCACCACTCCGGCGACCAAAATCACGGCGGAGGGGCGGAATCGAACGAGGCGTTCCTCGCGCTTCTACCAGGACTAACAACACAGGCGGGCGCGGGTTGTGCTCGCCGGGATGACGCCCGCGGCGGCGACCGGAGCGCGGTCCAGTGGGGACGGCGACGCAGTGCACGGGACGCGGCGCGGGGTGAGGGGAAACGTAGCCTAGCTCACAGTGGAGCACGAAGAGGAGGCAGTGGGCTTGGGGGAGTACCGCGGCGGCCGAATTCGTCGGAGGACGCCAGCGGCTGTCGACGGAGGAGGAGCTCGATTCGCGCGATGTCGGCAATCCAGGCGACGATGGTGTGGACAAGAGGAAGCAGACGAGGCTGGCGCTCCTCCTAGACGTGTCGGCGCGGTCCAAGGCGGTCGTCGGCCACGGTGGGGCGCGGTGGCGCGGCCACGGCTGCGCCCGGCCGAAACAGGGAGAGGAAGGGCGAGCACGAGGGGGATGGGGATGGGCTAGGGTTAGGGTTGTGAGCAGGGGGGCGCCGTCCGCGACTTGTGGCCGCCGGGGGGGGGGGTCGCCGATGCCCGCCACGGCGATGGCCATCGCGGTGGCCTCGGTCGATGGCCGCCACGCCATGGCTGCCGTACGGGAGGAGGGAGATGACCGGGGGGTTGGGCTAGCTGGGCTAGATTCGGGGTGAGGTGGGGGTTTGCTGGGCCGGTAGGCCCAGGGGATGAAGGGGTTTCGGGCTTTTCCCTTTTATTTGTTTTTCTCTTGTTTTTCTTTTCTGTTATTTTTGCTTGTATTTACTTTATTCATCTAGGCATTTTTGTAAAATTTGGTTGGTGCCCCATAAGTTATGTTATACCTAAGGTCAGTGCCACAAAAGATTTGGGCAATTATAAAAGTCATTTAATATTTACTTTAAATATTAAATGATTTGTTTGGGGTTTTTGGCCTCTGTTTATATTTGTTTAGAATTTTCCATAACACAATAAATACCCAAACCCATATGGATTTGGTCCATTGATTATTTGGGATTTTATAAAAGTGGTTCCAAGATTTTTGGAAATTATTTATTGTCACCCTATTTTTAATATTCATCAAAAGGCATTTTAGGGTTTGTTTGAATTTCAATTCAAATGGCTTGGACTTCAGTTGGCCAATGATGATCAAGGTCCATGGTTCACATTGCTTGCAACAATATCAAAGGGTAATTTGAATTTGAACTGAACCATATTGATCAGACAAAAAATTTGAATAGTACAGATGAACAGTAACCCTGATTACTGTTCACTGACAGTGAGGGTGTTACAGTTAGGATCGCGTAGTCGATAGAGTTGCTCGGGGGGGGGGGTTCCTCTTCAGCCCCCGAGTGTTTTGAGATGGCAGTATTTGGGCAACACTTATTTTATTGCGGTCAAGTGATTTACATGAATTGCCAGTCATGTCCGACCGATAGGGGCTATGGATAGAACAGACGCAAGTTTGCTATGTTCCATGGGGTGCCCACGTGCTCGTCTGTCTTTGGGTTCTTCAGCCTATAGGCGCCCCCTCCGATGACTTCTGAGATGATGAATGTTCCTTCCCATTGGGGGGCAAGTTTGTGGACCTTCTCTTGTATTAGTCATAGGACTAGGTCACCTTTGTTGAATGTTCTAGTGAGCAGTCGACTGCTTTGGTAGGTACGTAGTTTGTCTTGGTACCCTTCTGATTTTGTTAAGGCTGCGTCTCTTGCTTCGTCAACCGTATCTTTGTCGTCTTGCAGTGCTTCTGCTGCTTCTTCTTCGTATCCGGTGACCCGGGGTGCTCCGAACTTGAGGTCATGTGGTAAGACTGCCTCTGCCTCGTACACCATGAAGAAAGGTGTGTATTGGGTCGCAGTGTTTGGTGTGGTTCGTAGGCTCCACAGGACCGCGGGGGGCTCTTCTACCCAGTTGCCGGCGGCTTGCTCGAGTGGTGCAAGGAGCCGTTTCTTGATTCCCCCACAGACAAGGCCGTTTGCTTTTTCCACCTGGGCGTTGGACTGTGGGTGCGCGACTGATGCGTAATTTATTTTGATGCCCAGTTCTTCGTAGAAGTTCTGAAATTTTGCGGCCGTGAATTTCGTGCTGTTGTCCGTAATGATGTTATGTGGCACTCCGAATCTGAAGATGATCGACTTGATGAAGTTGACAGCCGTGAGAGCTGTAGAGCTGGTGATGGGCACTGCTTCGATCCATTTTGTGAACTTGTCGACTGTGACGAGCAAGTGTGTCCTTCCGCCCTTTGATGATTTCTTTAGTGGGCCCACCATGTAGAGTCCCCAGGTGGCAAACGGCCAGGATAGTGGTATGGTCTTGAGCTCTGATGCGGGAGCGTGTGGCCTATTGGCGAATTTTTGACAAGCGAAGCAACGTCGCACGATTTCCTCTGCGTTTTTCATGGCCGTGGGCCAGTAGAACCCAGCTCGGAATGCTTTGGACACGAGCACTCGACTGCTCGCGTGGTGTCCGCAGGTGCCTTCGTGGATTTCGAGCAAGAGGGCTTTGCCGTCCTCTTCGTCAATGCACCTTTGGAGTATCTGGGTGATGTTGCGCTTATATAGTTGTCTGTTTATCACCGTGAATGCCTTGGATCGTCAGCTGATGCGTCGTGCTTCGGCCACGTCTTGTGGTAGCGTGCCTTCGACTAGGAATCGGAGGAACGGTTTTGTCCAGACGGGTCCTTCGAACTCTGTCGGGGCTGTGCTGTCGGATGTGCTGGTGCATGTGCCTTCTGATAGGGTTGCTGCTGCCACCTGCGCCATTTTTGTTGCGTCTTCGCCGTCCACGACTGCTTCAGATGTTGCTTCCTGCACCTTGATGGACCTCCGGTTGATGCTTTCGAGAAAAACGCCGGGTGGTACGGGCGCCCTGGTCGAACCGATGTTCGCGAGCTCATCGGCTTCTGTGTTGTTGTCCCTGGTGATGTAGTTGAGCTCGCAACCGTCGAAAATTCCTTCGAATTCGTTGTAGAGCTTTTGGTATGCTGCCATGTTGTCGGCTATTGCGTTGCAGTTTCTCATCGTCTGCTGGACGACGAGGTTGGAGTCCCCGTAAATTATGAGGCGAGTGGCTCCGCATGTTTTGGCCATGCGCATGCCATGGAGGAGTGCCTCGTATTCTGCTTCGTTGTTGGAGGCGTCACTGAAGTTGATCTGGAGGACGTATTTCAGCTTTGTTCCTTTGGGGGAGATGAGTATAACTCCTGCCCCAGCTCCTTGTTGTCTCTTGGACCCATCGAAGAACATTGACCATGAGCTTGATAGGTTTGGGGGGCCTGGTGTTTGAACCTCCGTCCACTCAACCAGGAAATCTGGGAGTACTTGGGCTTTGATGGCTGTTGGGTGCTTGAACTGCAAGTCCCGTGGGCTGAGCTCGATGTTCCACTCGACGACTCGCCCGGTTGCTCCAGGGTTATTGAGTATGTCGGCGAGTGGTGCGCTGCTCACGATTGTGATAGGGTGCTCGTCGAAGTATTGGGACACCTTCTTGAGGTCATGATGATGGCCAGTAGTAGCTTCTGATAGTGCGGGTACCGCTGCTGGGATTTGGTCAGGAGCATGCTGAGGTAGTAGATTGATCTCTGGATGCTCTGGACCTTGCCTTCTTCTGCGCGTTCGACGACGAGCGCTGTGCTTACTACACTGCTGCGTGCTGCCACGTAGAGGTATAGCTTCTCTCGCTCCTTGGGTACCGCCAGGATTGGTGGGATCGAGAGCGTCTTTTTCAGGTCCACGAATGTTTGGCGGGCTTCCTCCGTCCACTCGAATTTCTCTCCTTTCCTGAGCAGCTGGTAGAAAGCCAGCGTGCGTTCTCCCAGCCTGCTGATGAAGCGGCTTAGGGCTGCGAGTTTTCCAGTGAGATGATGTACTCCTTTGACGTCGGTTGGTTCTTGCATGCGGGTGATGGCTTGGACTTTCTCGGGGTTTTCTTCGATCTCGCGGACAGAGACCATATAGCCAAGCAACTTTCCCGCCGGTACGCCGAATGCGCACTTCTTTGGGTTGAGTTTGATTCTATATTTGTTGAGTGCCGCGAAGGTTTCGCGCAGGTCGTCGAGTAGTGTGGCTGCTTTGTAGGTCTTGATGACGATGTCGTCTACGTAGACTTGTACGTTTCTTCCGATTTGCTCCTTCAGGCAGGCCTGCATCATTCGTTGGTAAGTGGCGCCTGCGTTTTTGAGCCCGAAGGGCATGGTCTGGTAGCAGAATACTCCGTAGGGGGTGATGAATGATGTGTGTTCTTCGTCTTCTTCCTTCATCCTGATCTGGTTGTATCCTGAGTAAGCGTCAAGAAAGGAGAGTAGATCGCACCCTGCTGTTGAGTCGATTATCTGATCGATTCTAGGCAGGGGGAAGTGGTCCTTCGGGCAATGTTTGTTGACTGGTCCGTAGTCGACACACATGCGCAGTACGGTCATGTCTTTCTTGGGCACCAGCACTGGGTTGGCTATCCAGGTGGATTACTTCGTTTCTCGGATGAACTGGGCGTCGAGTAACCGGTTGACTTCCTCTCCAATTGCTCTGCGCTTGGGCTCCGAGAATCGTCTCAGCGCTTGCTTCACTGGCCTCGTGTTTGGCTTGATACGAAGGGCGTGTTCCGCGAATTCGCGTGGTATCCCAGGCATGTCGGTTGGGCACCAGGCGAATATTTCCCATTCGTCTCGAAGGAAAGCGACGAGAGCCGCAGCCTGCTCCTCTGGTAGGTGGGCGTACACACGGACTGTTTTGTCCGGGTCCGTCGGGTGCACTTGATGAGTGACTGTGTCCCTGTCGATGCTGAAGTCGCGGCCGTACTCCCTGGATTCGCTTCGGCTCACCAATGGGAAGGTACTCTTGTCCGTCACCATGGCTATTTCTTTGAGTTCTTGTTTGGCTCCGAATGTGTCGGAGATTCTATGGAAGTCACGATCACATTGATCTGATTTGACGAAGCTTCCGTTGATCGTGAGGACTCCTGATGATCCTGGCATCTTGAGCTTGAGGTAGGCGTAGTGTGGGACCGCCATGAATTGCACGAATGCTGGTCGTCCCAGTATGGCGTGATACTGCGATTGCCAGTCGAGTACCTCGAACTCGAGGACGTGCTTTGCGAAGTTACACCGGTTGCCAAAGACGACTTCGAGTTTGACGACTCCGAGGGATGTGGCTGCTTCTCCTAGGACTACCCCGTGCAACTCGGTGCTTGATTTTATCCACACTGATCATGGGATCAGCATCTTTTGCAGGGTGCTGACGAAGATGATGTTCATGTTGCTGCCTTTGTCCATGAAGACCCGGTCCATGTCGTATCCTCCGATTTGTGCATCGAGCACTAGGGGTGCATGCCCCGGTCTTGGGACTGCGAGTGGATGGTCGTCCTGTGAGAACGTGATGCTGGTCTACGTGTCATGTAATTGGTAGACTTCGACTATTTTTATGCTCTCGGCTGCTCTGGCCTGCAGGGTTTGGGCGTCGCGTTGTGCTTGCGGTACTCTTCCTTCTTGGATCATGAGCACATGTGCTTGCGACGGGCTGTGACGTCCTTCCGGTTTGGGGTCGGCGATTACTCGGTTCGTTGGTTGCGTCTGTCGTCTTTCTGCTTCTCCTTCTTGAGGTCGTCGGCTAGCTCGTTGAACAGGCGGCAGTCTCTCAAAGTGTGCCCTGGCCTGACGCGTCCCCGGCCATCCTCGAAGCTGTGGATCGTGCAGGGTCCTGCTAGCTGCTCTCTGGCCGTGAGTTTGCTGGATCCGGCATGCCTCTTCCTTCTTGAGATTCTGAAGATCTGCTCGTGATCCTCCAGGTGCACGTGGAAGCGAGGATCGATTTCGATTCCTCGACTCATGTCTTGGTTCCTGATGAGGTTGGAGAATTCATCCGGCCTTCGATCTGGGTCGTAGTACTCGCCAACAGGTGTCTCGGAGTCGCTGTCTTGGTTGACGGCAGATGCTCGTGCGGTGGTATGTCGTCGAGTGGTCGTCAATTGCGCGGCTGCGTGATGTGGCTCGTTCATTGGGGCCCTGCCGTAGTTATCCCATGCACGCCTTTTGGGTCGTCGACTCCTTCTTCCTTGGCGGTGATTCTGCTGATCGCTGGATTCGATCTCGTAGTCATTGTCTTGATGTGCGGCGGGTGCCCGGGCGGTGGTGGGTTGTCGGAGGATTTGCGAGTCCTCTGCTGCGCGTCGCAGTTCGTCGAGTGGGATCCCTTCGTAGAGGCCCCTGGCCGTTCTTCTGGGTCGTCGACTCCTACGGCGCTGGCGCTGTGCTTGGCTGTCACCGTAGTATCGGTCCTGGCATGACTGTAGCTCGAGTGGTCTTGATGGGGCGGCGGAGATGTCCGCCGTGATCTTGAATCCTTCGAGTGGGCTAGGTCTGGATCTTGCCCTTGAGTTGTAGCTTGCTGAAGATGGGACCGCCGAGATCGTGATCCCAACCTGCGTAGTTCCCACAGACGGCGCCAATTGACGGGGATCAACCCCGAAAAATCCCATGGTCAGGGACCCTGGGTTAGTCATGAGAGGCACAGGTTGGACGATAGCTCGTCGTCAAACAGGAAGGCTCGCTCCTGCTCGATATTATTGATTGGGGAGATGTGATTACAATGGAGGCCAAGGCTGGAGCGCTCAAGGCTAGGGTTACAGGTGAGATTGGATGTCTTTGGCGTTGCCCCTCCTAGCCCTTATATGCCGGGTTAGGTCTCAGGGAGTTCATCTACGTGTACAGGTAAACTTTCCTAACCCTAGCTTGCTCCGTACGGCAGATCTTCGCACCTTCCTTGTGAATCGAGGACTCCTACGTCGGTGCCAACTAGCGGGCCGAGGTTGTATCTTCATGGGCCTTCTTCCTTCATGGACACCAGGTAGGATCATCCGTAGGAGTCGTGGGGTCACCCCCTCGTCAGGGGTAGTATCATGAGTACAGAAGTACTCACCATCCAACTGTAGTGGTCAACTGACCCAGCAAGGACTTCATAACTCGTCATTCTAGGATAACCAGTAGTTTACAGTAAGGATGGGGTAAGTGGTGAGGTTGCTGCCGCACGAGAATTTATGAAGTGGCTAACGATCTAGAGAGTAAGATAAGAAGCCAAGCATTCGATGAGGAATCGCCTCCAAAAAGTCTGCTATTCACCTACTTACGCAAGCATAACACCTATCCTATCCTTGTCCTCCTCTTCGCATCCCGACGAAGAAGAAGCAGTCAAGTCACACACACGTTGATCAAGTTATATTAAGATTATATCAGTTGTCGTTTTCTATGAACAAGGAGTAGGTCTCAAGTCGTCCATAACCGTGGACACGGCTTCTCGAAAAGATTTAACCCTGTAGGGGTGTACCGACTGCCCATTACAAGGCTCTGCACGAACTCCCATCACTCTCAGTTTCTACCCATCACAGACAACCATTTTATAATTTAGTCCCGAGAGATCTGAAGCGATAGGTCCCTCTAACTAACAACGCGAATATCCGGGTGGCCCCCGGGGAGTCGACACCCAATCCAAGATCCGACCACGCCCTCGAATCAGACTCTTCCGTATGGCCAAGGTCGGGGTTAGTCTCACCTGAACAGCAGGGGACTTCCCTAGCTCACCAGTGTGGACCAACAGAGAAACCATGTCTCCTCTGGCCCGGGTTATTTTAAAATCTGTTGGGGCCCAAACCAAGCACACACACGGTTTCAAATGGTAAATCAGCTCGGGCCACCTCTAGAAATGTTTGGAGCTAGGTAGGTAAGAAAAGGGGACCCCATAAAATCCCACACACGGTTAGGCACGCTCGTCAAGAGACACAATACCCGGAACTCGGGTCCTAGGTGACTCGAATGGAACATAGCGTCGGGGCGGGATATCCTAGACCTTCCATCCTTCGTCGAATATAGTCAACATTATAATAATCATATCATCCACAACAATATAATAATGTGATATCCCAATCCAAGGAGTAGCAAGAGGTAACATTCGTAGCATCCTAAGCATGCTTACTAAGCAGGGGCTGAGCAACGAGCAATAGTAACATAGCAGTACAAGGTTTGCAGGGAGGCGACATGGTTGTATCGGTTTGAAAGAGGTTGTAAACATGTGGTAGGATCAAACATCGAACCTATCCTAGACTAGCATGCAAACCGCTGGTTATAATAGAATGGATCATAAGTAATGTATAGTCCTTGCCTGCTGATAAGTCGGGTTCCGAAGGTGTAGTTGATCGCAAGCTCGCATCGTCTCCGAGAGTACCTGCGGGGGCACACAAGAAGTAAACACTGGAAAGGCAATCAACGGATATGCATCTATTAATACGAAGCAATCACGATCAAGCCACAAGAAGGCAACACGAGACAACGCACCACAGTATCGCATCTATCGTCGAGAGCGGTTACTAACAGGTTAAGTGAGGTACTCGTCACACACGACGATACCGCACGTTTACGATGGTTCAAGTTGTTCAGCTACACAACATGAGCAAGGTTGTTAACATGGCATCTCACTCAAGCATGGCATAGCACACAAACATTACAAGAGGTGAAGCATAAGATAAACTATCTATGCTAGTCAATTTAAGTGAGGCACAACCTAAACATGACATTCCACTAAGGGCCCCACGATGATTAAAGCATTTGGTCAGCAAACAATAGCATAAACACAAAGTACATGAAACTCTAGTCAAGTTACATATAAAGAACACTCCAAACAGAGTTACGGTTAAAAAGATACAAGCATTACAATTTACGGGTATATGTTGTTAACATCAGGGAGCAACTTTAGAGCAATGAAACAATTAGCTACTGAATGAAAGCATGCACCAAAATGAGGTGGATCAACAGTAGACATGACAATGAAGGCATGGCAACAAAGTTTCATGTATATGAGCATCAGGAACAAGTAATTGTAACCCATGAAAAATGCAAGAAAATACTACTGGTCTAGGGACTTAGTGAAAAACAGGGCATGTGACAGCAAACAGTAGGGTTGCACTTTGGGATCTTGATAACTATATAAACATCAACCATATCATGGCAACTCAAAGCATGGCATCAAAGTACACATAACAAAGAGCAAATAAGTACATTGGAGCTAATGCATATGAAGCATGAATCACTAACAATAAGGCATCAAAGTAGCAGCTTTATATAAGCAGCAACACATGTTATCAGGGTCACCACTTTGGAGCAAGAAATAATATAGCTACAGCAGGCAAACATGGCAAAGGAATACATCTAATTGAAGTAAACATGATGCTTAACACATACAAGAAAGAATCAACAGCATAGGCCTCATGGATGTGGCACAAACATCAACCAAACTTGCAAGAAAATAACAGCAGCAGCAATTAACAGAAATTAGCAGTAGTAAACGATCTGGTACCCACTTCAACAATGATTTACATCAACTAGATGGCCTCAAATGGCTTGGCTCACTAAAGAAAAAAGTTAGAGCACACAAAACTGGCACTTTTCATTTTGGGCGCAAATTCATACGGGCTACAGATCACTCGCAATCTACGACACAAAAAAGAATAAAATACTGACAATAAAGGACTTAGCAGAAAAATCACAGAGGGAAAAAAATAAGGCCTCACCAAGCGGGCCAAGCCCATCTGACGAGGTGGGCGTCGGTTAGCTGGATCTCTCAGCCAGGGCGAGAGGACGCGGTGGGCCGCGCTGCTGGGCCTAGGGCGCTGGGAGGCCCAGCTGGCGGCGGTTGGGGCCTGGTTGGCCGGTGGAGGCTGGGCCGCTGTGCGAGGCCAGCCCACGCGAAGGGGCAACCGAGCGGGAGGCTCGTGCTCGTCTCCAGGCGAGAAGGCCGTGGCGCCGGGCGGCGCCGGTGACGACCACACCGGCGAGGTGGAGGCGCGGCGGTCCGAGGGTGGCTGGAACGGGCGAGGACAGCGGTGGTCACCAGATCAGGTCAGTCTGCGGCGGCCTGCGTGCATCCAGTGACGGTGCCGCGAGCTTTAGGAGGAGGCCGAGGCTGGCCATGGCGGCTCGACGGCGCAGGTGACCGGCAGCGCAGCGCGCGGCATCCTGCGAGGAGGAGAGGCAGAGAGAGATGATGAGGGGAGGAGGCGAGAGCGCGCGAGCTGGAGGTGCTCACCCGGCGGCGATGGTCGGAGACGGTTGAGGCGGCGGCGGCTGAGGCGGGCCCGCGGGGCCTAGATCCGGTCCGGCAGCGGGCTGCGGCGTTGGAGGGGGCCCTTCGGGGCTCGGTTCTGTGAGGAAGAAGGCTGGGGCAACGTGGAGGGCTAGGAGCCACAGATCTCGCGATCCGACGGTCTATGATCGCCTGGATCTGGGGTTTCGGGCTTGGGAGGACTTAGGGCGGAATTTGGAGGGGATTTTGAGGGGGTGGCTACAATTTTTGCTTAGAGGAAACCCTAGAAGGGCTAGGGAGGGTGGTGGTGTTTATATAGGCTGGCATGGATGGCAGGTTTATGCAAAAGCCCTCGGGTTCTCTCTCGTGTGTCCGATACTCCACGTTTCGGACCGCCGGGAGTCCATACGACCTCCGATTCGGGTAAAATCTCAAACCACACGCTCAGCGCGGCGAGACCGTCAGTTCTACCTCACTTCGATACCGTTCCGAGAACATTTTCCGGTGCCCAATAAAATAATCCATTTAATTCTTAAATGGGGTTTTTCGTTCCGATGGCGATGGCTGGACTTGTGCCGGTTGTTGTGACGATGCTCGGGTGAAACCTGGTGTCGCAACGATCGTGTGTCGTTTGGGAAAAGGTTTAGTCCCACATCTGATACGAGAAAGAGGGGGGAATATTCACCGATTATTAATTTGGTGAAGCAAACACTTCAAAATAACTCAGGCAATCAACACAGCAATGCAACAATTTTTTTTTAATTAAGGTGGAAATCCCGGACTCTTACAATAGGGTAACACACTTAAGGGGTCGATGTTATCGGAGACCTTTTCGGAACTATTGGATTTACCAGAGAATAAGGGAAGACATACCGGAAAAGTTCCGTGTTGGTCCGAAGGATGTTCGGAGTGAGCCGGAAGATGTTCCGAATCATCGGGAGATGAAATAATATATTTTATATATTAACTAAGTGAATTAATAATTAAAAATTGCAATGGGCCTTATTTATGAAAGAAGCCCATAGGGGAATAAAAGATAAAAAGGAAAAAAAAGGTAAGGAAGGGGGAGGCGCCATGGGCCCTAGGGCCCATGTGGTGTGCGCCCCCTCCCCTCCTTGGCCGGCCACCCCCCTTAGCAAAGGGTCTTTAGTCCCACATTGCTAAGGGAGGGGGTGACTCCCTCCCCTCCCCCTATATATAGATGTGGTGGGTGGCTTTATTTAATACACAGAAATTCGTGGAAAATTAAAGATAATCCCGAATTGAGATCGGTTTTCTCCGGTCTTCTCCACTCCCTCGTCTCTTACATGGTGGGCTCCCCTAGTTTGGAGCCCGTAGTAGACTGAGACATCTCCACCAAACAGACGTTGTCGTGCTGCTGAAACTCCGGTTCTGAAGGTCTACTTCCGTCACCTTCGCTGGATCGGAGATCGGAGGTCGTCATCGAGTTTCGTAAGTGTGCGAGTACTACGAGGTGCTACACGTGTGGCACTCCACCCAGCAAGGTGCTAACATAGCCAAGGGGCTGTGAACTTCGATCGACTACATCTACCATGTTTGCGGGAACATTTCCCGCGCAACGGACTACACCTAAGGTATGTTATCCGCAAGTCTCTCCGTTACGGTAATACGACTAGATAGATCTTGGGCAATCGGGAATGCTAGTTAGAAAAATTATTTTTTTCTGCCACGAACCCCAACAATAAGGAGGTTTATGATGACAGAGCATATCGTGCCAAGGGTTTGGATGCACTGGAGAAGTATGCGCCAACTCTCATGGTGAGAAAGGTCAATGCACGGTACCGAAGAGGCTAGCAAAATATGGAAGGTGGAAGTGCCAACAATTGAATACTCGCATTAGTCCGAAGAACTCATGCACTTATTATCGGTAACTCTCTATCTAATCAGGAGATTCACAAAGAGACAAGTACCCCGAGGAGGAGTGTATGGGGGTTTAGTTATCCTTGCGCATCCTCGACCAATGGTACGTGAGGGTACTCTATATATTCCAACCCCTCCAGAGGTTAGAGATCCATCTAGTAGCTAGAGTTCTCAACTAATTTTTGTAGTTTTTGAAAATAAGCACGGATTGCCCAAAATACGACACCTATCACTAATCGGCTCAAGCTCTTGGCACCCTGATGTCCAAACATTACTCAAATCAATACCTCAAAACTATTGCAGGTTAATACTACACTTGTAATAGCAACCTTAATTACCTATTCATGCAAGACACACAACTCAGTGCAACAAGCCAACTCTCTAAACAAGATAAGCATGAAGACTCAAGAGAGTTCCTAGAACAACCTAAACAAAAGCTCTTAAAAAGATAAGCATGAAAACTAAGAGCTAAGCATGACAACAGCTATGAAAAGATAAAGAACACACACAAAAAGAAAGATAAGCATGCAAGCCTATGTTGTGTTCTACGCTGGAGTGGAGCGTGTTTATCTCCCAAACAATGAAGGCTAGGATCCAACTTGTTATGAACAACAAGCAAAATTAAAACAAACTAAAAAGTAAAGAGAGAGACGTTCCAAGTTTAGCACATAACATATGAAGTGATAAAAATATAGCATGGAGAAGGATGAACTGATGACTGTTGATGGAGAAGGGGATGCACGGGGGTATCCCCAAGCTTAGATGCTTGAGTCTCCTAGGATATCTCTTGGTGGTTCATGGGGTTATCCCCAAGCTTGAACGCTTGACACTCCCGAATCTTCTTTCATCATCTTCCTTCGCATACTTGAAAACTCCCTTCATACGAAACTCATCATAAGCTTATTAGAGTGGTTAGTACCCATGATAAAATAATTTTTCTCCACTGTAAATAAAGATATTCTTGAAGAGATATTGTTTCTCAAGATTGCCAAAAAAAATTTGTAAAGAAAAGGCAAGCTTAAGTTTTGCAAAACGATGAAAGCGCAAAACTTGGAAAAATTTGTAAAAAACAGACCAGCAGGTAGTAAATAATTTTTTCGGGGTACTTCTAGAACTCAAATAAAAAAACTCAGAACAGACGCATGAAAGCTAATTGTATAGAGCATGCTTTCAAAAAAATTTAGATAAAAAATATGATTTGGTGATTTTTGGCTAATTTTTTCGTCAAGGGGACAAAATCTGTTTCTGGACAACATGTCCCAACTTTTGAACTTTCTTGCAATCGTAGGTTAAAACTTGGCACAAAGGTTGAAAATAAAGATACAAATGATGTTGCTACAGTAGTAACAAGCATAAAGACCACTAAAACTGAGAGTAAAAACATCTTGGGTTGCCTCCCAACAAGAGCTATTTTTTATGCCTTTTAGCTAGGCATGAAGATTATAAAATATGCTCTCATAAGAATAAAGATTTGAAGCAAAAGAGAGCGTCAAGAAGCAAATATGAAACACATTTAAGCCTAACCCACTTCATATGCATGGGAAACTTGTAAAGAAATAAATCATGAAAGCACGAAGTAACAAGCATAGGAAGGTAAAAGAAGAAGAACTTCAAAACTTTCATCATAAAGAGAGGTGTTTTTGTAACATGAAAGTTTCTACAACCAAACTTTCCTCTCTCAAAATAATTTTCAGTAGCATCATGAACAACATAAAGAATATAACTATCACATAAAGCATGTTGTTCATGACCTACAAGCACTAGGATCATAAGATAAATGCAACCAATCACATTGAGCCTTAATAAGAGCACAATTCTTCGGAATACGAGTTGGAGATTTCAAAAGGATAATAGGAAAATCAAGTGTGGGTGCAATAGCAACAATATCATGCTTAACATAAGGAACTATAGCAAGTTCATCTTCGTAAGCATCATCCATAGTGTCATCTTGGCCAAAAACACAATAGGTATCAAGTTCATTATAAAGGGATGTATCAAATGAGTCCTCGGAATCATAAGATTCCTCATCATAGTAGTCATTGGACTCTTCTTGGGCAGCAAGCATTTTATTTTTTAAATCTTCAATATATTCATTGCAAACACAGTTCTCAATGCAATATGCAAGCACTGCAAAATTTTCGGACTTGTGAATAGTATCGTAATACTTTTCAATCAAAGAAGCAATCTCATAAGCACCCTTAAAAGCAACAAACTCTTCAATCTATTCAACATCAAGGTAATCATAAACACCTTTAGCATAAGAAGATAGGATCTCATTTTCATTAAACTCACATTGGAAGGGAAGGTGTTTGCGATCTTTTCTAGAGAAGCAAGTAAAATCATAAATGTAGCACAAACACTCAGCATAGCAATAATAAGTATTTATTTGATCCAACAAGTGTTTCCCTTTCTGAGATAAGTGGTGCCGCGTATAATGAGCATATTGTTCCAATGATTTTCCCTCAACCAAGTCGGTTGGGTTTTTAGTGCGAGCACAAATTGATCGAAGGCGATCCAAGTCAAACATGTCCATCCTACCATATTTGGGTGGTTCCACACCCATAGTAAAGATAGCATAAGTAGGCAGACAAAGACAAAAGGTAGCAACTATTTTTTTGGTTTTTCATATAAAACACACAAGAAAAAGCAAAAAATGGAAAGTAAACTAACAAGACTAAAAAGTAAAGGTAAAAGATACTGTGCTACTCCCCTATCTTGAAGATTGGAGTCCCCGGCAACGACGCCAGAAATTTGCTTGATGGTACGAGAGATGATAACGGCTTCTCGCCCTTCGTTGGTTACCCCAAGTGGAAGGTGAGATGTAGATAGCAGCAAATTTCCCTTTACGTGGAGGCTGTAAGGTTTATCGAATCTAGGAGGACTCCAAGGATCGACAAGTAGGTGGTAAAGTGAGCAACGCGCCGTTTGAGATAAAATTACTCACTCGACCTGGACCTGCACACACAACAAGTAACTTTTCTCCCAATGAAGTACAGAGGGGTTGTCAATCCCTTCGGCCTTGCCGTTTACAAAGGATCAAAACACAAGGGGAATAACGATAGTGATAATAACAACTAAAAGTAAAAGCAGTAAATAAAGTGGAGGTGTAAACAGTGGTGGAAATATGGACCGGGGTCCCATGATGTTCACTAGTGACGTCTCTCTCTAAAAATACAATAAAATAGATAAGCTGGGTGAACAAATTACATCTAGGCAATTGACAAAATTATAAATGCACCGCAATGCTAATTATGCTACTTGAAAGTTAGAGGCTCAAAAGTAAGGGCAGTACACCAAGACAAGTAGACCAAAATACATCTGCATCTACTCACTAATCATCCACCTTGAGATATCTATCCAGAACATCTCGCTGATATTAAGTTGCGAGCCCCACCCAAAGTGTAAACTCAAAGCAATAGACAACTGCATTAACAATCTATGCGTAAGGTAAACAATCCTTGCAACCGTGGTTACAAGCACCGTTGTTTTCTCCCTGGTGGCAACAACACCCCCTAGTCTCATGTTTCTGTCACTCAAGCTAGACATCGGGGGACATGAACCCACAATCATGCATAACACTCCCTCTTGGCGTTACTATCTACTACTTGGCCAAAGCAATAAAAAATAACGGAGAAATGCAAGAATTACTCAAGAACAAAATATAAAAGGTAAACCAAATATATAACTCATCACGATCTGAACATAATCTCATAATCCATCGGATCCCAGCAAACACAACATAACAACAACAAGAAAATTACATAGGTGCATTGATCATGTAGGACAGCTCACAAGGACTAAGCATTGAAGAGAAAGATTGGAGAGAAGACATCACATAGCTACTGGTCATGGACCCATGGTCCAAGGGGGACTACTTACGGCACATCCGGGAAGCGTCCATGGTGGTGGAGAAGCTCCCAGGGGTCAATCCTCCCTCCGGCAGGGTGCCAGGAAGAGGTCTCCTGATGCTCCCGATCTTGCATGGAACAAATAGGAGACACTTCCCGCCTGGGAGCAAACAGGAGACACTTCCCGGCACCCTACCGAAGCACCACCAGGGCCCACCACAAACAGAAACTGACACTAGGTGCACTGAGTTAGTAGGTTAGTCCAAATATGTGTAAAATGATATGAAAGTGTAGCAAAACATGTAGCAATGTCACATAAAAATGCATGGAACAAGCAGAAATTATAGATACGTTTGAGATGTATCACTGCTTCAGCGGCAGGAGGGAGGGGGACTCCGTTTTCTCTGATCTGGCATGGTAGTTAGGGTTAGGATAGTTTTGGCTTGGTGCGTTGTTGGGGTGGTGGGAGCGCCGCCCGAGCAAATAAATCTGCTTCAACTCCACTCCCACACCGGCGTTCTCCTTGATGGTGGCGTCTCGGAGTTGGTGGCATCGTATTCTTACCGCTCTTTCAGATCGGTGGCTTTAGGGTTCTCGGATGGTGTCGGTGAGGCGGCGGCGGTGATTCCATCAGATGGGTCTTTTCGCTTGCTCTGTCCACGTAGTTGTGGCGTTGACTCTGACGTCATGGTGGAGCAGAGAGTATTTGTCTAGGAGTATGCGCAGACGTTTGTCTGTGCTGGTAACAGCTGGAAGATGGTGCATCTTGTGCTGGTTCGTAGTTGAAGGTTGACGGTTATGGTTCCCTACTCCAACATCGTTGCGCGGGGATGTTAGTTTTGAAGTTCGATGGCGTGTCCGGGGTCATGCTGCCCCCGTCTGATTCATTCAACGACAATGGTTATTTGTCCTATGACAAACTAATTTGGATGTCCGAAAAGCTGCTGATCAACGATGAAGCCGCGTCGAGCTCGGGTGAAGAGGTGATCTGTCTTTCTTCTCTTTGGTGGCTTCTACGGTGATGCCGAAGAAGAGGGATAGACGTTGGTTCATCACATAGGTTTATCCTATATTTTCAGTTTTGTAAGGTCGGTGTTTATGTGCCTTGTAACTTGATCTATATTTATAAATGCGACACGTATTACCAGTTAAAAATAATAATCTGGCTAAGTTTTTTTTGAGGGTGAATAATCTGGCTAAGTAAATACAGAGATTATTTTCAGAAGCCACGACGTGCATCCTGCGCAGAAATATGGGGAGCAATTAGTTAGAGGGTACCCGTTGCAGAGGCCATTCGCGCGCGCTTCGAGCGCGCCAAGTGTCACGTTCTAGCGCGTTTCGGTGTTTTCCTTTGGTCTCTCCGCGATTGACACGTGATACGTTCTAGACGCACAACGCACATCCATAGCGGAGGCACATATTCAGTCACAGTTTTCCGCGCAATCACATCACAGGCACAGATCCAGCCACAGCGCGGGCACAAAAAAGCCACAATTTTTCGCACAACCACAACACAGCACAGAAAAAGACACAGTTTTCCGCGCAGCCACAGAAAAAGCCACAATGCAGGCACATAAAAAGACACAGTTTTTCGCGCAACCAAAAAAAAACCACAGCGCAGACACAAAAAAGACACAGTTTTCCGCGCAGCCATAGAAAAAGCCACATCGCAGGCAAAAAGAAAGCCACAATTTTCCATGCAACCACATTATTTCGCGCAGCCACAGTAGGACGCGACCAGAGAGTGACACAGATGGCTTCGGAGCGCATCCAAAGTGAACTTTTTTTTAGCATTTCCAAAGTGACGGGGGTGTGAGGGAAGGTGCCCGCTAACTAGTAATTTGACGGAAATCCCCAGTCCGACATGCAAACTTACAGATAGGCCGTTAAAATGGTGGGCTTGCTAAGATGGGCTGGACTTGACAGCATTTTGGGCCTTATCTCCGGGCTGAGGTAAACTCACTCGTCTGCCACCGACCACAACATTTGGGAATTTCCCACCGTTTTTGGGTTCCCCAGCCGCGACGCCCGCGGCGGCGATGGCCGTACCAATGGGTGGCTCCTGCCAACCGGCGACCGGACCCCCGGGCCATGGCTCCTCAGTCCACATCCACCACCGCTATCCCACCGCCTATGCGCGCCTTCATCCACGGGTTAACCGCCTCGTGAGAACTCGAAACCAGCGACGTCTCGAATACACCGCTCCACCCAGCCGCGCCGCCCCAAACTTTCCAATTCCCAACGAGCGATTGCTCCGAAGCCGCAGGCCAGGGGATGCGCTGATGACTGTGGCTTCTTCTTCGTCTGCCTCAGAAGCAGCTCGCTGCCGGTTGGTGATGGATTGGTCCCCTACCGGATCTCTAGTTTCTGTTCCATTGAGGTGGTAGGGGTGCTGGAGAAGGGAATCCACCATTTTTTTCTTTTATGCAGTTGAAGTTGCGGCAGGGTTTAGGAATGGTTTCAGTGATGTATATTAGTTTTTGACATGAACAACATGGAGCAGAGGAGGGCCATGGTATTTGATCATTGGATCAGTTACATACAGTACATGGCAACAATCTATTTGAATCCATCACAAAAGAAGTACTCCAAGATGGGGATACATTGATAGCATATCCATTCTATATTTGAGCAGTAGGTTCAGGACTTGAAACTGTGTTCATCATTTATTATGTATCTTTCCATATACTCTATAGCATGCTGCGTCCTAAGGAAAAAAAATGCCCTTATTCTGTTGTTGCTGTGTTTGTGCAGCCTGGAGGTGAAATCTGGATTGCCTGCCATTCCTTGTGTTGTTTCACACGTTAACAAGGTATGTCAGTTGCAGTTCCGCCCTTTCTTTCATCTGGACTTGTTTCTGCTTCATAGTCATATATCCGTCGATCAGTTCGATATGTTTTCAGTAAATTGGTGGTACCTATGGTGAATAATCCATCTACTAATGTGATATACTTGTATAACAATTGGAAATGTGTTATTTATTATGTTCCAAGTTGTAACAATTTGTTGGCAAAATATTCCCATGTAGTGCGCTGTGTGCAACATAGGTACAATTATTTTAAAGGAATATTATGCTGGTATTTCCATGTCGTGGAGTAAGCTACAAATAGTATGTTAATCTATGCACCTCGTCTGCTCCTTTTTAAGCACTTAACTTTTGTAACTAACAAAGCAATGTATACACATTGTATATGTCTTGAAATGAGTTTGAACAAAAGCAATGTTACTGGGTTCTTTGTTTGACGAAATGTCAAGGCCCGACTTTATAAATAAAGCCAACAGGCAAAGGTTCAACATCCAATCCAAACCGCATCACAGAGTATTAAAACAGACCGACATATTACATAACGGGAATGGCACGCAGGCCCCCAAACCTACGTCCCAGCGAGGGGAACAACTAAAGGGCAACATCAATCTCCAGTGGCCTGACTATTGTGGGTTGGAGGGGCAAGACGCCTAGCCGAAGGGAGGATGCGGGAGATGAGGTGCTCCAAGCCGTCAATATCTTCCTCCTTAATCTCTGATTTCCACAGCTGTAACAGAGATATAATCACATAGAGACAATCAACAGGCTTGTTAGGGAAATTATGTTCAATCACGAACTTATTTCTAGTCGTCCGCAACACCCAACAACAGGCCGAGAAGCAAATCCAAAACAACCGTTTGTTCAAAGCATCTAGCGAACGAGAGATGCCAGCAATATTGTTAAAAGACCTAGGATTCCAGCCCATTCCCAGCCACTCACGGACAACGCCCCAGATGAAAGAAGCAAGCACACAAAGGAACAATATGTGAGAGGTGTCCTCCCTGGCACCACAAAGAGCACAAAAATCATCGGCATTAGCATTGCTCTTCCTGATTTGGTCAGAGGCAGGAAGGCGCCTTCTTGTAGCCTGCCACATGAAGATTTTGATTTTGGGAGGGATGCAGACATGCCAGAGATCACACAACTGATTCGATGAAGAACCAGGAATCAACTTTGAATACAACGATTTAACCGAGAACCAACGAGACGCCGAGAGGGACCAGATGACACTACTAGAAAAACCCTTATCTGTGGCGCACGTTTCTGTAATTCTGTGGCGCATATGGGATGCGCCACAGAATCCTCGCCACTATTTTTTTTCTGTGGCGCATATTGATATGCGCCACCGATTTTTTTTAGAATTTTAAATAAAATAAAATTGGGCCATATCTAGATTGCCGCAGCCGCCGCAGGTGGGGGTCGCTGGGAGAGGCTAGGCCAGAGGTGGGTGGAGGAGGGGGGTCACCGGAGATGGTGGAGGAGGGGGAGGCCGCCGAAGGTGGTGGTGGAGGAGGAGGAGGTCACCGGAGGTGGTGGAGGAGGCCATGGCCGGAGTTGGAGGAGGAGCAGGAGGTCGCCGGGGTGGTGGAGGAGGCCATGGACGGAGGTGGAGGAGGAGGAGGTCGCCGGAGGTGGTGGAGGAGGGCATGGATGGAGGTAGAGGAGGAGGACGTCGCCGGAGGAGGAGGAGGAGGAGGAGGAGGTCGCTGGGGTGGTGGAGGAGGCCATGGCAGGAGGTGGAGGAGGAGGTCGCCGGAGGAGTGGAGAAGAGGAGAAGTAGAGGAGAGGAGGAGTAGGAGAGGAGGGAAGGAGCTAGTAAAGCGGAAAAGAGAGGGAATATCCGGATCTGGATCTGTTTTTGACTTTCTGTGGCGCATACGCCACAAAATTATCAAATTTCTGTGGCACATATTAGACATATGCGCCACAGCATTTTGACCACCCAAATTTTTGTGGCGCATATGTCTAATATGCCCCATAGAATTATCAAATTTCTGTGACGCATATGTCTAATTTGCGCCACAGAATTTTGACCACCCAAGCGTGGTGACGGGCCCCATCAAAATTCAGTGGCGCATGTGCCTTTATGCTCGACAGAAAGCCACAATTCAGTGGCGCATTTTCCAAAATTTCAGTGGCGCATGGGGTTTTATGCGCCACAAAAATAGTTCTATCGAGCACGCACTTTTATATGCGCCACATAATCCATTTCTATCTATAGCTAGTTTCCTAGTAGTGTGACATCATCGCTGCTATCCGAGAGCGAGGGGAAGAGGGCAGCATGTCGATGTCAATCATCCAGTTCTTTGGGAGAGAATATCTTGTTAAGCTTCATGCACTAGCCAACGCAACCAAAAGTCCAAACTGATGGAAAGAGCTAGGCAATTCACATATACACTTCAACACCCTCTCTCACAAGTGATGTGGAAACTCAACACGTGGATAGACTCAGAGGTATGGCTCAAGAGGCTCATACGTGGACAAATGAGGGACAACGACAAATTTTAAATAAATTGTGAAAGCCAGGACTTGAACTCAAGACCTTAGACTCTGATACCATGTTAAGCTTCATGCACTAGCCAACGTAACCAAAAGTACGAACGGATGGGAAGAGCTAGGCAATTCACATATACACTTTTAACATATCCGAAGAATCTGCAAGTCATAGCTAACAAGGGATAGGTCCAAAATGGAGATCTCTGGCACAGAATAGTAAGAAAGGGAAGGAAAAGTCTCATACAACGGGCCATCGCCTATCCACCAATCTAACTAAAATCTCACAGAAGCCTTGTTGCCCACCACAAACTTCACATTGGCCCTAAATATATCACGGATGTTAACCAGATCTTTCCAGAATTGAGAGCCACCCACATTTTTTTGCAAAGGATTGGAGTCCGGGAATTATTTCGCTTTAAGAATATCGAACCATTAGGTACCCGATGAAACTTTCATGATCTTCCACCACCACTTGGCCATTAAGCACGTATTCATGATGGGTGTGTTAAGAGATTCGCAGACCACCCAAGGCCTTGGGTTTGCACATCACGGACCACTTAACCTTCCTATATTTCTTCTTATTATCGGAGTTCCAGTAAAAAATACTATGGTGCTTGTCGAAACCCTCATGGGAGGCCTTGTGGAGCTGATAGAAGCCCATCATGTACATGGAGAGGGAGGGAAGACATGCATTGATGACGCACACCTTGTTGGCAGAGGAGTGATATTTGCCACGCCAAGGCATGACACACTTCCGCAGCTTCGTGACATTGGGTGCGAAATCACCAGCGGAAAGCCGGGACGGGGAGATAGGAATCCCTAAGTACTTGAAGGGAGGGAACCCAACGAGCAATTCAGAATAGTTGCCACACGGGATGCTTCCGTACAGTCACACCCAAGAGCAAGAACCTCACTCTTGAGGAAGTTGATTTTAAGCCCGAAGAGGGATTCGAAACACAATAGAAGAAATTTGAGGCTTGCAAGGTAGTAGTCATTGCTCTCAACCATAAAAGTAATGTCGTCGGCATACTAAGGCTCTGTTTGTTTCAGCTTTAGGCAACAGATTCTCGTGAAAAAAAAACTGAAGCTGAACCAGTGAAGCTGAATCTATATTCGGGCCATTTCTAGTGCAAATGTCTGAAGCATGTTCAAGTGTAATTCAGTGACAAAGCTGATTTGCAGAATCAGCTTTGCCAGTGAAGTGAATCCATAGGTGATTCGAAGCTAGCTAAAGCTGAAACAAACAAGGCCTAAAGGTGGGACACACCCGATGGGACCAAGTGAGAAGAAACAAGGGAGGTATGTCCCGCAGCAGCCGCACAGTCTAAGATACATGAGAAAGCATCAATGACAAGTTGAATAGCATTGGGGGGGGGGAAGAGGGTCACCTTAATGAAAACACTGATATTGCCATTAACATTAACTGCAGTGTGGACCCCACCAACAATCTGCATAATACGGTGCACATAGGCCCCATCAAAGCCCTTGGCCAGTAAGATATCGCGCAAGAAGGACCAACTAATCGAGTCATAGGCTTTTTTGAAGTCCAGTTTCAAAGGTTTGCTTTATTTTTATAGGATTTCAGATCATGAACTATCTCGTGCAAGAAGAGGATCCCGTCCAAGATGAATCTACCCTTGATGAAGGCCGATTAGGATTGTCCAATCACTCTGTGAGCAATCGGATCAAGTCTGTACGCGAAGGCTTTAAGTGGAATTCGACAATATTATTGATCAGAGCAATGGGGTGGAACAGTTTGATCGAGTTGGCCCTAGCCAGCTTCGTGGTAAGGGATAGAACAATGAAGTTGAGTCTAGGGATGTCCACGGTATCAAGATAAAAACTGATCGCAATAGCATAGGCAAACTCTTTAAGAAGGGGCCAAAACTTAAGGAAGAAGGGAATGGAAAAACCATCCGGACTCGACGCTGAATTGCAGTTAAAGAGAACACTGCACGTCAATTTCTTCCTCCGAGAGGGGGTTCATAAGATCCAAGTTCCCCGCAACCGAAACAACGACCGAGGTCTCCCATAGGGAAGGGGAAACAGAAAGGTTTGATGGAGGACGCTTATCATACAATGAATAGTAGAACTCAAAATTATGATTCATAATCACCGCCTGGTCCGAGACTACCTCATCATTGATAATTAGCCTGATGATCGAGCAACGGTGACGCCTGCCATTGGCTCGCAAAGAAACACGCCGTAAGTCTATCCCCCTTAACCATCCAAGAAATGCGGCCGCGCAGCTGCCAATGGATTTCCTCCATCCTATGTAAGTTCATAAGTGCGGCTTCAAGAGCGTACTAGCGCTCCCAATCAATTCAATGAGACCAATCAAGTCCGCAAGAGAGTCCAAGACCTTAATTTGGTCCAGAACAATGACCTTTTCCACCTTGGCCGCAACATAGTGGTTAGCACTCCACCCTTTGTGAAATCTCCAAAGGTTTTGGGAATAAAACGCCAGTCATCCATTGGGCCAAACGACCGATGCTCCGAGTCCGAGGAGCATAAGGAGGTGATCTTCGCGTTAAGTAGAGGAACGAATCCCTCGATGATCAAACAAACAGGAAGAATCAGAATGAAAGCGAGGGACACGGAAAAGGGCTAACTCACCAATGTCCAGAACGAAAGGGGTGTGGTCAGATCCCACGTGTGGGTTAGCAGCGAGGGAGGAGAGAGGAAAACAAGACTCCCAGTCACATGACATGAGGACACGATCGAGAACAAAGCGAAACGGGGCGATCCTGTGGTTCGACCAATTGAAATGAGCCCCCACTCGAGACAACTCACGAAGAACCGTGCCGTTGATGAAGTCATTGAAAGCGTTCCCAACAAAAGTTTGTGGAGCTTTTCTCCGAAGGGGACCACAAGAGATTAAAGTCACCACCAATAAGGAAAGGGACGTTAATGGTCGCAAGTCGCAACCTGGGCATTAAGCTCGTCCTAGAAGGAGGGAGAAAGGGAATGGTCCGTTGGGCCATAAACCACCATGATTTCCCGGCTAGTGTTGATCGAGCACTGGCGAAGAACCATACTAGCAAAGAACGAACCCAAACTTCCCAATAAGCTCAGCTAAAGCCCATAGGGACGCATGGTTACACATCAGTAGAGGAACATCATCTAGGAGAACCCAAACTTCAAACAGGGACCCAACAGGGCGACCCACCTCGACCGCCTCAGAGTCCGAAATGACCAGCTGGTTAAGGGTGAAACTTGAGCTCTTCAACACCATATGCAAGCTCTCCTGAGAGGGGAATCCAACTCCAAATTCCGACTTCGAAATGTGTTGCAATGCCAGTCTCAACCCTCATCGCACCATTCCCCAAGTTCCACCGCCAACGAGGAAACAGAGATTCCCCGAGAGAGGACTTTGATCATGTTGAAGTGTATATGTGGATTGCCTAGCCCTTTCCATTAGTTCAGACTTTTGGTTGCGTTGGCTAGTGCATGAAGCTTAACATGGTATCAAAGACTAAGGTCTCGAGTTCAAGTCCTGGCTTTCGCAATTTATCTAAAAATTGTTGTTGGCCCCCCTTTGTTCACGTATAGGCCTCTTGAGCCATATCTTTGAGTCTATCCACGTGTTGACTTCCGCGTCACACCTGAGAGGGGGTGTTGAAGTGTATATGTGGATTACCTAGCCCTTTTCATCAGTTTAGACTTATGGTTGAGTTGGCTGGTGCATGAAGCTTAACAGATCATAGCCGCATTGGACACCGGTTGGGCGGCCACCACCACCTCACCAACTCCTGAGATAGCGAAGGAATCGCAACCCGAGAGATCGAAGCCGTATATTTTGAGAGATGGGGAGGCGCACCGTTGGGGCACTTGACCGCAAGGTGGCCGTCAAGCCGACAGATTAGGCAAAACGGTGGGAATTTGCATTGCGCTTAGAAATGGTCGGGGCGATGACAAGCGAAGTAGGTGAGAGAGGAGGCTCCAACACAGGGAAGAGTAGGTGTAAAACCTTGAGAGGGGGGAGGTGGAGGGAGGATCCCATCACCCGAGCCAGAACTAGATCCAGAGGCAGTAGCATGTGGCGCAAACTTGCGGAATTTGCTTGGGTAGTTCGAACCAGAGGATGGGTTACGGTAGTTACCACCATGACGAGGGGGGCGGAAGTATTTGGAGTTGCGGAATGAGCCAGATCCGCCATGGCTTAAGGGTGGGGGAGGGTGAGGGCCACACACTAGAGGTGAAGGGGGAGGGGGGGGGGCTCAGATCTGGTCACCAAAGCAGAAGCTGCGGCCTCCCACGGGTCAACGCCCATCCAGACGCATCAGAGGAGCTCGGAGACCGCCGCGCCTTCGCCATCGACCGCACAGCCTCCTTGCGACGCAGATCGGCTGCCATCTAGGCCGGGGCATAGCCTAAGCCTCCCTATCCTGAGCCATGCGCTCGTGAGCTGCCTGCTCGCGGATAAGATTCTCGCGAAGCTCAAACTCTACCACCGCGGGGTTCATCGATTCATCACCGGAGCCCGCCAGATGCCACTGTTCGTTGGAGTTGCACTCGCAAGATGAGCTCCTATAACGATCTATGGTCACCCGCTGCGAAAGGGAGGAAGAGAGGGTGGAGGAGGGATGATGCAGAGGAGGCGAGGAGCAAGTCGAGATCTGGATATGTCCTTGCGGGCGGCAGGAACCCTAACTTAGGGTCGCAACAGCCTCTAGCCAGCCATATATATCCCCGTGGGACCGTGGTTGAGACAGGCTAGGCCGCAATGGGCTGAGCCGACTTGAGACTTGAGAGTAGGCGTAGCAGAACGACCCACCAAAGGGGGGGGCTAAGAGTTGAAGGTTGGGTGTCCCAACCAAGCACGACCCACCAGGAGGGACACGGCCCGCAGAGCCCGCAGCCTCGTCTCCATGAGCTAGGGTTCCCACGCCCTCGCGGGACAAGGGAGGCGGTGCCGCCCTAGCATTGACGGAAGGGGAGGTTGCCGAAATAGTGAGCCGCCGACGCAGACGACGGAGAGAACACAGGGAGGAAATGCAGGGATGGAGACATGGGAGCCATCCCAAGTTTAGGTGCTTGAGTCTCCTTTGAATTTTCTGTTACTGGGTGCTTTAATATAACAAGTGGGTATGAACAAAGCATTGCTTTATTCATCAGCACTTCGACTGGTTTGCTCATCTGCATCAGAAACTGATTCTTATAAGAACACGTCTGCTCGTTTATGTGATTACTTTTTGTTGGCAAAATCTTTATGTGATTACTGATTGTTATTACTTCAGTAAACTTGTCTGTATACACAAATACCTCAGTAAAACTGTATACAGTATACACACATACTGCAGTAAACCTGTGTGTATAACATATACCAACAAAATATTTCACCTTCATAGGAGAGTATGTGGTGAAGATAATTTATTTGATTCCCTTCAGGGCTTCAGATACTCAAAAGTGTGGCCAAAATTGCTTGCCCAATGTATTAAGAATCTTCTGAGCATTGTAAGATGTACCAACTTTTGTTAGTGAGTTACAGTGTAGGACATTATCCTTGTGCTTTCTTTGCCAGAACAAGTTTGAGAGGCCACAGAATCTCCTTTTTTTTTTCGAGTTCCTCCTTTTAAAAGGAAAATCCCCTAAATTGAGCTTCCAATAATGACCACCAAAGAAGGCACAGTCAATTTTTCTGGTGAATCAGCCAGAGGACTACCACTTGTAGGTGCGCCCAGTATCCACAGCCCACTTGTACGTCTCTTCAGCATGCTGGAAGGGGAACTTGACCCATACTTGACAAAGTTACACGGGTCACAAGGTTTGCTTGTCAAACATGGTACAAAATCTGTCGATATAAGACGTGTTTTTTTTTTGCGGAAAATACAAGAGTTGTGAGTAATGATGCATATGCTCTGTTCAATGGACTGGGATCTGTTGGGCGCATGGGCCTGAGGATGACAGCTTTTGCTAGAGGGAAAAATATCTATACAAATTGAAAAATGCTCACTGCACATGGTTACAGTGAAGGGTATTTCCTATAGTGATTCACAGTGTGATAACCTAAGCTTCTCTGGTGAACGCCCAGTTCCGCTTGACTTTGTAATGTAGACTCAAGCCATATATAATTGTGAACAGCGCTACTCCTTCTTGCATGCAATCATGTCCAAGTGGTGGCGAGGAATATGGAAGGACTCCGCCGGGCTCTCTGTGAGCATGGCTGTTACTTCTACGGGCTCTGTGGGAGTGGGGGTTAAATTCTCAAGGTCGAGACAGCTTCCTATGTCGACACGTCGGCGAGGCTACATTGGAGACTGAGTAATATCCTGTTTGTTGCCAAGACTTATCAGTACTGTGAGTGCCCTTATCTCCCATCCTTTTCCCTGTCAAATCTGTCTATTGTCCTTCATGTTTGTTAATGTTAGGTTATTGGAGTACTACCAGTTCTGTTTCCATGTTCCGAATCCTGTGAAGATTGTACTTCTGCGAACATGGTTGAGAACGATAATGGCAGCAAGCTGATTGGGAAGTTCGAAAACAACTTTGGTGAACTGTAACAAGCCTGTGAGTGCCAGTGATTCGCCTAGCTAATTTTGTTATTAGCTCTCTAATTTTTGGATTTATGTTGAACTTCGTTCTGAGTATAGTCACACTCAGTGTCATCTGCACGAATTTCACATGAACTTAGTGGCGGAAACATAGATGCTGACTGCATAGATGACTGAACAAAGTATTGTTGGTCTAAATAGAAAAAAGGCAAGAACTCAGTGTTAAATAGCAAGTTAGTTCAAATCATGTTTGAGGCCTTGTTATTTTCTCTTGTTTTTTTTCCTGACAATATTTTTAAATTAGTAGCATTTGATGTTTCAGTGCTAGTCGGAATTCCTATGTTGTTTTGTATTTCATAGAAAATTATCTGTCCAGTTAGTTTTGTATGAGGGGTGCCTTTGTAGCGAGGTGCATAAAAGTTCTGGCAGCCATGCATGCATGGATCATAAATACGCCTGTCAAGTATGTGCTCCGGCCAAATTTTCTGTAGGAACCAGTTCATTTGGGACTGAGAAGTTATGAGTTGAAACGTCTTGTTGAAGATCATAATGAAGGTTGAATGCATGACAAGTGAAAACCACCTAGCAATAGCAACTATAAAGTGAGAGGGTGATAATAATAGATTCGTAATTGGTTGAGGGCATGACCTGATTGTCTCTTAGGGCATCTCTAATTTTCAATTGATGACCAAAAGTCAACTCCCAAAACCCACTCCCAAAAGTTTTTGGCACTAAAAGGTGGTGCAATCTAATCCATGCCCAAAAGTTACCCCCCAGTAATATTAGACTCACGCACCACCACTCACTGAAAAGCAAGGCCCATAGCATCTTCCCACCACCTCCCTCCGTCATGTGACTATGCAACCCAATAGATTTGAGTAGGAAGGGCGTTTTTTGGGCCGTCCCAAAATTATTGGGGAGTGGGGAGTTGTCTTTTGGTGATACGGTAGACCAGTGTTTTAGGCACTTTTGGAGTTTTTTTTTAAATCGATTGGAGTTGCCCTTAGATCAACCAGTTCTACTATGTATGGTTCATTTGGATGTGATTCTGAGCTGAAGACGCTTATGTATTCCATTGCTTGAGATAGTTGTAGGATGCACTCGCTGATGAAGTCGTTGAAAATTATGTAAACCTTTTCAACTAGCTATGTTATGATTGTTTTAGTCTAGTATGCCAACAACTTGTGATTTTGTACATTGGTCATCCTATGCTTAAACTGCACCCCATGTCCCCGCTCATCTACAATCAGAAGGTGATGTCAAGAATATTCCTTGATACAGTATGTGATAATCTGGCTTTCTAGAACATGATTATTCTCAGACAACAATGACTAAAGCCATGAAAAGACAAAGATATAGGAGACATTTTCTACCATTTTGTCGTTCTTCTTTTACTTTGCATACTTGTTTATAATTTATACTATGACATATAGTGACGTGAACTTGAGGATATATGCTGCCTTGTAACCATTGGAGAAGGACGTTGGTTGATCTTGCATCGAAGTCCATAATAAAAAAGAAAATGTGAACCCAAGTAACTAATTTTGGTACCTATTCATGCCTATAGATATCACCAGTTTCTCTAGTAATCCCTCTATAACCTTTTATAAGACGATTTGAGAGTCCATGACAGTGTCAGAAAACGTCTTATATTAAGTTACTAAGGGAGTAGTTTTTATGTTCTAAGGATGTATTCTAGCTTGGGATGCAAGTGGAGTCGGCGGACCCATTGTCTTCCTAGTTCATTTGCTTGACAAAAACCCATGTACAGCAATGACTGTTGTTTGAGCTGGAAATGAACATCCTATTTAGTGAGGTGGCCCGATCGGTCGACCCATATGCATCCCTACTTCTAGCTATTAGGCGAACATGAGCCTTCCTTATTATGCATGACCAGTTGGTTGGGTCAGATAGGCTTCATAACGTGGATGACTGGACGAATCAGTTACCAACTTATTGTGTGCAATCTATTTACCTGATTATACCAGATTATATTACACTTGGTGTTCATAAATGTGATCTATGTAGCTGATGCATATACACCTAGATTATATACCCCAAATTTTATCTTTGTTCTGTAGGTGGAGGCGGACTAGCTGCTAGTCGCTACGAACAGACATCTGCCCTTGTGAATGACCATTTTACCCTGTGAGTGTATTTAATTTGTTGGCAAATGATATGTTGGATATATGTTAACCAGTCCAATCTCCATTGTGTAATTGATTCATCCATTGGAACTACTTGTATGTTCCCGTGCT
Organism: Bromus sterilis; assembly: GCA_950022295.1. Lineage (NCBI taxonomy): Eukaryota > Viridiplantae > Streptophyta > Magnoliopsida > Poales > Poaceae > Bromus > Bromus sterilis. Next base: position 109,603,299 of record OX465596.1, on the reverse strand, counting down.
ACAAAATTAGTCCATCTTTGTTGATTGTTAGCCGTTATAGTATGCTCATACATACAATGATACAAATCAACTACTCCATGTTAAATTTAGCTAGTTCACAATCGAATCGAGTAGCTGTTAAATTTTCTGTTGTACTCCCTCTGTCCCATAATTTTTGTCATGGTTTGAGTTCAAAATTTTGAACTAAAACCATGACAAGAATTATGGGGTGGAGGGAGTACATGTTAGATATTATGGCTAATAAAATCAACATTACCTTTTCATGTATAAACTAGCTAGGCATAGTATCCAGAAAGTAGAGAAACGTAATTAAGGTTTAGGCGCATATGCTAATGATCAAATATGCCAAATCGACCAAAAGGGACACCCAAATGATGGGGAAAGGGGGGCAAGAACTGATGCCTCTTCTCATCAGCAGCCATATTAACATTATTATAAACACACACACACACACACACATACACACAATCGAATGGAGACATATACATATATATGCATGTCTTGTCATACTGAAAAGCTGGGAGCAGATCGAGAGAGATAATGGTTGCAACTTACATAGCAGGCTTAAAGGATCAGGTACAAGGTAGTACACTGCAAGCTAAGAGCTGCAGTGAGCTAGCAGCGACACATGCATGCACGCACATGACAAAATAGTAGGTTACTGGGACTGGCAGTGCTAGTGGGCTGGGCCATGGCCTCTGTCTTTTCCTCCTTCCACTACCAGACACGTCTTCAGCTATCAATCTGCTCCCAGAGTCCCAGTCAACACTAGTAGTATGCACCAGTCTCCCAGCCCCAACTAGTACACTGTATCGTGGATGAACATAACCTTCGCCTCCAAAAATAGGAGCTGAACCAAATTCACACTAGTGGCAGATGTACGTTGCACGTACACACTAGTTCACAGATGGACTAGTAACTAAATTGACCCAAGAACTGAACAGTTGAAACACTACTGGAAACAGTACACACAAAGCAAACTCTTATTTGAATGCAGATATATATGGTAGCTAATAAGTAGTAGCTATAGGTTGATCCATAGCCTTGTTGCATGCGCCATGCATGCGCGAGAGAAGAAGGGTTTGGCTGATTGTTTCCGATCAGCGGCGGCGTGCAGCTGTCTCCCGCTGCGCGTTGAAGTAGACGGCAGCGACCGGGAGGCCAAGGTCGTTCTCGTCAGCGAAGCGGCGGGTGTTGAAGTAGTCCCTGGTGGAGGGAGGGTTCATGGCCTGCCGCTTCTTCTGTTTGAACAGCACGAAGGTGAACCTGTGGATGCCAATGTTGGGCTTGGGGCTCTCGTAGCTCACCACCTCCCTTCCTGCATGCATTCATGTGTTTATTCAGAGAAATTAAGGATGGGACCAATCAGCAAAAGCTAAAGCAAGTCATGCATGAAAAGGACTTACCAAAAGAAGCATCTGTGGTGCCAGGAATATCAGTGACGATCCTGGATACACAAGTCATAATCTGATCATCATACTTTTATGCATAGCTGATCGTATAAATCTGACCATTTATGTTCACTAAACAAAAAAATGACAAGTTCTATGTCCATATAAACTAATTTGGTCTTAAAATAGCTCAATTGGAATGAGCAATTGATATGTCTTTAGTTATAGAGATTTTTCTGTGTTGTGCTGAGCTTGTTTGTCTTTATACCCATTAGGCTTTTGATTGCTCTGACTGCTGTAAACTAGCTTGGGTTAGTAATTACCAGTGGAGATGCTCCCTCAGGTATGGATCACTAGGCCCTGGTACATCTGGGTCCGTCATGACCTGAAGAGCGAGAACACTCAGTTATCAGCTGGATGCTACACTTAGCTCGCTTACTTTGTGTAGAGATGAGATGTAAAGAGAGGAGAGCAAGAGCAAACCAGCGTGAAGAAGGATCTCATGTCCCCGCCCTGGACCTCAATGCGTGGCTTGGACACGATTGCCGACGGGAAGAACTCGTGGCCATTGAACACCTGCTTGTTGGAGCTGTAGGTCACCGTCATCTTCACTGTGGGGTTGAAGTTGTCGATGACCTCCCCGATGACCTTTCCAACGATGAGAGGCTCCAGCACTCTAGCCATAGCTAGCTACCTAGCTTGAACTGAAAACTTGCTGATGATCGATGGCAACTATCTACAGCCTGCAGGGTAGCTAGTAGAAGCACGAGCTATTACCTGATGGTTGTTGTTGAGGTTGGGTGGCGTAGAGGCTCTATTTATAGCTGTGAAGAGCCTCGAGGTGAGTGAGCTGTGAGTAGGGTGAAGTTTTTAAGCTAGATTATCACTAGGTGATGTTTGATTATTCCATCCTTGGCGCACTATAAAACCACGGCATACGCCTTAAAAAGGCTTCGAACCTGAAAACTAACATAAGTGTATATATATTCGAGATATGTGTTTTTCTGGGAGAAGTTCATTTGAGTTAATAATGCACAGAATCCACACATTTGGTAAAAGAAGAAAGGCCTATTGCCATGTATGCGCCTACAAAGTACCAAGCTGAGGTAGAACAATTGTACAATATTACAAGTTCCTGAAACAGTTTAAGAATCCTTAGGAGGATATTATCATAAGCCATGCTGTTTTTGAGCGGCATTGACAATGGCTCAAAGGCCTTTTGAAAGATTTGCTTAGTGGTGATCATGAGCATAGCCTACACCGTTAACTCTAAAACTATGTACATATTTATATTTCTGTCAAAAAGTTTTCTTTTTCTTTTTCACTTGACAGTGCATATGCATGTGGTAATTCTATCCGGTCAAAATGATGTATTTAGAAACTTATTTGTTGATTTGTGCTGGCAATACTGTAATTTTATTAGTTATTGTAGTGGTGTTGCGGGAAAACACATTAGTGAGCATAGAACAGGGAGATAGGGTGCTCTAACTCTGCTCGACTAGGTGCAAAAACAGAGTGCGTGCCCCCGCCGTGCTCACTGTGTACTTGTCTCTAGCCTGCCTTCTGTTGGGCTTGGGTGTTTGTAACTGTTCATTTGGGTAGTTGCTGATCTTATGTACTCCGTACTCTGTAATTTTTTGGAACCTGATATCTGATTATCAATTTTCATGTTATTTGCAAACTGTGACATTTTGCCATACGTACTTTTATTATGTCTGAATACTGAACACTGGACCGGCCTTGTACGTTTATTGCCCTATTGTTGTCGTGCACGGTACACAGACCCTCAGGCCAAGCAGCGATGTGATTGATGCTGAGGGCCTAGCTAAACGAAAAAAGCTCATTCCCATGTGTATTTCATTTCGCGTGGGTAAAGTCTGGCGATGGTGAATCTTGAGGACAAGTCAAAGATGGCTGCCCTTCCGCCAGCTTAATTATGCTAATTGTCATTGCTTTTTTCGTCCATTCTTTTTCAGTTATTTAAGCATTATACTGTGTGAATTCTCTGCGCCGTACCATTTCACTTTCCGATCCCACTAAGCTTAAACAATTCATGCCAACCTAGGAAGGATAAGGCGGCATTCCGATTTGATGGCTGCCGAGCTGGGCAACTCAGCAGGGGATCAAATGATGGGGTTGCCCTTTTAGACGGATGCTTAAAAATAATAATTTCAATCTCAGCTTATTCTACCTGATCAGCTATGTTTATTCTTGCATGGAAATGTATCTCTGCGGAGCAAAAAGACATAAAGTATTTCAATTCCTGACTGTTCTAGACTCTGCTCGCCATGTTGATAGATACCCATCTCAAGAATAGAGATGTAGACCCCTCTTCACCCTGGTTCTTGTTGTGTTTGATTTATGCGACGTGTTTGTGGTCGCAACTGTGATACAAAATTCTCCACACAATTATCATGGTTTCAGTGAAAAACGTAGTGCCTCTATTCTTAACCTCTTTTTGTCATGCCCGTGCATTGCGGTTAGGTAGATAGTGTTGCAAAGAACATTCTATAAACGGCATTGCATCAAGATGGACTTGCCACTATTGATGATTTAATTATTCTCGTGACAGTTGTAAGGTTGTTGCAGGGGCCAATTGGCGAGCATAAAACTGTGTGAGTTGGCTCTCTTTTTCCACTAACATCGTCACAGGGTGGCCTCTATTTTGAAGCTTTGCACTGGAGGCCTCTTTTGTTTCCAGAAATGGAGTGTCCAGGTTGGGTCAAGCTCACGATCTTTGCCATGCTAAGGCCTCCGATCTTGTTCTTTGCACTCTTAAAACTCCAGTTGGCTTGCTTGGAACCTGCTACCTGGGCAACGGTGGCCAATAAGCCGCTCATAGTTGCAGCCTTATCTAAACAACTCCAAGAGCTTTGCTACTGCTTTTCTAAAAATAAGTTTTGAGTGTTCATGCTTTGCTACAATTAAATTTTTTTCCATGTCCTCGGCTTTGTTAGGGCTCAAGTTGATCTTCATTGTGACTTGTACGTAGTCTCATGGTTTGTGTTGTGCTATTTATTCATGGGAAAAGCTATTTATTCATGGTCCGTGCATGCGGCGGCTAATCCATCTGAATTTATGTGTTAGCTTTTCCAAATTCAATTTTTCTAAAAGATTTATCTCTTAAACCGTTAACCTGATTGATGATCCGTTTTCACAATTAGATTTGTTGCGACGAGATCTTCAAAACAAGATCCCATATTGATATGTTTTGATGAATTTTTTTTGTCACCGTCAATTGCCAGATTAGGTCACTCTAGTTGCCACTTTTACCGTGAACTGTTGCCACAAATGTTTGTACATAGTTGTCGGAGAAATAATTTCGTATACTTAATCTTACAATACAAACTGATAAAATAAAATGGCAAATCAAACTGATAAAACTGGCAAAAACAATAAATCATCATGTCAATTAGGTAAGTAGAATAGTAATGTGGCAAGTACTGATGAAAAAAAGGTTTTAGCAACCAAGTTGGTATAATCTGACAACTATATAAATAATTATCAGGTAACTAGAACAGTAATGTGGCAAGTACTGATGAAAAAAAAAGTTTATCCAAACATGTTGACATGGGATCTAGTTTCAAAGATCTCGTCGCGAGAAATCTAATGGTGAAAACGGATCATCAATTGAATTAATGGTTTGGGAGATAAATCTTTTTAAAAATCAGAATTAAACTAAGCTAGTACATTTTGCTAATGAACAAATAGCCGCCGCACCATGCTTGTTCATATGCGGCGCAGCTCCGTAGTGACGTCCTTTTTCTGCTCTTCAGGCAGAAGAGGTACATTAACCACTACTTTTGTTGGGTAATGGGTAAAATAAACTAGACTATTGTTAAGACAACATTAGTCTTTTTTAGGGGAAGTTAAGACAACATTACTTGATATTGGGTTGTTTAATTTTCCTATGTGAGTAGTGGCGGAGCTTCGGATTAACTCCTTATACGCAACATATATTTGGGCCAAAATAGACATAACCCCCTTGATTAACCCCATCGACTATGTTCAAGGCTCATATAGTCCCACACTCTCCTATCATGTTGAAACTCCGCCACTGTATGTGAGAGCAAAGAGCTAAGTGGCAACTATGCTTATTGTAGAAATGGCAAATAAAGATGATAATTCCCTAGGGAAATTAAAGTTTGGTTTAACTAAACAGCAATGCGTTAGGGGAGCTTCCAGAATATATTGTCTTGCTGTCCCAGGAAAAAAAAAGGAATATAATGTCCTGGTGACATGCTTAACACGACCACGTCACGCATCTAACCGGAGGTTGTGCTTCCTGTCCGTGCTTTTTCATTTTTCAGAGCATACGCTAACTTCTGGAATGTTCCCCTGTTCCCAGAATGGGAAAAGCCTAGACGGAATTACGGGAAAATTAAGAATAATTCCTCAAATGCGTTGTCCAAAAAGTCAAATAGATTATTCTAGTCGGCAAAAATGGAGCTAAAAGTGAGTTGTGAATTGTCTGTCCGCATTTTTGGCAAAATATCTGCTCAAGTATCTATACCTCTCTCTTAAGAACCTTTCATTAATTAAATAGAAGAGAATTATTTGCTAACTAACAAAAAAAATCAAATGAAGACAATTATAAATTTGACCATATGTGAACTACTACTAAAGCATGAATCCCATGAATGCACAAGTGGACCGCCATAAACTCCCAAAGTGCTACAACCGTGAACTCTCGACACATGGATCATGACATCTCAAAGGTATTATCCAATAACACCAAATCAATGGTACACATAAATCAGTTGCATATGTCTTTTTATAGCGTCACTCTTCTTGCTTTTGCTACTAGAAGACTTCTTCCCGATCGAGGGCAAGCACCCACCTTCTTGCCTTTGCCCTTGATTGCCTTCACCTTTAGGGGGCAACCAATCCTCTCGCCAGACCCGTGCATACCTCTTGCCAAACCCGTGCATAGCAGACCCAAGTTGATGATAAAGTAACATAGTACTTTTTGCGAGGAGAGCCCTAGGAACAAGTGGCAACACATTGGATGCACAACCTCATCACCCTCAGAAACCACCCACCCATTGGACTCAGGTGAGTTAAATATAGCAACGTCCAAAACTCCAATTTGTCAATAAGATAGTATCAATTTTGTTGTTGGAGACTTTGATAACTCGACTACACAGAATACTTGATGGTTTCGCTTGAGCAATAACTAAGCCGACTCCGATGTGATTATTGACAGTGTTAAGAACACAGTCAACCTAACCACGAAGTTCATCAGTGCATGTATCCGAAGACCAAGCAAGGATTTGATATATGAATTATGAATTGCGGATATGAATTGAAGTACTTGATTGACACAACGGGGTTTCGATAATGCATACTGTATGTGGTAGCGCCGACTCATGATTATGGCATAGAGAACAAACCCTAAAACTCAAACCAAACAAAACCCAAACCCTAAATGATGCACTAAGGGGCTATTTAAGGAGGAACAAAGAGGGTATTCAACCATTTCAAGGAGGGGGTGTCAAATCCAACCTTAAGCCGATCTCCTCTCTAAAAATGACACATATAATTTTTACTCTGGGAATATATGGCATGTCCCAAAACATCGATGCCCAATCACCTATATATGGCTATGAGCAAAATTATAAAGTCTAATCTTATATATTCCGTCCATGTCCCTCATGTGTCATGGTTTCAAAGTCCTTATTTCATCAATTAAAGCTCAATGTGTTGCCCTCTTATCAATTTTAGGTCCGTCATTTCTATGTAATGTAAATATACCAACTTAGGCATCATCATAGTTTCATTAAACATCACTATTCTAAAATGGAAGTACCTGACAATTAAGTTGGTATGTTCAAGTGTAACATCCCAAAATTTTCAAAATTTTGGAATGTTAATAAATAAATTATAATAATGATTGTTTGCTTGATATGTTTGATTTTCACTAGGATCTAAAACTTTCGGAGTTTATTGAATATTAAAATGAGAGGGAATAAAATGACTTTCCCTAATATTCACCGTTGGTGTTTTGTAATTTATTATTTAAAACAAATCCAACAAATTAAAATGAGAGAAGGTAATATGACTCCTTCAAAATAAAAGAAAGTTGGGAATGTTTTAAATATGATTTTATTTTAATTGGAGTTATTTAAACAATTATTCCATTCAAAAATAATTATAACATGAGAGAAGATAAAATGACTTCTTCAGAAAAATTGAGTGGAAATTATCTAAATAATTATTTGACATTTTCGTTAATTTTTAAAATATTTTATAATTAAATAAAGTCATTGAAAATGTCATTATTTTTATTTATTATTGTGGTCAATATTTTTATTGCATAATTTCTTTGGATTATTTTATGAATTTAGGAATTTATTTCATATTTTTCTGATTTTTGGTTGATTTTATAGAATTGTTTGATGTTTCGAAATTAAAGAAAAAAAAAACCCGTACCCAGTCGGCCCAATAGCTTATTTCCGCCCGGGAGCGCAATTGGAGCCCGAGTCGGATCTAGTTGTTTTTTTTTCTTTTCTCTGTCTATATATAGAATTCCAGAAAATCCTTTTTCCTTTTTATTTTTTATTTAACCCTAGCGGGCCCCGCATCGCCGGCGGAATTCGCCGGACGCCGCCGTCGGCCACCCGGCCACTCTCCTCGACGCCGGCCACCAGACCGCACCACCACCGCCGTCCTCGGCCGCTGCCGGAGCGCCTCCCGGCCGCCCGCGCCGTGCCACGGCGACCGCGCACCGCGTCGCCCGAGCCGCCGAGTGCCACCATCGCCGCTGGTAGGCCGCTCGCCGCCGCGCCTTCCTTCCCCGCCGACCTCCCGCGTTGCGCGCCACCACCCCTCCCCCCCCCCGCGCGCGCGCGCTCTCCCGCGTTGCGCGCCGCACCCCCCCCCCCCCCCCCCCGCGCACGAGCGCCGCCCCTTGGCTGCACCGCCCCGCGCCGGCCTCCACTCGCCGGAGCCGCTCGCCGGAGACAACCGCCGGGCCACCGCCGTTTTTTATTCTCTGGTGAGCTTCCTCGACCGTTGGATCTCGATCCTATGGCCCAGATTCGTTTCAGTAGTTTTCAGATCTAGGTTTTTTTTTCGGTTAACCGGAGTTGACCTGGTTTATTCCGGTTAACCGTCGGTGCCGGTTTTCTATTTAGCAAACACTCACGGGTTAACTCCCAAAACGAACATTGTTCGTCCCGTAACGTCCAAGGACCTAGCTATGATGAAGAAGTTATTTTATTCACGGTTGGGCCCTTTTTCACAGATTGCACCCTAGAATCTCCCGTAGCCGTATCTTCTAAACCGTAAGTCGGTTTTAGGTGATTCTTTTTCCTACACGTTCATAGTGATCTGTAGTTTATCATAGAGTTAAGTTTACACACTTTTTCACATATTTGAATGAATTTATTCAAATTCAAATTCAAACTTACGGAGGTCGTATCTTTTATACCGTTGATCCAATTCGATTAATTCTTTTTGAGTTGGATCACTCATGTCATATAATTTCTGTTCACATCATCTATACACCATATTCAAATATTTTTTGATCTGTTGGAATCTAAATTTAGTGCAAACTTCAACCTACTATAACCCGTGTTGTAGTATTTTGTTTCACGTGATTCTTTTTGCATATTGGATCAATTGGAACATCCTATCGGCTGTACCCACACACCTTTTCATATTGGCATGATGTTCACCTTGAATTCATAATGCCTTTGATCATAATCTTTGATATAAAAAATTCTTTATCTGTTAACTCTCTCGATTTCACGTTTCACCTATCACCTTCGAGCACATCGACACCTGTACCGTATCGAGCCTAGTGGTTTTTGTTGATGAAGCTTATTGTGTTCGACTTGTTGATCTTTTGATTTCTTTTGGTGTGATTGCTTATGTGGTATCTTTCCTTTACAATAGATTGCTAGGAGTGTGACGAGTAGAGTTATCGGGATCGTGAGAGCGAAGAACTTCATCGAATGTATAAGGCAAGTTACACTTTGACCATACCTCATCCTATATTTTTCATTATGCATTTAGCAAGCTACCACCCTATGCATGTGTAGGACTAGTATATATACTTATGCCGCAAACCTGGTAGGATAGCCATATGATCTGATCCTGTATTCTTTGTCGCCCTAGTTCGTGTTTGTTAAATATTGCTATGCTTGTAGACGGGGATTGGCTTGAGAATACATTGAGTTGTGTGAGAATTTAATGACTTGACTAGAAACCTTAATTAGAATTCACCTCTGGACGGGCAGGGAGAGCATCCTGGGGCTCGTGCCTTATCTAAGGCAGGACCAGGGCTAAATGCTTCCCGAATGGTGTGATTTGGTGGTATAAAGAACGTCATGGTATCTACCCTCTGAACGTAAGTGGGCGCCGTCCAGGATCAAAAAGATCAGACATACTTGGTGACCAGTAGCTTCCATGTACAGCCGCTGGCCATATGGGCTCAGGCTTAGTCGAGTACGTTGTAGGAAGCCTTTTGTAAGGCCCAATATGTGGTACTGTTCCAGATCTAGGTATTTCCACCCAGATCCGGGGACGAAGCACATATCGGTCCCACCGCGACATATGACAAAGCCATATGCCCCGGATTTCCAACATGATATCACAACATTACAGATACAAGGATACAACATCTCATACAATCGGCATACAACTGCCTCAAATAAAATACAACAGCGGAAGATACATGTCTGGGTACAGACTACAAGCAAATGCCTATTGGCAAAGAGAAAACATCGATCCCATAACCACACGGCTCCAGGCCCTCCGCCGGGATCCGCCTAACTAGTCGTCGTCGAGTCTCCACGTGAAACGTCGATCACCAACCTGTTGTCGATAAAACCCTAAAAAGAGTTTGGGGGTAGTATCATGAGTACAGAGGTACTCAGCAGCCAACTGTAGTGGTCATCTAACCCAGCAAGGACTTTATCACTCGTCATTCTAGGACAACTAGTAGTTTACGGTAAGGAAGGGGTAAGTGGTGAGGTTGCTGCCGCACTAGCATTTATGAAGTGGCTAACGATCTAGGGAGTAAGATAAGAAGCCAAGCATTCGATGAGGAATCGCCTCCAACAAGTCTTGCTATCCACCTACTACGCAAACATAACACCTATCCTATCCTTGTCCTCCTCTTCGCATCCCGACGAAGAAGAAGCAGTCAAGGCACACACACGTTGATCAAGTTATATTAAGATGATCTCAGTTGTTGTTGTCTATGAACAGGACGTAGGTCTCAAGTCGTCCATAACCGTGGACACGGCTTCTCGAAAAGATTTAACCCTGCAGGGGTGTTCCAACTGCCCATTACGAGGCATCGCATGCTCGCCCATCTCTCTCAGTTGCTACCCATTATAGGCAACCATTATATGATTTAGTTCCAAGAGATCCGAAACGACAGGTCCCTCTAACTAACAACGAACAAATCCGGGTGGCCCCCGGGGAGTCGACACCCAATCCAAAAGCTGGCCACGCTCTCGGATCGGACTCTTCCGTAGGACGCAGGTCGGATTGCCGGTTAATCACACATGGGAAACCGGGTCCTAGCCGATCGGGTGGACCAACAGAGAAACTAAGTCTCCGCTGGCCCGAGTTGTTTGAAAACTACTAGCAGCAGACCAGCACACACACGGTTTCAAATGGTAAATCAGCTTGGGCCACCTCTAGAAATGTTTGAAGCTAGGTAGGTAAGAAAAGGGGACCCCATAAAATCCCACACGCGATTAGGCACGCTCAGTCTTAAAACCAATACCCGGAACTCGGATCCTAGGTGACTCGAATGGAACAAAGCGTCGGGGCGGGATAGCCTAGACCTTCCATCCTTCGTCGAATATAGTCAACATTATAATAATCATATCATCAACAACAATAATAATAATAATGTGATATCCCAAACCAAGGAGTAACAGGGTAACCTCGTAGCATCCTAAGCATGCATACTAAGCAGGGGCTGAGCAACGAGCAATAGTAACATAGCAGTACATGGTTTGCTGGGAGGGGACATGGCTGTATCGGTTTGAAAGAGGCTGTAAACATGTGGTAGGATCAAACATCGAACCTAACCTATACTAGCATGCAAACCGCTGGTTGAAATAGAATGGATCATAAGTAATGTATAGTCCTTGCCTGTTGATAAGTCGGGTTCCGAAGGTGTAGTCGATCGCACGCTCGCATCGTCTCCGAGAGGTACCCGCGGGAGCACACAAGAAGTAAACACTGGAAAGCAATCAACGGTGCACCACTATTACTACGGAGCAATACAAGATCAAAGAGACAACACAAGGCACGACAACGCGATACGGATCTATCGTCGAGAACGGTTACTAACGATTTAAGTGGAGTACTCGTCACACACGACGAATACCGCACGTTTACGGTGGTTCAAGTTGTTTAGCTACAGGTGACCAAACAACGGTTATTAACATGGCAACTCAAGCAAGCATGGCATAGCACACAAACATGTCAAGAGGTGAAGCACAAAGTAAACTATCTACGCTAGTCAATTTAAGTGAGGCACAACCTAAACATGGCATAACACTAAGTGCCGCACGATGATTAAAACATTTGGTACTGTTTTGTCCTAAACCATATTTTAGGTTGGTTAACAACAGCAAACAATAGCACAAACACAAAGTACACGAAAAACTAATCAAGTTACATATAAAGAACACCCCAAACGGAGTTACGGTTAAAAAGATATAAGCAAAATAAGTTACGGGCACAAACTGCCAGCATCACGAAGCACACTTTAGAGCAATGCATAAACAGGTTAATCAATGCAAACATGCTCACCAATGACTTGCAATTAAATTAGACATGACATGGAAGGCATGGCAAAAAGAATCATGCAAAAAGGCATCATAGATCAAAAGATATTAAGCAAACAACATGACATCGCAAAGTAACAAACTTAGTGAAAAACTGAGGTGGCTGTCAAAAACAGCAGCATAGCAACTTTAGAGCAGAATATCTATATGACCAGCAAGCATATCATGGCAATGCAATACATGTAATGAAATTAGACATGATGCTTAGCAATGTGCAATTGGAATCACTCAATTCTGATGAACGGTTGCGAAGCAATCGTCATCCGAAGTTGCAACAAAATAACAGTTTCAGCAACAGCAGCACAATAACATCAGGATATCTACTTTGGAGCAAGATATAAACATGATGCAGCAAGCAAATATGGCATGTGAATGCATGAAACTGAAGTAGAAACATTGCTTAACGCAACGCAAAAGGAATCAATACAATAGGCCTCATGGATTTGTTACAATCATCATGCAAAGTTGCAACAAAATCATAACAGCAGCACAATAACAGGAATTTAAAGCAATTTACGGCCTGATGCCCTGTTCAGCACACAATTACACAATCAAGATGAGCTCAAATGTAAAAGCTCACAAAAGATGAATTAAAGTACACACAATTCTGAGCAACTTTCGTTTTGGGGGCAACGTCATCGGAGCTACAGATTAACGGGAAATTACAGTGCAGAATTGAATCAGCAGCAAAATAACATAGGGACTTAGCAAAAATATCTAGCAGGCTCAGGAAAAAAAAAAGGAATCGAGCCCTCACCCCAAACGGGCTCGGCCCACCTGCAGCAAAGGGGGAGGCCGGCCTGCTGGTGTGGCTGGGCTCTGGCCTCGCTGGGCCGCGAGCCCACCTGGCTGGACGAGCAGGGGCGTCGTCCCCGTCGGGCTCCTCCCGAGCAGGCACCAGGCGGCGGCGGACAGCAGCCCCGGTGGCGGCGCCGGCCACTGGCGGCAGGCGGCGGGGCAGGCGGTGCAGGGGGGCGCGGCAGGCGGCGGTTGGGGCCGGATCCGGTGGCCCCGGACGGAGGAGGAAGGCGGCGGCCTCGAGCTCGGGCTCGGCCCCGTCCATGGCGCCGGTCCTGTCCAGGCAGAGAGAGAGATTAGAGAGGGAGAAGAAGAGAGAGGGGAGAGAGAGGAAGAGGGCGCGGGGAGAGGAGAGGGAGGCGGCCCGGCTGGCTGCTGGCCGGCGGCGGCCTTGGCCTGGTGGCGCGCGCAGCGGCGCCCGGAGTGGCTAGAGGAGAGAGGTGAGGTAGGTGGAGGAGATGGGGTGACGTGGCGCAACCGTGGCCCTCCGATTCACAGATCCGAGGGCCAGGAGCAACTGGGATCTAGGGTTTCGGATTTTGGGGGTGTTTTGGGTCAGATCTGGGGCTGGTGGCTGCCTAGGGATACCCTAGGTGGGTGGATGTGTGGTGGTCTTTATATAGCATGGGTGGCTGGCAGTTTGCAAAAACATCATCGGTTTCTCTCTCGGGCGCACGGTGCTCACGTTTCTGACCGCCGGGGGTCCGCAGTACCTCCGATTCGGGTAAAACTTTGAACTGCGCGATCAGTGCATCGAGCCGGAGGCGTTCACCTTAATAAAAACTTGAGTTGAAAAGATTTAATAAAGGGTTTGGGTTGGAATTGGTTTAGCCCAATTCAACCTTATGTATTAAGCTAAAATAAAATTTTGATTTAGGTAGACTAAGGAAGAATCAGCTTTCTGCAAAATAAAACCATAAGACTTCATTTGACTTACCTTGCATGTAGCGATAGGTCTGTTATATCCTTTTTCGTGTGACTTGCCGTACAAATCAGATGTACTGACCCGTTGTCGGGCTGTAACCTTCGGTGTTGCAGGATTTTATACGACGAGTAAGTGATACGATGTAGGATTACAATGTCTATACTCAACTTTGCCGGTGGACTTGATGGACGCCACGAAGCTTTTATTATTTTTCCGCTGTATTCTATTTGTAAGCTAGCCTTGAGCTATGCAGATATGTTTTATTGTAATACTGGATCTCCGATGTAATATATATGACATGTGGTTTATTCTTGATATTGCATCATGTACTGTGTGTGCTAGCTATTGATCCAGGGACTAGCACAGAATGCACAAGGACTTGGATTCTTAGTGAATCGGGTCGTTACAAATGGTATCAGAGCCCATGTTGACTGTAGGTCGTGACCCTAGAAAATGGATAGGAAAAGCCATAGGAACAAAAAATATATTTTACCACTCTTTGGTTACTTACTATTTCCACTAGTATTTCTCATCTATTATTCATCTTCTAAACTCCTTGTCTTGTTGTAATGTAAATATCCCTCTGAGTTGCTTATACCCATGAAGGTATGATTTTTGAGAAGTACATCATCAACCTCGTGTATCAATTGAAGTTGCGACTACCGGAACTAGAAGGAGTATCCCAGGAGGTTCAATAAGTTTTGACACTACGAGAGGATCTTCAAGATCAGCTTAGCTGAGAAGGATGAAGTTTAGATTCAGACCACCACTTTTATGTGAATTTAGATAAACTAATTGCGCTTAGTATTATGAGGTCGTATGTCTTGCACATATGACCTAACTTTAGGGGTTGTTTGTGTGGTGTGACTTTATTGATTGATGTTATGTGATGTTTGCATGTAGGTGTTTTGCCTTATTCTTGTCTGTGTTCATTTGCTTGGTGCTATCTTTATGTTGTTTCTTGGTTGTATCCTAGTTTCCCCTAACCCTTGTCGTTTGGGTTCAATAGACGGAGTATGTAGTAGGACTCGCCTTTTCTGGGCGATGACTAGACTGAAGGTGGAACAATGGATTCATGATATGGAGGTACACATGGAGCTTAACAAGGTTGGAAGTTTTCACATGGTCCGCTATGCTTTCAACCACTTTGTAGAAGAGGCTTCTACTTGGTGGAGAATGCATCAGGCGATTAACGAATCAAAGAGGGAGATTACTTGGAAGGAATTTACAAATATTTTTTTGGGATCTCGCCTCGTCACCCCAATGCAAAGGACGGTAAACCTTAAGAGGCCCCGTGCCTGCAAAATTTGTGGAGAAGTAGGACACTCCTATGAAAGACACCAAGATGGATGTCCCTATTGTGAGGAAATGCCCAGGGGTGAAGAATGTCCCATTGCTCAAGTCACATGTTTTGTGTGCGAAGGAAATAATCATTACCCCGCTCAGTGCCAATTTTTTCCTCATGACACAACAAGTACTTCAACAACAAAAGGAAGGAGTGAAGAGGATTATTCAGGAGTTCAAGGAAGCACCCGTGAAGAAGAAAAAGAAGGATCTTAGCAAACAAAAGTGTTACCGGTGCAGGAACAAGGGACACTACGCCAACATGTGTCCAGGATTGCAGAGAAAGAAGAAGATGTGAACATGGGAGCAAAGACGTCGACATATTGAAGCTTATGTTTTGCAATTGGAGAATATAATATTCGTAGGTGTGCACTAAGTGTATGGTGGTGCCTTTTAATGTTAGTTGGAGATGTGTATCGATGCATGTTTTGCTGTGGATTAACTAGATGTTTTATGTCATGATTTGTTTTGTTAAGTTTTGTCTTGTGCCCTTTGATCTTGATATGTCTTTGATTGATGTTGTGTGTTGTGCCTTGCGTTTCTTCTACGTGAGTAGAATAAGTTTACGTTAAGCTAGACCCTCACCTATTTAGTATGCTTCAAGACTGAAGGAGACATAACAACAACAAGAATAAGTTGGCAAGTGACTCAACGATATGAAGATTGCTTCGATAATGCAAAACTGAAGCTACCGTCATTGAAGACCTGAAGACTTGGAAGATTCAAGTTTTCTATCGTTAGATCGTTTCTGTGAGCTGTCATCTCTTGTGTTTTACTGATAGGTACACATCAAAACTTATATTTTCAAAACTAGTGTGATGTTCGTATGGGTATCTATCTCCATCTCTCTCTCTACCGCTCTATCTACATTCTATTCCCCCTCAACCCGATACCTACATTGAAGGAGTTACTACAGTGGCTGCTAAGGTCAAGAATGGAATAAAGATGACTGCAACCTAATGTTGAGTTCAATAACCCCGTGCGTCAAGATCGGACAAAGAGCAAACAAAATCTTGCTGAAGGAAGAACTCTGCAGGAAGTTGTAGTTCACTAGTACAAGTTTTATAGTAGTTGACGCAAACCTGAGAGTTGTGAAGAAACGATAGATGTTTTGTTTGGCTTGCAGGACCATGGATTTATCTGAACCCAGTTCATGAAAAAGAGGGACTTTTTGCAATGCTTGTGAGGATGTCCGAGTGTTAGATTGCGAGATTCGCTAAACCATATACAAGGTAATGATTTGGGTGCGGAATGGATTGGCCCCCATGACGACTACCCTTATTATTCGCTCTTGCTATGCGGGATAGTAAATCTTGAGTAACTTACATATAGCAGAGAGACGACGATGTTAAGCCTGGACCATAGAATGGTACGATGTGTGACCCCTATATAAGATTATCGTTAATAATAGAAAGTTATACGGTGAGTATATACCAAGACCATTTCCTGCAGGTATTCCTTAAAAATATTCTTGATGACCACCATGAGGGAACCGATAGGTGCTTAGTATGGGCGCCTGACTGTCAGCCATGAAGGTTCAGTACTTGGAGAACCCATCTTTTGGATATATGATTCAAGGCAACAAAGGAATGTATGATATATTCGAAGGATGAAATCGAAGGTGCAACTTTCTTGAAGACCAACGTATTTGGAAGACCACTCTTTCGCTAAGGATTCAAGACCCTCAAAGGAGGAGGTGATCTATCTATGAAGGAAGTCATCGAAAGAGCAAGAACCCTGATGACGGGGATCAACCCCGGCAAATCCCATGGTCAGGGACCCTGGGTTAGTCATAGAGATAGGCACAGGTTGGACGATACTCGTTGGCTAACAGGAGAAGCACTTCCTGCTCGATATTATTGCGTGAGGGGGCGATTACAATGGAGGCCAAGACAAGTTCTCGCAAAGCTAGATGAGTAGATGCGTATTGAGTTGTCTTGGACGTCTCCCCTGTTGGAT
The DNA here is from genome assembly GCA_950022295.1 of Bromus sterilis. NCBI lineage: Eukaryota > Viridiplantae > Streptophyta > Magnoliopsida > Poales > Poaceae > Bromus > Bromus sterilis. The sequence continues at coordinate 109,586,065 of OX465596.1, read as the reverse complement.
ATGTGCCCTAGAGGCAAATTAATAAAGATATTTGTCACATATCTGTTTGTTCATAATACGTTATATATTGTGCTAGAACTGTATTAAGCGGAAACATTAATACACGTGTGATATATAACAACCTGGTCCCTAGTTAAACTCAGGCATACTAGCTCATTGGGCAATGGATGATCAAGGTTTCCTGATCATGAGAACATAATAGTCTATTGACAATGAGGTCATATCATTAAGAGAATGATGTGATGGACACACACCCACCTTAAGCATTGCAGTGTGATCAAGTCACATAAGTTCAGCATTGCGATGACTTAATGACATAGTGACTGAATCCTTAGACTGTGATGATCATACATAATTGCTATCTATTAGGATGCTTTGAGTGCATTAACCGTTACACTGAAACATGGACACCGAAAAGGTGTATCTTGGGTATTCCGAAGTAGATATGTTGAGGAGTATGAAATAGATCAGTGCGGGATTTGTCAATCCGAGTGAAGGATCGGTACTCTGGGCCCACTCGGTGGTGTTGCATCAATAGCTTGCAAGCAAGTGACTAGGTCACAAGAGATGTAATATTCGTAGACGAGTAAACATGTTATGTCGGACACGAGGAAGAACTAGGTATTGGATACCTACGATCATACCTCGGACAAACATAGTACCGAAGCACAAAGGGATCAAGTCATATTGTTAACGGTTCAACAACGATGAAGTTTATTCGATGGAAGCTTAGGGGCACATCAAGGATTGTAACCAGATCCCACATGATGGTCATTGGTCAGAGAGTGTCTCGATCATGTCTACTGTTTCCCGGACCGTAGGGTGTCACACTTAAGGGCAATCAATGCATTAAGGATTGATTCGGAATCATCGGTGAAAAGAGAGAAAACATCGGAAATGTACTAGGAGGTGCCGGAAGCTATTCCGGATATTTTGAGAGGTTCAAAATAATATATATTAATGGTTAAATATGTTTTATTATTTAATTGACAGAATTAAATATTAAAAATGATTTAAATAATTAATTTAAAAGGTGAAAAGGTATTTGGGCCTTAAAATGCCCATGAGGGGAAGGGGGAGCCTCCCCCCTTGGGCTTGGCGCCAAGGGAGGGGCCCATCCCCCCTCCTAGCTGCACCACTCCCCCCTTTGGGGGTTTAGTCCCACATGGGGGAAGGGGAGGGGTGGAGCCCCTCCTTGGCCTATATAAGGAGGGGTGGGGGTGCCTTTTTCAACACAACATTGAGTTTCTCTCTCTCTCTTTCTCCGACCTAGAGCGGACTCCCCTGGTTTGGAGTTTGCACCTGGTTGGGGGTTTCACCATCATCCGGACGCCGTCGCGCTGCCGGAATCGGGATCCGGATCAATCTTCTTTCCGCTGCTCTTCTGGTTCGGAGCCCGGAGGGACGTCAGTTGCACCGTACGTGTGTAATCCCGCGAGGCACTACACGTGTGGTGCTACTTCATCTTCGGAGGTTCTTCAACACGACAGGGAGGTTGTAGGATCAGAGTCTAAGCCAACCACGTTCGAGGAACGTTTCCCTCTTTCGGTCTTCAAAGGTATGAACACCGATTCCTTCTGTTACATACATCAACATAACATAGATCTTGGGTTCGGGACTCGTAGGTAGGAAAATTTTTGTTTTCTGCGCCGATCCCCAATAGTGGTATCATGAGCAAGGCTATGCGTAGATGTATTGTACGGGTAGAAGACATCTAGGATGTGGGCATCAATTCTCCAATTGTTACCCTCCTACGTGTACTCGTTTAGCGTTGCGGCAATGTCCAGATCCGACCTTACGCGTACGCGTATGCGAGACTGGTTCCACGCTTGACATATGACTTGTACCATATAAGTGGCTGGGGGCCCCGACAGGGGTGTAATAGAGACGTTTGCAATGGAGGGCGATGTCTCTCTAACATTAGCGATGCGAAGACGTTTGCAACGGAGGGCCCCGACAGGGGTGTAATAGAGACGATTGCAGGATTGGTGTTGTGGTTTGTCTTCGCAGGATAGAAAGCGGTTCTCTCTCGAAACCCCTTAGCAGCCACGTAAAACTTGAAAAAGATAAAGTAGAAGGCGTTTTAACTTTAATTTGCATGTAAGGGGGGATCATAGCTTGTATGATTTACAGTTTTACTTCCTGTCTTGCTAATATGCTAGATATGCGACGGTAGCATGATAGGATAATCTCTCTCAACTCCATGATTGTATTCTCCCTTAGTGGGCACCGCCTGGAAGGATATCTTTATGATAGACATACCGTGACGATCGGGTGTCATACATACATTAGCGATCGCATGAGGTTAGGTTTGGCAAGCCTAGCATATGCAGATATGGCCTTGCTGAACAGCCATACACTAAGGTTCGACTGGAAGGCTTGACATATGTAGATATGAGCTTGGGATACGGATGACCGAAAGGTTAAGCATGAGTCATATAACGGATATGATTGGCATGATGGCCTACCTAGGGAGATGTGTCGTCGGCCGTGTGATATTCGAGGACGATCATTCAAACTAGGATTATGTTAACCACTTAGTAAATTTGGAGAGATGTTTAACTAAGTGGGAGTTTTAGAATTAATTAAAATTGAACTCCAATTATGAACAAAGTCTAAATATGTGTTTTGCAAATAACCATTATAGATGGCTGCACCTCGCCCGTCATTCAACTTAGGGTCATTCCTAGACAAAGACAAACTAAAAACCGATGGGTCAAACTTCACCAACTGGTTTCGCACTCTGAGGATTCTCCTCGTTCCCCTCAAGGTGGCATACGTACTAGAGGCCGCGTTAGGTGACGAACCACCAGCAGATGCTATTCAGGATGAGAAGAATGTCTACCTCTCCAAGACGGATGATTACAACCTTGTACAGAGTGGAATACTTTACTCCATGGAGGCTGAGGTGCAGAAACGCTTTGAGAGGATGGGTGCATATGAGATAATCACCGACCTCAAGGCCGTCTTTGCACCCCAAGCCAGTGCTGAACGTTATGAGGCTTCTGAAGCTTTCTTCTCAGCAAAGATGGATGAACATAGCAGTGTTAGTGAGCACGTGGTCAAGATGTATGGCTACGTTCAACGCTTGAATGCTCTGGAATGTCAGATTCCAGATGAACTTGCTGTTGATAGGGTGCTGCAGTCGCTGCCCCCTAGCTACAAAGGCTTTGTGTTGAACTACAACATGCAGGGGATGACTAAGACCCCTTCTGAGTTGTTCGCCATGCTGAAAACTGCTGAGGTTGAGATCAAGAAGGAGCATGCTGTATTCATGGTCAACAAGACCGTTAAATTCAAGAAGTCTGGCAAGAAGGAGAAGGGAAAGAAGGGAAGCCCGAAGAAGGGTCACAAGCCAGTTGTCACTCCTCGTAAGGCACCCAAACCTGGACCCAAGCCCGGCGTTGAGTGCTTCTACTGCAAGGGTGATGGTCACTGGAAACGCAACTGCCCCAAGTACCTAGAGGATAAGAAGGCTGGCAAGATTGTCAGAAGAGACAAATGTATTGATCTTTTCTTAACAAGCGCTGGGAACAAATCCTGGATACTTGATACATGATCTGTTGCTCATATTTTTAACTCCTCTCGGGGGCTAAGGAATAGGCGACTGTAAGGCCCGATATGCGGTACTGTTCCAGATCTAGGTGTTTCCACCCAGATCCGGGGACGAAGCACATATCGGTCCCACCGCAACATATGACAAAGCCATATGCCCCGGATTTCCAACATGATATCACAACATTACAGATACAAGGATACAACATCTCATACAATCGGCATACAACTGCCTCAAATACAATACAACAGCGGAAGATACATGTCTGAGTACAGACTACAAGCAAAAGCCTAGTGGCAAAGAGAAAACATCGATCCCATAACCACATGGGTCCAGGCCCTCCGCCGGGATCCGCCTAACTAGTCGTCGTCGAGTCTCCACGTGAAACGTCGATCACCATACCTGTTGTCGATCAAGAACCCTGAAAAGAGTTTGGGGGTAGTATCATGAGTACAGAGGTACTCAGCATCCAACTGTAGTGGTCATCTGACCCAGCAAGGACTTCATCACTCGTCATTCTAGGACAACTAGTAGTTTACGGTAAGGAAGGGGTAAGTGGTGAGGTTGCTGCCGCACTAGCATTTGATGAAGTGGCTAAAGATCTAGAGAGTAAGATAAGAAGCCAAGCATTCGATGAGGAATCGCCTCCAACAAGTCTGCTATCCACCTACTACGCAAACATAACACCTATCCTATCCTTGTCCTCCTCTTCGCATCCCGACGAAGAAGAAGAAGTCAAGGCACACACACGTTGATCAAATTACATTAAGATTATCTCAGTTGTGGTTGTCTATGAACAAGGAGTAGGTCTCAAGTCGTCCATAACCGTGGACACGGCTTCTCGAAAATATTTAACCCTGCAGGGGTGTACCAACTGCCCATTAAGAGGCTCCGCACGCACGTCCATCTCTCTCAGTTGCTACCCATCACAGGAAACCATTTTATGATTTAGTTCCAAGAGATCCGAAACGACAGGTCCCTCTAACTAACAACGAACAAATCCGGGTGGCCCCCGGTGAGTCGACATCCATCTCAGGAGCCGGCTGCTCTCTCGATCTGGTCTCTACCGTCTGTCTCGGGTTTGGATAGCCGGTTAATCACACATGGGAAACCGGGTCCTCAGCCGAACAAGGTGGGCCAGCAAGGGAACTATGTCCTCACTGGTCCGGGTTGGTTTAAAAACTACTGGCAGCTGACCAGCACACACACGGTTTCAAATGGTAAATCAGCTTGGGCCACCACTAGAAATGTTTGAAGCTAGGTAGGTAAGAAAAGGGGACCCCATAAAATCCCACACGCGGTTAGGCACGCTCAGTCTTAAAACCAATACCCGGAACTCGGGTCCTAGGTGACTCGAATGGAACAAAGCGTCGGGGCGGGATAGCCTAGACCTTCCATCCTTCGTCGAATATAGTCAACACTATAATAATCATATCATCAACAACAATATAAAAATGTGATATCCCAAACCAAGGAGTAACAGGGTAACATCGTAGCATCCTAAGCATGCATACTAAGCAGGGGCTGAGCAACGAGCAATAGTAACATAGCAGTACAAGGTTTGCTGGGAGGGGACATGGCTGTATCGGTTTGAAAGAGGCTGTAAACATGTGGTAGGATCAAACATCGAACCTAATCCTAGACTAGCATGCAAACCGCTGGTTGAAATAGAATGGATCATAATTAATGTATAGTCATTGCCTGTTGATAAGTCAGGTCCGAAGGTGTAGTCGATCGTACGCTCGCATCGTCTCCGAGAGGTACCCGCGGAAGCACACAAGAGGATAAACACTGGAAAGCAATCAACGAGCAAGCACTCTATTACTACGGGGCAACACAAGATCAAGAAGACAACACACGACACGGCAACGCGATACGGATCTATCGTCGAGAACGGTTACTAACAGTTTAAGTGGGGTATCGGTCACACACGACGAATACCACACGTTTACGGTGGTTCAAGTTGCTTAGCTACAGGTGATCAACCAACGGTTATTACCATGGAAACTCAAGCAAACATGGCGTAGCACACAAACACGTCAAGAGGTGAAGCACAAAGTAAACTATCTATGCTAGTCAATTTAAGTGAGGCACGACCTAAACATGGCATAACACTAAGTGCCGCACGATGATTAAAACATTTGGTACTGTTCTTTACTAAACCATATTTTAGGTTGGTTAATAACAGCAAACAATAGCATAAACACAAAGAACACGAAAAACTAATCAAGTTACATATAAAGAACACCCCAAACGGAGTTACGGTTAAAAAGATACAAGCAAAACAAGTTACGGGCACAAGCTGTATAAACAGGGGTAAATCTATATGCAACAGTGCAGCAACATGACATAGAAATACATATAATGAAATTAGACATGATGCTTAACAATATGAAATTGGAATCACTCAATTCCGATAAACGGTCGCGACGCAACCGTCACCCGAAGTTGCAATAAAATAACAGTTTCAGCAACAACAGCACAATAACATCAGGATCACCACTTTGGAGCAAGATTTAATATAGCTAGAGCACCCAAACATGACAAGTTAAAGCATGGAAATGAAGTACACATGATGCTTAACACATAGGAGAAAGAATCAATGCAATAGGCCTCATGGATTATTCACAATCACCATGCAAAGTTGCAACAAAATATTAACAGCAGCACTTAACAGGAAAAACTAGCAATTAACGGTCTGATGCCCACTTCAGCACACAATTACACAATCAAGATGAGCTCAAATGCAAAAACTTTCTACGTACGAAAGCTAGAGCACGCAAAACTGAGCAACTTTCGTTTTGGGGCCACGTTCATCCGGGCTACGGTTTGATCGCAAATTACAACGCAATATCGAATCAGCAGCAGATTATACTCAGACTTAGAAGAAAAACAACAGCGAAAAAAAATAAAAAAGGGGACGCCCGGGCCTCACCATGGGCTGAGCCCACGAGGCCGGCTGCGCTGGAAGGCTGGCGGATGGGCTGCTCGGGTGGAGGTGGGCCGCCTTGGAGCTGGGCCACGGGGGCGTGAGGCCGGCCCACGTCGGCTGGATCGGGCAGCCGTTCCCGACCGCGGCGGCGGCGGTCGACACCGGTGCAGCTCCGACGAGCGGCTTCCGGCATGGAGGTGCGGGGCGAGGGGATCTGGAGGCGGGCGAGGTCGGGCCGCCGGTTCCAGACGGGGCCGTGACCTGGCGGCGGCGAGGGAGCCTGAGCTCGGGACCTCCCGATCCATGGCGGACGACGGCTGGCCTCCTGATGGTGGCGGCGGGCATCTGCAGGGGAAGGGAGGAGGTCAGGGGCAAGGGGGAAGAGGAGGTCGCGCGCGGGGAAGAGGAGAGGAAGGGAGAGGGAGAGGGAGGAGGAGATGGCCGGCGGTGGCTCCGGCGGCCCGGTTGGCCGGCGTCCTGGCCGGAGGAGGCGGCGCGCGTGCTGGCCTCCACGGGCAGGCAGGTGGAGAGGAGAGAGGAGCACGGGCTGGGGCTGACGTGGCACGCCCGGAGCCCTCCGATCGCCCGATCGGATGGCCGGGAGCAACTGGAGCTAGGGTTTTAGATCTTGGGGGTGTTTTGTGCGAAAATTGGACTATTGTGAGGGGGGTGGCTGCAAATTTGTGCTAGGGAAACCCTAAAAATGGGTGGGAGTGTGGTGGTCTTTATATAGCCCCGGTGGCTGGCAGTTTGCAAAAATATCCCCGTTTTTTCTCTCGCGCGCGCGGTGCTCACGTTCCTGACCGCCGGGGGTCCGCAGTACCTCCGATTCGGGTAAAACTTCGAACTGCGCGATCGGCGCGTCGAGCCGGAGGCGTTCACCTCGCGCTGGAACCGTTCCGAGAACACTTTCTAGCACACTACAAACTATCCCGTTTAATTATTAAACGTGTTTTTTCGTTCCGTTGGCTGCAGCTGGTCTCGTGCGGTTTTCACGACGGTGATCGGGTGAAACCCGATGTCGCAAAGGTCGAGTGTCAGGGTGGCAAGGGTCGGTTTCCGTCCGATACGAGATAAGAGGGGGAAAAATGATCGTCGATCGATAAATCGGGGATGCAACGCCGCAAAGAAATCAGACAATCAAACGATTCACACCGAAAACAAAAATTTTAATTTTTGCAAAAACTGGGCTGTTACTGCTACGCTTGATGAAAGATGAAGTGACGATGCGCGTGGGAAACGGCTGCCGGATTGAAGTGGTGGCGGTCGGCACGAAGCATCTTAATCTCCCTTCGGGATTAGTTTTGATTTTGAATAAGTGCTACTATGTACCCGCATTGAGTGTGAACATCATTAGTGGTTCTTGCTTGAAGCGAGACCACTATTCTTTTAAGTCAGATACAATTGGTTGTGCGATTTATAAGGATGATGTGTTTTATGTTCACACACCGGTGAAAAATGGCTTATTCATTCTTAATCTCGATTGTGATATACTTCATATTGATAACGTAGAGGCCAAAAGATTAAAACCTAGTGGCGAAGAACACATGACGATGTGGCATTGTCGACTTGGTCATATTGGTGAAAAGCGCATGAAGAAGCTTCATGATGATGGACTTCTGGAGTCATTGGATTTTGGATCCCTTGACACATGTGAACCATGCCTTATGGGCAAGATGACAAGGACTCCATTCAATGGAACAATGGAGCGTGCGGAAGACTTGTTAGGGATCATACATTCAGATGTATGTGGACCTATGAACGTCCCCACACGCAATGGTATTCGTTACTTCGTGACCTTCACGGATGACTTAAGCAGATATGGGTATATCTACTTAATGAAACATAAGTCTGAAACCTTTGAAAGGTTCAAGGAATTTCAGAGTGAGGTCGAGAATCAACTCGGGAATAAAATCGAGCACCTTCGATCCGATCGAGGAGGCAAGTATTTAAGTCACGAGTTTGGCGATCATCTTAAGACTTGTGGCATCGTACCACAACTTACGCCGGCAGGAACACCTCAGCGTAACGGTGTTTCTGAGCAACGTAATCGAACTCTATTGGATAGCGTACGATCGATGATGTCTCATACCGACTTACCTGTGTCATTCTGGGGGTATGCATTAGAAACTGCCGCTTACATTCTTAATAGGGCACCGTCCAAATCCGTAAAGACAACACAATTTGAGGAATGGCATGGAAAGAAACCAAAGTTGTCTCACTTGAAGATTTGGGGTTGTGAGGCTTATGTTCGGAAACTTCAGCCTTACAAACTTGAATCAAAAGCGGATAAGTGCATCTTTGTGGGATATCCAAGGGAAACTATTGGATACACCTTCTACAACCAGTCTGAGGGAAAAACGTTTGTCGCCAAGACTGGATGCTTTCTTGAGAAAGAGTTTCTTTCGAAAGAATTGAGTGGGAGGAAAATAGACCTCAACGAGATGATTGACCAATCACTCCAAGTGGAAGAAATGTCAATGGAAGTTGTTCCGGAACCATCTTCCGTAGTGGGAGCTGAAGAGAACGGTCATCATGATATTCATAACGATCGTGACATACATGATGATCATGATCAAGATGAAGAGGATCCTATTGTACCCCACAGGTCATCAAGAGCCCGAGTAAAAACTCAGTTTTATGGGCAACTTGTCAATGCGGTCATGTTAAATGAACCTGACGAACCTGCGAACTACAAAGAAGCAATGGAAGGACCCGAGTCCGAGAAATGGCTGGAAGCCATGAAATCCGAGATAGACTCCATGTATGCCAACAAAGTATGGACTTTGGTGGATATTCCCGAGGACCAAAAGGCCGTCGAGAATAAGTGGATATTCAAGAAAAAGACTGACGCAGACGGAAACGTATCTGTCTATAAAGCTCGACTTGTCGCAAAAGGTTACCGACAAATTCAAGGAGTTGACTACGAAGAGACTTTCTCTCCCGTAGCGATGCTAAAGTGTATCCGGATATTGCTAGCAATTGCTGCCTATTACGATTATGAAATATGGCAGATGGATGTGAAAACCGCGTTCCTAAATGGCAACATTGAGGAAGAGTTGTGTATGGTACAACCGGAAGGTTTTATTGATCCTAAGGACGCTGGTAAGGTATGCAAACTTCAATGGTCCATTTATGGGTTGAAGCAAGCATCTCGGAGCTGGAATCTTCGTTTTGATGAGGTGATCAAAGCTTTCGGATTTGTCCAAAATGAAGAAGAATTCTGTGTTTATAAGAAAGCGAGTGGGAGATCTGTGGCATTCCTAGTACTATATGTGGATGACATATTATTGATAGGGAATGATGTGAAATTTCTAGAGGGGGTAAAGGAATATTTGAATGGACAATTTTCCATGAAGGACCTAGGTGAAGCTGCATACATATTAGGCATTCAAATCTATAGAGATAGATCAAGACGCCTATTAGCACTGAGTCAGAGAACTTACCTTGAGAAGATATTGAAGAGGTTCAATATGGATAACACGAAGAGAGGCCTCTTTCCCGTTATGAAAGGAAGTAAATTGAGTGTGACTCAATGCCCAGCAACAACAAAAGAAAGGGAGGAAATTTCCTCAAAGCCCTATGCCTCAGCCATAGGTTCTATCATGTATACTATGCTGTGTACTCGACCAGTTGTGGCCCTGGCGGTTAGTCTGACTAATCATTTCCAAAGTAATCCTGGAATGGATCATTGGATTGCAGTGAAGAACGACCTTAAGTACTTACGAAGAACTAAAGATCTGGTTCTTGTCTATGGAGGATGTGAAGAAGAGCTCGCCGTAACAGGTTACGTCGATGCCAGTCTTGGTACTGATCTCGATGACTCAAAATCCCAGACGGGATACGTGTTTATATTGAATGGTGGTGCGATTAGCTGGAGGAGCGGCAAGCAGTCAGTCGTCGCCCAATCTACGATGGAGTCAGAGTATATTGCCGCTTGCGAAGCGTCAAATGAAGCGCATTGGCTGAAGAAGTTCGTCATTGAGCTTGGTGTATTCCCTAGTTGCACTGACCCTGTTAGCATTCATTGCGACAATACGGGTGCCATTGCTAACGCAAGGGAGCCGAGGACTCACTCTAAAGCCAAGCATATTCTCCGGCGTTTCCATGTGACGCGGGACTACGTTAAGGATGGTCATACTAGGATTTGCAAAATACATACGGATCTGAATCCGTCAGACCCAATGAATAAACCTCTTCCACAACCCAAGTTTGAACAACACCGAGAGACTATTGGTGTTAGATACATACCTGATGTAAACTAGTGTAATTTGTACTCTAGTGCAAGTGGGAGACTGTTGGATATGTGCCCTAGAGGCAAATTAATGAAGATATTTGTCACATATTTGTTTGTTCATAATACGTTATATATTGTGCTAGAACTGTATTAAGCAGAAACATTAATACACGTGTGATATATAACAACCTGGTCCCTAGTTAAACTCACGCATACTAGCTCATTGGGAAATTGACGATCAAGGTTTCCTGATCATGAGAACATAATAGTCTATTGACAATGAGGTCATATCATTAGGAAAATGATGTGATGGACACACACCCACCTTAAGCATTGCAGTGTGATCAAGTCACATAAGTTCAGCATTGCAATGACTTAATGACATAGTGACTCAATCCTTAGACCGTGATGATCATACATACTTGCTATCTATTAGGATGCTTTGAGTGCATTACCCGTTACACTGAAACATGGTAACTGAAAAGGTGTATCTTGGGTATTCCGAAGTAGATATGTTGAGGAGTATGAAATAGATCAGAGCGGGATTTGTCAATCCGAGTGACGGATAGGCACTCTGGGCCCACTCGATGGTGTTGCATCAATAGCTTGCAAGCAAGTGACTAGGTCACAAGAGATGTAATATTAACAGACGAGTACCATGTTATGTCGGAGACGAGGAAGAACTAGGTATTGGATACCGACGATCATACCTCGGACAAACATAGTACGGAAGCACAAAGGGATCAAGTCATATTGTTAACTGTTCAACGACAATGAAGTTTATTCGATGGAAGCGTAGGGGCACATCAAGGATTGTAACCAGATCCCACATGATGGTCATTGGTCAGAGAGTGTCTCGATCATGTCTACTGTTTCCCGGACCGTAGGGTGTCACACTTAAGGGCAATCGATGCATTAAGGATTGATTCGGGATCATCAGTGAAAAGAGAGAAAACATCGGAAATGTACCGGGAGGTGCCGGAAGCTGTTCCGGATATTTTGAAAGGTTCAAAATAATAGATATTAATGTTTAAATATGTTTTATTATTTAATTTACAGAATTAAATATTAAAAATGATTTAAATAATTAATTTAAAAGGTGAAAAGGTATTTGGGCCTTAAAAGGCCCATGAGGGGAAGGGGGAGCCTCCCCCCTTGGGCTTGGCGCCAAGGGAGGGGCCCATCCCCCCTCCTAGCCGCACCACTCCCCCCCTTTGGGGGTTTAGTCCCACACGGGGGAAGGGGAGGGGGTGGAGCCCCTCCTTGGCCTATATAAGGAGGGGGGGGTTCCTTTTTCAACACAACATTGAGTTTCTCTCTCTCTTTCTCCGACCTAGAGTTGACTCCTCTGGTTTGGAGTTTGCACCTGGTTGGGGGTTTCACCATCATCCGGACGCCGTCGCGCTGCCGGAATTGGGATCCGGATCAATATTCTTTCCGCTGCTCTTCTGGTTCGGAGCCCGGAGGGACGTTGGTTGCACTGTACGTGTGTAATCCCGCGAGGCACTACACGTGTGGTGCTACTTCATCGTCGGAGATTCTTCAACACGACAGGGAGGTCGTAGGATCAGAGTCTACGACAACCACGTTCGAGGAACGTTTCCCTCTTTCGGTCTTCAAAGGTATGAACACCGATTCCTTCCGTTACATACATCAGCATAACATAGATCTTGGGTTCGGGACACGTAGGTAGGAAAAATTTTGTTTTCTGCGCCGATCCCCAACATCCCCTCCCAGCCTTTATATACTAGGCTAGGTCTCGGGGAGTCCGTACTATGTTACAGAGATGGTTTCCTAGTTCTAGTCTTTGCCTTGTACGCCAAGTTGCACCTTCCATGTTGGTCGCGGACTCCTACGTTGGTGCCTGGTTGGGCCAATCGTGGGCTTGTCGTAGCTTCCCAGAGGGCCTTCTGTCTTCATACGCACCTGGTAGCCTTTCACGCAGGAGTCGCGGGGTCACCCCCTCGTCAGTAGCCCCCGAGTGCCTGGGGGACTCGAAGAGTCGCGTAGGGACTCGAATTCATCTGCGCTTTATTGTATGCAAGCGTGGCATCGCCACGGGTCGCTGGCCGTTTTGAGCCATGAAAATATCCGTTTCGAGGGATTGCTAACCTGAAAGGGCCCAAGGAGTCGACTGGTCGAGCCTTGGTGAATTTTTCTAGTATCAAATACCACAGTAGCCCAATCAAGCTCACGTCCCTCGACATGAACTTGGAATGACCGGTGTCAAGTAAAGTCATGCCGCTGCAGGTCTTATAGGATCAATTGCTGCCAGTCTAAGCACATAGCCTGAGCGCGTCCGCTCGGCTCTTTCTATCATGCGAGCGCATGGAAAAGGTCGGGAGTGAAATCGCTCTGCGGCAAGTCCCGGCCCGGCCGTTCTGCGCAGCGGGGTCTTACCTACACACTAAGCTTGCGTGGCATCTGGGTACAATGTGTCGTAGCCCATGCATAATTGTTTTTGTAGAGGCATGAAGCCTGGTTAGCGATGCACCCACTTGGAATAAACAATCAAGTGAGTTTTTTTAGCAGTCACTCGTGGAGTGTTGTAATGAACTCAGGCGAGGAAAATAAGAAAGCACCCACTCGTAATGTCGTCGAGTGCGCGAGTAAGTCATGTTTTTTGAATTGCTGAGTCTCTTTTGCGAGTAGTCACTCGAATGCTTTACTTCTTTCGGGCTGAGGGAGCACCCGAACTCTGAGAGTATGTATTTTTTGCTGGTGCGAGTGGTCACTCGAGCACATTTTGCCTTTTGGGTGAGGAAGCACCCGAACTCGAATAAAGTTACTCCCAATGGGAGTAAAAGATTTTTGAAATAACATGAAAAAGTTTGTAAAGAGATGGATGCTGACCGAAGATGCGTGCTTGAGACGCGTTGCTGTGACGTTCACTGGTTCGCCTGACAGGTTGGGTCGCCATGTTAAGTGAAATTGAAGTGACTTGACATCTGTTGCCCGAAAATTTCGCACTTCGTGATGATGGCCCTCGTTTTTCGCGCGCGATGGGCGGTATGGTTAGTGCGCCGGTTGAGTTTTCCATGTTTCTCGGCTATCGTGGGATCGTGCCACGTCTGCTAGATTCCATAATGAGTGGTGACGATTTGCTTGCTCCGGCTATTGGTTAAATACCGGGGGTTCTAGTGTGTTTAGGTTTTTACCTATCCATTGCCTTCTCCTGCCTCTCTTTCTTCTTCCTTCATTGTTGTTTGCCTTCTGCCTGCATTTTCATGCTGCTTGCTAGTTTAATATCCATGTCCAAACGTCCCCGTAGTGCAGCGCATGAGTCGGCGAGGATGACCGACAGATGAGAGCGCTCTGCTTTTGGAGCTGCAGATCTGGATGAGCTGCTGGTCGACGGCGTGGTGGCGCGTGATGCCGCCCGGATTCCTGGGGATGAGGAGGTTCCTGCGCCCCGTCCAGATGAGCAGGTATGCTTTCAGAGTTTCTTCCCCCGTGGTTTTGCACTTCCCATTCATCCTTTCCTCCGAGGGTTGCTTTGCGCCTATCAGTTGCAACTGCATGATTTGACCCCCAATGGGATTCTGCACATTGCCTGTTTCATTACGCTCTGTGAGGGTTTTTTGGGGATCTATCCCCATTGGGGCCTCTGGAAATGTCTCTTCAATGTGAAGAGGACAAATTCTGAATATGCCATTGGGGGAGTGGGTATTTCCATTAAGGAGAAATCTGCCTATTTTGATCTGGAGAAGCTGGACTCCGTCTTTTCGTGGCGGAGGAGCTGGTTTTATCTGAAGGACCGATGCGTTGAGGGCCAGCGACTTGGTCTGCCCCCTTTTGATCCTGCTGCACGGGCGGTTAAGCGATCTTCGTGGGCGCATCCGTTGTCTGCTCGCGATTCGTCTCTCGTGGAACCGCTTGTGAAGAGGATTACTGCTTTGAAGGATGAATTGACTGGCGGCCATCTTATCTCCGTGTTTGTCAAGAGACGTGTGCAGCCGCTTCAACATCGGGTGCGTCCCATGTGGCAATACACTGGGCCTGATGACTCGACCAGGTGTTCACCCGAGGAGTTTTCCGATGACGACCTTTTGTCCCGGGTTCAGCATGTCACAAAGTGCATGCGAATTGGGGAGCAGAGTCTTGTTCGTCCTTACTCTGTTGACTTGCCGCTTCCTCAGGTACTTGTCTTTGATTTATTTTTTGTACTGGTGATCCATTTTTGTTGACTGATGATGTTGGTTTGGTCTGTAGGGTCACATCCCTTTGTTGAAAAATCCACCGCAACCTGAAGATGCGGATATACTTGATGAACCTGGTGAGGTTGATGTTGATCTTGTGCCTGCGGGTGGTGGGGGTGCTTATGGCGCTTCAGGTGCTGTTGTTGTCGAGTTCGCGGGTGCCCCACTGTCAGTTGCTGATGACTCTGGGGATTCAAGTCTTCTTCGTGTCAAGCGCACTCGCCCTGCGAGTGGTCGTGATGCGGCGGGTGACGGTGATGACTTGCCAGCGGTCGTGCAGCCTGCTGTGCCGTGTCCTCCTGCCGCTGCCTCGAAGAAACGCAGGTTCGGGATATTGCTGCGTCCAGGGGCTGCGCCTGCTGGGTTAGTATACATTTCCGCTTTGTCATCTCTGATTTTCATTGCTTTGGCTGGTGTTCTGAAGATAAACTGTCTTGTAGTACTGCTCCTTCTCCGGCTGCTTCCTCTGCGAGTGCTGGTGCTGTCGCTGCTCCTTCGACTGATTCTGGTGCTGCGTCTGATCGGCTGGCTGGTTCCGCCACTCCTGCGGCTTCGGGTGCTGGGACGACTCCTGTGACTGCAGGCGCGGAGGGAACTTCTGTGATTGCTCCGTCTGGGGGGTCCGCCGTGGCTATTGCGGATCCTAAAGGGGACTTTCCTCCGGACGTTAAGCCTGTGATCCCTGAGGAGCAGTTCTTGACGAGGCGGGATCTTTCTGCCGAGGATAAAGCGAAGTTGTTTGATCGTATGGCAGAGCAGGTATGTGATTTTTTTGCCCTTCTGTGCTTTTCTATAGTAGCCCCTAAGGCTACAAGCAGTCACTTGTGAGTGGTTGTGGTCTGCGATTTTGGTCTTCGCTTATACATATTGGGAGCACGGCAGTGCTCCCAATGGGAGTAGCCCCCGAGGCTGCAAGCAATCATTTGTGATTGGTTGTAGTCTTTGATTTTCTTCTTTCCTTTGCTCTTGTCTTGACGTATTTTCTTGGGTGCAGCCTTTGTTCCGGATGTGCGAACGTGTGTTGTCTGAAACTGATCGGTGGAGACGCGCTCACGACTCGGTCCAGGGGAGCTTGACTGTTATGAGACGTGAGATCCTGATTCTTGGTCTTTGCTTCTTTTGCTCATTGAGTTTGCCTGGCTGATGTTTTGCTCCGTAGGCCATAAGAAGGGTGCTGACAAGCGGGCGGAGGCTGCAAATAAGGAGCTTGCCGAGCTTCAGGCTGCTCTGGAATCCAAGGAAAAGGAGCTGCAGGGGCAGCATGGAGAACTCGAGCGGTTGCGGCGGGTGGAGCAACACTTTCTCCAGGTCGAGAAGGCTGAGTGCGAGCGCCTGCAGGATTTGGCGAGCTCTCTGACTGGTGACTGGGCTCTTCCTGTCGTTCGTTTACTGGGGTTTGTTTGTCTCTGAGATTGTTGGAATTTTAAACTTTTTCCATTTTCCAGGTTCTGCGGGTATTGGAGCGATGGAGGTTGCTGCTGCAGGTTCGGGTGTTCTCCATGGCTCTGTAGATGCTGTCTCGGGCGCTGTTGTCGCTGTTGGGGATGTCTGTGCTCGGGCTTCAACTCTCCTGAAGCTTCTCCATGAGCATATGTTCCCAGATGCGGCGGAGCGTCCTGAGGGTATTGATTCTCTGGTAGCTGCCTTCGGTCCGGATGGTGATCAGCTGGAGGGCTTGGTTCGTGAGAACGTGGTGAGTGGGATTGCCATGTCTATTGTTGTTCTTTTGGGCCATGGTCTCCCTATTGAGGATTCCATGGTGGATACTTTGCCTGATTACACGGACGAGCAGAGTGCTCGGGCTACTCGGCTGGCCCGCCAGCTGCAACTGGTCGTAGAGGCGAACAATTTTGCAACCGAGGAGTAGGGTGACCCTGTTTTTGTTTTGAAAACTTTCCGTTGTAATGTGCCTCCTGCGGGACGGCGGATCTAATTCATGGACCTGCTTTACTTTCTTGTGCTGCTTGTTGCCTTGTTTATTTTGACTTGTTTCTCTTTGCGGTAGGCCACCCCGGGCGTTTCTCGGGCTTGGAATTTGCTGAAGGAGGATGCTCGTGAAGGTGCTTGCGAGTCCGTTTGTTTGAGGCTGAAAGAGGGCGAGCGTGAGATCGTTCGACTGAAAGGTGCTCTTGCGGTCCATCGCTCGAAACGCGAGCGTGCTGGGGCTGTCTTGGATGGCTTGGCGGCTTGGATGGTGAATTTGTCTGACCTTCTGAAGGGTGAGTTTGGTTTTTTCTTCGACCGCTCTGCTGCGCGGGTTCTTTCCTTTGTGCTCTGTGGCTGACCTTCCTTCTTCGTTGCGAAGTTCTTGCTGGGCGTTCTCGCGAGGAAGAGGAGGAAGTACAGTCTGAGTTGCTGTGGCTGGAGGACCCGGTTGTGCAGGCAAACAATCCTTTCTGGATGGATAGGGCGCGTGCTCGGGTGTTCCCCATTTTGCGAATGCGGGTTGAGACGGTACCGCGGGCTCTTGATTACTGTCGCGGGGTTTTTGGCAGGATTTTTGCTGAGTTTTACCCTTTGGATCCTGTCCCTTCATCTCTTGAGAAGCTTTGTCGGATGTTCTCCCAGCCTGCGGATCTTTGACACGTAGTTAATCACCAGATTTATGCGGGTGCTCGCTGTGCTTTTGCCTTTGTCCATATTCATTGGCCGGGGGTTGATGTTATGTTGGCAGCTCGAGGTCCTCCTGGTGGTCGAGCTCAGCCGATGGATGACCATTACGCCGTGGAGGATGAGCCTGCAAATGAAGTTGTGAAGTGGGTGGTCGAGGATAATGACCGTCGGTTGGGTGCTCTGTGTAAAGTAAAGTCAGAGCCTGGGGATTAGCCTTTGCTTGTTGTTCGTTCCTTTGCTGAGCAACATTTTGTTGCTGTTCTATTTTGCTTTACTTTGTTCGTCTGCTGTAAATCAAACTTGCGTGGTATAGGTTTGTCTTGTCGGCTGCTGAATTTTGAGAGAGGGGTCCCTTCTCGCTGATTTTTAGAGTCGCGTATGCGAAGAACGCCTCGGGGGGTGGCTGCCTCGGCGAGCCCCCGAGTGCCAAATATTTAGAGTCGCGTTTGCGAGGAACGCCTCGGGGGGTGGCTGCTTCGGCGAGCCCCCGAGTGCTAATTTTTTAGAGTCGCGTTTGCGAAGAACGCCTCGGGGGGTGGCTGCTTCGGCGAGCCCCCGAGTGCCAATTTTTTAGAGTCGCGTTTGCGAAGAACGCCTCGGGGGGTGGATGCTTCGGCGAGACCCCGAGTGCCAATTTTTTAGAGTCGCGTTTGCGAAGAACACCTCGGGGGGTGGCTGCTTCGGTGAGCCCCCGAGTGCCAATTTTTTAGAGTCGCGTTTGCGAAGAACGCCTCGGGGGGTGGCTGCTTCGGCGAGCCCCCGAGTGCCAATTTCTTAGAGTCGCGTTTGCGAAGAACGCCTCGTGGGGTGGCTGCTTCGGCAAGCCCCCGAGTGTCGATGAAAAGAACTTTTGGAAAAATACTTTCAATATTTCTCCTTTGTTTCTTACACGAGGGGGTGTTGTTGCTTGAAGAGAACCCCTTTATTTGGATCGATGGCTTAGTAGCCCTAAGGACGGTAGATTGCTGTGGCTCCCTTTTGCTTCTATGGTAGGGCCTCTACCTATGATGATGTGGCTCCACTGGCTTGGTGTGCTCCGAAGGTTTTTGATATTTTGTGGAATTCTTTGTCGCAGCGGTCGGATCTGATGAAGCTGCCGCTGACTGTGATCACTCCTCGCGGGCCTGGAATTTTCATCTTGAGGTAGGCGTAGTGTGGCACTGCCATGAAACGCGTGAAGGCTGGTCGTCCTAGAATGGCGTGGTATTGTGATTTCCAGTTGACCACTTCGAAGTCCAATGTCTCTCTGCGGAAGTTGCTCATGCTGCCTCCGAGGGGGTATACTTCTTTCCCTGGCACGATTCCATGAAACGTTGTGCCTGAAGTTTTCAGTGGGTTCTGGTGAATATGATGTTGATTCCGCTGCTGCCGTCCATGAAGACACGTGACATGTCGTAGTTTCCGATTCTTGCTTCAAGTACTAGTGCGGCGTGTCCTGGGCGTGGGATGGCTGGCGGGTCGTCTTCCCGGGAGAAGGTGATTGACGAGGGGGTGACCCCACGACTCCTACGGATGAGCCTACCTGGTGTCCATGAAGGCAGAAGGCCCATGAAGATACAGCCTCGGCCCACTAGTTGGCACCGACGTAGGAGTCCGCGACTCATAAGGAAGGTGCGAAGACCTGCCGTACGGAGCAAGCTAGGGTTAGAAAAGCTTACCTGTAAACGTAGATGAACTCCCCGAGACCTAGCCCGGTATATAAGGGCTAGGAGGGGCGACGCCAAAGACATCTAATATCACCTGTAACCCTAGCCTTGAGCGCTCCAGCCTTGGCCTCCATTGTAATCTCATCTCCCCCATTAATAATATCGAGCAGGAGCGAGCCTTCCTGTTTGCCGACGAGCTATCGTCCAACCTGTGCATCTCATGACTAACCCAGGGTCCCTGACCATGGGATTTTCCGGGGTTGATCCCCGTCAATTGGCGCCGTCTGTGGGAACTACACAGGTTGGGATCACGATCTCGGCGGTCCCGTCTTCAGCAAGATACAACTCAAGGGCAAGAACCAGATCTAGCCCACTCGAAGGATTCAAGATCACGGCGGACATCTTCGCCACCCCATCAAGACCACTCGAGCTACAGTTGTGCCAGGACCGATACTGTCGGGACCCGGGGTTAGCGTATGCAAGTCCCGCTACGACATAGTCATATGGAGAGCCAAGAACCGTACCCACTTGTCTAAGAAGACAAAGCCAAGCACAGAACGTTCTCGGAAAGCATCGTATGTGAGGGGCATCCCATCCAGGCTGGATGATCAACTGAGATGGGTCCTCATCGTCCGCACACAAGTCTAAATGATATGGGTGATGAACTCCCATATTCACAGACAAGTCGCCTCAACCATACTATCGACTATCTCATAACTCTTACATAGACTTACTCCAGCCCGATCACTTAGTCGGGGTCTAGGGCGGGCTCGATCATACCACAAAGTGTGTACGAGACAGAGTCTCGAACAATCGCATCGCGATGCCCCAAGCTGCGCACATCTAAGGGCCACTTGGTGTATGAAAGACCGCCAGCCAGATCACAACTAAGGTCTCGAAAACCCATACAAAGACATGTATGTTATAAACATACACGCAGCACACATGCCTTGTATGAACAGCAGGTATCATTGCAATTCTCTACATAGTATACAACTTTATTGATAACTCTTACAGAGTGCACACAGAGATCACAAGTCGGTGATCCAACATTACATCAAACATGCGGAAGAAAAGTAGGTCTGAGTACAGAAAAGTTTAACAAATGGCTTAGAGAAGCCTTATCAAAAAAACAAGCCCTCCACGAGGGAACGAGTCATCTGACTGGGACTACACTAGCTTGGTCTTGGTCTGAGTCTTCATTCTTCGAGCTTCAGGGAGAAGCCACCATCGGGGTCGGTGGGTTCATCTAAAACGTAGAATAAGCAAACGTGAGTACAAAGTCGTACTCAGCAAGACTTACGTAGGAACTACACTACTCATGCACATGTATCAAGGTCAAGGGAGGTGGAGTTTCACTTGCAGAAGTGCCAGCTTTGACTTGGCTAGTCCTGAACTACGAGTACCAGACTTGAGGTAGGAAGCGTACACGAGTCCACTACATCTCCAACCAATTACACCACTATGGTGCCTTCCTCGACTTCACCACGAGAAAGCACGCCATAGCACTCACACTTATCTTGGTGTATTTTAGAAGTATCCAGTTCAAGTTGTCTAATAATCAAGCTAAGCTTTCCAAGCAGTCCTTAACCGCGGACGCGGCTATTCGAATAGTTTTGTTAACCCTGCAGGGGTGTACTACTACACACACATGACCATCAGTTACCGCCTTTGGCCTCGACACCATTCAAGGGGTGTCGGCGAGGATGTTCACCAGAACACTTCGCCCACAGCTCCGTTCTAGTCCAGAGAGTCGCCTATCTGAGGGGGATCCGTATGGAAGTCCGGCCGAGGTTCCAGTACAGCCTCCAACGATGTGTGCAGGGTCCCAAGCCGGTCTTGAAAAGCCGTTCATCCACTTCGCAGACCGTGCCACAGCCCTACCAGAACTCCAAACTACTGCGACTTCTGGGGTTCGAACGGGGTGAGGTACTAGGATGAGAGGGGCCAGTGAGCCCAATGTGTGGTTGTACCCTTCTTCTTGGATCACCACACAAGAACTCGGACTTAAGGCGGTGTTCAACGAGACAACCCACTGTGTACTCCTACACAACCTCTCATCGTTCACCTTGTATTAGGGTGGATTCACCAACACAGTTTCACTTTCATCAACACCATGTTCACCATCATCCCGACTCACATCAAAAGCAACCTCATTGTACTACTAAGCATGCAACAAGAAGTAACAGTTGCAGGGGCCACATGATATCAACCAACTCCTACATCTGCTAGGATTGTGGTTTGCTTACTACTGTGACAAGATGATAGGTCATGCAAAGGACATGGGTTCAACTATGCGGTAGCATCGATACAAGGTGATCTCCTAAACATGCATAAGCGAGACTGAGAGGGAATTGGCATTTTATAGACATGATCAATGGGGGTTTGCTTGCCTTGCTGACGGGGTTCAGTCACGGGGTCTTCAACGAAGGGGGTGATCTCGGGTTCCGGCTCCACTTCTATTAGCAACATGACAATCATAGGGTCAACATAATGTACAATGCACAATCACATGAATAAGATTGTAATGGTGATGTTCATGGTTGCATTGTGTGGACAATTCTATTTAAAAGGAGTATATTGCAAATGAATTGCAAATTCAAACTCCAATTTGAATTCAATTTAGCCAAGTTGCATATGACATTGTTTGAACAAGTTAAACCATTTTGAAATGTGTATGATATGCCTCTGAAGTTCAAGTATAATGTGATATATTGATATTGTTCAAAATGCAAAAGCATTTGAAATGAATTTGATTTAATTTCATTTAAACCAAATAGAAAATGCTACTGGTCCCAATTTAAATTCAACTCAAACATGGTTGAAAGTTGGATACTTGGATAGCTTATTTTCTCCTGATCATTTTTCATATATTATTTGTTAAATTTGGAGTTAATATGAACTTTCTATGAATTTCCAAAGTTTGGGGTAATTTCTGCCTTTTCTGGAATTTTCTGGATTGATATAAACATTTATTCGAATTACTGCGTCATGCTTGCGCAAGGGTGACGTCGGGGGGGGGGGGCTGACATGTGGGGCCAGCATGTCAGTGGGTTAGTTAACTAACCCGGTTAGTTTTAACTAACCAGGGATTACTTAGTGGCCTGGGCCCACTGGTCAATGGCCCAGGGGGTGGATTAGGGGGGGGTTAAGGCCTAATGACTGTAGCCACGTCAGACTCGCCGGCGTTAAGCCGCCGGTGGCCATGGGATGCGGCGGCGCTGCACGGGGACGGTGTTCCAGGGGGTATCTGGTGCGCTCATTGCACCGTTGGGACCCCCGTGCTCCCGCGCGTCGAGGGAGGTAGGCCAGCGTCTTGGGGGTGGCCGGAGTTGACGCCGGCGTCGACTTGCGCGGCGGCCGTGGTATGGCATCGACGGGAAGGTGGCTAGAGTGCACGATTTTGAGCGTTGGGTGGCTCTTTGGACTCCTGGGGGCTCCAGGAGCTGCATGGGCACCTTGGGGTCGATGAATGACGCACAGGGCGAGCTCCAGTCCAGCCATGGCGGCGGACGTGCTCGGCTCTAATGGAGGCTGAAGCTAGGAGAAACAATCCATGGAAAAAACATAGGGCTTCCGTTCCTCTTCTCACCAGGAGTTCGACGGAGCAGCCGGAGGGGACGTAGATGACGAGGAGGCGACGAATTTCGCCGGGAATGGTTGCGGATCCGGCGGCGGCTTGTTGACGATTCCGGTGATTTGAAGGCGAATCAGCTCCCGATCCTTGGCAAGGTGACAAAGACGACGTCGGTGAACACCAAGGACACGATGGCGCGGCCCCACGACGACGATGGCTACGCGATCACGGCGGCGCGCTCCACGGTTGTTCTCGGGCGATGACAAAAACGGCGAAAGGGCGAATGGGGAGACGTATCCCGTGGGTGGAATGGATGAGGGAGACGTTTGGGCGTCTCCAGGCGTGAGGAGGTGGCGCGGGAGAAGCAGGAGGTGGCCAGGGGCTCGTCGGCGGCCACGACATGGTCGCCACGCAGCTCCCTGCGTGCTGGCCTGGGGAAGACGACAAGGAGCGGGGATGGGCCTGGGCTGCGGGGCGACAAGTTGGGCCCCTTTGCCCAGGTAAGTTTCTTTTTCTTTTTATTTCTTTTTTGTTTCTTTTCTGCATTGTGTTTTGGCACTTCTAAATAAATATCAAACCATTTTTAAAAATGCGGAAACTTTTTATATGGCCTCATATTATATTAGACTAGCCACTTATAAAGTTTGGCACTTTTTAAAATTCAAATTATTTGAACATTAAATCAAATAGGGTTTTTTGAATTAATCCATGCTCCTGTTTGAATATTTGAAAAATCCATGAGCATGGGGTGGGTCCCACATCACTTGATATGTGATCACACTCATTTATAGGACTTTTCAAAAATACAAAAGGAATTTTTGGAGAAACTTTTTATCTGGCCTTTTGAATTAATTCATCTGGGGGGTGTTCTCTCTCCCATTTTGATTTCTTTTGAAAATTTTAACATGATGCAAAGGCCTAAGCTTACCCTAGCACATACTCCCTCCGTAAAGAAATATAAGAGTGTTTAGATTACTAAAGTAGTGATCTAAATGCTCTTATATTTCTTTACGGAGGGAGTACCTAACTTGGGGATGTGACAGATACTACGGTAACTGCCAAGTGCAGCGCCAGTGCTGAAGGAGTCGACGACCCAGAAGAACGGCGAGGGGCCTCTACGAAGGAATTCCACTCGACGAACTGCGACGCGCAGCGGAGGACTCACAAATATTTCGACAACCCACCACCGCCCGGGCACCCGCCGCACATCAAGACGATGACTACGAGATCGAATCTAGTGATCAGCAGAACAACCGCCAAGGAAGAAGGAATCGACGACCCAAAAGACGCGCATGGGAGATCTACGGCGAGGCCCCAATGAACGAGCCACATCACGCAGCCGCACAACCGACGACCACCCGACGACACGCCGTCGCGCGAGCACCTGCCGCCAACCAAAACAGCGACTCCGAGACACCTGTAGGCGAGTACTACGACCCAGATCGAAGACCGGATGAATTCGCCAACCTCATCAAGAACCAAGACATGAGTCGAGGAATCGAAACCGACCCTCGTTTCCACGAACACCCGAAGGATCACGAGCAGATCTTCAGAATCTCAAGAAGGAAGAGGCACGCCGGATCTAGCAAACT
Source organism: Bromus sterilis (assembly GCA_950022295.1). Classification (NCBI taxonomy): domain Eukaryota; kingdom Viridiplantae; phylum Streptophyta; class Magnoliopsida; order Poales; family Poaceae; genus Bromus; species Bromus sterilis. The sequence goes on along the minus strand of OX465596.1, from coordinate 109,561,713 downwards.
CACGGCTAGAGAACATCTAGCAGGACCCTGCACGATCCACAACTTCGAGGATGACTGGGGACGCGTCAGGTCAGGTCACACCTTGAGAGACTGCCGCCTGTTCAACGAGCTAGCCGACGACCTCAAGAAAGAGAAGCAGAAAGAAGACAGACGCAATCGGCGACCCGAGCAATCGCCGGCCTCAAACTCGGAAGGACGTCACAGCCCGCCGCAAGAACAAGTGCTCATGATCCAGGAAGGAAGGGTACCGCAAGCACAACGCACGCCCACACCCTGCAGGCTAGAACAGCTGAGAGCATAAACATAGTCGAAGTTTACCAGCTACATGACACGGAGACCAGCATCACGTTCTCACAAGAAGACCATCCATCAGCAGTCCCAAGACCGGGGCATGCGCCCCTAGTACTCGATGCACAAATCGGAGGGTACGACATGGATAGGGTCTTCATGGATGGAGGCAGCAGCATGAACATCATCTTCGCCAGCACCCTGCAAAAGATGCTGATCCCACGATCAGTATGGAGAAAATCAAGCACCGAGTTACACGGGGTAGTCCCAGAAGAAGCAGCCACATCCCTCGGAGTCATCAAACTCAAAGTTGTCTTCGACAACCGACGCAACTTCGCCAAGCACGTCCTCGAGTTTGAGGTACTCGACTGGCAATCGCAGTATCACGCCATATTGGGGCGGCCAGCATTCGCGCAATTCATGGCGGTCCCACACTACGCCTGCCTCAAGCTCAAGATGCCAGGATCATCGGGAGTCCTCACAATCAACGGAAGCTTCATCAAAGCAGATCAATGTGATCGTAACTTCCACAGAATCTCCGACACATTCGGAGCCGAACAAGAACTGAGAGAAATAGCCATGGTGGCGGACAAGAGTACCTTCCCACTGGTGAACCGAAGTGAATCCAGGGAGTACGGACGCGACTTCAGCATCGACAACGACACAGTCACTCACCAAGTGCACCCGACGGACCCGAACAAAACAGTCCGCGTGTACGCCTGACGGGGATCAACCCTGGAAAATCCCATGGTCAGGGACCCTGGGTTAGTCATGAGAGGCACAGATTGGACGATAGCTCGTCGGCAAACAGGAAGGCTCGCTACTGCTCGATATTATTGATTTGGGAGATGCGATTACAATGGAGGCCAAGGCCGGAGCGCTCAAGGCTAGGGTTACAGGTGAGATTGGATGTCTTTGGTGTCGCCCCTCCTAGCCCTTATATACCGGGTTAGGTCTCATGGAGTTCATCTACGTGTACAGGTAAACTTTCCTAACCCTAGCTTGCTCCGTACGGCAGATCTTCGCACCTTCCTTGTGAGTCGAGGGCTCCTACGTCGGTGCCAACTAGCGGGCCGAGGCCGTATCTTCATGGGCCTTCTGCCTTCATGGACACCAGGTAGGCTCATCCGTAGGAGTCGCGGGGTCACCCCCTTGTCAGTAGCCCCCAAGTGCGTGGGGGACTCGAAGAGTCGCGCAGGGACTCGAGTATTTTCATTTGTCGTTCATTGATATGCACGGTTCATCCGTGGGTCGCTGGCAGTCTGGTGGCCATGACAAAACCTGTTTCGAGGGATGCTAAGCTGAAAGGGCCCAAGGAGTCGACGGATCGAGCCTTGGTGAATCGCACTAGGGAAAATACCACAGTAGCCCAATCAAACCCACGTCCTTCGACGTGAGCTTGGAACACTGGTGTCGAGCAAAAGTCCGTCCACTTCAGGTCTTACGGTGTTCATTTGCCGCCAGTAATGTGTGTAGCCTTAGGCGTCCGCCCGGCTTTTCTATCATGCTCTGTGCATGGGAAAGGTTGGGAGTGAAATCGCTCTTCGGCAAGTCCCAGCCCGGCCGTACTTTGCAGCGGGGTCTTACCTACACGCTAATCTTGCGTGGCATCTGGGCACAGTGTATCGTGTTCCAGGAATGTGCGTTTTTGAGGCGCCGAGCCTTATAGCATTGCACCCTCTTGGAACAAAACATCAAGCGAGCTGTTCACTTATTCACCCGAGGAGCTTTGTTTTCGAGTGCTCAGTCGGGGGGTTTTTCGCGAGTAATCACTCGAATGCCGTTTCGGCTCTTCGGGTGAGGGAGCACCTGCGACTCTTAGCGCCGTATGGTCTTGGCGAATGTTTGTTTGTCTTACGTCGGGTTGAGGGAGCACCCGAGACTCTCATAAGTGCGAGTGTTTCACTCGAGCTCGTGGCTAACCTTTAGGTGAGGGAGCACCCGGGACTCTTATGATGTACGCTCCCGATGGGAGTAAGATGTTTTTCTTCCTTGGGGAAAAGATCTAAAAGATGGAATATCAGAGCCTTGGTGTCTTTTAGGTTTTTCTTTGCTGCCTGTGAGGGGCAGTGATGCCTCTGTTTGATGGCTGGCAGTGATGCTCTGCCATTGAACCGTCACATCTTCTGGACCGGTCATAATGATGGCCGCTGTGGCGTGCGGCAGGCGCCGGTTGGGTTTCCCATACGCGCGTTGGAAACGCGCGCGGATTTATGCGTCTTGCGTATAGTGCGTCCCGTGAGAACGCATCTTCGTCTTGGTGCCCGAGACGGCTGGGACGATTGGTATTTGAATTAATTGCTGCTGTCATTTTGGCTTCTCTGTGCCTTGATGATAGTTGTTCTATAAATAGGCCCTTCTCTTCCACGCTTCTATCCAACTCGCTGCTTCACCTCTTTCTTCATCTCTTCTTCCGCTCATGGTTCCTAGGCGAGGTGTTGGCCATGGCCGTGGTCGTCGTGGCCGTGGTGGCCGCACACCACGCTCACGCCGTGGTGGTCGCCATGGTGCGGTGCCATTCCCTTCCTCCTCTCCCTTGGAGGAGGGATTCTGGCGCTATGATTTTATTTTGCGTGTTCGTGGCCAGAGTGCCGATCGCATCCTTCTTCCCTCTGCTTTTTCTGCCATTGTCTTTGAACGTGGATTGGATGGCTTGCTTCTGCACCTTCAAGGGAGCTGTCGATCTCCTTCTTATGTTGATTTGGAGGTTGATAGCTCTCTCTTGATTTTTCTTGGCTCTGGTTGGAGTTTGTTTGCTCGGCGGTTGAATTTGCGGGATGGTGATATGCTCAGCTGTCGTTTTGATGGTGAGAGCACTTTCACTGCCCGCGCTTTCGATCCGAGTGGCAATAGAATGGATCCGCATGGGCAGGAGTAGAGCTGCGACAGCTCCACAAGGTCGAGAAGTCCATCACCGGCGTCTTCAATTGCTTCTTCCTCCAGGGACTCTTCTGGTGGTGGTGGTGAGCCGTCTTCAACTGCTTCCTCCTCTGCCTCTGAAGAAGACCTCGATGTCAAGCCACCGGTTAAACGAGCGCGGCAGGCGACCTTGTAGAACCGGAGGCAGCAGCGTCATCTTGGCCGGCAGCTTGGGTGGAGCTGGAGAAGAAGTTAGAGCAGCAGGAGAAGAAGCTGGTGGAGCAGCGTCTCCAATGGCTCCGCAAATAAGTCGAGCTTCACCTTTTGTTATGTCATTGACATCATGAGCCTGCTGCTTCGACTCCTACTTTGTCTGTGATGATGCTCTTGTACTAGAGTAGATTACCCCTCATGGGCACACATGTAGAAGTCATAGTTCCTTCGGTGATTTTCTCTTGTAACAGGAGCTTCCTTCTATCCAAATGTAGTTGAGTCCTTTTTGTACTGAAGCTGATATCTATGATGTAAACTGTGTTTTATCCTTTGTAATGGAATTTATATTTGAGCCTTTTATGCCACCGAAAACTGTGTCTTGACCATCAGGAGCTGTCTTCGAATCCTTTTGTAACTGAGAGTTATGCTCGAGTCTTTTGCTGCTGGGGGCTGTCTTCGGGTCCATCCTATACTTGGTACTGTGGGTTCTATCGGGTGCGCGACAGCGCTCCCGATGGGAGTAGCCCCCGAGGCTACGCTTGTCGAAGGGTCAGGCGTAGGCTAAAATTTGTTTCCTTTGCTGTTTTTTTATCGGGTGCGCGGCAGCGCTCCCGATGGGAGTAGCCCCCGAGTCATTAGGTGATCTTTGGCGATCAGGTGAAGACTAAATGAGCTTGTGCTTCCTCCAAAGTTTCTTCAAAAGTGCTTGAATGCCATGGGAGTGTTGATGGTCGTTTCTCGGGTGGGGTTTGTGCTCGAGACCCTGAGTGTTTCATGAAGAAGATCGCGTAAGCGATAGCGTTGCTTGGGGGGATTTTATTCTTAAGCCCCCGTGTGCTTTGATTAAGATCGCGTAGGCGATAGAGTTGCTCGGGGGGGATTTTTCTTCTCAAGCCCCCGAGTGCTTCGATTAAGATCGCGTAGGCGATAGAGTTGCTCGGGGGGGGGGAGTTTTTGCCCCCGAGTGCTTTCGATTAAGATCGCGTATGCGATAGCAGTTGCTCGGGGGGGGGGTTTCCTCTTCAGCCCCCGAGTGCTTCAATTAAGATCGCGTATGCGATAGAAGTTGCTCGGGGGGGGGGGGGAGTTTCCTCTTCAGCCCCGAGTGCTTTCGATTAAGATCGCGTATGCGATAGCAGTTGCTCGGGGGGGAGTTTCCTCTTCAGCCCCCGAGTGCTTCAATTAAGATCGCATATGCGATAGCAGTTGCTCGGGGGGGAGTTTCCTCTTCAGCCCCCGAGTGCTTTGAGATGGAAGTATTTGGGAAACACTTATTTTATTGCGGTCAAGTGATTTACATGAATTGCCAGTCATGTCCGACCGATAGGGGCTATGGATAGAATAGTCGCAAGTTTGCTACGTTCCATGGGTTGCCCACGTCCTCGTCTGTCTTTGGGTTCTTCAGCCTGTAGGCGCCGCCTCCAATGACTTCTGAGATGATGAATGGTCCTTCCCATTGGGGGGCAAGTTTGTGGACCTTCTCTTGTATTAGTCGTAGGACTAGGTCACCTTTGTTGAAGGTTCTAGTGCGCAGTCGACTGCTTTGGTAGGTACGTAGTTTGTCTTGGTACCCTTCTGATTTTGTCAAGGCTGCGTCTCTTGCTTCGTCAGCCATATCTTTGTCGTCTTGTAGTGCTTCTTCTGCTTCTTCTTCTTCGTATCCGGTGATCTGGGGTGCTCCGAACATGAGGTCATGTGGTAAGACTGCCTCTGCCCCGTACGCCATGAAGAAAGGTGTGTATTGGGTCGCAATGTTTGGTGTGGTTCATAGGCTCCACAGGACCGCGGGGAGTTCTTCTACCCAGTTGCCGGCGGCTTGCTCGAGTGGTGCGAGGAGCCGTTTCTTGATTCCCCCACAGACAAGGCCGTTTGCTTTTTCCACCTGGCCGTTGGACTGTGGGTGCGCGACTGATGCATAATTTATTTTGATGCCCAGTTCTTCGCAGAAGTTCTGAAATTCTGCGGCCGTGAAGTTCGTGCCGTTGTCCGTAATGATGTTATGTGGCACTCCGAATCTGAAGATGATCGACTTGATGAAGTTGACAGCCGTGAGAGCTGTAGAGCTGGTGATGGGCACTGCTTCGATCCACTTTGTGAACTTGTCGACTGCGACGAGCAAGTGTGTCCTTACACCCTTTGATGATTTCTTCAGTGGGCCCACCATGTCGAGTCCCCAGGTGGCGAATGGCCAGGATAGTGGTATGGTCTTGAGCTCTGATGCGGGAGCGTGTGGCCTGTTGGCAAATTTTTGACAGGCGACGCAACGTCGCACGATTTCCTCTGCGTTTTTCATGGCTGTGGGCCAGTAGAACCCAGCTCGGGATGCTTTGGACAAGAGCACTTGACTGCTCGCGTGGTTCCCGCAGGTGCCTTCCTGGATTTCGAGCAAGAGGGCTTTGCCGTCCTCTTTGTCAATGCACCTTTGGAGTATTTGGGTGATGCTGCGCTTATATAGTTGTCTGTTTATCACCGTGAATGCCTTGGTGCGTCGGCTGATGCGTCGTGCTTCGGCCACGTCTTGTGATAGCGTGCCTTCGATTAGGAATCGGAGGAACGATTTTGTCCAGACGGGTCCTTCAAACTCTGTCGGGGTTGTGCTGTCGGATGTGCTGGTGCCTGTGCCTTCTCATAGGGTTGCTGCTGCCACCTGCGCTATTTCTGTTGCGTCTTCGCCGTCCACGACTGCTTCAGATGTTGCTGCCTGCACCTTGATGGACCTCCGGTTGATGCTTTCGAGAAAATCGCCGGGTGGTACAGGCGCCCTGGTCGAACCGATGTTCGCGAGCTCGTCAGCTTCTGTGTTGTTGTCCCTGGTGATGTAGTTGAGCTCGCAACCGTCGAAATTTCCTTCGAGTTCGTTGTAGAGCTTTTGGTATGCCGCCATGTTATCGGCTATTGCGTTGCAGTTTCTCATCGTCTGCTGGACGACGAGATTGGAGTCCCCGTAAATTATGAGGCGAGTGGCTCCACATGTTTTGGCCATGCGCATGCCATGGAGGAGTGCCTCGTATTCTGCTTCGTTGTTGGAGGCGTGACTGAAGTTGATCTGGAGCACGTATTTCAGCTTTGTTCCTTTAGGGGAGATGAGTACAACTCCTGCCCCAGCTCCTTGTTGTCTCTTGGACCCATCGAAGAACATTGACCATGAGCTTGATAGGTCTGGGGGGCCTGGTGTTTGAACCTCCGTCCACTCAACCAGGAAATCTTGGAGTACTTGGGCTTTGATGGCTGTTGGGTGCTTGAACTGCAGGTCCTGTGGGCTGAGCTCGATGTTCCACTCGGCGAATCGCCCGGTTGCTCCAAGGTTATTGAGTATGTCGGCGAGTGGTGCGCTGCTCACGATTGTGATAGGGTGCTCGTCGAATTATTGGGACACCTTTCTTGAGGTCATGATGATGGCCAGTAGTAGCTTCTGATAGTGTGGGTACCGCTGCTGGGATTTGGTCAGGAGCATGCTGAGGTAGTAGATTGGTCTCAGGATGCTCTGGACCTTGCCTTCTTCTGCGCGTTCGACGACGAGCGCTGTGCTTACTACACTGCTGCGTGCTGCCACGTAGAGGTATAGCTTCTCTCGTTCCTTGGGTACCGCCAGGATTGGTGGGGTCGAGAGTGTCTTTTTTAGGTCCACGAATGCTTGGCGGGCTTCCTCCGTCCACTCGAATTTCTCTCCTTTCCTGAGCAGCTGATAGAAGGGCAGCGTGCGTTCTCCCAGCCTGCCGATGAAGCGGCTTAGGGCTGCGAGTTTTCCAGTGAGCTGCTGTACTCCTTTGACGTCGGTTGGTTCTTGCATGCGGGTGATGGCTTGGACTTTCTCGGGGTTTGCTTCGATCCCGCGGGCAGAGACCATATAGCCAAGCAACTTTCCCGGCGGTACGCCGAATGCGCACTTCTTTGGGTTGAGTTCGATTCTGTATTTATTGAGAGCCGCGAAGGTTTCGCGCAGGTCGTCGAGTAGTGTGGCTGCTTTGTAGGTCTTGATGACGATGTCGTCTATGTAGACTTGCATGTTTCTTCCGATTTTCTCCTTCAGACAGGCCTGCATCATTCGTTGGTAAGTGGCGCCTGCGTTTTTGAGCCCGAAGGGCATGGTCTTGTAGCAGAATACTCCGTAGGGGGTGATGAACGATGTGTGTTCTTCGTCTTCTTCCTTCATTCTGATCTGGTTGTATCCTGAGTAGGCGTCGAGAAAGGAGGGTAGATCGCACCCTGCTGTTGAGTCGATTATCTGATCGATTCTAGGCAGGGGGAAGTGATCCTTCGGGCAATGTTTGTTGACTGGTCCGTAGTCGACACACGTGCGCAGTACGGTCGTGTCTTTCTTGGGCACCAGCACTGGGTTGGCTATCCAGGTGGCTTTCTTCGTTTCTCGGATGAACTGAGCGTCGAGTAACCGGTTGACTTCCTCTCCGATTGCTCTGCGCTTGGGCTCCGAGAATCGTCTCAGCGCTTGCTTCACTGGCCTCGTGTTTGGCTTGATACGAAGGGCGTGTTCCGCGAATTCGCGTGGTATCCCAGGCATGTCGGCTGGGCACCAGGCGAATATTTCCCACTCATCTCGGAGGAAAGCGACGAGAGCCGCAGCCTGCTCCTCTGGTAGGTGGGCGTACACACGGACTGTTTTGTCCAGGTCCGTCGGGTGCAATTGATGAGTGACTGTGTCGCTGTCGATGCTGAAGTCGCGTCCGTACTCCCTGGATTTGCTTCGGATCACCAATGGGAAGGTACTCTTGTCCGTCACCATGGCTATTTCTTTGAGTTCTTGTTTGGCTCCGTATGTGTCGGAGATTCTGTGGAAGTCACGATCACATTGATCTGATTTGACGAAGCTTCCGTTGATCGTGAGGACTCCTCATGATCCTGGCATCTTGAGCTTGAGGTAGGCGTAGTGTGGGACCGCCATGAATTGCGCGAATGCTGGCCGTCCCAGTATGGTGTGATACTGCGATTGCCAGTCGAGTACCTCGAACTCGAGGACGTGCTTTGCGAAGTTACGCCGGTTTCCAAAGACGACTTCGAGTTCGATGACTCCGAGGGATGTGGCTGCTTCTCCTGGGACTACCCCGTGCAACTCGATGCTTGATTTTCTCCACACTGATCGTGGGATCAGCATCTTTTGCAGGGTGCTGGCGAAGATGATGTTCATGCTGCTGCCTCCGTCCATGAAGACCCGATCCATGTCGTATCCTCCGATTTGTGCATCGAGCACTAGGGGTGCATGCCCCGGTCTTGGGACTGCGGGTGGATGGTCGTCCTGTGAGAACGTCTTGCTGGTCTCCGTGTCATGCAATTGGTAGACTTCGACTATGTTTATGCTCTCGGCTGCTCTGGCCTGCAGGGTTTGGGCGTCGCGTTGTGCTTGCGGTACTCTTCCTTCTTGGATCATGAGCACCTGTGCTTGCGACGGGCTGTGACGTCCTTCCGGGTTTGAGGTCGGCGATTGCTCGGGTCGTTGGTTGCGTCTGTCTTCTTTCTGCTTCTCCTTCTTGAGGTCGTCAGCTAGCTCATTGAATAGGCGGCAGTCTCTCAAAGTTTGACCTGACCTGACGCGTCCCCAGTCATCCTCGAAGCTATGGATCGTGCAGGGTCCTGCTAGCTGCTCTCTGGCCGTGAGTTTGCTAGATCCGGCATGCCTCTTCCTTCTTGAGATTCTGAAGATCTGCTCGTGATCCTCCGGGTGCACGTGGAAGCGAGGATCGATTCCGATTCCTCGACTCATGTCTTGGTTCTTGATGCGGTTGGGGAATTCATCGACCTTCGATCTGGGTCGTAGTACTCGCCAACAGGTGTCTCGGAGTCGCTGTCTTGGTTGACGGCAGATGCTCGTGCGGCGGTGTGTCCTCGAGTGGTCGTCGGTTGCGCGACTGCGTGATGTGGCTCGTTCATTGAGGACCTGCCGTAGTTATCCCATGCATGCCTTTTGGGTCGTCGATTCCTTCTGCCTTGGCGGTGATTTTGCTGATCGCTGGATTCGATCTCATAGTCATTGTCTTGATGTCCGGGCGGTGGTGGGTTGTCGGAAGATTTGCGAGTCCTCCGCTGCACGTCGCAGTTCGTCGAGTGGGATCCCTTCGTAGAGGCCCCTCGCTGTTCTTCTGGGTCGTCGACTCTTACGGCGCTGACACTGTGCTTGGGTGTCACCGTAGTATCGGTCCTGGCATGACTGTAGCTCGAGTAGTCTTGATGGGGTGGCGGAGATGTCCGCCGCGATCTTGAATCCTTCGAGGTCTGGATCTTGCCCTTGAGTTGTAGCTTGCTGAAGATGGGACCGCCGAGATCCTGATCCCAACCTGCGTGGTTCCCACAGACGGCGCCAATTGACGGGGATCAACCCCCGCAAATCCCATGGTCAGGGACCCTGGGTTAGTCATGAGAGGCACAGGTTGGACGATAGCTCGTCGGCAAACAGGAAGGCTCGCTCCTACTCGATATTATTGATTGGGGAGATGCGATTACAATGGAGGCCAAGGCCGGAGCGCTGAAGGCTAGGGTTACAGGTGAGATCGGATGTCTTTGGTGTCGCCCCTCCTAGCCCTTATATACCGGGCTAGGTCTCGGGGAGTTCATCTACGTGTACAGGTAAACTTTCCTAACCCTATCTTGCTCCGTACGACAGATCTTCGCACCTTCCTTGTGAGTCGAGGGCTCCTACGTCGGTGCCAACTAGCGGGCCGAGGCCGTATCTTCATGGGCCTTCTGCCTTCATGGACACCAGGTAGGCTCATCCGTAGGAGTCGCGGGGTCACCCTCTCGTCAACGCCCACCTACCAGAGGAGCAGGCAACGGCTCTCGTCTCTTTCCTTCGAGACGAGTGGGAAATATTCGCCATGTGCCCAGCCGACATCCCTGGGATACCACGCGAATTCGCGGAACACGCCCTACGCATCAAGCAAAACACGAAGCCGGTGAAGCAAGCGCTGAGACGATTCTCGGAGCCCAAGCGCAGAGCACTCAGAGAGGAAGTCAACCGGTTACTCGACACTCAGTTCATCCGTGAAATGAAGAAAGCCACCTGGATAGCCAACCCAGTGCTGGTGCCCAAGAAAGATACGACCGTGCTGCGCATGTGTGTCGAATACGGACCAGTCAACAAGCATTGCCCGAAGGATCACTTCCCCCTTCCTAGAATCGATCAGATAATTTACTCAACAGCAGGGTGCGATCTACTTTCCTTCCTCGATGCCTACTCAGGATACAACCAGATCAGGATGAAGGAAGAAGACGAAGAGCACACATCGTTCATCACCCCCTATGGAGTATTCTGCTACAAAACCATGCCCTTCGGGCTCAAGAACGCAGGCGCCACTTACCAACGAATGATGCAGGCCTGCCTGAAGGAGCAAATAAGAAGAAACGTGCAAGTCTACGTGGACGACATCGTCATCAAGACCTACAAAGCAGCCACGCTACTCGACGACCTACGCGAAACCTTCGCGGCACTCAACAAATACAGAATCAAACTCAACCCAAAGAAGTGCGCATTCGGCGTACCGGCGGGAAAGCTGCTTGGCTATACGGTCTCTGCCCGAGGAATCGAGGCAAACCCTGAGAATGTCCAAGCCATCACCCGCATGCAAGAACCAACCGACGTCAAAGGAGTACAACAGCTCACCGGAAAACTCGCAGCCCTAAGCCGCTTCATCAGCAGGCTGGGAGAACGCACGCTGCCTTTCTATCAGTTGCTCAGGAAAGGAGAGAAATTCAAGTGGACGGAGGAAGCCCGCCAAGCATTCGCGGACCTGAAAAAGACACTCTCGACCCCACCAATCCTGGCGGTACCCAAGGAACGAGAGAAGCTATACCTCTACGTGGCAGCACGTAGCAGTGTAGTAAGTACAACGCTCGTCGTCGAACACGCAGAAGAAGGCAAGGTCCAGAGCATCCAGAGACCAATCTACTACCTCAGCATGCTCCTGACCAAATCCCAGCAGGGGTACCCGCACTATCAGAAGCTACTACTGGCCATCGTCATGACCTCAAGAAAGGTGTCCCACTACTTCGATGAGCACCCCATCACAATCGTGAGCAGCGCACCACTCGCCGACATACTCAACAACCCTGGAGCAACCGGGCGAGTCGCCGAGTGGAACATCGAGCTCAGCCCACGGGACCTGCAGTTCAAGCACCCAACAACCATCAAAGCCCAAGTACTCCCAGATTTCCTGTTCGAGTGGACGGAGGTTCAGACGCCAGGCCCTCCAGATCTATCAAGCTCATGGTCAATGTTCTTCGATGGGTCCAAGAGACAACAAGGAGCTGGGGCAGGAGTCGTGCTCATCTCCCCTAAAGGAACAAAGCTGAAATATGTCCTCCAGATCAACTTCAGTCACGCCTCCAACAACGAAGCAGAATACGAGGCACTCCTCCATGGCATGCGCATGGCCAAAACATGCGGAGCCACTCGCCTCATAATTTACGGGGACTCCAATCTCGTCGTCCAGCAGGCGATGAGAAACTGCAATGCAATAGCCGACAACATGGCGGCCTACCAAAAGCTCTACAACAAACTTGAAGGAAGTTTCGACGGTTGCGAGCTCAACTACATCACCAGGGACAACAACACAGAAGCGGACGAGCTCGCAAACATCGGTTCGACCCGAGGGCCTGTACCACCCGGAGTTTTTCTCGAAAGCATCAGTCGGAGATCCATCAAGGTACATGCAGCAACACCAGAAGCAGTCGTGGACGGTGAAGACGCAACAGAAATGGCGCAGGTGGCAGCAGCAACCCCATCAGAAGGCACAAGCACCAGCACATCCGACAGCACAGCTCCGACGGAGCTCGAAGGACCCGTCTGGAAAAAACCGTTCCTCCGATTCCTAATCGAAGGCACGCTACCACAAGACGTGGCCGAAGCACGACGCATCAGCCGACAATCCAAGGCATTCACGGCGATCAACATACAACTATACAAGCGCAGCATCACCCAGATACTCCAAAGGTGCATCGACGAAGAGTACGGCAAAGCCCTACTGCTCGAAATCCATGAAGGCACCTGCGGGCACCACGCGAGTAGTCGAGTGCTCGTGTCCAAAGCATTCCGAGCTGGGTTCTACTGGCCCACAACCATGAAAAATGCCGAGGAAATCGTGAGACGTTGTGTCGCTTGCCAGAAATTCGCCAATAGGCTACACGCTCCCGCATCCGAGCTCAAGACCATACCACTATCCTGGCCGTTCGCCACCTGGGGACTTGACATGGTGGGCCCACTCAAGAAATCATCAAAGGGCGAAAGGACACACCTGCTCGTCGCAGTCGACAAATTCACTAAATGGATCGAAGCAGTGCCCATCACCAGCTCCACAGCCCTCACGGCTGTCAACTTCATCAAGTCGATCATCTTCAGATTCGGAGTATCACACAACATCATCACGGACAACGACACGAACTTCACAGCCGCAGAATTCCAGAAATTCTGCGAAGAACTGGGCATCAAAATTAATTATGCATCAGTCGCGCACCCGCAGTCCAACGACCAGGTAGAAAAAGCAAATGGCCTTGTATGCGGGGGAATCAAGAAACGGCTCCTCGCACCACTCGAGCAAGCCGCTGGCAACTGGGTAGAAGAACTCCCCGCGGTCCTATGGAGCCTACGTACTACACCAAACACCGCGACCCAGTACACTCCCTTCTTCATGGTGTACGGGGCAGAAGCAGTCCTACCACATGATCTCAAGTTCGGAGCACCCCGGGTCACCGGATACGAAGAAGAAGAAGCACTACAAGATGACAAAGATACGGCCGACGAAGCAAGAGACGCAGCCCTGGAAAAATCATAGGGGTACCAGGACAAACTACGTACCTACCAAAGCAGTCGATTGCGCACTAGAACCTTCAACAAAGGTGACCTAGTCCTACGACTAATACAAGAGAAGGTACATAAACTTGCCCCCAATGGGAAGGACCATTAATAATTTCAGAAGTCATCGGAGGTGGCGCCTACAGGCTGAGGAACCCGAAGACAGACTGTCAGGACCCGGGGTTAGCGTATGCAAGTCCCGCTACGACATAGTCATATGGAGAGCCGAGAACTGTACCTACTTGTCTAAGAAGACAAGGCCAAGAACAGAACGTTCTCGGAAAGCATCGTACGTGAGGGGCATCCCATCCAGGCCGGATGATCAACTGAGATGGGTCCTCATCGTCCGCACACAAGTCTAAATGATATGGGTGATGAACTCCCATATTCACAGACAAGTCGCCTCAACCATACTATCGACAATCTCATAACTCTTACATAGAGTTACTCCAGCCCAATCACTTAGTCGGGGTCTAGGGCGGGCTCGATCATACCTCAAAGTGTGCACGAGACAGAGTCTCGAGCAATCGCATCGCGATGCCCCAAGATGTGCACATCTAAGGGCCACTTGGTGTATGAAAGACCGCCAGCCAGATCACAACTAAGGTCTCGAAAACCCATACTAAGACGTGCATGTTATAAACATACACGCCGCACACATGCCTTGTATAAACAGCAGGTATCATTGCAATTCTCTACAAAGTATACAACTTTATTGATAACTCTTACAGAGTGCACACAGAGATCACAAGCATGTGATCCAATATTACAACAAACAAGCGGAAGCAAAGTAGGTCTGAGTACATACAAGTTTAACAAATGGCTTAGAGAAGTCTTATCTACAAACAAGCCCTTCCACGAGAGAACCAGTCGCCTGACTGGGACTACACTAGCTTGGTCTTTAGTCGTCGAGCTCGATGAAGAATCCACCTTCGGGGTCAGTGGGTTCATCTAAAACATAGAATAAGCAAACATGAGTACAAAGTCGTACTCAGCAAGACTTACGTAGGAACTATACTACTCATGCACATGAATCAAGGTAAAAGGGAGGTGGGGTTCAAATGCAGAAGTGCCAGCTTTGACTTGGCTAGTCCTGAACTACGAGTACCAGACTTGAGGTAAGAAGCGTACACGAGTCCACTACATCTCCAACCAATTACACCACTATGGTGCCTTCCTCGACTTCCCCACGAGAAAGCACGCCATAGCACTCACGCTTATCTTGGTAAGTTTTATAAGTATCCAGTTCAAGTTGTCTAATAATCAATCTAAGCTTTCCAAGCATTCCTTAACCGCGGACGCGGCTATTCGAATAGTTTTGTTAACCCTGCAGGGGTGTACCGCTACACACACGTGTCATCAGTTACCTCCTTTTGCGTGTCACCGTTCAAGAGGTGACAGCGAGGATGCCACCACAACACTTCTCCCACAACTCCGTTCTAGTCCAGAGAGTTGCCTATCTGAGGGGGATCCGCATGGAAGTCCGGAGGAGGTTCCAGTACAGCCTCAAACGATGTGTGCAGGATCCCAAGCCGGTCTTGAAAAGCCGTTCATCCACTTCGCAGACCGTGCCACAGCCGTACCATAACTCCGAACTACTGCGACTTCTGGGGTTCGAACGGGGTGAGGTACTAGGATGAGAGGGGCCAGTGAGCCCAATGTGTAGTTGTACTCTTCTTCTTGGATCACCACACAAGAACTTGGACTTAAGGCGGTGTTCAACGAGACAACCCACTGTGTACTCCTACACAGCCTCTCATCGTTCACCTTGTATTAGGGTAGATTCACCAACACATTTCCACCACCATCAACATGATTGCTACCATCCCGACTCACATAAAAGTAACCTCATTATAAATCTAAGCATGCAATAAGCAGTAGCAGTTGCAGGGGTCACACGATATCAACCAACTCCTACATTTTCTAGGATTGTGGTTTGCTTACTACTGTGACAAAATGATAGGTCATGCAAAGGATTGGGTTCAACTATGCGGTAGAAACGTTATCATGGTAATCATCCTATACAATGCATAAGCGAGACATGAGAAGGAAGTGGGATTTTATCGAGAAGATCAATGGGGGTTTACTTGCCTTGCTGACGAGGTTCGATAACGGAGTCTTCAACGAAGGGGGTGGCCTCCGTTTCCGGCTCCACTTCTATCCGGACAAACAAAGCATGAAGTAGCAATCAATATGAATGCAATGCTCAAGCACATGATCAAATGTATAAGGTGATGTTCATGGTACTGATGTGTTGAGCATTCCATTTAAAAGGAGTATATTGCATTTGAAATGCAAATTCAAACTCCATTTGATTTATCGATGAATTTCAAATGCATTTGAATGCATGAAAGTTCATTTGAAATGGTTGAGCATGAAGTGATGTTGTAAAGGTGAGGTAAAGTCTCTGATGTGTGGATGAATTTTTTTTAAAAGAAGTGGGTTGCAAAGTCATTTGCAAATTCACTCCAAATTTGAATTCAAATTAAAGCCATATGGATGTTTGCCACTGTTCACCCAATTTAAATTGGTCAAAAATACAAATAAAGTCCATATTCATATTCCTTGGATTTTTCTGATAATTTTAGACATATTATTTGTCCAATTTGAAGTTAAAATGAATTTTCTATGAATTTCCAAAGTTTACTCCTTTTTTTGACTTTTCTGCATTATTTTAAATCATTTAGCAATTTATTGCGCCAGCATGACGCAGGGCTGACGTCAGGGGGTCTCTGACGGCTGGGTCCCACTGGTCAGTGAGAGAGGGGGTTAATCCCTCTCTGTTTAGACTAACAGGGGGGTTTAGGGGGCTGGGGCCCATCTGTCTGTGGGTGTGGGGTTAGTTGAGGGGGGTGGTTAGGGTTAACCTAATCTACTCGCGGGCGGTGACCCAAGTCCACGGTGGAGGGACTCGCCGGACTTGCATTTGGAGCACGGGGGGCCACGGGATTTGGCCGGGGAGAACGCTCGTTCTCTCCCGCGACGAAAGAACCCAGCAGGGGGTCGCCAGGGGCTCGGGGGGCGACAGCAACGTCGTCAATGGCGACGGCCGGCGTCGGGTGAAGACGAAGTCGTGCTACGGTGCACGGAGGAGACCATGCGATGGGGGGAAATGCTCACCGGAGCTAGGGGAAACCGATGGTGCAGACGAAGATCACGGGGCGAAGCTCAGCGACGGCGAATTCGACGGCGAGCTCGTGCGGTCCGGCGAGGCGACGACGATGATTTGCGGCGGCTCGAGGCCAAATTGGTAGGCCAGCTTCTACACGGCGATGTGTTCGTCGACGTGGAGGAAGGTGGACACGCTTGGCCGGCGTCTTGTCGTCGTTGGGCACGCGGGCTCGTCGGCGTGCTCCGGGGTGCTCTCGGGCGCACGCGGAAGAGAAGATGCAGAGGCGTGGGGAGGGACCGCGACTTGAGGGGAAAGTGAGAGGAGGGTCTGGGCGTCTCCGTGGCGAGACGAGGGGCAAGGGGGGCTTCTGGAGCTTTCTCGGCGTCGCGGTGGCTCCGCGGCGTGCTCCCAGGCCGCCACTGAGCTGCTTCGGCGTCGGGGAGGTAGACGACAACGGGGGGCTGGTGGGCTGGGCCGGAGTCCCGTTAGTTGGGCCGGGGTGGCCAGGGGGTGGGCTAGATTCCTTTTTCCTTTTTCTTCTTTTTGCTTTCTGTTTTCTATTTTCTGCTTTCTGTTTTGCTTTGAGAAAAATAGCAAAGCATTTTATAAAATACCCAAAAATTTTATGTGGGTTTAGAATATAAGTAGCTAGCCACTCATAACTTTTGGGCATTTTTGAAATTCAAATAATTTGAATTTCAAATCAAATATGGGTTTATTTAATTTTCCAAGGCATTGTTTGAAATTTAGAAAATTCCATGAGCATGGGATTGGTCCCAAACCACTTTTAGAATGATCAACATCATTTATAGGAATTTTCCAAATATTCAAATGATTTTTGGAAAAAGATCTTTATCTGGCCATTTGAATTAATTTCTCAGGGCTTTTCTTTTCCCCATTTTTGAATTGCTGTTTGAAATTTTCACATGATGCAAAGGAGCAACAAGCCCTAGCACTTACCCTAGTTGGGGTTCTGACAACTCGCCCCCACTCAAAAAAAATCTCGTCCCGAGATTCAGAAGTCCTCTGGAGGAAGGTGGGGTACTCGGCACGGAGGCGGTCTTCTCTTTCCCAGGTTGCTTCTTTCTCGGAGTGATGTGACCATTGCACTTTGAGGAACTTGATCTTCTAAAGGCGAGTGACACGCTCTGCGGAATCAAGAATACGAACAGGGTACTCTCGATAAGAAAGGTCACCTTGGAGATCAAGCGTTTCATGGTCGACTTCGCGGATGGGGTCATGACGAAGGATGGGGCTAAGTCCCTTGCGGAACCTTGCCTGCTTTCTGGCATCGGTGGTGATCTCATCTTGGGCATAACGAGCAAGACGGTTGAATTCCCTCGCATACTCATGAATGGACATCTCTCCTTGATTCAGATTGCAGAACTCTTCCTTCTTGCGCTCCATCAACTCATCCAGAATGTGGTACCCTCGAAGGGAAACACAGAACTCCTGCCAAGTCACTAGGTGACCATCTGGATGCATTGCAACATAGTTCTCCCACCACTGAAGAGCAGCACCTTCCAAGAAGTATACCGCGAAAATAACTCGGTCATCGGGAGCAACATGTGCTGTATCAAGCTTACGCTCGATGGAACAGAGCCAATCATCAGCTTCGAGGGGCTTAGAAGAACATCGGAATACCGGTGGCTTGAGGAAGGTGAAGTCCTGAATGCTGACCACCACATTACGATGGTGGGCGGTATTCTGCTCGATGAGCTCCAGAAGGCGTGTTTGATCACGTCTATTCCGCTCAGCTTCCATCATGATTTCCGCCGCAGAAGGCGGTGGTGGAGTTTCATCATCATTTCGATTTCGATCACGGTCTCGATTCCGAAGAACAACACTACGAGTTCCACCTGACATCCTGTGTGATAAAAATCAACAATCAGAACAGGTGGTACGATGGAGGCAAGGATAAAAGGAAATGATTTAGGCGGAAAAGATAATAATGCGAAGGCAATGACTCAAAGAAACACAGAAAAAATCCGGCAGCATAACAGCTACACTAGGATGGAAAACGAAACAACCTCGAAGAAATTGGACAAAACTTCTTCAACGAACTCAAAACACGGAGACTCTGGACAACCACAACTGTCCTATGGCTACAAGGAAGCAATCAACGAGATGTTCTAGTAAGACATAGATGAGCCTAGTCCTATTATCCCGTAGAAAAGATAAGGGTCACTCAGAACTCAGATCGATGAGGGTAAGGAGAAAAAGAAGCCTTACGTTGTTCCCTTATATACCCAGAGTAACTATATAACTATAGAAGGCTAGACTCGACTTCGGCCAAGGCTGATAATCCTACAGTCAGTCCTGCTCTGATACCAAGTCTGTCGGAACCCGGGGTTAGCGTATGCAAGTCCCGCTACGACATAGTCATATGGAGAGCCGAGAACCGTACCCACTTGTCTAAGCAGACAAGGCCAAGCACAGAACGTTCTCGGAAAGCATCGTACGTGAGGGGCATCCCATCCAGGCCGGATGATCAAGTGAGATGGGTCCTCATCGTCCGCACACAAGTCTAAATGATATGGGTGATGAACTCCCATATTCACAGACAGAGTCTCGAGAAATCGCATCGCGATGACCCAAGCTGCGCACATCTAAGGGCCACTTGGTGTATGAAAGACCGCCAGCCAGATCACAACTAAGGTCTCGAAAACCCATACTAAGACATGCATGTTATAAAAATACACGCAGCACACATGCCTTGTATGAACAACAAGTATCATTGCAATTCTCTACAAAGTATACAACTTTATTGATAACTCTTATAGAGTGCACACAGAGATCACAAGCATGTGATCCAATATTACAACAAACAAGCGGAAGCAAAGTAGGTCTGAGTACAGACAAGTTTAACAAATGGCTTAGAGAAGCCTTATCTACAAACAAGCCCTTCCACGAGGGAACCAGTCGTCTGACTGGGACTACACTTGCTTGGTCTTCAGTCGTCGAGCTCGATGAAGAATCCACCTTCGGGGTCAGCGGGTTCATCTAAAATATAGATTAAGCAAACGTGAGTACAAAGTACTACTCAGCAAGACTTACGTCCGCTACTAAGCATTTATGCATTTGTATCAAATGGCAAGGGGAGGCTGTATATAGTGGACTGCAAGGTAGAAATCAGAATAGGAGTAAGAAGCTAGGCCTATCGAAGACTAGCATCTTCCGACGAGTCTTGCAGCATGAGGTGAGAATCAACCAATAGTTTAAAAGCATGAATGTAATAACAATGCAGCAGAAGTTGCTGCATCATTGTATAATAATAAGTTGTATTAGATAACAATTATATATGCCTCCGAGATCCCTTCCTCGACTCCCTGCGAGGAAAAGAGAACGGAACCAACAGTTTAATAGTAGTAGTTTGTAGTAGTAGGCTCTGGCTTCAGCATAAAGCGTTCTGTTACCGTGGACACGGCTATCCGAATAGATTATCATCCCTGCAGGGGCTGCACTACTGTTACCCTACACGCTCGGATCTCCAGGGTGGCGTACACCTTGTTAGGGAATGCCCCACCGAGGCTATCCGACACGCCGAGGTCCATCCTACGGCTCATCAGAGAGGTCCCCGCCGGTCTACAGCCCTAAGTGCAAGGGGGTCATGGGCCTATCACCCCTCGCTCTCCGGGTCGTTGTGCGCCAAGTGGATCCAGTGCCGGAGCACGATCCGACCCAACCAAAATGCTGAACTGGACGTCTTTCAAAGATTTCAAACGAGACCACAACGCGGAGGGCCCACACCGTAATCCCACTTGGAGGTAGTGCGTATAGGGCACGTCGACCCACTCAAGTCATCCACCTGAACCATTAAGTCATTTTATTATTATCTGCCGGGACAACCGTTATCGTTGCCCCTTTCTCGGTGAGTCGCGGACAACGACAGCAGCCAGGACCACCAGTAACGTCGGTGCCTGCCCTGTCGTCCCACCAACTCGTGCGGTTACCAACAAGGTGAACCGTCTCCTTACCTTGTCTCGCGTTTGCTCCGAAGAGCTCGACTTTCGTACAACAGGATACCCTTCGGCCACGAACAGTACTAGGCCCGCCGCACACTGGTGGAATACACCTGACCCGTCGTTCCGCTAAGATACCCTGTGCGGGCACCGTTGGGTCATCCGACTCCTTACCTGTAAGGACACCTGTTGATTCGAGTGCCTACCATCAAGTGAAACCAGGAGGAATCACCCTCGATGGTACACTTGAAGAGGTTCAACAGAGACATCAGCGGAATGAACTGAAGAGGAATATTCTCGTATCACCACGGTGTTGCCGAGACACCAGCGGAATGAACTAAAGAGGAATACCCTCATATCATCCCAGTGATGCTACACTACTGAGCCGACGAGAGTGAAATACGAGTCCGTCCACTCGTAAGTCATACTCGAAGCGACTCAGTAGAGTCTCGCCGTTGTAGGTTCCCTAGGGCTTCTGCATTGATCCGTACCTGTTGCAGTTATAATATTTTTAAATCCGCGTTCACTCACCAGAGTGATCACGACCCGCTATTCTAAACCTAGCTAACAATGCGCAGGGTTTACTGCTGAATATTATATATATGTATAAGGCAGCATAGGACAAAGGAGGGTACATCAAGGGGCGACAAAAACATGCTATGCAATTGAATAGGATTGTAACGTAGCAGCAGCAGTAACCATGCCTAGTGCAAGAAAGTACGGAAAGGTAGGCGATATCTGGGGAAGAGAATGGCTCTTCTTGTCTGGAAGCTCGGTAGTAGCGGTACGGTCGTCGACGAAGTAGTCGTACTCGGCAACGATGTCATCTACGGCAGCAACGAGGTCTGTCGGAGAATAAAGGGGGGGGGGGAGAAACAATAAATACACATACATAATAACAATACAATTGTATGACATAGCAGATATAAAGCAACGGGGCTCTAACGTAGTGTTCGAGGATTTGCTCGGAGCAGGAATTTATCAGGGGATGATTCATCAATGCCGGTTGACTACCGGACCGGTGATCCGGAGGGGAAGGTTCCATGTCTGCAGTGTTAGAGACATCTGACAGACATGTGGACAGTGTATCCGTGCTCGTTGATTGATTCTGAACAACTTTTATGTTCAGAACTATTTCATCCAAAATGTTTTACCGGCTCCAGTCATCTGACAGACAGACGAACCGGAGGAGAAATGTTCCACGTTCGGTATGTTAGAGGGGTGCGGTGGGTATACGAGTGGCGTATATGTATTCGTTGTATTTTTTTGATCAAGTTTGATGTAGAAATTATATTCATCTGACTTACGGTTTAAAATATATTAATTTCTATAGTATAAATCATTTAAAAGCAGTTTATGAATTAATATTAATTCAAAAATAAATGGATAAATACTTTTATACCCAAACTGAGCTAGACACAGTCAATGACATGTGGGGCCGTTGGGGCGCAGCCAACAGTTGACCAGTCAAGGTTGACCGGTCGACATGGTCAATGTGGGGTCCACAGGTCATTGCGCTATAACAAGGGTACAATCATGCCATGCCCTTCAATGGCATGACAGATACCTGTGGCAGGTCTATCTACTGCGCTAAAGTGGCCATCGGGCAAACACAGTTTTTCCGATTAACATAAATCCACATTTTGCGAATTTGGTAGGAATTATTCCGTGCAATATTTGAAGACGGTCCAATGGTATAAAATGTAGCTGGTTACATGTACTTTCTACACATATAATTTTTATCCACATTAAAGTTTGTTTGCTAGCTGTTTTGTGGCTGTCAAGGGGGTATTCAGTAGTAGTATTTACAACACTTAGCATTTTTTTAAGCTTCAACAACAATCAACGCTAGCAGCCCGTTCAGCAACAAGCAGCAATCAGCAGTAAGAGGCTGTTGCAGAATAGTAGCTAGCAAGCCGCAACATCATGTGGGCGTGCGCGCGCGGGGCAGCCACGGGGCTCAGCTAGCCCGGACAAAGCGCGTCCAGCGCACAACCATGACGCGGGCAAGGTCGTGGTGGCCGCAACCACGACGGGCACGACAGCGGCCAGGCAAGGGAACGGCGGGGCAGGTGGACCGGCGGGCTACAACGTCGTCAGTGGGGCGAGGCAGGGACAAAGGAGGTGCTCACAGAGGGAGCAGGGTGGCGGTCTGGAGGCATGGGCGCGGCGATGCCGGGGCTGAGGAGGAGCGCCACCGCAAGGGGAGGGTGCGGTGGGGGTGCGGCATGGTCACCAGGGCGAGGTGATGGCCTCGGGAGGCAGCCGGGGCCACGGCGGTAGCCCTGGCGGCGCCGTGAGCCGGCCTCAAGCGACGGCTAGGATTCGCCGGGGCTGCGCCAGATGGAGGCCAGCGGCGGACGGTGGGGGTGGAGGGGGAGCAACGTTGCGAGGCGGGGGGCAGTGGCGGGGGCTGGATGTCGAGGCGGCCCCGGGCTCGCCGGATTTGGCAGGGGCCGGCGGCGTCCAGGAGGTAGAGGGGGGGGGGGCGATGCAGATCGAGATGGGAGGGGAATCGGGAGAGGGGGGCCGGCTCGGGGGTGGTTGTCCACCACGACAGAAAAAAAAAGATGGGAGATGGGCTGGGGTGGTTTGGGCCAGGGCGGTTAGCACCTAGGGCGTAGCATAGGTTTCTTTTTTTTATTTCCTTTTTCGGATTTACTTTTCTATTTTTTATTGTATTGCTCTAGAATTTGATTTTACAAAAATGTGAATCTGGTTGCTATATTAGTAGTACACTATAAGGTGATGCCACAAAAAGTTTGATGATTATTAAAAATGATTTTCTATTTATTTTCAACTGCAACTAATTAAATGGGGCTTTTGGCTACTGTTTATATTTGTTTGATTTATTTTAGAGCTCAATAAATACTCCAAGTTGGTTTACCATGGTCCACTGGTTTTTAGAGATTTTACAAAAGTGGTTTCATAAATTTTGGACAAGTTTCAATTGTCACTTATTTTTAACAGCACCAAAGGCATTATGGATAAGATCAATTGCAAAGTTGATCACGACATGATCAACAACAGTGATTAGCAACAGTGATAATCATTTTCAAAATGATTACTGTAGTGATTACTGTTGCATGACAGTGAGGGTGTTACAAATCTCCCCCACTACAAGAATTCTCGTCCCGAGAATTTGAGTGGTAGAAGAATTTTTTTTCCGTATTTTTCGTGAAGGCGAACTTCACGTTCAGGAGTGGCTTCATGCTCAACATGATTTGACCACCGAACCTTAACGAACTCGACTGTGTTTTAGAGGTCATGGTACAGTTCACCATCTCACCGAAGGGTGAAAAGTTGAACAACTCTAGTGTGTCAATAGATTGCCGCCGTGTGGGTTTTCAACCAAACCATCAACAAAACAAGGTTGATGGTGGCCGACTTGAGACTATGTGGGTGGGTGTAGCAAGGAGCCCAACTCCTTCAACTCCGAGGGTGATGTTAGGAGCCATAAGGCCAACGGAGATGCATCCGAGGGTCATGACGGATTACCGGGGTATGCGTAGTACATCGAGAGAATAAAAGAACGCATGAGAAGTCTCAGGCGGATAGGCATGCATTCGATGCAGATAACGGATAATGAAAAGGGGTGCAGAGCATCAGGCATAAGCACTAAGTCTGATATCAGACGGAATATCACAAGGTAGACGACATGAGTCAGGTTTCGATCCTGTGGAACTGTGGGTTATGGGGCCACACTAAATAAGAAGAGTGTCGACATTCCATGCGATCGCGATGCAAGGTTTGTCAGAGAACATTTCGTCAGTTATCTTGGCAAAAAAGTTGGTAACAAGGACAGTGGACAAAGAGAACCACTTGGCAAAGCTCTCGTCCATCGTCGGTAACCAAAAAGGTTATCCACGATAGTAACAGGTTGTACCAACAGGGTAGTACACCGAAGTGTTTACATAAGAAGGGAATTATCACTGATCAGATAAGTCAGATTACAAGAAAGGTTAAACAGACCAATGGAAGGGAAAAGGTGATGATACACAAGTATCAGGTGTATATCTTTCCCAAGGGAAAACAGAGCAAGATATACATGACCAAGTTTGTATTGGAAAAGAGTTAAAGGAGGTTGTCGATGATAACACAAATCATCGAGGGAAAGGATTGTGTTTCACACGATGAATCCAATCGACACATGGAAGAAGCCATGTAGGATTAGTCAGATAATGATCCACCAAAGGCCGGGTGGTTCGCAAAGAATCTGATGTGAGTATCAACACTCAACCAGAAGGAGAACGAATGAAAAGGCATAGGGTGATAGAAGCATCGGAATAATTTGATGCTTAAGTACAAGGAAATTGTGATTTCCAGATCGGGAGGTGGATGCAATTATCCACACGGACTTATCGGTGGCATGGGATTGCAAAGGCGATGAACACGTAGGATCTCGGGAATTCATCGGAGAGTAACCTTCGGAATCTTCAGGTGAATCAGGCGATCATCGGGAATGCAGTGCTCTCCGGAAGGAAGGAGGTACGAGAACCTAAAGTTAGGGTTAATAAACTTACCAGCAAGGATAAGAGAGCAGAGTCCCAGAGCATAGGTAAGGAGAAAAAGATCCTAATACCATAGATATCACACGTAGCGACATCGATGTGGGCCCGTAAGCCAAACATTAAGTTAGCAAAGTAGTTTTGAAAATACTAGACTCGACTTCGACCAAGGAGTTGGATGGGGTGTCCTACAGGCAGTCAGCTCTGATACCAACTTGTGACGCCCCCAAAAATCAGACCGTGTACAGTAATCATACACGCAAGGTACACGGTCGAGATCAGGGACTCACGGTGAGATATCACAACACAACTCTACAAATAAAATAATACAAGCTGTTTAATACAAGCCAGGGGCCACGAGGGCTCGAATACAATAGCTCGAGAGCACAAGTCAGCGGAAGCAATAGTATCTGAGTACAGACACAAGAATACAAGGTTGCCTTAAGAAGGCTAGCAAGAATATCAACAACGATCGAAAAGGCGAGGCCTCCTATCTGGGAACCTCCAAACTACTCCTGGTCAAAGGGGAACTCGACGTCGTAGAAGGCATCGGAGATCTTCATGTTGCGGTGGTCGGCATCGGGGATCTCCTGCTCCTGGACTCCAAGGCTCCAACGTCGACTGCAGCGGCCGATCAGGCAAAACAAAAAGGGGGGAAATAAAGCAGGTGAGTATCTAGCATACCCGCGAGTCTTACGTCCTCTACTAAGCATTTATGCATTTGTATCAAATGGCAAGGGGAGGCTGTATATAGTGGACTGCAAGGTAGAAATCAGAATAGGGGTAAGAAGCTAGGCCTATCGAAGACTAGCATCTTCCGACGAGTCTTGCAGCATGAGGTAAGAATCAACCAATAGTTTAAAAGCTTGAATGTAATAACAATGCAGTAGAAGTTGCTGCAGCATTGTATAATAATAAGTTGTATTAGATAACAATTATATATGCCTCCGAGATCCCTTCCTCGACTCCCTGCAAGGAAAATAAAACGGAACCAACAGTTTAATAGTAGTAGTTTGTAGTAGTAGGCTCTGGCTTCAGCATAAAGCGTCCTGTTACCGTGGACACGGCTATCCGAATATATTATCATCCCTGCAGGGGCTGCACTACTGTTACCCTACACGCTCGGATCTCCAGGGTGGCGTACACCTTGTTAGGGAATGCCCCACCGAGGCTATCCGACACACCGAGGCCCATCCTACGGCTCATCAGAGAGGTCTCCGCCGGTCTATAGCCCTAAGTGCAAGGGGGTCATGGGCCTATCACCCCTCGCTCTCCGGGTCGTTGTGCGCCAAGTGGATCCAGTGCCGCAACACGATCCGACCCAACCACAATGCTGAACTGGACGTCTTTCAAAGCTTTCAAACGAGACCACAACGCGGAGGGCCCACACCGTAATCCCACATGGAGGTAGTGCGTATAGGGCACGTCGACCCACTCAAGTCATCCACCTGAACCGTTAAGTCATTTTATTATTATCTTCCGGGACAACCGTTATCGTTGCCCCTTTCCCGGTGAGTCGCGGACAACGCAGCAGCCAGGACCACCAGTAACGTCGGTTCCTTCCCTGTCGTCCCACCAACTCGTGCGGTTACCAACAAGGTGAACGGTCTCATTACCTTGTCTCGCGTTTGCTCCGAAGAGCTCGACTTTCGTACAACAGGATACCCTTCGGCCACGAACAGTACCAGGCCCGCCGCACACTGGTGGAATACACCTGACCCGTCGTTCCGCTAAGATACCCTGTGCGGGCACCGTTGGGTCACCCGACTCCTTACCTTTAAGGACACCTGTTGATTCGAGTGCCTACCATCAAGTGAAACCAGGAGGAATCACCCTCGATGGTACACTTGAAGAGGTTCAACAGAGACATCAGCGGAATGAACTGAAGAGGAATATTCTCGTATCACCACGGTGTTGCCGAGACACCAGCGGAATGAACTAAAGAGGAATACCCTCATATCATCCCAGTGATGATACACTACTGAGCCGACGAGAGTGAAATACGAGTCCGTCCACTCGTAAGTCATACTCGAAGCGACTCAGTAGAGTCTCGCCGTTGTAGGTTCCCTAGGGCTTCTGCATTGATCCGTACCTGTTGCAGTTATAATATTTTGAAATCCGCGTTCACTCACCAGAGTGATCACGACCCGCTATTCTAAACCTAGCTAACAATGCGCAGGGTTTACTGCTGAATATTATATATATGTATAAGGCAGCATAGGACAAAGGAGGGTACATCAAGGGGCGACAAAACCATGCTATGCAATTGAATAGGATTGTAATGTAGCAGCAGAAGTAATCATGCCTAGTGCAAGAAAGTACGGAAAGGTAGGCGATATCTGGGGAAGAGAATGGCTCTTCTTACCTAGAAGCTCGGTAGTAGCGGTACTGTCGTCGACGAAGTAGTCGTACTCGACAACGATGTCATCTGCGGCAGCAATGAGGTCTATCGGAGAATAAAGGGGGGGAGAAACAATTAATACACAGCAATAATAACAATACAATTGTATGACATAGCAGATATAAAGCAACAAGGCTCTAACTTAGTGTTCGAGGATTCGCTCGGAGCAGGAATTTATCAGGGGATGATTCATCAGTACCGGTTGACTACCGGACCGATGATCCGGAGGGGAAGGTTCCATGTCTGCAGTGTTAGAGACATCTGACAGACATGTGGATAGTGTATCCGTGCTCGTTGATTGATTCTGAACAACTTTTATGTTCAAAACTATTTCATCCAAAATGTTTTACCGGCTCCAGTCATCTGACAGACAGACGAACCAGAGGAGAAATGTTCCACGTTCGGTATGTTAGAGGGGTGCGGTGGGTATACGAGTGGCGTATCTGTATTCGTTGTATTTTTTTGATCAAGTTTGATGTAGAAATTATATTCATCTGACTTACGGTTTAAAATATATTAATTTCTATAGTTTAAATCATTTAAAAGCAGTTTCTGAATTAATATTAATTCAAAAATAAATGGATAAATACTTTTATACCCAAACTGAGCTAGACACAGTCAATGACATGTGGGGCCGTTGGGCGCAGCCAACAGTTGACTAGTCAAGGTTGACCGGTCGACATGGTCAATGTGGGGTCCACAGGTCATTGCGCTATAACAAGGGTACAATCATGCCATGCCCTTCAATGGCATGACAGATACCTGTGGCAGGTCTATCTACTGCGCTAAAGTGGCCATCGGGCAAACACAGTTTTTCCGATTAACATAAATCCACATTTTGCGAATTTGGTAGGAATTATTCCGTGCAATATTTGAAGACGGTCCAATGGTATAAAATGTAGCTGGTTACATGTACTTTCTACACATATAATTTTTATCCACATTAAAGTTTGTTTGCTAGCTGTTTTGTGGCTGTCAAGGGGGTATTCAGTAGTAGTATTTCCAACACTTAGCATTTTTTTAAGCTTCAACAACAATCAACGCTAGCAGCCCGTTCAGCAACAAGCAGCAATCAGCAGTAAGAGGCTGTTGCAGAATAGTAGCTAGCAAGCCGCAACAGCATGTGGGCGTGCGCGCGCGGGGCAGCCACGGGGCTCAGCCAGCCCGGACAAAGCGCGTCCAGCGCACAGCCATGACGCGGGCAAGGTCGTGGTGGCCGCATCCACGGCGGGCACGACAGCGGCCAGGCAAGGGCTCGACGGGGCAGGTGGACCGGCGGGCTACAACGCCGTCAGCGGGGCGAGGCGGAGACAAAGGAGGTGCTCACAGAGGGAGCAGGGTGGCGGTCTGGAGGCTTGGGCGCGGCGACGCCGGGGCTGAGGAGGAGCGCCACCGCAAGGGGAGGGCGCGGTGGGGGTGCGGCGTGGTCACCAGGGCGAGGTGATGGCCTCGGGAGGCAGCCGGGGCCACAGCGGTAGCCTTGGCGGCGCTGTGAGCCGGCCTCAAGCGACGGCTAGGATTCGCTGGGGCGGCGCCAGGAGGAGGCCAGCGGCGAACGGTGGGGGTGGAGGGGGAGCAGCGTTGCAAGGCGGGGGGCAGGGGCGGGGGCTGGATGTCGAGGCGGCCTGGGGCTCGCCGGATTTGGCCGGGGCCGGCGGCGTCCAGGAGGTAGAGGGGGGGGCGATGCAGATCGAGATGGGAGGGGAATCGGGAGAGGGGGGTGACGTGCGAGAGAGAGTTAGGGGAGGGGGGCCGGCTCGGGGGTGGTTGTCCACCACGGCAGAAAAAAAAGATGGGAGATGGGCTGGGGTGGTTTGGGCCAGGGCGGTTAGCACCTAGGGCGTAGCATAGGTTTCTTTGTTTGATTTCCTTTTTCGGATTTTCTTTTCTATTTTTTATTGTATTGCTCTAGAATTTGATTTTACAAAAATGTGAATCTGGTTGCTATATTAGTATTACACTATAAGGTGATGCCACAAAAAGTTTGATGATTATTAAAAATGATTTTCTATTTATTTTCAACTACAACTAATTAAATGGGGCTTTTGGCTACTGTTTATATTTGTTTGATTTATTTTAGAGCTCAATAAATATTCTAAGTTGGTTTACCATGGTCCACTGGTTTTTAGAGATTTTACAAAAGTGGTTTCATAAATTTTGGACAAGTTTCAATTGTCACTTATTTTTAACAGCACCAAAGGCATTATGGATAAGATCAATTGCAAAGTTGATCACGACATGATCAACAACAGTGATTAGCAACAGTGATAATCATTTTCAAAATGATTACTGTAGTGATTACTGTTGCACGACAGTGAGGGTGTTACAACTACTCATGCACATGAATCAAGGTAAAAGGGAGGTGGGGTTCAAATGCAGATGTGCCAGCTTTGACTTGGCTAGTCTTGAACTAAGAGTACCAGACTTGAGGTAAGAAGCGTACACGAGTCCACTACATCTCCAACCAACTACACCACTATGGTGCCTTCCTCGACTTCCCCACGAGAAAGCACGCCATAGCACTCACGCTTATCTTGGTAAGTTTTATAAGTATCCAGTTCAAGTTGTCTAATAATCAAGCTAAGCTTTCCAAGAAGTCCTTAACCGCGGACACGGCTATTCGAATAGTTTTGTTAACCACGAAGGGGTGTACCGCTACACACACGTGTCATCAGTTACCGCCTTTTGCGTGTCACCGTTCAAGAGGTGACAGCGAGGATGCCACCACAACACTTCGCCCACAGCTCCGTTCTAGTTCAGAGAGTCGCCTATCTGAGGGGGATCCGCATGGAAGTCCAGCCGAGGTTCCAGTACAGCCTCAAACGATGTGTGAAGGGTCCCAAGACGGTCTTGAAAAGACGTTCATCCACTTTGCAGACCGTGCCACAGCCCTACCAGAACTCCGAACTACTGCGACTTCTGGGGTTCGAATGGGGTGAGGTACTAGGATGAGAGGGGTCAGTGAGCCCAATGTGTCATTGTACTCTTCTTCTTGGATCACCACACAAGAACTCAGACTTAAGGCGGTGTTCAACGAGACAACCCAGTGTGTACTCCTACACAGCCTCTCATCGTTCACCTTGTATTAGGGTAGATTCACCAACACATTTCCACCACCATCAACATGATTGCTACCATCCCGACTCACATAAAAGTAACCTCATTATAACTCTAAGCATGCAATAAGCAGTAACAGTTGCAGGGGTCACACGATATAAACCAACTCCTACATTTGCTAGGATTGTGGTTTGCTTACTACTGTGACAAAATGATAGGTCATCCAAAGGATTGGGTTCAACTATGCGCTAGAAACGTTATCATGGTAATCATCCTATACAATGCATAAGCGAGACATGAGAAGGAAGTGGGATTTTATCGACATGATCAATGGGGGTTTGCTTGCCTTGCTGACGAGGTTCGATAACGGTGTCTTCAACGAAGGGGGTGGCCTCCGTTTCCGGCTCCACTTCTATCCGGACAAACAAAGCATGAAGTAGCAATCAATATGAATGCAATGCTCAAGCACATGATCAAATGTATAAGGTGATGTTCATGATACTGATGTGTTGAGCATTCCATTTAAAAGGAGTATATTGCATTTGAAATGCAAATTCAAACTCCATTTGATTTATCGATGAATTTCAAATGCATTTGAATGCATGAAAGTTCATTTGAAATGGTTAAGCATGAAGTGATGTTGTAAAGGTGAGGTAAAGTCTCTGATGTGTGGATGAAAACATTTAAAAGAAGTGGGTTGCAAAGTCATTTGCAAATTCACTCCAAATTTGGATTCAAATTAAAGCCATATGGATTTTTTCCACTGTTCACCCAATTTAAATTGCTCAAACATACAAACAAAGTCCATATTCATATTCCTTGGATTTTTCTGATAATTTTAGACATATTATTTGTCCAATTTGGAGTTAAAATGAATTTTCTATGAATTTCCAAAGTTTATTCCTTTTTCTGACTTTTCTGCATTATTTTAAATCATTTAGCAATTTATTGCGCCAGCATGACGCAGGGCTGACGTCAGGGGGCCTCTGACGGCTGGGTCCCACTGGTCAGTGAGAGAGGGGGTCAATCCCTCTCTGTTTAGACTAACAGGGGGGTTTAGGGGGCTGGGGCCCATCTGTCTGTGGGTGTGGGGTTAGTTTAGGGGGTTGGTTAGGGTTAACCTAATCTACTCGCCGGCGGCGACCCAAGTCCACGGCAAAGGGACTCGCCGGAGTTGCGTTTGGAGCACGGGGGGCCACGGGATTTGGCCGGGGAGAACGCCCGTGCTCTCCCGCGACGAAAGAACCCAGCAGGGGGTCGCCAGGGGCTCGGGGGCGACAACAACGTCGTCAATGGCGACGGCCGGCGTTGGGTGAAGACGAAGTCGTGCTACGGTGCACGGAGGAGACCGGGCGATGGGGGGAAATGCTCACAGGAGCTAGGGGAAACCGATGGTGCAGACGAAGATCGCGGGGGGAAGCTCAGCGACGACGAATTCGACGGCGAGCTCGTGCGGTCCGGCGAGGCGACGACGATGATTTGCGGCGGCTCGAGGCTAAATTGGTAGGCCAGCTTCTGCACGGCGATGTGGTCGTCGACGTGGAGGAAGGTGGACACGCTTGGCCGGCGTCTTGTCGTCGTTGGCCACGCGGGCTCGTCGGCGTGCTCCGGGGTGCTCTCGGGCGCACGCGGAAGAGACGATGCAGAGGCGTGGGGAGGGACCGCGAGTGGAGGGGAAAGTGAGAGGAGGGTCTGGGCGTCTCCTTGGCGATACGAGGGGCAAGGGGGGGGCTTCTAGAGCCTTCTCGGCGTCGCGGTGGCTCCACGGCGTGCTCCCAGGCCGCCACCGAGCTGCTTTGGCATCGGGGAGGTAGACGACAACGGGGGGCTGGTGGGCTGGGCCGGAGTCCCGTTAGTTGGGCCGGGGTGGCCAGGGGGTGGGCTAGATTCCTTTTCCTTTTTCTTCTTTTTGCTTTCTGTTTTCTATTTTCTGCTTTCTGTTTTTCTTTGAGAAAAATAGCAAAGCATTTTATAAAATACCCAAAACTTTTATGTGGGTTTAGAATATAAGTAGCTAGCCACTCATAACTTTTGGGCATTTTTGAAATTCAAATAATTTGAATTTCAAATCAAATATGGTTTTATTTAATTTTCCTAGGCATTGTTTGAAATTTAGAAAATTCCATGAGCATGGGATTGATCCCAAACCACTTTTAGAATGATCACCATCATTTATAGGAATATTTCAAATATTCAAATGATTTTTGGAAAAAGATTTTTATCTGGCCATTTGAATTAATTTCTCAGGGCTTTTCTTTTCCCCATTTTTGAATTTCTGTTTGAAATTTTCACATGATGCAAAGGAGCAACAAGCCCTAGCACTTACCCTAGTTGGGGTTCTGACACAGACGAGGACGTGGGAAACCCATGGAACGTAGCAAACCTGCGACTGTTCTATCCATAGCCCCCATCGGTCGGACATGACTGGCAACTCATGTAACCGCTTGACCGCAATAAAATAAATGTTGCCCAAATAGTGCCATCTAAAAGCACTCGGGGGCTTAAGAATAAAATCTCCCCGACAGACGCTATCGCCTACGCGATCTTAATCAAAGCACTCGGGGGCTTAAGAATAAAATCCCCCCGTGAGACGCTATCGCCTACGCGATCTTAATCAAAGCACTCGGGGGCTTAAGAATAAAATACCCCTGAGAGACGCTATCGCCTACGCGGTCTTAATCAAAGCACTCGGGGGCTTAAGAATAAAATCCCCCCAAGAGACGCTATCGCCTACGCGATCTTAACCAAAGCACTCGGGGGCTTAAGAATAAAATCCCCCCGAGAGACGCTATCGCCTACGCGATCTTAACCAAAGCACTCGGAGGCTTAAAAATAAAATCCCCCCGAGCAACGCTATCTCCTACGCGATCTTAACCAAAGCACTCGGGGGCTTAAGAGAAAAATCCCCCCGAGCAACGCGATCTTCATCAAAAGCACTCGGGGTCTCAAGTACAACTCCCACCCGAAGTACGCTATCGTCACCCACGCGACCACTGCATTCAAGCACTCGGGAGCTCAAGGACTATCGCCTCCCGAAGACCGTTCGCGCAGTCTGAAGCTTTAAAAAAACGCCCAAGCAAAACAATACCAGGCTAGCCCCACCTGCTGAAAACAAGGCTCGAAAAACATGGCCACAATCAGATGGAGCACCCCAGTACTCTGAAGAAACTTTGTAGGAAGCATAACACAGGCTCATTTAGTCTTCACCCGATCGCCAACGATCGCCTGAAGACTCGGGGGCTACTCCCATCGGGAGCGCTGCCGCGCACTCGATAAAAGACAGAAACTAACGACAAAGGAAACAAATTTCAGCCTACGCTCGACCCTTCGAATCAAGCATAGCCTCGGGGGCTACTCCCATCAGGAGCGCTGTCGCGCACCCGGTAGAACCCACAGTGCAAAGACGGACTCTAAGACAGCTCTCGGCTGCAAAGGACTCGAACACAACTCTCAGTGCCAAAGAAAATATAAAGTTCTATTGCAAAGGATCAAGCACAGTTTGCATCATAAGGATCGTCTTTAGTACAAAAAGGACTCAACTACATTTGGATAGAAGGCAGCTCCTGTTACAAGAGGGAATCACCCAAGGAATTATGACTTCTACATGTGTGCCCAGAAGGGGTAATCGATTCTATTACAAGAGCATCTTCACAGAAAAAGGAGGAGTCGAAGCAGCAGGCTCATGATGTCAATGACATAACAAAAGGTGAAGCTCGACTTATTTGCGGAGACATTGGAGACGGTGCTCCGCCAGCTTCTTCTCCTGCTCCTCCAGCTTCTTCTCCAGCTCCGCCCAAGCTTCCGGCGAAGATGACGCTGCTGCCTCCAGTTCTACAAGGTCGCCTGCCGCGCTCGTTTAACCGGTGGCTTGACATCGAGGTCTTCGTCAGAGCCAGAGGGGGAAGCAGTTGAAGACGGCTCACCACCAGCACCAGACGAGTCCCTGGAGGAAGAAGCAGTCGAAGACGCCGGCGAAGGACTCCTCGACTTTGTGGAGCGGTCGCTACTCGACTCCTTCCCATGCGGATCCATGCTATTGCCACTCGGATCGAATGCGCGGACAGTGAAAGTGCTTTCGCCGTCAAAGCGACAGCTGAGCATATCGCCATCTCGCAAATTCAACCGCCGAGCAAACAAACTCCAACCAGAGCCAAGAAAAATCAAGAGAGAGCTATCAACCTCCAAGTCAACATAAGAAGGAGATCAACAACTCCCTTGAAGATGCAGAAGCAAGCCATCCAAGCCACGCTCAGAGACAATGGCGGAAAAAGCAGAGGGAAGAAGGATGCGATTGGCACTTTGGCTAAGAACACGTAAAAAAAATCATAGCGCCAGAATCCCTCCTCCAAGGGAGAGGAGGAAGGCACTAGCGCCGTACCATGGTGACCACCATGGCATGAGCATGGTGTGCGGCCACCATGGCCACGACGAACACGGCCACGACCAACACCTCGCCTGGGAACCATGAGCGAAAGAAGAGACGAAGGAAGAGGCAAAGAAGCGAGTTGGATAGAGGCGTGGAAGAGAAAGGCTTATTTATAGAACAATAATCCTCAAAGCACAGAGAAGCCAAGACGACAACAACAATTAATTCAAATACCAAACGTCCCAGCCGTCTCGGACTCCAAGACGAAGATGCTTTCCCACGGGACGCACTGTACGCAAGACGCGTCAATTCGCGCGCGTTTCCAACGCGCGTATGGGAAACTCAACCGGCGTCTGCCGGACGCTACAGCGGCCATTATTATGACCGGTCCTGAAGACGTGACGGTTCACTGGCAGAGCATACCTGACAGCCATCAAACAGAGGCATCGCTATCCCTGCCAAGCGGCGAAGAAAACCAAACAGACATCAAGGCCCTGAGATTCCATCCCTCAGATCTTTTCCATAAAGAAAGAAAAACATCTTACTCCCATCGGGAGCGTACATCATAAGAGTCCCGGGTGCTCCCTCACCCTAAAGGTCAGCCATGTGCTCGAGTGAGCACTCGCACTTATGATAGTCTCGGGTGCTCCCTCAACCCGACGTAAGACAAACATGCATTCGCCAAGACCATACGGCGCTAAGAATCTCAGGTGCTCCCTCACCTCAAGAGCCGAAACGACATTCGAGTGATTACTCGCGAAAAACCCCCCGACTGAGTACTCGAAACAAAGCTCCTCGGGTGAATGAGTGAACAGCTTGCTTGATGTTTTGTTCCTAGCGGGTGCAATGCTATAAGGCTCCGCGCCTCAAAAACACACATTCCTGGAACACGATACACTGTGCCCAGATGCCACGCAAGATTAGCGTGTAGGTAAGACCCCGCTTCGAAGTACGGCCGGGCTGGGACTTGCCGAAGAGCGATTTCACTCCCAACCTTTCCCATGCGCTGCGCATGATAGAAAAGCCGGGCGGACGCGCCTTAGGCTGTACACATTACTAGTGGCAAATGAACACCGTAAGACCTGAAGCGGCCGGACTTTTGCTCGACACATGTGTTCCAAGATCACGTTGAGGGACGTGGGTTTGATTGGGCTACTGTGGTATTTGCCCTAGTGCAATTCACCAAGGCTCGACCCGTCGACTCCTTGGGCCCTTTCAGCTTAGCATCCCTCGAAACAGGTTTTGTCATGGCCACCAGACTGCCAGCGACCCGCGGATGAACCGCGCATACCAATAACCGGCGAATGAATGTACTCGAGTCCCTGCGCGACTCTCCGAGTCCCCCAGGCACTCGGGGGCTACTGACAAGGGGGTGACCCCACGACTCCTACGGATGAGCCTACCTGGTGTCCATGAAGGCAGAAGGCCCATGAAGATACAACCTCGGCCCACTAGTTGGCACCGACGTAGGAGTCCGCGACTCACAAGGAAGGAGCGAAGACCTGCCGTACGGAGCAAGCTAGGGTTTTAAAAGCTTACCTGTAAACGTAGATGAACTCCCCGAGACCTAGCCCGGTATATAAGGGCTAGGAGGGGTGACGCCAAAGACATCTAATATCACCTGTAACCCTAGCCTTGAGCGCTCCAGCCTTGGCCTCCACTGTAATCGCATCTCCCCCATTAATAATATCGAGCAGGAGCGAGCCTTCCTGTTTGCCGACGAGCTATCGTCCAACCTGTGCATCTCATGACTAACCCATGGTCCATGACCATGGGATTTTCCGGGGTTGATCCCCGTCAGTGATTTCAGTCTCGGACCCGCGCAGGTATTCTAGGACAGCAGGGTGTGAGGAGACTGCGAGGAAAACTTGTCTGGTGACCTGCTTCTGCTGCCTGTTTGATGGTCTTCCTTCTTGTATCTTGTAGATCCGGCCGTGCGCTTCTGGGTATTTTTCTTCCTCGGGTATCATGCTCCGTTCTTGGATTACTGCTACTTGGCTTGTTGGTATTGCAGGCGCTGGCGGTGCGTTGTGGGCGATGGTTCCGACTGCTACGCTTGCGAGAGGTTGTGCTACTATTGTTGTAGATCGGCTTTTCTCTTCTGAGAGCTCGATGAATCGCCTGCAGTTCCTGAGGGTGTGCCCTGATCTGAGCTCTCCGCGCTCGTTTCTGAACCCGTGTATTGTGCATGGTCCGTCGAGCTGCTCTTTAGCCGAATGATATGCTCGGGTGTCGTCTCGTGGCTGTCTTGTTCTCCAGTCCCGTTTTTGAATTTTGGGTGCTTCTTCTTGGTTTTCCCTGTGTTGTATTCTCCTGTCGTCGCGATGTCTGCCTTCTCTGTCATCTGGGAAACCAGCCACGACCATATCGGTTCCTCTGTCGTTGTAGAAGTTGCGCCTCGGTCGTTTTCTTCTTCTTTCGAATCCTCTGTCGCTGGTGTGGTAGTCGTCGCCGCGTTCTGAGCGCGCTGTCTGGATCTCCGATTCGTTCCGTACGGAGTCTTCTCCATCTGCCCAGTTGTTGGCTTGCTCGAGCAGTCGTGCGAGTGTTCGGACTTTCATCTGCCCCAGTGGCTCCTTGAAGTCGATGCGTTGCAAGCCCCTCCTGAATGTGTCGATTGCGCTTTCGTCTGATATGTCCTCGGCTGAGTTTTTGAGTATGGTCCATCGCTGGATGTATGCCCGCAGGGATTCTCTGGATCCTTGTTTGCAGGCCCTCAGCTCCTCGAGTGATTCCGGTCGTTTGTAAGTGGACTTGAAGTTCTCGATGAAGGCGCTGCGGAACTGCCTCCAGGAGTCGATTGATCCTCGTGGTAGGTTCTTCAGCCAGTGTCGTGCTGAGCTCTCGAGCATGAGTTGTATGTACTTCATTGCTATGATATTGGTTCCGCGCTGGAATTTTACGGCTCTTAGGTAGTCGACGAGCCATGCTTCAGGTTCTTCCAGCCCGTCGTACTTGTGCGTTGTGGAGTTTAGCTTGAAACCTTTCGGCATCCTTGTTTTCCGTATGGACCGTGTGAAGCACAGTGCTCCGCATGGTTCTACGTTCTCGTCGGAAGCTTTCTCGTCCGAGTACTCTTCGCAGGTTGCTCGCCTTTGTCTTCCACGGTTGAATTTGCTTTGTGTTATGTCGTCGCGTGCGTCTCGCCGATTGCTGTTGCGTCTGTTGCTTTTTTCGTCGCTGTCGTGGTTTTTGTTTTTGTTTGGGCGCTTGCGCCAGTCGTCGCTGTTGTCGTCGTCGGGTGAACTGGGGTCCCTGTCCGGGGTCTGCTCGCGGGGAGCCCGTCTTGCGCCTGCTCTTTTGGGGGCTGAGATGACGTCTTTCATTATTTTGAGTGCCATCGTCGTGTTGTGATCTAAGCTGCCTTTCTTGCCTTTCTGAGCACGAGATAGGTACTCTTGGGAAGTGAAAAGGGCTTCGGCTGGCGTGAGTTGTTCTTCCTCATCGTCGTCCTCTTCTAGCTTGAAGTCGTCATCTAGCTTGCGGGCCACCTTCTTCTTGTCCGTGCTTTTCAGATTGCTGAATCTGGATCTGGCTCGGATGGGGGAGTCGTAGTCGGAGGAGTCGCTTCTGGGAGATGGTCTGCCGTTGTTCCTTGGGTCGATGGCAGCCTTTCCTTGCTTCTCTAGTTCTAAGCGTTGTTTTCTTGCTCTCTTGGTGGTGTCACTCGCCAGCTTGTTGTATGCTCTGAGCTCGTCTCGTGTTGCGTTCTCCGGGAGTAGTTTGCCGCGTTTGACCGCGTCCCTTATTCTGGCGATTGCTTCCTTGGACAAGTAGATCTTTTCTACGTGATTGTCCTCTTTCGCCATGCCTGGGGTCTGATGCTTGCTGCTTTCTGGCTCGTCGCACCTGCGATTGCAATGCACCGCTCCTTTGTATATTTTCTTTGGTATGGTTCCTGGTTCTCCAAGTGTGACGGTGACCTGGCCGGTGTTGTCTGGATCGCTGTTTTTTCTGTTTGAGCGAGTGTCTTTGCGATTGCTCGAGTCGTCGTCTTGATTTTTTTCATCTGCGGTTGGCTCGTGGACGTCTGCCATGAACACTTGGGACGGTGCCTTGTCTGTCGTCTTGCTTGCGCACATGTTGCGCTTCTTCCATGGACCACTCGATTCGTCGGGCTGGGAGTCGTGGCTGACTCGCGGAGTCGTCACGCGGGCGGGTGAGACTTCGATTGCTGATGTAGGACCTGCCGTTGCGGGTGCTCGAGCGCGATCCGTGAGGCGAAGGACTCCCCAGTGGTTGATGTAGATTTGGTATGCTCCGAAAGTCAGGTTGATGCCGGTGCGCAGGTCGGCGAAGGCCGGTCGAAAGGCCGGGAGGTGAGCCATGAAACCGAGAGATCCGAGTAGATCGGAGTCTGCCCGGATCGTAGAGTCGATGAGTGATGATGGAGTCGCTGCCTTGACGAGTGCCGATGATGAGGCCGCCGAGATCGCGATTCCAACCTGCGAAGTTCCCACAGATGGCGCCAATTGACGGGGATCAACCTCGGCAAATCCCATGGTCAGGACCCTGGGTTAGTCATAGAGATAGGCACAGGTTGAACTATACTCGCCGGCTAACAGGAGAAGCATTTCCTGCTCGATATTATTGCGTGAGGGAGCGATTACAATGGAGGCCAAGGCGAGTTCTCGCAAGGCTAGATGAGTAGATGCGTATTGAGTTTTGTTGGACGTCTCCCGTCCCAGCCTTTATATACTAGGCTAGGTCTCGGGGAGTCCGTACTAGGTTAGAGAGATGGTTTCCTAGTTCTGGTCTTTTCCTTGTACGCCAAGTTGCACCTTCCATGTTGGTCACGGACTCCTACGTCGGTGCCTGGTTGGACCAATCGTTGGCTTGTCGTAGCTTCCCAGTGGGCCTTCTGTCTTCATACGCACCAGGTAGCCTTTTACGCAGGAGTCGCGGGGTCACCCCCTCGTCACCTGAAGACATTTCGATCTTACGAAGCTTGTCATCATTTCTACGTCGTCTAGCGAGAATTTCTAAACTCCTCTCTCACAGCTCACTAACGACAGTCTTGTGAAAATTCTTGTCTTTCTTCAATCCATCCACATCCCACCTCATTCTTCAACTCTTCTTTTTCGTTGATGAGCATGGCCTTCTCTTGAATAAGATCGTCTCGGTCTTGCCTCATATTCTCAAGATCTGTATTTAGAGCCTCAATTTCCTTACATTGAGACTATACCATGTACTAGAGCTTTTCAACATCATGCATGTCGTCTAGGTATGCCTACAAAAAGGTACAAATTAGGTACTCATCATGCATGGAAAATTGGCAATGTAAGACAATATGATGTGTGGTAATGGTTTTAATTCTTACATAGTTGTTGGTGCCTTTTGATGCCAAGTTTGTCATGTGAACATCCATTTTGCACTAAACTATAAAGATTTAAATGTCGTGTGTAAGTTAAACAAGCACTATAAATGTGGCAACAATCATGGCATGGCATAGAAGAGAATTCAGTTTATTCCTAAAATTATTGAGCTATTAGAAGTGCCTTCTTCTCTGCCATGCCAACAATGGCAATGTAACATTGTTATCTCTTATCAAAATGCAAACATTGTAACTACAACCAAGAAAATTAAGTTAACCCTAGATACTATTTTGTACGTTAGGAAATTAAGTTAACCCTACCACCCTAGCTAATTGAGAGAGGGAGGGGTGCCGAACTTACTGCGGGGTGGAGGAGGAGGAGGCGTGCGCGCCAGGGCGTCAAGGCGAAGGCATCGGTGGGGTCGCAACACGTTCCGACGTTGGGGCAGCGAGGCAGAGGTGTCAGGGGTGACGGTGGGGGGTCGAGAGGGGATAATTGGTTGCTGAATTAGGCCAGAGTGCGAAGAGATGTGAGTGAGAGGAGGGATCGATTCAGGAGATGACATTTTACCCTTTCCACTGGCGTGGCTCGGTTCAGTCCACGTGGCCACGCCAACAATTACATTCATACATGCATATTCGTACTTGTCTCAACAAGAACCTACACCTATTCACACAATTATATTCAGACCTACAAATTCTCAAACCAGAAAATATAAGTTTATTTTATTTTATTTTATTTTGTATACCATATATAATAAAACTAGATGATACACCACGCATTGTTGCGCGAACTATTAAAAAATAATTTAATGTTTTAAAATATGATTTTTTATGAAACATAGTATAATTTGATTATAAATTACTTTTTGAAAGAAATATTGTTTAGATTAACAATCTAAGAAAATTTGATGGAAAATCCAAAAATGATAGTGATTTTTGTTTTTAAATTTATTACCTTGATAATATATCAGCAAGACGATATGAAATGAAAACAACATTGAGTAGAGACAGTGGAGACATCACCCTTGGCTAAACTCAAAACAATGATAAGAACTACATATATGCATTCATAAAAAAATTATCACATAGAGAAAAAGTGAGGTAACTCGTAATTTGATTTTCTATTAAAAATCAGTTCTAAATCGTGAGGTTGAGTGTAAAAAAATAGTTAATATTTATTGTTGAATGGTTGCATGCACCTGTGGATTTAATGGGAGCATGTGCATGAAGTGTTAGTGGATTTTTTAATATGGTGGACCTACTTGATGAGGTGGATAGCTTGCATATCAAGATAAATAGGTTAGTAGGGATCAACACCATGTGACCCCACTCCTCAAGGTCATCATAATAGTCGTAATCATCACCTTCATCGTCATGAAACTCTGTTATTCAACAAAACTATTGCCATGAGTACATTACGTACTCAACATGCATCATGTGGAGAAGGATCTAATAGCTACATGAGGCTTCAAAGGAATGCTATATGGTTCATTCGCATAAAAGCTAGCTTTTTTTAAAATTTCATAATAGTTGGATAAAGTGATTTAGACAAAAAAATAGATTTATCTCCATCATAACTTTCTTCAAGGTGAAGATCCTTGATCAAATCATATCTTTCATAGGTTCCAAGAACAGGGGAAAAGAGAGAATAAGCAAGACATGTCTTATATGTCAAGAAAGATTCATTTTTCTTCCATGACCGTGGACACGACTATTTGGATAGTTTTTAACACTCTGCAGAGGTCGTACACTTTATCCACACGACACAATCATGTCTTGTTGCCACCAGTGTTCGCTGACGTAGTACACTATTTGGTATACCAGTAGGGAAATTTTGATGAGGTATTTCATTATACCACGCTTACTATGACATGTGAAAGGACATGATGCCCTCATGTTTGGTTTTGGTAACTAATGGAAATCCCTATGGACTAATGGTTGCTTTGAGTTATACTTTAAGGTTTATCCATAGACAATTCTTGAAGACCATATGTTGGCCTCAAGGTCGAAAGAAGGAGATTATGTGACGACTAATGTGTTATTCAAGGAGTTATCAAAAGTTTGGTCATGTGAAAGTTGATCATATTGCAAGCATGTCTTGAAGAAGAAGATTGTGTGAACATTCATGTTTACCTTCAAGACATCATATTTATGAAGAGAAATAGTTGAGATTATTGCAAGCATGTCTTGAAATAGAAGAAGAAGAGTCTGAACACTCATGCTTACCTTCAGGATATCATCTTTATGAAGTGAGAATAAGTGAGCATATTGCAACCATTTCTCAAAGAAAATTGGATGAACATTCATGTTTACCTTCAATACATCATCTTTA
This sequence comes from Bromus sterilis, assembly GCA_950022295.1. Taxonomy (NCBI): domain Eukaryota; kingdom Viridiplantae; phylum Streptophyta; class Magnoliopsida; order Poales; family Poaceae; genus Bromus; species Bromus sterilis. Next base: position 109,519,502 of record OX465596.1, on the reverse strand, counting down.
TTAAGAGAGAAAATAAGATACAAGTTTGACCAAGACAAAGTTCTATGAGTGGATTCAAGTTGATCAACACATGAAGCATATAATATGTACCAAGTGGGATCATGTGATCTCACAATATGGTAAGCATTCTCCATTATGATTTGTGAACTAACCCATCATCTATGTTTGGTGTTTCTGTTGGATATATGCTCTAGAGGCAAATAATATGTGATTATTCCAATATATCTAAGAAAGTTCATAACCAGTTTCATACTGTGCTAGAACTGTATCAGTGAAACAATGATACAGGTGTGGTATGGAAACAACCAACGTTCCTAGTTAACCTCTATATAACTATTTCATGGTCAACTGATGATCGTGTTTTCGCGATCATGGACAATCAAATCAATTGGTTGTGAAGTCACCTCATTGGATGAGTGACGTGATGAACATTACCCAATGCAAGGTTTGCAACATGATCAAATCATAAAGGTTCAGTGTTGTAATTAAAGAACGTAGTAGACCGTTCCTTTGACCGTGAGATCATGCATGATTGCTATCTTCTCGAATGCTTTGACCTACATCCATCGCCGGACCAAAATATACTGGCCATAAAGGTTTATCTTGGGTATTCCGTTGAGATATGTTGAGGATTTTTGATTCAAGAGAGGGATTTGTCAATCCATGTAATGGAAAGATACTAAGGGCCCACTCGGTGAGATTGCATCCATAAAGATGCGCAGCGTGTGACTAGGTCACGGGGATCAATATCACAGAACGAGTGAAATAAGATTTGTCGGTAACGAGATAGAACTAGACATAGCATGTCATTGATAGAATCTCGTACTTATCTAGTATCGCTGAAAAATGGAATGTTATACAACATAAGGTCCAATCGGTGTTAATATCCGGAATGCACAGGGATCATTATGGGCATCCAGGTCCCGCTGATGATCATTGACCGTAACCTAATCTCGGTCATGACTGGATGTTCTCGGACCGTAGGGTAACACACTTAAGTCTCGATGTTATCGGAGACCTTTTCGGAACTATCGGAGTTACCGGAGAATAAGGAAAGACATACCAGAAAAGTTCCGTGTTGGTCCGAAGGATGTTCGGAGTGAGCCGGAAGGTGTTCCGGATCACCGGGATATGAAATAATATGTTTTATTTATTAATTAAGTGAATTAATAATTAAAAACATTTTATTTATAATTAAAAAGTGCAATGGGCCTACTTTATGAAAGAAGCCCATTAGGGGAAAACTAGGACAATGCCCGTGCGTTGCAACGCGAATTTTTTTCAATCTTGTGATAAGATACTTATGATGAACGTAAAATTAATTTTATATATTTAAAAAAAACGTAGACACGTTTATAATAATACAAAATTTTAATGTGTGAACACTTTCGTGAGTTTTTTTGTGGGTATACTTTTTCATGAGTTAGCTACACGTAGGACTTTGGAATGAATGACATAAAATATTAAAATCACGTGGATATTTTTTTTATATTTCGAGAAATATCATTTAATAAAAATAAAGATTTTTAAAAATAATGGAAGAAAAATTTAATCTTATGATAAAATACCTATAATGTACATAAAATTAACTTCGTATGTTTTAAAAAGGCACAAACGCATTTAAAGTAATACAAAATATTAAAACGTGTGAACACTTTTCTTGAGTTTTTTTGCGGATACATTTTTTCGTGAGTTAGATACATCTAGGATTTTGGGATGAATGACACAAAAAATTAAAATTCTGTGAATTTTTTTGTGATATTTGGAGCGCAAACACATTTAAAATATTACAAAAATAATTAAAACCGGTTCGAATCCTGGCGCTCTTTTATTTCTTTTCGACCCCGGGCGGCCCATGTACACGGAGTGGTGATGGCTTAGTTCGGCCCACATACATATGTCATTGTTTTTCTATTTTTCTGGGCTGAGCGTGGACTGCGGGTTGATTTCCTGAAATACTAGAGGGTTTTCGGCAATTTTTCTCAAACGGACTAAGAAAGTCACATGTGCCCGTGCATTGCAACGGAAAAAAATATATGTGTCCATGAAAACGTCCACATACGAAGTAGCACGACGATATATTTGTAAAATGAAGACGCATGCCGAGGTCTGAAAATGTATATCATTCTTTCATCTCTATTAACTACTCACTCTGTTTCTAAATATAAGTCTTTTTATCCACTCTTCAGTTTGCTGAATAAAAGTCAGCGTTTTTTAATACTTATACTTGTATGAAGCTCTAAATATGTGATAGAAAGAAATAAAAACAGTACTCCTTAATCCTCCTTAGAAATAAAAACACGTGATGGAGTAGTAACAAACAAACAAACAAATACCAAAAAAGAAGAGCTTTAGTCCTCCTTAAAAAAGAAAACAAATTCTTAAGTGTCTTTCACATTCATGTTGCTTTGAGATAAGCATAGAAAAAAGGAAAAAAAAAGAACGTCTCATCTTTGTGAAATGAAGGCGCATGCCAAGGTCTGAAAATGTATATAATTTTTTCATATTTATTAACTACTCAATCTGTTTCTAAATATAAGTCTTTTTATCCACTCTTCAGTTTACTGAATAAAAGTCAGCGGGGGGTTTCCTCACTGTCATTAAACCTTCAAATTTTTTTTAGAGATTGCACTATAAACTATATATCTCTAAAAAAATAGAAATGAAGGAAGTATGATGCATGCATGTGTGGTCATTGAATGAGTAGAGATAGTATATACAATGGTCAGTTTTTTTTAATACTTATACTTGTATGAAGCTCTAAATATGTGATAGAAAGAAATAAAAATAGTAATTCTTAGTCCTTCTTAAAAATAAAAACACGTGATGGAGTAGCAACAAACAAACAAAAATACAAAAAAAAGAGCTTTAGTCCTCCTTAAAAAAGAAAACAAATTCTTAAGTGTCTTTCCCATTCATGTCGCTTTGACATTAGTATGGAAAAAAGGAAAATAAACGTCTCACCTTTCACCAAGTGGGAATCGAACTCACTCCTGTAACGTCAAAACCAGCGACCGCAAACACTGGGCTGCGATCGTCTATAACAACTTGAACTTTCTTTTAATCCTCTAGTACACTAAGTCCCATTACTACATTTAAATCCCAATCATTTTTCCTAGCTGGCCCATCAGTATGTGGCTGGTACGGGTGAGGAAGAAAAAAAAACGAATCGTTTTTTTGCCACTTAAAATCGTACTGCGGGTTGATTACCTGAAAAGCCAAGGGGTTTTCTGCAAAACTATAAAAACGGAAGGAGAAACTCACCTCCCTTTATTATTAGGTATAGATAAAAGAAGGAAAAGAAAAAAGAAAAGGGAGAGGGGGCGCCATGGGCCTAGGGCCCATGAGGGGCACGCCCTCCCCCCTTGGCCGTCCACCTCCCCCCTAGCAAGGGATTTAGTCCCACATTGATAAGGGAGAGGGGTTGGTGCCCTTCCCCCGTCATATATAGATGAGGAGGGTGCACTTATTTAATTAAGCCAAAAATCCATATATTTGTGGAGAAATCTATATTATCCCAAATGGATATCGGTTTTCTCCGGTCTTCTCCACTCCCTCATCTTTTCCATGGTGGAATCCCCTTGTTTTGAGCCTGTAGTGGGATTGACACTTCTCCACCAAACAGACGTCATCGTGCTGCTAAAACTCCGGTTCCGGAGGTCTACTTCCGCCACCTTCGCTGGAACGGAGATCGGAGGTCGTCATCAAGTTTCGTATGTGTGCGAGTACTACGAGGTGCTACACGTGTGGCACTCCACTCGACAGGGTGCTAACACAGCCAGGGGGCTGTGAACTTCGATCGACTCCATCGACCATGTTTGTGGGAACATTTCCCGCGCAATGGACTACACCCCGAGGTATGTTATCCGCAAGTATATCCGTTACGGTAATACAGCTAGATAGATCTTGGGCAATCGGGAACGCTAGTTAGAAAAATATTGTTTTCTGCTGCGAACCCCAACAGTTTCTATGCGGGGTTATGTATCTTTCCATGGGCTTGTATCAAAAGGAAGATTTCATATAGCCCCAGATAAGATGGCATCAAGTGGTGATTATGATCAAGTTTGTGGTGTGCAAGTTCAAGAGGAGTGATGGCTTCTGGCACCTCGTTGGTTACACCAAGTGGAAGGTTGAGATGTAGCGTAGCATAAAATTTCCCTCAGTGAACATACCAAGATTATCGTACCAGAAGGACTCTGAATTCTGCAAGTAGGTGTCAACGGTGCCAGAGATTAAGTTGCCTAAAGGAGATAAGGTTGACGTGGACCTGCACACAAAAACAAATAACTTTTCTCCCAACGAGTAAAGTGAGGTTGTCAATCTCTCCGGCCTTTTCATTTACAAAGTATCAAACACACGGTGGAACTAGTGATGGTGATTGCAACTGAAAAGGAAATAAAAGAGGTAAAAGTTGAGGTGTAAACAGTGGTGGAAATATGGACCGGGGTCCCATGATGTTCACTAGTGATGTCTCTCTCCAAAAAGACAGTAAAACAGCTAAGATGGGTGAACAAATTACAACTAGACAATCGGCAGAATTATAAACGCACCGCAGTGCTAATTATGCGACAAGAAACTTAGAGGCTCAAAAGTATGGGCAATACGCCAAAACAAGTAGACCGTAATCCAACTGCATCTACTCACTAATCATCCACCTTGAGATATCTATCCAGAACATCTCGCTGGTATTAAGTTGCGAGCCCCACCCAAAGTGTAAACCCAAAGCAACATACAACTGCATTAACAAACTTTGCGTAAGGTAAACAATCATTGCAACCGCGGTTACAAGCACCATTTTTTTCTCCCTGGGGGCAACAACACATCCCCTAGTCTCATGTTTCTGTCACTCAAGCTAGACATCGGGGGGCATGAACCCACAATCAAGCATAAACGCTTCCTCTTGGAGTTACTATCTACTACTTGGCCAAGGAAATAAAAAGAAACTGAGAACATGCAATAATTACTCAAGAACAAAAAATAAAAGGAGAACCAAATATATAACTCATCACGATCTGAACATAATCTCATCATCCATCGGATCGCAGCAAACACAACATATCAACAACAGAAAAATTACATAGATGCTTTGATCATGTAGGGAAGCTCACAAGGGCTAAGAATTGAAGCACAAGATTGGAGACAAGACATCACATAGCTACTGGTCATGGACCCATGGTCCAAGGATAACTACACACGACACATCTCGGAAGCGTTCATGGTGGTGGAGAAGCTCCTGGAGGTCAATCCTCCCTCCGACAGGGTGCCGGGAAGATGTCTTCTAGTGCTCCTGATCTTGGAAGCAAGGCGGCGGCGGAACAGAGGTGAAAATCCCGATGTGGGGTTCCACCCGAGGGTTTCTTGAACGGGGTGTAAATATAGGCCGAAGGGGGCACCACGGGGTGGCCCCTCCCCTATGGCGCCCTGCTGGCGCGGCCTAGGGTGGGGCCGCGCCCCCTGGCTTCCTGGGAGGGGGTGGCCCCCCTTTGGACCTACTTCGATGATTCCGAAAGCTTCCGTTATGCTCATTTTTATATATTTTTGTTAGAATTTTTTGAGCTCTGTAAATATGGGTAAAAACCTACAATTCACAGACATGAACAGACATAAACTGGCAATGGGTTCACTGAGTTAGAAGGTTAGTCCAAATATGTGTAAAAAGGTACGAAAGTGTAGCAAAACAATTAACAATGTCACCCAAAAGAACATGGAACAAGAAGAAATTATTGATACATTTGGGACGTATCAACATCCCCAAGCTTAATTCCTGTTCGTCCTTGAGTAGGTAAATGATAACACGAATAATTTATGTGGTGACATGCTAACACACATATAAGAACTTTAAAGTAAAGCAAGTAAGATATGCAATTCAAGTCAAGATAATAACAAGCAAGAGTCTATATCTAGTATTGAAACTAGCAAAGAATGAACATAAAGGTGCAAGAGCTCTCACTGTCTGTGACTCTAATGACTCTAAATGGTGTTTGCGTGCAAGAAGTAGGAGATGGGTTTAGAGCATAAAAATACTATATAGTTTAATTGAGAACTCAATCTACTAAAACTTCACACTTCGTCTCCTTCGGAATCTTATTTTGACTCGTCCCCAGACCACTAGTTAGGCACAAGTCAAACTGATCTTCTCCCTTTCGACTTTGCGCACTCATGCAATGGATGAGCATGAACAAGATATGTTGGCACTTAGGATGGCAAAGAGAAAAAATGATGGGGAAGGAAGAAAAAAAGGTGTGAAAGGCTCACATCAATGAGGACAATCATAGGCGAGAGAAAGCCAAATGATAGAGATGATGTGAGGAGTAGGGATTTCCATGCAACGGATACACATAGAGCTAAGGTAAGCTCTCCAATGGAACTAGCGGGGGTGCATCCAACTTTCTTGCTCATGAAGACCTAGAGTTCTTTTGAGGAGGCTCATCCTTTGTATATGCAAGCCAAGTTCTATAGTGTAAGGATCCCCACATAGTTATGCTTGAATGATATGAATATCTCTATTTGTCTCTGAGCTTAATTTGTTTCTGAGCTTAATTTGAGGGGCCTTTGGCTCTGGCTTCAAGGGTGTTCTCGATCTCCTTTGTGGATAGAGCTTGAGGTTGATAGCTCATTCTTAATTTTCTTGGGGCCTGGTTGGAGGTCATTTTCTCACCGGTTGAATTTGCGTGCTGGAGATAGCCTTCGCAGTCGGTTTGACGGTGAATATACTCTTAATGTTCACGCTTTTGATACCGGTGGCAATCGCCTGGATCTGTACTGGGAATATTCAAGCAGTGGTGGTTCCGGCGGGTCCGGGAGTACTTCGGCTTCTTCTCCCATGGCTTCATCTTCTGCTACTCCTAGACTGGTGGTGCTTGCTCTTCTAGTTCTAAGTACGACTCGAACGCCAAGCCGCCAAGTAAGCGAGTGTGACGATAGGGAAGGTCGCCAGGCTCAGGAAGAAGGAGAGCTGCTCCTTACATACTTAGTCTTACTTTGTCTGTGATGATGCTCGTCAAGATGTGGACCAAAGTGCCAATTATCCTTGTGATGATCGGGCTTGTGGTCCTTTGGTAGCTGCTCGAGTGGGTTGACTTTGTAAACAGAGAATTTTTCCTTTGGGTATTTGAACCTTGTACCTCTCTGATATGTAATGGGAACTGCCTTCGAGTGCTTGATCTTGTAATGAAACTGTCTTCGAGTGCTTGACTTTATAATAGAATTGTCTTCGAGTACCTTACTGTCTTCGAGTACTTGACTTTATAATGGAACTGTCTTTGAGTACCTGACCTTATAATGAAATTGTCTTATTTTGATGATATCGGATGCGCGACAGCGCTCCCGATGGGAGTAGCCCCCGAGGCAATGTTCGATTTGTAGAGTCGGACATAGGCTTGAAATATCCTTCTATGCTGGTTCGTCCCGTATTTTTTCTGCCATTCTGAAACTCGTCGGGTGTGCGGCAGTGCTCCCGATGGTAGTAGCCCCCGAGTCTTTAGGTGATCACTTGTGATCGGGTGAAGACTTAATTTTTTTTTTCTGTCTGGTAGCTGATTTGTCTTGGAGCTTCTTAATGAGCTCGATTTTGTGTCTCCAAGTGCAGAAAACAATCTATTGTCATCATCACAAAAGAAACAACAAGGTTTTGATAAAGTAGTCGTGAAATGCCTTGATGCGGGGACTGCACTTGTGTCCACTGCGTGCTTTAGGTGTTGTTGTAGGAGAAACGTCCCTCGGGGGCAGTCTACGCTCGGGCCTCCGAGTGCTTAAGTAGTATCGTCGCTTAAGCGAAAAGCGTCTCTCGGGGGGAGTCCGCGCTCGAGCCCCCCGAGTTCTTAAGTAGTATCGTCGCGTAAGCGAAAAGTGTCTCTCGGGGGGATTCCGCGCTCGAGCCCCCGAGTGCTTATGTAGTATCGTCGCGTAAGCGAAAAGCGTCTATCCGGGGGATTCCGCGCTCGATCCCCCGAGTGCTTAAGTAGTTTCGTCGCGTAAGTGAAAACGTATCTCGGGGGGAGTCCGCGCTCGAGCCCCCGAGTGCTTAAGTAGTGTCGTCTGGGCAACACATTCTTTATTGCTTCAAGTTTTTACATAAGTTGCCAATCGGTGCTGCTACTGGTATTTGTGTTGCTGTGGGAGAGTACCGAATGAGTAGTTTATGGGTAGAAGAGGCATAAGTTTGCCACATTCCATGGGTTTCCCACTTCTTCATTGGTCTTCGGGTTCTTTAGTCTGTATGCTCCTCCTCCTATGACCTCAGAGACTATAAATGGTCCTTCCCACTGTGGGGAAAGCTTCTGGACCTTCTCTTGTATTAACCGTAAGACGAGGTCGCCTTCTCGGAAAGTTCTTGTTCGCAGGCGGCAGCTTTGGTAGGTGCACATCTTGTCCTGGTATCCTTCTGACCTTGCGAGAGCTGTGTCCCTTGCTTCATCTCGGGCGTCTTTGTCGTCTTCGAGTGCATCTTCTGCCTCTTCCTCTTCATATCCTGTGATTCGAGGAGCTCCGAACCTAAGGTCGTGCGGCAGTATGGCCTCCGCTCAGTATACCAGGAAAAATGACTTATATTGGGTTGAAGCGTTCGGGGTGGTGCGCGAGCTCCATAGAACTGCGGGGAGTTCTTCTATCCAGTTGCCTGCGGCCTGATCGAGTGGTGCGAGGATCCGCTTTTTGATTCCACCACATACTAGGTCGTTTTGCCTTTTTCTACTTGGCCATTGGATTGCGGGTGTGCGACTGAAGCGTAGTTGATTTGGATGCCTAGTTCTTGGCAGAAGTTCTGGAATTTTGCTGCTGTGAAGTTTGTTCCATTGTCCGTGACGATGTTGTGCAGCACGCCGAAGCGAAAGATGATTGACTTGATGAAGTTCAATGTTGTGAGGGTTGTCGAGCTGGTGATTGGCATTACTTCAATCCACTTGGTGAACTTGTCGACTGCTACCAGAAGGTGCGTTCTGCCGCCTTTTGCAGATTTCTTGAGCGGGCCTACCATGTCGAGTCCCCATGTGGCGAAGGGACGAGATAACGGTATGGTTCTTAGTTCAGATGCTGGGGCGTGGGGTCTGCTGGCGAACTTTTGACAGGCGATGCAGCGTCGCACAATTTCTTCCGCGTTTTGCATTGCGGTTGGCCAGTAGAAACCTGATCGAAAGCCGTTGGCTACAAGTGCGCGACTGCTCGCGTGGTGTCGGCAGGTGCCTTCATGAATCTCGAGTAGTAGGGATTTGTCGTCTTCCTCCTCAATTCACTTTTGGAGTACTTGGGAGATACTGCGTTTGTAGAGCTGTCTGTTGATTATAGTGAAGGCTTTGGATCGTCGGCTGATTCACTGGGCTTCTGCGACGTCTTGCGGCAGGGTGCCTTGTATCAGAAATATGAGGAAATGTCTTGTCCAAACCGGGCCTTCGGGTACTGCTGGCTCGTCCTCTTCGACTGCGTTTTTGTTTTTTTGTCAGTGGCCGGGTGCGATGCTGCTACGTGTGCTGGTTCACTTGTGTTATCGTCTTGTGTGGCTGCTCCCGATACATATGTCTTGGTTTTTATCGATCTTTGGCTGATGCTTTGGAGGAAAACTCTTGGAGGGACTGGTCCTCGGGTTGATCCGATGTTTGCAAGCTCGTCTGCCTCTGTGTTATTTGCTCTGGCGATGTAGTTGAGCTCGCATCATTGAATTCCCCTTCCAGGGTGTTGTAAAGCTTCTGGTATGCAAACATGTTGTCTATGACTGCTTTAAAGTCCTTCATTGTTTGCTGGACGACAAGGTTGGAGTCACTGTAGATTATGAGGCGAGTGGCACCGCAGGCCTTTTCCATGCGCATGTCGTGCAGTAGTGCCTCATATTCTGCTTCGTTGTTTGACGCCTTGCTGAAGTTGATCTGGAGCACATATTTGAGCTTTGATACGTCCCAAACGTATCTATAACTTCTGCTTGCTCCATGCATGTTTTGTGTGACTTTGCCATGTTTTTCTTGAACTTTCATACACTTTTGAGCATATTTGGACTAATCTATTAACCCAGTGCACCCAGCTGCCAGTTGATGTTTTCTGCTGTTTTTGTATTTCAGGTTTTCCGGCCATTAAAAGTGCTCCAAATATCCGGAAAAATCAGATAAAAATTCAGCGACTCGGAAGCTTCCGGAAACACCAAAGGAGCGGAGGGGGCCACCACCAGGAGGCCAGGAGGGTCCCTGGCGCGGCCCCACCCTAGGCCACGCCAGGAGGCCTCCTGGCTGCCTGGTGGGTCCCCTCGACACCCCCCTTCTCCTATATTTACCCCTCGGGGTGGAAACCCCTAAGAGGGACTCCTCTTTCGCGATCTCACCTCTGTACCGCCGCCGCCGTTTCAAGATCGGGGCTGCGTGGAGAAGCTGTTCTGGCACCCTGCCGGGAGAAGCTACCCCCTCCGGGAGACCATCCATAGCCATGGACGCCTCCCATATGTACCGTGAGTAGTTTCCCTTGGACCATGGGGTCCGTGACCAGTAGCTATGTGATCTATCTCTCCCTTCTTTGTGCTTCCACTTTCGAGACCTCGTGAGCTGCCTCACATGATCGAGGCATCTTTGTAATTTTCTGTTGTTGCTATGCTGAGTTTGTTGGGATCTGATGGATTATGAGACTATGTTGAGATTGTGATGAGTAATATATTTGGTTCTTCTCTTTTATATTTTGTTCTTGAGTAAATTCTTGCATGTTCTCCGTTGCCGTATTTTACTTTGGCCAAGTGATTTATTGCAACTCCAAGAGGGAGCGTTATGCTTGATTGTGGGTTCATCCCCTTGATGTCTAGCTTGAGTGACAGAAACATGAGACTAGGGGATGAGCTGTTGCCACCAGGGATAAAACAATAGTGCTTGTATCCGTGGGTGCAAGGATTGTTTACTTTACGCAAAGTTCTTTTAATGCAGTTGTCTGTTGCTTTGAGTTTACACTTTGGGTGGGTTTCGCAACTAAATACCTGCGAGATGTTCTGGATAGATATCTCAAGGTGGATGATTCGTAGTACATGCAGATGGATTTCGGTCTACTTACCTTGGCGTACTTCCCATTGCTTTTGAGCCCTTCCTTTCTTTGCAGCATAGTTAGCATTGCGGTGCCTTCATAATCCTCTCAATTTCCCAACTGTGATTTGTTTACCTCGCTAGCACTTTTATCGTCTTTTGGGAGAGAGGCATCACTAGTGAAAATCACGTGACCTTGGTCCAACTTCATATCATTGTTTACACCCTCAATTTACTTTCAGTCTTTACTTTCAGTTGCCACTATCATTATCTCTTGCGTTGATCCTTTGTAAACGGCAAGGCCGGAGGAATTGACAACTCCTCTGTACTCGTTGGGAGCAAAGTTATTTGTATCTGTGTGCAGGTCCAGGTGAAGTTAGCAATGTCAGCGCCATTGTTCACTTTACCACCTTATTGTATCTTTCGGAGTCCTACAGGAGACAAACCTTGGTATCTTTGCCAAAGGTAAACTTTCCGCTGCACTATATCTCACTCTGCACTTGGGGTAACCAACGAGGCTTGAAGAGTATTAACACTCTCTTGCCATCAACAAGTTTTCTGGCGCCGTTGCCGGGGACTCCATCCTACAAGATAGGGGAGTTGCACACTATCTTTTATCTTTGCTTTTTAGCCTTGTTAGTTTACCTTTCAGTTTTTATTTTTGTGTCCCTTATCAAAAATACCAAAAATACCTGTTACCTTGTCAGTAGTTACCACTATGGCTGGTCCTTTTTCCTTTGTGGAGGCAGAAGTACTTACCTTTACTCAAAGATGTGGTGAAAGTTTGAAAGATGCTTGGTATAGAATTAATGATTCTCAAAAAAGAGCCACCAAGAAGCAATCCACTACTATCTTGCTTAGAAATTTTTATGTTGGGATCACTTCTCGGAATAGGTTTCTTTTAGACACTGGTATCAACGGGAACTTTGTAGAGGCCCCAGTTCGGAAAGCCCTTAATGTTATTGAAAATCTTGTTGGAAGTCTCCCAGTTGTTAGTATTAAGGAGGACATTACTTTAGCTCACATTATGAGAAAACTTAAAAAAATAGAGCTAGAGATGCCAAGTATCGATAGGGTGAATGAGTTGGATCGTAAGATTCAAGGTAATTTGAATAGGTTAGATAACTCCATGCAGAAAATTATCAAAACTTTGGAGACTATGAAATCCCTTGATGAGAAGTCTTCTAGGATAGAAAAAATTGAGGAAGTTATTGAAACTCTAGGAACTACCTTGTCCTCAATCAAAACCAAAAAGGATGAAACTCTGGCAAAGAAGGAACCTAAGTTCGTTTACGTCCCCAAGGTTCCTCGAGATAAAGCACACACACCCATTGCCAAGAGAGTTGAAACGGTGAAAACTTTGGAGGAGACACCTATCTATAACTTTAATGAAACTCCAATTGATTTCCCTCCTTTTGATTTTATTCCAAGAAGAATTTTCATTCGTCCTTTATTTGAGAAACCTATTAAGACTAGTTGTACTATTGAAGAGATTTTTGATGATCTTGATGATGGTTCAATGGATAAAACTTGATCTTTTGCATTAAGCCTACCTAATGGCTTTAAAGAAGCGCTTTCGGGAGGCAGCCCGCAACGAATTTAGGTTTTTATTTTTGCTTTTCTTCTAGTTTTAGTGGTCTTGATGATTGTTACTACTGTAGCAACATCGTTGTATCTTTACTTTTCAAGCTTTGTGCCTTTTATAGCCTCATACGACAAGGGAAGTGAAAGTTGTGACATGCTGTCCAGAAAACAGATTCTGTCCTCGTGACTAGAAAAATCAGAAGAAATCCCAGTTCATCTTTTTGAGCTGAAATTTATACACAGCATGCTCTATACAATTAAGAAACTTGCGTATGTTCTGAGTTTTTTTATTTGAGTTGCAGAAGTATCCCTAAAAAATTCTTTTCTACCTGTTGTTCTGTTTTTCACAGATTCTGCCACGTTTTGTCTCTCCTTACTTTTGCAAACCTTAAGCTTGCTTTTTATTTGCAAAAACTTTTTGGAAATCTTGAGAAACATTAGCTCTTCAAGATTATTTTTATTTCCAGTAAGGCAAAAATTATTTTAATAGGGTACTAACCTCTCTAATCAGTCTGCAATGAGTTATGTATGAAGGGATTTTTCAAGTGCGTGATGGAAGATGATGAAAGAAGATCTTGGAGTGTCAAACTCTCAAGCTTGGGGATGCCCATGTGCACCACCAATAAATATTCAAGGAGACTCAAGCGTCTAATCTTGGGGATGCCCCCGTGCATCCCATTTGTCGGGACCCGGAACATGCGTATATAATTCCAGTCACGATGCAATCACATAGAGAGCCGAGAGCCGTACCCACTTGTCAAAGCAGACAAGGCCAAGCACAGAACACTCCCGGAAAGCATCGAACGTGAGGGGCATCCCATCCAGACCAGATGATCAACTGAGATGGGTCCTCATCGTCCGCTCACAAGTCTAAATGCTTATGGGTGGTGAATCCCATACTCATAGACAAGTCGCCTCAACCATGTTATCGATTGAATCATAACCCTTACATAAACAGACTCCAACCCGATCACTTAGTCGGGGTCTAGGGCGGGCTCGATCATACAACAAAGTGTGCACGTGGAAGAGCCACGAGCAATCGCATCGCGATGCCCCAAGCTGCGCACATCTAAGGGCCACTTGGTGTATAAAAGACCGCCAGCCAGATCACAACTAAGGTCTCGAAAATCCATACTAAGACATGCATGTTATAATCATACACGCATCACACATGTCTAGTATGAACAGCAGGTATCATCACATAACCCTACAAGTACTCTTTATTGATATACACATAGAGCATACAAAGATCACATGTCTGTGATCAAACATTACATCATACAACGGAAGCAAATTAGGTCTGAGTACAGACAAGTTTAACAAATGGCTTAGAGAAGCCTTGTACAACAAACATGCCCTTCCACGAGGGACCAGACTGCTGTCTGGAACTATACTACCAAGGTCAACGTCGAGCTTTAGTCGGTGACTCCATCGAGGTCTGGGTTTCCATCTAAAACATAGAATAAGAAAATGTGAGTACAAAGTCGTACTCAGCAAGACTTACATCAGAACTACACTACTCATGCTCAGGTATCAAGGTAAAGGGAGGTGGGGTTTCATCATGCAGAAGTGCCAGCTTTGACTTGGCTAGTCCTGAACTACGAGTACCAGACTTGAGGTAAGAAGCGTACATGAGTCCACTACAAGTCTCCAAGTAGTCCATAACCGCGGACACGGCTATTCGAATAGTTCATTAACCCTGCTGGGGTGTATATCTTCACACGCGTGTCATCACTTATCGCCTCGTTCTCGTCACACTTCAAGCGGGTGTCGGACGTGGATGAAACCAAGGCACTAACCTCACATCACCTTCTCTAATCCAGGAGTCGACTACCTGAGTTTGGCACCGCTCGAGAGTCCGGCCGGTTCCACGAAACGGACTCAGATAATGTAAGGGACCGAGACGCCACCTCTGCCAGATGGTTTCACTGCCTCACAAGTCCACCCACATATCTATATGATGCAACCTTTTCTTCATTCTTTTCTATGCACATGCCAAATGAAAAGCCCGAATCTATTGTGACTCCTGGACCGGATCGGGTACGTAAAGAGGCCAAACGGGGTTCCCATAAAACCCTACATGTGGTCATACTCTTTGTCTTGGATCACAAAACAGGAACTCGGGGCCTAGGGCAGTGTTCAACGAGACAACCCACTGTGTACTCCTACACAGCCTCTCATCATTCACCTTTGCTTAGGGTGGATTCACCAACACGTTAACACCAGCATCACTGTGTTCATTCCATCCCGACTCACAATCATAACATCCTCATTGTACCAGTAAACAGCAAAAGCAGTAACAGTTGTAGGGGCCACATGCTCATCAGTCAACTCCTAAATCTGCTAGGATTGTGGTTTGCTTAATACGGTGACAAAATGATAGGTAATGCATCGGAATGGGTTCAACTATGCGATAGAACGTGTCTCGGTGATCTCCTAAACATGCATAAGCGAGACTGAGAGGGAATTGGGATTTTATAGATATGATCAAAGGGGTTTTCTTGCCTTGCTGACGATACACGGGTCTTATCGGTGGTTTTCTCCTTCGGGGGTGATCACCGTCTCGGAGGCACTGTTACCGGCACAATCATCAACAAGAGGGGGGGAGGCAACAATGTAATAGAATGCACAAGCACATGATTATGTTGTCCATGATGTGATTGGTATTGTTTATGACATATTTGATTTAAATGAAGTGTATTGCATTTGAAATGAAAATTCAATCTCCATATGTTGTTTAATTTAGCCAAGTTGCAAATGCCATTGGTTGTTCTTTATAAACCATGTGATCATGTGTGTAATATTCTTCTGAAGTACAAGTGATCATATGTGCATTGCATTGGTTCAAATTAGAATTGCATTTGGAATAAATTTGAATTAATTCCAATTAAGCCAAATAGCAAAAGCTACTGGTCCCATTTTAAAATCAACTCAAACATGGATGAAATTGCATATTTGGATAGAGAATTTTCTGCTGATCATTTTTCATATATTATTTGTCTAATTTGGAGTTCATATGAATTTTCTATGATTTATTGAAGTTTTGGCTATTTTCTGGATTTTTTTGATTTCTTTAATTCTTTTCTATTTAAATTTAATCAGAGAAAAACATTACTGCATCAGCATGACCTCAACATGACATCAACAGGGTTGACATGTGGGCCATGCCTGTCAGTGGCTCACTGTTAAATCTGTTTGGATTTAAATTAAACAGAGTTTAAGGGGGGGGGGACTGGCCCCACTTGTCATAGAGGGTTAGGGGGTGATTAGCACGCGGGTTAGGGGGCCTAATGGCGTCGTCGCCGGAGTGCCACCGGAGTTTCGCCGGAGTTGCGAAATGGGCTCGGGGTGGGGCTTGGCTGGCACGGTTGTGCTCCCCGCGGGCTTCCGCATGCAACCATGCCATTGGGGGTTTCGGGGAAGGCTGTGGAGCTCGGCCACGATGACAATAGCGGCGGCCGGCGTCGGGTGAAGACGAAATCGCGCTGCGGTGCACGGAGGAGACCGGGAGATGGGGTAAAATGCTCACCGAAGCGTGGGGAGGACGAAGAGGTTGGAGAGGAGGCCGGAGGCGCTGGGACGGCGGCGAATTCGATGGAGATTTTCCACGGCGGTCGGCGGGAAGCGGTGAAGTTAGCGACGACTCAGGGCGTCCTCGGGCTCAATTAAATGCGCTCTTCGACGGAGAAGGTTGCTGCGGGGACGATGGACATGAATATGCGGCTCCAGGGGCACGATGGCCACGCGAACACTCGTCGGCGGCGAGACCTAGCTTTCTGTCATGGAGAAATCCGACGCGAGGAGAGAGGGAGAGTGAGTTGGAGGAGGGGGGAAGGAATGGAGGAGGCTTCCAGGGCCTTCTCCAGGCGAGGAGATGAGGATGGGAGGGCCTCTGCGCTGTCCAAGCAGGAGGTGGCCATGGCCACGGGGATGCCGGGCACGCAGCTGCCTGGCTGCCTGGAGAAGAAGACAAGGGCGCCGGGGGTGTGCCTGGGCCGGCTTCTGACCAGGCTGGGCTAGGTAAGTGGGTGGGGTGGGCTCTCTTTCCTTTTCCTATTTTTCTTCTGTTTTGTTTTTCTATTATTTTGTTTTGCCTAGAAATAAATAGCTAGGCAATTTTATAAAATGCCCAAATAATTTTAAAAACCCTAGGTGTTCAGTAGCAAACCACTTATACAAATTGAGCATTTTTGAAATTCAATAAAGTTGAATCTCAATTCAAATAGGGGTTATTTTAATTTTCCAAGGAATTGTTTGAAATTTAGAAAATTCCATGAGCATGGTATTGATCCCAAACCACTTTTAAAATGATCACCATCATTTATAGGAATTTTTCAAATGTTCAAAAGTTTTTTGGAAAAAGATTTTTATCTGGCCATTTTATTTAATTTCTTAGGGCTTTTCTTTTCCCCATTTTTGATTTCTCTTTGAATTTTTCACATGATGCAAAGGGAACTCAAACCCTAGCACATACCCTAGTTGGGGTTCTGACAACTCGCCCCCACTCAAAAGAATCTCGTCCCGAGATTCAGAAGTCGTCGGGAGGAAGAAGGGGTACTCGGCACGGAGGCAGTCTTCTCTTTCCCATGTTGCTTCTTTCTCAGAGTGATGTGACCAATGCACTTTGAGAAACTTGATCTATTGACGACGAGTGACACGCTCTGCGGAATCAAGAATACGAACGGGGTACTCTCGACAAGAATGGTCATCTTGGCGATCAAGCGTTTCATGGTCGACTTCGCGGATGGGGTCCTTGAAGCAACGCCTGAGTTGTGACACATGGAATACATCATGTACTCGGGAAAGGTGAGGGCGTAGTTCAAGTTGGTAGGCAACTTCTCCACGTTTGGCAAGAATGTGGAAAGGTCCGATGTAACGTGGGGCCAACTTGCCTTTGATACCGAATCTTTGGGTTCCCTTCAGAGGAGTAACCCGAAGGTAAGCCTTCTCATCAAGATTGTAGCTCTCCTCTCTATGATGACGATCATAGTAGCTCTTTTGATGAGACTGAGCGGCTTTCAATCGATCATGAACAATGCGAACTTGCTCTTCTGCTTCCATGATCATATCCGATCCAAAGAATTTTATTTCACCGGTTTGTGACCAGATAAGGGGTGTTCGACATCATCGTCCATAGAGGAGTTCAAAAGGAGCCATGTTCAGACTAGATTGATAGCTATTGTTATAAGAAAATTCGGCAAATAGAAGAGATTTCTCCCAATTCTTTCCGAAAGAGATAACACAAGCTCTGAGCATGTCTTCAAGAATTTGGTTAACCCTTTCAACTTGACCGCTAGATTGAGGATGGAAAGCTGTACTAAAGGATAGATGAGTTCCTATAGCATTCTGAAAGCTTCCCCAGAATCTAGAGGTGAAAAGGCTACCACGATCAGAATTTATTTCCATAGGAACACCGTGAAGAGACACAATTCTAGAGACATACAAGTCCGCTAACTGACTAGCAGTTATAGACTCACGAACTGGAAGGAAGTGAGCAACTTTTGAAAGTCGATCAGTGACCACGAAGATGGCATCATTTCTTTTCTGGGTTTTTGGAAAGCCGGTGATGAAGTCCATACCGACTTTGTCCCATTTCCACTCGGGAATAGGCAAAGGTTGAAGTGTGCCAGCAGGTCTTTGGTGTTCGGCCTTAATGCGATGACAAACATCACATTCGGCAACATATCGAGCAATGTCTCTCTTCATCCTGGTCCACCAAAATCTCTGGCGTAGATCTCGGTACATCTTTGTGCTACCGGGATGAATGGAGAGGGGTGTGTCATGGGCTTCTTTGAGGATGAGTTGCCTTAGATCCCTATTCTTAGGTACTACCAAACGATTTTCAAAGAATGCCGTTCCTTTTCTATTTGTGGAGAAACATTTAGCAACTCCGCTAGCAATGTTCTCCTTGATCCGGGGAACACCTCGTGCACGCCTTTGGGCAACTATGATTTGATCCTCAAGGGTTGGTTTCGCCACCAAGTTGAAAAGAGATCCACGAGGAACAATATCGAGGTGGAGCCTTCGAAATTCCTCATGAAGAAGTGGTTGATACTGCTGTAACATGAGGTTGTTACAGTACGACTTACGACTTAGTGCATCGGCCATGACATTGGCCTTGCCTGGGGTGAAAGAAATTCCTAAGTCATAATCTTTTATCAACTCTATCCAGCATCTTTCCCTGAGATTAAGATATGGCTGGGTGAAATATGTATTTGAGGCTTTAGTGATCGGAATAGATCTCACAACGATTACCAAGGAGGTAATGTCGCCAAGTCTTCAGGGCATGAACTACGGCAGCGAGTTCAAGATCATGGGTAGGATAGTTCTATTCATGTGGACGCAACTGGCGTGAAGCATATGCTACCACATGTCGATCTTGCATAAGTATGCATCCTAACCCTTGCCGTGAAGCATCACAATAGATCTCGAAATCCCTTTTGGTGTTTGGAGGTGCAAGTACGGGTGCAGAAGTCAATCTTCTTTTTAGCTCTTGAAAGCTTTCCTCGCACTTGGGGGGTCCATTGGAATTTCTTATCTTTCTTGAGGAGTTCAGTAAGAGGCTTTGCAGCTTTGGAAAAGTTCTTGACGAAGCGGCGGCAATAGCTTGCTAAGCCCAGAAAACTCCTAACTTGCTTAACCGATTCAGGTGGAGTCCATTCAAGGACGGCCTGAACTCTCTCGGGATTGACTGCAACACCTTTCGCAGAAATCACGTGGCCTAAGTACGTCACTTCTGGCAGCCAAAATTCAAACTTGGAGGACTTGGCATAAAGGCGGTGCTCTCTAAGTTTCATCAATACCAGCCTTAGGTGTTCGGCATGTTCTTCTTCGTTCTTCGAGTAGATGAGAATGTCATCAAGATAAACCACAACAAATTTATCTAGGTACTCCATGTAGATCGAATTCATCATGCGTGAGAAAGTGGCGGGGGCATTGGTTAAACCAAAGGACATGACGGTGTACTCGTAAAGACCATAACCAGTAGTAAAAGTCGTTTTGGGAATGTCCTCGTTTCGGATTTGATTTGATGATAGCCTAATCTCAAATCCATCTTGGAGAAGACAGAGGATCCTGCAAGTTGATCATAAAGATCATTGATCCTGGGTAGTGGGTACTTGTTCTTTATCGTCGCTAAATTTAGCGGGCGATAGTCTACGCACATCCTTTCTGTTCCATCTTTCTTCGTTACGAACAGAATAGGGAAACCTCATGGCGATGAGCTAGGGCGGATGAAGCCTTTTGCCAACAACACTTCAAATTGGATTTTTAGCTCAGCTAACTCATGTGGGCCATTCTATATGGGCGTCTGGAAATTGGATTTGTGCCTGGTATAAGATCAACTATGAACTCTACACACCTGTCGGGTGGCTAGGTTTAAGGGGTTGGATCTCTGGATAGCTTTCTAGAGGATGACCAAGGTTTACTAGGGGCTACAACAGATATGTCAGAGTAGCAAAGTACCCCAACACGATGATTAGTGTGGTTCTTCTGGCTAGAAGACATCTAAACTGGGAGGAAGAACTGCAATTGAATCACTATAGGTTTCTAGAACAAAACCTACAACAAACTCTAGAGAACTGTCGGGCATGCCACCTAGAAGTTCTTCAAAAAGGACAACCAAAATAGAGAGAAGGATTTTGCAAATGCATCAGATTATGAAGAAACCTGGAATAAATCGGACAGCATAACGGCTGTAATTGCAAGAGAATTGGAAATCCTCACAACATTTCAACAGCACTTACATAGGAAGTCTCAAAATAGGAAGCACAACGACTCTAGAAGACTGAACATAGTTTTCCTACGGCTACAAGGAAGCAAACAATGAGATGTTCTAGTAAGACATAGATGAGCCTAGTCCTATCATCCCGTAGAAATGATAAGGGTGACTCAGAACTCAGATCATTGAGGATAAGGAGAAAAAGAAGCCTTACGTTGTTCCCTTATACCCAGAGTAACTATATAACTATAGAATGCTCGACTCGACTTCGACCAAGGGTTTGATAATCCTACAGACAGTCCTGCTCTGATACCAAGTCTGTCGGGACCCAGAATATGCGTATGTAATTCCAGTCACGATGCAATCACATGGAGAGCCGAGAGCCGTACCCACTTGTCTAAGCAGACAAGGCCAAGCACAGAACACTCCTGGAAAGCATCGAACGTGAGGGGCATCCCATCCAGGCCAGATGATCAACTGAGATGGGTCCTCATCGTCCGCTCACAAGTCTAAATGCTTATGGGTGGTGAATCCCATACTCATAGACAAGTCGCCTCAACCATGTTATCGATTGAATCATAACCCTTACATAAATAGACTCCAACCCGATCACTTAGTCGGGGTCTAGGGCGGGCTCGATCATACAACAAAGTGTGCACATGGCAGAGCCACGAGCAATCGCATCGCGATGCCCCAAGCTGCGCACATCTAAGGGCCACTTGGTGTATAAAAGACCGCCAGCCAGATCACAACTAAGGTCTCGAACACCCATACTAAGACATGCATGTTATAATCATACACGCATCACACATGTCTAGTATGAACAGCAGGTATCATCACATAACCCTACAAGTACTCTTTATTGATATACACATAGAGCATACAAAGATCACATGTATGTGATCAAACTTTACATCATACAACGGAAGCAAATTAGGTCTGAGTACAGACAAGTTTAACAAATGGCTTAGAGAAGCCTTGTACAAAAAACATGCCCTTCCACGAGGGACCAAACTGCTGTCTGGAACTATACTACCAAGGTCAACGTTGAGCTTCAGTCGGTGACTCCATCGGGGTCTGGGTTTCCATCTAAAACATAGAATAACCAAACGTGAGTACAAAGTCGTACTCAGCAAGACTTACATCAGAACTACACTACTCATGCTCAGGTATCAAGGTAAAGGGAGGTGGGGTTTCATCATGCAGAAGTGCCAGCTTTGACTTGGCTAGTCCTGAACTACGAGTACTAGACTTGAGGTAAGAAGCGTACACGAGTCCACTACAAGTCTCCAAGTAGTCCATAACCGTGGACACGGCTATTCGAATAGTTCATTAACCCTGCAGGGGTGTATATCTTCACACGCGTGTCATCACTTATCGCCTCGTTCTAGTCACACTTCAAGCGGGTGTCGGACGTGGATGAAACCAAGGCACTAACCTCACATCACCTTCTCTAATCCAGGAGTCGACTACCTGAGTTTGGCACCGCTCGAGAGTCCGGCCGGTTCCACGAAACGGACTCAGATAATGTAAGGGACCGAGACGCCACCTCTGCCAGATGGTTTCACTGCCTCACAAGTCCACCCACATATCTATATGATGCAACCTTTTCTTCATTCTTTTCTATGCACATGCCAAATGGAAAGACCGAATCTATTGTGACTCCTGGACCGGATCGGGTACGTAAAGAGGCCAAACGGGGTTCCCATAAAACCCTACATGTGGTCATACTCTTTGTCTTGGATCACAAAACAGGAACTCGGGGCCTAGGGAAGTGTTCAACGAGACAACCCACTGTGTACTCCTACACAGCCTCTCATCGATCACCTTTGCTTAGGGTGGATTCACCAACACGTTAACACCAGCATCACTGTGTTCATTCCATCCCGACTCACAATCATAACATCCTCATTGTACCAGTAAACAGCAAAAGCAGTAACAATTGTAGGGGCCACATGCTCATCAGTCAACTCCTAAATCTGCTAGGATTGTGGTTTGCTTAATACGGTGACAAAATGATAGGTAATGCATCGGAATGGGTTCAACTATGCGATAGAACGTGTCTCGGTGATCTCCTAAACATGCATAAGCGAGACTGAGAGGGAATTGGGATTTTATAGATATGATCAAAGGGGTTTTCTTACCTTGCTGACGATACACGGGTCTTATCGGTGATCTTCTCCTTCGGGGGTGATCACCGTCTCGGAGGCACTGTTACCGGCACAATCATCAACAAGAGGGGGGGAGGCAACAATGTAATAGAATGCACAAGCACATGATTATGTTGTCCATGATGTGATTGGTATTGTTTATGACATATTTGATTTAAATGAAGTGTATTGCATTTGAAATGAAAATTCAAACTCCATATGTTGTTTAATTTACCCAATTTGCAAATGCCATTATTTGTTCTTTATAAACCATGTGATCATTTGTGTAATATGCTTCTGAAGTACAAGTGATCATATGTGCATTGCATTGGTTCAAATTAGAATTGCATTTGGAATAAATTTGAATTAATTCCAATTAAGACAAATAGCGAAAGCTACTGGTCCCATTTTAAAATCAACTCAAACATGGTTTAAAGTTTCATATTTGGATAGAGAATTTTCTTCTGATCATTTTTCATATATTATTTGTCTAATTTGGAGTTCATATGAATTTTCTATGATTTATTGAAGTTTTGGCTATTTTCTGGATTTTTCTGATTTCTTTAATTCTTTTCTATTTAAATTTAATCAGAGAAAAACATTACTGCATCAGCATGACCTCAACATGACATCAACAGGGCTGACATGTGGGCCATGCCTGTCAGTGGCTCACTGTTAAATCTGTTTGGATTTAAATTAAACAGAGTTTAAGGGGGGGGCTGGCCCCACTTGTCATAGAGGGTTAGGGGGTGATTAGCACGCGGGTTAGGGGGCCTAATGGCGTCGTCGCCGGAGTGCCACCGGAGTTTCGCCGGAGTTGCGAAACGGGCTCGGGGTGGGGCTTGGCTGGCACGGTTGTGCTCCCCACGGGCTTCCGCATGCAACCATGCCATTGGGGGGGTCTCGGGAAAGGCTGTGGAGCTCGGCCACAACGACAATGGCGGCGGCCGGCGTCGGGTGAAGACGAAATCGCGCTGCGGTGCACGGAGGAGACCGGGAGATGGGGTAAAATGCTCACCGGAGCGTGGGGAGGACGAAGAGGTTGGAGAGGAGGCAGGAGGCGCTGGGACGGCGGCGAATTCGATGTAGATTTTCTACGGCGGTCGGCGGGAAGCGGTGAAGTTAGCGACGGCTCAGGGCGTCCTCGGGCTAAATTGAATGCGCTCTTCGACGAAGACGGTTGCTGCGGGGACGATGGACATGAATATGCGGCTCCAGGAGCACGGTGGCCACACGAACACTCGTCGGCGGCGAGACCTAGCTTTCTGCCATGGAGAAATCCGACGCGAGGAGAGAGGGAGAGTGAGCTGGAGGAGGGGGGAAGGAATGGAGGAGGCTTCCAGGGCCTTCTCCAGGCGAGGAGATGAGGAGGGGAGGGCCTCTGCGCTGTCCAAGCAGGAGGTGGCCATTGCCACGGGCATGCCGGGCACGCAGCTGCCTGGCTGCCTGGAGAAGAAGACAAGGGCGCCGGGGGTGGGCCTGGGCCGACTTCTGGCCAGGCTGGGCTAGGTAAGTGGGTGGGGTGGGCTCTCTTTCCTTTTCCTATTTTTATTCTGTTTTGTTTTTCTGTTATTTTGTTTTGCCTAGAAATAAATAGCTAGGCAATTTTATAAAATGCCCAAATAATTTTAAAAACCCTAGGTGGTCAGTAGCAAACCACTTATACAAATTGAGCATTTTTGAAATTCAATAAAGTTGAATCTGAATTCAAATAGGGGTTATTTTAATTTTCCAAGGCATTGTTTGAAATTTAGAAAATTCCATGAGCATGGGATTGATCCCAAACCACTTTTAAAATGATCACCATCATTTATAGGAATTTTTCACATGTTCAAAAGATTTTTGGAAAAAGATTTTTATCTGGCCATTTTATTTAATTTCTCAGGGCTTTTCCCCATTTTTGATTTTCTCTTTGAATTTTTCACATGATGCAAAGGGAACTCAAACCCTAGCACTTACCCTTGTTGGGGTTCTCACACCCTTCTTCATCAACAATTATCAGTTCATCTCTCGTTGCACTATATTTTTATCACTTCATGCGTTATGTGCTATACTTGGAGCGTCTCGCTCTTTACTTTTCTAGGTTTGTTTTTGCTTTGTTTGCTGTAGTAACAAGTTAGATCCCAGCTTACTTACTCTTTTGTGTGGGAGAGATACACGCTCCGCTTGAACTAGAACTCCTCATAGGATTTTCATGCTTATTCTTTCAGCTGTGAGTTGTTCTTTTTCTTTTCTTAGCTGTTGCTATGTTTAGTTGTAGTGCTTTAGTTTTTTCTAGAGCTTTACTTTTGTTTTAGGTTGAACTTTCTATAGGTTGCATGTTTTATCTTGTTAGAGAGTTTTCCTGTTGCACTGAGTTCTATGTCTTGACTAGAAGTAGGTAGTTAAAGTTGCTTTTCTCTTTGTAGTAGTAACTTGCAATAGTTTTGAGGTATTGACTAGAGTAATGTTTGAACTTTTGGTGTCAAGAGCTCGAGCCTATTAGTGATAGATGTCGTATTTTGGGCAATTCGTGTGTTTTTCGAAAAACAAAAAACCCTGTTGAGAACTCTAGCTACTAGATGGATCACTAACCTCTGGAGGGTTCGAATATTAGAGTACACTCATGTACCATGAGTCGAGGATGCGCAAGGATAACCAAACCCCCATACACTCCTCCTCAGGGTACTTGTCTCTTTGTGAAACCTCCTGATTAGATTGAGAGTTACCAATAAAAAGTGCATGAGTTCTTCGGACTAATGTGAGTATTCGAAAGTTGACACTTCCACCCACCTATACTTTTTCTAGCCTCTTCGGTACCGTGCATTGCCCTTTCTCACCTTGAGAGTTGGCGCATACTTCGCCGGTGCATCCAAACCCTTGGCACGATACGCTCTGTCATCATAAACCTCCTTATATATTTCCTCAAAACAGCCACCATACCTACCTACAAGGCATTTCCATAGCCTTTCCGAGATACATTGCCATGCAACATCCACCCTCTCATGACTTGATCCTCATGTCATACATTTGCATCATGATAGTTATATCTTCTTTATGTGAGTACCTTTGTAAAGTGTGAAAGATCTCCTATATTCTTGTAAAATATAGAGTGTTGCCCCTAAAGTGAGGAAAAGATCCCAAAGAGGACAAAATCAAAAGATCCCAAAGAGGAAAAATGAGAGTTAAATAGAAAGAGCCATTGAGGCCACCAAACAAATACAAAAAATAGAAAAAAGAAAAAAAAAGAAATAAAAAGAGAGAAGGGGGCACACTACTATTCCTTTTGAGAGATCGACACTAGTACTTCATCCTCTATCCCTTGTACTCCATAGAGATCATCATCATGCATATAGCTATGTGGGGACCTTCACGCTATAGAACTTGGCTTGTATATTCCAATGATGAGCCTCCTCAAACGAGATCTAGGTCTTCTTGAGCAAGCAAGTTAGATTCACCCCCACTAGTTCCATTGGAGAACTTTTAGCTCACATGTGCATCCGTTGCATGGAAATCCCTACTCCTCACATCATATCTATCATATGGCCTTCTCTCGCCTATGATTTTCCTCATTGATGTGAGCCTTTCACACCTTTTTGTCTTCCTCCTCCACCTTCTTTCTGTTCGCCTTTTAGGTGTCAACTTTCTTGCTCACGCTCATCCATTGCATGAGTGCTCAAAATATCGAAAGGGAGTGGATCAGTTTGACTTGTACCTGGCTAGTGGTCTGGGGACGAGTCAAGATAAGAATCCAAATGAGACTAAGTGTGAAACTTTAGTAGATAGTTGTTCTCAACAATTACTTTTCTCTCTCGTATTTCCCTATCCCCTGCTTGCACGCAAACACCATCTGGATACATTCGAGTCACGGACAGCGAGAGCTCTTGCACCTTTTGTTCTTTTGTTGCTTGTGTCAATTCTAATATAGACTCTTGCTTGTTAAGACTTGAATTGAATTGCATGCTTTGATTGCTTTACTTAAAAGTCCTTTTATGTTTGTGTGGCATGTCACCACAGAAATTATGCTTGTTATCATTTACCTAATCGAGGACGAGCAGGAATTAAGCTTGGGGATGTTGATACGTCCCAAATGTATCTATAATTTCTGCTTGCTCCATGCATGTTTTGTGTGGCTTTGCCATGTTTTGCTTGAACTTTCATACACTTTTGAGCATATTTGGACTAATCTATTAACCCAGTGCACCCAGCTGCCAGTTGTTGTTTTCTGCTGTTTTTGTATTTTAGGTTTTCCGGCCATTAAAAGTGCTCCAAAAAATCCGTAAAAATCAAATAAAAAAATCAGCGACTCGGAAGCTTCTGGAAACACCAAAGGAGCGGAGGGGGGCAACCATCAGGAGGCCAGGAGGGTCCCTGGCGTGGCCCCACCCTAGGCCGTGCCACGAGGCCTCCTAGCTGCCTGGTGGGTCCCCTCGACACCCCCCTTCGCCTATATTTACCCCTCGGGGTGGAAACCCCTAAGAGGGACTCCTCTTTCGCGATCTCGCCTCTGTACCGCCGCCGCCGCCGTTTCAAGATCGAGGCTGCCTGGAGAAGCTCCTCCGGCACCCTGCCGGGAGAATCTACCCCCTCCGGGAGACCATCCATAGCCATGGACGCCTCCCGTATGTACCGTGAGTAGTTTCCCTTGGACCATGGGTTCGTGACCAGTAGCTATGTGATCTATCTCTCCCTTCTTTGTGCTTCCACTTTAGAGACCTCATGAGCTGCCTCACATGATCGAGGCACCTTTGTAATTTTCTGCTGTTGTTATGCTGAGTTTTTTGGGATCTGATGGATTATGAGACTATGTTGAGATTGTGATGAGTAATATATTAGGTTCTTCTCTTTTATATTTTGTTCTTGAGTAAATTCTTGCATGTTCTCCGTTGCCGTATTTTACTTTGGCCAAGTGATTTATTGCAACTCCAAGAGGGAGCGTTATGCTTGATTGTGGGTTCAGCCCCTTGATGTCTAGCTTGAGTGACAGAAACATGAGACTAGGGGATGTGCTGTTGCCACCAGGGATAAAAAAACGGTGCTTGTATCCGTGGGTGCAAGGATTGTTTACTTTACGCAAAGTTCTTTTAATGCAGTTGTATGTTGCTTTGGGTTTACACTTTGGGTGGAATTCGCAACTTAATACCAGCGAGATGTTATGGATAGATATCTCAAGGTGGATGATTCGTAGTAGATGCAGATGGATTTCGGTCTACTTACCTTGGCGTACTGCCCATTGCTTTTCAGCCCTTCCTTTCTTTGCAGCATAGTTAGCATTGCGGTGCCTTCATAATCCTGTCAATTTCCCAACTGTGATTTTTTTATCTCGCTAGAACTTTTATCGTCTTTTGGGAGAGAGACATCACTAGTGAAAATCACGTGACCTTGGTCCATCTTCATATCATTGTTTACACCCTTAATTTACTTTTAGTCTTTACTTTCAGTTGCCACTATCATTATCTCTTGCGTTGATCCTTTGTAAACGGCAAGGCCGGAGGAATTGACAACTCCTCTGTAGTCGTTGGGAGCAAAGTTATTTGTATCTGTGTGCAGGTATAGGTGAAGTTAGCAACCTCGGCACCATTCTTCACTTTACCACCTTCTTGTATCCTTCGGAGTCCTACGGGAGACAAACCTTTGTATCTTTGCCAAGGGAAAACTTGCCACTGCACTATATCTCACTCTGCACTTGGTGTAACCAACGAGGCTTGAAGAGTATTAACACTCTCTTGCCATCAAGCTTATCTCCTTTGGGTGACATAAGCACAACGCTTTCTCCGTCCCTTGGTGCCTTTTAGACCCGTTGAAGAACATTTTCCATGAGTTGGAGAGATCTGGAGGACCGGGTGTTTGTACTTCCATCCACTCGACCAAAAAGTCTGGGAGTACTTGAGATTTGATCGCCATTGGGTGCTTGAATTGCAGGTCGCGAGGGCTGAGCTCGATGTTCCACTCGGCGACTCGATCTGTTGCTCCTGGGTTGTTCAGGATGTCGGGGAGTGGTGCGCTGCTCATGACTGTGATGAAGTGCTCTTCGAAGTAATGCATTACCTTCTGTAATGTCATGAAAATGGCATACACGAGCTTATGGTAGTGCAGGTATCGTTGTTGGGATCTTGTTAGGACCTCGCAGAGGTAATAGATTGGTCTTTGTATGATTTGCACTTTGCCTTCTTCCGCGCGCTCAACGACGAGCGCGGTGCTGACCACGCTGCTGCGTGCTGCTATATAGAGGTATATGTTGGATATGTGCCCTAGAGGAAAATTAATAAAGATATTGGTCACATATCTGCTTGTTCATAATACGTTATATATTGTGCTAGAACTGTATTAAGCGGAAACAGTAATACATGTGTGATATAAAACAACCTGGTCCCTAGTTAAACTCAGGCATAGTAGCTCATTGGGAAATTGATGATCAAGGTTTCCTGATCATGAGAACATAATAGTCTATTGACAATGAGGTCATATCATTAGGAGAATGATGTGATGGACACACACCCACCTTAAGCATTGCAGTGTGATCAAGTCACATAAGTTCAGCATTGCGATGACTTAATAACATAGTGACTGAATCCTTAGACCGTGATGATCATACATAATTTCTATCTATTAGGATGCTTTGAGTGCATTAACCGTTACACTGAAACATGGTAACTGAAAAGGTGTATCTTGGGTATTCCGAAGTAGATATGTTGAGGAGTATGAAATAGATCAGAGCGGGATTTGTCAATCCGAATGACGGATAGGTACTCTGGGCCACTCGGTGGTGTTGCATCAATAGCTTGCAAGCAAGTGACTAGGTCACAAGAGATGTAATATTCACAGACGAGTAAACATGTTATGTCGGAGACGAGGAAGAACTAGGTATTGGATACCGACGATCATACCTTGGACAGACATAGTACCGAAGAACAAAGGGATCAAGTCATATTGTTAACGGTTCAACAGCGATGAAGTTTATTCGATGGAAGCGTAGGGGCACATCAAGGATTGTAACCAGATCCCACATGATGGTCATTGGTCAGAGAGTGTCTCGATCATGTCTACTGTTTCCCGGACCGTAGGGTGTCACACTTAAGGGAAATCGATGCATTAAGGATTAATTCGGGATCATCGGTGAAAAGAGAGAAAACACCGGAAATGTAGCGGGAGGTGCCGGAAGTTGTTCCGGATATTTTGAAAGGTTCAAATAATATATATTGATGTTTAAATATGTTTTATTATTTAATTGACAGAATTAAATATTAAAAATGATTTAAATATTAATTAAAAAAGGAGAAAAAGGCATATGGGCCTTAAAAGGCCCATGAGGGGAAGGGGGAGCCTCCCCTCTTCGGCTAGGCGCCAAGGGAGGGGCCCATCCCCCCCATGGCCGGTGCACTCCCCCCCCCTTGTGGGGTTTAGTCTCACATGGGGAGGGGAGGAGAGTTCCCCCCCTCCTTGGCCTATAAAAGGAGGTGTGGGGGTGCCTTTTCTCAACACACAACTTTGAGTTCTTTCTCTCTCTTTCTCCGACCCAGAGCGGACTCCCCTTGTTTGGAGTTTGCACCTGGTTGGGGGTTTCACCATCATCTGGACGCCGTCGTGCTGCCGGAATCGGGATCCGGATCAGTCTTCTTTCCGCTGCTCTTCTGGTTCGGAGCCCGGAGGGACGTCGGTTGCACCGTACGCGTGTAATCCCGCGAGGCACTACACGTGTGGTGCTACTTCATCGTCGGAGATTCTTCAACACGACAGGGAGGTCGTAGGATCAGAGTCTACGCCAACCACGTTCGAGGAACGTTTCCCTCTTTCGGTCTTCAAAGGTATGAATACCGATTCCTTCCGTTACATACATCAGCATAGCATAGATCTTGGGTTCGGGACTCGTAGGTAGGAAAGTTTTTGTTTTCTGCGCCGATCCCCAACAGTGGTATCATGATAAAGGCTATGCGTAGATGTATTGTACGGGTAGAACACATCTAGGATGTGGGCATGAATTCTCCAATTGTTACCCTCCCACGTGTACTCGTTTAGCGTTGCAGCAATGTCCTGATGAAGCGGCCCGACCGACCTTACGCGTTTACGCGAGACTGGTTCCACGCTTGACATATGGCTTGTACCATATAAGTGGCCGGGGGGTGTCTGTCTCTCTAACATTAGCGACGCGAAGACGTTTGTGTTGGATATGTGCCCTAGAGACAAATTAATAAAGATATTTGTCACATATCCGTTTTGTTCAAAATACGTTTTATACTGTGCTATAACTGTATTACTTGGAAATACTAATACAGGTGTAGTATAAAACATGGTCCGTAGTTTAACTCGGGTAAACTATCTCATTGGGCAATTGATTGATCAAGCTTTCCTGATCATGGCGACACTTAAGTCCATTGACAATGAGGTCATATCATTAGGGGAATGATGTGATGGACAGACACCCACCTAATGTAATGCAATGTGATCGAGTCACATAGTTCAGCGTTGCTATGACTTTGTAACTTATGGCTATGAGGAGACTTTGATTTGTATCCCACCGCCTGACTGAAATATGCTGGCTATAACGGTGCACTTTGGGTATTCCGAAATAGATGGTTGATGAGTATGTTAATAGATCAAAGCGGGATTTGTCAGTCCTTATGACAGGACAGGTACTCTGGGCCCACTCGGTGATATTGCATCAACCCTTGCAAGGACGTGACTAGGTCACAAGAGATGCAATGATCATGGACGAGAGAAGTTGTTTGTCATGAACGAGATGTGAACACTGTATGTGGGATACCGACGATCAAACCTCGAACAAACAAGGTACCGCAGAACAAAGGGATTACGTCGTATCGTTAACGGTTTCCAAAAGCGATCGAAGCTCATTCGATGGAAGCGCAGGGGCTATCAAGGATTGTAACCAGGTCCAACTGACTAGTCATTGGTCAATGAGAAGAGTCTCGACCATGTCTGCTATTTCCCGGACCGTTAGGGTGTTACACTTAAGGGCAATCGATGCATAGGACAGTTATGGGATCAATCGGTGAAATAGGAGAAATCACCGAAATAGTTCCGGAGGAGGACGGAATGGTTTCCGGACATTTTGAATAGTTCAAAACAAAGTTTAATTGTTTTAATAATGTTTTTTATTATTTAATTATCTGAATTAAATATTTAAAACTTATTAAATAATTAAAATAGTTGAAAAATGGCTATATGGGCCTTAGAGGCCCATTAGGGGAGGAGGGGGTTCCCCCCCTTGGGCTTGGCGCCAAGGGGTGGGGCCCAACCCCCCCTTGGCCGACGCACCCCTCCCCCCTTGGGGGTTTAGTCCCACATGGGGGAGGGAAGAGGGATCACACCCCCCCTTGGCCTTTATATAGAGGGGTAGACCCCCCTTTTTCCATACAACAATTGATCTCCTTCTTCTTCCTTCTCCATTTCCGGAAGTGGACTCCCCTTGTTTGGAGTCTGCACCAGGATTGGAGTTCTCCACCATAAGGCAGGCCGTCGCTCTGCCGGAGTCGGGATCCGTAGCCGTCTTCTTTCCGCTGCTCGCCTGGTTCGGAGCCCGGGAGGAACATCGATTGTGCCGTACGTGTATAATCTCTTCGAGGCACTACACCTGTGGTGCTGCTTCATCGCTGGAGGTTTACCGGGAGTCATCCTCGCCGGTGGTGGTCTTCTACACGACAGGGAGGTCGTAGTTCTGAGTCTACGCCAACCACGTTCGTAAGAACGTTTCCCGCTTTCGGTCTTCAAAGGTATGAACACCGATTCCCTCCGTTACTTTACATCGCCATAGCATAGATCTTGGGTTCGGGTACCGTAGGTGTGAAAAAATTGTGTTTTCTGCCCCGTATCCCAACAGTGGTATCATGAGCTAGCTATGCGTAGATGTATTGTACGGATAGAACACATCTAGGATGTGGGCATCGAATCTTCATTCGTTACCCTCCCACGTGTACTCATTGAGCATTGCGGCAATGTTTGATGAAGCGGCCCCCGACCGACATTACGCGTTTACGCGAGACTGGTTCCACGCTTGACATATGGCTTGTACCATATAAAGTGGCTGGGGGGGTGTCTGTCTCTCTGCATTAGCGATGCGAAGATGTTTGCAACGGAGGGCCCCGACAGGGGTGTAATAGAGACGGATAAGAGACGGTGTTGTGGCATGTTTTTTGCAGGATAGAAATCGGTTCTCTCTCTTGAAAACCCTAGCAGCCACGTAAAACTTGCACAAGCTAAAGTAGAAAGACGTTTTAACTTTGCTTTGCATGAACGGGGATCATAGGTTGTATGATTTAAAGTTTTACTTCCTGTTTTATGCTAGTATGCTAGATATATCGACGGTAGCACGAAACAGGACCATCTCTCACAATACCAACATTGTGTTCTCCCTTTTGATGGGCACCACCTGGAAGGTTCTCCCATATGGCCTGACGCTCCGTACATACCGGAGTTGTCCTACATATTCAACGGAGCTCGCATGAGGTTGGGTTCGGCGAGCCTGGCATATGCAGATATGGCCTTGCCTGAACAGCTAACATCAAGGTTCGATTGGAAGGCTTGACGTATGTAGATGCGGGCCTGGAACATAGAAGACCGAAAGGTCGAGCACGAGTCACATGCCTGATGTGATTGGCTTAGAGGCCTACCTGGTTCGCATACTGGGCCGTACATATCGGGGGAGGTATGGGGGCTGGGATTGTGTAATCACTTAGTTAAATTCAGAGGTGTTTATCTAAGTGGGAGCTTTCTAGAATTTGTAAGAGTAAATTGAAACTCAACATTATGAACAAAAGTCTAAATTGTATCATTGTGAATCCAACCTTGTAGATGGCAGCACCTCGCCCCTCGTTCAACTTAGGATCATTCCTAGAGAAAGATAAGCTAAAAACAGATGGGACAAACTTCACCAACTGGTTCCGCACCCTGAGGATTCTCCTCGTTCCCCTCAAAATGGCATACGTACTAGAGGACGCGTTAGGTGACGCACCAGCAGATGATGCCAGTCAGGACGAGAAGAATGTCTATCTCTCCAGGACTGATGATTACAACCTTGTCCAGAGTGGCATGCTCTACTCCATGGAGGCTGAGCTGCAGAAACGCTTTGAGAGGATGGGTGCATATGAGATTATCACCGACCTCAAGGCGGTCTTCGCACCTCAAGCCAGGGCTGAACGGTACGAGGCTTCTGAAGCCTTCTTCTCAGCAAAGATGGATGAGCATGGCAGCGTGAGTGAGCACGTGGTCAAAATGTCTGTCTACGTTCAGCGCTTGAATGCTCTGGAATGTCAGATTCCAGATGAACTTGCGGTTGATAGGGTGTTGCAGTCGCTTCCCCCTAGCTACAAAGGCTTTGTGCTGAACTACAACATGCAGGGGATGACCAAAACCCCTTCTGAGTTGTTCTCCATGCTAAAGAGCGCTGAGGTTGAGATCAAGAAGGAGCACTCCGTCTTCATGGTCAACAAGACCACTGACTTCAAGAAGTCAAGCAGACGGGAGAAGGCCAGGAGAGGTGTCCCTAAGAGGGATGGCAAGTCAGTTGCCGCTCCTCCCAAGGCACCCAAGCCTAAACTCGGAGTGGAGTGCTTCTACTGCAAGGGTGAAGGTCACTGGAAGCGCAACTGTCCCAAGTATCTAAAGGACAAGAAGGCTGGCAAGGTCGCCAAGAGAGACAAAGGTATATTTGATATACATATTGTTGATCTTCTCTTGACAAGCGCTGGGAACACATCCTGGATATTTGATACAGGGTCTGTCGCTCATATTTCTAATTCCATTCAGGGACTAAGGAATAGGAGACGCTTGGTCAAAGATGAAGTGACGATGCGCGTGGGGAATGGCTGCCGGATTGAAGTCTTGGCAGTCGGCACGAAGCATCTTAGTCTCCCTTCGGAATTGGTTTTAGTTCTGAATAAATGTTACTATGTACCCGCGTTGAGTGTGAACATCGTGAGTGGTTCTTGCTTGAAGCGAGACCACTATTCTTTTAAGTCCGATACAATTGGTTGTTCGATTTATAAGAATGAAATGTTTTATGTTCACGCACCGGAGTTGCATGGTTTATTCGTACTTAATCTCCATGGTGACGTGTGTCACGTTAACAATATTGAGGCCAAAAGATTGAAGAATAATGAAGATCACATGATGATGTGGCATTGCCGACTTGGTCATATTGGTGTAAAACGCATGGAGAAGCTCCATAAGGATGGACTTCTTAAGTCATTGGATTTTGGATCCCTTGATACATGTGAGCAATGCCTCATGGGCAAAATGACAAGGACTCCATTCAATGGTGTGATGGAGCGTGCGGATGTCTTATTGGGGATCATACATACGGATGTATGTGGACCCATGAACGTCCCCACTCGCAATGATCTTCGTTACTTCGTGACCTTTACTGATGACTTGAGTAGATATGGGTATATTTACTTGATGAAGCACAAGTCTGAAACCTTTGAAAAGTTCAAGGAATTTCAGAATGAGGTCGAAAATCAACTCGGAAGGAAAATCAAGCACCTTCGATCGGATCGAGGTGGCGAGTATTTGAGTCACGAGTTTGGCAATCATCTGAAGTCTTGTGGCATAATACCACAGCTTACGCCGGCAGGCACACCTCAGCGAAACGGTGTAGCTGAGCGACGTAATCGAACCCTATTGGATAGCGTGCGATCGATGATGTCTCATACTGATTTGCCTGTGTCATTCTGGGGGTATGCATTAGAAACCTCCATTCATATTCTTAATAGGGCACCATCCAAATCCGTAAAGACAACACCATTTGAAGAATGGCATGGCACTAAACCTGAGTTGTCTCACCTGAAGATTTGGGGTTGTGAGGCTTATGTTAGGAAACTACAGCCTGACAAACTTGAATCCAAGGCGGATAAGTGCATCTTTGTGGGCTATCCCAAGGAAACTTGTGGGTACACCTTCTACAACAAGTCTGACAGCAAAACGTTTGTTGCCAAGACGGGACACTTTCTTGAGAAGGAGTTTCTCGCGAAAGAGTTGAGTGGGAGGAAAATAGACCTCGATGAAGTAACTGACCAATCACTCCAATTGGATGAAATGGCTACGGAATTTGTTCTGGAACCATCTTCCACAGTGGGAGTTGAAGAGAATGGCCAGAACGACATTCATAACGATCATGACATTCATGATGATCATGATGAGAATGAAGAGGAACCTTTTATGCCCCGTAGGTCATCAAGAGTCCGTCAACCTACTGAATTTTACGGACAGCTTGTGAATGCAATCTCGGCTATTGAGTCGGATGAACCTACGAGTTACGAAGAAGCAATGGAGGGACCCGAGTCCGAGAAATGGCTTGAAGCCATGAAATCCGAAATAGACTCCATGTACACCAACAAAGTATGGACTTTGGTGGATATTCCCGAGGACCGCAAGGCCGTCGAGAATAAATGGATTTTCAAGAAAAAGACTGACGCACGGAAACGTATCTGTCTACAAAGCTCGACTTGTCGCGAAGGGTTTCCGACAAATTCAAGGAGTTGACTACGAGGAGACATTCTCTCCTGTAGCGATGATAAATTCTATTCGGATCCTACTAGCAATAGCTGCATATCATGATTACGAGATATGGCAGATGGATGTGAAAACTGCATTCCTAAATGGCAACATTGAGGAAGAGTTGTATATGATGCAACCAGAGGGGTTTGTCGATCCAAGGAATGCTGGTAAGGTTTGCAAGCTTCAACGGTCCATCTATGGGTTGAAGCAAGCATCTCGGAGCTGGAATCTTCGATTTGATGAGGTCATTAAAGCTTTTGGATTTGTCCAAAACGTCGAAGAGTTCTGCGTCTATAAGAAACTGAGTGGGAGCTCTGTAGCATTCCTTGTGTTATATGTGGATGACATATTACTAATAGGGAACGATAAGAAATTCTTAGAGGAAGTGAAGGAATATCTGAATGGACAATTTTCCATGAAGGACCTAGGTGAAGCTGCGTACATACTGGGGATTAAGATCTATAGAGATAGACCTAATCGGAGGTTGGCCTTGAGTCAGAATACTTATATTGACAAGATTTTGAAAAGGTTCAAAATGGATGACTCCAAGAGAGGTCTCTTGCCAGTCATAAAAGGTGTCAAACTAAGCGTGACTCAATGCCCGACCACAGCTAAAGAGAAAGAGGAGATGTCCTCAAAGCCCTATGCCTCAGCCATAGGTTCTCTCATGTATGCTATGTTATGTACCAGACCGGATTTAGCGCTGGCCATTAGTATGACTAATCGTTACCAGAGTAATCCGGGAATGGCCCATTGGACAGCAGTAAAGAACATCCTTAAGTACTTGAGAAGAACCAAGGATCTCTTTCTCGTTTATGGAGGAGTTGATGAGGAGCTCACCGTAAAGGGTTACGTTGACGCAAGCCTCGGCTCAGACCTAGATGACTCGAAATCCCAGACAGGATATGTTTTCATGTTGAACGGTGGCGCGATTAGCTGGAGGAGCGGCAAACAGTCAGTCGTCGCTCAATCTTCAATGGAGTCGGAGTATATTGCCGCTTGCGAAGCGTCAAACGAGGCGCTATGGCTGAAGAAGTTCGTGATTGAGCTTGGCGTCTTTCCCAGTTGCACTGACCCCGTGGGAATCTTCTGCGACAACACGGGTGCCATTGCTAACGCGAAGGAGCCAAGAACTCACTCTACAGCCAAGCACATCCTCCGAAAGTTCCATGTGACGCGAGACTACGTCAGGGATGGACACACTAGGATTCACAAGATACATACGGATCTGAACGCAGCAGACCCGATGACTAAACCTCTTCCACAGGGCAAGTTTGAAGAACACCGAGAGACCATTGGTGTTAGATACATACCTGATGTAAACTAGTGTAATTTGTACTCTAGTGCAAGTGGGAGACTGTTGGATATGTGCCCTAGAGACAAATTAATAAAGATATTTGTCACATATCCGTTTTGTTCATAATACGTTTTATACTGTGCTATAACTGTATTACTTGGAAATACTAATACAGGTGTAGTATAAAACATGGTCCGTAGTTTAACTCGGGTAAACTATCTCATTGGGCAATTGATTGATCAAGCTTTCCTGATCATGGCGACACTTAAGTCCATTGACAATGAGGTTATATCATTAGGGGAATGATGTGATGGACAGACACCCACCTAAAGTAATGCAATGTGATCGAGTCACATAGTTCAGCGTTGCTATGACTTTGTAACTTATGGCTTAGTCCTTAGACCGTAATGATCATACGTAATCACGATCTATGAGGAGACTTTGATTTGTATCCCACCGCCTGAATGAAATATGCTGGCTATAACGGTGCACTTTGGGTATTCCGAAATAGATGGTTGATGAGTATGTTAATAGATCAAAGCGGGATTTGTCAGTCCTTATGACAGGACAGGTACTCTGGGCCCACTCGGTGATATTGCATCAACCCTTGCAAGGACGTGACTAGGTCACAAGAGATGCAATGATCATGGACGAGAGAAGTTGTTTGTCATGAACGAGATGTGAACACGGTATGTGGGATACCGACGATCAAACCTCGAACAAACAAGGTACCGCAGAACAAAGGGATTACGTCGTATCGTTAACGGTTTCCAAAAGCGATCGAAGCTCATTCGATGGAAGCGCAGGGGCTGTCAAGGATTGTAACCAGGTCCAACTAACTAGTCATTGGTCAATGAGAAGAGTCTCGACCATGTCTGCTGTTTCCCGGACCGTTAGGGTGTTACACTTAAGGGCAATCGATGCATAGGACAGTTACGGGATCAATCGGTGAAATAGGAGAAATCACCGGAATAGTTCCGGAGGAGGACAGAATGGTTTCCGGACATTTTGAATAGTTCAAAATAAAGTTTAATTGTTTTAATAATGTTTTTTATTATTTAATTATCTGAATTAAATATTTAAAACTTATTAAATAATTAAAATAATGGAAAAATGGCTATATGGGCCTTAGAGGCCCATTAGGGGAGGAGGGGGTTCCCCCCCTTGGGCTTGGCGCCAAGGGGTGGGGCCCAACCCCCCCTTGGCCGACGCACCCCTCCCCCCTTGGGGGTTTAGTCCCACATGGGGGAGGGAAGAGGGATCACACCCCCCCTTGGCCTTTATATAGAGGGGTAGACCCCCCTTTTTCCATACAACAATTGATCTCCTTCTTCTTCCTTCTCCATTTCCGGAAGTGGACTCCCCTTGTTTGGAGTCTGCACCAGGATTGGAGTTCTCCACCATAAGGCAGGCCGTCGCTCTGCCGGAGTCGGGATCCGTAGCCGTCTTCTTTCCGCTGCTCGCCTGGTTCGGAGCCCGGGAGGAACATCGATTGTGCCGTACGTGTATAATCTCTTCGAGGCACTACACCTGTGGTGCTGCTTCATCGCTGGAGGTTTACCGGGAGTCATCCTCTCCGGTGGTGGTCTTCTACACGACAGGGAGGTCGTAGTTCTGAGTCTACGCCAACCACGTTCGTAAGAGCGTTTCCCGCTTTCGGTCTTCAAAGGTATGAACACCGATTCCCTCCGTTACTTTACATCTCCATAGCATAGATCTTGGGTTCGGGTACCGTAGGTGTGAAAATTTTGTGTTTTCTGCCCCGTATCCCAACAGTTTGCAACGGAGGACCCCGACAGGGGTGTAATAGAGACGATTGCAGGATTGGTGTTGTGGATTGTTTTCGCAGGATAGAAAGCGATTCTCTCTCGAAACCCCTTAGAAGCCACATAAAACTTGCAAAAGATAAAGTAGAAGGCGTTTTAACTTTAATTTGCATGTAAGGGGGGATCATAGCTTGTATGATTTACAGTTTTACTTCCTGTCTTGCTAATATGCTAGATATGCGACGGTAGCATGATAGGATAATTTCTCTCAATATCTTGATTGTATTCTCCCTTAGTGGGCACCGCCTGGAAGGATCTCTTTATGATAGGCAGGCCGTGACGATCGGGTGTCATACATACATTAGCGATCGCATGAGGTTGGGTTTGACAAGCCTGGCATATGCAGATATGGCCTTGCTGAACAGCCATACACTAAGGTTCGACTGGCAAGCTTGACATATGTAGATATGAGCTTGGGATACGGATGACCGAAAGGTTAAGCATGAGTCATATAATGGATATGATTGGCATGCTGACCTACCTAGGGAGATGTGTCATCGGCCGTGTGATATTCGAGGACGATCATTCAAACTAGGATCATTTTAATCACTTAGTAAATTTGGAGAGATGTTTAACTAAGTGGGATTTTTAGAATTAATTAAAATTGAACTCCAATTATGAACAAAGTCTAAATATGTGTTTTGCAAATAACCATTGTAAATGGCTGCACCTCACCCCTCATTCAACTTAGGGTCATTCCTAGACAAAGACAAACTGAAAACCGATGGGTCAAACTTCACCAACTGGTTCCGCACTCTGAGGATTCTCCTCGTTCCCCTCAAGATGGCATACGTACTAGAGGCCGCGTTAGGTGACGAACCACCAGCAGACGCTAGTCAGTATGAGAAGAATGTCTACCTCTCCAAGACGGATGATTACAACCTTGTCCAGAGTGGAATGCTTTACTCCATGGAGGCTGAGCTGCAGAAACGCTTTGAGAGGATGGTTTCATATGAGATAATCACCGACCTCAAGGCCGTCTTTGCACCCCAAGCCAGGGCTGAACGTTATGAGGCTTCTGAAGCTTTGTTCTCAGCAAAGATGGATGAGCATAGCAGTGTTAGTGAGCACGTGGTCAAGATGTCTGGCTACGTTCAACGCTTGAATGCTCTGGAATGTCAGATTCTAGATGAACTTGCTGTTGATAGGGTGCTGCAGTCGCTGCCCCCTAGCTACAAAGGCTTTGTGTTGAACTAAAACATGCAGGGGATGACTAAGACCCCTTCTGAGTTGTTCGCCATGCTGAAAACTGCTGCGGTTGAGATCAAGAAGGAGCATGCTGTATTCATGGTCAAGAAGACCGTTGAATTCAAGAAGTCTGGCAAGAAGGAGAAGGGAAAGAAGGGAAGCCCGAAGAAGGTTGACAAGCCAGTTGTCACTCCTCGTAAGGCACCCAAACCTGGACCCAAGCCCGGCGTTGAGTGCTTCTACTGCAAGGCTGATGGTCACTGGAAACGCAACTGCCCCAAGTACCTAGAGGATAAGAAGGCTGGCAGGATTGTCAGAAGAGACAAAGGTATATTTGATATACACGTTATTGATCTTTTCTTAACAAGCGCTGGGAACAAATCCTGGATATTTGATACATGATCTGTTTCTCATATTTCTAACTCCTCTCAGGGGCTACGGAATAGGCGACGCTTGATGAAAGATGAAGTGACGATGTGCGTGGGAAACGGCTGCCGGATTGAAGTGGTGGCGGTCGGCACGAAGAATCTTAGTCTCCCTTCGGGATTAGTTTTGATTTTGAATAAGTGCTACTATGTACCCGCATTGAGTGTGAACATCGTTAGTGGTTCTTGCTTGAAGCGAGACCACTATTCTTTTAAGTCAGATACAATTGGTTGTGCGATTTATAAGGATGATGTGTTTTATGTTCACGCACCAGAGAAAAATGGCTTATTCATTCTTAATCTCGATTGTGATATACTTCATATTGATAACATAGAGGCCAAAAGATTAAAACCTAGTGGCGAAGAACACATGACGATGTGGCATTGTCGACTTGGTCATATTGGTGAAAAGCGCATGAAAAAGCTTCATGATGATGGACTTCTTGAGTCATTGGATTTTGGATCCCTTGACACATGTGAACCATGCCTTATGGGCAAGATGACAAGGACTCCATTCAATGGAATAATGGAGCGTGCGGAAGACTTGTTAGGGATCATACATTCAGATGTATGTGGACCTATGAACGTGCCCACACGCAATGGTCTTCGTTACTTTGTGACCTTCACAGATGACTTAAGCAGATATGGGAATATCTACTTAATGAAACATAAGTCTGAAACCTTTGAAAGGTTCAAGGAATTTCAGAGTGAGGTCGAGAATCAACTCGGGAAGAAAATCAAGCACCTTCGATCCGATCGAGGAGGCGAGTATTTAAGTCACGAGTTTGGCGATCATCTTAAGACTTGTGGCATCGTACCACAACTTACGCCGGCAGGAACACCTCAGCATAACGGTGATTCTGAGCGACGTAATTGAACTCAATTGGATAGCGTACGATCGATGATGTCTCATACCGACTTACCTGTGTCATTCTGGGGGTATGCATTAGAAACTTCCGCTTACATTCTTAATAGGGCGCCGTCCAAATTCGTAAAGACAACACCATTTGAGGAATGGCATGGCAAGAAACCAAAGTTGTCTCACTTGAAGATTTGGGGTTGTGAGGCTTATGTTAGGAAACTTCAGCCTGACAAACTCGAATCAAAAGCGGATAAGTGCATCTTTGTGGGATATCCAAGGGAAACCGTTGGATACACCTTCTACAACCTGTCTGAGGGCAAAACGTTTGTCGCCAAGACTGGACGCTTTCTTGAGAAAGAGTTTCTTTCGAAAGAATTGAGTGGGAGGAAAATAGACCTCAACGAGATGATTGACCAATCACTCCAAGTGGAAGAAATGGAAATGGAAGTTGTTCCGGAACCATCTTCCGTAGTGGGAGATGAAGAGAACGGTCATCATGATATTCATAACGATCGTGACATACATGATGATCATGATAAAGATGAAGAGGATCCTATTGTACCCCGCAGGTCATCAAGAGCCCGAGAAAAACTCTGTTTTATGGGAAACTTGTCAATGCAGTCATTTTAAATGAACCTGACGAACCTGCGAACTACAAAGAAGCAAGGGAGGGACCCTAGTCCGAGAAATGGTTGGAAGCCATGAAGTCCGAGATAGACTCCATGTATGCCAACAAAGTATGGACTTTGGTGGATATTCCCGAGGACCGAAAGGCAGTCAAGAATAAGTGGATATTCAAGAAAAAGACTGACGCAGACGGAAATGTATTTGTCTATAAAGCTCGACTTGTCGCAAAAGGTTTCCGAAAAATTCAAGGAGTTGACTACGAAGAGACTTTCTCTCCCGTAGCGATGCTAAAGTCTATCCGGATAT
The DNA here is from genome assembly GCA_950022295.1 of Bromus sterilis. Lineage (NCBI taxonomy): Eukaryota > Viridiplantae > Streptophyta > Magnoliopsida > Poales > Poaceae > Bromus > Bromus sterilis. The sequence goes on along the minus strand of OX465596.1, from coordinate 109,477,047 downwards.
TGCTAGCAATTGTTGCCTATTACGATTACGAAATATGGAAGATGGATGTGAAAAGCGCGTTCCTAAATGGCAACATTGAGGAAGAGTTGTATATGGTACAACCGGAAGGTTTTATTGATCCTAAGGACGCTGGTAAGGTATGCAAACTTCAACGGTCCATTTATGGGTTGAAGCAAGCATCTCGGAGCTGGAATGTTCGTTTTGATGAGGTGATCAAAGCTTTTGCATTTGTCCAAAATGAAGAAGAATTTTGTGTTTATAAGAAAGCGAGTGGGAGCTCTGTGGCATTCCTAGTACTATATGTGGATGACATATTATTGATAGGGAATGATGTGAAATTTCTAAAAGGGGTAAAGGAATATTTGAATGCACAATTTTTCATGAAGGACCTAGGTGAAGCTGCATATATATTAGGCATTAAAATCTATAGAGATAGATCAAGGCGCCTATTAGCACTGAGTCAGAGAACTTACCTTGAGAAGATATTGAAGAGGTTCAATATGGATAACGCTAAGAGAGGACTCTTGCCCGTTATGAAAGGAAGTAAATTGAGTGTGACTCAATGCCCAGCAACAGCAAAAGAAAGGGAGGAAATGTCCTCAAAGGCCTATGCCTCAGCCATAGGTTCTATCATGTATGCTATGCTGTGTACTCGACCAGATGTGGCCCTGGCGGTTAGTCTGACTAATCGTTTCCAAAGTAATCCTGGAATGGATCATTGGATTGCAGTGAAGAACGTCCTTAAGTACTTACGAAGAACTAAGGATCTGGTTCTTGTCTATGGACGATGCGAAGAAGAGCTTGCCGTAACAGGTTACGTCGATGCCAGTCTTGGTACTGATCCCGATGACTCAAAATCCCAGACGGGATACGTGTTTATGTTGAATGGTGGTGCGATTAGCTGGAGGAGCGGCAAGCAGTCAGTCGTCGCCCAATCTACAATGGAGTCGGAGTATATTGCCTCTTGCGAAGCGTCAAATGAAGCGCATTGGCTGAAGAAGTTCGTCGTCGAGCTTGGCGTATTCCCTAGTTGCACTGACCCTGTTAGCATTTATTGCGACAATATGGGTGCCATTGCTAACGCAAAGGAGCCGAGGACTCACTCTATAGCCAAGCATATTCTCCGGCGTTTCCATGTGACGCGGGACTATGTCAAGGATGGTCATACTAGGATTTGCAAAATACATACGGATCTGAATCCGTGAGACCCAATGACTAAACCTCTTCCACAAGCCAAGTTTGAACAACACCGAGAGACTATTGGTGTTAGATACATACCTGATGTAAACTAGTGTAATTTGTACTCTAGTTCAAGTGGGAGACTGTTGGATATGTGCCCTAGAGGCAAATTAATAAAGATATTTGTCACATATCTGTTTGTTCATAATACGTTATATATTGTGCTAGAACTGTATTAAGCGGAAACATTAATACACGTGTGATATATAACAATCTGGTCCCTAGTTAAACTCAGGCATACTAGCTCATTGGGCAATTGATGATCAAGGTTTCCTGATCATGAGAACATAATAGTCTATTGACAATGAGGTCATATCATTAGGAAAATGATGTGATGGACACACACCCACCTTAAGCATTGCAGTGTGATCAAGTCACTTAAGTTCAGCATTGCGATGACTTAATAACATAGTGACTGAATCCTTAGACCGTGATGATCATACATAATTGCTATCTATTAGGATGCTTTGAGTGCATTAACCGTTACACTGAAACATGGTAACTGAAAAGGTGTATCTTGGGTATTCCGAAGTAGATATGTTGAGGAGTATGAAATAGATCAGAGCGGAATTTGTCAATCCGAGTGACAGATAGGTACTCTGGGCCCACTCGGTGGTGTTGCATCAATAGCTTGCAAGCAAGAGACTAGGTCACAAGACATGTAATATTCACAGACGAGTAAACATGTTATGTCGAAGACGAGGAAGAACTAGGTATTGGATACTGACGATCATACCTCGGACAAACATAGTATCGAAGAACAAAGGGATCAAGTCATATTATTAACGGTTCAACAGCGATGAAGTTTATTCAATGGAAGCATAGGGGCACATCAAGGATTGTAACCAGATCCCACATGATAGTCATTGGTCAGAGAGTGTCTCGATCATGTCTACTATTTCCCGGACCGTAGGGTGTCACACTTAAGGGCAATCGATGCATTAAGGATTAATTCGGGATCATCGGTGAAAAGAGAGAAAACACCGGAAATGTACCGGGAGGTGCCGAAAGCTGTTCTCGATATTTTGAAAGGTTCAAAATAATATATATTGATGTTTAAATATGTTTTATTATTTAATTGACAGAATTAAATATTAAAAATGATTTCAATATTAATTAAAAAGGGGAAAAAGGCATATGGGCCTTAAAAGGCCCATGAGGGGAAGGGGGAGCCTCTGTAACATCCCAATTTTCTAAATTTGGATGTTAATAGATCATCATATGCATCTCATGTTGTTTCCGCATTTTTCTGGAGTTTTAAAATATTTTTAAACATTTTTCAACACATGGCAGTTCACTCAGAGGATATAAAAGGACTTATCCCCATTTTTAAATTGTTGGAAAATAGTTTAAAATATTTTTGGGAGACTTTTTAAATTTACTTTGGAGTTATAAATATTTTATAAAAATATTTTGGGAATTTATTTATACTCCGGAAAAGTTTAAAATCATTTTTCGGGTTTTTCAGTATTTTTATAATACCAGAAAAGTATTTAGAAATATTTTAAAAAAAAGTTGCAAAGTTTTTATTTTTATTTAATATTTGGTAAAGCCAAAAATTCAGTTTTACTATTTTAAAAATATTGGCGAAGACGGAAATTAAAAATAATTTTCCATGATTTTTCTAAAACTATTTTGGGCTTAACGGGTCGTTCTGTTTTTTCTTTTCCGCAGACCGAATTTGAGTTTAATTCGGATTTAGAAAAAAATTGTGGATCGGGTTATAAAAACCCGCGGACCCGCGGGGATTAGGGTTTCGCCCGAAACCCGACCCGCGGAAGCGCCGCCGCCCGGGAACCCGCCACCGCCGCCACCCCGCGCTGCCCGCCTCCTCACCGCCGCCCCCGGCCGCCCTGCCTGCCGCGCCGGCCAGCCGCCCGGCCGAGCCGGAGCCGCCGCCGCCGGCCAGATCTGGCGAGATCTGGCACAGGGACCCGATCGCGTTTTTCATGTTATTTTAATTACGGATAGGCCCCTGTTTGCAGATTAGACCCCGTTTTCGTGCGGTACCGTTTTCGTGAGTACTTTTTAACCGTAACTCATAATTGCGTGATTCCAGTTGCGTTGAGACCGTGGTGAAATTTACTAGCCAGTAGACCAAGTTTTACAGAAGTTTGAAGTTTTCAAATTTGAATCCCAAGCAGATCCAAATTTGAACTTCCGGTAGCCGTAACTTTTTAACGGTGCGCCCGTTTGCGCCGTTTCTTTTTGCGTTGATTTTATTTTGACAGGTACTTTTAGTTTAGCTACTGTTAGGCAAGTTTTGCTACTGTTCTTTGAATGTTTATTACTGTTTGAGCATATTTGTTTTGAATATATGTTGATTGGTGCTATGTTTGCTCGTATAGATTGTCCGGAGTGTGCCGCCTCGTTTTGTGAGGATTGTGATCGTCAGGAACATCAAGAAGGAAAGTGATACTTTGGTCATACTCACACCCATATTTTCTATATGCATTATGTTAAGTATATCACCCTATTGCATGATAGGTAGTTTACTTTACTGTTGCTGCAAAACCAGTTAGGATAGCCACATGACTTGACTTGTATTTAGTAGATCAACCTAGCCCGTGTTGTTACTTTATTGCTATGCTTTGTAGACGTGCTTTGGGTTGTGAGAACTCATGGAGTGCATGTGAGCTATTTTAATAAACTGTGTAGCAACTTTATAATAAATAGAAATCACTTCTGGACGGGCGGGTTGCATCCCGGTAGTTGTGCCTTGTCTAAGGACAGTGCCGGGGTTAAATGCACCCAATGGTTGTTTTGGTGGTGAACCGGGTGCGACATGGTGTCTACCCTCTGAAGCAGTGGGTGCCGTCCAGGCTCAAAAAGATCAGACATGCAATATTACTAGTAGCTTCCGTGTACAGCCACTGGCTATATGGGCTCTGGCTTAGCACGAGTACGTTGTGGGAAACCTGGCCCTCGTAGCTAGCTGATGTAGATGTGTGTTAGGTGTACCGGCTACCAAAGGGTGGACGCAACCTCTTCAGAAAGTCTTTGTCTCAATCTTCGGGTTGAGTCCAGTGGGGAACGTGTACAACCTTTGCAGAGCGTATAAACTGATCATGATTAGCCGTGTCCACGGTTACGGACGAACTTTGAGCAACTAGTCAGTACTGTTTATGAATGATCTTGACAGATAAACACTTAATAATAATTTTGGTGGGAAAGAGTAGCATGGGTTGTTGTGTGTTTTAGGTAGAATTCAACTTAAAACTTTGACTAGTTTAGTTCAGGAGAAAATTGGCTTTCTGCAAAACAAAACCATAAGCCTTTCCTTTGACTCACCTTGCATGTAGTTGTAGGTCCTTTATATAAACTTTTCCGTGTCACTTGCCGTACAAATCAGATGTACTGACCCGTTGTCGGGCTGTAACCTTCGGTGTTGCAGGTTTTTCAGACGACCAGTAAGGTGCGTTTAGGGGTTGCAAGTCTACACTCAGCATGTTCGCTTGTGGATGTTGATGGGACTCCACGTTACTTGCTTTTGCTTCCGCTATATTTATATTTAATAAGCTAGCCTTGAGCTATGCAACTTGTTATTTATTTTACTCTGGATCATACGTTGTAATAATGATGCACTTGTACTTTGATATACATCTATAATACTGTGTGTGCCAGTGAGTTCGATCTAGGGACTGGCACTTGAGCACAGAGACTTCAATTCTGTGTGAATTGGGTCGTTACAGATGGTGTCAGAGCAGTGTGTTGACTGTAGGACTTGACCCTAGAAAACGGACTAGAAAATCCATATGAATAAAAATATTACTTTATATCACTCTGTCTTGTACTTACTTACCTTCTCTATCTCGTATTCATACCTGTTCTAATCCTGCCTTACCTCTCTTTGATTTTAGATGACCACTTTGTCATACCGCGCTATGGCGTTTGGACCTGAGCTCAGGGGGATTTGCCACTACCTGAACATCTACGCGCCAGTCTTTCAGCCGGACATCGTGGAGACAAGGGGAGCTGATGACTACTGGCAAGTGGAGACTTTCATCCTTGGAAGCATGAAGAATGAGGAAAGGGTAATCACGGAGTCATTCGAGGTGCATGCCCAGCAGAAGGAGTGGTGTGTGCGCATAGCCGCTCACATATCTCTTGGACGCATTGTGGAGACGTATGCCGCCCAGCTAAAGGGTACGGTGTACGCGGAGATGGCCAAGGTCCTCCCATCGGGAAACATATTGCCAAAGAGGTTCAGGTATGTGCCTGGGGCCATTTGGCCAGGTACAACCAGCTACATCATCCAAAGCCTGGAGAAGCACATCCATTGCCTGGAGAAGAGCACTCAGTCAGACCTCTACACCATTACTGAGTTGCAGCAGAAGAACACCAGCCTCAAAAGGGACAACAACAAGCTGAAGAAGGAAAGGTTGGAGATGCAAGCAGAGATAACTAGGCTGAAGGAGAAGATGAAGGCCGATGGGATTGAAGAACCAGAAGAGGAGCCAGAAGTAGACACCTCGGCAGAAGAAGAGGAGCCGAGTCCCAAAAGGCGCAACCGCATTAGCGGGCGCGAATACCGCATGCTGTTTAGCAAAGACAGCATTAAGAATTACTTCACCGGCAATTAGTTTACTATCGTTATCGTGTTAGCATATTTGACCATGTCGACTTATTCGGTGTGGCAATACTAGGTTGCTTGATATACTCTTATGTTATTCGTGGTTATGTTGAGGATCTTATATTACCCGTGGTTGTTTTGAGGATCTTATATCAGTTATAAAATATATTTTAAACTATATGGTGTGATATGTGATGGTTTTCCGTATGAGTGCATTGGATGATGATTGTTATATGTTTGATGCTATGGTGATATTGTTTGGTGAAGTTGATTGGTGATATATGTATTGTATATATAATGCTTGCCATGATCATCATAAGCATATGGGTAGGAGTATATTTCCCTAGCTACTTTCTGTCTACAACTTACCTATTCATGCCCAACAGATGCCGCCGAGACGTGATCCCACGGGGAATGAGAACAAAAACAATGGAGTGCCAGCTTATATGCAGCAGTTACTTCAAGGACAAGCTCAGCTGGTCCAGTTGCTCACCCAGAACATGGGCAACAACAACAATGCACCACCACCACCACCTGTGGACACGCTTCCAAGGTTCCTGAGGTTGAATCCTCAGAGGTTATCTAGCACTCCTGAGCCCATAGTGGCGGATGACTGGCTTCGTTCAGTGGGCCGGAACATGGAGACAGTTGGCTGTACTAAGGCAGAGAGGGTGAGGTTTGCCTCACATTTGCTGGAGGGTCCTGCCACTGCTTGGTGGGACAACTACTTGCTGACTTACCCCATCGACACCATCACTTGGGCGCAGTTTCAGTCTGCCTTTCGCGCCGCACATGTTTCAGCAGGCGCCATGAGCTTGAAGAAGAAGGAGTTTCGCAGTTTGCGTCAGGGAGGCCGTTCAGTGGCCGAGTATGTTGAGGTGTTCAACAAGCTGGCCAGATATGCTCCAGATGATGTCAGGAATGATGCAGCAAGGCAAGAGAAGTTCTTGGAGGGGCTGAATGATGAGTTGGGAGTCCAGTTGACAGTGGCTACTTTTGCTAACTGCCAGGCGCTCATAGACAAAGCTATTGTGTTGGAAGGCAAGCAGCAAGCCATTGAGAACCGCAAGAGGAAGTACACCAACAGCAATGGTGGCAAGTATAACTCTGTACCGCATCAGAATCCACGCAATTCTTATGGTGGCAATGGAGCACATAACCATGGACATAACCACAATGGTGGGAATGGCCATGTTCACAGTGGAGGACACAACCATCATGGTGGGAATGGTCACAACCATAATGGCCACAACCACCACAATGGTAACAAGAATGGCAATGGAAATGGGAGGAACACTGGGAATGGGAGAAGCAATGGAGCCAATGGAGGAAATGGAAAAAACCGTCAGAATGGCCAGGCACCAAAGGACTTGAGTCACATCCAGTGTTTCAGGTGCAAGAACATGGGACATGATGCCACAGACTGCCCAGAGTCCAATGGGAATGGAGTCGTCAAGCCCAATCCTTTCAACAAGGGGCATGTGAACCATGTCAACGTGGAGGAGATCTATGATGAACCTGATGCTGTGATTGGTAAGTTCTTTATCAATTCAGTACCCGCACTTGTTCATTTTTATTCTGGTGCATCGCATTCTTTCATATCGAGGGTATTTGTGGATAAGCATGAGTTACCTACCGTAGTTCTTAAGTCATCTATGCTCATAAGTTCACCGGGAGCGGAGATGTCAGCTAGTTTGGGATGCTATCAGTTGAGCCTAGCCATAGGGAAGCATGCTTTTCCTACGGATTTGATTGTATTGAAGTCACAAGGTTTGGATATTATATTAAGCATGGATTGGCTAGCTAAGTACCAAGGTGTTATTGATTGTGCCAGTTGGTCTATCACTATCAGTACACCGAGTGGACAGAAGATCAGATATGTATCCAAGTATAAGCATCAGCACGCTCAGGTGAATTCTCTTAAGGGGGGTAGCCTAGATGATGTGCGTGTTGTGAGGGATTATCCGGATGTGTTTCCAGAGGAGTTGCCAGGTATGCCACCGGATAGGGAGATTGAGTTCCTTATTGATTTAATACCAGGCACAGGGCCTATTGCTAAGAGACCGTATAGGATGCCCCTAATGAACTTGCAGCGTTGAAGCAACATATCAGAGAGTTGCAGGCAAAGGGTTTCATTCGCCCAAGCTCGTCACCTTGGGGATCTCCAGTGTTGTTTGTTGAGAAGAAGGATGGAACCCAGAGGATGTGTGTTGATTACCGTTCTCTGAATGATGTTACTATCAAGAACAAGGATCATTTACCTGTGATTAATGATCTATTTGACCAGTTGGAGGGAGCTTGTGTATTCTCCAAGATTGATCTTCGTTCTGGTTATCATCAAGTGAAGATTCGGGAGAAGGATATTCCGAAGACTGCTTTTACCACAAGGTATGGGTTGTATGAGTATACCGTTGTGTCATTTGGATTGACTAATGCTCCTGCATACTTCATGAATATGATGAACAAGGTGTTTATGGAGTTCTTGGATAAATTCGTTGTAGTGTTCATTGATGATATATTGGTGTATTCCAAGAATGAGCAAGAGCATGAGGCACATCTGCGTTTGGTATTGGAGAAGCTCAGGGAGCACAAATTGTATGCCAAGTTCAGCAAGTGTGAGTTTTGGTTGAAGGAGGTAGGATTCCTTGGACATGTTGTGTCAGGAGAAGGAGTAGTTGTGGACCCATCCAAGGTTTCAACAGTTACGGAATGGGAGACACCCGCGACAGTTGGGGACATTCTCAGTTTCTTGGGTCTTGCAGGATATTATAGGAGGTTCATTGAGAATTTCTCCAAGCTTGAAAAACCAATGGCTGAGCTGTTGAAGAAAGAGAATAAGTTTGATTGGAGTGAGGCATGTGAAACCAGCTTTCAGGAGTTGAAGAAACGGTTAGTAAGTGCACCTGTTTTATGTTTTCCTGATATACATAAGGATTTCAAAGTATATTGCGATGCATCTCGTCGAGGACTTGGTTGTGTTTTGATGCAAGGGGGTAGAGTTGTTGCTTATGCTTCGCGTCAGCTTAAGAACCATGAGCAGAACTATCCTACACATGATTTGGAGTTAGCTGCAGTTGTTCACGCATTGAAAACATGGAGGCAATATCTTGTTGGTAATCATTGTGATGTTTTTACTGATCATAAGAGTTTGAAGTATATCTTTACTCAGAAGGAGTTGAATCTCAGGCAGAGTAGATGGCTGGAGCTTATTAAAGATTATGATTTGAATGTGCAGTATCATCCTGGTAAAGCGAATGTGGTTGCTGATGCATTGAGCCGTAGGAGTCATATCAATGTTGCTAATGTTGAGGATATGCCACGTGAGTTATGTGCGCAGTTCAAGAATCTCAGGTTGGAGATAGTTCCTAAGGGATATGTGGCAACATTGGAAGTGAAGCCAAATCTGTTGGAAAGAATCAGAGAAGCTTAGAAGGGTGATGCAGAAATTGAGGAGATAAAGGTGAATATGACCAAAGGGAAAGAAGAGGGTTTCCGTGAGGATGAGAATGGAGCCATATGGTTTGAGAAGCTCATTTGTGTACCGCAAGATGCAGAGATTAGGAAGTTGATTCTTCAGGAGGCACATGATTCACCTTATTCTATTCATCCCGGGAATTCCAAGATGTATTTGGATTTGAGGGAGAGATTTTGGTGGCCTAGCCTGAAGCGAGAAATAGCCCAGTATATTGCTTTGTGTGATGTTTGCCAGAGAGTCAAAGCTGAGCATCAGAAGCCAGCAGGATTGTTGCAGCCTTTGCCTATACCATATTGGAAGTGGGATCAGATAGGTATGGACTTTATTACTGGTTTACCCAGAACTCGGTCAGGATATGATTCTATTTGGGTGATTGTTGAATGGTTGACCAAGGTTGCTCACTTCATTCCAGTGAAGACAACTTATACAAGTGCCAAGCTAGCCAAGATTTATATGTCCAGGATCGTGTGTTTGCATGGAGTTCCAAGCAAGGTTGTGTCTAATAGAGGTACTCAATTTACTTCGAAGTTTTGGCGTCAGTTGCATGAGACCTTGGGCACTAGGCTGGAGTTCAGTACAGCGTTCCATCCTCAGACAGATGGGCAGACCGAGAGAGTCAATCAGATCTTGGAGGATATGTTGAGGGCTTGTTCGTTGGATTATGGTTCAAGTTGGGATGACAACTTACCGTATGCGGAGTTCTCGTACAACAACAGTTACCAGGCTAGTCTTCAGATGGCACCATTTGAGTTGCTTTATGGCAGGAAGTGCAGGACTCCGTTGATGTGGGATGAGGTAGGAGAGCGTCAGTTGTTTGGACCTGACCTGATCAGAGATGCTGAGGAGAAAGTCAAGTTGATCCGTGATAGACTGAAGATAGCACAGTCCAGGCAGAAGAGTTATGCAGATGCGAAGCGCAAGGATGTAACCTATGAAGTTGGGGACCGTGCATATCTCAGAGTTTCACCAATTCGCGGAATCAAGAGGTTTGGAATCAAGGGCAAGTTAGCACCACGTTTTGTGGGGCCTTACAAGATCTTGGAGCGCAGAGGAGAGATAGCTTATCAGTTGGAGTTGCCAGAAGCTTTGTAAGGAGTTCATGATGTGTTCCACGTAACCCAGCTGAAGAAGTGTCACGCAGAGATGGCAGATATTCCTTTGAGAGATACAGTGCCACTTGAGGCAATTCAGTTGGAGAGTGACTTGACTTATGAGGAGAAACCTGTGAAGATTCTGGAGACTGCAGAAAGAGTTACTCGCACCAAGACGATCAGGCTATGCAAGGTTCAGTGGGATCATCATACCGAAGAGGAGGCAACTTGGGAGCGTGAAGAAGATCTAAAGCAAGACCACCCACATCTCTTTGCTAGCCAGCCCGAATCTCGAGGACGAGATTCATCTTAAGGGGGGTAGGTTTGTAACATCCCAATTTTCTAAATTTGGATGTTAATAGATCATCATATGCATCTCATGTTGTTTCCACATTTTTCTGGAGTTTTAAAATATTTTTAAACATTTTTCAACACATGGCAGTTCGGTGGAGAGGATATAAAAGGACTTATCCCCATTTTTAAATTGTTGGAAAATAGTTTAAAATATTTTTGGGAGACTTTTTAAATTTACTTTGGAGTTATAAATATTTTCTAAAAATATTTTGGGAATTTATTTATACTCCGGAAAAGTTTAAAATCATTTTTCGGGTTTTTCGGTATTTTTAAAATACCAGAAAAGTATTTAGAAATATTTAAAAAAAAGTTGCAAAGTTTTTATTTTTATTTAATATTTTGGTAAAGCCAAAATATCAGTTTTATTATTTTAAAAATATTGGAGAAGACGGAAATTAAAAATAATTTTCCGTGATTTTTCTAAAACTATTTTGGGCCTAACGGGCCGTTTTGTTTTTTCTTTTCCGCAGACCGAATTTGAGTTTAATTCGGATTAAAAAAAATTGCGGATCGGGTTATAAAAACCCGCGAACCCGCGGGGATTAGGGTATCGCCCGAAACCCGACCCGCCGAAGCGCCGCCGCCCGCGAACCTGCCGCCGCCGTCCGCCGACGCCGCCCGGTAAGCCGCCGCCGCCGCCGCCCGTACGCCGCCACCCTGCACCGCCCGCCTCCTCACCGCTGCACCTCGCCGTGGCCGCCGCCGCAGGCCGCGCCGCGCGTGTAACAGCCCACATGTAATAAGCTACCAAACACCATGTATTTTTCTTTCCTATGTTGGACTCGTAACTTGTCATGGTGGATGTGTATGTCATTTCATGTGATGATCTAATTTTGCATTGACATTGGAGCCCATTTGGTTTGTTTGCTTTTGCATCCAAAATGGTTCAAGAAGGGTGTTGAAGGAATTTTCTTTGTTGCATGCTTACTCTTCTTGACCCCAAACTTGGCCTAGCCATTTCAATTGCTATTGCAAGGGTTTTAAAATCCTCAAAGCATTTTTGCCATCATAAAAAACAGGAGCTCTAGTTCAAAGTGATTTTGAATTCAAAATGAGCTCACACTTTTGTTGTTGCCAAAAATGCCCAAACCATTTTTGCAAATTGAGGAATATTACAAGGATCATTTTGCATATTTTTATGCATTTTGTTTCCTTGTAATTAATCCTGGAAAACTCTTTTTTCCTTCTGTTTTTTTTAAATGGAAAGGAACCTGCAGTGGTCGTTTTCTTTTTCTCCCCGGAATCCCTGTTGCAGGCCCAGCCCATCTGGCCTTTCCCTTCGACTTGGGCTAGAGCCCGGCCGCGAAGGGGTAAGTGGCTCGCGCCCGAGCCGTACGATCCTCATCCGACGGCTCTCCCCCTTCGTCTTTCCAGCGAGGACAGAGGTCCCCTCCCCCCTCCTCTCTCACGAGCACGTCCGGCCACGGGAGGTGGAGCCCTCCGGTCAGGGAGAGCGGGAGCTCCCTATATGAGGCCGATGGAGACGCTATGGGGAACCTAGGGTTCCGCTCCTCCAGTTTTTCCCTCGGGACGCCGCCGCCACACCCAATTCCTTCCCCGTCTCGCTCCGCCACGGCCGCAGGTGAACGGAGTCAAATTCACCGCCGCCGCTTGATCCCTCCATCGATTCCTTGTTCCACACCGTTATGGTGACCCCTGTATGCGCGTTTTTCCCTACAGGAGCGTGCTTGGAGGAGCAGGACGTTCCCGAGCCGTGGATCCCCGCCGCGGGCCTCTTCTTCCTCGACGCCGACGACAACTCCTTCTTCCTCTCCGTGCAGTCGACGTCGCCTTCAGCCACCCCTAGGTGAGCTGCAACCCGTCCTTGACCTCTTGTTCTTCTCGCGTGTAGCTCCCACCGTAGGACCGAGTCCTCTGTCCGCCTGAGCTCGTCGCCGGTGGAATTCCGTGCTGTCCGAGCCGTGTCGTGTCAGGATCTGCAGTGCGCGCGCTCTGGGGCTGCGCAGAGCTTGCGTATGGCACCCAAGGCCGCACCTTTTGCGAGAATTGTGTACTGCGTCGCCTCTTTCTGAAGACGCTTCGTCAGTGCAGTGCGCCGCCGTGATCTTTCGCTGATGTTGCCGTCGCCGCCGTGTAGCTAGTGACCCCAATCCGTGCGTGGAACTGTAGAGGGATGTCCCCGCTCGGAGTAGAGCGTCGTGGAGTGCCCTGGGATGCTCTGTGCGTGATGCCAGAGTCGCCTGAAGATCGCCGGAGCCGCGTGCAGCTGCGTCTTCAGTAACAGGTCTCCGCCCCTCTGTTCTCGCGTTGCTGCCGTCGTGCAGAGGGAGTCGCAGTAGCCATGCAGTAGAGCTAGGCGTAGAGGGAGGTCCCCTCTTGGGTTCCCGTAGCAGGGCTCGCCGGATTTCGACCGGAGCACCACGGGAGCCTCGCCGGAACTTGGATCCGTGGCGGTTTCAGAGCAAGGAGCTCTTTTTCTTCAGTGTCGCGCAGGGTTCAGAGAAGAGAGGCAGGCAGTGCGCCTGGGCCGTGGAGAAGCAGTGGCCGTGGGCCTGGTCCACCTGGGCTCGGCCTTTCTTCTTTTTTTTTGTTTTTCCCGCCCTGCATGTGGGCTCAGTGAAGTTGGGCCCGAGTGGCCGAGGCTGGCCCATGGGGCTAAGTCTTTTTCCTTTTCCTTTTTTTTTCTTTCTTTCTTTTTTTTTTACCTCTGGTTTTATTCAAATTTGAGTTTGAATACAAATTCAAATCTGAATTTGACCACCTTTGCAAAAAGGGGCATCCCATATATGAATTTGGGGTAGCTTGAGCTACTGGTCAGCATGGTGGGGTGCATTTTTGTATTTGGCCCCTCTAAAATTTGGAGCTTGGTCATTTTGCAAATTACCCCCTATAAAGTCTTTGAATTTTGTCAAGTTTGTTCAAAATTCAAATTGCCCATGCCATATATGGATTTTGGGTAATTTTTCACAAGGAGTTGCATGGTGATGATGATTTAATCATTTGAACCTTTTTCAAAATGTATGTGGTGCAATTTTGCACTCAGCCCCCTGAACTCCAGTTGAATTTGCAACTGTCTCTACAAATTCAAATGGGGACATATTATATATGGTTTTGGGGTGGTTTTCTGCAAGGATTGCAATGGTGATGTCTCCATTGGTTTTTGTGCAACTCATGTGGACAAGGTGTGATCACCTGATCCAGGAACAATCTGATCTTTCTTCTTACAACATTTTCAACTTCACTGCATTTGAAATTGTTGTTCATCTGATCCTTTCAATCTTGTTCCGTGTCATTTTCAATTTTTCTTTCTTCAAGTCAGCCCCAACATATTTTCATATGTAATGTGGCTGATTTCCAACTGTTGTTGCACCTTCTATGTGTCAGTTTCACCGACACTACTCCGTCTCCGGAATCGTTGTTTTACTTTCACGTTGTTTAAATTATTGTAATTGCTTTGATGATCATGCCATGTTATCATGTTACTTACACCCAAATTAAGGCTTGGACCAAAGCCATTACAATGTAAATAAATGCATATGAAGTTGATGACTTGTCATCATCACCTTCATTTAAACTTCACTAGACAGGGTCATACTATATCAAATAAACTTGAACATGCCATCCTTGCTTGTGTTGCACCCATTGCTTACTTGTGTGCTTTCCTTGCCGGTATCCTTACGTTAGCACCCGAGACTGCCGAGGAGACTTACGTGGAGCTGTCCAACACCGAGCCCGAGGATACCGTGGGTGCTGCTTCAACTACCTTACCAGGCAAGGGGGAGAAACTGTGTCATTACTTTATAACTTTCTGCTCATGCCTAGCTGTAGTCTTAGAACGTTGTTTCTTGATCCTATCCACCTTATATGCCATGTTTAAACCCATACAACCATGATCCCCACATCCCAGCAAACCATTGTACTGCTAAGTTACCGCTGCTCAGCCATTGCTTAGTATGGGTAGAAAACTTGTTGCTTACCCTATATTTTTATGGTTGGGATATCATGCTATAACAGAAGTTGGTTGCTTTTTATTATTGTTAAATGATGTTAATGTATATTCGACGAAAGGTGGAAGGCTGGACTATCCCGTCTGGTGCTTTGTTCCATTTGAGTCACCTAGGACCCGACTTCCGGGTATTGGTTCTTTGATCGAGCGTGCCTAATCGTGTGTGGGGTTTTATGGGCCCCCCTTGTCTTACCTACCTAGCTTCGTACATTCTAGTGGTGGCCCGAGCTGATTTACTTTTGCAATGTGTGTCTGCTGGTTGGATCCCCAGTTGTTTCCAAACCAAACCAGGGCCAGGAGGACATAGTTTCTTGGCTGGCCCAAATAGACCGGCTGAGGACCCGGTCTCATAAGAGAACTAACTGGTAATCCAAACCCGAGTTACACGGTAGAGTCCGATTCGAGAGCGTGGCCAGCTTTTGAGTTGGGTGTCGACTCACCGGGGGCCACCCGGAGTGTGCGTTGTTAGCTAGAGGGACTCTGACGTTCCGGAGTTTCAGGCGCTTACCTAGCCAAATGGACACCGGGCGTACATGCGACATCTATAATGGACAGTTGGTACACCCCTGCAGGGTAAATCTTTTCGAAAAGCCGTGTCCGCGGTTATGGACAACTTTGAGCCTACGTCCTGTTCATAGGATAACATCAACTATAATCATGCTATAAAACTTGACAAACCGTGTGCGTACCTTGGTTGTCTTTCTCCGTCCAGGGGGACCGAGGGAGAAACGAGGTTGTGTTGTGCTTGCGTAAGTAGGTGGATAGCCGACTTGTGACACGTTGTCAATGTAACTTCTTGGATCACATCCCTATTCTGATAGAACGAGTAGCCACCATATATGCTAGTACGGCTGCAAGCTGTCCATATCTATACCTTTCCTGTAGCGTTAGTTATTCCGTAATGACATGTTCTCACCCCCGTTTACCTTTCTGTCTTTATCGCTTTGCCTGATCGGCCGCTGCAGTGGACTACTACCTTGACCCGAGCACCGGACGCTACTTCGTGGAGGTGCCCCCGGAGGACGACGACGAGTACGAGTACCTCGACCAGTAGGATATTATAGTTGGGTTCAGACGTTCCCGTTGGTGGATCTTTATGTGTAGCCCTCTCTAGGGCAATTTGGAGATTGATCGTACTCGGTCCTTTTTTTGCTTCCGCTTGATGTATTGATGAGTTGTACTCAGATGATGTTGTATTATTAGACAGTGGCGTTGTATGCCCTGCTCTATTTATCTATCTTTATGCATTTCTTTCTTGTAGAGTTGTGCTTATATACCTGTTGTCGAGAATCCGGCAGCGACACGAGTGCGAGTGTCGTGCGCCGGTGGCGTCTGATGCGCTTCTAACTCCGACCGGACGCGAAAGCGGCTAGTCAGAGTTAGTACCGCATTTGGGGCCCTACAGCGCGCCACCGCGCCGGCCAGCCGCCGGGCCGAGCCGGAGCCGCCGCCGCCGGCCAGATCCGGCGAGATCTGGCACAGGGACCCGATCGTGTTTTTCATGTTATTTTAATTACGGATAGGCCCCTGTTTGCAGATTAGACCCCGTTTTCGCGCGGTACCGTTTTCGTGAGTTCTTTTTAACCGTAACTCGGAATTGCGTGATTCTAGTTGCGTTGCGACCGTGGTGAAATTTCCTAGCCAGTAGACCAAGTTTTACAGAAGTTTGAAGTTTTCAAATTTGAATCCCAAGCAGATCCAAATTTGAACTTCCGGTAGCCGTAACTTTTTAACGGTGTGCCCGTTTGCGCCGTTTATTTTTGCGTTGATTTTATTTTGACAAGTACTTTAAGTTTAGCTACTGTTAGGCAAGTTTTGATACTGTTCTTTGAATGTTTATTACTGTTTGAGCATATTTGTTTTGAATATATGTTGATTGGTGCTATGTTTGCTCGTATAGATTGTCCGGAGTGTGCCGCCTCGTTTTGTGAGGATTGTGATCGTCAGGAACAGCAAGAAGGCAAGTGATACTTTGGTCATACTCACACCCATATTTTCTATATGCATTATGTTAAGTATATCACCCTATTGCATGATAGGTAGTTTACTTTACTGTTGCTGCAAAACCAGTTAGGATAGCCACATGACTTGACTTGTATTTCGTAGATCAACCTAGCCCGTGTTGTTACTTTATTGCTATGCTTTGTAGACGTGGTTTGGGTTGTGAGAACTCATGGAGTGCATGTGAGCTATTTTCACAAACTGTGTAGCAACTTTATAATAAATAGAAATCACTTATGGACGGGCGGGTTGCATCCCGGTAGTTGTGCCTTGTCTAAGGACAGTGCCGGGGTTAAATGCACCCAATGGTTGTTTTGGTGGTGAACCGGGTGCGACATGGTGTCTACCCTCTGACGCAGTGGGCGTCGTCCAGGCTCAAAAGATCAGACATGCAATATTACTAGTAGCTTTCGTGTACAGCCACTGGCTATATGGGCTCTGGCTTAGCACGAGTACGTTGTGGGAAACCTGGCCCTGGTAGCTAGCTGATGTAGATGTGTGTTAGGTGTACCGGCTACCAAAGGGTGGAGGAAACCTCTTCAGAAAGTCTTTGTCTCAATATTCGGGTTGAGTCCATTGGGGAACGTGTACAACCTCTGCAGAGCGTATAAACTGATCATGATTAGCCGTGTCCACGGTTACGGACGAACTTTGAGCAACTAGTCAATACTGTTGATGAATGATCTTAATAGATGAACACTTAATAATAATTTTGGTGGGAAAGAGTAGCATGGGTTGTTGTGTGTTTCAGGTAGAATTCAACTTAAAACTTTGACTAGTTTAGTTCAGGAGAAAATTAGCTTTCTGCAAAAAAAAACCATAAGCCTTTCCTTTGACTCACCTTGCATGTAGTTGTACGTTTTTTATATAAACTTTTCCGTGTCACTTGCCGTACAAATCAGATGTACCGACCAGTTGTCGGGATGTAACCTTCGGTGTTGCAGGTTTTTTAGACGACAAGTAAGGTGCGTTTAGGGGTTGCGAGTCTACACTCAGCATGTTCGCTTGTGGCTGTTAATGGGACTCCACGTTACTTGCTTTTTCTTCCGCTATATTTATATTGAATAAGCTAGCCTTGAGCTATGCAACTTGTTATTTATTTTACTCTAGATCATACGTTGTAATAATGATGCACTTGTACTTTGATATACATCTATAATATTGTGTGTGCCAGTGAGTTCGATCCAGGGACTGGCACTTGAGCACAGAGACTTCAATTCTGTGTGAATTGGGTCGTTACAGCCTCCCCCTTGGGCTAGTCGCCAAGGGAGGGGCCCATCCCCCCCCCCATGGCCGGCGCACTCCCCCCCCTTGTGGAGTTTAGTCCCACTTGGGGAGGGGAGGAGAGTCCCCCCCCCTCCTTGGCCTATAAAAGGAGGGGTGGGGGTGCCTTTTCTCAACACACAACTTTGAGTTCTTTCTCTCTCTTTCTCCGACCTAGAGCGGACTCCCCTTGTTTGGAGTTTGCACCTAGTTGGGGGTTTCACCATCATCCGGACGCCGTCGCGCTGCCGGAATCGGGATCCGGATCAGTCTTCTTTCCGTTGCTCTTCTGGATCGGAGACCGGAGGGACGTCGGTTGCACTGTATGTGTGTAATCCCGCGAGGCACTACACGTGTGGTGCTACTTCATCGTCAGAGGTTCTTCAACACGACAGGGAGGTCGTAGGATCAGAGTCTACGCCAACCACGTTCGAGGAACGTTTCCCTCTTTCGGTCTTCAAAGGTATGAACACCTATTCCTTCCGTTACATACATCAGCATAGCATAGATCCTGGGTTTGGGACTCGTAGGTAGGAAATTTTTTGTTTTCTGCGCCAATCCCCAACAGTATAGAGGTTCCCGCTCCTTTGGTACTGCCAAAATTTATGGGTTTGAGAGGGTCTTTTTGAGGTCCGCGAATGCGTTCCGGGCTTCTTCGGTCCACTCGAATTTTCCTCCTTTTCTGAGTAGTTGGTAGAATGGCAAGGTTCTTTCTCCCAACCTGCTAATGAAATGGCTCAGGGCAGCGAGTGTTCCGGTGAGTTGCTGGACGCCCTTGACGTTGACCGGTTCTTGCATCCTTGCGTGTGCTTGGAATTTTTCTGGGTTAGCTTCGACTCCTCGGGCAGAGACCATGTACCCGAGCAGTTTTCCAGCTGGGATACCGAACACACACTTTTTTAGGTTGAGCTTGATCCTGTAATTGTTGAGCGCTGCGAAGGTTTCTCGGAGGTCGTTGAGCAGTGTATCCTTATTGTATGTTTTGACGACGATATCGTGGATGTAGACTTGGACGTTCCTTCGGCATTTTCAGCCCGAATGGCATCGTCTTGTGGCAGAATACATCGTAGGGTGTGATAAGTGAGGTGTGCTCTTCATCTTCTTCCTTCATCATGATTTGGTTGTACCCCGACTACGCGTAGAGAGAGGATAGGAGGTCGCATCCTGCAGTAGAGTCAATGATCTGGTCTATCCTTGGGAGAGGGAAGTGGTCCTTTGGGCAGTGTTTATTGACGGGCCCATAGTCGACGGACATGTGTAGTATGTCGGTGTCCTTTTTAGGTACCAAGACTGGGTTTGCGACCCAGGTGGACTTATTCGAATCCCGAATGAATTATGTGTCGAGTAGTCGGTTGACTTCTCTCCGAGGGCTCTGCGCTTTGGTTCGGAGAATCTGCGCAGTGCCTGCTTCACTGGTTTGGTGTTTGGGTAGATTTGTAGCGCGTGTTCTGCGAAATACCTGGGTATTCCGGGAATGTCGGCCGGGCACCAGGCGAAAAATTTCCACTCCTCACGGAGGAAAAGCATGAGGGCCGTTGCATGATCTTCTGGTAGGTGAGCGTAGATTCAGACCGTCTTGGACGGGTCCGTTGGGTGCACCTGGTGGGTGACTGTGTCGCTGTCGACGCTGAAGTCGCGAGTGAATTCCTTTGTCTCGCTTCTGCTTGCTAGCGGACAGACACTCTTGTCTACCACCATGGATATATCTTCAAGCTGTTGTTGTGCTCCAAACGTGTCGGAGACCTGATGAAAAAGTCCTGGAGTCCCCGGCAACGACGCCATAAATAGTCTTGATGGCTTCTCGCCCCTCGTTGGTTACCCAAGTGGAAGGTTGAGATGTAGCCTAGCAGCAAATTTCCCTCGGTAAATATACCAAGGTTATTGTACCAGTAGGACTCCGAATTCTGCAAGTACGTGTCAACGGCGCCAGAGATTAAGTTGCCTAAAGGAGATAAGGTTGACGTGGACCTGCACACAGAAAAAAATAACTTTGCTCCGACTGAGTATAGAGAGGTTGTCAATCTCTTTGGCCTTTTCGTTTACAAAGGATCAAACACACAGTGGAAATAGTGATGGTGATTGCAACTGAAAAGAAAATAAAAGCGGTAAAAATTTGAGGTGTAAACAGTGGTGGAAATATGGACCGGGGTCCCATGATGTTCACTAGTGATGTCTCTCCCCCAAAAGACGATAAAACAACTAAGCTGGGTGAACATATTACATCTGGTCAATTGACAGAATTATAAACACACCGCATTGCTAATTATGCTTTAAGAAAGTTAGAGGCTCAAAAGTCTGGGCAGTACTCCAAGACAAGTAGACCGTAATCCAACTTCATCTACTCACTAATCATCCACCTTGAGATATCTATCCAGAACATCTCGCTGGTATTAAATTGCGAGCGCCACCCAAATTGTAAACCCAAAGCAACAGACAACTACATTAACAAACTTTGTGTAAGGTAAATAATCTTTGCAACCGCGTTTACAAGAACCATTCTTTTCTCCTTGGTGGAAACAACACATCCCCTAGTCTTATGTTTTTGTCACTCAAGCTAGACATCGGGGGCATGAACCCACAATCAAGCATAAACACTCCCTCTTAGAGATACTATCTACTACTTGGCCAAAGCAATAAAAAGCAACGGAGAACATGCAAGAATTACTCAAGAACAAGATATAAAAGGAGAACCAAATATATAACTCATCACGAGCTGAACATAATCTCACAATACATCGGATCCCAGAAAACACAACATAGCAACAACAGAAAAATTACATAGATGCCTTGATCATGTAGGGCATCTCACAAGGGCTAAGAACTAAAGCACAAGATTGGAGAGAATACATCACATAGCTACTGGTCATGGACCCATGGTCCAAGGAGGACTACTCACGGCACATCCGGGAAGCGCTCATGGTGGTGGAGAAGCTCCCGGAGGTCAATCCTCCCTCCAGAAGGGTGCTTGGAAGAGGTCTTCTGGTGCTCCCGATCTTGGAAGCAAGGCGGCGGCGGAACAGAGGTGAAAATCGCGACGCGGGGTTCCTCCCAAGGGTTTCTGGAATGGGGTGTAAATATAGGCCGAAGGGGGGCACCAGGGGGTGGTCCCTCCCCCCAGGCACCCTGGTGGCGCATCCTAGGGTGGGGCCGGGGCCCCTGGCCACCTAGGAGGGGGTGGCCCCCTCTGGACCTCCTTCGGTGATTCTGTAAGCTTCCGCCATGCTGATTTTTTATATATTTTTGTTGGAATTTTTTGGGCTTTGTAAATATGGGTAAAAACCTGAAATTCACAGATATCAGCAGACAGAAACTGGCACTGGGTGCACTGAGTTAGTAGGTTAGTCCAAATATGTGTAAAAAGGTATGAAAGTGTAGCAAAACACATAGAAATGTCACCCAAAAGAGCATGGAACAAGCATAAATTATAGATACGTTTGGGACGTATCAAGGAACATCACAAAGAGATAATATGATTGAAGCTTGCCGACCATTTGGTGATAATAGTCTTGGGAACATGTTCCTAGGAGTGGAACCTCATAGTGGAGTATGGGGGGGGGGGGAATTGTGAGTCTTTACCAAGCGTGCGCTCACAAGAAAGGTGTTCCCACTCGAGGCAGGCATGATAATCATCATCTATCTCAAGTGGATTATGCGCAAAGCAATGGTTTTGCCTTGACATGTTTTCTATTTTATCGGTCTCATGGTGTTAGTTGGGAGATCGGGTTATAGGATTGATTGTCGTACTATCAAGGTCTCTGGAGTGAGTAGCTTGCTTTCATCATTCGTAGAGATCTCAAACCATTGCATAATTTGCATCATATTTATTGGCTCTTATTTGGTCTCTATGTGGGGTTTTAGAGGTCGTCTTCTTGTAAAACTCAAGTTCATAAAAAATGGAGTTCATACACATCATTTTTGCATTTTCGGTGTTGGAGAGTTTGTCGGTTCTTATTTGGTTCTCTTCTTTATCCTGTTTCCATTTCTTCTCCATTATTAGTTATTGATATATTCACTCGTTGTTGGATAGTGCTTGTCGTCATCTATCCAACAAGCTTGAGTTTATTGATTTTGGAGTTCGTTTTGCATAAGTAATGGTTGTTCTGGCTCTGCTGCTTTCTAATTAGAGGTAGTACCGGTTCCTTAAGGGGTAGTACCGCTTGTGCGGTACTTTCGTTGTTGTGCCACATGTACTACTATGGGTTTTTCTGTTACACACAAATAATTAGAGGTAGTACCGCTTGTGTGGTACTTCCCCTATAGTACCGCGTGCACTAACGTGGATTTCTCTGTTACCTATTTTGGAATTAGAGGTAGTACCGCTTTCTCCTAGTGTTAGTACCTCTTGTGTGGTACATCCGCTAGAGTACCCCGCGTACTTCCGTGGAGCGCTCTGTTTCCCTCTTGATAATTAGCGGTAGTACTGCTCCCACAAGAAGTAGTACTGCTTAAGGTTGTTCCAGAACATAATGGTTATGTTTACACACTGTAAGGCCCGATATGCGTTACTGTTCCAGATATAGATGTGGAAGCACATATCGGTCCCACCGCGATATATGACACTGCCATATGCCCCGGATTTCTAACATGCTACCACAACATTACAGCTACAAGAATACAACATCTCATACAATCGGCATACTAGTGCCTTAATACAATACATCAACGGAAGATATATGTCTGAGTACAGACTACAATCAAATGCCTAGTGGCAAAGAGAAAATCATCGATCCCCATAAACACACGGGTCCAGGATCTCCTCCAGGATCCGCCTAACTAGTCGTCGTCGAGTCTCCACATGATATGTCGATCACCATACCTGTTGCCGATCGAGAACCCTGAAAAGAGTTTAGGGGTAGTATCATGAGTACAGAAATACTCAGCATCCAACTGTAGTGGTCAACTGACCCAGCAAGGACTTCATCACTCGTCATTCTAGGATAACTAGTAGTTCACGGTAAGGATGGGGCAGGTGGTGAGGTTGCTGCTGCACTAGCATTTATGAAGTGGCTAACGATCTAGAGAGTAAGATAAGAAGCCAAGCATTCGCTGAGGAATCACATCCAACAAGTCTGCTATTAGCTACTTACGCAAACATAACACCTATCCTATCCTTGTCCTCCTCGTTCATCCCCCGATGAAGAAGAAGCATTCAAGGCACACACACATTGATCAGGTAATTAAGATTATCTCAGTTTTTGTTGTCTATGAACAAGGAGTAGGTCTTAAGTCTTCCATAACCGTGGACACGGCTTTTCGAAAAGATTTAACCCTGCAGGGGTGTACCAACTTCCCATTACAAGGCACCGCACGCACGCCAAGCTCTCTTAGTCGGGCCCGTTAAAGACACTCATTGGGGAGTTGTTCTGAGAGAACCGAATGTCATAATCCCTCTAACTAACAACGAACAAATCTGGGTGGCCCCCGGGGAGTTGACACCCAATCCAAAAGCCGTCCGCAGTCTCGGACCGTACTCTTCCGGCTGACGCAGGTCGGATTACCTGTGCACTCACTGAGGCCCGGGTGTAGGGGAACGCAACAGAAAACAAAAAATTTCGGTATAGCGAGCACGCCCAGGACCACTATGGAGACGCATACAAGGTTTTGATCTGATCGTTACCGACTCGTAGCGCAGCGGGAAGTAGAGTCGATGAAGATCGTCGGTGCAGATCCCCGCAGCTAGGATTTACAACCTCCCAACCGCGAGAATGTATTCCCTCGTATGCCCCACGAACAGCGCTCCGGGAGGCGGTCGGACAGTCCCTCGGACGATGTCACGGACAGCCCTTCGGGAGGACCCTCGAAACTCGATCTGTAACTCGGACAGCCCTTCGGGAGGCACACTCGAACTAAGATCGAAACAACAACCTCTCTACCAAGTTGCACACATACGGTGTCAGCTATCCAGCAGGGCTTCGCCGTCCAGAACTAGTTCCTGCCGGAACCCAGACAGCCTTTCGGCTCTACGAAACTCTTTCGTGTGAGGGAGAGAAGAAGCCAGATAATTGCATGGCATGTGTTGAGAACTCAAGTGAGAGCTTGGATCAAGGATATGGGGCTGCCCTCACACCTCTATTTATAGGAAACCCAAGGGGGCTTTCTTGGCTCCCAAGTCCTTCTAGAAGGCTTTCCAAAAATATCTCAAGTAGTACTTATTACTATTCATGACACCACTTTTTCGCGTCCGAAAATTCCGAAAATATTTCTGTGGGTCTTAGAATAATTCCAACACCCACTAAAATGATTTTGGGCGCATTCCGAAACAATTCCGGATTAGTGATTTTCATCTGCGAAAAGCAACCTAAGCATTTCCGGCAGCTCCGGAACATTTCCGGCAGCTCCGAAATATTTCCGAAAAAAATATTTTAATCTTTTCTCCAGAAAAATTCCAGAAGTTACCAGAACAATTCTGGCACTCTCCAAAATTACCAGGTGCTCTCCGAAACCTTTTCGGCTTAGTGGTTTACCCCAAAACAACTTTTCGGTTTTCTCTCTCGGAACTTTTCCGCCGTCTCCGAAACCTTTCCGGTGACTTTATCTCAGACTCCCTGTCTAGTATTGAACAGATAGATGACCCTTAAGCGTGTGACCCTGTAGGTTCGATGAAGTATAGACATGACCGGAACACTTTCCGATCAATGATCAATAGCGGAACCGAGGATATCCATATTGATCCCTATACCCATACGAAGAATTATTCGAGTGAACCTTTAGTTGCTGTGTGCTATTCCTGTTGCTTCGCGATATATTACAAATACCCGAGGTGAGACTTATTGGCATCCCCGTGAATCAACAACTTGTCCACTATGCCAGTTACGTTGTTCCTGGTATTGTTCTCTTTTCTCGTTCCCGCGTTCCGGCATACCTGTGATCAAATCACACTGTGTCTGGCCAGACGATGGTGGATACCGTAACACCGAGAGGGCCCTAAGAATATCTCTCCAACGACGGAGGAGCAAATCCCAATCTCGAGCTACCTAGTTCCTTGTCATACTTTTCCGTGAACCCGCAAGCTGCCGTAATGGCCACCCTTTTACAGATGACGTTTAACAAAACCCCAAAGTTCACGAAGCAAGTACGAAGGAACTCGATACTCTCATGGTCTAAGGAATTATGCAAACGCACAACTTTCTCTGTGTTATTAACCATTAACTTGTGACGAATGTATCTCATAGCATAACATCAATTCGGGTCGATTCAACACAAATGTTCTTCTAACATTGTGCCCTCAAAATTGCCGGCATAGACATGCCCATGATCAGGAAAACAGGATCATCATGCAATACATGAGCCAGTCTTAGAGGCATGACTAGGAATACATTTTACTGTTTATTATACCACACGTGCACATGAGTTTCCCTCCGAGCCTCGTGGATATTGCAGACTCGAGAATCATTGCAGTTATAGCATGGAACATAAACATTCATTACAAACTCGGAGATACAAAATAACTGTTATTACTGCCTCTAGGGCATATCTCCTACAGACTCCCACTTGCACTAGAGTCATAATCCAGTTACATGGCTTCCCTAACACCAATGGCTATCCGGTGCTGCTCATGCTTTGCTCGTGGTAGAGGCTTTGTCATCGGGTCTGACACGTTCAGATCCGTGTGAACTTTGCGTACTTTCACTAAACCCGCTTCGACATGATGTCGAATGAGTTTATATTTGCGTTCAATATGTCTTGTCTTATGGTGCGAACTTGGCTCCCTTGCCTGAGCCACGGCGCCACTATTATCACAATAGATCTCCACCGGGTCCAGAGCACTTGGAACCACACCAAGGTCTTCAAGAAATTGCTTGATCCATACCGCCTCCTTGGAGGCTTCTGAAGCAGCAACATATTCCGCCTCTGTCGTAGAATCCGCCACAGTCTTTTGTTTGGAACTTTTCCAATCAACTACGCCACCGTTCAATATGAAAACATAGCCTGATTGAGATTTGAAGTCATCTGGGTCAGTCATGAAGCCTGCATCAGTGTAACCACTTACAATGAGCTCTTCATCACCTCCGTACACAAGGAGTAAATCCTTGGTCCGTTTGAGGTACTTAAGAATACCCTTGACTGCGGCCCAGTGTTCCAATCCTGGATCACTTTGGTACCGGCTGCTAACACTTAGCGCATAGGAAATGTCCGGTCTTGTACATAGCATGGCATACATAATAGAACCAACTGCCGAGGCATATGGAACATCATTCATTTGTACTCCCTCATCGAGAGTCCGAGGACACTGATTCTTGCAAAGCACTATGCCAGGTGACATGGGGAGTAGGCCTTTCTTGGAGTTCTCCATGTTGAACCTTTTCAACACCTTGTCAATGTACGTGCTTTGGCTAAGCGCTATCAGGCGTCTTGATCTATCTTTATAGATCCTAATGCCCAATACATATGCCGCTTCGCCTAAGTCTTTCATTGAAAAACTCCTTTTCAATGAGTCTTTTATTTCGCTAAGGAAATTCACATCATTTCCAATCAACAATATGTCATCCACATACAAGATTAGAAATGCTTTTGCGCTCCCACTAAACTTCTTGTAAACACAAGATTCTTCGTCATTCCTGATGAAGCCAAACCGTTTGACTACTTCATCAAAATGAATGTTCCAGCTCCTTGATGCTTGCTTCAGACCATAAATGGCTTTCTGAAGCTTGCATACCTTTTTAGCATCCTTATGAATGACAAAACCTTCTGGCTGTATCATGTATACATCCTCTTTGAGGTTTCCATTTAGGAAAGCCGTTTTGACGTCCATCTGCCATATTTCATAGTCGAAATAAGCAGCAATTGCTAGTAATATCCGTACAGACCTAAGCATAGCTACTGGCGAGAACGTCTCATCGTAGTCCACTCCTGGAACTTGCGTGAACCCTTTCGCGACAAGTCTAGCTTTGTGGATAGTAATGTTACCATCCGCGTCCGTCTTTCTTTTGAAAATCCATTTACAACCAATGGGCTTTACGCCTTCTGGAAGTTCTTCCAAGTTCCAAACTTGGTTTTCGTACATGGATTCCATCTCGGATTTCATGGCTCTGTGCCATTCCCTTGAGCTGGGCCCCGCCATCGCTTCTTTGTAGTGCGCAGGTTCATCGTCTTCAAGAATGAAGATTTCATCATGAAACCACTCAGGTGGCTGGACAGCCCTACCTGATCTACGCGGTTCAGTTACAACATTGTCTGAAGTTTTTGCATTATATGCGACAACTTCCGGCTCGGTTGTAGGGATAAATTGCGGAATTACTTCCGGTTCTTTAGCCATAGCAACGGTCGCCGAAGATTCACTAATCTCAATAAGTTGTACTGTCCTCCCACTTACTTCTTTGGCGAGAAACTCTTTCTCAAGAAAGACTCCGCTTTTAGCGACAAACACTTTGTGCTCGGAGGGTAGGTAGAAGGAATACCCAATTGTTTCTTTTGGATAACCTACAAAGTTACATTTGTCTGATCTGGGATCGAGTTTGGTTGGTTGTAAACGTTTTACAAGTACCTCACATCCCCAAATTTTAAGGTGCGACAAAATGGGTTTCTTCCCATTCCACATCTCATGTGGTGTCGTTTCAACAGACTTAGACGGTGCTCGATTTAGTGTGTGAGCGGAAGTTTCTAGTGCGTGACCCCAAAAAGATATCGGCAGATCTGTAAGAGACATCATCGACCTTACCATCTCTAACAAGGTTCGGTTACGTCTTTCCGATACTCCATTTCGCTGTGGAGTTCCGGGAGGCGTAAGCTGTGAAACGATTCCACGGTCACTTAGATGTTGGCCAAACTCATGAGTAAGGTATTCGCCTCCGCGATCAGACCGCAGAAACTTAATCTTTTTGTCACGATGATTTTCTACCTCATTCTGAAATTCCTTGAACTTTTCAAAGGTTTCCGACTTATGCTTCATCAAGTAGATGTAGCCATACCGACTTAAATCATCAGTAAAAGTCACGAAGTAGAAATACCCACCCCGTGCGGCTGTGCTCATTGGACCACATACATCACTATGTATTATTTCCAATAATTCACCCGCCCGTTCAGGATGACCCTTGAACGGCATCTTGGTCATTTTTCCCATTAGACAAGCTTCACATGTGTCAAATGATTCAAAATCAAAGGACGGTAAAACTCCATCTCTTTGGAGTCTTTGCATGCGTTTCTTTCCGATGTGGCCAAGCCGACAGTGCCACAAATAAGTGGTTGTGGTATCAACCTTCTTAAGGCGTTTAGCATTCATGTTAAAGACATCATTTTCACATTCAAGATTTAGTATGAAAAGGCCCCCAACAATGGGTGCAAATCCATAAAACATATCCTTACAATAAAGTGAACAACCATTGTTCTCAGACTTGTACGAATACCCATCGTGTACTAAACATGATCCAGAGATAATGTTTCTACACAATAGTGGAACAAAATAACATTTATTTAGCTCTAAGATAAATCCTGAAGGGAGACGTAGAGGCATAATGCCGACGGCTTGAGCGGCGATCCCAACGCCGTTCCCGACGCGCATCATGACTTCATTCTTTGCTAGCTTGCGGACCTTCTGCAGTCCCTGTATCGAGTTGCAAATGTGAGCAACCGATCCGGTATCAAATACCCAAGACTTAGAATTTTCGCTAGCAAGCAAAACATCAATGACATTAACTTGTATAACAATTATACCTTTTCCGGTTTTCCCGGACTTCTTATCGGCCAGATACTTCTTGCAGTTTCTCTTCCAGTGTCATGTGCCCTTGCAGTAGAAGCACTCAGTTTCATTCTTGGCTCCGCCCTTAGAGTTGCTTTTGGAGCCGGTCTTACCGGCACCCTTGCCCTTCTTTGGCTTGCCTTTCTTTTTGAAACTGGCGGTTTTATTCACAAGCAACACTTGCTTGTGATTTTTCCGCAGTCCTTCTTCCACAGTTTTCAGCATGGCGAGCACCTCTTCTGGTGTTTTCTCCATCCCACTCATGTTGTAATTCATGACAAAACCGTTGTAAGACGGGGGGAGTGAAGAAAGCATCATGTCCATCATATGGGATGCTGGAATTGGAAATTCCAGGGTTTTAAGCCTTTTAGCATAGCCAATCATTTTGACTATGTGTTCGCCAACTGAACCGCCCTCAGCCATCTTTAAATTCATCAAGATATTCATGATATCAAAACGTTCAGACCTTGCGGTTTCCTTGTACAGAGCATCCAATTCCCGGATCATATCACGGGGGTTATGGAATTCAAAACGTTTTTGGAGCTCTGGACTCATGCAAGCTAGCATGAGGCACTGTACTGCGTTGTGATCATCATCCTGAGTGGCCCAGACATTTTGTTCATCTTCCGAGGCACCTGCCGCCGGTTTAGCTGGAAGAGCTTTTTCAAGCAAATAGATTTTCTTAGCGCTCCTGAGGACAATCCTCAGGTTACGGACCCAGTCCGCATAGTTGTTTCCAGTCGCAGCTAACTTTTCTTTCTCTAACAATGGCCCCAAGTTGAAAGCGGTGTTGCGAGCCATTTGATCTACAACGGTAAACACAAGTTTCACTTAGACTTTGTTCATAATGATTTTTGCACTAGTGAATAAACAATTTTATTCTAAAGAGTGCTCCCACTTAAATCAATATCTCTCAAAATTGATTATGAGTGATTCAAGATCCAAATATCAATACAACGCCATAGAATCATCATCTCATGACGAGGATTTTGATTTGGTAGGCCAACTTGCCGATCACATCTCTATGTGACTCTTGTTCATCTTTCGATGCGTGTGTTCCGAGCTCAGGACGATCCTGCCATGAACGTCAAGACAACCAAGTGATCTTGCTGCGAGGTCTGACCTCACCCGCCTTACATTTCTCCAATCGTTCGTACCCATGCATCCATGGCGCACCCCGAGAGTATAGATGCTGTGACGGCGCTACACTTGGGAGAACACTAACTACTTGATATTTTAAGTGAGAGATCACCCTAATAAAAAGCGACTACCGCGCAATCAAGAAGAGTGCAACATAAGGGGTAAACATCCCATGCAATTCATAATAGCATGATATGGTATAGCCCCTTCTGACGGAGAAGTCAAGTATTTCTTCGTCTTTGGCGTTTGCGTCGGAGTTCACCTTCGCGAAGATTTCCACCACCTTGTCGATGCACCAAATAATATTGCTATCTTTATAGCAAATGAATAAGTGCATTACCTAAGGTTGACACGCAGGTCATTAAAGTGACAATCATATGGCTCCAGCCATCATGCCGAATCATGACACGCAGGTCATGTTAATAAATTTAAATTATATAGTCATCTCATACATAATCGAATTAATATGAGCTTTGCTATACCACATCACATGCACATCCTGCAAAAACAAGTTAGACGCCTCTAAACCGGTTTATGCAAAATTTTATTTTACGTGGCTTCTAAGGTTTTGACTTAAACCGCAACTACCAACGTTTTATCATCAAGTATGATTATTCAAGTCACTAGATTAACATTGCGGGGTGTATGAAGCACGAGATAATAAAATCTCGAACCCCATACTGAACTTCGTCATACGCATGATCCCCGTGCAGATCATATCTGCATTGCCCTTTAGTCTGCGAATTTCATCTTTCTTTTGACTATGGCGGAACCCAAAGAACTGATAGCACTTCGTTGATCAATCAGGATCGCGGATTGCCAGAACTTTGTAAAATTCCACCATGCTGTCTCGAGATCAGAAATACGCAAATTCTAGGGAAGCAACCAGAATATCGGGTAACAGATTTCATCTGCCACCCGCATAAATAATTTTCAGCAATAGATCTGATCAACTCCAAAATTATATTATGCAATACCCATACATCTCCA
Organism: Bromus sterilis; assembly: GCA_950022295.1. Classification (NCBI taxonomy): domain Eukaryota; kingdom Viridiplantae; phylum Streptophyta; class Magnoliopsida; order Poales; family Poaceae; genus Bromus; species Bromus sterilis. The sequence goes on along the minus strand of OX465596.1, from coordinate 109,446,279 downwards.
TGTATTCTAGATCATAACATGCATCTACGCATAGCACGGCTCTGATACCACTGTAGGGGAACGCAACAGAAAACAAAAAATTTCGGTATAGCGAGCACGCCCAGGACCACTATGGAGACGCATACAAGGTTTTGATCTGATCGTTACCGACTCGTAGCGCAGCGGGAAGTAGAGTCGATGAAGATCATCGGTGCAGATCCCCGCAGCTAGGATTTACAACCTCCCAACCGCGAGAATGTATTCCCTCGTCTGCCCCACGAACAGCGCTCCGGGAGGCGGTCGGACAGTCCCTCGGACGATGTCACGGACAGCCCTTCGGGAGGACCCTCGGAACTCGATCTGTAACTCGGTCAGCCCTTCGGGAGGCACACTTGAAATAAGATTGAAACAACAACCTCTCTACCAAGTTGCACACATACGGTGTCAGCTATCCAGCAGGGCTTCGCCGTCCAGAACTAGTTCCTGCCGGAACCCAGACAACCTTTCGGCTCTACGAAACTCTTTCGTGTGAGGGAGAGAAGAAGCCATATAATTGCATGGCATGTGTTGAGAACTCAAGTGAGAGCTTGGATCAAGGATATGGGGCTGCCCTCACACCTCTATTTATAGGAAACCCAAGGGGGCTTTCTTGGCTCCCAAGTCCTTCTAGAAGGCTTTCCAAAAATATCTCAAGTAGTACTTTTTACTATTCATGACACCACTTTTTCGCGTCCGAAAATTCCGAAAATATTTCTGTGGGTCTTAGAATAATTCCAACACCCACTAAAATGATTTTGGGCGCATTCCGAAACAATTCCGGATTAGTGATTTTCATCTGCGAAAAGCAACCTAAGCATTTCCGGCAGCTCCGGAACATTTCCGGCAGCTCCGAAATATTTCCGAAAAAAATATTTTAATCTTTTCTCCAGAAAAATTCCAGAAGTTACCAGAACAATTCTGGCACTCTCAAAAATTACCAGGTGCTCTCCGAAACCTTTTCGGCTTAGTGGTTTACCCCGAAACAACTTTTCGGTTTTCTTTCTCGGAACTTTTCCGCCGTCTCCGAAACCTTTCCGGTGACTTTATCTCAGACTCCCTGTCTATTATTCAACAGATAGATGACCCTTAAGCGTGTGACCCTGTAGGTTCGATGAAGTATAGACATGACCGGAACACTTTCCGATCAATGATCAATAGCGGAACCGAGGACATCCATATTGATCCCTATACCCATACGAAGAATTATTCGAGTGAACCTTTAGTTGCTGTGTGCTATTCCTGTTGCTTCGCGATATATTACAAATACCCGAGGTGAGACTTATTGGCATCCCCGTGAATCAACAACTTGTCCACTATGCCAGTTACCTCGTTCCTGGTATTGTTCTCTTTTCTCGTTCCCGCGTTCCGGCATCCCTGTGATCAGATCACACTGTGTCTGGCCAGTCGATGGTGGATACCGTAACACCGAGAGGGCCCTAAGAATATCTCTCCAACGACGGAGGAGCAAATCCCAATATCGAGCTACCTAGTTCCTTGTCATACTTTTCCGTGAACCCGCAAGCTGCCGTAATGGCCACCCTTTTACAGATGACGTTTAACAAAACCCCAAAGTTCACGAAGCAAGTACGAAGGAACTCGATACTCTCATGGTCTAAGGAATTATGCAAACGCACAACTTTATCTGTGTTATTAACCATTAACTTGTGACGAATGTATCTCATAGCATAACATCAATTCGGGTCGATTCAACACAAATGTTCTTCTAACATTGTGCCCTCAAAATTGCCGGCATAGACATGCCCATGATCAGGAAAACAGGATCATCATGCAATACATGAGCCAGTCTTAGAGGCATGACTAGGAATACATTTTACTGTTTATTATACCACACATGCACATGAGTTTCCCTCCGAGCCTCGTGGATATTGCAGACTCGAGAATCATTGCAGTTATAGCATGGAACATAAACATTCATTACAAACTCGGAGATACAAAATAACTGTTATTACTGCCTCTAGGGCATATCTCCTACACCGGGTCCTAGCTGATCAAGTGGACCAACAGGAAAACCATGTTCCTCATGTCCCGGTTTGTTTTAAGAAAAAGTCTGCTAGGAGCGACCCGACAGACACACACACGGTTTGAAAATGCTAAATCAGCTTGGGCCACCTCTAGAAATGTTTGAAGCTAGGTAGGTAAGAAAAGGGGACCCCATAAAATCCCACACGCGGTTAGGCACGCTCATCAAGAGACACAATACCGGAACTCGGGTCCTAGGTGACTCAAATGGAACAAAGCATCGGGGCGGGATAGCGTGAACCTTCCATTCTTCATCGAGTATAGTCAACATTATAATAATCACATCATCCACAATAATATAATAATGTGATTGACCAATCCAAGGAGTAACAAGGGAACAATCGTAGCATCCTAAGCATGCATACTAAGCAGGGGTTGAGCAATGAGCAATAGTAACATAGAAGTACATGGTTTGCTAGGAGGGGACATGGCTGTATCGGTTTAAGAGAAGTTGAAAACATGTGGTAGGATGAAACATCGAACCTAACCTAGACTAGCATGCAAACCACTGGTTATAATAGAATGGATCATAAGTAATGTATTGTAAGGCTCGATATGTGGTACTGTTCTAGATCTAGTTGTTTCCATCCAGATACGGGGACGAAGCACATATCAGTCCCACCGCGAGATATGACAATGCCATATGCACCGGATTTCCAACATGATATCACAAAATTACAGCTACAAGGATAAAACATCTCATACAATCGGCATACAACTGCCTTAATACATTACATCAGCGGAAGATAAATGTCTGAGTACAGACTACAATCAAATGCCTAGTGGCAAAGGTAAAACACACCATTCTCGTAACCACACGGGTCCAGGCTCTCCGTCGGGATCCGCCTAACTAGTGGTCGTCGAGTCCTCGCGAAGGCGTCCAGAAGAAGGTTCGTTAAGCTCCTCTGAATTCCATGATCGTTGCATAACGTGCGTAAAAGAGAAAAGAAAGAGGTGATCTATATTAAAGTCTTGTAACTAACTTCTCACGGGTAAGATGGGGTAGTGGTGAGGTTGCAGACGCACTAGCAATATATGAGTGGCTGGCGGTCTATTTTAGAGTAAGACGATAACCAAGCATTTGATGAGGAATCGCCTCCAACTAGTCTTGCTATCAACTACTTACGCAAACATAACACCTATCATATCCTTGTCCTCCTCTTCGCATCCCGACAAGAAGACGCAGTCAAGGCACACACACGTTGATCAAGTTGTTAAGATTATCTCAGTTGTTGTTGTCTATGAACAAGGAGTAGGTCTCAAGTCGTCCATAACCGTGGACACGGCTTCTCGAAAAGATTTAACCCTGCAGGGGTGTACCAACTGCCCATTACAAGGCTCCGCACGCACGCCCATCTCTCTCAGTTTCTACCCATCACAGGCAGCCATTTTATGATTTAGTCCCGAGAGATCCGGAACGACAGGTCCCTCTAACTAACAACGCACAAATCCGGGTGGCCCCCGGGGAGTCGACACCCAAACCAAAAGCCGTTCGCGCTCTCGGATCGGACTCTTCCATATGGCTAAGGTCGGCGTTAGCCTCACCTGAACTCAGGGGCTTCCCTAACTCACCAGTGTGGACCAACAAAGGAACTCTGTCTCTGCTGGCCCGAGTTGTTTAAAGTCTACTGGCCGCGCAACCAGACACACACACGGTTTCAAATGGTAAATCAGCTTGAGCCACCACTAGAAATGTTTGAAGCTAGGTAGGTAAGAAAAGGTGACCCCATAGTATCCCACACGTGGTTAGGCACGCTCCTCAAGAGACACAATACCCGGAACTTGGGTCCTAGGTGACTCGAATGGAACAAAGCGTTGGAGCGGGATAGCCTAGACCTTCCATCCTTCGTCGAATATAGTCAACATTATAATAATAATATCATCCACAACAATATAATAATATGATAGCCCAAACCAAGGAGTAACATGATAATATTTGATAACATCATAGCATGCATACTAAGAAGTGGCTGAGCAGCGAGCAATAGTAACATAGACGAACAAGGTTTGCTGGGATGTGGAGGACATGGCTGTTTGGGTTTATTTGAGAGGCATGAATATGAAGTGGTAGGATCAAGCAATATTTATATCCTACACCTAGGCGCGAGTGAGCTGAAAGTTATAAGCATGATATATGCTCCCCCTTACCTGATGAGAAGAAGAAACCGAAGGTGTAGTCGATCGAGAACTCGCATCGTCTCCCAGAGGTACCCGCAGAAGCACACAAGAAGGAAACACTGGAAAGGCAATCGACGAGCAAGCATCTATTACTACGAAGCAATCACGAGCAAGCATCAACAAGAAGACAACACGAGACAACGCACTACGGTATCGCATCTATCGTCGAGAGCGGTTACTAGCAGGTTAAGTGGAGTACTCGTCACACACGACGATACCGCACATTTAGAATGGTTCAAGTTGCTTAGCTACACAACATGAGCAAAGGTTGTTAACATGGCATCTCACTCAAGCATGGCATATCACACAATCATGGCAAGAGGTGAGGCATAAATAAACCTACCTAATCTCGTCAGTTTAAATGGGGTGAAATCCTGAACATGCATATCACTATTTACCCAGCGATAATTATCCCATTTGTCACTATTTTTCACTAAGCATATTTTATTATTATTATTATTATTATTAGCAAGAAAAAGCAGCATAAGCATGATCTTCACTAAAATCTAGCCAAGTTACATGTAAGGAGCATTTTATTCGGAGCAACGGTTAAAAAGTTACGATCTATTTCATTTACGGTGGCATGCGGTGGTAAATAGCAGTGAAAACACATGTGGACAAGTCCAAACATGAAAAAGGAGCACATTTTATTAATCTACACACAAAACTAAGAAACTTTCATATTTAGCGCATCGCAATCCGAGCTACGGTTTAAAAGATATCGCCGCGGCAAAATATTAATACAATCTGGCCAAAAAAATACAGAAAAAGAGCTAAACATGCTCCTGGGCCGAATCTAGGCTAAATTGTCCTAACCAGTGGCGAGCGAGGCCTAGCTAAACTGCGCACAGGGCGAAAACAGCACACGAGCCGGCCCCACACGATGCAGCGAAAAAAAAGAAAAAAAAAGAAAAGGTCGGCTCATCTTGTGGGCCTTGGCCCAGGCTGGCTGATGGGCGACGGATAGCGAGGCGCTCGCCCACGGGTGAGGAAACGGCGCGGGGCGGAGGAGTTCTGTGGGCTGCTTGGAGCTGGGTCGCGCTGGGCCGGATCTGAGGGGGTCGGCGTGGTGGCGGCCCATGGCGGCGGTGCCGCTCGTTCCCGATTGGATCGGGTCACGGCGGCCGTGGAGCTCCGGCGAGCGGCAACGGGAGGCGGCGCGACGATGTGCGGGGTGGTGCGGCGTGAGGCGGCGTTGGCCGGCGCGGGATCCGACGAGGCGAGCACTAGGGGCGGCGCGGAGCTCCTCGGTGGCGCAGCCCGAGTTCGGAGCTCGCCGGCAATGGCGCGGCGGCGGTTGGCGTCGGTGTCCTGCGAGGGGGGGAAGGCAGAAGGTTGATTTCTACGCATGCTTCTATTCTTGTAGACTATGTTGGGCCTCCAAGCGTAGAGGTTTGTAGGACAGCAGCAATTTCCCTCAAGTGGATGACCTAAGGTTTATCGAACTCAGGGAAGTAAAGGTTGAAGATGGTCTCTCTCCAGCAACCCTGCAATTAAGATACAAGAAGTCTCTTGTGTCCCCAACACACCTAATACAACTAGGAGTTGTATAGGTGCACTAGTTCGGCGAAGAAATGGTAAAATATAGGTGATAGGTGTGGCAAAACGAAGAAATATAAATCTGTAATAAAAAGTGCAGCAAAGAAACAAGTGGTAAACGTGAGCACAAAAGGTATTGCAATGGTGGAAACAAGGCCTAGGCTTCATACTTTCACTAGTGGAAACTCCCAACAACATTAACAAAGTCTAATCACATGATATTCCTCATAAAACATGCAACGGAGACGTACTCGGAGGTCATTCCTTTGTGGTCAAGAGAGGACGAGAATTGTGTAGGGCTACAAAAGCACACCTCAGAGTTCGTAGTTCTCATCTATGGATTTCCCAATGTCACCGCGGCCATCCAAAGAGAGTACCACAATCACCACAACATATCTAAAGGATAGTCAAAGACAAGCACCAAGAGACTCTAAATCTTCAATCCACACACAAAAGAGGAAATCACTCATGAAAATATTCTTCTAACCCATGTCCAATAGACCGCTGTCACCATGGTCTCGGGGATTATACTAGATAAGATCAAGTGAGTACACCAATCCAATACATAGAAGAAGGGGAAACATCATGGGATCATCCTAGATTAACATAGCCTATGATCACAATCAAGATCACATCATGGGAGAGAGAGAAGACCAAATAGCTACTGGTAGAAACCTCAGCCTCGAGGAGGAACTACTCCCGCATCATGGAAGGAGGAAGCAATGTAGATGGAGATGAATCCGGGGGCACTTCCCCATCCCTACAGGGTGCCGGCACAGGAATTCTGGTCCCCCGAAGCTTGTTGGCGATGGCGGCGGAGATCGGAATTGCTTCTGGAGAAAAGGGTCCGGAATCAGGGTTTTCGCGTCGCGAGTAAAAATAAGGGCCAAGGGGGCAGCCAAGGGGGCACCAGGAGTCTAGGCGGCCTCCCAGCGTGGCCACCCCCTAGGCCGCGCCCACTGGCCGCCTAGGCACCAGGTGGGGCCCCTCTGGCCCCCCTTAGGGCGTAAGGAAGCTTCTGGAACGCTGATTTTTTTTATATTTTTCCCGGAATTTTCTGAGAACTTTTAATAATGGGAAAACCTGAAATACAAAAACAGCAGAAAACAGAAACTGGCACTGGGGTGCATTGAGTTAATAGGTTAGTCCAAATATGATCAAAAGTGTATGAAAGTGTATCTAGAACATGCATGGAGGAAGCAGAAATTATAGATACGTTTTGGACGTATCAACATCCCCAAGCTTAATTCCTGCTCTTCCTCGAGTAGGCAAATGATAAAAGCATATTTTCTGTGGTGACATGGTAACAACCATATAAGAACTTTTAAGTAAAGAAATCAAGGCATGTAATTCAATTCAAGTCATAACAGGCAAGAGTCTTGTCAGAACCCTTCGTTACGTATTTGCTAGGATCAAGTCTCACTTTGCATGATGTTAAAATTTTCAAAAGAAATTGAAATGGGAGAGAGAACACCCCCCCAGATGAATTTAATTCAAATGACCAGAATAAAAGTTGCTCCAAAAAATTCCTTTTGCATTTTTGAAAAGTCACATAAATGAGTATGATCACATATAAAGTGATGTGGTAGCATTCCGATGCTCATGGATTTTTCAAATATTCAAACAGGAGCATGGATTTAAATTTAAACCCCTATTTGAATTAAAGTTCAAATTATTTGAATTTTAAAAATGCCCAAACTTTAAAAGTGGCTAGCTATATGCATTACAAGTCCACATAAAAATTTGGGACATTTTATAAAATGGCTTGCTATTTTTAGCAGAGCCAAAAGAAATAAACAGAAAAAGAAAGGAAAGATTAAATAGAAAAATAAAACAGAAAGGCTTACCTGCAAAGAGGCCCAACTTGTTCCCCAGCCGGCCCAGCCCACCTACCTCCTTGTCGTCTTCCCCAGCGCGGCAAGCACCTCGCAGGAGGGCATGCCGACGCCGGCGGCAGCTGCTAGCCTGCCTGGCGCCCCCCAAGCCTTAACCTCTCGCCTGGAGACACCCAAGCCTATCCCGGATCCATTCCCCCCGTCCAGAGCTTCTTCCCCCTCCTCCCGTGTTCGATTTCATCACCGCCTGAAGCTTCACCGGAGCACCCCGCCGTAGAAGACGCGGCCAATGTGAGCTAGAGCTCCTGATAGCTTGTCCAGAAGCTTCCCCGCCTTCGACTCCGTCTCCATGCAAGGAATCAATAGCCCGGAGCCCCCGTAGAAGTCGGAATCGCCGCCAAGACCTCGCCGGACCCGCAAGCTCCCCGTCTTCGATTCGCCGCCTCCAGAGCTTCCCCGAGCCCGCTAGCCATCCCGTCGCATCCGTGGTGAGCCTCTGCGCTTTTCCCCTCAAGCCGCGGCACCCCTCACCTCCTCTAGCTCGAATCTCCATGGACGCCGGAGTATAGAGTCGATGTGCTCGTCGTCGGCGAGCAACCGTGAAGCAATCGAGCTCGAGACCATGTCCTTCACCTTTTCCTTGGTCTGCTGCTTCGTCTGATCCCAGCCCCGCTTCAAATGGCGCGGCGTAGCGGGTTCCACCCCGAGCCAGTAGCTCCACCGCCGCTAGGTCTCAACGTCGGCATGGCTACGGTGCCTCCCAGCACCCGTACCTTGGCCCGTTCGATGCGCGACGTCAAGAGCTACGTCTCAGTGGTCGCAGCGCTTCGAATGGTGCCCAGAATCGCCCTCCCGTGTGTCGCCGCCGTGCTGGCAGGTCGCCGGCGACTAGCCGCCTGCGAGATGACGTGGACGTCATTAGATTAAGTGCTAATCCCCCCTCAGAGACACTTACACGTGGGCCCTAGCCCCTAATTAACCCACTGTTAATTAAAACAAATCAGGAGTTAACACTGAGAGGATGACAGCCCTGGCCCACAAGTCAGTTTGACCAGAGTCAAACCCCTGATGCCAGCATGACATCATAGTGACGCAGTAAAGCCTTTTCCAATTTAAAGAATTTACAGAAATTCCACAAAAATGAATTAAACTTTGGAAATTCATAACTAATTCATTTTAACTCCAAATTAAACATATAATATATGTAAAATTATCAGAAAAATGCAAGGATTCTGAATATAGACTTTGTTTTCATGTTTGACCAATTTAAATTGGGTGAACAGTGGCAAACATCCATATGCATTTAATTTGAATACAAATTTGGAGTGATTTTGCAAATGACTTTGCAACACACTTCTTTTAAATGGTTTCATCCACACATCAGAGACTTTACCTCACCTTTACAACATCACTTCATGATCAACCATTTCAGATGAACATTCATGGATTCTAATGCATTTGAAATTCATCAATAAATCAAATGGAGTTTGAATTTGCAACACAAATGCAATACAGTCCATTTAAATGGAATTGGCAACACATCAGCACCCCTTACACCTTGTTATAACAATTGATCATGTGATTGTGCATTGACTTTATATTGATCACTTTGTTTGCATTGTTTTCTATCGAATAGAGGTGGAGCCGGAACCCGAGGTTGCCCCCTTCGTTGAAGACCCCGATACCGAACCTCGTCAACAAGGCAAGCAAACTCCCATTGATCATGTCGATAAAATCCCACTTCCCTCTCAATCTCGCTTATGAATTGTTTAGGATGATTACCATGCTATGTTTCTACCGCATAGATGAACCCATTCCTTTGCATGACCTATCATTTGTCACAGTAGTAAGCAAACCACAATCCTAGGAAATGTAGGAGTTGATTGATATCTTGTGACCCCTGCAACTGTTACTGCTTATTGCATGCTTAGAGTGATACAATGTTGATACTGTTATGTGAGTCGGGATGGTAGCAATCATGATGATGATGGTGGAAATGTGTTGGTGAATCTACCCTAATACAAGGTGAACGATGAGAGGTTGTGTAGGAGTACACAGTGGGTTGTCTCGTTGAACACCGCCCTAACTCCGAGTTCTTGTGTGGTGATCCAAGATGAAGAGTACAACCACACATTGGGCTCACTGACCCCTCTCAACCTACTAACTCATCCCTTTCGATGTCCAGATCTCGCAGTAGTTCGGAGTTCTGGTAGGTTTGTGGCTTGGCTGCTAAGTGAGAGAACGGCTCAATCGAGACCGGCTTATGCACCACGCACACATCTTCTGGGTCCACTTCGGTAAACCGGCCGGGTTCACGATAGTGGTAGCCAACCCAGGTAGGCGGCTTTCTTGGACTACATCGGCTATGAGGTAACTGTTGTGGTGACCAGCCTCGCCGACACCCCTTGAATGGTGTCGAGATCAAAGGCGGTAACGGATGGTCATGTCTGTGTAGCGGTACACCCCTGCAGGGTTAACAAAACTATTTGAATAGCCGCGTCTGCGGTAAGGGACTGCTTGGAAAGCTTAGCTTGATTATTAGACAACTTGAACTGGATACTTATAAAACTTGCCAAGATAAGCGTGAGTACTATGGCGTTCTTTCTCGTGGGAAGTCGAGGAAGGCACTATAGTGGTGTAATTGGTTGGAGATGTAGTGGACTCGTGTACGCTTCTTACCCCAAGTCTGGTACTCGTAGTTCAGGACTATCCAAGTCAAAGCTGGCACTTCTGCTGATGAACCCCACCTCCCTTTACCTTGATACATGTGCATGAGTAGTATAGTTCCTACGTAAGTCTTGCTGAGTACGACTTTGTACTCACGTTTTCTTATTATATGTTTTAGATGAACCCACTAACCCCAAAGGTGGATTCTTCCTCGAGCTCGACGACTGAAGCCAAGTTAGTGTAGTCCCAGTCAGACGACTGGTCCCTCGTGGAAGGGCTTGTTATAAATAAGCCTTCTCTAAGCCATTTGTTAAACTTGTCTGTACTTAGACCTACTTTGCCTCCGCATGTTTGATGTAATGTTGGATCAAGGTCTCGTGATCTTTGTGTGCACTCTGTAAGAGTTATCAATAAAGATGTAAACTTTGAAGAGAATTGCAATGATACCTGTTGTTCATAATAGACATGTGTGATGCGTGTATGATTATATCATGCATGTCTTAGTATGGGTTTTCGAGACCTTAGGTTTGATCTGGCTGGCGGTCTTTTATACACCAAGTGGCCCTTAGATGTGCGCAGCTTGGGGCATCGCGATGCGATTGTTCGTGACTCCGTCACGTGCACACTTTGATGTATGATCGAGCCCGCCCTAGACCCCGACTAAGTGATCCGGCTAGAGTAAGTCTATGTAAGGGTTATAATACAATTGATAGTATGGTTGAGGCGACTTGTCTATGAGTATGGGAGTTCACCACTGATGTCTACGCACGCTTCTATTCTTGTAGACTATGTTGGGCCTCCAAGCGCAGAGGTTTGTAGGAAAGCAGCAATTTCCCTCAAGTTGATGACCTAAGGTTTATCGAACTCAGGGAAGTAGAGGTTGAAGATGGTCTCTCTCAAGTAACCCTGCAATTAAGATACGAGTGATAGGTGTGGCAAAGCAAGGTAATATAAATCTGTAATAAAAAGTGCAGCAAGCAAACATGTGACAAAAGTGAGCATAAACGGTGTAACAATGGTGGAAACAAGGCCTAGGCTTCATACTTTCACTAGTGGCAACTCTCAACAACATTAACATAGTCTAATCACATGATATTTCCCATAAAACATGCAATGGAGACGCACTTGGAGGACATTCCTTTGTCGTCAAGAGAGTATGAGAATTATGTAAGGCTACAAAAGCACACCTCAAAGTTCGTAGTTCTCAATCTATGGATTTCCCAATGTCACCGCGGCCATCCAAAGAGAGTACCACAATCACCACAACATATCTCAAGGATAGTCAAAGACAAGCACCAAGAGACTCTCAATCTTCAATCAACAGACAAAAGAGGAAATCACTCATGATAATATTCTTCTAACCCATGTCCAATAGACCGCTGTCACCTTGGTCTCGGGGATTATACTAGATAAGATCAATTGAGTACATCAATCCAATACATAGAGGAAGTGGAAATATCATGGGATCACCCTAGATTAACATAGCCTATGATCACAATGAAGATCACATCATGGGAGAGAGAGAAGAACACATAGCTACTGGTAGAAACCTCAGCCCCGCGGGAGAACTACTCCCACTTCATGGAGGGAGGAAGCAACGTCGATGGAGATGAATCCGGGGGCACTTCCCCGTCCCGGCAAGGTGCCGGCACAGGAATTCTGGTCCCCCGAAGCTTTTCGGTGATGGCGGCGGAGACCGGAATTGCTTCTGGAGAAAAGGGGTCTGGAATCAGGGTTTCCGCGACGGGAGAATAAATAGGAGCCAAAGTAGGGCACCATGGGGTGTGGGACTGACGGGGATCAACCCCGGCAAATCCCATGGTCAGGGACCCAAGGTTAGTCATGAGAGGCAAAGGTTGGACGATAGCTCGTCGGCAAACAGGAAGGCACGCTCCTGCTCGATATTATTGATGGGGGAGATGCGATTACAGTGGATTCCAAGGCTGGAGCGCTCAAGGCTAGGGTTACAGATGATATTGGTTTGGCGTCGCCCCTCCTGTTGACGAAGAATTTGTTCAACGCAACACAAGACTTGCACCGCGCAATTTTTTAGAGTAAGGGAGTCGCCACTTCGTTTTACATTACGAAGAACGGATGATTTACAAGCAAATCAACAAAGAGATCTTCAATTTCGGAGAAGAAACGGGTGCTTTACGAGCAAAACACCAAAGATGACCTAGAACTAGACAAAATGTAGAAGAACTTGAAAAGTAGATGTGTTTTTGGGTATATGTCGATTGTGTGTTCTAATCGGCCGTCACCTCATCTATTTATGAGGGGGTTGGACTTTCCCTACAAGAAAAGGACTCAAATCCGCGTCAAAACTGCCGAAATCGCGAACAAAATCGGACCCGGATCGGGGGGGGGGGCGGACGTCTGGACTTTATCCCGGACGGTCCGGACCGCAGGGTCGGACGGTCCGGCTTCCAGGTCGGACGGTCCAAGCTAAGGGTCAAAATCCTTCTGTAACTGGGGTCTTCAAGTCGGACGGTCCGGCTTCGGAGTCGGACGGTCCGACCTTAACCCGGACGGTCCGACTTGGGGTCCGGATGGTCCGACGTGGGCCAAAATCTTTATGTAAACGGGGTCTTCAAGCCGGACGGTCCGACCTTAGCCCGGATGGTCCTTTCCATCTCGGATGGTCCGACCTGACTTTTCAGCGTTGCACTGTTTTGGCCGTAACTTCTTCATACGAACTCGGATTTGGACGTTTCAAATATCAAAATCGACCGGTTCGACAATACGAAGCCGCCTCATGTAGAACATTTTTTCATTTGAGGATGTCTTGAAGGCTTTATTGGCAGAATAGTGCTTCGGTTGTTTTGATCTTATTGCTTCGAACATAGTTTCGACCTTTAAGATGGAATCGGATGGCGATGGCTCGAACTACAAAAATGTTAATATCCACAACACCCAACTTTTTCATTTAGAGCACCTCTCCATTTGAAGTCATCTTATATAAGGTTATTTTCATGCCAAAAACTGCCATCAACACATGGCCCCCTATTTTTTGGCAAAAACTTGTGTGCCGAAAAATAACTTGTCCATGTTTGTGCTAAGAACGATGTCAATACTTCATCGGCCACGTGTTTTCTAAGGGAGACAATCTCATATCGGCCATATGTATTCAAACTTCCTGCCACACGCTAGGATAATATTTCTTCAAGTATCTCCCATTGAGAGCTTTGGATAACTTACTTCCCTGTAAAGTTTGTACAAAATATGAATTTCCAGGAACAATCCCCACAACTTCATATGGACCTTCCCAACTCGGCGACCACTTGCCGAATTTTCTGTCCCTAGTTCCAACGGGAAAAATCGTTTTCCACACTAAATCTCCTATTTGCAACGATTTCTCCTTGACTTTTTTATTATAAGCTTTAGCTACTCTTAATTTTTCTTTCTCAATCTCCTGCAACGCTTTTCGTCTTTTTTTCTGGAACCTCATCTATTTGGTCCATCATTAAATCACTGTAATCTACAGTCGACAAGTTACTTTGCCTGGCGACCCTAAGAGCTTGCAACTTGATTTCTACAGGTAACACTGCCTCTTGGCCATATACTAGCTCAAAAGGTGTAACTTGAGTAGCTCCGTGCTTAGATATTCTATGAGCCCATAATGCTTTCGAAAGGACTTCATGCCACCTTCTCGGTTTCTCTTCAATTTTCTTCTTTATGAGCCGAATCAAAGTTTTATTACAAGATTCGGCTTGTCCATTAGCTTGATCATAATAAGGTGATGAGTTCAACAATTTAATTCCAAAGGATTCGGAAAACTCACGAAATTGATGAGACATAAAAGAAGAACCTTGATCAGTTGTCAAAGTTTGAGGAATGCCGAATCTATGAATGATATGCTCCAAAACAAAACTAATGAGCTCCCTATGAGTCATATTTCTTAAGGGAACTGCTTCTATCCATTTAGTAAAATAATCTGTGGCTACTAGGACGAAGCGATGCCCTTTAGAAGACGAAGGATGTATCTCACCAATAAAATCTAAGCCCCACCCTCTAAATGGCCATGGTTTGATTATGGGATTCAACATAGCTGCAGGTGCCAATTGTATATTGCCAAACTTTTGACAAGCCTGACAACCTTTGTAGTATCTAAAGCAATCCTCTAACAAAGTCGGCCAATAGAAACCAGTTGTTTTTATTAACCAACACATCTTATGAGCCGACTGATGCATCCCACATATGCCTTCATGCACTTCACCCATGGCTAACCTAGATTGATCATAATCCAAGCATTTTAAAAGTAACCCATCTATAGTTCGGTGATGTAACTCATCATTATGCATAGTATATTTTAAATCTTGCCGCCGAACCTTCCTGTCTCTAATTTTACTCGGATCCCTTAAATGATTGATAAGAGGAACCCGCCAATCTACAACTACAGTTTACGAATTACTAGGTAACTCGGCAGCTTGTGGTAACTCGGGCATGTGTATCCCTTGCACTAAATCTTCCAAGCTGGGTGTAACTTGGTCCACCTTTGTTTCCGAATTAGCAGCAACTCGGTATAACTCGGTGCAACTTGGAGCATTTTCAAAATTACCATCCGTTACTCGGTGTGTGTCCCAAATTAGTTGCAATTCGGTCTCATCCCTTGCAGCTACAGGCATCGGTTTTTCTAATATGAGAAACTTCCCCCTATTTACGTTGTAACCGGATGCTTGTTGTGCTAGATAGTTTGCTCTAGAATTTTCCTCCCTAGGTATATGACTAATAGTGAAAGTATCCATAGATTTGGTTATATCTAAACATCGGTCTAAGTAACTATTTAGCAATCCATCAAAACATTGGAATTCGCCTTTCACTTGTTGCACCACCAGAAGTGAATCACCAAAAGCATCTATATCTTTGACACCCATATAAGCCAAATATTGTAAACCGAATAGCAAAGCTTCATATTCGGCTTGATTATTAGTAAGATTATACTCTAAACGAACCAATGTTTCATATATCACATTATTAGGAGAAATTAAAACGGTACCAACACCTTGACCTTCCCTACAAACCGATCCATCAAAATAAAGTTTCCATGGACATATGCTAACATAATCAATGTCTTCTTCATCTTTAACACTATGATCAACAATGAAATCGGCAATAACTTGGCCCTTCATAGAACGCAACGATTCATATGTCAAATCATATTCAATTAACGCATAAGCCCATTTTCCAATCCTACCACTAAGGATCGGTTTTTGTAACATGTATTTAACTACATCGGCTTGGCAAGTTACTACACAAGTACTAGACAACAAGTAAGGTCGAAACTTGGTACATGCATAATATAAAGACAAACATAATTTCTCAATGAACACATATCGAGTTTCGGAGTCTATCAAGCGACGACTTAGATATGCAATAACGTGCTCCTTCCCACCATCTTCTTGCGTCAACACCGCACCGATCACTTTATCTTGTGCAGCAATATACAACCTGAACGGCGTACCAGATTTGGGTGCACGCAACACTCGAGGATTCAACAAGTATCTCTTTATT
Source organism: Bromus sterilis (assembly GCA_950022295.1). Lineage (NCBI taxonomy): Eukaryota > Viridiplantae > Streptophyta > Magnoliopsida > Poales > Poaceae > Bromus > Bromus sterilis. The sequence goes on along the minus strand of OX465596.1, from coordinate 109,430,491 downwards.
TTATCAAAGGCCCTTTGTTGCGCTGCCCCCAAATGAACTCGGCTTCATTCTTGAGCCGGAGTATCGGAGCAAATGATTCAATTTTTCCTTGCTCTTCTCATCGGCCTTCAAATTAGCATTGATAAAAGTAGGCCTTGGAATACTTCCATCACCAATATCTATCTCCTCAAGTGGATCAGCCGATGAGAATGCATGCCCAAGCTTTTCCATGTCTTCAAATTCTTCAATGGTTTCATGCATATCGTTCTTTCCGGAACGATATTCCTCAGTACGTTGTTGGAGCCATTTAATACTACTATTTTTATTCATCATCTAAATAGACAGATTGTTAAGGCGAGCTACATCAGTCGGCTGTACATTGATAGGTACAAAACCGTTTTTACCTATTCTAATATAATCATAGTCCGATAGATCTCTACCAGTCAAACACTGCATGTTACCGAGTTGCCAATCAACCGCTACTTCGGTCACAGCTATACAAGCCGAGTTGTCTGCTTCAACCACCTCCACATTGTCATCCACCCATTGAATTAAACACTGATGTAGGGTAGAAGGAACACAACAATTCGCATGGATCCAGTCACGTCCCAACAGAACATTGTATCGGCCTTTGACATCCACCACAAAGAAAGCAGTCGGTAAGGTCTTACTCCCAACCGTGAGCTCCATAGAAAGAATGCCATTGGCTTCAGATAGCTCCCCTGAGAATCCACTAAGTCCCATGTTGGTCTTCATTAGCTCACTTTCCTTTCGGTTGAGTTTGGTAAACACCGAATAGGGCATGATGTTGACACCTGCACCACCATCCACAAGCATGCGTCCAATAGGCTTTCCTTCAATGTGCCCCTTGATAAACAGTGGCTTCAAATGTTGACCGGCTTCTCTGGCTTTTCAAACATGGCTCTACCCGGACCAAGCACAAGTTCAGCAACCTCTGGCTCGGGTGCACGAAATTCAGCGAGCAATGCAAAGACCATGTTGATATCCATATGGGGATTGCTTTCTGAGTTAATACCACTCTCCGAATTAATGTTGTCATCCTTATCCTCGGCCATGTCATTGTCCGAGTATTTGTCATCACCCTTTGAGTAGTCTTCATCACCACCCAAGTACTCCCCATAATCCACCGAGTCCTGAGCGGCATCTTCCAAGCAATGATCAACATCCGAGTTGTGAGCAGCTCCTTCTAAGTTGTTGGCGGCATCTGAGTTTTGGGCAGCTCCTTCTGAGTTGTTAGCAGCACCTGAGTTATGGGCACCTCCTTCCGCGTTATTGGCAGCACCTGAATTATGACCAGCTCCTTTCGAGTTATTGGTGTCGGTGTTCCTTTCTACCACGAGCTTTTTTCGCCAAATTAACGGAGGTATCAATGGCCTCTCCTTATTGAACACCTCGTCACGATCCTTCTCGGCAATTTCCTCTCTAATCTCCAACACTCGCAGTCCTTGCACTCGGCGTTTTTGAGTGTGAGTTAATCCTTTAGGACACCAACGAGGTTCTGGCCGAGTTCCCGAAACAACCGATTTGCTGCCCCCCGAGTCATTTGGCCTATACCGAGTAACGCGATCATTGTCCTGCTGACGAGATACACCTCCTGCTGCAAACTTCTTGCTCAAACTGGTATTCGGTTCCCCGTCTTGATTGAGCGAGCCGAAAATAAGTGGAAACTGATTAGGGGCTGCGTGCGAGTTATTTTCTGTGATGAGTGGACCGATGCGCACACCAACTGAACCGGTCTTCCGAGTTGCACCAATGGGCATAACACCACTAGTTTCAGAATCTATTGCAACTCGCTTGTATTTACTTCCGAGCGATGAGCTTCCTTCCCCTGAACTAAATTGTAGTTTGGTTCGCCAGCACCTTGCTCATCCGAGACCTTCTCCGCTCCTCCATCTGCTTTTCTTTTATCGAGTGCTTCTGCAGATTTTCGCACCCAAGTGAGCCTACGGCCAGCATTGTCTCGGCCATCCACCTTGCGCACCGGTGACCAATCCCTCCGAGTCATATCTTCATTGAACCGAATCCTTTTCCCATGCTATTCTTGGTACATAGGACTCGGCTGATCCCATCTTGGTTGAAAGTAAATCGGTGGTCCCATAGGGAAAGGCGCCCAATGGTTAAAACCCCATGGCGGAAAATGTGGAGGTATAGGAGGTGGGTATCCCCAATAAGCCGGTTGCATAGGAAAACCTGGCTGTTGCTCATATGGATTTCTCTCCCATTGCTCCTTGTTAGGCCTAGCAGGAGATCTTGGACGTTTGACTCCTCCAAGCCGATTGAACACATTGTTGGTTCTGCGTGAAGTGTATTTTTCCAGCAACATGCTAACTGTCGGCTTTGGTCTCGGAGGTTGTTTCTTCTTGCCATTGACCTTCCATACTCCAATCTCTGGATTCTTGGGTTTGATCATTCTTGGCGGAGCATTGTCCTCAACTACGTTCTTCTCTTTGGCTGACTCGGCCTGATCTGACCGAATTAGCATCTTCTTGTTATGAAACTCGATCATATTGACAGGAAAAGGATCACTATCGAGCTTCATCTTGGAGGCTTTTGTAAATGTCTATCGTCCTTCACTAATGGCCGATTGTACCTGCCGTCGAAACACATTACAATCATTAGTAGAATGAGAAAAAGAATTATGCCATTTGCAATATGCTTTTCTACCCAATTCTTCGGAAGATGGAATTACATGTCCTGCCGGCAACCTAATCTGTTTTCCCTGCAACAACGTGTCAAAAATCCTATCACATTTACTAACATCAAAAGTATACTTGATCTCCTCTTTCCTGGTAGGTGTAGGCTTCAAGGCAGGACACACAAAAGGTTTTGATTTTGGTGTTTGGATCCATTCGGCTACACAAACTTCCATGTCATCATCACTAGCCGAATCACTATCATACTCTACAATGTTAACCGTAGGAGTAACTTTTTCTTTTCCTCTATTATCTCTAAACCGAGTAGCTTGCTTAACATCTCTAACTCGGTTTTCTTATGCCAAAGCTTTTTGTAATACTTGATTAACATCTAGAAACTCTTGCCCCTCTAGCTTGTCTTTGATGTGAATGAGTAAACCAGAAAAGGAAAGATCAGCCAAATCCTTTTCGGCTATAGTTAAACTAAAGCATCGTTTTTTTGTATCCCTAAACCTTATAATGTAATCATGAACCGATTCATTGTACTTCTGCCTAACCATAGTCAAGTCAGAAAGCCGAAGCTCAGTTTCACCACTATAAAAATACTCATGAAATTTCTGTTCCAATTGTGACCATGTTGTAATAGAATTAGGAGGAAGTGATAAAAACCAAGTAAACGCAACACCGGACAAGGATATGGGAAATAGCTTAATTTTGTAAACATCCGCTGTGCCAAATTCACTAGTTTGCATTAAAAACTGCCCCACATGTTCCAAAGTTGATCTACCATCTTCCACTGTAAACTTAACAAAATCTGGAATTCTAACTCCATGCGGATATGGTATTTAAACCTTAAAGGTCAAGGGAACCAGAGGCCCTCACAGCCCTCCTCAGGGGCGCTCTACGCTAGTCGTTGGATCCCCGATCGGCTCTTTACTGTAGCTCCGAAGGTAGGGATATATAAGGCCCGATCCCCTCCTATCTCTCTCTCTTGCCCCCGCGCCTTTCTCTCTCCCGTCTCCTACAGAACGAACCCTAGCCGCCTCCACGCTCGAGTTCCTCCCGTGGCCGCGCCACCGCCACGCCGTCGCGCGCCCCCCGCGCCCAGGTCGCCCCTCCTCCCTCTCCTCTTACCCCTGCCTCGCCCACACCCCATGCCTCCCTCTCCCAACTCGAGCCGCCGCCGCCATGGCCATGGGAGGCGAGCTCGAGCTCGCCATGGCCCCAGATCCGGCCGCCCCGGCGTCCTCCGGCCCGGATCCGGCCGCCATCGGCCCTCCTCCTCCATCCCCGTCCTTTCCCGAGCCTCTCCCGACCTCCCCACGCCTCCGCGACGTCGGCCGGACCAGCACCAGCCCGCCATGGATGTGCAGCCCGAGCTCCCTCTCCCTCTCTAGCTCGATCTTCGGTGAGCCCTGCTCTTCTTCTCCTCCTTATCTAGCCCTTTTTTCCCACTACTCCTCCTCTGATCTCTCCTAGCAGGGCTTCAAGATAGATGATGTAGTAGAAGGCGCTCGAGGGGGCACTAAGGATGGAATGTGTGCGATCTGGAGGACGACGCCGCCCAACTTCGGCCCCCGAGGCTTCCCTGGAGTGCTAGGCGGGCCGGTGAGACATTTAGTGCATGTTTTTTTTTCCAGTTTTAATATAGGATAATTCGATATGATTCGTTTTAGTGCTACTCACAGCAGCGAGACACTATTGAAATCTTGGTCGAGGTGTTGTTAGTGGAGAGGCGGCGCGATGAGGCTGGTGACGGGGAGGAGCAAGAGGAGGAGTATGGCGCGGTGCCCGTGGAACCCATCGAAACCTACGACGATGCACATAGTGAGCATTTCCCCTTCCCCTTCCCTTTGATGGATGCCTGCATTGCTCGGTTTTGAGCATTTTATCTGTATAATGTTGGGTGACAGATGAATGTGCTTGGATTTAAAAACACTCGGTCATACCTAAAATGCGTCGTCTTAGTTAAATATTTATGTTTCTATTTTTCTGCTAAGTTTGTACTATTTTTTGGTAAAAGCTTAAGAATTAACCGTGTTGTTTTAGATCAAGACAAGAATGATATCGATTATCATGATATCCTCTTTATGCTGTTTTTCATAAAGATACTAAAATTTAAACTTCCTATTTATCAGGTAGGTTCTTTTTGAAAATTGACCCCTGAAGGAAAATAAAATGCCCTCAATATGTTCTGATTTTTATAATCAACGGGTACAAATTTTTTCCTAACTTTGTATTTTTTTTTCTGTTGCAGGTGAGCAATGAGACGCTTAAATCATTAACGACTCTAAGCAATGAGTCAGTTGTATTCTCTTTTGTATTGGGCTGTGATCTTAGTCTCTTAGCTGAAGGAAACAATAATTTGTTGTTGCTTAAGTGGTTTTATTAAGAACTCATAACTTGTGTTTACATTTATTTCTCCCTCTTTTCCAATTTTATTATCAAGGCAGTATACTGGTAGAAGTCACAAATTCGCAAACTTATTAGAAAACATGCGGAGAAAATAACATGATTCATACTGCAGACTGAGTTGCAGATGAATGAACTGAAACTGTCGTGGTGCATAATCTATCAGTACATAGCTCCACTCTTTATTTATTCTTTATTTGCACATAGACGAGCTTTTCCGTGTGAAAGATGTGCTCTCTTTTGGCGCAACCCCACCCTTTCTGTATTTTTTTATTCTAGAGTTCCTAATTATTCCCTTGCATAAAGATAATTAGAAGTTAGTGCAGTTTAGCTAACCAGTTTGTAAGCACTCATCCATGGAATATGCGCATAAGTAAATGATTGCTATTTGGTTGAAAGTTATGTTTAAAACCCTGAAAAGGATAAATACACTAATGGTAAGTACATCACTATTTTGTGCAGCATAGCTTGGTTATGACTGATGTTCTTATGTCTGGTGCTACCATAAAGCAAGTAAGGGGCATAGACAATCTCTATATGACATTCTTTTTCTTGATCATTGTTAATAAGATACTTCATGGTCACTAAATTGTGACTTTTACTGATGGCAGGCAAAGTTTTTCATCAATATATTAGCTGAAACTCCTGATGTGGTGAGAGCTCCATTGTTCCTCTTTTCATTTTTAGAAGGGCCATTGTTCCTTTTTCTCCGTTGACTCTACTTCCAAACTCTAAAGCTTATGTTTGGCTTTAGTAGTAATCATTTGTAGATGCTTTAGGCCTATGTCCGTTTGGCGCGTAGAAGTGTTCAACCAATTAAATTAAAAGTCAATGCATTTTAGGATCATATGCTATTTTAAGAATTTATTTGTCTATTTGTTCTTGAGATATTAATGCATTTTAACTGTTAGAATTATTCCGTTTGATTTAGCAGACAATGGTATATCACTCTAGAATTAAGCTCATTAACTTTGTAAAATGCCACTGTTGTAATATATGTTTTCTAAATTTACATGTTCACAACATTAGACAGTTAAATCAAGGAAAGTATGTGCTTCGGACAGTTTTTCTAAATACTAAATTGGTAATGGGTGCAAATGGCCAGTTGACTTCAGTACAAATACTGCACATAATTTTGCCTATGTTTCTAGCAACAGAAATCTTGAAAATCTACATCAGAAGAATTACTTAGGGAAGAAGAAACACCACTAAAAAAAGGTTCCATTAGAAATACAACTTTCAGCATGAAACAATACACTTCCATTGATAAGCGCGCGTTTTCTGGAGCTTTCAGTTTGAATCAAGCTGGTTTGGAACAAAGACTTAAGGTGAGTTTTGTGTAACATGTGCTTGTGTTTTTCTATTCATCTCAAAGTCTATTCTGTTATGATCCGTATGATAATTCTTCTATGTCATATTATATTTTATTATTTTGGTTTTCTTATTTTATATTATATTGTCATTTTATATACTATAGAATTACTTTGGTCGAATTATGTTATTTTTGAACTGCTCATGCTAATATTACTCTGTTACTTCTGACCTCAGAGTGTACATGATCGACGACCCATAACCAAAGGAGCTCTTAGGCTGGTACTGCAGATGTTGATTCTAAACAAGTTGGTGGAGCAAAAGGGAACCATTTTAGCATCGGAACTAATGGTAATAGAAAGACACATGCCTCAAGCGGAGATTCTTTGCTGGTAATTTTGTGAATAGTCCCAATAACCGATCTCACTATGGTGGTGTATCAGAAAGCCCCCCAAGAAATTCAATTGGATATTTTCTATGGATCTACTCCAGAAAATCATAGTTTATATTCATAATCGATGGAAGTTTTATTCCAGTAAACCCTACTCTTAGTTTATCTCATTTTGTGGTTACTTGAATAACTATTTATTGATGTTCAGTAGCTATAGAAGTTCAAAGGTGAGCTCATCTCCTCACGGATATCCTACTGGGACCTCACCTATTGGATTAGTGCTTAAATCTTTCCCACCATTTTAACACCCAAGCCATCAGCTTCTAGAGAAAATAAATTCCAGCAACAAAGGTAAGTCTCTAAACAACTTGAATGTGCTTGCAAGTTCTAATCTCCTCAAGTAATTATTTATCAATGCCATGCATTCCCTTGTTCATCGAAGCTTGGCATGGTGATGCCATTGTTCTTTATTTGTGAAGGTCCAGTAAGTTCAAGAATAAATGTGTTGCTGAATGTAAGAAGTTAGGAATTGGTTCCAATGAGGTGCAGCTTCCCATAGTCTCCAGACTTGTTTATATATACATTCTGAAATTTGTGTGGTTATTATCGAAAGGGTGTTAACCTTTTTTACTTGCTGTCACTACAGATTATGTCGCAAAGCAGATATATGTTATTTTAAGGCTGAACACACATTCACAGTTATTAAATGTGTCAATCTAAACAAAAATATATTTGATCTAATATAATTTGATAAATTTAGTTTCCTCAGTTTATAACTTCGCTTAAGGATCTTACAATCTATCCATGACACTCACAATATCCATGTACAGGAAATGAGCTGTAACCTCTAGGTTCATTTTGCAATGGATATCTGTTAATGATTAAGCTACCTGCCTTTAATATTATTTGTGCACACTTTGTAATCATATCTTCTGTTTGGTGATATGGGTAATTTAATAAACATGTTGACTATTATAATAGGTTACGTATCACCTTGTTCCAAACATCAGAGCAATCCTACGAATCCATGAAGCTAACATACACTTGCTTTCTCACAGGCTAAAAGCCTACTCCAGAATCTTTTCCATAAGAACTTTCCAAAACCTTATCGAATGAGGCCACCCTTCATTGATTTTTCATCTATACCTTTATTCTTCGCATCATGTCATTGTTGGCTGCACAATTGTTCAAACTCTAGCCTGGCAGTTTGTTTATTAGATAAAATTCGGTTAAACTTGAGGGAGCTTGAGTAGGAGTGTCTCTTTTCTTTACATAAAGTGGATTCAACATCCAACTTTAGCTAAGAACAAACCATCAGTAAGGAAGTGTAACCTTGGAGAGGTATGCAGAAATCTTGAGAAAAGAGTGATCACTGTGAAATGCTACTTTCCAGTGATTTATGGTGGTCCATTAATTTCAAGTGAAAGAGGGATGGTTTACAACTATGATTTTCAAAATACTGTGTGGGAGAAATTGCAATGCTGACAATGGTTAACTATATTTTGAACCACCTGAAGTAGAAATTACGATGTTGACAATGGTTTCAAGTGCTAGATTCTGGTGTCCATGGACTTAACTTTCCTCTCCATATTATAGGTGCATCCTAAAGAGCAAAGAGCTGGAGTTCTATATGAGGAAGCTGCAGAAGAAGGGCAAGGGTGCCACAGCTTAGGTCCCAATATCTCTGTGCTTTACATCGGAAGAGTTGCGTGTTTATTCGTCGAATTAATGGTTTCGTCCATGTCATGTTTGCAGAGATACTGAACACCAGTTTCTGGAGACAATTTGAGTCTAGGTTGAACTGAGAATATTTTCCTGTGTTGGTCGTTATGTCATAATATCATGGCTCTATGTGTTGCTGTATTTTCATCTTTTATGGAACAATAGCAGTGCTTGTTCTTTTGAGTTCTCTGCCAAAAGTAAATACCCTTAGCAGTTTTTGGTCTATTTGTGCTCAAACTGTTTTGAGTTTCCTATGTTATTTAAACTGTTTGAACTTCCTATGTTATTTTATGTGTTAATATGTAAGAGGGCTTCCAAATCATCTCATGGTGGATTAGTGGCAGATTTTTAATGTTTCTTTTCTTGTATGGTGGTGCATTTGGAAACTCAGAATCACATATTTTAGGATTCTTGCTTGAGCGGGTGAACTCTTGTGATGCTTTTTTGTATATGCCTTGATTCTCCTAACTGGTTTGAATATTATTTAGTTGCTTCCTTCTAGCTTATTCCCAGTGTAAAAATACCATACATGTAATAGTTATCTAAGAAAGATGGATGTTTTGATTCTTATTGAAACAATGGGCTACATAGAGCTATTAGATCATTAGTATCTCTTTGACTGAAATTAAAGCACATAATAAACATGACAATGCCAAATGAAGCCGCATAACAGCTAAAGGATATACCTTCAAATGTCATTGTGCTATCATTGACCATTCTTTTTTATTCTATTTTTCATGTTATTGTTTTGTCTTTTATTGCAGTTCATGATTTATCTTAGATCATCTGTTAGTTTGGTTGGCAATTTCACAATTTGAATACATATAACTATAAAAATAATTGGGTTATGAAAATGCAAGTTGTTTCTACGATTACATGGTTTTAACTGGGACTCTGCGCCATTTGGCGCAACGGGTCATCTATTAGAATCAAAGGATTCGGGGTATGGTTTTTGATATGCTCGTGCTGTACCCTTAGGTGCTAAACCATACTCTCTAAGTATATCAGCAAGTTGATCCTTCATAGTAGGGTGCGTAGAATTCATTTGTGGGGGAGACGGGATAGCAACACGTGATAAGTTTTCCGTCAAAGAGACTTGAGTATGTGAAGTTTGCAACGGAAAACTACTAGCATTACCGAATTGGTTGTAACTCGGTTGTGGGTTTGTACCGAATTGTGTGTAACTCGGTTGATCATTGTAAGCTACTGTCTGATAATAGGGTTGCTGCAAATTAGGGTTTAAGACACCACTTCGGTTATGATTTGGTGGAACCGAAGTAGCAACAGTAGGATGAGAAACACTAGGAACAAAAGTATTAGACGAACTACCAACAAGGTTCTGGCCATTATGACTATTACTTGTAGCAACATATGGTTGAATAGCACTATTTGATGCATCAGGCACATGAAAATTATTAGGGATTGGTTGTGCTCCGAGTGGATTGTAGCTCAGTGCATGGTGAGGCAAACCAATTCCATACTCTTTACTTAGTTGCACTTTAAATTCTTCAAACTTATCAGTCATGTTTTTAGCAAATGCATGCATAGAATTACCATATTTGCTAGCTACAGAGGTATCAATTAGATGAGCAAGTTCCTCGGTGGATTTCGTTACCTCATCGCCGGGTGGCTTAGATGCACTCGGCGTGACACTTGGTGTGGCCGCCTTCTTGACCATGTCGTTCCGCGTCTTCTGGAGTCCCGCGAGCCATGCCTTCCTCTGTTCTTCAAGTGCGAGCTCCGTCTCCAATCGCAACTCTTCCGTGAGATCTTCAAGTTCAACAGGGATGATGTTGTCGGAGTCGATGTCGCTGCCGTACTTGAGATCGAAGCTCATGGCGCCCGAGTTGGTGATGATCTTGTCCTTGTTCTTCGTCCGAGTTAGATCTAACTCGGCCTCGTTCTCCAGCGGAGTCGCCAATTTGTGTTGACAAAGAAATTTTTCAACACAACACAAGACTTGCACCGCGCAATTTTTTAGAGCAAGGGAGTCGCCACTTCGTTTTAGGTTACGAAGAACGGATGATTTACAAGCAAATCAACAAAGAGAACTTCAATTTCGGAGAAGAAACGAGTGCTTTACGAGCAAAACACCAAAGATGACCTAGAACTAGACAAAAAGTAGAAGAACTTGAAAAGTAGATGTGTTTTTGGGTATATGTCGATTGTGTGTTCTAATCGGCCGTCACCTCATCTATTTATGAGGGGGTTGGACTTTCCCTACAAGAAAAGGACTCAAATCCGCATCGAAAAATGCCAAAATCGCGATCAAAATCGGACCCGGATCGGGGGGGGGGGGGGGGGGACGTTCGGACTTTATCCCGGACGGTCCGGACCGCAGGGTCGGACGGTCCGGCTTCGGAGTCGGACGGTCCGACCTTAACCTGGACGGTCGGACGGTCCGGCTTCGGAGTCGGATGGTCCGACGTGGGCCAAAATCTTTCTGTTAACGGGGTCGTCAAGTCGGACGGTCCGACCTTAGCCCGGACGGTCCGGTTTCCATCTCGGATGGTCCGACCTAACTTTTCAGCGCTGCACTATTTTGGCCGTAACTTCTTCATACGAACTCGGATTTGGACGTTTCAAATATCAAAATCGACCGGTTCGACGATACGAAGCTGCCTCATGTAAAACATTTTTTCATTTGAGGATGTCTTGAAGGCTTTATTGGCAGAATAGTGCTTCGGTTGTTTTGATCTTATTGCTTCGAACATAGTTTTGGCCTTTAATATGGAATCGGATGGCGATGGCTCGAACTAAAAAAATGTTAATATCCACAACACCCAACTTTTTCATGTAGAGCACCTCTCCATTTGAAGTCATCTTATATAAGGTTATTGTCATGCCAAAAACTGCCATCAACACCTCCTAGCCCTTATATACTGGGCTAGGCCTCGGGGAGTTCATCTACGTTTACAGGTAAGCTTTCCTAACCCAAGCTTGCTCCGTACGGCAGGTTTTCGCACCTTCCTTGTGAGTCGCAGACTCCTACGTCGGTGCCAATTAGAGGGCCGAGGTTGTATCTTCATGGGCCTTCTGTCTTCAGGGACACCAGGTAGGCTTATCCGTAAGAGTCGTGGGGTCACCCCCTCGTCAGTAGCCCCCGAGTGCCTGGGGGACTCGAAGAGTCGCGCAGGGACTCGAGTACATCCATTTGTCGGTCGTTTGTATGCGCGGTACAACCGCGGGTCGCTGGCAGTCTAATGGCCATGACAAAACCTGTTTCGAGGGATGAAAAGATGAAAGGGCCCAAGGAGTCGACTGGTCAAGACTTGGTGAATTGCACTAGGGAAAATACCGCAGTAGCCCAATCAAACCCACGTCCCTCGACGTGAGCTTGGAACACTGGTGTCGATCAAAATTCCTGCCGCTTCAGGCCTAACGGTGTTCATTTGCCGCCAGTAATGTGCATAGCCTAAGGCGCGTCCGCCCGGCTTTTTCTATAATGCGCAGCGCATGGGAAAGGTTGGGAGTGAAATCGCTCTTCGACAAGTCCCAGCCCGGCCGAACTTTGCAGCGGGGTCTTACCTACACACTAATCTTGCGTGGCATCTGGGCACAGTGTATCGTGTTCCAGGAATGTGTGTTTTTGAGGCGCGGAGCCTTATAGCATTGCACCCGCTTGGAACAAAACATCAAGCGAGATGTTCACTCATTCACCCGCAGAGCTTGTTTCGAGTGCTCGGGCGAGGGGTTCTTTGCGAATAGTCACTCGAATGCCGTTTCGGCTTTTGAGGTGAGGGAGCACCTGGGACTCTTAGCGCCGTATGATCTTGGCGAATGCATGTTTGTCTTGTGTCGGGTTGAGGGAGCACCCGAGACTCTCGTGAGTGTGAGTGGTCACTCGAGCACATTGCTGACCTTTGCGTGAGGGAGCACTCGTGACTCTTATGATGTGCTCTCCCGATGGGAGTAAGATGTTTTACTTCATCGGGAAAAAGGATCTGAAAGATGGAATCTCTGAGCCACATGTCTGTTGGGTTTCTTCGCCGCTTGTAAGGATAACAATGCCTCTGTTTGGTGGTTGTCAGGGATGCTCCGCCAGTGAACCGTCACGTCTTCATGACCGGTCATAATGATGACCGCTGTGGCGTGCGGCAGGCGCTGGTTGAGTTTCCGATACGCGCGTTGGAAACGCGCGTGAATTGACGTGTCTCACGCACAGTGCGTCTCGTGGGAAAGCATCTTGGTCTTGGAATCTGAGACGTCTGCGACGTTTGGTCTTTGAATTAATTACTGCTCTCGTCTTGGCTTCTCTGTGCTGGGAGATTGATGTTCTATAAATAAGCGTTTTGCTTCCACAGCGTTTCGCCTCTATCCAGCTTGCTGCTTTGACTCTTCCTTCTTCTCTTCTTCCTCTCATGGTTCCCAGGCGAGGTGCTGGCCGTGGCCGTGTTCGTCGTGGCCGTGGTGGCTGTGCACCACGCTCATGCCGTGGTGGTGGCCATGGTACGGCGCCAATGCCTTCCTCCTCTTCCTTGGAGGAGGGTTTCTGGCGCTATGATTTTCTTTTACGCGTTCGTGGCCAGAACGCCAATCGCGTTCTCCTTCCCTCTGCTTTTTCCGCCATTGTCTCTGAACGTGGCTTAGATGGCTTGCTTCTGCATCTTCAAGGGAGCTGTCGATCTCCTTCTTATGTTGACTTGGAGGTTGATAGCTCCCGCTTTGTTTTTCTTGGCTCTAGTTGGAGTTTGTTTGCTCGGCGGTTGAATCTACGAGATGGCGATATGCTCAGCTGTCGTTTTGATGGCGAAAGCACTATCACTGTCCGCGCGTTCGATCCGAGCGGAAATAGCATGGATCCACACTGGCAGGAGTCGAGCAGTGACAGCTCCACAAGGTCGAGGAGTCCTACGCCTGCATCTTCTACAGCTCCGTCTTCTAGCGACTCCGCAGGTGGTTGTGCCGTCTCCATCAGCTCCGAAGAGGACATCGACGTCAAGTCATCGATCAAGCGGGCGCGCCAAGCGACCTTGTAGAACTGGAGGCGGCCTCATCTTTGTTGGCAACTCAGGGAAGAGGCTGTGCATCCGGAGAAGAAGGCATGCAGCTGCACCTGGAGAAAAAGCTGGTGGAGCATCGTCTTCAACTGCTCTGCAAATAATTCGAGCTTCACCTTTTGTTATGTCATTGACATCATGAGCCTGCTGCTTCGACTCCTCCTTTGTCTGTGATGGTGCTTGCTGTCTTAGTGCCAATCATCCCAGCATGGCGCACATGTGGAAGTCATAATTCTTTGGGTGATTCCCTCTTGTAACAGGAGCTGCCTTCTATCCAAATGTAGTTGAGTCCTTTTTGTACTGAAAATGATCCTTATTATGTAGACTATGCTTGAGCCTTTGCAATGGAATTTATCTTTGGGCCTTCTGCAACCGAGAACACATGGTGCCTTCCTCGACTTGCCGACGAGAAAAAATGCCATAGCACTCACACTTATCTTGGTGTGTTTTAGAAGTATCCAGTTCAAGTTCTCTAATAATCAAGCTAAGCTTTCAAAGCATTCCTTAACCACGGACGCGGCTATTCGAATAGTTTTGTTAACCCTGCAGGGGTGTACCGCTACACACACATGATCATCAGTTACCGCCTTTGTACTCGACACCGTTCAAGAAGTGTCGGCGAGGATGCTCACCACAACTGTTACCTCATAGCCGATCTAGTCCGAGAAAGCCGCCTACCTGGGTTGGCTACCACTATCGTGAACCCGGCCGGTTTACCGAAGTGGACCCAAGTGATGTGTGCGTGGTGCATAAGCCGGTCTCGGGTGAGCCGTTCTCTCACTTAGCAGCCAGGCCACAAACCTACCAGAACTCCGAACTATTGTGAGATCTGGACATCAAAAGGGATGAGTTAATAAGTTGAGAGGGGTCAGTGAGCCCAATGTGTGGTTGTACTCTTCATCTTGGATCGCCACACAAGAACTCGGACTTAGGGCGGTGTTCAACGAGACAACCCACTGTGTACTCCTACACAACCTCTCATCGTTCACCTTGTATTAGGGTAGATTCACCAACACCTTTCTACCATCATCAACATGATCACTACCATCCAGACTCACATAACAGTATCAACATGGTATCATTCTAAGCATGCAATAAGCAGTAACAATTGCAGGGGCCACATGATATCAATCAACTCCTACAGTTGCTAGGATTGTGGTTTGCCTACTACTGTGACAAATGATAGGTCATGCAAAGGAATGGGTTCATCTATGCGGTAGAAACGTAGCATGGTAATCATCCTATACAATGCATAAGAGAGACATGAGAGGGAATTGGGATTTTATCGACATGATCAATGGGGGTTTTCTTGCCTTGCTGATGAGGTTCGGGTTCGGGGTCTTCAACGAAGGGGGCAGCCTCCTGTTCCGGTTCCACCTCTACTCGAAAAACAACAAACAAGGTAGCAAAGTAAATACAATGCACAAACACATGGTTGAAGGTTTAAACTTGATGTATATGCTTTGATGTGTGAAGTTATTCCATTTAAATGGAGTATATTGCAAATTGAATTGCAAATTCAAACTCCAATTTGAATTCATTTTAGCCAAGTTATAATTGACATTGTTTGATCAAGTTGAACCATTTTGAAATGTGTATGATATGCCTCTGATGTGTAATTGAAATGTAGCATGTTGCCATGGTTCAAGTTGCAAAAGCATTTGAAATGAATTTGAATTAATTCCATTTAAATCAAATAGCAAAGGCTACTGATCCCAAATTAAATTCAACTCAAACATGGTTGAAAGTTGGATATTTGGATAGCTTATTTTCTCCTGATCATTTTTCATATATTATTTGTTAAATTTGGAGTTAATATGAATTTTCTATGAATTTCCAAAGTTTCAACATTTTTCTGGAATTTCTGGATTTATATAAATCATTTATTCGGATTACTGCGTCAGGCTTGCGCAAGGGTGACGTCAGGGGCTCTAATGTGTGGGGTCGGCCTGTCAGTGGCTGGGTTAATTAACCCGGTTAGTTTAAACTAACCGGGGGGGATTTAGGGGGCCAGGGCCCACTGTCAGTGACCCAGGGTCACTTAACCCAGGTGGGGTTAAGTCCCTAACCATGGCCACATCGGTGGGCTACCGGCGGCTAGACGCCGGCGACTCTAGCGCACGGCGGCGTTCACGGGGAGGGCTACTCCGGCCACCATTTGGCATGCCGCGACCACCAAACGGGAGCCCAGGCACGCGCGCTTCATCTGGGACAGACGAGCAGCACGGGGGCTCACCGGAATGACATCGGCGACGAGAAAAGGCGGCGGCAGAGAACCGGCGAGGTTGGGAGTGGGGCTAGAGGCCACGTCTTGAAGCTGGGACAGTCGCGTTCAAATGCTAGAGTCACAGGGAGTCAAACGCGCGCGCTGGACGAGATGATGGGGCAGAGGGGCGACCTCATCGTCGTCCATGGCGGCGACCTCCCTCGGCTTCCATGGTGAAACCGGCTAGAGGGGTTGCGGGGTGCTGGAAACTTGGGGGAAACGCTCAGTAGCTCACCGCGAATCGAACGGAAGCAACAGCAAGCTCGGGGAGGCTTCAACGGCGGCGAATGGACGACGGCGAGTTCTCGGTGAAGCTTGCGTCTCGTCCAGGGGCTCTTCCCCTCGATTGGTTGCACTCCTCGGCGTAGAGGACGACGGCGAAGCAGATGGACAAGGTGGCGCGGCTTGGCGTTGGCGTTTTCCACGCGTTCTTCTCGTCGGTGCTCCGGCGGGATCTCGGGCGGTGACGAAATCGAGCGGGAGAGGAAGGGGAAGATCTCTGGAGGGGGGAATGGAGGAGGCGTGCTCCAGGGCGTCTCCAGGCGCGAGAAGGAGGCACGAGGAGGCCTGTAAGGCCCTCGACTGCGACGTGTCATCCACGGCTGGCTCGGTGGCATTCCACCGAGCAGCTTGGAGGCGCGGGGCGGGGAAGAAGACTCTGCTGCCCCTGGTGGGCCGGCTGGGCTGGGTGGGCTGCTCTCGCCTGGGCGCCAGGTAAGCTTTTCTCCTTCTTTTTCTGTTTTTCTTTTCTGACATTTGTTTTGGCTAGCAAAAATAAATACCTAGCCATTTTCTAAAATGCTGAAACTTTTTACATGCCTCATAATTGTCGAGACCCGGGGTTAGCGTATGCAAGTCCAGTTAAGACATAGTCATATGGAGAGCCGAGAACCGTACCCACTTGTCTAAGCAGACAAGGCCAAGCACAGAACGTTCTCGGAAAGCATCGTATGTGAGGGGCATCCCATCCAGGCCGGATGATCAACTGAGATGGGTCCTCATCGTCCGCACACAAGTCTAATGATATGGGTGGTGAACTCCCATATTCAAAGACAAGTCGCCTCAACCATACTAACGACTATCTCATAACTCTTACATAGACTTACTCCAGCCCGATCACTTAGTCGGGGTCTAGGGCGGGCTCGATCATACCACAAAGTGTGCACGAGATGGAGTCTCGAACAATCGCATCGCGATGCCCCAAGATGCGCACATCTAAGGGCCACTTGGTGTATGAAATACCGCCAGCCAGATCACAACTAAGGTCTCGAAAACCCATACAAAGACATGCATGTTATAAACATACACGCAGCACACATGCCTTGTATGAACAGTAGGTATCATTGCAATTCTCTACAAAGTATACATTTTTATTGATAACTCTTATAGAGTGCAAACAGAGATCACAAACATGTGATCCAACATTACAACATAAGCAGAAGCAAATTATGTCTGAGTACAGACAAGTTTAACAAATGGCTTAAGAAGCCTTATTTAAACACAAGCCCTCTACGAGGGAACCAGTCGTCTGACTGGGACTAGACTAGCTTGATCTTCAGTCGTCCAGCTCGATGAAGAAGCCACCTTCGGGGTCAGTGGTTTCATCTAAAACATAGATTAAGAAAACGTGAGTACAAAGTCGTACTCAGCAAGACTAACATAGGAGCTATACTACTCATGCACATGTATCAAGGTAAAGGGAGGTGGGGTTTCACTTGCAGAAATGCCAGCTTTGACTTGGCTAGTCCTGAACTACGAGTACCAGACTTGAGGTAAGAAGCGTACACGAGTCCACTACTTTCTCCAACCAATTACACCACTATGGTGCCTTCCTCGACTTCCCCACGAGAAAGCACGCCATAGCACTCACACTTATCTTGGTGTGTTTTAGAAGTATCCAGTTCAAGTTATCTAATAATCAAGCTAAGCTTTCCAAGCAGTCCATAACCGCGGACGCGGCTATTCGAATAGTTTTGTTAACCCTGCAGGGGTGTACCGCTACACACACATGATCATCATTTACCGCCTTTGATCTCGACACCATTCAAGGGGTGCCAGCGAGGATGCTCACCACAACTGTTACCTCATAGCCGATCTAGTCCGAGAAAGCCTCCTACTTGGGTTGGTTACCACTATCGTGAAATCGGCCGGTTTACCGAAGTGGACCCAAGTGATGTGTGCGTGGTGCATAAGCCGGTCTCGGATGAGCCGTTCTCTCACTTAGCATCCAGGCCACAAGCCTACCAGAACTCCGAACTATTGCGACATCTGGACATCGAAAGGGATGAGTTAGTAAGTTGAGAGGGGTAAGTGAGCCCAATGTGTGGTTGTACTCTTCATCTTGGATCACCACACAAGAACTCGGACTTAGGGCGGTGTTCAACGAGACAACCCACCGTGTACTCCTGTGGTTTGCTTACTACTGTGACAAAATGATAGGTCATGCAAAGGAATGGGTTCATCTATGCGGTAGAAACGAATCATGGTGATCATCCTAAACAATGCATAAGCGAGATATGGGAGGGAAGTGGGATTTTATCGACATGATCAATGGGGGTTTGCTTGCCTTGCTGACGAGGTTCGGGTTCTGGGTCTTCAGCGAAGGGGGCAGCCTCCTGCTCCCGTTCCACCTCTACTCGACAAACAACAAGCAAAGTAGCAAAGTAAATACAATGCACAATCACATGATGGAAGGTTGAAACTTGATGTATATGCTTTGATGTGTGAAGCAATTCCATTTAAATGGAGTATATTGCAAATTGAATTGCAAATTCAAACTCCAATTTGAATTCAAACTTAACCAAGTTGCATGTGACATTGTTTGATCATTTTGAACCTTTTGGAAATGTGTATGATATGCCTCTGAAGTGTGGTTGAAATATAGCATAATTCCATGGTTCAAGTTGCAAAATCATTTGAATTGAATTTGAATTAATTCCAAATAAATCAAATGACATATGCTACTGGTCCCATTTTAAAATTAACTCAAACATAGTTGAAAGTTGGATTTTTGTATAGATTATTTTCTCCGGATCATTTTTCATATATTATTTGTCCAATTTGGAGTTGATATGAATTTTCTATGAATTTCCAAAGTTTGGGTTATTTTCTGGAATTTCTGGAATTTCTTTAATTCAATTTAATTTCTGGAAATTCATTATTGCGTCATGCTGACTTCATGCTGGCGTCAGGGGGGGGGGGGCTGACGCGTGGGCCAGGGGTATCAGTGTCACTGGCTAATTAACCCGGCTGGTTAATTTAATCCAGTGGCTTAATGAAGCCATTGGGCCCACTGGTCAGTGGCTCATGGGGGTCATTAGGGGGTGATTAATCCCGGTGCTCAGCCTGACAGGCCGGCGGCTAAACGCCAGCGACCAGAACCGCGGCGGCGCTGCATGGGAGGAGGCTGCCGTGGTCCGTTTGAAGCGCTGGAGGCACCAAACGCAAGCTCGTGGAGCCGCGCGTCTTGGGGAGGGTCCAGGTGACCAAGGAGGCCACCGGAGCGACGCCGGCGACGACCTTCCACGGCGGCCGTGGCACGGGCTCGGGGTGGATCTCGCTGCAGAGCACCATTTGAGCCACCGCTGGGCGCGTTCGAAGCAGCAGTTCACGGCGGAGGTGATGGACAAGACGGCGAGGATGTTTGCCTAACAGGTGCTCGCCGACGACGACCGTGGCGGCTCGGTACTCCGGCGACCATGGCAATCGGTGACAGAGGAAGAAATCAAGGGGAAGAGGTTAGGGGTTTTGACCGTGAGCTCACCAGGAACTCAACGGAGGTGGTGGTGATGGCTGAGGTGGCTCGACGGCGATGTAATTGACGATGTTGCGCGGCGGCCGTAGATGAAGACGACGACGCGATTTGGCAGCTCCAGGGGGCTTCAGCTTGATTCCTTCGGCATGGTGACGAAGACGAAGGACACAACGGCGTGGCTTGGGAATGATGGTGTTTACGCGGGGGCTTGACGGTGCTCCGGCGTTCTTCTCGGGCGTCGACGAATCGGGCGAGAGAGGAGGGGGAGGTGGTTCTGGAGGGAGGGAAAGGGATCGGGACGTCTCCCAGACGTGTCCAGATGCACCAAGGAGGCCGGGGAGGCGCCAGGCAAGCAGGTGGCGTGGCGGCCATGGCATGCCGGGCACGCAGCTGCCTGGCTGCCTGAGGAAGACGACAGCCCGGGTGGCGGCTGGGCCTAGCTGGGCCAAGGTAGGTGGGCCTCGCCCAGTGCAACAGGTAAGGTCTTTCCCTTTTTCCTTTCTGTTTTCTTTTCTGTCTTTTGTTTTGCTGTGCTAAATAAATAGCTAGGCATTTTATTAAGTGCTGAAAAATTTTATATGGCTTCATAATAATATAGACTAGCCACTTATAAAGTTTCAACATTTTTAAAATTCAAATAATTTGAATCTTAACTTAAATAGGGGTTTTTCATTAAATCCAAGGCACTGTTTGAATATTTGAAAAATCTATGAGCATGGGGAGGGTCCCACATCACTTGATATGTGATCACACTCATTTATAAGACTTTTCAAAAATCTAACATGAATTTTTGGAGAAGATTTTTATCTGGCCTTTTGAATTAATTCATCTGGGGGGGTTCCTTCTCTCATTTTGCTTTTGATTTTTGATTTCAAAGATTTCTTTTGAACTTTTGACATGATGCAAGAGTACTGACTAACCCTAGCACATTACCTAACAGAGGGTTCGGACAACTCGCCCCCACTCAACAGAATCTCGTCCCGAGATTCAGAAGTCTACGGGAGGAAGGTGGGGTTACTCGGCACTGAGACGATCTTCTCTTTCCCACGTAGCTTCTCTTTCAGAGTGGTGTGACCATTGCACTTTCAGAAACCTAATCTTCTAACGACGAGTGACACGCTCTGCGGAATCAAGAATACGAATGGGGTATTCTCGATAAGAAAGGTCATCTTGGAGATCAAGCGTTTCATGGTCGACTTCGCGGATGGGGACCTTGAAGCAACGCATGAGTTGGGACACATGGAATATATCATGTACTCGGGAAAGGTGCGGGGGTAGTTCAAGTTGGTAGGCAACTTCTCCATGTTTAGCAATAATGCGGAAAGGTCCGATGTAACGTGGGGCCAACTTGCCTTTGATACCGAAACGTTGGGTTCCTTTCAGAGGAGTAACCCGAAGGTAAGCCTTCTCATTCAGATTGTAGCTCTCTTGCCTATGATGACGATCATAGTAGCTTTTCTGACGAGACTGGGCTGCTTTCAATTGATCACGAACAATGCGAACTTGCTCTTCTGCTTCCTTGATCATATCCGGTCCAAAGAATTGTCTTTCATCGGTTTCTGACCAGTTTAAAGGTGTTCGACATCGTCGTACATATAGGAGTTCAAAAGGAGCCATGTTCAGACTAGATTGAAAACTATTGTTATAAGCAAATTCGGCAAATGGAAGAGACTTCTCACAATTCTTTCCGAATGAGATAACACAAGCTCTGAGCATGTCTTCAAGAATTTGGTTAACCCTTTCGACCTGACCGCTAGACTGAGGATGGAAAGCTGTACTAAAGGAGAGATGAGTTCCCATAGCATTCTGAAAGCTTCCCCAAAATCTAGAGGTAAAAAGGCTACCACGATCAGAATTGATTTCCAAAGGAACACCATGAAGGGATACAATTCTAGAGATGTACAAGTCTGCTAACTGGCTAGCAGTTATAGACTCGCGAACCGGAAGGAAGTGAGCAACTATGGAAAGCCTATCTATGACAACGAAGATGGCATTGTTTCCTTTCTGGGTTCTTGGAAAGCCGATGATGAAGTCCATACCGACTTTGTCCCATTTCCACTCGGGAATAGACAAAGGTTGAAGTGTACCAGAAGGTCTTTGATGTTCTGCCTTAATGCAACGACAAACATCACATTCGGCAACAAATTGAGCAATGTCTCTCTTCATCCTAGTCCACCAAAATCTCTGGCGTAGATCTCGGTACATTTTTGTGCTACCGGGATGAATCGAGAGGGTTGTGTCATGGGCTTCTTTGAGGATGAGTTGCCTTAATTCCCTATTCTTAGGTACTACCAAACGATTTTCAAAGAATATCGTTCCCTTGCTATCTGTGGAGAAACATTTAGCAACTCCGCTAACAATGTTCTCCTTGATTCGGCGAACACCTCGTGCACGCCTTTGGGCAACTATGATTTGATCCTCAAGAGTTGGTTTCGCCACCAAGGTAGAAAGATAGCCATGAGGAACAATCTCAAGATTGAGCTTGCGAGAGTCCTCATGAAGAAGGGGTTGATACTGTCGTAACATGAGGTTGTTACAATACGACTTACGACTTAGTGCATCAGCCATGACATTGGCTTTGCCTGGGGTGTAAGAAATTCCTACGTTGTAATATTTTATCAACTCAATCCAGCGTCTTTGCCTGAGATTAAGATCTGGCTGGGTGAAAATGTATTTGAGGCTTTGGTGGTCGGAATAGATCTCGCAACGGTTACCAAGGAGGTAATGTCGCCAAGTTGTTAGGGCATGAACTACGGCAGCGAGTTCAAGGTCATGGGTAGGATAGTTCTCTTCATGTGGCCGCAACTGGCGTGAAGCATAAGCTACCACATGTCGATCTTGCAGAAGTATGCATCCTAACCCTTGCCGTGATGCGTCACAATAGATATCGAAATCCTTTTTGGTGTCTGGAGGTGCAAGTACAGGTGCATAAGTCAATCTTCTTTTTAGCTATTGAAAACGTTCCTCGCACTTGGGAGTCCATAAGAATTTCTTATCTTTCTTGAGGAGTTCAGTTAGAGGTTTTGCAACTTTAGAAAAGTTCTCGACGAAGCGACGGCAATAGCTGGCTAGGCCAAGAAAACTCCTAACTTGCTTAACCGATTCAGGTGGAGTCCAGTCAAGGACGGCCTGAACTCTCTCGGGATTCACAACAATGCCTTTTGCAGAAATCACGTGGCCTAAGTAGATCACTTCTGCTAGCCAAAATTCACACTTGGAGAATTTAGCATACAGGCGATGCTCTCTAAGTTTCATCAATACCAACCTAAGATGTTCTGCGTGCTCTTCTTCGTTCTTCGAGTAGATGAGAATGTCATCAAGATAAACTACAACAAATTTATCTAGGTACTCCATGAAGATCGAATTCATCAAGCGCGAGAATGTGGCGGGGGCATTGGTTAAACCAAAGGACATGATGGTGTACTCGTAAAGACCATAACGAGTAGTAAAAGCCGTTTTGGGAATGTCCTCGTTTCGGATTTTGATTTGATGATAACCTAATCTCAAATACATCTTGGAGAAGACAGAGGATCCTGCAAGTTGATCATAAAGATCATTGATCCTGGGCAGTGGGTATTTGTTCTTTATCGTCGCTAAATTTAGCGGGCGATAGTCTACGCACATCCTTTCTGTTCCATCTTTCTTCTTTACGAACAGAACGGGGCAACCCATGGCGATGAGCTAGGGCGGATGAATCCTTTTGCCAACGAAACATCAAGTTGGATTTTTAGCTCAGCTAACTCATGTGGGGCCATTTTGTATGGGCGTCTGGAAATTGGTGCGGTTCCTGGCACAAGATCCACAATAAACTCTACACATCTGTCGGATTTTTGCAAAATCATTTGAATTGAATTTGAATTAATTCCAAATAAATCAAATGACATATGCTACTGGTCCCATTTTAAAATCAACTCAAACATAGTTGAAAGTTGGATTTTTGGATAGCTTATTTTCTCCTGATCATTTTTCATATATTATTTGTCCAATTTGGAGTTGATATGAATTTTCTATGAATTTCCAAAGTTTGGGTTATTTTCTGGAATTTCTGGAATTTCTTTAATTCAATTTAATTTCTGGAAATTCATTATTGCGTCATGCTGACTTCATGCTGGCGTCAGGGGGGGTCTGACGCGTGGGCCAGGGGTGTCAGTGTCACTGTCTAATAAACCCTGCTGGTTAATTTAATCCAGTGGCTTAATTAAGCCATTGGGCCCACTGGTCAGTGGCTCAGGGGGGTTATTAGGGGGTGATTAATCCCGGTGCTCAGCCTGACAGGCCGGCGGCTAAATGCCGGCGACCAGAACCGCGGCGGCGCTGCACGGGAGGAGGCTGCCGTGGTCCGTTTGAAGCGCTGGAGGCACCAAACGCAAGCTCGTGGAGTCGCGCGTCTCGGGGAGGGTCCAGGTGACCAAGGAGGCCACCGGAGCAACGCCGGCGACTACCTTCCGCGGCGGCCGTGGCACGGGCTCGGGGTGCATCTCGCTGCAGAGCACCATTTGAGCCACCGCTGGGCGCGTTCGAAGCAGCAGTTCACGGCGGAGGTGATGGACAAGACGGCGAGGATGTTTGCCTAACAGGTGCTCGCCGACGACGACCGTGGCGGCTCGGTACTCCGGCGACCATGGAAATCGGTGACAGAGGAAGAAATCGAGGGGAAGAGGTTAGGGGTTTTAACCGTGAGCTCACCAGGAACTCAACGGAGGTGGTGGCGATGGCTGAGGTGGCTCGACGGCGATGTAATTGACGATGTTGCGCGGCGGCCGTAGATGAAGACGACGACGCGATTTGCAGCTCCAGGGGGATTCAGCCTGATTCCCTCGGCATGGAGACGTAGTCGACGGTGACGAAGACGAAGGACACAACGACGTGGCTTGGGAACAACGGTGGCTACGCGGGGGCTTGACGGTGCTCCGGCGTTCTTCTCGGGCGTCGACGAATCGGGCGAGAGAGGAGGGGGAGGTGGTTCTGGAGGGAGGGAAAGGGATCGGGACGTCTCCCAGACGTGTCCAGATGCACCAAGGAGGCCGAGGAGGCGCCAAGCAAGCAGGTGGCGTGGCGGCCATGGCATGCCGGGCACGCAGCTGCCTGGCTGCCTGAGGAAGACGACAGCCCGGGTGGCGGCTGGGCCTAGCTGGGCCAAGGTAGGTGGGCCTCGCCCAGTGCAACAGGTAAGGTCTTTCCCTTTTTCCTTTATGTTTTCTTTTTTGTCTTTTGTTTTGCTGTGCTAAATAAATATGGCTTCATAATAATATAGACTAGCCACTTATAAAGTTTCAACATTTTTATAATTCAAATAATTTGAATCTTAACTTAAATAGGGGTTTTTCATTAAATCCAAGGCACTGTTTGAATATTTGAAAAATCTATGAGCATGGGGTGGGTCCCACATCACTTGATATGTGATCATACTCATTTATAAGACTTTTCAAAAATCTAACATGAATTTTTGGAGAAGATTTTTATCTGGCCTTTTGAATTAATTCATCTGGGGGGGTTCCTTCTCCCATTTTGCTTTTGATTTTTGATTTCAAAGATTTCTTCTGAGATTTTGACATGGGCAAGAGTACTGACTAACCCTATCACATTACCTAACAGAGGGTTCTGACAATAATAATATATACTAGCCACTTATAAAGTTTGGCACTTTTTAAAATTCAAATAATTTGAATCTTAACTCAAATAGGGGTTTTTGATTAATTCCAAGGCATTGTTTGAATATTTGAAAAATCCATGAGCATGGGGTAGGTCCCACATCACTTGATATGTGATCACACTCATTTATAAGACTTTTCAAAAATCTAACATGAATTTTTGGAGAAGATTTTTATCTGGCCTTTTGAATTAATTCATCTGGGGGGGGGTTCCTTCTCCCATTTTGCTTTTGAATTTGATTTCAAAGATTTCTTTTGAAATTTTTTAACATGATGCAAGTGACTTGCTAACCCTAGCACATTACCTAACAGAGGGTTCTGAAAACTCGCCCCCACTCAACAGAATCTCGTCCCGAGATTCAGAAGTCTGCGGGAGGAAGGAGGGATACTCGGCACTGATACGGTCTTCTCTTTCCCACGTAGCTTCTCTCTCAGAGTGGTGTGACCATTGCACTTTCAGAAACTTAATCTTCTGACGACGAGTGACACGCTCTGCGGAATCAAGAATATGAATGGGGTATTCTCGATAAGAAAGGTCATCTTGGAGATCAAGCGTTTCATGGTCGACTTCGCGGATGGGGTCCTTGAAGCAACGCCTGAGTTGGGACACATGGAATACATCATGTACTCGGGAAAGATGCGGGTGTAGTTCAAGTTGGTAGGCAACTTCTCCACGTTTAGAAAGAATGCGGAAAGGTCTGATGTAAAGTGGGGCCAACTTGCCTTTGATACCGAAACATTGGGTTCCCTTCAGAGGAGTAAGTCGAAGGTAAGCCTTCTCATCCAGATTGTAGCTCTCATGCCTATGATGACGATCATAGTAGCTTTTGTGACGAGACTGGGCTGCTTTCAATTGATCACGAATAATGCGAACTTGCTCTTCTGCTTCCTTGATCATATCCGTTCCAAAGAATTGTCTTTCACCGGTTTCTGACCAGTTTAAAGGTGTTCGACTTCGTCGTCCATAAAGGAGTTCAAAAGGAGCCATGTTCAGACTAGATTGAAAACTATTGTTATAAGCAAATTCGGCAAATGGAAGAGATTTCTCCCAATTCTTTCCGAATGAGATAACACAAGCTCTAAGCATGTCTTCAAGAATTTGGTTAACCCTTTTGACTTGACTGCTAGACTGAGGATGAAAAGCTATACTAAAGGAGAGATGAGTTCCCATAGCATTCTGAAAGCTTCCCCAAAATCTAGAGGTGAAAAGGCTACCACGATCAGAGTTGATTTCCAAAGGAACACCTTGATGGGATACAATTCTAGAGACGTACAAGTCCGCTAACTGGCTAGCAGTTATAGACTCGCGAACTGGAAGGAAGTGAGCAACTTTGGAAAGCCTATCTATGACAACGAAGATGCCATCGTTTCCTTTTTGGGTTTTGGAAAGCCGGTGATGAAGTCCATACCGACTTTGTCCCATTTCCACTCTGGAATAGGCAAAGGTTGAAGTGTACCAGCAGGTCTTTGATGTTCTGCCTTAATGCGACGACAAACATCAAATTCGGCAACAAATTGAGCAATGTCTCTCTTCATCCTAGTCCACCAAAATCTCTGGAGTAGATCTCGGTACAATTTTGTGCTACCGGGATGAATCGAGATGGGTGTGTCATGGGCTTCTTTGAGGATGAGTTTCCTTAGTTCCCTATTCTTAGGTACTACCAAACGATTTCCAAAGAATACCGTTCCCTTGCTATCTGTGGAGAAACATTTAGCAACTCCGCTAGCAATGTTCTCCTTGATCCGGCGAACACCTCGTGCTCGCCTTTGGGCAACTATGATTTGATCCTCAAGAGTTGGTTTCGCCACCAAGGTAGAAAGATAGCCATGAGGAACAATCTCAAGATTGAGCTTGCGAAATTCCTCATAAAGAAGTGGTTGATACTGTTGTAACATAAGGTTGTTACAATACGACTTACGACTTAGTGCATCAGCCATGACATTGGCTTTGCCTGGGGTGTAAGAAATTCCTAAGTCATAATCTTTTATCAACTCAATCTAGCGTCTTTGCCTGAGATTAAG
Source organism: Bromus sterilis (assembly GCA_950022295.1). Lineage (NCBI taxonomy): Eukaryota > Viridiplantae > Streptophyta > Magnoliopsida > Poales > Poaceae > Bromus > Bromus sterilis. Next base: position 109,403,329 of record OX465596.1, on the reverse strand, counting down.
ATCTGGCTGGGTGAAAATGTATTTGAGGCTTTGGTGGTCGGAATAGATCTCACAACGATTACCAAGGAGGTAATGTCGCCAAGTTGTTAGGGCATGAACTACGGCAGCGAGTTCAAGGTCATGGGTAGGATAGTTCTCTTCATGTGGCCGCAACTGGCGTGAAGCATAAGCTACCACATGTCGATCTTGCAGAAGTATGCATCCTAACCCTTGCCGTGATGCGTCACATTAGATCTCGAAATCCTTTTTACTGTCTGGAGGTGCAAGTACGGGTGCAGAAGTCAATCTTCTTTTTAGCTCTTGAAAGCTTTCCTCGCACTTGGGAGTCCATAGGAATTTCTTATCTTTCTTGAGGAGTTCAGTTAGAGGCTTTGCAACTTTAGAAAAGTTCTCGACGAAGCGGCGGCAATAGCTGGCTAGGCCAAGAAAACTCCTAACTTGCTTAACCGATTCAGGTGGAGTCCAGTCAAGGACGGCCTGAACTCTCTCGGGATTCACAGCAATGCCTTCTGCAGGAATCACGTGGCCTTAGTAGGTCACTTCTGGTAGCCAAAATTCACACTTGGAGAATTTAGCATACAGGCGACGCTCTCTAAGTTTCATCAATACTAGCCTTATGTGTTCGGCATGTTCTTCTTCGTTCTTCGAGTAGATGAGAATGTCATCGCGATAAACTACAACAAATTTATCTAAGTACTCCATGAAGATCGAATTCATCATGCGTGAGAAAGTGGCGGGGGCATTGATTAAACCAAAGGACATGACGGTGTACTCGTAAAGACCATAACGAGTAGTAAAAGCCGTTTTGGGAATGTCCTCGTTTCGGATTTTGATTTGATGATAACCTAATCTCAAATACATCTTGGAGAAGACAGAGGATCCTGCAAGTTGATCATAAAGATCATTGATCCTGGGCAGTGGGTACTTGTTCTTTATCGTCGCTAAATTTAGCGGGCGATAGTCTACGCACATCCTTTCTGTTCCATCTTTCTTCGTTACGAACGGAACGGGGCAACCCCATGGAGATGAGCTAGGGCGGATGAAGCCTTTTTCCAACAAAGCCTCCAGTTGGGTTTTAAGCTCAGCAAACTCACGTGGGGCCATTTTGTATGGGCGTCTAGAAATTGGTGCGGTTCCTGGCACAAGATCCACTATAAACTCTACACATCTGTCGGGTGGCATTCCCGGCAGCTCTTCAGGAAAGACATCCGGGAAGTCACGAACCACCGGAACATCTTCAAGGTCGGGAAGGGGAAGTACATTCAAAGAATGCACTTGGGTTCTTGTTCTGGGTGAGGTGTAGTTGACTGTCTTGCCTGAAGGGTGGGTGAGTTTCACTGATTTGCCTTTGCAATCAAGGTAGGCATTCTGTCTTGATAGCCAATCCATGCCAAGGATGACATCAATATCTGAAGATTTGAGGGCTATGAGGGAAGCAAGGAATACTAAACCCTCAATTGCAATTTGATTACCATGGCTTACTCTATTAGTTTTCCATATTGACCCTGGAGTTTGAATAATCATGGGGGTGGAAAATTCAACAAAAGATAACTCATGACGAAGTGCATAACTTTCCGACATGAATGAATGAGATGCTCCTGGGTCGAAAAGAACGGAAGTAGGAACATAATTGACTGGGAGCGTACCAAGAATGACGTCAGTGGTGTCATCAGTCTCTTCGGCGGCAATCTGGTTCACACGTCCGCGAGTGGCGGGAGGAGCGGGTTTGGCGGTGTAGACCTTCTGGGGGGGCTTGCCACGACCATTGTTGTTGCCTACGGCACGGGGTGGAGCATTCTGATTCTGGAGCTGGTTCTGGGGACATTCACGAGAGTAGTGGCCTGCCTGACCACACTTGTAACAGGCTCCAAAGACAGTGCGTGGAGCTGGGTTGTTTGGTGGAGCTGGGTGGAACTCAGTTGGTGGACGAGGCGCCACATAGGATGGCCTCGGTGGGTTGTTCTGGCGAAAGATACTGTTGGGGATCCAGATCTTGCGCTTCTGAGAGCCGGAACTGGATGAACCATCGTCCCTAGGGTGTTTGCGGAAGTCATTGGGGGTGTTCATGTCCTCTGCCTTGATGGCCTTGTTGACAACGACCTGGAAGGTGGCAAAGTCATGTAGGTTGAGCTCACGACGAAGTCCAGAATTGAGTCCACGACGGAACCTCTCTTGCTTCTTGGCGTCGGTGGAGAACTCTTCAGTAGCATAGCGAGCCAGTCGGTTGAACTCATGACTAAACTCGTCAACGGTCCTTCTGCCTTGGGTGAGGTTGCAGAACTCCTCATGCTTGCGGTCCATAAGACCCTTGGGAATGTGTTGCTCGCGGAAGGAAGTGCAGAATTCATCCCAAGATGCAGGCGGTCCAACAGGACGCATATTCAGGAAGTTCTCCCACCAAGAGCTAGCTCCACCATCAAGGTGATAGGTGTCATAGCTGACCCTGTCGCCATCTGCAAGATTGCCTGCCTGAAGCTTCCTCTCGATGCTGCAAAGCCAGTCATCAGCGTCAAGGGGCTCGGTGGAGTAACTGAAAACCGGGGGATGAAGCCGGATGAAGTCGTTCAGAGACACCAACTCGTTGCGCTGCTGAGTAGTGTTGCGGGCAATGACCTCTAGCAAATGGTGAGAGTCTCGACGGTTCCTCTCAACCTCCATCAGAACCTCAGCCATCGTGGGTGGGGGTGGAAGGTTGCCTTCCTCCTGTTCATTCCCACGACCCTGGGCACGACCAAGCTGGCCACGGGTTCCTTGAGACATCCTGAAGGTGAAAACCAAAGTCAAACAGAGTTGATTTGAAGAGTCTAAACAAGGTATTGAAGTACTGGAAGGAATACAGAGCAAAGGAAGTAATCATCTTGACAACATGGTGATAAAAGCATACAAGCCATATATTGACAAGATGTCATACAAACCATACATCGTTTTAGTACAAGCACCAAGCTAATACAAACGTGATGAAGATGATACATCCTTCAGAGGCACTCTGACTTCCTATACATTATTTATCTAAGCCTCTGGAACTTAGACCCTTGCGTACAATACACTAAGATACTACTACATCCTCACTAAGTAAGACCACAGGCGGTCTCACTCATCTCCATCTCCATAGTAGTCCTCATAAAAGTTACCCGCGTATCCCGGTAGCTGAAGGTGGCCATCGGAAAACACGGAGGCCTGTGGACCCTGATATCCATTTGGGCAAGGATGGGGCCTAGGTCCAGCTTAGGGTGGAAGTATAGGACCATGGGGTGGAAAAATGCCTCCAATCTCAGGCCAAGCAACTCGAGAAGGCATCTGAGTCCTCACAGGGTAGATAGCATCATACTCGACTGATCCAACACTCACGAAGGGTGCCAAGAGTGTCAGTGCTCGATACAGACGAACACGGGTGGCGTGAAGCTCAAAACGGAGAGCGCGTGCATCACGGTCTCGATCACTAGCAAATCTAGCAGTCAACTGAAGTACTGGATCTTCTGCAGAGTGATCTGAGTAGAGTCCGGTGTAATATCCCTCTTCTCCTGGAAATGCAGCAGGGATATAGCGGAACGAGGTTTCTCTCAGCATAGTGTGCTCCTCTCTCAGCAGGGTAATACATGAGTATGCAACATCCTGCACAGCCATGTTCTCAGTCATGCCAATGCCATGTCCAAAGTGGATAGGCTGAGTGACTCCATTGTGGTGCGGGTAGATCCTGACGATGCAGTGGAACTGGGTCTGGTTGAATTCAAGGAACTGCTCCTCAACTGTGTACTCAGGGTACCATTGATATCCCACATAGGACATCATCTCGATCAACGTGGCGGGATGGCCACGCACACCGAGGCACCTGGTCAAACGAACAATCTGCCGAGGGGGAAGATCTGCCATCTGAAACAGAAAGAAGGAGTTTGCAAATGCATCAGATTATGAGATAAACCTGGAATGACTTGGAAAGCATAACGGCTGAAATTGCAAGAAAAAGACAATTTCTTACAACATGGAAACAACACTTACATACGATGCAAGAAATCAGGAAGCATAACCACTCTAACAAACTGATCACAACTTTCCTACGGCTACAAGGAAGCAAACAACGAGATGTTCTAGTCAGACAGAGGAGAGCCTAGTCCTATCTTCCCGTAGAATAAGATGAGGGTGACTCAGAACTCAGAACGAAGGCGGTAAGGAGAAAAAAAAGAAGCCTTACGTTGTTCCCTTATATACCCAGAGTAACTATATAACTATAGAAGGCTAGACTCGACTTCGGCCAAGGCTGCTAGTCCTACAGTCAGTCCTGCTCTGATACCAAGTCTGTCGGGACCCGGGGTTAGCGTATGCAAGTCCCGCTATGACATAGTCATATGGAGAGCCGAGAACCGTACCCACTTGTCTAAGCAGACAAGGCCAAGCACAGAACGTTCTCGGAAAGCATCGTACGTGAGGGGCATCCCATCCAGGTCGGATGATCAACTGAGATGAGTCCTCATCGTCCGCACACAAGTCTAATGATATGGGTGATGAACCCCCATATTCACAGACAAGTCGCCTCAACCATATTATTGACTATCTCATAACTCTTACATAGACTTACTCCAGCCTGATCACTTAGTCGGGGTCTAGGGCGGGATCGATCATACCACAAAGTGTGCACGGGACAGAGTCTCGAGCAATCGCATCGCGATGCCCCAAGCTGCGCACATCTAAGGGCCACTTGGTGTATGAAATACCGCCAGCCAGATCACAACTAAGGTCTCGAAAACCCATACAAAGACATGCATGTTATAAACATACACGCAACACACATGCCTTGTATGAACAGCAGGTATCATTGCAATTCTCTACAAAGTATACATTTTATTGGTAACTCTTACAGAGTGCACACAGAGATCACAAGTATGTGATCCAACATTACAACAACAAGCGGAAGCAAAGTATGTCTGAGTACAGACAAGTTTAACAAATGTCTTAAGAAGCCTTATTTAAACACAAACCCTCCACTAGGGAACCAGTCGTCTGACTGGGACTAGACTAGCTTGATCTTCAGTCGTCGAGCTCGATGCAGAAGCCACCTTCGGGGTCAGTGTGTTCATCTAAAACATAGAATAAGCAAACGTGAGTACAAAATCGTACTCAGCAAGACTTACATAGGAGCTATACTACTCATGCACATGTATCAAGGTAAAGGGAGTTTGGGTTCACTTGCAGAAGTGCCAGCTTTGACTTGGCTAGTCCTGAACTACGAGTACCAGACTTGAGGTAAGAAGCGTACACGAGTCCACTACTTTCTCCAACCAATTACACCACTATGGTGCCTTCCTCGACTTCCCCACGAGAAAGCACGCCATAGCACTCACACTTATCTTGGTGTGTTTTAGAAGTATCCAGTTCAAGTTGTCTAATAATCAAGCTAAGCTTTCCAAGCAGTCCTTAACCGCGGACACGCCTATTCGAATAGTTTTGTTAACCCTGCAGGGGTGTACCGCTACACACACATGATCATCAGTTACCGCCTTTGTACTCGACACCGTTCAAGAAGTGTCGGCGAGGATGCTCACCACAACTGTTACCTCATAGCCGATCTAGTCTGAGAAAGCCGCCTACCTGGGTTGGCTACCACTATCGTGAACCCGACCGGTTTACCGAAGTGGACCCAAGTGATGTGTGCATGGTGCATAAGCCGGTCTCGGGTGAGCCGTTCTCTCACTTAGCAGCCAGGCCACAAACCTACCAGAACTCCGAACTATTGCGACATCTGGACATCGAAAGGGATGAGTTAATAAGTTGAGAGGGGTCAGTGAGCCCAATGTGTGGTTGTACTCTTCATCTTGGATCGCCACACAAGAACTCAGACTTAGGGCGGTGTTCAACGAGACAACCCACTGTGTACTCCTACACAGCCTCTCATCGTTCACCTTGTATTAGGGTAGATTCACCAACACCTTTCTACCATCATCAATGTCAGAACCCTCTGTTAGGTATGTGCTAGGGTTAGCTAGTGCCTTTGCATCATGTCAAAATTTCAAAAAGAAATCTTGGAAATCAAATTCAAAATCAAAATGGGAGAAGGAACACCCCCCAGATGAATTAATTCAAAAGGCAGATAAAAATATTTTCCAAAAATTCATGTTAGAGTTTTGAAAAGTCTTATAAATGAGTGTGATCACATATCAAGTGATGTGGACCCATCCCATGCTCATAGATTTTTCAAATATTCAAACAGTACCTTGGAATTAAAGAAATACCCCTTTTTGATTTAAAATTCAAATCATTTGAATTTTAAAAATGTTGAAAGTTTATGAGTGGCTAGTTGATATTTTTATGAGGCCACATAAAAGTTTTCAGCATTTAATAAAATGTTTAGCTATTTATTTTAGCTAAACAGAACAAATTACAGAAAAACAGAAAGGAAAGATTAAACAGAAAAGGGAAAAACCTTACCTGGCGCCCAGGCGATGTCGGCCCACCCCAGCCCAGCCGGCCCAAAGGGGCACGGGGGTCTTCTTCCCCCTCCCGCGCCTCCAAGCTGCTCGGTGGAATGCCACCGAGCTAGCTGGTGGCGACACGTCGTCGTCGACGAGCTTCCACCCCTCCCCGTGGCCCCTTCTCGCACCTGGACGCGCCCTGGAGAACGACACGTCCATTCCCCCCCTCCAGAGCTTCCTCCTCCTCCTCCCGTGATCGTTTCCATCGCCACCCGAGAGCGTCGTCGCTCGCCGTCGCAAGAACTCGTGGCCATCGACGTCAAGGAGTCAAGCCAAGGTGTCCAATCGCTTCGCCGTCGTCGTCCTCGTCGAACTGAAGCAGGAATCGAACTCGGAGCCGTCGAAGTCGCCGGATTCTTCCTCGACTTCCGCCGGCCGCCGTGGAAGACTTCGTCAATTCCGTCGCCGTTGAGCCACCCCAGCCCTCGCCACCACCTCTGCTGCACTCAGGGTGAGCTTGCGATTGAAACCCCTCTCTTCTTCCCCTGGTTTGCTCGCTCTAGCCGGATCCGCCATGGATGCCGAAGCTTGTCGCCGCCATGGATGAGCTCGAGGTCGCCCCTGTGCCCCTTCGTCTCAGCCAGAGCGTGCGTTTGGCTCCTGAGCATGCTAGCTTTCGAACGCGAGCGAGTTCAGCCCGAACCGTGCACGGTAGCGTCGTCTACGACCTCGCCGTGGTTCTGCTTCCCCCGGAGTCGTCGCCGTCGTCGATTCCGAGCACCCCGCGAACCCCTGTTGCCTCTAGAAGACGCGGACGACCTCCAGGAGCAAGATGGTGTCCTCCCCGTGGCTTCCCGTGGCCCCTAGCTCATTCCGGCGAGTCGCCGCCGTGGCTCCAGTCGCCGGCGTCAAGCCGCCGGTGGGTTAGCCACTAATCACCCAGTTAGTGACCCCCTGGGTCACTGACCAGTGGGCCCAGTGGCTTAATTAAGCCACTGGATTAATTTAACCCACGGGTTAAGTTAACCCAGCCACTGACAGGGTGGCCCCACATGTCAGCCCCCCCTGACGCCAGCCTGACGTCAGCCTGACGCAGTAAATCATTTAATTGAATTTCCAGAAAAGCAAAATGGTTTAAATAATTCCAGAAAATCCAGAAAATACCCAAACTTTGGAAATTCATAGAAAATTCATATTAACTCCAAATTGGACAAATAATATATGAAAAATGATCAGGAGAAAATTATCTTTCCAAATATGCAACTTTCAACTCTGTTTGAGTTGAATTTAAAATGGGACCAGTAGCATATGTCATTTGGTTTATTTGAATTTATTTCAAATTCAAATCAATTGAGTTTGCAACTTGGACCATGGATTTAAGCTATACTTCAACCACACTTCAGAGGCATATCATACACATTTGAAGTTGATTCAAAATGATCAAACTATATCACATATAGCTTGGTTAATGTTGAATTCAAATGTGGAGTTTGAATTTGCATTTTAAATGCAATATATTCCACTTAAATGGAATTGCCTCACACATCAAAACTTATACTTCAAGATTTAACATTCAATCATGTGCTTGAGCATTGCATTCATATTGATTGCTACTTCGTGCTTTGTTTGTCTAGTAGAGGTGGAACCGGAGCAAGAGGTCACCCCCTTCGCTGAAGATCCAGAGCCCGAACCTCGTCAGCAAGGCAAGCAAAACCCCATTGATCATGTCGATAAAATCCCACTTCCCTCTCATGTCTCGCTTATGCATTGTTTAGGATGATCACCATGCTTCGTATCTACCGCATAGATGAACCCATTCCTTTGCATGACCTATCATTTTGTCACAGTAGTAAGCAAACCACAATCCTAGCAACTGTAGGAGTTGTTTGATATCATGTGGCCCCTGCAAATGTTATCGCTTATTGCATGCTTAGTATGATACCATGTTGTTACTGTGATGTTAGTCGGGATGGTAGTGATCATGTTGATGATGGTAGAAAAGTGTTGGTGAATCGACCCTAATACAAGGTGAACGATGAGAGGCTGTGTAGGAGTACACGGTGGGTTGTCTCGTTGAACACCGCCCTAAGTCCGAGTTCTTGTGTGGTGATACAAGATGAAGAGTACAACCACACATTGGGCTCACTGACCCCTCTCAACTTATTAACTCATCCCTTTCGAAGTGCAGATGTCGCAGTAGTTCGGAGTTCTGGTAGGCTTGTGGCCTGGATGCTAAGTGAGAGAACGGCTCAACCGAGACCGGCTTATGCACCACGCACACATCGCTTGGGTCCACTTCGGTAAACCGGCCGGGTTCACGATTGTGGTAGCCAACCCAAGTAGGCGGCTTTCTTGGACTAGATAGGCTATGAGGTAACAGTTGTGGTGAGCATCCTCGCTGGCACCCCTTGAATGGTGTCGAGATCAAAGGCGGTAAATGATGATCATGTGTGTGTAGCGGTACACCCTTGCAAGGTTAACAAAACTATTCGAATAGCCGCGTCCGCGGTTATGGACTGCTTGGAAAGCTTAGCTTGATTATTAGATAACTTGAACAGGATACTTATAAAACACACCACGATAAGTGTGAGTGCTATGGCATGCTTTCTCGTGGGGAAGTCGAGGAAGGCACCATAGTGGTGTAATTGGTTGGAGAAAGTAGTGGACTCGTGTACGCTTCTTACCTCAAGTCTGGTACTCGTAGTTCAGGACTTGCCAAGTCAAAGCTGGCATTTCTGCAAGTGAAACCCCACCTCCCTTTACCTTGATACATGTGCATGAGTAGTATAGCTCCTATGTAAGTCTTGCTGAGTACGACTTTGTACTCACGTTTGCTTAATCTATGTTTTAGATGAAACCACTGACCCCGAAGGTGGCTTCTTCATCGAGCTGGATGACTGAAGATCAAGCTAGTCTAATTCCAGTCACACGACTGGTTCCCTCATGGAGGGCTTGTGTTTAAATAAGGCTTCTTAGACCATTTGTTAAACTTGTCTGTACTCAGACATAATTTGCTTCAGCTTATGTTGTGATGTTGGATCACATGTTTGTGATCTCTGTTTGCACTCTATAAGAGTTATCAATAAAAATGTATACTTTGTAGAGAATTGCAATGATACGTACTGTTCATACAAGGCATGTCTGCTGCGTGTATGTTTATAACATGCATGTCTTTGTATGGGTTTTCGAGACCTTAGTTGTGATCTGGCTGGCGGTCTTTCATACACCAAGTGGCCCTTAGATGTGCGCAGCTTGGGGCATCGCGATGCGATTGTTCGAGACTCCGTCTCATTCACACTTTGTGGTATGATCGAGCCCGCCCTAGACCCCGACTAAGTGATCGGGCTGGAGTAAGTCTATGTAAGAGTTATGAGATAGTCGTTAGTATGGTTGAGGCGACTTGTCTTTGAATATGGGAGTTCACCACCCATATCATTAGACTTGTGTGCGGACGATGAGGACCCATCTCAGTTGATCATCCGACCTGGATGGGATGCCCCTCACGTACGATGTTTTCCGAGAACGTTCTGTGCTTGGCCTTGTCTGCTTAGACAAGTGGGTACGGTTCTCGGCTCTCCATATGACTATGTCTTAACTGGACATGCATACGCTAACCCCGGGTCCCGACAGACTTGGTATCAGAGCAGGACTGGCTGTTGGACTAGTAGCCTTGGCCGAAGTCGAGTCTAGCTTGCTATAGTTATATAGTTACTCTGGGTATATAAGGAAATATTGTAAGGCTTCTTTTTTCTCCTTACCCCTTCGCTCTGAGTTCTGAGTCACCCTCATCTTATTCTACGGGAAGATAGGACTAGGCTCTCCTCTGACTGATTAGCATATCTCGTTGTTTGCTTCATCATAGCCGTAGGAAAGTTTTGTCCGGTTTTCCTAGCATTGTTGTAATGCTGATTTCTTACATCGTATTATGTAAGTGCTGTTTTTCATGATTGGAAGAAATTGTCATTTCTTACAATTATAGCCGTTATGATGTCCGAGTCATTCCAGGTTTATCTCATAATCTGATGCATTTGCAAACTCCTTTCTGTTTCAGATGGCAGATCTTCCCCCTCGGAAGATTTTTCGTTTGACCAGGTGCCTCGGTGTGCGTGGCCATCCCGCCACGTTGATCGAGATGATGTCCTATGTGGGATATCGGTGGTACCCTGATTACACCGTTGAGGAGCAGTTCCTCGACTTCAACCAGACGCAGTTCCACTGCATTGTTCGGATCTATCCGCACCACGTTGGAGTCACTCAACCCATCCACTTTGGATATGGCATTGGCATTACCGAGAACATGGTTGTGCAGGATGCTGCATACTCATGTATGACCCTGCTGAGAGAGGAGCACACTATGCTGAGAGAGACCTCTTTCGGCTATATCCCTGCTGCACTTCCAGGAGAAGAGGGATATTACACCGGACTCTACTCAGATCACTCTGCAGAGGATCCCGCACTTCAGATGACTGCTAGATTTGCTAGTGATCGAGATTGTGATGCACGCGCTCTCCGTTTCGAGCTCCACGCCACCCGTGTCCAGATCTCGCAGTAGTTCGGAGTTCTGGTAGGTTTGTGGCTTGGCTGCTAAGTGAGAGAACGGCTCAACCGAGACCGGCTTATGCACCACGCACACATCGCTTGGGTCCACTTCGGTAAACCGGCCGGGTTCACGATTGTGGTAGCTAACCCAAGTAGGCGGCTTTCTTGGACTAGATAGGCTATGAGGTAACAGTTGTGGTGAGCATCCTCGCTGGCACCCCTTGAATGGTGTCGAGATCAAAGGCGGTAAATGATGATCATGTGTGTGTAGCGGTACACCCTTGCAAGGTTAACAAAACTATTCGAATAGCCGCGTCCGCGGTTATGGACTACTTGGAAAGCTTAGCTTGATTATTAGATAACTTGAACCAGATACTTCTAAAATACACCAAGATAAGTGTGAGTGCTATGGCGTTCTTTCTCGTGGGGAAGTCGAGGAAGACACCATAGTGGTGTATTGGTTGGTGAAAGTAGTGGACTCGTGTACGCTTCTTACCTCAAGTCTGGTACTCGTAGTTCAGGACTAGCCAAGTCAAAGCTGGCATTTCTGCAAGTGAACCCCACCTCCCTTTACCTTGATACATGTGCATGAGTAGTATAGCTCCTACGTAAGTCTTGCTGAGTATGCCTTTGTACTCATGTTTGCTTAATCTATGTTTTAGATGATGCCACTGACCCCGAAGGTGGCTTCTTCATCGAGCTGGACGACTGAAGTTAAGCTAGTCTAGTCCCAGTCAGCAGACTGGTTCCCTCGTGGAGGGCTTTATGTTTGAATAAGGCTTCTTAAGCCAATTTGTTAAACTTGTCTGTACTCAGACATAATTTGCTTCCGCTTTATGTTGTAATGTTGGATCACATGTATGTGACCTCTGTGTGTACTCTATAAGAGTTATAAAGAAAATGTACACTTTGTAGAGAATTGCAATGGTACCTACTGTTCATACAAGGCATGTGTGCTGCGTGTATGGTTATAACATGCATGTGTTTGTATGGATTTTCGAGACCTTAGTTGTGTTCTGGCTGGCGGTCTTTCATACACCAAGTGGCCCTTAGATGTGCGCAGCTTGGGGCATCGCGATGCGATTGCTCGAGACTCCGTCTCGTGCACACTTTGTGGTATGATCGAGCCCTCCCTAGACCCCGACTAAGTGATCGGGCTGGAGTAAGTCTATGTAAGAGTTTTGAGATAGTCGGTAGTATGGTTGAGGCGACTTGTCTTTGAATATGGGAGTTCACCACCCATATCATTTGACTTGTGTGCGGACGATGAGGACCCATCTCAGTTGATCATCCGGCCTGGATGGGATGCCCCTCACGTACGATGCTTTCCGAGAATGTTCAGTGCTTGGCCTTGTCTGCTTAGACAAGTGGGTGCGGTTCTCGGCTCTCCATATCACTATGTCTTAACTGTGCTTGCATACGCTAACCCCGGGTCCCGACAATCAACATGATCACTACCATCCCGACTCACATAACAGTATCAAGATGGTATATTTCTAAGCATGCAATAAGCAGTAACAATTGCAGGGGCCACATGATATCAATCAACTCCTACAGTTGCTAGGATTGTGGTTTGCCTACTACTGTGACAAATGATAGGTCATGCAAAGGAATGGGTTCATCTATGCGGTAGAAACGTAGCATGGTAATCATCCTATACAATGCATAAGAGAGACATGAGAGGGAATTGGGATTTTATCGACATGATCAATGGGGGTTTTCTTGCCTTGCTGATGAGGTTCGGGTTCGGGGTCTTCAACGAAGGGGGCAGCCTCCTGTTCCGGTTCCACCTCTACTCAAAAAACAACAAACAAGGTAGCAAAGTAAATACAATGCACAAACACATGGTTGAAGGTTTAAACTTGATGTATATGCTTTGATGTGTGAAGTTATTCCATTTAAATGGAGTATATTGCAAATTGAATTGCAAATTCAAACTCCAATTTGAATTCATTTTAGCCAAGTTATAATTGACATTGTTTGATCAAGTTGAACCATTTTGAAATGTGTATGATATGCCTCTGATGTGTAATTGAAATGTAGCATGTTGCCATGGTTCAAGTTGCAAAAGCATTGGAAATGAATTTGAATTAATTCCATTTAAATCAAATAGCAAATTCTACTGATCCCAAATTAAATTCAACTCAAACATGGTTGAAAGTTGGATATTTCGATAGCTTATTTTCTCCTGATCATTTTTCATATATTATTTGTTAAATTTGGAGTTAATATGAATTTTCTATGAATTTCCAAAGTTTCAGCCTTTTTCTGGAATTTCTGGATTTATATAAATCATTTATTCGGATTACTGCATCAGGCTTGCGCAAGGGTGACTTCAGGGGGGGGTCTGATGTGTGGGGTCGGCCTGTCAGTGGCTGGGTTAATTAACCCGGTTAGTTTAAATTAACCGGGGGGATTTAGGGGGCCAGGGCCCACTGTCAGTGACCCAGGGTCACTTAACCCAGGTGGGGTTAAGTCCCTAACCATGGCCACGTCGGCGGGCTACCGGCGGCTAGACACCGACGACTCCAGCGCACGGCGGCACTCACGGGGAGGGCGACTCCGGCCACTATTTGGCATGTCGCGACCACCAAACGGGAGCCCAGGCACGCGCGCTTCATCTGGGACAAACGAGCAGCACGGGGGCCCACCGGAATGACGTCGGCGACGAGCAAAGGCGGCGGCAGAGAACCGGCAAGGTCGGGAGTGGGGCTAGAGGCCACGTCTTGAAGCTGGGATGGTCGCGTTCGAATGCTAGAGTCACAAGGAGTCAAACGCGCGCGCTGGACGAGATGATGGGGCACAGGGGCGACCTCATCGTCGTCCATGGCGGCGATCTCCCTCGGCTTCCATGGTGAAACCGGCTAGAGGGGTTGCGAGGTGCTAGAAACTTTGGGGAAACGCTCATTAGCTCACCGCGAATCGAACGGAAGCAACAGCAAGCTCGGGGAGGCTTCAACGGCGGCGAATCGACGACGACGAGCTCGCGGGTCCGGCGAGTTCTCGGTGAACCTTGCGTCTCGTCCAGGGGCTCTTCTTCTCGATTGGTTGCACTCCTCGGCATAGAGGACGACGACGAAGCAGATGGACAAGGTGGCGCGGCTTGTGGACGGCGTTGTCCATGCGTTCTTATCGTCGGTGCTCTGGCGGGGTCTCGGGCGGTGACGAAATCGAGCGGGAGAGGAAGGGGAAGAGATCTGGAGGGGGGGAATGGAGGAGGCGTGCTCCAGGGCGTCTCCAGGCGCGAGAAGGAGGCACGGGGAGGCCTGGAAGGCCCTCGACGGCGACGTGTCATCCACGGCTGGCTCGGTGGCATTCCACCGAGCAGCTTGGAGGCGCGGGGCGGGAAAGAAGACCCTGCTGCCCCTGGTGGGCCGGCTGGGCTGGGTGGGCTGCTCTCGCCTGGGCGCCAGGTAAGCTTTTCTGCTTCTTTTTCTGTTTTTCTTTTTTGACATTTGTTTTGGCTAGCAAAAATAAATACCTAGCCATTTACTAAAATGCTGAAACTTTTTACATGGCCTCATAATAATATACACTAGCCACTTATAAAGTTTGGCACTTTTTAAAATTCAAATAATTTGAATCTTAACTCAAATAGGGGGTTTTCATTAAGTCCAAGGCACTGTTTGAATATTTGAAAAATCCATGAGCATGGTGTAGGTCCCACATCACTTGATATGTGATCACACTCATTTATAAGATTTTTCAAAAATCTAACATGAATTTTTGGAGAAGATTTTTATCTGGCCTTTTGAATTAATTCATCTGGGGGGGGGTTCTTCTCCCATTTTGCTTTTGAATTTGATTTCAAAGATTTCTTTTGAAATTTTTTAACATGATGCAAGTGACTTGCTAACCCTAGCACATTACCTAACAGAGGGTTCTAACATCGTATTTCACTCTCGTCGGCTCAGTAGCGTAGCATCACTGGGATGATACGAGGGTATTCCTCTTTAGTTCATTCCGCTGGTGTCTCGGCACCACCGGGGTGATACGAGAATATTCCTCTTTAGTTCATTCCGCTAATGTCTCGGTCGAACCTCTTCAAGTGTACCATCGAGGGTGATTCCTCTTGGTTTCACTTGATGGTAGGCACTCGAATCAACTGGTGTCCTTACAGGTAAGGAGTCGGGTGACCCAACGATGCCCGCGCAGGGTATCTTAGCGGATAGACAGGTCAGGTGTATTCCACCGGTGTGCGGCGGGCCTGGTACTGTTCATGGCCGAGAGGTATCCTGTTGTACGAAAGTCGAGCTCTTCAAAGAGCAAACGCGAGATAAGGTAAGGAGACGGTTCACCTTGTTGGTAACCGCACGAGTTGTTCGGACGTCAGGGTAGGCACCGACGTTACTGGTGGTCCTGGCTGCTGTCGTTGTCCGCGACTCACCCAGAAAGTTGCAGCGATAACGGTTGTCCCGACAGAAAATAATAAAATGACTAACGGTTCAGGTGGATGACTTGAGTGGGTTGACGTGCCCTATACGCACTACCTCCACGTGGGATTACGGTATGGGACCTCCGCATTGTGGTCTCGTTCGAAAGCTCTGATAGACGTCCAGTTTAAGCATTGTGGTTGGGTCGGATCGTGCTGCGGCATTGGAACCACTTGGTGCACAACGACCCGGAGTGCGAGAGGTGATGGCCCATGAAGCTCTTGCACTTAGGACTGTAGACCGGCGGGGACCTCTCTGATGTGCCGTAGGATGGGCCTCGGCGTGTCGGATAGCCTCGGTGGGGCATTCCCTAACAAGGTGTACGCCACCCAGGAGATCCGAGCGTGCAGGCTGAACAGTAGTGCACCCCTGCAGGGAGTTTGATCTATTCGAATAGCCGTGTCCACGGTAACATGACGCTTTATGCTGAAGCCAGAGCCTACTACTACAAACTACTAGTATTAAACTGTTGGTTCCGGTTTCTCTTCCTCGCAGGGAAGTCGAGGAGGGGATCTTGGAGGAATTTATAATTATTGATAATTACAACTTACTATTATATAATGCTGCAGCAACTTCTGCTGCATTGTTACTTTATGCTTTATATAAACTGTTGGCTATTCTCTTCTCATGCTGGAAGACTCGTCGGAAGATGCTAGTCTTCGATAGGCCTAGCTTCTCATCCTTATTTTGATTTCTACCTTGCAGTCCACTATATACAACCTCCCCTTTCCATTTGATACAAATGCATAATTGCTTAGTAGCGGACGTAAGACTCGCGGGTATGCTAGATACTCACCCTTGCTTTATTTTCCCCCTTTTTGTTTTGCCTGATCGGCCGCTGCAGTCGACGTTGGAGACTTGGAGTCCAGGAGAAGGAGATCCCCGATGTCTTCTACGACGTCGAGTTCCCCATCAACCAGGAGTAGTTTGGAGGTTCCCAGGTAGGAGGCCTCGCCTTTTCGATTGTTGTTGATATTTTTGCTAGCCTTCTTAAGGCAACCTTGTATCCTTGTGTCTGCACTCAGATACTATTGCTTCTGCTAACTTTGTGCTCTCGAGCTGTTGTATTCGAGCCCTCGTGGCCCCTGGCTTGTATTAAACAGCTTGTATTATTTTATTCGTAGAATTGTGTTGTGATATCTCACTGTGAGTCCCTGATCTCGATCGTGTACCTTGCGTGTATGATTACTGTACACAGATTGATTTTGGGGGCGTCACAACCATGTAAGCACGATTCATGTAAATCGATGATGAGTTGCAAAGCCCTAGCAATGGAGAGTTTCATAGGAAACCCTAAAATGCGAGGAACATATTGCCTTACCCACATCCATGGCGCAGATCGTGGAGGAGGAGGGCAGCACAAGACCGATCCGAGGGATATCGGGGGGAACCGAGGTGCCGACGGCGTCCCTGGGCGGCGGCGCTTGGCTTCCGGTGAGAGGAGCAGTCGGGTTGAGGGTAGAAAATGGGGGAATAACCCCCCACGTTTTGGCCCCGAGCCCTTATATACCTCGCCCACCAGTTATACCGCACCGCCCGACCAGTAGTACCGGTACCTAGGGTAACCCTAGGGTTACTGCGGGACCTCCGGCCCGCTGGAGCCACAGGTTGTACCGGGATGAACCCCGGTTGTACCGGTGCCGGAAAGAGACCGGTGGTACCGCTCCAAAGACTGGTTGTACCGCTCGTTCACATGTGCTCCCTAGGAAGAGAAGGAAGTTGATGTGTACGGAGGAAACTATGATGGATCAAGATGAGATGGCTTGGGATAGGACTAAACTAAGGAGCACGACACTACAACCACTTGCGAAGAGAAGATACAAACACACAAACTCGAGAAAACAAATGATCAAGAAAGGAAAAAGCGAGAGAAAAACATGAAAGACAAAAGAACACACACCATACCACCGTTTAAGAGGTGGGCGGTGGCCGAAGGCACCATGTATGAGCTTATTTGGCAAGGCACCGCTAAGACGTATCTTTGGTCCAAAACCAATGCTCTTCTTTGAAGCAGCGTTGCCACTTTGGGTGACCATGATAGTCGCCAAAAGTGACCATAGTGAAAGAATTTTATCCTTTTTCGCATAATAGGTGAAGTGGTTGCCTATGAATTAAGCAACACTCCCCCTATGTCCATGACTGCATCCAAACTAGGTACCATGTTGAGATAGGGTGTGCGGGCAAGCATGTCAAACCGCATTACTTGAATCAATGATATTTAGCTCATGCCTTAACTCTCGAAATCTTGCCTCATCCAAAGGCTTGTTGAAAATATCCGCAAGTTGATCTCCAGTGCCCACATATGAAAGATAGATATCACCCCGCTTCACATGATCTCAAATAAAATGATGACGAATCTCAATATGCTTCGTCTTGCTATGTTGAACGGGGTTGTAAGCAATCTTGATTGCACTCACATAAAAGAGGCACTTTGTCACAAGTGACATCGTAATCCTTTAAAGTTTGCCTCATCCATAATAATTGTGCACAACAACTTGCGGCGGCAATATACTCGGCTTCGGTTGTAGAGAGGGAGACACAATTTTGCTTCTTGGATGACCAACCCACCAAAGACCTACCAAGGAATTGGCATCCTCCGGAAGTGGACTTCCTCTCCACCTTGTCTCCCGCCCAATCCGAATCAGAGTACCCGATGAGGTTGAAGCTTGAGCCTTTAGGATACCACAGCCCAAAGTTTGGGGTATAAACCAAATATCGAAAGATTCTTTTGATAGCCACGACGTGACTCTCTTTTGGTGTGGATTGAAATCTTGCACACATGCCCACACTCAACATGATATCCGGCCTAGATGCACAAAGATACAACAAAGAACCAATCATAGAACGATAATCCCTTTGGTCTACCTCTTTGCCGTTCGGGTCGAGGTCAAGTTGACACTTGAGTGGCATGGGGGTCTTGGCTCCTTTAAGACCATCATATTTGAACCTCTTGAGCATGTCTTGAGTGTATTTGGCTTGGCTGATGAAGGTTCCTCTAGACAATTGCTTCGCTTCAAAGCCGAGGAAGAACTCCAACTCTCCCATCATATACATCTCAAACTTGTCGGTCATTATCTTAGAATTTTTTTTATTAAAAGATTGGTTAAACGAACCAAAGATGATATCATCAACGTAAAGTTGGCATATGAACAATTGCCCACCAACCCTCTTAGTAAAAAGAGTGGGATCGATTTGCCCAATTTCAAACCCATAATCAACTAAGAACTCGGTAAGGTGATCATACCAAGTGTGTGGTGCTTGCTTGAGGCCATAGAGCGCCTTGTCGAGTTTATAGACATGATTAAGGAAATTGGGATCCTCGAACCCGGGGGGTTTCTTGACATATACCAACTCATTAATGGGACCATTAAGAAAAGCACTCTTCACATCCATTTTATATAACTTAAAGTTATGATGAGAAGCGTAAGCAAGTGCAATGCGAATGGACTCAAGGCGAGCCACGAGGGAAAAAGTTTCACCATAGTCAATACCTTCGACTTGGGAAAAACCTTGTGCCACCAACCTTGCCTTGTTTCAGATGACAATACCAAGTGCATCTTGCTTGTTCTTGAATACCCATTTGGTCCCAATAACATTATGATCACCTTTGGGTCTCTCCACTAATGACCACACCTTGTTGCGCTTGAAGTTATTGAGTTCATCATGAATGGCCTCAAGCCAATCTGGATCTTCAAGTGCCTCACCTAACTTTTGGGGTTCAAGACAAGAAACAAACGCATTATGGGCATAAAAGGTTCTTAATTGACTACGAGTTGCTACCCCCTTTTGGATGCTTCCGAGCACTTTATCCACCGAAAGATCTTGAGATTTTAACCGGGATGAAATATTGAGTGCTCGGCGTACTCTTTCTTCCTCCATGGCTTCTTGGGATGACTCGAGAGAGTCATCTTCAGAAGAAGGAGCACCGTCAATGACTTTCTCATCATCTTGAGCTTGCCCTTGAACGAGAACATGATCTTGGTCATCATTTGGTGCAACACCATCATCAATGACTTGATCTTGACCTTGATCTTCTTCGGGAGGGGGAGGGCCTTCATCTTGTTCTTGGTTTTATTGTTGATCTTGAGGAGGTGATGGCTCCACATGAGTAGATCATTGTCCTTCTCCTTCCACCACAAGGGGTTCCTCAACGGGTAGGAAATGACCCACACCCATTCTTCTTATGGCTTGAGGAAGAATTTCATCACCTAAATCATTAAGATCACTTTTCCCCACTTGGGAGCCATTATGTTCATCAAACTCCATGTTGCTAGATTCTTCGACAAGTCCGGAGGACTTGTTGTAGACTCTATAGGCGTGGGAGTTTGAAGAATAACCAAAAAATATGCCCTCATTTGTCTTAGACTAAGACTTAGACAAACGAGCACCCTTTTTAAGAATGAAACACTTACACCCGAAGACCCGAAAATACTTGACGTTGAGCTTCTTCCCGGTGATGATTTCATACGGAGTTTTTTTCAAGTTCTTGCGGAGATAAAGACGGTTGGTCGCATGACAAGCAGTGTTGATGGCCTCTTCTCAAAAGTAGTAGGGACTCTTAAACTCCACCATCATTGTCCTTTCCACATCAATCAGAGTACGATTCTTCCCCTCCGCAACACCATTTTGTTGAGGGTTATATGAAGCGGAATATTGATGTTTGATCCCCTCATCACCAAGAAACTCATCCAAGGTGTAGTTCTTGAACTCGGTGCCGTTGTCACTCCTAATGGCCAATAGCTTTGAGTTGTGTTGACGTTGAGATTCATTGGAAAACTCGATGACGGTTTGTTAAGTCTCACTCTTCGTCTTGAAGAAATAAACCCATGTATATCTTGAGTAGTCATCCACAATAACCAAGCAATACTTCTTTCCGCCAATACTATCATATGAGGTAGGCCCAAAAAGATCAATGTGAAGGATCTCCAACGGCTTCTTGGTGGAGATGATATTCTTGACGGGATGTTTATTCTCATGTAGCTTCCCTTCAATGCACGCCCTACAAGAACGATCTTTGGCAATGCTAACATTTTTTAGTCCAATGACATGCTCACCATTGAGAAGTGTTTGCAAAGATCTCATATTGACATGGGCTAGTCGGCGGTGCCAAAGCCATCCCACATCAACTTTAGCCATTATACACGTGGCGGTTTTGGTGGGGACTTTAGAGAAGTCCACCACATACATACCATCCTCCACATGTCAAACGAAGGCTACATTCAGAGTTTTGCTCCACATCAAGGTGACCATGTCTTTATCAAAGAAATTGCAAAGGCACATCATGGCAAGTTGACGAACGGATAGTAGATTAAAGGCACAAGTATCAACTAGTAATACTTTCTCAATGGACGACTCTGGAGAAATTATTACTTTGCCAAGACCCAATACCTTTGACTTGTTTGCATCACCAAATTGGATACGGGTGGTTCGAGATGGTACAAAGTCAATGTACACCAACATGTCCTTGCTTCCGGTCATATGACTTGTAGCCCCGTTATCAAGTATCCATGAACCTCCACCGGAAGCCGCCACCTACATGAGATCTGTACTTGGATTTAGGTACCCATTCACGAATGGGTCCTCTTGCGTTAGTAACAAGGGTCTTAGGCACCCAAATGGACCATGCAATATAATCATCAAAGGAACCAACGAATTTGGCATAAACATGCCCATCATTAGTGCACCAAAGAACATAAGAACGGTTAGTTGGTCCGGCAAAGTCATTGGGGATGGCACCACCCCTTTTGGTCATGCCACCCGCAATGGCCTTTACCACCTTTTCTTGAGGATTCTCCCCTTCCTTCATAGAGGTGACTTCCTTTGAGGCAGAAAGGGCCTTGCCCTTCTTCTTTTTGTTCTTCTTTTTCTTGTTCTTCTTATTTGATGAGCTTGCACCAAAACCAATACCTTCCTTGCCAATGACCTCCTTTTGAGAGATCAAGAGATCATTAAGGTTCTTCTCTCCTTGAATGCAAGAAACAAGTCCCTTCTCAAGTTGCGCCTTTAACCTAGCGTTTTCCTCAATGAGAGGAACATTCTCACAACAAGGATTAGTGGAACTAGTTTTCTCTACCATAATAATAGGAGAAAAGGCATTAATCTCTTTAGTGAGTTGAATATTGGTTTCCTCATGTGTCTTCTTGAGAGCCATGATTTCATGCTTTAAGGACTTGTGGTCCTTTTCAACTTTCCCATGGTCCACAAGAAGTCTTTTATGTGCCTCAACAAGTTCATCATTTTTAGTATTGAGGTCACAAGCAATGGAATTAGAATGTTGAAGGTCAAGTTTTAGCTTAGAGATGACACTATCATGAGTCTCATCAAGAGACAACTTAAGCTCACGCTCCTCTTCAAGAGAATGAGATAGATCCCCTATTTCATCCGCATAGTCACGACTATGGCCTTGCAACTCGGTGATAGTCTCATCAAGTTGCTCAATGTGAGCATGGGCTTCACCCAATTGTTCCAAGAGAGCCAAAAAATGTCTCTTGGCTTCACCTTTGAGTTTGGACATGAATAGCTCAAATGCATTTTCTTCTTGTACCTTGGGCTCCTCATTTTCCTCCACACAATCCAACAAATATGGGTTAGTGGTGGTAAACGGTTTAGAGAGAGGAGTTACCGAGGTAGCCTTGGCCATAAGGCACTTGTGGATGATGTGAGGGTTCTCGTTGGGGGAGTTGAAGAGAGACGTTGATGAGGGAGATTCGATGGCGATAGCAACGGTGGCGGTTGCCACAATCTCACTGCCTTCTTCATCATCCTCATCACCGGAGTAGTATTATTCTTGTGCCACCAACCCCCATTGAGGTTTTTTCTTCACAAAGTTCTTGTTCAATGGTGACTTTTTCTTGTCCTTCCGGATGAGCTTGCCACCATGATCTTCTCTCTTCTCATAAGGACAATCCGCAACAAAATGACTCACTTTTCCACAATTGAAGCAAGTCCTTATCCTTTGGCCATTTGTCTTGAAGCTACTTGTGTTGGACTTGAAGTTCTTCTTGTCACCCCAAAATTGTCTTGATGCAAGAGCCATGTGCTCATTGTAAGCATACTTGGTGTCCTCCGGTCCAACGTCCTCTTTGTGACACCCCAAAATCAACCCGTGTACAGTAATCATACACGCAGGATACACGGCTGAGATTAGGGTGCCACGGTGAGAATATCACAGCACAACACTAAACACAAAAGGATAAACAAATATGTTACAATACCAGGGATCACGAGGATCCGAATACATAAGTCATACAAGCCATAATATCTGAGTACAGACATAGTTAGTCAAGTTTGGCCTTAAGAAGGCTAGCACAAATCACATCAGAGATACAGATCGAAAAGGCGAGGCCTCCTTCCTGGGATCCACCGAACTACTCCTGGTCAACAGGGAACTCGACATCGTAGTAGTCGCCTCCGAGGTGCTCCTGCTCCTGGGCTCCAGGCAAAGCGAAAAAGGGGAAATAAAGCAAAGGTGAGTATCTAGCATACCCGCGAGTCTTACATCCGCTACTAAGCATTATGCATTGTATCAACGGAAAGGGGAGGCTATATATAGTGGACTGCAAGATAGAAAGTCAGAGCAAGGATAAGAAGCTAGGCCTAACGAAGACTAGAATCTTCCGACGATGTCTTGCAGCATGAGGTAAGAATCAGCCAACAGTTTATATAAGCATAAAGTAACAATGCAGCAGAAGTTGCTGCAGCATTGTATAATATTAAGTTGTAATAATTAACCATGCCTCCGAGTTCACCTCCTCGACATCCCCGCGAGGAATAAAACCCAGAACCATACAGTTTAATAATAATAGTTTGTAGTAGTAAGATCCAGCTTCAGCATAGAGCGTCCTGTTACCGTGGACACGGCTATTCGAATAGATTAATCTTCCCTGCAGGGGTGCACTTGTGTTACACTACACGCACGGATCTCCAGGGTGGAGGTAACCTTGTTAGAGAACGCTCCACCGAGGCTATCCGACACTTCGTAGCCTATCTTTCAAACTCAACAGAGAGGTCATCCACCAGACTATATCCTATGTACACGGGGCTTTGGACCCTAACCCCGACGTACTCCTGCACGGTGCGAGGCTGGACGGTGAAGTTAAATCAAAGCAAATACAAATCACACTGCCGCGGCAAATAAGACAACACCACTTCCCGGCGCAGGCCGCGGTACTGCTGACGTCTGAAGAGTCCTCGGACGACACTATGAAGCAGAGGAGCCCATAACTCATAATTCCCACGGGTAGGTAGTGCGTACATGGCATATAGCCAACTCAAGACATTCACTGAACCATTAGTCATTTTATTCACTTGCGTGACAACCGTTATCGTTGCCTCGATTTAACTGACCCGCGGACAACGACAGCAGCCAGGACCACCAGTACATCGGTTCCTGCCCTGTCGTCCCACCAAGTCACTACGGTTACCAACAAGGTGAACCGTCTCCTTACCTTGTCTCGCGTGTGCTCCTGGAGGAGCTCGACTTTCGTGGTTTGGTAACTCTCGCCGCCGACGATCAGGGGCCAAGCATACCGGTACACTGGTCGTACCCTCCCTGTCGTCCCGTCGCAATACCACTCGCGGGCACCGTTGGGTCACCCGACTTCTTACCTGAAGGACAACCGTTGCTCAGGTACCTAGAGCGGCTATACAGAGTCAGCAACGAGTGGAGTACAAGGATTACTCCTTGATAGCTCACACTTGATGGTGGCTCGGCAGAGCCGAGCTAGGGAGCCTGAGGTGGTGTCTGCATTGTACCGTACCTGTGCAGTTATAATATTTGCATCCGCGTTCACTCCCCTGAGTGATCACGGCCCTCTATCTAATACTAGCTAACAATGCGCAGGGCTCACTGCTGAATAATGCATAATAATAATAGGCAGCATAGGATAAAGGAGGTACATCAAGGGGAGACAAAAACAGGCTATGCAATTGAATAGGAATGTAACGTAGCAGCAGCAGTAACAATGCCTAGTGCAAGAAATGTACGGAAAGATAGGCGATATCTGGGGAAGAGAATGGCTCTGCTTGCCTGGAAGCTCGACGATAGGGGTAGGGTCGTCGACGAAGTAGTCGTACTCAGCAGCGGTGTAGTCGACGGCAGCAGCGGGGTCTACCGGAGATTAAGGGGGGAAGATACAGTAAATAAACAACAAGCATATACAAACAGATGCATGACATGACAGATGAAATGTTAACGGTGTTCTAACGCATTGCAATGCACGTTGCTCGGAGCGGGAATTCATCCAGGGATGAACGGCCAGCTCCGGGTGATTATCGGACAAGGTGTCCGGAGGGGGGAGATATCATGCCGGAGGTGTCGTGGACATCCAACACATGTGTGGGTGGTGTATCCGGGTTAGTTGATCTATTCCGAACAACTTTCGTGTTCGAAATAAATTCATCCGGCAGGTTTTTATCGGCACCGGGAAATTATCGACAAACGGCCCGAAGGGGGGAATGTCGATGTTCGGTAAGTTAGAGGGGGTGGTAGACATATGGATAGCGTATTCGTATTCGTTATATTTTTCTGATCAATTTTCATGTATAAAGTTTTTGAATCTGAATTACGGTTTAAAAGATATTGAATTTTAAATTTTTAAATCAATTTAAATGATTTCTGGATTTTCTTTTATTAATAAAACCTAACATTATCCATAGAGGGTTGACTGGTCAAAGCTGACCAGTGGGACTCCCACTGGTCAGCCTCACATTTCTAATAAATCATTTTATTAAATAAAAACAGAGCCAGGACCCACATGTCATACTCGGTATTATTAACTAATTCATTTATCTTAAACAAACTGCCAGTGGGGTCCATCAGTCAGTCTAACAAGGGCTAATATCCACTTTATTATTTAAACCAACAGTTTTATTAGGGCCATGGGGCCCAACTGTCTATGAGGGGTGGGGGCTTAATCCAAAACGGTTTAACCAGGGGGGGGGGCGGGTTAGCCCCCGGCCAGCACGTCGGCGGCGAGCCGTGTCACGGCGGGGAGAGGGCAGCCTGAGCGGCGGCCGGAGCAAGTGCGACGAGGGCGCGGGCGGCGGTGCGGGCTGCGGTGGTCCAAAATCGGCGTGGCCGGCGACGCCAGTGAGGGGCATGGAGTAGCCACGAGCAGACGAGCCCTCCCGCGGCACGCAAGGCCCGGGGTGAGTGGCTGTTGGGGGGGGGCAGAGGAGGTAGTGCGTGCTGGTGGACGCGCAAGGCGTGTCCAAGGCGTGGCCAGGGGCGCGGTGCGCGCGGCCAGGGCGTGGTCCAGGGCAAGGGCGCGGCGAGCGCCGCTGGTTCATGGCGGGCGACGGACGCGGGAGAGAGGAACGAGTGCGGCGGCTCACAGGGAGGCTCGAGGAAGGTCTCGGGGAGGTCCTGTCGGCAACGCACGGGTCGCCGGAGTCCACGGCGGGTGGCGTTGGGGACGAGCCCGATGCGCGGCGTGCGGTGGCTCCCACCACAAATTGACGCGCGCAGTCGAGGTAGTCGTCGATGGGGAGCGTGCTGGACACGACGAGTGGGGCTGGATAGGACGGTGGCCTTGCTGGTTCTCAAGACGGCGGCCATGGCGGCCCGGTGGCACTTGGGGAGAAGCAGGTGAGGGGGAGAATAACAGGGGCTCGATCTAGGGTTTCAAGTGGGGGAGGTCAGGGGCGTCCTTATCCATGGGGGGGGGGCAGGTGAGAGGGGGAAGGGAGCAGGTGAGGTGGGTTGCATGGCTTGTGTGCCCCCTGTCCATGGCTACAGCGGGGGGGATGGGGGCAGGGGGGTTGGTGGGAGAGAGAAGGAGGAGAGAGGAAGGGGGCGGCCGGGGTGGGCCTCGCCCCCAGCAGGATTTAGGGATTTTTATTATTTTCTTAGCTTTTGTTTTCTTTTCTATCTTGTTTGGATTTTATTTGCCTACTAATACAATTTGGTAAAATATGCAAACTACACCAAAAATATTGTTGTAATTTAGTCTACTGCTAGAAAAATATTTGAACAATAATAAAATCATTTAGATTTTATTGATTGCACAAAATATTATATGGAGCTATTTTTGCTACTGTTTATATTTATCTGCATTATTTAAATAGTTAATAAAATATCATTTATCTTTTTATATGACCTATTAATTTTTAGGTATTTAATAAAAATGGTTTCACAATTTTTAGTGCATATAAAATTTTCACCTGTTTATTATAATTACCATGGAAATTCAATAATTCCCAAGCATTTATTTTATTTCATATTATTCCTAAAACACTTTAATAAAATATCCATTACTATATTAACATGGCCCTATGATGGCCAGGCAATTTTATTAATAGGTTTCACAACTTTGGTTTGATCTATGATTTCCATTTCCATATTAATTTTCAAAACAATTTTGATAACCCCACCACCTTGGGTTCATAATTTCCATTGACTTGTGATTCTTGTTGAGACTAGGAGTTTACTTGGTTTAGTAAACGGCAAGATGATTTAATAATCACCCATATCTTCTTGGAGCAAAATTATAATCGACAAATAATTGAAAATTTAATCAGGGTTGTAAATTGACAGAGCTATGATCAAAGGTGATCATGTCTTGATCGTCAACAGTAATGATCACTAACAGTGGAATCACTGTAGTGATTACTGTACTGGATCTGAGGGTGTTACACTCTTCATCCTCATCTTCCTCAACTTGAACTTCCTTAGCCTTCAAAAAGAGAGACAACATCTTGGTGCCACTTTGGCGAGCCAATTTCAGCTCGGCCGTGGAGTCCAAGATCTCCATGGCAACAAATTCATCCAATACTTGGTTGGAGGTCAACTCTCGGAAATCGGGCCTTTGATGAATGACCTTGGTGATATGCTTCTTGCGTAGCAGCATAGGCGTGATGAACTTCCTTTTTATCCATCCATCATCGGTGTCCATACTCCCATGATCCGTCATGGAGTTGGCAAGAGCCACCAACCTTTGATGAACATCCTCAGAAGATTCCCCTTCATTCCTGACAAAGTGATCGGCTTGATCTTGAATTTTGTCAAACTTGGAGCATCGTATGCTCGAGCTTCCCATGAGAGTCTTCTCAAGAAGATCCCAACACTCCTTGGCCGTTTCACACTGATACGTCCAAAACGTATCTATAATTTTTTCTTGCTCCATGCCTCTTTTGTGGGACATTGCTATGATATTGATGAACTTCCATACACTTTTGATCATATTTGGACTAACCTATCAACTCAATGCACCCCAGTGCCAGTTCCTGTTTTCTGCTGTTTTTCTATTTCAGGTTTCCGCCATATTAAAAGTGCTCCAAAAATTCGGGAAAAATCCGATAAAAAATCAGCGATACAGAAGCTTCGGGAATCACCGAGGGGGGCCAGAGGGGACCCACCAGGGCCCCAGGTGTCGTGGATAGAATCCTGACAATAGATATAGGGGTATGAACGGAGCTAAATGAATCTGTACGTACAGAGGGTTGACGCAAGAGGATTATACAGGTTAGGCCTCTCCGTAGAGATAAAAACCTTAGTCCTGTCCCAGGCTTACTGGGGTGTTCTTTCTTCAGAAAACTGAGAAGTGGAGAATGTTGCGCGTGCCCACACCGAAGGGGTGGGGGGCTTATATAGAGTGCGCCCCTGCCCTCTTAATGCCTCGGCTTAAATGAGTCTTAATTACAAGATTGAATGCATACTTAATTACAGAAACGGTCTGCCCATTACTACTAATAAAGGAGAAAAAACGCTCGCGGTATTGAATGCTTCCTGTCCGTTGCGTTCCTGTCTTCCGAGTAGGGGAGGACCCACCGATCACTTCCGAGTGGCGATCTACTCGGATCTTGCTGCACTTCCGAATAGCCGTGTATTCGGAAATGGCTTCTGATCTTCGAGTAACTTGTTACTCAGAGATTGTTGATGTTCCATGTTTTTTACTGGTCTTGTTTTGTTTGGGAATATAAGCGAAACCCAGGGCCTAAGGATACCCCCTGGTTTCCCTTACCTAGGGGTATGCCTTCAGTATTACCACGACAGTAGCCCCCAAGCGCTTTCGGGGGCTCGTCACTGAGGTGGCTGACACTTGCTAGCTTTTCTGAGGTATGTGGAGATTAAACTCAGTAAGAGGTCCGGAAGGGCTTTATTGATGTTTGAACTTTTCCCTCGAGTATGAGTTGGGAAGGTTAGCGGAAAAAATTGGCGACACTCAAACGTCTCTCGGAAGAGGTGGACTGAGGC
Organism: Bromus sterilis; assembly: GCA_950022295.1. Taxonomy (NCBI): domain Eukaryota; kingdom Viridiplantae; phylum Streptophyta; class Magnoliopsida; order Poales; family Poaceae; genus Bromus; species Bromus sterilis. Next base: position 109,374,758 of record OX465596.1, on the reverse strand, counting down.
CCCGGAAGGCGTGTCTCGGAGTAAAAGGCCTTAAACTCCATATGAATCAAATTTGTAAAGTTCAATGCCCTAAGACATCATGACGAGTCCTAGGCCATGCCACGTGGGACATTGATTCTTTACCCCCTGCGCCGGGTCTTACTGGTGGCCTGGCATTCTACGTCAGAGACGGGCCACGAGCGAGCTAGTTACTCGGATTTCGGCCCGAGTAACTGGGTGCGAGGTTTTTCGTCTCATGGGGAACCCTTAAGTGGTTCTTTTCGTGGTACTTCCGAGTGACAGCTTACTCGGACGCTGTAGGAGCTTAGTAATTTCTTCCGAGTGATGCCGTACTCGGGGAGTTTGGTCGGTGTGCGTTATGCTTCGGATCTTCCGAGTAGTTGGGGCGGTTCCGAGTTTTGGATCAAAATCAGATTCGGTATTTTACAGAGGATCTTGCCCTGTCAGAGAATCTTCTTGCCCAGGCAAGTGGGCGAACTGTTTGGGCCTGTCTCCTCGATTCCCGCGGCGGTCTTATAGTATAATAATTAACTACCCATGGGGAAGTGGGAGGGATTATTGGGAAGTGGAGCGGTTTTATGGGGAGAGCAACCGGCAGGCCCATTAGTGGGGCGCGGATCTGACGCGTGGCGGTTGCCGCTTCGAGCTATAAAACTGCCCCTACCTTTCGGTTTGGGGCAGATCCGCTCATTTCCCCTCCGCGCAGCCGTTCGCACTTCTCTCTCTCGCTTCGCCTGTTTCTTGCCTGCTCGATCCCGCCGCCGAGACGCCTCCGCCGGTCGCCCGTGCTCCATCCTGGGAGGCCGTCATTCGCGCTGCCCCTCCGCCGCCGCTGAGGCCATGTCTGCGGGAGAGTGGCTTCCGTCGATGGTGATGGAGGACATGCTACTGGGGTACCAGGATGTCGGTCTGGTCCCCCGCGATGGTTTCCGCCTTCCCGCGGCCGGGGAAGACGAGCCTGCTCCACGGGATGGAGAGAGAGTCCTTTTGCTGTCCCATGTGGATCATGGATTTTCTCTTCCTCCTCATCCCTTTTTCTTGGACTTTTTGGCTTTCACGGGTGCTCAACTTCATCACATTGTCCCCAATGCCGTTACCCTCCTCTCTAGCTTTTTCACCCTTTCTGAGGGATTCTTAGGCATAGAGCCCCACTGGCATCTTTTCCGTAGTATATACGCCATCAAGCCTCAGAAGGCGAAGAAGTCTGGGGAGGGTGGCGGTGTTGAATTCAATCATCTCTGTGGCGGCCTGTTTTTGGCCAAGAAGCAAGGGGTACAGTACTTCCCTTCTAGTCTGCCTGATTCTGTCAAGAACTGGCAGAACAGTTGGTTCTACTGCAAGGTGACCGAGGGGCCGGGGGTGCGTACCTTGCCGCCTTACTCGGACGTTAGGCTAACTTCCTCTCAGGGCTCGAATCCCCGACTTACCAATGCTGATAAGGAGCAGGTGCTCCCCTTGATGCGATAAGTCATCCGGCTGAAGAAGAATGGCTTAGACGCCATGGATCTGATAGCCACCTTTGTGGTTCGGAAGATTCAGCCTCTTCAGGCCAGAGCTCGGGGGATGTGGACATATTCCGGGTTGCAGGACGACACCCGTTATAGCAATACTGAGATGCCCATGGACGAGTTTGAACTTCAGATGAAGATGATAACCAGTGTGACCCACGGGCTTCAGACGACTGGCCGAGTGAGGCCCCTCGGCATCGAGAATCCTCCCACCTTGGTATGCCGATTTATGTCATGCGTATTTTGCGTGCGTTTCACTTGTTGGCTCTAACTCGGACTTCCCTATTTTTGCTAGGATTTTACCCAGTTCCGATCTTCTATCCCTCTGGCTCCGCAACAACCTGCCGAGGAGGATGAAGATAGTACCGCCGGTGCAGGGGTCGGAGTTGAGGCGGGGGAGGAACTGGAGCCCGAGGCAGCTCGGGCTCAGGCGGCGAGTCGGCGCGGGAGGGGCTTACTCGGACCCGTAAGAGGGCTCATACTCCGAGTGGCGAAGAGGGCAGCGGGAAACTTCCGCCCTTGAGCCTCAGCTCTGGGAAGGTTGCGCACATGAAGAAGAAGAAGCTTGTCACACTTGGGGGCCGAGAGGCTAATCCCCCAGGGGGTGTTGCTGTTGAAAAGGCCAAGGGGGATGGATCTGGTTCGGCCAAGGTTGCTTCCCCGAGGCGTGGCTTGAAGACCGTCCACAAGTAAGATTGTTAGTTTTCATATGCTTTGACGTTCTGCTGGTTTCCCAGGCCCGTTCTTAGTTGTTTTATTTTGCAGTGTTCATCCGAGTGGTTCTGAGACGTTACATGGGATTGATGATCCCGAGGCTGAAGCTATGGAGGATGTTAGTACTTGCGAGGTGACTGACTTTCCTGGAATGGACACTATTCCAGAAGATACTGCGGCTGTTGGTGAGAATTCTTCGCTGTTTTTGCTGAGACTTTTACCGCTGTCGTCTTTTCGCTTTTAATTGTTTGTTGTTTCTGCTGCAGACATGGATGTTGACTCTACTGCTGACCCAACTCGGGTTGCTTCCGAGCCTGCCGCTGCTGGGGTCAGTCCTCCTGAGGTGATAGTTCCTGAGGGGACGGTATCCTCTGGGTGTTGTTCACGAGCTGCCGCACCTAATGCTCCAGCTGGGGAGGCTGTTAAGGAGACCCCTGTCGCCTCGGCGGCTGCTCGAGGGAGTGAGCCTGCTGACTCGGTAGCCATTCCAGTTGGGGCCCTAGTGGAGAGTGCTATTGTTGGTGGGTTGAAGGAGTCATTGGTTAAGGCGACTCAATTTGAGCTACGGCTGCGGGAGTTAGCATCCGAGGCCGAGTTGGTGAAGTCCAACATGCACGTAAGTACTTACGTAAGTTTTCCTACCCACTGGGTGTGGCCCCCAAGGATCCGAGTAACTTTGCGAAGTTATTCAGAGTCTTTTGATAAGAGGTATTTATTCCAGTGAACTTCCAGTGGGAGCACTTCTTAGTGCACCCACTAGGTGTAGCCCCCAAGGCTCCGAGTAACTTTGAGAAGTTATTCGGAGTCTTTTGATAGGAGGTTTTTATTTCAGTGAACTTCCAGTGGGAGCACTTCTTAGAGCACCCAGTGGGTGTAGCCCCCAAGGCTCAGAGTAACTTTGAGAAGTTATTCGGAGTCTTTTGATAGGAGGTTTTTATTTGAGTGAACTTCCAATGGGAGCACTTCTTAGTGCACCCAGTGGGTGTAGCCCCCAAGGCTCCGAGTAACTTTGCGAAGTTATTCGGAGTCTTTTGATAGGAGGTTTTTATTTGAGTATGGTATTCCTCTTGTCTTCATAGGAGGCATGCAAGCTTGGGTCGGCCTTCGTGAAGTTGCAGGAGGAGAATACTGCTGCCAAGAGTGCGTACGAAGCGCTGCTTGAAGAGCATAACAAACTGAAGAAACAACATGATGAGGACAATGGTAAAAACTCTTGAGCTGTCATTTTTCATCTCCTTATTTTTTCGTTTGATGTTCTTCTTGCAGAGGCGGCGAAGAAGGCCTTTGATGCGAAAGTCAAGGAAAACTACGATTTTGTTGCTAAGATGAAGAAGGAAATAGACCAGGTTGAGAAACGGGCCAAGGCTCAGAAGGCTTTGGAGACAAGTCTGCATTATTACAAACAGGCAGTGAAGGAAAATGAAGCTTGCATCTCGAAGCTGGAGTCTGATTTGGAGAAATTATCCGAGCTGCGTGCCGAGGATAAGAAGAAACATCAAGCCGAGTTGGAAACCACTCGGGAGGCGGTGAAGACAGCTGAAGAGTATTGCGCTGGGCGGTTTGCCGTTTTCAGTGAGACCTTGTCTGGTGAGTTTTGTCGTCCGAGTTGTGATAGGGACTTATTTCCAAGTATTCTATTGTGTACTCATCTTATCCTTTGATGCATCATATGGAACAAATCCGAAGGCCGAGCAAGCACGCATGGCCGACTTTGCGGAAGTCATGAAGAGGGATAACTATACGCCAGTGACCTGGCTCGGGGACTACTCACCATGAGGTGTGCTAAAGCGAAGAAATTTGCTGAAGAAGTTATGGGTGCTACCCTGGCTTTGAAGAGCAAGCTGTCACCTGATGAGGGAAGCAGGGTGAAATTAGACACTGTTGTGCCCGTCCTCCAGGAGGCCCCTCATCAACTGGCCCGCTAGAAATGCTCAGCGTCATGGAGCGGTGCAAATTACGCACTGGCGTTGACCAAGGCGCATTTTCCGGAGCGGGTCCATAATCTTGAGCGGGTTGGTGGTGGAGATCCGAAAGAAGGTCAGAGCTGTACCCCCTTCCTTCCGCATTATGCTGAAACTGCTAGCCGAATTGCCCTGATGCCCGATCTGGACTTCTTTGTTGAGTCAACTGGCGTAACCAGTGAGTCTGACGAGGCGGGCGAGGAATGAGTGAAGTGTAGTAAAAAACACTGGTTTGAGATTTGCCTCGGGATGCCGAGTGGATCTGTAATAAGTTGCACTGTGTGGTTGTGCCGTGACACTCCTTCGTTTGGTTGATGAACTCGTATTTTGTTTCTTTGTGGGAAACAAACATTTCTACCGATGCTTGTTTTTCTTTTTGTGTGAATTTTCTAAGTTTTCATTGGAGCTACGCATAATTTGGAAGAAAACCTGATTTTATCGCTTTAAGCAGCCCCCAAGTTTCCTGAGACTTGAAAGTACTTAGAAATTTTTTCTATTGATGATCTTGTAGACAAGATCCTCAATGCATATGATGTTGTGCTTCCCCAAGCCTGTGGGGCGTTGGTGAGCACTTACAGTAAGTTTTTCTAAGTTCTCGTCCGAGCTGCGCACAGCTCGGATGGAAAACCTGATTGACAGTTTTCGTCCGAGATGCGCACAGCTCGGAGAAAAACTTGTTTTTACAACTTTAAGCAGCCCCAAGTCTCCTGAGACTTGAAAGTACTTAGAAATTATTTCTATTGATGATCTTATAGACAAGATCCTCAATGCAGATGATGTTGTGCTTACCCAAGCCTGTGGGGCGTTGGTGAGCACTTATAGTAAGTTTTTCTAAGTTCTCGTCCGAGCTGCGCACAGCTCGGATGGAAAACCTGATTGACAGTTTTCGTCCGAGCTGGGCACAACTCGGAGAAAAACCTGTTTTTACAACTTTAAGCAGCCCCCAAGTCTCCTGCGACTTGAAAGTACTTAGAATTTTTTTCTATTGATGATCTTGTAGACAAGATCCTCAATGCAGATGATGTTGTGCTTCCCCAAGCCTGTGGGGCGTTGGTGGGCACTTATAGTAAGTTTTTCTAAGTTCTCGTCCGAGCTGCGCACAACTCGGATGGAAAACCTGATTGACAGTTTTCGTCCGAGCAGCGCACAGCTCGGAGAAAATCCTGTTTTTACAACTTTAATCAGCCCCAAGTCTCCTGAGACTTGAAAGTACTTAGAATTTTTTTCTATTGATGATCTTATAGAAAAGATCCTCAATGCAGATGATGTTGTGCTTCCCCAAGCCTGTGGGGCGTTGGTGAGCACTTATAGTAAGTTTTTCTAAGTTCTCGTCCGAGCTGCGCACAGCTCGGATGGAAAACCGGATTGACAGTTTTCGTCCGAGCTGGGCACAACTCAGAGAAAAACCTGTTTTTACAACTTTAAGCAGCCCCCAAGTCTCCTGCGACTTGAAAGTACTTAGAAATTGTTTCTATTGATGATATTGTAGACAAGATCCTCAATGCAGATGATGTTGTGCTTCCCCCAGCCTATGGGGCGTTGGTGAGCACTTATAGTAAGTTTTTCTAAGTTCTCGTCCGAGCTGCGCACAGCTCGGATGGAAAACCTGATTGACAGTTTTCGTCCGAGCTGCGCACAACTCAGAGAAAAACCTGTTTTTACAACTTTAAGCTGCCCCCAAGTCTCCTGAGACTTGAAAGTACTTAGAATTTTTTTCTATTGATGATCTTGTAGACAAGATCCTCAATGCAGATGATGCTGTGCTTCCCCAAGCCTATGGGGCGTTGGTGAGCACTTATTGTAAGTTTTTCTAAGTTCTCGTCCGAGCTGCGCACAGCTCGGATGGAAAACCTGATTGACAGTTTTCGTCCGAGTTGCGCACAGCTCAGAGAAAAACCTGTTTTTACAACTTTAAGCAGCCCCCAAGTCTCCTGAGACTTGAAAGTACTTAGAAATTTTTGCTATTGATGATCTTGTAGACAAGATCCTCAATGCATATGATGTTGTGCTTCCCCAAGCCTATGGGGCGTTGGTGAGCACTTATGGTAAGTTTTTCTAAGTTCTCGTCCGAGCCGCGCACAGCTCGGATGGAAAACCTGATTGACAGTTTTCGTCCGAGCTGCGCACAGCTCAGAGAAAAACCTGTTTTTACAACTTTAAGTAGCCCCAAGTCTCCTAAGACTTGAAAGTACTTAGAAATTTTTTATGTTGATGACATTTTAGACAAGATCCTCAATGCAGATGATGTTGTGCTTCCCCAAGCCTATGGGGCGTTGGTGAGCACTTATAGTAATTTTTTTAAGTTCTCGTCCGAGCTGCGCACAGCTCGGATGGAAAACCTGATTGACCGTTTTCGTCCGAGCTGCGCACAGCTCGGAGAAAAACTTGTTTATGAAAAAATAGATTGAACATGACACGCTATGTGTATGGAATAATATTTATTCAAATCTTACAAGCGTGCTGATGCATAGAAACGTCGCAATAACTGGGCGTTCCATGCATGAGGCTCTTCTATCTTATTAGTTACAATGTAGAGGTGGTAGGCCCCATTATGCAGTACTCTAGAGATGATATGTGGGCCTTCCCATGGGGGAGCTAGTTTGTGATCCGTAGTTTGCTTAATTTGAAGTACCATGTCGCCCTCTTGGAAGGAGCGGGCTCGGACATGTCGGTCGTGGTATCGGCGAAGGTCTTGCTGATAAAACGCCGAGCGGGTGAGAGCTAAATTTCGTTCTTCTTCCAGGAGATCAACGCCATCTTGTCGTGCTTCTTCGGCTTCGGCTTCTGTGTACTGGATTATACGGGGGGCATTGTGCTTGAGGTCACTCGGAAGGACTGCTTCTGAACCGTAGACGAGGAAGAAGGGGGTTGACCGAGTTGAGTGATTGGGAGTTGTACGCAATCCCCACAAGACTGAGGGGAGTTCATCAACCCAGGCGCCCGCTGCTTCCTGTAGGTCCCGAAGTAGCCGAGGCTTGATTCATTTGAGTATTAGTCCGTGTCGGGACCCGGGGTTAGCGTATGCAAGCCTCGCTACAACACAATCATATGGAGAGCCGAAAACCGTACCCACTTGTCTAAGCAGACAAGTCCAAGCACAGAACGTTCTCTGAAAGCATCAAACGTGAGGGGCATCCCATCCAGGCCGGATGATCAACTGAAATGGGTCCTCACCGTCCGCACACAAGTCTAAATGATATGGGTGGTGAACTCCCATACTCATAGACAAGTCGCCTCAACCATACTGTCGATTGTATTATAACCCTTACATAGACTTACTCCAGCCCGATCACTTAGTCGGGGTCTAGGGCGGGCTCGATCATACATCAAAGTGTGCACGAGACGGAGTCTCGGGCAATCGCATCGCGATGCCCCAAGCTGCGCACATCTAAGGGCCACTTGGTGTATAAAAGACCGCCAGCCAGATCACAACTAAGGTCTCGAAAACCCATACAAAGACATGTATGTTATAAACATACACGCAGCACACATGCCTTGTATGAACAGCAGGTACAAAGACATGTATGTTATAAACATACACGCAACACACATGCCTTGTATGAACAGCAGGTATCATTGCAATTCTCTACAAAGTATACAACTTTATTAATAACTCTTACAGAGTGCACACAGAGATCACAAGCATGTGATCCAACATTACAACAGACAAGCGGAAGCAAAGTAGGTCTGAGTACAGACAAGTTTAACAAATGGCTTAGAGAAGCCTTATCTAAAAACAAGTCCTCCACGAGGGAACCAGTCGTCTGAATGGGACTACACTAGCTTGGTCTTGGTCTGAGTCTTCATTCTTCGAGCTTCGGTAAAAGCCACCATCGGGGTCGGTGGGTTCATCTAAAACATAGAATAAGCAAACGTGAGTACAAAATCGTACTCAGCAAGACTTACATAGGAGCTATACTACTCATGCATATGTATCAAGGTAAAGGGAGGTGGGGTTTCACTTGCAGAAGTGCCAACTTTGACTTGGCTAGTCCTGAACTACGAGTACCAGACTTGAGGTAAGAAGCGTACACGAGTCCACTACATCTCTTCAACCAATTACACCACTATGGTGACTTCCTCGACTTCCCCGCGAGAAAGCACGCCATAGCACTCACACTTATCTTGGTGTGTTTTAGAAGTATCCAGTTCAAGTTGTCTAATAATCAAGCTAAGCTTTCCAAGCAGTCCTTAACCGTGGATGCGGCTATTCGAATAGTTTTGTTAACCCTGCAGGGGTGTACCGCTACACACACGTGTCATCAGTTACCGCCTTTTGCGTGTCACCATTCAAGAGATGACAGCGAGGATGCCACCACAACACTTCACCCACCGCTCCGTTCTAGTCCAGAGAGTCGCCTCTCTGAGGGGGATCCGTATGGAAGTCCGGCTGAGGTTCCAGTACAGCCTCAAACGATGTGTGCAGGGTCCCAAGCCGGTCTTGAAAAGCCGTTCATCCACTTCGCAGACCGTGCCATAGCCCTACCAGAACTCCGAACTACTACGACTCTTGGGGTTCGAACGGGGTGAGGTACTAGGATGAGAGGGGTCAGTGAGCCCAATGTGTGGTTGTACTCTTCTTCTTGGATCACCACACAAGAACTCGGACTTAAGGCGGTGTTCAACGAGACAACCCACTGTGTACTCCTACACAGCCTCTCATCGTTCACCTTGTATTAGGGTAGATTCACCAACACATTTCACTTTCATCAACACCATGTTTACCATCATCCCGACTCACATCAAAAGCAACCTCATTGTACCACTAAGCATGCAATAAGCAGTAACAGTTGCAGGGGCCACATGATATCAACCAACTCCTACATCTGCTAGGATTGTGGTTTTCTTACTACTGTGACAAGATGATAGCTCATGCAACGGATATGGTTTCAACTATGCGGTAGAAACGTTATCATGGTGATCATCCTAAACAATGCATAAGCGAGACATGAGAGGGAAGTGGGATTTTATCGACATGATCAATGGGGGTTTGCTTGCCTTGCTGACGGGGTTCAGTCACGGGGTCTTCAACGAAGGGGGTGATCTCGGGTTCCGGCTCCAGTTCTATCAGCAACATGACAATCATAGGATCAACATAATATACAATGCACAATCACATGAATAAGATTTCAATGGTGATGTTCAAGGTACTGATGTGTTGAGCATTCCATTTAAAAGGAGTATATTGCATTTGAAACGCAAATTCAAACTCCATTTGATTTACCGATGAATTTCAAATGCATTTAAATGCATGAAAGTTCATTTGATAAGTTTGATCATGAAGTGATGTTGTATAGTTGAAGTAATGTCTCTGATGTGTGGATGAAACCATTGGAATTAAGGGTGTTGCAAAATCATTTGCAAAATCACTCCAAATTTGAATTTGAAAAGGACCCATATGCATGTTTGCTACTGTTCACCCAGTTTAAAATGGTCAAACATGAAAAAAATTGCATATTCATAATCCTTGTATTTTTCTGATAATTTTCGACATATTATTTGTCCAATTTGGAGTAAAAATGAATTTTCTATGATTTATTGAAGTTTTGGCCATTTTCTGTAATTTCTGGAATAATCTAAAATGATTTAAATGCTTTACTGCGTCAGCCTGGCGCAGTGCTGACGTCAGGGGGCAGCTGACGAGTGGGGCCCTGCTGTCAGCCTTAGTGGGGGGTTAACCCCTGTTTAAATAAGCGCACAGAGGGGGATTAGGGGACTGGGGCCCACATGGCAGTGAGGTTAGGGGGGATTAGCTTAGGTTTAAGGGCTCTAGTGGCGGGTTGCCGGAGCTCTCGCCGGAGAGCTCGCCGGACTTGGGTTTTCGGCACAGGGCGAGGAGGGGAGACCACGGGCGTGCTCCTTTTTGTCTTGCGCATCCAGCGTGGTCGGAGGGGCCAAGGGCATGGCCTCTGGCCACGGCTACGTCAAGGAAGCGGCGGCCGGAGCCTCTGTGCTCGTCGGGGAAGGGCTGCAGGGCGCGGGAAAAACAACGGAAGGAGGGGATCGAGGCAGAAGCTCACCCTGGTGAAGATGGGATGGCCAGCGTTGTCGGAGAAGAACCGGAGAGGCTTCAATTTGTCGCCGGATTCGTGTCGGCCGGCGGGGAGGAATTGGGGCTCGCGTCGTCCTGGGGCGTCTTCTGCTCAAATTGAGGCAGGGGATCGACGTAGACGGCGGTTTCGGACGCTTTGGATAAGTTGATGCGGCTCGGGGAGCTTGGTCGCCGCGTCGGGGCGCCGTCGCGCTCCGTCTAGGTCATGGGTGGGGGAGGTTCTTCGCCGGGGAGGAAGGGGAAGGTGACCAGAACGAGGGGGAAGGCGTGGGGGGGGGGGAAGAACAGAGCAGTTGCGTGGCGCAAGAGAGGCGAGGGAGGTGGCCTAGAAGCCTCGGGGCGTCGCGGTGGCGTCGGCGCGTGCCCTGCCTCCACGCAGCTGTGCGTGTGCCTGAGGAAGAAGACAAGGGCGCTCGCGGGCTGGGCCAGGTGGGCCTTTGCCTAGGCGAAAGGTAAGGTTTCTCTGCTTTTTTCTTTTTATATTTTCTGTAAATTGATTGACCTAGCTATTTAAAATAGCTAGGCATTTTATTAAATGCCAATATTTTTTATATGGCCTCATAAAATCTAGAGCTAGCCACTTATAAAATTTGAGCATTTTTAAAATTCAAATAATTTGAATTTTAATTCAATTAGGGTTTTATTTCATTTCCAAGGCATTGTTTGAAAATTAGAAAATTCCATGAGCATGGGATTGATCCCAAACCATTTTTAAAATGATCAGCATCATTTATAGGAATTTTCCAAATGTTCAAATGATTTTTGGAAAAAGATTTTTATCTGGCCATTTGATTTAAATTCTCAGGGCTTTTCTTTTCCCCATTTTTGAATTTTCTTTTGAATTTTTGCATGATGCAAAGGCACAATAAAACCCTAGCACTTACCTAAGTTGGGGTTCTGACAACTCGCCCCCACTCAAAAGAATCTCGTCCCGAGATTCAGAAGTCGTCGGGAGGAAAGAGGGGTACTCGGCACGGAGGCGGTCTTCTCTTTCCCATGTTGCTTCTTTCTCGGAGTGGTGTGACCACTGAACTTTCAGAAACTTGATCTTCTTTCGGCGAGTGACACGCTCTGCGGAATCAAGAATACGAACGGGGTAATCTCGATAAGAAAGGTAATCTTGGAGATCAAGCGTTTCATGGTCGACTTCGCGGATGGGGTCCTTGAAGCAGCGCCTGAGTTGTGACACATGGAATACATCATGTACTCGGAAAAGGTGCGGCGGTAGTTCAAGTTGGTAGGAAACTTCTCCACGTTTAGCAAGAATGCGGAAAGGTCCGATGTAACGTGGGGCCAACTTGCCTTTGATACCGAAACGTTGGGTTCCCTTCAGAGGAGTAACCTAAAGGTAAGCCTTCTCATCCAGATTGTAGCTTTCTTTCCTATGATGACGATCATAGTAGCTTTTCTGACGAGACTGTGCGGCTTTCAATTGATCACGAACAATGCGAACTTGCTCTTCTGCTTCCATGATCATATCCGGTCCAAAGAATTGTCTTTCACCGGTTTCTGACCAGTTAAGGGGTGTTCGACATCGTCGTCCATAAAGGAGTTCAAAAGGAGCCATGTTCAGACTAGATTGAAAACTATTGTTATATGCAAATTCGGCGAATGGCAGAGATTTCTCCCAATTCTTTCCGAATGACAGAACACAAGCTCTGAGCATGTCTTCCAAGATTTGATTAACCCTTTCGACTTGACCGCTAGACTGAGGATGAAAAGCTGTACTAAAGGAGAGATGAGTTCCCATAACACTCTGAAAGCTTCCCCAGAATCTAGAGGTGAAAAGGCTACCACAATCAGAATTGATTTCCAAAGGAACACCATGAAGAGACACAATTCTAGAGACATACAAGTCCGCTAACTGGCTAGCAGTTATAGACTCGCGAATTGGAAGGAACTGAGCAACTTTGGAAAGTCTATCTATGACAAGAAGATGGCATTGTTTCATTTCTGGGTTTTTGGAAAGCCGGTGATGAAGTCCATACCGACTTTGTCCCATTTCCACTCGGGAATACGCAAAGGTTGAAGTGTACCAGCAGGTCTTTGATGTTCTGCCTTAATGCGACGACAAACATCACATTCGGCAACAAATTGAGCAATGTCTCTCTTCATCCTAGTCCACCAAAATCTCTGGCGTAGATCTCGGTACATTTTTGTGCTACTAGGATGAATCGAGAGGGGTGTGTCATGGGCTTCTTTGAGGATGAGTTGCCTTAGATCTCTATTCTTAGGTACTACCAAACGATTTCCAAAGAATACCGTTCCTTTAGTATCTGTGGAGAAACATTTAGCAACTCCGCTAGCAATGTTCTCCTTGATCCGGCGAACACCTCGTGCACGCCCTTGGGCAACTATGATTTTATCCTCAAGGGTTGGTTTCGCCACCAAGTTGAAAAGAGATCCACGAGGAACAATCTCGAGGTTAAGCTTTCGAAATTCCTCATGAAGAAGTGGTTGATACTGTTGTAACATGAGGTTGTTACAATACGACTTACGACTTAGTGCATCAGCCATGACATTGGCTTTGCCTGGGGTGTAAAAATTCCTAAGTCATAATATTTTATCAACTCAATCCAGCGTCTTTGCCTGAGATTAAGATCTGGCTGGGTGAAAATGTATTTGAGGCTTTGGTGGTCGGAATAGATCTCACAACGATTACCAAGGAGGTAATGTCGCCAAGTTGTTAGGGCATGAACTACGGCAGCGACTTCAAGGTCATGGGTAGGATAGTTCTCTTCATGTGGCCGCAACTAGCGTGAAGCATAAGCTACCACACGTCGATCTTGCAGAAGTATGCATCCTAACCCTTGCCGTGATGCGTCACAATAAATCTCGAAATCCTTTTTGGTGTCTGGAGGTGCAAGTACGGGTGCAGAAGTCAATCTTCTTTTTACCTCTTGAAATCTTTCCTCGCACTTGGGAGTCCATAGGAATTTCTTATCTTTCTTGAGGAGTTCAGTAAGAGGCTTTGCAACTTTAGAGAAGTTCTCGACGAAGCGACGGCAATAGCTGGCTAGGCCAAGAAAACTCCTAACTTGCTTGACCGATTCAGGTGCAGTCCAGTCAAGGACGGCCTGAACTCTCTCGGGATTCAAAGCAATGCCTTTTGCAGAAATCACGTGGCCTAAGTAGGACACTTCTGGTAGCCAAAATTCACACTTGGAGAATTTAGCATACAGGCGATGCTCTCTAAGTTTCATCAATACCAGCCTTAGGTGTTCGGCATGTTCTTCTTCGTTCTTCGAGTATATAAGGATGTCATCGAGGTAAACCACGACGAACTGGTCCAAATAGTCCATGAAGATCGAGTTCATCATGCGTGAAAAAGTGGCGGGGGCATTGGTTAAACCAAAGGACATGACGGTGTACTCGTAAAGACCATAACGAGTAGTAAAAGCCGTTTTGGGAATGTCCTCGTTTCAGATTTTGATTTGATGATAACCTAATCTCAAATCGATCTTGGAGAAGACAGAGGATCCTGCAAGTTGATCATAAAGATCATTGATCCTGGGCAGTGGGTACTTGTTCTTTATCGTCGCTAAATTTAGCGGGCGATAGTCTACGCACATCCTTTCTGTTCCATCTTTCTTCGTTACGAACAGAACGGGGCAACCCCATGGCGATGAGCTAGGGCGGATGAACCTTTTTCCAACAAAGCTTCCAGTTGGGTTTTAAGCTCAGCTAAATCACGTGGGGCCATTTTGTATGGGCGTCTAGAAATTGGTGCGGTTCCTGGGGCAAGATCCACTATGAACTCTACACATCTGTCGGTTGGCATGCCCGGCAGCTCTTCAGGAAAGACATCCGGGAAGTCACGAACCACCGGAACATCTTCGAGGTCGGGAAGGGGAAGCAATTTCAAAGAATGCACCTGGGTTCTTGTTCTTGGTGAGGAGTAAGCTATTGTCTGGCCTGAAGGATGTGTACGTCTAACTGACTTGGCTTTACAATCAAGAAAAGCATGTTTTCTTGATAACCAATCCATAGCAAGGATGACATCAATGTCTGAAGACTTGAGGGCTATGAGTGAAGCAAGGAATACTAAACCCTCAATTGCAATTTGATTGCCATGGCTTACTCTATTAGTTTGCCATTTGGAACCAGGAGTTTGAATGATCATAGGGGTGAACATTTCATCAAAGGATATCTCATGCCGAAGTGCATAAATCTCCGACATGAATGAGTGAGATGCTCCTGGATCGAAAAGAACAGAAGTGGGAACAAAATTGACTGGGAGCGTACCAAGAATGACGTCGGAAGTACTATCAGTTTCCTCAACAGAGATTTGGTTCACACGTCCAAGATTTGTGGAAGTGAAAGGCTTGGTGGTGGGAACCGTCGGGGGTGGTTTGGCACGAACAGTGGGGTTTCCGTTGGCATGGGGTGGAGCATTCTGACTGACGGGGCACTCACGAGAATAGTGACCAGGCTGGCCACATCTAAAGCAGGCTCCAAAGATAGTGCGGGGAGCTAGGTTGTTTGGTGGAGCTGGTGGACGAGGCGGCACAAAGGATGGCCTCGGTGGGTTGTTTTGGGGAAACAAACTGTTAGGAATCCAGATCATACGCTTCTGAGGGCATGAACTGGAAGAAGGGGTAAGCTCAAGAGCATGTTTGCGAGACTTCTCGAAAACTTCATTGCCATGCTCAGCTCTGAAGGATCTGTTGACTAAATCCTCAAAGGTGGCAAACTCAAGGAGGTTGAGATCATGACGAATGATGGGGCTAAGTCCCTTGCGGAACCTTGCCTGCTTTCTGGCATCGGTGGTGATCTCATCTTGGGAATAACGAGCAAGACGGTTTAATTCCCTCACATACTCATGAATGGACATCTCTCCTTGATTTAGATTGCAGAACTCTTCCTTCTTGCGCTCCATCAACTCATCCAGAATGTGGTACCCTCGAAAGGCAACACAGAACTCTTGCCAAGTCACTACGTGACCATCTAGCTGCATTGCAACATAGTTCTCCCACCACTGAAGAGCAGCACCTTCCAAGAAGTATACCGCGAAAATAACTCGGTCATCGGGAGCAACATGTGCCGTATCAAGCTTACGCTCGATGGAACGGAGCCAATCATCAGCTTCGAGGGGCTCAGAGAACATCGGAATACCGGTGGCTTGAGGAGGATGACGTCCTGAATGTTCACAACCACATTGCAATGGTGGGTGGTATTCTACTCGATGAGCTCCAGAAGGCGTGTTTGATCACGTCTATTCCGCTCGGCTTCGATCATGATTTCCGCCGAAGAAGGCGGGGTTGGAGGTTCATCATCATTTCGATTCCGATCACGGTCTCGATTCCGAAGAACAGCAGTAGGAGTTCCACCTGACATCCCGTGTGATAAAAATCAACAATCAGAACAGGTTGTACGATGGAGTCAAGGATAAAAGGATATGATTTCAGAAGGAGAAGACTATAATGCAAAGGCAATGATTCAAAGAAACACGGGATAATTCCGGCAGCATAACGGCTACACCGGGATGGAAAACAAGACAACCTCGAGGAAATTGGACAGAACTTCTTCAAGGAACTCAAAACACGAAGACTCTGGACAACCACAACCATCCTACGGCTATAAGGAGGCAAACAACGAGATGTTCTAATCAAACATAGATGAGCCTAGTCCTATCATCCCGTAGAAAAGATAAGGGTGACTCAGAACTCAGATCGATGAGGGTAAGGAGAAAAAGAAGCCTTACATTGTTCCCTTATATTCCCAGAGTAACTATATAACTATAGCAAGCTAGACTCGACTTCGGCCAACGCTGATAATCCTACAGTCAGTCCTGCTCTGATACCAAGTCTGTCGGGACCCGGGGTTAGCGTATGCAAGCCTTGCTACAACACAATCATATGGAGAGCCGAGAACCGGACCCACTTGTCTAAGTAGACAAGGCCAAGCACAGAACGTTCTCGGAAAGCATCGAACGTGAGGGGCATCCCATCCAGGCCGGATGATCAACTGAAATGGGTCCTCATCGTCCGCACACAAGTCTAAATGATATGGGTGGTGAACTCCCATACTCATAGACAAGTCGCCTCAACCATACTATCGATTGTATTATAACCCTTACATAGACTTACTCCAGCCCGATCACATAGTCGGGGTCTAGGGCGGGCTCGATCATACATCAAAGTGTGCACGAGACGGAGTCTCGAGAAATCGCATCGCGATGCCCCAAGCTGTGCACATCTAAGGGCCACTTGGTGTATAAAAGACCGCCAACCAGATCACAACTAAGGTCTCGAAAACCCATACAAAGACATGTATGTTATAAACATACACGCAGCACACATGCCTTGTATGAACATCAGGTATCATTGCAATTCTCTACAAAGTATACAACTTTATTAATAACTCTTACAGAGTGCACACAGAGATCACAAGCATGTGATCCAACATTACAACAGACAAGCGGAAGCAAAGTAGGTCTGAGTACATATAAGTTTAACAAATGGCTTAGAGAAGCCTTATCTAAAAACAAGCCCTCCACGAGGGAACCAGTCGTCTGACTGGGACTACACTAGCTTGTTCTTGGTCTGAGTCTTCATTCTTTGAGCTTCGGTAAAAGCCACCATCGGGGTCGGTGGGTTCATCTAAAACATAGAATAAGAAAACATGAGTACAAAATCGTACTCAGCAAGACTTACATAGGAGCTATACTACTCATGCATATGTATCAAGGTAAAGGGAGGTGGGGTTTCACTTGCAGAAGTGCCACCTTTGACTTGCACTACTAGGGAATAGCCTTATAGTGGCGCACTGTTTTTGAGTTTAGTGGCCCATTAGGGATGCGCCACTAACTACAAGCCACTAATAAGGGCTTAGAGGTGGCGCATTCTGGATGCGCCACCCCTAAGGCCCTTAGGCGTGGCGCATCTCATAATGCGCCACCTCTAAGCTCTTAGGGGTGGCACATTCTGGTATGCGCCACGCCTAAGGGCCTTAGGGGTGGCGCATTCGCAGTGCGCCACTAAGTCCTGACAATATGCGCCACTAAATAATTACAGAAAACAAAAAAAAAGAATTACATAAAAGAATAAAAGCATTACAGATATTTTTATTATATTACATAAATGCAAAATACAATATAACAATGAGGCCAACAATTATTGATACAAAAGAATTGCAATATAATTTTTATTACAAAGGTTTAGAAGCCAACAAGATTCACAAGATTACATTCCATCACAAAATTACAATGAGTCCAACAATTATTGAAAACCGAAAGCTACTTTCGTCATCACTACTTGTTTGCTCTTCAACCTGCACAAAACAAAGCTTTAGAGGTCACATCCATCATACCAAAGGAGAACAAAGCAATCTAGCATCTATTCTTATCAACAACTTAAAGCAAGTCGATGAATGGTGAAAAGCATGCACATATGCATAAAAATGCATATGCAGTGACCTTTATACACAAAGAGCACCAAGAGTATTTGACACTACCATCTAGTACACAAAGAGTACATCCAAATTACATCCAAATTACACAAAGAGTACATTCAATTAATTGTTTTGACTCGGCTCGGGGAATGGGCGGCATCCTTCTTTCGTCATGAAAGGCCTTGTGTCACGCAGGGCCTTTAGGCGGACTTCTATCTCCCCATTGGATGGTGCAATGTTGGAGTGGAAGAGCGACCCCCTCATTTGTACTTCATGACGGATGATAGTCGCCATCTGCGCTTGGATGTGAAAGAACTCCTCCTTCAGATTTGCATCGGCGATTTCCGCCTTCCTTTCAGCCCACGCTCTGAGATGACTTGGCAGCGTAAGGTTGCGTTGTTCCTGTACAATCGCCCTCATGTGATGAAGGGCGTAGTACGCATCCCTCAAACTGGCAGCCGGCTGCTTGACGCACGGGAACTGCGTTACGTGGTTGAACACGTTCACGCCAGGCTGATTTTTCCTGAACTTGTGCTTCATGATCTTGCCTCCGGCTTTTATGTAGCCGACGAGAGCATCATCCAAAACTCTCATGATATACTTGTAATCTTTTTTGTTCACACTCCCCGAGTCTAAATACACGGCATGCGAGTGTTGCGGTGAAAAGCAGATGAGCACGCAGTCTTGATCCTCACTGCATAATTAAAACAATCCAAAAGGAATGTTGGAAGAGGACAATGGAAAGCTAAGAAAGCATATATGCTACGGAGGCGAGCGAATGACTTACTTGGGAGAGTAGGTCATAAGAAATGAATCTTTGTCGGTGTTCCGTAGCATGAAGTCTGTGATGTACCCCGCCGCGAGAGCCGCGTCCCCGTCGTCCATCAAGATGCTTTCACGCAAGTAGAAGGGGTCCAATATCGCGACGCTCGGGGTCTTATCTCTCCTGATACTCATAGAAAGGCTGAGCGAGAACAGACGGATAAGGCTATGGTCCAGCCGCTTGAGATGGTACAAATTGAAGATCTCCGAAAACCGTAGGATTATCATATCCGCGGGGATAGTGTTGATGAAGCCCATGTTGAGTG
Source organism: Bromus sterilis (assembly GCA_950022295.1). NCBI lineage: Eukaryota > Viridiplantae > Streptophyta > Magnoliopsida > Poales > Poaceae > Bromus > Bromus sterilis. Next base: position 109,356,043 of record OX465596.1, on the reverse strand, counting down.
GCACCTTGGCCATGAAAACCGGGTACGAGGGATTCTCTTCTCGAAAAAGAATCTTCTCTAATGCCATAATATTATGATGCACACTCTGCATATCGGAAGTTGCAAGGTCCAGCATGTCCTTAGGTAGCATCGCCCTACCAGCCACATGGATTTCAAACGAGAGATCCTTGGGTCTTGGTGGCCCGTCCTGAGCCCGGATCGGCATCGAAGGTTGGCTACTAGAAGTGATGCTCTTCTTTCTTTTCCGTCCCTTCTTCTTTTCTGATTTTGAGCAGTCACCGGCCTTTATCTGCTTAGTGGCCGCCTTATGGAGTGTGGACGGGCTGAGAATAGATCTTGTGGCATCTGCTTGAGGCTCGGTGAAGGCGCAAGCTGCTGGAGACATGTCCTGAGAAGCAGCGAAGAGACGCGTGGAGCAAGCAGGCTTCGCCGCAGGATCAGCTGGACCGCGAGCTTCCTTGTCATGCTGACAGGCTCCTTCAGCAGGAGGCATGAATAAGTCATCAGCATCATACAAAGTATTGATGAACTGGTCGGCGCTGATATCATCATCAAGATCATCGTCTTCTTGTTGTGCTTCGATGGGATCATGTGGCGCCGACACGATGACTAGCGGTGTTGTCCTAGGTGTGGTGCCCCTTTCCCCCGTCATTAAACGCATTTGGCTCTTCGGCCATAGGCATATTTGGTTGAAACAGTCACTGAGGACTGCCGGCTCATCCTCATCGTATCCGGGGGGTTGAATGGGAGGTTCAACTCTCTCGTAGCCTGAAATCACGAGAGAGATTTGAACCCTATGCATCTCCGGTGCCATCGGCATATTGTGCATGATTCGATTTTGTGGTTGAATGATTTTACCTTTGGCAACATCCTTCAACTCGCCGTCCACGACTTGTAATAGAATGCATGGAGTGTCCTCCTGCGAAAGATATATATATATATATATATATATATATATATATATGCATGTACGGCATCAAAGAGATTCCACTAAAAAAGGCAAGGAGATGAAGTCCTCGTTTGAGTTGCAGACGCTTATAGTTACCTTGAGGGCGTCGAGGTCGGCTAGTGATGAGACCCCGCCGATGACGGCGGGCATGCAAGAGACGGAGGGCGCGCTGCCTCCCGTGGCGTCGATCCCCCTATTTGTGCTGCCGCCGGGTGCATTATTGTTATGCCCGGGTTGCTCGATCATGGCCGGAGGAGTTACCATAACGTCCGGCGTCGCCGCCGCGGTGTTGGCGGCCGGAGTCACCAATACGCCGGGAGTCGATGCGGGAGCCACCACTACGGCCGGAGTCGGGACTGCAGGCGCCGCGGGGCCCGAGTTGCTGCCGACCATGCTGGGGACTGGTATGGGCCCTTGTCCACCACGCGCTTGCCAATTCGCGAGCGACTGCATCATATCTGGAAGGAGAGTGTTCATCGTCTTCGCCACTTCGTCCTGGACAAGCTGCGGAAGCATGTTCACCTTCTCCTCCAGTCCACGAACATAAGCGGCATCTTCTTCGGTCCTTCTCGCCTTGCGCCCCCTCGAACCGGACTGCTCCGCCGATTTTCCATAATATTCGGACCAATTTAGGTCCGCACCAAAGCCGACCACACGGCCGGCTGACGATGGCTTCGCCGTCACGTCGTCAACCTTCTTGACCTTGTTCAACGCCCTGTTGAAGGCGTTGTCCCACGGGCCGGCCGGCTTAACCGACGACTCCTGCGATGAGGCGATTTTCATTTCCGCTTTCTGCAAAAAGAATGTGAAACGTTAAGAAATTGTGAACTTCACTCGAGAATTCAATCGACAAGGTCGCGTGGTAAACTACTTACCACGGCAGTCGTAAAATCCTGAATCTGCGGATCATCTTTGTATTGCTGGAAGGGGTTAGGTATGCCCGCAGCGGCGTACTCGGCATCGTCCTTGTCCCATTTAGGCTTGGATATTTTGTAACCACCGGCTCCGAGACGATGGTTACCTATGACCTGCGACCGCATGGCCTTGCCCTTTGCACTCGTGGCCTTGGCTTGCTCGGACTCACACCTAGCCTTGAAAGGGTTGTAGGTAGCCTCGTCGATCAACGACTCTTTCTCCTTGAGCTCCTCCCAGGTTTTGTTCTTTTCAAAAATTGCCCTCTTCACCCGGGTTTTCCAACTGGACAAGGCCTTGCTCATCTTCCTGAGGGCCCATGTGTTTACTTTGTTCCCTCTGAGTTTGGTGTTATCGTACGGCTCCGGAAACTTGTATCGTCTGTGCAGCTTGTTGATAAGAAGCTGACAATAATGAATATTCTCACGACTCCTGAGGTTAATCGTGGTGATCGGCACGGTGTTGTGGAGGATCGCCGCGACTTGACGGCCGTACCCTTCCGAAAAGCGTTCGGGCTCTTTAGGAATCCCGACGGCGGTCACAACAGTAAACTCTTGCCTAATGACGCCGACCTTGGTCGGTTTCCGATTCCTCTTCTTCGACTGAGTACCATCTGTGTTGGAGCCACCGGTCCCATCATCCTCGCCGATGTTCCTCTCGCCGTCTGTTGTACCGGCCTCCTCCTCTAGGTCATCATCCGATGAGTCGGACTCCGACTCTATCTCCTCCTCATACTCCTCCTCGCCCGGAGGTACTTCCTCTTCTCTCTGCTCCTCGACCTCTTCCTGGGAGTATTCCCAAAATTGCTTCCTTTTTTCTCTCGGCTGAGAAGAAGGACCGGCGTCGGCTCCGGTCGACATGTTTGCACTAGTACAATATTAAGAAATGCAACTACTTAATTAATTAGCACAATAAATAAATGCAACTACTCTCATCTTAAGAAAAATAGCAAAGGTCATGCACGAATTCACGGAAAAATTCGGCATGACCTTTGCTCTTTTTCTTAACATGAGAGTGCCCCATTCTCAACCGAAACGGAAGTTAATCAACATTTCGGGAGAAAGGGGATAATGATTTGTACCTGAACAAGAAAATGCCTTGTATGTAGGCACAACTAGCAAACAATGAACTTCATAAGCAATGGCAGCAAGCAATGAACTTGATAATTAACCAATGAAATTTATAAGCATTAATGGCAACAAGCAACCAACAAGTTAAGCAATGAACTTGATAAGCAATGGTAGCAAGCAACAAAAATATTTAATAAGCATGAACTTCACATGGTCAAGGTCAGTAGCACACACACATCACACACACACACACAGGAACATAGCCTACATTGCTACCACTAGTAGTACCTCTATTGCTACCACTATTGTTTCAACTACTACCTCTATTGCTACCACTACAAACCTAGTACAGAGTACTACTAGAACATAGCCTACATTCTGTTTTTATTTTTAATATAATTAATGTTCAGTTTCTTTAGTTAAAATGAAGTAAATTTTTAGACTTTAGACTAACTATGGCATATATATTCACTTTAAGCACTAATTGCACAGTTCAAAACTTAAATTTACAACTGAGACTTCAAAAGGCGTCCTTTATTAGTATAAGTTCTCCACCTCTGCATTCTAATATATTTTATACACAGTTAGCATTTAAACTGAATTATTTCAACCTCTGAATGAGATCAAGTAAAATGAGCTACTTGAGTACAAGTAAATATATCTACAAAATTCAGAGCTATTGATTATTGCATTCTTATCTAATCTTCAGTACACAAACTGAATCATATGATGTTGATCGATCAAGCTGCTACTACTTGTACATCCCTCCACCAAACAAATCAATTGTTGCTCATATGCATCATTTGTAATCTGTCTGCTACGTATACATCCCAATCAAATGGCGTAGAGGGGTTAGGGCTCTCTGTCTGTCTTGGATGGATGAAAAATAAAGCGAACGGTTTACACTGAATTTTTACCATGGATCGACTGAAACTACACTCCAGCAGCAGCAGCAGCAGGGAACAATTTTTTTTTGTTTCCTAGGAAGATTGGGTAATAATCCAGCAAGTAACAGGCTTGTGCCCAAGGAAACTACAAGAACTCACACACACAAAATAAAGGACTAAATCATATGATAGGCAAGAAAAGAATCGAGGCAACAGCTGAAATGGTACTGGTAATCAGGCCAGGGAGGGGAAGGAGCGAGGCGCGCGCGCACCTCTGGACCGGAAGCGGAATCGGGGTCTGGGGGGGTGCTCCTCCGGCTCGGTCGGTGCTCCGGTGGCGCGAGGCGGCTCCGGTGCGGCGGCTGGGGCTCCGGTGCGGCGAGGGCTCCGGTGCGGCGCGCTAGGCTCGAATGGGTACTGTGCGTGAGGAAGGGGAGGGCCCCGTGGAGGTTAAGGCTTAGGGGTGGCGCATTTTGCCAGAATGCGCCACCAACAGGTTACTTATGCGTGGCGCATCTCGGCAGAATGCGCCACGCATAAGAAACCTGTTGGTGGCGCATTCTGGCAAAATGCGCCACCCCTAAGGGAACTTAGTGGCGCATCTCAACAATATGCGCCACCCCTAAGCTTTTTTTATTTTTTAATTAAAGTTTAAACAATTATTTATTTTTTAATTAAAGTTTAAACAATTATTTATTTTTTAATTAAAGTGAAACCATTTAAAAATAATAATTATGGAGTACATTTTTCTATAAAAGTGGTCAAACTTTATTAAGATTGACTTTGACCAAATCTTATATGCGGAGTAAAAAGAAACGGAGGGAGTACTTGCTCTAACCGACCTGCGGCGGCGACTGCGGGCTCCGGGATGGCGGGTCCGGTGGCGTCGAGGGAGGCTCCAGCGTCAAGGGGAAGGGGTGAGGGCTCCGACGAGTCGACGGCTAGGTGGGGGGGGATGGTTGCTGTGTGAGCAGGGGAGGGGGTAGGTGGTTATGTTAAGGCTTAGGGGTGGCCCACTTTGTAGAAATGCGCCACCAAGTGGATCCTTATGCGTGGCGCATTTCTACCAAATGCGCCACGCATAAGGATCCACTTTGTGGCGCATTTCTACAGAGTGCGCCACCCCTAAGAGCACTTAGTGGCGCATTTAGGCTAAATGCGCCACCCCTAAGCACCATTTCATTTTTTAATTAAATTTTAACCATTTCATTATATTTGTTTAACCATTTCATTTTTTAATTAAAGTTTAACCATTTCATTATATTTGTTTAACCATTTCATTTTTTTAATTAAAGTTTAACCATTTCATTATATTTGTTTAACCATTTCATTTTTTTAATTAAAGTTTAACCATTTCATTTTTTTAATTGGATGCAAACAAGGAAAATCTTTGACAAAATACTAGGTGTAATGTGAGAGGGGAGAAAGCACAAGCAGCAACACCAACAAACAACAGCAAAGTCATATTAAATCCATGCATACACAAAGTGATCATGAATTACAAAATATTTTTCTGAAATTTGGAGCTAGCTATCTAGCTATCGTTTCCTCACGATCTTCTTCTTTCCCTTCTTTGTCGTGGTTGAATAATTTAGGCCCGGGACGCCTTCACTTTTCCTCTTGAACGGGAGGAGACCTTTCTTCGGTAGGGTTGTGGTGTATGTATCCTGAGCGGCGTAGTCATCCTCCATCTTCGGGTCGCCGTACTTGTCAAAGTCTTGCTCGTTGGCGACTCCATCCATTCTGATGATGTTTCTTTTGCCTCTCCTCACTACAACGCGGCTCGGCTTTGATGGGTCGGTAATGAAGAAGCATTGGTCCACTTGGCTAGCCAGTACCCATGGCTCATTTTTCGCGGTGACGTTTGCGCCCATAGACTTGGATTTGGCTTCGGGTATAACCATGGTGGTGAAGTACCGGTCTTCTTTTACGACGCTCTTGGCCCATCTCACACGGAACATCGGCACTTTCTCTCCACAGTAGTCGAGCTCCCATATGTCCTCGATCCTTCCATAGAATCTTTCCTTGACGTCATCGGTGTAGAATATCCCCGTTACCCCTGAGTTCTGGTAATCGCAGTTATTGTCCTTTTCCTCCGTGTAAAATGTGTAGCCGTTGATATCATACGCTTGATAGGTCATCAGGTTGCGTGCGGCACCCTGTGACAAGGTGAATATCATCTTTTCGTCCTCGGAAGCGTTCCTTCGCGGGGGATTAGCACGAAGCTCGTCCCTGAACCAAGTCATGAAACCGTAGTTGTGCTCTTTGATTAGCCGTGGATCTCGGTCCGTTATCTGCAGGCCCTGGTCACTGTACTTCTTCCTGATTAAATCCTTGTGCTTTACTATCCAAGGATCGACCAGCTGGATGTGTTGTAGCGCGACTAGGCTTGCTCTTTCAAAGTCGATGTCTCGACCGTCAAAGTTGACATGCATTGCGCGGCTTCCCTTGTGGTGACCACACCCATCGGTCCTGCCAAAGTGCTTGTTGACGGCCAGACCAACAGGGTTCTCGGTGTTGAGATAATTCGTGCAAAAAGAGATGCACTCTTCGGTTAGAAAGCCCTTCGCTATGCTTGCATCTGGACGGGACCTGTTACGAACGTATTTTTTGATGTGCCCATTCATCCTTTCGAATGGCATCATGCTGCGCAGAAACGCAGGCCCGAGTTGGACGATATCCTCCACGACGTGGATCAGCAGATGCACCATAATGTCGAAGAACGCGGGCGGGAAATAGATCTCAAGCTCGCATAGTATGAGCACGATCTCCTCCTGTAGCCTTTTGAGTTGCGTAGCGCAAATCGACTTCCGGGAGATGACGTCAAAAAAGTTGCAAAGGCCAAACAACGTTTTACGGACATGCTCGTCCATTATCCCTCGCATCGCAACCGGGAGAATCTGCGTCATCAGCACGAAACAGTCGTGAGATTTCATCCCGCTGAAACGCTGCTTCGCCTCGTCTAGGTATCTGCTTATCTTCCCCGCGTAGCCGTTCGGAAATTTTACTCCTATGAGGCAGTGGATAAACCGCTTGATCTCCTCCTCGCACAGAGTGAAGCATGCCAGGGGGCAGTGATCAATACCGGTCTTCTTCTTGGTCGTCCTTTTTCGTTTGCGAGAGTTTTGCGTTTCCGTATCCTCTTCCTCCTCCGGCTCATCATCGTCGTCACTAGGGGGGTGAAGTTCCCTCCTGATGCCCATAAATTTCAAGTCATTCCTTGCTTTTGGCCCGTCCTTGGTCTTCTCCGGCATGTTGAGCAGCGTGCCAAACAAGCTCTCGCACACATTCTTTGTGATATGCATTAGATCAAGGCTATGAGGACTGCGGAGTAGACTCTAGTATTGCAAATCCCAGAAAACAGACCTCTCTTTCCATACCCTCATCAACGGCTGAGTCTTCTTTTTTTTCTTTCCCGGCGCGGGGCACTCTTTCCAAGTTTTCAGCAAGTTGTCGATTTCTTTGCCGCTCCTTCGAGCTGGGGGTGCTCGGAGCTCCTCGCTTCCATCGAACAGATGTCCCTGTTTTCTCCATGCGTGTTTCTTGGGAAGCCACCTCCGAGAGCCCTGGAACACGGTTTTTGAAGATCCAGGATCTTTTGGTAGCTGGCGGTACGTTGTATTATCCATGCAGCTAACGCATGCATAGAATCCTTGGACCACCTGCCCTGAGAAATATCCGTATCCGAGATAGTCGTGCACCGTCGTGATCACCGCGGATTTCATTGGGAAATATTCTTTTGCCGCGGCGTCCCACGTATTGACTCCGTCTTTCCATAACGTTTCTAGCTCCTCTTTCAACAGCTGCAGATATAGATTGAGGTCCGTACCTGGTTGTTTCGGCCCTTGAACTAGCATACAGATAGTTATGTACTTTTTCTTCATGCACTTCCAGGGGGGAAGGTTGTATATGCATACAAACACGGGCCAGGTACTGTGTGTGCTGCTCTGGCCGCCAAACGGATTGACTCCAGCGGCGCTCACACCAATCCTGAGGTTCCTTCGTTCTTTCCCAAAATCTGGGTATTCGAGGTCCAACGCAGTCCATTGGCTACCATCTAAAGGGTGCCTCAGCATGTCCTCCTTTTCCGGATCCGGGTTCGGGTCATCCTCTTTTAGCTTCTTTCTATCCGCGTGCCAGGTCATGAGCTTTGCTTCCTCGGGATCTACGAAATACCTCTGCAGACGAAGAGTGATCGGAAAGTACCATACCACTTTTCTAGGAACTTTCTTCCCTCTCTTGTATCGACTAACACCGCACACCGAACATGTGGTTTTATCTTCGTCCTCACCCCGATAGATCATGCAATCATTTATGCAGACGTGGTATTTAACGTGCGGAAGATCGAGAGGGCAAAGGACTTTTTTGGCCTCAGCGATACTAGTTGGGCACGTGTTGCCCTTCGGAAGACGATCGTGCCAGAATGCCATGTTATCATCGAAGCTTTCGTCGGTCCATTTGTGTTTTGCCTTCATCTCCATAGCCCCAAGTGTTACATTCAAGCGGGTATCCTCGTCGTTGCATCCTTCGTACAACTTTGTAATCGTGTCTTTCTCGAGTTGCGCCATCTTGGCTTTCTCTCTAGCTGCACCTCTTGCATTCAACGCCTCTTTGACAAGCAGCTCTTGAACATGAGGGTCCCGCACCCATCTTGAATCATCATGTCCGACATCTTGATCTTCATGTTCGGCATCTTGATCTACATGATCCGCTTCGGCATCTTCTTCATGATCATGTACGGGATGCTCTTCGTCATCTCGCCCGCCGATGTTTTCTGGTTGCCCTTCCTCATTTACTGGCGCCCCACCATTGACGTCCTCCTCCTCACCAGCTTCATCACTTATCCATCGTGTGTAGCCATCCATCAAACCATTACGCTTCAGGTGTCTTTGGAATATTCCGGAATCAGGCTCGGTCACGCACTGCAGTTTGCATCTCCGACACGGACATCTTATATCCGACCTATTATTCCTTAGCATGTCGTTTGTCGCACATTGCATCCACCTAGCCACGGTGATATCGCTTAGCATCTCGCGGACCATGGTCGATCACCTGCGTGCACGGAGAGAGCAACACAATTATATATCACAGTCGTCGCCGGAAAAATTCGGCATGACCTTCCCTAATAATGCATGGGAGCATGCGGAGAGTGCGCTAGAAATTTTCCAAAACGGAAATGAATCGACATTTCGGCAAAACATTTGCCACTCAAGATACACATATACATCAAACCACCATAAGCTTCACACATACATCAAACCACCACAAGCTTCACATATACATCAAACCCAAGATTCACATATACAACAAACCCCAAGCTAATAAAGGCAAGAATATGGGTCATAAATGGAACAAAAGAGTTTGGGAGGAGGTCCACTTACTTCAATATGAAACAAAATAGATGTAATGCCAAGTATCGATGGATAAATGGAAGAAATGAGATGGGGAGGAGGAGAAAACCGAATAGATCAAGGGTGAGAAGAGTGGATCTAGTTTGAGAATTGTGTGGAGTGAATGAGAGGTGGTAGGTGGGGTGGAGTAGATAAGGGAAGCTCTAGGCATTTAGTGGCGCATATAGGAAGTCAGTGGTGGCGCATCTGTGCAATGCGCCACCCCTAAGCTCTTATGGGTGGCGCATTACCACAATGCGCCACCCCTAAGGACCTTATGGGTGGCGCATATACAGAATGCGCCACCCCTAAGCTATTAGGGGTGGCGCATTCTGTATGTGCGCCACCTATAAGGTCCTTAGGGGTGGCGCATACTGCTAGATGCGCCACGTATAAGATCATCTAGGCTGGCCCACTCTTAGGGGTGGCGCACTGGAATATAATGCGCCACCCATAAGGTCTTATGGGTGGCACATTATTTTCCAGTGCGCCACCCATAACAGGTGGTGGCGCATCGCTTTCCATATGCGCCACTAATAGGCTTTCCATGTATAGCTATTTCCCTAGTAGTGTTGGCTAGTCCTGAACTACGAGTACCAGACTTGAGGTAAGAAGCGTACACAAGTCCACTACATCTCTTCAACCAATTACACCACTATGGTGACTTCCTCGACTTCCCCACGAGAAAGCACGCCATAGCACTCACACTTATCTTGGTGTGTTTTAGAAGTATCCAGTTCAAGTTGTCTAATAATCAAGCTAAGCTTTACAAGCAGTCCTTAACCGCGGACGCGGCTATTCGAATAGTTTTGTTAACCCTGCAGGGGTGTACCGCTACACACACGTGTCATCAGTTACCGCCTTTTGCGTGTCACCGTTCAAGAGATGACAGCGAGGATGCCACCACAACACTTCGCCCACCGCTCCGTTCTAGTCCAGAGAGTCTCCTATCTGAGGGGGATCCGTATGGAAGTCCGGCCGAGGTTCCAGTACAGCCTGAAACGATGTGTGCAGGGTCCCATGCCGGTCTTGAAAATCCGTTCATCCACTTCGCAGACCGTGCCACAGCCCTACCAGAACTCCGAACTACTGCGACTCTTGGGGTTCGAACGGGGTGAGGTACTAGGATGAGAGAGGTCAGTGAGCCCAATGTGTGGTTGTACTCTTCTTCTTGGATCACCACACAAGAACTCGGACTTAAGGCGGTGTTCAACGAGACAAGCCACTGTGTACTCCTACACAGCCTCTCATCGTTCACCTTGTATTAGGGTAGATTCACCAACACATTTCACTTTCATCAACACCATGTTTACCATCATCCCGACTCACATCAAAAGCAACCTCATTGTACCACTAAGCATGCAATAAGCAGTAACAGTTGCAGGGGCCACATGATATCAACCAACTCCTACATCTGCTAGGATTGTGGTTTGCTTACTACTGTGACAAGATGATAGCTCATGCAACGGATATGGTTTCAACTATGCGGTAGAAACGTTATCATGGTGATCATCCTAAACAATGCATAAGAGAGACATGAGAGGGAAGTGGGATTTTATCGACATGATCAATGGGGGTTTGCTTGCCTTGCTGACGGGGTTCAGTCACGGGGTCTTCAACGAAGGGGGTGATCTCGGGTTCCGGCTCCACTTCTATCAGCAACATGACAATCATAGGATCAACATAATATACAATGCACAATCACATGAATAAGATTGCAATGGTGATGTTCAAGGTACTGATGTGTTGAGCATTCCATTTAAAAGGAGTATATTGCATTTCAAATGCAAATTCAAACTCCATTTGATTTATCGATGAATTTCAAATGCATTTAAATGCATGAAAGTTCATTTGATAAGTTTGATCCTTAAGTGATGTTGTATAGTTGAAGTAATGTCTCTGATCTGTGGATGAAACCATTGGAATTAAGGGTGTTGCAAAATCATTTGCAAAATCACTCCAAATTTGAATTTCAAAAGGATCCATATGCATGTTTTCTACTGTTCACCCATTTTAAAATGTTCAAACATGAAAAAAAATTGCATATTCATAATCCTTGTATTTTTCTGATAATTTTTGACATATTATTTGTCCAATTTGGACTTAAAATGAATTTTCTATGATTTATTGAAGTTTTGGCCATTTTCTGTAATTTCTGGAATAATCTAAAATGATTTAAATGCTTTACTGCGTTAGCCTGGCGCAGTGCTGACGTCAGGGGGCAGCTGACGAGTGGGGCCCTGCTGTCAGCCTCAGTGGGGGGTTAACCCCTGTTTAAATAAGCTAACAGAGGGGGGTTAGGGGACTGGGGCCCACATGGCAGTGAGGTTAGGGGGGATTAGCTTAGGTTTAAGGGCTCTAATGGCGGGGTTGCCGGAGCTCTCGCCGGAGAGCTCGCCGGACTTGGGTTTTCGGAACGGGGCGAGGAGGGGAGACCACGGGCGTGCTCCTTTTCGTCTCGCGCATCCAGCGTGGTAGGAGGGGCCAAGGGCATGGCCTCTTGCCACGGCTACGTCAAGGAAGCGGAGGCCGGAGCCTCTGTGCTCGTCGGGGAAGGGCTGCAGGGCGCGGGAAAAACAACGGAAGGAGGGGATCGAGGCAGAAGCTCACCCTGGTGAAGATGGGATGGCCAGCATTGTCGGAGAAGAACCGCAGAGGCTTCAATTTGTCGCCGGATTCGCGTCGGCCGGCGGGGAGGAATTGGGGCTCGCATCGTCCTGTGGCGTCTTCTGCTCAAATTGAGGCAGGGGATCGACGTAGACGGCAGTTTCGGACGCTTTGGACAAGTTGATGCGGCTCAGGGAGCTTGGTCGCCGCGTCGGGGCGCCGTCGCGCTCCGTCTAGGTCACGGGTGGGGGAGGTTCTTCGCCGGGGAGGAAGGGGAAGGTGACCAGAACGAGGGGGAAGGCGTGGGGGGGGGGAACAGAGCAGCTGCGTGGCGCAAGAGAGGCGAGGGAGGTGGCCTAGAAGCCTCAGGGCGTCGCGGTGGCGTCGGCGCGTGCCCTGCCTCCACGCAGCTGTGCGTGTGCCTGAGGAAGAAGACAAGGGCGCTCGCGGGCTGGGCCAGGTGGGCCTTTGCCTAGGCGAAAGGTAAGGTTTCTCTGCTCTGTTCTTTTTATATTTTTTGTAAATTGATTGACCTAGCTATTTAAAATAGCTAGGCATTTTATTAAATGCCAATATTTTTTATATGGCCTCATAAAAGCTAGAGCTAGCCACTTATAAAATTTGAGCATTTTTTAAATTGAAATAATTTGAATTTTAATTCAAATAGGGTTTTATTTCATTTTCCAAGGCATTGTTTGAAAATTAGAAAATTCCATGAGCATGGGATTGATCCAAAACCATTTTTAAAATGATCAACATCATTTATAGGAATTTTCCAAATGTTCAAATGATTTTTGGAAAAAGATTTTTATCTGGCCATTTGATTTAAATTCTCAGGGCTTTTCTTTTCCCCATTTTTGAATTTTCTTTTGAATTTTTGCATGATGCAAAGGCACAATAAAACCCTAGCACTTACCTAAGTTGGGGTTCTGACAGTCCGTTGGCTCGTTCGACTTGGCCGTTGGACTGTGGATGTGCAACTGAGGCGAAGTTGACCTGAATGCCATTGGTCCAACATAATTTCTTGAATTCAGCCGAGTTGAAGTTTGATCCATTATCAGTGATGATGTCATGCGGGACACCAAACCGATGTATGATGCCTTGCATAAAGCTGACTGCTGTTGCGGAGTCGAGGGTCTTGATAGGTTTTGCTTCTATCCATTTTGTAAACTTGTCTACTGCGACCAAAATGTGGGTGAAGCCATGCTTGTCCGTTCGGAGTGGTCCAATCATATCCAATCCCCATACTGCAAAATGGCCAGGCTAGGGGGATTGTCTTTAGCTCAGAAGCTGGTTTGCAGGGCTGGTTGGCATAAAACTGACAGCCTTCACAGTGGTCCACGATGTACCGAGTATCGCTGAGGGCGCCAGGCCAGAAAAAACCAGCTCGGAAAGCTTTTGCCACCAACGTCCGACTTGAGGCATGATGGGCGCAATCTCCCGCATGGATATCTTGTAGTATGCAGCGGCCTTCTTCCTCGGAGATGCATCGCTGGGGGACATGAGTGATGTTGTTCCTGTACAACTCCCCATTGATTGCCGAGTAAGACTTTGATTTGCGGACGATCTGCTTGGCTTCTATCTCGTCATCAGGCAACTCCTGTTTTTGCAGATAAGCAAGGATCGGAAGTGTCCACTCGGGGGACTAACCTCCACATCAAAAACCATATCCACTACTACGGGTATATCCTCTTTGTTGGGGATGTTCTTGTCAGGCAGCATATCTGGATCAGCTTCTAGGAAAGGGTCCTCCTTGACTGTTGGGGAATGCAAGTGCTCCAAATAAATCCCTGGCGGGATCTGACCCCGAGTAGAACCCAATTTGGCTAGGTCATCTGCTGCCTGATTCTTAGCCCTTGGAATGTGGTGGAGCTCCAGCCCATCAAATTTTTTCTCCAATTTTCTCACTGCTACGCAGTAGGTTGTCATGGCTGGACTTCTGATGTCCCACTCTTTCATTACTTGGTTGATTACTAGGTATGAGTCTCTGAATATCATAAGTCTCCTGATTCCGAGTGAATGGCCATTCGCATGCCATACAAGAGGGCCTCATACTCGGCTACATTATTTGTTGCTGTGAAATGGATTTGGAGGACGTATCTCATCTCGTCTTTTCTTGGTGAGACGAATACTACCCTTGCCCCTGCGCCCTGTAGCATCTTGGATCCGTCAAAGAACATCGTCCAATGCTCTGGCGTTGGCTGTGGGGGATGCTGAACCTCAATACACTCGGCCAGGAAGTCCACCAGTGCCTGTGACTTGATTGCTTTTTTAGCTTGGTAACTGAGGTCAAAGGGTAGTAGGTCCAGACTCCATTTTGCTATTCTGTCTGTTGAATATCTGTTATTCATAATTTCTGCCAGGGGAGCTTCAGAAACCACTGTGATGGAATGATCCTGGAAGTAATGTGCGAGCTTCTGCGATGCCAAGTAAATTCCCATTGCCAGCTTCTGGTAGTGGGGATATCTCTGCTTGGACGATGTGAGGACTTCGGAAATGTAGTACACCGGTGTTTGTAATTTTTGTGATTTCCCTTCTTCCTCCCGTTCCACCACTATGGCTACACTGACAACTCGGCTTGTGGCTGCAATATATAACAAGAGCGGCTCCTTTCCTTGTGGTACTGCCAGGACTGGACGAGTTTACAATTGCTTTTTGATTTCTTCGAACGCCTTTTGAGCTTCCTCCGTCCAGACGAAATTCGGCGATTTTTCATAAGTTGGTAGAGAGGTAGGGCTTTCTCACCCAATCTGGAGATGAACCGACTGAGTGCTGCGAGACAACTTGTCAATTTTTGGACGTCTCAGAGCTGCTTGGGAGGCTTCATGTTTTGAATTGCCGCGATTTTGTCTGGGTTGGCTTCTATCCCTCTCTCGGAGACCATGAATCTGAGTAACTTCCCTGCTGGCACACCAAAAAAGCAATTTTCAGGATTGAGCCTGATGCGGTAGGCTCGGAGGCTCTGGAAAGTTTCAGCTAAGTCGGCTAGTAAACTTCTTACTTTAGCCTACTTGATCATGATGTCGTCCACATAGACCTCCACATTTCTGCCGATCTGCCAGATCAGGAAATTCTGCATCATGCGCTGGTATGTGGCGCCTGCGTTTCTTAGTCCGAATGGCATCGTGATATAACAAAAACATCTGAATGGGGTTATAAATGCTGTTTTAAGCTCGTCTCGTTCATATAGTCGGATTTGATGGTAACCCGAGTATGCATCGAGGAAACATAATCTCTCGCAACCTGATGTGGAGTCCACAATCTGGTCAATGCGAGGAAGATGGAAATGGTCTTTTGGACAAACTTTATTGATATGACGGAAATCAACACAAGTTCTCCAAGATTTATCTTTCTTCGGAACCATTACAGGATTTGCTAACCACTCGGAGTGGGAGATTTCCCTAATGAATTCGGCTGCTAATAGTCTAGCTATCTCTTGTCCGATGGCCTTCCTTTTTCGGAGGAAAACCGTCGGAGGGACTGTTTCACCGGTCTTGCTTTTGGATCCACGTGTAACTTGTGCTCGGCCAACTCCCTTGGAACTCCAGGCATATCGGCAGGCTTCCATGCAAAGATGTCCCAATTCTCACGGAGGAAGTTCCTATTGGGGATCCAGATCGTCAGCAATGTTGGTGTATTTCTCTTTATCTATGGGATGTATCTGTACTCTCTTGGTTTCTCCGGCTGACTCAAACGAAGATGTCTTCTTTGGCTGCAGTAGTTCAGACGGGTCAGCAGCTTTTTTGTACTCGGCCAGCTCGACCTTAGCCATTTGCTGGTCAGCTATCAGGGACCCTCTCTGCAGCAATTCTTCAGCTTGCTTGTAGTCTCCCGAGACAGTGATCACGCCGTGCGGGCCAGGCATCTTTGGTTTCAGATAGACATAAGAGGGGATAGTCATGAATTTTGCATAGGCCGGTCATCCGAGTAAGGCATGGTATGCACTCGGGAAGTCCACTACTTCAAAGGTGATCTTCTCTTTCCGGAAGTTACTCGGAGTACCGTAGACATTATTGAGGGAGATCATTCCGAGTGAATACCCCTTTTTCCCCGGGATTATCCCATGAAATTCCAGATAGCTTTTGCGGAGCTTGGACATTGGAACTTTCATGCTCTTCAGAGTGCTTGCATATAGGATGTTAATTCCACTGCCGCCATCCATCAAGACATTTCTAATCCTGAAGTTCCCATTCCTTGTTTCCACCAAAGGATCTACAATCAGGGCATGCCTTTTCGGGTGAGGGATGTGAGGAGGGTGATCCGACTGATCGAAAGTGATTGGGACGTCGGCCCACTTCATGTAACTCGGGACCGCCGGGGCTGCCGAGTTGACTTCTCTGAACCTTATCTTTTCTACCCTCTTCAACTCTCGTCCTGCGAAGATGACCAGTACTCCGTCTTCTCTTGGGAAACCTTCACTGTCCAGTTCTGGGCTGGGCGCTTTCTTTTTCCCGGTCTCCTTTTCTTGCTAAGGACCTGTCCTTGCGTTCTGCGCCGCTCTCTTGATCAGGCGGCATTGCCGAGCTGTATGCTTTGGAATAACCAGTTTTCCCTCGGTATCGCGAGTGGTGTGCAGAGGACAAGGCCGATCCAGAACTTCATCATCATTCGACGGCTTTTTCTGCCGCGGTTGCCACTCCTTTCATGCCTGACCCTTGACATGAAGGCCCGAGGCGTTTGCTGCAGCCACGAGCTCTGCATCCGTTGGGGCATCTTCTGCTTTGCGCTTGTTGTTGCTTGCGGTCTTCTGCTTCGGGTTTGGTGCCGAGTTGCCGCCCCCTCTATGCTGCTGGTTATTCTGTCAGATTTCCTCCTCACCATTAGCATACTTGTTTGCTATCTCCATCAGCTTCCCGAGTGAGGTAATGTGAGGTATTCTGGCCAGCTTGAGACTTAACTCCATGTACTTGACCCCTTGTTTGAAAGCGTGAATGGTTTGGAACTCGGAGACGCCTTCAACCGAGTTGTGGAGTGTGATCCATCTCTGGATGTAGTCCCGAGTGGACTCGGTGTTGCTTTGGACACACAATTGTAGCTCGGTGAGACCTCCGGGCCTGTTGTAGGTCCCATCAAATTTTTTGATGAACACTTTCTCGAGGTCTTCCCAAACCCAAATGCTACTCGGGGGGGGGGGGGGGCTGATTCAGCCATGCCCGAGCTGAGCCCTCTAACATCAACGACAGGTGCATCATGGCTATTTCGTCACCACCCCCTCCGATTTGCACGGCTATTCTATAATCATCCATCCATGTCTGGGGTTTAGCATCACCTCGGTATTTATCCACCCCTTGGGCTATCCTGAAGTGGGGCGGAATAGGGGTAGACCGAATCTTTTCACTGAAGCAAATCGGCCCTGTGGCCATTGAGGGCCGAGCATGAACCTGACGATGAGATCTGGCGCGGTCGACTCTGCTCTGTACCAGATGGCTTCGAGCGTCGTCTTCAACATCAAAATAGAGGTTGTCCCGGTGCCGAGGGAACTCCTCTCTCCGTGGTGCGGGCCGACCCATCCCGCAAGCTTCTGTCCTCCTGAGATCTTCATGCCGATACTGCTCTTGGCGATGATCTCTTCGGGATTCATCTCTGCGCTGAGGCGAATTGTTCTTGTTCCTCCGCGCTTCCCCATAGGGCGTGTGTACTGACAGTGACGTCCTCGCATGGGGTACTTGGGAATGGATCCGCTGCTGTGATTGACTGACAGCAGCATTTTGATCGACTGCGGTCTGTAACAAGAACGCCAGGTGCTGAATTTCTTCTGCCGCCGATCCACTGGGCTGCAGAGAATTTGCAATCCGAGTCGCCGCTATGAGATTTTCTTCTGGGGTACCCATAGCTCAGAAAGGTTCTCGGTCTAGGCCCCGCAGTTGACGACTTGTTCTACTCTGTCTGAGCCGAGCTACCTCCCGAGCTTGACGCTCCAAAGTATTTTCTAGCTCGGCCAGGCGCTCTCGCTCAGCCAAATTAGTTAATCTGGCTGCCTCCAGGCCTCGCCCTTCTGGAGTGCTTGTGTCGATGGGGGTGTTTAGCAGCCGCTCGGTCGCCTCTGCTTCTTCCCTCTCCTCCCGAGTAAGGGGACGGGGTTGTCGACTTGTTTCTCCGAGCTCCAACCTTCGGAAAGAGGAAACACGTCGGGTCGGCTCCCGACCGCCAGCCCTGGATGGGCTGTTAGCTTCATCTCGGGCTTGATTGTCCCGAGCTGGCGATGGCTGAGAGGGTGGATTCTCGGCCATGCACACTTCTGCAACCGCGACTGGAGCGTCACTGCTGCCTTCTTGCTCGGCGCCTGACTCGGGGTCAGACGCCGCCATGCCTTCTTCTTCGACAGAGTCGAACAGAGGCAAGAGAGATGCTGTGGAGCCTTCTCTTGCGATCAGTTCATCTAGGGCCTTCTGAGCTGACTCTACCGAGTCAATGACTGCCACCTGCTGAATCTTGACCGATTTTCCACGATGATGAGCTCGCGGGCGGCCCGAGCGCTTCTTCTTGTGGCGGACAGATAACCGCGCGGGTGCTTGATGATGGGCCGACAGCTGGAGGCGCAGGGCCCCCGACTCGTCAGCTCGGAAATGGACGCTGCCTCTCGAAGGCAGCAATTGTTCTTGGTGCGGAGAATCCACCAACCAGGCCGAATCATCAGCTTTGCAAGCCAACGATCCGAAGCGGAAAACCTCTCCGACGATGACCTCGGGGCCGCGAACCGACGAAGAGGATGAGAAAAATGCCACCTCTACGATTGCTGATCAACTCAGCCCTAAGGTGGGCGCCAACTGTCGTGGATAGAATCCTGACAATAGATATAGGGGTATGAACGGAGCTAAATGAATCTGTACGTAGATAGGGTTGATGCAAGAGGATTATACAGGTTAGGCCTCTCCGTAGAGATAAAAACCTTAGTCCTGTCCCAGGCTTACTGGGTGTTCTTTCTTCAGAATACTAAGAAGTGGAGAATGTTGCGCGTTCCCACACCGGAGGGGAGGGGGGGCTTATATAGAGTGCGCCCCTGCCCTCTTAATTCCTCGGCTTAAATGGGTCTTAATTAAAAGATTGAATGCGTACTTAATTACAGAAACGGTCTGCCCATTACTACTAATAAAGGAGAAAAAACGCTCGCGGTATTGAATGCCTCCTGTCCGTTGCGTTCCTGTCTTCAGAGTAGGAGAGGAACCACCGATCACTTCCGAGTGGCGATCTACTCGGATCTTGCTGCACTTCCGAGTAGCCGTGTATTCGGAAGTGGCTTCTGATCTCCGAGTAACTTTTTACTCGGAGATTGTTGATGTTCCATGTTTTTTACTGGTCTTGTTTTGTTTGGGAATATAAGGGAAACCCAGGGCCTAAGGATACCCCCTGATTTCCCTTGCCTAGGTGTATGCCTTTAGTATTACCACGACACCAGGTGCCCTCCCGGCGCGCCCTAAGGTGGGGCCGTGCCAGGGGGCGCCTGGACCCCTCGTGGCCCCCCTGGCTGCCCCCCTTCGCCTATATATTCCTCGTGACGTGAAACCCCCGTGACGGGAACCCTTTTTCGCGATCTCTCCTCTTTTCCGCCGCCGCCGCGCTTCCAAGATCGGGAGCACCAAAAGACCTCTTGCCGGCACCCTGGGAGGGAGGAACCACCTCCGGGAGCTTCTCCACCACCATGGATGCTTCCCGGATGAACCGTGAGTAGTCCACCTTGGACCATGGGTCTATGATCAGTAGCTATGTGATGTTCTCCTCCCCTCTTTGTTCTTCATGGATTAGACCTCGTGAGCTGCCCTACATGATCGAGGCACATATGTAATCTTTCTGTTGTTGCTATGCTGAGTTTGCTAGGATACGATGGATTATGAGACTATGTTTAGATTGTGTTTGAGTAATATATTTGATTCTCCTCTTTTATATTTATGCTCTTGAGTAATTCTTGCATGTTCTCCGTTGATGTTTATTTCTTTGGACAAGTAGTAGGTAGTGACTCCAAGAGGGAGCGTTATGGATGATTGTGGGTTCATGCCCCCCAATGACTAGCTTGAGTGACAGAAACATGAGTCTAGGTGATGTGTTGTTTCCACAAGGGGGAAAACAACGGTGCTTGTACTTGCGGGTGCAAGGATTGTTTACTTTACGCAAAGTTCTTTAATGCAGTTGTCTGTTGCTTTGAGAATACACTTTGGGTGGGATTCGCAACTTAATACCAGCGAGATGTTCTGGATAGATATCTCAAGGTGGATGATTAGTAGGTAGATGCAGATGCATTTCGGTCTACTTGTCTTGGCGTACCGCCCATGCTTTTGAGCCTCTTCCTTTCTTTATAGCATAGTTAGCATTGGTTTGCGCACATAATCCTGTCAATTTCCCAGCTGTAATTTGTTTACCTCGCATGGCTATTTTATCTTCTTTTGGGAGAGAGACATCACTAGTGAATATCATAGGACCCCGGTCCATATTTCCAATACTGTTTACACCCACTATCAATTTACTGCTTTATTTACTTTTCCGTTGCTATCACTATCATTATTATCCTGTGCGTTTTGTCCTTTGTAATCAACAAGGCCGGAGGAATTGACAACTCCTCTGTACTCGTTGGGAAGCAAAGTTATTTGCTGTGTGTGCAGGTCCAGGTGAAGTAAGCAACCTTGAGTTGTGAACGGCGCCATTGTTTACTTCACCACCTTCTTGTATCTGTTGGAGTCCTATTGGTTCGACACTTAAACCTTAGCATCTTCGCTAAGGGAAATGGCCGCTACGCTACATCTCAACCTTCCACTTTGGGTAAACCAACGAGGGGCGAGAAGTAAACTCTCGTGACATCACACACTTACGGACAAGGTTCTATTGCTCTTCCTTCAACCCATTTCCTATCACGAGCAACGCATGATTGTTGATGGAGTTGTCCCCATATTCCTTGGGGTCATGTTGCGGCGGTCATGAGGATGGAAACCTTCCTCAATGATTCGCCATAATTCCTTCGAGGAACCCTTCAAGTGTCTCTTCATGCGATAAGCCCAAACTGGATAGCTTCTTTGTTAAGGATGGGAGGAGGACCTACATGTGCAAAATGAGGCTCGGGAAGAGGCAATGAGTTATAGGTAACGGGAGGAGCAACCACAGAATGAATACCCGACCCATTCCCTTGAAGAGGAATGGAACGGTTGTCATTCCTACCACCATCACTAGATTGGGAGATGACATCTTGATGTCACGAGAGTTTACTTCTCGCCCCTCGTTGGTTACCCAAAGTGGAAGGTGAGATGTAGCGTAGCAGAAAATTTCCATTAGCGAAGATGCTAAGGTTGAAGTATCGAACCAGTAGGACTCCAACAGATACAAGAAGGTGGATTGACAAGTGATGCGCCGTTTGATAATCACTTGCTTCTCCTGGCCCTACACACACACAGCAAATAACTTTGCTTCCCAACGAGTACAGAGGAGTTGTCAATTCCTCCGGCCTTGTCGTTTACAAAGGATCAAACGCACGGGATAATAATGATAGTGATAGCAACGGAAAAGTAAATAAAGAATTAAATTGATAGTGGGTGTAAACAGTATTGGAAATATGGACCGGGGTCCCATGATGTTCACTAGTGATGTCTCTCTCCCAAAAGACGATAAAATAGTCATGCGAGGTAAAACAATTATAGCTGGGAAATTGACAGGATTATGTGCACAAACCAATGCTAACTGTGCTATAAATAAAGGAAGAGGCTCAAAAGCATGGGCGGTACGCCAAGACAAGTACACCGAAATCCATCTGCATCTACCTACTAATCATCCACCTTGAGATATCTATCCAGAACATCTCGCTGGTATTAAGTTCCGAATCCCACCCAAAGTGTAAAATCAAAGCAACAGACAACTGCATTAAAGAACTTTGCATAAAGTAAACAATTCTTGCACCCGCAAGTACAAGCACCGTTGTTTTCCCCCTTGTGGCAACAACACATCCCCTAGACTCATGTTTCTGTCACTCAAGCTAGTGATCAGGGGGCATGAACCCACAATCATGCATAACGCTCCCTCTTGGAGTCACTACCTACTACTTGGCCAAAGCAATAAACAGCAACGGAGAACATGCAAGAATTACTCAAGAAGATAAATATAAAAGAGGAGAATCAAATATATTACTCAAACACAATCTGAACATAATCTCATAATCCGTCGGATCCCAGCAAACTCAGCATAGTAACAGCAGAAATATTACATATGTGCCTCGATCATGTAGGGCAGCTCACGAGGTCTAATCCATGAAGAACAAATAGGGGAGGAGAACATCACATATCTACTGATCATAGACCCATGGTCCAAGGTGGACTACTCACGGTTCATCCGGGAAGCATCCATGGTGGTGGAGAAGCTCCCGGAGGTGGTTCCTCCATCCGGCAGGGTGCCAGGAAGAGGTCTCCTGGTGCTCCCGATCTTGGAAGCGTGGCGACGGCGTAACAGAGGAGAGATCGCGAAAAAGGGTTCCCATCCCAGGGTTTTTGCGTCACGGAGAATATATGGCCGAAACGGGGCAGCCAGGGGGGCCACCTGGGGTCCAGGCGGCCCCCTGGCGCGGCCCCACCCTAGGGCGCGTCAGGAGGGCGCCTGGGGAACTGGTGGGTCCCCTTTGGCCCCCCATCGGTGATTCCCGAAGCTTCTGCAGCACTGATTTTTTATTGGATTTTTCCCAAATTTTTGGAGCACTTTTAATATGGGGGAAACCTGAAATAGAAAAACAACAGAAAACAGGAACTAGCACTGGGGTGCACTGAGTTAATAAGTTAGTCCAAATATGATCAAAAGTGTATGGAAGTTCATCAATATCATAGCAATATCACACAAAAGAGGCATGGAGCAAGAAGAAATTATAGATACGTTTTGGACGTATCAACATCCCCAAGCTTAATTCCTGCTCATCCTCGAGTAGGTAAATGATAAGAACATAATTTCTGTGGTGACATGCTAAAAACCATATAAGGAGTTTTATGTAAAGCAATCAAGGCATGTAATTGAATTCATGTCCTAACAGGCAAGAGTATTTATTTAGCATTGAAAGAAGCAACATAAGAACATAAAGGTGCAAGAGCTCTCGCTGTCCTTGACTCGAATGTCTCCAAATGGTGTTTGCGTGCAAGAAAGGGGATAGGGATATACGAGATAAAAAGTATTTTTGTGTTGAGAACTCAATCTACTAAAGTTTCACACTTGGTCTTCTTTGGAATCTTATCTTGACTCATCCCCAGACCACTAGTCATGTACAAGTCAAAATGATCCACTCCTTTTCGACATTTTGAGCACTCATGCAATGGATGAGCGTAAGTAAGAAAGTTGACACTTAGGATGGCAAAGAGAGAGAATATGGTGGAGGAGAAAGACAAAAAGGTGAGAAGGGCTCACATCAATGAGGACAATCATAGGCGAGAGAAAGCCAAATGATATATACGATGTGAGGAGTAGGGATTGCCATGCAACGGATGCACATATGAGCTAAGGTAAGCTCTCCAATGGAACTAGTGGGGGTGCATCCAACTTTCTTGCTCAAGAAGACCTAGAGATCGTTTGAGGAGGCTCATCCTTGGAATATACAAGCCAAGTTCTAAAGTGTGAAGGTCCCCACATAGCTATATGCATAAATTATGATCTCTATGGAGTACAAGATATAAGAGGGAGTACGAGTGTGGATCTCTCAAAAGGAATAGTAGTGTGCCCCCTTCTCTCTTTTTATTTATTTTTCTATTTTTTCTATTTTTTGTATTTTTTTGGTGGCCTCAATGGCTCTTTCTATTTCCCTCATTTTTCCTCTTTGGGATCTTTTAATTTTGTACTCTTTGGGATCTTTTCCTCACTTTAGGGCCAACACTCTATATATTACAAAAAGTATAGAAGATCTTTCACACTTTATAAAAGTACTCATATCATAAAGAAGATGTAACTATCATGAATTATGCAAATGTATGCCTCTGCCAGTGTAGAAGGATATGCAATGATACTAGCGCGTCATGTAGAAATGATTAGGGCAAGGCCCAACTAGCATGCGGCTCATTGATCAAGCAAGTAGCATGTATGAAATGAAGATCAAGTCATCAGAAGGTGGATGTTGCATGTCAATGTATCTCGGAAAGGCTATGGAAATGCCTTGATAGGTAGGTATGGTGGCTGTTTTGAGGAAGGATATAAGGAAGTTTATGATGACAGAGCGTATTGTGCGAAGGGTTTGGATGTACCGGCGAAGGTGGACGCCAACTCTCAGAGTGAGAAGGAGGCAATGCACGGCACAGGAAAGGCTAGAAAAATATGGGAAGGTGGAAGTGTCAACTATCGAATACTCACATTAGTCCGAAGAACTCATGCACTTATTATCGGTAACTCTCAATCTAATAAGGAGGTTTCACAAAGAGACAAGTACCCCGAGGAGGAGTGTATGGGGGTTTGGTTATCCTTGCGCATCCTCGACTCATGGTACGTGAGTGTACTCAAATATTAGAACCCTCCAAAGAGTAGTGATCCATCTAGTAGCTAGAGTTCTCAACTAATTTTGTAAGTTTTGAAAATAAACACGGATTGCCCAAAATACGACATCTATCACTAATAGGCTAAAGCTCTTGACACCAAAAGTCCAAACATTACTCAAAACAATACCTCAAAACTGTTGCAAATACTACTACAAAAGAATACCAACCTCAATTATCTACTTCAAGTCAAGACACACAACTCAGTGCAACAGGAAAACTCTCTAAACAAGATAAACATGAAAACTCAAGAGAGTTCTAGCAACAAACTAAAAAAAATCTTTTTTTAAAAAGATAAGCATGAAAACTAAGAGCTAAACATGGCAGTAGCTATGAAAAAGATAAAGAACACACACAACAAAGATTAGCATGAAGAATCCTATGTTGTGTTCTAGATTTTGAAAGTGGAGCGTGTTTCTCTCCCACACAAAGAAAGCTGGGTTCTAACTTGTTATGAACAGCAAGCAAAGCTAAAGAAAACTAAAAATAAAACCTAAGAGCGAGACGCTCCAAACATAGCACATAACGCATGAAGTGATAAAAATATAGTGAAACGAGAGACGAACTGATAATTGTTGACGAAGAAGGGGATGCAAAGGGGCATCCCCAAGCTTAGACACTTGAGTCTCCTTGAATATTTCTTGGGGATGCATGGGGGCATCCCCAAGCTTGAGCGCTTGACACTCCTGAATCTTCTTTCATCATCTTCCCTCGCACACTTGAAAACTCCTTTCATACATAACTCGTCATAATCTGATTAGCGAGGTTAGTACCCATAATAAAATATGTTTTCTCTACTGGAAATAAGGATAATCTAGAAGAGCTACTGTTTCTCAAGATTACCAAAAAGTTTTTGCAAAGAAAAAGCAAGCTTAAGGTTTGCAAAATGAAGAAAAGGAAAAACAGGACAGAATCTGTGAAAAACAGACCAGAAGGTAGTAATGAATTTTTAGGGATACTTCTGCAACTCAAATCAAAAAACTCAGAATATACGAAAGTTCCGTAATTGTATAGAGCATGCTGTGTAAAAATTTCAGCTCAAAAAGATGAATTGGGATATTTTTTGTGATTTTTCTTGTCACGAGGACAGAATCTATTTTCTGGACAGTATGTCACAACTTTCACTTCCCTTGTCATATGAGGCTATAAATGGCACAAAGCTTGAAAAGTAAAGATACAATGATGTTGCTACAGTAGTAACAATCATCAAGACCACTAAAAACATAAGGAAAACAAAAAGGAAATCCTAAATTCATTGCGGGCTGCCTCCCGAAAGCGCTTCTTTAAAGCCATTAGCTAGGCTTAATGCAAAAAGAATCAAGTCGTAACAATTGAACCATCGTCAAGATCATCAAAAAGCTCTTCAATAGTACAACTACTCTTAAGCGGTCTTTCAAATAAAGGCCTAATAAAGATACTTCTAGGAATAAAAGCAAAAGGAGGAAGAACAATTGGAGTCTCATTTATTCTATTAAAGAGAGGTATCTCTTCCAAAGTCTTCACAGTTTCAACCCTTTGGCAATAGATAGATTATTTTTGAAACGAGGAGCCTTTGGAACGTAAATGAACCTAGGTTCCTTCTTTTCCGGAGTTTCCACCTTTTTGGCTTTGATTGAGGAGAAAGTAGTTCCTAGAGTCTCAATGATTTCCTCAATCTTATCAATCCTAGAAGGGTCCAAGTCATGGGATTTGATGGTCTCCAAGGTTTTGAAAATTTTATGCATGGAGCTATCGAGTCTATTCAAATTCCCTTGAACCTTACGATCCAACTCACTTATCTTATTAATGATTGGCATCTCTAGCTCTATCTTTTCAAGTTTTTTCATAATTTGAGCTAGAGTAATGTCCTCTTGAGTGCTAGCAACAGGGAGATTTCCAAGAAGATTTTCAATAACACTAAGAGCTTCCCAAACTGGGACTTCTAGGAAATTCCCATTGATAGCAGTATCTAGAATAAACCTATTCCAAGAAGTAATTCCAACATAAAAGTTTCTAAGAAGGATAGTAGTGGATTGCTTCTTGGTGGCTCTTTTTTGAGAATCATTAATTCTATACCAGGCATCTTTTAGACTTTCACCATCTCTTTGTTTAAAGGTGCGCACTTCTGCTTCACCAAAGGCAAAAGGACCAGACATAATGACAACTACTAGCAAGGTAACTATTTTTTTGATTTTGATAAAGGACACTAAAAAAAAAACTGAAAGGTAAACTAACTAGACTAAAAATCAAAGATAAAAGATAGTGTGCAACTCCCCTATCTTGAAGAGTGGAGTCCCCGGCAATGGCGCCTGGAATTGCTTTGATGTCATGAGAGTTTACTTCTCTCCCGTCGTTGGTTACCCAAAGTGGAAGGTAAGATGTAGCGTAGCAGAAAATTTCCCTTAGCGAAGATGCTAAGGTTGAAGTATCGAACCAATAGGACTCCAACAGATACAAGAAGGTGGATCGACAAGTGATGCCCTGTTTGATAATCACTTGCTTCTCCTGGCCCTGAACACACAGCAAATAACTTTGCTTCCCAACAAGTATAGAGGAGTTGTCAATTCCTCCGGCCTTGTCGTTTACAAAGGATCAAACGCACGGGATAATAATGATAGTGATAGCAACGGAAAAGTAAATAAAGCAGTAAATTGATAGTGGGTGTAAACATTATTGGAAATATGGACCGGGGTCCCATGATGTTCACTAGTGATGTTTCTCCCCCAAAAGACGATTAAATAGCCATGCGAGGTAAACAAATTACAGCTGGGCAATTGACAGGATTATGTGTGCAAACCAATGCTAACTATGCTATAAAGAAAGGAAGAGGCTCAAAAGCATGGGCGGTACGCCAAGACAAGTAGACCGAAATCCATCTGCATCTACCTACTAATCATCCACCTTGAGATATCTATCCAGAACATCTCGCTGGTATTAAGTTGCGAATCCCACCCAAAGTGTAAACTCAAAGCAACAGACAACTGCATTAAAGAACTTTGCGTAAAGTAAACAATCCTTGCACCCGCAAGTAAAAGCACCGTCGTTTTTCCCCTTGTGGCAAAAACACATCCCCTAGACTCATGTTTCTGTCACTCAAGCTAGTCATCAGGGGGCATGAACCCACAATCATGCATAACGCTCCCTCTTGGAGTCACTACCTACTACTTGGCCAAAGCAATAAACAACAACGGAGAACATGCAAGAATTACTCAAGAAGATAAATATAAAAGAGGAGAATCAAATGTATTACTCAAACACAATCTGAACGTAATCTCATAATCCATTGGATCCAAGCAAACTCAGCATAGCAACAGCAGAAATATTACATATGTTCCTCGATCATGTAGGGCAGCTCACGAGGTCTAATCCATGAAGAACAAAGAGGGGAGGAGAACATCACATAGCTACTGATCATAGACCCATGGTCCAAGGTGGACTACTCACGGTTTATCCGGGAAGCATCCATGGTGGTGGAGAAGCTCCTGGAGGTGGTTCCTCCCTCCGGCAGGGTGCCGGGAAGAGGTCTCCTGGTGCTCCCGATCTTGGAAGCGCGGCGGCGGCGGAACAGAGGAGAGATCGCGAAAAAGGGTTCCCGTCCCGGGGTTTTTGCGTCACGGAGAATATATGGGCAAAGGGAGGCGGCCAGGGGGGCCACCAGGGGTCCAGGCGGCCCCTTGGCGCGGCCCCACCTTAGGGCGCGCCGGTAGGGCGCCTGGGGCCCTGGTGGGTCCCCTATGCCCCCACCATCGGTGATTCCCAATGCTTCTGCAGCGCTGATTTTTTATTGGAATTTTACCGAATTTCTGGAGCACTTTTAATATGGGGGAAACCTGAAATAGAAAAACAGCAGAAAACAGGAACTGGCACTGGGGTGCACTGAGTTAATAAGTTAGTCCAAATATGATCAAAAGTGTATGGAAGTTCATCAATATCATAGCAATATCACACGAAAGAGGCATGGAGCAAGAGGAAATTATAGATACACTTTGGACGTATCACATCTCCTCCACCCAACTTTGGAATGTTGGGAGTGATGGTGGGGTTGCCCTCCATGGGTATCCTTGACATGAGACTACTAAGCATATTAGTAACTTGATTCATGTGAGCCTTAATGGAGGACATGCCTTCATTGTACTTATGTCGAGCGTGTTCGTGAAGCCCTCGGTACTTGGAACCTCTTCCATAAGGGAGGGGTTCGAAGTATCTCCTAGTAACTCAACCTCTTCCGTTTTATCCCCTTGCGACATCCTCTTAAGGCGGTAAAGCCCTTAATAAGAGACGAGACTCTGATACCAAATGAAAGGATCGGAATGTCGACTAGAGGGGGGGGGTGAATAGGCGACTAACAATTTTTTAACCTCTTCTTAACAAATTAGGCTCAAAAATAAATATAGGTTGTCTAGATGCGCAACTATGTGAGCAACATCTATGCCAACTAATTCAACACAATATGAGCAAGCAAGAAATAAGCAATGGAAATAACTTGCACAATGTAAAGGTAAAGGGGAACATGGGAGACAAGGATATGTTGCCGAAGTTCCTTCTCTTTCGAGAATTACGTCTCCGTTTGG
Organism: Bromus sterilis; assembly: GCA_950022295.1. Lineage (NCBI taxonomy): Eukaryota > Viridiplantae > Streptophyta > Magnoliopsida > Poales > Poaceae > Bromus > Bromus sterilis. The sequence goes on along the minus strand of OX465596.1, from coordinate 109,327,208 downwards.
AGAGGGTGAGGAGCACAATGCTCACATGAAGCCAACGAGGACCACCCTATTTCTCCTCACTCTCTTACCAATGCAATATGTCATGATTCCACTAATGGTGCCTTGAAGGTGCACACGGAACCTTTACACACGGATGGGGCAGCTCCACACCAAGCCGGAGTCTCCCACCTACACCACGAAGTTTCACCACAATGGATTGTGGCTCCGAGGTGGCCTCAAGATCTTAATGGCTCCAAACCACAAGAGTGACAAGATCCACTACAAATTGGATGGGGAACAAGATGTCCTTTGAATGGAAGTATAGATCTAGGTCTCCTCCCTCAATCCCTAGCTGCACAACAAGTTTGGGTGGCTAGAAATGGAGATCGGAGTCGATGAAGCTTTAGGGCGTCAATGGAGAAAGAGTGTAGCAAGAGGTATGTGGCAAGGAGGAAGAAGACCTCCTTTTATACCTCCTTCTTAATCCAACCGTTATGCGTAGAAATACATAGGACGGTACAACCGCCCTGCAAGCCCGATACACCCAGGAAACGACCGCCCGACTACCGGCCCGGATCAGAGGGGTTCCCCACCATCCCGGTGGAGGCACCGGTGCAGGGCCGGTAGTACCGGCCCCTGACAAGGGCGGTCCAACCGGACTTGGACACTGGTACAATAGGCCTGGAGGTGACCAGGCTGAAGAACTTCTTTTCTCCTTTTGCATGGACCGGTCTTGGTCCCGCAACTTTGTGTCCTGTGTGTATACCTGAAAAACTCATGACACAGTTAGATCTATAATCCTGTATTGTAATCAACACCAAAACCAAAGGACGGGAAATGTCCTATCATCGGTCCATGTTGGATGAGTACAAGTCACCATATAGCTTCTGGGCCGAAGCCATCAAGACCGCATGTCATGCATCGAACCGGCTCTTCCTCCGCAAGATCTTGATGAATACCCCCTATGAACTTCTAACCAGTCACAATCTAAACGTCAAATACTTCCAGTATTAGGTTGTAAGTGTTTCTTTCTCAATAATAAAGACCGGTTAGCTAAGTTTCAATCCAAAACAATTGAGGGTATATTTGTTGGGTATGCCTCAAACTCTCACACCTATATCGGTTGTAAGTGTTGTGGAAACTTGTGATGTGGAGTTTGATGAATTTAATGGCTCCCATGGGGGGAAAGTTGATCTAAGTGATGTAGGTAATAATGAAGATTCCTCTCAAGACATTTTTCCTATGGGCATTGGAGATCTTGTGCCCATTGCTCAAGTACCTAGAGAGGATGAGGTGGGTGATGGCCCAAGTGTTCCACCACCACAAGAAACTCCTCCTACCACTCAAGATCAATTTTCTCAAGACGAGCCCATTATCCAAGAACAAGAACAAGACCCTCCACAATCCGATGTGGTTGCTCAACCACAAGTTGATGATGCGGTTGATCCACGTGATCGGCTTGACCGCATTTGCTTTGGAGAAAATGATGTTATTGAAGATGGTTCCACCCTTGATGATGAACAAAATGTATATCATGAACCCGAATGGGTGGAGTCTATTGAAACTCCAACTTCTACCATGCCGTTGGTGGCTAGACGTGTTGATGTAGACAAGATCCTCACGGGATTGGGGCAAGGTATAGTTACTCGTCGTCAACTTATGAACTTTTGTGCTCACTTTTCGTTTGTGTCTAGCATTGAACCACTTAGGGTTGAACAAGCACTTGAGGATGCGGATTGGCTCATTGCAATGCAATATGAGCTCACTAGTTTCACTCGGAATGAGGTGTGGTCTCTTGTGGAGAGGCCTTCCGGTCAAGATCATAACTTCATTGGAACTAGGTGGATCTTCAAGAACAAACAAGATGAATATGGTAATATCATCTGCAACAAGGGAAGGTTAGTGGCTCAAGGGTACTCCCGAGTTTAAGGCTTGGATTTTGATGAGACCTTTGCGCCCTTTGCTCGTCTTGAATCTGTACGCATGCTTCTTGCTTATGCCGCATCCAATGGATTTCCATTATTTTAAATGGATGTAAAAAGTGCTTTCCTTAACGGTCCTCTACAAGAGGATGTATATGTAGCACAACCACCCGGCTTTTATGACCCTCATCACAAGGACCACGTGTACAAACTTCATAATGCATTATATAGTCTCAAGCAAGCTCAACGGGCTTGGTATGACCATCTTATGAAGTTTTTACTCGAGTAAGGATTTGTGAGGGGTGTCATTGATGCCACTCTTTTTACCAATAGAACCAATGGTGAGTTGCTCATATGCCAAATCTATGTAGATGACATAATATTTGGTTCTCCTAATCCTTCCTTGTGGAAGTGGCTCTCGAAAACTATGACCAAGAACTTTGAGATGTCCATGATGGGGAGCTTGAAGTACTTCCTTGGATTTCAAATCGAGCAATTTGCCGAAGGAACCTTCATCTCACAAAAAAAGTACATTCAAGACATGCTCATGAAGTTCGGTATGAAAGATGCCAAGCCATGCAAGACACCCATGCCAACCAAGGGATATCTAGATCAAGACCTTTCCGGTATTCCATTTGATGCTACTCTTTATCGTTCTATGATAGGGTCATTGCTTTACCTTTGTGAATCTAGACCGGATATTATGCTTAGCGTAGGAATGTGTGCATGATATCAAGCCTCTCCTATGGATAGTCATCATTTGGTGGTTAAGCGCATTCTTAGATACCTTGATCATACCCCTTTGTTTGGCCTTTGGTACCCCAAGAGAGCCAAATTTGATCTCTTGGGGTACACGGATGCGGATTGGGATGGAGACAAGGTGGATCGGAAGTCAACCTCCGGTTCATGTTAATTTCTTGGGCGCTCATTGGTAAGTTGGCACTAAATTGTTTCTCCCTCTCCACAGCCGAAGCCGAGTATGTTGCCTCCGCAAGTTGTGCTACTCAAATCCTATGGATGAGGCAAAATTTGAAGGATTTTGGGCTCACCTATAAGAAGGTACCCAACTTATGTGACTATGAAAGTGCTATCAAGATTTCCAACAACCCTTATCAACATCCTCGCACCAAGCATATTCACATTCGTCATCACTTCATACTTTATCATATCCAAAAGGGTGATATTGTTCTTGCACATGTGGGCACCGACAAAAAACTTGACGATATCTTCACCAAGCCATTGGATGAAGCAAGGTTTTGCCAACTAAGAGGTTAACTTGTTATCTTGGAACGTTATAGCTTTACGGTCTAGGGGTATCTTGCTCTCATTCATGCACATAGAAAATAACTTGTCTAGATGTAGGCATGTATGTAGGGGGAGAAACTCCATTCTTGAGTTCTCAACTCTCTACATGATGCATAAATAGAACTAAACATCAACAATCCGCGTGCTCACTCCGGTGAGACCATGTGTAGCGGTTCAAGATGGAGTTGTGTTTGTTGGACCCAAGGTACATCTTCGCGGTGTCAACATCACATGCACTCAAACATGGTGGCTACGGCCACCTCCTACCCTTTGTAGACATGTTTCATCAAATGGCTCCATTATGATCTTGATACTCCTACTTGTATGATCTATATGCTACACCTGTCTCGTATTTTCCTCTGCATACATACTTGTTATTAAGCTCAATCACCCATTCCTTAGTCAAACCCTGACATTGTCTTTGCATCTGTCGGACGGTCCGAGCTTAACCCCGGACGGTCCTACGTGGTCAAAAAATCTCACAAAAAGCCATTGTTGTCCTGCACAATGCATCGGACGGTCTGGGCTCATGGCCGGACAGTCCGGGTCTCTCCCGGATGGCCCGACTTCCAGTTCGGTTATCCGACCAGTCGTTGTTGTTTCGTTTCCCTCCCACGCCATGTCGGTCGTCCGGTTTCGTGTCTGGACCGTCCGACCACCTGGCGGACCGTCCGACATGTGTGTCGGACGTCCGACTTGACCAAGACTATTTAAGCCCCGCTGCTCGATCCCTAAACCTAATATGAAAACTTTCCCACGGGGTCGGGATCTCGCCGCTACACTTGCACTCGCTCTCGGCTCCCTTGTGGCCTCGTCCGGCCACCCCCTCCTCCAGTTTGTTCTTCATCTTTCCCTCCCTGGATTCCCCTCCCTCCGACCTATCCTTTGACCCAAAGTTTTTTTGGATTTGGCTCAGATTTGGGGAGGGGATCGTGTGCATCCCGGGCTTCTTTGGCTCTGATTTTGGGAGGGGCGTGTGTGATTCCCGGACTGTTAGTCATGTCTTTGAAGGTGCTCTAGGTGATGCTAGCCATCATGGATCCGATGATTCTCAGGAAGGTCGGCTTCCTCGTCGTCGCCTCCGTGGTTGTGGTGGTGACGGTCAGTGTAGCAGTCATGTGCGCCTTGATTCTGACTATGAGGAGGAAGATATGGAGGAGGAGCTGATTCGTTCTTCTTCCCCCAAGCCCACCCCCGCAAGAAGACGCTCCCAAATCGTCAGCCGGAACCGATCTCTCCCCATGCTCGGCGTCATGTTCCTCCCCCACGGAGGGAACCTTTTTCGGGTGTGGCTATTTCAGTGGCTCCTCCAAACAAGCGTGGCCGAGTTCTGGTGGACTACTATCGCATGGACTCCAAGCTTTACTCGAAGATGCGATCTGAGGACAATGAGTTCAATCTTCCTGGCACTGCTACAGATATCCGTTTTCACACTCTTCTGCAACAGGACATCTACGAGACTGTCTGCCTTGAGATCAAAGCCACTACACCGCAGAAGTTCATCAATATGGAGTACTTTGAGCAGCACCCTGCTATATTTTCAGATATGATCCGTCTTGTTGATTCCATGGGACTGCGTCATGCTTTGACGCTCAAGTGTGATTGGATTCATGGAGCGATTCTCCAATTTAATGCCACGTGCACCTTTGGCATCGATTACTTTCGCTCATGGAGGACAAACCAGCAGACCATTTCCATCTCCTATGCTCAGTGGTGTGAGGCTCTTGATATGCCTGTCAGCTCTGATGGTCTCTACCGGATTCACAGCCGCTCCAGCGACTTTGAGTCCATGGCCATTGATGCATGTATGGGGTATCTGATGCCCTCGGCTAATATTCCTGAAGGAAGCAACATGGCCCCGAACAACTCCATCATTTTTTTGCCACACTTTCTGCATATCTATCAGTTTCTTCTGCGCACCTTGGTACCCAAGCATGGTGAAAAGCGATGGTGCGCTCTTTTTCCATTAATCTTATGTCATATGCCCGGGGGGCATTTGAAAAATTGGAGCTGGGTTATGCTCCCCTTCCCACTGATGTGGCTGATTTTTTCTGGCACAAGGTGTGGCTCTTCTCCCTTACAAAGTGTCGGGACCCGGAATATGCGTATGGAATTCTAGTCACAACTCAATCATATGGAGAACCGAGAGTCGTACCCACTTGTCTAAGCAGACAAGGCCAGTCACATAACACTCTCGGAAAGCATTGAACGTGAGGGGCATCTCATCCAGGACGGATGATCAACTGATATGGGTCCTCATCGCCCGCTCACAAGTCTAAATGATTATGGGTGGTGAAATCCCATACTCATAGAGAAGTCGCCTCAACCATATTATCGATTGAATTATAACACTTACATAAACAGACTCCAGCCCGATCACTTAGTCGGGGTCTCGGGCGGGCTCAATCATACAACAAAGTGTGGCACGTGACAGAGTCACGAGCAATCGCATCGTGATTCCCCAAGCTACGCACAGCTAAGGGCCACTTGGTGTATAAAAGACAGCCGGAAAGAACACAACTAAGCTATCGAACCCCACACTAAGACATGCATGTTATAATCATACACGCATCATACATTTCTAGTTTAAACAGCAGGTACACATTGCATGAACTCTACAAAGTATATCTTTATTGACTTACATAGAGTACACAAAAATCATATGACTATGATCCATCATTACATCAAACAACGGAAGCAAATTAGGTCTGAGTACAGACAAGATTAACGAATGGCTTCGAGAAGCCTTGTTCAACATACATGCCCTTCCACGAGGGACCAGACTGCTGTCTGGAACTATACTACAAAGGTCAACGTCGAGCTTCAGGTCGGTGACTCCATCGGGGTCCGTGTTCTCATATAAAACATAGAATAAGCAAATGTGAGTACAAAGTCGTACTCAGCAAGACTTACATCAGAACTATACTACTCATGCTCAAGTTTCAAGGTAAAGGGAGGTGGGGTTTCAACATGCAGAAGTGCCAACTTTGACTTGGCTAGTCCTATACTACGAGTACCAGACTTGAGGTAAGAAGCATACACGAGTCCACTACCAAGTCTCCAACCAATACACCACTATGGATACTTCCTCGACTTCCCCACGAGGAAGCACACCATAGCACTCACACTTATCTTGCGAGTTTTAGAGTATCCATTCAAGTTGTCTAACAATCAAGCACAGCTTTCCAAGTAGTCCCTTTCCGCGGACGCGGCTATTCGAATAGTTTATTAACCCTGCAGGGGTGTACTTCTACACACATGAAACTATTAGTTACCGCCTTGGCATCGACACCATTCAAGCGGGTGTCGGCGAGCATAATTTCCACAACTTTTACCTCACAGCCAACTCTAATCCAGGAATCAACCATCTGAGTTGCTCACCGCTCAAGAGTCCGGCCGGGTCAATGATACGGACTCAAACGATGCAGGCGACCGAGACGCCACCTTAGCAGATGGTTTTACTGTCTCACAGGTCCACCCACATATCTAAATGATGCACACTTTCATTCATTCTTTTTCTATGCATATGCCAAATTGAAAGCCCGAACTAGTGACTCCTGGACTTGAACTGGGGTGAGTTAGTAGTTTGAGCGGGGATCCATTTTCCCAACATGTGGTAGTACTCTTTTTCTTGGATCACAACACAAGAACTCGGGGCCTAGGGCAGTGTTCAACGAGACAACCCACTGTGTACTCCTACACAGCCTCTCATCGTTCACCTTGTTTAGTCAAGTTCACCACACCCTTTTCATCACAAGTAACATGAACATGACTTCCACCAACATCAATTCATCACCCAAGATGGACCAATGCTTCCACAACTCTAAGCATAGCATAAGCATAACATGGATGAATGGCCACATGATGATCACAACCAATTCCTAGATCTGCTAGGTTGAGGTTAGCTTAATACTGTGGAAGAAATGATAGGTCATGCAAAGGAATGGGTTCAACTAGCGGTAGAACGAATCATGGTGAACTCCTAAACATGCATAAGCGAGAATGAGAGGGAACTGGGTTTTTATAAACATGATCAATGGGGTTTGCTTGCCTTGCTGACGATACCCGGGTTACCGGTCTTATGCTTCAGGGATGACCTTCACTTCCGGTTCCACCTTTACCAATAGCAAACAATGCGGAAAAGGAACAATAAATAAAATACAATGCTCAAGCACATGATAAGTTGTGGAAAGATGATGTACATGTTGCTGATGTGTGGACAATTCCATTTAAATGAAGTGTATTGCAATTCAATTGCAAATTCAAACTTCAAATTTGAATTCAAATTATGCCATATACACATTTGCTTCTGTTCTCCCATTTTAAAATGGTCAAACATGAAAACAAATTGCATATTCATAATCCTTGCATTTTTCTGATAATTTTTCATATATTATTTATTAAATTTGGAGTTATAGATTAAAAGTTATTGAATTTACAAGTTTTAATGATTTTCTGGATTTTTTTTCTGGAAATTGAATTACTGCGCAAGCATGACATCATAGTTACACAAGGGCTTTGACTGGGGTCCCACGTGTCAAAGACACAGTGACTAAGCAGTGGGTTATTTTAGTTAAACGATTTAATTAACGACTGGGTCCCATATGTCAGTGGCACATGGGGGTCATTAGCAAGGTCATTAAGGCCTAAAGCCTTTCCACGCTGGCAGTGGCCGGTGGCTCAACGCCGACGACCACGGGTTACGGAGGAGTCCGCTTACATGCCACAGGGACGGAAAATTTTTGGGGCAAACGGCACCTCGCGCTTGCGCTTGTCGAGCAGTGCACTCGGGCGACCACGGGAGGCACCGGAGCTTGGCCGGCGTCAGCTCCCGCGGCGGCGCGCGCACGGCCGAGAGGAAGACGGCGATTTAGGCCACCATTTCGATCACGGGGAGAGGGGAAATGTGGCGGAGCTCACCACGAATGCGACGTCGAGGACAGGGAAGGCGGAGGAGTCGCAGTGGCGACGGATTTCTCGTCGGCAAGCGGCGGCCGTGGCGGAGGGAAGAGCTCCGATTCATCGGCTTCGGGGTGCTCCAGCTCTCAGGTGGCGGCAGGGTAGCGAAGTCGAGGGCGCCAGAGCGATTAGACAAGGAGGGGGCTCGGGGTGGCCGTTGGCTACGGAAGCGCGCGGCGGCGCTCTCCGGTGTGCTCGGGTGGCGACAAAAATGGCGAGGGAGAGACAGAGAGGCGTCTCCAAGGGAGGGAATGGGCGAGGAGGACGCCGGGGAGCTTCCAGGCGTGGGGTAAGCACGACAGGGTGTCGTGGGCGGCCTGGCGACGCCGGCATGGGCGCCACACAGCGCCCTGCCTGCCTGGCTCGGGGAAGAAGACGGTGGTGCCCCTGTGATGGGCCACCTCCCCGAGTTGGGCCGGTTAGGCCTGCTGGCTGGGCCTCTTTCCCTTTTTATTTTTCTTCTCTGTTTTTGAAAGCTCAAGAATGATCAGAGGGGGAGGGGGTGAATGATCACTTCTAAAAATTCCAAGGAACTTAGAAGGAGTTCATGCAAACTGCGGAGGACTAAAGATATCTCGAAGGAAATACAGTATCGAAAGATATACATAGCTCGAAAGGATTGGGAGCGAAGGTAAACATCGAAGGAAAACAGGCAATGAGTAAATACTTAATGTAAATGCGAGAAGGAAAACGAGCCTGACACAATGATGTTTGGTAAACCAGTTCACACTATGAAAAGTGCTACGTCTGGTTAGAGGGACTAGTGATTGAACACCTGGAGCAAAACTCTCTCCGTCCTATTCTCCACTGTAACAAACTCCTCGAGCTTGTCCTGTTTTCACTCGTGGTAGATGATTCAGGACATCTTCGAGACCTTTACAAACTTCCTTCAGCAGCGACAATTTCTCTTCGACTGCTTGACAGGTGACGCCTAACCGTCTAGGAGACTTGCAGTTCTCCAAGATAAAAATATCGGCTAATCTCGACCTAAGTCTCTGTGAATTTCTCAACTCAGTTCAGACTTGGGTTTGGTTTTCTCTCGATGGATCTCTCTTGGGATGCTCACAGTACTTCTGTCTTAGAATCTTCAGTGGAGCAGCCAACCCGAAATGGCGTGTAGGTGCGGGGTATTTATAGTTGGCGATCCCAATGGGTAAAATGACTGAAGTGACCCGATGCGAAAGCTTGAAGCGTGTCCACAACGGTCGGATTCCAATCACTGCGCAACTTTACTTGAGGAACAAGTAAGCTGACTTACCGAACGAGTTCTCTCTCGAAGGCACAAAGTGCGATGACTTTGCCTTCGAGCTATTCACTCGACTCAGTAAGATTTCTCTCGGTAGGCTTTCGTGGGTTTAGGTTGAGAAGAGAAAATTCACTTCGACAAAGATCTCAACTAGCCTTGATAGTACGGTCTTTCCGACGACTCAAGAAAACAAAGAGAAACTAGCAAAAAGACTATGTCTTCGACCAGCTTCAGCTTTCTCCTCGTTGCGCTTTTACTCGAGAGAGACCTCTTCTTCGACGACATTTTTAGGGGTCGTCTTCCTCCAAAGGATTCAGTAGATGACTGCATCTTCGCTGCAGTGAGTTGTGCTTCGACCTTCTCCTTGCAAACTCCATTCTTCGGAACCTAAATATCTATTTATACTCGAAAAAAATATTAGTTCCGCTTCTGCTTTGTCCAACAATGTCCAAAACCTTCGGGGGAAAAACTTGCTCTTACAATCTCCCCCTTTTTGGACGATTGTTGACAAAACAGGCATCGGTAAATAAATTGAAAGATTTGAGTTTTTGATGATAAACCGGTGCTAAGATCGATGAAAATACTCCCCCTTGATGTATGCAAGGAAGATAAGAGTTTCCTGTGAAGTGCATATTTTACAAGTAGAGTCGAGGGAAAAACATCAATAATCTTAGCGGGTGAAATTGCATTCCAGATAATATCCAATAAGAAATATGCAATATCCTCGAATGACCTGTGAACTTATACGAAACATAGCTTCCTGCAAAAGGTTAAGTATCGCACGCAACAGATAGATATCTTACGATGAAAAGTAGCAGTTCACAGACCTACTTAGACTTAGTTACAACCATATCAAATATGAACCGAAAGTTTGTTGAAACTACTCAGAAACCCCAAAGTTCAAAAGTTCAACGACCGAAAAGCAAAGCCCTTAACCCCATTGGAAAACTAATTTCTTCGATGCCACTACATTTCCCCCTTTTTGTCACAACGTACAAAAAGTCGAGAGAATAGGGTCAAAAGAAATCCCTACTCGCTTGGGAGGCGCAGGCGACGTCGAGAAGATTCGGTGAGCGTTGGAGCACGATGAATTGGGCGAGCGCCTGGAGGAGTAATCTTTGTGCGCAAGGAGTGTTGATTTCCAGAAGATTCCAGCTGCGATTCCGGCGGGGCCCTGGGGCTTCGAGGAAGTGGAGAGTAAACTCTCGCTTGACGTTGAGGCGCTTCATCTTTCTCGGATTCGGAAGAAATGGTGTTCACGGTGATGTGATAGAAATCATCAACACTGAGCACGTCCTTGTTCTTTGTCAGCAGAGGAATATTGAAATCCGGGCGATCTACTCGATCATCATTGGTCCAGTTCCTGTTAAGATGGGGAGGATATTCTTCGAAGCCGCATCGTTGAAGTTGACCGAGGGAATTGAATTTCCGCAGCCCTTTCCAATCGCGGCGAAGACATTCATGCAACATATGATTGTTGTTCATTGCAATGTTGCGCAAATGGTTTATCTCATCCATCAAGGACTGCTTCTGAATGAAATCTTGGTAAATATGATGTTGAAGCATTTGTTGGGACCGAAGAGAAACCTCCATGTGATGCACTGGCTTGGTAAACTTCGAGCGAATATCCCGAGAGTAACAATCTGCAACACTTCCCTAATAGGTGGAGTGAAAATCTTCCGGAATATTGATACGGGGAATGGCACATCCCGAGAGTAATTGCAGATCGCCATTAGCCAAGGTGCATATAGCTTGTGGGAACTGTGATCATCAGCACAAGACACCAACGTGCGAATGAAGTAGTCTTCAAAATCGAAGGGATGACCATGGACTAACTTCATTAGAGCAAGTTGCACATCATGAGGAATTGGAAAATCATCGTGCACATCGAGCATTGGCATCAAGGTCTTCGAAAGAATATAGAACCATGCCTTTGCTTCAAAAACCAAATGCCTCGGCTTGGGCTTAGCAGGGTAGTGATCTCATACGACATCTGGATTCATCAACAAGGAAAATTCAGCAGGAGTTGGAGCAGGTAAGTCATGAATCTTGTGTGGTAATCCTTCGAACCGAGGTAAATTGATGATGGCCAGAAATTGATCGACAGTCATGTGAAATACTTGGCCTTGGATCATGTAACCAAATTTCCATGTCTTCAAGTTCTCAAGATCACCAATGACATACAACGTGGCATAAAACTTCTTAATGAGCTCGGGATTGTAGCCACAATCGAGAGCAAACATTTTATGAGCATGCAGACTATCAATTGTTTCGGCAACATTCTCGAAACATGAAGTTGCGTACACCAAAGGCATATCAAGATATTGATGCTGGAACACTCTTGCCTTGTTGTACAACACACGGGTGTAGTAGATGGCTTGCTCTTTAGTCCAAAACCAAAGAGAATATGAATTTCTGGGCTTATCGTAGGGATTGGTCCCGAAGAAAAAATGGCTTGTGTTCACGCCTCTTCAAGATGGGGCCTCCTCGAGGAACATCAGGGCGGAACAATGGCAGCATTTCTCTCGGATGAGAAGAGTGGAGCAGCTCATCGACCGGAAAGACTTCAGCAGCATTATCTGGCATTTGATATACTGGCTCAGCAGGGCGAGGAATTTAAGATGCAACATTGACAATATCTTGAGCTGGGATGGCTGCAGGAGCATTTTCCTTGGCCTGCGCTTCGACGGCAACTCCTTCGTCGACAGTAGCAATATGGGCGGCCTCCTCAGTCTCCATTGCATCTAGATCTTCATCAAGTTGTGCAAAGGCATCAACCATTTCTTCGTTCAAAGAATTTGATGAGGAGGAGGAAGAACTTCCACTCGAGCTGGCATCACCAGAACTTTCTCCTTCGGCAGCATCTTGACGTGAGGAGACAGTTGTAATATCAACATTAGCTTTTTATCCTTCATGCAGAGTCTGGGCAGAGGAATAATCTTTCTGAGCAGAGGAAACGGGGGCTTGACATTCTTGCTCGCCCTGAGCAGGTTGCTCGGTCTCAGCATGAGCTTGGGTCTCGATGGATGGAGTGGTCGATGGAATGACATGAGGTGGTGATGGTGGGTTGGGTGGTGGCGTCGAATCTATTGGTGGTGATGGTTGACGCGGTGGTGGTTTTTGTTGTCGAGGAGGAGGAGTGGCTTGGTGATGGTTGACATGTGTGTCGGACGTCCGACTTGACCAAGACTATTTAAGCCCCGCTGCTCGATCCCTAAACCTAATATGACAACTTTCCCACGGGGTCGGGATCTCGCCGCTACACTTGCACTTGCTCTCTGCTCCCTTGTGGCCTCGTCCGGCCACCCCCTCCTCCAGTTTGTTCTTCATCTTTCCCTCCCTGGATTCCCCTCCCTCCGACCTATCCTTTGACCCAAAGTTTTTTTGGATTTGGCTCAGATTTGGGGAGGGGATCGTGTGCATCCCGGGCTTCTTTGGCTCTGATTTTGGGAGGGGCGTGTGTGATTCCCGGACTGTTAGTCATGTCTTTGAAGGTGCTCTAGGTGATGCTAGCCATCATGGATCCGATGATTCTCAGGAAGGTCGGCTTCCTCGTCGTCGCCTCCGTGGTTGTGGTGGTGACGGTCAGTGTAGCAGTCATGTGCGCCTTGATTCTGACTATGAGGAGGAAGATATGGAGGAGGAGGAGCTGATTCGTTCTTCTTCCCCCAAGCCCACCCCCGCAAGAAGACGCTCCCAAATCGTCAGCCGGAACCGATCACTCCCCATGCTCGGCGTCGTGTTCCTCCCCCACAGAGGGAACCTTTTTCGGGTGTGGCTATTTCAGTGGCTCCTCCAAACAAGCGTGGCCGAGTTCTGGTGGACTACTATCGCATGGACTCCAAGCTTTACTCGAAGATGCGATCTGAGGACAATGAGTTCAATCTTCCTGGCACTGCTACAGATATCCGTTTTCACACTCTTCTGCAACAGGACATCTACGAGACTGTCTGCCTCGAGATCAAATCCACTACACCGCAGAAGTTCATCAATATGGAGTACTTTGAGCAGCACCCTGCTATATTTTCAGATATGATCCGTCTTGTTGATTCCATGGGACTGCGTCATGCTTTGACGCTCAAGTGTGATTGGATTCATGGAGCGATTCTCCAATTTAATGCCACGTGCACCTTTGGCATCGATTACTTTCGCTCATGGAGGACAAACCAGCAGACCATTTCCATCTCCTATGCTCAGTGGTGTGAGGCTCTTGATATGCCTGTGAGCTCTGATGGTCTCTACCGGATTCACAGCCGCTCCAGCGACTTTGAGTCCATGGGCATTGATGCATGTATGGGGTATCTGATGCCCTCGGCTGATATTCCTGAAGGAAGCAACATGGCCCCGAACAACTCCATCATTTTTTTTCCACACTTTCTGCATATCTATCAGTTTCTTCTGCGCACCTTGGTACCCAAGCATGGTGAAAAGCGATGGTGTGCTCTTTTTCCATTAATCTTATGTCATATGCCCGGGGGGCATTTGAAAAATTGGAGCTGGGTTATGCTCCCCTTCCCACTGATGTGGCTGATTTTTTCTGGCACAAGGTGTGGCTCTTCTCCCTTACAAAGTGTCGGGACCCGGAATATGCGTATGGAATTCTAGTCACAACTCAATCATATGGAGAACCGAGAGTCGTACCCACTTGTCTAAGCAGACAAGGCCAGTCACATAACACTCTCGGAAAGCATTGAACGTGAGGGGCATCTCATCCAGGACGGATGATCAACTGATATGGGTCCTCATCGCCCGCTCACAAGTCTAAATGATTATGGGTGGTGAAATCCCATACTCATAGAGAAGTCGCCTCAACCATATTATCGATTGAATTATAACACTTACATAAACAGACTCCAGCCCGATCACTTAGTCGGGGTCTCGGGCGGGCTCAATCATACAACAAAGTGTGGCACGTGACAGAGTCACGAGCAATCGCATCGTGATTCCCCAAGCTGCGCACACCTAAGGGCCACTTGGTGTACAAAAGACTGCCGGAAAGAACACAACTAAGCTATCGAACCCCACACTAAGACATGCATGTTATAATCATACACGCATCATACATTTCTAGTTTAAACAGCAGGTACACATTGCATGAACTCTACAAAGTATATCTTTATTCACTTACATAGAGTACACAAAAATCATATGACTATGATCCATCATTACATCAAACAACGGAAGCAAATTAGGTCTGAGTACAGACAAGATTAACGAATGGCTTAGAGGAGCTTCAGGTCGGTGACTCCATCGGGGTCCGTGTTCTCATATAAAACATAGAATAAGCAAACGTGAGTACAAAGTCGTACTCAGCAAGACTTACATCAGAACTATACTACTCATGCTCAAGTTTCAAGGTAAAGGGAGGTGGGGTTTCAACATGCAGAAGTGCCAACTTTGACTTGGCTAGTCCTATACTACGAGTACCAGACTTGAGGTAAGAAGCATACACGAGTCCACTAGCAAGTCTCCAACCAATACACCACTATGGATACTTCCTCGACTTCCCCACGAGGAAGCACACCATAGCACTCACACTTATCTTGCGAGTTTTAGAGTATCCATTCAAGTTGTCTAACAATCAAGCACAGCTTTCCAAGTAGTCCCTTTCTGCGGACGCGGCTATTCGAATAGTTTATTAACCCTGCAGGGGTGTACTTCTACACACATGAAACTATTAGTTACCGCCTTGGCATCGACACCATTCAAGCGGGTGTCGGCGAGCATAATTTCCACAACTTTTACCTCACAGCCAACTCTAATCCAGGAATCAACCATCTGAGTTGCTCACCGCTCAAGAGTCCGGCCGGGTCAATGATACGGACTCAAACGATGCAGGCGACCGAGACGCCACCTTAGCAGATGGTTTTACTGTCTCACAGGTCCACCCACATATCTAAATGATGCACACTTTCATTCATTCTTTTTCTATGCATATGCCAAATTGAAAGCCCGAACTAGTGACTCCTGGACTTGAACTGGGGTGAGTTAGTAGTTTGAGCGGGGATCCATTTTCCCAACATGTGGTAGTACTCTTTTTCTTGGATCACAACACAAGAACTCGGGGCCTAGGGCAGTGTTCAACGAGACAACCCACTGTGTACTCCTGCACAGCCTCTCATCGTTCACCTTGTTTAGTCAAGTTCACCACACCCTTTTCATCACAAGTAACATGAACATGACTTCCACCAACATCAATTCATCACCCAAGATGGACCAATGCTTCCACAACTCTAAGCATAGCATAAGCATAACATGGATGAATGGCCACATGATGATCACAACCAATTCCTAGATCTGCTAGGTTGAGGTTAGCTTAATACTGTGGAAGAAATGATAGGTCATGCAAAGGAATGGGTTCAACTAGCGGTAGAACGAATCATGGTGAACTCCTAAACATGCATAAGCGAGAATGAGAGGGAACTGGGTTTTTATAAACATGATCAATGGGGTTTGCTTGCCTTGCTGACGATACCCGGGTTACCGGTCTTATGCTTCAGGGATGACCTTCACTTCCGGTTCCACCTTTACCAATAGCAAACAATGCGGAAAAGGAACAATAAATAAAATACAATGCTCAAGCACATGATAAGTTGTGAAAAGATGATGTACATGTTGCTGATGTGTGGACAATTCCATTTAAATGAAGTGTATTGCAATTCAATTGCAAATTCAAACTTCAAATTTGAATTCAAATTATGCCATATACACATTTGCTTCTGTTCACCCATTTTAAAATGGTCAAACATGAAAACAAATTGCATATTCATAATCCTTGCATTTTTCTGATAATTTTTCATATATTATTTATTAAATTTGGAGTTATAGATTAAAAGTTATTGAATTTACAAGTTTTAATGATTTTTTAGATTTTTTTTCTGGAAATTGAATTACTGCGCAAGCATGACTTCATAGTTACACAAGGGCTTTGACTGGGGTCCCACGTGTCAAAGACACAGTGACTAAGCAGTGGGTTATTTTAGTTAAACGATTTAATTAACGACTGGGTCCCATATGTCAGTGGCACATGGGGGTCATTAGCAAGGTCATTAAGGCCTAAAGCCTTTCCACGCTGGCAATGGCCAGTGGCTCAACGCCGACGACCACGGGTTACGGAGGAGTCCGCTTACATGCCACAGGGACGGAAAAATTTTGGGGCAAACGGCACCTCGCGCTTGCGCTCGTCGAGCAGTGCACTCGGGCGACCACGGGAGGCACCGGAGCTTGGCCGGCGTCAGCTCCCGCGGCGGCGCGCGCACGGCCGAGAGGAAGACGGCGATTTAGGCCACCATTTCGATCACGGGGAGAGGGGAAATGTGGCGGAGCTCACCACGAATGCGACGTCGAGGACAGGGAAGGCGAAGGAGTCGCAGTGGCGGCGGATTTCTCGTCGGCAAGCGGCGGCCGTGGCGGAGGGAAGAGCTCCGATTCATCGGCTTCGGGGTGCTCCAGCTCTCAGGTGGCGGCAGGGTAGCGAAGTCGAGGGCGCCAGAGCGATTAGACAAGGAGGGGGCTCGGGGTGGCCGTTGGCTACGGAAGCGCGCGGCGGCGCTCTCCGGTGTGCTCGGGTAGCGACAAAAATGGCGAGGGAGAGACAGAGAGGCGTCTCCAGGGGAGGGAATGGGCGAGGAGGACGCCGGGGAGCTTCCAGGCGTGGGGTAAGCACGACAGGGTGTCGTGGGCGGCCTGGCGACGCCGGCATGGGCGCCACACAGCGCCCTGCCTGCCTGGCTCGGGGAAGAAGACGGTGGTGCCCCTGTGATGGGCCACCTCCCCGAGTTGGGCCGGTTAGGCCTGCTGGCTGGGCCTCTTTCCCTTTTTATTTTTCTTCTCTGTTTTTGAAAGCTCAAGAATGATCAGAGGGGGAGGGGGTGAATGATCACTTCTAAAAATTCCAAGGAACTTAGAAGGAGTTCATGCAAACTGCGGAGGACTAAAGATATCTCGAAGGAAATACAGTATCGAAAGATATACATAGCTCGAAAGGATTGGGAGCGAAGGTAAACATCGAAGGAAAACAGGAAACGAGTAAATACTTAATGTAAATGCGAGAAGGAAAACGAGCCTGACACAATGATGTTTGGTAAACCAGTTCACACTATGAAAAGTGCTACGTCTGGTTAGAGGGACTAGTGATTGAACACCTGGAGCAAAACTCTCTCCGTCCTATTCTCCACTGTAACAAACTCCTCGAGCTTGTCCTGTTTTCACTCGTGGTAGATGATTCAGGACATCTTCGAGACCTTTACAAACTTCCTTCAGCAGCGACAATTTCTCTTCGACTGCTTGACAGGTGACGCCTAACCGTCTAGGAGACTTGCAGTTCTCCAAGATAAAAATATCGGCTAATCTCGACCTAAGTCTCTGTGAATTTCTCAACTCAGTTCAGACTTGGGTTTGGTTTTCCCTCGATGGATCTCTCTTGGGATGCTCACAGTACTTCTGTCTTAGAATCTTCAGTGGAGCAGCCAACCCGAAATGGCGTGTAGGTGCGGGGTATTTATAGTTGGCGATCCCAATGGGTAAAATGACTGAAGTGACCCGATGCGACAGCTTGAAGCGTGTCCACAACGGTCGGATTCCAATCACTGCGCAACTTTACTTGAGGAACAAGTAAGCTGACTTACCGAACGAGTTCTCTCTCGAAGGCACAAAGTGCGATGACTTTGCCTTCGAGCTATTCACTCGACTCAGTAAGATTTCTCTCGGTAGGCTTTCGTGGGTTTAGGTTGAGAAGAGAAAATTCACTTCGACAAAGATCTCAACTAGCCTTGATAGTACGGTCTTTCCTACGACTCAAGAAAACAAAGAGAAACTAGCAAAAAGACTATGTCTTCGACCAGCTTCAGCTTTCTCCTCGTTGCGCTTTTACTCGAGAGAGACCTCTTGTTCGACGACATTTTTAGGGGTCGTCTTCCTCCAAAGGATTCAGTAGATGACTGCATCTTCGCTGCAGTGAGTTGTGCTTCGACCTTCTCCTTGCAAACTCCATTCTTCGGAACCTAAATATCTATTTATACTCGAAAAAAATATTAGTTCCGCTTCTGCTTTGTCCAACAATGTCCAAAACCTTCGGGGGAAAAACTTGCTCTTACAATCTCCCCCTTTTTGGACGATTGTTGACAAAACAGGCATCGGTAAATAAATTGAAAGATTTGAGTTTTCGATGATAAACCGGTGCTAAGATCGATGAAAATACTCCCCCTTGATGTATGCAAGGAAGATAAGAGTTTCCTGTGAAGTGCATATTTTACAAGTAGAGTCGAGGGAAAAACATCAATAATCTTAGCGGGTGAAATTGCAATCCAGATAATATCCAATAAGAAATATGCAATATCCTCGAATGACCTGTGAACTTATACGAAACATAGCTTCCTGCAAAAGGTTAAGTATCGCACGCAACAGATAGATATCTTACGATGAAAAGTAGCAGTTCACAGACCTACTTAGACTTAGTTACAACCATATCAAATATGAACCAAAAGTTTGTTGAAACTACTCAGAAACCCCAAAGTTCAAAAGTTCAACGACTGAAAAGCAAAGCCCTTAACCCCATTGGAAAACTAATTTCTTCGATGCCACTACATTTCCCCCTTTTTGTCACAACGTACAAAAAGTCAAGAGAATAGGGTCAAAAGAAATCCCTACTCGCTTGGGAGGCGCAGGCGACGTCGAGAAGATTCGGTGAGCGTTGGAGCACGATGAATTGGGCGAGCGCCTGGAGGAGTAATCTTCGTGCGCAAGGAGTGTTGATTTCCAGAAGATTCCAGCTGCGATTCCGGCGGGGCCCTGGGGCTTCGAGGAAGTGGAGAGTAAACTCTCGCTTGACGTTGAGGCGCTTCATCTTTCTCGGATTCGGAAGAAATGGTGTTCACGGTGATGTGATAGAAATCATCAACACTGAGCACGTCCTTGTTCTTTGTCAGCAGAGGAATATTGAAATCCGGTCGATCTACTCGATCATCATTGGTCCAGTTCCTGTTAAGATGGGGAGGATATTCTTCGAAGCCGCATCGTTGAAGTTGACCGAGGGAATTGAATTTCCGCAGCCCTTTCCAATCGCGGCGAAGACATTCATGCAACATCTGATTGTTGTTCATTGCAATGTTGCGCAAATGGTTTATCTCATCCATCAAGGACTGCTTCTGAATGAAATCTTGGTAAATATGATGTTGAAGCATTTGTTGGGACCGAAGAGAAACCTCCATGTGATGCACTGGCTTGGTAAACTTCGAGCGAATATCCCGAGAGTAACAATCTGCAACACTTCCCTAATAGGTGGAGTGAAAATCTTCGGGAATATTGATACGGGGAATGGCACATCCCGAGAGTAATTGCAGATCGCCATTAGCCAAGGTGCATATAGCTTGTGGGAACTGTGATCATCAGCACAAGACACCAACGTGCGAATGAAGTAGTCTTCAAAATCGAAGGGATGACCATGGACTAACTTCATTAGAGCAAGTTGCACATCATGAGGAATTGGAAAATCATCGTGCACATCGAGCATTGGCATCAAGGTCTTCGAAAGAATATAGAACCATGCCTTTGCTTCAAAAACCAAATGCCTCGGCTTGGGCTTAGCAGGGTAGTGATCTCATACGACATCTGGATTCATCAACAAGGAAAATTCAGCAGGAGTTGGAGCAGGTAAGTCATGAATCTTGTGTGGTAATCCTTCGAACCGAGGTAAATTGATGATGGCCAGAAATTGATCGACAGTCATGTGAAATACTTGGCCTTGGATCATGTAACCAAATTTCCATGTCTTCAAGTTCTCAAGATCACCAGTGACATACAACGTGGCATAAAACTTCTTAATGAGCTCGGGATTGTAGCCACAATCGAGAGCAAACATTTTATGAGCATGCAGACTATCAATTGTTTCGGCAACATTCTCGAAACATGAAGTTGCGTACACCAAAGGCATATCAAGATATTGATGCTGGAACACTCTTGCCTTGTTGTACAACACACGGGTGTAGTAGATGGCTTGCTCTTTAGTCCAAAACCAAAGAGAATATGAATTTCTGGGCTTATCGTAGGGATTGGTCCCGAAGAAAAAATGGCTTGTGTTCACGCCTCTTCAAGATGGGGCCTCCTCGAGGAACATCAGGGCGGAACAATGGCAGCATTTCTCTCGGATGAGAAGAGTGGAGCAGCTCATCGACCGGAAAGACTTCAGCAGCATTATCTGGCATTTGATATACTGGCTCAGCAGGGCGAGGAATTTAAGATGCAACATTGACAATATCTTGAGCTGGGATGGCTGCAGGAGCATTTTCCTTGGCCTGCGCTTCGACGGCAACTCCTTCGTCGACAGTAGTAATATGGGCGGCCTCCTCAGTCTCCATTGCATCTAGATCTTCATCAAGTTGTGCAAAGGCATCAACCATTTCTTCGTTCAAAGAATTTGATGAGGAGGAGGAAGAACTTCCACTCGAGCTGGCATCACCAGAAATTTCTCCTTCGGCAGCATCTTGACGGGAGGAGACAGTTGTAATATCAACATTAGCTTTTTATCCTTCATGCAGAGTCTGGGCAGAGGAATAATCTTTCTGAGCAGAGGAAACGGGGGCTTGACGTTCTTGCTCGCCCTGAGCAGGTTGCTCGGTCTCAGCATGAGCTTGGGTCTCGATGGATGGAGTGGTCGATGGAATGACATGAGGTGGTGATGGTGGGTTGGGTGGTGGCGTCGAATCTATTGGTGGTGATGGTTGACGCGGTGGTGGTTTTTGTTGTCGAGGAGGAGGAGTGGCTTGGTGATGGTTGACATGTGTGTCGGACGTCCGACTTGACCAAGACTATTTAAGCCCCGCTGCTCGATCCCTAAACCTAATATGACAACTTTCCCACGGGGTCGGGATCTCGCCGCTACACTTGCACTCGCTCTCTGCTCCCTTGTGGCCTCGTCCGGCCACCCCCTCCTCCAGTTTGTTCTTCATCTTTCCCTCCCTGGATTCCCCTCCCTCCGACCTATCCTTTGACCCAAAGTTTTTTTGGATTTGGCTCAGATTTGGGGAGGGGATCGTGTGCATCCCGGGCTTCTTTGGCTCTGATTTTGGGAGGGGCGTGTGTGATTCCCGGACTGTTAGTCATGTCTTTGAAGGTGCTCTAGGTGATGCTAGCCATCATGGATCCGATGATTCTCAGGAAGGTCGGCTTCCTCGTCGTCGCCTCCGTGGTTGTGGTGGTGACGGTCAGTGTAGCAGTCATGTGCGCCTTGATTCTGACTATGAGGAGGAAGATATGGAGGAGGAGGAGCTGATTCGTTCTTCTTCCCCCAAGCCCACCCCCGCAAGAAGACGCTCCCAAATCGTCAGCCGGAACCGATCTCTCCCCATGCTCGGCGTCGTGTTCCTCCCCCACGGAGGGAACCTTTTTCGGGTGTGGCTATTTCAGTGGCTCCTCCAAACAAGCGTGGCCGAGTTCTGGTGGACTACTATCGCATGGACTCCAAGCTTTACTCGAAGATGCGATCTGAGGACAATGAGTTCAATCTTCCTGGCACTGCTACAGATATCCGTTTTCACACTCTTCTGCAACAGGACATCTACGAGACTGTCTGCCTCGAGATCAAAGCCACTACACCGCAGAAGTTCATCAATATGGAGTACTTTGAGCAGCACCCTGCTATATTTTCAGATATGATCCGTCTTGTTGATTCCATGGGACTGCGTCATGCTTTGACGCTCAAGTGTGATTGGATTCATGGAGCGATTCTCCAATTTAATGCCACGTGCACCTTTGGCATCGATTACTTTCGCTCATGGAGGACAAACCAGCAGACCATTTCCATCTCCTATGCTCAGTGGTGTGAGGCTCTTGATATGCCTGTCAGCTCTGATGGTCTCTACCGGATTCACAGCCGCTCCAGCGACTTTGAGTCCATGGCCATTGATGCATGTATGGGGTATCTGATGCCCTCGGCTGATATTCCTGAAGGAAGCAACATGGCCCCGAACAACTCCATCATTTTTTTGCCACACTTTCTGCATATCTATCAGTTTCTTCTGCGCACCTTGGTACCCAAGCATGGTGAAAAGCGATGGTGCGCTCTTTTTCCATTAATCTTATGTCATATGCCCGGGGGGCATTTGAAAAATTGGAGCTGGGTTATGCTCCCCTTCCCACTGATGCGGCTGATTTTTTCTGGCACAAGGTGTGGCTCTTCTCCCTTACAAAGTGTCGGGACCCGGAATATGCATATGGAATTCTAGTCACAACTCAATCATATGGAGAACCGAGAGTCGTACCCACTTGTCTAAGCAGACAAGGCCAGTCACATAACACTCTCGGAAAGCATTGAACATGAGGGGCATCTCATCCAGGACGGATGATCAACTGATATGGGTCCTCATCGCCCGCTCACAAGTCTAAATGATTATGGGTGGTGAAATCCCATACTCATAGAGAAGTCGCCTCAACCATATTATCGATTGAATTATAACACTTACATAAACAGACTCCAGCCCGATCACTTAGTCGGGGTCTCGGGCGGGCTCAATCATACAACAAAGTGTGGCACGTGACAGAGTCACGAGCAATCGCATCGTGATTCCCCAAGCTGCGCACACCTAAGGGCCACTTGGTGTACAAAAGACCGCCGGAAAGAACACAACTAAGCTATCGAACCCCACACTAAGACATGCATGTTATAATCATACACGCATCATACATTTCTAGTTTAAACAGCAGGTACACATTGCATGAACTCTACAAAGTATATCTTTATTCACTTACATAGAGTACACAAAAATCATATGACTATGATCCATCATTACATCAAACAACGGAAGCAAATTAGGTCTGAGTACAGACAAGATTAACGAATGGCTTAGAGGAGCTTCAGGTCGGTGACTCCATCGGGGTCCGTGTTCTCATATAAAACATAGAATAAGCAAACGTGAGTACAAAGTCGTACTCAGCAAGACTTACATCAGAACTATACTACTCATGCTCAAGTTTCAAGGTAAAGGGAGGTGGGGTTTCAACATGCAGAAGTGCCAACTTTGACTTGGCTAGTCCTATACTACGAGTACCAGACTTGAGGTAAGAAGCATACACGAGTCCACTAGCAAGTCTCCAACCAATACACCACTATGGATACTTCCTCGACTTCCCCACGAGGAAGCACACCATAGCACTCACACTTATCTTGCGAGTTTTAGAGTATCCATTCAAGTTGTCTAACAATCAAGCACAGCTTTCCAAGTAGTCCCTTTCCGCGGACGCGGCTATTCGAATAGTTTATTAACCCTGCAGGGGTGTACTTCTACACACATGAAACTATCAGTTACCGCCTTGGCATCGACACCATTCAAGCGGGTGTCGGCGAGCATAATTTCCACAACTTTTACCTCACAGCCAACTCTAATCCAGGAATCAACCATCTGAGTTGCTCACCGCTCAAGAGTCCGGCCGGGTCAATGATACGGACTCAAACGATGCAGGCGACCGAGACGCCACCTTAGCAGATGGTTTTACTGTCTCACAGGTCCACCCACATATCTAAATGATGCACACTTTCATTCATTCTTTTTCTATGCATATGCCAAATTGAAAGCCCGAACTAGTGACTCCTGGACTTGAACTGGGGTGAGTTAGTAGTTTGAGCGGGGATCCATTTTCCCAACATGTGGTAGTACTCTTTTTCTTGGATCACAACACAAGAACTCGGGGCCTAGGGCAGTGTTCAACGAGACAACCCACTGTGTACTCCTACACAGCCTCTCATCGTTCACCTTGTTTAGTCAAGTTCACCACACCCTTTTCATCACAAGTAACATGAACATGACTTCCACCAACATCAATTCATCACCCAAGATGGACCAATGCTTCCACAACTCTAAGCATAGCATAAGCATAACATGGATGAATGGCCACATGATGATCACAACCAATTCCTAGATCTGCTAGGTTGAGGTTAGCTTAATACTGTGGAAGAAATGATAGGTCATGCAAAGGAATGGGTTCAACTAGCGGTAGAACGAATCATGGTGAACTCCTAAACATGCATAAGCGAGAATGAGAGGGAACTGGGTTTTTATAAACATGATCAATGGGGTTTGCTTGCCTTGCTGACGATACCCGGGTTACCGGTCTTATGCTTCAGGGATGACCTTCACTTCCGGTTCCACCTTTACCAATAGCAAAAATGCGGAAAAGGAACAATAAATAAAATACAATGCTCAAGCACATGATAAGTTGTGAAAAGATGATGTACATGTTGCTGATGTGTGGACAATTCCATTTAAATGAAGTGTATTGCAATTCAATTGCAAATTCAAACTTCAAATTTGAATTCAAATTATGCCATATACACATTTGCTTCTGTTCACCCATTTTAAAATGGTCAAACATGAAAACAAATTGCATATTCATAATCCTTGCATTTTTCTGATAATTTTTCATATATTATTTATTAAATTTGGAGTTATAGATTAAAAGTTATTGAATTTACAAGTTTTAATGATTTTCTGGATTTTTTTTCTGGAAATTGAATTACTGCGCAAGCATGACGTCATAGTTACACAAGGGCTTTGACTGGGGTCCCACGTGTCAAAGACACAGTGACTAAGCAGTGGGTTATTTTAGTTAAACGATTTAATTAACGACTGGGTCCCATATGTCAGTGGCACATGGGGGTCATTAGCAAGGTCATTAAGGCCTAAAGCCTTTCCACGCTGGCAGTGGCCGGTGGCTCAACGCCGACGACCACGGGTTACGGAGGAGTCCGCTTACATGCCACAGGGACGGAAAAATTTTGGGGCAAATGGCACCTCGCGCTTGCGCTCGTCGAGCAGTGCACTCGGGCGACCACGGGAGGCACCGGAGCTTGGCCGGCGTCAGCTCCCGCGGCGGCGCGCGCACGGCCGAGAGGAAGACGACGATTTAGGCCACCATTTCGATCACGGGGAGAGGGGAAATGTGGCGGAGCTCACCACGAATGCGACGTCGAGGACAGGGAAGGCGGAGGAGTCGCAGTGGCGGCGGATTTCTCGTCGGCAAGCGGCGGCCGTGGCGGAGGGAAGAGCTCCGATTCATCGGCTTCGGGGTGCTCCAGCTCTCAGGTGGCGGCAGGGTAGCGAAGTCGAGGGCGCCAGAGCGATTAGACAAGGAGGGGGCTCGGGGTGGCCGTTGGCTACGGAAGCGCGCGGCGGCGCTCTCCGGTGTGCTCGGGTGGCGACAAAAATGGCGAGGGAGAGACAGAGAGGTGTCTCCAGGGGAGGGAATGGGCGAGGAGGACGCCGGGGAGCTTCCAGGCGTGGGGTAAGCACGAGAGGGTGTCGTGGGCGGCCTGGCGACGCCGGCATGGGCGCCACACAGCGCCCTGCCTGCCTGGCTCGGGGAAGAAGACGGTGGTGCCCCTGTGATGGGCCAACTCCCCGAGTTGGGCCGGTTAGGCCTGCTGGCTGGGCCTCTTTCCCTTTTTATTTTTCTTCTCTGTTTTTGAAAGCTCAAGAATGATCAGAGGGGGAGGGGGTGAATGATCACTTCTAAAAATTCCAAGGAACTTAGAAGGAGTTCATGCAAACTGCGGAGGACTAAAGATATCTCGAAGGAAATACAGTATCGAAAGATATACATAGCTCGAAAGGATTGGGAGCGAAGGTAAACATCGAAGGAAAACAGGCAACGAGTAAATACTTAATGTAAATGCGAGAAGGAAAACGAGCCTGACACAATGATGTTTGGTAAACCAGTTCACACTATGAAAAGTGCTACGTCTGGTTAGAGGGACTAGTGATTGAACACCTGGAGCAAAACTCTCTCCGTCCTATTCTCCACTGTAACAAACTCCTCGAGCTTGTCCTGTTTTCACTCGTGGTAGATGATTCAGGACATCTTCGAGACCTTTACAAACTTCCTTCAGCAGCGACAATTTCTCTTCGACTGCTTGACAGGTGACGCCTAACCGTCTAGGAGACTTGCAGTTCTCCAAGATAAAAATATCGGCTAATCTCGACCTAAGTCTCTGTGAATTTCTCAACTCAGTTCAGACTTGGGTTTGGTTTTCTCTCGATGGATCTCTCTTGGGATGCTCACAGTACTTCTGTCTTAGAATCTTCAGTGGAGCAGCCAACCCGAAATGGCGTGTAGGTGCGGGGTATTTATAGTTGGCGATCCCAATGGGTAAAATGACTGAAGTGACCCGATGCGACAGCTTGAAGCGTGTCCACAACGGTCGGATTCCAATCACTGCGCAACTTTACTTGAGGAACAAGTAAGCTGACTTACCGAACGAGTTCTCTCTCGAAGGCACAAAGTGCGATGACTTTGCCTTCGAGCTATTCACTCGACTCAGTAAGAGTTCTCTCGGTAGGCTTTCGTGGGTTTAGGTTGAGAAGAGAAAATTCACTTCGACAAAGATCTCAACTAGCCTTGATAGTACGGTCTTTCCTACGACTCAAGAAAACAAAGAGAAACTAGCAAAAAGACTATGTCTTCGACCAGCTTCAGCTTTCTTCTCGTTGCGCTTTTACTCGAGAGAGACCTCTTCTTCGACGACATTTTTAGGGGTCGTCTTCCTCCAAAGGATTCAGTAGATGACTGCATCTTCGCTACAGTGAGTTGTGCTTCGACCTTCTCCTTGCAAACTCCATTCTTTGGAACCTAAATATCTATTTATACTCGAAAAAAATATTAGTTCCGCTTCTGCTTTGTCCAACAATGTCCAAAACCTTCGGGGGAAAAACTTGCTCTTACAATCTCCCCCTTTTTGGACGATTGTTGACAAAACAGGCATCGGTAAATAAATTGAAAGATTTGAGTTTTCGATGATAAACCGGTGCTAAGATCGATGAAAATACTCCCCCTTGATGTATGCAAGGAAGATAAGAGTTTCCTGTGAAGTGCATATTTTACAAGTAGAGTCGAGGGAAAAACATCAATAATCTTAGCGGGTGAAATTGCATTCCAGATAATATCCAATAAGAAATATGCAATATCCTCGAATGACCTGTGAACTTATACGAAACATAGCTTCCTGCAAAAGGTTAAGTATCGCACGCAACAGATAGATATCTTACGATGAAAAGTAGCAGTTCACAGACCTACTTAGACTTAGTTACAACCATATCAAATATGAACCGAAAGTTTGTTGAAACTACTCAGAAACCCCAAAGTTCAAAAGTTCAACGACCGAAAAGCAAAGCCCTTAACCCCATTGGAAAACTAATTTCTTCGATGCCACTACATTTCCCCCTTTTTGTCACAACGTACAAAAAGTCGAGAGAATAGGGTCAAAAGAAATCCCTACTCGCTTGGGAGGCGCAGGCGACGTCGAGAAGATTCGGTGAGCGTTGGAGCACGATGAATTGGGCGAGCGCCTGGAGGAGTAATCTTCGTGCGCAAGGAGTGTTGATTTCCAGAAGATTCCAGCTGCGATTCCGGCGGGGCCCTGGGGCTTCGAGGAAGTGGAGAGTAAACTCTCGCTTGACGTTGAGGCGCTTCATCTTTCTCGGATTCGGAAGAAATGGTGTTCACGGTGATGTGATAGAAATCATCAACACTGAGCACGTCCTTGTTCTTTGTCAGCAGAGGAATATTGAAATCCGGGCGATCTACTCGATCATCATTGGTCCAGTTCCTGTTAAGATGGGGAGGATATTCTTCGAAGCCGCATCGTTGAAGTTGACCGAGGGAATTGAATTTCCGCAGCCCTTTCCAATCGCGGCGAAGACATTCATGCAACATATGATTGTTGTTCATTGCAATGTTGCGCAAATGGTTTATCTCATCCATCAAGGACTGCTTCTGAATGAAATCTTGGTAAATATGATGTTGAAGCATTTGTTGGGACCGAAGAGAAACCTCCATGTGATGCACTGGCTTGGTAAACTTCGAGCGAATATCCCGAGAGTAACAATCTGCAACACTTCCCTAATAGGTGGAGTGAAAATCTTCGGGAATATTGATACGGGGAATGGCACATCCCGAGAGTAATTGCAGATCGCCATTAGCCAAGGTGCATATAGCTTGTGGGAACTGTGATCATCAGCACAAGACACCAACGTGCGAATGAAGTAGTCTTCAAAATCGAAGGGATGACCATGGACTAACTTCATTAGAGCAAGTTGCACATCATGAGGAATTGGAAAATCATCGTGCACATCGAGCATTGGCATCAAGGTCTTCGAAAGAATATAGAACCATGCCTTTGCTTCAAAAACCAAATGCCTCGGCTTGGGCTTAGCAGGGTAGTGATCTCATACGACATCTGGATTCATCAACAAGGAAAATTCAGCAGGAGTTGGAGAAGGTAAGTCATGAATCTTGTGTGGTAATCCTTCGAACCGAGGTAAATTGATGATGGCCAGAAATTGATCGACAGTCATGTGAAATACTTGGCCTTGGATCATGTAACCAAATTTCCATGTCTTCAAGTTCTCAAGATCACCAGTGACATACAACGTGGCATAAAACTTCTTAATGAGCTCGGGATTGTAGCCACAATCGAGAGCAAACATTTTATGAGCATGCAGACTATCAATTGTTTCGGCAACATTCTCGAAACATGAAGTTGCGTACACCAAAGGCATATCAAGATATTGATGCTGGAACACTCTTGCCTTGTTGTACAACACACGGGTGTAGTAGATGGCTTGCTCTTTAGTCCAAAACCAAAGAGAATATGAATTTCTGGGCTTATCGTAGGGATTGGTCCCGAAGAAAAAATGGCTTGTGTTCACGCCTCTTCAAGATGGGGCCTCCTCGAGGAACATCAGGGCGGAACAATGGCAGCATTTCTCTCGGATG
This sequence comes from Bromus sterilis, assembly GCA_950022295.1. NCBI lineage: Eukaryota > Viridiplantae > Streptophyta > Magnoliopsida > Poales > Poaceae > Bromus > Bromus sterilis. Next base: position 109,298,036 of record OX465596.1, on the reverse strand, counting down.
AGAAGAGTGGAGCAGCTCATCGACCGGAAAGACTTCAGCAGCATTATCTGGCATTTGATATACTGGCTCAGCAGGGCGAGGAATTTAAGATGCAACATTGACAATATCTTGAGCTGGGATGGCTGCAGGAGCATTTTCCTTGGCCTGCGCTTCGACGGCAACTCCTTCGTCGACAGTAGTAATATGGGCGGCCTCCTCAGTCTCCATTGCATCTAGATCTTCATCAAGTTGTGCAAAGGCATCAACCATTTCTTCGTTCAAAGAATTTGATGAGGAGGAGGAAGAACTTCCACTCGAGCTGGCATCACCAGAAATTTCTCCTTCGGCAGCATCTTGACGGGAGGAGACAGTTGTAATATCAACATTAGCTTTTTATCCTTCATGCAGAGTCTGGGCAGAGGAATAATCTTTCTGAGCAGAGGAAACGGGGGCTTGACGTTCTTGCTCGCCCTGAGCAGGTTGCTCGGTCTCAGCATGAGCTTGGGTCTCGATGGATGGAGTGGTCGATGGAATGACATGAGGTGGTGATGGTGGGTTGGGTGGTGGCGTCGAATCTATTGGTGGTGATGGTTGACGCGGTGGTGGTTTTTGTTGTCGAGGAGGAGGAGTGGCTTGGTGATGGTTGACATGTGTGTCGGACGTCCGACTTGACCAAGACTATTTAAGCCCCGCTGCTCGATCCCTAAACCTAATATGACAACTTTCCCACGGGGTCGGGATCTCGCCGCTACACTTGCACTCGCTCTCTGCTCCCTTGTGGCCTCGTCCGGCCACCCCCTCCTCCAGTTTGTTCTTCATCTTTCCCTCCCTGGATTCCCCTCCCTCCGAGCTATCCTTTGACCCAAAGTTTTTTTGGATTTGGCTCAGATTTGGGGAGGGGATCGTGTGCATCCCGGGCTTCTTTGGCTCTGATTTTGGGAGGGGCGTGTGTGATTCCCGGACTGTTAGTCATGTCTTTGAAGGTGCTCTAGGTGATGCTAGCCATCATGGATCCGATGATTCTCAGGAAGGTCGGCTTCCTCGTCGTCGCCTCCGTGGTTGTGGTGGTGACGGTCAGTGTAGCAGTCATGTGCGCCTTGATTCTGACTATGAGGAGGAAGATATGGAGGAGGAGGAGCTGATTCGTTCTTCTTCCCCCAAGCCCACCCCCGCAAGAAGACGCTCCCAAATCGTCAGCCGGAACCGATCTCTCCCCATGCTCGGCGTCGTGTTCCTCCCCCACGGAGGGAACCTTTTTCGGGTGTGGCTATTTCAGTGGCTCCTCCAAACAAGCGTGGCCGAGTTCTGGTGGACTACTATCGCATGGACTCCAAGCTTTACTCGAAGATGCGATCTGAGGACAATGAGTTCAATCTTCCTGGCACTGCTACAGATATCCGTTTTCACACTCTTCTGCAACAGGACATCTACGAGACTGTCTGCCTCGAGATCAAAGCCACTACACCGCAGAAGTTCATCAATATGGAGTACTTTGAGCAGCACCCTGCTATACTTTCAGATATGATCCGTCTTGTTGATTCCATGGGACTGCGTCATGCTTTGACGCTCAAGTGTGATTTGATTCATGGAGCGATTCTCCGATTTAATGCCACGTGCACCTTTGGCATCGATTACTTTCGCTCATGGAGGACAAACCAGCAGACCATTTCCATCTCCTATGCTCAGTGGTGTGAGGCTCTTGATATGCCTGTCAGCTCTGATGGTCTCTACCGGATTCACAGCCGCTCCAGCGACTTTGAGTCCATGGCCATTGATGCATGTATGGGGTATCTGATGCCCTCGGCTGATATTCCTGAAGGATGCAACATGGCCCCGAACAACTCCATCATTTTTTTGCCACACTTTCTGCATATCTATCAGTTTCTTCTCCGCACCTTGGTACCCAAGCATGGTGAAAAGCGATGGTGCGCTCTTTTTCCATTAATCTTATGTCATATGCCCGGGGGGCATTTGAAAAATTGGAGCTGGGTTATGCTCCCCTTCCCACTGATGTGGCTGATTTTTTCTGGCACAAGGTGTGGCTCTTCTCCCTTACAAAGTGTCGGGACCCGGAATATGCGTATGGAATTCTAGTCACAACTCAATCATATGGAGAACCGAGAGTCGTACCCACTTGTCTAAGCAGACAAGGCCAGTCACATAACACTCTCGGAAAGCATTGAACGTGAGGGGCATCTCATCCAGGACGGATGATCAACTGATATGGGTCCTCATCGCCCGCTCACAAGTCTAAATGATTATGGGTGGTGAAATCCCATACTCATAGAGAAGTCGCCTCAACCATATTATCGATTGAATTATAACACTTACATAAACAGACTCCAGCCCGATCACTTAGTCGGGGTCTCGGGCGGGCTCAATCATACAACAAAGTGTGGCACGTGACAGAGTCACGAGCAATCGCATCGTGATTCCCCAAGCTGCGCACACCTAAGGGCCACTTGGTGTACAAAAGACCGCCGGAAAGAAAACAACTAAGCTATCGAACCCCACATTAAGACATGCATGTTATAATCATACACGCATCATACATTTCTAGTTTAAACAGCAGGTACACATTGCATGAACTCTACAAAGTATATCTTTATTCACTTACATAGAGTACACAAAAATCATATGACTATGATCCATCATTACATCAAACAACGGAAGCAAATTAGGTCTGAGTACAGACAAGATTAACAAATGGCTTAGAGAAGCCTTGTTCAACATACATGCCCTTCCACGAGGGACCAGACTGCTGTCTGGAACTATACTACAAAGGTCAACGTCGAGCTTCAGGTCGGTGACTCCATCGGGGTCCGTGTTCTCATATAAAACATAGAATAAGCAAACATGAGTACAAAGTCGTACTCAGCAAGACTTACATCAGAACTATACTACTCATGCTCAAGTTTCAAGGTAAAGGGAGGTGGGGTTTCAACATGCAGAAGTGCCAACTTTGACTTGGCTAGTCCTATACTACGAGTACCAGACTTGAGGTAAGAAGCATACACGAGTCCACTACCAAGTCTCCAACCAATACACCACTATGGATACTTCCTCGACTTCCCCACGAGGAAGCACACCATAGCACTCACACTTATCTTGCGAGTTTTAGAGTATCCATTCAAGTTGTCTAACAATCAAGCACAGCTTTCCAAGTAGTCCCTTTCCGCGGACGCGGCTATTCGAATAGTTTATTAACCCTGCAGGGGTGTACTTCTACACACATGAAACTATTAGTTACCGCCTTGGCATCGACACCATTCAAGCGGGTGTCGGCGAGCATAATTTCCACAACTTTTACCTCACAGCCAACTCTAATCCAGGAATCAACCATCTGAGTTGCTCACCGCTCAAGAGTCCGGCCGGGTCAATGATACGGACTCAAACGATGCAGGCGACCGAGACGCCACCTTAGCAGATGGTTTTACTGTCTCACAGGTCCACCCACATATCTAAATGATGCACACTTTCATTCATTCTTTTTCTATGCATATGCCAAATTGAAAGCCCGAACTAGTGACTCCTGGACTTGAACTGGGGTGAGTTAGTAGTTTGAGCGGGGATCCATTTTCCCAACATGTGGTAGTACTCTTTTTCTTGGATCACAACACAAGAACTCGGGGCCTAGGGCAGTGTTCAACGAGACAACCCACTGTGTACTCCTACACAGCCTCTCATCGTTCACCTTGTTTAGTCAAGTTCACCACACCCTTTTCATCACAAGTAACATGAACATGACTTCCACCAACATCAATTCATCACCCAAGATGGACCAATGCTTCCACAACTCTAAGCATAGCATAAGCATAACATGGATGAATGGTCACATGATGATCACAACCAATTCCTAGATCTGCTAGGTTGAGGTTAGCTTAATACTGTGGAAGAAATGATAGGTCATGCAAAGGAATGGGTTCAACTAGCGGTAGAACGAATCATGGTGAACTCCTAAACATGCATAAGCGAGAATGAGAGGGAACTGGGTTTTTATAAACATGATCAATGGGGTTTTCTTGCCTTGCTGACGATACCCGGGTTACCGGTCTTATGCTTCAGGGATGACCTTCACTTCCGGTTCCACCTTTACCAATAGCAAACAATGCGGAAAAGGAACAATAAATAAAATACAATGCTCAAGCACATGATAAGTTGTGAAAAGATGATGTACATGTTGCTGATGTGTGGACAATTCCATTTAAATGAAGTGTATTGCAATTCAATTGCAAATTCAAACTTCAAATTTGAATTCAAATTATGCCATATACACATTTGCTTCTGTTCACCCATTTTAAAATGGTCAAACATGAAAACAAATTGCATATTCATAATCCTTGCATTTTTCTGATAATTTTTCATATATTATTTATTAAATTTGGAGTTATAGATTAAAAGTTATTGAATTTACAAGTTTTAATGATTTTTTAGATTTTTTTTCTGGAAATTGAATTACTGCGCAAGCATGACGTCATAGTTACACAAGGGCTTTGACTGGGGTCCCACGTGTCAAAGACACAGTGACTAAGCAGTGCGTTATTTTAGTTAAACGATTTAATTAACGACTGGGTCCCATATGTCAGTGGCACATGGGGGTCATTAGCAAGGTCATTAAGGCCTAAAGCCTTTCCACGCTGGCAGTGGCCAGTGGCTCAACGCCGACGACCACGGGTTACGGAGGAGTCCGCTTACATGCCACAGGGACGGAAAATTTTTGGGGCAAACGGCACCTCGCGCTTGCGCTCGTCGAGCAGTGCACTCGGGCGACCACGGGAGGCACCGGAGCTTGGCCGGCGTCAGCTCCCGCGGCGGCGCGCGCACGGCCGAGAGGAAGACGGCGATTTAGGCCACCATTTCGATCACGGGGAGAGGGGAAATGTGGCGGAGCTCACCACGAATGCGACGTCGAGGACAGGGAAGGCGAAGGAGTCGCAGTGGCGGCGGATTTCTCGTCGGCAAGCGGCGGCCGTGGCGGAGGGAAGAGCTCCGATTCATCGGCTTCGGGGTGCTCCAGCTCTTAGGTGGCGGCAGGGTAGCGAAGTCGAGGGCGCCAGAGCGATTAGACAAGGAGGGGGCTCGGGGTGGCCGTTGGCTACGGAAGCGCGCGGCGGCGCTCTCCGGTGTGCTCGGGTGGCGACAAAAATGGCGAGGGAGAGACAGAGAGGCGTCTCCAGGGGAGGGAATGGGCGAGGAGGACGCCGGGGAGCTTCCAGGCGTGGGGTAAGCACGACAGGGTGTCGTGGGCGGCCTGGCGACGCCGGCATGGGCGCCACACAGCGCCCTGCCTGCCTGGCTCGGGGAAGAAGACGGTGGTGCCCCTGTGATGGGCCACCTCCCCGAGTTGGGCCGGTTAGGCCTGCTGGCTGGGCCTCTTTCCCTTTTTATTTTTCTTCTCTGTTTTTGAAAGCTCAAGAATGATCAGAGGGGGAGGGGGTGAATGATCACTTCTAAAAATTCCAAGGAACTTAGAAGGAATTCATGCAAACTGCGGAGGACTAAAGATATCTCGAAGGAAATACAGTATCGAAAGATATACATAGCTCGAAAGGATTGGGAGCGAAGATAAACATCGAAGGAAAACAGGCAACGAGTAAATACTTAATGTAAATGCGAGAAGGAAAACGAGCCTGACACAATGATGTTTGGTAAACCAGTTCACACTATGAAAAGTGCTACGTCTGGTTAGAGGGACTGGTGATTGAACACCTGGAGCAAAACTCTCTCCATCCTATTCTCCACTGTAACAAACTCCTCGAGCTTGTCCTGTTTTCACTCGTGGTAGATGATTCAGGACATCTTCGAGACCTTTACAAACTTCCTTCAGCAGCGACAATTTCTCTTCGACTGCTTGACAGGTGACGCCTAACCGTCTAGGAGACTTGCAGTTCTCCAAGATAAAAATATCGGCTAATCTCGACCTAAGTCTCTGTGAATTTCTCAACTCAGTTCAGACTTGGGTTTGGTTTTCTCTCGATGGATCTCTCTTGGGATGCTCACAGTACTTCTGTCTTAGAATCTTCAGTGGAGCAGCCAACCCGAAATGGCGTGTAGGTGCGGGGTATTTATAGTTGGCGATCCCAATGGGTAAAATGACTAAAGTGACCCGATGCGACAGCTTGAAGCGTGTCCACAACGGTCGGATTCCAATCACTGCGCAACTTTACTTGAGGAACAAGTAAGCTGACTTACCGAATGAGTTCCCTCTCGAAGGCACAAAGTGCGATGACTTTGCCTTCGAGCTATTCACTCGACTCAGTAAGATTTCTCTCGGTAGGCTGTCGTGGGTTTAGGTTGAGAAGAGAAAATTCACTTCGACAAAGATCTCAACTAGCCTTGATAGTACGGTCTTTCCTACGACTCAAGAAAACAAAGAGAAATTAGTAAAAAGACTATGTCTTCGACCAGCTTCAGCTTTCTCCTCGTTGCGCTTTTACTCGAGAGAGACCTCTTCTTCGACGACATTTTTAGGGGTCGTCTTCCTCCAAAGGATTCAGTAGATGACTGCATCTTCGCTGCAGTGAGTGGCGCTTCGACCTTCTCCTTACAAACTCCATTCTTCGGAACCTAAGTATCTATTTATACTCGAAAAAAATATTAGTTCCGCTTATGCTTTGTCCAACAATGTCCAAAACCTTCGGGGGAAAAACTTGCTCTTACAATCTCCCCCTTTTTGGACGATTGTTGACAAAACAGGCATCGGTAAATAAATTTAAAGATTTTAGTTTTCGATGATAAACCGGTGCTAAGATCGATGAAAATACTCCCCCTTGATGTATGCAAGGAAGATAAGAGTTTCCTGTGAAGTGCATATTTTACAAGTAGAGTCGAGGGAAAAACATCAATAATCTTAGCGGGTGAAATTGCATTCCAGATAATATCCAATAATAAAAATGCAATATCCTCGAATGACCTGTGAACTTATACGAAACATAGCTTCCCGCAAAAGGTTAAGTATCGCACGCAGCAGATAGATATCTTACGATGAAAAGTAGCAGTTCACAGACCTACTTAGACTTAGTTCCAACCAGATCAAATATGAATCGAAAGTTTGTTGAAACTACTCAGAAACCCCAAAGTTCAAAAGTTCAACGACCGAAAAGCAAAGCCCTTAACCCCATTGGAAAACTAATTTCTTCGATGCCACTACATCTCCCCCTTTTTGTCACAACGTACAAAAAGTCGAGAGAATAGGGTCAAAAGAAATCCCTACTCGCTTGGGAGGCGCAGGCGACGTCGAGAAGATTCGGTGAGCGTTGGAGCACGATGAATTGGGCGAGCGCCTGGAGGAGTAATCTTCGTGCGCAAGGAGTGTTGATTTCCAGAAGATTCCAGCTGCGATTCCGGCGGGGTCCTGGGGCTTCGAGGAAGTGGAGAGTAAACTCTCGCTTGACGTTGAGGCGCTTCATCTTTCTCGGATTCGGAAGAAATGGTGTTCACGGTGATGTGATAGAAATCATCAACACTGAGCACGTCCTTGTTCTTTGTCAGCAGAGGAATATTGAAATCCGGGCGATCTACTCGATCATCATTGGTCCAGTTCCTGTTAAGATGGGGAGGATATTCTTCGAAGCCGCATCGTTGAAGTTGACCGAGGGAATTGAATTTCCGCAGCCCTTTCCAATCGCGGCGAAGACATTCATGCAACATCTGATTGTTGTTCATTGCAATGTTGCGCAAATGGTTTATCTCATCCATCAAGGACTGCTTCTGAATGAAATCTTGGTCAATATGATGTTGAAGCATTTGTTGGGACCGAAGAGAAACCTCCATGTGATGCACTGGCTTGGTAAACTTCGAGCGAATATCCCGAGAGTAACAATCTGCAACACTTCCCTAACAGGTGGAGTGAAAATCTTCGGGAATATTGATACGGGGAATGGCACATCCCGAGAGTAATTGCAGATCGCCATTAGCCAAGGTGCATATAGCTTGTGGGAACTGTGATCATCAGCACAAGACACCAACGTGCGAATGAAGTAGTCTTCAAAATCGAAGGGATGACCATGGACTAACTTCATTAGAGCAAGTTGCACATCATGAGGAATTGGAAACTCATCGTGCACATCGAGCATTGGCATCAAGGTCTTCGAAAGAATATAGAACCATGCCTTTGCTTCAAAAACCAAATGCCTCGGCTTGGGCTTAGCAGGGTAGTGATCTCATACTACATCTGGATTCATCAACAAGGAAAATTCAGTAGGAGTTGGAGCAGGTAAGTCATGAATCTTGTGTGGTAATCCTTCGAACCGAGGTAAATTGATGATGGCCAGAAATTGATCGACAGTCATGTGAAATACTTGGCCTTGGATCATGTAACCAAATTTCCATGTCTTCAAGTTCTCAAGATCACCAGTGACATACAACGTGGCATAAAACTTCTTAATGAGCTCGGGATTGTAGCCACAATCGAGAGCAAACATTTTATGAGCATGCAGACTATCAATTGTTTCGGCAACATTCTCGAAACATGAAGTTGCGTACACCAAAGGCATATCAAGATATTGATGCTGGAACACTCTTGCCTTGTTGTACAACACACGGGTGTAGTAGATGGCTTGCTCTTTAGTCCAAAACCAAAGAGAATATGAATTTCTGGGCTTATCGTAGGGATTGGTCCCGAAGAAAAAATGGCTGGTGTTCACGCCTCTTCAAGATGGGGCCTCCTCGAGGAACATCAGGGCGGAACAATGGCAGCATTTCTCTCGGATGAGAAGAGTGGAGCAGCTCATCGACCGGAAAGACTTCAGCAGCATTATCTGGCATTTGATATACTGGCTCAGCAGGGCGAGGAATTGAAGATGGAACATTGACAATATCTTGAGCTGGGATGGCTGCAGGAGCATTTTCCTTGGCCTGCGCTTCGACGGCAACTCCTTCGTCGACAGTAGCAATATGGGCGGCCTCCTCAGTCTCCATTGCATCTAGATCTTCATCAAGTTGTGCAAAGGCATCACCCATTTCTTCGTTCAAAGAATTTGATGAGGAGGAGGAAGAACTTCCACTCGAGCTGGCATCACCAGAACTTTCTCCTTCGGCAGCATCTTGACGGGAGGAGACAGTTGTAATATCAACATTAGCTTTTTATCCTTCATGCAGAGTCTGGGCAGAGGAATAATCTTTCTGAGCAGAGGAAACGGGGGCTTGACGTTCTTGCTCGCCCTCAGCAGGTTCCTCGGTCTCAGCATGAGCTTGGGTCTCGATGGATGGAGTGGTCGATGGAATGAAATGAGGTGGTGATGGTGGGTTGGGTGGTGGCGTCGAATCTATTGGTGGTGATGGTTCACGCGGTGGTGGTTTTTGTTGTCGAGGAGGAGGAGTGTCTTGGTGAGGGGGTAAAGTGGTTTGGCGGGGTGGTGGTGTTTTTTTATGGGGAGCAGTGGGTTTATTGGCGGGGGGGGGGGGGGTGGTGCAGTTTCCTGTCGTGCTGATGCAGCAACGACCTTGGTAGACTTTTGCTTCTTGGCATTTTTCTCGATCTCTGGCGTCCCACGCGCAGAGGTTGGGGCAGCAGACTTTCTCTTTCGAGATAGTCTCTTGGACATGGCTTCATTCTTCTCTTTGCACATTGCACATTGACAGCAGTTATGTTTTCCTTCTGAGCCCTTCTGGATGCTTCAAGGGTTGCAATGTTGGACTTGAAAAACTGACGGGGCTCAATGTCCTCAGTTTCTTCTCGGAGCTTCTTGGTGTAAAACTTCTCCTGCTCTTTGTCCTTTCTATCTTGGGTAAGATATCCTTCCCAGCGGATCATGTATCGAGCAAATTGTTCTTGGATCTCAGGTGGCACATCATCCTCGGTAGTGACTTTCCTCGGTGTAGTTTCCATCTTCCAGAGGATATGAGAAATTTGAGCAGCATCCCAAAGAACATTTGCGGCAGATTCTCCTTCGTTGGAGCTTTCTTCATCGGCACGAGGGCCGGAAACAATTGGTGCAGCAGGGGCAGGTGCAGGAGCTGGCGGAGCTCGAGGAACTGAAGCAGCCTGAGCCTTCTGCCTAGCCTCTTTGGCATTCTTCTCGGCCTCCTTGGTGGCCTTGGCAGCAGTAATGGGTTTTGTTACGGCACCAGGAGCCGCAACTTTATCCTTCGAGGCACTGGGGGCCTCAGCATTTTTCTTCGCAGCACTCGCGGCTGCATCCTTTTCCTTCGTGACTTTGGGAGTCACCACTTTCTCGGTGGCGCTAGGGGCCACAACCTTTTCCTTTGGAGCTCTAGAGACAGTGCCCCCTTCAATCTGGCGTCTATATTTCTCGCTAACCAGATGCAAGATGCCCAATTTTTGAGAAACCTTGGCCTTCTTTTCCTCGGGCTGACTGTGAAAGTTGAGAAGCTTGGAATTTATCAAGTCTTTATCTTCGAGTTCCTTTTGTTTGGACAGCCTTTCCTGTCGCTGGATAAGGGTTTCGTCATCCTCATCCACTTGGGCTTGCTTTCCCTTCGGCCTGACCGAAGGTTTTTGTCTGTGAGTTTGCACTGGAGGAGCAGAAGAAATAGGCGGATCTGTGACCAAATTGGTCATATCAATTGTTGCTCGAGGAGCCTTAGCTGGCTCCTAGATCCCAATGCCTTTACTGCTCGGCTTTTTCTTGAGAGGAATGTCCTCGACATCAGCCTCTATGCCAGGGTTTTGATCATCTGAGTTGGCTTCTTCATCAGAAGTTGCCTCTGGAGGAGAGACAACGACTACCTTTTTATTTCGCTTGGCAGATTGCTTGCCAACCTTCGGTTTAGCACTTGGGCCAACTTCTTCGGTGCCCTCAGCAGTAGCAGCTTCCTTCTTGGCTTTGTCTTCCTTTCACTTTTCTGCTCGGGCCGCTCGAGCCTCAACCAAATCCTTGAAATCAGCAGGAGTCTTGAGAGCAGATGGGTGAGTATCTTCTGGGGGTGGTGGTCGATTATCTTTCGTCCACTTGGGCCTTAATGACTTGACATCAGACCAGGGATTCTTCAGAGCAAATAGTGTCTCCCAGCGAGGAATAAGAGACTTGTATTCATACCAACGAAGCACTTGAAGCCTTCAAATTTCTTGCAGACGATTTTCTCTCGTACGTTCATCTTTTGAGCCCTCAGGCGTTCTCAATTTCTTCTCTATGATTAAGTCCTCTGATAATCCTTCAGAGTTGTTGGTGATTCTTGTACGACCTCCCACACGCTTGGGTGCTCTGACATTTCCTTGTTTCCCAGACATTTTCCTGCGAAATAGATAGGTGCGAGGGAAATATAGGAAAGTTGTGAACAAGTACCAGCCAATTTCGAGGAAAAACATTTTGAACGCAGTAAACATATCGAAAAGTTTGTCTTGGAGCAAGTTTGTCATGGAAGTGCTAGGCTAGATTTCCAACGAGTGTAAATCTAACGAAGAACTAGTATGAACAAATTTCACAAGCATAAATCTATCGACACGCCTCTGTGGGATATGTACAAGTGAGAGAATCCGAGGGATTTCTTACCTAGAGCAGATTGGAAATCGACAGAGAATCCTACAAACTGATTTCCCAAAGTTCAATGATCCGCACGGATCAAACAGACCTAAAAAAAATGGAAAATCAAGAAAAAATCTGGACACGATGAGCAGATGAGATTGGAATCGTGTCCAGAGCCTCACATACCCTAACTTGGTGATGTGTGGAGGCTACGGCGACGCGGATGAAGTTCCTCGTCGACGGGAAGGTCTCCGGCGACTTTCTTCCGCCAGGAAAGCGGCGAGAGAGTCGACGGCGACGAGAAGCACGGCGGCGCGTGAGGGAGAGCTTCAGGAGTGGAGAGATGAAGTCGAGGGAATTGCGTGGTCTGTGCCGGTGGGGTGGATCAGTATTTATAGGGGAGGGGTCTCACATAACTGTCAGATCTGATCCAACGGTGCAGATTCCGCGTCTCTCCGCATTCAACGGATGGATTTTGTGGCGGTAATCGCGGTAAAATCCCAACGAACCGAAAGAAAGTTGCTCCACGTCCGAGACCAAACTCATCGAACATCAATTATAAAAGTAGATAAAAGTTCGATAGATTTTCCTTCGGAATCAATGACATTCGAATAAAGTGCAAATATACATGTTCACAAGGGAAAAGCAAAGATGGGGTAGGGATAGAATAGAGGGAAAACAGGGTCCGTTGCTTAATCAATCCGAGGGAAAAACTGTGATAAAACTCGGAGTGATGAGTGTATAGTACAACACCAAACGAACAAAAACAAACGAAAAGGAAACACGATAGAAAACTAACGTAGGTAAACAACATAGAAGGAAAACATATAATACATAGTAACGATAGTTATGATCTTACTGCACATTGCGTGAGTCCAAAATGTTCAACTCACACCTAAGTGCACAAAACCTTTTCTCATCCAGGGGCTTCATAAAGATATCAGCCAGTTGATCTTCGGTGCGAACATGGCTGATAACAATACCTTCTCGTTGAATGTGATCTCGAAGAAAATGATGACGAATATCAATATGCTTCGTTCGAGAGTGTTGCACAGGATTATGGGAAATTTTGATAGCACTCTCGTTATCACATAACAATGGAATTTTCTTCACAAGAATACCATAATCTTTCAGCGTTTGCTTGAGCCACAAAATCTGAGTGCAGCATGAACCGGCAGCAATATACTCGGCTTCAGCCGTAGAAATAGATACACAATTCTGTTTCTTTGAAGCCCAAAAGACAAGAGATCTACCAAGAAAATGACATGTGCCTGAGGTAGATTTCCTGTCTACTCGATCACTAGCCCAGTCAGAATCAGAATATGCAACGAGATCAAACTGGGCACCCTTGGGATACCATAGTCCCAAAGTTGGTGTATGAGCTAGATATCGATGAATTCGCTTGACAGAAATATGATGAGATTCTTTCGGGTTTGCCTGAAAACGAGCACACATACAAACTGATAGCATAATGTCAGGTCTAGATACACAAAGGTAAAGAAGCGAACCGATCATCGAGCGACATTGCTTCTGATCGAAAGGTTTGCCCTTCTCATCTGCATCTAGATGAACATTCGTAGGCATTGGAGTCTTGATAGTTTTGCAACTGACAAGATCAAACTTCTTCAGGCAATCTCTGAGATACTTCTCTTGAGAGATGAAAGTCTCATTCTTCTGTTTACGGATTTGAAGCCCGAGAAAGAACTTCAATTCATCCATCATAGACATTTCATATTTCTTCGACATCATAAGAGCAAATTCTTCGCTGATATCAGGGTTAGTACAGCCAAATATAATATCATCGACATAAATTTGACACACAAAAAGATCATTTTTTATGCACGAGTAAAAAGAGTTGGATCAGTTGTTCCTGGTTTGAAGCCCTTCTTCAAAAGAAAATCCTTCAGGGTTTCATACCAAGCGCGAGGTGCTTGCTTTAAGCCATATAGGGCCTTGTGCAACCTGTACACCTTATCAGGATTCTTCGGGTCTTCAAAACCTGGTGGTTGCATAACATATACTTCTTCTTCGATTTCACTGTTAAGAAATGCACTTTTGACATCCATTTGATATAGCAGTATACCATTGTAATTGGAAAAAGCAAGCATGACACGAATGGATTCAAGTCGAACAACTAGAGCATAGGTCTCACCGAAATCAATACCTTCGATTTGGGTGTAGCCTTGTGCAACCAGTCGAGCTTTATTCCTTAAAACAATACCATCTTCATCTTGCTTGTTGCGAAAAATCCACTTCGTACCAATGATATTATGCTTCTTGGGATCAGGTCTATCGACTAGGGACCAAACTTTATTTCTCTCGAACTGATTAAGTTCTTCGAGCATTGCAGTCATCCAGTCTGAGTCCTTCATGGCTTCATCGAATTTCGATGGTTCTAGCATGGATATAAACGAAAAACTTCCACAGAAGTTAGCTAAACGAGTACGAGAACAAGTGGTGGGGCGACCTAGTAAACGAATCTCTTCGAGTATTGAGTCGACGTCCACTCTTCTTCGAACACGAGGTAAAGCTTCATCAACAGCTTGCGGATCCGGATGTTCTTCGATATCAGCTTGACCTTCGGGATTAGCTTGTCCTTCGGGATCATTTCCTTCGGGTTCAGCTTCTCCATCGGGTTGAACATTTTCTTCGTTTATGCGTTCTCCTTCGACCTGTACATCATTTGCTTCAGGATGTTGATCTCCAGCGCCCCGGGCTATGTGTGGGAACATTGGACCATCATCATCCTTGTTGGCTTGATGTGCATTTCCTTCGACATGCCGAATATCTCCAATAGCCATGTACCTGATAACTTCATCCAAAGGTGGTTCATCCAGGTTAAGAGGTAATTGCTCCTTTTGAGAGCCATTAGTTTCTTCAAATCGAACATTTACAGTTTCTACAACTTTGCCAAGATGAGAGTTGTAAACTTTGTAAGTGTGAGAATTTGAACCATAACCTAGGAGAAAACCTTCGTGTGCCTTTGGGGAAAATTTGGAGTTGTGATTCATATCTCTGATATAACATGGAGCACCAAAAACCCTGAGATATGAAACATTCTGCTTTTTACCAGTGATAAGCTCATGTGAAGTTTTCTTCAGAAATTTGTGCAGATAAACCTTGTTGATGATATGACATGCAGTATTAATTGCTTCGGCCCAGAACCTGATAGGAGTCTTGTATTCAGCAAGCATTGTTCTGGCCATTTCAATAAGTGTTCGATTCTTTCTCTCGACCACACCATTCTTTTGCGGTGTATAAGCAGTCGAGAATTCATGAGTGAAGCCATATTCATCAAGAAATTCTTCGATATGAGTGTTTTTGAATTCTGTACCATTATCACTTCTGATATGCTTGAGAGATAATTCATATTCAGTCTGAGCTCTCTTTGCGAAAGTTTTGAAAATTTCAACAACCCTGCTCTTGTCATGTAGAAAGAAAACCCAAGTATATCAAGAGAAATCATCAACAATAACCAGACCATACTTGTTTCCTCCAAGGCTAGCATAATTTTGAGGACCAAATAAATCCATATGAAGCAATTCAAGAGGACGAGTAGTAGTCATTATAGTTTTTGCTGAATGATGTTTCTTGGCAATCTTTCCTGCTTCACAGGCACTGCATAGACGATCTTTATCGAATTTCAAATTATCAATTCCAACGATGTTCTTCTTCCAGATAAGAGTTTGAAGATTTTTCATTCCTGCATGACCAAGTCTTCGGTGCCATAACCAACCAGAAGTGGCTTTGGCCATTAAACATGTGGACACTGCAGGTCCCGAAGAGAAATCAACAATATAAAGATCACCTTTGCGATATCCTTCGAACACGAAGGAATAATCATCCTGTGAAAAGACTACACAACGACAAGAAGAAAACAGTACAAGCATACCCATATCACAAAGTTTTGAGATAGACATAAGATTATATCCTAGTGATTGAACAAGCATAACCTTGTCAATATGCTTATCCTTCGATATAGCAACCTTACCCAAACCAAGTACTTTTCCTTTGTTGTTGTCACCGAAGGTAATGTATCTCTGAGAAGATTCAGTAAGTTTGTCTTCGGTGAACAAATATTTGTCTCCGGTCATATGATTTGTACAACCACTATCCATGACCCATTCGGATCCACCGGAGACATATCCCTACAGAAGAATTAGTTCTTCTTAACCACCCACAAACGAGAAGGTGACTTAGAAGGCATGGAAGCGATAGATGAGGCAGCGATATTATAGCGAACAAGATTATATTTTCGATCGGGACCATCAAGCACACCATAAATATAATTCCTCGACGAGGGGTTAGAGTACTGGTAGTTAATAGCAGTTTTGGTATTATTGTCACGATGAAGATAAACATTTCTATAACCTCGATAGTATTCCTTCTGGGAACATTTGAAGCAGGCACCAAGGGTTCATTTCTATCCTCGAGAGAATAGTAGTGATTCGGTGGTACCGAGAATTTTCACTGCATAGAATGGTTAGGGGGTAAATTTTCTTTGAGAGATTTGCGAACCCAAATCTGTCGCTTATAGAAACCATTCTTCGGAGGAGTACCAACGAATTCAGCCGACACCTTTCCTTCCTGATCTTTGACAAGCTTGTAGTCAGAATCAAGTGATTCATCAACAATAGCCTTATCAATTTTGCAACTGAAACCTGAAAGGTTAGCAATATCAATGGGCTTTTCCTTCGCAAGAACCCAGACAGTTTTAGGATACTGCTCGGGTTCCCAGTAGGTGCCATCAAGGTTGATTTTCCTTACGAAACCAACTCCTTCGTTTCGAGGATTCCAATGAAGTAGAGCCTTCCTTAGGATATCACATAGGTACTGGTGTCCCTGCACACTTTTGAACATGCCTGTTTCAAATAAATTTCTCAACCCGAGGAGTTCCTCGGTAAGGGTTTCGTCGTTCGAGGAGTTAGCATCATCAATAACAATAGGTTGCTTTCCTTTCGATTGCTCAGAAATAGACTCAATTTTACTTCATTCCAAACAAGTCAAGCAAGGTGAAGTAGATTCATTTTTATCTCCTGAGATTTGCTGAGCAATGAGCGTGAGATTTACACTCTCCAATTCTTCATGAGCCTCTCTCAGTTTCTCGAGAGCCATTTTCCTTTGAAGGAATTCATATGTTAGCTTCTCGTAGTCCACTGAGAGAAGATCATGCCGAGAGGAAAGTTCATCATACTTTTCCTTCAGAGCTGCATGCTCATTCGTCAAAGTTTGACCTTTCTCAATCTCATCGATAAACAAAGTCTCAGATTTTTGAATAGTTTCACTTAGTGAATCTAGTTCATCTTGTTGGATAGAAGCAATTTTGGCAAGCTTGGCATAGCTTATCCTAGAGTTACTTTCATAATAAGATCCATCAGAAGTATCGTAGGAATTCTTAGAAGAGGATACCTTAGCCTTGGCCATGAAGCAGTAAGCTGGAGATTCATCTTCACTGCTTTGGTTGGTGAAGAATGAACTTGAAGTCTTGTTCGAAGAAAATGCTAGACCACTGACACCATCAGATTCAGAACCAGAACCAGAACGTGATCTTGAGTTTGATTCAGCTTCAGAACCGGAGACATCATCTTCAGAGTTCATCTCTTTACCCAAATAGGCTTTGGCACGGTGAGAATTCTTGCGTCGAGAGGGATGTGATTTCGAGGAAGAACTCTCTCGATGCTTGTGGTACTTCTTCTTCTTGTCATCATCAGAACCATATTTCCTGTCTTTTCTGGACTTTAAATCATATCTCTTCGTCTCATAGTTTTTGCTCCATCTGTGTGACTTGCTCGAAGAGTTGCTGTGAGAATGCTTTGATCTATGTTCAATTTCCTAGAGAGGACAATCAGAAATGAAATGACCTGGCTTCTTTCACTTGTAGCAACAGTTATCTTTCGCTGAAGAGTTTCTGGATGACGATCGATGCTGTGATGAATTGCTCGACTGTCTTGAAGAGTATTTTTTATTCGGTGAAGAGGAGTTCATTCTCTGAAAGCGGTTGAATCTTTTCATTATCAGTGCCAAATCTTTTCCAATATTCTCGGGGTCATCTAAGGCACAACCAGATTCAGAACTGGCTTCAGGAGAGAAGTGATGTGAAGCCTTGGCCTTGAGTG
Organism: Bromus sterilis; assembly: GCA_950022295.1. Classification (NCBI taxonomy): domain Eukaryota; kingdom Viridiplantae; phylum Streptophyta; class Magnoliopsida; order Poales; family Poaceae; genus Bromus; species Bromus sterilis. The sequence continues at coordinate 109,280,515 of OX465596.1, read as the reverse complement.
CGTGAGATTTTCTTTGAGTCCCATTAACATCTCGATTTTCATCCTCTTCCATCTCGAAGGTGTTGAATCTCTCGAGAATATCAGCGAAAACAAGATCCTTGAAATCAGTCCTTTCCTTAATCATCAGCACAATGTGATCGAAGGAATCATGAAAGGAACGGAGCAAAGTTCTGACAATAATCCGATTGGTAATGTCTTCGGCACCGAGGGAAATCAGTTCATTTGACAATGCAGTGAGTCTGCTTTATATGGAGTTAACTTTTTCTCCCTCGTGCCTCTTAAAACGATAGAACTTTCTTCGAAGGGTGTCGATACGAGCATCTTTCTGAGTAGAGACACCTTCACCAATCTTCTCGAGATAGTCCCAGACACCTTTGGCCGAAGAAATATTCTTGACTTCATGATATTTCTCTGGAATCAGATAATTTGTAATGAATACCCAGACTTCAGCATCGAGGGCCATCTTCTTAGCCTCTTCAGGAGTGATAGCACTTTTGTCTTTGACATTTACACCATTCTTGACAACTTCCCAAGCGGCAGAGTTGATGGCCATGATGTTCCTCTTCATTTTGTCCTTCCAATAGGGATAGTCCTTCCCATTGTAAATAGGAATCGGTTCCCCCGACCGAACAGCTGCAAACGACATTCTTGACAACACTCCAGGTGGTTAGACCAAAATACGCAACGCGTAGGGAGTGCTTACCTATGATACCAATTGAAAGCTCTAGAATGATCAGAGGGGGAGGGGGTGAATGATCACTTCTAAAAATTCTAAGGAACTTAGAAGGAATTCATGCAAACTGCGGAGGACTAAAGATATCTCGAAGGAAATACAGTATCGAAAGATATACATAGCTCAAAAGGATTGGGAGCGAAGGTAAACATCGAAGGCAAACAGGCAACGAGTAAATACTTAATGTAAATGCGAGAAGGAAAACGAGCCTGACACAACGATGTTTGGTAAACCAGTTCACAGTATGAAAAGTGCTACGTCTGGTTGGAGGGACTGGTGATTGAACACCTAGAGCAAAACTCTCTCCGTCCTATTTTCCACTGCAACAAACTCCTCGAGCTTGTCCAGTTTTCACTCGTGGTAGATGATTCAGGACATCTCCGAGACCTTTACAAACTTCCTTCAGCAGCGACAATTTCTCTTCGACTGCTTGACAGGTGACGCCTAACCGTCTAGGAGACTTGAAGTTCTCCAAGATAAAAAGATCGGCTAATCTCGACCTAAGTCTCTGTGAATTTCTCCACTCAGTTCAGACTTGGGTTTTGTTTTCTCTCGATGGATCTCTTTTGGGATGCTCACAGTACTTCTGTCTTAGAATCTTCAGTGGAGCAGCCAACCCGAAATGGCGGGTAGGTGCGTGGTATTTATAGTTGGCGATCCCAATGGGTAAAAAGACTGAAGTGACCCGATGCGACAGCTTGACGCGTGTCCACAATAGTTGGATTCCAATCATTGCGGAACTTTACTTGAGGAACAAGTAAGCTAACTTACCGAACGAGTTCTCTCTCGAAGGCACAAAGTGCGATGACTTTGCCTTCGAGCTATTCACTCGACTCAGAAAGATTTCTCTCGGTAGGCTTTCGTGGGTTTAGCTTCAGCAGAGAAAATTCACTTCGACAAAGATCTCAACTAGCAATGCCCTCTTGATAGTACGGTTTTCCTACGACTCAAGAAAACAAAGAGAAACTAGTAAAAAGACTAAGTCTTCGACCAGCTTCAGATTTCTCCTCGTTACGCTTTTACTCGAGAGAGACCTCTTCTTCGACGACATTTTTAGGGGTCGTCTTCCTCCAAAGGATTCCGTAGATGACTGCAGCTTCGCTGCAGTGAGTTGTCCTTCCACCTTCTCCTTGCAAACTCCATTCTTCGGAACCTAAGTATCTGTTTATACTCGAAAACAATATTAGTTTCGCTTCTGCTTTGTCCAACAATGTCCAAAACCTTCGGGGGCAAAACTTGCTCTTACAGTTTTCTATTTTCTGTCTTTTGTTTCGCCCCAAATAAAACAACGGGGCAATTTATAAAATCCTCCAAATTTTTATGTGGCCTCACAAGGCATATAGATAGCCACTCACAAAGTTTGGGGATTTTTGAAATTCAAACAATTTGAATTTCAAATCAAATAGGGGTATTATTAAATTTCCAAGGCACTTATGGTATTTTTGAGAAATCTTGGAGCATGCAGTGGAACCCACTTCACTTTATATGTGATCATGCATATTTATAAGACTTTTCAAAAATACCAGAGGAATTTTTGGAAGCAATTTTTATCTGACCATTTGAATTAAATTCAATTAGGGCTTCTGCTTTCCCCATTTGGATTTCATTTGAAATTTTTACATGATGCAAAAGAGCACTTGAACCCTAGCACATACCTAACATGGGGTTGTGACAACTCGCCCCCACTCAAAAGAATCTCGTCCTGAGATTCAGAAGTCGTCGGGAGGAAGGTGGGGTACTCGGCACGGAGGCGGTCTTCTCTTTCCCACGTAGCTTCTTTCTCGGAGTGGTGTGACCATTGCACTTTGAGAAACTTAATCTTCTGACGACGAGTGACACGCTTTACTGAATCAAGAATACGAACAGGGTACTCTTGATAAGAAAGGTCATCTTGGAGATCAAGCGTTTCATGGTCGACTTCGCGGATGGGGTCCTTGAAGCAACGCCTGAGTTTTGACACATGGAATACATCATGTACTCGGGAAAGGTGCGGGGGTAGTTCAAGTTGGTAGGCAACTTCTCCACATTTAGGAAGAATGCGGAAGGTCCGATGTAATGTGGGGCCAACTTGCCTTTGATACCGAAGCGTTGGGTTCCCTTCAGAGGAGTATCCCGAAGGTAAGCCTTCTCATCCACATTGTAGCTTTATTGCCTATGATGATGATCATAGTAGCTTTTCTGACGAGATTGAGCGGATTTCAATTGATCACGAACAATGCGAACTTTCTCTTCTGCTTCCTTGATCATATCCGGTCCAAAGAATTGTCTTTCACTGGTTTCTGACCAGGTTAGGGGTGTTCGACATCTTCGTCCATAGAGGAGTTCAAAAGGAGCCATGTTCAGACTAGATTGGAAACTATTGTTATAAGAAAATTCGGCAAATGGAAGAGACTTCTCCCAATTCTTTCCGAAATATATAACACAAGCTCTGAGCATGTCTTCAAGAATTTGGTTAACCCTTTCAACTTGAGCGCTAGACTGGGGATGGAAAGTTGTACTAAAGGAGAGATGAGTTCCCATAGCATTCTGGAAACTTCCCCAGAATCTAGAGGTAAAAAGGCTACCACGATCAGAATTGATTTCCAAAGGGACACCGTGAAGAGACACAATTCTAGAGACATACAAGTCCGCTAACTGACTAGCAGTTATAGACTCGCGAACGGGAAGGAAGTGAGCAACTTTGGAAATCCTATCAATGACAACGAAGATGGCATCATTTCTTGTCTGGGTTTTTGGAAAGCCAGTGATGAAATCCATACTGACTTTGTCCCATTTCCACTCGGGAGTAGGCAATGGTTGAAGAGTACCAGCAGGTCTTTGGTGTTCTGCCTTAATGCGACGACAAACATCACATTCAGCAATGAACTGAGCAATTTGTCGCTTCATCCTAGTCCACCAAAATCTCTGGCGTAGGTCTTGGTACATCTTTGTGCTACCAGGATGAATCGAAAGGGGAGTATCATGAGATTCCTTAAGAATCAGCCTCCTAAGATTGTGTTTTCGTGGTACAACTAATCGAGTGCCAAAGAAAACGACACCTTGATCATCTATGGAGAAACATTTAGCAACTCCGCTAGCAATATTCTTCTTGATCTCTCGAATACCTCTATCACGTTTCTGGGCGGCTATGATTTTATCCTCAAGGGTTGGTTTCGCCACCAAAGTAGAAAGAAAGCCATGAGGAACTATCTCGAGATTGAGTTTTCGAAATTCCTCATGAAGAAGTGGTTGACACTGTTGTAACATGAGGTTGTTACAATACGACTTACGACTTAGTGCATCAGCCATGACATTCGCTTTGCCTGGGGTGAAAGAAATTCCTAAGTCATAATATTTTATCAACTCTATCCAGCGTCTTTGACTAAGATTAAGATCTGGCTGGGTGAATATGTATTTGAGGCTTTGGTGGTCGGAATATATCTCACAACGATTACCAAGGAGGTAATGTCGCCAAGTCTTCAGGGCATGAACTACGACAGCGAGTTCAAGATCATGGGTAGGATAGTTCTCTTCATGTGGCCGCAACTGGCATGAAGTATAAGCTACCACATGTCTATCTTGCATAAGTATGCATCCTAACCCTTGCCGTGAAGCATCACAATAGATCTCGAAATCCCTTTTGGTGTCTGGAGGTGCAAGTACGGGTGCAGAAGTCAATCTTCTCTTTAGCTCTTTAAAGCTTTCCTCGCACTTGGGGGTCCATTGGAATTTCTTATCTTTCTTGAGGAGTTCAGTTAGAGGCTTTGCAACTTTGGCTTAGCAAGCTAAACGAAGCGGCGACAATAGCTTGCTAAGCCAAGAAAACTCCTAACTTTCTTAACCGATTCAGGTGGAGTCCAGTCAAGGAAGGTATGAACTCTCTCGGGATTCACAGCAATGCCATTCGCAGAAATCACATGGCCTAAGTAGGTCACTTCTGGTATCCAAAATTCACACTTGGAGAATTTAGCATACAGGCGATGCTCTCTAAGTTTCATCAATACTAGCCTAGGATGTTCAGCATGTTCTTCTTCGTTCTTCGAGTAGATGAGAATGTCATCAAGATAAACTACAACAAATTTATCTAGGTACTCCATGAAGATCGAATTCATCAAGCGCGAGAAAGTGGCGGGGGCATTGGTTAAACCGACGGACATGACGGTGTACTCGTAAAAACCATATCGAGTAGTGAAAGCCGTCTTGGGAATGTCCTCGTTTCGTATTGTGATTTTATGATAGCCTAATATCAAATCCATCTTGGAGAAGACAGAGGGTCCAGCAAGTGGATCATAAAGATCATTGATCCTTGGAAGTGGGTACTTGTTCTTTATCGTCGCTAGATTTAGTGGGCGATAGTCTACGCACATCCTTTTTGTTCCATCTTTCTTCGTTATGAACAGAACAGGGAAACCCCATGGCGATGAGCTAGGGCGAATGAAGCCTTTTGCCAACGAAGCATCAAGTTAGGTTTTTAGCTCAGCTAACTCATGTTGGGCCATTCTATATGGACGTCTGGAAATTGGGGCTATGCTTGGAATAAGGTCCACTATGAATTCTACGCACCTGTCGGGTGGCATGCCCGGCAGCTCTTCAGGAAAGACATCCGGGAAGTCACGAACCACCGGAATATCTTCAAGGTCTGGAAGGGGAAGCACATTCAAAGTATTCTAGAGCTGGGTGATGTGTAGTCAATTGTTTGGCCTAAAGGATGGGTGAGTTTAACTGACTTGGCTTTACAATCAAGGACAGCATTCTGTCTTGATAACCAATCCATTCCTAGGATGACATCAATGTCTGAAGACTTGAGGGATATAAGAGAAGCAAGGAATACTAAACCCTCAATTGCAAATTGATTGCCATGGCTTACTCTATTAGTTTGCCACTTTGAACCATGAGTTTGAATGATCATTGGAGAAAACATTTCTTCAAAAGGAAACTCATGATGAAGTGCATAACTCTCTGACATGAATGAATGACAAGATCCTAGATCGAAAAGAACGGAGGCAGGAACATGATTGACGGGGAGCGTACCAAGGACAACGTCAGAAGTATCAATAGCTTTCTCAACTGAGATTTGGTTCACACAACCACTACTAGTGGCTGAAGGCTTTTCTTGCAAGGGTTTGGAGGTGGATTTCCTTGAAGGCTTACGTCGAGAATGATGTGGTGTCATCAAAACCTGAGGGCACTGACAGAGGTAATGGCCTGGCAGACTACACTTGAAACACACCCTGCCTGAATTTCTCGGAGCAGGATTACTTATTTGCACACCATCATTACTGGGAGGAACAATGTGTTGAGGTGGATGGCATATATTGGATGGTGGCCTTTGAAGAAGGTTTTGAGGTATGGCACTAGTTGGAATCAATATTCAGAGTTTCTAAGGGGCTGAACTTGAAGAAGGAGCAAACTCAAGAGCATGCTTGCGGGACTCTTCGAACACTTCATTGCCATGCTCAGCTCTGAAGGATCTGTTGACTAAATCCTCAAAGGTGGCAAATTCAAGGAGGTTGAGATCATGGCGAAGGATGGGGCTAAGACCCTTACGGAACCTTGCCTGCTTTCTGGCATCGGTGGTGATCTCATCTTGGGCATAACGAGCAAGACGGTTGAACTCTCTCACATACTCATGAATGGACATCTCTACTTGAGTAAAATTTCAAAACTCTTCCTTCTTGCGCTCCAATAACCCATCTAGAAGGTGGTACCCTCGGAAGTGTTGGATATTTTCCCTAGAGACAAATTAATAAAGACATTTGTCACATATCCGTTTTGTTCATAATACGTTTTATACTGTGCTATAACTGTATTACTTGGAAATACTAATACAGGTGCAGTATAAAACATGGTCTGTAGTTTAACTCGGGTAAACTATCTCATTGTGCAATTGATTGATCAAGCTTTCCTGATCATGGCGACACTTAAGTCCATTGACAATGAGGTCATATCATTAAGGGGAATGATGTGATGGACGTACACCCACCTAAAGTATTGCAATGTGATCGAGTCACATAGTTCAGCGTTGCTATGACTTTGTAACGTATGGCTTAGTCCTTAGACCGTAATGATCATACGTAATCACGATCTATGAGGAGACTTTGATTTGTATCCCACCGCCTGACTGGAATATGCTGGCTATAACGGAGCACTTTGGGTATTCCGAAATAGATGCTTGATGAGTATGTTAATAGATCAGAGCGGGATTTGTCAGTCCTTGTGACAGGACAAGTACTCTGGGCCCACTCGGTGATATTGCATCAACACCTTGCAAGGACGTGACTAGGTCACAAGAGATGCAATGATCATGGATGAGAGAAGTTGTTTGTTGTGAAAGAGATGTGAACACGGTATGTGGGATACCGACGATCAAACCTCGGACAAACAAAGTACCGCAGCACAAAGGGATTACGTCGTATCGTTAACGGTTTCCAAAAGCGATCGAAGTTCATTCGATGGAAGCGCAGGGGCTGTCAAGGATTGTAACCAGGTCCAACTAACTAGTCATTGGTCAATGAGAAGAGTCTCGACCATGTCTGCTATTTTCCGGACCGTTAGGGTGTTACACTTAAGGGCAATCGATTCATAGGACAGTTACGGGATCAATCGGTGAAATAGGAGAAATCACCGGAATAGTTCCGCAGGAGGACGGAATGGTTTCCGGAAATTTTTGAATAGTTCAAAATAAAGTTTAATTGTTTTAATAATGTTTTATTATTTAATTATCTGAATTAAATATTTAAAACATATTAAATAAATTAAAAAATGGGAAAAAGGCTATATGGGCCCATGGGGCCCATTAGGGGAGGAAGGGGTTTCCCCCCTTGGGCTTGGCGCCAAGGGTGGGGCCCATCCGCCCCCCTATGGCCGGCGCACCTCCCCCCTTGGGGGTTTAGTCCCACATGGGGGAGGGGAGGAGGATCACACCCCCCTTGGCCTATATAAGGAGGCGTAGACCCCCCCTTTTTCCAAGACACCAATCTCCTTCTTCTTCCTTCTCCTTTTCCGGAAGTGGACCCCCCTTGTTTCGAGTCTGCACCAGGATTGGAGTTATCCACCATAAGGCAAGTCGTCGCTCTGCTTGAGTCGGGATCCGTAGTCGTCTTTCTTCCGCTGCTCGCCTGGTTCGGAGCCCGGGAGGAACATCGATTGTACCGTACGTGTATAATCTCTTCGAGGCACTGCACCTGTGGTGCTACTTCGTCGCTGGAGGTTTACCGGGAGTCATCCTCGCCGGTGGTGGTCTTCTACACGACAGGGAGGTCGTAGTTCTGAGTCCACGCCAACCACGTTCGCAAGAACGTTTCCCTCTTTCGGTCTTCAAAGGTATGAACATCGATTCCCTCCGTTACTTTACATCGCCATAGCATAGATCTTGGGTTCGGGTACCGTAGGTGTGAAAATTTTGTGTTTTCTGCCCCGTATCCCAACAGTGGTATCATGAGCTACCTATGCATAGATGTATTGTACGGGTAGAACACATCTAGGATGTGGGCATCGAATCTTCATTCGTGTAAGGCCCGATATGCGGTACTGTTCCAGATCTAGGTGTTTCCACCCAGATCCGGGGACGAAGCACATATCGGTCCCACCGCGACATATGACAAATCCATATGCCCCGGATTTCCAACATGATATCACAACATTACAGATACAGGATACAACATCTCATACAATTGGCATACAACTGCCTCAAATACAATACAACAGCGGAAGGTACATGTCTGAGTACAGACTACAAGCAAATGCCTACTGGCAAAGATAAAAGCATCGATCCCATAACCACACGGGTCCAGGCCCTCCGCCGGGATCCGCCTAACTAGTCGTCGTCGAGTCTCCACGTGAAACGTCGATCACCATACCTGTTGTCGATCAGAACCCTGAAAAGAGTTTGGGGGTAGTATCATGAGTACAGAGGTACTCAGCATCCAACTGCAGTGGTCATCTGACCCAGCAAGGACTTCATCACTCGTAATTCTAGGACAACCAGTAGTTTACGGTAAGGAAGGGGTAAGTGGTGAGGTTGCTGCCGCACTAGCATTATGAAGTGGCTAACGATCTAGAGAGTAAGATAAGAAGCCAAGCATTCGATGAGGAATCGCCTCCAACAAGTCTTGCTATCCACCTACTACGCAAACATAACACCTATCCTATCCTTGTCCTCCTCTTCGCATCCCAACGAAGAAGAAGCAGTCAAGGCACACACACGTTGATCAAGTTATATTAAGATTATCTCAGTTGTTGTTGTCTATGAATAGGACGTAGGTCTCAAGTCGTCAAATAACCGTGGACACGGCTTCTCGAAAAGATTTAACCCTGCAGGGGTGTACCAACTGCCCATTACGAGGCTCCGCACGCACGTCTGTCACTCTCAGTTGCTACCCATCACAGGCAACCATTTTATGATTTAGTTCCAAGAGATCCGAAACGACAGGTCCCTCTAACTAACAACGCAAAAATCCGGGTGGCCCCCGGTGAGTCGACATCCAACTCAAAAGCCGGCCGCGCTCTCGAATTGGCCTCTACCGTCTGGACGAGGTCGGGTTAGCTACCCAAACAGATGTGGGCAGCCCCCTAGCTTCCAGGTGTGGACCAACAAGAGAAACCATGTCTCCGCTGGCCCAAGTTGTTTTAAAAGATATCTGCTAGGAGCGACCCGACAAGATATATATGCATGTTTTCAAATGGTAAATCAGCCTGGGCCACCTCTAGAAATGTTTGAAGCTAGATAGGTAAGAAAAGGGGACCCCATAAAATCCCACACGCGGTTAGGCACGCTCAGTCTTAAAACCAATACCCGGAACTCAGATCCTAGGTGACTCGAATGGAACAAAGCGTCGGGGCGGGATAGCCTAGACCTTCCATCCTTCATCGAATATAGTCAACATTATAATAATCATATCATCAACAACAATATAATAATGTGATATCCCAAACCAAGGAGTAACAGGGTAACATCCTAGCATCCTAAGCATGCATACTAAGCAGGGGCTGAGCAACGAGCAAAAGTAACATAGCAGTACAAGGTTTGCTGGGAAGGGACATGGCTATATCGGTTTGAAAGAGGCTGTAAACATGTGGTAGGATCAAACATCGAAGCTAACCTATACTAGCATGAAAACCGCTGGTTGAAATAGAATGGATCATAAGTAATGCATAGTCCTTGCCTGTTGGTAAGTCGGGTTCCGAAGGTGTAGTTGATCGCAAGCTCGCATCATCTCCGAGAGTTACCCGCGGAAGCACACATGAAATAAACACTGGAAAGCAATCAACGGTGCACCACTATTACTACGGAGCAATACAAGATCAAAGAGACAACACAAGGCACGGCAACGCGATACGGATCTATCGTCGAGAACGGTTACTAACGATTTAAGTGGAGTACTCGTCACACACGACGAATACCGCACGTTTAAGGTGGTTCAAGTTTCTTAGCTACAGGTGATCAAACAACGGTTATTAACATGGAAACTCAAGCAAGCATGGCATAGCACACAAACATGGCAAGAGGTGAAGCACAAAGTAAACTATCTATGCTAGTCAATTTAAGTGAGGCACAACCTAAACATGGCATAACACTAAGTGCCGCACGATGATTAAAAGATTTGGTACTGTTCTGCCCTAAACCATATTTTAGGTTGGTTAACAACAACAAACAATAGCATAAACACAAATTACACGAAAAACTAATCAAGTTACATATAAAGAACACTCCAAACGGAGTTACGGTTAAAAAGATATAAGCAAGACAAGTTATGCACACATGCTGTATAAACAGGGGTAAATCTATATGCAAAAGTGCAGAAACATGACATAGCAATACATGGGATGAAAGTAGAAATGATGCTAAACAATATGCAATTGGAATCACTCAATTCCGATAAACGGTCGCGACACACTCGTCGACCGAAGTTGCAATAAAATAACAGTTTCAGCAATAGCAGCACAATAACATCAGGATAGCTACTTTGGAGCAAGATATAAACATGATGCAGCAGGAAAATATGGCATGTGAATGCATGAAACTGATGTAGAAACATTGCTTAATGCAACGCAAAAGGAATCAATGCAATAGGCCTCATGGATTTGTTACAATCATCATGCAAAGTTGCAACAAAATAATAACAGCAGCACATAACAGGAAAACGTAGCAGTTTAACGGCCTGATGCCCTGTTCAGGACACAATTACACAATCAAGATGAGCTCAAATGCAAATGCTCACAAAAGATGAATTAAAGTACACGCAATTCTAAGCAATTTTCGTTTTGGGGGCAACGTCATCGGAGCTACGGATCAACAGGAAATTACAGTGCAGAGTTGAATCAGCAGCAAAAATAATAGGACTTAGCAGAAATTACAGAGGGCTAGGGGAAAAAATAAAAGGGGAAGACCTCATGGGCCGAGGCCCATCTGGCCGCCTGGCCTGGCCTTGGGCTGGCGCTGCGGTGGCCTGGAGTGGGCCGTGGGGGCGGCTGGGCTGGCGGCCCACCCGGCTGGCCTGGCTCGCTCGGGCAGCTCGCCCTCGTCCCGTCCACTGGACGCAGCGGCGGCGGCTTGCCCGGTGGCGCGCCGGCCACCAGCGGAGGAGGCTGGAGGCGAGGAGCGGGCGGCGCCGGCCGGATTCGCCGGGATCCCTCGCCGGTGAGGTCCAAGGCGGGCGCGGCTCGGAGCTCTCGGGCTGGGCGTCCATGGCGTCCTGGCTGCGCTCCTGGTGCTGCACACGGGAGAGAGGAGGGAGGAAGTTAGAGGGAGAGGAGAGAAAGGAGAGGGGAGAGAGGGAAGGAGGGGAGGAGAGGGGCTCGGGGAGAAGGGAGGTGGCCGGCGGCCTACTGGCTGCTCGCCGGAAGCGGGCGGCGCGGTGTCCTCGGCTGGGGCGCGGGCGTCCATGGGAGGAGAGAGAGAGAGGAGAGGTTGGTGGGAGCTCCAGGGGCGCGATCTGGACCCTCGATCTGGCAGATCGACGGCCGAAAACGTCTGGGAGGCTAGGGTTTCAGATTTGAGGGGCTAGGCTGCGAAAATTGGGGTAAAACAGGGGTGTGGCTACAAAATTGTGGCTAGGGAAACCCTAAAAATGGGTGGGAGTGTGGTGGTCTTTATATAGGCAGGTTGGCTGGCCAGTTTGCAAAAACATCCCCGGTTTTTGTCTCGCGCGCACGGTGCTCACGTTTCTGACTGCCGGGGGTCCGCAGTACCTCCGATTCGGGTAAAACTTCAAACTGCGCGATCAGTGCGTCGAGCCGGAGGCGTTCACCTCGCGCTGGAACCGTTCCGAAAACACTTTCCGGCGCGCTATAAAAATATCCTGTTTAATTATTAAACGGGGTTTTTCGTTCCGTTGGCTGCGGCTGGTCTCGTGCGGTTTTCGCGACGGTGATCGGGCGAAACCCGGTGTCGCAAAGGTCGAGTGTCAGGGTGGCAAGGGTCGGTCTCCGTCCGATACGAGATAAGAGGGGAAAAATAATCGCCGATTGATAAATCGGGAATGCAAACACCGCAAACAAATCAGACAATCAAACAATTCACGCCGAAAACAAAATTTTAATTTTTGTGAAAACTGGGCTGTTACAGGCAACACCACCAACAAGGGATCTCGTCCCGAGATCCAGGACGATCCGGGGGAGAGGGGGGGAGAAAAGAGAGTCGACGATCTTCAACACCACCAACAAGGGACTCTGCTCCATGTCGACGTTGAACTTCTGTCGAGACAAATTTCCGCAGAGAGACGACATCGTCGGAATAACGAAGACGTCAGTGACAAGAGGAAGAACGATCGCGAAAACCAGATCAAGGGATAGTGATTTTCGATGCAAGTCGTAAAAACACCGGCAAAAGGAGGGATGACAATTGATGACCCAGATGATACCCAAAATCGGAGAAGCTAAAGGTATTACAGGAATTCCCACCTGAGCTCGGAATCGAGACAATACGCTCCAAGCAAGGCATTGTAACGGTTCCGAAACTCCACACACTCGAGATCCTAGAGTTTTGAAGGGGATAAGTCGAGAGTAAAACACTTACGACACTTGTCCTGACCAGAGCAATGGTAAGGAGTAAAAATATTCCTACTCTCCGATAACTAACTTAGTAACTACAAAATAGTTTTTGTCTAGACTCGACTTCGGCCAGAGAAGGGATCCTACGGTCGGTAAGGCTCTGATACCAAGTTGTAAGGCCCGATATGCGGTACTGTTCCAGATCTAGGTGTTTCCACCCAGATCCGGGGACGAAGCACATATCGGTCCCACCGCGACATATGACAAAGCCATATGCCCCGCATTTCCAACATGATATCACAACATTACAGATACAGGATACAACATCTCATACAATTGGCATACAACTGCCTCAAATACAATACAACAGCGGAAGGTACATGTCTGAGTACAGACTACAAGCAAATGTCTACTGGCAAAGATAAAAGCATCGATCCCATAACCACACGGGTCCAGGCCCTCCGCTGGGATCCGCCTAACTAGTCGTCGTCGATTCTCCACGTGAAACGTCGATCACCATACCTGTTGTCGATTAGAACCCTGAAAAGAGTTTGGGGGTAGTATCATGAGTACAGAGGTACTCAGCATCCAACTGTAGTGGTCATCTGACCCAGCAAGGAATTCATCACTCGTCATTCTAGGACAACTAGTAGTTTACGGTAAGGAAGGGGTAAGTGGTGAGGTTGCTGCCGCACTAGCATTATGAAGTGGCTAACGATCTAGAGAGTAAGATAAGAAGCCAAGCATTCGATGAGGAATCGCCTCCAACAATTCTTGCTATCCACCTACTACGCAAACATAACACCTATCCTATCCTTGTCCTCCTCTTCGCATCCCAACGAAGAAGAAGCAGTCAAGGCACACACACGTTGATCAAGTTATATTAAGATTATCTCAGTTGTTGTTGTCTATGAACAGGACGTAGGTCTCAAGTCGTCCATAACCGCGGACACGGCTTCTCGAAAAGATTTAACCCTGCAGGGGTGTACCAACTGCCCATTACGAGGCTCCGCACGCACGTCCGTCACTCTCAGTTGCTACCCATCACAGGCAACCATTTTATGATTTAGTTCCAAGAGATCCGAAACGACAGGTCCCTCTAACTAACAACGCACAAATCCGGGTGGCCCCCGGTGAGTCGACATCCAACTCAAAAGCCAGCCGCGCCCTCGAATCGGCCTCTACCGTCTGGACGAGGTCGGGTTAGCTACCCAAACAGATGTGGGCAGCCCCCTAGCTTCCAGGTGTGGACCAACAAGAGAAACCATGTCTCCGCTGGCCCAAGTTGTTTTAAAAGATATCTGCTAGGAGCGACCCGACAAGATATATATGCATGGTTTCAAATGGTAAATCAGCTTGGGCCACCTCTAGAAATGTTTGAAGCTAGATAGGTAAGAAAAGGGGACCCCATAAAATCCCACACGCCGTTAGGCACGCTCAGTCTTAAAACCAATACCCGGAACTCGGATCCTAGGTGACTCGAATGGAACAAAGCGTCGGGGCGGGATAGCCTAGACCTTCCATCCTTCGTCGAATATAGTCAACATTATAATAATCATATCATCAACAATAATATAATAATGTGATATCCCAAACCAAGGAGTAACAGGGTAACATCGTAGCATCCTAAGCATGCATACTAAGCAGGGGCTGAGCAACGAGCAAAAGTAACATAGCAGTACAAGGTTTGCTGGGAAGGGACATGGCTGTATCGGTTTGAAAGAGGCTGTAAACATGTGGTAGGATCAAACATCGAACCTAACCTATACTAGCATGCAAACCGCTGGTTGAAATAGAATGGATCATAAGTAATGCATAGTCCTTGCCTGTTGGTAAGTCGGGTTCCGAAGGTGTAGTTGATCGCAAGCTCGCATCATCTCCGAGAGTTACCCGCGGAAGCACACAAGAAATAAACACTGGAAAGCAATCAACGGTGCACCACTATTACTACGGAGCAATACAAGATCAAAGAGACAACACAAGGCACGGCAACGCGATACGGATCTATCGTCGAGAACGGTTACTAACGATTTAAGTGGAGTACTCGTCACACACGACGAATACCGCACGTTTAAGGTGGTTCAAGTTGCTTAGCTACAGGTGATCAAACAACGGTTATTAACATGGCAACTCAAGCAAGCATGGCATAGCACACAAACATGGCAAGAGGTGAAGCACAAAGTAAACTATCTATGCTAGTCAATTTAAGTGAGGCACAACCTAAACATGGCATAACACTAAGTGTCGCACGATGATTAAAACATTTGGTACTGTTCTGCCCTAAACCATATTTTAGGTTGGTTAACAACAGAAAACAATAGCATAAACACAAAGTTCACGAAAAACTAATCAAGTTACATATAAAGAACACTCCAAACGGAGTTACGGTTAAAAAGATATAAGCAAGACAAGCTATGCACACATGCTGTATAAAAAGGGGTAAATCTATATGCAAAAGTGCAGCAACATGACATAGCAATACATGGGATGAAAGTAGACATGATGCTAAACAATATGCAATTGGAATCACTCAATTCCGATAAACGGCCGCGACACACTCGTCGAGCGAAGTTGCAATAAAATAACAGTTTCAGCAATAGCAGCACAATAACATCAGGATAACTACTTTGGAGCAAGATATAAACATGATGCAGCAGGAAAATATGGCATGTGAATGCATGAAACTGAAGTAGAAACATTTCTTAACGCAACGCAAGAGGAATCAATGCAATAGGCCTCATGGATTTGTTACAATCATCATGCAAAGCTGCAACAAAATAATAACAGCAACACATAACAGGAAAAAGTAGCAGTTTAACGGGCTGATGCCCTGTTCAGCACACAATTACACAATCAAGATGATCTCAAATGCAAATGATCACAAAAGATGAATTAAAGTACACGCAATTCTAAGCAATTTTCGTTTTGGGGGCAACGTCATCGGAGCTACGGATCAACGGGAAATTACAGTGCAGAGTTGAATCAACAGCAAAAATAATAGGACTTAGCAGAAATTACAAAGGGCTAGGGGAAAAATAAAAGGGGAAGACCTCATGGGCCGAGGCCCATCTGGCCGGCTGGCCTGGCCTTGGGCTGGGGCTGCGGTGGCCTGGAGTGGGCCGTGGGGGCGGCTGGGCTGGCGGCCCACCCGGCTGGCCTGGCTCGCTCGGGCAGCTCGCCCTCGTCCCGTCCACTGGACGCAGCGGCGGCGGCTTGCCCGGTGGCGCGACGGCCACCGGTGCTGGCGGCGGAGGAGGCTGGAGGCGAGGAGCGGGCGGCGCCGGCCGGATCCGCCGGGATCCCTCGCCGGTGAGGTCCGAGGCGGGGCGCGGCTCGGAGCTCTCGGGCTGGGCGTCCATGGCTGCGCTCCTGGTGCTGCATACGGGAGAGAGGAGGGAGGAAGTTAGAGGGAGAGGAGAGAAAGGAGAGGGGAGAGAGGGAAGGAGGGGAGGAGAGGGGCTCGGGGAGAAGGGAGGTGGCCGGCGGCCTGCTGGCTGCTCGCCGGAAGCGGGCGGCGCGGTGGCCTCGGCTGGGGCGCGGGCGTCCATGGGAGGAGAGAGAGAGAGGAGAGGTTGGTGGGAGCTCCAGGGGCGCGATCTGGACCCTCGATCTAGCAGATCGACGACCGAAAACGTCTGGGAGGCTAGGGTTTCAGTTTTGAGGGGCTAGGCTGCGAAAATTGGGGTAAAACAGGGGTGTGGCTGCAAAATTGTGGCTAGGGAAACCCTAAAAAGGGGTGGGAGTGTGGTGGTCTTTATATAGGCAGGTTGGCTGGCCAGTTTGCAAAAACATCCCTGGTTTTTGTCTCGCGTTTCTGACTGCCAGGGGTCCGCAGTACCTCTGATTCGGGTAAAACTTCGAACTACGCGATCAGTGCATCGAGCCGGAGGCGTTCACCTCGCGCTGGAACCGTTCCGAAAACACTTTCCGGCGCGCTATAAAAATATCCCGTTTAATTATTAAACGGGGTTTTTTGTTCCGTTGGCTGCGGCTGGTCTCGTTCGGTTTTCGCGACGGTGATCGGGCGAAACCCGGTGTCGCAAAGGTCGAGTGTCAGGGTGGCAAGGGTCGGTCTCCGTCCGATACGAGATAAGAGGGGAAAAATAATCGCCAATTGATAAATCGGGAATGCAAACACCGCAAACAAATCAGAAAATCAAACAAGTCACACCGAAAACAAAATTTTTAATTTTTGTGAAAACTGGGCTGTTACAATTCGTTACCCTCCCACGTGTACTCATTTAGCGTTGCGGCAATGTTTGATGAAGCGGCCCCCGACCGACCTTACGCGTTTACGCGAGACTGGTTCCACGCTTGACATATGGCTTGTACCATATAAAGTGGCTGGGGGGGTGTCTGTCTCTCTGCATTAGCGATGCAAAGATGTTTGCAACGGAGGGCCCCGACAAGGGTGTAATAGAGACGGATGGGAGACGGTGTTGTGGCTTGTTTTTCGCAGGATAGAAACGGTTCTCTCTCTCGAAACCCCTAGCAGCCACGTAAAACTTGCACAAGATAAAGTAGAAAGGCGTTTAACTTTGCTTTGCATGAAGGGGGATCATAGGTTGTATGATTTACATTTTTACTTCCTGTTTTATGCTAGTATGCTAGATATATCGACGGTAGCACGAAACAGGACCATCTCTCACAATACCAACATTGTGTTCTCCCTTGGTGGGCACCGCCTGGAAGGTTCTCCCATATGGCTTGATGCTCCGTACATACCGGATTTGTCCTACATATTAAACGGAGTTCGCATGAGGTTGGGTTCGGCAAGCCTGGCATATGCAGATATGGCCTTGCTGAACAGCTAACATCAAGCCTGGCATATGCTTGACGTATGTAGATGCGGGCCTGGAACACAAAAGACCGAAAGGTCGAGCACGAGTCACATGCCTGATGTGATTGGCTTAGAGGCCTACCTGGTTCGCATACTGAAAGCCGTAACTATCGGGGGAGGTATGGGGGCTGGGATTGTGTAATCACTTAGTTAAATTGAGAGGTGTTTATCCAAGTGGGAGCTTTCTAGAATTTTGAGATTAAATTGAAACTCCACATTATGAACAAAAGTCTAAGTATGTATCCTTGTGAATCAACCTTGTAGATGGCAGCACCTCGCCCCTCGTTCAACTTAGGATCATTCCTAGAGAAAGATAAGCTAAAAACAGATGGGACAAACTTCACCAACTGGTTCCGCACCCTAAGGATTCTCCTCGTTCCCCTCAAAATGGCATACGTACTAGAGGACGCGTTAGGTGACGCACCAGCAGATGATGCCAGTCAAGACGAGAAGAATGTCTATCTCTCCAGGACTGACGATTACAACCTTGTCCAGAGTGGCATGCTTTACTCCATGGAGGCTGAGCTGCAGAAACGCTTTGAGAGGATGGGTGCATATGAGATTATCACCGACCTCAAGGCGGTGTTCGCACCTCAAGCCAGGGCTGAACGGTACGAGGCTCCTAAATCCTTCTTCTCAACAAAGATGGACGAGCACGGCAGCGTGAGTGAGCACGTAGTCAAAATGTCTGGCTACGTTCAGCGCTTGAATGCTCTGGAATGCCAGATTCCAGATGAACTTGCTGTTGATAGGGTGTTGCAGTCGCTTCCCCCTAGCTACAAAGGCTTTGTGCTGAACTACAACATGCAGGGGATGACCAAAACCCCTTCTGAGTTGTTCGCCATGCTGAAGAGCGCCGAGGTTGAGATCAAGAAGGAGCACGCCGTCTTCATGGTCAACAAGACCATTGACTTCAAGAAGACAAGTAGGCGGGAGAAGGCCAAGAGAGGTGCCCCCAAGAGGGATGGCAAGTCAGTTGCCGCTCCTCCCAAGGCACCCAAGCCTAAACTCGGAGTGGAGTGCTTCTACTGCAAGGGTGAAGGTCACTGGAAACGCAACTGTCCCAAGTACCTAAAGGACAAGAAGGCTGGCAAGGTCGCCAAGAGAGACGAAGGTATATTTGATATACATATTGTTGATCTTCTCTTGACAAGCGCTGGGAACACATCCTGGATATTTGATACAGGATCTGTCACTCATATTTCTAATTCCATTCAGGGACTAAGGAATAGGAGACGCTTGCTCAAAGATGAAGTGACGATGCGCGTGGGGAATGGCTGTCGGATTGAGGTCTTGGCGGTCGGCACGAAGCATCTTAGTCTCCCTTTGGGATTGGTTTTAGTTCTGAATAATTGCTACTATGTACCCGCGTTGAGTGTGAACATCGTTAGTGGCTCTTGCTTGAAGCGAGACCACTATTCTTTTAAGTCTGATACAATTGGTTGTTCGATTTATAAGGATGAAATGTTATATGTTCACGCACCGGAGTTGCATGGTTTATTTGTACTTAATCTCGATGGTGACGTGTGACACGTTAACAATATTGAGGCCAAAAGATTGAAGAATGATGAAGATCACATGATGATGTGGCATTGCCGACTTGGTCATATTGGTATAAGACGCATGGAGAAGCTCCATAAGGATGGACTTCTTGAGTCATTGGATTTTGGATCCCTTGATACATGTGAACAATGCCTCATGGGCAAAATGACAAGGACTCCATTCAATGGCATAATGGAGCGTGCGGATGTCTTATTGGGGATCATACACTCGGATGTATGTGGACCCATGAACGTCCCCACTCGCAATGGTCTTCGTTACTTCGTGACCTTTACTGATGATTTGAGTAGATATGGGTATATTTACTTGATGAAGCACAAGTCTGAAACCTTTGAAAAGTTCAAGGAATTTCAGAATGAGGTCGAAAATCAACTCGGAAGAAAAATCAAGCACCTTCGATCGGATCGAGGTGGCGAGTATTTGAGTCACGAGTTTGGCAATCATCTAAAGTCTTGTGGCATTGTACCACAGCTTACGCCGGCAGGCACACCTCAGAGAAACGGTGTGGCTGAGCGACGTAATCGAACCCTATTGGATAGTGTACGATCGATGATGTCTCATACTGATTTGCCTGTGTCATTCTGGGGGTATGCATTAGAAACTGCCGTTCATATTCTTAATAGGGCAGCATCCAAATCCGTAAAGACAACACCATTTGAAGAATGGCATGGCACAAAACCTGAGTTGTCTCACGTGAAGATTTGGGGTTGTGAGGCTTATGTTAGGAAACTACAGCCTGACAAACTTGAATCCAAGGTGGATAAGTGCATCTTTGTGGGCTATCCCAAGGAAACTTGCGGATACACCTTCTACAACAAGTCTGACAGCAAAACGTTTGTTGCGAAGACGGGACACTTTCTTGAGAAGGAGTTTCTCGCGAAAGAGTTGAGTGGGAGGAAAATAGATCTCGATGAAGTGACTGACCAATCACTCCAATTGGAAGCAACGGCTACGGAATTTGTTCTGGAACCATCTTCCACAGTGGGAGCTGAAGAGAATGGCCAGAACGACATTCATAACGATCATGACATTGATGATGATCATGATGAGAATGAAGAGGAACCTTTTATGCCCCGTAGGTCATCAAGAGTCCGTCAACCTACTGAGTTTTACGGACAGCTTGTGAATGCAATCTCGGCTGATGAGTCAGATGAACCTACAAGTTACAAAGAAGCAATGGAGGGACCCGAGTCCGAGAAATGGCTCGAAGCCATGAAATCCGAAATAGACTCCATGTACACCAACAAAGTATGGACTTTGGTGGATATTCCCGAGGACCGCGAGGCCGTCGAGAATAAATGGATTTTCAAGAAAAAGACTGACGCAGACGGAAACATATCTGTCTATAAAGCTCCACTTGTCGCGAAGGGTTTCCGACAAATTCAAGGATTTGACTACGAGGAGACGTTCTCTCCTTTAGCGATGATAAAGTCTATTCGGATCCTACTAGCAATAGCTGCATATCATGATTACGAGATATGGCAGATGGATGTGAAAACTGCATTCCTAAATGGCAACATTGAGGAAGAGTTGTATATGATGCAACCAGAGGGGTTTGTCGATCCAAGGAACGCTAGTAAGGTTTGCAAGCTTCAACGGTCCATCTATGGGTTGAAGCAAGCATCTCAGAGCTGGAATCTTCGATTTGATGAGGTCATTAAAGCTTTTGGATTTGTCCAAAACGTCGAAGAGTTCTGCGTCTATAAGAAACTGAGTGGGAGCTCTGTAGCATTCCTTGTGTTATATGTAGATGACATATTACTAATAGGGAACGATAAGAAATTCTTAGAGGAAGTGAAGGAATATCTGAATGGACAATTTTCCATGAAGGACCTAGGTGAAGCTGCGTACATATTGGGGATTAAGATCTATAGAGATAGACCTAATCGACGGTTGACCTTGAGTCAGAACACTTATATTGACAAGATTTTGAAGAGGTTCAAAATGGATGACTCCAAGAGAGGTCTCTTGCCAGTTATAAAAGGTGTCAAATTAAGCGTGACTCAATGCCCAACCATAGCAAAAGAGAAAGAGGAGATGTCCTCAAAGCCCTATGCCTCAGCCATAGGTTCTCTCATGTATGCTATGTTATGTACCAGACCGGATTTAGCACTGGCCATTAGTATGACTAATCGCTACCAGAGTAACCCGGGAATGGCTCACTCGACAGCAGTAAAGAACATCCTTAAGTACTTAAGAAGAACCAAGGATCTCTTTCTCGTTTATGGAGGAGTTGATGAGGAGCTAACCGTAAAAGGTTATGTTGACGCAAGCCTCGGCTCAGATCTAGATGACTCGAAATCCCAGACGGGATATGTTTTCATGTTGAACGGTGGCGCAATTAGCTGGAGGAGCGGCAAACAGTCAGTCGTCGCTCAATCTTCAATGGAGTCGGAGTATATTGCCGCTTGCGAAGCGTCAAACGAGGCGATGTGGCTGAAGAAGTTCGTGGTCGAGCTTGGCGTCTTTCCCAGTTGCATTGACCCCGTGGGGATCTTCTGTGATAACACGGGTGCCATTGCTAATGCGAAGGAGCCAAGAACTCACTCTACAGCCAAGCACATCCTCCGAAAGTTCCATGTGACGCGAGACTACGTCAGGGATGGACACACTAGGATTCACAAGATACATACGGATCTGAACGCAGCAGACCCGATGACTAAACCTCTTCCACAAGGCAAGTTTGAAGAACACCGAGAGACCATTGGTGTTAGATACATACCTGATGTAAACTAGTGTAATTTGTACTCTAGTGCAAGTGGGAGACTGTTGAATATGTGCCCTAAAGACAAATTAATAAAGACATTTGTCACATATCCGTTTTGTTCATAATACATTTTATACTGTGCTATAACTGTATTACTTGGAAATACTAATACAGGTGCAGTATAAAACATGGTCCGTAGTTTAACTCGGGTAAACTATCTCATTGGGCAATTGATTGATCAAGCTTTCCTGATCATGGCGACACTTAAGTCCATAGACAATGAGGTCATATCCTTAAGGGGAATGATGTGATGGACGAACACCCACCTAAAGTATTGCAATGTGATCGAGTCACATAGTTCAGCGTTGCTATGACTTTGTAACGTATGGCTTAGTCCTTAGACCGTAATGATCATACGTAATCACGATCTATGAGGAGACTTTGATTTGTATCCCACCGCCTGACTGAAATATGCTGGCTATAACGGAGCACTTTGGGTATTCCGAAATAGATGGTTGATGAGTATGTTAATAGATCAGAGCGGGATTTGTCAGTCCTTGTGACAGGACAGGTACTCTGGGCCCACTCGGTGATATTGCATCAACACCTTGCAAGGACGTGACTAGGTCACAAGAGATGCAATGATCATGGACGAGAGAAGTTGTTTGTTGTGAACGAGATGTGAACACGGTATGTGGGATACCGACGATCAAACCTCGGACAAACAAAGTACCGCAGCACAAAGGGATTACGTCGTATCGTTAACGGTTTCCAAAAGCGATCGAAGTTTATTCGATGGAAGCGCAGGGGCTGTCAAGGATTGTAACCAGGTCCAACTGACTAGTCATTGGTCAATGAGAAGAGTCTCGACCATGTCTGCTGTTTCCCGGACCGTTAGGGTGTTACACTTAAGGGCAATCGATGCATAGGACAGTTACGGGATCAATCGGTGAAATAGGAGAAATCACCGGAATAGTTCCGGAGGAGGACGGAATCGTTTTCGGACATTTTTGAATAGTTCAAAATAAAGTTTAATTGTTTTAATAATGTTTTATTATTTAATTATCTGAATTAAATATTTAAAACATATTAAATAAATTAAAAAATGGGAAAAAGGCTATATGGGCCCATGGGGCCCATTAGGGGAGGAAGGGGTTTCCCCCCTTGGGCTTGGCGCCAAGAGTGGGGCCCATCCCCCCTATGGCCGGCGCACCTCCCCCCCTTGGGGGTTTAGTCCCACATGGGGGAGGGGAGGAGGATCACACCCCCCCTTGGCCTATATAAGGAGGGGTAGACCCCCCTTTTTCCAAGACACCAATCTCCTTCTTCTTCCTTCTCCTTTTCCGGAAGTGGACCCCCCTTTTTTGGAGTCTACACCAGGATTGGAGTTCTCCACCATAAGGCAGGTCGTCGCTCTGCTAGAGTCGGGATCCGTAGCCGTCTTTCTTCCGCTGTTCGCCTGGTTCGAAGCCCGGGAGGAACATCGATTGTACCGTACATGTATAATCTCTTTGAGGCACTACACCTGTGGTGCTACTTCGTCGTTGGAGGTTTACCGGGAGTCATCCTCGCCGGTGGTGGTCTTCTACACGACAGGGAGGTCGTAGTTCTGAGTCTACGCCAACCACGTTCATAAGAACGTTTCCCTCTTTCGGTCTTCAAAGGTATGAACACTGATTCCCTCCGTTACTTTACATCGCCATAGCATAGATCTTGGGTTCGGGTACCGTAGGTGTGAAAATTTTGTTTTTTCTGCCCCGTATCCCAACAGGAAGGGATCACGGAATTGCTGCCAAGTCACTACGTGACCATCAGGTTGCATTGGCACATAGTTCACCCACCATTAACCAGCAGCACCTTCCAGGAAATATGCCGCAAATATAACTCGATCATCGGGAGCAACATGTGTCGTATCAAGCTTACGCTCGATGGAACGGAGCCAATCATCAGCTTCAAGGGGCTCAGAAGAACATCGGAATACCGGTGGATTGAGGAGGATGAAATCCTGAATGCTAACAACCACATTGCGCTGACGAGCGGTATTCTGCTCAATGAGCTCCAAAAGGCGTGTTTGATCACGTCGATTCCGCTCAGGTTCCATCATGATTTGGCCGCAGAAGGCGGTGGTGGAGGTTCATCATTACTTCGATTCCGATCACGGTATTGATTGCGACGAACGGCACTACGAGTTCCACCTGACATCCTGTGTGATAAAAATCAACAATCAGAACAGGTTTTTACGATCAAAGGTAAGAGGACATGACTAGGAGGAAAAGATTGTAATGCAAAGGCAAAGATTCCTAGAAACACAGAATAAATCGGGCAGCATAACGGCTACACCGAGATGGAAAATGAGACAACCTTGAAAGATTGGACAGAACTTCCTCAAGGAACTCAACAACACGATGACTCTGGACAACCACAACAATCCTACGGCTATAAAGAAGCAATCAACGAGATGTTCTAGTAAGACATAGATGAGCCTAGTCCTATCTTCCCGTAGAAAAGATGAGGGTGACTCAGAACTCAGATCGATGAGGGTAAGGAGAAAAAGAAGCCTTACATTCTTCCCTTTATACCCAAGTGACTATATAACTATAGAATGCTAGACTTGACTTCGACCAAGGGTTGAATAATCCTACAGAAAGTCCTGCTCTGATACCAAGTCTGTCGAGACCCGTAATATGCGTATCTAATTCCAGTCACAACTCAATCATATGGAGAGCTGAGAGCCGTACCCACTTGTCTAAGCAGACAAGGCCAAGCACATAACACTCTCGGAAAGCATCAAACGTGAGGGGCATCCCATCCAGTCCGGATGATCAACTGGTATGGTTCCTCATCGCCCGCTCACAAGTCTAAATGATTATGGGTGGTGAAATACCATACTCATAGACAAGTCGCCTCAACCATATTATCGATTAAATTATAACACTTACATAAACAGACTCCAGCCCGATCACTTAGTCAGGGTCTCGAGCGGCCTCAATCATATAACAAAGTGTGCCACGTGACAGAGTCACGAGCAATCGCATCGCGATGTCCCAAGCTGTGCACATCTAAGGGCCACTTGGTGTATAAAATACCGCCGGCAAGAACACAACTAAGCTATCGAACCCCACACTAAGACATGCATGTTATAATCATACACGCAGCATACATGTCCAGTGTAAACAACAGGTACACATTGCATGAACTCTACAAAGTATATCTTTATTGACTTACATAGAGTACACAAAGATTATATGACTATGATCCATCATTACATCAAACAACGGAAGCAAATTAGGTCTGAGTACAGACAAGACTAACAAATGGCTTAGAGAAGCCTTGTTCAACATACGTGCCCTTCCACGAGGGACCAGACTGCTGTCTGGAACTATACTACAAAGGTCAACGTCGAGCTTTAGGTCGGTGACTCCATCGGGGTTTGGGTTCTCATCTAACACATAGAATAAGCAAACGTGAGTACAAAGTCGTACTCAGCAAGACTTACATCAGAACTATACTACTCATGCTCAAGTTTCAAGGTAAAGGGAGGTGGGGTTTCGACATGCAGAAGTGCCAGCTTTGACATGGCTAGTCCTGTACTACGAGTACCAGACTTGAGGTAAGAATGGTACACGAGTCCACTACCAAGTCTCCAACCAATACACCACTATGGATACTTCCTTGACTTCCCCACGAGGAAGCACGCCATAGCACTCACGCTTATCTTGCGAGTTTTAGAGTATCCATTCAAGTTGTCTAATAATCAAGCACGGCTTTCCAAGTAGTCCCTTACCGTGGACGCGGCTATTAAAATAGTTTATTAACCCTACAGGGGTGTACTTCTACACACATGAAACAATCAGTTACCGCCTTGGCCTCGACACCATTCAAGCGGGTGTCGGCGAGGATAATTTCCACAACTTTTACCTCACAGCCAACTCTAATCCAGGAATCAACCATCTGAGTTGCTCACCGCTGAAGAGTCCGGCCGAGTCAACGATACGGACTCAGACGATGCAGGCGACCGAGACGCCACCTTAGCAGATGGTTTTACTGTCTCACAGGTCCACCCACATATCTAAATGATGCAAAGTTTCATTCATTCTTTTTCTATGCATATGCCAAATGGAAAGCCCGAACTAGTGATTCCTCGACTTGAACTGGGGTGAGTTAGTAGGTTGAGCGGGGATCCGTTTTCGCAACATGTGGTAGTACTCTTTTTGTTGGATCACAACACAAGAACTCGGGGCCTAGGGCAGTGTTCAATGAGACAACCCACTGTGTAATCGTACACAGCCTCTCATCGTTCACCTTGTTTAGTCAAGTTCACCACACCCTTTTCATCACAAGTAACATGAACATGACTGCCACCAACATCAATTCATCACCCTAGATGGACCAATGCTTCCACAACTCTAAGCATAGCATAAGCATAATATGTATGAATGGCCACATGATGATCACAAGCAATTCCTAGATCTGCTAGGTTGAGGTTAGCTTAATACTGTGAAAAAAATGATAGGTCATGCAAAGGAATGGGTTCAACTAGCGGTAGAACGTATCATGGTGAACTCCTAAACATGCATAAGCGAGAATGAGAGGGAACTGGTTTTTTATAAACATGATCAATGGGGTTTTCTTGCCATGCTGACGATACACGGGTTACCAGTCTTCTGCTTCAGGGATGACCTTCACTTCCGGTTCCACCTTTACCGATATCAAACAATGCGGAAAAGGAACAATCAATACAATACAATGCTCAAGCACATGATAAGTTGTGAAAAAAATATGTACATGTTGCTGATGTGTGGACAATTCCATTTAAATGAAGTGTATTGCAATTGAATTGCAAATTCAAACTTCAAATTTGAATTCAAATTATGCCATATACACATTTGCTTCTGTTCACCAATTTTAAAAAGGTCAAACATGAAAAAAAAATGCATATTCATAATCCTTGCATTTTTCTGATAATTTTTCATATATTATTTATTAAATTTGGAGTTATAGATTAAAAGTTATTGAATTTACAAGTTTTAATGATTTTCTAGATTATTTTTGTTTTGGAAATTGAATTACTGCGCAAGCATGATGTCATAGTGACGCAGGGGCTTTGACTGGGGTCAAAATGACGTCGGGTCCCACTTGTCAAAGATACAGTGACTAAGCAGGGGGTTATTTTAGTTAAACGATTTAATTAACGGCTGGGTCCCATATGTTAGTGGCACATGGGGGTCATTAGCAAGGTCATTAAGGCCTAATGGCCTTGCCACGCTGGCAGTGGCCGGCGGCTCAACGCCGGTGACCACCGATCACGGCGGAGTCCGCTTACAGGCCACGGGGACGGCCAAAATTTGGGGCAAACGGCGCCTCGCGCTTGCGCTCGTCGAGTAGTGCACTCGGGCAACCACGGGAGGCACCGGAGCTTGGCCGGCGTTAGCTCCCGCAGCGGCGCTCGCACGGCCGAGAGGAAGACGGCGATTTAGGCCACCATTTCGATCACGGGGAGAGGGGAAATTTGGCGGAGCTCACCACGAACGCGATGTCGAGGACAGGGAAGGCGGAGGAGTCGCGGTGGTGGCGGATTTCTCGTCGGCAAGCGGCGGCCGTGGCGGAGGGAAGAGCTCCGATTCGTAGGCTTCGGGGTTCTCCAGCTCTCAGGCGGCGGCAGGGTGGCGAAGTCGAGGGCGCCGGAGCGACTGGACAAGGAGGGGCGGCTTGGGGTGGCCGTTGGCCACGGAAGCGCGCGGCGGCGCTCTCTGGTGTGATCGGGTGGCGACAAAAATGGCGAGGGAGAGACAGAGAGGCGTCTCCAGGGGAGGGAATGGGCGAGGAGGACGTCGAGGATCTTTCAGGCGCGGGATAAGCACGACAGGGAGCCGTGGGCGGCCTGGCGACGCCGGCATGGGCGCCAAGCAGCGCCCTGCCTCCCTGGCTCGGGGAAGAAGACGGTGTAGCCCCTGGGCTGGGCCACCTCCCCGAATTGGGCCGGTTAGGCCTGCTGGCTAGGCCTCTTCCCCTTTTTATTTTTCTTCTCTGTTTTCTATTTTCTGTCTTTTGTTTTTCCCCAAAAAAAATAGCAGGGCAATTTATAAAATCCTCCAAATTTTTATTTGGTCTCACAAGGCATATAGATAGCCACTCACAAAGTTTGGGGATTTTTGAAATTCAAAAAATTTGAATTTCAAATCAAATAGGGGTATTATTTAATTTCCAAGGCACTTATGGTATTTTTGAGAAATCTTGCAAAATGCAATGGGACTCACTTCACTTTATATGTGATCATGCATATTTATAAGACTTTTCAAAAATACCAGAGGAATTTTTGGAAGCAATTTTTATCTGGCCATTTGAATTAAATTCAATTAGGGCTTCTGCTTTCCCCATTTGGATTTCATTTGAAATTTTTACATGATGCAAAAGAGCACTTGAACCCTAGCACATACCTAACTTGGGGTTGTGACACAAAGCACGGCCACTTCCCGTTGGCTCCGTACATTCAACGCGTGATTGAACACTTCTCCATTGTTCCTATCCAGAAGCCGGTGGTACACCAGGAGTGGATTCCTAAGAAGGGATCTGCTCTCTATGCCGGTGGTCCTCATACCTTGGTTGCTACTGCCTCCACCTCTCGTGCGTCTCGCCATGCGAAGCCCATGGAGGAACCTCTTCGTTGCATTGCTTGCTTTCTGGGAAAGTCTCAGCAGGCGATCTTCAAGGCCTGCACTGCCAATGCCACCGCTACCCACGATCTCGAGGTCCGTCGTGTCACGCAGGACAATGCTCTTGGGGCCCGTCTTTGGGCTCGCCCGGGGAGCCCTATGAGTGCTGATGATTAACCTCCTCGCGCTCCTCGGGCCATTGACTACGGCTTTCCTTCGGCTGCGGACTACCAGGAGTTCTTCACCGATGTGGTCAAAGATCATGATGAGGACGTGTAGTTGTCCTAGCCGCACCATGGTTTCTGCCATTTTTGGTACTTGTTGCCAAAGGGGGAGAACCCATCTCTTTCGTAGTTTCCATTTGTTTGTGTGGCCTTAGTTGAACCTTAGTGTTGATTTGTGCTTTATAACTCTATGTATTAAGACCTTGGTGTCAGTGTATGAGATCTTATGTTATCTTGCATGGTTATATGTTATATGTTTCATTGTTGTCATGATGACCTTGACATGTGATTTTTCATCATGCTCTGAAATGTCTTAATCCATTGTTGTTATGTCATATGAATTGATTCAGGGATTTATGTGTTGGGGGAGGCATCCTCACATGTGCCTTTCTTAAAGTCAAGATCACTATGCAAATGCTGAGGGGGATCCCTCAAACAAATGATCACTACTCTCCAAAACTGTAATGTGCATATTATTTTGAGAGCTATATGTGTATTGTCATCAACTACCAAAAAGGGGGAGATTGAAAGTGAAATCTTTCCCTCAAGCATATTTTGTTGTTGATGACAATATACATATAGGGGACTAACTACGTTTCCTAAGTGATACACATGAATTGTTAGTTCTCTTGATATCATCATGTAAGGATCATGTGCGAAAACTCCAGTCATACTCAAGAATTCAACAAAAGGCCGGAAGATGACACTAAGTCCTTTTTACTATTTGCCTCTTGAGTCATAGGGATCCCTGCACTATTCAGAGGGGATCATAAGGATGAGTTTAAGACTTGCTCAAGTCATAAAATAATATAACATGTAAAATACACTTGTCCACAACCCATGAAAATATTGTAGTTGTGTAGGAAATTCATCACACGTCGATTAGAATATATATTGTGTTGGTCGGACCGTCCGAGATACAAGTCGGACCGTCCGGGCTGTATCCCGGACCGTCCGAGATATGTCCTCGTGAGTACAGTGGTATTTTTGCCTCTTGTCGGACCATCTGGTATGTTGGTCAGACCGTCCGGGCCCAGCCCAGAACGTCCGGTCTCCGATCCGGACCGTCCGACATATGGCTCCTGAAGTCCTGTGGTATTTTACCCCCTTGTCGGACCGTCCGGGATATAGTTCGGACCGTCCGAGCCTAGCCCGGACCTCCCGACGAGGTGGTATCCCACGGCCTTCGCGGTTTCCTGGGTGTTGACCATGTCGGACGTCCAGACTATGTGTCGGACCGTCCGGGCTTGCCCCGGACCATCTCACATAGCGCTCGGACCGTCCGACCCCCCTCTGGATGCACCAAAACGGCTAGTTTGTGAGCACCTATAAATATCCCCCCACCTACTCATGTGAGGGTTGAACAGTTCATTTATTTCACTCAAGAACACCAAGTCCTCCCTCTCCCTCATCTCCTACACTAAATCCAAGATCCCGGAGAGATTTGTGAGAGTTCTAGTCGGATCTTTCACCCCGTGATAGATCCGTCCCTTCCCCATCTTCCGACCAAAGTAAATCGTAATTTGAGCAAGTATTGAGCTTTTCGCCATTGATCTTGTTACTATTGGAGGTTGGAGACTCTTAAGCACGTAGGAGTTCTTCGGAGAGGAATAAACCATTGTGATTACCCCCATTGAGTTTGTGAGGGTTTGGTGACCACCTTTAAGGTCAACCGGTAGTGGTTGGTAATCGCCTTTGTGGTTATATCTCAAGGGGATTAGAGTGAGCCTTCATGGCGTTGGTGTGCCTTGGTGGTTTCACCCACCCTCTCCGAACGGTGAGTAGCTTCCCTGCAAGGAAGTGAACATCAGGATACATCGTTGTCTTTGTGTCATTCGGTTATCCCTACTCCTTCCCCTTTTACTTGCACTACCGTGTTCTTACCCTGTTGTTTATCCCTCACTTGCTTTATTATGTTGTGCTTTACCTTATCTTATCTAGGTCACCCTTTCAATTGTTAGGCACATCTTCATCTTCCGCATTATTTCCTAAAATTTATAAGTACTGGTAAAATTTGTAATATAACCTGTTCACCCCCCCTCTAGGTCTATCTCGATCCTTTTAGTAGCGTGCTAGTAGTAGCACCCTCTCTACTACAAGACATTTACCCATCGTCACTGCTAGGATTCTCTCGAAAAAGAGATGAAAGGAAGAGGTGGAAGCGTGTGATGGTACGATTTAACGCCCCCTCGTTGGTTACCCAAAGTGGCAGGTTGAGATGTAGATAGCGTCAATTTCCCTTAGCGAAGATGCTAAGGTTGAGTGTCGAACCAATAGGACTCCAACAGATACAAGAAGGTGGTGAAGTGAACAATGGCGCCGTTCACAACTCAAGGTTGCTTACTTCACCTGGACCTGCACACACAGCAAATAACTTTGCTTCCCAACGAGTACAGAGGAGTTGTCAATTCCTCCGGCCTTGTAGTTTACAAAGGATAAAACGCACGGGATAATAATGATAGTGATAGCAACGGAAAAGTAAATAAAGCAGTAAATTGATAGTGGGTGTAAACAGTATTGAAAATATGGACCGGGGTCCTATGATGTTCACTAGTGATGTCTCTCTCCCAAAAGACGATAAAATAGCCATGTGAGGTAAACAAATTACAGTTGGGCAATTGACAAGATTATGTGCGCAAACCAATGTTAACTATGCTACAAGGAAAGGAAGAGGCTCAAAAGCATGGGCGGTACGCCAAAACAAGTAGACCGAAATCCATCTGCATCTACCTACTAATCATCCACCTTGAGATATCTATCCAGAACATCTCGCTGGTATTAAGTTGCGAATCCCACCCAAAGTGTAAACTCAAAGCAACGGACAACTGCATTAAAGAACTTTGCGTAAACTAAACAATCCTTGCACCCGCAAGTACAAGCACCGTTGTTTTCCCCCTTGTGGCAACAGCACATCCCCTAGACTCATGTTTATGTCACTCAAGCTAGTCATCAGGGGTCATGAACCCACAATAATGCATAACGCTCCCTCTTGGAGTCACTACCTACTACTTGGCCAAAGCAATAAACAGCAACAGAGAACATGCAAGAATTACTCTAGAACATAAATATAAAAGAGGAGAATCAAATATATTACTCAAACACAATCTGAACATAATCACATAATCCATCGGATCCCAGCAAACTCAGCATAGCAACAGCAGAAATATTACATATGTGCCTCGATCATGTAGGGCAGCTCACGAGGTCTAATCCATGAAGAACAAAGAGGGGAGGAGAACATCACATAGCTACTGATCATAGACCCATGGTCCAATGTGGACTACTCACTCTTCATCCGGGAAGCATCCATGTTGGTGGAGAAGCTTCCGGAGGTGGTTCCTCCATCCGGCAGGGTGCCGGGAAGAGGTCTTCTGGTGCTCCCGATCTTGGAAGCGTGGCGGCGGCGGAACAGAGGAGAGATCACGAAAAAGGGTTCCCGTCACGGGGGTTTCACGTCACGAGGGATATATAGGCGAAGGGGGGGAAGCCAGGGGGTCCATGTAACACCCTCAGTGTCATGTAACAGTAATCAGTTTTGGTTAATGATAATTACTGTTGCTAATCTCACTTTGATCATCTTTGCATTTGATCACTCCAAAAATCCTTTTGGTTGATATTAAAAACAAAGTGATAAATAAAACTTTGTCCAAAAATTGTGGAACCAATTTTGTTAAATGCCTAAAAATAAGTGGACCATGTTAAACCAACATTGGATATTTATTGCAATATTTAAATATTGCAAACAATTCAACTAGTGCTAAAACAACCCCTTTCACTAGTTGCATAATAAAAACAAATATTAAATGATTTTATAAAAGCTCCAAACTTTTTGTAGCAGTAGTCCAAAATGGAACAATAATATTGGAGCAGGTTACAAGTTTTACAAAAATGTTAAATCAAATAAAATAATTAAAAACTGAAAAGAAAAATAAAATAAAACAAAAATGAATTAAAAACCTATCTACCGCAAAGGGGCGAGTCCCACCCCTTTTCCCTCCCCTCTCCCATGGGCCAGCCACCCCGGCCCAACCCACCTCCCCATCGTCTTCTTCCCGTACAGGGGAGGCGTGGCGGCCATCCCCCGGCTGGCCACGTCGTGGGTGCCGTGGCGGCCATCCCCCGGCTAGCCGGAGGGGTTAAAGCCCCCGCACTCCGCGCACCTCCCCGGGAACCCTAGCACGCCCCCTCTTTTCCCCTCGCGCCGCCTCCCTCGTCATATTCCACCTCAAGCCGACCCCGCCATGGCCGCGGCTCCGTGAACGCACGAGCCCACCGGCCACACCAGCCCTCCCCTCCGTGTCTAGTGACCTCGCGGCCGTCGGCTTCCTCTTCGAGCAGAAGGAATCGATCCCGGAACCCATCTGCGCCACGCCTCGACTTCATTCCTCGTCGGCAACCGCCGCCGTTCGCCGATAAATTCGCGCCACCCCGTGCCTCCCCCGAGCCCGCCTTGCACCTCTGCAGAACCACTGTGAGCTCCCCGTTGATTTGCCCCTCTTCGCGCTCGTTCCCGTGTCCGGTGTCGCCATGGCCACCGTGCCCAGCTCCGGCTTCCGCTGGCTGCCGCCTGTGCTCGCCGTGGCCGTTGATGCGCTCGTCCCCGTCGTCCTCCGAATGCATCAGTGGACGCGCGGCTCGCCTAGCTTCCCATGGCACCTCTCGGTTGACCAAATGGTCGCCGGAGGGGGGGCCGGCCCGTTCCCGCCGCCGTGCCTGTAGGCCTTCGCCGGCGTGCGTTTGGTTCAACACCAGTGGTGTCCCACTGACAATGGGGCCCACCTAGGAGATTAACCCCTAATGAGGATCTAAACAGATAATCCCTAATAGCTAATAGTCTATGACATGTGGGCCAGCTTAACTTAACCCTCTGTTTAAATAAAACAAACTGTTAATTATCACTGAGTCACTTACAGCTGGGTCCCACAGTTAATTGTTTAATTATAATGATTTATAAAAATGCTCTATCTATGACAAGTGGACCCATGTGCTAAATTTAACAAATAAAATAATTTGTATAAATCTGTGTATGACATGTGGCACCCACTAGTCAGTGGGTCCCACTTGTCAGTGTTGACTAGTCAACCCTCTGTGGATAATGTTAGGATTTATTAATAAAAGAAAATCCAGAAATTGATTTAAATTTAATTAAATTTGGAAATTCAATATCTTTTAAACCGTAAGTCTGATTCAAAAACTTTATACATGAAAATTGATCAGAAAAATACAAAAAATACGAATAGGCTATCTAGATGTCAACCACCCCCCTATAACACAACGAACATCGACATTCCCCCCCTCCGGGCCGTCTGTCCGATAATTGCCCGATACCGTAAAACTCTCCGGATGAATTTATTCTGAACACGAAAGTTGTTCAGAATAGTTCAACTAGTCCGGATACATCACCCATACGTTTTTCGGATGTCCACGACACCTCCGGCATGATCTTTCCCCCTCCGGACACCCTGTCCGGTAATCACCCGGAACTGGCAGTTCATCCCCGGATGAATTTCCGTTCCGAGCAATGTGTATCGTACAACGTTAGAGCATCGTTAACATTTCATATGTCATGTCTTGTATTTTTATTGCTATCATTGCTTTGTATTTATTGTTTCTCCCCCCCCTCTTTCATTGTCCGGTAGTCTCGACGTCCGCTGCTGATGCCCCTGTGATCGACTACTTCGTCGACGACCGTACCTCTACCGTCGAGCTTACAGGCAAGCAGAGCCATTTCCTTCCCCAAATATTTCCTATCTTTCCGTACTTTCTTGCACTAGGCATTGCTGCTGCTGCTACGTTACAATCCTATTCAATTGCATAGCATGTCATTGTCACCCTTGATGTACCTTCCTTTATCCTATGCTTCCTATTATATATATTATATTTAGTAGTGAACCCTGCGCATTGTTAGTCGATAGGGTTAGATAGCGGGCCGTGTTCATTCTGGGAGTGATTGTGGATGCGTTACATTTCAACTGCTACAGGTACAGTTCAGAGCAGACAGCGCTTCAGGCCCCTACTCCGGCTCTGCCGAGCCACATCAAGTGTGAGCTATCGAGGAGTAATCCTTGTACTCCACTCGTTGCTGACTCTGTATAGCCGTCCTAGGGTACGGAACCACGGTTGTCCTTACAGGTAAGAAGTTAGGTGACCCAACGGTGCCCGTGCAGGTTATATTGGAGGAACGACAGGTCAGGTGTATTCCATCGGTGTGCGGCGGGCCTGGTACCGTTCGTGGCCGAAGGATTTCCTGTTGTACGAAAGTCGAGCTCTTCGGAGAAAACGCGAGACAAGGTAAGGAGACGGTTCACCTTGTTGGTAACCGCACAAGTTGGTGGGACGACAGGGCAGGCATCGACGTTACTGGTGGTCCTGGCTGCTGTCGTTGTCCGCGACTCACTGAGAAAGGGGCAACGATAACGGTTGTCCCAATAGAAAATAATAAAAATAACTAACGGTTCCGGTGGATGACTTGAGAGGCCGCAAAGGCCTGTACGCACTACCTTCACGTGGGGTTACGGTCTGGGCCCTCCGTGTTGTGGTCTCGTTCGAAAGCTCTGAAAGACGTCCAGTTTCAGCATTGTGGTTGGGTCGGATCGTGCCGCGGCACTGGATCCACTTGGCACACAATGACCCGGAGGGTGAGGGGAG
Organism: Bromus sterilis; assembly: GCA_950022295.1. Taxonomy (NCBI): domain Eukaryota; kingdom Viridiplantae; phylum Streptophyta; class Magnoliopsida; order Poales; family Poaceae; genus Bromus; species Bromus sterilis. The sequence continues at coordinate 109,245,180 of OX465596.1, read as the reverse complement.
ACGGTCCAAGACCCCCTTGTGCTTAGGACTGTAGACCGGCGGGGACCTCTCTGATGAGCCGTAGGATGGGCCTCCACGTGTCGGATAGCCTCGGTGGCGCATTCCCAAACAAGGTGTACGCCACCCTGGAGATCCGAGCGTGCAGGATGAATAGTAGTGCACCCCTGCAGGGAGTTTGATCTATTCGAATAGCCGTGTCCACGGTAAGAGGACGCTTTATGCTGAAGCCAGAGCCTACTACTACAAACTACTACTATTAAACTGTATGGTTCCGGTTTCTTTTCCTCGCAGGGAGTCGAGGAAGGGAACTCGGAGGCAGTATTATTATTAGTTATTACAAATTACTATTATACAATGCAGCGGCAACTTCTGCTGCATTGTTATTACATTCATGCTATTGAACTGTTGGTTGATTCTTACCTCATGCTGCAAGACTCGTCGGAAGATGCTACTCTTTGATAGGCCTAGCTTCTTATCCTTATTCTGATTTCTACCTTGCAGTCCACTATATACAGCCTCCCCTTTCCATTTGATACATGCATAAATGCTTAGTAGCGGACATAAGACTCGCGGGTATGCTAGATACTCACCCTTGCTTTATTTCCCCTTTTCGCTTTGCCTGATCGGCCGCTGCAGTCGACGTTGGAGCCCAGGAGCAAGAGATTCCAGGAGGAGCCTACTATGACGTCGAGTTCCCGTTGACTAGGAGTAATTCGATGGATCCCAGGCAGGAGGCCTCGCCTTTTCGATCTGTATCTCTGATGTTATTTTTGCTAGCCTTCTTAAGGCAAAACTTGACTAACTATGTCTGTACTCAGATATTATGTTTGTATGACTTATGTATTCGGGTCCATGTGACCCCCCCTTCATTTTAATATTTTGGTTTATCCTTTTGTGTTTAGTGTTGTGCTGTGATATTCTCACCGTGGCACCTTGATCTCGATCATGTAGCATGCGTGTATGATTATTGTACATGATCGTAAATCGAGGGTGTCACAGGCCACCAGGGCTCCAGGCGGCCCCCTGGCGCGGCCCCACCCTAGGGCGCGCCGGGAGGGCGCCTAGGGCCCTGGTGGGTCCCCTCTGCCCCCCCCCCTCGGTGATTCCCGAAGCTTCTTCTACGCTGATTTTTTTTATTATATTTTTCCCGAATTTTTGGAGCACTTTTAATATGGGGGAAACCTGAAATAGAAAAATAGCAGAAAACAGGAACTGGCACTGGGTTGCACTGAGTTAATAGGTTAGTCCAAATATGATCAAAAGTGTATGGAAGTTCATCAATGTCATAGAAGTATCACACAAAAGAGGCATGGAGCAAGCAAAAATTATAGATACGTTTTGGACGTATCAGCGTGTATGCTCCAAATTGAGGAGTCAAAATTGGCCCAATATCACATAGCCAAGGAGAAACAAATCATCTTATTTGGTCCAAATACCATGGATCAAGTGGCGAGAGCATTTTAGGAGGACACGCGAGTTTCAATCATTACTTCTAGGCTATCACATGCCAAAGGAGAGAAATGGTGAACTTATCCCATCCGAGCCTCAGATCGTGGATACGAAACCCCTTTGCATCGATGGCGGAAAGGGGAACCTCGATGCCTCGGCTCTGACTAGTAGTTTAGGTTGAGGTTTGTAAGGCCTCGATAGGGAAAATACTTGGGTGAATGGCAACGTTTCTTCTTCGAGGTTGTCTTTCAGAAATACCAAAGTCACCCCTGATAACTATATGATGTTAACATGGTAGTCTTGTAAGTATATAAATGATTTTTTCCACAAAATAACTTATTATTGATCTTTGAACTGAAATGGACAATTGCTGTCACATGCAAGATTTTTCAAATTTTGGATGTGAACATATCATTCATATGAATGACATGATTTCAGTGCATTTTGGTGATTTCTAAAATTAATTTGCCTATTTTAGAAAACTTGATTTAAATTCTAATGTGTAAAGTGATTTCTATAAAAAATTAGAGCTAGAAATGTTTTTCATATGATTCATATGAGACTTAGTATTTATTTGAATGTCTTAAGTTCATGGGAATAGAATTGAAATAAATTTGGACCAATTCAAATCTTTGGTTAAAGGAAAATTAAAATAAAAAGGGAAAACGTAAAAATCCCAGCCAAGCCGACCCAACCCAACCTCCCTGATAACCAAAGCGATATGCGCGCTCCAATCACAGACATCTGTGTTTGATCCGACGGTACTCTCCATCTCTCTCTCTCTCTCTCACTCTAAGGCACAAGTACCGCTTGTCGGCACCTTCCCCCACCTCGCACACAACAACCATGGACACATGTACCGCCGCCCCACTTTGCACATCACGTACAATGTTGGAAATATGCCTTATAGTCAATAAAAATGTTATTATTTAGTTTCATATTGATAATTAATTTTATATTTTTGTGCCATAAATGCAATGGTGCTTGAATGTGCAATTCGAAGAAAGAAACCATTTGCATATGGAAATATAAACACCAAGTAGGTCCATTGTCTCGCCTCTAAGACCATCTCATGTGTTGCATGATGATCCCATTTTCTTGACCACATGGCATTTTTAAAGTAACATGTATGCCAGGAATAATGGGATCACCATGTTGGTGGAACAATGGTGTTGGACACACCACATTAATGGTATAGTTCGATATCATGTTGTCACAATGTTACAAATACAATTATGACAATGTTAGAATGTACTCAAGTCCTTAGACCATAATAATGTAGTGTACCTTCATACCAAACACTATACTTTGTTTTTTTCAAACGTTAAACCTAACTAGTAATTATAACAACATCTTTTGGGTACGTTCGACAAGTATGTATAGGCACCCGATAGTTCAAACTGGATTTTGCTTCTCCGGCAATGGAGAGATATTCTTCGAGTTCTCACTTTATTAGAGTATCCATCATCGTATATACATACACACCATGATATGATCACGAGGGTATCAGGATACAAAAATGATAAAAAATCAGGAATGAGGATAACTTGGTATTGTGATGAAGTTGTTGCTTCACAAGGATACCGACAAAAGTCTTACCTTTGGTTTTATCAAGTATCATGAATAAAAAATAATTGTATAACCAAAACATAACGATAAATAATTGAGTGTATGGAAGGATCAATATTGGTGTCTAGATCCTGTTGTTGGTCATTGACCAGAAGGTTTTCCGGTTCCTATCTGCATATTACTGAACCTACGAGGACACACGCTTAAGGTTCCTTGCTCTGCTGAGTAGGATATATATGGATTACGAAAATAATATATTGTAAATGTTCTAGATATATCAAAATTGTTTCATATATAAGGAAAGTGGTTTAGAGAGGTATTGGAAATATTTTTAATAAAATCAAAAAATTGTCGGGATTACCGAGAATGTATGGGGTGTCCTGGAAGGTTCAAAAACATTTTGGAACGTTCTAGTGTGTGCCAACTTGGTGGTATCAAGGGGAAAAACAACTTGGTAGAGATGGGCCCATGTGGTGTGCCTCCTCTCTCCCTAGATGAGGGAAAATTTGCCAGAATGCATGGGAAATCAAGGAGGGGATCGTGGGGTTCCCTTCAATGTTTGAGGGGCACAAGAGAAGAAAGGGGAGGAACCCTGGGGATACTCATCCCTTCATGTGGGAATCCGTAAAGGCTTCCCACTTTTCCGATCTGAATCCATGTCTTTTTATAAATAGAAGGGTGTTATGAAAGAGCGAAGGGGCAAACTCCCCCAAGAATAGACAAGTTCCTGATGTTAAAGTGTATATGTGAATTGTCTAGCCCTTTCCATCAGTTCAGACTTTCCATTGCGTTGGCTTTGACTTGAAGCTTAACACCTGAAAGGATACTCTCTCTCTCTCTCTCTCACCATAAGAATGCTCCACCTCCACCCTAGTCCTCTGATACCTCTTTTACCTAAATGAAGAAGCTAAACTGAATCAATTACCCCATACTCATGGGTACCGACCAATGGATCATATCTTCGATCCTCGAACAAAAATGAAAATTCACGCGGTTGAGAGGTTTAATCTGAGCTGTGGGAATTTGCACCAACAGTCTTCACCAACCTATTTTCTTCACTTATTAGTTGGTAAAGATCGAGATAAAACCTATTTGAATCTTCATAGTGATCTTGGGTTTATCCGTAGGATGGTTTTCTCCATGTACCCTGATAGTGGCATCATGAGAAATCTATGAGGATATGCAAATGCGATATGGAGCACGAATATTTTTGTGTGCATTGCACAATATTTTGTGTGTTAGTATTAGATTGGATCTCTTAATATAATTTTTTGTGCTAGTATTATATTGGATATTTTACTAGATGTTTTGTTGATCCACTTTTTCGTTGCAATCTTTTGATCTTGATGACATAGTGGAATTTTTTACAAAGGTTTTCCTTTTTGCGGACCTTATATTACGCTCTTAGTATGATGGTTGCCATGACCAAAATTATGTTTCAAACGCTCTGATTTCCACTTTACTTCAGAAAGACTAATCTTGGAAAGAAAAAAGTTTATAGATATCATCTAAACTGGGTCATGCACTAAAAGAACATTAGTATGGGCCTCAAGATTTTTATTAAATCTCGTGTTTCATACACTAGAAACTTGAATAATGATATTTATGATTTTCATAGGTTGCAAAAAGTTTGCAAGGGAATCCCTATAGCAGTCACGTAAAAGTGCAAAAATGATTAGAGGCGTCTAATTACTTTTTGTGCGAGATTTCCATGTATGTGATTTAGTCTTCATGATGACAATGAGATTGTATGTGATGCAATTCATTAGTCTGACATGTATGTCATGGTATGGCGGGGCCATCTGATTATCCCTTAACTTTATTGACCCACCTATAATTTTACTAACCTTTGTGTTAAGCTTCATGTAATGTATTTTTTATTATCTATGATGATAGAAATATGAATAGTGCAAATACATGGTGATGGTAAGTTATGCGAAGTTGGACCCCGATGGATAAGCCATGAACGTAGGAGTTCTCTGATGAAGTAAAGTTATGCCACGATAGCAAGTATGACATGAAAACTCCCTACAAGATGAAGTACAAGTGCTACTAAGCACAATTGTGGAATCTTCCATATCTAAATAGCTAGCCCTCTCTAGCATATTTCCCTAAACATGCAAGCATGCCACCTCATCATTAATTATGCATGAGAAAAGAGTCATCTTAATATGCCGCTATGCATAATAAAAACCCACTGTAACATGCAACATGCATGCATCAGAATTTTCATTCTATTATGATATTTATATTGAATTCATGTATTAGTTAAAAACTTATTGTTTCAAATATTCATGTTTCATTTAACCAAACATTTCACTGAATTATATTGCAATATTTTCCCGCAACAACGTGCGGGGCATCATCTAGTAAAAGATAGTAGTGTTGCCCGCTCTGTTTTTTCTATGTTTTATTTTTATTATTTTGGTGGCCTCCATGGCTCTTTTATTATTATTTTCTCTCATTTGTCCTCTTTTTGATCTTTTATTTCATTTTTATTTGTTCTCTGTGGGATCTTTTAATTCCTCATTGGTTGGGGAAACGCTCTATATGAACAACATCAACACAATTTTTGGTACTCATAACTCAAAATTAATAAAACCTGATGTATGAACTGGATGCCTCTGCTAGTGTAGCAGGATGTGCAATGATCTAGCACAACATGTAGAAAAAATAGGAACAAGGGCAAAGTCCAACTATCATGTACTAGGATGTACGCTCATGCAAAGCAATATGACAATGAAGAATGAAATCAAGTCATGTATTGTAAAATGGATGTTGCATGGCAATGTATCTCAGAGTGGCTATGGAAATGCCATGATAGATAAGTATGGTGTCTGATTTGAGGAAGATATAATGAGGCTTATGTGCAAGAGAGCGTACATCTCACCGGATTTGGATGCACCGGCGAAGTATGCGCCAAATCTCAAAGTGAGAAAGGGCAATGCACGGTACCAAAGAGGCTAGAAATAAATGGATAGGTGGAAGTGCGCAAAAATTGAATACTTGCATTAGTCAAAAGAACATATCCACTTATTATCGCTATTTCTAAGTCTAATCAAGAGAACACAACTAACCATGTACCACTAGAATAATGTATGGGGGTTTGTGAGAGGACATGGATGTCGCTTAAATAATTACGGTTTAGCCTTGAACAAAAGAGGAATAAAACACGTTTAATTTGACAAGCAAGAAACCTAATTAAGCTAGGCTCAACTATGTGCACCAACAACTTACACTAAGCAAGATAAAAAACTATGTGATAGCAAGATATATAACAAGAGAACTATGGCTATCACAAAGTAGGTGCACAAGTAAATAGGTTGACTAGATGTGCAACAAGGTGAACAACCTATGGGACAAGCAATGCAACAATACTATGAGCAAGCACAAGATAAAAAAGGTAAAAAGCTTGCTAAAAGGAAAGGTAGAGATAACCGCAAGTGGAGCCGATGGAGACAAGGATGTGTTACCGAACTTCCTTCTCTTGCGAGAAGTACGTCTCCGTTTGGAGAGGGTGTGGAGACAATGCTCACCACGAAAGCCAACGAGGGCCACCCTATTCTCCTCACGCTATCACCAATGCAAGATGTCGTGATTCCACTATGGAACACTTGAGGGCGGTCACCGAACCCGTAGAAATGCTCGGGGCTATCTCCACAACCGAATTGGAGGCTCCCGTAGCATACTGAAGATTTACACAACAATGATTGAGCTCCGCAACAACAAGCCTATAGGAGCCAACACACCCAATAGGAACATGCTCTAGAGTGCCTATGCACTCAAGAGTAACAATCTTATCAACTTCATTTACCATTACAACGAATCCTCGGAGAGAACTCAAACCGATGCACCAAAGAAAATGACAAGAGCACACGAAGTGCTCAAGTCCTTGATGTCGCGAGAGTTTACTTCTCGCCCCTCGTTGGTTACCCAAAGTGGAAGGTTGAGATGTAGACAGCTACAAATTTCCCTCGTTAAATATACCAAGGTTTGTCTCCTGTAGGACTCCGGCAACGATAAGTAGGTGGTTCAACAAGTGATGCGCCGTTTGAAAAGAATCACTTGCTTATCCTGGACCTGCACACACAACAGATAACTTTGCTCCCAACGAATTCATAGAGGTTGTGAATCTCTCCGGCCTTGCTGTTTACAAAGGATCAAACGCACGGGATAATGATGATAGTGATAGCAACGGAAAAGTAAATAAAGCAGTAAATAAATAGTGGGTGTAAACAGTATTGGAAATATGGACCGGGGTCCCATCATGTTCACTAGTGATGTCTCTCTCCCAAAAGACGATAAAATAGCCATGTGAGGTAAACAAATTACAACTGGGCAATTGATAGGATTATGTGCGCAAACCAATGCTAACTATGCTATAAAGAAAGGAAGAGGCTCAAAAGATTGGGCGGTATGCCAAATCAAGTAGACCGAAATCCATCTACATCTACCTACTAATCATCCACCTTGAGATATCTATCCAGGACATCTCGCTGGTATTAAGTTGTGAATCCCACCCAAAGTGTAAACTGAAAGCAACAGACAACTGCATTAAAGAACTTTGCATAAAGTAAACAATCCTTGCACCCGCAAGTACAAGCACCATTGTTTTCTCCCTTGTGGCAACAACACATCCCCTAGACTCATGTTTCTGTCACTCAAGCTAGTCATCGGGGGGCATGAACCCACAGTCATGCATAACGCTCCCTCTTGGAATCACTACCTACTACTTGGCCAAAGCAATAAACCGCAACGGAGAACATGCAAGAATTACTCAAGAACATAAATATAAAGGAGGAGAATAAAATATATTACTCAAACACAATCTGAACATAGTCTCACAATCCATCAGATCCGAGCAAACTCAGCATAGCAACAGCAGAAATATTACATATGTGCCTCGATCATGTGGGACAGCTCACGAGGTCTAAACCATGAAGAACAAAGAGGGGAGGAGAACATCACATAGCTACTGATCATGGACCCATGGTCCAAGGGGGAATACTCACGGTTCATTCGGGAAGCATCCATGTTGGTGGAGAAGCTACCGGAGGTAGTTCCTCCCTCCGACAGGGTTCCGGGAAGAGGTCTCCTGGTGCTCCCGATCTTCGAAGGGCGGCTGCGGTGGAACAGAGGAGAGATCACGAAAAAGGGTTCCCGTCTCGGGGGTTTCGCGTCACGGAGAATATATGGGCGAAGGGGGGCAGCCAGGGGGGACACCAGGGGTCCAGGCGGCCCCCTGGCGCGGCCCCACCCTAGGGCGCGCCGGGAGGGCGCCTGGGGCCCTGGTGGGTCCCCTCTGGCCCCCCTAGGTGATTCCCGAAGCTTCCGTAGCGCTGCTTTTTACTAGATTTTCCCGAATTTTTGGAGCAATTTTCATATGGGGGAAACCTGAAATAGAAAAACAGCAGAATACAGGAACTGGCACTGGGGTGCACTGAGTTAATAGGTTAGTCCAAATATGATCAAAAGTGTATGGAAGTGTATCAATATCATAGCAATATCACACAAGAGAAGCATTGAGCAAAAAGAAATTAAAGATACGTTTGGATGTATCGACATCCCCAAGATTAATTCTTGCTCGTCCTCGAGTAGGTAAATGAAAAAAAACATAATTTCTGTGGTGAAATGCTACCAACCATATAAGAACTTTTTAAGTAAGGCAATCAAGGCATGTAATTCAATTCAAGTCATAACAGGAAATAATCTATATTTAGCATTGAAACAAGCAACATAAGAACATAAAGGTGCAAGAGCTCTCGCTGTCCGTGACTTGAATGTCTCCAAATGGTGTTTGCGTGCAAGAAAGGGGATAGGGATATACGAGAAAAGGTATTTTTGTGTTGAGAACTCAATCTACTAAAGTTTCACACTTGGTCTTCTTTGGAATCTTATCTTGACTCATCCCCAGACCACTAGCCAGGTCCAAGTCAAAATGATCCACTCCTGTTCGACATTTTGAGCACTCATGCAATGGATGAGCGTAAGCAGGAAAGTTGACACTTAGGATGGCAAAGAGAGAATATGGTGGAGGAGGAAGACAAAAAGGCGAGAAAGGCTCAAATCAATGAGGACAATCATAGGCGAGAGAAAGCCAAATGATCGATATGATGTGAGGAGTAGGGATTTCCATGCAACGGATGCACATATGAGCTAAGGTAAGCTCTCCAATGGAACTAGCGGGGGTGCATCCAACTTGCTTGCTCAAGAAGACCTAGAGCTCATTTGAGGAGGCTCATCATTGGAATATACAATCCAAGTTCTATAGTGTGAAGGTCCCCACATAGCTATATGCATGAATGATAATCTCTATGTAGTACAAGATATAAGATGGAGTACGAGTGTGGATCTCTCAAAAGGAATAGTAGTGTGCCCCCTTCTCTCTTTTTATTTCTTTTTATCTTTTTTCTTTGTATTTTTTGGTGGCCTCAATGGCTCTTTCTATTTCTCTATTTGTCCTCTTTTGGTATCTTTTGATTTTGTCCTCTTTGGATCTTTTCCTCACTTTAGGGGCAACACTCTATATATTACAAGAAGTATAGAAGATCTTTCACACTTTACAAAAGTACTCAAATCATAAAGAAAATGAAACTATCATGAAGTATGCAAATGTATGCCTCTGCCAGTGTAGCAGGATATGCAATGATACTAGCGCGTCATGTAGCAATGAATAGGGCAAGGCCCAACTAGCATGCGGCTCATCGATCAAGCAAGTAGCATGTATGACATGAAGATCAAGTCATGAGAAGGTGGATGTTGCATGGCAATGTATCTCGGAAAGGCTATGGAAATGCCTTGATAGGTAGGTATGGTGGCTATTTTGAGGAAGGATATAAGGAGGTTTATGATGACAGAGCGTATCGTCCCAAGGGTTTGGATGTACCGGCGAAGGTGGACGCTAACTCTCGGAGTGAGAAGAAAGCAATGCACGACATAGGAGAGGCTAGAAAAATATGGGAAGGTGGAAGTGTCAACTTTCGAATACTCACATTAGTCCGAAGAACTCATGCACTTATTATCGGTAACTCTCAATCCAATAAGGAGGTTCACAAAGAGACAAGTACCCCGAGGAGGAGTGTATGGGGGTTTGGTTATCCTTGCGCATCCTCGACTCATGGTACGTGAGTGTACTCTAATATTCGATCCCTCCAAAGAGTAGTGATCCATCTAGTAGCTAAAGTTCTCAACTAATTTGTAAGTTTTGAAAATAAAAATGGATTTCCCAAAATACGACATCTATCACTAATAGGCTAAATCTCTTGACACCAAAAGTCCAAAAATTACTCAAAACAATACCTCAAAACTATTGCAAGTTACTACTACAACTGAATAGCAACCTCAATTACCTACTTTAAGTCAAGACACAAAACTCAGTGCAACAGGAAAACTCTCTAAACAAGATAAACATGAAAACTCAAGAGAGTTCTAGCAATAAACTAAACGAAACCTCTTAAAAAGATAAGCATGAAAACTAAGAGCTAAACATGACAGTAGCTATGAAAAAGATAAAGAACACACGTAGCAAAGATAAGCATGAAAATCCTATGACGTGTTCTAGATTTTGAAAGTGGAGCGTGTTTCTCTCCCACACAAAGAAAGATGGGTTGAAATTTGTTATGAACAGCAAGCAAAGTTAAATAAAACTAAAAATAAAACCTAAGAGCGAGACGCTCCAAGCATAGCACATAACGCATGAAGTGATAAAAATATAGTGAAACGAAAGACGAACTGATAATTGTTGATGGAGAAGGGGATGCACGGGGCATTCCCAAGCTTAGACGCTTGAGTCTCCTTAAATATTTTTTGGGGGTGCACGGGGGCATCCCCAAGCTTGAGCGTTTGACACTCCTGAATCTTCTTTCATCATCTTCCCTCCCACACTTGAAAACTCCCTTCATACATAACTCATCATAATCTGATTAGCGAGGTTAGTACCCATAATAAAATAAATTTTCTTCTCCTAGAAATAAGGATATTCTTGAATAGCTAATGTTTCTGAAGATTGCCAAAAAGTTTTTGCAAAGAAAAAACAAGCTTAAGGTTTGCAAAACAAAGAAGAGGCAAAACAGAACAGAATCTATGAAAAAAATACCAGCAGGTAGTAAAGAATTTTTTAGGGATACTTCTGCAACTCAAATCACAAAACTCAGAACATACGAAAGTTCCGTAATTGTATAGAGCACGCTGTGAAAACATTTCAGCTCAAAAAGATGAACAGGGATTTTCTGTAATTTTTCTAGTCACGAGGACAAAATTTGTTTTCTGGATAGCATGTCACAACTTTCACTTCCCTTGTCATATGAGGATATAATTGGCACAAAGGTTGAAAAGTAAAGATACAATGATTTTGATACAGTAGTAACAATCATCAAGACCACTAAAAACAGAAGAAAAACTAAAAGGAAAACCTAAATTCGTTGCGGGCTGCCTCCCGAAAGCGCTTCTTTAAAGCCATTAGCTTGGCTTAATGCAATAGATCAAGTCTTTTCAAGAAAATAACTAGCCCGTGTGACGGACTCAAAAGGCAACTTAATCTTTATCCTAGGGAAGTGTTACATCCCTTTCTTGAGAGGGAATTGGAATTTTATAATGCCTTCTTTCATATCAATAACACCACATACGGTGCGAAGAAAAGGACGTCCCAAAATAATTGGACAAAAAAGGTTCACATTCAATGTCCATAATAGTAAAATCAACAGGAACATGATTGTCATTGACAATTATGAGAACATCATCGATCTTACCCAAAGGTTTCTTTATGGAAGAATCGACATGATGAACACCAAAATAACAAGCATCAAAAGGTTTCAATTCAAATATATCATACATTATTTTGGGCATAACGGAGGTACTAGCTCCAACATCACATAAAGCGTAGCAAGATAAGTTATTCAACTTAATTTTAATCATAGGATCCCAACCATCTTCTAGCTTTCTAGGTATGGAGGCTTCTACCCTAAGCTTCTCCACCCTAGATTTAATGATAGCATTAGTGATATGCTCCGTGAAGGCGAGATTAAGTGTGCTAGTGTGGGGGTCTCTAGACATCTTGTGAAGGAAACGAATAACTTCAGAAAGGGTGCAATTATCAAAATCAAGGTCACCACTATCAAGTAAAGTGGTAGTAGTTTCCTTTAGGCTCACTTCTTTGGTAGCTTCTATAGTCATAGGAATTTCTTCTTCTACGGTTGAGGTCATAGCATCACCATTAATAGGTCCTATGGGACTAGGGGTGCATTGGGTGCTAAGAGTTTGGATATCCTCAACAACTTTGATAGTAGCAATGGTATGGTGTGTAGGAAGGCTCTTAATTATATCTTCTTCCTCCTTTTCTCTAGCCCATCTCTCTTTAATTTTACCCATCATCCTAATCTTTTCATTAATTTTCACTTGAATACCGTTCATAGGACTGACCTTCCTCTCCTCAAGAGGAGATGTTATAATTTTAAGCAATTCTACTTCATGGGCTAAATTGTCTACCTTCGACGAGAGATTATCTAATTTGTCTAGTTTTTCCTCTACACTCTTGTTGAAGGCTTTTTGGGTAGTGATGAAGTCTTTAAGCATACCCTCTAATTCAGAAGTGGAGTTCTTGGTGCTAGGATAAGTGTTGTTGTTCCCATAGTTGTTGGAGGCGAACAGTCTAGGATTGCTACCAAAATTACTCCTATAAGCATTGTTTTTGAAGTTGTCTCTAGAGATAAAGTTCACATCTACTTGATCTTGAGCAATCAATAAATTTAAAGGAACATCATGAGGATCAATAGGAGATTGCTTGGTAAGTAGAGACATAATTAAGTCAACTTTTTCATTTAGGGAGGAGATCTCCTCGACAGAGTTTACCTTCCTACATGTTGGAGCTCTTTTGGTGTGCCATTGGGAATAGTTGGTCATCATCTCATCGAGTAGTTTTGTGGCAGCACCTAGTGTAGTTGACATAAACGTTCCTCTCGCGACCGAATCTAGCAAGTTCCGCGAGGTAAATTTCAAGCCTGCATAAAAAGTTTTAAACTAGGTTTTAGCTCCTTCTCTCAAGGAGAAAGGAAAAAGCTTAAGCTTAACAATATCACCATCTACTTCTTTGTACTTTTTCATATCACAAAGCTCAACAAAATTATTTAAGTAGACCGCATATCATATGAGAAACTTATTTTATTTTATTTTTTTGACATTTCTATAATTTTCTTTTATTTTTTTCAAATTGAAAAGGCGGTCCACCAAGGGGGTGTATTTGGGAATTTTCCCGCACATTTTTTTTTCTTAGTAGTGGCGCATATGCAAGATGCGCCACCCCTAAGAGATTATGGGTGGCGCATTCTGAATGCACCACTAATAATTCCTTAGGGTTGGTGCATTTCCAGAATGCGCCACCCATAAGCTCTTAGGGGTGGCGCATTTCCACCTATAAGGTTCTTAGGGGTGGCGCATTTCCCCAAATGCGCCACGTACAAGGGGATCCAGGGCTGGCCCACTCTTAGGGGTGGCGGATTTTTAAAAATGCGCCACCTATAAGAGCTTATAGGTGGCGCATTTTTTACCAGTGCGCCACCTCTTACATCATAGTGGCGCATTACATATAAAATGCGCCGCTAATAAGTTTTCCATGTATAGCTATTTCCCTAGTAGTGAATATGGGTGATAGGTGTGGCAAAAAAAAGTAATATAAATATGTAATAAAAAGTGCAGCAAGAAAACAGGTGGTAAACGTGAGCACAAATGGTATTGCAATCGTGGAAACAAGGCCTAGGCTTCATACTTTCAATAGTAGCAACTCCCAACAACATTTACATAGTCTAATCACATGATATTTCCACTAAAACATGCATTGGAGACATACTCGAAGTTCTTTCCATTGTGATCAAGAGAAGACGAGAATTATGTAGGGCTACAAAAGCACACCTCAGAGTTCGTAGTTCTCATCTATGGATTTCCCAATGTCACCGCGGCCATCCAAAGAGAGTACCACAATTACCACAACATATCTCAAGGATAGTCAAAGACAAGCACCAAGAGACTCTCAATCTTCAATCAATTCACAAAAGAGGAAATCACTCATGATAATATTCTTCTAACCCATGTCCAATAGACTGTTGTCACCATGGTCTCGGGGATTATACTAGATAAGATCAAATGAGTACATCAATCCAATACATAGAGGAAGGGCAAATATCATGGGATCACCCTACATTAACATAGCCCATGATCACAACGAAGATCAAATCATGGGAGAGAGAATTGACCACATAGCTACTGGTAGAAACCTCAGCCCCGAGGAGAGACTACTCCCGCATCATGGAGGGAGGAAGCAACATCGATGGAGATGAATTCGGGGGCACTTCCCCGTCCCGGCAGGGTGCCGACACAGGAATTCTGGTCCCCCGAAGCTTGTCGGCGATGGCGGTGGAGATCGGAATTGCTTCTGGAGAAAATGGGTCTGGAATCAGGGTTTCGCGATAGGAGTAAAAATAACAGACAAAGGGGGGCACCGGGGGAGGTCCCAGTCGCCCAGGCGGCCACCCGACGCGGGTGGACCCCTGGCCGCGCCAGGAGGGCGCCTGGGGGCTGTGGGCCACTCCAGGACTTCATCCTCCGGCTGGAGGACTCTTCTAGAACGGTGATTTTTATATTTTTTCCCAGAATTTTCTGAGCACTTTTAATAATGGGAAAACCTGAAAAACTAAAAACAGCAGAAAACAGAAACTGGCACTGGGATTGTGACGCCCCCAAAATCAGGCCGTTTACAGTAATCATACACGCAAGGTACACGATCGAGATTAGGGACTCACGGTGAGATATCACAACACAACTCTACAAATAAAATAATACAAGCTGTTTAATACAAGCCAGGGGCCACGAGGGCTCAAATACAACAGCTCGAGAGCACAAGGTCAGCGGAAGCAAATAGTATCTGAGTACAGACACAAGGGTACAAGGTTGCCTTAAGAAGGCGAGCACAAATATCAACAACGATCGAAAAGGCAAGGCCTCCTGCCTGGGAACCTCCAAATTACTCCTGGTCTTGGTCATCGGGGATCTTCACGTTGCGGTGGTCGACAACGGGAACTCCTGCTCCTGGACTCCAAAGCTCCAACGTCGACTGCAGCGGCCGATCAGGCAAAACAGTAAAGGAAATAAAGCAGGTGAGTATCTAGTATACCCGCGAGTCTTACGTCCGCTACTAAGCATTATGCATTGTATCAACGGAAAGAAGAGGCTGTATATAGTGGGCTGAAAGACAGAAATTCAGAGCAAGGGTAAGAAGCTAGGCCTATCGAAGACTAGCATATTCCGACGATGTCTTGCAGCATGAGGTAAGAATCAGCCAACAGTTTATATAAAGCAATAAAGTAACAATGAAGCAGAACTTGCTGCAACAATGTATAATATAAGTTGTAATGATTAACAATAATAATAATGCCTCCGAGTTCACCTCCTCGACATCCCCGCGAGGAAGAAAACCCGGAACCATACAGTTTAATAATAATAGTTTCTAGTGGTAAGATCCAGCTTCAGCATAAAGCGTCCTGTTACCGTGGACACGGCTATTCGAATAGTTTAAACTCCCTGCAGGGGTGCACTACTGTTCAGCCTGCACGCTCGGATCTCCAGGGTGGCGTGAACCTTGTTAGGGAACGCCCCACCGAGGCTATCCGACACGACGCAGCCCATCCTAGGCTCAACAGAGAGGCCATCCGCCGGACTATATCCTATGCGCCAAGGGGTCTAGGTCCCTCACCCTTGCACGCTCCTGCACGGTGCGAGTCTGGCCGGTGAAGCAAAAGCAAATCCAAACACACCTGCTGCAGCAAATAAGACAAGACCACTTCCCGGCGATCAGGCCGCAGTACTGCTGACGTCTGAAGAGCTTTCGGACAAACTACGACGCGGAGGGCCCACACCGTAATCCCACGTGTAGGTAGTGCGAACAGACCAACCGGCCTCTCAAGTCATCCGCCGAACCATTTAGCATTTTAATTAACCTGCGTGACAACCGTTATCGTTGCCTCGACTTAACCGACCCGCGGTCAACGACAGCAGTCAGGACCACCAGTACATCGGTGCCTGCCCTGTCGTCCCACCAAGTCACTGCGGTTACCAACAAGGTGAACCGTCTCCTTACCTTGTCTCGCGTGTGCTCTTGGTAGAGCTCGACTTTCGTGGTTTGGTAACTCTCGCGAGATACGAGCAGGGGCCAAGCACGCCAGTAACGTCAGTCGTACCCTCCCTGTCGCTTCCGACAATATACCTCTCGCGGGCACCGTTGGGTCGCCCGACTCTTACCTTTAAGGACACCAGTTGATTCGAGTGCCTACCATTAAGTGAAACCAGGAGGAATCACCCTCGATGGCACACTTAAAGAGGTTTGACAGAGACATCAGCGGAATGAACTAAAGAGGTAAACCTCGTATCATTCCGGTGATGCTACGCTACTGAGCCGACGAGAGTGAAATACGAGTCCATTCCACTCGTAAGTCAAACTCGAAGCGACTCGGCAGAGTCTTGCCGTTGTAGGTTCCCTAGGGCGTCTGCATTGATCCGTACCTGTTGCAGTTGTATATATTTTGTATCCGCGTCACTCCCCTGAGTGGTCACGGCCCGCTATCTAATCCTAGCTAACAATGTGCAGGGCTCACTGCTGAATAAGATATATAGATATAGCAGGCAGCATAGGATAAGAAAGGTACATCAAGGGGCGACAAAATTAGGCTATGCAATTGAATAGGATTGTAATGTAGCAGCAGCAGTAACAATGCCTAGTGCAAGAAAGTACGGAAAGGTAGGCGATATCTGGGGAAGAGAATGGCTCTGCTTGCCTGGAAGCTCGACGGTAGGGGTCCGGTCGTCGACGACGTAGTCGATCACAGGGGCATCCGCAGCGGACGTCGAGACTACCGGACAATAAAAGAGGGGGGAGAAACAATAAATACACAGCAATAATAACAATACAAATACAAGACATGACATATGAAATGTTAACGATGCTCTAACATTGTACGATACACGTAGCACGGAGCGGGAATTCATCCGTGGATGAACTGCCAGCTCCGGGTGATTATCGGACAGGGTGTCCGGAGGGGGAAGGGTTCATGCCGGTGGTGTCGTGGACATCCGACAAACAGGTGGGTGGGGTATCCGGGTTAGTTGAACTATTCTGAACAACTTTCGTGTTCAGAATAAATTCATCCGGATACTTTTACCGGCACCGGGCGTCTGACAAACAGATGAACCGGAGGGGAAATGTTCCATGTTCGGTATGCCAGAGAGGTGCGGTGGGGGTATGGGTAGCGTATTCTTATTCGTTGTATTTTTCTGAGCAATGTTGATATATAAATTATTTTCGTCTGACATACAGATTAAAAGATATGGTTTTCTAGAGTTTAAATCATTTATAAGCATTTTGGATTTTCTTTTATTATTAAAATGCAACATTATCCAAAACCTTAACCAGAATAGTGTCTGACAGGTGGGACCCTGGTGTCATTGCCTTATCTCAAATAAAATCTTTTATCTAGTTAAAACATTGCGGGGACCCACATGTCATCCACTAGGGTTTTATGAAATTTCTCTAAGTCTGGGAATTTTTGTCATAAACATCAATTAGCAGTCTTCGGAAGGCTACGGTTTTGGTTCTGCTCATCCGATGAAATTGTGCCCAACATCAACTTTCATTAGTTGGCCGTGATCTCGAATCCGGTACGGAAGGTATTTAGGTTAGGGCTCATCTACTCAATTAAAACGTTGCCGGAAAAGTGATGCCCGGCGCTAATTCTCAGGACTGTTAAAAGATGCAAAGTTCGTCTGATGATTGCCACGAATCTATAGCTCCAATGGGGATGCATCCAACACGTGTTTTGCGCTATAATATGTATACAACCATGCCATACCCTCAGATGGCATGACGGATGTCTGTATCATGTTCAACCATTGCGTTAAAGTGTCCATCGGGGCAACTCCTATATGTTGTTAGTAGAAATCCGTGTTTTGCAATTTTATTGGTTTTAATCTGTGCCTTATCTGGAGACGGTCCAATGGAACAAAACGAAGTCGGTTATGCCCACTACATGCACATATAATTCTCAGCTATTTTACATTTCGTTTTTTTTTATTACGTGTTGTTGTCCAAATTTAGCATTTAGCAGCAGCATTTTTCAGTTTTTCTTCAGGTTCAGTGTCAGTAGAGCAACAACGGCAACGATGGGGCTGCACGCACGATGATGAGCGTGCTCGAGCTCGAATCCGAGCTCGGGAATAAACGGAGGAGCAACGAAGCTCACATTGATGTTGAGGGCGAGCTCGACAGAGGCGGGAAAGCGGCGGTGTCAGCAGATCGACGTCGAGTCTGCGCCGTGTCAGTGAGCACTAGGGCGGCCGAAACCGACGAGCACGAGAGCGGCGCTGGGCGTGAGGAGATGGCGTGGCCACGCAGAGCAGCAAGACGTCCGGGCCACGGCGGCCACCACGACGGAGCCAAACGCCGGCAAGCCATGGCGGCTAGGGTTCTCCTGTTCCCGCTGGAGGAGAGGCCGACGGCCATCAGAGGCGCGGCGGCACCAGAGGGCGGCGGGGACGAGCACCGGGGCTGCCCCGGAGCCACGGCGGGCCGGTGGGGTGGAGGAGGAGCTCCACCACGAGGGAGGCGGCAGGGAGCGGCGCGGCGGAGGTCGCCGGTGCCATGGGCGCGGCGGCACGGCGCGAGGCCGTGGCGCCAGGGGGCGGCCGAGGTGTAGGGGGGGCGGCACGGACCTCCTGGGGGCGAGGCGGCTTGGGCGGCCGGCGCTCGCCGGAGTTGGTGGCGGCGGCGTCCAGGAGGGAGGGGGATCGGGAGGGATCGGGTGGGGAGGGAGGCCGAGCGAGATAGAGATGGAGGGGGTCGGCTCGGGCTGATCTAGGGCACCAGGTGGGCTGGGGCGGCCTGGCAGGCCGGCCTGGGCTGGCTGGGCACTAGGCCCAGTTGGCTTGGGCCGCTTTTTTTTTTATCACTTACTTTTAGTTAATTCTTTTAGATAGCATTATAATTTTGTATAATATAGGACTGGCTCCAATATTAGTGTGAGGTAATATACAGTGGCTACTTAAAGTTTGAACTGTAAATAAAATCATTCATCATTTTATTTAAATAATTCTTATTTAATTTGGACTTTTTAATCTACTCTTTTATTTGTTTGCATTATTTTAGCACAATAAATAACAACAACTATAGCAACCTGGTCCAGAGATTATTAGTGAATTTATAAAAGTGGTTGGGAAATTTTTGGACAAACTTTAATTGTCACCTAGGTTTTAATATTGCACCCAAGGCATTTCAAGATTTGATTTGAATTCAAATGAAAAGGGTTGGACTTTTTATTGATTCATTATGAACAAGGTCCAAGATCACATTGCTTTTGAATATCACCCAACATGATTATTGAAAGGATCAATGCAAAGGTGATCAAAGTGAAATTAGCAACAATGATTTGACTGTAGCAAAAGGATTACTGTTCCAACAACAGTGATTACTGTTGGGTTACTGTAGCGTGACACCCGGGGTGTTACAAATCTCCCCCACTACAAGAATTCTCGTCCCGAGAATTTGAGTGGTAGAAAAAAAATCCGTATTTTTCGCGAAGGCGAACTTCACGTTCAGGAGTGGCTTCATGCTCAACATGATTTGACCACCGATCCTTAACGAACTCGACTGTGTTTTAGAGGTCAAGGTAGAGTTCACCATCTCACCGAAGGGTGAAAAGTTGAACAACTCTAATGTGTCAATAGATTGTAGCCGTGTGGGTTTTCAACCAAACCATCACCAAAACAAGGTTGATGGTGGCCGACTTGAGACTATGTGGGTGTGGGTAGCAAGGAGCCCAACTCCTTCAACTCCGAGGGTGATGTTAGGAGCCATAAGGCCAACGGAGATGCATCCGAGGGTCATGACGGATTACCGCGGTATGCGTAGTACATCGAGAGAATAAAAGAACGCATGAGAAGTCTCAGGCGGATAGGCATGCATTCGATGCAGATAACGGATGATGAAAAGGGGTCCAAAGCATCAGGCATAAGCACTGAGTTTGATACCGAATGAACATCACAAAGCAGGTGACAAGAGTCAGGTTTCGATCCTGTGGAACTGTGGGTTATGGGCCCACATTGAATAAGAAGGGGGGGGCGACATTCCATGCGATCGCGATGCAAGGTTTCTCAGAGAACAGCTTGTCACCTATGCCGGCAACAACATCGATACCAGGAGCAGTGGACATTGAGAACCATTTTCCTGCTCGTTAATACGAGGCGGACCAATTGGCAAAGTTCTCGTCCCGGTGGTTACAGAAATGTCATCAACAATGGCAACAAGGGTTACTGACGAGGTAGTACACCGAGGTGTTTACATAAGCAGGGAATCATCGCTGCTCAGATAAGACACATCACAAGAAAGGTTAAGAAGACCAATGGAAGGGTAAAATGTGATGATACACAAGTATCAGGTGTATATCTTTCCCAAGGGAAAGCAGAGCACGATATACACGACCAAGTTGTATTGGAAGAGAGTCAAGGGAGGTTGTCGATCATAACACAAATCATCGAGGGGCAGGGATGGTATTTCACATGATGAATCCAATTGACACATGGGAGAAGCCATGTAAGATTAGTCAGATAATAATCCACCAAAGGTCGGATGGTTCGCAAAGAATCTGATGTGAGTATCGGCACTCAACCAGAGGGAGAAATAATGCAAATGCATCGGGTGATAGAATCATCGGAATCATTCGATGCTTGAATACAAAGGAATTACGATTTCCAGATCGGGAGGTGGATGTAATTATCCACACTGACTTTTCGGTGGCATGGGATTGCAAAGGCGATGAACACGTAGGATCTCGGGAATTCATCGGAGAGTAATCGTCGAAATCTTTAGGTGGATCAGGGGATCATCGAGAATGCAGAGCTCTCCGGGAGGAAGGAGGTACGTGAACCTATGTCAGAGTTATTAAAACTTTACCAGCAAGGATAAGAGAGCAGAGTCCCAGAGCATAGGTACGGAGAAAAAGATCCTAATACCAAAGATATCACACGGGGTGATAACAATGTGCGCCCGTAAGCCAAACATTAAGTTAGCAAAGTAGTTTTGCAAATACTAGACTCGACTTCGACCAAGGAGTGGTGGGGTGGCTTCCTACAAGCAGTCGGCTCTGATACCAACTTGTGACGCCCCCAAAATCAGGCCGTGTACAGTAATCATACACGCAAGGTACACGATCGAGATTAGGGACTCACGGTGAGATATCACAACACAACTCTACAAATAAAATAATACAAGCTGTTTAATACAAGCCAGGGGCCACGAGGGCTCAAATACAACAGCTCGAGAGCACAAGGTCAGCGGAAGCAAATAGTATCTGAGTACAGACACAAGGGTACAAGGTTGCCTTAAGAAGGCGAGCACAAATATCAACAACGATCGAAAAGGCAAGGCCTCCTGCCTGGGAACCTCCAAATTACTCCTGGTCTTGGTCATCGGGGATCTTCACGTTGCGGTGGTCGACAACGGGAACTCCTGCTCCTGGACTCCAAAGCTCCAACGTCGACTGCAGCGGCCGATCAGGCAAAACAGTAAAGGAAATAAAGCAGGTGAGTATCTAGTATACCCGCGAGTCTTACGTCCGCTACTAAGCATTATGCATTGTATCAACGGAAAGAAGAGGCTGTATATAGTGGGCTGAAAGACAGAAATTCAGAGCAAGGGTAAGAAGATAGGCCTATCGAAGACTAGCATATTCCGACGATGTCTTGCAGCATGAGGTAAGAATCAGCCAACAGTTTATATAAAGCAATAAAGTAACAATGAAGCAGAAGTTGCTGCAACAATGTATAATATAAGTTGTAATGATTAACAATAATAATAATGCCTCCGAGTTCACCTCCTCGACATCCCCGCAAGGAAGAAAACCCGGAACCATACAGTTTAATAATAATAGTTTCTAGTGGTAAGATCCAGCTTCAGCATAAAGCGTCCTGTTACCGTGGACACGGCTATTCGAATAGTTTAAACTCCCTGCAGGGGTGCACTACTGTTCAGCCTGCACGCTCGGATCTCCAGGGTGGCGTGAACCTTGTTAGGGAACGCCCCACCGAGGCTATCCGACACGACGCAGCCCATCCTAGGCTCAACAGAGAGGCCATCCGCCGGACTATATCCTATGCGCCAAGGGGTCTAGGTCCCTCACCCTTGCACGCTCCTGCACGGTGCGAGTCTGGCCGGTGAAGCAAAAGCAAATCCAAACACACCTGCTGCAGCAAATAAGACAAGACCACTTCCCGGCGATCAGGCCGCAGTACTGCTGACGTCTGAAGAGCTTTCAGACAAACTACGACGCGGAGGGCCCACACCGTAATCCCACGTGTAGGTAGTGCGAACAGACCAACCGGCCTCTCAAGTCATCCGCCGAACCATTTAGCATTTTAATTAACCTGCGTGACAACCGTTATCGTTGCCTCGACTTAACCGACCCGCGGTCAACGACAGCAGTCAGGACCACCAGTACATCGGTGCCTGCCCTGTCGTCCCACCAAGTCACTGCGGTTACCAACAAGGTGAACCGTCTCCTTACCTTGTCTCGTGTGTGCTCTTGGTAGAGCTCGACTTTCGTGGTTTGGTAACTCTCGCGAGATACGAGCAGGGGCCAAGCACGCCAGTAACGTCAGTCGTACCCTCCCTGTCGCTTCCGACAATATACCTCTCGCGGGCACCGTTGGGTCGCCCGACTCTTACCTTTAAGGACACCAGTTGATTCGAGTGCCTACCATTAAGTGAAACCAGGAGGAATCACCCTCGATGGCACACTTAAAGAGGTTTGACAGAGACATCAGCGGAATGAACTAAAGAGGTAAACCTCGTATCATTCCGGTGATGCTACGCTACTGAGCCGACGAGAGTGAAATACGAGTCCATTCCACTCGTAAGTCAAACTCGAAGCGACTCGGCAGAGTCTCGCCGTTGTAGGTTCCCTAGGGCGTCTGCATTGATCCGTACCTGTTGCAGTTGTATATATTTTGTATCCGCGTCACTCCCCTGAGTGGTCACGGCCCGCTATCTAATCCTAGCTAACAATGTGCAGGGCTCACTGCTGAATAAGATATATAGATATAGCAGGCAGCATAGGATAAGAAAGGTACATCAAGGGGCGACAAAATCAGGCTATGCAATTGAATAGGATTGTAACGTAGCAGCAGCAGTAACAATGCCTCGTGCAAGAAAGTACGGAAAGGTAGGCGATATCTGGGGAAGAGAATGGCTCTGCTTGCCTGGAAGCTCGACGGTAGGGGTCCGGTCGTCGACGACGTAGTCGATCACAGGGGCATCCGCAGCGGACGTCGAGACTACCGGACAATAAAAGAGGGGGGAGAAACAATAAATACACAGCAATAATAACAATACAAATACAAGACATGACATATGAAATGTTAACGATGCTCTAACATTGTACGATACACGTAGCACGGAGCGGGAATTCATCCGTGGATGAACTGCCAGCTCCGGGTGATTATCGGACAGGGTGTCCGGAGGGGGAAGGGTTCATGCCGGAGGTGTCGTGGACATCCGAAAAACAGGTGGGTGGGGTATCCGGGTTAGTTGAACTATTCTGAACAACTTTCGTGTTCAGAATAAATTCATCCGGATACTTTTACCGGCACCGGGCGTCTGACAAACAGATGAACCGGAGGGGAAATGTTCCATGTTCGGTATGCCAGAGAGGTGCGGTGGGGGTATGGGTAGCGTATTCTTATTCGTTGTATTTTTCTGAGCAATGTTGATATATAAATTATTTTCGTCTGACATACAGATTAAAAGATATGGTTTTCTAGAGTTTAAATCATTTATAAGCATTTTGGATTTTCTTTTATTATTAAAATGCAACATTATCCAAAACCTTAACCAGAATAGTGTCTGACAGGTGGGACCCTGGTGTCATTGCCTTATCTCAAATAAAATCTTTTATCTTGTTAAAACATTGCGGGGACCCACATGTCATCCACTAGGGTTTTATGAAATTTCTCTAAGTCTGGGAATTTTTGTCTTAAACATCAATTAGCAGTCTTCGGAAGGCTACGGTTTTGGTTCTGCTCATCCGATGAAATTGTGCCCAACATCAACTTTCATTAGTTGGCCGTGATCTCGAATCCGGTACGGAAGGTATTTAGGTTAGGGCTCATCTACTCAATTAAAACGTTGCCGGAAAAGTGATGCCCGGCGCTAATTCTCAGGACTGTTAAAAGATGCAAAGTTCGTCTGATGATTGCCACGAATCTATAGCTCCAATGGGGATGCATCCAACACGTGTTTTGCGCTATAATATGTATACAACCATGCCATACCCTCAGATGGCATGACGGATGTCTGTATCATGTTCAACCATTGCGTTAAAGTGTCCATCGGGGCAACTCCTATATGTTGTTAGTAGAAATCCGTGTTTTGCAATTTTATTGGTTTTAATCTGTGCCTTATCTGGAGACGGTCCAATGGAACAAAACGAAGTCGGTTATGCCCACTACATGCACATATAATTCTCAGCTATTTTACATTTCGTTTTTTTTTATTACGTGTTGTTGTCCAAATTTAGCATTTAGCAGCAGCATTTTTCAGTTTTTCTTCAGGTTCAGTGTCAGTAGAGCAACAACGGCAACGATGGGGCTGCACGCACGATGATGAGCGTGCTCGAGCTCGAATCCGAGCTCGGGAATAAACGGAGGAGCAACGAAGCTCACATTGATGTTGAGGGCGAGCTCGACAGAGGCGGGAAAGCGGCGGTGTCAGCAGATCGACGACGAGTCTGCGCCGTGTCAGTGAGCACTAGGGCGGCCGAAACCGACGAGCACGAGAGCGGCGCTGGGCGTGAGGAGATGGCGTGGCCACGCAGAGCAGCAAGACGTCCGGGCCACGGCGGCCACCACGGCGGAGCCAAACGCCGGCAAGCCATGGCGGCTAGGGTTCTCCTGTTCCCGCTGGAGGAGAGGCCGACGGCCATCAGAGGCGCGGCGGCACCAGAGGGCGGCGGGGACGAGAACCGGGGCTGCCCCGGAGCCACGGCGGGCCGGTGGGGTGGAGGAGGAGCTCCACCACGAGGGAGGCGGCAGGGAGCGGCGCGGCGGAGGTCGTCGGTGCCATGGGCGCGGCGGCACGGCGCGAGGCCGTGGCGCCAGGGGGCGGCCGAGGTGTAGGGGGGGCGGCGCGGACCTCCTGGGGGCGAGGCGGCCTGGGCGGCCGGCGCTCGCCGGAGTTGGTGGCGGCGGCGTCCAGGAGGGAGGGGGATCGGGAGGGATCGGGTGGGGAGGGAGGCCGAGCGAGATAGAGATGGAGGGGGTCGGCTCGGGCTGATCTAGGGCACCAGGTGGGCTGGGGCGGCCTGGCAGGCCGGCCTGGGCTGGCTGGGCACTAGGCCCAGTTGGCTTGGTCCGCTTTTTTTTTTATCACTTACTTTTAGTTAATTCTTTTAGCTAGCATTATAATTTTGTAAAATATAGGACTGGCTCCAATATTAGTGTTAGGTAATATACAGTGGCTACTTAAAGTTTGAACTGTAAATAAAATCATTCATCATTTTATTTAAATAATTCTTATTTAATTTGGACTTTTTAATCTACTCTTTTATTTGTTTGCATTATTTTAGCACAATAAATAACAACAACTATACCAACCTGGTCCAGAGATTATTAGTGAATTTATAAAAGTGGTTGGGCAATTTTTGGACAAACTTTAATTGTCACCTAGGTTTTAATATTGCACCCAAGGCATTTCAAGATTTGATTTGAATTCAAATGAAAAGGGTTGGACTTTTTATTGATTCATTATGAACAAGGTCCAAGATCACATTGCTTTTGAATATCACCCAACATGATTATTGAAAGGATCAATGCAAAGGTGATCAAAGTGAAATTAGCAACAATGATTTGACTGTAGCAAAAGGATTACTGTTCCAACAACAGTGATTACTGTTGGGTTACTGTAGCGTGACACCCGGGGTGTTACAGGGATGCACTGAGTTAATAGGTTAGTCCAAATATGATCAAAAGTGTATGAAAGTTTATATAAAACATAGCAATATCAGACAAAACATGCATGGAGCAAGCAGAAATTATAGATACGTTTGGGACGTATCAACATCCCCAAGCTTAATTCCTGCTCGTCCTCGAGTAGGTAAATGATAACAAGCATAATATTTGTGGTGACATGCTAACAACCATATAAGAACATTGTAAGTAAAGCAATCAAGGTATGTAATTCAATTCATGTCATAACAAGCAAGAGTCTATATAGCATTGAAACAAGAAACAAAAGAACATTTAGGTGCAAGAGCTCTCGCTGTCCGTGACTCGAATGTCTCCAAATGGTGTTTGCGTGCAAGAATGGGGATAGGGGAATATGAGAAAAAATATTTTGGTTCAGAACTCAATCTACTAAAGTTTCACACTTGGTCTTCTTTTGAATCTTATCTTGACTCGTCCCCAGACAACTAGCCAGGTACAAGTCAATTTGATACACTCTTTTCCGATATTTTGAGCACTCATGCAATGGATGAGCGTAATCACGAGAGTTGACACTTAGGATGGCAAAGAGAGAGATATGGTGGAGGAGGAAGAAAAAAAGGTGAGAAAGGCTCACATCAATGAGGACAATCATAGGCGAGAAGGCCAAATGATAGATATGATGTGAGGAGTATTGATTTCCATGCAACGGATGCACATATGAGCTAAGAAAAGCTCTCCAATGGAACTAGTGGGGGTGCATCCAACTTGCTCGCTCATGAAGACCTTGATCTCTTTTGAGGAGGCTCATCCTTGTAATATGCAAGCCAAGTTCTATAGTGTGAAGGTCCCCACATAGCTATATGCATATATGATCATCTCTATGGAGTACAAGGTAAGAGGGAGTACTAGTGTGGATCTTTCAAAAGGATAGTAGTGTTGCCCCTTTCTCTCTTTTTATTTTTTTTCTATTTTTTCTATTTGTTTGTATTTTTTGGTGGCCTCATGGCTGATTCTATTTAACTCTCATTTGTCCTCTTTGGGATCTTTCATTTTGTCCACTTTAGGATCTTTTCCTCACTTAAGGGCAACACTCTATTTTACAAGAAGGTATAGAAGATCTTTCACACTTTGCAAGGTACTCAAACATAAAGAAGATGTAGCTATCATGATGAATGCAAATGTATGCCTCTGCCAGTGTAGCAGGAACATGTATGACATGAAGATCAAGTCATGAAGAGGTGGATGTTGCATGGCAATATATCTCGGAAAGGCTATGGAAATGCCTTGATAGGTAGGTATGGTGTCTATTTTGAGGAAAGATATAAGGGGGTTTATGATGACAGAGCGTATCATGCCAAGGGTTTGGATTCTCCGGCGAGGTGGACGCCAAATCTCGGAGTGAGATCAGGGAAATGCACGGTACGGAAGAGGCTAGCAAATATGAGGAGGTGGAAGTGTCAACTTTCAATACTTACATTAGTCCGAAGAACTCATGCACTTATTATCGGTAACTCTCAATCTAATAAGGAGGTTCACAAAGAGACAAGTACCCCGAGGAGTGTATGGGGGTTTGGTTATCCTTGCGCATCCTCGACTCATGGTATGTGAGTGTACTCTAATATCCGATCCCTCCAAAGATTAGTGATCCATCTAGTAGCTAGAGTTCTCAAGTATTTTTGTAGGTTTTGAAAATAAACATGAATTGACCAAAATACGAACCCTATCACTAATATGCTAGAGATCTTGACACCAAAAGTTCAAACATTACTCACAACAATACCTCAAAACTATTGCAAGTTACTACTAAAGTTGAATATCAACCTCAATTACCTACTTCAAGACAAGACACAACTCAGTGCAACAACGAACTCTCTTAACAAGATAAACATGAAAACTAAAGAGAGTTCCAGAAACAACAATAAAAAAATCCAAGACTCTTGCTAAAGATAAACTAAAAACTAAACATGGCAGTAGCTACGAAAAGATAAAGAACACACAACAATAGAAAGATAAGCATGAAAAATCCTATGATGTGTTCTAGATTGGAGTGGAGCGTGTTTCTCTCCCACACAAAGTAAGTGGGCTATAACTTGTTATGAAAAGCAAGAAAAACTAAATAAAACTAAAAAGGAAACCTAAGAGCGAGACGCTCCAAGCATAGCACATAACACATGAAGTGATAAAAATATAGTGAGACGAAGGACGAACTGATGATTGTTGATGGAGAAGGGGATGCACAGGGGCATCCCCAAGCTTAGACGCTTGAGTCTCCTTGAATATTTATTGGGGATGCATGGGGGAATCCCCAAGCTTTAGCGTTTGACACTCCCGGATCTTCTTTCATCATCTTCCCTCGCACACTTGAAAACTCCCTTCATACATAACTCATCATAAGCTGATTAGAGAGGTTAGTACCCTTAATAAAATAATTTTTGCCCACTGGATATAAATATATTCTTTAAGATATAATGTTTCTCAATATTTCCAAAAAAAAATTGCAAATAAAAAGCAAGCTTAAGGTTTGCAAAAGTAAGGAAAGGCGAAACGTGGCAGAATCTGTGAAAAACAGAACATCAGGTAGTAAATAATTTTTTCTGGGTACTTCTGTAACTAAAATAAAAAAACTCAGAACATGTGAAAGTTTCACAATTGTAGAGAGCATGCTATGTAAAAAATTTAGCTCAAAAAGATGAACTGGTGGTTTGTTTTGATTTTTCCGTCAAGCAGACAGAATCTGTTTTCTGGACATCATGTCACAACTTTTGCTTCCCTTATCATAAGAGGCTAGAACTTAGCACACCGCTTGAAAATAAAGATACAATGATGTTGCTACATTAGTAAGAATCATCAACACCACTAAAAACTGAAAGTAAAAAACTCAAAATAAAGATAACAAGGGTTTTCTCCCTAGAGCTCTTTCTTTATAGCCATAAAGATAGGCTTAAGATTTTAATGATGCTCTCGTAGGAATAAGAGTTGAAGAACAAAAGAGAGCATCAAGAAGCAAATACCAAACACATTTAAGTCTAACATGATTCCTATGCAAAGCGATCTTGTAGATAAATAACTCATTGAAGCATAAAGATATTAGCATAGGAAGGCAAAACAAGTGTAACTTCAAAACCTTCAACATAAAGAGAGGGAACTTAATATTATTGAAATATCTATAATCATATGTTCCTTTCTCATAAGAATTTTCAGTGAGATCATGAGTAAACTCAACAATATAAGTATCACATAAGGCATTGTTACCATGATCCACATGCAAAAGGTTACTCTTACTCTCCACATAAGCATAATCTTTCTCATTGGTAATAGTGGGAGTAGGACTATCATAAACAACTTGAACACTATAGATTAATTGTGTATTAGGAAGATGGTGTTCAGCAAGGGAGTAATTCCCTCCATGATTATGGCAAGTTTCATAAGGATAATTTCTCCTTATGTCGTAGGTACCTTTACAATCGCTATAGATAGGAGTTATAACATCATCATAGTAGAAAAGAGCATTATCATTGCTAGCAACTATATTGTAGACATGTTGTCTTTATTCTTACTAGCAAAAGAATTATCAATTACCACTTCACTAATGGGTAAAGGACTTTCAATCATATCATCCCAAGCTTAGAGCTTTCCATATCATCACTCTCAGAGTTGGTACCAAAAATATTTTCAAGAACATAAGTAGCATTATCATCATTTTCCCAATCACAAAAAGTAACATGCATATAATAATCAAGATCATCTTAACATCAGGATAATAATGAATGCAATCAAACTCACCATCCTCCAGAAATTTCTGTCCGTTAGGATAAAAATTGATGCGAGGAATATGCTCAGGCCAGGTTGATGCCCATTCTTCTTCCTTCTTGCTCCTCTTACTCCTCCTCTTCTTTTTCTTCTTCTTCGCCTTAGGAAGGAATGGTTGGAGATGAAGTTTCTCCACATATCCTGGTTTATCACTAGAAACAATACGGGAAACTCGGGAGAAACTCTCCTTTTTATTAGTAGAAATATAAGAGACATTTTTATACTTTCGTAAGGTTCCCCCCTTTTTAATCTTACTTATGTAATCATTTTCATGGAAATTAACAACACAATAGAGATGGCAATTTTGCAAAGTGTTGATAATTCCTAAGGCATTAACATCTAGCCAAGAAGTCTTTTCTGGTAACTCTTCACACATAAAAAATAACATAAGTTCATCATGAAGATCAGAAGTGATCATGTTATCACACAACTGGTTAACAGTTATGTTTTAAAAGTTCATGCATTGAAAATTGAAGTGACCCTCTATACAACATAGTTCAAAAGTAAAAGGATAAAGGTCACACAATTCTCTAGCAATTTCTTTTAAATCTTTGACCCAACTTATTGTTCTTTCATGCTTATGTTGCTTACAATACTTCTCTTCTTCAATCATATGCCTTTCACAAGGTCTACCCACTCCACAAAAATTAACATGCTTATATAAAACTTCATTTTCAGGAATTGGATCATGTATGTTGCAATTATCATTAACAATTTCATTTTCTTTGCAAATCTCTTTAAAAGGTTCATGATGCTTGATCCAATTCTCCTTAGGCATATTAAGATTTGAAGCAAAAGATGTAAGGAAACCAACAAGGAGTTGAGAATCAAGCCCAAACTTAGCACTAAACTTATTAAAACTTGTTGTTTCAACACAAAGGATTTAATGCAATCATACTCATAATTTATACCTGACTCTTTACCTTTGTCGATCTCCCAATCTGCAGTATTGCGTTGAATTCTTTCAAGGAGTTCCCATTTAGCATCAATCTTTTCGTTTGAGAAAGAACCCGTAGAGGAAGCATCGAGCAAGTCTTTATCCTGTCGAGAGAGCCTCGCATAAAAATTAGTAATAATTATATATTTGGGGAGCCCATGGTTAGGACATTTTATCATTAAAGTTTTCAGTCTCCCCCAAGCTTGAGATATGCTCTCTCCTTCATGAGGATAGAAATTATAAACATAATTCCTATTCTCGTGAACTTGATGAAGAGGATAAAACTTGGAGTAAAAGAGAGACTGGATCTCTTCCCAATCCAGCAGGTGAGAATCATCTAGTAACCTATACCATTCCAATGCTTTTCCTTTCAGTGACAAGACAAATAATTTCTTCATGACTTCACCTCTTGTCAAACATGAAATCTTAAATAACTCACAAAGTTTTGTGAGTTTCAACAAGTGAATACTAGGATTGACTGTCCCATCATAACAATCATTCGTAATTACTTCAATTATCCCAAGTGGTATTTTGAATGGGGTACATTCAGTAGGTGGAGGAGACCTCTCTACCAAGGGTGTGGTAAAGCGGCCTTCCCCAAGCAGCAAACTAAGAGTGCAGTTTTCCATAAGAGGTTGAAGATGGTCTCTCTCAAGAAACCCTGCAATTAAGATACAAGAAGTCTCTTGTGTCCCCAACACACCTAATACAACTACGAGTTGTTGATACAGAGTGGCAACTCTCCTCGTTGGTTACCCCAAGTGGAAGGCTAGATGCAGTGTAGCAGCAAGTTTCCATTAGCAAAGATGCTAAGGTTGAGTATCGAACCAGTAGGACTCCAAGAGATACAAGTTGGTGTCACAGCGCTTGACGTGGACCTGCACACAGATACGAATAACTTTGCTCCCAATGAGTACAGAGGAGTTGTCAATTCCTCCGGCCTTGCTGTTTACAAAGGATCAACGCAAGAGATAAAAGTGGAACTGAAAGTAAAGACTGAAAGTAAACTAAGGGTGTAAACAATAATGTGAAGATGGAACGGGGTCCCGTGATTTTCACTAGTGATGTCTCTCTCCCAAAAGACTATAAAAGTGCTAGCGAGGTAAACAAATCACAGCTGGGCAATTGACGGAATTATGAAGGCACCGCAATGCTAACTATGCTGCAAAGAAAGGAAGGGCTCAAAAGCAATGGGCAGTACGCCAAGGTAAGTAGACCGAAATCCAACTGCATCTACTACGAATCATCCACCTTGAGATATCTATCCAGAACATCTCGCTGGTCTTAAGTTGCGAATCCCACCCAAAGTGTAAACTCAAAGAAACAGACAACTGCATTAAAAGAACTTTGCGTAAAGTAAACAATCCTTGCACCCGCGGGTACAAGCACCGTTGTTTTATCCCTGGTGGCAACAACACATCCCCTAGTCTCATGTTTCTCTCACTCAAGCTAGACATCAGGGGGCTGAACCCACAATCAAGCATAACGCTCCCTCTTGGAGTTGGAAGCAAACTACTTGGCCAAAGAAAAGTACTGCAACGGAGAACATGCAAGAATTTACTCAAGAACAAAATATAAAAGAGAAGAACCAAATATATTACTCATCACAATCTGAACATAGTCTCATAATCCATCAGATCCCAGCAAACTCAGCATAGCAACAGCAGAAATTACAAAAGTGCCTCGATCATGTGAGGCAGCTCACGAGGTCTCGAAAGTGGAAGCACAGAGAGGGGAGAGGTACATCACATAGTTACTGGTCACGGACCCATGATCCAAGGGCGACTACTCACGTCACATCCAGGAGGCGTCCATGGCTATGGATGGTCTCCCGAAGGGGGTTCCTCCTCCCGGCAGGGTGCCGGGGCAGCTTCTCCAGGCAGCCCCGATCTTGAAACGGCGGCGGCGACGGTACAGAGGCCAGTTCGCGGAAAAGAGATCGATATTAGAGGTTTCCACCCCGAGGGCTAAATATAGGCGGAGGGGGGTGTCGAGGGGACCCACCAGGCAGCCAGGAGGCCTCCTGGCGCGGCCTTGGTTGGGGCCGCGCCAGGGACCCTCCTGGTCTCCTTGTGGTGGCCCCCCTCCGCTACCTTGGTGATTCCGGAAGCTTCCGGATCGCTGATTTTTTTTCTGATTTTTCCGGATTTTTTGGAGCACTTTTAATGGCCGGAAAACCTGAAATACAAAAACAGCAGAAAACAGCAACTGGAAGCTGGGTGCGCTGGGTTAATAGATTAGTCCAAATATGCTCAAAGGTGTATGAAAGTCCAAGCAAATCATGGCAAAGTCACACAAAACATGCATGGAGCAAGCAGAAATTATAGATACGTTTGGGACGTATCAACATCCCCAAGCTTAATTCCTGCTCGTCCTCGAGTAGGTAAATGATAACAAGCATAATTTCTGTGGTGACATGCCACACAACCATATAAGGACTTTTAAGTAAAGAAATTAAAGCATGCAATTCAATTCAAGTATTAACAAGCAAGAGTCTATATTAGCATTGACACAAGCAACAAAAGAACAAAAGGTGCAAGAGCTCTCGCTGTCCGTGACTCGAATGTCTCCAGATGGTGTTTGCGTGCAAGTAGGGGACTGGGAAAAAGAGAGAAAAAAGGCTGTTGAGAACAACTATCTAATAAAGTTGCACACTTGGTCTCCTTTGGATTCTTATCTTGACTCGTCCCCAGACCACTAGCCAGGTACAAGTCAAACTGATCCACTCCCTTTCGATATTTTGAGCACTCATGCAATGGATGAGCGTGAGCAAGAAAGTTGACACCTAAAAGGCGAAACAGAAAGAAGGTGGAGGAGGAAGACAAAAAGGTGTGAAAGGCTCACATCAATGAGGACAGTCATAGGCGAGAGAAGGCCATATGATAGATATGATGTGAGGAGTAGGGATTGCCATGCAACGGATGCACATGTGACCTAAAAGCTCTCCAAGGAAACTAGTGGGGTGCATCTAACTTGTTTGCTCAAGAAGACCTAGAGTTCGTTTGAGGAGGCTCATCATTGGAATATACAAGCCAAGTTCTATACTGTGAAGGTCCCCACATAGCTATATGCATGATGATGATCTCTATAGAGTACAAGGGATAGAGGATGAAGTACTAGTGTGGATCACTCAAAAGGAATAGTAGTGTGCCCCCTTCTCTCTTTTTATTTTTCTTTTTCTCTTTTTTCTATTTTTTTGTATTTTTTTGGTGGCCTTAATGTCTCTTTCTATTTAACTCTCATTTGTCCTCTTTGGGATCTTTTGATTTTGTCCTCTTTTGAATCTTTTCCTCACTTTAGGGGCAACACTCTATATTTTACAAGAATATAGGAGATCTTTCACACTTTACAAAGGTACTCACATAAAGAAGAAATAACTATCGTGATGCAAATGTATGCCTCTGCCAGGATAGCAGGATATGCAATGATACTAGCGCGTCATGTAGCAATGATTAGGGCAAGGCCCAACTAGCATGCGACTCATCGATCAAGGAAGTAGCATGTATGACATGAAGATCAAGTCATGAGAAGGTGGATGTTGCATGGCAATGTATCTCGGAAAGGCTATGGAAATGCCTTGTAGGTAGGTATGGTGGTTGTTTTCAGGAAAGATATAAGGGGGCTTATGATGACAGAGCGTATCGTGCCAAGGGTTTCGATGCACCGGCGAAGTATGCGCCAACTCTCAAGGTGAGAAAGGGCAATGCACAGTACCGAAGAGGCTAGAAAAAGGATAGGTGGGTGGAAGTGTCAACTTTCGAATACTCACAGTAGTCCCAAGAACTCATGCACTTATTATCGGTAACTCTCAATCTAATCAGGAGGTTCACAAAGAGACAAGTACCCCGAGGAGGAGTGTATGGGGGTTTGGTTATCCTTGCGCATCCTCGACTCATGGTACATGAGTGTACTCTAGTATTCGAACCCTCCAGAGGTTAGTGATCCATCTAGTAGCTAGAGTTCTCAACAGGGGTTTTTGGTTTTCGAAAAACACACGGATTTCCCAAAATACGACATCTATCACTAATAGGCTCGAGCTCTTGACACCAAAAGTTCAAACATTACTCTAGTCAATACCTCAAAACTATTGCAAGTTACTACTACAAACAGAATACCAACTTCAACTACCTACTTTCTAGTCAAGACACAAAACTTAGTGCAACAGGAAAACTCTCTAACAAGATAAAACATTAAACCTATAGAAAGTTCAACCTAAAACAAAAGAAAAGCTCTAGAAAGACTAAAGCACTACAACTAAACAGAGCAGTAGCTAAGAAAAGAAAAGGAACAACTCATAGCTAAAAGAATAAGAATGCAAATTCTATGAGGAATTCTAGTTCAAGCGGAGCATGTATCTCTCCCACAAAAAAGAGTAAGCTGGGGTCTAACTTGTTACTACAGCAAACAAAGAAAGAACAAACCTAGAAAAGTAAAGAGCGAGACGCTCCAAGCATAGCACACAATGCATGAAGTGATAAAAATATAGTGCAACGAGGGACGAACTGATAATTGTTGATGAAGAAGGGGATGCACGGGGGCATCCCCAAGCTTAGACGCTTGAGTCTCCTTGAATATTTATTGGGGGTGCACATGGGCATCCCCAAGCTTAAGCGTTTGACACTCCAAGATCTTCTTTCATCATCTTCCATCGCGCAATTGAAAACTCCCTTCATACATAACTTATTGTAGACTGATTAGAGATGTTAGTGCCCTACTAAAATAATTTTCCTCTACTGCAAATAAAGATTTCCAGGAAGAGCTACTATTTCTCTTGCCTGCCCAAAAGATTTTTCAGAGAAAAAGCAAGCTTAAGGATTGCAAAACCGCGAAAAGAAAAACCGGGGCAGAAGCTGAGAAAAACAGAACAATAGAGAGAAAAGAATTTTTCCGAGGTACTTCTACAACTCAAATTAAAAAAACTCTAAACAGATGCCTGAAAGGTAATTGTATGGAGCATGCTGTCAAAAAAATTCAGATAAAAAAGATGATCTGGTGATTTATCCCGAATATTTCCGTCAAGCAGACAGAATCTGTTTCTAGACAGCATGTACCAACTTTTGACCTTTCTTGCAATCTGAGGCTAAACTTGGCACAAAGCTTGAAAAGTAAAGATACAATGATGTTGCTACAGTAGTAACAATCATCAAGACCACTAAGAACCGAAGAAAAGCAAAAAGAAAAACCTAAATTCGTTGCGGGCTGCCTCCCGAAAGCGCTTCTTTAAAGCCCTTAGCTGGGCTTAAAGATTATAGAAGATGCTCTCACAAGAATAAGAATTTTGAAGCAAAAGAGATCATCAAGAAGCAAATATGACACACATTTAAGCCTAACCCCCTTCCTATGCATAGGCATCTCGTAAGAAAATAAATCAAAGAAGCACAAAGTGGCACGCATAGGAAGGTGGAACAAGAACAACTTCAAAACTTTCAACTTAAAGAGAGGAGTTTTAGTAATATGGAAGTTTCAACATCCAAACTTCCCTCTCTCAAAATAATTTTCAGTAGTATCATGAACAACATCAAGAATATAACTATCACATAAATCATGTTGTTCATGAACTGCAAGAACACGTGTATAGTTTTCAACACGGTCTTTAGGATTATAAGATAAATGCAACCCATCACATTGAGCCTTCATAAGAGCAAAGTTCTCCTGACGAGTTGGAGATTTCAAAAAGATAATAGGGCAATCAAGTGTGGGTGAAATAGCAAAAAAATCATGCTTAACATGAGGAACTATAGCAAGTTCATCTCCGTAAGCATCATCCATAGTGGCATCACGGCCATAAGCATAGAAGGCATCAACTTCATCAAAAAGGGATATTTCAAAAGAATCCATAGGATCATAACACTCATATAAGGTAAGAGTCACAGAGTTACTCTCATTAGAAGGTGGACATGGATGGCTCCATTCTTCCTCCTCTTGTTCGTCACTCTCCTCCTCTTTTTCATCCAAGGAGCTTTCAGGTTCAGTAATTTCTTCTTCCATAGAGTCATGCAAAACATTAGTCTCTTCCTTTGGAGGAGAGATTCTCTCAAGATGATTAGTAATATAATAATTCGCATCATAATTTTCCAAACAATAGTTAAGTATAGCAAGAATCTCAGATTTGTAAGGGGCATCATCAATATTTTTAAGAAGAGAAGTAATTTCATAGGCACCCTTATAAGCAACAAATTCTTCTATTTGCTCTGCATCATCAAAATCATAATTTCTCTTAGCATAAGAAGCTAAGGTTTCATCATCATTGTACTCATATTGGAAAGCAAGGTGTTTATGCCTCATAAAGTAACAAGATTCATCCCTGTAGAAAGATACATTATATATTGAGCACAAGTTTCTAGCATAGTCATACAACTGGTGTATTTGTTTCCATAAATGTATCCCCTTTTGAGACAAGCGGTGTTCCTTGTACCACTTTTGTTGATCCTCAGTGAATCCTCCATGCCAATAAGATCTAGTTTCAAAGAAGTCAGACATTGATTGGCAGGTAAGGAACTAGACATACTATTTTTATTATTATTTTTATTTTTGATAAAGGACACTAAAGCAAAAACTGAAAGGTAAACAAACAAGACTAAAAAGCAAAGATAAAAGATAGTGTGCAACTCCCCTATTTTGAAGAGTGGAGTCCCCGGCAACGGCGCCAGAAATTCGCTTGATACAGAGTGGCAACACTCCTCGTTGGTTACCCAAGTGGAAGGTGAGATGCAGTGTAGCAGCAAGTTTCCCTTAGCAAAGATGCTAAGGTTGAGTATCGAACCAATAGGACTCCAAGATATACAAGTAGGTGTCACGGCGCTTGACGTGGACCTTCACACAGATACAAATAACTTTGCTCCCAACGAGTACAGAGGAGTTGTCAATTCCTCCGGCCTTGTTGTTTACAAAGGATCAACGCAAGAGATAAAAGTGGAACTGAAAGTAAAGACTGAAAGTAAACTAAGGGTGTAAACAATAATGTGAAGATAGACCGGGGTCCCGTGATTTTCACTAGTGATGTCTCTCTCCCAAAAGACTATAAAAGTTCTAGCGAGGTAAACAAATCACAGTTGGGCAATTGACAGAATTATGAAGGCACCGCAATGCTAATTATGCTGCAAGGAAAGGAAGGGCTCAAAAGCAATGGGCAGTACGCAAAGGTAAGTAGACCGAAATCCAACTGCATCTACTACGAATCATCCACCTTGAGATATCTATCCATAAAATCTCGCTGGTATTAAGTTGCGAATCCCACCCAAAGTGTAAACTCAAAGAAACAGACAACTGCATTAAAAGAACTTTGCGTAAAGTAAACAATCCTTGCACCCGCGGGTACAAGCACCGTTGTTTTATCCCTGGTGGCAACAACACATCCCCTAGTCTCATGTTTCTCTCACTCAAGCTAGACATCAGGGGGCTGAACCCACAATCAAGCATAATGCTCCCTCTTGGAGTTGCAAGCAAACTACTTGGCCAAAGAAAAGTACTGCAACGGAGAACATGCAAGAATTTACTCAAGAACAAAATATAAAAGAGAAGAACCAAATATATTACTCATCACAATCTGAACATAGTCTCATAATCCATCAGATCCCAGCAAACTCAGCATAGCAACAGCAGAAATTACAAAAGTGCCTCGATCATGTGAGGCAGCTCACGAGGTCTCGAAAGTGGAAGCACAGAGAGGGGAGAGGTACATCACATAGTTACTGGTCACGGACCCATGATCCAAGGGCGACTACTCACGTCACATCCAGGAGGCGTCCATGGCTATGGATGGTCTCCCGAAGGGGGTTCCTCCTCCCGGCAGGGTGCCGGGGCAGCTTCTCCAGGCAGCCCCGATCTTGAAACGGCGGCGGCGACGGTACAGAGGCCAGTTCGCGGAAAAGAGATCGATATTAGAGGTTTCCACCCCGAGGGCTAAATATAGGCGGAGGGGGGTGTCGAGGGGACCCACCAGGCAGCCAGGAGGCCTCCTGGCGCGGCCTTGGTTGGGGCCGCGCCAGGGACCCTCCTGGTCTCCTTGTGGTGGCCCCCCTCCGCTACCTTGGTGATTCCGGAAGTTTCCGGATCGCTGATTTTTTTTCTGATTTTTCTGGATTTTTTGGAGCACTTTTAATGGCCGGAAAACCTGAAATACAAAAACAGCAGAAAACAGCAACTGGAAGCTGGGTGCGCTGGGTTAATAGATTAGTCCAAATATGCTCAAAGGTGTATGAAAGTCCAAGCAAATCATGGAAAAGTCACACAAAACATGCATGGAGCAAGCAGAAATTATAGATACGTTTGGGACGTATCAACATCCCCAAGCTTAATTCCTGCTCGTCCTCGAGTAGGTAAATGATAACAAGCATAATTTCTGTGGTGACATGCCACACAACCATATAAGGACTTTTAAGTAAAGAAATTAAAGCATGCAATTCAATTCAAGTATTAACAAGCAAGAGTCTATATTAGCATTGACACAAGCAACAAAAGAACAAAAGGTGCAAGAGCTCTCGCTGTCCGTGACTCGAATGTCTCCAGATGGTGTTTGCGTGCAAGCAGGGGACTGGGAAAAAGAGAGAAAAAAGGCTGTTGAGAACAACTATCTAATAAAGTTGCACACTTGGTCTCCTTTGGATTCTTATCTTGACTCGTCCCCAGACCACTAGCCAGGTACAAGTCAAACTGATCCACTCCCTTTCGATATTTTGAGCACTCATGCAATGGATGAGCGTGAGCAAGAAAGTTGACACCTAAAAGGCGAAACAGAAAGAAGGTGGAGGAGGAAGACAAAAAGGTGTGAAAGGCTCACATCAATGAGGACAGTCATAGGCGAGAGAAGGCCATATGATAGATATGATGTGAGGAGTAGGGATTGCCATGCAACGGATGCACATGTGACCTAAAATCTCTCCAAGGAAACTAGTGGGGTGCATCTAACTTGTTTGCTCAAGAAGACCTAGAGCTCGTTTGAGGAGGCTCATCATTGGAATATACAAGCCAAGTTCTATACTGTGAAGGTCCCCACATAGCTATATGCATGATGATGATCTCTATAGAGTACAAGGGATAGAGGATGAAGTACTAGTGTGGATCTCTCAAAAGGAATAGTAGTGTGCCCCCTTCTCTCTTTTTATTTTTCTTTTTCTCTTTTTTCTATTTTTTTGTATTTTTTTGGTGGCCTTAATGGCTCTTTCTATTTAACTCTCATTGGTCCTCTTTGGGATCTTTTGATTTTGTCCTCTTTTGAATCTTTTCCTCACTTTAGGGGCAACACTCTATATTTTACAAGAATATAGGAGATCTTTCACACTTTACAAAGGTACTCACATAAAGAAGAAATAACTATCGTGATGCAAATGTATGCCTCTGCCAGGATAGCAGGATATGCAATGATACTAGCGCGTCATGTAGCAATGATTAGGGCAAGGCCCAACTAGCATGCGACTCATCGATCAAGCAAGTAGCATGTATGACATGAAGATCAAGTCATGAGAAGTTGGATGTTGCATGGCAATGTATCTCGGAAAGGCTATGGAAATGCCTTGTAGGTAGGTATGGTGGTTGTTTTCAGGAAAGATATAAGGGGGCTTATGATGACAGAGCGTATCGTGCCAAGGGTTTCGATGCACCGGCGAAGTATGCGCCAACTCTCAAGGTGAGAAAGGGCAATGCACAGTACCGAAGAGGCTAGAAAAAGGATAGGTGGGTGGAAGTGTCAACTTTCGAATACTCACAGTAGTCCCAAGAACTCATGCACTTATTATCGGTAACTCTCAATCTAATCAGGAGGTTCACAAAGAGACAAGTACCCCGAGGAGGAGTGTATGGGGGTTTGGTTATCCTTGCGCATCCTCGACTCATGGTACGTGAGTGTACTCTAGTATTCGAACCCTCCAGAGGTTAGTGATCCATCTAGTAGCTAGAGTTCTCAACAGGGGTTTTTGGTTTTCGAAAAACACACGGATTTCCCAAAATACGACATCTGTCACTAATAGGCTCGAGCTCTTGACACCAAAAGTTCAAACATTACTCTAGTCAATACCTCAAAACTATTGCAAGTTACTACTACAAACAGAATACCAACTTCAACTACCTACTTTCTAGTCAAGACACAAAACTTAGTGCAACAGGAAAACCCTCTAACAAGATAAAACATTAAACCTATAGAAAGTTCAACCTAAAACAAAAGAATATCTCTAGAAAGACTAAAGCACTACAACTAAACAGAGCAGTAGCTAAGAAAAGAAAAGGAACAACTCATAGCTAAAAGAATAAGAATGCAAATTCTATGAGGAATTCTAGTTCAAGCGGAGCATGTATCTCTCCCACAAAAAAGAGTAAGCTGGGGTCTAACTTGTTACTACAGCAAACAAAGAAAGAACAAACCTAGAAAAGTAAAGAGCGAGACGCTCCAAGCATAGCACACAATGCATGAAGTGATAAAAATATAGTGCAACGAGGGACGAACTGATAATTGTTGATGAAGAAGGGGATGCACGGGGGCATCCCCAAGCTTAGACGCTTGAGTCTCCTTGAATATTTATTGGGGGTGCACATGGGCATCCCCAAGCTTAAGCGTTTGACACTCCAAGATCTTCTTTCATCATCTTCCATCGCGCAATTGAAAACTCCCTTCATACATAACTTATGGTAGACTGATTAGAGATGTTAGTGCCCTACTAAAATAATTTTCCTCTACTGCAAATAAAGATTTCCAGGAAGAGCTACTATTTCTCTTGCCTGCCCAAAAGATTTTTCAGAGAAAAAGCAAGCTTAAGGATTGCAAAACCGCGAAAAGAAAAACCGGGGCAGAAGCTGAGAAAAACAGAACAATAGAGAGAAAAGAATTTTTCCGAGGTACTTCTACAACTCAAATTAAAAAAACTCTAAACAGACGCCTGAAAGGTAATTGTATGGAGCATGCTGTCAAAAAAATTCAGATAAAAAAGATGATCTGGTGATTTATCCCGAATTTTTCCGTCAAGCAGACAGAATCTGTTTCTGGACAGCATGTACCAACTTTTGACCTTTCTTGCAATCTGAGGCTAAACTTGGCACAAAGCTTGAAAAGTAAAGATACAATGATGTTGCTGCAGTAGTAACAATCATCAAGACCACTAAGAACCAAAGAAAAGCAAAAAGAAAAACCTAAATTCGTTGCGGGCTGCCTCCCGAAAGCGCTTCTTTAAAGCCCTTAGCTGGGCTTAAAGATTATAGAAGATGCTCTCACAAGAATAAGAATTTTGAAGCAAAAGAGATCATCAAGAAGCAAATATGACACACATTTAAGCCTAACCCCCTTCCTATGCATAGGCATCTCGTAAGAAAATAAATCAAAGAAGCACAAAGTGGCACGCATAGGAAGGTGGAACAAGAACAACTTCAAAACTTTCAACTTAAAGAGAGGAGTTTTAGTAATATGGAAGTTTCAACATCCAAACTTCCCTCTCTCAAAATAATTTTCAGTAGTATCATGAACAACATCAAGAATATAACTATCACATAAATCATGTTGTTCATGAACTGCAAGAACACGTGTATAGTTTTCAACACGGTCTTTAGGATTATAAGATAAATGCAACCCATCACATTGAG
This sequence comes from Bromus sterilis, assembly GCA_950022295.1. Lineage (NCBI taxonomy): Eukaryota > Viridiplantae > Streptophyta > Magnoliopsida > Poales > Poaceae > Bromus > Bromus sterilis. Next base: position 109,202,843 of record OX465596.1, on the reverse strand, counting down.
CCTTCATAAGAGAAAAGTTCTCCTGACGAGTTGGAGATTTCAAAAAGATAATAGGGCAATCAAGTGTGTGTGAAATAGCAAAAAAATCATGCTTAACATGAGGAACTATAGCAAGTTCATCTCCGTAAGCATCATCCATAGTGGCATCACGGCCATAAGCATAGAAGGCATCAACTTCATCAAAAAGGGATATTTCAAAAGAATCCATAGGATCATAACACTCATATAAGGTAAGAGTCACAGAGTTACTCTCATTAGAAGGTGGACATGGATGGCTCCATTCTTCCTCCTCTTGTTCGTCACTCTCCTCCTCTTTTTCATCCAAGGAGCTTTCAGGTTCAGTAATTTCTTCTTCCATAGAGTCATGCAAAACATTAGTCTCTTCCTTTGGAGGAGAGATTCTCTCAAGATGATTAGTAATATAATAATTCGCATCATAATTTTCCAAACAATAGTTAAGTATAGCAAGAATCTCAGATTTGTAAGGGGCATCATCAATATTTTTAAGAAGAGAAGTAATTTCATAGGCACCCTTATAAGCAACAAATTCTTCTATTTGCTCTGCATCATCAAAATCATAATTTCTCTTAGCATAAGAAGCTAAGGTTTCATCATCATTGTACTCATATTGGAAAGCAAGGTGTTTATGCCTCATAAAGTAACAAGATTCATCCCTGTAGAAAGATACATTATATATTGAGCACAAGTTTCTAGCATAGTCATACAACTGGTGTATTTGTTTCCATAAATGTATCCCCTTTTGAGACAAGCGGTGTTCCTTGTACCACTTTTGTTGATCCTCAGTGAATCCTCCATGCCAATAAGATCTAGTTTCAAAGAAGTCAGACATTGATTGGCAGGTAAGGAACTAGACATACTATTTTTATTATTATTTTTATTTTTGATAAAGGACACTAAAGCAAAAACTGAAAGGTAAACAAACAAGACTAAAAAGCAAAGATAAAAGATAGTGTGCAACTCCCCTATTTTGAAGAGTGGAGTCCCCGGCAACGGCGCCAGAAATTCGCTTGATACAGAGTGGCAACACTCCTCGTTGGTTACCCAAGTGGAAGGTGAGATGCAGTGTAGCAGCAAGTTTCCCTTAGCAAAGATGCTAAGGTTGAGTATCGAACCAATAGGACTCCAAGATATACAAGTAGGTGTCACGGCGCTTGACGTGGACCTTCACACAGATACAAATAACTTTGCTCCCAACGAGTACAGAGGAGTTGTCAATTCCTCCGGCCTTGTTGTTTACAAAGGATCAACGCAAGAGATAAAAGTGGAACTGAAAGTAAAGACTGAAAGTAAACTAAGGGTGTAAACAATAATGTGAAGATAGACCGGGGTCCCGTGATTTTCACTAGTGATGTCTCTCTCCCAAAAGACTATAAAAGTTCTAGCGAGGTAAACAAATCACAGTTGGGCAATTGACAGAATTATGAAGGCACCGCAATGCTAATTATGCTGCAAGGAAAGGAAGGGCTCAAAAGCAATGGGCAGTACGCAAAGGTAAGTAGACCGAAATCCAACTGCATCTACTACGAATCATCCACCTTGAGATATCTATCCATAAAATCTCGCTGGTATTAAGTTGCGAATCCCACCCAAAGTGTAAACTCAAAGAAACAGACAACTGCATTAAAAGAACTTTGCGTAAAGTAAACAATCCTTGCACCCGCGGGTACAAGCACCGTTGTTTTATCCCTGGTGGCAACAACACATCCCCTAGTCTCATGTTTCTCTCACTCAAGCTAGACATCAGGGGGCTGAACCCACAATCAAGCATAACGCTCCCTCTTGGAGTTGCAAGCAAACTACTTGGCCAAAGAAAAGTACTGCAACGGAGAACATGCAAGAATTTACTCAAGAACAAAATATAAAAGAGAAGAACCAAATATATTACTCATCACAATCTGAACATAGTCTCATAATCCATCAGATCCCAGCAAACTCAGCATAGCAACAGCAGAAATTACAAAAGTGCCTCGATCATGTGAGGCAGCTCACGAGGTCTCGAAAGTGGAAGCACAGAGAGGGGAGAGGTACATCACATAGTTACTGGTCACGGACCCATGATCCAAGGGCGACTACTCACGTCACATCCAGGAGGCGTCCATGGCTATGGATGGTCTCCCGAAGGGGGTTCCTCCTCCCGGCAGGGTGCCGGGGCAGCTTCTCCAGGCAGCCCCGATCTTGAAACGGCGGCGGCGACGGTACAGAGGCCAGTTCGCGGAAAAGAGATCGATATTAGAGGTTTCCACCCCGAGGGCTAAATATAGGCGGAGGGGGGTGTCGAGGGGACCCACCAGGCAGCCAGGAGGCCTCCTGGCGCGGCCTTGGTTGGGGCCGCGCCAGGGACCCTCCTGGTCTCCTTGTGGTGGCCCCCCTCCGCTACCTTGGTGATTCCGGAAGCTTCCGGATCGCTGATTTTTTTTCTGATTTTTCCGGATTTTTTGGAGCACTTTTAATGGCCGGAAAACCTGAAATACAAAAACAGCAGAAAACAGCAACTGGAAGCTGGGTGCGCTGGGTTAATAGATTAGTCCAAATATGCTCAAAGGTGTATGAAAGTCCAAGCAAATCATGGCAAAGTCACACAAAACATGCATGGAGCAAGCAGAAATTATAGATACGTTTGGGACGTATCAACATCCCCAAGCTTAATTCCTGCTCGTCCTCGAGTAGGTAAATGATAACAAGCATAATTTCTGTGGTGACATGCCACACAACCATATAAGGACTTTTAAGTAAAGAAATTAAAGCATGCAATTCAATTCAAGTATTAACAAGCAAGAGTCTATATTAGCATTGACACAAGCAACAAAAGAACAAAAGGTGCAAGAGCTCTCGCTGTCCGTGACTTGAATGTCTCCAGATGGTGTTTGCGTGCAAGCAGGGGACTGGGAAAAAGAGAGAAAAAAGGCTGTTGAGAACAACTATCTAATAAAGTTGCACACTTGGTCTCCTTTGGATTCTTATCTTGACTCGTCCCCAGACCACTAGCCAGGTACAAGTCAAACTGATCCACTCCCTTTCGATATTTTGAGCACTCATGCAATGGATGAGCGTGAGCAAGAAAGTTGACACCTAAAAGGCGAAACAGAAAGAAGGTGGAGGAGGAAGACAAAAAGGTGTGAAAGGCTCACATCAATGAGGACAGTCATAGGCGAGAGAAGGCCATATGATAGATATGATGTGAGGAGTAGGGATTGCCATGCAACGGATGCACATGTGACCTAAAAGCTCTCCAAGGAAACTAGTGGGGTGCATCTAACTTGTTTGCTCAAGAAGACCTAGAGCTCGTTTGAGGAGGCTCATCATTGGAATATACAAGCCAAGTTCTATACTGTGAAGGTCCCCACATAGCTATATGCATGATGATGATCTCTATAGAGTACAAGGGATAGAGGATGAAGTACTAGTGTGGATCACTCAAAAGGAATAGTAGTGTGCCCCCTTCTCTCTTTTTATTTTTCTTTTTCTCTTTTTTCTATTTTTTTGTATTTTTTTGGTGGCCTTAATGGCTCTTTCTATTTAACTCTCATTTGTCCTCTTTGGGATCTTTTGATTTTGTCCTCTTTTGAATCTTTTCCTCACTTTAGGGGCAACACTCTATATTTTACAAGAATATAGGAGATCTTTCACACTTTACAAAGGTACTCACATAAAGAAGAAATAACTATCGTGATGCAAATGTATGCCTCTGCCAGGATAGCAGGATATGGAATGATACTAGCGCGTCATGTAGCAATGATTAGGGCAAGGCCCAACTAGCATGCGACTCATCGATCAAGCAAGTAGCATGTATGACATGAAGATCAAGTCATGAGAAGGTGGATGTTGCATGGCAATGTATCTCGGAAAGGCTATGGAAATGCCTTGTAGGTAGGTATGGTGGTTGTTTTCAGGAAAGATATAAGGGGGCTTATGATGACAGAGCGTATCGTGCCAAGGGTTTCGATGCACCGGCGAAGTATGCGCCAACTCTCAAGGTGAGAAAGGGCAATGCACAGTACCGAAGAGGCTAGAAAAAGGATAGGTGGGTGGAAGTGTCAACTTTCGAATACTCACAGTAGTCCCAAGAACTCATGCACTTATTATCGGTAACTCTCAATCTAATCAGGAGGTTCACAAAGAGACAAGTACCCCGAGGAGGAGTGTATGGGGGTTTGGTTATCCTTGCGCATCCTCGACTCATGGTACGTGAGTGTACTCTAGTATTCGAACCCTCCAGAGGTTAGTGATCCATCTAGTAGCTAGAGTTCTCAACAGGGGTTTTTGGTTTTCGAAAAACACACGGATTTCCCAAAATACGACATCTGTCACTAATAGGCTCGAGCTCTTGACACCAAAAGTTCAAACATTACTCTAGTCAATACCTCAAAACTATTGCAAGTTACTACTACAAACAGAATACCAACTTCAACTACCTACTTTCTAGTCAAGACACAAAACTTAGTGCAACAGGAAAACCCTCTAACAAGATAAAACATTAAACCTATAGAAAGTTCAACCTAAAACAAAAGAATATCTCTAGAAAGACTAAAGCACTACAACTAAACAGAGCAGTAGCTAAGAAAAGAAAAGGAACAACTCATAGCTAAAAGAATAAGAATGCAAATTCTATGAGGAATTCTAGTTCAAGCGGAGCATGTATCTCTCCCACAAAAAAGAGTAAGCTGGGGTCTAACTTGTTACTACAGCAAACAAAGAAAGAACAAACCTAGAAAAGTAAAGAGCGAGACGCTCCAAGCATAGCACACAATGCATGAAGTGATAAAAATATAGTGCAACGAGGGACGAACTGATAATTGTTGATGAAGAAGGGGATGCACGGGGGCATCCCCAAGCTTAGACGCTTGAGTCTCCTTGAATATTTATTGGGGGTGCACATGGGCATCCCCAAGCTTAAGCGTTTGACACTCCAAGATCTTCTTTCATCATCTTCCATCGCGAATTGAAAACTCCCTTCATACATAACTTATTGTAGACTGATTAGAGATGTTAGTGCCCTACTAAAATAATTTTCCTCTACTGCAAATAAAGATTTCCAGGAAGAGCTACTATTTCTCTTGCCTGCCCAAAAGATTTTTCAGAGAAAAAGCAAGCTTAAGGATTGCAAAACCGCGAAAAGAAAAACCGGGGCAGAAGCTGAGAAAAACAGAACAATAGAGAGAAAAGAATTTTTCCGAGGTACTTCTACAACTCAAATTTAAAAAACTCTAAACAGACGCCTGAAAGGTAATTGTATGGAGCATGCTGTCAAAAAAATTCAGATAAAAAAGATGATCTGGTGATTTATCCCGAATTTTTCCGTCAAGCAGACAGAATCTGTTTCTGGACAGCATGTACCAACTTTTGACCTTTCTTGCAATCTGAGGCTAAACTTGGCACAAAGCTTGAAAAGTAAAGATACAATGATGTTGCTACAGTAGTAACAATCATCAAGACCACTAAGAACCGAAGAAAAGCAAAAAGAAAAACCTAAATTCGTTGCGGGCTGCCTCCCGAAAGCGCTTCTTTAAAGCCCTTAGCTGGGCTTAAAGATTATAGAAGATGCTCTCACAAGAATAAGAATTTTGAAGCAAAAGAGATCATCAAGAAGCAAATATGACACACATTTAAGCCTAACCCCCTTCCTATGCATAGGCATCTCGTAAGAAAATAAATCAAAGAAGCACAAAGTGGCACGCATAGGAAGGTGGAACAAGAACAACTTCAAAACTTTCAACTTAAAGAGAGGAGTTTTAGTAATATGGAAGTTTCAACATCCAAACTTCCCTCTCTCAAAATAATTTTCAGTAGTATCATGAACAACATCAAGAATATAACTATCACATAAATCATGTTGTTCATGAACTGCAAGAACACGTGTATAGTTTTCAACACGGTCTTTAGGATTATAAGATAAATGCAACCCATCACATTGAGCCTTCATAAGAGCAAAGTTCTCCTGACGAGTTGGAGATTTCAAAAAGATAATAGGGCAATCAAGTGTGGGTGAAATAGCAAAAAAATCATGCTTAACATGAGGAACTATAGCAAGTTCATCTCCGTAAGCATCATCCATAGTGGCATCACGGCCATAAGCATAGAAGGCATCAACTTCATCAAAAAGGGATATTTCAAAAGAATCCATAGGATCATAACACTCATATAAGGTAAGAGTCACAGAGTTACTCTCATTAGAAGGTGGACATGGATGGCTCCATTCTTCCTCCTCTTGTTCGTCACTCTCCTCCTCTTTTTCATCCAAGGAGCTTTCAGGTTCAGTAATTTCTTCTTCCATAGAGTCATGCAAAACATTAGTCTCTTCCTTTGGAGGAGAGATTCTCTCAAGATGATTAGTAATATAATAATTCGCATCATAATTTTCCAAACAATAGTTAAGTATAGCAAGAATCTCAGATTTGTAAGGGGCATCATCAATATTTTTAAGAAGAGAAGTAATTTCATAGGCACCCTTATAAGCAACAAATTCTTCTATTTGCTCTGCATCATCAAAATCATAATTTCTCTTAGCATAAGAAGCTAAGGTTTCATCATCATTGTACTCATATTGGAAAGCAAGGTGTTTATGCCTCATAAAGTAACAAGATTCATCCCTGTAGAAAGATACATTATATATTGAGCACAAGTTTCTAGCATAGTCATACAACTGGTGTATTTGTTTCCATAAATGTATCCCCTTTTGAGACAAGCGGTGTTCCTTGTACCACTTTTGTTGATCCTCAGTGAATCCTCCATGCCAATAAGATCTAGTTTCAAAGAAGTCAGACATTGATTGGCAGGTAAGGAACTAGACATACTATTTTTATTATTATTTTTATTTTTGATAAAGGACACTAAAGCAAAAACTGAAAGGTAAACAAACAAGACTAAAAAGCAAAGATAAAAGATAGTGTGCAACTCCCCTATTTTGAAGAGTGGAGTCCCCGGCAACGGCGCCAGAAATTCGCTTGATACAGAGTGGCAACACTCCTCGTTGGTTACCCAAGTGGAAGGTGAGATGCAGTGTAGCAGCAAGTTTCCCTTAGCAAAGATGCTAAGGTTGAGTATCGAACCAATAGGACTCCAAGATATACAAGTAGGTGTCACGGCGCTTGACGTGGACCTTCACACAGATACAAATAACTTTGCTCCCAACGAGTACAGAGGAGTTGTCAATTCCTCTGGCCTTGTTGTTTACAAAGGATCAACGCAAGAGATAAAAGTGGAACTGAAAGTAAAGACTGAAAGTAAACTAAGGGTGTAAACAATAATGTGAAGATAGACCGAGGTCCCGTGATTTTCACTAGTGATGTCTCTCTCCCAAAAGACTATAAAAGTTCTAGCGAGGTAAACAAATCACAGTTGGGCAATTAACAGAATTATGAAGGCACCGCAATGCTAATTATGCTGCAAGGAAAGGAAGGGCTCAAAAGCAATGGGCAGTACGCAAAGGTAAGTAGACCGAAATCCAACTGCATCTACTACGAATCATCCACCTTGAGATATCTATCCATAAAATCTCGCTGGTATTAAGTTGCGAATCCCACCCAAAGTGTAAACTCAAAGAAACAGACAACTGCATTAAAAGAACTTTGCGTAAAGTAAACAATCCTTGCACCCGCGGGTACAAGCACCGTTGTTTTATCCCTGGTGGCAACAACACATCCCCTAGTCTCATGTTTCTCTCACTCAAGCTAGACATCAGGGGGCTGAACCCACAATCAAGCATAACGCTCCCTCTTGGAGTTGCAAGCAAACTACTTGGCCAAAGAAAAGTACTGCAACGGAGAACATGCAAGAATTTACTCAAGAACAAAATATAAAAGAGAAGAACCAAATATATTACTCATCACAATCTGAACATAGTCTCATAATCCATCAGATCCCAGCAAACTCAGCATAGCAACAGCAGAAATTACAAAAGTGCCTCGATCATGTGAGGCAGCTCACGAGGTCTCGAAAGTGGAAGCACAGAGAGGGGAGAGGTACATCACATAGTTACTGGTCACGGACCCATGATCCAAGGGCGACTACTCACGTCACATCCAGGAGGCGTCCATGGCTATGGATGGTCTCCCGAAGGGGGTTCCTCCTCCCGGCAGGGTGCCGGGGCAGCTTCTCCAGGCAGCCCCGATCTTGAAACGGCGGCGGCGACGGTACAGAGGCCAGTTCGCGGAAAAGAGATCGATATTAGAGGTTTCCACCCCGAGGGCTAAATATAGGCGGAGGGGGGTGTCGAGGGGACCCACCAGGCAGCCAGGAGGCCTCCTGGCGCGGCCTTGGTTGGGGCCGCGCCAGGGACCCTCCTGGTCTCCTTGTGGTGGCCCCCCTCCGCTACCTTGGTGATTCCGGAAGCTTCCGGATCGCTGATTTTTTTTCTGATTTTTCCGGATTTTTTGGAGCACTTTTAATGGCCGGAAAACCTGAAATACAAAAACAGCAGAAAACAGCAACTGGAAGCTGGGTGCGCTGGGTTAATAGATTAGTCCAAATATGCTCAAAGGTGTATGAAAGTCCAAGCAAATCATGGCAAAGTCACACAAAACATGCATGGAGCAAGCAGAAATTATAGATACGTTTGGGACGTATCAACATCCCCAAGCTTAATTCCTGCTCGTCCTCGAGTAGGTAAATGATAACAAGCATAATTTCTGTGGTGACATGCCACACAACCATATAAGGACTTTTAAGTAAAGAAATTAAAGCATGCAATTCAATTCAAGTATTAACAAGCAAGAGTCTATATTAGCATTGACACAAGCAACAAAAGAACAAAAGGTGCAAGAGCTCTCGCTGTCCGTGACTCGAATGTCTCCAGATGGTGTTTGCGTGCAAGCAGGGGACTGGGAAAAAGAGAGAAAAAAGGCTGTTGAGAACAACTATCTAATAAAGTTGCACACTTGGTCTCTTTTGGATTCTTATCTTGACTCGTCCCCAGACCACTAGCCAGGTACAAGTCAAACTGATCCACTCCCTTTCGATATTTTGAGCACTCATGCAATGGATGAGCGTGAGCAAGAAAGTTGACACCTAAAAGGCGAAACAGAAAGAAGGTGGAGGAGGAAGACAAAAAGGTGTGAAAGGCTCACATCAATGAGGACAGTCATAGGCGAGAGAAGGCCATATGATAGATATGATGTGAGGAGTAGGGATTGCCATGCAACGGATGCACATGTGACCTAAAAGCTCTCCAAGGAAACTAGTGGGGTGCATCTAACTTGTTTGCTCAAGAAGACCTAGAGCTCGTTTGAGGAGGCTCATCATTGGAATATACAAGCCAAGTTCTATACTGTGAAGGTCCCCACATAGCTATATGCATGATGATGATCTCTATAGAGTACAAGGGATAGAGGATGAAGTACTAGTGTGGATCACTCAAAAGGAATAGTAGTGTGCCCCCTTCTCTCTTTTTATTTTTCTTTTTCTCTTTTTTCTATTTTTTTGTATTTTTTTGGTGGCCTTAATGGCTCTTTCTATTTAACTCTCATTTGTCCTCTTTGGGATCTTTTGATTTTGTCCTCTTTTGAATCTTTTCCTCACTTTAGGGGCAACACTCTATATTTTACAAGAATATAGGAGATCTTTCACACTTTACAAAGGTACTCACATAAAGAAGAAATAACTATCGTGATGCAAATGTATGCCTCTGCCAGGATAGCAGGATATGGAATGATACTAGCGCGTCATGTAGCAATGATTAGGGCAAGGCCCAACTAGCATGCGACTCATCGATCAAGCAAGTAGCATGTATGACATGAAGATCAAGTCATGAGAAGGTGGATGTTGCATGGCAATGTATCTCGGAAAGGCTATGGAAATGCCTTGTAGGTAGGTATGGTGGTTGTTTTCAGGAAAGATATAAGGGGGCTTATGATGACAGAGCGTATCGTGCCAAGGGTTTCGATGCACCGGCGAAGTATGCGCCAACTCTCAAGGTGAGAAAGGGCAATGCACAGTACCGAAGAGGCTAGAAAAAGGATAGGTGGGTGGAAGTGTCAACTTTCGAATACTCACAGTAGTCCCAAGAACTCATGCACTTATTATCGGTAACTCTCAATCTAATCAGGAGGTTCACAAAGAGACAAGTACCCCGAGGAGGAGTGTATGGGGGTTTGGTTATCCTTGCGCATCCTCGACTCATGGTACGTGAGTGTACTCTAGTATTCGAACCCTCCAGAGGTTAGTGATCCATCTAGTAGCTAGAGTTCTCAACAGGGGTTTTTGGTTTTCGAAAAACACACGGATTTCCCAAAATACGACATCTGTCACTAATAGGCTCGAGCTCTTGACACCAAAAGTTCAAACATTACTCTAGTCAATACCTCAAAACTATTGCAAGTTACTACTACAAACAGAATACCAACTTCAACTACCTACTTTCTAGTCAAGACACAAAACTTAGTGCAACAGGAAAACCCTCTAACAAGATAAAACATTAAACCTATAGAAAGTTCAACCTAAAACAAAAGAATATCTCTAGAAAGACTAAAGCACTACAACTAAACAGAGCAGTAGCTAAGAAAAGAAAAGGAACAACTCATAGCTAAAAGAATAAGAATGCAAATTCTATGAGGAATTCTAGTTCAAGCGGAGCATGTATCTCTCCCACAAAAAAGAGTAAGCTGGGGTCTAACTTGTTACTACAGCAAACAAAGAAAGAACAAACCTAGAAAAGTAAAGAGCGAGACGCTCCAAGCATAGCACACAATGCATGAAGTGATAAAAATATAGTGCAACGAGGGACGAACTGATAATTGTTGATGAAGAAGGGGATGCACGGGGGCATCCCCAAGCTTAGACGCTTGAGTCTCCTTGAATATTTATTGGGGGTGCACATGGGCATCCCCAAGCTTAAGCGTTTGACACTCCAAGATCTTCTTTCATCATCTTCCATCGCGCAATTGAAAACTCCCTTCATACATAACTTATGGTAGACTGATTAGAGATGTTAGTGCCCTACTAAAATAATTTTCCTCTACTGCAAATAAAGATTTCCAGGAAGAGCTACTATTTCTCTTGCCTGCCCAAAAGATTTTTCAGAGAAAAAGCAAGCTTAAGGATTGCAAAACCGCGAAAAGAAAAACCGGGGCAGAAGCTGAGAAAAACAGAACAATAGAGAGAAAAGAATTTTTCCGAGGTACTTCTACAACTCAAATTAAAAAAACTCTAAACAGACGCCTGAAAGGTAATTGTATGGAGCATGCTGTCAAAAAAATTCAGATAAAAAAGATGATCTGGTGATTTATCCCGAATTTTTCCGTCAAGCAGACAGAATCTGTTTCTGGACAGCATGTACCAACTTTTGACCTTTCTTGCAATCTGAGGCTAAACTTGGCACAAAGCTTGAAAAGTAAAGATACAATGATGTTGCTGCAGTAGTAACAATCATCAAGACCACTAAGAACCGAAGAAAAGCAAAAAGAAAAACCTAAATTCGTTGCGGGCTGCCTCCCGAAAGCGCTTCTTTAAAGCCCTTAGCTGGGCTTAAAGATTATAGAAGATGCTCTCACAAGAATAAGAATTTTGAAGCAAAAGAGATCATCAAGAAGCAAATATGACACACATTTAAGCCTAACCCCCTTCCTATGCATAGGCATCTCGTAAGAAAATAAATCAAAGAAGCACAAAGTGGCACGCATAGGAAGGTGGAACAAGTACAACTTCAAAACTTTCAACTTAAAGAGAGGAGTTTTAGTAATATGGAAGTTTCAACATCCAAACTTCCCTCTCTCAAAATAATTTTCAGTAGTATCATGAACAACATCAAGAATATAACTATCACATAAATCATGTTGTTCATGAACTGCAAGAACACGTGTATAGTTTTCAACACGGTCTTTAGGATTATAAGATAAATGCAACCCATCACATTGAGCCTTCATAAGAGAAAAGTTCTCCTGACGAGTTGGAGATTTCAAAAAGATAATAGGGCAATCAAGTGTGTGTGAAATAGCAAAAAAATCATGCTTAACATGAGGAACTATAGCAAGTTCATCTCCGTAAGCATCATCCATAGTGGCATCACGGCCATAAGCATAGAAGGCATCAACTTCATCAAAAAGGGATATTTCAAAAGAATCCATAGGATCATAACACTCATATAAGGTAAGAGTCACAGAGTTACTCTCATTAGAAGGTGGACATGGATGGCTCCATTCTTCCTCCTCTTGTTCGTCACTCTCCTCCTCTTTTTCATCCAAGGAGCTTTCAGGTTCAGTAATTTCTTCTTCCATAGAGTCATGCAAAACATTAGTCTCTTCCTTTGGAGGAGAGATTCTCTCAAGATGATTAGTAATATAATAATTCGCATCATAATTTTCCAAACAATAGTTAAGTATAGCAAGAATCTCAGATTTGTAAGGGGCATCATCAATATTTTTAAGAAGAGAAGTAATTTCATAGGCACCCTTATAAGCAACAAATTCTTCTATTTGCTCTGCATCATCAAAATCATAATTTCTCTTAGCATAAGAAGCTAAGGTTTCATCATCATTGTACTCATATTGGAAAGCAAGGTGTTTATGCCTCATAAAGTAACAAGATTCATCCCTGTAGAAAGATACATTATATATTGAGCACAAGTTTCTAGCATAGTCATACAACTGGTGTATTTGTTTCCATAAATGTATCCCCTTTTGAGACAAGCGGTGTTCCTTGTACCACTTTTGTTGATCCTCAGTGAATCCTCCATGCCAATAAGATCTAGTTTCAAAGAAGTCAGACATTGATTGGCAGGTAAGGAACTAGACATACTATTTTTATTATTATTTTTATTTTTGATAAAGGACACTAAAGCAAAAACTGAAAGGTAAACAAACAAGACTAAAAAGCAAAGATAAAAGATAGTGTGCAACTCCCCTATTTTGAAGAGTGGAGTCCCCGGCAACGGCGCCAGAAATTCGCTTGATACAGAGTGGCAACACTCCTCGTTGGTTACCCAAGTGGAAGGTGAGATGCAGTGTAGCAGCAAGTTTCCCTTAGCAAAGATGCTAAGGTTGAGTATCGAACCAATAGGACTCCAAGATATACAAGTAGGTGTCACGGCGCTTGACGTGGACCTTCACACAGATACAAATAACTTTGCTCCCAACGAGTACAGAGGAGTTGTCAATTCCTCCGGCCTTGTTGTTTACAAAGGATCAACGCAAGAGATAAAAGTGGAACTGAAAGTAAAGACTGAAAGTAAACTAAGGGTGTAAACAATAATGTGAAGATAGACCGGGGTCCCGTGATTTTCACTAGTGATGTCTCTCTCCCAAAAGACTATAAAAGTTCTAGCGAGGTAAACAAATCACAGTTGGGCAATTGACAGAATTATGAAGGCACCGCAATGCTAATTATGCTGCAAGGAAAGGAAGGGCTCAAAAGCAATGGGCAGTACGCAAAGGTAAGTAGACCGAAATCCAACTGCATCTACTACGAATCATCCACCTTGAGATATCTATCCATAAAATCTCGCTGGTATTAAGTTGCGAATCCCACCCAAAGTGTAAACTCAAAGAAACAGACAACTGCATTAAAAGAACTTTGCGTAAAGTAAACAATCCTTATACCCGCGGGTACAAGCACCGTTGTTTTATCCCTGGTGGCAACAACACATCCCCTAGTCTCATGTTTCTCTCACTCAAGCTATACATCAAGGGGCTGAACCCACAATCAAGCATAACGCTCCCTCTTGGAGTTGCAAGCAAACTACTTGGCCAAAGCAAAATACTGCAACGGAGAACATGCAAGAATTCACTCAAGAACAAAATATAAAAGAGAAGAACCAAATATATTACTCATCACAATCTGAACATAGTCTCATAATCCATCATATCCCAGCAAACTCAGCATAGCAACAGCAGAAATTACAAAAGTGCCTCGATCATGTGACGCAGCTCACGAGGTCTCGAAAGTGGAAGCACAAAGAGGGGAGAGGTACATCACATAGCTACTGGTCACGGACCCATGGTCCAAGGGGGACTACTCACGGAACATCCGGGGGGCGTCCATGGCTATGGATGGTCTCCCGGCAGGGTGCTGGGGCAGCTTCTCCAGGCAGCCCCGATCTTGAAACGGCGGCGGCGGCGGTACAGAGGTGAGTTCGCGTAAAAGAGATCGATATTAGGGGTTTCCACCCTGAGGGCTAAATATAGGCGGAGAGGGTGTCGAGGCGACCCACCAGGCAGCCAGGAGGCCTCCTGGCGCGGCCTAGGGTGGGGCCGCGCCAGGGACCCTCCTGGTCTCCTGGTGTTGGCCCCCCTCAGCTACCTTGGTGATTCCGGAAGCTTTCGGGTCGCTGATTTTTTATCTGATTTTTCCGGATTTTTTGGAGGACTTTTAATGGCCGGAAAACCTGAAATACAAAAACAGCAAAAAACAGCAATTGGCAGCTGGGTGCACTGGGTTAAAGATTAGTCCAAATATGTTCAAAAGTGTATGAAAGTTCAAGCAAATCATGGAAAAGTCACACAACACATGCATGGAGCAAGCATAAATTATAGATACGTTTGGGACGTATCAGTTGTATAGGTGCACTAGTTCGGCGAAGAGATAGTAAAATATGGGTGATAGGTGTGGCAAAATAAAGTAATATAAATCTTTAATAAAAAGTGCAGCAAGCAAACAAGTGGTAAACAGGAGCACAAACAGTATTGCACTGGTGGAAACAAGGCCTAGGCTTCATACTTTCACTAGTGACAACTCCCAACGACATTAACATAGTCTAATCACATGATTTTCCACTAAAAATGCATTGGAGACGTACTCGGAGTTCATTCCTTTGTGATCAAGAGAAGACGAGAATTATGTAGGGCTACAAAAGCACACCTCAAAGTTCGTAGTTCTCATCTATGGATATCCCAATGTCACCGCGGCCATCCAAAGAGACTACCACAATCATCACAACATATCTCAAGGATAGTCATAGACAAGCACCAAGAGACTCTCAATCTTCAATCAATTCACAAAAGATGAAATCAATCATGATAATATTATTCTAACCCATGTCCAATAGACCGCTGTCACCATGGTCTCGGGGATTATACTAGATAAGATCAAGTGAGTACATCAATCCAAAACATAGAGGAAGGGGAAATATCATGAAATCACCCTAGATTAACATAGCCTATGATCACAACGAAGATTACATCATGGGAGAGAGAATTGACCACATAGCTACTGGTAGAAACCTTAGCCCCGAGGAGGGACTACTCCCGCATCATGGAGGGAGGAAGCAACGTCGATGGAGATGAATCCGGGGGAACTTCCCCGTCTCGGCAGGGTGCCGGCACAGGAATTCTGGTCCCTCAAAGCTTGTCGGCGATGGCGGCGGAGATCGGAATTGCTTATGGTGAAAAAGGTCTGGAATAAGGGTTTTCGCGATGGGAGTATAAATAAGAGCCAAAGCGGGGCACCGGCCGAGGACCTAGTCGCCCAAGCGGCCACGCTGCGCGGGTGGACCGCTGTCTGCGTCAGGAGGGCGCCTGGGGGCTATGGGCCACCCCAGGACTTCATCCTCCGGCTGGAGGACTCTTCTAGAACGGTGATTTTTATATATTTTCCCCGGAATTTTCTGAACACTTTTAATAATGGGAAAACCTGAAATACAAAAACAGCAGAAAACAGAAACTGGCACTGGGGTGCACTGAGTTAATAGGTTAGTCCAAATATGATCAAAAGTGTATGAAAGTGTATCTTAAACATAGAAATATCACAAAAAACATGCATGGAGCAAGCAGAAATAATAGATACGTTTTGGACGTATCACTCCGTCGTGCAAAAGTGTGCGAACTGGGGTTCAGGTTTCTGTCACTCCTGCAATCCACCATAAGCATACTTTATTCACAATGTATTCCCCTAGGTCCTTAAAAAGGCGAAGTGCTATGTAGTTGATGTTCGCACAACACCACTAGAAGAATAACACCACAACTTAAATACCAAACAACACATATTACTTCAACATCATATGACTACTAACAACTAAGCTTCTCCCATGTCCTCAAGAACTAAAAGAACTACTCCCAAGACATAAAAGAGATCATGATCAGCGGTGATAAATATATGATAAACAATCTGGTAATAAAAATACTTCTCCAACAAAACTCAATAGCATTCACCACAAAAGAGTAATCAACACCGGTAGAGTTTAGGGGATTGATAGTGCAAGTTACAACTTGGATTGCAATGGTGAGATGAGATGGTATGAAGACGGAGATGGTGTTGGTGATGGGGACTATGGTGATTATGATCTCGATGATTCCCTTGACGATGGTGATGACAATGAGGACGATCTCCCCCTTTGGGAGGAGTTCTCTCCGGCGGAATCTGCCCGCCGGAAAGGTCTTTTCTTATATGTAGGTTTCCGCCACGGAGCGACGGCGGAACTCTGGAAACTCCCTCTATTCTAGGGTTTTAGGTCACGAGGACGATATAGGCCAAAGGGGGCACGGGGATGGGGCCCACCCCCAGGCGGCCAGGTGGCGCGGCCCAGAGGGGGGCCGCGCCACCAGGGAGCCTGGAGCCCTGGTGCCCCCCCTCTGGGTGACCTTCGACCAGTCTTCGTTATTTCTTCTGAAACTCCTTCCTCGTGATTTTTAGGACATTTGGAGATGTGATGATATGGCCACTCTACGTGCACTTTTCCCCGCTAATTCCTGCGTCTGTTGTTTCTGCACCGGAAAGTTGCAAATCATATAAAACAAGCCAAAACACTATAAGAACATCATCATAATATGAAATATATCAATGAATAGAGGTAAATTATGATGTAAAATAGTGATGTGTTTTGGACGTATCAAATCCCCTGTAACACCCCGGGTGTCATGCAATAGTAACTCAACGGTAATCACCTTGTTAATGGTCATGTCGTCATGATTAAGCAAGGGTTTAATCCACCTTGATCAAGTTGAGCTCAAATCCAACCCAAATTTGTTTTCCAAACAAAGTGCAAATAAAAGTTCAACTAAAAATTGTGAAAACAATTTTATAAAATTCAAAATAATCAGTGGATCATGCCCATGTGGTCATGGATATTTATTGAAATATAAAATAAATCAAACAATTCTAAGAAGCAGCCAAAAGTCACATTAAGTCAGTTGCAGCTCATAAATAAATAGCAAATGATTTTATTAAATCCCCAAACTTTTTGTGCCAACTCCGTGTGGTGCAACACAAATGTACCAACAAGTTTCACTTTGGATGAAAATCATTTGATAGATAAAACAAATAAAAGCAGTGCCAAGTAATCCCATTTGGCTCCGTTTGCAATAAAATGAAACGCAAATAATTTAATTCTGCATCCACACTTTTTGTGGCATCACTATGTGGTGTAACCCTGATATTGGTGATGGTCTCATATTTAATAAAAATGAAATGATGGCTAAAGATGACTAATACAAATAGAAAAGGAAAACAAAAAAACAAAAGGTTAAAGCATAAAGCAATGTTGCGCCTAGTGCGAGAATAACTGGGCCCAGCCCACCACCGTCTGCCCAGCCCCCCTCCCCGTTATTTTTCTTTCTCTTCCCCTATTTCCTCCTCTATATCGCTGGCCATGGCGCCAGACGGGCACAGCCCGTCGCCCTTGAACCTCAAACCGCCCCTCGGTCGCTAGAGGACCTTGGAGGGGATAAGGCCGTCGCCGTGCCCCATGGACGGAGGCAAAAGATCTCCCCCCATGTGCACTCCATGCTCTCTCTCTCTCTTGTTCCCGATCGACAGGCGTCGCCATCGTGGCCGCATCATCGTCATCCCCGTGGCCACTGGCCGTTCCCCGCCACGCCAGGTTGTCTAGGAGGTCAGCCGCTCGACTTCTTCTTATCGCGCTCACAATCGACACCGGGAAGCACCGCATCGCTGTGAATCGCACCGCGAATCGAGCTCCTCCTCCCGCACGGCTGCCGGTGAGTCCCGCTGTGATTCGCCGCCCTCGCTGCTTCCCCGACCTCCCCAAGACCACTGCCTCCTCTACGCCTCGCCGTGACCCCCCCCACTCGAATCCCCCCCTCTCACACTCTAATTTGGTTGTCGTCGGGTCGTGCTCCGTCTTGGTTGTCATGGCATGGGATCGCGCTCCTAGACACGCATGGACGCGCCCCCATGAGCCCTTCACCATGCGCGCCTCGCCTGCAGTGGCCGCACCCCGCTCCGGCCGCCTCTGCTCCCATCTCCGGCCGCCTCTCACCGCCTCACACCGCCGTGACCCCCCTAGCCCCGGCCACCTGCATCCCCGTGTGCACATGCTGGGTTAGCCGTGGGAAAATCCCCACTGACACATGGGACCCCCTTGGATTAGTGTTAAACTAATCCCCCTTCTGACTAAACTCCCATGCTAATAGACTATGTCATTAGGGCCCTCACTGATTAAAATATTTAGATAAAATAAACCCCCAATGTGTCACTTACAGTTGGGGCATCCTGTGTTTTTAAATGAATTAAATTAACTAGATTTCCCATGTGCCAATGACAAATGGACCCCAACCTGTTAAGTTAATACAAATGTTTAGCTTAAAATGTATTAACCCTGAGTGTATTACATGTGGACCCATCCCCCTAATGATTATTTGTTAGATTAAAAATAAACCTTGTTAGCCTCTGAGTCTATGACATTAGGTCCCACCAGTCAGTTTGACCAGTCAAATGCATTGTTGTCGATAATGCTAATTTAATAGTAAAAGTAAATCCATAAATTGATTTTAAATTGATTTAAACTTTAAAAATCGATATCCTTTAATCCGTAACTCCGATGAAAATATTTTATATACCAAAGTTTATCAGAAAATATCACGAATCCGAATACGCTACCCTAATACCCACCGCACCCCTCTAACCTACCAAACGTGGAACATTTCTCCTTTGGTTCATCTGTCTGTTAGACGACCAGACCTGGTAAAACTTTCCGGATGAAAATGTTCTGTATATTAAAGTTGTTCAGAATGGATCAATGAGCACAGATACACTATCCACATGTTTTTCAGATGTCTCTAACACTGCAGACATGGAACCTTCCCCCTCCAGATCATTTGTCCGGTAATCAACCGGTACTGACGAGTCATCCTCGGATAAATTCCCGCTCCACCTAAAATACTTAACACTGCATTAGAACATCGTGTACAACGTGTTGCCATGTCTTGTAATTGTATTGCTTTTATTGTCGTGTATTTATTGTTTCTTCCCCGCTCCTTATTGTCCGGTAGACTTGGCGACCGCTGTCGACGCCCCTGTGATCGACTACTGCGTCAACGACCGTACCCCTACCGTCGAGCTTCCAGGGAAGCAGAGCCATTTTCCTTCCCTAGATATCACGTATCTTTCCCATACATTTCTTGCAGTAGGCATTGTTACTGCTGCTACTACGTTAAAATCCTATTAAATTGCATAGACTGTCATTGTCGCCCCTTGATGTACCTTCCTTTATCCTATGCTGGCTATAAATATGTATATATTATTCAGCAGTGAGCCCTACGCTTTGTTAGTCAGCTAGGATTAGATAGAGGGTCGTGATCACTCTGGGGAGTGAACACGGATACAAAATATATATAACTGCACAGGTGTGACGCCCCCAAAATCAGACCGTGTACAGTAATCATACACGCAAGGTACACGATCGAGATCAGGGGCTCACGGTGAGATATCACAACACAACTCTACAAATAAAAATAATACAAGTTGTTTAATACAAGCCAGGGGCCACGAGGGCTCGAATACAACAGCTCGAGAGCACAAAGTCAGCGGAAGCAATAGTATCTGAGTACAGACACAAGGATACAAGGTTGCCTTAAGAAGGCTAGCACAAATACCAACAACGATCGAACAGGCGAGGCCTCCGGCCTGGGAACCTCCAAACTACTCCTGGTCAAAGGGGAACTCGGCGTCGTAGAAGGCATCGGGGATCTTCATGTTGCGGTGGTCGGCATCGGGGATCTCCTGCTTCTGGGCTCCAAGGCTCCGACGTTGACTGCAGCGGCCGATCAGGCAAAACAATAAAAGGGGAAAAATAAAGCAGGTGAGTATCTAGCATACCCGCGAGTCTTACGTTCGCTACTAAGCATTTATGCATTTGTATCAAATGGAAAGGGGAGGCTGTATATAGTGGACTGCAAGGTAGAAAGTTCAGAGCAAGGAAGAGAAGCTAGGCCTATCGAAGACTAGCATCTTCCGACGAGTCTTGCAGCATGAGGTAAGAATCAGCCAACAGTTTAATATAACAGTAATGAAAGTAACAATGCAGCAGAAGTTGCTGCAGCATTGTATAATAATAAGTTGTAATCATAATTAACAATGCCTCTGAGTTCCCTCCCGCGACATCCCCGCGAGGGAGAAAACCCGGAACCAACAGTTTAATAGTAGTAGTTTGTAGTGATAGGATCTGGCTTCAGCATAAAGCGTCCTGTTACCGTGGACACGGCTATCGATAGATTAATCTTTTCTGCAGGGGTGCACTAGTGTGTCACTACACGCTCGGATCTCCAGGGTGGCGTACACCTGGTTAGGGAGCACCCCACCGAGGCTATCCGACACAACGCAGTCCATCCTACGACTCATCAGAGAGGTCCCCGCCGGTCTACAGCCCTAAGTGCAAGGGGGTCATGGGCCTAACACCCCTCGCTCTCCGGGTCGTTGCGAGAAGGGTGAATTCCAACGCCGCAGCGCGATCCGTCCCTGCCGCAATGCTGAACTGGACGTCTTTCAGAGCTTTCGAACGAGGCTACATTGCGAAGGCGCCCAAACGCGTAATCCCACGTATAGGTAGTGCGTACAAGCCAAAAGGCTACTCAAGTCATCCGCCGAACCCGTTAAGCATTTTATTAATTTTCTGACAAGACAACCGTTATCATTGCCCCTTATTGAATGAGTCGCGGACAACGACAGCAGTCAGGACCACCAGTAACGTCGGTGCCTGCTCTGACGTCCCACCAACTCGTGCGGTTACCAATAAGGTGAACCGTCTCCTTACCTTGTCTCGCGTTTGCTCCGAAGAGCTCGACTTTCGTACAACAGGAAATCCTTCGGCCACGAACAGTACCAGGCCCGCCGCACACCGGTGGATTACACCTGACCTGTCGTTCCGCTAAGATAACCTGCGCGGGCACCGTTGGGTCACCCGACTCCTTACCTGTAAGGACACCAGTTGATTCGAGTGCCTACCATCGAGTGGAACCAGGAGGAATCACCCTCGATGGTACACTTGAAGAGGTTCGACAAAGACATCAGCGGAATGAACTAAAGAGGAATATTCTCGTATCACCCCGGTGGTGCCGAGACACCAGCGGAATGAACTAAAGAGGAATACCCTCGTATCATCCCAGTGATGCTACGCTACCGAGACGACGAGAGTGAAATACGAGTCCATCCACTCGTAAGTCATACTCGAAGCGACTCGGCAGAGTCTCGCCGTTGTAGGTTCCCTAGGGCGTCTATATTGATCCGTACCTGTTGCAGTTATAATATTTTGTAATCCGCGGTCACTCACCAGAGTGGTCACGGCCCGCTATCTAATCCTAGCTAACAATGCGCAGGGTTTACTGCTGAATATTATATATATTTATAAGGCAGCATTGGATATAGGAAGGTACATCAAGGGGCGACAAAAACATGCTATGCAATTGAATAGGATTGTAACGTAGCAGCAGCAGTAACCATGCCTAGTGCAAGAAAAGTACGGAAAGGTAGGTGATATCTGGGGAAGGAAAATGGCTCTGCTTGCCTGGAAGCTCGAAGGTAGGGTACGGTCGTCGACGAAGTAGTCGTACTCGGCAACGATGTCATCGGCGGCAGCAACGAGGTCTATCGGAGAATAAAAGGGGGGGAGAAATGATAAATACACAGCAATAATAACAATACAATTGTATGACATAGCAGATATAAAGCAACGGGGCTCTAACATAGTGTTCAAGGATTTGCTCGGAGCAGGAATTTATCAGGGGATGATTCATCAGTACCGATTGATTACCGGACCGATGATCCGGAGGGGGAAGGTTCCATGTCTGCAGTGTTAGAGACATCTGACAAACATACGGATAGTGTATCCGTGTTCGTTGATCCATTCTGAACAACTTTCATGTTCAGAACAATTTCATCCGGAAAGTTTTACCGGCTCCGGTCGTCTGACAAACAAATGAACCGGAGGAGAAATGTTCCTCATTCGGTAGGTTAGAGGGGTGCGGTGGGTATACGGGTAGCGTATCCGTACTCTTTGTATTATTCTGATCAACTTTCATGTAGAAAGTATTTTGATCTGAGCTACGGTATATTTTATATTATTTTCTAAAGTTTTAAATGATTTTCTTTATTGTCGGGAATTATTTTAATTCACAAATATTTAGTTAAATATTTTTATATCCGGACAGAGCCAGCCACAGTCAATGACATGTGGGTCCAGTGGGGTCAAGTCACAGGTTCAAAGTGCGACCCACATGTCATTGACCCACTTTGGGTTTTTGCTAAAATTTCACTAAGTCTAGAGTTTCCGAAGCAATATTCAACAGGCTATAACACATTATTTATAGCTCCTATGAATTAATGTACTATATCAAAGTTTATTAGTTTTATGTGCTCTTTCATATGGTAAAAGTTTTATCCCTAAAATATTTCATCTACTTTATTATTACATTGCCTAAACAGTACTACAGATTGTTAATTACACACTACGGTTATTTGATTTAATCTTTGCAGGTTAATAGCTAATGATCTGTAGCCCAAATGAGGATGGTTCCTATGGATGATTTGTCACATATCATGTCTAATATCATGTTATGGGTTCAATTGGCTTAAAAGGTTTCACAAAATATTTTTGCGCTGCCCTAAAGTAGCAACCAGAATACCAGATTTTCTGTCAAATGTCAGATTAACAGAAATCCGCATTTCTCAAATTTTGTAGGATTGAACCTAGGCAGTATCTTAAGATGGTCCAATGGTGACATCTGATCTTTGGAAAGTGTACAATCTGCCCATATATATTTTATACATGTTAAAGGTTGTCTGCAGGTTGTTTATTGCTGTCAAAAGAGGCATCCCGTAGCTACCACCAACACTTTGTAAAATTCTCAGCTTCCTTCGGTAGAAAATCAACAGCAACAGTTATACAGCAGACAGCAGCCGTCAGGCCGGCCACATGCACGGGTGCAGGGGGAGGTGGTTGGGCCAGCGGCGAGGCCGGCCAGGGAAATGGAAGGGCAGAGGGGCCAGGGGGAGCGGGTTTTCTCACAGGGGGAGCAGGGTCGCAGCTGGGCGAGGTCGTCGTTGAGGTGGCCGGGGGCACCGAGTGGCGGC
Organism: Bromus sterilis; assembly: GCA_950022295.1. Lineage (NCBI taxonomy): Eukaryota > Viridiplantae > Streptophyta > Magnoliopsida > Poales > Poaceae > Bromus > Bromus sterilis. The sequence goes on along the minus strand of OX465596.1, from coordinate 109,179,596 downwards.
CGAAACGAGGAGCGCGGGCGGAGGCGTCCAGGACGGCGGCGCGGCAAGGCCACGCAGGGGAGAGCACACCGAGAGGCGCCGGAGGTCGCGGCGGCGTTCATGGCGGCGAGCACCGGGGTCGCAGGGGCGTGGGGGGGCGCCGGAGCCAGGGGTGCGGCGGCGCGTCGCGGAGCCGTGGCGGTCCGCCGGGGTGGAGGGAGTTCGGGGGCGGGGCCGGGGTCGCCGGCGGTGGTCGGCGCAGCCGCCGCAGGGGCCAGGAGGAAGAGGGGATCGGGATGGGAGAGGGGAGCCGAGCGAGAGAGGAGATGGGGGGAGGAGCCGGCTCGGGCTAGGTCTAGGGGGAGGCCATGTGGACCGGGGTGGGGGGGCAGTGGGGTTGGGCCGGGTGGGCTGAGGGGAGGGGGAAAGGTTTGCCAGGGCGATTTTTAGTTTAGTTTTCTTTTTCTTTTTTTTTCTTTATATTATTTTTGTTTGTAATTATTTTAATAGGCTAGGCATTTTTATAAAATACAATGCATGCGCTACAATTAGTACTGCATCAAACAAGAGTGCCACAAAAAGAATTGGGCTTTAATAAACTCTTTTAATAATTGTTTGGAATTTGCAAATGGCAATTGGTGCTGTCCTGCTGCCATAAAGAATTGTTTGGATTTTTCAGAGGCATAACAAATAACCACAATCACGTGGACATGGCCCACTGATTATTAGTGATTTTATAAAAGTGGTTTCACAATTTTTGGACAATATTTAATTGTCACCTAGGTTTTAATATTGCACCCAAGGCATTTCAAGATTTGATTTGAATTCAAATGAAAAGGGTTGGACTTTTTATTGATTCATGATGAACAAGGTCCACGATCACATTGCTTTTGAATATCACCCAACATGATTATTGAAAGGATCAATGCAAAGGTGATCAAAGTGAAATTAGCAACAGTGATTTGACTGTAGCAAAAGGATTACTGTTCTAACAACAGTGATTACTGTTGGGTTACTGTAGCGTGACACCCGGGGTGTTACAACAGGTACGGTACAATGCTGACACCGCCTAAGGCCCCTACCTCGGCTTTGCCGAGCCACATCAAGTGCGAGCTATCGAGGAGTAATCCTCGTAATCCACTCGTTGTTGACTCTGTATAGCCGCCGTAGGGTCTTGGACCACGGTTTTCCTTAAGGTAAGAGTCAGGAGACCCAACGGTGCCAGCGAGCGGTATTGCGTCGGTAACAACAAGGAGGGTACGACCGACATTACTGGCGTGCTTGGCCCCTGCTCGTATCTCGTGAGAGTTACCAAACCACGAAAATTCGAGCTCTACCAAGAGCACATGCGAGACAAGGTAAGGAGACGGTTCACCTTGTTGGTAACCGTGTGATTTGACGGGACGACAAGGCAGGCCCCGACGTACTGGTGGTCCTTGTTGTTGTTCGTTGTCCGTTGTGTTGTTAGTCAAACAATGACAATGGTTGTCTACGAGATAATATTAAAATGCTAATTGGTTCGGTGGATGACTTGAGAGGCTCGTTGGTCTGTATGCACTACCTTCACGTGGGATAAGGATTTATGGGCTCCCCTGCGTTGTAGTTCATTCGAAAGCTCTTCAGATGTCAGCAATACCGCGGCCTACGCCGGGAAGTGGTGTGTCTTCTTCGCTCGAGCGGTGTATTTTGGATTTGCTTTTGCTTCACCGGCCAGCCGAAAACCGTTCAGGAGAGTGAAGGGTGAGGGTCATATACCCCCGATCGCATAGGATATAGTCCGGCGGATGGCCTCTCTGTTGAGCCTAGGATGGGTTGCGGCGTGTCGGATTTGCTTTGGTGGAGCGTTCCCTAACAAGGTGCCTGCCACCCTGGAGATCTGATCGTGCAGGTTGAACAGTAGTGCACCCCTGCAGGGAGTTTGATCTATTCGGATAGCTGTGTCCACAGTAACATGACGCTTTATGCTGAAGCCAGATCCTACTACTACAAACTACTACTATTAAACTGTTGGTTTCGGGTTTTCTTCCTTTCAGGGAGTCTAGGAAGGGAACTCGGAGGCATTTATAATTGTTAATTATTACAACTTACTATTATACAATGTTGCAGCAACTTCTGATGCATTTTTACTTTATGCTTTATATGAACTGTTGGTTGTTCTCTTCTTGTGCTGCAAGACACGTCGGAAGATGCTAGTCTTCGATAGGCCTAGCTTCTCATGCTTATTCTGACTTTCTACCTTGCAGTCCACTATATACAGCCTCCTGATACGTCCAAAACGTATCTAAAATTTATGCTTCCTCCATGCCTCTTTTGTGTGATATTGCTATGTTATTGATGAACTTCCATACACTTTTGATCATATTTGCACTAACCTATTAACTCAGTGCACCCCAGTGTCACTTCCTGTTTTCTGCTGTTTTTCTATTTCAGGTTTCCCCCATACTAAAAGTGCTCCAAAAATTCGGGAAAACTGCAATAAAAAATTAGCGCTTCGGAAGCTTCAGGAATCACCCAGGAGAGGCCAGAGGGGACCCACCAGGCGCCCTCCCGGCGCGCCCTATGGTGGGGCCGCGCTAGTGGGCACCTGGACCCCTGGTGGGCCCCCTGGCTGCCCCCCTTCGCCCATATATTCTCCGTGACGCGAAAGACCCATAGAAGGAACCCTTTTTCTCGATCTCTCCTCTGTTCCGCCGCTGCTGCGCTTCCAAGATTGGGAGCACCAAGAGACCTCTTCCCGGCACCCTGCCGGAGGGAGGAACCACCTCCGGGAGCTTCTCCACCACCATGGATTCTTCCCGGATGAACCGTGAGTAGTCCACCTTGGACCATGGGTCTATGATCAGTAGCTATGTGATGTTCTCCTCCCTCTTTGTTCTTCATGGATTAGACCTCGTGAGCTGCCCTACATGATCGAGGCACATAGGTAATCTTTCTGCTGTTGCTATGTTGAGTTTGCTAGGATCGATGGATTATGAGACTATGTTCAGATTGTGTTTGAGTAATATATTTGATTCTCCTCTTTTATATTTATGTTCTTGAGTAATTCTTGCATGTTCTCCGTTGCTGTTTAATTCTTTAGCCAAGTAGTAGGTAGTGACTCCAAGAGGGAGCGTTATGCATGATTGTGGGTTCATGCCCCTGATGACTAGCTTGAGTGACAGAAACATGAGTCTAGGGGATGTGTTGTTGACACAAGGGGGAAAACAACGGTGCTTGTAGTTGCGGGTGCAAGGATTGTTTACTTTACGCAAAGTTCTTTAATGCAGTTGTCTGTTGCTTTGAGTTTACACTTTGGGTGGGATTCGCAACTTAATACCAGCGAGATGTTCTGGATAGATATCTCAAGGTGGATGATTAGTAGGTAGATGCAGACGGATTTCGGTCTACTTGTCTTGGCATACCGCCCATGCTTTTGAGCCTCTTCCTTTCTTTATAGCATAGTTAGCATTGGTTTGCGCACATAATCTTGTCAATTGCCCAGTTGTAATTTGTTTACCTCGCATGGCTATTTTATTGCCTTTTGGGAGAGAGATATCACTAGTGAACATTATAGGATCCCGGTCCATATTTCCAATATTGTTTACACCCACTATTTATTTACTGCTTTATTTATTTTTCCGTTGCTATCACTATCACTATTATCCCGTGCGTTTGACCCTTTGTAAACAACAAGGCCGGAGGGATTGACAACCTCTCTGAACTCGTTGGGAGCAAAGTTATCTGTTGTGTGTGCAGGTCTTGGAGAAGCAAGTGATTCTTTTCAAACGGCGCATCACCTGTCGATCCACCTACTTATCGTTGTTGTAGTCCTGCTGTAAACGAACCTTGGTATCTTCACCGAGGGAAATTGCTTCTATCTACATCTCAACCTTCCACTTTGGGTAACCAACGAGGGGGCGAGAAATCGTACCATCAAAAGAAATTTATGGCGCCGTTGTCGGGGACTCCGCTCTGCAAGATAGGGGAGTTGCACACTATCTTTTATCTTGGTTTTTTAGTCTTGTTAGTTTACCTTTCAGTTTTTATCTTTTTGTCCTTTGTCAAAAATTAAAAAAAATAGTATGTCTAGTTCCTTACTTGCCAATCAATGTCTGACTTCTTTGAAACCAGATCTTATTGGCATGGAGAATTCACCGAGGATCAACAAAAGTGGTACAAGGAACACCGCTTTTCTCAAAAGGGGATACACTTATGGAAACAAATACACCAGTTGTATGAGTATGCTAGAAATTTATGCTCAATATATAATATATCTTTCTGCAAGGATGAATCTTGTTGCTTTGTGAGGCACAAACACCTTGCTTTCCAATGTGAGTACAATGATGATGAAACCTTAGCTTCTTATGCTAAGAGAAACTATGATTTTTATGATGAAGAGGAAATAGAAGAATTTGTTGCTTATAAGGGTGCCTATGAAATTACTTCTCTTCTAAAAAAATTGATGATGCCCCTTAAAAATCTGAGAGTCTTGCTATACTTAACTATTGTTTGGAAAATTATGATGCAAATTTTTATATTACTAATAAACTTGAGAGAATCTCTCCCCCAAAGGAAGAGACTAATGATTTGCAGGACTCTACGGAAGAAGAAATTGATGAACCTGAAAGCTCCTTGGATGAAAAAGAGGAGGAGAGTGACGAACAAAAGGATGAAGAATGGAACCATCCACGTCTACCTTCTAATGAGAGTAACTCTTTGACTCTTACCTTATATGAGTGTTATGATCCCATGGATTCTTTTGAAATATCCCTTTTTGATGAAGTTGATGCCTTCTATGCTTATGGCCGTGATGCCACTGTGGATGATGCTTACGAAGATGAACTTGCTATAGTTCCTCATGTTAAGCATGAATTTTTTGCTATTGCACCCACACTTGATTGCCCTATTATCCTTTTGAAATCTCCAACTCATATTCCGGAGAACTATGCTCTTATTGAGGCTCAATGTGATGGCTTGAATTTATCTTATGATCCTAAAGACCGTGTTGAAAACTATACACGTGTGCTTGTAGGCCTTGAACAACATGATTTATGTGATAGTAATATTCCTGATGTTGTTCATGACACTACTGAAAATTACTTTGAGAGAGCAAAGTTTGGTTATAGAAACTCCCATGTTACAAAAACTATTCTCTTTATGTTGAAAGTTTTGAAGTTGTTCTTGTCCCACCTTCCTATGCTTGTCACTTTGTGCTTCTTTGATATATTTTCTTACAAGATGCCTATGCATAGGAAGTGGGTTAGGCTTAAATTTGTTCCATATTTTCTTCTCGATTCTCTCTTTTGCTTCAAATCCATATTCTTATAAGAGCATCTTTTATTATCTTTAAGCCTTGCTAATGGCTTTAAAGAAGCGCTTTCGGGTGGCAGCCCGCAACAAATTTAGGATTTCCTTTTTGTTTTTCTTCTGTTTTTAGTGGTCTTGATGATTGTTACTACTGTAGCAACATCATTGTATCTTTACTTTTCAAGATTTGTGCCAATTATAGCCTCATATGACAAGGGAAGTGAAAGTTGTGACATGATGTCCAGAAAAGAGATTATGTCCTCGTGACAGGAAAAATCACAGAAAAATCCCAATTCATCTTTTTGAGCTCAAATTTTTACACAGAGTGCTCTATAGAATTATGGAACTTTCGTAAGTTCTGAGTTTTTTATTTGAGTTGCAGAAGTATCCTAAAAAATTATTTACTACCTGCTGGTCTGTTTTTCACAGATTCTGTCCTGTTTTGCCTCTTCTTCGTTTTGCAAACCTTAAGCTTGCTTTTTCTTTGCAAAAACTTTTTGGAAATCTTGATAAACAGTAGCTCTTCAAAAATATCCTTATTTACAGTAGAGAAAAATTTATTTTATTATGGGTACTAACCTCGCTAATCAGATTATGATGAGTTATGTATGAAGGGAGTTTTCAAGTGTGTGAGGGAAGATGGTGAAAGAAGATTCAGGAGTGTCAAGCGCTCAAGCTTGGGGATGCCCCCATGCATCCCCAAGAAATATTCAAGGAGACTCAAGCATCTAAGATTCTGGATGCCCCCGTGCATCCCCTTCTCCTTCAACAATTATCAGTTCGTCTTTCGTTTCACTATAATTTTATCACTTCATACGTTATGTGCTATGCTTGGAGCGTCTCGCTCTTAGGTTTTATTTTTAGTTTTCTTTAGCTTTGCTTGCTGTTCATAACAATTTAGAACCCAGCTTTCTTTGTGTGGGAGAGAAACACGCTCCACTTTCAAAATCTAGAACACAACATAGGATTCTTCATGCTTATCTTTGCGGTGTGTGTTCTTTATCTTTTCATAGCTACTGCCAAGTCTAGCTCTTAGTTTTCATGCTTATATTTTTAAGAGATTTTGTTTAGTTTGATTCTGGAACTCTCTTGAGTTTTCATGTTTATCTTATTTAGAGAGTTTGCCTGTTGCACATAGTTGTGTGTCTTGACTTGAACTAGGTAATTGAGGTTGCTATTCTTTTGTAGTAGTAACTTGCAATAGTTTTGAGGTAATACCTTGAGTAATGTTTGGACTTTTGGTGTCAAGAGATTTAGCCTATTAGTGATAGATGTCGTACTTTGGGAAATCCGTGTTTATTTTCAAAACTTACAAAATTAGTTGAGAACTTTAGCTACTAGATGGATCACTACTCTTTGGAGGGATCGAATATTAGAGTAAACTCATGTACCATGAGTCGAAGATGCGCAAGGATAACCAAACCCCCATACACTCCTCCTCGGGGTACTTGTATCTTTGTGAAACCTCCTTATTAGATTGAGAGTTACCGATAATAAGTTCATGATTTCTTCGGACTAATGTGAGTATTCGAAAGTTGACACTTCCACCTTCCCATATTTTTCTAGCCTCTCTTGTGTCGTGCATTGCTTTGTTCTCACTCCGAGAGTTGGCGTCCACCTTCTCCGGTACATCCAAACCCTTGGAATGATACGCTCTGTCATCATAAACCCCCTTATATCCTTCCTCAAAACAGCCACAATACCTACCTATCATGGTATTTCCATAGCCTTTCCGAGATACATTGCCATGCAACATCCACCTTCTCATGACTTGATCCTCATGTCATACATGCTACTTGCTTGATCGATGAGCCGCATGCTAGTTGGGCCTTGCCCTAATCATTGCTACATGGCGCGCTAGTATCATTGCATATCCTGCTACACTGGCAGAGGCATACATTTGCATACTTCATGATAGTTACATCTTCTTTATGATTTGATTACTTTTGTAAAGTGTGAAAGATATTCTATAATTCTTGTAATATATAGATTGTTGCACCTAAAGTGAGGAAAAGATCCCAAAGAGGGCAAAATCAAAAGATCCCAAAGAGGAAAAATGAGAGAGAAATAGAAAGAGCCATTGAGGCCACCAAAAAAAAGAGAAAAGAGAGAAAAATGAATAAAAAGAGAGGAGGGGGCACACTACTATTCCTTTTGAGAGATCCACACTCGTAATCCATCTTATATCTTGTAATTCATAGAGATTATCATTCATGCATATAGCTATGTGGGGACCTTCACACTATAGAACTTGGCTTTTATATTCCAATGATGAGCCTCCTCAAATGAGCTCTAGGTCTTCTTGAGCAAGCAAGTTGGATGCACCACCACTAGTTCCATTGGAGAGCTTACCTTAGCTCATATGTGCATCTGTTGCATGGCAATCCCTACTCCTCACATCATATCTATCATTTGGCTTTCTCTCTCCTATGATTGTCCTCATTGATGTCAGCCCTTCTCACCTTTTTGACTTCCTCCTCCACCATATTCTCTCTTTGCCATCCTAAGTGTCAACTTTCTTGCTTACGCTCATCCATTGCATGAGTGCTCAAAATGTCGAAAAGGAGTGGATCATTTTGACTTGTACCAGGCTAGTGGTCTAGGGATGAGTCAAGATAAGATTCCAAAGAAGACCAAGTGTGAAACTTTAGTAGATTGAATTCTCAACACAAAAAAATACTTTTTCTCGTATATCCCTATCCCCTTTCTTGCACGCAAACACCATTTGGACACATTCGAGTCAAGGATAGCGAGAGCTCTTGAACCTTTATGTTCTTATGTTGCTTGTTTCAATGCTAAATATAGATTCTTGCCTGTTATGACTTGAATTGAATAACATGCCTTGATTGCTTTACTTAAAATTTCTTATATGGTTGTTAGCATGTCACCACAGAAATTATGCTTTTATCATTTACCTACTCGAGCTCAAGCAGGAATTAAGCTTGGGGATGTTGATACGTCCAAAACGTATCTATAATTTCTGCTTACTCCATGCTTCTTTTGTATGATATTGCTATGTTATTGATGAACTTCCATACACTTTTGATCATATTTGGACTAACCTATTAACTCAGTGCACCCCAGTTCCAGTTCCTGTTTTCTGCTGTTTTTCTATTTCAGGTTTCCCCCATATTAAAAGTGCTCCAAAAAATCAGTAAAAATCCAATAAAAAATCAGCGCTTCGGAAGCTTCGGGGATCACCAAGGAGGGGCCACAGGGGACCCACCAGGGCCCCAGGTGCCCTTCCGGCACTCCCTAGGGTGGTGTCGCGCCAGGGGGCCGCCTGGACCCCTGGTGGCCCCCCTGGCTGCCCCCTTCACCCATATATTCTCCGTGACGCGAAACCCCCGAAGAAGGAACCCTTTTCGCAATCTGTCCTCTGTTCCGCCGCCTTCGCGCTTACAAGATCGGGAGCACCAGGAGACCTCTTCCTGGCACCCTGCCGGAGAGGAACCACTTCCGGGAGCTTCTCCACCACCATGGATGCTTCCTGGATGAACCGTGAGTAGTCCACCTTGGACCATGGGTCTATGATTAGTAGCTATGTGATGTTCTCCTCCCCTCTTTGTTCTTCATGGATTAGACCTCGTGAGCTGCCCTACATGATCGAGGCACATATGTAATCCTTCTGCTGTTGCTATGTTGTGTTTGCTGGGATCCGATGGATTATGAGACTATGTTCAGATTGTGTTTGAGTAATATATTTGATTCTCCTCTTTTATGTTTATGTTCTTGAGTAATTCTTGCATTATCTCCGTTGCTGTTTATTGCTTCGGCCAAGTAGTAGGTATTGACTCCTAGAGGGAGCGTTATGCATGATTGTGGGTTCATGCCCCTGAGAACTAGCTTGAGTGATAGAAACATGAGTCTAGGGGATGTGTTGTTGCCACAAGGGGGAAAACAACGGTGCTTGTACTTGCGGGTGCAAGGATTGTTTACTTTATGCAAAGTTCTTTAATGCAGTTGTCTGTTGCTTTTGAGTTTCAACTTTGGGTGGGATTCACAACTTAATACCAGCGAAATGTTCTGGATAGATATCTCAAAGTGGATGATTAGTAGGTATATGCAGATGGCTTTCGGTCTACTTGTCTTGGCGTACTGCACATGCTTTTGAGCCTCTTCCTTTCTTTATAGCATAATTAGCATTGGTTTGCGCACATAATCCTGTCAATTGCCCAGCTGTAATTTGTTTACCTCGCATGGCTATTTAATCGTCTTTTGGGAGAGAGACATCACTAGTGAACATCATAGGATCCCGGTCCATATTTCAAATACTGTTTACACCCACTATTTATTTACTTCTTTATTTACTTTTCCGTTGTTATCACTATCACTATTATCCCGTGCGTTTGACCCTTTGTAAACGACAAGGCCGAAGGGATTGACAACCTCTCTGAACTCGTTGGGAGCAAAGTTATCTATTGTGTGTGCAGGTCCAGGAGAAGCAAGTGATTATTTTCAAACGGCGCAACACTTGCCGAACAACCTACTTATCGTTGCTAGAGTCCTGCTGTAAACGAACTTTGGTATCTTCACCGAGGGAAATTGCTGCTATGTACATCTCAACCTTCCACTTTGGGTAACCAATGAGGGGGCGATAAATCGTACCTTCACCTCCCCTTCCCATTTGATACAAATGCATAAATGCTTACTAGCGGACGTAAGACTCGCGGGTATGCTAGATACTCACCCTTGCTTTATTTCCCCATTTTTGTTCTGCCTGATCGGCCGCTGCAATCGACGTTGGAGCCCAGGAGCAGGAGTACCCCAGAGGCGGATACTACTACGTCGAGACCCCCGCTGACCAGGACGAGGAGTAGTTTCGGAGGTTCCCAGGCAGGAGGCCTCGCCTTTTCGATCGTTGTTGTTTTTGTGCTAGGCTTCTTAAGGTAGATCATGTGTACCCTGTGTCTGTACTCACATAATATTGCTTCCGCTACCTTTGTGCTTTCGAGCTGTTGTATTCGAGTCCTCGTGGCCCCTGGCTTGTATTAAACAACTTGTATTATTTTATTTGTAGAGTTGTCTTGTGATATCTCACCGTGAGTCCCTAATCTCGATTGTGTACCTTGCGTGTATGATTACTGTACACGGTCCGATTTTGGGGGTGTCACAAGTTGGTATTAGAGCCGACTGCCTGTAGGAAACCCCCTTCCAACTCCTTGGTCAAAGTCGAGTCTAGTCTTTGCAAAATTACTTTACTAATAGTGTCGTGTGGCTTATCGGCCCACGTCGCAAACTGGGTGGTATTAGGATCTTTTTCTCCGCACCTTTACTCTAGGATTCTACTCTCTTACCCTTTCGGGAAATTTTTCTAACTCTGACACTAGGATGTCATGGTTGCATCTACCCGGAGTGCCCTCAACACAGAAGATGACCTGATTCACCAGAAGATGCCGAAGATACTCACCGATGAATTGCCGAGACCCTATGTGCCCATCGCCCTTGCAATCCCATGCCACCGATAAGTACGTATGGATAATTACCTATACTTTCCGATCATCTGTTCAATCCCAGTTTCTCTTGTTGTTGTAGGTTACGTCGAAATACTCTTCGATGTTTTGAGAATCCTTCGTGTTTGCTGTCTTGCAGGTTCTGTTCACAATGCGGATAATTCCTCACGCTTATCGAGGGTCCGTTCATCCCTAGTTGTTCATGTGATTCTAAAATACTTTGAAATACTTTCTGACTCCCGTGAATCCATCTGCAGCCTTATTATTTTGGAGATTCTTCTTACCTGCTTACCCTATGGTTAATTCCACATGTCTACTATTCTTCATTAACATCCCTCGTCTTTTCCATACTGACCTTATGGAAATTATCGTGTGCGCGAATGCACACAGTCATCGGTTAACCCTATGAATTCATTCTTCTGGCTCAGACGTCATTCCGGACATGAGATGGATCTCAGTGACTCAAACCTTCCTTGATTGTCCGTATTTTTGACATCGTAATTCCTTTGTACTCCAGTGTCGAACTATTCATATGCTTCTATCTCTGATGCCTTTGTATTCTTTCTCCTTATGTTGAGTACTGATACTCACACCAGACTCTCTGTACCCCACCTGACCTTTTGGTTGATTACTACCTACCATCCCCTTGTGTCCTAAGTCATTCCTGAATTGTCCTGATATCAGATGCCTCGGGCGAATGATATCATCTACTCGGTGTCGTCGGCCTTCTACTTTCGAACTGGTATACCTCGCTTATGATGTTTGTTGTATGGGTTTTCAAAATTCCCCGATGGGTTAACCCTATGCTTCCCCTAATTTGTATGAACCCAAACTTTATGCGGGTTATACTCTACTGGCCTCCCGTCAGATGAGCTTGCAATCCTACCACATCCCCGAAAGCGAGAAGTGAATGAGGGGTTGTGCATTGATGAAGTTGGAGTTGACCCTGAACTTTTGTGTTCATGCCCTTGGATATTATGTAGAACTTATCATGAAAGCTTTTTGTAAAGATAATTAACCCCATTGTTATAAATTCTTCTACACCTATGATCCACCATTCTACCTTCGAGTATTACCCCTGGTATCTCAAGGAAATCATGCCTTTGCACTACATCTTATGAATTGTGATGAAACAATGCCTATCCCTGACATAGCCATTTCATGGTTCTGGGTTATCATCAACCGGGAACACTGAATACTTTTGCTTCACCCTTCCTTTTTCTTGATGTCGCCGTTGTTCGATTGTATTTTCTTGAAACCTTTTGACATGATGTGTCTTGGTCATCATCGACATTTTGACTTCTCCCAAGTGTTACTTGGATGCATCGTGAGAAATACCATCCTTGCCCTTCGATGATTTGTGTTATCATCGACAACCTTCTTTGACCCCCGCCAATACAAACTTGGTCATATATATCTTGCTCTGCTTTCCCTTGGGAAAGATATAGACGTGATACTTGTGTATCATTACATTTTCCCTTCCATTGGTCTGATTAATCGTATACTCACATCTTCCCTTTCATTGGTCTGTTTAACCTTTCTTGTAATGTGTCTTGTCGGAGAAGTGATAATTCCCTGCTTATGTAAACACTTCGGATTACTACTTTGTCTGTACCACCTGTTACTATTGTCGATAACCTTTCGATAAGCACCGATGGACGAGAACTTTGCCTACTGGTCTGCCTCGTCTTAACGAGCAGGAAAACAGTTCTCTTTGTCCCTCGCCCTTGGTACCGACGTTGTTGCCGACATAGCTAACAAGCTGTTCTCGGACTTACCTTGCAACTTGATCGCATTGTTTGTCACCACCCTTCTTATTCAATGTGGGCCCATAACCCACAGTTCCACAGGATCAAAACCTGAATCTCTTGTACCTTTCTGTTCTCAAGGTTATTTCTCTTGCTTGACCTCGTATGCAACTCACGAGTCCTCTACCTTGTGATATTCAGTTCGATATCAGACTCGGTGCTTATGCCTCATGCTCTGGACCCCTTTTCATCCTCCATTATCATCATCGAATGCATGCATATCCGCTTGAAACTCCTCATACCTTCTTTTTCTTCTTGATATGTCCCAAACGTATCGATAATTTCTGCTTGCTCCATGCATGTTGTGTGATATTGCTATGATCTAGATACACTTTCATACACTTTTGATCATATTTGGACTAACTTATTAACTCAGTGCACCACAGTGCCAGTTCCTGTTTTCTGCTGTTTTTTTATTCCAGGTTTCCCCCGTATTAAAAGTGCTCCAAAAATTCGGGAAAATCGGATAAAAAATCAGTGCAACGGAACCTTCCAGAACCCCGAAGGAGGGCTAGAGGGGCCCCACCTAGTGCCCAGGCAGCCAGGTGGCGCGGCCTAGGGTGGGGCCGCGCCTGGTGGCCCCCCTGGCTGCCCCCTTCGCCTATTTAATCTTCGTGACGTGAAACCCCCGAGGACAGAACCCTTTATCGCGATCTCGTCTCTGTTCCGCCGCCGCCGCGCTTCCGAGATCGGGTGCGCGAGCAGACTTCTTCCCGACACCCTACCGGAGGGAGGATTGACCTCCGGGAGCTTCCCCTCCATCATGGACGCTTCCCGGATATGCCGTGAGTAGTTTTCCTTGGACCATGGGTTCGTGATCAGTAGCTATGTGATGTTCTCCTCCCCTCTTTGTTCTTCATGGTTTAGTCCTCGTGAGCTGCCCTACATGATCGAGGCACATACGTAATATTTCTGTTGTTGCTAAGCTGAGTTTGCTGGGATCTGATGGATTATGAGATTATGTTCAGATTTTGATTGAGTAATATATTTGTTTCTTATCTTTTATACTGATTGTTCTTAAGTAATTCTTGCATGTTATCCGTTGCTGTTTATTGCTTTGTCCAAGTAGTAGGTAGTAACTCCAAGAGGGAACGTTATGCTCGATTGTGGGTACATGCCCCCCGATGACACGCTTGAGTGACAGAAACATGAGTCTAGGGGATGTGCTATAGCCACAAGGGGGAAAACAACGGTGCTTGTAACCGCGGTTTCAAGGATTGTTTACTTCACGCAAAGTGATTTTAATGCAGTTGTCTGTTGCTTTGGGTTTACACTTTCAGTGGGGCTCGCAACTTAATACCAGCGAGATATTCTGGATAGATATCTCAAGGTGGATGATTAGTAGTAGAAGCAGTTGGATTTCGGTCTACTTGTTTTGGCGTACCGCCCATCCTTTTGAGCCTTGTCCTTTCTTTGTAGCATAGTTAGCATTGCGGTGCGTTTATACTCCTGCAATTGCAAAGCTGTAATTTGTTTACGTCGCATAGCAGTCTTATCTTCTTTTGGGAGAGAGACATCACTAGTGAACATCACGGGACCCCGATCCATATTCTCATTACCGTTTACACATTTATTTACTTTCCTTCTTTTACTTTCTAGTTGATATCATTATCATTATCCCATGTTTTTTATCCTTTGTAAACAACAAGACCGGAGAGATTGACAACCTCTCTGAACTTCGTTGGGAGCAAAGTTATTTGTGTCTGTGTGCAGGTCCACGTCAGTTGCGCCGCTGACACCTATTTATTATCTCCGGACTCCTACTGGAGACAAACCTCGGTATATTCACCGAGGGAAACTTGCCGCTACGCTGCATCTCACCTTCCACTTGGGGTAACCAACGAAGGGCGAGAAGCAATTATCATCTCTCGCACATCAAGAAAATTTCTGGCGTTGTTGCCGGGGACTCCGAGTGCTAAGATAGGGAGTTTCCCACTACCTTTTACCTTTGCTTGTTAGTCTTGTTAGTTTACCTTTCATTTTTTATCTTTGTGTCTTATATAAAAAATTACAAAAAAAACTGCCACACTTGCTGCTACTATGGGTTCCACTGAAAACACCAAGTTGTGTGACTTCACTAGTCACAACAACAAAGACTTTATCTGCACTCCTATTGCCACACCTTCCACTTCAGCTACCTCTTATGAAATTAAACCTGCTTTGCTAAAACTTGTTATGAGAGATCAATTCTTTGGTGCTGGAGATGATGTTGCTTTACACTTAAATAATTTTGTTGAGTTATGTGATATGCAAAAGTATAAAGCAGTAGAAGCTGATGTTGTTAAGCTCAAGCTTTTTTCCTTTCTCTTTGAGGGAAGGAGCTAAAATCTGGTTTCAATCTTTTCCTAGGAATAGCATAGATTCTTGGGATAAGTGCAAATATGCTTTTATTGGGAAGTACTACCCACCAACTAAAATTATCCAATTAAGAAGTAACATTATGAATTTTAAGCAATTGGATAATGAACACGTTTCCCAAGATTGGGAACGTATGAAATCTCTTGTTAAGAAATGCCCTACACATGGTTTGACTACGTGGATGGTTATCCAAAAATTTATGCAGGCTTGAACTTTACATCACGGAACCTGTTAGATTCGGCCGCGGGAGGAACCTTTATGTCAACTACACTCGGTGCTGCCACAAAACTTCTCGATGAGATGATGACCAACTATTCTCAATGGGACACCGAACGCGCTCCAACAGGTAGGAAGGTAAACTCCGTCGAGGAGATTACCTCTCTAAATGAAAAAGTTGACTTGATTATGTCTCTAGTTACCAATCAACCCTCTATTGATCCTCATGATGTTCCTTTAAATTCTTTGGTTGCTCAGGAACAAGTAGATGTGAACTTTATTGCTAGAAACAACTTCAACAACAATGCTTATAGGGGAAACTTTGCTAGTAATCCTAGACTGTTTCCATCTAACTATGGGAACACCAACACTTATCCTAGCAACAAGAACCCCACTTCTGAATTAGAAAATATGCTTAGAGACTTTATCACTACCCAAAAAGCCTTCAACAAGAATGTAGAAGAGAAATTAGCTAAGTTAGATAATCTCTCTTTGAAGGTAGATAGATTAGCCTTGATTTTGAGATGCTAAAAATTAGAACCTCTCCCCTTGAGGAGAGGAAGGCCACTCCTATTAATGCTATACAATTACAAATCAATGAAAATATTAGGATGATGGTTGAACTTAAAGAAAGATGGGCTAGAGAAAAAGAGGAAGAGGATAGAATTAAGAGCCCTCCTACACACCACATAGTTGCCACTATCCAAATTGTTGAGGACACTCAAACTATTAGCACCCAATGCACTCCTAGTCCCATTGGACCTATTAATGGTGATGCTAATACCTCAACCATAGAAGAAGAAACTCCTCTGAACATATAGGGTTTCAAACAAGTGAGCTTAGATGACACTACTACCACCTTTGATAGTAGTGATATTGATTTTGATAGTTGCACCCTCTCAGAAGTTATTAGCTTGCTACACAAAATGTTTAGAGACCCCAACACTAGCACACTTAATCTTGCCTACACAGAGCATATCAGAAATGCTCTCAACAAAGCTAGGGAGGAGAAGCTTAGAGTAGAAGCCTCCATACTTAGGAATCTAGATGATAGTTGGGACCCTATGATAAAAATTAAATTAAATAACTTCTCTTGCTATGATTTATGTGACGTTGGATCAAGTACATCCGTCATGCCCAAAAGAATGTATGACATGTTTGAATTGAAACCTTTTGATTCTTGTTCTCTTGGTGTTCATCTTGTTGATTCTTCCGTAAGAAACCTTTGGAGAAGATCGATGATGTTCTTATCATTGTCAATGACAATTACGTTCCCGTTGATTTTATTATTATGGATATAGATTGTGAACCTTTATGTCCAATTATTTTGGGGCGTCATTTTCTTCGCACCGTTGGTGCTGTTATTGACACGAAAGAGGGGAATATAAATTCCAATTCCCTCTCAAAAAGGGGATGGAACACTTCCCTATAAAGAAAATCAAGTTACCTTTTGAGTCCACTACACGGGCTAGCTATTCTCTTTCTCTTGATAAAACTTGATTCTTCTTTTGCTTTATGCCTAGCTTAAAGGCGTAAAAGAAAGCGCTTGTTGGGAGGCAACCCAAGATGTTTTTACTTCTGTTTTTAGTGGTGTTGATGATTTTTACTACTGTAGAAACATTATTGTATCTTTATTTTCAAGTTGTGTGCCAAGTTATAACCTCATATGATAAGGGAAGCAAAAGTTGTGACATGCTGTGCAGAAAACAGATTCTCTCTACTTGACGGAAAAAATCGGAACAGATCACTAGTTCATCTTGTTGTGCTGAATTTTTTAAACAACATGATCTATACAATTGTGAAATTTTCGTATGTTTTGAGTTTTTTTATTTGAGTTGCAGAAGTGCCCTGAAAAAATTATCTACTACCTGTTGTTCTGTTTTTCACAGATTCTGCCACGTTTTGCCTTTCCTTACTTTTGCAAACCTTAAGCTTGCTTTTTATTTGCAAAAACCTTTTGGCAATCTTAAGAAACAGTAGATATTCAAGAATATCTTTATATCCAGTGGGGAAAAATTATTTTATTAAGGGTACTAACCTCTTTAATCAGCTTACGATGAGTTATGTATGAAGGGAGTTTTCAAGTGTGCGATGGAAGATGATGAAAGAAGATCCGGAAGTGTCAAGCGCTCAAGCTTGGGGATGCCCCCATGCATCCACAATAAATATTCGAGGAGACTCAAGCGTCTAAGCTTGGGGATGCCCCTGTGCATCCCCTTCTCCATCAACAATCATCAGTTCGTCCTTCATCTCACTATATTTTTATCACTTCATGCATTATGTGCTATGCTTGGAGCGTCTCGCTCTTAGGTTTACTTTTTTGTTTTCTTTAGCTTCGCTTGCTGTCCTTAACAAGTTAGACCCCAACTTACTTTGTGTGGTAGAGAAACACGCTCCACTCCAATCTAGAACACATCATAGGATTTTTCATGCCTATCTTTCTGCTGTTGTGTGTTCTTTATCTTTTCTTAGCTACTGCCATGTTTAGTTGTAGTCTTAGGTTGTCTTTAGCAAGAGTGTTGGCTTTTGTTTAGTTTGTTGCTGGAACTCTCTTTAGTTGTCATGTTTATCTTGTTAAGAGAGTTGGTTGTTGCACTTAGTTGTGTCTTGTCTTGAAAGTAGGTAATTGAGGTTGCTATTTAATTTTAGTAGTAACTTGAAATAGTTTTGAGGTATTGTTGTGAGTAATGTTTGAACTTTTGGTGTCAAGAGCTCCAGCCTATTAGTGATAGGTGTCGTATTTTGGGCAATCCGTGTTTATTTTCAAAACCTATAAAAACTACTTGAGAACTCTAACTACTAGATGGATCGCTAATCTTTTGAGGGATCGGATATTAGAGTACACTCACGTACCATGAGTCGAGGATGCACAAGGATAACCAAACCCCCATACACTCCTCCTCGGGGTACTTGTATCTTTGTGAACCTCCTCATTACATTGAGAGTTACCGATAATAAGTGCATGAGTTCTTCGGACTAATGAAAGTATTGAAAGTTGACACTTCAACCTCCTCATATTTGCTAGCCTCTTCCGTACCGTGCATTGCCTTCTTCTCACTCCGAGAGTTGGCGTCCACCTTCGCCGGTATATCCAAACCCTTGGCATGATATGCTCTGTCATCATAAACCTCCCTATATCTTTCCTCAAAGCAGCCACCATACCTACCTATCAAGGCATTTCCATAGCCTTTCCGACATATATTGCCATGCAACATCCACCTCTTCATGACTTGATCTTAATGTCATACATGTTCCTGCTACACTGGTAGAGGCATACATTGCATACATCATGATAACTACATCTTCTTTATGTTTGAGTACCTTGTAAAGTGTGAAGATCTTCTATACCCTCTTGTAAAACAGAGTGTTGCCCTTAAGTGAGGAAAAGATCCCAAAGTGGACAAAATACAAGATCCCAAAGAGGACAAATGAGAGTTAAATATAAAGAGCCATTGAGGCCACCAAAAAAATAGAAAAAAATAGAAAAAGGAGAAAAAGAAAATAAAAAGTGAGAAAGGGGCAACACTACTATCCTTCTGAAAGATCCACACTAGTACTCCCTCTTATCCTTGTACTCCATAGAGATGATCATACATGCATATAGCTATGTGGGGACCTTCACACAATAGAACTTGGTTTGCATATTCCAAGGATGAGCCTCCTCAAACGAGCTCTAGGTCTTCATGAGCGAGAAAGTTGGATGCACCCCTACTAGTTCCATTGGAGAGCTTCCTTAGCTCATATGTGCATCTGTTGCATGGCAATCCCCACTCCTCACATCATATCTATCATTTGGCCTTCTCGCCTATGATTGTCCTCATTGATGTGAGCCTTTCTCACCCTTTCTTTCTTCCTCCTCCACCATATTTCTCTCTTTGCCATCCTAAGTGTCAACTTTCATGCTTACGCTCATCCATTGCATGAGTGCTCAAAATATCGAAAAGGAGTGGATCAAATTGACTTGTACCTGGCTAGTGGTCTGGGGACGAGTCTCGATAAGATTCCAAAGAAGACCAAGTGTGAAACTTTAGTATATTTAGTTCTCAACAAAAATACTTTTTTCTCGTATTCCCTATCCCCCTTCTTGCACGTAAACACCATTTGTAGACATTCGACTCACTGACAGCGAGAGCTCTTGCACCTAATGTTCTTTTGTTGCTTGTTTCAATGCTAATATAGACTCTTGCATGTTATGACTTGAATTGAATCACGTACCTTGATTACTTTACTTTTCAGAGTTCTTATATGGTTGCTAGCATGTCACCACAGAAATTATGCCTGTTATCATTTACCTACTCGAGTACGAGGAGGAATTAAGCTTGGGGATGTTGATACGTCCTAAACGTATCTATAATTCCTGCTTGCTCCATGCATGTTTTGTGTGATATTTTTATGATCTAGATACACTTTCATACACTTTTTATCATATTTGGACTAATTTATTAACTCAGTACACCACAGTGCCAGTTCCTATTTTCTGCTGTTTTTTTTATTCCAGGTTTCCCCCATATTAAAAGTGCTCCAAAAATTCGGGAAAATCGGATAAAAAATCAGCGCAACGGAACCTTCCAGAACCCCGAAGGAGGGCCAGAGGGGCCCACCTGGTGCCCAGGCGGCCAGGTGGCGCGACCTAGGGTGGGGCCGCGCCGGGTGGCCGCCTGGACACCTGGTGGCCCCCCTGGCTGCCCCCCTTCGCCTATTTAATCTCCGTGATGCGAAACCCCCGAGGACAGAACCTTTTTTCGCGATCTCGCCTCTGTTCCGCCGCCGCCGCGCTTCCAAGATCAGGAGCGCCAGCAGACTTCTTCCCGGCACCCTGCCGGAGGGAGGATTGACCTTCGGGAGCTTCCCCTCCACCATGGACGCTTCCCGGGTGTGCCGTGAGTAGTTTTCCTTGGACCATGGGCCCGTGATGGCGGTGAAGTTAATAGGTTTAGTTGGGTTGCCTCCCATGTAAACCGCGCCAATAAACGATTCTTGATAACCCACAAGTCTAGGGGATCAATTGTAGCTTTTCGATAAATAAGGATGTCGATCCCACGAGGAGCAGAAAGTGCTGATAAGTGACACTGGATAAGGAAAGGCTGCACACACTCAAAGGTAAATATTTAGGGGTTTTTTGGTTTAAGCAACAGAAAAGTAAAAGACAAGCAAAGTAAACAAGGTAACTGAGGAGAAGCAAGTGGCCCAATACTTTCACAAGGATAAGCCTAGGAACTAAACTTATAAAAGCTAAGGCTTTCTCTAGAACACACGGGAGAGGTAGCCAAGTACTTTCACCATACTCCGCCAAGTAATATGTATTGTGTTGATAAGTGTTGGTGGGTGGATCAACGCTAGTACACCTTCTAGACTAAGATAAGTGTACTCTTATGATTACACACCTTGCAAGCATTCGCAAATACAAGGTAGTAATTAAGGCATAAGCCTAACCACAGCATTACGATCAAGGATCCATAACTCCCTTGTGCAAAAGTGTGTGAACTGGGGTTCAGGTTTCTGTCACTCCTGCAACCCACCATAAGCATCTTTTGTGAACAATGTATTCCTCTAGGCCCATGAAAGGTGAAGTGTTAAGTGTTCGACTCACATAACACCACTAGAGAAATAACAACACAACTTAAGTATCAAACAACACATAATACTTCAACATCATATGACTACTAACAACTAGACTTCTCCCATGTTCTCAAGAACTAAAGTAACTACTCAAAAGAAATAAAAGAGATCATGATCAGAGGTGATAGATGGGTGGCAGACAATCTGGACACAATGATATTTCTCCAACAAAATTCAATAGCATTCACCACAAAGTAGTAATCAACACCAACAGAGTAGAGAGGATAGATAGTACGGATTACAACACAAGTTGAAATTGTGAGATGAGATGGGATGGAGATGGAGATGGTTCTGATGTTGAGGATGATGTTGATGATGATCTCGATGATGCCCGCGATGATGATGATGATGGCAACGATCTCCCCTTCCGGGAGGCGATCTCCCCGGCGGAATCTGCCCGCCGGAGATGGATTTTCTCCTCTGTAGGTTTCCGCCCCGTGGCGGAGGAGAAACACGGAAACGCTTCTCTTTTTAGGGTTTTCACCCCAGGGGGGCCTTATAGGTGGGAGGGGGCACCGAGGGGGGCCACCGGGCATCCAGGAGGGTGCCTGGCGCGGCCAGGAGGGCGGCTGCGCCAGGCACCCTTCTGGCTGCCTGGTGGGTCCCCTCACCTCCATCCTCGGTGATCCCCAGTCAATCTTCGTAAAAATACTTCCCGTAAATTTTCATCGCATTTGGACTTGATCTGATTCAGCAACTTGGTGTCCACTTTTCACCACTGAACCCTGATTCTGCTTCTTCGGCATTGGAAAGTTGTAAACTGTGTAAAACAAGCCAAAACAACATAAGAACAAAACTTTAAAGTGGAATATATCAATGAATATTGTCGGGACCCGGGGTTAGCATATGTAATTCCAGTCACGATACAATCACATGGAGAGCCGAGAGCCGTACCCACTTGTCTAAGCAGACAAGGCCAAGCACAGAACGCTCTCGGAAAGCATCAAACGTGAGGGGCATCCCATCCAGGCCGGATGATCAACTGAGATGGGTCCTCAACGTCCGCTCACAAGTCTAAATGCTTATGGGTGGTGAATCCCATACTCATAGACAAGTCGCCTCAACCATGTTGTCGATTGGATCCTAACTCTTACATAGACTTACTCCAGCCCGATCACTTAGTCGGGGTCTAGGGCGGGCTCGATCATACCACAAAGTGTGCACGTGATGGAGTCACGAGCAATCGCATCGCGATGCCCCAAGCTGCGCACATCTAAGGGCCACTTGGTGTATAAAAGACCGCCAGCCAGATCACAACTAAGGTCTCGAAAACCCATACTAAGACATGCATGTTATAAACATACACGCAGCACACATGCCTAGTATGAACAGCAAGTATCATCACATAACTCTACAAAGTAATCTTTATTGACTTACACATAGAGCATACAAAGATCACATGTCTGTGATCAACATTACATCATACAACGGAAGCAAATTAGGTCTGAGTACAGACAAGTTTAACAAATGGCTTAGAGAAGCCTTGTAAACATACATGCCCTTCCACGACGGACCAGACTGCTGTCTGGAACTATACTACCAAGGTCAACGTCGAGCTTCAGGTCGGTGACTCCATCGGGGTCCGGGTTCTCATCTAAAACATAGAATAAGCAAACGTGAGTACAAAGTCGTACTCATCAAGACTTACATCAGAACTACACTACGCATGCTCAAGTATCAAGGTAAAGGAGGTGGGGTTCAACATGCAGAAGTGCCATCTTTGACTTGGCTAGTCCTGTGC
The DNA here is from genome assembly GCA_950022295.1 of Bromus sterilis. Classification (NCBI taxonomy): domain Eukaryota; kingdom Viridiplantae; phylum Streptophyta; class Magnoliopsida; order Poales; family Poaceae; genus Bromus; species Bromus sterilis. Next base: position 109,157,136 of record OX465596.1, on the reverse strand, counting down.
TACGAGTACGAGAATTGAGGTAAGAAGCGTACACGAGTTCACTACCAAGTCTCCAAACAATACACCACTACGGATACTTCCTCGACTTACCCACGAGGAAGCACGCCATAGCACTCACGCTTATCTTGCGAGTTTTATAAGTATACATTCAAGTTATCTATGATCAAGTAAAGGTCTCCAAGTAGTCCATAACCGCGGACACGGCTATTCGAATAGTTCATTAACCCTGCAGGGGTGTACATCTTCACACGCGTGTCATCACTTATCGCCTCATTCTTGTCACCCTTCAAGCGGGTGTCGGACGTGGATGAAACCAAGGCACTACCCTCACATCACCTTCTCTAATCCAGGAGTCGACTACCTGAGTTTGTCACCGCTCGAGAGTCCGGCCGGTTCCACGAAACGGACTCAGATAATGCAAGGGACCGAGATGCCACATTCGACAGATGGTTTCACTGCCTCACAGGTCCTCCCACATATCTATAGTTACGTCAAATGTAAAGCCGAATCTAGTGTGACTCCTGGACCGGATCGGGTACTTAAAGAGGCCAAACGGGGCTCCCATAAAACCCTACATGTGTTCATACTCTTTGTCTTGGATCACAAAACAGGAACACGGGGCCTAGGGCAGTGTTCAGCGAGACAACCCACTGTGTACTCCTACACAGCCTCTCATCGTTCACCTTTGTTTAGGATGGATTCACCAACACGTTATCATCAGCACCACTGTGTTCATTCCAACCCGACTCACAATCATAACATCCTCATTGTATCACTAAGCAGCAATAAGCAGTAACAGTTGCAGGGGCCACATGCTCATCATTCAACTCCTAAATCTGCTAGGATTGTGGTTTGCTTAATACGGTGACAAAATGATAGCTCATGCATCGGAATGGGTTCAACTATGCGAAAGAACGTGCCTCGGTGATCTCCTAAACATGAATAAGCAAGACTGAGAGGGAAGTAGGATTTTATATACATGATCAATGGGGTTTGCTTGCCTTGCTGACGAGGTTCAGTATCGGGGTCTTCAACGAAGGGGGTGGCCTCCGGTTCCGGTTCCACTTCTATTAGCAACATGACAATCATAGGATCAAAATAAATTACAATGCACAATCACATGAATAAGATTGCAATGGTGATGTTCATGGTTGCAATGTGGGTACAATTCCATTTAAAAGAAGTGGAATGCAAAATCATTTGCAAATTCACTCCAAATTTGAATTCAAAAGAAATCCATATGCATGTTTGCTACTGTTCACCCATTTTAAAATGGTCAAACATAGAAACAAATTGCATATTATTAATCCTTGCATTTTTATGATAATTTTTCTTATATTATTTATTAAATTTGGAGTTAATATGAATTTTCTATGATTTATTGAAGTTTTAATCAATTTCTGGATTTTCTGGAATATAATTAATTCAATTTTCACTTACTGCATCAGCATGACCTCAGCATGACATCAGCAGGGCTGACATTTGGAGCCAGGGTGTCAGCCTCAGGGGGGGTTAATCCCTCTCTGTTTAATTAACAGAGGGGTTAGGGGGTTAGGGGCCCCATTGTCAGTGGGTTAGGGCTAGGATTAGTGGTAGGTTTAGGCAGGGGGGTTAAGGCCTCTAATGGCGGGCTCGCCGGCGACGCTACTGTAGCCGCCGGACTTCGCCGGGAATGGGCTAGAGGGCACGGGAGTGAGAAAGGGGAGCACTGGGGCGTAGCCCGTGCTCGCCCGCGTCTGCTGGCACCAATCGGGGCTCACGGGAAGGTCCCGGGCCACGGTCTCGATGGCACTTGCGGCGGCCGTAGCAACAGAGGATGGCCAGTGGTGATTGGAGGCACGGGAGGAGGCTTGGAGAGGGGGAATCGACGCGGATGCTCACTCTGGAGCTCAAGAAGATGACGGCGACGGCTGGGAGCGTGCAGAGGCGACGAATTGAACAACGGCCTTCTCCGGCTCCGGCGAGATCCCGAAGAGGCTAGCGACGGCTGTGGACGGAATTGATCGCCAAGATCTTGCAAGGGGAGGCAGACGTCATCGTAGAAGAGGAGGGACACGGTCTTCCGGCTCCTTGTCTCCGTTGGCCACGGCATCGCGGACGCGCGCTCCGGCGAGCTCCTCGGGTGCGCAGCGGGAACGAGGTTTGGAGGGGAGGGCGGCTGGCAGAGAGAGGGAAACGAAGCGGGGGCTTCTGCGCGTCTGCGTGGCGCGAGAAGGAGGCAAGGGAGCCCCTAGACGCCTCTCACGGCGGCGACGTGGCGTCGGCGCGCTCTGTCGTCGCCACCGAGCTGCTTTGAGCCGCGGGGAGGAAGACGACAGGCGGCTCGGTGGGCTGGGCCGGCCAGAGGAAGTGGGCCTTCGCCCTGGGCTAAGGTAAGCCCCTCCTCTTTCGGTTTTTGTTTTTTTCTTTTCTGTAATTGATTGACCTAGCTAAATAAAATAGCTAGGTATTTAAGTAAAATGCCCAATATATTTTTTTAAACCCAAGTGACCAGTACCAAGCCACTTTTAAGGTTTGGGCATTTTTGAAATTCAAAACATTTGAATTCCAATTCAAATAGGGGTCAAATTTAATTTCTAGGGCACCTTTTGAATTTTTGAATATTCCATGGGCATGGGAAAATACCCAAACCACTTTTAAAATGATCAGCATCATTTATAGGAATTTTCCAATTATTCAAATGATTTTTGGAAAAAGATTTTTATCTGGCCATTTGAATTAATTTCTCAGGGCTTTCTGCTTCCCCATTTTTGAATTTCATTTGAATTTTTGCATGATGCAAAGGGAACAAAAAACCCTAGCACTTACCCTAGTTGGGGTTCTGACAAATATGATGAAATTACGATATAAAATAGTGATGCTTTTTGGACGTATCAGTCCGTGATCAGTAGCTATGTGATGTTCTCCTCCCCTCTTTGTTCTTCATGGTTTAGTCCTCGTGAGCTTCCCTACACGATCGAGGCACATACGTAATCTTTCTGTTGTTGCTATGCTGTGTTTGCTGGGATCTGATGGATTATGACATTATGTTCAGATTTTGATTGACTAATACATTTGGTTCTTATCTTTTATATTGATTGTACTTAAGTAATTCTTGCATGTTCTCCCTTGATGTTTATTGCTTAGGTCAAGTAGTAGGTAGTAACTCCAAGAGGGAACGTTATGCTCGATTGTGGGTTCATGCCCCCCGATGACATGCTTGAGTGATAGAAACATGAGTCTAGGGGATGTGATGTTGCCACAAGGGGGAAAACAACGGTGCTTGTAACCGCGGTTGCTTGGATTGTTTACTTTACGCAAAGTGCTTTTAATGCAGTTGTCTGTTACTTTGGGTTTACACTTTGGATGGGGCTCGCTACATAATACCAGCGAGATATTCTAGATAGATATATCACGGTGGATGATTAGTAGTAGATGTAGTTGGATTTCGGTCTACTTGTTTTGGCGTACCGCCCATGCTTTTGAGCCTCGTCCTTTCTTTGTAGCATAGTTAGCATTGCGGTGCGTGTATACTCCTGTCAATTGCCCAGCTGTAATTTGTTGACCTCGCATAGCAGTCTTATCGTCTTTTGGGAGAGAGACATCACTAGTGAACATCACGGGACCCCGGTCCATATTCTCATCACTTTTTACACATTTATTTACTTTCCTGCTTTTACTTTCTAGTTGCTATCATTATCATTATCCCTTGTGTTTGATCCTTTGTAAACAACAAGACCAGAGAGATTGACAACCTCTCTGAACTTCGTTGGGAGCAAAGTTATTTGTGTCTGTGTGCAGGTCCACGTCAGTTGCGCCGCTGACACCTACTTATCATCTCCGGAGTTCTACTGGAGACAAACCTCAGTATCTTCACCGAGGGAAACCTGCCGCTACGCTGCATCTCACCTTCCACTTGGGGTAACCAACGAAGGGCGAGAAGCAATTATCATCAATCGCATATCACTTCTCTCGATGTGTTTCCCTGTGTTTCAACTCGAGGGATACCCTGTGCCCCATTCCCTTGGACAACCCCGGTTGATTAACCTTGTGTCGATTTGACCCCCTAAGTGTCCTCTCCTAGCCTATCCGTAGGTACGATGAAGCCTCTAAGGAATGATGACAACTCGTCGAGATGCACTGATGTACATAAATGAATAAGTCAACGAGAAGGAGTAACTTCTTCGAGAAGGATAATAAGCACCAGAAGAATCGGTAGAATACGAAACCAAAACCTTACCCCTTACACTACCTTTAATTCTCAGGACGAGAATTCTTTGTAGTGGGGGAGAATTGTAACACCCCGGGTGTCATGCAACAGTAACTCAACGGTAATCACCTTGTTAATGGTCATGTCATCATGATTAAGCAAGGGGTTAATCCACCTTAATCAAGTTGAGCTCAAATCCAACCCAAAAAAAATTCCAAACAAAGTGCAAAATAAAGTTCAACTAAAAATTGTGAAAACAATTTTATAAAATGCACAATAATCAGTGGATCATGCCCATGTGGTCATGGGTATTTATTGGGCTATAAAATAAATCAAATAATTCCAAGCAGCAGCCAAAAGTCACCTTAAGTCGGTTGCAGCTCATAAATATATAGCAAATGATTCTATTAAATCCCCAAACTTTTTGTGTCAACTCCGTGTGGTGCAACACAAATGTACCAACAAGTTTCAATTTGGATGAAAATCATTTGATAGCTAAAACAAATAAAAGCAGTGCCAAGTAATCCCATTTGGCTCCTTTTGGAATAAAATAAAATGCTAATGATTTAATTTTGCATCCACATTTTTTTTGGCATCACTATGTGGTGTTACCCTGATATTGGTGATGGTCTAATATTTAATAAAAAATCAAATGATGTCTAAAGCTGATTAAAATACTCATAGAAAAGGAAAACAGGAAAACAAAAGGTTAAAGCCTAAAGCTATGTTGCGCCTAGTGCGAGAATAACTGGGCACATCCCACCACTGTCAGCCCAGGCCCCCTCCCCGTTATTTTTCCTTATCTTCCCCTTTTTCCTCATCTGCCTCGCTGGCCATGGCGCCAGACGGGCGTAGACCGTCGCCGTCGGACCTACAACCACCCCTCGGTCGATACAGGACCTCGGAGGGGATAAGGCCGTCGACGTGCCCTCCTGGACGGAGGAAAAAAGATCCATCCTTGTGCACTCCACGCTCTCTCTCTCTCTCTCTCGTTCGAGATCGGCAGCGTCGCCACCGTGGCCGCCTCATCGTCGTCCCCGTGGCCACTGGCCGTGCCCTGCCACGCCAGGTTGTCTAGGAGATCGGCCGCGCTCAACTTCTTATCGCGCTCACAATCGACGCCGGGACGCACCACATCGCTGGGAATTGCGCCGCCAATCGAGCTCCTCCTCCCGCGCGGCTGCCGGTGAATCCTTCTGCGATTCGCCGCCCTCGCTGCTTCCCCGGCTTCCCCAAGACCACTGCCTCCTCTATGCCTTGTCGTGAGCCCCCCCCCACCCCACTCTAATCCCCCCTCGCCCTCGCTTAATTTGGTCGTCGTCGGGCCGTGCTCCGCCGTGGCCGCCATGGCCTGGGCTCGCACTCCTGGACACGCATGGTCGCGCCCCCATGAGCCCTCCACCACGCGTGCCTCGCCTGCGGTTTCCGCACCCGCCGCGGTCGCTATGCGCCCATCTCCAGCCGCCGCTCACCGCCTCACGCCGCCGTGACCCCCCTAGCCCCGGCCACCAGCATCCCCGTGTGCACGTGCTGGGTTAGCCCGTGGGAAAATCCCCACTGACACGTGGGACCCCTTGGATTAGTGTTAAACTAGTCCCCCCTTCTAACTAAACTCCCACGCTAATAGACTATGTCAAGTAGGGGCCCTCACTGATTAAAATATTTAGATAAAATAAAACCCAATGTGTGACTTACAATTGGGGCCTCCTCTATTTTTAAATGAATTAAATTAACTAGATTACCCATGTGCCAATGACAAGTGGGTCCCAACCTGTTAAGTTAATAAAAATGTTTAGCTTAAAATGTATTAACCCTGAGAGTATGACATGTGGACCCATCCCCCTAATGATTATTTGTTAGATTAAAAATAAACCCTGTAAGCCTATGAGTCTATGACAGTAGGTCCCACCAGTCAGTTTGACCAGTCAAATGCACTGTTGTGGATAATGCTAATTTAATAATAAAAGTAAATCCATAAATTTATTATAAATTGATTTAAACTTTAAAAATCATTATCTTTTAATCCATAACTCCGATGAAAATATTTTATATATCAAAGTTCATTAGAAAAATATCAAGAATCCGAATACGTTACCCATATACCCACCGCACCCCTCTAACCTGCCGAACGTGGAACAGTTCTCCTCCGGTTCATCTATCTGTCAGACAATCGCAGCCGGTAAAAATTTCCGGATGAAAATGTTGTGTATATGAAAGTTGTTCAGAATTGATCAATGAGCACGGATACACTATCCACATGTATGCCAAAGCTTTGCCATTTTCTCCGATGATCATCTTTGATCTTCCGAGCAAGCCCTCATTGATATACTCATGTTTTTCCATGCCAATTCTCCATGCCAACTTCCAAGATTTTGTCCCTTTTAGAAAATGGATTGTATTTCGAATGGCATTTGATTTCATTTGAAAGCCATTTGAAATACTTAAACATTTTGGACATAACCCAATTTATAAAATAGCTATAAATCATGTGGGTTCCAAATCATATTGTTGTATGAATTTTGGATCTCCATAGCTATTTCATTTATTGATTTCTCTGCTGTCATTTTTGCAAATGTTTAAATGCAGAGAATGCTTCAAAGGTCTTGGGCCCATTTCTTTCTCTCCTTTCCAGCCCACCTAGCCCAACCGGACTCCTCCCCGCTGTAAAGCAGAGCAGCTCCTCCCCTCACGCACATGGCATGACCGTGGAGGAGAGAAGCTCCTTGAGCCACGTCGCCTCCCCCCTCGCCTTTATCTAGCCCCCTTTCCACTGCCAAACCTAGCCCCTCTTCCTCTCCTTCTCCCAGCAGCCGCCGCCCCCCGATTTCACTCCTCCTTCTCGATCTCCATCTTACCCTCCTCTGTTTTTCTCTTTGCCACTAGGCATTTGATTGTAGTATGTACTCAGACATGTATCTTCCGCTGTTGTATTGTATTAAGGCAGATGTATGTCGATTGTATGAGATGTTGTATCCTTGTATCTGTAATGTTGTGATATCATGTTGGAAATCCGGGGCATATGACTTTGTCATATGTCGCGGTGGGACCGATATGTGCTTCGTCCCCGGATCTGGATGGAAACATCTAGATCTGGAACAGTACCGCATATCGGGCCTACATATTCCATCATAGACACTGCACACTCACGGATACAAGACCGTTCACATAGGAGTGATAGACCTCAATACAAACACCTATTTTATAAGATAACTTCCCTAGACATGATACGGCACTAAGCTTCACCACAAAAGACAAAGATAAAGATAAAGATACGGGACACTCCCCCGAGCTTGGGAAAAGCTAAGGGGATGCCATTACCCATGAAGATTTCATTCTTGATCTCTATTCTTGTACATCTGGTAGGTCTCAGAAAAACGTTTCCATGGCAAACGTCCTCCATCCACACATGATTCTTTTGTTTCCTGGATCCTGCAGTCGGCAGCTAGTCCCAAGCGCACAAACTTTAGTTCATACTCACAGTTCTGGTTTTGGAGGTCAAAGATGTGACCTTGAAGCTCGAACACTTTTGTTTCTAGTGCGGATATCCTTAATTTCACTTCCTTCATCTCCTCCTAATGCTGCTTCTTCAGCTCGGTGATGATGTCGATGTTGGCCTCAACACCACGCTCGATCATCAACTTGTACTTGAATACTTCTTGCTCCACTTCTTCCAGCCTGGCCTTGGTGCTCCCCTCCTGGACCAGTCCCTTCAGATCTTCTTTGTGAAGGGCACCATCCTCCACCCAAAGTGTTTGAGGATGCCTCTTCACCTCTGCGAGGTAAGGGTTGATGACATTGGTGAGGAACTTGTCTTTGGGGGAACTTGGGGAAGCTATGGCACCTAGGATTGCTGAAAGTTATCCTAGCAACAACAGATCGAAAAGAGAACGCACGGAATCGCAAGATACAGAGCCGGGACGATCCGGGAAAATATATAGCAAAAATATTTGCACCGAAAGGAAACTAGGGAACAAAAGAGGAGTCGGAGACGGGCTCCTGGTGGCCCAGGCGGCCACCTGGAGCGGCCAAGAGGCAGGCCGGGCCACCAGGGCGCCTGGAGCCCCGGGAGCTCCTCTCCGGCTCCACTTTAGCTCAAAATTTTCCTAATTTTGCAAAAACACGTAATACAGAACTTTTATGGATGTTCGAAAAGTTTTATTACCGTATTACATAACTATTCTTATTTTGCTTCTTCTGGTCTAAATCAGTGCGGCAACATGTTCTTCATGAGTGGTTGTTCGTATTGTATCCACATCAACATTGATAGGGTCTCCTGCCAAGTAATGCTTCTGTCTTTGCCCATTCGCAACTTGAGGTTTGGTGCCTGATGTCTACGCACGCTTCTATTCTTGTAGAGTATGTTGGGCCTCCAAGCGCAGATGTTTGTAGGACAGCAGCAATTTCCCTCAAGTGGATGACCTAAGGTTTATCGAACTCAAGGAAGTAGATGTTGAAGATGTTCTCTCTCAAGCAACCCTGCAATTAAGATACAAGAAGTCTCTTGTGTCCCCAACACACCTAATACAACTAGGAGTTTCATAGGTGCACTAGTTCGGCGAAGAGATGGTAAAATATGGGTGATAGGTGTAGAAAAACAAAGTAATATAAATCTGTAATAAAAAGTGCAGCAAGCAAACATGTGACAAAAGTGAGCACAAACGGTGTAACAATGGTGGAAACAAGGCCTAGGCTTCATACTTTCACTAGTGGCAACTCCCAACAACATTAACATAGTCTAATCACATGATATTTCCCATAAAACATGCAATGGAGACGCACTCGAAGGTCATTCCTTTGTGGTCAAGAGAGGACAAGAATTATGTAGGGATACAAAATCACACCTCAAAGTTCGTAGTTCTCAATCTATGGATTGCCCAATGTCAGCGCGGCCATACAAAGAGAGTACCACAATCACCACAACATATCTCAAGGATAGTCAAAGACAAGCACCAAGAGACTCTCAATCTTCAATCAACACACAAAAGAGGAAATCACTCATGAAAATATTCTTCTAATCCATGTCCAATAGACCGCTGTCACCATGGTCTCGGGGATTATACTAGATAAAGACAAGTGAGTACATCAAATCCAATACATAGAAGAAGGGGAAACATCATGGGATCATCCTAGATTAACAAAGCCTATGATCATAATAAAGATCACATCATGGGAGAGAGAATTGACCACATAGATACTCGTAGAAACCTCAGCCCTATGGAGAACTAATCACACATAGACATGGTGAGAAAGAGAGATATGTTGATGGAGAGGTGCGGCCCGGAGGAGGTGAAGGAGACGGCGGTGGCGGCCACGGCCACGGCCCTTGGCCCCCTTCTTCTTCCTTGGAGATGGTGCTGCTGTGGAGATTGATCTTCCCCTCAAGACGGCTGCCAAGGGGGAGGAAATTTTGTGGTGCCTTTGACCTAGGTTTCCTCTCTTTATATAGACTCTCGGATTCCCGTCATCCAGATTACGTCTTCGGTATTTTGGGGCTCCAGGGAGCATACGATCTCTGATTGGGCCGAATTTTATGTCTAGTTCCACCAAAAAAATTCCTTACAACTTTGTAGTTTTAAGTTTTTCCATTTGAGGCCGTCTTGTAGCGTTTCTGAGGCGCTCTTTTAAACCTGTCTGGTGGGGACAGATTTCGAGAGAGTTAGAGTCCAACTCCTACAAGGCTTCTTTTTGTGATTTTTCCTTTATCCAAGTAATTCCTACACATAATGTACAAAAACAAGAAGTTATGCACTCTTGCAACCATTAATAGGTTAGTTCCAAAATATGTTATAAAAAGATATGAAAGTGTATCAAAAGCATAGCAATATCACACAAAACATGCATGGAGAAAACAGAAATTATAGATACGTTTGAGACGTATCAGTGCCTTCAAAATTATTAATATTGATTGCACCGGAGTGGTAGACTTCTTCAATGTGGAAAGGTCCTTCCCATCTAGAAAGTAATTTCCCTGGAGAAAACCTGAAATGATATCTAAACAACAAAACTTTATCACCAACATTAAATTCATGTTTCAAAATTCTCCTGTAATGTCACTTCTTTACCTTTTCCTTAAACATTTTTGCGCTCTCGTAAGCTTCACTTCTCCACTCATCTAGAGAATTCAAGTTCATGAGACGCTTTTCACCAGCAAGTTTTGGGTCGGCATTAAGCTCTCTAACAGCCAAGAAAGCTTTGTGCTCTATTTCTAAAGGCAAATGGCATGCCTTGCCATATACCTTCTTATAGGGAGACATGCCCAGGGGATTTGTAAGGAGTTCTATACGCCCTCAAGGCATCTCCTAATTTTTTGGACCAGTCCTTTCTAGAACTGTTCACTGTCTTTTATAAGATCAACTTGATCTCCCTATTTGTGAGCTTAACTTGCCCACTCGTTTGAGGGTGGTAAGGTGAAGAAATCCTATGGTTGACATCATACTTTGCTAAAGATTTTCTAAAAGCACCATGTGTAAAATGTGGTCCTCTGTCGGTCATGAGATACCTTGGTACAACAAACCTAGGAAAGATCACATCTTTAAGCATTTTCAAAGATGTCTTGTGATCAGCACTCTCAGTGGGGATTGCCTCAACCCACTTGGTTACATAATCAACAGCTACTAATATGTGAGTGTACTTGTGCGAAGGAGGAAAAGGACCCATAAAATCAAAACCCCAGCAATCAAAAGGTTCAATAACTAGAAAGTAATTCATAGGCATCTCATTTCTCCTACTAATGTTACAACTCTCTGAAACTTATCACAAGATAAAACATATTTTCTAGCATCTTTCAAGAGAGGGGGACAATAAAAACCTGATTGAAGAACCTTGTGTACAGTCCTCTCACCAGCATGATGTCCTCCATAGGGACTATCATGACATTCCCTCAAGATATCCTTCTGCTCATGCTCCGGTATGCATCTTCTAACGATCCCGTCCGCGCATTCTCTGAAAAGGTGTGGGTCATCCCAAAAGTAATACCTCAAATCGTGGAAGAATTTCTTCCTTTGCGGAAACGTTAAACCTAGAGGTAAAAACTTGGTAACAATAAAGTTAGCATAATCTGCAAACCAAAGATCAAAAATAAATTGTATCCTCAAAACATATAACTGTTCATCAGGAAGGCTATCATTGACCGGAACAAGATCGTGTGGTATATTTTCTATCCTGGAGAGTGTAACAACCCAAAACTGACAAATTCCATATAAATTTGCATTTTTACTTTTTCATTGGGGATGAAAATTTTGACATTTAATCTTTGTCATAGTCCATGTGACGGAAAATTTTCCAAACATTTTTTTGGTTATGTAAAAGGATTATTTCCATTTCTTTTCTTTCTTCCTTTCCTAGGCTTTGCCATTTTCTCAGATGATCATCTTTGATCTTCTGAGCAAGCCCTTTTGGATTCCATCATGTTTTGCCATGATAAAGATCCCAGCAAATTCCCATGAATTAATCATGTGCAGAAAATAGGGTTGTAGTTCAAATGACCTTTGAAATAATTTGAAGACATTTGAAATACTTAAACATATTTGACCCAATCCATTTGCTAAAAATCATATAGTTGCTGAGGATTCATAATCATATTTTTATATGATTTTTGGAATTCATTTGCTATTTTTTTTGCTTCCTTTTCTTCTGCTGTCTTTTGTAAAAGAATAAATGCAGAAAAAATCCCTCCATTGCTTTGGGCCTCCCTTTTTCTCTCATCCAGCCCACCTCCTCTCTCCCAGCCCAACCGGAGCCCACTTCTCCCCCTCCTCTCTTCTTTTCTAGCAGGACCCACATGTCATCTTCTGCTTCCTCACCTTTTCCCCTCACGGCAGAGAAAGCAGAGGAGGAGAGGACGGCGTGGAGCCCCTCCTCTAGAGTCCCCGGCGCCTCCACTTATAGCCCCTCTCCCCTGCCGAATCCTATCCCTTCTCCCTCTTCCGCCGCCGCCATCTCCCTCTCCTTCCTCCTCTTTTCTTTCTCCTGCATCCACCATCGACAGGAGGTCCATGGCACCGATTTCGTCTTCGACCGCGGCCTATAATGTTGACTATATTCGATGAAGGATGGAAGGTCTAGGCTATCCCGCCCCGATGCTTTGTTCCATTCAAGTCACCTAGGATCCGAGTTTCGGGTATTGGTTCTAAGACTGAGCGTGCCTAACCGCGTGTGGGATTTTATGGGGTCCCCTTTTCTTACCTACCTAGCTTCAAACATTTCTAGTGGTGGCCCAAGCTGATTTACCATTTGAAACCCCGTGTGTGTGCTTGGTTGGATCCTCTCGCAGTTTTTAAACAACCCAGGCCAGCGGAGACAGAGTTCCTCTGTCTGTACACACTGGTGGGCTAGGGAAGCCCCTGAGTTCAGGTGAGGCTAACCCTGACCGTGGCCATACGGAAGAGTTCGATCCGAGGGTGCGGCCGGCTCTTGGGTTGGGTGTCGACTCCCCGGGGGCCACCAGATTTGTGCGTTGTTAGTTAGAGAGACCTGTCGTTTCGGATCTCTCGGGACTAAATCATAAAATGGCTGCCTGTGATGGGTAGAAACTGAGAGAGATGGGCGTGCGAGCGGAGCCTTGTAATGGGCAGTTGGTACACCCCTGCAGGGTTAAATCTTTTCGAGAAGCCGTGTCCATAGTTATAGACGACTTGGAACCTACGTCTTGTTCATAGATAACATCAACTGAATCATAACAAAAACTTGATCAATGTGTGTGTGCCTTGACTGCTTCTTCTTCGTCGGGATGCGAAGGGGAGGACAAGGATAGGATAGGTGTTATGATTGCGTAAGTAGCTGATAACAGACTTGTTGGAGGCGATTCCTCATCGAATGCTTGGTTCTCATCTTACTCTAAATAAATCGTTAGCCACTTCATATATTGCTAGTGCGACTGCAACCTCAACCACTACCCCCATCTTACTGTGAGAAGTTAGTTACAAGACTTGTTGATATAGCTTGCCCCTTATTTTCTCTTTTACGCACGTTATACAATTGTGAAACTTTCATATGTTTTGAGTTTTCTTAATTGAGCAGCATAAGTGCACCTGAAAAATCAATCTTTATAATATGTTCTATTTTGGCAGATTATCTATTAGTGTACTAACCGCTCTAATAAGTTTATGAGAAGTTTTGTGTGAAGGAATTTTTCAAGTGTGCGAAGGGAGATGATGAAAGAAGATTTAGGAGTGCCAAAATCTTAAGCTTGGGGATGCCCCCGGCACCCCCACAAAATATTCAAGGAGACTCAAGCGTCTAAGCTTGGGGATGCCCCCGTGCATCCCTTTCTTCATCAACAATCATCAGTTCGTCCTTCTCCACACTATATTTTTATTGCTTCACATGATATGTGTTGTTCTTGGAGCGTCTGTATATTTTATTTTAGTCTTGTTTTGTTTTTTTGTTGTTCTTTACAATGTCGGACCCTATCATGCTTGATTAGGAGAGATACACGCTCCACTTTATCATAGAACACTCTAGAGCTTCACTTATATATGTTGAGTGTTAAATTTATCCACTGCCTGTTTTGTTAGCTAATGTGCTTCACTTAGATCTTGTTTAAGAGCATTTAATTTCTTTTGTATAAAGTTTATAACTCTCGTGCTTCACTTATATTTGTTTAGAGAGTTGTTTCTGTTGCAATGGTTTATACGTCTCATGGTATGTTTTATATGTGGTGTAAAGGTAATCTAGATCACTAGGTCTAGCTTATGATATCTTGCAATAGTTTTGAGGTATTGATTGATTAATGATGAATGTTTATGCAATTGAGCTTGCGCCCATTAGTGATAGGTGTCGCATCTTGGCTAACCGTGCCTAATTTTCGAAAACTAAAAAAAATAGTTGAGAACTCTAGCTACTAAAAGGATCACTAATCTCTGCGGGTTTGGAATATATAGAGTACCCCCACTACCATGGGTCGAGGATGCGCAAGGATAACCAAACCCCCATACACTCCTCTTCGGGGTACTTGTCTCTTTGTGAATCTCCTGACTATATAGAGAGTTATTGATAATAAGTGCATGAGTTCTTTGGACTAATACGAGTATTTGATTGTTGGCACTTCCACCTTTCCATATTTTGCTAGCCTCTTAGGTACCGTGCATTGCCCTTCTCGTGGGAGTTGGTGCAAACTTCGCTGGTGCATCCAAACCCTTGGCATGATACGCTCTGTCATACATAAACCTCCTTACATCTTCCTCAAAACAGCCACCATACCTACCTATCAAGGCATTTCCATAGCCTTTCCGAGATATATTGCCATGCAACATCCATCGTTCTTCATGTTCATATGACTTATCCTTCACCTTCATATTGCCTACTGCTATACTGGCAGAGGCATTCATATAGATTCATTACTTTTTGATTCAGAGTTGTAAGTAAATAAAAGTGTGTTGATGTTCTTATAGAGTGTTTCCCCTACCAGTGGGGAAAGGAATAAAAGATCCCAAAGTGGATGGAAAAAAAGAGAGAATAAAGAGCCATGGAGGCCACCCTAAATAAAAAAATAAAAAAAGGTGAAAAGGAGAAAAATGAATAAAAAAAGAGAGAGGGGGCAGCACTACTATTCTTTATTCCACACTTGTGCTTCAAAGTAGCACCCGTACTTCATAGATAGTTTTCATATCATTCATTTATAACTATGTGGGGATCTATACACTATAGAACTTGGCTTGCATATTCCAAGGATGAGCCTCCTCAAAAGAGCTGTAGGTCTTCATGAGCAAGCAAGTTGGATGCACCCCCACTAGTTCCATTGGAGGGCTTTCATACACTTATAGCTCTTTGTGCATCCGCATGTTGCATGGAAATCCCTACTCCTCACACCATATCTATCATTTGGCTTTCTCCCGCCTATGATTGTCCTCATTGGTGTGAGCCTTTCTCATTTTTTGACTTCCTATCCCCTTCATTATTCTATTTTCCATCCTAAGTGCCAACGTATCTTGCTCGCGTTCATCCATTGCATGAGTTCTCAAAGTCGAAAGGGAGAGGATCAGATTGACTTGTACCTGACTAGTGGTCTGGGGACGAGTCATAACAAGATTCCAAAGGGACCATGTGTGAAAATTAGTAGATTGAGTTCTCAACAACTATTCAGTATTTTTATGCTCTAAACCTTCCCCACTCTTGGCACGGGGACTCCGACTGAGACATTCGATTCACGGACAGCAAGAGCTCAATTGTCTAGATGTTCTTTCATTGCTTGCTTAATATCAACTATAGAATATTGCTCTATATCACTTTGTCTTTGGCTTATGTATCTTCATTACATTAGATTGATTGGCTTTATTCCTAAGTAGCATGTCACATCAAAAATTATCTTTTTATCATTTATCTACTCGAGGACGAGCAGGAATTAAGCTTGGGGATGCTGATACGTCTCAAACGTATCTATAATTTTTGCTCGTTACATGCCCTTTTGTGTCATTGCTACATCTTTTTGCCACGCTTTAGAATCATTTATTGGACTAACCTACTAATATAGAGCCCAGTGTCAGTATCTGTCTGGTTTGTCTTTGCAATGCAGAAAAGGTCCAAAAATGAAGTTGCTCAAAAAACTCCCAAAAAATTACAAAAACTATTTACATCTGAAGAGTCCTCCAGCCGGAGGATGGAGTGAAGGGGTGGCCCCAGGGCCCATTCGCGCCAGGTGGCCGCCTGGATGACCTGGGCACCGCCTCGGACTCCCCCTTGCCTATAAATTCACCCGTGACGCAAAAACCTGAGATATCTAGACGTCTTTTCCAGAAGCGCCCCGGTCTCCGCCGCCATCGAAACCTAGCTTCGGGGGTCACCAGGATCCTGCTCCGGCAGGGGGGGCCATCTTCATCAACTCTTCTTCCCCCATGGTGGATCGTGAGTAGTTCCTCCTTGTACTATGGGTTCTTGGCAGTAGCTTGTTGGTATCTTCTCCCCCTTGATCTTCAATACAAATTCTCATGAGCTTCCCTACATGATTGAGATCCATATGATGTAATTCGTGTTGTGTTTGTTGGGATCCGATGAATTGTTACCTTGTTCAGTCCTAAGAGGTTTATGAATTATTATTGCTGCAATTTTGTTGTTCTTAATGCTTGCTACTAGTGCACGAGTAGCATGATTTCAGATCTGATCACGTTATGGTTGCATGATTATAATTGTTGTTCTAGATCTTATCTACGGTTGTATGCACCTATTATAGTCCGGAATTGGCGATCCCAATGGTGACAGCTTGGACACCAAAGGGGATGGGCTATAATTTGAGGATGACATGTGTTCATAGAGTGTTAATGCTTTGTTCCGGTGCTCTTTGACAGGAGCACCTTAATCTCGGTAAGTTCCCTTTGGCCCCGTTCGTAGCGGGACGGTAGGACAATAGATGTTGTGCAAGTTCTTATTGCAAGCACGTACAACAACATACAGAACACATGCCTACGTTTGGTTCTTAGACTAGGATTGCTCTTGTTTGTTCTTTGGCTAGAGTTTGTGCAAATTTGTCAATTGCCCAACTGTAATTTGTTCACCCAATACCTGCCTTTTTGCTTGGAGAGTTACCACTAGTTGAAACCTTGAACCCTAGTCCATCTTTCATCTTCATTGCCTTCGTTTTTACTAATGCTCTCATTACTACAGTTACTACTTTGTTACTACTTTGTGGTGTTGGTGATTGGGGAAGTCGTAAAGGCTACACCCGTCAACACACCGTTGCTACTAAATATCTTGTCTAGTGCTTTTTCAGGTGTGGTTGAATCGACAACTCAACTGCTCAGGCTTATAAGTATTATTTGGCTCCCCTTGTGTCGAATCAATAAATTAGGGTTATACCTACCAGCGAAGACTGTTGCGATCCCCTACACTTGTGGGTTATCAGCCGCCTTGTTCAACTTCCTGTAATCAATACACATTCTATATCCAATAATAATTCTTTGAGGGATTAGTTCATTCTTATCATTAGGAACAATAGTTGTGCCTCCTTTCTTAGGAACACAATGTACTAGACTTACCCACTTATTATCAGCTATAAGGTAAATAATACATGCGGCTAGAAGCTTGAGGATTTTGGTCCTCACTACATATTTCATCTTCGGGTTCAACCATCGTTGATGATCAACAACTGGTTTGTCATCAGGCTCAAGGTTGATAGTATGTTGATAAATAGATGGATTAATTCCCTTGAGATCATCAAGAGTATATTGCCTCGGTGTCTATGAAGGGTTTCCAATAATAGCTCTTTTTCATATCCTGAAAGGTTAGAATTGATAATAACATGATACACTTTCTTTTCATCTAAATAAGCATACTTGAGCATATCGAGAAGAGGCTTTAGATGGAGCACCGGTTCTTCTTTGGGTTGTCATAGAATTCCTATAGGTTTAACCGGAAGGTTGTGCTTCAGGATATCAGGTTGTCTCAAGAAGTTTTCATCAAGTTCATTTCTTTCCTACATATGAATATCATTCTCGTGGTCATTCATATATTGCTGCAAAGGATCGTTAGGAGGAATAGTAATAGAGGCAATATCTTAAATAATTTTATCATTACTAGGAAAATCAGTACCACGAGTTTGCTTGGAGAATTTATAAGTTAAATTCATATGGCTCACCATTGAATTCAACAAATACTTTTCCTTTCCTGCAATCTATAATAGCTCCACAAGTCTTGAGAAAAGGCCTACCAAATATAATAGGACAAAAACTACCTTGCACTGAACCAAGTACTAAAAAGTCGGTAGGGTATTTTACCTTTCCACATAAGACTTCAACATCTCTTACAATTCCAATGGGAGAGATAGTTTCTCTGTTTGCAATATGAATAGTAAAATCAATCTCTTCGAGTTCACAAGGTGAAATCTCACTCATAATCTCCTGATAGAGTGAATAAGGAATAGAACTAGCACTGGATCCCAAGTCGCATAGCCCATAATAATTGTGATCTCCTATTTCAACAGATACCACTGGAGTACTTGAAATTGGGCCTTTATTCTTGGTTGTGACAAGGTTAGTGGAAACAGCGCAAAAATTTATAGTGGAATCCTTAATAGCACTAGTAACAAGATCTTTAACCAATGCAACTTGAGGATTGACCTTGATCAGATCCTCATGCTCATCAGTCCTTCTCTCACTTTTATTTAATATACCTATCACAAAAGAATGTTCCCTCATCCTTGAGGGAAAAGGAGGCTTTTCATATATAACTGCATGCAAAATAGGGTCAGCAACTTGAATATCAACAGTTAATTCCTTAAAGGGTTTATGATGTTGATCCTCATTCTTTTTAGAAGAATCAATATGAGAGGCAAAGTCTTTGCAAAAATCAATCAGAAGTTGGGAATCAAGACCAATCTTAGCACAAAAGGTGTTGAAGTAATTAGTTTCCACGTAGCTCTCAATGTAATTGTGCTCATAATTTATAACGGGTTCAATACCTTTATCGATCTCCCAATCTTCAGTGTTATTTTGGATCCTTTCGATAAGATCCCACCTTTCTTCAACGCTTCTGGTGCGAAATACCCCACTAGAGGAGGCATCGAGCATCTCTCTATCCTGACGAGAAAGTCTTGCATAAAAAATTGTAAGAATAATTTCCTTGGGGGTCTCATGATTGGGGTATTTGAGCATTAGGGACTTCAGCCTCCCCCAATCTTGGGCGATGCTTTCTCTTTCACGAGACCAAAAGTTATAGATATAGTTCCTGTCTCGACGTATTTCATGAAGAGGATAAAACTTTGCATAAAAGTGAGGCATAAGTTCTTGCCAATTTACTAAATGAGAGTTATCAAGAAGCCTATACCAATCCAAAGCCTTATATTTTAATGATAGAGAGAATAACTTTCTCATAACAAAATCCATCGATATACCTGCAACCTTAAATAAGGAGCATAGTTGTGAAAGATATAACAATTGTTCGCCTGGATGTCTATCTCCTGCATTTTGAAGGGCACAATTTCAGTAGATGGGGGGTCCTTCTCCACCACAGTAATGGTGGGGCGGTTCCCCGCAAGCAAAGAACCAAGAGCAGAGTGGTCCATAAGGACTAAAAGTAACAACGGCAAAATAAAAACAGCACGTACAATGTAAAGGTTTCCTTACCAAATACCAATAGCGCTACACTCCTTGGCAACGTCGCCAGAAAATGGTCTTGATGACCCACAAGTGTAGGGGATCCATCGTAACCTTTTCGATAAGTAAGAGTGTCGAACCCAACGAGGAGCGGAAGGTATTGACAAGTGATCTTGAGAAAGAAATAACTACAAGTACTGAAAGGTAACTTCTTATGGGTTTTCTGATATAAGCAACAAGGAGATAAGAGCAAATAAAGTAAATTGTGCTAAGGTGCAGCAAGGGCCCAATCCTTTTGTGCAAAGGATAAGCCGAAGGATCAAACTTATAAAGGCTAAAACGTTCTTGAGGACACACGGGGGAGATAGTCATGTGATTTCGACATATTCCGTCTAGTACTGTGTTTTGTGTTGATAAGTGTTGTGTAGGTGAACCTATGCTAGTGCACTTTATAGACTAAGATAAGTACACTCTTATGATTAAACAATCTTGCAAGCATCCACAAATACAAGAGAGAAATTAAGGCAAAGCCTAACCATAGCAATAAACTTTAGGATCCAACACTCCCTCGTGCAAAATTGTGCGAATTGGGGTTTAGGTTTCTGTCACTCTGGCAACCCACCACAATCATACTTTATACACAATGTATTCCCCTAGGTCCTTAAAAAGGTGAAGTGTTATGTAATCGACGTTCACACAACACCACTAGAAGAATAACACTACAACTTAAATATCAAACAACACATATTACTTCAACATCATATGACTACTAACAACTAGACTTCTCACATGTCCTCAAGAACTAAAAGAACTACTCACAAGACATAAAAGAGATCATGATCAGAGTTGATAAATATATGATAAACAATCTGATCATAACAATACTCACAAGATCGTTTAGTTCTGGTGTATTTTTTTAACAAAAAAATCATTAAATCATTTCTAAGGAATAATATAATTTATAGATGAGCCTATCACTCACTTCACTCAAAACAGACACATCGCATAATCTTTCTTATTAGTTTTTATGAGCTTATTTTATTTTGTTTTAAAATTATATATATATATATATATATGGTGGGTCTATTCTACAAATGATTGTAGAATAATGCTCTACAATAGGATTCCCTCCCTATATAAAGCAAATCTAAAAACGAAAAAAACTCCCCACCCTCCCACCCCACCCGTCTCTCTCTCATCTTCCCACCGGCCCGCTTCCCTCCCCCGCGCTGCTGGCCGCCCTGGCTCCCACCGCCTACGCCTTCGGCCTCCTTGGGTTCCTCCCCCGCGCCGTCGGTCGCCCTGGCTCCCTCCCACGCGCCGCTGACCTCCCTGGCTCCCACCTCCCCCACGTCGCCGGCTGCCTCTCGGCCCCTCGGCGCCGGCTTCCTCCCTGCACCACTGGCCGCCTCTGGGTGTCGGCCTCCTTCCTACACCACCGGTCGCGTCACCGCGTCGCCATCCGCGTCCGCGCCCTCCTCCCGAACGTCGACCGCCTACATGTGATCCTCCCCGCGCACGCCAACTCAGCGCGCCGCCGGACGCCTCACCCGCAGTCCTTCCGCCCTCCTCCCCACGCACTCCTGTCGGCGCCGGCCACCTCCGCGTGCTCCTCCCCGCACTAGCCACCTCCCCGCGCTGTCGGGCCTCGATCTTCTCCCTTCGGCCACCTCCCCGCACCGCGAGGCTATCCATCCAACACAGCTTGCAACTGGTTTTCATTTTTTGGCAACAGAGGAAATCATCTACGATTCCCACACATGGGAATGAATCTTGTTGTAACTGCCCACTGTGAACAGTATAGCATACACATGCGGTAGATTTTTACTTCGCATTTCGAACGAAATTACATGTGAGCGTACAAAGGCTCGAAAGTCGAATGTCCTCAAAGGCGATTCATTAGTTTAGTGAACAACACATTGTAACATTTAGCTTGCCATTCATAAAAAACTTGGTATTACTAAAATCTTTGCTAATGATTTTTTGTTGGTACTAAAACTAAGAAGTACAACAATAATATTAAAAGTAAACACCTAAACAATGTAATAAGAAGTCCTACACCACTACCAAAAAGTGTGAGATAATTATTTTATTGTAACAATCTCTTTGAACCACATGTATCTTGCACTTCTATAGAATATAACTGAGTTCTATTGAAAAAAAATGAGTAGTACAAAAAATTCATTTTGAGCAATACCAAAAATTCATTTTGAGCAGTACAAAAAATTCATTTTGAGCAGTACCTAATTTATATTCCACAGAAGTACAAGACGGGAAGTACAATTCATTCATTTAGAGCAATACAAAACTTATTTTATTACATGGCAGTAAGAAACTCGTAATCCATTGAAGTACAAGGCAAAGTTATGCTCTTTTCAAAAAAATCCGAGCGATAAAATTTATTTATTTCGAGCAATACAATTATTATTATTATTACCAGGAAGTACGAAACTCAAAAACACAGAAGTACAAGGTACATAGGAGGGAATTTGAGTTCTCTGGAAAAAAATTATGGGAAGTACAATTTAATCATTTTGAGCAGTACAAGAACTTTTTTATTGCTGGGCAGTACGAAACTCATATTCACAAAGTACAATACTATGTTTTCTTGGACCAGGAAAAATCTCGATATTTTGAATATTGTTCAAAAACCGTGAAGAATTGGAAAAATGTTAAAATATGAAAAAGTTGCTAAATTTTAATACCTTTCCAACGCTATATCATTTGCATCATTCCGAGGTCCGATGAATATCAATCATCATCTTTTAATAAAGCTGGATTTTAGTATTTTCAAAACTGTTCAAAAACTATGCATAATTTGAAAAAACTTAAAACACGAAAGCGTTTGTAAATTACAGTAGCTTTCCAACGTATATTATTTGCGCTATTAGGAGAAGTGGTTAAAAAATTAATATCAAATTACTGTTTATTTATTTTGAATGAATCTCGATATTTTCAAAACTGCTCAAAAATTATGTAAAATTTCAAAAACCTTAATACATGAAAAAGATGAGAAATTTCAATAGCTTTTCAATGCCATATCTTTTGCATCATTTCGAGGTATAAAAATTATAAATAATCATCTTTTAATAAAACTGATATTTAGTATTTTTAAAACTGTTCAAAAAATATGCAAAATTTGAAAAAAAAATAAAACATAAAAACGTTTGGAAATTTCAGTAGATTTCCAACGGTATATCATTTGCGCAATTCCGAGAAGTGGGTAAAAAATTGCGTTCAAAACACTTTTTAATCAGCTTGTGATAATTTCTGTTTTTTTGAAAATTCATAATAAAAAATATAAAAATTATGAAAAAGTCATAATATGAAAAGGCTGAGGATTTTCTGTAGTTTTCCAACAATATATCATTTGCGCAATTTCGATTAATGGTTTAGAATCTACGATTGAATTACTACACACACACAGAAGAGCAGTACCGACTTCACGAAAAAGAAGTACGGCAGTGTATTACAGAAGAAGTACGAGATCTTCATCTCGAGCAGTACGAGATTATTGCATAATATATATATAATTCATAAAAATGAAGATACAAGTATTTATTTTATTTCAACATTTTAAAAATAATATTGATTTACTAGATTACAGGAATGTGTTTGGCTATTTTGTTTTTGAGTTTGTGCTCTCGTGGAACGTAAAGAATTGGATCTTCGGTTTACAAGATGAGTATTCTCAATTGCATATTTTTAGACCTTCCACGTCGAATAATTTTGCTAATTACATGTATTGCTTATGCAAGATGGTTATGAGATGAGGAAGAACTTTTTTCTATACTCGCTTAAGATCTTAGTTTGTAAATTATTATTAATTAGATCATCTTTTTTATGTATTCATTGTCAAATTACATTTTATCAACTTATGTTGCAAATGAAGGGGATTTCAAAAAAAAATTGTTATTTGCTATCTTTCTTATACATATGAAAATTATATGCATTGTATTTATATATAAACTCAGTAAAAGATTTAGATGACCGTGGCAACGCACGAGCATTCTACTAGTCTGTTATGGTTTTCATCCGTGACTAAATATGGATAATCCTAGATAGTGACAACTTCAAAAAATGAACACCAAACAAGATGCAATAAGCTGGAAAAAATACGTACTGAAAAAGACTGAAATTCACCGAAATTTGGATATATGTAGGCAGCCTAAAGAATAGCTTCTAGTGTACTAGTCTAACTAGAACAAACTGCAAACTTAGAGATGTTTTGTCTGACTAAAACTAAGTATGACTAAGCATAGGAGATCTAGAACATTGTTAATCCCTTTCATCTGGTCTGGCTAGAACTAGATATGAATAAGCAAAGAAATAGTATGGCTAGAACTAGGTGAGTAATAACTAAGAATGCCTAAGCGTAGCAAGATCAAGAAATTTTATACCTGAACAAATTGAATAACACAAAGAGGAAATCTGAATCAGAAGAAGAGAAGAAACTGATAAGGGAGGAAAACTGATAGGAAATGAATTGTTCAGAGAAAATATAAACTGGGATGTTCAACATACAGCATATCTGACCTGACAAAATGGAAAACCTTATTGTACAGCATAAACTGGTAAAACACACGCGTATATCAGCATAACATACAGCATAATTGACTTAAGGGTGCGGTCCTGACCATGACCAGAGAGAACCAAGACGGTGCTAAAACGTGAAACAAGCAAGTTCCAACGCAAGTTACAGTCTGATAAACTGCCTCTGACTCAAAACAATTGAGCCGGACACAGCAAGTTCTCTTTATGTGAAATCTCAACCGGTTCGGATCAAAAGATAATAGGGGCTAGTCCTCCTCTTCCACCTTCAGGTCCTGCAGCTTCGAGCCAACACCACCATCCTCTTTGCCATTGTCGTCCCCATACTTCACCTCGTCATCATCATCCTCCTCTTCATCATCGTCTTCAGGGTTCCCCTCAGGCTCATTCTCATCCAGTGGGCCGAGCACCTCAGCCGAGTTCTCACCTCCCTTCAAAATCTTCTTCACCTCGTCAACCCCTTCCTCGGAGATGTAGTTTGCATTCATGTTCAGCAGCACAAAGCCCGGCTTGTTTGTGACCGCCTGAGCAAAGCAGCGGGCTCCAGACCTCTGAAACATGTTTGTGCTCACATCAAGCTCCTTCAAATCCGGGTGCCCTTCCTGCAGAGACTTCGCGACCACCGCCGCGCCAGCATCCTTCAGCTCGTTCTCAGCCAAGGTCAGCTTCTTGAGCGACTGCATTGCGGTCAGGCATTCGGCTAGTGGTTTGGCTCCGTCGACGGTTATCTCATTTCCTGCCATTTCAAGGATCTCCAGCTGAGGCGCAGACTCTTTGAGGACATTCACGATTGCTATGGTGCCCTCATTCTCAAGATTGAGGTCGCTGAGATAGAGCTCCACAAGACCACCAAGCTTTGGAAGGGTTTGGCTGAGAGCCACCCCTGCCTCCACACCAAATAAGTTGTCCCTGATATCAAGCTTCTTCAGACGAGTACATGTCCCCAGTGCCTCAGCCAATGCCACTCCACCGTCAGATCCTATCCTTGTCGCTGAGCACCTGAAGCTCTCTAGATTTGGACAACGCTTGACCATCTCAGCAATTGACATAGCACCTTCATCACCAGTCATATTGTTGTGGAAGTGGAGAACCTTAAGCTTCTCAGTTGAAGGAATGAGCTCAGATAGAGCTTTTGCAGCTTCGCCTGATATACCATCATTCATCGCATATAGTTCTTCCAGGTCGTGCTGTGATTTTAGCAGCTCTGTGAATGCCCTCACACCCTTCTCGCCCAAAGCATTGTCAGAGATGTTCAGGTATCTCAGTACAGACCCTGCTAAAGCTTTTGAGAATATCCGCATCACATCAAGGGCTTCATCCTCGGGCCTCCCAGCAACAAAATCTGAGATATCTACCTCCTTGAGTTGAGATTTTATTGATTCAAGAATTGGTCCAGCAACATTGGCAGCATCAATACCAAAGCTCCTGTTGCTGAAGCAGATCCTTGTATACGAGTTTCCTGGTTTTGTTAGTGCACTCAGAACTTCCTTTGCTTCTTCTGCCTCGATGAAAGCACGCTTGCCACCAGATATATCAAACACAGTATCAGCAGGTTCAATAGGAGCATCAATAACTGGTGCTTCTGGTTCTGCAGACGTCCTTGGGCCTTTTTTCAGGACATCCAGCATCAGCTTGCCTGTTTCTTTTGCATATAGCTGGACAGCAGAACTCCCATCACCATCAGGTTCCTTCTTGAAATGCTCATCTGCGGAAGCAAAGCACATCTCTTCAATCCTTTTAGCATTCTCATGAGCCTCTTCTTTGCCCAAAAGGCCATACTTGCGAGAAAAGATTGAGTCGTAGGACAGGTTCTTGGTCATCCTCTCTACAAGCATCAAACGAGTGCTTTCACTCGGTGGCCACAGTTTGATGGAGAATGTCCGGGGCTGGAATTCTTGCGCTGTTGAATCCATGTGGACACTTGGCACTTCACACAATAACCTACTGGTAAATAAGCAAGTATAGGAATTAGCATGACCCCAGATTATAGAAAGTAATACAATATTAAGTAAACAAAGAAATTAGTGGAGCAATTGGAGGGCCTGTCCTGTCCCTGAGGCTACCAAACACTAGTACCAGCAAGGATGCACCAAAACACCAATTAGCAAAACATAGTTAAGCCCACAGTGTAAAAAAAACAACATCCTCAATTCGTAAAGACAAACATTTTTCTCAAAGTGGTTGGTTTACAGAGGAAATGAATGATACAATTAGCAATTACAAAATAACAGGAGTTGAACCCAACATGAGAAAAAATATTGTGTACTGTTACTATGTATGTGTTTGGTTCCACAGTGGCTTAACAGAAAACAGCTGCGGGGAAGTAGTTGTGGGCTATGAGAAAGTAGTAAAGCCATTTGGCAACTAGCTGTCTTAACTGTGGCTGAATGTAAATGTAAATGTCCCGAATACCACTAAAGTCTTGAGAAATTATTTACATCCTGTTTAACTACAAGGATGTCACTAAATGTTGTTTTAGCTGCAAATGATCATGTAGATAATTTATACGCCACCAGGTAGAATTTGTTCACACAACTTTCGAGTTGATGTACATGAAAATGAAATCAGATTTTCATGCTGCAGATAATTGAGCCCACCATTGAAAATAGCTAGTAGTTAAACAGACCAGTAGCCTAGTTTGGTAGTTCCAACAACTACAAGGTGTGCACCTAAGTTAACACACACAACTAATCAAGGATCCGGCAACCTCGATCACAAATCAAACGAGCAAGTTGAACCGTGTACTCAGAAATCAAACCAGCCGTACATGGACATAACTGTAGTACTACTTGTGTAGGGTTAGGTTCCAGATCAGCAAAACAGACTAGTAGCCTAGTTCGGTAGTTCCAACAACTAGATTAGTAGCTACTACAGCTGCAAGATAGTACACACGCAGGCACACGTATCACGGCGCCCAGTGCCGGCGTCCATCAGGAATAAGAGAAATGCACGGGACAACCAAATTCACTCACAGGCATCCATTTCGAAAGCACAAGCTCGCAGATCTGAGATGGGACGTCAAGGGCACATCGATCCTATGAATCGCGAGCCTAGGACGGATTTCGGGACGAACACAGCATAGAGGTTTGAGCTCGTGTTTTCTCACCTCGGATCCAGACGGCGGCAACCGTCCACTCGAGGAGCGGCGACGTCAGGCTCGGGGCTCGAGGCAGCCACTTCGAGACGAGCCCGGGTGCGTCGACGGGGGGTGTAGTGGAGGCGACGCGACGGGGAGGGGCGGCCGGGAAATGGTAGGAGATGGGGGGAGTGGGGAGGGGCGACTGGGCAGGGAGATGCGGCGGCCGGCGGAGGAGCATGGGTGGGGTTTGTGTAGTTGTGGGGTAGGGTTTCTAGACGCGGTTGCGGGTTGGGAGGGCACCTCGTGGCCGTCCGATCGGGGGGGGGGGGGGGGGGGGGGGGGGAGGGGGGGGTACCGGACAATAGACGAGAAATTGAGGAGCATGGGGCGATGGAGAGAGCGGCCGGTGATCCGGTTTTCGAAATTCAAATCTGCGCTGATGTGGCCAGGGCGGCAGATCTACGATTCCTTTTTTCTCCGTTTGAAATGAAATGGGGTCTACGTTTCTCTGCCACGGAGCACTGTGATTTGTTTCCCTCGTTCGGTGCTAAGTTTGAACCGCTGAGACCTTGTACAATGCAAGGTGCTTACAAGAGGTGCTTAGAAAAATAAATCAGATTTTTTAAAGCACCGGTGCTTAGATGTAGAGGGTAGATGCTTAATTAGGCACCTTTTCTATAGAAATAAGTACTGGTGCTATAGAAAAATTGGTTTATTTTACTAAGCATATTGTATTATACAAGGCCTAAGGCTGTCAGTTCACGTGTAATCGGGATCGATGAAGCTGTCAGCTCAGGTGTTCGACGGTCTCATTACTAGTTTTTGGTTTTTATATACTAGCAATAAGACTTTGTTTTTAGGACGAATGCTTAGGTACACCCCCCTTCTTAAAAGTTACAAGTTTCGAGGTAAATCAACGGTTTAGATTAGAACATACTCCTTCCGTTCCTAAATATAAATCTTTTTAGAGATTCCTTCCGTTCCTAAATATAAATCTTTTTAGAGATTCCACTATGAACTACATACGGAGAAAAATGAGTGAATCTACACTTTAAAATACATCTATATACATATGTATGTACGAAAGGAGGTAGACCTTCGGTGTCACCTTGGGGGAAGCCCACCAAAGCAGGATTTCAACTACATACGAAGCAAAATGAGTGAATCTACACTTTAAAATACATTTATACATATTTGCATGTAGTTCATAGTGCAATCTCTAAAAAAACTTATATTTAGGAACGAAGAGAGTACTATCTATACCTACTAATAAAGGACGATCGATTTCTCCTAAAATTTTGTATGTCATACCTTTTTTTTCTACGCTATCCACGGTCAGTAACAGTTCGTGGTGCAGAATAACGGTTCATTACGTTAAAATAAAAAGAGTAACCATCTCGTACTCCCGTACTGGGCCACGCCCGCCCGCCCCAATGGGCTTTCCTGGTGGAAGGAAAAAATACTGGGCTAAAAAGAATTGTGGACTTCAAAAAGGAAAGATTGTGGACGGGCAGAATATATTGTGGCTTGTGGGACGTGCTATTGAGGGAGGACTTAGAAAGAGAAGGAATTTAAAAAGAAGGGACATGACTTTGCTCAGAAACTGAAGAAATTAAGAAAAGGAATTAAACTACTATATGCTGCCAGGAAAAAACTATATTTAAATCATCATTATGTTTAAAAATTATCATACTATAGGAAATAAAATAAAATTTCACAGTATGTATGTACACCCAAGAGTGTATGTATGCAACATACGTGTAGATGTGTTGCAGTAGAAAGTATCTATGAATCATCATTTCATGCTGACAAAAATATCTAGAAATCCCATCATCAACATTAATTAAAAAGGGGTAGAAATTCAATCCATCAATCTCCATGAACACTAATAAAAAAAATGTTATAGGCAATAGAAAACACAAGGGGTAATTTTTTTTCCTAACTTCACTTTTTAATATGAAAATTTACTGAACTGTATAAAGTTCCTAATTTCACTTTTTAAATATGTCGAGTGAGGTAAAAAAAATTATAAGATTAGGAACGCCTTGATCCAATAAATTTGGATCTTTTGAACATCTACAATTTTAATTAATCATGGTCCACGAATCAATTTTTGCGCATACGTTTTTTATTAAATTTGCTTTTTATCCCGGTGCAACGCACGGGCGTTTGTGCTAGTTTATTTAAAAAGGATAACAATGACATTTACGTGCGAACAAAAAAAATATCCCTCATGAGCACCCACTCAGGCCCTGTCTAAGCCGCTGATTTGCCTCGAAAGTTAAAAACTTTTGAGAAAGGGGCGTACCGAAGCATTCCTCTATTTTTACATATGTCTATCGTTTGCAAAAAGTTGAAAGACAAAATCAGGGATTGAACAATCTCAAAAATTAACAGATCTAGTGGTGTAAGAATGACTAGCTAGAGCATTCGCTACTTTGTTCGCTTGTCGATAGCAATGGGGGAAAGAACTTCTCCAAAATCTAGCATTTAGGAGATCACGCTCTGAGATAGTTGCCAGCTTCATACCATGATAATCTTTCTGGCACTGAAAAATCTCAACTGCAAAGGTAAAATCAGACTTGATCTAGATAGAATTACAACCAATTCTAGCAGCCAAAAAAAGTTTGTGCTTGATGGCTATAATCTCAGCGTAATCAACATTGTTCACCTGAGGCAAAAAACATGAAGCCCTGTTGCTTCATCGAGAATATCCACATAGAAGGAGGCATCAACATGGACTTTTATTTTAACTCAACAAGGCATTTTCCACATATCTTTGATTTTTTGGTTTGGACCTTTGGTCATTTATGCTCGAACAAAAGTTGTCACTATGGTCATGATAGGTTCCGGCGTAAAAAACAATAATTTTTCTACCTACGATAACCAATTGCCCAAGGATCTATACTATGCAGATGTATAGTAACGGAGGGAAACGGTGACATACCCGTATGTCACGCTGGGCGTTCGGGTTAACCTGAAAAATCGGGCCGGGTAATTTGGGTAAAAAAATAATTCGTGTTTTGAAAAATGAAACCCGAAATGTGCGCATAAATACTGTAACCCGAAAATTCGGGTTCGG
This sequence comes from Bromus sterilis, assembly GCA_950022295.1. Classification (NCBI taxonomy): domain Eukaryota; kingdom Viridiplantae; phylum Streptophyta; class Magnoliopsida; order Poales; family Poaceae; genus Bromus; species Bromus sterilis. Next base: position 109,127,212 of record OX465596.1, on the reverse strand, counting down.
GTTCGGGTAATCCCTGAAAACCCGGAATACAGAACAGTATTGCACAATCCAATAAATATTAAAAACAGATTGCACAATCCAATAAATATTATCAGCAGTGCAGCAGTACAAAATACAAACATCAGTGCAGCAGAATCCAATATAGAACAAGAACAACACATTTGTATCATCACAAAGAGCAGTGCAGCAGTACAATATATTCTTCTAGTATCTACACAAACAGCAGTACAGCAGTGCTATCTACATGGGCAAGCTAGACAAAGAACACAACAGTAGTACCCAGTACCCAGTAGTAGTAGTTGAGGAGGGACAGGGAGCTACCTTGTTGAGGTCCTTGAGGACTTGAGGCAGAACTGCAGAAGGAGGGCGTGGGGGCGGCTTCTTCGTCACTCGTCAGGACGCCGTGGTCACGAATCCGAGGCACAAGGAGCCGGAGCGGAAGGAGGGCGGCTTCCTCGTCAGTCGTCACGGCGGCGCGGCTTCCTAGTCACGGGCTCACGGCGGCGCAGCTTCCTCGTCATGGAGGCGCGGACATGAATCCGAGGCAGAAGGAGGACGTGGGGGCGTGCCGGCGTGCCGGCGTGTGGCGGCGCCTGGGGCGGGGGCGCGTCGGCGCGGGGCGGGGGCTGCTCTGGCGGCGCAGGGTTTGGAGATGGGGACTTGGGGACTTGGAGACGTGGTGGGTCAGCCTGGAAATGGGGCGGGTTAGTTTGGTTTTCTTGATTTTTTTCGAGGCAACCATACAAAGCTCTTTATTCATCCCTTATAACGTTTACATGTATGAACGGAAGATCGATAGACTGACCTAACCAGACATGGCGGCCAGTCCTAGCGTTAATGCATACTTTGCAAGGTCGTGAGCTTTCACATTTGAACCCCGAAATTCATGAACTACTTTGAAGGAATTAAAACTAGGAGCTGTACTAGCTATCTCTCTGATAATTGCATCATGTTTCAAGAAAGAACCATCTTCAATTTCTTGAACCACCAGTTTGCAGTCCGTCGCAATGTGAATGTTGGAAATATAGATGTCCTGTGCAAGTGTCAATGCTTCGCGAACTGCAATAGCTTCCAGAGTTGGAGGGTCATAAGCTTTCTCAAAGACTACTGCGGATGCACCCAAAAAGACCCCGGCTTCGGACCAGAAGATTGCCGCCGATGCTCCCCTGGAGCCATCCTCAAGACAAGCGCCGTCAGCATTCCCCTTCTCGCAGCCTGGGGGTAGGGCAATCCAGCCAGAAGTTCGAGACCCTCTAGTGCTCGGCTGGCCACCTTGTTCAACACGCGAATATCCTCAATGAACCGATCCACAAAGGATTTTGTAGTTGTTGGGTGTTGATGGCGATCTTCATGGATGGCTTTTCTCCTTGCGCTCCAGATAGCCCAAAGGGTCACTAACAGCTTCACGAATTCGTCCTTGGTCAGTATATCTTGCATATCAAACAACCATCTCTTTGGGTCAGCACAAAGTCTGGAGCTCATGATCTCAACCAGATCCTCCTCACAAAGACTCCATACACAGCTCGCCAAGGGACATGAAATCAGTGAATGAGACCAAGAATCTTCCCTCGACCAGAAAGGGCATACGTGTGTGGTAGCCATATTGCGATGGTGAAGAACATCCCTTGTCGCCAAAGAGGGACGTGCCAGCCTCCATAGAAACACCTTGATTTTCGATGGTACATTTATTCTCCACCGGTTTTTCCAATCCTTGCTCTCAGTCTCGCCCGTAGAGCTCTGGTTAGCAGATAGGAGGTTGATGTTGTTCATTTTGGTCTTGCTCATCAGGTGGTATGCTGAATGTGACGCCCCCAAAATCAGACCGTGTACAGTAATCATACACACAGGGTACACGACTGAGATTAGGGTGCCACGGTGATAATATCACAGCACAACACTAAACACAAAAGGATAAACAAATATATTACAATAGAGGGGGTTCACGCGGACCCGAATATATAAGTCATACAAACCATAATATCTGAGTACAGACATAGTTAGTCAAGTTTTGCCTTAAGAAGGCTAGCACAAACCACATCAGAGACACAGAACGAAAAGGCGAGGCCTCCTGCCTGGGATCCACCGAACTACTCCTGGTCGACGGGGAACTCGACGTCGTAGTAGGCGCCTCCGGGGTACTCCTGCTCCTGGGCTCCAACGTCGGCTGCAGCGGCCGATCAGGCAAAACAGTAAAGGAAATAAAGCAGGTGAGTATCTAGTATACCCGCGAGTCTTACGTCCGCTACTAAGCATTATGCATTGTATCAACGGAATGAAGAGGCTGTATATAGTGGACTAAAGACAGAAATTTAGAGCAAAGGTAAGAACTAGGCCTAACGAAGACTAGCATCTTCCGACGGTGTCTTGCAGCATGAGGTAAGAATCAACCATCAGTTTATATAAAACAGTAAGGTAGCAATGAAGCAGAAGTTGCTACAACATTGAATAATAATAAGTTGTAATAATTAACAATGCCTCCGGGTTCACCTCCTCGACATCCCCGCGAGGAAAAGAACCCGGAACCATACAGTTTAATAATAATGGTTTCTAGTGGTAAGATCCAGCTTCAGCATAAAGCGTCCTGTTACCGTGGACACGGCTATCGATAGATCAATTCTTCCCTGCAGGGGTGCACTTGTGTTACGCTACACGCACGGATCTCCAGGGTGGCGGGAACCTTGCTAGGGAACGCTCCACCGAGGCTATCCGACACTTCATAGCCCATCTTTCAAACTCAACAGAGAGGTCATCCGCCGGACTATATCCTATGTACGCGGGGCTTTGGACCCTAACCCCGACGTACTCCTGCACGGTGCGTGACTGGCCGGTGAAGTTAAATCAAAGCAAATACAAATCACACGCCGCGGCAAATAAGACAACACCACTCCCCGGCAATCAGCCCGCGGTACTGCTGACGTCTGAAGAGTCCTCGGACGACACTAAGAAGCGGAGGAGCCCATAACTCGTAGTTCCCACGGGTAGGTAGTGCGTACATGGCATATAGCCAACTCAAGACATTCACTGAACCATTTAGCATTTTAATTAATCTGCGTGACAACCGTTATCGTTGCCTCGACTTAACCGACCCGCGGTCAACGACAGCAGCCAGGACCACCAGTACATCGGTGCCTACCCCGTCGTCCCACCAAGTCACTGCGGTTACCAACAAAGTGAACCGTCTCCTTACCTTGTCTCGCGGGTGCTCCTGGAGGAGCTCGACTTTCGGGGGTTGGTAACTCTCGCGGCCAACGATCAGGGGCCAAGCACACCGGTACACTGGTCGTGCCCTCCCTGTCGTCCCGTCGTAATACCTCTCGCGGGCACCGTTGGGTCGCCCGACTTCTTACCTTTAGGACAACCGTTGTCAAGACCCTATGGCGGTAAGACAAAGTCAGCCGCGAGTGGAGTACAAAGATTACTCCTTGATAGCTCACACTTGTGGTGACTAGGCATAACCCAGATAGGGGTCTTCGACGGCGTCTGCATTGTACCGTACCTGTGCAGTTATAATATTTGCATCCGCTTTCACTCCCCGGAGTGATCACGGCCCTCTATCTAATCCTAGCTAACAATGCGCAGGGTTCACTGCTGAATAATGCATAAGTAATAATAGGCAGCATAGGATTAAAGGAAGGTACATCAAGGGGCGACAAAAATCAGGCTATGCAATTGAATAGGATTGTAAACGTAGCAGCAGCAGTAACAATGCCTAGTGCAAGAAATGTACGGAAAGATAGGCGATATCTGGGGAAGAGAATGGCTCTGCTTGCCTGCAAGCTCGACGGTAGTAGTAGGGTCGTCGACGACGTAGTCGTACTCAGCAGCGGTGTAGTCGACGGCAGCAGCGGGGTCTACCGGAGATTAAAGGGGGAAAGAAATAATAAATACACAGCAATAATATACAAACATATGCATGACATGACAGATGAAAAGTTAACGGTGTTCTAACGCAGTGCAATGTGATATGCTCGGAGCGGGAATTCATCTGAGGATGAACTGCCGGCTCCGGGTGATTACCGGACAGGGTGTCCGGAGGGGAAGGAACAAGCCGGAGGTGTCGTGGTTACCGAAACAACATAAGGGGGGTGTACCCGTGCTGGTTGATCCATTCCGGACAACTTTCGTGTTCGGAATAAATTCATCCGGGCACCCTAACAGTACCGGATAGTTTATCGGACAGACGGTCCGGAGGGGGAATGTTCGATGTTCGTGGTGTTAGAGGGGTGTGTTAGACATACGGATAGCGTATTCGTATTCGTTGTATTTTTCTGATCAATTTTCATGTATAAAGTTTTTGAATCCGAGTTACGGTTTAAAAGTTATTGAATTTCAAAGTTTAAATCAATTTAAATGATTTTCTGAATTTCTTTTATTATTTATTAAACATTATCCAAAACATTATCCACAACATTATCCAGAACAGTGCTGACATGTGGGACCCACATGTCAGCCTCTGTTATTTATAAAACATATAATTAAATTGGAAAATGCCTTTGGACCCACCTGTCATACACTGATTACTTATAAACTAATTTAATTAATCTAATAATCTAGTGGGACCCAACTGTAAGTGACACATGTGTTAATTAACAGTTATTTTTATTTAAACAAATGTATGGGTCCACATGTAATAGACTCAAGGGGGGGGGTTTATTATCTGTTAATCAACCCTGTTAAGTTAACCAGGGATTAACCGGGGGGGGTCCACTGTCATGGAGACAGAGGGGAGTCTCCACGGTGCCACGCCATGCCACGGCGAGGCCAGGGGACGCCGGCGAGGTCCATCAGCCGGCTCCGGCGTACAATCCCAGGGGCGACGGGTGGAATCGAACGGGACGACCTCCCCTGACCCATCTTTGGCATCAACGCAACCCGGAGCTGAACACACCGAAGGCGACACGCACATCCGCGGCGGCCGGAGCACGGCATCGACGGGCAGGCGGCTACGGGCATGGGGGAGGAGAGGGGAAAAGTCAGGGGAGACCGCACGCTCACCGGGAGGGCACTGGTGCAGGCGGAATAGCCGGGGGAGGCCGGAGTGGAGCTCCACGGCGTCAATGGCGCGGCCGCCGTGGCAGAGAAAACGGGCTCGATTCGCGAGCCCCGCTGGACACGACTCGAGCTTGAGGTTGGGGGCGAAGTGGAGCAGCTAGGCGGGCCTCCCGGACGTGTTCGCAGGGTCGGGGAAGGAGGGTGGCCGCGTGGGCGTCGCCGCCGTGCCCACGGCCACGCTCGACGCCGCACGGGAGAGGAGGGCGGTTGCGTTGGGAGGGAGAGAGGAATGGGGTAGAGGAGTGAGCAGAGAGAGGGGGGGGACGTCCTTATCTCCATGGGGGCAGGTGAGGAGGGGGAGCAGGTGAGGAGGGGGGGCCATGGCGTGGCCACAGTGCCATGGCCATGCCCTCGGACGGGGGTGGTTGGGGAGGGGGAAGAAGGAGAGAGAGAGGCTGCGGGTGGGCCAGGTGGGCCATGTGCCCAGGGCGGGTTATAGGGTTTTTTTATTTTCCTTTGTCTTTTCTTTTCTGATTTATCTGTTTTGGTAATTAATTTATTAACCCTAGCATTTTTGTAAAAGGTTTTTAGTGTTTGTAAATTAGGGTTACATAATACTGAGGTGCTACAAAAGTTTTTGCAGCAAAATAAATTAATTGGATATTTCTTTTAAATATTAAATGCCCAAAGTAGGGGTTTTAACCTACTGTTGGAATTGTTCATAATTTTCTGCAACTCCAAAAATTACCAAAGTTGGTCCAACATCATTTTAATGATTTTAGGCAATTTACAAAAATAGTTCCATGATTTTTGGAACAACTTTATTTGAGCACTTTTGTTTTAATTTTTTTTTTTAATTTATATGAGGTAGTTTCAACTAGGGTTGGTTTCATGATGAGCCAAATGCATTGGGCTTTGTGTTTTGATTACCAACCAGCATGGTTTGGATGGAGCAGAAGCAAAGTTTGATTAAGGTCAGGGAATAACAGTGATTAACAAACAGTGATAGTCAACAGTGATGATGATTACTGTTACAGGCATCTGAGGGTGTTACAAATCTCCCCCACTACAAGAATTCTCGTCCCGAGAATTTAAGTGGTAGCGAGGAAAAGATCGGGGTATTCATCGCGAAGGCGATCTTCGCGTTCCCAAGTGGCTTCATCTTCAGAATGATTCGACCACTGAACCTTGAGGAACTTGACGGTCTTGTTGCGGGTTCGACGCTCAGACTGATCGAGAATGCGGCTCGGATGTTCTCGATAAGTCAAGTCTTGTTGCAGCTCGATCATATCATGCTCCACTTCGTGGATGGGATCCTTGAAGCAGCGACGGAGTTGCGACACGTGGAAGACATCGTGGACTTGGGAGAGGTTCGGCGGCAATTCCAACCGGTATGCCACGGGTCCACTCCTGGAAAGGATACGGAACGGGCCAATGTAGCGAGGAGCCAACTTGCCCTTGATACCGAAGCGATGAGTGCCCCTCATGGGAGTGACACGGAGGTAAGCGTATTCACCAGGTTGATACTCCATTTCACGGTGTTTGCGGTCATAGTTGCTCTTCTGGCGGGACTGAGCGGCCTTCAAATGTTCACGGATGACGTGAACTTGGTCTTCAGCTTGCTGAATAATATCCGGGCCAATGAGTGCACGTTCCCCAGTTTCTGACCAACTCAGAGGGGTCCGACACTTACGTCCATAGAGAACTTCATAGGGTGCCATCTTCAGACTAGCGTGATAGCCATTGTTGTACGAGAATTCAGCAAATGGAAGAGATTCCTCCCATTTCTTGCCGAAGGAGATGACACAAGCTCGAAGCATATCTTCAAGTATTTGATTGACGCGTTCGACTTGGCCCTGTGACTGGGGGTGATAAGCGGTGCTGAGGTGCAGAGTAGTCCCCAGAGCTTCTTGGAAACTCCGCCAATATCTGGAGGTGAAAAGGCTACCACGGTCTGAACTGATCTCCAACGGAATACCGTGGAGCGACACGATTTGGGCGATATATAATTCCGCTAACTGAGCCGCCGTGATCTTCTCCTTGACTGGTATAAAGTGAGCAACCTTGGAGAACCGGTCGATGACGACAAAGATAGCATCGTTACCTTTCTGGGATCGGGGAAAACCGGTGACGAAGTCCATCTGAACTTTGTCCCACTTCCATACAGGGATTTCAGGTGGTTGTAGTTTTCCAGAGGGTTTTTGATGTTCCCCCTTGACGCGACGACAAACGTCACATTCAGAGACATATCGGGCAATGTCTTGCTTCATGTTGGGCCACCAGAATTGCTGACGAATGTCTTGGTACATCTTGGTGCTCCCAGGATGAATGGACAACGGGGTATCGTGAGCCGCTTTCATGACCTTCGGGGTCATATCCAGATTCTCATGCCTGCCCTTGCTGTGAGTAACCACTAAACGGTTCTGGTAGAACGCCGCACCATTACTATCAAGGGTGAAGGGTGAGGGTCTCCCATTGGCGATATCGCGCTTAATCTTGTGTACGAAATCATCATAGAACTGTATACACTTGACGGATTTGACGAGATCCGGTTCAATGACCAAGTTATTTGCACAACCTTGAGGAACAATCTCGAGGTTCAACTTCTGAAAATCTTCATACAGAGGTGGTTGTTCTAGCTGCACCTCAAGTTCACTACAGTAAGCTTTACGGCTCAGGGCATCAGCCATCACATTAGCTTTGCCAGGGGTGTAATGAATATCCATGTTAAAATCGGCTATTGTCTCGAGCCATCTCTGTTGGCGGAGATTCAGGTCGGGCTGAGTAAACAAGTATTTCAGGCTTTGGTGGTCGGTGTAGATCTCGCAACGATTACCAACGAGGTAATGTCGCCACAGCTTCAATGCATAAATTACTGCTGCCAATTCGAGATCATGTGTTGGATATTTGTCTTCGTGAGCACGCAACTGACGAGAGCCATAAGCAATCACTTTGCGCTCTTGCATTAGGACACAGCCTAATCCTTGACGAGACGCGTCGCAATATATCACGAAGTCCTTCTGTGTATCAGGGGGAGCAAGCACCGGGGGAGAAGTTAGCTTGTCCTTGAGGGCTTGAAAACTTTCTTGACATTTATCTGTCCACTCAAACTTGACGCCTTTGTGAAGCAGATTAGTCAGAGGCCTGGCAATCTTGGAAAAATTCTCGACGAAACGGCGGCAATAGCTAGCGAGCCCGAGAAAACTGCGGACTTGCTTGACGGTCTTGGGAGGAGTCCAGTCAAGAATAGCCTGGATACGTTCTGGGGTGACGGCAATGCCATCCTTGGAAATCACATGTCCAAGGTAGGTTACTTCGGGAAGCCAGAACTCACACTTAGAAAACTTAGCGTAGAGTTTGTGTTCTCGAAGCTTCTCCAGTATAAGACGAAGATGTTCAGCATGTTCTTCTGCATTCTTGGAATATATCAAAATATCATCCAGATAAACCACGACGAACTGGTCGAGGTACTCCATGAAAATATAATTCATCAATCTGGAGAAGGTGGCTGGAGCATTGGTTAAGCCAAAGGACATGACGGTGTACTCGTATGAACCGTAGCGAGTAATGAAGGCAGTCTTCGGAATGTCCTCATCACGGACTCGGATTTGGTGATAACCCAACCTCAAGTCGAGTTTAGAAAACACCTTAGATCCGGCAAGTTGATCATACAGGTCGTTGATCCGGGGAAGTGGGTATTTGTTCTGGATGGTGGCTTGGTTAATGGGCCGATAATCTTGGACCAGTCGGTTTGTCCCATCGCTCTTCTTGACAAAGAGCGAAGGTGCTCCCCAAGCTGAGGAGCTGGGGCGAATGAATCCTTTCTGAAGTGCCTTGTCGATTTCCTCCTTAAGTTCAAGGAGTTCATGTGGCGGCATCTTGTAAGGACGCTTGGCAATAGGAACAGTACCCGGCTTCAAGTCGATGACGAATTCAACTTCTCTGATCGGGGGTATTCCCGGCAGTTCTTCTGGGAAGACGTCGGGAAAATCGCGAACGACCGGAACGTTCCCGATGTCTGTCAAAGGTGAGACATTCAAAGCATTCATCATAAAGATCTGTGTTTCAGCATTACGGGTCACTCGGGCGGTGTGGTTAACAATCCCACCGGAGGGGTGAAAAAGCTGGACAGACTTGGTGCCACAATAAAGTGCGGCATCGTGGAACTTCAACCAATCCATTCCCAGAATGAGGTCTATGGTGGAAGACTTCAGAACGATGGGGGAAGCACGGAAAACAATCCCTTCAATTTCAACAATGGTTCCGGGCACTATCTTGGAGGTGTGGGCATGGCCTATCGGGGTGCGGACAACCATCGGTGGGTTCATATCCTCAAGCGTAAAATTATGCGACAATGCAAATGCTTCCGACAAGAATGAATGCGATGCTCCTGTATCGAATAAAACAGTAGCAGGTACGGAATTAACGAGAAGGGTACCCATCACGGTAGCGGGTTGTTGTTGAGCTTCATCAACACTGATGTTGTTCGCGTGACCACGAGTATGAGCAGCAGACCCAGTATTATAGTTGGGGGTCCGATTGTTGCCACGACCATTTCCACGGCCAGCGGGGTGAACTACCAGTTGCTTCTGTTTCAGGGGACACTCTCGAGAATAATGCCCAGGTTGGCGGCACGTGAAGCATAATCCATCCTGAGGACGAAGGGGTGGTGCATTGGGTGGTGCAGGCAGAGCTCTTGGCATCTGCGGTGGCGGAGGCAGACGGGGTGCAGCATAAGACGGCCTTGGAGCAGGGGAAGCTGAGTGGGTCAAACTGGTAGGGAGCCAGATACGACGCTTCTGCGTTGCGCCCGAAGATGAGCCAACGTCACGATAACGCTTCAGAGAGGTCTTGTGCTCCATCTGGGCAGTCTCGACGGTGATAGCCTTGTTCACCATGGTGGCGAAGTTGGCAAAATCATGAACGGCAAGAGCGAGCCTGAGTTCTGGGTTGAGGCCACGACGGAACTTCTGCTGCCTGCGAGCATCAGTGGTGATCTCTCCTTCCGCATAGCGAGAGAGGTTGAGGAACTCGCGCTGATAGGCTTCAACAGTCATATCGCCCTGAGTGAGGTTACGGAATTCTTCCGCCTTACGATCCATGATCCCCTGAGGAATGTAGCGGGCGCGGAAGGCAGACTGAAATTCATCCCAAGTGATGACTTCTTCAACTGGCAGGGAACGCTTGTGGGTGCTCCACCACTGAGCAGCGGCGCCTTTCAGATGATAAGACGCAAAGTTCACATAGTCACCTGGATCGACATTAGCAGACTCCAGCTCGTGAGTGATGTCGCGAAGCCAGTCATCAGCATCCAGCGGCTGAACAGTGTTGCGGAACATAGTGGGGTTGAGGCGGGTGAAGTCGTGCAGAGTCACGGTGGCATGCTGATGGTGGTGCCCATTCTGATTCGGCTGGGGGAACTGAGCCATGATATTCTGCATGAACTGACGGTTCATCTCGAACTGCTGCATCATCGCGGCCATATAATCCGGCGGCGGAGGTGGGTCGTTGGCAGCACGACCACGACCACGACCACCACGACCAGCCATCCTGCTAGAATTTAACAGGGGTATTTCAGCGATGAACAACTTAACGAAAATACCGGAAACGAGTAAGAGGTAAAGCGACAACAAGGAAGAGGCGCGGATATATAGGAGTAGTCATATAAGACATACACATCCACACATAGAATCAACCGAAAATCGGGCAGCGTAACGTCGTAGAAATTAAGGAAAAAGGACTCTCTAGGCGGCGCGCAGACCGCGGTAAGGATTACATGACGCGACATAGATTCCACTATGCCAATCACGCCGCAAGAAAACTGTTGGTCACAGGAGTTGATGCCAGAGAACGCGCGGTCTGCCCAGAATGAGAATGGGATCCGCGGTCTGGGAACTGGCGTACGACTCCTGCAACACGACTCGATCAATGGGGGATGCACCATAAAAACGCCGGATGGAATCAAGAGAACGTGATCCTAATGTCAGATTTTGTAAAACTTACCAGCAAGGATAAGAGAGCAGATTCCCAGAGCATGGGTAAGGAGAAAAGGATCCTAATACCATAGATACCACCGTAGTGACATCGATGTGGGCCCGTAAGCCAAATATTAAGTTAGCAAAATAGTTTTTCAAAGTCTAGACTCAACTTCGACCAGGTAGTGGTGGGGTGGCTTCCTACAGACAGTCGGCTCTGATACCAACTTGTGACGCCCCCAAAATCAGACCGTGTACAGTAATCATACACACAGGGTACACGACTGAGATTAGGGTGCCACGGTGATAATATCACAGCACAACACTAAACACAAAAGGATAAACAAATATATTACAATAGAGGGGGTTCACGCGGACCCGAATATATAAGTCATACAAACCATAATATCTGAGTACAGACATAGTTAGTCAAGTTTTGCCTTAAGAAGGCTAGCACAAACCACATCAGAGACACAGAACGAAAAGGCGAGGCCTCCTGCCTGGGATCCACCGAACTACTCCTGGTCGACGGGGAACTCGACGTCGTAGTAGGCGCCTCCGGGGTACTCCTGCTCCTGGGCTCCAACGTCGGCTGCAGCGGCCGATCAGGCAAAACAGTAAAGGAAATAAAGCAGGTGAGTATCTAGTATACCCGCGAGTCTTACGTCCGCTACTAAGCATTATGCATTGTATCAACGGAATGAAGAGGCTGTATATAGTGGACTAAAGACAGAAATTTAGAGCAAAGGTAAGAACTAGGCCTAACGAAGACTAGCATCTTCCGACGGTGTCTTGCAGCATGAGGTAAGAATCAACCATCAGTTTATATAAAACAGTAAGGTAGCAATGAAGCAGAAGTTGCTGCAACATTGAATAATAATAAGTTGTAATAATTAACAATGCCTCCGGGTTCACCTCCTCGACATCCCCGCGAGGAAAAGAACCCGGAACCATATAGTTTAATAATAATGGTTTCTAGTGGTAAGATCCAGCTTCAGCATAAAGCGTCCTGTTACCGTGGACACGGCTATCGATAGATCAATTCTTCCCTGCAGGGGTGCACTTGTGTTACGCTACACGCACGGATCTCCAGGGTGGCGGGAACCTTGCTAGGGAACGCTCCACCGAGGCTATCCGACACTTCATAGCCCATCTTTCAAACTCAACAGAGAGGTCATCCGCCGGACTATATCCTATGTACGCGGGGCTTTGGACCCTAACCCCGACGTACTCCTGCACGGTGCGTGACTGGCCGGTGAAGTTAAATCAAAGCAAATACAAATCACACGCTGCGGCAAATAAGACAACACCACTCCCCGGCAATCAGCCCGCGGTACTGCTGACGTTTGAAGAGTCCTCGGACGACACTAAGAAGCGGAGGAGCCCATAACTCGTAGTTCCCACGGGTAGGTAGTGCGTACATGGCATATAGCCAACTCAAGACATTCACTGAACCATTTAGCATTTTAATTAATCTGCGTGACAACCGTTATCGTTGCCTCGACTTAACCGACCCGCGGTCAACGACAGTAGCCAGGACCACCAGTACATCGGTGCCTGCCCCGTCGTCCCACCAAGTCACTGCGGTTACCAACAAAGTGAACCGTCTCCTTACCTTGTCTCGCGGGTGCTCCTGGAGGAGCTCGACTTTCGGGGGTTGGTAACTCTCGCGGCCAACGATCAGGGGCCAAGCACACCGGTACACTGGTCGTGCCCTCCCTGTCGTCCCGTCGTAATACCTCTCGCGGGCACCGTTGGGTCGCCCGACTTCTTACCTTTAGGACAACCGTTGTCAAGACCCTATGGCGGTAAGACAAAGTCAGCCGCGAGTGGAGTACAAAGATTACTCCTTGATAGCTCACACTTGTGGTGACTAGGCATAACCCAGATAGGGGTCTTCGACGGCGTCTGCATTGTACCGTACCTGTGCAGTTATAATATTTGCATCCGCTTTCACTCCCCGGAGTGATCACGGCCCTCTATCTAATCCTAGCTAACAATGCGCAGGGTTCACTGCTGAATAATGCATAAGTAATAATAGGCAGCATAGGATTAAAGGAAGGTACATCAAGGGGCGACAAAAATCAGGCTATGCAATTGAATAGGATTGTAAACGTAGCAGCAGCAGTAACAATGCCTAGTGCAAGAAATGTACGGAAAGATAGGCGATATCTGGGGAAGAGAATGGCTCTGCTTGCCTGCAAGCTCGACGGTAGTAGTAGGGTCGTCGACGACGTAGTCGTACTCAGCAGCGGTGTAGTCGACGGCAGCAGCGGGGTCTACCGGAGATTAAAGGGGGAAAGAAATAATAAATACACAGCAATAATATACAAACATATGCATGACATGACAGATGAAAAGTTAACGGTGTTCTAACGCAGTGCAATGTGATATGCTCGGAGCGGGAATTCATCTGAGGATGAACTGCCGGCTCCGGGTGATTACCGGACAGGGTGTCCGGAGGGGAAGGAACAAGCCGGAGGTGTCGTGGTTACCGAAACAACATAAGGGGGGTGTACCCGTGCTGGTTGATCCATTCCGGACAACTTTCGTGTTCGGAATAAATTCATCCGGGCACCCTAACAGTACCGGACAGTTTATCGGACAGACGGTCCGGAGGGGGAATGTTCGATGTTCGTGGTGTTAGAGGGGTGTGTTAGACATACGGATAGCGTATTCGTATTCGTTGTATTTTTCTGATCAATTTTCATGTATAAAGTTTTTGAATCCGAGTTACGGTTTAAAAGTTATTGAATTTCAAAGTTTAAATCAATTTAAATGATTTTCTGAATTTCTTTTATTATTTATTAAACATTATCCAAAACATTATCCACAACATTATCCAGAACAGTGCTGACATGTGGGACCCACATGTCAGCCTCTGTTATTTATAAAACATATAATTAAATTGGAAAATGCCTCTGGACCCACCTGTCATACACTGATTACTTATAAACTAATTTAATTAATCTAATAATCTAGTGGGACCCAACTGTAAGTGACACATGTGTTAATTAACAGTTATTTTTATTTAAACAAATGTATGGGTCCACATGTAATAGACTCAAGGGGGGGGGGGTTATTATCTGTTAATCAACCCTGTTAAGTTAACCAGGGATTAACCGGGGGGGGTGGGGTCCACTGTCATGGAGACAGAGGGGAGTCTCCACGGTGCCACGCCATGCCACGGCGAGGCCAGGGGACGCCGGCGAGGTCCATCAGCCGGCTCCGGCGTACAATCCCAGGGGCGACGGGTGGAATCGAACGGGACGACCTCCCCTGACCCATCTTTGGCATCAACGCAACCCGGAGCTGAACACACCGAAGGCGACACGCACATCCGCGGCGGCCGGAGCACGGCATCGACGGGCAGGCGGCTACGGGCATGGGGGAGGAGAGGGGAAAAGTCAGGGGAGACCGCACGCTCACCGGGAGGGCACTGGTGCAGGCGGAATAGCCGGGGGAGGCCGGAGTGGAGCTCCACGGCGTCAATGGCGCGGCCGCCGTGGCAGAGAAAACGGGCTCGATTCGCGAGCCCCGCTGGACACGACTCGAGCTTGAGGTTGGGGGCGAAGTGGAGCAGCTAGGCGGGCCTCCCGGACGTGTTCGCAGGGTCGGGGAAGGAGGGTGGCCGCGTGGGCGTCGCCGCCGTGCCCACGGCCACGCTCGACGCCGCACGGGAGAGGAGGGCGGTTGCGTTGGGAGGGAGAGAGGAATGGGGTAGAGGAGTGAGCAGAGAGAGGGGGGGACGTCCTTATCTCCATGGGGGCAGGTGAGGAGGGGGAGCAGGTGAGGAGGGGGGGGGGCCATGGCGTGGCCACAGTGCCATGGCCATGCCCTCAGACGGGGGTGGTTGGGGAGGGGGAAGAAGGAGAGAGAGAGGCTGCGGGTGGGCCAGGTGGGCCATGTGCCCAGGGCGGGTTATAGGGTTTTTTTATTTTCCTTTGTCTTTTCTTTTCTGATTTATCTGTTTTGGTAATTAATTTATTAACCCTAGCATTTTTGTAAAAGGTTTTTAGTTTTTGTAAATTAGGGTTACATAATACTGAGGTGCTACAAAAGTTTTTGCAGCAAAATAAATTAATTGGATATTTCTTTTAAATATTAAATGCCCAAAGTAGGGGTTTTAACCTACTGTTGGAATTGTTCATAATTTTCTGCAACTCCAAAAATTACCAAAGTTGGTCCAACATCATTTTAATGATTTTAGGCAATTTACAAAAATAGTTCCATGATTTTTGGAACAACTTTATTTGAGCACTTTTGTTTTAAATTTTTTTTTTAATTTATATGAGGTAGTTTCAACTAGGGTTGGTTTCATGATGAGCCAAATGCATTGGGCTTTGTGTTTTGATTACCAACCAGCATGGTTTGGATGGAGCAGAAGCAAAGTTTGATTAAGGTCAGGGAATAACAGTGATTAACAAACAGTGATAGTCAACAGTGATGATGATTACTGTTACAGGCATCTGAGGGTGTTACACTGAACCCACAGAAAAAATGCCTTTTGTATCAGCACTCCAAGCCCAGAAGTCCTCCGCTTGTGAGGTACAAAGAGGGATGTTCATAATCGTGTCAGCATCAAAGGGACAGAAGACCTGGCGCACTAGAACCTCGTTCCAGGTAGTCGTGGTTGCGTCAATGAGTTCTGAGACCATAGTGGGGGGTGGTTCTGGATGAGTGAAGCTAAAGGACGCAACATGCCCTCCCTAGGCAGCCAATTGCACTTCCAAATGTGGGTACTTGAGCCATCCCCAATTCTTCTAATGACGGCCAACTCAAGGGCCTGCCGGCCGTCGAGAATAGATCTCCAGATTTGCGATGGGTGTGAGTGTGATCCAAGGCCAGCCTCCCACAGACTAGAATCCGGATAGTAGACAGCTTTTAAGATTTTCGCACTAAGAGAGGCCGGTTCGGTCAGAAGACGCCATGCCTGCCTGCTCAAGAGCGCTATATTGAACACTTCAAGGTCCCGGAATCCAAGTCCTCCCATATGCTTTGGCTGAGTCAAGATATCCCAAGCAACCCAACACGTTTTTCATTTACCCTGCTTGCTGCCCCACCAGAACTGCCGGATCATCGATGTAACACTCTCACATATCCCTTTTGGCAACCTGAAATAAGACATTGAGAAAACAGGTACGGATTGCGCCACTGCCTTAATGAGAACCTCCTTTCCGGCCGCTGATAAGATTTTCTCCATCCATCCTTTAATCCTCTCCCAAACCCTGTCCCGAAGGTACATGAAAGTGCCATTTTTGGAGTGCCCCGCTTCGGTTGGCAGGCTGTAACACCCTCACTGTCAGTGAACAGTAATCACTGTTACTAATGATGGTTACTATTTCAAAAATTCTTGCTTTAATCAACCATGATCATCTTGGACCAATACAAAGTCGAATTTCCCTTTTGTTGAATATTAAAGATATGTGACAAATAAAACTTAGCCCAAAAATGGTGAAACCAGTTTTGTAAAATGCACAATAATCATTTGATCATGTCCATATAGTTTGGGAACTTTACTAAGCTATAAATTAAATCAAACAAATATAAACAGTAGCCAAAAATCCCTTTTCATCAAAAGAATAATTAAAACAAAGGCTAAATGAATTTATTAATGTACAATACTTTTTGTGGGCCTCTGTAATGTTAGTTACTAATTATGGAACACATATTAGGTTTTTCAAAAATGTCTAAGTTAATAAAACAATTACAAAAGAAAATTTAACAGAAAAAGAAATGAACAAAGAGAAATCCTAATCTAACGCCCATGGGCAGGATCCCACCCCACCCCTCTCCTCTCCCCCACTGGGCCAAGCCCAACGCCCAGCCCAACTCCCCCTCCCACTCATCTCCCTTGCTGTTCAGCTGGTGCGTGGCACCCATCCGGCCGGCCATGGCCGCGGCCGTCGCCGTGGCGGCCATCCACGGCGACCCCAACGTGGATAAGGCCCGGCACACCCAACCCTAACCTAGGTCGAGCCCTTGGTCATCATCATCGCCTCTCCATCACCCCTCCATGACTTCTGCATCCATGTGTGAGTAATTCCCTGCTGTAGGCAAAGGGGATGGTAGGGATTGGATGAGTTAGATCATGTAATAGTTCAATCAGATTGTTGGGGGCATGTTGACTATCATCTACTTGGTGTTTATCATCTCTGTTACAACTTGTTGCTCTTAATGCTTGCCACTTTGGGCCCGAGTGTCATGATTTCAGATCTGATCACCCTTTTATTTCTTGAGTTTGTGGTGTTCTTGATCCTATCTATGAGTTGTATGCACCTATTATAGTCCGGAACCGGCGATCTCAATGGTGACAGCTTGGGACACCAAAGGGGATGGACTATAATTTGAGGATTCCGTGTATCCATGAAGTGTTAATGCTTTGTTCCGGTGCTCTTTGACAGGAGTACCTTAATCTCCCTAAGTTCCTTTTGGCCCCATTTGTAGCGGGAGGGTAGGACAAAAGATGTTGTGCAAAGTTCTTATTGCAAACACGTACAACTACCTTGGGATACATGCCTGATGTTTGATATTTTCCTAGATGATCCTTTATTTTCTGTGAGCCTTGCCCGTGTTAGAATCTATTACATGTTCGTTCTCATCCAAGCAGCGCCCAACCATCCATCTCCCTAGCCTACAGTGTTTTCTTTCCTATTGGTTACTAGTTGTTTACTTTTGCTGTTTTACCTTTGTTGTTCCACTACCACTATTATCACCACCACTATTACCACCGTATCACAGTTGCTACTAATACCTTTGTGCAAGCAAGTGTTTATTTCAGGTGCGGTTGAATTGACAACTCAATTGTCAAAGCCTGTACGTATTCTTTGTGTCCCCAAGTGTTGAATCAATAAATTGGGTTATCTTGCCCGCGAAGACTATCTCGACCCCCTACAGTTGAGGGTTATCAAGTACTATTTTCTGGCGCCGTTGCCGGGGACCATAGCTTTATTTACAGGTCTACTTGAAGTATCCTACCTTCTGCACGCTATCCACTATGGGTAAGAAAGGAGACCCCAAGGTTACGATCTTACCATCCCGTACGAGACGAGGTACTGCTCTTAGCACTAGTGATAAACTTGATTCACCTTCAGTTATGAGTCAGTTTGATTCACCTCAGTTACATGCTACTTCTGCTGAGTCTGGCAATATGTCAGATACTTTTGATGATGCTTCTACTATCTTTGAGACTACAGGTTCACTTGGTTCTTTTATTGAAGAACAGATTGCTGCTGCTGCCCGATTCTCGGGTGTTGAAATTCCTGTTACCCAAACACCTATTGGAAAAATTCATGATTTTGCTGGCCTTAAGGAGAAACTCCTTGGGGACGATTATGTTATACTTGATGATGATTTATGCAGGGAGCTTAATGAATGTGTTGATTTTGACCCTGCTACTATAAAGAAGTTGCTAGCAAAGCACTCCCTGAAGAACAAGTTTACTCCTAATCCTACTTTTGCTACGTCTCCTATATGCATCACTGATCCTGATTATGATTTCTCTGTTGACCTTTCACTTATATCCACAGTTGAAGATGATCCCTTTTATGGCAGAGAAAATGATGATGCTATCGAGCACCTGACCAAACTCACTGAGTTGGGTGGCTTGTTTACTACTGATGAAAGGATCCGGAACTTTTATGTGACCAAGCTTCTTCCTTTTTCCTTGAAAGGAGATGCTAGAGCATGGTATGATGCACTACCATGTGGTTCCATTCAAAGTCCTCAAGATATGGCTATATATTTCGTTGATAAGTATTTTCCTGCTCATATGCAACATCACTGCTAGGGAAATAGCTATACATGGAAAGCTTATTAGTGGCGCATATAGAAAGCCATGCGCCACCATCTGTTAGGGGTGGCGCACTGGAAAATAGTGCGCCACCCATAAGGTCTTATGGGTGGCGCATTATTTTACAGTGCGCCACTCGTAAGAGTGGGCCAGCCTGGATGATCTTATAGGTGGCGCATCTAGCAATATGCGCCACCCCTAAGAACCTTATAGGTGGCGCATAACCCTAATGCGCCACCCATAAGAGCTTAGGGGTGGCACGTTCTGTGAATGCGCCACCTATAAGGTTCTTAGGGGTGGTGCATATCCCTAATGCGCCACCCATAAGAGCTTAGGGGTGGCGCATTTTAGATATGCGCCACCACTGACTTTCTATATGCGCCACTAAATGCCCAGAGCTGCCCTTATCTACTCCACCCCACCTACCACCTCTCATTCACTCCACACAATTCTCAAACTAGATCCACTCTTCTCACCCTAGATCTATTCGGTTTTCTCCTCCCCACCTCATTTCTTCCATTTATCCATCGATACTTGGCATTACATCTATTTTGTTTCATATTGAAGTAAGTGGACCTCCTCCCAAACTCTTTTGTTCCATTTATGACCCATATACTTGCCTTTATTAGCTTGGGGTTTGTTGTATATGTGAAGCTTGGGTTTGATGTATATGTGAAGCTTGTGGTGGTTTGATGTATATGTGAAGCTTATGGTGGTTTGATGTATATGTGTATCTTGAGTGGCAAATGTTTTGCCGAAATGTCGATTCATTTCCGTTTCGGAAAATTTCTGGCGCACTCTCCGCATGCTCCCATGCATTATTAGGGAAGGTCATGCCGAATTTTTCCGGCGACGACTGTGATATATAATTGTGTTGCTCTCTCCGTGCACGCAGGTGATCGACCATGGTCCACGAGATGCTGAGCGATATCACCGTGGCTAGGTGGATGCAATGCGCGACCAACGACATGCTAAGGAATAATAGGTCGGATATAAGATGTCCGTGTCGGAGATGCAAACTGCAGTGCGTGACCGAGCCTGATTCCGGAATATTGCAAAGACACCTGAAGCGTAATGGTTTGATGGATGGCTACACACGATGGATAAGTGATGAAGCTGGTGAGGAGGAGGACGTCAATGGTGGGGTGCCAGTAAATGAGGAAGGGCAACCAGAAAACAGCGGCGGGCGAGATGACGAAGAGCATCCCGTACATGATCATGAAGAAGATGCCGAAGCGGATCATGTAGATCAAGATGCCGGACATGAAGATCAAGATGTCGGACATGAAGATCAAGATGTCGGACATGATGAGGATTCAAGCTGGGTGCGGGACCCTCATGTTCAAGAGCTGCTTGTCAAAGAGACGTTGAACGCAAGAGGTGCAGCTAGAGAGAAAGCCAAGATGGCGCAAGTCGAGAAAGACGCGATTACGAAGTTGTACGAAGGATGCAACGACGGGGATACCCGCTTGAATGTAACACTTGGGGCTATAGAGATGAAGGCAAAACACAAATGGACCGACGAAAGCTTCGATGATAACATGGCATTCTGGCACGATCGTCTTCCGAAGGGCAACACGTGCCCAACTAGTATCGCTGAGGCCAAGAAAGTCCTTTGCCCTCTCGATCTTCCGCACGTTAAATACCACGTCTGCATAAATGATTGCATGATCTATCGGGGTGAGGACGAAGATAGAACCACATGTTCGGTGTGCGGTGTTAGTCGATACAAGAGAGGGAAGAAAGTTCCTAGAAAAGTGGTATGGTACTTTCCGGTCACTCCTCGTCTACAGAGGTATTTCGTAGATCCCGAGGAAGCAAAGCTCATGACCTAGCACGCGGATAGAAAGAAGCTAAAAGAGGATGACCCGAACCCGGATCCGGAAAAGGAGGACATGCTGAGGCACCCTTCCGATGGTAGCCAATGGACTGCGTTGGACCTCGAATACCCAGATTTTGGGAAAGAGCCAAGGAACCTCAGGATTGGTGTGAGCGCCAATGGAGTCAATCCGTTTGGCGGCCAGAGCAGCACACACAGTACCTGGCCCGTGTTTGTATGCATATACAACCTTCCCCCCTGGAAGTGCATGAAGAAAAAGTACATAACAATGTGTATGCTAGTTCAAGGGCCGAAACAACCAGGTACGGACCTCAATATATATCTGCAGCTGTTGAAAGAGGAGCTAGAAACGTTATGGAAAGACGGAGTCAATACGTGGGACGCCGCGGTAAAAGAATATTTCCCAATGAAAGCCGCGGTGATCACGACGGTGCACGACTATCTCGGATACGGATATTTCTCAGGGCAGGTGGTCCAAGGATTCTGTGCATGCGTTAGGTGCATGGATAATACAACGTACCGCCGGCTACCAAAAGATCCCGGATCTTCAAAAACCGTGTTCCAGGGGTCTCGGAGGTGGCTTCCCAAGAAACACGCGTGGAGAAAATAGGGACATCTGTTCGATGGAAGCGAGGAGCTCTGAGCACCCCCAGCTCGAAGGAGAGGCAAAGAAATCGACAACTTGCTGAAAACTTGGAAAGAGTGCCCCGCGCCGGGAAAGAAAAAAAAGAAGACTTAGCCGTTGATGAGGGTATGGAAAGCGAGGTCTGTTTTCTGGGATTTGAAATACTGGAGTCTACTCCGCAGTCCTCATAGCCTTGATCTAATGCATATCACAAAGAACGTGTGCGAGAGCTTGTTTGGCACGCTGCTCAACATGCCGGAGAAGACCAAGGACGGGCCAAAAGCAAGGAATGACTTGAAATTTATGGGCATCAGGAGGGAACTTCACCCCCCTAGTGACGACGATGATGAGCCGGAGGAGGAAGAGGATACGGAAACGCAAAACTCTCGCAAACGAAAAAGCACGACCAAGAAGAAGACCGGTATTGATCACTGCCCCCCGGCATGCTTCACTCTGTGCGAGGAGGAGATCAAGCGGTTTATCCACTGCCTCATAGGAGTAAAATTTCCAAACGGCTACGCGGGGAAGATAAGCAGATACCTAGACGAGGCGAAGCAGTGTTTCAGCGGGATGAAATCTCACGACTGTTTCGTGCTGATGACGCAGATTCTCCCGGTTGCGATGCGAGGGATAATGGACGAGCACGTCCGTAAAACGTTGTTTGGCCTTTGCAACTTTTTTGACGTCATCTCCCGGAAGTCGATTTGCGCTACACAACTCAAAAGGCTACAGGAGGAGATCGTTCTCATACTATGCGAGCTTGAGATCTATTTCCCGCCCGCGTTCTTCGACATTATGGTGCATCTGCTGATCCACGTCGTGGAGGATATCGTCCAACTCGGGCCTGCGTTTCTGCGCAGCATGATGCCGTTCGAAAGGATGAATGGGCACATCAAAAAATACGTTCGTAACAGGTCCCGTCTAGATGCAAGCATAGCGAAGGGCTTTCTAACCGAAGAGTGCATCTCTTTTTGCACGAATTATCTCAACACCGAGAACCCTGTTGGTCTGGCCGTCAACAAGCACTTTGGCAGGACTGATGGGTGTGGTCACCACGAGGGAAGCCGCGCAATGCATGTCAACTTTGACGGTCGAGACATCAACTTTGAAAGAGCAAGCCTAGTCGCGCTACAACACATCCAGCTGGTCGATCCTTGGATAGTAAAGAACAAGGATTTAATCAGGAAGAAGTACAGTGACCAGGGCCTGCAGATAACGGACCGAGATCCACGGCTAATCAAAGAGCACAACTCTGGTTTCATGACTTGGTTCAGGGACGAGCTTCGTGCTAATCCCCCGCGAAGGAACGCTTCCGAGGACGAAAAGATGATATTCACCTTGTCACAGGGTGCCGCACGCAACCTGATGACCTATCAAGCGTATGATATCAACGGCTACACATTTTACACTGAGGAAAAGGACAATAACTGCGATTACCAGAACTCAGGGGTAACGGGGATATTCTACACCGATGACGTCAAGGAAATATTCTATGGAAGGATCGAGGACATATGGGAGCTCGACTACTGTGGAGAGAAGGTGCCGATGTTCCGTGTGAGATGGGCCAAGAGCGTCGTAAAAGAAGACCGGTACTTCACCACCATGGTTATACCCGAAGCCAAATCCAAGTCTGCGGGCGCAAACGTCACCGCGAAAAATGAGCCATGGGTACTGGCTAGCCAAGTGGACCAATGCTTCTTCATTACCGACCCATCAAAGCCGAGCCGCGTTGTAGTGAGGAGAGGCAAAAGAAACATCATCGGAATGGATGGAGTCGCCAACGAGCAAGACTTTGACAAGTACGGCGACCCGAAGATGGAGGATGACTACGCCGCTCAGGATACATACACCACAACCCTACCGAAGAAAGGTCTCCTCCCGTTCAAGAGGAAAAGTGAAGGCGTCCCGGGCCTAAATTATTCAACCACGACAAAGAAGGGCAAGAAGAAGATCGTGAGGAAACGATAGCTAGATAGCTAGCTCCAAATTTAAGAAAATATTTTGTAATTTATGATCACTTTGTGTATGCATGGATTTAATATGACTTTGCTGTTGTTTGTTGGTGTTGCTGCTTGTGCTTTCTCCCCTCTCACATTACACCTAGTATTTTGTTAAATATTTTCCTTGTTTGCATCCACTTCATGACTCCCCCTACATATTATAACCGTCAGGGGTCTGTGTTTTCATCATAATTGTTACAGCACTAAGTTCATTCATAATGTGACAAGGTATGTGACAACACATGTTTAATTAAAAAATAAACATGTCATAATAATGTGACAAGGAATGTGACAAGGCATGTGACAATAAAAATTAAAAAATGCTTAGGGGTGGCGCATATAGCCCAGATCCGCCACTAAGTTCTCTTATGCGCGGCGCATTTCGCTAAAATGCGCCACGCATAAGGTTTCTTATGCGTGGCGCATTTCAGCAAAATGCGCCACCCCTAAGCCTTAACCTCCATCACCCACCGCACTCGACGCCCGTGCCCGCCGCCGCAAAATACTAGTACAAAATACTAGTACAATTGCATATGGCAAAATGGAAATTAAATAAAAAATGGCAGAATTGAAATTCCAATAATAAGTAGGCAAAATAGAGTTAAATCAATTCAACAGAAAAATAGGCAAGTCTTAGGGGGGTCCTATCGAAAACTGCCCCCTCCATGCCCGAACAGTACCCATTCCCCCCCCCACTCCCTCACCTCGCTCTCCGGCCGCCGCCCTCACCGGAGTCCTAGCCGTGCCCCCGCTCTCCGGCCGCTGCCCTCACCGCCACCGGAGCCGCCCCCGCGCCCCCATCCACGGCCGCCGACGTCCCCGGGCGCCACCCTCTCGAGCCCTAGCCGCCGCCGCACAGGAGCCACCCACTGGAGCCGCCCCCGCGCCACTGGAGGTGCCGCCACCACCGAAGCCGCCGCGGTGCCACCGGAGGAGCCCCTACCCCTCTGCCTCGACGTCGCCCCCTGCATCCCCTGCTAGTACTCCGTGAAGGTCTGCCCAGCCACCCCTCCCTTCTCCTCTCCTCTCATTCATTCCTTCCCTGTGCAGAGGAAACACGATTGATTATGCATGATTTTTATTTGGGGGTTGATTGCGTCCACATTGGTTCCATTGGTTTAGATTGCGTGATCATTGATTCCACTGAGTCCTAGTTCTTGTTAAATTGGATTAATGGAACAGACAGCACCCCCTGTTCTTCACTTGTGTGCCCCTTTTTTGGATTTTTAGACAAGTTCTAGTGCTAGTGCCACTAAATTTAGAGCTAGTTCCCATGTTCTTCACTTGTGTGCCCCTGTTTTGTATTTTTAGCACAAGAGAATAAATATAACTCCTAGGTACAAATAGAACACCTTGGTCCAAATTTTCTGTTTTTTAGGTGTTGCAAAGTAGAACTTGTTTTTTAGGTTCTTAACAAAATTAAATGGAGAGGGAAATCTGAGTAGAATCTGTTCTTAACAGAATGCAAGCATCTTTAAAAAATGCTACTAGCTTTGGTCATTCCTTGGTTCTCTTTTAAAAGAATGCAACACATGGGTTATGTACTAGTTTTACTGTTGTTCTTATAAAAATACAACACTTGTCATATAGATGTTGTTAAGCATATATCAATCCACTGTTTTACTTGATATTTGGTGACTCTGTTTATGAAATATGATAAGAACAAATGCTATGTTGCTGGTTATTGTCTCATGTATAGCCTATTGATATCTTGTGCAGGTACAAATCATTATCCCCTTTCTCTCGAAATGTTGATTAACTTCCATTTCGGTTGAGAATGGGGCACTCTCATGTTAAGAAAAAGAGCAAAGGTCATGCCGAATTTTTCCGTGAATTCGTGCATGACCTTTGCTATTTTTCTTAACATGAGAGTATTTGCATTTATTTATTGTGCTAATTAATTAAGTAGTTGCATTTCTTAATATTGTACTAGTGCAAACATGTCGACCGGAGCCGACGCCGGTCCTTCTTCTCAGCCGGGAGAAAAAAGGAAGCAATTTTGGGAATACTCCCAGGAGGAGGTCGAGGAGCAGAGAGAAGAGGAAGTACCTCCGGGCGAGGAGGAGTATGAGGAGGAGATAGAGTCGGAGTCCAACTCATCGGATGATGACTTGGAGGAGGAGGCCGGTACGACAGACGGCGAGAGGAACATCAGCGAGGATGATGGGACCGGTGGCTCCAACACAGATGGTACCCAGTCGAAGAAGAGGAATCGGAAACCGACCAAGGTCGGCGTCATCAGGCAAGAGTTTACTATTGTGACCGCCGTCGGGATTCCTAAAGAGCCCGAACGTTTTTCGGAAGGGTACGGCCGTCAAGTCGCGGCGATCCTCCGCCACACCGTGCCGATCACCACGATTAACCTCAGGAGTCGTGAGAATATTCATTATTGTCAGCTTCTTATCAACAAGCTGCACGGACGATACAAGTTTCCGGAGCCGTACGATAACACCAAACTCAGAGGGAACAAAGTAAACACATGGGCCCTCAGTAAGATGAGCAAGGCCTTGCCCAGTTGGAAAACCCGGGTGAAGAGGGCAATTTTTGAAAAGAACAAAACCTGGGAGGAGCTCAAGGAGAAAGAGCCGTTGATCGACGAAGCTACCTACAACCTTTTCAAGGCTAGGTGTGAGTCCGAGCAAGCCAAGGTCGCGAGTGCAAAGGGCAAGGCCATGCGGTCGCAGGTCATAGGTAACCACCGTCTCGGAGCCGGTGGTTACAAAAGTTCCAAGCCTAAATGGGACAAGGAGGATGCCGAGTACGCCGCTGCGGGCATACCTAACCCCTTCCAGCAATACAAAGATGATCCGCAGACCAAATTCTTTGTGAGGGCCCGGAGCTATAAGGACAAAGCAACCTTGAAAATAATTATCGATCCTAAGATTCAGGAGTTTACGACTGCCGTGGTAAGTAGTTTACCACGCGACCTTGTCAATTGAATTCTCGAGTGAAGTTCACAATTTATTAACGTTTCACATTCTTTTTACAGCAAGCGGAAATGAAAATTGCCTCATCGCAGGAGTCGTCGGTTAAGCCGGCCGGCCCGTGGGACAACGCCTTTAACAGGGCGTTGAACAAGGTCAAGAAGGTTGACGACGTGACGGCGAAGCCATCGTCAGGCGGCCGTGTGGTCGGCTTTGGTGCGGACCTAAATTGGTCCGAATATTATGGAAAATCGGCGGAGCAGTCCGGTTCGAGGGGGCGCAAGGCGAGAAGGACCAAAGAAGATGCCGCTTATGTTCGTGGACTGGAGGAGAAGGTGAACATGCTTCCGCAGCTTGTCCAGGACGAAGTGGTGAAGACGATGAACGCTCTCCTTCCAGATATGATGCAGTCGCTCGCGAATTGGCAAGCGCGTGGTGGACAAGGGCCCATACCAGTCCCTAGCATGGTCGGCAGCAACTCGGGCCCCGCGGCGCCTGCAGTCCCGACTCCGGCCGTAGTCATGGCTCCCGCACCGACTCACGGCGTATTGGTGACTCCGGCCGCCAACACCGCGGCGGCGACGCCGGACGTGATGGCAACTCCTCCGGCCACGATCGAGCAACCGGGGCATAACAATAATGCACCCGGCGACAGCGCAAATAGGGCGACCGACGCTACAGGAGGCAGCGCGCCCTCCGTCTCTTGCATGCCCGCCGTCATCGGCGGGGTCTCTGATGGCGAGGTCTCTTCACTAGCCGACCTCGACGCCCTCAAGGTAACTATAAGCGTCTGCAACTCAAATGAGGACTTCATCTCCTTGCCTTTTTTAGTGGAATCTCTCTGATGCCGTACATGCATATATATATATATATATCTCTTTTGCAGGAGGACACTCCATGCATTCTATTACAAGTCGTGGACGGCGAGTTGAAGGATGTTGCCAAAGGTAAAATCATTCAACCACAAAATCGAATCATGCACAATATGCCGATGGCACCGGAGATGCATAGGGTTCAAATCTCTCTCGTGATTTCGGGCTACGAGAGAGTTGAACCTCCCATTCAACCCCCCAGATACGATGGGGACGAGCCGGCAGTCCTCAGTGACTGTTTCAACCAAATATGCGTATGGCCGAAGAGCCAAATGCGTTTAATGACGGGGGAAAGGGGCACCACACCTAGGACAACACTGCTAGTCATCGTGTCGGCGCCACATGATCCCATCGGAGCACAACAAGAAGACGATGATCTTGATGATGATATCAGCGCCGACCAGTTCATCAATACTTTGTATGATGCTGATGACTTATTCATGCCTCCTGCTGAAGGAGCCTATCAGCATGACGAGGAAGCTCGCGGTCCAGCTGATCCTGCGGCGAAGCCTTCTTGCTCCACGCGTCTCTTCGCTGCTTCTCAGGACATGTCTCCAGCAGCTTGCGCCTTCACCGAGCCTCAAGCAGATGCCACAAGATCTATTCTCATCCCGTCCACACTCCATAAGGCGGCCACTGAGCAGATAAAGGCCGGTGACTGCTCAAAATCAGAAAAGAAGAAGGGATGGAAAAGAAAGAAGAGCATCACTTCTAGTAGCCAACCTTCGATGCTGATCCGGGCTCAGGACGGGCCACCAAGACCCAAGGATCTCTCGTTTGAAATCCATGTGGCTGGTAGGGCGATGCTACCTAAGGACATGCTGGACCTTGCAACTTCGGATATGCAGAGTGTGCATCATAGTATTATGGCATTAGAGAAGATTCTTCTTCGAGAAGAGAATCCCTCGTACCCAGTTTTCATGGCCAAGGTGCCACTCAACATGGGCTTCATCAACACTATCCCTGCGGATATGATAATCCTGCGATTTTCGGAGATCTTCAATTTGTACCATCTCAAGCGGCTGGACCATAGCCTTATCCGTCTGTTCTCGCTCAGCCTTTCTATGAGTATCAAGAGAGATAAGACCCCGAGCGTCGCGATATTGGACCCCTTCTACATGCGTGAAAGCATCTTGATGGACGACGGGGACGCGACTCTCGCGGCGGGGTACATCACAGACTTCATGCTACAGAACGCCGACAAGGATTCATTTCTTATGACATACTCTCCCAAGTAAGTCATTCGCTCGCCTCCGTAGCATATATGCTTTCTTAGCTTTCCATTGTCCTCTTCCAACATTCCTTTTGGATTATTTTAATTATGCAGTGAGGATCAAGACTGCGTGCTCATCTGCTTTTCACCGCAACACTCGCATGCCGTGTATTTAGACTCGGGGAGTGTGAACAAGAAAGATTACAAGTATATCATGAGAGTTTTGGATGATGCTCTCGTCGGCTACATAAAAGCCGGAGGCAAGATCATGAAGCACAAGTTCAGGAAAAATCAGCCTGGCGTGAACGTGTTCAACCACGTAACGCAGTTCCCGTGCGCCAAGCAGCCGGCTGGCAGTGTGAGGGATGCGTACTACGCCCTTCATCACATGAGGGCGATTGTACAGGAACAACGCAACCTTACGCTGCCAAGTCATCTCAGAGCGTGGGCCGAAAGGAAGGCGGAAATCGCCGATGCAAATCTGAAGGAGGAGTTCTTTCACATCCAAGCGCAGATGGCGACTATCATCCGTCATGAAGTACAAATGAGGGGGTCGATCTTCCACTCGAACATTGCACCATCCAATGGGGAGATAGAAGTCCGCCTAAAGGCCTTGCGTGACACAAGGCCTTTCATGACGAAAGAAGGATGCCGCCCATTCCCCGAGCCGAGTCAGAACAATTGAATGTACTCTTTGTGTAATTTGGATGTAATTTGGATGTACTCTTTGTGTAGTAGATGGTAGTGTCAAATACTCTTGGTGCTCTTTGTGTATAAAGGTCACTGCATATGCATTTTTATGCATATGTGCATGCTTTTCACCATTCATCGACTTGCTTTAAGTTGTTGATAAGAATAGATGCTAGATTGCTTTGTTCTCCTTTGGTATGATTCATATGGATGTGACCTCTAAAGCTTTGTTTTGTGCAGGTTGAAGAGCAAACAAGATATGATGACGAAAGTAGCTTTCGGTTTTCAATAATTGTTGGACTCATTTTAATTTTGTGATGGATGCATGTAATCTTGTGAATCTTGTTGGCCTCTAAACCTTAGTAATAAAAATTATATTGCAATTCTTTTGTATCAATAATTGTTGGCCTCATTGTTATATTGTATTTTGCATTTCTGTAATATAATAAAAATATCTGTAATTCTTTTATTCTTTTATGTAATTCTTTTTTTTTGTTTTCTGTAATTATTTAGTGGCGCATATTGTTAGGATTTAGTGGCGCACTGTGAATGCGCCACCCCTAAGGCCCTTAGGCGTGGCGCATACCAGAATGCGCCACCCCTAAGAGCTTAGGGGTGGCGCATTCTGAGATGCGCCACGCCTAAGGGCCTTAGGGGTGGCGCATTCAGAATGCGCCACCTCTAAGCCCTTATTAGTGGCTTGTAGTTAGTGGCGCATCCCTAATGCGCCGCTAAACTCAAAAACAGTGCGCCACCATAAGGCCATTCCCTAGTAGTGCATGCTGCTTTGCAAATAATTTATAACTTTAAACAGTTGCAGGATGAGCATCTCCCTAAAGCTTGGGGGAGATTTTGCAGTTTGCTGAAGGCTAGACCGGGACATGAGATCCCTAAGAATGAATTACTTGATATATTTTATGTTGGTCTAACCGATGGGTCTAAATCCTATCTAGATAGTTGTGATGGTTGTGTTTTCAGGCAAAGAACACCGGACGATGCGGAAGAATTGATGGGCAAGATTGCCAAAAACCATGAAGATTGGTCCGTGCCTGAACCACCTCCACCACCAAAGAAGAGGGGCATGCTTGTCCTAAGCCCCGAAGATATGCAAGAAGCAAAGAAGTCTATAAAAGAGAAAGGTATTAAAGCTAAAGACGTGAAGAATCTACCTCCAATTGAGAAGCTATGTGAGCCTACCACTCACCCACCTATGGTAGAGGTACACTCTCTTTTAGATTTCAATGCAAGTGACATCCCTAAAGGTAAACCTCCTGACCAATGTTTAGATGAGCTTGATAATTTTATTATGAAGCAGAATCACTTCAATGTGAAGGTACAAGGTCAGTTGCATGATAATACTCTTGCTATCAAAAATTTGCTTGATTTTCTAGGAAGAATAGTTAATGATGTTAAATGTCTTGTGAAGCATTTTCATATGGTTCAAACTCAGCTTGAACAAATTTCTAATGTGCAAAAAGATTTGCTTGATAATAATGCCAAACAGGACAATTTATAGGCTTATGGTATAAAGACCCGGGGTGGAACACACACCCAGGACCCTCTCTACCCAGAAGGGCATCCGAAGAGGATCGAGCAAGATTCTCAAGTGCAGGAAGAAGAAATTGTTAGCTCTCCAAAGAACAAGAAGAAGAAACACAAGGAAGCTGACAATTCCAATGATCCAATAGAAGAAGAAGAACCAGCTGGTGATCCAAACAACATATCTACCTCCGATGCTGAGACTGAAAACGGTGCTAAACCTGAAAAAGATGTTGAAAAGAATGATCCACCCGAGGTTCGTGAAGAAGAAGCACCCGATAAGCGCAAGAAGTATACTAGAGAAGACTTTCTTGCAAGAAGACATGGGAAGGAACGAGAACCATGGTTACAGAAACCCATGCCTTTTCCAAGCAAGTCCGTCAAAACCAAAGAAGAAGAGCACTACAACAAGTTTTGTGAGTGGATGAAACCTCTTTTTCTTCAAATCCCTTTGACTGATGCTATTAAGTTACCTCCTTACTCTAAATATATGAAAGATATTGTTACTAATAAAAGAAAAATCCCTAATGAAGCAATATCTACTATGCTTGCTAACTACTCTTTCAGTGGCAAGATTTCTGAGAAGCTCGGTGACCCAGGTATACCCACCATTCCTTGCTCCATAAAAAATAATTATGTTAGAACTGCCTTATGTGATCTTGGTGTAGGAGTGAGTGTTATGCCCTTTTCTCTCTGCAAAAGACTTTGTTTATAGAAACTAATTCCTACAGATATCTCTCTACAGATGGCCGAGAAGTCCACGGCCGTCCAGATTGGTATTTGTGAGGATGTTCCTGTTGAAGTTGCCAATTGCTTAATACTTACTGATTTTGTTGTGCTTGACATGCCCGAGGATGGGAGCATGTCCATTATCCTTGGTAGACCTTTTCTTAACACCGCAGGTGCTGTTATTGATTGCAATAAAGGGAAGGTTACCTTCAACGTGAATGACAAAGAACACACGGTGTATTTTCCGAAGAAGATCGACAAAAGGCATGGCCTTAACTCCATTGAGAATATCGAGACCGTGAAGATTGGAGAATGGGATTGTCCACTACATGTATACCACAAATACAAAACAATTATGGTGGGGACAATGTCCATTAAAGTCACTATGAGCTCGCGCTGTTGTTCCCCCTCTCCCCGTTGCTTTTTCGTCGTCAGAGCTCTCTCCAGCCGGTAGCCCCGATTCGCCGCAGGTGGTGCCTCCCGGGCCTCCCCGAGCTCCTCTTCCCCCTCACTATGAGCTCGCGCTGTTGTTCCCCCTCCCCCCATTGCTTTTTCGTCGTCAGAGCTCTCTCCAGCCGATAGCCCGCTCCGGCCGCCGCCGTTCTCCATCTCTGGTGCGGCTGCAGCCACCCCTAGCTCCAACCTACGGTTCAGCTCGGCGCGACCCATCGTGCTCGTCATGTTGTTGCCCGCGGAAGTTCATTTGGTCGCCCGTAGCTAGCACTTGCTCGCCGCCGCCTCCCCTGTTGCACGTCGCCGGCGAGGGCACTGGTTAAACCAGTGAGTTGCCTCGCTGACAAGTGGGCCAGCCCCCCCTCTAATCTCTCTCTGTTAATTAAAACAGAGATAAACCCCCCCACCCTATGACACCTAGGGCCCACCTGTAGTTAGTTAGTTTAATTAAATAAATTAAATAAACCCACTGACATGTGGGACCCCACTGTAATTAGATTTAATTAAAATGTTTATTAACTGTGTCACTGACCAGTGGGACCCACTGGTCATTATTAAATTTGTATATTGTTTATTTAAATAATAATAGAAATTAGAAAATGATTTAAATTGAATTAAACTTTGAAATTAAATATCTTTTAAACCGTAAATCAGATGAAAATAATTTATATATCAAAATTGCTCAGAAAAATACAACGAATACGAATACGCTATCCGTATGTCAACCACACCCCTCTAACACAACGAACATCGACATCCCCCTCCGGACCGTTTGTCCGATAATTGCCTGATACCGTTAAACTATCCGGATGAATTTATTCCGAACACGGAAGTTGTTCAGAATGGATCAACTAACACGGATACACCCTCCGTATGTTTGTTCGATGTCCACGACACCTCCGGCATGGTACCTTTCCCCTCCGGACACCCTGTCCGGTAATCACCTGGAGCTGGCAGTTCATCCACGGATGAATTCCCGCTCCGAGCATATTGCATCGTACTACGTTAGAGCACCGTTAACATTTCATCTGTCATTTCATGTATCTGTTTGCATATGTTTTCTTTATATTTACTGTTTCTCCCCCCTTTATTCTCTGGTAGACCCTACTGCTGCCGCCGACTACACCGCCGCTGAGTACGACTACTACGTCGACAACCCTACCCTTATCGTCAAGCTTCCAGGCAAGCAGAGTCATTTTCCTTCCCCAAATATCGCCTATCTTTTCCGTACATTTCTTGCACTAGGCATTTGCTGCTGCTTCTACGTTACATTCCTATTCATTGCATAGCCTGTCATCGTAGCCCCTTGATGCACCTTCCTTTAATCCTATGCCGCCTATTATTACTTATGCATTATTCAACAGTAAACCCTGCGAATTGTTAGCTAGGTTTAGAATAGCGGGTCGTGATCACTCTGGTGAGTGAACGCGGATTACAAAGTATTATAAATACAACAGGTATGGATCAATGCAGACGCCCTAGGGAACCTACAACGACGAGACTCTGCCGAGTCGTTTCGAGTTTGACTTACGAGTGGACGGACTCGTATTTCACTCTCGTCGGCTCAGTAGCCTAGCATCACCGGGATGATACGAGGTTTACCTCTTTAGTTCATTCCGCTGATGTCTTTGTCGAACCTCTTCAAGTGTACCATCGAGGGTGATTCCTCCTGGTTTCACTTGATGGTAGGCACTCGAATCAACTGGTGTCCTTAAAGGTAAGGAGTCGGGTGACCCAACGGTGCCCGCGCAGGGATTGTATCGGGACGGCAGGACAGGAGAATACCATCGTGGGCCTAGTCCTTGCTCGCTGGCCGTGAGACACCCTGTTGTATGAAAGTTGAGCTCTACAAAGAGCAAACGCGAGACAAGGTAAGGAGACGGTTCACCTTGTTGGTAACCGCACGAGTTGGTGGGACGACAGGGCAGGCGGCCACCGGCTCTGGTTATGGGGGTGGACCTGGCTGCTGTCGTTGTCCGCGACTCACCTAAATAAGGCAACGATAACGGTTGTTCCGACAGAAAATTAATAAAATGCTTAATGGGCTCCTTACCTTCAGACGTTGTCCGCGACTCACCTCTGCGTTGTAGCCTTGTTCGAGGGCTCTTCAGACGTCAGCTTTACCTCGGGCTAATTGACGGGCTTGGACCTCTTACTCCGGTAGTGGGAAGTGGGTTTGCTTCACCGGCCATCCACGTACCGTGCAGGAGTACAAAGGACAGGGTCCAAAGTTCCTTTGTACTTAGGATTTAGACTGGCGGATGGACACTCTGTTGAGCTTGAAGGATGGACTTCGACGTATCGGATAGCCTCGGTGGGGCATTCCCTAACAAGGTGTACGCCACCTTGGAGATCCGAGAGTGTAGGGTAACAGTAGTGCAGCCCCTACAGGGATGATAATCTATTCGGATAACCGTGTCCACGGTAACATGACGCTTTATGCTGAAGCCAGACTCTACTACTACAAACTACTACTACTAAACTGATTGGTTCCGGGTTTTCTTCCCCGCAGGGAAGTCGAGGGAGGATTCCCGGAGGCATTGTTAATTGTTATTTAATACAACTTACTATTATACAATGCTGCAGCAACTTCTGCTGCATTGTTACTTTATGCTTTCATTGAACTGTTGGCTATTCTCTTCTCATGCTGCAAGACCCGTCGGAAGATGCTAGTCTTCGTTAGGCATAGCTTCTCTTCCAGCAGTCGACGTTGGAGCCCAGGAGCAGGAGATTCCCGATGCCGACCACCGCAATATGAACATCCCCGATGCCTTCTACGACGCCGATTTCCCGTCGACCAGGAGTAGTTCGAAGGTTCCCAGGCAGGAGGCCTCGCCTTTTCGATCGTTGTTGTTTTTGTGCTAGCCTTCTTAAGGCAGATCATGTGTACCTTGTGTCTGTACTCGGATACTATTGCTTCCGCTAACTTTGTGCTCTCGAGCTGTTGTATTCGAGCCCTCGTGGCCCCTGGCTTGTATTATACAGCTTGCATTATTTTATTTGTAGAGTTGTGTTGTGATATCTCATTGTGAGTCCCTGATCTCGATCGTGTACCTTGCGTGTATGATTACTATACACGGTCCGATTTTGGGGGCGTCACACAGGCCTAGGTATCTATCATTCAGGGTTTGATTATGCACATTGAGGGTGTTCATGACCCCCTCCCTTGTCCGTTGCGGGCATCCTTTACTGAAAAATATAGATGATTTGTCATTGTTGATCCTCTGACTGGACGCCATGCAATAGGTGTTCAGTAGGTTTGATAATTTCGTTGCCCCCGCAACACTTTCCTTGAATAGTAGCAGGCTATCATCCGCAAAGAGGAGGTGGTTCACGGCGGGGGCCGTAGGTGCCACCTTGATTCCACTGAGGGACGATGAAAGAGAACTGGATTTCAGGAGGCACAAAAGGCCCTCTGCTGCTATCAAGAAAAGGTAAGGGGAGATCGGGTCTCCCTATCTGACACCCCCGCGTAGGCTGGAATTGCTCAAGCTTCTCCCCGTTGAACAACACCGAGAAAGATACCGTTGAAACCATGCCCATGACAATGCCAATCCATGCAGCCGCAAACCCCAACTTTGTCATCATGGCTCGGAGGTATGACCACTCCAATCTGTCATACGCCTCTATCATGTCCAATTTGAGGGCACATGAACTATTGGTTTTTGCCATGCTCCTGCGCATAAAATGTAAGCACTCACATGCACTGATGATGTTATCTGATATAAGCCGCCCCGAGACAAAGGTTAATTGCTCGGGCGATATGATATCCGGGAGAATAACTTTCAACCTGTTAGCTACCAACTTCGAAGCTATCTTGTACAACACGTTACAGAGACTGATAGGTCTGAATTGAGAAAGAAGGGTAGGGCTTGGTGATACATCTCAAACGTATCTACTTTTCCAAACACGTTTGTTATTGTTTTGCCCTCATTCTTGCATGATTTGAGCTAAACTAACCCGGACTGACGCTGTTTTCAGCAGAGCTGCCTGTGTGGTTTTATTGTGCATAGGAAAATTGATTTTTGGACATCTCAGAAAATTTCCAGAAAATCTACAAACAATCCACGCACCCGAAAGAGCCCGGAGCCAGAAGTGGGGCCAAAGGGCAGCCAGGGGGGCCTAGGCGCCCTGCTGGCGCGGCCAGGGGTGGGGCCGCACCAGCTGGCTGCCTGGGCGACTCCCCCCTCCCCTGGTGCCCTACCTCGACTCCTATTTATTCCCGTGGCGGGGAAACTCCGAAACAGAAGTCGCTTTTCTAGAACCCGTCGCGGAGCCGCCGCCAACCTTTGTTCTTCTTCGGGAGGGCTAATCTGGAGGCTGATTTGGCCTCCTGAGAGGGGAGATCGTCTCCATCGTCGTCACCATCACCACTCCATCCTCCCTCCATGACTTCTCTTCACATGTGTGAGTAATTCCCTGCTGTAGGCAAAGGGGATGGTAGGGATTGGATGAGATTGATCATGTAATAGGTCGTCACATTGTAGCCTATCATCTACTTTGGTGTTTATCATCTTTTCTACAACTTGTTGTTCTTAATGCTTGTCACTTTGAGCCCGAGTGCCATGTTTTCAGATCTGAACCACTTATGTTTTCATGAGTATATTTATGTTCGAGATCCTATCTATGAGTTGTATGCACCTATTATGGTCCGGAACCGACGATCCCAAAGGTGACAGCTTGGGACACCAAAGGGGATGGTCCATAATTTGAGGATTCCATGTATCCATTGAGTTTATTGCTTTGTTCCGGTGCTCTTTGACAGGAGCACCTTAATCTCCATAACTTCCTTTTGGCCCTGTTCGTAGCGGGATGGTAGGACAAAAGATGTTGTGCAAGTTCTTATTGCAAGCACGCACAACTACCTACGGGATACATGCCTAATGTTTGATATTTGCCTAGATGATCATTGATTTTCTATGTGCCTTGCCCCGTGTTAGAATTTATTACATGTTCATTCTTATTCATGAAGCACCCAACCATCCATCTCCCTAGCCTACAGTGTTTTAATCCTGCTGGTTACTAATTGTTACTTTTCGTTGTTTTACTTTCGTCATTATCACTATCACTATCATATCACAGTTGCTATTAATACTTTGTTGCAAGCAAGCATATTTCAGGTGTGGTTGAATTGACAACTCAACTGTCAAATCTTATAAATACTCTGTGGCTCCCCTTATGTCGAATCAATAAATTGGGTTAACTTACACGCGAGAACACTACAATCGATCCCCTACAGTTGAGGGTCATCAAGTACTGTTTTCTGGTGCCGTTGCCGGGGAGCATAGCAATATTCACTACTGCAAAATAGCTTATAGCCATCAGCACATTAGTGACGGACAAAAATATGCACGTCACTGGTAACATCTATCAGTGACAGGCGGTAATACGTCTGTCACTGGTAAAGCTCGGCAGGTGGCTATAGAATATACTAGTGATGGTAGAGTACCCTTTCCCGTCACTGATAATTTTTATATAATACTAGTGACGGGTCTATTATTTTTCCTATCGTTAGTGTAATTATTACCCGTGACAGGCTGGTTTACATAGTCGTCGCTGGTATAATAATTACAGTTGTAAGTGGGATTGTGAAAATCTAAGGTATGTTTGGTTTCAAGAATGAAGTGAATGGCATGGATCAGACCCATTCTTAATTAGGTTTGATTCTAGCATACGGAACCCACACGTTCCCATGAGGGTACGGTTCCTTCTCTTCTGTGCGCCTCGCTCCTCATCTCGCCCCCTCCCTTAGGTCACGCCGCCGCCCCTCGTCTCTCCCCCGCCCCACTCTCCGGCGCCGCCGCTCCCTCGCCTCCCTCCCCTTTCTCGCCTCTCCCTCTCAAGCACGGCTTGGCCTGCTCACCATCTCGCCATCTCTCGATCTGCAGGGAAGTTGCAGCAGAGGCAACGAGGCTTCAACGGCGCGGCGGCATAAGAGGGAATGAGGTTACTGGTGCCGCGACTGCAGGGCGCCTCCTTCTTGTCCTGCTCACCATCTCTTTCTTGATCTGAAGGTAAGATCTTTTCCTCTTTATCTATATGCATCTACTATGAGGTCAATAAAAAATAGAAACTTACGATTTATCCCAATCATGCTTTCTCTGTATATGTGTCAAGAGAGCAGACAATAGGTGATGAAGACATGTCAATGTGGCGTGTCTTTTTTTTTCATCCACTTATCATGGTTTATTTGCAATGGAAATCAGAATCATACATAATTGTCTCTTTTTTTATTAAATTGATCCCAACAATGGAGGGTATGTATCCTTTTGTGATGCAAACAATATCCTTCTTCCATGTTCAGTCTCGGTTGAGTTTTAACAATTTCCTTCACGATAAATGTTGAACAGACATGCTACATGATTCAGATTATTTATGAAGTTATATTATTCAGACATGTGAGAAGCCAGAGAAGATACATCTAAGGTGATTATTTCGCGGTGAAGATACCATCCAGACCGCGAGAGCGTCCAACAGCTAGGCAAGAGCAGCGTCACGTTGAGCAGCGGCTAGCCGGCGGCTTAGGCGATGAGCAATGGAGCATCGCATCTGCAATTTCTTGCAATTCCTACTCTTGTACAATATAGATAACAGCCACCAACCAGAGCTAGGCTCCTAGCGAGGCGATGCTCACGCAGGCCAAAAACCTTGCAGAAAACCATCAACGAAAAAATCCAAATGAAGGAACAAGGGTAATTACAGATTAGATGGTTGTGCTCTTCTTTGAGCAGGCCCGCCTAGTATTTTCTTTGAAGCTCCGCCACTGCTCTCAACTGTTCATTGGCATCTATTTTTGTTTCCTCTTAGGTAGCAATGGTCACTGTGTTCTACACAAATACATTAAGAAATTCTAGCTATAACTTTATGCCTTTAATTTTGATGATCTTATGGTTTTCCATGTTAATGCAGGGACTGAACCTATAAGCCACTGCCAATAATATATGGAAGTGAAGGTAATAACAACATTGCGAAGCAGGTGTACCAGACCATGAAAGTACCGTTTTTAGGGTCTATTTTGTCTTCCATTTAATTTGATCTTTTTATTTTTTGTATGTATGATGTCTAGGAAAAGTTGATTGTATGATATATATATATATATATATATATATATATGATAGTAAAGGCCCACAAGTACCACTACGTGTTCTCCTAATAGTACAGGGTATATGAACATATTTTACAATCCAGTTTTTAAGATTTTCTAACAAATTTTGTTCATACGTATTACCATCTCAATAACCATAAGCTCGCATCAACACATCTTTGTTTCTTTGTCGACGACTAGGATACGGAATACTTCAAAAAAAAT
The DNA here is from genome assembly GCA_950022295.1 of Bromus sterilis. Classification (NCBI taxonomy): domain Eukaryota; kingdom Viridiplantae; phylum Streptophyta; class Magnoliopsida; order Poales; family Poaceae; genus Bromus; species Bromus sterilis. Next base: position 109,088,259 of record OX465596.1, on the reverse strand, counting down.
CTATCGATGTATGGGACTAACAAGTTTTTTCCTTCTGCCCTCTGCTCTCCAACTATGATCATCTTTTTGTGGAAGTTTACTTAGATGAGTTCAGGACAACATCATGCTTTGCGACACAGGTATTGACGAGGGGGTGACCCCACGACTCCTACGGATGAGTCTACCTGGTGTCCATGAAGGCAGAAGGCCCATGAAGATACGGCCTCGGCCTGCTAGTTGGCACCGACGTAGGAGTCCTCGACTCATAAGTAAGGTGCGATGATCTGCCGTACGGAGCAAGCTAGGGTTAGGAAAGTTTACCTGTACACGTAGATGAACTCCCCGAGACCTAGCCCGGTATATAAGGGCTAGGAGGGGGGACGCCAAAGACATCTAATCTCACCTGTAACCCTAGCCTTGAGCGCTCCAGCCTTGGCCTCCATTGTAATCACATCTCCCCAATCAATAATATCGAGCAGGAGCGAGCCTTCCTGTTTGCCGATGAGCTATCGTCCAACCTATTCCTCTCATGACTAACCCAGGGTCCTTGACCATGGGATTTGCCGGGGTTCATCCCCGTCAATTGGCGCCGTCTGTGGGAACTACGCAGGTTGGGATCACGATCTCGGCGGTCCCATCTTCAACAATCTACAACTCAAGGGCAAGATCCAGACCTAGCCCACTCGAAGGATTCAAGATCACGGCGGACATTTCCGCCGCCCCATCAAGACCACTCGAGCTACAGTCATGCCAGGACAGATACTACGGTGACAGCCAAGCACAGCGCCAGCGCTGTAGGAGTCGATGACCCAGAAGAACGGCGAGGGGCCTCTACGAAGGGATCCCACTCGACGAACTGCGACGCGCAGCGGAGGACTCGCAAATCTTCCGACAACCCACCACCGCCCGGGAACCCGCCGCACATCAAGACAATGACTACGAGATCGAATCCAGCGATCAGCAGAATCACCGCCAAGGCAGAAGGAATCGACGACCCAAAAGGCGCGCATGGGATAACTACGGCAGGGCCCCAATGAACGAGCCACATCACGCAGTCGCGCAACTGACGACCACTCGACGACATACCGCCGCACGAGCATCTGCCGTCAACCAAGACAGCGACTCCGAGACACCTGTTGGCGAGTACTACGACCCAGATCGAAGGTCGGATGAATTCGCCAACCTCATCAGGAACCAAGACATGAGTCGAGGAATCGAAATCGATCTTCGCTTCCACGTGCACCCGGAGGATCATGAGCAGATCTTAAAAATCTCAAGAAGGAAGAGGCATGCCGGATCCAGCAAACTCACGGACAGAGAGCAGCTAGCAGGACCCTGCACGATCCACAGCTTCGAGGATGACTCGGGACGCGTCAGGTCAGGGCACACTTTGAGAGACTGCCGCCTGTTCAACGAGCTAGCCGACGACCTCAAGAAGAAGCAGAAAGACGACAGAGGCCACCAACGACCCGAGCAATCGCCGACCCCAAACCCGGAAGGACGTCACAGCCCGTCGCAAGCACAGGTGCTCATGATCCAAGAAGGAAGAGTACCGCAAGCACAACACGACGCCCAAACCCTGCAGGCCAGAGCAGCCGAGAGCATAAACATAGTCGAAGTCTACCAATTGCATGACACGGAGACCAGCATCACGTTCTCACAGGACGACCATCCACTCACAATCCCAAGACCGGGGCATGCACCCCTAGTGTTCGATGCACAAATCGGAGGATACGACATGGACCGGGTCTTCATGGACGGAGGAAGCATCATGAACATCATCTTCGCCAGCACCCTGCAAAAGATGCTGATCCCACGATCACTCTGAAGAAAATCAAGCACCGAGTTGCACGGGGTAGTCCCAGGAGAAGCAGCCACATCCCTCGGAGTCGTCGAACTCGAAGTCGTCTTTGGCAACCGACGTAACTTCGCAAAGCACGTCCTCGAGTTCGAGGTACTCGACTGAGAATCGCAGTATCACGCCATACTGGGACGACCAGCATTCGCGCAATTCATGGCGGTCCCACACTACGCCTACCTCAAGCTCAAGATGCCAGGATCATCAGGAGTCCTCACGATCAACGAAAGCTTCGTCAAATCAGATCAATGTGATCGTGACTTCCACAGAATCTCCGACACATTCGGAGCCAAACAAGAACTCAAAGAAATAGCCATGGTGACGGACAAGAGTACCTTCCCATTGGTGAGCCGAAGCGAATCCAGGGAGTACGGACGCGACTTCAGCATCGACAGCGACACAGTCACTCATCAAGTGCACCCGACGGACCCGGACAAAACAGTCTGTGTGTACGCCCACCTACCAGAGGAGCAGGTTGCGGCTCTCGTCGCTTTCCTTCGAGACGAATGGGAAATATTCTCCTGGTGCCCAGCCGACATGCCTGGGATACCACGTGAATTCGCGGAACACGCCCTTCGTATCAAGCCAAACACAAGGCCAGTGAAGCAAGCGCTGAGACGATTCTCGGAGCCCAAGCGCAGAGCAATCGGAGAGGAAGTCAATCGATTACTCGACGCTCAGTTCATCCGAGAAACGAAGAAAGCCACCTGGATAGCCAACCCAATGCTGGTGCCCAAGAAAGACACGACCGTATTGCGCATGTGTGTCGACTACGGACCAGTCAACAAACATTGCCAGAAGGATCACTTCCCCCTGCCTAGAATCGATCAGATAATCGACTCAACAGCAGGGTGCGATATACTCTCCTTTCTTGACGCTTACTCAGGATACAACCAGATCAGAATGAAGGAAGAAGACGAAGAACACACATCGTTCATCACCCCCTACGGAGTATTCTGCTACAAGACCATGCCCTTCGGGCTCAAAAACGCAGGCGCCACTTACCAACGAATGATGCAGGCCTGCCTGAAGGAGAAAATAGGAAGAAACGTACAAGTCTACGTAGACGACATCGTCATCAAGACCTATAAGGCAGCCACACTACTCGACGACCTGCGCGAAACCTTCGCGGCACTCAACAAATACAGAATCAAACTCAGCCCAAAGAAGTGCGCATTCGGCGTACCGGCGGGAAAGTTGCTTGGCTATATGGTCTCTGCCCGCGGGATCGAAGCAAACCCCGAGAAAGTCCAAGCCATCACCCGCATGCAAGAACCAACCGACGTCAAAGGATTACAGTAGCTCACTGGAAAACTCGCAGCCCTAAGCCGCTTCATCAGTAGGCTGGGAGAGCGCACGCCGCCTTTCTACCAGCTGCTCAGGAAAGGAGAGAAATTCGAGTGGACGGAGGAAGCCCGCCAAGCATTCGTGGACCTGAAAAAGACACTCTCGACCCCAACAATCCTGGCGGTACCCAAGGAGAGAGAGAAGCTATACCTCTACGTGGCAGCACGCAGCAGTGTAGTAAGCACAGCGCTCGTCGTCGAACGCGCAGAAGAAGGCAAGGTCCAGAGCATCCATAGACCAATCTACTACCTTAGCATGCTCCTGACCAAATCCCAGCAACGGTACCCGCACTATCAGAAGCTACTACTGGCCATCATCATGACCTCAAGAAAGGTGTCCCAATACTTCGACGAGCACCCTATCACAATCGTGAGCAGCGCAACACTCGCCGACATACTCAACAACCCTGGAGCAACCGGGCGAGTCGCCGAGTGGAACATCGAGCTCAGCCCACGGGACCGCACCCAACAACCATCAAATCCCAAGTACTCCCAGATTTCCTGGTTGAGTGGACGGAGGTTCAAACACCAGGCCCCCCAGACCTACCAAGCTCATGGTCAATGTTCTTCGATGGGTCCAAGAGACAACAAGGAGCTGGGACATGAGTTGTACTCATCTCCCCCAAAGGAACAAAGCTGAAATACGTCCTCCAGATCAACTTCAGTCACGCCTCCAACAACGAAGCAGAATACGAGGCACTCCTCCATGGCATGCGCATGGCCAAAACATGCAGAGCCACTTGCCTCATAATTTACGGGGACTACAACCTCGTCGTCCAGCAGACGATGAGAAACTACAACGCAATAGCCGACAACATGGCGGCATACCAAAAGCTCTACAATGAACTCGAAGGAAATTTCGACGGTTGCGAGCTCAACTACATCACCAGGGACAACAACACAGAAGCCGACGAGCTCGCGAACATCGGTTCGACCAGGGCGCCCGTACCCCCCGGCGTTTTTCTCGACAGCATCAACCGGAGGTCCATCAAGGTGCAGGCAACAACATCTGAAGCAGTCGTGGACGGCGAAGACGCAACAGAAATAGCGCAGGTGGCAGTAGCAACCCTATCAGAAGGCACATGCACCAGCACATCCGATAGCACAACCCCGACAGAGTTCGAAGGGCCCGTCTGGACAAAACCGTTCCTCCGATTCCTAATCGAAGGCACGCTACCACAAGACGTGGCCGAAGCACGACACATCAGCCGACGATCCAAGGCATTCACGGTGATAAACAAACAACTATATAAGCGCAGCATCACCCAGATACTCCAAAGGTGCATTGACGAAGAGGACGGCAAAGCCGTCTTGCTCGAAATCCGCGAAGGCACATGCGGACACCACGCGAGCAGTCAAGTGCTCGTGTCCAAAGCATTCCGAGCTGGGTTCTACTGGCCCACGGCCATGAAAAACGCAGAGGAAATCGTGTGACGTTGCGTCGCTTGTCAAAAATTCGCCAACAGGCCACACGCTCCCGCATCAGAGCTCAAGACCATACCACTATCCTGGCCGTTCGCCACCTGGGGACTCGACATGGTGGGCGCACTAAAGAAATCATCAAAGGGCGGAAGGACACACTTGCTCGTCGCAGCCGACAAGTTCACAAAGTGGATCGAAGCAGTGCCCATCACCAGCTTTACAGCTCTCACGGCTGTCAACTTCATCAAGTCGATCATCTTCAGATTCGGAGTGCCACATAACATCATTACGGACAACGGCACGAACTTCACGGCCGCAGAATTTCAGAACTTCTGCGAAGAACGGGGCATCAAAATAAATTACGCATCATTCGTGCACCCACAGTCAAACGGCCAGGTGGAAAAAGAAAACGGCCTTGTCTGTGGGGGAATCAAGAAACGGCTCCTCGCACCACTCGGGCAAGCCGCCGGCAACTGGGTAGAAGAGCTCCCCGCGGTCCTATGGAGCCTACGAACCACACCAAACACTGCGACCCAATACACACCTTTCTTCATGGTGTACGGGGCAGAGGCAGTCTTACCACATGACCTCAAGTTCGGAGCACCCCGGGTCACCGGATACGAAGAAGAATAAGCAGCAGAAGCACTGCAAGACGACAAAGATACGGCTGATGAAGCAAGAGACGCAGCCTTGACAAAATCAGAAGGGTACCAAGACAAACTATGTACCTACCAAAGCAGCCGACTACGCACTAGAACATTCAACAAAGGTGACCTAGTCCTACGACTAATACAAGAGAAGGTCCAAAAACTTGCCCCCCAATGGGAAGGACCATTCATCATCTCAGAATTCATCGGAGGGGGCGCCTACAGGCTGAAGAACCCAAAGACAGACGAGGACGTGGGCAACCCATGGAACGTAGCAAACTTGCGACTGTTCTATCCATAGCCCCTATCGGTCGGACATGACTGGCAATTCATGTAAATCACTTGACCGCAATAAAATAAGTGTTGCCCAAATAATGCCATCTTAAAACACTCGGGGGCTGAAGAGGAACCCCCCCGAGCAACTCTATCGCCTACACGATTCCAACCGAAGCACTCGGGGGCTGAAGAGGAACCCCCCCCACCCCCGAGCAACTCTATCGCCCACGGGATGCCAACCAAAGCACTCGGGGGCTGAAGAGGAAACTCCCCCCGAGCAACTCTATCGCCCACGCGATCTCAACCGAAGCACTCGGGGGCTTAAGAGCAAAACTCCCCCCCGGAGCAATTGCTATCGCATGCGCGATCTTAATCGAAGCACTCGGGGGCTGAAGAGGAAACTCCCCCCCGAGAAACTCTATCGCCTGCGCGATCTCAACCGAAAGACTCGGGGGCTTAAGAGCAAAACTCCCCCCCGAGCAACTGCTATCGCATGCGCGATCTTAATCGAAGCACTCGGGGGCTGAAGAGGAAACTCCGCCCCCGAGCAACTCTATCGCCTACGCGATCTCAACCGAAGCACTCGGGGGCTTAAGAGCAAAACTCCCCCCGAGCAACTCTATCGCCTAAGAGATCTTAATCGAAGCACTCGTGGGCTTGAGAAGCAACCCCCCCCCCCGAGCAACTCTACCGCCTACGCGATCTTCTTCATGAAGCACTCGGGGCCTCGAGCACAAACCCCACCCGAGAGACGACCATCAACACTCCCATGGCATCCAAGCACTTTTGAAGAAACTTCGGAGGAAGCACAAGCTCATCTAGTCTTCACCTGATCGCCAACGATCACCTAAAGACTCGGGGGCTACTCCCATCGGGAGCGCTGCCGCGCACCCGATAAAAAGACAACAAAGGAAAAATAATTAGCCTACGCCTGACCCTTCGACTCAAGCGTAGCCTCGGGGGCTACTCCCATCGGGAGCGTTGTCGCGCACCCGATAGAACCAACATTACCAAGTATAGGATGGACCCGAAGATAGTCCCCAATAGTAAAAGACTCTCAGTTACAAAAGGATTTGAAGACAGCTCCTGATGGTCAAGACACAGTTTTTGGTGGCATAAAAGGCTCAAATATAAATTCCACTACAAAGGATAAAACATAGTTTCCATCATAGATATCATCTTCAGTACAAAAGGACTCAACTACATTTGGATAGAAGGCAACTCCTGTTACAAGAGAACATCACCCAAGGAACTATGACTTCTACATGTGTGCCCATGAGGGGTAATCTACTTTGGTACAAGAGCATCATCACAGACAAAGTAGGAGTCGAAGCAGCAAGCTCACGATGTCAATGACATAACAAAAGGTGAAGCTCGACTTATTTGCAGAGCCATTGGAGACACTGCTCCACCAGCTTCTTCTCCAGCTCCACACAAGCTGTCGGCAAAGATGACGCTGCTGCCTCCAGTTCTACAAGGTCGCCTGCCGCACTCGTTTAACCGGTGGCTTGACATCGAGGTCTTCTTCAGAGGAAGAGGAGGAAGCAGTTGAAGACGGCTCACCACCACCGCCAGAAGATTCCCTGGAGGAAGAAGCGGTCGAAGACGTCGGTGATGGACTTCTCGACTTTGTGGAGCTGTCGCTGCTCGACTCCTGCCCATGCGGATCCATGCTGTTGCCACTCGGATCGAAAGCGCGGACAGTGACAGTGCTCTCACCATCAAAACGACAGCTGAGCATATCACCATCCCTCAAATTCAACCGCCGAGAAAATAAACTCCAACCAGAGCCAAGAAAAATCAAGCGAGAGCTATCAACCTCCAAATCAACATAAGAAGGAGATCGACAGCTCCCTTGAAGGTGCAGAAGCAAGCCATCCAAGCCACGTTCAGAGACAATGGCAAAAAAAGCAGAAGGAAGAAGGATGCGATTGGAACTTTGGCCACGAACACGCAAAATAAAAACGTAGCGCCAGAATCCCTCCTCAAAGGGAGAGGAGGAAGGCACTGGCACCGCACCATGGCGACCACCACGGCCAAGCCACGACGACCACGGCCACGGCCAATACCTCGCCTAGGAACCATGAGCGGAAGAAGAGATGAAGAAAGAGGTGAAGCAACGAGTTGGATAGAAGCGTGGAAGAGAAAGGCCTATTTATAGAACAACTACCATCAAGGCACCGAGAAGCCAAAACGACAGCAGCAATTAATTCAAAGACCAATCGTCCCAGCCGTCTCAGACTCCAAGACGCAGATTCTTTCTCACGGGACGCACTGTACGCAAGACGCGTCAATTCGCGCGTGTTTCCAATGCGCGTATGGGAAACCCAACCGGCGCCTGCCGCACGCCACAGCGGCCATCATTATGACCGGTCCAGAAGATGTGACGGTTCAATGGCAGAGCATCACTGCCAGCCATCAAACAGAGGCATCACTGCCCCTCAAAAACAGCAAAGAAAAAACCAAAGAGACACCAAGGCTCTGATATTCCATCTTTCAGATCTTTTTCCCCAAGGAAGAAAAACATCTTACTCCCATCGGGAGCGTACATCATAAGAGTCCCGGGTGCTCCCTCACCTAAAGGTTAGCCACGTGCTCGAGTGAACACTCGCACTTATGAGAGTCTCGAGTGCTCCCTCAACCCGACGTAAGACAAACAAACATTCGCCAAGACCATACGGCGCTAAGAGTCTCGGGTGCTCCCTCACCCGAAAAGCCGAAAACTGCATTCGAGTGATTACTCGCGAAAACCCCCCGACTGAGCACTCGAAAAACAAAGCTCCTCGGGGGAATAAGTGAACAGCTCGCTTGATGTTTTGTTCCAAGCGAGTGCAATGCTATAAGGCTCCGCGCCTCAAAAACACACGTTCCTGGAACACGATACACTGTGCCCAGATGCCACGCAAGATTAGCGTGTAGGTAAGACCCCGCTGCGAAGTACGGCCGGGCTGGGACTTGCCGAAGAGCGATTTCACTCCCAACCTTTCCCATGCGCAGAGCATGATAGAAAAGCCGGGCGGACGCGCCTTAGGCTACACACATTACTGGCGGCAAATGAACACCGGAAGACCTGAAGCGGCCGGACTTTTGCTCGACACCAGTGTTCCAAGCTCACGTCGAGGGACGTGGGTTTGATTGGGCTACTGTGGTATTTGCCCTAGTGCAATTCACCAAGGCTCGATCCGTCGACTCCTTGGGCCCTTTCAGCTTAGCATCCCTCGAAACAGGTTTTGTCATGGCCACCAGACTGCCAGCGACCCATGGATGAACCGTGCATATCAATGAACGACAAATGAATGTACTCGAGTCCCTGCGCGACTCTTCGAGTCCCCCAGGCACTCGGGGGCTACTGACGAGGGGTGACCCCACGACTCCTACGGATGAGCCTACCTGGTGTCCATGAAGGCAGCAGGCCCATGAAGATACGACCTCGGCCCGCTAGTTGGCACCGATGTAGGAGTCCTCGACTCACAAGGAAGGTGCGAAGATCTTCCGTACGGAGCAAGCTAGGGTTAGGAAAGTATACCTGTATACGTAGATGAACTCCCCGAGACCTAGCCCGGTATATAAGGGCTAGGAGGGGCGACGCCAAAGACATCCAATCTCACCTGTAACCCTAGCCTTGAGCGCTCCAGCCTTGGCCTCCATTGTAATCACATCTCCCCAATCAATAATATCGAGCAGGAGCGAGCCTTCCTGTTTGCCGACGAGCTATCGTCCAACCTGTGCCTCTCATGACTAACCCAGGGTCCCTGACCATGGGATTTGCCGGGGTTCATCCCCGTCAGGTATGCAACCTTTTCCAGTTCCGTTCTTAGATGACGTCAAATAGAGAATAGAGCAACAATCATTATGTGAATAAACCACCTGGACATAAATCATAGTAGTGTAAATGCTAGGGAATTGCGAGGATTATTGCTATAAATTAAACTTTAACCCTAACAAAACGTATCTCTTATGCCTCCTAAGGTGTTTGTACAATGGCCTTTCCAGCAAAGTTGGTCTTTGTTTTTGGTACATGATTGTGTTGGTAATCTTGTTCGTATGGCTACCTAAATGTATCATAGTGCATATATATTCCAACAGATTCAGATTCTAAGGGCTGCATATTATAGCTAAATGTATGATAATACTCTTGGAAATGATTTCCTATCTAGGCTATCTTTTACTTCCAATGATCTGGAATGTAGGTCTATTTAGGACAAATAATTGTGAAAAAACTTGTAGCTAAATGGATTTTAATGTGTTATGTACATTGACGTGCAAGTTACTACTAGCATATGTTGTCATATACTTCATACTTGTATCATTTTCATAATTTTAGGTGATCGGACGTCCGGTCTGAAGACTACGAGCAAGCTGGTAATAATCTGTTGTTGGCTTCTCCCAGTGTTGGATAACTTGCACCTACTAACCATTCGGACATGATGTCGCTAATGCAAATGAAGATTTTTTTGGAATGCCACTAACATAGTGGTTATTATAAACTATTGTGCATTTGATTTTTCTTTTGTCGATTCTTTCAACTCACGATTTAGGAATCAATTAGTATGTCTTTTGGATTGCCCAAATATTATGAAGTGTAGTGCTAGCTGCTATGCTAAGTTGACATTTTGTAAGCAAATTCGAGACCTAATACATGGCTTTAATTTGTTACCATGAGTGTTGGTGGTCATATTGTGTTATCGATGTGCAAATGCAATATTTTTTTATTTCAAAAATGTATACTAGTGACGGGCAAACTGCCAAACTAGCAAATTATCCGTCAGTGCTAATGATGTAGAATCACTATCATGAAAACTAACTAGTGATGGGCACAAATAAATGACCGTCACTAGTGAACAAATACCAGTGACGGGCGCCTGCCCGTCACTGGTAACCTATTACCAGTGACGAGTTACCAGTGACGGGTGCCTTGCCCGTCACTAGTAGGCCTTTTGGGCCCGTCACTGGTAGGCTATTCTGCAGTAGTGATTTACAAGTCTACCTGAAGTATCCTGCCTGCTACACTTCATCCGCTATGGGTAAGAAAGGAGACCCCAAGGTTCCGATCGTACCATCCACTACAAGAAAAGGTACCGTTCTGAGTACCATTGCTACGCTTGATTCACCTTCCGTTATAAGTAAGTTTGCTTCACCGCTACCACCACATGCTACTTCTACTGAGTCTTTTACTATGTACGATACTTTTGATGATGCTTCCAATACTCTTGATGATAATAGTTTTCTTGGTCACTATATTGAAACTCAGACTGCTAAGGTTGCAGCAGAACCCGAGACCGAGACTTCTGCTACCTATATTCCTACTTGCAAAACCTTTGGTTACCCAGACTTAGATGAACTCAAGGAGATGATCCTTGATGATTATTATATTACTCTTGATGATGATCTTTGCAGGGAACTCAGAGAGTGTGTCGACTCTAACCCTGATGCTGTTAAGGAGCTGCTCGAAAAGCACTCCATGAAGAACAAGATTATTCCTGATCCTAAATTTGCCACATCTCCTATATGCACATCTGATCCTGATTATGATTTCTCTGTTGATCTTTCACTTATATCTACAGTCGAGGCTGACCCTTTTTATGGCAGAGAAAATGATGATGCTATAGCACACCTGACCAAACTCGCCGAGTTAGGTGACCTATTTTCTACTGATGAAAATATACAAAACTTCTATGTGACCAAGCTTTTCCCTTTTTCTTTGAAGGGAAACGCTAAATTATGGTATGATGCAGTACCCTATGGTTCCATTGAGAGTCCTCAGGACTTGGTTCAATTTTTTGTTGATAAATATTTTCCTGCTCATATGCAACATGTTGCTTTGCAAAGAATCTATAACTTTACACAATTGCAGGATGAGCACCTCCCTAAAGCTTGGGGGAGGTATGGTGACTTAATTAATGCTAGACCGGGACATGAAGTCCCAAAGAATGAATTACTTGATATATTTTATGTTGGTATAACCGATGAATCCATGTCCTATCTAGATAGCTGTGCTGGTTGTATTTTCAGGGAAAGAACACCGGAAGAAGCCGAAGAATTAATGGGCAAGATTGCCAAGAACCATGAAGATTGGTCCGTCCCTGAACCACCTCCACCACCAAAGAAGAGGGGCATGCTTATTTTGAGCCCCGAAGATATGCAAGAAGCAAAGAAGTCTATTAAGGAGAAAGGCATTAAAGCCAAAGACGTGAAGAATCTACCGCTTATCAAGAAGTTGTGTGAGCCTACTACTCACCCTCCCTTGGTAGAGGTACACTCTCTATTAGAATTTACTGAAAGTGACATCCCTAAAGGTAAGCCTCCCGACCAATGCTTAGATGAGCTTGATAATTTTATTATTAAGCAACACAATTTTAATCGGAGGATACAAAGTCAGTTGCATGATAATTCTTTTGCTATCAAAAGTTTACTTGGTGTTTGATACGTCCCAAACGTATCTATAATTTCTGTTGCTCCATGCATGTTTTGTGTGACTTTGCCATGTTTTACATACACTTCCATACACTTTTGATCATATTTGGACTAACTTATTAACTCAGTGCACCCAGTTGCCAGTTCCTGTTTTCTGCTGTTTTTGTATTTCAGGTTTTCCGGCCATTAAAAGTGCTCCAAAAATTCCGGAAAAATTATATAAAAAATCAGCGTCCCGGAAGCTTCCAGAATCACCAAGGAAGGAAGGGAGGGCCACCACCAGGCAGCCAGGAGGGTGCCTGGCGCGGCCCAGCCCTAGGCCGCGCCACCTGTCCTTCTGACTGCCTCGTGGCCCCTCTCGGTGCCCCCTTTGGCCCCTATTTTTACCCCCGCGGAGGAACCCTGATTCCATACCCCTTTTCTCCAGAAGCAATTCTGATATCCTCCGCCATCGCCGACAAGCTTCGGGGGACCAGAATTCCTATGCCGGCACCCTGCCGGGACGGGGAAGTGCCCCCGGATTCATCTCCATCGACGTTGCTTCCTCCCTCCATGAAGCGGGAGTAGTTCTCCCTCGGGGCTGAGGTTTCTACTAGTAGCTATGTGTTCTTCTCTCTCTCCCATGATGTGATCTTCGTTGTGATCATAGGCTATGTTAATCTAGGGTGATCCCATGATATTTCCCCTTCCTCTATGTATTGGATTGATGTACTCAATTGATCTTATCTAGTATAACCCCCGAGAGCAAGGTGACAACGGTCTATTGGACATGGGTTAGAAGAATATTTTCATGAGTGATTTCCTCTTTTGTGTGTGGATTGAAGATTGAGAGTCTCTTGGTGCTTGTCTTCGACTATCCTTTAGATATGTTGTGGTGATTGTGGTACTCTCTTTGGATGGCCGCGATGACATTGGGAAATCCATAGATGAGAACTACGAACTCTGAGGTGTGCTTTTGTAGCCCTACACAATTCTCGTCCTCTCTTGACCACAAAGGAATGACCTCCGAGTACGTCTCCATTGCATGTTATATGGGAAATATCATGTGATTAGACTATGTTAATGTTGTTGGGAGTTGCCACTAGTGAAAGTATGAAGCCTAGGCCTTGTTTCCACCATTGTTACACCGTTTGTTCTCTTTTTTATTACATGTTTTCTTGCTGCACTTTTTATTACAGATTTATATTACCTTGTTTTGCCACACCTATCACCCATATTTTACCATCTCTTCGCCGAACTAGTGCACCTATACAACTCCTAGTTGTATTAGGTGTGTTGGGGACACAAGAGACTTCTTGTATCTTAATTGCAGGGTTGCTTGAGAGAGACCAGCTTCAACCTCTACTTCCCTGAGTTCGATAAACCTTAGGTCATCCACTTGAGGGAAATTGCTGCTCTCCTACAAACCTCTGCGCTTGGAGGCCCAACATAGTCTACAAGAATAGAAGCGTGCGTAGACATCAGTGTTCTTGAAAGAACAGTTAATGATGTTAAATGTCTTGTTAAGCATTTTCATATGGTTCAAACTCAGCTTGAACAAATTTCTAATGTGCAAAAAGATTGTCTTGCTAACAATGCCAAACATGACATACAAGCTTATGGAATCAAGACTAGGGGTGGAACACACACCCAGGACCCACTCTATCCTGAGGGCCATACGAAGAGGATCGAGCAAGATTCTCAAGTGCAGGTAGAAGACGAGATTGCTAGCTCTCCAAAGAAGAAAAAGAAGAAGAAGAAACACAAGGAGGCTGACAACTCCAATGATCCTATTACAAGTGAAGAACCTACTGTTGATCCTAACAGCTGATGGCTTCTCGCCCTTTGTTGGTTACCCCAAGTGGAAGGTGGAGATGTAGCGCAGCAGCAAGTTTCCCTCGGTGAAGATACCAAGGTTTGTCTCCAGTAGGACTCCAGAGATGATAACTAGGTGTCAGCGGCGCGAATGACGTGGACCTGCACACAGACACAGATAACTTTGTTCCCAACGAAGTTCAGAGAGGTTGTCAATCTCTCCGGTCTTGTTGTTTACAAAGGGTAAAACACAAGGGATAATGATAGCAAGTAAAAGCAATAAAGTAAAGGTAGCGTGGAAATAGTAATAAGGATATGGACCGGGATACGTGATGTCTCTCTCCCAAAAGACGATAAAACTGCTATGCGAGGTAAAGAAATTACAGAAGGGCAATTGACAGGATTATGAACGCACCGCAATGCTAACTCTGCTACAAAAGAAAGGAAGAGGTTCAAAAGCACATGCAGTATGCCAAAATAAGTAGACCGAAATCCAACTGCATCTACTACTAATCATCCACCTTGAGATATCTATCCAGAACATCTCGCTGGTATTAAGTTGCGAGCCCCACCCAAAGTGTAAACCCAAAGAAACAGACAACTGCATTAAAAAGCACTTTGCGTAAAGTAAACAATTCTTGTAACCGCGGTTACAAGCACCGTTGTTTTCCCCCTTGTGGCAACAACACATCCCCTAGACTCATGTTTCTGTCACTCAAGCGTGTCATCGCGGGGCATGAACCCACAATCGAGCACAACGTTCCCTCTTGGAGTCACTACCTACTACTTGGCCAAAGCAATAAACAACAACGGTGAACATGCAAGAATTACTTAGGAACAAAAATATAAGAGATAAAAGCCAAATATATTACTCTATCACAATGTGAACATAATCTCATAATCCATCAGATCCCATCAAACTCAGCATAGCAACAGCACAAATATTACAAAGGTGCCTCGATCATGTAGGGCAGCTCACGAGGTCTAAACAATGAAGATCAAAGAGGGGAGGAGAACATCACATAGCTACTGATCACGGACCCATGGTCCAAGGAAAACTACTCACGAGACATCCGGGGAGCATCCATGGTGGAGAGGAGACTCCCGGAGGTCCATCCTCCCTCCGGCAGGGTGCCGGGAAGAGGTCTTCTGGTGCTCCCGATCTCGGAAGCGCGGCGGCGGCGAAACAGAGGCGAGTTTGCGAAATAGGGTTCTCTTTCTGGAGTTTCCCCGTGACGGAGAATAAATAGGCGAAGGGGGGCAGCCAGAGGTGGACCAGGGGCCCCAGGAGCCCCCCTGGCGCGGCCAGGGGTGGGCCCGCGCCGGGTGGCCGCCTGGCCCCCTGGCTCCCCTCTGGCCCCTCCAGGGCTCTTCACGAAGCTTCCTTCACGCTGATTTTTTATCTGGATTTTCCCGAATTTTGTTGGCATTTTTTATATGGGGGAAAACTGAAATAGAAAAACAGCAGAAAACAGGAACTGGCACCTGGGTGCACTGAGTTAATAGGTTAGTCCAAATATGATCAAAAGTATATGAAAGTGTATCTAGATCATAGCAATATCACACAAAACATGCATGGAGCAAGCAGAAATTATAGATACGTTTGACGTTTCAACATCCCCAAGCTTAATTCCTGCTCGTCTTCGAGTAGGTAAATGATAACAGCATAATTTCTGTGGTGACATGCTAGCAACCATAAAAGCACTTTGAAAAGTAAAGCAATCAAGGTTAGAGATTCAATTCAAGTCATAACATGCAAGAGTCTATATTAGCATTGAAACAAGTAACAAAAGAACATTAGGTGCAAGAGCTCTCGCTGTCCGTGACTCGAATGTCTCCAAATGGTGTTTGCGTGCAAGAAGGGGGATAGGGAATACGAGAAAAAGTGTTTTTGTGTTGAGAACTCAATCTACTAAAGTTTCACACTTGGTCTTCTTTGGAATCTTATCTTGACTCGTCCCCAGACCACTAGCCAGGTACAAGTCAATTTGATCCACTCCTTTTTCAATATTTTGAGCACTCATGCAATGGATGAGCGTAAGCACGAGAGTTGACACTTAGGATGGCAAAAAGAGAAATATGGTGGAGGAGGAAGACAAAAAGGATGAGAAAGGCTCACATCAATGAGGACAATCATAGGCAAGAGATGCCAAATGATATATATGATGTGAGGAGTAGGGATTGCCATGCAACGGATGCACATACGAGCTAAGAAGCTCTCCAAAGGAACTAGTGGGGGTGCATCTAACATGCTCGCTCATGAAGACCTAGAGCTCATTTGAGGAGGCTCATCCTTGGAATATGCAAGCCAAGTTCTATAGTGTGAAGGTCCCCACATAGCTATATGCATGAAGATCATCTCTATGGAGTACAAGGATATAAAGGGAGTACTAGTGTGGATCTCTCAAAAGGATAGTAGTGTTGCCCCTTTCTCTCTTTTTATTTCTTTTTCTCTTTTTTGTATTTTTTGGTGGCCTCAATGGCTCTTTCTATTTAACTCTCATTTGTCCTCTTTGGGATCTTTTAATGTGTCCACTTTGGGATCTTTTCCTCACTTAAGGGCAACACTCTAATTTACAAGAAGGTAAAGGATATCTTTCACACTTTACAAGGTACTCAAAATCGTAAAGAAGATGTAACTAACATGATGTATGCAAGGTATGTCGCTGCCAGTGTAGCAGGAACATGTATGACATGAAGATCAAGTCATGAAGAGGTGGAAGTTGCATGGCAATGTAACTCGGAAAGGCTATGGAAATGACTTTATAGGTAGGTATGGTGGCTGTTTTGAGGAAAGATATAAGGAGGCTTATGATGACAGAGCGTATCATGCCAAGGGTTTGGAAGTACCGGCGAAGGTGGACACCAACTCTCGGAGTGAGGAGAAGGCAATGCACGGCACGGAAAAGGCTAGCAAAATATGGGAAGGTGGAAGTGTCAACTTTCAATACTTACATTAGTCCGAAGAACTCATGCACTTATTATCGGTAACTCTCAATCTAATAAGGAGGTTCACAAAGAGACAAGTACCCCGAGGAGGAGTGTATGGGGGTTTGGTTATCCTTGCGCATCCTCGACTCATGGTACGTGAGTGTACTCTAATATTCGACTCCTCAGAAGAGTAGTGATCCATCTAGTAGCTAGAGTTCTCAACTAGTTTTGTAGGTTTTGAAAAATAAACATGGATTGCCCAAAATACGACACCTATCACTAATAGGCAAGAGCTCTTGACACCAAAAGTTCAAACATTACTCACATAAATACCTCAAAACCATTGCAAGTTACTACTAGAAGAAAATAGCAACCTCAATTACCTACTTTCAAGACAAGACACAACTCAGTGCAACAACCAACTCTCTTTAACAAGATAAACATGAAAAATAAAAAGAGTTCCAGCAACAAACTAAACAAAAGCCAAGTCTCTTGCCAAATAAAAACTAAGACTAAAACTAAACAAGGTAGTAGCTATGAAAAGATAAAGAACACACAACAGCAGAAAGATAAGCAGGAAAAATCCAATGATGTGTTCTAAATTTTGAAAGTGGAGCGTGTTTCTCTCCCACAAAAAGTAAGAAGGGATCTAACTTGTTATGAACAGCAAGAAAATCTAAAGAAAACTAAAAACAAAACCTAAGAGCGAGACGCTCCAAGCATAGCACATAACGCATGAAGTGATAAACATATAGTGAGACGAAGGACGAACTGATGATTGTTGATGGAGAAGGGGATGCACGGGGGCATCCCCAAGATTAGACGCTTGAGTCTCCTTGAATATTTGTTGGGGATGCATGGGGGCATCCCCAAGCTTGAGCGCTTGACACTCCTGTATCTTCTTTCATCATCTTCCATCGCACATTTGAAAACTCCCTTCATACATAACTCATCATAAGCTGATTAGAGAGGTTAGTACCCTTAATAAATAATTTTTTTCCCACTGGATATAAAGATAATCTTGAAGAGCTACTGTTTCTCAAGAGTGCCAAAAAGTTTTTTCAAAGAAAAAGCAAGCTTAAGGTTTGCAAAAGTAAGGAGAGACAAAACGTGGCAGAATATGTGAAAAGCAGAACATCAGGTAGTAAAGAATTTTTTAGGGGCACTTATGCAACTCAAATAAAAAAACTCAGAACATACGGAAGTTTCGTAATTGTATAGAGCATACTGTGTTAAAGTTTCAGCTCAAAAATATGAACTGGGATTTTTCTGGAATTTTTCTGGTCACGAGGACAGAATCTGTTTTCTGGACAGCATGTCACAACTTTTACTCCCCTTGCCGTAAGAGGCTATAACTTGGCACAAAGTTGAAAAATAAAGATACAATGATGTTGCTACAGCAGTAAAAATCATCAAGACACAACAAAAGCAAAAGAAAAAACCTAAATTCATTGCGGGCTGCCTCCCGAAAGGGCTTTCTTTTATGCCTTTAAGCTAGGCATGAAGCAAAAGAAGAATCAAGTTTTATCAAGACAAAGATAATAACTAGCCCGTGTAACGGACTCAAAAGGTAACTTGATTTTCTTCCTAGGGAAGTGTTCCATCCCCTTTTTGAATGGCAATTGGAATTTTATATTCCCCTCTTTCATGTCAATAACCGCACCAACGGTGCGAAGAAAAGGACGTCCCAAAATAATTGGACATAAAGGTTCACACTCTATATCCATAACAATAAAATCAACGGGAACATAGTTGTCATTGACAATGATAAGAACATCGTCGATCTTCCCCAAAGGTTTCTTTACGGAAGAATAACCAAGACGAACACCAAAAGAACAAGGCTCAAAGGGCTTCAAATCAAACATATCAAATATTCTTTTGGGCATAACGGAGGTACTAGCTCCAACATCACATAAAGCATAGCAAGAGAAGTTATTCAATTTAATTTTGATCATAGGATCCCAACCATCATCTAGCTTCCTAGGTATGTAGGCTTCTACTCTAAGCTTCTCCTCCCTAGCTTTGATGAGAGCATTTGTGATATGCTCCGTGAAGGCAAGATTAAGTGTGCTAGTGTGGGGGTCTCTAGACATTTTGTGTAGCAAACTGATAACTTCTGAGAGGGTACAACTATCAAAATCAATATCACTACTATCAAAGGTGGTAGTAGTGTCATATAGGCTCACTTGTTTGAAACCCTCTATGTTCATAGGAGTTTCTTTATCTACGGTTGAGGTATTAGCATCACCATTAATAGGTCCAACGGGACTAGGAGTGCATTGGGTGCTAATAGTTTGAGTGTCCTCAACAATTTGGATAGTGGCAACTGTGTGGTGTGTAGGAAGGTTCTTAATTCTATCCTCTTCCTCTTTTTATCTAGCCCATCTTTCTTTAAGTTTAGCCATCATCCTAATATTTTCATTAATTTGTAATTGGATAGCATTAATAGAAGTGGCCTTATTCTCCTCAAGGGGAGAGGTTCTAATTTTAAGCATCTCAATATCAAGGGCTAAGCTTTCTACCTTCAAAGAGAGATTATCTATTTTAGCTAATTTCTCTTCTACATTTTTGTTGAAGGCTTTTTGGGTAGTGATAAAGTCTCTAAGCATGCTTTCTAATTCAGAAGAGGGGTTCTTGTTGTTAGGGTAAGTGTTGTTGTTCCCATAGTTGGATGGAAACGGTCTAGGATTGCTAGCAAAATTTCCCCTATAAGCATTGTTGTTGAAGTTGTTTCTAGCAATAAAGTTCACATCTACTTGTTCTTGAGCAACCAAAGATTTCAAAGGAACATCATGAGGATCAATAGGGGGTTTCTTGGTAAGTAGAGACATAATTAAGTCAACTTTTTCATTGAGGGAGCTAATTTCCTCGACAGAATTTACCTTCCTACCTGTTGGAGCGTGTTCGGTGTGCCATTGGGAATAATTGGTCATCATTTCATCGAGAAGCTTCGTGGCAGCACCAAGTGTAGTTGACATAAAGGTTCCTCCCGCGGCCGAATCTAACAGCAGGTTCCGCGAGGTAAAGTTCAAGCCTGCATAAAAAGTCTGGATAACCATCCAAGTAGTCAAACCATGTGTAGGGCATTTCTTAACAAGAGATTTCATTCGTTCCCAAGCTTGGGCAACGTGTTCATTAACCAATTTATTAAAATTCATAATATTACTCCTCAGTTGGATAATCTTAACAGGTGGGTAGTACTTCCCTACAAAAGCATCTTTGCACTTATCCCAAGAATCTATGCTATTCCTAGGCAAAGATTGAAACCAGATTTTAGCATCTCCCCTTAAAGAGAAGGGAAAGAGCTTGAGCTTAACAACATCACCTTCTACTTATTTATACTTTTGCATATCACATAATTCAACAAAATTATTCAAGTGTAAAGCAGCATCATCTCCAGCACCAGAGAATTGATCTCTCATAACAAGGTTTAGCAAAGAAGGTTTAATTTCATAAGAGGTAGCTGAAGTGGTAGGTGTGGCAATGGGAGTGCAGATAAAGTCTTGGTTGTTGTGACTAGTGAAGTCACACAACTTGGTATTTTCAGTGGAACCCATAGTGGCAGCAAGTGTGGCAGGTTTTTTTGTAATTTTTGATAAAAGACACAGAGATAAAAACTGAAAGATAAACTAACAAGACTAAAAAACAAAGGTAAAGGGTAGTGTGCAACTCCCCTATCTTAGCACTCGGAGTCCCCGGCAACGGCGCCAGAAATTCGCTGGATGGCTTCTCGCCCTTCGTTGGTTACCCCAAGTGGAAGGTGGAGATGTAACGTAGCAGCAAGTTTCCCTCGGTGAAGATACCAAGGTTTGTCTCCAGTAGGACTCCAGAGATGATAAGTAGGTGTCAGCGGCGCGACTGACGTGGACCTGCACACAGACACAGATAACTTTGTTCCCAACGAAGTTCAGAGAGGTTGTCAATCTCTCCGGTCTTGTTGTTTACAAAGGGTAAAACACAAGGGATAATGATAGAAAGTAAAAGCAATAAAGTAAAGGTAGCGTGGAAACAGTAATAAGGATATGGACCGGGATACGTGATGTTCACTAGTGATGTCTCTCTCCCAAAAGACGATAAAACTGCTATGCGAGGTAAACAAATTACAGAAGGGAAATTGACAGGATTATGAACGCACTGCAATGCTAACTATGCTACAAAAGAAAGGAAGATGTTCAAAAGCACAGGCAGTACGCCAAAATAAGTAGACCGAAATCCAACTGCATCTACTACTAATCATCCACCTTGAGATATCTATCAAGAACATCTCGCTGGTATTAAGTTGCGAGCCCCACCCAAAGTGTAAACCCAAAGCAACAGACAACTGCATTAAAAAGCACTTTGCGTAAAGTAAACAATCCTTGTAACCGCGGTTACAAGCACCGTTGTTTTCCCCCTTGTGGCAACAGCACATCCCCTAGACTCATGTTTCTGTCACTCAAGCGTGTCATCGGGGGGGGGGGGCATGAACCCACAATCGAGCACAACGTTCCCTCTTGGAGTCACTACCTACTACTTGGCCAAAGCAATAAACAGCAACGGAGAACATGCAGGAATTACTTAGGAACAAAAATATAAGAGATAAAAACCAAATATATTACTCTATCACAATCTGAACATAATCTCATAATCCATCAGATCCCATCAAACTCAGCATAGCAACAGCAGAAATATTACAAAGGTGCCTCGATCATGTAGGGAAGCTCACGAGGTCTAAACAATGAAGATCAAAGAGGGGAGGAGAACATCACATAGCTACTGATCACGGACCCATGGTCCAAGGAAAACTACTCACGAGACATCCGGGGAGCATCCATGGTGGAGAGGAGACTCTCGGAGGTCAATCCTCCCTCCGGCAAGGTGCCGGGAAGAGGTCTTCTGGTGCTCTCGATCTCGGAAGCGCGGCGGTGGCGGAACAGAGGCGAGTTTGCGAAATAGGGTTCTCTTTCTGGAGTTTCCCCATGACGGAGAATAAATAGGCGAAGGGGGGCAGCCAGAGGTGGACCAGGGGCCCCAGGCGCCCCCCTGGCGCAGCCAGGGGTGGGGCCGCGCCGGGTGGCCGCTTGGGCCCCCCTGGCTCCCCTCTGGCCCCTCTAGGGCTCTGCGCGAAGCTTCCTTCACGCTGATTTTTTATCTGAATTTTCCTGAATTTTTCTGGCATTTTTTATATGGGTGGAAACTGAAATAGAAAAACAGCGGAAAACAGGAACTGGCACTGGGGTGCACTGAGTTAATAGGTTAGTCCAAATATGATCAAAAGTATATGAAAGTGTATCTAGATCATAGAAATATCACACAAAACATGCATGGAGCAAGCAGAAATTATAGATACGTTTTGGATGTATCAACAACATATCTACCTCCGATGCTGGAACTGAAGACGGTGCTGAGCCCGAAGAAAATAATAAGGAGAAGAATGATCCTCCCGAGGTGCGAGAAGAAGAAGCACCCGATAAACGCAAGAAGTATACTAGAATAGACTTCATATCAAGAAGACATGCGAAGGAAAGAGAACCGTGGGTACAAAAACCCATGCCCTTTCAAGGCAAGTCTCTCAAATTTAAAGAAGAAGAGCATTATAATAAATTTTGTGAATGGATGAAGCCTCTTTTTCTTCAAATTCCCCTGACTGATGCTATTAAGTTACCTCCTTATTCAAAATATATGAAAGATATTGTTACTAATAAAAGAAAAGTTCCTAATGAGGAAATATCTACTATGCTTGCTAACTACTCTTTCAGTGGCAAGATTCTCGAGAAGCTTGGTGATCCAGATATACCCACCATTCCTTGCTCCATAAAAAATAATTATGTTAAGACTGCCTTATGTGATCTCGGAGTAGGGGTGAGTGTTATGCCTTTTTCTCCTTATAAAAGATTATGTTTAGATAAGCTAATCCCTACAGATATCTCTCTTCAGATGGCTGACAAGTCAACAACCGTCTCGATAGGTATTTGTGAGGATGTTCCCGTTGAAGTTGCTAATTTCTTAATTCTTACAGATTTTTTTGTGCTTGACATGCCCGAGGATGGGAGCATGTCCATTATTCTTGGTAGACCTTTTATAAACACCGCAGGTGCCATTATTGATTGCAATAAAGGAAAGGTCACCTTCAACGTAGACGATAAAGAACACACGGTGTATTGTCCGAAGAAGATGGACAAAAGGCATGGCCTTAACTCTATATTGAATATCGAGACCGTAAAAATTGGAGAATGGGATTGTCCTCTACACGTGCACCACAAATACAAAACCATCATGGTGGGGACAATGTCCATTAAAGTAAAGGTGCAATGATCACTTCATAAGAGGTGAGACTTTTTGTTCTATATATCGCCGGTTCGTTGGTAAGACTTGATCAACCTTGCTAGCTAGCATATTTTATATAGGCAAAAAGTGGAGCTTGTTATGTTTTCATTTTCTTTAGCTTTCATTCTCCTTGCTGTACCAAGTTTATATGTTTTTGAAGCTTCACAATTCTAATCACTGCTTCAAGTTTTCAGAAAGTTTCGCAACTTTTTGAACTCCGGAAAATTTTCAACAGTGAAGTTTTTAGAAAAATTCAAACAAATTTAGAATAAAAATTTCCATGCCGGGAGTGACCCAGAGGCACCTGGGGATGACCAGGGGGGCCACCAGTGGCCCAGGCGGCCAGCTGGCGCGGCCAGGCGACTGGGGCCCACAAGCCCCACCTGCAGGTACTTCTTCTTCCTCTTCCTTCCTCTTTCTCCAAAAACACGAGTTCTGCTCCTGTTCTTGCGTTCTTGCTGTTCTTGGAGGTGTTTTTCGATCTCTCTCTACAGCCCACCATTTGAGCTGAGATTTTGAGGAAATACTCCCTGGTATGTAACTCCTCCACCCCTCCAAATAGATTTTTGATTGGTGGCTTCATTTGTGAGTATTTAGTAGTTCTTGGTGCTGTTTAGACGAGCTTGCATGCATGTGTAGAAATTTATTTTCCAAGTTTTGATGCAAGTTTCTGCCATAGCTAAGTGAGTAGAGTAGTTTGCCTCAACTCACTTTGTTTAAATCCTTGTTTTTGCGAATTGTCAAATATTTCAGAAATGAGTTTGCTAGGAAAAGAAAAGGGGTGGCTTGGGAAGAAGAAGCCCGAGTGCTCCGATCGAGTTACTAGAGCTTCAACTTCACCCTTAGCTGCTAGGGTGAGCTACAGTGAAGATCATGTGCCCTTGGAGTTGTTGGAAGACACAAGTCTAGCATGCGCAATGATGTATCCGTGCGATGATTTTCTTACAGCTGCAGAAATTAAGGAGGATTTCTATGGGCTTTGCGCCAATGCAGGTTTGACACGGCTAGCATTATGCCGTGTGGTACAATATAAGAAGCTTACCTCCTGCTTTGTTAACAGTTTTCGTTATAACCATGATGCTGGAACCGTCGAGTTTAAACTTTATAATAATCTTATAACCATGTCTTTGGCACAGTTTTGTGATATAATAGGTGTGCCGAACGATGGTCAGACGACAAAGATGAACACTCAGCCTCCCGAGTTGAGGACCCTCTTCAACTCCCTTTGTATCCAGGAGGAGACAGACATTCGGCGTACAAAGATTTCCAGCATGCTATTTCCCCACATCAGGTATTTTGCGTACTTTGTTGCTAGAGGGGTGTTGCCTCGTGACAACACGAACAATGGTTCTGCACCAGATTTCGCTATTTATGCGAACGTCCTCTCTGATAAGAATGATTATAATGTGGGTGCCTTAATTTCTCGGCACCTTGTTATGAACAGTAACAAGGGCGATTTATATGGTGGTGTTTATGCCACACTTATCCTTGAGTCTCTTAATCGCACCCCGCATCCTGATGATGTTCCATTTTCATACAGAAGTCTCGATCTTGCCGCTATGAAGAGGCATAAATTTGTTACCATGACTTCCCAGTTTTGTAACCTTGTTTATATTTTGAGGTTCGAGAAGACCATTTCCCATGAGATCCGTCTACCTGCATCACTTTTGTTTGATCACACTCGCAGGAACGGATGGTCCTTCAATGATGTCCAGTTCAATGAGTTCATGGACCAGTACCAGCTGCATAACCACATGGAGGGGGTTGTGCCCGACGAGGAGGAGCATGGTGACTTCCCACCTTTCCAGGGGGAGACCTTCACCCAGCAGGGTGAGGGGTCTTCTTCTGCTTGGGACGCGGGACCTTCCTCATGGGAGGGCCCGAGGACTTCGGTGTACGCGCCGGAGGGCTCATACGACTCTTGGACTTACCATTACCCCGGAGCAGGAGGCTCCTGGGGGCAGTAGCTGCTACCAACTTAGGCCAAAAGCCTAAGCTTGGGGGAGTACGTGCCCTTCTCACTTTTCCATTGTATTATCCGTTTTTATTTTGTTCGCTTTGATCTTTTCGAAATTTTTGCCCGTTCTTCTTTGTGCTTTTAATTTGCAAAAACAACAAAAAGATTTCTCTTTTGTTTTGTTTTTGTTTAACCTTAAAAAACCCAAACAAATTTCCTTTCTCTCTTTAGTTTTCTTTGTTTTCAGAGTTCAGCTCGAGTCCGTGATGGCATTTGATTATATATTTCCCACGTTCAGTCGTGCAAGTTACAAGGCCGTAATGACGAAGATCGAAGGAAGGGAAGCAACAAGGAAAACAGGTATGAACTCTTTTTGTTTCTACTGTTGTACATATGCCTGTACTTATGATCTAGAGACCAGCTTTGTAAGGCCCCCGATGCGGTGCTAACTCGATTTAGTCGCTTTCGCGTCCCGCTCAAGTTAGTAGCGCATAAAGAGCCACCGACTCACGACACTCGCACTCAAGTCGCTGCCGGATTCTCGACAACAAGTATAAGAACAAGAACTTAACTAAGACATAAATATATAGAGTCTAAGGCATACATCGCCACTGGTATTTATTACATCATCTCAGAGGTCCGTGGACCCAACAGTACATCATGCAACAAGCGGAAGACAAACACGACCGAGTACGGTCAAAAGCCAAATTGCCCTAGAGAGGGCTGCACATAAAGAGTCCACCCACGGATCGTCGAAGCCCAACTGTAGGATCTACTAAACGAGGTCGATCTCATCGTCATCCTCCGGGGGCACAAAAGGAAAACAGGGGTGAGATTATATCATTACAGGATAACCAACTCCCTACGGTAAGACAAGATAAAGGTAAAGGTTGCAGCCGCACTAGCATATATGGTGGGCATCGTTCTATTAGAGTAGGGGTAAGATCCAAGAAATACACGTGACATCGTGTCATAAGTTTGCTATCCACCTACTTACGTCAAGCATAACACAACCTGGATCTTCTCTCGGTCCCCCTGGACGAAGAAAAGTAACCAAGGCACTCACACGGTAGGCAAGTTTTAATTAAGATTCAAATTGATGTCATTCTATGAAGAAGGAGTAGGTCTCAAGTAGTCCATAACCGCGGACACGGCTTTTCGAAAAGATTTAACCCTGCAGGGGTGTACCAACTGCCCATCATAGGCTTCGCATGTACGCCCGGTTTCCACTTGGCTGGGTAAACGCCTGAAACTCCGAAACGTCAGAGTCCCTCTAGCTAACAACGCACAACTCCGGGTGGCCCCCGGTGAGTCGACACCCAACTCAAAAGCCGACCGCGCTCTCGAATCGGCCTCTACCGTCTGTCGCAGGTTTGGATACCCGGTTAATCACACATGGGACACCGGGCCTCATCCGGACAAAGTGGGCCAGCCAAGGCACAAGTCCTCCTGGCCCAAGGTGGTTTGTAAACAACTGGGGTACCACCAGCACACACACATTGCAAATAGTAAATCAGCTCGGTCCACCACTAGAATTGTATGAAGCTAGGTAGGTAAGACAAGGGGACCCCATAGAATCCCACACTCGATTAGGCACGCTCGTCAAGAAACACAATACCCGGAACTCGGGGCCTAGGTGACTCAAATTGAACAAAACACCTGGCGGGAACAGCCTGGTCTCCCATCTTTCGTCAAGTATAATTAACATCATTAATAATAAATATCAACCAACTTCTTTAAGTAACATGATATCCCAAACCAAAAAACATAGGGTAAGCAACAAGTTTTCCTACTCATACTAAGCAATGGCTGAGCAGCGGTAACTTAGCAATACAATGTTTTGCTGGGGTGTGGGAATCATGGCTGTTTGGGTTTCAAAAATGGCTTAATCAAGTGGGTAGGATCAAGCAAACGTTCTAGGCTACAGCTAGGCAGGTAGGCAGAAAGGTATCAAGTAATGTTATAAATCTTCCCCTTGCCTGGGTAATCGGTCGTTGAAGCAGACGCAGCAGGGTCCTCGGGCTCGGTGTCGGAAATCTCGACATAAGTCTCCTCGGCGGTCTCAGGTGCTAACATAAGGTACCGGCAAGGAAAGGCACACAAGTAAGTAACGGGTACAATGCACAGGCAAGGATGGTATGATCAAGTTTAACTTACATGACGTGACCCTATCTAGTCAGATTTAAATGAAGGTGGTGACGACACGTCAACACTTCATAAGCAAATCATTTACGTGAAGATGGCTTTGGTCTTAGCCTTATTTTAGGTGTAAGTAGCATGTCAACATGGCATGATCAACAATGCATATAACATAAATAAAACAACGTGAAAAGTAATCATTGATTCCGGAGACGGAGTAGTGTCGGTGAATTTGACACAAGGAAGGTGCAACAATAGTTGGATACCATCCACATTTCATATGACAATATGTTAGGGGCTGACTTTGAAGAAAGATGATTTGAAGATGACATGAACAAAACTTGAAAGGACTGATGATCATCATCTCAAAATGCACTGAAGATGAAATGATGCAATCAGGGAAAGATAGATTGATCCTGGTTGAGGTGGTCACACCTTGTCCAAATGGGTTGCACAAAACATCATGAGGACATCACCATTGCAATCCTTGCAGAAAGCTACCCCAAAACCATATATATTATGGTAGCATTTGAATTTGCAAACACAGTTGCAAATTCAACTGGAGTTCAGGGGGCTGAGTGCAAAAATTACACTACATGCATTTTGAAAAAGGCTTAAATGATTAAATCATTATCACCATGCAACTCCTTGGGAGAAACTACCCAAAATCATATATGGCATGGCCATTTTGAAATTGGGCAAAAACTTGATCAAAACAAAAGAAAAGGAGGGGTTATATTGCAAAATTACCACACCTCAATTATTAGAGGGGGAAAAGTGAAAAATAGACCTCACCATGATGGTCAGTGGGTCAAGCTACCCCAAAATGATATATGGCATGCCACATTTGAGGTGAAAGGTCTCCAAAGTTCAAATTCATTTTAAATTTTGAAATCAAACTCAAATAGAATTTCAACATAAAAAGAAAAAGGAAAAGAAAAAGAAAGGGAAAAAAGAACAGGACTCAGCCTCCATGGGCTGATCTCGGGCTAAACTGGCCCAACCAGCCTCTCCGGCCTGCACTGGGCTCAGCCCACTTGGCTCTGGACAGCCTGGGTCGCTGACATGCGGGGCCCAGGTGTCAGCCCCTGCAAAAATCCCAAAAATGGGGGTGTCGGGCTGGGATTCGAACTCGAGACGCGCTGCGTTACTCCACAGCCCCCTACCACTACGCTACGAACCGTTTTCTGAAACAAGAAGCGCTGCAGGCTAGGTAAGCTTCATTCTCCCCCTGCTCAGAACTATGAACACTTGGAGTCACCTGAACCCGTCGCGACGTGTTACTGCGGCGAACCTCGCACCGCGCACAGGTGCCTCTGGCCACCACGCCATGAGAAAAACCTGAGAGGGCACCTTGCTCTCCACAGGGGCGCTCGCCATGGCCTCTAACTCTCCTTCATCTGCTCGCAACTTCACGGGAACAACACGGCGACGAAGGCTCTGAACTGCAGACTGACAGAACGAAAACCTCCATCTTTGCACGATGCTGGCGTTGAGCTCACGATGTCCCTGGCCATGGGGTTACTTCCAGAACCTAGAGGGCATCACCACGAACCCGTGGGTGCCCCTGTCGTGACCTGAACCTCACCGGAACGGTGGCCATCTTCAACTGAAACCGTGGTGGAGCTGCACTTCGACTGCAACTCGGTTCAGACACGGCTACAACGAAACGGAAACGCACAAAATATGAGTCCTTGGCGGCCAAACGCATGCTCTATGTAGCTCTGGAGCGCGCGAAAGGACGCTCTCGACATGGCTCGGGCACGGGGTTCTTGAAACGGCCACCGGCGACGAGCTCGCGCGGCGGTTCCTACTGCTATCGACGAACGGACGAGGCACAGGAACACGGGCAAAGGCAGGGACGTTGGCTCACCTTGTGGGTCGCGTCGCGCGTCCCAACCTAGCCGTAGGGGAAGGAGGAGCTCGGGGCCGAAGTCGGGGAAGAAAGGGGTGCCGCGGCGGGCTGCTCCGTCGCGGTGTCAACGTGCTCCTCCAGCCTCCGATCTGAGCACGCAAACGGTAAGAGATGAGCAAGGAGGCTGCCGAAACGAGCGCACGGTCAAGAATTGCAGGCGACGGCGGCGGATTCAATAAATTGGCCGGCGGCCATGGCGGAACAGGGGATCGGCTCGGAGACGCACCAGGCGGCGGCGGCGGAAAACGATGGGGGAAATGGAACCCTAGGGACCTCCTGCGGCTCCGGGGCGCGGCTCTTATAGAGGGGAGGCCCTCTGGCCACGTCGGCGGGCGTCGACGTCGATGCCGGCATCGGCTGTGAGAGGAGAGGGGGAGGGGACCTCTCCACGGTGGAAAGGCGATGACGGGAGGCGCTCGGATCAGCATCCAACGGCTGGCGTGCCACTCACGTACCGGTTCTCTGGACAGGCTAGCTGGGCTGCGGAGCGGAGGCTTGGTGGGCTGGGCTTCCACCAGGAATTGGAACAGAAGGAAAAACCTACTGCTGGCCTATTTTCCATTTAAATGAAACAGAAAAGAGTTCAGGGTTTTTTGGGTTAAATACAAGTGGGAAAAATACATAAAAATATGTATAATTAACCTTGCATTATTCCTCAATTTCCAAAAATGGTTTGGGCATTTTTGGCAACAACAAAATTGTGAGCTCATTTTTGAATTCAAATCACTTTGAACTAGAGCCCATATTTTTTATGATGGCAAAAATTATTTGAGGCCTTTAAAACCCTTGCCATAGCAATTGAAATGGCTATGCCAAAATTGGGGTTAGGGAGAGCATGCATGCAACAATGAAAATTCCTCAAACACCCTTCTTGAACCATTTTGGATGCAAAATCAAATAAACCAAATGGGCTCCAATCCCAATGAAAATTTAAATCACCACATGAAATTATAATGTTTAGCATCATGCCAAGTTACAAAGTCAACAGACAAGGTACAATCTCATGGTGTTTTATATTTATTGCACATGGGCTGTTACAAGCTTGTAGCGACATAGTGCTATCTTTACAATGCTTTCCGAGTGTTCATGCTTTCTTACTGGCTGATCTCAAAAAGCTAGAGTGCATAATATGTTGTTGAAATGATTTACATGCATTGCATTGTTCATGGTTTGGCATATTGAAGTGGTATTTCCCTTCGCAGAATTCTTGGATTGACTTGGCACATGTTCACACATGCTCATGACTAAAATGTCTGTCATGCCTTGATGACCTTTTTATTGCAGAATAGTTATATCACTTTCATGCCCGATTCAATGTTGCTTTGTCGCTCTGCATGATTATGACAATTATTGCTCTCTAGTTGGTCGCTTCCCAGTCTTTTGCTAGCCTTCGCTCACACTAAGCAGAATTCTGCTTGTGTATCCAAACTCCTTTTCAAACCATTTATTCCACTTGAGTCCACCATACCTACCTATATGTGGTATTTACCGGCCACTCCTAACTTAGACTTCCTTGTGCCATCTCGAAATTTATTCAAAAGCTTCCCTTTTGTAATCGTACAAGATCATGGTGCGGTGAGGGAAAATCAATATCTACCATGCCAAAAATATTTTGACGGAAGTTTTAACTAGTCAAATTTTAAAAAAGAGAGAGAGTTACACCTCCCACATACTTCATGATGGGATGAAATGGACCAAATGCTATTGAACGATATCCTCCTTCCATACTTGAGGCAAAATAAAAGGTTCCATAGACCGTCAAACGATGGATGGATAAGGGAACAAAGTGTATGAAAAAAAACATTAATATAGTTGGCATGGGAGATATTGAGAGACCTTTACCGTTCACCGTTGACTGGAAATTTACACATCTCAAAATAATTTTATCTCTGTTTTCAAAACCAAGAGCTTTGGCACATGTTTAGTCTTTGCTTCCAATCACGGGTTTTCAACCTTGCCATCCAAAAGCCACGGTTCGAGAGTCTCCCCTTCTTTCTTCAAAGCACCAACTATTGAGAGAATAATTGTCATTCTTAGTGCAACATGCATTGTCCCAAAGTATTACATTGTTTTCTGCATGCTTGTGATATTGCTAGTCTGAAATTCTTAGTTCTAGTCTCCTTTAAAACTCCGGAGGAGTTTCTGCATTTATGTTTTGCTTCACTCATGGAGGCTAGTCAGATACCACTATGATATGTTCAGGCTATGTGCATTGTGAACATGTCTTGATTCTCGGCAGCATATTGTTTACTTTTGGTTGTTTGTGATTGATCACTTGAAAGAAGAATTGCTTCGTACATTGTTCTCATAGCTTTGTTTTGATACTTGCTAAATTCTTTTCGTAGTACCGGCTTATATACATCTTATGAAGCAAAATAGTTTATCAAAGTTTTCTTTGTCGTGTCCAGTTCATTGAACTGAATTTCTTGAGGACAAGCAATAGGCTAAGCTTGAGGGAGTTGATACGTCTCAAACGTATCTACTTTTCCAAACACTTTTGCTATTGTTTTGCCCTCATTCTTGCATGATTTGAGCTAAACTAACCCGGACTGACTGTGTTTTCAGCAGAGCTGCCTGTATGGTTTTATTGTGCGCAGGAAAATGGATTTTTGGAAATCTCAGAAAATTCCCAGAAAAATTACAAAAAATCCAAGCACCCGAAGGAGCCCGGAGCTAGAAGTGGGACCAGAGGGCAGCTAGGGGGGCCCCAGGCGCCCTGCTGGCGCGGCCAGGGGTGGGGCCGCGCCAGCTGGCCGCCTCCCCCCTCCGCTGGTGCCCTACCTCGACTCCTATTTATTCCCATGACTGGGAAACTCCGAAACAGAAGTCGCTTTTCCGGAACCTGTCGCGGAGCTGCCGCCAACCTCTGTTCTTCTTCGGGAGGTCTAATATGGAGGCTGATTTGGCCTCCGGAGAGGTGAGATCGTCTCCATCGTCATCACCATCACAACTCCATCCTCCCTCCATGACTTCTCTTCACATGTGTGAGTAATTCCCTGCTGTAGGAAAAGGGGATGGTAGGGATTGGATGAGATTGATCATGTAATAGTTCGTCAGATTGTTGGGGGCATGTTTCCTATCATCTACCTTGGTGTTTGTCATCTTTTCTACAACTTGTTGTTCTAAATGCTTGTCACTTTGGGCCCGAGTGCCATGTTTTTATATCTGAACCACTTATGTTTTCATGAGTATATTGATGTTCGAGATCCTATCTATGAGTTTTATGCACCTATTATGGTCCGGAACCAGCGATCCCAAAGGTGACATCTTGGGACACCAAAGGGGATGGTCCATAATTTGAGGATTCCATGTATCCATTGAGTTTATTGCTTTGTTCCGGTGCTCTCTGATAGGAGCACCTTAATCTCCGTAAGTTCCTTTTGGCCCCGTTCGTAGCGGGATGGTAGGACAAAAGATGTTGTGAAAGTTCATATTGCAAGCACGCACAACTACCTACGGGATACATGCCTAATGTTTGATATTTTACTAGATGATCATTTCTTTTCTATGTACCTTTCCCCGTGTTAGACCTTATTACATGTTCATTCTTATTCATGCAACGCCCAACCATCCCTCTCCCTACCCTATAGTGTTTTAATCCTGCTGGTTACTAATTGTTACTTTTCGCTGTTTTACTTTCGCCGTTATCACTATCACTATCACTATCACTATCATATCACATTTGCTATTAATACTTTGTTGCAAGCAAGCATATTTCAGGTGCGGTTGAATTGACAACTCAACTGTCGAAGCTTATAAATACTCTTTGGATCCCCTTGTGTCGAATCAATAAATTGGGTTAACTTACCCGCGAGAACACTACAATCGATCCCCTACAGTTGAGGGTCATCACTTGGCACCTTAGGAATCATCACCAAAATAGTCTCATTTAAGCTGGTTGCGCTTTCTTCTCCCCTGACAATCCTGAGGACGATCTTAGTAATCTCATCCCTGCATACATCCCAATGACGCTGATAAAAGTGTGCTGGGAAACCGTCTGGCCTGGGGGCTTATGTTGGGAAACATCTGAAAGAGAGCCAACTTTACC
The DNA here is from genome assembly GCA_950022295.1 of Bromus sterilis. Lineage (NCBI taxonomy): Eukaryota > Viridiplantae > Streptophyta > Magnoliopsida > Poales > Poaceae > Bromus > Bromus sterilis. The sequence goes on along the minus strand of OX465596.1, from coordinate 109,055,227 downwards.
TCCTCCTTAGTGTAGGGGGCACATAGCTTTTCATTCATACCGGCCGTAAGCTTGATAGGAACATGTCGAAGAACCTCATCTACGCCTTGGTTCCTTCAGACTTATAGAGATATTCATAGAATGTCGTGACCATAGCCTTCAGATCTTGCATACCAGTGACCTGCACCCCAAGTGCATTATACAATGCTTTTATCATTTTCTTCCGTCTCTGCATGCTTTCCCTAATTTGGAAATTTTTCGTATTTTTATCTCCTGAAGTCAGACATTCGACTCTAGATCTGACGCCACAGGATCTCTTCTCGGTGGTACAACTCGACCAATGATCATCATAGATTTTTATCTCTTCCTGGGAAGAGCCAGATCGGGTAGGATTGTTATGCAAAGCCTCAAGATCCCTATTCATAGTCTTGATCCTTTTCCTGACATTGCCAAAAGTGTCTTTATTCCATTGCAAGATCCCTTGCGAGAGAGATGAGAGCTTCGACTTAATATCATCCACAGTAGCTGCAGGTGGACTAGCATGCCACTGGTTGAGGAGGACATCTCTCCATCCATTATGGGTCTCCCACATAACCTCGTAACGAAAAGACGCTGGCCTTGGCGGTGCACCTTCAGTCAAGCGAAGCAGAATTGGTTCGAGGTTGTGTCGGGACCCAGGGTTAGCGTATGCAAGACTCGCTACAACACAATCATATGGAGAGCCGATAACCGTACCCACTTGTCTAAGCAGAAAAGGACAAGCACAGAACGTTCTCGGAAAGCATCGAACGTGAGGGGCATCCCATACAGACCGGATGATCAACTAAGATGGGTCCTCATCGTCCGCACACAAGTCTAAATTACATGGGTGGTGAACTCCCATACTCATAGACAAGTCACCTCAACCATACTATCGATTGTATTATAACCCTTACATAGACTTACTCCACCCCGATCACTTACTCGGAGTCTATGGCGGGCTCGATCATACATCAAAGTGTGCACGTGACGGAGTCACGAGAAATCGCATCGCGATGCCCCAAACTGCGCACATCTAAGGGCCACTTGGTGTATAAAAGACCGCCAGCCAGATCACAACTAAGGTCTCGAAAACCCATAGTAAGACATGCATGATATAATTATACACGCAGCACACATGTCTAGTATGAACAACATGTATCATTGCAATTCTCTACAAAGTTTACATCTTTATTGATAACTCTTACAGAGTGCACACAGAGATCACGAGACCGTGATCCAACATTACATCAAACATGCAGAAGCAAAGTTGGTCTGAGTACAGACAAGTTTAACAAATGGCTTAGAGAAGCCTTATCTATAAACAAGACCTTCCACGAGGGACCAGTCGTCTGACTGGGACTACACTAGCTTGATCAGTCGTCGAGCTCCAGGAAGTATCCACCTTCGGGGTCAGTGGGTTCATCTAAAACATAGAATAAGTAAACGTGAGTACAAAGTCGTACTCAGCAAGACTTACGTAGGAGCAATACTACTCATGCACATGTATCAAGGCAAAGGAAGGAAGGTTCATAAGCAGAAGTGCCAGCTTTGACTTGGCTAGTCCTGAACTACGAGTACCAGACTTGAGGTAAGAAGCGTACATGAGTCCACTACATCTCCAACCAATTACACCACTATGGTGCCATCCACGACTTCCCCACGAGAAAGCACGCCATAGCACTCACGCTTATCTTGGCAAGTTTTATAAGTATCCAGTTCAAGTTGTCTAATAATCAGGCACAGTTTTCCAAGCAGTCCTTAACAGTGGACGCGGATATTTGAATAGTTTTGTTAACCCTGCAGGGGTATATCGCTACACACACACACACGCATCAGTTACCGCCTGGGAGTGGGACCCTTCAAGCGGGTACCGGCGAGGATGTTGCCACGACACTTCGCCCACAACTCCGTTCTAGTCCAGAAAGTCGCCTATCTGAGGGGGGATCCATATGGAAGTCCGGCCTTGGTTCCAGTACGGCCTCAAACGATGTGTGCAGGGTCCCAAGCCGGTCTGAATAGTCGTTCATCCACTTCGCAGACCGTGCCACAGCCCTACCAGAACTTGCGAACTACTGCGACTCCTGGGTTTCGAAACGGGGTGAGGTACTAGGTCGAGAGGGGTCAGTGAGCCCAATGTGTGGTTGCACACTTCTTCTTGGATCACCACACAAGAACTCGGACTTAAGGCGGTGTTCAATGAGACAACCCACTGTGTACTCCTACACAGCCTCTCATCGTTCACCTTGTATTAGGGTAGATTCACCAACACATTTCCACCATCATCATCAACATGATTACTACCATCCCGAATCACAAAAGAGTAACCTCATCGTAACTCTAAGCATGCAATAAGCAGTAACACTTGCAGGGGCCACATGATATCAATCAACTCCTACATCTGCTAGGACTGTGGTTTGCTTACTACTGTGACAAAATGATAGGTCATGCAAAGGATATGGGTGCAACTATGCGGTAGAATCGATAACAAGGTGATCATCCGATTTCATGCATAAGAGAGACTGAGAGGGAAATGGGTTTTTATCGACATGATCAATGTGGGTTTGCTTGCCTTGCTGACGAGGTTCAGTATCAGGGTCTTCAACGAAGGGGGTGATCTCGGGTTCCGGCTCCACCTCTATTAGACAAACAACACAAACATTGAAACAATAATAAGACAATGCTCAAACACATGAGTTGAAGGTTGAAACTTGATGTATGTGTCACTGATGTGTGAGTTATTCCAATTAAAAGGAGCATATTGCAATTGAATTGCAAATTCAAACTCCATTTGATTTATCGATGAATTTCAATTGTATTTGAAACCATGAATAAATATTTGAAAAGGTTGAGCATGAAGTGATGTTGTAAAGGTGAGGTAAAGTCTCTGATGTGTGGATGAAACCATTTAAAAGAAGTGTGTTGCAAAGTCATTTGCAAAATCACTCCAAATTTGAATTTGAAAAGGATCCATATGCACATATTCCACTGTTCACCCATTTTAAAATTGTCAAACATGAAAACAAAGTCCATATTCAGAATCCTTGCATTTTTCTAATAATTTTTCATATATTATATGTTTAATTTGGAGTTAATATGAATTAATTATGAATTTCCAAAGTTTGGGCTAATTTCTGGATTTTCTAGATTTAATTAAATTCTTTATCGATTTAACGCGTCAGCCTGATGCAATTTTGACGTGGGGGGGGGGCTGACAGGTGGGCCAGGGGTTTTAGTGGGAGGGGGGCGATTTAATCTTCTGTTTAATTAACCCGTGGTTAACTTAGTGGCCTGGGCCCACTGTCAGTGGCCCAGGGGGGAATTAGGAGGGGGATTAGCAGGGGCTTAGGGTTCTAATGGCGAGCTCGCCGGGGAACTCGCCGGGGCTTCACCGGAGTTTGGTTTTTGGGCACGGGGAGGGTAGCTGGGGGCACGGTTGGGTTGATCTTCATCTCGCGCGTCTGGTAGGACCATCGGGGGGGGGGGGGGTCACGGGGTCGTTCTGGAGCGCGAGGGCTTCAACCACGGCAGGGGGGTCCGAGCACTGACCTCGCCGGAACCAGAACCGCGTTCTGGAGCGCGGAAGGAGGCGGGAAAGGGGGTAATCGAGCGAGCTGCTCACCCTGAGTCAGAAGGAGAAGACGGCGGGGACGGGGAGTGCTCGGTGGCGGCACAATTGAAGAACTCCTCCTCGTCGGCCTGCGGCAAGAACTTGGGGCTCGCGTCGTCTCGGGTGGCGATGGCCTTCAATTGACGTGGGGGATCGGAGGAGTCCACAGCGCTGGAGAAATTATACATGGCGGCTAGGCTTCTAGCTACCGTTGGCCACGTCGGGGCATCACCGTGTTCCGTCTAGGTCACGGGTGCGGCGCGGGATCTCGCTAGGGAAGAAGAACGGGGAGCAAGAGAGGGTGCAGGGGGTGCGAGGAAAGGTGTAGCAGCTGCGTGGCGTGAGAGAGGCGAGGGAGGTGGCCTAGAAGAGGCTCTCCTCGTCGAGGTGGCAGCCGACGGCTCCCTGCCCTCCGCCGAGCTGCTTGGCTCGGCGGGGAGGTAGAAGACAAGAGCGCCGGGTGGGCTGGGCCAGAAACAGGTGAGTGGGCCTCGCCTGTGGCGCAAGGTAAGGTTCTGTCCTTTTTATTTTCTTTTTATTATTTCTGTAATGTGTTGGCCCTGCTAATTTAATTAGCTAGGCATTTTTTTAAATGCCTCAAATTTTTATGTGGGCTCATATTAAATAGTGCTAGCCACTTGTAAATTTTGGGCACTTTTAGAATTCAAATTAATTGAACTTTAAATCAAATAGGGGTTTATTTAATTTTCCAAGGCACTGTTTGAATTTTTTTGGAAATTCCTTGAGTATGGGAATGAACCCAAACCACTTTTGCCATGATCAACATCATTTATAGGAATTTTCCAAAAGTTGAAATGATTTTTGGAAAGAGACATTTAAGTGGCCATTTGATTTAATTTCTTAGGGCTTTTCTTTTCCCCCATTTTGAATTCCAATTTGAATTTTTGAGCATGGATGCAATGAGGCTCTGGTCCTACCACATACCTAGAAGAGGGTTCTGACAACTCTCCCCCACTCAAAAGAATCTCGTCCCGAGATTCAAAAGTCTGCGGAAGGAAGGAAGGGTACTCGGCACGGAGACGGTCTTCTGTTTCCCACGTGGCTTCTTTCTCTGAGTGGTGTGACCACTGAACTTTGAGGAACTTGATCTTCTTTCGGCGAGTGACACGCTCTGCTGAATAAAGAATACGAACCGGGTATTCTCGATAAGAAAGGTCATCTTGGAGATCAAGCGTTTCATGGTCGACTTCGCGGATGGGGTCCTTGAAGCAATGCCTAAGTTGTGACACATGGAATACATCGTGTACTCGGGAAAGGTGCGGAGGCCGTTCAAGTTGGTAGGCAACTTGGCCACGTTTGGCAAGAATTCGGAAGGGTCCGATGTAACGTGGGGCCAGCTTGCCTTTGATACCGAATCGTTGGGTTCCCTTCAGAGGAGTAACCCTAAGGTAAGCCTTCTCATCCAGATTGTAGCTCCCTTGCCTATGATGACGATCATAGTAGCTTTTCTGACGAGACTGGGCGGCTTTCAATTGATCACGAACAATGCGAACTTGATCTTCTGCTTCTTTGATCATATCCGGTCCAAAGAATTGTCTTTCACCGGTTTCTGACCAGTTAAGGGGTGTTCGACATCTTCGTCCATAGAGGAGTTCAAAAGGAGCCATGTTCAGACTAGATTGGAAACTATTGTTATAAGCAAATTAGGCGAATGAAAGAGACTTCTCCCAATTCTTTCCGAATGAGATAACACAAGCTCTGAGCATGTCTTTGAGAATTTGGTTAACCCTTTCGACTTGACCACTAGACTGGGGATGGAAAGCTGTACTAAAGGAGAGATGAGTTCCCATAGCATGTTGGAAGCTTCCCCAGAACTTAGAGGTGAAAAGGGTACCACGATAGGAGCTGATTTCCAAAGGAACACCATGAAGAGACACAATTCTAGAGACATACAAGTCCGCTAACTGGCTAGCCGTTATAGACTCGCGAACTGGAAGGAAGTGAGCAACTTTGGAAAGTCTATCCACAACAACGAAGATGGCATCATTTCCTTTCTGGGTTTTTGGAAAGCCAGTGATGAAATCCATACTGACTTTGTCCCATTTCCACCCTGGAAGAGGCAAAGGTTGAAGAGTGCCAGCAGGTCTTTGGTGTTCGGCCTTAATGCAACGACAAACATCACATTCGGCAACATACTGAGCAATTTTTTCGGTTCATCCTAGTCCACCAAAATCTCTGGCGTAGATCTCGGTACATTTTTGTGCTATCGGGATGAATCGAGAGGTGTGTGTCATGGGCTTCTTTGAGGATGAGTTGCCTTAGTTCCCTATTCTTAGGTACTACCAAACGATTTCCAAAGAATACCGTTCCTTTGCTATATGTGGAGAAACATTTAGCAACTCCTCTAGCAATGTTCTCCTTGATCCGGCGAACACCTCGTGCACGCCTTTGGGCAACGATGATTTGATCCTCAAGAGTTGGTTTCGCCACCAAGTTAGAAAGATAGCCATGAGGAACAATCGCAAGATTGAGCTTGCGAAATTCCTCATGAAGAAGTGGTTGACACTGTTGTAACATGAGGTTGTTACCATACGACTTACGACTTAGTGCATCAGCCATGACATTGTCTTTGCCTGGGGTGTAAGAAATTCCTAAGTCATAATCTTTTATCAACTCAATCCAGCGTCTTTGCCTGAGATTAAGATCTGGCTGGGTGAATATGTATTTGAGGCTTCGGTGGTCGGAATAGATCTCACAACGATTACCAAGGAGGTAATGTCGCCAAGTTGTCGGGGCATGAACTACAACAGCGAGTTCAAGATCATGGGTAGGATAATTCTCTTCATGTGGACGGAACTGGCGTGAAGCGTATGCTACCACATGTCGATCTTGCATAAGTATGCATCCTAACCCTTGCCGTGAGGCGTCACAAAAGATCTCGAAATTCCTTTTGGTGTCTGGAGGCACAAGTACGGGTGCATAACTCAATCTTCTTTTTAGCTCTTGAAAGCTTTCCTCGCACTTGGGATTCCATTGGAATTTCTTATCTTTCTTGAGGAGTTCAGTTAGAGGCTTTGCAACTTTAGAAAAGTTCTCAACAAAGCGGCGGCAATAGCTTGCTAAGCCAAGAAAACTCCTAACTTTCTTAACCGATTCAGGTGGAGTCCAGTCAAGGACGGCCTGAACTCTCTCGGGATTCACAGCAATGCATTTTGTAGAAATCACATGGCCTAAGTAGGTCACTTCTGGTAGCCAAAATTCACACTTGGAGAACTTGGCATAAAGGCGATGCTCTTGGAGTTTCATCAATACCAGCCTGAGATGTTCGACATGTTCTTCTTCATTCTTCGAGTAGATGAGAATGTCATCAAGGTAAACTACAACAAATTTATCCAAGTACTCCATGAAGATCGAATTCATCATGCGTGAAAGCCGTTTTGGGAATGTCCTCGTTTCGGATTTTGATTTGGTGATAACCTAATCTCAAATCCATTTTGGAGAAGACTGAGGATCCTGCAAGTTGATCATAAAGATCATTCATCCTGGGAAGTGGGTACTTGTTCTTTATCGTCACTAGATTTAGCGGGCGATAGTCTACGCACATCCTTTCTGTTCCATCTTTCTTCGTTACGAACAGAACGGGGCAACCCCATGGCGATCAGCTAGGGCGGATGAAGCCATTTGCCAACAAAGCTTCAAGTTGGATTTTAAGCTCAGCTAACTCACGTGGGGCCATTTTGTATGGGCGTTTGGAAATTTGTGCGGTGCCTGGCATAAGATCCACTATGAACTCTACACATCTGTCGGGTGACTAGATTTGAGGATTTGGATTACTGGATAGTTTTCCTAAGGATGACCACGGCTTAATAGGGGCTACAAAGATATGTCAGAGTAGCAAAGTACCCCAACACAATGGTTAGTGTGGCTATTCTGGCTGGAAGACATCTAAAGGGGGAGGAAGAACTGCAAATGCATCAATATAGGTTTCTCGAGTAAAACCTACAACAAACTCTATGGAACTGTCGGGCATGCCACTTAGCAATCCTTCTGGAAAGACAACCTAAATAGAGAGAAGGATTTTGCAAATGCATCAGATTATGAAGAAACCTGGAATGACTCGGACATCATAACGGCTGTAATTGTAAGAAAAAACAATTTCCCTACAACATAGAAACAACACTTACATACGATGTAAGAAATCAGGAAGCACACCAACTCTACCAAACCGAACACAACTTTCCTACAGCTACAAGGAAGCAAACAACGAGATGTTCTAGTAATACATAGATGAGCCTATTCCTATCATCCCGTAGAAAAGATAAGGGTGACTCAGAACAGATCGATGAGGGTAAGGAGAAAAAGAAGCCTTACATTGTTCCCTTATATACCCAGAGTAACTAGACAACTATAGAAGGCTAGACTCAACTTCGGCCAAGGCTGATAATCCTACAGTCAGTCCTGCTCTGATACCAAGTCTGTCGGGACCCGGGGTTAGCGTATGCAAGACTCGCTACAACACAATCATATGGAGAGCCGAGAACCGTACCCACTTGTCTAAGCAGACAAGGCCACGCACAGAACGTTCTCGGAAAGCATCGAACGTGTGGGGTATCCCACCTAGACCGGATGATCAACTGAGATGGGTCCTCATCGTCCGCACACAAGTCTAAATTATATGGGTGGTGAACTCCCATACTCATAGACAAGTCGCCTCAACCATACTATTGATTGTATTATAACCCTTACATAGACTTACTCCAGCCCGATCACTTAGTCAGGGTCTAGGGCGGGCTCGATCATACATCAAAGTGTGCACGTGATGGAGTCACGAGAAATCGCATCGCGATGCCCCAAGCTGCGCACATCTAAGGGCCACTTGGTTTATAAAAGACCGCCAGCCAGATCACAACTAAGGTCTCGAAAACCCATACTAAGACATGCATGATATAATCATACACGCATCACACATGTCTATTATGAACAGCATGTATCATTGCAATTCTCTACAAAGTTTACATCTTTATTGATAACTCTTACAGAGTGCACACAGAGATCACGAGACTGTGATCTAACATCACATCAAACATGCGGAAGCAAAGTAGGTCTGAGTACAGACAAGTTTAACAAATGGCTTAGAGAAGCCTTATCTATAAACAAGACCTTCCACGAGGGACCAGTCGTCTGACTTGGACTACACTAGCTTGATCAGTCATCGAGCTCCAGGAAGAATCCACCTTCAGGGTCAGTGGGTTCATCTAAAACATAGAATAAGAAAACGTGAGTACAAAGTCGTACTCAGCAAGACTTACGTAGGAGCTATACTACTCATGCACATGTATCAAGGCAAAGGGAGGTGGGGTTCATAAGCAGAAGTGCCAGCTTTGACTTGGCTAGTCCTGAACTACGAGTACCAGACTTGAGGTAAGAAGCGTACACGAGTCCACTACATCTCCAACCAATTACACCACTATGGTGCAATCCTCGACTTCCCCACGAGAAAGCATGCCATAGCACTCACGCTTATCTTGGCAAGTTTTATAAGTATCCAGTTCAAGTTGTGTAATAATCAGGCACAGTTTTCCAAGCAGTCCTTAACCGCGGACATGGCTATTCGAATAGTTTTGTTAACCCTCCATGGGTGTACCGCTACACACACACGCATCAGTTACCGCCTGGGAGTGGGACCCTTCTAGCGGGTACCGGCGAGGATGTTACCACGACACTTCGCCCACAGCTCCGTTCTTGTCCAGAGAATCACCTATCTGAGGGGGGATCCATATGGAAGTCCGGTCAAGGTTCCAGTACGGCCTCAAACGATGTGTGCAGGGTCCCAAGCCGGTCTGAATAGCCGTTCATCCACTTCGCAGACCGTGCCACAGCCCTACCAGAACTTGCGAACTACTGCGACTCCTGGGTTTCGAAACGGGGTGAGGTACTAGGTCGAGAGGGATAAGTGAGCCCAATGGGTGGTTGCACTCTTCTTCTTGGATCACCACACAAGAACTCGGACTGAAGGCGGTGTTCAACGAGACAACCCACTGTGTACTCCTACACAGCCTCTCATCGTTCACCTTGTATTAGGGTATATTCACCAACACATTTCCACCATCATCATCAACATGATCTCTACCATCCCGACTCACGAAAGAGTAACCTCATTGTAACTCTAAGCATGCAATAAGCAGTAACAGTTGCAGGGGCCACATGATATCAACCAACTCCTACATCAGCTAGGATTGTGCTTTGCTTACTACTGTGACAAAATGATAGGTCATGCAAAGGATATGGGTTCAACTATGCGGTAGAATTGATAACAAGGTGATCATCCTATTTCATGCATAAGCGAGACTGAGAGGGAAATGGATTTTTATTGACATGATCAATGGGGATTTGCTTGCCTTGCTGACGAGGTTCAGTTTCGGGGTCTTCAACGAAGGGGGTGATCTCGGGTTCTGGCTCCACCTCTATTCGACAAACAACACAAACATCGAAACAATAATAAGAAAATGCTTAAACACATGAGTTGAAGGTTGAAACTTGATGTATGTGTCACTGATGTGTGAGTTATTCCAATTAAAAGGAGCATATTGCAATTGAATTGCAAATTCAAACTCCATTTGATTTATCAATGAATTTCAATTGCATTTGAAACCATGAATAAAAATTTGAAAAGGTTGAGCGAGAAGTGATGTTGTAAAGGTGAGGTAAAGTCTTTGATGTGTGGATTAAATCATTTAAAAGAAGTGTGTTGCAAAGTAATTTCAAAATCACTTCAAATTTGAATTTGAAAAGGATCCATATGCACACATGCCACTGTTCACCCATTTTAAAATGGTCAAACATGAAAACAAAGTCCATATTCATAATCCTTGCATTTTTCTGATAATTTTTCATATATTATATGTTTAATTTGGAGTTAATATGAATTAATTATGAATTTCCAAAGTTTGGTTAATTTCTGGATTTTCTGGATTTAATTAAATTCTTTATCGATTTAATGCGTCATCCTGACGCAGTGCTGGCGTGGGGCGGGGGGCTGACAGGTGGGCCAGGGGTGTTAGTGGTAGGTGGGTGATTTAATCTTCTGTTTAATTAACCCGTGGTTAACTTAGTGGCCTGGGCCCACTGTTAGTGGCCCAGGGGGGAATTAGGAGGGGGATTAGCAGGGGCTTAGGTTTCTAATGGCGAGCTCGCCGGGGCTTCGTCGGAGTTTGTTTTTGGGCACGGGGAGGGTAGTTGGGGGCACGGTTGGTTTGCTCTTCATCTCGCGCGTCTGGTAGGACCATCGGGGGGTCACGGGGTCGTCCTGGAGTGCGAGGGCTTCAACCACGGCGGGGGGTCCGAGCACTGACCTCGCCGGAACCGAGTTCTGGAGCGCGGGAGGAGGCGGGAAAAGGGGCAATCGAGCGAGCTGCTCACCCTGAGTCGGAAGGAGAAGACGGCGGGGCCGGGGAGTGCTCGGTGGCGGCGCAATTGAAGAACTCCTCCTCGGCGGCCGGTAGCAAGAACTTGGGGCTCGCGTCGTATCCGGTGGCGATGACCTTCAATTGACGTGGGGGATCGGAGGATTCGACAGCGCTTGATCGATTAGACATGGCAGCTAGGCTTCTAGCTGCCGTTGGCCACGTCGGGGCGTCACCGTTCTCCGTCTAGGTCACGGGTGCGGCGCGGGATCTCTCTAGGGAAGAAGAACGGGGAGCCAGAGAGGGTGCAGGGGGTGCGGGGAAAGGTGTGGCAGCTGCGTGGCGTGAGGGAGGCGAGGGAGGTGGCCTAGAAGAGGCTCTCCTCGTCGAGGTGGCAGCCGACGGCTCCCTGCCCTCCACCGAGCTGCTTGGCTCGGTGAGGAGGTAGAAGACAAGAGCGCTGGGTGGGCTGGGCCGGCAACAGGTGAGTGGGCCTCGCCTGTGGCGCAAGGTAAGGTTCTATCCTTTTTATTTTCTTTTTATTATTTCTGTAATTTGTTGGCCGTGCTAATTTAATTAGCTAGGAATTTTTTTAAATGCCACAAATTTTTATGTGGGCTCACATTAAATAGTGCTAGCCACTTATAAATTTTGGGCACTTTTAAAATTCAAATTAATTGAACTTTAAATCAAATAGGGGTTTATTTCATTTTCCAAGGAACTGTTTGATTTTTTTGGAAATTCCTTGAGTATGGGAATGAACCCAAACCACTTTTGGAATGATCAACATCATTTATAGGAATTTTCCAAAAGTTCAAATGATTTTTGGGAAGAGATTTTAACTGGCCATTTGATTTAATTTCTTAGGGCTTTTCTTTTCCCCCATTTTGAATTCCAATTTGAATATAGGAGCATGGATGCAATGAGGCTCTGGTCCTAGCACATACCTAGAAGAGGGTTCTGACAGGTTGATACGTCTCAAACGTATCGATAATTTCTGCTCGCTCCATGCATGTTTTGTCTGATATTGCTAACCTACTAACTCAGTGCACCCCAGTGCCAGTTCCTGTTTTCTGCTGTTTTTCTATTCCAGGTTTCCCCCATATTAAAAATGCTCCAAAAATTCGGGAAAAATCGAATAAAAAATTCAGCGTAATGGAGTCTTCTAGTAGCACCCAACTGGGTCCAAAGGGCCACCACCAGGGGCCCAGGCGGCCACCTGGCGCGGCCAGGAGGCGCCTGGACCCCTGGTGGCCGCCTTGGCTACCCCCTTCGCCTATTTATTCTCCGTGACAGGGAAACTGCGAAGACAAAACCCTATTTCGCAAATTCCCATCTATTCCGACGCCGCCGCGCTTCCAAAATCGGGAGCACCTTCAGGACCCTTTCCGGCACCCTGCCGGAGGGAGGATCGACCTCCGAGAGCTTCTCCTCCACCATGGACGCTTCCCGGATGTGCCGTGAGTAGTCTACCTTGGACCATGGGTCCGTGATCAGTAGCTATGTGATGTTCTCCTCCCCTCTTTGTTCTTCATGGTTTATACCTCGTGAGCTGCCCTACATTATCGAGGCACATATGTAATTCTTTCCGCTTTTGCTATGCTGAGTTTGATGGGATCTGATGGGTTATGAGATTATGTTCAGCTTGTGATAGAGTAATATAATTGGATCTTATCTTTTGTATTTTTGTTCCGAAGTAATTCTTGCATGTTCTCCGTTGCTATTTATTGCTTTTGCCAAGTGGTAGGTAGTGACTCCAAGAGGGAGCGTTATGCTCGATTGTGGGTACATGCCCCCTGATGACACGTTTGAGTGATAGAAACATGAGTCTAGGGGATGTGTTGTGGTCACAAGTGGGAAAATAACGGAGCTTGTAACCGCATTTACAAGGATTGTTTTACTTTACGCAAAGTTCTTTTTATTGTAGTTGTCTGTTGCTTTGGGTTTACACTTTGGGTGAGCCTCGCAACTTAATACCAGCGAGATGTTCTGGATAGATATCTCAAGGTGGATGATTAGTAGTAGATGCATATTGATTTATGTCTACCTATTTTTTCGTACTGCCCATGCTTTTGAGCCTCTTCCTTTCTTTTGTAGCATAGTTAGCATTGCGGTGCGTTTATAATCCTATCAATTGCCCGTATGTAATTTGTTTACCTCGCATAGCAGTCTTATCGTCTTTTTGGAGAGAGACATCACTAGTGAACATCACGGGACCCCGATGCATATTCTCATCACTGTTTACACGCTCTTTTATTTATTGCTTTTTACATTCAGTTGCTATCATTATCATTATCCTATGTTTTTTATCCTTTGTAAACAACAAGACCAGAGAGATTGACAACCTCTCTGAACTTCGTTGGGAGAAAAGTTATTGTGTTGTGTGCAGGTCCACGTCAGGTGCGCGCTGACACCTACTTATCATCTCCGGAGTCCTACTGATCGATACTCAACCTCGGTATGTTCACCGAGGGAAACTTGCTGCTATGCTGAATCTTACCTTCCACTTGGGGTAACCAACGAAGGGCGAGAAGAAATCCTCTCTCGCGTATGAAGCGAATTTCTGGCGCCGTTGCCGGGGACTCCGAGTATTAAGATAGGGGAGGTGCCCACTACCTTTTACCTTTACTTTTTAGTCTTGTTAGTTTACCTTTCTGTTTTTATCTTTGTGTCTTATATCGAAAATTACAAAAAAATCTGCCACACCTGCTACTACTATGGGTTCCTCTGAAAACACAAAGTTGTGTGACTTTACCAGTCACAACAACAAAGACTTTATCTGCACTCCTATTTCCACACCGGCCACTTCAGCTACCTCTTATGAAATTAAACCTGCTTTACTAAACCTTGTTATGAGAGATCAGTTCTTGGGTGCTGGAGATGCTGCTGCTTTACACTTGAATAATTTTGTTGAATTATGTGATATGCAAAAGTATAAAGAAGTAGAAGGTGATGTGTTAAGCTCAAGCTTTTTTCCTTTCTCTTTGAGCGACGGAGCTAAACTCTGGTTTCAATCTTTGCCTAGGAATAGCATAGATTCTTGGGATAAGTGCAAAGATGCTTTTATTGGGAAGTACTACCCACCTGCTAAAATTATCCAATTGAGGAGTAACATTATGAATTTTAGGCAATTGGATAATGAACACGTTGCCCAATATTGGACGTATGAAATGTCTTGTTAAGAAATGTCCTACACATGGTTTGACTACCTGGATGGTTATCCAGACTTTTTATGCAGGCTTGAACTTTACCTCGCGGAACCAGTTAGATTCGGCCACGGGAGGAACCTTTATGTCAACTACACTTGGTGCTACCACAAAACTTCTCGATGAGATGATTACCAATTATTCCCAGTGGCACACCGAAGGCACTCCAACAGGTAGGAAGGTAAATTCTGTCGAGGAAATTACCTCTCTCAACGATAAAGTTGATTTAATTATGTATCTACTTACCAAGCAACCCTCTATTGATCGTCATGATGTTCCTTTAAATTCTTTGGTTGCTCAGCAACAAGTAGATGTGAACTTCATTGCTAGAAACAACTTTAATAATAATGCTTATAGGGACAACTTTGCTAGTAATCCTAGACCGTTTCCATCCACTTATGGGAACAACAACACCTACACTAGCAACAAGAACCCCACTTCTGAACTAGAAAATATGCTTAGAGACTTTATCACTACCCAAAAAGCCTTCAACAAGAATGTGGAAGAAAAGCTAGCTAAATTAGATAATATTTGTTTGAAGGTAGACAACTTAGCACTTGATGTTGAGATGTTAAAAATTAGAACCTCTCCCCTTGAGGAGAGTAAGGCCACTCCTATTAATGCTATCCAGTTACAAATCAATGAAAATATTAGGAGGATGGCTAAACTTAAAGAAAGATGGGATAGAGAAAAAGAGGAAGAGGATAGAATTACGAGCCTTCCTACACACCACACTGTTGCCACTATCCAAATAGTTGAGGATACTGAAACTATTAGCACCCAATGCACTCCTGGTCCCATCGGACCTATTAATGGTGATACTAATACCTCAACCGTAGAAGAAGAAACTCCTATGAACATAGAGGGTTTCAAACAAGTGAGCTTAGATGACACTACTACCACCTTTGATAGTAGCGATATTGATTTTGATAGTTGCACCCTCTCAGAAGTTATCAGCTTATTACACAAAATGTTTAGAGACCCCTGATGCTAGCAAGGAAGATACTTCTCTCGCTCCTCGTTGGTTACCCCAAGTGGAAGGTGATGTAGCGTAGCAGCAGAATTTCCCCTATGTATAGGATAGGGTTTGTCTCCCGTAGGACTCGCAGAGATACAAGAAGGTGGTAAAGTGTACAGTGGCGCCAAGGTTGCTAACTTCGCATGGACCTGCACACACAGCAAATAACTTTGCTCCCAACGAGTACAGAGGAGTTGTCAATTCCCCCGGCCTTGCTATTTACAAAGGATCAACGCAAGAGATAATAATAGTGGCAACTGAAAGTAAGAACTGAAAGTAAATTGAAAGTGTAAACAATGATGTGAATATGGACCGGGGTCCCGTGATGTTCACTAGTGATGTCTCTCTCCCAAAAGACGATAAAAGTGATAGCTAGGTAAACAAATCACAGCTGGGCAATTTACAGGAATATAAACGCACCGGAATGCTAACTATGATACAAAAGAAAGGAAGAGGCTCAAAAGAAATGGGCAGTACGCCAAGATAAGTAGACCGAAATCCATCTGCATCTACTACAAATCATCCACCTTGAGATATGTATCCAGAACATCTCGCTGGTATTAATTTGCGAATCCCACCCAAAGTGTAAACTCAAAGCAACAGACAACTGCATTAAAAGAACCATGCGTAAAGTAAACAATCCTTGCACCTGCAAGTACAAGCATCGTTGTTTTGTCCCTGGTGGAAACAACACATCCCCTAGTCTAATGTTTCTATCACTCAAGCTAGACATCAAGGGGCTGAACCCACAATCAAGCATAACGCTCCCTCTTGGAGTTGCAACAGATCACTTGGCCAAAGTAAAATACGGCAATGGAGAACACGCAAGAATTTACTAAAGAATACAAATATAAAACATAACCAAATATATTACTCATCACAATCTGAACATAATCTCATAATCCATCAGATCCCAGCAAACTCAGCATAGCAACATAGAAAACTACAAAAATGCCTCGATCATGTGAGGCAGCTCACGAGGTCTCGAAAGTTGAAGCACAAAGAGGGGAGGAGTACATCACATAGCTACTGGTCATGGACCCATGGTCCAAGGGGGACTACTCACGGCACATCTGGGAGGCATCCATGGCGATGGATGGTCTCCCGGATGGGATTCCTCCTTCCGGCAGGGTGCCGGGGCAACTTCTCCTGGCAGCCCCGATCTTGAAACGGCGGTGGTGGCGGAACAGAGAGGAGAACGGGAATAGCATATCGATATTAGGGGTTTCCGTCATGGGGGGTAAATATAGGCGAAGGGGGGCACCGAGGGGGGCCACCAGGAAGCCAGGAGGCCTCCTGGCGCGGCCTAGGGTGGGGCCGCGCTACGGACCCTCCTGCCCCCCCCCCCCCCGGTGGTGGCCCTCCTGCCATATCTTGGTTATTCCGGAAGCTTCCGTGTCGCTGCTTTTTATATAATTTTTCCGGGATTTATTGGCCACTTTTAATGGCCGGAAAACCTGAAATACAAAAACAGCAGAAAAACAGGAACTGGCAACTGGGTGCACTGAGTTAATAGGTTAGTCCAAATATGATAAAAAGTGTATGAAAGTTCAAGAAAAACATGGCAAAGTCACACAAAACATGCATGGAGCAAGCAGAAATTATAGATACGTTTGGGACGTATCAACATCTACAAGCTTAATTCTTGCTCGTCCTCGAGTAGGTAAATGATAACAAGCATAATTTCTGTGGTGACATGCCACACAACCATATAAGGACTTTTAAGTAAAGCAATCAAAGCCTGCAATTCAATTCAAGTCTTAAGAGGCAAGAGTCTATATTAGCATTGACACAAGTAACAAAAGAACAAAAGGTGCAAGAGCTCTCGCTGTCCGTGACTCGAATGTCTCCAGATGGTGTTTGCATGCAAGAAAGGGGATAGGGAATACAAGATAAAAAATATTTTGTTGATCACTAATATATACTAAAGTTTCACACTTAGTCTCCTTTGGATTCTTGTCTTGACTCGTCCCCAGACCACTAGTCAGGTACAAAGTCAAACTGATCCACTCCATTTCGATATTTTGAGCACTCATGCAATGGATGAGCATGAGCAAGAAATTTGACACCTAAAAGGCGAAACAGAAAGAAGGTGGAGGAGGAAGACAAAAGAGGTGTGAAAGGCTCACATCAATGAGGACAATCATAGGCGAGAGAAGGCCATATGATAGATATGATGTGAGGAGTAGGGATTGCCATGCAACGGATGCACATGTGAGCTAAAAGCTCTCAAGGGAACTAGTAGGGGTGCATCTAACTTGCTTGCTCATGAAGACCTAGATCTCTTTTGAGGAGGCTCATCATTGGAATATACAAGCCAAGTTCTATAGTGTGAAGGGTCCCCACATAGCTATATGCATGTATGATAATCTCTATGGAGTACAAGGGATAGAGGATGAAGTACTAGTGTGGATCTCTCAAAAGGAATAGTAGTGTGCCCCTTCTCTCTTTTTATTTTTCTTTTTCTCTTTTTTCTATTTTTTTCTATTTTTGGTGGCCTCAATGGCTCTTTCTATTTCTCTTATTTGTCCTCTTTGGGATCTTTTCCTCACTTTAGGGGCAACACTCTATATTTTACAAGAATATAGGAGATCTTTCACACTTTACAAAGGTACTGACATAAAGAAGATGTAACTATCATGATGCAAATGTATGCCTCTGCCAGGGTAGCAGGATGTGCAATGATACTAGCGCGTCATGTAGCAATGATTAGGGCAAGGCCCAACTAGCATGTGGCTCATCGATCAAGCAAGTGGCATGTATGACATGAAGATCAAGTCATGAGAAGATGGATGTTGCATGGCAATGTATCTCGGAAAGGCTATGGAAATGCCTTGATAGGTAGGTATGGTGGCTGTTTTGAGGAAAGATATAAGGAGGTTTATGATGACAGAGCGTATCGTGCCAAGGGTTTGGATGTACCGGCGAAGGTGGACGCCAACTCTCGGAGTGAGAAGGAGGCAATGCACGACACCGGAGAGGCTAGAAAAATATGGGAAGGTGGAAGTGTCAACTTTCGAATACTCACATTAGTCCGAAGAACTCATGCACTTATTATCGGTAACTCTCAATCTAATCAAGAGGTTCTCAAAGAGACAAGTACCCTGAGGAGGAGTGTATGGGGGTTTGGTTATCCTTGCGCATCCTCGACTCATTGTACGTGAGTGTACTCTAATATTCGAACCCTCCAGAGGTTAGTGATCCATCTAGTAGCTAGAGTTCTCAATAGGGGGTTTGGTTTTCGAAAATCACACGGATTTCCCAAGATACGACATCTATCACTAATAGGCTCGAGTTCTTGACACCAAAAGTTCAAACATTACTCTAGTCAATACCTCAAAACTATTGCAAGTTACTACTACAAAGAGAATAGCAACTTCAACTACCTACTTTCTAGTCAAGACACAAAACTCAGTGCAATAGGAAAACTCTCTAAAAAGAGAAAACATGCAACCTATATAAAGTTCAACCTAAGACAAAAGAAGATCTCTAGAAGAAAACTAAAGCACTACAACTAAACAGGGTAGCAGCTAAGAAAAGAAAAAGAACAACCGACAGCTAAATAAATAAGCATGCAAATCCTATGAGGAGATCTAGTTTAAAAGGAGTGTGTTTCACTCCCACACAAAAGAAAGCTGGGGTCTAACTTGTTATGAACAACAAACAAAGAAAAAAAAAACCTAAAAAAAAGTAAAGAGCGAGACGCTCCAAGCATAGCACATAACACATGAAGTGATAAAAATATAGTGGAACGAGGGACGATCTGAAAATTGTTGATGAAGAAGGGGATGCATGGGGGCATCCCCAAGCTTAGACCCTTGAGTTTCCTTGAATATTTATTGGGGGTGCACATGGGCATCCCCAAGCTTGAGCGTTTGACACTCCAGGATCTTCTTTCACCATCTTCCATCGCACACTTGAAAACTCCCTTCATACATAACTCATTATAAACTGATTAGAGAGGTTAGTACCCTATTAAAATTTTTCCCTACTGCAAATAAATATATTCTTGAATAGATACTGTTTCTAAAGATTTCCAAAAAGTTTTTGCAAAGAAAAAGAAAGCTTAAGGTTTGCAAAAGTAAAGAGAGACAAAACGTGGTAGAATCTATGAAAAACAGAACATCAGGTAGTAAAGAATTTGTTAGGGATACTTCTGCAACTCAAATCAAAAAACTCAGAACATACGAAAGTTCCGTGATTGTATATAGCACGCTGTGTAAAAAATTCAGCTAAAAAAGATGAACTGGGATTTTTCTACGATTTTCCCGTCACGAGGACAGAATCTGTTTTCTGGACAACATGTCACAACTTTCACTTCCTTTGTCATATGAGGCTATAAATGGCACAAAGCTTTAAAAGTAAAGATACAATGATGTTGCTACAGTAGTAACAATCATCAAGACCACTAAAAACAGAAGAAAAACAAAAAGGAAAACCTAAATTCATTGCGGTATGCCTCCCGAAAGCGCTTCTTTAAAGCCATTAGCTAGGCTTAAAGCAAAAGAATCGGATCAAAGTTCTCCAAAATCATCGGAAGGTTCACCAAGGATTTAAAAAGGGTTGTCAATAAGCTCATCCTTGTTCTTCCGGGGGAAGAGGTACGTACCTTTTGCTTCAACACGCAAGCATATTTTCCCTTTACCTATATCAACGAAGCCTTTCATGGCTCGGAGGAAGTCCCTTCCAAGCACTATATTTCCTTGATTGGCTTTCATGATGGCAAAGTCAATTTCTATGCTCCTTTTAAGAAAAATGACTTGGACATCTTTTAATCTTCCCTGAATATCAGAAATATCACCATTAGAACGTTCATGAAAAGATGGAAATTTGTCCATGCTTGCAAGGTACAAAGAATCATAAATAAAGCTTGGAATTATAGAAACTGTAGATCCAATGTCACAAAAAGGAAGGAAGTTTTGATTAGAGATAACAATCCTAATAAAAGCTCCTAGTAATTTTCTATTTCCAAAATCTCCTCTCTATGAGGGTTTGGTTTTTCTACTTCTTTTAAGTCTAGAGCAACAAGCTTGTTCTCAATAATAGCAATCCTGTCCATAACAGTGTCAAGACCATCATAAATAAAAAAAACTAGATAAACCATGTATAATTTCAAGAGCTCTAGCTTCATCACACTCTAAAAAGTCTCCTTCGGCTATAAGATCAAGAGAGTGCTTACACCACTTAAAAAGGCCAAAGTAAAAAAATTCTAAGCATAATTCATATAGGTAACCAAGGCATATTTGTCTTATGTGCTTCAGAAATTCTGTCCCATGCCTTCTTCATATTTTCCCCGTTCCTTTGATGGAAATCCAAAACTTCGGATTCCCTCATAGTACCAACTCCTAACATACTTGACCACACAAGAAAGGTTACATGTATTTTTGGTATTTTTGATAAGGGACACGAAAGTAAAAACTAAAAGGTAAACTAACAAGACTAAAAAGCAAAGACAAAAGATTGTGTGCAACTCCCCTATCTTGTAGACTGGAGTCCCCGGCAATGGCGCCAGAAATTGCTTGATGCTAGAAAGGAAGATACTTCTCTCGCTCCTCGTTGGTTACCCCAAGTGGAAGGTGAGATGTAGCGTAGCAACAAAATTTCCCCTATGTAGAGGATAGGGTTTGTCTCCCGTAGCACTCGCAGAGATACAAGAAGGTGGTAAAGTGAACAGTGGCGCCGAGGTTGCTAACTTCGCCTGGACCTGCACACACAGCAAATTACTTTGCTCCCAACGAGTACAGAGGAGTTGTCAATTCCTCCGGCCTTGCTGTTTACAAAGGATCAAGGCAAGAGATAATAATAGTGGCAACTGAAAGTAAGAACGGAAAGTAAATTGAAAGTGTAAACAATGATGTGAATATGGACCGGGGTCCCGTGATGTTCACTAGTGATGTCTCTCTCCCAAAAGACGATAAAAGTGCTAGCGAGGTAAACAAATCACAGCTGGGCAATTGACAGGATTATAAACGCACCGCAATGCTAACTATGCTACAAAAGAAAGGAAGAGGCTCAAAAGCAATGGGCAGTACGCCAAGGTAAGTAGACCGAAATGCATCTGCATCTACTATGAATCATCCACCTTGAGATATCTATCCAGAACATCTCGCTGGTATTAAGTTGCGAATCCCACCCAAAGTGTAAACTCTAAGCAACAGACAACTACATTAAAAGAACCACGCGTAAAGTAAACAATCCTTGCACCCGCAATTACAAGCACCATTGTTTTGTCCCTGGTGGCGACAATACATCCCCTAGTCTCATGTTTCTGTCACTCAAGCTAGTCATCAAGGGGCTGAACCCACAATCAAGCATAACGCTCCCTCTTGGAGTTGCAACAAATCACTTGGCCAAAGTAAAATACGGCAATGGAGAACACACAAGAATTTACTAAAGAACACAAATGTAAAACAGAACCAAATATATTACTCATCACCATCTGAACATAATCTCATAATCCATCAGATCCCAGCAAACTTAGCATAGCAACATAGAAAACTACAAAAGTGCCTCGATCATGTGAGGCAGCTCACGAGGTCTCAAAAGTGGAAGCACAAAGAGGGGATGAGTACATCACATAGCTACTGGTCACGGACCCATGGTCCAAGGGGGACTACTCACGGCACATCCGGGAGGCGTCCATGGCGATGGATGGTCTCTCGGAGGGGATTCCTCCTTCCGGCAGGGTGCCGGGGCAGCTTCTCCTGGCAGCCCCGATCTTGAAACGGCGGTGGTGGCGGAACAGAGAGGAGAACGGGAATAGAAGATCGATATTAGGGGTTTCCGTCACGGGGGGTAAATATAGGCGAAGGGGGGCACCGAGGGGGGCCACCAGGAATCCAGGAGGCCTCCTGGCGCGGCCTAGGGTGGGGCCGCGCCAGGGACCCTCCTGGGCCCCCGGTGGTGGCCCTCCTGCCATATCTTGGTTATTCCGGAAGCTTCCGTGACGCTGCTTTTATATATAATTTTCCTGGATTTATTGGGCACTTTTAATGGCCGGAAAACCTGAAATACAAAAACAGCAAAAAACAGGAACTGGCAACTGGGTGCACTGAGTTAATAGGTTAGTCCAAATATGATAAAAAGTGTATGAAAGTTCAAGCAAAACATGGCAAAGTCACACAAAACATGCATGGAGCAAGAAGAAATTATAGATACGTTTGCGACGTAGCAACCCCCATACTAGCACACTTAATCTTGCCTTCACAGAGGATATCACAAATGCTCTTATCAAAGCTAGGGAGGAGAAGCTTAGGATAGAAGCCTCCATACCGATGAAGCTAGATGATGGTTGGGACCCCATGATAAAAATTAAATTAAATAACTTCTCTTGATATGCTATATGTGACTTTGGAGCTAGTACCTCCGTCATGCCTAAAAGAATGTATGATATGTTTGAATTTAAACCTTTTGATTCATGTTCTTTTGGTGTTCGCCTTGTCGACTCTTCCGTAAAGAAACCTTTGGTGAAGATCGAAGATGTTCTTATCATTGTCAATGACAACTATGTTCCCGTTGATTTTATCATTATGGATATAGAGTGTGAACCTTTATGTCCAATTATTTTGGGACGTTCTTTTCTCCGCACCGTTGGTTCTATCATTGACATGCAAGAGGGGAATATACGTTACCTTTTGAGTCCGTTACCTTTATGTCCAATTCCAATTACCTCTCAAAAAGGGGTGGAACACTTCCCTAGAAAGAAAGTCAAGTTACCTTTTGAGTCCGTTACACGGGCAAACAATTCTCTTTCTCTTGAGAAAACTTGATTCTTCTTTTGCCTTATGCCTAGCTTAAAGGCGTAAAAGAAAGTGCTTGTTGGGAGGCAACCCAAGATGTTTCTACTTATGTTTTTAGTGGTCTTGATGATTGTTACTACTGTAGCAACATCATTGTATCTTTATTTTTCAATCTTTGTGCCAAGTATAGCCTCATATGACAAGGGAAGTGAAAGTTGTGACATGCTGTCCAGAAAACAGATTATGTCCTCGTGACGGGAAAAATCAGAATAAATCACCAGTTCATCTTTTTTAGCTGAATACTTTACACAGCATGATCTATACAATCATGGAACTTTCGTATGTTTTGAGTTTTTTGATTTGAGTTCCAGAAGTGCCCCTAAAAAATTCTTTACTACCTTCTGTTCTGTTTTTCACAGATTTTTCCACGTTTTCTCTCTCCTAAGTTTTGCAAACCTTAAGCTTGCTTTTTCTTTGAAAAAACCTTTTGGAAATCTTGAGAAACAGTATCTCTTCAAGAATATCTTTATATACAGTGGGGAAAAGTTATTTATTAAGGGTACTAACCTCTCTAATCAGCTTATGATGAGTTGTGTATGAAGGGAGTTTTCAAGTGTGCGATGGAAGATGATGAAAGAAGATTCGGGAGTGTCAAGCGCTCAAGCTTGGGGATGCCCCCATTTATCCCCAATAAATATTCAAGGAGACTCAAGCGTCTAAGCTTGGGAATGCCCCCGTGCATCCCCTTCTCCATCAACAATCATCAGTTCATCCTTCGTCTCACTATATTTTTATCACTTGATGCGTTATGTGCTATGCTTGGAGCGTCTCGCTCTTAGGTTTTATTTTTTAGTTTTCTTAAGCTTTGCTTGCTGTTAATAACAAGTTCGATCCCGTCTTACTTTGTGTGGGAGAGAAACACGCTCCACTTTCAAAATCTAGAACACATCATAGGATTCTTCATGCCTATCTTTTTGCTGTTGTGTGTTCTTTATCTTTTCATAGCTACTCACATGTTTAGTTTTTAGTTTTAGTTTTAGCAAGAGCCTTGGCTTTTTTTTTAGTTTATTGCTGGAACTCTCTTTAGTTTTAATTTTTATCTTGTTAAGAGAGTTGGTTGTTGAACTGAGTTGTGTCTTGTCTTGAAAGTAGGTATTTGAGGTTGCTATTTAATTTTAGTAGTAACTTGCAATAGTTTTGAGGTATTGATGTGAGTAATGTTTGAACTTTTGGTGTCAAGAGCTCTATCCTATTAGTGATAGGTGTCGTATTTTGGGCAATCCGTGTTTATTTTCAAAAACCTACAAAAGTAGTTGAGAACTCTAGCTACTAGATGGATCACTACTCTTTTGAGGGGTCGGATATTAGAGTACACTCACGTACCATGAGTCGAGGATGCACAAGGATAACCAAAACCCCATACACTCCTCCTCGGGGTACTTGTCTCTTTGTGAACCTCCTCATTAGATTGAGAGTTACCGATAATAAGTGCATGAGTTTTCGGACTAATGTAAGTATTGAAAGTTGACACTTCCACCTCCTCATATTTGCTAGCCTCTCCTGTGCCGTGCATTTCCTCCTTCTCACTTCGAGAGTTAGCGTCCACCTTCGCCGGTACATCCAAACCTTTGGCATGATACGCTCTGTCATCATAAACCTCCTTATATATTTCCTCAAAACAGCCACCATACCTACCTATCAAGGCATTTCCATAGCCTTTCCGAGATATATTGCCATGCAACTTCCACCTCTTCATGACTTGATCTTCATGTCATACATGTTCCTGCTACACTGACAGCGGCATACATTGCATACATCATGATAGATACATCTTCTTTATGAGTTGAGTACCTTGTAAAGTGTGAAAGATCTTCTATATACCCTCTTGTAAATTAGAGTGTTTCCCTTAAGTGAGGAAAAGATCCCAAAGTGGACAAAATAAAAGATCCCAAAAGAGGACAAATGAGAGTTAAATAGAAAGAGCCAGTGAGGCCACCAAAAAATACAAAAAAATTGAAAAAAGAGAGAAAATGAAATAAAAAGAGAGAAAGGGGCAACACTACTATCCTCTTGAAAGATCCACACTAGTACTCCCTCTTATCTTTGTACCCCATAGAGATGATCATGCATATAGCTATGTGGGGACCTTCACACTATAGAACTTGGCTTGCATATTCCAAGGATGAGCCTCCTCAAAAGAGATCTAGGTCTTCATGAGCGAGCAAGTTAGATGCACCCGCACTAGTTCCATTGGAGAGCTTTTCAGCTCATATGTGCATCCGTTGCATGGCAATCCCTACTCCTCACATCATATCTATCATTTGGCCTTCTCGCCTATGATTGTCCTCATTGATGTGAGCCTTTCTCACCTTTTTGACTTCCTCCTCCACCACATTCTCTCTTTTCCATCCTAAGTATCAACTCTCGTGCTTACGCTCATCTATTGCATGAGTGCTCAAAATATCGAAAGGGAGTGGATCAAATTGACTTGTACCTGGCTAGTGGTCTGGAGACGAGTCAAGATAAGATTCCAAAGAAGACCAAGTGTGAAACTTTAGTAGATTGAGTTCTCAACATTAATACTTTTTCCTCGTATTCCCTATCCCCTTCTTGCATGCAAACACCATTTGGAGACATTCGAGTCACAGACAGCAAGAGCTCTTGCACCTAATGTTCTTTCGTTGCTTGTTTCAATGCTAATATAGACTCTTGCATGTTATGACTTGAATTGAATTACATACCTTGATTGCTTTACTATTCAAAGTCCTTATATGGTTGCTAGCATGTCACCAGAGAAATTATTCCTGTTATCATTTACCAACTCGAGGACGAGCAGGAATTAAGCTTGGGGATGTTGATACGTCTTAAACGTATCGACAATTTTTGCTCGCTCCATGCATGTTTTGTGTGATATTGCTATGAGATAGATACATTTTCATACACTTTTGATCATATTTGGACTAACCTACTAACTCAGTGCACGCCAGTGCGAGTTCCCGATTTCTGCTGTTTTTCTATTCCAGGTTTCCCCCATATTAAAAATTCTCCAAAAATACGGGAAAAATCGGATAAAAAATCAGCGTAACGGAGTCTTCCAAAAGCACACAAGTTGGGCCAGAGGGCCACCACCAGGGGCCCAGGCGGCCACCTGGCGCAGCCAGGGGCCTGGCCGCGCCAGGGAGGCGCCTGGACCCCTGGTGGCCCCCCTGGCTGCCCCCTTCGCCTATTTATTCTCCATGAAGGGGAAACTCCGAAGACAGAACCCTATTTCACAAATTCCCCTCTGTTCCGCCGCCGCCGCGCTTCCAAGTTTGGGAGCACAGTCAGGACCCTTCCCGGCACCCTGCCGGAGGGAGGATCGTCCTCCGGGAGATTCTCCTCCACCATGGACGCTTCCCGGATGTGCCGTGAGTAGTTTACCTTGGACCATGGGTCCATGATCTGTATCTATGTGATGTTCTCCTCCCCTCTTTGTTCTTCATGGTTTAGACCTCGTGAGCTTCCCTACATGATCGAGGGACATATGTAATTCTTTCTGCTTTTGCTATGCTGAGTTTGATGGGATCAGATGGATTATGAGATTATGTTCAGATTGTGATAGAGTAATATAATTGGTTCTTATCTTTTGTATATTTGTTCCGAAGTAATTCTTGCATGTTCTCCATTGCTATTTATTGCTTTGGCCAAGTGGTAGGTAGTGACTCCAAGATGGAACGTTATGCTCGATTGTGGGTACATGCCCCCTGATGACATGCTTGAGTGACATAAACATGAGTCTAGGGGATGTGCTTTGTCCACAAGGAGGAAAACAACGGTGCTTGTAACCGCGGTTACAAGGATTGTTTACTTTACGCAAAGTTCTTTTTAATGCAGTTGTCTAATGCTTTGGGTTTACACTTTGGGAGGGGCTCGCAACTTAATACCAGCGAGATGCTCTGGATTGATATCTCAAGGTGGATGATTAGTATTAGATGCAGATGGATTTTGGTCTACTTATTTTGGTGTACTGCCCATGCTTTTGAGCCTCTTCCTTTCTTTTGTAGCATATTTAGCATTGCGGTGCGTTTATAATCCTGTCAATTTCCCGTATGTAATTTATTTACCTCGCATAGCAGTCTTATCTTCTTTTGGGAGAGAGACATCACTAGTGAACATCATGGGACCCCGGTCCATATTCTCATCACTGTTTACACACTCTTTTACTTTATTGCTTTTTTATTTTCAGTTGCTATCATTATCATAATCCTGTGTTTTTGATCCTTTGTAAACAACAAGACCGGAGAGATTGACAACCTCTCTGAACTTCGTTGGGAGCAAAGTTAATTTGGTTGTGTGTAGGTCCGTGTCAGGTGCGCCGCTGACACCTACTTATCATCGCCGGAGGCCTACTGGTGGATACTCAACCTCGGTATCTTCACCGAGGGAAACTTGCTGCTACGCAGCATCTTACCTACCACATGGGGTAACCAACTAAGGGGGAGAAGCAATCCTCTCTCGCGTATCAATGGTCAGAGGAGGCGGACGTCAAGTGTTCCACTTGAGAGAAGGGAAAACGTTTCTTCCAATCAACGTTACATAGAGTGCGATCTAGTCTTGCTCTTGTGAAAGTCCCCCAGTGACCTTCTTTTCAAAATGTTGTGGGCCGTGTGCGTACTGCTATGGGCTAGTTTGGTATGGCTGTGTCGGTGTATGGATCCCAGGGGTACCCTTGAAAAGCTATACTGTTAAAAACCAGAAAAATCTTTGCAGCTTGCAGGGCGCCTCCGAGAAGATACGAGCATGCTCCTAATCCGTGTGGGTCTACCTTTGACTGCCACCGCCTGACCAGAAGGCCAGATCATTGAATGCAGACAAAGACAAGCGCCATCGAGCTCCAGAGAAGCCTCGCCACCTGCCCCGTGCATGAGGCAATGTGTCGCGACAGGTCCCTCATCATCATCCCTTTTCGGAAGTTATACCATCTCGCCACGCATGGCCCTGTACACTAGCAACTGGCATCGTGTGATCGTCCCCTTAGACTATAAAAAGGAGAGGTCAGCCACCAGAAGGGGGGGATTTCTTGTAATAGAAGTAGGACATTCTACACAGACAGAAAAGATCAGACATGCAGGAGTAGAGCTTTTAGTCCCCGAATGGCTCAAACCTGGGTAAAAAACCTAATGTCTCGTTGTGTCTATTCTCCATTGCCGTTTCGACGCCACCGTGACCTTCGGACACACTTTCACCGGCGACAACCGGACTGGTGAGGTGTGCCGTCTCCATCCGTGCGTGGAATCCCAACGCCTCGCGTCTTCCCAGGAAACAAAGCCCCCTCCGGGAGGCCCCCGACATTTGGCGCTAGAAGGAGGGCCGGCGATCACGTCGGCCGTAATCACTGCAATCACCCCTTTGCAGGGCCATCTGCCATTGAAGAAACAACGAGCGCCGGTTTTGCGGATCAGCTCAGCAACATGGCCGTAGTCGGGCATCTTGCTACAGATTACCCCCTGCGCTCTACACCCTGGGAACCCTCCAACGTTGCCCCGAGTGTCGAGCTGGAAAATGCACGTGAGCCCATGCTGTGAATCCCCCTTTATCTTCCCCATTGTGCTCAATTATGGTGTTCCTTGGATTCATCTCCCCCGGGAATCGAATTACCTGCGGATGCAACCGACTTAGAAGGTTGCGGATGCCCAGGGAGCACCGTACTCATGCGTAGAGATACGTCCAGAAAACGGTCTCACAGAGGCGACCCCGGTCCATCGACGTATGAGAAGCTTGAGTGGTGAGGACATTCCTACTACCTTCGCACCTACAACAACTCCTAAAGAAACAATAATGAATAAATCCAATGAAATTAGAATCAGACCTATTACAAGAGCCCGTGCAAAGCTATTAGAACAAAAGGTGAACTTATTCCTCATAGAATCTGATGTTTTCCTTACTGAGGATTTTATACTGCCTAAGTCCTTGTGTATTTGTGTTATCAGGTACAAAGGAGTCATACAAGAAGAAGACATGGGACAAGGGCAAGTTGCACGAGGAGAAGAGTTGCGAGAAGATGAAGCAAAGGAGGATTTGCTAAAGACGTCGGACGTCCGAATTACAAGTCGGACCGTCCGAGACACCAAGTCGGACGTCCGAGGAACATGTCGGACCGTCCGGAATACGCTGATGACCCTCAATTGTAGGGGATCGATTGTAGTGTTCTCGCGGGTAAGTTAACCCAATTTATTGACTCGACACAAGGGGAACCAAAGAGTATTTGACAGTTTATTTGTCAATTCAACCGGACCTGAAATATGCTTGCTTGCAACAAAGTATTAATGGCAACTGTGATATGATCGCAATAGTGATGATAGCGAAAGTAAAACGGCGAAAAGTAACAACTAGTGACCAGCAAGATTAAAGCACTGTAGGCTAGGGAGATGGATGGTCGGGCGCTGCATGAATAAGAATGAACATGCAATAAATTCTAACACGGGGCAAGGCACACAGAAAAGTAATGATCATCTAGGAAAATATCAAACATTAGGCTTGCATCCCATAGGTAGTTGTGCGTTCTTGCAATAAGAACTTGCACAACATCTTTTGTCCTACCATCCCGCTACGAACGGGGCCAAAAGGAACTTATGGAGATTAAGGTTCTCCAGTCAAAGAGCACCGGAACAAAGAAATAAACTCAATGGATATAAGGAATCCTAAAATTATCGACCATCCCCTTTGGTGTCCCAAGCTGTCACCTTTCGGATCGCCGGTTCCGGACCATAATAGGTGCATACAACTCATAGATAGGATCTCGAACATAAATAAACTCATGAAAACATAAGTGGTTCAGATCTGAAAACATGGCAGTCGGGCCCAAAGTGACAAGGATTAAGAACAACAAGTTGTAGGAAAGATGATAAACACCAAAGTAGATGATAGGAAACATGCCCCCAACAATCTGACGAACTATTACATGATCAATCTCATCCAATCCCTACCATCCCCTTTGCCTATAGTAGGGAATTACTCAGACATGTGAAGAGAAGTCATGGAGCAAGGATGGAGTGGTGATGGTGATGGAGATGGCTACGATCTCCCCTCTCTGGAGGCCAAATCATCCCCCAGATTAGCCCTCCCGAAGAAGAATAGAGGTTGGCGGCGGCTCCGCAATGCGTTCTGGAAAAGCGACTTCTGTTTCCGAGTTTTCTCGTCATGGGAATAAATAGGAGTCGAAGTAGGGCGCCAGAGGAGGGGGGGGGGAGTCGCCCAGGCGGCCAGGGGGCGCGGTCCCACCCCTAGCTGCCCTCTGGCCCCCCTTCTGGCTCCGGTCTCCTTCTGGTACGTGGATTTTTTGGTATTTTTCTGGGAATTTTTTGACATGTCCAAAAATCCATTTTCCTGCTCACAATAAAACCATACAGGCAGCTCTGCTGAAAACAGCATTAGTACGGGTTATTTTAGCTCAAATCATGCAAGCATGAGGGAAAAACAATAGCAAAAGTGTTTGGAAAAGTAGATACGTTTGAGACGTATCAACTCCCCCAAGCTTAGGCTATTGCTTGTCCTCAAGCAATTCAGTTCAACGAACTGGACGCGACAAAGAAAACTTTGACAAACTCTTTTGCTTCATAAGCTGTATATAAGCCGACACTACGAAAAGAGTTTAGAAAGTATCAAAACAATGCTATGAGGACAATGCACGAAGCAATCCTTCTTTGAAGTGATCAATCACAAACAACCTAAAGTAAATAATATGCTGTCGAAAATTAAGACAAGATCACAGTGCTCATAGCTTGAACATATCAGAGTGGTATCTCGCTAGCCTCCATTAGTGAAGCAAAACATAAATGCAGAAACTCCTCCGGAGTTTTAAAGGAGACTAGAACTAAGAATTTCAGACTAGCAATATCACAAGCATGCAGAAGACAATGTAATACTTTGGGACAATGCATGTTACACTGAGAATGACAATTATGCTCTCAATAGTTGGTTCTTTGAAGAAAGAAGGTGAGACTCTCGAATCGTGGATTTTTGATGGAAAGATTGAAAACCCGTGGAAGGAAGCAAAGACTAAACATATGCCAGAGCTCTTGGTTTTGAAAACAGAGATAAAATTCTTTTGTGAAGTGCAACTTTCCAGTCAACGGTGAACGGTAAAGGTCTCTCAATATCTCCCATGCCAACCATATTAATGTTTATTAATTACACTTGTTCCCTTGTCCATAAATCCTTTGATGGTCTACGGAACCTTTTATTTTGCCTCAAGTATGGAAGGAGGATATCATTCCATCTATCATTAGCAGCATTTGGTCCATTTCATTCCATCATCAAGTATGGGGGAAGGTGTAACTCTTTTTTTATTGACTAGTTAAAACTTCCGTCAAAATATATTTTGCATGGTAGATACTGATTTTCCCTCACCGCACCATGAGCTTGTACGGTTACAAAAGGGAAGCTTTTGAATAAATTTCGAGATGGCACAAGAAATTCTAAGTTAGGAGTCGCCGGTAAATACCACATATAGGAAGGTATGGTGGACTCAAGTGGAATAACTGGTTTGAAAAGGAGTTTGGATGCACAAGAAGAATTCCGCTTAGTGCGAGTGAAGGCCAGCAAAAGACTGGGAAGCGACCAACTAGAGAACAATAATTGTCATAATCATGCAGAGCGACAAAGAAACATTGAATCGGGCATGAAAGTGATATGACTATTCTGAAATAAAAAGGTCATCAAGGCATGATAGACTTATCAGTCATAAACATGTGTGAACATGTGCCAAGTCAATCCAAGAATTCTCCGAAGGGAAATACCACTTCAATATACCAAACCATAAGCAATGCAATGCATGTAAATAATTCCAACAACATATTATGCACCCTAGCTATTTGAGATCAGCCACAAAGAAAGCATGAACACTGGGAAAGCATTGTAAACATAGCACTATCTCGCTACAAGCTGGTCTCTAGATCATAAGTACATGCATATGTACACGAGTAGAAACAAGAGGAGTTCATACCGGTTTTCCTTGTTGCTTCCCTTTCGTCGATCTTCGTCATTACTGCCTTGTCACTTGCACGACCGAACGTGGGAAATATAATCAAATGCCATAATGGACTCGAGCTGAACTCTGAAAACAAAGCAAACTAAAGAGAGAAAGGAAATCTTTTTGGTTTTTTAAGGGTTTTTCAAAATAAAAAGAAAAGAGAAATCTTTTTGTTGTTTTTTCAAAAAAAAAGAACAAAGAAGAACGGGAAAAAACTTCGAAAAGATCAAAGCAAACAAAAATAAGAACGGATAATACAATGGAAAAGGGAGAAGGGCACGTACTCCCCCAAGCTTAGGATTTAGGCCTAAGTTGTTAGCAGCTACTGCCCCCAGGAGCCTCCTGCTCCGGGGTAATGGTAAGTCCAGCAGTCGTATGAGCCCTCCGGTGCATACACCGAAGTCCTCGGGTCCTCCCATGAGGAAGGTCCTGCGCTCCAAGCGGAAGAAGAACCCTCACCATGCTCGGTGTAGGTCTCCCCCTGTAAAGGTGGGAACTCACCACACTCCTCCTCGTCGGGCACAACCCCCTCCATGGGGTTATGCAGCTGGTAGTGAGCCATGAACTCATGTACTAAATATTGTTGAAGGAACATCCGTTCCTGCGAGTGTTATCAAACAAAAGTGGTGCAGGTAGAAGGATCTCACGAGTAATGGTCCTCTCAAACCTCAAAATATAAACAAGGTTACCAAACTGGGAAGTCATGGTAACAAACTTATGCCTCTTCATAGCAGCAAGACCGAGACTTGTGTATGCAAAGGGAATATCATCAGGATGCGGAGTGCGATTAAGAGACTCAAGGATAAGCATGGTGTAAACACCACCATATAAATTGCCCTTGTTACTGTTCATAACAAGGCGCCGAGCAATTAACGCACCCACATTATAATCATTCTTATCAGAGAGGGCGTTCGCATAAATAGCGAAATCTGGTGCAGAACCATTGCTCGTGTTTTCACGAGCCAACACCCCTCTAGCAACAAAGTATGCAAAATACCTGAGGTGTGGAAACAGAATGCTAGAAATCTTCGTACGCCGAATGTCGGTCTTCTCCTGGCAACAAAGGGAGTTGAAGAGGCACTACAGGAAACAAGAGTTTTGCCGTCAGCCAAAGCTGACGCCGAACACCTGAAAAGCTGACGGCAAACACCTGAAAAGCTGACGGCAAAGGCTTTGCCGTCAGGTCCTTGACGGCAAACATTTTGTGAGCTCCTCAGTCGGCAGTGAGCTGCTTTGCCGTCAGCTTACAATCGACCGACGACAAAGACTATGCCGTCAGCTTTTTGTGCCGGCTGACGGCATAACAACTTGTACGGCCAGCCTCTGACTTAACACCGTGGGCTGAGTTAACTGTGTGCTTTGCCGTCAGCTAACGTCTTGGCTGACGGCAAAGCCCTATCCTAGGTCCACACGTCAGCAGTTTGCCGTCAGCTACGCCCTGGCTGACGACATAGAAACTGGCTATGGGCCCGCTTGTCAGGCCGACATATGCCGTCAGCTTAGAGTGGGCTGACAGCAGCCAGCCTACTCTAGGCCGTCAGCCAGCTTAAGGCTGACGACAAAGCCTTGACCAAATGGTCACTGCCACAACCCAGATTGCATAGGCTGATGCCACGTGTCCCCGTTGCCGCCAGCTGACGGCAAAGCTCTCTGTTTCTTTCTTTTTAATTTATTTTCTTTAATTCCCTGCATTTAAAAAATAATATATATATACCGTGCCAACCATCTCCAACCAACAAGTCATATAAACACAAAGTCCACATGATATAAATGATATAAATTCATACAACCATCTCCAACCAACAAGTCATACAAAAAGTGCCAACATGATATAAAGTCCACTAGCTAGTGCATACATATAGTTTAAAACAGCAATAAGTCGACTACATAACCACACGCGTCTACAAAGGCCACCAGTATGCAAAGAGTGCATACAAATAAGCATCCATCCTAACATCCTATATCTACAACAAGAAGCATCCATCCATGCATAAAGGCAAATCTGCAAAATGAAAACATAATCATATGTTAGTTACGGAAAAGAAGAAATCCAAAAGATGAAAAGATGAAAAGAAAAAGAAAAAGAAGAACAAGGTGAAAAAGAGTAAGGAGAAGAAGAAGAGAAGAGGAAGACGAAGAACAAGATGAAAAGAAGAAGAGAAGATGGAGAAAAAGAAAGAAGAGAAAAAGTAAGAATAAGAAGATCTTTTCTTCTTTTACTTTCTTTTTCACCTCTTGCTTCTTCACTTCTTCCTTTTCCTCCTCTCCTTCTTATTCTACTATACTTCTTATTCTTAGACCTTAAGAGCTAAATATATCTCATTTTAGATCTAACTAAGTCATTAATTCATTTTTAGCTTTATATGCAAAGTATAAGTCATTTTTAAGGTTTATAAGCCACCTAAGCTATTAAATTCATTATTGAGCTTTTATAACACAAGTATAAGTCATTGTTGAACTTAATAAGCTTATAAAATCAAATTTGAGCTTTATAAGCTTATAAAGCCAAGTTTCAGCTTTATAAGCCTATAAAGTCACTATTGAGCTTTTATAAGCCAAGTATAACTCAATTTTCATCGAACTAAGCTATTAATATCATTTTTAGCTTTATTTGCTGATGAAGTCATTGAGGAGCTATTATAAGCCAAGTATATGCCATTTTTGAGGTTTACAAGCTTATAAAGCCTTAAGAGCTAAATATATCTCATTTTAGATCTAACTAAGTAATTAATTCATTTTTGAGCTTTATATGCGAAGTATAAGTCATTTTTATGGTTTATAAGCCAAATAAGCTAGTAAATTCATTATTGAGCTTTTATAAGACAAGTATAAGTCATTGTTGAACTTAATAAGCTTATAAAATCAAATTTGAGCTTTACAAGCTTATAAAGCCAAGTTTGAGCTTTATAAGCTTATATGGTAAGCGTGATGAAACTTGATGGTATAAGACCGGGCTATATCCATGGTGGTGTGCCACACCTACCATTTGTGCACGCCTAGCCTTGGCGCTTTTGTGGGTGCACATCCAGGCATCACTGAGACATTTGTCCACTATCACCTCCAAGCAATCCATCTTATTTGCACACCATCTCGGGGGCGCCTATGAATTAATAAGCTTATAAAGGCACCGAATAACTTTTATAAGTCAAGTAATGTTTTATGCAACTAAGCTATTATTATAATTTTTGAGTTTTACAAGCTTATAGAGCCAAGTTTGACCTTTATAAGCTTATAAAGCCAAGTTTGAGCTTTATAAGCTTATAAAGCAAAAGTTGGAGATAACTAGGCCTTACTTATAAGTGTAGGAATTTGAATTAGTTAGTAATTTACTTCCAAGTATTGTTCCTTCTCAAGGAAAACTTTTCTACACTTCTTCTTCGCCTTCTTCACGCCCTTCTTGGCGTACCAATCTCGAACACACTGAACACGCATCCCGTGCCTCGTGTTCGTGAGTAGCCTCACTATCTCCTTCTCGAGATTTTTCTGGGCCGCCGGCTCCATCCCCTCCTCAACCCTATAGTAGCACTGAAATTGCATCGAACACATGCTTAGATGAGTGAAATGATTCCAACGCTAATAAATGATTTCAATGCTTAGAATACTTACCCAAAAAGTAGCCACCACCATATCGGCTCTGGTATGACATTCAACATTGTTGATGCGTTCATCTGGCGGGGCCGGTGCGGCTTTGTAGTGCGGCCAAGTGAGGTCGGGCTCAGGAACCCTACCCTCAATAGGCAACTGCACTAGCCCGGGGAAGTGCTCCTTAAGCACGGCACCAAGGAGGCAGTTCGTATTCCGGACACCTTCCGGGTAAGCCCACCGCCTACAAAATAAGAACACAAAGACATTAGTTGTTGTTGGAACATATGTACATGTATGATATATAGAAGGAACACAAAAAAATCATCAACTTACTTCTCCCCATCTGGCGCAATCAACGACCTCTGCGTAGGGTCCGGTTGTGGTGGGAGCCGTGTCATACCACGCTGGTACACCGGTTTCTTGGAAGAGGAGCTCCCCTCACCCCCCTCAGCTCCGTCATCACTATCATCATTGCTATCCTCAGCATCAGCATCATCATCATCAGTGCGAGCACGTTCATCCCAAGGATCATCCCAACGAGGCTCCGCCGACTGCCTCGGTGCCTCTGGTGTCTCTGACTGCACCGGTGCCCGCTACTCCGGCGCCGCCGACTGCACCGGTGGCCGCTGCTGCGGCGCCGCCGACTGCATCGGTGGGCGCTGCTTCGGCACCGCCGACTGCACTGGTGGCTCCTGAAGCAGTGGCTCCTCCACCGGTGAGACTGTCCTGTGAGTGGGTGACTCGGCTAGGGGTGGTGGTGAGTCGCTTCTATCAGCCGCCTCCTCGACCATCAGGTTAGCTCTCTTTTGCCCTTTTCCCCGACCTCTCCCACGAGGCTACTCAGCACGCGCCTACGGCGAGTTGGCTGCTACAATATCCTCCAAGAACTCTCTCCGTAGAGGGAGAGGTGGTCGAGAATCTACCGGTGGGTCATTCGCCCTACGGCTCGCCATGTGTCAACACCTGTTACAGAGTAAAGATGAATTAGTACAGTAAGGAAATAAATAATACAAATTCATATACAAAAAACAAACATATGCACATAAAGATGAATTAGTACAGTAAGGAAATAAACAATACTTATTCATATATACAAAAAACAAAAGAAAGTTGGGATGCATACAACTAATGATAGTCGGGATCATCTGTATCTTCTCCAGGATCAATAAAAACATCATCGTCACTATCACGTGTGTCGTCATGAATGGTCTCTTCTCCGGGATCAGGTTCAGCGGCAACCACATTTTGAAAGCCTTTTTGTAACCGGTCAAGCAATGATAGGTCATCCGCATGGGTAACCTCTTCGTGTTCCACTTTTTCCTCTTCCTCCTCATCATCATCGGTAACCTCTTCGTCTTCCACTTCTTCCTCTTCCTCTGCATTGTCATTCTCTACTTCCATGTTCTGACCAAACATAGATGTATTTCCGGAATGTTTTTTGGCCAAACGTGTTTCTTGGAAGCATTCTCCTTCATATGTGTCTGGGTCTATGTGAGGTTCATAATCCTCTTCATTGGGGGGCGGGTAGTTTACCATGTGGCGGAACGTCGTACACGACATACCAATCTTCGAGATTCTTTACACTTTGGCAGGCCCATGGAAGATAGAAAACTTGTGTGTCCAGTTGAGCCACAATATAAACATCAGCCATATTTAAACGGTTCTTCTGTTTAATTTCAACTATCTCAACATGCTCATGAGTTCGTCTAGTGTCCTTCGGATCGAACCAATGACATTTGAAGACAACGACGTTCGGAGGATTTTCACCATAATATAGCAGTTCGTATATTTCTTCAAC
This sequence comes from Bromus sterilis, assembly GCA_950022295.1. Lineage (NCBI taxonomy): Eukaryota > Viridiplantae > Streptophyta > Magnoliopsida > Poales > Poaceae > Bromus > Bromus sterilis. Next base: position 109,017,900 of record OX465596.1, on the reverse strand, counting down.
TATTCCATAATACTTGACACCTCCATCTATTGCGGACACACCAGAATTCGTTGTTTTCCGATCGGGCATAGTTTGCTCTTTCCTACCAGTACGAAAGACATACCCATTGATGTTGTATTTTTCATATGTATGGACCTTAAAGTCAAAACCATTTGCGATTTGTCTCAATTCAGCGTCCATCGACTCTGAATTAGCCTACAAGTTGAAATGGAAAGGTTTGTTGTATTAGTCTGAACTGAGACGACGAATAAATCAAAATGTCCTATATATTATATAAGAAGTACCGTTTGTGCAAACCAAGAGATGAAACCGGGATTTTTGCCTCCCCGCTTCTCAAGAAGATTAATCTCTTCGATGGAGTCTTTTTTGATGGCCACTCCATTCGAGATTTGCGTGACGAATCGACTGTATCAAATAATAAAGAGAAGTTAGACACAAAACTCGCCAAGAAGATGCGGAAAAATTAATATGTACCGAACACTTACTCGATGTACGGCTGCACTTCTGTCATGTTGGTCAAGATATACAATGTAATGATGCCCCATTCCTCGAAGGTCAACGTCTTTGTGTTCATAACTCCACAAGGTGCGAGGCTCCCTTTAAAGAGTTTGAACTTGGATTCATGTCGCTCGGGGTCGCCAGTATGGTACCGAGGCTTTGGATTATGCAAACTATGATTAGTGGCAGCATTGTGTGCTGTCACAAAGTTTACCGCTTCCTCGACAACGAATGCCTCAGCCATTGATGCTTCAATTCTCCGTTTATTTTTACATCTTGCTCGAAGTGTCTTCTGCATTCTCTCAGTTGCATAGCACCAACGGTTTTGCACAGGGCCACCCAATCTTGCCTCCATCGGTAGATGCAAAATCATATGCTGCATCGGATTAAAGAAACCCGGTGGAAAGATCTTCTCTAACTTGCATATCAACTCCGGTGCCAGTTTTTCCATCTCTTCTATCACAATTGGCGATAGTTATTTAGGACAAATAACACGAAAGAAATAGCTCAGCTCTGCCAGTACTAGCCATTCATCCTCGGGGATGTAGCCGCGCAACATCACCGGCATTATCTGCTCAAGCCATATGTGCCAATCGTGACTCTTCAGCCCAAAGATTTTCAAGTTTTCAAGACTTGCTCCCCTTGCTAGATTCTCTGCATAGCCATCGGGGAACATCAACTTTTTTTTCACCCACATGAGGATTCCCCTCATGTGTTCCCTTTGAAGATTGAACCAGGCCTTTGGCTTCTCCCAATTCTTCTTCCCTTTCGGTTGTCGCATGTTAAGTGACTTCCTATTACACAGACTCTCATGATCGACTCTAGCCTTAACATTATCTTTCCCCTTATCAGTGCCGAACAATGTACCAAAAAGGGCCTCACCCATATTTTTTTCAGTGTGCATCACATCAATGTTGTGTGGAAGAGCAAGGTCTTTGAAATAGGGGAGATCCCAGAAGCATGGCTTGTGGGTCTAGGCGTGTTCAGTATTATATCCCAAGAAATACCCTGGCCAGTTCGGATCAGGCTCTAGTGAGTTCAACTGATCAAGAATTTGTGCGCCCGTCATCGTAGGTGGTGCCTCGTGCTCGACAACTTTTCCTTTGGTGAAATTCTTCTTGTCTTTTCTGAATCCATGGTCCAGAGGAAGGTATTGTCTATGCAAGTCGAAGCAATAATACTTGCGACCCTCCGGAAGCCAATGAAACTTAAGAGCAGCCTTGCATTGCGGGCATGGGAACCTTCCGTGCACACACCATGCAACGAAAAGTGCAAAGGCCGGCACATCATGCATGGAGTACATCAACCAAGCATGCATTCGGAAGTTTGTTTTGCTAGCTGCGTCGCATGTCCAGGTCCCATTATCCCAAGATTATTTCAAGTCATCCATCAACGGTTGCAAGTACACATTCATATTTTTGCCGGGATAGTTGGGCCCCGGAACTATCAACGTCAAGAAGATGTGATTTCTTTGCATAAGTACTCCAGGGGGCAGATTGAGGGGCATGATGAATACGGGCCAACAACTATACTGGGTTGCCGTCATACCGAAAGGATTGAACCCATTGAGACTAATGGAGAGTACCACGTTCTTTGGGTCTTTGGCTTTACCTTCTTTATGTATTTCATTGAACATCTTCCACGCTTCACCATCAGAGGGGTGGGTCAACATCAAATTCCGTATTCATCTGTAGCACGTGTAATTCCATCTCTGTGCCATGTCATCTGTTTTTCTGTTTCTTCAAGCATGTAAAGCCGTTGAAGTCTTGGCAAGATCGGTAGGTAACGAAGAATGTTTACTGGTATTTTGCTCTGTGTCTTCTCACCAAGACCGTTGGCTACGACAATATAACTGGAGGACTTGCAGCATGGACAATAATTATCATCCGCGTACTCATGCCTAAATAAGACGCATCCTTTCTCACAAGCATGTATCTGCTCATTGGACATCTTCAGTGCATCGAGTATTTTGTTTGAGTGGTATAGGTTTGCAGGAATAATATGACCGTCAGGTAGAAAGCGCCCGAATAAGGTCATCATCGCATCATAGCACTCTCTTCCCAAGTTGAATTGGGCCTTAAGAGCCATTATTTGTGCGATGGAATCTAGTTGACAAACCTTGGTGTGTGCATGTAGTGGGAGTTTTGAATACTCCAGCATGGCATAAAAGGCCTTGGCAGTTTCCTCTGGTTCTTCGTCCTCATGACGAGCATCGTTGTAGTCATTAATCATTTCTTCGATCCCTGTACCACAATCCTCGATGCGCTGACGCACTACCTCATGTCTGTCACGTTGGGCCGACTCTCCATGAAATGACCACAACGTATAATTAGGCATGAAACCACGCATTTGCAGGTGTTTAGCCATTACATCCTTTGTCTATTGTGAATATTTCTTACATCTAGTGCATGGGCACCATGTTCTTGGTTGGCTAGCACTAAATGCAACATCTAGGAACTCCTCGGTCTTGGTCAACCATTCCTCGGCCATATCTTTCTGACTAGGGTGACCCGTGTACATCCACGCACGATCATTCATTCTGGCTAGCTAGATAGTACAAATTAACAAAAAAGGCATATAATTAATTACGGTGATACGACATATGTACCTACTAGCTAATAGGTAAAGATGGGTCTTTATCCCACCCAAGTATGTGAAGATTGGATTCATTTCCCCATGCTCTCCTCCCGATCAGACGCAAAATTTTAACAGCACCTCCCCGCTGTTCTCCTGATACACGTCTCGGCATAAACCGAGAGGATGTGTACCCAGAGAACAACAAGGTGGAGCTGACGAAATCATGCGTCCGATCGGGAGGAGAGCATATGGGGAAATGAATCTAATCTACACATACTCGGGTTGTCCATGGATAATGTTGGACAATTCGAAAGAATCCAATTATAAATATGCAAATGAATGCATATTTATAAATGGAATCTTTCGAACGGGAGAGCATATGGGTTATGTGACTTGCATGAGTTGAGAAGGAAAGAACTAGCTATACACCTATCTTTTGGGTAGGGTGAAACTAGGGGAGAGGGTGGAGCAACAACCCCGATTATCCCCGGGGCTTATAAATAATAATCGTATATATACCATATATAAATAACAAATAACAAATAACTAGTAATAAATGTCTACAAACAAAAATCAAAGTAACATCTACAAAACTAACATATTATTATACCTAAAATATAATTATTACAAAGTCAAAACTAACAACCTTTCTTCTTTTCTCCTTTTATTCCCTAACAATATCCTAACAACTAAGTCATTTTCTTATATTTTATCATTCTTTCTTTCTTTCATCTTTCTTTCTTCTTTTCCTTCCTTTCTATTATATTTCTTTCTTTCTTTCTTTCTTAACAACTAAATTTGCTCCACCTACCAAATTCTAACAAATTCTACAAATTCTAATTCTAACTAACATCTATTTTTATATCGAAAAATATTCTATTTGTAACTAACATCTAATAACACATTTACTAAATAGTAATTAACTAACTAACAGATTGTACTAACTAAAGTAAACTAACTATAACAGATCTACTAACTAGCTATAATAGAATCCTAAAAACAAAAATGAAATCAAAAAATATTCTGTAACAGATCTACTAACTAACTAACTAACTTACTATAACAGATCTACTAAATAAATAAGTAAACTAACAAATTTCTACTACTAACAATAAATAGAAATGAAAAAAAAAAACAGGGAAAGGGGGCTCACCTGCAGGTCGACGACGAGGAGCTGTCAGCGCTGGCCGGTGCAGGGCGGGGCGGAGGAGGGAGGAGGCGGCCGGCGAGGGAGGGGCCAGTCCGGGCCGGGGCCTGCGGCGTGGTCGGCCGGCGAGGGCGACGGCGACCCGGTCCTGCGAGAGCACGGTGAGCAAGAGATGAGAGAAGTAGAGGGAGAGGAGAGAGGAGATAAGGAAGGGAGAGGGAGAGGAGAGAAGGAAGGGAGAGGGAGAGGAGAGAGGAGCAGCGGCTCACCGGCGGCGCAGCAGGGGGAGGGACAGCCGGGGTGGTGGTGGCGGCGGCGGCGCGTGGGGTGGGGAGAGAGGGGTGGGGAGAGTGAGTGGTGTGGTTAGGTCTGGCCGCGGGTGGGGGGTTAAGGCCCCGCTTAGCCGTCAGCCGGCTGACGTCAACGTCTGCCGTTAGGCTAAGCTAAGTGGCGGGCCGTTATCCGTCAGCCATGTGGTGGGGCCTAGACATACGTTGCCGTCAGGGCGACTTTGCCGTCAGTCATTCTGCACTTTGCCGTCAGCTGACTGACGGACTTTCCCCGACTGACGGCTAACAAATATTTTGCCTACAGTTGATTCTTTGTCGTCTGCTTTTTACCAAGCTGACGACAAAGCATGCTTTGCCGTCAGCCCCGATGAATAGCTGACGGCAAAACTCTTGTTTCCAGTAGTGAGGGTCCTCAACTCGGAAGCCTGAGTGGTCATTTTTGCCGTCTGACCAGCGTTCGGCACACCTATTATCTCACAAAAGTGTGCCAAAGACATGGTTATGAGATCATTATAAACTTTAAACTCGACGGTTCTAGCAGAATGGTTATAAAAAAAACTGTTAACTAAGAAGTAGGTGAGATTCTAGTATTGTACCACACGGCATAGTGCTAGCCGTGTCAAACCTGCATTGGCTCAAAGCCCATAGAATTCCTCCTTAATTCCTGCAGCTGTAAGAAAATCATCGCACTGATACATCATTGCGCATGATGGACTTGTGTCTTCCAACAACTCCAAGGGCACATGATCTTCATTGTAGCTCACCCTAGCTGTTGAGGGTGAAGCTGCAACTCTAGTAACTTGATCGGATCACTCGGGCTTCTTCTTCCCAAGCCACCCCTTTGGTTTTCCTAGCAAACTCACTTTTGAAATTTTTGACAATTCAGAAAAACAAGGATTTAAACAAAGTGAGTTGAGGCAAACTACTCTACTCACTTACCTAAGGCATAAACTTGCATCAAAACTTGGAAAATAAATTTCTACACATGCATGCAAGCTCATCTAAACAGCACCAAGAACTACTAAATACTCACAAATGAAGCCACCAATAAAAAGTCTATTTGGAGGGGTGGAGGAGTTGCATACCAGGGATTATTTGCTCAAAATCTCAGCCCAAATGGTGGGCTGTAGAGAGAGATCGAAAAACGCCTCCAAGAACAACAAGAACGCAAGAACTGGAGAAGAACTCGTGTTTTTGGAGAGAGAGGAAGGGAGAGGAAGAAGAAATACCTGCAGGTGGGGCCTATGGGCCCCAGGCGCCCTGTGGGCGCGGCCAGGGGGCTGGCCGCGCCAGCTGGCCGCCTGGGCCACTGGTGGGCCCCCCTGGTCAGCCCCTGTGCCTTTGGGTTACTCTCGGCATGGAAATTTTTATTATAATTTTTCTGGAATTTTTCTGAAAACTTCACTGTTAAAAGTTTTCCGGAGATCAAAAAGCTGCGAAACTTTCTGAAAACTTGAAGCAGTGTTAGAATTGTGAAGCTCCAAAAACATATAAACTTGGTACAACAAGGAGAATAAAATCTAAAGCAAATGAAAACATAACAAGCTCTACTTTTTACCTATATAAAACATTCTAGCTAGCAAGGTTGATCAAGTCTTACCAACGAACCGACGATATATAGAACAAAAAGTATCACCTCTTATGAAGTGATCATTGCACCTTTACTTTAATGGACATTGTCCCCACCATGATGGTTTTGTATTTTTGGTACACGTGTAGAGGACAATCCCACTCTCCGATCTTCACGGTCTTGATATTCTCTATTGAGTTAAGGCCATGCCTTTTGTCGATCTTCTTTGGAAAATACACCGTGTGTTCTTTATCGTTTACGTTGAAGGTGAAATTTCCTTAATTGCAATCAATAATGGCACCTACGGTGTTAAGAAAAGGTCTACCAAGAATAATGTACATGCTCCCATCCTCGGGCATGTGATACGTCTCAAACATATCGATAATTTCTGCTCGCTCCATGCATGTTTTGTGTGATATTGCTATGACCTAGATACACTTTCATGCTCCCATCCTTTGGAAAAAATCAGCGTGTCGAAGACTCCAGAAGCCCGAAGGAGGGCCAGGGGGCTACCACCAGGCACCCAGGCGGCCACCTGGCGCAGCCAGGGGCCTGGCCGCGCCAAGGGGGCGCCTGGGCCCCTGGTGGCACCCCTGGCTGCCCCCCTTCGCCTATTTATTCTCAGTCACGGGGAAACTCCAAAGACAGAAACCTATTTCGCAAATTCTCCTCTGTGCCTCCGATGCCGCGCTTCCAAGATCAGGAGCACCGTCAGGACCCTTCCCGGCACCCTGCCGGAGGGAGGATCGACCTCCGGGAGTTTCTCCTCCACCATGGACGCTTCCCCGATGTGCCGTGAGTAGTCTACCTTGGACCATGGGCCGTGATCAGTAGCTATGTGGTGTTCTCCTCCCCTCTTTGTTCTTCATGATTTAGACATCGTGAGCTGCCCTACATGATCGAGGCACATATGTAATTCTTTCTGCTTTTTCTATGCTGAGTTTTATGGGATCTGATAGATTATGTGATTATGTTCAGATTGTGATAGAGTAATATAATTGGTTCTTATCTTTTGTATTTTTCTTCCGAAGTAATTCTTGCATGTTCTCCGTTGCTATTTATTGCTTTGGCCAAGTGGTAGGTAGTGACTCCAAGAGGGAACATTATGCTCGATTGTGGGTACATGCCCCCTGATGACACGCTTGAGTGACAAAATCATGAGTCTAGGGGTTGTATTGTGGCCACAAGGGGGAAAACAATGGTGCTTGTAACCGCGGTTACAAGGATTGTTTACTTTATGCAAAGTTCTTTCTAATGCAGTTGTCTGTTGCTTTGGGTTTACACTTTGAGTGGGGCTTGCAACTTAATACCAGCGAGATGTTCTGGATAGATATCTCAAGGTGGATGATTAGTAGTAGATGCAGATGGATTTCGGTCTACTTATTTTGGCGTACTGCCCATGCTTTTGTGCCTCTTCCATTCTTTTGTAGCATAGTTAGCATTGCAGCGCGTTTATAATCCTGTCAATTGACCTTCTGTAATTTGTTTACCTCACATAGCAGTCTTATCGTATTTTGGGAGATAGACATCACTAGTGCACATCAAGGGACCCCGGTCCATATTCTCATATTTTCACGCTCATTTATTTTTTTCTTTTTACTTTCAGTTGTTATCATTATCATTATCCTGTGTTTTTGATCCTTTGTAAACAACAAGACCGGAGAGATTGACAATCTCTCTGAACTTCGTTGGGAGCAAAGTTAATTGTGTTGTGTGCATGTCCGCGTCAGGTGCGTCACTGACACCTACTTATCATCGCCGGAGTCCTACTGGTCGATACTCAACCTCGATATCTTCACCGAGGGAAACTTGCTTCTACGCTGCATCTTACCTTCCACTTGGGGTAACCAACGAAGGGCGAGAAGCAATCCTGTCTTGCGTATGAAACGGTTTTTTCTGGCGCCGTTGCCGGGGAAGCAAGAAAAACTACACCCGTCAACTCTCATGCCAGCAAGTGAATTTGTGGCGCCGTTGCCAGGGACTCCGAGTGATAAGATAGGGGAGTTTCCCACTTGCTTGTACCTTTACTTTTTAGTCTTGTTAGTTTACCTTTCTGTTTTTATCTTTGTGTCTTATATCAAAAATTATAAAAAATTCTGCCACACCTGCTGCTACTATGGGTTCCTCTGAAAACACAAAGTTGTGTGACTTCACCAGTCACAATAACAAATAATTTATCAACACTCCTATTTCCACACCTTCCACTTCAGCTACCTCTTATGAAATTAAACCTTCTTTACTAAACCTTGTTATGAGAGATCAATTCTCGGGTGCTGGAGATGACGTTGCTTTATACTTGAATAATTTTGTTGAATTATGTGATATGCAAAAGTATAAAGAAGTAGAAGGTGATGTTGTTAGGCTCAAGCTTTTTCCTTTCTCTTTGAGGGACGGAGCTAAAATCTGGTTTCAATGTTTGCCTAGGTATAGCATAGATTCTTGGGATAAGTGCAAAGATGCTTTTATTGGGAACTACTACCCACTTGCTAAAATTATTCAATTGAGGAGTAACATTATGAATTTTAGGCAATTGCATAATGAACACGTTGCCCAAGCTTGGGAACGTATGAAATATCTTGTTAAGAAATGCCCTACACATGGTTTGACTACCTGGATGGGTATCCAGACTGTTTATGCAGGCTTGATCTTTACCTCGCGGAACCTGTTAGATTCGCCCGCGGGAGGAACCTTTATGTCAACTACACTTGGTGCTGCCACAAAACTTCTCGATGAGATGATGACCAATTATTCCTAATGGCTCACCGAACGTGCTCCAACAGGTAGGAAGGTAAATTCTGTCGAGGAAATTACCTCTCTCAATGATAAAGTTGATTTAATTATGTCTCTCATTACCAAGCAACCCTCTATTGATCCTCATGATGTTCCTTTAAATTCTTTGGTTGCTCAGGAACAAGTAGATGTGAACTTCATTGCTAGAAACAACTTTAATAATAATGCTTATGGGGGCAACTTTGCTAGTAATCCTAGACCGTTTGCAGCCACTTATGGGAACAACAACACCTACCCTAGCAACAAGAACCCCACTTCTGAACTAGAAAATATGTTTAGAGAATTTATCACTACCCAAAAAGCCTTCAACAAGAATGTGGAAGAAAAGCTTGCTAAACTAGATAATCTTTGTTTGAAGGTACACAACTTAGCCCTTGATGTTGAGATGTTAAAAATTAGAACCTCTCCCCTTGAGGAGAGTAAGGCCACTCCTATTAATGCTATCCAGTTAGAAATCAATGAAAATATTAGGATGATGGCTAAACTTGAAGAAAGATGGGATAGAGAAAAAGAGGAAAATGATAGAATAAAGAGCCTTCCTACACACCACACTGTTGCCACTATCCAAATTGTTTTGGACACTGAAACTATTAGCACCCAATGCACTCCTGGTCCCATCGGACCTATTAATGGTGATGCTAATACCTCAACCATAGAAGAAAAAACTCCTATGAACATAGAGGGTTTCAAACAAGTGAGCTTATATGACACTACTACCACCTTTGATAGTAGTGATATTGATTTTGACATTTGCACCCTCTCAGAAGTTATCAGCTTATTACACAAAATGTCTAGAGACCCCCACACTAGCACACTTAATCTTGCCTTCACGGAGCATATCACAAATGCTCTTATCAAAGCTAGGGAGGAGAAGCTTACGATAGAAGCCTCCATACCTAGGAAGATAGATGATGGTTGGGACCCCATGATAAAAATTAAATTAAATAACTTCTCTTGCTATGCTTTATGTGACGTTGGAGCTAGTACCTCCGTCATGCCCAAAAGAGTGTATGATATGTTTGAATTGAAACCTTTTGATTCATGTTCTTTTGGTGTTCTCCTTGTCGACTCTTCCGTAAAGAAACCTTTGGGGAAGATCAACGATGTTCTTATAATTCTCAATGACAATTATGTTCCCGTTTATTTTATCATTATGGATATAGAGTGCGAACCTTTATGTCCAATTATTTTGGGACGTACTTTTCTTCGCACCGTTGGTGCTGTTATTGACATGAAAGAGGGGAATATAAAATTCCAATTCCCTCTCAAAAAGGGGATGGAACACTTCCCAAGAAAGAAAATCAAGTTACCTTTTGAGTCCGTTACACGGGCAAGCTATTCTCTTTCTCTTGATAAAACTCGATTCTTCTTTTGCCTTATGCCTAGCTTAAAGGCGTAAAAGAAAGCGTTTGTTGGGAGGCAACCCAAGATGTTTTTACTTCTGTTTTAGTGGTCTTGATGATTGTTACTACTGTAGCAACATCATTGTATCTTTATTTTCAAGATTTGTGCCAAGTTATAGCCTCATATGACAAGGTAAGGGAAAGTTATGACATGCTGTCCAGAAAACAGATTCTGTCCTCGTGACGGGAAAAATCAGAATAAATCACCAGTTCATCTTCTTTAGCTGAATTTTAACACAGCGTGCTCTATACAATCACGGAACTTTCATATGTTCTGATTTTTTTGATTTGAGTTGCAGAAGTACCCCTAAAAAATTCTTTACTACCTGCTGTTCTGTTTTTCATAGATTCTGCCACATTTTTTCTCTCCTAACTTTTACAAACCTTAAGCTTGCGTTTTCTTTGCAAAAACCTTTTGGCAATCTTGAGAAACAGAAGCTCTTCAAGAATATCTTTATATCCAGTGAGGAAAAATTATTTATTAAGGGTACTAACCTCTCTAATCAGCTGATGATGAGTTATGTATGAAGGGAGTTTTCAAGTGTGCGATGCAAGATGATGAAAGAAGATTCGGGAGTGTCAAGCGCGCAAGCTTGGGGATGCCCCCATGCATCCCCAATAAATATTCAAGGAGACTCAAGCGTCTAAGCTTGGGGATGCCCCCATGCATCCCCTTCTCCATCAACAATCATCAGTTCGTCCTTCGTCTCACTATATTATTATCACATCATGTGTTATGTGCTATCCTTGGAGCGTCTCGCTCTTAGGTTTTATTTATAGTTTTCTTTAGCTTTGCTTGCTGTTCATAACAAGTTAGATCGCGTCTTACTTTGTGTGGGAGAGTGATGACCCTCAACGTAAAGGGATCTATTGCAGCGTTTTCGATAAGTAAGAGTGTCGAACCCAACGAGGAGTGAAAGGTATTGATAGGTGATTTTGGACAAGGAATAACTGCAAGCACAGAAAGATAACTTTTTAGCGGTTTTCGGTATAAGCAACAATAAGATAAAGAAAAGCAAAGTAAATAGCGCTGAGGAGAAGAAAGTGGCCCAATCCTTTTGATCAAAGGATAAGAATGGCAACTGAACTTATAAAGACTAAAGCGTTCTTGAGGACACATGGATAGGTAGTCACGTGCTTTCGCCATACTCCGTATCGATAACAAGTGTTGAGCTGATAAGTGTTGAGTGGGTGGATCTATGCTAGCACACCTTATAGACTAAGATAAGTGCACTCTTATGATTAAACATCTTGCAAGCATCTGCAAATACAAGATGGAAATTAAGGCAAAGCCTAACCACAGCAATACGATCAAGGATCCAGTATTCCCTTGTGCAAAAGTGTGCAAACTGGGGTTCAGGTTTCTGTCACTCCAGCAACCCACCGTAAGATTTCTTAATACACAATGTATTCCCCTAGGTCCTTAAGAAGGTGAAGTGTCGAGTGTTCGACTCACAAAACACCACTAGGAAAATAACAACACAACTTAAATATCAAACAACACAAATTACTTCAACATCATATGACTACTAACAACTAGACTTCTCCCATGTCCTCAAGAACTAAAGTAACTACTCACAAGACATAAAAGATAGCATGATCAGAGGTGATAAATATATGATAAACAATCTGGAAATAATGATATTTCTCCAACAAAACTCAATAGCATTCACCACAAATTAGTAATCAACACCGGTAGAGTAGAGAGGATAGATAGTACGGATTACAACACAAGATAAACTTGTGAGGTGAGATTGGATGGTAGTGGAGATGGTGCTGATGTTGGGGATGATGTTGATGATGATCTCGATGATGCCCGTGACGATGGTGATGATGATGGCGATGATCTCCCCTTCCGGGAGGTGATCTCCTCGGCGGAATCTGCGCGCCGGAGGGCCCTTTTCTTCTCTGTAGGTTTCCGCCACGTAGGTGCGGCGGAACTACATAAAACTTCTCTTTTTTAGGTTTTCGCGTAACGAGGAGTATATAGGACAGAGGGGGGAGCGGAGAGTGGCCCCAGGGCCGCGCCAGGTGGCCATATGGGGCTCTTGTGGCCCCCCTCTGGCCCCTCTTCGGCAAGCCTTCGTCAATCTTCTGGAAAATACCCAGATTTTCAGGTAATTTGGAGGTATTCTTCTTCAGCAACTCAGCGTCCACTTTTTACCGCTGAATCCTGCGTCTGCTGCTTCGCACCGGAAAGTTGCAAACTGTGTAAAATAAGACAAAACAACATAAGAACGTCAACATAATGTGAAATATATCAATGAATAAGGATGAATTACAATATAAAATAGTGATATAATTTGGATGTATCAACTCCCCCAAGCTTGAACCTCGCTTGTCCCCAAGCGAAAACTGAGGTCGGTAAACCTGTCCACAAGTTTAGAGGGTGAAATGTCGATAAATAAAATACGGACAAGAAGCATCATGATATTTTCACCAAACTCAAACATCCTCAATAAAAACCCCCAACTCATAAGGCCCTTATGAAAGAGTAATAACAATTTTAATCAAAAGTAGGGCTAAGGAAACTCATCAAATCATGGCAAACAAGTCCTTTGATCAAGGGACAACTAATAGCTTTTACCTTTGCTCTTTCTCTTTATATTTTGAAGAGACAACTTGAAACTTTTCTAAAGAACATGCTATTAGTCATGAAGTGGAAATGCTAACACAAAGGAAGATGTTTGCTTGGCAAATGCTTTTGCAAACAACGTACTTATCAAGAGATAATGTCAACAATTATATGGCATGGAAAATCTTTAATACAACATTATATGGATGAATCTTCATCAGCATCAAGTGTCTGTTCTCTTTGGGAAAGGAGGAAGTAGGTAAAACTGACTCAACATAAAAGTAAAGGAAAAAGCCTTGTTAAAGGCAAGCAGGGAAAACTCAAGTGCTATCCTTAAATCAAACAGAATGAAAACAAGTTTTGAGAGGTGCATGATTTGTCAACGAATGCTAATAGATAACTGAATTGCTTCTCAGATTGGACAAGTTTCGAGGAACGGCTCCCAAACGGGGACGATCACAACCTCGCAATCTCCTTTGTTTATCATTGCAAAAGTTTTCTGATTTCTCATGAACAAGGCGTGAAGGAGGGTTTGTTTGTTGTATTATCTTTTGTGAGCTGGGCGCACTCATGCCAGTTCCTACTCGTATTAGGGGTTTGCAGATTAGACATGCAATCCCAGGGTAAAACTTGTGCAACTTAAGAAGATCATGAGTTAACTACTACTTCCTCATGAGCTAAAACAAGGGCACAAAATAGAAGATTTTGAACATCTAAGGATAACACAAAAATTCTATGCTTTAGGAGTGGTAGTTGAATACCACGAATAGGAAGGTATGGTGGACTCATATGGAAGATACCGGTTTCAGGGTATGGATGCACAAGAAGAATTCCGCTTAGTACAGAGGTTTGGCTAGCGAAGGCTTTGAGAGAACACACAATTGATGAAGACTTGGATGCAAAGCAATATAAAGCATAAACATTAAAATAAGCATAGCACATCAAGTTGTCTTCCTTGTCAACATAACACTACAAGCATAATAACAAAGGGGGTTTTGGCTATGTCGCTACTTTGAGAAAAACATGCTTGTTGTTATGACCAAAGCTATGTTTGCCAAGATTAAATAAAGTTTTCAAAGCCATGCCTGATATAAGGTCAATACTCACCATAAGAATCATCATAAGGTCGATTGCGTGAAGAGAATACCGAGTGCAGCGAAGGGATCCATAGACTTCTCATTAATATTCCATCATAGACGACTCCACACTCACGGATACATAACTCTCCAGAAAGGAGTGATAGACCTCAAAGAAAACACCTATTTTATAAGATAACTTCCCTAGACATGATACGACTCTACTTGACTCTAAAAGACATAGATAAAGATAAAAATACCGGGCACTCCCCCAAGCTTGCAACAAGCTAAGGGGATGCCATTACCTGAGGAGATATTCTCCTCATCCTTGTTCTTGTCGGTCACGTACTCCTTGGCGAAGCTCTTCCATGGCAGCTATTCTCTAGTCTCAAAGGACATTCCCGTCTCCAGGATCCTGCACTCAGCACCCAAACCCATGCCCAGAAACTTTAGTTCATACTCACAGTTCTGGTTCTGCAGATCATAGATCTTTACTTGGAGCCCATAAACTTTTTCTTCTACTGCGGCCAAACTTGACCACATCTCCTTCATCTCCTTCTTGTGGGAAGCCTCTATATTGTTCATGATGTCGAAGTTATCTTCAACACCACGCTCCACCATCTTCTTGAACTTGAAGACCTCATGTTCCACCTCCTTCATCCGATCCTCGGTGCTCCCCTCCTTGACTGGTCCCTTCAGATCCTCCTTGTGGAGGTCACCATCCTCCACACGAAGGATCTGAGGGTGCTTCTTCACCTCAGCGAGGTAAGGGTTGATGACGTTAACGATGAACTTGTCCTTCGGGGAACTTGGGGAAGCCATGGCACCTAGGTCTAGCTGCAAGATTTCCTGGCAGAAACATCTCGAAAAGAAAACACACGAAATCGCGAGATACGTTGCCGAAACGATCCGGGCAAATATATAGCAAAAATTTCTGCACAGAAAGGAAGGTAACAAGCCAAAGCGGGGTCGGAGACGGACTCCGAGGTGCCCAGGTGGCCTCCCAGCGCAGCCAGGGGTGGGGCCACGCCAGGGGGGCGTCTGGGCCCCCTGGAGCTGGTCTCCGGCTCCACTCCGGCCTCAAATTTTCTATATTTTGCAAAAAACTCATAATCTGGAACTTTTATGGCGGTTTGGCGATGTTTCCTTACCGTAATACATACCTTTCCTTATTCTGCTTCTGTTGGTGTCTGAAACATGGCTGCAACATGTTCTTCATGAGTTTTTGTGTATACCAAATCCACAACATTGACAGGATCTCCTGCTATGTAATGCTTAAGTCTTTGTCCATTCACCACTTGAGGTTTGGTCCTTCGAAATTGTTAATCTTGATTGCACCCGAGCGGTAGACTTCCTCAATATGAAATGGCCCTTCCCACCTAGAAAGTAGTTTACCTAGAGAAAACCTAAAACGGGATCTAAACAACAAAACTTTATCACCAACATTAAATTCACGTTTCAGAATCCTCCTATCGTGCCACTTCTTTACCTTTTCCTTGAACATTTTAGCACTCTCGTAAGATTCACTTCTCCACTCATATAGAGAAGTCAAGTTCATGAGACGCTTTTCACCAGCCAACTTCGGGTCAGCATTAAGCTCTCTAATAGCCCAAAAAGCTTTGTGTTCTAATTCTAATGGCAGATGGCAAGCCTTACCATAGACCATCTTATAGGGAGACATGCCCATGGGGTTTTTGTAAGCAGTTCAATACGCCCACAAAGCATCTCCTAACTTATTTGAGCAATCTTTTATATTCCTATTGACTGTCTTCTGTAAGATCAACTTGATCTCTCTATTGGTGAGCTCAACTTGCCCACTAGTTTGAGGGTGGTACGGTGAAGCAATTCTATGATTGACATCGTACTTGGATAAAGCTTTTCTAAAAGCTCCATGTGTAAAGTGCGAACCCCCATTAGTCATGAGGTACCTGGGTACTCCAAACCTAGGAAAAATTACATCCTTGAGCATTTTCAAAGATGTCTTGTGATCAGCACTTTCAGTGGGGATTGCTTCTATCCACTTGGTTACATAATCCACAACAACTAAAATGTGAGTGTACTTGTGTGAGGAAGTAAAAGGACCCATAAAATCAAAACCCCAGCAATCAAAAGGCTCAATCACTAGAGAGTAATTCATAGACATCTCATTCCTTCTACTAATATTACCAACTCTCTGACACTTATCACAGGATAAAACATAAGTTCTAGCATCTTTAAAGAGAGTAGGCCAATAAAAACCTGATTGAAGAACCTTATGTGCGGTCCTCTCACCAGCATGATGTCCTCCATATGGACAGTCGTGACATTGTTTGAGAATGTCCTTCTGTTCGTGTTCCGGTAGGCATCTTCTCACGATCCCATCCGGACCTTCTTTGAAAAGATGTGGGTCATCCCAAAAGTAATGCCTCAAATCATGAAAGAACTTCTTTCTTTGCTGAAATTTTAAACCTGGAGGCAAAAACTTTGCAACGATAAAATTAGCATAATCTGCAAACCAAGGATCGGAGAGAGATTGTACTTTAACAACAGCTAGCTGTTCATCTGAAAAACTGTCGTTGACTGGAATGGGATCATGCGGTATATCTTCCATTCTTGAGAGATTATCCGCCACCAGATTGTCTGCTCCTTTCCTATCGACAATCTGCAAATAAAATTCTTGAGGAAGGAGTACCCATCGGATGAGCCTTGGTTTGGCATCCTTCTTCTCCATAAGATACTTAATGGCAGCATGGTCAGCATGAACAATAATCTTAGAATCAACAATATACTGCATAAACTTATCACAAGCAAACACTACTGCTAAGAATTCCTTCTCAGTAGTAGCATAATTCTTTTGAGAACTATCAAGGGTTTTGCTAGCATAAGATATAACATTCAACTTCTTATCAACCCTTTGTCCTAAAACAGCTCCAACAGCAAAATCACTAGCATCACACATAATTTCAAAAGGTAAATTCATCCGGTGGTTGAACTATAGGAGCGGTTATTAAAGCTTTCTTAAGAACTTCGAAGGCTTCCTCACAATCTTCATCGAAAACAAAGGAACGACCTTCTGGAGAAGATTAGTGAGGGGTCTCGAAGTCTTAGAAAATTCTTTAATAAATCTTCTATAGAAACCAGCATGACTGAGAAAACTACGAATACCTTTGATGTCCCTTGGGTAGGGCATCCTTTCAATTGCTTCAATCTTGGCCCTGTCCACCTGAATTCCCCTCTCGGAAATCTTGTGGCCAAGAACAATTCCCTCGTTGACCATAAAGTGGCACTTCTCCCAGTTGAGCACCAGATTTGTCTCCTCACATCTCTGCAAAACTTTATTAAGGTTGTGGAGACAATGTTCAAAAGAGGTTCCATAGACGAAGAAATCATCCATGAATACATCCACAATTTCTTCACAAAAACCATGAAAGATAGCAGACATACACCTTTGAAAAGTAGCAGGGGCATTACATAAACCGAAAGGCATACGCCTGTAAGCATAAGTACCATAGGGACAAGTGAAAGTGGTCTTCTCTTGATCAGCAGTGTTAACATGAATTTGAGAGAAGCCAGAATAACCATCTAAATAACAAAAGCGATTATTTTTTGATAACCTTTCAAGCATTTGGTCGATGAACGACAACAGGTAGTGGTCCTTCCTGGTTGCCTTGTTCAGCTTCCTGTAATCAATACACATTATATATCCAATAATAATTCTCTGAGGTATTAGTTCATTCTTATAATTAGGAACCACAGTTGTTCCTCCTTTGTTTGGAACACAATGAACCGGACATACCCACTTACTATCATCTATAGGGTAGATAATACCTGCGGCTAGAAGCTTGAGAATCTCAGTCCTTACAACATCCATCATTTTCGGATTCAGCCATTGTTGATGATCAACAACTGGTTTAGCATCAGGCTCAAGGTTGATGGTATGTTGACAAATAGACGGACTAAACCCCTTAAGGTCATCAAGGGTATAGCCAATTGCACCTCGATGTTTGTGAAGTACTTCCAATAGTCGCTCTTGATCATACCCTGAAAGGTTAGAATTGATAATAACAGGGTATACTTTCTTTTCATCTAAATTAGCATATTTGAGCGAATCGGGAAGAGGTTTAAGATCAAACACTGGATCTTCTTTTGGTTGAGATAAAATTCCCAGAGGCTCAACTGGAAGTTTGTGCTTTAGGATAGCAGGTTGTCTTAAAAATATTTCGTCCAACTCATTCCTCTCCTGCATATGCAAATCATTCTCATGGTCCTCCATATATTGCTGCAAAGGATCATTAGGAGGAATAACAATGGAAGAAATATCTTAAGTAATCTTATCATAACTAGGAAAATCATTACCACGAGTCTGCTTAGAGAACTTAGAGAAATTAAATTCATAGGGCTCACCATTGAATTCAACAGAAACTTTACCTTTCTTGCAATCTATTATAGCTCCACAGGTTCTGAGAAAAGGTCTACCGAAAATAATAGGACAAAAATTATCCCTTACTGAACCAAGTACTAGAAAGTCGGTATGATATTTTACCTTTCCGCATAAGACTTCAACGTCTCTAACAATTCCGATAGGAGAGATAGTTGCTCTGTTTGCAAGATGAATAGTAACATCAACTTATTCAAGTTCATATGATGAAATCTCACCCATGATCTCTTGATAAAGTGAATACGGGATAGCACTAGCACTCAATCCCAAATCACATAGCCCATAATAATTGTGATCTCCTATTTTAACAGATACTACTGGAGTACCTGAAATTGGGCCTTTATTCTTGGTTGTGACAAGGTTAGTGGAAACAGCACAAAATTTTATATTGGAATCTAAAGCATCATTAGTAATAAGATCCTTAACCAATGCAACTCGAGGATCGACCTTGATCTGGTCCTCAGGCTCATCAATTCTTCTCTCACTCTTATTCATTATGCCTGTCACGAAAGAATGCTCCCTTATTCTTACGGGAAAAGGGTACTTTTCATATATAACTGCAGGCACAATAGGGTCAGCAACATGAATATCAATAGGTAATTCTTTGAATGGTTTATGATGTCGATTCTTATTCTTCTTAGAAGAGTCAATATGAGAGGCGAAGTCCTTACCAAAATCAACCATTACATGGGAATCAAGACCAATCTTAGAGCAAAAGGTATTAAAGTAATCAGTTTTCACATAGCTCTCTATATAATCATGCTCATAATTTATAGCGGGTTCAATACGTTTATCTATTTCCCAATCTTCGGTATTCTTCCGAATCCTTTCAAGGAGATCCCATATTTCTTCAACGCTTTTTGTCTGAAATACCCCACTAGAGGAGGTATCCAACATCTCCTTGTCCTGACGAGAAAGTCAAGCATAAAATTTGTAAGTATAGTTTTCTTGGGGAGCTCATGAATAGGACATTTGAGCATTAGAGGTTTCAATCTCCCCCAAGCTTGGGCGATGCTTTCTCCGTCACGAGACCTAAAGTTATAGATATAATTCCTGTCTCGATGAATTTCATGAAGAGGATAAAACTTGGTATAAAAGAGAGACATAAGCTCTTGCCAATCAAGAAAATGAGAGTTATCGAGAAGATTATACCAATATGAAGCTTTATCTGTAAGTGATACGGAGAAAATTTCTTCATGACAAACTCCTTTGATACACCTGCAAGCTTAAATAGTGAACATAGTTGTGATAAATATAGCAAGTGTTCACTAGGATGTCTGTCTCCTGCATAACGATTAGCCAAAACACAATCGATAATACCAGCTGGTATTTTATAAGGCACAATTTCAGTAGGGGGAGGAACAACCACCACAGATGTGGGGTGTTTCCCCATAAGCAACGATCCAATAGATAGCTTGTCCATACGGACAAAGAACAACAACAAAATAAAAACAACAATATAAAAATTCCTTACCAGCTTCACTTACCAATAGCTCTATGCTCCCCGGCAACGGCGCCAGAAAACTTTACTTGATGACCCTCAACGTAAAGGGATCTATTGCAGCGTTTTCGATAAGTAAGAGTGTCGAACCCAACGAGGAGCGAAAGGTATTGATAGGTGATTTTGGACAAGGAATAACTGCAAGCATAAAAAGATAACTTTTTAGGGGTTTTCGGTATAAGCAACAATAAGATACAGACAAGAAAAGTAAATAGCGCTGAGGAGCAGCAACTGGCCCAATCCATTTGAGCAAAGGATAAGCCTGGCAACTGAACTTATAAAGACTAAAGCGTTCTTAAGGACACATGGAGAGGTAGTCACGTGCTTTCGCCATACTCCGTATCGATAACAAGTGTTGAGATGATAAGTGTTGAGTGGGTGGATCTATGCTAGCACACCTTCTAGACTAAGATAAGTGTAGTCTTATGATTAAACATCTTGCAAGCATCCGCAAATACAAGATGGAAATTAATGCAAAGCCTAACCACAGCAATACGATCACGGATCCAGTATTCCCTTGTGCAAAAGTGTGCAAATTGGGGTTCAGGTTTCTGTCACTCCGGCAACCCACCGTAAGAATTCTTAATACACAATGTATTCCCCTAGGTCCTTAAGAAGGCGAAGTGTTGAGTGTTCGACTCACACAACACCACTAGGAAAATAAAAATACAACTTAAATATCAAACAACACAAATTACTTCAACATCATATGACTACTAACAACTAGACTTCTCCCATGTCCTCAAGAACTAAAGTAACTACTCACAAGACATAAAATAGATCATGATCAGAGGTGATAACTATATGATAAACAATCTGTACATAATGATATTTCTCCAACAAAACTCAATAGCATTCACCACAAAGGAGTAACCAACACCGGTAGAATAGAGAGGATAGATAGTACGGATTACAACACAAGATAAACTTGTGAGGTGAGATTAGATGGTGGTGGAGATGGTGCTGATGTTGGGGATGATGTTGATGATGATCTAGATGATGCCCGTGACGATGGTGATGACGATGGCGATGATCTCCCCTTCCGGGAGGTGATCTCCTCGGCGAAATCTTCCCGCCGGAGAGCCCTTTTCTTCTCTGTAGGTTTCCGCCATGGAGCGGCGGAGGAACTCCGTAAAACTTCTCTTTTTTTAGGTTTTTGCGTAACGAGGAGTATATAGGCCAGAGGGGGGAGCCGGGAGTGGCCCCAGGGCTCCAGGAACCCTCCCGGCGCGGCCAGGGGTGGGGCCGCGCCAGGTGGACGCCTGGGGCTCTGTGGCCCCCTCTGGCCCCTCTTCGGCGAGCCTTCGTTAATCTTCTGGAAAATACCCCCCGTCGATTTTAAGGTAATTTGGAGGTATTCTTCTTCAGCAACTCAGCGTCCACTTTCTACCGCTGAATCCTGCGTCTGCTGCTTCGACACCGGAAAGGTGCAAACTGTGTAAAATAAGCCAAAACAACATAAGAACATCTTCATAATGTGAAATATATCAATGAATAAGGATGAATTACAATATAAAATAGTGATGCAATTTGGACGTATCAGAGAGAAACACGCTCCACTTTCAAAATCTAGAACACATCATAGGATTCTTCATGCCTATCTTTTTGCTGTTGTGTGTTCTTTATCTTTTCATAGCTACTGCCATGTTTAGTTTTAGTCTTAGTTTGTCTTTAGCAAGAGCCTTGGCTTTTGTTAAGTTTGTTGCTGGAACTCTCTTTAGTTTTCATGTTTATCTTGTTAAGAGAGTTGGTTGTTGCATTGAGTTGTGTCTTGTCTTGAAAGTAGGTAATTGAGGTTGCTATTTAATTTTAGTAGTAACTTGCAATAGTTTTGAGGTATTGATGTAATTAATGTTTGCACTTTTGGTGTCAAGAGCTCTAGCCTATTAGTGATAGGTGTCGTATTTTGGGTAATCCGTGTTTATTTTGAAAAACCTACAAAACTAGTTGAGAACTCTAGCTACTATATGGATCACTACTCTTATGAGGGGTCGGATATTAGAGTACACTCACGTACCATGATTCGAGGATACGCAAGGATAACCAAACCCCCATACACTCCTCCTCGGAGTACTTGTCTCTTTGTGAACCTCCTCATTAGATTGAGAGTTACCGATAATAAGTGCATGAGTTCTTCGGACTAATGTAAGTATTTGCTAGCCTCTCCTGTGCCGTGCATTTCCTCCTTCTCACTCCGAGAGTTGGCGTCCACCTTCGCCGGTACATCCAAACCCTTGGCATGATACGCTCTGTCATCATAAAACTCGTTATATCCTTCCTCAAAACAGCCACCATACCTACCTATCAAGGCATTTCCATAGCCTTTTCGAGATATATTGCCATGCAACTTTCACCTCTTCATGACTTGATCTTCATGTCATACATGTTCCTGCTACACTGGCAGCGGCATACATTGCATACATCATGATAGCTACATCTTCTTTATGATTTGAGTACCTTGTAAAGTGTGAAAGATCTTCTATACCCTGTTGTAAATTAGAGTGTTGCCCTTAAGTGAAAAAAGATCCCAAAGTGGACAAAACAAAATATCCCAAAGAGGAAAAATGAGAGTTAAATAGAAAGAGCCATTGAGGCTACCAAAAAAATAGAAAAAAATAGAAAAAAGAGAAAAAGGAAAGAAAGAGAGAAAGGGGCAACACTACTATCATTTTGAAAGATCCACACTAGTACTCCCTCTTATCCTTGTACTCCATAGAGATGATCATGCATACAGCTATGTGGGGACCTTCACACTATAGAACTTGGCTTGCATATTCCAAGGATGAGCCTCTTCAAAAGAGCTCTAGTTGTTCATGAGCGAGCAAGTTAGATGCACCCGTACTAGTTCCATTGGAGAGCTTTTCAGCTCATATGTGCATCCGTTGCATGGCAATCCCTACTCCTCACATCATATCTATCATTTGGCCTTCTCGCCTATGATTGTCCTCATTGATGTGAGCCTTTCTCACCTTTTGACTTCCTCCTCCACCACATTTTCTGTTTGCCATCCTAAGTGTCAACTCTCGTGCTTACGCTCATCCATTGCATGTGTGCTCAAAATATCGAAAGGGAGGGGATCAAATTGACTTGTACCTGGCTAGTGGTCTGGGGACGAGTCAAAGATAAGATTCCAAAGAAGACCAAGTGTGAAACTTTAGTAGATTGAGTGCTCAACTAAAAATTCTTTTTTCTCGTATTCCCTAG
This sequence comes from Bromus sterilis, assembly GCA_950022295.1. Taxonomy (NCBI): domain Eukaryota; kingdom Viridiplantae; phylum Streptophyta; class Magnoliopsida; order Poales; family Poaceae; genus Bromus; species Bromus sterilis. Next base: position 108,994,852 of record OX465596.1, on the reverse strand, counting down.
CCCCCTTCTTGCACGCAAACACCATTTGGAGACATTCGAGTCACGGACCTCAGTCCATATTATCATCACTGTTTACACACTCATTTATTTTCTTGCATTTTTACTTTCAGTTGCTATCATTATCATTATCCTGTGTTTTTTATCCTTTGTAAACAACAAGACCAGAGAGATTGAAAACCTCTCTGAACTTTGTTGGGGGCAAAGTTAATTGTGTTGTGTGCAGGTCCGCGTCAGGTGCGCCGCTGACACCTACTTATCATCACTGGAGTCCTACTGGTCGATACTCAACCTCGGTATCTTCACCAAGGGAAACTTGCTGCTACCTTGCATCTTACCTTCCACTTGGGATAACCAACGAAGGGCGAGAAGAAATCCTCTCTCGCGTATCAGCACGTCAAGCACAACAAAATCTGTAAGAATTAAACAATTAGCAACTTCAACTGGGACATCCTCACAAATACCTATCGGGACGGCTGTTGATTTGTCAGCCATCTGAAGAGAGATATCTGTAGAGATTAGCTTATCTAAACATAGCCTTTTATAAAGATAAAAGGGAATAACACTCACCCCTGCTCCGAGATCACATAAGGCAGTCTTGACATAATTATTTTTTATGGAACAAGGAATGGTGGGTATACCTGGATCACCAAGCTTCTCGGGAATCTTGCCACTGAAAGAGTAGTTAGCAAGCATCGTAGATATTGCCTTATTGGGAACTTTTCTTTTTGTTAGTAACAACATCTTTCATATATTTGGAGTAAGGAGGTAACTTGATAGCATCAGTCAAAGGAATTTACAGAAAAAGAGGTTTCATCCATTCACAAAATTTATTATAATGCTCTTCTTCTTTAGATTTGAGAGACTTACCTGGAAAGGGCATGGGTTTTTGTACCCATGGTTCTCTTTCCTTCCCATGTCTTCTTGCTATGAAGTCTTCTCTAGTATACTTCTTGCGTGTATCAGGTGCTTCTTCTTCTCGCACCTCTGGAGGATCATTCTTCTCCTTATAATTTTCTTCGGGCTCAGCACCGTCTTCAGTTTCAGCATCGGAGGCAGATATGCTGTTAGGATCAACATCAGGTTCTTCACTTGTAATAGGATCATTGGAGTTGTCGGCTTCCTTGTGTTTCTTCTTCTGCTTTTTCTTCTTTGGAGAGCTAACAATCTCGTCTTCTACTTGCACTTGAGAATCTTGCTCGATCCTCTTCGGATGCCCCTCAGGATAGAGTGGGTCCTGGGTGTGTGTTCCACCCATGGTCTTGATGCCATAAGCTTGTATGTCCTGTTTGGCATTGTTAGCAAGCAAATCTTTTTGCACATTAAAAATTTGTTCAAGCTGAGTTTGAACCATATGAAAATTCTTAACAAGACATTTAACATCATTAACTTGTCTTTCAAGAACACCAAGTAAACTTTTGATAGCAAGAGAATTATCATGTAACTGACTTTGTATCCTCCTATTAAAATTGTCTTGCTTAATAATAAATTATCAAGCTCATCTAAGCATTGGTCGGGAGGCTTACCTTTAGGGATGTAAATTTTAGTAAAGTCTAATAGAGAGTGTACCTCTACCAAGGGAGGGTGAGTAGTAGGTTCACACAACTTCTCGATAGGCTGTAGATTCTTCATGTCTTTGGCTTTAATGCCTTTCTCCTTAATAGACTTCTTTGCTTCTTGCATATCTTAGGGGCTTAGAACAAGCATGCCCCTCTTCTTTGGTGGTGGAGGTGGTTCAGGGACGGACCAATCTTTGTGGTTCTTGGCAATCTTGCCCATTAATTCTCCAGCATCGGCAGGTGTTCTTTCCCTGAAAACACAACCAACACAACTATCCAGATAGGACATGGATTCATCGGTTAGGCCAGCATAAAATATATCAACAAATTCATTCTTTGGGACTTCATGTCCTGGTCTAGCCTTAATTAAGTCACAATACCGCCCCCAAGCTTTAGGTAGGTGCTCATCCTGCAACTGTTTAAAGTTATAGATTCTTTGCAAAGCAGCATGTGGCATATGAGCAGGAAAATATTTATCAACAAAAAATTGAACTAAGTCCTCAGGACTCTCAATGGAACCATAGGGTAGTGCATTGTACCAGGATTTGGCGTCTCCCTTCAATGAAAAAGGAAAAAGCTTGGCCACATAGAAATTTCGTATCTTCTCATCAGTAGTAAATAGGTCACCTAACTCAACGAGTTTGGTCAGGTGTGCTATAGCATCATCATTTTCTCTGCCATAAAAAGGATCAACCTCGACTATAGATATAAGTGAAAGATCAACAGAGAAATCATAATCAGGATCATTGATGCATATAGGAGATGTGGAAAATTTAGGATCAGGAATATTCTTGTTCTTCATGGAGTGCTTTTCGAGCAGCTCCTTAATAGCATCAGGGTCAGTGTCGGCACACTCTCTGAGTTCCCTGCAAAGATCATCATCAAGAGTAATATAATCATCATCAAGGATCATCTCCTTGAGTTCATCTAAGGTTGGGTAACCAAAGGTTTTGCATGTAGGAATATAGGTAGAAGGAGTCTTGCTCTCGGGTTCTGCTGCAGCCTTAGCAGCCAGAGTTTCAATATAGTGACCAAGAAAATTATCATCATCAAGAGTAGTGGAAGCATCATCAAAAGTATCGGACATAGTGATCGACTCAGTAGAAGTAGCATGTGGTGGTAGTGGTGAAGCAAACTTACTTATAACGGAAGGTGAATAAAGTGTGGCACTGGTACTCAGAATGGTACCTTTTCTTGTAGTGGACGCTAGGATCGGAACCTTGGGGTATCCTTTCTTACCTGTGGCACCCCGGCTCAGAGGACCGGAATGCCCCGTGCACCAGCCCAGAGATCAAGTCTTCTGGAACATGGCACTACTTGATATAGAACTGAAAAACTTTCTATTACCGAAGACAGGGGGGGTACATGAGGCCTATTACAACGCTAGCGGAGACCCAGCTTGCTCCTCATGCTAGCCTCAGCTCTACACCAAGCAGAAGTATAACTCTCTAGCAGCGGAATAACGACGGCAGCGGAACAATAACGGCGATGATGAACTCCAATCCACAGGGACACTGGTTGGGACACCTCCTAGCTCGCAAAAACCAGGAACGTCGTCCTACGCATCCAAAGCACGGCCTGCAAATCTGGCATAACTCGCCAGGTCAGTACATTGAATGTACTTGCAAGCTCCCAACTACCATGCAACAAGGCAAAACAATAACATGGCAACAGGTTAAAGTATATTAGTGAATCAAACAGGTGAGCAACAATAGCATGAAAACATATATTCATCAAGCATATCAACATATTATCAGCATTTTATCAACATTAAGACTAATGCACACACAATGGACCCCACATGATCGTCGCATGATCACGTGGCTTACCTCGGAGTCCTTACAGACTCAAGCACAAGGTCACTTCATGACCAATAACTTCCACGGGTCGTCGCATGACCAAACGGGTCATCGCATGACCATTCAACGGGTTAGGTGTCCCTCGTTACCACCCAACCAATCCACTTATCACATGACCATCCACTTACCACAAACATACCACCAAACTGATGTTGATCATATGGTGTGACCTAGTACGAACTGTGTCCATTACCGTGGATGCGACTATTCGAATATATTTGTGTGACTCTGCAGAGTTTGTGCATGTTACCCACACTATGGAGTTCTTCCTCCATCCAGCACCTCGGTACTTGTCCCACAGGATCCTTGGAACTCATACCGCAGGAGTGAACTAGGACTTCTCCAACGAGACCGAGATACCGCGTGTCCCTCTTACCGTATCATGGACATCCCGTCTTGGGTAGCCCCTGTGTCCTCTTGACACCGGCCAAACTCTTGGCAAACGGACACCATGTGGCAAATACTGTCCCGAACGGGGACTGAGCTCATATCAACAAACTAGATGTCAAGACTATCGGCGTTTACCCGGCCAAAGGCCTCCCCTCTTTCGTGATACGTGTAAGAGACGCCCACCGGTAGACCGAATCAAGGCGGCCCATACAAGAAAATGTGGCTGCACGGATAAGTCCGGTTCGGTGGCACCTGATCAACTTATCATGAAGCATATCTCCAATAGAGAACACAAGTATCAGGTGCAACATGAGTATCAGATCATAACAATGCATAGCATACTAGTATAACAATTCCATATATGATCAAGCACATTTTATATGGTGAACTTATCCGTGTTACAAGATTAAGTTATTAACATGGCAACATTATGAATACAGTTACGCATAACTTAGGCATAGCACGAACTAGCATGAGCAACTTAACATGGTGTTGGTAGGTTATGGTTACGACGATTCATGACATAACATGGCAATGACATAATCAAAGCATAGCATGGATATAACATGACAAAACATAGTATAGTAGTTGCATAATCAAGGATAGCATGGAAATGATAACATCAATCATAGCATGGCAACATAATCATGATCACCGATATAAGCATATCATCGAACAACAATTTTATAAGCACGTCAAAGGTTTGCAAAGGTGCAAATGGTATTGTGGCTTGCCTTTCACCAGAGCGCTGTGAAACACCCTCGGTCTCGAACACCGACAACGCCCTGCAAAAATATTTCAAATAGAGCAACGAGAAAAAAGTCAAACATCATCTTTGGTTTGACCAGAAATGGAAAACATCAAAACATGACATGAAACCTATGCCAAAACAAAGAGGAGCTCAATATAAAAACAACGCAAAAAGAATCGCCTCGTTTGGACTTACAGTTGCGAAGATACAGACGATTCGGTGTCGGGGCCTGGTTTTTGGAGATAATACACTTTGAGAGAAATGAAAGCGTACTTTGGGCCGCAGACGGGAAAAAATACGCTTCCAATAAGCGAAAGCGTATTTACGTCTGAAGAGGCATGAAGTGCGCTTCTCCTAAAGGGAAGCGTATTCGAAGGAAAGCGCCTCCACTTGAATCTGATGCGCGGGACCCGGCTGTCGGCGGCGCAGCTCACCTCCACGTGGGGGCCGTGGGCGTGCCTCTCTCCTCCCCTGCTTTTCTCCCCTGCTTCATCCAAAACAGAGCACAGGGCGCGGCCGGTGCACTGGCCGCCGAGGGCCGATGAGGGAGGGGCCGGCGAGTTTCCTGCCGGGGTGGCTGGATGGGACGCGGCCGTAGGTGGCCGCCGGAGCGTGCGGGCTGGCCAGCCTCGCCGCCTCCCGTGACCACGGCTCGCGGGCCTCGGGCGGTGCCGGGGTTCCGGCTGTCGGCGCTCCCCTGGGTGAGGATAAGGGCGGCGGAGGCGTAGCGACTGGGGAGGCGAAGGGGAGATGCGGGTGTGGTCCCGGGAGAACAGGGCGGCTCCGGTGGCGCTGATTTTGGCCGAAGCCCGCTGGCGGCAGTGGTGGCAGTGAGGAGGCAACGGTGGCTCCGGCTACGAATTGGAGAGGGGGAGCTGACTAGGAAGGAGTGGGAAGGTGATGGGTGCTGCTGGAGCTCGAGGGCACGTGGTGAGCTGGAGAAGCTCGAGAGCAACTGGACTGGGCGGAGTGGAGCACACGGCAGCGGGAAAGTCGTGCGGCGCGGAGTGACAACAGGAAGAGGACGAGGGCGAGCTGCACGCGGACTGGACGCGACGGGCACGCGCGCAGAGCACACCGAGTGCGTCCAAACGCGCGATCACCAAGGGGAGGGTGCAATTGGGGAAGTTCCATCGTGGCCCAACATGTCTAGTGTGAAGTCCTTCAAGTGATGATCACATTGGTACGATTGAATGGTCAAATGGTGCACTGTGGTGATCTCTATCTCAAGCAACAATTGGATGCAGCAAACTTGGATCAGAAGCATAGATCACATGGTTGGGTTTTGGATAGCACCAAGTTGTCTCCTGGGCTTAGGGTAGGAACGACTAGTGATCTGGAAAGTTTGGGATCAAAAGAATCAATGTACATGGTACATCCTTTGCAAATGCACCATGGAGGCTGAATGTGCTTGTACTGGGCTGTGGCTTGTACGTTGCTCCCCTATGCATGATCTTTGGCATAGTTCAATCACACACTAGTATGAGTATGTAGACAAAGTTTCATCTCATTTGGAGTAAGCTAGCTAGAACTTCCTTTGCAAATGTCCAATTAGGCCAGAATACAAAGTTGAAGCTAGCATCTCATAGGATTGGTGGAATTGGCTGAAAATTGGTGTACTGGGGTCATTTGGCATGGTACACATGTGTGTAAAATTTCATATCCATTGGACACACATAGCTAGTACTTGCTTCACAATGTGGCCCACTGACCAGAAACTTAAACATGACAATGCACTCACATGGGTAATGGTATTTGGCTAAAATCTGGTTTTGTGGGGTTATTTAGTGGTAGGATCATGATCAAAAAGTTTCAAGGGAAATGGGATCCCCTATCATGAACTTGCTTCACAATGTCCCCTTGCTGCATCCAAACTTTGGGAATTAATTGTGGGAGTTTGGCTAATCTAATGGTGGTGGAATTTGGTGGAGATCAATCATATGATCATATGAGCTTGCACAAAAAGTTTTACCAGCTATGGATCAAGAGAAATGGCACTCCCTTCACAAAGATCCATTCTGCCCCCACAAACAAATGAATTTTTCCAGAGGAAAAATCCACTTGGGCTATGTAATGTTTTTGGAGAAATTGGTAAGATATGATATCACTGACATGTGGGAATTATTTGGGGATTTATGGAGCAATATAAGTATGGGTTGCTTCACAAACCTCAAATAATAGGAATATTCCTTTTATTAGAAAAAGGAATATATGGCTCGAATAAAATGGTGGCTTGGATGAGATGGAACAATGGAATGGAAATGGAAAGGCTTGGATTCAAGGTCCACTTGAGCATGGAAAGCAAATATGCTCAAGTTTCAAGTCCAACGAGGTGCTCAAAATCAAATCCAATAGCAAATCCAGAAATAAATCAGAAAAGTTTTTGGAAAAAGAAAGTTCCAAAATCCAGGGTGTCATAAACCTACACCCCTTAGAAAAATCTCGTCCTCGAGATTTGGTTGCTCAAGGAACCATCGCAAACTTACCGTCCTTCGGAAACTTGCTGCTTCTCGGATTTACTTTTTATCGCATACTGTTCCCAGGGTAGCATCCAATATATCTCTGATGAGGGGGTTCACTTCTCCCGATCTGTAGCTCTGATAGAATGTTATTCCTTGATACCTCACATCCTTTCCTGCTGATTTCCATCCTCATATCTTCTGACTTGTATGATAATGGGGTGTCTTATCATAGGCTGAATGCTGACGGTACCCATGCTGTGTCTAGGGTACCTCGGCCGTTATTCGTGGTACGGTCTTGAATCCTTTGAATTGGCCTATCCGACAAGAACTTGGCCTTCATCGGTAGTTGGTATCTCAGAATGTTTAATATCGGGACCTTGACTGACGGCACGTGGGGTTGCCTCGCATTTCTTTTGGCCTGTCCACCGTGCTCAAGAATTCGGGGCGGGGCACAAATTCTGAACATTCACTTATGCTGAGATTTTCCTGACAGGTGGCCCTACCCGGGTGGCGATAGGTCATGAGATGCTTCAATCCGGTTCTTGTATTTAAAATGCCGACCTGAGCGGGTGACCTTTAATGAAGCAGACTGTGGTATATCGGCAAGATGGACGGTTCCGAACTTGCGGAATTGCTCGGGCTGATGGGCTGGGTGCGCGGTACTTTGCCCATACTGAATGAGATTTATCTGCTGCAGGCATCCATGGTGGTGCACCTGGCATTAACTGATCAAGGCAATTTTGACTTGAGGTTCATGTGATTCATTTTGCCTAACCCGTCGGGCTCGAGAGTTGCATACTTCTGACAACTTGCGAGGTGCCACGATTTCTCAGATTGCAGCAAGGTTTGACACCTACCATGTCTGTTTGTCCTGGGCCTTGCCTCTGCGGCAATCACCTTTCTGGTACTAGCTTTTCGTTGGTCAAGGTTCCTTCCTTGTTGCATAACTGCTTATTGTTCTGCCGCAATGTTTGAGATAGACAGGTTACCCTCACCTTTTGTCTCTTGTTTCCTCCTGATAATCTTGGTTGCAATGAACGGGGTCTCCAGATTATGCTGCTTCGGGGCCTTGTCGGTCGCGAGGAGCTGACCTTCATGACGGGAGCAGGATTCAATGCTCCTTGCTTCCTTTCTTCAGGGTGTTTCTTCATGACTCTGTCAGTCTTTCTTCCAGGTTGAGATGTGTATCCGCCTCTTCTGCTGACTTGTTTCCCGAGAGTTGCGGTTCTTCACGGTCGTTCATGTGCATATAATTCTTCCTTGATTACGAGCATGGTGGTATCCGCACCGGGGCAGCGTTCATACTTGATAAGAATACCCATAACCATATGCGGGTCCTGACGATGCTGAAGTCTTCACTGTACTGCCACGTTAGATTTCTGACAATACTGTTGCAGGTATGATGATGCGTCGAAGAAGATTGCTATCTTGTCCGCGAATCTTGGGGTAGCTTGCTGGGGAAAGTTGAGTACCGTACCCCGGAAGCTTGCTTCGGTGGCGTAGCGAGGAAGGCAAGGTGTCGTACACGGGAAGCTGCCTCGATAGCTTGCTGAAGAAGACTAGGTGTCTTGCCTTGGAAGCTTTCTTAATAATTTACTGACGAAGATGAGTTGTCTTGTCCCGGAAGTTTGCCTCTTTATACTGTGGATGCATCGGTTCCTTCCGCTGGAAGTTTCTGCGGCAGTTCACTGTAGACGACCGAGCGGCTTGTGCTAGAGTCTATCCTTGTGGCGTACCGAGCACGATCGAGTGTCTTGCACTGTAAGCTTCTGTCGGTGGCTTGTGGAGGAAGGCTGACTATCTTGGCTGAGAAGGCATTCCGTAGCGTACTGAGGAAGGCTGATACACTTGTACAAGTCGGCTGTGCCTGGTACCTTGTCACGGAAGGCTGAGGTTCCTTCTGTCCGAAGCTTTCCTTGAATGACGTGGAGACATATCTGACCACGGTGTCTGATGGGCTTCTGACTGCCGGCTGGTGAGGGGGAAACATTCTTCCGATCCTTTGGCTTTCATGATATCTCTTGGCCACCTTCCGGAATATACTGAAATAATTTGTATTGCATAGGACTGTAGCTGGTGTTTGTCCTGCCTTGGGTGCATATGCTCGTGGGTCACAGTTTCTGCTTATCTTTGCATGAATCTTTGCGGCTGTCGCAGTCGATGTAGACGAGACTCAATGGATAGCTTGGGTAGCATCCATTCGTGAGCCACTTGCTTCCAACGCAGCTGGATAAAAGTCCTGTTTGACTTGCTGATTTCACACATCATTGTGGCCTTTAACTGTCTGAGTCTTCAGGCTGTTCTGGTTATAGAAGACATGCATGCCTGATGGTTGCCGTATGCTTCATACTTGAGCGAAAGGGTGTGAGATGCAACCGGTATGCGTCATTCATGTCTGGTTGATTTTCTTCATTTCTCTGTGGTCTTCCACCGATGGAATCTTCATGGCCATACGATTACTGGAATAATGCTGACTTGGTTCATTTAGGCAGAACTCATATGGGGTTGAATACTCCCACTGCAAGCTGGTGTGGGTCCTTGACTTGGTGTCTTCACGATGCTCTGCGGTATTGCACTGGTTCTTCGAGGTATGCGGGGGTTATGAGCAACTTTCCATTGGGGCGGAGAAAGTGACACCAAAGGACCAAAATAAGAACCAATGAAGAAAAACCACGGAGCAAAAAGCAAACGAGGAGCGGCTTGCTGCTCCATCAGCCTTAGCGGTGGTCGATGACTATCTGAACTCCTTGCAAAGAAAACAACGATTAACCCAGTAGCCACCAGAACGATTTTTACAACTCTGATCTGGGACTTGTACTGGAAAAGCTCAAGCATTGCTCACAACGACCGACCGAAATCAGCTCAGAGCATGAGACAATTCTGATAAAAAGAGTGCAGAGGGCCCCTAAGACGGCCGAGAAAACAGCTCAGAGCATAGGGTCTACACTGCGAAAAGAAACTCAACACTACCCGAGACGCCCGAAAAGCAGCTCAGAACACGGGGCGGTTGTTGAAAAGAGAAATGTGAAACATGCATCCACTCTGGACGGCCGACGATGCATCAGCTCAGAACCAGACGTGGTGCCACTGCAGAAAAACAAGCAAGGGTCCGTCCAAGTCATCTAACACCTGCCAAAACAGAGTTAGTAACTCCCGAGGAACAACGAACCAACAACGCGAACTAAGCAAGAACAGCAACACTGAACAAGCACTGAGATCGCACGCAGGATCTCCACTTATTGCTACACACATCAACATGCAACAAGCAACATGCAACCTACTACTCATGCATAACGGACTACGCGAAGCTCAGGCGTTCTGATCTGACGGCGGGTTGCCGGGGGTCGCGGGAGTGGGCGGAGAAGTCGACAACAATAAGGCTGCAACAAGAGCTCTCCTTGCATCCCGTGCATCACGGACTAGCTCGACGAGGAGGGCGTCTTGGGAGATCATGTAACGGGACATGGTGATCACCGCTGCATCGGCTTCCGCCAAAGGGCAAGGAAACCTTACTTGTTGCGGAGTCGCACCCAAGGTGGGGTAAAAATGGAAGGCGTGATTCTGATGCATCGCACTCTCCTGGTGGCATAGGCCTAACAGGCCCGCCATCACGGCAAGCTGAATGGAACGATCCGTGGTAGAAGAGGGTCCACCCTGGAAGTTGTAAGAGCGCACGCCGATGGGGAAGGTGGCGGCTACGTAGACGCTGGCGCGATACTCAAGCAACTGCCCTCCGATCGGCGTCTGGGAAACTTGGTACCTTGGAGTCTCTTCACTTGGGTAGAGAGCCCACCATACGTCTGCAAGGAGGTAATCAAAGTTGGTCGCGGAGGAGGATCCTGTGTAGCCCACCGGGTATTCCGCCATCTACACTCGTCAGATCAGATCGTTAGCGAAAACATAGCGTCTATATGTATTAAAACAAATGCAGCAGGCAATAGCATCACACAAGCAAGCTATACTCTAGCTCTAACGTCAATCTACCTTCCTTCTAACGTTCGCGTGGGCTAGCAGGTCCTACAGCCAGTCCTGCTCTAGTACCAAGCGTTGTGGCACCCTGGCTCAGAGGACCGGAATGCCCCGTGCACCAGCCCAGAGATCAAGTCTTCTGGAACACGGCACTACTTGATATAGAACTGAACAAATTTCTATTACCGAAGACAGGGGGGTACACGAGGTCTATTACAACGCTAGCGGAGACCCAGCTTGCTCCTCAGGCTAGCCTCAGCTCTACACCAAGTAGCATTATAACTCTCTAGCAGCGGAATAACGACGGCAGCGGAACAATAACGGCGATGATGAACTCCAATCCACAGGGACAATGGCTGGGACACCTCCTAGCTCGCAAACACCGGGAACGTCGTCCTACGCATCCAAAGCACGACTTGCAAATATGGCATAACACGCCAGGTCAGTACATTGAATGTACTTGCAAGCTCACAACCACCAGGCAACAAGGAAAAACAATAGCATGGCAACAGGTTAAATTATATTAGTGAATTAAACAGGTGAGCAACACTAGCATGCAAACAAATATTCATCAAGCATATCAACATATTATCAGCATTTTATCAACATTAAGACTAATGCACACACAATGGACCCCACATGATCGTCGCATGATGACGTGGCTTACCTCGGAGTCCTTACAGACTCAAGCACTGGGTCACTTCGTGACCAATAACTTCCACGGGTCGTCGCATGACCATTCAACGGGTTAGGTGTCCCTCGTTACGACCCAACCAATCCACTTATCGCATGACCATCCACTTACCACAAACATACCACCGAACTGATGTTGATCATATGGTGTGACCTAGTACGAACTGTGTCCATTACCATGGACGCGGCTATTCGAATAGATTTGTGTGACTCTGCAGAGTTTGTGCATGTTACCCACACTATGGAGTTCTTCCTCCATCCAGCACCTCGGTACTTGTCCTAAAGGATCCTTGGAACTCATACCGCAGGAGTGAACTAGGACTTCTCCAACGAGACCGAGCTACCGCGTGTCCCTCTTACCGTATCACCTATATCCCGTCTTGGGTAGCCCCTGTGTTCTCTTGACACAGGCAAAACTCTTGGAAACCGGCCACCATGTGGCAAATACTATCCCGAACGGGGACTGAGATCATATCAACAAATTGGCTGTCAAGACTATCGCCATTTACCCCGCCAAAGGCAACTACTGCGCATATCCTCCCCTCTTTGGTGATACGCGTAAGAGACGCCCACCGGTAGACCGAATCAAGGCCTGCCCATACAAGAAAATGTGGCTGCACGGATAAGTCCGGTTCAGTGGCACCTGATCAACTTGTCATGAAGCATATCTCCAACATCGAACACAATTATCAGGTGCAACATGAGTATCAGATCATAACAATGCATAGCATACTAGTCTAACAATTCCATATATGATCAAGCACATTTTATATGGTGAACTTATCCGTGTTACAAGATTAAGTTATTAACATGGCAACATTATGAATGCAGTTGAGCATAACTTAGGCAAAGCACGAACTAGCATGACAAACTTAACATGGTGTTGGTAGGTTGTGGTTACGATGATTCTGGACATAACATGGCAATGACATAATCAAAGCATAGCATGGATATAACATGATAAAACATAGTATAGTAGTAGCATAATCAAGGATAGCATGGAAATGATAACATCAATCATAGCATGGCAACATAATCATGATCACCGATCTAAGCATATCATCGAACAAAAATTTTAGAAGCACGTCAAAGCTTTGCAAAGGTGCAAAGGGTATTGTGGCTTGCCTTTCACCAGAGCGGTGTAAAACACCCTCGGTCTCGGACACCGACAACGACCTGCAAAAATATTTCAAATAGAGCAACGGGAAAAAAGTCAAACATCATCTTTGGTTTGACGAGAAAATTACAACATCAAAACATGGCATGAAACCTATGCCAAAACTAAGAGGAGCTCGATACGAAAACAACGCAAAAAAATCACCTCGTTTGGACTTACGACTGCGAAGATACGGACGAATCATTGTCCGGGGCTGGTTTTTGGAGAAAATACGCTTTCAGAGAAGTGAAAGCGTACTTTGGGCCATAGACGAGGAAAATACACTTGCAATAAGAGAAAGCATATTTACGTCTGAAGAGGCATGAAGTGCGCTTCTCCTGAAGGGAAGCGTATTCGAAGGAAAGCGCCTCCACTTGAATATGACGCGCGGGGCCCGGCTGTCGGCGGCGCAACTCACCTCCACGTGGGGCCCGCGGGCGCGCCTCTCTTCTCCCCTGCTTCACCCGAACCAGAGCATGGGCCGCGGCCGGTGCACTGGCCGCCGATGGCCGATGAGGGAGGGGCCGGCGAGGTGCTTGCCGGGGTGGCTGGCTGGGACGCGGCCGTAGGTGGCCGCCGGAGCGTGCGGGCTGGCCAGCCTCGCCGCCTCCCGTGACCACGGCTCGCGGGCCTCGGGCGGCGCTCCCCTGGGTGAGGATAAGTGCGGCGGGGGCGCAGCGACTGGGGAGGCGAAGGGGAGATGCGGGTGTGGTCCAGGGAGAAGGGGGCGGCTCCGGTGGCGCTGATTTTGGCCGGAGCCCGGCGGCGGCAGTGGTGGCCATGGGGAGGCAACGGTGGCTCCGGCTACGAATTGGAGAGGGGGAGGTGACTAGGAGGGAGTGGGAAGCTGCTGGGTGCCACTGGAGCTCGGGGGCGCGCGGTGAGCTGGAGATGCTCGAGAGCGACTAGACGGGGCGGCTTGGAGCACACGGCAGCGGGAAAGCCGTGCGGCGCGGAGTGAAAACAGGAAGAGGACGAGGGCGAGCTGCACGCAGACTGGACACGACGGGCACGCGCGCAGAGCTCGCCGGGTGCATCCAAATGCACGCCTCACCAAGGGGAGGGTGCAACTGGGGAAGTTCCATCGTGGCCCAACATGTCTAGTGTGAAGTCCTTCGAGTGATGATCACATTGGTACAATTGAATGGTCAAATGGTGCACTGTGGTGATCTCTATCTCAAGCAACAGTTGGCTGCAGCAAACTTGGAGCACAAGCATAGCTCACATGGTGGGGTTTTGGAGAGGACCAAGTTGTCTCCTGGTTTTAGGGTAGGAAGGACTAGTGATCTGGAAAGTTTGGGCTCAAAAGAATCAATGTACATGGTAATGCACCATGGGGGCTGAATGTGCTTGTACTGGGCTTTGGCTTGTACATTGCTCCCCTAGGCATGATCTTTTTCATAGATAAATCATACACTAGGATGAGTATGTACACAAAGTTTCATCTCATTTGGAGTTAGCTAGCTAGCACTTCCTTTGCAAATGTCCAATTAGGCCAGAATACAAAGTTGAAGCTAGCATCTCATAGGATTGGTGGAATTGACTGAAAAGTGGTGTACTGGGGTTATTTGGCATGGTACACATGTTTGTAAAATTTCATAGCCATTGGACACACATAGCTAGTACTTGCTTCACAATGTGGCCCACTGGCCAGAAACTTAAACATGACAATGCACTCACATGGGTAATGGGATTTGGCTAAAATCTGGTTTGGTTGGGTTATTTAGTGGTAGTATCATGCTCAAAAAGTTTCAAGGCAAATGGGATCCCCTATCATGCACTTGCTTCACAATGTCCCCTTGCTGCATCCAAACTTTGGGAATTTATTGTGGGAGTTTGGCTAATCAAATGGTGATTTAATTTGGTGGAGATCAATCATATGATCATATGAGCTTGCACCAAAAGTTTCACCAGCAATGGATCAAGAGAAATGGCACTCCCTTCACAAAGCTCCATTCTGCCCCCACAGAAAAATGAATTTTTCCAGAGGAAAAATCCACTTGGGCTATGAAATGTTTTTGGAAAAATTGGCAAGATATGATATCAATGACATTTGGGAATTATTTGGGGATTTATGGAGCAATATAAATATGGGTTGCTTCACAAACCTCAAATAATAGGAATATGCCTTTTATTAGAAAAAGGAATATATGGCTCGAATAAAATGGTGGCTTGGATGAGATGGAACAATGGATTGGCAATGGAAAGGCTTGGATTCAGGGTCCACTTGAGCATGGAAAGCAAATATGCTCAAGTTTCAAGTCCAACGAGGTGCTCAAAATCAAATCCAATAGAAAATCCAGAAATAAATGAGAAAAGTTTTTGGAAAAAGAAAGTTCCAAAATCTAGGGTGTCACATTACCCATAGCGGATGAAGTGTGGCACGAAGGATACTTCAAGTAAACTTTTAAATATTGCTATGGTCCCCGGCAACTGTGCCAGAAAACAGTACTTGATGACCCTCAACTGTAGGGGATCGATTGTAGTGTTCTCGCGGGTAAGTTAACCCAATTTATTGATTCGACACAAGGGTAACCAAGGAGTATTTATAAGCTTTGACAGTTGAGTTGTAAATTCAACCGCACCTGAAATATTCTTGCTTGCAACAAAGTATTAATGGCAACTGTGATATGATATAAATAGTGATGATAGCGGAAGTAAAACAGTGAAAAGTAACAACTCGTGACCAGCAGGATTAAAGCACTATAGGCTAGGGAGATGGATGGTCGGGCGCTGCATGAATAAGAAGGAACATGTAATAAATTCTAACATGGGGCAAGGCACACAGAAAAGTAATGATCATCTAGGCAAATATCAAACATTAGGCATGCATCCCATATGTAGTTGTGCGTGCTTGCAATAAGAACTTGCACAACATCTTTTGTCCTACCATCCCGCTACGAACGGGGCCAAAAGGAACTTATGGAGATTAAGGTGCTCCTGTCAAAGAGCACCGGAACAAAACAATAAACTCAATGGATACACGGAGTCCTCAAATTATGGACCATCCCCGTTGTTGTCCCAAGCTGTCACCTTTGGGATCGCCGGTTCCGGACCATAATAGGTGCATACAACTCATAGATAGGATCTCCAACTTAAATAAACTCATCCAATCCCTACCATCCCCTTTGCCTATAGCAGGGAATTACTCACACATGTAAAGAGAAGTCATGGAGCAAGGATGGAGTGGTGATGGTGATGGAGATGGCGACGATCTCCCCTCTCCGGAGGCCAAATCAGCCTCCAGATTAGCCCTCGCAAAGAAGAACAGAGGTTGGCGGCGGCTCCGCGACGGGTTCTGGAAAAGCGACTTCTATTTCGGAGTTTTCCCGTCACGGGAATAAATAAGAGTCGAAGTAGGGCACCAGGGGAGGGGGAGTCGCCCAGGCGGCCAGGGGGCGCGGACCAACCCCTGGCCGCGCCAGTAGGGCGCCTGGGCCCCCCCTGGCTGCCCTCTGTCCCCCCCTTCTGGCTCCGGGATCCTTCGGGTGCATGGACTCTTTTGTATTTTTCTAGGAATTTTCTGATATGTCCAAAAATCCATTTTCCTGCGCACAATAAAACCATACAGGCAGCTCTGCTGAAAACAACGTCAGTCCGGGTTAGTTTAGCTCAAATCATGCAAGAATGAGGCTAAAAAAATAGCAAAAGTGTTTGGAAAAGTAGATACGTTTGAGACGTATCATACGCCTCCGGAGATCAGTGGAATTACTGGCCAAGTCGGACCGTCCGGACTTCAAGTCGGACCGTCCGACCATAGCCCGGACCGTTCGAGTATCAAGTCGGACCGTCCGACTTATGACGACAGACATCAGTGGTATTTACTGCATATGTCGGACCGGCCGAGTAACAAATCGGACCGTCCATCCTGAGGTCGGACCGTCCGAGTTACAGGTCGGACCGTCCGACCTGCCCAATGCATGCGAGCGGAATGATGGGTTGCGGCCTATGTATCCCTGTTTGGACACCCTAGCTTATAAATATAGGACCCCTACGAGTTTTAGGGTTAGATCACGTTTAGATAAACCCTAGTTCTAGAGAATAGCTCAAAGCTTTCATCTTTAATCATATACTTCAATTCGTAATTATCTAAAGTGTTGCTACTGCAAGTTTTGTGTGATCTGTTGTTCCACTGGGAATTAGTAGATTGCAATTTACCGTCTCGTGGTCGACGGCTACGTTCCGCAAGTGTGTTAAGTTGTGAATATCCAAAGGGCAGAGAGCTATTGCATTGGCAATCAAGGATCTAGCAAGGAGAGTTCATCGGCTACATACAAGTTATCTATCACCGCCCTCATATTCACCGTACGCTTACTGAGAAGATCGGGTCACCCCATATCATCTTCATATCATATTTCTAGTGTTCCCCCGGTAAGCATCCACCAAATCCCCGTAGTTTGTTTTTGTTTCGTCCTATCCAGAAAAAGCCATACAAAAATATTAGGGTTTAGCGTTTTGACTTAACCTAGTTTGCATATTTTCCAATTTTGGTTGCTGATCGTCGTCCAGTTTGCGTAACTTGTCTTTGATCGAGTCTTAGTTTTCTTCTATTTATGTTCCACCAGTCAGAGTGTGTCCGTTTTGGTCGTGTTTAGTTATTTTTGCTTAGCTTTCTATTACCCGCACTTTCCTATTGAGACTAGCATATCTTTTCTCTACGGGCTGCTCATATAGGTTTTGAAGTGACTCAAGGGGTTGTGAAAGTTTGAGTTTGGTTGCTGTTTTACTTCAAGTTGAGCCAGAAAATTCAAAAAAAAAAGAGAAAAAGAGAAAAAGAATCAAAAAAAGGAAAGAGTTGAGAAAAAAGCCTAGCAAAGAGAGACAGAAAAGGCAAATTTGATTACATATTTCTTGCAGCCTTGAGTTACTTTTTCTACCACGTTCATAGCACTAGTAGATTGAGCAATCTTGTGCCCGTACACTTTGAGCTTTTGCTAGAAATTCTCTCTTGTGCAATTGCAACACGAGAATTACTCCGCCACACATATTGTCAGCTCGATTTCATAGTTGCTTTTTCCCAGTTGTTCTCCACCGTGTGTGTTCCTGTAGAACTTCTTGGCATACGATCAACACTAGGATTTGTGAATTGGTGTAGATAGGGATCCATAACTATAGCTCCACTAAATAATCTTGTTTTGTCTTGTGACGGTTTCTTATGCCCGGGTATTCACTTCATCGCATCCGTGCACTAGTCCTCCATCCGAACGGGTACGCATTACTATTCACTTTGGAACGGTAAGATTCACCTTTTCTTGTCAGTTTTGAGTGAGTTGTGAGTGTCCACGAAAAGATTTTGATTTAGTGCACTAACCTACTAATCATGTCTCAAAGTAGTTTTGATGTGATGCAGAAACAAGCCAAGGATGCGCCAGTTACATGGGAGGCATATGAAGGTCTCCGTGATCACTTGACTGCGATGATTACTAAATCCGCTGATGTGATTGATACAAATGTTCAAGCGGTCCAACTGAAAGTGGACGCGACTGAAGCTGCAGACACCACTATGCAACAACAACTTACTGCTATCCAGCAGAGCCTACAACAAATGACAACATCTGTCACTGGCATACAAGCAACTATTGTACAACGCCAAACGGACGCTCATGAAGATGATGGTAGTGTCCATGGCTACAATGCTGATTTGAGGGGAAATCAGGGCTGTGGGAGTGGTCTTCAAGGACCGGGTCACCAACCTCAATTTGGTTTGGGTGCATGGCGTGTGCCAGTTTAGGAAGATGATGGTTTAGGCAAGCCCAAGTTTACAATTCCTAGATTTTAGGGCTCCATGGATGTGGAAGAGTATCTCACTTGGGAGTTGAAGATGGAAAAACTGTGGTTTTTGCATGATTACGCTGAAGATAGGAAGATCAAGCTTGCTTCCTCAGAATTTGATGGATATGCATTGCGTTGGTGGGATTTCATTATGACTGAGATCCGAGAGACTAATGGGACTTCTATTCACACTTGGCGTGAGATGAAGGAGACCATGAAAGCTCGTTTTGTCCCCACTAATTACTTGAAGACATTTTTTGATAAGTTGCAACAATTGAAGCAAGGTACTATGACGACTGATGCATACTATATGGACATGGAGATGTTGCTACAACGTACTCGAGTCCACGAGGCTGTTGAGATGACTATGCAGCGTTTTGTCCATGGGCTGAAATTTACTATCAAGAGAATTGTTTGACATCACCAATATTATACAATGAATGATCTCTTACACCTTGCAAGTGAGGCTGAATCACAGCTTGCAGAAGAGGCATAGCTGAAGGCCAAATACACATCATCTAGCAGATTTTCTCCACGGACACCGTTTGCCGTGCCTATGGAGAACTATGGTGCCAATACTCGGGCTTCTTCTTCAATTTCCAAGCCAGCCTCCAGTGGTTCTATTGCCAAGAAGCCAGATTCTCCTGCCACTAGTGCAGGCTCCTACATGTCTACAACTTGCAATCGCGAGATGACTTGTCACTCTTGCGGTAATCCGGGCCACTTCAAGAGAGATTGCCCGAACCTAAAGGTCATGTTCATTAATGAAGAAACCGGCGAGTATGTAACCGGTGATGATGATGACCCAACCGCGTGTGATGACGAAGGATACAACAACGAAGAAGGCATGGCTTCTTTTCCGTCGCCTGCTCCTACTATTGTTGTGTCACAACATTCTCACACTGTGCAGCCACATGCTGATTCTCAATGCTGTAATCTGTTTCAGACCAAGGCATTAGTTGGTCCCAACAAAGCTTGCAAAGTGATCATCGATGGAGGTAGTTGCCGCAACCTCGCAAGCAAAGAGTTATGTGCCAAGCTGAATCTGAAATACTTACCTAAGGTGAATTATATGGTTCGCGTAAATTTTGAGATAGGCCCATACCTGGATTCCATTGATTTTGATGTGGTGCCTATGACAGTTTGCCATCTTCTATTGGGTCGGCCGTGGTTATATGATCGCCATATGCAACACAATGGCCGAGACAATACATATCACTTGGAGTTCAAGGGCAAGAAAGTTAATCTCCATCCTATGTCCCCACAACAAATTGTGAATGAGTCTCGTTAGAAAGTTGAGATGAATTAAGGACCTACACGAGAGAACAATCTAATAGCTGTGAGTGATTCTATAACGAAAAGTGCGAGAGAGCATAGTTTTCTTATTTAGCCACCAAAGAAGACATGAGAGAATTTAGTGAGGATCCTACAACCATGCCACTTGTGCTTATGTACAAAGGTGAGGTTTTTCTTTCTAACGATAATCATCCTCTTTCTCCTGGTGTGTCTAATGTTTTGCAGGAATTTGATGATGTGTTTCGGCGTAGCTACCAGCGGTATTGCCACCATTGTGTGGTATTGAGCACCAAATTGATCTTATACCGGGTTCTACGCTTCCCAACCGGGCACCATACAGGACCAATCCCCAAGAGACGAAGGAGATTCAACAACAAGTAAAAGAACTTCTAGATAAAGGGTATATTCGTGTCAGTCTTAGTCCTTGTGATGTGCCTATTATTTTTGTTCCTAAGAAAGATGGTACATGGCGTATGTGCGTAGATTGTAGAGCTATAAATAATATCACTATTCGATATCGCCACCCTATTCCACGTTTAGAAGAAATGCTTGATGAATTGAGTGGTGCTGCTATTTTATCTAAAATTGATTTTTGTAGTGGATACCATCAAATTAGGATGAAAGAAGTGGATGAATGGAAAACTTCTTTCAAAACTAAGTTTGGTTTATATGAGTGGTTAGTTATGCCTTTTGGTCTTACTAATGCTCCTAGAACTTTCATGAGATTAATGAACCATGTTTTGAGGGAGTTTGTTGGTCGTTTTGTGGTTGTGTATTTTGATGATATACTTATTTACAGCCGCACTGAATTTGAGCATGCTGATCATAGTCGACAAGTTTTGCAAGTGTTGCGTGATGCTAAATTATATGCTAATCTTGAGAAGTGCACATTTGAAAAAGATAAGGTCATATTTTTGGGATACTTTGTATCAAAGCATGGGGTAGAAGTAGATTCTTCTAAAATTGAGGCAATTCAAAATTGGCCTAGTCCCATGAATGTTAACCAAGTATGAAGTTTTCACGGTCTTGCTGGTTTTTATAGACATTTTGTGAAAGACTTTAGTACTATTGCTGCACCTTTGAATGAATTGACTAAGAACGGTGTACCTTTTGTTTGGGGTGTTGCCCAAGACCTTGCATTTGATGAGCTGAAACGTTTGCTTACTTCTGCACCATTACTTGAATTACCTGATTTTTCTAAGAAATTTGAAGTTGAATGTGATGCTAGTGGTATAGGCATTGGTGGTGTGTTGATGCAAGAAGGTAGACCTATTTCTTATCTCAGTGAGAAGATTTCTTGTTCTAGATTGAATTAACTTGTTTATGATAAAGAATTGTATGCACTTCTTCGAGTTTTTGAGGTTTGGAAACATTATTCGTCGCCAAAAGAATTTATCATACATTCTGATCATGAAGCATTGAAATACTTGAAAGCGCAATCTAAATTGCATAGGTGCTTAGCTAAATGGGTTGAGTTCATTGAGTATTTTCCCTACATCATTAAACATAAGAAAGGGAAAGATAATGTTATTGTTGATGCTCTATCTAGGAAGCACATGTTATTGACACATCTTGATATTAAAATTCCTGGTTTAGAGAGCTTGTGTGATTTATATGTAAATGATCCTGATTTTGCTGAACCATATGTTTGTGTGTGCTTCGAAACGCATGGGAAAAGTTCCACATACATGATAGATTTCTGTTTTGTGCTAACAAACTTTCTGTTCCAGAATCGTCTGTGCGTTTTCTCTTGTTGGAGGAATCACATGCTGGAGGCTTGATGGGTCATTTTAGGCATGAGAAGATGCTACTCATGCTTGCTGACCATTTTTATTGGCCCAGGATGAGGCGTAATGTGGACAGGTTTGTTCGCCGCTACATTGTATGAAACACCTCAAAATCCAAGCTGAAGCCTCATGGTTTGTATACTCCACTATCAGCTCCTACCACACCTTATGAAGATATTAGTATGGATTTTGTGTTAGGATTGCCACGTACTAAACATGGTTATGATAGTATATTTGTGGTAGTGGATAGATTTTCTAAGATGGCACACTTTATTGCATGACACAAGAGCGACAATGCGTCACATGTTGCTAATCTATTTTTCAGGGAGATTGTACGCTTGCATGGAGTGCCCAAGACAATTGTTTCTAACAGGGATGTGAAATTTGTGCTCTACTTATGGAAGACACTTTGGGGAAAGCTAGGAACAAAGTTGATGTTCAGCACTACATGTCATCCTCAAACTAATGGTCAAACGGAGGTGGTGAATAGAACATTGTCACAATTGTTGCAAGCTATGATCATGAAAAATCTTCTCAGCATGTGGAGTTTGCTTATAACAGGGCAGTACACACTACTACTCAGCTTTGTTCTTTTGAGGTGGTGTATGGTTTTAAGCCTATTACGCCATTTGATTTGTTGCCTCTTCCATTGCAGGAAAGAGTTAATATGGAGGCATCCAAAAGAGCAGATTATGTGAAGCAGATTCATGAGAAAACTCGCGAGGCTATTGAGAAGCAAGGCAAGAACGTTGCTGCTGCACAAAACCAGTCATGGAAGGAAGTTCTTTTTCAGCCTGGAGATCAGGTTTGGGTGCATTTGCGCAAGGACAGGTTTCCAGAGATGCGGAATTCCATGTTGAAGCCACGTGGTGCTGGTCCTTACAAAGTGCTAGCCAAGATCAATGACAATGCCTACTCGATTGATATACCCATTGCTGAGTTTGGAGGTGCTAGCAACAGTTTCGACGTTGCTGATTTGTCACCCTATGATGGAGATGACCAATAATGAGTAAGTCCAATGAAATTAGAATCAGACCTATTACAAGAGCCCGTGCAAAGCTATTAGAACAACAGGTGAACTTATTCCTCATAGAATCTGATGTTTTCCTTAATGAGGATTTTATACTGCCTAAGTCCTTGTGTATATGTGTTATCAGGTACGAAGGAGTCATACAAGAAGAATACATGGGAAAAGGGCAAGTTGCACGAGGAGAAGAGTTGCGAGAAGATGAAGCAAAGGAGGATTTGCTGAAGACGTCGGACGTCCGAATTACAAGTCGGACCGTCCGGGACAGCAAGAGTTGCGAGAAGATGAAGCAAAGGAGGATTTGCTGAAGACGTCGGACGTCCGAATTACAAGTCGGACCGTCCGGGACACCAAGTCGAACGTCCGAGAAACAAGTCGGACCATCCGGAATAAGCCTCCGAAGATCAGTGGAAATACTGGCCAAGTCGGACCGTCCGTACTTCAAGTCGGACCGTCCGAGTATCAAGTCGGACCGTCTGACTTATGACGACAGACATTAGTGGTATTTACTGCATATGTCGGACCGTCCGAGTAACAAGTCGGACCATCCGAGTTACAGGTCGGACCGTCCGACCTGCCCGATGAATGCGCGCAGAATTAAGGGCTGCGGCCCATGTATCCCTGTTTGGATACCCTAGCTTATAAATATAGGCCCCTACGAGTATTAGGGTTATACCATGTTTAGATAAACACTAGTTCTAGAGAAAAGCTCCAATCTTTCATCTTGAATCATATACTTCAATTCTTATCGATCTGAAGTGTTTCTACTGCAAGTTTTGTGTGATCTATTGTTCCACTGGGAATTAGTAGATTGCAATTTACCGTCTCGTGGTCGACGGCTACGATGCGCAGGTGTGTGAAGTTGTGAATATCCAAAGGGTAGAGAGTTATTTCATTGTCAATCAGGGATCTAGCAAGGAGAATTCATCGGCTACATACAAGTTATCTATCACCACCCTCATATTCACCACACACTTACTGAGAAGATCGGGTCACCCCATATCATTGAGCCTGGCCACCGCTGTCCTTCACGGAGAAGTTCCTGAAGGGTTCCGCACAGGGCACTATGGGATGGTCCGTCTTTGTTTTGATTATGTTTTGGGTCTGTCCTAAAACCTGGGGCAAAGTTCCTGCATTGCATCCGCCCATTGTGGGCATGCGCAGATGTATTGTCCCCGGAAAAGTCTGATCAGTCGAACGCGTCACGGAAACCCGATTTTCCGTGTCCCCAATCCCTGAGAACTTCGCATATCCGAGAAGTTGTTCTCGGGATTGAGATCACAGTTCCCGAACGCCTTCCCCCCATCTCGGGGTTAGGTGACCGGATGCTTCTATCAACCCGCCAACGACGTGGGTTAGACTGTGTTTTGCCTCGGGAAGATGGCAGGAGTAATCCGGCGACCATACCTTGGGTGGCGCGCTCCCTGGCCTCCCCTAGCAAAATATACACATAACCTCATCCGGATTCAGAACATTCACATGCAAGACTTCAGAAGGTATCAAGTGAAACCATCACTTCCAAATCTCATGCAGCCCGTCTCATGAGAAACGAGCCATTCAGTATTATTACAACTCAAGCAGTTCGACACGAAAAAGGGACGAATGAGATAATGAAATAAACACACGGGATCACCCCTTCCA
Organism: Bromus sterilis; assembly: GCA_950022295.1. NCBI lineage: Eukaryota > Viridiplantae > Streptophyta > Magnoliopsida > Poales > Poaceae > Bromus > Bromus sterilis. The sequence continues at coordinate 108,970,493 of OX465596.1, read as the reverse complement.
GATCATCATGATGCTAATCTTCTCGGCATGCTTGCGACACCTTTACTCCACGTGCTTTTGCTCTTCCTGGTCCGGGATGCTTGTGTACATGGTGTTCAGGTTCAGATTTGGGTTTTGGAACTACAGCCTCGCGAAGGACCACCTGCAAACCTCCGACCATACCTCTTGGATTATCCGGGTCGCCCGCTCGGAGCGCCTCTTTTGGTACGTATCCAACACCTCTGCCGCTTCGAGGTAAAAGGCCAGAAGGCTTCCTTCTCTGCAGTCCAAAGGGTCTTCCGGCAACCCTACGTGAGCCAGTTGCATCTCGGAGAGCACCGCTGCGAGCTTGTCTGCCACACCCCTGAGGGACGCTAACCCCTCCTCTCTTGATTCAAGAGGCCCACGTACTCCCCATTTAGGGCGTCGTACGCTTTCTCAGCAGAGTCTTGCATGTGGCATGCTTGGTCTGTTTCTTCCTGCGCGTGCGATATTTCCTTGCCCTTCTCGGCGATGATGGCCTCTAGCCTCCGGATTGAAGCTTACTTCTCTGACAAGCACGACATCAAGCCTCTGCATGTGCTCCCTAGGCGGCCTCCATCTATTTCCTGTGAAGGTTCATCAGATAGTTGCGCGATTCGGCGAGGGTTGCCATTAGGGACTCTTCTCGGATGGTGAGGGATTGAATCTTGGCCTTGAGGTCTTCCGCTTGTTGTTCTTCGGCCTTCCTCACCTCCTCTAGGTCCTTCCAGACATGCACCATGCCCGCCTCACGACCCGCCATAGTCGTATGGATTTCCTCTAGCTGAGTGGCCCATGTGGACAGTGCCTTCCTACTGTCGGAGATCAGCTTGGTCACGGCCGCCTCCCTCAAAGACACCTGCTGAGCGCAGTCGATCACTTGTTTCTCTCGCGCTAAGTGCTTGTTCCGGAGTTCGTCGTACGCCTTTTGGATATTAATCTAGAACACCGCCTCAATCGGAGCCATGAGGTCGTCCAGATCAACCGCCTCCGGGAAACTTCCTCGAATGGCCTCCTCCAGCGCCCTCACGCTACCCCAGCATTCTTTTCCCTCGTTCTTCACCGAAGTGGATGCAACAATGTTGTCCTGCGAACGGCGCGAACGTGATTAGAGCCCCAACTTTAATCATTATCCGGAACCAAGGTAATGCCTAGAACTTATCGGAACAATTGTACCGTGTGCGTACCTGGATCACGCCAGAATTGGCGTCTTGCACCTTTGCCATGGAAGATCCCTCACCACCTTGAGATCCTGCCCCTTGCTAGGGGCTGGGTCTGATCGGCTTCATCCCCTCCAGCATGGGGGACGCCCTACCACCCTAGTACATGACCATCTCCAGAGGGCGGCCCTCATCCCCCGTTCGCGTTCCCAGTGGAGCCACCGGTGGCACGTCGGCGGAAACCCCTTTTGCGAGCGCCAAGTTAACACCGAAAACAACCACTGCCCTAGGAGTCGAGTGTCCTAGGAAAACGTGTGTACCTTGTACAGGAGGTGGGGCACCCTTCGTAATCGGAGGCCCTGTGGGAATGTGCTCCGCTTCAGTCGCCTTCCTCGCCCCTGTCTCCTGCTGAGGTCCTCGTTCCGCTCCAGCCGGTTGCTCCGATGTGTGGCCCCTCGTTACCAGGGCCTCGACGGCTTCGTCCCTGCGCCGGAAGTTTGTCAGTTATTATTTGCGTTTAGAAGCATAGGAAAATGTGTGCGTAGGCATGATTTACTCATCGTCCAGCGGGGAAGACAGCGTCGAATCCTGGAGGCCTATCTTCCACTCATCTTCTGGCGCGACAGGGGCTCCGAAACCTCCCCTCGGGCCCGAGAAGTCTCGCCCGGTGGCTTCTGAGAAGCCGGCCTCTTGCGCGTTCTCGAAGAGACGCCCCTCTATGGCACTGCGCCCCTGACGGCGGTAGGAGCCTCAGCCCCGGAAGCCTCGTCAAGATCCACCGGCGGCACGTCTCCGCCGGATAGGGGAGCATAAACTGGCGTATGCGGCTCTTCTTCATCCTTCTCTTCTTCCTCACTGCCACTAGCCAGGGGAACGTCGAACGACCCTCCAATTTCGTTGGGCCACGACCCCTTTGAGGAGCTCTCATCCTCCTACTCCTCCTCCGGGGCTTGCTCCAGGTTCTCCTACACCACGGGCCTCTTGTCGTGAACAGTTGCTTTCTTCCGAGTCGACCTCCGTGTGGACGAGGTGTCCGTGAGGTCCACGACCTCACAAGCCGCCATGGATGGTTGCACGCCTGCCCCTCGCGTGCTCTTCGAGCCTTTCCCCTTTGCCTGGTTTCCGGGGGGCGCCTCCTAGAACTTGTTGCCGCTGGATTGGGTCTGGCTATACTGGAAGTACAACTGCTGTCGTTTCTGCACCCGCTTCAGCTCTTCCAAGCTCGTGAGGGCCATCCTGTTCTCGCTAGGATCCATGGGAAACTCATCGATCGTCTCCAGTAAAGACTTGATTTGTGCCTCCGTTGGATCCCGCCAATCCAGATTAATTAGCCCCTTGGCGTCACAAGGAGGCATGGCTCTCACCAAGTCGTCCTTCACCTTGTTGTTGTGGAAAGGAATTGATGGCGTGGAAGTGATAATGCCTTCTCGCCCTTTGTTGGTTACCCCAAGTGGAAGGTGAGATGAAGGATAGCAGCAAATTTCCCCTATGTAGAGAATAGGGTTTGTCTCCCGTAGGACTCCGGCGATGATAAGTAGGTGTCAGCGGCGCACCTGACGCTGACCTCCACACAGCACAATTACCTTTGCTCCCATCAAAGTTCAGAGAGGTTGTCAATCTCTCCAGTCTTGTTGTTTACAAAGGATTAAACACAAGAGATAATGATAATGGTAGCAACTGAAAGTAAATACGGAAAAGGAAATAAACTTGTAAATAGTGATGAGAATATGGACCGGGGTCCTGTGATGTTCACTAGTGATGTCTCTCTCCCAAAACACGATAAAACTGCTATGCGAGGTAAACAAATTACAGATGGGCAATTGAGAGGATTATAAATGCACCGCAATGCTAACTATGCTACAAAAGAAAGGAAGATGCTCATAAGAATGGGCAGTACGCCAAAATAAGTAGACTAAAATCCATCTGTATCTACTAATAATTATCCACCTTGAGATATATATCTAGAACATGTCGCAGGTATTAAGTTGCGAGCCCCACCCAAAGTGTAAACCCAAAGCAACGGACAACTGCATTAAAAATAACTTTGCATAAAGTAAAAAAATCCTTGCAAACGCGGTTACAAGCACCGTTGTTTTTCCCCCTTGTGGCCACAACGCATCCCCTAGACTCATGTTTCTGTCACTCAAGTGTGTCATCAGGTGGCATGTACCCACAATCGAGAATAACGTTCCCTCTTGGATTCACTACCTACTAGTTGGCCAAAGCAATAAACAGCAACGGAGAACATGCAAGAATTACTTAGGAACGAAAATATAAGAGATAAAAACAAAATATATTACTCTATCACGATCTGAACATAATCTCATAATCCATCAGATCCCATCAAACTCAGCATAGAAACAATAGAAGAATTACATATGTGCCTCGATCATGTAGGGAAGCTCACGAGGTCTAAAGCATTTAGAACAAAGAGGGGAGGAGAACATCACATATCTACTGATCACGGACCCATGGTCCAAAGAAAACTATTCACAACACATCTGGGAAGCGTCCATGGTGGAGGAGAAGCTCCTGGAGGTCGATCCTCCCTCCGGCAGGGTGCCGGGAATGGTCCCGACGGTGCTCCCGATCTTGGAAGCGCGGCGGCGGCTGAACAGAGGAGAGTTTGCGAAATAGGGTTCTGTCTCCGGAGTTTCCCCGTGACGGAGAATAAATAGGCGAAGGGGGCAGCCAGGGGGGTCACTAGGGGTTCAGGCCCCCCCCTGGCGCGGTCAGGCCCCTGGCCGCGCCAGGTGTCTAGGCGGACACCTTGTGGTGGCCCTCTGGCCCCACTTTGCTGATTCTGAAATGCTCCGTTGCGCTGATTTTTTATCGATTTTTCCTGAATTTTTGGAGCATTTTTAATATGCGGGAAAACAGGAATAGAAAAACAGCAGAAAATAGGAACTGGAACTGGTGTGCACTGAGTTAGTAGGTTAGTCCAAATATGATAAAACGTGTATGAAAGTGTATCTAGATCATAGCAATATCACACAAAACATGCATGGAACGAGCAGAAATTATCGATATGTTTGAGACGTATCAACATCCCCAAGCTTAATTCCTGCTCGTCCTCGAATAGGTAAATGATTATAAACATAATTTCTGTGGTGACATGCTAGTAACCATATAAGACCTTTGAAAAGTAAAGAAATCAAGGTATGTGATTCAATTCAAGTCATAACGTTCGAGAGTCTATATTAGCACTGAAAAAAGCAACAAAAGAACATTAGGTGCAAGAGCTCTCGCTGTCCGTGACTCGAATGTCTCCAAATGGTGTTTGCGTGCAAGAAGGGGGATAGGGAATACGAGAAAAAATATATATTTTTGAGAACTCAATAAACTAAAGTTTCACACTTGGTATTCTTTGGAATCTTATCTTGACTCGTCCCCAGACCACTAGAAAGGTACAACTCAATTTGATCCACTCCTTTTCGATATATTGAGCACTCATGCAATGGATGAGCGTAAGCACGAAAGTTGACACTTAGGATGGCAAAGACAAAATATGGTGGAGGAAGACAAAAAGGTGAGAAAGGCTCACATAAATGAGGACGATCATATTCGAGAAGGCCAAATGATAGATATGATGTGAGGAGTAGGGATTGCCATGCAACAGATGCACATATGAGCTGAAAAAGCTCTCCAATGTAACTAGTTGGGGTGCATGTAACTTACTCTCTCATGAAGACGTAGAGATCTTTTGAGGAGGCTCATCCTTCGAATATGCAAGCCAAGTTCTATAGTGTGAAGGTCCCCACATTGCTATATGAATGATCATCTCTATGGAGTATAGGGATAAGAGGGAGTACTAGTGTGGATCTTTCAAAAGGATACTAGTGTTGCCCCTTTCTCTCTTTTTATTTACTTTTTCTATTTTTTATCTATTTTTTTGTATTTTTTGGTGGCCTCAATGGCTCTTTCTATATAACTCTCATTTGTCCTCTTTGGGATCTTTTATTTTGTCCACTTTGGGATCTTTTCCTCACTTAAGGGAAACACTCTAATTTACAAGAGGGTATAGAAGATCTTTAACACTTTACAAGGTACTCAAATCATAAAGAAGATGTAGCTATCATGATGTATGCAATGTATGCCACTGGCAGTGTAGCAGGAACATGTATGACATGAAGATCAAGTCATGAAGAGGTGGATGTTGCATGGCAATATATCTCGGAAAGGCTATGGAAATGCCTTGATAGGTAGGTATGGTGGCTATTTCGAGGAAAGATGTAAGGATGTTTATGATGACAGAGCGTATCATGCCAAGGGTTTGGATGTAAAGGCGAAGGTGGACGCCAACTCTCGGAATGAGAAGAAGGCAATGCACGGCATAGGAGAGGCTAGCAAATATGAGGAGGTGGAAGTGTCAACTTTCAATACATACATTAGTCCGAAGAACTCATGCACTTATTATCGGTAACTCTCAATCTAATGAGGAGGTTCACAAAGAAACAAGTACCCCGAGGAGGAGTATATGGGGTTTGGTTATCCATGCACATCCTCGACTCATGGTACGTGAGTGTACTCTAATATTCGATCCCTCCAAAGATTAGCGATCCATATAGTAGCTAGAGTTCTCAACTCGTTTTGTAGGTTTTGAAAATAAACACGGATTGCCCAAAATACGACACCTATCACTAATAGGCTAAAGCTCCAGACACCAATAGTTCAAACATTACTCACATCAATACCTCAAAAATATTGCAAGTTACTACTAAAATTAAATAGCAACCTCAATTACGTACTCCCAAAACAACACAGAACTCAGTGCAACAACCAACTCTCTTAACAAGATAAACATGAAAACTAAAGACAGTTCCAGCAATAAATTAAACTAAATCCAAAGATCTTGCTAAACAGAAACTAAAACTTAAACTAAACATGGCAGTAGCTACGAAAAGATAAAGAACACACAACAGTAAAAAGATAGGCATGAAGAATCATATGATGTGTTCTAGATTTGGAAAGTGGAGCATGTTTCTCTCCCACACAAAGTAAGATGGGGTCTAACTTGTTATGAACAGAAAGCAAAGCTAAAGAAAACTAAAAATAAAACCTAAGAGCGAGACGCTCCAAGCATAGGGCATAACGCATGAAGTGATAAAAATATAGTGAGACGAAGGACGAACTGATGATTGTTGATGGAGAAGGGGATGCGTGGGGCATCCCCAAGCATAGACGCTTGAGTCTCCTTGAATATTTATTGGGGATGCATGGGGGAATCCCCAAGCTTGAGCGCTTGACACTGCCGGATCTTCTTTCATCATCTTCCATCGCACACTTGCAAACTCCCTTCATACATAACTCATCATAAGCTGATTAGAGAGGTTAGTACCCATAAAAAATATTTTTCCCCACTGGATATAAAGATATTCTTGAAGAGCTACTGTTTATCAAGATTGCCAAAAGGTTTTTGCAAAGAAAAATGAAGCTTAAGGTTTGCAAAAGTTAGGAGAGACAAAACGTGGAAGAATTTGTGAAAAACAAAACAACATGTAGTAAAGAATTTTTTAGGGGTACTTCTGCAACTCAAATAAAAAAATCAGAACATACGAAATTTCTGTGATTTTATAGAGCATGCTGTGTAAAATATTCAGCTCAAAAAGATGAACTGGTGATTTGATCCAATTTTTCCTGTCACGAAGATAGAATTTGTTTTCTGGACAGCATGTCGCAACTTTCACTTCCCTTGCCATATGAGGCTATAACTTGGCACAAAGCTTGAAAATAAAGATACAATGATGTTGCTACAGTAGTAACAATCATGAAGACCACTAAAAATAGAAGTAAAAACATCTTGGGTTGCCTCCCAACAAGCGCTTTCTTTTACGCCTTTAAGCTAGGCATAAGGCAAAAGAAGAATCAAGTTTTATCAAGAGAAAGAGAATTGCTAGCCCGTGTAACGGACTCAAAAGGTAACTTGATTTTATTTCTAGGGAAGTGTTCCATCCCCTTTTTGAGAGGGAATTGAAATTTTATATTCCCCTCTTTCATGTCAATAATAGCACCAATGATGCGGAGAAAAGTACGTCCCAAAATAATTGGACATAAAGGTTCACACTCTATATCCATAATAATGAAATCAATAGGAATATAGTTGTCATTGACAATGGTAAGAAAATAGTCGATCTTCCCCAAAGGTTTCTTTACATAAGAGTCGACAAGACGAACACCAAAAGAACAAGAATCAAAAGGTTTCAATTCAAACATATCATACATTCTTTTGGGCATGACGGAGGTACTAGCTCCAACGTCACATAAAGCATAGCAAGAGAAGTTATTTAATTTAATTTTGATCATAGGGTTCCAACCATCATCTAGCTTCCTAGGTATGGAGGCTTCTATCCTAAGCTTCTCCTCCCTAGCTTTGATGAGAGCATTTGTGACATGCTCCATGAAGGCAAGATTAAGTGTGCTAGTGTGGGGGTCTCTAGACATTTTGTGTAGCAAGCTAATAACTTCTGAGAGTGTGCAACTATCAAAATCAATATCACTACTATCAAAGGTGGTAGTACTGTCATCTAGGCTCACTTGTTTGAAACCCACTATATTCATAGGAGTTTCTTCTTCTATGGTTGAGGTATTAGAATCACCATTAATAGGTCCAATGGTACCAGGAGTGCATTGGGTGCTAATAGTTTCGGTATCCTCAACAATTTCTATAGTGGCAACTGTGTGGTGTGTAGGAAGGCTCTTAATTCTATCCTCTTCCTCTTTTTCTCTAGCCCATCTTTCCTTAAGTTTAGCCATCATCCTAATATTTTCATTAATTTGTAATTGGATAACATTAATAGGAGTGGCCTTGTTCTCTTCAAGGGGAGAGGTTCTCATTTTTAACATCTCAACATCAAGGGCTACACTGTCTACCTTCAAACAAAGATTATCTAATTTAGCTAGCTTTTCTTCCACATTCTTGTTGAAGGATTTTTGGGTAGTGATAAAGGCATGTTTTCTAATTCAGAAGTGGGGTACTTGTTGCTAGGGTAAGTGTTGTTGTTCCCATAAGTGGATGGAAACGGTCTAGGATTACTAGCAAAGTTGCCCCTATAAGAATTATTATTAAAGTTGTTACTAGCAATGAAGTTCACATCTACTTGTTCCTGAGCAACCAAAGAATTTAAAGGAACATCATGAGGATCAATAGAGGGTTGCTTGCTAAGTACATACATAATTAAATCAACTTTATCAGTTGGGGAGGTAATTTCCTCGACAGAATTTACCTTCCTACCTATTGGAGCGTGTTCGGTGTTCCATTGGGAATAGTTGGTCATCATATCATCGAGGAGTTTTCTGGCAGCACCGAGTGTATTTGACATAAAGGTTACTCCCGCGGCCGAATCTAACAGGTTCCCTGAGGTAAAGTTCAAGCCTGCATAAAAAGTCTGGATAACCATTGACGGGGATCAACACCGGCAAATCCAATGGTCAAGGACCCTGGGTTATTCATAGAGATGGCACAGGTTGGACGATACTCATCGGCTAACAGGAGAATGTAAGGCCCGATATGCGGTACTGTTCCAGATCTAGATGTTTCCATCCAGATCCGGGGAAGAAGCACATATCAGTCCCACCGCGACATATGACAAAGCCAAATGCCCCGGATTTTCAACATGATATCACAACATTGCAACTACAAGGATACAACATCTCATACAATCGGCATACAACTGCCTTAAATACATTACATCAGCGGAAGATACATGTCTGAGTACAGACTACAAGCAAATGCCTACTGGCAAAGAGAAAAACATCGATCCCCATAACCACACGGGTCCAGGCCCTCCGCCGGGATCTGCCTAACTAGTCGTCGTCGAGTCTCGACGTGAAACGTCGATCACCATACCTGTTGTCGATCAAGAACCCTGAAAAGAGTTTGGGGGTAGTATCATGAGTACAGAAGTACCCAACATCCAACTGTAGTGGTCAAGTGACCCAGCAAGGACTTCATCACTCGTCATTCTAGGACAACTAGTAGTTTACGGTAAGGATGGGGTAAGTGGTGAGGTTGCTGCCGCACTAGCATTTATGAAGTTGCTAATGATCTAGAGAGTGAGATAAGAAGCCAAGCATTCGATGAGGAATCGCCTCCAACAAGTCTTCTATCAACTACTTACGCAAGCATAACACCTATCCTATCCTTGTCCTCCTCTTCGCATCCCAACAAAGAAGAAGCAATCAAGGCACACACACCCGTTGATCAAGTTATGTTAAGATTATCTCAGTTGTTGTTGTCTATGAACAAGGAGTAGATCTCAAGTCATCCATAACCGTGGACATGGCTTCTCGAAAAGATTTAACCCTGCAGGGGTGTACCAACTGCCCATTACAAAGCTCCGCACGCACGCCCATCAATCTCATTTTCTACCCATGATAGGTAACCATTTTATGATTTAGTCCCAAGAGATCCGGAACGACAGGTCCCTCTAACTAACAATGCAAAAATCTGGGTGGCCCCCGGTGAGTTGACATCCAACTCAAAAGCCGGCCGCGCTCTCGAATTGTCCTCTACCATCTGGACGAGGTCGGGTTAGCTACCCAAACAGATGTGTGCAGCCCCCTAGCTCCTTGGGGTGGACCAACAAAGAAACCATGTCTCAGCTGGCCCAAGTTGTTTTAAAGAATATCTGCCAGGAGCGACCCAACAGACACACACACGGTTTTCAAATGGTAAATCAGCTTGGGCCACAACTAAAAATGTTTGAAGCTAGGTAGGTAAGAAAAGGGGACCCCATAAAATCCCACACGCAGTTAGGCACGCTCAGTCTTAAAACCAATACCCAGAACTCAGGTCCTAGGTGACTCGAATGGAACAAAGCGTCGAGGCAGGATAGCCTAGACCTTCCATCCTTCGTCGAATATAGTCAACATTTATAATAATCATATCATCAACAACAATAATAATAATGTGATATCCCAAACCAAGGAGTAACAGGGTAACATCGTAGCATCCTAAGCATGCATACTAAGGAGGGGCTGAGCAACGAGCAAATAGCAACATAGCAGTACAAGGTTTGCTGGGAAGGGACGTGGCTGTATCGGTTTGAAAGAGGCTGTCAACATGTGGTAGGATCAAACATCGAACCTAACCTAGACTAGCATGCAAACCGTTGGTTGAAATAGAATGGATCATAAGTAATGTATAGTCCTTGCCAGTTGATAAGTCGGGTTCCGAAGGTGTAGTTGATTGCAAGCTCGCAACGTCTCCGAGAGTACCCGCGGAAGCACACAAGACGGTAAACACTGGAAAGCAATCAACGAGCAAGCATCTATTACTACGAAGCAATCACGAGCAAGCATCAACAAGAAGGCAACACGAGACATCGCACCTACCGTCGAGAGCGGTTACTAACAGGTTAAGTGAAGTACTCGTCACACACAACGATACCGCATGTTTAGAATCGGTTCAAGTTATTTAGCTACAGGTGATCAACAAGGTTGTTAACATGGCAAAGCACAGAATAATGGCATAGCACACAAACCTGGCAAGAGGTGTAGCATAAATAAACTATCTAATCTAGTCACTTTAAGTGGGGGGTAAAACCTATACATGGCAAACTATTGCGGACCCCATGATATTTATTGCATTTGGTACTATTTTTCCCCTAAAAATACTTTATTATTTTTATTAGCAAGCAATAACAGCATAAACACAATCTACATGCAATTCTAGTCAAGTTACATATAAAGAACATTTTAATCGGAGCAACGGTTAAAAAGTTATTAAAGAAACAATTTACAGTTGCATGCGATGTAATTAGCAGTCAAACAGCATGTAAACAAATTCAAACATGACAAAGAGCAAAATTTTATTATTCTACACGAAAAACTAAGCAACTTTCATGTTTTACGCATCGCGATCCGAGCTACAGTTAAAAAGATACGGGCACCGCAAAAAAAAATACAATCTGCCAAAAATTAATAAAAACCTAGCAAAAAAAACTAAACCGGCCGAAACTGCCTCACCTAGTGGGCCAAGCCCAAGTCACAGGGGCGCACGGCTGGGCCGAGGTGCTGGGTTGGGGAGGCGTTGGCCAGCTGGGCCGTGGCTGGCGGGTCAGCCCACCACAGCAGCGCTGCTGGATCGGGACGAGGTCGTCCCCGCACGAGCGGGCGTGCTCTGGAGGCCACCAGCGGCAGCGCACTGGCCGGAACTCCAGCGAGGAAGCCGGGGGAGGCTGGAACGGAGCCGCGGCGGCTGGATCCGGGCGTTGGCGAGGACCTAGGGCGGCGCGATGAGGCGAGGTCCTAGGGCCGGCGTGGCACGAGCTTCTCGGGATTGCGTCTCCGTGGTAGCTCGAGGTGCTTCACAGGGAGAGAAGAGGGAGATCAGAGGAGAAGGGAGAGAGGAGAGGAGGCACGGGAAGGAGAGGGGCTCGCCTGAGGAGGCCGGCGCGGCGGCGCGCTCGCGGGCGGCGGCGGGCTGGCTGGAGGTGGCGGCCCGGCTTGATTGGGCGGCACGGGCGCGTCCACTTGAGAGAGAGGAGAGAGGTGGGTGCTGGGTGCGATCTGGGCCGTCAGATCTCCGGATTTGACGGTCCAGATCAGAGGATGGCTAGGGTTGCGAAAATTGAGGTCTATTGGGCAGATTTGGGGCATAAATAGGGGGGTGTCTGCAATTTTGGCTTATGGGAAACCCTAGAAATGGGGTGGGAGTGTGGTGGTCTTTATATAGCCCAGGTGGCTAGCAGTTTGCAAAAACATCCCCGGTTTTTCTCTCGCGCGCGCGGTGCTCACGTTTCTGACCGCCGGGGGTCTGCAGTACCTTCGATTCGGCTAAAACTTCGAACTGCGCGATCAGTGCGTCGAGCCGGCGGCGTTCACCTCGTGTTGGAACCGTTCCAAGAACACTTTCCGGCGCGCTATAAAAATAACCTGTTTAACTATTAAACGGGGTTTTTCGTTCCATTGGCTGCGGCTGGTATTGTGCGGTTTCGCGACGATGATCGGGTGAAACCCGGTGCCGCAAATGTTGAGTGTCAGGGTTGCAAGGGTCGGTCTCCGTCCGGTACGAGATAAGAGGGGGGAAAATAATCGCCGATCGATAAATCGGGGATGCAAACACCGCAAACAAATCAGACAATCAAATAATTCACGCAAAAAACAAAATTTTTAATTTTTGTGAAATCTGGGCTGTTACAATAAAACACCACCAACAAGGGATCTCGTCTCGAGATCCAGGACGATCCGGGGGAGAGGGGAATGGGGAAATAAGAGAGCCGACGATCTTCAATACCACCAACAAGGGACTCTGCTCCATGTCGAAAGATAAACTCCGTCGAGATACTTTTCCGCAGAGAGACGACATCGTCGAAAAAAAAACGAATCCATCAGTGACAAGAGGAAGAACGATCGCGAAAACCAGATCAAGGGATAGTGATTTTCGATGCAAGTCGTAAAAACACCGGGCAAAAGGAGGGATGGCAATGGATGACCCAGATGATATCCGAATCCGGAGAAGCTAAAGGTACTACAGGAATTCCCAAACCTGAGATCGGAATCGAGACAATACGTTGCAAGCAAGGCATTGTAACGATTTCGATACTCCACACACTCGAGATCCTAGAGTTTGAAAGGGGATGGGACGAGAATTAAAAAACTTACGACACTTGTCCTGACCAGAGCAAGGGTAAGGAGAAAAAGATTCCTACTCTCCGATACTAACTTAGTAACTACAAAATAGTTTTTGTCTAGACTCGACTTCAGCCAGAAAAGTGGTCCTATGGTCGGTAAGGCTCTGATACCAAGTTGTAAGGCCCGATATGCGGTACTGTTCCAGATCTAGATGTTTCCTTCCAGATCCGGGGACGAAGCACATATCGGTCCCACCGCGACATATGACAAAGCCATATGCCCCGGATTTCCAACATGATATCACAACATTACAGCTACAAGGATACAACATCTCATACAATCGGCATACAACTTCCTTAAAAAGATTACATCAGCAGAAGATACATGTCTGAGTACAAACTACAAGCAAATGCCTACTGGCAAAGAGAAAAACATCGATCCCCATAACCACACGGGTCCAGGCCCTCCGCCGGGATCCGCCTAACTAGTCGTCGTCGAGTCTCCACCTGAAACGTCGATCACCATACCTGTTGTCGATCAAGAACCCTAAAAACGGTTTGGGGGTAGTATCATGAGTACAGAAGTACTCAGCATCCAACTGTAGTGGTCAATTGACCCAGCAAGGACTTCATCACTCGTCATTCTAGGACAACTAGTAGTTTACGGTAAGTATGGGGTAAGTGGTGTGGTTGCTGCCGCACTAGCATTTATGAAGTGGCTAATGATCTAGAGAGTGAGATAAGAAGCCAAGCATTCGATGAGGAATCGCCTCCAACAAGTCTTCTATGAACTACTTACGCAATCATAACACCTATCCTATCCTTGTCCTCCTCTTCGCATCCCGACGAAGAAGAAGCAATCAAGGCACACACACCCGTTGATCAAGTTATGTTAAGATTATCTCAGTTGTTGTTGTCTATGAACAAGGAGTAGGTCTCAAGTCGTCCATAACCATGGACACGGCTTCTCGAAAAGATTTAACCCTGCAGGGGTGTACCAACTGCCCATTACAAGGCTCCGCACGCACGCCCATCACTCTCAGTTGCTACCCATAATAGGCAACCATTTTATGATTTTGTCCCAAGAGATCCGGAACGACAGGTCCCTCTAACTAACAACGCACAAATCCAGGTGGCCCCCGGTGAGTTGACATCCAACTCAAAAGCCGGCCGCGCTCTCGAATTGGCCTCTACCGTATGGACGAGGTCGGGTTAGCTACCCAAACAGATGTTGGCAGCCCCCTAGCTTCCTGGGGTGGACCAACAAAGAAACCATGTCTCAGCTGGCCCAAGTTGTTTTAAAGAATATCTGCCAGGAGCGACTCAACAGACAGACACACGGTTTTCAAAATGTAAATCAGCTTGGGCCACCACTAGAAATGTTTGAAGCTAGGTAGGTAAGAAAAGGGGACCCCATAAAATCCCACACGCGGTTAGGCACGCTCAGTCTTAAAACCAATACCCGGAACTCGGATCCTAGGTGACTCGAATGGAACAAAGCGTCGAGGCGGGATAGCCTAGACCTTCCATCCTTCGTCGAATATAGTCAACATTAATAATAATCATATCATCAACAACAATAATAATAATGTGATATCCCAAACCAAGGAGTAACAAGGTAACATCGTAGCATCCTAAGCATGCATACTAAGCAGGGGCTGAGCAACGAGCAAATAGCAACATAGCAGTACAAGGTTTGCTGGGAGGGGACATGGCTGTATCGATTTGAAAGAGGCTGTAAACATGTGGTAGGATCAAACATCGAACCTAACCTAGACTAGCATGCAAACCGCTGGTTGAAATAGAATGGATCATAAGTAATGTATAGTCCTTTCCTGTTGATAAGTCGGTTCCGAAGGTGTAGTTGATCGCAAGATCGCAACGTCTCCGAGAGTACCCGCGGAAGCACACAAGACGGTAAACACTGGAAAATAATCAACGAGCAAGCATCTATTACTACGAAGCAATCACGAGAAAGCATCAACAAGAAGGCAACACGAGACATCGCACCTACCGTCGAGAGTGGTTACTAACAGGTTAAGTGAAGTACTCGTCACACACGACGATACCGCACGTTTAGAATCGGTTCAAGTTATTTAGCTACGGGTGATCAACAAGGTTGTTAACATGGCAAAACACAGAAGCATGGCATAGCACACAAACCTAGCAAGAGGTGTAGCATAAATAAACTATCTAATCTAGTCACTTTAAGTGGGGGTAAAACCTATACATGGCAAACTATTGCGGACCCCACGATATTTATATCATTTGGTACTGTTTTGCCCCTAAACATATTTTATTATTTTTATTAGCAATCAATAACAGCATAAACACAATCTACATGCAATTCTAGTCAAGTTACATATAAAGAACATTTTAATCGGAGCAACGGTTAAAAAGTTATTAAAGAAACAATTTACAGTTGCATGCGATGTAATTAGCAGTCAAACAGCATGTAAACAAATTCAAACATGGCAAAGAGCAACATTTTATTATTCTACACGAAAAACTAAGCAACTTTCATGTTTTACGCATCGCAATCCGAGCTACAGTTAAAAAGATACGGGAACCGCAAAAAAAATACAATCTGCCAAAAATTATTAAAAACCTAGAAAAAAAAACTAAACCGGCCGAAACAGCAGCTAACAGGCCTAAACAGGCACAGGAAGAGGGTACTAAACGTCGCCTACAGGCTTAACTTAGCAGATCTGGATCATTGGGCCAGCCCAACAAACAGATCAAAAAAAACGAAAAAGAAACTGCCTCACCTAGTGGGCCAAGCCCAAGTCGCAGGGGCGCGCGGCTGCGTCGAGGTGCTCGGTTGGGGAGGCGTTGGCCAGCTGGGCCATGGCTGGCGGGTCAGCCCACCACAGCAGCGCTGCTGGATCGGGACGAGGTCGTCCCCGCACGAGCGGGCGTGCTCTGGAGGCCACCGGCGGCGGTGCACTGGCCGGAACTCCGGCGAGGAAGCCGGGGCGCAGGCGGGGAAGGCTGGAACGGAGCCGCAGCGGCTGGATCCGGGCGTTGGCGAGGACCTAGGGCGGCGCGATGAGGCGAGGTCCGAGGGCCGGCATGGCACGAGCTTCTCGGGACTGCGTCTCCATGGCGGCTCGAGGTGCTTCACAGGGAGAGAAAAGGGAGATCATAGGAGAAGGGAGAGAGGAGAGGAGGCACGGGAAGGAGAGGGGCTCGCCTGAGGAGGCCGGTGTGGCGGCGCGCTCGCGGGCGGCGGCGGGCTGGCCGGAGGCGGCGGCTCGGCTGGATCGGGCGGCGCGGGTGCGTCCACGAGAGAGAGAGGAGAATGGTGGGTGCTGGGTGCGATCTGGGCCGTCGGATCTCCGGATCTGACGGTCCAGATACGAGGATGGCTAGGGTTGCGAAAATTGAGGTCTATTGGGCAGATTTGGGGAAAAAACAGGGGGGTGGCTGCAATTTTGGCTTAGGGGAAACCCTAGAAATGGGGTGGGAAGTGTGGTGGTCTTTATATAATCCAGGTGGTTGGCAGTTTGCAAAAACATCCCCGGTTTTTCTCTCGCGCGCGCGGTGCTCACGTTTCGTACTGCCGGGGGTCCGCAGTACCTCCGATTCGGGTAAAACTTCGAATTGCGCGATCAGCGCGTCGAGCCGGCGGCGTTCACCTTGCGTTGGAACCGTTCCGAGAATACTTTCCAGCGCGCTATAAAAATAACCCGTTTAACTATTAAACGGGGTTTTTCGTTCCGTTGGCTGCGGCTGGCCTCGTGCGGTTTCGCGATGATGATCGGGGGAAACCCGGTGCCGCAAATGTCGAGTGTCAGGGTGTCAAGGGTTGGTCTCCGTCTGGTACGAGATAAGAGGGGAAAAAATAATCGCCGATCGATAAATCGGGGATGCAAACACCGCAAACAAATCAGACAATCAAACAATTCACGAAGAAAACAAAATTTTTAATTTTTGTGAAATCTGAGCTGTTACAGAGAAGCACTACCTGCTCGATATTATTGTGTGAGAGGGCGATTACAGTGGAGGCCAAGGCGAGTTCTTGCAAGGCTAGGATGAGTAGATGCGTATCGAGTTGATCTGGACGTCTCCCCTCCCAGCCTTTATATACTAGGTAGGTCTCAAGGAGTCCATACTAGGTTACAGAGAAGATTTCCTAGTTCTAGTCTTGCCTTGTACGCCAAGTTGCACCTTCCATATTAGTCGCGGACTCCTACGTCGGTTCCTGGTTGGGCCAATCGCGGGCTTGTCGTAGCTTCCCAGCGGGCCTTCTGTCTTCATATGCACCAAGTAGTCAGGAGTTGTGGGATGACCCCCCCCCCCCCCGTCAGTAGCCCCCGAGTGCCTGGGGGACTCGAAGAGTCGCGCAGGGTCTCGAATTCATCTGCGCTTTATTGTTTGTAAGCGTGCCATCGCCACGGGTCGCTGGCAGTTTTGAGCCATGAAAATATCTGTTTCGAGGGATTGCTAAGCTGAAAGGGCCCAAGGAGTCGACTGGTCGAGCCTTGGTGAACTGTTCTAGTGACAATACCACAGTAGCCCAATCAAGCTGACTTGCATTGTCCTGCTGCTTGATGACGTATGATTAGGATTGATTTTTTTTGATCCGTCGCGTCTTCTGGACTGTCATGATGATGGTTTGGTCGTCGTGCACCCTGTTGCCTGTTGGGTTTCCGAGACTTGTATGGGAAACAAGAAGGATTTGACGCGTCCTGTAAGTAACACTGACCGTGTGAATGCATCTTTTTCTTGGAATTCGTAACGCCTGGCCCAACGGTCTTTGATGCAAGGATGACGCCGCCTGAGCTTCCGCGTGCTTTTCCTGGTTTGCCCTTGGATTGCGCTATAAATACTTCTGTGGTTGCCCATCCTTGGCATCCATTCTTCGCATCTTTCTCTTCTTCTTCATATGGCGCCCACGCGTGGTAGAGGTGTGGCTGGGCAAGGTCGTGGTCGCCGTGGTCGTGGTGGCCGCACGCCTCGTTCTTCACGGGGTGGACGCCATGGTACCACGTTGGTGCCTTCTTCCTCTTCCTCCATGGAGGAGGGTTTTTGGCGCTATGACTTTATTTTGCGTGTTCTTAGCCGGGATGCTGCCCGGATTCCACTTCCCTTCTCGTTTGCTTCCATTGCTTCTGAGCGTAACTTGAGGGG
Source organism: Bromus sterilis (assembly GCA_950022295.1). Lineage (NCBI taxonomy): Eukaryota > Viridiplantae > Streptophyta > Magnoliopsida > Poales > Poaceae > Bromus > Bromus sterilis. The sequence continues at coordinate 108,952,627 of OX465596.1, read as the reverse complement.
CCTCTGGTTCCTTCTTCACGGATGTGCTCGCTCTTCTTCTTGGGTGGAGCTGGCGACTGATAGTTCATCCTTGATTTTCCTTGGGCTTGGCTGGAGGGCGTCTTCTCGTCAGTTGAATCTGCGCAGTGGAGATAGCCTTTGCTGTCATTTTGATGGCGAAGATACTGTTATTATCCGTGCATTTGATGCTGGTGGCAACCGTCTGGATCCATACTGTGGGGAAATGAGCAGTGATTCTGATAGATCGAGTGGTGGTTCGCCTGCTTCTCTCGTGTCTTCATCTTCAACTGATCCCTCAAGCGATGGTGTTTGCTCTTCTAGCTCTAAGAAGAACTGGACGTCAAACCAATCGTCAAGCGGCGGCGTCAGTAGGCGAGGCACCTTGTAGAACTGGAAGGCGGTGACCTTGTCGAACTGGAGAACGGCGAGCTTCTTCTTCACCGGCTGAGTTGCTACTTTGTCTGTGGTGATGCCCGTCAGGTGGTGGCACGAAAGTGCCAATTATCTCGGCATGAGCACACATGTAGAAGCTGTATGTAGCCCGTCTTGCAGTTCCACAGGTCCTTCTGTAGCGACAAACTGTCGTTTCGACTTCTTTGTAATGTGAAAGTCTTCGACTCCTTTGTAATGAGAATGTCTTCGACTCCTTTGTAATGAGAATATCTTCGACTCCTTTGTAATGAGAATGTCTTCGATTATTTGTGATGAGAATATCTTCTCAGGTGCGGACCAGTGCTCCTGATGGGAGTAGCCCCTCAGGCTGCGTTTGATTTGCAGAATCAAGCGCAGACTTTACAAATTTTTGTCTCACTGTTTTGTAGTTGTCTTTGAATTTTTCCAAGTTTGGATCGGGTGCGCGTCAGCGCTCCCGATGGGAGTAGCCCCCAAGTCTTTAGGCGATCTCTTGCGATCGGGTGAAGACTAAAGAATCGTGCGTTTTTTATGCAGATTTCTTTTGCCTGAGCTTTGTTGATGGCGAGGGTCTTGCGTTTTTGGCCTCCCGATGGCTGTAGGCATGGTCGCTTTTCCAGCGAGGATAGCGTCTCTCGGGGGAGTTTTAGGCTCGAGCCCCCGAGTGCTTTTCAGTAAAGGTCGCTTTTGCGAGGATAGCGTCTCTCGAGGGGAGTTCTATGCTCGAGCCCCCGAGTGCTTGTAGGTAAAAGTCGCGTTTGCGAAGATAGCGTCTCTCGGGGGGAGTTCTAGGCTCGAGCCCCCGAGTGCTTGTAGGTAAAAGTCGCATTTGCGAAGATAGCGTCTCTCGGGGGGAGTTCTAAGGTCGAACCCCCGAGTGCTTGCAGGTAAAAGTCGCGTTTGCGAAGATAGCGTCTCTCGGGGGGAGTTCTATGCTCGATCCCCCGAGTGCTTTTAGGATGTTTTTGTGCAACATTGTTTTATTCCTTCGAATTTTTACATGAGGTTCCGATCGGTGCTGCCGCCGATGTCTTGATAGAGTCTAGAGGACTATGGGTAGAACAGATGCAGGTTCGCAACGTTCCATGGATTTCCCACATCTTCGTTGGTCTTCGGATTCTTCAATCTGTATGCTCCTCCTCCTATGACTTCCGAGATGATGAACGGCCCTTCCCATTGTGGGGCAAGTTTGTGCACTTTTTCTTGTATTAGCCATAGCACAAGGTCTCCTTTGTTGAACGATCTAGTCCGCAGGCGACAGCTTTGATAGTTGCGCACCTTGTCCTGGTATCCTTCAGATTTTGTGATGGATGTGTCTCGTGCTTCGTCTGCTACGTCTTTGTCGTTCTGCAATGCTTCTTCCTCTTCGTACCCTGAGATTCTGGGTGCTCCGAATTTTAATTCGTGCGGCAGCACTGCTTCTGCCCCGTATACCAAGAAGGGTGTATACTGGGTCGAGCTGTTTGGGGTGGTTCGCAGGCTCCATAGGACTGCGGGGAGCTCTTCTATCCAGTTTCCTGCTTCTTGTTCGAGTGGTGCCAGGAGTCTCTTATGTATTCCTCCGCATACTAAGCCGTTTGCTTTCTCCACTTGGCCATTGGACTGCGGGTGTGCGACTGATGCGTAGTTTATTTTGATGCCCAGTTCCTGGCAGAAGTTATGGAACTCTGCTGCTGTGAAGTTTGTACCGTTGTCTGTGATGATGTTGTGTGGTACTTCGAATCTGAAGATGATTGACTTAATGAAGTTGACTGCCGTGAGGGCCGTTGAGCTGGTGATTAGTACTGCTTCGATTCACTTGGTGAACTTGTCTACTGCGACAAGTAGGTGTGTTCGTCCTCCTTTTGATGATTTCTTGAGTGGGCCCACCATGTCGAGTCCCCATGTGGCAAATGGCCATGATAATGGTATGGTTTTGAGTTCCGATGCTGGGGCGTGCGGACTGCTGGCAAACTTTTGGCAGGCGATGCAACGCCGTACGATATCCTCTGCATTTCTCATAGCGGTCGGCCAGTAGAAACCTGCTCGAAAGGCTTTTTCCACGAGTGCTCGAATGCTGGCATGATGCCCACAGGTGCCTTCGCGAATCTCGAGTAGTAGGGCTTTGCCGTCTTCTTCTTCTATACACTGTTGGAGGACCTGAGAGATGATGCGCTTGTAGAGCTTTCTATTGATTATTGTGAATGCTTTAGATCGTCGACTGATCCGTTGGGCTTCTGCAACGTCTTGTGCTAAAGTGCCTTCGACTAGGAATCGAAGGAAGGTGTCAGAACCCTCTGTTAGGTAATGTTCTAGGATCAAGTAACCTTGCATCATGTCAAATTTTCAGAGGAAATCAACTTCAAAATCCAAATGGGAGAAGGAACACCCCCCAGATGAATTAATTCAAAACGCCAGATAAAAATCTTCTCCAAAAATTCATGTTAGATTTTTGAAAAGTCTTATAAATGAGTGTGATCACATATCAAGTGATGTGGGACCCATCCCATGCTCATAGATTTTTCAAATAATCAAACAGTGCCTTGGAATTAAAGAAATACCCCTATTTTATTTAAGATTCAAATTATTTGAATTTTAAAAATGTTGAAATTTTATGAGTGGCTAGTCGATATTATTATGAGGCCACATAAAAAATTTCAGCATTTAATAAAATGTTTAGCTATTTATTTTAGCTAAACAGAAAAAATGTCAGAAAAGGAAAATAGAAAAGAAAGCAGAAAACCCTTACCTGGTGCCCAGGCGAAGACGGCCCACCCCAGCCCAGCCGGCCCACAGGGGCAGGGGCGTCTTCTTCCCCCTCCCGCACCTCCATGCTGCTCGGTGGAATGCCACCGAGCTAGCCGGGGACGACACGTCGCCGTCGAGGAGCTTCCAGGCCTCCCCGTGGCTTCTTCTCGCACCTGGAGACTCCCCGCAGCCTCCGCAGTCCATTCCCCCCCTCCACGAGCTCCCTCCCCTCCACTCTCGCCCGTTTCGTCGTCGCCCGAGAAGAACGCCGGAGCGCCGTCGAGCCCCTGCGTGGCCACCGTGCCCTAGAGCTCAAGCCAGCAAGTCCACCGTGCTCCTCGTCGTCGTCTTCATCGACCTGCGAAAGGAATCGGAGCAGGACGCCTCCACGAGCTCGCTAGCTTCGTCGTCTTCATCGCCGGCCGCCGTGGATCGACTTCAAATTCCGGCAGCTCTAGCGCCTCCCCGAGCAAGCCACCACTCCAGATAGATTTAGGGTGAGCTCATGGCCGGAACCCCTCACTTCTCCCCCTCGTTTGCTTCCTCTAGCCGGATCCGCCATGGACGCAGGAGCTCGTCGCCGCCATGGTCGTCGTCCTCCTCGCTCCAGTGCTCGTCGTGAACCCCCAGTGCACGCGTTTGACTCCTGCACGTGCTAGCGTTCGAACGAGCCCCGAATCAACTCCAACCGTGCACCACAACGTCATCTACGACCTCACCGGTTCTCTGTTTCCGCCGGAGTCGTCGCCGTCGTCGCTCCCGACCTCCCCGTGACCCCCTGTTACTTCCAGACGACGCGGAAGACCTCCAGGAGCAAGCCGGTGCCCTCCGTTTCCCCTCCCGTGGCCGGAATAGTGATCCCGTGCAGCGCCGCCGCGACTCCAGTCGCCGACGTTTAGCCGTCGGTGGATTAGCCCCTAAGCACTTGGCTAATGACCCCTTGGGTCACTGACCAGTGGGCCCAGTGGCTTAATTAAGCCACTGGATTAACTTAACCCACGGGTTAATTAACCCAGCCACTGACAGGGTGGCCCCACATGTCAGCCGCCCCCCTGACGTCAGCACTTGCGCAATAAATCGTTTTATGAATTTCCAGAAAATCAAAATGAATTAAAAGAATTCCAGAAATTCCAGAAAATACCCCAAACTTTGGAAATTCATAGAAAATTCATATTAACTCCAAATTGGACAAATAATATATGAAAAATGATCAGGAGAAAATTATCTTTCCAAATATGCAACTTTCAACTCTGTTTGAGTTGAATTTAAAATGTGATCAGTAGCATTTGCTATTTGATTTAAATGGAATTAAATCAAATTCAAATCAAATTTTTTTTTGCAACTTGAACCATGGCAACATGCTACATTTCAATCACACATCAGAGGCATATCATACACATTTGAAGTTGTTTCAAAATGATCAAACTAGATCACATATAACTTGGTTAATGTTGAATTCAAATGTGGAGTTTGAATTTGCAATTCAATTTGCAATATACTCCATTTAAATGGAATGATCAACACATCAGTGCCATGAACATCACCTTTTCAATATTATTCATGTGATTGTGCATTGTACATTCTGTTGATCCTATGATTGTCATGTTGCTGATAGACGTGGAGCCGGAGACCGAGGTCACCCCCTATGTTGAAGACCCCGAACCCGAACCTCGTCAGCAAGGCAAGCAAACCCCCATTGATCATGTCGATAAAATCCCATTTCCCTCTCATGTCTCTCTTATGCATTGTTTAGGATGATCACCATGCTTCGTTTCTACCGCATAGATGAACCCATTCCTTTGCATGACCTATCTTTTTGTCACAGTAGTAAGGAAACCACAATCCTAGCAAATGTAGGAGTTGTTTGATATCATGTGGCCCCTGCAATGTTACTGCTTATTGCATGCTTAGTTGATACCATGTTGTTACTGTGATGAGAGTCGGGATGGGAATGATCATGTTGATGATGGTAGAAAAGTGTTGGTGAATCGACCCTAATACAAGGTGAACGATGAGAGGCTGTGTAGGAGTACACAGTGGGTTGTCTCGTTGAACACCGCCCTAGTACGAGTTCTTGTGTGGTGATCCAAGATGAAGAGTACAACCACACATTGGGCTCACTGACCCCTCTCAACTTACTAACTCATCCCTTTCGATGTCCAGATGTCGCAATAGTTCGGAGTTCTGGTAGGTCTATGGCCTGGATGCTAAGTGAGAGAACGGCTCATCCGAGACCGGCTTATGCACCACGCACACATCACTTGGGTCCACTTCGGTAAACCGGCCGGGTTCACGATTGTGGTAACCAACCCAAGTAGGCGGCTTTCTCGGACTAGATCGGCTATGAGGTAACAGTTGTGGTGAGCATCCTCGCTGGCACCCCTTGAATGGTGTCGAGATCAAAGGCGGTAAATGATGATCATGTGTGTGTAGCGGTACACCCTTGCAATGTTAACAAAACTATTCGAATAGCCGCGTCCACGGTTATGGACTGCTTGGAAAGCTTAGCTTGATTACTAGATAACTTAAACCGGATACTTCTAAAACACACCAAGATAAGTGTGAGTTCCATGGCGTGCTTTCTCGTGGGGAAGTCGAGGAAGGCACCATAGTGGTGTATTGATTGGAGAAAGTAGTGGACTCGTGTACGCTTCTTACCTCAAAGTCTGGTACTCGTAGTTCAGGATTAGCCAAGTCAAAGCTGGTATTTCTGCAAGTGAACCCCACCTCCCTTTACCTTGATACAGATGCATGAGTAGTATAGCTCCTATGTAAGTCTTGCTGAGTACGACTTTGTACTCACGTTTGCTTAATCTATGTTTTAGATGATGCCACTGACCCCGAAGGTGGCTTCTTCATCGAGCTGGACGACTGAAGACCAACTAGTCTAGTCCCAGTCAAACTCCTGGTTCCCTCGTGGAGGGCTTTGTGTTTAAATAAGGCTTCTTAAGCCATTTGTTAAACTTGTATGAACTCAAACATAATTTTCTTCCGCTTGTAATGTAATGTTGGATCACATGTATGTGATCTCTGTGTGCACTCTATAAGAGTTATCAATAAAATTGTACACTTTGTAGAGAATTGCAATGTTACCTGCTGTTCATACAAGGCATGTGTGCTGCGTGTATGTTTATAACATGCATGTCTTTGTATGGGTGTTCGAGACCTTAGTTGTGTTCTGGCTGGCGGTCTTTCATACACCAAGTGGCCCTTAAATGTGCGCAGCTTGGGGCATCGCGATGCGATTGTTCGAGACTCTGTCTCGTGCACACTTTGTGGTATGATCGAGCCCGCCCTAGACCCCGACTAAGTGATCGGGCTGGAGTAAGTCTATGTAAGAGTTATGAGATAGTCGATAGTATGGTTGAGGCGACTTGTCTTTGAATATGGGAGTTCACCACCCATATCATTAGACTTGTGTGCGGACGATGAGGACCCATCTCAGTTGATCATCCGGCCTGGATGGGATGCCCCTCACGTACGATGCTTTCCGAGAACGTTCTGTGCTTGGCCTTGTCGTGCATACGGTTCTCGGCTCTCCATATGACTATGCCTTAACTGGACTTGCATACGCTAACCCCGGGTCCCGACAGAAGGGCCTTGCCCAGGCTGGGTCTTCGGGTGCAGCTGGCGCTGCCCCCTCGACTGCGTTGTTGGCTTCTTCATTAATGATTGGGTTTGCGGCTGACACTTGCGCTGGTTCACCTCTGTTGTCATCCTCTGGGGTTGCTTCTGGCGCGAGTTCTTTCGCTGTGATGGCGATCTCGTCTACGTAGACCTGGATATTTCCGCCAATCTGGTTTCTCATGTATGGTTGCATCATTCGCTGGTATGTTGCTCCGGCATTGTTTAAACCAAAGGGAATTTTTTGATGGCGGGCTGTGCCGTAGGGGGTGATGAGCCGGGTGTGCTCTTCATCTTCTTCCTTCGTCCCGATTTGATTGTGCCTTGAGTATGTGCCAAGGAGGGGGGGGGAGGTCGCATCCTTCTGTGGAGTCGATTATTTGATCGATTCTTGGTAGGGGGAGGTGGTCTTTTGGGCAGTGCTTGTTGATAGGCCCGTAGTCGACGCACATCCTCAATACCTCGGTGTCCTTTTTAGGGACTAGGACTAGGTTTGCTATCCATGTTGCTTTCTTCGTCTCTCGGATGAACTGTGCTTCGAGTAGTCAGTTGACTTCTTCTCCGATTGCTCTTCTCTTGGGTTTTGAGAATCGTCGCAGTGCCTACTTTACTGGCTTGGTGTTTGGCTTGATATGGAGCGCGTGTTCTGCGAATTCTCGTGGTGTCCCGGCCATGTCGGCTGGGCACCAGGAGAAAATTTTCCACTCTTCGCGAAGGAAAGCTATGAGGGCGGTTGCTTGCTCTTCTGGAAGGTGGGCATATACGCGAACTGTCTTCTCTGGGTCTGTTGGGTGAACTTGGTGTGTGATTGTGTCGCTGTCTATGCTGAAGTCGCGGCTGAATTCTTTTGTCTCGCTTCGGTTTGCCAGCGGGAATATTCTTTTGTCCTTTACTATGGCAATTTCTTTCAGCTCTTCTCGGGCTCCAAATGTGTCGGAGACTTTATGGAAGTCGCGGTCGCACTGGTCCGATTTGGTGAAGCTTCCCTTGACTGTGATGATTCCTGCGGGTCCTGGCATCTTGAGTTTGAGATATGCGTAGTGAGGTACCGCCATGAACTGTGCGAACGCTGGTCGCCCGAGTATGGCGTGATACTGCGACTGCCAGTCGAGCACTTCGAACTCGAGTGCTTGTTTTGCGAAGTTGCGCTTGCTGCCATAGATCAGATCAAGCTGTATTGTTCTGATGGAGGTGGCTCCTTCGCCCGGAACTACGCCGTGTATTATGGTGCCTCACTTCTTCCAAACTAATCGTGTGATTAACGTCTTGCGTAGGGTGCTGGAGAATATTATGTTGAGACTACTGCCTCCGTCCATGAAGATCCTGTCCATGTCGTATCCTCCGATCTGAGCTTCGAGGACCAGGGGTGCATGCCCGGGTCTCGGGATTGCAGGTGGATGGTCGCTCTGTGAGAAGGTGATGCTGGTCTCAGCGCCACTCAGTTGGTAGGTTTCAGTTATCTTTAGGATTTCGGCTGCTTCGGCTTGCAGGGTGTAGGCATGTTGCTTTGCTTTCGAGGGTCTTCCTTCTTGGATCATGCAGATTCGTCCCTGGGACGCGGGGTATTGCTCCTCTGCACTTGGTGCGGGTGACGGCGTGCTTCTTCGAGTGCGTTTGGCTTCACGCTGCTTCTCCTCCTTGAGGCTGTTGGAGAGTTCGGCGAATAGGCGGCAGTCTCCCAGGGTGTGGCTTTCTCTGAGATGTCCTCGACTGTCTTCAAAACAGTGTATCGCGCATGGTCCTTCCAGTTGCTCTTTAGCTGTGAGTTTGCTGGAGCCGGCGTGCCTTTTTCTCCTTGAGACTTGGAAGGTCCGCGAGTGGTCTTCTGCTCGGATGTGGACTCTTGGGTCAAGTTCTATCCCGTCACTGAGTGATTGGCTCCGGATGAAGTTGGACAATTCGTCTGGCCTTCGATCGGGGTCGTAGTACTCTCCGGTCTGGGTTTCAGAGTCGCTGTCTTGGCGTGTGGTGGGAGTCCGGGCGGCGGCGGGTCGTCGACTAATGGGCGAGTCTTCGGTCGCGCGCCGCGGCGCTTCGAGTGGTGTCCCGGAGTAGGGTCCTTGCGTTTGCCTTCTGAGTCGTCGGGTTTTCTTCCGTCGTCGATGGATCTGACAGTCGTCGAGGTGCTGTACTCGGCTCGGCCGCAGGCTAGATGATCTTGACGAGATGATGAAGATTCTTGTGGTGATCTTGAATTCCTCGAGCGGGCTAGATCTGGTTCTAGTCCTCGAGTCTTGATCTACTGAAGGCGGGACCGCCGAGATCGTGATTCCAACCCGTGTAGTTCCCACAGACGGCGCCAATTGACGGGGATCAACTCCAGCAAATCCCATGGTCAGGGACCCTGGGTTAGTCAGAGAGATGGCATAGGTTGGACGATACTCGTCGGCTAACAGGAGAAGCACTTCTTGCTCGATATTATTGCGTGAGAGGGCGATTACCGTGGAGGCCAAGGCGAGTTATCGCAAGGCTGGGATGAGTAGATGCGTATGGATTTGATCTGGACGTCTCCCCTCCCAGCCTTTATATACTAGGCTAGGTCTCGGGGAGTCCGTACTAGGTTACAGAGAAGATTTCCTAGTTCTAGTCTTGCCTTGTACGCCAAGTTGCACCTTCCATATTAGTTGCGGACTCGTACGTCGGTTCCTGGTTGGGCCAATCGCGGGCTTGTCGTAGCTTCCCAGCGGACCTTATGTCTTCATACGCACCAGATAGTTTCACATGCAGGAGTCGTGGGATCACCCCCTCGTCAACCATCCAGGTAGTCAAACCATGTGTAGGGCATTTCTTAACAAGAGATTTTATACGTTCCCAATCTTGGGAAACGTGTTCCTTATCCAATTGCCTAAAATTTATAATGATACTCCTCAATTGGATAATTTTAGCAGGTGGGTAGTACTTCCCAATAAAACCATCTTTGCACTTATCCCAAGAATATGTGCTATTCTGTAACACCCCCAGTGTCAGCAACAGTAATCCCCTTGATTAGTGCCTAGTCACTGTTGATTAACAAGCCATGATCACCTTTGATCCTAGCTCCTTCAAATTCCAACCCAGATAAAATTGTCCAAAATTGTTTGGATTGTAAATCTTGCTCCAAGAATTGTGGATGCTTGCCATTCAACATGATCTTGGTTAAACCAATTCAACCTTAGTCACCATGCACAATCCCAAGTCCTTGGTAGTTATAAAACCAATTGTGGTGGATTATTAAATTGCCTTGTCATCATGATCACCCTTGTTCAAAATTTTCAAAGGTGATAACTCCCCTTTAATAAAAAATGCAAATGCTAGTCTTATATGAAATGTACCTACTCACCCTTGATCATGCCCTTGACAATTTCAAACCAAATTGAATTACCAGAATTTAAGTGGAGATAATTCTACTCCAGGTTAAAGTTTGCAAGTGCCAGTCATGGTAAAACTTTAAATATGATAAAACACAAATATCAATAACCTTTCTAATAACCCATATGCAAGTTAAAATTTAAATCAATATTTTCTGGGAATTATTAAAATGCCCTTGCAATTTCAGTATACTATGTGGAAGTAAAAATTTAACTAAATTTTTTGCAACCTATTTTATTAAGCCAAAAAATTATTAGGTCATGTTAAATTAACCATGGTATTTTATTTGATGGTTTAAATAATTTAGACAATTAAAAACAATAGCCAAAATAGACAAGATTAATTATTAAATAATTATATAAAGTACTAGTAGATTTATTTTTTGCTCCAAACTTTTTATATCAATGTAGAAACATGTAGTATGAATATTGGGACTTGTATTGCAATTTTCAAAAATCAGTTGTTAGCTGAGTTAATGGATAACAATAAACATATATAAAAAAAAGAGAAAACTAACACCTACTAAGATTCGCACAGAGCAATCCCCCCAGCAAGGCCCAGCCACCCCTCCTCGCTTCTCCTTCCTGTTCCTCCTCCCTCCCCCTGCTACAGACGCGCACACGCACGCAGCACATGCGCCATGGCCCCTCTGGCCACTCAGCAGTGGACAAAGGTCCATCGCTCCCTGCCCCTCTCGTGGATAAGATCTTCCCCGTGCCCCCGAGGACGAGAATCCCTTTCGTTTTCCCCTCTTCCTCCCCCTCACGCTCTACCACCGAACAGGGAGACGCCATGGAATCGCAACCTCCATGGGCACGGCCGCCACGCCTCCCTCGCCTCTCCGGCGGGTCCACTGGCGTCTTCTCCTCCCTCCCCGACCTCGTGCCCGAGCCGAAGATCACCTAGATGCCGGGATCGAGCCGCCACAACTCCAGGGTCCCCGCCGCGCCGGCCACAAATTCTGGCCGGCTCCGTCGTCGCCGTTCCCCGGCCACTCCGGGCAGACCCCCGCCACCGATGTGAGCTTGCTCGCCTCCCCTCCCCATCCCTTTCGCCGTGCCCCTTGCTCTGCCCCCCGTGGCCTCTCCACCCTCCATGTCTCTGCCTGCCACCGTCGGGCGCGCCCGCACCATTCCCACTCCGGCAGCCGCACGCCGCCGTGCTCGGCTAGCCTCCGGCGCGCACAGGCTATGGCCTTGTGCCACGGACGATGCCCCTGCAAAAAAAGGGATTAGAAATAACCCCCCCCCCCCAATTACGTTAACTGCCCCCTAATTATCTGATAAGTTAATCCCCCCTGAGATACTTACATGTGGGACATGGGCCATTTTGATTATATTATAAGTCTGTTAATTGTCCGTGTCAATGAAAGCTGGGGCCCGAAGCTATTTAGGTTAAAAATAAATCAATTGATTTAGTTCTATGACAATGCCACTTGGGCCCCACTTGTCAGGAATTAAATAAATGTTTTGTATAAAATATGTGTATGACAGATAGGGCCCACTGGTTAGTTGACCCGTCAACTATTGCTATGGATAATGTGGTATTTATATATTAAAAGAAATTCTAGAAGTTAATTTAAACTTTGAAAAATCATATAAAATAAACCGTAAATTAGATTAAAATAATTTATATATCAGAGTTAATCAGAAAAATCCGTAGAATACGAATACGCTATCCGTATGTCTACCGCACCCCTCTAACACAACGAACATCGAACCGTCCCCCTCCGGGCCGTCTGTCCGATAATTGCCCGATACTGTAAAACTCTCTGGATGAATTTATTCCGAACGCGAAAGTTGTTTAGAATAGTTCAACTAACTCGGATACCCCACCCATACGTTTGTCGGATGTCCAAGATACCTCTGGCATGATCCCTTCCCCCTTCGGACAGCCTGTCCGGTAATCACCCGGAGCTGGTTGTTCATCCTCGTATGAATTCCCGTTCCGAGCATATTGCTTCGTACTACGTTACAACATCGTTAAGATTTCATATGTCATGCCTTGCAACTGTTTGCTATGATTGCTTTGTATTTACTGTTTGTCCCCCTTATCTCCGGTAGACCCCCGTTGCTGCTGCTGACTACACCGTTGCCGAGTATGACTACTTCGCCGACGATCGTACCGCTACTACCGAGCTTCCAGGCAAGCAGAGCCATTCTCTTCCCCAGATATCGCCTATCTTTCCGTACATTTCTTGCACTAGGCATTGGTAGTGCTATTCCTACGTTACAATCCTATTCAATTGCATAGCCTGTTTTTTTATCGCCCCTTGATGTACCTTCCTTTATCCTATGCTGCCTATTATATATATTATATTCAGAAGTGAGCCCTGCGCATTGTTAGCTAGGATTAGATAGCGGGTCGTGTTCACTCAGGGGAGTGAACGCGGATACAAATATTATAACCGCACAGGTACGGTACAATGCAGACACCGCCTCAGGCCCCTACCTCGGCTCTGCGGAGCCACCATCAAGTGTGATCTATCAAGGAGTAATCCTTGTACTCCACTCGTTGCTGACTCTGTATAGCCGCTCTACGTACCTGAGCAACGGTTGTCCTTCAAGTAAGAAGTCGGGCGACCGAACGGTACCCGCGAGAGGTATTGCGACGGGACGACAGGGAGGCTACGACCAGTGTACCGGTGTGCTTGGCCCCTGATCGTTGGCCGCGAGAATTACCAAACCACGAAAGTCGAGCTCCCCCAGGAGCACACGCGAGATAAGGTAAGGAGACGGTTCACCTTGTTGTTAACCGCAGAGACTTGGTGGGACGACAGGGCAGGCACCGATGTACTGGTGGTCCTGGCTGCTGTCGTTGTCCGCGGGTCAGTTAAGTCGAGGCAACGATAACGGTTATCACACAAGTTAATAAAATGACTAATGATTCAGTGAATGTCTTGAGTTGGCTATATTCCATGTACGCACTACCTACCCGTGTGAATTATGAGTTATGGGCTCCTCTGCTTCATAGTGTTGTCCGAGGACTCTTCAGACGTCAGCATTACTGCGGGCTGATTGCCGGGAAGTGGTGTTGTCTTATTTGCTCGCGCGGTGGTGTCTTATTTGGATTTGCTTTAACTTCACCGGCCAGCCTCGCACCGTGCAGGAGTACATTCGGGTTGGGGTCCAAGGCTCGGCGTACTTAGGATTTAGACCGGCGGATGGCCTCTCTGTTGAGTTTGAAAGATGGGCTACGGAGTGTCGGATAGCCTCGGTGGAGCGTTCCCTAACAAGGTGCCCGCCACCCTGGAGATCCATGCGTGTAGTGTAACACAAGTGCACCCCTGCAGGGAAGATTAATCTATTCGAATAGCCGTGTCCACGGTAACATGACGCTTTATGCTGAAGCTCGATCTTACCACTACAAACTATTATTATTAAACTATATGGTTCCGGGTTTTCTTCCTCGCTGGGATGTTGAGGAGGTGAACTCGGAGGCATTGCTAATTATTACAACTTACTATTATAGAATGTTGTAGCAACTTCTGCTGCATTGTTACTTTATGCATTATATAAATTGTTGGCTGTTCTCATCTTGTGCTTCAAGACCGTTGGAAGATGCTAGTCTTCGTTAGGCCTAGCTTCTTACCCTTGCTCTGGATTTCTGTCTTGCAGTCCACTATATACAGCCTCTTCTTTCCGTTGATACAATGCATAATGCTTAGTAGCGGACGTAAGACTCGCGGGTATGCTAGATACTCACCTTTGCTTTATTTCCCCTTTTTCGCTTTGCCTCATCGGCCGCTGCAGCCGACGTTGGAGCCCAGGAGCAGGTGTACCCCGGAGGCGACTACTACGTCGTCGAGTTCCCCGTTGACCAGGAGTAGCTCGGTGGATCCCAGGCAGGAGGCCTCGCCTTTTCGATCTGTATCTCTGATGTCATTTGTGCTAGCCTTCTTAAGGCAAAACTTGACTAACTATGTCTGTACTCAGATATTATGGCTTGTATGACTTATGTACTCGGATCCTCGTGATCCCTGGTATTGTAACATATTTGTTTATCCTTTTGTGTTTAGTGTTGTGCTGTGATATTCTCACCGTGGCACCCTAATCTCAGCCGTGTACCCTGGGTGTATGATTACTGTACAGGGATTGATTTTGGGGGCGTCACATATTCCTAGGAAAAGATTGAAACCAGATTTTACCTCCGTCCCTCAAAGAGAAAGGAAAAAAGCTTGAGCTTAACAACATCATCTTCTACTTCTTTATACTTTTGCATAGCACATAATTCAACAAAATTATTCAAGTGTAAAGCAGCATCGATCATCTCCAGCACCAGAGAATTGATCTCTCATAAATGGGTTTAGCAAAGCAGGTTTAATTTCATAAGAGGTAGCTGAAGTGGCAGGTGTGGCAATAGGAGTGCAGATAAAGTCTTTGTTGTTGTGACTGGTGAAGTCACACAACTTGATGTTTTCATTGGAACCCATAGTAGCAGCAAGTGTGGCAGATTTTTTTGTAATTTTCGATATAAGACACAAACATAAAAACAGAAAGGTAAACTAACAACACTAAAAAGTAAAGGTAAAAGGTAGTGGGAAACTCCCCTATCTTATCACTCGGAGTCCCAGGCAATGGTGCCAGAAATTTGCTTGATGGCGTGGAAGTGATAATGGCTTCTCGCCCTTCGTTGGTTACCCCAAGTGGAAGGTGAGATGTAGGATAGCAGCAAATTTCCCCTATGTAGAGGATATGGTTTGTCTCCCGTAGGACTCCGGCGATGATAAGTAGGTGTCACCGGCACACCTGACGTGGACCTGCACACAACACAATTAACTTTGCTCCCAACGAAGTTCAGAGAGGTTGTCAATCTCTCCGGTCTTGTTGTTTACAAAGGATCAAACACAAGACATAATGATAATTATAGCAACTGAAAATAAATACTGAAAAGTAAATAAACTTGTAAACAATGATGAGAATATGGACCGGGGTCCTGTGATGTTCACTAGTGACGTCTCTCTCCCAAATGACGATAAAACTGCTATGCGAGGTAAACAAATTACAGATGGGAAATTGACAGGATTATAAACGCACCGCAATGTAACTATGCTACAAAAGAAAGGAAGAGGCTCAAAAGCATGGGCAGTACGCCAAAATAAGTAGACCGAAATCCATCTGCATCTTCTACTAATTATCCACCTTGAGATATCTATCCAGAACATCTCACTGGTATTAAGTTGCAAGCCCCACCCAAAGTGTAAACCGAAAGCAACAGACAACTGCATTAAAAAGAACTTTGCGTAAAGTAAACAATCTTTGCAACCGCGGTTAAAAGCACCATTGTTTTCCCCCTTGTGGCCACAACACACCCCCTAGACTCATGTTTCTGTCACTCAAGCGTGTCATCAAGGGGCATGTACCCACAATCGAGCATAACGTTCCCTCTTGGAGTCACTACCTACTACTTGGACAAAGCAATAAATAGCAACGGAGAACATGCAAGAATTACTTCGGATAAAAATACAAAAGATAAGAACCAATTATATTACTCTATAACAATCTGAACATAATCTCATAATCCATCAGATCACATCAAACTCAGCATAACAAAAGCAGAAAGAATTACATATGTGCCTCGATCATGTAGGCCAGCTCACGAGGTCTAAACCATGAAGAACAAAGATGGGAGGATAACATCACATAGCTACTGATCACGGACCCATGGTCCAAAGAAAACTACTCACGGCACATCCGGGAAGCGTCCATGGTGGAGGAGAAGCTCCTGGAGGCCGATCCTCCCTCCGATAGGGTGCCGGGAAGGGTCCTGACGGTGCTCCTGATCTTGGAAGCGCGGCGGTGGCGGAACAGAGGCGAGTTTGCGAAATAGGGTTCTATCTCCGATGTTTCCTCATGACGGAGAATAAATAGGCGAAGGGGGGAATTCAGGGGGGACACCTGGTGGTGGCCCTCTGGCCCCACTTTGGTGATTCTGGAAGGCTCCGTTGCGCTTATTTTTATCCGTTTTCCCGAATTTTTGGAGCATTTTTAATATGGGTGAAACCTGGAATAGAAAAACAGCAGAAAACAGGAATTGGCACTGGGGTGCACTGAGTTAGTAGGTTATTCCAAATATGATCAAAAGTGTATGAAAGTGTATCTAGATCATAGCAATATCACACAAAACATGCATGGAATGAGCAGAAATTATGGATATGTTTGAGACGTATCAGGAATCACTGCTTCCACCAGCAGCATCCGCCACCCTCTGGAAAACATCTCCTTGAACGTGTTGTAAAACCTAAGCACACTCAGTTTGTGCTGCGAACGTGGGCGAAGCCGCATCTTGTACACTGGACCCTCGTACTACCACGCCATCTGAGAGCGATGCCACGAGGATGTAATCCGGCGGCAGAGGTAGTCCACGACCACCATGTCCAGTCTCAACCCCCGGCCTTTAGCTGCTTGATACTTGACAGCGGGAGGTCAAACTTCTCACCCAGGTCAGACGGGGCGTGCCACACCTTGTCTCGTTCCTCGGTCGGTTGCAACACGGTATCCGGCACCTCGTAGTCTTGGAGGACAGGATTTATCTTCAAGAACACCCAGTCGTCTCGCCATTCCTCCCTCTTGGTGATCACATGAGATTCCAAGTACTCATCGGACATCCCGTCCCGGATCTTGAAAGAAAATCCCCCCGCGGTCACATCATACTTCACCCTGGGGGTATAGAAATACCAGAACAGGTCAATCGATGGCACCAGACCTAGAAAGTTCTCGCACAAGTATGCAAAGGCCGCCAAAGAAGTCACCCCATTTGGGTGCAGGCGCATCACCTGAATCTTGAACGTATCCAAGATGGCTAGAAAGAAGTGAGAGAAAGGGGGACCAGACCTGCCTCGAGGAAAGCGGCGTATATCGGCACCATATTCCCGGTCACCACCGTGTCCCTTCCGACGGGCGATTCTGCGATGGATCGTCCTCCTTCATTGTTGTCGTCGGCCAATAACACCTTGAGGAGATCCATCTTCCCTAAGAATTGCGAGCCGACGGAAAGCACGCCGATATCTTCCGGCGATCGACAGCGAGTGGATGAGCGCGGTTTGCAAGGGCGATGATTGGGGAGAGGAGCAGAGTAACTCCCCCTCCTATGGGGATTGATTGATATACCGTAACCACCTAACGCCGCCTCTCCCCGCAATGGTTACTTTCCGTGGGTCCGCCGTGACATCAGTATGCGCTCCGAGAAGTACGCTCTCCCAGGAAATGTTTCATGGTTACCGTTGGGCCTAGACGCGGCCTCCGGAGCTCTACGGCCGAACCCAGGCCCGAGGTCCACTGTCGGTGTATGGATCCCAGGGGTACCCTCCGAAAAGCTATACTGTTAAAAACCAGAGAAATCTTTGCAGCTTGCAGGGCGCCTTCGAGAAGATACGAGCATGCTCCTAATCCGTGTGGGTCTACCTTTGACTGCCACCGCCCGACCAGAAGGCCAGAGCATTGAATGCAGACAAAGACAAGCGCCACCGAGCTCTAGAGAAGCCTCTCCACTTACCCCGTGCATGAGGCAACGTGTCGCGAGAGGTCCCTCGTCATCACCGAAGCAATACACTCCTGTTCGATTTAATATTGCTTCAACCAGCGCTTCAACATCTTCTCAGTCACCTGCTCGTTTGTGGGTGGTTAAGAAGAACTAATTCTTCTGCAGGGCTATGTCTCCGGTGGATCCGAATGGGTCATGGATAGTGGTTGCACAAATCATATGACCGGAGACAAGGAGTTATTCACCGAAGAAAAAATATCTCACTCTTCTCAGAAGTACATTACCTTCGGTGATAACAACAAGGGTAAAGTTTTAGGTTTGGGTAAGGTTGCCATATCGAAAGATAAGCACATTGACAAGGTTATGCTAGTCCAATCCCTTGGACAAAATCTTATGTCTATTTCGAAATTATGTGATATGGGTATGCTTGTTCTATTTTCTGCTTCGCGTTGTGTTGTGTTTTCACAGGATGACTATGCGTTTGTCTTCGAGGGTTACCCAAAAGGAGACTTATACATTGTTGATTTTTCTTCGGGCCCTGCTGTATCCACATGCTTGATGGCAAAAGCTTCATCTGGTTGGTTATGGCATCGAAGACTTGGTCATGCAGGGATGAGAAATCTTCATAACTTAGTGAAGAAGAATCATGTTATTGGCCTTAGCGAAGTTAAATTCGACAAGGATCGTCTGTGCAGTGCTTGTGAAGCTGGTAAAATTACGAAGAAACATCATTCAGCGAAGACTATCATGACTACCACTCGTCCTCTTGAATTGCTTCATATGGATCTTTTTGGTCCTCAAAATTATGCAAACCTGGGAGGAAATAAATATGGTCTAGTTATTGTTGATGACTTCTCTCGTTATACTTGGGTTTTCTTCTTGGATGACAAGAGAAAAGTTGTTGAAATCTTCAAGTCATTCGCCAAGAGAGCTCAAACAGAATATGAATTATCTCTGAAGCATATCCGAAGTGATAATGGACTTGAATTCAAAAATACTCATATTGAAGATTTTCTTGATGATCATGGTTTTACTCATGAGTCCTCTGCTGCTTATACACCTCAACAGAATGGTGTTGTTGAAAGGAAGAATAGAACTCTCATTGAGATGGCCAGAACTATGCTTGCTGAATACAAGACTCCTATTAGGTTCTGGGCCGAAGCAATTAACACAGCTTGTCATATCATCAACAAGGTTTACCTTCACAAATTTCTGAAGAAGACTTCACATGAGCTTATCACTGGTAACAAACCAAATGTTTCATACCTTAGGATGTTTGGTGCTCCATGCTTTAGTAGAGATATGAATCATAGCTCCAAATTTGCCCCTAAGGCACATGAAGGTTTTCTTTTAGGTTATGGCTCAAACTCTCATATTTACAGAGTCTATAACTCTCACTTTGGGAAAGTTATGGAGACTGTGAATGTGAGGTTTGATGAAACTAATGGCTCTCAAAAAGAGCATTTGCCTCATGATCTAGATGAACCTCCTCTAGATGAAGTGATCAGGTCCATGGCTATTGGAGAGATTCGCCCTGTTGAAGCTAATGCTAGTCAAGAAAATAGGGATGATGATGGTCCAATGTTCCCACACATAGCCCGGGGCGCTGGAGATCAACATCCTGAAGCTAATGATGAACAGGACGAAGAAGTACAAAGGAACGAAGGAAATGCTAATCTCGAAGGAAATGCTGAAGCTGAAGGTGAAGCAGATCCTGAAGCTGAAGCAGATCCTGAAGCTGAAGCTGAGCCTGAAGCTAATGATTCAACCCTATCACGAGTTCGAAGAAGAGTTGATGTTGACTCAATTCTTGAAGGAATTCATCAACCAGGTCATCCTACAACTCGTTCTCGTACTCGTTTGGCTAACTTCTGCGGAAATTTTTCGTTTGTCTCCATGTTAGAACCGTCGAAGTTTGATGAAGCCATGAAGGATCCAGATTGGTTAACTGCCATGCTCGAAGAACTCAACCAGTTCGAGCGAAACAAAGTCTGGTCCTTATTTGATAGACCTGATCACACGAAGCACAACATCATTGGTACTAAGTGGATTTTTCGCAACAAGCAAGATGAAGATGGTATAGTGGTAAGAAACAAAGCACGACTGGTAGCACAATGTTACACCCAAATTGAAGGTATCGATTTTGGCGAAACTTATGCTCCAGTTGCTCGTCTCGAATCCATTCGTGTTATGCTTGCTTTTGCAAATTTCAATGGTATTCTGCTTTATCAAATGGATGTGAAAATTGCTTTTCTTAACGGAGAAATCGAGGAAGAAGTGTATGTCATGGAGCCTCCAGGTTTTGAAGACCCGAAGAAACCCGACATGGTGTACAGGTTACACAAGGCCCTCTATGGGTTGAAGCAAGCACCTCGTGCTTGGTACGACACATTGAAGGACTTCCTTCTGAAGAAAGGCTTCAAACCAGGAACCACTGACCCAACACTTTTCACTCGATCTTATAATGGTGATTTGTTTGTATGTCAAATCTATGTAGATGATATCATTTTTGGATGCACTAACACTGATATCAGCGAAGAATTTGCCAAGATGATGTCGAAGAAATATGAAATGTCTATGATGGGTGAATTGAAGTTCTTCCTTGCACTTCAAATCCGTCAACAGAAGAATGGCACCTTTATTTCTCAAGAAAAATATCTCAAGGACTGCCTGAAGAAGTTTGGTCTCACTGAATGCAAAACCATTAAGACGCCTATGCCTACCAATGGCTTCTTAGACGCAGATGAGAAGGGCAAAGCCTTTGACCAGAAGAAATATCGGTCTATGATTGGATCCCTTTTATATCTTTGTGCATCTAGACCTGACATTATGCTTTCAGTATGTATTTGTGCTCATTTTCAGGCAAATCCAAAGGAATCACATCACACTGCTGTAAACCGAATTCTTCGTTATCTTGCTCACACACCTACCTTGGGTTTGTGGTATCCCAAGGGAGCTTAGTTTGATCTCATTGGGTATTCTGACTCAGACTGGGCTGGTGATCGTGTGGATAGGAAATCAACTTCAGGGACTTGTCATTTCCTTGGAAGATCACTTGTGTGTTGGGCTTCAAAGAAGCAAAACTGTGTTTCAATATCTACTGCTGAAGCCGAATACATTGATGCTGGGTCATGCTGTACTCAGATTCTATGGCTGAAGCAAACACTGAAGCATTATGGTATTCATGTGAAGAATATTCCGCTCCTATGTGATAATGAGAGTGCAATCAAAATTGCTCACAATCCTGTGCAGCACTCTCGCACGAAGCATATTGACATTCGCCATCATTTTCTTCGTGATCATGTTCAGCGTGAAGATATTGTTATTAGTCATGTCAGAACTGAAGATCAACTAGCAGACATTTTCACGAAACCATTGGATGAGAAAAGATTCTGTACATTAAGGTGTGAGCTAAATATTTTGGACTCACGACACGTACTGTAAGATCGAAACCTTTGTACTTCTGTATATACTCAGTTACTTTGTTTCTTACTTATTTAGTTTCGTTGTGTGTTTTTGCTTCGTTTACTTTATTTTTTTGTTTGGATTTAGTCCTCTATGCTTATCACCTTTTGCGTCGTTTGGTTTTTCTTCGAGGTGATAAGTTTCGGACCCTACCCCTTCTGTTTCTTTTTATTTCTAACTCTATCTGTCCATATTGGGTGAGCACAATTGAAACGGGAAGTATTTTGCTTCGAACATCATTGAGTTCCGAATCAAATGCTTCCAATTCTTATCGAAGTTTTACTCATGTCGAAGACTTATTCTTCGGTCGTTGAGATCCCGTCAAATCCGGGTCGTTGAGATTTTCTTACGATTCGCCAAGAAATCCTCGCCGTAGAATCCAAAGAGACAGACGCTGGGGGCCGTTCGATCTGATATGACAGCTCCTGTCAGACCATCCTATATAAGGCATCCCACCCCAGCGAAGCCATCCCACCTCTTCATTCACATCTCCCCGGAACCCTTTCTCCCGAGCGCCACTAAGCTTTTCGTCTCCGTCGTCACTCTCGCCGCTTCACTGCCGGAAGAGCTCTGCCGTGGACTTCACGCCGTCGACGAGCACATCCTCTCCGCTCATCGCCGCCGTAGCTGCTCGACGTCACCAAGTTAGGGTACGATGAGCCACGATCCAATCTCCATCTCATCTGTTCTTCCTTTTCAGATTGGATCCGTGTTCTTAGTCTTTTTGGATGAATTCTTTAGGTTTGTTTGATCCGTTGGATCGTTGCACCGTTGTGAAACCTGTTTCTGCTAGTCACGGTTTCCTCCTCGTTTCAGGTTAGAACCTAGGGTTAGTATCCATCTGTTCTGTGTTAGGGTTTCTGCTCATCTTGTGTGAGATTAAGTCTAGCTCAGAACAGACCGGAATCCCTACCCAAAATCCTTCACTGAATCTCCTGTCAAAATTGTTTTTGGATCGAAGCTTTTGCTGGTGCTCATTCGATACTCGCCTTTTTCCCTCGCTACCTTTGTGCTGTTCACAGGATGTCTGAAGAGTTTGACTTCGGTAATGAGTCTCCAAATCTCGATCACATCAACGAAGCCGAACGTACTGCTCCGAAGAAGAAAGGAGGAAGAACAAAGGAAAGAAACAACGCCAGAGGCATCCCCGAATCAATTCGCATTGCTCTGGGTTATGACACACCTCCTGA
Organism: Bromus sterilis; assembly: GCA_950022295.1. NCBI lineage: Eukaryota > Viridiplantae > Streptophyta > Magnoliopsida > Poales > Poaceae > Bromus > Bromus sterilis. Next base: position 108,930,380 of record OX465596.1, on the reverse strand, counting down.
AGAGACCAAGGATCAGCGCAAGAACCGCTTGCAAAACATTCGCAGGTACTGGGCTGTTCGATGGTACAAGTATAAGAGCATCCCTACCTGGAAGTGGACTATGCAGTTTGCCTTCAGTCCGCCCTTTCGGTACTCTTCAAGCATGTGCAGTCAGTACACTGAAGATAATCGTCACCTGTACTACCCTGTTCCACCGAAGCTTCCTCACCCCAACACCCTCAAGACACCAGATGATTACCCAGAAGAGAAAGAACGATTGAGACTTGAAGCTGAAGCCAAGAGGCTGAAAGAAGAGAAGAAGGCAGCCAAGTTGGCTGAAGCTGAAGCCCAAGGTGCTGGGCCAAGCTCAAAGAAGAAGAAGAAGCTGAAAAAGAAGTCTGCTTCTCCACCCCATGCTACAACAGAGGATGAAGAACATGCTAGATTAGAGCAAGCTACTCTGGAAGATTCCATCATGGATGAATCCAATGCAACTGATGATGAAACTGAATTCGAAGCAGATGACGAATCGGATGATCCTGCTCCCCCCAAGAAACAAAAACTTCAGATCCCACTGAAGAAAAAGCCAGGAGAGAAACCTGAGGCTAAGGTCAAGCCTTCTGCTCGTCCCACTATTGATCTCTCAAATTTGGTTGTCACGAAGCCCTTGGCCTCCAAGCCACCGGCTGATGCCCCCGACTCTGAGAGGCGATCAAAGCAGAAGCACGACCCCGCCAAGAGACAACCTGCAAAGGCTTCAGAAACAACGAAGCCCAAGCAGTCTGCTGCAGCAAATACTTCAGCGAAGCACAAGCTCTCTGAACAAGTATTGAGACAGAAAGACCTCGAAGAGGCACTAGAGCGCAACATCCTTGCCAGAAGCGCAGCTGACAAAAAGAAGGCAGATGAGGATGCTGCCAGACAGAAAAAGGAATTGGACTCAGCCAAGATGGCTGCAGAGAAGGCTGAGACGAAGCGCAAGCTCGCCGAAGCCGCAAAGAATGAAAAGAAAGCAGCCGCTGAAGCTAAACTTCTTGCTGAACATGAAGCTAAACGCAAGGCTTCATTAGAGAGTCTCCGAACGAAGAAAGTTGAGAAAGCGGCTAGGGCAAGTCAGAAGAAGCCCGTAGTTGATATGACTCCCTCAGCTATTCCAACGAAGCAGAAAGGCATATCTTTGTCTGAAGCTCACGCTGAAGCTGATCATCAGAGTGTCCATCCAGTCCCTGACTCTCGTGAAGGCGAACTCTGGGATCAGTTGGGCATCACTGAAGCCCTCTGGGAGAAGTGTGCAGCTGAAGATCCTGATGCTGTTTATCTTGGAGAAGTGTACATTTCAAGATCTATCGAAGCTATGATCACTACTATGATCAGTCAGCTGAAGGATTTTCATTCAAGAGACAGGTCTGAAATGAAAAATATTCACAACTATCATAAGCGAGTTGAATCAGAACCTGATGAAGAATTCAAACAGCACGCCCTGCAATTGCTTCAACGAGTGACAGAAGTTAATTCCACCACCAAGGACAATATCAAAATCTACAAAAGAAAAGTAAAGGCCGCTGTAGATGACATGGTAAAGAGCCATAATGCTTCCATTATGGAAAGGGATTCGAGGAAACGTAAGGCTTCGTCCGAAGCTGAACGAGTTGTTGCACCGCCTCAATCTCCTAAGCCTTCTCCATCTAAGGCAACAGGACCGTCACCGAAGAAGAAAACCACCAAGAGGTGCAAGATTACTTTGGCCTCAGCCGCAGACATGGATACAAGTGATGAACAACCCCCGGAATCTCCTGAAGCCGTTCCCACTCCTGCTCCGAAGCCAAAGCCATCCAAGCCTGCATCAAAGCCTTCAGCTCCACCCACAAAGACTCCCACACCTCCTCCTACCAGAACCACCCCCAAGCAAACTCCACCCCAGAAAGCTCCTACCCCCACTCCAACGCCTGCAAGAAACCCCCCACCTATACCACCTCGAGTTCCCACACCCATCCGTGCTCCAACCCCCGAACCACAATGGATTCCCACTCCACCAGTTGATCCCGCACCACCTCCATCACCTCCCCTTGAAGCTAATGCTCCATCACCAACCCACTCCAGAACCCATGTATCCCGATATTTTTCCTCGGCCAGAACAGTTCAAGAGTCTGAAACACATGTGCCCGACACCGAAGCACATGATGACGAAGACGAACAAGAACAAATTCTGAATCCGTCGCAAGAACAAGCGCTTGTAGTCGCTCAATCTGCTGGCCCTTCAAGAGCTAACCCTATTGCTCCTCTGCAAAGAATTCGTGACCGTTCGCGCCCCTGCCAAGATACCCAGCTTGACTCCAATTACCCTCGTGAAACTTTTCCTATTTTCAAGGGTGCTGGTTATTCTTCAAGGCATGGCCCAGAATTCAACCTGGAACAACATAGGAAGCGCCATCGATTCTTTGGTGTTAGTCCATATGCTTCTGACCGCACAGCGGATGATCTTCGTTTTTGGACTGCTGAACAACAAGTCTTATACACCAAAGTCTTCTGCCAGCAAGGAGTTCTGTTTAGGCACAAGTTTCTGGACTTGCGAAGTCTTTCCACTGCATCCTGCTTTCAGAACGTCCTCGAAACTATTGAAAATCAGAATTTGACTCGGTTGTTTGCATTGAGCACTCCTTTCAACTCAGAGCTCATCAAGCAATTCTATGCAACCCTTTATGTGTCTGGTGATGCCAATGAACCCAGCTCATGGACGCTGGAATGGATGATTCAAGGAAAAGTCTTCAGAATGTCCTCTGCCGAATTCATGGAAATTGTTAACATCCCAAAGCATTCTGGAGTCCACGAAAAGATTCATATTGCGCCTGATCTGTCTGAAGAAGAATTTGCAACTCTGTTGGATCCTGAAGCCACTGATAACCACACACCTCAAAACATTCGCCCGAAGCATTTGAATTTCATATCAAGAACTTGGTTCTTCATCCTGTCAAACTCATTGATTCCTTTGAGTACTGCTTCAGAAGAATCGAATCTTTATCCTGAGACAAAGCATGCAATTATGAAGCTCACACATGGTTTCATATTTGACTTTGAGGATTGCTTCATTAGGAATTTGGTTCATGCAGCAGAGCTACCTTTCACACTGAAACCCTATGCTCCCTGGCTGCAAGTAGTATGTAACTATGGTTGGAACGAAGACTTTGTGGCACGCCATCATCCAAAGCTTTTCCTCCCACCAGTGCATGACTCTTTGGAACTGCTGAGGAAGCCCAATGATCCTTTTGCCACATATGTTGGTGTGCGCCATGAAGTCAATGAGCGAAACTTATCAAAGAAGTTCCAGAAAGACTGCCATCATTTTGAAGTTAATCTTCGCTCGCAGCAAATGCTTGACAACTTAATTGAAGCACTTCAACGCCAGAAGCAGTTTCTTGCTGATGAGATCAACCGTGTTGGAAATATAGCACTCAACAACAATCAGTACTTGCGTGTGCTCAAGCGTCATTCCTGGAAAGGACTCCGAAAATTCAACTCTGTGAAAGGTCTTCATAAAGATCGCATCTACAAAGAGTATCCGTACCTCGAGCGACACTTTTCACGTGATGACTCAGTGGACCGCCCGAATCAGAAGATCCCTCCCCTGCACAAGATTGATGAAGTGTTCTTCGTCAACGAGCCTGAACCCATCCGGCCAGATACCGTCTCAGAGAATGATTCCATCACCTCAAAGGACGACGACGGCCTTGACGACAGCGACCTTGGCATCAATCTCATCACTCAGGCACGCCACGAAGCTCTTCCTACATCATCTTCCGAAGAAGAATCCTCAGGCAACCAGTCTTCCTCGGATGAGTCTTCGTCGAGCTCCGCTTCGTCGGGTTCTCAGGGTGCTGATGCTGCTTAATAGACCTCTCGAACCTCTTCTCAACCTTTTGTCCAATCATTGACAAAAAGGGGGAGAATGAGGGCATCGATGAGTTAGTTTTGCATCGGGGAAAGGGTTCTTGTTTTTTTGCTATTTGCTTCGTTTGGTTAAGTTACAACAAACATTTCATTTTCTTCGATTGGGTTGTAACTTAAGTTTAACTTCGGTCCTGCTACTCCTGTGCTACACTTAAAGTTTTAATAACCCCTTTGCTTGCAAGTATTGCTTCGTATCTTCTATCTTGCAGGTGGTTATTATTTTTTCACAGGTCATTGGAAGCAATTGCATACTTTCTTAGATATATATCTTCAATGCAATTGTATTCGCTAAGATATTTTTTTTTGCTCTCCACCGAAGAAAAATGTCTCAAGCATTAACTTCGATTATAGAAATCTTCGATGCTTGTATTCAGGGGGAGCCAAAAACTTCATATCTTAGAGTTTGTCCCATCCTTCACAAAAACTTCAATATCTTTTATCGATGCCTGTTTTGTCAACTATAGTCCAAAAAGGGGGAGATTGTAAGAGCAAAGTTTTGCCCCCGTGTGTTTTGGATATTGTTGGACAAGACAGTAGAGGAACTAACAATGTTTTCTAGTATAAACAGTTGCATAGGTTCCTGAAGGACAAGTCAAGTGATAAAGCTTCAGTGAAGGTTTTCAAGTTATCGATGCATTACCCTCAGAGTGAAGTTTAATCACGAAGGTTGACCCCCAAAAATGAAGGTGTCCTGAAGCTCTACTCATTGAAGGAAAGGAAGAAGACGGCGCAAGACTTAGATGTTTTTGTGTAGTTCTTTTTCTGTTCCTTGAGCCATAGGACAAACCGTACTATCAAGAGGGGTATTTAATTTGTGGACATCGAAGTCATTGAGAAATGCTCAGATCAAATCCAAACCAAGTGAGAAGCCTGAGTGAAGAAATCTCATGTGCACTAAGTTAAGCTTCGGTAGCAAAGACTTCGTTCTTTGGCTTCTGAAGCAGAACTAAGTCCGTGAGTCAGCTTTACTTGTTCCTCAAGTAAAGTTGCGCATTGATGACAAATCCGACCGTTGTGGACACGTGTCAAGCTGTCACCTTGGGTCTATTTGGGCATTCCGCACCTCGGGATCGCCAACTATAAATACGCCGCCCCATCCTCCATTTGCGGGCGGCTGCTCTGAGATCATTCCAAGAGAGACTGAAGAGAGCACCCGAAAACCCCACCGAAGCAAAACCCAAAATCCAGATACTTTAACCTAAGTCCCATTGATCTGAGTAGATTCGAGATGACTTAGGTGAAAGCTTGCTAGCCTTTTTATCTTGGAGAACTGCAATTCTCCTAGACGGTTAGAGAGTTGTTCTTCAGAGAGAGAAGAGTAATTGTCGCCTCGAAGTCCAGTTTGTCAAAGGTTTCGGTGATTTCCTTAATAATCAACCACGAGTGAAGAACTGATGAAGCTCAAGGAGTTTGATGCAGTGGAGCAACGGACGGAGAGAGATTTGCTCCAGGTGTTCAATCACCAGTCCCTCCAACCAGATGTAGCGCTTTGCAGAGCGTGAACTGGTCGAACAAACATCGCCGATTCCCAGTTCGTTTTACTTAAAGCATTTACCTTCAGTATTGCATATGCTTCACTGTTATGCTTCAATGTGTTTTGATTCGCTGCATTTACTTTCACTTCCAGTTATTACTCACTATTCCGCACTGCTTATGCTTCACTTCAATAGTTTCAGTAGAAAATTTTGAAGTGATCATTCACCCCCTCCCCCTCTGATCACATACTTGGACTTTAAGATTGGGATACCGAAGAAGAAATTGCGGCAAGACAAGCGAAGATGCAGCGCTCCGTGAGAGAGGAAGTCAAGACTATCACTTCCCAACAACAAGAAGGTCCAAGCAATCCCATCATGGTGGGATCTGTCCAACCTCAATATGATCTTTCTCTTAACCTTTCATGGCCCTCCACTTCACTTGAAGATCAACGTACGCTTTCCACCATCTCCGAGGCTTACCACATCACCAACCAACTCTGTGAAGATTTCCGTGTACTAAAAGTACAAGTGGAATTCTTGGAGTCAGAAAACCGAACCCTTCGCCGTGTCATCGGGGATCTGAAGAAACAACCACAATAAGATTGAGGAGTAAATATCCTTGGGTAATGGCATCCCCTCAGCTTGTTCCAAGCTTGGGGGAGTGTCCGGTATCTTTATCTTTATCTTAGTTTTTTAGAGTCAAGTAGAGTCATATGATGTCTAGGGAAGTTATTATATGAAATAGGTGTTTGCATTGAGGTCTATCACTCCTTCTGTGGAGAGTTTGTATCCGTGAGTGTGGAGTTATCTATGATGGCATATTAATGAGAAGTCTATTGGTTCCTTCGCTGCACTCGGTATTCTCTTCACGCAATGGACCTTATATGATGATTCTTATGGGGAGTATTGACCTTATATCAGGTATGGCTTTGAAAACTTTATTTAATTTTGGAAAACATAGCTTTGGTCTTGACAACATGCATGTTTTCTCAAGTAGCGACATAGCCAAAAACTTTATGTTATTATGCTTGAAGTGTTATGTTGACAAGGAAGACAACTTGATGTGTTATGCTTACCTTAATGTTTATGTTTTATATGTTTTGCATCTAAGTTAGCATCAATGGTCTGTTCTCTCAAAGCCTTGCTATCCAAACACCTTTCCTAGAAGATTTCTGCTTGTGCATCCATACCCTGAAACCGTTACCTTCCATATGAGTCCACCATACCTTCCTATTCGTGGTATTCCCCTACCACTCTTATAAGTATAGAACTTATGTGTTATCCTTAAATGTTCAAAATCTTTTGTTTTGTGCCTCTTGTTTAGCTCATGAGGAAGTAGTAGGTAATTCATGATCTTCTTAATTTGGAAAAGTTTTACCCCAGGATTGCATGTAATGTGCTAACCCATAATTCGAGGAGGAACTGACATGAGTGCGCCCAGCTCGAAAGATAATATAACAAACAAACCCTCCTTCACGCTTGGTCTATGAGAAATCAGAAACTTTGGCAGTGATAAACAAAGGAGATTAAGGGGATGTGATCGTCCCCACTTGGGAGCCGTTCCTCGAAACTTGTCCATCTTGAGAAGTAATTGAGATATCTATTACCATTCGTTGACAAACTATGCACCCCCCAAAGTTTATTTTTCATTCTGTTTGATTTAAGGATAGCACATAAGTTTTCTCTGCTTGCCTTTAACAAGGCCTTTCCTCTCACAACCCAAACTTAGGTATGTGCTAGGCTTCAAGTGCTCCTTTGCATCATGTAAAAATTTCAAAGGACACTCAAAATGAGGAAAGCAGAAAGCCCTAAGAATTTAATTCAAATGGCTAGATAAAAATTTCTTCCAAAAATTCCTCTGTTATTTTTGAAAAGTCTTATAAATAAATATGATCTCAAATAAAGTGAAGTGGGTCCCACTCCATGCTCCAAGATTTTTCAAAAAAATCCAAACAGAGCTTGGAAATTAAATAAATACCCTATTTGATTTGAAATTATAATTATTTGTATTTCGAAAATCTCCAAAACTTGTGAGTGGCTAGATATATATATTCTAAGCCCACATAAAAGTTTTGAAGATTTTACAAAATGCTTTGTTATTTATTTGAAAGGAAAACACAAAGCAGAAAAAGGAAAAAAAACAGAAAGAAATAATAAAGAGGGCTTCCCCTGGAAGAAGCCCAACTTACCGCACCTTGCCCACCAGGCCGGCCCAAGCCCACCACCCCACCCTTGTCTGTTGGATATGTGCCCTAGAGACAAATTAATAAAGATATTTGTCACATATCCGTTTTGTTCATAATATGTTTTATACTGTGCTATAACTGTATTACTTGGAAATACTAATACAGGTGTAGTATAAAACATGGTCCGTAGTTTAACTCGGGTAAACTATCTCATTGGGCAATTGATTGATCAAGCTTTCCTGATCATGGCGACACTTAAGTCCATTGACAATGAGGTCATATCATTAGGGGAATGATGTGATGGACAGACACCCACCTAAAGTAATGCAATGTGATCGAGTCACATAGTTCAGCGTTGCTATGACTTTGTAACGTATGCCTTGGTCCTTAGACCGTAATGATCATACGTAATCACGATCTATGAGGAGACTTTGATTTGTATCCCACCGCCTGACTGAAATATGCTGGCTATAACGGAGCACTTTGGGTATTCTGAAATAGATGGTTGATGAGTATGTTAATAGATCAAAGCGGGATTTGTCAGTCCTTGTGACAGGACAGGTACTCTGGGCCCACTCGGTGATATTGCATCAACCCTTGCAAGGACGTGACTAGGTCACAAAGAGATGCAATGATCATGGACGAGAGAAGTTGTTTGTCGTGAACGAGAGTTGAACACTGTATGTGGGATACCGACGATCGAACCTCGGACAAACAAAGTACCGCAGAACAAAGGGATTACGTCGTATCGTTAACGGTTTCCAAAAGCGATCGAAGCTCATTCGATGGAAGCGCAGGGGCTGTCAAGGATTGTAACCAGGTCCAACTGACTAGTCATTGGTCCATGAGAAGAGTCTCGACCATGTCTGCTGTTTCTCGGACCGTTAGGGTGTTACACTTAAGGGCAATCGATGCATAGGACAGTTACGGGATCAATCGGTGAAATAGGAGAAATCACCGGAATAGTTCCGGAGGAGGACGGAATGGTTTCCGGACATTTTGAATAGTTCAAAATAAAGATTAATTGTTTTAATAATGTTTTTATTATTTAATTATCTGAATTAAATATTTAAAACTTATTAAATAATTAAAATAATGGAAAAAAGGCTATATGGGCCTTAGAGGCCCAATAGGGGAGGAGGGGGTTCCCCCCCTTGGGCTTGGCGCCAAGGGGTGGGGCCCAACCCTGCCTTGGCCGGCGCACCCCTCCCCCCTTGGGGGTTTAGTCCCACATGGGGGAGGGAAGAGGGATCACACCCCCCCTTGGCCTTTATATAGAGGGGTAGACCCCCCTTTTTCCATACAACAATTGATCTCCTTCTTCTTCCTTCTCCATTTCCGGAAGTGGACTCCCCTTGTTTGGAGTCTGCACCAGGATTGGAGTTCTCCACCATAAGGCTGGCCGTCGCTCTGCTGGAGTCGGGATCCGTAGCCGTCTTCTTTGCGCTGCTCGCCTGGTTCGGAGCCCGGGAGGAACATCGATTGTGCCGTACGTGTATATCCCTTCGAGGCCTTACACCTGTGGTGCTGCTTCGTCGCTGGAGGTTTGCCGGGAGTCATCCTCGCCGGTGGTGGTCTTCTACACGACAGGGAGGTCGTAGTTCTGAGTCTACGCCAACCAAGTTCGTAAGAACGTTTCCCGCTTTCGGTCTTCAAAGGTATGAACACCGATTCCCTCCGTTACTTTACATCGCCATAGCATAGATCTTGGGTTCGGGTACCGTAGGTGTGAAAAATTTGTGTTTTCTGCCCCGTATCCCAACAGTGGTATCAGAGCTAGCTATGCGTAGATGTATTGTACGGATAGAACACATCTAGGATGTGGGCATCGAATCTTCATTCGTTACCCTCCCACGTGTACTCATTGAGCATTGCGGCAATGTTTGATGAAGCGGCCCCCGACCGACCTTACGCGTTTACGCGAGACTGGTTCCACGCTTGACATATGGCTTGTACCATATAAAGTGGCTGGGGGGGTGTCTATCTCTCTGCATTAGCGATGCAAAGATGTTTGCAACGGAGGGCCCCGACAGGGGTGTAATAGAGACGAATAAGAGACGGTGTTGTGGCATGTTTTTCGCAGGATAGAAATCGGTTCTCTCTCTCGAAACCCCTAGCAGCCACGTAAAACTTGCACAAGCTAAAGTAGAAAGACGTTCTAACTTTGCTTTGCATGAAGGGGGATCATAGGTTGTATGATTTAAAGTTTTACTTCCTGTTTTATGCTAATATGCTAGATATATCGACGGTAGCACGAAACAGGACCATCTCTCACAATACCAACATTGTGTTCTCCCTTTTGATGGGCACCACCTGGAAGGTTCTCCCATATGGCTTGATGCTCCGTACATACCAGAGTTGTCCTACATATTCAACGGAGTTCGCATGAGGTTGGGTTCGGCGAGCCTGGCATATGCAGATAACATCAAGGTTCGATTGGCAGGCTTGACGTATGTAGATGCGGGCCTGGAACACAGAAGACCGAAAGGTCGAGCACGAGTCACATGGCTGATGTGATTGGCTTAGAGGCCTACCTGGTTCGCATACTGGGCCGTACATATCGGGGGAGGTATGGGGGCTAGGATTGTGTAATCACTTAGTTAAATTGAGAGGTGTTTATCTAAGTGGGAGCTTTCTAGAATTTTAAGATTAAATTGAAACTCCACATTATGAACAAAAGTCTAAATATGTATCGTTGTGAATCCAACCTTGTAGATGGCAGCACCTCGCCCCTCGTTCAACTTAGGATCATTCCTAGAGAAAGATAAGCTAAAAACAGATGGGACAAACTTCACCAACTGGTTCTGCACCCTGAGGATTCTCCTCGTTCCCCTCAAAATGGCATACGTACTAGAGGACGCGTTAGGTGACACACCAGCAGATGATGCCAGTCAGGACGAGAAGAATGTCTATCTCTCCAGGACTGATGATTACAACCTTGTCCAGAGTGGCATGCTCTACTCCATGGAGGCTGAGCTGCAGGAACGCTTTGAGAGGATGGGTGCATATGAGATTATCACCGACCACAAGGCGGTCTTCGCACCTCAAGCCAGGGCTGAACGGTACGAGGCTTCTGAAGCCTTCTTCTCAGCAAAGATGGATGAGCACGGCAGCGTGAGTGAGCACGTGGTCAAAATGTCTGGCTACGTTCAGCGCTTGAATGCTCTGGAATGTCAGATTCCAGATGAACTTGCGGTTGATAGGGTGTTGCAGTCGCTTCCCCCTAGCTACAAAGGCTCTGTGCTGAACTAAAACATGCTGGGGATGACCAAAACCCCTTCTGAGTTGTTCGCCATGCTAAAGAGCGCTGAGGTTGAGATCAAGAAGGAGCACGCCGTCTTCATGGTCAACAAGACCACTGACTTCAAGAAGTCAAGTAGACGGGAGAAGGCCAGGAGCGGTGGCCCCAGGAGGGATGGCAAGTCAGTTGCCGCTCCTCCCAAGGCACCCAAGCCTAAAATTGGAGTGGAGTGCTTCTACTGCAAGGGTGAAGGTCACTGGAAACGCAACTATCCCAAGTACCTAAAGGACAAGAAGGCTGGCAAGGTCGCCAAGAGAGACGAAGGTATATTTGATATACATATTGTTGATCTTCTCTTGACAAGCGCTGGGAACACATCCTGGATATTTGATACAGGATCTGTCGCTCATATTTCTAATTCCATTCAGGGACTAAGGAATAGGAGACGCTTGGTCAAAGATGAAGTGACGATGCGCGTGGGGAATGGCTGCCAGATTGAAGTCTTGGCGGTCGGCACGAAGCATCTTAGTCTCCCTTCGGGATTGGTTTTAGTTCTGAATAAATGTTACTATGTAACCGCGTTGAGTGTGAACATCGTGAGTGGTTCTTGCTTGAAGCGAGACCACTATTCTTTTAAATCCGATACAATTGGTTGTTCGATTTATAAGGATGATATGTTTTATGTTCATGCACCGGAGTCGCATGGTTTATTCATACTTAATCTCGATGGTGACGTGAGTCACGTTAACAATATTGAGGCCAAAAGATTGAAGAATAATGAAGATCACATGATGATGTGGCATTGCCGACTTGGTCATATTGGTGTAAAACGCATGGAGAAGCTCCATAAGGATGGACTTCTTGACTCATTGGATTTTGGATCCCTTGATACATGTGAACAATGCCTCATGGGCAAAATGACAAGGACTCCATTCAATGGTGTGATGGAGCGTGCGGATGCCTTATTGGGGATCATACACATGGATGTATGTGGACCCATGAACGTCCCCACTCGCAATGATCTTCGTTACTTCGTGACCTTTACTGATGACTTGAGTAGATATGGGTATATTTACTTGATGAAGCACAAGTCTGAAACCTTTGAAAAGTTCAAGGAATTTCAGAATGAGGTCGAAAATCAACTCGGAAGGAAAATCAAGCACCTTCGATCGGATCGAGGTGGCGAGTATTTGAGTCACGAGTGTGGCAATCATCTGAAGTCTTGTGGCATAGTACCACAGCTTACGCGGGCAGGCACACCTCAGAGAAACGGTGTAGCTGAGCGACGTAATCGAACCCTATTGGATAGTGTACGATCGATGATGTCTCATACTGATTTGCCTGTGTCATTCTGGAGGTATGCATTAGAAACCGCCATTCATATTCTTAATAGGGCACCATCCAAATCCGTAAAGACAACACCATTTGAAGAATGGCATGGCACTAAACCTGAGTTGTCTCACCTGAAGATTTGGGGTTGTGAGGCTTATGTTAGGAAACTACAGCCTGACAAACTTGAATCCAAGGCGGATAAGTGCATCTTTGTGGGCTATCCCAAGGAAACTTGTGGGTACACCTTCTACAACAAGTCTGACAGCAAAATGTTTGTTGCCAAGACGGGACACTTTCTTGAGAAGGAGTTTCTCGCGAAAGAGTTGAGTGGGAGGAAAATAGACCTCGATGAAGTAACTGACCAATCACTCCAATTGGATGAAATGGCTACGGAATATGTTCTGGAACCATCTTCCACAGTGGGAGTTGAAGAGAATGGCCAGAACGACATTCATAACGATCATGAAATTCACGATGATCATGATGAGAATGAAGAGGAACCTTTTATGCCCCGTAGGTCATCAAGATTCCGTCAACCTACTGAGTTTTACGGACAGCTTGTGAATGCAATCTCGGCTGTTGAGTCGGATGAACCTACGAGTTACAAAGAAGCAATGGAGGGACCCGAGTCCGAGAAATGGCTTGAAGCCATGAAATCCGAAATAGACTCCATGTACACCAACAAAGTATGGACTTTGGTGGATATTCCCGAGGACCACAAGGCCGTCGAGAATAAATAGATTTTCAAGAAAAAGACTGACGCAGACGGAAACGTATCTGTCTACAAAGCTCGACTTGTCGCGAAGGGTTTCCGACAAATTCAAGGAGTTGACTACGAGGAGACATTCTCTCCTGTAACGATGATAAAGTCTATTCGGATCCTACTAGCAATAGCTGCATATCATGATTACGAGATATGGCAGATGGATGTGAAAACTGCATTCCTAAATGGCAACATTGAGGAAGAATTGTATATGATGCAACCAGAGGGGTTTGTCGATCCAAGGAATGCTGGTAAGGTTTGCAAGCTTCAACGGTCCATCTATGGGTTGAAGCAAGCATCTCGGAGCTGGAATCTTCGATTTGATGAGGTCATTAAAGCTTTTGGATTTGTCCAAAACGTCGAAGAGTTCTGCGTCTATAAGAAACTGAGTGGGAGCTCTGTAGCATTCCTTGTGTTATATGTAGATGACATATTGCTAATAGGGAACGATAAGAAATTCTTAGAGGAAGTGAAGGAATATCTGAATGGACAATTTTCCATGAAGGACCTAGGTGAAGCTGCGTAGATACTGGGGATTAAGATCTATAGAGATAGACCTAATCGGAGGTTGGCCTTGAGTCAGAATACTTATATTGACAAGATTTTGAAAAGGTTCAAAATGGATGACTCCAAGAGAGGTCTCTTGCCAGTCATAAAAGGTGTCAAATTAAGCGTGACTCAATGCCCGACCACAACTAAAGAGAAAGAGGAGATGTCCTCAAAGCCCTATGCCTCAGCCATAGGTTCTCTCATGTATGCTATGTTATGTACCAGACCGGATTTAGCGCTGGCCATTAGTATGACTAATCGCTACCAGAGTAATCCGGGAATGGCCCATTGGACAGCAGTGAAGAACATCCTTAAGTACTTGAGAAGAACCAAGGATCTCTTTCTTGTTTATGGAGGAGTTGATGAGGAGCTCACCGTAAAGGGTTACATTGACGCAAGCCTCGGCTCAGACCTAGATGACTCGAAGTCCCAGACGGGATATGTTTTCATGTTGAACGGAGGCGCGATTAGCTGGAGGAGCGGCAAACAGTCAGTCGTCGCTCAATCTTCAATGGAGTCGGAGTATATTGCCACTTGCGAAGCGTCAAACGAGGCGCTGTGGCTGAAGAAGTTCGTGATCGAGCTTGGCATCTTTCCCAGTTGCACTGACCCCGTGGGAATCTTCTGCGACAACACGGGTGCCATTGCTAACGCGAAGGAGCCAAGAACTCACTCTACAGCCAAGCACATCCTCCGAAAGTTCCATGTGACGCGAGACTACGTCAGGGATGGACACACTAGGATTCACAAGATACATACGGATCTGAACGCAGCAGACCCGATGACTAAACCTCTTCCACAGGGCAAGTTTGAAGAACACCGAGAGACCATTGGTGTTAGATACATACCTGATGTAAACTAGTGTAATTTGTACTCTAGTGCAAGTGGGAGACTGTTGGATATGTGCCCTAGAGACAAATTAATAAAGATATTTGTCACATATCCGTTTTGTTCATAATACGTTTTATACTGTGCTATAACTGTATTACTTGGAAATACTAATACAGGTGTAGTATAAAACATGGTCCGTAGTTTAACTCGGGTAAACTATCTCATTGGGCAATTGATTGATCAAGCTTTCCTGATCATGGCGACACTTAAGTCCATTGACAATGAGGTCATATCATTAGGGGAATGATGTGATGGACAGACACCCACCTAAAGTAATGCAATGTGATCGAGTCACATAGTTCAGCGTTGCTATGACTTTGTAACGTATGCCTTGGTCCTTAGACCGTAATGATCATACGTAATCACGATCTATGAGGAGAATTTGATTTGTATCCCACCGCCTAACTGAAATATGCTGGCTATAACGGAGCACTTTGGGTATTCAAATATAGATGGTTGATGAGTATGTTAATAGATCAAAGCGGGATTTGTCAGTCCTTGTGACAGGATAGGTACTCTGGGCCCACTCGGTGATATTGCATCAACCCTTGCAAGGACGTGACTAGGTCACAAAGAGATGCAATGATCATGGACGAGAGAAGTTGTTTGTCGTGAACGAGATGTGAACACGGTATGTGGGATACCGACGATCGAACCTCGGACAAACAAAGTACCGCAGAACAAAGGGATTACGTCGTATCGTTAACGGTTTCCAAAAGCGATCGAAGCTCATTCGATGGAAGCGCAGGGGCTGTCAAGGATTGTAACCAGGTCCAACTGACTAGTCATTGGTCCATGAGAAGAGTCTCGACCATGTCTGCTGTTTCCCGGACCGTTAGGGTGTTACACTTAAGGGCAATCGATGCATAGGACAGTTACGGGATCAATCGGTGAAATAGGAGAAATCACCGGAATAGTTCCGGAGGAGGACGGAATGGTTTCCGGACATTTTGAATAGTTCAAAATAAAGTTTAATTGTTTTAATAATGTTTTTGTTATTTAATTATCTGAATTAAATATTTAAAACTTATTAAATAATTAAAATAATGGAAAAAGGCTATATGGGCCTTAGAGGACCATTAGGGGAGGAGGGGGTTCCCCCCCTTGGGCTTGGCGCCAAGGGGTGGGGCCCAACCCCCCCTTGGCCGGCGCACCCCTCCCCCCTTGGGGGTTTAGTCCCACATGGGGGAGGGAAGAGGGATCACACCCCCCCTTGGCCTTTATATAGAGGGGTAGACCCCCCTTTTTCCATACAACAATTGATCTCCTTCTTCTTCCTTCTCCATTTCCGGAAGTGGACTCCCCTTGTTTGGAGTCTGCACCAGGATTGGAGTTCTCCACCATAAGGCAGGCCGTCGCTCTGCCGGAGTCGGGATCCGTAGCCGTCTTCTTTCCGCTGCTCGCCTGGTTCGGAGCCCGGGAGGAACATCGATTGTGCTGTACGTGTATAATCCCTTCGAGGCATTACACCTGTGGTGCTGCTTCGTCGCTGGAGGTTTGCCGGGAGTCATCCTCGCCGGTGGTGGTCTTCTACATGACAGGGAGGTCGTAGTTCTGAGTCTACGCCAACCACGTTCGTAAGAACGTTTCCCGCTTTCGGTCTTCAAAGGTATGAACACCGATTCCCTCCGTTACTTTACATCGCCATAGCATAGATCTTGGGTTCGGGTACCGTAGGTGTGAAAAATTTGTGTTTTCTGCCCCGTATCCCAACATTGTCGTCTGTCCCGGCGATGGCAAGCAGCTCGGTGGCGAGCTCACCGCCGCGCACGCCACCGAGTCGCTTCCAGTGCCTTCCCCTCCTCCTAAGCGTGCCACGAAGCACATCGCGCAGCTCCGCGTCATCTTCCTCTTCTCTGACTCTCTCTCCACGTCTCTCTCGCCAGATCCTGCAGCGACCCGAGAGCTCAAGCTCGTCGCTATCGTGTGTCTGCGTGGCCACCGTGCCCCTAGAAGTGCGCCAAGTTGTCCAAGACGATCCCCGCAGCCTTTCTCGTCTTCGTGCTCGGTCAATTGAATCCAAGGAGCTTCCACGGCGACGCCCGCTTCGTTCTCCTCCGCCGCAACCGAAGCTCTCCGGTGAGCGATTCCTTCCTCCCCGTTGCGCAGCCGCCTCCACCGGCCACTCCAACACAATCACTGTGAGCCGGCGACGTTTTTTCCCCTATTTCGAGCTCCCCTCCATGCCCCCTTCGCAGTTCCACCCGAGCCCGAGCTCCGGCCGCCGCGCCAAGCCATCACACGCACGCTCCCCGGCCATCCCTTGACCCACCAGTGGCACCATTCGGCGCGCGCATCTGCGGGCTGTCGATTGGAGGTCGTAGCGCCCCTTCTGGTGCACTGCACCGCCGTCCAGGAGGACGCCGCCGTGCACTGTAGCCGCCGCCGGGAGCCCGGCTTAGTTAATTTAATTAACCCCTAACCCACCCTCACAGAGACAGACAATTGGGGCTCCAGGCCCCCCTAAACCTCTGTTAGTTTTAATTAACAGAGGGGTTAACCTCTGTGCCACTGACCAATGGGTCCCGGTGGTTAGAGCCCCCCTGACGTCACTGTGACGCAGTAAATGGATTTCTTTTTAACAGAAATTACAGAAAATCCAGAAATTCAATTAAACTTCAAAAATTCATAGAAACTTCATACTAACTCAAAATTGGACAAATAATATATGAAAAATTATCAGAAAAATGCAAGGATTAAGAATATGCAATTTTTTTTCATGTTTGACCATTTTAAAATGGGTGAACAGTAGCTAACATGCATAGGGCATAATTTGAATTTGAATTTGAAGTTTGAATTTGCATTCCAAAGGCAATACACTTCAATTAAGATGAATTTTCCACAAACCAGTAGCATTCACATCATGGGCAACTATATCATGTGCTTGAGCATTTACTTTCGATGTTGCCCCCCCCTTTGTTGATGATTGCTCCGGTAACAGCTTTTCCGAGACGGAGATCACCCCAAAGCAGAAGACCGGTAAACCCATGTATCGTCAGCAAGGCAAGCAAACCCCATTGATCATGTCTATAAAATCCCAATTCCCTCTCAGTCTCGCTTATGCATTGATTACGATGACCACCTTGTTATCGATTCTGCCGCATAGTTGAACCCATATCTGATGCATGACCTATCATCTTGTCACAGTAGTAAGCAAACCGCAATCCTAGCTGACATAGGAGTTGATTGATATCATGTGGCCCCTGCAACTGTTAAATCTTATTGCATTCTTAGAGTTTACAATAAGGATACTTTTGATGTGAGTCGGGATGATAGTGAACATGGTGTTG
Source organism: Bromus sterilis (assembly GCA_950022295.1). Lineage (NCBI taxonomy): Eukaryota > Viridiplantae > Streptophyta > Magnoliopsida > Poales > Poaceae > Bromus > Bromus sterilis. Next base: position 108,912,729 of record OX465596.1, on the reverse strand, counting down.
ATGAAAGTGAAACTGTGTTGGTGAATCTACCCTAATACAAGGTGAACGATGAGAGGCTCTGTAGGAGTACACAGTGGGTTATCTCGTTGAACACCGCCTTAAGCCCGAGTTCTTGTATGGTAATCCAAGACAAGGAGTACAACCACACATTGGGCTCACTAACCCCTCTCGGCCTAGTACCTTGATCCGTGTTGACGTCAAGGAGTCACATTAGTTCGGGCCTTCCATTTGGCATATGCATAGAAAAAGAGTGAGTGAAGTGTTGCATCATCTTAGATATGTGGGTGGATCTGTGAGGCGGTGAAACCATCTGTCAGAGGTGGCGTCTCGGTTGCCTAAATTTTCTGAGTCCGTATCGTTGATCCGGCGGACTCTCGAGCGGTGACAAACTCAGATAGTCGACTCCTGGAATAGACCGGTTGTGAGCGAAGTGTCGTGGTGAACATCCTCGTCGGCACGCCTTGAATGGTGACGAGACCTGGCGGTAACTGATGGTCATGTGTGTGTAGTTTACACCCCTGCAGGGTTAAAAAAACTATTCGAATAGTCGCGTCCGCGGTCATGGACTACTTTGAATATGTACCTGATTATTAGACAACTTGAATGGATAATCTAAAACTCGCAAGATAAGCGTGAGTGCTATGGTGTGCTTTCTCGTGGGGAAGTCGAGGAAGTATCCGTAGTGGTGTATTGGTTGGAGACTTGGTAGTGGACTCGTGTACGCTTCTTAACTCAAGTCTGGTACTCGTAGTTCAGGACTAGCCAAGTCAAAGCTGGCACTTCTGCATGATGAAACCCCACCTTCCTTTACCTCGAAACTTGAGCTTGAGTAGTATAGTTCTGATGTAAGTCTTGCTGAGTACGACTTTGTACTCACGTTTGCTTATTCTATGTTTTAGATGGAAACCCAGACCCCAAAGGAGTCACCTTCCTAACGCTCGATGTTGACTAAGTTAGTATAGTTCCAGACAGCAGTCTGGTCCCTCATGGAAGGGTATGTATGTTGAACAAGGCTTCTCTAAGCCATTTGTTAATCTTTTCTGTACTCAGACCTAATTTGCTTCCGTTGTATGATGTAATGTTGATCACAGACATGTGATCTTTGTATGCTCTATGTATAAGTCAATAAATAATACTTTGTAGAGTGATGTGATGATACCTGCTGTTCATACTAGACATGTGTGCTGCGTGTATGATTATAACATGCATGTGTTAGTATGGGTTTTCGATAACTTAGTTGTGTTCTTGCCGACGGTCTTTTATATACCAAGTGGCCCTTAGATGTGCGCAGCTTGGGGCATCACGATGCGATTGCTCGTGACTCTGTCACGTGGCACACTTTGTTGTATGATTGAGCCCGCCCGAGACCCCGACTAAGTGATCGGGCTGGAGTCTGTTTATTTAAGTGTTATAATTCAATCGATATTATGGTTGAGGCGACTTGTCTATGAGTATGGGATTTCACCACCCATAATCATTTACACTTGTGAGAGGGCGATGAGGACCCATCTCAGTTGATCATCCGGCCTGGATGCGATGCCCCTCACGTACGATGCTTTCCGAGAGTGTTCTGTGCTTGGCCTAGTCTGCTTAGACAAGTGGGTACGACTCTCGGCTCTCCATATGATTGAGTTGTGACTGGAATTACATACGCATATTCCGGGTCCCGACAGACTTGGTATCAGAGCAGGACTGTCTGTAGGATTATCAAACCCTTGGCCGATGTTGAGTTTAGCATTCTATAGTTATATAGTTACTTTGGGTATATAAGGGAACAACGTAAGAATTCTTTTTTCTCCTTACCCCCATCGATCTGAGTTTTGAGTCACCCTCATCTTTTCTACGGGAAGATAGGACTAGGCTCATCTATGTCTTACTAGAACATCTCGTTGATTGTTTCTTTGTAGCCGTAGGAAAGTTGTGTTCGGTTGTCTAGAGTCGTTGTCCTTCATGTTTTGAACTTCTTATGTAAGTGATGTTGAAATATTGTAAGGATTTCCATTTCTCTTGCAATTACAGCTTTTATGATGTCCGAGTCATCCCAGGTTTCTTCATAATCTGATGCATTTACAAAATCCTTCCCTCCATTTCGGATGTCTTTCCAGAAGTTTAGCCAGGTGGCATTCCCGACAGTTCCATAGAGTTTGTTGTAGGTTTTATTCTAGAAACCTATATTGATGCATTTGCAGCTCTTCCTCCCACTTTAGATGTCTTCTAGCAAGAAGAACCACACTAACCATCGTGTTGGGGTACTTTGCTACTCTGACATATCTGTTGTAGCCCCTAGTAAACCTTGGTCATCCTGTAGGAAGCTATCCAGAGATCCAACCCCTTAAACTATGCCACCCGATAGATGTGTCGAATTCATAGTGGATCTTATACCAGGCACAACCCCAATTTCCAGACGTCCATATAGAATGGCCCCACATGAGTTAGCTGAACTAAAAATCCAACTTGAAGCTTTGTTGGCAAAAGGCTTCATCCGCCCTAGCTCATCGCCATGGGGTTGCCCCGTTCTGTTCGTAACGAAGAAAGATGGGACAGAAAGGATATGCGTAGATTATCGCCCGCTTAATCTAGCGACGATAAAGAACAAGTACCCACTTCCCAAGATCAATGATCTTTATGATCAACTTTCTGGATCCCCTGTCTTCTCGAAAATGGATTGGAGATTAGGCTATCATCAAATCAAAATCAGAAACGAGGACGTTCCCAAGACGGCTTTCACTACTCGATATGGTGTTTACGAGTTCACCATCATGTCCTTTGGTTTAACTCCATGATGAATTCGATCTTCATGGAGTACCTAGATAAATTTGTTGTAGTTTATCTTGATGACATTCTCATCTACTCGAAGAACGAAGAAGAACATGCCGAACATCTTAGGCTGGTACTGATGAAACTTCGAGAGCATTGCCTTTATGCCAAGTTCTCTAAGTGCGAATTTTGGCTACCAGAAGTGACCTACTTAGGCCACGTGATTTCTGCAAAACGCATTGCTGTCAATCCCGAGAGAGTTCAGGCCGTCCTTGACTGGACTCCACCTGAATCAGTTAAGCAAGTTAGGAGTTTTCATAGTTAGCAAGCTATTGCCGCCGCTTCGTTGAGAACTTCTCCAAAGTTGCAAAGCCTCTAACTTAACTCGTCAAGAAAGATAAGAAATTCGAATGGACCCCCAAGTGCTCGGAAAGATTTCAAGAGCTAAAAAAAAGATTGACTTTTGCACCCGTACTTGAGCCTCCAGACACCAAAAGGGATTTCGAGATCTATTGTGACGCTTCACGACAAGGGTGGGGTGGTGGGCTTGGGCCGTCCTGGTGGGCTGGGTGCGGTAAGTTGGGCTTCTTCCAGGGGAAGCCCTCTTTATTATTTCTTTCTGTTTTTGTTTCTTTTTCCTTTTTCTGCTTTGTGTTTTCCTTTCAAATAAATAGAAAAGCATTTTTGGAGATTTTTTAAATTCAAATAATTTGAATTTCAAATCAAATAGGGTATTTATTTAATTTCCAAGCTCTGTTTGGAATTTTTTTGAAAAATCTTGGAGCATGGAGTGGGACCCACTTCACTTTATATGTGATCATGCTTATTTATAAGACTTTTCAAAAATAACAGATGAATTTTTGGAAGAAATTTTTATCTGGCCATTTGAATTAAATTCTCAGGGCTTTCTGCTTTGCCCATTTTGAGTTTCCTTTGAAATTTTTACATGATGAAAAGGAGCACTTGAACCCTAGCACATACCTAAGTTGGGGTTGTGACAAGGTCGGTATGGACTTCATCACCGGCTTTCCAAAAACCCAGAAATGAAATGATGTCATCTTCATTGTCATTGACCGACTCTCAAAAGTTGCTCACTTCCATCCTGTTCGCGAGTCTATAACTGCTAGTCAGTTAGCGGACTTGTATGTCTCTAGAATCGTGTCTCTTCATGGTGTTCCTTTGCAAATCAATTCTTATCGTGGCAGCCTTTTCACCTCTAGATTCTGGGAAAGTTTTCAAAATGTTATGGCAACTCAGCTCTCCTTTAGTATAGCTTTCCATCCTCAGTCTAGCGGTCAAGTTGAAAGGGTTAATCAAATCTTGGAAGACATGCTCAGAGCTTGTGTTATATCTTTCGGAAAGAATTGGGAGGAGTCTCTTCCATTCGCCCAATTTTCTTATAACATTAGTTTCCAATCTAGTCTGAACATGGCTCCTTTTGTACTCCTCTATGGATGAAGATGTCAAACACCCTTGAACTGGTCAGAAACCGGTGAAAGACAATTCTTTGGACCAGATATGATCATGGAAGTAGAAGAGCAAGTTCGCATTATTCGTGATCAAATGAAAGCCGCTCAGTCTCGTCAGAAAAGCTACTATGATCGTCATCATAGGAAAGAGAGCTACAATATGGATGAGAAGGCTTACCTTCCGGTTACTCCTCTGAAGGGAACCCAACGCTTCGGTATCAAAGGAAAATTGGCCCCATGTTACATCGGACCTTTCCGCATTCTTGGTAAACGTGGAGAAGTTGCCTACCAACTTGAACTACCCCCGCACCTTTCCCGAGTACATGATGTATTCCATGTGTCGCAACTCAGGCGTTGCTTCAAGGATCCCATCCGCGAAGTCGACCATGAAAAGCTTGATCTCCAAGAGGACCTTTCTTATCGAGAGTACCCTGTTCGTATTCTTGATTCAACAGAGCGTGTCACTCGTCGTCAGAAGATTAAGTTTTTGAAAGTGCAATGGTCACATCACTCCGTAAAAGAAGCCACATGGGAAAGAGAAGACCGCCTCCGTGCCGGGTACCCCACCTTCCTCCCGACGACTTCTGAATCTCGGGATGAGATTCTTTTGAGTGGGCGCGAGTTGTCACAACCCAACTTAGGTATGTGCTAGGGTTCAAGTGCTCCTTTGCATCATGTAAAAATTTCAAAGGAAACTCAAAATGGGGAAAGCAGAAAGCCGTGAGAATTTAATTCAAATGCCCAGATAAAAATTTCTTCCAAAAATTCCTCTGTTATTTTTGAAAAGTCTTATAAATAATCATGATCACATATAAAGTGAAGTGGGTCCCACTCCATGCTCAAAGATTTTCAAAAAAATCCAAACAGAGCTTGGAAATTAAATAAATACCCTATTTGATTTGAAATTCAAATTATTTGAATTTCGAAAATCTCCAAAACTTGTGAGTGGCTAGATATATATATTCTAAGCCCACATAAAAGTTTTGAAGATTTTACAAAATTCTTTGCTATTTATTTGAAAGCAAAACACAAAGCAGAAAAAGGAAAAAGAAACAAAAACAGAAATAAATAATAAAGAGGGCTTCCCCTGGAAGAAGCCCAACTTACCGCACCCAGCCCACCAGGCCGGCCCAAGCCCACCACCCCACCCTTGTCGTCTTGCCCGGCGACGGCGATCAGCTCGGTGGCGAGCTCACCGCCGCGCACGCCACTGAGGCGCTTCCAGTGCCTTCCCCTCCTCCTAAGCGTGCCACGGAGCACGCCGCGCAGCTCCGCATCATCTCCCTCTTTTCTGGCTCTCTCTCCACGTCTCTCTCGCCAGATCCTGCAGCGACCCGAGATCGCCGTCGTCGTGTGTCTGCGTGGCCACCGTGCCCTTAGAGCTGCGCCAAGTTGTCCAAGAAGATCCCCGCAGCCTTGCTCGTCTTCGTGCTCGGACAATTGAAGCCAAGGAGCTTCCACGGTGACGCCCGCTTCGTTCTCCTCCGCCGCAACCGAAGCTCTCCGGCGAGCGATTCCTTCCTCCCATTGCGCATCCGCCTCCAACGGCCACTCCAACGCAATCACTATGAGCCGACGACGTTTTCCCCCTATTTCGAGCTCCCCTCCATGCCCCCTTCGCAGTTCCACCCGAGCCCGAGCTCCGGCCTCCGCGCCAAGCCGTCGCCCACGCACTCCCAGGCCATCCCTTGACCCACCAGTGGCACCATTCGCACGCGCGTCTGCGGGCTGTCCATTGGAGTTCGTAGCGCCCCTTCTGGTGCACTGCACCGTCGTCCAGGAGGACGCCGCCGCGCACTGTAGCCGGCGCCGGCGATAATCCGGCGAGCCTGGCTTAGTTAATTTAATTAACCCCTGACCCATCCCCACCGAGACAGACGACAGGGGCCCCACGCTCCCGTAATCCTCTATTAGTTTTAATTAACAGAGGGGTTAACCTCTGTGCCACTGACCAGTGGGTCCCGGTGGTCAGAGCCCCCGTTACGTCCCTGTGACGCAGTGATGACGCAGTAAATGGATTTCTTTTTAACAGAAATTACAAAAAATCCAGAAATTCAATTAAACTTCAAAAACTCTTAGAAAATTCAGACTAACTCCAAATTGGACAAATAATATATGAAAAATTATTAGAAAAATGCAAGGATTAAGAATATGCAACTTGTTTTAATGTTTGACCATTTTAAAATGGGTGAACAGTAGAAAACATGCATAGGGCATAATTTGAATTTGAATTTGAAGTTTGAATTTGCATTCCAAATGCAATACACTTCAATTAAGATGAATTTGACACAAACCAGTAGCATTCACATCATGGACAACTATATCATGTGCTTGTGCATTTACTTTCGATGTTGCCCCCCCTTTGTTGATGATTGCTCCGGTAACAGCTTTTCCGAGACGGAGATCACCCTCGAAGCAGAAGACCGGTAAAACCATGTATCATCAACAAGGCAAGAAAACCCCATTGATCATGTCTATAAAATCCCACTTCCCTCTCAGTCTCGCTGATGCATTGATTAGGATGATCACCTTGTTATCGATTCTACCGCATAGTTGAACCGATATCCGATGCATGACCTATCATCTTGTCACAGTAGTAAGCAAACCACAATCCTAGCTGACATAGGAGTTGATTGATATCATGTGGCCCCTGCAACTGTTAAAGCTTATTGCATGCTTAGGGTTTACAATGAGGATACTTTTGATATGAGTCGGGATGATAGTGAACATGGTGTTGATGAAAGTGAAACTGTGTTAGTGAATCTAATTTAATACAATGTGAACAATGAGAGGCTGTGTAGGAGTACACAGTGGGTTGTCTTGTTGAACACCGCCTTAAGCCCGAGTTCTTGTATGGTAATCCAAGACAAAGAGTACAACCACACATTGGGCTCACTGACCCCTCTCGGCCTAGTACCTTGATCCGTGTTGACGTCCAGGAGTCACATTAGTTCGGGCCTTCCATTTGGCATATGCATAGAAAAAAAAGTGAGTGAAGTGTTGCATCATCTTAGATATGTGGGTGGATCTGTGAGGCAGTGAAACCATCTGTCAGAGGTGGCACCTCTGTTGCCTACATTGTATGAGTCCGTATCGTTGATCTGGCCGGACTCTCGAGCGGTGAAAAACTCAGATAGTCGACTCCTGGAATAGACCGGTTGTGAGCGAAGTGTCGTGGTGAACATCCTCGCCGGCATCCCTTGAATGGTGACGAGACCTCGCATAACTGATGTTCATGTGTGTGTAGTTTACACCCCTGCAGGGTTAACAAAACTATTCGAATAGCCGCGTCCGCGGTCATGGACTACTTGGAAGTTGTACCTGATTATTAGACAACTTGAATGGATACTCTAAAACTTGCAAGATAAGCGTGAGTGCTATGGTGTGCTTTCTCGTGGGGAAATCGAGGAAGTATCCATAGTGGTGTATTGGTTGGAGACTTGGTAGTGGACTCTTGTACGCTTCTTACCTCAAGTCTGGTACTCGTAGTTCAGGACTAGCCAAGTCAAAGCTGGCACTTCTGCATGATGAAACCCCACCTTCCTTTACCTTGAAACTTGAGCATGAGTAGTATAGTTCTGATGTATGTCTTGCTGAGTACGACTTTGTACTCAAGTTTGCTTATTCTATGTTTTAGATGGAAACCCAGACCCCGAAGGAGTCACCTTCCTGAAGCTCGACGTTGACTAAGTTAGTATAGTTCCAGACAGCAGTCTGGTCCCTCGTGGAAGGGCATGTATGTTGAACGAGGCTTCACTAAGCCATTTGTTAATCTTATTTGTACTCAGACCTAATTTTCTTCCTTTGTAATGTAATGTTGATCACAGACATGTGATCTTTGTATGCTCTATGTGTAAGTAAATAAAGAAGTAGTTTGTAGAGTTATGTGATGATACCTGCTGTTCATACTAGACATGTGTGCTGCGTGTATGATTATAACATGCATGTCTTAGTATGAGTTTTCGATAACTTAGTTGTGTTCTTGCCGGTGGTCTTTTATACACCAAGTGGCCCTTAGATGTGCGCAGCTTGGGGCATCACGATGCGATTGCTCGTGACTCTGTCACATGGCACACTTTGTTGTATGATTGAGCCCGCCCGAGACCCCGACTAAGTGATCGGGCTGGAGTCTGTTTATGTAAGTTTTCTAATTCAATCGAAAATATGGTTGAGGCGACTTGTCTATGAGTATGGGATTTCACCACCCATAATCATTTAGACTTGTGAGCGGGTGATGAGGACCCATCTCATTTGATCATCCGGCCTGGATGGGATGCCCCTCATGTATGATGCTTTCCGAGAGTGTTCTGTGCTTGGCCTTGTCTGCTTAGACAAGTGGGTACGACTCTCGGCTCTCCATATGATTGAGTTGTGACTGGAATAACATACGCGTATTCCGGGTCCCGACATTTCCTTTAATTTTATGGTTAGTCAGTTTTCCTACTTCTTTCCTTTCCCAAAGAGAACAGACACTTGATGTTGATGAGGATTCATCCATATAATGATGCATTAAGTTTTGTCATGCAACATCATTGTTGATATTATCCTTTGATAAGTAAGTTGTTTGCGAAAGCTTTTTCCAAGAAAACATCTTCCTTTGTGTTAACATTTGCACTTCTTGACTAATAACATGTTATTTCAAAAATTTCAAATTGTTTCATTATAAATAGAAAGAGCAAAAGTGAATGTTATTGGTTGTCCTTTGACCAAGGATATGTTTTGCCATAATTTGATGAGTTTTCTCAGCCCTACTTTTGATTATAATTATTATTACTTTCTCATAAGGGCCTTATGAGTTGAGGTTGCTGTTGAGGATGCTTGAGTTTGATGAAGAATCCTTGATGCTTCTTGTCCGTATTTTATTTATCGACACTTCCCTCTCTAAACTTGTGGACAGGTTTCCCGAGCTCAGCATTCGCTTGGGGACAAGCGAGGTCTAAGCTTTGGGGAGTTGATACTTTCAAAATGCATTATTATTTTATATAGTAATTCTTTCTTATTCATTGATATATTTCATGTTATGATGTTGTTCTTATGTTATTTTGGATTATTTTACACAGTTTGCAACTTTCCGATGCCGAAGCAGCACACGCAGGATTCAGTGGTAAAAAGTGGACGATGAGTTGCTGAAGAAGAATACCTCCAAATTACCTGAAAATCGACGGCGGGAATTTTTCAGAAGATTAACGAAGACACGTCGAAGAGGGCCCAGAGGGGGGTCACAGGGTGCCCAAGCGGCCATCTGGCGCGACCCCGACCCTGGCCGCGCCGGGAGGGCGCCTGGACCCCTGGGGCCACTCCTGGCTCCCCCCTTTGGCCTACATATCGCTCATATACCAAAAAAACTAAAATGGAGAGTTTCCGGAGTTCCGCCGCCGCTCCCTGGCGGAAACCTATAGAGAAGAAAAGACATCTCGGGCGGGTAGATTCTGCCGGGGAGAACACCTCCTGGAAGGGGAGATCGTCACCATCGTCATCACCATCATCACGGGAATCATCGAGATCATCATCAACATCATCCCCCAACATCAGCACCATCACCACCACCATCCAATCTCACCTCACAAGTCCAACTTGTTTTGTAATCCGTACTATCTATCCTCTCTACTCTACCGGTGTTGTTTACTACCGTGTGATGAATGCTATTGAGTTTTTTTGGAGAATTATCATTGTGTCCAGATTGTTTATCATCTATTTATCCCCACTGATCGTGATCTCTTTTATGTCTTGTGAGTATTTACTTTAGTTATTGAGGACATGGGAGAAGTCTAGTTGTTTGTACTCATATGATGTTGAAGTAATATGTGTTGTTTGATATTTAAGTAGTGTTGTTATTTTCCTAGTGGTGTTGTGTGATTCGAACGCTCAACACTTCGCCTTATTAAGGACCTAGGGGAATACATTGTGTACAAAGGATGCTTGCGGTGGGTTGCCGGAGTGACAGAAACCTGAACCCTAGTTCGCATGCTTTTGCACAAGGGAACAATGGATCATCGATCGTATTGCTATGGTTAGGCTTTTGCCTTAATTATTATCTTGTATTTGCGGATGCCTGCAAGGTGTTTAATCATAAGAGTGCACTTATCTTAGTCTAGAGGGTGCACTAGCATAGATCCACCCACTCAACACTTATCAACACGGCACATAGTACCGATATGGAATATGGCAAAAACACATGACTATTTCTCCCATGTGTCCTCCAGAACGCTTTAGCCTTTATAAGTTCAGTTTCTAGGCCTATCCTTTGCTCAAAAGGATCGGGCCACTTGTTACTCCTCAGTGCTCTTTACTTTGCTCGCTTTTAACTTTTTGCTGCTTATAAAAAAAATCCCTAAAAAGTTATCTTTCAGTTCCTGCAACTATTTCTTTACCAAAATCACTTACCAATACCTTCTGCTCCTCGTTGGTTTCGACACTCTTATTTATCGAAAATGCTAGAAACGATCCCCTACAGTTAAGGGTCATCATTACGCCCCTAAGGTGTTGATACGTCTCAAATGTCTCGTGTGCAGGAACATGGAATTTTAGGTACCTCAGAAAAATCCAAGAAAAAATACAGAAAATCCACGCAACCAGAGGGCCCTGGAGCCAGAAGATGGGCCAGAGGGGGTCTACCCCTGCACCAGGAGGCCAGGTGGCGAGCCTAGCCCCCGGACGCGCCAGGAGGCCGCCTGGAGGGGGGAAACTGTAAGGCCCGCTATGCGGTACCATCTCGAATTAGTTGCATTCACATCCGGCTTGAGATGGGAGCGCATAACTAGCCACCGGCGCACAAAACTCGCACTCGTTTTGCTGCCGGATTCTCGACAACAGGTAATAAGTGCATGAACATAAACTAAGACATAAATATATAGACCCAAGGCATACAGTTTCCAATGGTATTATTACATCATTCAGAGACCTCATGGTCCAACAGTACATCACATCATCATCTCAAAGACACACACGTCCGAGTACGGACAAGATGCAAATTTCCCTAGAGAGGGCTACACATAAAGATGTCGTCCACCCGCGGATCGTCGAAACCCAATTGTAGGTCTGCTGTGCGAAGTCATCGTCCTCCTCCTCTGGCGGAACCTCCACAAAGTACTTGTCGGTGCTTGATACGTCAAAAACGTATCTATAATTTCTGCTTGCTCCATGCTCGTTTTGTGTGATATTGCTATGATATTGATGAACTTCCCAGTGCACTTTTGATCATATTTGGACTAACCTATTAACTCAGTTCACCCCAGTGCCAGTTCCTGTTTTCTGCTGTTTTTCTATTTCAGGTTTCCCCCATATTAAAAGTGGTCCAAAAATTCGGGAAAATCCAATAAAAAATCAGCGATTAGGAAGCTTACGGAATCACCGACGGGGGGGGGGGGGGGGCAGAGGGGACCCACCAGGGCCCCAGGCGCCCTCCCGGCGCGCCCCAGGGTGGGGCCGCGCCAGGGGGCCGCCTGGACCCCTGGTGGCCCCCCTGGATGCCACCCTTCGCCTATTTATTCCCCGTGACGCAAAAACCCCGAGACGGGAACCCTATTTCACGATATCTCCTCTGTTCCGCCGCCGTCACGCTTCCAAGATCGGGAGCACCAGAAGACCTCTTCCCGGCACCCTGCCGGAGGGAGGAATCACCTCCGGGACATTCTCCACCACCATGGACACTTCCCGGATGAACCGTGAGTAGTCCACCTTGGACCATGGGTCTATGATCAGTAGCTATGTGATGTTCTCCTCCCCTCTTTGTTCTTCATGGATTAAACCTCGTCAGCTACCCTAAATGATCGAGGCACATATGTAATATTTCTGCTATTGCTATGCTGAGTTTTCTGGGATCTGATGGATTATGAGATTATGTTCAGATTGTGTTTGAGTTATATATTTGATTCTCCTCTTTTATATTTATGTTCTTGAGTAATTCTTGCATGTTCTCCGTTGCTGTTTATGTCTTTGGCCAAGTAGTAGGTAGTGACTCCAAGAGGGAGCGTTATGCATGATTGTGGGTTCATCCCCCCCGATGACTAGCCTGAGTGACAGAAACATGAGTCTAGGGGATGTGCTGTTGCCACAAGGGGGAAAACAACGGTGCGTGTACTTGCGGGTGCAAGGATTGTTTACTTTACGCAAAGTTCTTTAATGAAGTTGTCTGTTCTTTGAGTTTACACTTTGGGTGGGATTCACAACTTAATACCAGCGAGATGTTCTGGATAGATATCTCAAGGTGGATGATTAGTATGTAGATGCAGATGGATTTCAGTCTACTTGTCTTGGCGTACCGCCCATGCTTTTGAGCCTCTTCCTTTCTTTATATCATAATTAGCATTGGTTTGCGCAAATAATCCTGTCAATTGCCCAGCTGTGATTTGTTTACCTCGCATGGCTATTTTATCGTCTTTTGGGAGAGAGACATCACTAGTGAACATCATAGGACCCCGGTCCATATTTCCAATACTGTTTACACCCTCTATCAATTTACTGCTTTATTGCTTTTCCATTGCTATCATATCATTATTATCCTATGCGTTTTATCCTTTGTAAACAACAAGGCCGGAGGGATTGACAACCCCTTTGTACTCGTTGGGAGCGAAGCTATCTGTTGTGTGTGTAGGTACACGACAACCGCTAATCTCTGGCGCCGTTGTCACCTTCTTGTCATTATCGGATTCCTACTGGAGAGAGAAACCTTGGTATCTTCCCCGAGGGAAATTTCCGCTACGCTACATCTCAACCTTCCACTTTGGGTAACCAACGAGGGGAGAGAAGTAAACTCTCGTGACATCAAATCAATTTCTGGCGCCGTTGCCGGGGATTCCGAAGCGCAGCAGAACAGTGGTCCCGACAACCGCCCAATTTCTAGCGCCGTTGCCGGGGACTCCGCTCTTGAAGACAGGGGAGTTTCACACTATCTTTTATCTTTGATTTTTAGTCTTGTTAGTTTACCTTTCAATTTTATTTTTTCTTTTGTGTCTTATATGAAAAACCAAAAAAATAGTTGCTACCTTTTGCCTTTGTCTTGCTTTGCCTAGTTATGCTATCCTCACCATGGGTGTTGAACCACCCAAATATGGTAGGATGGACATGTTTGACATGTTTTAGTTGGATCGTCATCGATCAATTTTTGCTCGCTCTAAAAACCCAACCGACTTGGTTGAGGGAAAATCATTAGATGAGCATGCTCATTATACGCAGCACCGCCTATCTCAGAAAGGGAAACACTTATGGGATCAAATACATATTTCTTATTGCCATGCTAAACTTTTGTGCCACATTTATGATTTTACTTTATGTTCTAATATAGATCATAAACACCTTCCTTTCCAATGTGAGTTTAATGAAAATGAGATCTTATCTTCTTATGCTAAAGGTATTTATGATTACTTTGATGTTGAAAATATTGAAGAGTTTGTTGCTTTTAAAGGTCCTTATGAGATTTCTTCTTTGATTGAAAAGTATCACGATACTATTCACCAGTCCGAAAACTTTGCAGTTCTTGCTTATTGCTTCGAGAATTATACTTCCATTACATATATTGAGGATTTAAAAAATAAAATGTTTGCTGCCCTAGAAGAAGCTAATGATTACTTTGATGAGGAATCCAATGATTCCGAGGACTCACTTGATACATCCCTTTCTGAAGAAGTTGATACTTGCTTTGTTGATGGCCATGATGCCAATATGGTTTATGCTTGCGAAGATGAACTTGCTATAGTTCCTTACGTCAAGAATGAAATTGTTACTATTGCACCCACACTTGATTTTCCAGTTATCCTTTTGAAACCTCCAACTCATATTCCGGAGAATTGTGCTCTTATTAAGGCTCAATGTGATGGGTTGCATTTATCTTACACGTGTGATTGTAGGTCATGAACAACATGATTTATGTGATAGTTATATTCTTGATGTTGTTCATGTTACTACTGAAAATTATTTTGAGAGAGGGAAGTTTGGGTGTAGAAACTTCCATGTTACAAAAACACCTCTCTTCATGTTGAAAGTTTTGAAGTTGTTCTTGTTCCACTTTCCTATTCTTGTATATTTGTGCTTCTTTGATTTATTTGTTTACCAATTTTCTAGGCATAGGAAGTGGGTTAGGCTTAAATGTGTTTCATATATGCTTCATGATGCTCTCTTTTGCTTCAACTCTTATTCTTTTGTGAGAGCATCTTCTATAATCTTTATGCCTATCTTAAAGCCGTAAAATAAAGAGCTTGTTGGGAGGCAACCCAAGATGTTTTTACTTCTGTTTTTAGTATTCTTCATGATTGTTACTACTGTAGCAACATCATTGTATCTTTACTTTTCAAGCTTTGTGCCATTTATAGCCTCATATTACAAGGGAAGTGAAAGTTGTGACATGCTGTCCAGAAAACAGATTCTGCCCTCGTGACTAGAAAAATCAGAGAAAAATCCCAGTTCATCTTTTTGAGCTGAAGTTTTTACACAGCATGCTCTATACAATTACCTAACTTTAGTATGTTCTGAGTTTTTTTATTTGAGTTGCAGAAGCATCCCTAAAAAATTCTTTTCTACCTGCTGGTCTGTTTTTCACAGATTCTGTCCTGTTTTGCATTTCCTTCGTTTTGCAAACCTTAAGCTTGCTTTTTCTTTGAAAAATATCTTTGGCAATCTTGAGAAACAGTAGAATATCTTTATTTCCAGTAGAGACTTTTTTTATTATGGGTACTAACCTCGCTAATCAGATTATGATTAGTTATGTATGAAGGGAGTTTTCAAGTGTGCGAGGGAAGATGATGAAAGAAGATTCAGGAGTGTCAAGCGCTCAAGCTTGGGGATGCCCCCATGCATCCCCAAGAAATATTCAAGGAGACTAAATCGTCTAAGCTTGGGGATTCCCCCGTAAATCCCCTTCTTCATCAACAATTATCAGATCGTCTCTGGCTTCACTATATTTTTATCGCTTCATGCATTATGTGCTATGCTTGGAGCGTCTCGCTCTTAGGTTTTATTTTTAGTTTTCTTTAGCTTTGCTTGCTGTTCATAACAAGTTAGATCCCAAATTTCTTTGTGTGGGAGAGAAATACGCTCCACTTCCAAAATCTAGAACACAACATATGACTTTTCATGCTTATCTTTGTTGTGTGTGTTCTTTATCTTTTGAAAGAGCTTTTGTATAGTTTGTTGCTGGAACTCTCTTGAGTTTTCATGTTTATCTTGTTTAGAGAGTTTGCCTGTTGCACTAAGTTTTTTGTCTTGACTTGAAGTAGGTAATTGAGGTTGCTATTCTTTTGTAGTAGTAACTTGCAATAGCTTTAGCCTATTAGTGATAGATGTCGTATTTGGGGCAATCCGTGTTTATTTTCAAAACCTACAAAATTAGTTGAGAACTTTAACTACTAGATGGATCAATACTCTTCTGAGGGGTCGAATATTAGAGTACACTCACGTACCATGAGTCGAGGATGCGCATGGATAACCAAACCCCCATACACTACTCCTCGGGGTACTTGTCTCTTTGTGATACATCCTTATTATATTGAGAGTTACCGACAATAAGTGCATGAGTTCTTCGGACTAATGTGAGTATTCGAAAGTTGACACTTCCACCTTCCCATATTTTTCTAGCCTCTCTTGTGCCGTGCATTGCTTTCTTCTCACTCCGAGAGTTTGCGTCCACCTTCGCCAGTACATCCAAACCCTTGGCATGATACGCTCTGTCATCATAAACCTCCTTGTATCCATCCTCAAAACAGCCACCATACCGACCTACCAAGGAATTTCCATAGCCTTTCCGAGATATATTTCCATGCAACATCTATCTTCTCATGACTTGATCTTCATGTCATACATGCTACTTGCTTGATCGATGAGCCGCATGCTAGTTGGGCCTTGCCCTAATCATTGCTACATGATGCGCTAGTATCATTTCATATCCTACTACATTGGTAGAGGCATACATTTGCATACATCATGATAGTTACATCTTCTTTATGATTTGAGTACTTTGTAAAGTCTGAAAGATCTTCTATACTTTTTGTAATATATAGAGTGTTGCCCCTAAAGTGAGGAAAAGATCCCAAAGAGGACAAAATTAAAAGATCCCAAAGTGGACAAATTAAAAGATCCCAAAGAGGAAAAATGAGAGAAGTAGAAAGAGCCATTGAGGCCACCAAAAAATACAAAAAAATAGAAAAAAGAGAAAAATAAATAAATAGAGAGAAGGGGGCACACTACTATTCCTTTTGAGAGATCCACACTCGTACTCCCTCTTATATCTTGTACTCCATAGAGATTATCATTCATGCATATAGCTATGTGGGGACTTTTACACTACAGAACTTGGCTTGTATATTCCAATGATGAGCCTCCTCAAATGAGCTCTAGGTCTTCTTGAGCAAGCAAGTTGGATGCACCCCCACTAGTTCCATTGGAGAGCTTTTAGCTCACATGTGCAACCGTTGCATGGCAATCCCTACTCCTCACATCATATCTATCATTTGGCTTTCTCTCGCCTATGATTGTCCTCATTCATGTGAGCCTTTCACACATTTTTGTCTTCCTCCTCCACCATATTCTCTCTTTGCCATCCTAAGTGTCAACTTTCTTGCTTACGCTCATCCATTGCATGAGTTCTCAAATTGTCGAAAAGGATTGGATCCTTTTGACTTGTACCTGGCTAGTGGTCTGAGGATGAGTCAAGATAAGATTTCAAAGAAGAACAAGTGTGAAACTTTAGTAGATTGAGTTCTGAACACAAAAATACTTTTTCTCGCATATCCTATCCCCTTTCTTGCATGCAAACACCATTTGGAGACATTCGAGTCACGGACAGCAAGAGCTCTTGCACCTTCATGTTCTTATGTTGTTTATTTCAATGCTAGATATAGAATCTTGCCTGTTTGACTTGAATTGAATTACATGCCTTGATTGCTTTACTTAAAAGTTCTTATATGGTTGTTAGCATGTCACCACAGAAATTATGCTTTTATCATTTACCTAGTCGAGGACGAGAAGGAATTAAGCTTGGGGATGTTGATGCGTCCAAAACGTATCTATAATTTCTGCTTGCTCCATGCCTCTTTTGTGTGATATTGCTATTATATTGATGAACTTCCATACACTTTTGATCATATTTGGACTAACCTATTAACTCAGTGCATCCCAGTGCCAGTTCCTGTTTTCGGCTGTTTTTCTATTTCAGGTTACCCCCATATTAAAGGTGCTCCAAAAATTCGGGAAAAAATCCAATAAAAAATCAGCGATCAGGAAGCTTCCGGAATCACCGAGGGGGGGCCAGAGGGGACCCACCAGGGCCCCAGGCGCCCTCCCGGCGCTCCCCATGGTGGGGCCGCGTCAGGGGGCCGCCTGGACCCCTGGTGGCCCCCTGGCTGCCCCTTCGCCTATTTATTCCCCGCGAAGCACACACCCCAAGACGGGAACCCTATTTTGCGATCTCTCCTCTATTCCACCGCCGTCGCGCTTCCAAGATCGGGAGCACCAGAAGACCTCTTCCCGGCACCCTGCCGGAGGGAGGAATCACCTCCGGGAGCTTCTCCGTCACCATGGACGCTTCCCGGATGAACCGTGAGTAGTCCACCTTGGACCATGGGTCTATGATCAGTAGCTAAGTGATGTTCTCCTCCCCTCTTTGTTCTTCATGGATTAGACCTCGTGAGCTGCCCTACATGATCGAGGCACATATGTAATATTTCTGTTTTTGCTATGCTGAGTTTGCTGGGATCCGATGGATTATGAGATTATGTTCAGATTGTGTTTGAGTTATATATTTGATTCTCCTCTTTTATATTTATGTTCTTAAGTAATTCTTGCATGTTCTCCGTGCCTGTTTATTGCTTGGCCCGAGTAGTAGGTAGTGACTCCAAGAGGGAGTGTTATGCATGATTGTGGGTTCATGCCCCCCGATGACTAGCTTGAGTGACAGAAACATGAGTCTAGGTCATGTGCTGTTGCCACAAGGGGGAAAACAACGGTGCTTGTACTTGCGGGTGCAAGGATTGTTTACTTTACGCAAAGTTCTTTAATGCAGTTGTCTGTTGCTTTGAGTTTACACTTTGGGTGGAATTCGCAACTTAATACCAGCAAGATGTTCAGGATAGATATCTCACGGTGGATGATTAGTATGTAGATGCAGATGGATTTCGGTCTACTTGTCTTGGCGTACCGCCCATGCTTTTGAGCCTCTTCGTTTGTTTATAGCATATTTAGCATTGGTTTGCGCACATAATCCTGTCAATTGCCCAGCTGTGATTTGTTTACTTCGCATGGCTATTTTATCGTCTTTTGGGAGAGATAAATCACTAGTGAACATCATAGGACCCCGGTCCATATTTCCAAAACTGTTTACACCCTCTATCAATTTACTGGTTTATTGCTTTTCCATTTCTATCACTATCATTATTATCCCGTGCGTTTTATCCTTTGTAAACAACAAGGCTGGAGGGACTGACAACCCCTCTGTACTCGTTGGGAGCGAAGCTATCTGTTGTGTGTGCAGGTCCACGACAACCGTTAATCTCTGGCGCCGTTTTCACCTTGTTGTTGTTATCGGAGTCCTACTGGAGACAAACCTTGGTATCTTCACCAAGGAAATTGCCGCTACGCTACATCTCAACCTTTCACTTTGGGTAACCAACAAGGGGCGAGAAGTAAACTCTCGTGACATCAGTGCTCATGTTGAAATAGTAGTCTGAAGACTAATCGTTTGTACATAACGTGAAAGAAAGATGCAAGGGGGTGATAATATACCAATGCAGTATAACTAACTTCTCACGGTAAGGAAAGGGTAGTGGTTGAGGTTGCAGCCACACTAGCATATATGAGTGGCTAACGATCTATATTAGAGTAAGGAGAGATCCAAGAATCCGTTGATGATCGCATCAATAAGGCTCTATTCACCTACTTACGTCAAACATAACACAACCTTGTCCCCTCTTTGTCGCTCCAGACGAAGAAGAGCAATCAAGGCAACTCACACGTTGGCAAATTTTTAAAGCATGATTAAGTTGATGTTATTCTATGAACAAGGAGTAGGTCTCAAGTCGTCCATAACCGCGAACACGACATTTCGAAAAGATTTAACCTTACAGGGGTGTACCAACTATCCATCATAGGCTTCGCATGTACGACCGTTTCCACTTGGCTGGGCAAACGCCTGAAACTCCGGAACGTCAGAGTCCCTCTAACTAACATCGCACATTTCCGGGTGGCACCCGGGGAGTCGATAGCCAACCCAAGAACAGGCCACGCTCTCAGATCGGACTCTTCCGTATGACGCAGGTCGGATTACCGGTAAATTTTCACATGAGGCCGGGTCCTAGCTTAGAAGGTGTACCCACAAGGGAACCATGCCCCCGCTGGCCCGGTTTGTTTTGAAAACTGTTGGGGTACCAACCAAGCACACACACGATTGCAAAGAGTAAATCATCTTGGGCCACCACTAGAACTATTTGAAGCTAGGTAGGTAAGACAAGGGGACTCCATAGAATCCCACACACGATTAGGCACACTCGTCAAGAAACACAATATCGGAACTCGGGACCTAGGTGGCTCAAATGGAACAAAACACCTTGCGGGAACAACCCGTTCTCCCATCCTTCGTCAAATATAACATCATATTAATAAATATCAACCAATTTCTGATAATAGCATGATATTACACCAAGCAGCAATGGGTATAAGCAGCAGGTAAGGGCATACACATACTAAGCAATGGTTAAGAAAGCAAGGTACATAGCCAAACAAGGTTTGCTAGGAGGTGGGGATCATGGCTGTTTGGGTTTATTTGAAAGGCACAATTATATGGTGGTAGGATAAAAAACCCCGTTCTAACTACAGCTAGGCAAGCGAGCTGAAATATATAAGGAATGATAAATAAACCCCCTTGCCTGGGTAAGTAGTCGACGGAGCAGACATAGCTGGGTCCTCGGGCTCGGTGTCGGACAACTCCACGTAAGTCTCGTCGGCAAGCTCAGGCTCTAGCGTATGGTACTGTCAAAGAGAAACACCACACATAAGCATCGGGATCAAAGATGCACAAGCATGTTTGCATGTTCAAGTTTATAGCATGGTTTGACTCTAGCTAGTCAAGTTTAAATGAAGATCGTGACGACACGTCAACGACGCTCCATATGCAATTATTGATTTAATGGCCTTGGTCATTACCTTAAGTTTAGGTGTAAGTGACATGGATTACATGACATGGGATAAACATGAAGGAATTAAAGAATGCATGGCGACATTAAAATAAACTAATGATTCCGGAGACGGAATGGTGTCGACGAAGGTTGACACCGGACAGGGTCTCAACAACTTAAAGTTGTTAAAGGAAGAGACATAAGTTTCAAAACTTGATGTGAAGAAAATATATGTTATAATGTAACAACATGATGGGGGATGTCTTGTTGGAAAGGATCAACACGGTGATAAGATTTGACATGAGCTAGATATTTGAAAAGGAAGGAAGAAAAAAAGGTGGCACATGTGAATATTGTACACATAACCCAATTATGTGTTGCACAAAACACAAAATTGGTAGCACCATTAGATTCCTTGCAATTTTTTGCCCCAAAATCATGTACAACATGTTGGCACTGGGGCAAGCATTCAAAAGTTGCAAGTTTTTCTGATTTTTGGAATCCAACAAACAAAAGAAAAGCATTGTAGAAAAAAAGGGGAAAACCCCTCTGGGCTGTCCTCGGCCAGCCCTGGCCCAACTTCTGGACCAGCCCACTGTTGCTGTTGCGCGGGGTGCTACTGTGCTGAGCCCAGCTAGCTCACGGTGGCATGAGCCACTGGCCAAGGGGCCCTGCCTCTCAGTCTCTGGAAAAAAACATCAAAAGGATTGGGGAAATTTCCCCGCGAGGAATCAAACTCGAGCCCCTCGCCTCGCAGCACCTGCTCACTACCACTGCGCTACGGAACCGGTTTTGAACAAAGGAGGGGCGACAGCTATGGTAAGCATTGCTTCACCCCAACTCTCAATCTCAGACCAGTGCCTGACAAACAACGCCGGTGGCAGGCGGAGGCGATCCTGGCGTTGGCTACACGGTGGTGCCGACTCAACGGACACCTGGGGGCTCTAGCCGGCACACTCGCACACGTCCACACGCCGGGATCGGGCCGGGGTGAGCACAAGGGGCTACCTTTCCTCGGCAAAAAGGCGCGGCGACCACTGCTCTCTGAAGACGGGTTCAAACAACAGCAAGAGCGGCGAATTCCAGCGACCGTGGTCTCGTTCACACGACGCCGGGGACTCGAAAAGGCGGTGGAGAAGGAAGCAGGTTCCTACGCGCATACGACGGCATCGGGGCTCGTCCTAGGACAGCACCAACGACGACGTCAGGCTCGCTGTAAAATGGGGCGGCGCACTGCTCTGACCTGACGCAATAACTACAGCTACATGCCCTGGCGGCCGAGGCGAGCCCAAGGCGGTCCTTTTGTGCCAAGCGCGCGTCCAGGATGCGCTCTTAGCATGCGCGAGCACGCGCCGTGGAGTGCCACGAACACGACGTCCACGGGTTGCACCGCGGAGACGTTCCAGCGGGAGAAAGAGACACACTATGGCTCGGCCATGCGCACACGCACTACGAGGAAGGGGAACTCATTGATGCTCACCTAGGGGTGGTCATCGACGAGAAAGAACGTGCCGCAGCGGAAGAAGATGATGGAGTCATCGTCAACGAGGAAAATTTCCCGCGGCGGAGGCCGATGACGCGAGGGCGCCCTGCTTCTCCTAATGTGAACCTGCGGGTAGGGATCAATAAGATACGGCACGGGGACGATGCATGCAAGCGCACGTCCAACGACGGCGACTCACGGCGGTGAATTTGAGATGCTCACCGGCGGAATAGGGGAGACACGGCAGGGTCATGGAGGCAGCGGCAGAAGAAAACGGATGGGGAAACGGATCTGCTAGGGTTCCAGGAGGGCTCTCAAGCGCGGGTTATATGGGGGAAGGCCCCTGGCCACGTCGGCAGGCGTCGACGTTGAAAGTGCAATCATTCCCTTAATCATATTTTGATGTTGATGAAAATATACATATAGAGGACTAGTAATGTTTGTCAAGTTTATCTCAGGTTTTAGTCCTCGGTTCGTTGTGATGGTGGATCATAGACCATTTATATTTACAATTGCTCAAGAGATGGAACCAATGAATTTGAAGCGTAAGCTTTTTCCGGTTGTCTGGAGTATAGGGATCCCCGCACTATTAAGAGGGGATCAGTGGGTGTACTGTTTAAGTCTTGCTCAAACACCTCGTAAAACAAATGAATTCCATGCCACTCAGTCATTATAAACAAGCTTTCTGAATATACACACATCGGACGTCCGGTCCCTACCGGACGTCTGCTACCTGTTGCTCTCGGACGTCCGGTCACCGTCGGACTAAGGGTCCGATAGGTCAGTGGGCTTTTGCCCCATTTAGTCAGATTTCCGGTCCCTGTCGGACGTCTGGTTGGCGTCGGACTAAGGATTCGAGGGGTCAGTGGCGTTTTTCTATGTTTTATCGGATTTCCGGCGCTCATCGGACATCCGGTCATCGGATGTCCGGTATCCTTCGGACGTTCGATGCCTGATGAACTTTCTTATGTTCTTCTGCGCATGCTGTGTATTCGTGGGTGTCTGGTGCAAACTGGACGTCCGGTGTGCACGTACCGTATGTCAGGTCCATACCGGACGTCCGATACTTATGCATGCAGAATGCTCCAACGGCCATTTCTTGTCTTGGGCTATAAATATGCCCTCTCCACCACTTGCGAGGGTTGACCACTACATGAGAAAAACACTCAAGAACAAAAGTGCTCCCTCTCATTCTCTCCTCACCAAATCTCAGATCCCGGAGAGCCCCGTGAGAGTACTTGACGGATCTTTCACCCCGTGATAGATCCGCCCTTCCCCATCTTTCAATGGAATCAAATCGCGTTTTGAGCAAGTCTTGAGCTTTCCCCATTGATCTTGTTTGACGAGGGGGTGACCCCACGACACCTACATGTGAGACTACCTGGTGCGTGTGAAGGCAGAAGGCCCGCCGGGAAGCTACGACAGGCCCGCGATTGGCCTAACCAAACACCGACGTAGGAGTTCGCGACTAACATGGAAGGTGCAACTTGGCGTACAAGGCAGGACTAGAATTAGGAAACTACCTATGTAACCTAGCACGGACTCCCCGAGACTTAGCCTAGTATATAAAGGCTAGGAGGGGAGACGTCCAGATCAACTCAATACGCATCTACTCACCCTAGCCTTGTGAGAACTAGCCTTGGCCTACACTGTAATCGCCCCCTCACGTAATAATATCGAGTAGGAAGTGCTTCTCCTGTTAGCCGACGAGTATCGTCCAACCTGTGCCTATCTCTATAACTAACCCAGGGTCCCTGACCATGGGATTTGCCGGGGTTGATCCCCGTAAATTGGCGCCGTCTGTGGGAACTACACAGGTTGGAATCACGATCTCGGCGGTCCCGACCTCAACAGATCAAGACTCGAGGAATAGAGCCAGATCCAATCCGTTCGAGAGATTAAGCATCTCCGTCACCCCATTAGTATCATCCAGCCTGCAGCAGAACCAAGTCCAGCACCTCGACGACTATCAGATCCGTCACCGACGGAAAAGAACTCGACGACCCAGAAGACAAGCACAAGGAGGCTACTCGAGAATCCCACTCGAGGAGTCGCGGCGCGTGGCCGAAGGCTCGCCCATCAGTCAATGACCCGCCTCCCACCACATGCCAAGACAGCGACTCCGAGACCCAGACCGGAGAATACTACGACCCAGATCGAAGGCCAGACGAATTCGCCAACTTCATCCGGAATCAATCCCTCAACGATGGTATAGAACTCGACCCAAGAGTTCACAGCCGAGCAGAAGACCGCTTGCAGATCTTCCAAGTCTCAAAGAGAAGAAGGCACGCCGGCTCCAGCAAACTCACAGCTAAAGAGCAATTGGAAGGACTTTGCGCGATCCATTGTTTTGAAGACAGTCGTAGACACCTCAGAGCAAGCCACCACTGGGAGACTGCCGCCTATTCGCCGAATTCTCCAACAGCCTCAAGGAGGAGAAGCAGCGTGAAGCCAAACGCACTCGAAGAAGCACGCAGTCACCTGCACCGAGTGTAGAGGAGAAATACCCCGTGTCCTAGGGAAGAATCTGCATGATCCAAGAAGGAAGACCCTCGAAAGCAAAGCAAGATGCCTACACCTTGCAGGCCGAAGCAGCCAAAGACCTAAAGACAACTGAAACCTACCAACTGAGCGGCACCAAGACTAGCATCACCTTCTCACAAAGCGACCATCCGCCCGCAGTCCCGAGGCCTAGGCATGCACCCCTGGTCCTCGAAGCTCAGATCGGAGGATACGACATGGAAAAAATCTTCATGGACGGAGGAAGCAGTCTAAACATAATCTTCGCCAGCACTCTACGCAAGATGTTCATCCCACAATCAGTTTGGAAGAAGTCAGGAACCACAATATACGGCGTAGCCCCGGGCGAAGCAGCCACCTCCATCGGAGCAATACAGCTTGATGTGATCTTCGGCAGCAAGCGCAACTTTGCAAAGCAGGCACTCGAGTTCGAAGTGCTCGACTGGCAGTCGCAGTATCACGCCATACTTGGGCGACCAGCGTTCGCACAGTTCATGGCGGTTCCACACTATGCATATCTCAAGCTCAAGATGTCAGGACCTGTAGGAATCATCACAGTCAAGGGAAGCTTCATCAAATCGGACTAGTGCGACCGCGACTTCCACAAAGTCTCCAACACATTCGGAGCCCAACAACAGCTCAAAGAAATAGCCATGGCGACGGAAAAAGCATATTTCCACTAGCAAACAGAAGTGAGACAAAGGAATTTGGTCGCGACTTCAGCGTTGACAGCGACACGATCACACATCAAGTACACCCAACAGACCCAGAGAAGACAGTCCGCGCATATGCCCACCTTCCAGAAGAGCAAGCAGCCTCCCTCATAACCTTCCTTGGTGAAGAATGGAAAATTTTCGCCTGGTGCCCAGCTCACATGCCAGAGATACCACGAGAATTCGTGGAAAACACGCTCCACATCAAGCCAAACACGAAGCTAGTAAAACAGGCGCTGCGATGGTTTTCAGAGCCCAAACGCAGAGCAATCGGAGAAGAAGCCAATCGACTACTCGACGCACAGTTCATCCGAGAGACGAAGAAAGCAACATGGATAGCAAGCCCAGTCCTAGTCCCTAAAAAGGACACTGAGGTACTGAGGAGGTGCGTTGACTACGAGCCAATGAACAAGCATTGCCCAAAAGACCACTTCCTCCTGCCAAGAATCGATCAAATAAGCGACTCCACAGCAGGATGCGACCTCCTATCTTTCCTCGACGCATACTCAGGATACAATCAGATCAGGATGAAGAAAGAAGACGAAGAGCACACCTCGCTCACCACCCCCTGCGGCACATCCCGCCGCCAAAAAATGCCCTTCGGTCTAAATAACGCAGGAGCAATATACCAGCGAATGACACAAGCATGCATAAGAAACCAGATTGGCGGAAACGTCCAGACCCACGTACACGAGATCATCATCACAATCGAAGAACTCGGACCAGAAGCAGATACAGAGGATGGCAATACAAATGCAAAAGTGCAAGAAGCAGCAGCACACCCAACAGCTAAAGAAGAAGACAACAACGCAGTCGAGGAGCCAGAGCAAGCCACACCCGAAGAAACGGATTGCAGAGAACCGCTCCTCAGATTCCTAATACAGGGCACCCTGCCATAGGACACCGCAGAAGCCCAGCGCATCAGTCGACGATCTGAAGCATTCACAGTGATCAACAGAAAGCTCTACAAGCGCAGCACTTCCCAGGTCCTACAAAAGTGCATAGACGAGGAAGACGGCAAAGCCCTACTACTGGAGATTCACGAAGGCACCTGCGGGCACCATGTCAGCAGTCGAGCACTCGTGGCAAAATCCTTTAGAGCAGGATTCTATTGGCCAACCGCCATGCAAAATGCAGAGGATATCGTATGGCGTAGCATCACCTGCCAAAAGTTCGCCAGCAGGCCGCACGCCCCAGCATCAGAACTCAAAACCATACCGTTATCATGGCCATTCGCCACATGTGGACTCGACATGGTAGGCCCACTCAAGAAATCATCAAAAGGAGGAAAAACACACCTACTGGTTGCAGTCGACAAATTCACCAAATGGATCGAGGCAGTACCAATCACCAGATCAACAGCCCTCATGGCAGTCAACTTCATCAAATCAATCATCTTCAGATTCAGAGTACCACACAACATCATCACAGACAATGGTACCAACTTCACAGCAGTAGAGTTCCAAAACTTCTTTCAAGAGTTGGTCATCAAAATCAACTACGCATCAGTCGCACACCCGCAGTCTAATGGCCAAGTGGAAAAAGCAAACGGCTTAGTATGTGGAGGATTACAGAAGCGACTCCTAGCACCACTAGAACAGGCTGCAGGAATTTGGGTAGAGGAGCTCCCCGCAGTCCTATGGAGCCTACGCACCACCCCAAACATCTCAACCCAATATACGCCTTTCTTCTTGGTATACGGGGCAGAAGCAGTGCTACCGCACGACCTAAAATTCGGAGCACCCAGAATCTCAGGGTACGAAGAGGAAGAGGCAGAAGAAGCGCTGCAGAACGACAAAGACATAGTAGACGAAGCACGAGACACAACCCTCAGAAAATCTGAAGGATACCAGGACAAGATGCGCACCTATCAAAGCAGTCGCCTACGGACCAGATCATTCAATGAAGGAGATCTCGTGCTACGACTAATATAGGAAAAAGTGCACAAACTTGCCCCTCAATGGGAAGGTCCGTTCATCATCTCGGAAGTCATAGGAGGAGGAGCATACAGATTGAAGAATCCGAAGACCAACGAGGACGTGGGAAATCCATGGAACGTAGCGAACCTACGCCTGTTCTACCCATAGTCCTCCAGGCATCATCAGAGACATCGGCAACAGCACAGATTGGCAACACATGTAAAGTTTGAAGGAATAAAATAATGTTGCCCAAAGCATCTTACTTATAAGCACTCGGGGGCTCGAGCCTAGAACTCCCCCCGAGAGACGCTATCTTCGCAAATGCGACTTTTACTTATAAGCACTCGGGGGCTCAAGCCTAGAACTCCCCCCGAGAGATGATATCTTCGCAAATGCGACTTTTACTTACAAGCACTCGGGGGCTCGAGCCTAGAACTCCCCCCGAGAGATGCTATCTTCGCAAACGCGACTTTTACCTAAAAAGACTCGGGGGCTCGAGTACACAACTCCCCTTGAAAGACGTCACCCTAGCTAAAAACGCGACTCTCTCCAAACAAAGTTGCAAACGATTCTTTAGTCTCCACCCGATTGCAAGCGATCGCCTAAAGACTCGGGGGCTACACCCATCGGGAGCACTGACACGCACCCGATATAAACTTGGAAAAATTCAACAACAGGCTACAAACTAGTGAGTCAAAAATTCATAAAGCCTACGCTTGATTCTGTAGATCAAACGCAGCCTCAGGGGCTACTCCCATCAGGAGCGCTTGCGCGAACCCGAGAAGAAATTTCTCATTACAAAGGAGTCGAAGACATTCTCATTACAAAGGAGCCGAAGACATTCTCATTACAAAGGAGCCGAAGACATTTCATTACAAAGAAGTGGAAGACATTCTCATTACAAAGGAGTCGAAGACATTTCATTACAAATCAGTCGAAACGACAGTTTGCCGCTACAGAAGGACCTATGGGACTATAAGCTGGGCTACATTTCAAATTCTACATGTGTGCTCATGCTGAGTTAATTGGCACTTTCGTGCCACAACCAGGCAGGCATCATCACAGACAAAGTGGCAGCCTAGTCGGCGAGGGAGAAGCTCGTTGTCCTCCAGTGCTACAAGGTTCCTCGTCTACTGCCGCTGCCGCTTGACGACTGGCTTGACGTCCAGTTCTTCCTTACAACTAGAAGAGCAAATACCATCACCAGAGGGATCAGTCGAAGAAGAAGAAACGGGAGAAGCAGGTGAACCACCACTCAAGCCATCAGAATCGCTGCTGCTTGTCTCCTCACAGCATGGCTCCAGACGGTTGCCCCCAGCATCAAACGCACGGACAATAACAGTATCTTCACCGTCAAAACGACAGCAAAGGCTGTCCCCGCCGCGCAAGTTCAACTGATGAGAAAACTTCCTCCAGCCAAACCCAAGGAAGACCATGGACGAACTATCAAAATCCAGCTCCACCCAAGAAGAAGAACGAGAGCATTCATGAAGACGGAGTCAGAAGCCCTTTAAGCCACGCTCAGAAGAAATGGAGGCAAACGAGGCAGGAAGAGGAATCCGGGAAGCATTCCGCCCAAGAACATGCAAAAGAAAATAATGGCGCCAAAATCCGTCTTCCATGGAGGAAGAAGAAGAAAGCGCCAACGCAGTACCATGACGCCCACCACGTGAGGAGCGAGGGGTGTGGCCACCACGACCACCGCGGCCACGGCCTCGCCCTGCAACACCACGGACTCGCCCAGCTACACCGCTACCATGTTTGGGCGCCATCTGAAGAAGAAGCAGAAGGGAAAGATGCGAAGAATGGATGCCAAGGACGGGCAACCAAAGGAAGTACTTATAGCACAATCCAAAGGCAAACCAGGAAAAACACACAGAAGCACAGGCGACGCCATCATTGCATCAAAGACCAAACGGGCCAAGCGTTACGAATTCCAAGACGAAGACACCTTCACACGGTCAACATTATTTACAGGACGCGTCAAATCTCGCTTGTTTCCCATACAAAGCCTTGGAAACCCAACAGGCAACAGGCAGCGCGACGTCCAAATCATCATTATGACGGTCCAGAAGACGTGACGGATCAAAAAAATCAATCATCATCATACGTCATCAAACAGCATGACAATGCATATCAGCACGGCGTCCTAAACGGAACAGATTAAAGGTAAAAAAAGTTGGAACAACCAAACGATTCCAAGAGCCAGCCATACGTCTAAATTTTCTGACTATAAAAAATTCTTACTCCCATCGGGAGTACCCTTTTGAGTCCGGGTGCTCCCTCACCCAGAAGGCCAAAGATGTGCTCGAGTGATTACTCGCACCAGCAGAAACAACATACTCCCAGAGTTCGGGTGCTCCCTCACCCCAAGAGCAGAAAGGTACTCGAGTGATCACTCGCAGCGAAGACTCAACAATTCAATAAACTTGACTTACTCGCACACTCGAGAACTTTCCGAGTGGGTGCTATCTTATTTTCCTCGCCTAAGTCCATTAGAAGCCCCGCGAGTGACGACTAAAACAACTCACTTGATTGTTTCATTCCAAGTGGGTGCATTGCCAAATCAGGCTCCGTGCCTCAACAAAAACAAATTATGCCTGGGCTACGAGACACTGTACCCAGATGCCACGCAAGCTTAGCGTGTAGGTAAGACCTCGTTGCGAAGAACGGCCGGGCCGGGACTTGCCGCTGAGCGATTTCACACCCGACCTTTTCCATGCGCTTGCACGATAGAAAGAGCTGAGCGGACGCGCTCAGGCTATGTGCTTAGACTGGCAGCAATTGATCCTATAAGACCTGTAGCGGCATGACTTTGCTTGACACCAGTGTTGCAAGTTCATGTCGAGGGATGTGGGCTTGATTGGGCTAATGTGGTATTTGTCACTAGAACAATTCACCAAGGCTCGACCAGTCGACTCCTTGGGCCATTTCAGCTTAGCAATCCCTCGAAACAGATATTGTCAGGGCTCAAAACTGCCAGCGACCCATGGCGATGCCGCGCTTACAAACGAGGGGGTGACCCCATGACTCCTACATGTGAGACTACCTGGTGCGTGTGAAGACAGAAGGCCTGCTGGGAAGCTACGACAGGCCCGCGATTGGCCCAACCAAACACCGACGTAGGAGTTCGCGACTAACATGGAAGGTGTAACTTGGCGTACAAGGCAGGACTAGAATTAGGAAACTACCTATGTAACCTAGCACGGACTCCCCGAGACTTAGCCTAGTATACAAAGGCTAGGAGGGGAGACGTCCAGATCAACTCAATACGCATCTACTCACCCTAGCCTTGCGAGAACTCGCCTTGGCCTCCACTGTAATCGCCCCCTTACGTAATAATATCGATCAGGAAGTTCTTCTCCTGTTAGCCGATGAGTATCGTCCAACCTGTGCCTATCTCTATGACTAACCCAAGGTCCCTGACCATGGGATTTTCCGGGGTTGATCCCCGTCATTGTTACTCTTGGAGGTTGGAGACTCCTAGGCGGGTACGAGTTCTTCGGAGAGGTATCGACCATTGTGATTATCCCCTTTGAGTTTGTGAGGGTTTGGTGACCACCTTTAAGGTCAACCGGTAGTGGTTGGGAATTGCCTTCGTGGTGATATCTCAAGGGGAATAGAGTGAGCCTTCGTGGCGTTGGTGTGCCTTCGTGGTTTCACCCAATCTCTCCGAACGGTGAGTAGCTTCCCTCCAAGGAAGTGAACATCGGGATACATCATTGTCTTCGCGCCATTCGGTTATCCCTACTCTTTTCCCCTTATTACTTGTGCTACCGTATTATTTTCACCTCACTTGGTTGGTATATTGTGCTTATTTTTTATCTTGTCTTAGCTAGGTTAACCTTGCAATTGTTAGGCACACCTTTATCTTCTGCATTATTGCCTAAACTTGCTAAGTAGTGATAAAATTTGTAATAAAATTTGTATCAGAGCCTCGTGCTCTATTCTTGTGGCTTAACCGCCCTAGAGCAAGATGACCAAGGATGGCATTCCCAAAATTTCGGGTGCCAATGTGGAGGAGGTCGCAATTGCCGCGGATGCCGCTAGTCCGGAAGCCGAGAGATTGGATATCGAACGAAGGGCATCCGTACAAACTCCGATTCGTCCTTCCACGAGGCATGTTAATTATGAGATTAAGGATCCTAAGTTGTTCACCTCCGGCGATATGAAAAAATCCTTGCAAAAGGCTTTAGACAATCAAAGGAAGGAAATGGAAGCCTCCTTTGCGAGGATGAAGGCTCCGGCATCGGAGTCACAAACGTCAAGTGGTGCAGCCCCTAGGTCCCCACAAGCGACTTTTGTGAACCCCGGTTCTGCAGTTCCCTTGCAAAGAGGTGGTCCCTACCAATGGGACTATCCTGCTCCTAAGCTAGTGGAACCTAAGTATAACTTAATGGCAATCCGCCGGTACTAACCGAGAACACTAACTTTTTGGATTGGAAAAGTCTTATGGCAGATTATCTTAGGTTTGTGTGCGAACCCATGTGGAACCTCATCGACTCTAGGAAAGGCTATTATCCCATTGATCCAAACAACCTTACACCAAGTGAAGTGTTTGATAGACATCTCAACCTTGCTGCTATTGGGTTCTTGAAAAGAGGATTGGATGAGTTGACACGTGCACCATTTCTTCATATCACAAATTCCAAGGAGATGTGGGATACTCTTCTCATTGCCAAGTCCGGCACCGCGTCTCTTCAAATGACAAGATATGAGACCGCCAAGAATGCATTGCACAACCTTCACATGAAGAAAGATGAGAAGCCCCAAAAACTCCATATGTGTCTCAAAGTTCTCTCCGCCCATGTCCAATCATTCACGTGTGAGAAATCCTTGGATGGATATCAAATCACAAATCGTTACCTTATGGACAAGATGTTGAATTCTCTCATGGTATACTCTCATCAAATGGTGTGGGAATTGAGGCGTATGCCCGACTTCTTCAAGATGACACCGGATGATGTTATTGCCACCTTCTTGCAATATGAAGAGCACCTAAAGGAGTCCAAGAGACTACTTTCCACTTATGGTTGTCCATCCTCAAACCTTGCACTCAAGCCTAGGCTCGAGGAGTTTGATGATGATGAGGAAGAAGATGAGTATGAATATGATGATAACTCCGATGATACTCCCTCATATGATGATATGGCTCTCTTTGTGAAGAGGTTCACAAAATGGGAATTCAAAGGAAGATTCCAAAATAAGAAGACAAGGAACTGCTACAACTGTGAGAGACCGGGACACTTTGTAGAGGATTGTCCGTATGAGAAAAGAGAGGACAGACCACGATTTCTTCGGAAGGAAGTTGCCAAGAAGCTCCCAAACCATCTCAACAACAAGTTCAATAAGAAAACATTGTTGCCACTAGAAGGGTCCGATCCCGAGGATGTTGGGGGTGTGGCCAGAGTTGCTCAAGATACACAAAAGACCTTGAAGCTCCTCAACAAGGAAGGTGAAGTTGTGAACTACAACTACATGAGTGACTACACCGGCAATGCACACAAGTGTCTCATGGCCAAGTTGGTTGATGATGACACTCCCTCCTCATCGGCTAAGATCAAGGTAACTCCCATTGATGAGTCCTTCATGTTCTCTTCCGAACCTCATGATGAATTTCATGATGCGTAAAGTGATGATGCTCATGCTACTTGTGAAGATTTGTTGTTTGGAAAAGTGAACAAAATGATGAGCTCTCTCAAAGGCAATAAGCTCAAAATGTTTCAATTACTTATGGATGTGGTGGGTAAGAACTCCACAACCATTAAGGATCTTGAAATCCTCCTCACCGAGGAAAAGGATAACTATACTCTCCTTGAGCGTAAGATTGACTTAGAGGAAGCTCGAAATGATAACTTGTGCAAAGTTGTTCACGCAGCAAATGTCTTAAATGACAAGCATGTTGCCTCCTTGAAAAAGGCTAATGATATATTTAAGGAACTTGCTAATGATATGAGCAATCTTGTGGAGCTAAACACCTCCCTTTCTAAGGATGTTGAGGTACTGACCTTGTCTCTCAAGACAAAATATGAGGAACTCACCATCCTTAAGAAAAATATTGAGTCTCACAAACTAGCCCATATAAAAACACTTACTAAGATTTCTCCTCCCACTATTGTACATGTTGATGCTTGTGCTACTAACTCTACTCTTGATCAACCATCTCTCATTGAGGAGAACTTAGCTCTTCATGCTCAACTAAAGAAGGGCCTCTTGACTTGTGCCCAAGGGGAGAAAATTTTAAATGATGTACTAAGTCATCACAACGAGTCCTTTGCTAAGGAGGGACTTGGGTTTGACCCAAGTACGACTGTGACAAAGGATGTCACCCTTAGCAAGGAATCAACTCCCCAAAAGGTGATCTTTGTCCGTGAAGGGCACAAGGACAAAGGTAAGAACAAGGTTGATGAGGTTGTTGTTGGGAATGGGAAGGCCACTAGGGGCAAGCCCACTCCTAACAAGAAGAAGGAGAAGATGCCTCCATCCTATGTTCTCCATAAGGCAAAGGATGGAGAGGTGTTTGCAAAATTCATTGGGCCCCGTAATGCTTTCCGTTTCTATACCATTTGGGTTCCAAAGACCCTTGTTACTAACCTTAGAGGTCCCATTGCAAAATGGGCACCTCTAACCAAAGCCTAAATCTTTGTGTAGGTTTCTCTCTCCGGTGGAGTCAAATCGGTGATTGATAGTGGATGCACCAATCATGTGACTGGAGAAAGCCGTTTGCTCAAGGACTTCATGGATGCAATTCAACCCTATATGAGCATTGTATTTGGTGGTGGTTCCAAGGGCAAGGTACTTGGATTGGGCAAGGTGGCTATTACAAATGACATGTCTCTTGCAAATGTCATGCTTGTCCAATCCCTTCAATACAATTTGCTTTCCATTCGTCAATTAGCTTCCGTTGGTTATGATACACTATTTGTCCTAACAAGTGTGAAAGTCTTTAGGAGAGAAACTCTCGAAGTGGCCTTTGTTGGAGAGTTGTATGGCAACCTTTACACGGTTGATTTCTTGAAAGAGAGTACTTACCATGCAACTTGTCTAATGGCCAATGCCGACAAGGGGTGGCTATGGCATCGCAGGCTAGCCCATGTCCTTATGAGAAATCTAAAATATCTCCTAAAGGGTGAACACATCCTTGGACTAACAAACGTGTCTTTTGAGAAAGATCATGTGTGTAGTGCATTGATACGTCCCAAACGTATCTATAATTTCTGC
Organism: Bromus sterilis; assembly: GCA_950022295.1. Lineage (NCBI taxonomy): Eukaryota > Viridiplantae > Streptophyta > Magnoliopsida > Poales > Poaceae > Bromus > Bromus sterilis. The sequence goes on along the minus strand of OX465596.1, from coordinate 108,878,550 downwards.
TTGTTCCATGCATGTTTTCTCTGACTTTGCCATGTTTTTCTTGAAATTTCATACACTTTTGAACCTATTTGGACTAACCTACTAACTCAATGCACCTAGTTGCCAGTTTCTGTTTTCTGCTGTTTTTGTATTTCAGGTTTTCCGGCCATTAAAAGTACTCCAAAAATTCCGGGGAAAATATATAAAAAATCTGCGCAACAGAAGCTTCCGGAATCACCAAGAGAGGGAAGAGGGGCCACCACCAGGAGGCCAGGAGGGTCCCTGGCGCGGCCCCACCCCAGGCCGTGCCAGGAGGCCTCCTGGCTGCGTGGTGGATCCCCTCGACGCCCCCCTTTTCCTATATTTACCCCTCGGGGTGGAAAGCCCTAAGACGGACTCCTTTTTCACGATCTCGCCTCTGTTCCGCCGCCGCCGCCGTTTCTAGATCGGGGCTTCTTGGAGAAGCTGCTCCAGCACCCTGCCGGGAGAAGCTATCCCCTCCGGGAGACCCTCCATAGCCATGGACGCCTCCCGTATGTACCGTGAGTAGTTTCCCTTGGACCATGGGTCCGTGACCAGTAGCTAGGTGATCTATCTCTCCCCCTTTTGTGCTTCCACTTTCGATTCCTCGTGAGCTGCCTCACATGATCGAGGCATCTATGTAATTTCTGCTGTTGCTATGCTGAGTTTGTTGGGATCTGATGGATTATGAGACTATGTTCAGATTGTGATGAGTAATATATTTGGTTCTTCTCTTTTATATTTTCTTGTTGAGTAAATTCTTGCATGTTCTCTCTTGCGGTATTTTCTTTGGCCAAGTATTTTATTTGCAACTCCAAGAGAGAGCGTTATGCTCGATTGTGGGTTCATCCCCTTGATGTCTAGCTTGAGTGACAGAAACATGAGACTAGGGGATGTGCTGTTGCCACCAGGGATAAAACAATGGTGCTTGTACCCGCGGGTGCAAGGATTTTTTACTTTACGCAAAGTTGTTTTAATGCAGTTGTCTGTTGCTTTGAGTTTACACTTTGGGTGGGATTCACAACTTAATACCAGCGAGATGTTCTGGATAGATATCTCTAGGTGGATGATTCGTAGTAGATGTAGATGGATTTCGGTCTACTTCCCTTGGCGTACTGCCCATTGCTTTTGAGCCCTTCCTTTCTTTGCAGCATAGTTAGCACTGCGGTGCCTTCATAATCCTGTCAATTTCCCAACTGTGATTTGTTTACCTCGCTAGCACTTTTATCGTCTTTTGGGAGAGAGACATCACTATTGAAAATCACGGGACCCTGGTCCATCTTCATATCACTGTTACACCCTTATTACTTTCAGTCTTTACTTTAGTTTCCACTATTATTATCTCTTGCGTTGATCCTTTGTAAACAGAAAGGCCGGAGGAATTGACAACTCCTCTGTACTCGTTGGGAGCAAAGTTATTTGTATCTGTGTGCAGGACCAGGTGAAGCTAGCAACCTCGGCGCCATTGTTCACTTTACTACCTTCTTTTATCCTTCGGAGTCCTACGGGAGACAAGCCTTGATATCTTTGCCAAGGGAAAACTTGCTGCCGCACTATATCTCACCCTGCACTTGGGGTAATCAACGAGGGCTTGAAGAGTATTAACACTCTCTTGCCATCAGAAAGTTTTCTGGCGCCGTTGCCGGGGACTCCAGTCTACAAGATAGGGGAGTTTCACACTATATTTTATCTTTGATTTTTAGTCTTGTTAGTTTACCTTTCAGTTTTTACTTTTGTGTCCTTAATCAAAAATACCAAAAATACCTGCTGCTACTATGGGTTCCAATGAAAACACTAAGTTGTGTGACTTCACTAGTCACAACAACAGTGACTTTATCTGCACTCCTATTGCTCCACCTGCCACTTCAGCACCTTCTTATGAGATTAAACCTCCTCTGCTTAACCTTGTCATGAAAGATCAATTCTCAGGAGCAGGAGAAGATGCTGCCTTGCACCTAAACAACTTTATCGAGCTCTGCGACATGCAGAAGTACAAGGAAGTGGATGGAGACATCGTCAATCTGAAGCTTGTTCCTTTCTCTTTGAGAGGAAGAACCAAGGAGTGGCTACAATCTTTGCCAAAGAACAGTATCAATTCTTGGAGTAAATGCAAAGATGCTTTTATAGGGAAGTACTATCCCCCTGCTAAAATTATTCAATTGCGGAGTAACATTATGAATTTCAGGAAATTGGATAATGAACACGTTTCCCAGGCTTGGGAACGTATGAAGACGCTTGTCAAGAACTGCCCCACACATGGACTGACTACCTGGATGGTTATCCAGACTTTTTATGTAGGCTTGAACTTCACCTCGCGGAACCTGTTAGATTCGTCCGCGGGAGGAACTTTTATGTCAACCACGCTTGGTGCTGCCACAAAGCTACTTGATGAGATGATGCTGAACTACTCGCAATGGCACACCGAGAGATCTCCAACCGGTAAGATGGTAAACTCTGTCGAGGATATCTCCTCTTTAAATGAAAAGGTTGACCTTATCATGTCTCTACTTACCAAGCAACCTTCTATTGTTCCTCAAGGTGTTCCTTTAAATTCTTTGGTTGCTTAGGAGAAAATAGATGTCAATTTTGTCTCTAGAAACAACTTCAACAATAATGCTTATAGGAGTAACTTTGGTAGCAACAATCCTAGGCCTTTCCCATCCAACAACTATGGGAAAAACACTTATCCTACCACCAGCAATTCCTACAGCCAGAATTATAGGGAAAAAGACCTGCCCAGCTATGAGAAACTTGTAGAAATAGAAAAGGCCACCAAAAGCTATATGCACACTCAGTTTGAACAAAACAAGGCCTTTTCTAGACAATTAGATGAGCACTCCTCTATCCTGCAAAACATTACCAAACAGCTTGAGAGCCTGAACGGTTACATTTCCAGTCTCCAAACTAGACTCGCTGCCATCGAGACTTATGTTTCAAACATGTCTCATACCCAATCTTCCTTGATAAACCAAATGGCAGCTAAACCCGAAGTTGTACCCAAGGAAGAAGAGAGAATTAAGAGCCGTCCTACCTACCACACAGTAGCTACTATCCAAGTAGTTGAGGATGTCCAAACTATTAGCACCCATCACACCCCTAGTCCCACTGGACCTATCAATGGTGATGCTACCACCTCAACCATAGATGAAGAAACCTTTATGAACATAAAGGCTTTCAAACAAGTGAACCTAAATGATATCACTACCTCCTTGATAGATAGTAGTGACCTAGATTTTGACAACTGCATTTTACCTGAAGTTATTGGTTTCCTACACAAGATGTCTAGAGACCCCCACACTAGCACACTCAATCTTGCCTTCACAGAGCATATCTCCAATGCTCTAATCAAAGTTAGGGAGGAGAAGCTTAGACTAGAAGCCTCCATACCTAGGAAGCTAGAAGATGGTTGGGATCCTATGATAAAAGTTAAATTGAATAACTTCTCTTGTTATGCTCTTTGTGATGTTGGAGCAAGTACCTCTGTTATGCCCAAAAGAATGTATGATATGCTTGAATTGAAATCTTTTGATCCTTATTATTTTTGTGTTTGACTTGGTTATTCTTCCGTAAAGAAACCTTTGGGGAAGATCGAAGATGTTCTTATCATTGTCAATGAAAATTATGTTCCCGTTGATTTTACTATTATGGACATTGAATGTGAACCTTCTTGTCCAATTATTTTGGGACGTCCTTTTCTTCGCACAGTTGGTGCTATCATTGACATGAAAGAGGGAACTATCAAATTCCAATTCCCTCTCAAGAAAGGGATGGAACATTTCCCTAGGAAAAAGATTAAGTTACCTTTTGAGTCCGTCACACGGGCTAGTTATTCTCTTGAAAAGACTTGATCTTCTGCTTTAAGCCTAGCTAATGGCTCTAAAGAAGCGCTTTTGGGAGGCAGCCCGCAATGAATTTAGGTTTTTCTTTTTGCTTTAGTTCTGTTCTTAGTGGTCTTGATGATTTTTACTACTGTAGCAACATCATTGTATCTTTACTTTTCAAGATTTGTGCCAAGTTTAGCCTTGTACGGCAAGGGAAGTAAAAGTTGTGACATGCTGTCCAGAAAACAGATTCTGTCCTCGTGACTAGAAAAATCAGAAAAAATCCCAGTTCATCGTTTTGAGCTGAATTTTTTACACAGCGTGATCTATACAATTACGAAACTTCGGTATGTTCTGAGTTTTTTGATTTTGAGTTGCATAAGTACCCCTAAAAAATTCGTTTCTATCTGCTGTTTTGTTTTTCACAGATTCTGCCACGTTTTGACTCTCTTAACTTTTTCAAACCTTAAGCTTTCTTTTTCTTTGCAAAAACCTTTTGGAAATCTTGGGAAACAGTAGCTCTTCCTGCAAATCTTTATTTTCAGTAGAGGAAAATTATTTTATTAGGGTACTAACCTCTCTAATTAGCCTACAATGAGTTATGTATGAAGGGAGTTTTCAAGTGCGCGATGGAGGATGATGAAAGAAGATTCAGGAGGGTCAAACGCTCAAGCTTGGGGATGCCCATGTGCACCCCCAATAAATATTCAAGGAGACTCAAGCGTCTAAGCTTGGGGATGCCCCCGTGCATCCCCTTCTTCATCAACAATTATCAGTTCGTCTCTCGTTGCACTATATTTTTATCACTTCATGCGTTATGTTGTTTTCTTGGAGCGTCTCGCTCTTAGGTTTTGTTTTTAGTTTTATTTTTCTTTGTTTGCTGTAGTAACAAGTTAGACCCCAAATTACTCTTTTGTGTGGGAGAGATACACGCTCCGCTTGAATTAGAACTCCTCATAGGATTTGCATGCTTATTCTTTTAGCTGTGAGCTGTTCTTTTTCTTTTCTTAGATGCTGTTCTGTTTAGTCGTAGTGCTTTAGTTTTTCTAGAGCTTTTCTTTTTGTCTTAGGTTGAACTTTCCATAGGTTGCATGTTTTATCTTGTTAGAGAGTTTTCCTGTTGCGCTGAGTTCTGTGTCTTTACTGAAAGTAGGTAGTTAAAGTTGTTGTCCTCTTTGTAGTAGTAACTTGCAATAGTTTTGAGGTATTGACTAGAGTAATGTTTGAACTTATGGTGTCAAGAGCTCTTTCCTATTGCTGATAGATGTCGTATTTTGGGCAATCCGTGTGTTTTTAGAAAACCAAAAACCCCTGTTGAGAACTCTAGCTACTAGATGGATCACTAACCTCTGGAGGGTTCGAATATTAGAGTACACTCACGTACCATGAGTCGAGGATGCGCAAGGATAACCAAACCCCCATACACTCCTCCTCGGGGTACCTGTCTCTTTGTGAACCTCCTGATTAGATTGAGAGTTACCGATAATAAGTGCATGAGTTCTTCGGACTAATGTGAGTATTCGAAAGTTGACACTTCCACCCACCTATACTTTTTCTAGCCTCTTCGGTACCGTGCATTGCCCTTTCTCACCTCGAGAGTTGGCGCATACTTCGCCGGTGCATCCAAACCCTTGGCATGATATGCTCTGTCATCATAAGCCTCCTTATATCTTTCCTCAAAACAGCCACCATACCTACCTACAAGGCATTTCCATAGCCTTTCCGAGATACATTGCCATGCAACATCCACCTTCTCATGACTTGATCTTCATGTCATACATTTGCATCATGATAGTTACATTTTCTTTATGTGAGTACCTTTGTAAAGTGTGAAAGATCTCCTATATTCTTGTAAAATATAGAGTATTGCCCCTAAAGTGAGGAAAAGATCACAAAGAGGACAAAATCAAAAGATCCCAAAGAGGACAAATGAGAGTTAAATAGAAAGAGCCATTGAGGCCACCAAAAAATAAAAATAAAAGAGAAAAAGAAAATAAAAGAGAGAGAAGGGGGCATACTACTATTCCTTTTGAGAGATCCACACTAGTACTTCATATCCTATCCCTTTGTACTCCATAGAGATCATCATCATGCATATAGCTATGTGGGGACCCTTCACACTATAGAACTTGGCTTGTATATTCCAATGATGAGCCTCCTCAAAAGAGCTCTAGGTATTCTTGAGCAAGCAAGTTAGATGCACCCCCACTAGTTCCCTTGGAGAGCTTTTAGCTCACATGTGCATCCGTTGTATGGCAATCCCTACTCATCACATTATATCTATCATATTGCCTTCCCTCGCCTATGATTGTCCTCATTGATGTGAGCCTGTCACACCTTTTTTGTCTTCCTCCTCCACCTTCTTTCTGTTTCGCCTTTTAGGTGTCAACTTACTTGCTCACGCTCATCCATTGCATGAGTGCTCAAAATGTCGAAAAGCAGTGGATCATTTTGACTTGTACCTGGCTAGTGGTCTGGGGACGAGTCCAGATAAGAATCCAAAGGAGACCAAGTGTGAAACTTTAGTAGATAGTTGTTCTCAACAACCTTATTTTTTCTCGTATTTCCCTATCCCTTGCTTGCACGCAAACACCATCTGAAGACATTCGAGTCACGGACAGCGAGAGCTCTTGCACCTTTTGTTCTTTTGTTGATTGTATCAATGCTAATATAGACTCTTGCTTGTTAAGATTTGAATTGATTTGCATGCTTTGATTGCTTTACTTAAAAGTCCTTTTATGATTGTGTGCCATGTCACCATAGAAAATATGCTTGTTATCATTTACCTACTCGAGGACGAGCAGGAATTAAGCTTGGGGATGTTGATACGTCCCAAACGTATCTATAATTTCTGCTTGTTCCATGCATGTTTTGTGTGACTTTGCCATGTTTTCCTTGAACTTTCATACACTTTTGAACCTATTTGCACTAACCTACTAACTCAGTGCACCCAGTTGCCAGTTTCTGTTTTCTGCTATTTTTGTATTTCAGGTTTTCCGGCCATTAAAAGTGCTCCAAAAATTCCGAGAAAAATATATAAAAAATCAGCGCAACAGAAGCTTCCGGAATGACCAAGAGAGGGAAGGGGTGCCACCACCAGGAGGCCAGGAGGGTCCCTGGCGCGGCCCCACCCTAGGATGCGCCAGGAGGCCTCCTGGGTGCCTGGTGGGTCCCCTCGACGCCCCCCTTCGCCTATATTAACCCCTCGGGGTGGAAACCCCTAAGACGAACTCCTTTTTTGCGATCTCGCCTCTGTTCCGCCACCGCCGCCGTTTCTAGACCGGGGCTGCCTGGAGAAGATGCTCCGGCACCCTGCCGGGAGAAGCTATTCCCTCCGGGAGACCCTCCATAGCCATGGACGCCTCCCGTATGTACCGTGAGTAGTTTCCCTTGGACCATGGGTCCGTGACCAGTAGCTATGTGATCAATCTCTCCCCCTTGTGTGACCATGGGTCCGTGATCAGTCCTCGTGAGCTGCCTGACATGCTCGAGGCATCTATGTAATTTATGTTGTTGCTATGCTGAGTTTGTTGGGATCTGATGGATTATGAGACTATGTTCAGATTGTGATGAGTAATATATTTGGTTCTTCTTTTTTATATTTTGTTCTTGAGTAAATTCTTTCATGTTCTCCGTTGCGGTATTTGCTTTGGCCAAGTATTTTATTTGCAACTCCAAGAGAGAGCGTTATGCTCGATTGTGGGTTCAGCCCCTTGATGTTTAGCTTGAGTGACAGAAACATGAGACTAGGGGATGTGCTGTTGCCACCAGGGATAAAACAAAGGTGCTTGTACCTGCGGGTGCAAGGATTGTTTAATTTACGCAAAGTTCTTTTAATGCAGTTGTCTGTTGCTTTGAGTTTACACTTTGGGTGGGATTCACAACTTAATACCAGCGAGATGTTCTGGATAGATATCTCAAGGTGGATGATTCGTAGTAGATGCAGATGGATTTCGGTCTACTTACCTTGGCGTACTGCCCATTGCTTTTGAGCCCTTCCTTTCTTTGCAGCATAGTTATCATTGCTGTGCCTTCATAATCCTGTCAATTGCCCAACTGTGATTTGTTTACCTCGCTAGCACTTTTATCGTCTTTTGGGAGAGTGACATCACTAGTGAAAATCACGGGACCCTGGTCTATCTTCATATCACTGTTTACACCCTTATTACTTTCATTTGCCACTATTATTATCTCTTGCGTTGATCCTTTGTAAACAGCAAGGCCGGAGGAATTGACAACTCCTCTGTAATCGTTGGGAGCAAAGCTATTTGTATCTGTGTGCAGGTCCAGGTGAAGCTAGCAACCTCGGCGCCATTGTTCACTTTACCGCCTTCTTGTATCCTTCGGAGTCCTACGGGAGACAAACCTTGGTATCTTTGCCAAGGGAAAACTTGCCGCTGCACTATATCTCACCCTGCACTTGGGGTAATCACGAGGGCTTGAAGAGTATAAACACTCTCTTGCCATCATGCATGCATAGCCGGGAAGCAACATAAAGCAAAGCATACCCCCAAGAATATCGTGTCAACTTCAAGGCCCTTGGAGCTCCTTCATGTGGATCTCTTTGGGCCTCCATCATGGGATAATCTTGGAGGGAAGAAATATGGTCTTTTTATTGTCGATGACTATTCAAGATACACGTGGGTGTTCTTCCTGAAGTCAAAGGACGAGACGAAGGCCACCTTCATTTATTTTTCCAAGGAAGCCCAAAGGAAATACAACATGGCTATCTTGTCAATACGAAGTGACAATGGCTCCGAATTCATGAACTACACCTTGGAAGAATTCTTGAGTGATGATGGCATTGAACATCAATATTCCGCACATTACACCCCTCGACAAAATGGTGTATCCGAGAGGAAGAACCGCACCCTTGTGGAGATGGCCCGGTCTATGTTGGATGATTACAAGTCACCATGTAGCTTTTGGGCCGAAGCCATCAACACCGCATGTCATGCATCAAACCGGCTCTTCCTTCGCAAGATCTTGATGAAGACCCCCTATGAACTTCTAACCGGCCACAAGACAAACGTCAAATACTTCTGATTATTCAGTTATAAGTGTTTCTTTCTTAATAAGAAAGACCGGTTAGCTAAGTTTCAATCCAAAACAGTTGATGGTATATTTTTTGGGTATGCTCAAACTCTCAGTCCTATAGGGTCTACAACAAGTCCACCGGATGTGTTGTGGAAACTTGTGACATGGAGTTTGATGAATTTAATGGCTCCCATGGGGAGAAAGTTGATCTAAGTGATGTAGGCAACAATGAAGATTCTTCTCAAGACATCATGGCTATGGGCATTGAAGATCTTGTGCCCATTGCTCAAGTTCCCAGAGATGATGAGGTGGGTGATGGGAAAAGTGTTCCACCACCACAAGCACCGCCTCCTACCACTCAAGATCCAATTGCTCATGATGAGCCCATTATCCATGAACAAGAACAAGACCCTCCACAATTGGATGTGGTTGCTCAACCACAAGTTGATGATGTGGTTGATCCACGAGATCGGCTTAACCGCATTTGCTTTGGAGAAAATGAGGCTATTGAAGATGGCTCCACCCTTGATGATGAACCAAATGTAGTTCCTGAACCCAAATGGGTGGAGCCTATTGAAACTCCAACTTCCATCATGCCATTGGTGGCTAGACGTGTTGATGTTGACAAGATCCTCACGGGTTTGGGGCAAGGTATAGTTACTCATCGTCAACTTATGAACTTTTGTGCTCACTTCTCGTTTGTGTCTAGCATTGAAACATTTAGGGTTGAACAAGCACTTGAGGATGCAGATTGGCTCATTGCAATGCAAGATGAGCTCACTAGTTTCACCCGGAATGAAGTATGGTCTCTCGTGGAGAGGCCTTCCGGTCAAGATCATAACATCATTGGAAACAAGTGCATCTTCAAAAACAAGCAAGATGAATATGATAATATCATTCAAAACAAGGCAAGGCTAGTGGCTCAAGGGTACTCCCAAGTTGAAGGCTTGGATTTTGATGAGACCTTTGCTCCCGTTGCCCGTCTTGAATCTATACGCAGGTTTCTTGCTTATGCCGCATTCAGTGGATTCCCATTATTTCAAATGGATGTAAAAAGTGATTTTCTTAATGGTCCGCAACAAGAGGATGTATATGTAGCACAACCACCCGGATTTTGTGACCCTCATCGCAAGGACCACGTGTACAAACTTCATAAGGCATTATATGGTCTTATGCAAGCCCCTCGGGCTAGGTATGACCATCTTAGGAAGTTTTTACTCGAGGAAGGATATGTGAGGGGTGTCATTGATGCCACTCTTTTTACCAAGAGAACCAATGGTGAATTGCTCATATGCCAAATCTATGTAGATGACATAATGTTTGGTTCTCCTAATCCATGTTTGTGCAAGTCGTTCTTGGAAACTATGACCAAGAACTTTGAGATGTCCATGATGGGGAGCTTGAAGTATTTCCTTGGATTTCAAATTGAGCAATTTGCCGAAGGAACCTTCATCTCCCAAAAAAAGTACATTCAATACATGCTCGTGAAGTTTGGTATGAAGGATGCCAAGCCATGCAAGACACCCATGCCAACCAAGGGTTATCTAGATCAAGACCTTTCCGGTATTCCGTTTGATGCTAATCTTTATCGTTATATGATAGGGTCATTGCTTTACCTTTGTGCATCTAGACCGAATATTATTCTTAGCGTAGGAATGTGTGCAAGATATCAAGCCTCTCCTATGGAGAGTCATCATTTGGCGGTTAAGCGCATTCATAGATACCTTGTTCATACTCCTTTGTTGGGCCTTTGGTACCCGAAGGAAGCCAAGTTTGATATCTTGGGGTACACCGATGCGGATTGGGTCGGAGACAAGGTGGATCGGAAGTCAACATCCGGTTCATGCCAATATCTTGGGCGCTCACTGGTAAGTTGGCACTCCAAGAAGCAAAACCGTGTCTCCCTCTCCACCGCCGAAGTCTAGTATGTGGCCTCCGCAAGTTGTGCTACCCAAGTCCTATGGATGAGGCAAACTTTGAAGGATTATGGACGCACCTATAAGAAGTTACCCATCTTATGTGACAATGAAAGTGCTATCAAGATTGCCAACAACACGTGTCAACATCCTCGTACCAAGCATATTGACATTCATCATCACTTCATATGGGATCATACTCAAGAGGGTGATATTGTTCTTGCACATGTGGGCACCGACAAGCAACTTGCCGATATCTTCACGAAGCCGTTGGATGAAGCAAGGTTTTGCCAACTAAGGGGTGAACTTGGTATCTTGGAACGTTATAGCTTTTCTGCCTAGGGGTATCTTGCTCTCATTCATGCACATAGAAAATAACTTGTCTAGATGTAGGCATGTATGTAGGGGGAGAAACTCAATTCATGAGTTCTCAACTCTCTATGTGATGCACAAAAAGAACCAAACATCAACAATCCGCATGCTCACTTCGGTAAATCCATGTGTAGCGTTTAAAGATGGAGTCGTGACTTTGGACCCAAGATACATCTTCATGGTGTCAAAGCACATACACTCAAATATGGTGGTTTCGGCCACCGCCCTTCCCTTCGGAAGGATTTCTTCTGTCTTGTGTGCTTGATTGGTTGGTTTTATATATATATACATATCCACTATGACCCAATCAACTATATGATCTTGGTATAATTGTATATCATAAATATTATGACCTTGGTATCCCTATCTGTACCAGCCAGCTCTGCCTCACCCAGGCATCGGACATCCGGTACACACTGGACGTCCTGTACCTAGAGAACCCACTGCCTAGACCTCACACAGCCGTTCAGCCCTGTCGGAAATCCGATGCCCGTCGGACGTCCGACCCGCATCGTACGTCCGACCCCGCGCAGACTATATAAACGTAATGGCGTGGAGAGGAGCAGTTATCCTCTTCACTCGGTTCTCTCCCAGTCGCTGCCGCCCGTATCGCCCCCCTGCCGCTGCCGGCCGCACTGGTGGACTCCCGACCCCTCTCATCCGGATCTTCCCGCCACGGGTGCCCCTCCCCCCGATCTTCCCTTTCCTTCAATTAGGTTTTGGAGTGGTCCCCGGATTTGTGCCTCACTGCTCGTTCCCCATCTATGTTTTTCTATGGTTCGTACGAAGCAATCCGCTCAAAAGAGGGCGGGTAGATCTGTCTCCCGGGGTATGCCTCTCATGCCTTTTGGTTATTATTCCCTATTAATCCCGGCCAAAATCAGTTTTCTATACTTATCCACGGTATGTTTTGACTAGGGGGGTCCAAGGATTCCGATGAACATGGTCGTCCCAAACGCCTTGCTCGTCGTGCTTCCACTCGTGGGAAGCAGCCCCAACACCCTGAATCATCTGCGAGCAGCGATGACACTCATGATGATCCTGACCACACTTTTGAGGATGAAGTTGAAGAGGATTTTGATGCTGACTTTGAGGAGGATGATCTCATTCCTGCTGCACCTGTTCGCCCGGCGGCGCGTGCCAAATTGAGTTCACCTCGCGCTGCTCGGGGTTCCTCCTCTGCTTCGAGTGCTCATGCTGATGACGAGGTGGCCCCTGATGACGATCTGTCGTTGGCCCGTGTTCACATCTCTAGTGAACCAGTTGCCACCCATGGACGTCCTGCCACGGACTATACCAAGTCATCAGCCACTGCCTATCAGAAACTGCACCGTGATGTCAACCAGTTTGATGTTGAGCAGGAAGATGTGTTCTCCTCTGTTGTTCTGCACAAAGGGTTGGTCAACTCTCATGCCTGCATTCCACTTTAATTCATTCGGGATAACCCGTCCAAGTTTCCGGCTGTCCGTGCTATCATTGATGCTATGGTGATGTCGCAAGAGTTTACTTCTCGCCCCTCGTTGGTTACCCAAAGTGGAAGGTGGAGATGTAGACAACAGCAAATTTCCCTCGGTGAAGATACCAAGTTTTGTCTCCGGTAGGACTCCGGCAACGATAAGTAGGTGATTCGGCAAGTGATGCGCCATCCGAAAAGAATCACTTTCTTCTCATAGACATGCACACACAACAGATAATTTTTCTCCCAACGAGTTCAGAGAGGTTGTCAATCCCTCCAGCCTTGTTGTTTACAAAGGATCAAATGCACGGGATAATAATGATAGTGATAGTAAATAAAGAAGTAAATAAATAGTGGGTGTAAACAGTATTGGAAATATGGACCGGGGTCCCATGATGTTCACTAGTGATGTCTCTCTCCCAAAAGACGATAAAATAGCCATGCGAGGTAAACAAATTACAGCTGGGCAATTGACAGGATTATGTGCGCAAACTAATGTTAACTATGCTATAATGAAAGGAAGAGGCTCAAAAGCTTGGGAGGTACGCCAAATCAAGTAGACCGAAATCCATCTGCATCTACCTACTAATCATCCACCTTGAGATATCTATCCAGAACATTTCGCTGGTATTAAGTTGCGAATCCCACCCAAAGTGTAAACTCAAATCAACAGAAAACTGCATTAAAGAAATTTGCGTAAAGTAAACAATCCTTGCACCCCAAGTACAAGCACCGTTGTTTTGTCCCTTGTGGCAACATCACATCCCCTAGACTCATGTTTCTTTCACTCAAGCTAGTCATCGGGGGGCATGAACCCACAATCATGCATAACGCTCCCTCTTGAGTCACTACCTACTACTTGGCCAAAACAATAAACGGCAACGGAGAACATGCAAGAATTACTCAAGAACATAAATATAAAAGAGGAGAATCAAATATATTACTCGAACACAATCTAAACATAGTCTCATAATCCATCGGATCCCAGCAAACTCAGCATAGCAACAGCAGAAAGATTACATATGTTCCTCGATCATGTAGGGCATCTCACGAGGTCTAAACCATGAAGAACAAAGAGGGGAGGAGAAGATCACATAGCTACTGATCATTGACCCATGGTCCAAGGGGGACTACTCACGGTTCATTCGGGAAGCATCCATGGTGGTGGAGAAGCTCCCGAAGGTAGTTCCTCCCTCCGGCAGGGTGCGGGGAAGAGGTCTTCTGGTGCTCCCGATCTTGGAAGCGCGGCGGAGGCGGAACAGAGGAGAGATCGCGAAAAAGGGTTCCCGTCATGGGGGTTTCAAGACACGAAGAATATATGGGCAAAGGGGGGCAGCCAGGGGGGCCACCAAGGGTCCAGGCGGCTCCCTGGCGCGGCCCCACCCTAGGGCGCGCCGGGAGGGCGCCTGGGGCCCTGGTGGGTCCCCTCTGGCCCCACAGGTGATTCCCGAATTTTCCGTAGGGCTGATTTTTTATTGGATTTTTCCTAAATTTTTGGAGCAATTCTAATATGGGGGAAACCTGAAATAGAAAAACAACAGAAAACAGGAACTGTCACTGGGGTGCACTGAGTTAATAGGTTAGTCGAAATATGATCAAAAGAGTATGGAAGTTTATCAATATCATAGCAATATCACACAAAAGAAGCATGGAGAAAGCAGAAATTATAGATACGTTTTGGACGTATCATATGGGTCTTGATGCGCTCGGGTTTCAGCGTGACTGGAACAAGGCAGCCATTCTTCGGTTCTATGCCACGCGCTTCTTCAAGAACAAGACCATTTTGTGGATAACTGGTGAGGAGCGTCTCTCTGCTACATATCCTTAGTTTGTGAAGGCCCTTGGCTTTCGGGCCTCTGGTTTTCGCATCCACTCTAGCAACAAGGAGCACAAGCCCATGACTCATGAGGACTGCATTCGTCTCAACAAGCCGGATCTGCAGGGTGACGATGCTTACAAGAAGCTCAATGATGTGTCCATCTTGCTAACATAGTTTCACTTTCTATTCCAGTGTGTGCTTCAGACCCTATATCCGAAGTCTGGGGACAAGTCCACTTGTAGCAGCTATGCCATTGATCTGATGTGTCGCATGGAGTCGCACCCCACGGAGCTTATTGATATACCACACTTTATCTAGAATGAGACCCGCGCTGTTCCGGAGTCTGCTACTGTTGGTGGCACACTCCGGCGCCACACCTCTAAGAAGGCGCCCATGCGGAGGATTGCACACTTCTTGGGAGAGGCCCAATCAGCTATGATGAGGGCTATCACTTTCAACTGCACCTCCAACCACACTGTTATCTCTAGACTCATCTCCTCCAAGAACAAGCTCAAGGCCCGTCTCCGTGCTGCTGGCGAGGCCGATGTCAGTGATGATGAGCATCTTCCGGAGGCTCCCCCCACTGGACTTGGCTTCGATTTCCCCTCGGGGCCGCAGTGGGCAGACTTCTTTCCGAAGGCCTCGGTGCTAGTGGCAGTGGCACTCACTAGATCGCGCTTGATGGTCTCTCCCCTTTTTGGTACTTGCTGCCAAAGGAGGAGAGACATAGTTATCCAAGTTTTATTTATGTTGTCTGGTTTGTTATTTTAGTGTATGAACTTGCTGTTTGTCTTAGATGTTATGCGAACCATGTGAATCATTGGTACTATGCATGGTGCTGTCTTATCTGTCTTGGCTTGCTATGTTGGTGTTTCCTTGGTCATATTTGGTATCTTGTGCTTGCAATTTACAGTATCATTGTCACAATCATGTATTGCTAGCTTCAATAATATTACCTTTGCATGTGTATTATCACATGATGGGACTACTCTCAAGGTGTGCATCTTGCTTAAATTCAAGAATTCTACATGCACACATTGAGGGGGAGTTCATAATAAAACTTGCTCCCACTAAAGTTAAAATGTGTATATCTTTGGGAGCTATATGGATGTTTTCATCAACTACCTAAAAGGGGGAGATTGAAAGTGAAAGTGCAATATATCGACCGGAGGGGGGCTGAATGGGAGATTTTCAATTTTACTACCAGATTTTAGTTTTCTTCAGGACTGAGGCAATCATGAAGCTGAAGAAGTAACCAAAATGATGAAGAAATAAAACTTCACAAAATGTAATCATTAGGGCAGCTCATCATAATGCAATAGAAATAAATCAATTCAGATAAGCAGAAGTGCTTCAGATGCATAGTATGAAGACAAAGAGCGGAGGGAGAGCTGAAGCATAAGAAGTCAACATAGCAAATACTGAAGCTTAAGAGGTTGAAGAGATAGCACCAGAGATTGAAGACATTGATTTGGTAGACCAGTTCAAGTTGCTGTGATAACTCTACGTCTGGTTGGAGAGGCTGAGATTCAACTCAGAAAACATAGTCTTCGCCTTGTTCTCCTTGAACTAAAGTCCTCAGACTCCGTCCAATAACTCAGGTGAGTCTTCAAGGTAGACTCCCGAAACCTTCACAGAATCAGTCACTTCGGGAAGTCACAATTGCATCTTGACTTCCTCAGACTGAAAACTTCTACACCGGCTGGAAGATCACAGTCTTCAAGAGTAAAAAGCTTCGGATCACTCGAACCGACTTCCTCAGAAATGCTCAACTACTCAGGCTGGTGGTTTTCCTCACATAGTTTCTTCAGTTTCCTCAGAGGTGGGTTGCTTTCAAATGACAAGTGTCAGTTTTTCTCTCGGAGCAGCCAACCCACAAATGGGGCTGGGGGTGGCTATTTATAGCCGCGGAGCAACCCGAGGTGAAAGGACATAAATGCCCATGCATGCAATTACTCTCATGCCCTCGGAAATGACCGTTGCTAGACCAGTTCTAGCCTCTCACCACGTAACACGTGGCATGGTCAAAGTATTCTCTCTCCAGACTCCTCAACCGAAGTTAGTTACCTCAGTGTACTGAAGAACAACGTCTCAGACACATGAGGACTGAACTTCTACTTCAGGAGATAACTCTCTCTTCAGGAGAACTGCACTCGCAGTCTCCAGACTCCTCAACCGAAGACAGATTCCTTAGTGTCTTGAAGAACAAGGTCTCAGACACCCGAGAAACTGAACTTCTACTGCAAGAGATTTCCTCAGGGTTTTTCTTCAGGATTCCTAACTGAGCACTTCCTCAGACCCTCATAGCTCGTTTTCTTCAACCCCTCCAACAGTGCGGTGATTTCCTACGACTCAAGAAGTATAAAAAGTCTTAGCGAAGACTACGCTTCAACTTCGTCTTCAGCGCGAACATCCTCAGGATCGTCTTCAGCTTCAGCTTCAACCGAATGCTTCAGGATTCTACTTCCTCAGGATTTCGCGCAACTTCATTCTTCAGGAATCTTCATTCTTCAGGAAGCGCACCGATTTCTCCAATGTTCCTCAACATCTTGAGGGGTCGACATTGGTGGTTAAACACCTCATCAGGGACTGGTCTCCTGTGAATACTCACAAACACATCAGTCCCTTAACCGTTTTGTCATCAAACTCCAAAACCTCAAGGGGAGGGCACTTGATGCACTTACGATCTCCCCCTTTTTGGTGATTTGATGACAATCAAATTAAGCTTCAACGGGGATAAAATTATGAGTTTTTGAATAAAAACTTTGAAGAACATTTCTGTTATTAAGCTGGATATAAGGAAGCTCCCCCTGAGGATATGCATATAAGTTGAAGAATTTTTAATATCTAAAGAATTTTGAGGTATATGAGGAGCTCCCCCTATATCCAGGCATTTTTGATGTAGTGCATGTTATGAAGTGTTTGAGGAATTTAAACAACGCACTGAGAGAGATGTTTGCAGAGATAATCACACGCATATATGATAAACGTGAGGAAATAGCATGAGGCAACTGAGGAATAGTATCAGTCAAACACCAAAATAATAGTTTACAACTTGTTACAAAAAAATCTGAAGAACGAGAGTTGTAACTGAAGAATCCCATAACTAAAACCCGCTTGAAGACTAACAGATTCTCCCCCTTTGTCATAAAATGAACAAAAAAGGGAAAAACTGAAGCTAACGCCCTGTTGAATATGCTTCAAGGCTGAGGTGAGTCACGCCTGAGGCAGTCTGTTGAAGTGTGCGGGCAGGCGGCAGTGTCTTTAGCTTCTTCAGCAGTCATCTCCTGGTTTGAAGAATAGGAATCCATGGCCGGAGGAGGAGTTGTGCAGCGTCTGAATTGCCTCGGGGGTCGGATTGCAGGAATCGGAGGCTTTTGAAGATTCAAATTTGCAAGGTCTTCAAGGGTGAGTACTTCTTTCATCAAGGCATCAAGATGTTGATATGTATGATGAGTATACTAATGCACTTTCTTCACTGAAGAATGCGTCTGAGCCATATAGCTGAGGATTTCAGAAAACTGACGCTTCACCCAATCATGATTTCGGTCAACTTTCTGATGAAGACTAATCAGAAGCTCTCGGTCAGTCATCACTCGAGCCTGAGTTGTATCCTCAGTTGAGGCATGAGTTATGGTTTCATCAGTAGTGCGAGACTGAGGATGACGAATGTTTCCACCAAGGGAATTGGTCGGGAGAACTTCTTCATAGAATATGCCTTTGCCCTTGTCATTTGAAGCAATCGTATGCTGAAGCACTTCGACTGGCGGCAGATATGTCCGATGAGTCGGGTGATTAGGTTGGAAATCAATACCAGTCGTGGCTCGGATGAGCTTCATGATCCATGGCGCGTATGGCTTCAGGATATGAGGATTCTGTGCTGCATCAACCAGAGTTCTGAAGAAGAAGTCAGGAACGTTGATTGGTCCAGACATGCAGAGGTTGTGGAGTATGTTCTTCATGATTCCAATGACCTCTTCAGAAGTGGATTCATAGCCTTTAATGGGGCAGAAGGTCTTCGCCAGAATCCGATACAATGTACTTGACAGATACATAAGCTCAGAGACTGGAAACTTTGTGCGAGCAGGGGCTTCAGGGGCCTGAGGCTTCATGAGCATGTTCATCAGGTCATCTCGAAGAATTTGAGACCCATAGGAGCAAGAAGTTGAGGAAGTGCACTTGGGAAACTCAAGAATATCAATTGCTTCAGGAACAGTGATGGTGTAGTGATGATGCGTAGTCATCCACTCGAGGACCCAGGTGTTGATGTCCAGAGGATCTCCTGAAACATACAAAGTTGCATAAAACTAAAGCACAAGCTCTTCATTCCAGTGGATGCAGTCAGAGCAGAACTGAAGCAGCTTGGCATGATGCAGATCCTGAAGCACATTGTTGAAGCAGGGAAGAGCTTCCTTATCCAGCAGAGGAATATGCTTGTGAGGAAACAATTTGTTTTGCTTGTAGAGCACTGAAGCATAATAGTTCTTCTGAGTGGCAGTCCAGAACCTCAGAAGCTTTTGAGGTGGAGCAGAATGATATGGATTTTGAATCCCCTCTTGGAAGAAACTCATGGCATTGAAGAAATCAGTGGCATCAAAGCTTGGGGTATCATCAGCTTCAAGGTCACAGAAGAACGGTTGCTTCTGCTTCGGACACAAGGACCGAGCTTGAACTGGGCCTTGAGGTGGTGAAGGTGCTTGAGGGACTTCAATCTGAAGAGAGGCTTGAGGTTGAGGTGGAGCTTCTGCAGATGCTTCAGGCACAGATGTGGTGAGGTCCTTGGGAAGACGAGGTGATGTAGCCTGTTTGTCGTCAGAGCCATCCTTTGAGGCTTCAGCATCAGCATTTGTACTAATTTCTGCTTCAGGAGGGGCATTTGTGCTTTGCTCGGCTTCAGCTTCAGTTTCAGCGGCTGGTGGGTCTGGCTGAGGATCAGCAGTGGTAGGTTCAGCAGCATCAGTATCAGTAGTCGTGGTTGCTGCAGCAACAGTATCAGCAGCAGAGTTTGTGGGAGCACTTGTGGCTTCTGGGTCATCAGCATCAGACGCTGAGGACGATGCACCAACTGATTCTTCAGACTGTAGAGAAGTATCAGGAAGCACCTCAGTCACAGTGTTGGAGTGAGGCTCAGGTGAGAAGACCGTATGAGTGGGCGAGTTGGTCAGCCCGTAATCCTCATCATGGACACGAGGAGTTCCATCATCCATAATGTCGACGTGCATGTCTTCAATCTCAGTGATAACTGGTGGCTGTCAGAACCCTCTGTTAGGTATGTGCTAGGGTTAGCTAGTGCCTTTGCATCATGTCCAAATTTCAAAAGAAATCTTGGAAATCAATTTCAAAATAAAATGGGAGAAGGAACACCCCCCATATGAATTAATTCAAAAGGCCAGATAAAAATCTTTTCCAAAAATTCATGTTAGAGTTTTGAAAAGTCTTATAAATGAGTGTGATCACATATCAAGTGATGTGGGACCCACCCCATGCTCATAGATTTTTCAAATATTCAAACAGTTCCTTGGAATTAAAGAAATACCCCTTTTTGATTTAAAATTCTAATCATTTGAATTTTAAAAATGTTGAAAGTTTATAAGTGGCTAGTTTATATTATTATGGGGCCACATAAAAGTTTTCAGCATTTTATAAAATGGTTTGGTATTTTTATCAAAGCCAAAACAAAATTACAGAAAAAGAAAGGAAAGATTAAACAGAAGGAAAAAGAAAGACTTACCTCTCGCCCAGGAGAAGCCGGCCCACCCCAGCCCAGCCGGCCCAAAGGGGCACGGGGGTCTTCTTCCCCGCCCCGCGCCTCCAAGCTGCTCGGTGGAATGCCACCGAGCTAGCTGGGCACGCCACGTCGTCGCCGAGGAGCTTCCAGCCCTCCCCGTGGCCTCTTCTCGCACCTGGACGCGCCTGGAGACGCCGTGAGCTCATTCCCCCCCTCCTCGTCTTCTTCCCCTTCCTCTCTCGCCCGATTCGTCGCCGCCCGAAGACCGCCGTGGAGCACGCCGTCGAGTCCACGTAGCCACCGTCGTCCCCGAGTCGTGCCGCCGTGTCCAGAAGAACCACAGCAGGCGTCTTCGTCGTTCCCCTCAACCAATCGAGCCCGAGCGCCTCAGCAGACGACGACAGCTTCACCGAGGAGTCGCCGGACCCGTGAGTCGCTGTCGTCAAATTCCCTGGCTACACAGCATCCCCGGCCTCACCGTCTTCTCCATTAGCTTCAGGGTGAGCTTCTTCACCTTTCCCCTAAGGTCACAGCGTCTCGTTTTCCCCACAACCGAATCCGCCATGGATCCCGAGCAAGCTCGCCGCCATGGTCGAGCTGGAGCTCGCTTCAGTGCCCCTGGCGATGCACCCGTGCGTGCGTTTGGCACCTAGCCTTCCCAGCTTTCGAACGCACCCAAGATCACCTCAAATCGTGCTCCCTAGCCTCGCCGTGGTTCTGCTTCCGCCGGAGTCGTCGCCGGCGTCACTTCGGTGCTTTCCTGTGGCGCTGCTCTGCACCACTCGACGCGGGCGTCCACGAGCTTTCGATTGGTGCCTCCCGCGCATCGAATGGCCCACGGCAGCCCCCTCCCCGTGCAGCGCCGCCGCACTGGTGGCCACCGGCGGCTAGCCGCCGGTGAGGCAACTGTCATTAGGGGTTAACCCCCTTGCTAATTGACCCCAGGTCAATGACAGGTGGGGCCCCCAGGCACTTAACCCCCTGGTTAAGTTTAAACCGTTTCAATTAAACCCATGTGACACTGACACCCCTGGCCCACCAGTCAGACCACCCCCCCACGTCAGCATGACCACATGCTGATGCAATAATTGATTTAAATGAATTTCCAGAAAAGCAAAGTGATTTAAATAATTCCAGAAATTCCAGAAAATACCCCAAACTTTGGAAATTCATAGAAAATTCATATTAACTCCAAATTGGACAAATAATATATGAAAAATGATCAGGAGAAAATTATCTTTCGAAATATTCAACTTTCAACTCTGTTTGAGTTGAATTTAAAATGTGATCAGTAGCATTTGCTATTTGAATTAAATGGAATTAAATCAAATTCAAATCAAATATTTTTGCAACTTGAACCATGGCAACATGCTACATTTCAATCACACTTCAGAGGCATATCATACACATTTGAAGTTGATTCAAAATGATCAAACTATGTCACATTCAACTTGGCTAAGTTAAATTCAAATGTGGATTTTGAAATTGCATTTCAAATGCAATATACTCCACTTAAATGGAATTGCCTCACACACATCAAAACTTATACTTCAAGTTTTAAACATTCAATCATGTCCTTGAGCATTGCATTGATATTGATTGCTACTTCGTGCTTTGTTTGTCGAGTAGAGGTGGAACCGGAGCAAGAGGTCACCCCCTTCGCTGAAGATCCAGAACCCGAACCTTCTCAGCAAGGCAAGCAAACCCCCATTGATCATGTCGATAAAATCCCACTTCCCTCTCATGTCTTGCTTATGCATTGTTTAGGATGATCACCATGTTACGATTCTACCGCATAGATGAACCCATTCCTTTGCATGACCTATCTTTTTTCACAGTAGTAAGCAAACCATAATCCTAGCAAATGTAGGAGTTGAATGATATCATGTAACCCCTGCAATGCTACTGCTTATTGCATGCTTAGTGTGATACCATGTTGTTACTGTGATGTGAGTCGGGATGGTAGTGATCATGTTGATGATGGTAGAAAAGTGTTGGTGAATCGACCCTAATACAAGGTGAACGATGAGAGGCTGTGTAGGAGTACACAGTGGGTTGTCTCGTTGAACACCGCCCTAGTACGAGTTCTTGTGTGGTGATCCAAGATGAAGAGTACAACCACACATTGGGCTCACTGACCCCTCTCAACCTATTAACTCATCCCTTTCGATGTCCAGATGTCGCATTAGTTCGGAGTTCTGGTAGGCTTGTGGCCTGGATGCTAAGTGAGAGAACGGCTCACCCGAGACCGGCTTATGCACCACGCACACATCGCATGGGTCCACTTCGGTAAACCGGCCGGGTTCACGATAGTGGTAACCAACCCAAGTAGGCGGCTTTCTCGGACTAGATAGGCTATGAGGTAACAGTTGTGGTGAGCATCCTCGCCGGCACCCCTTGAATGGTGTCGAGATCAAAGGCGGTAAATGATGGTCATGTGTGTGTAGCGGTACACCCTTGCAAGGTTAATAAAACTATTCGAATAGCCGCGTCCGCGGTTATGGACTGCTTGGAAAGCTTAGCTTGATTATTAGACAACTTGAACCGGATACTTCTAAAACACACCAAGATAAGTGTGAGTGCTATGGCATGCTTCCTCGTGGGGAAGTCGAGGAAGGCACCATAGTGGTGTATTGGTTGGTGAAAGTAGTGGACTCGTGTACGCTTCTTACCTCAAAGTCTGGTACTCGTAGTTCAGGATTAGCCATGTCAAAGCTGGCACTTCTGCAAGTGAACCCCACCTCCCTTTACATTGACACATGTGCAGGAGTAGTATATCTCCTATGTAAGTCTTGCTGAGTACGCCTTTGTACTCACGTTTGCTTAATCTATGTTTTAGATGACGCCACTGACCCCGAAGGTGGCTTCTTCATCGAGCTGGACGACTGAAGTTAAACTAGTCTAGTCCTAGTCAGCAGACTGGTTCCCTCGTGGAGGGCTTTGTGTTTAAATAAGGCTTCTTAAGCCATTTGTTAAACTTGTCTGTACTCAGACATAATTTGCTTCTGCCTGTGTTGTAATGTTGGATCACATGTATGTGATCCTGTGTGTACTCTATAAGAGTTATAAATAAAATGTATACTTTGTAGAGAATTGCAATGGTACCTGCTGTTCATACAAGGCATGTGTGCTGCGTGTATGTTTATAACATGCATGTCTTTGTATGGGTTTTCGATACCTTAGTTGTGTTCTGGCTGGCGGTCTTTCATACACCAAGTGGCCCTTAGATGTGCGCAGCTTGGGGCATCGCGATGCGATTACTCGAGACTCCGTCTCGTGCACACTTTGTGGTATGATCGAGCCCGCCCTAGACCCCGACTAAGTGATCGGGCTGGAGTAAGTCTATGTAAGAGTTTGAGATAGTCGGTAGTATGGTTGAGGCGACTTGTCTTTGAATATGGGGGTTCACCACCCATATCATTTGACTTGTGTGCGGACGATGAGGACCCATCTCAGTTGATCATCCGGCCTGGATGGGATGCCCCTCATGTACGATGCTTTCTGAGAATGTTCAGTGCTTGGCCTTGTCTGCTTAGACAAGTGGGTGCGGTTCTCGGCTCTCCATATGACTATGTCTTAACTGTACTTGCATACGCTAACCCCGGGTCCTGACAGACTTGGTATCAGAGCAGGACTGACTGTAGGACTAGTAGCCTTGGCCGAAGTCGAGTCTAGCTTTCTATAGTTATATAGTTACTCTGGGTATATAAGGGAACAACGTAAGGCTTGTTTTTTCTCCTTACCCCTTCGTTCTGAGTTCTGAGTCACCCTCATCTTATTCTACGGGAAGATAGGACTAGGCTCTCCTCTGTCTGATTAGCACATCTCGCTGTTTGCTTCCTTATAGCCGTAGGAAAGTTGTGATCGGTTTATTAGATTGGTTATGCTCCCTGTTTTATTAAATCGTATGTAAGTGCTGTTTCCATGTTGTAAGAAATTGTCTTTTTGTTGCAATTACAGCCGTTATGCTGTCCGAGTCATTCCAGGTTTATCTCATAATCTGATGCATTTGCAAACTCCTTTCTGTTTCAGATGACAGATCTTCCCCCTCGGCAGATTGTTCGTTTGACCAGGTGCCTCGGTGTGCGTGGCCATCCCGCCACGTTGATCGAGATGATGTCCTATGTGGGATATTGATGGTACCCTGAGTACACCATGGAGGAGCAGTTCCACGACTTCAACCAGACGCAGTTCCACTGCATTGTCCGGATATATGCACACCACGTTGGGGTCACCCAGCCTATCCACTTTGGACATGGCATTGGCATTACCGAGAACATGGCTGTGCAGGATGCTGCATATTCATGTATTACACTGCTGAGAGTGGAGCACACCATGCTGAGAGAGACCTCATTCCGCTATATCCCTGCTGCACTTCCAGGAGAAGAGGGATATTACACCGGACTCTACTCAGATCACTCTGGAGAGGATCCAGCACTCCAGGTGACTGCTAGGTTTGCTAGTGACAGAGATCGTGATGCACGCGCTCTCCGTTTTGAGCTCCACGCCTCCCGAGTTCGTCTGTACCAAGCACTGACGCTCTTGGCACCCTTTGTGAGCGTGGGATCAGTTGAGTTTGATGCGATCTATCCAGTAAGGACCGAGATGCCTTCTCGAGTTTCTTGGCCCGAGATTGGAGGAATTTTTCCACCCCGTGGTCCTTTGCTTCCACCCTACACTGGACCTAGGCCCAATCCTTGCCCAAATGGATATCAGGGTCCACAAGCCTCCGTGTTTTCCGATGGTCACCTCCAGCTACCGGGATACGCGGGTAACTTTTACGAGGACTACTATGGAGATAGAGATGAGTGAGACCGCCTGTGGTCTTACTTAGTGAGGATGTAGTAGTATCCTAGTATATTGTAAGCAGGGTGTCTAAGTTCCAGAGGCTTAGATAAATAATGTATAGGAAGTCAGAGTGCCTCTGAAGGATGTATCATCTTCATCACGTTTGTATTAGCTTGGTGCTTGTACTAAAACGATGTATGGTTTGTATGACAGCTTGTGAATATATGGCTTGTATGCTTTTATCACCATGTTGTCAAGATGATTACTTCCTTTGCTCTGTAATCCTTCCAGTACTTCAATACCTTGTTTAGACTCTTCAAATCAACTCTGTTTGACTTTGATTTCACCTTCAGGATGTCTCAAGCAACCCGTGGCCAGGTTGGTCGTAACCAAGGTCGTGGGAATGACCAGGAGGAAGGCAACCTTCCACCCCCACCCACGATGGCACAAGTTCTGATGGAAGTGGAGAGGAACCGCCGTGACTCTCACCACCTGCTGGAAGTCATTGCACGCAACACCACTCAGCAGCGCAATGAGTTGGTGTCCCTGAACGACTTCATCCGACTTCATCCCCGGTTTTTAGTTACTCCACCGAACCCCTTGACGCCGATGACTGGCTTCGCAGCATCGAGAGGAAGCTCCAAGCAGGCCGTGTTGCAACTAGTGACAAGGTCAGCTATGCCACCTATCACCTTGAAGGTGCAGCTAGCTCTTGATGGGAGAACTTTCTAAATATGCGACCCGTTGGACCACCTGCATCTTGGGAGGAATTCTGCACCTCTTTCCGCGAGCACCACATTCCCAAGCGTCTCATGGACCGCAAGCGTGAGGAGTTCTGCAACCTCACTCAAGGCAGAAGGACCGTTGATGAGTTTAGTCGTGAGTTCAACCGACTGGCTCGTTACGCTACCGAAGAAGTTTCCACCGACTCCAAGAAACAAGAGAGGTTCCGTCGTGGCCTCAACACTGGACTTCGTCGTGAGCTCAATCTTCATGACTTTGCCACATTCCAGGTCCTTGTCAACAAGGCCATCAAAGCCGAGGACATGAACACCCCCAACGACTTTCGCAAACACCCTAGAGATGATAGTTCAACCAGTTCTGGCTCCCAGAAGCGCAAGATCTGGATTCCAAACAGCATGTTCCGCCAGAACAACCCACCGAGGCCATCCTATGTGGCGCCTCGTCCACCCACCCAGTTCCACCCAGCTCCACCAAACAACCCAGCTCCACGCACTGTTTTCGGAGCCTATTACAAGTGTGGTCAGGCAGGCCACTATTCTCGCGAGTGTCCCCAGAACCAGCTCCAACACCAGAACGTTCCACCCCGTGCCGGAGGCAACAACAACAACAACAATGGTCGTGGCAAGCCACCCCAGAAGGTCTTCACCGCCAAACCCGCTCTTCCCGCCACTCGTGGACGTCTGAACCAGATCGCCGCCGAAGAGACTGACGACACCACTGACGTCATTCTTGGTACGCTCCCAGTCAATTTTGTTCCTACTTCCATTCTTTTCGACCGAGGAGCATCTCATTCATTCATGTCGGAAAGTTATGCACTTCGTCATGAGTTACCCTTTGTTGAATTGTCCACCCCAATGATTATTCAAACTCCAGGGTCAAGATGGCAAACTAATAGAGTAAGCCATGGTAATCAAATTGCAATTGAGGGTTTAGTATTCCTTGCTTCACTCATAGCCTTCAAGTCTTCAGACATTGATGTCATCCTTGGCATGGATTGGCTATCAAGACAGAATGCCTACCTGGATTGCAGAGGCAAGTCCGTGAAACTCACCCACCCTTCAGGCAAAACAATCAACTATACCTCACCCAGAACAAGAACCCAAGTGCATTCCTTGAATGTACTTCCCCTTCCCGAACTTGAAGATATTCCGGTGGTTCGTGACTTCCCGGATGTCTTTCCTGAAGAGCTGCCGGGCATGCCACCCGACAGGTGTGTAGAATTTATAGTGGATCTTGTTCCCGGAACCGCACCAATTTCCAAACGCCCATATAAAATGGCCCCACATGAGTTAGCTGAGCTAAAAGCCCAACTTGATGCTTCGTTGGCAAAAGGCTTCATCCGCCCTAGCTCATCGCCATGGGGTTGCCCCGTTCTGTTCGTAAAGAAGAAAGATGGAACAGAAAGGATGTGCGTAGACTATCGCCCGCTAAATTTAGCGACGATAAAGAACAAATACCCACTGCCCAGGATCAATGATCTTTATGATCAACTTGCAGGATCCTCCGTCTTCTCCAAGACGGAGTTGAGACTAGGTTATCATCAGATCAGAATCCGAAATGAGGACATTCCCAAAACGGCTTTTACTACTCGTTATGGTCTTTACGAGTACACCGTCATGTCCTTTGGTTTAACCAATGCCCCCGCCACATTCTCACGCTTGATGAATTCGATCTTCATGGAGTACCTAGATAAATTTGTTGTGGTTTATCTTGATGATATTCTCATCTACTCGAAGAACGAAGAAGATCATGCCGAACACTTAAGGCTGGTATTGATGAAGCTTAGAGAGCATCGCCTGTACGCTAAATTATCCAAGTGTGAATTCTGGCTACCAGAAGTGACCTAGTTAGGCCACGTGATTTCTGCAAAAGGCATTGCTGTGAATCCCGAGAGAGTTCAGGCCGTCCTTGAATGGACTCCACCTGAATCGGTTAAGAAAGTTAGGAGTTTTCTTGGCCTAGCCAGCTATTGCCATCGCTTCGTCGAGAACTTTTCTAAAGTTGCAAAGCCTCTAACTGAACTCCTCAAGAAAGATAAGAAATTCTTATGGACTCCCAAGTGCGAGGAAAGCTTTCAAGAGCTAAAAAGAAGATTGACTTCCGCACCCGTGCTTGCACCTCCAGACACCAAAAGAGATTTCGAGATCTATTGTGATGCCTCACGGCAAGGGTTAGGATGCATACTGCTGCAAGATCGACATGTGGTAGCTTATGCTTCACGCCAGTTGCGGCCACATGAAGAGAACTATCCTACCCATGACCTTGAACTCGCTGCCGTAGTTCATGCCCTAACAACTTGGCGACATTACCTCCTTGGTAATCGTTGTGAGATTTATTCCGACCACCAAAGCCTCAAATACATTTTCACCTAGCCAGATCTTAATCTCAGGCAAAGACGCTGGATTGAGTTGATAAAAGATTACGACGTAGTAATTTCTTACACCCCAGGCAAAGCCAATGTCATGGCTGATGCACTAAGTCGTAAGTCGTATTGTAACAACCTCATGTTACAACAGTATCAACCACTTCTTCATGAGGACTTTCGCAAGCTCAATCTTGAGATTGTTCCTCATGGCTATCTTTCTACCTTGGTGGCGAAACCAACTCTTGAGGATCAAATTATAGTTGCCCAAAGGCGTGCACGAGGTGTTCGCCGGATCAAGGAGAACATTGCTAGCGGAGTTGCTAAATGTTTCTCCACAGATAGCAAGGGAACGGTATTCTTTGAAAATCGTTTGATAGTACCTAAGAATAAGGAACTAAGGCAACTCATCCTCAAAGAATCTCATGACACACCCCTCTCGATTCATCCCGGTAGCACAAAAATGTACCGAGATCTACGCCAGAGATTTTGGTGGACTAGGATGAAGAGAGACATTGCTCAATTTGTTGCCGAATGTGATGTTTTTCGTCGCATTAAGGCAGAACATCAAAGACCTGCTGGTACACTTCAACCTTTGTCTATTCCCGAATGGAAATGGGACAAAGTCGGTATGGATTTCATAACCGGCTTTCCAAGAACCCAGAAAGGAAACAATGCCATCTTCGTTGTCATAGATAGGCTTTCCAAAGTTAGTCACTTCCTTCCGGTTCGCGAGTCTATAACTGCTAGCCAGTTAGCAGACTTGTACATCTCCAGAATTGTATCCCTTCACGGTGTTCCTTTGGAAATCAATTCTGATCGTGGTAGCCTTTTCACCTCTAGATTTTGGGGAAGCTTTCAGAATGCTATGGGAACTCATCTCTCCTTTAGTACGGCTTTCCATCCTCAGTCTAGCGGTCAAGTCGAAAGGGTTAACCAAATTCTTGAAGACATTCTCAGAGCTTGTGTTATCTCATTCGGAAAGAATTGGGAGAAGTCTCTTCCATTCGCCGAATTTGCTTATAACAATAGTTTTCAATCTAGTCTGAACATGGCTCCTTTTGAACTCCTTTATGGACGACGATGTCGAACACCACTAAACTGGTCTGAAACCGGTGAAAGAAAATTCTTTGGACCGGACATGATCAAGGAAGAAGAAGAGCAAGTTTGCATTGTTCGTGATCACTTGAAAGCAGCCCAGTCTCATCAGAAAAGCTACTATGATCGTCATCATAGGCAAGAGAGCTACAATCTGGATGAGAAGGCTTACCTTCGGGTTACTCCTCTGAAGGGAACCCAACGTTTCGGTATCAAAGGCAAGTTGGCCCCACGTTACATCGGACCTTTCCGCATTCTAGCAAAACGTGGAGAAGTTGCCTACCAACTTGAACTACCCCCGCACCTTTTCCGAGTACACGATGTATTCCATGTGTCCCAACTCAGGCGTTGCTTCAAGGACCCCATCCGCGAAGTCGACCATGAAACGCTTGATCTCCAAGATGACCTTTCTTATCGAGAATACCCCGTTCGTATTCTTGATTCCGCAGAGCGTGTCACTCGTCGTCAGAAGATTAGATTTCTGAAAGTGCAATGGTCACACCACTCTGAAAGAGAAGCTACGTGGGAAAGAGAAGACCGTCTCACTGTGGAGTACCCCACCTTCCTCCCGCAGACTTCTGAATCTCGGGACGAGATTCTTTTGAGTGGGGGCGAGTTGTCAGAACCCTCTGTTAGGTATGTGCTAGGGTTAGCTAGTGCCTTTGCATCATGTCAAAATTTCAAAAGAAATCTTGGAAATCAATGTCAAAATCAAAATGGGAGAAGGAACACCCCCCAAATGAATTAATTCAAAAGGCCAGATAAAAATCTTTTCCAAAAATTCATGTTAGAGTTTTGAAAAGTCTTATAAATGAGTGTGATCACATATCAAGTGATGTGGGACCCACCCCATGCTCATAGATTTTTCAAATATTCAAACAGTACCTTGGAATTAAAGAAATACCCCTTTTTGATTTAAAATTCAAATCATTTGAATTTTAAAAATGTTGAAATTTTATGAGTGGCTAGTTTATATTATTATGGGGCCACATAAAAGTTTTCAGCATTTTATAAAATGGTTTGGTATTTTTATCAGAGCCAAAACAAAATTACAGAAAAAGAAAGGAAAGATTAAACAGAAGGAAAAAGAAAGACTTACCTCTCGCCCAGGCGAAGCCGGCCCACCGCAGCCCAGCCGGCTCAAAGGGGCACGGGGGTCTTCTTCCCCGCCCCGCGCCTCCAAGCTGCTCGGTGGAATACCACCGAGCTAGCTGGGCCCGCCACGTCGTCGCCGAGGAGCTTCCAGCCCTCCTCGTGGCCTCTTCTCGCACCTGGACGCGCCTGGAGACGCCGTGAGCTCATTCCCCCCCTCCTCCTCGTCTTCCCCTTCCTCTCTCGCCCGATTCGTCGCCGCCCGAAGACCGCCGTGGAGCACGCCGTCGAGTCCACGTAGCCACCGTCGTCCCCGAGCCGTGCCGCCGTGTCCAGAAGAACCGCAGCAGGCGTCTTCGTCGTTCCCCTCAACAAATCGAGCCCGAGCGCCTCAGCAGACGACGCCAGCTTCACCGAGGAGTCGCCGGACCCGTGAGTCGCCGTCGTCAAATTCCCCGGCTACACAGCATCCCCGGCCTCACCGTCTTCTCCATTAGCTTCAGGGTGAGCTTCTTCACCTTTCCCCTAAGGTCACAACGTCTCGTTTGCCCCAAAACCGAATCCGCCATGGATCCCGAGCAAGCTCGCTGCCATGGTCGAGCTGCAGCTCGCTTCAGTGCCCCTGGCGATGCACCCGTGCGTGCGTTTGGCACCTAGCCTTCCCAGCATTCGAACGCACCCAAGATCACCTCAAACCGTGCTCCCTAGCCTCGGCTACGACCTCGCCGTGGTTCTGCTTCCGCCGGAGTCGTCGCCGGCGTCACTTCGGTGCTCCCCTGTGGCGCTGCTCTGCACCACTCGACGCGGGCGTCCACGAGCTTTCGATTGGTGCCTCCCGCGCATCGAATGGCCCACGGCAGCCCCCTCCCCATGCAGCGGCGCCGTACTGGTGGCCACCGGCGGCTAGCCGCCGGTGAGGCCACTGTCATTAGGGGTTAACCCCCCTGCTAGTTGACCCTAGCTCAATGACAGGTGGGGCCCCCAGGCACTTAACCCCCTGGTTAAGTTTAAACCGTTTCAATTAAACCCATGTGACACTGACACCCCTGGCCCACCAGTCAGACCCCCCCCCCCCCACGTCAGCATGACCACATGCTGATGCAATAATTGATTTAAATGAATTTCCAGAAAAGCAAAGTGATTTAAATAATTCCAGAAATTCCAGAAAATACCCCAAACTTTGGAAATTCATAGAAAATTCATATTAACTCCAAATTGGACAAATAATATATGAAAAATGATCAGGAGAAAATTATCTTTCCAAATATGCAACTTTGAACTCTGTTTGAGTTGAATTTAAAATGTGATCAGTAGCATTTGCTATTTGAATTAAATGGAATTAAATCAAATTCAAATCAAATATTTTTGCAACTTGAAGCATGGCAACATGCTACATTTCAATGACACTTCAGAGGCATATCATACACATTTGAAGTTGATTCAAAATGATCAAACTATGTCACATTCAACTTGGCTAAGTTAAATTCAAATGTGGATTTTGAAATTGCATTTCAAATGCAATATACTCCACTTAAATGGAATTGCCTCACACACATCAAAACTTATACTTCAAGTTTTAAACATTCAATCATGTGCTTGAGCATTGCATTCATATTGATTGCTACTTCGTGCTTTGTTTGTCGAGTAGAGGTGGAACCGGAGCAAGAGGTCACCCCCTTCGCTGAAGATCCAGAACCCGAACCTCGTCAGCAAGGCAAGCAAACCCCCATTGATCATGTCGATAAAATCCCACTTCTCTCTCATGTCTTGCTTATGCATTGTTTAGGATGATCACCATGTTACGATTCTACCGCATAGATGAACCCATTCCTTTGCATGACCTATCTTTTGTCACAGTAGTAAGCAAACCATAATCCTAGCAAATGTAGGAGTTGAATGATATCATGTAACCCCTGCAATGCTACTTCTTATTGCATGCTTAGTATGATACCATGTTGTTACTGTGATGTGAGTCGGGATGGTAGTGATCATGGTGATGATGGTCGAAAAGTGTTGGTGAATCGACCCTAATACAAGGTGAACGATGAGAGGCTGTGTAGGAGTACACAGTGGGTTGTCTCGTTGAACACCGCCCTAGTACGAGTTCTTGTGTGGTGATCCAAGATGAAGAGTACAACCACACATTGGGCTCACTGACCCCTCTCAACCTATTAACTCATCCCTTTCGATGTCTAGATGTCGCAGTAGTTCGGAGTTCTGGTAGGCTTGTGGCCTGGATGCTAAGTGAGAGAACGGCTCACCCGAGACCGGCTTATGCACCACGCACACATCTCTTGGGTCCACTTCGATAAACCGGTCGGGTTCACGATAGTGGTAACCAACCCAAGTAGGCGGCTTTCTCGGACTAGATAGGCTATGAG
Source organism: Bromus sterilis (assembly GCA_950022295.1). Lineage (NCBI taxonomy): Eukaryota > Viridiplantae > Streptophyta > Magnoliopsida > Poales > Poaceae > Bromus > Bromus sterilis. The sequence continues at coordinate 108,845,936 of OX465596.1, read as the reverse complement.
GTAACAGTTGTGGTGAGAATCCTCGCCGGCACCCCTTGAATGGTGTCGAGATCAAAGGCGGTAAATGATGGTCATGTGTGTGTAGCGGTACACCCTTTCAAGGTTAACAAAACTATTCGAATAGCCGCGTCCGCGGTTATGGACTGCTTGGAAAGCTTAGCTTGATTATTAGACAACTTGAACCGGATACTTCTAAAACACACCAAGATAAGTGTGAGTGCTATGGCGTGCTTCCTTGTGGGGAAGTCGAGGATGGCACCATAGTGGTGTATTGGTTGGTGAAAGTAGTGGACTCGTGTACGCTTCTTACCTCAAAGTCTGGTACTCGTAGTTCAGGATTAGCCAAGTCAAAGCTGGCACTTCTGCAAGTGAACCCCACCTCCCTTTACATTGACACATGTGCATGAGTAGTATAGCTCCTATGTAAGTCTTGTTGAGTACGCCTTTGTACTCACGTTTGCTTAATCTATGTTTTAGATGACGCCACTGACCCCGAAGGTGGCTTCTTCATCGAGCTGGACGACTGAAGTTAAACTAGTCTAGTCCCAGTCAGCAGACTGGTTCCCTCGTGGAGGGCTTTGTGTTTAAATAAGGCTTCTTAAGCCATTTGTTAAACTTGTCTGTACTCAGACATAATTTGCTTCCGCCTTTGTTGTAATGTTGGATCACATGTATGTGATCCTGTGTGTACTCTATAAGAGTTATAAATAAAATGTATACTTTGTAGAGAATTGCAATGGTACCTGCTGTTCATACAAGGCATGTGTGCTGCGTGTATGTTTATAACATGCATGTCTTTGTATGGGTTTTCGATACCTTAGTTGTGTTCTGGCTGGCGGTCTTTCATACACCAAGTGGCCCTTAGATGTGCGCAGCTTGGGGCATCGCGATGCGATTACTCGAGACTCCGTCTCGTGCACACTTTGTGGTATGATGGAGCCCGCCCTAGACCCCGACTAAGTGATCGGGCTGGAGTAAGTCTATGTAAGAGTTTGAGATAGTCGGTAGTATGGTTGAGGCGACTTGTCTTTGAATATGGGGGTTCACCACCCATATCATTTGACTTGTGTGCGGACGATGAGGACCCATCTCAGTTGATCATCCGGCCTGGATGGGATGCCCCTCACGTACGATGCTTTCCGAGAATGTTTAGTGCTTGGCCTTGTTTGCTTAGACAAGTGGGTGCGGTTCTCGGCTCTCCATATGACTATGTCTTAACTGTACTTGCATACGCTAACCCCGGGTCCCGATAGTGGCGGTGGGGACGGGGGAGTTGGAACAATTGGTGTTGCAGCAGGGGGTGGAGTGAAGACGATTAAACTGCGCAGAGGATTTTGAGGTGGAGTTGAGGCAGCAGTAATAAGAGCGGTGGTATCAGCGGCCGGTTTTGTCGGAGGAGCTGAGGAAGGTGGCGTAGCATCAATGGGGTCCTCAATAGTAGGATTCTTTGCAGCAGGTGGAGTTGAGGGTTGGGCTGTAGGCATGCGCTTGAGGCTTTTGGCAGAGGTATCAGTGGGTACTGAGGAAGCAGGTTGTCGAAGCTTCATCAACTTTGCCATCTGTTGTGAGATCCGTTCCTTGGATTTACCAATATAAGCACGGTTGGCAGCGAACTCAATGTTGAGACGTTGAACTTCGCATTGATGCTCTGTAAACTCCTGAGGAGTAACGTCAGTGATAGATTTCTTCTTGAAGTCACTGTGGACTTTCTTCAGTTTGGCCTTCAACTATTTCTGAAGATCACGTTGATGAATCTCATTTATAAGGAACTGTTGAACATAGAACTTGATGTCTTTAGGGATGTCCAAATCATCAAGCGGAGTGTCAGGCTTGACAGACCAAATTTCAATATAATCCAAGATCTTCTTGGGATCAAGGAGAAGCGGGATTTCTGAACCCGTTGCTTCAGCTTTGCGTCTGGCCGCAGCACGCACATATTCAATCTTATCAGCTTCAGTGGCGACGAAGCCGGCCAAATCCTCAAATTCATCTTCATCATCAGAGGATGGAGGAGTATGATGAATGGCGCCCCGCATAGCAGTTTTCTTCGGTGAGGGGCGAGGGCCGCGTTGAAGAACAGTTTTGGTCTTCAGCTGAGACTGAGGCATTGTGGTTGAGGCCTCAGGAGCACCAGAATCATCAGTGCGTATCCTTGAGGAGGGGGCAGCCCCATCCGTGCGTTGACATGAGGAGCCAACAACTTGAGGCTTAGCTGAGGTCTTCTGGGAGGGTTTCATGCCGGGAGCCTTTTTGCGGTGCTGAGGCGGAGGTTGTTGTCTGGGTTGAGACTGATCCTGAGGCGGAATCTGTATTGATGCAGTCATGTCACGAACCAGATCCCTGACACGGCTCCGACTGCGCTTGAGATATTGAGCATATGCATCAGGAAAGTCTTCAGGAGTGTGCATTGTTGTGGGATCAGGAATGACGCCTGGTGCAGGTGGAGGTCGAGCCTTGATACCCAAGGTCTTCAGTGGCGGATTAACGGCAAACATTTCCTAATGTTGAGGATTAAGCCATTGATAGGCCACCCAACGCTTGGCCCATTCTCTTGTTATATTCTGTACCCTTTTCTTACGATCATCAGCAGTTTCACGTTCTGGAGTCTTCAGTTTCTCATAGAGCTCAGGAGGTAGGTCTCTAGCAGTATCAGTGTGCTTGCGCCGAGGAGCCATTTTCTTCAGCTGAGGAGACTGAGGAATTGTACGTTCGAGCTGAGCTGCAAATGAAGTGAGACTATGAGAACCATATGATTCCTCAGTAGACATGTACCTGTGACAGAATTAAGTTGCGAGGGAAGTGGGGTACGGTTATATGCGTTCATGACGAATAGGCTGAGGAAAACAAAGGAGTGAGGCATAGGTATAGGTCTCAGAAAGCTAGCAGTACAGTTGAGGATTTAACTGGCTTGAGGACACAACAGTACTGAGGAATAATACGCTGAGGAATAATCCACTGAGGAATAAGCATACCAGACTTGAGGCGAATGCTGAGGAACAACAAGTCTTCGTCTCCGGCGACGGCGAACTCAGGCGACGTGAGTGCACGAGTTTGAGGAGCTCAAGGGCGGCGGCGCGAGAGTGAGAGAAGCGGTGGGGGAAATGACCGGGGGGGGGGGGTAGATGACTATTTATAGAGGGGTGAAAGGCTGAGGGGGTTGCGAAATTTGTGGACGAGATTGCCCCGGATTTTTGGGATCCTCAGTGGCTATCTTAATGGTGGATAATCACGACGTGCGGTAAAATCGCAACAAATTGAATACAGTTGTAACAGAAAATCCGTGATTTGAGGAACTTGAGGACATGGGCTGAGGATGAAGACAAATGGTCTCAGTCTGAGGAATACATGATTTCCAGATGAACGCATATGAGATAGACAGATTAGATTAGTGAGCACAGAGGGACGGGTCCGATCACATTCACCTAGATGAAGAAGCAAAAGTTGAAGAACAATAACTATAGGTGAACGCTGTTGAGGACAAACACGATAATCATCAGTAATTAAGACTCCAAATCCTGAGGAAGTTGAGAAACAATCAATCCTGAGGTGTTTGGGTGGTGGCTCTACCCACCTTATAGGGAATGAGACACTTGATACCATACAATTGTCGTATGGATCTTGAGTCAATTCCACGTTAATTTCTTCACACTTAGCAAGGTAGTTCCTCATGATTTGAGGAGTACGACGCATCGTGTGTTGTGCATCAGGATTCTTCAATATTGTTTAAGCGTTAGGATGTGTGTCCATTCACTGGACGTTTGAGGAATCTAAGATATTTAGCTCACACCTCAGAGTGCTAAATCTCTTCTCATCCAAAGGCTTAGTGAATATATCAGAAAGTTGGTCTTCACTCTTCACGTGGCTGATGACGATATCTTCCTTCAATACATGATCCCGAAGAAAGTGATACCGAATCTCAATATGCTTCGTCCTCGAGTGCTGAACTTTATGGCGGTCTCATTGTCACATAGCAGTGGTACTTTCTTCAAGTTGATGCCGTAGTCCTTCAGAGTTTGCTTCATCCAAAGAAGCTGTGAGAAGCTAGCGCCAGCAGCAATGTATTCAGCTTCAGCGGTGGAGAGAGAGACACAGTTCTGCTTCTTCGATGACCAGCACACAAGAGAACGTCCAAGGAAATGACATGTTCCTGAGGTAGACTTCCGATCCACTCGATCTCCATCATAATCAGAGTCTGAGTACCCGACGAGATCCAGTTGTGTGCCTTTTGGATACCATAAGCCTAGCGAAGGGGTGTGAGCCAAATATCGAAGAATTCGTTTCACCGCTTGGTGATGCGATTTCTTTGGTGCTGCTTGGAATCGGGCACACATGCAAACGCTCAACATTATATCCGGCCTAGATGCACATAGATATAGCAGAGAACCTATCATGGAGCGGTATACCTTTTGATCGTAGTACTTGCCATTTTCATCAGGGCCAAGTTGTCCATTTGTGGGCATCGGTGTCTTGATGCCCTTGCAGTCTTGCATCCCAAATTTCATCAGGCACTCCTTGAGGTACTTCTCCTGAGAGATGAAGATGTCGTTGCGTTGTTGACGAATTTGGATCCCTAAGAAGAACTTTAGTTCGCCCATCATGGACATCTGATACTGTTCACTCATCAAGAATGAAAATTCTTCACTGTATTTCTTGTTAGTGCATCCAAATATTATGTCATCAACATAAATTTGACATATGAATAATGCATCATCATATCGCTTTGTGAAAAGAGTTGGATCGAGGGAACCAGATTTGAATCCCTTGCTGATGAGGAAGTCCCTTAGTGTGTCATACCAAGCCCGAGGGGCTTGCTTCAATCCATAGAGGGCTTTCTTCAATTTGTACACCATATCAAGTTTCTTTGCGTCTTCAAAACCTGGAGGTTGAGCAACATATAATTCTTCCTCGATAGTACCATTGAGGAAAGAACTTTTCACATCCATTTGATATAACTTGATATTATGATGGTCAGCGAATGCAAGCATAATACGAATGGACTCAAGTCTAGCAACAGGAGCGAAGGTTTCACCGAAGTCGATCCCCTCGACTTGAGTATATCCTTGAGCTACGAGACGAGCTTTGTTTCTGATGACTTGTCCATCTTCATCGAGTTTGTTGCGGTAGATCCACTTCGTGTCGATGACATTGTGAACTCTAGGATTAGGACGTTTGACAAGTTCCCAAACATCATTCAGTTTAAACTGAAGAAGTTCGTCTTGCATTGCCTGAATCCATTCCGCTTCTTGGAATGCCTCGGTGACTTTGGTGGGCTCTGAAATTGATACAAACGAGAAATGCCCACAAAAGTTAGCTATACGATTAGCTCTTGCACGAGTAAGAGGACCTGGTAGGTTGACATCAGTGAGGATTTTGTCCACTTGAACTTCATTTGCCACACGAGGAAGTCGACGAGGATGATCTTGAGGCGCATCTTCGTCACTGGTTTCAGATTCATTTGCATCAGCTTCAGGTGCTTCGGGAGCTTCAGGGGTATCAGGAGCCTCAGGATCAGGATCGTTATCAGGATTTGGATGTTCTTCAGGAGCAGGAGGTATGTGGATTTCTTCAGGATGATCCACAGGAATGATGTCACCAGCACCCATATTCTTGATCGTTTCTTCAGGTGGTGCTTCACCTAAATCATGTGACAGGTGCTCTCTTTGGGACCCATCAGATTCATCAAATCGCACGTCTACAGTTTCAACAATTTTATAATGAATAATATTGAAGACTCTGTAGGTGTGCGAGTTGATACCATAACCAAGCATGAAGCCCTCACATGCTTTGGGTGCAAATTTGGACTCATGATGAGGATCACGAATCCAGCTGGGTGCACCGAATACTTTGAAGTAACTTACATTGGGTTTCTTACCGACCATTAACTCGTATGATGTTTTATTGAAGAAATTATGAAGATACACTCGATTGACGATGTGGCATGCAGTGTTGATTGCTTCAGCCCACCACTTGAGTGGAGTATTGTAATCATCCAGCATCATGCGAGCCATCTCGATGAGGGTTCGATTCTTCCTCTCAACAACTTCATTTTGCTGAGGAGTGTAGGGAGCAGAGAATTCATGAGTGATTCCCAAGTCATCGAGGAACTCTTCCACACCGAAGTTCTTGAACTCAGTGCCGTTGTCGCTTCGAATGTGCTTGATCTTCAGGTTGTAGTTGTTCATGACTCGCAGGTTGAAGCGCTTGAGGATTGCTGGGGTTCCTGACTTATAGAGAAGAAAATGCACCCAAGTGTATCGTGAGAAGTCATCAACAATAACAAGACCATAGATATTACCTCCAAAACTTGAATACTTTGGAGGACCGAATAGATCCATGTGAAGCAATTCCAGTGGTCTCGTAGTAGTCATGATGGTGTTCGCTGGGTGCTTGGCCTTGGTCATCTTTCCAGCTTCGCCAGCACCACAGAGCCGATCCTTTGAGAATCTGATTTCCTCAATCCCGAGGACATGTTTCTTCAGTACCAGCTTCTGAAGATTTCTCATTCCAGCGTGGCCGAGTCTTCGATGCCATAGCCAGCACTTCTGAGGCTCTTGCCATGAGGCATGTAGCGACCTGAGGACCTTCAGAGAAATCTACAATATATAGGTCACCTTTCCTAACCCCACTGGAGAAAACGGAGTCATCGCAAACCATGAAGACAATAAAACCATGTTTTCTGAAGAGAACAGCGAGATCAAGATCACACAACATAGATACAGACATAAGGTTGTATCCAAGGGATTCAACAAGCATGACTTTATCAATGTGTTGGTCTCGAGAGATAACCACTCTACCGGACCCAATACCTTACTTTTACCTTTATCAGCGAAGGTGATGGTTTTCTTTGAAGAAGGACTCAGTGATGATTCCATAAGAAGATTTCTGTCACCAGTCATGTGATTTGTGCATCCACTGTCCATCACCCATTCAGTCTTTCCCTGCAAATGAATTAGTATCTCATACAACAAGTTATGAGCCAGTCTCAGTTTGAGGAATTTAAGGTTCCTCAGAATTAATTCCTCGGGATGTTCCTCAGGATTGATTCTATGAAACCAAACAATATAATTATCCTTCAAATGACTTCAAATGTTGTTGTCCTGGGCATATGATCTGCAGAAATTGTAATTGCCTCAGGACATGTCCCTGCAAGGATGATTAGTTCTTAACCACCCACATCTTTATGGGTGGTCTTGAGGCACATGAGGATTGATGAGGGTGATGAGACCTAATGGGGTGTGAGATGGTAGCATCAGGATAAACAAATGAATAAGCATTCTTATGTGGAGCTTCCCTGTGAACAAAATGGTTAGAAGATACATGATTATAATCATTTCCTTTTGAGGTATCGTCCTCAGATGATCTCCTCAGCTCATTTGCATCTGCATTCACAGGAAAGTTAGTGATGAGGTCCTTCGGAACCCATATCTGCTTGACTGGAGGACCGTTCCTGCAGTTAGTTCCGATGTATCTGGCAAATACTTCACCATTACCATTCTTAAACAGTTTATAGTTTGAGTCAAATGACTCAATCATCTCATCTGAAGAAACGACATCATAACCAGATAAGGTATAGGGATCAGGAGGGGGCATCTTTGCCCGAACCCAAGTGGTTTCTGGATATTGTTCAGGTTTCCAGTAAGACCCATCGGGGTTGAGTTTCCGAGTGAATGCGACACCTTCTTTCCTCGGGTTTCTGTTGAGGATCTGTTTCTTGAGGATGTCACAAAGGGTCTGATGTCCTTTCAGACACTTGAACATGCCTGTTTCCAGTAGACTCTTCAACCTAGCATTTTCTTCAGCAATGTCTATGGTATCCTCAGATGAGGGGTTAGATACCACAGAGGCAATAGAAATAACAGAGTCTGAAGACATTGAGGAACTAGACACAGAGATGATACGATCATGTTCAATGCATTTTAAACAGGGAGGATTAAATCCTTCTTGTGGCATGATGATCTGTTGGGAGAGGAGTGAATCATTTTCTTTCCTCAGATCGTCATGTGTCATCCTTACACGTTCAAGTTCTTGTTTCCTCATGAGGAACTCATGAGACAGCTTTTCATGATCGGTAAGGAGTGCCTCATGACGATTGAACAAGTCATCAAACTTTGACGGAAGAGTGTTTGATTCTTCAGTCAACTTTTGAGTCTTCGTCATTTCCTCAACCAACATATCATCACTTTTGTTTAGTGAGATCTGAGTCTTTTCAAGTGCACGTTGTTGCTTAGATGCAAGTTTAGCAAGTTTAGCATATTTTTCATCAGGTTCTTCATCAGAGGGTTCATCTGATGATGAGTAAGAAGATACCTTGGAGGACTTGGCCATGAAGCAAAAGGCAAGAGTTGTGTCTTCAGCTTCTTCATCAACATATGATAGACCAGATTCCTCAGTGCTGAAGATTGACTTTGAGACAAGCGTCGTGGCAAGAGCTAGACCGGCCACACCCTCAGATTCTTCTTCCTCAGCATCAGGGTTGGAACCAGATTCTTCCGAGTCCAATTCTTTGCCGAGATATGCGCGAGCCTTACGGGAACTGTTGTTCCTGTATCCGGCAGACTTTGAGGATCTTGAGGATTTCTTCTTTGTCTTTTCATCAGAACTGTCATCTTTCCCTTTCTTCTTCTTCTTCAGTCTAGCTTCCTTTTCCCATAAAGGACACTCAGGGATGTAATGCCCAGGTTTCTTGCACTTGTGGCAAACTCTCTTTCTTGCTTCGACAGAGTCATCATCTTTTCTTTTTCTTGAGGAATTTCCGAAGCGTTTCTTCTTCGTGAATCTCTGGAACTTTCTGGTGAGGAGAGCAAGTTCACGGCTGAGAGTTTCAGGATTATCAGTATCAGCCTCAGACTCTTCATCAGAGGACACTCTTCGTGCTCTAGCTTTTAGCGCGCGGACTTTAGGCGTGGTGCTGTATAAATCTCGTTTTTCTGAGAGCTTCAGTTCATGAGCATTGAGGCGCTCGAGAATGTCCGCTGGATCCAGAGTCTTGAAGTCAGGCCTTTCTTGAATCATCAGTGATAGGAACTCAAATGAGTCATCCAGTGACCTCAGTAGTTTCTTCACAACTTCATGGTCTGTGATATCAGCGGCACCTAATGCTTGAAGTTCATTGGATATGTCAGTGAGTCTGTCAAAGGTTTGTTGCACGTGCTCATTGTCCAGCCTCTTGAACCTGTTGAAGTGACTGAGGAGTGTATCAACCCGTGAGTCTCGTTGAGCAGAGACTCCTTCATTGACTTTAGACAGTCTTGTCCATATCTTCTTTGCAGTATCCAGACCACTGATACGGTTGAACTAGGCCTTGTTGAGATGACCACCAATGATGCTTCGAGCTTTTGCATCAAGCTGCCAGTTCTTCTTGACAACTTTAGGAGCAGTCATCAAATTTGCTTCAGGAATGCCTTGATCAACAATATCCCACAGATCCTTGTCAATGGCTTCAAGATGCATCCTCATGTTGTTCTTCCAGTATGGATAGTCTGTCTCGTCGAAGATAGGGCAGCTTGAGGCAACACTCATTGTACCTGAGGTCGACATAACTAAAACTCCAGGTGGTTAAACCGAATCACACAGAACAAGGGAGTACCTTGCCCTGATACCAATTGAAACTGCAATATATCGACCAGAGGGGGGTGAATGGGAGATTTTCAATTTTACTACCAGATTTTAGTTTTCTTCAGGACTGAGGCAATCATGAAGCTGAAGAAGTAACCAAAATGATGAAGAAATAAAACTTCACAGAATGTAATCATTAGGGCAGCTCATCATAATGCAACAGAAATAAATCAATTCAGATAAGAAGAAGTGCTTCAGATGCATAGTATGAAGACAAAGAGCGGAGGGAGAGCTGAAGCATAAGAAGTCAACATAGAAAATACTGAAGCTAAAAGAGGTTGAAGAGATAGCACAAGAGATTGAAGACATTGATTTGGTAGACCAGTTCAAGTTGCTGTGACAACTCTACGTCTGGTTGGAGAGGCTGAGATTCAACTCAGAAGACATAGTCTTCACCTTGTTCTCCTTGACCTAAATTCCTCAGACTCCGTCCAATAACTCAGGTGAGTCTTCAAGGTAGACTCCCGAAACCTTCACAGACTCAGTCACTCCGGGAAGTCACAATTGCATCTTGACTTCCTCAGACTGAAGACTTCTACACCGGCTGGAATATCACAGTCTTCAAGAGTAAAAAGCTTCGGATAACTCGAACCGACTTCCTCAGAAATGCTCAACTACTCAGGCTGTTGGTTTTCCTCACATAGGTTCTTCAGTTTCCTCAGAGGTGGGTTGCTCTCAAATGACAAGTGTCAGTTTTTCTCTCGGAGCAGCCAACCCACAAATGGGGCTGGGGGTGGCTATTTATAGCCGCGGAGCAACCCGAGGTGAAAGGACATAAATGCCCATGCATGTAATTACTCTCATGCCCTCGTAAATGACCGTTGCTAGACCAGTTCTAGCCTCTCACCACGTAACACGTGGCACGGTCAAAGTATTCTCTCTCCAGACTCCTCAACCGAAGTTAGTTACCTCAGTGTCCTGAAGAACAACATCTCAGACACATGAGGACTGAGCTTCTACTGCAGGAGATAACTCTCTCTTTAGGAGAACTGCACTCGCAGTCTCCAGACTCCTCAACAAAAGACAGATTCCTCAGTGTCCTGAAGAACAAGGTCTCAGACACCCGAGAAACTGAACTTCTACTGCAGGAGATTTCCTCAGGGTTTTTCTTCAGGATTCCTAACTGAGCACTTCCTCAGACCTTCGGAACTCGTATTCTACAACCCCTCCAACAGTGCGGTGATTTCCTACGACTCAAGAAGTATAAAAAGTCTTAGCGAAGACTACGCTTCAACTTCGTCTTCAGCGCGAACGTCCTCAGGATCGTCTTCAGCTTCAGCTTCAACCGAATGCTTCAGGATTCTACTTCCTCAGGATTTGGCGCAACTTCATTCTTCAGGAATCTTCATTCTTCAGGAAGCGCACCGATTTCTCCAATGTTCCTCAACATTTTGAGGGGTCGACATTGGTGGTTAAACACCTCATCAGGGACTGTTCTCCTGTGAATACTCACAAACACATCAGTCCCTTAACCGTTTTTTCATCAAACTCCAAAACCTCAAGGGGAGGGCACTTGATGCACTTACAGAAAGTGCAATCATGCCCTTAATCATATTTTGATGTTGATGACAATATACATATCGACGAATAATAATATTTGTCAAGTTTATCTCAGGTTTTAGTCCTCGGTTCGTTGTGATGGTGGATCACAAACCATTTATATTTACAATTTCTCAAGAGATGGAACGAATGAATTTGAAGCGTATTCTTTTTCCGGTTGTCTTGAGTATAGGGATCCCCGCACTATTAAGAGGGGATCAGTGGGTGTACTGTTTAAGTCTTCCTCAAACACCTCGCAAAACAAATGAATTCCATGTCACTCCCTCATTTTAAACAAGCTTTCTGAATATACGCACATCGGACGTCCGGTCCCTACCGGACGTCCGGTACCTGTTGCTCTCGTACGTCAGATCACCGTCGGACTAAGGGTCCAAGAGGTCAGTGGGCTTTTGCCCCATTTCGTCGGATTTACGGTACTTGTCGAACGTTCGGTGGTCGTACGTTCGGCTGGCATCGGACTAAGGATCCGAGGGGTCAGTGGCGTTTTTCTATGTTTTATCGGATTTTCGGCGCTCATTGGACATCCGGTCGTCGGATGTCCGGTATTCGTCGGACGTCCGGTGCCTGATGAACTTGCTTATTTTCTTCTACGCATGCTGTGTATTCGTGGGTGTCCGGTGCAAACCGGACGTCCGGTCCATACCGGACGTCCGATACTTATGCAGGCAGAATGATCCAACGACCATTTCTGGCCTTGGGCTATAGATATGCCCTCTCCACCACTTGCGAGGGTTGACCACTTCATTTTCAAAACACTCAAGAACACAAGTGCTCCCTCTCACTGTCTCCCTCACCAAATCTCAGATCTCGGAGAGCCCCGTGAGAGTTCTTGACGGATCTTTCACCCCGTGATAGATCCTCCCCTTCCCCATCTTTCTACCGAAGCAAATCTCATTTTGAGCAAGTCTTGAGCTTTCCCCATTGATCTTGTTACTCTTGGAAGTTGGAGACTCCTAGGCGGGTAGGAGTTCTTCGGAGAGGAATCGACCATTGTGATTACCCTCGTTGAGTTTGTGAGGGTTTGGTGACCACCTTTAAGGTCAACCGGTAGTGGTTGGGAATCGCCTTCGTGGTGATATCTCAAGGGGAATAGAGTGAGCCTTCGTGGCGTTGGTGTGCCTTCGTGGTTTCACCCATTCTCTCCAAACGATGAGTAGCTTCCCTCCAAGGAAGTGAACATCGGGATACATCGTTGTCTTTGTGTCATTTGGTTATCCCTACTCTTTCCCCTTATTACTTGTGCTACCGTATTATTTGCCCCTCACTTTCTTGGTATATTGTGCTTTTTGTTTATCTTGTCTTAGATGGTCAACCTTGCAATTGTTATGCACACCTTTATCTTCCGCATTATTGCCTACAATTGCTAAGTAGTGATAAAATTTGTAATAAGATCTATTCACCCCCCTCTAGGTCTATCTCGATCCTTTCAGACGTCGATGCCATTGCCGGCTGTGAGAGAGACGGGAGGGGGGACCTTGGCCACGCTTGAAAGGCAATGACTGAGGGCCATCCGATGGAGATCGACGACTAGGGGGCGCTCCGCGTAACGGTTCACCCCACTGGGCTGGAGCCCGCGAAGGAGAGGCCCAGGTGGACTGGGCCTGATCGCCTGTCTCCTGACAAGAAGGAAAAAGGTAGTTTTCTATTATTTGAATAACAGAAACTTCTAGGAATTTTATATAGCAAGATAAAAAAGGGGAAAACATATAAAAATATGTTTTAAATTCCTGGAAATATTCTAGATTCTCTAAAATTGGTCTCAACCAATTTTGAGCAACCAAAAATATTGAGCCTTTTTTTAATTCAAAAACATTTTGAACTGCATCTCAAATTTGGGAGGGCTAATATTTGAATCAAGGTTTTTCAAAGGCTTAGGATGGGGGGAGATTTGTCTATGCCAAATTTGGGGTTTAGGGGAGCACACATGCAAATGGTAAAACTCACCAAACACCCTTCTTTAGCCCCCAAGTTTGAATTCAAAATCAAATCAAATGAGCTCAAAACTAAATGGCATTTAAGATCACCACATAGAATTACATCATCTTGCAACAAGCAAAGTTTGGATGCCACTGAGGAAAGAAAAATTACAACATGTTTATTACTTTCACTGATGGGATGTAATAGCTCTCCCCTAGCAACGCAGGATCTCGTCCCAAGATCTAAGCCTGAAACAACTCTGGATACTCGGAACGGAGATGATCTTCATGCTCCCATGTTGCCTCTTTCTCCAAATGATGTGACCACTGCACCTTCATGAACTTGACGGTCTTGTTGCGCGTCTTGCTCTCGGAAGTCTCAAGAACACGGACCGGATGCTCTGAGTAGGAAAGGTCCGCACTCAGCTGGATCTCGCCCAAGTCAACGGCCTGCTCTGGCTGCTTGAAGCAGTGATTCAGCTGGGACACGTGAAACACATCTTGCACCATCGATAGACTTTCGGGAAGCTCAATCCTAAAGGTGAGAGGTCCCCTAGTCTCCAGGATACGAAAGGGGCCGAAAAATCTTGGGGCAAGCTTTCCCTTTATTCCAAAGTGATGAGTTCGTCTCCATGGAGATACTCTCAGGTATGCCCAATCGCCAACCTGGAAAGCTACACCTCGGTGCCTTTTGTCATAGTAGGTCTTCTGCCTTGACTGTGCTTCTTTGAGGTGCTCTCTAACAATCTTCACTTTGGTCTCTGCCTCCTGGATCACATCTGGACCGAAAATTTTCCTCTCTCCTGTCTTGGACCAGTTCAAAGGTGTCCTTCACTTCCGACCATACAACACTTCAAAGGGTGCTGCCTGCAGACTTGCCTGATAGCTGTTGTTGTAAGAGAACTCAACATAAGGTAAACATTCCTCCCATTTCATGCCAAAGGAAATGACACAAGCTCAAATCATGTCCTCGAGGATTTGATTCACACGCTCGACCTGCCCACTGGTCTGAGGGTGATAAGCGGTACTGAACAACACTATTGTACCAATCGCCTTTTGGAAGGCCTGCCAGAACTTGTACGTGAAATGGCTGCCTCTATCAGAACTGATCTTCTTGGGAATGCCATACAAAGATAAAACTCTTGCGGTATACAAGTCCGCCAACTGAGCTGCTGAAATGGAGTCCTTCACAGGAAAGAAGTGGGAAACTTTGGAAAGATTGTCAATGACGACAAAGATGGCATTGTTCTTATTCTGCGACAAAGGGAAACCCGTGATGAAGTACATCTCTATGTGATCCCATTTTTACTCCGGAATCTCAAGTGGCTATAGTAGCCCTGCAAGTTTCTGGTGATGTGCCTTCACTCTCCTGCACACCTCACACTGAGACATGAAACGGGCAACATCCCACTTTATATGAGTCCACCAAAAGCTTTGCTTGAGATCTTGATACATCTTAGTACTACCAGGGTGAATCGATAGCTTGGAATCATGGGCCTCCTTCATGATGACCTCTCTGAATCTCCCTCCTTGGGAACAACAACTCTCTCCTCGAAGAACACGGTGCCGTCATTATGCACTGGAAAGCAACCATACTTGGCCACTGAGGCCGCAATACGCTGTTTGATCTTTTGAATCATTGAGCTGCCAGACTGTAACGACCCAATTCACACATAATTGAAGTCTCTGTGTTCAAGTGCCAGTCCCTGGATCGAACTCTCTGGCACACACAGTATTATAGATGTATATCAAAGTACAAGTGCATCATTATTACAACGTATGATCCAGAGTAAATAAATAACAAGTTGCATAGCTCAAGGCTAGCTTATTCAATATAAATATAGCAGAAGCAAAAGCAAATAACGTGGAGTCCATCAACAGCCACATGCGAACATGATGAGTGTAGACTCGCAACCCCTAACGCACCTTACTGATCGTCTGAAAAACCTGCAACACCGAAGGTTATAGCCCGACAACGGGTCAGTACATCTGATTTGTACGGCAAGTGACACGGAAAAGTTTATATAAAGGACCTACAACTACATGCAAGGTAAGTCAAAGGAAAGGCTTATGGTTTAGTTTTGCAGAAAGCCAATTTTCTCCTGAACTAAACTAGTCAAAATTTTAAGTTGAATTTACTACTTAAGAACGAACTGGGCACACCAGTTCCAACACCACACCCTTATTTAATCTTGCCCACTCAAATTATTAAGGTGATTCATATGTCAAGATCCTCCAGTAACAGTAATGTCTAGTAGCTCAAGGATGTCCATAACCGGGGACACGGCTAATCATGATTAGTTTTTTACTCTGCAGACGTTAGTACACTTTCCCCGCTGGACTCAACCCGAAGATTGAGACGAAGTCTTTCAGAAGAGGTCACCTACACCCAACGGCAAGCCGGTACCACCTATCACATCTAGATCTGCTAGCTTTGCACGGGAGAGGCTTCCTACATCATACTCAACTAAGCCTGAGCCCATATGGCCAGCGGCTGTACATGTAAGCTCCTAGTCACCAAGTATGTCTGATCTTTTTGATCCTGGACGGCGCCCGCTGCGTCAGAGGGTACTCGCCAAGACGTACTGTCAACCACCATACCAACCATTAGGGGTACAACCTGGTCTCGACCTTAGATAAGGAACGAGCCTCCAGGAAGCACTCCCTGCCCGTCCAGAAGTGATTTCTATTTAGTAACAGTTGCTACACAAGTTATTAAATAGCTCACATGCACTCCATGAATTTACACAACCCAAACCACGTCTACAAAGCATAGAAATAAAGAAACAACACAGCTAGGTTGATCTACGGTAGACAAGTCAAGACATGTGGCTATCCTAACTGGTTTTGCAGCAACTGAATAATAAACTACCTATCATGCAATAGGGTGATATTTCTTAACATAATGCATATATAAAATACAGGTATGAGTATGTTCAAAGCATCACTTGCCTTCTTCCTGGTCCTGACGGTCACAATCCTCACAAAACGAGGCGGCACACTCCGGACAATCTATACGAGCAAACATAGCACCAATCAATCATATGTTCAATACAAATCTGCTCAAACAATAATAAACATTCAAAGAACAGTAGCAAAACTTGCCTAACAGTAGCTAAACTTAAAGTACTTGTCAAAATAAAAATAACGCCAAAAGAAACGGCGCAAACGGGCGCACTGTTAAAAAGTTACGGTTGCCGGAAGTTCAAATTTGGATCAGCTTGGGAATTCCGAGTTACGGTTAAAAATTAGTTGCAAAAACGCTATCGGGGTGAAAAACGGGGGTACCGGGGTGCTCTACTGTAACAAGGACCCGTATGTAAATAAATTTTTTTTTTGAAAAGCGCGATCGGGTCCCTGGGCGGTTTGGATCCAGATCTGGGAATTTTTTTTTTCCGAAAACGCGTTTTGACTTTTTTTTCTACTGTTTCGTCTCCACGCAGCCCGCACGGGACACAGGCCATGGCTCGGCCATGGAGCTCGGGGCCTCGGCTCCGGCCAGGCGAGCGCCGGCGAGGGCGGCCGGGCTCGGCGGAGGGACGGCATGGTCGGCGCGCAGCGGTGGGGCGTCGGGGTGGCCAGGGCGCGGCGCGGGCCAGCGCAGCGCGCACGGGCGCACGTGCGGCGGCGCGGCGGCGCAAGGCCGGCAGCGGCGGCGATGCTGCTGGGGTGGCGCGGGCGGCGGCTAGGGCACGACTATGGCACGGGAACGGCGCAGGCGGTGGTGCGGCGCGGCTCACCTCGAAAAACGGCAAAAAAACGCAACTCCGGCGAACTTCCGCGGTGGTCCGGCGAAACTCCGGCGAGATTCCGGCGAACTACGGCGATGACGTCGTCGATGATGTCGGCGGCGGCGGGTCCCGCGGATTAATTTAGAGCTAACTCTAAAAACGCTAAGCGAAAATAATTTAGCCCTAATCGGGGCTATTTATAACCAGCCCCTATTCCTCTTTTTTTTTAATCCGAGATAAAAACAAAATCGGTCTGCGGGAAAAAAAACAAACCAGGCCCATTAGGCCCAAAACAATATTAGAAAAATCACGGAAATTTATTTTAAAATTCCGTCTTCCCCAATATTTTTAAAATAATAAAACTAAATTTTTGCCTTGACCAAAATATTAAATAAAACTAAAAACTTTGCAACTTATTTTTAATATTTTAAAATACTTTTCTGGCATTTTAAAAATACCGAAAACTCCAAAAATTGATTTAAAAACTTTTCCGGAGCATAAATAAATTCCCAAAATAATTTTAGAAAATATCTATAACTCCAAAGTAAAATTAAAAGGTCTCCCAAAAATATTTTAAACTATTTGTCAAAAAATTAAAAATGGGGATAAGTCCTCTTATATCCTCTCCAGCGAACTGCCATGTGTTGAAAAATGTTTAAAAATATTTTAAAACTCCAGAAAAATGCGGAAGCAGCATGAGATGCATATGATGATCTATTAACATCCGAATTTAGAAAATTGGGATGTTACAAACCTGCCCCCCTTAAGAGGAATCTCGTCCTCGAGATTCGGGCTGGCTAGCAAAGAGATGCTGGTGGTCTTGCTTCAGATCTTCTTCACGCTCCCAAGTTGCTTCCTCTTCGGTATGATGATCCCACTGATCCCTGCATAGCCTGATCGTATTGGTGCGGGTAACTCTTTCGGCAGTCTCCAGAATCTTCACAGGCTTCTCCTCATAAGTCAAGTCATTCTCCAACTAAATTGCCTCAAGTGGCACTGTATCTCTCAAAGGAAAATCTGCCATGTGTGCATGACACTTCTTCAGCTGGGATACATGAAACACATCATGAACTTCTTCTTCTGGCAACTCCAACTAATAAGCTACCTCTCCTCTGCGCTCCAAGATCTTGTAAGGCCCCACAAAACGTGGTGCTAACTTGCCCTTGATTCCAAACCTCTTGATTCCGCGAATTGGTGAAACTCTGAGATACGCACGGTCTCCAACCTCATAGGTCACATCCTTGCGCTTAGCATCTGCATAACTCTTCTGCCTGGACTGTGCTATCTTCAGTCTATCACGGATCAAGTTGACTTTCTCCTCGGCATCTCTGATCAGGTTTGGTCCAAACAACTGACGCTCTCCTACCTCATCCCACATCAACGGAGTCCTGCACTTCCTGCCATACAGTAACTCGAATGGTGCCATCTGAAGACTAGCCTGGTAACTGTTGTTGTATGAGAACTCAGCATACGGTAAGTTGTCATCCCAACTCGAACCAGAATCCAACGCACAAGCTCTCAACATATCCACCAAGATCTGATTGACTCTCTCGGTCTGCCCATCTGTCTGAGGATGGAACGCTGTACTGAACTCCAGCCTGGTTCCCAAGGTCTCATGCAACTGATGCCAAAACTTCGAAGTAAACTGAGTACCTCTATCAGACACAACCTTGCTTGGAACTCCATGCAAACACACGATCCTGGACATATAAATCTTGGCTAGCTTGGCATTGTTATAAGTTGTATTTACTGGAATGAAGTGAGCAACCTTGGTCAAACGATCAACAATCACCCAAATAGAATCATATCCTGACCGAGTCCTGGGTAAACATGTAATAAAGTCCATACCTATCTGATCCCACTTCCAATCTAGTATAGGCAAAGGATGCAACAAACCTGCTGGCTTCTGATGCTCAGCCTTGACTCTCTGGCAAACATCACACAAAGCAATAAACTGAGCTATCTCTTGCTTCAGGCTAGGCCACCAAAATCTCTCCCTCAAATCCAAATACATTTTGGTATTTCCGGGATGAATAGAATAAGGTGAATCATGTGCCTCCTGAAGAATCAACTTCCTGATCTCTGCATCCTGCGGCACACAAATGCGCTTCTCAAACCAAATGGCTCCATGCTCATCCTCACGGTAACCCTCTGCTTTACCCTTGGTCATATTCACTTTTATCTCATCAATTTCTGCATCACTCTTCTGAGCTTCTCTGATCCTTTCCAACAGTTTTGGCTTCACTTCCAATGTTGCCACATATCCCTTAGGAACTATCTCCAACCTGAGATTCTTGAACTGCTCACATAACTCCCGTGGCATATCCTCAACATTAGCAACATTGATATGACTCTTACGGCTCAATGCATCAGCAACCACATTCGCTTTACCAGGATGATACTGCACATTCGAATCATAATCCTTAATAAGCTCCAGCCATCTACTCTGGCTGAGATTCAAATCCTTCTGAGTAAAAATATACTTCAAACTCTTATGATCAGTAAAAACATCACAATGATTACCAACAAGATATTGCCTCCAGGTTTTCAATGCATGAACAACTGCGGCTAACTCCAAATCATGTGTAGGATAGTTCTGCTCATGGTTCTTAAGCTGACGTGAAGCATATGCAACAACTGTACCTCCTTGCATCAAAACACAACCAAGTCCTCGACGAGATGCATCACAATATACTTGGAAATCCTTATGTATATCAGGCAAACATAAAACAGGTGCAGTTACTAACCGTTTCTTCAATTCCTGAAAGCTGGCTTCACATGCCTCATTCCAAACAAACTTATTCTCTTTCTTCAACAGCTCAGTCATTGGTTTCGCAAGCTTGGAGAAATTCTCAATGAACCTCCTATAATATCCTGCAAGACCCAAGAAACTCCGAATTTCTCCAACTGACGCGGGTGTCTCCCATTCTGTAACTGTTGAAACCTTGGATGGGTCCACAGCTACTCCTTCTCCTGACACAACATGTCCAAGGAATCCGACCTCCTTCAACCAAAACTCACACGTGCTGAACTTGGCATACAACTTGTGCTCCCTGAGCTTCTCCAATACCAAACGCAAATGTGCCTCATGCTCTTGCTCATTCTTGGAATACACCAATATATCATCAATGAACACCACAACGAATTTATCCAAGAACTCCATAAACACCTTGTTCATCATATTCATGAAGTATGCAGGAGCATTAGTCAATCCAAATGACATAACAGTGTACTCATACAACCCATACCTTGTAGTAAAAGCAGTCTTCGGAATATCCTTCTCCCGAATCTTCACTTGATGATAACCAGAACGAAGATCAATCTTAGAGAATACACAAGCTCCCTCCAACTAGTCAAATAGATCATTAATCACCGGCAGAGGATACTTGTTCTTGATAGTAACATCATTCAGGGAACGGTAATCAACACACATCCTCTGGGTTCCATCCTTCTTCTCAACAAACAAAACTGGAGATCCCCAAGGTGACGAGCTTGGGCGAATGAACCCCTTTTCTTGCAACTCTCTGATCTGTTCCTTCAACTCTGCAAGTTCATTAGCGGGCATCCTATACGGTCTCTTAGCAATAGGCCCAGTGCCTGGTATTAAATCAATAAGGAACTCAATCTCCCTATCCGGTGGCATACCTGGCAACTCCTCCGGAAACACATCCGGATACTCCCTCACAACACGCACATCATCCAGGCTACCCCCCTTAAGAGAATTCACCTGGGCGTGCTGATGCTTATACTTGGACACATATATGATCTTCTGTCCACTTGGTGCACTGAGAGTGATAGACCGACTGGCGCAATCAATAACACCTTGGTACTTGGCTAACCAATCCATGCCCAAAATAATATCCAAACCTTGCGACTTCAACACAATCAAATTTGTAGGAAAAACATGCTTTCCTATGGCTAGGCTCAACTGATAGCATCCCAAACTAGCTGACATCTCCGCTCCCGGTGAACTTATGAGCATAGATGACTTAAGAACTACGGGAGGTAACTCGTGCTCAGCGGGATCTGTTGGGTAAGAATAGGTAAGATTTAGACAGAAAGTAGCTAGGGAAATATACTCCTACCCATATGCTTATGATGATCATGGCAAGCATTATATACAATACATATATCACCAATCAACTTCACCAATCAATATCACCATAGCATCAAACATATAACAATCATCGACCAATGCACTCATACGGAAAACCATCACATATCACACCATATAGTTTAAAATATCTTTTATAACTGATATAAGATCCTCATAACAACCTCGGGTAATATAAGATCCTCAACACAATCATGAATAACATAAGAGTATATCAAGCAACCTAGTATTGCCACACCGAATAAGTCGACATGGTCAAATACGCTAACACGATAACGGTAGAGCACTAATAGCCGGTGAAGTAATTCTTAATGTTGTCTTTGCTAAACAACATGCGGTATTCGCGCCCGCTAATGCGGTTGCGCCTTTTGGTACTCAGCTCCTCTTCTTCTGCCGAGGTGTCTACTTCTGGCTCCTCTTCTGGTTCTTCAATTCCATTGGCCTTCATCTTCTCCTTCAGCCTTGCCATATCTACTTGCATCTCCAACTTCTCCTTCTTCAGCTTGTTGTTATCCCTCTTGAGCCTGGTGTTCCTCTGTTGCAACTCAGTAATGGTGTAGAGGTCTGACTGAGTGCATTTCTCCAGGCAATGAATGTGCTTCTCCAAACTTTGGATGATGTAGCTGGTTGTACCTGGCCAAATGGCACCAGGCACATACCTGAACCTCTTTGGTATTATTTTCCCCGATGGGAGAACCTTGGCCATCTCTGCGTACACCGTACCCTTTAGTCGGGAGGAATACGTCTCCACAATGCGTCCAAGAGCTATGTGAGCGGCCATGCGCACACACAACTCCTTCTCCTGGGCATGCACCTCGAAGGACTCCGTGATCACCCTTTCTTCATTCTCCATGCTTCCAAGGATGAAAGTCTCCACTTGCCAATAATCATCAGCTCCCCTTGTCTCCATGATGTCCGGCTGAAAGACTGGCGCGTAGATGTTCAGGAAGTAGAAAATCCCCCTGAGCTCAGGTCCAAACGCCATAGCACGGTATGAAATAGTGGTCATCTATAATCAAAGAGAGGTAAGGCAAGAATTAGAATAGGTATGAATACGAGATAGAGGAGGTAAGCAAGTACAAGACAGAGTGATATAAATTAATATTTTTATTCCTATGGCTTTTCTACTCCATTTTCTAGGGTCACGTCCTACAGTCAACACAATGCTCTGATACCATCTATAGCGACCCAATTCACACAGAATTGAAGTCTCTGTGTTCAAGTTCCAGTCCCTGGATCGAACTCGCTGGCACACACAGTATTATAGATGTATATCAAAGTACATGTGCATCATTATTACAACGTATGATCCAGAGTAAATAAATAACAAGTTGCATAGCTCAAGGCTAGCTTATTCAATATAAATATAGCGGAAGCAAAAGAAAATAACGTGGAGTCCATCAACAGCCACATGCGAACATGCTGAGTGTAGACTCGCAACCCCTAACGCACCTTACTGATCGTCTGAAAAACCTACAACACCGAAGGTTACTGCCCGAAAACGGGTCAGTACATCTGATTTGTACGGCAAGTGACACGGAAAAATTTATATAAAGGACCTACAACTACATGCAAGGTAAGTCAAAGGAAAGGCTTATGGTTTAGTTTTGCAGAAAGCCAATTTTCTCCTTAACTAAACTAGTCAAAATTTTAAGTTGAATTTACTACTTAAGAATGAACTGGGCACACCAGTTCCAACACCACACCCTTATTTAATCTTGCCCACTCAAATTATTAAGGTGATTCATATGTCAAGATCCTCCAGTAACAGTAATGTCTGGTAGCTCAAGGATATCCATAACCGGGGACACGGCTAATCATGATTAGTTTTTTACTCTTCAGAGGTTAGTACACTTTCCCCGCTGGACTCAACCCGAAGATTGAGACGAAGTCTTTCAGAAGAGGTCACCTACACCAAACAGCAAGCCGGTACCACCTATCACATCTACATCTGCTAGCTTTGCACGGGAGAGGCTTCCTACATCATACTCAATGTCACAACCCCAAGTTAGGTATGTGCTAGGGTTAGCAAGTAACTTTGCATCATGTTAAAATTTTCAAAAGAAATCAAAATGGGAGAGAGAACACCCCCCAGATGAATTAATTCAAATGGCCAGATAAAAGTTGCTCCAAAAATTCCTTTAGCATTTTTGAAAAGTCTTATAAATATGCATGATCACATCTAAAGTGAAGTGGGTCCCACTACATGCACCAAGATTTTTCAAATATTCCAAAAGGTGCTTGGAAATTAAATAAATACCCTATTTGAATTAAAATTCAAATTATTTGAATTTTAAAAGTGCTCAAATTTAATGTGTGGCTAGCTCTTTATATTGTGAGGCCACATAAAAAATTGCAGCATTTTATAAAATGTCTAGCTATTTTTTTAGCAAGACAAAACAAAATTAAGAAAAGAAAACAGAAAAGAAATAAGAAAATGGAAGAGCTTACCTGTTGCCCAGGGGCGAAGCCCACCTTAATGAAAAGGGAAGAGCTTGCCCCCGGCCCAGCCCACCAGGGGGCTCCCCTGTCGTCTTCCCCGGGCACGAGCACACAGCTGCGTGCCAGGCATGCGGCAGCCGTCGCGGTGGCAGCTCCCCAGCCACGCCGCTGCCTCGTTCTCGCCGCCACGCGTGTGCAGGAGAAGCCCAGATCACTTCCCCCTCCATCCTTGCCCTCTGTTTCTCCTCCCCGGCGGAAAATTACGGACTCCCGAAACCCTAGCGGATCACCGTCGAGCCCCGACGCGGCCACTGGCCGAGCAAGCTTAAGCCAACATGTCCATGGAGCTCCCTATGGTCGTCTTCGTCTAGCCGTCGTCTCAATTCGAGCCAAGGCCCAGTGGAAGCGTCGTCCCCTTCAAGCTTTTGCGCCGGTTGTCTTCGTCTCCGGCGACCAATTAACCGCCACCGACTCCTCTTCCGGCCACGCTGCGCTCGCCATCGCGTTCAGGTGAAGCCCACGGTCATTTCCCCGCTATCCCTAGCCCTCTCTCGTGCCCTGTGCGCCATGCCCCTTGTCTAGTGCTCCGGCCACCGCGCGCGGTCGACGTAGCCGTGCTCCAGAGCGCTCTCGTGACCCCCCTATGGCACCACTAGATGCGGAAGGTGACGAGGAGCAAGGCCGTGCCCTCCAGATCCCTCCCCGTGCCCAAACCCTCGACTACGGCAAGACTTCGGCGAGTCCCGAGCCGCCGTCGCCATTAAACCCTCCCCTCTCTCACTGTCCCGTGGGCCCGAGGCCACTAAGCTAATCACCCCCTAACCCACTGACTACTGGGCCCAAGCACCCTAATCCCTCTGTGTTAATTAAACAGAGAGGATTAAATCTCTCTGCCACTGACATGGTTGGCCCACCTGTCAGCCCCCCCCACACGCCAGCATGACGTCAGCCTGGCGCAATAAGTCGATTAAATTGATTAAATCAATTAAAGAAAATCCAAAAAATAGCTAAACCTTTAGAAAATCATAAGTAATTCATTTTAACTCCAAATTGGACAAATAATATGTCTAAAATTATCAGAAAAATACAAGGATTATGAATATGAAACTTGTTTCTATGTTTGACCATTTTAAAATGGGAGAACAGTAGCAAACATGCATATGGATCCTTTTCAAATTCAAATTTGGAGTGAATTTGAAAATGACTTTGCAACACATTTATTTTAGATGGATTCATCCGCACATCAGAAGCTTTATCTCAACTATACCACATCACTTCATGCTAAACCTTTTCAAATGAACTTTCATGCATTCAAATGCATTTGAAATTCATCGATAAATCAAATGGAGTTTGAATTTGCAACTCAAATGCAATATACTCCTTTTAAATGAAATGCTCAACACATCAGTACCATGAACATCACCATATACAATTGATCATGTGCTTGTGCATTGTACCTTATGTTGATCCTATGATTGCCATGTTGCTGATAGAAGTGGAGCCGGAACCCGAGTTCACCCCCTTCGTTGAAGACCCCGTGACTGATCCTCGTCAGCAAGGCAAGCAAACTCCCATTGATCATGTCTATAAAATCCCACTTCCCTCTCAGTCTCTCTTATGCATGTTTAGGAGATCACCTTGTATCGATTCTACCGCATAGTTGAACCCATATCCTTTGCATGACCTATCATCTTGTCACAGTAGTAAGCAAACCACAATCCTAGCAGATGTAGGAATTGGTTGATATCATGTGACCCCTGCAACTGTTACTGCTTATTGCATGCTTAGTGGTACAATGAGGTTGCTTTTGATGTGAGTCGGGATGATAGTGAACATGGTGTTGATGAAAGTGAAACTGTGTTGGTGAATCCACCCTAATACAAGGTGAACGATGAGAGGTTGTGTAGGAGTACACAGTGGGTTGTCTCGTTGAACACCGCCTTAAGTCCGAGTTCTTGTGTGGTGATCCAAGAAGAAGAGTACAACCACACATTGGGCTCACTAACCCCTCTCATCCTAGTACCTCACCCTGTTCGAACCCCAGAAGTCGCAGTAGTTCGGAGTTCTGGTAGGGTTGTGGCACGGTATGCGAAGTGGATGAACGGCTTTTCAAGACCGGCTTGGGACCATGCACACATCGTTTGAGGCTGTACTGGAACCTCGGTCGGACTTCCATATGGACCCCCCTCAGATAGGCGACTCTCTGGACTAGAACGGAGCTGTGGGCGAAGTGTTGTGGTGAACATCCTCGCCGACACCCGTTGAATGGTGTCGTGGCCAAAGGCGGTAACTGATGGTCATGTGTGTGTAGTAGTACACCCCTAGAGGGTTAACAAAACTATTCGATTGGCTGCGTCCGCGGTTAAGGACTGCTTGGAAAGCATAGCTTGATTACTAGACAACTTGAACTGGATACTTCTAAAATACACCAAGATAAGTGTGAGTGCTATGGCGTGCTTTCTCGTGGGGAAGTCGAGGAAGGCACCATAGTGGTGTAATTGGTCGGAGAAAGTAGTGGACTCGTGTATGCTTCTTACCTCAAGTCTGGTACTCGTAGTTCAGGACTAGCCATGTCAAATCTGGCACTTCTGGAATTGAACCCCACCTCCCTTACCTTGATACATGTGCATGAGTAGTATAGCTCCTATGTAAGTCTTGCTGAGTACGACTTTGTAATCACGTTTGCTTATTCTATGTTTTAGATGAACCCACCGACCCCGATGGTGGCTTCTACCTGAAGCTCGAAGAATGAAGACTCAGACCTAGACCAAGCTAGTGTAGTGTGACATCCTGGCTTAATAGGAATGATAGACTACTCATATCAACAAGGTGCACCTTCTTTTCCGGGAGCCCAGATCCAAAGAACTCCAAAGTTAAGCGTGCTTGGCTTGGAGCGATTTTGAGGATGGGTGACCGACCGGGAAGTTGTTCCCGGGTGCGCATGAGTGAGGACAAAGTGTGTAGGAAAGACTAGTGTTGGTCTGTGGGGACAGTCTAGATCCCGCCAGGCGTACGCCGGGAACCGGTGGGTGTGGCCGGGGCGTTACAAATGGTATCAGAGCCGACCCTTGTGGTTATATGGGCGTGTGTGGGTCAGTGCGCGAACATGTGGGACATGTGTCGGCACTGGACGCACAGACGTGTGCCAAGAGGGAACGTTCCTGTGGGCCGATGAGGACATCGGTTCCTTTGAGTGGGGGTGTATGTGACATCCTGGCTTAATAGGAATGATAGACTACTCATATCAACAAGGTGCACCTTCTTTTCCGGGAGCCCAGATCCAAAGAACTCCAAAGTTAAGCGTGCTTGGCTTGGAGCGATTTGAGGATGGGTGACCGACCGGGAAGTTGTTCCCGGGTGCGCATTAGTGAGGACAAAGTGTGTAGGAAAGACTAGTGTTGGTCTATGGGGACAGTCTAGATCCCGCCAGGCGTACGCCGGGAACCGGTGGGTGTGGCCGGGGCGTTACATGTAGTCCCAGTCAGACGACTGTTCCCTCGTGGAAGTGCTTGTTTATAGATAAGGGTTCTCTAAGCCATTTGTTAAACTTGTCTGTACTCAGACCTACTTTGCTTCCGCATGTTTGATGTAATGTTGGATCACAGACTTGTGATCTCTGTGTGCACTCTGTAAGAGTAATTAATAAAGATGTATACATTGTAGAGAATTGCAATGATACCTGCTGTTCATACTAGATATGTGTGCTGCGTGTATGTTTATAACATGCATGTCTTAGTATGGGTTTTCGAGACCTTAGTTGTGATCTGGCTGGCGGTCTTTTATACACCAAGTGGCCCTTAGATGTGCGCAGCTTGGGGCATCGTGATGCGATTGTTCGTGAATCCGTCACGTGCACACTTTGATGTATGATCGAGCCCGCCCTAGACCCCGACTAAGTGATCGGGCTGGAGTAAGTCTATGTAAGGGTTATAATACAATCGATAGTATGGTTGAGGCGACTTGTCTATGAGTATGGGAGTTTACCACCCATATCATTTAGACTTGTGTGCGGACGATGAGGACCCATTTCAGTTGATCATCCGGCCTGGATGGGATGCCCCTCACGTTCGATGCTTTTCGAGAACGTTCTGTGCTTGGCCTTGTCTGCTTAGACAAGTTGGTACGGTTCTCGGCTCTCCATATGATTGTGTTGTAGCGAGGCTTGCATACGCTCACCCCGGGTCCCGGCAGACTTGGTATCAGAGCAGGACTGACTGTAGGATTATCAGCCTTGGCCGAAGTCGAGTCTAGCCTTCTATAGTTATATAGTTACTCTGGGTATATAAGGGAACAACGTAAGGCTTCTTTTTCTCCTTACCCTCATCGATCTGAGTTCTGGGTCACCCTTACCTTTTCTACGGGAAGATAGGACTAGGCTCATCTATGTCTTACTAGAACATCTCGTTGATTGCCTCCTCATAGCCGTTGGAGCTCATCGAGCATAATACCGCCCACCATCGTAATGTGGTGGTCAGCATTGAGGACTTCATCTTCCTCAAGCCACCGGTATTCCGATGTTCTTCTGAGCCCCTTGAAGCTGATGATTGGCTCTGTTCCATCGAGCGTAAGCTTGATACTGCACATGTTTTCTCCCGATGACCGAGGTATTTTCGCGGTATACTTCTTGGAAGGTGCTGCTCTTTAGTGGTGGGAGAACTATGTTCCAATGCAGCTGGATGGTCACGTAGTGACTTGGCAGGAGTTCTGTGTTGCCTTTCGAGGGTACCACATTCTGGATGAATTGATGGAGCGCAAGAAGGAAGAGTTATGCAATCTGAATCAAGGAGAGATGTCCATTCATGAGTATGTGAGGAAGTTCAACCGTCTTGCTCGTTCTGCCCAAGATGAGATCGCCACCGAAGCCAGAAAGCAGGCAAGGTTCCGCAAGGGACTTAGCCCCATCCTTCGTCATGATCTCAACCTCCTTGAGTTTGCCACCTTTGAGGATTTATTTAACAAATCTTTCAGAGCTGAGCATGGCAATGAAGTTTTTGAGAAGTCTCGCAAGCATGCTCTTGAGCTTGCCCCTTCTTCCAGTTCACGCCCTCAGAAGCGCATGATCTGGATTCCTAACAGTTTGATCCACCAAAACAACCCACCGAGGCAATCCCTTGTGCCGCCTCGTCCACCAGCTCCACCAAACAACCCAGCTCCCCGCACTATCTTTGGAGCCTGCTTCAGATGTGGCCAGCCTGGTCACTATTCTCGTGATTGTCCCATAAGTCAGAATGCTCCACCCCATGCCAAAGGAAACCCCAATGTTCGTGCCAAGCCACCCCCGAAGTTTTCCACTGCCAAGCCATCCACCTCAGAAAATCTTGTACGTGTGAACCAAATCTCAGTTGAGGAAACTGATAGTACTTCTGACGTCATTCTTGGTACGCTCCCAGTCAATTTTGTTCCCACTTCTGTTCTTTTCGACCCAGGAGCTTCTCACTCATTCATGTCAGAGAGTTATGCACTTCAGCATGAGATATCCTTTGATGAAATGTTCACCCCTATGATCATTCAAACTCCTGGTTCAAAATGGCAAACTAATAGAGTAAGCCATGGTAATAAAATTGCAATTGAGGGTTTCGTATTCCTTGCTTCACTCATAGCCCTCAAGTCTTCAAACATTGCTGTCATCCTTGGTATGGATTGGTTATCAAGACAACATGCTTTTCTTGATTGTAAAGCCAAGTCAGTTAGACTTACACATCCATCAGGCCAGACAATAGCTTACTCCTCACCAAGAACAAGAACCCAGGTGCATTCCTTGAATGTGCTTCCCCTTCCCGACCTTGAAGATGTTCCGGTGGTTCGTGACTTCCCGGATGTCTTTCCTGAAGAGCTGCCGGGCATGCCACTCGACAGATGTGTAGAGTTCATAGTGGATCTTGCCCCAGGAACCGCACCAATTTCCAGACGCTTATACAAAATTGCCCCACGTGAGTTAGCTGAGCTTAAAACCCAACTGGAAGCTTTGTTAGAAAAAGGCTTCATCCGCCCTAGCTCATCGCCATGGGGTTGCCCCATTCTGTTCGTAACGAAGAAAGATGGAACATAAAGGATGTGCGTAGACTATCGCCCGCTAAATTTAGCGACGATAAAGAACAAGTACCCACTGCCCAGGATCAATGATCTTTATGATCAACTTGCATGATCCTCTGTCTTCTCCAAGATGGATTTGAGATTAGGTTATCATCAAATCAAAATCCGAAATGAGGACATTCCCAAAACGGCTTTTACTACTCGTTATGGTCTTTACGAGTATACCGTCATGTCCTTTGGTTTAACCAATGCCCCCGCCACTTTCTCACGCATGATGAATTCGATCTTCATGGAGTACTTAGATAAATTTGTTGTAGTTTATCTCGATGACATTCTCATCTACTCGAAGAACGAAGCAGAACATGCCGAACACCTAAGGCTGGTATTGATGAAACTTAGAGAGCATCGCCTGTATGCTAAATTCTCCAACTGTGAATTTTGGCTACCAGAAGTGACCTACTTAGGCCACGTGATTTCTTCAAAAGGCATTGGTGTGAACCCCGAGAGAGTTCAGGCCGTCCTTGACTGGACTCCACCTGAATCGATTAAGCAAGTTAGGAGTTTTCTTGGCCTAGCCAGCTATTGCCGTCGCTTCGTCGAGAACTTTTCTGAAGTTGCAAAGCCTCTAACTGAACTCCTCAAGAAATATAAGAAATTCCTATGGACTCCCAAGTGCGAGGAAAGCTTTCAAGAGCTAAAACCAAGATTGACTTCTGCACCCGTACTTGCACCTCCAGACACCAAAAACGATTTCGAGATCTACTGTGACGCATCACGGCAAGGGTTAGGATGCATACTTCTGCAAGATAGACATGTGGTAGCTTATGCTTCACGCCAGTTGCGTCCACATGAAGAGAACTATCCTACCCACGATCTTGAACTCGCTGCCATAGTTCATGCCTTAACAACTTGGCGACATTACCTCCTTGGTAATCGTTGTGAGATCTATTCCGACCACCAAAGCCTCAAATACATATTCACCTAGCCAGATCTTAATCTCAGGCAAAGATGCTGGATAGAGTTGATAAAAGATTATGACTTAGGAATTTCTTACACCCCAGGCAAAGCCAATGTCATGGCTGATGGACTAAGTCCTAAGTCGTATTGTAACAACCTCATGTTACAACAGTATCAACCACTTCTTCATGAGGAATTTTGAAAACTCAATCTCGAGATTGTCCCTCATGGCTATCTTTTCAACTTGGTAGCGAAACCAACTCTTGAGGATCAAATCGTAGTTGCCCAAAGGCGTGCACGAGGTGTTCGCCGGATCAAGGAGAACATTGCTAGCGGAGTTGCTAAATGTTTCTCCACAGATAGTAAAGGAACGGTATTCTTTGGAAATCGTTTAGTAGTAACTAAGAATAGAGATCTAAGGCAACTCATCCTCAAAGAAGCCCATGACACACCCCTCTCGATTCATCCCGGTAGCACAAAAATGTACCGAGATCTATGCCAGAGATTTTGGTGGACTAGGGTGAAGAGAGACATTGCTGGATTTGTTGCCGAATGTGATATTTGTCGTCGCATTAAGGCAGAACATCAAAGACCTGCTGGTACACTTCAACCTTTGCCTATTCCAGAGTGGAAATGGGACAAAGTCGGTATGGACTTCATCACCGGCTTTCCAAAAACCCAGAAAGGAAACGATGCCATCTTCGTTGTCATAGATAGGCTTTCCAAAGTTGCACACTTCCTTCCCGTTCGCGAGTCTATAACTGCTAGCCAGTTAGCGGACTTGTACGTCTCTAGAATTGTGTCTCTTCATGGTGTTCCTTTAGAAATCAATTCTGATCATGGTAGCCTTTTCACCTATAGATTTTGGGGAAGCTTCCAACATGCTTTGGGAACTCATCTCTCCTTTAGTACAACTTTCCATCCTCAGTCTAGCGGTCAAGTCGAAAGGGTTAACCAGATCCTTGAAGACATGCTTAGAGCTTGTGTTATCTCATTCGGAAAGAATTGGGAGAAGTCTCTTCCATTCGCCGAATTTGCTTATAACAATAGTTTTCAATCTAGTCTGAACATGGCTCCTTTTGAACTCCTTTATGGACGACGATGTCGAACACCCTTGAACTGGTCAGAAACTGGTGAAAGACAATTCTTTGGACCGGATATGATCAAGGAAGCAGAAGAGCAAGATCGCATTGTTCGTGATCAATTGAAAGCAGCCCAGTCTCGTCAGAAAAGCTACTATGATCGTCATCATAGGCAAGAGAGCTACAATCTCGATGAGAAGGCTTACCTTCGGGTTACTCCTCTGAAGGGAACCCAACGTTTCGGTATCAAACGCAAGTTGGCCCCACGTTACATCGGACCTTTCCGCATTCTTGCTAAACGTGGAGAAGTTGCCTCCAACTTGAACTACCCCCGCACCTTTCCCGAGTACATGATGTATTCCATGTGTCACAACTCACTAAGACAGAGCCCATATGGCCAGCGGCTGTACATGTAGTCTCCTTGTCACCAAGTATGTCTGATATTTTTGAGCTTGGACGGCGCCCGCTGCGTCAGAGGGTACTCGCCATGACGTATTGTCAACCACCATACCAACCATTAGGGGTACAACCTGGTCTCGACCTTAGATAAGGAACGAGCCTCCAGGAAGCACTCCCTGCCCGTGCAGAAGTGATTTCTATTTAGTAAAAAGTTGCTACACAAGTTATTAAATAGCTCACATGCACTCCATGAATTTACACAACCCAAACCACGTCTACAAAGCATAGCAATAAAGCAACAACACGGATAGGTTGATCTACGGTAGACAAGTCAGGACATGTGGCTATCCTAACTGGTTTTGCAGCAACAGAATAATAAACTACCTATCATGTAATAGGGTGATATTTCTTAACATAACGCATATAGAAAATACAGGTATGAGTATGGTCAAAGCATCACTTGCCTTCTTGCTGGTCCTGACGGTCACAATCCTCACAAAACTAGGCGGCACACTCCTGACAATCTATACGAGCAAACATAGCACCAATCAATCATATGTTCAATACAAATCTGCTCAAACAATCATAAACATTCAAAGAACAGTAGAAAAACTTGCCTAACAGTAGCTAAACTTAAAGTACTTGTCAAAATAAAATTAACGCAAAAATAAATGGCACACACTTCTGTAACACTTGGTCTACTTGCTAGAAAATTTCTACACGGTCGCAACGCAACTAGAATCGCCCAATTCCGATTTACGGTTAAAAAGTAGTTGCATTGCTAAACGTGGAGAAGTTGCCTACCAAGTTGAACTACCCCCGCACCTTTCCCGAGTACATGATGTATTCCATGTGTCACAACTCACTAAGACAGAGCCCATATGGCCAGCGGCTGTACATGTAAGCTCCTAGTCACCAAGTATGTCTGATATTTTTGAGCCTGGAAGGCGCCCGCTGCGTCAGAGGGTACTCGCCATGACGTATTGTCAACCACCATACCAACCATTAGGGGTACAGCCTGGTCTCGACCTTAGATAAGGAACGAGCCTCCAGGAAGCACTCCCTGCCCGTGCAGAAGTGATTTCTATTTAGTAAAAAGTTGCTACACAAGTTATTAAATAGCTCACATGCACTCCATGAATTTACACAACCCAAACCACGTCTACAAAGCATAGCAATAAAGCAACAACACGGATAGGTTGATCTATGGTAGACAAGTCAAGACGTGTGGCTATCCTATCTGGTTTTGCAGCAACAGAATAATAAACTACCTATCATGTAATATGGTGATATTTCTTAACATAACGCATATAGAAAATACAGGTATGAGTATGGTCAAAGCATCACTTGCCTTCTTGCTGGTCCTGACGGTCACAATCCTCACAAAACTAGGCGGCACACTCCTGACAATCTATACGAGCAAACATAGCACCAATCAATCATATGTTCAATACAAATCTGCTCAAACAATCATAAACATTCAAAGAACAGTAGCAAAACTTGCCTAACAGTAGCTAAACTTAAAGTACTTGTCAAAATAAAATTAACGCAAAAATAAACGGCGCAAACTTCTGTAACACTTGGTCTACTTGCTAGAAAATTTGTACACGGTCCCAACGCAACTAGAATCGCCCAATTCCGATTTACGGTTAAAAAGTAGTTGCAAAAACGGTATCGGGGTGAAAACGGGGGTACCGGGGTGCTCTACTGTAACAAGGACCCGTACGTAAATAAAAAATTTCTGAAAAACGCGATCGGTTCCCTGGGCGGTTTGGATCCAGATCTGGAAAAAAAATTCCCGAAAACGCATTTTGACTTTTTTTTCTACTGTTTCTTCTCCATGCAGCCCGCACGGGATACAGGCCATGGCTCCGCCATGGAGCTCGGGGCCTCAGCTCCGTCCAGGCGAGCGCCGGCGAGGGCGGTCGGGCGCGGCGGAGGGGCGGCGGGGTTGGCGCGCAGCGGTGGGGCGCCGGGGTGGCCAGGGCGCGGCGCGGGCCAGCGCAGCACGCACGGGCGCACGGCCGGCGGCGGTGCGGCCGGGGTGGCGCGGGCAGCGGCTAGGGCGCGGCTAGGGCACGGGAACGGCGCAGGCGGCGGTGCGGCGCGGCTCACCTCAAAAAACGACGAAAAAATGCAACTCCGGCGAACTTCCGCGGTGGACCGGCCAAACTCCGGCGAGATTCCGGCGAACTCCGGCGATGACGTCGTCAATGATGTCGGCGGCGGCGGGTCCCGCGGATTAATTTAGAGCTAACCCTAAAAACGCTA
This sequence comes from Bromus sterilis, assembly GCA_950022295.1. Lineage (NCBI taxonomy): Eukaryota > Viridiplantae > Streptophyta > Magnoliopsida > Poales > Poaceae > Bromus > Bromus sterilis. The sequence goes on along the minus strand of OX465596.1, from coordinate 108,811,816 downwards.
AGCGAAAATAATTTAGCCCTAATTGGGGCTATTTATAGCCAGCCCCTAATCCTCTTTTTTTTAATCCGAGATAAAAACAAAATCGGTCTACGAAAAAAAAAACAAACCAGGCCCATTAGGCCCAAAACAATATTAGAAAAATCACGGAAATTTATTTCAAATTCCGTCTTCACCAATATTTTTAAAATAATAAAACTAAATTTTTGCCTTGACCAAAATATTAAATAAAACAAAAAACTTTGCAACTTATTTTTAATATTTTAAAATACTTTTCTGGCATTTTAAAAATGCCGAAAACTCCGAAAATTGATTTAAAAACTTTTCCGGAGCATAAATAAATTCCCAAAATAATTTTAGAAAATATTTATAACTCCAAAGTAAAATTAAAAAGTCTCCCAAAAATATTTTAAACAATTTTTCAACAAATAAAAAATGGGGATAAGTCCTCTGATATCCTCTCCAGCGAACTGCCATGCGTTGAAAAATGTTTAAAAATATTTTAAAACTCCAGAAAAAATCAGAAGCAGCATGAGATGCATATGATGATCTATTAACATCCGAATTTAGAAAATTGGATGTTACACAGACTGAGCTTCACGGATCTTCTCATGGATAGTGAGCTCTACCACAAGGTTGGCAAGGTATCCTGCTGGAACTAGCTCGAGATTGAGCCTGCGAAAGGACTCACACAAATCAGGGTGGATCTTCTGCACTTGGATATTATCGCAATCACCCTTGCGGCTCGGCGCATTAGCTATGACATTCTCCTTCCCAGGGGCGTACTCAATATCAACTGTGTACTCAGTAATGGTTTCAAACCACCTTCTTTGCCTCAAGTTCAGATTTGGCTGAGTGAAAAAGTACTTCATACTTTTGTGGTCGGTTAACACATCTACCTTCCTCCTTAAGAGGAGGCGTCGCCATGTGATCAAGGCGTGCAGAACTACTGCAAGCTCCAAGTCATGCGTGGGGTAGTTCCCCTCGCTCATCTTCAACTATCGTGAGGCATAGGACACAATGTTCTTGCCTTGCATCAAAACTCCGCCTAGTCTCTGCAATCAGGCATCACAAATCACCTGAAAAGGCTGTGACTCATCCGACGGTGTGAGAATTGGAGCTGTGGTCAACTTCTTCTTCAACTCCTCGAAGGCGGATTCACAAGCCAGTGACCAAGTGTATCGTTTGACTTTGCAAAAAAATTCTGTCATTGGCTTTGCTATTTTGGAGAAATTCTGCACAAACCTCCTGCAATAGCTGAAGAGGCCGAGAAAACTCCTTAGATTCTTGACATTCTTTGGCGGAGCCCATTCTTGAATTGTGCGGACTCGCTCTGGATCAACCGCGATACCTTCTGCGGAAATGACATGGCCAAGAAAGTTGACCTTGTCGAGCCAAAAACTCACACTTGGAGAACTTGGCATAGTACCGGTGCTCTCTCAACTTCTGCAGCACCAAGCGAAGATTTTCCTCATGTTCAGCCTCTGACTTGGAATACACAAGTATATCTTCAAGGTAGAGGATGAAAAAGACGTCAAGCCACTCCTTGAAAAGATAGTTCATGGCTCTCATGAAGGTTGGAGGGGCGTTTGAGAAGCCAAACGTCATGACTGTGAACTCATACAGTCGATAACGTGTGCTGAAAGCGGTCTTGGGGATATCTTCTTCTCGAACTCAAATTTGGTGATAACCAATCCACAAGTCAAGCTTGGAAAAGACCTTTGCCCCCATTCAGCTGTTCGAACAGATCATTGATGCGGGGTAAAGGGTACTTGTTCTTGATGTGCTTTTTATTGATGCCACGATAGTCCTAGACCAAGCGGCTAGTCCCATCTTTCTTCTTCAGAAACAAAGCTGGGGCACCCCAAGGGTAAGTGCTCACGCGGATAAAACCACCTTCCTCCAACTCTGTCAGTTGCTTCTTCAGCTCAATCAACTCCTTCGAACACATCTTGTACGGATGCCGAGAAATCGGCTGTGTACTAGGCTCTAGCTCAATAACGAACTCAATAGAACGAACTGGGGGAATACCTGGAAACTCTTCTGGGAAGATGTCTAGAAACTCACAGACAAATTTGACTTCTTCGAGCAAAGGTGCGACTCCTGCGTTCAAGGCATACAACTGTGCTGCTCCTGCCATTGAGCCACAAGTATACCATATTTCTGCACCTGAATCGTGTGTGAACCTCACGGATCTTGAAGGACAATCAATGTTGGCCTTGTGATGCACAAGCCAATCCATGCCCAAGATGAAATCAATACCGGAACGGGGCAAGACAATCAAGGATGATAAAAAGGCAACTCCCTGAATATGGAACCAGGAGTAACAACTAAGAGTGTCCTAGGAAGCTGGTCTCTTGGGAGATCAATCATTGATGCAAAAGACTGGGAGACAAAAGAGTGAGTTGCTCCGAATGCGAACAACACGGTCGCAGGAACTGAACAAACAAGCAACCTACCAATCACAATCTCTGAAGACATCTGAGCATCTGCCATCATCACATTGTTAACTCGAGCTAAACGTGGCTGGGCCCTCACCATCTCACTACTCGGAGTAGAGCGAGGTGGGGGCGGTGGAAGCTGAGCAAAGAATGGGTCGGTGCACTTGGGAGAAGTGTGCCCAAGCTGTCCACACTTATAGAAGATCACGCCCGGCCTCGGTGGCCTCGCGTGTGGTGGTGTAGAGCGTGGGAGCTGCTGAACTGTGATGGGAGGGCGCGAAAAAGTGCGGACAAGTGCCCCCCTTGGCTAGAAGTGTTGTCTCTGTGGTGGCGCCTCTGTTACCCAAGTCTTCACCTTCTTGTGGACCATGGCTGCTGAACTGTACTCTCTCTGTCGCTTTCTCTCGGCGCCCCAATCTGCCTTAGCTGACTCCTGTCGGATCGCTCTGTCGATGAACTCTGAGAACAACGTAGGGTTGCACTAGGTGAGTCCATACTTGATATCTGTGCCGAGACCTCCGCGGAACCTGGCAATCTGCTTGGCCTCCGTGGAGACCTCCTCAGGAGAGTACCTAGCAAGCCTGACGAAGGCTAGGTTGTACTCCTGGACTAACCTCTCACCCTGTCTCAGAGCCAGGAACTCCTGTCGCTTCATGTCCATCAAGCCACTCGGAATATGCGCTGCTCTGAAGTCTCTGACGAAGTCCTCCCAAGTGATCACGGCATCACGTTTGTTGGCCTTGTAGGTAGGGTACCAGCTTCCTGCTGCACCCTGAAGATGGAAGGAGGCGAAGTGACGTAGTTGACTGGCCTGAAGGTGTTTGCGTTGAAGTGCTTCTTGATCTCCTGCCAGCCAGTCATCCGCTTCCAGCGGGTCTCGAGGCTCTGAGAACCTGGGGGGGGGGTTTGATGGCGAGGAACTGCAGCAGGGTCGTGTGTTGTGGTCGATCGTTCCTCTGGGCGGTCTGGTTCTGGAGCAGCTGCATGATCGCAGCCGTTCCCTGAGCCACTGCGGCCACAGCCTCCCCAAGGATAGGGTTCTCCGGCAGCGTTATGTTCCCTCTTGGCATCCTGTACATAGGGACACTTCTGAGAAACATCACAAAATATTGATGAAACCAGAAGATAAAACAACATTGACAACAAAACTTCCTCACGAGGTATGAGGAAGTCGAAAGCTGAATATCCACCGAGGTTAACCCAGAAAGTCCGAAAGCTAGGTGCTACTGGAATCCCCAAACCGAGATCATCCGAATCCAAGATAATAATCTGCTAGAGAGCACACAACAATATATACGAGTGGTTGAAGACCTGAACATTGGCATATCTACCCTGAGCGGCCCGCCGAAGCGGTCTCCTATAGTAGGAGGAACCACATCCCTAGGATGCCAAACATCCCTGTATATGAGTTTCACCTGAGGTACGCCGTAAGCGAGGTGGAGCTGTCAACCCCAAGAGGCGGCACAGTGTTCTCAACGTACGCCAACCCTTCTCGTTTCTAGCAAAGAATTATAGAGAAATCAGAGTCCCATGTAAACGAGAACCTAGTTTTTGTTGAATAAGATGAGTTGTAGAGAGAAAACATCGTTTTACTTCCTCACAGAAAAAGGGGTGGGAGGGTGGTGTAAGAAGAAAAAGAAAGATTTCCTACTCTCCGATTTTTCCTTAGTAACTACAAAATAATTTCTAGACTCGACTTCGGCCAGTAAGGTTCCTACAGTCAGTCCTGCTCTGATACCAAGTTGTAAGGCCCGCGATGCGGTACCATCTCGAGTTCGACGCCTTCACATTCGGCTTGAGATGGGAGCGCATAACTAGCCACCGGCGCACGAAACTCGCACTCGTTTCGCTGCCGGATTCTCGACAACAGGTAATAAGTGCATGAACATAAACTAAGACATAAATATATAGATCCAAGGCATACAATTGCCAATGGTATTATTACATCATTCAGGGACATCATGGTCTAACAGTACATCACATCATCATCTCAAAGACACACACGTCCGAGTACGAACAAGATCCAAATTGCCCTAGAGAGGGCTACACGTAAAGATGTTGTCCACCCGCGGATCGTCGAAACCCAACTGCAGGTCTACTATGCGAAGTCGTCGTCGTCCTCCTCTGGCGGAACCTCTACACGAAGTACTTGCCGGTGCTCGTGTCGATGTAGTAGTCTGAAGACCAATCGTTTCTACATAATGTGAAAGAAACATGCAAGGGGGGTGAGAATATATCAATGCAGTATAACTAACTTCTCACGGTAAGGAAAGGATAGTGGTTGAGGTTGCAGCCGCACTAGCATATATGAGTGTCTAACGATCTATATTAGAATAAGGAGAGATCCAAGAATCCGGTTATGATCACATCAATAAGGCACTATTCACCTACTTACGTCAAACATAACACAACCTTGTCCCCTCTTTGTCGCTCCGGAAGAAGAAGAGCAATCAAGGCAACTCACACGTTGGCAACTTTTAAAGCATGATTAAGTTGATGTTATTCTATGAACAAGGAGTAGGTCTCAAGTCGTCCATAACCCCGGACACGGATTTTCGAAAAGATTTAACCCTACAAGGGTGTACCAACTACCCATCACAGGCCTCACATGTACGCCTGGTTTCCACTTGTTGGGTAAACGCCTGAAACTCGAGAACGTCGGTCCCTCTAACTAACATCGCACAATTCCGGGTGGCCCCCGGGGAGTCGACACCCAACCCAAGAACAGGCCACGCTCTCGGATCGGACTCTTCCGTATGACGCAGGTCGGATTGCCGGTAAATTCTCACATGAGGCCGGGTCCTAGCTAATCAGGTGGACCAACAAGGGAACCATGCCCCCGCTGTTCAGGTTTGTTTTGAAAACTGCTGGGGTACCAACCAAGCACACACATGATTGCAAATAGTAAATCATCTCGGGCCACCACTAGAACTGTTTGAAGCTAGGTAGGTAAGACAAGGAGACCCCATAGAATCCCAAACACAATTAGGCACGCTCGTCATGAAACACATTACCTGGAACTCGGGACCTAGGTGACTCGAATGGAACAAAACACCTGGCGGGAACATACCGATCTCCCATCCTTCGTCAAATATAAGTTAACATCATATTAATAAATATCAACCAATTTCTGATAATAGCATGATATTCCACCAAGAAGCAATGGGTATAAGCAGCAGGTAAGGTCCTACACATACTAAGAAATGGTTAAGCAAGCAAGGTACATAGCCAAACAAGGTTTGCTAGGATGTGGGGATCATGGTTGATTGGGTTTATTTGAAAGTCACAATTATATGGTGTTAGGATCAAACAACCGTTCTAAGTACAGCTAGGCAAGTGAGCTGAAAGCTATAAGGAATGATATATAAACCCCCTTGCCTGGGTAAGTAGTCGACGAAGCAGACGTAGCAGGGTCCTCGGGCTCGGTGTCGGACAGCTCCACGTAAGTCTCGTCGGCAAGCTCAGGCTCTAGCGTACAATACCGGCAAAGAGAAACACCACACATGAGCATCGGATCAAAGATGCACAAGCATGTTTTCATGTTCAAGATTATAGCATGGTTTGACCCTAGCTAGTCAAGTTTAAATGAAGATCGTGACGACATGTCAACGACGCTCCATATGCAATTATTAATTTAATGGCCTTGGTCATTACCTTAAGTTTAGGTGTAAGTGACATGGATTACATGAAATGGGATAAACATGAAGGAATAAAAGAATGCATGACAACATTAAAATAAGCTAACGATTCCGGAGACGGAGAGGTGTCGACGAAGGTTGACACTGGACAAGGTCTCAACAACTTAAAGTTGTTAAAGGAAGAGACATAAGTTTCAAAACATGATGTGCAGAAAAGATATGCTATAATGTAACAACATGATGGGGGAGGTCTTGTTGTAAAGGATCAACACGGTGATAAGATTTGACATGAGCTAGATATTTGAAAAGGAAGGAAGAAAAAAAATGGTGGCACATGTGAATATTGTACACATCACCAAATTTTTTGTTGCACAAAACACAAAATTGGTAGCATCATTAGATTCCTTGCAATTTCCTACCCCAAAATCATGTACAACATGTTGGCACTGGGAAAAGCATTCCAAAGTTAGAAGTTTTTCTGATTTTTGGAATGCAACAAACAAAAGAAAATCATTGTAGAAAAAAGGGGAACTGCTGGACCAGCCCATTATTTCTGCTGTGGACTCGCTAGCTCACGGTGGCATGAGCCACTGACCAAGGGGTCCCGCCTGTCAGTCTCTGGAAAAAACATCAAAAGGATTGGGGAAATGTCCCCATGGGGACTCAAACTTGAGCCCCTCGCCTCGCAGCACCTGCTCGCTACCACGGCGCTACGAAATCGGTTTTGAACAAAGAAGAGGCGATGGCCAAGGTAAGCATTGCTGCACCCCAACTCTGAATCTCAGACCAGTGCTTGACAAACAACGCCGGTGGCAGACGGCGAAGACGCTGGCGTTGGCTACACGGTGGAACTGCCTCAATGGACACTAGGGGTCTCTAGTCGGCACACTTGCACACGTCCACACGCCGGGATCGGGACGGGGTGAGCACAAGGGGCTACCTTTCCTCGGCGGAATGGCACGGGGGCCACTGCTCTCTGAAGACGGGTTTAGACAACAGCAGGAGCAGCAACTTCCAGCGACTGTGGTCTCGTGCACACGACGTCGGGGACTTGAAAAGGCGGTGGAGAAGGAAGCAGGTTCCTACGCGCACTCGACGGCATCGGGGCTCGTCCTAGGACTGCACCAACGGGGACGTCAGGCTCGCCATAAAATGGGGCGGCGCACTGCTTTGACCTGACGCAGCAACTACAGCAACACGCCCTGGCGGCCGAGGCGAGCCCAAGGTTGTCCTTTGGTGCCAAGCACGCGTCCAGGACACGCTCATAGCACGTGCGAGCACGGGCCGAGGAACGCCACGAACATGACGTCCACGGGTTGCACGACGGAGACGTTCCGGCGGGAGACAGAGACACAATACAACTCGTCCACGCGCACACGCACTACGAGGAAAGGGAACTCATTCATGCTCACCTTGGGGTGGTCGTCGACGAGAAAGAACGTGCCGGAGCGGAGGAAGACGATGGAGTCGTCATCGGCGAGGAAAACTTCCCGCGGCGGAGGCCGACGACGCGAGTTTCCCTTCTTCTCCTAGCGCGAACCTGCGGGCCGGGATTGATAAGATACGGTACGGGGACGACGCATGCAAGCGTAAATCCAACGACGGCGACTCACGGTGGAGAATTTGAGATGCTCACCAGCGGAACAGGAGAGGCGCGGCAGGGTCATGGAGGCGGCGTGGGAAGAAAATGGAGAGGAAACAGATCTGCTAGGGTTCTAGGAGGGCTCTCAAGCGCGGGTTATATGGGGGAAGGCACCTAGCCACGTCGGCGGGCGTCGATGTCGATGCCGTCACCGGCTGTGAGAGATAGGGGAGGGGGGGGGGACCTTGGCCACGCTGGAAACACTAGTGCAAAACAGGTCATTAGAACCGGTTCAGGGGGGCCTTTAGAACCGGTTTTTGAAACCGGTTCTAAAGGCTCGGTGCTAAAGGGTAAAGCCTTTAGAACCGTTTCCCCACGAACCGGTTCTAAACCAGCTGCAGCCAGGCGACGTGGTTGCACGGCAGCGCGAGGGCTTGAGCACCTTTAGCACCGGTTTCTAACATAAACCGGTTCTAAAGGTTTCGTGGTTTAAGGGTTTATTTGTAATTTTCTTTTGGGTTTAATAGTTTTGTTTTTGGATTATTAATTAAAGGTTCTCCGCAATCTTATTATTTAATGAAGATGATCAATATATGAATATATCAAGCGGTTCCTGCGTCATACACTTACAAGATGTGTATCTCGGTACATATGCTTCACAACATCTCATACACACAGACAATATAGTCTAAATATATCGATCACATCTCATATATATAGGACAATATATAATTTAACTTTAAGAAGAACAAGTACGAAAGCCATTATATCCAACACAAAGATTTTTCCTAGTTTAACTTCAATAACCTAAGTTGTTCAGATTCACTACTACTAAATATATATAGGACATAATTCTTCGAATTCACTCCTACTAAATATATAGGACCTAATCAAACACGCGAAGGTAAAAAGAAATAAACCCAAAAAGGGTGTCCATATTCTCCACGATAGAGGATAGAGAACAACCTGTCTCCAGGTTTTGGCTTCTTCTGGACCACTATCTTCAACCATGCTTTGATTTTGACACAGCCATCTGATCCACTTTCAGTGTAGTAATCATGTTGGAAAGGTTCTGTCCAAGGCCGTGCACAAAAAATTGTAGCTTCGCCTTTAAATCCCAGCATCCATTTAGGCGTACAAGTTTGCGGTATCTTCTGTTGAAGAACATACATATTAGTAGCATAGTTAGCAATGAGTATAATTAATAAAATGTCTTATTGAAGAAGATATAGGCTACTGAGAGAGAATGATAAAAATCATACCAGGCTAGGCCATTTAAGCATATAGTCCTCCAACTTAAGGAAAAATGGCACATATGCTCCAAAAGGACGGCCAGCCCTTAAATAGTTCGCATACGAAGGTACCAATTTAATAACTTCGATAAATGCATGTTGTTCATTCTTACTTAGGTCGAAGCCATTGTTATAGAAGGTACAATCACAATTATCTTGTACTTCTTCCGTGGCAAGAACATAAGCTGGCAATTATAAATGAGTTGTCAAACATTTGGGGCAAATAAAAATAAGTTGTAGAAGTAACAAAATTGTTTTTTAACAAACTCAAATGAACATCGAACTGGAATCATGTCGCCTAGTTCCATCGAAATTTTATCATCACGAAAAACATTGGATCCTCGACGGCGGCGTCCAAGGTCAAATGCTATTTTCATATTATCATGAAATTCATATGTCTTGCATAATGCATCCCATTTTGAACCGCCAAATAATGTGGCATTTGGTTGATTAAAGATCTTAACCTTAAGAACGAAATGTTTCGTCTTAATGTTAACTTCTTTACTAATAGTTTCATCGAAATCTTGAATATTGATCTTGTCACAAACGTGGCGTCTTGCAAAACAAGGGATGCACTAGTTGAATTAGAAAAAAAATGATATGTTATAACCATAAACTTAAGTCATGCATGCATGCACCATAACAAGAACATGTCGTGCAACTTACATACCGTAACATTTTGGAACCAGGACCTAAGCGTGATGAAGAAGTATGTGTCTGCTTCATCAAACACGGGATCGTTGCATCGACCCGAGTCGTCTTGACAAATCTCGCACTTGGGATGAGACATCTTATGTGTTCATAATTATAAAATTAATTCAAAGTAATAAAAATATAATGAAAATTATAAAAATATAACATGAGAAGTAATACAAATTGTGCCTCATTGGTAACAAAATAGATCAAGAATGTCTGTTCTATCAATTTTTGGTTTAACAAAAAAAATCCTCCACTTTCTTTTTACTTGTGTTCTCTGAAAACATACAAACTTGTGGAACCCTAATTTACACTATAGCTTGCACCATCAAAGTCTCTCTAAAGCTACGACCAATTTCACTTCAAAGCACCATCTAAGTTTATGTTTATAACGTATCATGTTTTGGAAATACGCAAAATAATCCTAGCAATTTCAACAATTTCAACACCAATAATCCTAGAAATAATCAACACCAACTTCACTTCAAAAAATCACATGGCGGCATAGATTATTGCACACAACCTATCTATTGCACATGGAAATCTTAGAATTCCTGAGAAGAATATGAACATACAGGAGGAGGGGAGGGTGGAGTGGGAGGGGTCACCGGACGCACTGGATGTCTGCGATGGCTTGAACGGCGGGGGCGTGGGCGGCTTGAACGGTGCGGGCGGGGGCGGCTCCGGTGGCGGCCGTCGGCGAGGAGAGTGGGCGGCTCCTGGCGGCGTGGACGGCGACGGCGAGGCAGCACAGCAGTCTGGCGGCGTGGTTCGATCTGAAGCGGTGGGCGGAACTGAGGCTAATTGCTGGTATATATATAGCATGGACTTTTAGCACCGGTTTGTAGCAGCAACCGGTGCTAATGGACCTTTAGAACCGGTTTCAGCCACAAACCGGTTCTAAAGGTCACCAATTTCATCCATTTTTTGGCCAAAAATACGCGCGGGAAGGGGAGGGACCTTTTGCAGCGGTTCGTGGTTAAAACCGGTTCTAAACATTTATTTTTTAGTACCACCTCGCTAACCGAAGACGAGTTCGACCGGTTTATAAGCACGGGTGAGTGTGGACTTATCGTAGCATAGCAAGTTTAATAAAGGTTGTCCACGAGTGATTCATCTATACGCTGTATACTGTAAAGGCAATTTCTGTTGTACCTTGATTGGTCGGCAGATTTCTAGATTTGCCAACCAATCAGGGCTTAACTGAAATTGTCCTTTATGGTGTACAGGCTGTGGATAAGTCCATTATAGATTTCATTATAGGATGTCAATGGAAGATTACTAAAATAAAAAAGTATAGCAATTTCATTATAGGATGTCAATGGAAGATTACTCCACACCCTGTACACCGTAAAGGAAATTTTCGGTTAGCCCCTGATTAGTGGTCAAATCTAGCTACTCTGCAGACAAGAGAGCTCCAGTTGAAATGCCCGTATTAGATTTCGCAATCTCATATGGGGTTTCAGCTGGACCCCGCCTCGTCGGCAAATCTAGCAAATCTGCCTACCAATCAAGGTTCAACCGAAATTTGAACTACAGTATACAGGATATAGTTAAATCCCTCATGGACAACCTTTATTGAAATTGTTATTCTATGATAAGTCCACTCTAACCCGTGCTTATAAACCGGTCGAACTCCTCTTCGGTTAGCGAGGTGGTAGTAAACTTAGTGAACCTTTAGAACCGGTTCTAGGTACCAACCAGTTCTAATGCTGCTAGGTGGCCCGCATGCAGAAAGGCAACCTTCCACCACATCTTTAGAACCGGTTGGTAGTACAAACCGGTTCTAAAGGGGCGCTGGCAGGGCACCGCTGGGCTGGGGCCCCACCACACGAACCGGTTCTAAATCCTGGAGACACGAACTGGTTCTATTGGGCCAGTAGAACTGGTTCGTGTTCGAACCATGACCTTTGCTCATATCCAAAGGCATGTTTTGTACTCATGAATGGCTATGACGGGGGGGGGGGGGCGCTCCGCGTAACTGTTCGCCCCACTAGGCTGGAGCCCGCGAAGGAGAGGCCCAGGTGGGCTGGGCCTGATCGTCTGTCTCCCGAGAAGAAGGAAAAAGGGAGTTTTTCTATTATTTAAATAACAGAAACTTCCAGGAATTTTACAGAGCAAGATAAAAAAGGGGAAACATATAAAAATATGTTTTAAATTCCTTGCAATATTCCAGATTTTCTAAAATTGGTTTCAACCAATTTTGAGCAACTAAAAATATTGAGCCCTTTTTGAATTCAAAAACACTTTGAACTGCATCTCAATTTTTGGGAGGGGTAATTGACTCAAGGTTTTTCAAAGGCTTAGGATGGGGGGTGATTTGGCTATGCCAAATTTTGGGTTTAGGGGAGCACACATGCAAATCATAAAACTCACCAAACACCCTTCTTTAGCCACCAATTTTGAATTAAAAATCAAATCAAATGAACTCAAAACTAAATGGTATTTAAGATCACCACATAGAATTACATCATCTTGCAACATGCCAAGTTTGGAAGCCATTGAGGAAATAAAAATTACAACATGTTTATTACTTTCACTGATGGCGGTTACAGCCACTTCCCCTGGTGCCCTACTTCGATTCCTATTTTTACCCATGGAGAGAAAACCCCGAAACATAAGTCGCGGTCTTGAGCCCGATTCACTTAGTTGCGGTCTCGAGTGGGCTCAATCGTACAACGAAGTCTGACACGTAACGGGATCAGATGAGGACATCTCCGTACGCGCGATCGCATCGCGATGCTCCGAGTTGCTCACAACTTAGGGCCACCTGGCTGTAAAAAAGACCGCTAGCGAGACCAAAACCAAGCTATCGAACCCCACACATGACATGCACGATCTAAACATACACGCAACATGCATGCCGAGTGTATAACAGTAGGTAACACAACATGAATTCTACAAACTCATAGTTTTATTGCATTTACTAAACTGAGTAGACATAGTAGTTGTATTACAAGCAGAGATAACATGACTGAGATCCAACATTATATCAACCAACAACGGAAGCAAATTATGTCTTAGTAAAGACACATTTATCAAAGGGCTTAAGAAGCCTGAAAGAAAATACAACGACCCTCCAAAGGAAACAAGCTGTTGTCTGGAACTATATGACTTAGTCGGCGTCGAGCTCGAGGTAGAGGCCACCATCAGGGTCAGTGGTCTCATCTCTAAAACATAAAATAAGCAAACGTGAGTACAAAGACGTACTCAGCAAGACTTATGTCAGAACTATACTACTCATGCTGATGTATCGAGGTAAAGGCAAGTGGGGTTGTCATGCAGAAAGCTTTGACTTGGCTATCCTGTACTACGACTACATAGAGTTGAGATGAGAAGCACACTCGAGTCCGTCTAATCCTGATCACCACATCAATACACCACCATGGATTCTTCATTGACTTCCCACGAGGAAGCAACCCAAAGCACTCACACTTATCTTGGAAGTTTTAGAGTATCCATTTAAGTTGTCTAATAATCAAGTAAAAGTCTCCAAGTAGTCCATCACCGCGGACACGGCTATTCGAATAGTTCATTAACCCTGTAGGGGCGTACGCTTCACACACGTGTCATGACTTACTGCCCATGACTCGTCATCCTTCAAGCGGATGTCGGACGAGGATAAACACTAAGGCACTTACCTCTAGGCTCCAACTATAGTCTAGGGGATCGCCTATTTGACTATGTACCCCAATCGGAAATCCGGCCGGGGTTTCCATTCAGGACTCAAACGATGTATGGACGGTCCGACAAGCCTACATCGACGGATGGTACTTCTCTTGCCTAAAACTGTCCTACGAAGTAACCGTGCATCATATCCCACTCTGGCACAAAATCAAATCGAAGAAGCAATAACCCATGTGAATCCTGGACCATAGTCGGGTGAGTTACTAGGCCAAACAGGGTCCCATAGCCCTGTATGCGGAAGTACTCTTGTCTTGGATCAAACTTGAGAACTCGGGGCCTAGGATAGTGTAAATAAGAAAACCCACTGTGTACTGCTACACAACCTCTCATTGTTCACCTTTGTTAGGATGACTTCACCAAAACATTATCATAATATTGCATTGTTCTCTACCATCCCGATACATCACCCAGATGGATCATGTTCATTGCATACAGCTCTAGCATAGCATAAGCATAACATGGATGAGGGGCCACATGATGAACACAAGCTATCCTATATCTGCTAGGTTGAGGTTTGCTTAATACTGTGGAAGAAATGATAGGTCATGCAAAGGATGGGTTAGCGGTAGAATAGTAACATATGAATCACCTAATCATGCATAAGAAAGAATGAGAGGGAAATGGGTTTTTATAGACATGATCAATGGGGTTTGCTTGCCTTGCTGACGAGGCTCGTACTGAGAGAACTCGGGTTCCAGTTCCACCTCTACCGATAGCAAACAATACGGAAATGGAACATTCAATAAAACTACAATGCTCAAGCACATGATAAGTTCTAAAAACATGATGTACATGGTATTGGTTTGTTGATGATTCAATTTAAATGAGGTATATTGGAAAGGGGTTGCAAATTCAAACCTCATATTTGAATTCAAAATATGCCATATACACATTTGCTACTTTTGCCCCATTTTAAAATGGTTGAACATGAAAAAAATTGCATATTAATATTCCTTGGATTTTTCAAATACTTTTTCATATATAAATCTTTTCATTTGGATTTATGGCTTTCTGTGGCCTGCGCACCCACTGGTGCCTGCCATGCACCTGTGGGAGGCTGGAGGCCACACCGGCGAGCAAGCCCGCGGCGGCGCGGCTCGGCTAAGATGGAAACAACGATCGGAAGCACGACGAGGAGCATAGATAGAAGGGGAAGAAGGGGGAGCTCACCCTGAGCACGACAGTGCGGTCGGGAGAGGCAGAGAAGGGCTCTCGGCGACGAATTTCTTCTGCGACGCACGGCGGCCGGTGGTGAAGACGACGACGAGCACAAGGGCTACGGGGCCTCCGGGCGGGCGATCTTGTCAGAACCCTCTGTTAGGTAATGTGCTAGGATCAATTTCACTTTGCATTCATGAAAGAAATCAAAGGAATTTCAATTTCAAAATCAAAATGGGAGAAGGAACACCCCCCAAATGAATTATTTGAAAAGGCCAGATAAAAAATTTCTCCAAAAATTCATGTTTGATTTTTGAAAAGTCTTAAAAATGAGTATGATCACCTATCAAGTGATGTGGGAACCACCCCATGGATTTTTCAAATATTCAAACAGTGCCTTGGAATTAATGAAAAACCCCTTTTTGATTTAAAATTCAAATCATTTGAATTTGAAAAAGTGCCAAACTTTATAAGTGGCTAGTCTATATTGTTATAAGGCCATATAAAAAGTTATACCATTTAATAAAATGTTTAGCTATTTTATTTAGCTAAACAAAACAAATTACAGAAAGGAAAAAGAAACAAGAAATAGAAAAGGGGTAAAGAGCCCACTTACCTGGGCCTCTCGGCCCAACTTACCGTTCCAGCAGCCCAAGCCCGCGGCTCTCCTTGTCGTCTTCCCCCAGCGAGGCAAGCAGCTCGCTGGAGGGCATGCCGACGCCGCCGACGCCGCCCGTCCACGCAGCTGCTTCCCCGCCCTCTTCCGCGTGTCCACGAGAAGCCCCTGGATGTCCTTGTCACTCTCCCCCTCTCGCCGCTGCATCTCTCGCGCTCTACGCGTTTTCCCCATTTCAACCGAGAGCCTCCGCCGTTCATCGTCGTGAGAAGCCGCGGCCAACGTCGACAAGAAGCCAGCAACCATGTCCCCCGTGCGCAGCATCGTCGTCTTCGTCGATCTGGAGAAGCTGGCGTCCTAATCGAGCCCGAGGCCGTCGCAATCTTCGCCATCGTCTCGCCGGAGCCGCCGCATGACTTCTTCAATTCCGGCCAGCCCCGAGCTCCTACGACTTCGCCACCGCTTCCGTTGGACTCACGGTGAGCTCACGGTTCACCCGAGCCATCCCAACGTCTTCATCCTCCTCTCTAGCACAATCCACCATGAGGGCCGAAGCTCCTCGCCGCCGGGAGCCATGGCGACGACCACCTGTTACGCAATCGAGCTCGTCTTTTTGTCCGTCGTCTTCACTGTGGCCTCACGCGTCGAATCAGCTAGCGCCTGATGAATTTGGTGCACCATGGCAACGTTTGTCTCTCCGCCGGGCTTCTGTTGCCACCGGCGAGGTCACCGTCGTTGCCCTGGTCACCCCCGAGGTCGCCCGCGTGCACCAGACGACGCGCGAGAGCACGGGCTACGTTCCCGTGGTCTCAGCACATCGAATGGTGGTCAGGCGCAGTGGATCCGTGCAGCGCCGCCGTGTCCAGGCCGCCGGCGTTTAGCTGCCGGTGGGTTAGCCTAACCCCCCCTCGCTAATCCACCCCCTAATGACCCCCCAGAGCCGATGACAAGTGGGCCCAGTGGCTTAATTAAGCCACTGGTTAAGTTAACCCAGCCGGGTTAATTAACCCAGAGGCTGACAACCGTGGCCCACATGTCAGCCCCTCCCCCCACGTCATCTTGACGCAACAGTGACGCAATAATGATTTTCCAGAATAAAAAGAATTAAAGAAATTCGGAAAATTCAAGAAAATACCCCAAACTTTGAAAATTCATATTAACTCCAAATTTAACAAATAATATATGAAAAATGATCAGGAGAAAATAAGCTATCCAAATATGCAACTTTCAACTATGTTTGAGTTGAATTTAAAATGTGATCAGTAGCATTTTCTATTTGATTTAAATGGAACTAATTCAATTTGTTTTCAAATGCTTTTGCATTTTGAACCATATCAACATACCACATTATACTTGAACGTCAGAGGCATATAATACACATTTCAAAATGGTTCAACTTGATCAAACAAAGTCATATATAACTTGGCTAAATTTGAATTCAAATTGGAGTTTGAATTTGCATTTCAAATGCAATATACTCCATTTAAATGGAATTGCTTCACACATCAAAGCATATACATCAAGTTTCAACCTTCAACCATGTGCTTGTGCATTGTATTTATGTTGCTACCTTGTTTGTTGTTTGTCGAGTAGAGGTGGAACCAGAATAGGAGGCTGCCCCCTTCGTTGAAGACCCCGAACCCGAACCTCGTCAGCAAGGCAAGTAAACCCCCATTGATCATGTCGATAAAATCCCACTTCCCTCTCATGTCTCGATTATGCATTGTATAGGATGATTACCATGCTACGTTTCTACCGCATAGATGAACCCATTCCTTTGCATGACCTATCATTTTTGTCACAGTAGTAAGCAAACCACAATCCTAGCAAATGTAGGAGTTGAGTGATATCATGTGGCCCCTGCAATTGTTACTGCTTATTGCATGCTTAGAATGATACCATGATGATAGTGTTATGTGAGTCGGGATGGTAGTGATCATGATGATGATGGTAGAAAAGTGTTGGTGAATCTACCCTAATAAAAGGTGAACGATGAGAGGCTGTGTAGGAGTACACGGTGGGTTGTCTCGTTGAACACCGCCCTAAGTCCGAGTTCTTGTGTGGTGATCCAAGATGAAGAGTACAACCACACATTGGGCTCACTGACCCCTCTCAGCTTACTAACTCATCCCTTTCGATGTCCAGATGTCGCAATAGTTCAGAGTTCTGGTAGGCTTGTGGCCTGGATGCTAAGTGAGGGAACGGCTCATCCGAGACCGGCTTATGCACCACGCACACATCACTTGGGTCCACTTCGGTAAACCGGCCGGGTTCACGATAGTGGTAGCCAACCCAAGTAGGCGGCTTTCTCGGACTAGATCGGCTATGAGGTAACAGTTGTGGTGAGCATCCTCGCTGACACCCCTTGAATCGTGTCGAGATCAAAGGCGGTAAATGATGATCATGTGTGTGTAGCGGTACACCCCTGCAGGGTTAACAAAACTATTCGAATAGCCGCGTCCGCGGTTATGGAATGCTTGGAAAGCTTAGCTTGATTATTGGACAACTTGAACTGGATACTTCTAAAACACACCAAGATAAGTGTGAGTGCTATGGCGTGCTTTCTCGTGGGGAAGTCGAGGAAGGCACCATAGTGGTGTAATTGTTTGGAGAAAGTAGTGGACTCGTGTACGCTTCTTACCTCAAAGTCTGGTACTCGTAGTTCAGGACTAGCCAAGTCAAAGCTGGCACTTCTGCAAGTGAAACCCCACCTACCTTTACCTTGATAAATGTGCATGAGTAGTATAGCTCCTATGTAAGTCTTGCTGAGTACGACTTTGTAATCACGTTTGCTTAATCTATGTTTTAGATGAAACCACTGACCCCGAAGGTGGCTTCTTCATCGAGCTGGACGACTGAAGATCAAGCTAGTCTAGTCCCAGTCAGACGACTGGTTCCCTCGTGGAGGGCTTGTGTTTAAATAAGGCTTCTTAAGCCATTTGTTAAACTTGTCTGTACTCAGACATAATTTGCTTCCGCTTGTGTTGTAATGTTGGATCACATGTTTGTGATCTCTGTGTGCACTCTATAAGAGTTATCAATAAAAATGTATACTTTGTAGAGAATTGCAATGATACCTACTCTTCATACAAGGCATGTGTGCTGCGTGTATGTTTATGAAATGCATGTCTTTGTATGGGTTTTCGAGACCTTAGTTGTGATCTGGCTGGCGGTCTTTCATACACCAAGTGGCCCTTAGATGTGCGCAGCTTGGGGCATCGCGATGCGATTGCTCGAGACTCCGTCTCGTGCACACTTTGTGGTATGATCGAGCCCGCCTTAGACCCCGACTAAGTGATCGGGCTGGAGTAAGTCTATGTAAGAGTTATGAGATAGTTGATAGTATGGTTGAGGCGACTTGTCTTTGAATATGGGAGTTCACCACCCATATCATTAGACTTGTGTGCGGACGATGAGGACCCATCTAAGTTGATCATCCGTCCTGGATGGGATGCCCCTCACGTACGATGCTCTCCGAGAACGTTCTGTGCTTGGCCTTGTCTGCTTAGACAAGTGGGTACGGTTCTCGGCTCTCCATACGACTATGTCTTAACTGGACTTGCATACGCTAACCCCGGGTCCCGACAGACTTGGTATCAGAGCAGGACTGACTGTAGGACTAGCAGCCTTGGCTGAAGTCGAGTCTAGCCTTCTATAGTTATATAGTTACTCTGGGTATATAAGGGAACAACGTAAGGCTTTTTTTTCTCCTTACCCCCTTCGTTCTGAGTTCTGAGTCACCCTCATCTTATTCTACGGGAAGATAGGACTAGGCTCTCCTCTATCTGATTAGAACATCTCGTTGTTTGCTTCCTTGTAGCCGTAGGAAAGTTGTGATCGGTTTGTTAGAGTGGTTATGCTTCCTGATTTATTACCTCCTATGTAAGTGTTGTTTCCATGTTGTAAGAAATTGTCTTTTTCTTGCAATTACAGCCGTTATGTTGTCCGAGTCATTCCAGGTTTATCTCATAATCTGATGCATTTGCAAACTCCTTTCTGTTTCAGATGGAAGATCTTCCCCCTCGGCAGATTGTTCGTTTGACCAGGTGCCTCGGTGTGCGTGGCCATCCCGCCACGTTGATCGAGATGATGTCCTATGTGGGATATCGATAGTATCCTGAGTACACCGTTGAGGAGCAGTTCCTTGACTTCAACCAGACCCAGTTCCACTGCATTGTCAGGATCTACCCGCACCACGTTGGAGTCACTCAGCCTATCCACTTTGGACATGGCATTGGCATGACAGAGAACATGGCTGTGCAGGATGCTGCATACTCATGTATTACCCTGCTGAGATAGGAGCACACTATGCTGAGAGAGACCTCATTCCGCTATATCCCTGCTGCACTTCCAGGAGAAGAGGGATATTACACCGGACTCTACTCAGATCACTCTGCAGAAGATCCAGCACTTTAGATGACTGCTCGGTTTGCTAGTGATCGAGATCGTGATGCACGCGCTCTCCGTTTTGAGCTTCACACCACTCGTATTCGTCTATATCGAGCACTGACCCTTTTGGCACCCTTCGTGAGCGTTGGATCAGTTGAGTATGATGCTATCTACCCAGTGAGGACTCAGATGCCTTCTCGAGTTGCTTGGCCCAAGATTGCAGGCATTTTTCCACCCCGTGTTCCATTGCTTCCACCCTACGCTGGACCTAGGCCCCATCCTTGCCCAAATGGATATCAGGGTCCACAGGCCTCCGTGTTTTCTGATGGTCACCTTCAACTACCGGGATACGCGGGTAAGTTTTACGAGGACTACTATGGAGATGGAGATGAGTGAGACCGCCTGTGGTCTTACTTAGTGAGGATGTTGAAGTATCTTAGTATATTGTACGCAAGGTGTCTAAGTTCCAGAGGCTTAGATAAATAATGTATAGGAAGTCAGAGTGCCTCTGAAGGGTGTATCATCTTCATCACGTTTGTATTAGCTTGGTGCTTGTACTAAAACGATGTATGGTTTGTATGACAGCTTGTGAATATATGGCTTGTATGCTTTTATCACCATGTTGTCAAGATGATTACTTCATTTGCTCTATAATCCTTCCAGTACTTCAATACCTTGTTTGGACTCTCCCAATCAACTCTGTTTGACTTTGGTCTTCAACCTTCAGGATGTCTCAAGGAACCCGTGGCCAGCTTGGTCGTAACCAGGGTCGTGGGAATGACCAGGAGGAAGGCAACCTTCCACCCCCACCCACGATGGCTCAGGTTCTGATGGAGGTTGAGAGGAACCGCCGAGACTCTCACCATCTGCTGGAATTCATTTCTCGCAACACCACTCAGCAGCGCAACGAGTTGGTGTCCCTGAACGACTTCATCCGACTTGATCCCCCAGTTTTCAGTTACTCCACCGAGCCCCTTGACGCCGATGACTGGCTTCGCAGCATCGAGAGGAAGCTCTAAGCAGGCCATGTTGCAAATGGCGACAAGGTCAGCTGTGCCACCTATCATCTTGAAGGTGCAGCTAGCTCTTGGTGGGAGAACTTCCTGAATATGCATCCCGTTGGACCGCCTGCATCTTCGGATGAATTCTGCACTTCCTTCCGTGAGCACCACATTCTGAAGGGTCTTATGGACCGCAAGCGTGAGGAGTTCTGCAACCTCACCCAAGGCAGAAGGACTGTTGACGAGTTTAGTCGTGAGTTCAACCGACTTGCTCGTTATGCTACCGAAGAAGTCTCCACCGACGCAAAGAAGCAAGAGAGGTTCCGTCGTGGACTCAACTCTGGACTCCATCGTGAGCTCAACCTACATGACTTTTCCACCTTCCAGGTCCTTGTCAACAAGGCCATCAAGGCAGAGGACATGAACACCCCCAACGACTTCCGCAAACACCCTAGAGATGATGGGTCATCCAGTTCAGGCTCTCAGAAGCGCAAGATCTGGATCCCCAATAGTATGTTCCGCCAGAACAACCCACCGAGGCCATCCTATGTGGCGCCTCGTCCACCAACTCAGTTCCACCCAGCTCCACCAAACAACCCAGCTCCCCGCACTGTTTTTGGAGCCTGTTACAAGTGTGGTCAGGCAGGCCACTATTCTCGTGAGTGCCCCCAGAACCAGATCCAGAATCAGAATGCTCCACCCCGTGCCGGAGGCAACAACAATGGTCGTGGCAAGCCCCCCAAGAAGGTCTACACCGCCAAACCCGCTCCTCCCGCCACTCGTGGACGTGTGAACCAGATTGCCGCCGAATAGACTGACGACACCACTGACGTCATTCTTGGTACGCTCCCATTCAATTATGTTCCTACTTCCGTTCTTTTTGACCCAGGAGCATCTCATTCATTCATGTCGGAAAGTTATGCACTTCGTCATGATTTATCTTTTGTTGAATTATCCACCCCAATGATTATTCAAACTCCAGGGTCAAGATGGCAAACTAATAGAGTAAGCCATGGAAATCAAATTGCAATTGAGGGTTTAGTATTCCTTGCTTCACTCATAGCCCTCAAGTCTTCAGACATTGATGTCATCCTTGGCATGGATTGGATATCAAGCCAGAATGCCTACCAGGATTGCAAAGGCAAATCCGTGAAACTCACCCACCCTTCAGGCAAAACCGTCAACTATACCTCACCCAGAACAAGAGCCCAAGTGCATTCCTTGAATGTACTTCCCCTTCCCGAACTTGAAGATATTCCGGTGGTTCGTGACTTCCCGGATGTCTTTCCTGAAGAGCTGCCGGGCATGCCACCCGACAGATGTGTAGAGTTTATAGTGGATCTTGCCCCAGGAACCGCACCAATTTCTAGACGCCCAAACAAAATGGCCCCATGTGAGTTAGCTGAGCTTAAAACCCAACTGGAAGCTTTGTTGGAAAAAGGCTTCATCCGCCCTAGCTCATCGCCATGGGGTTGCCCCGTTCTGTTCGTAACGAAGAAAGATGGAACAGAAAGGATGTGCGTAGACTATCGCCCGCTAAATTTAGCGACGATAAAGAACAAGTACCCATTGCCCAGGATCAATGATCTTTATGATCAACTTGCAGGATCCTCTGTCTTCTCCAAGATGGATTTGAGATTAGGTTATCATCAAATACAAATCCAAAGCGAGGACATTCCCAAAACGGCTTTTTCTACTCGTTATGGTCTTTACGAGTACACCGTCATGTCCTTTGGTTTAACCAATGCCCCCACCACTTTCTCACGCATGATGAATTCGATCTTCATGGAGTACTTAGATAAATTTGTTGTGGTTTATCTCGATGACATTCTCATCTACTCGAAGAACGAAGAAGAACATGCCGAACACCTAAGGCTGGTATTGATGAAACTTAGAGAGCATCGCCTGTATGCTAAATTCTCCAAGTGTGAATTTTGGCTACCAGAGGTGACCTACTTAGGCCAAGTGATTTCTGCAAAAGGCATTGCTGTGAATCCCGAGAGAGTTCAGGCCGTCCTTGACTGGACTCCACCTGAATCGGTTAAGCAAGTTAGGAGTTTTCTTGGCCTAGCCAGCTATTGCCGTCGCTTCGTCGAGAACTTTTCTAAAGTTGCAAAGCCTCTAACTGAACTCCTCAAGAAAGATAAGAAATTCCTATGGACTCCCAAGTGCGAGGAAAGCTTTCAAGAGCTAAAAAGAAGGTTGACTTCTGCACCCGTACTTGCACCTCCAGACACCAAAAAGGATTTCGAGATCTATTGTGACGCATCACGGCCAGGGTTAGGATGCATACTTCTGCAAGATCGACATGTGGTAGCTTATGCTTCACGCCAGTTGCGGCCACATGAAGAGAACTATCCTACCCATGACCTTGAACTCGCTGCCGTAGTTCATGCCCTAACAACTTGGCGACATTACCTCCTTGGTAATCGTTGTGAAATCTATTCCGACCACCAAAGCCTCAAATACATATTCACCCAGCCAGATCTTAATCTCAGGCAAAGACGCTGGATTGAGTTGATAAAAGATTATGACTTAGGAATTTCTCACACCCCAGGCAAAGCCAATGTCATGGCTGATGCACTAATTCGTAAGTCGTATTGTAACAACCTCATGTTGCAACAGTATCAACCACTTCTTCATGAGGACTTTCGCAAGCTCAACCTTGAGATTGTTCCTCATGGCTATCTTTCTACCTTGGTGGTGAAACCAACTCTTGAGGATCAAATCATAGTTGCCCAAAGGCGTGCACGAGGTGTTCGACGGATCAAGGAGAACATTGCTAGCGGAGTTGCTAAATTTTTCTCCACAGATAGCAAGGGAACGGTATTCTTTGGAAATCGTTTGGTAGTACCTAAGAATAGGGAACTAAGGCAACTCATCCTCAAGGAAGCCCATGACACACCCCTCTCGATTCATCCCGGTAGCACAAAAATGTGTCGAGATCTACGCCAGAGATTTTGGTGGACTAGGATGAAGAGAGACATTGCTCAATTTGTTGCCGAATGTGATGTTTGTCGTCGCATTAAGGCAGAACATCAAAGACCTGCTGGTACACTTCAACCTTTGTCTATTCCCGAGTGGAAATGGGGCAAAGTCGGTATGGAATTCATCACCGGCTTTCCAAAAACCCAGAAAGGAAACAATGTCATCTTCGTTGTCATAGATAGGCTTTCCAAAGTTGCTCACTTCCTTCCGGTTCGCGATTCTATAACTGCTAGCCAGTTAGCGGACTTGTACGTCTCTATAATTGTGTCCCTTCATGGTGTTCCTTTGGAAATCAATTCTGGTCGCGGTAGCCTTTTCACCTCTAGATTTTGGGGAAGCTTTCAGGATTCTATGGGAACTCATCTCTCCTTTAGTACAGCTTTCCATCCTCAGTCTAGCGGTCAAGTCGAAAGGGTTAACCAAATTCTTGAAGACATGCTCAGAGCTTGTGTTATCTCATTTGGAAAGAATTGGGAGAAGTCTCTGCCATTCGCCGAATTTTCTTATAACAATAGTTTTCAATCTAGTCTGAACATGGCTCCTTTTGAACTCCTTTATGGACGACGATGTCGAACACCTTTAAACTGGTCAGAAACCGGTGAAAGACAATTCTTTGGACCGGACATGATCAAGGAAGCAGAAGTGCAAGTTCGCATTGTTCGTGATCAATTGAAATCAGCCCAGTCTCGTCAGAAAAGCTACTATGATCGTCATCATAGGCAAGAGAGATACAATCTGGATGAGAAGGCTTACCTTCGGGTTACTCCTCTGAAGGGAACCCAACATTTCGGTATCAAAGGCAAGTTGGCCCCACGTTACATTGGACCTTTCCGCATTCTTGCTAAACGTGGAGAAGTTGCCTACCAACTTGAACTACCCTCGCACCTTTCCCGAGTACATGATGTATTCCATGTGTCACAACTCAGGCGTTTCTTCAAGGACCCCATCCGCGAAGTCGACCATGAAATGCTTGATCTCCAAGATGACCTTTCTTATCGAGAATACCCCATTCGTATTCTTGATTCTGCAGAGCGTGTTACTCGCCGTCAGAAGATTAGGTTTCTGAAAGTGCAATGGTCACACCACTCCGAGAAAGAAGCTACGTGGGAAAGAGAAGAAAGTCTCAGTGCCGAGTACCCCTCCTTCCTCCCGCAGACTTCTGAATCTCGGGACGAGATTCTTTTGAGTGGGAGCGAGTTGTCAGAACCCTCTGTTAGGTAATGTGCTAGGATCAATTTCACTTTGCATTCATGAAAGAAATCAAAGGAATTTCAATTTCAAAATCAAAATGGGAGAAGGAACACCCCCCAGATGAATTATTTCAAAAGGCCAGATAAAAATCTTCTCCAAAATTTCATGTTTGATTTTTGAAAAGTCTTAAAAATGAGTATGATCACCTATCAAGTGATTTGGGAACCACCCCATGCTCATGGATTTTTCAAATATTCAAACAGTGCCTTGGAATTAATGAAAAACCCCTTTTTGATTTAAAATTCAAATCATTTGAATTTTAAAAAGTGCCAAACTTTATAAGTGGCTAGTCTATATTTTTATAAGGCCATATAAAAAGTTATAGCATTTAATAAAATGTTTAGCTATTTTATTTAGCTAAACAAAACAAATTACAGAAAGGAAAAAGAAACAAGAAATCGAAAAGGGGAAAAGAGCCCACCTACCTGGGCCTCTCGGCCCAACTTACCGTTCCTTGTCGTCTACCCCCAGCGAGGCAAGCAGCTCGCTGGAGGGCATGCCGACGCCGCCGACGCCGCCCGTCCACGCAGCTGCTTCCCCGCCCTGTTCCGCGTGTCCAGGAGAAGCCCCTGGACGTCCTTTTCACTCTCCACCTCTCGCCGCTGCCTCTCTCGCGCTCTACGCGTTTTCCCCATTTCAACCGAGAGCCTCCGCCGTTCATCGTCGTGAGAAGCCGCGGCCAACGTCGACAAGAAGGCCAGCAACCATGTCCCCCATGCGCAGCATCGTCGTCTTCGTCGATCTGGATAAGCTGGCGTCCTAATCAAGCCCGAGGCCGTCGCAATCTTCGCCATCGTCTCGCCGGAGCCGCCGCACGACTTCTTCAATTCCTTCCAGCCCCGAGCTCCTACGACTTCTCCACCGCTTCCGTTGGACTCACGGTGAGTTCACGGTTCACCCGAGCCATCCCAATGTCTTCCTCCTCCTCTCTAGCACAATCCACCATGAGAGCCGAAGCTCCTCGCCGCCGGGAGACATGGCGACGACCACCTGTTACGCAATCGAGCTCGTCTTTTTGTCCTTCGTCTTCACTGTGGCCTCACGCGTCGAATGAGCTAGCGCCCGATGGATTTGGTGCACCATGGCAACGTTTGCCTCTCCGCCGGGCTTCTGTTGCCACCGGCGAGGTCACCGTCGTTTCCCTGGTCACCCCCGAGGTCGCCCGCGTGCACCAGACGACGCGCGAGAGCACGGGCTACGTTCCCGTGGTCTCAGCACATCGAATGGTGGCCGGGAGCAGTGGATACGTGTAGCGCTGCCATGGCCAGGCCGCCGGCGTTTAGCCGCCGGTGGGTTAGCCTAACACCCCCTCGCTAATCCACCCCCTAATGACCCCCCAGAGCCGATGACAAGTGGGCCCAGTGGCTTAATTAAGCCACTGGTTAAGTTAACCCAGTCGGGTTAATTAACCCAGAGGCTGACAACCCTGGCCCACATGTCAGCCCCCCCACGTCAGCTTGACGCAACAGTGACGCAATAATGATTTTCTAGAATAAAAAGAATTAAAGAAATTCAGAAAATTCCAGAAAATACCCCAAACTTTGAATATTCATAGAAAATTCATATTAACTCCAAATTTAACAAATAATATATGAAAAATGATCAGGAGAAAATATGATATCCAAATATGCAACTTTCAACTATGTTTGAGTTGAATTTAAAATGTGATCAGTAGCATTTGCTATTTGATTTAAATGGAACTAATTCAATTTCTTTTCAAATGCTTTTGCATTTTGAACCATATCAACATACCACATTATACTTGAAATTCACAGGCGTATCATACACATTTCAAAATGGTTCAACTTGATCAAACAAAGTCATATGTAACTTGGCTAAATTTGAATTCAAATTGGAGTTTGAATTTGCATTTCAAATGCAATATACTCCATTTAAATGGAATTGCTTCACACATCAAAGCATATACATCAAGTTTCAACCTTCAACCATGTGCTTGTGCATTGTATTTATTTTGCTACCTTGTTTGTTGTTTGTCGAGTAGAGGTGGAACCAGAACAGGAGGCTGCCACCTTCGTTGAAGACCCCGAACCCGAACCTCGTCAGCAAGGCAAGAAAACCCCCATTGATCATGTCGATAAAATCCCACTTCCCTCTCATGTCTCGCTTATGCATTGTATAGGATGATTACCATGCTACGTTTCTACCGCATAGATGAACCCATTCCTTTGCATGACCTATCATTTTTGTCACACTAGTAAGCAAACCACAATCCTAGCAAATGTAGGAGTTGATTGATTTCATGTGGCCCCTGCAATTGTTACTGCTTATTGCATGCTTAGAATGATACCATGATGATACTGTTATGTGAGTCGGGATGGTAGTGATCATGATGATGATGGTAGAAAAGTGTTCGTGAATCTACCCTAATACAAGGTGAACGATGAGAGGTTGTGTAGGAGTACACGGTGGGTTGTCTCGTTGAACACCGCCCTAAGTCCAAGTTCTTGTGTGGTGATCCAAGATGAAGAGTACAACCACACATTGGGCTCACTGACCCCTCTCAGCTTACTAACTCATCCCTTTCGATGTCCAGATGTCGCAATAGTTGGAGTTCTGGTAGGCTTGTGGCCTGGATGCTAAGTGACAGAACGGCTCATCCGAGACCGGCTTATGCACCACGCACACATCACTTGGGTCCACTTCGGTAAACCGGCCGGGTTCACGACAGTGGTAGCCAACCCAAGTAGGCAGCTTTCTCGGACTAGATCGGCTATGAGGTAATAGTTGTGGTGAGCATCCTCGCTGACACCCCTTGAATGGTGTCGAGATCAAAGGCGGTAAATGATGATCATGTTTGTGTAGCGGTACACCCCTGCAGGGTTAACAAAACTATTCGAATAGCCGCGTCCGCGGTTATGGACTGCTTGGAAAGCTTAGCTTGATTATTAGACAACTTGAACTGGATACTTCTAAAATACACCAAGATAAGTGTGAGTGCTATGGCGTGCTTTCTCGTGGGGAAGTCGAGGAAGGCACCATAGTGGTGTAATTGGTTGGAGAAAGTAGTGGACTCGTGTACGCTTCTTACCTCAAAGTCTGGTACTCGTAGTTCAGGACTAGCCAAGTCAAAGCTGGCACTTCTGCAAGTGAAACCCCACCTACCTTTACCTTGATAAATGTGCATGAGTAGTATAGCTCCTATGTAAGTCTTGCTGAGTACGACTTTGTACTCACGTTTTCTTAATCTATGTTTTAGATGAAACTACTGACCCCGAAAGTGGCTTCTTCATCGAGCTGGACGACTGAAGATCAAGCTAGTCTAGTCCCAGTCAGACGACTGGTTCCCTCGTGGAGGGCTTGTGTTTAAATAAGGCTTCTTAAGCCATTTGTTAAACTTGTCTGTACTCGGACATAATTTGCTTCCGCTTGTGTTGTAATGTTGGATCACATGTTTGTGATCTCTGTGTGCACTCTATAAGTGTTATCAATAAAAATGTATACTTTGTAGAGAATTGCAATGATACCTACTATTCATACAAGGCATGTGTGCTGCGTGTATGTTTATAACATGCATGTCTTTGTATGGGTTTTCGAGACCTTAGTTGTGATCTGGCTGGCGGTCTTTCATACACCAAGTGGCCCTTAGATGTGCGCAGCTTGGGGCATCACGATGCGATTGCTCGAGACTCCGTCTCGTGCACACTTTGTGGTATGATCGAGCCCGCCATAAACCCCGACTAAGTGATCGGGCTGGAGTAAGTCTATGTAAGAGTTATGAGATAGTCGATAGTATGGTTGAGGCGACTTGTCTTTGAATATGGGAGTTCACCACCCATATCATTAAACTTGTGTGCGGACGATGAGGACCCATATCAGTTGATCATCCGGCCTGGATGGGATGCCCCTCACGTACGATGCTCTCCGAGAATGTTCTGTGCTTGGCCTTGTCTGCTTAGACAAGTGGGTACGGTTCTCGGCTCTCCATATGACTATGTCTTAACTGGACTTGCATACGCTAACCCCGGGTCCCGACAGATCTCCTGCACTTGGACGATTTAGTCGACGTAGAGGTTCCTAGACGTGATGGCTTGGCTCTACAACGACTGACGGGGATCAACCCCGGCAAATCCTATGGTCAGGGACCCTGGGTTAGTCATGAGATGCACAGGTTGGACAATAGCTCGTCGGCAAACAGGAAGGCTCGCTCCTGCTCGATATTATTAATGGGGGAGATGCGATTACAGTGGAGGCCAAGCCTGGAGCGCTCAAGGCTAGGGTTACAGGTGATATTCGATGTCTTTGGCGTCGTCCCTCCTAGCCCTTATATACTGGGCTAGGTCTCGGGGAGTTCATCTACGTTTACAGGTAAGCTTTCCTAACCCTATCTTGCTCCGTACGGCGGGTATCTTCGTGGGCCGAGGCTGTATCTTCGTGGGCCTTCTGCCTTCATGGACACCAGGTAGGCTCATCCGTAGGAGTCGTGGGGTCACCCCCTCGTCAGTAGCCCCCGAGTGCCTGGGGGACTCGGAGAGTCGCGCAGGGACTCGAGTACATTCATTCGTCGGTTATTGGTATGCGCGATTCATCCGCGGCTCGCTGGCAGTCTGGTGGCCATGAAAAAACCTGTTTCGAGGGATGCTAAGTTGAAAGGGCCCAAGGAGTCGATGGGTCGAGCCTTGGTGAATTGCACTAGGGCAAATACCACAGTAGCCCAATCAAACCCACGTCCCTCGACGTGAGCTTGGAACACTGGTGTCGAGCAAAAGTCCGGCCGCTTCAGGTCTTATGGTGTTCATTTGCCGCCAGTAATGTGTACAGCCTAAGGCGCGTCCGCCCGGCTTTTCTATCATGCGCAGCGCATGGGAAAGGTTGGGAGTGAAATCGCTCTTCGGCAAGTCCCAGCCCGGCCGTACTTCGCAGCGGGGTCTTACATACACGCTAATCTTGCGTGGCATCTTGGCACAGTGTATCGTGTTCCAGGAATGTGTGTTTTTGAGGCGCGGAGCCTTATAGCATTGCACCCTCTTGGAACAAAACATCTAGCGAGCTATTCACTCATTCACCCGAGGAGCTTTGTTTCGAGTGCTCAGTCGGGGGGTTTTTCGCGAGTAATCACTCGAATGCCGTTTCCGCTCTTGAGGTGAGGGAGCACCTGAGACTCTTAGCGCCGTATGGTCTTTGGCGAATGCATGTTTTGTCTTACGTCGGGTTGAGGGAGCACCCGAGACTCTCATAAGTGCGAGTGGTCACTCGAGCACAGGGCTGACCTTTAGGTGAGGCAACACCTGGGACTCTTATGATGTACTCTCCCGATGGGAGTAAGATATATTTTCTTCATCGGGAAAAAGATCTGAGAGGTGGAATCTGGGGGCCTTGATGGCGTACTCACTACGCCTTGCTGTGATATGACGTTGGCGTGGTCTTCTGCAATTTTTTGACCGTTGCGGTCTGTCGTGGGAAATGACTTGGCGATGTCCCGCTGAAATTTTCGCGTCGTGCGATCATGGTCCTTTTTTGCGCGCGTAGTGGGCGGTGTTGTTACTGCGCCGGTTGGATTTTCCATACTTTTCGCCTCTGTATGGGGTCGTGCCACGTTTTACTGGGCAAAAAAGGTTGCATGGTGGCCCGTCTTGCTATGCTCTTGGAGTTAAATGCCATGTGGATGGGTAAATTGCATGGTGGCCCGTCTTGCTATGCTCTTCTTTCTCTGCTTCCTTCGTGTTCCTGAGCTTTCGTCTTTTCTCTTCTGTGTGCTAATGTGAGATCTATGTCCAAGTGCCCCCGTGCTGCTGTCGAGTCGGCCAAGATGTCCGGCAAGTGGGAGCGGTCCTCGTTCGGGGCTGGAGATCTGGATGCGCTGGTTGCTGATGGCATGGTGGTGGCGGGTGATGTCCATCTTCCTGGTGATGAGTGGATTCCATCGCCGGCGGCAGACGAGTGGGTATGATTCCAAGCTTTCTTCCACCGTGGGTTTGCTCTTCCGCTGCATCCTTTCGTTCGGGGCTTGTTGTATTCCTATCGGCTCCAGTTGCATGATCTGACTCCCAATGGGATTTTGTACATTGCGTGTTTCATCGCTCTTTGCGAGGCCTTCCTAAGGATTTACCCCCATTGGAGACTTTGGAGGCGCCTTTTTAATGTAAAAAGGACGAACTGTGAGTACGCCGTGGGTCGGGTAGGTATCTCTATTGGGGATAAACACTCATATTTTGACTTGGAGAAGATTGATTCCGTTAGTGGCTCGCGAAGAGGCTGGTTTTATCTGAAGGATCGCTTCGTTGTTGGTCAGCAATTTGGTCTTGCTTATTTCAATCCAGGTACGCGGGTGGCCAGACAGCCTTCGTGTTCTCATTCTTTGACTGAGGTGGAGTCTTCCGAACTGACTCCGTTTTTGGAGAGGATTTCAGTGTTAAAGGATAACTTGACTGGTGGTCAGCTTATCTCTGTTTTTGTGGGGAGGCGGATTCAACCGTCGCAGCATCGAGCTCACCCTATGTGGCAGTACGAGGGACTCAGTGACTCGACGAGATGCTCGCCTGAAGAGCTAGAACCTGATGCCTTGCTGGCTCGTATCCAGCAAGTGACCAAGTGCTCGAGCATTTCCGAGATGCATCTTGTCCGTCCATATGCTTCTGATCATTCTCCGCCGCCGGTTGATGCATGTGTTCATTCATTTTCATGGACGAGTACCTAGTTTTGTTTTGTTGTTGACATTGCTTGCCTTGCAGGGTCATGCTCCGGTACCGTGTAATCCTCCGCAGCCGTAGGATGCCGATATTCTTGAAGAGCCTGATGCTTCCGCAGCTGATAATGTTGTGCCGGCTGTTAATGCTGAGATTGTGCTAGTGGAGACTGGAGATAGTGAAGACTCGAGTCCTTTTCGTGTGAAGCGCTCGCGCCCTTTGGGTGATGAAGATCATGCTGCGTTAGGTGATGAAGTCCCTCCTGCTGCTCCTGTTGCTGGGCCTTCCCCTTCGGCTGCTGTTTTGGCCCCTCCTCCCAAGAGGGCTAGGCTTGGGAGGCTGGGGCGTCCTCGTGATGTGCGTGTCGGGTAAGAGTCTGCTGGATTTGTGCCCGTTCCTTGTTCCTTGTTCTTTCGTCTGATAATGCTTTATTTTGTAGTGCTGCACCTGCGCCGGCTGCTTCGTGCACCAGCGCAGATGCTACTGATCTGAAGTCGATGAGTTCTGGAGCGGCAGCCAAGCATCTTGAGGACCTCTCGGCTGCCGCTGGCCAATCTAGACCGGCGGCGACTCCTGTCGTTTCGACTGCGGGTGTAGTTCCCGGTGTACCTTCTTCTGCGGCGCCTGGTGCTGCTGCTCCTGAGCCCAGGCCGTCTGAACTTGGTCCTCCGTACTTTGGCCATCTTGATCTGGCGATTGAAGACAAAGCCCGTGCTTTCGACCATGCCTCCAAGCTGGTAATATGATTCGTGTCTGTGTTGTTTTATCATCGGGGGCACGGAAGTGCTCCTGATGGGAGTAGCCCCCGAGGCTAGAAGTAATTGTTTGCAGTTGCTTGTAGTCTTGTCTTTAATTAACACCTGATTGCCTGGTTCTTGCAGCCTGTTTTCCAGCACTGTGAGCGTTTGGTTCTTGATGCTGAGCGTTGGCAACGGGCCCATGATTCTGCCCAGGATGCCTTATCTTCTATGGATGGTGAGTTTTATTTTTTCCGCTGAGCCATTGGGTACTTCGTCTTTTGTTCTGAGTACTGTCTTTTCTTGCAGGCCGACACCAGGCTGCCGAGAAACAAGCCGAAAAGGCGGAAAAGACGGTTTCCGTTCTCAAGGCTGCCTTGGCTTCCAAGGAGGCGGAGTTGCATGGTCAACATGAGGAGCTGGTTCGCCTTCGCCAGGCTGAGGACGCGCGTGCGCGGGTGGAAGCAGTCAAAGGCAAATGTCTTCGCGCCTTGGCGGGCACCCTTGTGTGTAAGTTTGGTATTCCACCATTGATGTTTCTACTGTCTTCCCGTGATGACGTTTATTTTCTTGGTGCAGTTGCTGTAAGTGCGAAGCCGATGGAGGCTGCCGCGTCGGGGTCTGGGATTCTCCAAGGTGTTGTTGATGCTGTTGCAAATGTTGTTGCAGTGGTTGAGGACGTCTGCGCCCGGGCTTCCAATCTTGTGGGTCTTGCGCATAAGCACCTTATGCCGGAGGGTACGAAGGTGCCTGATGGCCTGGGTGCTCGGGTTGCTGCGTTCGGCCCGGATGGGAAATATATGGTGGAACTGGTGGCGGAGAGCGTGGTGAGTGGTTCTTCCATGGCCCTGGTCGTCCTTATAGGGCATGGGTTTTCCTTTGATGATTCCTTGGTTGATACCATCCCGCACTATTCTGGTGAGCAGGACGACCAAGACGATAGGCTGGCTCGTCGCCTGCAACAAGTTGTAGATGCTCAGGGTCCCCCTGTCGTAGGTGAGGGGGAGGCACAGTAGTGTTGCGCTGCTTTGAAACTTTGTCTGTAATTCGTGACTCCGTTGTGATGGTTGGTCTTTGCTACTTTTATCTGAGTGACTGCTTGGCTGTTCCTTTTGCTGTTTTTGATTTGTTTTGTTCATCCTGTGGTAGGCCACTCCGGGCGTTCTTCGTCCGTGGAGTTCGCTGAAGGATGACGCTCGCAAGGGTGCATACGAGTCCGTTTTCTTGCGGCTGAAGGACGCTGAGCGGGATGTTATCCGACTGAAGGGATCCGTGGCCGTTCAGCGTACTCGTCGCGGGCGTGCCGAGTCCGTGGTTGAGGGCCTTGCTTCGTGGGTGGTGAAGTTTTCCGACATCCTGCGGGGTGAGTCTTGACTCTGCTTGGTTTGTTGATTCCTCTTGGTGGGTTTTTTCCGTCTCTATCTTGATCGTAGTGTTTGACTTTCAAAGTGCTGGCAGGGCGAACTCGGGATGAAGAGAGGGCCGTTCAGTCGGAGATGTCACGGCTTGATGATCCTAGTGTGCAGGCGAGCAATCCCTTTTGGACAGATGGGGTTCGTGCTCGAGCATTTGCTTTGCTTCGTCGCCGAGTTGAGCGGGTACCGGAAGCTCTCAGCTACTGCCAGCGGGTATTGGGCGTTATCCATGCTGAGTTTTATCCGTTGGAGGTGGTTCCTTCATCCCTTGAGACGCTTTGTCGCATATTTTCTCAGCCTGCCGAGTTACGTCGAGTGATGGATCATCAGATTCGTGCTGGAGCCCGAGCTTCTTTGGGCTTGGTCCATAGTCATTGGCCAGGGATGGATTTTTCTCAGGTGGTGGCGGGTCCTCCAAGTGGTAGGGATCATCCGATGAATGCGCACTATGTGGCTGTACATAGTCATGCGCGCCAGGTTGTGAGGCGAGTTTGCGAAGAGAACGACCGCCATCTGGGTGCACTTATTAAGGCGAAGTTGGAGCCTAGAGATTAGGTGCTTCCCTTCATTGTATATGCTTCTTTTTGGTTGTATATGTGTTGTCTTGGAGGGTCGTCTGCATTTGTAGTTGCGAGGGGCGCCACGGGGGGTGGCTGCTTCGGCGAGCCCCCGAGTGCCAAGTTGATGTGCCGCGGTTGCGGAGGACGTCTCGGAGGGTGGCTGCTTCGGCAAGCCCCCGAGTGTCAAGTTAATGTGCCGCGATTGCGGAGGACGCCTCGAGGGGTGGCTGATTTGGCGAGCTCCCGAGTGCCAAGTTAATGTGTCGCGATTGCGGAAGACGCCTCGGGGGGTGGCTGCTTCGGCGAGCCCCCGAGTGCCAAGTTAATGTGCCGCGATTGCGGAAGACGCCTCGGGCGGTGGCTGCTTCGGCGAGACCCCGAGTGCCAGGTTTAGTGTGCCGCGATTGCGGAGGACGCCTCGGGGGGTGGCTGCTTCGGCGAGCCCCCGAGTGCCAGGTTTAGTGTGCCGCGATTGCAGAAGACGCCTCGGGGGGTGGCTGCTTCGGCGCGCCCCCGAGTGCCAAGTTAATGTGCCGCGATGCCAAGAAATTTTGGGGAAAAATATTTGTGTAATATCTTTCCTGCTGTCCTTTACAAAGAGTAGGAGGGCTATGTTGAGGACAGGTCCCTTTTGCTTAGAGCGATGATGTATTGGCCTTTAAGGGCCTAGTAGCTTTGTCTCCCAGTGTCGGGTTTCTTTGGGCGATGTTCCTTTCCTTCTATGGGAGCGCTTCTTCTGCGAGTCCCGTGGTCCTGCTGCCTTGGTGGGCTACGAATGCTTCTTCTAACTTGTGGAATTCTTTGTCGCACCGATCGGATCTGACGAAACTGCCGCTGATAGTGATGACCCCGTTTGGGCCTGGCATCTTCAGCTTGAGGTAGGCGTAGTGGGGTACGGCCATGAAGCGAGCGAAAGCTGGTCGCCCGAGGATTGCGTGGTATTGCGACTTCCAGTCGACCACTTCAAAGTCAAGTGTCTCCTTGCGGAAGTTTGTCGCGTTCCCAAAGACTACCTCCAGGCTTATCCTTCCGAGGGGGTAGACTTCTTTTCCAAGTACGATCCCGTGGAAGGTTGTGCCTGAGGACTTGAGTGCGTTGTTTTGGATGAGCATGTCGTCGAGTGTTCGGGTGAAGATGATGTTGATCCCGCTGCCGCCGTCCATGAATACTCGCGACATGTTGTAATTTCCGATTCTTGCTTCGAGTACTAGGGAGGCGTGCCCTGGCTGGGGAACGAATGGCGGGTGGTCGTCCCGGGAGAAGGAGATTTCTGTCTCCGACCCGCGCAGGTACTCCGGGACGGCCGGGTGTGCGGAGGTTGCTAGGAAGAATTGTCTGGTGACTTGTTTCTGTTGCCTGTTAGAAGGTCTGCCTTCTTGTATCATGTAGATCCTCCCGTGGGCTTCTGGGTACTGGTTTTCTTCTTCTGGTGTCCTTTGCCGTTCTTGGATGACGGCCACCTGTCTTGTTGGCAGAGGGGGGGCTGGTGGCGCATCGTGGGTGACTGGCCCAACTGCTATGCTTGCGAGTGGTCGTGCTGTTGCGCTCATGGAGCGGCTTTTCTCCTCGGCCAACTCGTTGAAGCTTCTGCAATTCCTGAGGGTGTTGGATGATCTGAGCTCTCCTCGCTCGTTTCTGAATCCGTGTATAGAGCACACTCCGTCGAGTTGTTCTTTGGCGGAGCGGAATGCGCGAGTGTCGTCGCGTGGCTGCCTTGTCCTCCATTCTCGTCTCTGAGTCTGGGGCTCGTCTTCTGAGTTGTCTCGTCGCTATGGTCTATTGTCATCGCGGTGCCGGCCGTTCCCATCATCCGAGAAACCGGCGGCGACCATGTCAGGTCCTCTGTCGTTGTAGAAGTTCCGTCTGGGTCGCTTTCTTCTTCTGTCGTCTCCTCTATCTCTGTTGTAGTCGTAGTCGTACTCTGATCGTGCAGTGTAGGTTTCTGTTTCGTTACGAACATAGTCTTCTCCGTCTGCCCAGCTGTTGGCTAGTTCTAACAGCCGTGCGAGTGTTTGGACTTTCATCTGTCCGAGCTGCTCCTTGAATTCAACGCGCTGAAGACCTCGCCTGAATGCGTCGATCGCACTTTCGTCCGAGATGTCTTCCGCTGAATTCTTGAGTATCGTCCATCGCTGGATGTATGCTCGCAGGGCCTCCCTTGTTCCTTGTTTGCATGCCCGCAGCTCCTTGAGTGAGGCTGGTCGCTTGTATGTGGATTTCAAGTTTTCTATGAAGGCTCCTCGGAACTTCCTCCAACAGCTGATGGATCCGCGCTGAAGGTTTTTCAGCCAATGTCGAGCGGAGCCCTCGAGCATGAGCTGCACGTACTGCATTGCCGTGACGTTGGTTCCTCTTTGAAACATGACTGCCGTTAGGTAGTCGTCGAGCCATGCCTCCGGCTCCTCGAGTCCATTATACTTTAGTGTCGTGGAGTTCAGTTTGAACCCGTTTGGCATACGCGTCTCACGTATGGCACGTGCGAAGCAGAGTGCTCCACATGGCTCGATTTCCTCGTCGGAAGCCTCTTCATCCGAGTACTCCTCGTGTGCTACATGTCTTCGCCTGCTGTGGTTGACTCTGTTCTGCGTGATGTCGTATCGCGCATCTCGCCGAGTGCTGCGGCGCCTGTTGTTGTCGTCGCTGTCGTGTTTCTTGTACTTGTCGGGGCGCCTGCGCCTTTCGTCATTGCTGTCGTCGTCGTCGTCCAGTGAACTGGCGTCCCTGTCTGGTGTCCGCTCGCGAGTCTGCCGCTTTGCGCTGGATTTCTTGGGTATCGAGGCGTCGATGGCGTCCTTCATTATCTGCAAAGCTATGGAAGTGTAGCGATCCGTTTTGCTTTTTCTGCTTTTCTGGGCACGGGACAGGTAGTCCTGGGCGCTTATGAGTGCTTCTGCCGGAGTGAGGGGCTTCTCTTCGTCGTCGTCCTCCTCTGATCTGAAGTCATCTTCTAGTTTCCGCACTACTCTCGCCCTTTCTGTCTTCCGCAGGTTGTTGAGTTTCGATCTGTTGCGGATGGGGGAGTCGTGGCCTGGCGAGTCACTTCTGGGAGATTGTCTGCGACTGCTTTTCCTTTCAGGTTCCTCTTTTGCTTGCTTCTCCATGGCTAGGCGCCACTCTCTCGTCTGCTGGGTTAAATCACCCGCTAGCTTGTTGTATGCCCTTAGCTCGTTTCTTGAGGCATCTGATGGTAGTAACCTGTCGTGGGCGACTGCTTCCTTTACCATTGCCATTGATTCCTTAGACAGGTATATTTTTTCTTTGGGTGGTCCGCCCGCCGCTGCAACCGGGGTTTGCTGCCTACTGCGTGATGGCTTGCTGCCTTGGCCGGGTGCTTGCTGTTTGCTGCTTAGCGGCCGACTGCTTTTTTGATCGCTGGGCACTTGTTCCATCGGGACTTTCTTTGGTATGGTCCCCGGTTCTCCTAGTTGTACGACCATCTGACTAGTGTTGCCGGGATCTGCCACCCTGTTGGTGGTTGGGGTGTCTTGACGAGTGCTCGGGTCATCGACTCGCCCGTTGTTGCCTGACGCTGATGCGCCAACTTCTGCCATGAACACCTGCGATGGTGTCCTTGCCGTCTCCTTGCTGATGCGTGCGATCGTGCTTCTCCGTGCTGGGACTTCACTCGAGCGGTCGTGAGTGGCGTGGAGCCGTGAGTTGGGTGGGTAGCTACGACCGCCAAATAGGTTGGCCGTGCCGGCAGCGTCTGCTCCGGTCGTTGCTGCAGGTGTTGCTGTGGGCGCACGGGTGCCCCCGATGAGGCGAAGGGTACCCCAATGGCTGATGTAGATCTAATATGCTCCGAAGATCAGATTGACGCCGGAGTGTAGATTGGTGAAGAATGGCTTGAGGGCCGGGAAGTGGGCCGTGAAACCGAGGGACTCGAACAGGTTGGATCTTGCCGGAGCCATCGAGTCGATGAGTGCTGCTGATGATGAGGCCGCCGAGATCGCGTTCCCAACCTGCGCGGTTCCCACAGACGGCGCCAATTGACGGGGATCAACACTGGAAAATCCCATGGTCAGGGACCCTGGGTTAGTCATGAGATGCACAGGTTGGACGATAGCTCGTCGTAAAAAAGGAAGGCTCGCTCCTGCTCGATATTATTAATGGGGGAGATGCGATTAAAGTGGAGGCCAAGGCTGGAGCGCTCAAGGCTAGGGTTACAGGTGAT
This sequence comes from Bromus sterilis, assembly GCA_950022295.1. NCBI lineage: Eukaryota > Viridiplantae > Streptophyta > Magnoliopsida > Poales > Poaceae > Bromus > Bromus sterilis. The sequence continues at coordinate 108,773,550 of OX465596.1, read as the reverse complement.
ATTCGATATCTTTGGTGTCGGTCCTCCTAGCCCTTATATACTGGGCTAGGTCTCGGGGAGTTCATCTACGTTTACAGGTAAGCTTTCCTAACCCTAGCTTGCTCCGTACGGCAGGTCTTCGCACCTTCCTTGTGAGTCGCGGACTCCTACGTCGGTGCCAACTAGTGGGCCGAGGCTGTATCTTCGTGGGCCTTCTTCCTTCATGGACACCAAGTAGGCTCATCCGTAGGAGTCGTGGGGTCACCCCCTCGTCAACGACGTTGGCCACGCGGGCACGGTGACATGCTTTGCGGTGGATGATACGTCCCAAACGTATCTATAATTTCTTCTTGCTCCATGCATGTTTTGTATGATATTGCTATGATCTAGATACACTTTCATACACTTTTGATCATATTTGGACTAACTTATTAACTCAGTGCACCACAGTGCCAAATCCTGTTTTCTGCTGATTCTCTATTTCAGGTTTCCCCCATATTAAAAATACTGCAAAAATTCAGGAAAAATCAGATAAAAAATCAGCGCAACGGAAGCTTCCGGAGTCCCGAAGAAGGACCAGAGGGGACCCACCAGGACCCACTAGGGCTTGGCCGCGCGGGGGGGCGCCTGGACCCCTGGTGGCCCCCCTGGCTGCCCCCTTCGCTTAAATATTCTCCTTGACGCGAAACCTCCAAGGACAGAACCCTTTTTCTCGATCTCGCCTCAGTTCTGCTGCTGCCGCGCTTCCAAGATAGGGAGCGCCAGGAGACCTCTTCCCGGTAACGTGCCGGAGGAAGGATTGACCTCCGGGAGCTTCCCCTCCACCATGGACGCTTCCAGGATGATCCGTCAGTAGTCTAGCTTGGATCATGGGTCCGTGATCAGTAGCTATTTGATGTTCTCCTCCCCTCTTTGTTCTTCATGGTTTAGACCTCGTGAGCTGCCCTACATGATCGAGGCACATACGTAATTTTCTGTTGTTGCTATGCTAAGTTTGCAGGGATCTGATGGATTATGAGACTATGTTCAGTTTGTGATTGAGTAATATATTTGGTTCTTATCTTTTATATTTTTGTTCCTAAGTTATTCTTGCATGTTCTTCGTTGTTGTTTATTGCTTTGGCCAAGTAGTAGGTAGTGACTCCAAGAGGGAACGTTATGCTCGATTGTGGGTTCATGCCCCCTGATGACACGCTTGAGTGACAGAAACATGAGTCTAGGGGATGTGTTGTTGCCACAAGGGGGAAAACAATGGTGCTTGTAACCTCGGTTGCAAGGATTGTTTACATTACGCAAAGTGCTTTTGAATGCAGTTGTCTGTTGCTTTGGGTTTACACTTTGGGTGGAGCTCGCAACATAATACCAGCGAGATGTTCTGGATAGATATCTCAAGGTGGATGATTAGTAGTAGATGAAGTTGGATTTCGGTCTACTTATTTTGGCGTACCGCCTATGCTTTTGAGCCTCATCCTTTCTTTGTAGCATAGTTAGCATTGCGGTGGGTTCTTAATCCTGTCTATTGCCCAGCTGTGATTTGTTTACCTCGCATAGCAGTTTTCTCGTCCTTTGGGAGAGACATCACTAGTGCACATCACAAGACCCCGGTCCATATTCTCATAACTGTTTAAACGCTCTTTTATATTCCTTCTTTTACTTTCTAGCTGCTATCATTATTATCTTTTATCAGTTGCGTTGATCCTTTGTGAACAACAAGTCCGGAGAGATTGACAACCTCTCTGTACTAGTTGGGAAGCAAAGTTATTTGTGTCGTGTGCAGGTCCAGGTTAAGAGATCAATATCTCAAACGGCGCGTTGCTCGCTTCACCACCTACTTATCATTATCGGAGTCCTACGTGAGAGGATCTTAAAACCTCGGTATCTTCACCGAGGGAAATTTTCCGCTACACTACATCTAACCTTCCACTTGGGGTAACCAACGAGGATTGAGTATCAAGAAAATTTCTGGCGCCGTTGTCGGGGACTCCGAGTGCTAAGATAGGGGAGTTGCACACTATCTTTTACCTTTGCTTTTTAGTCATGTTAGTTTATCTTTCAATTTTTATCTTTGTGTCCTATATCAAAAATCACAAAAAAAATATTTATCTTGCTTTTAGTATTCCTCCTTGTTTAGATGAACGTGTTAGGACTTGGTGCTTTGAGGGAATCAGAAGTTCTAGATTTCCATCAAAGGGATGGAGAGAATATGAAGAAGGCATGGGACAGAATTTCTGAAGCACATACAAGAATTATGCCTTGGATACCTATCAAAAATATGCTTAGAAATTTTTACCATGGTCTTTTTAAGTGGTGTAAACACTCTCTTGATATTATGGCTAAAGGAGATATTTTAGAGTGTGATGAAGCTAGAGCTCTTGATATCTTGCATGGTCTATCTAGTTATTTTGTTTATGATCGTAGTTTTGATACTGTTATAGATAGACTTGCCACTGTTGAAAAGAGGATGGATGCTCTAGACTTGAGAAAATTAGAGGAAATTAAGTCCAACAATAAAGAAATGTTGGAGATAGATGATGATTGGGAGCCTTTAGTTAGGATTAGCATCCCTAACCAAGACTTCCTTGCTTTTTGTGATATTGGATCCATGGTTTCTACTATGCCAAAAATAGTTTATGATTCTTTGAAACTAGACATGGATAAATTTTCATCTTATCATGAACATGCTAATAGAGATATTTCAGAGGTTATAAAGAAGGTAAATGAAGTCCAAGTTGCATTCCTCCATAGGGTTGCACCGATGGATTTCTTCATCATGGAGCCAAACCAAAGCAACATCGTTCTTGTGAGGGACTTTCTCCGAGCTATGAAAGGTTTCATTGATATTCGTAACCGGGACATACGCTTACGCGGTAAGGAGAAACGTAAGTACCTCTTTCCTAGGAAGAAGAAGAATGAGCTTGTTGAAAACCAATTTGAAGGTTTTTATGACTCCGATGACCTCGGGGACCTTTGATTCTTCTTTTTCTTTATGCCTAGCTTAAAGGCGTAAAAGAAAGCGCTTGTTGGGAGGCAACTCAGTATTTATTGACTTCTATTTTTAGTGGTCTTGATGATTGTTACTATTGTACCAACATCATTGTATCTTTATTTTCAACCTTTGTGCCAAGTTTATCCTCTTATGATAAGGGAAAAAAAATTGCGACATGCTGTCTAGAAAACAGACTCTGTCTGCTTGACGGAAAAAATCAAAAAAATCACCAGTTCATCTTTTTGAGCTGAATGTTTTACACAGCATGCTCTATACAATTGTGAAACTTTCGTATGTTTTGAGTTTTTTGATTTTAGTTGTAGAAGTACTGTCGGGGGGATTACTCACAGCTAAGACCCGACCAGAAGATAAGCACCCAAAAGGAAGACTCAGCCAGAAGACAGGTCCTGAAGACTAGAGTCGGCTGACATGAGTCACCTCCATGAGTCGGCTCACATGAGTCACCTCCATGAGTCGGCTGACATGAGTCACCTCCATGAGTCGGCCTGATGGGGACTCCCCTCTACAGGAGTCAGCCAGACAGGGGACTCTCCTCTATAGGAGTTGGCCAGATAGGTGACTCTCCTCTACAGGAGTCGGCCAGACAGGAGACTCTCCTCAACAGGAGTCGACCAGAAAGGAGACTCTCCTCAACAGGAGTCGACCAGAAAGGAGACTCTCCTCAACAGGAGTCCACTTAACTTGGAAGATTACAAGACTTGGAATAGGACTCGGAGTGATATTGGACTTGTAATACAAGATAAGACTAGTTTGTATCAGAATAGGACTCTACATGTAAGCCTCCCCCTTCCAACTATATAAGGAGGGGTAGGGCACCCATAGAGGCCAAGTTCCCCAGATAAGAAAGTAGGCTTTCGCCAGAGTAGGCTTCCGCCAGAGTAGGCTTTCGCCAGAGCAGGCTTCCGCCAGAGTAGGCTTTCGCCAAAGTAGGCTTTGGCCAGAGTAGGCTTCCACCAGAGTAGGCTTTCGCCAAAGTAGGCTTTCGCCTGAATACAACTATAAGAGAGTCGGCGACATGCCATCGACTCCCCGTGAGCAAAGGAATAAGACCTAGCCACAAACAGCATGTAGGGTCTTTACCGGCCAATGTTTCCCGGGGACTAAAGCTGTATAAAATCGCGTTTCTATTTCTCTGTGATGTTTCTTCTTCCTCATACAATCGTAGCAAAGGCCCCATAATCAAGTCCGAATCTACGGACATCTACCGTGAATTTCCCACGATAGTTGGCGCCCACTGTAGGGCCTACGCACAAGGGTATTGTCATCTTGGAGGAAGTACTCACAGGGATCGAGAAACTCGTGATCCGCCGGACCAAGAAGAACCGGTACGAACGAATCTAAATAAAAAAATAGACGGTCCGCTGACTCTGGCAGGACTCAATCTGACTCGGGTGCATTGCAACCTCGTTTTCTTCAACATCTGCATCAAGCTCATGGAGAAAACATAAAAAATCCAACCAGTCTACAAAATTCCGACTCCCTGAAGAGAAGAGTCTACAAAATTCTGACTCTCCAAAGAGAAGAGTCTACAAAATTCTGACTCCTGAAGAGAAGAGTCTACAAAATTCTGACTCTCCGAAGAGAAGAGTCAATAAAATTCCGACTCACCAAAGAGATGAGTCTACGAAAAAATTCTGACTCACCAAATTAGACGAGTCCATGTCCGACTCCCGCACTACAACGCATTTTCTGATCTACACGTGATCGCGAATTCAAGTCGCGAATTCAGCTCAATTTATCACCGGTCCGCACTTCGGACATTGGACAACTACCTTTTGAGCAAGTCATCAGGTGATATCTCTCCTACACCATTGCTCTACAAATTTATTCTATCAAGAATTTTATTATCTGTTTGCGCAATGTTGTGCACACAGGTTCAGGACATATATTATTTTTTGTGGCCACGCCGGTTTGCCTCGTTTCATGCCGGCTCACAACGCCACAGTCGACGTCAACATATACGTCGTCTTACAACATCGCACTTAATAGACACATATGCGTCGGCTTACAACCGCTTGGCTCTCTCTATTGCCGGATCGACATATTGGCCGGACTATCAACCGCTGACTACAACGAAGATCAGCCACAACCTCACAACGGTTGCCTTCCATGGTTTTCTGGGTTTTCTCTACATCATCAGATCAATGATTTTTTCTTAATCAAGCCAGATACATGGAGTCCCTAGCCGACTCCTCGAATCGAATCAAGACTCAGGGGCTACGCCTCCTATAGGATCCATCGGAGATTGAGATATATTATGTTTCAACGATGGATTATAATTGACCATCACAAATTTTTGTCCTTTATTTTTTATGGTAAAATCCCGGCTCAGATTCCGGTTCATAGGGAAAATTCCAGCCCTTTCATTGAGTACCGGATCATCGGTAAAATCACGGCCCAGATTCCGGTTCGATGGAAAAATTCCTTCTCTTTCATTAAGTTCTGGATCATCGGAAAAATCCCGGCTCCCTTCTCGAGTTCCAATTTATTCGAAAATCTTGGCTCCACAATGAGATTCTGGGTCATCAAAAATTTTGGCTCCTTTATGAATCTAGGATCATTACAAAACAACGGATTTCGCCATAAATATATAAAGTCGACATTCGTCGCACCGGCTTTCGCCATAAATATATAAAGTCGACATTCGTCGCACCGGCTTTCGCCATAAAATATATAAGTCGACCTTCGTCGCACCAGCTCTCGCCGCACAAAATATAAGTCGACTTTCTTCGCATCGGCTTTCTCCATATAAAATACAAGTCGACTCTCGTCGCACCGGCTTTCACCACTCTAAGGTACGCCGACCTTTGTCATGCCAACTTCTCCATACATTGCATCTTATGCACTATGAATTTACTCTCTTCTCATCTTGCATCATACACTACATGTCATGATGCATTGCGTCTTCTGCATTCTCATATCTCAGAGACCTGGGGGCTTGATCAACCCCTCTATTGCTACTGAGCATGTATATTGCTTATTCAGGGAAATCGGGGGGCTCGATGACATTCATTGACTCTTATCTGAGAACTCGGCATATATATGTAAAACTCCACATCTGTATGGCTTATTCAGGGGAAGTAGGCGAGCTCGATGACGTCCATCAACTCATATCCGAAGAAATCCGAGCATATACATGAACTGGCTAACCACGCCTTAATCTTGGCCTGTATACATCAAGCTCATACGACCTATGTGTACCCGACTTAAGTCTAAAAACCATGGGGCTTACAGAAACGCCTATCGAGGCTGGGTTTAAGCACAGGGAACGCTAGTCATATGTGTCGACTTACAGAGAGGTCTCGACTCCTGGATAACCCAATAATCTCTCTCAACGCGAGAAGATGAGGCATGTTCAATCCAAAGTCGACTTCTATATGAGCCTTTGCACTTTACTTTTTGCATACATCAGCATCATAGCATTTTTTTTTCTTTTGCTACCATTTTTCCTGACAACTCTTATGGCAAACACGCCGACTTGAAAAAGAATATGGCTCGGATGTAACCGTGGCAAGTTAGAAAAAATACTGGCATTCTTCAAAGCTCTTTTAAAACACTATCTTTGTCAACGAAAACACCAACATATTTCAATAACAGCATTAACCTGTGTGACTCGGCATGACGCAAAGATGATCATACCGACTCATGGGGACTAATGCTTGAATTTCTCTGTGACTCGGCATGACGCAATGATTATCATACTGACTCATGGGGACTATACTTTGCAACTATCTATGATTCGACAAAACTTGTCGATTCACACGTCACAAAAGTGAACCTGTCTCAGTCTAAACGCATTGACCGACTCTACAAACTGTCGTCAAGTTTTTCTGAGAAAAAGGGAACGCAAAAAAGAGTGGACCCGTCCTAGTTCAAACAATGTTTACCGTCTTTACTAAAACACCGATCAAAACTGATCTAAGCACAGGGACCGCCATCTACTACTCATAAAGTCGGCCTCCGAGAAGCTTCCTCTATGAAGTTAGCCGACTCCCAGAAGTTACACTGGCTCAGATGAATATTATATTCTCTTCTAACTCAGCTGTAAATGTGGTAAGCCGGAACATTAACGGCTCTCTTCAAAAGCATATTCAATCCATATATCAAAGGATGAAGTTTTCCAAAGAAACGACTATCAAAGTCAAAAACAAAGAAGGACCAAAGTCCAAACTAGGCTGACTTTTGGCATCCAAAGGCCAAAAAGAAAATTCAAGATAGAATATCACAAGGTATCTGACCACACGTTGGTCACAAGCCACAGAACATGGTTTCCAAACCCAGCACCTAGGGGCTAAAATATTTGAGGATATCCACCAAGTCAACACAAGGGTCGGTTTTCCCAAACACGCCGACTTAATCGAGGGAGCTTGTCAAGACATAATAGTTGGCACACATTATTTTGGGTTGCTGAAGGAAACATATTCCAGTACTCGAAGGGACACTTTATTTGGAAGCTGGGAATAACCCAACATATCATATTTACTGGCTTCAAGCAACAAGCATCCGCCAATTTTTATCAGCAAACAAGTATTTGTTGACTTCTACAAAATTTATCGGCTTTGGCATATGATCGCCGACTTTGGTAGACAAGTATCTGCTGACTTCATGAAATAAAAATTCATGCAAGCAAGACAACCCGACACTTGGGAGTTGCACAAATTGAAAGATTTGTCATCAAGAAATTCTAAATCCCAGGATGCTGCGGGTGAGCAACCCAGCACTTGGGGTCTATACCAGCAAGGCTATTTTATATACAAAACTCCAAGTCATCACGAGATGATAAACTCGGAGCTTGGGGGCTACAAGTGATATGGACATAAAATTGCCCGTAAATTTGTTCCCGGGTCCTTTTGACAAGACACGAAACAACAAAAAGCAACATTGAACCCAAACATGGAAGAGTTCAAAATTGAATCATATCGGGTTCATTGACATGAATCAGTGGAGCATTGCCCGTAAACTTGTTCCCGAGTCCTTTTGACAAGACATGAAAGTGAAAAAAGCAATATTGAACCCAAACATGGAAGAGTTAAAAATTGAATCATATCGGGTTCATTGACATGAATCAGTGGAGCAAGCCGGCTTTATGGTTTGGCCTCCAGACCCGGTCTTTATCCTAACTATATTATACTGGAAGTTTACCATGGACGTGGACCTAACGTTCTCTTCTACGACAATCTCATTGCCAAGAAAAAGCAGATGAAAGATGAAGCCGACACCAAGATTGTGTCCAAGCTAAACTTGGGGGCTACTGTCGGGGGGATTACTCACAGCTAAGACCCGACCAGAAGATAAGCACGCAAACCGAAGACTCAGCCAGAAGACAGGTCCTGAAGACTAGAGTCGGCTAACATGAGTCACCTCCATGAGTCGGCTGACATGTATCAGAATAGGACTCTACTTGTAAGCCTCCCCCTTCCACCTATATAAGGAGGGGTAGGGCACTCATAGAGGCCATGTTCTCCAGATACGAAAGTGGGCTTCCACCAGAGTAGGCTTTCGCCAGAGTAAGCTTCCGCCAGAGTAGGCTTTCGCAAAAGTAGGCTTTGGCGAGAGTAGGCTTTCGCCAATGTAGGCTTTCGCCTGAATACAACTATAAGAGATTCGGCGACATGCCATCGACTCCCCGTGAGGAAAGGAATAAGAACTAGCCACAAACAGCATGTAGTGCCTTTACCGAACGATGTTTCCCGGGGCCTGAAGCCGTATAAAATCGCGTTTCTCTTTCTCTGTGATATTTCTTCTTCCTCATACACTCATAGAAAAGGCCCCATAATCAAGTCTAACTCTACGGACATCTGACGTGACTTTCCCACGACAAGTACCCCAAAAAAATTATTTACTACCTGTTGTTCTGTGTTTCACAGATTCTGCCACTTTTTGCCTTTCCTTACTATTGCAAACCTGAAGCTTGCTTTTTCTTTGCAAAAACTTTTTGGCAATCTTGAGAAACAGTAGCTCTTCAAGAATATCTTTATTTCCAATGAAGAAAAATTATTTTATTAAGGGTACTAACCTCTCTAATCAGCTTATGATGAGTTATGTATGAAGGGAGTTTTCAAGTGTGCGAGGGAAGATGATGAAAGAAGATCCCGGAGTGTCAAAAGCTCAAGCTTGGGGATGCCCCATGCATCCCCAATAAATATTCAAGGAGACTCAAGAGTCTAAGCTTGGGGATGCCCCCGTGCATCCCCTTCTCCATCAACAATCATCATTTCGTCCTTCGTCTCGCTATAATTTTATCACTTCATGCGTTATGTGCTATGCTTGGAGTGTCTCGCTCTTAGGTTTCCTTTTTAGTTTTCTTTAGCTCTTCTTGCTGTTCATATCAAGTTAGACCCCAGCTTACTTTGTGTGGGAGAGAAACACGCTCCACTCTAATCTAGAACACATTATAGGATTTTCATGCATATCTTTCTCTGTTGTGTGTTCTTTATCTTCTCGTAGGTACTGCCTTGTTTAGTTCTAGTTTTAGTGTTTGTATTTAGCAAGATCCTTGGCTTTTGTTCATTTTTTTTCTGGAACTCTCTTTAGTTTTAATGTTTATCTTGCTAAGAGAGTTGGTTGTTGCACTGAGTTGTGTCCTATCTTGAAGTAGGTAATTTAGGTTGCTATTCAATTCTAGTAGTAACTTGCAATAGTTTTGAGGTATTGATGTGAGTAATGCTTGAACTTATGGTGTCAAGAGCTCTCTCCTATTAGTTATAGGTGTCGTATTTTGGGCAATCTGTGTTTATTTTCAAAACCTAAAAAAACTAGTTGAGAAATCTAGCTACTAGATGGATCACTACTCTTTGGAGGGATCGAATATTAGAGTACACTCACGTACCATTAGTTGAGGATGCACAAGGATAACCAAACCCCCATACACTCCTCCTCGGGGTACTTGTCTATTTGTGAATCTCCTCATTAGATTGAGAGTTACAGATAATAAGTGCATGAGTTCCTCAGACTAATGTAAGTATTGAAAGTTGACACTTCCACCTCCTCATATTTGCTAGCCTCTTCGGTACCGTGCATTGCCCTCTTATCACTCCGAGAGTTGGTGTCCACTTCGCCGGTGCATCCAAACCATTGGCATGATACGCTCTTTCATCATAAAACTCCCTATACCCTTCCTAAAAAAAGCCACCATACCTACCTATCAAGGCATCTCCATAGCCTTTCCGAGATATATTGCCATGCAACATCCACCTCTTCAAGACTTGATCTTCATGTCATACACATGTTCCTGCTACACCGGCAGAGGCATGCATTTTCATACATCATGATAGCTACATATTATTTTTGCTGACTACCTTGTAAAGTGTGAAGATCTTCTATACCTTCTTGTGAAATAGAGTGTTGCCCTTAAGTGAGGAAAAGATCCCAAAGAGGACAAATTTAAAAGATCCCAAAGAGGACAAATGAGAGTTAAATAGAAAGAGCCATTGAGGCCACCAAAAAATAAAAAAATAGAAAAAGAAAATAAAAAGAGAGAAAGGGGCAACACTAGTATTCCTTTCGAAAGATCCACACTCGTACTCCCTCATATGTTTGTGCTCCAAAGAGATGATAATTTATGCATATACCTATGTGGGGACCTTCACACTATAGAACTTGGCTTGCATATTCCAAGGATGAGCCTCCTTAAACGAGCTTTAGGTCTTCATGAGCGAGCAAGTTGGATGCACCGCCACTAGTTCCATTGGAGAGCTCTTCTTAGCTCATATGTGCATCCGTTGCATGGAAATCCCTACTCCTCAAATCATATCTATCATTTGGCCTTCTCGCCTATGGTTGTCCTCATTCATCTGAACCTTTCTCACCCTTTTTTGTCTTCCTCCTCCACCATACTTCTCTCTTTGCCATCCTAAGTGTCAACTCTCGTGCTTACGCTCATCCATTGCATGAGTGCTCAAAATATCAAAAAGGAGTGGAACAAATTGACTTGTACCTGGCTAGTGGTCTGGGGACGAGTCAAGATAAGATTCCAAAGAATACCAAGTGTGAAACTTTAGTAGATTGAGTTCTCAACAAATATTTTTTTTTTCTCTCGTATTCCCATCTCCCACATCTTGCACGAAAAAACCATCTAGAGACATTCGAGTTACGGACAGTAAGAGCTCTTGGACCTTAATGTTCTTTTGTTTCTTGTTTCAATGCCAAATATAGACTATTGCCCGTTATGACTTGAATTGAATTACATACCTTGATTCCTTTACTTTCAAAGTTCTTATATGGTTGTTAGCATGTCACCACATAAATTATGCTTGTTATCATTTACCAACTCGAGGACGAGCAGGAATTAAGCTTGGGGATGTTGATACGTCCCAAACATATCTATAATTTTTGCTTGCTCCATGCATGTTTTGTGTGATATTGCTATGATCTAGATACACTTTCATACACTTTTGATCAAATTTGGACTAACTTATTAACTCAGTGCACCACAGTGTCAGTTCCTGTTTTCTTCTGTTTTTCTATTTCAGGTTTCCCCCATATTAAAAGTGCTCCAAAAATTCGGGAAAAATCAGATAAAAAATCAGCGCAACAGAAGCTTCCTAAGTCCCGAAGGAGGGCCAGAGGGGACCCACCAGGGCCCCAGGCGGCCAGCTGGCGCGGCCTAGGGCTTGGCCGCGCTAGGGGGGCTCCTGGACCCCTGGTTGCCCCCTGGATGCCCCCTTCGCCTATATATTTTCCGTGACGCGAAACCTTCGATGACAAAACTCCTTTTCGCGATCTCGCCTTTGTTCCACCGCTGCCGCACTTCCAAGATCGGGAGCGCCAGCACTCCTCTTCCCAGCACCCTGCCAGAGGGAGGATTGACCTCCGGGAGCTTCCCCTTCACCATGGACGCTTCCCGGATGATCCGTGAGTAGCCTACCTTCGACCATGGGTCCGTGATCAGTAGCTATGTGATGTTCTCATCCCCTCATTGTTCTTCATGGTTTAGACCTCATGAGCTTCCCTACATGATCGAGGCACATATGTAATTTTCTTCTTTTGTTATTCTGAGTTTGCTGGGATCTGATGGATTATGACACTATGTTCAGTTTGTGATTGAGTAATATATTTGGTTCTTATCTTTTATATTTTTTTTCCTAAGTAATTCTAGCATGCTCTCCGTTGTTGTTTATTGCTTTGGCACAGTAGTAGGTAGTGACTCCAAGAGGCAACATTATGCTCGATTGTGGGTTCATGCCCCCTGATGACAAGCTTGAGTGACAAAAACATGAGTCTAGGGGATGTGTTGTTGCCACAAGGGGGAAAACAACGGTGCTTGTAACCGCGGTTGCAAGGATTGTTTACTTTACGCAAAGTGCTTTTTAATGCAGTTGTCTATTGCTTTGGGTTTACACGTTGGGTGGGGCTCGCAACTTAATACGAGCGAGATGTTCTAGATAGATATCTCAAGGTGGAGATTTGTAGTAGATGCAGTTGGATTTCGGTCTACTTATTTTGGCGTACGCTCATTTACGTTTCTGCTTTTACTTTCAGTTTCTATCATTATCACGTGTGTTTGATCCTTTGTGAACAACAAGACCGGAGAGATTGACAACCTCTCTGAACTTCGTTGGGAACAAAGTTATTTGTGTCTGTGTGCAGGTCCGCGTCAGTTGCGCCGCTGACACCTACTTATCATCTCCGGAGTCCCACTGGAGACAAACCTTGGTATCTTTACTGAGGGAAATTTGCTGTTGTGCTACATCACGCCTTCCACTTGGGGCTCACCAACGAAGGGCGAGAAATCACTATCATTACCTCGCACATCAAGCCAAATTTTTGGCGCCGTTGCCGGGGACTCCGAGTGCTAAGATAGGGGAATTGCACACTACCCTTTACCTTTGTTTTTTAGTCTTGTTAGTTTACCTTTCAGTTTTTATCTTTGTGTCTTGTATCAAAAATCAAAAAATAAATATAGTATTTCTAGTTCCTTACTTTCCAATCAATGTCTAACTTCTTTGAAACTAGATCTTATTGTCATGGAGGATTCACCGAGGATCAACAAGAATATTACAAGGAATACCGCTTGTATCAAAAAGGGATACACTTATGGAGACTCATACATCAATCGTATGAGTATGCTAAAAACTTGAGCTCAATATATAATATATATTTCTGCATGGATGAATCTTGTTGCTTTATGAGGCACAAACACCTTGCTTTCCAATGTGAGTACAATGAGGATGAAGCCTTAGCTTCTTATGCTAAGGGAAATTATGATTTTTATGATGCAGAACAAATAGAAGAATTTGTTGCTTTTAAGGGTGCCTATGAAATTACCTCTTTTCTTGAAAATATTGATGAAGCCCCTTACAAATCTGAGAGTCTTGCTATACTTAACTATTGTTTGGAAAATTATGATGCAAATTATTATATTACTGATCATCTTGAGAGAATCTCTCCCCAAAAGGAAGAGACTAATGTTTTGCAGGACTCTATAGAAGAAGAAATTACTAAACCTGAAAGCTCTTTGGATGAAAAAGAGGAGGAGAGTGACGAACAAAAGGAGGAAGAATGGAGCCATCCATGTCTACCTTCTAATGATACTAACTATTTGACTCTCACCTTATATGAGTATTATGATCCTATGGATTCTTTTGAAATATCCCTTTTTGATGAAGTTGATGCCTTCTATGCTTATGGCCATGATTCCACTATGGATGATGCCTACGAAGATGAACTTGCTATAGTTCCTTATGTTAAGCATGAAATCATTGTTGTTGCACCCACACTTGATTGCCCTATTATCCTTTTGAAATCTCCAACCTTTCCGGAGAATTTTGCTCTTATCAAGGCTCAGTGTGATGGGTTGCATCTATCTTATCATCCTAAAAACCGTGTTGAAAACAATACACGTGTGGTTGTAGGTCATGAACAACATGATTTATGTGATAGTCATATTCTTGATGTTTTTCATGATGCTACTGAAAATTACTTTGATAGAGGAAAGTTTGGTTGTAGAAACTTCCATGTTACAAAAACACCTCTCTTCATGTTGAAAGTTTTGAAGTTGTTCTTGTTATACCTTCCTATGCATGTCACTTTGTGCTTCTTTGATTTATTTTCTTACAAGATGCCTATGCATAGGAAGTGGGTTAGGCTTAAATGTGTTTCACATTTTCTTCTTGATGCTCTCTTTTTCTTCAAAATTCTTATTCTTGTGAGAGCATCTTCCATAATCTTTAAGCCTAGCTAAAGGCATAAAAGAAAGCGCTTTCTTGAGGCAGCCTGCAACGAATTTAGGTTTTTATTTTTGCTTTTGTTGTGTATTGATGTTTGTTACTACTGTAGCAACATCATTGTATCTTTATTTTTCAGCTTTGTGCCAAGTTATAGCCTCTTATGATAAGGGAAGTAAAAGTTGTGACATGCTGTCCAGAAAACAGATTCTGTCCCTGGACAGAAAAATCGAATAAAATCACCAAATCATCTTTTTGATCTGAATTTTTTTGACACCATGCTCTATAAAATTTTGAAACTTTCGTATGTTCTGAGTTTTTTGATTTGAGTTGCAGAAGTGCCCCGAAAAAATTCTCTACTATCTGCTGTTCTGTTTTTCACAAATTCTGCCACGTTTTGCCTCTCTTCACTTTTGCAAACCTTAAGCTTGCTTTTTATTTGCAAAAACTTTTTGGCACTCTTGAGAAACAGTATATCTTCAAGAATATATTTATATCAAGTGGGGAAAAAAAAATTTATTAAGGGTACTAACCTCTCTAATCAGCTTATGATTAGTTATGTATGAAGGGAGTTTTCAAGTGTGCGATGGAAGATGATGAAAGAAGATCCAGGAGTGTCAAGCGCTCAAGTTTGGGGATGCCCCCATGTATCCCCAATAAATATTACGGGAGACTCAAGCGTCTAAGCTTGGGGATGCCCCCGTGTATCCCCTTCTCCATCAACAATCATCAGTTCGTCCTTCGTCTCACTATATTTTTATCACTTCATGCGTTATGTGCTATGCTTGGAGCGTCTCGCTCTTAGGTTTTATTTTTAGTTTTCTTTAGCTTTGATTGCTTTTCATAACAAGTTAGATCCCTTCTTACTTTGTGTGGGAGAGAAGCATGCTCCACTTTCAAAATCTAGAACACATCATAGGATTTTTCCTGCATATCTTTTTGCTGTTGTGTGTTCATTATCTTTTCGTAGCTACTACCATGTTTAGTTTTAGTCTTAGTTTGTCTTTAGGAAGAGCCTTGGATTTTGTTTAGTCTGTTGCTGGAACTCTTTTTAGTTTTCATGTTTATCTTGTTAAAGAGAGTTGGTTGTTGCACTGAGTTGTGTCTTGTCTTGAAAGTAGGTAATTGAGGTTGCTATTTAATTCTAGTAGTAACTTGCAATAGTTTTGAGGTATTGTTGTGAGTAATGTTTGAACTTTTGGTGTCAAGAGCTCTAGCCTATTAGTGATAGGTGTTTTATTTTGGGCAATCCATGTTTATTTTCAAAACCTACAAACCCAGTTGAGAACTCTAGCTACTACTTGGATGGATCACTAATCTTTGGAGGGATCGAATATTAAAGTACACTCACGTACCATGAGTCGAGGATGCCCAAGGATAACCAAACCCCCATACACTCCTCCTCGGGGTACTTGTCTCTTTGTGAACCTCCTTATTAGATTGAGAGTTACCGATAATAAGTGCATGAGTTCTTCGGACTAATGTAAGTATTGAAAGTTGACACTTCCACCTTCCCATATTTTGCTAGCCTCTTCCGTGCCGTTCATTGCCTTCTTCTCACTCCGAGAGTTGGTGTCCACCTTCGCCGGTACATCCAAACCCTTGGCATGATACGCTCTGTCATCATAAACCTCCTTATATCTTTCCTCAAAACAGCCACCATACCTACCTATCAAGGCATTTCCATAGCCTTTCCGAGATATATTGCCATGCAACATCCACCTCTTCATGACTTGATCTTCATGTCATACATGTTCCTGCTACACTAGCAGCGACATACATTGCATACATCATGATAGTTACATCTTCTTTATGATTTTGAGTACCTTGTAAAGTGTGAAAGATCTCCTTTACCTTCTTGTAAAATAGAGTGTTTCCCTTAAGTGAGGAAAAGATCCCAAAGTGGACACAATAAAAGATCCCAAAGAGGACAAATGAGAGTTGAATAGAAAGAGCCATTGAGGCCACAAAAAAATAGAAAAAAATAGAAAAAAAGAAAAAATAAATAAAAAGAGAGAAAGGGGCAACACTACTATCCTTTTGAGAGATCCACACTAGTACTCCCTTTATATCCTTGTACTCCATAGAGATGATCATTATGCATATAGCTATGTGGGGACCTTCACACTATAGAACTTGGCTTGCATATTCCAAAGATGAGCCTCCTCAAACGAGCTCTAGGTCTTCATGAGCGAGCAAGTTATATGCACCCCCACTAGTTTCATTGGAGAGATTCCTAGCTCGTATGTGCATCCGTTGCATGGCAATCCCTACTCCTCACATCATATCTGTCATTTGGCATCTCTTGCCTATGATTGTCCTCATTGATGTGAGCCTTTCTCCTCCTTTTTGTCTTCCTCCTCCGTATTCCTCCCTTTGCCATCATAAGTGTCAACTCTCGTGCCTACGCTCATCCATTGCATGAGTGATCAAAATATTGAAAAATGAGTGGATCAAATTGACTTGTACCTGGCTAGTGGTCTGGGGACGAGTCAAGATAAGATTCCAGAAAAAGACCAAGTGTGAAACTTTAGTAGATTGAGTTCTCAACAAATAAATTTTTTTTCTCGTATTCCCTATCCCCCTTCTTGCACGCAAACACCATTTGGAGACATTCGAGTCACGGATAGCGAGAGCTCTTGCACCTAATGTTCTTTTGTTACTTCTTTCAATGCTAATATAGACTCTTGCATGTTATGACTTGAATTGAATCTCTAGCCTTGATTGCTTTATTTTTCAAAGTTCCTATATGGTTGCTAGCATGTCACCACAGAAATTATGCTGTTATCATTTACCTACTCGAGGACGAGCGGGAATTAAGCTTGGGGATGTTGATACGTCCAAAACGTATCTATAATTTCTGCTTGCTCCATGCATGTTTTGTGTGATATTGTTGTGATCTAGATACACTTTCATACACTTTTGATCATATTTGGACTAACCTATTAACTCACTGCACCACAGTGCAAGTTCCTGTTTTCTGTTGTTTTTCTATTTCAGTTTCCCCCATATAAAAAGTGCACCAAAAATTCGGGAAAATTCAGATAAAAAATCAGCGTGAAGTAACCTTCCGGAAAAACCTGGGTGGGGCCAGAGGGCCACCACCAGGGGCCCAGGCGCTCTGGTGGCGCGCCATAGGGATTGGCCGCGCCAGGGGGGCACCTGGACCCCTGGTGGCCCCCCTGGCTGCCGCCCTTCGCCTATATATTCTCCGTCACGGGAAACTTCCGAGAACAGAACCCTTTTTCGCGATCTCTCCTCTGTTCCGCCGCCGCCGCGCTTCCGAGATCGGGAGCACCAGAAGACCTCTTCCCGGCACCCTACCGGAGGTAGGGCCGACCTCCGGGAGTATCCTCTCCACCATGGATGCTTCCCGGATGTCTTGTGAGTAGTTTTCCTTGGACCATGGGTCCGTGATCAGTAGCTATGTGATGTTCTCCTCCCCTCTTTGTTCTTCATGGTTTAGACCTCGTGAGATGCCCTACATGATCGAGGCACTTTTGTAATCTTTCTGATATTGCTATGATGAGTTTGATGGGATCTGATGAATTATGAGATTATGTTCAGATTGTGATTGAGTAATATATTTGGTTCTTATCTCTTATATTTTTGTTCCTAAGTAATTCTTGCATGTTCTCCGTTGCTGTTAATTTTTTGGCCAAGTAGTAGGTAGTAACCCCAAGAGGGAACGTTATGCTCGATTGTGGGTTCATGCCCCCCGATGACACGCTTGAGTGACAGAAACGTGAGTCTAGGGGATGTGTTGTTGCCACAAGGGGGAAAACAACGGTGCTTGTAACCGCGGTTGCAAGGATTGTTTACTTTACGCAAAGTGCTTTTTAATGCAGTTGTCTGTTGCTTTGGGTTTACACTTTGGGTGGGGCTCGCAACTTAATACCAGCGAGATGTTCTGGATAGATATCTCAAGGTGGATGATTAGTAGTAGATGCAGTACGATTTCGGTCTACTTATTTTGGCGTACTGCCCGTGCTTTTGAGCCTCTTCCTTTCTTTTGTAGCATAGTTAGCATTGCGATGCGTTCATAATCCTGTCAATTGCCCTTCTGTAATTTGTTCACCTCGCATAGCAGTTTTATCGTCTTTTGGGAGAGAGACATAACTAGTGAACATCACGTATCCCGGTCCATATCCTCATCACTGTTTACACGCTCATTTAATTTTCTGCTTTTACTTTCAATTGCTATCATTATCCCGTGTGTTTGATCCTTTGTGAACAACAAGACCGGAGAGATTGACAACCTCTCTGAACTTCGTTGGGAACAAAGTTATTTGTGTCTGTGTGCAGGTCCGCGTCAGTTGCGCCGCTGACACCTACTTATCATCTCCGGAGTCCTATTGGAGACAAACCTTGGTATCTTTACTCAGGGAAATTTGCTGCTGTGCTACATCACGCCTTCCACTTTGGGCTCACCAACGAAGGGCGAGAAATCACTATCATTACCTTGCACATCAGTGGCCACACTGCTGTATCGATCAATGGGGTGCCAACCCAGTTTTTTCCGAATGGTCGGGGCCTCAGGCAAGGTGACCCTATTTCTCCTATTCTTTTCAATTTTGTTGCTGATGCGTTAGCTAGTATTCTTTGCCAGGCGGTGGCCCATAATCACCTCGCTCTGGTGGCTTCTAACCTTATCCCTGATGGAGTCACGCACCTTCAGTATGCGGGTGACACCATCATCATGATCCAGAACACGGAGTTGGGGCTCCTTAATCTAAAGTTTATCCTTCTTTGCTTTGAGGCTATGTCTGGGCTTAAGATTAATTTTGCGAAGAGTGAACTCCTTTATTTGGGTTGTTCTGATCAGGAGGCTCAGAGAATTGCGCACCTGATGAATTTCCAGCTAGGTTCTTTCCCTTTTAAGTATCTGGGCATTCCTATTGCCCCGTCGGTCATCTCGTCTAAAGATCTGGCTCCTATTGTTCTTAAAGTGGGGAATAGGGTGATGCTTTGGAGAGGCCGTCATCATTCGCAAGCGGCGAAAGTGTTTCTGATCAGTGCTTGTCTTTCTTCTCTTCCCATGTTCACGATGGGTTTCTATAGGCTGCCGAATATCTCTCATTCTGAGATTGATAATCATAGGCGCAATTTCTTTTGGAACGCTGCCGATAACAAGCGTAAGTACCGTATGGTGAAGTGGAATCTGATTTTTCGCCATAAGAAGGTTGGGGGCCTGGGTATTCTAAAAACTTCCATCATGAATGAGTGTCTGATGGTTAAGTGGTGGTGGCGAATTGCTTCTGTCTTGAACGATTCGGCTCCTAACCCTTTGTGGTTCAAGTGCCTTGAGGGCAAGTACTTCCCTCGGTCATCCCCTTTCTTGGCTCCTGCTGCAGATGGCTCGCAGCTTTGGCGCTCAATTTGCAAAGTTCGGGAGCTTTTCCTTTCCCACGCCAACTTCTCTGTACGCAATGGGAAATCAATTCGGTTCTGGCGTGACCTTTGGCACCCGGAGGGTAGGCTGTCCTCGTTGTTTCCCGCTTTGTTTTCCTATGTCTCTTCCCCTGATATTTCTATTGTGGACCTTGCGGCAAACCGTTGGGACCTGGAGTTTCGACGTTCTCTTTCTCCTGTAGAGTTGCTAGACTGGCAACGTCTTTTTGGCATGCTACCGTCGCTCTCGGATGAAGAAGATGTGATCTCTTGGACCTTATTTGCCTCGTCCAAATTCTCTGTTGAGTCTCTGTATGCCACACTTGTGGGCGGTCATCGATCGGGATTGTTTTCTCTGATTTGGCGGGCTAGGGTGCCCCCAAAAATTAAGATCTTTATGTGTCAAGCTTTTCGGGGAAAACTACCAGCTTCGGATCATATTTTTAAACGGAAGGGTATTACCTCGGATGCTTGTTGTCTTTGTCATAACCCTGAGGATACATGGCACATTTTCTTTCGTTGCCATTTGGCAGTTTTCTTGTGGAGCTGTGTTCGATCTTGGCTTGGGGTGTCGTGGCACCCGTCCTCGTTTGAGGATGTGCGCAGATTGGCTAAGTCCTTGTCTGCCTCTTCTCGAAGAATCTTTTGGACTGTTTTTCTTCCTTTTTGTTGGGTTCTTTGGACAACACGCAATAAGTTTACTATTGAAAAGGAATTTCCCAGATGCCCTGCTGACTGTTTGTTCAAAACGGCTGCGTTTCTCCAGAGTTGAATCCCGCTGCTTAGACAAGAAGACAGGGAGGAGATGAAGGGCGTCATCAATCGCATCAAAGATTTGGTCAAGCCTCTCCTACCTCAACGTGTGCCATCCTCTGTTGCAGATCATTAAGTAGTGCCCTTTTGTAGTTGCCAGGTGGTGGTTCTATGTTAGCTGGTGGTTAACTGTTATCTCTGTTGGCTCGCTGGTGGTGGCCTGCGGGCCGGTTTATTGTAAGCTGGTGTGCTGTACCTCTGAACTTTTCGTACGTTGCCTTATGGCTTTATTTATAAAGTCGGGCCTAGCCTTTTATCTAAAAAAAATTCGGCCCAATCGGAGTTCGGATGCTCCCTGGAGCCCCGAAATACCGAAGACGTAATCTGGATGACGGGAATACGAGAGTCTATGTTGAGAGAGGAAACCTAGGTCAAAGGGCACCACGAAATTTCCTCCCCCTTGGCAGCCGTCTTGAGGGGGAGATCAATCTCCACAGCAGCACCATCTCCAAGGAAGAAGAAGGGGCAAGGGCCGTGGCCACCGTCGTGGCCGTGGGTGTCGCCGTGGCCGCCGCCGCCGTTTCCTTCATCTCCTCCAGGCTGCACCTCTCCATCAACAACTCTCTCTCTCTCTCACCATGTCCATATGTGGTCAATTCTCTCTCCCATGATGTGATCTTCATTGTCATCATAGGCTATGTTAATCTAGGATGATCCCATGATATTTCCCCTACCTCTATGTATTAGATTGATGTACTCACTTGATCTTATCTAGTATTATCCCCGAGACCATGGTGACAGCGGTTTATTGGACATGAGATAGAAGAATATTTTCATGAGTGATTTCCTCTTTTGTGTGTTGATTTAAGATTGAGAGTCTCTTAGTGCTTGTCTTTGACTATCCTTGAGATATGTTGTGGTGATTGTGGTACTCTCTTTGGATGGCTGCGGTGACATTGGGAAATCCATACATTGAGAACTATGAACTTTGAGCTGTGCTTTTGTAGCCCTACATAATTCTCGTCCTCTCTTGACCACAAAGGAATGACCTCCGAGTGCGTCTACATTGCATGTTTTATGGGAAATATCATGTGATTAGACTATGTTAATGTTGTTGGGAGTTGCCACTAGTGAAAGTATGAAGCCTAGGCCTTGTTTCCACCATTGCAATACCGTTTGTGCTCACGTTTGCCACATGTTTGCTTGGTGCACTTTTTATTATAGATTTATATTACTTTGTTTTGCCGCACCTATCACCCATATTTACCATTTCTTCGCCGAACTAGTGCACCTATACAACTCCTACTTGTATTAGGTGTGTTGGGGACACAAGAGACTTCTTGTATCTTAATTGCAGGGTTGCTTGAGAGAGACCATCTTCAACATCTACTTCCCTGAGTTCGATAAATCTTAGGTCATCCACTTGAGGGAAATTGTTGCTGTCCTACAAACCTCTGTGCTTGGAGGCCCAACATAGTTTAAAAGAATAGAAGCGTGCGTAGACATCAACTACTTGGCCAATCCGCCTTTAAAATCAACTCTTTGTTTTTAATCTCTACTCCTAAAGAGGGGAGTTGGGGAGTTGGTAGGCCAATACCCGTGCTTTTTTCCATCTCACCTCTCACCACCCCTCGCACTCGATTTTTCTCCGGCTCATTATAAAAGAAAACTCCACTAAAAATCGTGCGGTGCAACTCTTTCAATAGTTACATCCTAATTTGTCTCCCAAAAAAGGAAGATGTCTTGATTTGACACCCAAAAGCAAGAATGCTTTGATTTGTCTCCCAGAAAATGGAGGCGCCTTGATTTGGCTTCTAAAAATATAAATGTCTTGATTTGGCTTCCAAAAACAAGGTTGCGCCTTTTAAAAACACGGACGCCTTAATTTGGCTTCTAAAAATATAAATGTCTTGATTTGGCTTCCAAAAACAAGGTTGCGCCTTTTAAAAACACGGACGCCTTAATTTGGCTTCCAAAAACGAGGAGGCGCATGTGACCACGCCGCCCCTCAGAACATTCACTGAAAGCGCCCTCTCGCTTTCTCCGCTCATTCATCATCCCGAAGGGAGCACGCACAGCGCCTGCAAGGGTCGCATGCTCTATGGATTCGTTTCTAATCTCAAAGGAGTTGGTAGTTCGATATCTACGATTTTTCTTCACCTTCACGTTTTTTTGTCTCCATGTCCCACCACCCCATTCCACTTGCTTATTTTCTCTTTTTAGGGCAGGCGGATGTGTGGGCAACCAGAACCAATGCGGTCAGAGTATGCTTTTCGGTCACCCGTTTGCATTAAAGCGGTGTAGTCCCTTCGGTGTTGTTCCGTCACGCATTAAACCAGAACACGCACACGAAGAATGGCGCTCTGACCAGCATTGAACCATTGCCAACCCTGCAGTGTCTTCCCGTCACATCTCTCCAGCAATGAACGCTCGATGTAGAACGAAGATCTTGACGATAATGTTCAATCGCGTCTCTTCGGCGGCATTGGACGCACACGGATAAAACTATAGTCAACATAAAATTTACGGCAATCTGTTGAAACCAGTTTTTGGCACGAAAATATTCATATACAAGATGGCCTCAAATGAAGAAGTGCTCTACATGAAAAAGTTGGGTATTGTCGATATGAACATCTTTGTAGTTCGAGCCATCGCCATCCGATGCCATCTTGAAGGCCAAAAGTATGTTTGAAGCAGTAATATCATGACATTCGAAGCACTATTTTACCAATTAGGCCTTCAAGACATCATCAAATAGAAAAATATTCTGCATGGAGCGGCTTGGTCTTGTCGAAGAGGTCGATTTTGATATTTGAAATGTCCAAATCCGAGTTCGTATGAAGAAGTTACGGCCAAAACAGTGGTGCACTGTAAAGTCAGTCCGGACCGTCCGGGATTAGACCTCGGACGTCCGGATAATTACGACCCGAGGCGGTTTTTTTCCGGACCGTCCGGCCTGGGGGCCGGATCGTCCGGGCCGAGGTCGGAAGCCCGGATCGTCCGAATAAATGCGATCCGAGGCCAGTTTTTCGCCATAATTATCCGGACCGTCCGGCCTATGGTCCGGACCGTCCCGGATGACCGCGAGGAGTCTGATTTTGCTCAGGATTTTGATATATTAAACGCGAAAAGGACTCGTTTTCTTGCAAGGAAAATCCAACCCCCTCATATATAGATGAGTTTACGGCCGATTGAAACAACACAATCGAACAAATATATCTACACTTCCAAACCCTAATTTTATCTCTCTCCCTTGTATCTTTCTTCTCGTTCTTCGTTCGTTCTTGTTCTTGCAGGGCAACGATCCACGAGGTTCTAGGGGCGATTAGGTCGACCTAGGGCAGCTCATAGCCGCTATGCTCCCTCCCGGGAGTGTGGGGTCTCGGGTCTACAAAAGCGCCCGCCGGATTTCTTGCGTACCGCGCTTTCGGGCGGGTCTTTTTCGACGTGAGTTTCGGTGTATCACCCCCAGCGTCGAGGGTACACGTGACGTATTCGTGTGTCAACACAATCGCTTCGTACATGCAGAAGATTTTAGGTGGAACGGAGGTATCAAATGCATGTGGCGACTATCTAAATGTCGGCAGAGATTACCTTGATTTGCTTTCAATTTGTGAAAGAATAGACACAAACTGATTCACAAACAAATACAGATGTATTGCATGACAAAACACATTTAAACCATCAAATCCAGTCATTTACAAAAGGATTGAAGATATTTAATTGGGACAATTGCATTTCTACCTCTAATTTGAACCCACTACTCAAATTTACCCATAATTTCAAAGTGTGCTTAAATTTGCTCCATCTCCGTTAAGTCTCTACTCAGAAATGCCCTTCCGTACAATTTCTGTCCAGTCAAAGGCCATTGACCTTCAGAGGCCTCTGTGTACTGTAGCAGACAAAAAAATGCTACAGTACCGACGAAAACTGTACGGAAGGGCATTTATTAGTAGTGATTTAACGGCGAAGGGGCAAATTTGAGCACACTATAAAATTACAGGTAAATTTGAGTAGTGACTTCAAATTAAGGGTAAAAATATAATTGTCCCTATTTAATTTAGACCCGTTTCGGAAAGAAGAAGCAGCGGACATCACCACGCCGGGGGCGGAGGGAGGCAGCCGCGCCGCCGTCCGATGAAAGGGGAAAGCTGACAGCACGAATATATGTGCGGACGTCATATACGACACGCAACAGCCGGGCGCGGCTCTCACCAAGCGTATGAGCAAGATTTGTAAGAGCCGGCAGCCAAGCAAAACTCGCTCTGCAACCCATATTTGCGTGGATCAACGCTCTGCTTGTTCTGGTACACGTATAGTTCTTTGCTGGATTAACAATCCGTGTCTTAGTCCATACCCAATCATTCACAAGCTAGTATCAAACCAAGTACAGTACTCCTTTCAGCTGAAAATACTTATCGCTTTTTAATTCTAGATACATACGTCCATTTAAACGATAAATAATTTTTATTAGAAAAAGTATTATATTTCTTTTTGCTTGATCATTATTTTTTCGTTTTGAACTGTTTGCTTGATCACTACTGAAAAGCAACACACAGGCCAAATCTGGTCGTTAATGAAGGCAGTAATACTTAATGGTTAACTTTTTCTTGGTGTCTTTCCATATTTGAGGACATTACCATCATTTATACGTTTAGTTCGTTGCATGGTTTAAACACTATATAGTATGATTCCTTGCACATTAAATATACGGAAATGATACGCATCGCACGTGCGGGCGACCCATCTCTGCCCGAACGCTATAGCGACCGTTAGATCTGGCGCACTAATCGCGACGCGGGAGCGACGTCGACGTCAGCATCCGGCGAGCGTTCGGGCGCCCCTCCCCGCCTGAACGGCGACGACCGGTTACTCCACTTCCCATCCCCACGTCTTCTCCCCACTCGCGCGCAGTTTCCTTTAGCACGGGTCCGCTCCATTTGAACTGGGCAGAATGCAGAGGAGGCGGAGGCGATTCCGAGGTGGTTCCGCCGCGAAACACGCCGCCAGCGGTGAAGTCTCCACCTCCATAGCATTGGAAGGTGGGAAAAGGTAAGCCGCAGTTTCCCCTTCTTCCCCCCTCTCTGCTTCCTATGTTTTCTGGCACGCCGACACGTTTGTGTCGCCGCGCTCGGCGGACGCCGGCGGGGACGATGCGTCGCCCCGTTTTTGCATCTCTGTTGAGCACGAATCAGTGGTGGAGGAAGACATCTACACCTAGTAGCCGCATTGCCATTTGATGGGTCGGTTGCCCTAGTTAGCAACCAGCGGTTAAATCCGAATTCCTCATCTGCAGGGGCCTGTTGTTGTTCAAGGGAAGCCCGTAGGGGTTACATCCCCTTTTATGTGTCTCGCATTGTTTTCGACTTTCTATTTGCAGAAATCGCCTTCTAGGCTTTACTGTTTTTTCCATGCTCGTTAGTGATTCGCACCACAAATTTGCCATGCTCATGCCGTGTTGTATTTGTGACTAGCATCCCCCCTGAATTGCCAAGTTGAAGCCTTACAACTTGTTGTCTGTCCCAAAATTGCTATGTAGATGGCCAATTTTTTTCTGACCCTCAATTGCCATGTTCACGGCCTACTGTGTCAAATACTTGAGTACTACGCTGTAAAATTGCCATGTTCAACGCCTATAGGTTATTATCTGTGACAAAATTTCCATGTCCATGGCCTACTGTGTTTACATGGAAAAAAAATCAGAATTGCTATGTCGTAACTATATGTACTTGAGATCTATGGAAATTTCCCATTTCATGTCCTACTTCGTTTTGTTTATCGTTTCCCGTTAAATCACCATGTTCAACGCCTACATTTTTAGTATATCTGTGTGAAAACTGCCATATACACATAATTCATACATTTTTTGCTTTCCTTAATTTCCAATTAATGGCCTACTGCGTTTCGATTATTGCATCCCGTGTATCGCCATTTTATAGCCCTTCAACTAGTTGTCTTCGCCAGCAATTTCCATGTGAATGGAAGTAACTATTACAAAATCTTCATGTCCATGCCCTAATATATTTAGTTTTGGTCATCCTTCAAAATTGCCATGTCTATACGCCTAAGAATATGAGAACTTTAATTTTTTTTGCAATCCTAGTAGTTGATGCATGGCAATTTCAGTTAATGATGCATGGAAATTTGAGTATATGGTACATGGTAATTTCAGTCAATTTTGCATGCAATTTCATTTACTGGTGCATGGAAATTTTATTACAAATGGCATGGCATTTTTTTTTGGTCATCCTTCCTAATTACCATGTCTCTAGGCCTTTCAATATGAGTACTATCCAAAATTTCCATCCTAATTTCTCCTTTGAATCAAATTTCCTATTTTTTTGTAGAATCACGGTGCGATCAAATGACTCCGACGGAGACGATTTAATGGATCCTGATGTTGCTGCTGGGCGGAAGACTGCAAATGAGGTGCGCATGACGTGCAATTTACATTTTCCATCTTCATGTATGATGAACTCTTCGTTTCCTTGTTTCACTCATTGTTTTTTGACTAGTTTTGTTGATCTTCATGCAGAAAGCCCCCCGTAACAGGGGTTCACACAAGATGTTTACGGAGCTCATAAAAGATTTTGATGACCATCAGAAACAGGCTGTCATAGACATGGATATGAAATCTATGCTGGATGTCAAGTGCATCAATCTGGTAAATCTTGTGTGCGAATGGCTTGGTTCAATATACGAACCGAAGTTAAGGGAATTTGTGATTGCTGGCCGCGGGAGGCTACTTTCGATGAAGAATCTATTTTTGAGACTCTAGGTGTCCCGAATTGTACAGTGGTTATGCCGTACCGGGTGGACAGTGATGCGCAACATCGCCTATTCCCGCAGCTGTTCCCTGGCCAAGATTCCATCCCACTGACAAGCATCCTTGCAAAATCAATTGGCCAAATGCGCACTAGTGACGATGTCTTCAAAAGGAAGGTTCTTCTTCTTTTGCTTTCAACTGTATTTGCACCTACCACGTCGACACGGTCAAGTAACAGATGTTTTCCTATACTGGTAGGTCACATATTCTTCTTTATCATTATTTGCGACAATACTTACTTCTTCTTGTCAGTAGATGGTATTTTAAACTTAGTTATTAGTTGATGCATGGCATTTTTAGTTAATGATGCATGGCATTTTCAGTCATTTCTGCATGACAATTTCTCTTACTGCTGCATGGCAATTTTATTACGAACTGCATGGAAATTTCAGTTACTGTTACATGACAATTTTATTACAAACTGCATGACAATTTCAGTTAATGTTGCATGGCAATTTTATTACAAACTGCATGTCAATTTGAGTTAATGTTGCATGTCAATTTTATTACAAACTGCATGGCAATTTTTAGTGGCATCTAACCATTGTTCAATCAGGATAAAATATCTGATGTCAAGAGCATGAACTGGTGTAAATTTATTGCCGAGTTCATTCACGAAGCTTCTTCCAAGAATATGTACCAGAAAGGAAGTCGACTCTACCTAATGGCAAGTTTACCATTTGTTTAGCTACTCTTTTAGTGGGTTTTACTCTGTCTTTGCATTTCTTGTTTATCTTTTCCTCACTTATTGTTCAAACATGTGTACTTTCTTTTTTTACAGCTTATGTATGTTGACAAGCTTGACATCTCGAAGGTTATATTTGGGAATACCGGTCCACCTCGCACTGGACTATTCGCGGTATCTGCTTGGACAAACGAGCAAGTGAAGTTAGAT
Source organism: Bromus sterilis (assembly GCA_950022295.1). Taxonomy (NCBI): domain Eukaryota; kingdom Viridiplantae; phylum Streptophyta; class Magnoliopsida; order Poales; family Poaceae; genus Bromus; species Bromus sterilis. The sequence goes on along the minus strand of OX465596.1, from coordinate 108,745,535 downwards.
CTGAAAGCAGATAGGAAGAGTGAGAGTTCGTACGGCCAATTGCAGGCAAGTCTTCTTAGTTTTCATGATGCTTTATGTGTGCTTTCACATCTATTTTTGATGTATATGTTTTCACATAACCTCTTAATTTGTATTTTGTTTCGTTTCAGCTAATGGCCAGGCATTCCATTGACTAGAGTTCTTTGGTGGGACACAAAATTTCTCAAAGTGGATGGACGTGCACTCGAATCCATCTTGTTAATTGCAGGTAATTTAAGTTGAAAACATTGCCATGCGAATAAAATTGTTTAGTTTTTCGTGTACTTATTTCGATGGAAAATCTAGTTACTTGTGTATGGTGAACTATTTTTCTCAAACTTGTATGCGAAAAAATTATGTGACAATTTTTAACTAGGCAATTTCAGTGAATATTGGATGGTAAATTGAGTTACACATAGATGGCAATTTCTATGATTTTTAACCACAGCTAAGTTTAGACTCCAAATTCATTGCTTGACACACAACCTCATCAATAATTTTCAAAAGCTAATCTGAGCAATTCATAGGTGGTAATTTCATTTCATAGCTTACGACAATTTTGTATGTAAATGCTGAAATCAAACCTTCTACTATTATTATGTTACCTACATTTTCCTTGTTTCTCCATAATTTTCGGTTATGCTACAACATTCTTACCATTTTTTTATGTTCAATTGTTACCAGACGAGGGGTAAAGTGGAGAACCTCATTGAGAATTTTATGTTTGGCATGTCCGGACTTCTTTGTAATCTTGTGCTTGGCTGGACTTCAATGTCCGACGGTGATGGTGATGAAGCAGCAAGGAATTTTGCTGATGCCATAGGTGCTCGTCCAAATCGGCGTACTGGTGGTCGATCGCGTCATGATTACAACATCTCTCAAGAGTTGCCTGACACGCAGGAAGACCCTTTTGGTTTCAATATCGATATGCCTTTTGATGAGTCCCCCAAAGGTTCAGGTGACAATCTCAATGATACCAACCGTGACGTCCCTGCTGCAAGTGAGAAAAGGGCAAAAGAACTCGAGGATGTTCATCAGCCGGATGCTATCAAAAAGCAAAGGGTAGACCCTGTTGCTGCCAGAATGAGGTTTGTTCTACTTGTTTCATTAATTCCTTCTTAAGAAGCTAGTATTTTTGTTGCTTCCAAGTCTTTTTCTAATCGTTCATCCTTTCTTTTGGTTTCTGTTTTCGTAGCGAGGCGACCGCTGGCGGGGTGAAGAAAACCGCTGACGCAACTTGCAGGTCGTCCAAACGTCTCAAAAATGCCTCTATTGCCGCAGATGGTGTTCGTATGGCCACACGATCCTCTCCTTGGGCAGTAACGTCCAACATGGGTGACCCTGTCGATCGACAAGAAAATTTGAAGGCTGGGAAGAGGTACCATTTTTTTTATTTTCAGCTTGTATCTTTTGTAAAACCCCATTTCAATTCAGTTACTGCTACATGGCAATTTTATTACAAAATGCATGGAAATTTCAGTTAATGCTACATGACAATTTTATTAAAAACTGCATGGCAATTTCAGTTAATGCTACATGGAAATTTCATTACAAACTGCATGGCAATTTTATTACAGACAAGGCAATTTTGCATTCACTACTAATTACTTCAATTGAAAAAGATATTTCATGTTACACATTGATATCCTTATGATCATCCACAATTGACATTGTTGTCAATGTTTTTTAGATATACTAAGTGCCAGTTTCTGCTAACTATTGGTCAAATGGCCCATTCTTATAAGTTTGCAATTCATCTTCTTCTTATCATGTGACCTGTTCATCACGTCTATGTTCGTATTGCAGATCAAAGAAGCCAGATACTGTTGTAGTGAAAAAGAATATCCCACTGAAGAAATTGCCCAGAAATCCTGTGGCAACAACCAAATCAAACAAGCAACCCCATGTTGAAGATGCGAAAGCAGCCAGCAATGTAGATGCGTCTAGCTCCGTGGCTGTTGACGGCCCCACCACTGACGCCGCAAAACATGTCACAGCTGGTTTGGGAGGCGGATCTGGCAGCGATGACTCTGTTTCAAGACACACGGAGGAGGTTGTGCCTGTTTTCTGTCAATGAGGGACGCTTTTTCCGTATCCACAATGGCACCTGTTGTCCCCACAGTTGGTTGCATGGAGAGTCAGAGGCTGCCGAGAAGAGGTAAACGTCAGAAGCTACATTTCCACCTGTTTTCCCTGATACTGTCATTCCCACAAATAAGTTGCCGACTGATGACGCGCCAACCACCAATGTCCCAAAGAAGTTGCCTACTTACGGCGTGCCAACCGCCAATGTCCCAAAGAAGTTGCCGAGTGACGGCGTGCCAACCGCCAATGTCCCAAAGAAGTTGTCGACTGATGGCGCGCCGGAAGGCAACAAAACAGATGCTCTCTACGTACCTGCTTCAACCCTATTTCATGAGGGAGTGACTATTGCAATCATTGCCCACACGGAGGAAGCTCATGGTTATTATGTGTGGCGTGCCGCCCCAAGGGCTGTTGCAGCTGACAAGTCTGCCGGTGTCACCGTTCAGGGTACTTCAATTGTATCAACAACATCCACTGTGTGAGAACCCGTAAAAAAAGTTGATGTCTAGTCTTCAGTTTTACCCCCTGTTGCGCAGACAAAAGTGTTGCATCCCGCACAAGGAGATAAAGTTACAGCTGAAGCTATCAAGGTGTCGAGGAAGCCCGACGCGGCGCCTGCCGACCAGCCTACTGCTGGCCCTACTTTGCGGACAACTAAGATTCCAATTGATGTTGGTGTGTCGTACGCGCCATCTCCTCCTTTGATTAAGAATCTTACAACTCAGAAGAAGGCCGCTGAGATCCATGCTAAATCTCCTCCGCTCACTGCCCAAACAAGCGCTCATGGAGTCGTATGTACGTAGAACTATCTCCGTTGGATTCTGCAAATGATCTGACCAGAAATAATAGTTATGTCAGAGAGAGGCATCCTTTGGATTTTACCCCACCAGCTTTCGATCTTGGGTTTGGTAATGATTCAAATGAGGAAGAACCTATGGACGCAATGCCCATCTCCTTTTCTCATCATCAGAGTGAGGAAGTTTTCATTGCGCAACCTAATGTGGAAGGCAGAAAGGTTGTGAAATTTGCAGAGCCTTTAGTGCAAGGTAATATTCATCAGTTTCTGTTGGCAATTTCATTACCTATGACATGGCAAGTTCATTACCTTTGACATGGCAAGTTAGTACCTTTGACATGCCAATTTTAGTTCTTGTCACATGGCAATTTTAGTTCATGTCAGATGGAAAATTTAGTTCATGTCACATGGAAATTTTAATATATTAGACATGGTAATTTTACAATTTTGAGACATGGCAGTTTCAGTAATTGTGCCATGACAATTCTAGTACATGTCACATGGCAATTTTTGTATTTGCGGCATTTCATTTTTAGTACTGGTCCATCCCACCATTTCACTTCACAATATTTGTTTCTACCAATTTCACAGCAACACCATTTGAGGTTTCCCCTTCAACAGAAGAGCAGCTTCGTAATATGGACGAAGACGCTCTGAAAAGGCAATCTTTGCACAAGGAAGAGGCCTCAAGTTCCTCCTCTGACGTTATCAGCAGTGCAATGCCTGGTTCTGTGAAGCAAGCCCGAGTGGTTCAAGCTCCAGCAGTCCAAGAAGATTATGATGTCCCCATTTATAAGGTTACAAGGGAGATGCAGGATTTCTATGATATCGTCAGGCGCTTTGGAGATTTGAGATCTCAGGCCAAGCACATGAAGGAAATCAGAGAGTGATACCAGTTTTCAGCCTTTTTTCCCATTTTAATTCTTTTCCTTTTCTTCTGCACTACATGTACTTTATATATATGCTTTCCAAATCCAGTTCTTGCTTGGACATATTGAAGATTATAGATTGTGCAACAACATTTGTACATGTGGGAGAGCTAGCGAACGCCACGAAGCCAACTAGCAATTTGCAGAAAAATTTGATATCATGTGGCATAGACTACATCAACAAGTGTGTGGAGATAGATCCTGACAAGATCATCATGCCGTTCTCAGTTACGAAGAATCTTTGGGATTCAGGCCAATTCAAATTGACGCTCAAGAAATACGTGAGTTACCTTTTTTCCCACAACAACTATTTATAGGCAACTTTACCCTTCTTTAGATGGCAACTTTACCCTTCTTTAGATGGAAATTTTACCCATTTTTTTTCATGACAATTAGTTGTTCTGTTCCATGGAAATATTCCCCTTCTTGAAATGGCAAAGCATTTTCAGTGTATCACATACGGCATTTTTAGTGTATCACATGGAAATTTTTATTAATCACTAGATTTTACTACATGGTGATTTTAACTCCATATGGCAGTTTCACATAAGTAGAGCTGGCAATTCTACACACATACACACGGAAAATCTGGGATCTCACAGATGGCATTTTCAGTGTATCATAGATGGAAATTCCAGCACTTACTTTATTATAAATTTTATCTGCATTTGGGGACAGTTTCACCTAAGTAGTGGTGGCAATTCTCTACACATACACATGACAATTCTAGTGTCTCAGACATGGAAAATTTAGTGCATCACAGACGGCAATTCTAGTAATTACTATATCATATGTCATGGCAATTTTAACTGCATATGGGTCAGTTTCACATAAGTAGAGGTGGCAATTCTACACGGTAATTATAGTAATTTCTATATTATAAGACATGGCATTTTTAACTGCTTATGGAAGTTTCACTGAAGTAGATGTGCCAATTCTATAAACATACACATGGCGGCAATTTTTCTTATTACTAGATTATATCTTTTGCATTCACTTTTGCATCTGCAAAATTTGTAGCTTGTTAACTTTTATCCTAAAAAAATTCTAACCTTGTAGATCATGTTCGCAATGCACCAAAACCTGGCTCCCGAAGACCTAAATAAAAACTATTGGCATTTCCGCACCATTTTTAAAAATCTGAAGAACCAACTGACGAGTATCAACCTCGGAAAATCCCATGGTCAGGGACCCTGGGTTAGATCGTAGAGAAGGAACAGGTTGGCGATACTCGTCGGCTAACAAGAGAAGCACTTCCTGCTCAATTGTATTTTGCGAGGGGGCGAATACAGTGGAACTCTAGGCGAGTTCGCGCAAGACCGGAGGTGTTGATTGTAGATTGGATGTCCTGAGACGTCCCCCTTCCCAGCCTTTATACACTAGGCTAGGTCTCGGGGAGTCCATCTTAGGTTACAGGTACGATTGCCTAATTCTAGCCTTGTCTTAAACGCCAAGTCTTGACTTCCATATTGATCGCAGACTACTACGTCGGTGCTCAGAGCGGACCAGTTGTGGGTCTGTCGAAGCTTCCAGCGGGCCTTCTGTCTTCGTATGCACCAGGTATCCTCACACGCAGGAGTCGTGGGGTCACCCCCTCGTCAGTAGCCCCCGAGTGCCTGGGGGACTCGAATTCATCCTCATTTTGCTTTCATATGCTCAGCGCGGCTGCGAGTCGCTGGCAGCTTTAGCCATGACAAACGTTTATCTCGAGGGATGCTAAGCTGAAAGGGCCCAAGGTAATTGACTGGTCGAGCCTTGGTGAATTGCGCTAGTGGAAAATACCTCAGTAGCACAATCAAGCCCGTGTCCCTCGACACGAACTTGGGAACGACCGGTGCCTAGCAAAGTTCATGCCGCTGCAGGTCTTACAGGATAAATGCTGCCCGTTCCAGTAAATATCCTTAAAGCGACCGTTATTGGCTCATCTCTCTATCATGCGAGTGATAACCCACAACTGCAGGGTAAGAATAACCCAATTTATAGATTCGACTCAAGGGGAGCCAAAGAATATCCACAAGCTTTGATAGTGGAGTTGTCAATTCCACCGCACCTGAGATACACTTACTTGCAACAAGATATTAGTAGTAAATACGATATGGAGGTGATGATAACAATGGTAATAGTGGTGGTGAAATAGCGACAGTAAAATAGAAAAAGAAAACAACTAGTAACCAGCAGAATTAAAAACACTGTAGGCTAGGGAGATGGATGGTTGGGTGCTGCATGGATAAGATACATCATGTATTTAACTTGGTGCAAGGCACAAAGAAAAGCAATGATCATCTAGGCGTAAATCAAACATCAGGCATGTACCCCACATGTAGTTGTACGTGCTTGCGATAAGAACTTGCACAACATCTTTTGTGCTACCATCCCACTACGAAAGGGGCCAAAAGGAACTTATGGAGATTAAGGTGCTCCTGTCAAAGAGCACCGGAACAAAGCATTAACAATCAATGCATACATGTGAAAGGACATGGATGTCGCCTAGAGGGGGGGGTGAATAGGCGTTTAAAATAATTACGGTTTCGGCTTGAACAAATGCGGAATAAAACTTAACGTTTAATTTGCCAAGCAAGAAACCTAAATAAGCTAAGCTCAACTATGTGCACCAACAACTTATACTAAGCAAGATAAACAACTGTGTGATAGCAAGATATATGACAAGAGCACTATGGCTATCACAAAGTTGGTGCACAAGTAAATAGGTTGTCTAGAAGAACAACCTATGGGACAAGCAATGTACAATAATATGAGCAAGCACAAGATAAACAATGTAATAAGCTTGCTCAAAGTAAAGGTAGAGATAACTGCAAGTGGAGCCTATGGAGACAAGGATTTGTTACCGAAGTTCCTTCTCTTGCGAGAAGTACGTCTCCGTTTGGAGAGGGTGAGGAGCACAATGCTCACACGAAGCGAACGAGGGCCACCCTATTTCTCCTCACGCTCTTACCAATGCAAGATGCCGTGATTCCACTATTAGGACACTTGAGGGCGGTCAACGAACCCGTACAAATGGAAACCCATGGGGGCGGTCACCGAACCCGTACAAATGCTCGGGGCAATCTCCACAACCGAATTGGAGGATCCCGTAGCGTCCCGAAGCTTTCCACCACAATGATTGAGCTTCGTAACAACAAGCCTCTAGTTGCCAACGCACCCACGAGGAACAAGCAGCCATACCAGTAGTAGGAGATACCATAGTGACTTGGCTTTGGGGTGGTTTCTCCGTGGACAATGCCACCTTAAATCGTTTTTTTAGTCTCCATCATTTACTCCCCCTTATTTTAGTAGGCGCCAGTCTTCTTCATCTGGCCGCATTGCATCAATATGGATCAAATAATCCATTGGGTGTACATTCTGAGATGGATAAAATTGCTTCTTACCCTTATTTTTATGTAAAGGATCTTGTAGGTCGGGTAGCTTCTGCTATCTTTTTTTCCATTTGGATTTTTTTTGCTCCTAATGTTTTGGGGCATCCCGACAATTATATACCTGCTAATCCGATGCCCACCCCGCCTCATATTGTGCCGGAATGGTATTTCCTACCGATCCATGCCATTCTTCGCAGTATACCGGACAAAGCGGGAGGTGTAGCCGCAATAGCACCAGTTTTTATATCTCTCTTGGCTTTACCTTTTTTTAAAGAAATGTATGTGCGTAGTTCAGTGCACCAAATGCAACGTCAAGAGCACACGAAGTGCTCAAGTCCCCAACTCTCAAATCCCACCAAAGAAACAAAAGCTATGGAGGAATATGAGAGGAAGAACAAGGAGAACACCAAGAACTCCAAGATCTAGATCCACAAGGTTCCCCTCACTTAGAGGAGACATGGCTTGGTGGAGATGTGGATCTAGACCTCCTCTCTCTTTTCCCTCAAAAAGGAGCAAGAAAATAGGAGGGGAAGAGAGTAAGCAAGCTCAAAGAGGTCAACAATGGGGGGGAAGAACTTGCACAAAACCGGTGGGGACAAAGGAAGAAGAAGACCCCCTTTTATAGTCCCCCACGAATCCAGCCGTTGGGAACCGTTGGCAGCCCACCAACCACGGTACTACCGCTCGGAGAGCGGTACTACCGTGGTGTGGTACTACCGCACCGGGAGCGGTACTACCACCCCCACGGTACTACTGAAGCCCAGTTCCGTTCCCACTACCGCAGAGTCCAGTGGACTTAGGGTAGTGAGTGCGGTACATGACCGCGGTACTACCGTGGCACGGTACTACCGCACTAGGAGCGGTTCTACCGCCCCCACGGTACTACCGGGGGCTAGTACCGTGCCCACTACCGCAAAGTCCAGTGGACTTCCGGTAGTGAGTGCGGTACTCGCCCACGGTACTACCGTGGCACGGTACTACCGCTCCAAGAGCGGTACTACCGCCCTGGCAGAACCAGGGAGCCCAGGCCACGCAACAGATGAACTCCAAATGAAACAGGCAAACCCGGAACTGCCACAACTTCTACAAATGAACTCCGATTAAGGCAAACTCAAGCTTGATGGAAATATTTAGAAGTGGCAAGGGAGAAATGTCAAACAAATAGAGGTGTGAAACCTCTTTATCGAGACGACCCGACAAATCTCCCCCATAGAAAAAACATACGAGAATACGCATATGAAATCCGTTTTTGATGAACAAGAGCTTGTCATGAAGAAGACCACAAACTCCAAAACTCACACGGAGAAAAGCCAATCAAGAACCAATAAAGATGATGCCAAGGATGCAAAAGGTTTGAGCTCTCCACGAACGACTCGGCCTAGCCTATAACACGGTCTCCTAACTACTACCAAGAGACCGGTAAACTAGACACCTAGCTAGTCAAACCTTAGCCTTGCGCATAATCCACTTGAGCTTGATGATGACGATCATGCCCGCCTCAAGTTGGAACATCTTCCTTGATTCCTCCGGCTCGATGACGACTTGTAGATAGCTGCCCCATACTCCATTATGGGTGAGCCTCTTTTAGGCACATCTTCACACGACCATTATCACCAAATGGTCGGCAAGCTCCAAGCATACGATATCTTCGTGATGCTCCTCTTGAACTTGCACACATCACCTTAACCAATCTTTGGATAGTTCCATGAAGAACACCTTGGTCAACACGAAATCTTCATCCTACAACCTTGAAGCCACCACATGATCTTCAAGCGTTGCCTATGGACAAACCTTAAAGTATAACTCAAGGAAACCATTAGTCCATAAAGATTGTCATCAATTACCAAAACCAAACATAAGGGCACATGCCCTTTCAACATGGAATCCTCAAACTATAGTACATCCCCTTTGGTGTCCCAAGCTGTCACCTTTGGGATCGCCGATTCCGGACTATAACAGGTGCATACAACTTGTAGATAGGATGAAGAACACAAATATATTCATCAAACACATAGAGTTCAGATCTGAAAACATGGCACTCGGACCTAAAGTGACAAGCATTAAGAGCAACCACTTGAAGCAAAGATGATAAACAACAATCTAGATGATAGGCAACATGCCCCCAACAATCTGATAAATTATTACATGATCTAGCTCATCCAATCCCTACCATCCCCTTTGCCTACAGCAGGGAATTACTCACACATGGAAGGGGAAGTCATGGAGGGAGGATGGAGTGGTGATGATGATGACGATGGCGATGATATCCCCTCATCGGAGGCCAAAACAGCCTCCAGATTAGCCCTCCCGGAGAAGAACAGAGGGTGGTGGCGGCTCCGCGACGAGAATTGGGAAAACGACTTCTGTTTTGAGGTTTTTCCGTCACGGGAATAAATAGGGGCCTCGGTAGGGCACCAGAGGCGGCCAGAGGGCGCGGCCCCACCTCTGGTCACGCCAGCAAGGCTCCTGGGCCCCCCTGGCTGCCGTCTGGCCCCCCTTCTGGCTCCGGGCTCCTTCTGGTGCGTGGATTTTTTGTTATTTTTCTGGGAATTTTTTGAGATGTCCAAATATCCATTTTCCTGCGCATAATAAAACCATACAGACAGCTCTGCTGAAAACATCGTTAGTCTGGGTTAGTTTCGTCCAAATCATGCAAGAATGAGGGCAAAACAATAGCAAAAGTGTTTGGAAAATTAGATACGTTTGAGACGTATCAACTCCCCCAAGCTTAGCATATTGCTTGTCCTCAAGAAATTCAGTTCAACGAACTGAATGCGACAAAGAAAACTTTGACAAAATAGTTTTCTTCATTAAATGTATATAAGCATGTACTATGAAAAGAGTCTAGAAGGTATTGAAACAATGCTATAAGGACAATGCACGAAGCAATACTTCTTCCATGTGAACAATCACAAACAACTAAAAGTAAATAATATGCTACTGAAAATCAAGACAAGATTATGATGCACATAGCTTGAACATAATAGAGTGGTATCTCGCTAGCCTCCATGAGTGAAGCAAAACATAAATGCAGAAACTCCTCCGGGGGTTTAAAGGAGACTAGAACTAAGAACTTCAGAATAAGTAATACCACAATCATGCAAAAGGCAATGTAGTACGTTGGGCAATGCACATTACAGTCAGAATGACAATTATGCTCTCCTAGTTGGTGCTTTGAAGAAAGAAGGTGGAGACTCTCGAACCGTGGAGTTTGATGGCATGGTTGAAAACCCGTGGCTGGAAGCAAAGACTAAACATGTACCAGAGCTCTTGGTTTTGAAAAACAGAGATAAAAAGGTTTTGGGAGGTGCATGAATCATCAAAAAATGCTAGTAGACAACTCAATCACCTCTTACGCTAGACATGTTTCGAGGAACGGCTCCCAAGATGGGGATGATCACATCCCCTAAATCTCCTTTGTTTATCTCTACCAAAGTTCTCTGATTTCTCATAAACAAAGCGTGAAGGAGGGTTTGTTGGTTGTGATTATCTTTTGTGAGCTGGGCGCACTCATGCCAGTCCCTCCTCGTATTAGGGGTTTGCAAAATAGACATGCAATCCCGGAATGAAACATGTCTAACATAAGAGGTCATGAATCACCTACTACTTCCTCATGAGCTAAAACAGAGGCACAACACAGGAGTGTTTTTGAATAATTTCGAGATGGTACAAGAAAGTCTTTGTTAAGATGGCCGGTAAATACCACATAGGAAGGTATGGTGGACTCATGTGGAACAACTGGTTTCAAGGATTTTGGGTGCACAAGCAGAATTCTTCTTAGTGTGAGCGAAGGCTAGCAAAAGACTGGGAAGCGACCAACTAGAGAGCAATAACAGTCATAATCATGCAGAGCGACAAAGTAACATTGAATTGGGCATGAAAATGATGTAACTATTCTGAAATTCACATATCATCAAGGCATAGTAGACTTTTCAGTCATAAACATGTGTAAGCATGTGCCAAGTCAATCTAAGAATTCTCCAAAGGGAAATACCACTTCAAGATGCCAAACCATGAACAATGCAATGCATGTAAATCATTTCAACAAGAGATTATGTACTCTAGCTTTTTGAGATTAGCCACAAAGAAATCATGAAATACTGGGAAAGCATTGTAAACATAGCACTATGTCGCTACAAGCTGGTCTCTAAATCATAAGTACAAGCATATGTACAAAAGTAGAAACAAATAGAGTTCATACTGGTTTTCCTTGTTGCATCCCTTTCGTCGATCTTCGTCATCACTGCCTTGTCGCTTGCACGATTAAACGTAGGGAAATATAATCAAGTGCAAATGCCATCACGGACTCGAGCTGAACTCTGCAACAAAGCAAACTAAAGAGAGAAAAGAAATCATTTTGTAATTTTCAAAGTTTTAGCGAAAGAAAAAGAAAAGAGAAATCTTTTTGTTGTTTTTGCAAAATAAAAGAACAAAGAAGAACAGGCAAAATCTTCCAAAGATCAAATAAAAATGGATGATACAATGGAAAGGTGAGAAGGGCACGTACTCCCCCAAGCTTAGGCTTTTTGCCTAAGTTTGTAGTAGCTACTGCCCCCAAGAGCCTCCTGCTCCGGGCTAATGGTAAGTCCAGAAGTCATATGAGCCCTCCTGTGCGTACACCGAAGTCCTCGGGTCCTCCCAGGAGGAAGGCCCTGCGCTCCAAGCGGAAGAAGACCCCTCGCCATGCTTGGTGAAGGTCTCTCCCTGGGAAGGTGGGAACTCACCATGCTCCTCCTCATCGGGCACAACCCCCTCCATGGGGTTATGCGGCTAGTAATGACCCATGAACTCATCGAACTGAATCTCGTTGAAGGACCATCCGTTCCTGTGAGTGTTATCAAACAAAAGTGGTGCAGGTAGGCGGATCTCATGAGTAATGGTCCTTTCAAACCTCAAAATATAATCAAGGTTACCAAACTGGGAAGTCATGGTAACAAACTTATGCCTCTTCATAGCCGCAAGATCGAGACATGTGTATGAAAAGGGAACATCATCAGGATGCGAGGTGCGCTCAAGAGACTCAAGGATAAGTGTGGCGTAAACTCCACCATATAAATAGACATTGTTACTGTTCGTAACAAGGCGCCGAGCAATTAAGGCACCCACATTATAATCATTCTTATCAGAGAGGGCGTTCGCATAAATAGAGAAATCTGGTGCAGAACCATTGCTCGTGTTGTCACGAGCTAACACCCCTCTAGCAACAAAATACGCAAAATACCTGAGGTGTGGAAACAGAATGCTGGAAATCTTCGTACGCCGAATGTCGGTCTCCTCCTGGCAACAAAGGGAGTTGAAGAGGGTCCTCAACTCGGAAGGCTGCATGGTCATCTTCGTGGTCTGACCAACGTTCGTCACACCTATTATATCACAAAACTGTGCCAAAGACATGGTGGTGAGATCATTATAAAGTTTGAACTCGACGGTTCCAGCATCATGGTTATAACAAAAACTGTTAACAAAGAAGGAGGTGAGCTTCTTGTATTGTACCACACGACATAAAGCTAGCCGTGTCAAACCTGCATTGGCACAAAGGCCATAAAATTCCTCCTTAATTCCTGCAGCTGTAAGAAAATCATCGCACGTATACATCATTGCGCATGCTAGACTTGTGTCTTCAAACAACTCCAGGGGCACATGATCTTCATTGTAGCTCACCCTAACTTCTGAGGGTGAAGCTGCAGCTCTAGTAACTCGATCGGAGCGCTCGGGCTTCTTCTTCCCAAGCCACCCCTTTGCTTTTCCTAGCAAACTCATTTCTGAAATTTTTGACAATTCACAAAAACAATGATTTAAACAAACATAGTTGAGGCAAACTACTCTACTCACTTACCTAAGGCATAAACTTGCATCAAAACTTGGAAAATAAATTTCTACACATGCTTAAAAGCTCAAATGAACAACACCAAGAGCTACTAAATACTCACTAATGAAGCCACCAATCAAAAATCTAATTGGAGGGGTGGAGGTGTTGCACACCAGGGAGTATTTGTCCAAAATCTCAGCTCAAATTGTTGGCTGTAGAGAGAGATCGAAATTCTGGACGGAGGAGAGCAAGAAAGAAAGTTCCAGGTGCAGAACTTATGTTTTGGGGAGGAAAGAAAGAGAGAGGAAGAAGACTCACCTGAAGGTGGGAACTGTGGGCCCCAGGCACCCTGTGGGCGCGGCCAGGGGGCAGGCCGCGCCAACTGGCCTCCTGGGCCACTGGTGGCCCCCCCTGGTCAGCCCCAAGTGCCTCTGGGTCACTCCCGGCATGGAAATTTTAATTTTATTTTTTCTAGAATTTTTCTGACAACTTCACTGTTGCATATTTTTCGGAGTTCAAAAAGGTGCGAAACTTTCTGAAAACTTGGAGCAGTAATTAGAGTTGTGAAGTTTCAAAAACATATAAACTTGGTACAGCAAGGAGAATAAAATCTAAAAGAAATGCAAACATAACAACCTCTACTTTTTACTTATATAAAACTCATCTAATAGTAAGGTTGATCAAGTCCTACTACCAAACTAGCAATACATAGAGCAAAAAGTTTCACTTACTATGAAGCATTCATGGTGCCTTTACTTTAATGGATATTGTCCCCACCATAATGGTTTTGTATTTGTGGTGCACATGTCAAGGACAATCCCAATCACCAATCTTCACGGTCTCGATATTCTCTATAGAGTTAAGGCCATGCCTCTTGTCCATCTTTTTCGGAAAATACACTGTGTGTTCTTTATCATTGACATTAAAAGTAACATTTCCTTTATTGCAATTAATAATAGCACCTGCGGTGTTAAGAAAAGGTATACCAAGAATAATAGACATGATCCCATCCTCGGGCATGTCAAGCACAACAAAATCAGTAAGGATCAAACAATTAGCAACTTCAACGGGAACATCCTCACAAATACCAATGGGTACGGCTGTTGACTTGTCAGCCATCTGAAGAGAGATATCTGTAGGGATTAGTTTCTCTAAACAAATCCTCTTGTAAAGAGAGAAAGGCATAACACTCACTCCTGCTCCAAGATCACATAAAGCAGTCTTGATATAATTATTTTTTATGGAGCAAGGAATGGTGGGTATACCTGGATCCCCAAGCTTCTCAGGAATCTTGCCACTAAAAGAGTAGTTACCAAGCATAGTAGATATTGCTTCATTAGGAACTTTTTTTATTAGTAACAATATCTTTCATATATCTCGAATAGGGAGGTAACTTAATAGCATCAGTCAAAGGAAGTTGAAGAAAAAGAGGTTTCATCCACTCACAAAACTTATTGTAATGCTCATCTTCTTTAGTTTTGAGAGACTTACCTGGAAAGGGCATGGGTTTCTGTACCCATGGTTCTCTTTCCTCCCATGTCTTCTCGCGATGAATTCTTCTCTAGTATATTTCTTGCATTTGTCGGGTGCTTCTTCTTCTTTAACTTTGGGTGGATCATTCTTTTCACCATCCTTCTCAGGCTCAACACCGTCTTCAGTCTCAGCATCAGAGGTAGATATACTATTTGGATCATCAACATCTTTGTGCTTCTTCTTCTTCTTCGGAGAACTAACAATTTCTTCTTCCTGCATTTGAGAATCTTGCTCGATCCTCTTCGGATGCCCCTCCGGATAGAGAGGATCTTGAGTGCTAGTTCCTCCTCGGGTTTTAATCCCGAAGGCCTGTATATCCTGTTTGGCATTGTTAGCAAGAAAATCTTTTTGCACATTAGAAATTTGTTCAAGATGAGTTTGAACTATATGAAAATGCTTCACAAGACATTTAACATCATTAGCTGTTCTACCTAGAACATCAAGAAAGCTTTTGATAGCAAGGGAATTATAATGCAACTTACTTTGTATCCTCTCATTAAAGTGAATTTTCTTCATAATAAAATTATCAAGCTCATCTAAACATTGATCAGGAGGCTTACCATGAGGGATGTCACTTGCATTGAAATCTAAAAGAGAGTGTACCTCTACCTTAGGAGGGTGAGTGGTAGGCTCACACAACTTCTCAATAGGTGGTAGATTCTTCACGTCTTCATTTTTAATACCCTTCTCTTTAATAGACTTCTTTGCTTCTTGCATATCTTCGGGGCTTAGGACGAGCATGCCCCTATTTTTTGGTGGTGGAGGTGGTTCAGGGACGGACCAATCTTCGTGGTTCTTGGCAATCTTGCCCATTAATTCTTCTGCATCGTCCGGTGTTCTATTCCTAAAAACACAACCAGCACAACTGTCCAAATAGGATCTGGATTCATCAGTTAGACCAGCATAAAATATATCAATTAATTCATTCTTTGGGACTCCATGTCCCGGTCTAGCCTGGATCAGACTGCAATACCTCCCCCAAGCTTTAGGGAGGTTCTCATCCTGCAATTGTTTAAAGTTATAAATTCTTTGTAAAGCAGCATGTTGCATATGAGCAGGAAAGTACTTATCAACAAAAGAGTGAGCTAAGTCTTGTGGACTCCTAATGGAACCACATGGTAGTGTGTCAGACCATGCTTTAGCATCTTCCTTCAAAGAGAAAGGAAAAAGCTTAGTAACATAAAAGTTTCGTATCTTTTCATCCATAGTAAACAGGCCACCCAACTCAGTGAGTTTGGTCAGGTGTGCAATAGCATCATCATTTTCTCTGCCATAAGAGGGGTCAGCTCCAACTATGGATATAAGTGAAAGGTCAACAGAGAAATCATAATCAGGATCATTGATGCATATAGGATACGTAGCAAAAGTAGGATCTGGAGTAAATTTGTTCTTCAAGGAATGCTTCGCTAGTAGCTTCTTTATAGCAGCAGGGTCGGAATCAGCACATTCATTAAGCTCCCTGCATAAATCATCATCAAGTATAACATAATCGTCCTCAAGGAGTCTCTCCTTAAGGCCAGCAAAATCATAAGTTTTTCCAATAGGGGTTTTGGTAACAGGAATTTCAATTCTCGAGAATCGGCCAGCAGCAGCAATCTGTTCTTCGATAAAAGAAACAAGTGAACCAGTAGTTTCAAAGGTAGTAGAAGCATCATCAAAAGTATCGGACATAGTAACAGATTCAGTAGAAGCATCATCTGGTGGAGGTGAAGCAAACTTACTCATAACTGAGGGTGAATCAAGTGTAGCACTGGTGTTCAGAACAGTACCTTTTCTTGTACGGGACGGTAAGATCGGGACCTTGGGGTCTTCTTTCTTACCCATAGTAGATAAATTGCAGAAGGTAAAATACTTCAAGTAGACTTGTGAATAAAGCTATGCTCCCCGGCAACGGCGCCAGAAAACAGGCTTGATAACCCACAACTGCAGGGGATCGAGATAGTCTTCGCGGGTAAGAATAACCCAATTTATAGATTCGACTCAAGGGGAGCCAAAGAATATCCACAAGCTTTGTCAGTGGATTTGTCAATTCCACCGCACCTGAGATACACTTACTTGAAAAAATATATTAGTAGTAACTGCGATATGGAGGTGATGATAACAACG
This sequence comes from Bromus sterilis, assembly GCA_950022295.1. Classification (NCBI taxonomy): domain Eukaryota; kingdom Viridiplantae; phylum Streptophyta; class Magnoliopsida; order Poales; family Poaceae; genus Bromus; species Bromus sterilis. The sequence goes on along the minus strand of OX465596.1, from coordinate 108,728,888 downwards.
GTAATAGTGGTGGTGAAATAGCGACAGTAAAATAGAAAAAGCAAACAACTAGTAACCAGCAGAATTAAAAACACTTTAGGCTAGGGAGATGGATGGTTGGCCGCTGCATGGATAAGATACATCATGTATTTAACTTCGGGCAAGGCACACAGAAAAGCAATGATCATCTAGGCATAAATCAAACATCAGGAATGTAACCCACAGGTAGTTGTACGTGCTTGCAATAAGAACTTGCACAACATCTTTTGTCCTACCATCTCGCTACGAACGGTGCCAAAAGGAACTTATGGAGATTAAGGTACTCCTTTCAAAGAGCACTGGAACAAAGCATTAACAATCAATGGGTACATGGAATCCTCAAACTATAGTCCATCCCCTTTGGTGTCCCAAGCTGTCACCTTTGGGATCGCCGGTTCCGGACTATAACAGGTGCATACAACTTGTAGATAGGATGAAGAACACAAATATATTCATCAAACACATAGAGTTCAGATCTCAAAACATGCAACTCGGGACCAAAGTGACAAGCATTAAGAGCAACAAGTTGAAGCAAAGATGATAAACAACAATCTAGATGATAGGCAACATGCCCCCAACAATCTGATAAATTATTACATGATCTAGCTCATCCAATCCCTACCATCCCCTTTGTCTACAACAGGGAATTACTCACACATGGAAGGAGAAGTCATGGAGGGAGGATGGAGTGGTGATGATGATGACGATGGCGATGATCTCCACTCACCTGAGGCCAAAAAAGCCTCGAGATTCGCCCTCCCGGAGAAGAACAGAGGGTGGCGGCGGCTCCGCGATGAGAATTGGGAAAACGACTTCTCTTTCGGGATTTTTTTGTCACGGGAAGAAATAGGGGCCTCGGTAGGGCACCAGAGGAGGGGGCAGTCGTCCAGGCGGTCAGAGGGCGCGGCCACACCCCTGGCTGCCCTCTGGCCCCCCTTCTGGCTCCGGGCTCCTTCGGGTGCGTGGATTTTTTGGTATTTTTCTGGGAATTTTCTGAGATGTCCAAAAATCAATTTTCCTGCGCACAATAAAACCATACAGACAGCTCTGCTCAAAACATCGTTAGTCCGGGTTAGTTTCGTCCAAATCATGCAAGAACGAGGGCAAAACAATAGCAAAAGTGTTTGGAAAAGTAGATACGTTTGAGATGTATGAGCGAGCGCATGGAAAACATCGGGAATGAAGTCGCGCTGTGGACGTCCCGGCCCGACCGTCTGCGCAGCGGGGTCCTACCTACGTGCTAAGCTTGCGTGGCATCTGGGTACAACAAGTCGCAGCCCAGGCATCTTTTTTTATAGAGGCGCGGAGCCTAATTAGAGATGCACCCACTTGGAAAAAACGATAAAGCGAGCTATTAGTAGTCACTCTCGGAGCTTTTGCGAACTCAGGCGAGGAAAATAAGAATGTGCCCACTCGGAAAGTCGTCGAGTGTGCGAGTAGATTATATTGCCGAATTCTTGTTGAGTCTTTGCGAGTGGTGAATCGAATGCTTTGCTGTCTTCGGGATGAGGGAGCACCCGACCTCTGAAAGTGCGTCGTCTCTGCTAGTGCGAGTGATCACTCGAGCACGTGTTTTCCTTCTGGGTGAGGGAGCACCCAAAACTTAGTAGATGCCGTGATTACAATTGGTGCGAGTGGCCACTCGAGCACGTCTTTGCCTTCTGGGTGAGGGAGCACCCGAACTCTCAAGATTTTTAGATCTTACTCTGTTTTAATAAAGGTACTCCCGATGGGAGTAAAAGATTTTAGAATCAGAATATTTTGGCACCAAGAGATAGGTAGCCTTTGCCTGTTTTTTCCAATTTCTTTTATCTTGATCCGTCCTTCTTGAGATGTCACGTTGATAGGAATTGTCATGCTATTTGGTGACCTATGATGATGCTTGGTCTTCGATCCGTCTCGACTTCTGGCCAGTCATAATGACGACTTGGATGCCGTGCTACTTGGTGCCCGTTGGATTTCCATGGCGTGTGTGGGAAACATGTGAGAGTTGACGTGTCCTTTAAATATTGCTGACCATGTGAAGGCATCTTGTCTTGGAATTCGTAACGCCTGGCGTTTTTGGTCTTTGATTTAATGATGGTGCCGCCTGGGCTTCTGCATCTTTTCCTGGTTTGCCGTTGGATTGTGCTATAAATACCTCCTATAGTTTGCCTGACCCTGGTATCCATTCTTCGTACTTCTCTTTCATTTCTTCTTCTTCTTCCTATGGCTCCAAGGCGTGGTGCCGTTCCGGCTGGTCGAGGCCGTGGCCGGCGTGGTCGTGGTGGCCGTACACCTCGCTCTTCACGTGATGGTCGGCGTGAGGCTGCGATGACGCCTTCTTCCTCTTGCGCGGAAGAAGGTGTCTGGGGCTACGACTTCCTTCTATGTGTTCTTAGTCGCACCGCTACTCGGATCCCTCTTCCATTCTCATTTTCCTCCATGATTTCTGAGCTTAATCTGAGGGGTCTGGGCTCCGGCTTCAAGGGTGTGCTCGATCTCCTGCTTGGGTGGAGCTTTCTATTGATAGCTCCTTCCTAATTTTTCTTGATTCTGGCTAAAGGTCGTTTTCCCGGTGGCTAAACTTGCGCGATGGGGATAGTCTTTTCTGTCGTTTTGATGGTGAAGATACTCTCATTGTTCGTGCATTTGATGCTGGTGGCAATCGTCTGGATCCATTCTGGAAGGAAACAAGCAGTGATAGTTCTGGTGGATCGAGGGGTGTTTCTCCTGCTTCTCCTGTGGCTTCATCTTCTGCCGACTCCTCGGCTGGTGGTTCTTGCTCTTATAGTTCTAGAGATGATCTCGACGTCAAGCCAGTCATCAAGTGGGCGCGTCAGTAGGCGAGGAACCTTGTAGAACTGGAGGGCGACGACTTGCTTCTTCGCAGGCTTAGTTATTACTTTGTCTGTGGTGATGCTCGTCAGGTTATGGGACGAAAGTGTCAATTATCTCAGCATGAGCACACATGTAGAAGTCATAATTCCTTGGGATTAATTGTATTGTAATCCTTCTGGTAGCTGCTCGAGTGCTTTGTAATGAGAAATTGTCTTCGACTCCTTTGTAATGGGAAATTTTCTTCGACTCCTTTGTAATGGGAAATTGTCTTTGACTCCTTTGTAATGGGAAATTGTCTTCGACTCCTTTGTAATGAAAAATTGTCTTCGACTCCTTTGTAACAAAAAATTGTCTTCGAATCCTTTGTAATGAGAAATTGTCTTCGACTCCTTTGTTTAGGTTTGTCGGGTGCGCGGAAGCGCTCCCGATGGGAGTAGCCCCCGAGGCTACGTTTGATTTGTAGAATCAGACGTAGGCTGTGAGCTTTTATTCACCCGGACAGTCCTTTCTTGTAGCTGCTTAGTTGTTCCAAATTTTCATCGGGTGCGCGGCAGCACTCCCGATGGGAGTAGCCCCCGAGTCTTTAGGTGATCATTTGTGATCATATGAAGACTAAGGAATTTCTCTGTCTTGCTTTGTCCTTATCTTTAAAACGCGCCTGAAAAAGTTCTGAGTTGGGTATATGAGTGAAGTGATGTCTTTTCGGGGGGAATTTGTGTTTGAGCTCCTGAATCTTTGCTTTTGTGGCTGTGTAAGAAGAATATGCCATCCGTTGGGGGGAGTATGCGGTCTAGCCCCCGAGTGTTTTTAGGTAGCGTTGCGTAAGTGAAGATAGCGTCTCTCGGAGGGAGTTTGTTCTTCGATCCCCCGAGTGCTTTTATGTAGCGTCGCGTAAGCGAAAATAACGTCTCTCAGGGGGAGTTTGTGCTTGAGCCCCTGAGTGCTTTTATGTAGCATCGCGTAAGAGAAGATAGCGTCTCTCGGGGGGAGTTTGTGCTCGAGCCCCCGAGTGATTTTATGTAGCGTCGCGTAAGCGAAGATAGCGTCTCTCGGGTTGAGTTTGTGCTCGAGCCCCCGAGTGCTTTTATGTAGCGTCGCGTAAGTGAAGATAGCGTCTCTCGGGGGGGGGGGGAGTTTGTGCTCGAGCCCCCGAGTGCTTTTATGTGGCATCGCATAAGCGAAGATAGCGTCTCTCGGGGGGAGTTTGTGCTCGAGCCCCCGAGTGCTTTAGTGCTATTATTTGGGAAACACCTTTTATTGCTTCGAGTTTTTTACATGAGCTGTCGATCGGTGCTGCTGACGATACTCCTGGTGGTGTCTATGGGTAGGCTATGGGTGGAACAGGCGCAAGTTTGCCACGTTCCACGGCTTCCCCACGTCTGCGTCGGTCTTCGGATTCTTCAGCCTGTATGCACCTCCTCCTATGACCTGGTAGTACCGCTTCCACTCCATACACCATGAAAAAGGGTGTGTACTGGGTTGAGGTGTTGGGGGTAGTGCGCGCTCCACAGGACTGCGGGGATTTCTTCTACCTAGTTTCCTGCAGCTTGTTTGATTAGTGCGAGGAGCCGCTTTTTTATTCCTCCGCACGCTAAACTGTTTGCTTTCTCCACCTGGACGTTAGATTGTGGGTGCGCGACTGACGCATAGTTGATTTTAATGCCCAGATCTTGGCAGAAATTCTGGAATTCTGTTGCTGTGAAGTTTGTGCCGTTATCTGTGATGATGTTATGGGGTACGCCAAAACTGAAGATGATGGACTTGATGAAGTTGACTGTTGTGAGGTCTGTTGAGCTGGTGATTGGCATTGCCTCGATCCACTTTGTGAACTTGTCTACTGCTACTAGTAGATGTGTTCGGCCTCCTTTTGAAGATTTCTTGAGTGGACCCACCATCTCGAGTCCCCAGGTGGCGAGCGGCCAGGATAGCGGTATGGTTTTGAGTTCTGATGCTAGGGCGTGCGGCCTGCTAGCGAATTTTTGGCAGGCGAGGCAGCGTCATATGATGTCTTCCGCGTTTTTCATTGAGGTTGCCAATAGAAACCTGCTCGGAAGGATTTGGCCACGAGTGCGTGACTGCTCGCGTGGTGCCCGCAAGTGCCTTCGTGGATCTCGAGCGATAGGGCCTTGCCGTCTTCCTCCTCGTTGCACTTTTAGAGGACCTGAGAGATGATGCACTTGTAGAGTTGTCCGTTGATTACTGTGAATGCTTTAGATCGTCGGCTGATGCATCGGGCTTCTGCGACATCTTGTGGTAAGGTGCCTTTGATTAGGAATCGAAGGAATGGTTTTGTCCAAGCTGGGCCTTCGGGCGCGGCTGGTTCTGCTTCTCCGACTGCTTCATTGCCTGCATCGTCTGTTGGGTTCGCCGCCGCTACTTGTGCTGGTTCGTTTGCGTTGTCGTCCTTTGCGACTGCCTCCGGTGCGGGTGCCTTGGTTTTGATTGACCTATGGCTGATGCTTTCGAGGAAAACGCCTGGAGGGATGGGTCCTCGGGTTGATCCTATGTTTGCGAGCTCGTCTGCTTTTGTGTTATTTGCTCTAGAGATGTAGTTTGGCTCGCAGCCGTCGAATCCACCTTCTAGGGTTTTGTACAGCTTCTGGTAAGCCATCATGTTTTCTGCGACTGCTTCACAGTCTCTCATTGTCTGCTGGACGACGAGGTTGGAATCGCCGTAGATTGAGAGGCAAGTGGCGCCACAAGCTTTCGCCATGCGCATGCCATGGAGTAGTGCCTTGTATTATGCTTCGTTGTTTGAGGCATTTCTGAAGTTGATCTGAAGTACGTATCTGAGTTTGGATCCTTTAGGGAGATTAGTACGAGGCCTGCTCCAGCTCCTTGCTGTCTTTTTGACCCATCGAAGAACATTGTCCATGAGTTGGACAGGTCTGGGGGGGCCGGGTGTTTGCACTTCTGTCCACTCGATCAGAAAATCTGGGAGTACATGGGCTTTGATCGCCGTTGGGTGCTTGAATTGTAGATCGCGGGGACTGAGCTCGATGTTCCATTTGGCGACTCTGCCAGTTTCTCCGAGATTGTTGAGGATGTCCGCGAGTGGTGCGCTGCTCACGATCGTGATGCGGTGCTCATCGAAATAATGTGTTACTTTCCTTGAAGTCATGACAATGGCGTATACGAGCTTCTGGTAGTGTGGGTACCGCTGCTGAGATTTTGTGAGGAGCATGCTTAGGTAGTAGATTGTCCTTTGGATGCTCTGGATTTTGCCTTCTTCCATGCGCTCGACGACGAGCACCGTGCTGACTACGCTCTTGTGTGCCGCTATGTAGAGGTAGAGTGGTTCTTGCTCCTTGGGCACCGCCAGGATTGGTGGTGTCGAGAGGGTCTTCTTTAGGTCTGCGAATGCGTTGCGGGCTTCCTCAGTCCACTCGAATTTTTCTCCTTTTCTGAGCATCTGGTAGAATGGTAAGGTCCTTTCTCCCAGCCTGCTGATGAACCGGCTCAGTGCTGTGAGTTTCTGTAGGCCCCGGATGTTGACTGGTTCTTGCATCTTGGCGATTTCTTGGACTTTTTTAGGGTTTGCTTCGACTCCTCAAGCGGAGACCATGTACCCGAGTAGTTTTCCGGCTGGGACGCCCAACACAGACTTTTTTGGGTTGATCTTGATTCTGTATTTGAGGAGAGCGGCGAAGGTTTCGCGGAGGTCGCCGAGTAGTGTTCCTGCGCTGTATGTTTTGATGACGATGTCGTCGACATAGACTTGGACGTTTCTGCCGATTTGATCTCTCAGGCACGCTTGCATCATCCGTTGGTACATGGCTCCGGCATTTTTCAATTCGAAAGTCATTGTTTTGTAGCAGAATACACCATAGGGGGTGATGAACGAGGTGTGTTCTTCGTCTTCTTCCTTCATCCTGATTTGGTTGTATCCTGAGGAGGCGTCGAGGAAAGATAGGAGGTCGCATCCTGCGGTGGAGTCGATTATCTGGTCTATCCTTGGCAGGGGAAAGTGGTCCTTCGGGCAATGTTTGTTGACGGGCCCGTAGTCGACGCACATCAGAAGTACGTCGGTGTCCTTTTTGGGTACGAAGACTAGGTTTGCGATCCAGGTGGCCTTGTTCGTCTCTCGAATAAATTGCGCGTCGAGTAGTCGGTTGATCTCTTCTCCAATGGATCTATGCTTGGGTTCTGAGAATAGGCGCAATGCCTAATTTTCTGGTTTGGTGTTTGGATGTATGTGTAGTGCGTGTTCTTCAAACTCTCGTGGTATTCCGGGCATGTCGGCTAGGCACCAGGCGAAGATTTTCCACTCTTCACGAAGGAAGGCCATGAGGGCGGCTGCTTGCTCTTCTGGGAGATGGGCATAGATTCGGACCGTCTTGTCCAGGTCCGTTGGGTGAACTTGGTGGGTGACTGTGTCGCTGTCGACGTTGAAGTCGCGGTTGAATTCATTTGAGTCGCTTCTGCTTGCTAGTGGAAAGACGCTCCTGTCTATAACCATGGCTATTTCTTCAAGCTGTTGGTGAGCTCCGAACGTGTCGGAAAATTCATGAAAGTCACGGTCGCACTGGTCTGATTTTATAAAGCTCCCATTGACCGTGATGACTCCTAAGGGCCCTGGCATTTTGAGCTTGAGGTACGCATAGTGCGGGACCTCCATGAATTGCGCAAATGCTGGTCGTCCTAGTATGGCGTGGTATTGGGACTGCCAGTCGAGCACTTCAAACTCGAGGACTTTCCTTGAAAAGTTGCCCTTGCTGCCGAAGATGACATCGAGCTCGATTGTTCTGAGGGAGGTAGCTGATTCCCCTGGAACTACACCATAGATTGTGACATATGACTTTTTCCAGACTAACCATGGAATCAGCATCTTGCGTAGGGTGCTGGTGAAGATTATGTTTAAGCTGCTGCCTCCGCCCATGAAGATTATGTCCATGTCGTAGACGCCGATCTGAGCGTTGAGGACCAGTGGTGCATGCCTTGGCCTTGGAATTGCGGTGGGTGATCGCTTTGTGAGAAGGTGATTTTGGTCTCTGCACCGTATAGCTGGTAGATTTCTGTTGTTTTTAGGCCCTCGGCTGCTCTAGTTTGCAAGGTGTGGGCATCCTGTTTTGCTTTTGAGGGTCGTCCTTCTTGGATCATGCAGACTCATCCGTGAGACATGGGGTATTTCTCATCTGTATTTGGTGCTGGCGACTGCTCGGCTCCTTGGGCCCGTTTCGCTTCGCGCTGCTTCTCCTCCTTGAGGATGTTGGAGAGTTCAGCGAACAGACGACAATCTCTTAGGGTGTGGCTTGCTCTAAGGCGTCCCCAGTCGTCCTCGAAACAGTGGATTGTACAGGGTCCATCCAGTTGTTCTTTGGCTGAAAGCTTGCTTGAGCCGGCGTGCCTTCTTCTTCGCATGACCTGGAACGACTGCGAGTGGTCTTCTGTGCGGGAGTGGAACCTTGGGTCAAGCTCTGTTCCGTCGTTGATCGAGTAGTTCCGAATGAACTTGGCGAATTCATCTGGTCTTCAATCTGGGTCATAGTACTCGCCGGTATGAGTTTCGGAGTCGTTGTCTTGTCCTGCGGAGGGTGGCGGCGGGTCTTCGAGTGGTTGGCGAGGCTTCTGTCACATGTTGCGACTCCTCGGGTGGAATTTCCACGTAGAATTCCAGTATTTGTTCCGGTGTCCTGGTTGGTTTTGCGGTCGTAGCTTGTGCTTTCCTTCTGGATCGTCGAGTCCTTCTCCGTCGGTGACAGCTTTGGTAGTGACAACTTTGGTAGTTGCCAAAGCGTTGGACTTGGTCTGACTGCGGGCCAAGCGATCTTGGTGGAGCGATGGAGAGGTTTGCGATGAACTTTAATTCCTCGAGTGGGTTGGATCTTGTTCGAGCCCTTGAGTTGCGACTTGCTGGAGATGGGACCGCCGAGATCATGATTCCCTCCTGTGTAGTTCCCAAAGACAGCGCCAATTGACGAGGATCAGCCTCGGCAAATCCCATGGTCAGCGATCCTGGGTTAGATTGTAGAGAAGGAACAGGTTGGCGATGCTCGTCGGCTAACAGGAGAAGCACTTCCTTCTCAATTGTATTATGCGAGGGGGCGATTACAGTGGAAGTCTAGGCGAGTTCGCGCAAGACCGGTGATGTCGCGAGAGTTTACTTCTCGCCCCTCATTGGTTACCCAAAGTGGAAGGTTGAGATGTAGACAACAGCAAATTTCCCTCGGTGAAGATACCAAGGTTTGTCTCCGGTAGAACTCCGGCAACGATAAGTAGGTGGTTCGGCAAGTGATGCGCCGGCTGAAAAGAATCACTTGCTTCTCCTCGACCTGCACACACAACAGATAACTTTTCTCCCAACGAGTTCAGATAGGTTGTCAATCCCACCGGCCTTGTCGTTTACAAAGGATCAAACGCATGGGATAATAATGATAGTGATAGCAATAGAAACGTAATAAAGCAGTAAATAAATAGTGGGTGTAAACTGTATCGGAAATATGGACCAGGGTCCCATGATGTTCACTAGTGATTTCTCTCTCCCAAAAGACGATAAAATAGCCATGCGAGGTAAAAAAATTACAGCTGGGAAATTGACAGGATTATGTGCGCAAACCAATGCTAACTATGCTATAAAGAAAGGAAGAGGCTCAAAATCTTGGGCGGTACACCGAATCAAGTAGACCGAAATCCATTTGCATCTACCTACTAATCATCCACCTTGAGATATCTATCCAGAACATCTCGCTGGTATTAAGTTGCGAATCCCACCCAAAGTGTAAACTCAAAGCAACAGACAACTGCATTAAAGAACTTTGCGTAAAGTAAACAATCCTTGCACCCGCAAGTACAAGCACCGTTATTATCTCCCTTGTGGCAACAACACATCCCCTAGACTCATGTTTCTGTCACTCAAGCTAGTCATCGGGGGGCATGAACCCACAATCATGCATAATTCTCCATCTTGGAGTCACTACCTACTACTTGGCCAAAGCAATAAACATCAATGGAGAACATGTAAGAATTACTCAAGAACATAAATATAAAAGAGGAGAATCAAATATATTACTCAAACACAATCTGAACATAGTCTCATAATCCATCGGATCCCAGAAAACTCAGCATAGCAACAACAGAAAGATTACATATGTGCCTCGATCATGTAGGGCAACTCACGAGGTCTAAACCATGAAGAACAAAGAGGGGAGGAGAACATCACATAGATACTGATCATGGACCCATGGTCCAAGGGGGGCTACTCACGGTTCATCCGGGAAGCATCCATGGTGGTGGAGAAGCTCCCGGAGGTGGTTCCTCCCTCCGGCAGGGTGCCGGGAAGAGGTCTCCTGGTGTTCCCGATCTTGGAAGCGCGGCGGCGGCGGAACAGAGGAGAGATCGCGAAAAAGGGTTTCCGTCTCGGGGGTTTCGCGTCACGGAGAATATATGGGCAAAGGGGGGCAGCCAGGGGGGCCGCCAGGGGTCCAGGCCGCCCCCTGGCGCGGCCCCACCCTAGTGCGCGCCGGGAGGGCGCCTGTGGCCCTGGTTGCTCTCCTCTGGCCCCCCCTAGGTGATTCCCGAAGCTTCCGTAGCGCTGATTTTTTATTGGATTATTCCCGAATTTTTGGAGCAATTTTAATATGGGGGAAACCTGAAATATAAAAACTGCAGAAAACAGGAACTGGCACTGGGATGCACTGAGTTAATAGGTTAGTCCAAATATGATCAAAGTGTATGGAATTGTATCAATATCATAGCAATATCACACAAATGAAGCATGGAGCAAGCAGAAATTATAGATACGTTTTGGACGTATCAACATCCCCAAGCTTAATTCCTGCTCGTCCTTGAGTAGGTAAATGATAAAAAGCATAATTTCTGTGGTGACATGCTACCAACCATATAAGAACTTTTTTAAGTAAAGGAACCAAGGCATGTAATTCAATTCAAGTCATAATAGGCAAGAGTCTATATTTAGCATTGAAACAAGCAACATAAGAACATAACGGTGCAAGAGCTCTCGCTGTCCGTGATTCGAATGTATCCAAATGGTGTTTGCGTGCAAGAAAGGGGATAGAGATATACGAGAAAAAGGTATTTTTGTGTTGAGAACTCAATCTACTAAAGTTTCACACTTGGTCTTCTTTGGAATCTTATCTTGACTCATCCCCAGACCAATAGCCAGGTAAGGTCAAAATGATCCACTCCTTTTCGATATTTTGAGCACTCATGCAATGGATGAGCGTGAGCAAGAAAGTTGACACTTAAGATGGCAAAGAGAGAATATGGTGGAGGAGGAAGTCAAAAAGGTGAGAAGGGCTCAAATCAATGAGGACAATCATAGGCAAGAGAAAGCAAAATGAAAGATATGATATGAGGAGTAGGGATTTCCATGCAACGAATGCACATATGAGCTAAGGTAAGATCTCCAATGGAACTAGTGGGGGTGCATCCAACTTGCTTGCTCAAGAAGACCTAGAGCTCATTTGAGGAGGCTCATCATTGGAATATACAAGCCACGTTCTATAGTGTGAAGGTCCCCACATAGCTATATGCATGAATGACAATCTCTATGGAGTACAAGATATAAGATGGAGTACGAGTGTGGATCTCTCAAAAGGAATAGTAGTGTGCCCCCTTCTCTCTTTTTATTTCTTTTTCTCTTTTTTCTATTTTTTGTATTTTATGGTGGCCTCAATGGCTCTTTCTATTTCTCTCATTTGTCCTCTTTGGGATATTTTAATTTTGTGTTGTTTGGGATCTTTTCCTCACTTTAGGGGCAACACTCTATATATTACAAGAAGTATAGAAGATCTTTCACAATTTACAAGGTACTCAAATCATAAAGAAGATGTATCTATCATGATGTATGAAAATGTATGCCTCTGCCAATGTAGCAGGATATGCAATGATACTAGCACGTCATGTATCAATGATTAGGGCAAGGCCCAACTAGCATGCGGCTCATCGATCAAGCAAGTAGGATGTATGACATGAAGATCAATTCATGAGAAGATGGATGTTGCATGGCAATGTATCTCGGAAAGGCTATGGAAATGCCTTGATAGCTGGGAATGGTGGCTGTTTTGAGGAAGGATATAATGAGGTTTATGATGACAGAGCGTATCGGGCCAAGAATTTGGATGTACCGGCGAAGGTGGACGCCAACTCTCGGAGTGAGAAGAAAGCAATGCACGGCACAAGAGAGGCTAGAAAAATATGGGAAGGTGGAAGTGTCCACTTTCGAATACTCACAATAGTCCGAAGAACTCATGCACTTATTATCGTTAACTCTCAATCTAATAAGGAGGTTTCACAAAGAGACAACTACCCCGAGGAGGAGTGTATGGGGGGTTTGGTTATCCTTGCGCATGCTCGACTCATGGTACGTGAGTGTACTCTAATATTCGACCCGTCCAAAGAGTATTGATCCATCTAGTAGCTAAAGTCCTCAACTAATTTTGTAAGTTTTGAAAATAAACACGGATTGCCAAAAATACGACATCCATCACTAATAGGCTAAAGCTCTTGACACCAAATGTCCAAACATTGCTCGAAGCAATACCTCAAAACTATTGCAAGTTACTACTACAAAAGAATAGCAACCTCAATTACCTACTTCAAGTCAAGACAAAAAACTCAGTGCAACAGGCAAACTCTCTAAACAAGATAAAATTTAAAACTCAAGAGAGTTCCAGCAACAAACTAAACAAAAGCTTAAAAAGATAAGCATGAAAACTTAGAGCTAAACATGGCAGTAGCTATGAAAAGATAAAGAACACACACAACAAAGATAAGCATGAAGAATCCTATGTTGTGTTCTAGATTTTGAAAGTGGAGCATGTTTATCTCCCACAATAAGAAAGCTGGGTTCTAACTTGTTATGAACATCAAGCAAAGCTAAAGAAAACTAAAAATAAAACCTAAGAGCGAGACGCTCCAAGCATAGCACATAACGCATGAAGTGATACAAATATAGTGAAACAAGAGACAAACTGATAATTGTTGATGGAGAAGGGGATGCACGGGGGCATCCCCAAGCTTAGACGCTTGAGTATCCTTGAATATTTCTTGGGGATGCATGGGGGAATCCCCAAGCTTGAGCGCTTGACACTCCTGAATCATCTTTCATCATCTTCCCTCACACACTTGAAAACTCCCTTCATACATAACTCATCATAATATGATTAGCGAGGTTAGTACCCATAATAAAATCAAATTTTCCAATACTGGAAATAAGGATATTCTTGAAATGCTACTGTTTCTCAAGATTGACAAAAAAAATTTGCAAATAAAAAACAAGCTTAAGGTTGGCAAAATGAAGAAAAGGCAAAACAGGACAAAATCTGTGAAAAACAGACCAGCAGGTAGTAAAGATTATTTTAGGGATACTTCTGCAACTCAAATAAAAAAACTCAGAACATACGAAAGTTCCGTAATTGTATAGAGCATGCTGTGTAAAAATTTCAGCTCAAAAAGATGAACTGGGATATTTCTGTGATTTTTCCAGTCACGAGTACAGAATCTGTTTTCTGGACAGCATGTCATAACTTTCACTTCCCTTGTCATATGAGGCTATAAATGTCACAAATCTTGAAAAGTAAAGATACAATGATGTTGCTACAGTAGTAACAATCATCAAGACCACTAAAAACAGAAGAAAAAAACCTTGGGTTGCCTCCCAACAAGCGCTTTCTTTTACGCCTTTAAGCTAGGCATAAAGATTATAAAATGTGCTCTCAAAAGAATAAGAATTTGAAGGAAAAGAGAGCATCAAGAAGAAAATATGAAACACATTTAAGACTAACACACTTCCTATGCATAGGCATCTTGTAAGAAAATAAGTCAAAGAAGCACAAAGTGACATGCATAGAAAGGTGGAATAGGAACAATTTCAAAACTTTCAACATGAAGAGAGGTGTTTTTGCATCATGGAAGTTTCTACAAACAAACTTTCCCCTCTCAAAGTAATTTTCAGTAGTATCATGAACAACATCAAGAATAGAACTATCACATAAATCATGTTGTGCATGACCTACAAGAACACGTGTATAATTTTCAACACGGTCTTTAGGATCATTAGATAAATGCAACCCATCACATTGAGCCTTAATAAGAGCACAGTTCTCCAGAATATGAGTTAGAGATTTCAAAAGGATAATATGAAAATCAAGTGTGGGTGCAATAGCAACAATTTCATGCTAAACATAAGGAACTATAAAGAGTTCATTTTAGTCGGCATCATCCATAGTGGCAACAAAGCAAGTATCAAAATTTTCATAAAGGGATATTTCAAGTGAGTCCTCGGAATCATGGGATTCCTCCTCAAAGCAATCATTGGCCTCTTCTTGGGAAACAAACATTTTATTTTTTAAATCCTCAATATAAGAATTGGAAGTATATTTCTCGAAGAAATAAGCAAGAACTGCAGAGTTTTCGGACTGGTGAATAGTATCGTGATACCTTTCAATCAAAGAAGCAATCTCATAAGCACCTTTAAAAGCAACAAACTCTTCAATATTTTCAACATCAAAGTAATCATAGACACCTTTAGCATAAGAAGATAAGATCTCATTTTCATTGAACTCACATTGGAAAGGGAGGTGTTTATGATCTATATAAGAACAACAAGCAAAATCATAATTGTAACACAAAAGTTTAGCATGGCAATAAGAAACATGTATTTGATCCCATAAGTGTCTCCCTTTCTGAGATAGGCGGTGCCGCGTATAATGAGCATGCTCATCCAATGATTTTCTCTCAACCAAGTCGGTTGGGTTTTTAGCGCGAGCACAAATTGGTCGAAGACGATCCAAGTGAAACATGTCAAATATGTCCATCCTACCATATTTGGTCGGTTCAGCACCCATGGTGAGGATAGCATAACTAGGCAAAGCAAGACAAAGGCAAAACGTAGCAACTAGCTTTTTTGGTTTTTCATATAAGACACAAAAGAAAAAACAAAAACTGAAAGGTAAACTAGCAAGACTAAAAAGCAAAGATAAAAGATAGTGTGCAACTCCCCTATCTTGAAGAGTGGAGTCCCAGGCAATGGCCCCAGAAATTGCTTTGATGTCGCGAGATTTTACTTCTCGCCCCTCGTTGGTTACCCAAAGTGTATGGTTGAGATGTAGACAGCAGCAAATTTCCCTCGGTGAATATACCAAGGTTTGTCTCCGGTAGGACTCCGGCAACGATAAGTAGGTGGTTCGGCAAGTGATGCGCCGTCTGAAAAGAATCACTTGCTTCTCCTGGACCTGCACACACAACAGATAACTTTGCTCCCAACGAGTTCAGAGACGTGTCAATCCCTTCGGCCTTGTTGTTTACAAAGGATCAAACGCACGGGATAATAATGATAATGATAGCAATGGAAAAGTAAATAAAGCAGTAAATAAAGTGGGTGTAAACAGTATTGGAAATATGGACCGGGGTCCCATGATGTTCACTAGTGATGTCTCTCTCCCAAAAGACGATAAAATAGCCATGTGAGGTAAACAAATTACAGCTGGGCAATTGACAGGATTATGTGCGCAAACCAATGCTAACTATGCTATAAAGAAAAGAAGAGGCTCAAAACCTTGGGCGGTACGCCAAATCAAGTAGACCGAAATCCATCTGCATCTACCTACTAATCATCCACCTTGAGATATCAAACGATAACATCGCGCTGGTATTAAGTTGAGAATCCCACCCAAAGTGTAAACTCAAAGCAACAGACAAATGCATTAAAGAACTTTGCGTAAAGTAAACAATCATTGCACCCGCAAGTACAATCACCGTTGTTTTCTCCCTTGTGGCAACATCACATCCCCTAGACTCATGTTTCTGTCACTCAAGCTAGTCATCGGGGGGCATGAACCCACAATCATGCATAACGCTCCCTCTTGGAGTCACTACCTACTACTTGTGCAAAGCAATAAACAGCAACGGAGAACATGCAAGAATTACTCAAGAACATATATATAAAAGAGGAGACTCAAATATATTACTCAAACACAATCTGAACATAGTCTCATAATCCATCGGATCCGAGCAAACTCAGCATAGCAACAGCAGAAAGATTACATATGTGCCTCGATCATGTAGGGCAGCTCACGAGGTCTAAACCATGAAGAACATCACATCGCTACTGATCATGGACCCATGGTCCAAGGGGGACTACTCACGGTTCATCCGGGAAGCATCCATGGTGGTGGAGAAGCTCCCGGAGGTGGTTCCTCCCTCCGGCAGGGTGCCGGGAAGAGGTCTCCTCGTGCTCCCGATCTTGGAAGCACGGCGGCGGAACAGAGGAGAGATTGCGAAAAAGGGTTCCCGTCTCGGGGGTTTCGTATCACGGAGAATATATGGGCGAAGGGGGCAGCCAGGGGGGCCACTAGGGGTCCAGGCGGTCCCCTGGCACCCTAGGGCACGCCGGGAGGGCGCCTAGGGCACTGGTGGGTCCCCTCTGGCCCCCCCTAGGTGATTCCCGAAGCTTCCTTAGCGCTGATTTTATATTGGATTTTTCCCGAATTTTTGGAGAAATTTTAATATGGGGGAAACCTGAAATAATAAGTTAATAGGTGCACTGAGTTAATAGGTTAGTACAAATATGATCAAAAGTGTATGGAAGTGTATCAATATAATAGAAATATCAGACAAAAGAAGCATGGAGCAAGCAGAAATTATAGATACGTTTTGGACGTATCAATCGGAGGTGTTGATTGTAGATTGGATATCCTGAGACGTCCCCCCTCCCAGCCTTTATATATTAGGCTAGGTCTCGGGGAGTCCATCTCAGGTTACAGGGACGATTGCCTAATTCTAGCCTTGCCTTAAACGCCAAGTCTTGACTTCCATATTGATCGCGGACTCCTATGTCGATGCTCAGAGCGGACCAGTCATGGGCCAGTTGTGGGCCTGTCGAAGCTTCCAGCGGGCCTTCTGTCTTCGTATGCACCAGGTATCCTCACACGCAGGAGTCATGGGGTCACCCCCTCGTCACCAACGGTTCGAGGTGTTGGACTCTCCACGCAGTGATTCAGATGCGATTCTTCGGTCTCACTACGAGTATTTCACCGGCAGAGTAAGGGAAACGTGGAACAAGCACTATGGAAAATCAAAGGTTCAGATCAGCAAGTACCCAACACAGTACATCAGGACTACGCATCAAGGAAATACGTAACTCACCTTATTCATAAAATTATTATTGGTATAACCTTTCCTGATGTTTATTATTCATGCGCTGGTTTTTTTTTTACATTTCTCCATTATTGTTTTCATTGTTTGTTTTTTTAAGCAGCCGTGATTGCGGTTTCTTCATGTTTGAGTATCTCGCATTTTGGGTTGGACGCAAGGTGCCCCCTGTCTCTACAGAATATGTCACTGCGCTCAGGAAGGTTCTATCTTGGAATTGGGTGACAAACCCTGAATTTAATAAGCGACCGGGAGCCAAGGATTTCATTGAGAGCATTGTCCGAGCAACTGTGAAGAAGTACAAGTGAAGCCCATCTCTGTATTGCTACCCGACCTTTCTTACCTTATATTCCCATGTGGTTGAATGTAAGGTATGATCTCGTCGCTTCTTGTCGTAGATTTAGTTTTTTCATTTTCACCAAAGACTACTTTTAATAGGCTCCAACGAACCATGTTTTATGAGTTTGTAAATTTGTGTCGTGCTCATGTACTGAGTTAATTGCCATCTTCTATGGTTATGCGTATTAGCTTGTTGAAATCAAATATCTTGCTTTCTACTTTTCTGCTGGTTTTTGTTGCGATCATACATGGCAATTCAGTTTAGAACATTAGTTCTTTTCTAGTTGCACGCAAATGTAAACAGTACTTGGTAATTTTTAGTCACTCTGCGTGGCAACATCATCACAACTCACACGACAATTTCAGTTTAAACACTAGGAAATTTAACCTAACTCGTGATGGAAATTTCAATTGCACAAAGATGGCAACTTCCGTCATAACCACATTGCAATTTAAATTATTCAACACTTGTCAGAAAATAATACACCTAGTAAATAAGACTTGGCAATTTTTAGTCACTCCTCATGGAAACAACAACACAACACAGATGGAAATTTCAACCTTACACACTATGCAATTTTAGGTCACCCAAGATGGCAATTTCAATTCCACACAGATGGCAACTTTAGTCGTAGGCACATGGCAATTTATATTAATCAACACTTGTCAGAATCCATCCACGCACTCACGTCAATTTTAAGTACAAAATTCATTATGCAAAACAATCCAACAAAGTTTGCATTTTTAGTTCAAACGTCAAGGAAATAAACGAAACCAACAACTAGCCTGCAAAACACGGTCCTACAATCTCAGTAGGATTACATTTATTTTTCAGCCATCATTGATTTTCATTTCATCACGTAGCAACAGTCGTCTTCTTTCCTTTCTTTTTCTTTGGCGTGTTGTGGTCTGCTTGGATTTCCAAGCCTGATTTGTATCTTATTTTTTTCGGACGACCTTTAGTGATTGACTGCGGTGGATCTCTGACTTGATTTTGCATGTTGGATGCTCCAGAACCAATATATGACCTTGCTGGTGACGGACCTATTGATGCAGCAGCAGAGGCAGATGTAGCACCAGCAGATGCAATAAGCGGTTTCTTGTGAATTGTTGCCTCAAGCTTTCTGTTCCTAATTGTCTCTAGCTCTCGCTTCAAAGCATTGGTGTGTCGTTCCACAGCCTTCTCATTTCGTCACAGTTGCAAGATTCTTCACCTATTTCTGAGAAGTTCTTTGTCATGATAACATGGTGTATCGCCGACATACTCCATTCTGGCCTTTCATCGTGGAACGCAAGGACTGCTTATGCAACACGTGGTGCAAGTGCGTCGTCAGCGTCCCATGTCCACCTCCTGTGTATGAAATGCCGTGGCAAGTGCACCACCGAGTTGACATCCATAACTCTCAGTATGTGGCAGCACACCACGCCGTCTCTTTCAAATTTTCAGCATTGGCAGTAGTACTCCCCTACAGGTATGTTTTCTCTCACATAGAAAGTCCGTCCTTTGGCTTGTACTCTTTCTTGTGATGAGTCCATCATGTGGCTATCCACTCCATCTTGATCGTAATATTCTAGTTCAGGGATGTTGGGGATAACAGACACTTTGTACGTGTATGCATCGATCCTGACGGCGGAGAACAATGTTGCTTTTTTAAGTTCTTTTTTGAACCTGTTTTTTGTTTGACACGGACCACATATGCTTAGTATAGTATTCCACATACACATGGTAAATTGAAGTCAGTGCGGCAACGCTATGTACATTAAAACCTCATGTGATACAAGGCATCTTAGATTAATCACACATGGCATATTATGTTGAACATTGATGGCAGTTTACAGTTGTCACACATGGCAATTTTACATTGAACACTAATGGTAGATTGCACTAAGCACACATGTCAATGGAAATGTTTACATGAAAGGCTCTTGTCAATGTACATTAATCCCACATGGAAATTTACTTACTACACTCACGGAATTTTTACAACTGGCCCACATGGCAACTTACCATAAACTCTCATGGTATTTACTTTGACATCATCATGGCAATTTACATTAAACAACCATGCCAATTTACTTTTTCAACATGATGGCTACTAAGATCAAACATGGTTACTACTATCACAACAGCATGGCAAATTATGTCAAACCATCATGGCATTTTACTACAGCGCGACAGAACAATAAAATTTTAATAACCAAATAGCTTTCTTAGTTCTGACATTTTCTAGATGGAATTATGGCTTTGTTCCCTATCCAACTAGTGTCCAAATAATTACCTAAACATTTTGGAAACCATGGAAACTACTTTTGCATTGCTTACTTGTAGATCATCTTTCGAGTGTAAATCTTGCTCATTTGCCTCTCCATTGGCTTGTACGTCGTCATCTTCTAAACTTTCAGCATGGTAGTTGCCTCCTCCTGTAACTCCTTGCCAAGCTTATTATCTTGGATTGCAGTGTACTATTCGGCAAACATCAGCAGAGAATTCCCTAGGCTTACGTACCTTTTCAGCACAACGTTGAATCCTTCAATGCGTTGTGTTGTTTGTAGGAATGGAAAGAAGCATTGCATGAAATACGCTGGTGCCCATGACTTGTTGTTTTTTAATAGGTTTTTCAGCGTCCCATTTTCTTGCATGTTGAACTTATCGATCATTTCTAACCAGCTTCTCTCAAACTCCTCCGGAGTGAAAGTATGGTCGACACATAGCTCAAAGGCCTGGTGCAATTATGGGTTTGCAACAAAGACTATTACAAGCGTCTCTTCTGCTTTGTTAAATATGTGCCACCTGCAGTGTCTATGAACTGCCTGCGAAATTTTTTCCTAAATTGCACCCCTCATTGAGAAGTCTTGGTCAGTTATTATGTTCATTGGAGCTAGGCCGCCCATGCACTACGAGGATAATGGCCTCTAGAAGCACGGGTAAAGTACCATCAGCAGCGCAGGGCGTGGGGTCCCCGCGCTGCTGATAACGCGTTGGTGCTAACTTCCATCTACAGCGCGGGGTAGAAAATTTGTAGTTAGCAGCGCACTTACAGTGCCCGCGCTGTGGGTGTGTATGTCAATTTGCAGCGCGCCTTTCAATCCCGCGCTGTAAGTGCTAATTTTCAGTTCAGGCTACCCGCGCTGCTACTGGTCTCAGGATGCGCTCTGCTGATATTTTTATATATTTTTATTGTTTTATCCTGATTATTTTCTTTGTATTTATATACTCCCTCCATTCCAAAATATAGTGCGTCCTCGGTTTCCGTGCTTCAACTTTGACCATAAATTTAACCAACGAGACCAATTACGGCGGGGCAAAGTTTTCGATTATATAAATTTTTTTCTCCCGCCGTAGTCGGTCTCGATGGTTTAATTTATGGTCAAAGTTGACACCCGAAAAGCGCGGGCGCACTATATTTTGGAATGGAGGGAGTAGTTTTTTATATATTTCCACATATAAAGTAACATCACACAAGTAGCAGCACACACATTGGTTGTGATTCAACATATTACAATTATCAACATAGTGACCAAAAGATCATCATGAAATATACAAGTCTCCAATAGAATTCATACATGCATGTTTCACGATGGATCGAAACTACAAAAATTTTCTATACAAGAGAAAACCCATCGCGATAAAAAATAAAGCAAATATGAGCTAGTTTTTATGCCCGTTTTTATTCTTCTCTACATCTAGTACCGTGAACCTCAAGTAGCTAGCTTCGGCCGTTTTGCTTTGGAAACCTTTGTAGCTGCTACCTCGGAAGCGGTTGACTTGGGCGTGACACTCTGATCACTCATCGTATACTCCTGGACGCCTCCCAATGTACACAGCATACCACTTCTTCTTCATCGATCTATATGTCAGAAAAAAACTCAAAATGTATCCATGATATAATATAACAAAGAAACATAAATAAAAGAGTTAAAATGTTATCAAATACAAGAGACCACATAGTAAAACATAACAAAGTTCACCGTACCCAAACTAGAGAGCTAGACAAGTTTAAAATAACCGATTACATCACAAAGTTCATCGTCGAGAAATTCAAAGTTTTGCTCTACACAAAAGAGAAAATCTCGTCGTCAATCATCACTTTCGAATATCTGGAAGGACGCAACCTAGCTTTGTGAAAGGCCTTGAGTCTTGACCCTGCCAATATAGGCGAGTGTCGATGGATTTACGGGACTGTGGCCCCACGTAGAACATGTCATCCTTCTCGACGGCATCTTTCATGATGATCGCCTCGAGCGAATTTTGGATGCGGTAGAATTCAAGACGGAGGGCATCATCCTTTGTGCTTTCTAGGTTATTGGGCCAGTCGATGACATGTCTATCGGATCCAGTTTTCATTCTAAGAAATTGGTGATCCCTTTTGAACTCATTCATATGATGGATGACGTAGAATTCATCCTTCTCACTTGTTGTCGGTTGCTGGAGGCAGCATAAGTTAGTATTATGGCTGAAACATGCAACGCCTTGTTTCTTTTTCTGGGTACTGATGTAGCCACCTGTCACCACCCCAACCTTGGTATGTGCTAGGGTTAGCTTAGGCCTTTGCATCCTGCAAATATTTCAAAACAAATCCAAATGGGGAAAGAAGAAAAGCCCCAAAAGAATTTAATTTAATGGCCAAACAAAAATTGCTTCCAAAAATTCCTCTGTTATTTTTGAAAAGTCTTATGAATATGCATGACCACATATAAAGTGAAGTGGGTCCCACTGCATGCACCAAGATTTTTCAAAATTCCAAAAAGGGCTTGGAAATTAAATAATAACCCTATTTGATTTGAAATTCAAATAGTTAGAATTTCAAAAATCTTCAAATCTTGGGAGTGGCTAACTATATGCCATGTAAGACCAAATAAATTTCTTGGAGATTTAAGAAAATGCTATGATATTTTATTTCAAAGAAAAACAAATAAACATAAAACAAAACGGAGACAAAAAGGAAAAAAGAAAGCAGGCCCAGCTTACCTAGGCCTCGGGCCCAACTCACCTGGTCGGCCCAGGCCCACCCCAGCGCCGTTGTCGTCTTCCCCGGGCACGAGCACACATCTGCTTGCCCGGCATGCCGACGAAGCACGCCCCGCACCTTCTTCCTCCTCTCCCCGCTCTCTCTCACGCTTTCCCCACCGGAATCTCCCCGAATACAGAGAGCGCCGCCGCCCCGCCATTGCTCTTAGACGCGGCGAACATCGACGAGCCGCCGCCCTAAGGTGTCCAGGAGGTCCGCTACGCCACCTCGCACCTCCCAACTGAAGAAACGGGCTCCCGCGCCCTAGAGACGATGCCTGCGCACCCTCCTCCGCCACGGCCACTGTGAGCCTCGCCGAAATTCGCTGCCTCTAGTGCCTCCCCGCAGAAACCGTCGACGCCATCGTCTCCGAGGTGAGCACACGAACCCAATCCCCCTCCCGGTGCTGTAAATTTCTGCCGGAATACCCCCTTCCTGCCGGAGCCGAGCCACTGACCCCGCGCCCTTCGTTGCCGGCCTCACTCCGGTGGCCGCCGGTGACGCCCGACTGGTGTGGGAGACGCGCGCTGGCGTGCCCTTCACCCCGAAGCCCTCGGCGCACCAATTGGTGGCCCGAGCCGCCGTTCGTGCGGGCTCCGCTGTGGCTTCTGGCCACCGGCGTTGAGCCGCCGGTGAGTGCCGACGTGGCCACCATTAGGGGCCCTAATCCCCCTGTTAATTGACCCCGTGTCAATGATTGGTGTGCCCCCTGGCCCTAACCCCCTCTCTGTTTAGTTAAACAGAGGGGATTAACCCCACAGAGGCTGACCAGTGGGTCCCCCTGGTCAGAGCCCCCCTGACATCACCCTTGCGTCAGCATGACGCAGTAAATGGTTTTTAATTTAAAAGAAATCAGAAAATGGCAGAAAATAGTATAAACCTTGAAAAATCATAGAAAATTCATACCAACTCCAAATTGGACAAATAATATATGAAAAATTATCAGAAAAATGCAAGTATTACCAATATGCAATTTTTTTTTATGTTTGACCATTTTAAATGGGGCGACAGTAACAAATGTGCATATGGCTTAATTTGAATTTGAATTTGGAGTTTGAATTTGCAAATCCTTTGCAATACACTTCAATTAAATTGAATTGTCAACAAACCAGTAACATATACATCATGGACAACCTTATCATGTGCTTGTGAATTTTATTTCAATGTTGTCCCCCTTTGTTGATGATTGTTCCGGTAACAGTGTTTCCGCGACGGAGGTCACTCCCGAAGATGAAGACCGGTAAACCAGTGTATCGTCAGCAAGGCAAGCAAACCCCATTGATCATGTCTATAAAAACCCATTTCCCTCTTAGTGTCTCTTATGCATGTTTAGGAGATCATCATGATACGTTCTTCCGCATAGTTGAACCCATTCCGATGCACGACCTATCATTTTGTCACAGTAGTAAGCAAACCACAATCCTAGAAGATATAGGAGTTGAATGTTGAGCATGTGGCCCCTGCAACTGTTACTTCTTCTTGCTGCTTAGTGTTACAATGAGGTTACTTTGTTGTGAGTCGGGATGGAATGATCATGTGGATGTTGGTGTTAACGTTTTGGTGAATTTGACCTAAACAAGGTGAACGATGAGAGGTTGTGTAGGAGTACACAATGGGTTGTCTCGTTGAACACTGCCCTAGGCCCCGAGTTCTTATGTTGTGATCCAAGACAAAGATTACTACCACATGTAGGGTTTATGGGACCCCGTTTGGCCTCTTAACTCACCCCCGATCCAGTCCAAGAGTCACACTTGTTCGGGATTTCTATTTGGCATATGCATAGAAACAGAATGAATGAAAGTTGCATCATATAGATATGTGGGTGGACCTGTGAGGCAGTGAAACCATCTGCTAAAGGTGGCATCTCGGTCGCCTGCATTGTCTGAGTCCGTTTTGTTGAACCGGCCGGACTCTCGAGCGGTAGCAACTCAGATAGTTGACTCCTGGATTATAGAAGGTGATGTGAGGGTAGTGCCTTGGTGTTCATCCACGTCTGACACCCGCTTGAAGGGTGACGAACTCTAGGCGATAAGTGATGACACGCATGTGAAGAAGTACACTCCTGCATGGTAATGAACTATTCGAATAGCCGTGTCCGTGGTTATGGACTACTTGGAGACCTTTACTTGATTATTAGACAACTTCAGCGGTTACTCTAAAATTTCCAAGATAAGTGTGAGTGTTGTGGCGTGCTTTCTCGTGGGGAAGTCGAGGAAGTATCCATAGTGGTGTATTGGTTGGAGACTTGGTAGTGGACTAGTGTACGCTTCTTACCTCAATCTGGTAATCATAGTACATGACTAGCCAAGTCAAAGCTGGCACTTCTGCATGTTGAAACCCCACCTCCCTTTGCCTTGAAACTTAAGCATGAGTAGTATAGTTCTGATGTAAGTCTTGCTGAGTACGACTTTGTACTCACGTTTGCTTATTCTATGTTTCAGTTGAGAACGCAGACCCCGATGGAGTCACCTTCCTGAAGCTCGACGTTGACTAGGTTAGTATAGTTCCAGACTGCAGTGTGGTCCCTCGTGGAAGGGCTTGTATGTTGAACAAGGCTTCTCTAAGCCATTTGTTAATCTTGTATGTACTCAGACCTAATTTGCTTCCGTTGTTTGACGTAATGATGGATCATAGTTATATGATCTTTGTGTACTCTATGTGTAAGTCAATAAAGATATACTTTGTAGATTCATGTGATGAGTACCTGCTGTTTACACTAGACATGTACACTACTAGAGAAATAGCTAACATGGAAACCTCATTAGTGGCGCATTTTAGATGTAATGCGTCACTATGTTGTAAGGGGTGGCGCACTTGTAAAAAATGCGCCACCTATAAGCTCTTATAGGTGGCTCATTTTTTTAAATGCGCCACCCCTAAGAGTGGGCCAGCCCTGGATCCCCTTATACGTGGCGCATTTGGAGAAATGCACCACCCCTAAGAACCTTATAGGTGGTGCATTTTGGAAATGCGCCACCCCTAAGAGCTTATGGGTGGCGCATTCTGGAAATGTGCCACCCCTAAGGAACTATAAGTAGCGCATTCAGAATGCGCCACGCATAAGCTCTTAGGGGTGGCGCATCTTGCATATGCGCCACTAATAAGAAAAAACTGCGAGGGAAAATTTCCAAGTACACCCCCCCCGCCCCCCGTGGACCGCATTTTCAATTTGAAAAAAAATAAAAGAAAATGATAGAAATGTCAAAAACATAAAAGAAAATAAGTTTCCCATTTGATATGTGGTCTATTTGTGAGGAAAATTTACAAATATGAATTTCGAATTTTTTTGCAAAATCTCTCGAGAATTTTGTAAAATGGGACAAACTTTTGCATACGACCTCCGATGAAAAAGTTTTTTATATGAAAAATCATCTACTCGAAAATTTATATCCTAATTCAACCGGGGGAACCCCGTTGGACATTTTTAGAATCTTCAGGAACCTAACAGAAAAATGTTACGGGCATTTGAAGATCTGGAGACAAAAAAAATGAAAAAAATATTGAACTTAGTAGTGGCGCATTTTGTATGAAATGCGCCACTAGTAACAGAAAAAAATATATTTTTTATTTTTTTAAAGAAATTCAATAATAGGCTAGAGGACCGATCGGGAAGTTTCAAAAAAAGTTGAAAATTTTAGCTAGTAACATTAAAAAAATTAAAAAATTAAAAAATTCAATTTTTATTTTCAATTTTTTTAAAAAGTTCAAAATATGCTAATGGTCCCATCGAGAAAGTTTCAAAAAAAATTGAAAATTTTAGCACACCCATGAACATTAACAAGGTCCTAGACATCAACATGGTTTAATATGATTTGTATGATAGATATATCAACAAGTGCCTGCTAGGTGAGCTGGAGTGGGAGTTGAAAAGAACCGAGAAGTTATGCGTGTTGGGGCTGGAGTAGTGCTAGGATGGGTGACCCTCAGGGAAGTTTGACCATGGAGGTTAGTTTGACCTGAGATTAAGCATAGTGACCGAGCATTAAGCATACTGACCTGAGATTAAGAAGAAAAAAAATCGTTTTCCAGATCCAGATTCAAAATTTAAATTTTTTTAATAGTGGCGAATTTTTCGAATGCGCCACCCCTAAGACTCTAAGACTCTTATGGGTGGCGCATATTCAGAATGCGCCACCCATAAGGGCTTATGGGTGGCGCATTTCAAAATGCGCCACGCATGAGAGATTTAGGGGTAGCGCATTTGAAATGCGCCACTATTAAGGCCTTATTAGTGGCTTGTCCTTAGTGGCGCATTTGAAATGTGCCACTAAAGGCAAAAAAAAAGGACGCCAGTATAAGGCCCTTTCCTACTAGTGGTATGTTGCGTGTATGTTTATAACGTGCATGTCTTAGTGTGGGTTTCGATAGGTTAGTTGAGTTCTTGCCGGCGGTCTTTTATACACCAAGTGGCCCTTAGATGTGCGCAACTTGGGGCATCGCGATGCGATTGCTCGTGGATGTCACGTGGCACACTTTGTTGTATGATTGAGCCCGCCCGAGACCTCGACTAAGTGATCGGGCTGAAGTCTGTTTATGTAAGTGTTATAATTCAATCGATAATATGGTTGAGGCGACTTGTCTATGAGTATGGGATTTCACCACCCATAATCATTTAGACTTGTGAGCGGGCGATGAGAACCCATCTCATTTCATCATCCGGCCTAGATGGGATGCCCCTCACGTACGATGCTTTCCGAGAGTGTTATGTGCTTGGCCTTGTATGCTTAGATAAGTGGTACAACTCTCGGCTCTCCATATGATTGAGTTGTGACTGGAATTACATACGCAAACCCTGGGTCCCGACAAACTTGGTCTCAGAGAAGGACTGTCTGTAGGATTATCAATCCCTTGGTCGAAGTCGAATCTAGCATTCTATAGTTATATAGTTTCATAGAGCTTTATGAGATTTACCTAGAATTGGGACATGAAGTGTTTGAAGAGAAAATCAAAAAACCTATGAAACTTTATTGGCATACTCTTCATGATTGCAATGTTACTAGTATGTCCTCTTTTTATATCTTTGATGCTAATGGTATGCAAAGTTATAAGCTTGGGGATGCTATGTTTGATGAATATGATCTTTATAGCCCCCAAGTTTTTATGAGGAAATTTATTTTGATGATACTTTGCCTCCTATCTGTGATGATTATTGTGATGACACTTATGCTATAAAGAATAATTTTTTCCAAGTGGATCATCATAAGAATGATTCATGTCATAGCTACTTTGTTGAGTTTGCTCCCACTATTACTAATGAGTAGGATTTTTCTTATGTGCGGAGTAATAAATTTTCTATGCTTGTGGATCATGATAAGAATTTTTTATGTGATACTTATATTGTTGAGTTTATTCATGATCCTAGTGAAAATAATTATGAGAAGGGAACATATGCTTATAGATATTTCAATAATATCAAGTTCCCTCTCTTTATGTTGAAGGTTTTGAAGTTGCACTTTTTTTGCCTTCCTATGCTAATATTTGTATGCTTCAACGAATTATTTCTCTACAAGATCCCTTTGCATAGGAAGCATGTTAGACTTAAATGTGTTTGGTATTTTCTTCTTGATGCTCTCTTTTGTTCTTCAACTTTTATTCCTATCAGAGCATCATTAAAATCTTAAGCTTGTCTTTATGGCTATAAAGAAAGAGCTCTAGGGAGACAACCCTTTTTATCTTTACTTTAATTTTTTTACTTTTAGTTTTAGTGGTCTTGATGATTTTTAGTACTGTAGCAACATCATTGTATCTTTATTTTCAAGCTTTGCGCCAAGTTTAGCCGCCGATTGCAAGAAATTTCAAATGTTGTGACATGTTGTCCAGAAAACAGATTCTGTCCTTGTACGGAATAATTCACGATAAATCACCAGATCATCTTTTTTATCTGATTTTTTTGACAGCATGCTCTATACAATTAGCTTTCAAGCGTTTGTTCTAAGTTTTTTTTATTTGAGTTGCAGAAGTACCAAAAAAATTATTTACTACCTGTTGGTCTGTTTTTCACATATTCTACGACGTTTTGCCTTTCCTCAGTTTTTCAATTTTTACGCTAGCTTTTCCTTTGCAAAAACTTTTTGGCAATCTTGAGAAACAGTAGCCCTTCAAAAAATATTTACTTCCAGTAGAGACAAATTGTTTTATTTGGGTACTAACCTCTCTAATCAACTTATGATGAGTTATGTATGAAGGGAGTTTTCAAGTGTGTGAGGGAAAATGATGAAAGAAGATCCGGGAGTGTCAAACGTTGAAGCTTGGGGATGCCCCCATGCACCCCAAGAAATATTCAAGGAGACTCAAGCGTCTAAGCTTGGGGATGCCTCTGTGCATCCCATTCTTCAACAACAATTATCAGTTCGTCCTTCGTTCCACTATATTTTTATCACTTCTTGCGTTATGTGCTATGTTTGGAGCATCTTTCTCTTTACTTTTTTAGTTTTCTTTAGATTTTCTTGTTGTTCATAACAAGTTAGAACCCAGATTTCTTTGTGTGGGAGATAAACACGCTCCACTGTAAACTAGAACACATCATAGGATTTTCATGCTTATCTTTCTTTTGTTGTGTGTTCTTTATCTATTCGTAGCTGCTGTCATGCTTAGCTCTTAGTTTTCATGCTTATATTTTTAAGAGATTTTGTTTAGTTTGTTGCTAGAATTCTCTTGAGTCTTCATGTTTATCCTTTTTAGAGAGTTGGTTTGTTGCACTGAGTTGTGTGTCTTGACTTGAAGTAGGTAATTGAGGTTGCTATTCAATCGTAGTAGTAACTTGCAATAGTTTTGAGGTATTGTTGTTAGTAATGTTTGAACTTTTTGTGTCAAGATCTTTAGCCTATTAGTGATAGATGTCGTATTTTGGGCAATCCGTGTTTATTTTCAAAAACTACAAAAAGTAGTTGAGAACTCTAGCTACTAGATTATTCACTAATCTTTGGAGGGATCGGATATTAGAGTACACTCACGTACCATGAGTCGAGGATGCGCAAGGATAACCAAACCCCCATACACTTATCCTCAGGGTACTTGTCTCTTTGTGAACCTTCTAATTAGATTTAAAGTTACCGGTAATAAGTGCATGAGTTCCTCGGACTAATGTAAGTATTGAAAGTTGACACTTCCACCTTCGCATAGTTGCTAGCCTCTTCGGTACCGTGCATTGCTTTTTCTCACTCAGAGAGTTGGCGCCTACCTCGCCGGTGCATCCAAACCCTTGGCATGATACACTATGTCATCATAAACCTCCTTATATCTTTCCTCAAAACAGCTACCATACCTACCTATCAAGGAATTTCCATAGCCTTTCCGAGATACATTTCCATGCAACATCCACCTTCTCATGACTTAATCTTCATGTCATACATGTTCCTTCTACACTGTCAGAGGCATACATTTGCATACATCATGATAGTTTCATCTTTTTTCTGCTGAGTACTTTTATAAAGTGTGAAAGATCTTCTATACTTCTTCTAAAATAGAGTGTTGCCCCTAAGTGAGGAAAAGATCCCAAAGAGGACAAATGCGAGTTAAATAGAAAGAGCCATTGAGGCCACCAAAAAATACAAAAAAATATAGATAAAAAGATAAAAAGAAACAAAAAGAGACAAGGGGAAACACTACTATTCCTTTTGAAAGATCCACAGTCGTACTCCCTCTTATACCGTGTACACCATAGAGATTATCATATATGCATATAGCTAATGTGGGGACCTTCACACTATACAACTTGGCTTGTATATTCCAATGATGAGCCTCCTTAAATGAGCTCTAGGTATTCTTGAGCAAGCAAGTTGGATGCACCCCCACTAGTTCCATTGCAGAGCTTTCCTTAGCTCATATGTGCATCCGTTGCATGGAAATCCCTACTCGTCACATCATATCTATCATTTGGCTTTCTCTCGCCTATGATTGTCCCCATTGATGTGAGCCTTTCACACCTTTTTGACTTCCTCCTCCACCATATCTCTCTTTGCCATCCTAAGTGTCAACTTTCCTGCTTACGCTCATCCATTGCATGAGTGCTTAAAATATCGAAAGGGAGTGGATCAGTTTGACTTGTACCTGGATAGTGGTCTGGGGACGAGCCAAGATAAGATTCCAAAGAATACTACGTGTGAAACTTTAGTAGATTGAGTTCTCAACCAAAAAATATTATGTTTTTGTCTCTCGTATTACCATCTCCCACTTCTTGCACGCAAACACCATTTGGAGATATTCGAGACACGGACAGCGAGAGCTCTTGCACCTTTATGTTCTTATGTTGCTTCTTTCAATGCTAATATAGACTCTTGCTTGTTATGGCTTGAATTGAATTACATGCCTTGATTGCTTTACTTAAAAGTTCTTATATGGTTGGTAGCATGTCACCACATAAATTTTGTTTGTTATCATTTACCTACTCGAGGACGAGCAGGAATTAAGCTTGGGGATATTGATACGTCCCAGACGTATCTATAATTTCTGCTTGCTCTATGCATGTTTGGTGTGATATTGCTATGATTTTGATGCACTTTCATACACTTTTGATCATATTTGGAATAACCTATTAACTCAGTTGTAAGGCCCGATATGCGGTACTGTTTCAGATTCGGACGTTTTTCGCCCGAACCCGAGGACGAAGCACATACCGGACCCACCGCGACATATGACAAAGCCATATGCCCCGGATTTCCAACATGATATCACAACATTACAGATACAAGGATACAACATCTCATACAATTGGCATACAACTGTCTCAAATATAATACAACAGCGGAAGATACATGTCTGAGTACAGACTACAACAAATGCCTAGTGGCAAAGAGAAAAACAACGATCCCATAACCACACGGGTCCAGGCCGTCCGCCGGGATCCGCCTAACTAGTCGTCGTCGAGTCTCCACGTGAAACGTCGATCACCGTACCTATTGTCGATCAGAACCCTGAAAAGAGTTTGGGGGTAGTATCATGAGTACAGAGGTACTCAGCATCCAACTGTAGTGGTCATCTGACCCAGCAAGGACTTCATCACTCGTCATTCTAGGACAACTAGTAGTTTACGGTAAGGGGTAAGTGGTGAGGTTGCTGCCGCACTAGCATTTATGAAGTGGCTAACGATCTAGAGAGTAAGATAAGAAGCCAAGCATTCGATGAGGAATCGCCTCCAACAAGTCTTGCTATCAACTGCATACGCAAACATAACACCTATCCTATCCTTGTCCTCCTCTTCGCATCCCGACGAAGAAGAAGCAGTCAAGGCACACGCACACGTTGATCAAATTGTATTAAGATTATCTCAGTTGTTGTTGTCTATGAACAAGGAGTAGGTCTCAAGTCGTCCATAACCGTGGACACGGCTTCTCGAAAAGATTTAACCCTGCAGGGGTGAACCAACTGCCCATTACGAGGCTCCGCACGCACGTTCATCACTCTCAGTTGCTACCCATGATAGGCAACCATTTTATGATTTAGTTCCAAGAGATCCGAAACGACAGGTCCCTCTAACTAACAACGAACAAATCCGGGTGGCCCCCGGTGAGTCGACATCCAGCTCAGGAGCCGGCCGCTCTCTCGATCTGGTCTCTACCGTCTGTCTCGGGTTTGGATACCCGATTCATCACACATTGGGATAACCGGGTCCTCAGCCGGACAAGGTGGGCCAGCAAGGGAACTATGTCCTCACTGGTCCGGGTTGTTTTAAAATAATATCTGCGAGGAGCTACCCGACAGACACACACACGGTTTGTCAAATGGTAAATCAGCTTGGGCCACCACTAGAAATGTTTGAAGCTAGGTAGGTAAGAGAAGGGGACCCCATAAAATCCCACACGCGGTTAGGCACGCTCAGTCTTAAAACCAATACCCGGAACTCGGGGCCTAGGTGACTCGAATGGAACAAAGCGTCGGGGCGGGATAGCCTAGACCTTCCATCCTTCGTCGGATATAGTCAACATTATAATAATAATAATCATATCATCAACAATAATAATAATAATGATCATGTGATATCTCAACCCAAAGAGTAACAGGGTAACATCGTAGCATCCTAAGCATGCATACTAAGCAGGGGCTGAGCAACGAGCAAAAGTAACATAGCAGTACAAGGTTTGCTGGGAAGGGACATGGCTGTATCGGTTTGAAAGAGGCTGTAAACATGTGGTAGGATCAAACATCGAACCTAACCTATACTAGCATGCAAACCGCTGGTTGAAATAGCATGGATCATAAGTAATGCAAGTCCTTGCCTGTTGATAAGTCGGGTTCCGAAGGTGTAGTCGATCGCACGCTCGCATCGTCTCCGAGAGGTACCCGCGGGAGCACACAAGAAGTAAACACTGGAAAGCAATCAACGGTGCACCACTATTACTACGGAGCAATACAAGGGCAAGCATCAACAAGAAGCAACACGAGACATCGCACCTACCGTCGAGAGCGGTTACTAACGATTTAAGTGGAGTACTCGTCACACATGACGATACCGCACGTTTACGGTGGTTCAAGTTGTTTAGCTACAGGTGATCAAACAACGGTTATTAACATGGCAACTCAAGCAAGCATGGCATAGCACACAAACAAGTCAAGAGGTGAAGCACAAAGTAAACTATCTATGCTAGACAATTTAAGTGAGGCACAATCCTATACATGGCATCCACTAAGTGCCGCACGACGATTAAAGGATTTGGTACTGTTCTGTCCTAAACCATATTTTATCTTGGTTAACAACAGCAAACAATATCATAAACACAAGGAACACGAAAAACTAATCAAGTTACATATAAGGCACACTCCAAACGGAGTTACGGTTAAAAAGATACAAGCAAAACAATTTATGCACACATGCTGTATAAACAGGGGTAAATATATATGCAAAAGTGCAGCAAAATGACATAGCAATAGATGGAATGAAAGTAGACATCATGCTTAACAAAATGCAACTGGAATCACTCAATTCCGATGAACGGTTGCGAAGCAATCGTCATCCGAAGTTGCAACAAAATAACAGTTTTCAGCAATAGCAGTACATCAACATCATGATAGCTACTTTGGAGCAAAATATAAACATGATGCAGCAGGCAAATATGGCATGTGAATGCATGATACTGAAGTACAAACATTGCTTAACGCAACGCAAAAGGAATCAATGCAAAAGACCTCATGGATTTGTTACAATCATCAGCAAAGTTGCAACAAAATATCAACAGCAGCACAATAACAGGAATTTAAAGCAATTAACGGCCTGATGCCCTGTTTGAACAGAAAAAACTATATCTAAACAACCTCAAAATAATTAACTCACAAAAGACGGATTAAAGTACACGCAATTCTAAGCAATTCGTCTTTTGGGCGCAACGCGATCCGAGCTACGGTTTAACGGGAAATAACGTTGCAAAATTGAATCAGCAAGCAATATTTTCCAGACTTAGTAAAAAAAACAGTAGCTGAGCTAATACATAAAATAAAATAAAAAGGAGGGCCTCACCCCTGTTGGGCTCGGCCCAAGTGGCCGCTGGGGCTGGCTGCGGTGGCCTGGACTGGGCCGTGGCCTGGTAGGCCACGAGGCAGTGGGCCGGGGCGTGGCCCACCTGGGCGCAGCGAGCGGGCACGCTCGCCCTCGTCCCCGACGGCAGAACGCGGCGGCGCGGCGGCTGCTGCCGTTGCCGGCTCGACGCCGGCGAGGCGAGGAGGCAGGCGGCGGGGGTAGGCGAGGGGGCCGGAGGGGGTGCGCGGGAGGAGGCCGATCCGGCGAGAGGCGGCGCCTGGCGGCTCGAGGCGAGCTCGGCCTCCGGCCTCCAATGGCGCAGCGGCCATGGCGGCTCCTGGCGCGGCCAGTTCCTGCAGGGAGGAGGAGGCGGGAGGTGAGCGCGGGGAGAGATGGAGCTGCGGCAGAGGAGGAGGGGCGCCGGCTGGCGCACGGCTCGCCGGAGTGGCCGGGCTGCTCGCCGGCGGGAGGAGCTCCGAGGCGGCGAGGGAGATCTGCGGGAGGAGGGGCTCGGCCCAGATCGGGCCCGAGCGGGCTGGCGGCGGGCCCTGCGGGGCCCGGTTCGGCTGGAGCTGCGGTTGGACAGATCTGGGCCGTCAGATCCCAGATCTGACGGTCTGGATCTGATGGGGCTAGGGTTTCCGGCTGGAAGGGGGTTTGGGGCTAATTTTGTGCAAAAAGAGGGGAGTGGCTGCAAATATGCCATGGGGTAAACCCTAATTTCCAAGGGGGGAGGTGAGGGGTCATTATATAGGGCAGGCTAGGTGGAAGGATGACGAAAATACCCTCGATGACCTCCGGTTTTCTCTCTCGCGTGTCCGGCGATCGCGGTCGTGACCGCCGGAGGTGCATACGGACTCCGATTCCGACGAAATCTCGAACCACGCGCTCAGCGCGTTGAGCCCGTCGATCGTACCTTATAAAAATAACCCGTTTAATTATTAAACGGGGTTTTTCGTTCCGGTGGCTGCAGCTGGTCTCGTGCGGTCTTCGTGACGGTGATCGGGTGAAACCCGGTGTCGCGAGGTCGAGTGTCCGTGTGGCAAGGGTCGGTCTCCGTCGGATACGAGAATAAGGGGGAGAAATATTCACCGATTATTATTTCGGCGAAGCAAATACTGCAAACAAATCAGACAATCAATCAATTCACACCGAAAACAAA
This sequence comes from Bromus sterilis, assembly GCA_950022295.1. Taxonomy (NCBI): domain Eukaryota; kingdom Viridiplantae; phylum Streptophyta; class Magnoliopsida; order Poales; family Poaceae; genus Bromus; species Bromus sterilis. Next base: position 108,693,979 of record OX465596.1, on the reverse strand, counting down.
ATTTTTAATTTTTGTGAAATCTGGGCTGTTACATCAGTGCACCCCAGTGCCACTTCCTGTTTTCTGTTGCATGTTTTCCCGTTAGTTAAAGTGTCAAAAAAATTGCAGGAAAAATATATAAAAATCAGCATTCTAGAAGAGTCCTCCAGCCGGAGGATGAAGTCTTGGGGTGGCCCACAGCCCCCAGGAGCCCTCCTAGCGCGACCAGGGGTGGACCCGCATCGGGTTTCCGCCTGGGCGACTGGGACCTCCCCTGGTGACCCTATACTCCCATCGCGAAAACCCTAATGCCAGAACCCTTTTCTCCAGAAGAAATTCCGATCTCCGCCGCCATCGCCAACAAGCTTCGGGGGACCAGAATTCCTGTGCCGGCACCCTGCCGGGACGGGGAAGTGCCCCTGGATTCATCTCCATCGATGTTTCTTCCTCCCTCTATGATGTGGGAATAGTTCCTCCTCGGGGCCGAGGTTTCTACAGTAGCTATGTGGTCAATTCTGTCCCCCATGATGTGATCTTGATTGTGATCATAGGCTATGTTAATCTAGGATGATCCCATGATGTTTCCCCTTCTACTATGTATTGGATTGGTGTGGTCACTTGATCTTATCTAGTATAATCCCCGAGACCATGGTGATAGCGGTCTATTGGACATGGGTTAGAAGAATATTTTCAAGAGTGATTTCCTCTTTTGTGTGTGGATTGAAGATTGAGAGTCTCTTGGTGCTTGTCTTTGACTATCCTTGAGATACGTTGTGGTGATTGTGGTACTCTCTTTGGATGGCTGTGGTGATATTGGGAAATCCAATATAAATTTTTGTGTTGTTTCCACTAACCTTGTGATAGCCAAGAATAAAAGCCCAATTTCAGGTACTCGAGTGGTATCTGTCAAAATAGGAGATCACAATTGTTATGGGCTATGCGATTTGGGATCCAGTGCTAGCGCTATTTCTTATTCACTCTATCAGGAGATTATGAGTGAGATTTCACCTTGCAAACAGAGAAACTATATCTCCTATTGGAATTGTGAGAGATGTTGAAGTCTTATCTGGAAAGGTAAAATACCCTACCGAGTTTCTAGTGCTTGGTTCAGTACAAGATAGCTTTTTTCTTAATATTTTTGGTAGACCTTTTCTCAAGACTTGTGGAGCTATTATAGATTGCAGGAAAGGGAAAGTATCTGTTGAATTCAATGGTGAGCCATATGAATTTAAATTTTCTAAATTCTCCAAACAAACTCATGGTACTGATTTTCCTAGTAATGATAAAATTATTGAAGATATTGCCTCTATTGCTATTCCTCATGACGGTCCTTTGCAGCAACACATGGAGGACCACGAGAATTATATTTATATGCAGGAAAGAAATGAACTAGATGAATCCTTCTTAAGACAACCTTCTATCCTGAAGCACAACCTTCCAGTTGAACCTTTAGGAATTCTATCACAACCCTAAGAAGACCCGGTGTTCGATCTAAAGCCTCTTCCTGATACGCTCAAGTATGCTTATTTAGATGAAATGAAAGTATATCCTATTACTATAAATTCTAATCTTTCAGGAGATGAAGAGGAGCGATTATTGGAAACCCTTCATAGACACCGAGGTGCTATTGGATATACTCTTGATGAACTTAAGGGAATTAGTCCATCTATTTGTCAACATACTATCAATCTTGAGCCCGATGCTAAACCGGTTGTTGATCATCAACGGAGGTTGAACCCGCAGATGAAAGATGTTGTGAGGACCGAGATCGTCAAGCTTCTAGCCACAGGTATTATCTACCTTATAGATGATAGTAAGTGGGTAAGTCTAGTACATTGTGTTCCTAAGAAGGGAGGCACAATTGTTGTTCCTAATGATAAGAAATAACTAATCCCTCTGAGAATTATTATTGTATATAGAATGTGTATTGATGACAGGAAGTTGAACAAGTCGACGAGCAATGATCACTAGCCGTTGTCATTCATCGACCAAATACTTGAAAGGTTAACCAAAAACACCCACTTTTGCTATCTTGATTGATATTCCGTCTTCTCTTAAATTCATGTTAACACTGCTGATCAAGAGAAGACCACTTTTACTTGTCCTTTTGGTACTTATGCTTATAGACGTATGCCTTTCGGTTTATGCAATGCCACTTCTACTTTTCAAAGGTTTATATCTGCTATCTTTCCTTGTTTCTATGAGGAAATTGTGGAGGTATTCATGGACGATTTCTCCGTCTATGGAACCTCTTTTGACCATTGTCTCCACAACCTTAATAATTTTTTGCAGAGATGTGAGGAGACAAACTTGGTACTCAATTAGGAGAAGTGCCACTTCATGGTCAACGAAGGAATTATTCTTGGCCACAAGATTTCCGAAAGGGGAATGGAGGTGGACAGGGCCAAGATCGAAGAAATTGAGAAGATGCCCTATCCTAGGGACATGAAAGGTATTCGTAGCTTTTCGGTCATGCTAGTTTCTATAGAAGATTTATTAAAGATTTTTCTAAGACTTCGAGACCCATCACTAATCTTCTACAGAAGGATATCCCTTTTGTGTTTGAAGAAGATTGTAAGGAAGCCTTCGAAGTTCTTAAGAAAGCTTCGATAACCGCTCCTATAGTCCAACCGCCTGATTGGAATTTACCTTTTGAAATTATGTGTGATGCTAGTGACTTTGCTGTTGGAGCAGTTTCAGGAAAAAGGGTTGATGAGAAATTGAATGTTATACATTATGCTAGTAAAACCCTTGATAGTGCTCAAAAAATTATGCTACTACTTTAAAGGAATATTTAGTAGTAGTGTTTGCTTGTGATAAATTTAGACCTTATATTGTTGATTCCAAAGTCACTATTCATACTGACCATCCTGCTAATAAGTATCTTATGGAGAATAAGGACACCAAACCAAGGCTTATCAAATGGGTTCGTCTTCTTCTTCAAGAGTTTTATTTGAAGATTGCTGACAGGAAAGGAGCGGACAATCCTGTGGCGGACAACCTTTCCAGGATAGAAAACATACCACATGATCCTTTTCCTGTTAATGATGGCTTTCTTGATGAACAATTAGCTGTTTTGAGAATACAATCTATTTCTTATCCATGGTTTGCAGATTATGCTAAGTTTATTCTCACCAAGTTTTACCTCCAGGTTTACCATTTCAACAAAATAAGAAATTCTTCCACGATTTGAGGTATTACTTTTGGGATGACACACATCTTTTCAGAGAATATGCAAACGGGATCGTGAGAAGATGCATATCGGAACATGAGCAGAAGGATATCCTGAGGGGTTGTCATAATAGTCCCTATGGAGGACATCATGCCGGTAAGAGGACAACACACAAGGTTCTTGACGAGGGGGTGACCCCACGACTCCTGCGTATTAGCATACCTGATGCATATAAAGACAAAAGGCCCGTTGGAATCTTCGACAGGCCCACGATTGGCCCATTCTTGGCACCTGATGTCTACACACGCTTATATTCTTGTAGACTATATTGTGCCTCCAAGCGCAGAGGTTTGTAGGACATCAGCAATTTCCCTCAAGTGGATGATCTAAGGTTTATCGAACTCAGGGAAGTAGATGTTGAAGATGGTATCTCTCAAGAAACCCTGCAATTAAGATACAAGAAGTCTCTTGTGTCCCGAACACACCTAGTACAATGGCAAATTGTATAGGTGCACTAGTTCGGCGAAGAGATGGTAAAATATGGGTGATAGGGGTGGCAAAGCAAGGTAATATAAATCTGAATAAATAAAAACAGCAAGGTAGCAAGCGACAAAAGTGAGCACAAACAGTATTGCAATGGTGGAAACAAGGCCTAGGCTTCATACTTTCACTAGTGGCAACTCCCAACAACATTAACATAGTCTAATCACATGATATTCCTCATAAAACATGCAATGGAGACGTATTCAGAGATCGTTTCTTCGTGGTCAAGATAGGACGAGAATTGTGTAGGGCTACAAAAGCACACCTCAGAGTTCGTAGTTCTCATCTATGGATGTCCCAATGTCACCGCGGCCATCCAAAGAGAATACCACAATCACCACAACATATCTAATGGATAGTCAAAGACAAGCACCAAGAGACTCTCAATCTTCAGTCCACACACAAAAGAGAAAATCACTCATGAAAATATTCTTCTAACCCATGTCCAATAGACCGTTGTCACCATGGTCTCGGGGATTATACTAGATAAGATCAAGTGAGTACATCAATCCAATACATAGAAGAAGGGGAAACATCATGGGATTATCCTAGATTAACATAGCCTATGATCACAATCAAGATCACATCATGGGAGAGAGAGAAGACCACATAGCTACTGGTAGAAACCTCAGCCCCGGTGACAAACTACTACCTCATCATGGAGTGAGGAAGCAGCGTCATTGGAGATGAATCCGGGGGCACTTCCCCGTCCCGGCAGGGTGCCGACACAGGAATTCTGGTCCCCCGAAGCTTGTCGGCGATGGTGGCGTAGATCGGAATTGCTTCTGGAGAAAAGGGGTCCGGAATAAGGGTTTTCGCGACGCGAGTAAAAATAAGGGCCAAGGGGGGCAGCCAGGGGGGCACCAGGAGTCTAGGAGGCCTCCCAGCGCAGCCACCCCCTAGGCCGCGCCCACTGTCCGCCTAGGCACCAGGTGGGGCCCTTCTGGCCCCCCTTCAACCGTGAGGAAGCTTCTGGAACGCTGATTTTTTATATATTTTTCCCGGAATTTTCTGAGCACTTTTAATAATGGGAAAACCTGAAATACAAAAACAGCAGAAAACAGAAACTGGCACTGGGGTGCACTGAGTTAATACGTTAGTCCAAATATGATCAAAAGTGTATGAAAGTGTACCTAGAACATAGCAATATCACACAAAACATGCATGGAGCAAGCAGAAATTATAGATACGTTTTGGACGTATCAACATCCCCATGCTTAATTCCTGCTCGTCCTCGAGTAGGTAAATGATAAAAGCATAATTTCTGTGGTGACATGCTAAAAACTATATAAGAACTTTTAAGTAAAGAAATCAAGGCATGTAATTCAATTCAAGTCATAACAAGCAAGAGTCTATATTTAGCATTGAAACAAGCAACATAAGAACATAAAGGTGCAAGAGCTCTCGCTGTCCGTGACTCGAATGTCTCCAAATGGTGTTTGCGTGCAAGAAAGGGGATAGGGATTACGAGAGAAAAAGGTATTTTTGTGTTGAGAACTCAATCTACTAAAGTTTCACACTTGGTCTTCTTTGGAATCTTATCTTGACTCATCCCCAGACCAATAGCCAGGTACAAGTCAAAATGATCCACTCCTTTTCGATATTTTGAGCACTCATGCAATGGATGAGCGTGAGCAAGAAAGTTGACACTTAGGATGGCAAAGAGAGAATATGGTGGAGGAGGAAGTCAAAAAGGTGAGAAGGGCTCAAATCAATGAGGACAATCATAGGCAAGAGAAAGCCAAATGATAGATATGATATGAGGAGTAGGGATTGCCATGCAACGGATGCACATATGAGCTAAGGTAAGATCTCCAATGGAACTAGTGGGGGTGCATCCTACTTGCTTGCTCAAGAAGACCTAGAGCTCATTTGAGGAGGCTCATCATTGGAATATACAAGCCAAGTTCTATAGTGTGAAGGTCCCCACATAGCTATATGCATGAATGATAATCTCTATGGAGTACAAGATATAAGATGGAGTACGAGTGTGGATCTCTCAAAAGGAATATTAGTGTGCCCTCTTTTTATTTCTTTTTCTCTTTTTTTCTATTTTTTGTATTTTTTGGTGGCCTCAATGGCTGTTTTTATTTCTCTCATTTGTCCTCTTTGGGATCTTTTCATTTTGTCCTCTTTGGGATCTTTTCCTCACTTTAGGGGCAACACTCTATATATTACAAGAAGTATAGAAGATCTTTCACAATTTACAAGGTACTCAAATCATAAAGAAGATGTATCTATCATGATGTATGAATGTATGCCTCTGCCAGTGTAGCAGGATATGCAATGACACTAGCGCGTCATGTATCAATGATTAGGGCAAGGCCCAACTAGCATGCGGCTCATCGATCAAGCAAGTAGCATGTATGACATGAAGATCCTTTTTTATTACGTCTTGTTTTTACTCCTATATTGGGAGTTACTCTACGTATTGCTTGACGTAAAACCAATAGTGGATTTGTTTCTGTAAGTCATGAGAAGATGGATGTTGCATGGCAATGTATCTCGGAAAGGCTATGGAAATGCCTTGATAGCTGGGAATGGTGGCTGTTTTGAGGAAGGATATAATGAGGTTTATGATGACAGAGCGTATCGGGCCAAGAATTTGGATGTACCGGCGAAGCTGGACGCCAACTCTCGGAGTGAGAAGAAAGCAATGCACGGCACAGGAGAGGCAAAAAAAATATGGGAAGGTGGAAGTGTCAACTTTCGAATACTCACATTAGTCCGAAGAACTCATGCACTTATTATCGGTAACTCTCAATCTAATAAGGAGGTTTCACAAAGAGACAAGTACCCCGAGGAGGAGTGTATGGGGGGTTTGGTTATCCTTGCGCATCCTCGACTCATTGTGCGTGAGTGTACTCTAATATTCGACCCGTCAGAAGAGTAGTGATCCATCTAGTAGCTAAAGTCCTCAACTAATTTTGTAAGTTTTGAAAATAAACATAGATTTCCCAAAATACGACATCTATCACTAATAGGCTAAAGCTCTAGACACCAAATGTCCAAACATTGCTCGAAGAAATACCTCAAAACTATTGCAAGTTACTACTACAAAAGAATAGCAACCTCAATTACCTACTTCAAGTCAAGACAAAAAACTCAGTGCAACAGGCAAACTCTCTAAACAAGATAAAATTTAAAACTCAAGAGAGTTCCAGCAACAAACTAAACAAAAGCTTAAAAAGATAAGCATGAAAACTTAGAGCTAAACATGGCAGTAGCTATGAAAAGATAAAGAACACACACAACAAAGATAAGCATGAAGAATCCTATGTTGTGTTCTAGATTTTGAAAGTGGAGCATGTTTATCTCCCACAATAAGAAAGCTGGGTTCTAACTTGTTATGAACATCAAGCAAAGCTAAAGAAAACTAAAAATAAAACCTAAGAGCGAGACGCTCCAAGCATAGCACATAACGCATGAAGTGATACAAATATAGTGAAACAAGAGACAAACTGATAATTGTTGATGGAGAAGGGGATGCACGGGGGCATCCCCAAGCTTAGACGCTTGAGTATCCTTGAATATTTCTTGGGGATGCATGGGGGAATCCCCAAGCTTGAGCGCTTGACACTCCTGAATCATCTTTCATCATCTTCCCTCACACACTTGAAAACTCCCTTCATACATAACTCATCATAATATGATTAGCGAGGTTAGTACCCATAATAAAATCAAATTTTCCAATACTGGAAATAAGGATATTCTTGAAATGCTACTGTTTCTCAAGATTGCCAAAAAGTTTTTTCAAATAAAAAGCAAGCTTAAGGTTTGCAAAACAAAGAAAAGGAAAAACAGGATAGAATCTGTGAGAAACAGACCAGCAGATAGTAAAGAATTTTTTAGGGATACTTCTGCAACTCAAATAAAAAAATTCAGAACATACAAAAGTTCCGTAATTGTATAGAGCACGCTGTGTAAAAATTTCATCTAAAAAAGATGAACTGGGATTTTTATGTGATTTTTCCCTTCACGAGGACAGAATCTATTTTCTGGACAGCAAGTCACAACTTTCACTTCCCTTTTCATAAGAGGCTATAATTGGCACAAACCTTGAAAAGTAAAGATACAATGATGTTGCTACAGTAGTAAAAATCATCAAGAAAACAAAATACAGAAGAAAAATAAAAAGGAAAACCTAAATTCGTTGCGGGCTGCCTCCCGAAAGCGCTTCTTTAAAGCCATTAGCTAGGCTTAGATTTTAATGATGCTCTCGCAGGAATAAGAGTTGAAGAACAAAAGAGAGCATCAAGAAGCAAATACAAAACACATTTAAGCCTAACATGCTTCCTATGCATAGGAATATTGCAATAGAATAATTCATTGAAGCACAAAGAAATAAACATAGGAAGGCAAAACAAGTGCAGCTTCAAAACCGTCAACATAAATAGAGGGAACTTGATATTATTGAAATATCTATAAGCATGTGTTCCCTTCTCATAATAATTTCCAGTGGGATCATGAATAAACTCAACAATATAAGTATCCCATAAAGCATTGTTACCATGATCCACATGCAAAAAGGTACTCTTACTCTCCACATAACCAGAATCTTTCTCATTGGTAATAGTGGGAGTAGGACTATCATAAAGAACTTGAACACTATAGATTAATTGTGTATTAGGAAGATGGTGTTCAGCAAGAGATTAATCCCCTCCATGATTATGACAAGTTTCATAAGGATAATTTCTCCTTATGTCATAGGTACCTTTACAATCACTATAGATAGGAGTTATAACATCATCATAGTAGAGAAGAGTATTATCATTGCTAGCAACTATGTTTGTAAACATGTTTTCTTTATTCTTACCAGAAAAATAATTATCAATTACCACATCACTAATGGGTAAAGGACTTGCAATCCTATCATCCCCAAGCTTAGAGCTTTCCATGTCATCATTTTCAGAGTTGGCACCAAAAAGATTTTCAAGATCATAAGTAGCATTATCATCATCTTCCCAATCACAATAATTAACATGCATATCATAATCAAAATCATCTTCAATAGTGCCTACGGACTTAACATCAGGATAATAATGAATGCAATCAAGCTCACCATCCTCCATAAATTTATGTCCGTTAGGATAAAAATTGATGCGAGGAATATGCTCAGGCCATGTTGATACCCATTCTTCTTCCTTCTTTCTCCTCTTCCTCCTCCTCTTCTTTTTCTTCTTCTTCACCTGAGGAGGGAGTGGTTGGAGATGAAGTTCTCCATATATCCTGGTTTATCATCAGAAACAATAGGGGAAACTTGGGAGAAACTCTCCTTTTTATTAGTAGAAATATAAGAGACATTTTTATACTTTGGTAAAGTTCCCTCCTTTCTACTCTTACTTATGTAATCATTTTCATGGCAATTAACAACACAATAGAGATGGAAATTTTGCAAAGTGTTGTTTATTCCTAAGACATTAACATCTAGCCTAGAAGTCTTTTCTGATAACTCTTCACACATCAAAAATAACATAAGTTCATCATAAAGATCAGGGGTGATCATGTTGTCACACAATTGGTTAACAGTTATGTTTTGAAAGTTCATGCATTGACAATTAAAGTGACCCTCTATACCACAAAGTTCACAAGTAAAAGGATAAAGGTCACACAATTCTCTAGAAATTTCATTTAAATCTTTGACCCAAGTGATTGTTCTTTCATGCTTATGTTGCTTACAATACTTCTCTTCTTCAATCATAGGTCACAAGGTCTATCCACGCCACAAAAATTAACATGCTTATATAAAACTTCATTTTCAGGAATTGGATCATGCATGTTTCAATCATCATGAACAATTTCATCTTCTTTGCAAATCTCTTTTAAAAGGTTCATGATGCTTGATCCAATCCTCCTTAGGCATATTAAGATGTGAAGCAAAAGATTTGAGGAAATCAACAAGGAGTTGAGAATCAAGACCAATCTTAGCACTAAACTTATTAAAACTTGCAGTTTCAACAAAGGACTTAATGCAATCATACTCATAAATTATACCTGACTCTTTACCTTTGTCGATCTCCCAATCTTCAGTGTTGCGTTGAATTCTTTCAAGGAGTTCCCATTTAGCACCAATCTTTTCGTTTGTGAAAGAACCCATAGAGGAAGCATCGAGCAAGTCTTTATCCTGTCGAGAGAGCCTTGCATAAAAATTAGTAATAATTATATCTTTGGGGAGCCCATGGTTAGGACATTTTAGCATTAAAGTTTTCAGTCTCCCACAAGCTTGAGCTATGCTCTCTCCGTCATGAGGATAGAAATTATACACATAATTACTATTCTCATGAACTTCATGAAGAGGATAAAACTTGGAGTAAAAGAGAGACTGGATCCCTTCCCAATCCCGTAGGTGAGAATCATTTAGTAGCCTATACTATTCCAACGCTTTTCCATTCAGTGACAAGGCAAATATTTTCTTCATGACTTCACCTCTTGTCAAACCTGAAATCTTAAACAACTCACAAAGTTTTGTAAGTTTCAACAAATGAATACTAGGATTGACTGTTCCATCATAACAATCATTCCTAATTATTTCAATTATCCAAAGTGGTATTTGGAACGGGATACATTCAGTAGGTGGAGGAGACTTCTCTACCACGGATGTGGTAAAGCGGCCTTCCCCAAGCAACGAACTAAGAGTCTGGTTTTCCATAAACATAACTAGTGAAAATAAATAAAAGAAATGAAAAGATTTAATTGCAAGATCTAAAGATATACCTTCAACGCTTACCTCCCCAGCAACGGCGCCAGAAATAGCTTGATGTCTATGCACACTTCTATTCTTGTAGACTATGTTGCGCCTCCAAGCGCAGAGGTTTGTAGGACAGCAGCAATTTCCCTCAAGTGGATGACCTAAGATTTATCAAACTCAGGGAAGTAGAGGTTGGAGATGGTCTCTCTCAAGAAACCCTGCAATTAAGATACAAGAAGTCTCTTGTGTCCCCAACACACCTAATACAATGGAAAATTGTATAGGTGCACTAGTTCGGCGAAGAGATGGTAAAATATGGGTGATAGGGGTGGCAAAGCAAGGTAATATAAATCTGAATAAATAAAAACAGCAAGGTAGCAAGCGACAAAAGTGAGCACAAACGGTATTGCAATGGTGGAAACAAGGCCTAGGCTTCATACTTTCACTAGTGGAAACTCCCAACAACATTAACATAGTCTAATCACATGATATTCCTCATAAAACATGCAATGGAGACGTACTCAGAGATCATTCCTTTGTGGTCAAGAGAGGACGAGAATTGTGTAGGGCTACAAAAGCACACCTCAAAGTTCGTAGTTCTCATCTATGGATGTCCCAATGTCACCGCATCCATCCAAAGAGAATACCACAATCACCACAACATATCTAAAGGATAGTCAAAGACAAGCACCAAGAGACTCTCAATCTTCAGTCCACACACAAAAGAGGAAATCACTCATGAAAATATTCTTCTAACCCATGTCCAATAGACCGTTGTCACCATGGTCTCGGGGATTATACTAGATAAGATCAAGTGAGTACATCAATCCAATAGATAGAAGAAGGGGAAACATCATGGGATTATCCTAGATTAACATAGCCTATGATCACAATCAAGATCACATCATGGGAGAGAGAGAAGACCACATAGAAACTGGTAGAAACCTCAGCCCCGGGGAGGAACTACTCCCACATCATGCAGGGTGCCGACACAGGAATTCTGGTCCTCCGAAGCTTGTCGGCGATGGAGGCGGAGATCGGAATTGCTTCTGGAGAAAAGGGGTCCGGAATCAGGGTTTTCGCGACGCGAGTAAAAATAAGGGCCAAGGGGGGAAGCCAGGGGCCACCATGAGTCTAGGCGGCCTCCCGGCACGGCCACCCCCTAGGCCGCGCCCACTGGCCACCTAGGCACCAGGTGGGGCCCCTCTGGCCCCCCTTCGGGCGTAAGGAAGCTTCTGGAACGCTGATTTTTTACATATTTTCCCGGATTTTTCTGAGCACTTTTAATAATGGGAGAACCTGAAATACAAAAATAGCAGAAAACAGAAACTGGCACTGGGGTGCACTGAGTTAATAGGTTAGTACAAATATGATCAAAAGTGTATGAAAGTGTATCTAGAACAGAGCAATATCACACAAAACATGCATGGAGCAAGCAGAAATTATAGATACGTTTTGGACGTATCAGCACTGAAGTAGGAGTCCGCGACCAATATGGAAGTCAAGACTTGGCGTTCAAGGCAAGGCTAGAATTAGGAAATCATCCTTGTAACCTGAGACAGACTCCCCGAGACCCAGCCTAGTATATAAAGGCTGGGAGGGGGGACGCCTCAGGGACATCCAATCTACAATCAACACCTCTGCTCTTGTGCGAATTCGCCTAGACTTGCACTTTAATCGCCCCCTCTCATAATACAATCGAGCAGGAAGTGCTTCTCCTGTTAGACGACGAGTATCGCCAACCTGTTCCTTCTCTACGATCTAACCCAGGGTCCTTGACCATGGGATTTGCCGAGGCTGATCCTCGTCAGTTCTCCAATCAGTTTTTTATTGGCCTACTCTCTTTAAAGATGCTAGAAAATATGTTTTATCTTGTGATAAGTGTCAAAGAGTTGGTAACATTAGTAGGAGAAATGAGATGCCTATGAATTACTCTCTAGTTATTGAGCCTTTTGATTGTTGGGGTATTGATTTTCTGGGTCCTTTTCCTCCTTCGCACAAGTACACTCACATATTACTAGCTGTTGATTATGTAACCAAGTGGGTTGAGGCAATCCCCACTGAGAGTGTTGATCATAAGACGTCTTTGAAAATGCTTAAAGATGTGATCTTTCCTAGGTTTGGTGTACCAAGGTACCTCATGATCGACGGAGGATCACATTTTACACATGGTGCTTTTAGAAAAGCTTTAGCAAAGTATGATATTAACCATAGGATTGCTTCACCTTACCACCCTCAAACGAGTGGGCAAGTTGACCTCACAAATAGGGAGATCAAGTTGATCTTACAATAGACAGTAAACAGTTCTAGACAGGAATGGTCCAAGAAGTTAGGAGATGCTTTGTGGGCGTATAGAACTGCTTACAAAAATCCCATGGGCATATCTCCTTATAAGATGGTATATGGAAAGGCTTGCCATTTGCCTTTAGAAATTAGAGCACAAAGCTTTCCGGGCCGTTAGAGAGCTTAATGCTGACCCGAAACTTGCTGGTGAAAAGCGTCTCATGAACTTGAATTCTTTAGATGAGTGGAGAAGTGAAGCTTATGAGAGCGTGAGAATGTTTAAGGAAAAGGTAAAGAAGTGTCATGACAGGAAAATTTTGGAACGTGAATTTAATGTTGGTGATAAAGTTTTGTTGTTTAGATCTTGTTTCATGTTTTTTCCAGGTAAATTACTTTCTAGATGGGAAGGACATTTTCACATTGAAGAAGTCTACCGCTCCGGTGTAATCAAGATTAACAATTTTGAAGGAACCAAACCTCAAGTTGTGAATGGGAAAAGATTGAAGCATTACCTGGCAGGAGACCCTGTCAATGTTGATGTGGATACAATATGCACAACCACCCACGAAGAACATGTTGTAGCCCGGATTCAGACGCTAGCAGAATAAGAATAGGTATGTAATACGGGAAGAAAACTTTACGAACATCCATAAAAGTCTCGTATTATGTGTTTTTGAAAAAATAGGAAAATTCAGAGCCGGAGACGAGCTCTAGGGGCTCCAGTCACCCTGGTGGCACGACCTGATTCCTGGCAGCGCCTGGTCCACCCGGAGTCCACCTCCGACCCCATTTTGGCATGTTACCTTCCTTTTGTTGCAAAAAAAATTTCTATATATTTTCCTAGATCGTCTCGGCTCTGTATCTTGAGATTTCGTGCATTCTCTTTTCGATCTTTGGTTGCCAGGAAAACTTTCAGCAAAACCTAGGTCACATGCATTCCCAAAGTTCCCCCGAGGACAAGTTCCTCGCCAACGTCATCGACCCTTACCTCGCAGAGGTGAAGTGGCATCCTCAAACACTATGGGTGGAGGATGGTCCCTTCACCAAGAAGATCTGAAGGGACCGGTCAAGGAGGGGTGCACCAAGGCCAGGATGGACGAAGTGGAACAAGAAGTCTTCGAGTACAAGTTGATGATCGAGCGTGGTGTTGACGCCAACGCTAACACGATCACCGAGCTAAAGAAACAACATGAGGAGGAGATGAAGGAAGTGCATTCAAGCATATCCGCACTAGAAACCAAAGTGTTCGAGCGTCAAGGACATATATTTGACCTCCAAAATCAGAACTGTGAGCATGAACTAAAGTTTTTGCACTTGGGCCTAGCTGCCGACTGCAGGATCCAGGAAACAAAACAATCCTGTGTGGATGGAGGACGTCTGCCATGTAAACGTTTTTCTGAGACCTAATGGATGTAGAAGAACAGAGATCAAGAATGAAATCTTCATGGGTAATGGCATACCCTTAGCTTGTTCCCAGCTTGGGGGAGTGCCCGATATCTTCATCTTTATCTTTGTCGTTTGTGGTCAATTTTAGTGTCGTATCATGTCTGGGGAAGTTATATTATAAAATAGGTGTATGCATTGAGGTCTATAACTCCTATGTGGAGAGTCTTTTATCCGTGAGTGTGCAGTGTCTACGATGGAATATTAATGAGAAGTCTATTGGTTTCTTCGCTGCACTCGATATTCTCTTCACGCAATCGACCTTATATCCTGATTCTTATGGGAGTATTGATCTTGTATATCAGGTATGGCTTTGAAAACTTTATTTAATCTTGTCAAACATAGCTTTCGTCATAACAACAAGCATGTGTTTTTAGTAGAGACATAGCCAAAACCTTTATGTTCTTATGCTTGAAGTGTTATTTTGACAAGGAAGACAACTTAATGTTTCATGCCAATGTTAATATAGACTTTATATTGTTTTGCATCTGAGTCAAAATCATTTGTCTACTTTTAAAAGCCTTTGCTAGCCAAACCTTATACTAAGCGGGAATACTGCTTGTGCACCTATACCTTGAAACCTCAAATCTCCCAAAGAGTCCACCATACCTTTCCTATTCGTGGTATTTCACCGCCACTCCTAAAGTTTATTATTTATGTGCTATCTTTAAACCTTCAAAATAGTATACCCCTTGTTTTGTGCCTTTTTTTAGCTCATGAGGAAGTAGTAGGTATTTCATGATCTTCTTATGCTGGACAAGTTTTATCTTGGGATTGCATGTCTAATCTGCAAACCCCTAATATGACGAGGGAACGACATGAGTGCGCCCAGCTCATAAAAGATAATACAACAAACAAACTCTCCTTCGCGCTTTGTTCATGAGAAATCAGAAAACTTTGGCAGTGATAAACAAAGGAGACTAAGGGGATGTGATCGTTCCCACTTGGGAGTCGTTCCTCAAAACTTGCCCAACATGAGAAGTAATTGGGTTATCTACTAGCATTCATTGACGAATTATGCACCTCCCAAAATCTTATTTTATAATCTTATTGATTTCAAAACCTCTAAAAGCTCTAGCACATGAGTTTTCCCTACTTCCCTCTGTGAAGGGCTAAACCCACTTGTTTCTATCCCACAAAGAGCAGACACCTTATGTTGACAAAGATACATGACTTTATATTGTTTCATTGATAATTTCCATATTACATCTTTGTTAACATTATCATTAAGATAAACAATTTGTTTGTTGAGCCCTGCTACACCAAACATCTTACTTTGTGTTAGCATTTTCACTTCTTGACTAATAACATGTTCTTTCAAAAGCTTCAAATGATCTCATAAAAATATAAAGGAGAGAGCAAAAGTTAAAAGTTATTAGTTATTATTTGACCAAAGGACATGTTTGCCATGATTCTATGAATTTTCTCGGACCTACTTTTGATTGTAATTGATATTACTCTTTCATGAGGGCCATATGAGTTGAGGTTGTTGTTGAGCTTGCTTGAGTTTAGTAGGAGGAATTATGATGATTCTTGTCCGTATTCTTATTATCGACACTTCATTCTTTAAACTTGTGGACAGGTTTACCGAGCTCAGTATTCACTTGGGGACAAGCAAGGTATAAGCTTGGGGGAGTTGATACGTCCAAAATACATCACTATTTTACATCATAATTTACCGCTGCTCATTGATATATTTCATATTATGATGATGTTCTTATAGTGTTTTGGCTTGTTTTACACAATTTGCAACTTTCCGGTGTCGAAACAGCAGAAGCAGGAATCAGCGGGGAAAAGTGCACATCAAGTGGCCATATCAGCACATCTCCAAATGACCTAAAATTCACGGGGTGCAATGTTCTGAAGAATTGACAAAGACCCGCCGAAGGACTCCTGGAGGGGGGCTACCAGGCGCCCTGGTGGCGCGGCCCCCCTCAGGCCGCGCCAGGTGGCCGCCTGGGAGGTGGAGCCCACTCTAGGAGCCCCCCTTTTTCCTATATCATTGTCGTGACCTAAAAACCCCAGAATAGAAGAGTTTTCCGAAGTTCTGCCGCCGCTCCGTGGAGGAAACCTACAGAGAATAAAAGACCTTTCCGACGGGAGATTCCGCCGGGGAGAACTCCTCCCGGAGGTGGAGATCGTCCTGATCGTCATCACCATCGTCACGGGAATCATCAAGATCATCATCACCATCATACTCACCATCAGCACCATCTCCATATTCATCCCATCTCATCTCACCATTGCAATCCAAATTGTAACTTGTACTATCCATCCCCTCTACTCTACCGGTGTTCATTACTCTTTTGTGTTGAATGTTATTGATTTTTGTTGAAGAATTATTGTTATGACCAGATTTTTTATCATATATTTATCCCCTCTGATCATGATCTCTTTTATGTCTTGTGAGTACTTCTTTTAGTAGTTGAGGACATGGGAGAAGTCTAGTTGTTAGTAGCCATATGATGTTGGAGTAATATGTGTTGTTTGATATTTAAGTTGTGGTGTTATTCTTCTAGTGTTGTTGTGTGAACATCGACAACACTTCACCTTTTTAAGGACCTAGGGGAAGACATTGTGTACAAAGTATGCTTATGGTGGGTTGCCAAAGTGATAGAAACATGAACCCCAGTTCACACATTTTTGCATGAGGGAATATTGGATCCTAAAGTTTATTGCTATGGTTAGGCTTTTCCTTAATTTCTCTCTTTCATTTGCGGATACTTGCAAGAGGTTTAATCATAAGAGTGTACTTATCTTAGTCTAGAAAGTGCACTAGCATAGGCTCACCCACACAACACTTATCAACACAAAACATAGTACCAAGACGGAATATGGCGAAAGCACATGACTATTTCTCCCGTGTGTCCTCAAGAACGTTTTAGCCTTTATAAGTTTAATCCTTTGGATTTTCCTTTGAACAAATGGATCGGGCCCTTGCTGCACCTTATCACAATTTACTTTATTCGCTTTTATCTCCATGTTTCTTATACCATAAAACCCATAAAAAGTTACCTTTTAGTACTTGCAGTTATTCCTAGCTCAAGATCACTTGTCAATACCTTCTGCTCCTCGTTGGGTTCGACACTCTTACTTATCGAAAAGGCTACGATAGATCCCCTACAATTGTGGGTCATCAACCATTTCTCCCCAAAGCCATTTTCCTCATAATAGTTAATATCATAACATGCTCCATTTTATCATGGATACCCTCGCTCGTTGAACAGAGGCATATCCGCGGCAACCCCACCTCACCCCATTGGGGTAGAAAAACAAAGGGCGAACGTTCTTCAAAGGTTTCGGTAACTCATGTCTCCCGAAGTTTATCGCCAGCACCTTCCCTGACAGTTGCAGAGAAGAGGGCCTCTTGGGCTAGCCTCATCCGGTCCTCGCGTCCTGAATAGCTTCAAATCACCTCTTTGTACTCTTGAAGGGTAGAAATTCGCTTCTCGGAAAAATCATGGTCCACCATGGCAACTGTCAAATATCCCTCCTGAAGGGTGTGACGCCCCCAAAATCAAACCGTGTATAGTAATCATACACGCAAGGTACACGATCGAGATCAGGGACTCACGGTGAGATATCACAACACAACTCTACAAATAAAATAATACAAGCTGTATAATACAAGACAGGGGCCACGAGGGCTCGAATACAACAGCTCGAGAGCACAAAGTTAGCGGAAGCAATAGTATTTGAGTACATACACAAGAATACAAGGTTTCCTTAAGAAGGCTAGCACAAAATCAACACTCAATCGAAAAGGCAAGGCCTCCTGCCTAGGAACCTCCAAACTACTCCTGGTCAAAGGGGAACTCGACGTCGTAGAAGGCATCGGGGATCTTCATCTTGCAGTGGTTGGCATCGGGCAACTCCTGCTCCTGGACTCCAAGGCTTCAACGTTGACTGCAGCGACCAATCATGCAAAACAAAAAGGGGGGAAATAAAGCAAGGGTGAGTATCTAGCATACCCGCGAGTCTTACGTCCGCTACTAATCAATTATGCATTTGTATCAAATGGAAAGGGGAGGCTGTATATAGTGGAGTGCAAGGTAGAAATCAGAATAAGGGTGAGAAGCTAGGCCTATCAAAGACTAGGATCTTCAGTCGGTTCTTGAAGCATGAGAAGAGAATTAGCCAACAGTTCAATAGCATGAATGTAATAACAATGCAACAGAAGTTGCTGTAGCATTGTATAATAGTAAGTTGTACAGATAACAATTATATATGCCTCCGAGATCTCCTCCTCGACTTCCCTGTGAGGAAGAGAAACCGGAACCAACAGTTTAATAGTAGTAGTTTGTAGTAGTAGGCTCTGGCTTCAGCATAAAGCATCATGTTATCGTGGACACGGCTATTCGCATAGATCAAACTCCCTACAAGAGTGCACTACTATTCAGCCTACACGCTGGGATGTCCAGGGTGGCATACACCTTGTCAGGGAACACCCCACCGAAGCTATCCGACACGCCGAGGCCCATCCTACGGCTCATCAGAGAGGTCCCCGCTGGTCTAGAGTCCTAAGCGCAAGAGCTTCATGGCCCATCACCTCTCGCACTCCGGGTCGTTGTGCGCCAAGTGGATCCAGTGCTGCAGCACAATCCGACCCAACCACAATGCTGAAACTGACGTCTTTCAGAGCTGTCGAACGAGACCACAACGCAGAGGGACCACACCGTAATCCCACGTGGAGGTAGTGCGTATATGGCACGTCGACCCACTCAAGTCATCCACCTGAACCATTAAGCATTTTATTATTTTCTGTCGGGACAACCTTTATCGTTGCCCCTTATTGAATGAGTCGCGGACAACGACGGCAGCCAGGACCACCAGTAACATCGGTGCCTGCCCTGATGTCCCACCAACTCATGCGGTTACCAACAAGGAGAACTGTATCCTTATCTTGTCTCGTGTTTGCTCCGAAGAG
Organism: Bromus sterilis; assembly: GCA_950022295.1. Lineage (NCBI taxonomy): Eukaryota > Viridiplantae > Streptophyta > Magnoliopsida > Poales > Poaceae > Bromus > Bromus sterilis. The sequence goes on along the minus strand of OX465596.1, from coordinate 108,674,944 downwards.
CTCGACTTTCGTACAACAGGATATCTGTCGGCCACGAACAGTACCAGGCCCACCGCACACCGGTGGAATACACCTGACCTGTCGTTCCGCTAGGATACCCTGCGCGGGAACCGTTGGGTCACCCTACTCCTGACCTGTAAGGACACCAGTTGATTCGAGTGCCTACCATCAAGTGAAACCAGGAGGAATCACCCTCGATGGTACACTTGAAGAGGTTCGACAGAGACATCAGTGGAATGAACTAAAGAGGAATATTGTCGTATCACCCCGCTGGTGCCGAGACACCAGCGGAATGAACTAAAGAGGAATACCCTCGTATCATCCTAGCTATTCTACGGTACTGAGCCGACGAGAGTCAAATACAAGTTCGTCCAATCGTAAGTCAAACTCAAAGCGACTCGGCAGAGTCTCGCCATTGTAGGTTCCCTAGGGCGTGTGCATTGATCTGTACCTGTTGCAGTTATAATATATATAATCCGCTTTCACTCACCGGAGTGTTCACGGCCCAGTATTCTAAACCTAGCTAACAATGCGCAGGGTTTACTGCTGAATATAATATATATATTTATAGGCAGCATAGGGTAAAGGAAGGTACATCAAGGGGCAACAAAAACAGGCTATCCAATTGAATAGGACTGTAACGTAGCAGCAGCAACAATGCCTAGTGCAAGAAATGTACGGAAAGATAGGTGATATCTGGGGAAGGAAAATGGCTCTGCTTGCCAGGAAGCTCGCGGTAGAGGTACGGTCGTCGACGAAGTAGTCGATCACAGGGTCATCGGCAGCGGACGTCAAGACTATTGGACAATAAGAGAGGGGGAAATAAAAAAAAATACACAGCAATAATAGCAATAAAAATTCAGTACATGGCAAACGTAGTGTTGGCGGTGTTCTAACGCAGTGTTAAGTATTTTAGTCGCAGCGGAGATTTATCCGGGGTTTACTCATCGGTACCGATTAATTACCGGATCGATGATCCGGAGGGGGATGGTTCCATGTCTGCAGTGTTAGAGACATCTAACAGACATGTGGATAGTGTATCTGTGCTAGTTGATCCATTCTGAACAACTTTCATGTTCAGAACAGTTTCATCCGGAAAGTTTTACCGGCTCCGGGTGATTATCGGACAGTGCAATCGGAGGGGGAATGTCTCGTGTTCGTTGTGTTAGAGGGGGTGATTTGTATATAGATAGCGTATTCGTATTCTTTGTATTTTTTGGTCAAGTTTGGTATATACATTATTTTCATCGGAGTTACGGACTAAAAGATATTCAATTTCAAAGTTTAAATCATTTTTAATCATTTCTCGATTTTCTTTTATTATTAAAATGCAACATTATCCAAAACCTTATCCAAAACAGTGCTGACAGGGTGGATCCACATGTCATCCACAGCAGTAATTTAAATCAATTTAATTTATTAAAAAAATCCAGTGGGGTCCACATGTCAGCCACTAGAATAACACTAAACCAATTTTATATATTTACATACAGGTGAGACCCAGCTGTCATACTCACAGTGACTTAATCAATTGTCTTAATTTAACCATAGGGTTAAGGGGTACTGGACCCACATGTAAGTGAGACATGGGGGTTTATTAATCTAACAATTTATTTAGATTAATTAGATGGCCTTGGGCCCACTAGTCATTTGCACAAAAGGGGGGTTAGTTAATTAGGGAGGATTTTCTCTAATGGGGGGGTTAGCCCCGAGCGGCACACCGGCCATGGTCGTGGCCACGGGCCAGTGGTGGGCACAGCGAGGCTGTCCAGAGCACGGCGGCGAACGGATTGGCGGCACGGGCGTGGGGGTGTGGCCACCCGTGCGTGCGCGCGCTCACGAGCAATGCGTGAGTGGCGCGTGTCCTGGGCACGACCGAAGCTGCGACACGGTAAGCTTCCACAGCGGCCGGAGTGTGGTGCGACGGCAATGGCGCTCTATGGGACCAAATCGAGCGCGACTAAGTGGAATCGAAGTAGCAACTCACCACGAGCATGTAGGGGAGGCAATGGGCTTGGGGGAGACCGGAGAAGCGCGGATTTCGTCGAGGAAGACGACAACCGGCGGCGGAGGAAGCGGCCTGATTCCGGCGACTCTAAGGCTGGCGGCTCAAGCTGGGGGGAGGAAACGGCGTGGCAGAGTGCGGTGAAGGTCTTGGACGTAGTCACGGTCGGCGAGGTGGATGGTGGCCACGGTGGCCATGGGGGCACGGCCATGGCGGGCTCGGATAGAGGGGAGAATACGAATGGCGCGAGGAGAGGAGGGGTGGGGGGAAACTAGGGTTTGGGGAGCTAGGGGCGACGGCTCGGGGGGGTGGTCTTTATCCCCTCTGCGGCGCCCTGTAGCGACCAGGGGGCACCGGGTCCGATGGCGACATGGTGTCGTGGCGCCATGGCCTGGGTCGGCCTCCCTTGTAGCGGGAGGGGGGGGAACAGGAGAGGGGGGGGGATTGGGCACGGGGTGGGCTGGCCCAGTGGAGAGGGGAGGGGTGGGCCTCGCCCCTAACCGGTAGATAGGTTTCCTTTTTTTCTTTTTTTATTATTTTCTGTTTCTATTTAATTTGTTCAACAAATGGTTTTTCTTATATATGAGACTTGCTCCATAATTTCATTTGCAATTTAATATACTGCTATGAAAAGTTTGGGATCCATATAAAATCATTTGCATTTTTGTTATATTTAAAATGGATTAAATGCCACTAATTTGACACTGTTTTTATATGATTAAATTAGTAAAACATTTTAATAAACTCATATTTCATTTTTAATAAGCCTACTAATTATTACGCATTTTATAAAACTGGTTCCACAATTTTTGGTTGAACATTAATTGCCACATTGTTTTGGAATTAATATTTTTTGGGTTGAATTTGAACAAGCCATGGTCAAGGGGGATCATCATTTGCATAATCATGATGACATGGCACTTAACAACGTGATCACTGTAGAGTGACACCCGGGCGTTACAAATCTCCCCCACTACAAAGAATTCTCGTCCCGAGAATCAAAAGACAGTGGAAGGGGTAAAGCTTTGGTTTCGTATGCTAACCAATCTTCTGAGTCATGTTGTCCTTCTCGGAGAAGTTAATCCATCACGTTGATTTCTTCATTTCTCTGCATCAGTGCATCTCGTTGAGTGGTCATTCTTCCATCGCGTCTTCATCGTACTTACGAATAGGTTGGGGTAAACTCAAGGGGTCGGATCAGTACAAGGTTAATCAACCGAGGTTGTCCCAGGGAATGGGGTACAAAGTATCTTCCGAGTTTATACTCAGGAGAATACATCGAGAGAACTAAAAGAAGGTTTGAGAATTTTCAAACGGTTAGGCATGCATTTGATGCCGATGACGGATAATGAAAGAGGGGTCCATAGCATCAGGTATAAGCATGATATCGGGCCGAATATCGCAAGGTAGATGACAAGAGTCAGGTTTCGATCCTGTGAAATTGTGGGTTATGGGCCCACATTGAATAAGAAGGGTGGCGACAATCAATGGGATCAAGTTGCAAGGTATGTCAGAGAACAACTTGTCAGCTTTGTTGGTAACAAGGTCGGTACCAAGGGCGAGGAACAAAGAGAATCATTTTCCTACTCGTTAAAACGACGCAGACCAATCGGCAAAACTCTCATCCATCGGTGGTAGCCGAAAGATTATCCATGATAATAATAGGTTGTGCCGACAGAGTAGTACACTGAAGTGTTTACATAAGAAGGGGATTATCACTTCTCAGATAAGACACATTACAAGAAAAGTTAATCAGAGCAATGGAAAGGAAAATGTGATGATACACAAGTATCAGGTGTATATCTTTCCCAAGGGAAAACAGAGCACGATATACACGACCAAGTTGTATTGGCAAGGAGCCAAGGGAGGTTGTCGATGATAACACAAATCATCGAGGGGCAGGGATGGTGTTTCACACGATGAATCTGATTGACACATGGAAGAAGCCATGAAAGATTAGTCGGATAATAATTCACCAAAGGTCGGGTGGTTCTCAAAGAATCTGATGTGAGTATCGGCACTCAACCAGAAGGAGAAAGAATGCAAAGGCATCGGGTGATAGAAGCATCGGAATAATTTGATGCATAAGTAAAAGGGAATTATGATTTCCAAATCGGGAGGCGGATGTAATTATGCATACGGACATATCGGTGGCAGGGGATTGCAAAGACGATGAACACGTAGGTTCCTGGAAATTTATCGAAGAATATCTTCAGAATCTTCAGGTGAAGCAAGCGATCATCTTGGGTGAAGGGCTCTCCGGGTAGATGCGACCACGAGATCCTAATGTCAGAGTTAGAAAAATTTCCCGAAAGGATAAGAGATTAGAATCCCAGAGTAAAGGTATGAAGAAAAGGATCCTAATACCACCAAGTTTGCGAATTGGGCCGATAAGACACACATCAGTGTTAGTAAAATAGTTCTCCAAAGACTAGACTCGACTTCGACCAAGGAGTTGGAAGGGGGCTACCTACAGGCAGTCGGCTCTGATACCAACTTGTGACGCCCCCAAAATCAAACCGTGTACATTAATCATACACGCAAGGTACATGATCGAGATCAGGGACTCACGGTGAGATATCACAACACAACTCTACAAATAAAATAATACAAGTTGTATAATACAAGCCAGGGGCCACGAGGGCTCGAATACAACATCTCGAGAGCACAAAGTTAGCGGAAGCAATAGTATCTGAGTACAGACACAAGAATACAAGGTTGCCTTAATAAGGCTAGCACAAAATCAACACTTGATCGAAAAGGCAAGGCCTCCTGCCTGGGAACCTCCAAAGTACTCCTGGTCAAAGGGGAACTCGACGTCGTAGAAGGCATCGGGGATCTTCACGTTGCGGTGGTTGGAATCGGGGAACTCCTGCTCCTGGACTCCAAGGCTTCAACGTCGACTGCAGCGGCCGATCAGGCAAAACAAAAATGGGGAAAATAAAGCAAGGGTGAGTATCTAGCATACCCGCGAGTCTTACGTCCGCTACTAAGCAATTATGCATTTGTATCAAATGGAAAGGGGAGGCTGTATATAGTGGACTGCAAGGTAGAAATCAGAATAAGGGTAAGAATCTAGGCCTATGGAAGACTAGCATCTTCAGTCGGTTCTTGAAGCATGAGAAGAGAATTAGCCAACAGTTAAATAGCATGAATGTAATAACAATGAAACAAAAAGTTGCTCCAGCATTGTATAATAGTAAGTTGTATAGATAACAATTATATATGCCTCCGAGATCACCTCCTCGACTTCCCTGCGAGGAAGAGAAACCGGAATCAACAGTTTAATAGTAGTAGTTTGTAGTAGTAGGCTCTGGCTCCAGCATAAAGCGTCCTGTTATCGTGGACACGGCTATTCGAATAGATCAAACTCCCTACAGGGGTGCACTACTGTTCAGCCTGCACGCTCGGATCTCCAAGTTGGCGTACACCTTGTCAGGGAACACCCCACCGAGGCTATCCGACACGCCGAGGCCCATCCTACGGCTCATCAGAGAGGTCCCCGCCAGTCTACAGTCCTAAGCGCAAGAGCTTCATGGTCCATCACCTCTCGCACACCGGGTCATTGTGCGCCAAGTGGATCCAGTGCCGCAGCACGATCCGACCCAACCACAATGCTGAAACTGGACGTCTTTCAGAGCTTTCGAACGAGACCACAACGCGGAGGGCCCACACCGTAATCCCACGTGGAGGTAGTGCGTATAGGGCACGTCGACCCACTCAAGTCATCCACCTGAACCATTAAGCATTTTATTATTTTCTGTCGGGACAATCGTTATCGTTGCCCCTTATTGAATGAGTCGCGGACAATGATAGCGGCCAGGACCACCAGTAACGTCGGTGCCTGCCCTGACATCCCACCAACTCGTGCGGTTACCAACAAGGTGAACCGTCTCCTTACCTTGTCTCGTGTTTGCTCCGAAGAGGTCGACTTTCGTACAATAGGATATCTGTCGGCCACGAACAGTACCAGGCCCGCCGCACACCGGTGGAATACACCTGACCTGTCGTTCCGCTAAGATACTGTCACATCCCAACTTTTGTAGTTCCTTTATTAGAATGCTAAAATTTAGGGCTAACAAAAAAACTTTGCATGATTGTAGTGTTCTTATGTTGAATCCATGTTTGAATGTGTGTGCTTAGTGTTGATCATGCTAAACTTGAGTGGTTGTCATTTGTGGTCAATGTACTTGTGTGAATAGCATAGGTTATCCATACTACCTTGTTGATCATATTAGCATGATCATAAGCACGGTCACACTAATACCCTAGTATGCATATATTTAAGACCGTCACATCACGTAACACTTTTGCACTCTCTCACATTTTCACTTATAGATGGTTTTGCATTTCGTTTGCTTTTGTTTGTTATGCATTTATATAAGGGATATAAAACCTTTATATTTTCCGTGGTATAAATTATACTAATAGTGATTTTGATCACCGCAAAGCCCTAAGGCAATAACTTTTCGCGCGATGAAGAGAACTAAAACAATAATCATTTAAAATCCTATGAACATATTTGAGATCTAATAAAATTCATACATGACCATGATCCACTCACAATACCCAGGAATTACATAATTTAAATAGACTTATTGTATAGGCATTTTAACAAACACATGGGATGCACTTTCTATATTGCTTGAAATTGTTTATTAAGGAACTTTTATTAAAAAAAGAGAGAAAACTACCCTAACCCCCGCACCCCCCTCTCTGCTAACGTCAGCCCGAAGGGCCCCTGTGACGTAGCCAGACTGACGCCAGCCCTCGCCACCGCCTCGGCTGGCCAGTAGGCGAGGAGGCCGCCCGCTCGCTCGCCTCCCTCTCCCGCACCCCCCTCTTCCCTCCACGCTATAAAACCCCACCCGAGCACCCCTCCTCACCTCACTCCCCTTCACCCAAAAACCACACCACGCTCCACCCCAGCACTCGTAGAAGGACAAGAGAAGCAGAAGAAGGAAGAAGGGAGGAAGAAGAAGAAGGAAGAAGGGAGGAAGAAGAAGAAGGAGAGGAGGGAGAGGACGGCGTGCCTCTGCACCTCCGCCCCACGCCGGAGCTGCACCGTCGAGGAGACGCCGCCTGGAGGAGCCGACGACCCGGAGCCGGAGAAGCCCCTGCACGCCGCCGTCTACCCCGGTCCATGGTCAAACCCGTCGCCCCCGGCCGCCGTCTTCGTCAAAAATGGAGCCGCCCCGCCGTCCTCTGCGCCCGCCGCCCCTCCACGCCGCCCGCCGTCGCCGGAACCACCTCCGGTGAGCGCCTCGAGCCCCTACTGTCTGCCGCGAGCGCCGCCATTTTCGCGTTGCATGCCCCGTTTTTGGGCAAAAGTGGAACCCCCCAGGGGTCACCAACCTCCGTCGCCCCATGTCGTCGGCCGCCGGCCGCCGGCGAGGCCAGCCCGACCCCCCTGTGCGCCATGGGAGCCCTCCCGATCTCCAAGCCCACCCGAGCTGGAAGAAGGGCCCCTGGCCGTCTGATCTTCAAGCCCACCAGATCTAACGGCCCAGGGAGCCCCATACCCCTTCGTATTATTTTTAAAAAAAACTTACTACTGCGCTGGGCTTGGCCCATTTAAAAAAAACATAGAAACAGTGCCCGGGTGCACCAAGTAGCCATGGACCGGCTGTCAATTTTTTTTTCCTTTTTCTTAAACTGCAGCACTTAAATAATTCTAAACAAATAACCGTAGCTCAGAAAATTATGAAATAAATTTTGTGTGGCTTAGAAAATTGTGTTTTATTTTTCTGAATGTTTAGAAAAAAAAATATGCAGTACCAAATTAATTTCTTTAGTTTAAACTAGTTAATTTTGCTTTTTAGCAGCTAAGAATAGTTTTAATCAATTCCGTGTAAACCCTAAAAATGGAATGTTGATTTGTATATACTCCTATGAATATTCTTGATTTTTCGGTATGTGTAGAATATTATTTGGCTTAAATAAATTTGTGACCATTATTATTATTATTATTGCTAGTTAATTCCTTTGTATCTTATGTTAGTACTATTTAGTTGTTAGTTTATTATTAAACTAGCATGTGGTCAGTATGTTATTGCTATGAACTTGGTTATGGAAATAAAACAAGTTAATAAGTTGTTAGTGAATAACTTAACATAACTCAAGTTAAGAATTGCTTTAATATACTCTTGTTGTGGTAATCCTATTAACCTTATTCCAATGCCTTGTTGTGGTATTCGACTTGATGTGTTGGTGTAGTATTACAATGCTAGTACAAATTGTTCTTTAAATTACCTGTTGATTGCTCATGAAGTTGAGTGTTGTGTGCCTTGTTTGTTTTGCCCGATTGTAATGGTGAATTTGTTTCTTCCGCAACGTGTAGACGATACGCCGTACGTTGCAGGTGAAGACTCCTCCCTTGCCACCGAAGAAGCCAATCCAGGGTACATCGTCGAGGAAGGCAAACCACCGTCAAAACTCAAACTCCGCTTTACCCATTTTTGCTTTCTTTGTATCATTTATAATGTATCATACTAGTATTATATTCATATGGTTTGGGATTGTACTAGTTATATTAGAGAAACTCCACACCACCCCATAGCCTACCTATTTGGGAAAAACTAAGTAGAACCCCGATGATCCCGGCATTCCTTCGAGACCATCACTCAGCTCTAGTATTTAGCATTACATAACAACTTGGAAAGTCATACTTCATCCTATTTGGTACGGCATTCACCTAAGAAGGTGGTATAGCCGGGATTGTGGAACATCGTCGGACATGGAAAAAGTCTGGAGGGACTCTCTATTTGTGCCGCCAAAATCTAGCATTACAGTACAACCACTATAATCTGGTATGGGACAGGGCTAGTTGGGAGCTTGTTTGTCTTAGTACGGGGGTCCTATAACTACACATGGATGCGTGATTCCGCGAATCCGATAGCCCTCGAAGTCGATGGGTGAAATTCGCTAGGCTTAGTGTCAGAAGGAACCTTGGTGCTCTTCGACTACGGTGCAGGCTTGGGTCCAAGAGGAGCATGACCTGTCACACGGAAATTCCATGTAGTACGCAAGGGGTGGATTCACCTGTACTAGGGAAGACAAGGGGAATACTAAGGTCGATTATCCGAGACCCGCATACTGAAGTATGACGATCCGTGGGGACACACGGCGGATGTATCGAATGTGGTGGGTAAAGTGTACAACCTCTGCAGAGTGTAAATCTATTTGAGTAGCCGGAGTCCACGGTCATGGAAAGATAGTGAGGCCACACTTTGTGGGGAATAGATGAGAAAGCCCGGTACTGAGTTTATGGTTCGGGATGATGGTGTTGTTGTAGTTGAAAAGGGGTTGGCCTTGACTTATCCAAATGCAATGTGGGAAATAAAACTTGCCAAGTTTAAAACTTTGCCAACTTAATAATAATATTGAGTAGATGGGAAATCCCTATGAAAAACTCCACCATATAGCCACCCTATTATTTTTTGTATACAAAACCTTGTTTCTTTCTTTAGGTGGTTTGCGAGTACTTTGTATGTACTCACGGCTTTGTCCCTGGTTATTCCATCGGCCAGGCTTGGAGGAGCAGGTATATGACGACGATGCTACCGACGAGTACTAGGACGTGTTATGCTCTGATCTACCCTGTGGATTGTGACGCCCTACCCTTGATGCTTTTGCTTTTCCGCTGCTATTTGAGCCCGGTGAGGCCATTGTTGTATGACTTGTATTCGATATTGTATGAACATTGAGACTATGATATCCATGTCGAGTTGTGTGTCATGCGAATTGATCATGGGAGCATGACCGTATACACAACTGGTCGCTTCGGACATATAGTCCGGGGTGCCCACAGACTTGGTATCAGAGCCTCTGTTCAGACCATAGCAGCCTAGTTAGGTTGGTCGGTAGATAGGATGGGGGGAAATCAAAAAATATTTTCTAAACTAAAGAGATGGTCAAATGCATAGTATAGAATGCATACCTCTCTTATCCCCTCTATAGTAAACTATTAAATGTTTTACTATGTTAAAATTTTGCACACTTGTCATCTGACTTAAACTCTTAAAACTTGTAGATGGCTGGAGTTCCTGTGCACCACCTCCAGCTGACTCAGGCTGGAAGGACGCCCTTTGCTTAGGATCTGATGAATCTTCTTGCGCTCGTTCACTGCCCAGCTGCGGAGTTCAGGGCTTTCCAGATCACCAGTGGGGAGGACACCGAGCTCCGCCTGATTGTGCGGTGTGAGCTCCGAGGTTCGGAGGTGACCCCACGGTCGGATCCTATCAGCTTCACGGTGTACGCTCGTACCTGGGAGGAGGGTCTGGGCCGAGCTTGCCAGGAGGCGATTGCTCGCCTTGTGAGGTTTCACCAGTACGAGCTGGGTACCACGCGGTTCCGTCACTACGGGATGCGCGATGGTGAGGGAGATCCCACTCCTGGTGTGCTTTACCCGGTCCTGAAGGACCACTTGTTCAATCTAGAGACACACCTGGCTTTGACTCAGGCTCATCTGGATGAGGTCCGGGTCAAGCATGACTACAACCTACAGACCGAGGGTCCCGCTCCCGTCGCCCCCATCGGGCTAGAGACTAGGGACAAGATTATCAAGGAGCTGCAGGACAAGGTCGCCAGTCTGGAGGAGAGTAACAAGATGCTGAGGAAGAAGACCAGGATCCTGAAGCGCAAGTGCGACGATTTTGAGGATGAGATTGATGCTCTGGATGATGGCGAGGACATCTAGAAGGGGGAGAACGCACATATCAGTGATGATGAGGACTGGATGGATGAGGAGTACGAGGAGGTTCTGGACACTGATGATGAGGACTTCATCGATGATCGCGATAAGGATGACCTCTAGGTGTCGTTAGTTGTTGGATGCCCTTTTGGAGATTGCGTTAGACATTGCATGTATGGTTGGTTACCTGTAAGACTTGATTATGTATGAGACTTATGCTATCGTTATGCTACCATGTGGTGATTGCTAGTTGCATGATTATTATCTATGTTATAAGTCTTGTTTGTGTGTGATAAATAGATTGTTAGGGACTTAACCCCTTGGAGACTAAATTCCCTCTTATCTTGCGCAACAACCTCAGGATGCCGAGAAGCTCCCGTGCCAACCCAAGTGGATCCGGTGACGCGCCACCGCCACCACCCGACCCGAACATGGGGTAGCTTTTGCGACTGCTGATGGAGGAGCGCCAAGCCGCTCGTGACGAGCGCCAGGCGAACATGGCTGCACTCCAGCAGCTAGTTCAGGCCGGCACCAATGCCAACCAAGGAGGCGGAGGAGCTGGTGGGAATGAGGAGCCCAGGTCTCGGCTCCGAGACTTCCAGAACACCAACCCGCCCGTGTTCTCGCAGACGAAGGAGCCTTTGGATGCTGAGGATTGGCTCCGCACCATGGAGAACAATCTCGCTGTCTCCGTTGTTGGAAACAACGAGAAGGTCCTGTATGCCACCCACTATGTCACCGGCACCGCAAGGAGCTGGTGGGAAGGAGTGCGTGCCCGTCTCCCTGAGGGGCAAGGACTCACCTAGGCGGAGTTCTCCGAGAAGTTCAAGAAGGCACACATCCCGACTGCACTGATCAGGAGGATGAAGGACGAGTTCCTCCACCTCAAGCAAGGGGGCATGACTGTGGTTGGATATCTTGACCGCTTCACTCAGCTGTCGAGGTATGCCCCGGAGGAGGTGGACACCGAGGAGAAGCGAAAGGACCGTTTCTTGGATGGATTGCACGATGAGCTGCAGGTTGTCCTGGTGGCTATGCAGTTCCCCGATCTTGAGTCTCTTGCCGATGCTGCTATCATGATGGAGGGCAAGCTCAAGACGGCCTCTGAGAACCGCAAGCGCCGCATAATGCAGCAGGGTGGATCCAGCAACCCCTGATTGCGTCCAACACAGCCACCAAGGCCAGCACCCCAGCCTCAGAGGAGCCCTTACCCAGCGCCACGCCCCAGTGCTCCTTCTCGCCCTGGTGGAGTTCCGCGCCCAGCAGGCGGAGTTCCCCGCGACCCTGCATCAGAAGTGATCTGCTTCAAGTGTGGCCAGAAGGGTCACTATGCCATTACCTGCACCAATAAGGCGAATGCTGCCCCATGCCCCAATGCTCCAGCACCAGCCAGAGGGAACCCTGGCCGCAACAATGCCCAGCGCGGTGTGCCCAACGCCGCCAAGGGACGTCTGAACCATGTGCAAGCCGAGGAAGCCCATGAGGCAGTAGACGTTATCTTGGGTACATTTCCAGTTAATTTAGTACCTGCTCAAGTATTGTTTGATTCTGGTGCATCACACTCATTTGTTACGAAGACATTTGTGGATAGAAGTAAGTTTTGACCTAGTGAAATGAGGAGGCCCATGATAGTCCAAATACCTGGATCCAAAACCCGAGCTAGTTTAGCTTGTTCCGGAGTTCCCATAGCAATTCATGGAGTCGAGTTCCCAGCTGACCTGATCGTGTTAGGGACAGAAGGTATAGATGTGGTACTTGGCATGAATTGGTTGTCCAGATATCGAGGCCGAATAGATTGCACTGAGAGGACAGTCAAACTCACAAGTGCCGATGGAGTTCAGATAGAGTACACTGACAAGGGAGAGACTGCCCGAGCCTTCTGTCATCAGAGTGTCTCGGTGCCACCACTTGAGGAGGTGAAGGTTGTGTGTGAATTCTCGGACGTCTTTACGGAGGAGCTACCCGGTATGCCGCCTGATCGGGATATCGAGTTTATCATCGAGTTAGTGCCTGGCACAGCCCCTATTGCACAGAGACCCTACCGGATGAATGCTGAAGAACTGGTTGAGCTGAAGAAACAGCTGAATGACATGCTCCAGAAGGGACTGATTCGACCCTGTGCTTCACCCCGGGGTTCGCCAGTTCTCTTTGTGGACAAGAGAGACGGCACCATACGCATGTGTGTGGACTACCGTAAGCTAAACGAAGTGACCATCAAGAACAAGTATCCGCTCCCCAAGATCGAGGATCTGTTCGACCAGTTGAACGGAGCCCGAGTCTTCTCCAAGATCGATCTAAGGACCGGATATCACCAGTTGAAGGTTCGCGAGTCGGACATCCCCAAGACAGCTTTCACGACCCGCTATGGTTTGTTCGAGTACACTGTCATGTCTTTCGGACTTACCAATGCCCCGGCCTATTTCATGAATCTCATGAACAAGATCTTCATGAAGTATCTCGACAAGTTTGTGGTGGTGTTCATTGACGACATCCTGATATATTCCAAGACCAAAGAAGAGCACGCCGATCATTTGCGCTTAGTCCTCGAGACTTTGCGTGAGCACCAGTTGTACGCCAAGTTCAGCAAGTGCGATTTCTGGCTCAAGGAAGTCGGATTTTTGGGACATGTATTCTCAGAAGGAGGCATATCCGTCGACCCCGCCAAGATTCAGTCTGTCATAGACTGGACAGCTCCGACCACTCAGACTGAAGTTAGAGGATTCCTCGGACTAGCGGGATACTACCGCAAGTTCGTGGAAGGCTTCTCCAGCATTGCCCGACCCATGACCCAGCTGCTAAAGAAGGACCAGAAGTTTGTGTGGACGGAAAAGTGTGAAGCCAGTTTCTAGGAGTTGAAGAGGAGATTGGTATCCTCCCCAGTGTTGACGATGCCTGACCTGACCAAGAGCTTTGATGTGTACTGCGATGCATCGAATATTGGTTTGGGTTGCGTTCTTATGCAAGTGGGCAAGGTGATTGAGTACCTATCACGACAGTTGAAGCCGCACGAGTTGAACTACCCCACACATGACATGGAGCTAGCCGCTGTTGGGCTTTCTCTCAAGAGATGGAGACATTACCTGATGGGTCACCGTTGCGACATCTACACACACCATAAGAGCCTGAAGTACATTTTCTCGCAAAAGGAGTTGAACATGAGGCAGAGGAGATGGATCGAGTTGATCAAAGACTACGATCTCGAGATTCACTACCATCCTGTCAAGGCCAATGTGGTAGCATATGCCCTCAGCCGCAAGCCCTGCACACTTAATGCGATGATCAGGGAGACGCAGCCAGCTTTGCACGAGGAGTTCGAGAAGCTGTGTTTGGAACTTGTTACACCCAGTTTTCTGGCTCACCTCGAGCTGACTCCGACTCTATTTGATCAGATCAAGGAGGCACAGAAGGGACACGATAGTATCAAGGGAATCAAGAAGAAGATGCCCCTCGGAAAGGCCCCGAAGTTCGCGTTAGATGATGACGAAGTTCTTTGGTTCGATGGCCGATTGTGTGTGCCAGATATAGAGGAGTTGAAGCTCACTATCCTGAAGGAAGCTCACGATACACCTTACTCCATCCACCCTGGAGGGACTAAGATGTATCAAGACCAGAAGGACTTGTTCTGGTGGCACGGTATGAAGCGTGAAATTGCCTTGTATGTCGCCAAGTGTGACATCTACCAGAGAGTGAAAGCAGAGCACCAACGACCTGCAGGATTGCTGCAACTCCTCCGAGTTTCTGAATGGAAGTGGGAACAAATAGGCATGGACTTCATCACAGGTCTAACGAGGTCGAGGAAAGGACATGACTCTATCTGGGTTATCGTCGATCGACTCACCAAGGTAGCGCACTTCATCCCAATGCGAACCACCTATCGAGGAGATAAGCTGGCGGATTTGTACATGTCGAGGATCCTATGCCTGCATGGAGTTCCGAAGGAGATTGTGTCAGACCGAGGTACCCAGTTTACCTCGAGGTTCTGGAAGCAAGTTCAGGAGGCACTAGGCACGAAGCTTACGTTCAGCACAGCCTATCACCCGCAGACTGGAGGCCAGACTGAGCGAGTGAACCAGATACTAGAGGATATGCTCCGCCCATGTGCTCTAGCCTACGGTTCCAAGTGGGAGGACTGCTTGCCCTATGCAGAATTCTCCTACAACAACAGCTACCAGTCGAGTTTGCAGATGGCACCATTTGAAGCTCTGTATGGAAGGAAGTGTCGCACGCCCCTGAATTGGTCTCAGACCGGAGAAGGGAAGATTTTCGGACCCGACGTTCTGAAAGAGGCTGAAGAGCAGGTCCAGTTGATTCGTGAGCATCTCAAGACCGCTCAGTCTCGTCAGAAGAGTTATGCCGACCCCAAGCGTCGAGAGGTGACTTTTGCAGTTGGAGATTTTGTGTATCTCCGAGTCACCCAATTGAAGGGAATGCAGAGATTCCATGTAAAGGGAAAGCTAGCACCCCGATACATCGGACCGTTTGAGGTGATAGCCAGGCGAGGCCAAGTTGCCTATCAGTTGAGACTGCCAGCAGAGCTATCCGATGTGCATGATGTCTTCCACGTCTCGCAGCTCCGGAAATGTCTGGAGGTGCCGGATAAGCCTGATGTTTTCAAGAACATCGATCATCGCACGATGGACATCAACCAGGATCTCACGTACCGCGAGACACCCTTTCGTATCCTGGAAGAAGCCACCCGAGTCACCCGAAAGCGCGCGATCAAGTTCCACAAGGTCCAGTGTACAAACCACACAGAGGAGGAAGCCACCTGGGAACGGGAGGACTACCTCAAGCGCGAGTTCCCGCATCTCTTCACTAGCTTGTGAATCTCGAGACGAGATTCTTTTAAGGGGGGAGGTCTGCCACATCCCAAATTTTGTAGTTCCTTTTTTAGAATGCTAAAATTTAGGGCTAACAAAAAAACTTTGCATGATTGTAGTGTTGTGATGTTGACTCCATGTTTGAATGTGTGTGCTTAGTGTTGATCATGCTAAACTTGAGTGGTTGTCGTTTGTGGTCAATGTACTTGTGTGAATAGCATAGGTTATCCATACTACCTTGTTGATCATCTTAGCATGATCATAAGCACGGTCACACTAATACCCTAGTATGCATATATTTAAGACCGTCACATCATGTAACACTTTTGCACTCTCTCACATTTTCACTTATAGATGGTTTTGCAATTCGTTTGCTTTTGTTTGTTATCCATTTATATACGGGATATTAAACCTTATATATTTTCCGTGGTATAAATTATACTAATAGTGATTTTGATCACCGGAAAGCCCTAAGGCAATAACTTTTCGCTCGATGAAGAGAACTAAAACAATAATAATTTAAAATCCTATGAACATATTTTAGATCTAATAAAATTCATACATGACCAAGATCCACTCACAATACCCAGGAATTACAGAATTTAAATAGACTTATTGTATTGGCATTTTAACAAACACATGGGATGCACTTTCTATATTGCTTGAAATTGTTTATTAAGGAACTTTTATTAAAAAAAAAGAGAGAAAACTACCCTAACCCCCGCACCCCCCTCTCTGCTAACGTCAGCCCGAAGGGCCCCTGTGACGTAGCCAGACTGACGCCAGCCCACGCCAGCGCCTCGGCTGGCCAGTAGGCGAGGAGGCCGCCCGCTCGCTCGCCTCCCTCTCCCGCACCCCCCTCTTCCCTCCACGCTATAAAACCCCACCCCCAGCGCCCCTCCTCACCTCACTCCCCTTCACCCGAAAACCACACCCCGCTCCACCCCAGCACTCGTAGAAGGAGAAGAGAAGCAGAAGAAGGAAGAAGGGAGGAAGAAGAAGAAGGAAGAAGGGAGGAAGAAGAAGAAGGAGAGGAGGGAGAGGCCGGCGCGCCTCTCCACCTCCGCCCCACGCCGGAGCTGCACCGGCGAGGAGCCACCGCCTGGAGGAGCCGACAACCCCGAGCCGGAGAAGCCCCTGCACGCCGCCGTCTACCCCGGCCCGTGGTCCAACCCGTCGCCCCCGGCCGCCGTCTTCGTCAAAAACGGAGCCTTCCCACCGTCCTCTGCGCCCGCCGCCCCTCCACGCCGCCCGCGGTCGCCGGAACCACCTCCGGTGAGCGCCTCGAGCCCCTACTGTCCGCCGCGAGCGCCGCCATTTTCCATGTTGCATGCCCCGTTTTTGGGCAAAAATGAAACCCCCCCAGGGGTCCCCAACCTCCGCTGCCCCATGCCGCCGGCCGCCGGCCGCCGGAGGGCCGCCGGCGATGCCAGCCCGCCCCCTCTGTGTGCCATGGGAGCCCTCCCGAGCTCCCAGCCTGCCCGAGCAGGAAGAAGGGCCCCTGGCCGTCCGATCTTCCCAGATCTAACGGCCCAGGGAGCCCCATACCCCTTCGTTTTTTAAAAAAAAAAACTTACTGCTGCGCTGGGCTTGGCCCATTTAAAAAAAACATAGAAACAGTGGCCGGGTGCACCAAGTAGCCATGGGCCGGCTGTCAATTTTTTTTCCTTTTTCTTAAACTGCAGCACTTAAATAATTCTAAACAAATAACCGTAGCTCAGAAAATTATGAAATAAATTTTGTGTGGCTTAGAAAATTGTGTTTTATTTTTCTGTATGTTTAGAATAATTTTTATGCAGTACCAAATTAATTGCTTTAGTTTAAACTAGTTAATTGTGCTTTTTAGCAGCTAAGAATAGTTTTAATTAATTCCCAGTAAACCCTAAAAATGAAATGTTGATTTTTATATACTCCTATGAATATTCTTGATTTTTTTGTATGTGTAGAATATTATTTGGCTTAAATAAATTTGTGACCCTTTTTATTATTATTATTATTATTATTGCTAGTTAATTCCTTTGTATCTTATGTTAGTACTATTTAGTTGTTAGTTTATTATTAAACTAGCATGTGGTTAGTATGTTATTGCCATGAACTTGGTTATGGAAATAAAACAAGTTAATAAGTTGTTAGTGAATAACTTAACATAACTCAAGTTAAGAATTGCTTTAATATACTCTTGTTGTGGTAATCCTATTAACCTTATTCCAATGCCTTGTTGTGGTATTCGACTTGAAGTGTTGGTGTAGTATTTCAATGCTAGTACAAATTGTTCTTTAAATTACTTGTTGATTGCTCATGAAGTTGAGTGTTGTGTGCCTTGTTTGTTTTGCCCGATTGTAATGGTGAATTTGTTTCTTCCGCGACATGTAGACGATACGCCGTACGTTGCAGGTGAAGACTCCTCCCTTGCCACCGAAGAAGCCGATCCAGGGTACATCGTCGAGGAAGGCAAGCCACCGTCAAAACTCAAACTCCGCTTTACCCATTTTTGCTTTCTTTGTATCATTTACATTGTATCATACTAGTATTATATTCATATGGTTTGGGATTGTACTAGTTATATTAGAGAAACTCCACACCACCCCATAGCCTACCTATTTGGGAAAAACTAAGTAGAACCCCGATGATCCCGGCATTCTGTCGAGACCATCACTCAGCTCTAGTATTTAGCATTACATAACAACTTGGAAAGTCATACTTCATCCTATTTGGTACGGAATTCACCTAAGAAGGTGGTATAGCCGAGATTGTGGAACATCGTCGGACATGGACAAAGTCTGGAGGGACTCTCTATGTGTGCCGCCAAAATCTAGCATTACAGTACAACCACTATACTCTGGTATGGGACAGGGCTAGTTGGAAGCTTGTTTGTCTTAGTACGGGGGTCCTATAACTACACATGGATGCGTGATTCCACGAATCCGATAGCCCTCGAAGTCGATGGGTGAAATTCGCTAGGCTTAGTGTCGGAAGGAACCTTGGTGCTCTTCGACTACGGTGCAGGCTTGGGTCCAAGAGGAGCATGACCTGTCACACAGAAAGTCCCTGTAGTATGCAAGGGGTGGATTCACCTGTACTAGGGCAGACAAGGGGAAAACTAAGGTCGGTTATCCGAGACCCGCATACTGAAGTATGACGATCCGTGGGGACACACGGCGGACTTATCGAATGTGGTGGGTAAAGTGTACAACCTCTGCAGAGTGTAAATCTATTCGAGTAGCCGGAGTCCACAGTCATGGACAACTAGTGAGGCTACACTTTGTGGGGAATAGATGAGAAAGCCCGGTACTGAGTTTATGGTTCGCGATGATGGTGTTGTTATAGTTGAAAAAGGGTTGGACTTGACTTATTTAAATGAAATGTGGGAAATAAAACTTGCCAAGTTTAAAACTTTGCCAACTTAATAATAATATTGAGTAGATGGGAAATACCTATGAAAAACTCCACCATATAGCCACCCTATTATTTTTTGTATACAAAACCTTGTTTCTTTCTTTAGGTAGTTTGCGAGTACTTTGTATGTACTCACGGCTTTTTCCCTGGTTATTCCATCGCCAGGCTTGGAGGAGCAGGTATATGACGACGATGCTACCGGCGACTACTAGGACGTGTTATGCTCTGATCTACCCTGTGGATTGTGACGCCCTACCTTTGATGCTTTTGCTTTTCCGCTGCTATTTGAGCCCGATGAGGCTATTTTTGTATGACTTGTATTCTATATTGTATGAACATTGAGACAATGATATCCATGTCGAGTTGTGTGTCATGCAAACGTATCATGGGAGCATGACCGTATACACAACTAGTCGCTTCGGACATATAGTCCGGGGTGCCCACAGATACCCTGCGCGGGCACCATTGGGTCACCCGACTCCTTACCTGTAAGGACACCAGTTGATTCGAGTGCCTACCGTCAAGTGAAACCAGGAGGAATCACCCTCGATGGTACACTTGAAGAGGTTCGACAGAGACATCAGCGGAATGAACTAAAGAGGAATATTCTCGTATCACCCCGGTGGTGCCGAGACACCAGCGGAATGAACTAAAGAGGAATATCCTCATATCATCCTAGTGATGCTACGCTACTGAGCCGACGAGAGTGAAATACGAGTTCGTCCACTCGTAAGTCAAACTCGAAGCGACTCGGCAGAGTCTCGCCGTTGTAGGTTCCCTAGGGCGTATGCATTGATCCGTACCTATTGCAGTTATAATATATATAATCCTCTTTCACTCACCAGAGTGATCACGGCCCACTATTCTAAACCTAGCTAACAATGCGCAGGGTTTACTGCTGAATATAATATATATATTTATAGGCAGCATAGGGTAAAGGAAGGTAAATCAAGGGGCGACAAAAACAGGCTATGCAATTGAATAGGATTGGAACGTAGCAGCAGCAACAATGCCTAGTGCAAGAAATGTACGGAAAGATAGGTGATATCTGGGGAAGGAAAATGGCTCTGCTTGCCTGGAAGCTCGCGGTAGAGGTACGGTCGTCGACGAAGTAGTCGATCACAGGGTCATCGGCAGCGGACGGCGAGACTATCAAACAATAAGAGAGGGGGAAGTAACAATAAATACACAACAATAATAGCAATACAAATTCAATACATGGCAAACGCAGTGTTGGCGGTGTTCTAACGCAGTGTTAAGTATTTTAGTCGCAGCGGAGATTTATCCGGGGTTGACTCATCAGTACCGATTAATTACCGGACCGATGATCCGGAGGGGGATGATTCCATGTCTGCAGTGTTAGAGACATCTGACAGACATGTGGATAGTGTATCCATGCTAGTTGATCCATTCTGAACAACTTTCATGTTCAGAACAATTTCATCCGGAAAGTTTTACCGGCTCCGGGTGATACCGGATAGTGCAATCGGAGGGCGAATGTCTCGTGTTCGTTGTTTTAGAGTGGGGTGATTGGTATACAGATAGCGTATTCGTATTCTTTGTATTTTTGTGGTAAAGTTTGATATATAAATTATTTTCATCGGAGTTACGGTTTAAAAGATATTAAATTTCAAAGTTTAAATCATTTTTAATCATTTCTGGATTTTCTTTTATTATTAAATGCAACATTATCCAAAACCTTATCCAAAACAGTGCTGACAGGGTGGACCCACATGTCATCCACAACAGTAATTTAAATCAATTTAATTTATTAAAAAAAGTCAGTGGGGTCCATATGTCAGCCACTAGAATAACACTAAACCAATTTTATTTATTTACATACAGGTGGGACCCAGCTGTCATACTCACCGTGACTTAATCAATTGTCTTAATTTAACCATAGGGTTAAGGGGAACTGGTCCCACATGTAAGTGAGACATGGGGGTTTATTAATCTAACAATTTATTTAGATTAATTAGATGGCCTTGGGCCCACTGGTCATTTGCACAAAAGGGGGGGTTAGTTAATTAGGGAGGACTTGCTCTAATGGGGGGGGGGGGGGTTAGCCCCGAGCGGGCACACCGGACATGGCCGTGGCCACGGACCAGTGGCGGGCACGGCGAAGCCGTCCAAATCACAACGGCGAAGGGATTGGCGGCACGGGCTTGGGGGTGTGGCCACCCGCACGTGTGCGCGCTCACGAGCAAGGTGTGAGCGGCGCGTGGCCTGGGCGCGGCCGAAGCAGCGACACGGTAAGCTTCCACGGAGGCTGGAGTGTGGTGCGACGGCAACGGCGCTCTATGGGACCAAATCGAGCGCGACGAAGTGGAATCGAATTAGCAGCTCACCACGAGCATGTAGGGGAGGCAATGGGCTTGGGGAAGACCGGAGGGCGCGGATTTCGTCGAGGAAGACGACGACCGGCGGTGGAGGAAGCGGCCTGATTCCAGAGACTCTAAGGCTGGCGGCTCGAGCTGGGGGGAGGAAACGACGTGGTAGAGTGCGGCGAAGGTCCTGGACGTAGTCGCGGTCGGCGAGGTGGATGGTGGCCATGGGGGCACGGCCATGGCGGGCTCGGACAAAGGGGAGAAGACGAATGGCGAGAGGAGAGGAGGGGTGGGGGGAAACAAGGGTTTGGGGATCTAGGGGCGACGGCTCGGGGGGGTCTTTATCCCCTCTGCGGCGCCCTGTAGTGACCGGGGGGGCACCGGGTTCGACGGCGACATGGTGCCGTGGCGCCATGGCCTGGGTCGGCCTCCCCTGTAGCGGGAGGTGGGGGAACAGGAGAGGGGGGAGGGATTGGGCCCGGGGTGGGCTGGCAAGTGGACAGGGGAGGGTTGGGCCTCGCCCCTAACTGGTAGATAGGTTTCCTTTTTTTGTTTTTTCTTTTATTTATTCTTTTTTGTTTCTATTTTATTTGTTCAACAAATGGTTTTTGTTATATATGAGACTTGCTCCATAATTTCATTTGCAATTTAATATACTGCTATAAAAAGTTTGGGATCCATAGAAAATCATTTGCATTTTTTTATATTTAAAATGGATTAAATGCCACTAATTTGACACTGTTTTGATATGATAATATTAGTAAAACATTTTAATAAACTCCTAATTCATTTTTAATAAGACCTACTGATTATTAGGCATTTTATAAAACTGGTTCCACAATTTTTGGTTGAACATTAATTGCCACATTGTTTTGGAATATATATTTTTTGGGTTGAATTTGAACAAGCCATGATCAAGGGGGATCATCATTAGCATAATCATGATGACATGGCACTTAACAAGGTGATCACTGTAGAGTGACACCCGGGCGTTACAAAGGCTATGCAACCCCTTCAAGATTGAATCATCTAAGGGCTTGTCAGCAGCGCATGCCCCCAACCAGAGTGCTTAGCCGTCGGGGCTCCCAGAGCCATGAAACATGGGTGAGCGCGACTCGTGTACACGAGCACCAAGCAGACCCGAAATACGTCGCCCACCCTCTTCGAGATGCTCATGGGTATGATCTTACTCGCCACCCCATCGAAGATGTGGAAAGACACACATCTGGAGCTTTGATCCTTTGCAGAGAGCCTCAAGCTATTGAAGTGCCTGAAGAGCGGCACTAACAGTTTCATGCCGAAGTACGCATCACACAAATAGGCGAAGAAAACGAGGATGGTGATGAAATTTGGCTGGAGGTGGAGCACTTGGATGTAGTAGTCCTTCAAGATCGCACAAAAAAGGAAGAGATGAGCGGCACCAGGTCAGAGAAGATAGTGTGGACGAAGAAGGGGAAGAGTGTTGATGTGGACTTGTCCTCCGAAAAAGCCACGTGGGAGATCTCGGTGGCTCTCCACTCGTTGTAATATGTGGCCACAACATTCGCAGGGCGGCTGATACATCCTTGTCGAAGGACAACTTGGACTCCGGCAGTGGTTGCAATGTTGTTTTCTTGGCCTTTCACTCCTTCTTGGCCACTTTCTGTCCGGCCATGGCTTAGTGGATGAAGGGTATCGTGAGCAAGGAGAACTATCAATGACAAGTAGAGACGTGAAATACTGAGGAGTAAGGCATATGGTGGAAGACTGAGGTGAATTCCGCACCACGCGCAACAACGTTTTTTGGAAGTGGGAGCAGTTGCCGAGGCGTCGCGGGGGTAGTGGCGTGTTCCGCGCCATGTGATGGCCCCATGATGCTTCGTCTCCAACGGCCGGATCCACGTGGCATGGGCCCGGGGGGCTACTGTCAACCAATGGAAACCAGGGTACCTTGGGTCATGCCTTGAGCCTAGGGTGCGCCTCAACAAAGCAAGACCCAGGGTCACCCTTCCTTGGGGGTTTCTCATTGGAAGTCCCCTTCCTGAAGATCCTTCGTCGCAATGTGACTTCCTCTTGGGAGAAGATCACCGTCCCCAGGCACTGCACATCAAGACTCCTCTAGGGGCCTTGCCCTCGTAAGGGCCCTAACTCCATAGGAAGCATGCCCGAGGCCTCCAGAGCCCACTGATAACCCACAAGTGTAGGGGATCGCAACAGTCTTCGCGAGTATGTATAACCCAATTTATTGATTCGACACAAGGGGATGCAAAGAATACTTATAAGCCTTAGCAATTGAGTTTTCAATTCAACCACACCTGAAAAAGCATTACACAAGATATTTAGTAGCAACAGTGTGTTGACGGGTGTAGCCTTTAAGACTTCCCCAATCACCAACACCACAAAGTAGCAACAAGGTAGTAGCAGCAGTAATGAGGGAAAAACTAACAACGAAGGTAATGAAGATGAAAGATGGACCGGGGTTCAAGGTTTCACTAGTGGTAACTCTCCAAGCAAAAGAACAAGTGTTGGGTGCACCAATTACAGTTGGGCAATTGACAAAATTGCACTAACTCTAGCCAAAGAACAAACTAGAGCATCCTAGTCTAAGAAGTAAACGTAGGCATGTATTTCGTATGTAGTTGTACGTGCTTGCAATAAGAACTTTGCACAACATCTTTTGTCCTACCATCCCTCTACCAACGGGGCCAAAAGGAACTTATGGAGATTAACGTGCTCATGTCAAAGACTGCCGGAACAAAGGATTAACACTCTATGAACACATGTAATCCTCAAATTATAGCCCATCCCCTTTGGTGTCCCAAACTGTCACCATTGGGATCGCCGGTTCCGGACTATAACAGATGCATACAACCATAAATAAGATCTAGAACAACAATTATAATCATGCAACCATAAGGTGCTCAGATATGAAATCATGCTACTCGTGCACTAGTAACAAGCATTAAGAACAAAAAATTGCAGCAACAATAATTCATAAACTTCTTAGGACTGAATAACAATGTAACAGATCCCAACAAAAACAACACCAATTACATCATATGGATCTCAATCATGTAGAGAAGCTCATGAGAACTTTGCATTAAACATCTAGGGGGAGAAGATACCACATAGCTATTTCCAAGAACCCGTAGTCCAAGGGGGAACTACTCAAGAAGCATCATGGGGTGAAGAAGAGTTGATGAAGATGACCCCGAGGGCCAAGGCCCTCTCCGGCAGGGTGCCGGAGCAGGATCCTGGTGATCCCCGAAGCTAGGTTTCGATGGCGGCGGAGATCGGGATCGCTTCTGGAAAATATGACTCGATATCTCAGGGGGAATAAATAGGGCCAAAGGGGAGACCAAGGGGGTGCCTAGGTCACCCAGGCGGCCTGGTGGCGCGGGTCCCCCCTGGCCGCACCGAGAAGCCGCCTGGGCGATGTGGGCCACCCCTTCACTTCATCCTCTGGCTGGAGGACTCCTCTGATGTAAATGATTTTTGATAATTTTTTGGGAATTTTCTGAGGAACTTCATTTCTTGACCCTTTATGCATTGCAAAGACAAAACAGACAGAAACTGGGACTAGGCTCTCTATTAGTATGTTAGTCCAATAGATGATTCAAAAGAATGGCAAAAGGATGTAGAAATGACACAAAATGAGCATGGAACAAGCAAAAATATAGATACGTTTGAGACGTATCAGCCACCTACTACCCGAGAGCATCGCCCCAATGATTTCAAAGTGTGAAGACCTCCGCTAGGAGGAGAAGCGCGTAACCTTTCTTCTTGTCCAAGCTACGCCAAGCTGCGTGGACCACTACAATGCAAGACGTGCAAGATGAAGCAAAGTCGGGACCAATCTTTGGCAAGGCCGTTTTTCTTTAGCAGGAGCAGGTAGCTTTATTCAGGATAAGAGCAGGTCCTGCCCCCTCCGTAATTGTCTCCATATGGCAACCCTTCCCACCAAGATGCGGGGGAAGAGTGTACCAAGACGGCTATATGATTACATATCTCAAAACTTGTAGCTTGCTATTGTCATATCCATCGGAGCAATCCTAGACATGTAGGAGTAGGGCTTTACACCTCCATGCGTTGTTTGTGCCGTGTGCCGGCATATCTCGTCGTCAAATCCATTATTGTCCTCGAGATCGTGAACCAAGTCCCATGTGTTCGAACTAGGCTTTTTGAAGACTTCCCTTGGACAAATCTCTTTGATAGATTTCTTTCCATCATGTATCGTTTTCATAGTATGTTTAAGACATACCATTACAAATTTGAAATTCAACTTTGTATATTTTCTGGGCATTTTTAGCAATTAATGGATACAAATATAATTTAAACTATATATACTTCAGAAAAATACTGAAAAGTTGATGCAGAAAATCAATTCATGTTCTTGAGTATTTATTTAGGTTTTGTATGCGAGAAAAAACTACATGTTCTTTAATTTGATATATGATACACGTGCCTTGAGGTAGTTTTCAGTTTGTAAGAAACTTATATCATAACATTTTAAATTTAATCAAATACTATACATGACATGTAACTAAACCATGCACAATTTAATAGTTTTTAGATAACATATAAATGTTCTAAAATTCAAAATACCATTTACATAAATTTACGTTTGCATTCAAATATCCACATAAAGTTTCTTCAAATTATCAAACATTTGTTTCATAAGAACTAAATATATGCTAACTACCTTATTTATGATAGTTCTTTCATTTTTTAGAAAATTTTGAATGCGGTTGTTTTTCAAATTTTAATTGTATATATCTAATGAAACAAAAATTTATTCATAAAATGCCCAAAATATAGCTAATAATGAAACCTACAAAGTTAAAATGTTTTTTTCATAGAATGCCTACAAAATATGAAACACTAGAGAATACACAAAATAAAAAAACTAGAAAAAGTACCATATGGTTCAATATTTTTCGTACAAAGTGGTGACCAGTTCTAAATTCTCGCTACTGATAAGATCTGCCCCTCGTCTAATATGGATCTTGATAAGGTAGAAGCTGTGATCGCCCCCTCGACACTGCAGACGAGGCGGATAACAAAGGCGAGCATGCAAGATTCCTCGTCAAGGAGTAGCGCTGATCATCGCAACTTTACATCAGCAGTACGACACAAACTCCAGTGCCGCGGGCACTTTGCAAGAATGAAAATGCTAACGGATAACCAACACACTATCAAGGGGTCAGAAGCAAGGATTACATACGAGCTCTGATACCGCAATCACTTGAGCTTTACAACCCTCCCACGACTAGATGCGGCACAAGATCTATAAGGACCCCCGTCATGGAGACTGAGGATGGAGCAGCAGCAAAGGAGAAGTTCCTGACAACAGTCATGGCGACCCGGCGTCATCTCCACGTGGCGTCATCTTGCACTAGGCATTGTAACTGCTGCTGCTACGTTGCTTACCTATTCCATTGCATAGCTTGTCATTGTCTCCCCTTGATGTACCTTCCTTTATCTTATGCTTCCTATTACATACATATTATATTCAGCAGGGAGCCCTGCGCTTTGTTAGTCAACTTGTATTAGATAGCGGGCCGTGATCACTCAGGGGAGTGAACGCGGATACGATGATTGTAACTGCACAGGTACGATACAATGCATACACCGCCTAAGGCCCCTACCTCGGATCTGCCAAGCCACATCAAGTGGAGCTATCGAAGAGTAATCCTCGTGATCCACTCTTTGCTGACTCTGTGTATAGCCGCCCTAGGGTCCCGACAACAGTTTTCCTTAAAGGTAAGAAGTCGGGTGACCCAACGGTGCCGGCGAGTGGTATTGCGACGGGATGACAGGGAGGGTACGACCAGTGTACCGGTGTGCTTGGCCCCTGATCGTTGGCCGAGAGAGTTACCAAACCATGAAAGTCAAGCTCCTCCAGGGGCACACGCGAGATAAGGTAAGGAGTCGGTTCACCTTGTTGGTAACCGCAGAGACTTGGTGGGACGACAGGGCAGGCACTGATGTACTGGTGGTCCTGACTGATGTCGTTGTCCGCGGGTTAGTTAAGTCGAGGAAACGATAATTGTTGTCCCACAAGTTAATAAAATGACTCATGGTCCGGTGGATGTCTTGAGTTGGCTATATGCCATGTACGCACTACCTACCCGTGGGAATTACGAGTTATGGGCTCCTGTAAGGCCCGATATGCGGTACTGTTCCAGATCTAGGTGTTTCCACCCAGATCCGGGGACGAAGCACATATCGGTCCCACCGCGACATATGACAAAGCCATATGCCCCGTATTTCCAACATGATTGTAACAGCCCAGTTTTCACAAAAATTAAAATTTTTGTTTTCGGTGTGAATTATTTGATTGTCTGAGTTGTTTGCAGTGTTTGCTTCGCCGAAATAATAATCGGTGAATATTTCTCCTCCTTATTCTCGTATCGGATGCGTGACCGACCCCTTTTCCACCACGGCACACGACCTTGCGACACCGGGGTTTCACCCGAGCACCGTCGCTACCGACACAGGACCAGCCATCGCCACCAGAACGAAAACCCCGTTTATTTAATAAACGGATTATTTTATGGGGCGCAGAAAATTGTTTTCGGAATGTCACCGCAGTGAGGTACGATCAACGGGCTCGACGCGCTGAGCGCGTGGTTCGAGATTTCGTCGGAATCGGAGTCCGTACGGGGTCTCGGCGGTCACGAACGCGATCACCGGACACGCGAGAGGGGTACCGAGGGCGTTTACGTAAACTAGCCAGCCAACCTGCCTATATAAATACCACCAGAGTCCCACCACCCAATTAGGGTTTACCCTAATGAAAATTAGCAGCCACCCCCTCAGTTTTTCCACAAAATTTTCCCCCAAATCCCCCAAATTTCGAAACCCTAGCCTCCCAGCCGTCCGGAGCCGTCAGATCTGGGAACGGAGGTCCCAGATCGTGCCACGTCGCGCCCGGAGACAACCAGTAGCCCCCCAGCGCCGCCGGGCTGATCCGGGCCCCGCGGGCCCGCCGCTGTCTGCCGCCGGGCCGAGCCTCCATCGCCACCCACGCCCTGGCCATGGTGGAGCCGCCGCCTCGCCGACCAGCGAGCTCCAACCGGCGACCCCGCGCCCCGGCGAGCTCCTCTCGTCCTCCCGCGCCTCCTGCTCCCTCTCCTTCCTCCTCCCTCCTCCTCTCGCCCTCTTCTTCCTCTCCATGAGCAGGTCCGAGCTGCCATGGCCACCATGGAGCCCGAGCTCGAGCTCGGGGCCGCACCGACCGATCCGGCCGCCTCCGGCGACCTACCGCCCTTAGGCCATCCTCCGCCGCCCCTGGCCATCCCTGAGCCTTCCATGGCCTCCCGTGCCCTCTCCGTCACGGATCTGAGCACCACCAGCCCGCCATGGACGTAGTCCAACCCGAGCTCGACCCCCTGTAAAATCCTAAGTCCCAGAATTTCTGCTTCAAGTACCTCTTTTGCAACGCGATTTCCCGTTGACTCATAGGTCAGAACGAAGTGAATCTTTTTTCGTTTTGTTGTGCTCTCTGTGCTCTTTAATCCATATTTTGTGAGCATCTTGATCCGAGGTCATCTTGATTGCGCAAATGTTGGTCAAACAGGGCACCAGATCGTTAAACTGAAACTGCTGTTAAGTTTGTCTGAAATTGTTATTTTGTTGAAACTTTGGACGACGGTTGCGTCGCAACCGTACATCGGAATGGAGTGATTCCTTTTGTGTTGCGTTAAGAAATGTTTCTACTTCAGTTTCATGCTTTCACATGCCATATTTGCTTGCTGCATCATGTTTATATCTTGCTCCAATGTGGTGATCCTGATGTTAATGTGCTGCTGTTGCTGAAACTGTTATTTTGTTGCAACTTCGGTCGACGAGTGTGTCGCGACCGTTTATCGGAATTGAGTGATTCCAATTTCATATTGTTAAGCATCATGTCTACTTTCCTCCCATGTATTGCATTGCCATTATATGCTTGCTGGTCATATAGTTGTTGAGCTCCAAAGTTGCTATGCTGCTGTTTTTGACAACCACCTCTGTTTTTCTCAAGTCTGTTACTTTGCGATGCCATGTTGTTTGCTTAATATCTTTTGATCTATGATGTATTTTTGCATGATTCTTTTTGCCATGCCTTCCCTGTCATGTCTACTTTAATTTCAAGTCATTTGTGAGCATGTTTGCATTGATTATTCTGTTTATGCATTGCTCTAAAGTGTGCTTCGTGATGTTGGCAGTTTGTGCCCGTAACTTGTTTTGCTTATATCTTTTTAACCGTAACTCCCTTTGGGGTGTTCTTTATATGTAACTTGATTAGTTTTTCGTGTTCTTTGTGTTTATGCTATTTTTTTCTGTTGTTAACCAACCTAAAATATGGTTTAGGACAGAACAGTACCAAATCTTTTAATTGTCGTGCGGTACTTAGTGTTATGCCATGTTTAGGACTGTGCCTCACTTAAATTGACTAGCATAGATAGTTTACTTTGTGCTTCACCTCTTGACTTGTTCGTGTGATTTTCCATGCTTGCTTGAGTTGCCATGTTAACAACCATTGGTTGATCACCTGTAGCTAAGCAACTTGAACCACCGTAAACGTGCGGTATTCGTCGTGTGTGACCGATACCCCACTTAAACTGTTAGTAATCGTTCTCGACGATAGATCCGTATCGCGTTTCCGTGCCTTGTGTTGTCTTCTTGATCTTGTGTTTGCTCCGTAGTAATAGTGGTGCACCGTTGATTGCTTTCCAGTGTTTATCGTCTTGTGTGCTTCCGCGGGTACCTCTCGGAGACGTTGCGAGCGTGCGATCGACTACACCTTCGGAACCCGACTTATCAACAGGCAAGGACTATACATTACTTATGATCCATTCTATGTCAACCAGCGGTTTGCATGCTAGTCTAGGTTAGGTTCGATGTTTGATCCTACCACATGTTTACAGCCTCTTTCAAACCGATACAGCCATGTCCCCTCCCAGCAAACCTTGTACTGCTATGTTACCTTTGCTCGTTGCTCAGCCCCTGCTTAGTATGCATGCTTAGGATGCTACGATGTTACCCTGTTACTCCTAGGTTTGGGATATCACATTATTATATTGTTGTTGATGATATGATTATTATAATGTTGACTATATTCGACGAAGGATGGAAGGTCTAGGCTATCCCGCCCCGACGCTTTGTTCCATTCGAGTCACCTAGGACCCGAGTTCCAGGTATTGGTTTTAAGACTGAGCGTGCCTAACCGCGTGTGGGATTTTATGGGGTCCCCTTTTCTTACCTACCTAGCTTCAAACATTTCTAGTGGTGGCCCAAGCTGATTTACCATTTGAAACCGTGTGTGTGCTAGCCAGCTGCCAGTTGTTTTCAAACCAACCCGGACCAGTGAGGACTTAGTTCCCTTGCTGGCCCACCTTGTTCGGCTGAGGACCCGGTTTCCCATGTGTGATTAACCGGCTATCCAAACCCGAGACAGACGGTAGAGACCAGATCGAGAGAGCGGCCGGCTCCTGAGATGGATGTCGACTCACCGGGGGCCACCCGGATTTGTTCGTTGTTAGCTAGAGGGACCTGTCGTTTCGGATCTCTTGGAACTAAAACATAAAATGGTTGCCTGTGATGGGTAGCAACTGAGAGTGATGGACGTGCGTGCGGAGCCTCGTAATGGGCAGTTGGTACACCCCTGCAGAGTTAAATCTTTTCGAGAAGCCGTGTCCACGGTTATGCACGACTTGAGACCTACTCCTTGTTCATAAACAACAACAACTGAGATAATATTAATATAACCAGATCAATGTGTGTGTGTTCCTTGATTGCTTCTTCTTCATCGGGATGCGAAGAGGAGGACAAGGATAGGATAGGTGTTATGTTTGCGTAGTAGTTGATAGCAACACTTGTTGAAGGCGATTCCTCATCGAATGCTTGGCTTCTTATCTTACTCTCTAGATCGTTAGCCACTTCATAAATGCTAGTGTGGCAGCAACCTCACCACTTACCCCTTCCATACCGTAAACTACTAGTTGTCCTAGAATGACGAGTGATGAAGTCCTTGATGGGTCAGTTGACCACTACAGTTGGATGATGAGTACCTCTGTACTCATGATACTACCCCAAACTCTTTTCAGGGTTCTAATCGACAACAGGTATGGTGATCGACGTTTCACCTGGAGACTCGACGACTACTAGTTAGGCGGATCCCGGCGGAGGGCCTGGACCAGTGTGGTTATGGGATCGGTGTTTTTCTCTTTGCCAGTAGGCTTTTGCTTGTAGTCTGTACTCAGACGTGTATCTTCCGCTGTTGTATTGTATTAAGGCAGTTGTATGCCAATTGTATGAGATGTTGTATCCTTGTATCTGTAATGTTGTGATATCATGTTGGAAATCCGGGATATATGACTTGGTCATATGTCGCGGTGGGACCGATATGTGCTTCGTCCCCAGATCTGGGTGGAAACACCTAGATCTGGAACAGTACCGCATATCGGGCCTTACAACTTGGTATTAGAGCCTTACCGACCATAGGATCCCCTCTCTGGCCGAAGTCGAGTCTAGACAAAAACTATTTTGTAGTTACTAAGTTAGCTATCGGAGAGTAGGAATCTTTTTACTCCTTATCTTTGCTCTGGTCAGGACAAGTGTCGTAAATGTTTTACTCTCGCCTGATCCTCTTCAAACTTTAGGATCTCGAGTGTGTGGAGTTTCGGAACCATTACAATGCCTTGCTTGCAGCGTATTGTCTCGATTCCGAGCTCAGTTGGGAATTCCTATAGTACCTTTAGCTTCTCCGATTTTGGGTGTCATCTGGGTCATCCGTTGTCATCCCTCCTTTACCGGTGTTTTTATGACTTGCGTCGAAAAACACTATCCCTTGATCTGGTTTTCGCGATCGTTCTTCCTCTTGACACCGATGGTTTCATTTTCCGACGTTACCGTCTCTCTGCGGAAATTTATCTCAACCGAAGTTCGACGTCGACATGGAGCAGAGTCCCTTCTTGGTGGTGTTGAAGATCGTCGACTCTTTTTTTTCTCTCCCCCTCTCCCTCGGATCGTCCTGGATCTCGGGACGAGATCCCTTGTTGGTGGTGTTGTATTGTAACAGCCCAGTTTTCATAAAAATTAAATTTTTTGTTTTCGGTGTGAATTATTTCATTGTCTGAGTTGTTTGCAGTGTTTGCTTCGCCGAAATAATAATCGGTGAATATTTCTCCCCCTTATTCTCGTATCGGATGTGTGACCGACCCCTTTTCCACCACGGCACACGACCTTGCGACATCGGGGTTTCACCCGAGCACCGTCGCTACCGGCACAGGACCAGCCATCGCCACCGGAACGAAAACCCCGTTTATTTAATAAACGGATTATTTTATGGGGCGCCGAAAAATGTTGTCGGAATGTCACCGCAGTGAGGTACGATCAACGGGCTCGACGCGCTGAGCGCGTGGTTCGAGATTACGTCGGAATCGGAGTTTGTACGGGGTCTCGGCGGTCACGAACGCGATCACCGGACACGCGAGAGGGGTACCGAGGGCGTTTACGTAAACTAGCCAGCCAACCTGCCTATATAAAGACCACCAGACTCCCACCGCCCAATTAGGGTTTACCCTAATGGAAATTTGCAGCCACCCCCTCAGTTTTTCCACAAAATTTGCCCCCAAATCCCCCAAATTTCGAAACCCTAGCCTCCCAGCCGTCCGGAGCCGTCAGATCTGGGAACGGAGGTCCCAGATCGTGCCACGTCGCGCCCGGAGACAACCAGCAGCCCCCCAGCGCCGCCGGGCCGATCCGGGCCCCGCGGGCCCGCCGCCGTCTGCCGCCGGGCCGAGCCTCCATCGCCTCCCACGCCCTGTCCATGGTGGAGCCGCCGCCTCGCCGGCCGGCGAGCTCCAACCGGCGACCCCGCGCCCCGGCGAGCTCCTCTCCTCCTCCCGCGCCTCCTGCTCCCTCTCCTTCCTCCTCTCTCCTCCTCTCACCCTCTTCTTCCTCTCTATGAGCAGGTCCGAGCTGCCATGGCCACCATGGAGCCCGAGCTCGAGCTCGGGGCCGCACCGCCCGATCCGGCCGCCTCCGGCGACCTACGGCCCGGATCCGGCACCCTTAGGCCGTCCTCCGCCGCCCCTGGCCATCCCCGAGCCTTCCCTGGCCTCCCTTGCCCTCGCTGTCACGGATCTGAGCACCACCAGCCCGCCATGGACGTGGTCCAACCCGAGCTCGACCCCCTGTAAAATCCTAAGTCCCAGAATTTCTGCTTCAAGTACCTCTCTTGCAACGCGATTTCCCGTTGACTCATAGGTCAGAACGAAGTGAATCTTTTTTCGTTTTGTTGTGCTCTCTGTGCTCTTTAATCCATATTTTGTGAGCATCTTGATCCGAGGTCATCTTGATTGCGCAAATGTTGGTCAAACAGGGCACCAGATCGTTAAACTGAAACTGTTGTTAAGTCTGTCTGAAATTGTTATTTTGTTGAAACTTTGGACGACGGTTGCGTCGCAACCGTACGTAGGAATGGAGTGATTCCTTTTGCGTTGCGTTAAGAAATGTTTCTACTTCAGTTTCATGCATTCACATGCCATATTTTCTTGCTGCATCATGTTTATATCTTGCTCCAATGTGGTGATCCTGATGTTAATGTGCTGCTATTGCTGAAACTGTTATTTTGTTGCAGCTTCGGTCGACGAGTGTGTCGCGACCGTTTATCGGAATTGAGTGATTCCAATTGCATATTGTTAAGCATCATGTCTAATTTCATCCCATGTATTGCATTGCCATTATATGCTTGCTGGTCATATAGTTGTTGAGCTCCAAAGTTGCTATGCTGCTGTTTTTGACAGCGACCTCTGTTTTTCTCTAAGTCTGTTACTTTGCGATGCCATGTTGTTTGCTTAATATCTTTTGATCTATGATGTATTTTTGCATGATTCTTTTTGCCATGCCTTCCCTGTCATGTCTACTTTAATTTCAAGTCGTTTGTGAGCATGTTTGCATTGATTATCCTGTTTATGCATTGCTCTAAAGTGTGCTTCGTGATGTTGGCAGTTTGTGCCCGTAACTTGTTTTGCTTATATCTTTTTAACCGTAACTCCCTTTGAGGTGTTCTTTATATGTAACTTGATTAGTTTTTCGTGTTATTTGTGTTTATGCTATTGTTTGCTGTTGTTAACCAACCTAAAATATGGTTTAGGACAGAACAGTACCAAATCTTTTAATTGTCGTGCGGTACTTAGTGTTATGCCATGTTTAGGACTGTGCCTCACTTAAATTGACTAGCATAGATAGTTTACTTTGTGCTTCACCTCTTGACTTGTTCGTGTGCTTTGCCATGCTTGCTTGAGTTGCCATGTTAACAACCGTTGGTTGATCACCTGTAGCTAAGCAACTTGAACCACCGTAAACGTGCGGTATTCGTCGTGTGTGACCGATACCCCACTTAAACTGTTAGTAATCGTTCTCGACGATAGATCCGTATCGCGTTGCCGTGCCTTGTGTTGTCTTCTTGATCTTGTGTTTGCTCCGTAGTAATAGTGGTGCACCGTTGATTGCTTACCAGTGTTTATCGTCTTGTGTGCTTCCGCGGGTTCCTCTCGGAGACGTTGCGAGCGTGCGATCGACTACACCTTCGGAACCCGACTTATCAACAGGCAAGGACTATACATTACTTATGATCCATTCTATTTCAACCAGCGGTTTGCATGCTAGTCTAGGTTAGGTTCGATGTTTGATCCTACCACATGTTTACAGCCTCTTTCAAACCGATACAGCCATGTCCCCTCCCAGCAAACCTTGTACTGCTATGTTACCTTTGCTCGTTGCTCAGCCCCTGCTTAGTATGCATGCTTAGGATGCTACGATGTTACCCTGTTACTCCTGGGTTTGGGATATCACATTATTATATTGTTGTTGATGATATGATTATTATAATGTTGACTATATTCGACGAAGGATGGAAGGTCTAGGCTATCCCTCCCCGACGCTTTGTTCCATTCGATTCACCTAGGACCCCAGTTCCGGGTATTGGTTTTAAGACTGAGCGTGCCTAAGCGTGTGTGGGATTTTATGGGGTCCCCTTTTCTTACCTACCTAGCTTCAAACATTTCTAGTGGTGGCCCAAGCTGATTTACCATTTGAAACCGTGTGTGTGTTGGCCAGCTGCCAGTTGTTTTCAAACCAACCCGGTGTTGGAAATATGCCCTAGAGGCAATAATAAAATGTTATTATATATATTTCCACGTTCGTAATTAATGTTTATATTTCTGTGCTATAATTGCAATGACCCTGACTATGAGATTCAGAAGAAAACTCACTTGCATGTGTGGAAATGTAAACACCAAGAGTTCCTGGTTTAGCCTCTAAGACCAGCTCATGTGTTAACTGATGATTACGTTTTCTTAATCATGGACATTGTTCTTGTAACAAGGATGTCAGTAGCAATGGGAACATATTGTTAGCAGAACAATGATGTTGAACCGACCCCAGTATTGAATGATATACTTAGAGATCACATCGTAACAACGTTATAAGTCATATCATGAAATGTTATCATATACGTAATTCCTTAGACCATGAGAGTATCGAGTTACTTCACACAGGAAGACATGCTTTGGTTCTTAGATGAATCCTCCCGTAAATGGGAAGTAGTAAAATAAGTTATGGGTATGTCAGATGGTGTGGCTAGTGACTGTGATAGTTCAAGAATGGGATTTGCTCCTTCACGATGAAGAAGATATTCACTTCGGGCCCACTCGGTATGACAGTATCCATTATAGTCTGGCCAGACGCATTGTGATTCAGTCACGGGGATACCGGAATACGATAACGAGAAAAGGGACAAACGAGCAAAGAGGATAACGAGTGGCTTGTGTTCAAAAGTTGTTACACATGGGTGCCAAACTTCTCTCCTCTAACTTTGTCATATATCGCGAAGCAAAGGGAATGGTACATGACTAAACATAATGGTTCACTCGAAGTTTCTTCGTGTATGTGCGGGAGTCAACATGGGTGTCCATGGCTCCGCTGTTGATTATTGGCTATTGACAAAAGGCTGTTGACCTATGTCCGGAACAAGTTCTGAGTCATGTCCGCATTATACCGAACCTATTGGGTCACACACTTAACGAGCAGTAGTCTGTTAGAATACTAGTATGGTAGAAGGTTTAGTGGAAGCAAAGCAGAATAGTTCATACGGGTACCGGAAGTAGTTCTAGAGATTTATGGAATTGTTCATAAGGGCACCAAAAGTAGTTCTGGGTATTTAAGGTTATGTCCGGATCACTCTGGAGTAGTCCCAGGTGGTTCCAGAACATATGAGAATGGTACTGGGGAAGTCCTGGATCAACCGGAATAGTTTCCGGATAATCGCTGGGCGTCCCGACAACCTTCGTGGTAATCCGGTGGCTTAAACTGTAACTCGGATGGTCTTAGCAACTATCCGGATGGCTCCGGAACGTTCGAGAATGATCTCGGAAGGTCCTGGAAGTGCTCCAGAAGTGTCCGGAATGTCCCGAAACGGTCTCGGTATGTCCCGGAAGGTCCTGGAAGCTTCTAGAAGGTCATGGAAGGTTCCGGAAGGTTCCGGGCAGTACCACCCACTCCCCTGCGCCCCTAGCCCCTAGCCGGCCAAAGGGTGGGGGGCGCACCAAGGGGAAGGAATCCCCCTCCAGGTGGAAAGTCCAACTCTCCAATATGGCAGGTTTCCGGTGGGAAGGTTTGGGAGGTTTGGGAGTCCAAGTTGGACTCCCCATACCCCTTATTGCGCCCCAAGGGCCTCTTGGCCACCTATATAATGTGGGGGAGGGGTGGGGGGCGCAGCACAACTTGTCCCCAAGGCCTATGCGCCACCCTCCCTCCTCTAAACCCCGTTGCTCCACAATTAGACCCCGGTTTAGACGCTGTTCTAGATCGGAATCCATTAGGGTTTTCTCCCTCTAGTTTTCTCGGTGGCGTTCATCTCTGGACGGCGGAGCGCTGCTGGATTGCTGCTATGGGATGTGTGGATACTAATGGAGGGGTCGTACCTTCGACCCTTCTTCGAGGAGCTTGTTCGTGAGACTTGTCTGTGGGACTAGAGTGCGGGACCGTTCGAGGGATCGATATCCTTGCGGTTGGGAGGTCATTGAAATTCCTAGCTGCGGGGATCTGCACCGAAGGTCTTCACCGACTCTACTTCCGCTACATCGGTTGGTGATCCATGACCTAAAACCTTGGATGCAATCTTCATGGATGATCTTGGGTTCTTGATTCGTAGGCCGAAATTTTTTGTTTTCTACCGCGTTTCCCAACAGTGGTATCAGAGCGATCCTTTATTAGATGCATGTTTAGGTCTAGATCATATGTGTGATATGAGGCATTGATTTTCTTGTTGCTTCCCTGTCATGTGATTTTTTCTATGCTTGATGGCAAGTTGAGGTTTTGCTACAAGGATTGAGTTTTCCATCGATCCCTCTATGCTGCTTTCAGTATGCTGGTTGCCTTGATCATGGTCTACATCAAACTCCTTGGATCTCATCTTAATCTCGCAATAGAAGATTTAACATGGAGGGGCTTGCGGATTTTATGAACTCAAATCCACACGGGGGTCACGCGTTTAACGAAGTTTGGCTTGTGGCATTAGTTGCTGCACGCACCCCGTATGTTAAACTAGCAACAAAAGAAGTATCGTGTTTTGTTTTATCTAGGGTTTCTCGTTTGCCTTGTAAACCTGCTTAACAACCACGATAAAAGTTGCAACAACCCGTGTAGATGGCGATCTAACTCGTTTTTGCAGAGTATGCATGTGATGTGGTATAGCCTTCAAGATTTGCAATGTGTTTGTATGAGATGCTATATGTTATGTAATATTTATTCGCGACCTGCGTGTCGTGGTATGGCATGATGACTGGAGTTATATGATTGTCACTTAATTATGGCCTGCGTGCCAGAACTGTTTATTAGCTCGAGGCAAAGCAATAGATAGATGCAAAGGTGATGATCTACGATGCGGAGGTGGACCCCGACGCACATGCCGGAAGCCGTGGTGATGTTCCCGGCGCCAAGGACAAAGTTGTTGGACACGGTGACTTCAACCACGACGACGTGAAGACAATGAAGACTTCACGAAGCAAAGGGCTATACTATATCACAAAATTTTATGAACTGCCTGTGATGTTTATCCCTTTGATGCACCCTTGTTTGATGCGCGATAGTCGTATTTTATTAGGGTGATCTCTCGCAAAACAATATCAAGTTGATAGTGTTCTTCCAACTGTAGCACCTTCCATACTATGTTTCACATCGGAGCAGGTCATGTCACATGGGTGCACACGGTGTGACGCATAAAAGACGGGTTTGTTAAAAGAACACACAACACATTACACTTGGTTATCTTGACGGTTTGGATAAAAGTTTGCTACCGGAACACGCCCATCGAAAGATGAACAAGAATCACCTTTGGCGTGATTGGCAAGTTGGCCTACCGGTCCAGTCTAAGTCATCAGTGATGTCACATCAATGGCGGACGATTGGGTTGGATCTTGAATCACTCCAGCATCAATTACGAGAGATATTGATCTGAGTGGGAGCGCACTAAGTAGTTAAATTGATTAACCACAAGTGCAACTTAATTATGAACAAAGTCTTAGTATTTGCATTATCGTTGTAGAATAATGGCTCGCGTTACCACCTTCCCAATTGATTTTGATTAACTGTTTTATCTGGTAAAAACTTTACGATTGGTACCGTATTGTGAGGACTATCCTCAATAGTGTCGAGAAGGAGCTTGTCCTATCGCAAATTTTTGATGCTCTCCCGCTGATGCTATGGATGATGTGACTTATGTCCATAATCCAAAATGCTATAATTCCACGACAGCTAAGTGCATTGTCTTCACCACCATGAAACCCGAACTTCGAAAAGTTTGGGATAGTTATGTTATATTCATGGAACTGAAAAATAAGTTTTCAGTAGTAAGACAATTAATGTTGGATATAAGATATCTAGTACAATGTATGATTGTAAGCATTAGTGAAAATGGTCATTGTGCTCTAAACAAAACTGATAAGTGTGGGATCCAGAAGAACAATGATCATATGATGATGAGGATTAAGGGAAAGGAAGTTCCATAGGGTGTTAGTAAGACTTACACGCCGGAAAGTCCATGGCCTGCGCAACCCTTGATCATGTGTGATCTTCTGTGAGTAGGAGTGACATTGGAAATAGAACTATGATACGTATAAAGGCAAAACGAAAGAAGACTGGAATAACCAGCTCAGAAATGAAAGTCATACGGAGTTATAGATGAATTCATTGCTGGTCAAGAGATGTAATTCTTGGGAATCATGATTAAGCAGTTAATTGTGGATTCTGTATATTGTGATTAAACTGTTGATCACCGGAATATCACATCGATTGCATATTGTTGCAACTCGATGCAAGAAATACTATGGCCTTTATGACTAGCTAATGATGAGTTTTGACACGCTCGGGAACACGGTAAAAGGTTTACTATACCGTGTGTTGACTCTATGATTATCTTCATAATTCATTTTAGAGTTGAGTAAATTGTTACTACACTTTAGCCTTGTTGCAAAACATCATTTTGAATCATGTTTGTTGCAAGAGAGTTGTTCAAAGCTATGAATAACGTAAAGGCCATACT
Organism: Bromus sterilis; assembly: GCA_950022295.1. Classification (NCBI taxonomy): domain Eukaryota; kingdom Viridiplantae; phylum Streptophyta; class Magnoliopsida; order Poales; family Poaceae; genus Bromus; species Bromus sterilis. The sequence continues at coordinate 108,635,133 of OX465596.1, read as the reverse complement.
TCCATTATGAATAGGGTGTATGTTATGAATCTTGATAATAATACTAAACATCCATAACACTGACGCTAAACGTCGCAAGACTGACAGAAATACCACATAGATGTGGCACTGCCGTTTATCACAAGTGACATAACATGCATGAAGAATTTCCATAAGTGATGAACTTTCGAGTCATATGATTATGAATCACTTGACGCTTGCGATCTTTGTATCTAAGTAATGTGACTAAAACACCGTTAATAGGCCATACATGAACGGGCAACTAAACCATTGGTAATCATACATGATGATGTGTGTAGTCCAATAAGTGTAGTTGTGTGCAGTGGATTCCCTATCTTCACTCATGAGTTGAAGTAGATATGTGGATATCTGTTCAATAGAGACATACGTCTGAAATCTTTGAAATGTTCAAGGAATTTTAGAGTGAAATAGAAATTCATTGTAACAAGAAAATAAAGCTTCTGCAAATTAGATTGTAGAAAGTAATATTTTAGTTACAAGTTTAGTGAACGTCTGATGAGTTGTGAAGAACTGTCATAACTTGCGTCTCCCGGAACATCACTATGAGTAAAGTGTTCGAGATATGTAATCAAGCCATGTATGACACGGTAAAGATCAAATATGACGTTTATCAATTTGCCATTATACTTATTAAAGTTATGCGTTAGTGACTACGGCTTTTACACTGAAAAGAGCATCATCAAATCTATTGAAATGACACCATATTAGATGTGGTATGGACTGTTAAAACCATGTTGTCTTTTCTTAAAATTTGGGTATATGAGGCATATGTTTGACATACTCAAAACCCCAAATCAGATAAGTGCTACTTTGTTAAGGTTATGCCAAAAGTTTTGGTATTCCTCTATCACTACACAAAAGCAAAACTGTTTGTTGTTAAGAACAATGTGTTTTGAAGAAAAATAGTTTCTTACAAAAGAGTGAGTGGGAGGACAGTGCAACTTGTCAAAGATTGTTGAATCTTCAGAGGAGTGCGCAGCTGAACCACACAGGTTAGACAAAAATCGTACAAACATTCATGATATGTAAAACGAGATATTGTTGTTCGACAATGATAAACCTGTGATATACAAAGAAGCTTTGATGGGCCCTGACTCCGGGATTTGGCTAAATGCCAAATAATCCGAGATAGTATCCATGGAAGTAAGTCAAGTTTTGAACTTGGTAGACCCTCGGAAAGACTAAAAGTCTGAAGAATATATATATGGATCTATAATTGATTCGGATGAAATTGTTTTATCCATAAAGCTCAACTCGTTGGAAAATTGTTTTCTAGCAAGTTCAAAGGTTGACTACGGCGAAATAGTGTCGACCGTAGAAATGCTTTAGTCAGTTCGGGTTATACTAGCAGTTACTACATATCTCATTTATAGGATATGGTAGAATGAACGTCAAAACAAAGTTCCTACATGGAAATATAACAAAGGACGTATACGTGATACGACCGGAATGTTTTGTCGATTCAAAGGATGCTAAAATAGATGCAAGCCTTGGATATCCAGTGATGGACTGGAGCTAGCATAATGGAGTTGGAATTTTCGTTGTGATGAAATTGCCAAAAGAGTTTGTTTTCATCAGGAGTAACGAAGATGCTTGAATATTCAAGAAAGTAAGTGGGAGATGAATAATATTTCTAAAACCTTATGTAGATGACATATTGTTGATTAGAAATGATATAAATTTCTTGACACGAATAAGGACTTCATTGGAAATAGTTTTCAGTTGAAGAACTTGGGCTGATATAGCATTAGTATTAAGCATAGTAATCTATGAAGATAGTAAGTGCCTGATCATGCTAAAGCCAACACTACATATTGACATGATACTAAAGTAGTTTAGTATGAAATGCCAAGAAACATGTTCTTGCCGAAGTCGTGGTGAAAAGTTGTTTGCAGAAATCGGTGTTGATGAACACAGATAAGCAAAAACACGTGAATTGAATTCCACTCACCCGTGTGTTTGGATTAATCATGTACACCATAATATGTAAAACGACCAGATATGTCCAGTGCTTCAAAAGGTTATGAGCAAGATACCAAAGTGATCAATATGTTGATCATTGGACAGACAGTGAAAAGTTAAACTTATGATAGATAAGATATGTTTCTCGGAAAATGGAGATAATGAAGAGCTCGTTGTAACAAGTTACACCAGCTGAATTTTGATGTAAACAGTTACACCAATTCAGTCTTCATACTTACTCCGATGGATTTTCGATTTTAATTGGGATTATGTGTTTCACACATAAGGGTGGCACAGTATGAAGGAACTGTGTTAAAGTTAGATACTGTGGCGAATTCTATAAGAGAGGCTAAGTATATTGTTGCTTAAAGAAGTAACAAGGGAGGGTATTTTGAATCACCAGTTCATTTATGAACATGGTATGGTTTCATAGATGCTTGAAGCTCATGGAACATTGATGAATGATTTCATGACTTATTCTAAGGAACCAAGGTCCTACCAAATGATTCAAACATATACAAAGCTAAACTGATAAAATTAGTGAATTTTATGATAGCGTGAAAACGCGAAGATATGCAAGATACAAACGGGACTGAAACGTCAGATCCGAAGATGAGGTCTATACCATAAATGAAGCATGTATTACACCGGTATGCCATAGGTGTAAAATCCTCAAGCACTGATAATATTATTGACTCTAGTGCAAGTGGGAGACTATTGGAAATATGCCCTAGAGGCAATAATAAAATGTTATTATATATATTTCCACGTTCGTAATTAATGTTTATATTTCTATGCTATAATTGCAATGACCCTGACTATGAGATTCAGAAGAAAACTCACTTGCATGTGTGGAAATGTAAACACCAAGAGTTCCTGGTTTAGCCTCTAAGACCAGCTCATGTGTTAACTGATGATTACGTTTTCTTAATCATGGACATTGTTCTTGTAACAAGGATGTCAGTAGCAATGGGAACATATTGTTAGCAGAACAATGATGTTGAACCGACCCCAGTATTGAATGATATACTTAGAGATCACATCGTAACAACGTTATAAGTCATATCAGGAAATGTTATCATATACGTAATTCCTTAGACCATGAGAGTATCGAGTTACTTCACACAGGAAGACATGCTTTGGTTCTTAGATGAATCCTCCCGTAAATGGGAAGTAGTAAAATAAGTTATGGGTATGTCAGATGGTGTGGCTAGTGACTGTGATAGTTCAAGAATGGGATTTTCTCCTTCACGATGAAGAAGATATTCACTTCGGGCCCACTCGGTATGACAGTATCCATTATAGTCTGGCCAGACGCATTGTGATTCAGTCACGGGGATACCGGAATACGATAACGAGAAAAGGGACAAACGAGCAAAGAGGATAACGAGTGGCTTGTGTTCAAAAGTTGTTACACATGGGTGCCAAACTTCTCTCCTCTAACTTTGTCATATATCGCGAAGCAAAGGGAATGGTACATGACTAAATATAATGGTTCACTCGAAGTTTCTTCGTGTATGTGCGGGAGTCAACATGGGTGTCCATGGCTCCGCTGTTGATTATTGGCTATTGACAAAAGGCTGTTGACCTATGTCCGGAAGATGTTCAGAGTCATGTCCGCATTATACCGAACCTATTGGGTCACACACTTAACGAGCAGTAGTCTGTTAGAATACTAGTATGGTAGAAGGTTTAGTGGAAGCAAAGCAGAATAGTTCATACGGGTACCGGAAGTAGTTCCGGAGATTTATGGAATTGTTCATAAGGGCACCAAAAGTAGTTCTGGGTATTTAAGGTTATGTCCGGATCACTCTGGAGTAGTCCCAGGTGGTTCCGGAACATATGAGAATGGTACTGGGGAAGTCCTGGATCAACCGGAATAGTTTCCGGATAATCGCTGGGCGTCCCGACAACCTTCGCGGTCATCCGGTGGCTTAAACTGTAACTCGGATGGTCTTGGCAACTATCCGGATGGCTCCGGAACATCCGAGAACGGTCTCGAAAGGTCCTGGAAGTGCTCCAGAAGTGTCCGGAATGTCCCGAAACGGTCCCGGTATGTCCCGGAAGGTCCTGGAAGCTTCTAGAAGGTCATGGAAGGTTCCGGGCAGTACCACCCACTCCCCTGCGCCCCTAGCCTTGGGGGGCAAGCCACCTAGGCTGCCCTGGCCGGCCAAAGGGTGGGGGGCGCACCAAGGGGAAGGAATCCCCCTCCAGGTGGAAAGTCCAACTCTCCAATATGGCAGGTTTCCGGTGGGAAGGTTTGGGAGTCCAAGTTGGACTCCCCACCCCCCTTATTGCGACCCAAGGGCCTCTTGGCCACCTATATAATGTGGGGGAGGGGTGGGGGGCGCAGCACAACTTGTCCCCAAGGCCTATGCGCCACCCTCCCTCCTCTAAACCCCGTTGCTCCACAATTAGACCCCGGTTTAGACGCTGTTCTAGATCGGAATCCATTAGGGTTTTCTCCCTCTAGTTTTCTCGGTGGCGTTCATCGCTGGACAGCGGAGCGCTGCTGGATTGCTGCTACGGGATGTGTGGATACTAATGGAGGGGTCGTACCTTCGACCCTTCTTCGAGGAGCTTGTTCGTGAGACTTGTCCGTGGGACTAGAGTGCGGGACGGTTCGAGGGATCGATACCCTCGCGGTTGGGAGGTCATTGAAATTCCTAGCTGCGGGGATCTGCACCGACGGTCTTCACTGACTCTACTTCCGCTATATCGGTTGGTGAGCCATGACCTAAATCCTTGGATGCAATCTTCATGGATGATCTTGGGTTCTTGATTCGTAGGCCGAAATTTTTTGTTTTCTACCGCGTTTCCCAACACCCGGACCAGTGAGGACTTGGTTCCCTTGCTGGCCCACCTTGTTCGGCTGAGGACCCGGTTTCCCATGTGTGATTAACCGGCTATCCAAACCCGAGACAGACGGTAGAGACCAGATCGAGAGAGAGGTCGGCCCCTGAGTTGGATGTCGACTCACCGGGGGCCACCCGGATTTGTTCGTTGTTAGCTAGAGGGACCTGTCGTTTCGGATCTCTTGGAACTAAATCATAAAATGGTTGCCTGTGATGGGTAGCAACTGAGAGTGATGGACGTGCATGCGGAGCCTCGTAATGGGCAGTTGGTACACCCCTGCAGGGTTAAATCTTTTCGAGAAGCCGTGTCCACGGTTATGGACGACTTGAGACCTACTCCTTGTTCATAGACAACAACAACTGAGATAATATTAATATAACCTGATCAATGTGTGTGTGCCTTGATTGCTTCTTCTTCGTCGGGATGCGAAGAGGAGGACAAGGATAGGATAGGTGTTATGTTTGCGTAGTAGTTGATAGGAAGACTTGTTGGAGGCGATTCCTCATCGAATGCTTGGCTTCTTATCTTACTCTCTAGATCGTTAGCCACTTCATAAATGCTAGTGCGGCAGCAACCTCACCACTTACCCCTTCCATACCGTAAACTACTAGTTGTCCTAGAATGACGAGTGATGAAGTCCTTGCTGGGTCAGTTGACCACTACAGTTGGATGCTGAGTACCTCTGTACTCATGATACTACCCCAAACTCTTTTCAGGGTTCTGATCGACAACAGGTATGGTGATCGACGTTTCACGTGGAGACTCGACGACGACTAGTTAGGCGGATCCCGGCGGAGATCCTGGACCCGTGTGGTTATGGGATCGGTGTTTTTCTCTTTGCCAGTAGGCTTTTGCTTGTAGTCTGTACTCAGACGTGTATCTTCCGCTGTTGTATTGTATTAAGGCAGTTGTATGCCAATTGTATGAGATATTGTATCCTTGTATCTGTAATGTTGTGATATCATGTTGGAAATCCGGGATATATGACTTGGTCATATGTCGCGGTGGGACCGATATGTGCTTCGTCCCCGGATCTGGGTGGAAACACCTAGATCTGGAACAGTACCGCATATCGGGCCTTACAACTTGGTATCACAGCCTTACCGACCGTAGGATCCCCTCTCTGGCCGAAGTCGAGTCTAGACAAAAACTATTTTGTAGTTACTAAGTTAGCTATCGGAGAGTAGGAATCTTTTTACTCCTTATCTTTGCTCTGGTCAGGACAAGTGTCGTAAATGTTTTACTCTCGCCTTATCCTCTTCAAACTTTAGGATCTCGAGTGTGTGGAGTTTCGGAACCGTTACAATGCCTTGCTTGCAGCGTATTGTCTCGATTCCGAGCTCAGGTGGGAATTCCTATAGTACCTTTAGCTTCTCCGAATTTGGGTGTCATCTGGGTCATCCGTTGCCATCCCTCCTTTTACCGGTGTTTTTACAACTTGCTCGAAAAACACTATCCCTTGATCTGGTTTTCGCGATCGTTCTTCCTCTTGACACCGATGGTTTAATTTTCCGATGTTACCGTCTCTCTGCGGAAATTTATCTCAACCGAAGTTCGACGTCGACATGGAGCAGAGTCCCTTGTTGGTGGTGTTGAAGATCGTCGACTCTTTTTTTTCTCTCCCCCTCTCCCTCGGATCGTCCTGGATCTCGGGACGAGATCCCTTGTTGGTGGTGTTGTATTGTAACAGCCCAGTTTTCACAAAAATTAAAAATTTTGTTTTCGGTGTGAATTATTTGATTGTCTGAGTTGTTTGCAGTGTTTGCTTCGCCGAAATAATAATCGGTGAATATTTCTCCCCCTTATTCTCGTATCGGATGCGTGACCGACCCCTTTTCCACCACGGCACACGACCTTGCGACACCGGGGTTTCACCCGAGCACCGTCGCTACCGGCACAGGACCAGCCATCGCCACCGGAACGAAAACCCCGTTTATTTAATAAACGGATTATTTTATGGGGCACCGAAAAATGTTGTCGGAATGTCACCGCAGTGAGGTACGATCAACGGGCTCGACGCGCTGAGCGCGTGGTTCGAGATTTCGTCGGAATCGGAGTCCGTACGGGGTCTCGGCGGTCACGAACGCGATCACCGGACACGCGAGAGGGGTACTGAGGGCGTTTACGTAAACTAGCCAGCCAACCTGCCTATATAAAGACCACCAGACTCCCACCGCCCAATTAGGGTTTACCCTAATGGAAATTTGCAGCCACCCCCTCAGTTTTTCCACAAAATTTGCCCCCAAATCCCCAAAATTTCGAAACCCTAGCCTCCCAGCCGTCCGGAGCCGTCAGATCTGGGAACGGAGGTCCCAGATCGTGCCACGTCGCGCCCGGAGACAACCAGCAGCCCCCCAGCGCCGCCGGGCCGATCCGGGCCCCGCGGGCCCGCCGCCATCTCCCGCCGGGCCGAGCCTCCATCGCCTCCCACGCCCTGGCAATGGTGGAGCCGCCGCCTCGTCGGCCGGCGAGCTCCAACCGGCGACCCCGCGCCCCGGCGAGCTCCTCTCCTCCTCCCGCGCCTCCTGCTCCCTCTCCTTCCTCCTCCCTCCTCCTCTCACCCTCTTCTTCCTCTCCATGAGCAGGTCCGAGCTGCCATGGCCACCGTGGAGCCCGAGCTCGAGCTCGGGGCCGCACCGCCCGATCCGGCCGCCTCCGGCGACCTACGGCCCGGATCCGGCGCCTTTAGGCCGTCCTCCGCCGCCCCTGGCCATCCCCGAGCCTTCCCTGGCCTCCCGTGCCCTCGCCGTCACGGATCTGAGCACCACCAGCCCGCCATGGACATGGTCCAACCCGACCTCGACCCCCTGTAAAATCCTAAGTCCTAGAATTTCTGCTTCAAGTACCTCTCTTGCAACGCGATTTCCCGTTGACTCATAGGTCAGAACGAAGTGAATCTTTTTTCATTTTGTTGTGCTCTATGTGCTCTTTAATCCATATTTTGTGAGCATCTTGATCCGAGGTCATCTTGATTGCGCAAATGTTGGTCAAACAGGGCACCAGATCGTTAAACTGAAACTGCTGTTCAGTCTGCCTGAAATTGCTATTTTGTTGAAACTTTGGACGACGGTTGCGTCGCAACCGTACGTCGGAATGGAGTGATTCCTTTTGTGTTGCGTTAAGAAATGTTTCTACTTCAGTTTCATGCATTCACATGACATATTTGCTTGCTGCATCATGTTTATATCTTGCTCCAATGTTGTGATCCTGATGTTAATGTGCTGTTGTTGCTGAAATTGTTTTTTTTCTGCAACTTCGGTCGACGAGTGTGTCGCGACCGTTTATCGGAATTGAGTGATTCCAATTGCATATTGTTAAGAATCATGTCTAATTTCATCCCATCTATTGCATTGCCATTATATGCTTGCTGGTCATATAGTTGTTGAGCTCCAAAGTTGCTATGCTGCTGTTTTTGACAGCCACCTCTGTTTTTCTCTAAGTCTGTTACTTTGCGATGCCATGTTGTTTGCTTAATATCTTTTGATCTATGATGTATTTTTGCATGATTCTTTTTGCCATGCCTTCCCTGTCATGTATATTTTAATTTCAAGTCATTTGTGAGCATGTTTGCGTTGATTATCCTGTTTATGCATTGCTCTAAAGTGTGCTTCGTGATGTTGGCAGTTTGTGCCCGTAACTTGTTTTGCTTATATCTTTTTAACCGTAACTCCGTTTGGGGTGTTCTTTATATGTAACTTGATTAGTTTTCGTGTTCTTTGTGTTTATGCTATTGTTTTCTGTTGTTAACCAACCTAAAATATGGTTTAGGACAGAACAGTACCAAATCTTTTAATTGTCGTGCGGTACTTAGTGTTATGCCATGTTTAGGACTGTGCCTCACTTAAATTGACTAGCATAGATAGTTTACTTTGTGCTTCACCTCTTGACTTGTTCGTGTGCTTTTCCATGCTTGCTTGAGTTGCCATGTTAACAACCGTTGGTTGATCACCTGTAGCTAAGCAACTTGAACCACCGTAAACGTGCGTTATTCGTCGTGTGTGACCGATACCCCACTTAAACTGTTAGTAATCGTTCTCGACGATAGATCCATATTGCGTTGCCGTGCCTTGTGTTGTCTTCTTGATCTTTTGTTTGCTCCGTAGTAATAGTGGTGCTCCGTTGATTGCTTTCCAGTGTTTATCGTCTTGTGTGCTTCCGCAGGTACCTCTCGGAGACGTTGCGAGCGTGCGATCGACTACACCTTCGGAACCCGACTTCTCAACATACAAGGTCTGTACATTACTTATGATCCATTCTATTTCAACCAGTGGTTTGCATGCTAGTCTAGGTTAGGTTCGATGTTTGATCCTACCACATGTTTACAGCCTCTTTCAAACCGATACAGCCATGTCCCCTCCCAGCAAACCTTGTACTGCTATGTTACCTTTGCTCGTTGCTCAGCCCCTGCTTAGTATGCATGCTTAGGATGCTATGATGTTACCCTGTTACTCCTGGGTTTGGTATATCACATTATTATATTGTTGTTGATGATATGATTATTATAATGTTGACTATATTCGACGAAGGATGGAAGGTCTAGGCTATCCCGCCCCGACGCTTTGTTCCATTCGAGTCACCTAGGACCCGAGTTCCGGGTATTGGTTTTAATACTGAGCGTGCCTAACCGCGTGTGGGATTTTATGGGGTCCCCTTTTCTTACCTACCTAGCTTCAAACATTTCTAGTGGTGGCCCACGATGATTTACCATTTGAAACCGTGTGTGTGCTGATCAGCTGCCAGTTGTTTTCAAACCAACCCGGACCACCTTGTTCGGCTGAGGACCCGGTTTCCCATGTGTGATTAACCGGCTATCCAAACCCGAGACAGACGGTAGAGACCAGATCGAGAGAGCGGCTGGCTCCTGAGATGGATGTCGACTCACCGGGGGCCACCCGGATTTGTTCGTTGTTAGCTAGAGGGACCAATCGTTTCGGATCTCTTGGAACTAAATCATAAAATGGTTGCCTGTGATGGGTAGCAACTGAGAGTGATGGACGTGCGTGCGGAGCCTCGTAATGGGCAGTTGGTACACCCCTGCAGGGTTAAATCTTTTCGAGAAGCCGTGTCCACGGTTATGGACGACTTGAGACCTACTCCTTGTTCATAGACAACAACAACTGAGATAATATTAATATAACATGATCAATGTGTGTGTGCCTTGATTGCTTCTTCTTCGTCGGGATGCGAAGAGGAGGACAAGGATAGGATAGGTGTTATGTTTGCGTAGTAGTTGATAGCAAGACTTGTTGGAGGCGATTCCTCATCGAATGCTTGGCTTCTTATCTTACTCTCTAGATCGTTAGCCACTTCATAAATGCTAGTGCGGCAGCAACCTCACCACTTACCCCTTCCATACCGTAAACTACTAGTGGTCCTAGAATGACGAGTGATGAAGTCCTTGCTGGGTCAGTTGACCACTACAGTTGGATGCTGAGTACCTCTGTACTCATGATACTACCCCAAACTCTTTTCAGGGTTCTGATCGACAACAGGTATGGTGATCGACGTTTCACGTGGAGACTCGACGACGACTAGTTAGGAGGATCCCGGCGGAGGGCCTGGACCCGTATGGTTATGGGATCGGTGTTTTTCTCTTTGCCAGTAGGCTTTTGCTTGTAGTCTGTACTCAGACGTGTATCTTCCGCTGTTGTATTGTATTAAGGCAGTTGTATGCCAATTGTATGAGATGTTGTATCCTTGTATCTGTAATGTTGTGATATCATGTTGGAAATCCGGGATATATGACTTCGTCATATGTCGCGGTGGGACCGATATGTGCTTCGTCCTCGGATCTGGGTGGAAACACCTAGATCTGGAACAGTACCGCATATCGGGCCTTACATTGATATCACAACATTACAGATACAAGGATACAACATCTCATACAATCGGCATACAACTGCCTCAGATACAATAGCGGAAGGTACATGTCTGAGTACAGACTACAATCAAATGCCTAGATGGCAAGAGAACAACATCGACCCCATAACCACACGGGTCTAGGCCCTCCGCCGGGATCCGCCTAACTAGTCGTCGTCAAGTCTCCACGTGAAACGTCGATCACCGTACCTTTTGTCGATCGAAAACCCTGAAAAGAGTTTGGGGGTAGTATCATGAGTACAGAGGTACTCAGCATCCAACTGTAGTGGTCATCTTACCCAGCAAGGACTTCATCACTCGTCATTCTAGGACAACTAGTATTTTACGGTAAGGAAGGGTTAAGTGGTGAGGTTGCTACCGCACTAGCATTTATGAAGTGGCTAACGATCTAGAGAGTAAGGTAAGAAGCCAAGCATTTGATGAGGAATCGCCTCCAACAAGTCTTGCTATCAACTACTTACGCAAACATAACACCTATCCTATCCTTGTCCTCCTTTTCGCATCCCGACGAAGAAGAAGCAGTCAAGGCACACACACACGTTGATCAAGTTTACATTAAGATTATCTCAGTTGTTGTTGTCTATGAACAAGGAGTAGGTCTCAAGTCGTCCATAACCGTGGACACGGCTTCTCGAAATGATTTAACCCTGCAGGGGTGTACCAACTGCCCATTACAAGGCTCCGCACGCACGCCCATCTCTCTCAGTTGCTACCCATGATACGCAACCATTTTATGATTTAGTCCCAAGAGATCCGGAACGACAGGTCCCTCTAACTAACAACGCACAAATCCGGGTGGCCCCCGGTGAGTCGACATCCAACTCAAAAGCCGGCCGCGCTCTCGAATCGGCCTCTACCGTCTGGACGAGGTCGGATAGGTTGCCCAAACAGATGTGGACAACCCCGTAGCTCCCTGGGGTGGACCAACAAAGAAACCATGTCTCCGCTGGCCCAAGTTGTTTAAAGAATATCTGCCAGGAGCTACCCGACAGACACACACACACGGTTTTCAAATGGTAAATCAGCTTGGGCCACCACTAGAAATGTTTGAAGCTAGATAGGTAAGAAAAGGGGACCCCATAAAATCCCCCGCGCGGTTAGGCACGCTCAGTCTTAAAACCAATACCCGGAACTCGGGTCCTAGGTGACTCGAATGGAACAAAGAGTCGGGGCGGGATAGCCTAGACCTTCCATCCTTCCTCGAATATAGTCAACATTTATAATAATCATATCATAAACAACAATATAATAATGTGATATCCCAAACCAAGGAGCAACAGGGGGTAACATCGTAGCATCCTAAGCATGCGTACTAAGCAGGGGCTGAGCAACGAGCAATAGTAACAAAGAAGTACAAGGTTTGCTGGGAAGGGACATGGTTGTGTCGGTTTGAAAGAGGCTGTAAACATGTGGTAGGATCAAACATCGAACCTATCCTAGACTAGCATGCAAACCGCTGGTTGAAATAGAATGGATCATAAGTAATGTATAGTCCTTTCCTGTTGATAAGTCGGGTTCCGAAGGTGTAGCCGATCGCAAGCTCGCATCGTCTCCGAGAGGTACCCGCGGAAGCACACAAGAAGGAAACACTGGAAAGCAATCAATGGTGCACCACTATTACTACGGAGGAATACAAGATCAAAGAGGAAACACAAGGCACGGCAACGCGATACGGATCTATCGTTGAGAACGGTTACTAACAATTTAATTGGGGTATCGGTCACACACGACGAATACCGCACGTTTACGGTGGTTCAAGTTGCTTAGCTACAGGTGATCAATCAACGGTTATTAACATGGCAACTCAAGAAAGCATGAAATATCACTCAAACATGTCAAGAGGTGAAGCACAAAGTAAACTATCTATGCTAGTCAATTTAAGTGAGGCACAACCTAAACATGGCATAACACTAAGTGCCGCACGATGATTAAAGGATTTGGTACTGTTCTGTCCTAAACCATATTTTAGGTTGGTTAACAACATCAAACAATATCAAAAACACAAAGTACACGAAAAACTAATCAAGTTACATATAAAGAACACTCAAAACAGAGTTACGGTTAAAAAGATATAAGCAAAACAAGTTACGGGCACAATCTGCCAACATCACGAAGCACACTTTAGAGAAATGCACAAATAGGATAATCAATTAAAACATGCTCTAAAATGATATGGAACTAAAGTAGACATGATGCTTAACAATAAGCAATTGGAATCACTCAAATCCGATAAACGGTCGCGACAAACTCGTCGACCGAATTTGCAACAAAATATAAACAACAGCACTCTAACAGCAGGGTAGCTACTTTGGAGCAAGATACAATTATGATGCAGCAAGCAATTATGGCATGTGAATGCATATAACTGAAGTAGAAACAATGCTTAACAGGATGAAAAAGGAATCAATCAATTCCGATGAACGGTTGCGAAGCAATCGTCACCCGAAGTTGCAATAAAATAATAACAGGAAAAATTAGCAGTTTAATGGCCTGATGCCCACTTTAGCACACAATTACACAATCAAGATGGCCTCAAATGAAAATGCTCACAAAATATGAATTAAAGTACACGCATTTCTGAGCAACTTTCGCTTTGGGGGCACGTTCAGCGGAGCTACGGTTTCACGGGAAATAACGTTGCAAAAACGTAACAGAAGCAATAATTATAGGACTTAGAAAAATTAGGAGCAGTCTAGGAAAAAAAGGTCTTGGGCCCTCACCCAGATCTTGGCCCAGATCTGGCCTGGAGAGGGGCGGCTGGGCCTCGGCCTGGCAGGCCTGATGGGCCGGCCCACCTGGCCTGGCTGGAGCCGGCCTTGCTGCAACGGCTGGGCACTGGCTCGGCCGGTTCGTCCCGAGCGGGAGCTTGCAGCGGCGGCGCCCGGCTGGCTACCGGCTGGCCGGCGAGGGGGGCGCGCAGGGGGGCGCGGTGGAGACGGAGGGAGCGTCCAGGGGAGGCGGGGTGCCGCCCGCTGGCGGGAAGCGGAGGAGGCCGACGACGAGGGCCAGTGGCCTGGCGGGGGAGCTCGGCCTGCTCCTCCAATGGCGGCCGGGTCCTCCTGGTGCACCTGCGCGGGGGAAGGAGGAGATGTGAGGCGAGGGGAAGAGGAAGGAGAGGAGAAGGAGGGCGCGAGGCGCGGTGTGGCCGGCGGCCTGCTCGCCGGCGGCGTCCGGAGGAGGAGGCGGCGTGGGCGGCGGCTCCACGGGCGTGGGCAGCGGCTTGGTTGGAGGAGGAAGAGAGAGGAGGTTGGTGGGGCTGACGTGGCGCGCTGGCAGCCGTCGATTTTGCGATCCAACGGTCCGGGCTGGCCAGAACTAGGGTTTGCTGGAATTGGGGCTAAATTGTGCAAAAATGGGGTAAAATATCTCAGATCTGGGGGCTGGTGGCTGCCTAGGTGCATAGGGGAAACCCTAAGTGGTGGGGTGGTCTACTTATAGCCCAGGTGGCTGGCAGTTTGCAAAAACATCCCCGGTTTTTCTCTCGGCGCGCGGTGCATACGTTTCTGACCGCCGGGGGTCCGCAGGACCTCCGATTCGGGTAAAACTTCGAACTGCGCGATCAACGCGTCGAGCCGGCGGCGTTCACCTCGCGCTGGAACCGTTCCGAGAACACTTTCCAGCGCGCTATAAAAATAACCCATTTTCTTATTAAACGGGGTTTTTTTCCGTTGGCTTCGGCTGGTCTTGCGCGGGTTTTTGGGACGGTGATCGGGCGTAACCCGGTGTCGCAAAGGTCGAGTGTCGAGGTGGCAAGGGTCGGTCTCCGTCCGATACGAGATAAGAGGCGGAAAAATATTCACCGATCGATAAATCGGGGATGCAAACACCGCAAACAAATCAGACAATTAATCAATTCACACCGAAAACAAAATTTTTTAATTTTTGTGAAAACTGGGCTTTTACAGCTCCCCTGCTTCATAGTCTCGTCCGAGGACTCTTCAGACGTCAACAGTACCGCAGCCTGCGCCGAGAAGTGGTGTTGTCTTCTTTGCTCGAGCAGTGTGATTTGTATTTGCTTTAACTTCACCGGCCAGCCTCACATCATGCAGGAGTACGTCGGGGTTAGGATCCAAAGCCCCGCGTACATAGGATATAGTCCGGCGGATGACCTCTCTGTTGAGTTTGAAAGATGGGCTACGGAGTGTCGGATAGCCTTGGTGGAGCATTCCCTAACAAGTTTCCCGCCACCCTGGAGATCCTTGCATGTATTGTAACACAAGTGCACCCCTGCAGAGTTGATTAATCTATTCGAATAGTCGTGTCCACGGTAACAGGACGCTTTATGCTGAAGCCAGATCCTACCACTAGAAACTATTACTATTAAACTGTTGGTTTTGAGTTTGCTTCCTCGCAGGGATGTCGAGGGGGTAACCTCGGAGGCATTGTTAATTATGACTACAACTTATTATTATACAATGTTGGAGCAACTTCTGCTGCATTGTTACTTTCATTTCTGTCATATTAAACTATTGGTTGATTCTTCCCCCATGTTGCAAGACTCGTCGGAGGATGCTAGTCTTCGATAGGCCTAGCTTCTCATCCTTATTCTGACTTTCTACCTTGCAGTCCACTATATACAACCTCCTCTTTCCATTTGATACAAATGCATAAATGCTTAGGTGCGGACATAAGACTCGCGGGTATGCTAGATACTCACCCTTTCTTTATTCCCCCCTTTTTTTGCCTGATCGGCCGCTGCAGTCGACGTTGGAGCCTTGGAGTCCATGAGCAGGAGATCCCCGATGTGGACCACCGCAACGTGAAGCTCCCTGATACCTTCTACGACGTCGAGTTCCCAGTTGACCAGGAGTAGTTTGGACGTTCCCAGGCAGGAGGTCTCGCCTTTTTGATCTATTTTTTTTTCTGCTAGCCTTCTTAAGGCAGATCATGTGTACCCTGTGTCTATACTCAGATACTATTGCTTCCGCTAACTTTGTGCTTTTGAGCTGTTGTATTCGAGCCCTTGTGGCCCATGGCTTGTATTAAACAGATTTTATTATTTTATTTGTATAGTTGTGTTGTTATATCTCACCGTGAGTCCCTAATCTTGATCGTGTACCTTGCGTGTATGATTACTGTACATGACTTTATTTTGGAGGCGTCACAATATGGTTCGACATTTTTCATACAAAGTGGTGACATGTTCTAGATTTTCGCTACTGATAAGGTTTGCCCCCCCCCCCCCCCCCCCGTGCAATATGGATCTTGATAAGGTGGAAGCTGTGATCGCCCCCTTGACACTGCAGACGAGGCGGAATAACAAAGGCAGGCATGCAACATTCCTCGTCAAGGAGTAGTGTTGATCATCGCAACTTTACATCAGCAGTATGACACAAACTCCAGTGCCACGGGCACTTTGCAAGAATGAAAAGGCTAACGGATAACCAACACACTATCAAGGGGTCAGGAGCAAGGATTACATACGAGCTTTGGTACCGCAATCACTTGAGCTTTACAACCCTCCCACGACTAGGTGCGGCACAAGCTCTATAAGGACCTCTCCATGGATACTGAGGATGGAGCAGCGGCAAAGGAGCAGTTCCTGACAACAGTCATGGCGACCCGGCGTCATCTCCACCGATTCCAAGGCTTAGGGCAGTAGAATGCTTAAGCTAAGCTTCTCTATTCATTGTTTCTGTTTTAATAGATCTTCTATTTGAGATATGCTATATTATTTTAAATTATCATAAGAAAACTTTTTTTAAGCCGTGTGGTTTATTGAGTAGCTCAAAAAATTAAAAGTGAGGAGCTTTTATTAATGACAGTTTTTTTTACAGAAATTTGTTAATCACAACTTGTAGTTCTTAGTTTTACTGCTGTTAATCACAACTTGCAGAATTTTCGAGACACCAGCGGAATGAACTAAAGAGGAATACCCTCGTATCATCCCAGTGATGCTACGCTACTGAGTCGACGAGAGTGAAATACGAGTTCGTCCACTCGTAAGTCAAACTCGAAGCGACTCGGCAGAGTCTCGCCGTTGTAGGTTCCCTAGGGTGTATGCATTGATCCGTACCTGTTGCAGTTATAATATATATAATCCGCTTTCACTCACCAGAGTGATCACGGCCCACTATTCTAAACCTAGCTAACAATGCGCAGGGTTTACTGTTGAATATAATATATATATTTATAGGAAGCAAAGGGTAAAGGAAGGTACATCAAGGGGCGACAAAAATAGGCTATGCAATTGAATAGGATTGTAACGTAGCAGCAACAACAATGCCTAGTGCAAGAAATGTACGGAAAGATAGGTGATATCTGGGGAAGGAAAATGACTTTGCTTGCCTGGAAGCTCGCGGTAGAGGTACGGTCGTCGACGAAGTAGTCGATCACACGGTCATCGGCAGCGGACGTCGAGACTATCGGACAATAAGAGAGGGGGAAGTAACAATAAATAAACAGCAATAATAGCAATACAAATTCAATACATGGCAAACACAGTGTTGGCGGTGTTCTAACGCAGTGTTAAGTATTTTAGTCGCAGCGGAGATTTATCCGGGGTTGATGACAGTTGTTTTTTTGCAGAAATTTGTTAATCACAGCTTGTAGTTCTTAGTTTTACTGCTTTTGTGAAGAGTGGCCATATGGATGCAAGAGCGTGAACGATCCAGGATTGAAATTATGATTCTTTAGGTTTAAATTTTGCGGTTCAATTAGAAACGAAGCTCCCATCCCCCGAAATAAAAATTAAAAAACTCTTCTGAGAGTTAAGTTTTACGAGCAGAAAATTTGGATCTAAAGCTATCCAAGAGAGTTACATATATGAGCCAAAATCACTGTTTTGACCTTTTGAGCAAAGTATAGCAAGAATTGACCCTGGTTGAAAATTTGTTTCGAATCTAACCCTTTTTCGCGACGCCAACCACTATGGCGTTTCCGTTCCAAAGGAAACGCCAGGGTCCTCGGCGTCTCCCCCTGGCCCACCTTCTGGTCGTCTCTCGCGCGCGCTCGTTTACCGGCCGACGTGGCAAAGGGCAAACGCCAACTACCTCGTGTTTCCATCCGCGAAGCAAACGCCACGGACCTCGGCGTTTCCGTCCAGTAAGTAAATATCCCCACGGGGCGAGTGTGTGGGGCCAACCCCACTCAATCTCCCCAATCCTGCATCCACACTTCGAGCAAGAGGAAATAAGAGGAGCTCTCACTCCTCTTTTCTCCCCTCCAAGCCCCTCTCAAATCCACCCCAAAGGGTGACACACTTTGGTGGATCTTGCCCTTCCCTTGTTCCTTGTGGTAATCTCCTCCTATTCATCCAAAAAAATTGTGTTAAATCTTGCTCTTTTGGTTGCATTTTTTGCCACAAGGTGTAACCCTAGTTCATACATTTTTTCTTAAAATCTTTGTATACTTTGTTTTGTTTTGAAGCATTTGTTGAGAAGAGGGTGGATGGTATATGCATCTCTAGTATAAATTGTTCTTATGGGTTATACAAATAATTAGGGTTATGGTTAGTTTATTGTTAATTAGTTTATGATTTAGTGTTTATATTAGTAGTGAAAAACTATAATTTGGATGTCATTTATTAGTAAAACCATTGTTTAGGCAATGAATTAAACTTATGATTGATGTATTGATTTTTTGTCATTATTTTAGATGGCTAGACTCGTTAATGTTCATTATTTGGATAAGACGGCGTTCTTTAGTAATAATGTTGATGATGATGATGAAAAAGTATTGGTATTTAATGCAAGTCCATCTTATGTGGAGCTTGTGGAAAAAGTGAGAGGTGTGTTGAATTGGATGGACCCTAATGATAGAGTTGAACTAATAGGTAGGTATGATGTTGGTGTGGGATCAGAATCTAGGATGAAGAAAATGCCTACTGACTCGGATCTAAATTGGGAGGTATATAAGGATAAAGTTGAGGCCTCGGAAGACAAGTCAATTGAATTGTTTGCCACCAAATTTGAAGATCGTCGGTTTGAAATTGATTTAAACCGTGATATGTCCTCCCAATGCGATGATATGAGCCCATCAAAAAGTGTGCCACATGTTGAGAATGAAGCCGATATGTATGCACTCAATGCCTCAAGTCAACCGCCAAATAGCCAACCAAATGAAGTAGAGGCACAAGTTAATGATGATGGTGATGGTCATGGTGATGATTGTTATGAGCAAGAGGCTGAGATTCATCAAAATGAGATCGGTAATATGGATGCCTATGTAGCACAGAAGGAGGTGGACCATGACATGCCCTATACACGTGCTTATGGGTATGAATCGGATGATGATGGTCCAGATGAAGATTTGGACGAGGATGGATTCACAGAGCAAGAAAACCAAATATATTTAGAGGTGATAGGCCGGCAAAGAGCAATGCCATTGTTTCTTGATGTTAGCCTTGCAAACAAAGCCATAGTTGATAGTGTATGAGTAAGGGTATTCAACCAAGGCCGTGCCCAGAGGCATCCCAACCAAGGGATGAAAATGAGAACGAGAATGATTATCTGAAGATAGGCTCAAAGTTCTCAAGTTTGGAGGAGTTGAAGACTTGGCTTTGTGATTATGCCATTAGAAACCATAGGCCATTTGTTGTTAGACATTCAAACAAAAAGATTCGTTATACAGTAAAGTGTGACCAACCAAGATGTCCATGGACCGTCCGTGCAAGAAAAATTAAAACCGGGCAATGGTTGTTAAAAAGTTGTGTGTCTACTCACATGTGCAAACCACCGGGGAAACAACATCGTGAAACTCACCGTCATCTCACCTCTGAGTTCCTTGGATTTAAATTAATGAAAGAAATATCTTTTGATGCAACTGTGAAGGTGAAGAGTCTCATGGGCATGGTGAAGAAAATTTATGGTTACGAAGTCAAATATGGGAAGGCATGGAAGGCGAAGGAAAATGCTCTTAGAATGCTGTATGGTGATTGGGAAGAAGCATACGCTAAGCTACCAGTGTTGTTGGCAGGCATTGCATATAGGAACCCGGGCATGTATCATGTGGTGGATGCTATGGATGGAGTGTTTCATCGTGCCTTCTGGAGTTTTGGGCAATGCATCGCAGCCTTCAAGCATTGTAGGCCGGTTTTGTCAATAGATGGCACTTTCTTGACCGGAAGATACAAGGGCACAATCATGGTAGCATTGGCACACTCCTCCAATGACAATGTGTTGCCTTTGGCATTTGCTTTTGTGCACTCTGAGCACGATGACAACTGGGAATGGTTCATGGGTCATGTTAGGAACAACGTGATTTGTGTGGATAGGGAGGTATGCATCACATCGGATCGGCATCAAGGCATATTGAAGGCCATGAATATTGATATTCCAGGTCTTCCAAAGCTTCACCACCGGTGGTGCATGAGGAATTTTGTGGCAAACTTTTATAGGGCATGTAAGAGCAAGGAGCTTAGCAAAGATCTAACACATGTGTGTGTGGCCTTCAGCACCAAGTCGTTTGATGCTCGCTATAATGCACTATATCAGGTTGTGAATGATGGTGGGAAAGAATTCTTAAGGCGGAATTTGAACGAGGTACACAAGTGGGCACGTGCTCAAGACGAAGGGGGTAGAAGGTATGGCGACATGACGAGCAACATGGTCGAGTGTTTCCATGGTGTGCTCAAGGGTGTTCGCCAATTGCCGGTGACCGCAATAGTGGAATATACTTTCTTCAAGCTTAATGCGTATTTCTTGAAACATTCCGAGAAGACCGCCAAGTGGATAGGTAAAGGAATGGACTTTCCAAAAAAAGTAGATGAATGGATGACTTTACAAAGAAGCAAGTCCTCACTACAATATGTGTCTGAATTCAACAAAACAGAAATGATATATCAAGTCAATGAGCCAGGTGGGACAACAAGAGATGGTGTGTCATATGGTGGTCGTGCATTCGAGGTGCATCTTAAGACACGCGAGTGCCAGTGCAAAAGGCCTATTAAGTATCATTGGCCATGCTCACACTTGATGTCAGCGGCGAGGTTCAGAAATATAAATGTTTCGGATGGAAATACTATACGGTTGCACGAGTTCACATTATAAGATAAATAGTGCACAAAATTAAGAATGCTATCTTAGATGAGAACGCCCATACCATCATAGTGGTTCGAAGAGCCTTCTCAGACCTTCCACTTCCTTCATTATGCCCAAGTGCTACACCAGCCTCGTTCACACACCTAAGTAATCCGGTGCCCTACAATTCATAAAGACCCACGGCGAGTAGCTCAACATAGGTTCAACTAAGCATAAAATAGAGAAATGAAAGATGCACATACCACTCGGTCAAACACGGGTGCGTAGTCTACTTGTTCCCCAATGGTGTGTCTAACTCCCAAGTTGAATTCATCAAAACCGGGATCAACATCCTCCATGTCGTCCTGCGCCAACTCGGCATAATCCTCATGTGTCCAAGAAGGCTTAAGCTTCAATCGATAACGCTTTCCTAGCCACTTCAAATGTTTTGCATCTGCACTTTCATCATGAGGTCTATCATCCAACTCTACATGATCTGCTCTTTCATCCCAATATTGCACAAAAGCAATGTGATGCGTCTCCCAATCCGTAACATCTGGACATTTTACTCGATCCACCCTTCAAAATTAGGAATATCAAATCATTAGTAAAAATGGAAACAAGAACTAACAACAATTGAAGTGTTCACAAACGGATGTTCACCGATGCAAGGAATACACCATGTCATGGTTTTGCGCTGGAGTACTTTGCCTTACTCCAAATTGCCGTGCAACACGGTGAGGAAGGTGCCACTCAATAGCATAGAAACAAATCAATGGAACCCTCGACCGCCAAACATTTTGGTCACACGTGCACATCACGTTCAGAGTAAAATCCCTTGGCTCATTATATGGCTCCCAGATGACCTAAGAAAAATTAATTTTATTACTTAAGGACAGAGATACGTACATCCCAATTGGGTCGAACTATGTTACATTTACCTGATTAGGAGTCAGCGTGTCTAGCTCGTTGATGTAGCACTTGTATCGAGCAGTTGATTTGCCTCTGTACACCCTCACTTTGTCCCACGAGTAAGCAATAGTAGGCCGCCGATATGGATCCACATCATTAAGACCTTCATGTGGGTTCGGGTTTACCGCTGATATATTTTTCTCAGGGCGTCCTACAGGTAAGCGCTCCCACATCCATATTGATAGGGCCCACACAAAGCCACCCAAAGAGGAATATGGTTTGTCTCGACAAGATGCCTCGTCAAGCTGGATCAAAGACAAGTTTATCAACACAAGTTTGTTAGAAAGAAAGAAGCATTGAACACACATTTAGCTCAACTATAGTTTAAATTTGTATTACCTGGCGGTATAAGAAAGAAAGTGCAGCCGATCCCCAACTATACAACACATCCCAATCAGCAAGTGGGTCCAAAAACATCCAAAGGGCAGAATTACCCGTGCAATCTGGGAACACTACCTTGGTCAATAGATACCATAGGTACGCCCTTGCGTATTGCTCCACAACGATAGCCTCCTGCATCGGATCCTCAAGATGAGGGCATCCTCCTCCTCTATGCGTTTGTAGCCAAATGTGTGTGACTTTAGAACTCTCAGGCTTTCCCGGTGGACGAGGAGGTGGCATAACAACAATATATTGAGCAACCCTAACCCGCCAATTAGCACTACTAACGGTGCCTGTGAGAGCTCTTCCGTTGATAGGAAGCCCACTAATCATCGCCATATCTTGCAGCGTCATCGTCATCTCCCCACAAGCTAGATGAAACGAGTGCGTCTCAGGCCTCCAACGATCCACAAGAGCGGTGATCGCCGAGTGGTTCACCTTTGAAGAATGACGCTTGAACTGAAGAACAAACGGGAGGACACCAAATCTCCGAAAAAATGGCTCGTACCTATGGTCGTAAGGCCATGTATGAGCACTATGACCCCTCATGCGCATAGGTTCTAACGTCTACAATAAAAATGGGAATTGTGTTAGTACCTAAGAAAATGAACAATTATGTTAATATGGGTTTTCATATGTATTTTTACTTACACGACCATTCTCAATAAAACGAGCACGATGCTTCACATCCCAACTATCATTAAGACCATTCTACCAACCAACCCTCCGCTCTTGTGGTTCATTCTCTTCATCATCCATCCTACAAATCAATGATAAACATTTATATATCAACTATGGCAACAATTTATATACCATAAATATGACAAAGTACCCGAATTGTAAACATTTATATATCAACCATGTCAAGAATTTATATATCACAAATGTGTGTTTAGCTATATGGATATAACAAATTCACCCAAACATATCACATATATGAATAATGCCAACAATTTACAAAATAATTTGAAATAAGGGTGTCCAACAAGCAAACAATTTAATGAAACAAAATATAGAAACTAACATAATCCTAAAATTAATATAGTTGCTTATGTCTAAAATTACTTAATCCTAAAATTAATAAATTGAACAATATATAGAAACTAACCTATGTATGTACACATAGCACTAACAATTCATACAACCCAAGCAATCCACACACAAAAACCTAAGATTTTAAGCAAATACTATTTAATCTAGGGTTAAAAAATAGAGCACACCACAATAATATCAAGATTTAACAGAAACTAATTGGATCAATCAATAGAGCACACCACAAGGAGCAAAATGAATCCAAGATGCATAAAAATGACCAAGATTTGAGAGAGATCCAAGACGGGATTTGAGAGAGGAGAAAGAGAGTTACCTCTCTGTTCTTCGCGCTGGAGCCGCCGCCGCTCGCGTGGACTGGGGCTGCGTGGTGGGTTGAGCCCCACCCGCGGTCCCACGGACCCTATAACGGACGGACGGAAACGCCGAGGTCCGTGGCGTTTGCTTCGCGGATGGAAACGCCGAGGTAGTTGGCGTTTGCCCTTTGCCACGTCGGCCGGTCAACGAGCGCGCGCGAGAGACGACCAGAAGGTGGGCCAGGAGGAGACGCCGAGGACCATGGCGTTTCCTTTGGAACGGAAACGCCATAGTGGTTGGCGTCGCGAAAAAGGGTTAGATTCGAAACAAATTTTCAACCAGGTCAATTTTTGCTATACTTTACTCAAAAGGTCAAAACAGTGATTTTGGCCCATATATGCGCACCAGGTGAACCACGAGTTAAAAGGCGAGGACTACTTGCAAAATTGGATTGCTGGGGTCGGGCGGATTGTTCGTTGCTCCTTCCTTGGTCATTAATGTCGGGTCAGAGTCTCGCAGTTAAGTGGGAGGGGGATAGACGAACAGCGCTGGGTGGCTCCCGCGAAAGATCAAATCTACTGGCGGTATCAACCGACTGGCCCTGCTGCATCCACCCCGCGCCGCGCCGCGCTGCGACCACCACCAGCCTCACAAACCCAAACCGCGCCACGCAGACGCCGTCACGCACACACATATTTACGCCCCGCAGTTACTTTACCTGCTACTCCGGCTCCGTCCACGTCGCGAGGGCAAGGGCAGCCACATATATGGCGGAATGCGCCGCAGCTGCAGGCCACGCTCACCTCGCAGCCACCATAGGCGACCCCCTTGCATCTCCTTCCTAACGTGTCCTCCTCTTCCCCCAACCGTCTCCCACCTCCCCCCATCTTTTAATCTCCCCCGCCCCCCGCCCACGTTATATTGGGGTAACGAAGGCAGCAGCCATCCGTTGTTGTTGCTAAGGGCTCAAGAATCATTGCTCTTTCTAGCTCCCTTTTGCCTGCCTAAGTGTGTGTTAGTTCTGCTCGATCTGCTGCATGGCATACTCCGGCGACGTCGAGGAGGTGCCCGAGCACAGCGCGTCTCACCCGGCCGAGGCATGCACGGGCGGCTTGCCCGAGGAAAGCCGGCCGGTCGCGGCTCACGCTACGTCCTCCGATCACCATGCAACGGTGGCGGCGCAAGAGCAAGCTGGAAGAATGTCTACGTCCAAGGCGAAGCGGGAGGAAGAGAAGCTGCTAGCGCCAGCGGACAAGGAGGAGGAGGAAGGGGAGAGCGCCCGGGAAAGACTGAAGCGCCACAGGCGCGAGATGGCCGGGAGGGTGTGGGTGCCGGAGATGTGGGGGCAGGAGAAGCTGCTCAAGGACTGGATGGACTGCTCGGCCTTCGACCGCCCGCTCGTTCCCGCCGGCCTGCTCACGGCACGCCGCGCCCTCGTTGCCGAGTCCTGCGCGCGCCGCCCGGCACCGGCGCCACGTGCCAGCTCCAGCCCTCTCCGGGTGCAAAACGGCTGCTCCTGAGCTAGTGCTTCGCCTCTACATATGCACATATGCCTAGCTTCTTCTTGCTCAAACAAGATGGAGTACTATCTTTCTTGTTTCAGAGCTATGAAGGTTCATCTTTTTGTGATCTTATGGTGATGGATGTGAAAATTTACATTTGCATTTCTGCTTATTTAGCTTATACAGCCAATAATTCAGAAACATTATATCATATGGATTGTTACCATTGATGCAAATTTTTAGCTAGTGATGATCGATCGAGGAGCTATAGCCTTGTCTCCATAGATTGGATATGGATGTATATCTTGTGCCTGATGATGTTGCTAGTACTGTTAAGAGGCATATTGTATGCTACGTACTACCTTTGGTTAATTGGCTGCTATACTACCTTTGATTAGAGCATGGTTAATAGTATAGCCAGCTGCTGGCTATAAGGCGTTGCCATATCATCTATAGCCAACCTTATAGCTAGCAAGTACAATAGTTACATGTAAAAATATACTACTTCGTTGATATATGACCCACTTAACACTCTCACAATATGCCTAGGACCACGTGTTACAGCCGGTTGTTAACTAGTAGCCCGCTTCTCTTCTCTCTCATCTTCTCTCTCTTCCAACTCATCCAAAATATTATATTATATGCCTTACAGCAAGCCTATATCATCCTATTGTACTTGCTCTTAGACCGTTCCCTGGCTTTATACTATGTACTTTAATGAGTCAATACGATTGGTTTGCAGGTATAGATCGCCATAAAGCTTAGGACCCAATTAATTTGTGCTTGTTGTTTCATCAGGTGAACCTTTTCAACACTAGTGACGTGGTTTCCTGCCATTCTTTCGTTTATTCTTCTTCTTTTGAGGAACAGATTCTCGCCTCTTTCGTTGGTTCTAACTCATTTGGCATTAACCGCGTGACCTAGTACATGTTGCGCGCATACCCTTGCTACTGTAGTTAGTATCTCAAAAACAATGTATTTTATAATTGTCAAGTAGCATAGCTTTGGAACAAAGTTACGAGTGCACTCTAGTTTTAAGCACACACACACTTGGTTCAAACTGTACGTACAGGAATCTTTGCTGCCCACAATGGCTGCTTCTAGAAGTTTCATATATATCTGCGTGCGTGGTCAGTTCATTATGATCGTGGAGTGAGGTGTGCCAATGAATCGCCCTGTAGGACTCCTGTTGGCCTCCTACTGCATCATGCGTGTGCTTTCTTTAGGAAACTAGATAATACCCCGCGCGTTGCTGCGGGATTTTTTCAGAGAAAACATATAAAAAAAATGATTTTTGAAACATGAGAAAAATTATTAAGTGTACTATAATTTGATTATAAATTCTTTTTTGAAATCAATACTGTTTAGAGCAAAAATGTAAGAAAATTTGATGAAAACCCAAAAAAATGAGTATGAATTTTGTTTTATTATTCTATTAGCTTGATAATATATGATGAGACAATATGAGATGAAAATAATGTTGAGTAGAGATAGTGGAGACATCTCCACCATTAGCTAAGCCTAAAGCAATAATATCAATTATAGATGTGCATAGAAAAATAAAATATGAGATAACTCATAATTTTTTCTTTTATAAAAAAGTCTCGTTTAAATTGTGAGGCTTAGTGCATAAAAAGTTATTATTTATTTAGGTTGCATGTGCATGCATAGTTAGTGGACTTTTTCGCATGATGGATCTATTTGATGATGTGGATACCTTGCATGTCTAGATAGATAGATTAGTGGGGATGAACTATTTAGGTATTATAGATGCCGGGAAATCTCCGCACATGAGTTACAACCTCCTAATTAGACGCGGAACAATTAAAGTTTCTTTCAATGTAAAGGTATTAAGTGAGGTGCAAAGAGCATCTTCAATGCTTCAACGCTTATGGAGACATTTACGAGAAAAAAATCAACACCAAAATCTAGAGCGCCTATTTTAAACTATCCACTCTCCAAGTAGTGGCGGTGCCAAAAGTGTAAATCTGTGATGTCAAGTATGAATTATGGCTAAATTTGAATTATTTTCTGAATTTATGCACACAAGCTTGCTTATATATTGTGTTGATTTGCTCAAAAAGTTGTGTAGTCAATTGACTACCTAGCCTTACTGTGGCTTCACCATTTTCTCCAACGCGCTTTACAACAAGAAGTGCATGGTTCGGTGATTCCTCTGCAGTCCAGCCCGTGTATTAGTGGAAATCCACACTTTTAATCTTTTTGCGAAACTATTTCACAACCTGAACCTAGTTGTAAACTATTTCACAAAACAAATCCTTTTTTCTAGCGACGGACAGAGAGGCGCTATGCTTATGCATTTAGCGCCCCCATCAAAGGTGCTATGCCCCTGCCAGCGTGGCGAGGCTGAACCTCCACCGGGCCCCACCCTGGAAGTCTAGCGCCTTTGCCAACGGCGCTATACTCAAAGGCTTAGCGCCTTAGGCAGAGGTGCTAGACTAAAGAGCCTTTTAACAACCGCTCGGCCACGACCGAGTAGCCCACACATAGCACACAGAGGGGTCGTCCATATTTGGACAGTAGGTGTTGTTCTAGTCGCCCCTCTCAAATCTACCCTCAAATCTTCGCCATTTTAAGGTCTTGACCGTGGATTTCTTCCTCAAATCATCTCCTAATGTATTCTCCTTCGATCCCTAACTTTTCATCCATTAGCTCCATGCCATTTCTTCTTTTTGAGCATTTTTTGGTGAACCCTAGATCCAAATGGATTTTCAATCTTTGTAGTGACAATGGCATTATTGTTAGATGTATAGCATTAGCATTGTTGTAGTAGCCTTTGAGAACAAATTAGGATTACTAGGCTTAGTGAAACCCTAAATTCCATTGGATTTATAGTTGTTATTAGATTATGTGTTTTTTTAGAATATATTTTGTGTGAAGAAAAGGCAAGATTGGTATGAAGCAATGGCATTGATATGATTGATATTATAGGATGAATTGGCATAGGTTGTGTAACAGCCCAGATTTCACAAAAAAAAAAAAAAAATTCGGTGTGAATTGTTTGATGGCCTGATTTGTTTGCGGTGTTTGCATCCCCGATTTATCGATCGGAGATTATTTTTCCCCTCTCTTATCTCGTACCGGACGAAGACCGACCCTGGCCACCCTGACACTCGACCTTTGCGACACCGGGTTTTACCCGATCACCATCGCGAAAACCGGCACAAGACCAGCCGCAGCCAACGGAACAAAAAAAACCCCATTTAATAATTAAATGAGTTATTTTATTGAGCGTCAGAAAATGTTCTCGGAACGGTTCCAGCGCGAGGTGAACGCCGCCGGCTCGACGCACTGATCGCGCAGTTTGAAGTTTTACCCGAATCAGAGGTCCTGCGGACCCCCGGCGGTCAGAAACGTAAACACCGCGCGCGAGAGAGAAAAACCGGGGATGTTTTTGCAAACTGCCAGCCACCTGGGCTATATAAAGACCACCACTCTCCCACCCCTTTCTAGGGTTTCCCCTAAGCCAAAACTGCAGGCACCCCCTCAGAACTGCCTCCAAATTTTCCCAATAGCCCCTCCCCATCGAAACCCTAGCCAGATCCAATCTGGACCATCAGATCATCAGATCTGAGGCCCCAGGTGCAGCCACGTCACCCGGAGAGCTCCACCAACCTCCAGCAGCCGCCGGGCCCCGCCAGGCCCAGATCCCCGCCGCCGTGGGCCGCCCCAGGCCCGATCCGGGCTGCAACCGCCCGCGCCATCCGTGGAGCTGCGTCGCCGCCACCGTGCACTGCTGCCCCACCTCCGGCCACCCTCCGGCGAGGCGCTGCAGCCCCGGCCGCCCCTTCCTCCTCTCTCTCTTCTCCTCCTTCTCCTTCTCCCTCATCTTCTCTCTCTCATGTGCAGCAGCAGCCGCCATGGATGCCATGGCTTGGAGCTCGAAGCTCGTGGCCGCCGGCCACCACGGCCTCACCGGCGCCGCCACCGCCCGGATCCAGCCCTCCTCCGCCGCCCTGTGCCTCCCCAGCCTCTTCCCGGCCACCCTACTACACGCCGGCGCCGCCCACGCCAAGGTCCAGCCCGCCATGGACGAACCAGCCCCGTGCAGCCTGAGCTCGACCCCCTGTAATTTTTCTAAGTCCCAGAAACTTTTATCTCGAGTGCCATCTTGCAACGTGTTTTCCCGTTAGCTCGTAGATCTGATTGACATGATTCTTTTTTGGATGATTGTGCTCTCTGTGCTCTAGATGGTAGTATAATTATGTATCATGTTTGGATTGATTGTCATGTTTAAATCCTCTGTTGAAGTGGGAATCAGATCGTTAATGTGCTGCAGTGCTGAAAACTGTTAATTTGTTGCAACTTCTGGAGACGGTTGCGTCGCAACCGTTTATCCGAATTGAGTGATTCCAATTGCATATTGTTAAGCATCATGTCTACATCCATTATATATATTGCATTGGCATGATATGCTTGCTGGTCATCTAGTTATTGAGCTCCAAACTTGCTATGCCACTTTTTTTGACAACCACCTCTGTTTTTCTCTAAGTCTGTAACTTTCCGATGCCATGTTGCATGCTTAATATCTTTTGATGTGTGATGACTATGACCTTGATTCTTATTTTTACCTGATCACCATCATGCCTACTCCATGCTCATATATTGCTATGTCATGTTGCTGCAATTTTTCATATAGTTTTACCCCTGTTTATACAGCATGAAAATAACAGTTTCTTCCATGTTTTCCTGATTTTCACTAAGTCCTAGAGCAGTAATGTTTTATTGCATTTTGCATGGGCTATATTTTATTTTTCATGATGCCTATTTGCATGATTCCTTTTGTCATGCCTTCCCTGTCATGTCTACTTTATTTGCATATCATTTGTGAGCATGTTTTCATTCATTATCCTGTTTATGCATTGCTCTAAAGTGTGCTTCCCGATGTTGGTAGATTGTGTTCCAAACTTGTTTTGCTTGTATCTTTTTAACCGTAACTCCGTTTGGAGTGTTCTTTATATGTAACTTGATTAGTTTTTAGTGTACTTTGTGTTTATGCTATTGTTTGCTGCTGTTAACCAACCTAAAATATGGTTTAGGACAGAACAGTACCAAATGCTTTAATTGTCGTGGAGCACTTAGTGTATACCATGTTTAGGTTGTGCCTCACTTAAATTGACTAGCATAGATAGTTTCCTTTATGCTTCACCTCTTTCCATGTTTGTGTGCTATGCCATCCTTGAGTGAGATGCCATGTTAACAACCTTTGTTGATAACCTGTAGCTAAAAAACTTGAACCATCGTAAACGTGTTGTATCGTCGTATGTGACGAGTACTCCACTTAACCTGTTAGTAACCGCTCTCGACGGTAGGTGTGATGTCTCGTGCTGCCTTCTTTTTGATGATTTCTCGTGTTTGCTTCGTAGTAATAGGTGCTTGCTCGTTGATTGCTTTCCAGTGTTTACCGTCTTGTGTGCTTCCGCGGATACCTCTCGGAGACGATGCGAGCTTGCGATCAACTACATCTTCAGACAGGCAAGGACTATACATTACTTATGATCCATTCTATTTCAACCAGAGATTTGCATGCTAGTCTAGGTTAGGCTCGATGTTTGGTCCTACCACATGTTTACAGCCTCTTTCAAACCGATACAGCCATGTCCCCTCCCAGCAAACCATGTACTTTTATGTTACTATTGCTCGTTCCTTAGCCCCTGCTTAGAATGCATGCTTAGGATGCTACGATGTTACCCTGTTACTCCTTGGTTTGGGATATCACATTATTATATTGTTGTTGATGATATTATTATTATAATGTTGACTATATTCGACGAAGGATGGAAGGTCTAGGCTATCCCGCCCCGACGCTTTGTTCCATTTGAGTCACCTAGGACCCGACTTCCGGGTATTGGTTTTTAAGACTGAGCGTTCCTAACCGCGTATGGGATTTTATGGGGTCCCATTTTCTTACCTACCTAGCTTCTAACATTTCTAGAGGTGGCCCAAGCTGATTTACCATTTGCAAACCATGCATATATGTCTGTCGGGTCGCTCCTAGCAGATATCCTTTTAAAACAACCCGGACCAGTGAGGACATGGGGTCCTTGTTGGTCCACCTTTGACCGGCGAGGGCCCGGGACCTCACGTGAGGTGTCCCAACAACCCAAACCCTGTTGAGACGGAAGAGACCGATCCGAGGGCGCGACCGGCTTTTGGATTGGATGTCGACTCCCCGGGGGCCACCCGAATTTTTTCGTTGTTAGCTATAGGGACCTGACATTTTGGATCTCTTGGAACTAAATCATAAAATGGTTGTCTGTGATGGGTAGCAACTGAGAGAGATGGGCGTGCGTGCGGAGCCTTGTAATGGGCAGTTGGTACACCCCTGCAGGGTTAAATCTTTTCGAGAAGCCATGTCCACGGTTATGGACGACATGAGACCTACTCCTTGTTCATAGACAACAACAACTAAGATAATCTTAATATAACTTGATCAACGTGTGTGTGCCTTGACTGCTTCTTCTTAATCGGGATGCGAAGAGGAGGACAAGGATAGGATGGGTGTTATGCTTGCGTAAGTAGGTGGATAGCAAGACCAGTTGGAGGCGGTTCATCATCGAATGCTTGGCTTCTTATCTTACTCTCTAGATCGTTAGCCACTTCATAAATGCTAGTGCGGAAGCAACCACACCACTTACCCGATCCTTACCATAAACTACTAGTTGTCCTAGAATGACGAGTGATGAAGTCCTTGCTGGGTCAGATGACCACTACATTTGGATGCTGAGTACTTCTGTACTCATGATACTACCCCCAAACTCTTTTCAGGGTTCTTGATCGACAACAGGTATGGTGATCGACGTTTCACGTGGAGACTCGACGACGACTAGTTAGGCCGATCCCGGCGGAGGGCCTGGACCCGTGTGGTTATGGGGATCGATGTTTTTCCCTTTGCTAGTAGGCATTTGATTGTAGTCTATACTCAGACATGTATCTTCCGCTGATGTATTGTATTAAGACAGTTGTATGCCGATTGTATGAGATGTTGTGTCCTTGTATCTGTAATGTTGTGATATCATGTTGGAAATCCAGGGCATATGGCTTCGTCATATGTCGCGGTGGGACCGATATGTGCTTCGTCCCCGGATCTGGATGGAAACATCTAGATCTGGAACAGTACCGCTTATCGGGCCTTCAGGTTAGCGAGGTTAGCATGTTCTTTATGAGTGTCACTTTGAGGGTTATGGTTGTAGGGTAAATGGGTATTGATATCATTTACCTTCTTTGTAGCTACCGACCATGGAGTGCACGGAATGGAGCGGCTTGGCTTTGAATTAACCTTGTAGGTGTAAGCACGGACCCCCTTGTGAAAGATTTGTGGCATTTCAATGGATTGATACCGGAAGGAGGTTTTTAGCTTGTGCAAAAAAGGTTAGCAATATTGCATTAGTCATTCATTCTTCTTGTATGTAGTAGTGATTGTAATATTTGTCAATAAACTTTTTATTATTATTTTATAGGATGCATCAAAGTGCAACTTTGTGAAGTGGGTTGACAATGAGTAGCCAATCCCATTGAAGCAAGGCCTAGCTAGGATATGGAGCATGTATGAAGAGGAAAACGCCATGAGGCTGAGACAACAAGTAACCAATGCTGAACAGAACTTGAAGTTCCTGAAACATAAGAGAAAGATTAATAATGATCTGAGATCTTTTAAAATAGATTTTGCTAAAACGGTGGCTGACAAGGAGGATGTTGTTACTCAGTTAAGCAAAGCACATCGATTTATTCGTGACCCGAGGGAGGATCTTGAGAAGATGAAGTTGGCGGATAAAGCAGACACTAGCATCCATCAAGTCTTAAGAGCAAAAGTAGAAAAAGAGAGAGATCAAATGAAGCAAGAGAAGGCGATGTGGATGGAGGAGATGGAGCAAATGAAGCAAGAGAAGGGGAAGTGGGAGGAGGAGAGAGAGGAAATGGTGCAAGAGAAGATGAAGTGGGTGGTGGAGAGAGAGGAAATGGTTTAGGAGAAGGCCAAGTTAAAGCTAGAAAAACGGAACGTAGAGTACACACTACATGATTTATTCTATGGCAGAGAAGCCCTTCGTCATAAGCTCATCAAGCTACAGGATGTACTTGACGAGTGATTGAATGTTCTTATTTGTAGCCCTATATTTGCAACACATGTGCACTCTCATTTGCATGAAAAGATTGTAATGTGTTGTACTTTCGATGGATGGTTAATTTGAACTGCGATGTATTCTATAAAACATTTGTGGCATTTATGTATTTGCCCAGTAGTTATATCTCAATTATGTTGTGGACGTTGTAGGCCAGTGTAAATTGTTGTTAGGCCAGTGTACATGGTGTAGCGCACTTAAGGGGGACATATGGGGGGTCCCAAACCCCACTTATGTGGCTGGGGGGGGTATAGCGCCTAAAGGAGTGGCGCTAGAGTGTATAGCGCCACTCCCTTAGGCGCTATAGCCCCCATCCACTTAAGTGGGGTTTGGGACACCCATATGTCCCCCACCTCATACCCCCCACGACTTGACCTCAAAAAACAACAACAATGGTGCTCTCTCTCCCCCTCTCCCCTCCTCTCAAAACCCTCACCCAAATCCCATAGATTGGAAGATTCCCTCCGTGGATTTGAACTACCTCAAGTTGCTAGAGGTACCCTCTCTCAATCCCTAGATTTGGACCCATTGGAATCTTGCTTTTTGGTTGGACATCTTCAAATTTTGGAAACCTAGAAGAACTTTCATTTCATTGCCCTTGGTTTATTCTTGTTGCTTATATTTATGAAACAACAAAGTAGTGACTAATATGTTGTATGTGCACTTTTTTTTAGGGTTAAAGATGTGTTTTATTATTATGTTAGGGTTAGGGTTAGAGATATGGTTTTATTGTATTTAGTGTTAGGGTTAGGGTTAGAGATATGTTTTTATTGTATGTATGTATGTTTTTGGTAGAGTTAATTTGTTATGAGTACTTAATGATAAGATTTTCCTTTTTTCCTATAAATAATGTAGGGATGGCAAGAATTGTTCATCTTCATCATGTGAATAAGGATGCATTTTTGAAAGGGAATGTAGAGCCGTACTTGGATGAGCATGATTTGGTGTTTGATGCTAGTCCCAACTATCTAGAAGTCTTGGAACAAGTAAGGAATGAGTTGAATTGGATGGACCCAAGTGATATGGTTATGTTGGAGGGAAGGCATAATGTTGGGTTTGTACATCACATCCGTTGGAAAACAATGGGTATCAACTCGGAACAACATTGGCTTGCATATAAGGAAGTGGTGGCCGAATCTCAAGACGAGGCTCTTAAGATATTTCCCACCAAAAGGGTTGATGTTAGGAGCACTCCACCCATGGACCAAGAGCAGTTGAGTCAACTTATCTTGACCCAACAAGAAGTGAGGCAAACATTGAGCCCTCCACGCATGAACCAAGAGGAATTGAATCAACCTTCTTTGACCCAACAAGAAGTGAGGCAAAGATTGAGCCCTCCACGCATGAACCAAGAGTAAAATGTGAATGATGTTTATTAACATGAGGAGAATGATGTTGATCTCCATGAAAACAATGTTGGTGACTTGGAGGCATATAATTTGCAAGAGAACATGGACCAATCCATACCGTACTCTCGATGCTATGCATTCGATTCGTATGATGACGGTCCCGATGAAGAAGTTGATGAGGACGGGTTCACGAGCAAGGAGGATCATACTATCGCGGATGAAGCCGTTGTGGATGGTGGGAAGACTATAGTTCTCGGAGCTAGACCAATTTCATACCGTGATATGGATCATGCAACGAACGGGATTGCTCCCGGTGCGAAGTTTGGCACCTTCTTTGAGTTGAAGATATGGATCAAGGAGTTCTCGGTTAAGCATTTTCGTCCTTACACAGTGGTGCACTCGGATATAAAAAAGCACTACACGGTCAAATGTGTGGAGGATGGATGTCCATGGATTGTGCGGGAAAGACCATTCAAAGGAGGACCAAGTTGGCGCATAGTGACTTGTGTACAAACTCACATGTGTCGTGGCCAGAATATGGATGGTTGATACTCTATACTCGTTGGTTACCCCAAGTGGAAGGTTAGATGTAGTGTAGCAGCAAATTTCCATCGGTGAAGATAACGAGGTTTGAAGATTGTCTCCCGTAGTTCTCCGGCAATGATAAGTAGGTGGTGAAGTGAACAATGGCACCTTTCACAACAAGGTTGTTTGCTTCACCTGGACCTGCACACGACACAAATAATTTTGCTTCCCAACGAGTACAGAGAGGTTGTCAATCTCTCCGGCCTTGTTGTTCACAAAGGATCAAACGCAAGGGATAATGACAATGGTGATAATAGCTAGAAAGTAAAAGTAGGAAAATAAAAGAACGTGTAAACAGTGATGAGAATATGGATTGGGGTCCCGTGATGTTCACTAGTGATGTCTCTCTCCCAAAAGACGATAAAACTGCTATGCGAGGTAAACAAATCACAGCTGGGAAATTGATAGGATTGAAAACGCACCTCAGTGCTAACTATGCTACAAAGAAAGGAAGAAGCTCAAAACCACGGGCGGTACGCCAAAATAAGTAGACCGAAATCCAACTGCATATACTACTAATCATCCACCTTGAGATATCTATCCAGAACATCTCGCTGGTGTTATGTTGCGAGCCCCACCCAAAGTGTAAACCCAAAGCAACAGACAACTGCATTAAAAAGCACTTTGCGTAAAGTAAACAATCCTTGCAACCGCGGTTACAAGCACCGTTGTTTTCCCCCTTGTGGCAACAGCACATCCCCTAGACTCATGTTTATGTCACTCAAGTGTGTCATCAGGGGGCATGAACCCACAATCGAACATAATGTTCCCTCTTGGAGTCACTACCTACTACTTGGCCAAAGCAATAAATAGCAACGGAGAACATGCAAGAATTACTTAGGAACAAAATTATAAAAGATAAGAAGCAAATATATTACTCAATCACAATCTGAACATAGTCTCATAATCCATCAGATCCCAGCAAACTCAGCATAGAAATAGTAGAAAATTACATATGTTCCTCGATCATGTAGGGCATCTCACGAGGTCTAAACCATGAAGAACAAAGAGGGGAGGAGAACATCACATAGCTACTGATCACTGACCCATGGTCAAAGGGATACTAATCACGGCACATCCAGGAAGCGTCCATGGTGGAGGGGAAGCTCCCGGAGGTCAATCCTCCCTCCGGCAGGGTGTCGGGAAGGGGTCTGCTAGCGCTCCCGATCTTGGAAGCGCGGTGGCGGAGGAACAGAGGCGAGGTCGCGAAAAAGGTTCTGTCTTTGGAGGTTTCGCGTCACGGAGAATATATAGGCGAAGGGGCAGCCAGGGGGGCACTGATACGTCCCAAACGTATCTATAATTTATGTTTGCTCCATGCATGTTTTGTGTGACTTTTCCATGTTTTACATACACTTCCATACACTTTTGATCATATTTGGACTAACTTATTAACTCAGTGCACCCAGTTGCTAGTTCCTGTTTTCTGCTATTTTTGTATTTCAGGTTTTCCGGCCATTAAAAGTGCTCCAAAAATTCCGGAAAAATTATATAAAAAATTAGCGTCCCGGAAACTTCCGGAATCACCAAGGAAGGAAGGGAGGGCCACCACCAGGCAGCCAGGAGGGTGCCTGGCGCGGCCCCACCCTAGGTCGTGCCACCTGCCCTCCTGACTGCCTCGTGGGTCCCCTGGTGCCCCCTTTAGCCCTATTTTTACCCCCGCGGAGGAAACCCTGATTCCGGACCCCTTTTCTCCAGAAGCAATTCCGATCTCCTCCGCCATCGCCAACAAGATTCGGGGGACCAGAATTCCTGTGCCGGCACCCTGCCAGGACGGAGAAGTGCCCCCGGATTCATCTCCATCGTCGTTGCTTCCCTCCTCCATGAAGCGGGAGTAGTTCCTCCTCGGGGCTGAGGTTTCTACCAGTAGCTATGTGTTCTTCTCTCTCTTCCATGATGTGATCTTTGTTGTGATCATAGGCTATGTTAATCTAGGGTGATCCCATGATATTTCCCCTTCCTCTATGTATTGGATTGATGTACTCACTTGATCTTATCTAGTATAATCCCAGAGACCATGGTGACAGCGGTCTATTGGACATGGGTTAGAAGAATATTATCATGAGTGATTTCCTCTTTTGTGTGTTGATTGAAGATTGAGAGTCTCTTGGTGCTTGTCTTTGACTATCCTTGAGATATGTTGTGGTGATTGTGGTACTCTCTTTGGATGGCCGCGGTGACATTGGGAAATCCATAGATTGAGAACTACGAACTTTGAGGTGTGCTTTTGTAGCCCTACATAATTCTCATCCTCTCTTGACCACAAAGGAATGACCTCCGAGTGCGTCTCCATTGCATGTTTTATGGGAAATATCATGTGATTAGACTATGTTAATGTTGTTGAGAGTTGCCACTAGTGAAAGTATGAATCCTAGGCCTTGTTTCCACCATTGTTACACCGTTTGTGCTCACTTTTTTCACATGTTTGCTTGCTGCACTTTTTATTACAGATTTATATTACCTTTCTTTGCCACACCTATCACTCTTATTTTACCATCTCTTCGCCGAACTAGTGCACCTATACAACTCCTAGTTGTATTAGGTGTGTTGGGGACACAAGAGACTTCTTTTATCTTAATTGCAGGGTTGCTTGAGAGAGACCATCTTCAACCTCTACTTCCCTGAGTTCGATAAACCTTAGGTCATCCACTTGAGGGAAATTACCGCTGTCCTACAAACCTCTGCGCTTGGAGGCCCAACATAGTCTACAAGAATATAAGCGTGCGTAGACATCAAGCTATTTCTGGCGCCGTTGCCGGGGAGGTGAGTGCTTGAAGGTATATATTTAGATTCTGCAATTAAATCTTTTCGTTTCTTGTTTTTATTTTCACTAGTTAGGCTTATGGAAAACTGCAATCTTAGTTCACTGCTTTGGGGAGGCCGCTTTACCACACCCGTGGTAGAGAAGTCTCCTCCACCTAATGAATGTATCCCATTCAAAATACCACTTGGGATAATTGAAAAGATTATGAATGATCATTATGAAGGGGATGGAACAGTCCATCCTAGTTTTCATCTGTTGAAACTTACAGACCTTTGTGAGTTATTTAAGATTTCAGGTTTGACAAGAGATGAAGTCATGAGGAAATTATTTTCCTTGGCACTCAAAGGAAAAGCATTGGAATGGTATAGGCTACTACATGATTCTCACCTGCTAGATTGGGAAGAGATCCAGTCTCTCTTTTACTACAAGTTTTATCCTCTTCATGAAGTCCATGAAAATAGGAATTATGTTTATAATTTCTATCCTCATGACGGAGAGAGCATAGCTCAATCTTGGGGGAGACTGAACACTTTGATGCTAAAATGTCCTAACCATGGGCTCCCCAAAGATATGATTATTACTAATTTCTATGCAAGGCTATCTCGACAGGATAAAGACTTGCTCGATGCTTCCTCAATGGGTTCTTTCACAAACGAAAAGATTGATACTAAATGGGAACTCCTTGAAAGAATCCAACACAATACTGAAGATTGGGAAATCGACAAAGGTAAAGAGTCAGGTATAATTTATGAGTATGATTGCATTAAGTCCTTTGTTGAAACTGCAAGTTTTAATAAGTTTAATGCTAAGTTTGGGCTTGATTCTCAACTCCTTGTTGATTTCCTCAAATATTTTGCTTCACATCTTAATATGTTGCAAGTTTTAAGGAGAATTGGATCAAGCATCATGAACCTTTTAAAGAGATTTGCAAAGAAAATGAAATTGTTAATGATGATTGCAACATGCATGATCCAATTCCCGAAAATTAAGTTTTATATAAGCATGTTAATTTTTGTGGAGTGGATAGACCTTGTGAAAGGCCTATGATTGAAGAAGAGAAGTATTGTAAGCAACATAAGCATGAAAGAACAATCACTTGGGTTAGAGATTTAAATGAAATTTCCATAGAATTGTGTGACCTTTATCCTTTTACTTGTGAACTTTGCTGCATAAAGGGTCACTTCAATTTTCAGTGCATGTACTTTCAAAACATAACTGTTAACCAGTTGTGTGATGAAATGATCACCCCTGATCTTTATGATGAGCTTATGTTATTTTTGATGTGTGAAGAGTTATCAGAAAAGACTTCTTGGCTAGATGTTCACGCTTTGGGAATAAATAACACTTTGCAGAATTTCCATCTCTATTGTGTTGTTAATTGCCATGATAATGATTACATAAATAAT
Organism: Bromus sterilis; assembly: GCA_950022295.1. Taxonomy (NCBI): domain Eukaryota; kingdom Viridiplantae; phylum Streptophyta; class Magnoliopsida; order Poales; family Poaceae; genus Bromus; species Bromus sterilis. Next base: position 108,596,008 of record OX465596.1, on the reverse strand, counting down.
ATTAGAAAGGAGGGAACTTTACCAAAGTATAAAAATGTCTCTTATGTTTCTACTAATAAAAAGGAGAGTTTCTCCCAAGTTTCCCCCATTGTTTCTAATAAACCAGGATATGTGGAGAAACATCATCTCCAACCACTCCCTCCTAAGGTGAAGAAGAAGAAAAAGAAGAGGAGGGGGAAGAGGAGCAAGAAGGAAGAAGAATGGGTAACAACCTGGCCTGAGCATATTCCTCACATCGATTTTTACCCTAACGGACAGAAATTTATGGAGGATGGTGAGCTTGATTGCATTCATTATTATCTTGAAGATAAGTCTGTAGGTACTATTGAAGATGATTTTGATTATGATATGCATGTTACTTTTTGTGATTGGGAAAATGATGATAATGCTACTTATGACCTTCAAAATCTTTTTGGTACCAACTCTGATGATATGGAAAGCTCCAAGCTTGGGGGTGATAGGATTGCAAGTCCTTTAACCATTAGTGATGTGGTAATTGATAATTCTTTTTCTAGTAAGAATAAAGACATCATGTTTACAAATATAGTTGCTAGCAATGATAATGCTCTTCTCTACTATGATGATGTTATAACTCCTATCTATAGTGATTTAAAGGTACCTATGACATAAGGAGAAATTATCCTTGTGAAACTTGTCATAATCATGGAGGTAATTACTCCCTTGTTGAACACCATCTTCCTAATAAACAATTAATCTATAGTGTTCAAGCTGTTTATGATAGTCCTACTCCCACTATTACCAATGAGAAAGATTATGCTTATGTGGAGAGTAAGAGTACCCTTTTGCATGTGGATCATGGTAACAATGCTTTATGTGATGCTTATATTGTTGAGTTTATTCATGATCCTACTGGAAATTATTATGAGAAGGGAACATATTCTTATAGATATTTCAATAATATCAGGTTCCCTCTCTTTATGTTGAAGGCTTTGAAGTTGCACTTATTTTGCCTTCCTATGCTAATATATTTATGCTTCAATAAGTTATTTCTCTACAAGATCCCTTTGCATAGGAAGCATGTTAGACTTAAATGTGTTTGATATTTTGTTCTTGATACTCTCTTTTGTTCTTCAACTCTTATTCCTACGAGAGCATCATTAAAATCTTAAGCCTATCTTTATGGCTATAAAGAAAGAGCTCTAGGGAGACAACCCTTGTTATCTTTAGTTTGAGTTTTTACTTTCAGTTTTTAGTGGTCTTGATGATTGTTACTACTGTAGCAACATCATTGTATCTTTATTTTCAATCTTTGTGCCAAGTCTAGCCTCCGATTGCAAGAAAGTTCAAAAGTTGTGACATGCTGTCCAGAAAACAGATTCTGTCCTTGGACGGAAAAACTAGCCTAAAATCACCAGATCATCTTTTTGCTCTGAATTTTTTTGACAGCGTGCTCCATACAATTGACTTCCGAGCGTTTGTTCTGAGTTTTTTCATTCGAGTTGCAGAAGCACCCCTAAAAAATTCTTTACTACTTGCTGTTCTGTTTTTCACAGATTCTCCCACGTTTTGTCTCTCCTAAGTTTTGCAAACCTTAAGCTTGCTTTTTATTTTCAAAAACCTTTTGGCAATCTTGAGAAACAGTAGATCTTCAATAATATCTTTATATCCAGTGGGGAAAAATTATTTATTAAGGGTTCTAATCTTTCTAATCAGCTTATGATGAGTTGTGTATGAAGGGAGTTTTCAAGTGTGCGATGGAAGATCATGAAAGAAGATTCGGGAGTGTCAAGCGCTAAAGCTTGGGGATGCCCCCATGCATCCCCTATAAATATTCAAGGAGACTCAAGCATCTAAGCTTGGGGATGCCCCCGTGCATCCCCTTCTCCATCAACAATCATCAGTTCGTCCTTCGTCTCACTATATTTTTATCACTTCATACGTTCTGTGCTATGCTTGGAGCGTCTCGCTCTTAGGTTTTATTTTTAGTGTTATTTAGCTTTGCTTGCTGTTCATAACAAGTTAGATCCCGTCTTACTTTGTGTGGGAGAGAAACACGCTCCACTTTCAAAATCTAGAACACATCATAGGATTCTTCATGTCTATCTTTTTGTTGTTGTGTGTTCTTTATCTTTTCGTAGCTACTGCCATGTTTAGTTTTAGTTTTAGTTTTTCTTTAGCAAGAGCCTTGGCTTTTGTTTAGTTTGTTGCTGGAACTCTCTTTAGTTTTCGTGTTTATCTTGTTAAGAGAGTAGGTTGTTGCACTGAGTTATGTCTTGTTTTTGAGAAGTAGGTGATTGAGGTTGCTATTTAATTTCAGTAGTAACTTGCAATAGTTTTGAGGCATTGATGTGAGTAATGTTTGAACTTTTGGTGTCAAGAGCTCTAGCCTATTAGTGATAGGTGTCGTAGTTTGGGCAATCCGTGTTTATTTTCAAAACCTACAAAACTAGTTGAGAACTCTAGCTACTAGATGGATCACTAATCTTTGGAGGGATCGGATATTAGAGTACACTCACGTACCATGAGTCGAGGATGAGCAAGGATAACCAAACCCCCATACACTCCTCCTCGGGGTACTTGTCTCTTTGTGAAACTCCTGATTAGATTGAGAGTTACCGATATTAAGTGCATGAGTTCTTCGGACTAATGTGAGTATTCGAAAGTTGACACTTCCACCCACCTATACTTTTTCTAGCCTCTTCGGTACCGTGCATTGCCCTTTCTCACCTTGAGAGTTGGCGCATACTTCGCCGGTGCATCCAAACCCTTGGCACGATACGCTCTGTCATCATAAACCTCCTTATATCTTTCCTCAAAACAGCCACCATACCTACCTATCAAGGCATTTCCATAGCCTTTCCGAGATACATTGCCATGCAACATCCACCTTCTCATGAATTGATCTTCATGTCATACATGTTCCTGCTACACTGGCAGCGGCATACATTGCATACATCATGATAGCTACATCTTCTTTATGTTTGAGTACCTTGTAAAGTGTGAAAGATCTTCTATACTTCTTTTAATATATAGAGTGTTGCCCCTTAAGTGAGGAAAAGATCTCAAAGTGGACAAAATAAAAGATCCCAAAGAGGAAAAATGAGAGTTAAACAGAAAGAGCCATGGAGGCCACCAAAAAATACAAAAAAATAGAAAAAAAAAGAGAAAAAGAAAAATAAAAACAGAGAAAGGGGCATACTAGTATTCTTTTTGAGAGATCCACACTCGTATTCCCTCTTACATCTTGTACTCCATAGAGATTATCATTTATGCATATAGCTATGTGGGGACCTTCACACTATAGAACTTGGTTTGTCTATTCCAATGATGAGCCTCCTCAAATGAGCTCTAGGTCTTCTTGAGCAAGCAAGTTGGATGCACCCCCACTAGTTCCATTGGAGAGCTTACCTTGGCTCATATGTGCATCCGTTGCATGGCAATCCCTACTCCTCACATCATATCTATCATATGGCCTTCTCTCGCCTATGGTTGTCCTCATTGATGTGAGCCTTTCTCACCCTTTCTGTCTTCCTCCTCCACCATATTTCTCTCTTTGCCATCCTAAGTGTCAACTTTCGTGCTTACGCTCATCCATTGCATGAGGGCTCAAAATATCGAAAAGGAGTGGATCAAATTGACTTGTACCTAGCTAGTGGTCTGGGGACTAGTTAAGATAAGATTCCAAAGAAGACCAAGTGTGAAACTTTAGTAGATTGAGTTCTCAACAAAAATACATTTTCATCTCGTATTCCCTATCCCCTTTCTTGCACGCAAACACCATTTGGAGACATTCGAGTCACGGACAGCGAGAGCTCTTGCACCCTTTGTTCTTTTGTTGCTTGTGTCAATGCTAATATAGACTCTTGCTTGTTAAGACTTGAATTGAATTGCATGCTTTGATTGCTTTACTTAAAGGTCCTTATTTGGTTGTGTGGCATGTCACCACAGAAATTATGCTTGTTATCATTTACCTACTCGAGGACGAGCAAGAATTAAGCTTGGGGATGTTGATACGTCCCAAACGTATCTATAATTTATGTTTGCTCCATGCATGTTTTGTTTGACTTTTCCATGTTTTACATACACTTCCATACACTTTTGATCATATTTGGACTAACTTATTAACGCAGTGCACCCAGTTGCCGGTTCCTGTTTTCTGCTGTTTTTTTATTTCAGGTTTTCCGGCCATTAAAAGTGCTCCAAAAATTCCGGAAAAATTATATAAAAAATCAGCGTCCCGGAAGCTTCCGGAATCACCAAGGAAGGAAGGGAGGGCCACCACCAGGCAGCCAGAAGGGTGCCTGGTGCGGGCCCACCCTAGGCCGCGCCACCTGCCCTCCTGACTGCCTCGTGGGTCCCCTGGTGCCCCCCTTTCGCCCTATTTTTACCACTGCGGAGGAAACCCTGATTCCAGACCCCTTTTCTCCAGAAGAAATTCCGATCTCCGCCGCCATCGCCAACAAGCTTCGAGGGACCAGAATTCCTGTGCCGGCACCCTTCCGGGACGGGGAAGTGCCCCCGGATTCATCTCCATCGTCGTTGCTTCCCTCCTCCATGAAGCGGGAGTAGTTCCTCCTCGGGGCTGAGGTTTCTACGAGTAGCTATGTGTTCTTCTCTCTCTCCCATGATGTGATCTTCGTTGTGAGCATAGGCTATGTTAATCTAGGGTGATCCCATGATATTTCCCCTTCCTCTATGTATTGGATTGATGTACTCACTTGATCTTATCTAGTATAATCTCCGAGAGCATGGTGACAGCGGTCTATTGGACATGGGTTAGAAGAATATTATCATGAGTGATTTCCTCTTTTGTGTGTTGATTGAAGATTGAGAGTCTCTTGGTGCTTGTCTTTGACTATCCTTGAGATATGTTGTGGTGATTGTGGTACTCTCTTTGGATGGCCGCGGTGACATTGGGAAATCCATAGATTGAGAACTACGAACTTTGAGGTGTGCTTTTGTAGCCCTACATAATTCTCATCCTCTCTTGACCACAAAGGAATGACCTCCGAGTGCGTCTCCATTGCATGTTTTATGGGAAATATCATGTGATTAGACTATGTTAATGTTGTTGAGAGTTGCCACTAGTGAAAGTATGAAGCCTAGGCCTTGTTTCCACCATTGTTACACCGTTTGTGCTCACTTTTTTCACATGTTGGCTTGCTGCACTTTTTATTACAGATTTATATTACCTTGCTTTGCCACACCTATCACTCGTATTTTACCATCTCTTCGCCGAACTAGTGCACCTATACAACTCCTAGTTGTATTAGGTGTGTTGGGGACACAAGAGACTTCTTGTATCTTAATTGCCGGGTTGCTTGGGAGAGACCGTCTTCAACCTCTACTTCCCTGAGTTCGATAAACCTTAGTTCATCCACTTGAGGGAAATTGCTGCTGTCCTACAAACCTCTGCGCTTGGAGGCCCAACATAGTCTACAAGAATAGAAGCGTGCATAGACATCAGGCACCAGGGGTCCAGGCGCCCCCTGGCGCGGCAGACCCTAGGCCGCGCCAGGTGGCCGCCTGGGTCCCTGGTGGTGGCCCTCTGGCCCCACTTTGGTGATTCCGGAAGTTTCCATTGCGCTGATTTTTTTATCCGATTTTTCCCGAATTTTTGGGGCATTTTTAATATGGGCGAAACCTGGAATAGAAAAACAGCAGAAAATTGGAACTGGCACTGTGGTGCACCGAGTTAATAAGTAAGTCCAAATATGATCAAAAGTGTATGAAAGTGTATCTATATCATAGCAATATCACAAAAAACATGCATGGAGCAAGCAGAAATTATAGATACGTTTGGGACGTATCAACATCCCCAAGCTGAATTCCTGCTCGTCCTCGAGTAGGTAAATGATAACAAGCATAATGTCTATGGTGACATGCTAGCAACCATATAATAACTTTGAAAGTAAAACAATCAAGGTATGTGATTCAATTCAAGTCATAACAGGCAAGAGTCTATATTAGCATTGAAACAAGCAACAAAAGAACATTAGGTGCAAGAGCTCTCCCTGTCAGTGACTCGAATGTCTCCAAATGGTGTTTGCGTGCAAGAAGGGGGATATGGGAATACGAGAGAAAAATAATTTTGTTGAGAACTCAATCTACTAAAGTTTCACACTTGGTCTTCTTTGGAATCTTATCTTGACTCATCCCCAGACCACTACCAGGTACAAGTTAGTTTGATCAACTCCTTTTCGATATTTTGAGCACTCATGCATTGGATGAGCGTAAGCACGAGATTTGACACTTAGGATGGCAAAGAGAGAAATATGATGGAGGAGGAAGACAAAAGGTGTGAAAGGCTCACATCAATGAGGAAAATCATGGGTGAAAGAAGGCCAAATGATAGATATGATGTGAGGAGTAGGGATTGCCATGCAACAGATGCACATATGACCTAAGGTAAGCTCTCCAATGGAACTAGTGAGGGTGCATCCAACTTTCTCTCTCATGAAGACCTAGAGCTCGTTTGAGGAGGCTCATCCTTGGAATATGCAAGCCAAGTTCTATATTGTGAAGGGTCCCCACATAGCTATATGCATATATGATCATCTCTATGGAGTACAAGATATAGAGGGAGTACGAGTGTGCATCTTTCAAAAGGAATAGTAGTGTTGCCCTTTTCTCTCTTTTTATTTCTTTATCTCTTTTTTCTATTTTTTTTGTATTTTTTGCTGGCCTCAATGGCTCTTTCTACTTAACTATTATTTGTCCTCTTTGGGATCTTTTAAATTTGTTCTCTTTGGGATCTTTTCCCCACTTAAGGGCAACACTCTATTTTACAAGAAGGTATAGAAGATCTTCACACTTTACAAGGTACTCATCATAAAGAAGATGTAGCTATCTTGATGTATCCAAATGTATGCCTCTGCCAGTGTAGCAGGAACATGTATGACATGAAGATCAAGTCATGCAGAGGTGAATGTTGCATGGCAATATATCTCGGAAAGGCTGTGGAAATGCCTTGATAGGTAGGTTTGGTGGCTGTTTTGAGGAAAGATATAGGGAGGGTTATGATGACAGAACGTATCATGCCAAGGGTTTAGATGCACCGGCGAAGGTGGACACCAACTCTCGGAGTGAGAAGAGGGCAATGCACGGTACAGAAGAGGCTAGCAAATTTGAGGAGGTGGAAGTGTCAACTTTCAATACTTACATTAGTCCAAAGAACTCATGCACTTATTATCGGTAACTCTCAATCTAATAAGGAGGTTCACAAAGAGACAAGTACCCCAAGGAGGAGTGTATGGGGGTTTGGTTATCCTTGCGCATCCCCGACTCATGGTACGTGAGTGTACTCTAATATCCCATTCTGCCAAAGATTAGTGATCCATCTAGTATCTAGAGTTATCAACTAGTTTTTTAGGTTTTGAAAATAAACATGGATTTCCCAAAATACGACACCTATCACTAATAGGCTAGAGCTCTTGACACCAAAAGGTCAAACATTACTCACAACAATACCTCAAAATTATTGCAAGTTACTACTACAATTGAATAGCAACCTCAATTACCTACTTGCAAGACAAGACACAACTCAGTGCAACAACCAACTCTCTTAACAAGATAAACATGAAAACTAAAGAGAGTTCCAGAAACAAACTAAACAAAAGCCAAGGCTATTGCTAAAGACAAACTAAAACTAAAACTAAACATGGCAGCAGTTACGAAAAGATAAAGAACACACAACAGAGAAAAGATAGGCATGAAAAATCCTATGATGTGTTCTAGATTGGAGTGGAGCGTGTTTCTCTCCCACACAAAGTAAGCTGGGGTCTAACTTGTTATGAACATCAAGAAAAACTAAAGAAAACTAAAAATGAAACCTAAGAGCGAGAAAAATATAGTGAGACGAAGTACGAACTGATGATTATTGATGGAGAAGGGGATGCACGGGGGCATCCCCAAGCTTAGATGCTTGAGTCTCCTTGAATATTTATTGGGGATTCATGGGGGCATCCCCAAGATTGAGCGTTTGACACTCCCGGATCTTATTTCATTATCTTCCCTCGCACACTTGAAAACTCCCTTCATACATAACTCATTATAAGCTGATTAGATAGGTTAGTACCCTTAATAAAATAATTTTTCCCCACTAGATATATAGATATTCTTGAAGAGCTACTGTTTCTCAAGGTTTTTTCAAAGAAAAATAAAGCTTAAGGTTTGCAAAAGTAAGGAAAGGGAAAACATGGCAGAATCTGTGAAAAACAGAACAACGGGTAGTAAAGGATTTTTGGGGGTACTTCTGCAACTCAAATAAAAAAACTCAGAACATACGAAAGATCACAATTTTATATATCATGCTACGTAAAAAATTCAGCTCAAAAAGATGAACTGGTGATTTGTTCGATTTTTTCCGTCAAGCAGACAGAATCTGTTTTCTGGGAAGGATGTCACAACTTTTGCTTCCCTTATCATAAGAGGCTATAACTTGGCACAAAGCTTGAAAATAAAGATACAATGATGTTTCTATAGTACTAACAATCATCAAGACATCTAAAAACAGAAGTAAAAACATCTTGCGTTGCCTCCCAACAAGCGCTTTCTTTTACGCTTTTAAGCTAGGCATAAAGCAAAAGAAGAATCAAAGGTCTCTGAGGTCATCGGAGTCATAAAAACCTTCAAATTGATTTTCAACAAGCTCATTCTTCTTCTTACTGGGAAATAAGTACTTACCTTTCGCCTTACCGCATAAGCGTATGTGCTCGTTACCAATATCAATGAAGCATTTCATAGCTCGGAGGAAGTCCCATCCAAGCCCGATGTTGCTTTGGTTTGGCTGCACGATGAAGAAATCTATCGATGCAACCCTATGAAGGAATGCAACTTGGACTTCTTTTACCTTTCCTTTAACCTCTGAAATATCTCCATTAGCATGTTCTTGATAAGATGACAATTTATCCATATCTAGTTTCAAAGAATCATAAACTATTTTTGGCATGGTAGAAACTATGGATCCAAGATCACAAAAAGCAAGGAAGTCTTGTTAGAGATGCTAATCCTAACAAAGGTCTCCCAATCATCATCTATCAACAACATTTCTTTCTTGTTGGACTTAAATTCCTCTACCTTCCTCAAGTTTAGAGAAACCATCCTCTTTTCAATAGTGGAAATTCTATCTACAACAGTATCAATACTACGATCATAAACAAAATAACTAGATAGACCATGTAAAATATCAAGAGCTCTAGCTTCATGACACTCTAAAAAGTCTCCTTCAGCTATAATATCGAGAGAGTGTTTACACCACTTAAACAGACCATGGTAAAAATTTCTAAGCACAATTTTTATAGGTATCCAAGGCATAAATCTTTTATGTGCTTCAGAAATTCTGTCCCATGCCTTCTTCATATTCTCTCCATCCCTTTGACGGAAATCCAGAACTTCCGATTCCCTCAAAGCACCAAGTCCTAACATTTCATCTAAACAAGGAGGACTACTAAAAGCAAGATAGATAAAAAAAAATTGTGATTTTTGATATAGGACACAAAGATAAAAACTAAAAGGTGAACTAACAAGACTAAAAAGCAAAGGTAAAAGATAGTGTGCAACTCCCCTATCTTAGCACTCGGAGTCCCCAGCAACGGCGCTAGAAATTTGATTGATACTCTATCCTCGTTGGTTACCCCAAGTGGAAGGTTAGATGTAGTGTAGCGGCAAATTTCCCTCGGTGAAAATACTGAAGTTTTAAGATTTTTTCCCGTAGGACTCCGGCAATGATAAGTAGGTGGTGAAGTGAACAATGGCGCCGTTCACAACAAGGTTGTTTGCTTCACCTGGACCTGCACATGACACAAATAACTTTTCTTCCCAACGAGTACAGAGAGGTTGTCAATCTCTCCGGCCTTGTTGTTCACAAAGGATAAAACGCAAGGGATAATGATAATGGTGATACCAGCTAGAAAGTAAAAGCAGGAAAATAAAAGAGTGTGTAAACAGTGATGAGAATATGGACCGGGGTCCCGTGATGTATCTCTCCCAAAAGACGATAAAACTGCTATGCAAGGTAAACAAATCGAACTGCAATGCTAACTATACTACAAAGAAAGGAAGAGGCTAAAAAGCATGGGAGGTACGCCAAAATAAGTAGACTGAAATCCAACTGCATCTACTACTAATCATCCACCTTGAGATATCTATACAGAACATCTCACTGGTATTAAGTTGCGATCCCCACCCAAAGTGTAAACCCAAAGCAACAGACAACTGCATTAAAAAGCACTTTGCGTAAAGTATACAATCCTTGCAACCGCGGTTAAAAGCACCGTTGTTTTCCCCCTTGTGGCAACAGCACATCCCGTAGACTCATGTTTATGTCACTCAAGTGTGTCATCAGGGGGCATGAACCCACAATCGAGCAGAACGTTCCCTCTTGGAGTCACTACCTACTACTTGGCCAAAGCAATAAACAACAACGGAGAACATGCAAGAATTACTTAGGAACAAAAATATAAAAGATAAGAACCAAATATATTACTCAATCACAATCTGAACATAGTCTCATAATCCATCAGATCCCAGCAAATTCAGCATAGCAACATTAGAAAATTACATATGTGCCTCGATCATGTAGGGCAGCTCACGAGGTCTAAACCATGAAGAACAAAGAGGGGAGGAGAACATCACATAGCTACTGATCATGGACCCATGGTCCAAGGGAGACTACTCACGGCACATCCGGGAAGCGTCCATGGTGGAGGGGAAGCTCACGGAGGTCAATCCTCCCTCTGGCAGGGTGCCGGGAAGAGGTCTGCTGGTGCTCCCGATCTTGGAAGCGCGGTGGCGACAGAACATAGGCGAGATCACAAAAAAGGGTTCTGTCTTTGGGAGCGATGGCCGCCACTAGTCCGGACCATCGAATATGGTGTAGACCCAAAGCCCTGCGAAGCAAATAGCATTCAAGATGTTGTATGGTGATTGAGAGCTAGGAAGCATACAACCGGATACCAAGGTTGTTGGGAGCGATGGCCGCCACTAAACCGGCTTGGTGCATTTGGCTTTTTCTTTGGTAGAGGCGGAGAACAATGTTAACTGGAAGTGGTTCTTCCATCTTTTGAGAACCAAGGTTTTACCCATTGAAAGAGAGATTTGTGTCATCTCGGATAGGCATCAAGGAATTCTTAATGCGGTGGAGATTGAAATTCCCGGGCATCCTCCTTTGCACCATCGATGGTGTATGAGGCACTTTTGTGTAAACTTCTTTAGGGCATGTGGAAAGAAGGAGTTGGTCGATAATCTTAAAAATATTTTTACTGCTTTCTTCGACCGTCGTTTTGCAAACTTATACAACAAATTGCTTGCAAACAACAATTTGGATGCAGAGGGGCAATATTTCCTGAATAGGAACATCCTATTTAGGACAAAGTGGGCACGAGCTTATGATGATGATGGTCGGAGGTACGACCAAATGACCAATATCATGGCAGAATGCTTCAACTCGGTGTTCAAGGGTGTCCATGCATTGCCCGTGACAGAAATAGTGTAATACACATTCACCAAGGTGAATCACTACTTCATCAAGTACTCAAAGTAAACGGATAGGAAAATTGCTGGAGAGAACAAGAACAAGTACAAGTACAAGTTCCCACTAAAGTTTGATGAATTCATGTATTTTCAGTCTCGGAAGGCGGATTCCCAAAGTGCTACATTGTATGATGACAAGGAGTGGATTTACCTAGTTAATGAGCCGGGCGGAACCACAAACGATGCGGTCCAGCACGGAGGTCGTGCATTCAAGGTTTCTCTAAAGACGAGACCAAAGATGCTTCATCTCGCATGCTCGCATTTGTATAAGGTATCTCGCACGAGGAATGTGAACCTAAATCACCCACTTACCGTGAGGGAATCCGAGTTCTCGATCATTGCCACCAAGAACACATGGGCTCCCAGATTCAACCTGTTCTTTGACCAATCACAGTGGTCGGAGTACCATGGAGTTCAACTATGGCCAGATCCGGATTGGAAAGTGGTTACACGGGGAAGACGGAGGACTAAACATTTTAGAGGTGACATGGATGGATGGGGACGTGGTGGTACCCGAGAATGGGGTAACGACCAATCCGAAGAGACTCGTGAGAGAGCCCGTTGTGGAAAGTGTGGTGCTTCGGGACACAACGCAAGAAGTTGCACATCAAGGAAGAGAGCAAAGAGAAATGAAGACCCTAGCCAAGATGGTCCTATCCAACAAATTGCTAACCAACATGCTCCTAGGCAAAGAGGTCGAAATCTTGGTCTTAGAGGTGGGGTTGGTAGAGGCCGTGGTGACGGTGGTGGTAGAGGTGGTGGTGGTGGTGACAGTGGTGGTAGAGGTGCTGGTGGTAGTGGCCTTGGTGGTGGTTGTGGTAGTGGCCTTGGTGGTGGAGGTGGTGATGGTGGTGGTAGTGGAAGTGGTGGTGGTAGAGGTCGTGGTGGAGGTGGTAGAGGTCGTGGTGGTGGTGGTAGAGGCCTTCATGGTGGTAGACCCACGGCGATTAGTGGATACCTAAGAGGACCATTTCCGTACGTCCTTATTCACTACACTATTCATATATACTAGGTTTGTCCTTATTAACTACTAAATATCTATTTTTTCTCCGTAGGTTTGGCTCGTGAGGCTCGTCATGCAAGGGGGAATGAGACGAGGAGGTAGAAGAAAGAATATAAATAGAAAAGGGAATTGGAGCTTTGTTTTTTAAACTTTTATGTGAACATTTGATGCAACATTTGTCTACCTTCTCCTTTTTGTTAGTGAACTTTGATGAGAACCTTGATGTATTATTTCTCCACTTGATGGAACAGTGATGTGAACCTTGATGTATTTGCAAGTTATCATTTCATTGTGTTGCAACTTGATGAAGTGGGGTGGGCCTTTGTTTGCCTTCTTCCTTTTGTTTCATTGTGTTGCAACAAGGCATATTTAACATGTATAGCTCCCAAGGCACAGGCTCTATACATATTAAATAGTCTCTGGACCCGAGACCAGTAGCTCTCTGTTCCAGAAGCTATTTAAGGTGTATAGCGCCCTAGGACAAGGCGCTAAGGTGTCTAGAACCCGAGGCAAAGGCGTTATACATCTTAAATAGTCTTTGGACCAGAGACCAGAGAGCTACTGGTCTCGAGTCCAGAGGCTATTTAAGATGTATAGCGCCTTTGCCTCGGGCGCTAGACACCTTAGCGCCTTGGCCTAAGGCGCTATATATACATCTTAAGTAGCTTCTGGATAGTTATGTAAGTCACTAACAAGTTTGTACAGAAATTGCAAAAAAGTGCATGACAATTTATACCAAACAGACAACTTGCACCCCACTTCATCAAGTTGCAACACAATAACAATGATAACATGCAAATAGTCACTAAGAACCACAAGTTGGATCACAAGTTCAACAAACAATAAGTTCACCTCACGACAAGTTCAACAGACTAACCACCATAAGTTCGGTACATGCACCACATGACAACTTAACTAAACGACAAGGTCACCGACTGCTCCTCGTACGGAGCTTCCTCCTGATAAACTGGTCTGGGTCCGGCTCTACCACTGGCTCTGGCTGCTCCTCCACCTCCTCGGAGGAGGACTCCGTCTCCGACATTTCTTTCCCCTTCCCCTTTGCCTTGTTCATCCAATCTTCTGGTGAGTAATGATGGAAGGACCGTCTTGGCTTCAACATGTAAGCCGAGCGCACTCGATAATCCTCAAGTGTCATGTCGTCCTAAAGATAAGAATGATCTATATGAAACTAAAACACGGTATGAATGAAAAAAGTATGTACGGTACTTCCGTACAAGATCATCGTCATGTGTGATGACCGCCTCATCCACAAAAGGCAAACGCATTGACATAGTGTCCTCCATATTAGTCACAGGGTTAGAGGGTGTAGACTTTGACTGCGACCTTGACTGCAACCTTGACCGCGACCTTGACTGCGATGTTGATATGTCCTTGGGGTCACGGCAACCAAGTATGTTCGATAGCAGGCATAAATTATTGGCTCCACACTGTCAAATTGACAAATGAACTGGATGTCAGACTCGGATACGCAGGTTTGCAAATGTACATGGAAAAAGGATGTCCATAGTTACCTTCAGAAAAGCTCGAAAGAAAGAATCAACCTTGCAACTAGATGGGTGACTGTCCAGAAATTCCTCATACTCATCAGCTTGTTTCTGGACCTCCGTCCGCTAAGGATGAATACAAATCCACAAGGCAAGAAAATAGGGTATGGCAAGTAATTCTATTGAAAACAAAGATAGAGGCGCACTTTACTTACCACAAATTCGAGTACCGGAGCAAAGGGTGTTTGAGTACCTTCCCTCACTAGCTTGGTGTAGTGGGCCCTAGCAAGCGCATCAAAATCATTGGGATGCTCCAATATGTCTGAGTCATAAGCCGGTGGGTATATCTTGACACGAGTAGAACCAACAAACCAACGAACATAGTTGGTGAATGCAAGGTCGTTATGCGGCTGGAACGGGTGGTCATTTGAATTAGCATGAGACAAACTATGCTTGAAAATTTCTATGTAACTGCTGTGATGGCTAGGACAAACCTTGATCGCTCTTTGCCTCTTCCTATCCAACCTACAAGATAAGAAAAGCACTATTAGAAAAAAAATATGGTGCTTTCATGCTAAGTGAAGGCATGCATTTCTATCTTACCCATGAAGCACAATGTATGTGTTCACCCACTCCGACGGGTTAGGCTGAAACTTCCCAAACTGCCTCAGCACACGATGTGGAAAATGATACTCAACTGCCCACATAAATATCATTTGACACCGCATAAGCCAAAGACGCCCTTCATGTAGACACATTGGGTTAAGATGGAATTCGTGTGTAAAACCGAAATATTCCCCAACACCGTATAGCTCCCAATGCACATGAAAGTTAGCGCAAAGAATTCATGCCTAGTTTTTATGGAATGAAGTGATACGAAATCATACATGTAAAGTCAATAGATACTTGCTCGGGGGTAAGAGTATCCAACTCGTTGGTGTACTGCATGTACATGATGTCCACATCACTCATCATCTCGGATACGACGTCCCACTTGTAAGCCCAAGTGGGCTGACGTACCAGGTTGTCATGATCGTCCCATGTCTTGAACGTCACATTCCTCGATTGTCAGAACCCTAATTTCGGTTTGTGTTTACCCTAGCTTGCATTTTTCATCATGAAATTTTTTTGCAAAATAAAAAGAATTGGGGAGCAGAAAAGCCCCAAAATATTTTAACAAAAGGCCACACAAAAATCTTTTTCCAACAATGCTTTGAACTTTTTGAAAAAATCTCATAAATGGGCATGATCACATTTCAAGTGAAGTGGGTCCCACTTCATGCTCTCTGATTTTCCTAAAAGTCCAAAATGCCCTTGGAAATTAAATAATTATTGTATTTGCAATTGAAATTATTTAAATATAATTTCAATAATTCTAAAACTTTATGTGTGGAGTTATATATCCCTCCTAATCCAACATAAAAGTTTTTGTAATTTTATAAAATGTTTTGATTTAAGAATCAAAATAAAACAAACAGAACAGAAAAGAATAAAAATAAAAATAAAAGAGAAGAGCTTACCTGGCGCCTAGGGCGAGGCCCACCTACCTTCTGGCCTAGCCCAGCCCAGCCGCATTTGCCCTTGTCTTCTTCCTTAGGCAGCCAGGCAGCTGCGTGCCCGACATTCCATCACCGTCGCCGTGGCGAGCTGCGTGCTTCCCCCTCGTCCTTATCCCGCGCAGGAAGACACCCCCGAGCCCCTTGTGACTTTTCCCCTCTCTCTCTGGCCCTCCCTCTCTCTTCCCCGACGAGTTCCCGCGGCAAACCGGACCGCAGCCGGAGCACCGACGAGATTTAGCGCGGCCACCGTGCCCCGTTTGATGCAGCAAACTGTCCAGGAGGCTCCCCGACGACGACCATTTCGCGAGGCGCCATCAATTTTTCCCGAGAGGCAACGGAGGCGACGACATCTTCGACGAGCCGCCACGGCAGCCGAGGACACCGGCAACGAATTGTGCTCCACCTGCTCCTCCTCCGTCCTTGTTGCGGACTTCATCGCGCTCCGGTGAGCGTTGTGATACTTTTCCCCCATTCCGTAGCTCTCCCCGTGCCTTGCCTCGCCTCGCCGTCGAGGTCACTGACCTAGCCGCCGCGCCCTTCGTCGTAGCCATGGCCCGGGACCTCCCCGTGACACCCCAGTCGCTCCAACAGATGCGCGTGGTCACGGGCTACACGTCCGTACCCTCCAACCCCGTCCTCGTGCCCTCTGGCGCAGCGCCGCCGCATACAGAGCCGTCGGCGACAAGCTGCCGGCCTGTTAGGCCTAACCCGTGTGCTAATCCCCCCTTGAGCCTGTGACAGATGGGCCCCAGCCCCCTAATTAATCCCCGTTTGAAATAAACAGAGGGGATTAAGCCCCCAGTCACTGACCGACGGGCCCCACTGGTCAGTTGGACCAGTCAGCGCCACTGATGTCAGCATGACGTGGTGCTGACGCAGTAAACCCTTTTGAATTAATTTTAAATCATAAATTGCAGAAAATATTCAAAACTTAGAAATTGAATATCTTTTAAACCGTAACTCCAATTGAAATGAATTTTATATGAAAATTGATCAGAATAAAATGCTCTACCCAAATATGCAACTTCCAACCATGTTTGAATTGATTATGTTGAAGAAACAGTACCATTTTTCTATATGGAATATTTGACATAATTCAAATCAAAGGCCCACACCAAATAAAATTGAACCATTGCAATGCAATACATATCACATGAACATCAGGAGCATAACATACCCATGTTCATCATCATATCATGCCATATTGAATGTGCATTGCAATATTTTGAATGTGTGCTTTACTTCCAGTGCTTCCCGTGTTTGAATCTTCTCGGCAGAGTTGATCTCGGAGACGAGTTCAACCTCACGTCAGAAGTACAGTACCTCGTGATCGTCAGCAAGGCAAGCACCCCCTCATTGATCATGTCAATAAAATCCCAGTTCCCTCTCATTCTCGCTGATGCATGTTTAGGATGTCACCATGATACGTTCTACCGCTAGTTGAACCTATTCCTTTGCATGACCTATCATTTTGTCACAGTAGTAAGCAAACAACAATCCTAGCAGATCTAGGAGTTGTTTGATATCATTTGGCCCTTGGAACTGTTACAGCTTATTGCATGCTTAGAGGTTACAATGAGGCTACTTTGTTGTGAGTCGGTCTGGTAGTGATCATGTGAATGATGGTGGTAACGTGTTGGTGAATTTGACCTAAACAAGGTGAATGATGAGAGGTTGTGTAAGAGTACACAGTGGGTTGTCTCGTTGAACACCGCCCTAAGCCCGAGTTCTTGTGTTGTTATCCAAGACTAAGAGTACAACCACACATTGGGCTCACTGACCCCTCTCGGCCTAGTACCTCACCCCGGACCAAGTCCAGGAGTCGCAAGTAGTTCGAACTTTAAACGATCTCAAGCAGGTACATCAAGGTAAGTGGTGGACGTAGGTTGTGGGCATGTTGAATCAAGTGATCGTGATCGAGTTGAGCTTGATGGCGGTCACACAACGTTTGAGTCCGCATCGGAAAATCGGTCGGATTCCAACTGTGGTCCCAACTCAAATAGGCGACTCCCTAGGACTAGAGATGGAGCATTGAGTGAAGTGTCGTGGCAACATCCTCGCTTCGAGAACAGGATAGTACTACCAAAGAATAAGAACCTTAGAAAGATGATCCTTAAAAAAGCCCATGAATCTCCCCTCTCGATTCATCCTGGTAGCACAAACACTACTGGAAAAATAGCTATAGATAATATGGACACTAATGGCGCACCACATGTCCAGTGCGCCATTACTAAATAGCAATGGCGCACCAAGAAAAGATGCGCCATTAGTACCCTTACTACTAATGGTGCACTAGAACGGGAGTGCGCCACCGCCAATTCTCTTCTGGACCAGCCCCCTCCCCTGACTTAGCAATGGCGCACTACCCGGAAGTGCGCCATAAGCCACCAGGGATGCTAATGGCGCACTTCCGGTATGTGCGCCATTGCTAAGTCAGGGGAGGGGTGGGCCCAGTCCTGATGACACATCAATAGCGCATACCCTAGACGTGCGCCATTACTAAGTGTGGAACAGCAATGGCGCATTTATGCATGGTGCGCCATTACTGTTCTGGTCCCCCCTCTCTGGCCCCTGGTCCCCTCTCCTAGAGATAGTAATGGCGCACCTCTAGTGGGTGCGCCATTAGCTCCCATACTTAGTAATGGCGCATATTGGTGAAGGTGCGCCATTACTAAGTCTGGGAGCAGCTAGATATTTTGCAGCCACCCTACCACACGCACTTTCTCCACCTCCACCTCCACCTCCAACTAGCTTCTCTCGGTTCCTTTCTTCTCCTGACCTTATTTACACCATAGATCTACCCAAAATAAGTAGTTGTGTCTCCTTTTTTCATTGGTAAGTAAGGTATATCTCTTTATTGTTGTGTAGATCTAGTTTGTCTCTCATGAACACACTTTTTGTCGGTGTATATGTGTGGTGTGATGTGATGATCATGGGGTATATATGTATGTGCGTGTGATGATTGTTTGCAGGTACCTCACATATGCATGCGATAGTTTCCAATATTTTGCCAGAATGTTGATTTATTTCTGTTTCGGCAAAAATTTGGCACACTTTGCATTCTTTTTTGTCCTAATAATTAGGCAAGGTCATGCCAAAAAAAATTTGGTTCTAAAATATCGTTTTGCTCTATGCCCCGCAGGCGACCATGGTTCGCAAGATGACCGGAGGCATCGTGGATAGGTTTTTGAGCTCCGCGAAGGCCGAGATGATTCAAAAGAACGAGACGGAGATAAGATGTCCGTGTCAAAGATGCAAGCTGAAGTGCCTTTTGGACCCGGATTCACAAACAATAAAGGGGCACCTGCTCACGCGTGGTTTCATGGATGTCTATCGGTGGAAAGGTGACGAAGAAGATTATGAATTCGTCCAGGGTGGCCGGGTAACAGTAAGAAGAAATAGCGCCAAGGTCGGGCGAGAAGACGAAGAATCTCCCAGACATGATCACGATGCAGGACACAATCATCATGTAGAAGATGCCGGACATGATCATGAGGAAGATCAAGACGAAGGGCATGATCATCATGAAGATGAAGATGACGGAGAAGACGGCGATGATGGACCATCATCGATGGACTGGGTGCAGGACCCTCATCTTCAAGAGTTGCTTCTGAACCAGGTGAGTAATAACGCAAGAGCTGCCGCCCGAGAGAAAGCCAAGCTGAATCAACTTGAGATGGACGCAGTTACTCCATTGTATGAAGGATTCAATCCTGAGGATACCCGCCTGAAAGTAGCGCTCATGGCTCTGGAGATGAAAGTAAAACATAAAATGACCGACACATGCTTCGACGAAAACATGTCATTCTGGCAAGACCTTCTTCCCAAGGGGAACACGTGCCCGACCAGTTTCAATGAGGCGAAGAAAATCGTGTGTCCTCTGGATTTACCGCATGTTAGATACCATGTCTGCGTTAACGATTGCATCATTTATCGGCATGAGTACGCGGAGTCTACCGTATGTCCGAAGTGCGGCGCCAGTCGATACAAGAAGAAGAACAAGAAGAAAGCTCCTCAAAAAACGGTGTGGTACTTTCCGATCATTCCTCATCTGCAGCGTTATTTCGCGGACCATAAGCAAGCTAAGCTCATGCGCTTGCATGCGGAAAGGAAGCAGCAAAAAGAAGAAGCTGAAAAAATGATCCAGAAAAAGATAGGATGTTGAGTCACCCTTCTGATGGGACCCAGTGGGAGGCATTGAATTTCGAGGAGGACTTTGGGAAGGATCCAAGGAACGTAGTGTTGGTCGCGAGCACCGATGGAGTCAATCCTTTCGGCAACCAGAGCAGCACACATAGCACCTGGCCAGTGTTTGTGTGCATGTACAACATCCCCCCTGGGAGTGCATGAAGAGAAAGTACATGCACATTAGTGTGCTAATTGAAAGGCCGAAATAACCAGGAAACAACCTCAATCTGTATCTGGGGCTCCTAAAAGAGGAGCTAGATACGCTATGGAGAACGCCAGTCAATACGTGGGACGCTCTAGAAGAAACATATTTCCCTATGAAAGCCGCACTGCTCACGACGGTGCACGACTATCTCGGTTTAGGGTATGTCGCGGGGCAGGTGGTCCACGGACACTGTGGATGCGCTAGGTGCATGGACGACACAACGTATCACCAGCTACCTAAGGATCCCGGGTCTTCAAAAACCGTGTTCATGGGACATCGAAGATGGCTTCCTCACAATGACCCATGGAGAAAACGCAAGGATCTGTTTGATGGAACAACCGAACCCCGAAAAGCCCCACGTAGGAGGAGCGGCACCGAAATAGACATGTTGTTGACAAATTGGAAAGAGTGCCCACCGCCAGGAAAGATCAGTTCTAAGAGAAAGGCGCCAGAGCCGCTGTTGAAGGTCTGGAAAACGAGGTCTGTTTTTTGGGACTTGTCGTACTGGAACATCCTCGGTGTGCCAAACAGCCTTGATATCATGCATATCACGAAGAATGTGTGCGAGAGTCTGCTTGCTACCTTGCTCAACATGCCAGAAAAGACCAAAGATGGGCCGAAAGCAAGGGCAGACTTGCTATCAATGGGCATCAGGGAGGAGCTTCACGCAAACTGCCCTAATGATGATGATGATGATGACGACAACGACGACGATGATGATGAGCCACCGGAGGACACGGAAAGTCGTCGCAAAGTCAAAAAGGCCAAGAAGCAGAGCGAACATTATTACTACCCCCCCCCCCCCCCCCCGCGTGCTTCACTCTAAGTCAGAAGGTAATCCAGCAGTTGATCAACTGCCTCCTAGGAATAAAACTTCCTTACGGTTTCGCTGGGAAGATCAAAAGATACCTAGACTCAGCGAAGCAGAGGTTCAGCGGGATGAAGTCTCACGACTGTCACGTGCCGATGACGCAGCTACTTCCGGTTGCAATGCGCGGGATCATGGATGACCACGTCCGTGAAACGCTATTTGTCCTATGCAACTTTTTTGATGTCATCTCTCGGAAGTCGGTTGGCGTGAGGCAACTCAGAAGGCTACAAGAAGAGATCGTGGTGATATTATGCAAGCTCGAGATATACTTCCCGCCTGCATTCTTTGATGTCATGGTGCATCTCCTCGTCCATATCGTGGATGATATCATCCAACTCGGGCCGACGTTCCTGCACAGCATGATGCCGTTCGAAAGGATGAATGGTGTGATCAAAGGATACGTTCGCAACAGGGCACGTCCAGATGGAAGCATAGCCCAAGGCTTTCTGACCGAAGAGTGCATCTCCTTTTGCACGAATTATCTAGGCATCGATAACCCCGTTGGTCTGCCCATCAACAGGCACCTCGACAGGCTCGCTGGATGTGGTCACCGCGAGGGTCGCCGCGAAATGCATGTCGACTTCCAGGATCGACTCGCCGACTTTGAATGAGCAAACCTAGTCGCGCTCCAACACATTGACTTGGTCGATCTTTGGGTGGTAGAGCAAAAATCATCAATTGAGAAGACGTACAATGACCGAGGCCAACAGTGGACGGACGGAGATGTACTCAAAGAGCACAACTCATGCTTCACGCGTTGGTTCAAGGACAAGCTTCTATCGTACCCTTTACATGAGGAATCTTCCGAGGAAGAAAAGCTCGTATTCGCCTTGTCACAGGGCGCCGAGCACAACCTGATGACATATCAAGCGTACGATATCAACGGCTACACATTCTACACCGAGGAAAAGGACATGAAGAGCGATTATCAGAACTCCGGGGTAACGATGGAAGCCTACACCGGTAACGTCAAGAAAAGATACTACGGAAGGATCGAGGAGATCTGGGAGCTCAGCTACGCTGGAGAGAAGGTGCCGATGTTACGCGTCAGGTGGGCCAAGAGCATTGTAAAATAAAGCCGGTATTTCACCACCGTGGTTATACCCGAAGCCAAATCCAAGACCGCGGGCGCAAACGTCACCGCGCAAAATGAGCCATGGGTACTGGCTAGCCAAGTGGACCAATGCTTCTTCATTACCGACCCGTCAAAGCCCAGCCGTGTTGTCGTGAGGAGAGGCAAAAGGAACATCATCGGAATGGATGGAGCCGCCAACGAGCAAGACTTCGACAAGTACGGCGACCCGAAGATTGAAGATGATGACGACGATGATGCAGTAGCATACAAAACAAGAAGAAGCAGGACCACCCTACCTAAATGCGGTCGCCCGTTCAAGAGAAGAAATCAAGGGGTTCCGGGGCTAAATTATGCAAACGCGAAAAAGAAGTGCAAAAATATATTGAAAAGATGATAGCTAAGATCCAATCACGACGATTGTTATTTCATGTCACTTGATTTCAACCTCATTTATGAGCATGTGAATGATTATTTTTAGAGATCTTTTAAACATTATATTATTTTATATTATGAGCATTATATTATTTTAGTACATAAAATATGAAACTACTTGCCATGATGAACTAAATGATATAAATTTGCTTTTATGGATATTGATATATTTTCTTAAAACTTGGTCAATGTTTTTCTTAAAAAACAAATACACCTTATATAAAGGAACGGAGGGAGTATTGTAGATGTTGATAGTTTTTGTTATATTTAGGAATGAGGGAGTATTAAAATTGCCATGTGTTTATAATTACTACACAATATAAAACTAACACATAATTATAATTATAATTATAAATAACAAAATATTAAAAGCGTTAATGGCGCACCTAAGGAAAGTGCGCCATTGCTATGCCTACGCTAATGGCGCACTTCCAGAAAGTGTGCCATTGCTATTCCTATGCTAATGGCGCACTTCCAGAAAGTGCGACATTGCTATGCCAAGTAGTTAGGGTTATCTCGATCCCATCTCATTGATCTAGATCTCACTCTCTCTCGATCCCATCTCTCACTCCTCTCACTTCGGCGACCCCGCGGCCCCGCACCTCGGTGACCCCCTCCAGCGACCCCCGTGCCCCGGTTCCCCCCTCCGGCGACCCCCTCCAGCGACCCCCGCGCCCCGGTGCCCCCCTCCGGCGACCCCCTCCAGCAACCGCGCGCCCCGCGCTCCGGTGCCCCCCTCTAGCGATCCCCCTTCGACGTGCATCCCCTCCGCGCGGCTCGCCATCGAGCTCGCCGTCGACGACGTCAACGCCGACCGCACCGTGCTCGTCGGCATCCTGCTCAGCCTCATCGCCCAGGACACCAACTGCAGCCGCTTCCTTGGCACCATCGAAGGTTTGCATCCCCTCTCTCTCATTCACTCTCTCTTTGTGTGTTTGCCAATGAATAGAATGGACCAGATTGTGTTAAACACCGGCGATGAACACATCAATTAGCATAAGAGCAGATATCTTACATCATAAGCAAAAGCAGTTAAACGAACAGTCATATGAGAAACACTTGCTGGTCACTGTCATATGAGAAACACTTGCTGTACATTTGGATATTTCTAAATCAAATCTTTTATCTTCCTCACTGTCAAGAGCAAAGTGCATGCCCTTTCTTTGGTTAAGCTTTCATCTACACTCTGTATATGCATTTCATGATTCTATATGTATCTCTATGGCGCTTACTTTCTTTCTTAAAATCAAATAACTTAACAGTTTGAATAGCAATATGCGAAACAGTTTGGAAAAAAACATAACATGGATAGTTGCATGGATAGTTGCATGTTCTGTCAAACAAATAAAATATTTTGAGAAATAATAAAATCAGTACCTATGCATTAACATCTAATTTTTAAATTCTCATCATGGAAGTAATATGTACTAATTTTTGGTTCACTGTGCTAATTATCAAATAATAGTATTATCTTTTATGAATGAATGCTTGGCATGATCTCAAGTCTGATTTGCTAATGGTGGTTACATGATCTCAAGTCTAATTTGTAATGTGGCTTGATATGCATTGCGGTTTCTGAAACACAAAGTGGCTTAGCATATATGCAAATGTGCCTAAGTTGTACTATGCATGTACTTACCTGGACCCTAACTTGTGATGCAACCAGGTTGGATATTTCTGAAGAAAAGTTTTATGTATGCTTGTTGTGCCTATATGTAGGCCATTTTTGTGCAGGTACAAATAATGACCCCATTCTCCCGAAATGTCGATTAATTTCTGTTTCGGTTGAGAATGGGGTCCTAGCTCAAGAAAATTAGCAAAGGTCATGCCGAATTTTTTTGTGAATTCGTGCATGACCTTTGTTAATTTTCTTGACCTAGAAGGTGCTTTGCATGTAATTGTCCAACTACATAGCTCAACAATCTCCATAGTAGCATATAGTGTTAGGCACTTGCAGATTTGATCACTGGCAGGATGAAAGCCTACACACATCATAATAGAAACATCAAGAACTTTTTTCTTATCCTAGCTATACTAGCTACCCTGATATCATCCAATCACTCTAGTAGCCTTTTTTATTATCCTATGTAGTTGGTGTAGATGGCCGACAACGATGAGGCCGGAGGTTCACACCACCAGAAGCAATATTGGGAGATGAGCATAGACGATGATCCACAACCTCAACCCCGCTACGAGGGCATCGGGGATGACTCTACCGATCCCGAGTACAAAACCGCTAGCGGGGATGATTGTGGTGCCACGGAGGCCGATCCCGCCACTGATGATGGCAGCCAACCCACAGATGGAAGCCAACCGAAGAGGCAAAAAAAGGAGAGGCGCCCGAGCAAGCTAGGCACCGTCAAGGAGGAATTTACCGAAGTGGACAAAAATGGGCTTCCAACGGCGCCCAAAGAATTAGTCGGTGGGTACGCCGGACAACTCGGGTGCATTCTCCGGGGCACCGTCTCGATCAACACTGAGAACCTAAGGCATCCTGACCGAGCGAATTTGCGCAACCTCCTCTTCACGAAGCTGCACAACCGATACAAGTTCCCCGCTCAATTCGCAAACACACGACTCCACGGGAATAAAGTGAACAGTTCCGCGCTCACGAAGATGAGCACATCCCTGGCTACTTGGAGAATCACGGTGAAGAAAATGATTAATAAAGGTGTTAGTTACGAGAAGATCAAGGAGTCAAATCCTTCGATCAGCGAAACTGACTACGAGGAGTTCAAGCTCAAGTGCGAGGACACCTCAACCAGTGAATCGAGTCAGTGGGGGAAAAGTATGCGGGAATTGAACTTAGGGGTTCACAGACTCGGTCTCGGCGGTTACAGAGTGGCGGGACCGAAATGGGACAAGGAGGACGCGGAGCGTGCCGCTCAAGGCCTACCGCCCCTCTTCAAAAAATACGGAGATAAGCCTACAGATAACTATTTCAGGGCCCGATACAAGAGGAACCCGGTAACAGGGGAGCTTACGACGGATCCGAAGGTGGAGGAGCTTGAGCGTCTTCTGGTAAAGAATACCTCCCCATGTTAAATTAGCTCCATATGGTTGCATTTTAAAATTAGCGAAGCCAAATTTCTGAATGGTCCCCGCGTTCCTTGTGCAGGAAACTGAAGGCAGCAGTGCGGGGTCCCCGCCTATCGCCCCTTGGGACAACTCTTTAAATAGGGCGATCAACACACTCAAGAAAAAGTATAAGCTTAGTAAGCCGTCGTCAGCTGGTCGTGTGTCTGGCAAAGGTTGTTCCACAAAATGGTCGAACTACTATAGCACTAGGCGAAAGGAGAAAAGCACTAGCGGCTCGGAGGCACAACTCCAGGAAAAAATGGAGCAGATTCCATGCATTGTGGAAGAACAAGTTGGACATGCGCTCAGCAACATGATGCCTTCCTTGTTTGTGTTCATGCGAGACTGGCTTGCGAGCGGTCAAGAGGGGTTGCTCCCGATTCCCAGCTTCATGGGCAGCAACTCTCACAACGCGACGGCAGCGGCGGTGGCCCCGTTGGTGTCCCCGGCGGTGGATGCGTTTGTGACCCCGGCGTCGGCCAGGACGGTGCCCCCGGCTGCGGCCGCGACGGTGACCCCGATGACGGATGCGTTTGTGACCCCGGCGACGGCGCAAGTATTGGAGCGTAAAACACCAACGCCCGGCACCTCAGGAGCAAGCGCCCCCTCCGTCACATGCCCGCCCGCCGTTGGCGGTCCATCGACATTAGCCGAGCTCGATGCCATCACGGTAACTAAGCCTCGGCCGATGACTTCATCTCCTTTTGCCTTTGACTGGGCATCCTTGACGCCCTACATGTTTTCGCAGGGCACCGTCAACGTTCCATGCACTCTCCTGCACTTCGTGGACGAGGAGTTGGTCAATGTTGCTGTAGGAAGAATCGTTCAACCGGGCATCCGCGTGTTCCATGGTAATCCGATGCCAGCCAACATGTATAAGGTTCAATTGATTCGGGTGCTGGATGGCTACGGCGAAATATTACCTCCCTATCGACCCCCTGGAGCCGAGGACGAAGATGTGATGGACCTCCACGGCTGCTTGAACTGGAGCATGCTTTGGCCGAAGAGCTAGATTCGTTTGGGGGTGGGGAACTACTCCACCCCATCGCCAGTCGTGCCGGCGCCAAGCCATGCCAAGACCGCTGCAACGCCGTCGGCTGATCCGGGCCACCACCCCACGGACATCGATGTGGCACAAGATCGGAGCAACACCAACACCAACACACTACTTGCCCGGGTCGATGACTTCTATGAGGAACTCGGTGGGTGCGACATGGACGACCTTTTCCCGCCTGCTTCTCAAGAACCAAACCTTGGTGCAAAAGACTCCTCCCACCCATCTCGTAGCGCGGAGATGAATTCCAACAATAAGCGTCGACTATTCAGTTCTCAGGAGACGCCTCCAGCTGCCGCCTTCACCGAGGCTGAGATGGCCGAGGCGCGAAATGTTATCAGCCCCAACACACTCAGGAAGGCGGTCTCCGAGCAGGTAAAGGTCCCATTACATGAGAAGCCGAAGAAGAAGGGACGGACAAGAAGGAGGAAGGGTCCCACTACTGCGAGCCAGCCGGCACCGACGATCCATGCTCAAGACGGGCCACCAAGACCCGACGGAATCATGTCGAGGGTGCATGTGGCGGGTAGGCCGATGCTATCTGCTGCAATGCTCGATGCCACAACCGGCACTATTAAGAGTCTGCATGACGTTGTTCTGAATACAGAGACGCGGCGTCTCAGAGAGAATGATGTGGCATACCCGGTTTTCACCGCCAAGGTGCCAGAGGGAAAGGGCTTTGTTGCTTGCGACATCGGACGTGTGATCTTCCTGCGGTTTGATGACATATTCGCTATGTTTCACCTTTTTCCGCTGCACTACACATTCGTTCGGCTATTTGCGCTCAGTATGCAGATGAGGATCATTAGAGACAAGACCCCGGACATCGTTATAGTAGACCCCTTCTACATGCGTGCCAAGCTCTTGACCAGCCCCGGGGACCGGCGACTCGCTAGTGATTACCTCGAAGACGTCATTATGACGAACAAGGATAAGGACAACTTCCTCCTGCCTTACTTTCCCGAGTAAGTCATCCCCTCACGTCACCGTAACGTACATTAGGTTTTGCTTAGATTTCGGTCGTTCTTTTCCTCCTAACATCTGTGTTGTGTGCAGTGATGAAACAAAGTGCACACTCATCGCTCAAAACCCGAAATGGTCCATGGCCACGTATTTGGACCCGGACCGTGAGTCGAGCAAAGACTACACAAATATCAAGAAAGTTCTCGATGAGGCTCTCTCCCGCTACTCCAAATCTGGAGTCACCTTCAAGAAGGAAGCTGTTAGGTACGGCGCGCATGTGTTCACTCACGTAACAAAGTTCGCCTGCGTCAAGCAGCCGCCTGGCGGTCAGAAGGATGCCTACTACGCCATCCATCACATGCGGGCGTTCGTACGAGACCAGCAGCAGCTTACGCTCCCAGCTCATCTCAAGCACTGGGCCGAACGCTTTTCGGTAATCCAAGACGCCGACCTCAGACAAGAATTCTTTCGCATCCAGTCGGAGTTGGCAGGAATCATCTCTGAAGATGTCCTTCGTAACACGGGGGAGTTCTACCTCAACAATCAAATGTCCAACCGTGAAATAGATACAATGCTAAGATTGTAGGCTGACGGCGATCGCTCATTCATGACCATCACAAAAGACGGCGGCTTCACCCACGCCCCGGCCCGTGAGCGGAGTCAAAAGTCTTGATGCCCATGCGCCTAGCTATGTAGTTCTGGACTATCGATGAGATCTCGTGTGTGTTGTATAAACTTTTATGAACTTGTCTATACATATGTCTCCTTAGTTTAAACAGTCATCATTCAACTTATATGTAATCGATGCTATTTATTACTAGGACCATGAACCGTGTGCTATTAATGTGTGTTGCTTTTCTCTTCCTTTGATCCTTAATTTTGTTGTATACGTATGCACTGCTTAAATATTATATGTAAGTTTCTCTTAATGTTTTGTTTGTCCAGTGCATAAAGCAGATGCCGTCGTATGTCGTGTACATTGGTAGGATTCCCGGAGTCTACGACGACTGGGAGGATTGTCGGAGACAGGTTCACCGTTTTAGCGGTAACAGTTACAAAGGGTACCCCACAAGGGCGGAGGCGGAAGCTAGATACGCGCGCTATCTAGCAAGGGAGAGGAGGGAGCAGAGGAGGAACCGGATGAAGATCACTTTGGTCACGATGATGCTTATCGTGATCGCCACCCTCTTCTTCAATGTCATGGTAGTTTAGATATATCGACTTGTAATGTGATCAAACTCGCTACTCGAGACTTGTAATGTTCTAACTTGTTCGGTATTTTGAATTTGGAGACTAATTAATATGATGATTTGTAATCGGAGACTAATCTTCTATTGTATTCGATAAATTTGTTGTTTATATCTGTGCTGTTTATAAATCTGTTGTTTATATTTGTTTGTAACCTGTGCAAATACAGAAAAGCAAAATAAAAAAACATAATATTCATAGTAATGGCGCACATAGTGTGCCTCAGTGGCGCATGTGTAGAAACACAGCAATGGCGCACTTCCTAAAAGTGCGCCATTAGTAACCCAGAGCACAACATACAGACATGGTGGGACCAGTAACTTTAGTGGCGCATTTGTGGCCTTAGTAATGGCGCACTTCCGGTGTGCCATTAGTGTACAAGATAGTAATGGCGCACTTCTGATGCGCCATTACTATCACTTACTAATGGCGTGCTACTAATGGCGCACCTAAAGTGCGCCATTAATGTCAAAATACAGTGCGCCATTAGAGCCCTTTTTTCTAGTAGTGAAATATGTATCAAGATCTACGCCAGAGATTTTGGTGGACTAGGATGAAGCGAGAAATTGCTCAGTTCATTGCTGAATGTGATGTTTGTCGTCGCGTTAAGGCAGAACATCAAAGACCTGCTGGTACTCTTAGACCTTTTCCTATCCCCGAGTGGAAATGGGATAAAGTCAGTATGGATTTCTTCACTGGCTTTCCAAGAACCCAGAAAGGAAATGATGCCATCTTCGTTGTCATTGATCGACTTTCCAAAGTTCCTCACTTCCTTCCAGTTCGCGAGTCTATAACTGCTACCCAGTTAGCAGACTTGTATGTCTCTAGAATTGTGTCTCTTCATGGTGTTCCGATGGAAATCAATTCAGACCGTGGTAGTCTTTTCACTTCTTGATTTTGGGAAAGTTTCCAGAATGCTATAGAAACCCACCTCTCCTTTAGCACCACTTATCACCCGCAGTCCAGTGGTCAAGTAGAAAGGGTCGATCAAATTCTCGAAGACATGCTTAGTGTCGGGACCCGGAATATGCGTATGTAATTCCTGTCACAACTCAATCACATGGAGAGCCGAGAGCCGTACCCACTTGTCTAAGCAGACAAGGCCAAGCACAGAACACTCTCGGAAAGCATCGTACGTGAGGGGCATCCCATCCAGGCCGGATGATCAACTGAGATGGGTCCTCATCGCCCGCTCACAAGTCTAAATGATTATGGGTGGTGAAATCCCATACTCATAGACAGGTCGCCTCAACCATGTTATCGATTGAATCATAACCCTTACATAAACAAACTCCAGCCCGATCACTTAGTCGAGGTCTAGGGCGGGCTCGATCATACAACAAAGTGTGCACATGACAGAGTCACGAGCAATCGCATCGTGATGCCCCAAGCTGCGCAGATCTAAGGCCACTTGGTGTATTAAAGACCGCCAACCAGATCACAACTAAGGTCTCGAAAATCCATACTAAGACATGCATGTTATAATCATACACACAGCACACATGTCTAGTATGAACAGTAGGTATCATCACATAACTCTACAAAGTACTTATTTATTGACTTACACATAGAGCATACAAAGATCACATGTCTGTGATCAACATTACATCATACAGCGGAAGCAAATTAGGTCTGAGTACAGACAAGTTTAACAAAGGGCTTAGAGAAGCCTTGTAAACATACATGCCCTTCCACGAGGGACCAGACTGTTGTCTAGAACTATACTACCAAGGTCAACGTCGAGCTTCAGGTCGGCGACTCCATCGGGGTCCGGGTTCTCATCTAAAACATAGAATAAGCAAACGTGAGTACAAAGTCGTACTCAGCAACACTTACATTAGAACTATACTACTCATGCTCAAGTATCAAGGTAAAGGGAGGTGGGGTTTCAACATGCAGAAGTGCCAGCTTTGACTTGGCTAGTCCTGTACTACGAGTACCAGACTTGAGGTAAGAAGCGTACATGAGTCCACTACCAAGTCTCCAACCAATACACCACTATGGTTACTTCCTCGACTTCCCCACGAGGAGCACACCATAGCACTCTCGCTTATCTTGCGAGTTTTAGAAGTATCCATTAAAGTTGTCTAATAATCAAGCACATCTTTCCAAGTGGTCCATTACCGCGAACGCGGCTATTCGAATAGTTTGTTAACCCTGCAGGGGTGTACCGCTACACACACATGACCATCAGTTACCGCCAGGTCTCGGCACCATTCAAGGGGTGTCGGCGAGGATGTTCACCACAACACTTCGCCCACAGCTCCGTTCTAGTCCAAGGAGTCAACTGTGTGAGTTTCAAACCCAACTGGAGTTCTGTCTGAGCTTCCAGTCAGGACTCAAACCATGTAGGCACGACTGACAAGCCCAGATCGACGGATGGTTCTTCGCTTGACAAGCCATGTGCTACAAGCCGTACCATTAATGCCACATTTCATTTCCTTTATCTTTCTATGCACATGCCGAATGTGACTCCTGGACTTGGATCGGGGTGAGTTACTAGGTCGAGAGGGGTCAGTGAGCCCAATGTGTGGTTGTACTCTTTGTCTCGGATTACCATACAAGAACTCGGGCTTAAGGCGGTGTTCAACGAGACAACCCACTGTGTACTCCTACACAGCCTCTCATCGTTCACCTTGTATTAGGGTAGATTCACCAACACAGTTTCACTTTCATCAACACCATGTTCACTATCATCCCGACTCACATCAAAAGCATCCTCATTGTAAACTCTAAGCATGCAATAAGCAGTAACAGTTGCAGGGGCCACATGATAAAAATCAACTTCTATGTCAGCTAGGATTGTGGTTTGCTTACTACTGTGACAAGATGATAGGTCATGCATCGGATATGGGTTCAACTATGCGGTAGAATCGATAACAAGGTGATCTCCTAAACATGCATAAGCGAGACTGAGAGGGAAGTGGGATTTTATAGACATGATCAATGGGGTTTGCTTGCCTTGCTGACGATACACGGGGTTTAACGGTGGTCTTCTTCTTCTTCGGGGGTGATCACCGTCTCGGAAGTACTGTTACCGGCACAATCATCAACAAAGGGGGCAACATTGAAATAGAATGCTCATACACATGATATAGTTGTCCATGATGTGATTGCTTCTGTTTTGTGGAAAATTCAATTTAAATGAAGCGTATTGCATTTGGAATGCAAATTCAAACTCCATATGTTGCTTAAATTAGCCAAGTTGCAATTTCTTTTGTTTGATCATTGTAAACCAGCTTGTCATTTGTAAGATATGCCTCTGATGTTCAAGTGAAGTGTGGTGTATTGCAAAGGTTCAAGTTGGAATAGCATTTGAATTAAATTTGAATTAATTCCAATTAAACCAAATAGAAAAAGCTACTGGTCCAGATTTAAGATCAACTCACACATGGTTGAAAGTTGGATATTTGGATAGAGCATTTTCTGCTGATCATTTTTCATATATTATATGTTAAATTTGGAGTTCATATGAATTTTTTATGAATTTTAGAAGTTATACTATTTTCTGTATTTCTGAAATTCTCTTAAAAATAGAAAAAAAAAACCCTTTATTGCGTCATGCTGACCTCAGCATGACATGGGGGGGCTTCTGGCCATTGGGGCCCGGGTGTCAGCCGCAGTGGGGTTAATCCCCTCTGTTTAAATTAAACAGGGGGTTATTAGGGGCAGGGCCCCACCTGTCATAGGCTGGTTAGGGTGGGGGGTTAGCTTAAGCTAACTGTGCCACGTTGGCACGCCGGCGGCACGTCGCCGATGGCCACCCGAGACGGCGGCGCACACGAAATCGCTTCTCCTGGCCAGCATTTGGCACGGGGAGGACATGGGAATGCCCCCCAGACTTGTCTGCATCGCGTGGTGCACACTGGAAACCCTAGGGGGTCACCAGAGCCTCGCCGGCGATGACGTGTAGCGGCGGCCATGGCTTGGTGAAGACGGGGACGGTGATACGGTGTACCAAAAGATGCAGGGCTGGGTAGTTTACGCTCCTGGGAGCGTCGCACGTCCACTGGACGTGGCTAGGGTGGAGTAGGCGGTTCGTGTGCTCGACGGCGAGAACACCGGCGGCGAGGAGCCACGGCTCCCATGGCGGCCGTTTCCAGAGGGAGAAAAGGAAGGGGAAAACAAGGGGAAAAGATGAGCCTTCTCACCGCAATTGCAAAGGACACAACGGAGAGGTCGATGGTGCTCTGACAGCGACGAATTCGTCGATGAACTCCGGTGGCCGTAGTCGAAGAAGACAACCCGATTCGGCAGCTCCC
This sequence comes from Bromus sterilis, assembly GCA_950022295.1. NCBI lineage: Eukaryota > Viridiplantae > Streptophyta > Magnoliopsida > Poales > Poaceae > Bromus > Bromus sterilis. Next base: position 108,563,072 of record OX465596.1, on the reverse strand, counting down.
GGGGTCTTCAGCTCGCAATCGTCTGCTCGGAGACGAAGTCGACTATGGCGAGGGCGATGGACACGTTTTCTTGAGCTCGGGATGGCAAGGGGCACGCATGCGCACGGCGGCGCTCTGCAGCGTCGCTCGGCTGTCGACGGGCACGGCGAGAGAGGGCGAGGGAGAGACGCGCTGGAGGGGGAAATGGAGCGGGAGGCTTCCAGACGCCTCCAGGTGCGAAGACGTGGCCGCGAGAAGCTGCTGCGTGGTCGCGGCTCATCGGCGGCGTCGGTGGAGTGCTGCATGCATTCCACCGAGCACCTTCGGGCGCGGGGAGGAGGAGACAAGCGGGGGAGGTGGGCTGGGCCGGCTGGGTTTAAGTTGGGCCAGAAGCAGGTAGGCCCCTTTTCTTTATTGTTTCTGTTTTATTTTATTTTCTGCCATTTCTTTTTCCCCAAATAAAATAGCAAGGCAATTTGTAAAATCTTGAAAACTTTTATGTGGGCTTATAATAAATATAACTAGCCACTCACAAGTTTTGGGGATTTTTGAAATTCAAACAATTTGAATTTGAATTCAAATAGGGTATTTAATTAATTTCCAAGCCCTATTTGGAATTTTTGACAAATCTTGGTGCATGCAGTGGGACCCACTTCACTTTATATGTGATCATGCATATTTATAAGACTTTTCAAAAATACCAGAGGAAATTTTGGAAGCATTTATTATCTGACCATTTAATTAAATTCTTTAGGGCTTTTCTTTTCCCCATTTTTGAATTTCTTTTGAAATTTTCACATGATGCAAAAGAGCACAATCAAACCCTAGCACTTACCTAACTTGGGGTTGTGACACTTAGAGCTTGTGTTATCTCTTTCGGAAAGAAATGGGAGAATTCTCTTCCTTTTGCAAAATTTGCGTATAACAATAGCTTCCAATCTAGTTTGGGCATGGATCCTTTTGAATTTCTCTATGGACGGAAATGTCGAACACCCCTAAACTGGTCAGAAACCGGTGAAAGACAATTCTTTGGACCGGATATGATTCAGGATGCAGAAGAGCAGGTTGGCATTGTTCGTGTGAAATTGAAAACAACCCAGTCTCGTCAGAAAAGCTATTATGATCGTCATCATAAGGAAGAAAGCTATAATCTGGATGAGAAGACTTACCTTCGGGTTACTCCTCTGAAGGGTACCCATCGCTTCGGTATCAAAGGCAATTTGGTCCCACGTTACATCGGTCCCTTTCGCATTCTCGCTAAACGTGGAGAAGTTGCCTACCAATTGGAACTACCCCCTCACCTCTCCCAGGTTCATGATGTCTTCCACGTCTCTCAACTCAGGTGTTGCTTCAAGGACCCCATCCGCGAAGTAGACCACGAGACGCTTGATCTCCAAGATAACCTTTCATATCGAGAGTAACATGTTCGTATTCTTGATGAAGCTGATCGTACCACCAAACGTCAGAAGATAAGATTCTTCAAAGTGCAGTGGTCACATCATTCAGATAAATAAGCCACCTGGTAACGAGAGGATCGTCTACGAGCTGAGTACCCCACCTTTCTCTCGGCGGCTTCTGAATCTTGGGACGAGATTCTTTTGAGTGGGAGCGAGTTGTCAGAACCCTAATTTAGGTTTGTGTTTAACCTATCTTGCATTTTTGCATCATGAAATTTTTTTGCAAAAGAAAAAGAATTGGGGATCAGAAAAGCCCCAAAATATTTTAACAAAACGCCAGACAAAAATCTTTTTCCAAAAATGCTTTGAACTTTTTGAAAAATCTCATAAATGGGCATGATCACATTTCAAGTGAAGTGGGTCCCACTTCATGCTCTCTGATTTTTCTAAAAGTTCAAAATGCCCTTGGAAATTAAATAATTATTGTATTTGCAATTGAAATTATTTAAATATAATTTCAATAATTCTAAAACTTTATGTGTAGATTTATATATCCCTCCTAATCCCACATAAAAGTTTTTGTAATTTTATAAAATGTTTTGATTTAAGAATCAAAATAAAACAAACAGAACAGAAAAGAATAAAAAGAAAAATAAAAGAGAAGAGCTTACCTGACGCCTAGGGCGAGGCCCACCTACCTTCTGGCCCAGCCCAGCCCAGCCCAGCCGCCTTTGCCCTTGTCTTCTTCCTCAAGCAGCCAGGCAGCTGCGTGCCCGGCATGCCGTCGCCGTCCCCGTGGCCAGTTGTCTGCTTCCCCCTCGTCCTTATCCCACGCAGGAAGACGCCCCCGAGCCCCTTGTGACTTTTCCCCTCTCTCTCTGGCCCTCCCTCTCCCTTCCCCAACGAGTTCCCGCGGCAAACCGGCCCGCAGCCGGTGCACCAACGAGAGTTAGTGCGGCCACTGTGCCCCGTTTGATGCAGCGAACTGTCCAGGAGGCTCCCCGGCGACGACCACTTCGCGAGGCGCCATCAATTTATCCCGAGAGGCAACGGAGGCGACGACATCTTCGACGAGCCGCCATGGCAGCCGAGGACTCCGGCAACGAATTGTGCTCCACCCGCTCCTCCTCCGGCCTCGCTGCGGACTTCATTCGCGCTCCGGTGAGCGTTGCAATCCTTTTCCCCCATTCCGTAGCTCTCCCCGTGTCTTGCCTCGCCTCGCCGTCGAGGTCACTGACCTAGCCGCCGCGCCCTTCGTCGTAGCCATGGCCCGGGACCTCCCCGTGACACCCCAGTCGCTCCAACAGATGCGCGTGGTCACGGGCTACACGTCCGTACCCTCCAACCCCGTCCTCGTGCCCTCTGGCGCAGCGCCGCCGCATACAGAGCCGTCGGCGACAAGCTGCCGGCCTGTTAGGCCTAACCCGTGTGCTAATCCCCCCTTGAGCCTGTGACAGATGGGCCCCAGCCCCCTAATTAATCCCCGTTTGAAATAAACAGAGGGGATTAAGCCCCCAGTCACTGACCGACGGGCCCCACTGGTCAGTTGGACCAGTCAGCGCCACTGATGTCAGCATGACGTGGTGCTGACGCAGTAAACCCTTTTGAATTAATTTTAAATCATAAATTGCAGAAAATATTCAAAACTTAGAAATTGAATATCTTTTAAACCGTAACTCCAATTGAAATGAATTTTATATGAAAATTGATCAGAATAAAATGCTCTACCCAAATATGCAACTTCCAACCATGTTTGAATTGATTATGTTGAAGAAACAGTACCATTTTTCTATATGGAATATTTGACATAATTCAAATCAAAGGCCCACACCAAATAAAATTGAACCATTGCAATGCAATACATATCACATGAACATCAGGAGCATAACATACCCATGTTCATCATCATATCATGCCATATTGAATGTGCATTGCAATATTTTGAATGTGTGCTTTACTTCCAGTGCTTCCCGTGTTTGAATCTTCTCGGCAGAGTTGATCTCGGAGACGAGTTCAACCTCACGTCAGAAGTACAGTACCTCGTGATCGTCAGCAAGGCAAGCACCCCCTCATTGATCATGTCAATAAAATCCCAGTTCCCTCTCATTCTCGCTGATGCATGTTTAGGATGTCACCATGATACGTTCTACCGCTAGTTGAACCTATTCCTTTGCATGACCTATCATTTTGTCACAGTAGTAAGCAAACAACAATCCTAGCAGATCTAGGAGTTGTTTGATATCATTTGGCCCTTGGAACTGTTACAGCTTATTGCATGCTTAGAGGTTACAATGAGGCTACTTTGTTGTGAGTCGGTCTGGTAGTGATCATGTGAATGATGGTGGTAACGTGTTGGTGAATTTGACCTAAACAAGGTGAATGATGAGAGGTTGTGTAAGAGTACACAGTGGGTTGTCTCGTTGAACACCGCCCTAAGCCCGAGTTCTTGTGTTGTTATCCAAGACTAAGAGTACAACCACACATTGGGCTCACTGACCCCTCTCGGCCTAGTACCTCACCCCGGACCAAGTCCAGGAGTCGCAAGTAGTTCGAACTTTAAACGATCTCAAGCAGGTACATCAAGGTAAGTGGTGGACGTAGGTTGTGGGCATGTTGAATCAAGTGATCGTGATCGAGTTGAGCTTGATGGCGGTCACACAACGTTTGAGTCCGCATCGGAAAATCGGTCGGATTCCGACTGTGGTCCCAACTCAAATAGGCGACTCCCTAGGACTAGAGATGGAGCATTGAGTGAAGTGTCGTGGCAACATCCTCGCCGGTACTCGCTTGAAGGGTCCACTCCCAGGCAGTAACTGATGCGTGCGTGTGTGTAGTAGTACACCCCTGCAGGGTTAATGAACTATTCGAATAGCCGTGTCAGCGGTTATGGACTACTTGGAGACCTTTACTTGATCATAGACAACTTGAATGGTTACTTTAAAATTGCCAAGATAAGCGTGAGTGCTATGGTCTGCTTTCTCGTGGGAAGTTGAGGAAGTAACCATAATGGTGTATTGGTTGGAGACTTGATACTTGGACTCGTGTACGCTCCTTACCTCTTTCTAGTATTCGTAGTACAGGACTAGCCAAGTCAAAGCTGACACTTCTGCATTGAAACCCCACCTCGCTTTGCCTTGATACATGAGCATGAGTAGTATAGTTCCTATGTAAGTCTTGCTGAGTACGACTTTGTACTCACGTTTGCTTATTCTATGTTTTAGAGACGAGACCACTGACCCTGATGGTGGCCTCTACCTCGAGCTCAACGTGGACCAAGTCGTATAGTTCCAGACAGCAGGATGTGCCCTTTGGAGGGTCGTTGTATTTTCTTTCAGGCTTCTTAAGCCATTTGTTAAACTTGTCTTTACTAAGACATAATTTGCTTCCGTTGATGCTTGATGTAATGTTGGATCACAGCCATGTGATCTCTGCTTGTAATACAACTACTATGTCTGCTCTGTTTAACAGAAGTTATAAAGACTATGAGTTTGTAGAGTTCATGTTGTGATTACCTGATGTTTACACTGGACATGTATGCTGCGTGTATGATTATAACATGCATGTCTTAGTGTGGGGTTCGATAGCTTAGTTGTGTTCTTTCCGGCGGACTTTTATACACCAAGTGGCCCTTAGATGTGCGCAGCTTGGGGCATCGCGATGCGATTGCTCGTGACTCTGTCACGTGGCACACTTTGTTGTATGATTGAGCCCGCCCGAGACCCCGACTAAGTGATCGGGCTGGAGTCTATTTATGTAAGTGTTATAATTCAATCGATAATATGGTTGAGGCGAATTTTCTATGAGTATGGGATTTCACCACCCATAATCATTTAGACTTGTGAGCGGGCGATGAGGACCCATCTCAGTTGATCATCCGGCCTGGATGGGATGCCTCTCACGTACGATGCTTTCTAAGAGTGTTCTGTGCTTGGCCTTCTCTGCTTAGACAAGTGGGTATGACTCTTGGCTCTCCATATGATTGAGTTGTGAATGGAATTACATACGCAAACCCCGGGTCCCGACAGACTTGGTATCAGAGCAGGATTGTCTGTAGGATTATCAAACCCTTGGTCGAAGTCGAGTCTAGCCTTCTATAGTTATATAGTTACTTGGGTATAAGGGAACAACGTAAGACTTCTTTTTTCTCCTTATCCTCATCGATCTAAGTTCTGATTCATCCTCATCTTGTTCTACGGGTAGATAGGACTAGGCTCATCTATGTCTTTTACTAGGACATCTCGTTGATTGCTTATTTGTAGCTGTACGAGTGTTGTGGTCTTCCAGAGTCATCATTCCATAGTGTTCTTAGGAAGTGATGTTTGTTATCTTGTTGGTTGTCTCATTTTTCATCCCGACACAGCCGTTTTGCTGTCCGTCTGTGACTTCGATGCCGTTGCACTATAGTCTTATTGTCTTAGCTTAGAAGTGTATCATAAATCCTATTCTGATTGTTGATTATTATCACACAGAATGTCAGGTGGAAATCGTTGTGTTGATTTCAGTCTTGGTAATAGAGATGATGAAGATCCTCCACCACCGCCTTCTGCAGAGGAAATCATGATGGAGGCTGAACAGAATCGTCGTGATTAGACACGGCTTCTTGAGCGTATTCAGCAGAACACTTCTCGTCAGCGAAATAGTGTTGTTACCATCCAGGACTTCATTCTCCTCAACCCGCCAGTATTTCGATGTTCTTCTAAGCCCCTTCATGCCGATGATTGGCTTCGTTCCCTCGAGCATAAGCTTGAGACAGGCCATGTTGCTCCCGGTGATCGTGTGCTATTCGCGGCATACTTTCTGGAAGGTGCTGCTCTTCAGTGGTGGGAGAATTTTGTAGCAATGCAACCTATAGGTCACGTGGTGACTTGGCAGGAGTTCTGTGATGATTTCCGAGGATACCATATTCCGGATCAGCTGATGGAGCGCAAGATAGAACAATTTTGCGATCTGACCCAAGGAAAGATGTCTGTTCATGAGTATTGGACTGAGTTCACTCGTCTAGCACGTTATGCCCAAGAAGAAGTATCCACCGATGCCAAGAAACAGGCAAGGTTCCGCAAGGGACTTAGCCCCGTCCTGATGGAAAGGCTACATATGGAAAGCGCTCCCATGACCATATGGAAAGTAGCACCAAAGGACCACCAACGGAGGCTCCTTTTGTGCACCTACGAAAGGCTTCGTCCAAATGCAAAGAAAAGAAAACACGGTCATGGCATGTCATGTTCGAACACAACTAAACTTCTAATGAACAGTTATTTACCTGCCGGTACAAGTAGGCCAGTGTTGCCGTACCCCAACTCCATCTGTTTTCGAAAACGGACCACGCCTTCAGCCATATCCATTGCGATACATTGCCCTTGCCATCGGCAAATAGTGTCCTAGAGAGAACATACTACGTGTACACACGAGCATACGTCCTGACCATCGCATCATCAACATTTGGAGGGCAATGCTGAAAGTTGTCTATGATCCACGTGTAAGAAGTGCCGGTTGCAATGTTCTTCTCCTTGTTCTCGGCAGGAGCAATACCAACCATGTCCGTCATCTCTTGATACCACCCTGTAGAATCTGTGTTCAAACACAGAGGCTGGCCAGCGATAGGAAGTGCAAAGATCATCGACATGTCCTGAAGTGTCACGGTCATCTCCTATGACGCCGCTAAAATCAATCAGTGTACAATAATCATACACGCAGAGGGTACAAGACTGAGATTAGGGTGCCACGGTGAGAATATCACAGCACAACACTAAACACAAAAGGATAAATCAATATGTTACAAGATAAGGGGGTCGCACGGACCCAAATACATAAGTTATAAAAACCATAATATCTGAGTACAGACATAGTTAGTCAAGTTTTTCCTTAATAAGGCTACCACAAATCACATCAGAGATACAGATTGAAAAGGCTAGTCCTCCTGCCTACGAGCCTCCGAAACTACTCTTGGTCCTGGTCAGCAGGGGTCTCGGTGTAGTAGTATCCGCCTCCAGGGTACTTCTGCTCCTGGGCTCCAATGTCGACTGCAGCGGCCGATCAGACAAAATAAAAAGGGGGAAATAAAGCAAGGGTGAGTATCTAGCATACCCGCGAGTCTTACGTCCTCTACTAAGCATTTATGCATTTGTATCAAATGGAAAGGGGAGGCTGTATATAGTGGACTGCAAGGTAGAAAGTCGGAATAATGATGAGAAGCTAGGCCTATCGAAGACTAGCATCTTCTGATGAGTCTTGCAGCATAAGAAGAGAACAAACAACAGTCCATATAAAGCATAAAGTAACAATGCAGCAGAAGTTGTTGCAGCATTGTATAATAGTAAGTTGTAATAATTAACAATAATAAATGCCTCTGAGTTCCCCTCCTCGACTTCCCAGAGAGGAAGAAAACCCGGAAGCAACAGTTTAATAGTAGTAGTTTGTAGTAGTAGGATCTGGCTTCAGCATAAAGCGTCTTGTTACCGTCGACACGACTATTCGAATAGATTAATCTTCCCTGCAGGGGTGCACTTGTGTTACACTACTACGCACGGATCTCCAGGGTGGCGGGCACCCTGTTAGGGAACGCTCCACCAGGGCTATCCGACCCAACGTAGCCCATTCTTCGAACTCAACAGAGAGGCCATCTGCCTGTCTAAATCCTAAGTAAGCAGGGTCTTAGACCCCAACCCTGACATACTAATGCACGGTGTGTGGCTGGCCGGTAAAGAAAAATAAAATACAAATCACACTGCTCGAGAAAAAAAGACAACACCACTTCCCCGCAATCATCCCGCGGTATTGCTGGTGTCTGAAGAGTTCTCGAATGAGACTATGTTGAAGGGGAGCCCATAACTCGTAATTCTCATGGGTAGGTAGTGCGTACATGGCCTATAGCCAACTCAAGACATCCACTGAACCATTAGTCATTTTATTAACTTGCGGGACAACCGTTATCGTTGCCTCGATTTAACTGACCCGCGGACAACGACAACAGTCAGGACCACCAGTACATCGGTGCCAGCCCTGTCGTCCCACCAAGTCTCTGCGGTTACCAACAAGGTGAACCGACTCCTTACCTTATCTCGCGTGTGCTTCTGGAGGAGCTCGACTTCCGTGGTTTGGTAACTCTCGCAGACAACGATCGGGGTGCAAGCCCACCAGTATGTTGGTATTCCCTCCCTGTTGCAATACCACTCGCGGACACCGTTGGGTCACCCGACTTCTTACCTTTCTTGCGTCCGATGTAGTTGTAATAAAGTAAAGTTGTATCAGCGTTCACTCCCCAGAGTGATCACGGCCCGCTATCTAATCCTTCTAATCCTAATTGACTAACAATGCGCAGGGCTCACTGCTGAATGATATATATATATATATATGCATATATACATATATATATATATATACCTATATATATATATATGTATATATATATACATATATATATAGGACACCCATTTGGGGCACCTAGGTGTCCAGGCTTCTTGCTTGTCTACCTTCCGATTGCTTTAGGATGTGTACTAATACATGTTGATATTAATGAGTATATCCATTTTTTTTGGAAAGTCATTAAAATGTACTAACAATTCCATATAACTACATACTAATTAACAATTACTTGCTTTTATTCGGATGAGGCATTAACTAGAAAGCATGCAACAATTTTTTTTACTAAAATACAAAAAAAAACTATACATACGTTTACGAGTATATACGTTTATGGATATATTCGTTCACATATAAAAAGTTAATAACGTTTACAGGTATACACGACTGAATTTCACATCAAGGTATGTACGTTTATGAGTATATACGTTTATGTGTATATATCTCTAGGTATGTGCGTACTTATCATATTTATCCTCAACTATATACCCAACTTAAAATGTAGGCGTACATACCCGAAAATACTATTTCTATTGTTGCATGCAAGGTATTGTCCTGAAATGAAAATGTATTTAATTATATAATAAATGCACCAGTTTAATGAATCCAAACACTAATGCAATCTAATTTATGACAAAATTTGCATGCAGAATAATTATGAAACAAATGGGACATACCTTGTTATGTTATAAGGTGCCCAAGCACCTAGGTGCCCAAGCACCTAGGTGCCCTACATAATTTACATATATATATATACATATCTATATCTCTTATAAGATAAAACAACACTAAGATGCATTTAAAGTGTTTATTTCAATATGCAAGCTATCCACATCATCCACTACTATAGCCAATCATTTGTCCATGTCATACTAAGATGAATTTATGTTATCTATATGAACATGCAATTTATCCACATCATCCACTATTTTAGCCAATCATTTGTCCATGTCATCCAATTTTATTTACATGCATCTTATAGCTTTCCAATTACATTGCAAAGTTCTTATAGAGATATAGACTATTGTGATGAACTAAATCTTGCATGCGTCTATAACAAAAACTTCATATTTCATACATCTTTAACTCATTTTGTTTAACAATAAAATCCTTAAAAAGATTTATGCCGCAACACGCGGGTGTATGAACATCACTTTATCTATCAACCAAGCAATTGTTCATATCATCTCTACTAAAATTTATTAATATAATAGTCCAAGATATACACATAATCTATCTTTAGCCATCGTAGAGTCTGCAACGGGCGGGTAATGTTCTAGTATATATATATACCGCCGCTCCCTTCCGTCCTTCTCGCCGGAGCCCCCGGGAACTCCGCCGCACCTTACCAGCCTTCTCGCGCGGAGCGCCCGGGAACGCCGCCGCCCCCTCCCCTCCCGGGCTTCTTCCGCCGGAAGTCTTCAACTCGACGACCACCCGTTCCTCCGGCGTGCAGATCCACACGGGCTCCGCCTTCCTCACCGTGATCCGGGAGGACAACTCCGACGGTGGCTTCCCAACGGCGAGTTCGCCCCGCGTCAACCCCGTCTCCGGCTAGTAATCTGGCGAGTTAACATCGATGGCCTTGGCTTCCTCACGGCAGGACTCAATGGTGAGTCACCGTACTGGATGGCGACCAAAAAAGCTAGAGAAGCGGCGCCCAGGGAAGAACAACGGCGGCGGCACAAGGTATTCTCTCCTCCCTGGCCCTCCTCCTCTCTCACCGTCCAATCCCTCCTCTTCCCGCCCCGACCCTCACCTTCTCTGCCCGCCCCGCCCTGGCCTCCCATCCCTCTCTCCCGCTGGATGCCCTCATCTTCTGCCCTGCTTGGCGCCGGATCTGGGTTGGCCAGGCGGAGATGCAATCCACACCAGTGTGCGTGTACGTATGTTGGGATCCAAATAATTGGATACTAAATGTCTGACTACATGTGTTGTTCCATGTTCAGGCTACAGACTGGTGAATTATTATTGCATCCATCCATTATTGCTTGCTTTTTGTGAAAGATTTCTTCAGTCTGTTGCTGAAAGTCTTTCACTCTTCGTGCCACATTTGGGAAAGATAAGTGTTGAAACAAAAAAACCCAGTAGTTGTATTAAAGGATGAAAATAGAAGAGTGGTGGTAAGTTGAACCCAGAGTGCACGAATTTCAGATTTGTTTAATCTTGGACAATAGATGTCATCGTTCTGCTTGCTTGTATGTGCTACCATGATGCAGCAAACTGGTAGATGCCCTGATGAGAAGGAAAGAGATAAGCTGACTTGTGGTGACACATAGGTAAGCGTTACTTGATCCACTCAAGTTGAGCGCTCGCCAAGTGTACGTCTAATTTACTAAGATCTTTTTGGGTGGTTCGCTTGTATCGTGTGAAGAGGTTCATTTGTCCATGCAAAAATGGTTTGATTTTTTTTTCTTTTAATGTATGAGAATAATTGCAAAAAAGAGTGAAACATCTTTATGTGAAAACTCCTCATATAGAAATGACATTGCTTTGTTATAAAAATGATTACTTGAATGCGGTTCACTGTAAATATCTTCTGTGGTTTGCTTTGTAAAACGAGAAAAAAGACGTTCACTTTGTAAACACAAGAAAAACCATAAACCATAGCAAGAAGTTCATTTAAAAAAAATTGTAGTTCACATGTTTCGGCTCCCCACGGTTCGCTTTAGTCAATCGGAAAAATGCAGTTCTTTTATGGTTCACTTTGTGTCGTTCAATTTGTTCATCTCGTTGTGTATGTGTTGTTATATCCATCCGACCATGTATTTGTAGTTCACTTTGTTCTTGTACGCCGGAATAAGAAACACAAAAAATGATGTGGAAAAAATGATGCAGTTCATTATATTTTGTCCTTTACATGTTCTCTATTATGCCATGCAATTTTTTTTGTTTTTATAAAATAACAAGTAAAAAATGCAGTTCAGAAGACAAAAACTTTTGAGAATTATGTGGTTCACTTTCAAGAGTGATGATATTCACTTGCGCCCGACATGAAGTGCAATTTCTTTAGGAAAACAATAAAAAGAGTAAGTGCTAGTGTGTTAGTTTCATTGTGGCTATCCCACAAAAAAGTTTAATTGCAATTATCTGATGTACTAGTGAATGTTAGTTGTCAGTATGTTGTGTTAGTTCTATCCTATCTCTGAATGTATAGGCTGCAGCACCCATGGTGGCCGTCTCCCAAGAATTACTGCATCTGCTGCCAAGGCATAATAGGTAATTAGCAGTGTGGACAGTAGGATACAGATTCAGAAGGTGTCCAATTTTCATAACTGGACATGGACCTATACTATCGTTAGGACAGTAAAATGTTGATTCCATTGACCTGCTAGTTTTCTATAGCGTCCGCATCTCCAAACTTTCAAGAATGAATCTAAGATGATTTTTTAGTCGCTTTACCTTTTTGTGGCAGGTCGACACTGCTCGCATTTGAATTTTCGGGTGCAGGTTGCAACCCCATTTGAAGATGAGCTCTGTTCTAATTTTTCTGCCCACGGGATGCAGTGCACAATTTTCTTTGTGTGTGTTTTCAGATTTTTACTGTTGATTTTAGTGAATACAGTGAGGTAAAAATCTTTAATGCAGTTTGATAAATTCTCCTTTGCAGTTTGCTGAATATTTGTGTGTGTGACTCGCTTTGCAGTTCATCCCTCGTTTCTTTTGGTTCTATTGATAGTTTTGCAGCAGAGAAGAATTCCAGGGAAGAATTACAACACAAGAAGGAGAAAAGAAAACTAGTGAATTGTGATCAGGGATGCAGTTTTTTGCTAGCGACTCAAGGTGAAGCCTCATGTAAAAAGATGGGACGGGTTTCTTTTGGAGAACCTGCTTTTGAAGTTTGTACAGTGGTGGTTCTTCCTTTCTTTGATGATGATTCACTTGTTTGTAGAAACCCCGCATCTGTCCTGAGGAGGTTGTAGTGTCCTATGGAGGTTCGATCTGGCCAACGTTGCCACAGCCACGGGCGAGAAAAAACCACACCGGAAGTTCTTCTGTGTAGTTTGTTTCGATCAATTCAAGCACGGGGATTCACAGTGCAGTTTGTTGTTCTGTGTAAAATAATTGCAGTTCCCTTTGTATATGTTTGAGCAATTATATTTGGGTTCTGTGCATCTTTGGAATGTGTAAAAAACTGCAATGCACCTTTTTATGAACTAGAAAAATGCAATGGATTATTTACAAAAATTGTATAAGAAAGTTCTTTGCTATTATTTTTCATATGTATGTGGTTCACTATAAATTTATCTGTGGTTCGCTTGATAACATGAGAAAAACATCTGAAAAATAAATGCAGTTCACTTGCCTCGTCTTTGCGGTGCACGCTCGTTCATAAAATTTTTATGTTAAAAGTTAAAAAAACAAGTGCAGTTCTTTCTGTCGATAAATGCAACCTGTATCGGTCGAATGCAGTTCACTACGTCGATTCTGGGTCCGTAAAAAAATACGCGTATTTCTCTTTGCCATGTGAAAAAATCATGTGCAGTTCTTTCTGTTGACAAATGCAATCGGGTGCCCCGCGGATGCAGTTCACTCACCGATTTTTTGTTCCGCGAAAAACACTTGCGTTCTGTCTGGTGATAATGCAGTGCGCTCGTCTGTCGAATGCGGTGCGGTTGCCCCGGCGAATGCAGTTCACGTCGTCGATTCCGGGTCCGCGAAGAACAGAGTTCCGTGATTTACTAAAATCGACACAACTTTTAAACCGTAAGGAATTAGAGGATGTGTTTTACATACAAATGGAGCGCCTCGACGATAGCTATCCAATGGTGTATCAATTGCATCAATCGAACGAACGAATCAAACGAATTATAGCGAAAACTCCCGCTGTCCAAAAGAGGGCAGCAACACCGTTTGCGAAATTACTTCAAAACCGTGGGTAACATGGAAAAGTGTTCAACATATGGATTAATCTACTACTCCATATGAATCCAAAGGTGTATTATACGCATCGATCGGACAAGCGGTTAAAAAGTTCTACTCTCTACAAGATCCGAAAACGAAAAACAGAGTTGCTGCGTTTTTTTGCGGCTAGATTTCTCTCAATTTCGTAACGAATTAGACAAAGTGTTCTACATATGGATGGAGCGAATAATCGATATATTTCCAATGGTATATCATTTGCATCATTCCGATGAACGGTTAAAGAGAAATCGCGAAAAAACTGCAGCTATGAAAGTGGGTCGCCGCAGCATTTTCGAAACTTCTCTTAATCCGTGAAGAATCGGGGGAAGTGTTCAACATACGGAAGATGCTCCTTTTCCATAAGAATCCAACGGTGTATCATACGCTCGATTCCGACCAACGGTTAAAAAGTTGAAGCAAAAACGATGCATGCGGTTCTGTTTTACCCGAACTGCAGTGCTCCGAATTCAGCAGTGGAGCTCTCTTTGCGAAAATATTGCAGTTCGGAATGTTGTCAGAATAGTTATTCTGACATCGATGTCAGAATAGACCGGCTGTATATTGACTATTCGTCGCCTTGGGTGAGGAATAGTTATTCTTCACCCCACTCTGTTTTGACATCAAGGCACCGTAATTTTACATTTCGAAATTTTTGTCTTATTTCATACGTAAAAAGAGAACGTAAAAAAATATAATCGCCGTAAAATATATTTTATATTACGTAAAATTACAAAGGTAAAAATGATGGTGTAAAATATACATAAAATGTAATTTTTTTGATCTTATGACCAATATTTTTATTTTTTTATGTCAAAATTTATGAAGTGAATCCATATTAATGTAACTATTTGTATTACAAAAATAAAAATTTTATGGAAGGTTCGTAAAATTACCTTGGGTGAAAAATAAATTATTCTGTATCCTGGGTGATGAATAGCTTCACTATATATATATATATATATATATATATATATATATATATATATATATATATATATATATACATCATAGGATAAGGAAGGTACATCAAGGGGCGACAGAAACAGGCTATGCAATTGAATATGTAAGCAACTTAGCAGCAGCAGCAATGCCTAGTGCAATAAATGTACGGAAAATATAGGTGATATCTGGGGAAGGAAATCGGTTCTGCTTTCCTGGAAGCTCGACGGTAGGGTAAGGTCGTCGACGCAGTACTCGTACTCAGTAGCGGTGTAGTCGGCGACAGCAACGGGGTCTACCGAAAAACAAGGGGGAGAAACAGTAAATATAAAGCAATCATATGTAACAGATGCATGACATGAAAGATGCAATGTTAATGGTGTTCTAACGCAGTGCAACATGTTTGGCTCGGAACGACAATTTATCCGGGGATTAAATACCGGCCTCGGTTGATTACCGACACACGACTCGGAGGGGGTATGTATCGTGTTTGTTGTGTTAGATGGGTGTGGTCGACATACGGATAGCGTATTCTTGTTCGTTGTATTTTTTTGATCAAGTCTCTTGTATAAAGTTTTTTAATCTGAGCTACTGTTTAAAATATATTAATTTCTGAAGTTTAAATCAATTTAAACTTTTTTTGGATTTATTTTAATTATTTAATAAACATTATCCAGAACAATGTAGGGGTTGACTGGTCAACTGACATGTGGGTCCCATATGTCAGCCTCACAGGATTCATAAAACATTTAATTAAATTTAAATAATCATTAGGCCCACTTGTCATCCACTGTTAGTTTTAATTAATCTGTTATTTTAATAAAGTCCTAGTGGGGCCTACATGTCATAGAGAGAGGGTTAATTAAATCAGTTTAATTAATCCTGCGAGTTAATTAAAGGGATGGGCCCACCTGTCATTGACTGAAAGGTTATTTCGTTTTAATCTTGAACAAGAGCTGCTAACAGGGGATGGAACCACCTGTATGAGTTCCATGGACTAGTTGATTAGGGCTAATGACGAAGCTGACACACGGGTCCTGCTTGGCAAAGTCACCGGAGACTCGCCATCGGCTGAACTCCGGCGAGGCCGACGGCACGGGCGCTACAGGCTACGGCAGGGTGCGCGGCTATGTCCAATCGAATGAGCAGACGACATGGCAGCGTTTGGTGGGGGTGCGGTGGCTTGGGGTCACCGGAATTGTCGACAGCGATGAGCGCGGCGACGGACAGATAAAACGGCGACGACGAGGTCTACGTTCCAGCATGATTTCTCGGGTGTGAGCTAGCGCAAATAGCTACTGGGAGCTTTCCAAACACACGCTCCACGCCACGGCGGCGAGTGTAACGGCGGCGGCAAGCTTCTGCTCCTATGGCGGATCGGGCTACGGAGAGAAGTAGGGGGCGAGGGAAGTTGGCGGCGGTGGCCTAGCTGTAAGGCCCAATATGCGGTACTGTTCCAGATCTAGGTGTTTCCACCCAGATCCGGGGACGAAGCACATATCGGTCCCACCGCGACATATGACAAATCCATATGCCCCGGATTTCCAACATGATATCACAACATTACAGATACAAGGATACAACATCTCATACAATCGGCATACGACTGCCTCAAATATAATACAACAGCGGAAGATACATGTCCGGGTACAGACTACAATCAAATGCCTACTGGCAAAGAGAAAACATCGATACCCATAACCACATGGGTCCAGGCCCTCCGCCGGGATCCGCCTAACTAGTCGTCGTCGAGTCTCCACGTCAAACGTCGAGCACCATACCTGTTGTCGATCAAGAACCCTGAAAAGAGTTTGAGGGTAGTATCATGAGTACATAAGTACTCAGCATCCAACTGTAGTGGTCAAATGACCCAGCAAGGACTTCATCACTCGTCATTCTAGGACAACTAGTAGTTTACGGTAAGGAAGGGGTAAGTGGTGAGGTTACTGCCGCACTAGCATTTATGAAGTGGCTAACGATCTAGAGAGTAAGATAAGAAGCCAGGCATTCGGTGAGGAATCGCCTCCAACAAGTCTTGCTATCAACTAGTTACGCAAACATAACACCTATCATATCCTTGTCCTCCTCTTCGCATCCCGACGAAGAAGAAGCAGTCAAGGCACACACACGTTGATCAAGTTATATTAAGATTATCTCAGCTGTTGTTGTCTATGAACAAGGAGTAGGTCTCAAGTCGTCCATAACTGTGGACACGGCTTCTCGAAAATATTTAACCCTGCAGGGGTGTACCAACTGCCCATTACAAGGCTCCGCACGCACGCCCATCTCTCTCAGTTGCTACCCATCACAGACAACCATTTTATGATTTAGTTCCAAGAGATCCGAAACGACAGGTCCCTCTAGCTAACAACAAACAAATCCGGGTGGCCCCCGGTAAGTCGACATCAAACTCAAAAGCCGGCCGCGCTCTCGAATCGGTCTCTACCGTATGACTCCAGGTTTGGATTGCCGGTTAATCAGACATGGGAAACCGGGTCCTCAGCCGGTCATAATGGGCCAGCAAGGGAACTATGTCCTCACTGGTCCGGGTTGGTTTAAAAACTACTGGCAGCTGACCAGCACACACACGGTTTCAAATGGTAAATCAGCTTGGGCCACCACTAGAAATGTTTGAAGCTAGGTAGGTAAGAAAAGGGGACCCCATAAAATCCCACACACGGTTAGGCACGCTCAGTCTTAAAACCAATACCCGGAACTCGGATCCTAGGTGACTCAAATGGAACAAAGCATTGGGGCGGGATAGCCTAGACCTTCCATCCTTCGTCGAATATAGTCAACATTATAATAATCATATCAACAACAATAATATAATAACGTGATATCCCAAACCAAGGAGTAACAGGGTAACATCGTAGCATCCTAAGCATGCATACTAAGCAGGGGCTGAGCAACGAGCAATAGTAACATAGCAGTACAAGGTTTGCTGGGAAGGGACATGGCTGTATCAGTTTGAAAGAGGCTGTAAACATGTGGTAGGATCAAACATCGAACCTAACCTAGAATAGCATGCAAACCGCTGGTTAAAATAGAATGGATCATAAGTAATGTATAGTCCTTGCGTGTTGATAAGTCGGATTCCGAAGGTGTAGTTGATCGCAAGCTCGCATCGTCTCCGAAGGTACCCGCGGAAGCAGACAAGACGATAAACACTGGAGAGCAATCAACGAGCAAGCATCTATTACTACGAGGCAAACACGAGAAAGAATCAACAAGAAGGCAACACGAGACATCGCACCTACCGTCGAGAGCGGTTACTAACAGGTTAAGTGGAGTACTCGTCACACACGACGATACCGCACATTTACGAGGGTTCAAGTTGTTTAGCTACAGGTGATCAACAAAGGTTCTTAACATGGAAACTCAAGCAAGCATGCCATAGCACACAAACATGTCAAGAGGTGAAGCATAAAGGAAACTATCTATGCTAGTCAATTTAAGTGAGGCACAGCCTAAACATGGCATACACTAAGTGCCGCACGACAATTAAACGATTTGGTACTGTTCTATCGTAAACCATATTTTAGGTTGGTTAACAACAGAAAAATAGCATAAACACAAAGTACACGAAAAACTAATCAAGTTACATATAAAGAACACCCCAAACGGAGTTACGGTTAAAAATATATAAGCAAAACAAGTTACGGGCACAAACTGCCAACATGAGGAAGCACACTGTAGAGCATTGCATAAATAGGACAATGAATGCAAAGATGCTCACAAATGATATGAAATTAAAGTAGACATGACAGGGAAGGCATGGAAAAAATAATCATGCAAATAGGCATCATAGATCAAAAGATATTAAGCATGCAGCATGGCATCGGAACGTTACAGACTTAGAGAAAAACAGAGGTGGCTGTCAAAAACAGCAGCATAGCAACTTTGGAGCTAAATAACTATATGACCAGCAAGCATATCATGAAAATACAATACATATAATGGAAGTAGACATGATGTTTAACAATATGCAATTGGAATCACTCAATTCCGATAAACGGTTACGACGCAACCGTCACCCGAAGTTGCAACAAATTAACAGTTTCAGCAACAGCAACACATTAACATCTGGGTCACTTCTTTGGAGCAAGATTTATTATAGCTAAAGCACCCAAACATGAAAAGTTAAAGCATGGAAATGAAGTACACATGATGCTTAACACATAGGAAAAAGAACCAATGCAATAGGCCTCATGGATGTGTCACAATCATCACCCAAAGTTGCAACAAAATAACATCAACAACACTTAACATAAATTAGTAGCAGTTAACAACCTGATGTCCACTTCAACACAGATTAACAACATCAAGATGGCCTCAAATAAAAATGCTCACAAAATATGAATTGAAGTACACACAATTCTAAGAAATTTTCCTTTTGGGCGCAACGTGGTCCGAGCTACGGTTTGATCGCAATTCGTATCGCAAAAACAGATCAGCACACAGTTGCACAGGACTTAGCAGAAATAAAATAAAAAAAGAAAAACAGTGCTCGGGAGAAAAAAAAAGAACAACCTTGCTTGGGCCAGCCCATCATGCGCTGGAGAGGCCAGCTCGCGGCTCAGGTTGGTGGGCCGGCTCGGCCTGGGCTGGGGCAGTGTGGCTGGGCCGTGGGGGCCGCGGCCCACGGCGGCGGTTGGCTCCCCGCCTCGATCCCGCACGGGAGGTCGTCGATGCCGCCGACTGGTGCGCTCCGGTTTCCGGCCTCTCCGGTGTAAGGCGGCGTGGTGACGAGGATGGACGGGAGGAGGCGGATCGGGCGCGTCGGGGCCGGATCCGGCCGGATCTGCCGCCTGCGGTGGCCTCAAGTGGTGGGGCGCGGCGGCCCGAGCTCGGAGCTCAGCCGACCATGGAGTGGCGGCTCCGGCGCCTGCAGAGGAGAGGGAATGGGGTGAGGAGCAGGCGGGGTGAGCGGGAGGAGAAGGGGAAGGAGAGAGGGATGCGTGCGGCTACGGGGGAGGCTCACCGGGCTTGGTGGCGGCGGCACCCAATGACGATGGCGCGGCGGCGGCCTGCGGGCGGATCGGGCGTTGACCTCCACGGGAGAGGCGGCCCAGATCCGGGCTGGGTGACGTGGCGCGCTCTCGGGCCGTCGGATCTCCAGATCTGACGGTCCAGGGAAGATTGGGCTAGGGTTTGCTAATTTTTGGGGATAAAACTGCGAAAATGGAGCAATTTTTGTGGCAAAGTGGAGGGGGTGGCTGCAATTTTGGCTTAGGGGAAACCCTAAGTGGGGGTGGGAGAGTGGTGGTCTTTATATAGCCCAGGTGGCTGGCAGTTTGCAAAAACATCCCCGATTTTTCTCTCGCGCGCGCGGTGCTCACGTTTCTGACCGCCGGGGTCCCGCAGGACCTCCGATTCGGGTAAAACTTCGAACTGCACGATCAACGCGTCGAGCCAGCGGCGTTCACCTCGCGCTGGAACCATTCCGAGAACACTTTCTGGCGCGCTATAAAATTATCCCGTTTAATTATTAAACGGAGTTTTTCGTTCCGTTGACTGCGGCTGGTCTCGTGCGGTTTTTGCGACGGTGATCGGGTGAAACCTGGTGTCGCAAAGGTCGAGTGTCAGGTTGGCAAGGGTCGGTCTCCATACGATACGAGATAAGAGGGGGGAAATAATCGCCGATTGATAAATCGGGGATGAAAACACCGCAAACATATCAGACAATCAAACAATTCACACCGAAAACAAAATTTTTAATTTTTGTGAAAACTGGGCTGTTACAATACAACACCACCAACAAGGGATCTCGTCCCGAGATCCAGGACGATCCGGGGGAGAGAAAAGAGTCGACGATCTTCAACACCACCAACAAGGGACTCTGCTCCATGTCGAACGAGGATCTTCCGTCGAGAAACTTTTCGCAGAGAGACGACATCGTCGGAAAAACGTAACCGTCAGTGTTAAGAGGAAGAACGACAATTCAAAGCGACGATCAAGGGAAGCATTCTCACTGGAATTGTGAAGATACTAAGGCAAGAGGACTGAATTCAACAGATGACCAAGAGGTTTACCCAGAGTCGGAAGAACTAAAGGTAATACAAGATTTCCCAAACCTGAGATCGGAATCGAGACAATACGCTCCAAGCAAGGCATTGTAACGGTTCCATAACTCCACACACTCGAGATCCTAGAGTTTGAAAGGGGAAAAGGCGAGAATTAAAACTCTTACGACACTTGTCCTGACCAAAGCAAGGGTAAGGAGTAAAAGAATCCTACTCTCCGATAACTAACTTAGTAACTACAAAATAGTTTTTTTCTAGACTCGACTTTGGCCAGAAAAGGGATCCTACGGTCGGCAAGGCTCTGATACCAAGTTGTAAGGCCCGATATGCGGTACTGTTCTAGATCTAGGTGTTTCCACCCAGATCCGGGGACGAAGCACATATCGGTCCCACCGCAAAATATGACAAAGCCATATGCCCCGGATTTCCAACATGATATCACAACATTACAGATACAAGGATACAACATCTCATACAATCGGCATACAACTGCCTCAAATATAATACAACAGCGGAAGATACATGTCTGGGTACAGACTACAATGAAATGCCTACTGGCAAAGAGAAAACATCGATCCCCGTAACCACACGGGTCCAGGCCCTCCGCCGGGATCCGCCTAACTAGTCGTCGTCGAGTCTCCACGTGAAACGTCGAGCACCATACCTGTTGTCGATCAAGAACCCTGAAAAGAGTTTGGGGGTAGTATCATGAGTACACAAGTACTCAACATCCAACTGTAGTGGTCAACTGACCCAGCAAGGACTTCATCACTCGTCATTCTAGGACAACTAGTAGTTTACGGTAAGGAAGGGGTAAGTGGTGAGGTTACTGCCGCACTAGCATTTATGAAGTGGCTAACGATCTAGAGAGTAAGATAAGAAGCCAAGCATTCGGTGAGGAATCGCCTCCAACAAGTCTTGCTATCAACTACTTACGCAAACATAACATCTATCCTATCCTTGTCCTCCTCTTCGCATCCCGACGAAGAAGAAGCAGTCAAGGCACAAACACATTGATCAAGTTATATTAATATTATCTCAGCTGTTGTTGTCTATGAACAAGGAGTAGCTCGCAAGTCGTCCATAACCGTGGACATGGCTTCTCGAAAATATTTAACCCTGCAGGGGTGTACCAACTGCCCATTACAAGGCTCCGCACGCACGCCCATCTCTCTCAGTTGTTACCCATCACAGACAACCATTTTATGATTTAGTTCCAAGAGATCCGAAACGACAGGTCCCTCTAGCTAACAACAAACAAATCCGGGTGGCCCCCGGTGAGTCGACATCCAACTCAAAAGCCAGCCGCGCTCTCGAATCAGTCTTTATCGTATGAATCTAGGTTTGGATTGCCGGTTAATCACACATGGGAAACCGGGTCCTCAGCCGGTCATAATGGGCCAGCAAGGGAACTATGTCCTCACTGGTCCGGGTTGGTTTAAAAACTACTGGCAGCTGACCAGCACACACACGGTTTCAAATGGTAAATCAGCTTGGGCCACCACTAGAAATGTTTGAAGCTAGGTAGGTAAGAAAAGGGGACCCCATAAAATCCCACACGCGGTTAGGCACGCTCAGCCTTAAAACCAATACCCGGAACTCGGATCCTAGGTGACTCGAATGCAACAAAGCGTCGGGCGGGATAGCCTAGACCTTCCTTCCTTCGTCGAATATAGTCAACATTATAATAATCATATGAACAACAACAATATAATAACGTGATATCCCAAACCAAGGAGTAACAGGGTAACATCGTAGCATCCTAAGCATGCAGACTAAGCAGGGGCTGAGCAACGAGCAATAGTAATATAGCAGTACAAAGTTTGCTGGGAAGGGACATGGCTGTATCAGTTTGAAAGAGGCTGTAAACATGTGGTAGGATCAAACATCGAACCTAACCTAGATTAGCATGCAAACCGCTGGTTGAAATAGAATGGATCATAAGTAATGTATAGTCCTTGCGTGTTGATAAGTCGGATTCCGAAGGTGTAGTTGATCGCAAGCTCGCATCGTCTCCGAAGGTACCCGCGGAAGCACACAAGACGATAAACACTAGAGAGCAATCAACGAGCAACCATCTATTACTACGAGGCAAACACGACAAAGAATCAACAAGAAGGCAACACGATACATCGCACCTACCGTCGAGAGCGGTTACTAACAGGTTAAGTGGAGTACTCGTCACAGACGACGATACCGCACATTTACAAGGGTTCAAGTTGTTTAGCTACAGGTGATCAACAAAGGTTCTTAACATGGCAAATCAAGCAAGCATGGCATAGCACACAAACATGTCAAGAGGTGATGCATAATGGAAACTATCTATGCTAGTCAATTTAAGTGAGGCATAACCTAAACATGACATACACTAAGTGTCGCACGACAATTAAAGGATTTAGTACTGTTCTGTCCTAAACCATATTTTAGGTTTGTTAACAACAGAAAAAAATAGCATAAACATAAAGTACACGAAAAACTAATCAAGTTACATATAAAGAACACCCCAAACAGAGTTACGGTTAAAAAGATAAAAGCAAAACAAGTTACGGGCACAAACTGCCAACATGAGGAAGCACACTGTAGAGCAATGCACTAATAGGACAATGAATGCAAACATGCTAAAAAATGATATGAAATTAAAGTAGACATGACAGGGAAGGCATGTAAAAAATAATCATGCAAATAGGCATCATAGATAAAAAGATATTAAGCATGCACATGGCACCGGAACGTTACAGACTTAGAGAAAAACAGAGGTGGCTGTCAAAAACAGCAGCATAGCAACTTTGGAGATAAATAACTATATTACCAGCAAGCATATCATGGAAATACAATACATATAATGGAAGTAGACATGATGCTTAACAATATGCAATTGGAATCACTCAATTCCGATAAACGGTTGCGACGCAACCGTCACCAGAAGTTGCAAAAAATTAACAGTTTCAGCAACAGCAACACATTAACATCAGGGTCACCACTTTGGAGCAATATTTAATATAGCTAAAGCACCCAAACATGTCAAGTTAAAGCATGTAAATGAAGTACACATGATGCTTAACACATAGGAAAACGAATCAATGCAATAGGCCTCATGGATGTGTCACAATCATCACCCAAAGTTGCAACAAAATAACATCAGCAGCACTTCACAGAAATTAGTAGCAGTTAACAGCCTGATGTCCACTTCAACACAGATTAACAATATCAAGATGGACTCAAATCAAAATTCTCACCAAAGATGAATTGAAGTACACACAATTCTAAGCAATTTTCCTTTTGGGCGCACCGTGATCCGAGCTACGGTTTGATCGCAATTCGTATCGCAAATACAGATCGGCACACAGTTGCACAGGACTTAGCAGAAATAAAATAAAAAAAGAAAAACAGTGCTCGGGAGAAAAAAAAAGAACAACCTTGCTTGTGCCGGCTCATCAGGCGCTGGAGAGGCCAGCTCGCGGCTCGGGCTGGTGGGCCAGCTCGGCCTGGGCTGGGGCAGTGTGGATGGGCCGTGGGTGTCGTGGCCCACGGCGGCGGTTGGCTCCCCGCCTCGATCCCGAACGAGAGGTCGTCGGTGCCGCCGGCTGGTGCGCTCCGGTGGCCGGCCTCGCCGGTGTAGGGCGGCGTGGTGACGAGGATGGACGGGAGGAGGCGGATCGGGCACGTCGGGGCCGGATCTGCCGCCTGCGGTGGCCTCAAGTGGTGGGGCGCGGAGGCCCGAGCTCGGAGCTCGGCCGGCCATGGAGTGGCGGCTCTGGCGCCTGCAGAGGAGAGGGAATGGGGTGAGGAGCAGGCGGGGTGAGCGGGAGGAGAAGGGGAAGGAGAGAGGGATGCGTGCGGCTACGGGGGAGGCTCACCGGGCTTGGTGGCGGCGGCACCCGACGACGATGGCGCGGCGGCGGCCTGCGGGCGGATCGGGCGTTGAACTCCATGGGAGAGGCGGCCCAGATCCGGGCTGGGTGACGTGGCACGCTCTCGGGCCGTCGGATCTCTAGATCTGACGGTCCAGGGCAGATTGGGCTAGGGTTTGCTGATTTTTGGGGATAAAACTGCTAAAATGGAGCAATTTTTGGGGCAAAGTGGAGGGGGTGGCTGCAATTTTGGCTTAGTGGAAACCCTAAGTTGGGGTGGGAGAGTGGTGGTCTTTATATAGCCCAGGTGGCTGACAGTTTGCAAAAACATCCCCGGTTTTTCTCACGCGCGCGCGGTGCTCACGTTTCTGACCGGCGGGGTCCCGCAGGACCTCTGATTCGGGTAAAACTTCGAACTGCGCGATCAACGCGTCGAGCCGGCGGCTTTCACCTCGCGCAGGAACCGTTCCGAGAACACTTTCCGGCGCGCTATAAAATTATCCCTTTTAATTATTAAACGGGGTTTTTTGTTCCGTTGGCTGCGGCTGGTGTCGTGCGGTTTTTGCGACGGTGATCGGGTGAAACCCGGTGTCGCAAAGGTCGAGTGTCAGGTTGGCAAGGGTCGGTCTCCGTCCGATACGAGATAAGAGGGGGAAAAATAATCGCCGATCGATAAATCGGGGATACAAACACCGCAAACAAATCAGACAATCAAACAATTCACACCGAAAACAAAATTTTTAATTTTTGTGAAAACTGGGCTGTTACACTAGCTCACCAGGAGCATGTAGGGGTAGGAAGGATTCTCGGGGAGGGTCGTCGGCTCCGGAATTCCTCTGCGATGCGACGGCGGCGATGAAAAGGGAACTCGTTCGTGTGCTCGCGGTGGTGCCCTCCGGCTCAGTTCCTCTGGGGTGAAGACAAAGACGATGACGAGGAGCGTGATGGACACGGTGGCGCGGTGTGTGGAGCTCACTGGCCACGTGAGTCCACGGCAATGGCGATGGCGGCGCGACGTGGATTTTCACGAGCTAGTGCGAGGCGAAACGGGAGGGGAATGGAGCTAGGATTTCTCCAGGGCGTCGACAGGGGTGTATATCACGGCGAGGCGAGTCCTGTAGCAGCGCGGTGGCAGTCATCGCGCGGTGCATCGCGTCGAACACCTCTGCCATGGCGCTATGCACGGGGAGGGGGAACAGTGAGGAGGGGGATGACCCGGGTGGGCCAGGTGGGTTGGGCCAAGGGGCACTGTGCACTTAGTGCAACAGTGGGGTGGGCTTCTTTTTCCTTTTTCTTTTTATTTGTTTTCTGCAGTGTATTTCTTCTTTCTTTATTTTTGTTTTCTATGAGATGATTTTTGTCCAAGGTTCCACTTGTTCCCACTTTTGTTTTACACTTAAGAGGGAGGCCACAAAAAGTTTGGGACATTTATAAATTCATTTAATATTTTAGTTAAATAATAAATGATCAAAGTGAACGATTTAAGCTATTGTTTGAATTGTTTGATTTAGTTAATAGCTTAATAAATTCCCAAATCCATATGGACATGATCCACTGAATATTGGGCATTTTACAAAAGTGGTTGTAAAGTTTTTGGTTGAACTTTTATTTGCCACATTGTTTTTAATATCAACCACAAGGAATATTTGAAATGATCAATTCAAAGATGATCAAAGTGAGATTAGCAAAAATAATCTTCATTAACAAAAGTGATTACTGTTACATGACAGTGATGGTGTTACAAATCTCTCCCAATACAGGAATTCTCGTCCCTAGAATTTAAGTGGTAGCGGGAAAAAGATCAGGGTATTCTTCAAGAAGGCGATCTTCGCATTCCCAAGTGGACTCCTCCTCTGAATGATTTGACCACTGAACTTTGAGGAACTTGGTTATCTTCTTGCGGGTTCGACGTTCAGACTGATCAAGAATGCGGCTTGGATGTTCTTGATAAGTCAAGTCCTGTTGCAATTCAATCAGATCATGTTCCACTTCACGAATAGGGTCCTTGAAGAAGCAACGGAGTTGCGAAATGTGTTATACATCATGAACTTGGGAGAGGTTCGTCGGCAATTCCAACCGGTATGCCACGGGTCCACTCCTGGAAAGGATACAGAACGGGCCAATGTAGCGAGGAGCTAACTTGCCTTTGATTCCGAAACGATGGGTGCCCCTCATCAGAGTGACACGGAGGTAAGCTTGTTCGCCGGGTTGATAGACCATTTCTTTCTGCTTGCGGTCATAATTTCTCTTCTGGCGGGACTGAGCAACTTTCAAATGTTCACGGATAACGCGAACCTAATCTTCTGCATGTTGTATAATGTCTGGACCAATAAGGGTTCGCTCCTCAGTTTCTGACCAATTCAGAGGGGTTCGACACTTACGTCCGTAGAGAACTTCAAAGGGTTCCATCTTCAGACTAGCCTGATAGCTATTGTTGTAGGAGAATTCGGCAAATGGAAGGGATTCTTCCCATTTCTTACCGAATGAAATGACACAAGCTCGAAGCATATCGTCAAGAACTTGATTGACTCGTTCGACTTGTCCTTGTGACTGGGGGTGATAAGCCGTGCTGAAGTTTAGATGAGTGCCCATAGATTCCTGGAATCTTTCCCAAAACTTGGAGGTGAAAAGGCTGCCTCGGTCTGTGCTGATCTCCAACGGAATACCATGGAGCGACACAATTCTGGAAACATACAAGTCTGGTAACTAACTTTTCGGGGGGGATGGACCAAGTCCATAACCCGACATTAGATCACAATCCTCTGTACCGGCTTATACATGAAGGCCCACGAAGACAAGACCCGACCCAGAGGGAGACATGCCAAGGAGACAAGATTTAAGCCCACGAAGGAATTCGACTTACCTTGTGTATCGCATAGCGTATTTGTAAAGTAGACATAGAATAGTATTCCACCTCAAGTAGGAATCGGATCCGTGGATTCCTGAACCCGACACCTTTATAAGCCGAGGGTTCGGGGCGCCAGGGTCAACTCTCAACTCAACACACAAACCATCGAGGCACGATTTGTAACGTAGATCTCCCTGAGATGCGAGTTACGAGCCGGCAATCCTTGTAATCCGCAACCCGGCTAGTCCTTTCGACAAGCCAGAAACCCCTCAATAATAAGAAGCAGGAGTAGGTCTTTACCTCGATAAGAAAGAGGGGTGGAAACTTGGGTAAATCGTCGAGTACCGTGTCTATGTCGACTCTCTCCTTTATACCACCTCGCAGCAAATGCCTCACTACAAGTTAGATGACTCAGACATCTGCTGTGTTAACCCCACGACAGTTGGCGCCCACCGTGGGGCCTACACATGAAGGAGTTGAGATTGTTGGAGGAGCTTGTCAAGGCATGGAGGGATTCGTCTCCGGCCGGATCACCAGAAGCGGACACGGGAAGATTTACATTGATGACTCCCACTAGGGCCCCGAAGCCGATTCCCTAAAATCCAGCTACCAGGTCCCGATCGGGTCGATCCAAATCTTCATCGCCAAGACCAATAGATCTGAGCTGAAGCCGGATCTGGAAGTTCACGTGGAAACCTCAAGCTAGCAGCAAGCCGGCTTCAACCACAACTTTGTTGGACTCGTCACTGGGTCTCCAGAACTGGCGCGTTCTGTTGAGTCCCTGACCAACGACACCTCAGAGGAAACGTCTGATGCAACCTCACGCCCCAGTGATGGAAGCTCGACGTATGCCGGGTCGATTCGATCTATTTGGAGTGGAAGGCTCGGCACCGTCTCAATGGAGTACAACCTGGATTTCCCTTACTTTGATCCTCTGTATTGTGTCTCCGTCTTTATGGAGAATTCGGGGGCCGGAACACAGGGAGACGAGGGAGAGCAACGCGCGCCCCCTAACCCAGATGCGGGCCAGCCGGCTAGCTCACTAGCACGGAGTCCCAACGGGGAAGAGGCTCTTAGCCAAGCCGTGGCCACTTTCGAAGAAGCACTACTCATCCCGGTAACACCAGAAAATAAGGAGGAGTGGAGAACCAGGGTTGATCAACTTAGACATCAGGTGATCCACATACGCAAAGAAATCAATGCCGAGGCGGCCAGGCTAGCAGAAAAGGGAAGGCATCTTGCTCAGGAAGCCGCACGCCTACGGCAAGAATCGGAAATAATAGAAGATCAGAAGTTAAGTCTCGCACGCGTTGACAGACATGCGAGCCAGATTCCAACTGATATGCCAAGGCCCAACCTGTTCCAAAGCCCGCAGCAATCAACCCCTCTGGGGTTCAATATACCTAATCAGCCGACTCCTCCCTCTCGGCCTGATCAGTTCCATACACCTCATAATCACTAAAACAACCCTACAGCAAACGTGATGGCAGCCACCCGGCTCCTCACCGCTGCACCAATCTATGGAGATACCCCCGGCGGATCAAGTTGCTCGGCAGGCGGCAGAGCTACTAAAGATGGCGATGACTCAGCAAGCCAATTACTCACGAGGACACTCACACCTACATGAGACACCTTACGAAAGTGTGAGACGGCAATCTGAATCACCGAGTCCTGCAGCATCCGGGAGACATCGACAACACGAAGCACCTCAGAGAACGGTGGGAGTTGGAACACTAACCTGAATCACCGCTTGTCAGCCTTCACCATCCGAAAACATCGAGTCTGTTTGGAGATCAACAGTTAACCGATGCCTTGTACTGGCTCTCAGAAACACATATGTGCCAGCCGACTTCAAGGCACCGCGTAAACTGGCAAACTATACGGCTGACATGGACCCGACAGTATGGATGGAGAGTTATGAGCTTGCCATGGATCTTTTGAGAGCATCAGATGGGGTTTGCGCTCGCTACTTCACGATGATGTTGGAAGGGTCGGCTCGCATCTGGTTCAAGAATCTTCCTGAGAATTCTGCAACCTCATGGACGGATCTCAAAGAGAAATTCATCAAAAAAAATTCAAGGTACCTGCAAGAGGGCAACTACGATCGTCTATTTGGAGCACTGCGTACAAAAATAAGGTGAATCAACCCTCAGCTGGGCACGGCGAGCATCAGATATAATGCACTCCTCAGACACTATCACAGCCCAAACTGCAGTAATCGTCTTGGAGAGGAATTGTAAGTTTGAGCCCTTAGTGCGCAAACTCGGTCGGCTCAAGAGAACTGTCAAAGACATGAGTGAACTCATGAACGCAGTAATCAAATATGCCGAGTCTGATAAAACCAAAGATGCCGATTCTGATGAGGAAAAAGCCGGCCAAAACAAAAAGAACGACGGTAAAGGATCCCAGAGCCATTCGAACAAGCGTCGTCATGACCAAAATACTTCTGACCTAGTAGCTAACACCAACACCGGATACCAGCGTCAGAAGCAAGGGGGCAGCAACTACCGCTAGCCGGAAGGAGGCGGATTTTGCCCAAACAACTTTGAAGCGGCTATGCAAACGCCCTGCCCAACACATAGCAAACCTGGACGTCCAGGTAATCACACTTTGGAACAGTGCAACTTCATGAAGGAATTTGCACGACGAGAAAACCAAGGACCTCCCGGGTCTGCTGGTGGAGTTGGCCAAGGCAACCATAACCAAAATTCAGGTCATCAGGGATCCGACACAGCACATCAACAGCAGGGACCCGGAGGAGGAGGACATCAAGGGAAATCGGGATCAGCTGGGTTTCAAGCAAATCCCAAGCAGCTTCAGAACCGCTCGGCCTTTCATGTCTTCACCACTAGCGGCTGTCGAAGAGACAAGAAACTGCAATAGAGGGCTGCTATGGTTGTAGCTATAGAGCCGTCTTGGCCCAGGTGGCTTAACTGGTCAGAACAACCAATCACCTGGACGAGAGATGATCATCCCCTAGTGGTAGATAACCCGGGGGCAATGGCTCTAGTAGTTTCTCCACAAGCCGGAGGATATACACTTGACAAAGTGCTCATGGATGGAGGCAGCAGCATTAACATTCTGTACTATGAGACCTTTCTCAGGATGGGCCTAACTTAGAAACACCCGCAACAATCTCACACTGTCTTCCATGGAATTGTCCCGGGCAAGTCGGGAAGACCGATAGGCAAAATCTACCTGGAGATGGCCTTTGGAAGTGCGGAAAACTTTCGCTCTGAGATCATACCCTTTGAGGTAGTCGATCTTGAGAGTCCATACCACGCCATTTTGGGCCGGCCGGCTTATGCTAAGTTCATGGCACGACCCTGCTATGTTTACTTAAAGCTCAAAATGTCGAGTCCTTATGGCCCAATCACTGTGGAAGGAAGCCGTTCCAGGGCAACAGAGTGCGACCAGCAGCACATCAAGATTGCCGACTCAATGTGTGCCAAAGAAGATCTAACATCATACAAAGAGAAAGTGGACCTGGCAGACACCACAATCTTGAAGAAACTAACCCCTGATAACAACCCCAAGTTCCAGCCGGCTGAAGACACAAAGAAAGTTGACTTTGTCCCTGGTGATGATACCCAACATTTCATTATCGGGGCCGGGTTGTCTGACAAATAACAAAGCGCGCTCATCGAGTTCCTCCGTGAGAATTGAGACATCTTCGCATGGAAAACTTCTGACCTGCCGGGTGTCCCGAGGGAACTCGCTGAGCACCACCTAAATACAGACCCAAAACTCAAGCCGGTAAAACAATTACTTCGTCGATTCAACGATGAAAGGAGGAACGCCATTGGGGAAGAGATAGTTCGGCTCCTAGCTGACGGGTTTATCATGGAAGTATTCTACCCGGAGTGGCTTGCAAACCCAGTCCTCGTCTTGAAAAAGAACGGGACTTGGCGTATGTGCATCGACTACACCGACCTAAACATGGCCTGCCCAAAGGATCCCTTTGCGCTACCTCTTATCGACCAGATCATAGACTCAAATGCAGGATGTGAGATTCTGTGCTTCCTTGATGCCTACTCCGGCTACCATCAAATCAAGATGGCCCTTGATGACCAAGAGAAGACACCTTTCATCACACCCTTTGGTATTTTCTGCTATACTTCTATGCCCTTCGTCTTGAAAAATGCGGGAGCCACCTATCAACGAACAGTGCAAAACCGCCTCAAGGAGCAGATTAGACGCAAGGTGCACGCTTGTGTGGACGCCATTGTGATCAAACCCGAAAAAGATAAAAGCTATCATGAACCTACTGAAGCCGGCATCAATCAAAGGAGTTTAGCGGATCACAGGATGCGTAGCCGCCCTGAGCCGGTTCATCAGCTGATTCGGCGAAACGGCCATACCCCTATACCGGCTCTTGGGAAAATCGAACAACTTCATTTGGAAAAATGAAGCTGATGAGGCTCTGGAATCATGTCGGGACCCGGGGTTAGCGTATGTAATTCCGGTCACAATGCAATCACATGGAGAGCCGAGAGCCGTACCCACTTGTCTAAGCAGACAAGGCCAAGCACAGATCACTCTCGGTAAGCATCGAACGTGAGGGGCATCGCATCCAGGCCGGATGATCAACTGAAATGGGTCCTCATCGTCCGCTCACAAGTCTAAATGCTTATGGGTGGTGGATCCCATACTCATAGACAAGTCACCTCATCCATGTTATCGATTGAATCATAACCCTTACATAGACTTACTCCAGCCCGATCACTTAGTCGGGATCTCGGGCGGGCTCAATCATACAACAAAGTGTGCCACGTGACAGAGTCACGAGCAATCGCATCGCGATGCCCCAAGCTGCGCACATCTAAGGGCCACTTGGTGTATAAAAGACCGCCGCTCAAGAACACAACTAAGCTATCGAACCCCACACTAAGACATGCATGTTATAATCATACACGCAACATACATGTCCAGTGTAAACAACAGCTAATCACAACATGAACTCTACAAACTCACAGTCTTTATAACTTCTGCTAAACAGAGCAGACATAGTAGTTGTATTACAAGCAGAGATCACATAAATGTGATCCAACATTACATCAAGCATCAACGGAAGAAAATTATGTCTTAGTAAAGACAAGGTTAACAAATGGCTTAAGAAGCCTGAAAGAAAAATACAATGACCCTCCAAAGGGCACAGGCTGCTGTCTGGAACAATACGACCTGGTCCACGTCGAGCTCGAGGTAGAGGCCACCATCAGGGTCAGTGGTCTCGTCTCTAAAACATAGAATAAGCAAACGTGAGTACAAAGTCGTACTCAGCAAGACTTACATAGGAACTAAACTACTCATGCACATGTATCAAGGCAAAGGGAGGTGGGGTTTCACTTGCAGAAGTGCCAACTTTGACTTGGCTAGTCCTGTACTACGAATACCAGAATGAGGTAAGGAGCGTACACGAGTCCAAGTATCAGATCTCCAACCAATACACCACTATGGTTACTTCCTCGACTTCCCCACGAGGAAGCACGCCATAGCACTCACACTTATCTTGACAAGTTTTAAGAGTAACTGTTCAAGTTGTCTATGATCAAGTAAAGGTCTCCAAGTAGTCCATAACCGCGGACACGGCTATTCGAATAGTTCATTAAACTTGTAGGGGTGTACTGCTACACACACGCCTCATCATTTACCGCCTGGGGATGGACCCTTCAAGTGAGTACCGGCGAGGATGCTGCCACGACACTTCACTCACGACACCATCTTTAGTCGTAGGGAGTCGCCTATTTGAGTTGGGACCACAATCGGAATCCGGCCGATTTTTCTGATGCGGACTCAAACGTTGTGTGACCGCCATCAAGCTCAACTCGATCATGATCACTTGATTCAACGTGCCCACAACCTACGCCAACCACTTACCTTGGTTCCACCTGCTTGAGATCGTTAAAGGGCGAACTACTTGCGACTCCTGGACTGGTCCGGGGTGAGGTACTAGGCCGAGAGGGGCCAGTGAGCCCAACGTGTGTGGTCGTACTCTTAGTCTTGGATAACAACACAAGAACTCGGGCCTAAGGCAGTGTTCAACGATACAACCCACTGTGTACTCCTACACAACCTCTCATCGTTCACCTTTGTTTAGGGTAGATTCACCAACATGTTACCACCATCATTCACATGATCACTACCATCCCGACTCACAACAAAGTAGCCTCAGGTAACAACTCTAAGCATGCAATAAGCTGTAACAGTTGCAGGGGCCACAAGATAACAACCAACTCCTACATCTGCTAGGATTGTGGTTTTCTTACTACTATGAAAAAATGATAGGTCATGCAAAGGAATAGGTTGAACTAGCGGTAGAACGTATCATGGTGACATCCTAAACATGAATTTGCGAGAATGAGAAGGAACTGGGATTTTATCGACATGATCAAAGAGGGGGTGCTTGCCTTGCTGACGATCACGATGTAACACTCTTCTGACGTGAGGTTGAACTCGTCTCCGAGATCAACTCTACCGAGAAGAAGCAATGACCGAAGCACTGAAAGTAAAGCACATTCAAGATAATACAATGCACAAGCAATATGCAAAACATAGCATGGCAAGGTACTGATGTGACCTATGTTTGAATTGCCACATTTTAATTGAAGTTGATTTGAAAAGTGAATTCAAATTCAAACTCCAAATGTATTCAATAGGTCCAAGTTGCATTTGCTAAAGTTTGTTCATTGGAAACCAAGTGTTCATGTATGTGAAATGCTTCTGAAGTGTAGGTGATGTGTATTGCAATGCATTGGTTCAAGTTAGAATGATTATAGTAATTTATTTGATTTAATACAAAAGAGCCAAATAGAAAAATGCTACTGATCAATTTTTAAGATCAACTCCAACATAGCTGAAATTTGGAAATTTGGATAGAGGATTTTCTCCTGATCATTTTTCATATATTACACTTTGAATTTGGAGTTATAGTTTAAAAGATATTCAATTTCAAAGTTTGGGGTATTTTCTGGAATTTACTGATTAAATTAAATGATTTTGTATTTACTGCGCCAGCACTGCATCATGCTAACGTCAGGGGGTTTGACCAGTCAACTGACAAGGCGGCCCCACCTGTCAGCCTCACTGGGTTAGTTAGCTCTCTGTTAAATAAAACACTGATTAGATTATGGCCTAGGGCCCACAGTCAGAGAGAGAAGGGGGGGGGATTAGGAGCTGGTTTAAGGCCTAATGGCCTCGGCTTGATGCCGGTGGCCTCTGGCCACGGCGGCGACTCGCCGGAGTTGGCTGGAGGGCACGGGAGAGGGGCTGAGGAGCACTGGAATATGCTTCGCGGGCTTCCGCATCCAACGGAGCAAGCAGGGGGTCAAGGGGGCGCTCGGGGTCACGTCCACGACGACGAAGGCGGCGGCTT
Source organism: Bromus sterilis (assembly GCA_950022295.1). Taxonomy (NCBI): domain Eukaryota; kingdom Viridiplantae; phylum Streptophyta; class Magnoliopsida; order Poales; family Poaceae; genus Bromus; species Bromus sterilis. Next base: position 108,528,396 of record OX465596.1, on the reverse strand, counting down.
AAGGTCCTGGTCATGGCAAAAAGCGGCAGGGGGCACGAGAAGAAGCACGGCTGGGGGGAAACGAAGCTTAGAGCTCACCCGGTTCCAATGGTGGCCACGGCGGGGTCGAAGGAGGCCCGGCGGAGACGAATTGGAGCTCGAGCTCCTCGGCGGCCGGCGGGGAAGTGGCGATGCGGGCGTCGTCCCTGGGGCGCCTCGGCTTCGATTGGACCTGCAGCTCGAAGGACAAGTCGCCGAGGAAGCTTCTGGACAAGGTGGCGGCGTGGGAGGAGGTCGGTGGCCACGCGCGGGCACGACGGCGGCGAGCCAAGCTCTCGGGTGTGCGCGCGACTTCGGCGAGAGAGGGAGAGGAACGAACCAGCGAGGGGGGGAAGATGGCCTGGAGCCTTCCAGGCGTCCACGACTACAGAAGACGACGAGGGGGGAGAGGGGGAAAGCAGGAGGTGGTACGGCGTGGGCATGCTCGCCACGGCGGCGAGCTGCCTGCCTGGCCAAGGGTAGAAGACGACCCTGCCCCTGGTGGGCTGGGCCGGCTTCTAGCCAGGCTGGACCAGGTAAGGTGGGCTCTGCCCTTTTCTTTTGTTTTCTTTTTATTTCTTTCTGTTATTTTTGTTTTGCCCTAAAAATAAATAGCCAGGGCATTTTATAAAATCCCCAATTATTTTTATAAAACCTAGGTGACTCTATAGAAGTCAACCCCAAGTTTTGGGAATTTTTGAAATTCAAATTATTTGAATCTCAATTCAAATAGGCATTTGATTTAATTTCCAAGCCACTATTTGGATTTTTGAAAAATCTATGAGCATGGGATTAATCCCAAATCACTTTTAAAATGATCACACTCATTTTTAGGATTTTCAACACATCCAAAAGAATTTTGGAAAAAGATTTATTTCTGGCCTGTTTATTTAATTTATTTAGGGCTTTTCTTTTCCCCAATTCTTTTTCTTTTGCAATTTTTTTTTCATGATGCAAAAAATGCAAGCTTAGAAAGCACAAAACTAAATTAGGGTTCTGACAACTCGCCCCCACTCAAAATAATCTCGTCCAGAGATTCAGAAGTCGTCGGGAAGAGGGTGGGGTACTCAGCTCGTAGACGATCCTCTCATTCCCAGGTGGCTTCTTCCTCTGAATGATGTGACCACTGCACTTTGAGGAATCTGATCTTCTGACCTCTGGTGCTACGCTCGGCTTCATCATGAATACGAACATGGTACTCTCGATATGAAAGATTATCTTGGAGATCAAGCATTCCGTGGTCTACTTCGCGGATGGGGTCCTTGAAGCAACGCCTGAGTTGAGAGACGTGGAAGACATCATGAACCTGGGAGAGGTGAGGGGGTAGTTCCAATTGGTAGGCAACTTCTCCACGTTTGGCGAGAATGCGAAAGGGACCAATGTAACGTGGGGCCAACTTGCCTTTGATACCGAAGCGATGGGTACCCTTCAGAGGAGTAACCCGAAGGTAAGGTTTCTCATCCAGATTATAGCTTTCTTCCCTATGATGAAGATCATAATAGCTTTTCTGACGAGACTGGGCTGTCTTCAATTTCTCACAAACAATGCGAACTTGCTCTTCTGCGTCCTGAATCAAATCCGGTCCAAACAATTGTCTTTCACCGGTTTCTGACCAGTTTAGGGGTGTTCGACATTTCCGTCCATAGAGAAATTCAAAAGGAGCCATGCCCAAGCTATATTGGTAGCTATTGTTATACGCAAATTCGGCAAAAGGAAGAGAATTCTCCCATTTCTTTCCGAAAGAGATAACACAAGATGTGAGCATGTCTTCGAGAATTTGATTTACCCTTTCTACTTGACCACTGGACTGCGGGTGGTAAGCGGTGCTAAAGGAGAGGTGGGTTCCCATAGCATTCTGGAAACTTTCCCAAAATCGAGAAGTGAAAAGACTACCACGGTCTGAATTGATTTCCAAAGAAACACCGTGAAGTGACACGATTCGGGAGACATACAAGTCCTCTAACTGGCTAGCAGTTATGGACTCGCGAACAGGAAGGAAGTGGGCAACTTTGGAAAGTCTATCTATGACAACGAAGATGGCATCATTTCCTTTCTGGGTTTTTGGAAAGCCAGTGATGAAATCCATACTGACTTTATACCATTTCCACTCAGGGATAGGCAAATGTCTAAGAGTACCAGCAGGTCTTTGATGTTCTGCCTTAACGCGACGACAAACATCACATTCAGCAATGAACTGAGCAATTTCTCTCTTGATCCTAGTCCACCAAAACCTCTAGCGTAGATCTCGGTACATTTTTGTGCTACTGGGATGAATGGAGAGGGGTGTATCATGGGCTTCTTTGAGGATGAGTTGCCTTAGTTCCCTATTCTTAGGTACTACCAAACGATTTCCAAAGAATATCGTTCCTTTACTATCTGTGGAGAAACATTTAGCAACTCCGCTAGCAATGTTCTCCTTGATCCGGCGAACACCTCGTGCACGCTTATGGGCAACTATGATTTGATCCTCAAGGGTTGGTTTCGCCACCAAGTTGAAAAGATCCACGAGGAACAATCTCGAGATTGAGCTTTCGAAATTCCTCATGAAGAAGTGGTTGATACTGTTGTAATATGAGGTTGTTACAATATGACTTACGACTTAGTGCATCAGCCATGACACTTGCTTTGACTGGGGTGTATGAAATTCCTAAGTCATAATCTTTTATCAACTCAATCCAACGTCTTTGCCTAAGATTAAGATCTGGCTGGGTGAATATGTATTTGAGGATTTGGTGGTCGGAATAGATCTCGCAATGATTACCAAGGAGGTAATGTCGCCAAGTTGTCAGGGCATGAACTACGGCAGCGAGTTCAAGATCATGGGTAAGATAGTTCCGTTCATGTGGCTGCAACTGGCGTGAAGCATAAGCTACCACATGTCGATCTTGCATAAGTATGCATCCTAACCCTTGCCGTGAAGCATCACAAAAGATCTCGAAATCCTTTTTGGTGTCTGGAGGCACAAGTACGGGTGCAGAAGTCAACCTTCTTTTTAGCTCTTGAAAGCTTTCCTCGCACTTGGGGGTCCATTCGAATTTCTTATCTTTCTTGAGGAGTTCAGTAAGAGGCTTTGCAACTTTAGAAAAGTTCTCGACGAAGCGGAGGCAATAGCTTGCTAAGCCAAGAAAACTCCTAACTTTCTTAACCGATTTAGGTGGAGTCCAGTCAAGGACGGCCTGAACTCTCTCGGGATTGACAGCAATGCCTTTTGCAGAAATCACGTGGCCTAAATAGGTCACTTCTGGTAGCCAGAATTCACACTTGGAGAACTTGGCATATAGGCGATTCTCTCTAAGTTTCATCAATACCAGCCTAAGATGTTCTGCGTGATCTTCTTCATTCTTCAAGTAGATGAGAATGTCATCAAGATAAACTACAACAAAGTTATCTAGGTACTCCATGAAGATCGAATTCATCAAGCGCGAGAATGTGGCGGGGGCATTGGTTAAACCGAAGGACATGACAGTGTACTCATAAAGACCATAACGAGTAGTAAAAGCCGTTTTGGGAATGTCCTCGTTTCTGATTTTGATTTGATGATAGCCTAATCTCAAATCCATCTTGGAGAAGACAGAGGATCCTGCAAGTTGATCATAAAGATCATTGATCCTGGGAAGTGGGTACATGTTCTTTATCATCGCTAGATTTAGCGGGCGATAGTCTACGCACATCCTTTCTGTTCCATCTTTCTTCGTTACGAACAGAACGGGGCAACCCCATGGCGATGAGCTAGGGCGGATGAAGCCTTTTGCCAACGAAGCTTCAAGTTGGATTTTGAGCTCAGCTAACTCATGTGGGGCCATTGTATATGGGCGTCTGGATATTGGGGCGGTTCCTGGGATAAGATCTACAACAAACTCTACAGATTTGTCAGGTGGTATTCCTGGCAGCTCTTCTGGAAAGACATCCGGGAAGTCACGAACCACCGGAATATCTTCAAGGTCTGGAAGAGGAAGCACATTCAAATAATGCACCTGGGTTTTAGAGCTTGGTGAGGTGTACTTGATTGTCTGGCCTGATGGATGGGTTAGTTTCACTGACTTGGCTTTGCAATCAAGGACATCATTCTGTCTTGATAACCAATCCATACCTAAGATCACATCAATGTCTGAAGACTTGAGGGCTATAAGTGAGGCAAGGAATACTAAACCCTCAATAGCAACTTCATTTTCATTACTCACCATGGTGGTGTGCCATCTAGATCCAGTGGCTTGCACAACTAAGGGGGTGGATAACATTGAAAAAGAGATGTCATGTGACAGTGCAAAATCCTGGGATATGAATGAGTGAGATGCTCCTGGGTCAAACAGAACTGAAGCTGGGGTGGAATTGACAGGAAGGGTTCCAAGTACAACTTCGGTTGACTTGTGGGAATCTAGAATTGATACATGATTCACATAACCATATTCATAGGAAGGAGGCTTGACATTGGAAGTTTTGGGTGGTGGCTTGCCACGACGAAAGGCTTGCTTTGGATTAGGTGTGGTGGCTACATGATTTATGGGACACTCTCGAACATTGTGGCCTGATTGTCCACATTGGAAGCAAACACCACGTGGAATGAAAGGATCATGAGCACTTGATTGTCCAACAAAATTCCAAGGAGGAAGATTGGGTTGAGGTGGACGATATATGGTGGTTGGTGGTCTAGAAGCACTTACAGCATGACTGACGTCACTGAAGGGAATCCATACACATCGTTTTCGAGAAACTGGGCCAGAAGATTGTGCAAACTCACGATCACGCTTGCGAGACTCTTCATACAACTCATTTCCATACTCGGCCTTGAAGGATTTGTCGACCAAGTCCCTGAAGTTGACGAACTCGTGAAGGTTCAGGTCATGACGAAGGACGGGGCTAAGTCCCTTGCGGAACCTTGCTTGTTTCTTGGCATCGGTGGATACTTCTTCTTGGGCATAACGTGCTAGACGAGTGAACTCAGTCCGATACTCATGAACAGACATCTTCCCTTGGGTCAGATTGCAAAATTCTTCTCTCTTGTGCTGCATTAGCTGATCCGGAATATGATATCCTCGGAAGTCATCACAGAACTCTTGCCCAAGTCACCACGTGACCTACTGGTTGCATTGCTACGAAGTTCTCCCACCATTGAAGAGCAGCACCTTCCAGAAAGTATACCGCGAATAGCACACGATCACTTGGAGCAACATTGGTTGTATCAAGCTTACGCTCGAGGGAACGAAGCCAATCATCGGCATCAAGGGGCTCGAAAGAACATAGGAATACGGGCGGGTTGAGGAGAATGAAGTCCTAGATGGTAACAACACTATGACGCTGACGAGAAGTGTTCTGCTCAATGCGCTCGAGAAGACGTGTCTGATCACGACGATTCTGTTCAGCCTCCATCATGATTTCTGCCATTGAGGTTGGTGGTGGAGGTTCTTCATCGTCTATGTTACTGGAACTAGGATCAACACCTTGATTTGCACCTGACATTCTGTGTGATAAGAATCAACAATCAGAATAGGATTTAGGACACAATTCCATGCTAAGATAGAAGGCTATAATGCAATAGCATCAAAGCCACAAACGGACAGCATAACGGTTGTACCGGGATGGAAATTGAGACAACCAGCAAGATAACGGACATCACTTCCCTAAGAACACTATGGAATGATGACTCTGGTAGACCACAACACTCCTACAGCTACAAAGAAGCAATCAACGAGATGTCCTAGTAAAGACATAGATGAGCCTAGTCCTATCTTCCCGTAGAATAAGATGAGGATGACTCAGAACTCAAATCGATGAGGATAAGGAGAAAAAAGAAGTCTTACGTTGTTCCCTTATACCCAAAGTAACTATATAACTATAGAATGCTAGACTCGACATCGTCCAAGGGTTTGATAATCCTACAGGCAGTCCTGCTCTGATACCAAGTCTGTCGGGACCCGGGGTTAGCGTATGTAATTCCGGTCACAATGCAATCACATGGAGAGCCGAGAGACGTACCCACTTGTCTAAGCAGACAAGGCCAAGCACATATCACTCTCGGTAAGTATCGAACCTGAGGGGCATCCCATCTAGGCCGGATGATCAACTGAAATGGGTCCTCATCGTCCGCTCACAAGTCTAAATGCTTATGGGTGGTGAATCCCATACTCATAGACAAGTCGCCTCATCCATGTTATCGATTGAATCATAACCCTTACATAGACTTACTCTAGCCCGATCACTTAGTAGGGATCTCGGGCGGGCTCAATCATACAACGAAGTGTGCCACGTGACAGAGTCACGAGCAATCGCATCGCGATGCCCCAAGCTGCGCACATCTAAGGGCCACTTGGTGTATAAAAGACCGCCGGCAAGAACACAACTAAGCTATCGAACCCCACACTAAGACATGCATGTTATAATCATACACACAACATACATGTCCAGTGTAAACAACAGGTAATCACAACATGAACTCTACAAACTCATAGTCTTTATAACTTCTGCTAAACAGAGCAGCCATAGTAGTTGTATTACAAGCAGAGATCACATGAATGTGATCCAACATTACATCAAGCATCAACGGAAGAAAATTATGTCTTAGTAAAGACAAGGTTAACAAATGGCTTAAGAAGCCTGAAAGAAAAATACAACGACCCTCCAAAGGGCACATGCTGCTGTCTGGAACTATACGACCTGGTCCACGTCGAGCTCGAGGTAGAGGCCACCATCAGGGTCAGTGGTCTCGTCTCTAAAACATAGAATAAGAAAACGTGAGTACAAAGTCGTACTCAGCACGACTTACATAGGAACTAAACTACTCATGCACATGTATCAAGGCAAAGGGAGGTGGGGTTTCACTTGCAGAAGTGCCATCTTTGACTTGGCTAGTCCTGTACTACGAATACCAGAATGAGGTAAGGAGCGTACACGAGTCCAAGTATCAGATCTCCAACCAATACACCACTATGGTTACTTCCTCGACTTCCCCACGAGGAAGCACGCCATAGCACTCACACTTATCTTGACAGGTTTTAAGAGTAACTGTTCAAGTTGTCTATGATCAAGTAAAGGTCTCCAAGTAGTCCATAACCGCGGACACGGCTATTCGAATAGTTAATTAACCCTGCAGGGGTGTACTGCTACACACACGCCTCATCATTTACCGCCTGGGGATGGACCCTTCAAGTGAGTACTGGCGAGGATGCTGCCACGACACTTCACTCACGGCACCATCTTTAGTCCTAAGGAGTCGCCTATTTGAGTTGGGACCACAATCGGAATCTGGCCGATTTTTCCGATGCGAACTCAAACGTTGTGTGACCGCCATCAAGCTCAACTCGATCATGATCACTTGATTCAACGTGCCCACAACCTACGCCAACCACTTACCTTGGTTCCACCTGCTTGAGATCGTTAAAGGGCGAACTACTTGCGACTCCTGGACTGGTCCGGGGTGAGGTACTAGGCCGAGAGGGGCCAGTGAGCCCAATGTGTGGTCGTACTCTTAGTCTTGGATAACAACACAAGAACTCGGGCCTAAGGCAGTGTTCAACGAGACAACCCACTGTGTACTCCTACACAACCTCTCATTGTTCAACTTTGTTTAGGGTAGATTCACCAACACGTTACCACCATCATTCACATGATCACTACCATCCCGACTCACAACAAAGTAGCCTCAGGTAACAACTCTAAGCATGCAATAAGCTGTAACAGTTGCAGGGGCCACAAGATAACAACCAACTCCGACATCTGCTAGGATTGTGGTTTGCTTACTACTGTGACAAAATGATAGGTCATGCAAAGGAATAGGTTGAACTAGCGGTAGAACGTATCATGGTGACATCCTAAACATGCATTTGCGAGAATGAGAGGGAACTGGGATTTTATCGACATGATCAAAGAGGGGGTGCTTGCCTTGCTGACGATCACGATGTAACACTCTTCTGACGTGAGGTTGAACTCGTCTCCGAGATCAACTCTACCGAGAAGAAGCAATGACCGAAGCACTGAAAGTAAAGCACATTCAAGATAATACAATGCACAAGCAATATGCAAAACATAGCATGGCAAGGTACTGATGTGACCTATGTTTGAATTGCCACATTTTAATTGAAGTTGATTTGAAAAGTGAATTCAAATTCAAACTCCAAATGTATTCAATTGGTCCAAGTTTCATTTGCTAAAGTTTGTTCATTGGAAACCAAGTGTTCATGTATGTGAAATGCTTCTGAAGTGTAGGTGATGTGTATTGCAATGCATTGGTTCAAGTTAGAATGATTATAGTAATTTATTTGATTTAATACAAAAGAGCCAAATAGCAAAATGCTACTGATCAATTTTTAAGATCAACTCCAACATAGCTGAAAGTTGGAAATTTGGATAGAGGATTTTGTCTTGATCATTTTTCATATATTACACTTTGAATTTGGAGTTATAGTTTAAAAGATATTCAATTTCAAAGTTTGGGGTATTTTCTGGAATTTACTAATTAAATTAAATGATTTTGTATTTACTGCGCCAGCACTGCATCATGCTGACGTCAGGGGGTTTGACAAGTCAACTGACAAGGCGGCCCCACCTGTCAGCCTCACTGGGTTAGTTAGCTCTCTGTTAAATAAAACACTGATTAGATTATGGCCTAGGGCCCACACACTACTAGGGAATAGCCTTATGGTGGCGCACTGTTTTTGAGTTTAGTGGCGCATTAGGGATGCGCCACTAACTACAAGCCACTAATAAGGGCTTAGAGGTGGCGCATTCTGGATGCGCCACCCCTAAGGCCCTTAAGAGTGGCGCATCCCAGAATGCGCCACCTATAAGCTCTTAGGGGTGGCACATTCTGTTATGCGCCACGTCTAAGGGCCTTAGGGGTGGCGCATTCACAGTGCGCCACTAAATCCTGAAAATATGCGCCACTAAATAATTACAGAAAACAAAAAAAAAAGAATTACAGAAAATAATAAAAGCATTACAGATATTTTTATTATATTACAGAAATGCAAAATACAATGTAAAAATGAGGCCAACAATTATTGATACAAAATAATTGCATTATAATTTTTATTACAAGATTCACAAGATTACATCCATCACAAAATTACAATGAGTCCAACAATTATTGAAAACCGAAAGCTACTTTCGTCATCATATCTTGTTTGCTCGTCAACCTGCACAAAACAAAGCTTTAGAGGTCACATCCATATGAATCATACCAAAGGAGAACAAAGCAATCTAGCATCTATTCTTATCAACAACTTAAAGCAAGTTGATCAATGGTGAGAAGCATGCACATATGCATAAAAATGCATATGTAGTGACCTTTATACACAAAGAGCACCAAGAGTATTTGACACTACCATCTACTACACAAAGAGTACATCCAAATTACATACAAAATACAGAAAGAGTACATTCAATTGTTCTGACTCGGCTCGGGGAATGGGCGGAATCCTTCTTTCTTCATGAAAGGCCTTGTGTCACGCAGGGCCTTTAGGCGGACTTCTATCTCCCCATTGGATGGTGCAATGTTGGAGTGGAAGATCGCCCCCTTCATTTGTACTTCATGACGGATGATAGTCACCATCTGCGCTTGAATGTGAAAGAACTCCTCCTTCAGATTTGCATCGGCGATTTCCGCCTTCCTTTCGGCCCACGCTCTGAGATGACTTGGCAACGTAAGGTTGCGTTGTTCCTGTACAATCTCCCTCATGTGATGAAGGGCGTAGTACGCATCCCTCACACTGCCAGCCGGCTGCTTGACGCACGGGAACTGCGTTACGTGGTTGAACACGTTCACGCCAGGCTGATTTTTCCTGAACTTGTGCTTCATGATCTTGCCTCCGGCTTTTATGTAGCCGACGAGAGCATCATCCAAAACTCTCATGATATACTTGTAATCTTTCTTCTTCACACTCCCCGAGTCTAAATACACGGCATGCGAGTGTTGCGGTGAAAAGCAGATGAGCACGCAGTCTTGATCCTCATTGCATAATTAAAATAATCCAAAAGGAATGTTGGAATAGGACAGTGGAAAGCTAAGAAAGCATATATGCTACGGAGGCGAGCGAATGACTTACTTGGGAGAGTATGTCATAAGAAATGAATCCTTGTCGGCATTCTGTAGCATGAAGTCTGTGATGTACCCCGCCGCGAGAGCCGCGTCCCCGTCGTCCATCAAGATGCTTTCACGCATGTAGAAGGGGTCCAATATCGCGACGCTCGGGGTCTTATCTCTTCTGATACTCATAGAAAGGCTGAGCGAGAACATACGCATAAGGCTATGGTCCAGCCGCTTGAGATGGTACAAATTGAAGATCTCCGAAAATCGCAGGATTATCATATCCGCGGGGATAGTGTTGATGAAGCCCATGTTGAGTGGCACCTTGGCCATGAAAACCGGGTACGAGGGATTCTCTTCTCGAAGAAGAATCTTCTCTAATGCCATAATACTATGATGCACACTCTGCATATCCGAAGTTGCAAGGTCCAGCATGTCCTTAGGTAGCATCGCCCTACCAGCCACATGGATTTCAAACGAGAGATCCTTGGGTCTTGGTGGCCCGTCCTGAGCCCGGATCGGCATCGAAGGTTGGCTACTAGAAGTGATGCTCTTCTTTCTTTTCCGTCCCTTCTTATTTTCTGATTTTGAGCAGTCACCGGCCTTTATCTGCTCAGTGGCCGCCTTATGGAGTGTGGATGGGCTGAGTATAGATCTTGTGGCATTTGCTTGAGGCTCCGTGAAGGCGCAAGCTGCTGGAGACATGTCCTGAGAAGCAGCAAAGAGACGCGTGGAGCAAGCAGTTTCGCCGCAGGATCAGCTGGACCGCGAGATTCCTCGTCATGCTGATAGGCTCCTTCAGCAGGAGGCATGAATAACTCATCAGCATCATACAAAGTATTGATGAACTGGTCGGCGCTGATATCATCATCAAGATCATCGTCTTCTTGTTGTGCGCCGATGGGATCATGTGGCGCCGACACGATGACTAGCGGTGTTGTCCTAGGTGTGGTGCCTCTTTCCCCCGTCATTAAACGCATTTGGCTCTTCGGCCATAGGCATATTTGGTTGAAACAGTCACTGAGGACTGCCGGCTCGTCCTCATCGTATCCGGGGGGGGGGGGGGGGGGGGTTGAATGGGAGGTTCAACTCTCTCGTAGCCCAAAATCACGAGAGAGATTTGAACCCTATGCATCTCCGGTGCCATCGGCATATTGTGCATGATTCGATTTTGTTGTTGAATGATTTTACCTTTGGCAACATCCTTCAACTCGCCGTCCACGACTTTTAATAGAATGCATGGAGTGTCCTCCTGCGAAAGAGATATATATATATATGCATGTACGGCATCAGAGAGATTCCACTAAAAAAGGCAAGGAGATGAAGTCCTCGTTTGAGTTGTAGACGCTTATAGTTACCTTGAGGGCGTCGAGGTCGGCTAGTGAAGAGACCCCGCCGTCAGAGACCCCGCCGATGACGGCGGGCATGCAAGAGACGAAGGGCGCGCTGCCTCCCGTGGCGTCGGTCGCCCTATTTGCGCTGCCGCCGGGTGCATTATTGTTATGCCCCGGTTGCTCAATCATGGCCGGAGGAGTTACCATCACGTCCGGCGTCGCCGCCGCGGTGTTGGCGGCCGGAGTCACCAATACGCCGGGAGTCGGTGCGGGAGCCACCACTACGGCCGGAGTCAGGACTGCAGGCGCCGCGGGGCCCGAGTTGCTGCCGACCATGCTGGGGACTGGTATGGGCCCTTGTCCACCACACGCTTGCCAATTCGCGAGCAACTGCATCATATCTGGAAGGAGAGCGTTCATCGTCTTCGCCACTTCGTCCTGGACAAGCTGCAGAAGCATGTTCACCTTCTCCTCCAGTCCACGAACATAAGCGGCATCTTCTTCGGTCCTTCTCGCCTTGCGCCCCCTCGAACCGGACTGCTCCGCCGATTTTCCATAATATTCGGACCAATTTAGGTCCGCACCAAAGCCGACCACACGGCCGGCTGACGATGGCTTCGCCGTCACGTCATCAACCTTCTTGACCTTGTTCAACGCCCTGTTAAAGGCATTGTCCCACGGGCCGACCGGCTTAACTGACGACTCCTGCGATGGGGCGATTTTCATTTCCGCTTGCTGCAAAAAGAATGTGAAACGTTAAGAAATTGTGAAATTCACTCGAGAATTCAATCGACAAGGTCGCGTGGTAAACTACTTACCACGGCAGTCGTAAACTCCTGAATCTTAGGATCGATAATTATTTTCGAGGTTGCTTTGTCCTTATAGCTCCGGGCCCTCACAAAGAATTCGGTCTGCGGATCATATTTGTATTGCTGGAAGGGGTTAGGTATGCCCGCAGCGGCGTACTCGGTATCCTCCTTGTCCCATTTAGACTTGGAACTTTTGTAACCACCGGCTCCGAGACGGTGGTTACCTATGACCTGCGACCGCATGGCCTTGCCCTTTGCACTCGCGTCCTTGGCTTGCTCGGACTCACACCTAGCCTTGAAAAGGTTGTAGGTAGCTTCATCGATCAACGACTCTTTCTCCTTGAGCTCCTCCCAAGTTTTGTTCTTTTCAAAAATTTCCCTCTTCACCTGGGTTTTCCAACTGGACAAGGCCTTGCTCATCTTCCTGAGGGCCCATGTGTTTACTTTGTTCCCCCTGAAACTTGTATCGTCCGTGCAGCTTGTTGATAAGAAGCTGACAATAATGAATATTCTCACGATTCCTGAGGTTAATCATGGTGATCGGCACGGTGTTGCGGAGGATCGCCGCGACTTGACGGCCGTACCCTTCCGAAAAACGTTCGGGCTCTTTAGGAATCCCGACGGCGGTCACAACAGTAAACTCTTGCCTGATGACGCCGACCTTGGTTGGTTTCCGATTCCTCTTCTTCGACTGGGTACCATTTGTGTTGGAGCCACCGGTCCCATCATCCTCGCCGATGTTCCTCTCGCTGTCTGTCGTACCGGCCTCCTCCTCTAGGTCATCATCCGATGAGTCGGACTCCGACTCTATCTCCTCCTCATACTCCTCCTCGCCCGGAGGTACTTCCTCTTCTCTCTGCTCCTCGACCTCCTCCTGGGAGTATTCCCAAAATTGCTTCCTTTTTTCTCCCGGCTGAGAAGAAGGACCGGCGTCGGCTCCGGTCGACATGTTTGCACTAGTACAATATTAAGAATGCAACTATTTAATTAATTAGCACAATAAATAAATGCAAATACTCTCATGTTAAGAAAAATAGAAAAGGTCATGCACGAATTCACGGAAAAATTCGGCATGACCTTTGCTCTTTTTCTTAACATGAGAGTGCCCCATTCTCAACCGAAACGGAAGTTAATCAACATTTCGGTAGAAAGGGGATAATAATTTGTACCTGCACAAAACAAATGCCTACATGTAGGCACAACAATGCACAAAAATAGATATTCAAACAGTAGATATTCAAGAAACATATATATAGGTAAATTTCATATGATAAAAAATGCATTGCAAATTCTGTATACTTGGAAATGGAAAAAAAATGAGATTGACTAAAACAGCGGACAAACACGATGAGATAAACATAACCTCATTTCTTATTTTGTCACCATCCCCAAAGCCATGAAGCTCCACAAGAACAAAAGAGTATGATATATTGTGATCTGTTTTGCAATATATAGGAGGCTAGTACTAAAGTGCAGAAATTTTGAGTGTTTTAATTGTAACATGATGTTCAATGCTGCTCCACTGTCCTAGCTCTTGCAAGACTCATAACACTTTCAAAATTATTTGTCCAACAATTTAATATGTAGGATATTGCTCTTGCATGTCTCTTGCAGTTAATGTCTTATTAACAACATCATTCACACCCACATGATTTTATTTCAAGAGGGATGGAGTAACATCTATGCTATGACTAGTGCTAACATTTCAAAAGGTGCAAGTGTGTTCTGCATTTAGCAGATCAATTGCTCTATATGCATCCAGAAAGTGCTTAGTTTGGGCCCAAAAAAATGGCTTTTTTTATATGCATCCAGAAATGGCTTGTTCTATATGCATCAAATCAAATAAAAATGACTATAATTGAGCAGCAGCAGCAGGACCTAATTCAGCAGCCGAAATTTTCAATAGCTCTCCCTCTATCTATCTTAAAAAGTGACCCTAAGAAATTTTTCAAATCAAAATTTGTACAAATCAAATCAAATCAAAATTTGTATTTTATTTATACTAGCAATTGTACATGGCACATAACCAATTTCACTAAGAAATTATACAAAACAGTGAGCCTAAGCAATTATACAAATCAAATTAAAACAGTGACCCTAAGAAATTATACAAAACAGTGACCATGGCCGTCGTCGAAAGCCAGCAAGGGGAGTGAGGTGGTACCTGGCGGTGGAGGGGCGTCGCCTAGGTCGCCGTGGAGGGGTCGGGGCGGCTCCGGTGAACAGCGGGGGCGGGGGCGGGGGCGTCTGCGGTGGAGGCAGTCGGCGAGGAGAGGGGGGACTCCGGTGGCGCGAGGCGGTGGCGCGAGGGGGCTCCGGTGCGGCGAGGGGCTCCGATGCGGCGGCGCTAGGGCTCCGGTGCGGCGAGGAATGGGGAATGGGACGAGCGAATGGAGAATGGGCACGGGAAAGGGGAGGGGCCCGATGAAGGTTAAGGCTTAGGGGTGGCGCATTTCGCCAGAATGCACCACCAACAGGTTTCTTACGCGTGGCGCATCTCGGCAAAATGCGCCACGCATAAGGAACCTGTTGGTGGCGCATTCTGGCAAAATGCGCCACCCCTAAGAGAACTTAGTGGCGCATTTCAGCAATATGCGCCACTCCTAAGCCTTTTTTATTTTTAATTAAAGTTTAAAAAATTATTTATTAATTAATTAAAGTGAAACCATTTAAAAATATTAAATATGGATTACATTTTTTTGTAAAAGTGGTCAAACTTTATTAAGATTGACTTTGACCAAATCTTATATGCGGAGTAAAAAGAAACGGAGGGAGTACTTCGATTGTGATCATATTGATCCACGTACCATGCCTTAACCGTGTCGTCGCCGAACCAATTCCACAAACACAAGGTGTAGCGGCATTTGGAAACATAAGATTGTGATCATCAATTACAAAGTGCATATTAAATCCATGCATACACAAAGTGATCATGAATTACAAAATATTTTACTTAAATTTGGAGCTAGCTATCTAGCTATCGTTTCCTCACAATCTTCTTCTTGCCCTTCTTTGTCGTGGTTGAATAATTTAGGCCCGGGACGCCTTCACTTTTCCTCTTGAACGGGAGGAGACCTTTCTTCAGTAGGGTTGTGGTGTATGTATCCTGAGCGGCGTAGTCATCCTCCATCTTCGGGTCACCGTACTTGTCAAAGTCTTGCTCGTTGGCGACTCCATCCATTCCGATGATGTTTCTTTTGCCTCTCCTCACTACAACACGGCTCGGCTTTGATGGGTCGGTAATGAAGAAGCATTGGTCCACTTGGCTAGCCAGTACCCATGGCTC
This sequence comes from Bromus sterilis, assembly GCA_950022295.1. Lineage (NCBI taxonomy): Eukaryota > Viridiplantae > Streptophyta > Magnoliopsida > Poales > Poaceae > Bromus > Bromus sterilis. The sequence goes on along the minus strand of OX465596.1, from coordinate 108,512,931 downwards.
ATTTTTCGCGGTGACGTTTGCGCCCGCAGACTTGGATTTGGATTCGGGTATAACCATGGTGGTGAAGTACCGGTCTTCTTTTACGACGCTCTTGGCCCATCTCACACGGAACATCGGCACCTTCTCTCCACAGTAGTCGAGCTCCCATATGTCCTCGATCCTTCCATAGAATCTTTCCTTGACGTCATCGGTGTAGAATATCCCCGTTACCCCTGAGTTCTGGTAATCGCAGTTATTGTCCTTTTCCTCCGTGTAAAATGTGTAGCCGTTGATATCATATGCTTGATAGGTCATCAGGTTGCGTGCGGCACCCTGTGACAAGGTGAATATCATCTTTTCGTCCTCGGAAGCGTTCCTTCGCGGGGGATTAGCACGAAGCTCCTCCCTGAACCAAGTCATGAAACCGGAGTTGTGCTCTTTGATTAGCCGTGGATCTCGGTCCGTTATCTGCAGGCCCTGGTCACTGTACTTCTTCCTGATTAAATCCTTGTGCTTTACTATCCAAGGATCGACCAGCTGGATGTGTTGTAGCGCGACTAGGCTTGCTCTTTCAAAGTCGATGTCTCGACCGTCAAAGTTGACATGCATTGCGCGGCTTCCCTCGTGGTGACCACACCCATCGGTCCTGCCAAAGTGCTTGTTGATGGCCAGACCAACAGGGTTCTCGGTGTTGAGATAATTCGTGCAAAAAGAGATGCACTCTTTGGTTAGAAAGCCCTTCTCTATGCTTGCATCTGGACGGGACCTGTTACGAACGTATTTTTTGATGTGTCGATTCATCCTTTCGAACGGCATCATGCTGCGCAGAAACGGAGGCCCGAGTTGGACGATATCCTCCACGACGTGGATCAGCAGATGCACCATAATGTCGAAGAACGCGGGCGGGAAATAGATCTCAAGCTCGCATAGTATGAGCACGATCTCCTCCTGTAGCCTTTTGAGTTGCGTAGCGCAAATCGACTTCCGGGAGATGACGTCAAAAAAGTTGCAAAGGCCAAACAACGTTTTACGGACGTGCTCGTCCATTACCCCTCGCATCGCAACCGGGAGAATCTGCGTCATCAACACGAAACTGTCGTGAGATTTCATCCCGCTGAAACGCTGCTTCGCCTCGTCTAGGTATCTGCTTATCTTCCCCGCGTAGCCGTTCGGAAATTTTACTCCTATGAGGCAGTGGATAAACCGCTTGATCTCCTCCTCGCACAGAGTGAAGCATGCCGGGGGGCAGTGATCAATACCGGTCTTCTTCTTGGTCGTCCTTTTTCGTTTGTGAGAGTTTTGCGTTTCCGTATCCTCTTGCTCCTCCGGCTCATCATCGTCGTCACTAGGGGGGGTGAAGTTCCCTCCTGATGCCCATAAATTTCAAGTCATTCCTTGCTTTTGGCCCGTCCTTGGTCTTCTCCGGCATGGTTAGCAGCGTGCCAAACAAGCTCTCGCACACGTTCTTTGTGATATGCATTAGATCAAGGCTATGAGGACTGCGGAGTAGACTCCAGTATTGCAAATCCCAGAAAACAGACCTCGCTTTCCATACCCTCATCAACGGCTGAATCTTCTTTTTTTTCTTTCCCGGCGCGGGGCACTCTTTCCAAGTTTTCAACAAGTTGTTGATTTCTTTGCCGCTCCTTCGAGCTGGGGGTGCTCGGAGCTCCTCGCTTCCATCGAACAGATGTCCCTGTTTTCTCCACGCGTGTTTCTTGGGAAGCCACCTCCGAGACCCCTGGAACACGGTTTTTGAAGATCCGGGATCTTTTGGTAGCTGGCGGTACGTTGTATCATCCATGCACCTAATGCATGCACAGAATCCTTGGACCACCTGCCCTGAGAAATATCCGTATCCGAGATAGTCGTGCACCGTCATGATCACCGCGGCTTTCATTGGGAAATATTCTTTTTCCGCGGCGTCCCACGTATTGACTCCGTCTTTCCATAACGTTTCTAGCTCCTCTTTCAACAGCTGCAGATATAGATTGAGGTCCGTACCTGGTTGTTTCGGCCCTTGAACTAGCATACACATTGTTATGTACTTTTTCTTCATGCACTTCCAGGGGGGAAGGTTGTATATGAATACAAACACGGGCCAGGTACTGTGTGTGCTGCTCTGGCCGCCAAACGGATTGACTCCATCGGCGCTCACACCAATCCTGAGGTTCCTTGGTTCTTTCCCAAAATCTGGGTATTCGAGGTCCAACGCAGTCCATTGGCTACCATCTGAAGGGTGCCTCAGCATGTCCTCCTTTTCCGGATCCGGGTTCGGGTCATCCTCTTTTATCTTCTTTCTATCCGCGTGCCAGGTCATGAGCTTTGCTTCCTCGGGATCTACGAAATACCTCTGCAGACGAGGAGTGATCGGAAAGTACCATACCACTTTTCTAGGAACTTTCTTCCCTCTCTTGTATCGACTAACACCGCACATCGAACATGTGGTTCTATCTTCATCCTCACCCCGATAGATCATGCAATCATTTATGCAGACGTGGTATTTAACGTGCGGAAGATCGAGAGGGGAAAGGACTTTCTTGGCCTCAGCGATACTAGTTGGGCACGTGTTGCCCTTAGGAAGACGATCGTGCCAGAATGCCATGTTATCATCGAAGCTTTCGTCGGTCCATTTGTGTTTTGCCTTCATCTCCATAGCCCCAAGTGTTACATTCAAGCGGGTATCCCCGTCGTTGCATCCTTCGTACAACTTCGTAATCGCGTCTTTCTCGAGTTGCGCCATCTTGGCTTTCTCTCTAGCTGCACCCCTTGCGTTCAACGCCTCTTTGACAAGAAGCTCTTGAACATGAGGGTCCCGCACCCAGCTTGAATCCTCATCATGTCCGACATCTTGATCTTCATGTCCGACATCTTGATCTACATGATCCGCTTCGGCATCTTCTTCATGATCATGTACGGGATGCTCTTTGTCATCTCGCCCGCCGCTGTTTTCTGGTTTCCCTTCCTCATTTACTGGCACCCCACCATTGACGTCCTCCTCCTCACCAGCTTCATCACTTATCCATCGTGTGTAGCCATCCATCAAACCATTACGCTTCAGGTGTCTTTGCAATATTCCGGAATCAGGCTCGGTCACGCACTACAGTTTGCATCTCCGACACGGACATCTTATATCCGACCTATTATTCCTTAGCATGTCGTTGGTCGCACATTGCATCCACCTAGCCATGGTGATATCGCTCAGCATCTCGCGGACCATGGTCGATCACCTATGTGCACGGAGAGAGCAACACAATTATATATCACAGTCGTCGCCGGAAAAATTCGGCATGACCTTCCCTAATAATGCATGGGAGCATGCGGAGAGTGCGCCAGAAATTTGCCGAAACGGAAATGAATCGACATTTCGGCAAAACATTTTCCACTCAAGATACACATATACATCAAACCACCATAAGCTTCACATATACATCAAACCACCACAAGCTTCACATATACATCAAACCCAAGCTTCACATATACAACAAACCCCAAGCTAATAAAGGCAAGTATATGGGTCATAAATGGAACAAAAGAGTTTGGGAGGAGGTCCACTTACTTCAATATGAAAAAAATAGATGTAATGCCAAGTATCGATGGATAAATGGAAGAAATGAGGTGGGGAGGAGGAGAAAACCGAATAGATCTAGGGTGAGAAGGGTGGATCTAGTTTGAGAATTGTGTGGAGTGAATGAGAGGTGGTAGGTGGGGTGGAGTAGATAAGGGCAGCTCTGGGCATTTAGTAGCGCATATAGAAAGTCAGTGGTGGCGCATTTCTGAAATGCGCCACCCCTAAGCTCTTATGGGTGGCGCATTAGGGATATGCGCCACCCCTAAGAACCTTATAGGTGGCGCATTCACAGAATGCGCCACCCCTAAGCTCTTATGGGTGGCGCATTAGGGATATGCGCCACCCCTAAGAACCTTATAGGTGGCGCATTCTGTATATGCGCCACCTATAAGGTTCTTAGGGGTGGCGCATATTGCTAGATGCGCCACGTATAAGATCATCCAGGCTGCCCCACTCTTACGGGTGGCGCACTGTAAAATAATGCGCCACCCATAAGACGTTATGGGTGGCGTACTATTTTCCAGTGCGCCACCCCTAACAGATGGTGGCCAATGGCTTTCTATATGCGCCACTAATAAGCTTTCCATGTATAGCTATTTCCCTAGTAGTGACAGTCAGAGAGAGAAGGGGGCGATTAGGAGCTGGTTTAAGGCCTAATGGCCTCGGCTTGACGCCGGTGGCCTCTGGCCACGGCGGCGACTCGCCGGAGTTGGCTGGAGGGCACGGGAGAGGGGCTGAGGAGCACTGGAAGATGCCTCGCGGGCTTCCGCATCCAACGGAGCAAGCGGGGTGGTCAAGGGGGTGCTCGGGGTCACGTCCACGACGACGAAGGCTGCCGCTGAAGCTCCCGGTCATGGAAAAAAGCGGCAGGAGGCACGGGAAGAAGCACGGCAGGGGGGAAACGGAGCGTAGAGCTCACCCGGTTCCAATGGTGGCCACGGCGGGGTCGAAGGAGGCCCGGCAGAGACAAATTGGAGCTCGAGCTCCTCGGCGGCCAGCGGGGAAGTGGCGATGCGGGCGCCGTCCCTGGGGCGCCTCGGCTTCGATTGGACCTGCAGCTCGAAGGAGAAGTAGCCGAGGAAGCTTCTGGACAAGGTGTCGGCGCGGGAGGAAGCCGGTGGCCACGCGCGGGCACGACGGCGGCGAGGCAAGCTCTCGGGTGTGCGCGCGACTTCGGCGAGAGAGGGAGAGGAACGAACCAGCGAGGGGGGGATGATGGCCTGCAGCCTTCCAGGCGTCCATGGCGACAGAAGACGACGAGGGGGGGGGGGAAAGCAGGAGGTGGTACGGCGTGGGCATGCTCGCCACGGCGGCGAGCTGCCTGCCTGGCCACGGGTAGAAGACGACCCTCCCCCTGGTGGGCTGCGCCGGCTTCTAGCCAGGTGTGACGCCCCCAAAATCAATCCGTGTACAGTAATCATACACGCAGGGTACACCGCTGAGATTAGGGTGCCACGGTGAGAATATCACAACACAACACTAAACACAAAAGGATAACCAAATATGTTACAATACCAGGGATCACGAGGATCCGAATACATAAGTCATACAAGCCATAATATCTGAGTACAGACATAGTTAGTCAAGTTTTTCCTTAAGAAGGCTAGCACAAATCAAATAAGAGATACAAATCAAAAAGGCGAGGCCTCCTTCCTGGGATCCACCGAACTACTCCTGTTCAACGGGGAACTCGACGTCGTAGTATTCGCCTCCGGGGTACTCCTGCTCCTGGGCTCCAACGTCGGCTGCAGCGGCCGATCAGGCAAAGCGAAAAGGGGGAAATAAAGAAAAGGTGAGTATCTAGCATACCCGCGAGTCTTACGTCCGCTACTAAGCATTATGCATTGTATAAACGGAAATAACAGGCTGTATATAGTGGACTGAAAGACAGAAATCAAAATAAGGGTAAGAAGCTAGGCCTAACGAAGACTAGCATCTTCCGACGATGTCTTGCAGCATGAGGTAAGAATCAGCCAACAGTTTATATAAAGCATAAAGTAACAATGCAGCAGAAGTTGCTGCAGCATTGTATAATAATAAGTTGTAATAATTAACAATGCCTCCGAGTTCACCTCCTCGACCTCCCCGCGAGGAATAAAACCCGGAACCATACAGTTTAATAATAATAGTTTGTAGTGGTAAGATCCAGCTTCAGCATAAAGCGTCCTGTTACCGTGGACACGGCTATTCGAATAGATTAATCTTCCCTGCAGGGGTGCACTTGTGTTACGCTACACGCACGGATCTCCAGGGTGGCGGGAACCTTGTTAGGGAACGCTCCACCGAGGCTATCCGACACTTCGTCGCTCATCTTTCAAACTCAACAGAGAGGTCATCCGCCGGACTATATCCTATGTACGCGGGGCTTTGGACCCTAACCCCGACGTACTCCTGCACGGTGCGAGGCTAGCCGGTGAAGTTAAATCAAAGCAAATACAAATCACACTGCCGCGAAAAATAAGACAACACCACTTCCCGGCGCAGGCCGCGGTACTGCTGACGTCTGAAGAATCCTCGGACGACACTATGAAGCAGAGGAGCCCATAACTCATAATTCCCACGGGTAGGTAGTGCGTACATGGCATATAGCCAACTCAATACATTCACTGAACCATTTAGTATTTAATTAACCTGCGTGACAACCGTTATCGTTGCCTCGACTTAACTGACCCGCGGACAACGACAGCAGCCAGGACCACCAGTACATCGGTGCCTGCCCCGTCGCCCCACCAATCACTGCGGTTACCAACAAGGTGAACCGTCTCCTTACCTTGTCTCGCGTGTGCTCCTGGAGGAGCTCGACTTTCGTGGTTTGGTAACTCTCGCGGCCAACGATCAGGGGCCAAGCACACCGGTACACTGGTCGTACCTTGCCTGTCGTCCCGTCGCAATACCTCTCGCGGGCATCGTTGGGTCGCCCGACTTCTTACCTGAAGGACAACCGTTACTCAGGTACCTAGAGCGGCTATACAGAGTCAGCACCGAGTGGAGTACAAGGATTAATCCTTGATAGCTCACACTTGATGGTGGCTCGGCAGAGCCGAGGTAGGGGCCTGAGGCGGTGTCTGCATTGTACCGTACCTGTGCAGTTATAATAATTGTATCCTCGTTCACTCCCCTGAGTGATCACGACCCTCTATCTAATCCTAGCTAACAATGCGCAGGGCTCACTGCTGAATATCATATTTATATTTATAGGCAACATAGGGTAAGGAGGGCACATCAAGGGGCGACAATGACAGGTTATGCAATTGAATAGGTAAGCAACGTAGCAGCAGTAGTAAAAATTCCTAGTGCAAGTAAGTACGGAAAGGTAGGCGATATCTGGGGAAGAGAATGGCTCTGCTTTCCTGGAAGCTCGACGGTAGGGGTAGGGTCATCGACGAAGGAGTTGTACTCAGCAGCGGTGTAGTCGACGTCAGCAGCGGGGTCTACCGGAGATTAAGGGGGGAAGAAACAGTAAATACAAAGCACAACAATGCAAACAGATGCATGACATGACAGATGAAATGTTAACGGTGTTCTAACGCAGTGCAATGCAATATGCTCGGAGTGGGAATTCATCCGGGGATGAACTACCGGCTCCGGGTGATTACCGGACAGGGTGTCCGGAGGGGGAAGGATCAAGCCGGAGGTGTCTCTGGGTACCGGCCAACCATAAGGGGGTGTATCCATTCTAGTTGATCTATTCCGAGAAACGTTCGTGTTCGAAATAAATTCATCCGGGTACTTTAGTAGTACCGGATAATTTATCGGACAGTCGGTCCGGAGGGGGACGGTTCGATGTTCGTTGTGTTAGAGGGGTGTGATAGACATACAGATAGCGTATTCGTATTCATTGTATTTTTTTGATCAATTTTGATGTATAAAGTTTTTTGATCCGAGTTACGGTTTAAAAGATATTATTTATCTAAGTTTTAAATCATTTTGAAGCATTTTCTGAATTTCTTTTAATAAATAATCCAACATTATCCAAATAGTGCCTTGACCAGTCAAACTGACCAGTGGGCCATCCTTGTCATAGGCACAGTGATTTAAACAGGGTTGATTTTAAATAAATGAATTAATTAGAAGCATGGGCCCACATGTCATTGAGCCAACTTTTTACAGATTAATTAGTCCATTATAATTAGAGGTGGGGGCCCATATGTCATTGACGTAGCTAATAAATCCTAGTTTATTTATCTAAACAGTACCAGGGCCCCACCTGTAAGCCTCAGGGGCTTATCTTGTTTATTTTAAACACTGAGGTAATTATCAAGGGTTGGGCCCACACGTCATTCAAAGAGGAGGGGAGGTTAGTGGTTAACGAACCACTGACCACGGCGTCTCGCCGTCCTTCACCGGAGCTACTCCGGCGAGACCGCGCGCACGCTACCACGGGTCTTTTCGTGCGTCGTTTGCTCCTACACGATCTACAGGACGACACGAGTCCATTCCTCTCCTTCGTGCGAGAAGAGACGAGCCAATGCAACGACGGCGACTTGCCGGGCGGCGGCCGGTGCAAGCTAGGCGGGGACGGCGACCTAGAGCTCGAAATCAAAGCTAGAAAGGGAGGGTTCGGGATGCAGCTCACCCAAGAGGCTCACGGAGGCCCGGTGAGCGACGAGGAGCGGCGGTGGCGCCGAAATCGAAGATGTACGCCGGCGGCTGTCGAGGGAAGACGAGCTCGATTCGCACCACGTGCTGCACCTCGGCTCGAGCTGGTCCTCGGAATCGAAGTATACGATGAAGGCGGACCTCCCCGACATCTCGGAGCGGCGAATGGCGGTCCGTGGCCTCGCCGGCGACGGGGCCGTGCTTCCGGTGCGTGGGCAGAGGAGAGAGATGAGGGGGGGAGGCGCGAGGGGGGAAGAATGGAGGAGGGGGGGGGCGCTGTAGGGGGGTGCTTGGGTCGTCCTTATCCTCCACGCGAGCACAGGAGGAGGAGGGGGGCCCGTCTCGGCAGCTCCCTGCCAAGGCGCCATTGACACGCACAGGGAGCAGTTGGGGGTTGGTGGGAGGTAGGAGAAGGCCGGCCGGGTGGGCCTAGTGGGCTGTCGCCCTGAGCGACGTTTAGCCCTTTTTATTTTGTTTTGTTTTTCTGTGTGTTCTATTTCTTTTCTGTAATTGATTTATTAACCCTAGAATTTTTGTAAAATGTTATTGGTGTTTGTAAATTAGGGTTACATATTACTGAGGTGCCACAAAAGATTTTGAGTTTTTATAAAATCATTTGATATTTTATTCTATTGAAAATGGACCAGAACCCACTGTTTTTGCTACTCTTTGAGTTGTTTGTATTTTTCAGTGGCTTAACAAAATACCATAACCACATTGACATGACCGAATTATTATTTGTGATTTAATAAAAGTGGTTGTATAATTTTTGGACAAGTTTTATTTGCAACGTTATTTTTAATATCAACAAAAAGGCATTTTGGATTTGATTTGATTCAAATTTGATCATGGCATGATTTAGCAATAGTAATTGTCATTAGCAAAAGGATTACTGTTACAGACAACTGAGGGTGTTGCAAATCTCCCCCACTACAAGAATTCTCGTCCCGATAATTTAAGTGGTAGCGAGGAAAAGATCGGGGTATTCATCGCGAAGGCGATCTTCGCGTTCCCAAGTGGCTTCATCTTCAGAATGATTCGACCACTGAACCTTGAGAAACTTGACGGTCTTGTTGCGGGTTCGACGTTCAGACTGATCGAGAATGCGGCTCGGATGTTCTCGATAAGTCAAGTCATGTTGCAGCTCGATCATATCATGCTCCACTTCGCGGATAGGGTCCTTGAAGCAGCGACGGAGTTGCGACACGTGGAATACATCATGGACTTGGGAGAGGTTCGGTGGAAATTCCAACCGGTATGCCATGGGTCCACTCCTGAAAAGGATACGGAACGGGCCAATGTAGCGAGGAGCCAACTTGCCCTTGATACCGAAGCGATGAGTGCCCCTCATGGGAGTGACACGGAGGTAAGCGTATTCACCAGGTTGATACTCCATTTCTCGGTGTTTGCGGTCATAGTTGCTCTTCTAACGAGACTGAGCGGCCTTGAGATTTTCTTGCATAACGCAAACTTGATCTTCAGCTTGTTGGACAAGATCCAGGTCCGAAGTAGGGTCGTTCCCCAGTTCCTGACCAATTCAGGGGGGTTCGACACTTACATCCGTATAGAACTTCGAAGGGGGCCATCTTCAAGCTAGCCTGATAGCTATTGTTGTACGAGAATTCCGCGTACGGGAGAGATTCCTCCCATTTCATGCCGAATGAAAGGACACAAGCGCGAAGCATGTCTTCCAGCACTTGATTGACTCGTTCAACTTGGCCTTGCGACTGTGGGTGACAAGCGGTGCTGAGAGACAGACGAGTCCCGAGGGCTTCCATGAAACTATTCTAGTATCATGAGGTGAAAAGGCTGCCACGGTCTGAACTGATCTCCATCGGAATACCGTGTAGTGACACAATCCGGGAGATATACAAGTGTGCTAACTGACTAGCAGTGATCGTCTCCTTGACCGGCAGGAAGTGAGCAATCTTGGAGAATCGGTCGATGACGACGAAGATGGCATCGTTACCTTTCTGTGACTTTGGAAAACCGGTGACGAAGTCCATCTCGACTTTGTCCCACTTCCAATCAGGAGGAGGGAGTGGTCGCAACCAACCAGCAGGTTTCTGATGTCCGGCTTTGACGCGACTGCAAACGTCACATTGAGAAACATAGCGGGCGATGTCTTGCTTCATGTAAGGCCCCCAGTACCGCTGACGAAAGTCTTTATACATCTTGGTACTGCCAGGGTGGATTGACAAGGGAGAATTATGGGCTCCTTCCATGATATCCGGACCACAGTTAATGATGGCCGGGCTCACAGGAACTACTAAGCGGCCCTTGAAGTACACAGTATCACCATCATTGGCATCAATGGTAAAATAGGAGGGATTTCCTTCTGCGATGTCTTGCTTGATCTTCACAATGTCAAGGGACAGAGATTGTCTACTCTTGATGAGGTTGTCGAGGCTGGACTCGAGAACAAGGTTATTGACATAACCTTGAGGAATAATCTCGAGGTTCCACTTGCGAAACTCTTCATACAGAAGTGGTTGCTGCACCTGAACCTCAAGTTCAGAACAGTAAGCTTTGCGGCTCAAGGCATCGGCCATCACGTTAGCCTTGCCCGGGGTATACGAAATATCCATGTTGAAGTCGGCTATTGTCTCGAGCCATCGTTGTTGACGAAGATTCAGATCTGGCTGAGTAAACAGGTACTTCAGACTTTGGTGATCGGTGTAGACCTCGCAACAATTACCGACGAGGTAATGTCACCACAACTTCAATTTATAAATTACTGCTGCCAATTCGAGATCATGTGTTGGATACTTGTCTTCGTGAGCACGCAACTGACGAGAGCCATAAGCAATCACTTTGCGCTCTTGCATTAGGACACAGCCTAATCCTTGACGAGACGCGTCGCAATATATCACGAAGTCCTTCTGAGTATCGGGGGGAGCGAGCACCGGGGGAGAAGTTAGCTTGTCCTTGAGCGCTTGGAAACTTTCTTGACATTTATCTGTCCACTCAAACTTGAGGCCTTTGTGAAGCAGATTAGTCAGAGGCCTGGCAATCTTGGAAAAATTCTCGACGAAACGGCGGCAATAGCTAGCGAGCCAGAGGAAACTTCGGACTTGCTTGACGGTCTTGGGAGGAGTCCAATCAAGAATAGCCTGGATACGTTCTGGGGTGACGGCAATGCCATCCTTGGAAATCACATGTCCAAGGTAGGTTACTTCGGGAAGCCAGAACTCACACTTAGAATACTTAGCGTAGAGTTTGTGTTGTCGAAGCTACTCCAGTATAAGACGAAGATGTTCAACATGTTCTTCTTCATTCTTGGAATATATCAATATGTCATCCAGATAAACCACGACGAACTGGTCGAGGTACTCCATGAAAATATAATTCATCAATCTGGAGAAGGTGGCTGGAGCATTGGTTAAGCCAAAGGACATGACAGTGTACTTGTATGAACCATAGCGAGTAATGAAGGCAGTCTTCGGAATGTCCTCATCACGGACTCGGATTTGGTGATAACCCAACCTCAAGTCGAGTTTAGAAAACACCTTGGATCCGGCAAGTTGATCATACAGATCGTTGATCCGGGGAAGTGGGTATTTGTTCTGGATGGTGGCTTGGTTAATGGGCCAATAATCTTGGACCAATCGGTTTGTCCCATCACTCTTCTTGACAAAAAGCGAAGGTGCTCCCCAAGCTGAGGAACTGGGGCGAATGAATCCTTTCTGAAGTGCCTTGTCGATTTCCTCCTTAATTTCAAGGAGTTCATGTGGCGGCATCTTGTAAGGACGCTTGGCAATAGGAACAGTGCCTGGCTTCAAGTCGATGACGAATTCAACTTCTCTGATCGGGGGTATTCCCGACAGTTCTTCTAGCAAGACGTCGGGAAAATCGTGAACGACCGGAACGTTCTCAATTCCTTCCAGAGGTGAGATATTTAAAGCATTCATCATAAAGATCTGTGTTTCAGCATTACGGGTAACTCGGGTGGTGTGGTTAACAATCTCGCCGGAGGGGTGAAAAAGTTGGACAGACTTGGTGCCACAATAGAGTGCGGCATCGTGAAATTTTAACTAATCCATTCCCAGGATGAGGTCTATGGTGGAAGACTTCAGGAGGATGGGCGAAGCAAATAATTCAACTCCTTCGATTTCAATGGTGGTGTTTGGCACAAGCATGGTGGTTTGGCATTGGCCTATCGGGGTGCGAACAACCATCAAAGATTTCATCGTTTCGTACTTGAAGTTATGCGAAAATGCAAATGCTTCCGACATGAATGAATGCGATGCTCCTGTATCAAATAAAACAGTAGCAGGTACGAAATTAACGAGAAGGGTACCCATCATGGTAGCGGGTTGTTGCTGAGATTCTTCAACATTGACGTTGTTAGCATGTCCACGAGCATAAGCAGCAGACCCAGTATTATAGTTGGGGATCCTGTTGTTGCCACGACCATTTCCGCGGCCAGCGGGGTGAACTACCAGTTGCTTCTGTTTCTGGGGGCACTCCCTGGAAAAATGCCCAGGTTGGCGGCACGTGAAGCATAATCCATCCTGAGGACGAAGGGGGGTAGCATTGGGTGGTGCAGGAAGAGCTCTTGGCATCTGCGGTGGCGGAGGCAGACGGGGTGCAGCATAAGACGACCTTGGAGCAGGGACAGCTGAATGGGTCACACTGGCAGGGAGCCACATACGACGCTTCTGCGTTGCGCCCAAAGATGAGCCAACGTCACGATAACACTTCAGAGAGTTCTTGTGCTCCATCTGGGCAGTCTCGACGGTGATAGCCTTGTTCACCATGGTGGCGAAGTTGGCGAAATCATGAACGGAAAGAGCGAGCTTGAGGTCTGGGTTGAGGCCACGACGGAACTTCTGCTGCCTGCGAGCATCAGTGGTGATCTCTTCTTCCGCATAGCGAGAGAGGTTAAGGAACTCGCGCTGATAGGCTTCAACAGTCATGTCGCCCTGAGTGAGGTTGCGGAATTCTTCCGCCTTACGATCCATGATCCCCTGAGGAATGTAGCGGGCGCGAAAGGCAGACTAAAATTCATCCCAGTTGATGACTTCTCCAACTGGAAGGGAACGCTTGTGGGTGCTCCACCACTGAGCAGCGACGCCTTTCAGGTGATAAGACGGAAAGTTCACATAGTCGGCTGGACCGACATTAGCAGACTCCAGCTCGTGCGTGATGTCGCGAAGTCAGTCATCAGCATCCAACGGCTGAACAGTGTTGCGGAACATAGTGGGGTTGAGGCGGGTGAAGTCGTGTAGATTCACGGTGGCGTGCTGATGGTGGTGCCCATTCTGATTCGGCTGGGGGAACTGAGCCATGAAATTCTCCATGAACTGACGGTTCAGCTCGAACTGCTGCATCATTCCGGCCATGTAATCTGGCGGCAGAGGTGGGTCGTTGGCAGCACGACTACGCCCACGACCACGACCACCACGACCAGCCATCCTGCTAGAATTTAAAAGGGGTATTTCAGAGATGAAAATTTAACGAGATACCGGAATCAAGCCTGATGTAAAGAGACAACGAAGAGGAGGCGCGGATATATATAGGAGTAGTCATATAAGACATACACATTTACACACAGAGTCAATCGAAAATCGGGCAGCGTAACGTCGTAGAAATTAAGAAAAAAGGACTCACTAGGAGGCGCGCAGACCGCGATAAGCATTACACGACGCGACATAGATTCCACTATGTCAATCACGCCACAAGAAAACTGTTGGCCACAGGAGTTAATGACAGAGGACGCGCGGCCTGCCCAGAATGAGAATGGGATCCGCGGTCCGGGACCTGGGGTAGAACTCCTGCGACATGACTCAATCAATGGGGAAGCACCAAAAACGACGGGTGGAATCAAGAGAACGTGATCCTAATGTCAGAGTTTGTAAAACTTACCAGCAAGGATAAGAGAGCAGAGTCCCAGAGCATAGGTAAGGAGAAAAGGATCCTAATAACATAGATATCACACGTAGTGACATCGATGTGGGACCGTAAGCCAAATATAAAGTTAGCGAAATAGTTTTCAAAGTCTAGACTCAACTTCGACAAAGTACTGGTGGGGTGGCTTCCTATAGGCAGTCGGCTCTGATACCAACTTGTGACGCCCCCAAAATCAATCCGTGTACCGTAATCATACACGCAGGGTACACGGCTGAGATTATGGTGTCACGGTGAGAATATCACAGAACAATACTAAACACAAAAGGATAAACATATATGTTACAATATCAGGGATCACGAGGATCCGAATACATAAGTCATACAAGACATAATATCTGAGTACAGACATAGTTAGTCAAGTTTTGCCTTAAGAAGGCTAGCACAAATCACATCAGAGATACAGATCGAAAAGGCGAGGCGTCCTGCCTTTGATCCACCGAACTACTCCTAGTCAACGGGGAACTCGACGTCGTAGTAGTCGCCTCCGGGGTACTCCTGCTCCTGGGCTCCAACGTCGGCTGCAGCGGCCGATCAGGCAAAGAGAAAAGGGGGAAATAAAGCAAAGGTGAGTATCTAGCATACCCGCGAGTCTTACGTCCTCTACTAAGCATTATGCATTGTATCAACGGAAAGAAGAGGCTGTATATAGTGGAATGAAAGACAGAAATTAGAATAAGGGTAAGAAGCTAGGCCTAACAAAGACTAGCATCTTCCGACGATGTCTTGCAGCATGAGGTAAGAATCAGCCAACAGTTTATATAAAGCATAAAGTAACAATGCAGCAGAAGTTGCTGCAGCATTGTATAATAATAAGTTGTAATAATTGACAATGCCTCCGAGTTCACCTCCTCGACCTCCCCGCGAGGAATAAAACCCGGAACCATACAGTTTAATAATAATAGTTTGTAGTGGTAAGATCCAGCTTCAGCATAAAGCGTCCTGTTACCGTGGACACGGCTATTCGAATAGATTAATCTTCCCTGCAGGGGTGCACTTGTGTTACGCTACACGCACGGATCTCCAGGGTGGCGTGAACCTTGTTAGGGAACGCTCCACCGAGGCTATCCGACACTTCATAGCTCATCTTTCTAACTCAACAGAGAGGTCATCCGCCGGACTATATCCTATGTACGCGGGGCTTTGGACCCTAACCCCGACGTACTCCTGCACGGTGCGAGGCTAGCCGGTGAAGTTAAATCAAAGAAAATACAAATCACACTGCCGCGGAAAAATAAGACAACACCACTTCCCGGCGCAGGCCGCGGTACTGCTGACGTCTGAAGTGTCCTCGGACGACACTATGAAGCAGAGGAGTCCATAACTCATAATTCCCACGGGTAGGTAGTGCGTACATGGCATATAGCCAACTCAAGACATTCACTGAACCATTTAGTATTTAATTAACCTGCGTGACAACCGTTATCGTTGCCTCGACTTAACTGACCCGCGGACAACGACAGCAGCCAGGACCACCAGTACATCGGTGCCTGCGCCGTCGTCCCACCAAGTCACTGCGGTTACCAACAAGGTGAACCGTCTCCTTACCTTGTCTCGCGTGTTCTCCTGGAGGAGCTCGACTTTCGTGGTTTGGTAACTCTCGCGGCCAACGATCAGGGGCCAAGCACACCGGTACACTGGTCGTACCTTCCCTGTCGTCCCGTCGCAATACCTCTCGCGGGCACCGTTGGGTCGCCCGACTTCTTACCTGAAGGACAACCGTTACTCAGGTACCTAGAGCAGATATACAGAGTCAGCAACGAGTGGAGTACAAGGATTACTCCTTGATAGGCCACACTTGATGGTGGCTCGGCAGAGCCGAGGTAGGGGCCTGAGGCGGTGTATGCATTGTACCGTACCTGTGCAGTTATAATAATTGTATCCGCGTTCACTCCCCTGAGTGATCACGACCCTCTATCTAATCCTAGCTAACAATGCGCAGGGCTCACTTCTGAATATCATATATATATATTTATAGGCAACATAGGATAAGGAGGGCACATCAAGGGGCGACAATGACAGGTTATGCAATTGAATAGGTAAGCAATGTAGCAGCAGCAGTAACAATTCCTAGTGCAAGAAAGTACGGAAAGGTAGGCGATATCTGGGGAAGAGAATGGCTCTTCTTGCCTGGAAGCTCGACGGTAGGGGTATGGTCGTCCACGAAGTAGTCGTACTCAGCAGCGGTGTAGTCGACGGTAGCAGCGGGGTCTACCGGAGATTAAGGGGGGAAGAAATAGTAAATACAAAGCACAACAATGCAAACAGATGCATGACATGACAGATGAAATGTTGACGGTGTTCTAACGCAGTGCAATGCAATATGCTCGGAGCGGGAATTCATCCGGGGATGAACTACCGGCTCCGGGTGATTACCGGACAGGGTGTCCGGAGGGGGAAGGATCAAGCCGGAGGTGTCGTGTGTACCGGACAACCATAAGGGGGGGTGTATCCGTTCTAGTTGATATATTCCGAGAAACATTCGTGTTCGAAATAAATTCATCCGGGTACTTTAGCAGTACCGGACAATTTATCGGACAATCGGTTCGGAGGGGGACGGTTCGATGTTCGTTGTGTTAGAGGGGTGTGATAGACATACGGATAGCGTATTCGTATTCATTGTATTTTTTGATCAATTTTGATGTATAAAGTTTTTTGATCCGAGTTACGGTTTAAAAGATATTATTTATCTAAGTTTGAAATCATTTTGAAGCATTTTCTGAATTTCTTTTAATAAATAATCCAACATTATCCAAATAGTGCCTTGACCAGTCAAACTGACCAGTGCGCCAGCCTTGTCATAGGCACAGTGATTTAAACAGGGTTGATTTTAAATAAATGAATTAATTAGCAGCATGGGCCCACATGTCATTGAGCCAACTTTTTAAATATTAATTAGTCCAGTATAATTAGAGGTGGGGGCCCATATGTCAATGACGTAGCTAATAAATCCTAGTTTATTTATCTAAACAGTACCAGGGCCCCACCTGTAAGCCCTAGGGGCTTATCTTGTTTATTTTAAACACTGAGATAATTATCAAGGGTTGGGCCCACACGTCATTCAGAGAGGAGGGGAGGTTAGTGGTTAACGAACCACTGACCACGGCGTCTCGTCAGCCTTCACAGGAGCTACTCCGGCGAGACCGCGCGCACGCTACCACGGGTCTTTTCGTGCGCCGTTTGCTCCTACACGATCTACAGGACGACACGAGTCCATTCCTCTCCTTCGCGGGAGAAGAGACGAGCCAATGCGACGACGGCGACTTGCCGGGCGGCGGCCGGTGCAAGCTAGGCGGGGACGGCGACCTAGAGCTCAAAATCGAAGCTAGAAAGGGAGGGTTCGGGATTTAGCTCACCCAGGAGGCTCACGGAGGCCCGGTGAGCGACGAGGAGCGGCGGTGGCGCCGAAATCGAAGATGTACGCCGGCGGCTGTCGAGGGAAGACGAGCTCGATTCGCGCCACGTGCTGCACCTCGGCTCGAGGTGGTCCTCGGAATCGAAGTATACGATGAAGGCGGACCTCCCCGACGTCTCGGAGCGGCGAATGGCGGTCCGTGGCCTCGCCGGCGACGGGGCCGTACGGCCGGTGCGCGGGCAGAGGAGAGAGATGAGGGGGGAGGCGCGAGGGGGCGAAGAATGGAGGAGGGGGGGCGCTGTAGGGGGGTGGTTGGGTCGTCCTTATCCTCCACGCGAGCACAGGAGGAGGAGGGGGGGGGGCTCGGCAGCTCCCTGGCTACGGCGCCATTGACACGCACAGGGAGCAGGTGAGGGTTGGTGGGAGGTAGGAGAAGGCCGGCCGGGTGGGCCTAGTGGGCTGTCGCCCTGAGCGACGTTTAGCCCTTTTTATTTTTTTTGTTTTTCTGTTTGTTCTATTTCTTTTCTGTAATTGATTTAATAACCCTAGCATTGCTGTAAAATGTTATTGGTGTTTGTAAATTAGGGTTATATATTACTGAGGTGCCACAAAAGATTTTGAGTTTTTATAAAATCATTTGATATTTTATTTTATTGAAAATGGACCAGAACCCACTGTTTTTGCTACTGTTTGAGTTGTTTGGATTTTTCAGTGGCTTAACAAAATACCATAACCACATGGACATGACCCAATGATTATTTGTGATTTAATAAAAGTGGTTTTATAATTTTTGGACAAGTTTTATTTGCAACATTATTTTTAATATCAACAAAAAGGCATTTTGGATTTGATTTGATTCAAATATTATCATGGCATGATTTAGCAATAGTAATTGTCATTAGCAAAAGTATTACTGTTACAGACAACTGAGGGTGTTACAAATCTCCCCCACTACCAGAATTCTCGTCCCGAGAATTTAAGTGGTAGCGAGGAAAAGATCGGGGTATTCATCGCGAAGGCGATCTTCGCGTTCCCAAGTGGCTTCATCTTCAGAATGATTCGACCACTGAACCTTGAGAAACTTGATGGTCTTGTTGCGGGTTCGACGTTCAGACTGATCGAGGATGCGGCTCGGATGTTCTCGATAAGTCAAGTCTTGTTGCAGCTCGATCATATCATGCTCCACTTAGCGGATAGGGTCCTTGAAGCAGCGACGGAGTTGCGACAAGTGGAATACATCATGGACTTGGGAGAGGTTCGGCGGCAATTCCAACTGGTATGCCACGGGTCTACTGCTGGAAAGGATACGGAACGGGCCAATGTAGCGAGGAGCCAACTTGCCCTTGATACCGAAGCGATGAGTGCCCCTCATGGGAGTGACACGGAGGTAAGCGTATTCACCAGGTTGATACTCCATTTCCCGATGTTTGCGGTCATAGTTGCTCTTCTAACGAGACCGAGCGGCCTTGAGATTTTCTTGCACAACGCGAACTTGATCTTCAGCTTGTTGGACAAGATCCGGTCCGAAGTAGGGTCGTTCCCCAGTTCCTGACCAATTCAATGGGGTTCGACACTTACGTCCGTATAGAACTTCGAAGGGGCCCATCTTCAAGCTAGCCTGATAGCTATTGTTGTACGAGAATTCCGCGTACGGGAGAGATTCCTCCCATTTCATGCCGAATGAAAGGACACAAGCGCGAAGCATATCTTCCAGCACTTGATTGACTCGTTCAACTTGGCCTGGCGACTAGGGGTGATAAGCGGTGCTGAGAGACAGACGAGTCCCGAGGGCTTCCATGAAACTATTCCAGTATCGTGAGGTGAAAAGGCTGCCATGGTCTGAACTGATCTCCATCGGAATACCGTGTAGTGACACAATCCGGGAGATATACAAGTGTGCTAACTGACTAGCAGTGATTGTCTCCTTGACCGGCATGAAGTGAGCAATCTTGGAGAATCGGTCGATGACGACGAAGATGGCATCGTTACCTTTCTGTGACTTTGGAAAACCGGTGACGAAGTCCATCTCGACTTTGTCCCACTTCCAATCAGGAGGAGGGAGTGGTCGCAACCAACCAGCAGGTTTCTGATGCCCGGCTTTGACGCGACTGCAAATGTCACATTGAGAAACATTGCGGGCGATGTCTTGCTTCATGTAAGGCCACCAGTACCGCTGACGAAGGTCTTTATACATCTTGGTACTGCCAGGGTGGATTGACAAGGGAGAATTATGGGCTCCTTCCATGATATCCGGACCACAGCTAATGATGGCCGGGCTCACAGGAACTACTAAGCGGCCCTTGAAGTACACAGTATCACCATCATTGGCATCAATGGTAAAAGAGGAGGGCTTTCCTTCTGCGATGTCTTGCTTGATCTTCACAATTTCAGGGGCCAGAGATTGTCTACTCTTGATGAGGTTGTCGAGGCTTGACTCGAGAACCAGGTTATTGACGTAACCTTGAGGAACAATCTAGAGGTTCCACTTGAGAAACTCTTCATACAGAAGTGGTTGCTGCACCTGAACCTCAAGTTCAGAACAGTAAGCTTTGCGGCTCAAGGCATCGGCCATCACGTTAGCCTTGCCCGGGGTATACGAAATATCCATGTTGAAGTCGGCTATTGTCTCGAGCCATCGTTGTTGACGAAGATTCAGATCTGGCTGAGTAAACAGGTACTTCAGACTTTGGTGATCGGTGTAGACCTCGCAACAATTACCGACGAGGTAATGTCGCCACAACTTCAATTTATAAATTACTGCTGGCAATTCGAGATCATGTGTTGGATACTTGTCTTCGTGAGCACGCAACTGACGAGAGCCATAAGCAATCACTTTGCGCTCTTGCATTAGGACACAACCTAATCCTTGACGAGACGCGTCGCAATATATCATGAAGTCCTTCTGAGTATCGGGGGGAGCGAGCACCGGGGGAGAAGTTAGCTTGTCCTTGAGCGCCATGAAACTTTCTTGACATTTATCTGTCCACTCAAACTTGACGCCTTTGTGAAGCAGATTAGTCAGAGGCCTGGCAATCTTGGAAAAATGCTCGACGAATCGGCGGAAATAGCTAGCGAGCCCGAGGAAACTGCGGACTTGCTTGACGGTCTTGGGAGGAGTCCAGTGAAGAATAGCCTGGGTATGTTCTGGGGTGACGGCAATGCCATCCTTGGAAATCACATGTCCAAGGTACGTTACTTCGGGAAGCCAGAACTCACACTTAGAATACTTAGCGTAGAGTTTGTGTTCTCGAAGCTTCTCCATTATAAGACGAAGATGTTCAGCATGTTCTTCTTCATTCTTGGAATATATCAATATATCATCCAGATAAACCACGACGAACTGGTCGAGGTACACCATGAAAATATAATTCATCAATCTGGAGAAGGTGGCTGGAGCATTGGTTAAGCCAAAGGACATGACAGTCTACTCGTATGAACCATAGCGAGTAATGAAGGTAGTCTTCGGAATGTCCTCATCATGGTCTCGGATTTTTTGATAACCCAACCTCAAGTCGAGTTTAGAAAACACCTTGGATCTGGCAAGTTGATCATACAGATCATTGATCCGGGGAAGTGAGTATTTGTTCTGGATGGTGACTTGGTTAATGGGACGATAATCTTGGACCAATCGGTTTGTCCCATCATTCTTCTTGACAAAAAGCGAAGGTGCTCCCCAAGCTGAGGAACTGGGGCGAATGAATCCTTTCTGAAGTGCCTTGTCGATTTCCTCCTTAAGTTGAAGGAGTTCATGTGGCGGCATCTTGTAAGGACGCTTGGCAATAGGTACAGTGCCTGGCTTCAAGGCGATGACGAATTCAACTTCTCTGATCGGGGGTATTCCCGACAGTTCTTCTGGGAAGACGTCGGGAAAATCGCGAACGACCGAAACGTTCTCAATTCCATCCAGAGGTGAGATATTCAAAGCATTCATCATAAAGATCTGTGTTTCAGCATTACGGGTAACTCGGGTGGTGTGGTTAACAATCTCGCCGGAGGGGTGAAAAAGTTGGACAGACTTGGTTCCACAATAGAGGGCGGCTTCGTGAAATTTTAACCAATCCATTCCCAGGATGAGGTCTATGGTGGAAGACTTCAGGAGGATGGGCGAAGCAAAGAATTCAACTCCTTCTATTTCAATGGTGGTGTTTGGCACAAGCATGGTGGTTCGGCATTCGTCTATCGGGGTGCGAACAACCATCGGGGGTTTCATCGTTTCGTACTTGAAGTTATGCGAAAATGCAAATGCTTCCGACATGAATGAATGCGATGCTCCTGTATCAAATAAAACAGTAGCAGGTACGGAATTAACGAGAAGGGTACCCATCACGGTAGCGGGTTGTTGCTGAGCTTCTTCAACATTGACGTTGTTAGCATGTCCATGAGCATAAGCATCAGACCCAGTATTATAGTTGGGGGTCCTGTTGTTGCCACGACCATTTCCGCGGCCAGCGGGGTGAACTACCAGTTGCTTCTGTTTCTGGGGGCACTCCCTGGAAAAATGCCCAGGTTGGCGGCACGTGAAGCATAATCCATCCCGAGGACGAAGGGGGGTAGCATTGGGTGGTGCAAGCAGAGCTCTTGGCATCTGCGGTGGCGGAGGCAGACGGGGTGCAGCATAAGACGGCCTTGGAGCAGGGACAGCTGAATGGGTCACACTGGTAGGGAGCCAAATACGATTCTTCTGCGTTGCGCCCGAAGATGAGCCAACGTCACGATAACACTTCAGAGAGTTCTTGTGCTCCATCTGGGCAGTCTCGACGGTGATAGCCTTGTTCACCATGGTGGCGAAGTTGGCGAAATCATGAACGGCAAGAGCGAGCTTGAGGTCTGGGTTGAGGCCACGACGGAACTTCTGCTGCCTGCGAGCATCAGTGGTGATCTCTTCTTCCGCATAGCAAGAGAGGTTGAGGAACTTGCACTGATAGGCTTCAACAGTCATGTCGCCTTGAGTGAGGTTGCGGAATTCTTCCGCCTTACGATCCATGATCCCCTGAGGAATGTAGCGGGCGCGAAAGGCAGACTAAAATTCATCCCAGTTGATGACTTCTCCAACTGGCAGGGAACGCTTGTGGGTGCTCCACCATTGAGCAGCGGCGCCTTTCAGGTGATTAGACGCAAAGTTCACATAGTCGGCTGGATCGACATTAGCAGACTCCAGCTCGTGCGTGATGTCGCAAAGTCAGTCATCAACATCCAACGGCTGAACAGTGTTGCGGAACATAGTGGGGTTGAGGCGGGTGAAGTCGTGCAGAGTCACGGTGGCGTGCTGATGGTGGTGCCCATTCTGATTTGGCTGGGGGAACTGAGCCATGACATTCTCCATGAACTGACGGTTCAGCTCGAACTGCTCCATCATTCCGGCCATGTAATCTGGCGACGGAGGTGGGTCGTTGGCAGCACGACCACGTCCTCGACCACGACCACCACGACCAGCCATCCTGCTAGAATTTAACAGGGGTATTTCAGCGATGAAACTTTAACGAGATACCGGAATCAAGCCTGAAGTAAAGAGACAACGAAGAGGAGGCGCGGATATATATAGGAGTAGTCGTATAAGACATACACATTTACACACAGAGTCAATCGAAAATCGGGCAGCGTAACGTCGTAGAAATTAAGGAAAAAGGACTCACCAGGCGGCGTGCAGACCGCGGTAAGGATTACACGACGCGACATAGATTCCACTATGTCAATCACGCCGCAAGAAAACTGTTGTCCACAGGAGTTAATGACAGAGGACGCGCGGCCTGCCCAGAATGAGAATGGGATCCGCGGTCCGGGACCTGGGGTAGAACTCCTGCGACACGACTCAATCAATGGGGAAGCACTAAAAACGCCGAGTGGAATCAAGAGAACGTGATCCTAATGTCAGAGTTTGTAAAACTTACCTGCGAGGATAAGAGAGCAGAGTCCCAGAGCATAGGTAAGGAGAAAAGGATCCTAATAACATAGATATTTCACGTAGTGACATCGATGTGGGCCCGTAAGCCAAATATTAAGTTAGCAATATAGTTTTCAAAGTCTAGACTCAACTTCGACCAAGTAGTGGTGGGGTGGCTTCCTACAGGCAGTCGGCTCTGATACCAACTTGTGACGCCCCCAAAATCAATCCGTGTACAGTAATCATAAACGCAGGGTACACGACTGAGATTAGGGTGCCACGGTGAGAATATCACAGCACAACACTAAACACAAAAGGATAAACAAATATGTTACAATACCAGGGATCACGAGGATCTGAATACATAAGTCATACAAGACATAATATCTGAGTACAGACATAGTTAGTGAAGTTTTTCCTTAAGAAGGCTAGCACAAATCACATCAGAGATACAGATCGAAAAGGCGAGGCGTCCTGCCTGGGATCCACCGAACTACTCCTGGTCAACGGGGAACTCGACGTCGTAGTAGTCGCCTCCGGGGTACTCCTGCTCCTGGGCTCCAACATCGGTTGCAGCGGCCGATCAGGCAAAGCGAAAAGGGGGAAATAAAGCAAAGGTGAGTATCTAGCATACCCACGAGGCTTACGTCCGCTACTAAGCATTATGCATTGTATCAACGGAAAGAAGAGGCTGTATATAGTGGACTGAAAGACATAAATCAGAATAAGGGTAAGAAGCTAGGCCTAACGAAGACTAGCATCTTCCGACGATGTCTTGCAGCATGAGGTAAGAATCAGCCAACAGTTTATATAAAGCATAAAGTAACAATGCAGCAAAAGTTGCTGCAGCATTGTATAATAATAAGTTGTAATAATTAACAATGCCTCCGAGTTCACCTCCTCGACCTCCCCGCGAGGAAGAAAACCCGGAACCATACAGTTTAATAATAATAGTTTGTAGTGGTAAGATCCAGCTTCAGCATAAAGCGTCCTGTTACCGTGGACATGGCTATTCGAATAGATTAATCTTCCCTGCAGGGGTGCACCTGTGTTACGCTACACGCACAGATCTCCAGGGTGGTGGGAACCTTGTTAGGAAACGCTCCACCGAGGCTATCCGACACTTCGTAGCCCATCTTTCAAACTCAACAGAGAGGTCATCCGCCGGACTATATCCTATGTACGCGGGGCTTTGGACCCTAACCCCGGCGTACTCCTGCACGGTGCGAGGCTGGCCGGTGAAGTTAAATCAAAGAACATACAAATCACACTGGCGCGGAAAATAACAAAACACCACTTCCCGGCGCAGGCCGCGGTAATGCTGACGTCTGAAGAGTCCTCGGACGACACTATGAAGCAGAGGAGCCCATACCTCATAATTCCCACAGGTAGGTAGTGCGTACATGGCATATAGCAAACTCAAGACATTCACTGAACCATTTAGTATTTAATTAACCTTCGTGACAATCGTTATCGTTGCCTCGACTTAACTGAACCGCGGATAACGACAGCAGCCAGGACCACCAGTACATCGGTGCCTGCGCCGTCGTCCCACCAAGTCACTGCGGTTACCAACAAGGTGAACCGTCTCCTTACCTTGTCTCGCGTGTGCTCCTGGAGGAGCTCGACTTTCGTGGTTTGGTAACTCTCGCGGCCAACGATCAGGGGCCAAGCACACCGGTACACTGGTCGTACCTTCCCTGTCGTCCCGTCGCAATACCACTCGCGGGCACCGTTGGGTCGCCCGACTTCTTACCTAAAGGACAAACGTTACTCAGGTACCTAGAGCGGCTATACAGAGTCAGCAACGAGTGGAGGACAAGGATTACTCCTTGATAGCTCACACTTGATGGTGGCTCGGCAGAGCCGAGGTAGGGGCCTGAGGCGGTGTCTGCATTGTACCGTACCTGTGCAGTTATAATAATTGTATCCGCGTTCACTCCCCTGAGTGATCACGACCCTCTATCTAATCCTAGCTAACAATGCGCAGGGCTCACTTCTGAATATCATATATATATATATTTATAGGCAACATAGGATAAGGAGGGCACATCAAGGGGCGACAATGATAGGTTATGCAATGGAATAGGTAAGTAACGTAGCAAAAGCAGTAACAATGCCTAGTGCAAGAAAGTACGGAAAGGTAGGAGATATCTGGGGAAGAGAATGGCTCTGCTTGCCTGGAAGCTCGCCGGTAGGGGTAGGGTCGTCGACGAAGTAGTCGTACTCAGCAGCGGTGTAGTCGATGGCAGCAGCGGGGTCTACCGAAGATTAAGGGGGAAGAAACAGTAAATACAAAGCACAACAATGCAAACAGATGCATGACATGACAGATGAAATGTTAACGGTGTTCTAACGCAGTGCAATGCAATATGCCCGGAGCGGGAATTCATCCGGGGATGAACTACCGACTCCGGGTGATTACCGGACAGGGTGTCCGGAGGGGGAAGTATCAAGCCGGAGGTGTCGTGGGTACCGGACAACCATAAGGGGGGTGTATCCGTGCTAGTTGATATATTCCGAGAAACATTCGTGTTCGAAATAAATTCATCCGGGTACTTTAGCAGTACCGGACAATTTATCGGACAGTCGGTCCGGAGGGGGATGGTTCGATGTTCGTTGTGTTAGAGGGGTGTGATAGACATACGAATAGCGTATTCGTATTCATTGTATTTTTCTGGTCAATTTTGATGTATAAAGTTTTTTGATCCGAGTTACGGTTTAAAATATATTATTTATCTAAGTTTTAAATCATTTTGAAGCATTTTCTAAATTTCTTTTAATAAATAATCCAACATTATCCAAATAGTGCGTTGACCAGTCAAACTGACCAGTGGGCCAGCCTTGTCATAGGAACAGTGATTTAAGCAGGGTTGATTTTAAATAAATGAATTAATTAGCAGCATGGGCCCACATGTCATTGAGCCAACTTTTTACAGATTAATTAGTCCTGTATAATTAGAGGTGGGCCCATATGTCATTAACGTAGCTAATATCCTATTTTATTTATCTAAACAGTACCAGGGCCCCACCTGTAAGCCTCAGGGGGTTATCTTGTTTATTTTAAACACTGAGATAATTATCAAGGGTTGGGCCCACACGTCATTCAGAGAGGAGGGGAGGTTAGTGGTTAACGAACCACTAACCACGGCATCTCGCCGGCCTTCACCAGAGCTACTCCGGCGAGACCGCGCGCACGCTACCACCGGTCTTTTCGTGCGCCGTTTGCTCCTACACGATCTACAGGACGACACGAGTCCATTCCTCTCCTTCGCGCGAGAAGAGACGAGCCAATGCGACGACGGCGACTTGCCGGGCGGCGGCCGGTGCAAGCTAGGCGGGGACGGCGACCTAGAGCTCGAAATCGAAGCTAGAAAGGGAGGGTTCGGGATGCAGCTCACCCAGGAGGCTCACGGAGGCCCGGTGAGCGACGAGGAGCGGCGGTGCCGCCGAAATCGAAGATGTACGCCGGCGGCTGTCGAGGGAAAACGAGCTCGATTCGCGCCACGTGCTACACCTCGGCTCGAGCTGGTCCTCGGAATCGAAGTATACGATGAAGGCGGACCTCCCCGACGTCTCGGAGCGGCGAATGGCGGTCTGTGGCCTCGCCGGCGACGGGGCCGTGCGGCCGGTGCGCGGGCAGAGGAGAGAGATGAGGGGGGAGGCGCGAGGGGGGAAAAATGGAGGAGGGGGGCGCTGTAAGGGGGGGGGGGGTGGTTGGGTCGTCCTTATCCTCCACGCGATCACAGGAGGAGGAGGGGGGGGGCGGCTCGGCAGCCCCCTGGCCAGGGCGCCATTGACACGCACAGGGAGCAGGTGGGGGTTGGTGGGAGGAAGGAGAAGGCCGGCCGGGTGGGCCTAGTGGGCTGTCGCCTTGAGCGACGTTTAGCCCTTTTTATTTTGTTTTGTTTTTCTGTTTGTTCTATTTCTTTTCTGTAATTGATTTATTAACCCTAGCATTTTTTTAAAATGTTATTCGTGTTTGTAAATTAGGGTTACATATTATTGAGGTGCCACAAAAGATTTTGAGTTTTTATAAAATCATTTGATATTTTATTTTATTGAAAATGGACCAGAACCCACTGTTTTTGGTACTATTTGAGTTTTTTTGATTTTTCAGTGGCTTAACAAAATACCATAACCACATGGACATGACCCAATGATTATTTGTGATTTAATTAAAGTGGTTGTATAATTTTTGGACAAGTTTTATTTGCAACATTATTTTTAATATTCAACAAAAAGGCATTTTGGATTTGATTTGATTCAAATTTGATCATGGCATGATTTAGCAACAGTAATTGTCATTAGCAAAAGGATTACTGTTACAGACAACTGAGGGTGTTACACCAGGCTGGGCCAGGTAAGGTGGGCTCTTCCCTTTTCTTTTGTTTTCTTTTTATTTCTTTCTGTTATTTTTGTTTTGCCCTAAAAATAAATAGCCAGTGCATTTTTTAAATCCCCAATTATTTTTATAAAACCTAGGTGACTCTATAGAAGTCAACCCCAAGTTTTGGGAATTTTTGAAATTCAAATTATTTGAATCTCAATTTAAATAGGCATTTGATTTAATTTCCAAGCCACTATTTGGATTTTTGAAAAATCTATGAGCATGGGATTAATCCCAAATCACTTTTAAAATGATCACACTCATTTTTAGGATATTCAACACATCCAAAAGAATTTTGGAAAAAGATTTATTCTGGCCTTTTTATTTAATTTATTTAGGGCTTTTCTTTTCCCGAATTATTTTTCTTTTGCAATTTTTTTTTTCATGATGCAAAAATGCAAGCTTAGAAAGCACAAACCTAAATTAGGGTTCTGACAAATCACTCAAGAAACAGCTGACCCAAGCCCCAATCCTTGCGGCTCCCAAGCCAAAGGAACCTATGCTACTCTATATGTCGGCTAACAACTGTGTTGTCAGTGTCGTAGTTGTGGTGGAGCGTATGGAAGCCGGCAAGGAATATCCCCTGCAAAGGCCGGTTTATTATGTGAGTGAGGTGCTAATTTATCAAAGCAAAGCTACCCTCATTGGCAGAAGCTGGTTTTTTGTGTATTCATGGAAAGCCGGAAGCTCAAGCATTACTTCCAAGAGTACCCCATAACCGTGGTCAGCTCAGCACCACTTGCAGATATCATCCAAAACCAGGAGGCCACGAGAAGGATTGCAGAGTGGGCAATAGAGTTGGGGGCTTATCATATCAAATATGATCCGCGCACCGCCATCAAGTCTCAAGCGCTGGCCGACTTCATCAATGACTAGAAAGAAATCCAAGCACCCCAAGATAAGCCGGTGATCAAGTATTGGACGATGCACTTTGATGGAAGTCGACAGTTGCAAGGGTCAGGAGCTGGCGTGGTTCTCACTTCCCCCAGAGGTGAAGAATTCTGCTATGTTTTGCAGTTAAAATTTATCTGCACCAACAACACAACAGAATATGAAGGCCTACTCCATGGACTTCGGTTAGCCCGCGAGATGGTCATAAGCCGGATCCAATGCTACGGCGACTCAGATCTCGTCTCCGAACAAGTGTCGGGTACATGGGACTCAAAGGACCCCATGATGGCGGCTTATCGCCGAGAGGTAGACAGTCATGCCGGCTTTCTTGTTGACTATCAAGTCGACCACGTGGACCGCAGGCAAAATGAAGCAGCCGACGCCTTATCCATACTTTTCTCTCAGCGCAAGACGGTTCCTCCAAACGTGGTCCTTCATATCTTGACAAAGCCGTCTGTATAGTCACCAGCAGAGCAAGATATAGCAGAGCCAGACCCAGGCCCGGTTCTGGTTGCAGCAATACACGCCACCCCAGATTGGGCAGTGCCATATATGGATTACATGACCCGGGGAATACTACCGGCTGATGAACTCATGACCCGGAAAATCATCAGAAGAAGCAAAGCCTTCACCATCATCAATGGCGAGTTACATCGGCGGAGTCCCACAGATGTATTTCAAAGATGCGTTTCACCAGAAGAAGGAAGAGCCATCCTCAACGAAATACACTCTGGCGATTGTGGACACCATGCCGGCTCTCGTTCACTTGTTGCCAAAGCTTACAGACACGACTTCTACTAGCTCACGACACATGTGGATGCAAAGGAAATCCACTACAAGAAATATGTCAACTAGTGACCTTTTGTCGGTGACCTTGAAAAAATTGGTCACATATCTCGACCCAATTGTTTGAGAGGGTCTAAACCTGTACATGAGTTGGTCATAATGCAAAGAGCAAAGGTTTGCTTCCCTATTCTGGCCCGATTAAGACCAATTTAAATGGTCATGGTCCATATTTTTGTTATTTTTGATGCGTCCTGGGCCAAAGCCCATGAAAGGAACGTGTAGGATAGCCCATGAAATTTAATACGTCCTGGGCCGGCTCGGCTAACCTAGTTCTTTTTTTTTGCTCTTTTTTCTGCTTTCTTTTATACCTTTCGATTTTGAACTCCAATTTCGGCCAAATAAATTTAGATTTATTTTTTAAAGATGTTCTCCTTTATTATGGACTATTAGGGAAAAATTTTATTCTAATAAAATATAAAATACCACTAAGATTATATATTGCCTTATATAGGGTCATGAAAAAAAATAGGACTATTTTTTGAAATTCAAATGCAAGATAAAATAAATGCAGGGTTTTAAAATTATGACATGATGAAATGCAAACATACACTTCTAATGTTTCGGTTTGCAAACATACACAAAGCGAAGATTTTCTATTTTTGTGTTTTTTTGAACCTTTTATGCCGGTTATTTGTACATTATATGTGGTCTAATAGTTATAGAAAATATACTTCTCACATTTTGAAACTTATTTTTGGTATTTGCTTCACAAAAAAACTCATTTTCTACACTCAAAAAATGAAAAGATATATTTGTATTCAAAGAAAAATAAAACTTTCTTCGGCAACATTATTTAAGCGCGATTCAAAATGCGATCAAAACGGGGGAGGGGGGCATGACCGGTGATAGCTAGGGATGGAATTTTGCAAAAATCTTGGTGGATCTCTGATTAAATGACTACTTGTGTACCTAGAATTGATTTTTTTTAAAAATAAAGAGCAAATTATCAAGCAGCTGTAGTTCAAATTTGACCCTCTTCCAACTGAATCTGCGGAAATTTGTCTTTTTCACAAGAGGTGGATAAAATCATTTATCATGCAAACATTTGGTCAATTGTTAATAAAATATGTTCTAGTGTTTTACAAAAATGGAGTGGTTCAAATTCACACCAAATATTTGGTAGCTTCTTCACAAAACAACCCTACTTTTGGCACACGAAAAATGAAAAATGGATTTTTCGTACAACGAAAATGAAAACTTCCTTTGGCAAACTTGTTGCCCATTCCAATATGCACACATTTGCCAAAAATGAGATCATTTGGGTAAACTATCCTACGAAACTAGCAATAACATCGGTCATTTCGCTTGAAAGCCACGAACCTTCATACTCGATAACTCATTTTGAGAAGACTTTTTTAAGATATTTGCATTATTCCAAGTTTTTTAGTTTGTATGGTTACTAGGACATAAATTAGGATTCAACGCGGAGGTTTTACATTTTTTGAATTTTTTTTGAATTTTAAATGCCGGTTTCAAAATGCAGTCAAAACGGCGAGAATGACCGGTGATAGCTAGGGGTGGAATTTTGGAAAACTCTTGGTGGATCTCTGATGAAATGACTACTTGTCTACTAAGAAATGATTTTTTGAAAAAATAAAGAGCAAACTATCAAGCAACTTTAGTTCAAATTTGACCCCGTTCCAGCTGAATCTACGGAAATTTGTCTTTTTTCAGGAGAGGTGTATAAAAATCATTTATCATGCAAACATTTGGTCAATTGTTAATAAAATATGTTCTAGTGTTTTACAAAAATGGAGTGGTTCAAATTCACACCAAATATTTGGTAGCTTCTTCACAAAACAACCCTACTTTTGGCACTCGAAAAATGAAAAATAGATTTTTCGCAGAACGAAAATGAATAATTTCTTTGGAAAACTTGTTTTCATTTCAATATGCACACATTTGCACAAAATGAGATCATTTGGGAAAACTATCCTTTGAAACTAGCACTAACATCGGTCATTTGGCTTGAAAGCCATGAACTTTCATACTCGATAGCTCATTTTGAGAAGACTTTTTTAATATATTTGCATTATTCCAAGTTTGTTGGTTTTTATCGTTACTAGGACATAAATTATGATGCAGCGCGAATGTTTTACATTTGTTTGATTTTTTTTGAATTGTTTAAGCCGGTTTCAAAATGCAGTCAAAACTGGGGAGGGGGGGGGGGCATGACCGGTGATAGCTAGGGGTGGAATCTTGAAAAACTCTTGCTAGATTTCTGATTAAATGACTACTTGTGTACCTAGAAATGATTTTTTTAAAAAATAAAGAGCAAACTATCAAGCACATGTAGTTGAAATTTGACCCCGTTCCAACCGAATCTGCGGAAATTTGTCTTTTTCATAAGAGGTGTATAAAAATCATTTATCATGCAAACATTTGGTCTATTGTTAATAAAATATGGTCTAGTATTTTACAAAAATGGCATGGTTCAAATTCACACCAAATATTTGGTAGCTTCTTCACAAAACAACCCTACCTTTGGCACTCAAAAAATAAAAAATGGATTTTTCGTACAACGAAAATGAAAACTTCCTTTGGAAAACTTGTTGCCCATTCCAATATGCACCCATTTGCACAATATGAGATCATTTGGGAAAACTATCCTTTGAAACTAGCACTAACATCGGCCAATTGGCTTGTAAGGCACGAACCTTCATACTCGATAGCCCATTTTGAGAAGAATTTTTTAAAGATATTTGCATTATTTTGAGTTTGTTGGTTTGTATGGTTACTAGTACATAAATTAGGATGCAACGCGAAGGTTTTTTTTTGAATTGTTTAAACCGGTTTCAAAATGTGGTCAAAACGGGGGATGTGGGTACTTCACAAATAAACTCATTTTCGGCACTCAAAATATGAAAAATAAAACGCCGGATTTTGATTGGTCCATGGGCATCTCACGCGAATCATGCATCTAACACCGTTGGATGCTCGCGGATCCAACGGCAGTCCTCATCCCTTCCACACCAACCCCAAGCCCACCTGAGCCGAAACCCTAGCTCTATCCTCGTGGACATTTCCATCCACCCCCGCCTCCTTTCTTTCTCTCTTCACGCACATCCCCTCGCTCTCTTCTCCTCCCCTCCCATTCCAGATCCGGTCGGCAGAGCTCGCCACCGTCCATGGCCTCCCCTAGGCCCTTCCCACCGCATCGCCAGCCCGACCCCCCTCCCTTCCTCACCGTATCACCAATCAGAGCCACCAATGGAACCCTAACCCTACCCCTACCTCAACCTGCGCATCAACTCGTCGGACCCCCCTTCTCCGTGGTGGCGTGCCTCCTTTACCACCGCTTTTTCCCGACGCCCGCAGGCACGCGCGCGACCCCGCTGCCATCTTCTCCCTA
Organism: Bromus sterilis; assembly: GCA_950022295.1. Taxonomy (NCBI): domain Eukaryota; kingdom Viridiplantae; phylum Streptophyta; class Magnoliopsida; order Poales; family Poaceae; genus Bromus; species Bromus sterilis. The sequence continues at coordinate 108,480,157 of OX465596.1, read as the reverse complement.
CCGGCGACGACCATGGCATCATGACTGGCTTACTCGGGTTGCTTCGGTGACTCAGGTGAGCCCCTTCACTCCTCATCGTCACACCCCTCCCTCTCTTCGTCACCTCGCCTCGTATCCCTCGCAGATCCATCACGCCGTCATTGCTCGACGGCCAGGACACCATAGACGGAAGGTGTCTTCCTCCCCTACCCCGAATCCTTGGACGGCGCAGCACCACCGACACCATCAAGGTCAGACCCCCTCTGCTCTCCTCGACTCCTCTCCCTTTCAATTTATTCTTCTTCCCTTACCTTCCATTCCCCTCCCTGATGTGCAGGAGCTACTTCACGCCTGTAACATCACCAACGTGACTCGGATGCAGGGAGAGGAGACGCCTAGTAGCAGGGAAGCTGCAACTATAGGTCAAGGCCTCCCTCTACATCTCCTTGTTCTGATTTCCTAGGCTTGGTTCCGGATTTGATGCTGCTCCAATTTTTCTTACATGCTTGATTAAATTTCATTGTTTACCAGTTAAGCTGCTTGCTTGATGCCCCAAAATTCAGTAGAATTTTTTTTATCAATTGGTTTGGTTGGATTTCTCCCAAGTTAACCGAGGTTGTTACAAAATAGGTGGCTGTTGTCCAATTAGTTCAGTAGAATAAAAATAGATTGCTGGCACGTGTTGTTTGCTATCTTTCATCTCATATTATTTTGTCAAAGTTTATCTTCTCTTGTCAAGGTTTTCCATGTGGTAATTATTATTTTGCAAGATACAGTGATGGAAAATTATATGTATATATCCACACAACAAATATACCGTGCTGTATTATGCTTATGCTACTTTTATCACCAATGTTTTCTAACTCTAGCGCCTCTGTATGACATGAAGTAATGATTTCATCACTTGTTCTCTCTGTATGTCTTTATAAAGCACGGCTAACCTTATAGGTGTTGTCCTTATTTCATCTACAGGAAAATATCATGCATATGTTTATTTGGTTTGAACTTTATATATGTTTATTCAGTTTGAACTTTGCATGACATGAAGTAATTATTTTCTGTATTTTTCTCAACTTGTTTTCACTGTCACTTGACACATACTTGAAGTTGTGGTTTAACGATGGTGATTTTGTTCTACTTGAATGCATTGGTACCCCCATCATGGAGCACATGGATGCCTAGTTTGTGATCGCTGTCGAAGGAGCTCCATGCTGAAGAACATACCGCCTTTAGAGCTTGTGTAGTACTGTATCTTATAAATTACTGTGGAGCTTGTAACTGTGACTGCCATACTGTTATTACACTTGTAGAGCTTGCAGAGTGTATGTTAGAGATTATTATGTGTTATTTGTACAGCAGGAGCACTGTACTGAATCTGGCTGATAATATTTGAAGTATTTCGTGTGTTTTCTATGTGCCAATTTAAATACTGGGTATTTATTTATGCTAAATTGAAAAATGAAGAATTTCACCCTGACAGCTAGGACCCAATTACTAGAACCTGACAACGGTGACCCACCTGACTAGTGGACCCATTTTATGAAAAAAGAAAAAAGAAACTATTGAGACAAAAAGGCCATGGCCCAAAAAAAAGGTTGCAGTGTTGGGCTTGGCCCATGAAGCCGACCAAAAATTGACAGGAAAGATAAATAAGCCGAATTGTTGGGCTCGGCCCATCTGAAGCACCGAACTGGACCGGGCTGATTGTACTCCACGTCAGCTTGCCACGTTGGATTTGACGTGGCCTGGCCAATAAGCCAATGACCAAATCAATTGGTCACAACATCTATGACCTTGGTTTAGTCACAATCATCTATGACCATTACAGAAAAAAAGGTCACAGTGTCCGCTTTGCGACCCTCAGCTTTTGACCAACTGATTTTGGTCACAAAAAGGTCACAAATGAAGAACAGTGACCTTTCAGTGACCAATATGTAGGGTCACAAGTTAGCATATTTATTGTAGTGATCGTCAAGAAGTGTGATGGGTGTCAGCGCTATGCAAAGCAGGATCACGTGCCGGCTCAAGAACTCAGGATGATTCCTATCACTTGGCCTTTTGAAGTATGGGGGATCGATATGGTGGGACCCTTCAAAAGATCCCCCAACAAGAACACCAGCCTCCTTGTGGCAGTTGACAAGTTTACCAAGTGGATAGAAGAAGAGCCGGTCATCCCCCATATCGATCCCCCATAGAATCTTGTTGAGTTCTTGAAATTCTTGAAAAAGATAATATACAGGTTCGGCTACCCCCATAGAATCATCACTGATAATTGGGACTAACCTGTCAAAGGGGGTTATGCAACGATTCTTCTAGAGAGGGCACATCCGACTCGATTTTACATCAGTCGCTGATGACCCTCAACTGTAGGGTATCGATTGTAGTGTTCTCGCGGGTAAGTTAACCCAACTTATTGATTCGACACAAGGGGAACCAAAGACTATTTATAGGCTTTCACAGTTGAGTTATCAATTCAACCGCTCCTGAAATATGCTTTGTTGCAACAAAGTATTAATAGCAACTTTGATATGATAGCGATAGTAAAACAGTGAAAAGGAACAACTAGTGACCAGCAGGATTAAAGCACTGTAGGCTAGGGAGATGGATGGTCGGGCGCTGCATGAATAAGAATGAACATGTAATAAATTCTAACACGGGGCAAGGCACACAGAAAAGCAATGATCATCTAGGCAAATATCAAACATTAGGCATGTATCCCGTAGGTAGTTGTGCGTGCTTGCAATAAGAACTTGCACAACATCTTTTGTCCTACCATCCCACTACGAACGGGTGATACGTCTCAAATGTATCGATAATTTCTAGTCGCTCCATGCCTGTTTTGTTTGATATTTCTATGATCTAGATACACTGGCGGCCACCTGGCGCGGCCAGGGTCCTGGCCGCGCCAGGGGGCGCCTGGACACCTGGTGGCCCCCTGGCTGCCCCCCTTCGCCTATTTATTCTCCGTGACAGGGAACTCCGAAGACAGAACCCTATTTCGCAATTGCGCCTCTGTTCTGCCGCCGCCGCGCTTCCAAGATCGGGAGCACCGTCAGGACCCTTCCCGGCACCCTTTCGGAGGGAGGATCGACCTCCGGGAGCTTCTCCTCCACCATAGACGCTTCCCGGATGTGCCGTGACTAGTCTACCTTGGACCATGGGTCCGTGATCAGTAGCTATGTGATGTTCTCCTCCCCTCTTTATTCTTCATGGTTTAGACCTCGTGAGCTGCTCTACATGATCGAGGCACATATGTAATTCTTCTGCTGTTGCTATGTTGAGTTTGATGGGATCCGATGGATTATGATATTATGTTCAGATCGTGATAGAGTAATATATATGGTTTTGATCTCTTATATTTTTGTTCCTAAGTAATTATTGCATGTTCTCCGTTGCTGTTTATTACTTTGGCCAAGTGGTGGATAGTAACTCCAAGAGGGAACGTTATGCTCGATTGCTGGTACATGCCCCCTGATGACACACTTGAGTGACAGAAACATGAGTCTAGGGGATGTTATGTGGCCACAAGGGGGAAACAACGGTGCTTGTAACCGCGGTTGCAAGGATTTTTTACTTTACGCAAAGTTCTTTTAATGCAGTTGTTTGTTGCTTTGGGTTTACACTTTGGGTGGGACTCGCAACTTAATACCAGCGAGATGTTCTGGATAGATATCTCAAGGTGGATGATTAGTAGTAGATGTAGATGGATTTCGGTATACTTATTTTGGCGTACTGCCCATGCTTATGAGCCTCTTCCTTTCTTTTGTAGCATAGTTAGCATTGCGGTGCGTTCATAATCATGGAAATTTTCCATCTGTAATTTTTTTACCTCGCATAGCAGTTTTATCGTCTTTTGGGAGAGAGACATCACTAGTGAACATCACGGAACCCCGGTCCATATTCTCATCACTGTTTACAAGTTATTTCCTTTTCGGTATCTACTTTCAGTTGCTACCATTATCATTATCATTATCCCTTGTGTGTTTGACCCTTTGTAAACAACAATTCCGGAGAGATTGACAACCTCTTTGAACTTAGTTGGGAGCAAAGTTAATTGTATTGTGTGCAGGTCCGTGTCAGGTGCGCCACTGACACCTACTTATCATCGCCGGAGTCCTACGAGAGACAAACCCTATCCTCTACATAGGGGAAATTTGCTGCTATCCTACATCTCACCTTCCATTTGGGGTAACCAATGAAGGACGAGAAGCCATTACCACTTCCACTCCATCAACGGAGCAAAAAGGAACTTATGGAGATTAAGGTGCTCCTGTCAAAGAGCACCGGAACAAAGCAATAAACTCAATGGATACATGGAATCCTCAAATTATGGACCATCCCCTTTGGTGTCCCAAGATGTCACCTTTGGGATCACCGGTTCCGGACCATAATAGGTGCATACAACTCATAGATAGGATCTCAAACATAGATAAACTCATGAAAACATAAGTGGTTCAGATCTGAAAACATGGCACTCGGGCCCAAAGTGACAAGCATTAAGAGCAACAAGTTGTAGCAAAGATGATAAAAACCAAAGTAAACGATAGGCAACATGCCCCCAACAATCTGAAGAACTATTACATGATCAATCTCATCCAATCCCTACCATACACTTTTCCTACAGCAGGGAATTAATCACACATGTGAAGAGAAGTCATGGAGGAAGGATGGAGTGGTGATGGTGATGGCGATGGCGACGATCTCCCCTCTCTGGAGGCCAAATCAGCCTCCAGATTAGCCCTCCCGAAGAAGAACAGATGTTGGCGGCGGCTCCATGACGGGTTCTGGAAAAGAGACTTCTGTTTCGGAGTTTCCCCATCACGGGAATAAATAGGAGTCGAAGTAGGGAACCATGGGGAGGGGGCAGTCGCCCAGGCGGCCTGTGGGCGCGACCCCACCCCTGGCCGCGCCAGCAGGGCGCCTGGGGGCCCCCTAGCTGCCCTCTGGCCCCCTTCTGGCTCCGGGCTCCTATGGGTGCGTGGATTTTTTGGTATTTTTCTCAGAATTTTCTGAGATGTCCAAAAATCCATTTTCCTGTGCACAATAAAACCATACAGGTAGCTCTGCTGAAAACAGCGTCAGTCCGGGTTAGTTTAGCTCAAATCATGCAAGAATGAGGGAAAAACAATAGCAAAAGTGTTTGGAAAAGTAGATACGTTTGAGATATATCAACTCCACCAAGCTTAGCCTATTGCTTATCCTCAAGCAATTCAGTTCAACGAACTGGACGCGATAAATAAAACTTTAACAAACTCTTTTTCTTCATAAGATGTATATAAGCCGGTACTACGAAAAGAGTTTAGCAAGTATCAAAACAATGCTATGAGGACAATGCACGAAGCAATCCTTCTTTCAAGTAACCAATCACAAACAACCTAAAGTGAATAACATGCTGCTGAAAATCAAGACAAGATCACAATGCACATAGCCTGAACATATCAGAGTGGTATCTCGCTAGCCTCCATGAGTGAAGCAAAACATAAATGCAGAAACTCCTCCGGAGTTTTAAAGGAGACTAGAACTAAGAATTTCAGACTAGCAATATAACAATCATGCAGAAGACAATGCAATACTTTGGGATAATGCATGTTACACTAAGAATGACAATTATGCTCTCAATAGTTGGTGCTTTGAAGAAAGAAGGTGAGACTCTCGAATCGTGGATTTTTTATGGCAAGATTGAAAACCCGTGAAAGGAAGCGAAGACTAAACATGTGCCAGAGATCTTGGTTTTGAAAACAGAGACAAAATTCTTTTGAGAAGTGGAAGTTTCCAGTCAACGGTGAAAGGTCACGGTCGCTCAATATCTCTCATGCCAACCATATTAATGCTTTTTTCTTACACTTGTTCCCTTATCCATAAGTCCTTTGATGGTCTATGGAACCTTTTATTTTGCCTCAAGTATGGAAGGAGGATATCGTTCCATCTATCATTAGCAGCATTTGGTCCATTTCATTCCGTCATCAAGTATGGGGGGAGGTGTAACTCTTTTTTATTGACTAGTTAAAACTTCCGCCAAAATATTTTTGGCATGGTAGATACTGATTTTCCCTCACCGCACCATGAGCTTGTACGGTTACAAAAGGGAAGCTTTTGAATAAATTTTGAGATGGCACAAGAGAGTCTAAGTTAGGAGTGGCCGGTAAATACCACGTATAGGTGGACTCAAGTGGAATAACTGGTTTGAAAATGAGTTTGGATACACAAGAAGAATTCCGCTTAGTGTGAGTGAGGGCTAGAAAAAGACTGGGAAGCGACCAACTAGAGAGCAATAATTGTCATAATCATGCGGAGCGACAACGTAACATTGAATCGGGCATGACAGTGATATAACTATTCTGAAATAAAAAGGTCATCAAGGCATGATAGACATATGAGTCATAAACATGTGTGAACATGTGCCAAGTCAATCCAAGAATTCTCTGAAGGGAAATACCACTTCAGTAGGGCAAACCATGAACAATGCAATGCATGTAAATCAATCCAACAACATATTATGCACCCTAGCTATTTGAGATCAACCACAAAGAAAGCATGAAGACTGGGAAAGCATTGTAAACATAGCACTATGTCGCTACAAGCTGGTCTATAGATCATAAGTACAGGCATATGTACAAAAGTAGAAACAAGAAGAGTTCATACCGGTTTTCCTTGTTCCTTCCCTTTCGTCGATCTTCGTCATTACTGCCTTGTCGCTTGCACGACCGAACGTGGGAAACATAATCAAATGCCATCACGGACTCGAGCTGAACTCTGAAAACAAAGCAAACTAAAGAGAGAAAGGAAATCTTTTTGGGTTTTTTCAAATGCTAAATAAAAGAAAAGAAAAGAGAAATCTTTTTTTTTGTTTTTGCAAAATAAAAGAACAAAGAAGAACGAACAAAAACTTCAAAAATATCAAAGCAAACAAAAATAAAAACGGATAATACAATGGAAAGGTGAGAAGGGCACGTACTCCCCCAAGCTTAGGCTTTTGGCCTGACTTGGTAGAAGACTAGCAGCTACTGCCCCCAGGAGCCTCCTGCTCCGGGGTAATGGTAAGTCCAGGAGTCGTATGAGCCCTCCATTGCGTACACCGAAGTCCTCGGGTCATCCCATGAGGAAGGGCCTGCGCTCCAAGCAGAAGAAGACCCCTCGCCATGCTCGGTGGAGGTCTCACCCTGGAAAGGTGGGAACTAGCCATGCTCCTCCTCGTCGGGCACAACCCCCTCCATGGGTTTATGCAGCTGGTACTGAGCCATGAACTCATCAAACTAGATATCATTGAAGGACCATCCGTTTCTGAGGTGTGGAAACAGAATGCTGGAAATCTTCGTATGACGAATGCCAGTCTTCTCCTGGCTACAAAGTGAGTTGAAGAGGGTCCACAACTCGGAAGGCTGAGTGGTCATTTTTGCCGTCTGACCAGCGTTCGACACACCTATTATACAACAAACTGTGCCAAAGACATGGTTATGAGATCATTATAAATTTTAAATTCGACGGTTCCAGCAAAATGGTTATAAAAAACTATTAACAAAGCAGGAGGTGAGCTTCTTGTATTGTACCACACGGCATAGTGCTAGCTGTGTCAAACCTGCATTGGCGCAAAGCCCATAGAATTCCTCCTTAATTCCTGCAACTGTAAGAAAATCATCGCATGGATACATCATTGCGCATGTGATGTCTACGCACGCTTCTATTCTTGTAGACTATCTTGGGCAGAGGTTTGTAGGACAGCAGAAATTTCCCTCAAGTGGATGACCTAAGGTTTATCGAACTCAAGGAAGTAGAGGTTGAAGATGGTCTCTCTCAAGCAAACCTGCAATTAAGATACAAGAAGTCTCTTGTGTCCCCAACACACCTAATACAACTAGGAGTTGTATAGGTGCACTAGTTCGGCAAAGAGATGGTAAAATACGAGTGATAGGTTTGGCAGAGCAAGGTAATACAAATCTGTAATAAAAAGTGCAGCAAGAAAACATGTGACAAAAGTGAGCACAAACGGTGTAACAATGGTGGAAACAAGGCCTAGGCTTCATACTTTCACTAGTGGAAACTCCCAACAACATTAACATAGTCTAATCACATGATATTTCCCATAAAACATGCAATGGAGACACATTCAGAGGTCATTCCTTTGTGGTCAACAGAGGATGAGAATTATGTAGGCCTACAAAATGTGACGCCCCCAAAATCAGACCATGTACAGTAATCATACACGCAAGGTACACGATCGAGATCAGGGACTCACGGTGAGATATCACAACAAAACTCTACAAGTAAAATAATACAAGTTGTATAATACAAGCCAGGGGCCACGAGGGCTCGAATACAACAACTCGAGAGCACAAAGTTAGCGGAATAAATAGTATCTGAGTACAGGCACAAGAATACAATGTTGCCTTAAGAAGGCTAGCACAAAAACAACAACGATCGAAAAGGCGAGGCCTCCTGCCTGGGAACCTCCAAACTACTCCTGGTCAACGGGGAACTCGACGTCGTAGAAGGCATCGGGGATCTTCACGTTGCGGTGGTCGGCATCGGGGATCTCCTGCTCCTGGACTCCAAGGCTCAAACGTCGACTGCAGAGGCCGATCAAGCAAAACAAAAAGGGGGAAATAAAGCAAAGGTGAGTATCTAGCATACCCGCGAGTCTTACGTGCGCTACTAAGCATTTATGCATTGTATCAAATGGAAAGGGGAGGCTATATATAGTGGACTGCAAGATAGAAAGTTAGAGAAAAGATAAGAAGCTAGGCCTAACGCAGACTAGCATCTTCCGACGAGTCTTGCAGCATGAGGAGAGAATAGCCAACAGTTTATATAAAGAATAAAGTAACAATGCAGCAGAAGTTGCTGCAGCATTGTATAATAATAAGTTGTAATAATTAGCAATGCCTCCGAGTTCACCTCCTCGACATCCCAGCGAGGAGGAAAACCCGGAACAATACAGTTTAATAATAATAGTTTGTAGTGGTAAGATCCAGCTTCAGCATATAACGTCATGTTACCGTGGACACGGCTATTCGAATAGATTAATCTTCCCTGCAGGGGTGCACTTCTGTTACACTACACGCACGGATCTCCAGGGTGGCGGGCACCTTGTTAGGGAACGCTCCACCGAGGCTATCCGACACTCCGTAGCCCATCTTTCAAACTCAACAGAGAGGCCATCCGCCGGTCTAAATCCTAAGTACGCTGGGCCTTGGACCCCAACCCGAATGTACTCCTACACGGTGCGTGGCTGGCTGGTGAAGTTAAGTCAAATCCAAATAAGACACCACCGCGCGAGAAAATAAGACAACACCACTTCTCGGCAATCAGCCCGTAGTACTACTGACGTTTGAAGAGTCCTCGGACGACACTACGAAGCAGAGGAGCCCATAACTCGTAATTCCCACGGGTAGGTAGTGCGTACATGCCATATAGCCAACTCAAGACATCCACTGAACCCATTAGTCATTTTATTAACTTGCGGGACAACCTTATCGTTGCCTCGACTTAACTGACCCTCGGAGAACGACTGCAGTCAGGACCACCAGTACATTGATGCCTTCCCTGTCGTCCCACCAAGTATCTGCGGTTACCAACAAGGTGAACCGTCTCCTTACATTGTCTCGCGTGTGCTCCTGGAGGAGCTCGACTTTTGTGGGTTAGTAACTTTCGCGGCCAAGATTCAGGGGCCAAGCACACCGGTACACTGGTCGTACCCTTCCTGTCGTCCCATCGCAATACCACTCGCGGGCACCGTTGGGTCGCCCGACTTCTTACCTTTAAGGACACCAGTTGGTTCGAGTTCCTACCATAAAGTGAAACCAGGAGGTATCACCCTCGATGGCACACTTAAAGAGGTTTGACAGAGACATCAACGGAATGAACTAAAGAGGTAAACCTCGTATCATCCCGGTGATTCTACGCTACTGAGACGACGAGAGTGAAATACGAGTTCGTCCACTCGTAAGTCAAACTCGAAGCGACGTAGAAGAGTCTCGCCGTTGTAGGTTCCCTAGGGCGTCTGCATTGATCCGTACCTGTTGCAGTTGTATATATTTTGTATCCGCGTCACTCCCCTGAGTGTCCACGACCCTCTATCTAATCCTAGCTAACAATGCGCAGGGCTCACTTCTGAATATAATATATAGATATAGCAGGCAGCATAGCATAAGGAAGGTACATCAAGGGGCGACAAAAACAGGCTATGCAATTGAATAGGATTGTAATGTAGCAGCATTAACAATGCCTAGTGCAAGAAAGTACGGAAAGGTAGGCGATATCTGGGGAAGAGAATGGCTCTGCTTGCCTGGAAGCTCGACGGTAGGGGTAGGGTCGTCGACGAAGTAGTCGTACTCGGCAACGATGTAGTCGGCGGCAGCAACGAGGTCTATCGGAGCATAAAGTGGGGGAGAAACAATAAATACACAACAATAATAGCAATACAATTGTATGACATAGTAGATATAAAGCAACGGGGCTCTAACGCAGTGTTCGGTGATTTGCTTGGAGCAGGAATTTATCCGGTGATGACTCATCAGTACCGGGTGATTACCGGACAGATGATCCGGAGGGGAAGGTTCCATTTCTGCAGTGTTAGAGACACCTGGCAAACATGTGGATAGTGTATCCTTGCTCGTTGATCCATTCTGAACAACTTTCATATTCAGAACATTTTCATCCGGAAAGTTTTACCGGCTCCGGGTGATTATCGGAAAGTGCAACCGAAGGGGGAATGTTCCGTGTTTGGTATGTTAGAGGGGTGCGGTGGGTATATAGGTTGTGTGTACGTATTCGTTATATTTTTCTGATCAAGTTTGATGTATAAATTATTTTCATCAGAGTTACGGTTTAAAAGATATTGATTTTTAAAGTTTTATTCAATTTAAATCAATTTCTGGAATTATTTTATTATTAAATCCAAACATTATCCAGAACAGTGTAGTTGACTGGTCAACTGACAGAGGGGACCCTCCTGTCAGCCTCACAATATTAATAATTCATTTTGTTAAATTTAAATAGAGCCAGGGCCCACATGTCATACTAACATATTAGTTAATTTAATTAAACTAACCCATTTAATATTAAACTGACAAGGGGGCCTACATGTCATTCACTCCAAACTAATTAGATTTAATATACACTTTTAAATCAATTCCCTAGAAGTGGGACCTAGCTGTCAGTGGGACATGGTTATTCCAACAGTTATTTTAACTTAACATGGGGGGTTAATTGCATTTCATTTAAACCTGTTAATAGTTAAGGGGCATATGGCCCACATGTAATAGACATATTACTAACAGTTTTTGTTTATTTAGTAAGAAGGTTAATTAGGGGCGTGGGGGCCCCACATGGCAGTGGGATTAGCCCACCGGCTAACCACCAGTGCACGCCGGCGAGAGGCGCACGACGGCAAGGGGAGCCACGGTGAGGTGGCGAGGTGTGGCCTCGTGTGGGCGTGCGCACACAGGGGGGGGGGGGGTGGGCGCGGCCAGAGGGCGAAAAGGGGTGGCCGATACGTGGCCGTGTGCCCGCAGAGGCGCGGCGAGCGCACGCTCCAGCGGTCCAGCCATGGCGACCGGTCACAGGGCGAAGGCCACGACGACCGAATTTAAGCGAAGGGGGGGGAATCGGGGTGGCGGCTCACAGGGGTTGCAGGGGAGGTGCTCGGGGAGACCGGGGCACACGGGCGGCGGCGAATTTTCTGACGAGAAGTGGCGGCCGGTGGTGAAGAGGAAGAAGGTGGTGTCGGCTATACAGCTCCTGGGCTTCGATCCGTTGGCGCAGAGGAAGTAGCGCTCGTCTGTGCAACTCCTGGACACCTTGCGACGGGGAGAGGCGGCCGTTGGCCGCTGCAATGGCGGTGGCGCGACCACGGTAGCACTCGAGTCCGAGCGGGAGAAGAAGAGGGAGCTCGTGGGTGAGGGGGAATGAGTAGGGGGATAGGGTTCCAGGGAGGCCGCAGGGGGCGACCTTATCCACCAAGGAGAGGGGGAGCAGGTAGGGGCAGGTGGGGTGGGCGCATGGCCAACAGTGGCGATGGCCATGGCGCCGTGCGGGTTGGGGCAGGTGAGGGGGAAGAAGGAGAGAGAGAGAGGGAGGGGTAGGGCCCGGGGTGGGCCTCGCCCCAGGCGGGTTTTAGTCCTTTTTTTATTTTCTTAGTTTTTGTTTTCTTTTCTATCTTGTTTACATTTTATTTTCCTACTAATACAATTTTGTAAAATATGCAAACTACACCAAAAATATTGTTGTAATTTAGTCTACTACTAGAAAAATATTTGAACAATAATAAAATCATTTACATTTTATTCAATGCACCAAATATTATATGGAGCTATTTTTGCTACTGTTTATAAATAGTTAATAAAATATCATTTATCTTTTTTTATGACCTACTGATTATTAGGTATTTAATAGAAATGGTTTCACAATTTTTAGTGCATATAAAGTTTCACTTGTTTATTATAATTACCATGGGAATTCAATAATTCCAAAGCATTTATTTTTATTCATATTATTCCTAAAACACTTTAATAAAATATCCATTCCTAGGATGGCTAGGCAATTCTATTAATAGGTTTCACAACTTTGGGTTGATCTATGATTTCCATTTCCATATTAATTTTCAAAACAATTTTGATAACCCCACCACCTTGGGTTCATAATTTCCACTGACTTGTGATTCTTGTTGAGACTAGGAGTTTACTTGGTTTAGTAAATGGCAAGATGATTTAATAATCACCCACAATTCTTGGAGAAAATTTATAATCCACATTTATTTTGAAATTTTATCTCGGTGGGAATTGGGATGAGCTATGATCGAAGGTGATCATGGCTTGATTAGCAATAGTGATGATCATTAACAAAGGGATCACTGTAGTGATTACTGTTACTGGATCTGGGGGTGTTACACAAAAGCACACCTCAAAGTTCGTAGTTCTCAATCTATGGATTTCCCAATGTCACCGCGGCCATCCAAAGAGAGTACCACAATCACCACAACATATCTCAAGGATAGTCAAAGACAAGCACCAAGAGACTCTAGATCTTCAATCAACACACAAAAGAGGAAATCACTCATGATAATATTCTTCTAACCCATGTCCAATAGACCGCTGTCACCTTGGTCTTGGGGATTATACTAGATAAGATCAATTGAGTACATCAATCCAATACATAGAGGAAGGGGAAATATCATGGGATCACCCTAGATTAACATAGCCTATGATCACAATGAAGATCATATCATGGGAGATAGAGAAGAACACATAGCTACTGGTAGAAACCTCAGCCCCAAGGGAGAACTACTCCCGCTTCATGGAGGGAGAAAGCAACGCCGATGAAGATGAATCCGGGAATTCTGGTCCCCCGAAGCTTGTCGGCGATGGCGGCGGAGATCGGAATCGCTTCTGGAAAAAGTACTTCGATATTAGGGATTTCCTCCGCGGGGCTAAATATAGGCCAAAGGAGGGGGCCAGGGGGGCCACAGGGCAGCCAGGACGGCAGGTGGCGCGGCCTAGGGTAAACCCGCGCCGGGCACCTGTAATAGCCCAGTTTTCACAAAAATTAAAAATTTTGTTTTCGGTGTGAATTGTTTGATTGTCCGTGTTGTTTGCAGTGTTTGCTTCGCCGAAATAATAATCGGTTAATATTTCTTCCCCCTATTCTCGTATCGGATGCGTGACCGACCCCTTTCCACTACGGCACACGACTTTGCGACACCGGGATTTCACCTGAGCACCGTCGCAACCGGCACAAGTCCAGCCATCGCCACCGGAACGAAAACCTCGTTTATTTAATAAACGGATTATTTAATGGGGCGCCGAAAAATGTTGTCGGAATTTCACCGCAGTGAGGTACGATCGACGGGCTCGACGCGCTGAGCGCGTAGGTCGAAGTTTCGTCCGAATCGGAGTCCGTATGCACCTCCGGCGATCACGACTGCGATCGCCGGACACGCGAGAGAGAAAACTGATGGTCATCGGGGGTATTTTCGTCATCCGCCATACCAGCTAGCCTATATAATGACCCCTCACCTTCCCCCATCTAATTAGGGTTTCCCCTTGCACAAATTGCAGCCACCCCCCTGAGAAATCCCAGATCTGCCTCCTAAATCCCCCTCTCCCCGAAACCCTAGCTCCCCAGCCAGATCTAACCGTTAGATGTGCGAATCGACGCCTCTCGTGCGGCCACGTCACCCCCGGAGCAGCTCCTCCCACCTCTAGCTGATTCGGGCCCCGCCGGGCCCTCCCATCCCGCAGCCGCTACGCCCCGGGCCCGATCTGGGCTGAGAGGCCCGCGCCGCTGCCCGTGCTCCCGTATGCCGCCGGCCTCCGACGAGGCACCGCCGGCGAGCCGCCGCACCTCTCCACCTCTGCCGTCGCCTCTCACCTCTCTCCTCTCCCTATCCTCCTCTAACTTCCCCTCCCCTCTCACCACCGCCTCGCAAGTCGCCGGCCCGACACCGCACCAGCCGCCGTCAGCCATGGCTTCGGCCGCCCGAAGACGAGCTTCCGCGCCGCCAAGGAACTCGCCGGCCTCGAACCCCCCCCCCCCCCGCCCGCACGCCGCGGCCAGCCGCTCCGGATATGGCCGCCCCCACCGTCGTCGCCCCTTCTCTGGCCCCAGTGCCGCCGGGCCTCCTCGCCGAAGGGCGCAGCCGCCGCCGCCGCCAGCCGTCGACCCGATCCCGATCTGGATCGGGCGACCGGTCAACCGCAGCCACCACCAGTGGTCCGACCTGTGTCCGCTCGGCCCAAGGCACCCCGGCCCAGCCGGCGTCCTCCCCGCCAGGCCTCTCCAGCAGCCTCTTGGGCCGAGGCCCATGGGTGAGCAGCCCCTGTGTTGTTTTGCTGTTGATTGCTGTTTTGCGACATTAATAACGCTAGAACCGTAGCTCGGATGAGGTCGACCCCAAAATGAAAGTTTCTCAGAATTGTATGCACTTTAATTCATCTTTTCGGAGCATTTTCATTTTAGGCCATCTTGATTGTGTAAACGTGTGATGAACAGGGCATAAGGTCGTTAATTCCACTGCTGCTGTTAAACTTGCTGAAATTGTTATTTTGTTGCAACTTTGGACGACGGTTGCGTCGCAACCGTACGTCGGATTGGAGTGATTCTTTTTCGGTGCTGTAGAGCGTAATGTCTAATTCAATGCTATGTTTCATATGCCATGTTTGCTCGCTGCATGTTTATTGTATCTTGCTCCAAAGTAGCTTCCCTGTTGTTAGTGTGCTGCTGTTTATATTTTGTTGCAACTTCCGTCGACGAGTGTGTCGCGACCGTTTATCGGAATTGAGTGATTCCAATTGCATATTGTTAAGCATCATGTCTAATTTCATTACATGTATTACATATTCATATTTTCATTCCTGGTCATATAGTTATTGAGCTCCAAAGTTGATATGCTGCTGTTGTTGACAGCCACCTCTGATTTTCGCTAAGTCTGTTACTTTGCGATGCCATGTTGTTTGTTTAATATCTTTTGATCTATGATGTCCTTTTGCATGATTATTTTTTCCATGCCTTCTTTGTCATGTCTAGTTTAATTTCATATCATTTGTGAGCATGTTTGCATTGTTTAACCTGTTTATGTATTGCTCTAAAGTGTGCTTCGTGATGTTGGCAGATTGTGCCCGTAACTTGTTTTGCTTATATCTTTTTAACTGTAACTCCGTTTGGGGTGTTCTTTATATGTAACTTGATTAGTTTTTCGTGTACTTTGTGTTTATGCTATTGTTTGCTGTTGTTATCCAACCTAAAAAATGGTTTAGGACAGAACATTACCAAATATTTTAATCATCGTGCGGCACGTAGTGTTATGCCATGTTTAGGTTGTGCCTCACTTAAATTGACTAACATAGATAGTTTACTTTGTGCTTCAACTCTTGACATGTTTTTGTGCTATGCCATGCTTGCTTGAGTTTCCATGGTAACAACCTTAGTTGATCACCTGTAGCTAAATAACTTGAACCACTGTAAATGTGCGGTATCGTCGTGTGTGACGAGTACTCCACTTAAATTGTTAGCAACCGCTCTCGACGGTAGGTTCGATGTCTCGTGTTTCTTCTTGTTGATGCTTGCTCGTGTTTGCCTCGTAGTAATAGAGTGCTTGCTCGTTGATTGCTTTCCAGTGTTTATCGTTTTGTGTGCTTCCGCGGGTACCTTCGGAGGCGATGCGACCTTGCGATCGACTACACATTCGGAACCCGACTTATCAACAGGAAAGGACTATACATTACTTATGATCCATTCTATTTCAACCAGTGGTTTTCATGCTAGTCTAGGATAGGTTTGATGTTTGATCCTACCACATGTTTACAGCCTCTTTTAAACCGATACAGCCATGTCCCCTCCCAGCAAACCTTGTAATGCTATGTTACTATTGCTCGTTGCTCAGCCCCTGCTTAGTATGCATGCTTAGGATGCTACGATGTTACCCTGTTACTCCTTGGTTTGGGATATCACATTATTATGATTGTTGTTGATGATATGATTATTATAATGTTGACTATATTCGACGAAGGATGGAAGGTCTAGGCTATCCCGCCCCGACGCTTTGTTCCATTTGAGTCACCTAGGATCCGAGTTCCGGGTAATGGTTTTAAGACTGAGCGTGCCTAACCGCGTGTGGGATTTTATGGGGTCCCCTTTTTCTTACCTATCTAGCTTCAAACATTTCTAGAGGTGGCCCAAGCTGATTTATCATTTGAAAACCATGCATATATGCCTGTCGGGTAGCTCCTGGCAGACATCCTTTAAAACAACCCGGACCAGTGAGGACTTTGTTTCCCTGTTGGTACACCTTTGACCGGCGAGGGCCCGAGGCCGCACGTGAGGCGTCTCGGTAACCCAAACCCTATTGAGACGGAAGAGTCCGATCCGAGAGTGTGGCCAGCTTTTGGATTGGGTGTCGACTCCCCGGGGGCCACCCGGATTTGTTCGTTGTTAGTTAGAGGGACCTGTCGTTTCGGATCTCTTGGAACTAAATCATAAAATGGTTTCCTGTGATGGGTAGCAACTGCGAGAGATGGGCGTGCGTGCGGAGCCATGTAATGGGCAGTTGGTACACCCCTGCAGGGTTAAATCTTTTCGAGAAGCCTTGTCCACGGTTATGGACGACTTGAGACCTACTCCTTGTTCATAGACAACAACAACTGAGATAATCTTCATATAATTTGATCAATGTGTGTGTGCCTTGACTGCTTCCTATTCGTCGGGATGCGAAGAGGAGGACAAGGATAGGATAGGTGTTATGTTTGCGTAGTAGGTGGATAGCAGACTTGTTGGAGGCGATTCCTCATCGAATTCTTGGCTTCTTATCTTACTCTCTAGATCGTTAGCCACTTCATACATGCTAGTGCGGCAGCAACCTCACCACTTACCCCATCCTTACCGTAAACTACTAGTTGTCCTAGAATGACGAGTGATGAAGTCCTTGCTGGGTCAGATGACCACTACAGTTGGATGCTGAGTACCTCTGTACTCATGATACTACCCCCAAACTGTTTTCAGGGTTTTTGATCGACAACAGGTATGGTGATCGACGTTTCACGTGGAGACTCGACGACGACTAGTTAGGCGGATCCCGGTGGAGGGCCGGGACCCGTGTGGTTATGGGGATCGATGTTTTTCTCTTTGCCACCAGGCATTTGACTGTAGTCTGTACTCAGACATGTATCTTCCGCTGTTGTATTGTATTAAGGAAGTTGTATGCCGATTGTATGAGATGTTGTATCCTTGTATCTGTAATGTTGTGATATCAAGTTGGAAATCCGGGGCATATGGCTATGTCATATGTCGCGGTGGGACCGATATGTGCTTCGTCCCCGGATATGGGTGGAAACATCTAGATCTGGAACAGTACCTCATATCGGGCCTTACAACTTGGTATCAGAGCCTTACCGACCGTTGGATCCCTTCTCTGACCGAAGTCGACTCTAGACAAAACTATTTTGTAGTTACCAAGTTAGCTATCGGAGAGTAGGAATCTTTTACTCCTTACCCTTGCTCTGGTCAGGACAAGTGTCGTAAGTGTTTTTAACTCTCGACTTATCCCCCTTCAAACTCTAGGATCTCGAGGTGTGGTTATTGGAATAGTTACAATGCCTTGCTTGCAGCGTATTGTTTCGATTCCGATCTCAGGTTGGGAAATCCTATAGTACCTTTAGTCTATCCGACTCTGGTTTACATCTTCGTGATCCGTTGACTTCAGTCCTTTTGCCCAGTATCCTCACGATTTGAGTGAGAGTACTTCCCTTGATCATCGTTTTGAATTGTTGTTCTTCCTCTTGATCTCCCGATGGTTTCGTTTCTAGACGTTGCCATCTCTCTGCGGAAATTTATCTCGACGGAAGTTCGACGTCGACATGGAGCAGAGTCCCTTGTTGGTGGTGTTGAATAATCGTTGACTCTCTGTTCTCTCCCCCTTCCCCTCTACCACCGATCGTCCTGGATCTCGGGACGAGATCCCTTGTTGGTGGTGTTGTATTGTAACAGCCCAGTTTTCACAAAAATTAAAAATTTTGTTTTCGGTGTGAATTGTTTGATTGTCCGTGTTGTTTGCAGTGTTTGCTTCGCCGAAATAATAATCGGTGAATATTTCTTCCCCCTATTCTCGTATCGGATGCGTGACTGACCCCTTTCCACCACGATACACGACTTTGCGACACCGGGATTTCACCCGAGCACCGTCGCAACCGGCACAAGTCCATCCATCGCCACTGGAACGACAACCCCGTTTATTTAATAAACGGATTATTTAATGGGGCGCCGAAAAATGTTGTTGGAATGTCACCCTAGTGAGGTACGATCGACGGGATCGACGCGCTGAGCGCGTAGGTCAATGATTCGTCCGAATCGGAGTCCGTATGCACCTCCGGCGATCACGACCGCGATCGCCGGACACGCGAGAGAGAAAACCGGTGGTCATCGGGGTTATTTTCGTCATCCGCCAGACCATCTAGCCTATATAATGACCCCTCACCTTCCCCCATCTAATTAGGGTTTCCCCTTGCACAAATTGCAGCCACCCCCCTGAGAAATCCCAGATCTGCCTACTAAATCGCCCTCTCCCCGAAACCCTAGCTCCCCAGCCAGATCTAACCATTAGATCTGCGAATCGACGCCTCTCGTGCTGCCACGTCACCCCCGGAGCATCTCCTCCCACCTCCAGCCGATTCGGGCCCCGCCGGGCCCTCCCAGCCCGCAGCCGCGCCGCCCTGGGCCCGATCTGGGCTGAGAGGCCCGCGCCGCCGCCCGTGCTCCCGTGTGCCGCCGGCCTCCGACGAGGCACCTCCGGCGAGCCGCCGCACCTCTCCGCCTCTTTCGTCGCCCCTCACCTCTCCCTCTCGTCCTCTAACTTCCCCCCTCACCACCGCCTCGCAGGTCGCTGGCCCGACACCGCACCAGCCGCCGCCGGCTTTGGCTTCGGCCGCCCGAAGACGAGCTTCCGCGCCGCCAAGGAACTCGCCGGCCTCGAACCCCCCCCCCCCGCAGGCCGCGGCCAGCCGCTCCGGATCTGGCCGCCCCCACCGTCGTCGCCCCTCCTCTGGCCCCAGCGCCGCCGGGCCTCCTCGCCGGAGGGCGCAGCCGCCGCCGCCGCCAGCCGTCGACCCGGTCCCGATCTGGATCGGGCGACCGGTCAACCGCCGCCACCACCAGTGGGCCAGCCTGTGTCCGCTCGGCCCAAGGCACCCCGGACCAGCCGGCGTCCTCCCCGCCAGGCCTCTCCAGCACCCTCTTGGGCCGAGTCCCATGGGTGAGCAGCCCCTGCCTTTTTTTTCTGATATAAGTTCCTGTGAAAATTGCTAAGTCTTGTGCTTTTTTGCTGTTGATTGCTGTTTTGCGACATTAATAACGCTAGAACCGTAGCTCAGATGAGGTCGACCCCAAAATGAAAGGATCTCAGAATTGTATGCACTTTAATTCATCTTTTGGGATAATTTGCATTTGAGGCCATATTGATTGTGTAATCATGTGATGAACAGGGCATCAGGTCGTTAATTGCACTGCTGCTGTTAAACTTGCTGAAATTGTTATTTTGTTGCAACTTTGGACGACGGTTGCGTCGCAACCGTAACTCGGATTGGAGTGATTCTTTTTCGGTGCTGTAGAGCGTAATGTCTACTTCAATACTATGTTTCATATGCCATGTTTTCTGGCTGCATGTTTATTGTATCTTGCTCCAAAGTAGCTACCCTGCTGTTAGTGTGCTGCTTTTTATATTTTGTTGCAACTTCGGTCGACGAGTGTGTCGTGACCGTTTATCGGAATTGAGTGATTCCAATTTCATATTGTTAAGCATCATGTCTACTTTCATTACATGTATTGCATCTTCATGTTTGCATTCCTAGTCATATAGTTATTGAGCTCCAAAGTTGCTATGCTGCTGTTGTTGACAGCCACTTCTGATTTTCACTAAGTCTGTTACTTTGCGATGCCATGTTGTTTGCTTAATATCTTTTGATCTATGATGTCCTTATGCATGATTCTTTTGGCCATGCCTTCCTTGTCATGTCTAGTTTAATTTCATATCATTTGTGAGCATGTTTGCATTGTTTAACCTGTTTATGTATTGCTCTAAAGTGTGCTTTGTGATGTTGGAAGATTGTGCCCGTAACTTGTTTTGCTTATATCTTTTTAACCGTAACTCCGTTTGGGGTGTTCTTTATATGTAACTGGATTAGTTTTTCTTGTACTTTGTGTTTATGCTATTGTTTGCTGTTGTTAACCAACCTAAAATATGGTTTAGGACAGAACAGTACCAAATCTTTTAATCATCGTGCGACACGTAGTGTTATGCCATGTTTAGGTTGTGCCTCACTTAAATTGACTAGGATAGATAGTTTACTTTGTGCTTCACCTCTTGACATTTTTGTGTGCTATGCCATGCTTCCTTGAGTTTCCATGTTAACAACCTTGGTTGATCACCTGTAGCTAAACAACTTGAACCACTGTAAATGTGCGGTATCGTCGTGTGTGACGAGTACTCCACTTAAATTGTTAGCAACCGCTCTCGACGGTAGGTGCGATGTCTCGTGTTTGCCTCGTAGTAATAGAGTGCTTGCTCGTTGATTTCTTTCCAGTGTTTATCGTCTTGTGTGCTTCCGCGGGTACCTTCGGAGACGATGCGAGCTTGCGATCGACTACACCTTCGGAACCCGACTTATCAACGGGCAAGGACTATACATTACTTATGATCGATTCTATTTCAACAAGCGGTTTGCATGCTAGTCTAGGATAGGTTCGATGTTTGATCCTACCACATGTTTACAACCTCTTTTAAACCGGTACAGCCATGTCCCCTCCCAGCAAACCTTGTAATGCTATGTTACTATTGCTCGTTGCTCAGCCCCTACTTAGTATGCATGCTTAGGATGCTACGATGTTACCCTGTTACTCCTTGGTTTGGGATATCACGTGAGGCGTCTCGGTAACCCAAACCCTGTTGAGACGGAAGAGTCCGATCTGAGAGCGTGGCCAGTTTTTGGATTGGGTGTCGACTCCCTGGGGGCCACCCGGATTTGTTCGTTGTTAGTTAGAGGGACCTGTCGTTTCGGATCTCTTGGAACTAAATCATAAAATGGTTGCCTGTGATGGGTAGCAACTGAGAGAGATGGGCGTGCGTGTGGAGCCTTGTAATGGGAAGTTGGTACACCCCTGCAGGGTTAAATCTTTTCGAGAAGCCGTGTCCACGGTTATGGCGACTTGAGACCTACTCCTTGTTCATAGACAACAACAACTGAGATAATCTTCGTATAATTTGATCAATGTGTGTGTGTGCCTTGACTGCTTCCTATTCGTCGGGATGCGAAGAGGAGGACAAGGATAGGATAGGTGTTACGTTTGCGTAGTAGGTGGATAGCAGACTTGTTGGAGGTGATTCCTCATCGAATGCTTGGCTTCTTATCTTACTCTCTAGATCATTAGCCACTTCATACATGCTAGTGCGGCAACAACCTCACCACTTACCCCATCCTTACCGTAAACTACTAGTTGTCCTAGAATGACGAGTGATGAAGTCCTTGCTGGGTCAGATGAACACTACAGTTGGATGCTGAGTACCTCTGTACTCATGATACTACCCCCAAACTCTTTTCAGGGTTTTTGATCGACAACAGGTATGGTGATCGACGTTTCACGTGGAGACTCGACGACGACTAGTTAGGAGGATCCCGGCGGAGGGACGGGACCCGTGTGGTTATGGGGATCGATGTTTTTCTCTTTGCCACTATGCATTTGATTGTAGTCTTTACTCGGACATGTATCTTCTGCTGTTGTATTGTATTAAGGAAGTTGTATGCCGATTGTATGAGATGTTGTATCCTTGTATCTGTAATGTTGTGATATCATGTTGGAAATCCGGGGCATATGGATATGTCATATCTCGCGGTGGGACCGATATGTGCTTCGTCCCCGGATCTGGGTGGAAACATCTAGATCTGGAACAGTACCGCATATCGGGCCTTACAACACCCTCCTGGGCCCCTGGTGGTGGACCTCCTGCCATGTCTTGGTTATCCAGGAAGCTTCCGGAGCACTGATTTTTTATATAATTTTTCTGGGATTTATTGGGCACTTTTAATGGCCGGAAAACCTGAAATACAAAAACAGCAAGTAGCAGCTGGGTGCACTGGGTTAATAGATTAGTCCAAATATGCTCAAAAGTGTATGAAAGTTCAAGCAAAACATGGCAAAGTCACACAAAACATGCATGGATCAAGAAGAAATTATAGATACGTTTGGGACGTATTGATGGCTTCTCGCCCCTCGTTGGTTACCCCAAGTGGAAGGTTTGAGATGCAGTGCAGCAGCAAGTTTCCCTCGGTGAAGATACCAAGGTTATCGAACCAGTAGGACTCAGGATATACAAGTAGGTGACAACGGCACCAGAAATTAGGCGGTTGACGTGGACCTGCACACAGCATCAAATAACTTTGCTCCCAACGAGTACAGAGGAGTTGTCAATTTCTCCGGCCTTGCTATTTACAAAGGATCAACGCAAGAGATAATAATAGTGGCAACTGAAAATAACTAAGGATGTAAACAATGATGTGAAGATGGACCGAGGACCCGTGATTTTCACTAGTGATGTCTCTCTCCCAAAAGACGATAAAAGCGCTAGCGAGGTAAACAAATCACAGTTGGGCAATTGACAGGATTATGAAGGCACCGCAATGCTAACTATGCTGCGAAGAAAGGAAGGGCTCAAAAGAAATGGGCAGTACGCCAAGGTAAGTAGACCGAAATCCATCTGCATCTACTACGAATCAACCACCTTCAGATATCTATCCAGAACATCTCGCTGGTATTAAGTTGAGAATCCCACCCAAAGTGTAAACTCAAAGCAACAGACAACTGCATTAAAAGAACTTTGCGTAAACTAAACAATCCTTGCACCCACAGGTACAAGAACCGTTGTTTTATCCCTGGTAGCAACAACACATCCCCTAGTCTCATGTTTCTGTCACTCAAGCTAGACATCAAGGGGCTGAACCCACAATCGAGCATAACGCTCTCTCTTGGAGTTGCAAATAAAATACTTGGCCAAAGCAAATACCGCAACGGAGAACATGCAAGAATTTACTCAAGAACAAAATATAAAAGAGAAGAACCAAATATATTACTCATCACAATCTGAACATAGTCTCATAATCCATCAGATCCCAACAAACTCAGCATAGCAACAGCAGAAATTACATAGATGCCTCGATCATGTGAGGCAGCTCATGAGGACTCGAAAGTGGAAGCACAAAAGGGGAGAGATAGATCACATAGCTACTATTCACGGACCCATGGTCCAAGGGAAACTAGTCACGGTACATACGGGAGGCGTCCATGGCTATGAAGGGTCTCCTGGAGGGGGTAGCTTCTCCCGGCAGGGTGCCGGAGCAGCTTCTCCAGGCAGCCCTGATCTAGAAACGGCGGCAGCGGCGGAACAGAGGCGAGATCACGAAAGAGGAGTCCGTATTAGGGGTTTCCACCCCGAGGGGTAAATATAGGCGAAGGGTGCGTCAACGGGACCCACGAGGCAGTCAGGAGGGTGCCTGGCGCGACCCAGGGTGGGGCCGCGCCACCTGCCCTCGTGGCTGCCTGGTGGTGGTCCCCCTTCCCTCTCTTGGTGATTCCGGAAGCTTCTGTTGCGCTGATTTTTTATAAAATTTTCAGGAATTTTTGGAGCACTTTTAATGGCCGGAAAATTTGAAATACAAAAACAGCAGAAAACAGAAACTGGCAACTGGGTGCACTGAGTTAATAGGTTAGTCCAAATAGGTTCAAAAGTGTATGAAAGTTCAAGCAAAACATGGCAAAGTCACACAAAACATGCATGGAGCAAGCAGAAATTATAGATACATTTGGGACGTATCAACATCCCCAAGCTTAATTCTTGCTCGTCCTCGAGTAGGTAAATGATAACAAGCATAATTTCTGTGGTGACATTCCACACAACCATAAAAGGACTTTTAAGTAAAGCAATCAAAGCATGCAATTCAATTCAAGTCTTAACAAGCAAGAGTCTATGTTAGCATTGACACAAGCAACAAAAGAACAAAAGGTGCAAGATCTCTCGCTGTCCGTGACTCGAATGTCTCCAGATGGTGTTTGCGTGCAAGCAAGGGATAGGGAAATACTAGAGAAAAAATAAGGTTGTTGAGAACAACTATCTACTAAAGTTTCACACTTGGTCTCATTTGGATTCTTATCTGGACTCGTCCCTAGACCACTAGTCAGGTACAAGTCAAACTGATCCACTCCCTTTCGATATTTTGAGCACCCATGCAATGGATGAGCGTGAGCAAGAAAGTTGACACCTAAAAGGCGAAACAGAAAGAAGGTGGAGGAGGAAGACAAAAAGGTGTGAAAGGCTCACATCAATGAGGACAATCATAGGCGAGAGAAGGCCATATGATAGATATGATGAGAGGAGTAGGTATTGCCATACAACGGATGCACATGTGAGCTAAAATCTCTCCAAGGGAACTAGTGGGGGTGCATCTAACTTGATTTCTCAAGAAGACCTAGAGCTCGTTTGAGGAGGCTCATCATTGGAATATACAAGCCAAGTTCTATAGTGTGAAGGGTCCCCACATAGCTATATGTATGATGATGATCTCTATGGAGTACAAGGGATAGAAGATGAAGTACTAGTGTGGATCTCTCAAAAGGAATAGTAGTATACCCCCTTCTCTATTTTTTTATTTTTTTTCTCTTTTTCTCTTTTATTTTTATTTTTTTGGTGGCCTCAATGGCTCTTTCTATTTAACTCTCATTTGTCCTCTTTGGGATCTTTTGATTTTGTCCTCTTTGGGATATTTTCCTCACATTAGGGGAAATACTCTATATTTTACAAGCATATTGGAGATCTTTCACACTTTACAAAGGTACTCACATAAAGAAAATGTAACTATCATGATACAAATGTATGCTTCTGCCAGGATAGCAGGAACACGTATGACATGAAGATCAAGTCATGAGAAGGTGGATGTTGCATGGCAATGTATCTCGGAAAGGCTATGGAAATGCCTTGTAGGTAGGTATGGTGGCTGTTTTGAGGAAAGATATAAGGAGTCTTATGATGAAAGAGCGTATCGTGCCAAGGGTTTGGATGCACCGGCGAAGTATGCGCCAACTCTCGAGGTGAGAAAGGGCAATGCACGGTACCGAAGAGGCTAGAAAAAGTATAGGTGGGTGGAAGTGTCAACTTTCGAATACTCACATTAGTCCGAATAACTCATGCACTTATTATCGGTAACTCTCAATCTAATCAGGAGGTTCACAAAGAGACAGGTACCCCGAGGAGGAGTGTATGGGGGTTTGGTTATCCTTGCGCATCCTCGACTCATGGTACGTGAGTGTACTCTAATATTCGATCCCTCCAAAGGTTAGTGATCCATCTAGTAGCTAGAGTTCTCAACAGTGGTTTTTGGTTTTCGAAAAACACACGGATTTCCCAAAATACGACATCTATCACTAATAGGCAAGAGCTCTTGACACCATAAGTTCAAACATTACTCTAGTCAATACCTCAAAACTATTGCAAGTTACAACTACAAAGAGAACAACAACTTTAACTACCTACTTTCAGTCAAGACACAGAACTCAGTGCAACAGTCAAACTCTCTAACAAGATAAAACATGCAACCTAAGACAAAAAGAAAAGCTCTAGAAAAACTAAAGCACTACAACTAAACAGAACATCAGCTAAGAAAAGAAAAAGAACAGCTCGTAGCTAAAAGAATAAACATGCAAATCCTATGTGGAGTTCTAGTTCAAGCGGAGCGTGAATCTCTCCCACACAAAAGAGTAAGTAAGCTAGGATCTAACTTGTTACTACAGCAAACAAAGCAAAATAAAACTAAAAACAAAACCTAAGAGCGAGACGCTCGAAGAATAGCACATAATGCATGAAGTGATAAAAATATAGTGCAACGAGAGACAAACTGATAATTGTTGATGAAGAAGGGGATGCATGGGGGCATCCCCAAGCTTAGACTCTTGAGTCTCCTTGAATATTTATTGGGGGTGCACATGGGCATCCCCAAGCTTGAGCGTTTGACCCTCCTGAATCTTCTTTCATCATCCTCCATCGCGCACTTGAAAACTCCTTTCATACATAACTCATTGTAGGCTGATTAGAGAGGTTAGTACCCTAATAAAATAATTTTCCTCTACTTCAAATAAAGATTTCCAGGAATAGCTACTGTTAACCAAGATTTCCAAAAGGTTTTTGCAAAGAAAAAGCAAGCTTAACGTTTGCAAAAGTTAAGAGAGACAAAACGTGGCAGAATCTGTGAAAAACAGAACAGCAGATAGAAACGAATTTTTTAGGGGTACTTCTGCAACTCAAATCAAAAAACTCAGAACATATGGAAGTTTCGTAATTGTATATAGAACTCTGTGTAAAACATTCATCTCAAAAAGATGAACTTGGATTTTTCTCTGATTTTTCTAGTCACGAGGACAGAATCTGTTTTTTGGACAACATGTCACAACTTTTACTTCCCTTGTCGTATGAGGCTAAACTTGGCACAAAGCTTGAAAAGTAAAGATACAATGATGTTGCTACAGTAGTAACAATCATCAAGACCACTAAGAACAGAACAAAAGCAAAAAGAAAAACCTAAATTCGTTGCGGGCTGCCTCCCGAAAGCGCTTCTTTAGAGCCATTAGCTAGGCTTAAAGCAGAAGATCAAAGTGCATCTATTGAACCATCATCATGATCATCAAAAAGCTCTTCAATAGTACAACTAGTCTTAATGGGTTTCTCAAATAAAGGAAAAATGAAAATGCTTCTTGGAATAAAATAAAAAGGAGGAAAACCAAATGGAGTTTCATTAAAGTTAAAGATAGGTGTCTCCTCCAAAGTTTTCACCGTTTCAACTCTCTTGGCACTCGGTGTGCTAGCTTTAGCTCGGGGGACCTTGGGTACGTAAACGGACTTAGGTTCCTTCTTTTCTGGAGTTTCATCCTTTTTGGTTTTGATTGAGGAAAAGGTAGTTCCTAAAGTTTCAATAACTTCCTCAATCTTTTCTATCCTAGAAGACTTTTCATCAAGGGATTTGATAGTCTCCAAAGTTTTGACAATTTTCTGCATGGAATTATCTAGCCTATTCAAATTCCCTTGAATCTTACGATCCAACTCATTCACCCTATCGATACTTGGCATCTCTAGCTCTATCTTTTCAATTTTTCTCATAATGTGAGCTAAAGTAATGTCCTCCTTAATACAAACAATGGGGTGACTTCCAACAAGATTTTCAATAACATTAAGGGCTTCCCAAACTGGGGCCTCTATGAAGTTCCCATTGATAGAAGTGTCTAAAATAAACCTATTCCAAGAAGTAATCCCAACATAAAAATTTCTAAGCAGGATAGTAGTGGATTGCTTCTTGGTGGCTCTTTTTTGAGAATCATTAATTCTATACCAAGCATCTTTCAAACTTTCACCACCTCTTTGAGTAAAGGTAAGCACTTCTGCCTCACCAAAGGCAAAAGGACCATACATAGTGGTAATTACTGACAAGGTAACAGGTGTTTTTGGTATTTTTGATTAAGGACACAAAAGTAAAAACTGAAAGGTAAACTAACAAGACTAAAAAGCAAAGGTAAAAGATAGTGTGCAACTCCCCTATCTTGTAGACTTGAGTCCCCGGCAACGGCGCCAAAAATTTGCTTGATGGCTTCTCGCCCCTCGTTGGTTACCCCAAGTGGAAGGTTTGAGATGCATTGCAGCAACAAGTTTCCCTCGGTGAAGATACCAAGGTTATCGAACCAGTAGGACTCAGGAGATCCAAGTAGGTGACAACGGCGCAAGAAATTAGGTGGTTGACGTGGACCTGCACACAACAACAAATAACTTTGCTCCCAACGAGTACAGAGGAGTTGTCAATTCCTCCGGCCTTGCTGTTTACAAAGGATCAACGCAAGAGATAATAATAGTGGAAACTGAAAGTAAAGACTGAAAGTAAACTAAGGATGTAAACAATGATGTGAAGATGGACCGGGGTCCCGTGATTTTCACTAGTGATGTCTCTCTCCCAAAAGATGATAAAAGTGCTAGCGAGGTAAACAAATCACAGTTGGGCAATTGACAGGATTATGAAGGCACCGCAATGCTAACTATGCTGCAAAGAAAGGAAGGGCTCAAAATCAATGGGCAGTACGCCGAGGTAAGTAGACCGAAATCCATCTGCATCTACTACGAATCATCCACCTTGAGATATCTATCCAGAACATCTCGCTGGTATTAAGTTGCGAATCCCACCCAAAGTGTAAACTCAAAGCAACAGACAACTGCATTAAAAGAACTTTGCGTAAAGTAAACAATCCTTGCACCCGCAGGTACAAGCACCGTTGTTTTATCCCTGGTGGCAACAGCACATCCCCTAGTCTCATGTTTCTGTCACTCAAGCTAGACATCAAGGGGCTGAACCCACAATCGAGCATAACGCTCTCTCTTGGAGTTGCAAATAAAATACTTGGCCAACGCAAATACCGCAACGGAGAACATTCAAGAATTTACTCAAGAACAAAATATAAAAGAGAAGAACCAAATATATTACTCATCACAATATGAACATAGTCTCATAATCCATTAGATCCCAACAAACTCAGCATAGCAACAACAGAAATTACATAGATGCCTCGATCATGTGAGGCAGCTCATGAGGACTCGAAAGTGGAAGCACAAAAGGGGAGAGATAGATCACATAGCTACTGGTCACGGACCCATGGTCCAAGGGAAACTACTCACGGTACATACGGGAGGCGTCCATGGCTATGAAGGGTATCCTGGAGGCGGTAGCTTCTCCCGGCAGGGTGCCGGAGTAGCTTCTCCAGGAAGCCCCGATCTAGGAACGGCGGCGGCGGCGGAAAAGAGGCGAGATCGCGAAAGAGGAGTCCGTATTAGGGGTTTCCACCCCGAGGGGTAAATATAGGCGAAGGGGAGCGTCGAGGGGACCCACGAGGCAGTCAAGAGGGTGCCTGGCGCGGCCCAGAGTGGGGCCGCGCCACCTGCCCTCCTGGCTGCCTGGTGGTGGCCCCATTCCCTCTCTTGGAAATTTCGGAAGCTTCTGTTGCGCTGATTTTTTTATCTTTTTCCCGGAATTTTTGGAGCACTTTTAATGGCCGGAAAACCTTAAATACAAAAACAGCAGAAAACAGAAACTGGCAACTGGGTGCACTGAGTTAATAGGTTAGTCCAAATAGGTTCAAAAGTGTATGAAAGTTCAAGTAAAACATGGCAAAGTCACACAAATCATGCATGGAGCAAGAAGAAATTATAGATACGTTTGGGACGTATCAACATCCCCAAGCTTAATTCTTGCTCGTCCTCGAGTAGGTAAATGATAACAAGCATAATTTCTGTGGTGATATGCCACACAACCATAAAAGGACTTTTAAGTAAAGCAATCAAAGCATGCAATTCAATTCAAGTCTTAATAAGCAAGAGTCTATATTAGAATTGACACAAGCAACAAAAGAACAAAAGGTGCAAGAGCTCTCGCTGTCTGTGACTCGAATGTCTCCAGATGGTGTTTGCGTGCAAGCAGGGGACTGGTAAAAAGAGAGAAAAAAGGTTGTTGAGAACAACTATCTACTAAAGTTTCACGCTTGGTCTCCTTTGGATTCTTATCTTGACTCGTCCCCATACCACTAGCCAGGTACAAGTCAATTTGATCCACTCCTTTTTGATATTTTGAGCACTCATGCAATGGATGAGCGTAAGCACGTAAGTTGACACTTAGGATGGCAAAGAGAGAAATATGGTGGAGGAGAAGACAAAAAGGGTGAGAAAGGCTCACATCAATGAGGACAATCATAGGAGAGAAGGCCAAATGATAGATAGGATGTGAGGAGTAGGGATTGCCATGCAACAGATGCACATATGAGCTAGAAAGCTCTTCAATGGAACTAGTGGGGGTGCATCTAACTTGCTCTCTCATGAAGACCTAGAGCTCTTTTGAGGAGGCTCATCCTTGGAATATGCAAGCCAAGTTCTATAGTGTGAAGGTCCCCACATAGCTATATGCATGGTGATGATCTCTATGGAGTACAAGGGATAGAGGATGAAGTACTAGTGTGTATCTCTCAAAAGGAATAGTAGTGTGCCCCCTTCTCTCTTTTTATTTTTATTTTTCTTTTATTTCTATTTTTTTGTATTTTTTTGGTGGCCTCAATGGCTCTTTCTATTTAACTCTCATTTGTCCTCTTTGGGATCTTTCGATTTTTTCCTCTTTGGGATCTTTCCTCACTTCAGGGTCAACACTCTATATTTTAAAAGAATATTGGAGATATTTCACACTTTACAAAGGTACTCACATAAAGAAGATATAACTAACATGATGCAAATGTATGCCTCTGCCAGGATAGCAGGATATGCAATGATACTAGCGCGTCATGTAGCAATGATTAGGGAAAGGCCCAACTAGCATGTGGCTCATCGATCAAGCAAGTAGCATGTATGACATGATGTTCAAGTCATGAGAAGGTGGATGTTGCATGGCAATGTATCTCGGAAAGGCTATGGAAATGCCTTGTAGGTAGGTATGGTGGCTGTTTTGAGGAAAGATATAAGGAGGCTTATGATGACAAAGCGTATAATGCCAAGGGTTTGGATGCACCGACGAAGTATGCGCCAACTCTCGAGGTGAGAAAGGGCAATGCACGGTACCGAAGAGGCTAGAAAAAGTATAGGTGGGTGGAAGTGTCAACTTTCGAATACTCACATTAGTCTGAAGAACTCATGCACTTATTATCGGTAACTCTCAATCTAATCAGGAGGTTCACAAAGAGACAAGTACCCCGAGGAGGAGTGTATGGGGGTTTAGTTATCCTTCCGCATCCTCGACTCATGGTACGTGAGTGTACTCTAATATTCGAACCCTCCAGAGGTTAGTGATCCATCTAGTAGCTAGAGTTCGCAACAGGGGTTTTTGGTTTTCGAAAAACACACGGGTTTCCCAAAATACGACATCTATCACTAATAGGCTCGAGCTCTTGACACCAAAAGTTCAAACATTACTCTAGTCAATACCTCAAAACTATTGCAAGTTACTACTACAAAGAGAATAGCAACTTCAACTACCTAATTCTAGTCAAGACGAAAAACTCCCAAGAGGAAATTTTTGACGCAAACGGAGAAACACTGATCAATGTGAGATGGCATACAGAGAAGTCTCGACTCAAGGATAACCCAAACTCATCTCAAACGAGAGAATACGAGGACCAGATGAATCCAGATCCTGCTTCTTCAAGAACTTCATGATTTACCATTTTTGCATACATAATCATAAGCATATCTTTTCTTTGCATATATACAAAATCCTTGAAGGATACAGAGTTAAAACCTATGCGACTCGGTAATGCATCAATACACACATGCCGACTCATAGGGACCCCAACTCAATGCAAGTTCCTATGCGACTCGGTACTGTGTCAATTCACACAGGCCGACTCATGTGGACTACAACTGGAAAGTCTTTATGTGACTCAGTAATGTGTCAATACACACATACCGACTCATGGGGACAACAACTCGGAAAATTTCTCTATGTGATGCAGCAGCGTGTCAAGAAACACATGCCGACTCATGGGGACTACAATTCAAAGAACCTCTTTATGTGACTCGGTCATACGTCAAGACACGCATGCCGACTCATAGGGGCTAGAAGCTCGAAAATCTTCTCTATGACCCGATAAGAGACAAAGATATTCATACTGGATCATGGGGACTAATATCGAAATTTTTTAGCATGAACAAATATTCATGTTAAATTTTTGGGAAATAATCACCCTCCTCTAACTCGGCATGACATCACAGGAACTCATACCGATTCATGGGGACTATACCTTCAGTTCTCTTGACAAACTTGGCATATTTACCACCGAGTTTTGGGGAGCAACATGCACAATACATTCTATGAGTCGGCACAACATTCTGTTTCAACCGACTTAGGGGGCTACACCTCTTATCCAATAAGTAAGTCTCATACACAAGTCAAAAGAAACAAAATTTGCCTTAGAAGGTTCATTAAGGTACAAAATATTTCATTCATCTCGGGTTACAAACCTCTTACATCAGAAGAAAAACTAAGGAAAAAGGTCGGCAAAAGCTATGCCGGCTTACTAGCATAGATTACAAGGGCATTAGTCGTCTTCATTACATCAAAAAGGGCTACAGACAGAAATCATCCAAGGAATTACGATTTCTACATATACCCTTATGTGAAATGCAAAACAGAGCATCATCACAAACAAAGGGAGGAGTCATTGTCAAAGCGACCAGCTCATCATGTCAATGACATAACAAAAGGTGAAGCTCGACTTATTTGTGGAGCACCCTCAACAGCAGACTCTTTGGGAGAAGAATAAAGAGAAGATTCACCACCATTCATGACGAGCACAACGCAGCCCTCCAAAGAAGGCTGGAGGTGGTCTCCCTCAGCACTAAAACCTCGCATGCATAGGATTTTGTCACCATCAAACCTGCATCAGAGAGTATCCCCTGCGCGAAGATCAAACTCACGAGAAAATTCCTGCCAACCGGAAGCCAAAAACGCTAAACCGGAGGAATCAACTCGAAGTTCCACCAGAATAAGAGGACGAAAACTGGCCAGGAACTCCAGCGAGAGAGCATCCAGCCCAAGTTCGGAAACAGCACGAGAAAACATGGGCGGAAGAAAAACCCGAGCTGCAAAAAGACTAGGGATGTTCAAAAAAAAATCACAACTAAGATGACCCCTACCTGCAGACATAACAACGCAGCACCGCATGCCATAAGAGGCACGACCGCGAAAAGAGCGAGTCGCGATTCCGCTGCGGAAGCGGCGCCGGGTAACCATGAGGAAGATGGAGAGAAGAAGAAGAGGGTGTAAAAGAAGCACCCCCCTCGGGCGTCTATTTATATAGATAAAAAGAAAGTGGTCAATCAATGCCATAAAAGAACGGGTAGATTACCCATGGTAAGCGACGTTCATGGCGACTCTTCGATTTTCACCGTGCTTTTAGTGGCGATGATTCAGGCACAACAACAATAAATACAGCGACAAACAACTTTTTTGACTCCAAAGTCAAATTAAAAGACTTAGGGGAAAAATCAAAAAGTGATACACAAGTCGGCATCAGCATAATCCGGCGTCATCTCATCGAAGCACAAGCCGGCATCATCTCCTCGAAGCACAAGCCGGTGTCAGAACCTTGAAGACACAAAGATGTGAGTCGGTTTACTCATAAGAGTCAGCTCTATGAAGATCAATCAAGCAACTGAAGATTGCCATGAAGACTAAAGCATCATACCAATCCTAGGGGCTAATGTCGGGGGGATGGACCAAGTCCATAACCTAACATTACTTCACAATCCTCTGGACCAGCTTATATGTGAAGGCCCACGAAGACAAGACCCGGGCCAGAGGGAGACACGCCAAGGAGACAAGCTTGAAGCTCAAGAAAGAATTTGACTTACCTTGTGTATCGCATAGCGTATTTGTAAAGTAGACATAGAATAGGATTCCACCTCAAGTAGGAATCGGATCCGTGGATTATTGAACCCGACACCTTTATAAGCCGAGGGTTCGGGGCGCCAGGGTCAACTCACAACTCAACACAAAAACCACCGAGGCACGAATCGTAACTTAGATCTCCCTGAGACGTGAGTTACGGGCCGACAATCCTTGTAATCCGCAACCCGGCTAGTCCTTTCGACAAGACAAAAACCACTCAATAATAAGAAGAAGGAGTAGGTATTTACCTCGAGAACAAAGAGGGGCCGAAACCTGGGTAAATCGCCGAGTACCGTGTCTATGTCGACTCTATCCTTGATACCACCTCGCAGCAAAGGCCTCACTACAAGTTCGATGACTCGGACATCTACTGTGTTAACCCCACGACATGACTAGCAGTGATCGTCTCCTTGACTGGCAGGAAGTGAGCAAACTTGGAGAATCGGTCGATAACGACCAAGATAGCATCGTGACCCTTCTGTGATCTGGGAAAGATGGTGACGAAGTCCATCTCAACTTTCTCCCACTTCCATTCAGGAATATTAAGTGGTTGCAGAGTTCCAGGAGGTCTTTGATGTTCGGCCTTGACGCGACGGCAAACGTCACACTCTTCCACATAATGGGCAATGTTTTGTTTCATGTTAGACCACCAGAAACACTGACGAATGTCTTGGTACATCTTGTTACTACCAGGGTGAATCGACAAAGGTGTGTCGTGAGCTTCTTTCATGATGAGTGGAGTAAAATTTGTGTGTCCCGGGCTTATTGGAACCACTAGGCGATTCTTCAAGAACACGACCTCTTCATCATCAATAGTCAAAGGTGAGGGCTTTCCTTCTGCGATATCTTGTTTAATCTTCTTTATCAAATCATCATAAGGCTGGATTGTCTTGACACAGTACTTTAAATATGTATTAAGGAGCAGGGAATTGACATGTCCTTGCGGAACAATCTCGATGTTCACCTTGAAGTGCTCTTTATACAGACGCGGTTGATGTAACTGAACTTCAAGTTCACTACAGTAGGCTTTGCGGCTCAGGGCATCAGCCATCACATTAACTTTGCGAGGGGTGTAAGAAATTCCCATGTTGTAGTCGGCTATTGTCTCGAGCCATCTCTGCTGGTGGAGATTCAGGTCGGGCTGAGTAAATAGGTACTTCAGGCTTTGGTGGTCGGTGTAGATCTCGCAACGGTTATCGACGAGGTAATGTCGCCACAACTTCAATGCATAAATCTCATCTGCCAATTCGAGATCATGTGTTGGATACTTATCTTCCTGAGCACACAGCTGACGAGAGCCATAAGAAATCACGCGGCGTTCTAAGTATCAGGGGAGCAAGCACTAGGGGAGAAGTGAGATTGTCCTTCAGAGCTTGAAAACTTTCATGGCATTTGTCTGTCCACTCAAACTTGACGCCTTTGTGAAGCAGATTATTCAGAGGCTTGGCAATCTTGGAGAAGTTCTCGATGAAACAACGGCAATAGCTACCAAGGGCGAGGAAACTTCCGACTTGTTGGAAAATCCTTGGCGGAGTCCAGTCAAGAATAGCCTGAATACGTTTAGGGTTGACGGCAACACCATCCTTGGAAATCACATGACCAAGTTAGCTTACTTCGGGAAGCCAGAACTCACACTTAGAATACTTAGCATAGAATTTGTGTTTGCATAGCTTTTCCGGTATAAGACTAAGGTGTTCAGCATGTTCTTCCTCATTCTTGGAGTATACCAAGATATCATCCAGATAAACCACGACGAACTTGTCGAGATATTCCATGAATATATAGTTCATCAATCGGGACAAAGTGGCTAGGGCATTTCTCAAGCCAAAGGACATGACAGTGTACTCGTATGAACCATAGCGAGTAATGAAGGCGGTCTTCGGAATGTCCTCTTCACGGACCCGGATCTGATGGTAACCCAACCTCAAGTCGAGTTTCGAGAACACCATGGATCCAGCAAGTTAGTCATAAAGATCGTTTATCCGAGGAAGCAGATACTTGTTCTGTATTGTTGCCTGGTTGATAGGTCGGTAATCTTGGACCAAACGATTTTTTCCATCGCTCTTCTTGACAAAGAGCAAAGGTGCTCCCCAAGCAGAGGAACTTGGACGGATGAAGCCTTTGTGAAGTTCCGTGTTGATCTCCTTCTTCATCTCAAGGAGGTGATGAGGCGGCATCTTATAAGGGCGCTTAGAAACAGGTACGGTGTCGGGCTTCAAGTCGATGACTAATTCAACCTCTCTAATCGGGGGTATTCCCGGTAGTTATTTTTGGAAGACGTAGACAAATTCGCGAACGACTGGAATGTTCTCAATTCCTTCCAGAGGTGAGACATTCAAAGCATTCAGATTTGGGTTTCAGCATCTCAGGTAATTCGGGTGGTATGGTTAACAATCTCGCTGGAGTGGTGAAAAAGTTGGACAAACTTGGTGCCAAAATACAGTGCGGCATCGTGAACTTTCAACCAATCCATTCCCAAGATGGGGTCTATGGTAGAAGACTTCAGGATGATGGGGGAAGCAAGGAATTCAATTCCTTCGATTTCTACGGTGGTATTGGGCACTAACTTGGAGGTTTGGCACTGACCTATCGGGGTGCGGACAACCATTGGTGGGTTCATATTTTCAAGTGTGAAGTTATGCGACAATGCAAATGCTTCCTACATGAATGATGAATGCGATGCTCCCGAATCAAATAAAACAGTAGCAGGTATTGAATTAACAAGAAGGGTACCCATCACGGTAGCAGGTTGTTCCTGAGCTTCTTCAAGATCAATGTGGTTAGCATGACCACGAGTGTGAGCGGAAGACCCAGTGTTATACTTGGGGGTCCTGTTGTTTCCACGACCATTTCCCCGGCCAGCGGGATGAACTACCAGTTGATTGTATCGCATGGGGAACTCTCTGGAAATGTGTCCTGGCTGACGGCACTTCAAGCACAGTACATCTTGAGAACGGAGGGGTGCAGCGTTAGACGGAGCAGTCTCGTCCTTAAGATGTCTAGACGGGGGCGGAGGCAGATGAGGTGCAACATACGACGGCCTTTGTGCAGGGGCAAGTGGACGATACATGCTGTGCGGGATCCAGAAGCGCTGCTTGTGCTGTGCTGGGCCCGAAGATGAGCCAGCGTTACGATAGAGCTTCTGCGAACCCTTGTACTTAGACTGAGCGGTCTCAAGAGTGATAGTCTGGTTCACCATAGTGGCGAAGTCGGGGAAGACATGTGATGTCTACGCACGCTTCTATTCTTGTAGACTATGTTGGGCCTCCAAGCGCAGAGGTTTGTAGGACAGCAGCAATTTCCCTCAAGTGGATGACCTAAGGTTTATCGAACTCAGGGAAGTAGAGGTTGAAGATGGTCTCTCTCAAGCAACCCTGCAATTAAGATACAAGAAGTCTCTTGTGTCCCCAACACACGTAATACAACTAGGAGTTGTATAGGTGCACTAGTTCGGCGAAGAGATGGTAAAATATGGGTGATAGGTGTGGCAAAGCAAAGTAATATAAATCTGTAATAAAAAGTACAACAAGGAAACAAGTGATAAAAGTGAGCACAAATGGTATTGCAATGGTGGAAACAAGGCCTATGCTTCATACTTTCACTAGTGGAAACTCTCAACAACATTAACATAGTCTAATCACATGATATTTCCCATAAAACATGCAATGGAGACGCACTCGGAGGTCATTCCTTTGTGGTCAAGAGAGGATGAGAATTATGTAGGGCTACAAAAGCACACCTCAAAGTTCGTAGTTCTCAATCTATGGATTTCCCAATGTCACCGCGGCCATCCAAAGAGAGTACCACAATCACCACAACATATCTCAAGGATAGTCAAAGACAAGCACCAAGAGACTCTCAATCTTCAATCAACAAAAAAAAGAGGAAATCACTCATAATAATATTCTTCTAACCCATGTCCAGTAGACCAACTGTCACCATGGTCTCGGCGATTATACTAGATAAGATCAATTGAGTACATCAATCCAATACATACAATAAGAGGAAATATCATGGGATCACCCTAGATTAACATAGCCAATGATCACAACAAAGATCACATCATGGGAGAGAGAGAAACCACATAAATCAAGATACAAACCTTAGCCCCGAGGGGGTACTACTCACACATGGACATGGTGAGAGAGAGAGAGTTGTTGATGGAAAGGTGCATCCCGGAGAAGATAAAGGAGACGGCGACGGCGGCGGCCAAGGCGGCGGCGGCGCCCACGACCACGGCGGTGGCCACGACCCTTGGGGGTAGCGGCCCTTGGCACCTTATTCTTCCTTGGAGATGGTGCTGCTGTGGAGATTGATCTCCCCCTCAAGATGACTGCCAAGGGGGAGGAAATTTCGTGGTGCCCTTTGACCTAGGTTTCCTCTCTTTATATAGACTCTCGGATTCCCGTCATTCAGATTACGTCTTCTATATTTCGGGGTTTCTGGAAGCATCCGAACTCCGATTGGGCCGAATTTTATGTCTAAATCCACCGGAAATAATTTCCCTACACCTTTGTTGTCTTAAGTTTTTCCGTTTGAGGCCGTCTTCTAGCTTTTCCGAGACGATCTTTAAAACCTGTCTGGTGGGGACAGATTTCGAGAAAGTTAGAGTCCAACTCGTACAAGGCTTCCTTTTGTGATCTTTCTTTTATCCAAGTAATTTCTACACATAAAGTAAAAAAAGAAGAACTTGTGCACTCTTGCAACCATTATTAGGTTAGTTGCAAAATATGTTATAAAGATATATGAAAGTATATGAAAAACATAGCAATATCACACAAAACATGCATGGAGCAAGCAGAAATTATAGATACGTTTGGGACGTATCAACATCCCAAGCTTAATTCCTGCTCGTCCTCGAGTAGGTAAATGATAACAAGCATAATTTTTGTGGTGACATGCTACCAACCATATAAGAACTCTTAAGTCAAGCAATTAAGGCATGTAATTCAATTCAAGTCATAACAGGCGAGAGTCTATATTAGCATTGAAACAAGCAACATAAGAACATAAAGGTGCAACAGCTCTCGCTGTCCGTGACTTGAATGTCTCCAAATGGTGTTTGCGTGCAAAAAAGGGGATAGGATATACGAGAAAAAAGGTATTTTTGTGTTGAGAACTGTCAGAACCCCAATTTGGGTAAGTGCTAGGGTTTGAGTGCTCCTTTGCACCATGTAAAAATTTCAAAAGAAACTCAAAATTGGGGAAAAGAAAAGCCCTAAAGAATTTAATTAAATGGCCAGATAAAAATTGCTTCCAAAAATTGCTCTGTTATTTTTGAAAAGTCTTAAAAATATGCGTGATCACATATAAAGTGAAGTGGGTCCCACTGCATGCACCAAGATTTCTCAAAAATTCCAAACGGAGCTTGGAAATTAAATAAACACCCTATTTGATTTGAAATTCAAATTATTCGAGTTTCAAAAATTCCTAATACTTGTGAGTGGCTATTGTTATGCCATGTAAGGTCACATAAAAGTTTTGAGGATTTTACAAAATGCTTTGCTATTTTATCCAGAGCAAAACAATTTACAGAAAAAGAAAACAGAACAAAACTAAGAGGAAAAAAAGAAAAAGAAAACCGAGCCCACCTACTTAGGCCTCGGGCTTAACTTACCTGGCCGACCTAGCCCACCTCTCCTCCCTGTCGTCTTCCTCCCCGCCGAGCCAAGCAGCTCGGTGTAGGGTGCTCGACGGCCGCCGACGCCACCTCATGCTTCCCCAGGCCACGGCTTCGTTCCTGGAAGCCACCCAACGCCCTCCTCATCCTTTCCTCTCCCCTGGAGATGTGTCTCCGTCTCTCCCCTCGCGATTTCTTGCTGCCAGAGAAACCCCGAGCGCCAGCCGGAGCAACAGGCGAGCTCCAGCGCGGCCACCGGCGACCCCCCGCTGCTCCACCGTGCCTAGAAGGACCGGGGACGACGTCCTCGTCGATTCCCCTCATCAGATCGCGCCGAGATCCACCAAGGACGACGCCCATCTCAAGATTTGACCGCCGGCAACCGCGAGCTCCGGCGAGCAATTATCGCACCCTCGCCGCCTCTCCGACCTCCCCGACGTGCCCGGCGTAACCAGGGTGAGCTACTCGTTCACCCTTTCCCTCCCGTACTTCCCCTCGAGGCCCCAAGCGCCGGTTCAACGGAGACCGTGCTCCGGCCGCCGCGGGAGTTCGTCCCCGCCGTGGCCTTCGGCCTCCTCCAGCGAGCGCGTGTGCTCCCCTCGAAGCGCACGTGTGCGGGGAGCAATTTGGTGGTACTCCC
Source organism: Bromus sterilis (assembly GCA_950022295.1). NCBI lineage: Eukaryota > Viridiplantae > Streptophyta > Magnoliopsida > Poales > Poaceae > Bromus > Bromus sterilis. The sequence continues at coordinate 108,439,941 of OX465596.1, read as the reverse complement.
GCCGCCTCCCGTGGCCGGAGAGGGCCTCTCCAGTGGACGCCGCCGCATCCAGTGGTCGTCGCCGGCGAGAACTCCGGCAGGTCCACCTGCCAGTGCACTTAGGGGGCTAACCCCCTCCTAATTGACCCCATGGGTCAATGACAGGTGGGGCTAGCCCCCCAAATCAATTCAAATTTTAATTAAACAGAGGGAATAACTGTCAGAACCCTCTGTTAGGTAATGTGCTAGGATCAAGTAACCTTGCATCATGTCAAAAATTTCAAAAAGAAATCTTGGAAATCAATTTCAAAATCAAAATGGGAGAAGGAACACCGCCCATATGAATTAATTCAAAAGGCCAGATAAAAATATTTTCCAAAAATTTATGTTAGATTTTTGAAAAGTCTTATAAATGAGTGTGATCACATATCAAGTGATGTGGGACCCATCCCATGCTCATAGATTTTTCAAATATTCAAACAGTACCTTGGAATTAAAGAAATACCCCTTTTAGATTTAAAATTCAAATCATTTGAATTTTAAAAATGTTATTTTTATGAGGCCACATAAAAGTTTATATTATTATGAGGCCACATAAAAGTTTTCAGCATTTAATAAAATGATTTGGTATTTTTACCAAAGTTAAAACAAATATACAGAAAAACAGAAAGGAAAGATTAAACAGAAAAAGGAAAAGAACTTACCTGTCGCCCAGGCGAGGCCCATCAGGCCCAGCCCACCCGAACCGTTCTGTCGTCTTCCTCCCGCGCGTCCAAGCAGCTCCGTGGCAGGGCGCCGACGCCGTGGACGCCACCGCGACATCTTCGACCTTCCAGACCTCCCCGTGCCATCTTCTCGTGTCCTGGAGAACCGCCTTGAAGCCGTGCATCTTTTCCCCCTCCTCTCTCGTGCTCTCCCTTCCTCTCCTCGTTTACCCCTTCTTCTCCGAGAGCAGCCGCTGCTCGCCGTCGCAAGAACTCTCGGCCACCGTGCCCTAGAGCTTGAACCAACGTGTCCCCTGTGCTCCTCATCGACGACTACCCCAAGCTGGAGAAGATGGGCGCCTGATTGAACTCGTGGACGACGCAAGCTTCATCGCGACCTCACCGGACCCGCAACCTCGCCGTCTTCGATTCGCCGTCGTCAAGCCTTCCCCGCCTCCATCGACTACGCCGCTGCACTCCCTGCGTTTGGGTGAGTGTTTCCCCTAACCTAGCCGGCCCCTCTTGCCCTCTTTCACCGTTTGCCATGGTCGCCGGAGTACCAAGCAGCCACGGTCGTCATCGGCGAGCAACTGCTATGCAATCGACCTCGCCGTCTTGTCCTTCACCTCCGCCTTGATCTGCTACTTCGAACGCGCCCACCAGCGACTCAAATGGTGCTCTGTAGCGAGATCCACCCCGACCCCGTGCCACGCCCGCCGCGGAAGTTCGTCGCCGGCGTCACTCTGGTGCTCCCCTGTGGCGCTGCTCTGCACCACTCGACGCGGGCGTCCATGAGCTTTCGATTGGTGCCTCCCGCGCATCAAATGGCCCACGGCAGCCCCCTCTCCATGCAGCGCCGCCGCACTGGTGGCCACCGGCGGCTAGCCGCCGGTGAGGCCACTGTCATTAGGGGTTAACGCCCCTGCTAATTGACCCCAGGTCAATGACAGGTGGGGCCCCCAGGCACTTAACCCCCCTGGTTAAGTTTAAACCGTTTCAATTAAACCCATGTGACACTGACACCCCTGGCCAACCAGTCAGACCCCCCCCCCCCCCCCCACGTCAGCATGACCACATGCAGATGCAATGAAAGGATTTAAATGAATTTCCAAATAAAAAGAAATAAAAATAATTCAGAAAATTCCAGAAAATACCCCAAACTTTGGAAATTCATAGAAAATTCATATTAACTCCAAATTGGAAAAATAATATATGAAAAATGATCAGGAGAAAATTATCTTTCCCAATATGCAACTTTCAACTATGTTTGAGTTGAATTAAAGTGGGACCAGTAGCATATGTCATTTGCTTTATTTGAAATTAATTCAAATTCAAACCAAATGATTTTGCACCTTGGACCTTGGAATTATGTTGTAATTCAACCATACATCAGAAGCACATCCATACAAGTGAAGATGATTAAAAATGATCAAACTATGCCACATCCAACTTGGCTAAGTTAAATTCAAATGTGGATTTTGAATTTGCATGTTAAATGCAATACACTCCACTTAAATGGAATTGCCTCACACATCAAAACTTGTACTTCAAGTTTTAACATTCAATCATGTGCTTGAGCATTGCATCCATATTGATTGCTACTTCGTGCTTGTTTGTCGAGTAGAGGTGGAACCGGAGCAAGAGGTCACCCCCTTCGCTGAAGATCCAGAGCCCGAACCTCGTCAGCAAGGCAAGCAAACCCCCATTGATCATGTCGATAAAATCCCACTTCCCTCTCATGTCTCGCTTATGCATTGTTTAGGATGATCACCATGCTTCGTTTCTACCGCATAGATGAACCCATTCCTTTGCATGACCTATCTTTTTGTCACAGTAGTATGCAAACCACAATCCTAGCAAATGTAGGAGTTGTTTGATATCATGTGGCCCCTGAAATGTTACTGCTTATTGCATGCTTAGTATGATACCATGTTGTTACTGTGATGTGAGTCGGGATGGGAATGATCATGTTGATGATGGTAGAAAAGTGTTGGTGAATCGACCCTAATACAAGGTGAACGATGAGAGGCTGTGTAGGAGTACACGGTGGGTTGTCTCGTTGAACACCGCCCTAAGTCCGAGTTCTCGTGTGGTGATCCAAGATGAAGAGTACAACCACACATTGGGCTCACTTACCCCTCTCAACCTATTAACTCGTCCCTTTCGATGTCCAGATGTCGCAGTAGTTCGAAGTTCTGGTAGGCTTGTGGCCTGGATGCTAAGTGAGAGAACGGCTCAACTGAGACCGGCTTATGCACCACGCACACATCGCTTGTGTCCACTTCGGTAAACCGGCCGGGTTCACGATAGTGGTAACCAACCCAAGTAGGCATCCTCGCTGGCACCCCTGGAATGGTGTCGAGATCAAAGGCGGTAAATGATGGTCATGTGTGTGTAGCGGTACACCCTTGCAAGGTTAACAAAACTATTCGAATAGCCGCGTCCGCGGTTATGGACTACTTGGAAAGCTTAGCTTGATTATTAGATAACTTGAACCGGATACTTCAAAAACACACCAAGATAAGTGTGAGTGCTATGGCGTGCTTTCTCGTGGGGAAGTCGAGGAAGGAACCATAGTGGTGTAATTGGTTGGAGAAACTAGTGGACTCGTGTACGCTTCTTACCTCAAAGTCTGGTACTCGTAGTTCAGGATTAGCCAAGTCAAAGCTGGCATTTCTGCAAGTGAACCCCACCTCCCTTTACCTTGACACATGTGCATGAGTAGTATAGCTCCTATGTAAGTCTTGCTGAGTACGACTTTGTACTCACGTTTTCTTAATCTATGTTTTAGATGACGCCACTAACCCCGAAGGTGGATTCTTCATCGAGCTGGACGACTGAAGTTAAACTAGTCTAGTCCCAGTCAGCAGACTGGTTCCCTCGTGGAGGGCTTTGTGTTTAAATAAGGCTTCTTAAGCCATTTGTTAAACTTGTCTGTACTCAGACATAATTTGCTTCCGCCTGTGTTGTAATGTTGGATCACATGTATGTGATCTCTGTTTGTACTCTATAAGAGTTATAAATAAAATGTACACTTTGTAGAGAATTGCAATGGTACCTACTGTTCGTACAAGGCATGTGTGTTGCGTGTATGTTTATAACATCCATGTCTTTGTATGGGTTTTCGAGACCTTAGTTGTGTTCTGGCTGGCGGTCTTTCATACACCAAGTGGCCCTTAGATGTGCGCAGCTTGGGGCATCGCGATGCGATTGCTCGAGACTCCGTCTCGTGCACACTTTGTGGTATGGTCGAGCCCGCCCTAGACCCCGACTAAGTGATCGGGCTGGAGTAAGTCTATGTAAGAGTTTTGAGATAGTCGGTAGTATGGTTGAGGCGACTTGTCTTTGAATATGGGAGTTCACCACCCATATCATTTGACTTGTGTGCGGACGATGAGGACCCATCTCAGTTGATCATCCGGCCTGGATGGGATGCCCCTCACGTACGATGCTTTCTGAGAATGTTCAGTGCTTGGCCTTGTCTGCTTAGACAATTGGGTGCGGTTCGCTGCTCTCCATATGACTATGTCTTAACTGTACTTGCATACGCTAACCCCGGGTCCCGACATACTTGGTATCAGAGCAGGACTGACTGTAGGACTAGTAGCCTTGACCGAAGTCGAGTCTAGCATTCTATAGTTATATAGTTACTCTGGGTATATAAGGGAACAACGTAAGGCTTCTTTTTTCTCCTTAACCCCTTCGTTCTGAGTTCTGGGTCAACCTTATCTTATTCTACGAGAAGATAGGACTAGGCTCTCCTCTGTCTGATTAGCACATCTCGTTGTTTGCTTCCTTATAGCCGTAGGAAAGTTGTGATCGGTTTGCTAGAGTGGTTATGCTCCCTGTTTTGTTACATCGTATGTAAGTGATGTTTCCATGTTGAAAGAAATTGTCATTTCTTACAATTACAGCCGTTATGCTGTCCGAGTCATTCCAGGTTTATCTCATAATCTGATGCATTTGCAAACTCATTTCTGTTTCAGATGGCAGATCTTCCCCCTCGGCAGATTGTTCGTTTGACCAGGTGCCTCGGTGTGCGTGGCCATCCCGCCACGTTGATCAAGATGATGTCCTATGTGGGATATCGATGGTACCCTGAGTACACCGTCAAAGAGCAGTTTCACGACTTTAACCAGACGCAGTTCCACTGCATTGTTCGGATCTATCCGCACCACGTTGGAGTCACCCAGCCTATCCACTTTGGACATGGCATTGGCGTTACCGAGAACATGGCTGTGCAGGATGCTGCATATTCATGTATTACACTGCTGAGAGAGGAGCACACCATGCTGAGAGAGACTTCATTCCGCTATATCCCTGCTGCACTCCCAGGAGAAGAGGGATATTACACCGGACTCTACTCAGACCACTCTGCAGAGGATCCAGCACTCCAGGTGACTCCTAGGTTTGCTAGTGATCGAGATCGTGATGCACGCGCTCTCCGTTTTCAGCTCCACGCCACCCGAGTTCGTCTGTACCGAGAACTGACGCTCTTGGCACCCTTTGTGAGCGTGGGATCAATTGAGTTTGATGCGATCTATCCAGTGAGGACTCAGATGCCTTCTCGAGTTGCTTGGCCCGAGATTGGAGGCATTTTTCCACCCCGTGGTCCTTTGCTTCCACCCTACGCTGGACCTAGGCCCCATCCTTTCCCAAATGGATATCAGGGTCCACAAGCCTCCGTGTTTTCCAATGGTCACCTCCAGCTACCGGGATACGCGTGTAACTTTTACGAGGACTACTATGGAGATGGAGATGAGTGAGACCGCCTGTGGTCTTACTTAGTGAGGATGTAGTAGTATCCTAATATATTGTAAGCAAGGTGTCTAAGTTCCAGAGGCTTAGATAAATAATGTATAGGAAGTCAGAGTGCCTCTGAAGGATGTATCATCTTCATCACATTTGTATTAGCTTGGTGCTTGTACTGAAACGATGTATGGTTTGTATGACAACTTGTGAATATATGGCTTGTATGCTTTTATCACCATGTTGTCAAGATGATTACTTCCTTTGCTCTGTAATCCTTCCAGTACTTCAATACCTTGTTTAGACTCTTCAACTCAACTTTGTTTGACTTTGATTTCACCTTCAGGATGTATCAAGGAACCCGTGGCCAGGTTGGTCGTAACCAAGGTCGTGGGAATGACCAGGAGGAAGGCAACCTTCCACCCCCACCCACGATGGCACAAGTTCTGATGGAAGTGGAGAGGAACCGCCGTGACTCTCACCACCTGCTGGAAGTCATTGCACGCAACACCACTCAGCAGCGCAATGAGTTGGTGTCCCTGAACGACTTCATCCGACTTCATCCGACTTCATCCCCCGGTTTTCAGTTACTCCACCGATCCCCTTGACGCCGAGGACTGGCTCCGCAGCATCGAGAGGAAGCTCCAAGCCGGCCATGTTGCAGATGGCGACAAGGTCAGCTACGCCACGTATCATCTCGAAGGTGCGGCTAGCTCTTGGTGGGAGAACTTTCTGAATATGCGACCCGTTGGACCGCCTACATCTTGGGAGGAATTCTGCACGTCCTTCCGCGGGCACCACATTCCCAAGGGTCTCATGGACCGCAAGCGTGAGGAGTTCTGTAACCTCAACCAAGGCAGAAGGACAGTTGACGAGTTCAGTCGTGAGTTCAACCGACTTGCTCGTTATGCAACTAAAGAAGTCTCCACCGACTCCAAGAAACAAGAGAGGTTCCGTCGTGGCCTCAACTCCGGACTCCATCGCGAGCTCAACCTTCATGACTTTGCCACCTTCCAGGTCCTTTTCAACAAGGCAATCAAGGCCGAGGACATGAACACCCCCAACGATTTTCGCAAACACCCTAGAGATGACAGTTCATCCAGTTCTGGCTCCCAGAAGCGCAAGATCTGGATTCCAAACAGCATGTTCCGCCAGAACAACCCACCGAGGCCATCCTATGTGGCGCCTCGTCCACCCACCCAGTTCCACCCAGCTCCACCAAACAACCCAGCTCCACGCACTGTTTTCGGAGCCTGTTACAAGTGTGGTCAGGCAGGCCACTATTCTCGAGAGTGCCCCCAGAACCAGCTCCAACACCAGAATGCTCCACCCCGTGCTGGAGGCAACAACAACAACAATGGCCGTGGCAAGCCACCCCAGAAGGTCTACACCGCCAAACTCGCTCCTCCCGCCACTCGTGGACGTGTGAACCAGATTGCCGCCGAAGAGACTCACGACACCACTGACGTCATTCTTGGTACGCTCCCAGTCAATTATGTTCCTACTTCCGTTCTTTTCGACCCAGGAGCATCTCATTCATTCATGTCGGAAAGTTATGCACTTCGTCATGAGTTACCCTTTGTTGAATTGTCCACCCCAATGATTATTCAAACTCCAGGGTCAAGATGGCAAACTAATAGAGTGAGCCATGGTAATCAAATTGCAATTGAGGGTTTAGTATTTCTTGCTTCACTCATAGCCCTCAAGTCTTCAGACATTGATGTCATCCTTGGCATGGATTGGCTATCAAGACAGAATGCCTACCTGGATTGCAGAGGAAAATCCGTGAAACTCACCCACCCTTCAGGCAAAACAATCAACTATACCTCACCCAGAACAAGAACCCAAGTGCATTCCTTGAATGTACTTCCCCTTCCCGAACTTGAAGATATTCCGGTGGTTCGTGACTTCCCGGATGTCTTTCCTGAAGAGCTGCCGGGCATGCCACCCGACAGATGTGTAGAATTTATAGTGGATCTTGTTCCAGGAACCGCACCAATTTCCAAACGCCCATATAAAATGGCCCCACATGAGTTAGCTGAGCTAAAAACCCAACTTGATGCTTCGTTGGAAAAAGGCTTCATCCGCCCTAGCTCATCGCCATGGGGTTGCCCCGTTCTGTTCGTAAAGAATAAAGATGGAACAGAAAGGATGTGCGTAGACTATCGCCCGCTAAATTTAGCGACGATAAAGAACAAGTACCCATTGCCCAGGATCAATGATCTTTATGATCAACTTGCAGGATCCTCCGTCTTCTCCAAGATGGATTTGAGATTAGGTTATCATCAGATCAGAATCCGAAACGAGGACATTCCCAAAACGGCTTTTACTACTCGTTATGGTCTTTACGAGTACACCGTCATGTCCTTTGGTTTAACCAATTCCCCCGCCACATTCTCCCGCTTGATGAATTCGATCTTCATGGAGTACCTAGATAAATTTGTTGTGGTTTATCTTGATGATATTCTCATCTACTCGAAGAACGAAGAAGATCATGCCGAACACTTAAGGCTGGTATTGATGAAGCTTAGAGAGCATCGCCTGTACGCTAAATTCTCCAAGTGTGAATTCTGGCTACCAGAAGTGACCTACTTAGGCCACGTGATTTCTGCAAAAGGCATTGCTGTGAATCCCGAGAGAGTTCAGGCCGTCCTTGACTGGACTCCACCTGAATCGGTTAAGAAAGTTAGGAGTTTTCTTGGCCTAGCCAGCTATTGCCGTCGCTTCGTCGAGAACTTTTCTAAAGTTGCAAAGCCTCTAACTGAACTCCTCAAGAAAGATAAGAAATTCTTATGGACTCCCAAGTGCGAGGAAAGCTTTCAAGAGCTAAAAAGAAGATTGACTTCTGCACCCGTACTTGCACCTCCAGACACCAAAAGAGATTTTGAGATCTATTGTGATGCCTCACGGCAAGGGTTAGGATGCATACTGCTGCAAGATCGACATGTGGTAGCTTATGCTTCACGCCAGTTGCGGCCACATGAAGAGAACTATCCTACCCATGACCTTGAACTCGCTGCCATAGTTCATGCCCTAACAACTTGGCGACATTACCTCGTTGGTAATCGTTGTGAGATCTATTCCGACCACCAAATCCTCAAATATATTTTCACCCAGCCAGATCTTAATCTCAGGCAAAGACGCTGGATTGAGTTGATAAAAGATTACGACGTAGCAATTTCTTACACCCCAGGCAAAGCCAATGTCATGGCTGATGCACTAAGCCGTAAGTCGTATTGTAACAACCTCATGTTACAACAGTATCAACCACTTCTTCATGAGGACTTTCGCAAACTCAACCTTGAGATTGTTCCTCAAGGCTATCTTTCTACCTTGGTGGCGAAACCAACTCTTGAGGATCAAATCATAGTTGCCCAAAGGCGTGCACGAGGTGTTCGCCGGATCAAGGAGAACATTGCTAGCGGAGTTGCTAAATGTTTCTCCACAGATAGCAAAGGAATGGTATTCTTTGAAAATCGTTTGGTAGTACCTAAGAATAGGGAACTAAGGCAACTCATCCTCAAAGAAGCCCATGACACACCCCTGTCAATTCATCCCGGTAGCACAAAAATGTACCGAGATCTACGCCAGAGATTTTGGTGGACTAGGATGAAGAGAGACATTGCTCAATTTGTTGCCGAATGTGATGTTTGTCGTCGCATTAAGGCAGAACATCAAAGACCTGCTGGTACACTTCAACCTTTGTCTATTCCCGAGTGGAAATGGGACAAAGTCGGTATGGATTTCATCACCGGCTTTCCAAAAACCCAGAAAGGAAACAATGCCATCTTCGTTGTCATAGATAGGCTTTCCAAAGTTTCTCACTTCCTTCCGGTTCGCGTGTCTATAACTGCTAGCCAGTTAGCGGACTTGTACGTCTCTAGAATTGTATCCCTTCATGGTGTTCCCTTGGAAATCAATTCTGATCGCGGTAGCCTTTTCACCTCTAGATTTTGGGGAAGCTTTCAGAATGCTATGGGAACTCATCTCTCCTTTAGTACAGCTTTCCATCCTCAGTCTAGCGGTCAAGTCGAAAGTGTTAACCAAATTCTTGAAGACATGCTCAGAGCTTGTGTTATCTCATTCGGAAAGAATTGGGAAATTCTCTTCCATTTGCCGAATTTTCTTATAACAATAGTTTTCAATCTAGTCTGAACATGGCTCCTTTTGAGCTCCTATATGGACGACGATGTCGAACACCTTTAAACTGGCCAGAAACCGGTGAAAGACAATTCTTTGGACCGGATATGATCAAGGAAGCAGAAGAGCAAGTTCGCATTGTTCGTGATCAATTGAAAGCAGCCCAGTCTCGTCAGAAAAGCTACTATGATCGTCATCATAGGCAAGAGAACTACAATCTGGATGAGAAGGCTTACCTTCGGGTTACTCCTCTGAAGGGAACCCAACGTTTCGGTATCAAAGGCAAATTGGCCCCACGTTACATCGGACCTTTCCGCATTACTGCTAAACGTGGAGAAGTTGCCTACCAACTTGAACTACCTCCGCATCTCTCCCGAGTACATGATGTATTCCATGTGTCCCAACTCAGGCGTTGCTTCAAGGACCCCATCCGCGAAGTCGACCATGAAACGCTTGATCTCCAAGATGACCTTTCTTATCAAGAATACCCCATTCGTATTCTTGATTCCGCAGAGCGTGTCACTCGTCGTCAGAAGATTAGGTTTCTGAAAGTGCAATGGTCACACCACTCTGAAAGAGAAGCTATGTGGGAAAGAGAAGACCGTCTCAGTGCCGAGTACCCCACCTTCCTCCCGCAGACTTCTGAATCCCGGGACGAGATTCTGTTGAGTGGGGGCGAGTTGTCAGAACCCTCTGTTAGGTAATGTGCTAGGATCAAGTAACCTTGCATCATGTCAAAAATTTCAAAAAGAAATCTTGGAAATCAATTTCAAAATCAAAATGGGAGAAGGAACACCCCCCATATGAATTAATTCAGAAGGCCAGATAAAAATCTTTTCCAAAAATTCATGTTAGATTTTTGAAAAGTCTTATAAATGAGTGTGATCACATATCAAGTGATGTGGGACCCATCCCATGCTCATAGATTTTCCAAATATTCAAACAGTACCTTGGAATTAAAGAAATACCCCTTTTTGATTTAAAATTCAAATCATTTGAATTTTAAAAATGTTGAAAGTTTATGAGTGGCTAGTTTATATTATTATGAGGCCACATAAAAGTTTTCAGCATTTAATAAAATGATTTTGTATTTTTACCAAAGTCAAAACAAATATACAGAAAAACAGAAAGGAAAGATTAAACAGAAAAAGGAAAAGAACTTACCTGTCGCCCAGGCGAGGCCCATCAGGCCCAGCCCACCCGAACCGTTCTGTCGTCTTCCTCCCGCGCGTCCAAGCAGCTCCGTGGCAGGGCGCCGACGCCGTGGACGCCACCGCGACATCTTCGACCTTCCAGACCTCCCCGTGCCATCTTCTCGTGTCCTGGAGAACCGCCTTGAAGCCGTGCATCTTTTCCCCCTCCTCTCTCGTGCTCTCCCTTCCTCTCCTTGTTTTCCCCTTCTTCTCCGAGAGCAGCCGCTGCTCGCCGTCGCAAGAACTCTCGGCCACCGTGCCCTAGAGCTTGAACCAACGTGTCCCCTGTGCTCCTCATCGACGACTACCCCAAGCTGGAGAAGATGGGCGCCTGATTGAACTCGTGGACGACGCAAGCTTCATCGCGACCTCGCCGGACCCGCAACCTCGCCGTCATCGATTCGCCGTCGTCAAGCCTTCCCCGCCTCCATCGACTGCGCCGCTGCACTCCCTGCGTTTGGGTGAGTGTTTCCCCTAACCTAGCCAGCCCCTCTTGCCCTCTTTCACCGTTTGCCATGGTGGCCGGAGTACCAAGCAGCCACGGTCGTCATCGGCGAGCAACTGCTATGCAATCGACCTCGCCGTCTTGTCCTTCACCTCCCCCTTGATCTGCTACTTCGAACGCGCCCAGCAGCGGCTCAAATGGTGCTCTGTAGCGAGATCCACCCCGACCCCGTGCCACGGCCGCCGCGGAAGGTCGTCGCCGGCGTCACTCCGGTGCTCCCCTGTGGCGCTGCTCTGCACCACTCGACGCGGGCGTCCATGAGCTTTCGATTGGTTCCTCCCGCGCATCAAATGGCCCACGGCAGCCCCCTCTCCGTGCAGCGCCGCCGCACTGGTGGCCACCGGCGGCTAGCCGCCGGTGAGGCCACTGTCATCAGGGGTTAACGCCCCAGCTAATTGACCCCAGGTCAATGACAGGTGGGGCCCCCAGGCACTTAACCCCCCTGGTTAAGTTTAAACCGTTTCAATTAAACCTATGTGACACTGACACCCCTGGCCCACCAGTCAGACCCCCCCCCCACGTCAGCATGACCACATGCTGATGCAATAAAAGGATTTAAATGAATTTCCAAATAAAAAGAAATAAAAATAATTCAGAAAATTCCAGAAAATACCCCAAACTTTGGAAATTCATAGAAAATTCATATTAACTCCAAATTGGACAAATAATATATGAAAAATGATCAGGAGAAAATTATCTTTCCCAGTTTGCTTTCTTTGAAATTAATTCAAATTCAAACTAATGATTTTGCACCTTGGACCTTGGAATTATGTTGTAATTCAAACATACATCAGAAGCACATCCATACAAGTGAAGATGATTCAAAATGATCAAACTATGCCACATCCAACTTGGCTAAGTTAAATTCAAATGTGGATTTTGAATTTGCATGTTAAATGCAATACACTCCACTTAAATGGAATTGCCTCACACATCAAAACTTGTACTTCAAGTTTTAACATTAAATCATGTGCTTGAGCATTGCATCCATATTGATTGCTACTTCGTGCTTGTTTGTCGAGTAGAGGTGGAACCGGAGCAAGAGGTCACCCCCTTCGCTGAAGATCCAGAGCCCGAACCTCGTCAGCAAGGCAAGCAAACCCCCATTGATCATGTCGATAAAATCCCACTTCCCTCTCATGTCTCGCTTATGCATTGTTTAGGATGATCACCATGCTTCATTTCTACCGCATAGATGAACCCATTCCTTTGCATGACCTATCTTTTTGTCACAGTAGTAAGCAAACCACAATCCTAGCAAATGTAGGAGTTGTTTGATATCATGTGGCCCCTGCAATGTTACTGCTTATTGCATGCTTAGTATGATACCATGTTGTTACTGTGATGTGAGTCGGGATGGGAATGATCATGTTGATGATGGTAGAAAAGTGTTGGTGAATCGACCCTAATACAAGGTGAACGATGAGAGGCTGTGTAGGAGTACACGGTGGGTTGTCTCGTTGAACACCGCCCTAAGTCCGAGTTCTCGTGTGGTGATCCAAGATGAAGAGTACAACCACACATTGGGCTCACTGACCCCTCTCAACCTATTAACTCGTCCCTTTCGATGTCCAGATGTCGCAGTAGTTCGAACTTCTGGTAGGCTTGTGGCCTGGAAGCTAAGTGAGAGAACGGCTCAACCGAGACCGGCTTATGCACCACGCACACATCGCTTGGGTCCACTTCGGTAAACCGGCCGGGTTCACGATAGTGGTAACCAACCAAAGTAGGCGGCTTTCTCGGACTAGATCGGCTATGAGGTAACAGTTGTGGTGAGCATCCTCGCTGGCACCCCTTGAATGGTGTCGAGATCAAAGGCGGTAAATGATGGTCATGTGTGTGTAGCGGTACACCCTTGCAAGGTTAAAAAAACTATTCGAATAGCCGCGTCCACGGTTATGGACTACTTGGAAAGCTTAGCTTGATTATTAGATAACTTGAACCGGATACTTCTAAAACACACCAAGATAAGTGTGAGTGCTATGGCGTGCTTTCTCGTGGGGAAGTCGAGGAAGGAACCATAGTGGTGTAATTGGTTGGAGAAAGTAGTGGACTCGTGTACGCTTCTTACCTCAAAGTCTGGTACTCGTAGTTCAGGATTAGCCAAGTCAAAGCTGGCATTTCTGCAAGTGAACCCCACCTCCCTTTACCTTGACACATGTGCATGAGTAGTATAGCTCCTATGTAAGTCTTGCTGAGTACGACTTTGTACTCACGTTTGCTTAATCTATGTTTTAGATGACGCCACTGACCCCGAAGGTGGCTTCTTCATCGAGTTGGACGACTGAAGTTAAACTAGTCTAGTCCCAGTCAGCAGACTGGTTCCCTCGTGGAGGGCTTTGTGTTTAAATAAGGCTTCGTAAGCCATTTGTTAAACTTGTCTGTACTCAGACATAATTTGCTCCCGCCTGTGTTGTAGTGTTGGATCACATGTATGTGATCTCTGTTTGTACTCTATAAGAGTTATAAATAAAATGTACACTTTGTAGAGAATTGCAATGGTACCTACTGTTCATACAAGGCCTGTGTGCTGCGTGTATGTTCATAACATGCATGCTTTTGTATGGGTTTTCGAGACCTTAGTTGTGTTCTGGCTGGCGGTCTTTCATACACCAAGTGGCCCTTAGATGTGCGCAGCTTGGGGCATCGCGATGCGATTGCTCGAGACTCCGTCTCGTGCACACTTTGTGGTATGATCGAGCCCGCCCTAGACCCCGACTAAGTGATCGGGCTGGAGTAAGTCTATGTAAGAGTTTTGAGATAGTCGGTAGTATGGTTGAGGCGACTTGTCTTTGAATATGGGAGTTCACCACCCATATCATTTGACTTGTGTGCGGACGATGAGGACCCATCTCAGTTGATCATCCAACCTGGATGAGATGCCCCTCACGTACGATGCTTTCTGAGAATGTTCAGTGCTTGGCCTTGTCTGCTTAGACAAGTGGGTGCGGTTCTCGGCTCTCCATATGACTATGTCTTAACTGTACTTGCATACGCTAACCCCGGTTCCCGACAATAACTCCCCCTGAGGCTGACAACCTGGCCCCACATGTCAGCCCCCCAGTGACATCAGCATTGCATCATGCTGATGTAATAAACATTTTTTCCAGAAACTAAAAGTATTAAAGAAATCAGGGAAAATTCTAGAAAATCAATTAAACTTTAGAAAATCATAACTAATTCATATTAACTCCAAATTTAATAAATAATATATGAAAAATTATCAGAAAAATGCAAGGATTAAGAATATTCAATTTGCTTTGATGTTTGACCTTTTAAAATGGGGGAACAGTAGCAAATGTGCATATGGCTTAATTTGAATTCAAATTTGAAGTTTGAATTTTCAAATCCTTTGCAATACACTTCAATTAAATTCAATTGTCAACATACCAGTACCATATACATCATGGACAACTATATCATGTGTATGTGCATTTTACTTCCGAAGTTGTCCCCCCTTGTTGATGATTTGCTCCGATGACAGACGTTCCAAGACGGTGATCACCCCCGAAGGAGAAGACCACCGTTAACACTCGTGTATCGTCAGCAATGCAAGCAAACCCCAATGATCATGTCTATAAAATCCTACTTCCCTCTCATTCTCTCTTATGCATGTTTAGGAGATCACCGAGACACATTCTTTAGCATAGTTGAACCCATTCCGATGCATGACCTATCATTTTGTCACCGTATTAAGCAAACCACAATCCTAGCAGGTTTAGGACTTGAATGATGAGCATGTGGCCCCTGCAACTGTTACTGTTTATTGCTTCTTAGTGATACAATGAGGATGTTATGATTGTGAGTCGGGATGGAATGAACACAATGATGTTGATGATAACGTGTTGGTGAATCCACCCTAAACAAAGGTGAACGATGAGAGGCTGTGTAGGAGTACACAGTGGGTTGTCTCGTTGAACACTGCCCTAGGCCCCGATTTCCTGTTTTGTGATCCAAGACAAAGAGTATGACCACATGTAGGGTTTTATGGGAGCCCCGTTTGGCCTCTTTACGTACCCGATCCGGTCCAGGAGTCACACTAGATTCGTGCTTTCCATTTGACTTATGCATAGATATGTGGGTGGACTTGTGAGGAAGCGAAACCATTTGTAAAAGGTGGCGTCTCGGTCCCTTGCATTATCTGAGTCCGTTTCGTGGAACCGGCCGGACTCTCGAGCGGTGACAAACTCAGGTAGTCGACTCCTGGATTAGAGAAGGTGATGTGAGGGTAGTGCCTTGGTTTCATCCACGTCCGACACCCGCTTGAAGGGTGACAAGAATGAGGCGATAAGTGATGACACGCGTGGGAAGATGTACAACCCTCCAGGGTTAATGAACTATTCGAATAGCCGTGTCCGCGGTTATGGACTATTTGGAAACCTCTACTTGATCATAGACAACTTGAATGGATACTTATAAAACTCGCAAGATAAGCGTGAGGGCTATGGCGTGCTTCCTCGTGGGGAAGTCAAGGAAGTAACCATAGTGGTGTATTCTTTGGAGACTTGGTAGTGGACTCGTGTGCGCTTCTTACCTCAAGTCTGGTACTCGTAGTTCAGGACTAGCCAAGTCAAAGCTGGCACTTCTGCATGTTGAACCCCACCTCCTTTACCTTGAAACTTGAGCATGAGTAGTGTAGTTCTGATGTACATTTTGCTGAGTACGACTTTGTACTCACGTTTTCTTATTCTATGTTTTAGATGAGAACCCGGACCCGATGGAGTCACCTTCGTGAAGCTCGACGTTGACCATTGTAGTATAGTTCAAGACAACAGTCTGGTCCCTCGTGGAAGGGCATGTATGTTTACAAGGCTTCTCTAAGCCATTTGTTAAACTTGTCTGTACTCAGACCTAATTTGTTCCGTTGTATGATGTAATGATGATCACAGACATGTGATCTTTGTATGATCTATGTGTAAGTTGATAAAGATACACTTTGTAGAGTTATGTGATGATACCTGTTGTTCATACTAGGCATGTGTGTTGCGTGTATGTTTATAACATGCATGTCTTAGTATGGGTTTTTTGAGACCTTAGTTGTGATCTGGCTGGAGGTCTTTTATACACCAAGTGGCCCTTAGATGTGCGCAGCTTGGGGCATCGCGATGCAATTTCTCATGACTCTGTCATGTGCACACTTTTTTGTATGATCGAGCCCGCCCTAGACCCCGACTAAGTGATCGGGCTGGAGTTTGTTTATGTAAAGGTTATGATTCAATCGATAACATGGTTGACGCGACTTGTCTATGAGTGTGGGATTTCACCACCCATAATCATTTAGACTTGTGAGCGGGCAATGATTACCCATCTCAGTTGATCATTCGGCCTGGATGGGATCCCTCGCGTACGATGCTTTCCGAGAGTGTTCTGTGCTTGGCCTTGTCTGCTTAGACAAGTGGGTACGGCTCTCGGCTATCCATGTGATTGAGTTGTGACTGGGATTACATACGCTAACCCCGGGTCCCGACAGACTTGGTATCAGAGAAGGACTGTCTGTAGGCTTATCAAAGCCTTGGTCAAAGTCGAGTTTAGCACTCTATAGTTATATAGTTACTTGGGTATATAAGGGAACAATGTAAGGCTTCTTTTTCTCCTTACCTCATCGATCTGAGTTCTGAGTCACCCTTATCTTTTCTACGGGATGATAGGACTAGGCTCATCTATATCTTACTAGAACATCTCGTTGAGTGCTTCCTTTTAGCCGTAGGATTGTTGTGGTCGTCCAGAGTCTCCGTGTTTTGAGTTCCCTGAGGAAGTTCTGTCCAATACCCTCGAGGTTGTCTTGTTTTCCATCCCGGTGTAGCCGTTATGCTGCCCGATTTATCCCGTGTTTCTATGAATCTTTTCCTTTGCATTACAATCTTTTCCTTCTAGTCATGTCCTCTTATCTTTGATTCCATCGTAAAACCTGTTCTGATTGTTGATCTTTATCACACAGGATGTCAGGTGGAACTTGTAGTGCTGTTCGTCGCAATCGAGACCGTGATCAGAATCGAAATGATGATGCACCTCCACCACCGCCTTCTGCGGCGGAAATCATGATGGAAGCTGAGAAGAATCAACGTGATCAAACACTCCTTCTGGAGCTCATCGAGAAGAATACCTCACGTCATTGCAATGTGGTGGTCAGCATTCAAGACTTCATCCTCCTCAAGCCACCGGTATCCCGATGTTCTTCTGAGCCCCTTGAAGCTGATGATTGGCTCCGTTCCGTAAGCTTGATACGGCACATGTTGCTCCCAATGATCGAGTTATTTTCGCGGTATACTTCTTGGAAGGTGCTGCTCTTCAATGGTGGGAGAACTATGTTGCTATGCAGCCAGATGGTCACATAGTGACTTGGTAGGAGTTCTGTGTTGCCTTTCGAGGGTACCACATTCTGGATGAGTTGATGGAGCGCAAGAAGGAAGAGTTCTACAATCTAACTCAAGGAGAGATGTCCATTCATGAGTACGTGAGAGAGTTCAACCATCTTGCTCGTTATGCCCAAGATGAGATCACTACCGATGCCAGAAAGCAGGCAAGGTTCCGTATGGTACTTAGCCCTATCCTTCGCCATGATCTCAACCTCCTTGAATTTTCCACCTTTGAGGATTTAGTCAACAGATCCTTCAGAGCTGAGCATGGCAATGAAGTGTTCGAAGAGTCTCGCAAGCATGCTCTTGACCTTGCTCCTTCTTCAAGTTCAGCCCCTCAGAAGTGTCGAATATGGATTCCAACTAGTGCCATACCTCAAAACTTTCTTCAGAGACCACCATCCAATATATTCCATCCACATCAACACATTGGTCCACCCCGGAATGATGGTGTGCAATCAAGTAATCCTGCTCCCAGCAATTCAGGCAGGATGTGTTTCACGTGTGGTCTGATAGGCCATTACTTCCGGAAATGCCCTACAGTGGTTGTGGCACCACGTAGACCTAGTCATAAGCCTTCAAAGAAATCAACCACCAAAACCTTTCCAGCAAAGCTTTCAGTCACAGGTAGTGGTTGTGTGAACCAAATCTCAGTTGAGGAAGCCACTTCTGCTTTTGACGTCATCCTTGGTACACTCCCAGTCAATCATGTTCCCGCCTCAGTTCTTTTTGATCCAGGAGCTTCTCATTCATTCATGTCGGAGAGTTATGCACTTCTTCATGAATTCCCTTTTGAATAAATGTTTTCTCCAACGATAATGCAAACTCCTGGTTCAAAGTGGCAACCTAATAGAGTAAGCCATGGCAATCAAATTTCAATTGAGGGTTTAGTATTCCTTGCTTCTCTTATAGCCCTCAAGTCTTCAGACATTGATGTCATCCTAGGCATGGATTGGTTATCAAGACAGAATGCTGTCCTTGATTGTAAAGCCAAGTCAGTTAAACTCACCCATCCTTCAGGTCAGATCATTGACTACACATCACCCAGCTCTAGAATCCAGGTGCATACTTTGAATGTGCTTCCACTTCCAGACCTTGAAGATATTCCGGTGGTTCGTGAATTCCCAGATGTCTTTCCTGAAGAGCTGCCGGGGATGCCACCCAACAGGTGTGTAGAGTTCTTAGTTGATCTTATACCAGACACCGCCCCAATTTCCAGACGCCCATATAGAATGGCCCCACATGAGTTAGCTGAGCTAAAAACCCAACTTGATGCTTCGTTGGCAAAAGGCTTCATCCGCCCTAGCTCATCACCATGGGGTTGCCCCGTTCTGTTCGTAACGAAGAAAGATGGAATAGAAAGGATGTGCGTAGACTATCGCCCCCTAAATCTAGCGACGATAAAGAACAAGTACCCACAGCCCAGGATCAATGATATTTATGATCAACTTGATGGATCCTCGGTCTTCTCCAAGATGGATTTGAGATGAGGCTATCATCAAATCAAGATCCGAAACGAGGACATTCCCAAGACGGCTTTCACTACTCGATATGGTCTTTACAAGTACATCGTCATATCCTTCGGTTTAACCAATGCACCCGCCACATTCTCGCGCTTAATGAATTCGATCTTCATGGAGTACTTAGATAAATTTGTTGTGGTTTATCTTGATGACATTCTCATCTACTCGAAGAACGAAGAAGAGCACGCAGAACATCTTAGGTTGGTATTGATGAAACTTAGAGAGCATCGCCTGTATGCTAAATTCTCCAAGTGTGAATTTTGGCTACCAGAAGTGACCTACTTAGGCCACGTGAATTCTGCAAAATGCATTGCTGTCAATCCCGAGAGAGTTCAGGACGTCCTTGATTGGACTCCACCTGAATCGGTTAAGCAAGTTAGGAGTTTTCTTGGCTTAGCAAGCTATTGTCTCCGCTTCGTAGAGAATTTCTCCAAAGTTGCAAAGCCTCTTACTGAACTCCTCAAGAAAGATAAGAAATTCCTATGGACCCCCAAGTGCGAGGAAAGCTTTCAAGAGCTAAAGAGAAGATTGACTTCTGCACCTGTACTTGCAACTCCAGACACCAAAAGGGATTTCGAGATCTATTGTGATGCTTCACGGCAAGGGTTAGGATGCATACTTATGCAAGATACACATGTGGTAGCTTATGCTTCACGCCAGTTGCGTCCACATGAAGAGAACTATCCTACCCATGATCTTGAACTCGCTGCCGTAGTTCATGCCCTGAAGACTTGGCGACATTACCTCCTTTGTAATCATTGTGAGATCTATTCTGATCACCAAAGCCTCAAATATATTTTCACCTAGCCAGATCTTAATCTCAGGCAAATACGCTGGATAGAGTTGATAAAATATTATGACTTAGGAATTTCTTACACCCCAGGAAAATCCAATGTCATGGCTGATGTACTAAGTCGTAAGTCGTATTGCAACAACCTCATGTTACAACAGTATCAACCACTTCTTCATGAGGAATTTCGCGAGCTCAATCTTGAGATAGTTCCTCATGGATTTCTTTCTACCTTGGTGGCGAAACCAACCCTTGAGGATCAAATCATAGCCGCCAAGAAACAAGATAGTGGTATTCGAGAGATCAAGGAGAACATTGCTAGCGGAGATGCTAAATGTTTATCTACAAATGATCGAGGAACGATATTCTTTGAAAATCGTTTAGTAGTTCCTGAGAATGAAGACCTAAAGCAGTTGATCCTTAAGGAAGCTCATGACACTCCCCTCCATTCATCCCGGTAGCACAAAAATGTACAGAGATCTACGCCAGAGATTTTGGTGGACCCGGATGAAGAGAGACATTGCACAATTTGTTGCCGAATGTGATGTTTGTCGTCGCTTTAAGGCGGAACACCAAAGAACTTCTGGTACTCTTCAACCATTGTATATTCCCGAGTGGAAATGGGACAAGGTCGGTATGGACTTCATCACGGGCTTTCCAAAAACCCAGAAAGGAAATGATGCCATCTTCGTTTTCATTGATCGACTTTCAAAAGTTGCTCACTTCCTTCCTGTTCGCGAGTCTATAACTGCTAGTCAGTTGGCGGACTTGTATGTCTCTAGAATTGTGTCTCTTCACGGTGTTCCTTTGGAAATCCATTCTGATCGTGGTAGCCTTTTCACCTCTAGATTCTAGGAAAGTTTTCAAAATGCTATGGGAACTCATCTCCCCTTTAGTACAGCTTTCGACCCTCAATCTAGCGGTCAAGTTGAAAGGGTTAATCAAATCTTGGAAGACATGCTCAGAGCTTGTGTTATCTCTTTCGGAAAGAATTGGGAGAAGTCTCTTCCATTCGCCGAATTTTCTTATAACAATAGCTATCAATCTATTCTGGACATGGCTCCTTTTAAATTCCTCTATGGACGACGATGTCGAACACCCCTTAGCTGGTCAGAAACCGGTGAAAGCAATTCTTTGGACTGGATATGATCAAGGAAGCAGAAGAGCAAGTTCGCATTTTCGTGATCGATTGAAGGCCGCTCAATCTCGTCAGAAGGGCTACTATGATCGTCATCATAGAGAAGAAAGCTACAGTCTGGATGAGAAGGCTTACCTTCGGGTTACTCCTCTGAAGGGAACCCAAAGATTCGGTATCAAAGGCAAGTTGGACCCACGTTACATCGGACCTTTCCGCATTCTCGCTAAACGTGGAGTAGTTGCCTACCAACTTGAACTACCCCCGCACCTTTCCCGAGTACATGATGTATTCCATGTGTCACAACTCAGGCGTTGCTTCAAGGACCCCATCCGCGAAGTCGACCATGAAATGCTTGATCTCCAACATGACCTTTCTTATCCAGAATACCCTGTTCGTATTCTTGATTCCGCAGAGCGTGTCACTCGTCGTCAGAAGATCAAGTTCCTCAAAGTGCAATGGTCACATCACTCCGAGAAAGAAGCAACCTGGGAAAGAGAAGACCGCCTCCGTGCCGAGTACCCCACCTTCCTCCCGACGACTTCTGAATCTTGGGACGAGACTCTTTTGAGTGGGGGCGAGTTGTCAGAACCCCAATTTGGGTAAGTGCTAGGGTTTGAGTGCTCCTTTGCATCATGTTAAAATTTCAAAAGAAATTCAAAATTGGGGAAAAGAAAAGCCCTAAAGAATTTAATTTAATGGACAGACAAAAATTGCTTCCAAAAATTGTTCTGTTATTTTTGAAAAGTCTTATAAATATGCATTATCACATATAAAGTGAAGTGGGTCCCACTGCATGCACCAAGATTTCTCAAAAATTCCAAACAGAGCTTGGAAATTAAATAAACGCCCTATTTGATTTGAAATTCAAATTATTTGATTTCAAAAATTCCTAAAACTTGTGAGTGGCTAGTGTTATGCCATGTAAGGTCACATAAAAGTTTTGAGGATTTTACAAAATGCTTTGCTATTTTATCCAGAGAAAAACAATTTACATAAAAAGAAAACAGAACAAAACTAAGAGGAAAAAAAAAGAAAACCGAGCCCACCTACTTAGGCCTCGGGCCCAACTTACCTGGCCGGCCTAGCCCACCTTTCCTCCCTATCGTCTTCCTCCCCGCCGAGCCAAGCAGCTCGGTGGAGGGTGCTGGACGACCACCGACGCCACCTCATGCTTCCCCAGGCCACGTCTTCGTTCCTGGAAGCTCCCCAACGCCCTCCTCATCCTTTCCCCTCCCCTGGAGACGTCTCTCCGTCTCTCCCCTCGCGATTTCTTGCTGCCAGAGAAACCCCGAGCGCCAGCCGGAGCAACAGGCGAGCTCCAGCGCGGCCACCGACGATCCCCCGCTGCTCCACCGTGCCCAGAAGGACCGGGGACGACGTCCTCGTCGATTCCTCTCATCAGATCGCGCCCAGATCCACCAAGGACGACACCCGCCTCAAGATTTGACCGCCGGCAACCGCGAGCTCCGGCGAGCAATTATCGCACCCTCGCCGCCTCTCCGACCTCCCCGACGTGCCCGACGTAACCAAGGTGAGCTACCCGTTTACCCTTGCCCTCCCACACTTCCCCTCGAGGCCCCAAGCGCCGGTTCAACAGAGCCGTGGTTCGGCCACCGCGGGAGTTCCTCCCCCCCGTGGCCTCCGGCCTCCTCCGGCGAGCGCGTGGGCTCCTCTCGAAGCGCACGTGTGCGGGGAGCAATTTGGTGGTACTCCCGCCGCCTCCCGTGGCCGGAGAGGGCCTCTCGAGTGGACGCCGCTGCATCCAGTGGTCTTCGCCGGTGAGAACTCCAGCAGGCCCACCTGCCAGTGCACTTAGGGGGCTAACCCCCTCCTAATTGACCCCATGGGTCAATGACAGGTGGGGCCAGCCCCCCAAATCAAATCAAATTTTAATTAAACAGAGGGAATAACCCCCCCTGAGGCTGACACCCTGGCCCCACATGTCAGCCCCCCTGTGACATCAGCATTGCATCAAGCTGATGCAATAAACATTTTTTCCAGAATTTAAAAGAATTAAAGAAAACAAAGAAAATTCCAGAAAATCAATTAAACTTTAGAAAATCATAACTAATTCATATTAACTCCAAATTTAATAACTAATATATGAAAAATTATCAGAAAAATGCAAGGATTAAGAATATGAATTTTTTTTTTCATGTTTGAACATTTTAAAATGGGGGAACAGTAGCAAATGTGCATATGGCTTAATTTGAATTCAAATTTGAAGTTTGAATTTGCAAATCCTATGCAATACACTTCAATTAAATTGAATTGTCAACATACCAGTACCATATACATCATGGACAACTATATCATGTGTATGTGCATTTTACTTCCGAAGTTGTCCCCCCTTGTTGATGATTGCGTCCGATGACAGACGTTCCGAGACGTTGATCACCCCCGAAGGAGAAGATGTCGGGACCCGGGGTTAGCGTATGCAAGTCCCGCTACGACATAGTCATATGGAGAGCCGAGAACCGTACCCACTTGTCTAAGCAGACAAGTCCAAGCACAGAACGTTCTCGGAAAGCATCGTACGTGAGGGGCATCCCATCAAGGCCGGATGATCAACTGAAATGGGTCCTCATCGTCCGCACACAAGTCTAATGATATGGGTGATGAACTCCCATATTCACGGACAAGTCGCCTCCACCATACTATCGACTATCTCATAACTCTTACATAGACTTACTCCAGCCCGATCACTTAGTCGGGGTCTAGGGAGGGCTTGATCATACCACAAAGTGTGAACGAGACAGACTCTCGAACAATCGCATCGCGATGCCCCAAGCTGCGCACATCTAAGGGCCACTTGGTGTATGAAAGACCGCCAGCCAGATCACAACTAAGTTCTCGAAAACACATACAAAGACATGCATGTTATAAACATACATGCAGCACACATGCCTTGTATGAACAGCAGGTATCATTGCAATTCTCTACAAAGTATACATTTTATTGATAACTCTCACAGAGTGCACACAGAGATCACAAGCATGTGATCCAACATTACAATAGACAAGCGGAATCAAAGTAGGTCTGAGTACAGACAAGTTTAACAAATGGCTTAAGAAGCCTTATTTAAACACAAGCCTTCCACGAGGGAACCAGTCGTCTGACTGGGACTAGACTAGCTTGATCTTCAGTCGTCGAGCTCGATGAAGAAGCCACCTTCGGGGTCAGTGGGTTCATCTAAAACATAGAATAAGCAAACATGAGTACAAAGTCGTACTCAACAAGACTTACATAGGAGCTATACTACTCATGCACATGTATCAAGGTAAAGGGAGGTGGGGTTTCACTTGCAGAAGTGCCAGCTTTGACTTGGCTAGTCCTGAACTACGAGTACCAGACTTGAGGTAAGAAGCGTACACGAGTTGTAACAGCCCAGTTTTTGCAAAAAATAAAAATTTTGTTTTCGGCGTGAATTGTTTGATTGTCTGATTTGTTTGCGGAGTTTGCATCCCCGATTTATCGATCGACGATTATTTTCCCCCTCTTATCTCGTACTGGACAGAGACCGACCCTTGCCACCCTGACACTCGACCTTTGCGACATCGGGTTTCACCCGATCACCGTCGCGAGACCGGACGAGACCAGCCGCAGCCAACGGAACGAAAAACCCCGTTTAATAATTAAATGGGATATTTTTATAGCGCGCCGCAAAGTGTTCTCGGAACGGTTCCACGGCGAGGTCAACGCCTCCGGCTCGACGCGGTGATCGCGCAGTTCGAAGTTTTACCCGAATTGGAGGTACTGCGGACCCCCGGCGGTCAGAAATGTAAGCGCCGAGCGCGTGAGAGAAAAACCGGAGATGTTTTTGCAAACTGCCAGCCACCGGGGCTATATAAACACCACCACACTCCCACCCATTTCTAGGGTTTACCTAGACCAAACTTGCAGCCACCCCCCTAATTTCCCTCAGATCTGCCCAATTTTCCCCTCCAATTTCGAAACCCTAGCCCTGGACACTCCCGGAGCCGTCGGATCGCAGATCGGAGGGCTCCCGGAGTGCCACGTCACCCTCCACCTCTCTCCTCCCACCTCCTCTCTCTCCTAGCGCCGGCCCGCCCATGGAAGCCGACGGTCGGCGAGCCGCCGTACTCAAGCCAGGCCGCCGCGCCCTCTCCCTCTCTCCCCTCTCCTTTCCTCCTCCCGTCTCTCCCCTAACTTCCTCTCCTCTCTGCGTGCAGCCACCATGGCCATGGGAGGCAAGCTCGAGCCGCTGCCTCACCCAGCCCACGCCGGCGTCCTCCCCGTTGATGGATCCGGCCAGGGGCGGCTCGATCCGGCCCCTCCTCGCCGCCAAACTTCCCGCGCCCCCTGCACTGAGATGCCGAAGCCGCCGCTCGACGGCCGGCGAGCCGCCGCTGCCGCTGCTCGGCTTGGCTCGAGAACGGCCGTTGCGCCTCCAACCTCCAGCCGGCTGGGCCGGCCTGCTCCGCAGCCTCCCCAAGGCCCGGCGCAGCACGCCCCCAAACGGCCCGAGGCCTGCCAGGCCGCCAGCTCCTCTCTAGCCGCCATGGGCCGAGCCCAGCTGGGGTGAGGCCCGTTTTTATTTTTTTTCTCTGCTTTATTGTTTTTCCTGTTTTTTCAAGTCCTGTAAAACTGTGTGCTGTTTTATTTTTGCAACGTTAATTCCCGTTGATCCGTAGCTCCGATGAACGTGCCCCCAAAACGAAAGTTTCTCAGTTTTGCGTGCTCTAGCGTTCGTATGTAGAAAGTTTTTCCGTTTGAGGCCGTCTAGATAATTTATTTCTGTGTCGAAGTGGGTACCAGATCGTTAGCTGTACCGTTGTTGCTGAACTGTTATTTTTATTGCAACTTCGGGCGACGGTTGCGTCGCAACTGTTCGTCGGAATTGATTGATTCCTTTTGGATCCTGTTAAGAATTGTTTCTACTTCAGTTCCATGCCTTCACATGCCATATTTTCTTGCTGCATCATGATTTTTTTTCTCCAAAGTAGCTACCCTGCTGTTAGTGTGCTGCTGTTTATATTTTGTTGCAACTTCGGTCGACTAGTGTGTCGCGACCGTCTATCAGAATTGAGTGATTCCAATTGCATATTGTTAAGCATCATGTATACTTCATGCCCATGTATTTCTATGTCATGTTGCCACACTTTTGCATATAGCTATACCCCTGTTTATACAGCATAAAAATTATAGTTTCT
The DNA here is from genome assembly GCA_950022295.1 of Bromus sterilis. Lineage (NCBI taxonomy): Eukaryota > Viridiplantae > Streptophyta > Magnoliopsida > Poales > Poaceae > Bromus > Bromus sterilis. The sequence continues at coordinate 108,413,690 of OX465596.1, read as the reverse complement.
GCCATGTTGTTTGCTTAATATCTTTTGATCCGTGATGTCTTTTTGCATACTTATTTTTTCCATGCCTTCCATGTCATGTCTACTTTAGTTCCATGTCATTTGTAAGCATGTTTTCATTGATTACCCTTTTTATGCAATGCTCTAAAGTGTGCTTCCTGATGTTGGCAGTTTGTGCCGTAACTTGTTTTGCTTGTATCTTTTTAACCGTAACTCCGTTTGGGGTGTTCTTTATATGTAACTTGATTAGTTTTTCGTGTACTTTGTGTTTATGCTATTGTTTGCTGTTGTTAATCAACCTAAAATATGGTTTAGGACAGAACAGTACCAAATGTTTTAATTGTCGTGCGGCACTTAGTGTTATGCCATGTTTAGGGTGTTGCCTCGCTTAACTTGACTAGTATAGGTAGTTTACTTTGTGCTGAACCTTTTGCCATGTTTGTGTGCTATGCCATGCTTGGGTGCCTTGCCATGTTAATAACCGTTGGTTGATCACTTGTAGCTAAACAACTTGAACCGATTCTAAATGTGCGGTATCGTCGTGTGTCACGAGTACTCCACTTAAATTGTTACTAACCGCTCTCGATGGTAGGTGCGATGTATCTTGTTACCTTCTTGTTGATGCTTGCTCGTGTTTGCCTCGTAGTAATAGATGCTTGCTCGTTGAGTGCTTTCCAGTGTTTACCGTCTTGTGTGCTTCCGCGGGTACCTCTCGGAGACGATGTGAGCGTGCGAACGACTACACCTACGGAACCCGACTTATCAACAGGCAAGGACTATACATTACTTATGATCCATTCTATTTCAACCAGCGGTTTGCATGCTAGTCTAGGTTAGGTTCGATGTTTGATCCTACCACATGTTTACAGCCTCTTTCAAACCGATACAGCCATGTCCCCTCCCAGCAAACCATGTACTGCTATGTTACTATTGCTCGTTGCTCAGCCCCTCCTTAGTATGCATACTTAGGATGTTACGATGTTACCCTGTTACTCCTTGGGTTGGGATATCACATTGTTATTATTATTGTTGATGATATGGTTATTGTAAATGTTGATTATATTCGACGAAGGATGGAAGGTCTAGGCTATCCCGCCCCGACGCTTTGTTCCATCCTAGTTTCGGGTATTGGTTTTAAGACTGAGCATGGCTAACCGCGTGTGGGATGCTATGGGGTCCCCTTGTTTTACCTAGCTAGCTTCGAACATTTCTAGTGGTGGCCCAAGCTGATTTTACCATTTGAAACCGCATGCATAACTGGTCTGCAGCCAGTGGATTTAAAACAAACCGGGCCAGTGGGATGGTATATCCTGTTGGTCCAAATCTGGAAGCTAGGGAGGCTGCCCGGGCGAGGGTAGGTTATCCCGACCTCGTCCAGACGGTAGAGGCCGATTCGAGAGCGCGACCGGCTTTTGAGTTGGATGTCGATTCACCGGGGCCACGCGGATTTGTGCGTTGTTAGTTAGAGGGACTTGTCGTTTCGGATCTCTTGGAACTAAATCATAAAATTGTTTCCTGTGATGGGTAGCAACTGAGAGAGATGGGCGTGCGTGTGGAGCCTTGTAATGGGCAGTTGGTACACCCCTGTAGGGTTAAATCTTTTCGAGAAGCCGTGTCCACGGTTATGGACGACTTGAGACCTACTCCTTGTTCATAGACAACAACAACTCAGATAATCTTAATATAAACTTGATCAACGTGTGTGTGGGCCTTGATTGCTTCTTCTTCGTCGGGATGCGAAGAGGAGGACAGGGATAGGATAGGTGTTATGATTGCGTAAGTAGTTGAGAGCAAGACTTGTTGGAGGCGATTCCTCATCGAATGCTTGGCTTCTTATCTTACCCTCTAGTTCGTTAGCCACTTCATACATGCTAGTGCGGCAGTAACCTCACCACTTACCCCTTCCTTTCCGTAAACTACTAGTTGTCCTAGAATGACGAGTGATGAAGTCCTTGCTGGGTCAGATGACCACTATAGTTGGATGTTGAGTACCTCTGTACTCATGATACTACCCCCAAACTCTTTTCAGGGTTCTCGATCGACAACAGGTATGGTGATCGACGTTTCGTGCGGAGACTCGACGACGACTAGTTAGGCGGATCCCGGCGGAGGGCCTGGACCCGTGTGGTTATGGGGATCGATGTTTTTCTCTTTGCCAGTAGGCATTTGATTGTAGTCTGTACTCAGACATGTACCTTCCGCTGATGTATTGTATTTAAGGCAGTTGTATGCCGATTGTATGAGATGTTGTATCCTTGTATCTGTAATGTTGTGATATCATGTTGGAAATCCGGGGCATATAGCTTTGTCATATGTCGCGGTGGGACCGATATGTGCTTCGTCCCCGGATCTGGGTGGAAACACCTAGATCTGGAACAGTACCGCATATCGGGCCTTACAACTTGGTATCAGAGCCTTACCGACCGTAGGATCCCTCTCTGGCCGAAGTCGAGTCTAGACAAAAACTATTTTGTAGTTACTAAGTTAGTTATCGGAGAGTAAGATCTTTTTACTCCTTACCTTTGCTCTGGTCAGGACAAGTGACGTAACAGTTTTGATTCTCGCCTTATCCCCTTCAAACTCTAGGATCTCGAGAGTGTGGAGTATCGGAACCGTTACAATGCCTTGCTTGCAGTGTATTGTCTCGATTCCGAGCTCAAGTGGGAATTCCTGTAGTACCTTTAGCTTCTCCGGTTTTGGATAACATCTGGGTCGTCCTTTGCCCTCCCTCCTTTTGCCCGATGTTTCCTCTTATTGCGTCGAAAAACACTATCCATTTGACCAGGTTTTAGCTGTCGTTCCTTCTCTTGACACTGACGATTTCGTTTTTCTGACGATGTCGTCTCTCTGCGGAAATCTATCTCGACAGAAGCTCGACGTCGACATGGAGCAGAGTCCCTTGTTGGTGGTGTTGATGATCGTCGTCTCCTTTTTCTCTTCCCCCTCTCCCCCGGATCGTCTTGGATCTCGGGACGAGATCCCTTGTTGGTGGTGTTGTATTGTAATAGCCCAGTTTTTGCAAAAATTAAATTTTTTGTTTTCGGCATGAATTTATTGATTGTCTGATTTGTTTGCGGTGTTTGCATCCACGATTTATCGATCGACGATTATTTTTCCCCCTCTTATCTCGTACCGGACTGAGACCGACCCTTGACACCCTGACACTCGACCTTTGTGACACCGGGTTTCACCCGATCACCGTCGCGAGACCGCACGAGACCAGCCGCAGCCAACGGAACGAAAAACCCCGTTTAATAATTAAACGGGATATTTTTATAGCGCGCCGGAAAGTGTTCTTGGAACGGTACCACCGCGAGGTGAACGCCTCCGGCTCGACGCGCTGATCGCGCAGTTCGAAGTTTTACCCGAATCGGAGGTACTGCGGACCCCCGACGGTCAGAAACGTAAGCGCCGAGCGCGTGAGAGAAAAACCGGAGATGATTTTGCAAACTGCCAACCACCGGGGCTATATAAACACCACCACACGCCCACCAATTTCTAGGGTTTCCCTAGACCAAACTTGCAGCCGCCCCCCTAATTTCCCTCAGATCTGCCCAATTTTCCCCTCCAATTTCGAAACCCTAGCCCTGGACACTCCCAGATCCGTCGGATCGCAGAGCGGAGGGCTCCCGGAGTGCCACGTCACCCTCCACCTCTCTCCTCCCACCTCCTCTCTCTCCTAGCGCCGCCCCGCCCGTGGAAGTCGACGGCCGGCAAGCCACCGTACTCAAGCCAGGCCACCGTGCCCTCTCCCTCTCTCCCCTCTCCTTTCCTCCTCCCGCCTCTCCCCTAACTTCCTCTCCTCTCTGCGTGCAGCTACTATGGCCATGGGAGGCAAGCTCGAGCCGCCGCCTCACCCAGCCCACGCTGGCGTCCTCCCCGTTGATGGATCCGGCCAGGGGCGGCTCGATCCGGCCCCTCCTCGCCGCCCCACTTCCCGCGCCCCCTGCACCGAGAAGCCGGAGCCGCCGCTGGACGGCCGGCGAGCCGCCGCTTCCACTGCTCGGCTTGGCTCGGGAACGGCCGCTGCGCCTCCAGCCTCCAGCCGGCTGGGCCGGCCTGCTCCGCAGCCTCCCCAAGGCCCGGCCCAGCACGCCCCCAAGCGGCCCGAGGCCTACCAGGCCGCCAGCTCCTCTCCATCCGCCATGGGCCGAGCCCAGCTGGGGTGAGGCCCGTTTTTTTGTCCAAAGTAGCTACCCTGCTGTTAGTGTGCTGCTGTTTATATTTTGTTGCAACTTCGGTCGACGAGTGTGTCGCGACCGTCTATCAGAATTGAGTGAATCCAATTGCATCTTGTTAAGCATCATGTCTACTTCATGCCCATGTATTGATATGTCATGTTACTGCACTTTTGAATATAGTTATACCCCTGTTTATATAGCATAAAAATAATAGTTTCTGCCATGTTGTTTGCTTAATATCTTTTGATCCGTGATGTCTTTTTGCATGATTCTTTTTGCCATGCCTTCCATGTCATGTCTACTTTAGTTCCATGTCATTTGTAAGCATGTTTTCATTGATTAACCTTTTTATGAAATGCTCTAAAGTGTGCTTCCATATGTTGGCAGTTTGTGCCGTAACTTGTTTTGCTTCTATCTTTTTAACCGTAACTCCGTTTGGGGTGTTCTTTATATGTAACTTGATTAGTTTTTCGTGTAATTTGTGTTTATGCTATTGTTTGCTGTTTTTAATCAACCTAAAATATGGTTTAGGACAGAACAGTACCAAATTTTTTAATTGCCGTGCGACACTTAGTGTTATGCCATGTTTAGGGTGTTGCCTCGCTTAACTTGACTAGTATAGGTAGTTTACTTTGTGCTTAACCTTTTTCCATGTTTGTGTGCTATGCCATGCTTGGGTGCCTTGCCATGTTAATAACCGTTGGTTGATCACTTGTAGCTAAACAACTTGAACCGATTCTAAATGTGCGGTATCATCGTGTGTCACGAGTACTCCACTTAAATTGTTACTAACCGCTCTCGACGGTAGGTGCGATGTCTCGTGTTACCTTCTTGTTGATGCTTGCTCGTGTTTGCCTCGTAGTAATAGATTCTTGCTCGTTGATTGCTTTCCAGTGTTTACCGTCTTGTGTGCTTCTGCGGGTACCTCTCGGAGACGATGTGAGCGTGCGAACGACTACACCTTCGGAACCCGACTTATCAACGGGCAAGGACTATATATACTTATGATCCATTCTATTTCAACCAGCGGTTTGCATGCTAGTCTAGGTTAGGTTCGATGTTTGGTCCTACCACATTTTTACAACCTCTTTCAAACCGATACAGCCATGTCCCCTCCGAGCAAACCATGTACTGCTATGTTACCATTGCTCGTTGCTCAGCCCCTGCTTAGTATGCAAGCTTAGGATGCTACGATGTTACCCTGTTACTCCTTGGGTTGGGATATCACATTGTTATTATTATTGTTGATGATATGGTTATTGTAAATGTTGATTATATTCGACGAAGGATGGAAGGTCTAGGCTATCCCGCCCCGACGCTTTGTTCCATTCGAGTCACCTAGGATCCGAGTTCCGGGTATTGGTTTTAAGACCGAGCGTTCCTAACCGCGTGTGGGATTCTATGGGGTCCCCTTGTTTTACCTAGCTAGCTTCGAACATTTCTAGTGGTGGCCCAAGCTGATTTTACCATTTGAAACCACATGCATAACTGGTCTGCAGCCAGTGGATTTATAACAAACCGGGCCAGTGGGATGGTATATCCTGTTGGTCCAAATCTGGAAGCTAGGGAGCCTTCCCGGGCGAGGGTAGGTTATCCCGACCTCGTCAAGACGGTAGAGGCCGATTCGAGAGCGCGACCGGCTTTTGAGTTGGATGTCGACTCACCGGGGGCCATCCGGATTTGTGCGTTGTTAGTTAGAGGGACTTGTCGTTTCAGATCTCTTGGAACTAAATCATAAAATGGTTGCCTGTGATGGGTAGCAACTGAGAGAGATGGGCATGCGTGCGGATCCTTGTAATGGGCAGTTGGTACACCCCTAGAGGGTTAAATCTTTTCGAGAAGCCGTGTCCACGGTTATGGACGACTTGAGACCTACTCCTTGTTCATAGACAACAACAAATGAGATAATCTTAATATAAACTTGATCAACGTGTGTGTGTGCCTTGATTGTTTCTTCTTCGTCGGGATGCGAAGAGGAGGACATGGATATGATAGGTGTTATGATTGCGTAAGTAGTTATTAGCAAGACTTGTTGGAGGCGATTCCTCATTGAATGCTTGGCTTCTTATCTTACCCTCTAGTTCGTTAGCCACTTCATACATGCTAGTGCGGTAGCAACCTCACCACTTACCCATTCCTTACCGTAAACTACTAGTTGTCCTAGAATGACGAGTGATGAAGTCCTTCCTGGGTCAGATGACCACTACAGTTGGATGCTGAGTACCTCTGTACTCATGATACTACCCTCAAACTCTTTTCAGGGTTCTCGATCGACAACAGGTATGGTGATCGACGTTTCGTGCGAAGACTCGACGACGACTAGTTAGGCGGATCCCGGCGGAGGGCCTGGACCCGTGTGGTTATGGGGATCGATATTTTTCTCTTTGCCAGTAGGCATTTGATTGTAGTATGTACTCAGACATGTACCTTCCGCTGATGTATTGTATTTAAGGCAGTTTTATGCCGATTGTATGAGATGTTGTATCTTTGTATCTGTAATGTTGTGATATCATGTTGGAAATCCCGGGCATATGGCTTTGTCATATGTCGCGGTGGGACTGATATGTGCTTCGTCCCCGGATCTGGGTGGAAACACCTAGATCTGGAACAGTACCGCATATCGGGCCTTACACAAGTCCACTACTTTCTCCAACTAATTACACCACTATGGTGCCTTCCTCGACTTCCCCACGAGAAAGCACGCCATTGCACTCACACTTATCTTGGTGTGTTTTAGAAGCATCTAGTTCAAGTTGTCTAATAATCAATCTAAGCTTTCCAAGCAGTCCTTAACCGCGGACGCGGCTATTCGAATAGTTTTGTTAACCCTGCAGGGGTGTACCGGTACACACACATGATCATCAGTTACCGCCTTTGTACTCGACACCGTTCAAGAAGTGTCGGCGAGGATGCTCACCACAACTGTTACCTCATAGCCTATCTAGTCCAAGAAAGCCGCCCACCTGGGTTGGCTACCACTATCATGAACCCGGCCGGTTTACCGAAGTGGACCCAGGTGATGTGTGCGTGGTGCATAAGCCGGTCTCGGTTGAGCCGTTTTCTCGCTTAGCAGCAAGGCCACAAGCCTACTAGAACTCCGAACTACTGCGACATCTGGACATCGAAAGGGATGCGTTAATAGGTTGAGAGGGGTCAGTGATCCCAATGTGTGGGTGTACTCTTCATCTTGGATCACCACATAAGAACTCGGACTTAGGGCGGTGTTCAACGAGACAACCCACTGTGTACTCCTACACAACCTCTCATCGTTCACCTTGTATTAGGTTAGATTCACCAACACCTTTCCACCACCATCATCATGATCACTACCATCCCAACTCACATAACAGTAACATCATCGTATCACTCTAAGCATGCAATAAGCAGTAACAATTGCAGGGGGCCACATGATATCAATCAACTCCTACATTTGCTAGGATTGTGGTTTGCTTACTACTGTGACAAATGATAGGTCATGCAAAGGAATGGGTTCATCTATGCGCTAGAAATGTAGCATGGTAATCATCCTATACAATGCATAAGCAAGACATGACAGGGAAGTGGGATTTTATCGACATGATCAATGGGGGTTTGCTTGCCTTGCTGACGAGGTTCGGGTTCAGGGTCTTCAACGAAGGGGGCTGGCTCCTGTTTCGGTGCCACCTCTACTCGACAAACAACAATCAAGGTAGCAAAGTAAATACAATGCACAATCACATGGTTGAAGGTTGAAACTTGATGTATATGATTTGATGTGTGAAGCAATTCCACTTAAATGGGGTATTTGCAAATGAATTTGCAAATTTAAACTCCACATATGATTTCCAATTTATCCAAGTTGCATATGACATTGTTTGATCAAGTTAAACAATTTTGAAATGTGTATGATAAGCCTCTGAAGTTCAAGTATACTGTGGTATGTTGATATGGTTCAAATATCAAAAGCATTTGAAATGATTTTGATTTAATTCCATTTAAACCAAATAGCAAATGCTACTGGTCACATTTTAAATTCAACTCAAACATAGTTGAAAGTTGGAAATTTTGATAGGTTATTTTCTCCTGATCATTTTTCATATATTATTTGTTAAATTTGGAGTTAATATGAATTTTCTATGAATTTCCAAAGTTTCAGCCTTTTTCTGGATTTTATGGAATTTCTCTGATTTCTTTTTCTTCTGGAAATTCATTACTGCATCACTGTGACATCGGCATGACGTCAGGGGGCCACTGACTGCTGGGACCCACTGGTCAGCCTCTCACTGTTTAATTAAAATGATTTGAATTAGATTTAACTTAACAAGGGGGGGATTAGTGTGGCTGGGCCCACATGGCAGTCACTATGGGGGGGGGTTAAGCTTAAGCTAATCGTGTCCACATCTGTTCGACGGAGGCTAGTCGCCGGCGACCTTCCAGCACGGCGGCGACACTCGGGAGGGCAATTTCGGGCACAGATGAGACGGGATGGCTAGCGGGCTCGGGGAAGCTCTGGAGGCGGCGAATCGACGACGGCGAGCTTGCGGGTCCAGCGAGGTCTCGTCGGCGATTCCGGCTGCTACGGAGCGTCCGAGATCGATTCCTTCTGCACAGAGACGAAGTCGAGGACGGCGAAGAAGATGGACACCACGGTGAGGCTTCTCGTTGGCGCTGGCCGCGTGTTCTCGGCGCCGTGACCCACGGCGGTTCTCGGGCGGCGACGAAAACGAACGAGAGAGAGGAGGAGAGGGAGCCAGCGGAGGGGGAAAGGACGGGCGGCTTCGAGGCGGTTCTCCACGGCATGAGGTGAGGGCACGGGAGGCCGAGAAGTCCCTGGACGTCGAGGTGGCGTCCACGGCGTGCTCGGCCTCTCCAGCGAGCTGCTTGGAGGCGTGGGGAGATGGAGAAGACCCTGCTGCCCCTGGTGGGTTGGGTTGGGCTAGGTAAGTGGGCCAACAGGCCAGAAGCCAGGTAAGTTCCTTTTCTTTTCTTTCTGTTTTCTTTTCTGACATTTGTTTTGGCTAGCAAAAATAAATAGCAAACCAATTTATTAAATGCTAAAACTTTTTATATGCCATCATAATAATATAGACTAGCCATTTATAAAGTTTGGCACTTTTTAAAATTCAAATTATTTGAACCTTAAATCAAATAGGGGTTTTTGATTAATTCCAAGGCACTGTTTGAATATTTGAAAAATCCATGAGCATGGGGTGGGTCCCACATCACTTGATATGTGATCACACTCATTTATAAGACTTTTCAAAAATCAAACATGAATTTTTGGAGAAGAGTTTTATCTGACCTTTTGAATTAATTCATCTGGGGGTGTTCGTTCTCCCATTTTTCTTTTGAAATTGATTTCAATGACTTCTTTTGAAATTTTTAACATCATGCAAGATGACTTTGATCCTAGCACATTACCTAACAGAGGGTCCTGACAACTCGCCCCCACTCAAAAGAATCTCGTCCCGAGATTCAGAAGTCTGCGGGAGGAAGGTGGGGTACTCGGCACGGAGACGGTCTTCTCTTTCCCACGTGGCTTCTCTTTCAGAGTGGTGTGACCATTGCACTTTCAGAAACTTAATCTTCTGACGACGAGTGACACGCTCTGCGGAATCAAGAATACGAATGGGGTATTCTCGATAAGAAAGGTCATCTTGGAGATCAAGTGTTTCATGGTCGACTTCGCGGATGGGGTCCTTGAAGCAACGCCTGAGTTGGGACACATGGAATACATCATGTACTCGGCAAAGGTGTGGGGTTATTTCAAGTTGGTAGGCAACTTCTCCACATGTAGCAAGAATGCGGAAAGGTCCGATGTAACGTGAGGCCAACTTGCCTTTGATACCGAAACGGTTGGTTCCCTTCAGAGGAGTAACCCGAAGGTAAGCCTTCTCATCCAGATTGTAGCTCTCTTGCCTATGATGACGATCATAGTAGCTTTTCTGACGAGACTGGGCTGCTTTCAATTGATCACGAACAATACGAACTTGCTCTTCTGCTTCCTTGATCATGTCCGGTCCAAAGAATTGTCTCTCACCGGTTTCTGACCAGTTTAGGGGTGTTCGACATCGTCGTCCATAAAGGAGTTCTAAAGGAGCCATGTTCAGACTAGATTGAAAACTATTGTTATAAGAAAATTCGGCAAATGGAAGAGACTTCTCCCAATTATTTCCGAATGAGATAACACAATCTCTGAGCATGTCTTCAAGAATTTGGTTAACCCTTTCGACTTGACCGCTAGACTGAGGATGGAAAGCTGTACTAAAGGAGAGATGAGTTCCCATAGCATTCTGAAAGCTTCCCTAGAATCTAGAGGTGAAAAGGCTACCACGATTAGAATTGATTTCCAAAGGAACACCGTGAAGGGACACAATTCTGGAGACGTACAATTCCTCTAACTGGCTAGCAGTTATAGACTCGCGAACTAGAAGAAAGTGAGCAACTTTGGAAAGCCTATCTATGACAACGAAGATGGCATCGTTTCCTTTCTGCGTTTTTGGAAAGACGGTGATGAATTCCATACCGACTTTGTCCCATTTCCACTCTAGAATAGGCAAAGGTTGAAGTGTACGAGCAGGTCTTTGATGTTCTGCCTTAATAAAACGACAAATATCACATTCGGCAACAAATTGAGCAATGTCTCTCTTCATCCTAGTCCACCAAAATCTCTGGCGTAGATCTCGGTATATTTTTGTGCTACCGGGATGAATCGAGAGGGGTGTGTCATGGGCTTCTTTGAGGATGAGTTGCCTTAGTTCCCTATTCTTAGGTACTACCAAACGATTTCCAAAGAATACCGTTCCCTTGCTATCTGTGGAGAAACATTTTGCAACTCCGCTAGCAATGTTCTCCTTGATCCGGCGAACACCTCGTGCACGGCTTTGGGCAACTATGATTTGATCCTCAAGAGTTGGTTTCGCCACTAAGGTAGAAAGATAGCCATGAGGAACAATCTCAAGATTGAGCTTGCGAAATTCCTCATGAAGAAGTGGTTGATACTGTTGTAACATGAGGTTGTTACAATACGACTTACGACTTAGTGCATCAGCCATGACATTGGCTTTTCCTGGGGTGTAAGAAATTCCTACGTCGTAATCTTTTATCAATCCAGCGTCTTTTCCTGAGATTAAGATCTGGCTGGGTGAAAATGTATTTGAGGCTTTGGTGGTCGGAATATATCTCACAACGATTACCAAGGAGGTAATGTCGCCAAGTTGTTAGGGCATGAACTATGGCAGTGAGTTCAAGGTCATGGGTAGGATAGTTCTCTTCATGTGGCCGCAACTGGCGTGAAGCATAAGCTACCACATGTCGATCTTGCAGAAGTATGCATCCTAACCCTTGCCGTGATGCGCCATAATAGATCTCGAAATCCTTTTTGGTGTCCGGAGGTGCAAGTACGGGTGCAGAAGTCAATCTTCTTTTTAGCTCTTGAAAGCTTTCCTCGCACTTGGGAGTCCATAGGAATTTCTTATCTTTCTTGAGGAGTTCAGTTAGAGGCTTTGCAACTTTAGAAAAGTTCTCGACGAAGCGACGGCAATAGCTGGCTAGGCCAAGAAAACTCCTAACTTGCTTAACCGATTCAGGTGGAGTCCAGTCAAGGAAGGCCTGAACTCTCTCGGTATTCACAGCAATGCCTTTTGCAGAAATCACGTGGCCTAAGTAGGTCACTTCTGGTAGCCAAAATTCGCACTTGGAGAATTTAGCATACAGACGATGCTCTCTAAGTTTCATCAATACCAGCCTTAGGTGTTCGGCATGTTCTTCTTCGTTCTTCGAGTAGATGAGAATGCCATCGAGATAAACCACAAAAAATTTGTCTAAGTACTCCATGAAGATCGAATTCATCATGCGCGAGAAAGTGGCGGGGGCATTGGTTAAACCAAAGGACATGACGGTGTACTCGTAAAGACTATAACGAGTAGTAAAAGCCGTTTTGGGAATGTCCTCGTTTCGGATTTTGATTTGATGATAACCTAATCTCAAATCCATCTTGGAGAAGACAGAGGATCCTGCAAGTTGATCATAAAGATCATTGATCCTGTGCAGTGGGTACTTGTTCTTTATCGTCGCTAAATTTAGCGGGCGATATTCTACGCACATCCTTTCTGTTCCATCTTTCTTCGTTACGAACAGAACGGGGCAACCCCATGGCGATGAGCTAAGGCGGATGAAGCCTTTTTCCAACAAAGCTTCCAGTTGGGTTTTAAGCTCAGCTAACTCACGTGGGGCCATTTTTTATGGGCGTCTAGAAATTGGTGCGGTTCCTGGCACAAGATCCACTATAAACTCTACACATCTGTCGGGTGGCATTCCAGGCAGCTCTTCAGGAAAGACATCCGGGAAGTCACGAACCACCGGAACATCTTCAAGGTCGGGAAGGGGAAGTACATTCAAAGAATGCACTTGGGTTCTTGTTCTAGGTGAGGTACAGTTGACTGTCTTGCCTGAAGGGTGGGTGAGTTTCACTGATTTTCCTTTGCAATCAAGGTAGGCATTCTGCCTTGATAGACAATCCATGCCAAGGATTACATCGATGTCTGAAGACTTGAGGGCTATGAGTGAAGCAAGGAATACTAAACCCTCAATTGCAATTTAATTACCATGGCTTACTCTATTAGTTTGCCATCTTGACCCTGGAGTTTGAATAATCATGGGGGTGGACAATTCAACAAAAGATAACTCATGACGAAGTGCATAACTTTCCGACATGAATGAATGTGATGCTCCTGGGTCGAAAAGAATGGAAGTAGGAACATAATTGACTGGGAGCGTACCAAGAATGACGTCAGTGGTGTCGTCGGTCTCTTCGGCGGCAATATGATTCACACGTCCACGAGTGGCGGGAGGAGCGGGTTTGGTGGTGTAGACCTTCTGGGGTGGCTTGCTACGACCATTGTTGTTGCCTCCGGGACGGGGTGGAGCATTTTGATTCTGGAGCTGGTTCTGGGGACACTCGCGGGAGTAGTGGCCTGCCTGACCACACTTGTAGCAGGCTCCAAAGACAGTGCGTGGAGCTGGGTTGTTTGGTGGAGCTGGGTGGAAATGAGCTGGTGGACGAGGCGCCACATAGGATGGCCTCGGTGGGTTGTTCTGGCGGAACATACTATTGGGGATCCAGATCTTGCGCTTCTGGGAGCCTGAGCTGGATGAACCATCATCTCTAGGGTGTTTGCGGAAGTCGTTGGGGGTGTTCATGTCCTCTGCCTTGATGGCCTTGTTGACAAGGACCTGGAATGTGGCAAAGTCATGCAGGTGGAGCTCACGACGGAGTCCATAATTGAGTCCACGACGGAACCTCTCTTGCTTCTTTGCATCGGTGGAGACTTCTTCAGTAGCATAACGAGCAAGTCGGTTGAACTCACGACTAAACTTGTCAACGGTCCTTCTGCCTTGGGTGAGGTTGCAGAACTCCTCACGCTTGCGGTCCATAAGACCCTTTGGAATGTGGTGCTCGCGGAAAGAAGTGCAGAATTCATCCCAAGATGTGGGCGGTCCAACGGGGCGCATGTTCAGGAAGTTCTCCCACAAAGAGCTAGCTGCACCCTCAAGGTGGTAAGTGGCATAGTTGACCTTGTCGCCATCCGCAACATGGCCTGCCTAGAGCTTCCTCTCGATGCTGCGAAGCCAGTCATCGGCGTCAAGGGGCTCCGTGGAGTAACTGAAAACCGGGGGATGAAGCCGGATGAAGTCGTTCAGAGACACCAACTCGTTGCGCTGCTGAGTGGTGTTGCGGGCAATGACCTCTAGCAAAAGGTGAGAGGCTCGGCGGTTCCTCTCAACCTCCATCAGAACCTGAGCCATCGTGGGTGGGGGTGGAAGGTTGCCTTCCTCCTGTTCATTCCCACGACCCTGGGAATGACCAAGATGGCCACGGGTTCCTTGAGACATCCTGAAGGTTAAAACCAAAGTCAAACAGAGTTGATTTGAAGAGTCTAAACAAGGTATTGAAGTACTGGAAGGATTACAGAGCAAAGGAAGTAATCATCTTGACAACATTGTGATAAAAGCGTACAAGCCATATATTCACAAGATGTCATACAAACCATACATCGTTTTAGTACAAGCACCAAGCTAATACAAACGTGATGAAGATGATACATCCTTCAGAGGCACTCTGACTTCCTATACATTATTTGTCTAAGCCTCTAGAAATTAGAACACCTTGCGTACAATATACTAAAGATACTACTACATCCTCACTAAGTAAGACCACAGGCGGTCTCACTCATCTCCATCTCCATGGTAGTCCTCGTAAAAGTTACCCGTGTATCCCGGTAGCTGAAGGTGACCATCGGAAAACACGGAGGCCTGTGGACCCTGATATCCATTTGGGCAAGGATGGGGCCTAGGTCCAGCGTAGGGTCGAAGCAGAGGACCACGGGGTGGAAAATTCCTCCAATCACGGGCCAAGCAACTCGAGAAGGCATCTGAGTCCTCACAGGGTAGATGTCATCATACTCGACTGATCCAACACTCAAGAAGGGTGCCAAGAGTGTCAGTGCTCGATACAGACGAACACGGGTGGCGTGAAGCTCGAAACGGAGAGCGCGTGCATCACGATCTCGATCATAAGCAAACCTAGCAGTCATATGAAGCAAAGGGTCCTCCAACGAGTGATCTGTGTACAGTCCGGTGTAATACCCCTCTTCTCCTGGAAGTGCAGCAGGGATATAGCGGAATGAGGTCTCTCTCAGCATAGTGTGCTCCTCTCTCAACAGGGTAATACATGAGTATGCAGCATCCTGCACAACCATGTTCTCAGTCATGCCAATGCCATGTCCAAAGTGGATAGGTTGAGTGACTCCATTGTGGTGCGGGTAGATCCTGACAATGCAGTGGAACTGGGTCTGGTTGAATCAAGGAACTGCTCCTCAACTGTGTAGTCAGGGTACCATTGGTATCCAATGTAGGACATCATCTCGATCAGCATGGCGGGATGGCCACGCACACCGAGGCACCTAGTCAAACGAACAATCTGTCGATGGGGAAGATCTGCCATCTGAAACGGAAAGAAGGAGTTTGCAAATGCATCAGATTATGAAGACACTTGGAATGACTCGCGCAGCATAAAGGCTGTAATTGTAAGAAATGTCTTTTCTTGCAATGTAGAAACAACACTTACATGCGATGTAAGAAATCAGGAAGCACAACAACTCTAACAAACCGAACACAACCTTCCGACGGCTACAAGGAAGCAAACAACGAGATGTTCTAATCAGACAGAGGAGATCCTAGTCCTATCTTCCCGTAGAACAAGATGAGGGTGACTCAGAACTCAGAACGATGAGGGTAAGGAGAAAAAAAGACGCCTTACGTTGTTCCCTTATATACCCAGAGTAACTATATAACTATAGCAAGCTAGACTCGAATTCGGCCAAGGCTGCTAGTCCTACAGTCAGTCCTGCTGTGATACCAAGGCTGTCGGGACCCGGGGTTAGCGTATGCAAGTCCAGCTACGACATAGTCATATGGAGAGCCGAGAATCGTACCCACTTGTCTAAGCAGACAAGGCCAAGCACAGAACGTTCTCGGAAAGCATCGTACGTGAGGGGCATCCCATCTAGGTCGGATGATCAACTGAGCTGGGTCCTCATCGTCCGCACACAAGTCTAATGATATGGGCGATGAACTCCCATATTCATAGACAAGTCTCCTCAACCATACTATCGACTATCTCATAACTCTTACATAGACTTACTCCAGCCCGATCACTTAGTCGGGGTCTAGGGCGGGCTCGATCATACCACAAAGTGTGCACAAGACAGAGTCTCAAACAATCGCATCGCGATGCCCCAAGCTGCGCACATCTAAGGGCCACTTGGTGTATCAAAGACCGCCAGCCAGATCACAACTAAGGTCTCGAAAACCCATACAAAGACATGCATGTTATAAACATACACGCAACACACATGCCTTGTATGAACAGCAGGTATCATTGCAATTCTCTACAAAGTATACATTTTATTGATAACTCTCAGAGAGTGCACACAAAGATCACAAGCATGTGATCAAACATTACAACAGACAAGCGGAAGCAAAGTAGGTCTGATTACAGACAAGTTTAACAAATGGCTTAAGAAGCCTTATTTAAACACAAGCCCTCCACGAGGGAACCAGTCTTCTGACTGGGACTAGACTAGCTTGATCTTCAGTAGTCGAGCTCGATGAAGAAGCCACCTTCGGGGTCAGTGGGTTCATCTAAAACATAGAATAAGCAAACGTGAGTACAAATTCGTACTCAGCAAGACTTACATAGGAGCTATACTACTCATGCACATGTATCAAGGTAAAGGGAGGTGGGGTTTCACTTGTAGAAGTGCCAGCTTTGACTTGGCTAGTCCTGAACTACGAGTACCAGACTTGAGGTAAGAAGCGTACACGAGTCCACTACTTTCTCCAACCAATTACACCACTATGGTGCCTTCCTCGACTTCCCCATGAGAAAGCACGCCATAGCACTCACACTTATCTTGGTGTGTTTTAGAATTATCCAGTTCAAGTTGTCTAATAATCAAGCTAAGCTTTCCAAGCAGTCCCTAACCGCGGAGGCGGCTATTCGAATAGTTTTGTTAACCCTGCAGGGGTGTACCGCTACACACACATGATCATCAGTTACCGCCTTTGTACTCGACACCGTTCAAGAAGTGTCGGCGAGGATGCTCACCAAAACTGTTACCTCATAGCCTATCTAGTCCAAGAAAGCCGCCTACCTGGGTTGGCTACCACTATCGTGAACCCGGCCGGTTTACCGAAGTGGACCCAGGTGATGTGTGCGTGGTGCATAAGCTTGTTGGGACCAGGGGTTAGCGTATGCAAGTACAGTTAAGAAATAGTCATATGGAGAGCCGAGAACCGCACCCACTTGTCTAAGCAGACAAGGCCAAGCACTGCACATTCTCGGAAAGCATCATACGTGAGGGGCATCCCATCCAGGCCGGATGATCAACTGAGATGGGTCCTCATCGTCCGCATACAAGTCAAATGATATGGGTGGTGAACCCCCATATTCAAAGACAAGTCACCTCAACCATACTACCGACTATCTCAAACTCTTACATAGACTTACTCCAGCCCGATCACTTAGTCGGGGTCTAGGGCGGGCTCGATCATACCACAAAGTGTGCACGAGATGGAGTCTCGAGTAATCGCATCGCGATGCCCCAAGCTGCGCAAATCTAAGGGCCACTTGGTGTATGAAAGACCGCCAGCCAGAACACAACTAAGGTATCGAAGACCCATACAAAGACATGCATGTTATAAACATACACGCAGCACACATGCCTTGTATGAACATCAGGTACCATTGCAATTCTCTACAAAGTATACATTTTATTCATAACTCTTATAGAGTACACACAGAGATCACATACATGTGATCCAACATTACAACACAGGCGGAAGCAAATTATGTCTGAGTACAGATAAGTTTAACAAATGGATTAAGAAGCCTGATTTAAACATAAAGCCCTCCACGAGGGAACCAGTCTGCTGACTGGGACTAGACTAGTTTAACTTCAGTCGTCCAGCTCGATGAAGAAGCCACCTTCGGGGTCAGTGGCGTCATCTAAAACATAGATTAAGCAAACGTGAGTACAAAGGCGTACTCAACAAGACTTACATAGGAGCTATACTACTCATGCACATGTGTCAATGTAAAGGGAGGTGGGGTTCACTTGCAGAAGTGCCAGCTTTGACTTGGCTAGTCCTGAACTACGAGTACCAGACTTTGAGGTAAGAAGCGTACACGAGTCCACTACTTTCACCAACCAATACACCACTATGGTGCCTTCCTCGACTTCCCCACGAGGAAGCACGCCATAGCACTCACACTTATCTTGGTGTGTTTTAGAAGTATCCGGTTCAAGTTGTCTAATAATCAAGCTAAGCTTTCCAAGCAGTCCATAACCGCGGACGCGGCTATTCGAGTAGTTTTGTTAACCTTGCAAGGGTGTACCGCTACACACACATGACCTTCATTTACCGCCTTTGTACTCGACACCATTCAAGGGGTGCCGGAGAGGATGCTCACCACAACTGTTACCTCATAGCCTATCTAGTCCGAGAAAGCCGCCTACTTGGGTTGGTTACCACTATCGTGAACCCGGCCGGTTTACCGAAGTGGACCCAAGCGATGTGTGCGTGGTGCATAAGCCGGTCTCGGGTGAGCCGTTCTCTCACTTAGCATCCAGGCCACAAGCCTACCAGAACTCCGAACTACTGCGACATCTGGACATCGAAAGGGATGAGTTAATAGGTTGAGAGGGGTCAGTGAGCCCAATGTGTGGTTGTACTCTTCATCTTGGATCACCACACAAGAACTCGTACTAGGGCGGTGTTCAACGAGACAACCCACTGTGTACTCCTACACAACCTCTCATCGTTCACCTTGTATTATGGTCGATTCACCAACACTTTTCTACAATCATCAACATGATCACTACCATCCCGACTCACATCACAGTAACAACATGGTATCATACTAAGCATGCAATAAGCAGTAGCATTGCAGGGGTTACATGATATCATTCAACTCCTACATTTGCTAGGATTATGGTTTGCTTACTACTGTGACAAAAGATAGGTCATGCAAAGGAATGGGTTCATCTATGCGGTATAATCGTAACATGGTGATCATCCTAAACAATGCATAAGCAAGACATGAGAGGGAAGTGGGATTTTATCGACATGATCAATGGGGGTTTGCTTGCCTTGCTGACGAGGTTCGGGTTCTGGATCTTCAGCGAAGGAGGTGACCTCTTGCTCCGGTTCCACCTCTACTCGACAAACAAAGCACGAAGTAGCAATCAATATGAATGCAATGCTCAAGCACATGATTGAATGTTTAAAACTTGAAGTATAAGTTTTGATGTGTGTGAGGCAATTCCATTTAAGTGGAGTATATTGCATTTGAAATGCAATTTCAAAATCCACATTTGAATTTAACTTAGCCAAGTTGAATGTGACATAGTTTGATCATTTTGAATCAACTTCAAATGTGTATGATATGCCTCTGAAGTGTGGTTGAATTACATCATAATTCCATGGTCCAAGTAGCAAAAGCAGTTGGTTTGAATTTGAATTAAATTCGAATAAACCAAATGACATATGCTACTGGTCCCATTTTAAATTCAACTCAAACAGAGTTTAAAGTTGCATATTTGGAAAGATAATTTTCTCCTGATCATTTTTCATATATTATTTGTCCAATTTGGAGTTAATATGAATTTTCTATGAATTTCCAAAGTTTGGGGTATTTTCTGGAATTTCTGGAATTCTTTTTAATTAGAAAAGCTTTTATTGCGCCAGCACTGCATCAGCATGACGTAAGGGGGGTTTTGACCCCGGTCAAACTGACCAGTGGGCCAAGGCTGTCAGCCTCTCATCTAATTTCCCTGTTAGATTAATCTAACAGAGAGGATTAGAGGGGGCTGGGCCCACCTGTAAGTGACCCAGGGGGTTGGTTTAGTGGCTAATCACCCCGGCCACGTCAGGTTTGCCGGCGGCTAGCCGCCGGTGGCCACCATTGCGGCGGCGCTGCACGGGGAGAGCACTCCCGTGGTCCAAATCGCGCGCTTCGACCACTGAGACGAAGCTCTCGGTGTCGCGCGTCGATTGAGACCGAAAGGGGAGGTGGGGAGGCCTTGTAGGCATGCCGGCGTCGAGCCTTGGCGGCGGCGGTGCTACTGGCTAGAGGCCGAACTCGATACAGAGCTCCAAATGGCGCGTGGTTGGGTGCGTTCGAAGCAACGGAGCACGGGGAACGCAAAGGACAAGGTAGCGGGGTCGATGGCTTAAATGCTTGCTCGCCGACGACGAGCACGGCGGCGCTGCACTTCGGTGTTCATGGCGAATGACGACAGAGAGCGAGAGGGATACCATGGAGTAGTTCTAGCGAACTGGGAGCTCACCGTGAATCCAAGTGAAGCGGTGGCGAAGTCGGAGGAGCTCGTGGTTGGCCGGAATTGAAGGAAGTTCACGGCGGCTCCGGCGATGAAGATGTTGAAGCTCACGTCGTCTGCGTTGGCGTTGAGCTTCGATTGACTTGGGGGAACGACAGAGTCGACGGTGCTGGAGCGACCAGACATGACGGGCTAGGGTTTCTGCGGTGGAGTGATTTCTTCGCGTGGAGAAGAACCAGAGGGCGAGGAAGGGGAAAGTGAGGCGCGGGGCGTCTCATGGTGTGATAAGGACGCCTGGGGAGGCCTGGAAGCTTGAAGACGTCGCCGTGGCGTCCACGGCGTCGGCGCCACGCCACCGAGCTGCTTGGCAGCGCGGGGTGGAAGAAGACAAGGGGGGCTTCGCGGGCCGGGCCGGCTGGAGAGGTGGGCCTTGCCCCTGGCGAGAGGTAAGTCCTTTTCCTTTTTCTGTTTAATCTTTCCTTTCTGTTTTTCTGTATATTTGTTTTGACTTTGGTAAAAATACCAAATCATTTTATTAAATGCTGAAAACTTTTACATGGCCTCATAATAATATAGACTAGCCACTCATAAAATTTCAACATTTTTAAAATTCAAATGATTTGAATTTTAAATCAAATAGGGGTATTTCATTAATTCCAAGGTACTGTTTGAATATTTGAAAAATCTATGAGCATGGGGTGGGTCCCACATCACTTGATATGTGATCACACTCATTTATAAGACTTTTCAAAACTCTAACATGAATTTTTGGAAAAGATTTTTATCTGGCCTTTTGAATTAATTCATATGGGGGGGTGTTCCTTCTCCCATTTTGATTTTGAAATTGATTTCCAAGATTTCTTTTGAAATTTTGACATGATGCAAAGGCACTAGCTAACCCTAGCACATACCTAACAGAGGGTTCTGACAAAGCCGGTCTCGGTTGAGCCGTTCTCTCACTTAGTAGCCAGGCCACAAGCCTACCAGAACTCTGAACTACTGCGACATCTCGACATCGAAAGGGATGAGTTAATAGGTTGAGAGGGGTCAGTGAGCCCAATGTGTGTTTGTACTCTTCATCTTGGATCACCACACAAGAACTCGGACTGAGGGCGGTGTTCAACGAGACAACCCACTGTGTACTCCTACACAACCTCTCATCGTTCACCTTGTATTAGGCTAGATTCACCAACACCTTTCCAACATCATCATCATGATCACTACCATCCCGACTCACATAATAGTGAAATCATCGTATCACTCTAAGCATGCAATAAGCAGTAACAATTGCAGGGGGCCACATGATATCAATCAACTCCTACATTTGCTAGGATTGTGGTTTGCTTACTACTGTGACAAATGATAGGTCATGCAAAGGAATGGGTTCATCTATGCGGTAGAAACGTAGCATGGTAATCATCCTATACAATGCATAAGCGAGACATGAGAGGGAAGTGGGATTTTATCGACATGACCAATGGGGGTTTGCTTGCCTTGCCGACGAGGTTCGGGTTCGGGGTCTTCAACGAAGGGGGCTGCCTCCTTTTCCGGTTCCACCTCTACTCGACAAACAACAAACAACGGGGTATATGCTTTGATGTGTGAAGCAATTCCACTTAAATGGGGTATTTGCAAATGAATTTGCAAATTTAATCTCCACATATGATTTCCAATTTATCCAAGTTGCATATGACATTGTTCGATAAGTCTCTGAAGTTCAAGTATAATGTGGTATGTTGATATGGTTCAAATTGCAAAAGCATTTGAAATGATTTTGATTTAATTCCATTTAAACCAAATAGCAAATGCTACTGGTCACATTTTAAATTCAACTCAAACATAGTTGAAAGTTGGAAATTTCGATAGGTTATTTTCTCCGGATCATTTTTCATATATTATTTGTTAAATTTGGAGTTAATATGAATTTTCTATGAATTTCCAAAGTTTCAGCCTTTTTCTGGATTTTCTGGAATTTCTCTGATTTCTTTTTATTCTGGAAATTCATTACTGCATCACTGTGACATCAGCATGACGTCAGGGGGCCATTGACTGCTGGTACCCACTGGTCAGCCTCTCACTGTTTAATTAAAACGATTTGAATTAGATTTAACTTAACAGGGGGGGATTAGTGTGGCTGGGCCCACATGGCAGTCACTGTGTGGGGGGGGGATTAAGCTTAAGCTAATTGTGTCCACGTCAGTTCGCCGGCGGCTAGTCGCCGGCGACCTTCCAGCACGGCGGCGACACACGGCAGGGAGATTTCGGGCACGGATTTGAGCGCTGCGAACACCAAAATGGAGCCCTCGATCGTGCGCTTTGAATGGGCCAAACCACGGGCGCACCGTAGCCACGTCGGCGACGAGCTCTAGCGGCGGCGGAGCCACTGGCCAGACGCAGTCATCGACACAGTGCACGGGGAGAGGCAACGGTGGGTTCGTTTGACGCGCAAGACCACGAGGAACGCGATGCGCGCACTGGACGAGACGATAGGGCACAGGGGCGACCTCGTCGTCGTCCATGGCGGCTCGGTACTCCGGCGAACATGGCGGAAAGAGCTAGAGGAGGAGAGCGGTGCCGTGGCTTGAGGGGAAAAGGCAGAGGCTCACCACGGATGCGACGGGATGGCTAGCGGGCTCGGGGAAGCTCTGGAGGCGGCGAATCAACGACGGCGAGCTTGCGGGTCCAGCGAGGTCTCGGCGGCGATTCCGGCTGCGACGGAGCGTCCGAGCTCGATTCCTTCTGCACGGAGACGAAGTCGAGGACGGAGAAGAAGATGGACACCACGGTGAGGCTTCTCGTTAGCGTTGGCCGCGTGTTCTCGGCGGCGTGACCCACGCGGTTCTCCATGGCACAAGGTGAGGGCACGGGGAGGCCTAGAAGCCCCTGGACGTCGACGTGGCGTCCACGGCGTGCTCGGCCTCTCCAGCGAGCTGCTTGGAGGCGTGGGGAGAGGGAGAAGACCCTGCTTCCATTGGTGGGTTGGGTTGGGCCAGGTAAGTGGGCCAACAGGCCAGAAGCCAGGTAAGTTCCTTTTCTTTTCTTTCTGTTTTCTTTTCTGACATTTGTTTTGGCTAGAAAAAATAAATAGCAAACCAATTTATTAAATGCTAAAACTTTTTATATGGCATCATAATAATATAGACTAGCCATTTATAAAGTTTGGCACTTTTTAAAATTCAAATTATTTGAACCTTAAATCAAATAGGGGTTTTTGATTAATTCCAAGGCACTGTTTGAATATTTGAAAGAATCCATGAGCATGGGGTGGGTCCCCCATCACTTGATATGTGATCACACTCATTTATAAGACTTTTCAAAAATCAAACATGAATTTTTGGAGAAGATTTTTATCTGGCCTTTTGAATTAATTCATCTGGGGGTGTTCCTTCTCCCATTTCGCTTTTGAAATTGATTTCAATGACTTCTTTTGAAATTTTAACATGATGCAAGATGACTTTGAACCTAGCATATTACCTAACAAAGGGTCCTGACAGAAGACCACCGTTAAGACCCGTGTATCGTCAGCAAGGCAAGCAAACCCCATTGATCATGTCTATAAAATCCTACTTCCCTCTCAGTCTCGCTTGTGCATGTTTAGGAGATCACCGAGACACATTCTTTCGCATAGTTGAATCCATTCCGATGCATGACCTATCATTTTGTCACCGTATTAAGCAAACCACAATCCTAGCAGATTTAGGAGTTGAATGATGAGCATGTGGCCCCTGCAACTGTTACTTATTATTGCTGCTTAGTGATACAATGAGGATGTTATGATTGTGAGTCGGGATGGAACGAACACAGTGATGCTGATGATAACGTGTCGGTGAATCCACCCTAAACAAAGCTGAATGATGAGAGGCTGTGTAGGAGTACACAGTGGGTTGTCTCGTGGAACACTGCCCTAGGCCCCGAGTTCCTATTTTGTGATCCAAGACAAAGAGTATGACCACATGTAGGGTTTTATGGGAGCCCCGTTTGGCCTCTTTACGTACCCGATCCGGTCCAGGAGTCACACTAGATTCAGGCTTTCCATTTGACTTATGCATAGATATGTGGGTGGACCTGTGAGGCAGCGAAACCATCTGTCAAAGGTGGTGTCTCGGTCCCTTGCATTATCTGAGTCCGTTTCATGGAACCGGCCGGACTCTCGAGCGGTGACAAACTCAGGTAGTCGACTCCTGGATTAGAGAAGGTGATGTGAGGGTAGTGCCTTGGTTTCATCCACGTCCGACACCCGCTTGAAGGGTGAAAAGAATGAGGCGATAAGTGATGACACGCGTGTGAAGATGTACACCCCTGCTGGGTTAATGAACTATTCGAATAGCCGTGTCCGCGGTTATGGACTACTTGGAGACCTCTACTTGATCATAGACAACTTGAATGGATACTTATAAAACTCGCAAGATAAGCGTGAGTACTATGGCGTGCTTCCTCGTGGGGAAGTCGAGGAAGTAACCATAGTGGTGTATTGGTTGGAGACTTGGTAGTGGACTCGTGTGCACTTCTTACCTCAAGTCTAGTACTCGTAGTTCAGGACTAGCCAAGTCAAAGCTGGCACTTCTGCATGTTGAACCCCACCTCCTTTACCTTGAAACTTGAGCATGAGTAGTGTAGTTGTGATGTAAGTCTTCTGAGTACGACTTTGTACTCACGTTTGCTTATTCTATGTTTTAGATGAGAAACCGGACCCGATGGAGTCACCTTCGTGAAGCTCGACGTTGACCATTGTAGTATAGTTCCAGACAGCAGTCTGGTCCCTCGTGGAAGGGCATGTATGTTTACAAGGCTTCTCTAAGCCATTTGTTAAACTTGTCTGTACTCAGACCTAATTTTCTTCCGTTGTATGATGTAATGATGATCACAGACATGTGATCTTTGTATGCTCTATGTGTAAGTCGATAAAGATACACTTTTTAGAGTTATGTGATGATACCTGCTGTTCATACTAGGCATGTGTGCTGCGTGTATGTTTATAACATGCATGTCTTAGTATGGGTTTTTCGAGACCTTAGTTGTGATCTGGCTGGCGGTCTTTTATACACCAAGTGGCCCTTAGATGTGCGCAGCTTGGGGCATCGCGATGCGATTTCTCGTGACTCTGTCACGTGCACACTTTGTTGTATGATCGAGCCCGCCCTAGACCCCGACTAAGTGATCGGGCTGGAGTTTGTTTATGTAAAGGTTATGATTCAATCGATAACATGGTTGAGGCGACTTGTCTATGAGTATGGGATTTCACCACCCATAATCATTTAGACTTGCAAGCGGGCGACGAGGACCCATCTCATTTGATCATCCGGCCATGATGGGATGCCCCTCACGTACGATGCTTTCCGAGAGTGTTCTGTGTTGGTCCTTGTCTTCTTAGACAAGTGGGTACGGCTCTCGTCTCTCCATGTGATTGAGTTGTGACTGGGATTACATACGCTAACCCCGGGTCCCGACAAGAACTTAATCTACTAAAGTTTCACACTCGGTCTTCTTTGGAATCTTAGCCAGGTACAAGTCAAAATGATCCACTCCCTTTCGATATTTTGAGCACCCATGCAATGGATGAGCGTGAGCAAGAAATTTGACACTTAGGATGGCAAAGAGAGAATATGGTGGAGGAGGAAGTCAAAAATGTGGGAAAGACTCACATCAATGAGGACAATCATAGGCGAGAGAAAGCAAATGATAGATATGATGTGAGGAGTAGGGATTGCATTGCAACGGATGCACATATGAGCTCAGGTAAGCTCTCCAATGGAACTAGTGGGGGTGCCTCCAACTTGCTTGCTCAAGAAGACCTAGAGGTCATTTGAGGAGGCTCATCATTGGAATATACAAGCCAAGTTCTACAGTGTGAAGGTCCCCACATAGCTATATGCATGAATGATAATCTCTATGGAGTACAAGATAAAAGAGGGAGTACGAGTGTGGATCTCTCAAAAGGAATAGTAGTGTGCCCCTTTCTCTCTTTTTATTTATTTTTCTCTTTTTTCTATTTTTTTGGTATTTTTTTGGTGGCCTCAATGGCTCTCTCTATTTCTCTGATTTGTCCTCTTTGGGATCTTTTCTTCACTTTAGGGGAAATACTCTATATTTTACAAGAATATAGGAGATCTTTCACACTTTACAAAGGTACTCACATAAAGAAAATGTAACTATCATGATGCAAATGTATGCCTCTGCCAGGGTAGCAGGATATGCAATGATACTAGCGCGTCATGTAGAAATGATTAGGGCAAGTCCCAACTAGCATGCGGCTCATCGATCAAGCAAGTAGAATGTATGACATGAAGATCAAGTCATGAGAAGGTGGATGTTGCATGGCAATGTATCTCGGAAAGGCTATGGAAATGCCTTGTAGGTAGGTATGGTGGCTGTTTTGAGGAAAGATATAAGGAGGCTTATGATGACAGAGCGTATCATGCCAAGGGTTTGGATGCACCGGCGAAGTATGCGCCAACTCTCGAGGTGAGAAAGGGCAATGCACGGTACCGAAGAGGCTAGAAAAAGTATAGGTGGGTGGAAGTGTCATCTTTCGAATACTCACATTAGTCCGAAGAACTCATGCACTTATTATCGGTAACTCTCAATCTAATAAGGAGGTTCACAAAGAGACAAGTACCCCGAGGAGGAGTGTATGGGGGTTTGGTTATCCTTGCGCATCCTCGACTCATGGTACGTGAGTGTACTCTAATATCCGATTCCTCAGAAGAGTAGTGATCCATCTAGTAGATAGAGTTCTCAACTAGTTTATAGGTTTTTGAAAATAAACACGGATTGCCCAAAATATGACACCTATCACAAATAGGCTAGAGCTCTTGACACCAAAAGTTCAAACATTACTCACATCAATACCTCAAAACTAGTGCAAGTTACTACTAAATTTAAATAGCAACCTCAATTACCTACTCTCAAGACAAGACATAACTCAGTGCAACAACCAACTCTCTTAACAAGATAAACATGAGAACTAAAGAGATTTCATCAAAAAACTAAACAAAATCCAAGGCTCTTGCTAAAGACAAACTAAGACTAAAACTAGACATGGCAGTAGCTACGAAAAGATAAAGAACACACAAAAACAAAAAGATAGGCATGAAGAATCCTATGATGTGTTCTAGATTTTGAAAGTGGAGCGTGTTCTCTCCCACACAAAGTAAGACATGATGTAACTTGTTATGAACAGCAAGCAAAGCTAAAGAAAACTAAAAATAAAACCTAAGAGCGAGATGCTCCAAGCATAGCACATAACACATGAAGTGATAAAAATATAGTGCAACGAGGGACGAACTGATAATTGTTGATGAAGAAGGGGATGCACGGGGGAATCCCCAAGCTTAGACGCTTGAGTCTCCTTGAATATTTGTTGGGGATGCATGGGGGAATCCCCAAACTTGAGCACTTACACTCCCGAATCTTCTTTTATCATCTTCCAACGCACACTTGAAAACTCCCTTCATACATAACTCATCATAAGCTGATTAGAGAGGTTAGTACCCTTAATAAATAATTTTTTTCCACTGGATATAAAGATATTCTTGAAGAGCTACTATTTCTCAAGATTTCCAAAAGGTTTTTGCAAAGAAAAAGCAAGCTGAAGGTTTGCAAAAGTTAGGAGAGAAAAAACGTGGCAGAATCTGTGATAAACAGAACAGCAGATAGTAAAGAAATTTTTAGGGGTACTTCTGCAACTCGAATCAAAAAACTCAGAACAGACGCTCGAAAGTCAATTGTATGGAGCACGCTTTCAAAAGAATTCAGATCAAAAAGATGATCTGGTTATTTTAGGCTATTTTTTCCGTCCAAGGACAGAATCTGTTTTCTGGGCAGCATGTCACAACTTTTGAACTTTCTTGCAATCAGAGGCTGCACTTGGCACAAAGCTTGAAAATAAAGATACAATGATGTTGCTAAAGTAGTAAGAATCATCAAGACCACTAAAAACTGAAAGTAAAAACTCAAACTAAAGATAACAAGGATTGTCTCCCTAGAGCTCTTTCTTTATAGCCATAAAGATTGGCTTAAGGTTTTAATGATGCTCTCATAGGAATAATGAATAAGAGTTGAAGAACAAAAGAGAGCATCAAGAAGCAAATAACAAACACATTTAAGTCTAACATTCTTCATATGCAAAGGGATCTTGTAGAGGAAAAACTCATTGAAGCATAAAGATATTAGCATAGGAAGGCAAAATAAGTGCACCTTCAAAACTTTCAACATAAAGAGAGGGAACTTGATATTATTGAAATATCTATAAGCATATGTTCCCCTCTCATAATAATTTTCAGTGGATCATGAATAAAATAAACAATATAAGTATCACATAAAGCATTGTTACCATGATCCACATGCAAAAGGGTACTCTTACTCTCCACATAAGCATAATCTTTCTCATTGGTAATAGTGGGAGTAGGACTATCATAAACAACTTGAACACTATAGATTAATTGTGTATTAGGAAGATGGTGTTCAACAAGGGAGTAATTCCCTCCATGATCATGACAAGTTTCATAAGGATAATTTCTCCTTATGTCATAGGTACCTTTATAATCACTAAAGATAGGAGTTATAACATCATCATAGTAGATAAGAGCATTATCATTGCTAGAAACTATATTTTTAAACATGTTGTCTTTATTCTTACTAGCAAAGGAATTATCAATTACCACATCACTAATGGGTAACAGACTTGCAATCCTATCATCCCCAAGATTAGAGCTTTTCATACCATCACTCTCAGAGTTAGTACCAAAAAGATTTTCAAGATCATAAGTAGCATTATCATCATTTTCCCAATCACAAAAAGTAACATGCATATCATAATCAAAATCATCTTCAATGGTTCCTATAGACTTATCTTCAAGATAATAATGAATGCAATCAAGCTTACCATCCTCCATAAATTTTTGTCCGTTAGGATACAAATTTATGCGAGGGATATGCTTAGGCCAGGTTGTTACCCATTCTTCTTCCTTCCTGCTCCTCTTCCTCCTCCTCTTCTTTTTCTTCTTCTTCACCTTAGGAAGGAGTGGTTGGAGGGGAAGTTTCTCCACATATCCTGGTTTATCATTAGAAACAATAGGGGAAACTTGGGAGAAACTCTCCTTTTTATTAGTAGAAATATACGAGACATTTTTATACTTTGGTAGAGTTTCCTCCTTTCTAATCTTACTTATGTAATCATTCTCATGGAAATTAACAACACAATAGAGATGGCATTTCTGCAAAGTGTTATTTATTCCCAAAGCATGAACATCTAGCCAAGTAGTCTTTTCTGATAACTCTTCACACATCAAAAATAACATAAGCTCATCATAAAGATCAGGGGTGATCATGTCATCACACAACTGGCTAACAGTTATGTTTTGAAAGTACATGCACTAAAAATTGAAGTGACCCTTTATGCAGCAAAGTTCACAAGTAAAAGGATAAAGGTCACACAATTCTCTAGCAATTTCATTTAAATCTCTAACCCAAGTGATTGTTCTTTCATGCTTATGTTGCTTACAATACTTCTCTTCTTCAATCATAGGCCTTTCACAAGGTCTATCCACTCCACAAAAATTAACATGCTTATATAAAACTTCATTTTCAGGAATTGGATCATGCATGTTGCAATCATCATTAACAATTTCATTTTCTTTGCAAACCTCTTTAAAAGGTTCATGATGCTTGATCCAATTCTCCTTAGGCATATTAAGATGTGAAGCAAAATATTTGAGGAAATCAACTAGGAGTTGAGAATCAAGCCCAAACTTAGCACTAAACTTATTAAAACTTTCAGTTTCAACAAAGGACTTAATGCAATCATAATCATACATTATACCTGACTCTTTAGATTTGTCGATCTCCCAATCTTCAGTATTGTGTTGGATTCTTTCAAGGATTTCCCATTTAGCATCAATCTTTTCGTTTGTGAAAGAACCCATCGAGGAAGCATGACCACGAGTGTGAGCAGAAGAACTTGGACGGATGAAGCCTTTGTGAAGTTCCGTGTTGATCTCCTTCTTCATCTCAAGGAGGTGAATAGGCGGCATCTTATAAGGGCTCTTAGCAACAGGTACGGTGCCGGGCTTCAAGTCGATGACGAATTCGACCTCTCTGATCGGGGGTATTCCCGGTAGTTATTTTTGGAAGACGTCGAGAAATTCGCGAACGACTAGAATGTTCTCAATTCCTTCCAGAGGTGAGACATTCAAAGAATTCATCATAAAGATCTGTGTTTCATCATCTCGGGTAATTCGGGTGGTATGGTTAACAATCTCGCTGGAGTGGTGAAAATTTTGGACAGACTTGGTGCCAAAATACAGTGCGGCATCGTGGACTTTCAACCAATCCATTCCCAAGATGGGGTCTATGGTATAAGACTTCAGGATGATGGGGGAAGCAAGGAATTCAATTCCTTCGATTTCTACGGTGGTATTGGGCACTAACTTGGAGGTTTGGCACTGACCTATCAGGGTGCGGACAACCATTGGTGGGTTCATCTTTTCAAGCGTGAATTTATGCGACAATGAAAATGCTTCCGACATGAATGATGAATGCGATGCTCCCGAATCAAATAAAACAGTAGCAGGTATTGAATTAACGAGAAGGGTACCCATCACGGTAGAAGGTTTTTCCTGAGCTTCTTCAAGATCAATGTGGTAAGCATGAGCACGAGTGTGAGCAGAAGACCCAGTGTTATAGTTGGGGGTCCTGTTGTTTCCACGACCATTTCCGCGGCCAGCGGGATGAACTACCAGTTGATTCTGTCGCATGGGGAACTCTCTGGAAATGTGTCCTGGCTGACGGCACTTCAAGCACAGTCCATCTTGAGAACGGAGGGGTGCAGCGTTAGAAGGAGCAGTCTCGTCCTTAAGATGTCTAGACGGGGGCGGAGGCAGATGAGGTGCAACATACGACGGCCTTGGTGCAGGGGCAAGTGGACGATACACGCTGTGCGGGATCCAGACGTGCTGCTTCTGCTGTGCTTGGCCCGAAGCTGAGCCAGCGTCACGATAGCGCTTCTGTGAACCCTTGTACTTAGACTGAGCGGTCTCAAGAGTGATAGTCTGGTTCACCATAGTGCCGAAGTCGGGGAAGACATGTGATGTTTACGCATGATTCTATTCTTGTAGACTATGTTGGGCCTCCAAGCGCACAGGTTTGTAGGACAGCAGCAATTTCCCTCAAGTGGATGACCTAAGGTTTATCGAACTCAGGGAAGTAGAGGTTGAAGATGGTCACTCTCAAGCAACCCTGCAATTAAGATACAAGAAGTCTCTTGTGTCCCCAACACACCTAATACAGCTAGGAGTTGTATAGGTGCACTAGTTCGGCGAAGAGATGGTAAAATATGGGTGATAGGTGTGGCAAAGCAAAGAAAAGTAATATAAATCTGTAATAAAAAGTACAACAAGGAAACAAGTGACAAAAGTGAGCACAAACGGTATTGCAATGGTGGAAACAAGGCCTAGGCTTCATACTTTCACTAGTGGCAACTCTCAACAACATTAACATAGTCTAATCACATGATATTTCCCACAAAACATGCAATGGAGACGCACTCGGAGGTCATTCCTTTGTGGTCAAGAGAGGATGAGAATTATGTAGGGCTACAAAAGCACACCTCAAAGTTCGTAGTTCTCAATCTATGGATTTCCCAATGTCACCGCGGCCATCCAAAGAGAGTACCACAATCACCACAACATATCTCATGGATAGTCAA
The DNA here is from genome assembly GCA_950022295.1 of Bromus sterilis. Classification (NCBI taxonomy): domain Eukaryota; kingdom Viridiplantae; phylum Streptophyta; class Magnoliopsida; order Poales; family Poaceae; genus Bromus; species Bromus sterilis. The sequence continues at coordinate 108,381,924 of OX465596.1, read as the reverse complement.
AGACAAACACCAAGAGATTCTCAATCTTCAATCAACACACAAAAGAGGAAATCACTCATGATAATATTATTCTAACCCATGTCCAATAGACCAGCTTTCACCATGGTCTCGGGGATTATACTAGATAAGATAAATTGAGTACATCAATCCAATACATAGAAGAAGGGGAAATATCATGGGATCACCCTAGATTAACATAACCAATGATCACAACAAAGATCACATCATGGGAGAGAGAGAAACCACATAGATCAAGATACAAGCCTTAGCCCCGAGGCGGAACTACTCACACATGGACATGGTGAGAGAGAGAGAGAGAGTTGTTGATGGAGAGGTGCAGCCCGGAGAAGATGATGGAGACGGCGACGGCGGCGGCGCCCACGACCACGGCGGTGGCCACGGCCCTTGGCCCCTTCTTCTTCCATGGAGATGGTGCTGCTGTGGAGATTGATCTCCCCCTCAAGACGGCTCCCAAGGGGGAGGAAATTCCGTGGTGCCCTTTGACCTAGGTTTCCTCTCTTTATATAGACTCTCGGATTCCCGTCATCCAGGTTACGTCTTTTGTATTTCGGGGTTTCTGGAAGCATCCGAACTCCGATTGGGCCGACTTTTCTGCCTAATTACACTAGAAAAACATTACCTACAACTTTGTAGTTTTAAGTTTTTCCGTTTGAGGCCGTCTTCTAGCGTTTCCGAGGCGATCTTTAAAACCTGTCTGCTGGGGACAGATTTCAGGAAAGTTAGAGTCCAACTCTTACAAGGCTTCCTTTTGTGATCTTTCCTTTATCCAAGTAATTCTACACATAAAGTATAAAAACAAGAACTTGTGCACTCTTGCAACCATTAATAGGTTAGTTCCAAAATATGTTATAAAGATATATGAAAGTATATAAAAAACATAGCAATATCACACAAAACATGCATGGAGCAAGCAGAAATTATAGATACGTTTGGGACGTATCAACATGCAGGCCAGAGCAAGCTGGAGATCTGATTTGAGTCCATCACGGAACTTCTCTTGTCTACTTGCATCATCTGGGAGGTCACTTGCAGCATAGAGGGAGAGGCGGAGGAATTCCCCCTGATATGCCTCGACAGTTTTGTTGCCCTAAACGAGGTTGCGGAACTCGGCCTTCATACGGTTCATAATCGTCTGGGGGGCATAACGAGCACGGAAGGCAGTCTTGAAGTCATTCCAAGTGACGATAGTCCCTTCAGCTAGCGAGCCCTTGTGGGTGTCCCACCACTAGGCAGCGGGGCCACGCAGGAAATAGGTCGAGAAGGTGACATAATCAGCAGCGTGCACCCCAGCGAACTCTAGCTGATGAGTGATGCCATGAAGCAAATCATCGGCATCCAGCGACTGTTCAGGTTGGTGGAAGGTAGGGGGATTGAGACACATGAAATCCCGTAGAGTAACCACAGGCGGTTGGTTCTGGTGCTGGTTCTGGTTCTGTTTCTGGTTTTGGAGCTGATCTATGACTCCTTGCATAAACACTTGGTTCATCTAAAACTGCTGCATCATCGCGGCCATGTAGTCTGGCGGCGGAGGTGGATCGTTGGCACCACGACCACGACCACACCACCACGACCATCCATCCTGCTAAAATTTAATAGGGGTATTTCAGCGATGGAAATTTAACGAGATACTGGAAACAAGCATGAGGTAATGCGACAACGAAGAGAAGGCGCAGATATATAGGAGTAGTCATATAAGACATACACATCCACGCACGGAGTCAATCAAAACTCAGGCAGCATAACGTCGTAGAAATTAAGGAAAAAGGACACACTAGGAGGCCGCAGACCACGGTAAGGAATACACGACGCGACATAGCTAACGCTATGTCAATCAAGCCGCAAGAAAACTGTTGGCCACAGGAAATTGTGCCAGAGAACGCGCGGCCTTCCCCGAATAAGAAAGGGGATTCGCGGTCCGGGACCTGGGTCAGAACTCCTACGACACGACTCAATAGAGGGGTAAGAAACAAAACGTCGGGTGGAATCAATAAGCTCGTGATCCTAATGTCAGAGTTAGTAAAACTTACCAGCAATGATAAGAGAGCAGAGTCCCAGAGCATAGGTACGAAGAAAAGGATCCTAATACCATAGATACCACAACAGGGTGATATCGATGTGGGCCCAAACGCACAGGTCCCAGGATCGAAACCTGGCTCTGATACCAACTTCTGACGCCCCTAAAATCAATCCGTGTACATTAATCATACACGCAGGGTACACGACTGAGATTAGGGTGCCACGGTGAGAATATCACAACACAACACTAAACACAAAAGGATAAACCAATATTTTACAAGATAAGGGGGTCGCACCGACCCAAATACATAAGTTATACAAACCATAATATCTTAGTACAGACATAGTTAGTCAAGTTTTTTCCTTAAGAAGGCTAGCACAAATCACATCAGAGATACGGATCTAAAAGGCAAGGCCTCCTGCCTGGGAACCTCCGAAACTACTCCTGGTCCTGGTCAGCGGGGGTCTCGACGTAGTAGTATCCGCCTCCGGGGTACTCCGGCTCCTGGGCTCCAACATCAACTGCAGCGGCCGATCAGGCAAAAAAAGGGGAAATAAAGCAAGGGTGAGTATCTAGCATACCCACGAGTCTTACGTCCGCTACTAAGCATTTATGCATTTGTATCAAATGGAAAGGGGAGGCTGTATATAGTGGACTGCAAGGTAGAAAGTCAGAATAAGGATGAGAAGTTAGGCTTATCGAAGACTAGCATCTTTTGACGAGTCTTGCAACATAAGTAGAAGAACAACCAACAGTTCATATAAAGCATAAAGTAACAATGCAGCAGAAGTTGCTGCATCATTGTATATTAGTAAGTTGTAATAATTAACAATAAAAAATGCCTTCGAGTTCCCCTCCTCGACTTCCCGGTGAGGAATAAAACCCGGAACCAACAGTTTAATAGTAGTAGTTTGTAGTAGTAGGATCTGGCTTCAGCATAAAGCGTCTTGTTACTGTGTACACGGCTATTCATCTTCCCTGCAGGGGTACACTTGTCTTACACTACAACGCACGGATCTCCAGGGTGGCGGGCACCTTGTTTGGGAACGCTCCGCCAAGGCTATTCGACAAAACGTAGCCCATCCTTTGAACTCAACAGAGAGGCCATCCGCCGGTCTAAGTCCTAAGTAAGCAGGGTCTTGGACCCCAACCCTGACATACTCCTGCGTGGTGCGTGGCTGGCCGGTAAAGAAAAATAAAATACAAATCACACTAGTCAAGAAAAAAAGACGACACCACTTCCCGGCAATCAGCCCGCGGTACTGCTGGTGTCTGAAGAGTTCGCGAATGAGACTATGTTGCCGGAAATCCCATAACTCTTATTTCCCACGGGTAGGTAGTGCGTACATGGCATATAGCCAACTCAAGACATCCACCGAACCATTAGTCATTTTATTTACTTGCGGGACAACTGTTATCGTTGCCTCGACTTGAGTAACCCGCGGACAACGACATCAGTCAGGACCGCCAGTACATCGGTGCCTGCCCTATCGTCCCACAAAGTCTCTACGGTTTCCAACAAGGTGAACCGACTCCTTACCTTATCTCACGTGTGCTCCTGGAGGAGCTCAACTTTCGTGGTTTGGTAACTCTCGCGGGCAATGATCAGGGTGCAAGCCCACTAGTACGTCAGTATTCCTTCCCTATCGTCCAGTCGCAATACCACTCGCGGGCACCATTGGGTCAACCGACTTCTTACCTTTCTTGCGTCCGATGTAGTTGCAATATATTAATTTTTTATCCGCGTTCACTCCTTAGAATCATCACGGCCCGCTATCTAATCCTAGTTAACTAACAATGCGCAGGGCTCACTGCTGAATCATATATATATATATATATATATATATATAATCGGTCTATTATGACATCGATGTCAGAATAACTATTCTGACAACATTCAGAACTGCAATATTTTCGCAAAGAGAACCGCACTGCTGAATTCGGAGCACTGCAGCGCACTTCCCCCGATTCTTCACGTATTAAGAGCAGTTTCAAAAATGGTGCGGCGACCCACTTTTGCAGCGGGCGTACTTTCGCGATTTCTCTTAAACCGTTCATCGGAATGATGCAAATGATATACCGTTGGAAAGATATCGATTAGGCGCTCAATCCATATGTAGAATACTTTGTCTAATTCGCTACGGATATGAGAGAAATCTAGCCGCAAAAAAACGCAGAAACTTTGTTTTTCGTTTTCGTATCTTGTAGAGAGTAGAACTTTTTAACCGCTTGACCGATCGATGCGTATGATACACCGTTGGATTCGCCTGGAGTAGTAGTTTAATCTATATGTTGAACACTTTTGAAGTAATTTGAAAAACCGTTAGAATACAAGGTTTTGAAGTAATTTGAAAAACGGTGTTGCTGCCCTCTTTTGGACAGCGGGAGTTTTTGCTTAAATTCGTTTGATTCGTTCGTCCGATTGATGTAGTTGATACACCGTTGGATAGATATCGTTGAGGCGCTCCTTTTTCATGTAAAACACATCCTCCAATTCCTTACGGTTTAAAAGTTGTGTCGATTTTAGTAAATCGCGGAACTGTTTTTTCCGCGTACCCGGAATCGACGAAGCGAACTGCATTGGCCTGGCAAGCGCACTGCATTATCGCCAAACAGAACGCACGTGTTCTTTCGCGAATTCGAAATTGACGAAGCGAACTGCATAAGACGGGAGGAGGTTGCATTTATAAACAGAGAGAACTGCATTTTTGAACTTTTAACACACTTTTAACGGAATTGGGCGAAGTGGACTGCATCCACCAAACGACCGCAGTGCATTGTCGAACAGAAAGAACTGCGTCTTCTTTTTATTTATCAGAACATCGATACTCGATGCAGTTCGTTCGCAACCGCACTGCAAGCGATGTTTTTGTGAACTACATTTTTTTTAAATATTGCATGATAAACAACTAACGAACACATTAATAGAAGCGAACCGCATAATTGAAAAAAAACGAACCACAACACAACTTAAAAATGAACCAATACACAACTTAATACAAATATCTTACAAAGTCCACTGCACCACCACGTCTTCAAACCAAAGTCACTACACAAGAAATCATCAGCACCACACAAGAAAACTACAACGAACTACAATGTGCCAGTGACTGCACACGGGGAAATCTACACACGGGGGGAACTGGCGAACTGCAAAAGATGCAGCATTGACGCCGACCTCGCCTGGATCGGACCCCGTAAGGAGGAGAAGATCGGTCGGGATCCGCTGCAGTAGGAGGTCACCGAGATCGGGACATGGGGATAGTGGATCTCGACACCATGGCGCAGTAGGAGGAAGGAGGAGAACGGCGCTGGTCGGCCGTCAGTGAAGGAGCAGGCGAGGCGTGAGGCCAGGGCGCCGCGCGAACCGGTGGTGGCCGGTTCCACCGGTGCCGCGGCTAGATCCGGGGGGCGCCACTGGCCAGATCCATGGCGTGGTCGGCCGGGGGAGGAGGTTGTGGGGGCAGAGCGACGTGGGGAGGAGGTGGCGGGGCGACGGGATCCCGCGGCGTGGCGTGGGGAGGAGGTGGTGGGGCGGCCCGATCCGGCGGCGCGACAGGGGGCGGAGGTGGCTGGGGCGGCGACTCGGGGGGTGGGGCCCCACCGAGCCGGAGAAGGTGGGGAGGAGGGGAAGGATCCGGCGGCTGCGTCCAGCACTGGAGGAGGAAGAAGGTGGGGGGGAGGGCAAGGGTGTGGACACGTTCTGGGTAACGTGGGGATGGTGGGCTGGGTTTTTTTTGTTTTTTTTTTGTTCTGCGGTGCGGTGTGGTACGGTGCGTTTCGGTGGGATAGGTTAGATCGGGGTGTTGTTAGAATAAGGATTAGTTGTTAGAATAAGGTCTTAACGGGTGTTGTTAGAATAGACCCACCCTATATATATATATATACATGCCGTCTATTCTACAATCGATGATAGCGATCTGGTACTGCAATAATCTCGTACTGCCCGAGATAACGATATGGTACTGCTTCTGCACAACACTACCGTACTTCTTTTTCGTGAAATCGGTACTGCTCTTCTGTCTGTGTGTAGTAATTCAATCGTAGATTCTAAACCGGTAATCAGAATTACGCAAATGATATATCGTTGGAAAGCTATAGAAAATGCTCAACTTTTAGTATTGTGACTTTTTCCAAATTTTTATATTTTTATTATGAATTTTCAAAAAACAGAAATCATCACAAACTGATTGAAAAGTGTTTTAAACGAATTTTTTGCCCACCTGTCGGAATTGTGCAAATGATATACCGTTGGAAAGCTACTGAAATTTCCAAACGGTTTCATGTTTTAATGTTTTTCAAATTTTGCATAGTTTGTGAGCAGTTTTGAAAATACTAAAAACCAGTTTTACTAAAAACTGATTATGTATATTTTTAGACCTCAAAATGATGCAAATGATATGGCGTTGGAAAGCTATCGGAATTTCACATCTTTTTTTGTATTAAGGTTTTTCAAATTTGCCATAATTTTTGAGCAGTTTTGAAAATACCGAGATTCATTCAAAATAGACGAATAGTAATTTGATATTAATTTTTTAACCACTTCTTCAATTAGCAGAAATGATATACCGTTGGAAATCTACTGAAATTTACGAACGTTTTCATGTTTAACGTTTTTTAAAATTATGCATAATTTTTGAATAGTTTTGAAAATACTAAAAACCAGATATTTTAAAAGATGATCATTGATGTTCATTTGATCTCGGAATGATGTAAATGATATGGCGTTGGAAAGCTATTGAAATTTAGCATCTTTTTCGTGTTTTAACTTTTTTCCAATTCTTTACTGTTTTTGAACAATATTAAAAATATAGATATTTTTTCGATACAATATAGTATTGTACTTCTGTGAAATATGAGTTTCGTACTGCCCGATAATAATAATAGTAATTGTACTGCTCGAAATGAAAAATTGTACTGCTCATTTTTTTTAAATAACACAACATTGCTTTGTAGTTCTGTAGAATACGAGTTTCGTACTACCCGGCAATAAATTTTTTTTGCATTGCTTAAAATGAATAAATTGTACTGCTCATATTTTTTTTTCATATGACTCAACTCTCCTCGACATGTATCTTGTACTTCTTAATATGAATAAATTGTACTTTCCGTAATGAATCAAACGGTACTTCCCAGGGCGATTAAATGGTACTGCCCGGTCATAAAAAGGTTTATAGTGCTCAAAATGAATAAATTTTGTTGCCCACAGTGAATAAACGGTACTTCACAATGATTTAATGGTAGTGCTTTATACATATGTTGCACACCACTTATGAGATTACTCTTGTATTTATTTTTGTGTGGTTATTGTACTTCTTTTGTATTACATTTGTATTTTTTTATCTACATTGTATTACGTAACTACGTAGTTGTATTTGCGTTGTATAATTTTTGTTAACTGTATTTGCACTGTGCCTTCACCCAGAAGTTGAAATAGATAAATTCCATGCACTTCTCCACTCAGCGTTGGTACTTCAATGATTAGAAAAGTTATATTATTCACACTTCGAATGAACTATAAACCAGATCAACGCTTTAAGTCGAATGCGGCACAAACTCAGGCATGCACTACACAATCGTTGTTGCAAATGATTAATCTCGTTGGCAATCTGGAAGGGAACTTGGAGTTCGTCAGAAAGAATGGATGGATGGCCTCACCAACCCCGGCCAGAGGGAGCATGTCGAGGCACAGCGGCGCGGTGAGGCGGCTAGCGCGGTGAAGAGTGCACGAAGCCGGCCTGCGTCGGCAGGAGTGCCCAGGGAGTAGGCCGGCGGCACGCTGAGTCGGCCTGCGTGGAAAGGAGTGCACGAAGGCTGCCCGTGCCAGGAGGAGGCGGCCGACGCGGGGGAGGGCGCGGAGGCGGCCGACGCGGGGGGAGGAGGGCGCGGAGGCAGGGGGAGGAGGAGCCCCGTGCGCCGCGGGGGGAGGATGCCATGTGCCGGCTGGGGAAGGAGCAGTCCCGTGCGCCGCGAGGGGGAGAGAGGTCGCCCGCCGCGGGGGCCGGCGGGGTAGGAAGGCCGGCGGGGCAGGGAGGCCGAGGCAGGGCGGAGGAAGGCCGACCGGACGGGGCGCGACGGAGGGAGTCTGGCGGGGCGGGGCGAGGCGTAGCGAGGCCGGGTCGGGGCGCAGGGGAGTCCGGCCGGGTGGAGCAGGGCTCCGCGGTGGCCGGCCAGGGTGGGGCGCGACGGAGGTCAGCCGGGGCGGGGCGGGGCGAAGGGAGGCCGACGGGGGGAGCGTGCGCGGGGAGGGAAGTTATGCTGCGGGTCAGAGGAGAGAGAGATCTGGTGGGAGGTGGTGAGATTTGTTTTTTTAATTGAGTTGCCTTATAGGGTGGAGCCTATTGTAGAATATTATTCTACATGCAGTTTTAGAACAGAACCACCCTATATATATAGATATATAAACACACACAGCCTGCCTATTTTTACATCGTTGTCAGAATAACTATTCTGACAACATTCCGAACTGCATCGTATCGCAAAGAGAACAACACTGCTGAATTAGAAGAACTGCTTTGTCGGAATTGAGCGTATGATACACCGTTGGATTCGTATTGAAATGGAGAATCTTCCGTATGTTGAACACTTGTCCAGATTCCTCACGGATTAAGAGCAGTTTCAAAAACGGTGCGGCGACAAACTTTTGTAGCGGGCGTATTTTCGCGATTTCTCTTAAACCGTTCATCGTAATGATGCAAATGATATACCGTTAGAAAGATATCGATCAGGCGCTCCATCCATATGCAGAACACTTTGTCTACTTCCTCACGGTTTGAGAGGAATATGAAATAAAAAAACGCAACCAGTCTGTTTTTGGTTTTCGGATCTCGTAGAGAGTCAAAAATTTTAACCGTTTGTCGAAACGATGCGTACGATACACCATTGGATTCGTATGGAGTAGGAGAATCTTAGACATGTTGAACACTTTTCAAGATTCTGCACCGTTTTGAAGAAATTTAGAAAACGGTGGTTCTTCCCTCTTGTGGACAGCGAGAGTTTTTGTGTAGAAAAATTTGATTCATTCGTCCGATCGATGTAATTGATACACGGTTGGATAGCTCTCGTCGAGGCACTCCATTTTCATGTATAACTTTCTCTCTAACTCCTTACGGTTTAAAAGTAGCGTTGATTTTACTAAAACGCGGACTCACTTTTTTCGCGGAACAAAAAATCGGCGAGTGAACTGCATTGTTTTGCACCCGACAGTCAAGCGCACTGCATTATCGCCAAACAGAGCGCATGTGTTCTTCGCGGACCCGTGAATCGACCAAGCGAACTACATTCATCGGGCGTCCGCACCGCATCCGACGGGAAAGCGCACTGCATTATCGCCAAATAGAACGCACATGTTTTCATGGATTCATAATAGCCGAAGTGAACTGCATCCGCCGGGGCAAATGCACCGCATTTGTCGATACAGAGCACTGCAACCATTTTTATTCATTTATTAAAACTTCACAGTTCGCGCAGGGGAAGTGAACCGCGGCACAGACACCCAGTGAAATGCATTCAATGACTAAGTGCACTGCAATGTGAATAAAGAGAACCACACGTGATTTTTCTATCACTTACTAAAATTTTGAAGTTCACCTTATAGGGCGAACCGCGGCACAAATCAAACCACATGATCAATGCTTGTGACCTGCATTATTTTTTATTACATTTTTACTTAAGTACAATCGGAACTGCTCGGATCAAAGTGAACCGCAGGCAAAAATAGATGAAGTACAACACATTACAACATAACATTTTTTCTAACCAAATTGATCCGCACAGAGGCCAAACGAACTGAAAATCAATCACGTCCATGGTGATGTTCTGTAACAGCCCACATGTAATAAGCTTCCAAACACCATGTAATTTACTTCCTCTGATTGGACTTGTAACTTCTCATGGTGGATGTGTATGTCATTTCATGTGGTGATTTTAATTGGCAGTGAGCTTGGAGTCATGTTAGGTTGGGTTCCTTTGCATCCAAAGTGGTTCAAGAAGGACATTGATGGAATTTCCCTTGTCACATGCTCACTCCTCTTGATCCCAAACTTGGCCTAGCCATTTCAATTGTTATTGCAAAGGTTTTGAAATCCTCAAAGCATTTTTGCCACCACCAAAAACAGTAGCCCTAGTTCAAAGTGAATTTGAATTCAAAAAGGGGCCACATTTTTGTTGTTTCCAAAATGGATCAAACCAATTTTGAAAAATCTAGAAAAATGCAAGGATTAAGAATTTCAAGCTCATGGAATTTTGAACCTTCTGTTTTTCTCTCAAAAACTCCCCAAAGGCCTTTTCTATTTATTTTTTAAATAGGAAATGGTGTTGTTTTTACTTTGGATGATTTTTTTTTGCATGCAAAATTGATCAATCAATTTTGGGTGATCAAGCATCTTTTCAGGGGAATTTAAAAATATTTAAAATATTTTTCCCTTCCCCCTATCTTTTTCTTTTTCTTTTTCCTTTTCTTCCCTGCTGTTCATTTTATATGGACAAGGCTTTTGTTTCCCCCCTTCTCTCTTCCCTAGCACTTGGGCTGGCCGATTCAGCCCAGCAGGGAGGCGCGCTGCTTCTTTTTCTTTTTTTCTCTCCCTCTCTCTCGCTGACCGCCCGGGCCCGCTCGTCAGCGTCGTACCCCTCACCTTTCCCCCTCCTTTTCCCGTCGCCAGACCAGGACGAGAGGAGCTCGGCGTGGAGCCCTCCCGCCAGCCTCTCCTCCTTCCCCCTTTAAAGCCAGGGCTCCGCCCCCTTCCGGGAACCCTAGCTGCCCCTTTCCCCTCCTCAATTCCGCCGGCCGCCGCCGCCATGGGAGGAGCCGAGCTCCCCTGTTTCTTCGGTGAGTCGCCGAATTCCAGCGTCGTCGTGACCCGTGGCTGCTCGGGCTTCCGTGTCTGTAATCTTTGAGCCCTCAACGCTCCGTTTTATCCCGCAGGCCGAAGCTAGGAGCTGTCTTCTTCCCTGCCGCCGTCTTCCCCCCGCCAGGACGCCGTCTTCCCCCCGCCAGGACACCGTCTTCCCCAGCGTCGGCCTCAGCGTGTCGCCGCCTCTGCTGTTGTTTCAAGGTCGACCTCGACAACTCCTGGGTGAGCTGCAACCTCCCCGCTTGTCTCCGTTGCCGCGTGGTAGTCCTGATGCCGAGTTCCACGTGTAGTCCGCCGCCGTAGTTTTTTTTCGCCGTCGTGCAGTGCTCGCCGCGTCCATGGCATGTCCATGCCGCACGCGTGCGTGCTCCGCGTGTGTCCAGTCCGTGCGCAGTGCAGCCGTGGAGCCGCTTTCCTGAACGCGCACGCCCGCTCCTTCAAGTTCGCGCCTTTCTGAACCGAAGTGCAGAGGTGCGCCGCCTCCTTTTCCGGCGAGGCTAGCATCCTGGCCGCGTGGCCTCCGGGCAGATCCCGGCGCTCGTTATGTTTGTGGATGTGCCGGCTAGAGCCCGGTGGCGTTAGATGTGCCAGCGCCGCCCCGTAGCCGTGTGGAGGGTCGCCGGAATTCCCTGTCGTCGGCGTCTATCAGGTGTCGCTTTGAGGTTCAGTTACAGCTGCAGTGTTATATCATCTTGTCTGATGCCCCTCTTCTGTCGAGAACAGCCGAGTGGCGTAGTGGCAAGGGAGACGCCGTGTGAGGGGCGCGTCGTGGGATCGAGTCCGAGCCGGCGCAAGCTTCCCCCTTTTTTTGTTTTCATTTCTGTTTATCCTGCTGGGCTGTGGAGCAGGAGCTGGGCCGAGCACCCGAGACTGGCCCGTGTGGCCAAGTCCTCTGGGTTTTTATTTTTTTTATTTTTATTTCTTCTCCTTTTCTGTTTGAATTCAAATTTGAATTTGAGTTCAAATTCAAATCTGTTTTTGACCACCTTTTCAAACAGGGGCTTCCCATATATGTTTTTAGGGTAGCTTGAGCTACTGGTCACAATGGTGATATGCATTTTTTTAATTGGCCCCTCTATTAAATGGATCTTGGTCAATTGTACAAAATGCCCCCTGTAAAATTCTTGTTTTTGCAAAGTTGGTCAAATTTCAAAGTTGCCCATGCCTTATATGGAATTGGGGTAATTTTGCACAAGGATTTGCATGGTGATGATGACTTGTTCATCTGAGCCTTTTTCAAATTTCGTGTGGTGCAATTTTGCACTCAGCCCCCTGAACTTCAGATGAATTTTCAACTGCCCTTGCAAACTCAAATTGAGACATATCATATATGTTTTTGGGGTGCTTTTCTGCAAGGATTTCAGCAGTGATGTTTTCATGATGTTTTGAGAAACTCATGAAATCAAGGTGTGATCACCTGGTTCAGAAGCTTTCAGATCTTTCTGCCTGCAGCATTTCAACTTCAGTGCATTTGAAATGTTGCTCATCTGATCTTTTCAAGTCTGTTCCAAGTCATCTTCTTTCTTGAAGTCAGCCCCTAGCATATTGTCACATGCCTAGTGGCTGGCCTCCATCAACTGTTGCACCTTCCATGTGTCAACTTCACCGACACTACTCCGTCTCCGGAATCATTGTTTTTCTTTCATGTTATTTAAATTCTTGAAATGCTTTGTTGATCATGTCATGCTATCATGCTACTTGCACCTAAATTAAGGCTTAGACCAAAGCCATTACAATGTAAATAAATGCATATGAAGTTGATGACTTGTCTTCATCACCTTCATTTAAAGTTAACTAGAGAGGGTCACATCATGTAAATAAAACTTGAACATGCCATCCTTGCTTGAGTTTACATCAGTTGCTTACTTGTGTGTTTTCCTTGCCGGTATCTTTACGTTAGCACCCGAGACTGACGAGGAGACTTACGTGGAGCTGTCCGACACCGAGCCCGAGGGTACCGTGGGTGCTTCTTCGACTACCTTACCAGGCAAGGGGGAGATCTGTGTCATTACTTTATAAATTTCTTCTCATGCCTAGCGGTAGAACTAGGACGTTATTGCTTGATCCCATCCACCTTATATGCCATGTTTTAAACCCATACAGCCATGATCCCCACATCCCAGCAAACCGTTGTACTGCTAAGTTACCGCTACTCATCCATTGCTTAGTATGGATAGAAAACTTGTTGCTTACCCTATATGTTTATGGTTGGGATATCATGCTATAAAAGAAGTTGGTTGATATTTATTATTGTTAAATGATGCTAATTTATATTCGACGAAAGGTGGAAGGCTGGACTATTTCCCGTCTGGTGCTTTGTTCCATTTGAGTCACCTAGGACCCGAGTTCCGGGTATTGTGTTTCTTGACGAGCATGCCTAATCTTGTGTGGGGTTTTATGGGGCCCCCTTGTCTTACCTACCTAGCTCCGTACAACTCTAGTGGTGGCCCGAGCTGATTTACATTTGCAACTGCGTGTGTGATGGTAGGTACCCCAGCTGTTTTCGAAACAACCCGGGCCAGCGGAGACATGGTTTCTCTCGTTGGTCCACACTTGGCGAGCTAGGGGTCCCCTGAATATTCAGGTGTGACTTACCGACCTTAGCCAGACGGTAGAGACCGATTCGAGAGCGTGGCCAGCTTTTGAGTTGGGTGTCGACTCACCGGGGGCCACCCGGAGTTGTGCGTTGTTAGTTAGAGGGACTCTGACGTTCCGGAGTTTCAGGCGCTTACCTAGCCAAGTGGAAACCGGGCGTACATGCGACGTCTATAATGGACAGTTGGTACACCCCTGCAGGGTAAATCTTTTCGAAAAGCCGTGTCCGCGGTTATGGACTACTTGAGACCTACTCCTTGTTCATAGAATAACATCAAATATTCATGCTATAAAACTTGACAAACCGTGTGTGTGCCTTGGTTGTCTTTCTTCGTCCAGGGGGACTGAGAGAGAAACTAGGTTGTGATATGTTTGCGTAAGTAGGTGAATAGCTGACTTATGACACGCTGTCAACGTAACTTCTTGGAACTCATCTCTATTCTGATAGAACGTGTAGCCACCATATATGCTAGTTCGGCTGCAACCTGTCTATGTCTTTACCTTTCCTGTAGCGTTAGTTATTCCGTAATGACATGTTCTCACCCCCGTTTACATTTCTTTCTTTACCGCTTTGCCTGATCGGCCGCTGCAGTGGACTACTACCTTGACCCCAGCACCGGACGTTACTTCGTGGAGGTGCCCCCGGAGGATGACGACGAGTACGAGTACCTCGACCAGTAGGATCTTATAGTTGGGTTCAGACGTTCCCGAGGGTGGATATTTATGTGTAGCCCTCTCTAGGGCAATTTGGATCTTGACCGTACTCGGTCACTACTATGCTTCCGCTTGATGTATTGATGTACTGATGAGATGTACTCTTGATGATGTTATATTTTTAGACAGTGGCGTTGTATGCCCTGCTCTATTTATCTTCTATATGTATTTCCTTTCTTATAGAGTTATGCTTATATACCTGTTGTCGAGAATCTGGCAGCGACACGAGTGCGAGTGTCGTGCGCCGATGGCGTTTGATGCGCTTCTAACTCCGACCGGACGCGAAAGCGACTCGTTAGAGTTAGTACCGCATCAGGGGCCTTACAACTTGGTATCAGAGCAGGACTGACTGTAGGACCCTTTACTGGACGAAGTTGAGTCTAGAAACTATCTTGGTAGTTATATAGGAAAAATTCCGGAGAGTAGGACCTCTTTCTGTTTTCTCCTTATCCCACCCTCCCACCCCTTTTTCCGTGAAGAAGTGAAACGATGTTTTGTCTCTGCAACTTATCCCCTTTCAAAGCAATCTAGGTTCTCGTTTACAAGAGGCTCCGATTCCTCTATAATTTTTTGCTAGCGATGAGATGTGTTGGCGTCTTTGAGACCACTGAGCCACCACTTGGGCTTGACTGCTCTACCTCGCTTACGGTGTACCCCAGGTGAAACGTCGATACAAGATTGGCGGGCATCCTATGGTAATATGGATGTGGTGTATTTCCCCTATGGACGACCGTGATGGCGGGCCGCTCAGGACAGATGTCTCATTGTCAGGTTTCCAACCGCTCGTATATATTGTTGTGTGCTCGCTAGCAGATTATTATCTGGGATTCGGATGTCCTTGGTTTGGGAATTCCAGTAGCACCTAGCTGTCGACTTTCCGGGTTAACCTTGGTGGAATTTCAGCTTTCAGCTTTCTCATACCTCGTGAGGAAGTTTTTGTTGCCAATATTACTTTAACTTCTGGTTACTTCATGATTCGATCATGTTCTCATAAGTGTTCCTGTATACACGATGCCAAGAGCGAACATGCTGCCGCCAGAGAACCCTATCCTTGGGGAGGCTGTAGCCGCAGTGGCTCAGGGCACAGCTGCGATCCTTCAGATGCTGCAGAACCAGGGTGCTCAGAGGAATGATCGTCCATAGTACACCACACTGCAGCAGTTCCTCGCGATCAGCCCCCCCAGGTTCTCCGAGGCTCGAGACCCGCTGGAGGCGGATGACTGGATCGCTGAGATCAAGAAGCACTTCAGTGCCAACGCCGTCAGAACCGTCGACTACGTCACCTTTGCCTCCTTCCAGCTTCAGGGTGCCGCAGGCAGTTGGTTCTCGACGTACAAGGCCAACAAGGGTGATGCAGAGATCACATGGGAGGACTTCGTCAGGGATTTCAGAGCTGCTCATATTCCCAGTGGACTGATCGAGAGGAAGCACGAGGAGTTCTTAGCTCTGAGGCAGGGGGACAGGTCTGTGCAGGAGTATAACCTGGCCTTCGTCAGGCAGGCCAGGTACGCTCCAGAGGAGGTCTCGTCAGAGGCCAAGCGCATTGCCAGGTTCCGCGGCGGTCTTGCCCCGGACATCAAGTATGCGCTCACCTTGTCCACGCCAAGCCTGTTCTCAGAGTTTGTCGACCAGGCTATCAGACAGGAGTCAGCTAAGGCAGAGCGTTCCGCAGAGAAGAGGAAGCAGAGAGAGCACAGTTCAGCAGTGATGATCCACAAGAAGGCCAAGTCCTGGCTTGCAGAGCCACAGACTCAGCCGCAGCGTCAGTAGTTCCAGCCGAGGGGGGCAGTTTTCCGCACTTTTTCCCGCCCTCCCATCCCAGTGCAGCACGCACCTCGCTCTACTCCACCCCACGCGAGGCCGCCTGCTCCACAGGGCCAGCCCAGGCCAGAGATCACGTGCTTCAAGTGTGGCAAGCCGGGCCACAAGTCTCCACAGTGCACCGACCCTCGTTACGCCAGGCTGCCTCCGCCCCCACCTCGCTCTACACCGAGCAAAGCGATGGTGCGGGCCCAGCCACGAGCGCTCAGGGTGAACAACGTGACTGTGGCAGAGGCTCAGCAGTCGTCCGAGATTGTGCTTGGTAGGTTACTTGTGTGTTCAGTTCCAGCGACAGTTTTGTTTCATTCCGGAGCTTCCCATTCCTTCATGTCCAAGTCCTTTGCTCAGAGATTTGACTTTCAGTCAGAGGTGATGCCTTCACCTTTGGCCATTTCTTCCCTGGGTTCCAATATGAGCTCAGCTGTCAGAGTTCCTGATGTGCAGATTCAGATTCAGGGTCTTCTTTTCTCAGCATCCTTGATCTTGCTTCCAAGTTCCGACATTGATGTCATTTTGGGCATGGATTGGCTTGTCAATTACAAGGCCAAGATTGATTGTCCTTCCAAGACCGTGTTGCTGACGCACGATTCAGGCGTAGAGATTTCGTACACTTGTGGCTCGACAGCAGGATCAGCACAATTGTACGCTCTGAACGCTGGAGTTGCTCCACTGATCGACGAGGTCAGAGTTGTTCGAGAGTTTCCAGATGTCTTTCCAGAGGAGTTGCCAGGTATTCCACCCGTCCGTGCTATTGAGTTCGTGATCGATCTAGAACCCGGTACACAGCCGATATCTCGGCAGCCTTACAAGATGTGTCCAGAAGAGCTGATTGAGTTGAAGGAGCAGCTAGTGAGTCTTGAAAAGGATGGGCTCATTCGTCCGAGCACTTCCCCTTGGGGTGCCCCGTGTCTTTTTGTGAAGAAGAAAGATGGTACTAGCCGGTTGGTTCAAGACTACCGTGGTATCAACAAGAAGACGATTAAAAACAAGTACCCTTTTCCCAACATCAATGACCTATTTGAGCAATTGCATGGGGCAAAGGTGTTTTCAAAGCTTGATCTAAAGATGGGGTACCAGCAGATTCGTGTCCGTGAGGAGGACATTCCCAAGACAGCCTTCCGCACTCGTTATGGACTGTACGAGTTTACGGTCATGACGTTTGGCTTTTCTAACGCACCTCCGACGTTCATGAGGGCCATGAACTATCTGTTCCAAGAATGGCTAGACGTATTCGTACTCCTCTACCTCGACGACATCCTTGTCTTTTCCAAGTCAGAGGCAGAGCATGAGGAACATCTTAGATTGGTGTTGCAGAAGTTGAGAGATCATCAGTTTTATGCCAAGTTCTCAAAGTGCGAGTTCTGGATGAATAAGGTCAACTTCCTTGGCCATGTCATTTCCTCGGAGGGCATTGCCGTTGACCCAGACAGAGTCCGGACGATTCAGGATTGGACTCTGCCGAAGAATGTCAAGAAACTGAGGAGTTTTCTCGGACTTGCCAGCTATTGCAGGAAGTTTGTCGAGAATTTCTCCAAGATAGCAAAGCCGATGACGGAGTTGTTGTGCAAGGGCAAGAGGTACTTTTGGTCACAGGCTTGCCAGGCAGCTTTTGATGAGTTGAAGCTAAGGCTGACCACAGCTCCGATCCTTACATCGCCAGACGAGTCACAGCCGTTTCAAGTCTTCTGTGACGCCTCGTTGCATGGCCTTGGCGGAGTTTTGATGCAGGGAAAGAGTATTGTGGCTTACACCTCGAGACAGTTAAAGCAGGCTGAGAGGAATTATCCGACCCACGATCTTGAGCTGGCTGCAGTGATTCATGCGTTGGTTACTTGGCGACACCTCCTCCTAGGGAGGAAGGTTGATGTGTTCACCGATCACAAAAGCTTAAAGTACTTTTTCACGCAGCCTAACCTGAACTTGAGGCAAAGGAGATGGCTCGAGACTATTACTGAGTACTCCGTGGATATTCAGTATACGCCGGGCAAGGCAAATGTCATAGCTGATGCGTTGAGCCGCAAGGGTGATTGCAACAGTGTCCAGGTGCAGAAGATACACCCTGATTTGTGTGAGTCCTTTCGAAGGCTCAATCTCGAGCTAGTTCCAGCAGGCTAGCTAGCCAACCTTGTGGTAGAGCCCACTATCCGTGAGAAGATTCGTGCAGCTCAGGCTGGTACTTTGATGATTCAGAAAGTCAAGCAGGGTATTGCCGCCTCAGTTCCGAAGTACGGTTGCTTTTCAGTGCATAATGACGGCACCGTGATGTTCGAGGAGAGAGTTGTTGTTCCCAAAGATGGAGGTCTCAGAGAGGTCATCTTGAAAGAAGCCCATGACTCAAAGCTGTCTATCCACCCTGGTAGCACCAAGATGTATCAGGACCTCAAGCAGAACTTTTGGTGGACTCGTATGAAGCGGGATGTTGCCCGTTTTGTCTCCCAGTGTGATGTGTGCAGGAGAGTGAAAGCACAACATCAGAAGCCTGCAGGACTACTTCAGCCAATTGAAATTCCAGAGTGGAAATGGGATCACATTGAGATGGATTTCATCACGGGTTTCCCATTGTCGCAGAAGAAGAACAACGCCATCTTTGTTGTCATTGACAATCTCTCCAAAGTTGCCCACTTCTTCCCAGTGAAGGACTCCATTTCAGCAGCTCAGTTGGCGGATTTGTACACCGCAAGAGTTGTATCTTTGCATGGCATCCCCAAGAAGATCAGTTCTGATCGAGGCAGTCTTTTCACCTCCAAGTTCTGGCAGGCCTTCCAGAAGGCGGTTGGTACGACAGTTTTGTTCAGTACCGCGTATCACCCTCAGACCAGTGGGCAGGTTGAGCGTGTGAATCAAATTCTTGAGGACATGTTGAGGGCATGTGTCATCTCGTTTGGCATGAAGTGGGAAGAATGCTTGCCGTATGCTGAGTTCTCTTACAACAACAGCTATCAAGCAAGTCTGCAAGCAGCGCCGTTTGAAGTCTTGTATGGCCTCAAGTGCAGGACACCTTTGAACTGGTCCGAGACAGGCGAGAGGCAGCTGTTCGGTCCAGATGTGATCCATGAGGCAGAAGACAGGGTGAAGATTGTCCGAGAGAACCTAAAGGCAGCACAGTCTAGGCAGAAGGCCTATTATGACAAGAAACACCGTGGTGCTGACTTTAAAGTTGGTAACTTCGCATACCTCAAAGTGTCTCCACTTCGGGGCACTCACCGCTTTGGGATCAAAGGCAAGTTGGCTCCCAGGTTCGTTGGTCCGTTCCCAATCCTAGAGACTCGGGGACCTCTCGCGTTCCGCCTCGAGCTTCCAGATAGCTTGGCTATGGTGCATGATGTGTTTCACCTGTCTCAGTTGAAGAAGTGTTTCAAGCAGCCAGACCAGGCAGTGGACTTGGGCGAGATCCAGCTCAGTGCGGATCTTTCTTACTCAGAGCGTCCAGTCCGTTTTCTTGACTCGTCCGAGCGCAAGACTCGCAAAAAGACCGTCAAGTTCCTCAAGGTGCAGTGGGCACATCACTCGGAGAAGGAGGCAACATGGGAGCGTGAAGATCATCTCCGTTCTGAGTATCCTGAGCTTTTTCTTGCTTAGATCTCGGGGCGAGATCCTATGTTGGTAGGGGAGAGCTGTAACATCCCACATGTAATAAGCTTCCAAACACCATGTAATTTACTTCCTCTGATTGGACTTGTAACTTCTCATGGTGGATGTGTATGTCATTTCATGTGGTGATTTTAATTGGCAGTGAGCTTGGAGTCATGTTAGGTTGGGTTCCTTTGCATCCAAAGTGGTTCAAGAAGGACATTGATGGAATTTCCCTTGTCACATGCTCACTCCTCTTGATCCCAAACTTGGCCTAGCCATTTCAATTGTTATTGCAAAGGTTTTGAAATCCTCAAAGCATTTTTGCCACCACCAAAAACAGTAGCCCTAGTTCAAAGTGAATTTGAATTCAAAAAGGGGCCACATTTTTGTTGTTGCCAAAATGGGTCAAACCAATTTTGAAAAATCTAGAAAAATGCAAGGATTAAGAATTTCAAGCTCATGGAATTTTGAACCTTCTGTTTTTCTCTCAAAAACTCCCCAAAGGCCTTTTCTATTTATTTTTAAATAGGAAATGGTGTTGTTTTTACTTTGGATGATTTTTTTTTGCATGCAAAATTGATCAATCAATTTTGGGTGATCAAGCATCTTTTCAGGGGAATTTAAAAATATTTAAAATATTTTTTCCTTCCCCCTATGTTTTTCTTTTCCTTTTTCCTTTTCTTCCCTGCTGTTCATTTTATATGGACAAGGCCTCCATCAACTGTTGCACCTTCCATGTGTCAACTTCACCGACACTACTCCGTCTCCGGAATCATTGTTTTGCTTTCATGTTATTTAAATTCTTGAAATGCTTTGTTGATCATGTCATGCTATCATGCTACTTGCACCTAAATTAAGGCTTAGACCAAAGCCATTACAATGTAAATAAATGCATATGAAGTTGATGACTTGTCGTCATCACCTTCATTTAAAGTTAACTAGACAGGGTCACATCATGTAAATAAAACTTGAACATGCCATCCTTGCTTGAGTTTACATCAGTTGCTTACTTGTGTTTTTTCCTTGCCGGTATCTTTACGTTAGCACCCGAGACTGACGAGGAGACTTACGTGGAGCTGTCCGACACCGAGCCCGAGGGTACCGTGGGTGCTGCTTCGACTACCTTACCAGGCAAGGGGGAGATCTGTGTCATTACTTTATAACTTTCTGCTCATGCCTAGCGGTAGAACTAGGACGTTATTGCTTGATCCCATCCACCTTATATGCCATGTTTTAAACCCATACAGCCATGATCCCCACATCCCAGCAAACCGTTGTACTGCTAAGTTACCGCTGCTCAGCCATTGCTTAGTATGGATAGAAAACTTGTTGCTTACCCTATATGTTTATGGTTGGGATATCATGCTATAAAAAAAGTTGGTTGATATTTATTATTGTTAAATGATGCTAATTTATATTCGACGAAAGGTGGAAGGCTAGACTATTTCCCGTCTGGTGCTTTGTTCCATTTGAGTCACCTAGGACCTGAGTTCCGGGTATTGTGTTTCTTGACGAGAGTGCCTAATCGTGTGTGGGGTTTTATGGGGCCCCCTTGTCTTACCTACCTAGCTCCGTACAACTCTAGTGGTGGCCCGAGCTGATTTACATTTGCAACTGCGTGTGTGTTGGTAGGTACCCCAGCTGTTTTCAAAACAACCCGGGCCAGCGGAGACATGGTTTCTCTCGTTGGTCCACACTTGGCGAGCTAGGGGTCCCCTGAATATTCAGGTGTGACTTACCGACCTTAGCCAGACGGTAGAGACCGATTCGAGAGCGTGGCCAGCTTTTGAGTTGGGTGTCGACTCACCGGGGGCTACCCGGAGTTGTGCGTTGTTAGTTAGAGGGACTCTCATGTTCCGGAGTTTCAGGCGCTTACCTAGCCAAGTGGAAACCGGGCGTACATGCGACGTCTATAATGGACAGTTGGTACACCCCTGCAGGGTAAATCTTTTCGAAAAGCCGTGTCCGCGGTTATGGACTACTTGAGACCTACTCCTTGTTCATAGAATAACATCAAATATTCATGCTATAAAACTTGACAAACCGTGTGTGTGCCTTGGTTGTCTTTCTTCGTCCAGGGGGACCGAGAGAGAAACTAGGTTGTGTTATGTTTGCGTAAGTAGGTGAATAGCTGACTTATGACACGCTGTCAACGTAACTTCTTGGAACTCTTCTCTATTCTGATAGAACGTGTAGCCACCATATATGCTAGTTCGGCTGCAACCTTTCTATGTCTTTACCTTTCCTGTAGCGTTAGTTATTCCGTAATGACATGTTCTCACCCCCGTTTACATTTCTGTCTTTACCGCTTTGCCTGATCGGCCGCTGCAGTGGACTACTACCTCGACCCCAGCACCGGACGTTACTTCGTGGAGGTGCCCCCGAAGGATGACGACAAGTACGAGTACCTCGACCAGTAGGATCTTATAGTTGGGTTCAGACGTTCCTAAGGGTGGATATTTATGTGTAGCCCTCTCTAGGGCAATTTGGATCTTGACCGTACTCGGTCACTACTATGCTTCCGCTTGATGTATTGATGTACTGATGAGATGTACTCTTGATGATGTTATATTTTTAGACAGTGGCGTTGTATGCCCTGCTCTATTTATCTTCTATATGTATTTCCTTTCTTATAGAGTTATGCTTATATACCTGTTGTCGAGAATCTGGCAGCGACACGAGTGCGAGTGTCGTGCGCCGGTGGCGTTTGATGCGCTTCTAACTCCGACCGGACGCGAAAGCGACTCGTTAGAGTTAGTACCGCATCAGGGGCCTTACATGTTCTCACACCAAATCTCGCCAGCGACGGGACGGGGGAGGGTTCTGCCGTCGTGGTCGTCGAGATCCATGGTTGGCGGGGCGGATCCGGGATGAGGAGGTCGGAGCAGGGATCCCTTTTCCCGCGAACCTGAACCGCGGCTGGAAGGAGGCAGGGGTCGGGCACGGCCCGGGGCGCAAGGCAGTACCGGCGGCCGCCGCGCCCTTGATCTGGATCGCCATCGCCCTCGATCTGGAAGGAGAGGCGCCAGGGGGAACCGCGTGTGGGGGTGGGGGAGGTTGCTGCGCCGCGTGGGGGACGCCCTAGCCAGATGCGCCGCCGGAGCAAGGAGCGCTCGCCGCCGGGAGGAAGGGCGACACGCCCTGGTGGCCGACGCGCTGCGGCAGAGGGCGGTGGCCGGGGGCGGTGAGTCCGTCACGCGGTGGCCAGGGGCTGCCGGCGCGGTGAGGTCATCGCGCGGTGGCCCGGGGCGGCGAGGGCTGCCGGCGCAGTGGTGTGGCGGCTGGGGTGGCCTGTAGGAGTGGGCGAGATGGGCGCGTGCGTGGTGGAGAGTAGGTGCGTGCGTGCGTGGTGGGGTGGGTGGGTGGTTTTTTTCATTTTTTTTTGTGCGCTCAGGGGTTAGTGTCGAGTCTGTTTTTGTAGCTACCGGACGGTTGTGGTGTTGGCAGAATAAGGAAGTGTTGTTAGAATAAGGTCTTAAGGGGTGTTGTTAGAATATACCCATCATAAACATGTTATTCAATTGAATAGGTAAGCAACATAGCAGCAGCAATGCCTAGTGCAAGAAATGTACGAAAAAATATAGCTGATATCTGGGGAAGGAAAATGGCTCTGCTTGCCTAGAAGCTTGACGGTAGGGGTAAGGTCATTGCCGCAGTAGTCGTACTCACTAGCGGTTGTAGTCGTCGGCAGCAGCGGGGTCTACCGGAGAACAAGGGGGAGAGAGACAGTAAATACAAAGAAATCATATGTAACAGATGCATGACATGAAAGATGCAATGTTAACGGTGTTCTAATGCAGTGCAACGTGTTTGGCAAGGAGCGGGAATTCTTTCGGGGATGAAATACTGTCTCCGGTTGATTACCGACACACGGCCCGGAGGGGGAATGTCTCGTGTTCGTTGTGTTAGAGGGGTGTGGTCGACATATGAATAAAGTATTTTTCTTCTTTATATTCTTTTGATCAAGTCTCATGAATAAAGTTTTTTAATCTGAGCTACAATTTAAAAGATATTACTTTCTAAAGTTTAAATCAATTTAAAACAATTTCCAGATTTATTTTATTATTTAATAAACATTATCCAGAACAGTGGAGGGGTTGACTGGTCAACTGACATGTGGGTCCCATATGTCAGCCTCACAGTATTAATAAAACATTTAATTGAATTTAAATAATTATTAGGCCCACTTTTAGATTTAATTAATCTGTTATTTTAATAAACTGCTAGTGGGGCGTACATGTCATAGAGAGAGGGTTAATTAAATCAGTTTAATTAATCCTGTGAGTTAATTAAAGGGCTGGGCCCACCTATCATTGACTGAAATGTTATTTCGTTCTAATCCTAAACAAGAGTTGTTAACATGGGATGGACCCACCTGTAAGAGACCCACGGACTAGGTGATTAGGGCTAATGACGCAGTTGGCACACGGGTCCCGCATGGCAGAGTAACCGTAGACTCGCCGGCGTCTGAACTCCGGTGAGGTCGATGGCGCGAGTGCTACAGGCTACGGTAGGGTGCGTGGCTAGGTCCAATCGAATGAGTAGACGACAGGGCAGCGTTTGGTGGGGGTGTGGTGGCTTCGAGTCGCTGAAATTGTCGACGGCGACGAGCGCGGCGGCAGACAGAGACAACGGCGACGACGAGGTCTACGCTCCAGCGCGATTTCTCGGTTGTGAGCCAGCGCAAACAGCTACTGGGAGCGCAGGGAGAACGTTGGCGTGCTTGGTGTGCCGAACACGTGCACCACGACACGGCGGCGAGTGTAATGGCGGCGGCAAGCTTCTCCTCCCATGGCGGACCGGGCTACGGCGAGAGGTAGGGGGCGAGGGCAGTTGGCGGAGGTGGCCTAGCTAACCAGGAGCACGTAGGGGTAGGCAGGCTTCTCGGGGAGGGTCGTCGGCGCAAGCGATGAAAGGTGAACTCGTTCGTCGTTCGTGTGCTTGCGGTGGTGCCCTCCGACTCGATTCCTCTGGCGTGAAGAAGAAGACGACGACGAGAAGCGCGATGGACACGGCGGCGCGGCGTGTGGAGATCACTAGCCACGTGAGTCCACGGCTATGGCAACGTGGAGTGGCTTTTCCCGAGCAAGTGCGAGGCGAAACATGAGGGGAATGGAGCTAGGGTTTGTCCAGGGCGTCGACGGGGGAGTATATCACGGCGAGGCTAGTCCTGTAGCAGCGCGGTGGCAGTCATCACGCGGTGCATCGCGTCGAGCACCTCTTCCATGACGCCATGGACGGGGAGGGGGAACAGTGAGGAGGGGGATGACCTGGATGGGCCAGGTGGGCTGGGCCAAGGGGCACTGTGCACATTGTGAAACCATGGATTTTGGAACTTTCTTTTTCCAAAAACTTTTCTGATTTATTTCTGGATTTTCCATTTGATTTGATTTTGAAGCACCTCTTTGGACTTGAAACTTTAGCATATTTCTCTCCATGCTCAAGTGGCCCTTGATTCCAAGCCATTTCCAATGATCATCCCTTTGATCCACCCATCCAAGCCACCATTTTATTCAAGCCATGTATTCATTTTCCAATAAAAGAAAGATTCCTATTATTTGAGGATTGTGAAGCAACCCCTAATTTTATTGCTCCATAAATCCCGAAATAATTCCCACATGACATTGACACCATATCTTGCCAAATTCTCAAAAAAAATTGCATGGCCCAAGTGGATTTTTCCTCTAGGAAAATTCATTTGTCTGTGGGGACAGAATGGACAATTGTGAAGGGAGTGCCATTTATCTTGATCCATTGGTGGTGAAACTTTTTGTGCAAGCTCATATGATCATATCATTGGCCTACACCAAATTCCACCACCATTTGCCTAGCCAGTCTTCCACCATAAATTCCCAAAGGGTGGATGCAGCAAAGGGGCATTGTGAAGAAAGTGAATGATAGGGGAACCCATTTGCCTTGAAACTTTTTGTGCATGAGCCCACACCCAAATGACTCGACTAATCCCAATTGTAGCAAAATAGAACTACCCATGTGAGTGCATCATCAGGTGTAAGATTCTGGTCAGTAGGACACCTTGTGAAGCAAGTGCTAGCTAGGGGTACCAAATGGCCTTGAAATTTTACACACATGATCACACAACCAAATAACTCCACCACACCAATTTTCAGCCAATTCCAGCAATCCTATGAGATGCTAGCTTCAACTTTGCATTTCTGTTCTCAATGGACACTTGCAAAGGAAGTACTAGATATCTTGCTCCATTTGAGGTGAAACTTTGTACATCTACTGACCCTGGTGGATTATTAACCTCGGCAAAAAATCATGCTTAGGAGAGAAATGTGCTAGCCACACCAAAACACAAACACCTTCTTCCTCAAGGTCACATTTGCAAAGGAGGTATGTGCAAACCTTATCCATTTGAGCCCAAACTTTCCAGATCACTAGTCCTTTGCACCCCAAAACCATGTGACAATCTGGAACTATCCAAATCCCCACCATGTGAGCCCCGCTTTCCCCCCAAGGTTGATGCATCCAACTCTCCTTTGTGATAGAGATCACCACCATAGCCCATTTGGCCAACCACACATATCACTGTGATCAGCATCCAGAGGAGAACACGCTAGACACAGATGGCCACGAGGGATATTACCTCTTGCACCAGTGCGTGTGGGGAGCAAGCATGTGGCGTGCACTGAACACGCTCTAGGCGTGCCCAAGGCGTCCACATCGCGATGCCGTGCGCCCCGTCGCCTAGCGGCTTTTCCATCCGCGCCGCACGGCTTTGCGCCGCTCGCGTGCTCCACGCCAGCCTCTCGCGCCCTCTCGAAGCCTCTCGAGGCCGCCAGATCGCCGCTTCGCCATGGCCGCATCTGTTTGTCGTCTTCCGCCACGGGCATCGTTGCCCGTCAGAGCTCCTCACCGCTGCCCATGGCCGCCATGGCTGCCACCTCACTCCGGAAAAATTCGGGCCACCGGAGCTCCTTCTCTTCCCCTATACCCACATATCCTCAACCTGAGCCTCCACCACCTCCAATCTCCGTCAGAGTACCTCCCCCGTGTCCCTGCCGTGCTCCTCCTGGCGCCCATGCTCGCGGTCCGCCGCAGCCGGTTCCCCGCTCGCCTTGGCCGCCCCGGCTTGCGGGAATGGGTGTGGGCGGCGCCGTCCTTAACCTGGAGCCCGCCAGGTGGCCGCGGGCCGGCTGCTGTACCCCCACGCCGGCGTAGCACGGCCGTGGCCTCCCTTGTATCCCCTTCCCGGCAACGAAGAAGAGCAGAGGAGGATGTGAGGCTGACCGAGCAGGCCCCTCCTGTAAGTCGCCCAGCCCCTACGCCTTCCTCGGGTACTCGCTTTCCCGCGGTGAAAGCGCATTCCTCCCGTGCACTTTCTATGTCAGCCGTCGGGCCCCTCCAGCTAGTGCAGTTGGGTTGGCCCAGCCGCAGCAGCTCAGCCCAGCAGCGCGGCAGTCGGCCAGCTTTTGGCCCAGTGCGACCCAGTGGCATTTCTTTTCCTTTTTCCAGAGAACAAAGGGGCTGAGGACCCAGAAGCAAATTTATATTTGCTGATTTTCCCCTGATTCCTTCCCCCTCATATCTCCACAACCGTAAATCCGAATGAGGTGATTCTTTTTGCGTTGGTTTTGTCTTGAGCTCCTATTCATTTTGGCATAGGTTTCATGCCATGTTTCTCTGTTGTTATTTGCTGGTCAAGTCTGCAAAAAAGTGGTATTTGACCCATTTTCCCGTTGCGTTATTTTGAAATCTTTTTCAGGTCATGTCTTGTTGAAGATCAGGAGCTTTCCCGTACACTTGGTTGGTGAAGGAAAGCCATAGCTTCTTTTACACCTTCGTAAAGATTTGACGTGCTTTCAAAATGTGCTTGAACCCTCGACAAAGGAATGATTAATATGATATGCTGGATCATGTTGTTATCATATGATTGGATCTCTTTGTGCGATGCTTCATTGCCCTAATATGATTGACTATCATGCTATGATTTGACTATGTACATTTGCTTTCATACATAATATGCCATGCTATATTCATGATAAGCTTTGATCATGTTATCCCCATATCACGCGTAGCTACATTCATGGTATTTCTATGTTGCACAATAATATCTCGATCATTTGAATATGGCTAAGTTAATCAACTAAATATGATCTGAATCATGATGTGACTATAACTGTATCTTGGCTTGTTCCATTTATGTTGATATACCTTAGATTTGAATACTCATGTTGCACCTGATGCTTGTGTTTGCTATTGGAGATATGTTCCGTGCCAAGCTGATCAGGTGCCACCGAACCGAGCTTACTAGTGCAGCCACACTCGCCTGTATGGGAAGGCCTTGCACTACTGGAAAAACAACTATAAATAATATTGACACTAATGGCGCACTATTCATGTGGTGCACCATTACTATTTATTAATGGCGAGTAATGGCGCACCATGTGCTAGTGCGCCATTAGTAACCTGAAAGTAATGGCGCACCAGGTGAAAAGTGCGCAATTACTATGTTTGACCAATGTTTGACCCATTCCTATACATAGTAATGGCGCACTTTGTATAGGTAAGCCATTAGTAAGTTGACATAGTAATGAAGAACTTTGTATAGGTGCGCCATTACTATGTTCGACCAAGGTTTGACCAACGTTTGACCCAGTCATAGACATAGTAATGGCGCACTTTGTAAAGGTGCGTCATTACTAACTTTCTGAGGTGGGCAAAAAAATCACCAACTGCACCCCCTGTGGACCGCCTTTTCAGTTTAAAAAAAAAAAAGAAAATGATAGAAATGTCAAAAAATTAAAATAAAATAAGATTCCCATGTGGTATGTGGTCTAGTTGTTAGGAAAATTTACAAACATGAATTTTGACTTTTTTTTCAAAATCTCTCGAGAATTCGTAAAATGGGCATAACCTTTGCATACGAACTCGGTTGAAAAAGTTTTTACATGAAAAATCATCTACTCGAAAAGTTATATCCTCAAAAACCTAACAGAAAAAAGTTACGGGGCTTTTAAGATCTAGAGGGCAAAAAATGGAAAAAAATTCAAACTTACTAATGGCGCACCTTCCCAAGGTGCGCCATTACTATCTTCCCGCTTTCCAAATTCAAAATATGTCAAAAAATAAAATAAAAACTTAGTAATGGCGCACCAGCCCAAGGTGCGGCATTACTATATTCCCTCCTTCAAAATTCAAAAAAATAAAAAAATTATTAATGGCGCACCTGCCCAAGGTGCGCTATTACTATGCGGTATATATTGGTTGGCCGGCCTCCTCTCTTCCTTACCTCGTCATTTTTCTCTTCCTCTCCTCCACTCCATCTCCTCCTCTCCTCCACTCCATATCCTCCTCTCCTCCTCTCCTCCACTCCATATCCTCCTCTCCTCCACTCCATCCTCTCCTCCACTCCATCTACCCTCCTCTCCTCTGGTGACCTCCTCCTCCTCCTCTCCGGTGACCTCATTCCACTCCTCTCCGGTGAGCTCCTCCTCACTCCTCTCCGACGAACTCCCTCCGGCGAACTCCTCCTCCCCTCCAGCGATGTAGGTGAGCTCCTCTCCTGTGACCTCCTCCTCCTCCCTCCTCTCCTTCTTACGGTCTCTCCTCAGCCCCCCTCTCCGGCAAACTCCTCTCCGGTGAACTCCTCTCCGGCATAGAGAACATACAAGATCCAGGAATGAGAACAAAATTTGAAAAAAATCATGCAAAAAAACGAGCAAAAAAGAGGAAAAAATCACGATCCAGATCCAGATTCAAAATTCAAAATAGTAATGGCGCACCTTGAGAGTTAGAATGTGCGCCATTACTATTTTCCGCCTTCCAAATTCGAAAAAATTGAAAAAAATAAAAAAAGTTACTAGTGGCGCACCTGAAGAGATAGTAATGGGGCACATTTGGTGCGCCATTACTACCTGAGATAGTAATGGCGCACCAAATGTGCGCCATTACTATCGCTTACTAATGCCGTCCTAGTAATGGTGCACCTAATGTGCGCCATTAGTAGCCAAAATAGGTGCGCCATTAATGACCATTTTTCCAATAGTGTTGGCTTGGTCTATCGGTGTGCTCTCTTATTCGTATCACCAACAAGGGGAGGCTATGCGCGCGCGGTACCCTGGCCTGGTAAGCGGCGATAGTCACGAGAGCCAGTTTGGTTATTGGGCCCGTCCCCGATTGGGACATAGTTTATGGACCATGCGATGGTCAGTTGCCATGCGATGGGAGGTGTGTATGGAGGACACGGGACTACCCAGGGCATGACTTGCGAAGCGTGCCAGGTGATACAGTAAGGGAGGCATGCCGTAGAGAGGTCTCATTGGAGAAGTCCTAGCCCACTCCTATGGTACGAGTTCCGAGGTTCCTATGGGACAAGTTCCAAGGTACTAGATGGAGGAACAGCTCCATAGTGTTGGTAAAGTGCACAAACTCTGCAGAGTCACACAAATCTATTTGAATAGATGAGTCCACGGTATTGGACACAGTTCACAGTAGGTCACACCATGAGATCAACATGAGTTCGGTGAGATGATTGTGCTAAGATGGTGGTCATGCGATGACCCGTTGATCATGCGATGGCCAGATTGGTTGGGTGGTAACAGAAGGACACCTAACCCGTTGAAGGATCGTGCGACCATCCATATAAGTTGATGGCCATGCGATGGTCGGTTCTTGAGTCTATAAGGACTTCGAGGTAAGCCACATGATCATGCGATGATCATGTGGGGTTGTGTGCATTAGTCTTAATGCTGATAGTATGGTTGATGATTATATGCTTGCATGATGTTGATGCCCATATGGTTAATCCGTTAATATACTTTAACCTGCTTTCCATGTTATTGTTTTTCCTTGATTCTTTGGTTGTTGTGAGCTTGCAAGTACATTCGATGTACTAA
This sequence comes from Bromus sterilis, assembly GCA_950022295.1. NCBI lineage: Eukaryota > Viridiplantae > Streptophyta > Magnoliopsida > Poales > Poaceae > Bromus > Bromus sterilis. Next base: position 108,351,469 of record OX465596.1, on the reverse strand, counting down.
CCTGGCGTGTCATGCCAGATTTGTAGGCCGTGCTTTGGATGCGTAGGACGACGTTCCCGGTGTTGGCGAGCTAGGAGGTGTCCTAGCCAGTGTCCCTGTGGAGTGGAGTTCATCACCGTCGTCGTTGTTCCGCTGTCGAGTTATATTCTGCTGCTAGAGAGTTAGTCTGCTGCTTTATGTAGAACAGTGGCAAGCTTAAGGAGCAAGCTTGTCCTTCGTCTCGCTCCGCCAGCATCGTAATCAACCCCTTGTAACCGTATCTTTCTTAATAGAAAGTTGTTCAGTTCTATATCAAACAGTGCCGTGTTCCAGAAGACTTGATCTCTGGGCTGGATCACAGGGCGTTCCGGTCCTCTGAGCCGCGGTGCCCCACTCTTAGTGCACTGGTGGGGTGGACTTCTTTTTCCTTTTTATTTTTATTTCTTTTCTGAAGTGTATTTCTTCTTTCTTTAGTTTTGTTTGCTACTAGATGATTTTTTTCCAAGGTTCCACTTGTTCCCACTTTTGTGTTGCACTTAAGAGGCAGGCCACAAAAAGTATGGGAGGCCAGAAAAAGTATGGGACATTTATAAATTCATTTAACATTTTATTTAAATAATAAATGGTTAAAGTGATCGGTTTAAACCACTGTTTGTATTGTTTGATTTAGTTAATAGCTTAATAAATTCCCAAATCCACATGGACATGATCCACTGAATATTGGGAATTTTACAAAAGTGGTTGCAAAGTTTTTGGTTGATCTTTTATTTGCCACATTGTTTTTAATATCAACCACAGGGAATTTTTGAAATGATCAATTCAAATATGATCAAAGTTAGATTAGAAAACAGTAATATTCATTAACAAAAGTGATTACTGTTACATGACAGTGAGGGTTTTACATCTCCCCTGTCCGAACGTGGAAACTGTGTGTCTCCGGTCTCCACCAATCCACAAGCGCCATGATTTGCGCTGCATTCGGGTTAGGAGTGGACTGGGTCACTATCTGGATGGATGGGAGGAGGCCTAATGCCTGGATGTACGGTGTGTACCGCTCATCGTACGGCATTTCAGAGACCCCATGATCCCGAAGCTTCAAGGGTGAAAGCTTCTGCAAATAAATAGAAACAACTTGGTCATGCAAAGACAAGGGAATACATAATTAAAATCAAGCAAGGTCAACAAAAATATTACCTTCTTTAGTAACGCCATAGCATAAGATCGGTGCTCAACATCATAGTGAGCATGTAGAAGCGACCCCATCCTATATTTTTCAAACAACAAGCATTCCATTATCACTTTGTTCCATAAAAAATAATTTGTTTTAGCAATGGTAATGCTCAAGATCTAAATTTCAATATGTAATACACATACCACCATATAAAAATATAGATTCATTCCATCCATATTAATAATGTCCTAACAAATTATCAAAATAAACACATGGTTCCATAACAATTTCATGCCATTGGTACATATACTTTCATAAAAATTGCATGCATTGGTAAATATAGCTCTATGAATATAGTGTAATTCCTACATACAAAACTAATCCACATAGTGTCATTATATTTTGAAACCAAATGTGATTTAAGATTTCCCTAAATTTAGTAACCCTAATATGTGCCAATGATTACTACATCAAACATATTGCTAAAGAACAAACAAACATCCCATTGTACCATAAGAATTTCAAAATCAAATGGATTTAGGGTTTCATGCAAACTTGACCAAAGAGGAGAAATGTGATGCATTTTTTGGATGAAAAAGAGGGGAATGCAGGAGAATACCATAGGGGATGGATTGAGAACAAAATTCACGGTTGAATCCTTCAGATCTGGTGAATTTTGAGCAACATTTGAGAGTGGAGGGGAAGAAACGCCGCCGCCCGAGTCCCCTCCTTGAAGAACACCCGCTGGAAGTGCCCAATTTCTGCCCTCGGGCGTGGGGTTCGGCCTTTAAGTGACTCGAAAGTCTAGCGCCTAACAGGAAGGCGCTAAGCTTTGAGTATAGCATCGTTGACAAAGGCGCTAGACTTCCAGGGTGGGACCCGGTGGGGGTCTAGCCTCGCCACGCTGGCAGCGGCATAGCGCCTCTCGATCGGGCTATAGAAAAAAGGGTTAGTTCTATGAAATAGTTTGCAAGTAAGTTCAGATTGTGAAATAGTTTTTCAAAAGGGTTAGTGATACGTCTCAAACGTATCTACTTTTCCAAACACTTTTTCTATTGTTTTGACCTCATTCTTGCATGTTTTGAACGAAACTAACCCGGACTGACGCTGTTTTCAGTAGAACTGTCTGTATGGTTTTATTGTGTGCAGGAAAATGGATTTTAGGTATCGCTGAAAATTCCAAGAAAAGACACGAAAAATCCATGCACCCGAAGCTTCCACGAGCCAGAAGTGGGCCCAGGGGGGGCAAAGGGGGCCCAGGCGGTCTGCTGGCGCGACCCACACCTGCCCGCGCCGGCGGGCCGCCTAGGGGGCTCCCACCTCCTGTATGCCCTGCCAGGACCCCAATTTTTTCCGTGACGCGAAAACTCCAGAACATAAGTTGTTTTCCCAGTTTCCGTCGCGGAGCCGCCTCCACGCTCTGTTCTTCTTCGGGAGGGCTAAGCTGGAGGCTGTTTTGGCCTCCGGTGAGGGGAGATCATCACCATCGTCGTCATCATCACCACTCCATCCTCCCTCCATGACTTCTCTTCTAATGTGTGAGTAATTACCTGCTGTAGGAAAATGGGATGGTAGGGATTGGATGAGCTAGATCATGTAATAGTTTGTCAGATTGTTGGGGGCATGTTGCCTATCATCTACTTTGGTGTTTATCATCGTTGCTACAACTTGTTGCTCTTAATTCTTATCACTTTGGGCCCGAGTGACATGTTTTCAGATCTGAATGCTTGTGTTTTCATGAGTATATTTATGTTCTTAATCCTATCTATGAGTTGTATGCACCTATTATGGTCTGGAACCGGCGATCCCACAGGTGACATCTTGGGACACCATAGGGGATGGACTATAATTTGAGCATTTCATGTATCCATTGAGTTTAATGCTTTGTTCCGGTGCTGTAACACCCCGGGTGTCATGCTACAGTAATCACCTTGTGCTAATGCCAAGACACCTTGATTAGCTTGTGATGATCACCATTGATCAAGCTTGTTCAAACTCTAGCCCAAATAAAATTCCAAAAAAAACAAAGTGAACATAAAATTTCCCCAAAAATTATGGAAAGAAATTATAATAAAACTTGGTCATAACCATTTGACCATGGTGCAGATTGCAACCAATATTTAGTGAAATATTTAACTATTTTAAATCGGTGAAAAAAATATGTTGGCATTATTAAATTTCATTGGATTTTTTAAACAAGTAGAAATTTAAATTGAACCAAAAAGTGTAAAACCAGTTTTATTAAATTCCTAATAATCTATAGGTCATAATAAAGTATTAATGGGATTTTATTACATGGATTAAATAATTTAATCAAATAAAAACAGTAGAAAAACAGCATCGTTTAATCCATTTTTAATACAGAAAAGTTCAAATGAATTTATAAAAAAGCTCACACTTTTTGTAGCCTTGTATTAGTATGATGTAACAATATTGGAGTTGGTCTCATATTTTATAAAATCCCACTTGATGGCTAGTTAAAAATATAAACAGAAAGGTAAAATAGAAAAACAATAAAAAATGAAAAGCACCTTAAAACCTGCCTAGGGCGAGGCCCAACACCTGGCCCAACTCAGCCCCTCCCCTCCCCACCGGCCTAGCCAGCCCGTTAGCACGGCTCGCCGGCCGGCGACGGCGTCGTGGTGGCCATCCAAGGCCGGCTAGGACCTTCTTGTCCTATCTAAGCCGATGTGGCCGCCCCCTGACCTAGCTGCCCCCTTTCCCCTCCCCTATCTCCACTCGCTCGGTCTCCCCCGCCCGAGAACCTTCGTCGCCGCCGCCGCCGTGGCTTTGCCACCGACTTAGCCACGGGGCTCCCCGCACCCAGCCACGGTGCCAACGGTGACCACCGGCCTCCTCCACTTTGATCCCGCGCTTCGGTTTGAGCTTGAGGCCACGACATCGACCGAATTGTACCACTCCTCCCCGCCGGTCATTGACAGCCGTCGCCGCCATTGCCGATGGTCTGCGCCACCCCGACCTCCCGAACCCCTGGCCTGCCCTCCTGCACCCCCTTTGAGCTCCTCCTCCGTCTCTGCCTCGCCCTGCTGCCGACGTCGTAGTCCGTTGTCCCTCTGCTCGCCGTGGCCGCCCTGGCCGAGCGCGCGCTCGCTGCCCCTTGGCCGCGCCTGACCTCGCCCTCGGCCACGCCGTACCTCCCTTTGGCCGCGCCCAGCGCACCCCATCGCCACGCCCAGTGTGTGTCGCCTGCCTGTGGCCGCCGCTGCAGTTTGCTGCTGCTAACTGGAGCTGGCGTTGCTGGTTGCTGCTACTGACTGCGTATCCTGGCTACTGAACTTTACTATTGCTGAAACTGATGTTGCTACTGCTGCTAGCTACTGTACGACTTTTGACAACAAAATTTTTGGCAATGAAACAAGTTCAAAAATGGATGAAAATTATATGAATTGAAAGTAGATGTTATAAGCTTTGATTTGTACCATTGGACCAAGTTCAGTAGATGAGTGGATTAATTCGTACAAAATTTATAAAATGCAGATTTATACTAACTGAAAACAGATTATTTCATAGCTACTTTAGAGCACATTTTGAACATGTTAAAGTACCCTATCATATCATCTAATGGCATGTCATTGTAGCACACTTATTTTGGATCACAACACCTTTAGGATTCATACTCAAAAGATCTATAGATTTGTGGCAACAATCAAGCAAAACCCCTATATCTTGACAGTTTGTGAAGTTAACGTTGAGTAGCACGTTTCCAACAAAGTTTTAATTGGGCAATTGAAATCTAACATGAATGAAACTTGTATAGGTTTGTACATCATACAACAATGCTCAAAGTTGTTGTTGGCCTCAAAATCGTAGGAGATATAGAACTCTATTTATAGCCTTTTGAAAATAGCAAAGTTCTGTTAACAACAGAATTTCCATACTTTGTAATTTCTGCTACGTCAGAAATATTATCTTAACCACTTTATAGGCCCAAAACTTTGTGTTATTGATTCTTATAAATCATGCAAATGGCATGGGCATGTTGTACACATATCCTAGATCAAATAATATAATTGCCATATATTTGTATTTGGCTTAATTAATTAGTTATTAAATTCACAAGAGGGCTAAACAATAATAAGTTCTCAGACTTAGTAATTTTAGAGAAATCCACATGGGGTCTATGACATGTGGGAACCCTTTGTCAGTGGCACTATTCTGGATAATGTTGTGGATAATGTTAGATTTAATAATTAAAAGAAAATCTAAAAAATGATTTAAATTGAATATAACTTTGAAAATCAATATGTTTTAATCCGTAACTTCGATGAAAACATTTTATACATCAAAATTGATCGGATAAATACAACGAATAAGGATACGCTACCCATACCCCCACCACACCCCTCTAACATAACGCACACGAAACATATCCCCTCCGATTGCGCTGTCCGGTAATTACCCGGTACCGGAAAAACTTTCCGGATGAATTTATTCTGAACACGAAAGTTGTTCAAAATGGATCAACTAACACGGATACACCTTTTGCATGTTTGTCGGATGTCCACGACACCTCCTGCATGGTACCTTCCCCCTCCGGATCATCTGTCTGGTAATCAACCGGTACTAACAAATCATCACCGGATAAATTCCCGCTCCGAGCGAATCACCGAACACTGCGTTAAAGCCCCGTTGCTTTGTATCTTCTATGTCATACATTTGTATGGCTATTATTGTTGTGTATTTACTGTCCCCCCCTTTATTCTCCGGTAGACCCCGTTGCTGTCGCCGATGACACCACCGAGTACGATTACTTCGTCGACGACCGTACCCCTACTACCGAGCTTCCAGGCAAGCAGAGCCATTATCTTCCCCAGATATCGCCTATCTTTTCGTACATTTCTTGCATTAGGCATTGTTACTCCTGCTGCTACGTTGCTTACCTATTCAATTGCATAGTCTGTCATTGTCACCCCTTGATGTACCTTGCTTTGTCCTATGCTGCCTTATAAAAATATATATAATATTCAGCAGTAAACCCTGCGCATTGTTAGCTAGGTTTAGAATAGCGGGCCGTGATCACTCTGGTGAGTGAAAGCGGATTACAAATATTATAACTGCAACAGGTACGGATCAATGCAGACGCCCTAGGGAACCTACAACGGCGAGACTCTACCGAGTCGCTTCGAGTTTGACTTACGCGTGGACGGACTCGTATTTCACTCTCGTCGGCTCAGTAGCGTAGCATCACTGGGATGATACGAGGATATTCCTCTTTAGTTCATTCCGCTGGTGTCTCGGCACCACCGGGGTGATACAAGAATATTCCTCTTTTGTTTATTCTGTTGATGTCTCTGTCGAACCTCTTTAAGTGTACCATCGAGGGTGATACCTCCTGGTTTCACTTAATGGTAGGCACTCGAATCAACTGGTGTCCTTAAAAGGTAAGGAGTCTGGTGACCCAACGGTGCCCGCGCATGGTATTTTAGCGGAACGACGGGTCAGGTGTATTCCACCGGTGTGCGGCGGGCCTGATACTGTTCGTGGCCGACAGATATCCTGTTGTACGAAAGTCGAGCTCTTCGGAGCAAACGCGAGACAAGGTAAGGACACGGTTCACCTTGTTGGTAGCCGCACGACTTGGTGGGACGTCAGGGCAAGCACCGATGTTACTGGTGGTCCTGGCTGCTGTCGTTGTCCACGACTCACCCAGATAAGGGGAAACGATAACGGTTGTCCCGACAGATAATAATAAAATGCTAAATGGTTCGGCGGATGACTTGAGAGGCCCGTTGGTCTGTACGCACTACCTTCACGTGGTATAAGAAGTTATGGGCTCCCCTGCGTCGTAGTTTGTCCGAAAGCTCTTCAGACGTCAGTAGTATCGCGATATGATTGCCGGGAAGTGGTGTGTCTACTTCGCTCGAGCGGTGTATTTGGATTTGCTTTTGCTTCACCGGCCAGCCTCGCACCGTTCAGGAGCGTGCAAGGGTGAGGGACCTAGACCCCTTGGCGCATAGGGTTTACTCCGGCGGATGGCCTCTCTGTTGAGCCTAGGATGGGCTGCGTCGTGTCAGATAGCTTTGGTGGAGCGTTCCCTAACAAGGTGCCCGCCACCCTGGAGATCTGAGCGTGCAGGCTGAACAGTAGTGCACCCCTGTAGGGAGTTTAATCTATTCGAATAACGGTGTCCACGGTAACAGGACGCTTTATGCTGAAGCTGGATCTTACCACTACAAACTACTACTATTAAACTGTATGGTTCCGGGTCTTCTTCCTGATACGTCCAAAACGTATCTATAATTTCTGTTTGCTTCATGCATGTTTTGTGTGATATTGCTATGATCTAGATAAACTTTCATACACTTTTGATCATATTTGGACTAACCTATTAACTCAGTGCACCCTAGTGCCAGTTCCTCTTTTCTGCTGTTTTTCTATTTCAGTTTTCCCCCATATAAAAAGTCCCAGAAAAATTCCGGGAAAATACAGGAAAAATCAGCGTACAGGAAGCTTCGCGAAGAGCCCGAGTGGGGCCAGAGGGGAGCCAGGGGGCCCAGGCGGCCACCCGACGCGGCCCCACCCCTGGCCGCGCCATGGGGCGCCTGGGGCCCCTGGTCCACCTCTGGCTGCCCCCCTTCGCCTATTTATTCTCCATCACGGGGAAACTCCGAAGACAGAACCCTATTTCGCAAACTCTCCTCTGTTCCGCCGCCGCCGCGCTTCCGAGATCGGGAGCACCAGAAGACCTCTTCCCGGCACCCTGCCGGAGGGATGGTTGACCTCCGGGAGTCTCCTCTCCACCATGGATGCTTCCCGGATGTCTCGTCAGTAGTTTTCCATGGACCTTGGGTCCGTGATCAGTAGCTATGTGATGTTCTCCTACCCTCTTTTTTCTTCATGGTTTAGACCTCGTGAGCTACCCTATATGATCGAGGCACTTTTGTAATCTTTCTGCTATTGCTATGCTGAGTTTGATGGGATCTGATGGATTATGAGATTATGTTCAGATTGTGATAGAGTAATATATTTGGTTTTTATCTCTTATATTTTTGTTCCTAAGTAATTCTTGCATGTTCTCCGTTGCTGTTTATTGCTTTGGCCAAGTAGTAGGTAGTGACTCCAAGAGGGAACGTTATGCTCGATTGTGGGTTCATGCCCCCCGATGACACGCTTGAGTGATAGAAACATGAGTCTAGGGGATGTTCTGTTGCCACAAGGGGGAAAACAACGGTGCTTGTAACCGCGGTTGCAAGGATTGTTGACTTTACGCAAAGTGCTTTTTAATGCAGTTGTCTGTTGCTTTGGGTTTAGACTTTGGGTGGGGCTCGCAACTTAATACCAGCGAGATGTTCTGGATAGATATCTCAAGGTGGATGATTAGTAGTAGATGCAGTTGGATTTCGGTCTACTTATTTTGGCGTACTGCCCGTGCTTTTGAGCCTCTTCCTTTCTTTTGTAGCATAGTTAGCATTGCGGTGCGTTCATAATCCTGTCAATTGCCCTTCTGTAATTTGTTTACCTCACATAACAGTTTTATCGTCTTTTGGGAGCGAGACATCACTAGCGAACATCACGTATCCCGGTCCATATCCTTATTACTGTTTCCATGCTATATTTGTTTTCCTGCTTTTTACTTTCAATTACTATCATTATCCTTTGTGTTTTACCCTTTGTGAACAACAAGACCGGAGAGATTGACAACCTCTCTGAACTTCGTTGGGAACAAAATTATCTGTGTCTGTGTGCAGGTCCATGTCAGTTGCGCCGCTGACACCTACTTATCATCTCTGGAGTCCTTCTGGAGACAAACCTTGGTATCTTCACTGAGGGAAACTTGCTGCTGCGCTACATCTCAACCTTCCACTTGGGGTAACCAACGAAGGGCGAGAAACCATCAAGCGAATTTCTGGCGCCGTTGCCGGGGACTCCGAGTGCTAAGATAGGGGAGTTGCACACTACCCTTTACCTTTGTTTCTTAGTCTTGTTAGTTTACCTTTTCGTTTTTATCTTTGTGTCTTTTATCAAAAAAAAAAAACAAAATCTGCCACACTTGCTGCTACTATGGGTTTCACTGAAAACACCAAGTTGTGTGACTTCACTAGTCACAAGAACCAAGACTTTATCTGCATACCCATTGCCACACCTGCCACTTCAGCTACCTCTTATGAAATTAAACCTGCTTTGCTAAACCTTGTTATGAGAGACCAATTCTCTGGTGCTGGAGATGATGCTTCTTTACACTTGAACAATTTTGTTGAATTATGTGATATGCAAAAGTATAAAGAAGTAGAAGGTGATGTTGTTACGCTCAAGCTCTTTCCTTTCTCTTTAAGGGGAGACGCTAAAATCAGATTTCAATCTTTGCCTAGGAATAGCATAGATTCTTGGGATAAGTGCAAAGATGCTTTTATAGGGAAGTATTACCCACCTGCTAAAATTATCAAATTGAGGAGTAACATTATGAATTTTAAGCAATTGGATAATGAACACGTTGCCCAAGCTTGGGAACGAATGAAATCTCTTGTTAAGAAATGCCCTACAGATGGTTTGACTACCTGGATGGTTATCCATACTTTTTATGCAGGCTTGAACTTTACCTCGCGGAACCTGTTAGATTCGGCCGCGGGAGGAATCTTTATGTCAACTACCCTTGGTGCTGCCACGAAGCTTCTCGATGAGATGATGACCAATTATTCCCAATGGCACACCGAACGCGCTCCAACAGGTAGGAAGGTAAATTCTGTCGAGGAAATTACCTCCCTCAATGAAAAAGTTGACTTAAATATGTCTCTACTTACCAAGCAACCCTCTATTGATCCTCATGATGTCCCTTTAAATTCTTTGGTTGCTCAAGAACAAGTAGATGTGAACTTTATTGCTAGAAACAACTTCAACAACAATGCTTATAGGGGAAATTTTGCTAGCAATCCTAGACCGTTTCCATCCAACTATGGGAACAACAACACCTACCCTAGCAACAAAAACCCCTCCTCTGAATTAGAAAGCATGCTTAGAGACTTTATCACTACCCAAAAAGCCTTCAACAAAAATGTAGAGGATAAATTAGCTAAAATAGATAATCTCTCTTTGAAGGTAGAAAGCTTATCCCTTGATATTGAGATGCTTAAAATTAGAACCTCTCCCCTTGAGGAGAATAAGGCCACTCCTATTAATGCTATCCAATTACAAATTAATGAAAATATTAGGATGATGGCTAAACTTAAAGAGAGATGGGCTAGAGAAAAAGAGGAAGAGGATAGAATTAAGAGCCTTCCTACACACCACACAGTTGCCACTATCCAAATTGTTGAGGACACCCAAACTATTAGCACCCAATGCACTCCTAGTCCCGTTGGACCTATTAATGGTGATGCTCATACCTCAACCGAAGATAAAGAAATTCCTATGAACATTGAGGGTTTCAAATAAGTGAGCCTAGATGACACTACTACCACCTTTGATAGTAGTGATATTGATTTTGATAGTTGTACCCTCTCAGAAGTTATTAGCTTGTTACACAAAAATGTCTAGAGACCCCACACTAGCACACTTAATCTTGCCTTCACGGAGCATATCACAAATTCTGTCATCAAAGCTAGGGAGGATAAGCTTAGAGTAGAAGCCTCCATACCTAGGAAGCTAGATGATGGTTGGAACCCTATGATCAAAATTAAATTAAATAACTTCTCTTGCTATGCTTTATGTGATGTTGGAGCTAGGACCTCCGTTATGCGCAAAAGAATATTTGATATGTTTGAATTGAAGCCCTTTGAGCCTTGTTCTTTTGGTGTTCGTCTTGTTGATTCTTCTGTATAGAAGCCTTGTTCTTATAATTGTCAATGACAACTATGTTCACGTTGATTTTATTGTTATGGATATAGAGTGTGAACCTTTGTGTCCAATTATTTTGGGACGTCCTTTTCTTCGCACCGTTGGTGCGGTTATTGACATGAAAGAGGGGAATATAAAATTCCCATTCCCATTCAAAAAGGGGATGGAACACTTCCCTAGAAGGAAAATCAAGTTACCTTTTGAGTCTGTTACACGGGCTAGTTATTCTCTTTCTCTTGATAAAACTTGATTCTTTTTTTGCATCATGCCTAGCTTAAAGGCATAAAAGAAAGCGCTTTCGGGAGGCAGCCCGCAACGAATTTAGGTTTTTATTTTTGCTTTTGTTGTGTCTTGATGATTGTAACTACTGTAGCAACATCATTGTATCTTTATTTTTCAGCTTTGTGCCAAGTTATAGCCTCTTACGGCAAGGGAAGTAAAAGTTGTGACATGCTGTCCAGAAAACAGATTCTGTCCTCGTGACCAGACAAATTCCAGAAAAATCCCAGTTCATCTTTTTGAGCTGAAATTCTTACACAGTATGCTATATACAATTACGAAACTTCCGTATGTTCTGAGTTTTTTTATTTGAGTTGCAGAAGTGCCCCTAAAAAATTCTTTACTACCTGCTGTTCTGTTTTTCACAGATTCTTCCACGTTTTGCCTCTCCTAACTTTTGCAAACCTTAAGCTTGCTTTTTCTTTGCAAAAACTTTTTGGCACTCTTGAGCAACAGTATCTCTTCAATAATATCTTTATATCCAGTGGGGAAAAATTATTTTATTAAGGGTACTAACCTCTCTAATCAGCTTATGATGAGTTATGTATGAAGAGAGTTTTCAAGTGTGCGATGGAAGATGATGAAAGAAGATCCAGGAGTGTCAACGCTCAAGCTTGGGGATGCCCGCATGCATCCCCAACAAATATTCAAGGAGACTCAAGCATCTAAGCTTGGGGATGCCCCCGTGCATCCCCTTCTCCATCAACAATCATCAGTTCGTCCTTCGTCTAACTATATTTTTATCACTTCATGCGTTATGTGCTATGCTTGCAGCGTCTCGCTCTTAGGTTTTATTTTTAGTTTTATTTAGCTTTGCTTGCTGTTCATAACAAGTTAGATCCCGTCTTACTTTGTGTGGGAGAGAAACACGCTCCACTTTCAAAATTTAGAACACATCATAAGATTTTTCCTGTTTATCTTTTTGCTGTTGTGTGTTCTTTATCTTTTCATAGCTACTGCCATGTTTAGTCTTAGTCTTAGTTTGTCTTTAGCAAGAGCCTTGGCTTTTGTTTAGTTTGTTGCTGGAACTCTTTTTAGTTTTCATGTTTATCTTCTTAAAGAGAGTTGGTTGTTGCACTGAGTTGTGTCTTTTCTTGAGAGTAGGTAATTGAGGTTGCTATTTTCTTCTAGTAGTAACTTGCAATAGTTTTGAGGTATTGATGTGAGTAATGTTTGAAATTTTGGTGTCAAGAGCTCTAGCCTATTAGTGATAGGTGTCGTATTTTGGGCAATCCATGTGTATTTTCAAAACCTACAAAACTAGTTGAGAACTCTAGCTACTAGATGGATCACTAATCTTTGGAGGGATCGAATATTAGAGAACACTCACGTACCATGAGTCGAGGATGCGTAAGGATAACCAAAACCCCATACACTCCTCCTCGGGGTACTTGTCTCTTTGTGAACCTCCTTATTAGATTGAGAGTTACCGATAATAAGTGCATGAGTTCTTCGGACTAATGTAAGTATTGAAAGTTGACACTTCCACCTTCCCATATTTTGCTAGCCTCTCCCATGCCGTGCATTGCCTTCTTCTCACTCCGAGAGTTGGTGTCCACCTTCGCCGGCACATCCAAACCCTTGCCATGATACGCTCTGTCATCATAAGCCTCCTTATATCTTTCCTCAAAATAGCCACCATACCTACATATCAAGGCATTTCCATACTCTTTCCGAGATATATTGCCATGCAACATCCACCTCTTCATGACTTGATCTTCATGTCATACATGTTCCTGCTACACTGGCAGCGACATACATTGCATACATCATGATAGTTACATCTTCTTTATGATTTTGAGTACCTTGTAAAGTGTGAAAGATCTCCTATACCTTCTTGTAAAATAGAGTGTTGCCCTTAAGTGAGGAAAAGATCCCAAAGTGGACACAATAAAAGATCGCAAAGAGGACAAATGAGAGTTAAATAGAAAGAGCCATTGAGGCCACAAAAAATAGAAAAAAATAGAAAAAAAAGAAAAAGAAATAAAAAGAGAGAAAGGGGCAACACTACTATCCTTTTGAGAGATCCACACTAGTACTCCCTTTATGTCCTTATACTCCATAGAGACGATCATTTTGCATATAGCTATGTGGGGACCTTCACACTATAGAACTTGGCTTGCATATTCAAGGATGAGCCTCCTCAAACGAGCTCTAGGTCTTCATGAGCGAGAAAGTTAGATGCACCCCCACTAGTTCCTTTGGAGAGCTTCTTAGCTCGTATGTGCATCGGTTGCATGGCAATCCCTACTCCTCACATCATATCTATCATTTGGCATCTCTTGCCTATGATTGTCCTCATTGATGTGAGCCTTTCTCATCCTTTTTGTCTTTATCCTCTGTACTTCTCTCTTTGCCATCCTAAGTGTCAACTCTCGTGCTTCTGCTCATCCATTGCATGAGTGCTCAAAATATCGAAAAGGAGTGGATCAAATTGACTTGTACCTGGCTAGTGGTCTGGGGATGAGTCAAGATAAGATTCCAAAGAGGACCAAGTGTGAAACTTTAGTAGATTTAGTTCTCAACACAAAAATACTTTATCTCGTATTCCCTATCCCCCTTCTTGCACGCAAACACCATTTGGAGACATTCGAGTCACGGACAGCGAGAGCTCTTGCACCTAATGTTCTTTTGTTACTCGTTTCAATGCTAATATAGACTCTTGCATGTTATGAATTGAATTGAATCTCTAACCTTGATTGCTTTACTTTTCAAAGTTCTTTTATGGTTACTAGCATGTAACCACAGAAATTATGCTGTTATCATTTACCTACTCGAGGACGAGCAGGAATTAAGCTTGGGGATGTTGATACGTCCAAAACGTATCTATAATTTCTCCTTGCTCCATGCATGTTTTCTGTGATATTGCTATGATCTAGATACACTTTCATACACTTTTGATCATATTTGGACTAACCTATTAACTCAGTGCACCCCAGTGCCAGTTCATGTTTTCTGCTGTTTTTCTATTTCAGTTTTCCCCCATATAAAAAGTGCCAGAAAAATTCCGGGAAAAATACAGGAAAATCAGCGTACAGGAAGCTTCACGAAGAGCCCGAGTGGGGCCAGAGGGGAGCCAGGGGGGCCCAGGCGGCCACCCGACGCGGCCCCACCCCTGGCCGCGCCAGGGGGGATCCTGGTCCACCTCTGGCTGCCCCCTTTCGCCTATTTATTCTCTGTCACGGGGAAACTCCGAAGACAGAACCCTATTTCGCAACCTCGCCACTGTTCCGCCGCCGCCACGCTTCCGAGATCGGGAGCACCAGAAGACCTCTTCCCGGCACCCTGCCGAAGGGAGGGTTGACCTCCGGGAGTCTCCTCTCCACCATGGATGCTTCCCGGATGTCTCGTGAGTAGTTTTCCTTGGACCATGGGTCCGTGATCAGTAGCTATGTGATGTTCTCCTCCCCTCTTTGTTCTTCATGGTTTAGACCTCGTGAGCTACCCTACATGATCGAGGCACTTTTGTAATCTTTCTGCTATTGCTATGCTGAGTTTGATGGGATCTGATGGATTATGAGATTATGTTCAGATTGTGATAGAGTAATATATTTGGTTTTTATCTCTTATATTTTTGTTCCTATGTAATTCTTGCATGTTCGCCGTTGCTGTTTATTGCTTTGGCCAACTAGTAGGTAGTGACTCCAAGAGGGAACTTTATGCTCGATTGTGGGTTCATGCCCCCCGATGACACGCTTGAGTGATAGAAACATGAGTCTAGGGGATGTGCTGTTTCCACAAGGGGGAAAACAACGGTGCTTGTAACTGCGGTTGCAAGGATTGTTGACTTTACGCAAAGTGCTTTTTAATGCAGTTGTCTGTTGCTTTGGGTTTACACTTTGGGTGATGCTCGCAACTTAATACCAGCGAGATGTTCTGGATAGATATCTCAAGGTGGATGATTAGTAGTAGATGCAGTTGGATTTCGGTCTACTTATTTTGGCGTACTGCCCGTGCTTTTGAGCCTCTTCCTTTCTTTTGTAGCATAGTTAGCATTGCGGTGCGTTCATAATCCTGTCAATTGCCCTTCTGTAATTTGCTTACCTCGCATAGTAGTTTTATCGTCTTTTGGGAGAGAGACATCACTAGCGAACATCACGTATCCCGGTCCATATCCTTATTACTGTTTCCACGCTATATTTATTTTCCTGCTTTTTACTTTCAATTACTATCATTATCCTTTGTGTTTTACCCTTTGTGAACAACAAGACCGGAGAGATTGACAACCTCTCTGAACTTCGTTGGGAAAAAAGTTATGTGTGTCTGTGTGCAGGTCCACATCAGTTGCGCTGCTGACACCTACTTATCATCTCTGGAGTCCTACTGGAGACAAACCTTGGTATCTTCATTGAGGGAAACTTGCTGCTGCGCTACATCTCAACCTTCCACTTGGGGTAACCAACGAAGGGCGAGAAGCCATCACTTCCTCGTAGGGAAGTCGAGGAAGGGAACTCGGAGGCATTATTATTATTAATTATTACAACTTACTATTATATAATGTTGCAGCAACTTCTGCTTCATTGTTACTTTATGCTTTACTTAAACTGTTGGCTGTTCTCTTCTAGTGCTGCAAGACACGTCCGAAGCTGCTAGTCTTCGATAGGCCTAGCTTCTTACCCTTATTTTGATTTCTACCTTGCAGTCCACTATATATAGCCTCCCCTTTCCATTTGATACAATGCATAAATGCTTAGTAGTGGACGTAAGACTCGCGGGTATGCTAGATACTCACCTTTGCTTTATTTCCCCCTTTTCGTTTTGCCTGATCGGCCGCTGCAGTCGACGTCGGAGCCTTGGAGTCTAGGAGCAGGAGATCCCCGATGTAGACCACCGCAACATGAAGGTCCCTGATGCCTTCTACGACGTCGAGTTCCCCTTTGACCAGGAGTAGTTTGGAGGTTCCCAGGCAGGAGGCCTTGCCTTTTCGATCGAGTGTTGATTTTGTGCTAGCCTTCTTAAGGCAACCTTGTACCCTTGTGTCTGTACTCAGATACTATTGCTTCCGCTAACTTTGTGCTTTCGATCTGTTGTATTCGAGCCCTCGTGGCCCCTGGCTTGTATTAAACAACTTGTATTATTTTATTTGTAGAGTTGTGTTGTGATATTTTACCGTGAGTCCCTGATCTCGATCGTGTACCTTGCGTGTATGATTACTTTACACGGTCTGATTTTGGGGGCGTCACAAGTTGGTATCAGAGCCGACTGCCTGTAGGACACCCCCTTCCAACTCCTTGGTCGAAGTTGAGTCTAGTCTTTTCAAAACAACTTTGCTAACATCGTTGTGTGGCTTACGGACCCACAACGCAATTGGGTGGTATTAGGATCTTTTTCTCCACACCTTTATTCTGGGACTCTGCTCTCTCATACTTTCGGGTTAAAGATTTGGCTAACTCTAACTTTAGGTTCTCGCACATCTGTCCTTCCAGAGATCCCTTCACCCAAGATGGTCGCCTCATTCACCTGAAGACTTCGGAGATTAATCTTCGATAAATTTCCGAGAACCTACGTGTTCATCGCCTTGCAAACCCCTGCCATCGATAAGTCCGTATGGGTAATTACATCCACCTCCGATCTGGAAATCATAATTCCTTTGTACTTAAGCGTCGAATTATGCCGATGCTTCTATCACCCGATGCCTTTGCATTCTTTCTCCTTCTGGTTGAGTGCCGATACTCACATCAGATTCTTTGTGAACCACCCGACCTTTGGTGGGTTATTATCCGACTAATCTTACATGGCTTCTTCCATGTGTCAATTGGATTCATCGTGTGAAATACCATCCCTGCCCCTCGATGATTTGTGTTATCATCGACAACCTCCCTTGACTCCCTGCCAATACAACTTGGTCGTGTATATCGTGCTCTGCTTTCCCTTGGTTATGATATACACCTGATACTTGTGTATCATCACAATTTCCTTTCCATTGACCTGTTTAACATTTCTCGTAATATAACTTACCTGAGCAGTGAAATTCCCCTGCTTATGTAAACACCTCGGTCTAAAACCTTGTTAGTAACACCTTGTTGCCATTGTTGATGACTTTTCGGTAACCACCGGGACGAGAACTTTGCCAATTGGTCCGCCTCGTATTAACGAGTAGGAAAATGGTTCTCAATGTCCACTGCTCCTGGTACCGACGTTGTTGCCGACATAGCTGACAAGCTATTCTTTGACCATCCTTGCATCGTGATTGTGTAATATGCCACCACTCTAAGCCACAGTTCCACAGGACCGAAACCTGACTCTGGTCACCTACTTATGATGTTCAGTCCGATATCAGACTCAGTGCTTATGCTTGATGATCTGGACCCCCCTTTTTATTGTTCGTTATCGACGTCGAATGCTTACATGTCCGCCTGAAACTTCTCATGCTTTCCTTTGATTCTCTCGAAGTATTCCCCTGAGTTAAACTCGGAAGATACTTTCTACCCCATTCCCTTGGGTAACCTTGATTGATTAACCTTGTGTCGATTCGACCCCCTAAGTGTCCCCTCCTGACCTTTCCGTAAGAACGATGAAGCCCCAAGGAAATGATGACAACTTGTGAAGATGCACCGATGCAGAAAAATGAAGACATCAACGTGAAGGATTAACTTCTTTGAGAGGGTCAACGAGAACCAAAAGATTCGTTAGAATACGAAGCCGAAAATTTACCCCTTACACTACCTTTTAATTCTCGGGACGAGAATTCTTTGTAGTTGGGGAGATTTGTAACACCCCGGGTTTCATGCTACAGTAATCACCTTGTGCTAATGCCAAGACACCTAGATTAGCTTGTGATGATCACCATTGATCAAGCTTGTTCAAATTCTAGCCCAAATAAAATTCCAAAAAATAACAAAGTGAACATAAAAGTTCCTCAAAAATTATGGAAAGAAATTATAATAAAACTTGGTCATAACCATTTGACCATGGTGTAGATTGCAACCAATATTTAGTGAAGTATTTAACTATTTTAAATCGGTGAAAACAATATGTTGGCATTATTTAATTTCGTTGGATTTTTATTAAACAAGTAGAAATTTAAACTGAACCAAAAATTGTAAAACTAGTTTTATTAAATGCCTAATAATCTATAGGTCATAATAAAGTTTTAATGGGATTTTATTAAATGGATTAAATAATTTAATCAAATCAAAACAGTAGAAAATCAGCACCGTTTAATCCATTTTTAATACAGAAAATTTCAAATGAATTTATAAGAAAAGTTCACACTTTTTGTAGCCTTGTATTAGTATGATGTAACAATCTTGGAGTTGGTCTCATATTTTATAAAATCCCACTTGATGTCTAGTTAAAAATATAAACAGAAAGGTAAAATAGAAACAAAATAGAAAATGAAAAGCACCATAAACCCCGCCTAGGGCGAGGCCCAACACCTGGCCCAACTCAGCCCCTCCCCTCCCCACCGGCCTAGCCAGCCCATTAGCACTCCCTGTACGGGGGAGGCTCGCTGCCAGCCAATGCACGGCTCGCCGCCCGGCGACGGCGTCGTGGCGGTCATCCACGACCGGCTAGCCCCCTCTCGCCCTATCTAAGCCGATGTGGCCGCCCCCTGACCTAGCTGCCCCCTTTCCCCTCCCCAATCTCCACTCGCTCAGTCTCCCCCGCCCGAGCACCTCTGTCGCCGCCACTGTTGTGGCTTTGCCACCGACTTAGCCACGGGGCTCCCCGCACCCAGCCACGGTGCCAACGGTGACCACCGGCCTCCTCCACTTCGATCCCGCGATTCGGTTTGTGCTTGAGGCCACGACATCGACCGAATTGTACCACTCCTCCCCGTCGATCATTGACAGCCGTCGCCACCATTGCCGATGGTCTGCGCCACCCCGACCTCCCGAGCCCCTGGCCTTCCCTGCTGCACCGCCCTGTGAGCTCCTCCTCCGTCTCTGCCTCGCCCTGCTGCCGACTTCATATTCCGTCGTCCCTCTGCTCGTCGTGGCCGCCCTGGCCGAGCGCGCGCTCGCTGCCCCTTAGCCGTGCCTGACCTCGCCCTCGGCCACGCCGTGCCTCCCTTTGGCCACGCCCAGCGCACCCCCTGTCCACACCCAGTGTGTGCCGCCTGCTTGTGGCCGCCGCTGCAGTTTGCTGCTGCTAACTGGAGCTGGTGTTGCTGGCGGCTGCTACTGACTGCGTATCCTGGCTACTGAACTTTACTATTGCTTAAACTGATGTTGCTACTGCTGCTAACTACTGTACGGCTTTTGACAACAAAAAATTTAGAATTTAAACAAGTTGATAAATGGATAAAAATTATATGAATTGAAAGTAGATGTACCAAGCTTTGATTTGTACCATTGGACCAAGTTCAGCAGATGAGTGGATTAATTCGTACAAAATTTATAAAATGCAGATTTCTACTAACTGAAAATAGATTATTTCATAGCTACTTTAGAGCACATTTTGAACATGTTAAAGTACCCTATCATATCATTTAATGGCATGTCATTGTAGCACACTTATTGTGGATCACAACACCTTTAGGATTCATACTCAGAAGATCTATAGATTTGTGGCAATCATCAAGCAAAATCCCTAAATCTTAACAGTTTGTGACGTTAACGTTGAGTAGCACGTTTCCAACAAAGTTTTAATTGGGCAATTGAAATCTAACATGAATGAAACTTGTATAGGTTTGTAGATCATACAACAGTGCTCAAAGTTTTTGTTGGCCTCAAAATCGTAGGAGGTATAGAACTCTATTTATAGCCTTTTGAAAATAGCAAAGTTCTGTTAACAACAGAATTTCCATAGTTTGTAATTTCTGCTAAGTCAGAAATATTATCTTAACCACTTTCTAGGCCCAAAACTTTGTGTTATTGATTCTTATAAATCATGCAAATGACATGGGCATGTTGTACTCATATCCTAGATCAAATAATATAATTGCCATATATTTGTATTTGGCTTAATTAATTAGTTATTAAGTTCACAAGAGGGCTAAACAATAACAAGTTCTCAGACTTAGTAATTTTAGAGAAATCCACTGGGGTCTATGACATGTGGGACCCCTTTGTCAGTGGCACTATTCTGGATAATGTTGTGGATAATGTTAGATTTAATAATTAAAAAAAATCTAAAAAATGATTTTAATTGAATATAACTTTGAAAATCAATATGTTTTAATCCGTAACTCCGATGAAAATATTTTATACATCAAAATTGATCGGATAAATACAACGAATATGGATACCCTACCAATACCCCCACCACACCCATCTAACATACCGCACACGAGACATTTCCCCTCCGATTGCACTGTCCGGTAATTACCCGGTACCGGTAAAACTTTCCGGATGAATTTATTATGAACACGAAAGTTGTTCAGAATGGATCAACTAACACAGATACACCTTTCACATGTTTGTCGGATGTCCACGACACCTCTGGCATGGTACCTTCGCCCTCCGGTTCATCTGTCCGGTAATCAACCGGTACTGACGAATCATCACCGGATAAATTCCCGCTCCGAGCAAATCACCGATTCTATGTCATACATTTGTATTGCTATTATTGTTGTGTATTTACTGTCCCCCCCTTTATTCTCCATTAGACCCCGTTGCGGCCGCCGATGACACCACCGAGTACGACTACTTCGTCGACGCCCGTACCCCTACTACCGAGCTTCCAGGCAAGCAGAGCCATTCTCTTCCCCAGATATCGCCTATCTTTACGTACATTTCTTGCATTAGGCATTGTTACTCCTGCTGCTACGTTGCTTACCTACTCAATTGCATAGTCTGTCATTGTCACCCCTTGATGTACCTTCCTTTGTCCTATGCTGCCTTATAAAAATATATATAATATTCAGCAGTAAACCCTGCGCATTGTTAGCTAGGTTTAGAATAGCGGGCCGTGATCACTCTGGTGAGTGAAAGCAGATTACAAATATTATAACTGCAACAGGTACGGATCAATGCAGACTCCCTAGGGAACCTACAACAGCGAGACTCTACCGAGTCGCTTCGAGTTTGACTTACGCGTGGACGGACTCGTATTTCACTCTCGTCGGCTCAGTAGCGTAGCATCACTGGGATGATACGAGAGTATTCCTCTTTAGTTCATTCCGCTGGTGTCTCGGCACCACCGGGGTGATACGAGAATATTCCTCTTTAGTTCATTCTTCTGATGTTTCTGTCGAACCTCTTTAAGTGTACCATCGAGGGTGATACCTCCTGGTTTCACTTAATGGTAGGCACTCGAATCAACTAGTGTCCTTAAAAGGTAAGGAGTCGGGTGACCCAACGGTGCCCCCGTAGGGTATTTTAGCGGAACAACGGGTCAGGTGTATTCCACCGGTGTGCGGTGGGCCTGGTACTGTTCGTGGCCGATAGATATCCTTTTGTATGAAAGTCGAGCTCTTCGGAGCAAATGCGAGACAAGGTAAGGATACGGTTCACCTTGTTGGTATCTGCACGAGTTGGTGGGACGTCAGGGCAGGCACCGATGTTACTGGTGGTCCTGGCTGCTGTCGTTGTCCACGACTCACCCAGCTAAGGGGCAACGATAACGGTTGTCCCGACAGATAATAATAAAATGTTAAATGGTTCGGCGGATGACTTGAGAGGCCCGTTGGTATGTACGCACTACCTTCACGTGGGATAAGGAGTTATGGGCTCCCCTGCGTCGTAGTTTGTCCGAAAGCTCTTCAGACGTCAGCAGTATCGCGGTCTGATTGCCAGGAAGTGGTGTGTCTTCTTCCCTCGAGCGGTGTATTTGGATTTGCTTTTGCTTCACCGGCCAGCCTCGCACCATGCAGGAGCATGCAAGGGTGAGGGACCTAGACCCCTTGGCGCATAGGATTTAGTCCGACGGATGGCCTCTCTTTTGATCCTAGGATGGGTTGTGTCGTGTCGGAGAGCTTTGGTGGAGCGTTCCCTAACAAGGTGCCCGCCACCCTGGAGATCCGAGCGTGCAGGCTGAACAGTAGTGCACCCCTGCAGGGAGTTTAATCTATTAGAATAGTCGTGTGCACGGTAACAAAACGCTTTATGCTGAAGCTGGATCGTACCACTACAAACTACTACTATTAAACTGTATGGTTCCGGGTCTTCTTCCTCGTAGGGAAGTCGAGGAAGGGAACTCGGAGGCATTATTATTATTAATTATTACAACTTACTATTATACAATGTTGCAGCAACTTCTGCTTCATTGTTACTTTATGCTTTACTTAAACTGTTGGTTGTTCTCTTCTTGTGCTGCAAGACACGTCCGAAGCTGCTAGACTTCGATAGGCCTAGCTTCTTACCCTTATTCTGATTTCTACCTTGCAGTCCACTATATATAGCCTCCCCTTTCCATTTGATACAATGCATAAACGCTTAGTAGCGGACGTAACACTCGCGGGTATGCTAGATACTCACCTTTGCTTTATTTCCCCCTTTTCGTTTTGCCTGATCGGCCGCTGCAGTCGACGTTGGAGCCTTGGAGTCTAGGAGCAGGAGATCCCCGATGTCGACCACCGCAACATGAAGATCCTCGATGCCTTCTACGACGTCGAGTTCCCCTTTGACCAGGAGTAGTTTGGAGGTTCCCAGGCAGGAGTCCTTGCCTTTTCGATCGAGTGTTGATTTTGTGCTAGCCTTCTTAAGGCAACCTTGTACCCTTGTGTCTGTATTCAGATACTATTGCTTCCGCTAACTTTGTGCTTTCGAGCTATTGTATTCGAGCCCTTGTGGCCCCTGGCTTGTATTAAACAGCTTGTATTATTTTATTTGTAGAGTTGTGTTGTGATATCTTACCTTGAGTCCCTGATCTCGATCGTGTACCTTGCGTGTATGATTACTGTACACGGTCTAATTTTGGGGGCGTCACAGGTGCTCTTTGACAGGAGCACCTTAATCTCCATAAGTTCCTTTTGGCCCCGTTCGTAGCGGGATGGTAGGACAAAAGATGTTGTGCAAGTTCTTATTGCAAGCACACACAACTACCTACGGGATACATGCCTAATGTTTGATATTTGCCTAGATGATCCTTGCTTTTCTGTGTGCCTTGACCCGTATTAAAATCTATTACATGTTCACTCTCATCCAAGCAGCGCCCAACCGTCCATCTCCCTAGCCTACAGTGTTTTTAATCCTACTAGTCACTAGTTGTTAATTTTGTTGTTTTTACTTTTGCTGTCGCCACTACCACTATCATATCACCGTTGCTATTAATATTTTGTTGCAAGAAAGTGTATTTCAGGTCCGGTTGAATTGATAACTCAACTGTTAAAGCTTATAAATATTCTTTGGCTCCCCTTGTATCGAATCAATAAATTGGGTTATCTTACCCGCGAAGACTATCTCGATCCCCTACAGTTGAGGGTCATCAAGTACTGTTTTCTGGCGCCGTTGCCGGGGAGCATAGCATTATTTACAAGTCTACTTGAAGTATTTTTCCTACTGCACGTTATCCACTATGGGTAAGAAAGCAGACCCCAAGGTTCAGATCTTACCATCTACTACAAGAAAAGGTAATGTTCTGAGCACTAGTGCTATGCTTGAGTCACCTTCCGTTATAAGTAAGTTTACTTCACCACCACCACCACCACCTGCTACTTCCACTAAGTCTATTACTATGTACGATCCTACTGATGATGCTTCCACTATTCTTGAGGAAGTTGGTTTTCTTGGTCGCTATCTTGAATCTCAAATTGCTAAGTTGCAGCACAGTCCGGGACTGATACTCCTGCTACCTATTTTCCCACTTGCAAAGCCTTTGGTTACCCAGACTTATATATACTCAAAGAGAGTCTCCTTGAGGATGATTATATTATCCTTGATGATGATTTCTTCAGGGAAGGTACAGAGTGTGCCGACTCTGACCCTGGTGTTGTTAAGAAGCTTCTTGAAAAACACTCCATGAAGAACAAGATCACTCCTGATCCTGAATTTGCTACATCTCCTATATGCATCACTGATCCTGATTATGATTTCTTTGTTGATCTTTCACTTATATCTACAGCCGAAGCTGGCCCCTTTTATGGCAGAGAAAATGATGGTGATATAGCTCACCTGACCAAACTCACCGAGTTGGGTGGCTTATTTAGTACTCATGAGAGGATACGAAACTTTTATGTGGCTAAGATTTTTCCTTTTTTCTTTGAAGGAAGACGCTAAAGCATGGTATGATGCACTACCCTATGGTTCCATTAAGATCCCTCGGGACATAGCTCAATCTTTCGTTGATAAATATTTTCCTGTTCATATGCAACATGCTGCTTTACAAAGAAATTATAACTTTAAGCAGTTGCAGGATGAGCACCTCCTTAAAGCTTGGGGGAGGTATTGCA
Source organism: Bromus sterilis (assembly GCA_950022295.1). Taxonomy (NCBI): domain Eukaryota; kingdom Viridiplantae; phylum Streptophyta; class Magnoliopsida; order Poales; family Poaceae; genus Bromus; species Bromus sterilis. Next base: position 108,326,972 of record OX465596.1, on the reverse strand, counting down.
GTTTAATTAAGGCTAGACCGGGACATGAAGTCCCAAAGAATGAATTACTTGATATATTTTATGCTGGTCTAACCGATGAATCTAGATACTATTTGGACAGTTGTGTTGGTCGTGTTTTCAGGGAAAGAACACCGGACGATGCTGAAGAATTAATGGGCAAGATTGTCAAAAACCACGAAGATTGGTCCGTCCCTGAACCACCTCCACCACCAAAGAAGAGGGGCATGCTTGTCCTGAGCCCCAAAGATATGCAAGAAGCAAAGAAGTCTATATAGGAGAAAGGCATTAAAGCCGAAGACATGAAGAATCTACCTCCTATTGAGAAGTTGTGTGACCCTACTACTCACCCTATCTTGGTAGAGGTACACTCTCTTTTAGATTTAAATTAATGTGACATCTCTAAAGGTAATCCTCCTGATCAATGTTTAGATGAGCTTGATAATGTTATTATGAAGCAAAACCACTTTAATATCAGATGCAAAGTCAATTGCATGATAATACTCTTGTTATCAAAAGTTTACTTGATGTTCTAGGTAGAACAGTTAATGATGTTAAATGTCTTGTTAAGAATTTTCATATGGTTCAAACTCAGCTTGAACAGATTTCTAATGTGCAAAAAGATTTGCTTTCTAATAATGCCAAACAGGATATACAGGCCTATGGTACAAAGACTAGGGGTGGAACACACACCCAGGAACATCTCTATCCTGAGGGGCATCCGAAGAGGATGGAGCAATATTCTCAAGTGCAGGTAGAAGACGAGATTGTTAGCTCTCCAAAGAAAAAGAAAAAGAAGAAGAAACATAAGGAAGCTGACAGCTCCAATGAGCCTATTACAAGTGAAGAACCCGTTGTGGATCCTAACAGCATATCTACCTCCGATGCTAAGACTAAAGACGCTGTTGAGCCCGAAGAAGATAAGGAGAAGAATGATCCTCCCGAGGTGCGAGAAAAAGAAGCACCCGATAAACGTAAGAAGTATACTAGAGAAGACTTCATCGCAAGAAGACACGGGAAGGAAAGAGAACCATGGGTACAGAAACCCATGCCCTTTCCAGGTAAGTCTCTCAAAACCAAATAATAAGAGCACTATAATAAATTTTGTGAGTGGATGAAACCTCTTTTTCTTCAAATTCCTTTGGCTGATGCTATCATATTACCTCCTTATTCAAGATATATGAAAGATATTGTTACTAATAAAATAAAAGTCCCTAATGAGTAAATATCTACTATGCTTGCTAACTACTCTTTCATTGGCCAGATTCCTGAGAAGCTTGGTGATCCAGGTATACCCACCATTCCTTGATCCATAAAAAATAATTATGTTAAAACCGCTTTGTTTGATCTTGGAGCAGGAGTGAGTGTCATGAATTTTTCTCTTTATAAGAGGCTATGTTTAGATAAACTAATCCCTACAGATATCTCTCTTCAGATGGCTGACAAGTCAACTGCCGTCCCGATTGGTATTTGTGAGGATGTTCCTGTTCAAGTTGCTAATTGCTTAATTCTTACAGATTTTGTTGTGCTTGACATGCCCGAGGATGGAAGCATGTCCATTATTCTAGGTAGACCTTTTCTTAACACCGCAGGTGCTATTATTAGTTAGAATAATGGAAAGGTTACTTTCAACGTTGATGATAAGGAACACACGGTGTATTTATGAAAGAAGATCGACAAAAGGCATGGCCTTAACTCTATAGAGAATTTTGAGACCGTGAAGATTGGAGAATGGGAATGTCCTCTACATGTGCACCAAAAATACAAAACCATTATGGTGAGGACAATGTCCATTAAAGTAAAGGTGCAATGATCACTTCATAAGAGATGAGACTTTCTACTCTATATATCGCCGGTTTGTTGATGAGACTTGATCAACCTTGCTAGCTAGCATGTCTTACATATGTAAAGAGTGGAGCTTGTTATGATTTCATTTGCTTTAGATTTTATTCTCCTTGTTGTACCAAGTTCTTATGTTCTTGAAGCTTCAAATTTATAACCACTGCTTCAAGTTTTCAGAAAGTTTTGCAGCTTTTTGAACCTCGAAATGTTTTCAACAGTGAAGTTTTCAGAAAAATTCCAGAAAAATAAAAATAAAAATTTCCACATAAAAAGTGACCCTGGTGCAACTGGGCTGACCAGGGGGCCCACTAGTGGCCCAGGCGGCCAGCTGGTGCGGCTTGCCCCCTGGCCCCGCCCACAGGGCGCCTGGGGCCCACAGGCCAGCCTCCGAGGTTCTTCTTCTTCATCTCTCTCTCTCTCTTTCTCTCTCCAAAAACACGAGTTATGCACTTGTTCTTCCGTTCTTGCTGTTCTTAGAGACGATTTTCGTTCTCTCTCTACAACCCATCGTTTGAGATGAGATTTTGAGCAAATACTCACTGGTATATAATTCCTCCACCCCTCCAATTAGATTTTTGATTGGTGGCTTCATTTGTGAGTATTTAGTAGTTCTTGGTGTTGTTCATATGAGGTTGCATGCATGTGTAGAATTTTATTTTCCAACTTTTGATGCAATTTTATGCCTTAGGTAAGTGAGTAGAGTAGTTTGCCCCAACTTACTTTGCATAAATCCTTGTTTTTGTGAATTGTCAAAAAAATTTAGAAATGAGTTTTCTAGGAAAAGCCAAGGGATGGCTTGGGAAGAAGAAGCCCGAGCGCTCCGATCGAGTTACTAGAGCTGCAGCTTCACCCTCAGCTGCTAGGGTGAGCTACAATCAAGATCATGTGCCCCTAGAGTTGTTGGAAAACACGAGTTCAGCACACGCAATGACGTATCCGTGCGATGCTTTCCTCAAAGCTGCAGGAATTCAGGAGGAATTCTAGGGCCTTTGCGCCATTGGAGATTTTGTGATATAATAGGTGTGCCAAACGTTGAACGGACAGGAAAGATGAACTCTCAGCCTTCCGAGTTGAAAACCGTCTTCAACTCTCTCTCTATAGCCAGGAAACGAGGGATATTCATCGTTCGAAGATTTCTAGCATCTTGTTCCCCCACCTCATGTATTTTGCGTATTTTATTGCTAGAGGGGTGTTAGATTGTGACAACACGAGAAGAAGTTCTGTGCCGGATATTGCTATCCTGGCAAATGCCCTCTCGGAGAGGAATGACTATAATGTGGGTGCCTTAATTGCTTGACGCCTTGCTATGAATGGTAACAAGGGAGATTTATTTGGTGGCGTTTACGCCACACTTATCCTAGGGTCTCTTAATGGCACCCCATACCCTGATGATAAGCCTTTTACTTATTTAAGTTTTGATCTTGCTGCTATGAAGAGGCATAAGTTTGTTACCATGACTTCCGAGTTTGGTAACCTCGTTTATATCTTGCGTTTCGGATCTTCCGCGGAACGCAAGATCCGTTTACCTGCACCTATTTTGTTTGATTTTTCTCGCAGGAACAGATGGTCTTTGATGTTGTCCAGTTTGATGAGTTCGTGGTCCAGTACCAGTTTCATAACCCCATGGAGGAGGTTATGCACGAAGAGGAGGAGCACAGTGAGTTTCCACCTTTCCAAGGGGAGACCGTCACGCAGTTTGGTGAAGGGTCTTCCTTTGCTTGGAGCATGGATCCTTCTTCGTGGGAGGATCCGAGGACTTTGGTGTACGCGCCGGAAGCCTCATACGACCCTTGGACTCACCCCCATCACCCCAGAGAAGGAGGCTCCTGGGGGCAGTTGCCGTTACCAACTAAGGCCAAAACCCTAAGCTTGGGGGAGTACGTGCCCTTCTCCCTTTTCCATTGTATTATCCGTTTTATTTTGTTCGCTTTGATCTCTTTGAAGTTTTCCCGTTCTTCTTTGCTCTTTAATTTGCAAAAACAACAAAAAGATTTCTCTTTTCTTTTTCTTTCGTTAACCTTTGAAAAACCCAAAACTATTTCCTTTCTCTCTTTAGTTTGCTTTGTTTTCAGAGTTCAACTCGAGTCCGTGATGGAATTTGATTATATTTCCCACATTCGGTCATGCAAGTGACAAGACAGTAACGACGAAGATCGACGGAAGGGAAGCAACAAGGAAAACCGGCATGAACTCTTCTTGTTTCTACTTTTGTACATATGCCTGTACTTATGATCTAGAGACCAGCTTGTAGCGACATAGTGCTATGTTTACAATGATTTCCGAGTGGTTCATGCTTTCTTTGTGGTAATCTCAAATAACTAGAGTGCATAATGTGCTGTTGAAATTATTTACATGCATTGCATTTTTTATGGTTTGGCATATTGAAGTGGTATTTCCCTTCGGAGAATTCTTGGATTTACTTGGCACATGTTCGCACATGTTTATGACTAAAAAGTCTATCTTTCCTTGATGATCTTTTTATTTCAGAATAGTTATATCACTTTCATGCCCGATTCAATGTTTCTTTGTCGCTCTGCATGATTATGACAATTATTTATCTCTAGTTGGTCGCTTCCCAGTCTTTTGCTAGCCTTCACTCGCACTTAGAGGAATTCTTCTTGTGTATCCAAACTACTTTTCAAACCAGTTATTCCATTTGAGTCCACCATTCCTTCCTATATATGGTATTTACCGGCCATCCCTAACTTAGACTTTCTTGTGCCATCTCGAAATTTATTCAAAAGCTTCCCTTTTGCGACCGTACAAGCTCATGGTGCGGTGACGGAAAATCAGTTTTCCATGCCAAAAATATTTTGACGGAAGTTTTAACTAGTCAAATTTAAAAAAAAGAAAGAGAGTTACACCACCCCCATACTTGATGATGGAATGAAATGGGCCAAATGCTGCTAATGATAGATGGAACGATAAATTTCCTTCCATATTTGAGGCAAATATAAAAAGGCACCATAGACCGTCAAATTATGTATGGATAAGGGAACAAAAGTGTAAGCAAAAAGCATTAATATAGTTGGCATGGGAGATGTTGAGAGACCTTTACCGTTCACCGTTGGCTGGAAAGTTGCACTTCTCAAAAGGAACTTTATCTCTGTTTTCAAAACCAAGAGCTCTGGTACTTGTTTAGTATTTGCTTACAACCACGGGTTTTCAACTTTGCCATAAAAAATCCACGGTTCGAGAGTCTCCCCTTCGTTCTCCAAAGCACCAACTATTGAGAACATAATTGTCATTCTTAGTGTAACATGAATTGTCCCAAAGTACCACATTGTCTTCTGCATGATTGTGATATTGCTTGTTCTGAAATTCTTAGTTCTAGTCTCCTTTAAAACTCCGGAGGAGCTTCTGCATTTATGTTTTGCTTCACTCCTGGAGGCTAGCGAGATACCACTCTAGTATGTTCAAGCTATGTGCATTGTGATCTTGTCTTGATTTTCAGCAGCTTATTATTTACTTAATGGATCACTAATACGTCCCAAATGTATCTATAATTTCTGCTTGCTCCATGCATGTTTTGTGTGATATTTCTATGATCTAGATACACTTTTGATCATATTTGGAATAACTTATTAAATCAGTGCACTTCAGTGCCAGTTCCTGTTTTCTGCTGTTTTCCTATTTCAAGTTTCCCCCATATTAAAAGTGCTCCAAAAATTCGGGAAAAATCAGATAAAAAATAAGCGTGGAAGAACCTTCTGGAAACACCTGGGTGGGGCCAGAGGGCCACCACCAGGGGTCCAGGCGCCCTGGTGGCGCGCCCTAGGGTAGGCCGCGCCAGGTGGCCGCCTTTACACCTGGTGCCCCCCCTGGCTGCTCCCCCTTTGACTATTTATTCTCCGTGATGGGATTCTTCCGAAGATAGAACCCTTTTTCGTGATCTCGCTTCTGTTCCGCCGCCGCAACGCTTCCAAGATCGGGAGCGCCAGCAGACCTCTTCCCGGCACCCTGCCGGAGGGAGGATTGACCTCCGGGAGCCTCTCCTCCACCATGGATGCCTCCCGGATGATACGTGAGTAGTCTACCTTGGACCATGGTTCCATGATCAGTAGCTATGTGATGTTCTCCTCCACTCTTTGTTCTTCATGGATTAGACCTTGTGATCTGCCCTACATGTTCAAGGCACATATGTAATTCTTTCTGTTGTTGCTATGTTGAGTTTGCTGGGATATAATGGATTATGAGACTATGTTCAGTTTGTGATTGAGTAATATATTTGGTTCTTATCTTTTATATTTATGTTCTTGAGTAATTCTTGCATGTTGTCCATTGATGTTTATTGCTTTGGTCAAGTAATTGGTAGTGAATCCAAGAGGGAACGTTATGCTCGATTGTGGGTTCATGCCCCCTGATGACTAGCTTGAATGACAGAAACATGAGTCTATGGGATGTGATGTTGCCAAAAGGGCGAAAACAACGGTGCTTGTAACCGCGGTTGCAAGGATTGTTTACTTTACGCAAAGTTCTTTTAATGCAGTTGTCTGTTGCTTTGGGTTTACACTTTGGGTGGGCTAACAACTTAATACTAGCGAGATGTTTTGGATAGATATCTCTTATGTAGATGCAGTTGGATTTTGGTCTACTTATTTTGGCATACCACCCATGTTTTTGATCCTCTTCCTTTCTTTGTAGCATAGTTTGAATTGCGGTGCGTTTTTAATCCTGACAATTGTCCAGTTGTGATTTTTTTACCTCGCATAGAAGTTTTATCGTCTTTTGGGAGAGAGAAATCACTAGTGAACATCACGGGACCCCGGTCCATATTCTCATCACTGTTTACACGCTCAATTTATTTCCTTCTTTTACTTTCTTTCTGCTATCACTATTATCCTTTATCCCTTGCGTTTGATCCTGTGTAAATAACAAGGACAGAGAGACTGACAACCTCTCTGAACTTCGTTGGGAGCAAAGTTATTTGTGTTGTGTGCAGGTCCAGGTCAAGGAAGGAACTTTTGTCTAAAACGGTGACATTGTTTCCTTGCCACCTACTTCTCATTACCGGAATCCTACGGGAGAGAAACCCTATCCTCTATCGTTGGGGGAGTTGAAGAGTGACGTTGATGAGGGATATTCGATGGCGATAGCAACGGTAGTGGTTGCCACAATCTCACCGCCTTCTTCATCATCCTCATCATCGGAGTAGTATTCTTCTTGTGCCACCAACACCTGTTGAGGCTTCTTCTTCACAAAGTTCTTGTTCAATGGTGACTTGTTCTTGTACATCCGGATGAGCTTGCTACCATGATCTTCTCTGTTCCCATATGGACAATCCGCAACGAAATGACTCACATTGACAAAATTGAAGCAAGTCCTTATTCTTTGGCCCTTTGGCTTGAAGCTACTTGTGTTGGAGTTGAAGTTCTTCTTGTTGCCCCAAAATTTTCTTGAGGCGACAGCCATGTGCTCATTGTAAGCATACTTGGTGTCGTCCGGTCCAACATCCTCTTCATCATCATCTTCCTCCACTTGAACTTCCTTGGCCTTCAAAGCGAGACGACATCTTTTTTTTGAGGTTTTAAGGGACAGTGGGTGTAACCCCACTGGCTTTTGAATTAATTAAATGTAGGGGGCATTACATTATGAGGAGGGGGGACATAGAGAGATATATTTACAAGGGGGTTGGGGGAAGAGATAAGCAAAAGTGAAAAATCAGAGGGAGTTTACAAGTTGAGAGATGAAGGGTTTCAAACCCTCCCTAGCTCTGTGACTAAGCAGGCTAAAATCCGTTATAAACCTGAGGATCCAAGAATCAACAGAGGGAGGGGCCCCTCGGAAGTGTTTATTGTTTCTCTCCTTCCATAAACATAGGTCTCACTCAAAGATCCTTTCCTGCATGGACCAGCTGTAACCTGTTTCCACCCTCAGGCCAGGTAATACCAAGCTTATCCCGACAACATTTACTGAATGAACAGAAGAAGAACAGGTGCTCCACAGTCTCCTCGGGGGGGTTATGACACAGCAGGAAACCATATTCATTGTTTTGTAGGACATCATTCCTCCTTTTCGGCATATTTCTCGTGTTAAGTCTATCAACCAGCAGCAACCAAGCAAACACTCTCCATTTATTTGTGCAGCAAGTTTTCCAGATTCAACAGAAAGCTTCATCCACTATCACACCTTCGAAGGAATGGTGATAGAATCTAGTAGAAGTAAATTCGCCATCCCCCCATATGGTGCACCACTCATCCCTTTCACCAGCTGCTAGCACAACCTTAGCCGCCTCGGTTTGAAGTGTACCAAACTCTTCTTGTGCAAGGGCTGAGAGAGGCCGGTGAAAATTTATAGACAGTTTTGCAGAGGTGATCAAAATCTGAACTGAAACATCTTCAGTCTTCGCAAATGAGAATAGCCGGGGGTATGATATCAAGCACATTGGAAAGCCAAAGGTCTTTCCAAAACAACACTGTGGCGCCATCTCCCACCTTAATCTGTGTCACAGCGCGGTAGACCAGAGATAGTTGAAGGATGTCTCTCCACCAGAACGACCCACACGGGTCCATAGCATGCGGGATTCCCATTGAGTAGTGCGCACACCAAATGAGCTGCACCCAAGACATATCCCACTTTTTGTAAAATTTGTGTAATTTCTTCAGTAGAAGCCCTTGATTCTGTAGACGCAGATCAACTACACCTAGCCCACCCTTCTTTTTGGGGCGACACACCATCTGCCACGCCGCAAGGGGACAAGCTCTGGAGTCAAGATCGGGTGATTTTTCCCACAAACAGTGTCTCCGCAGCTTGTCCAGATGATCAATAATTTTAGGCGGGAGCTTGAGAGAACACATGGCATAGATAGACACAGAGCTGACCACAGAGTTCACTAAGGTTAGTTTGGAGCCATAATCTAGAAGAGAAGCAGCAGACGAAAGTCTCCGTTCAACCGAGGTGATTAGAGGCATGAAATCATTCATAGATGGACGGGTAGTCCCCATCGTAAGGCCCAGGTACGTGAAAGGCATCACGCCAACAGAGCAACCAAGAAAAGCAGCAAGTTCATTTGTACGATCCTGCGGCATGTTGATAGGCACCAAAGTAGACTTTTGGAAGTTGATCCGCAGACCCACAGAGGTGGCGTAATCTTGTGGGATCAATTTAATTTTCAGCACTTGAGACGCATCAGCAGGCATAACCAAGATCGTGTCGTCTGTATACTGTATGACTGGGTAGTCAGACCCCTGGATCGGGATAGGCAAGAGGAGATCGCCACGCGTGTAATGTTTGTTGATCATAGCCTGTAGCAGATTGGCTGCAAGAACGAAGAGGAGTGGCGACAGGGGGTCACCCTGACAGACTCCACTACGACACTTAAACTATCGCTCGGGTGTGTCGTTCAGTAAAAACGCAAAGGAAGCAGTGGAGAATAAGGATTCCATCCACCCCAGCCATCGTTCATTAAAACCCAGGGTTCTCATAATTTCAATTATAGGACTGTGCTCGATCATATCAAAAGCTTTGGCGAAGTCCAACTATAAGATCACAATACTCCTACCCGAGGTCTGACATAGATGAAGGTATTCGAACGCCCACGCCTGGCAGTCCTGGATCAAGCGTCCCCGCAAGAACCCGTACTGATTATGATGGATAATGTTGAGAATCACGAGTTGTAATCGATCGTCTAGAAGCTTTGTGATAAGTTTCAGGCAGCAATTAAGTAGCGTTATTGGCCTGTAATCGCTAGCAGTTTCTGGGGATTGAACTTTGGGTATAAGCGCGATAAACCCTGTATTCAGGCTCTCCAAATTCAGGTTACCTCTATAGAAATCATCACAGAGTTTATAAAAATCAGACTTGATAAGGTGCCAGCAAGATTTCAGGAAACCACCACTAAAGCCATCAAGGACCGGAGCACGATCGGATGGCATTTTTCTTACCACATCATCGATTTCAGTTTCAGTGAAAGGTACAGTCAGTGCATCAAGATCATCCACCCGCTTAATGAAAGATTGCAGATTCAGAATAATGTTGGTAGGATCAGAGGTTCCCAGCCTCTCCTTGTAAGCCTGATACAAAATCGATACTTGCCCACATGATCAGAAATCAAAGAACCGTCAGGCGACCGTAGAGTAGCAATAGAATTCCTTCTAAATCTCTCTATTGCCACTCTATGGAAAATTTTTGTATTACCATCCCCAAACTTAAAGTAGTGGACCGTGCAATGTTTCTTCCAATATATCTTACGAGATTAAAGCAAGGATAGCAAGTGGTTCTTCAGAATCAACCGAAAGTTTCATTCAGGATCAGAGAGAGGACGGGATTCCTCGAGCATGTCAATCTCGGAGAGAACACGATTGGAATTGTTGATGAAGACAGTAAGGCATGAGAGTCCTCTACTCCATTTTTTCAGTTCATATCTCAGGCACTTGAATTTCTTGTAAAGCAACGCAGCAGAGTTAGGGACAAAGTGGTACGCATTCTATGTACGTTGAACAACCTCAAAGAATCCTGGTTGTGAAATCCAAAAGTCTTCAGAACGGAAGATTTTTGCTTTTGGTATCCTAGTTTGGATGCTAACGTAGCAAGGAACGTCATCGGAAACAGGTTTCCCTAGAGGCAGCACAACATTATTCGGGAATTTCACGGCCCAGTTCACAGTCGTAAAGTACCAGTCTAATTGTTCGAGGAGCGGGGCGGATTGCATATTACTCCAGGTAAAGGCACGACCCTTGATGAGTAATTCCACAAGAGATTGTGTTCTGATGAAGTCATTAAAATTTAACATATCAGACGAATTACCACCTCCCCTGTTCCTGTTATCTGGGGCTCGGATATAGTTGAAATCGCCAATTAACAGCCAATCCTCACTCAACGGGATATCCAAATCAAACAGGCAATCAGTAAAGACCATCCTATTTGGGCCAGAACACGGACCATAAACGTTAACTAATGTCCAAACATCGCCAGTCTGAGTGGATGTAAAATGTGCTGCCAGAGAAAAAGATTCAGAAATTACAACATCGCCTAACAAAACTGAACTCATCCAAATGATACAAATCCCACCAGAATTACCCAATGACGAGGGGGTGACCCCACGACTCCTACGGATGAGCCTACCTGGTGTCCATGAAGGCAGAAGGCCCACGAAGATACAACCTCGGCCCACTAGTTGGCACCGACGTAGGAGTCCGCGACTCACAAGGAAGGTGCGAAGACCTGCCGTACGTAGCAAGCTAGGGTTAGGAAATCTTACCTGTAAACGTACATGAACTCCCCGAGACCTAGCCCAGTATATAAGGGCTAGAAGGGACGACGCCAAAGACATCGAATATCACCTGTAACCCTAGCCTTGAGCGCTCTAGCCTTGGCCTCCACTGTAATCGCATCTCCCCCATTAATAATATCGAGCAGGAGAGAGCCTTCCATTTTGCCGACGATCTATCGTCCAACCTGTGCATCTCATGACTAACCCAGGGTCCCTGACCATGGGATTTTCCGGGGTTGATCTCCGTCAATTGGCGCCGTCTGTGGGAACCGCGCAGGTTGGGAACGCGATCTCGGCGGCCTCATCATCATCAGCACTCATCGACTCGGTGGCTCCGGAAAGATCCAACCTGTTCGAGTCCCTCGGATTCACGGCCCACCTCACGGCCCTCAAGCCAGTCTTCACCAATCTACACTCCAGCGTCAATCTGATCTTCGGAGCGTATCAGATCTACATCAACCATTGGGGTACCCTTCGCCTCATCGACGGCAGCCGTGCGCCCACGGCAACACCTGCAGCAACGACCGGAGCAGACGCTCCCGGCACGGCCAACCTATCTGGCGGTCGTAGCTACCCACCCAACTCATGGATCCACGCCACTCACGACCGCTCGAGTGAAGTCCCAGCACGAAGAAGCACGATCACACGCATCAGCAAGGAGACGGCAAGGACACCATCGCAGGTGTTCATGGAAGAAGTTGGCGCATCAACGTCAGGCAACAACGGTTGAGTCGACGACCCGAGCACTCATCAAGACACCCCAACCACCAACAGGGCGGAAGATCCCGGCAACACCAGTCAGATGGTCGTACAGCTAGGAGAACCGGGGACCATACCAAAGAAAGTCCTGGTGGAACAAGGGCCCAACGATCAAAAAAGCAGTCGGCCGCTAAGCAGCAAACAGCAGGCACCCGGCCAAGGCAGCCAGCCATCACGCAGCAGGCAGCAAACCCCGGTTGCATCGGCGGGCGGACCACCGAAAGAAAAAATATACCTGTCTAAGGAATCAATGGCAATGGTAAAGGAAGGAGTCGCCCACGACAGGTTACTACCATCAGATGCCTCAAGAGACGAGCTAAGGGCATACAACAAGCTAGCGGGTGATTTAACCCAGCAGACGAGACAGTGGCGCCTAGCCATGGAGAAGCAAGAAAAAGCGTAACCCGAAAGGAAAAGCAGTCGCAGACAATCTCCCAGAAGTGACTCGCCATGCCACGACTCCCCCATCCGCAACAGATCGAAACTCAACAACCTGCGGAAGACAGAAAGGGCGAGAGTAGTGCGGAAACTGGAAGATGACTTCAGATCAGAGGAGGACGACGACGAAGAGAAGCCCCTCACTCCGGCAGAAGCACTCATAAGCGCCCAAGACTACTTGTCTCGTGCCCAGAAAAGCAGAAAAAGCAAAACGGATCGCTACACTTCCATAGCTTTGCAGATAATGAAGGACGCTATCGACTCCTCGGTACCCATGAAATCCAGCGCAAAGCGGCAGACTCGCGAGCGGACACCAGACAGGGAGACGACGACGACGACAACGACGACAGCAATGACGACAGGCGCATGCGCCCCGACAAGTACAAGAAACACGACAGCGACGACAACAACAGGTGCCGCAGCACTCGGCGAGATGCGCGAGACGACATCACGCAGAACACAGTCAACCGCAGCAGGCGAAGACGTGCAGCACGCGAGGAGTACTCGGATGAAGAGGCTTCCGACGAGGAAATCGAGCCATGTGGAGCACTCTGCTTGACACGTGCCATACGTGAGACGGGTATGCCAAATGGGTTCAAACTGAACTACACGACACTAAAGTATAACGGACTCGAGGAGCCGGAGGCATGGCTCGACGACTACCTAACGGCAGTCAAGTTTCAAAGAGGAACCAACGTCACGGCAATGCAGTACGTGCAGCTCATGCTCGAGACCTCCGCTCGACATTGGCTGAAAAACCTTCGGCGCGGATCCATCAGCTCTTGGAGCCAGTTCCGAGGAGCCTTCATAGAAAACTTCAAATCCACATACAAGCGACCAGCCTCACTCGAGGAGCGGCGGGCATGCAAACAAGGAACAAGGGAGGCCCTGCGAGCATACATCCAGCGATGGACGATACTCAAGAATTCAGCGGAAGACATCTCGGACGAAAGTGCGATCGACGCATTCGGGCGAGGTCTTCAGCGCGTTGAATTCAAGGAGCAGCTCGGACAGATGAAAGTCCGAACACTCGCACGGCTGTTAGAACTAGCCAACAGCTGGGCAGACGGAGAAGACTCCGTTCGTAACGAAACAGAAACACACACTGCACGATGAGAGTACGACTACGACTACAACGGAGATACAGGAGACGACAGAAGAAGAAAGCAACCCAGACGGAACTTCTACAACGACAGAGGACCTGACATGGTCGCCGCCGGTTTCTCGGACGATCGGAACGGCAGGCACCGCGATGACAATAGACCACAGCGATGAGACAACCCAGAAGACGAGCCCCAGACTCAGAGACGAGAATGTAGGACAAGGCAGCCATGCGACGGCACTCGCGCATTCCGCTCCGCCAAAGAACAACTCGACGGACCGTGCTCTATACACGGATTCAGAAACGAGCGAGGAGAGCTCAGATCATCCCACACCCTCAGGAATTGCAGAAGCTTCAACGAGTTGGCCGAGGAGAAAAGCCGCTCCGCGACCGCAACAGCACGACCACTCGCAAGCATAGCAGTTGGATCAGTCGCCCACGATGCGCCACCAGCCCCCCCCTCTGCCAACAAGACAGTTGGCTGTCATCCAGGAACGGCAAAGGACACCAGAAGAATAAAACCAGTACTAAGAAGCCCACGGGAGGATCTACAGGATACAAGAAGGCAGGCCTTCCAACAGGCAGCAGAAACAAGTCACCAGACAAGTCTTCCTAGCAACCTCCGCACACCCGGCCGTCCCTGAGTACCTGCGCGGGTCGGAGACAGAAATCTCCTTCTCCCGGGACAACCACCCGCCAGTCGTTCCCCAGCCAGGGCACGCCCCACTAGTACTCGAAGCCAAAATCGGAAATTACGACATGTCGCGAGTATTCATGGACGGCGGCAGCGGGATCAACATCATGTTCACCCGAACACTCGACGACATGCTCATCCAAAACAACGCACTCAAGTCCTCAGGCACAACCTTCCACGGGATCGTACCAGGAAAAGCAGTCTACCCCCTCGGAAGGATAAGCTTGGAGGTAGTCTTTGGGAACGCGACAAACTTCCGCAGGGAAACACTTGACTTTGAAGTGGTCAACTAGAAGTCGCAATACCACGCAATCCTCGGGCGACCAGCTTTCGCTCGCTTCATGGCCGTACCCCACTACGCCTACCTCAAGCTGAAGATGCCAGGCCCAAACGGGGTCATCACAATCAGTGGCATTTTCGTCAGATCCGACCGCTGCGACAAAGAATTCCACAAGATAGCAGAAGCATTGGTATCCCACCAAGGCAGTAGGACCACGGGACTCGCAGAAGAAGCGCTCCCATAGAAGGAAAGGAACATCGCCCGAAGAAACCCGGCACTGGGAGACAAAGCTACCAGGCCCCTAAAGGCCACTACATCATCGCTCTAAGCAAAAGGGACCTGTCCTCAATAGAGCCCTCCTACTCTCTGTAAAGGACAGCAGGAAAGATATTACATAAATATTTTTCCCCAAAATTTCTTGGCACTCGGGGGCTCGCCGAAGCAGCCACCCCCCGAGGCGTCTTCCGCAATCGCGGCACACTAAAACATGGCACTTGGGGGCTCGCCGAAGCAGCCACCCCCCGAGGCGTCCTCCGCAATCGCAGCACACTCGGGGGCTCACCGAAGCAGCCACCCCCCGAGGCGTCTTCCGCAATCGCGGAACATTAACTTGGCACTCGGGGGCTCGCCGAAGCAGCCACCCCCCGAGGCGTCTTCCGCAATCGCGGAACATTAACTTGGCACTCGGGGGCTCGCCAAATCAGCCACCCCCCGAGGCGTCCTCCGCAATCGCGGCACATTAACTTGGCACTCGGGGGCTTGCCGAAGCAGCCACCCTCCGAGACGTCCTCCGCAACCGCGGCACATCAACTTGGCACTCGGGGCCTCGCCGAAGAAGCCACCCCCCGAGGCGCCCCTCGCAACTACAAATGCAGATGACCCTCCAAGACAGCACATATACAACCAAAAAGAAGCATATACAATGAAGGCAAGCACCTAATCTCTAGGCTCCAACTTCGCCTTAATAAGTGCACCCAGATGGCGGTCGTTCTCTTCGCAAACTCGCCTCACAACCTGGCGCGCATGACTATCTACAGCCACATAGTGCTCATTCATCAGATGATCCCTACCACCTAGAGGACCCGCCACCACCTGAGCAAAATCCACCCCTGGCCAATGACTATGGACCAAGCCCAAAGCAGCTCGGGCTCCAGCACGAATCTGATGATCCATCACTCGACGTAACTCGGCAGGCTAAGAAAATATGCGACAAAACCTCTCAAGGAACGAAGGAACCACCTCCAACGGATAGAACTCAGCATGGATACCGCCCAATACCCGCTGGCAGTAGCTGAGAGCTTCCGGTACCCGCTCAACTCGGCGACGAAGCAAAGCAAATGCTCGAGCACGAGCCCCATATTCCCAAAATAGATTGCTCGCCTGCACACTAGGATCATCAAGCCGGGACATCTCCGACTGAACGGCCCCCTCTTCATCCCGAGTTCGCCCTGCCAGCACTTCGAAAGGCAAACACTACGATCAAGACAGAGACGGCAAAAACCCACCAAGAGGAATCAAGCAACCAAGCAGAGTCAAGACTCACCCCGCAGGAGGTCGGACAACTTCACCACCCACGAAGCAAGGCCCTCAACCACGGACTCGGCACGCTCGCGACGAGTAAGCTGAACGGCCACGGATCCATTCAATCGGACAACATCCCGCTCAGCGTCCTTCAGCCGCAAGCAAACGGACTCGTACTCCACGGACGAAGAACGCCCGGAGTGGCCTACCACAGGATGAACAAAACAAATCAAAAAACAGCAAAAGGAACAACCAAGCAGTCACTCAGATAAAAGTAGCAAAGACCAAACAATCACAACGGAGTCACGAATTACAAACAAAGTTTCAAAGCAGCGCAACACTACTGTGCCTCCCCCTCACCTACGACAGGGGGACCCTAAGCATCTACAACTTGTTGCAGACGATGAGCCAGCCTATCGGCTCGGTCATCCTGCTCACCAGAATAGTGCGGGACGGTCTCAATCAAGGAATCATCAAAGGAAACCCCATGCCCTATAAGGACGACCAGGTCCGTGGAAGAACCACTCACCACGCTCTCCGCCACCAGTTCCACCATATATTTCCCATCCGGGCCGAACGCAGCAACCGGAGCACCCAGGCCATCAGGCACCTTCGTACCCTCCGGCATAAGGTGCTCATGCGCAAGACCCACAAGATTGGAAGACCGGGCGCAGACATCCTCGACCACTGCAACAACATCTGCAACAGCATCAACAACACCTTGGAGAATCCCAGACCCCGACGCGGCAGCCTCCATCGGCTTCGCACTTACAACAGCTGCACTAAGCAAAGAAACGTCATCACGGGAAGACAGTAGAAACAGCAAGGGTGGAATACCAAACTTACACACAAGGGAGCCCGCCAAGGCGCGAAGACGTTTGCCTTCGACTACTTCCACCCGCGCACTCGCGTCCTCAGCCTGGCGAAGGAGAACCAGCTCCTCATGTTGACCATGCAACTCCGCCTCCTTGGAAGCCAAGGCTGCCTTGAGAACGAAAACCGTCTTTTCCGCCTTTTCGGCTTGTTTCTCGGCAGCCTGGCGACGGCCTGCAAGAAAAGACAGTACTCAGAACAAAAGACAAAGCACCCAATAGCTCAGCAGCGCAAAAATAAAACTCACCATCCATAGAAGATAAGGCATCCTGGGCAGAATCATGGGCCCGTTGCCAACGCTCAGCATCAAGAACCAAACGCTCACAATGCTGGAAAACAGGCTGCAAGAACCAGGAAATCAGGTGTTAATTAAATACAAGACTACAAGCAACTGCAAACAGTTACTTCTAGCCTCGGGGGCTACTCCCATCGGGAGCACTGCCGTGCCCCCGATGATAAAACAACACAGACACGAATCATCTTACCAGCTTGGAGGCATGGTCGAAAGCATGGGCTTTGTCTTTAATCACCAGATCAAGACAGCCAAAGTACGGAGGACCAAGTTCAGACGGCCTGGGCTCAGGAGCAGCAGCACCAGGCGCCGCAGAAGAAGGTACACCGGGAAGTACACCCACAGTGAAAACGACAGGAGTCGCCGCCGGTCCAGATTGGCCAGCGGCAGCCGAGAGGTCCTCAAGATGCTTGGCTTCCGCTCCAGAACTCGTCGACTTCAGATCAGTAGCAGCTGCGCTAGTGCACGAAGCAGCCAGCACAGGCGCAGCACTACAAAATAAAGCATTATCAGACGCAAGAACAAGGAACAAGGAACGGGCACAAATCCAGCAGACTCTTACCCAACACGCACAGCACGAGGACGCCCCAGCCTGGCCCTCTTGGGAGGAGGGGCCGGAGCAGCAGCCGAAGGGGAAGGCCTAGCAACAGGAGCAGCAGGAGGGACTTCATCACCTAACGCATCATGATCTTCAGCACCCAAAGGGCGCGAGCGCTTCACACGAAAAGGACTCGAGTCTTCACTCTCTCCAGTCTCCACTAGCACAATCTCAGCATTAACAGCCGGGGCAGCATTATCACCTGCGGAAGCATCAGGATCTTCAAGAATATCGGCATCCTCCGGCTGCGGAAGATTACACGGCACCGGAGCATGACCCTGCAAGGCAAGCAATGTCAACAACAAAACAAAACTATGTACTCGTCCAGGAAAATGAATAAACACAGGCACCAACCGGCGGCGGAGAATGATCAGAAGCATGTGGACGGACAAGATGCATCTCGGAAATGCTCGAGCACTTGGTCACTTGCTGGATACGAGCCAGAAAGGCATCAGGTTCTAGCTCTTCAGGCGTGCATCTCGTCGAGTCACCGAGTCCCTCGTACTGCCACATAGGGCGAGCTCGATGCTGCAACGGCTGAACCCGCCTCCCCACAAAAACAGAGATAAGCTGACCACCAGTCAAGTTATCCTTTAACACGGAAATCCTCTCCAAAAACGGAGTCAGCTCGGACGACTCCACCTCAGTCAAAGAATGTGACCACGAAGGCTGTCTGGCCACCCGCGTACCCGGATTGAAAGAAGCAAGACCAAATTGCTGACCAACAATGAAGCTGTCCTTCAGATAAAACCAGCCTCTTCGCCAGCCACTAACGGAATCGATCTTCTCCAAGTTAAAATATGAGTGTTTATCCCCAATAGAGATACCTACTCGACCCACGGCGTACTCACAGTTCGTCCTTTTTACATTAAAAAGGCATCTCCAAAGTCCCCAATGGGGGTAAATCCCCAGGAAGGCCTCGCAAAGAGTGATGAAACACGCAATGTGCAAAATTCCATTGGGAGTCAGATAATGCAACTGGAGCCGATAGGAATACAGCAAGCTCCGAACGAAAGGATGCAGCGGAAGAGCAAACCCACGGTGGAAGAAAGCCTGGAAGCATACCCGCTCGTCCGCCGCCGGCGATGGAATCGACTCATCACCAGGAAGACGGACATCACCCGCCACCACCATGCCATCAGCAACCAGCGCATCCAGATCTCCAGCCCTGAACGAGGACCGCTCCCACTTGCCGGACATCTTGGCCGACTCGACAGCAGCACGGGGGCGCTTGGACATAGATCACACAGTAGCACGCAGAAGAAAAAAGACAAAATCTCAGGAACACGAAGGAACCAGAGAAAGAAGAGGAAGGTAATGGCTGGGTAAAACATACAATTTACCCAGCCACATGGTATTTAACTCCAAGAGCATCGCAAGACGGGCCACCATGCAACCTTTTTTGCCCAGTAAAACGTGGCACGAACCCATACAGAGGCGAAAAGTATGGACAATCCAACCGGCGCAGTAACAACAACGCCCACTACGCGCGCAAAAAGAGGACCATGATCGCACGACGCGAAAATTTCGGCGCGACATCGCCAAGTCATTTCCCACGACAGACCGCAGCAGTCAAAAAATTGCAGAAGACCACGCCAACGTCATATCACAGCAAGGCGTACTGAGTACGCCATCAAGGCCCCCAGATTCCACCTCTCAGATCTTTTTCCCGATGAAGAAAAAATATCTTACTCCCATCGGGAGAGTACATCATAAGAGTCCCAGGTGCTCCCTCACCTAAAGGTCAGCCGTGTGCTCGAGTGACCACTCGCACTTATGAGAGTCTCGGGTGCTCCCTCAACCCGACGTAAGACAAAACATGCATTCGCCAAAGACCATACGGCGCTAAGAGTCTCAGGTGCTCCCTCACCTCAAGAGCCGAAACGGCATTCGAGTGATTACTCGCGAAAAACCCCCCGCCTGAGCACTCGAAACAAAGCTCCTCGGGTGTATGAGTGAACAGCTCGCTTGATGTTTTGTTCCAAGCGGGTGCAATGCTATAAGGCTTCGCGCCTCAAAAACACACATTCCTAGAACACGATACACTGTGCCCAGATGCCACGCCAGATTAGCGTGTAGGTAAGACCCCGCTGCGAAGTACGGCTGGGCTGGGACTTGCCGAAGAGCGATTTCACTCCCAACATTTCCCATGCGCTGCGCATGATAGAAAAGTCGGGCGGACGCGCCTTAGGCTGTACACATTACTGGCGGCAAATGAACACCGTAAGACCTGAAGCGGCCGGACTTTTGCTCGACACCAGTGTTCCAAGCTCACGTCGAGGGACGTGGGTTTGATTGGGTTACTATGGTATTTTCCTAGTGCAATTCACCAAGGATCGACCCGTCGACTCCTTGGGCCCTTTCAGCTTAGCATCCCTCGAAACAGGTTTTGTCATGGCCACCAGACTGCCAGCGACCCGCGGATGAACCGCGCATACCAATAACCGACGAATGAATGTACTCGAGTCCCTGCGCGACTCTCTGAATCACACAGGCACTCGGGGGCTACTGACGAGGTGGTGACCCCACGACTCCTACGAATGAGCCTACCTGGTGTCCATGAAGGCAGAAGGCCCACGAAGATACAGCCTCGGCCCACTAGTTGGCACCGACGTAGGAGTCCGAGACTCACAAGGAAGGTGCGAAGACCTGCTGTACGGAGCAAGCTAGAGTTAGGAAAGCTTACCTGTAAACGTAGATGAACTCCCCGAGACCTAGCCTAGTATATAAGGGCTAGGAGGGACGACGCCAAAGACATCGAATATCACCTGTAACCCTAGCCTTGAGCGCTTCAGCCTTGGCCTCCACTGTAATCGCATCTCCCCCATTAATAATATCGAGCAGGAGCGAGCCTTCCTGTTTGCCAACGAGCTATCGTCCAACCTGTGCATCTCATGACTAACCCAGGGTCCCTGACCATGGGAATTGACGGGGTTGATCCCCGTCACCCAATGAAGGGAAAAATTCAAACATATAAAATTTACTGGGGCAACAAAGTTTAAAAAACTCTAAATCAAAAGATTCCCGTTTAGTTTCATGAAGACAGACGATTGAACACCCACAACTATTGATCGCGTTACGAACCGCAAGTTGCTTGACTCTAGAATTAATCCCACGGATATTCCAACAGAGTATATTCCAGCATTTATTGTGCGACATAAGGAAAACTACGCATCAGACGTGGGGTGCTCACGCTTGTCCTTAAGCCTGTCAGCACTGAGATCTTCCATGGGGATACCACAAACCTATGAACCAATAAGTTGAATGGTGTGGATAGGTGTGTGCGGAGTAGGTTCGTCAGGGTTCAGCATTGCCACCTTCAGGCCAGAGTTGGGCTCAGTGTTTCTGGAGGTGGATACCATTGAGGGATTCTGGCGTCTCTTGACCTTGGAGAGCACCGGTTTAGAATCTGAAACTGAAGGAGCCTTGAAACCATCATATTTGGTGGAACGAGTACTACGGCGAAGACGTGTGATGTCGACCACTGATTTCTCACTGTCCACCAAGAATTTGAGTTGCTCTCCAATCACTACAGTTCCATTTTGCTGGTTAGGCAGATCCTCAAGTTCCGCATCAAGGTGAGCGGGAGACTGTATATTCAAAGTTTTTTCCTGGGCCCTTTCCAGATGTTGGGCCGACAGAATAGGCCAGGAGAAAACACAGCCAAGTGGGGCATAGATATCCCAAATGTGTTTGGGAACGATCACCGGGAGTTGAAAGCTCAAGCCATCAGTACACAAACACCAACTAGGAGAGGCAAGTTGTCCAAGAACCAAGCACATCAGATCAATAAACGCAAAGAAGATCATCATTGGGTTTTCGGGCAAGTGAGCTCCGGGGGTAGTGATGCCCTGCACCAGATTATCCTCGATGCAGCGGGTGAACTTCAGAGTGTGCATATACCATACCCAGTCGAGAAATTCAGAGGAGATGTACACATTCAGAATAACAGATTATCCAACAGCACGAACAAATTGCAATTGATCAAAGTGATCATTATGATTCCCATTAACCAGATCCTCCGCAGCAGCCGAAATATCAGGAACGTCAGCAACTCCTTGGTTCCAAGCATCCTTAGTCTGCACTTGAGGTGGTGTCCAATCCTTCCTGTCCAAGACAGTCGACTTATTACCAAGTTTGGGACGCCATTCAAAGCGATTAGCAGGAAGGATTCGGCGACTCTGATTTTTGAAATGTTGGGTAGGCTTATTCCTTAAATTTACAGATGCCATATGGGTCGACGAAACTTTAGCCTGCCGAACATAACCTGATTTTATGTTCAAATGACACCCTTTGCTGACATGGCCCAAACGATTACAAGACTTGCAGTACCATCGTGTCGGGCATAAGAGAGAGACATGTCATCGACTGGTGCAAATTGTACAAGCTTCCGTATTGGGCAACGTGTGACAAAAACAAGCTCGAGTAAAATTGTGACAACCATCACAGATGGACGCCTGACACTGATGGACCAAATGTTCCCTGGAATCACATTTAGAGCATCTCTGAAGAGAAAGATATATGGCAACATTGTCAGGAATATCCTTGGTATGCAAAATCATACAGATTTCTAAATCAGAATATCCAGCAAGTCTCCAATCAAGGATACGTTCCAGAATCAGGGGGGCAACATAGTATTCTGAGAAAGCCGCAAATCCTTTCCAATAAAGAGATAATTAATGTGCCCTCCCTGATGGGTGACAGCGCCAAACGTTCCAAATTTGAAAGAATTTGTCCCCTCAAGTAAAGGAACTTCCATTTGAGTGTCACATACCAAAACCGAGCTAGCATCAGGCACATGAACAAAATTCAGAGAATCATCATCGACAGAATGATCAAATAAGCTCTTCAAATTGTTAGAAGGAACACATAGACCAAATTTTTCCAGCTCTTTCTCAGATTCATTAGAAATGGGTGTATCTTTCATTGAACTTAACCATTCAGATTGCACTGCATGACTACTGCGGGATGTAATCTCAGGGATAATTTGATCAGAATGCCAACAATTATCTGAGGCAACAACATCACCACGAAATAGACTAAAATGGCAAACAAATTCCGGCCAAATACAATCTTTCAAACCATAGATAAAGTGCCCAACGCGATTAGAAGCAACTGAAAATATGAATCGACGATTACTGAGTTTGAACACACGAAAACCAGAACTGTAACCACCAATGCAGCCTTGCAAAGCCAATCCAACTGATTCCTCCGTGAGGGAGAAAGCCACCGAAGAGAAAACCACCACCACAAAGAACTCATGGCAGGTGGGGGATGGGGAGAAGTGCACCATTGAGTTGAAGCGTCGACGCACCTGAGCCTCGACCGCCCGGCCGGGGGAGAAATCCCAATGGAGAAGCCCTTCCATGGGTGATCAAGGCGAAATCACCAGAGGTCTCCATGTGAGAGGTCACCATGGGTGAAGGAGGTGGGAGAGGGAGCCATCCCTTCCTGTCGTTGTTGCGTCTTTGGGAGCTTGACTGGCTTCGTCTTCCTTGCGCTGCTCCGAGACGGCATCTTGGTGAGCTCTGTATGCTAGAACTTCCCATCAGAGTCATTTCAAGAAGATCCCCACACTCCTTGGTCGTTTCACACTTACGGACAAGATTCTCTTGTTCTTCCTTCAACCCATTTCCTATCACAAGCAAAGAATGATTATTGATGGAGTTGTCCCGATATTCTCTTGGGGTCATATTGCAGTGGTCATGAGGATGGAAACCCTCTTCGATGATGCGCCACAATTCCTCTGAGGAACCTGTCGTGGAAAAGTCACGGCAGATGTCCTCATGTGAGAACTTAATTATGGGGCCTTTGCTACGAGTGTACGAGGAAGAAGAACATCACCGAGAGAGAAAACACGATTTTATACAGCTTCAGGCCCCGGGAAAAACCGTCCGGTAAAGATCCTACATGTTGTTTGTGGCCAGGTCTTCTTCCTTTTCTCACGGGGAGTCGCCGGCCGGTCGCTGACTCTCTTACAGTTGTATTCAGGCGAAATCCTACTTTCATGTCGAAAGCCTACTCTCATGGCAAAAGCCTACTCTCATGGCGAAATGGGAAGGCTTACATGTAGAGTCCTATTATGATACAAACTAGTCTCGTCTTGTATTACAAGTTGGATATCAATTCGAGTCCTACTCTAAGTCTTGTAATCTTCCAAGTTGAGTTGACTCCTGTAGAGCAGAGTCTCCGTCAGGCCTACTCCTGTAGAGGAGAGTCTCCTGTCTGACCGACTCCTGTTGAGGAGAGTCACCTGTCTGGCCGACTCCTGTCGAGGAGAGTCACCTGTCTGCCGACTCCTGTTTAGGAGAGTTACCTTTTTGCCGACTCCTGTTGAGGAGAGTCACCTGTCTGCCGACTCCTGTTGAGGAGAGTCACCTGTCTGCCGATTCCTATTGACGAGAGTCACCTTTCTGCCGATTCCTGTTGAGGAGAGTCACCTTTCTGCCGACTCATGGAGGTGACTCATGTTAGCGGACTCATGGAGGTGACTCATGTCAGCCGACTCACGGAGGTGACTCATGTCAGCTGAATCATGGAGGTGACTCATGTCAACCGACTTTAGTCTCCAGGACCTGTCTTCTGCCGGGTGTTAGGTGTGAGTAATCCCCCCGACAGTAGCCCCCAAGTTTAGCTTGGACGCAATCTTGGCGTCGGCTTCATCTTTCCTCTGCTTTTTCTTGGTGATGAGATTGTTGTAGAAGAGAACGCTGGGTGCGCGTCCATGGTAAACTTCCAGTATAATGAAAAGTTGGGATAAAGACCGGGTCTAGAGGCCAGACCATTAGGCCGGCTTGCTCCACTAATTCATGTCAATGAAGCTGATACGATTTAATTTTGAGCTCTTCCACGTTTGAGTTCAATGTTGCTTTTTCCTCTTCCGTGTCTTGTCAAAAGGACTCTGGAAAATATATACGGGCAATTTTATGTCCATATCACCTATAGCCCCCAAGCTCCGAGTTTATCATCTCGTGTTGACTTGGAGTTTTTTATATAAATATCCTTGCTGGTGTAGCCCCCAAGTGTCAGGTTGTCTTGCCTGCTGCAACCTAGGACTTGTACTTGAGAAGTTTGCTTCGAAGTAGTGTAGCCCCCAAGTGTCGGGTTGTCTTTCCTGCAGCAACCTGGGACTTACAATTTCTTGCTTGTTTTCTAAAGTCGGCAAGTATTATACCGGCAATTTTTGTTGAAGAAGGCAAATGTTTGCTTGCTGATAGAAACCGATGAATGCGAATTTGCTGAATACGGTAGATATGATATGATGGGTTGTGTTCCCAACTTCCAAATAGAGTGGCCCTTCAAGTGCTGGAAAATGTTTCCTTCAGCAACCCAGAATAATGTGTGCCAACTCCAAGTCGGTATAAGAATCTGGGTGGCGAGAGCCGGTGCGATGAAATTCGACTTATATATTTTATATAGCGAGAGCCAATGCGACAAGTGTCGACTTTAGATATATGGAGAGAGTCGTTTGCAATGGATATCGAGTTATATGTATGGCGAGAGCCAGTGCGACCGAAGTCAACTTTAAGAATGCATAAGATGCAATGATGTTTTGAATGCAAAAAATGGATATGCAAAGGCTAGTTGAAGCCGACTTAGCCCTCATCTTCTCGCGTTGAGAGAGATTATTGGTTCAGTAGTCAAAACATCTCTGTAGAGCCGGCTTTCCAGTAACTAGCGTGCCCGACTCTTAGGACTAAATTCGATAGAAGGTTTTATGTAAACCGTGAAGTTTAGACCAACCGGTTGCGCGTTAGTGAAGGAAGCTCTAAACTGTACAGGCCGGTCGGCGTGGCCAAGTCATGTGTATGTCAGGATATCTTTGGTTTTTAAGAGTCGATGGGAGCCATCAAACCCCCCTTTTCACCCTTATCAAAACAAACACATGTGAAATTTTTACATGTATATGGCGGATTTTTCCAGTAGGAGTCGAGGAGTGTCATCAGGCCCCCCCCCCCTCTTTCACCTTATCAAAGCAATATACATGCTCAAAGTCGGTACAGGGTTGATCAAGCCCCCAGGTCTCTAAGAATTATGTGATTTATGATGCAATATGTAATGCGATGTAATATGATGCAATATGTATGAAAGATTATGCAATATTATGCATGTATGATGCAATATGTAAGGTGATTTTATACATAAATGTGGTGATAGCCGGTTGCGATCGAGGATCGACTTTATGGCGAGTGCCAGTTGCGATCGAGGATCGACTTTACGGTGAGAGCCAGTGTTTTGTAATGATCCTGGATCCATAAACGAGCCAGAATTAATTTTTCCAACGAACCAGAATCTGAGAGCCGGGATTTTATCATCGAAATCATTGGACCAAAACTTGTGATGGTCAATTAT
Source organism: Bromus sterilis (assembly GCA_950022295.1). Classification (NCBI taxonomy): domain Eukaryota; kingdom Viridiplantae; phylum Streptophyta; class Magnoliopsida; order Poales; family Poaceae; genus Bromus; species Bromus sterilis. The sequence continues at coordinate 108,301,013 of OX465596.1, read as the reverse complement.
GATCCATCGTTGAAACATAATATATATCAATCTCCGATGGATCCTATAGGAGGTGTAGCCCCCAAGTCTTGAGTCGACTCGAGGAGTTGGCTAGGGACTCCATGTATGTGGCTCGATAAAGAAAGAAGCATTGATCTGATGATGTACAGAAAACCCGGAGAACCATAGAAAGCAACCGTGGTGAGGTTGTGTTTGATCTTCATAGGAGTCGGCAATTGATAGTCCAACCAATATGTCCAGCCGGTGATAGCGACGGCCAAATGTTGTAATCTGACACATATGTATGTGATAATTTTGTTCAAACGGTAGTTGTTCCAATGTCCGGAGTGCAAACCGGTGATAGGTTGAGCTAAATTTTTGGTTGGGTTTGACGACCTTGCGTAGATCTAGAAACACGTTTTAGTGCGGAAGTAGGTCACGAAGATCTACCCGTTGGAATTTTCTGAATTTTATTGTGGTAGTAAAGAAATATATACCGCAGATTTCCACCGGAGGGATCTTCGAATTGATGTACGAGTAGACCTTGGGAATCGTTTTTCTGAAGTCGTGCAGAGTTCCGCCAGATTTCGATAGCGCTTCAGTGTAGGAGTCGGCCAGGGAGATCCAACCGTCGGAATTGGCTGAAATTTTAACAGCTTGGAACCAACAGAATTACCAATCTTTAAATTGAAGGGATCTTCAATATGAGTTTCGAGTCTCCTCCTGGAGTGTCCGCAATGCAGCTGTTTTTTCTGTCCTGCAAGCTGCGCGCGAGGGTCAATGTTGAGCTCGAGTTTCGAGTCATGCGCTTGAATGTTTTCTTGTTTTCTCTATGAGCTTGATGTAAATCTTGATGTATATGTTGAAGCAATCGAGGTTGCAATGCACCCGGGTCGGATCAAGTCCTGCCAGAGTCGGCGGATCATTGACTTGTTGATGTAGATATGTTCATGCCGGTTCATCTTTGTCCGGACGATCATGAGTTTCTCGATCCCTATGAGGATTTATTCGAAGATGACAACACCCTTGTGCGTAGGCCCTATGGTGGGCGCCAACTGTCGTGGAAAGGTCGAGGCATATGTCCTCATGTGAGAACTAAATTATGGGGCCTTTGCTACGAGTGTACGAGGAAGAAGAACATCAAAGAGAGATAAAACACGATTTATACAGCTTCAGGCCCCGGGAAACTTCGTCTGGTAAAAACTCTACATGTTGTTTGTGGGCAGGTCTTATTCCTTTGCTCATGGGGAGTCGCCAACGTGTCGCCGACTCTCTTACAGTTGTATTCAGGCGAAAGCCTACTTTCATGTCAAAAGCCTACTCTCATGGCGAAAGCCTACTCTCATAGTGAAAGCCTACTCTCATGGTGAAAGCCTACTCTTATGGCGAAAAGCCTACTCTCATGGCGAAAGCCGACTCTCATGGAGAAAGCCTACTCTTATGGCAAAAAGCCTAATCTCATGTCGAAAGCCTACTCTGGTGGACTTGTCCTCTATGGGCGCCCTACCCCTCCTTATATAGGTGGAAGGGGAGGCTTACATGTAGAGTGCTATTATGATACAAACTAGTCTCGTCTTGTATGACAAGTCGGATATCAATCTGAGTCCTACTCTAAGTCTTGTAATCTTCCAAGTTGAGTTGACTCCTGTAGAGGAGAGTCTCCGTCATGCCTACTCCTGTAGAGGAGAGTCTCCTGTCTGACCGACTCATGTTGAAGAGAGTCACCTGTCTGGCCGACTCCTGTCGAGGAGAATGACCTGTGTGTCGACTCCTGTTGAGGAGAGTCACCTGTCTGCCGACTCCTGTTGAGGAGAGTCACATGTCTACCGACGCCTATTGAGGAGAGTCACTTGTCTACCGACTCCTGTTGAGGAGAGTCACCTGTCTGCAGACTCATGGAGGTGACTCATGTCAGCCGACTCATGGAGGTGACTCATGTCAGCCGACTCACGGAGGTGACTCATGTCAGCTGACTCATGGAGGTGACTCATGTCAGCCGACTTTATTCTCCAGGACCTGTCTTCTGCCGTGTCTTAGCTGTGAGTAATCCCCCAGACAGAACCCTTCAAGTATATTTTGATGCGATAAGCCCAAACAGGATAAGCTTCTTTGTTAAGAATGGGAGGAGGACCTGCATGCGCGAAATGAGGCTCGCAAGGAGGTAAAGAGTTATAGCTAACGGGGGGAGCAACCGCGGAATGAGCACCCAATCCATTCCCCTGAAGAGGAATGGAACGGTTGTCATTCCTACCATCATCACGAGATTGGGAGGTGACATCTCCTCCACCCAACTTCGTAATGTTGGGGTGATGGTGGGGTTGTCCGCACTGGGTATCATTGACATGAGATCACTAAGCATATTAGTAACTTGATTCATGTGAGCCTTCATGGCGGACATGCCTTCTTTCTACTCATGTCGAGAGATAGATGACGAGTCATCCTTCGCGAATGTGTTCGTGAAGCGCTCGATACTTGGAACCTTTCCCAAGGAGTGAGGATTCGAAGTATCCCCTAGTAAATCAACCTCTCACTACTAGGGAAATAGCTATACATGGAAAGCTTATTAGTGGCGCATTTTATATGTAATGCGCCACTATGTTGTAAGGGGTGGCGCACTGGTAAAAAATGCGCCACCCATAATCTCTTATAGGTGGCGCATTTTCCAAAATGCGCCACCCCTAAGAGTGGGCCAGCCCTGGATCCTCTTATACGTGGCGCATTTGGAGAAATGCGCCACCCCTAAGAACCTTATAGGTGGCGCATTTTGGAAATGCGCCACCCCTAAGAGCTTAGGGGTGGCGCATTCTGGAAATGCGCCACCCCTACAGAATTATTAGTGGCACATCCAAAATGTGCCACCCATAAGCTCTTAGGGGTGGCGCATTTCCCATATGCGCCACTAATGAGCTCTTAGGACAAATCGGGAAGTTAAAAAAGTTGAAAATTTTAGATACTAACATTAAAAAATTTAAAAAAAATAAAAATAATTTTTTTCAAAGAAAAATCAATTTTTTTTAAAAAGTTCAAAATATACTAATGGTCCCATCGAGAAAGTTTCAAAAAAATGTTGAAAATTTTAGCACACCCATGAATATTAACAAGGTCCTAGACATCAACATGGTTTAATAGGATTTATATGTTAGATATATCAATAAGTGCCTGCTAGGTGAGCTGGAGTGGGAGTTGAATAGAACCAAGAAGTTAAGCGTGCTGGGGCTGGAGTAGTGCTAGGATGGGTGACCCTTGGGGAAGTTTGACCACGGAGGTTAGTTTGACCTGAGATTAAGCATAGTGACCGGGCATTAAGCATACTAACCTGAGATTAAGAAAAATTAAAATAAAAAAATTGTTTTCCTGATCCAGATTCAAAATTCAAAATTTAAAAAAATTAATAGTGGCGCATTTTCAGAATGCGCCACCCCTAAGAGCTTATAGGTGGCGCATTCTGAGATGCGCCACGCCTAAGGGTCTTAGGGGTGGCGCATCCAGAATGCGCCACCTATAATCCCTTATTAGTGGCTTGTAGTTAGTGGCGCATCCATAATGCGCCACTAAACAGAAAAAAGGGACGCCACTAAAAGGGCATTCCATAGTAGTGTCTTCCGTTCTATCCCCTTGCGACATCCTCTTAAGGCGGTAAATCCATTAATAAGAGACGAGGCTCTGATACCAAATGAAAGGATCGGAATGTCGACTAGAGAGGGGGTGAATAGGCGACTATCAATTTTTAAGCTTTTCTTAACAAATTGAGGCTCAACAAGAAATGTAGGTTGTCTAGATATGCAACTAGGTGAACAACCTATATGACAACTAGAGCAACAATAAGAGAGAAAACAATAGAAAAGAAAAGAGAGATAACTTGCACAAAGTAAAGGTCAATGGAACACGGGAGACAAGGATGTGTTTCCGTTGTTCCTTGTCTTTCGAGAAGTACGTCTCCATTTGGAGAGGGTGTGGATCACAATGCTCACACGAAGACCAACGAGGGCCACCCTATTCTTCTCAGGCTTTCACCAATGCAAGATGTCGTGAATCCACTAACAGTGCCTTGAAGGTGCACATGAAACCTTCACACAAGGATGGGGCGGATCCCACGTACACCACGAAGCTTCACCATAATGTATTCTGGCTCCGAGGTGGCCTCAAGATCTTGATGGCTCAAAACCACAAGAGCAGCAAGATCCACTACAAAATGGATGGGCAACAAAATTCCCTTTTAATGAAATTATAGAGCTAGGTCTCCTCCCTCAATCCCTAGCTACACAACAAGTTTGAGTGGCTAGAAATGGAGATCAGAGTCGATGAAGCTTTAGGGCGTCAATGGAGAGAGAGAGAGAGTAGCAAGAGGTAGGTGGCAAGGAGTAAGAAGACCTCCTTTATACCTCCCTCTAAATCCAACCGTTATGCTCAAAATAACACATGCTGGTACAACCGGCCTGCCAACCCGGTACAACCGGTCTCCCACAGGCGAGGCGCTCTTCTTCCCAAACCCTAGCTAGTGGTCGGGTGGGTAGAGCGGTACAACCGCTCCTACCCCGGTAGTACAAGATTTACCGGTACAACCCGGGGTCCATCGCCCCACTACCGGCCCAGGTCAGAGAGAAATCTGGCAACGCCCGGTGGAACGGCTGGTGGGCAGGCCGGTACAACCGTGCCCCCAAACCCTAGCCCACAACCGAGGGAGAGCGGTACAACCGCTCCTGGCATCGGTTGTACCGGATTTACCGGTACAACCGGAACACCATCGCCTAGCTACCGGCCATGATCAAAGAGGCCTCCCCTCCATCCCGGTGGAGGCACTGGTACAGGGCCGATAGTACCGGCCGCTAACAAGGGCGGTACAACCGGCCTTGGAGACCGGTACAACCGGCCAGGTGGTGTCCTGGCTGAAAAATCTCCTTTATCACTTTGCGAGGACCAGTCTTGGTCCCACAACTTTGTGTCCTGTAAGAATACCTGAAAAGCTCCTGGCACAGTTAGATCTATAATCATGTATTGTTATCAACACCAAAACCAAAGGATGGGAAATTTCCTATCAAACAGAATATAAAAGGAGAACCAAATATATAACTCATCACAATCTGAACATAATCTCATAATCCATCAGATCCCAGCAAACACAGCATAGCAATAGCAGGAAAATTACATAGATGCCTTTCTCACGTACGACAGCTCACAAGGGCTAAGAATTGAAGCACGAGATTAGAGAGAAGACATCACATAGCTACAGGTCATGGACCCATGGTCCATGGGGGACTACTCATGTCACATCCAGGAAGCTGTGACGCCCCCAAAATCAGACCGAGTACAGTAATCATACACGCAAGGTACACGATCGAGATTAGGTACTCATGATGAGATATCGCAACACAAAGGGCTGGCCAGGGGCTACGAGGGCTCGAATACAACAGCTCGAGAACACAAAGTCAGCGGAAGCAAAAGTATCTGAGTACAGTCACACAAATACAAGGATGCCTTAAGAAGGCCAGCACAAAACAGCAACGATCGAAAAGGCGAGGCCTCTTGCCTGGGAACCTCCAAACTACTCCTGGTCAACGGGGAACTCGACATCGTAGTAGTCGCTGATACGTCCCAAACGTATCTATAATTTCTGCTTTCTCCATGCATGTTTTGTGTGACTTTTCCATGTTTTGCTTGAACTTTCATAACCTTTTGAACATATTTGGACTAATCTATTAACCCATTGCACCCAACTGCCAGTTGCTGTTTTCTGCTGTTTTTGTATTTCAGGTTTTCCGGCCATTAAAAGTGCTCCAAAAAATCCAGGAAAATCAGATAAAAAATCAGCGTCGCGGAAGCTTCCGGAAACACCAAAGCAGCGAAGGGGGGCCACCACCAGGGAGCCAGGAGGGTCCCTGGCACGGCCCCACCCTAGGCCGCGCCAGGAGGCCTCCTGGATGCCTGGTGGGTCCCCTCGACGCCCCCCTTCGCCTATATTTACCCCCCGTTACAGAAACGCTCAGGACGAACTCCTTTTTCGCGATCTCGCCTCTGTTCCGCCGCCGCCGCCGTTTCAAGATCGGGGCTGCTTGGAGATGCTGCTCTGGCACCCTGCCGGGAGAAGCTACCCCCTCCGAGAGACAATCCATAGCCATGGACGCCTCCCGTATGTACCGTCAGTAGTTCCCCTTGGACCATGGGTCCGTGACCAGTAGCTATGTGATCTATCTCTCCCTCTTTTGTGCTTCCACTTTCGAGTCCTCGTGAGCTGCCTCACATGATCGAGGCATCTATGTAATTTCTGCTGTTGCTATGCTGATTTTGTTGGGATCTGATGGATTATGAGACTATGTTCAGATTGTGATGAGTAATATATTTGGTTCTTCTCTTTTATATTTTGTTCTTGAGTAAATTCTTGCATGTTCTCCGTTGCGATATTTGCTTTGGCCAAGTATTTTATTTGCAACTCCAAGAGAGAGTGTTATGCTCGATTGTGGGTTCATCCCCTCGATGTCTAGCTTGAGTGACAGAAACATGGGACTAGGGGATGTGCTATTGCCACCAGGGATAAAACAACGGTTCTTGTACTTGTGGGTGCAAGGATTGTTTACTTTACGCAAAGTTCTTTTAATGCAGTTGTCTGTTGCTTTGAGTTTACACTTTGGGTGGGATTCGCAACTTAATACCAGCGAGATGTTCTGGATAGATATCTCAAGGTGGATGATTCGTAGTAGATGCAGATGGATTTCGGTCTACTTACCTTGGCGTACTGCCCATTGCTTTTGAGCCCTTCCTTTCTTTGCAGCATAGTTAGCATTGCGGTGCCTTCATAATCCTGTCAATTGCCCAACTGTGATTTGTTTACCTCGCTAGCATTTTTATCGTCTTTTGGGAGAGAGGCATCACTAGTGAAAATCACGGGACCCCGGTCCATCTTCACATTATTGTTCACACTACAAATTTACTTTCAGTATTTACTTTTCCGTTGCTATCACTATCATTATTATCTCTTGCGTTAATCCTTCGTAAACAGCAAGGCCGGAGGAATTGACAACTCCTCTGAACTCGTTGGGAGCAAAGTTATTTGTATCTGTGTGCAGGTCCAGGTGAAGTTAGCAACCTAGGTTGTGAACGGCGCCATTGTTCACTTTACCACCTACTTGTATCTCTTGAGTCCTACTAGAGACAATCTAAACCTTAGCATCTTCGCTAAGGGAAACTTGCCGTTATTCTACATCAAACCTTCCACTTGGGGTAACCAACGAGGGGCGAGAAGCCATCAAGAAAATTTCTGGCGCCGTTGCCGGGGACTCAAGTCTACAAGATAGGGGAGTTGCACACTATCTTTTACCTTTGCTTTTTAGTCTTGTTAGTTTACCTTTCAGTTTTTACTTTTGTGTCCTTAATCAAAAATACCAAAAGTACCTGTTACCCTTGTTGTGTGGTTAGTATGTTAGGAGTTGGTACTATGAGGGAATCCGAAGTCTTGGATTTCCATCAAAGGAACGGGGAGAATATGAAGAAGGCATGGGATAGAATTTCTGAAGCACATAAGGGAAATATGCCTTGGTTACCTATAAGAATTGTGCTTAGAAATTTTTACTTTGGACCTTCTAAGTGGTGTAAGCACTCTCTTGATCTTATAGCTGAAGGAGACTTTTTAGAGTGTGATGAAGCTAGAGCTCTTGAAATTATACATGGTTTATCTGGTTATTTTGTTTATGATGGTCTTAACACTGTTGTGGACAGAATTTCTACTATTGAGAAGAGACTTGATATTCTAGACTTAAAAGAAGTAGAGAAGTTAAATCCCCCTAGAGAGGAGATTTTGGAAATAGAAAATGACTGGGAGCCTTTTGTTAGGGTTGTTATCTCTAATCAAAACTTCCTTGCTTTTTGTGACATTGGATCTACAGTTTCTATAATGCCAAGCTTTATTTATGATTCTTTGTACCTTGCAAGCATGGACAAATTTCCATCTTTCCATGAACATTCTAATGGTGATATTTTTGAGATCCAGGGAAGATTAAAAGACGTCCAGGTCATGTTTCTTAAAAGGAGTGTAGAGATTGACTTTGCCATCATGAAGGCCAACAAAGGAAATATAGTGCTCGGAAGGGACTTCCTCCGAGCCATGAAAGGCTTCATTGATATAGGTAAAGGACAAATACGTTTGCGTGGTAAGGCAAAAGGTACGTACCTCTTACCTCGTAAGAACAAGGATGAGCTTATTGAAAACCCTTTTGAAATCCTTGGTGAACCTTCCGATGATTTTGGAGAACTTTGATCTTCTACTTTAAGCCTAGCTAATGGCTCTAAAGAAGCGCTTTCGGGAGGCATCCCGCAATGAATTTAGGTTTTTATTTTTGCTTTTGTTCTGTTCTTAGTGGTCTTGATGATTGTTACTACTGTAGCAAAATCATTGTATCTTTATTTTTCAAGATTTGTGCCAAGTTTAGCCTCATATGGCAAGGGAAGTAAAAGTTGTGACATGCTGTCCAGGAAACAGATTCTGTCCTCGTGACTAGAAAAATTACAGAAAAATCCCAGTTCATCTTTTTGAGCTGAAATATTTACACAGCGTGCTCTATACAATTAAGAAACTTCCGTATGTTCTGAATTTTTTTATTTGAGTTGCAGAAGTACCCCTAAAAAATTCATTTCTATCTGCTGTTCTGTTTTTCACAGATTCTGCCATGTTTTGTCTCTCCGTACTTTTGCAAACCTTAAGCTTTCTTTTTCTTTGCAATTTTTTTTGGAAATCTTGAGAAACAGTAACTCTTACTGGAAATCCTTATTTGCAGTAGGGGAAAAAATATTTTATTAGGGTACTAACCTCTCTAATCAGTCTATAATGTGTTATGTATGAAGGGAGTTTTCAAGTGCGCGATGGAAGATGATGAAAGAAGATTCGGGAGTGTCAAGCGCTCAAGCTTGGGGATGCCACCATGCATCCCCAACAAATATTCAAGGAGACTCAAGCTTCTAAGCTTGGGGATGCCCCGTGCATCCCCTTCTCCATCAACAATCATTAGTTTGTCCCTCGTTGCATTATATTTTTATCACTTCATGGGTTATGTGCTTTTCTTGGAGCGTCTCGCTCTTAGGTTTTGTTTCATTTTTAGTTTTCTTTAGCTTTGTTTGCTGTGGTAACAAGTTAGATCCCAGCTTACTTACTCTTTTGTGTGGGAGAGATTCACACTCCGCTTGAACTAGAACTCCTCATAGGATTTGCATGCTTATTCTTTTATCTGTCAGATGTTCTTTTTCTTTTCTTAGCTGATGTTATGTTTAGTTGTAGTGCTTTAGTTTTTTTTCTAGAGCTTTTCTTTTGTCTTAGGTTGAACTTTCTATAGGTTGCATGTTTGATCTTGTTAGAGAGATTGCCTGTTGCACTGAGTGTTGTGTCTTGACTGAAAGTAGGTAGTTAAAGTTGTTGTTCTCTTTGTAGTAGTAACTTGCAATAGTTTTGAGGTATTGACTAGAGTAATGTTCGAACCTATGGTATCAAGAGCTCTTTCCTATTAGTGATAGATGTCGTATTTTGCGCAATCCGTGTGTTTTTCGAAAACCAAAAAAACCATGTTGAGAACTCTAGCTACTAGATGGATCACTAACCTCTGGAGGGTTCGAATATTAGAGTACACTCACGTACCATGAGTCGAGGATGCGCAAGGATAACCAAACCCCCATACACTCCTCCTCGGGGTACCTGTCTCTTTGTCAACCTCCTGATTAGATTGGTAGTTACCAATAATAAGTGCATGAGTTCTTCGGACTAATGTGAGTATTCGAAAGTTGACACTTCCACCCACCTATACTTTTTCTAGCCTCTTCGGTACCGTACATTCACCTTTCTCACCTCGAGAGTTGGCGCATACTTCGCCGGTGCATCCAATACCTTGGCACGATACGCTCTGTCATCATAAGACTCCTTATATCTTTCCTCAAAACATCCACCATACCTACCTACAAGGCATTTCCATAGCCTTTCCGAGATACATTGCCATGAAACATCCACCTTCTCATGACTTGATCTTCATGTCATACATGCTAATTGCTTGATCGATGAGCCGCATGCTAGTTGGGCCTTGCCCTAAACATTGCTACATGATGCGCTAGTGCCAGAACCCCAACTAGGGTAAGTGCTAGGATTTGAGTTCCCTTTGCATCATGTGAAAAATTCAAAGAGAAAAAAAAATGGGGAAAAGGAAAGCCCTGAGAAATTAAATCAAATGGCCAGATAAAAATCTTTTTCCAAAAATCTTTTGAACATTTGAAAAATTCCTATAAATGATGGTGATCATTTTAAAAGTGGTTTGGGTTCATTCCCATGCTCATGGAATTTTCTAAATTTCAAACAATGCCTTGGAAAATTAAAATAACCCCTATTTGAATCGAGATTCAACTTTATTGAATTTCAAAAATGCTCAAATTGTATAAGTGGTTTGCTACTGACCACCTAGGGTTTTTAAAATTATTTGGGCATTTTATAAAATTGCCTAGCTATTTATTTCTAGGCAAAACAAAATAACAGAAAAACAAAACAGAAGAAAAATAGGAAAAGGAAAGAGAGCCCACCCCACCCACTTACCTGGCCCAGCCTGACCAGAAGCTGGCCCAGGCCCACCCACGGCGCCCTTGTCTTCTTCTCGAGGCAGCCAGACAGCTGCGTGCCCGGCATGCCCGTGGCCATGGCCACCCCCTGCTTGGACAGCGCAGAGGGCCTCCCCTCCTCATCTCCTCGCCTGGAGAAGGCCCTGGAAGCCTCCTCCATTCCTTCCCCCCTCCTCGAGCTCACTCTCCCTCTCTCCTCGCGTCGGATTTCTCCATGGCAGAAAGCTAGGTCTCGCCGCCAACGAGTGTTCGCGTGGCCACCGTGCTCCTGCAGCCGCATATTCATGTCCATCGTCCCCGCAGCAACCGTCTCCGTCGAAGAGCGCATTCAATTGAGCCCGAGGACGCCCTGAGCCATCGCTAACTTCACCGCTTCCCGCCGACCGCCGTGGAAAATCTCCATCGAATTCGCCGCCGTCCCAGCGCCTTCGGCCTCCTCTCCAACCTCTTCGTCCTCCCCACGCTCCGGTGAGAATTTTACCCCATCTCCCGGTCTCCTCCGTGCACCGCAGCGCGATTTCATCTTCAACCGACGCCGGCTGTCGCCATTGACGACATTGCTGTCGCTCCCGTGCTCCTGTCGACCCCCTGCGTGCTCTGCTAGACGCGGGCGAGCACGGGCTACGCCCCAGTGCTCCCTTTTCTCCCCCCCCCCCCCGGTGGCCTCTAGCTCATTTCGGCGGTGCTCCGGCGAGAACAGGAGTCGCCGGCGACGTCCGCCATTAAGCCCCCCCTAAACCTAAGCTAATCACCCAATAACCCACCCCTCACCCACTGACAGTGGGCCCCAAACCCCCTAACCCCCTTGTTAGTCCAAACAGAGAGGGATTAACCCCCTCTTCCACTGATAAAGTGACCCCACCCGTCAGAGCCCCCATGACGTCAGCCATGCGTCATGCTGACGCAGTAATCAGTTTTTGTTTTAAAAAGAATTAAAATAAATCAGAAAAATCCAGAAAATAGCCAAAACTTCAATAGGTCATAGAAAATTCATATGAACTCCAAATTAGACAAATAATATATGAAAAATGATCAGCAGAAAATTCTCTATCCAAATATGCAACTTTCAACCATGTTTGAGTTGATTTTAAAATGGGACCAGTAACTTTTGCTATTTGGCTTAATTGGAATTAATTCAAATTTATTCCAAATGCAATTCTAATTTGAACCAATGCAATGCACATATGATCACTTGTGCTTCAGAAGCATATTACACACATGATCACATGGTTTATAAAGAACAAACAATGGCATTTGCAACTTGGATAAATTAAACAACATATGGAGTATGAATTTGCATTTCAAATGCAATACACTTCATTTAAATCAAATATGTCATAAACAATACCTTTCACATCGTGTGACAACATAAACATGTGCGTGTGCATTCTATTACATTTTGCCTCCCCCCTCTTGTTGATGAGTGTGCCGGTAAAATTTCCTCTGAGACGGTGATCACCCCCGACGAAGAAGAAGATCGGTAAACCCCGCGTATCGTCAGCAAGGCAAGCAAACCACATTGGTCATATCTATAAAATCCCAATTCCCTCTCAGTCTCGCTTATGCATGTTTAGGAGATCACCGAGACACGTTCTTTCGCATAGTTGAACCCATTCTGATGCATGACCTATCATTTTGTCAACGTATTAAGCAAACCACAATCCTAGCAGATATAGGAGTTGAATGATGAACATGTGGCCCCTGCAACTGTTACTGCTTTTTGCTGCTTAGTGATACAATGAGGATGTTATGATTGTGAGTTGGGATGGAATGAACACAGTGATGCTGGTGTTAACGTGTTGGTGAATCCACTCTAAGCAAAGGTGAACGATGAGAGGTTGTGTAGGAGTAGACAGTGGGTTGTCTCGTTGAACACTGCCCTAGGCCCCGAGTTCCTGTTTTGTGATCCAAGACAAAGAGTATGACCACATGTAGGCTTTTATGGAAACCCCGTTTGGCCTCTTTACGTACCCGATCCGGTCTAGGAGTCACAATATATTCGGTCTTTTCATTTGGCATGTGCATAGAAAAGAATTAAGAAAAGGTTGCATCATATAGATATGTGGGTGGACTTGTGAGGCAGTGAAACCATCTGGCAGAGGTGGCGTCTCGGTCCCTTACATTATCTGAGTCCGTTTCGTGGAACCGGCCGGAATCTCGAGCGGTGCCAAACTCAGGTAGTCGACTCCTGGATTAGAGAAGGTGGTGTGAGGTTAGTGCCTTGGTTTCATCCACGTTCGACACCCGCTTGAAGGGTGACGAGAACGAGGCGATAAGTGTTGACACGCGTGTGAAGATATACACCCCTGCAGGGTGAATGAACTATTCGAATAGCCGTGTCCGCGGTTATGGACTACTTGGAGACCTCTACTTGATCATAGACAACTTGAATGGATACTTATAAAATCCGCAAGATAAGCGTGAGTGCTATGGTGGGTTTCCTCGTGGGGAAGTCGAGGAAGTAACCATAGTGGTGTATTGTTTGGAGACTTGTAGTGGACTCGTGTACGCTTCTTACCTCAAGTCTGGTACTCGTAGTTCAGGACTAGCCAAGTCAAAGCTGGCACTTCTGCATGATGAAACCCCACCTCCCTTTACCTTGATACCTGAGCATGAGTAGTGTAGTTCTGATGTAAGTCTTGCTGAGTACGACTTTGTACTCACGTTTGCTTATTCTATGTTTTAGATGGAAACCCAGACCCCGATGGAGTCACCGACTGAAGCTCGACGTTGACCTTGGTAGTATAGTTCCAGACAGCGGTCTGGTCCCTCGTGGATGGGCATGTATGTTTACAAGGCTTCTCTAAGCCATTTGTTAAACTTGTCTGTACTCAGATCTAATTTGCTTCCGTTGTATGATCTAATGTTGATCACAGACATGTGATCTTTGTATGCTCTATGTATATATCAATAAAGAAGACTTCGTAGAGTTATGTGATGATACCTGCTGTTCATACTAGGCATGTGTGCTGCGTGTATGTTTATAACATGCATGTCTTAGTATGGGTTTTCGAGACTTAGTTGTGATCTGGCTGGCAGTCTTTTATACACCAAGTGGCCCTTAGATGTGCGCAGCTTGGGGCATCGCGATGCGATTGTTCGTGACTCTGTCACGTGCAAACTTTGTTGTAAGATCGAGCCCGCCCTAGACCCCGACTAAGTGATCGGGCTGGAGTAAGTTTATGTAAGAGTTAGGATTCAATCGATAACATGGTTGAGGCGACTTGTCTATGAATATGGGATTCACCACCCATAAACATTTAGACTTGTGAGCGGACGTTGAGGACCCATCTCAGTTGATCATCCGGCCTGAATGGGATGCCCCTCACGTTCGATGCTTACCGAGAACGTTCTGTGCTTGGCCTTGTCTGCTTAGACAAGTGGGTACGGTTCTCGGCTCTCCATGTGATTGCATCGTGACTGGAATTACATACGCATATTCTGGGTCCCGACAGACTTGATATCAGAGCAGGACTGTCTGTAGGATTATCAAACCCTTGGTCGAAGTCGAGTCTAGCATTCTATAGTTATATAGTTACTCTGGGTATAAGGGAACAACGTAAGGCTTCTTTTTCTCCTTATCCTCATCGATCTAAGTTCTGAGTCACCCTTATCTTTTCTACGGGATGATAGGACTAGGCTCATCTATCTCTTACTAGAACATCTCGTTGTTTGCTTCCTTGTAGACGTAGGAAAACTGTGTTCAGTCTTCTAGAGTCGTTGTGCTTCCTATTTTGAGACTTCCTATGTAAGTGTTGTTGAAATGTTGTGAGGATTTCCAATTCTCTTGCAATTACAGCCGTTATGCTGTCCGATTTATTCCAGGTTTCTTCATAATCTGATGCATTTGCAAAATCCTTCTCTCCATTTTGGTTGTCCTTTTTGAAGAACTTCTAGGTGGCATGCCCGACAGTTCTCTATAGTTTGTTGTAGGTTTTGTTCTAGAAACCTATAGTGATTCAATTGCAGTTCTTCCTCCCAGTTTAGATGTCTTCTAGCCAGAAGAACCACACTAATCATCGTGTTGGGGTACTTTGCTACTCTGACATATCTGTTGTAGCCCCTAGTAAACCTTGGTCATCCTCTAGAAAGCTATCCAGAGATCCAACCCCTTAAACCTAGCCACCGGACAGGTGTGTAGAGTTCATAGTTGATCTTATACCAGGCACAAATCCAATTTCCAGACGCCCATATAGAATGGCCCCACATGAGTTAGCTGAGCTTAAAACCTAACTGGAAGTGTTGTTGGCAAAAGGCTTCATCCACCCTAGCTCATCGCCATGGGGTTGCCCCGTTCTGTTTGTAACGAAGAAAGATGGAACAGAAAGGATGTGCGTAGACTATCGCCCGCTAAATCTAGCGACGATAAAGAACAAGTAACCACTGCCCAGGATCAATGATCTTTATGATCAACTTGCAGGATCCTCTGTCTTCTCCAAGATGGATTTGAGATTAGGTTATCATCAAATCAAGATCCGAAACGAGGACATTCCAAAGACGGCTTTTACTACTCGTTATGGTCTTTACGAGTTCACCGTCATGTCCTTCGGTCTAACCAATGCCCCGCCACTTTTTCACGCATGATGAACTCGATCTTCATGGAGTATTTGGACAAGTTCGTTGTGGTTTACCTCGATGACATCCTTATATACTCGAAGAACAAAGAAGAACATGCCGAGCACCTAAGGCTGGTATTGCTGAAACTTAGAGAGCACCGCCTTTATGCCAAGTTCTCCAAGTGTGAATTTTGGCTGCCAGAAGTGACGTACTTAGGCCACGTGATTTCTGTGAAAGGTGTTGCAGTCAATCCCGAGAGAGTTCAGGCCGTCCTTGACTGGACTCCACCTGAATCGGTTAAGCAAGTTAGGAGTTTTCTGGGCTTAGCAAGCTATTGTCGCCGCTTCGTCGAGAACTTTTCTAAAGTTGCAAAGCCTCTTACTGAACTTCTCAAGAAAGATAAGAAATTCCAATGGACCCCCCAAGTGCGAGGAAAGCTTTCAAGAGCTAAAAAGAAGATTGACTTCTGCACCCGTACTTGCACCTCCAGACACCAAAAGGGATTTCGAGATCTATTGTGATGATTCACGGCAAGGGTTAGGATGCATACTTATGCAAGATCGACATGTGGTAGCATATGCTTCACGCCAGTTGTGTCCACATGAATAGAACTATCCTACCCATAATCTTGAACTCGCTGCCGTAGTTCATGCCCTGAAGACTTGGCGTGTCAGAACCCTCTGTTAGGTAATGTGCTAGGATCAAAGTACTCTTGCATCATGTCAAAATTTCAAAAGAAATCGTTGAAATCAAAATTCAAAAGCAAATGGGAGAAGGAACCCCCCCCCAGATGAATTAATTCAAAAGGCCAGATAAAAATCTTCTCCAAAAATTCAGGTTAGATTTTTGAAAAGTCTTATAAATGAGTGTGATCACATATCAAGTGATGTGGGACCCACCCCATGCTCATAGATTTTTCAAATATTCAAACTGTGCATTGGATTTAAAGAAATACCCCTATTTGATTTAAAATTCAAATCAATGGAATTTTAAAAATGTTGAAACTTTATAAGTGGCTAGTCTATATTATTATGAAGCCATATAAAAATTTTGAGCATTAAATAAAATGTTTAGCTATTTTATTTAGCTAAACACAACAAATGTCAGAAGAAAACAGAAAAAGGAAATAAGAAAAAGAAGAAGGAAGCTTACCAGACGCCAATGGGCGAAGGCCCGCTTACCTCAGCCGGCCCAACCCACGACACCCTTGTCGTCTTCTTTCCCGCGCTGCCAAGCAGCTCGCTGGAGGGCAAAGCGCGGGCTGGGCGCCACCTCGACGCCTTCGAGCTTCCAGGCCTTCCCAAGCCTTATCTCTTCGTCCTGGAGACGCACCGCTCCACTCCCCTCCCTCCAGAACCACCTCCCCCTCCTCTCTCGCCCATTTTGTCGACACCCGAGAAGAACGCCGGAGCACCGTCGAGCCCCCGCGTGGCCATCGACGCCGAGAAGCCCCCGGATCCTGTCCATCGTCTTCACCGCAGTCGTCTTCATCTTCGAGCGGAATAGGAGGAGCTGAAACCCCCTGGAGCTGCCGAATCGCGTCGTCGTCTTCATCTACGGCCGCCGCGCAACTTCGTCGACTACATCGTCGTCGAGCCACCCCAGCCATCGCCACCACCTCCGTTGAGTTCCTGGTGAGCTCACTGTCAAAACCCCTAACCTCTCCCCCTCGATTTCTTCCTCTGTCACCGCTTGCCTTGGTCGCCAGAGTACCGAGCCGCCACGGTCGTCGTCGGCGTGCATCTGTTAGGCAATCGTCCTCGCCGTCTTGTCCATCACCTCCGCCGTGGACTGCTGCTTCGAACGCGCCCAACGGTGGCTCCAATGGTGCTCTGCAGCGAGATCCACCCCGAGCCCGTGCCACGGCTGCCGCTAGGGCTCTTCGCCGGCATCACTCCGGTGCCCCCCGGTGGCGTTGCTGTGCTCTAGGTGATGCGGACGAGCTCGGGCTTCCGTTTGGTGGTCTCAGCGCACCAAATGGTGGCCGGAGCCGCCGTCCCGTGCGTCGCCGCCGACTTGCCGCCGGTGAAGTCCACGTGGCCGGCGTGTTTAAACGTTAACCACCCCCCCTAATGAACCCCTGAGCCAATGACAAGTGGGCCCAGTGGCTTAATTAAGCCACTGGATAAGTTAACCCAGCGGATTTAATTCAACCAGCCACTGACAGGTGGGACCCCCTTGTCAGCCCCCCCCTGACGTCAGCCTCGCGCAATAAATCGATTAAATGAATTTCCAGAAAATCAAATTGAATTAAAGAAATTCCAGAAATTACCCAAAACTTTGGAAATTCATAGAAAATTCATATTAACTCCAAATTGGAAAAATAATATATGAAAAATGATCAGGAGAAAATTATCTTTCCAAATATGCAACTTTCAACTATGTTTGAGTTGATTTTAAAATGGTACCAGTAGCATATGTCATTTTAATTATTTGGAATTAATTCAAATTCAAATCAAATGCTTTTGCAACTTGGACCATGGAATTATGCTACATTTCAACCACACATCAGAGGCATATCTTACACATTTGAAGATGATTCAAATTGATCAAACCATGTCACATATAACTTGACTAAGTTTGAATTCAAATTGGAGTTTGAATTTGCAGTTCAATTTGCAATATACTCCATTTAAATGGAATTGCTTCACACATCAAAGCATATACATCAAGTTTCAACCTTCCATCATGTGATTGTGCATTGTATTTACTTTGCTACTTTGCTTGTTGTTTGTCGAGTAGAGGTGGAACCGGAGCAGGAGGCTGCCCCCTTCGCTGAAGACCCAGAACCCGAACCTCGTCATCAAGGCAAGCAAACCCCCATTGATCATGTCGATAAAATCCCACTTCCCTCTCATGTCTCGCTTATGCATTGTTTAGGATGATCACCATGATTCGTTTCTACCGCATAGATGAACCCATTCCTTTGCATGACCTATCATTTTGTCACAGTAGTAAGCAAACCACAATCCTAGCAAATGTAGGAGTTGTTTGATATCATGTGGCCCCTGCAAATGTTATCGCTTATTGCATGCTTAGTATGATACCATGTTGTTACTGTGATGTGAGTCGGGATGGTAGTGTTGGTAGAAAAGTGTTGGTGAATCGACCCTAATACAAGGTGAACGATGAGAGGCTGTGTAGGAGTACACGGTGGGTTGTCTCGTTGAACACCGCCCTAAGTCCGAGTTCTTGTGTGGTGATCCAAGATGAAGAGTACAACCACACATTGGGCTCACTGACCCCTCTCAACTTACTAACTCATCCCTTTCGATGTCCAGATGTCGCAATAGTTCGGAGTTCTGGTAGGCTTGTGGCCTGGATGCTAAGTGAGAGAACGGCTCACCCGAGACCGGCTTATGCACCACGCACACATCACTTGGGTCCACTTCGGTAAACCGGCCGGGTTCACGATAGTGGTAGCCAACCCAGGTAGGCGGCATTCTCGGAAAAGATAGGCTATGAGGTAACAGTTGAGGTGAGCATGGCACCCCTTGAATGGTGTCGATATCAAAGGCGGTAACTGATGATCATGTGTGTGTAGCGGTACACCCCTGCAGGGTTAACAAAACTATTCGAATAGCCGCGTCCGCGGTTATGGACAGCTTGGAAAGCTTAGCTTGATTATTAGACAACTTGAACTGGATACTTCTAAAACACACCAAGATAAGTGTGAGTGCTATGGCGTGCTTTCTCGTGGGGAAGTTGAGGAAGGCACCATAGTGGTGTAATTGGTTGGAGAAAGTAGTGGACTCGTGTACGCTTCTTACCTCAAGTCTGGTACTCGTAGTTCAGGACTAGCCAAGTCAAAGCTGGCACTTCTGCAAGTGAAACCCCACCTCCCTTTACCTTGATACATATGCATGAGTAGTATAGCTCCTATCTAAGTCTTGCTGAGTACGACTTTTTACTCACGTTTGCTTAATCTATGTTTTAGATGAACCCACTGACCCCGAAGGTGGCTTCTTCATCGAGCTGGACGACTGAAGATCAAGCTAGTCTAGTCCCAGTCAGACGACTGGTTCCCTCGTGGAGGGCTTGTGTTTAAATAAGGCTTCTTAAGCCATTTCTTAAACTTGTCTGTACTCAGACATACTTTGCTTCCGCTTGTTGTTGTAATGTTGGATCACATGTTTGTGATCTCTGTGTGCACTCTATAAGAGTTATCAATAAAATGTATACTTTGTAGAGAATTGCAATGATACCTACTGTTCATACAAGGCATGTGTGCTGCGTGTATGTTTATAACATGCATGTCTTTGTATGGGTTTTCAAGACCTTAGTTGTGATCTGGCTGGCGGTCTTTCATACACCAAGTGGCCCTTAGATGTGCGCAGCTTGGGGCATCGCGATGCGATTGCTCGAGACTCCGTCTCGTGCACACTTTGTGGTATGATCGAGCCCGCCCTAGACCCCGACTAAGTGATCGGGCTAGAGTAAGTCTATGTAAGAGTTATGAGATAGTCGTTAGTATGGTTGAGGCGACTTGTCTTTGAATATGGGAGTTCATCACCCATATCATTAGACTTGTGTGCGGACGATGAGGACCCATCTCAGTTGATCATCCGGCCTGGATGGGATGCCCCTCACGTACGATGCTTTCCGAGAACGTTCTGTGCTTGGCCTTGTCTGCTTAGACAAGTGGGTACGGTTCTCGGCTCTCCATATGACTATGTCTTAGCTGGACTTGCATACGCTAACCCCGGGTCCCGACATTTGGGTTCATTCCCATGCTCATGGAATTTTCTAAATTTCAAACAATGCCTTGGAAAATTAAAATAACCCCTATTTGAATTGAGATTCAACTTTATTGAATTTCAAAAATGCTCAAATTGTATACGTGGTTTGCTACTAACCACCTAGGGTTTTTAAAATTATTTGGGCATTTTATAAAATTTCCTAGCTATTTATTTCTAGGCAAAACAAAATAACAGAAAAACAAAACAGAAGAAAAATAGGAAAAGGAAAGAGAGCCCACCCCACCCACTTACCTGGCCCAGCCTGGCCAGAAGCCGGCCCAGGCCCACCCCCGGCGCCCTTGTCTTCTTCTCCAGGTAGCCAGGCAGCTGCGTGCCCGGCATGCCCGTGGCCATGGCCACCTCCTGCTTGGACAGCGCGGAGGCCCTCCCCTCCTCATCTCCTCGCCTGGAGAAGGCCCTGGAAGCCTCCTCCATTCCTTCCCCCCTCCTCGAGCTCACTCTCCCTCTCTCCTCGCGTCGGATTTCTCCATGGCAGAAAGCTAGGTCTCACCGCCGACGAGTGTTCCGTGGCCACCCTGCTCCTGGAGCCGCATATTCATGTCCATCGTCCCCGCAGCAACCGTCTCTATCGAAGAGCGCATTCAATTGAGCCCGAGGACACCCTGATCCGTCGCTAACTTCACCGCATCCCGCCGACCGCCGTGGAAAATCTCCATCGAATTCGCCGCCGTCCCAGCGCCTCCGGTCTCCTCTCCAACCTCTTCGTCCTCCCCACGCTCCGGTGAGCATTTTACCCCATCTCCCGGTCTCCTCCGTGCACCGCAGCGCGATTTCGTCTTCAACCGATGCCGGCCGTTGCCATTGACGATGTTGCTGTCGCTCCCGTGCTCCTGTCGACCCCCTGCGTGCTCTGCTAGACGCGGGCGAGCACGGGCTACGCCCCAGTGCTCCCTTTTCTCCCCCCCTTGGCCTCTAGCTCATTCCGGCGGTGCTCCGGCGAGCACAGGAGTCGCCGGCGACGTCCGCCATTAAGCCCCCCCTAAACCTAAGCTAATCACCCAATAACCCACCCCGCACCCACTTACAGTGGGCCCCAAACCCCCCTAACCCCCCCTGTCAGTCCAAACAGAGAGGGATTAATCCCCTCTCCCACTGACAGAGTGACCCCACCCGTCAGAGCCCCCATGACGTCAGCCATGCGTCATGCTGACGCAGTAAATCAGTTTCTGTTTTAAAAAGAATTAAAATAAATCAGAAAAATCCAGAAAATACCCAAAACTTCAATAATTCATAGAAAATTCATATGAACTCCAAATTAGACAAATAATATATGAAAAATGATCAGAAGAAAATTCTCTATCCAAATATGCAACTTTAAACCATGTTTG
Organism: Bromus sterilis; assembly: GCA_950022295.1. Taxonomy (NCBI): domain Eukaryota; kingdom Viridiplantae; phylum Streptophyta; class Magnoliopsida; order Poales; family Poaceae; genus Bromus; species Bromus sterilis. The sequence continues at coordinate 108,279,811 of OX465596.1, read as the reverse complement.
AGTTGATTTTAAAATGGGACCAGTAGCTTTTGCTATTTGGCTTAATTGGAATTAATTCAAATTTATTCCAAATGCAATTCTAATTTGAACCAATGCAATGCACATATGATCACTTGTACTTCAGAAGCATATTACACACATGATCACATGGTTTATAAAGAACAAACAATGGCATTTGCAACTTGGCTAAATTAAACAACATATGGAGTTTGAATTTGCATTTCAAATGCAATACACTTCATTTAAATCAAATATGTCATAAACAATACCTTTCACATCATGTGACAACATAAACATGTGCTTGTGCATTCTATTACATTGTTGCCTCCCCCCCTCTTGTTGATGAGTGTGCCGGTAACAGTGCCTCCGAGACGGTGATCACCCCCGACGAAGAAGAGGATTAAACTCTGTGTATCTTCAGCAAGGCAAGCAAACCCCATTGGTCATATCTATAAAATCCCAATTCCCTCTCAGTCTCGCTTATGCATGTTTAGGAGATCACCGAGACACGTTCTTTCGCATAGTTGAACCCATTCCGATGCATGACCTATCATTTTGTCACCGTATTAAGCAAACCACAATCCTAGCAGATATAGGAGTTGAATGATGAACATGTGGCCCCTACAACTGTTACTGCTTTTTGCTGCTTAGTGATACAATGAGGATGTTATGATTGTGAGTCGGGATGGAATGAACATAGTGATGCTGGTGTTAACGTGTTGGTGAATCCACCCTAAGCAAAGGTGAACGATGAGAGGCTGTGTAGGAGTACACTGTGGGTTGTCTCGTTGAACACTGCCCTAGGCCCCGAGTTCCTGTTTTGTGATCCAAGACAAAGAGTATGACCACATGTAGAGTTTTATGGGAACCCCGTTTGGCCTCTTTACGTACCCGATCCGGTCCAGGAGTCACAATAGATTCGGGCTTTCCATTTGGCATGTGCATAGAAAAGAATGAAGAAAAGGTTGCATCATATAGATATGTGGGTGGACTTGTGATTCAGTGAAACCATCTGGCAGAGGTGGCGTCTCGGTCCCTTACATTATCTGAGTCTGTTTCGTGGAACCGGCCGGACTCTCGAGCGGTGCCAAACTCAGGTAGTCGACTCCTGGATTAGAGAAGGTGATGTGAGGTTAGTGCCTTGGTTTCATCCTCGTCCGACACCGGCTTGAAGGGTGACGAGAACGAGGCGATAAGTGATGACACGCGTGTGAAGATATACACCCCTGTAGGGTTAATGAACTATTCGAATAGCCCTGTCCGCGGTTATGGACTACTTGGAGACCTCTACTTGATCATAGACAACTTGAATGGATACTTATAAAATCCGCAAGATAAGCGTGAGTGCTATGGTGGGTTTCCTCGTGGGGAAGTCGAGGAAGTAACCATAGTGGTGTATTGTTTGGAGACTTGTAGTGGACTCGTGTACGCTTCTTACCTCAAGTCTGGTACTCGTAGTTCAGGACTAGCCAAGTCAAAGCTGGCACTTCTGCATGATGAAACCCCACCTCCCTTTACCTTGATACTTGAGCATGAGTAGTGTAGTTCTGATGTAAGTCTTGCTGAGTACGACTTTGTACTCACGTTTGCTTATTCTATGTTTTAGATGGAAACCCAGATCCCGATGGAGTCACCGACTGAAGCTCGACGTTGACCTTGGTAGTATAGTTCCAGAAGCCAGTCTGGTCCCTCGTGGATGGGCATGTATGTTTACAAGGCTTCTCTAAGCCATTTGTTAAACTTGTCTGTACTCCGATCTTATTTTCTTCCGTTGTATGATGTAATGTTGATCACAGACATGTGATCTTTGTATGCTCTATGTGTATATCAATAAAGAATACTTTGTAGAGTTATGTGATGATACCTGCTGTTCATACTAGGCATGTGTGTTGCGTGTATGTTTATAACATGCATGTCTTAGTACGGGTTTTCGAGACCTTAGTTGTGATCTGGCTAGCGGTCTTTTATACACCAAGTGTCCCTTAGATGTGCGCAGCTTGGGGCATCGCGATGCGATTGTTCGTGACTCTGTCACGTGCACACTTTGTTGTATGATCGAGCCCGCCCTAGACCCTGACTAAGTGATCGGGCTGGAGTAAGTTTATGTAAGAGTTAGGATTCAATCGATAACATGGTTGAGGCGACTTGTCTATGAATATGGGATTCACCACCCATAAACATTTAGACTTGTGATCGGACGTTGAGGACCCATCTCAGTTGATCATCCGACCTGAATGGGATGCCCCTCACGTTCAATGCTTACCGAGAACGTTCTGTGCTTGGCCTTGTCTGCTTAGACAAGTTGGTACGGTTCTCGGCTCTCCATGTGATTGCATCGTGACTGGAATTACATACGCATATTCCGGGTCCCGACAGACTTGGTATCAGAGAAGGACTGTCTGTAGGATTATCAAACCCTTGGTCGAAGTCGAGTCTTGCATTCTATAGTTATATAGTTACTCTGGGTATAAGGGAACAACGTAAGGCTTCTTTTTCTCCTTATCCTCATCGATCTGAGTTCTGAGTCACCCTTATCTTTTCTACGGGATGATAGGACTAGGCTCATCTATGTCTTACTAGAACATCTCGTTGTTTGCTTCCTTGTAGCCGTAGGAAAACTGTGTTCAGTCTTCTAGAATCGTTGTGCTTCCTATTTTGAGACTTCCTATGTAAGTGTTGTTGAAATGTTGTGAGGATTTCCAATTCTCTTGCAATTACAGCCGTTATGCTGTCCGATTTATTCCAGGTTTCTTCATAATCTGATGCATTTGCAAAATCCTTCTCTCCATTTTGGTTGTCCTTTTTGAAGAACTTCTAGGTGGCATGCCCGACAGTTCTCTAGAGTTTGTTGTAGGTTTTGTTCTAGAAACCTATAGTGATTCAATTGCAGTTCTTCCTCCCAGTTTAGATGTCTTCTAGCCAGAAGAACCACACTAATCATCGTTTTGGGGTACTTCGTTACTCTGACATATCTGTTGTAGCCCCTAGTAAACCTTGGCCATCCTCTAGAAAGCTATCCAGAGTTCCAACCCCTTAAACCTAGCCACCGGACAGGTGTGTAGAGTTCATAGTTGATCTTATACCAGGCACAAATCCAATTTCCAGACGCCCATATAGAATGGCCCCACATGAGTTAGCTGAGCTTAAAACCCAACTGGAAGTGTTGTTGGCAAAAGGCTTCATCCGCCCTAGCTCATCGCCATGGGGTTGCCCCGTTCTGTTCGTAACGAAGAAAGATGGAACAGAAAGGATGTGCGTAGACTATCTCCCGCTAAATCTAGCGACGATAAAGAACAAGTAACCACTGCCCACGATCAATGATCTTTATGATCAACTTGCAGGATCCTCTGTCTTCTCCAAGATGGATTTGGGATTAGGTTATCATCAAATCAAGATCTGAAACGAGGACATTCCAAAGACGGCTTTTACTACTCGTTATGGTCTTTACGAGTTCACCGTCATGTCCTTCGGTCTGACCAATGCCCCGCCACTTTTTCACGCATGATGAACTCGATCTTCATGGAGTATTTGGACAAGTTCGTCGTGGTTTACCTCGATGACATCCTTATATACTCGAAGAACGAAGAAGAACATGCCGAGCACCTAAGGCTAGTATTGCTGAAACTTAGAGAGCACCGCCTTTATGCCAAGTTCTCCAAGTGTGAATTTTGGCTGCCAGAAGTGACCTACTTAGGCCACGTGATTTCTGCGAAAGGTGTTGTAGTCAATCCCGAGAGAGTTAAGGCCGTCCTTGACTGGACTCCATCTGAATCGGTTAAGCAAGTTAGGAGTTTTCTTGGCTTAGCAAGCTATTGCCGCCGCTTCGTCGAGAACTTTTCTAAAGTTGCAAAGCCTCTTACTGAACTCCTCAAGAAAGATAAGAAATTCCAATGGACCCCCCAAGTGCGAGGAAAGCTTTCAAGAGCTAAAAAGAAGATTTCCTTCTGCACCCGTACTTGCACCTCCAGACACCAAAAGGGATTTCGAGATCTATTGTGATGCTTCACGGCAAGGGTTAGGATGCATACTTATGCAAGGTCGACATGTGGTAGCATATGCTTCACGCCAGTTGCGTCCACATGAATAGAACTATCCTACCCATGATCTTGAACTCGCTGCCGTAGTTCATGCCCTGAAGACTTGGCGACATTACCTCCTTGGTAATCGTTGTGAGATCTATTCCGATCACCAAAGCCTCAAATACATATTTCACCCAGCCAAATCTTAATCTCAGGCAAAGACGCTGGATAGAGTTGATAAAAGATTATGACTTAGGAATTTCTTTCACCCCAGGCAAGGACAATGTCATGGCCGATGCACTAAGTCGTAAGTCGTACTGTAACAACCTCATGTTACAGCAGTATCAACCACTTCTTCATGAGGAATTTCCAAAGCTCAATCTCGAGATTGTTCCTCGTGGATCTCTTTTCAACTTGGTGGCGAAACCAACCCTTGAGGATCAAATCATAGTTGCCCAAAGACGTGCACGAGGTGTTCGCCGGATCAAGGAGAACATTGCTAGCGGAGTTGCTAAATGTTTCTCCACAAATAGCAAAGGAACGGTATTCTTTGAAAATCGTTTGGTAGTACCTAAGAATAGAGATCTAAGGCAACTCATACTCTACGAAACCCATGACACACCCCTCTCAATTCATCCCGGTAGCACAAAAATGTACCGAGATCTACGCCAGAGATTTTGGTGGACTAGGATGGAGAGAGACATTGCTCGATTTGTTGCTGAATGTGATGTTTGACGTCGCATTAAGGCAGAACAACAAAGACCTGCTCGTACACTTCAACCTTTGCCTATTCCAGAGTGGAAATGGTACAAAGTCGAGATGGACTTCATCACCGGCTTTCCAAAAACCCAGAAAGGAAATGATGCCATCTTCGTGGTCATTGACCGACTTTCCAAAGTTGCTCACTTCCTTCCAGTTCGCGAGTCTATAACTGCTAGCCACTTAGCGGACTTGTATGTCTCTAGAATTGTGTCTTTTCACGGTGTTCCTTTGGTGATCAATTCTGATCGTGGTAGCCTTTTCACCTCTAGATTTTGGGAAAGTTTTAAAAATGCTATGGGAACTCATCTCTCCTTTAGTACAGCTTTCCACCCTCAATCTAGCGGTCAAGTTGAAAGGGTTAATCAAATCTTGGAAGACATGCTCAGAGCTTGTGTTATCTCTTTCGGAAAGAATTGGGGGAAATCTCTTCCATTCGCCGAATTTGCTTATAACAATAGCTATCAATCTAGTCTGAACATGGCTCCTTTTGAACTCCTATATGGACGAGGATGTCGAACACCCCTTAACTGGTCAGAAACTGGTGAAAGACAATTCTTTGGATCGGATATGATCATGGAAGCAGAAGAGCAAGTTCGCATTGTTCGTGATCGATTGAAAGCCGCTCAGTCTCGTCAAAAGAGCTACTATGATCGTCATCATAGAGAGGAGAGCTAAAATCTTGATGAGAAGGCTTACCTTCGGGTTACTCCTCTGAAGGGAACCCAAAGATTCGGTATCAAAGGCAAGTTGGCCCCACGTTACATCGGACCTTTCCGCTTTCTCGCTAAACGTGGAGAAGTTGCCTACCAACTTGAACTACCCCCTCACCTTTCCCGAGTACATGATGTATTCCATGTGTCACAACTCAGGCGTTGCTTCAAGGACCCCATCCGCGAAGTCGACCATGAAACGCTTGATCGCCAAGATGACCTTTCTTGTCGAGAGTACCCCGTTCGTATTCTTGATTCCGCAGAGCGTGTCACTCGTCGTCAACAGATCAAGTTTCTCAAAGTGCATTGGTCACATCACTCTGAGAAAGAAGCGACATGGGAAAGAGAAGACTGCCTCCGTGCCGAGTACCCCTCCTTCCTCCCGACGACTTCTGAATCTCGGGACGAGATTCTTTTGAGTGGGGGCGAGTTGTCAGAACCCCAACTAGGGTAAGTGCTAGGGTTTGAGTTCCGTTTGCATCATGTGACAAATTCAAAGATAAAATCAAAAATGGGGAAAAGAAAAGACCTGAGAAATTAAATCAAATGGCCAGATAAAAATCTTTTTCCAAAAATCTTTTGAAACATTTGAAAAATTCCTATAAATGATGGTGATCATTTTAAAAGTGGTTTGGTGTCAGAACCCTCTGTTAGGTAATGTGCTAGGGATTAGCAAGTCACTTGCATCATGTTAAAATTTCAAAAGAAATCTTTGAAATCAAAATAAAAAGAAAAATGGGAGAAGGAACCCCCCCCAGATGAATTAATTCAAAAGGCCAGATAAAAATCTTCTCCAAAAATTCATGTTAGAATTTTGAAAAGTCTTATAAATGAGTGTGATCACATATCAAGTGATGTGGGACCCACCCCATGCTCATAGATTTTTCAAATATTCAAACAGTGCCTTGGATTTAATCAAAAACCCCTATTTGAATTTGAATTCAAATATTTTGAATTAAAAAAATGTTCAAACTCTGGATATGACTAGCTACTGGTCATGTAATGCCATATAAAAGATTTGAGCATTTATAAAAATGCCTAGCTATTTATTTGCTAAGCAAAAAAAATTTACAGAAAAGAAAAAGAAAACATAAAAGGAAAAGAGGCTTACCTGGCCATTCGGCCAACCTCGTCGCCCGCGACCCAGCAAGCCAGCCCAGCCCGCAGCCCCCCGTTTGTCTTCTTCCCCCGGAGCGACAAGCAGCTCGCTGGAGCGGATACCAACGCCGGCGGCAGCTGCCTGCCTGCCTGGCCCGTCCCTGGCCTTCTACACGCGCCACGGAGGCTCCCGTGTCCGTCTCGTCCACTTCCCCCTCTCCAGAGCAAGCTCCTCCCTCTCTCTCGCCGGAATCGGAGATGCTCGAAGCTTGCGCCAGGACGCACCACCGGACCCGCGTGGCCATTGACGCCGAGGAACCCACCCTAGAGGTCCAGGACGCGCGCCGTGCTCGTCTTCGTCGTCGTGCAGAAGTAATCGGGCTCGGGGCCGCTGTAGCCGCCGCATTCGTCGTCTCCATCTCGTCGGAGCCGTCGCGCGCCATCGTCGATTCCATCGCCACCGGCGCCCCTCTGTCCTCCCCGACCTCGTCGTTGCACTCAGGGTGAGCAGCATCCCTTTTCCCCTCAACTAGCTGGCCCCCCCCTCTCCCTCTAGCTCGATCCTCCATGGGAGCCGAGCAAGGTTGCCGCCGTGGTTGACCATACGCTCGCTCCCGTGCGCCTTCGTCCTCGCCAACGTGTCTGTGATGCTTCTGGAGATGCTAGCCACCCAACGCGCGCAAGTTCGCATCATCCCGTGGCCGTTTTGCAAGAGTTGCTCGAAGCCGAAACTTCGGTCGCCGCCGCGGTTGAAGCTGGCGTCGCCTCCGACCTCTCCGGTGACGCGCGAGTAGCGCAACCAATGCGGCTCGTCTCGGTCTATCGTTTGGTGGCCATGGCGCAGAGAATGGAGGCCAGGAGGAGGAGCTAGCAGAGCGCCGCCGCGCTGGATGCCACCGGCGGCTAACCGCCGGCGAGGCACTTTTAATTAGGGGCTAACCCCCCCCCCCCCCCCCCCGTTAGTTGACCCCAGGTCAGTGACAGGTGGGGCCCCCAGGCCCTAAACCCCCTCTGTTTATTTTTAAACAGAGGGATTAAGCTCTGTGTCACTGACCACTGGACCCCACCAGTCAGACCCCTGCTGATGTCATCCTTGCGCAAGCATGACGCAGTAAACCTTTTTCCAGAATAAAAATAAATTAAAGAAATTCCAGAAAATCCAGAAAATAGCCCAAACTTTGGAAATTCATAGAAAATTCATATTAACTCCAAATTGGACAAATAATATATGAAAAATGATCAGGAGAAAATAAGCTATCCAAATATCCAACTTTCAAATTTGTTTGAGTTGATTTTAAATTGGGATCAGTAGCATTTGCTATTTGATTTAAATGGAATTAAATCAAATTCAATTCAAAAGTTTTTGCAACTTGAACCATGGCAACATGCTACATTTCAACCACACATCAGAGGCATATCATACACATTCCAAAATGATTCAAATTGATCAAACAATGTCACATGTAACTTGGCTAAGTTTGAATTCAAATTGGAGTTTGAATTTCCAATTCAATTTGCAATATACTCCATTTAAATGGAATTGCTTCACACATCAAAGCATATACATCAAGTTTTAACCTTCCATCATGTGATTGTGCATTGTATTTACTTTGATACCTTGTTTGTCGTTTGTCGAGTAGAGGTGGAACCGGAGTAGGAGGCTGCCCCCTTCGTTGAAGACCCCGAACCCGAACCTCGTCAACAAGGCAAGCAAACCCCCATTGATCATGTCAATAAAATCCCACTTCCCTCTCATGTCTCGCTTATGCATTGTATAGGATGATTACCATGCTACGTTTCTACCGCATATATGAACCCATTCCTTTGCATGACCTATCATTTGTCACAGTAGTAGGCAAACCACAATCCTAGCAACTGTAGGAGTTGATTGATATCATGTCGCCCCTGCAATTGTTACTGCTTATTGCATGCTTAGAGTGATACCATGATGATACTGTTATGTGAGTCGGGATGGTAGTGATCATTATGATGATGGTAGAAAAGTGTTGGTGAATCTACCCTAGTACAAGGTGAACGATGAGAGGTTGTGTAGGAGTACACGGTGGGTTGTCTCGTTGAACACCGCCCTAAGTCCGAGTTCTTGTGTGGTGATCCAAGATGAAGAGTACAACCACACATTGGGCTCACTGACCCATCTCAGCTTACTAACTCATCCCTTTCGATGTCCAGATGTCGCAATAGTTCGGAGTTCTGGTAGGTCTGTGGCCTGGATGCTAAGTGAGAGAACGGCTCACCCGAGAACGGCTTATGCACCACGCACACATCACTTGGGTCCACTTCGGTAAACCGGCCGGGTTCACGACAGTGGTAGCCAACCCAGGTAGGCGGCTTTCTCGGAATAGATAGGCTATGAGGTAACAGTTGTGGTGAGCATGGCACCCCTTGAATGGTGTCGAGATCAAAGGCGGTAACTTATGATCATGTGTGTGTAGCGGTACACCCCTGCAGGGTTAACAAAACTATTCGAATAGCCGTGTCCGCGGTTATGGACTGCTTGGAAAGCTTAGCTTGATTATTAGACAACTTGACCTGGATACTTCTAAAACACACCAAGATAAGTGTGAGTCCTATGGCGTTCTTTCTCGTGGGGAAGTCGAGGAAGGCACCATAGTGGTGTAATTGGTTGGAGAAAGTAGTGGACTCGTGTACGCTTCTTACCTCAAGTCTGGTACTCGTAGTTCAGGACTAGCCAAGTCAAAGCTGGCACTTCTGCAAGTGAAACCCCACCTCCCTTTACCTTGATACATATGCATGAGTAGTATAGCTCCTATCTAAGTCTTGCTGAGTACGACTTTGTACTCACGTTTGCTTAATCTATGTTTTAGATGAACCCACTGACCCCGAAGGTGGCTTCTTCATCGAGCTGGACGACTGAAGATCAAGCTAGTCTAGTCCCAGTCAGTCGACTGGTTCCCTCGTGGAGGGCTTGTGTTTAAATAAGGCTTCTTAAGCCATTTTTTAAACTTGTCTGTACTCAGACATACTTTGCTTCCGCTTGTTGTTGTAATGTTGGATCACATGATTGTGATCTCTGTTTGCACTCTATAAGAGTTATCAATAAAATGTATACTTTGTAGAGAATTTCAATGATACCTACTGTTCATACAAGGCATGTGTGTTGCGTGTATGTTTATAACATGCATGTCTTTGTATGGGTTTTCGAGACCTTAGTTGTGATCTTGCTGGCGGTCTTTCATACACCAAGTTGCCCTTAGATTGCTCGAGACTCTGTCTCGTGCACACTTTGTGGTATGATCGAGCCCGCCCTAGACCCCGACTAAGTGATCGGGCTGGAGTAAGTCTATGTAAGAGTTATGAGATAGTCGTTAGTATGGTTGAGGCGACTTGTCTTTGAATATGGGAGTTCATCACCCATATCATTAGACTTGTGTGCGGACTATGAGGACCCATCTCAGTTGATCATCCGGCCTGGATGGGATGCCCCTCACGTATGATGCTTTCCGAGAACGTTCTGTGCTTGGCCTTGTCTGCTTAGACAAGTGGGTACGGTTCTCGGCTCTCCATATGACTATGTCTTAGCTGGACTTGCATACACTAACCCCGGGTCCCGACAGACTTGGTATCAGAGCAGGACTGATTGTAGGACTAGTAGCCTTGGCCGAAGTCGAGTCTAGCCTTCTATAGTTATATAGTTACTCTGGTAGATAAGGGAACAACGTAAGGCTTCTTTTTTCTCCTTACCCCCTTCGTTCTGAGTTCTGAGTCACCCTCATCTTATTCTACGGGAAGATAGGACTCGGCTCACCTCTGTCTGACTAGAACATCTCGTTGTTTGCTTCCTTGTAGCCGTAGGAAAGTTGTGATCGGTTTGTTAGAGTTGTTATGCTCCCTGATTTATTACATCGTATGTAAGTGTTGTTTCCATGTTGTAAGAAATTGTCTTTTTCTTGCAATTACAGCCGTTATGCTGTCCGAGCCATTCCAGGTTTATCTCATAATCTGATGCATTTGCAAACTCCTTCTTTCTGTTTCAGATGGCAGATCTTCCCCCCCGGCAGATTGTTCATTTGACCAGGTGTCTTGGTGTGCGTGGCCATCCCGCCACGTTGATCGAGATGATGTCCTATGTGGGATATCGATGGTATCCTGAGTACACCGTCGAGGAGCAGTTCCACGACTTCAACTAGACGAAGTTCCACTGCATTGTCAGGATCTACCCGCACCATGTTGGAGTCACTCAGCCTATCCACTTTGGACATGGCATTGGCATGACCGAGAACATGGCTGTGCAGGATGCTGCATACTCATGTATTACACTTCTGAGAGAGGAGCACACTATGCTGAGAGAGACCTCATTCCGCTATATCCCTGATGCACTTCCAGGAGACGAGGGATATTACACCGGACTCTACTCAGATCACTCTGCAGAAGATCCAGCACTTCAGATGACTGCTAGATTTGCTACTGATCGAGATCGTGATGCACGCGCTCTTCGTTTTGAGCTTCACGCCACCCGTGTTCGTATGTATCGAGCACTAACACTCTTGGCACCCTTCGTGAGTGTTGGATCAGTTGAGTATGATGCTATCTACCCTGTTAGGACTCAGATGCCTTCTCGAGTTGCTTGGCCCGAGATTGGAGGCATTTTTCCACCCCGTGGTCCTTTGCTTCCACCCTACGCTGGACCTAGGCCCCATCCTTGCCCAAATGGATATCAGGGTCCACAGGCCTCCGTGTTTTCCGATGGTCACCTTCAGCTACCAGGATACGCGGGTAACTTTTACAAGGACTACTATGGAGATGGAGATGAGTGAGACCGCTTGTAGTCTTACTTAGTGAGGATGTAGTAGTATCTTAGTATATTGTACGCAAGGTGTTCTAAGTTCCAGAGGCTTAGATAAATAATGTATAGGAAGTCAGAGTGCCTCTGAAGGATGTATCATCTTCATCACGTTTGTATTAGCTTGGTGCTTGTACTAAAACGATGTATGGTTTGTATGACAGCTTGTGAATATATGGCTTGTATGCTTTTATCACCATGTAGTCAAGATGATTACTTCCTTTGCTCTGTAATCCTTCCAGTACTCCAATACCTTGATTAGATTCTTCAATCAACTCTGTTTGACTTTGGTTTTCAACCTTCAGGATGTCTCAAGGAACCCGTGCCAGCTTGGTCGTAACCAGGGTCGTGGGAATGACCAGGAGGAAGGTAACCTTCCACCCCCACCCACGATGGCTCAGGTTCTGATGGAGGTTGAGAGGAACCGCCGAGACTCTCACCATTTTCTGGAAGTCATTGCCCGCAACACCACTCAGCAGCGCAACGAGTTGGTGTCCCTGAACGACTTCATCCGACTTCATCCCCCGGTTTTCAGTTACTCCACCGAGCCCCTTGATGCCGATGACTGGCTTCGCAGCATCGAGAGGAAGCTCCAGGCAGGCCATGTTGGAGATGGCGACAAGGTCAGCTATGCCACCTATCACCTTGAAGGCGCAGCTAGCTCTTGGTGGGAGAACTTCCTGAACATGCGTCCCGTTGGACCGCCTGAATCTTGGGATGAATTTTGCACTTCCTTCCGTGAGCACCACATTCCCAAGGGTCTTATGGACCGCAAGCGTGAGGAGATCTGCAACCTCACCGAAGGCAGAAGGACCGTTGACGAGTTTAGTCGTGAGTTCAACCGACTTGCTCGTTATGCTACTGAAGAAGTCTCCACGGACTCCAAGAAACAAGAAAGGTTCCATCGCGGACTCAACTCTGGACTCCGTCGTGAGCTCAACCTACATGACTTTTCCACCTTCCAGGTCCTTGTCAACAAGGCCATCAAGGCAGAGGACATGAACACCCCCAACGACTTTCGCAAACACCATAGAGACGATGGATCATCCAGTTCAGGCTCCCAGAAGCGCAAGATCTGGATCCCCAATAGTATGTTCCGCCAGAACAACCCACCAAGGCCATCCTATGTGGTGCCTCGTCCACCAACTCAGTTCCACTGAGCTCCACCAAACAACCTAGCTCCCCGCACTGTCTTTGGAGCCTGTTACAAGTGTGGTCAGGCAGGCCACTACTCTTGTGATTGTCCCTAGAACCAGCTACAGAATCAGAATGCTCCACCCCCGTGCCGGAGGCAACAACAATGGTCGTGGTAAGCCCCCCCAGAAGGTCTACACCACCAAACCCGCTCCTCCCACCACTCGTGGACGTGTGAACCAGATTGCCGCCGAAGAGACTGACGACACTACTGACGTCATTCTTGGTACGCTCCCAGTCAATTATGTTCCTACTTCCGTTCTTTTCGACCCAGGAGCATCTCATTCATTCATGTCGGAAAGTTATGCACTTCGTCATGAACTATCTTTTGTTGAATTGTCCACCCCCATGATTATTCAAACTCCAGGGTCAAGATGGAAAACTAATAGAGTAAGCCATGGTAATCAAATTGCAATTGAGGGTTTAGTATTCATTGCTTCACTCATAACCCTCAAGTCTTCAGATATTGATGTCATCCTTGGCATGGATTGGCTATCAAGACAGAATGCTTACCTGGATTGCAAAGGCAAATCCGTGAAACTCAACCACCCTTCAGGCAAAACCGTCAACTATACCTCACCCAAAACAAGAACTCAAGTGCATTTTTTGAATGTACTTCCCCTTCCCGAACTTGAAGATATTCCGGTAGTTCGTGACTTCCCGGATGTCTTTCCTGAAGAGCTGCCGGGCATGCCACCCGACAGATGTGTAGAGTTTATAGTGGATCTTGCCCCAGGAACCGCAGCAATTGCTAGACGCCCATACAAAATGGCCCCACGTGAGTTAGCTGAGTTTAAAACCCAACTGGAAGCTTTGTTGGAAAAAGGCTTCATCCGCCCAAGCTCATCGCCATGGGGTTGCCCCGTTCTGTTCGTAACGAAGAAAGATGGAACAGAAAGGATGTGCGTAGACTATCGCCCGCTAAATTTAGCGACGATAAAGAAGAAGTACCCATTGCCCAGGATCAATGATCTTTATGATCAACTTGTACGATCCTCTGTCTTCTCCAAGATGGATTTGGGATTAGGTTATCATCAAATCAAAATCCGAAACGAGGACATTCCCAAAACGGCTTTTACTACTCGTTATGGTCTTTCCGAGTACACCGTCATGTCCTTTGGTTTAACCAATGCCCCCGCCACTTTCTCACGCATGATGAATTCGATCTTCATGGAGTACTTAGATAAATTTGTTGTGGTTTATCTCGATGATATTCTCATCTACTCGAAGAACGAAGAAGAGCATGCCGAACACCTAAGATTGGTATTGATGAAACTTAGAGAGCAACGCCTGTATGCTAAATTCTCCAAGTGTAAATTTTGGCTACCAGAAGTGACCTACTTAGGCCACGTGATTTCTGCAAAAGGCATTGCTGTGAATCCCGAGAGAGTTTAGGCCGTCCTTGACTGGACTCCACCTGAATCGGTTAAGCAAGTTATGAGTTTTCTTGGCCTAGCCAGCTATTGCCGTCACTTCGTCGAGAACTTTTCTAAAGTTGCAAAGCCTCTAACTGAACTCCTCAAGAAAGATAAGAAATTCCTATGGACTCCCAAGTGCGAGGAAAGCTTTCAAGAGCTAAAAAGAAGGTTGACTTCTGCACCCGTACTTGCACCTCCAAACACCAAAAAGGATTTCGAGATCTATTGTGACGCATCACGGCAAGGGTTAGGATGCATACTTCTGCAAGATCGACATGTGGTAGCTTATGGTTCACGCCAGTTGCAGCCACATGAAGAGAACTATCCTACCCATGACCTTGAACTCGCTGCCGTAGTTCATGCCCTAACAACTTGGCGACATTACCTCCTTGGTAATCGTTGCGAGATCTATTCCGACCACCAAAGCCTCAAATACATTTTCACCCAGCCAGATCTTAATCTCAGGCAACGACGCTGGATTGAGTTGATAAAAGATTACGACGTAGGAATTTCTTACACCCCAGGCAAAGCCAATGTCATGGCCGATGCACTAAGTCGTAAGTCATATTGTAACAAACTCATGTTCCAACAGTATCAACCACTTCTTCATGAGGACTTTCGCAAGCTCAATCTTGAGATTGTTCCTCATGGCTATCTCTCTACCTTGGTGGTGAAACCAACTCTTGAGGATCAAATCATAGTTGCCCAAAGGCGTGCACGAGGTGTTCGCCGGATCAAGGAGAACATTGCTAGCGGAGTTGCTAAATGTTTCTCCACAGATAGCAAGGGAACGGTATTCTTTGAAAATCGTTTAGTAGTACCTAAGAATAGGGAACTAAGGCAACTCATCCTCAAAGAAGCCCATGACACACCCCTCTCGATTCATCCCGGTAGCACAAAAATGTACCGAGATCTACGCAAGAGATTTTGGTGGACTAGGATGAAGAGAGACATTGCTCAATTTGTTGCCGAATGTGATGTTTGTCGTCGCATTAAGGCAGAACATCAAAGACCTGCTGGTACACTTCAACCTTTGTCTATTCCCGAGTGGAAATGGGACAAAGTCGGTATGGACTTCATCACCGGCTTTCCAAAAACCCAGAAAGGAAACAATGCCATCTTCGTTGTCATAGATAGGCTTTCCAAAGTTGCTCACTTCCTTCCGGTACGCGAGTCTATAACTGCTAGCCAGTTAGCAGACTTGTACGTCTCTAGAATTGTGTCCCTTCACGGTGTTCCTTTGGAAATCAATTCTGATCGCGGTAGCCTTTTCACCTCTAGATTTTGGGGAAGCTTTCAGATTGCTATGGGAACTCATCTCTCCTTTAGTACAGCTTTCCATCCTCAGTCTAGCGGTCAAGTCGAAAGGGTTAACCAAATTCTTGAAGACATGCTCAGAGCTTGTGTTATCTCATTCGGAAAGAATTGGGAGAAGTCTCTTCCATTCCCCGAATTTTCTTATAACAATAGTTTTCAATCTAGTCTGAACATGGCTCGTTTTGAACTCCTTTATGGAAGACGATGTGGAACACCTTTAAACTGGTCAGAAACCGGTGAAAGACAATTCTTTGGACCGGACATGATCAAGGAAGCAGAAGAGCAAGTTCGCATTGTTCGTGATCAATTGAAAGCAGCCCAGTCTCGTCAGAAAAGCTACTATGATCGTCATCATAGGCAAGAGAGCTACAATATGGATGAGAAGGCTTATCTTCGGGTTACTCCTCTGAAGGGAACCCAACGTTTCGGTATCAAAGGCAAGTTGGCCCCACGTTACATCGGACCTTTCCGCATTCTTGCTAAACGTGGAGAAGTTGCCTACCAACATGTACTACCCTCGCACCTTTCCAGAGTAGATGATGTATTCCATGTGTCCCAACTCAGGCGTTGCTTCAAGGACCCCATCCGCGAAGTCGACCATGAAACGCTTGATCTCCAAGATGACCTTTCTTATCGAGAATACCCCGTTCGTATTCTTGATTCCGCAGAGCGTGTCACTCGTCGTCAGAAGATTAGGTTTCTGAAAGTGCAATGGTCACACCACTCTGAGAGAGAAGCTACGTGGGAAAGAGAAGACCGTCTCAATGCCGAGTACCCCACCTTCCTCCCGCAGACTTCTGAATCTCGGGACGAGATTCTGTTGAGTGGGGGCGAGTTGTCAGAACCCTCTGTTAGGTAATGTGCTAGGGATTAGCAAGTCACTTGCATCATGTTAAAATTTCAAAATAAATCTTTGAAATCAAAATCAAAAGCAAAATGGGAGAAGGAACCCCCCCCCACATGTATTAATTCAAAAGGCCAGATAAAAATCTTCTCCAAAAATTCATGTTAGAATTTTGAAAAGTCTTATAAATGAGTGTGATCACATATCAAGTGATGTGGGACCCACCCCATGCTCATAGATTTTTGAAATATTCAAACAGTGCCTTGGATTTAATCAAAAACCCCTATTTGAATTTGAATTCAAATATTTTGAATTTCAAAAATGTTCAAACTCTGGATATGACTAGCTACTGGTCATGTAATGCCATATAAAAGATTTGAGCATTTATAAAAATGCCTAGCTATTTATTTGCTAAGCAAAACAAATTTACAGAAAAGAAAAAGAAAACAGAAAAGGAAAAGAGGCTTACCTGGCCATTCGGGCCAACTCGTCGCCCGCGACCCAGCAAGCCAGCCCAGCCCGCAGCCCCCCGTTTGTCTTCTTCCCCCGGCGCGGCAAGCAGCTCGCTGGAGCGCATGCCGACGCCGGCGGCAGCTGCCTTCCTGCCTGGCCCGTCCCTGGCCTTCTACACGCGCCACGGAGGCTCCTGTGTCCATCTCGTCCACTTCCCCCTCTCCAGAGCAAGCTCCTCCCTCTCTCTCGCCGGAATCGGAGACGCCCGAAGCTTGCGCCAGGACGCAATGCCGCACCTGCGTGGCCATTGACGCCGAGGAGCCCACCCAAGAGGTCCATGACGCGCGCCGTGCTCGTCTTCGTCGTCGCAGAAGTAATCGGGCTCGGGGCCGCTGTAGCCGCCGCATTTGTCGTCGCCATCTCGTCGGAGCCGTCGCGCGCCATCGTCGATTCCATCTCCACTGGCGCCCCTCTGCCCTGCCCGACCTCGTCGTCACACTCAGGCCCTTTTCCCCTCAACTAGCTGGCCCCCCTTCGCCCTCTAGCTCGATCCACCATGGGAGCCGAGCAAGGTTGCCGCCGCGGTTAACCATACGCTCGCTCCCGTGCGCCTTCGTCCTCGCCAACGTGTCTGTGATGCTCCTGGAGGCGCTAGCCACCCAACGCGCGCAAGTTTGCATCATCCCGTGGCCGTTTTGCAATAGTTGCTCGAAGCCGAAGCTCCGGTCGCCGCCGCGGTTGAAGCTGGCGTCGCCTCCGACCTCTCCGGTGACGCGCGAGTAGCGCAATCAATGCGGCTCGTCTCGGGCTATCGTTTGGTGGCCATGACGCAGAGAATGGAGGCCAGGAGGAGGAGCTAGCAGAGCGCCGCCGCGCTGGATGCCACCGGCGGCTAACCGCCGGCGAGGCACTTTTAATTAGGGGCTAACCCCCCCTGTTAGTTGACCCCAGGTCAGTGACAGGTGGGGCCCCCAGGCCCTAAACCCCCTCTGTTTATTTTTAAACAGAGGGATTAAGCTCTGTGTCAATGACCACTGGACCCCACCAGTCAGACCCCTGCTGATGTCATCCTTGCGCAAGCATGACGCAGTAAACCTTTTTCCAGAATAAAAATAAATTAAAGAAAGTCCAGAAAATCAATAAAATAGCTCAAACTTTGGAAATTCATAGAAAATTCATATTAACTCCAAATTGGACAAATAATATATGAAAAATGATCAGGAGAAAATAAGCTATCCAAATATCCAACTTTCAAATTTGTTTGAGTTGATTTTAAATTGGGATCAGTAGCATTTGCTATTTGATTTAAATGGAATTAAATCAAATTCAGTTCAAAAGTTTTTGCAACTTGAACCATGGCAACATGCTACATTTCAACCACACATCAGAGGCATATCATACACATTCCAAAATCATTCAAATTGATCAAACAATGTCACATGTAACTTGGCTAAGTTTGAATTCAAATTGGAGTTTGAATTTCCAATTCAATTTGCAATATACTCCATTTAAATGGAATTGCTTCACACATCAAAGCATATACATCAAGTTTTAACCTTCCATCATGTGATTGTGCATTGTATTTACTTTGATACCTTGTTTGTCGTTTGTCGAGTAGAGGTGGAACCGGAGTAGGAGGCTGCCCCCTTCGTTGAAGACCCTGAACCCGAACCTCGTCAGCAAGGCAAGCAAACCCCCATTGATCATGTCGATAAAATCCCACTTCCCTCTCATGTCTCGCTTATGCATTGTATAGGATGATTACCATGCTACGTTTCTACCGCATAGATGAACCCATTCCTTTGCATGACCTATCATTTGTCACAGTAGTAGGCAAACCACAATCCTAACAACTGTAGGAGTTGATTGATATCATGTGGCCCCTGCAATTGTTACTTCTTATTTCATGCTTAGAGTGATACCATGATGATACTTTTATGACAGTCGGGATGGTAGTGATCATTATGATGATGGTAGAAAAGTGTTGGTGAATCTACCCTAATACAAGGTGAACGATGAGAGGTTGTGTAGGAATACACGGTGGGTTGTCTCGTTGAACACCGCCCTAAGTCCGAGTTCTTGTGTGGTGATCCAAGATGAAGAGTACAACCACCCATTGGGCTCACTAACCCCTCTCAGCTTACTAACTCATCCCTTTCGATGTCCAGATGTCGCAATAGTTCGGAGTTCTGGTAGGTCTGTGGCATGGATGCTAAGTGAGAGAACGGCTCACCCGAGACCGGCTTATGCACCACGCACACATGACTTGGGTCCACTTTGGTAAACCGGCCGGGTTCACGACAGTGGTAGCCAACCCAGGTAGGCGGCCTTCTCGGAGTAGATAGGCTATGAGGTAACAATTGTGGTGAGCATCCTCGCTGGACCCCTTGAATGGTGTCGAGATCAAAGGCGGCAACTGATGATCATGTGCGTGTAGCGGTACACCCCTGCAGGATTAACAAAACTATTCGAATCGCCGCGTCCGCGGTTATGGACTGCTTGGAAATCTTAGCTTGATTATTAGACAACTTGAACTGGATACTTCTAAAACACACCAAGATAAGTGTGAGTGCTATGGCGTGCTTTCTCGTGGGGAAGTCGAGGAAGGCACCATAGTGGTGTAATTGGTTGGAGAAAGTAGTGGACTCGTGTACGCTTCTTACCTCAAGTCTGGTACTCATAGTTCAGGACTAGCCAAGTCAAAGCTGGCACTTCTGCAAGTGAAACCCCACCTCCCTTTACCTTGATACATATGCATGAGTAGTATAGCTCCTATCTAAGTCTTGCTGAGTACGACTTTGTACTCACGTTTGCTTAATCTATGTTTTAGATGAACCCACTGACCCCGAAGGTGGCTTCTTCATCGAGCTGGACGACTGAAGATCAAGCTAGTCTAGTCCCAGTCAGTCGACTGGTTCCCTCGTGGAGGGCTTGTGTTTAAATAAGGCTTCTTAAGCCATTTTTTAAACTTGTCTGTACTCAGACATACTTTGCTTCCGCTTGTTGTTGTAATGTTGGATCACATGTTTGTGATCTCTGTGTGCACTCTATAAGAGTTATCAATAAAATGTATACTTTGTAGAGAATTGCAATGATACCTACTGTTCATACAAGGCATGTGTGTTGCGTGTATGTTTATAACATGCATGTCTTTGTATGGGTTTTCAAGACCTTAGTTGTGATCTGGCTGGCGGTCTTTCATACACCAAGTGGCCCTTAGATGTGCGCAGCTTGGGGAATCGCGATGCGATTGCTCAAGACTCCGTCTCGTGCACACTTTGTGGTATGATCGAGCCCGCCCTAGACCCCGACTAAGTGATCGGGCTTGAGTAAGTCTATGTAAGAGTTATGAGATAGTCGTTAGTATGGTTGAGGCGACTTGTCTTTGAATATGGGAGTTCATCACCCATATCATTAGACTTCTGTGCGGACGATGAGGACCCATCTCAGTTGATCATCCGGCCTGGATGGGATGCCCCTCACGTACGATGCTTTCCGAGAACGTTCTGTGCTTGGCCTTGTCTGCTTAGACAAGTGGGTACGGTTCTCGGCTCTCCATATGACTATGTCTTAGCTGGACTTGCATACGCTAACCCCGGGTCCCGACATTTGGGTTCATTCCCATGCTCATGGAATTTTCTAAATTTCAAACAATGCCTTGGAAAATTAAAATAACCCCTATTTGAATTGAGATTCAACTTTATTGAATTTCAAAAATGCTCAAATTGTATAAGTGGTTTGCTACTAACCACCTAGGGTTTTTAAAATTATTTGGGCATTTTATAAAATTGCCTAGCTATTTATTTCTAGGCAAAACAAAATAATAGAAAAACAAAACAGAAGAAAAATAGGAAAAGGAAAGAGAGCCCACCCCACCCACTTACCTGGCCCAACCTGGCCAGAAGCCGGCCCAGGCCCACCCCCGGCGCCGTTGTCTTCTTCTCCAGGCAGCCAGGCAGCTGCGTGCCCGGCATGCCCGTGGCCATGGCCACCAACTGCTTGGACAGCGTAGAGGCCCTCCCCTCCTCATCTCCTCGCCTGGAGAAGGCCCTGGAAGCCTCCTCCATTCCTTCCCCCCTCCTCCAGCTCACTCTCCCTCTCTCCTCGCGTCGGATTTCTCCATGGCAGAAAGCTAGGTCTCGCCGCCGACGAGTGTTCGCGTGGCCACCGTGCTCCTGGAGCCGCATATTCATGTCCATCGTCCCCGCAGCAACCGTCTCCGTCGAAGAGCGCATTCAATTGAGCCCGAGGACACCCTGAGCCGTCGCTAACTTCACCGCTTCCCGCCGACCTCCGTGGAAAATCTCCATCGAATTCGCCGCCGTCCCAGCGCCTCCGGCCTCCTCTCCAACCTCTTCGTCCTCCCCACGCTCCGGTGAGCATTTTACCCCATCTCCCGGTCTCCTCCGTGCACCGCAGCGCGATTTCGTCTTCAACTGACGCCGGCCGTCGCCATTGACGACGTTGCTGTCGCTCCCGTGCTCCTGTCGACCCCCTGCGTGCTCTGCTAGACGCGGGCGAGCACGGGCTACGCCCCAGTGCTCCCTTTTCTCCCCCCGTGGCCTCTAGCTCATTCCGGCGGTGCTCCGGCGAGCACAGGAGTCGCCGGCGACGTCCGCCATTAAGCCCCCCCTAAACCTAAGCTAATCACCCAATAACCCACCCCGCACCCACTTACAGTGGGCCCCAAACCCCCCTAACCCCCCTGTTAGTCCAAACAGAGAGGGATTGCCCCCTCTCCCACTGACAGAGTGACCCCACCCATCAGAGCCCCCATGACGTCAGCCATGTGTCATGCTGACGCAGTAAATCAGTTTCTGTTTTAAAAAGAATTAAAATAAATCAGAAAAATCCAGAAAATACCCAAAACTTCAATAATTCATAGAAAATTCATATGAATTCCAAATTAGACAAATAATATATGAAAAATGATCAGCAGAAAATTCTCTATCCAAATATGCAACTTTCAACCATGTTTGAGTTGATTTTAAAATGGGACCAGTAGCTTTTGCTATTTGGCTTAATTGGAATTAATTCAAATTTATTCCAAATGCAATTCTAATTTGAACCAATGCAATGCACATATGATCACTTGTACTTCAGAAGCATATTACACACATGATCACATGGTTTATAAAGAACAAACAATGGCATTTGCAACTTGGCTAAATTAAACAACATATGGAGTTTGAATTTGCATTTCAAATGCAATACACTTCATTTAAAACAAATATGTCATAAACAATACCTTTCACATCATGTGACAACATAAACATGTGCTTGTGCATTCTATTACATTGTTGCCTCCCCCCCTCTTGTTGATGAGTGTGCCGGTAACAGTGCCTCCGAGATGGTGATCACCCCCGACGGAGAAGAAGATTAAACCCCGTGTATCGTCAGCAAGGCAAGCAAACCCCATTGGTCATATCTATAAAATCCCAATTCCCTCTCAGTCTCGCTTATGCATGTTTAGGAGATCACCGAGACACGTTCTTTCGCATAGTTGAACCCATTCCGATGCATGACCTATCATTTTGTCACCGTATTAAGCAAACCACAATCCTAGCAGATATAGGTGTTGAATGATGAACATGTGGCCCCTACAACTGTTACTGCTTTTTGCTGCTTAGTGATACAATGAGGATGTTATGATTGTGAGTCGGGATGGAATGAACACAGTGATGCTGGTGTTAACATGTTGGTGAATCCACCCTAAGCAAAGATGAACGATGATATGCTGTGTAGGAGTACACAGTGGGTTGTCTCGTTGAACACTGCCCTAGGCCCCGAGTTCCTGTTTTGTGATCCAAGACAAAGAGTATGACCACATGTAGGGTTTTATGGGAACCCCGTTTGGCCTCTTTACGTACCCGATCCGGTCCAGGAGTCACAATAGATTCAGGCTTTCCATTTGGCATGTGCATAGAAAAGAATGAAGAAAAGGTTGCGTCCTATAGATATGTGGGTGGACTTGTGAGGCAGTGAAACCATCTGGCAGAGGTGGCGTCTCGGTCCCTTACATTATCTGAGTCCGTTTCGTGGAACCGGCCGGACTCTCGAGCGGTGCCAAACTCAGGTAGTCGACTCCTGGATTAGAGAAGGTGATGTGAGGTTAGTGCCTTGGTTTCATCCACGTCCGACACCCGCTTGAAGGGTGACGAGAACGAGGAGATAAGTGATGACACGCATCTGAAGATATACACCCCTGCAGGGTTAATGAACTATTCGAACCGTGTCCGCGGTTATGGACTACTTGGAGACTTCTACTTGATCATAGACAACTTGAATGGATACTTATAAAATCCGCAAGATAAGTGTGAGTGCTATGGTGGGTTTCCTCGTGGGGAAGTCGAGGAAGTAACCATAGTGGTGTATTGTTTGCAGACTTGTAGTGGACTCGTGTACGCTTCTTACCTCAAGTCTGGTACTCGTAGTTCAGGACTAGCCAAGTCAAAGCTGGCACTTCTGCATGATGAAACCCCACCTCCCTTTACCTTGATACCTGAGCATGAGTAGTGTAGTTCTGATGTAAGTCTTGCTGAGTACGACTTTGTACTCACGTTTGCTTATTCTATGTTTTAGATGGAAACCCAGACCCCGATGGAGTCATCGACGGAAGCTCGACGTTGACCTTGGTAGTATAGTTCCAGACAGCAGTCTGGTCCCTCGTGGATGGGCATGTATGTTTACATGGCTTCTCTAAGCCATTTGTTAAACTTGTCTGTAGTCAGACCTAATTTGCTTCCATTGTATGATGTAATGTTGATCACAGACATGTGATCTTTGTATGCTCTATGTGTATATCAATAAAGAATACTTTGTAGAGTTATGTGATGATACCTGTTGTTCATACTAGGCATGTGTGCTGCGTGTATGTTTATAACATGCATGTCTTAGTATGGGTTTTCGAGACCTTAGTTGTGATCTGGCTGGCGGTCTTTTATACACAAAGTGGCCCTTAGATGTGCGCAGCTTGGGGCATCGCGATGCGATTGTTCGTGACTCTGTCACGTGCACACTTTTTTGTATGATCGAGCCCGCCCTAGACCCCGACTAAGTGATCGGGCTGGAGTAAGTTTATGTAAGAGTTAGGATTCAATCGATAACATGGTTGAGGCGACTTGTCTATGAATATGGGATTCACCACCCATAAACATTTAGACTTGTGAGCGGACGTTGACGACCCATCTCAGTTGATCATCCGGCCTGAATGGGATGCCCCTCACGTTCGATGCTTACCGAGAACGTTCTGTGCTTGGCCTTGTCTGCTTAGACAAGTGGGTACGGTTCTCGGCTCTCCATGTGATTGCATCGTGACTGGAATTACATACGCATATTCTGGGTCCCGACAGCTAGTATCATTGCATATCCTGCTACACTGGCAGAGACATACATTTTCGTACTTCATGATAGTTACATTTTCTTTATGTGAGTACCTTTGTAAAGTGTGAAAGATCTCCTATATTCTTGTAAAATATAGAGTATTGCCCCTAAAGTGAGGAAAAGATCCCAAAGAGGGCAAAATTAAAAGATCCCAAAGAGGACAAATGAGAGTTGAATAGAAAGAGCCATTGAGGCCACCAAAAAATACAAAAAAATAGAAAAAAGAGAAAAGAAAAATAAAAAGAGAGAAGGGGGCATACTACTATTCTTTTTGAGAGATCCACACTAGTACTTCATCTTCTATCCCTTGTACTCCATAGACATCATCATCATGCATATAGCTATGTGGGGACCTTCACACTATAGAACTTGGCTTGTATATTCCAATGATGAGCCTCCTCAAATGAGCTCTAGGTCTTCTTGAGCAAGCAAGTTGGATGCACCCCCAATAGTTCCATTGGAGAGCTTACCTTAGCTCACATGTGCATCCGTTGTATGGCAATCCCTACTCCTCACATCATATCTATCATATGGCTTTCTTTCACCTATGATTGTTCTCATTAATGTGAGCCTTTCACACCTTTTTGTCTTCCTCCTCCACCTTCTTTCTGTTTCGCCTTTTAGGTGTCAACTTTCTTGCTCACGCTCATCCATTGCATGAGTGCTCAAAATATCGAAAGGGAGTGGATCAGTTTGACTTGTACCTGACTAGTGGTCAGGGGACGAGTCCAGATAAGAATCCAAAGGAGACCAAGTGTGAAACTTTTAGTAGATAGTTGTTCTCAACAACCTTTTTTCTCTTTCTTCCCAGTCCCTTGCTTGCACGCAAACACCATTTGGAGACATTCGAGTCACGGACAGCAAGAGCTCTTGCACATTTTGTTCTTTTGTTGCTTATGTCAATGCTAATATAGACTTTTGCTTGTTAAGACTTGAATTGAATTGCATGCTTTGATTGCTTTACTTAAAAGTCCTTATTTGGTTGTGTGGCATGTCACCACAAAAATTATGCTTGTAATCATTTACCTACTCGAGGACGAGCAGGAATTAAGCTTGGGGATGTTGATACGTCCCAAACGTATCTATAATTTATGCTTGCTCCATGCATGTTTTGTGTGACTTTGCCATGTTTTGCTTGAATTTTCATACACTTTTGAACATATTTGGACTAATCTATTAACCAAGTGCACCCAGCTGCCAGTTGTTGTTTTCTAATGTTTTTGTATTTCAGGTTTTCCGGCCATTAAAAGTGCTCCAAAAAATCCAGGAAAATCAGAAAAAAAAATCAGCGTCGCGGAAGCTTCCGGAAACACCAAAGCAGCGAAGGGGGGCCACCACCAGGGAGCCAGGAGGGTCCCTGGCACAGCCCCACCCTAGGCCGCGCCAGGAGGCCTCCTGGCTGCCTGGTGGGTCCCCTCGTCGCCCCCCCCCCCCTTCGCCTATATTTACCCCCTGTTACGGAAACCCTCAGGACGAACTCCTTTTTCGCGATCTCGCCTCTGTTCCGCCGCCGCCGTTTCAAGATCGGGGCTGCCTGGAGAAGCTGCTCTGGCACCTTGCCGGGAGAAGGTACCCCCTCCGAGAGACCATCCATAGCCATGGACGCCTCCCGTATATATCGTGAGTAGTTCCCCTTGGACCATGGGTCCGTGACCAGTAGCTATGTGATCTATCTCTCCCTCTTTTTTGCTTCCACTTTCGAGTCCTCGTGAGCTGCCTCACATGATCGAGGCATCTATGTAATTTCTGCTGTTGCTATGCTGAGTTTGTTGGGATCTAATGGATTATGAGACTATGTTCAGATTGTGATGAGTAATATATTTGCTTCTTCTCTTTTATATTTTTTTCTTGAGTAAATTCTTGCATGTTCTCCGTTGCGATATTTTCTTTGGCCAAGTATTTTATTTGCAACTCCAAGAGAGAGCGTTATGCTCGATTGTGGGTTCAGCCCCTCGATGTCTAGCTTGAGTGACAGAAACATGAGACTAGGGGATGTGTTGTTGCCACCAGGGATAAAACAACGGTGCTTGTACTTGCGGGTGCAAGGATTGTTTACTTTACGCAAAGTTCTTTTAATGCAATTGTCTGTTGCTTTGAGTTTACACTTTGGGTGGGATTCGCAACTTAATACCAGCGATATGTTCTGGATATATATCTCAAGGTGGATGATTCGTAGTAGATGCAGATGGATTTCGGTCTACTTACCTTGGCGTACTGCCCATTGCTTTTGAGCCCTTCCTTTCTTTGCAACATAGTTAGCATTGCGGTGCCTTCATAATCCTGTCAATTTCCCAACTGTGATTTGTTTACCTCGCTAGCATTTTTATCGTCTTTTGGGAGAGATACATCACTAGTGAAAATCACGGGACCCCGGTCCATCTTCACATTATTGTTCACACTACCAATTTACTTTCAGTATTTACTTTTCCGTTGCTATCATTATCATTATTATCTCTTACGTTAATCCTTTGTAAACAGCAAGGCCGGAGGAATTGAAAACTCCTCTGAAATCGTTGGGAGCAAAGTTATTTGTATCTATGTGCAGGTCCAGGTGAAGTTAGCAACCTAGGTTGTGAACGGCGCCATTGTTCACCTTACCACCTACTTGTATCTCTTGAGTCCTACTGGAGAAAATCTAAACCTTAGCATCTTCGCTAAGGGGAACTTGCCGTTGTGCTACATCAAACCTTTCACTTGGGGTAACCAACGAGGGGCGAGAAGCCATCAGTCGCCTCCGGGGTACTCCTGCTCCTGGGCTCCAACGTCGACTGCAGCGGCCGATCAGGCAAAACAGTAAAGGAAATAAAGAAGGGTGAGTATCTAGTATACCCGCGAGACTTACGTCCGCTACTAAGCATTATGCATGTATCAAATGGAAAGGGGAGGCTATATATAGTGGAGTGAAGGGCAGAAATCAGAGCAAGGGTAAGAAGTTAGGCCTATCGAAGACTAGCATCTTCCGACGAGTCTTGCAGCATGATGAGAGAATAGCCAACAGTTCATATAAAGCATAAAGTAACAATACATCAGAAGTTGCTGCAGCATTGTATGATAATAAGTTGTAATAATTAACAATGCCTCCGAATTCACCTCCTCGACATCCCAGCGAGGAAGAAAACCCGAAACCATAGAGTTTAATAATAATAGTTTGTAGTGGTAAGATCCAGCTTCAGCATAAAGCGTCCTGTTACCGTGGACACGGCTATTCAAATAGATTAATCTTCCCTGCAGGGGTGCACTTGTGTTACACTACACGCACGGATCTCCAGGGTGGCGGGAACCTTGTTAGGGAACGCTCCACCGAGGCTATCCTACACTCCGTAGCCCATCTTTCAAACTCAACAGAGAGGCCATCCGCCGGTCTCAATCCTATGTACGTCGGGCCTTGGACCCCAACCCGAACATACTCCTGCACGGTGCGTGGATGGCCGGTGAAGTTAAAGCAAATCCAAATAAGACACCACCGCGCGAGAAAATAAGATAGCACCACTTCCCGGCAATCAGCCCGCAGTACTGCTGACGTCTGAAGAGTCCTCGGACGACACTATGAAGCAGAGGAGCCCATAACTCGTAATTCCCACGTGTAGGCAGCGCGTGTAAGCCAAAAGGCTACTCAACTCATCCGCCGAACGATTTAACATTTTAATTAACCTGCGTGACAACCGTTATCGTTGCCTCGACTTAACTGAACCGCGGACAACGACAACAGCCAGGACTACCAGTACATCGGTGCCTGCCCTGTCGTCCCACCAAGTCTCTGCGGTTACCAACAAGGTGAACCGTCTCCTTACCTTGTCTCGCGTGTGCTCCTGGAGGAGCTCGACTTTCGTGGTTTGGTAACTCTCGCGGCCAACGATCAGGGGCCAAGCACATCGGTACACTAGTCGTACCCTCCCTGTCGTCCCGTCGCAATACCACTTGCAGGCACCGTTGGGTCGCCCGACTTCTTACCTTTAAGGACAGCCGTGTTCAGGTCCCTAGGGCGGCTATACAGAGTCAACAACGAGTGGAGTACGAGAATTACTCCTCGATAGCTCCACTTGATGTGGCTCGGCAGAGCCGAGGTAGGCTCCTTAGGCAGTGTTTGCATTGTACCGTACCTGTGCAATTATAATCATCGTATCCGCGTTCACTCCCCTGAGTGATCAAGGCCCTCTATCTAAATATAATATGCAATTGAATAGGATTTTAATCGTAGCATCAGCAGTAACAATGCATAGTGCAAGAAATGTATGGAAAGATAGGCGATATCTGGGGAAGAGAATGGCTCTGCTTGCCTGGAAGCTCGACGGTAGGGGCAGGGTCGTCGATGAAGTAGTCGTACTCAGCATCGCTGTAGTCGACGGCAGCAGCGGGGTCTATCGGAGATTAAGGGGGGGGGGAACAGTAAATACAAAGCAAGCATATACAAACAGATGCATGACATGACAGAGGCAATGCTTACGGTGTTCTAACGCAGTGCAATGCACGTTGCTCAGAGCGGGAATTCATCTGGGGATGAACTGCAAGCAAAGGGTGATTACCGGACTAGGTGTCCGGAGGGGGAGATATCATGTCGGAGGTATCGTGGACATCCGACACATGTGTGGGTGGTGTTTCCGGGTTAGTTGATCTATTCCGAACAACTTTCGTGTTCAGAATAAATTTATCCGGGTAGTTTATCGGTATCGGGCAATCATCGGACAGTCAGTCCGGTGGGGGACGGTTCGATGTTCGTTGTGTTAGATGGGTGCGGTAGACATATGGATAGCGTATTCTTATTCATTACATTTTTTTGATCAACTTTGATGTATAAAGTTTTTCGATCCGAGTTACGGTTTAATAGATATCAATTTCTGAAGTTTAAATCATTTAAAAAGAATTTCTGGAATTTATTTAATTATTAAACTAACCTTATCCAGAACAGTGAAGTTTGACTGGTCAAACTGACATCTGGGACCCACATTTCAGCCTCATAGTAATTAAAATTCATTTTATTTAATTACTACAAGGGGGGCCCAGCAGTCATACACTCACTCTAATTAAACACTTTGATTTAATCTAAAATCTCAGGGGGGGGCCAAGTGTCGTTGTCACAGAGGGTTTTAACTGTTATTTAAATAAATCTAACAGGGGGTTTTAGGTGGCTGGACCACATGTCATCCACAGAGACACTTATCAGCAATTAAAATAGTTAAACTGTCCTAGGGCCCACTTGTCATACACAGGGGGGTGGATTAGTCCACGGTTTGAGGTAGCCCGCGCCGGCGGCGAGCCGAGCACGGCGGCGACCACTGGATATGGGTTCCGGCGACCAAAGGGGCGGCGGAGGGGACCAGTGGGCACCCCTCTCGCCTGCGCACGTGCTAGGGCACTCCATCATCGACGGGGAGCTCCAGGGCGGCGGTGACGGTCACCGTGGCGGCGGCCGGAGCTCTATCGAGAGGGGGACGACGACCGGGGCACGGGGAGAGGCACGGGTTGAGGGAAAAGAAGCGGATGCTCACAGGGAATTTGATGGCGCTGCGTACGTGGACGAAGGGAGCTCGACGGTAGCGCAATTCCGTCGGGACCCCCGGCGGCCGGAGGCGAAGGGGGCGGCCTGATTCGGTTCTTGTAGCGCGCACGGGCACAAATTAGTGCCCGGGGATGACGAAGGCGTCGGTGGAGGTCCTCCTGGACATCTTGCGACGGAGAGAGGTGGTCGTTGGCCGCGGCAACGGCGGTGGCGCGGCCACGGCAGCGGCCGGTGCTGCACGGGAGAGGAGGGATGGTGCGTGGGGAGGGGTGAGGAATGAGCAGGGGGTCAAGGGAGCAGGTGGTCGGCCTTATCGTCTCCACGACGCACAGGGGAGAGGGGGGCCAACCGTGGCTTCCATGGACATGGTGCAGCCACGGCGACGAAGCAGGTAGAGGAGGGGATGGGAGCAGGTGGAGGTAGAAGACAAGCCGAGGTAATGGGTCGGCTAGGTGGGCTGTCGCCCAGGGCGACGTTTAGTTTATTTTTTATTTCCTTTTGTTTTCCTTTCTGTTCTTTACTGTTTTTCATTTGATTAAAATGGTTCTGTGTTTTCGTAAAATGTTCTATGGGCTTATCAAATAAGTAAATACCCCAAGTAGTTGGCACAAAAAGTTTGGGGCACTTTAAAATACATTGGGTAATTCTTTTAAATATTAAATGATTAAAAAGGACTTTATAAGCTACTGTTATAATTGTTTGAGATTTTCTATAACTTTATAATTTACCAAAGTTATCCCAACATGGCTCTACTGATTTTAGGAAATTTAAAAAATTGGTTCCAAGATCTATGGAACAATTTAATTTGAGCACTCTTGTTTTATGTTTATTTTTTTATTTTTCAAAGCATTTATAACTTGGGTTTGAATTCTTGATGAGCAAGGTGCATGCGGCATTGGGTTTTGATTACCAACCAGCATGGTTTGAAAAGAGCAGAAGAAAAGTTTGATTAACGACAGGGAATAACAGTGATTAGCAACAGTGATTATCCACAGTGATAGTGATTACTGTTATAGTCAACTGAGGGTGTTACAAATCTCCACGACTACAAAGAATTCTCGTCCCGAGAATTAAACGTAGGGCAAGGGGTAAGGTTTTGTTTTCGTATTCTAACGATTCTTCTGGTTCTTGTTGCCCTTCTCGAAGAAGTTAATCCTTCACATTGACGTCTTCATTTCTCTGCATCAGTCCATCTCGACGGGTTGTTGTCCTTCTTTCGGGGGCTGCATCGTGCTTACGGAAAGGGTTGGAGGGCAAACTAAAGGGTGTCGGATCGGTACAAGGTTAATCAACCAAGGCTGGCCGAGGGAATGGGGTACAAATTATCTCTCGAGTTCAAACTCAGGGAAATACATCGAGAGAGACAACAGAGGTATGAGAAGTTTCAAGCGGATAAACATGCATTCGATGTCGATGACGGATGAAGAAAAAGGGGTTCAGAGCATCAGGCATAAGCATTGCGTCTTGTATCAGACTGAATATCACAATGTAGGTGACAAGAGTCAGGTTTCGGTCTTGTCAGAGAACAATTTGTCAACTATGTCTGCAACATCACCAGTGCCAATGGCGAGGGACGAAGAGAACCATTTTCCTGCTCGTTAAGACGAGGCGGACCAATTGGCAAAGTTCTCGTCCATCGGTGGTCACCGAAAAGTCATCAACAATCGTAACTGGTTGTACAGAAAATGTAGCACACCAAAGTGTTTACATAAGCAGGGAATTGTCACTGCTCAGATAAGTACAATACAAGAAGAAAGATTAAACAGACCAATGGAAGGGAAAATGTGATGATACACAAGTATCAAGTGTATATCTTTACCAAGGGAAAGAAGAGCAAGATATGCATGACCAAGTTTGTATTGACAAGGAGTCAACGGAGGTTATCGATGATAACATAATTCATCGAGGGGCAAGGATGGTATTTCTCGTCATGAATTCAATAGACCCATGGGAGAAGTCAAAATGTTGACAATGACCTCGACACATTATGCCGAGAGGTTTCAAGAGGATGAATCGAATAGCGGCGACCTCAAGCAAAATGAATGGTGGATCAAAAGGTATTCAGTGTCTGCGGTTGAAAACAACCCAGAACCCATGGAGTGTTTACGACAGGGAAAGGTATTGTTCCATCAAAATTCATTAGATGTAGTGCAAAGGTATGATATCCTCGAGGTACCAGAAGGTAATACTCTAAGGTAGGATGGAGGATCATAGGTGCAGCATAATTTATACCAATGGGGTAATTATCTTTATAAGAAGCTTTCATGATAAGTTCTACATCGTATCTATGGGCATGAACACAAGGTTCAGGGTCGACTCCCACTTCATCAATGCATAACCTTTCATCTACTTCTCGATTTCGGGGAGGTGGTAGGATTACAAGTTCATCTGACGGGAGGCCAGTAGAGTATAACCCGCATAAAATTTGGGTTCATACCGATTAGGGGAAGCATAAGGTTAACCCATCAGGGTATTTGGAACTCATACAACAGACATCAGAGGCGAGGGATATCAGTTCGAAAGCAGACGGCTGACGACACCGAGTAGATCATATCATTCGCCAGAGGAAGCTGAAATAGGGGAAAATCTATGAATGACTTAGGGCACAAGGGATGGTAGGTAGTAATCCACCAAAAGGTCAGGTGGGGTACAGAGAGTCGGGTGTGAGTATCGGTACTCAACCATAAGAAGAAAGAATACAAAGGCATTTGAGGATAAAGCATCTGAATACCTCAACGCTTAAGTGCAAAGGAATTATGATTTCCATATCGGTGTATCAGATTTAGATACATCGATCAAACATGGGTAATTTGAATAGAAGTATGACGGTCAATCAATCAAGGTTTGATTTACCGAGATCCAACTCATGTCCGGAATGACGTCTGAGCTGGAAGAATGGATTCAAAGGGGTTACCCGATGATCGCGTGCATCCGCACACATGATGATTGAACATATAGAACGACAATGACAAGGGGTGTCAATGAAGAATACTCAGACATATGTAATTATCCATAAGGCCAGCACGTAAGAAGAATCTCCAAAGCAGTCGGCTGCAAAGGATTCACAAGACAACAAAGAGTATTTCGGGGTACTTTGCAACAACAAGAGCATCTGGGATTGAACAGATGAACAGAAGGTATAGGTGATTATCCATACGGGTATATCAGTGGCAGGGAATCGCCAAGGCGATTAACACATAGGTGCTCGGGATTTCATCGAAGGGTATCGTCGGAATCTTCTGGAGAAGTAAGCGATCATCTGGAATCCAGTGCTCTCCGGAAGGAAAGAGGTACGAGAACCTAATGTCAGAGTTAGAAAAATCTTTAACCCGAAAGAGAAGAGAGATCAGAGTCCCAGAGTAAAGGTATGGAGAAAAAGATCCTAATACCACCCAGTTTTTACTACGTGGGCCGATAAGCCACACATCGTTGTTAGTAAAGTAGTTTTGTAAAGACTAGACTCGACTTCGACCAAGGAGTTGGAAGGGGGTTACCTACAGGCAGTCGGCTCTGATACCAACTTGTGACGCCCCCAAAATCAGACCGTGTACAGTAATCATACACGCAAGGTACACGATCGAGATTAGGGACTCACGATGAGATATCACAACACAACTCTACAATAAAATAATACAAGCTGCTTAATACAAGCCAGGGGCCACGAGGGATCAAATACAACAGCTCGAGAACACAAAGTCAGCGGAAGCAAAAGTATCTGAGTACAGTAACACGAATACAAGGATGCCTTAAGAAGGCCAGCACAAAACAGCAACGATCGAAAAGGCGAGGCCTCCTGCCTGGGAACCTCCAAACTACTCCTAGTCAACGGGGAACTCGACGTCGTAGTAGTCGCCTCCGGGGTACTCCTGCTCCTGGGCTCCAACGTCGACTGCAGCGGCCGATCAGGCAAAACAGTAAAGGAAATAAAGCAGGGTGAGTATCTACTATACCCGCGAGACTTACGTCCGCTACTAAGAATTATGCATGTATCAAATGGAAAGGGGAGGCTATATATAGTGGAGTGAAGGGAAGAAATCAGAGCAAGGGTAAGAAGCTAGGCCTATCGAAGACTAGCATCTTCCGATGAGTCTTGCAGCATGAGGAGAGAATAGCCAAAAGTTCATATAAAGCATAAAGTAACAATACAGCAGAAGTTGCTGCAACGTTGTATAATAATAAGTTGTAATAATTAACAATGCCTCCGAATTCACCTCCTCGACATCCCAGCGAGGAAGAAAACCCGAAAACATACAGTTTAATAATAATAGTTTGTAGTGGTAAGATCCAGCTTCAGCATAAAGCGTCCTGTTACTGTGGACACGGCTATTCGAATAGATTAATCTTCCCTGCAGGGGTGCACTTGTGTTACACTACACGCACGGATCTCCAGGGTGGCGGGAACCTTGTTAGGGAACGCTCCACCGAGGCTATCGGACACTCCATAGCCCATCTTTCATACTCAACAGAGAGGCCATCCGCCGGTCTAAATCCTAAGTACGCCTTGCCTTGGACCCCAACCTGAACGTACTCCTTCACGGTGCGTGGCTGGACGGTGAAGTTAAAGCAAATCCAAATAAGACACCACCGCGCGAGCAAATAAGACAACACCACTTCCCGAAAATCAGCCCGCAGTACTGCTGACGTCTGAAGGGTCCTCGGACGACACTACGAAGCAGAGGAGCCCATAACTTGTAATTCCCACGTGTAGGCAGCGCGTGTAAGCCAAAAGGCTACTCAAGTCATCCGTCGAACCATTTAACATTTTAATTAACCTGCGTGACAACAGTTATCGTTGCCTCGACTTAACTGACCCGCGGACAACGACAGCAGCCAGGACTACCAGTACATCGGTGCCTGCCCTGTCGTCCCACCAAGTCTCTGCGGTTACCAACAAGGTGAACCGTCTCCTTACCTTGTCTTGCGTGTGCTCCTGGAGGAGCTCGACTTTCGTGGTTTGGTAACTCTCGAGTCCAACGATCAGGGGCCAAGCACACCGCTACACTGGTCGTACCCTCCCTGTCGTCCCGTCGCAATACCACTCGCGGGCACCGTCGGGTCGTCCGACTTCTTACCTTCAAGGACAACCGTGTTCAGGTCCCTAGGGCGGCTATACAGAGTCAACAACGAGTGGAGTACGAGGATTACTCCTCGATAGCTCCACTCGATGTGGCTCGACAAAGCCGAGGTAGGGGCCTTAGGCGGTGTCTGCATTGTACCGTACCTGTGCAATTATAATCATCGTATCCGTGTTCACTCCCCTGAGTGATCATGGCCCTCTATCTAATATTAGCTAACAATGCGTAGGCTCACTGCTGAATATAATATATATAATAGGCAGCATAGGATAAAGGAAGGTACATCAAGGGGCGACAAAAACAGGCTATGCAATTGAATAGGATTGTAATCGTAGCAGCAGCAGTAACAATGCCTAGTGCAAGAAATGTACGGAAAGATAAGCGATATCTGGGGAATAGAATGGCTCTGCTTGCCTCGAAGCTCGACGGTAGGGGCAGGGTCGTCAACGAAGTAGTCGTACTCAGCAACGATGTAGTCGACGGCAGCAGCGGGGTCTATCGGAGATTAAGGGGGGAGAAACAGTAAATACAAAGCAAGCATATACAAACAGATGCATGACATGACAGAGGCAATGCTAACGGTGTTCTAACGCAGTGCAATGCACGTTGCTCGGAGCGGGAATTCATCCGGGGATGAACTGCCAGCTCCGGGTGATTACCGGACTAGGTGTACGGAGGGGGAGATATCATGCCGGAGGTGTCGTGGACATCCGACACATGTGTGGGTGGTGTATCCGGGTTAGTTGATCTATTCCGAACAACTTTCGTGTTCAGAATAAATTTATCCGGGTAGTTTATCGGTATCGGGCAATCATCGGACAGTCGGTCCGATGGGGGACGGTTCGATGTTCGTTGTGTTAGAGGGGTGTGGTAAACATACGGATATCGTATTCTTATTCATTATTTTTTTTGATCAACTTTGATGTATAAAGTTTTTCGATCCGAGTTACGGTTTAAAAGATATCAATTTCTGAAGTTTAAATCATTTAAAAAGAATTTCTGGAATTTATTTAATTGTTAAACTAACCTTATCCAGAACAGTAAAGTTTGATTGGTCAAACTGACATCTGGGACCCACATGTCAGCCTCACAGTAATTAAAAATGATTTTATTTAATTCTTACAAGGGGGGCCTAGCAGTCATACACTCACTCTAAATAAACACTTTGATTTAATCTAAAATCTCAGGGGGGGCCCATGTGTCATAGTCATAGAGGGTTTTAACTGTTATTAAAATAAATCTAACAGGGGGTTTTAGGTGGCTGGCCCACATGTCATCCACAGAGACACTTACACAGCAATTAAAATAGTTAAACTGGCCTAGGGCCCACTTGTCATACACAGGGGTGTGGATTAGTCCACGGTTTGATCCAGCCCGCGCCGGCGGCGAGCCGAGCACGGCGGCGACCACTGGATATGGGTTCCGGCGACCAAAGGGGCGGCGGAGGGGACCAGTGGGCACCTCTCGCTCCTGCACACATGCTGGGGCACTCCATCGTCGACGGGGAGCTCCAGGGCAGCGGTGACGGTCACCGTGGCGGCGGGTGGAGCTCTATCGAGAGGGGGACGACGACCGGGGCATGGGTTGAGGGAAAATAAGCAGTTGCTCACAGGGAATTGGATGGCGCCGCGTACGTGGACGATGGGAGCTCGATGGTGGCGCAATTCCGTCAAGACCCCCGGCGGCCGGAGGCGAAGGGGGCGGCCTGATTCGGTTGTTGTAGCGCGCACGGGCACAAACTAGTGCCCGGGGATGACGAAGGCGTCGGTGGAGGTCCTCCTGGACATCTTGCGACGGCGAGAGGCGGTCGTTGGCTGCGGCAACAGCGGT
Source organism: Bromus sterilis (assembly GCA_950022295.1). Lineage (NCBI taxonomy): Eukaryota > Viridiplantae > Streptophyta > Magnoliopsida > Poales > Poaceae > Bromus > Bromus sterilis. The sequence continues at coordinate 108,243,389 of OX465596.1, read as the reverse complement.
GGCGCGGCCACGGCAGCGCCCGGTGCCGCACGGGAGAGGAGGGATGGTGCGTGGGGATGGGGAGAGGAATGAGCAGTGGGTCAAGGGAGCAGGTGGTCGGCCTTATCGTCTCCATGACGCACAGGGGAGAGGGGGGCCAACCTTGGCTTCCATGGACATGGCGCGGCCACGGCGACGGAGCAGGTAGAGGAGGGGATGGGAGCAGGTGGAGGTAGAAGACAAGCGGGGGTAGTGGGCCGGCTAGGTGGGTTGTCGCCCAGGGAGACGTTTTGTTTATTTTTTTATTTCCTTTTGTTTTCCTTTCTGTTCTTTACTGTTTTGCATTTGATTAAAATGGTTTTGTGTTTTCGTAAAATGTTCTATGGGCTTATCAAATAAGTAAATACCCCAAGTAGTCGGCACAAAAAGTTTAGGGCACTTTAAAATACATTGGGTAATTCTTTTAAATATTAAATGAATAAAAAGGACTTTATAATCTACTGTTATAATTGTTTGAGATTTTCTATAACTTTATAATTTACCAAAGTTATCCCAACATGCCTCTACTGATTTTACGCAATTTACAAAATTGGTTCCAAGATCTATGGAACAATTTTATTTGAGCACTCTTGTTTTATTTTTTATATTTTATTTTTCAAAGCATTTATAACTTGGGTTTGAATTCTTGATGAGCAAGGTGCATGGGGCATTGGGTTTTGATTACCAACCAGCATGGTTTGAAAAGAGCAGAAGCAAAGTTTGATTAACGAAAGGGAATAACAGTGATTAGCAACAGTGATGATCCACAATGATAGTGATTACTGTTACAGTGAACTGAGGGTGTTACAGAAGCCCTCATGGTGGTGGAGAAGCTCCAGGAGGTCAATCCTCCCTCCGGCAGGGTGCCGGAAGAGGTCTTCTGGTGCTCCCGATCTCGGGATCACGGCAGCGGTGGAACAGAGGTGAAAATCGTGATGCGGGGTCTTTTTCAGGGTTTTCTCATCGGGGGGTAAATATAGGCCGAAGGGGGCACCAGGGGGTGGCCCCCGCACCCAGGAGGCGTCCTGGCGCGGCCAGGAGTGGGGCAGCGCCCCCTGGCCGCCTGGGAGGGGTTGGACCCCCTCCGACTCTCCTTCGGTCTTTCGGAAGCTTCCATTGCGCTGATTTTTTTTATTTTTCTTGGAATTTTTTGGGCTTTGTAAATATGGGTAAAATCCTGTAATTCACAGACATCAGCAGACAGAAACTGGCACTGGGTGCACTAAGTTAGTAGGTTAGTCCAAATATGTGTAAAAAGGTATGAAAGTGTATTAAAACACATAGCAATGTCACCCAAATGATCATGCAAAAGGCAGAAATTATAGATACGTTTGGGATGTATCATTCGCTGCCACCGTGATCCCGAGATCGGGATCATCAGAAGACCCTGTCCCGGCACCCTGCTGGAGGGAGGATTGATCTCCGGGAGCTTCTCCACCACCATGAGCTCTTCCCGTATGTGCCTTGAGTAGTCCCCCTGGGACCATGGGCCCATGATCAGTAGCTATGTGTTGTTTTGTCTCCAATCTTGTGCCTCAATTCTTAGCCCTTTTGAGCTTCCCTACATTATCAAGGCACTTATGTATTAGTTACTATGTTGCTATGTTGTGTTTGCTGGGATCCGATGGATTATGAGATTATGTTCATATTGTGATGAGTAATATATTTGATTTACCTTTTATGTTATAGTTCTTGAGTATTCTTGCATGTTCTCCGTTGCTTTTTATTGCTTTGGCCAAATAGTAGATTGTGACTCCAAGAGGGAGTGTTGTGCTTGATTGTGGGTTCATGCCCCCCAATGTCTAGCTTGAGTGACAGAAACATGAGACTAGGGGATGTCTTGTTGCCACCAGGGAGAAAACAACGGTGCTTGTAACTGCAGTTGCAAGGATTGTTTACCTTACGCATAGTGTGTTAATGCAGTTGTCTATTGCTTTGATCCTACAGTTTGGCCGGGGTTTGCAACTTAATACCAGGGAGTTTTTATGGATAGATATCTCAAGATGGATGATTAGTGAGTAGATGCTGATGAATAAACGGTTTGCTCGTCTCGGCATACTTCCCATACAATTGAGCCTCTAGCTTTCTTGCAGCATAATTAGCACTGCGGTGCGTTTATAATTCTGTCAATTTCCAAGCTGTAATTTATTCACCCAGCATAGTTGTTTATCGTCTTTTGGGAGAGAGACGTCACTAGTGAAGGTCATGGGACCCCGGTCCATATTTCCACCATAGTTTACACCATTAATCTTTATTTCTTTTATTTCCTTTTCATTGCAATCACAACTATTATTTCCACTTGTGTTTTGATCCTTTGTAAACAACAAGACCGGAGAGATTGACAGCCTCTATGAACTCGTTGGGAGAAAAGTTATTTGTTGTTGTGTGCAGGTCCACATCAACCTTTTCTCCATCCGGAAAACTTCTGGCATCGTTGAGACCTATTTGTAGAACTTGGAGTCCTACTGGAGACATAAACCTCAGTATCTTCACTCAGGGAAAATTGCTGCTATCTACATCATAACCTTCCACTTGGGGTAACCAATGAGGAGGTGTTATCTACTCCAATCACTTACCCCAAGTGGAAGGTTATGATGTAGATAGCGGTAATTTCCCTTACGTGATGACTTTAAGGTCTGTCGAACCGGGAGGATTCCTAAGACGACAAGGTGGCAACAGTGCCAGAAATTGCTTGGTAGCAAGTTGACAGACTGGCCTGGACCTGCACACAAGACACGAGTTAAAACGCAAGAGATAATAATAATGCAAATAAAAGGAAAAGTAAATAAGTAAATTGTAGTGATGTAAACTATGATGAGAATATGGACCGGGGCATCATGATGCTCACTAGTGATGTCTACCTCCCAAAAGACTATAAACAGTTATGCTGGGTGAACAAATTACAGCTGGGATATTGCCAGTATAAACGCACCGCAATGCTAATTATGTTAGTTAAGAGTGCAGGTTCAATCGTATGGGTATTACACCAAGAGTGGTAGATTGTTTATTCATCAGCATCTACTTACTATTCATTCACCTTGAGATATCTATCCAAAACATCTCGCTGGTATTAAGTTGAGAGCCACAACCAATGTTGCGAACTCAAAACAACGAACAACTGCATTAACACTCTATGCGCGATGTAAGAAATCCTTATGACACGCAGACATAAGCACCATTGTTTGACCCCTAATGGAAACAACACGTTCCCTACTCCCTTGTTTCTGTCACTCAAGCCGGACATCAGGAGGCATGAACTCATTATCTATCCTAATGCTCCCTCTTGGAGTCACAACCTATTACTTGTCCAAAGCAATAAATTACAACAGAGAACATGCATGAACACTCAAGAACACAATATAAAAGATAGCAACATATATTACTTCCACAATCTGAACATAATCTCAAAATCCACCAAATCCCAATAAACACAACATAACAACATAGAAACTATAGAAAATATGCGTTGATCATGTTAGGTAGCTCACAAGGTCTAATCAATGAAGCACAAGGTTGGAGAGAAGACATCATTTAGCTTGTTGTCATAGACCCTAGTTCCAAGGATGGATTACTCACGAAGCATCTCAGAGGAAAGCATGGTGATGGAGGGGCCTCTGGAGATCAATCCACCCTCCGGCAGGGTGCCGGGACAGGAACTTCTGCTGATCCTGATCTCGGGATCACGGTGGTGGGGGAACAGTGGATAGATGGCGAAGAACAGTTCGCTCTGAGGGGTTTTTGAATAGGATGTAAATATAGGCAAAAGGGGTGCATCGGGGGTGGCCCCACCCGACCATGCGGCCAGCGGGCGCGGCCAGGCCCTAGCCGCGTCATGTGGTGTCCTGGCCAAGGGGTGGCCACCCTCTGGCTCATCTTCGGGTTTCTGGAGTCTTTCGGTAAGTTGGAAATTATCGATTTTTTCCGGTGATATTGATTTTTCAGATTTTTCTGCAATGCACGAAAAAAAAACAGACATGAACTGACACTGGGCACTAGGTTAATAAGTTAGTCCCAAATATGATTTAAATGATATAAAAGTCCATTGAAATATATAACAAAGTCAGCAAAACAAGCATGGAACAAGCAAAGATTATAGATAATTTTGGAACGTATCACACACTAGTAGAGAAAAGCCTTGATGTGGCATGCCGAAATGGGCCTTGCTGCAGTAGCACCGGATGCCAGTAATTGCGTTAGTGATAAAAAACTGTTGGCGTCACTGTTATTAATACTTATAGCGTGCAAAATAGTACCACGCTACTATTTATAATTTCTTTGCATTAAAATATTTAATAAAATATTATTTTCCCTGCCAAAGCACCGCATATATAATTCAAACCTAGTTCAACAAATAAGCCACACAACACTAAATATAGAGAACACACATTATTTCAATTCAAAAAACTTGGTAGCTTGGTATAATATTCAGTCAACTTATTCATACAAATTAAATAAACCAGCTAGCTAGAATTGGCTTGATGTTTCTAATTAGGTTTTTCCTTGTTCTCTACTCCCTTTTTAAACTAAATAAACTTCTTATTTCTCTGCCCATTTCCTGCTTAATCTAGCTGGTCTCTTGCCTAAGTTGATCGGTCTCCTACTTTTACTCTGTAACATTTTTCTTCATAGACTTGATGATCTCAACATTAGACGTTGCAACATATAGCATCACCTCCATCGCTTTCTCAAGAGAAATTCAATTGATGACCTCAGAAATCACACTTTGAAAAAAAATTATGAAAGTTCAATTGTACCTCTGATGATGCAAATATAAAACAAGTCAGTAAAATATCAAAATTTCATCTAGGACTAAGTTAATGAACTAAACTCATCTACAACTACACGTAACATTAAGTCTAAATTCATATACAACTACGACTCTACAAGTTATAATAAGTCTATATTCATTGACGACTAAGCTAATAAGATTTGAATGAAACTAATTCATCTACAACTACAAGTAACACTAAGTCTAAATTCTTGTAGGATTAAGTTAATAAGACTATAATGAAACTAATTCATCTACGATTACAAATAACACTAATTCTAAATTCATCTACAACTACAAGTAAAAATAAATCTAAATTCATTTACAACTAATTAATAAGACTATATTTAAACTAAATTCATCTACGAAATACAAAGTATAAATTCATCCACAACTACAAGTAACCTTAAGTCTAAATTCATGTAAAACTATAATTAATAATGAGTCTAAATTCATCTAGGACTAAGTTACTAAGACTACAATGATACTAAATTCATTTACCACACTATAGGGAACACTAAGTCTAAATTTATCTAGGATTAAATTGATAAGAATATAATGAAAATAAATTCATCTAAAACTATAAGTAAAACTACATCTAAATTCATTTACAACTACAAATTAAACTAAGTCTAAATTCATCTACAACTATAAATAATACAAAGTCTAAATTTATGTACTACTACAAGTAATAACAAGTCTAAATTCATCTAAAACAATATTAATAGGACTATAATGAAATAAAATCCATCTACAACTACAAGTAACACTAAGTCTATATTCATCTAAAACTACAAGTAATAATTAGTCTAAATACATCTACCACTACAAGTAAAAACTAGAAGTATAGTAAGATTATAAGTAATAGTAAATCTAAATTCTTTTATAACTACAAGTAAAAAATAGCAATACACTAATACTAGAACAACTAAGATATAAAACTGCACCTTCAAAGGCGACGGGCGAGAGCGGTGCATCGATGGACAAGGGGATGGGCAAGGACGGTGCGGCAACGAGCAAGGGCGATGCAGGGAGGGTTGAGGAGTTCAAATATTTCCAATATGCCATCAAATCCTTTGCATTCAAATATTTCCATAATTGTGCAGTTCTCCATTCTATCAAAGGATTTTTCTAAATCTAGTTTTAGGACCACCACCGCATTGCCAATGCTTTACATTGATGTACAAATTCAAACGCCCAGCCAAGACAATCCTGAAATGTCCTTGTTTTACTAAAGCAATACTATTTACGTTGTACAAGTTTCATAATCCATTATTGTATCTCTTTCCTGAAATTTTAGTTAAACCTTTCAATACATAATTGATGAGAGATATGGCGGAAGTTATGAACCGATTCAGGAGTAATTTTCTTAGGTCAGCTGGATTAGACCGAGCACGACTTTATCCATGTTGCAAACATGTGAACAGTGTGTAACTATTTTGCAATCCTTGTCAATTGGATCGAATGACTATCTTGTAATGAATTCAAGGATTCGTGATTTGGTCGAATCTGTTCAAATGAGTTTCCCCTGTTTTTATCTCGAAAGGAAAGAGTGAACTACAAAAGGGCTCCACGTTCTAAGCTCATATCCAATTATTCCACGACTTTAAATTCGATAACAAAAACAAACTTTTCTAGAGTGACAAAAATCTAGAGTGTAGCACCTTTAAATTGGTATATTGCATAAAGTGAGGACAAAGTTGAATATGTGCTTAGAATACAAATTTTTTAAATTTACTAAAAAAGTATGAACCGAGAGCCCATCGCTCACCCATTCCATTGTGTTGCACTGACGAAAAAATTGGGGACTGCTCTTTCTTGCAGCCAAACCCTATTCGACCCACGTGTGCGTCAGGAATTAGACCTGACATAGAAGTGTTCGTCCGAACGGGCTAGCCCAGTTCGATAACGAAGTTTTTTTTCAATTTTTCCAATTTATTTTTTATTTTTCATATATTTTTTCGACTTTTAGCAAAAAAAATCGAATGTGTATTTGAAGTTTTTTTTGTTATGTATTTTGAACATAATATTTAATATAAAATAATTTTTATTCGGTGAATGTTTTTTTAATGAGTTGAGATTTTTTTAAATATATATATTCAACTTTTTATGAATATATATTAACAGATTATAATGTAAATTAATATTTTGGATCGTCAATTGGGTGCTCTGTCTTGTAGGGCACTGAATTAGCAGATAGACCTGTCGTTTCAACGGGCCCATTTCAGCCCCCATCAATTCGTTTATTACCCGATCACAGCCCACACAGGCCGTCCACGAGATAGTTCACCAGGCCGCCTTCACGTGTCCGCCCAGCAAACAAGCGGAGGACCATCCAGACCAACAAAAAAAATAGCTCTTTATTTTGAAAAAATTGTAAAACATTTTCAAAGTATTGATATAATCCTAAAAAAATTCAGTGGAAACTTATATGTATTCCGCACGAACATGTCAAATTTTGTTTGAAAATATTGTAATATGCAGTTTGCACTAAAAAACAAAATTTCAGTCCAAAACCAACAACAAAAAGGCCCACTCAAAATCAAATATTTTTTTTCTCATACTCCACATGTGAAAGTATAATAGTATGAAAATTTGCACGTATGTCATATGCATGTGTATGTATATTCATAAAAAAAATCAATGCATTTTGGATAATGTAAAATATATTATATGACTTGTTCAAAATAAAGGGCTACGTGTAGCTCGATCTACATTAGCATTATCTGGTAGCGTTATAGCATACACATGATGATTTTTTTAAAGGAAACCAGGACACAGCCCAGCAATCCCAAAACCATCCCCGTCCACACCCCTGTCACTTCCCTTTTTACACGACAATGACTATAATTCTATGTTTAGAAAGAAACATGCACTTTCCCTCTTGTTGACTGATTTGAATAATGACATCTCGTCGATGTTGTACTTGCTTGCCATACATTATAATGGATAAATACTAATGTTGCGCTTGGATTTGGCTGACAACTAGAAAATAATGTCTTCGATTTTAGCCCTTATGTATGTATTGCTCTCGGGGGAAATTTAGTTACTGAAATACTTTATTTTTTGATTTTTTAATGCTATTTTAAAATATAGCACACTATTAGCATCCTATAACTTGTATAGCGTTTAGCAAAAGACCTCGCTATATTTTTTAGCGTGCTTTTTTTTCATTGATCCAGACAGAACGTGTCGAGCGCTATTGTCTGATCCGCCCTCCAGCCTCCAGCTCACGCACAATGCCGCCGGATAGCGCGTGTGTAACAGCCCAGATTTCACACAAAAATAAAAAATTTGTTTTCGGTGTGAATTGTTTGATTGTCTGATTTATTTGCGGTGTTTGCGTCCCCGATTTATCGATCGGCGATTATTTCCCCCCTCTTATCTCGTACCGGACGGAGACCGACCCTTGCCACCCTGACACTCGACCTTTGCGACACCGGGTTTCACCCGATCACCGTCGCGAAAACCGCACGAGAACAGTTGGAGCCAACGGAACGAAAACCCCGTTTAATAATTAAACGGGTTATTTTTATAGCGCACCAGAAAGTGTTCTCGGAACGGTTCCAGCGCAAGGTGAACGCCGCCGGCTTGACGCGCTGATCGCGTAGTTCGAAGTTTTACCCGAATCGGAGGTCCTGCGGACCCTCGACGGTCAGAAACGTAGACACCGCGCGCGATAGAGAAAAACCGGGGATGTTTTTGAAAACTGCCAGCCACCTGGGCTATATAAAGACCACCACACTCCCACGTCTTTCTAGGGTTTCCCTAGCCACAAAATTTCAGCCACCCCCTCCACTTTGCCCCAAAAATAGCTTCATTTTCGTCCAAACCCTAGCCCAGATCTGGATTTTGCCTCCCAAGCCATCTGGACCGTCAGATCTCGCGATCCGACGGCCCAGGAAGCTCCCTACCAACCCAGCCGCACCTCCTCTCTCCTCCCGGATCCGCGGGCCCCCGCTGCCTACGCTCCTCCCAGCCGCCGCCTGGACCACCTCATCGCCGCCCTCGCCGGCGTCGGCTGTCGGCGCCGTGACCTGCAGGTCCCAATCAGGACGGCCCCGATCCAGCCTCCCCCGCACCGTGCTGGGCCGGCCTGCCCCAGCTCGGCCCACCTCGCCAGCCGGCCACCCACGCCAAGCCCAGTCCAACAGCCCAGCCAGGCCGGATCCAGGCCAGATGTGTAACAGCCCAGATTTCACAAAAATTAAAAAAATTGTTTTCGGTGTGAATTGTTTGATTGTCTGATTCTTTTACGGTGTTTGCATCCTCGATTTATCGATCGGCGATTATCTTCCCCCTCTTATCTCGTACCGGACGGAGACTGACCCTTGCCACCCTGACACTCGACCTTTGCGACACCGGGTTTCACCCGATCACCGTCGCGAAAACCGGCACAAGACCAGCCTTAACCAACAGTGCGAAAAAAAACCATTTATATTTAAATGGGTTATTATTTTATTGGGCGGTGTTTCGAGTTTCGTGCGATTCCGACTTCGTCGGGTAGGTGAACTTTCGGATGTGCCACGCAAGTAGCCGGCATAAGTCCGAGGGGCGTATTAACAAAATGTCGCGCGTGCCTTTAGATGGATCCCCGGATTCCCCGCTTATCTTCGGATTCTAGCCCACCCGAAAAACCGGACCCGAAATGGGCCATTTTCTGAACCGAAACACCCCCCTAACAACCACCTACTATAAATAGTAGGTGCTACCTACCAAAAATGGGAAAAACTTAGGTAGCCTCCCTCTGAATCTGCACCTGCCCTCTCCCCCGCCACCACATGGCACCACCAGTGTCGGGACCCGGGGTTAGCGTATGCAAGTCCCGCTACGACATAGTCATATGGAGAGCCGAGAACCGTACCCACTTGTCTAAGCAGACAAGGCCAAGCACAGAATGTTCTCGGAAAGCATCGTACGTGAGGGGTATCCCATCCAGGCCGGATGATCAACTGAGATGGGTCCTCATCGTCCGCACACAAGTCTAATGATATGGGTGATGAACTCCCATATTCTAAGACAAGTCGCCTCAACCATACTATCGACTATCTCATAACTCTTACATAGACTTACTCCAGCCCAATCACTTAGTCGGGGTCTAGGGCGGGCTCGATCATACCACAAAGTGTGCACGAGACGGAGTCTCGAACAATCGCATCGCGATGCCCCAAGCTGCGCACATCTAAGGGCCACTTGGTCTATGAAAGACCGCCAGCCAGATCACGACTAAGGTCTCGAAAACCCATACAAAGACATGCATGTTAGAAACATACACGCAGCACACATGCCTTGTATGAACAACAGGTATCATTGCAATTCTCTACAAAGTATACATTTTATTGATAACTCTTACAGAGTGCACACAGAGATCACAAGTATGTGATCCAACATTACAACAACAAGCGGAAGCAAAGTATGTCTGAGTACAGACAAGTTTAACAAATGTCTTAAGAAGCCTTATTTAAACACAAGCCCTCCACGAGGGAACCAGTCGTCTGACTGGGACTAGACTAGCTTGATCTTCAGTCGTCGAGCTCGATGAAGAAGCCACCTTCGGGGTCAGTGGGTTCATCTAAAACATAGAATAAGCAAACGTGAGTACAAAGTTGTACTCAGCAAGACTTACATAGGAGCTATACTACTCATGCACATGTATCAAGGTAAAGGTAGGTGGGGTTTCACTTGCAGAAGTTCCAGCTTTGACTTGGCAAATCCTGAACTACGAGTACCAGACTTGAGGTAAGAAGCGTACACGAGTCCACTACTTTCTCCAACCAATTACACAACTATGGTGCCTTCCTCGACTTCCCCACGAGAAAGCACGCCATAGCACTCACACTTATCTTGGTGTGTTTTAGAAGTATCCAGTTCAAGTTGTCTAATAATCAAGCTAAGCTTTCCAAGCAGTCCTTAACCGCGGACACGGCTATTCGAATAGTTTTGTTAACCCTGCAGGGGTATACCGCTACACACACGTGATCATCAGTTACCGCCTTTGATCTCGACACCATTCAAGGGGTGCCAGCGAGGATGCTCACCACAACTGTTACCTCATAGCCTATCTAGTCCGAGAAAGCCGCCTACCTGGGTTGGCTACCACTATCGTGAACCCGGCCGGTTTACCGAAGTGGACCCAAGTGATGTGTGCGTGGTGCATAAGCCGGTCTCGGTTGAGCCGTTCTCTCACTTAGCAGCCAGGCCACAGACCTACCAGAACTCCGAACTATTGCGACATCTGGACATCGAAAGGGATGAGTTAGTAAGCTGAGAGGGGTCAGTGAGCCCAATGTGTGGTTGTACTCTTCACCTTGGATCACCACACAAGAACTCGGACTTAGGGCGGTGTTCAACGAGACAACCCACTGTGTACTCCTACACAGCCTCTCATCGTTCACCTTGTATTAGGGTAGATTCACCAACACCTTTCCACCAACATTAACATGATCACTACCATCCCGACTCACGTAACAGTATACTCATTGTATCACTCTAAGCATGCAATAACCAGTAACAATTGCAGGGGCCACATGATATCAATCAACTCCTACATTTTCTAGGATTGTGGTTTGCCTACTACTGTGACAAATGATAGGTCATGCAATGGAATGGGTTCATCTATGCGGTAGAAACGTAGCATGGTAATCATCCTATACAATGCATAAGAGAGACATGAGAGGTAAGTGGGATTTTATCGACATGATCAATGGGGGTTTGCTTGCCTTGCTGACGAGGTTAGGGTTCGGGGTCTTCAAAGAAGGGGGCTGCCTCCTGTTCCGGTTCCACCTCTACTCGACAAACAACAAACAAGGTCGCAAAGTAAATACAATGCACAATCAGATGGTTGAAGGTTGAAACTTGATGTATATGTTTCTGATGTGTGAGGCAATTCCATTTAAATGGAGTATATTCCAAATCGAATTAAAAATTCAAACTCCAATTTGAATTCAATTTAGGCAAGTTACAATTGACATTGTTTGATCAAGTTGAACCATTTTGAAATGTGTATGATATGCCTCTGAAGTTCAAGTATAATGTGATATGTTGACATGGTTCAAAATGCAAAAGCATTTGAAAAGAATTTGAATTAATTCCATTTAAATCAAATAGCAAATGCTACTGATCACATTTTAAATTCAACTCAAACATATTTGAAAGTTGGAAATTTGGATAGGATATTTTCTCCTGATCATTTTTAATATATTATTTGTCCAATTTGGAGTTAATATGAATTTTCTATGAATTTCCAAAGTTTCAGCCTTTTTCTGGAATTTCTGTAATTTCTCTTATTTCTTTTTATTCTGGAAATTATTTTATTGCGTCACTGTGACGTCAGTGTGACGTGGGGGGGGTCTGACGTGTGGGGTCCAGTGGTCAGCCTCTGGGTTAATTAACCCGGTTAGTTTAAACTAACCAGGGGGATTAAGGGCCCTGGGCCCAATGTCAGTGGCTGTTAGGGGGGTATAGTGGGGTGATTAACCCCAAGCTAAACCAGCCACCGGCGGCTAACCGGCGGCGACCACAGGGGACAGAGGCGTCCGCGGGGACGGCGTTCCCGTGGTCCAAATCGAGCGCCGCAACCACTGAGACTTCGCTCCTGGTGCTGCGCATCGAATGGAACCAAGTGGGGGGCCTAGGAGGCACTGGCTTGACGACGACGACGAGCCCTAGCGGCGGCGGAGCTGCTGGCTCGAGGTGAACTTGTCTACGTGGCACCATTTGGGGCGGGCTTAGGCTGGATCGAACCAGAGGAGCACGGCGATTGCGAAGGACATGGCCGCGGGAACAATTGCTTAACGGAGACTCACCGTCGACGAGCACGGCGGCGCAGCTCTTCTGCGCTCATGGTGAAACGAGCTAGAGGAAGAAAAGGTGGTCGTGGCTTGAGGGGAAAGACGCATGGGCTCACCACGGATGCGACGGGGTGGCTAGCGGGCTCGGAGAAGCTTCGGTGGCGGCGAATCGAAGAGCTCGAGCTCCGGCAGCCGGCGGTGATCCGATGAACCTGGCGTCACTTCTAGTCCAAATTGGAGCTCTTGCTTCTGCTAGTCGACAAAGACGAGGACGGCGAGCACGCTGGACATCTTGGGTGGGCTCCTCGGCGTCAATGGCCACACGGGGGCGCTTCGGTGCTCCGGTGATTTCTTCTCTCGACGACGAACACGGCGAGGGAGGAGGGGGAGGTGGCTCTGGAGGAAGGGGAAAGAAGCTGGGCGTCTCCCAGACGTCTCCGGGCGGGGAGATAAGCCCTGGGCAGGCAGGCAGCAGCCTGGCGCGCCCACGGTGCTCGCCGGCGACCCGGGTGCCTGCCTGGCCGGGGTTGAAGACGCATGTGCCCCTCGTGGGCTGGGCTGGGCCAGGCTGGGGGAGAGTTGGGCCGAAACCAGGTGAGCCTCTTTTCTTTTTTTTTGTTTCTTTTCTATTTTCTTTTCTGTCTTTGTTTTGGTTTTGCTAAATAAAATAGCAAACCATTTTATGAAATGCTGATAATTTTTATATGGCCTCACCAAATAATATACTAGCCACTTATAAATTTTGAACATTTTTAAAATTCAAATAATTTGAACTTTAAATCAAATAGGGGTTTTTTATTAATTCCAAGGCACTGTTTGAATATTTGAAAAATCCATGAGCATGGGATGGGTCCCACATCACTTGATATGTGATCACACTCATTTATAAGACTTTTCAAAAATCTAACATGAATTTTTGGAGAAGATTTTAATCTGGCCTTTTGAATAATTCATTTGGGGGGGTTCCTTCTCTCATTTTGCTTTTGAATTTCATTTCAAAGATTTCTTTTGAAATTTTTAACATGATGCAAGGTGACTTTGATCCTAGCACAATACCTAACAGAGGGTTTTGACAACCAGCAACCAACCCTCAGAGATCCGGCTGCCCGATCTGCACCGTTCGATCCGGATCGGACGATCCCAGGCGTTCCACGTCACCAGTTGGGGGCTCCCAGCCCGAGCTCCTCCCCGCACCCGAGCCACCATGCCCGAGCCGCCCGTGCTCGTACGCCTAGCCTCCGGCCGGCAGGCCCCGTCGCCGGCGAGCCGCAGCCCCCCGCAGGTCACGGCCCTTCGCCTCGCGCCCATCCCCTCTCCCTTCTCTCTACCTTTCCATCTCCCTCATCTCCCTCCCTCTCTCTGGTTCGCAAAACGCCCCGAAGCTCGCCATGGCCATGACTCCGAGCTCGAGCTCGTCGCCACGCCGCCCCATGGCCTCTCTAGCGACCGGATCCGGCGAGATCCGGCGCCCCTCGACCTCCTCCGGCCGCCACACGCCCCCACGCGCCGCCTTGCCCCTCACCGGAGAAGCCTCCGTCGGCGCCAGCGACCATGACCTGGAGAATACGCCAGGACGAGCGCAACGCTCGATCCAGCGACCGCACGCCCGGCTGGGCCCTCGGCCGCGTGGGCCGGTTTCGCCCTCCAGCGCCCCAGCCCAACACCGCCAGCGGCCTCTGGCCTTCCCCCTCGCCTGGGCGAGCCCCTGCAATGCGTCGCCTGCCGCAGCCTCATGGGCCGGCCGACAGTGAGCGCCCCACCCCTTTTTTTCCTGTTTAGGCCCAGCAGAGTTTCGGCCTGTTAGATGTTTTTCTTTTTCTTTTCTAGTTTATTTAAATTGCAGATTATTGTTATATTTTGCGGTGCCCGCATCTTTTTAACGGTAGCTCGGATCGCGACGCGTTAAACATAAAACCTGCTTAGTTTTTCGTGTAGATTAATAAAATAAGCTCCTTTTCCATGTTTCACTTTGTTTACATGTTGTTTTCATGCTAATTACATGCCATGCCACTATAAACTGTAATTGCCAAAACTTTTTAACCGTTGCTCTGTTTAAAATGTTCTTTATATGTAACTTGACTAGAATTGCACGTAGATTGTGTTTATGCTACTCTTGCTTGATAATAAAAATAATAAAATATTGTTTAGGGCAAAACAGTACCAAATGCAATAATTATCGTGGGATCCGTAATAGTTGCCATGTATAGGATTTACCCCCACTTAAATTGACTAGATTAGATAGTTTATTTATGCTTCATCTCTTGCCATGTTTGTGTGCTATGAAATGCTTGGGTGATATGCCATCTTAACAACCTTTATTGATCACCTGTAGCTAAACAACTTGAACCGTCGTAAACGTGCGGTATCGTCGTGTGTGACGAGTACTCCACTTAACCTGTTAGTAACCGCTCTCGACAGTAGGTGTGATGTCTCGTGTTGCCTTCTTGTTGATGCTTGCTCGTGTTTTCTTCGTAGTAATAGATGCTTTGTCGGGACCCGGGGTTAGCTTATGCAAGACTCGCTACAACACAATCATATGGAGAGCCGAGAACCGTACCCACTTGTCTAAGAAGACAAGGACAAGCACAGAACGTTCTCGGAAAGCACCGAACATGAGGGGCATCCCATTCAAGCCGGATGATCAACTGAGATGGGTCCTCATCGTCCGCACACAAGTCTAAATGATATGGGTGATGAACTCCCATAATCATAGACAAGTCGCCTCAACCATGCTATCGATTGTATTATAACCCTTACATAGACTTACTCCAGCCCGATCACTTAGTCGGGGTCTAGGGCGGGCTCGATCATACAACAAAGTGTGCACGTGATAGAGTCACGAACAATCGCATCGCGATGCCCCAAGCTGCGCACATCTAAGGGCCACTTGGTGTATAAAAGACCGCCAGCCAGATCACAACTAAGGTAACGAAAACCCATACTAAGACGTGCTTGTTATAATCATACACGCAGCACACATGTCTAGTATGAATAGCAGGTATCATTGCAATTCTCTACAAAGTATACAACTTTATTGATAACTCTTACAGAGTGCACACAGAGATCACGAGACCGTGATCCAACATTACAACAAGCATGCGGAAGAAAAGTAGGTCTGGGTACAGACAAGTTTAACAAATGGCTTAGAGAAGCATTATCTATAAACAAGCCCTTCCACGAGGGAACCAGTCTGCGGACTGGGACTACACTAGCTTGGTCTTCAGTCGTCGAGCTCGAGGAAGAATCCACCTTCGGGGTCAGTGGGTTCATCTAAAACATAGAATAAGCAAACGTGAGTACAAAGTCGTACTTAGCAAGACTTACGTAGGAGCTATACTACTCATGCACATGTATTAAGGTAAAGGGAGGTGGGGGTTCAATTGCAGAAGTGCCAGCTTTGACTTGGCCAGTCCTGAACTACGAGTACCAGACTTGAGGTAAGAAGCGTACACGAGTCCACTACATCTCCAACCAATTACACCACTATGGTGCCTTCCTCGACTTCCCCACGAGAAAGCACGCCATAGCACTCACGCTTATCTTGGTAAGTTTTATAAGTATCCAGTGCAAGTTGTCTAATAATCAAGCTAAGCTTTCCAAGCAGTCCCTTACCGCGGACGCGGCTATTCGAATAGTTTTGTTAACCCTGCAGGGGTGTACCGCTACACACACATGACCATCAGTTACCGCCTTTCATCTCGACACCATTCAAGGGCTGTCAGCGAGGATGCTCACCACAACTGTTACCTCATAGCTGATCTAGTCCAAGAAAGCCTCCTACCTGGGTTGGCTACCACTATCGTGAACCCGGCCGGTTTACCGAAGTGGACCCAGGTGATGTGTGCGTGGTGCATAAGGCGGTCTCGGTTGAGTCGTTCTCTCACTTAGCAGCCAGGCCACAAAACTACTAGAACTCTGAACTACTGCGACATCTGGACATCGAAAGGGATGAGTTAGTAGGTTGAGAGGGGTTAGTGAGCCCAATGTGTGGTTGTAGTCTTCATCTTGGATCACCACACAAGAACTCGGACTTAGGGCGGTGTTCAACGAGACAACCCACTGTGTACTCCTACACAGCCTCTCATCGTTCACCTTGTATTAGGGTAGATTCACCAACACATTTCCACCATCATCAACATGATTGCTACCATCCCCAACTCACATAACAGTATCAACATTGTATCATTCTAAGCATGCAATAAGAAGTAACAATTGCAGGGGCCACATGATATCAACCAACTCCTACATTTGCTAGGATTGTGGTTTTCTTACTACTGTGACAAATGATAGGTCATGCAAAGGAATGGGTTCATCTATGCGGTAGAAACGTAGCATGCTAATCATCCTATACAATGCATAAGCAAGACATGAGAGGGAAGTGGGATTTTTTTGACATGATCAATGGGGGTTTGCTTGCCTTGCTGACGAGGTTCAGGTTCAGGGTCTTCCCCGAAGGGGGCAGCCTCCTGTTCCGGTTCCACTTCTACTCGACAAACAACAAACAAGGAAGCAATATAAATACATTGCACAAACACATGGTTTAAGGTTGAAACTTGATGTACATGCTTCTGATGTGTGAGGCAATTCCATTTAAATGGAGTGTATTGCAAATGAATTGCAAATTCAAACTCTAATTTGAATTTAAATGAATTCCATATGAATGTTTGCTTCTGTTCCCCCATTTTAATATGGTCAAACATGAAAAAAAAGTGCATATTCAGACTCCTTGTATTTTTTGATAATTTTACATATATTATATGTTTAATTTGGAGTTAAAATGAATTAGTTATGAATTTCCAAAGTTTAATTCATTTTCTGGAATTTCTGGAATATTTTAAATAGAAAAGCTTTTACTGCATTAGCATGAGGTCATGGTGACGTCACGGGCCCTCTGACCACTGGGACCCACATGTCAGTGTCTGTTCTGTTAATTAAACAAGTTTAATTTAGATTTAGATTAACCCAGGGGTTAATTAGGGCCTAGGGCCCACATGTAAGTCTTAGTGGGGGTGGGGCCAAGTGATTAAGCTCTGTGGTTAGGGGGCTAATGGAGGGGCTCGCCGGCGGAGCGCACTGTGCCTCGCCGGAGTTGAACGGGGCGGCGTTTTAGGGCACGGGAGGCCAAAGGGGAGGGCACTGGCGTGTTGCTGGGGTTGTCGCGCGTCGAATGGAGGCAGGTGGGGTTCGGCGGACGGACTGGAGCGACGACTCCGGAGGAAGGAGAACCACGTCGAGGTCAGGCTCGGGGTTTTAGTGCACGGCTTGAGGTGATATTGGGCGTGTTCGATTGCTGGAACACCTAGGGACCAAACGCACGCACGGGTGCAACGCCAGGGGAACGAGAGCCAGCGCTAGCTCAACCTGGGCGGCGAGCTTGCTCGGCTCTCATGGCGGATCCGGCTAGAGGAGGAGCGGGGGACTGCGAGGTGAGGGAAACGCTCACCAGTACTCAGGGAGCACGACGAGGCAAACGGGAGAGGCGGGGAGGCTTCAACGGCGGCGAATCGAAGACGGTGAGGTCGAGGGTCCGGCGACGCCTCGGTGAAGAATCCGGAAACTAGAAGGCGTTGCAGCTCCTGATCCTTTGCACAGAGAAGAAGTCGAGGACGGCGAAGAGGATGGACACGTTCTTGGCGGCTATCTCGGGCTCGGGCTACGACTCTCCATAGCCATGGCCTGCGGCTGCTCTCGGGGAAGCTCTCGGGAGGGAAGGAAAGGGGTGGATAGGCACTGGGAAGAGGGGGAATGGATTGGGGAGGCTTCTGGGCGTCTCCAGGACACGTAGAAGGCTGCGGGGAAGCAGCTGCGTGGCCAGGGCGTCGCGGTGGCGTCGGCGGCCTAGGCATGGCCGGCACGTAGCAGCGTGCTCGTTTGCTTGGGGAAGACGACAAGCTCTCCAGGTGGGCTTGGGCCGGGGGCGATAAGTTGGTCCACTTTGCAGGTAAGCCCTCTCTTTTTTATTTCTTTTCTGTTTTTCTTCTGCTATTTGTTTTGGTACTGTTAAATAAAATAGCAAACCATTTTATAAAATGCTGAAACTTTTTATATGGCTTCACAATATAATAGGCTAATCACTTGTAAAGTTTGAACATTTTTAAAATTCAAATTATTTGAACTTTAAATCAAATAGGGGTTTTTGATTAATTCCAAGGTCCTATTTGAATATTTGAAAAATCCATGAGCATGGGGTTGGTCCCACATCACTTGATATGTGATCACACTCATTTATAAGACTTTTCAAAAATGCAAAAGGAATTTTTGGAGAAGATTTATTTCTGGCCTTTTGAATGAATTCATCTGGGGGGGGGGGGTTCCTTCTCCCATTTGAGTTTGAATTTGATTTCCATTTGATTTTCTTTGATGAATGCAAGGTGACTTTGATCCTAGCACATTACCTAACAGAGGGTTCTGACAACTCGCCCCCACTCAACATAATATAAACCCGAGATTCAGAAGTCTGCGGGAGGAAGGAGGGGTACTCGGCACGGAGACGGTCTTCTCTTTTCCACGTGGCTTCTCTCTCAGAGTGGTGTGACAATTGCACTTTCAGAAACTTAATCTTCTGACGACGAGTGACACGCTCTACGGAATCAAGAATATGAACTGGGTATTCTCGATAAGAAAGGTCATCTTGGAGATCAAGCGTTTCATGGTCGACTTCGCGGATGGGGTCCTTGAAGCAACGCCTGAGTTGTGACACATGGAATACATCATGTACTCGGGAAAGGTGCGGGGGTAGTTCAAGTTGGTAGGAAACTTCTCCACGTTTAGCAAGAATGCGTAAAGGTCCGATGTAACGTGGGGCCAACTTGCCTTTGATACCAAATCGTTGGGTTCCCTTCAGAGGAGTAACCCGAAGGTAAGCCTTCTCATCCAGATTGTAGCTCTCTTGCCTATGATGACGATCATAGTAGCTTTTCTGACGAGACTGGGCTGCTTTCAATTGATCACGAACAATGCGAACTTGCTCTTCTGCTTCCATGATCATGTCCGCTCCAAAGAATTGTCTTTCACCGGTTTCTGACCAGTTTATGGGTGTTCGACATCGTCATCCATATAAGAGTTCAAAAGGAGCCATGTTCAGACTAGATTGGAAACTATTGTTATGAGCAAATTCGGCGAATGGAAGAGACTTCTCCCAATTCTTTCCGAATGAGATAACACAAGCTCTGAGCATGTCTTCAAGAATTTGGTTAACCCTTTCGACTTGACCGCTAGACTGAGGATGGAAAGTTGTACTGAAGGAGAGATGAGTTCCCATAGAATTCTGGAAGCTTCCCCAAAATCTAGAGGTGAAAATGCTACCACGATCAGAATTGATTTCCAAAGGAACACCCTGAAGGGATACAATTATAGAGACGTACAAGTCCGCTAACTTGCTAGCAGTTATAGACTCGCGAACGGGAAGGAAGTGAGCAACTTTGGAAAGCTTATCTATGACAACGAAGATGGCATCGTTTCCTTTCTAGGTCTTTGGAAAGCCGGTGATGAAGTCCATATCAACTTTGTCCCATTTCCACTCTGGAATAGGCAAAGGTTGAAGTGTACCAGCACGTCTTTGATGTTCTGCCTTAATGCGACGACAAACATCACATTCGGCAACAAATCGAGCAATGTCTCTCTTCATCCTAGTCCACCAAAATCTCTGGCGTAGATCTCGGTACATTTTCGTTCTACCGGGATGAATCGAGAGGGTTGTATCATGGGATTCTTTGAAGATGAGTTGCCTTAGTTCCCTATTCTTAGGTACTACCAAACGATTTCCAAAGAATAATGTTCCTTTACTATCTGTGGAGAAACATTTAGCACCTCCGCTAGCAATGTTCTCCTTGATCCGGTGAACACCTCGTGCACGCTTTTGGGCAACTATGATTTGATCCTCAAGAGTTGGTTTCGCCACCAAGGTACAAAGATAACCATGAGGAACAATCTCAAGATTGAGCTTGCGAAATTCCTCATGAAGAAGTGGTTGATACTGTTGTAACATGAGGTTGTTACAATACGACTTACGACTTAGTGCATCAGCCATGACATTGGCTTTGCCTGGGGTGTAAGAAATTCCTACGTCGTAATATTTTATCAAATCAATCCAGCGTCTTTGCCTGAGATTAAGATCTGGCTGGGTGAAAATGTATTTGAGGCTTTGGTGGTCGGAATAGATCTCGCAACGATTACCAAGGAGGTAATGTCGCCAAGTTGTTAGGGCATGAACTACGGCAGCGAGTTCAAGATCATGGGTAGGATAGTTCTCTTCATGTGGAGGCAACTGGCGTGAAGCATAAGCTACCACATGTCTATCTTGCATAAGTATGCATCCTAACCCTTGCCATGATGCGTCGCAAAAGATCTCGAAATCCTTTTTGGTGTCTGGAGGCGCAAGTACGGGTGCAGAAGTCAATCTTCTTTTTAGCTCTTGAAAGCTTTCCTCGCACTTGGGAGTCCATTGGAATTTCTTATCTTTCTTGAGGAGTTCAGTTATAGGCTTTGCAACTTTATAAAAGTTCTCGACGAAGCGACCGCAATAGCTTGCTAAGCCAAGAAAACTCCTAACTTGCTTAACCGATTCAGGTGGAGTCCAGTCAAGGACGGCCTGAACTCTCTCGGGATTCACAGCAACGCCTTTTGCAGAAATCACGTGGCCTAAGTAGGTCACTTCTGGTAGCCAAAATTCACACTTGGAGAACTTGGCATAAAGGCGGTGCTCTCTAAGTTTCATCAATACCAGGCTGAGATGTTCGGCATGTTCTTCTTCGTTCTTCGAGTAGATGAGAATGTCATCAAGATAAACTTCTCAAATTTATCTAGGTACTCCATGAAGATCGAATTCATCATGCGCGAGAAAGTTGCGGGGGCATTGGTTAAGCCGAAGGACATGACGGTGTACTCGTAAAGACCATAACGAGTAGTGAAAGCCGTTTTTGGAATGTCCTCGTTTCGGATTTTGATTTGATGATAACCTAATCTCAAATCCATCTTGGAGAAGACAGAGGATCCATCAAGTTGATCATAAAGATCATTGATCCTAGGAAGTGGGTACTTGTTCTTTATCGTCGCTAGATTTAGCGGGCGATAGTCTACGCACATCCTTTCCGTTCCATCTTTCTTTGTTACGAACGGAACGGGGCAACCCCATGGCGACGAGCTAGGGAGGATGAAGCCTTTTTCCAACAAAGCTTCAAGTTGGGTGTTAAGCTCAGCTAACTCACGTGGGGCCATTTTGTATGGGCGTCTGGAAATTGGTGCGGTTCCTGGCATAAGATCCACTATGAACTCTACACATCTGTCGGGTGACTAGATTTAAGGGGTTGGGTTACTGGATAGTTTTCCTAAGGATGACCATGGCTTACTAGGGGCTACAACAGATATGTCAGAGTAGCAAAGTACCCCAACACGATGGTTAGCGTGGTTCTACTGGCTAGAAGACATCTAAAGTGGGAGGAAGAGCTGCAAATGAATCACTATAGGTTTCTAGAAGAAAACCTACATCAAACTCTATGGAACTGTCGGGCATGCCACCTAGAAAATCTCCTGGAAGGACAACCGAAATAAAGGAAAAGATTTTGCAAACGCATCAGATTATGAAGAAACCTGGAATGACTCGGGCAGCATAACGGCTGTAATTGCACGAAAAGAAAATTTCTTACAACATGAAAACAACACTTACATACGATATAAGAAATCAGGAAGCACAACAACTATAGCAAACCGAACACAACTCTCCTACGGCTACAAGGAAGAAAACAACGAGATGTTCTAGTAAGACATAGATGAGCCTAGTCGTATCTTCCCGTACAATAAGATGAGGGTGACTCAGAACTCAGAACGATTAAGGTAAGGAGAAAAAAGAAGCCTTACGTTGTTCCCTTATATACCTAGAGTAACTATATAACTATAGCAAGCTAGACTCGACTTCGGCCAAGGCTGATAATCCTACAGTCAGTCCTTCTCTGATACCAAGTCTGTCGGGACCCGGGGTTAGCTTATGCAAGACTCGCTAAAACACAATCATATGGAGAGCCGAGAACCGTACCCACTTGTCTAAGAAGACAAGGCCAAGCACAAAACGTTCTCGGAAAGCACCGAACATGAGGGGCATCCCATTCAAGCCGGATGATCAACTGAGATGGGTCTTCATCATCCGCACACAAGTCTAAATGATATGGGTGATGAACTCCCATACTCATAGACAAGTCGCCTCAACCATGCTATCGATTGTATTATAACCCTTACATAGACTTACTCCAGCCCGATCACTTAGTCGGGGTCTAGGGCGGGCTCGATCATACAACAAAGTGTGCACGTGATAGAGTCACGAACAATCGCATCACGATGCCCCAAGTTGCGCACATCTAAGGGCCACTTGGTGTATAAAAGACCGCCAGCCAGATCACAACTAAGGTAACGAAAACCCATACTAAGACATGCTTGTTATAATCATACACGCAGCACACATGTCTAGTATGAATAGAAGGTATCATTGAAATTCTCTACAAAGTATAAAAATTTATTGATAACTCTTACAGAGTGCACACAGAGATCACGAGACCGTGATCCAACATTACAACAAGCATGCGGAAGCGAAGTAGGTCTGGGTACACACAAGTTTAACAAATGGCTTAAAGAAGCCTTATCTATAAACAAGCCCTCCCACGAGGGAACCAGTCTGCTGACTGGGACTACACTAGCTTGGTCTTCAGTCGTCGAGCTCGAGGAAGAATCCACCTTCGGGGTCAGTTGGTTCATCTAAAACATAGAATAAGCAAACGTGAGTATAAAGTCGTAAACTACATAGCAAGACTTACATAGGAGCTATACTTCTCATGCACATGTATCAAGGTAAAGGGAGGTGGGGTTCAATTGCAGAAGTGCCAGCTTTAACTTGGCTAGTCCTGAACTACGAGTACCAGACTTGAGGTAAGAAGCCTACACGAGTCCACTACATCTCCAACCAATTACACCACTATGGTGCCTTCCTCGAGTTCCCCACGAGAAAGCACGCCATAGCACTCACGCTTATCTTGGTAAGTTTTATAAGTATCCAGTTCAACTTCTCGAATAATCAAGCTAAGCTTTCCAAGCAGTCCCTTACCGCAGACGCGGCTATTCGAATAGTTTTGTTAACCCTGCAGGGGTGTACCGCTACACACACATGACCATCAGTTACCGCCTTTGATCTCGACACCATTCAAGGGGTGTCAGCGAGGATGCTCACCACAATTTTTACCTCATAGCCGATCTAGTCCAAGAAAGCCGCCTACCTGGGTTGGCTACCACTATCCTGAACACGGCCGGTTTACCGAAATGGACCCAGGTGATGTGTGCGTGGTGCATAAGCCGGTCTCGGTTGAGCCGTTCTCTCACTAAGCAGCCAGGCCACCAACCTACCAGAACTCCGAACTACTGCGACATCTGGACATCGAAATGGATGAGTTAGTAAGCTGAGAGGGGTTCGAACGGGGTGAGGTACTAGGTTGAGAGGGGTCAGTCAGCCCAATGTGTGGTTGTACTCTTCATCTTGGATCACCACACAAGAACTCGGACTTAGGGCGGTGTTCAACGAGACAACCCACTATGTACTCTTACATAGCCTCTCATCGTTCACCTTGTATTAGGGTAGATTCACCAACACATTTCCATCATCATCAATATGATTGCTACCATCCTCGACTCACATAACAATATCAACATTGTATCACTCTAAGCATGCAATAAGCAGTAACAATTGCAGGGGCCACATGATATCAACCAACTCCTACATTTGCTAGGATTGTGGTTTGCTTACTACTGTGACAAATGATAGGTCATGCAAAGGAATGGGTTCATCTATGCGGTAGAAACGTAGCATGGTAATCATCCTATACAATGCATAAGCGAGACATGAGAGGGAAGTGGGATTTTTTCGACATGATCAATGGGGGTTTGCCTGCCTTGCTGACGAGGTTCAGGTTCAGGGTCTTCCACGAAGGGGGCAGCCTCCTGTTTCGGTTCCACTTCTACTCGACAAACAACAAACAAGGAAGTAATATAAATACAATGCACAAACACATGGTTGAAGGTTGAAAATTGATGTACATGCTTCTGATGTGTGAGGCAATTCCATTTAAATGGAGTGTACTGCAAATGAATTGCAAATTCAAACTCCAATTTGGATTTAAATGAATTCCATATGCATGTTTCCTTCTGTTCCCCCATTTTAAAATGGTGAAACATGAAAACAAAGTACATATTCAGAATCCTTGCATTATTCTGATAATTTTACATATATTATATTTTTTAATTTGGAGTTAAAATGAATTAGTTATGAATTTCCAAAGTTTAATTGATTTTCTGGAATTTCTAGAATATTTTAAATAGAAAATCTTTTACTGCATCAGCATGAGGTCATGCTGACGTCAGGGGGCCTCTGACCACTGGGACCCACATGTCAATGTCTGTTCTGTTAATTAAACAAGTTTAATTTATATTTAGATTAACCCAGGGGTTAATTAGGGCCTAGGGCCCACATGTAAGTCTCACTGGGGGTGGGGCTAAGTGATTAAGCTTTGTGGTTAGGGGGCTAATGGAGGGGCTCGCCGTCGGGGAGCACTGTGCCTCGCCGGAGTTGAATGGGGCGGCGTTTAAGGGAACGGGAGGCCAAGGGGAGGGGACTGGCGTGTTGCTGGGGTTGTCGCGCATCGAATGGAGGCAACTGGGGTTCCGGGGAGGGACTGGAGCGACAGCGGCGACGACTCCGGCGGAAGCAGAACCACGGCGATGTCGGGCTCAGGGTTTTAGTGCATGGCTTGAGGTGATATTGGGTGTGTTTGATTGCTCGCACACCCAAGGGCCAAACGCCCGCACGGGTGCAACGCCAGGGGCACGAGAGCGAGCGCTAGCTCAACCGGGGCGGCGAGCTTGCTCGGATCTCATGGCGGATCCGGCTAGAGGAGGACCGGGGGGCTGCGAGGTGAGGGGAAACGCTCACCAGTACTCAGGGAGCACGACGAGGCAAACGGGAGAGGCGGGGAGGCTTCAACGACGGCGAATCGAAGACGGCGAGCTCGCGGGTCCGGCGGCGCCTCGGTGAAGAATCCGGCAACTAGAAGGCATTGCAGCTCCTGATCCTTTGCACAGAGAAGAAGTCGAGGACGGCGAAGAGGATGGACACGTTCTTGATGGCTATCTCGTGCTCGGGCTACGACTCGCCATATCCATGGCCTGCGACTGCTCTCGGGGAAGCTCGTGGGAGGGAAGGAGATGGGTGGATAGGCACTGGGAGGAGGGGGAATGGATCGGGGAGGCTTCTGGGCGTCTCCAGGACACGTAGAAGGCGGCGGGGAAGCAGTTGCGTGGCCAGGGCGTCGCGGTGGCGTCGGCGGCCTCGGCATGGCCAGCACGCAGCAGCGTGCTCGCTTGCCTGGGGAAGACGACAAGCTCTCCAGGTGGGCTTGGGACGGGGGCGATAAGTTGGGCCACTTTGCAGGTAAGCCCTCTCTTTTTTATATCTTTTCTGTTTTTCTTCTGCTATTTGTTTTGGTACTTCTAAATAAAGTAGCAAACCATTTTATAAAATGCTGAAACTTTTTATATGGCTCACAATATAATAGGCTAGCCACTTGTAAAGTTTGAACATTTTTAAAATTCAAATTATTTGAACTTTAAATCAAATAGGGGTTTTTGATTAATTCCAAGGTCCTATTTGAATATTTGAAAAATCCATGAGCATGGGGTTGCTCCCACATCACTTGATATGCGATCACACTCATTTATAAGACTTTTCAAAAAGGCAAAAGGAAATTTTGGAGAAGATTTATTTCTGGTGGTTTGAATTAATTCATCTGGGGGGGGGTTCCTTCTCCCATTTGAGTTTGAATTTCATTTCCATTTGATTTTCTGTGATGAATGCAAGGTGACTTTGATCCTAGCACATTACCTAATAGAGGGTCCTGACATGCTTGCTCGTTGATTGCTTTCCAGTGTTTGCCCTCCTGTGTGCTCCCGTGATTACTCTCGGAGACGATGCGAGCTTGCTATCAACTACACCTTCAAAACCCGACTTATCAACAGGCAAGGACTATACATTACTTATGATCCATTCTATTTCAACTAGCGGTTTGCATGCTAGTCTAGGATAGGTTCGATGTTTGATCGTACCACATGTTTACAACCTCTTTCAAACCGATACAGCCATGTCCCCTCCCAGCAAACGATGTACTGCTATGTTACTATTGCTCGTTGCTCGGCCCCTGCTTAGTATGCATGCTTAGGATGCTACGATGTTAACCTGTTACTCCTTGGTTCGGGATATCACATTATTATATTGTTGTTGATGATATGATTATTATAATGTTGACTATATTCGACGAAGGATGGAAGGTCTAGGCTATCCCGCCCCGACGCTTTGTTCCATTCGAGTCACCTAGGATCCGAGTTCCGGGTATTGGTTTTAAGAATGAGCGTGCCTAACCGCGTGTGGGATACTATGGGGTCCCCTTTTCTTACCTACCTAGCTTCAAACATTTCTAGTGGTGGCCCAAGCTGATTTACCATTTGAAAACATGCATATATATCTTGTCGGGTCGCTCATAGCAGATATCTTTTAAAACAACTTGGGCCAGTGGAGACATGGTTTCTCTGTTGGTCCACCTGATCAGCTAGGACCCGTCCTCATGTGAGAATTACCGGCAATCCGACCTGCGTCAGCCGGAGGAGTCTGATCCGAGAGTGCGGACGACTTTTGGATTGGGTGTCGACTCCCCGGGGGCCACCCGGATTTGTGCGTTGTTAGTTAGAGGGACCTGTCGTTTCGGATCTCTTGGATCTAAATAATAAAATGGTTGCATGTGATGGGTAGAAACTGAGAGAGATGGGCGTGTGTGCGGAGCCTTGTAATGGGCAGTTGGTACACCCCTGCAGGGTTAAATCTTTTCGAGAAGCCGTGTCCATGGTTATGGACGACTTGAGACCTACTCCTTGTTCATAGACAACAACAAATGAGACAATCTTAATATAAATTGATCAACGTGTGTGTGCCTTGACTGCTTCTTCTTCGTCGGGATGCGAAGAGGAGGACAAGGATAGGATAGGTGTTATTCTTGCGTAAGTAGGTAGATAGCAGACTTGTTGGAGGCGATTCCTCATCGAATGCTTGGCTTCTTATCTTACTCGCTAGATCGCTAGCCACTTCA
This sequence comes from Bromus sterilis, assembly GCA_950022295.1. Lineage (NCBI taxonomy): Eukaryota > Viridiplantae > Streptophyta > Magnoliopsida > Poales > Poaceae > Bromus > Bromus sterilis. Next base: position 108,215,646 of record OX465596.1, on the reverse strand, counting down.
TAAATGCTAGTGCGGCAGCAACCTCACCACTTACCCCATCCTTACCGTAAACTACTAGTTGTCCTAGAATGACGAGTGATGAAGTCCTTGCTCGGTCAGTTGACCACTACAGTAGGATGCTGAGTACTTATGTACTCATGATACTACCCCTGAACTCTTTTCAGGGTTCTTGATCCACAACAGGTATGGTGATCGACGTTTCACGTGGAGACTCGATGACGACTAGTTAGGTGGATCCCGGCGGAGGGCCTGGACCCGTGTGGTTATGGGGATCGATGTTTTTCTCTTTTTCCACTAGGCATTTGATTGTAGTCTGTACTCAGACATGTATCTTCCGCTATTGTATTGTATTATGGCAGTTGTGTGCCGATTGTATGAGATGTTGTATCCTTGTATCTGTAATGTTGTGATATCATGTTGGAAATCCGGGGCATATGGCATTGTCATATGTCGCGGTGGGACCGATATGTGCTTCGTCCCCGGATCTGGATGGAAAAAACTAGATCTGGAACTGTACCGCATATCGGGCCTTACAACTTGGTATCAGAGCCTTACCGACCGTAGGATCCCTTTTCTGGCCGAAGTCGAGTCTAGACAAAAACTATTTTGTATTTACTAAGTTAACTATCGGAGAGTACGAATCTATTTACTCCTTACCCTTGCTTTGGTCAGGACAAGTGTCGTAAGTCTTTTATTCTCGCCTTATCCCCTTCAAACTCTAGGATCTCGAGTGTGTGGAGTTTCGGAATAGTTACAATGCCTTGATTGCAGCGTATTGTCTCGATTCCGATCTCAGGTTGGGAACTCCTGTAGTACCTTTAGTTCTTCCGATTCTGGTTAAACATCGTGGTCGTCTGTTGACTTCATTCCTCTTGTCTAGTATCCTCACGATTTGAGTGAGAATGCTTCTTTTAATCGTCGCTTGGACTATTGTTCTTCCTCTTGATCTCCCAATGGTTTCGTTCTCTGATGTTGCCATCTCTCTGCGGAAAATTTATCTCGACGGAAGTTCGACGTCGACATGGAGCAGAGTCCCTTGTTGGTGGTGTTGAAGATCATTGAGTCTCTTCTTTGCCCCTTCCCCTCTCCCCCGGATCGTCCTGTATCTCGGGACGAGATCCCTTGTTGGTGGTGTTGTATTGTAACAGCCCAGATTTCACAAAAATTAAAAAAATTGTTTACGTTGTGAATTGTTTGATTGTCTGATTTGTTTGCGGTGTTTGCATCCCCGATTTATCGATCGGCGATTATTTTCCCCCTCTTATCTCGTACCGGACGGAGACTGAACCTTGCCACCCTGACACTCGACCTTTGCGACACCGGGTTTCACCCGATCACCATCGCGAAAACCGGCACAAAACCAGCCTTAACCAACTGAGCGAAAAAAACCCATTTATATTTAAATGTGTTATTATTTTATTGGGCGGTGTTTCGAGTTTCGTGCGATTCCGACTTCGTCGGGTAGGTGAACTTTCGGATGTGCCAGGCAAGTAGCCGATATAAGTCCGAGGGGCGTATTTACAAAATGCCGCGCGTTCCTTTAGCTGGACCCCCGGATTCCCCGCTTATCTTTGGATTCTAGCCCACCCGAAAAATCGGACCCAAAATGGGCCATTTTGTGGCCCGAAACACCCCCCTAACAGCCACCTACTATAAATAGTAGGTTCTACCTACCAAAAATGGGCAAACCCTAGCTAGCCTCCCTCTGAATCTGCACCTGCCCTCTCCCTCGACGCCACATGGCACCACCAGCCACCAACCCTCACACATCCGGCTGCCCGATCTGCACCGTTCGATCCGGATCGGACGATCCCAGGCGTTCCACGTCACCAGTTGGGGCTCCCAGCCCGAGCTCCTCCCCGCACCCGAGACACCATGCCTGAGCCGCCCGTTCTCGTCCGCCTAGCCTCCGGCCAGCAGGCCCCGTCGCCGTCGAGCCGCAGCCCCCGCAGGGCACGGTCCCGCGCCTCGCGCCCGTCCCCTCTCCCTTCTCTCTTCCTTTCCATCTCCCTCATCTCCCTCCCTCTCTCTGGTTCGCAGAACGCCCTGAAGCTTGCCATGGCCATGACTCCGAGCTCGAGCTCGTCGCCGCGCCGCCCCATGGCCTCTCCGGCGACCGGATCCGGCGAGATCCGGCACCCCTCGACCTCCTCCGGCCGCCACACGCCCCCACGCGCCGCCTTGCCCCTCACCGGAGAAGCCTCCGTCGGCACCAGCGACCATGACCTTGAGAAGACGCCAGGACGAGCGCAACGCTCGATCCAGCGACCGCACGCACGGCTCGGCCCTTGGCCACGTGGGCCGGTTTCGCCCTCCAGCGCCCCAGCCCAACACCGCCAGCGGCCTCTGGCCTTCCCCCTCGCCTAGGCGAGCCCTTGCAATGTGTCGCCTACCGCAGCCTCATGGGCCGGCCCACGGTGAGCACCTCACCCCTTTTTTTTATTTTTCCTGTTTAGGCCCAGCAGAGTTTCGGCCCGTTAGATGTTTTTTTTTCTTTTCTAGTTTATTTAAATTGCAGATTATTGTTATATTTTGCGGTGCCCGCATCTTTTTAACGGTAGCTCGGATCACGACGCGTTAAACATAAAACTTGCTTAGTTTTTCGTGTAGATTAATAAAATTTGCTCCTTTTCCATGTTTGACTTTGTTTACATGTTGTTTTCATGCTAATTAAATGCCATGCCACTATAAACTGTAATTGCCATAACTTTTTAACCGTTGCTCTGTTTAAAATGTTCTTTATTTGTAACTTGACTAAAATTGCATGTAGATTGTGTTTATGCTGCTCTTGCTTGATAATAAAAATAATAAAATATTGTTTAGGGAAAAACGGCACCAAATGCAATAATTATCGTGGGGTCCGTAATAGTTGCCATGTATAGGATTTACCCCCACTTAAATTGACTAGATTAGATAGTTTATTTATGCTTCACCTCTTGCCATGTTTGTGTGCTATGAAATTCTTGGGTGATATGCCATGTTAACAACCTTTGTTGATCACCTGTAGCTTAACAACTTGAACCATCGTAAACGTGCGGTACCGTCGTGTGTGACGCCCTACTAGGGAAATAGCTATACATGGAAAGCTTATTAGTGGCGCATATAGAAAGCCATGCGCCACCATCTATTAGGGGTGGCGCACTGGACAATAATGCGCCACCCATAAGACCTTATGGGTGGCGCATTATTTTCCAGTGCGCCATCCCTAAGAGTGGGCCAGCCTAGATGATCTTATACGTGGCGCATCTAGCAATATGCGCCACCCCTAAGAACCTTATAGGTGGCGCATATACAGAATGCGCCACCCCTAAGAGCTTAGGGGTGGCGCATATTGTAAATGCGCCACCCATAAGGTCCTTAGGGGTGGCGCATTTACCTAATGCACCACCCATAAGAGCTTAGGGGTGGCGCATTTCACCAATGCGCCACCACTGACTTTATATATGCGCCACTAAATGCCTAGAGCTGCCCTTATCTACTCCACCCCACCTACCACCTCTCACTCACTCCACACAATTCTCAAACTAGATCCACTCTTCTCACCCTAGATCTATTCGGTTTTCTCCTCCTCCCCACCTCATTTCTTCCATTTATCCATCGATACTTGGCATTACATCTATTTTGTTTCATATTGAAGTAAGTGGACCTCCTCCCAAACTCTTTTGTTCCATTTATGACCCATATACTTGCCTTTATTAGCTTGGGGTTTGTTGTATATGTGAAGCTTGGGTTTGATGTATATGTGAAGCTTGTGGTGGTTTGATGTATATGTGAAGCTTATGGTGGTTTGATGTATATGTGTATCTTGAGTGGCAAATGTTTTCCCGAAATGTCGATTCATTTCCGTTTCGGCAAATTTCTAGCGCACTCTCCGCATGCTCCCATGCATTATTAGGGAAGGTCATGCCGAATTTTTCCGGCAACGACTGTGATATATAATTGTGTTGCTCTCTCCGTGCACGCAGGTGATCGACCATGGTCCGCGAGATGCTGAGCGATATTACCGTGGCTAGGTGGATGCAATGTGCGACAAACGACATGCTAAGGAATAATAGGTCAGATATAAGATGTCCGTGTCGGAGATGCAAACTGCAGTGCGTGACCGAGCCTGATTCTGGAATATTGCAAAGACACCTGAAGCGTAATGGTTTGATGGATGGCTACACACGATGGATAAGTGATGAAGCTGGTGAGGAGGAGGACGTCAATGGTGGGGCGCCAGTAAATTAGGAAGGGCAACCAGAAAACAGCGGCGGGCGAGATGACGAATAGCATCCCGTACATGATCATGAAGAAGATGCCGAAGCGGATCATGTAGATCAAGATGCCGGACATGAATATCAAGATGTCGGACATGATGATTCAAGCTGGGTGCGAGACCCTCATGTTCAAGATCTACTTGTCAAAGAGGCGTTGAACGCAAGAGCTGCAGCTAGAGAGAAAGCCAAGATGGTGCAACTCGAGAAAGACGCGATTATGAAGTTGTACGAAGGATGCAACGACGGGGATACCCGCTTGAATGTAACACTTGGGGCTATGGAGATGAAGGAAAAACACAAATGGACCGACGAAAGCTTCGATGATAACATGGCATTCTGGCACGATCGTCTTCCGAAGGGCAACACGTGCCCAACTAGTATCGCTGAGGCCAAGAAAGTCCTTTGCCCTCTCGATCTTCCGCACGTTAAATACCACGTCTGCATAAATGATTGCATGATATATCGGGGTGAGGACGAAGATAAAACCACATGTTCGGTGTGCAGTGTTAGTCGATACAAGAGAGGGAAGAAAGTTCCTAGAAAAGTGGTATGGTACTTTCCGATCACTCCTCGTCTGCAGAGGTATTTCGTAGATCCCGAGGAAGCAAAGCTCATGACCTGGCACGCGGATAGAAAGAAGATAAAAGAGGATGACCCGAACCCGGATCCGGAAAAGGAGGACATGTTGTGGCACCCTTCAGATGGTAGCCAATGGACTGCGTTGGACCTCGAATACCTAGATTTTGGGAAAGAACCAAGGAACCTCAGGATTGGTGTGAGCGCCGATGGAGTCAATCCGTTTGGCGGCCAGAGCAGCACACACAGTACCTGGCCCGTTTTTGTATGCATATACAACCTTCCCCCTTGGAAGTGCATGAAGAAAAAGTACATAACAATGTGTATGCTAGTTCAAGGGCCGAAACAACCAGGTACGGACCTCAATCTATATCTGCAGCTGTTGAAAGAGGAGCTAGAAACGTTATGGAAAGACGGAGTGAATACGTGGGACGCCGCGGCAAAATAATATTTCCCAATGAAAGACGCGGTGATCACAACGGTGCACGACTATCTCGGATACGGATATTTCTCAGGTCAGGTGGTCCAAGGATTCTGTGCATGCGTTAGGTGCATGGATAATACAACGTACCGCCAGCTACCAAAAGATCCCGGATCTTCAAAAACCGTGTTCCAGGGGTCTCGGAGGTGGCTTCCCAAGAAACATGCGTGGAGAAAACAGGTACATCTGTTCGATGGAAGCGAGGAGCTCCGAGCACCCCCAGCTCGAAGGAGCGGCAAAGAAATCGACAACTTGCTGAAAACTTGGAAAGATTGCCCCGCGCCGGGAAAGAAAAAAAAGAAGACTCAGCCGTTGATGAGGGTATGGAAAGCGAGGTCTGTTTTCTGGGATTTGCAATACTGGAGTCTACTCCGCAGTCCTCATAGACTTGATCTAATGCATATCACAAAGAACGTGTGCGAGAGCTTGTTAGGCACGCTGCTCAACATGCTGGAGAAGACCAAGGACGGGCAATGCATGTCAACTTTGAAGGTCGAGACATCGACTTTGAAAGAGCAAGCCTAGTTGCGCTACAACACACCCAGCTGGTCGATCCTTGGATAGTAAAGCACAAGGATTTAATCAGGAAGAAGTACAGTGACCAGGGCCTGCAGATAACGGACCGAGATCCACGGCTAATCAAAGAGCACAACTCCGGTTACATGACTTGGTTCAGGGACGAGCTTCGTGCTAATCCCCCGCGAAGGAACGCTTCTGAGGACGAAAAGATGATATTCACCTTGTCACAGGGTGCCGCACGCAACCTGATGACCTATCAAGCGTATGATATCAACGGCTACACATTTTACACGGAGGAAAAGGACAACAACTGCGATTACCAGAACTCAGGGGTAACAGGGATATTCTACACCGATGACGTCAAGGAAAGATTCTATGGAAGGATCGAGGACATATGGGAGCTCGACTACTGTGGAGAGAAGGTGCCGATGTTCCGTGTGAGATGGGCCAAGAGCGTCGTAAAAGAAGACCGGTACTTCACCACCATGGTTATACCCGAAGCCAAATCCAAGTCTGCGGGCGCAAATGTCACCGCGAAAAATGAGCCATGGGTACTGGCTAGCCAAGTGGACCAATGCTTCTTAATTACCGACCCATTAAAGTCGAGCCGCGTTGTAGTGAGGAGAGGCAAAAGAATCATCATCGGAATGGATGGAGTCGCCAACGAGCAAGACTTTGACAAGTACGGCGACCCGAAGATGGAGGATGACTACGCCGCTCAGGATACATACACCACAACCCTACGGAAGAAAGGTCTCCTCCCGTTCAAGAGGAAAAGTGAAGGCGTCCCGGGCCTAAATTATTCAACCACGACAAAGAAGGGCAAGGAGAAGATCGTGAGGAAACGATAGCTAGATAGCTAGCTCCAAATTTAAGAAAAATATTTTGTAATTCATGATCACTTTGTGTATGCATGGATTTAATATGCACTTTGTAATTGATGACCACAATCTTATGTTTCCAAATGCCGCTACACCTTATGTTTGTGGATCTTGGTTCGGCGATGACACGGTTAAGGCATGGTACGTGGATCGATATGATCACATTATTATGTATGGATCATAGTTTGAAGTGTATGAACATCGACGATACACAATCGAAGCACCATTCTCAAAAGGTCGGTTAGAGCAAGTATTCCCTCCGTTTCTTTTTACTCCGCATATAAGATTTGGTCAAAGTCAATCTTAATAAAGTTTGACCACTTTTATAGAAAAATGTACTCCATAATTATTATTTTTAAATGGTTTCACTTTAATTAAAAAATAAATAATTGTTTAAACTTTAATTAAAAAATAAAAAAAGCTTAGGGGTGGCGCATATCGTTGAAATGCGCCACTAAGTTATCTTAGGGGTGGCGCATTTTGCCAGAATGCGCCACCAACAGGTTTCTTATGCGTGGCGCATTTTGCCGAGATGCGCCACGCATAAGAAACCTGTTGGTGGCGCATTCTGGCAAAATGCGCCACCCCTAAGCCTTAACCTCCACGGGCCCCTCCTCTTGCTCGCGCACAGTACCCATTCGAGCCCTCGCCGCACCGGAGCCTTAACCTCCATCACCCCCCTCCCCTTTCCCGTGCCCACACCCATTCGATCCCCACCGCACTCGACGCCCGTGCCCGTCGCCGCAAAATACTAGTACAATTGCATATGGCAAAATGGAAACTGAATAAAAAATGGCAGAATTGAAATTCCAATAATAAGTAGGCAAAATAGAGTTAAATCAGTTCAACAGAAAAATAGGCAAGTCTTAGGGGTGGCGCATTTTGCGGAAATGCGCCACCAAGTAGATCCTTATGTGTGGTTCATTCCGTAGATATGCGCCACGCATAAGGATCCATTTGGTGGCGCATTTCTGCGAAATGCGCCACCCCTAAGACTTGTCCTATCAAAAACTGCCCCCTCCATGCCCAAACAGTACCCATTCCGCCCACTCCCTCACCTCGCTCTCCGGCCGCCGCCCTCACCGGAGTCCTAGCCGTGCCCCTTCCCCTTGACGCCGGAGCCTCCCTCGACGCCACCGGAGCCGCCATCCCGGAACCCGCAGTCGCCGCCACGCCTCTGCCTCGCCTCCGGCCGCTGCCGCCTTCAAGCACACGCCTTCCCGAGCCCGCAGTCGTCGCCGCGCCTCTGCCTCAACTCCGGCTGCCGCCGCCTTCAACGCCTCCTCCCCACGGTGAGCAGCCTCCTATCCATTCTCCCCTCTCCATCCTCCAACCATCCATGATTTTTATGAATTTTCTCAAGCATTCAGACCTAGCTTTGCTCAAGCATGCCGCAAATTTGTATGAATTTTCAACTAGCAAAGGTGCCATGGTGCTTTGTCTGAATTTTTTGAGTTCTTGACAATGCCCTAGGTCCAAATTTTCTGTTTTTAGGTGTTGCAACAATGTGAACTTAAATTTGAACTTTTTTAAAACACCAACAATGTGAACTGTGCTAGTATATAGAATCAATAAGGATTGTCTTGGAAAGTAGGCATAGCTGATGTTCCATATAAAAAAGTAGGCATGGCTGATGCTTAATAAACTAAATTTTCTGAATTTAGTTTAACATCTGCACCTAAAGCCTCTATATAAGGAGAGGCACACCCATATGTAGCAGTATCAGAAGCTAGAAAGACAAGATGTAGAAGCAGCTTGTAAGACAGGATGTAGCCTCAAGCTTGTATTATTGCTATAAACCTACAGAGCTTCATAGTAGTCCCTTGTGTGCATGTGTGTGAGAGAAAAGTGAGTAAATCCTGGTTTGAGAACCAAGCAGTTCTAACAAAGGTCAGGACCCATTTTGCTACTGCAATCTGATTGTGCTAGGATGCAAGTATAGGATTATGACAGTAGTGAATAAACAGCCAATTTGGTAAAGGAGGGAAATTTTACCTGTTCCTGGTTAGCTTGTGCTTCTTCACGTCTTTCATAAACTTCATATGCTTCAGCATCATCAACAAACACACTCGCATCGGCCATGAACAACTCACGACCATTGGATACAAGAACTGAATTTTATTAATTTTGATGCATATAGAACAAGCCATTTCTGGATGCATATAGAATAAGACATTTAATAAAATATAAAACCTCCTCTGATCACAATTTTGCATTTGCAGAAGTGATAGTAGTAGTTTTTTAATTTCTTCAAAAAAATTGATGGGTGCCTCTGCCTTATTTTTATTTTTATTTGAGAAACCGAGTTTTGAGCCATAAAGATGTTGATGATTCATTTATAGGATGAAGCATATATAATTCTTCTATGTAGTAGCGGTGATACTAGTTTCTTGCTTTTTTTCTAAAATGTTTGCTATGTGCTCTAAAAAAATAGTCAGACAAATGTGTGTGGTACTTGTGTTCTGCATATCACTACTAGTGTAGAATCTGTTCTTAACAATTTTCAATGCATTAAGATTCCCTCATCTCAGCATTTTTATTCACGGTTTTTATCTACTGTTTGAATATCTACTATAGATCTACTATATATATATATGTTGTGCAGGTACAAATCATTATCCCCTTTCTCCCGAAATGTTGATTAACTTCCGTTTCGGTTGAGAATGGGGCACTCTCATGTTAAGAAAAAGAGCAAAGGTCATGCCGAATTTTTCCGTGAATTCGTGCATGACCTTTGCTATTTTTCTTAACATGAGAGTATTTGCATTTATTTATTGTGCTAATTAATTAAGTAGTTGCATTTCTTAATATTGTACTAGTGCAAACATGTCGACCGGAGCCGACGCCGGTCCTTCTTCTCAGCCGGGAGAAAAAAGGAAGCAATTTTGTGAATACTCCCAGGAGGAGGTCGAGGAGCAGAGAGAAGAGGAAGTACCTCCGGGCGAGGAGGAGTATGAGGAGGAGATAGAGTCGGAGTCCGACTCATCGGATGATGACTTGGAGGAGGAGGCCGGTACGATAGACGGCGAGAGGAACATCAGCGAGGATGATGGGACCGGTGGCTCCAAAATAGATGGTACCCAGTCGAAGAAGAGGAATCGGAAACCGACCAAGGTCGGCGTCATTAGGCAAGAGTTTACTGTTGTGACCGCCGTCGGAATTCCTGAAGAGCCCGAACGTTTTTCGGAAGGGTACGGCCGTCAAGTCGCGGCGATCCTCCGCAACACTGTGTCGATCACCACGATTAACCTCAGGAGTCGTGAGAATATTCATTATTGTCAGCTTCTTATCAACAAGCTGCACGGACGATACAAGTTTCCGGAGCCGTACGATAACACCAAACTCAGAGGGAACAAAGTAAACACATGGGCCCTCAGGAAGATGAGCAAGGCCTTGTCCAGTTGGAAAACCCGGGTGAAGAGGGCAATTTTTTAAAAGAACAAAACCTGGGAGGAGCTCAAGGAGAAAGAGCCGTTGATCGACCAAGCTACCTACAACCTTTTCAAGGCTAGGTGTGAGTCCGAGCAAGCCAAGGCCGCGAGTGCAAAGGGCAAGGCCATGCGGTCGCGGGTCATAGGTAACCACCGTCTCGGAGCCGGTGGTTACAAAAGTTCCAAGCCTAAATGGGACAAGGAGGATGCCGAGTACGCCGCTGCGGGCATACCTAACCCCTTCCAGCAATACAAAGATGATCCGTAGACCGAATTCTTTGTGAGGGCCCGGAGCTATAAGGATAAAGCAACCTCGAAAATAATTATCGATCCTAAGATTCAGGAGTTTACGACTGCCGTGGTAAGTAGTTTACCACGCGACCTTGTCGATTGAATTCTCAAGTGAAGTTCACAATTTCTTAACGTTTCACATTCTTTTTTCAGCAAGCGGAAATGAAAATCGCCTCATCGCAGGAGTCGTCGGCTAAGCCGGCCGGCCCGTGGGACAACGCCTTTAACAGGGCGTTGAACAAGGTCAAGAAGGTTGACGACGTGACGGCGAAGCCATCGTCAGCCGGCCGTGTGGTCGGCTTTGGTGCGGACCTAAATTGGTCCGAATATTATGGTAAATCGGCGGAGCAGTCCGGTTCGAGGGGGCGCAAGGCGAGAAGGACCGAAGAAGATGCCGCTTATGTTCGTGGACTGGAGGAGAAGGTGAACATGCTTCCGCAGCTTGTCTAGGACGAAGTGGCGAAGACGATGAACGCTCTCCTTCCAGATATAATGTATTCGCTCGCGAATTGGCAAGCGCGTGGTGGACAAGGGCCCATACCAGTCCCCAGCATGGTCGGCAGCAACTCGGGCCCCGCGGCGCCTGCAGTCCCGACTCCGGCCGTAGTGGTGGCTCCCGCACCGACTCCCGGCGTATTGGTGACTCCGGCCGCCAACACCGCGGCGGCGACGCCGGACGTGATGGTAACTCCTCCGGCCACGATCGAGCAACTGGGGCATAACAATAATGCACCCGGCGGCAGCGCAAATAGGGCGACTGTCGAGGATAGGCCCCGGCAAGTCCCATGGTCAGGGACCCTGGGCTAGTTGGAGAAGACACAGGTTGGACGATAAGCTCGTCGGCAAACAGGAGGATACACTTCCTTCTCGATATATTGATTGTGGGGAAGATTACAGGGGATACCAAAGCAGATGCGCTCTGGGCTAGGGTTACAGGCGAGGTCTCTCTCTGTTTATGCGTTGCCCCCTCCTGGCCTTTATATAGTAGACCAGGTCTCGGGGAATCAATCTAAAATTACGGGAAATCTAACCCTAGCTTGTACGGCAAGTCCCTGCACCTTCCTTGTCAGTCGAGGACTCCCAATGTCGGTGCTATCTAGCGGGCCAAGGTGAATCCGGCGATAGCTCCGTGGGCTTTCAATGATACCGGGTAGGCCCATTAGTAGGAGTCGTGGGGTCACCCCCTCGTCAGTAGCCCCCGAGTGCCTGGGGAACTCGAAGAGTCGCGCAGGGACTTGAGTTCGTCTTCATACGTCTGTGGCTTGTATGCGGGGTGTACCCGCGGTCGCTGGCAGCATGGTGGCCATGAAAAAACCTGTTTCGAGGGATGTTAAGCAGAAAGGGCCCAAGGAGTCGACGGATCGAGCCTTGGTAAATTGCGCTAGTGGCAAATACCACGATCGCCCAATAAAACCCATGTCCCTCGACATGAGCTTGGGATACTGGAGCATAGCAAAAGTCCGGCCGCTTCAGGTCTTACAGTGTTCATTTGCCGCCAGCTGGTTGCGTAGCCTAAGGCGCGTCCACCCGGTTTTATACTTCATGCGCAGCGCATGGAAATGTTGGGAGTGAAATCGCTCTTCGGCAAGTCCCAGCCCGGCCGAACTTCGCAGCGGGGTCTTACCTACACGCTAGTCTTGCGTGGCATCTGGGCATAGTGTGTCGTGGTTCCAGGAATAGGTGTGTTTTTGAGGCGCGGAGCCTTATAGCATTTCACCCACTTGGAACAAATCATCAAGTGAGATGTTCACTCATCTCACTCGCGGAGCTTGTTTCGAGTGCTCAAGCGAGGAATCCTTCTGCGAGTAATTACTCAAAAGCTGTTTGAGTTTCTTCCAGAGATGAGGGAGCACCCGAGACTCTCAAGGGTGCGAGTGGTTACTCGAGCACCTTGTGGGTCCATAGGTGAGGGAGCACCTGTAACTCTACTGTGTGCGAGTGATCACTCGGGCACCTTGTTGATCTTCAGATGAGTGAGCACCTGGTGACTCTCGAGATGGGCTCCTCCCGATGGGATTGAGATATTTTTGCTTTGTTGGAAATAGATCTGATAAAATCTTTAGGCGTCGGTAGCGTACCTGATACGCTTTGCCTGTGACAAGACGTTGGCGTGGTCTTCTGATGTTTTTGACCACTGTAGTCTACCGTAGGAAACGACCTGGTGTGGTCCCGCCGAAATTTTCGCATTTGTGCGATTATGGTCCTCTTTTTTCGTGCGTCGTGCGCGGTGTTGTTACTGCGCCGGTTGAGCCTTCCATGCATTGTGCCCCTCGTGGGATCGTGCCACGTTTTCTAGGTAGCAGGGGTTAACGGCGATCCTCTGTGCTAGGCTCCGGGGTTAAATAAGTTTGCGGCTGGGTAGACTTAGGTTTTTACTCAGCCGTTGCTTTCCCCGTCATCGTCTTGCCTTCTCCAGTTCTCGAGTTCTTCCTCTTCCTCTGTTTTGATTCCTCCTCGACCTCTATGACCAAACGTTCTCGTGCTGCTGTGGAACCAATCAAGATGTCTGGTGGTTGGGAACCATCGACCTTTGATGCTTCAGATCTGGCACGTCTGGTTGCCGATGGCGTGGTGGTCGAGGGTGAGGCGCGTTTGCTGGGGGATGAGCCGATCCCTGCTCCTGTGTCAGATGAGCGGGTATGCTTCCAATCTTACTTCCCCCGTGGGTTTTCTCTTCCGCTGCATCCATTTGTGCGGGGCCTGTTGTACTCCTATCGCATCCAGTTGCACGATTTGACCCCGAACGGAGTTTTGCACATTGCCTGTTTTATTACTTTGTGCGAGGCGTTCCTGGGTATATACCCGCATTGGGGGCTCTGGAGGCGTCTCTTTAGTGTGAAGAGGACCAACTCCGAGTATGCTGTGGGTCGGATGAGCATCTCCATTGGGGATAAAGACTCATATTTTGATCTGGAGAAGATCGACTCGGTTAGCGGGTGGCGGCGGGGCTGGTTTTACCTGAAAGACCGCTGCGTGATCGGCCAGCGTTTTGGCCTTGCTCCTTTTAATCCAGCCGCTCGAGTAGTGAGGCAGGCGTCTTGGTCTCATTCGCTGACTACTGCGGAATCAACTGAGCTGACTCCCTATCTAGATAGGATTTCTTTGCTGAAGGATGAATTGTCTGGTGGGGAGCTTATCTCTGATTTGGTGGGGAGGAGAGTTCAGCCGCTGCAACATCGTGCCTCTCCTATGTGGCAGTATCTGGGTCCTGCTGACCCGACCAGGTGCTCGCCTGAAGATTTCGAGTCTGACGAGCTTCTCACCCGACTCCAATGGGTGACCAAGTACTCGAGTGACTCTGAGATGCGGCTTGCGCGCCCATACTCTGCTGAAAACCCTCCTCCTCAGGTTTGTGACCGCGTTGCCTTGCCTGTGTTTGTGCGGTTGCTTATCTGCTGACTGTGGTTTTTACTGCGTGCTGTAGGGACATGACCCTGTGCTACGTAATCCTCCTCAGCCGGAGGATGTTGATATCCTCGCGGAACTTAATGCCTCTGCTGCCGAAGGCGTTGCTCTGTCCGCCGGGATGGGGCCCATGATTGTTGAATCTGGGGACAGCGAGGATTCAGGGCCTTTTCGTGTGAAGCGGTCCTGCCCCGGCAGTTTTGGGGATCGTGATACTGCTGCTCCCGTAGCTCCAGTTGCTGATCCTCCTTCTGTGCCTGCAGATCAAAAGAGAAACCGGCTGTGGCGCGCTCGCCCTGTGCAGAGTGGGTAAGTGTTTTCCTTGGTTTTGTACATTGTTTGCTTCTTGCTTCTGTATCTGATGGCTGGTTTGTAGTGTTGCGACTCCTCCGGCTGCTTCGAGTAATAGTGCGGCCACCGTGGATCTGAAATCGACAGACTCGGCAGCTGTTTATTGTCATGATGTCCCTGCTACTCCTGTTGGTCGGTCTTCCCCTCCGGCGACTGTCGCGGAGCCGGGTGCCGTCCTTGTCGCGCCTTCTTCGGGTGTGCCTGTTGGTGGGGCTTCTGACGTTAAATCTGCCGAGCTGGGTCCTCCTTTCTTTGGTCGCTTCGATCTTGCAGCTGAGGATAAAATTCGTGCCTTTGACCGTTTTTCCGCTATGGTAGGCTTCTGCTTTGTGTTCTTTTTCATTGGGAGCACGGCAGTGCTCCCGATGGGAGTAGCCCCCGAGGCTGTGAGCAAGCGCGTGCGGTTGCTTACAGTCTCATTTTCCTTACTGCGCTTTGACGTTTGTTTACAGCCTGTCTTCCAACACTATGAGTGCCTGATCATTGATGCTGAACGGTGGCAAAGGTCTCATGATTCTGCCCAGGATGTGTTAACTACCATGGACGGTGCGTCTTCTTCTTAGGCTGTTTGGAGTGGAGCTTTTCCACGTTTTATTGCGCTGACTTTTTCCTTGTGGTTGGATGCACGTCAGGTCGTTGCCGGGCGGCCGAGAAGCGGGCCGACAAGGTTTCTCGAACTGCTTCCCACTTGCAGGAAGCTTTGTCTTCAAAAGAGGTGGAGCTGCACGAGCAGCATGAGGAGCTCGTTCGCCTTCATCAAGCTGAGGGGGCACATGAGCAGATGGAGTTGGCGGAGGGGGAACGCCTTCGAGTGCTGGCGGACCGACTTACTTGTAAGTGTGGGTCCTGTGCTTTTCCTTCTGTTACATTTGTCTCCTTTTTGTTGACGTTCCATTGCTTGTTGGCAGCTACTACAGGTTTGAAGCCGGTCGAAGTTGCTGCCTCGGGGTCTGGCGTTTTGAAGGGGGCTGCGGATGCTCTTGCGAGTGTTGTTGCTGCTGTCGAGGGTGTTTGTAGTCGTGCCTCTGATCTTCTTCGCCATGTTCATGAGCACCTGATGCCGGATGCTTCGAAGGTTCCCGAGGGCCTGGATGCTCTCGTGGCTGCGTTTGGTCCGGGGGGAAGCGCGTGGGGGAGTTAGTTGCTGACAGCTTGGTGAGTGGCTCTTCTACGGCTCTTGCTGTCCTTATGGGGCACGGGATTTCTATTGACGAATCCTTGGTTGAGACCATCCCGGGCTACTCGCCGGAGCTGCTTGGGCGTGCTGATCAGCTTGCTCTTCTGCTGCAAAAAGTTGTGGACGCCCAGATTAATCCTACTGTGGGCGAGGGAGGGGGGCAGTAGTATTATTGTTTGAGACTTCATCTGTAACGCGCGACTCTGCTGTGACTGTTGCTTGTCGTTTGTCTTTATCTATCTTTTCTTAGCTTGTTCCTTCCGGTGTTTGATGCCTATGCTTTTGTTTGCGGTAGGCCGCTCCGGGTGTTCTTCGTCCTTGGAATTCATTGAAGGATGACGCTCGTGAGGGTGCCTACGAGTCTGTTTGCTTGCGGTTGAGGAATGCCGAGCGGGAGATTGTGCAGCTGAAGGCTTCTATGGCTGTCCATCGGTCTCGACGAGAGCGTGCCGAGGCTATGATTGACGATCTTGCTTCGTGGGTTGCCAGTCTGGCTGATGTTCTGCGGGGTGAGTTTTGCTTTTGCTTGATTCTGCGAGTCCTCCTCGTGCTTTGGTCTTGACTGTGGTTGTTGTTTCCTTGGCGAAGTCCTGGCGGGGAGGTCCCGAGATGAGGAGGCGGCCGTGAATTCTGAGATGTCGCGCTTGGAAGATCCTGTTGTGCGAGCCAGGAACCCCTTTTGGGCGGATGGGGCCCGTGCTCATTCTTTTGCTTTGCTGCGTCTTCGCGTCGAGCAGGTTCCGTTGGCGTTGAGGTACTGCCAGCGGGTGCTGGGTGGCATTCATGCCCAGTTTTATCCGTTAGCAGTTGTTCCTTCCAGGCTTGAGACGCTTTGCCGATTCTTTTCCCAACCTGCCGAGCTGCGTCGCGTGATGGACCACTTGATTCGAGCGGGAGCTCGGGTTGCTTTAGGTTTGGTCCATAGTCATTGGCCTTGTGTAGATCTCGGAGAAGTTGTACGGGGTCCTCCGGGTGGTAGGGCTCAGTCGATGGACGGTCATTATGCAGGCGTTGATGAACTTGCAGGTCGTGTTGTAGCGCGTGTCGTTGAAGAGAGCGACCGTAGTTTAGGCGCTCATATTATGGCCAAGCAGGAGCCATCCGATTAATTGTCTTGTTTGTGTCCTCCTCCCTTTCCTGAATGTGCTTTGTAGAAGATGGCTTGGGGAGGGACTGTTACCCCCGAATGCTGAAGTTATTTTTGTACCGTGATTGCGGGGGACGACTCGAGGGGTGGCTGCTTCGGTGAGCCCCCGAGTGCCGGAGTTTTGTTTTTGTGCCGCGATTGCGGGAGACGACTCGAGGGGTGGCTGCTTCGGCGAGCCCCCGAGTGCCGGAGTTTTATTTTTGTGCTGCGATTGCGGGAGACGACTCGAGGGGTGGCTACTTCGGCGAGCCCCCGAGTGCTGGATTTTGTTTTTGTGCCGCGATTGCGAGAGACGACTCGAGGGGTGGCTATTTCGGCGAGCCCCCGAGTGCTGGAGTTTATTTTTGCGCCGCGATTGCGGGAGACGACTCGAGGGGTGGCTGCTTCGGCGAGCCCCCGAGTGCCGGAGTTTGTTTTTGCGCCGCGATTGCGGGAGACGACTCGAGGGGTGGCTGCTTCGGCGAGCCCCCGAGTGCCGGAGTTTATTTTTGTGCCGCGATTTTGGGAGACGACTCAAGGGGTGGCTGCTTCGGCGAGCCCCCGAGTGCCAGAGTTTATTTTTGTGTCGCGATTGCGGGAGACGACTCGAGCGGTGGCTGCTTCGGCGAGCCCCCGAGTGCCGGAGTTTATTTTTGTTCCGCGATTGCGGGAGACGACTCGAGGGGTGGCTGCTTCGGCGAGCCCCCGAGTGCCGGAGTTTATTTTTGTGGGGGATACTTGAATCACGCTTTTCCCTATTGTCTCATACAGTAAGTCTGGAGAAAATAAAAAGGAGGGAGGTTTCCGTTGAAGACGGATACCTTTTATCTGCTGTAAGTGGCCTTGATGGCCGGTAGCTTTGTTGCCTGGTGCTTGTGTCCATCTGCTGGTTCATCGTCTACGGGAGGTTTTCTTCTGTGGCTCCTGTGGTGCCATCGTTTTGATGAGTTATGAAGGCTTCTGCTAACTTGTGGAATTCCTTGTCGCATCTGTCGGATCTGACAAAGCTTCCATTGATTGTGATGACACCATGTGGCCCTAGCATTTTCAGCTTGAGGTAGGCGTAATGAGGTACAGACATGAAGCGGGCGAAGGCTGGTCGCCCGAGGATTGCGTGGTATTGCGACTTCCAGTCGACCACCTCGAAGTCCAATATCTCTTTGTGAAAGTTGGTTGCGTACCCGAAGACCACTTCCAGGCTTATTCTTCCCATGGGATAAACTGCTTTGCCTGGTATGATCCCGTGAAAAGTCGTTCCTGAGTGCTTCAGGGCCTTGCTTTGGATCAACATGTTGTCGAGCGTTCGGGTGAATATGATGTTGATTCCGCTGCCGCCATCCATGAACACGCGGGACATGTCGTAGTTCCCGATCCGCGCCTCCAGTACTAGTGTCGCGTGCCCTGGTCGGGGGACAGCTGGTGGGTGGTCGTCTCGGGAGAAGGTTATCTCTGTTTCCGACCCGCGTAGGTATTCTGGGACCGCTGGGTGTGCGGATGTCGCTAGGAAGACTTGTCTAGTTACTTGCTTCTGCTGACGGTTGGAGGGCCTTCCTTCTTGTATCATATAAATTCTTCCGTGAGCTTCTGGGTACTGGTCTTCATCCGGTGTCCTTTGTCTCTCTTGGATGGAGGCCACCTGCCTCGTCGGCAACGGAGGGGCTGGTGGCGCGTTGTGGGTGACTGGCCCGATTACTATGCTTGCGAGAGGTTGCCCTGCAGGGGACGCGGGGCGGTTCTTCTCTTCTGCTAGCTCGTTGAAGTTTCTGTAGTTCCTGAGGGTGTGGGACGATCTTATTTCTCCTCGCTCGTTTCTGAATCCATGTATGGTGCATGGGTTGTCGAGCTGCTCTTTTGCCGTTCTAGGCGCTCGTGTGCCGTCCCGCGGCTGCTTTGGCCACCATTCGCGTTTCTGCGATTGAGGCTCGTCTTCCTGGTTCTCTCTGTTTGGCTGTCTGTTGTCGTCGCGTCGCCGCCCGTTTCGGTCGTTTGGGAAGCCGGCAGCAACCATGTCGGGTCCTCGGTCGTCGTAGAATTGTCGCCTTGGCCGTTTCCTCCTTCTGTCGCCTCCTCTGTCTCCATTGTAGTCGTATTCGTGCTCTGATCGTGCTACGAAGGTTTAAGTTTTGTTACGGACGGAGTCTTCGCCGTCTGCCCAGCTGTTGGCTAGTTCTAGTAGTTTTGCGAGTGTGCGGACTTTCATTTGCCCCAGCTGCTCCTTGAACTCAATGCGCTGTAAGCCTCTTCTGAAAGCGTCTATTGCGCTCTCGTCTGATATGTTTTCTGCGGAGTTTTTGAGGATCGTCCACTGCTGGATGTACGCCCTCAGGGTCTCCCTTGTTCCTTGCTTGCATGCTCGCAGATCCTCGAGTGATGCCGGCCGTTTGTAGGTTCACTTGAAATTCTCGATGAAGGCGGCGCGGAACTGTCTCCAGGAGCTGATGGACCCGCGCCGTAGGTTTTTGAGCCAGTGCCGCGCGGAGCCCTCGAGCATCAACTGTATGTACTGCATTGCTGTGATGTTGGTTCCGCGTTGGAATTTGACCGCAGTTAAGTAGTCTTCAAGCCATGCCTCTGGTTCTTCAAGTCCGTTGTACTTTAGTGTCGTCGAGTTGAGCTTGAATCCGTTGGGCATGCGTGTCTCGCGCACGGTTCGGGTGAAGCATAGTGCTCCGCATGGCTCGGCTTCTTCTTCGGAAGCTTCCTCGTCGGAGTATTCTTCGCGCGCCGCGCGTCGCCGCCTGCCGCGGTTGACTCCGCTCTGGGTGATGTCGTCACATGCGTCTCGCTGAGTGCTGCGGTGTGCGCGGCTGTCGTCGCCGTCATCGCGCCTTCTGCCCCTGTTTGGGTTCCCGCGCCTGTCGTCGTCGTCGTCGTCGTTATTGTCGTCGTCGTCGGGGTCGCTAGGTTCCCTGTCTGGTGTCCGCTCGCGGGCCTGCCGCCTGGTGCTGGGGTTTTTGGGTGCTGAATTGTCGATGGCGTCCTTCATTATTTGTAGGGCGATTGAGGTGTCGCGGTCTGATTTCCCTTTAGAGCTTGTCCGGGCACGAGATAGGTAGTCCTGGGCGCTTATGAGTGCCTCCGCTGGTGTGAGGGGCTCCTCGTCGCCGTCATCCTCTTCTAGTTTGAAGTCGTCGTCGAGCCTGCAGATCACTCTCTCCCTTTCCGATTTCCGTAGGTTGTTGACTTTTGATCTGTCGCAGGTAGGGGAGCGGCGACTGCTTCCGGCAGGTTGCCGGCGACTGCTTTTCCTCTCGAGTTCTTCTCTTTCTTGTGCTTCCATGTCCTGGCGCCATCGTTGCGTCTGTTCTCCCGCTAATTTAGTGTACGCTCTTAGTTCGTCTCTTGTGGCGTTTCTTGGCAGCATCCTGCCGAATTTGACTGCTTCCTGTACCATCGCTATGGTTTCCTTGGGTAAGATGATTTTCTCTTTTGGCGGTGCGGCTTTCTTGGCGTCTGTGGCCTGTTGTCTGCCTCCTGGTGGCTGGGCGCTCGGGCCGGGCGGCTGCCTTGGCTGCAGGTCACTTTCTTGGTTGCCAGGTGCCTTTCCCGCTGGGACTTTCGTTGGTATGCTTCCTAGATCGCCCAGTTGCACGACCATCCGGGCTTCCTTGGCGGGTCCTGCTGCTCCGCTGGTATTCTGCATGTCCCGCGGAGCACTCGGGTTTTCAACTTGCCCGTTGATTCCTGGTGGTGGTGCGTCGACTTCCGCCATGAACACTTGCGAGGGTGTTCCGGTCGCTCCTCCGCTGGCTTGCGCGTCGGTGCTTCTCCATGCTAGGGGCCTGTCCGAGGGACGGCGAGTGCTATGATGCTTGGTGCCGAGTGCTCGGCTGCTATTGGTCGGTGCGTTGGCCGCGCAGGTGACGTCTGCCTCGGCTGCTGCTGTAGGTGCTTGAACGTCGTTGGTTAGGCGGAGACTTCCCCAGTGGTTGATGTAGATCCGGTATTCTCCGAAGATCAGATCGACGCCGGACTGCAGATCCGTGAAGACTGGCTTCAGGGCCGGGAGGTGGGCCGTGAACCCTAGGGACTCGAATAGATTGGATCTCGCCTGAATCTTCGAGCTGGCGAGCGTTGATGATGGTGAGACCGCCGAGATCGCGTTCCCAACCTGTGTAGTCCCCACGGTCGGCGCCAATTGTCGAGGATAGGCCCCGGCAAGTCCCATGGTCAGGGACCCTGGGCTAGTTGGAGAAGACACAGGTTGGACGATAAGCTCGTCGGCAAACAGGAGGATACACTTCCTGCTCGATATATTGATTGTGGGGAAGTTTACAGGGGATGCCAAAGGAGATGCGCTCTGGGCTAGGGTTACAGGCGATGTCTCTCTCTATTTATGCGTTGCCCCCTCCTGGCCTTTATATAGTAGACCAGGTCTCGGGGAATCAATCTACAATTATGGGAAATCTAACCCTAGCTTGTACGGCAAGTCCCTGCACCTTCCTTGTCAGTCGAGGACTCCCAATGTCGGTGCCATCTAGCGGGCCAAGGTGAATCCGGCGATAGCTCCGTGGGCTTTCAATGATACCGGGTAGGCCCATTAGTAGGAGTCGTGGGGTCACCCCCTCGTCAGCGACCGACGCCACGGGAGGCAGCGCGCCCTCCGTCTCTTGCATGCCCGCCGTCATCGGCGGGGTCTCTTCACTAGCCGACCTCGATGCCCTCAAGGTAACTATAAGCGTTTGGAACTCAAAAGAGGACTTCATCTCCTTGCCTTTTTTAGTGGAATCTCTCTGATATCGTACATGCATATATATATCTCTTTCACAGGAGGACACTCCATGCATTCTATTACAAGTCGTGGACGGCGAGTTGAAGGATGTTGCCAAAGGTAAAATCATTCAACCACAAAATCGAATCATGCACAATATGCCGATGGCACCGGAGATGCATAGGGTTCAAGTCTCTCTCGTGATTTCGGGCTACGAGAGAGTTGACCCTCCCATTCAACCCCCCGGATACGACGAGGACGAGCCGGCAGTCCTCAGTGACTGTTTCAACCAAATATGCCTATGGCCGAAGAGCCAAATGCGTTTAATGACGGGGGAAAGGGGCACCACACCTAGGACAACACCGCTAGTCATCGTGTCGGCGCCACATGATCCCATCGGCGCACAACAAGAAGACGATGATCTTGATGATGATATCAGCGCCGGCCAGTTCATCAATACTTTGTATGATGCTGATGACTTATTCATGCCTCCTGCTGAAGGATCCTATCAGCATGACGAGAAAGCTCGCGGTCCAGCTGATCCTGCGGCGAAACCTGCTTGCTCCACGCGTCTCTTCGCTGCTTCTCAGGACATGTCTCCAGCAGCTTGCGCCTTCACCGAGCCTCAAGCAGATGCCACAAGATCTATTCTCAGCCCGTCCACACTCCATAAGGCGGCCACTGAGCAGATAAAGGACGGTGACTGCTCAAAATCAGAAAAGAAGAAGGGACGGAAAAGAAAGAAGAGCATCACTTCTAGTAGCCAACCTTCGTTGCCGATCCGGGCTCAGGACGGGCCACCAAGACCCAAGGATCTCTCGTTTGAAATCCATGTGGCTGGTAGGACGATGCTACCTAAGGACATGCTGGACCTTGCAACTTCGGATATGCAGAGTGTGCATCATAGTATTATGGCATTAGAGAAGATTCTTCTTTGAGAAGAGAATCCCTCGTACCCGGTTTTCATGGCCAAGGTGCCACTCAACATGGGCTTCATCAACACTATCACCGCGGATATGATAATCCTGCGATTTTCGGAGATCTTCAATTTGTACCATCTCAAGCGACTGGACCATAGCCTTATCCGTCTGTTCTCGCTCAGCCTTTCTATGAGTATCAGGAGAGATAAGACCCCGAGCGTCGCGATATTGGACCCCTTCTACATGCGTGAAAGCATCTTGATGGACGACGGGACGCGGCTCTCGCGGCGGGGTACATCACAGACTTCATGCTACAGAACGCCGACAAGGATTCATTTCTTATGACATACTCTCCCAAGTAAGTCATTCGCTCGCCTCCGTAGCATATATGCTTTCTTAGCTTTCCATTGTCCTCTTCCAACATTCTTTTGGATTATTTTAATTATGCAGTGAGGATCAAGGTTGCGTGCTCATCTGCTTTTCACCGCAACACTCGCATGCCGTGTATTTAGACTCGGGGAGTGTGAAGAAGAAAGATTACAAGTATATCATGAGAGTTTTGGATGATGCTCTCGTCGGCTACATAAAAGCCGGAGGCAAGATCATGAAGCACAAGTTCAGGAAAAATCAGCCTGGCGTGAACGTGTTCAACCACGTAACGCAGTTCCCGTGCGTCAAGCAGCCGGCTGGCTACTACGCCATTCATCACATGAGGGCGATTGTACAGGAACAAAGCAACCTTACGCTGCCAAGTCATCTCAGAGCGTGGGCCGAAAGGAAGGAGGAAATCGCCGATGCAAATCTGAAGGAGGAGTTCTTTCACATCCAAGCGCAGATGGCGACTATCATCCGTCATGAAGTACAAATGAGGGGGTCGATCTTCCACTCGAACATTGCACCATCCAATGGGGAGATAGAAGTCCGCCTAAAGGCCCTGCGTGACACAAGGCCTTTCATGACGAAAGAAGGATGCCGCCCATTCCCCGAGCCGAGTCAGAATAATTGAATGTACTCTTTGTGTAATTTGGATGTACTCTTTGTGTAGTAGATGGTAGTGTCAAATACTCTTGGTGCTCTTTGTGTATAAAGGTCACTGCATATGCATTTTTATGCATATGTGCATGATTTTCACCATTCATCGACTTTCTTTAAGTTGTTGATAAGAATAGATGCTAGATTGCTTTGTTCTCCTTTGGTATGATTCATATGGATGTGACCTCTAAAGCTTTGTTTTGTGCAGGTTGAAGAGCACTGTGAATGCGCCACCCCTAAGGCCCTTAGGCGTGGCGCATACCAGAATGCGCCACCCCTAAGAGCTTAGAGGTGGCGCATTCTAAGATGCGCCACGCCTAAGGGCCTTAGGGGTGGCGCATCCAGAATGCGCCACCTCTAAGCCCTTATTAGTGGCTTGTAGTTAGTGGCGCATCCCTAATGCGCCACTAAACTCAAAAACAGTGCGCCACCATAAGGCTATTCCCTAGTAGTGACGAGTACTCCCCTTAACCTGTTAGTAACCGCTCTCGACGGTAGGTGCGATGTCTCGTGTTGCCTACTTATTGATGCTTGCTCGTGTTTGCTTCGTAGTAATAGATGCTTGCTCGTTGATTGCTTTCCAGTGTTTACCCTCCTGTGAGCTTGTAACACCCTCACTGTCAGTGAACAGTAATCACTGTTACTGTTCATCTGTACTGTTCAAAACTTTTGTTTGATCAACTGGTTCAGTTCAAATTCAAATTCTCCTTTGATATTGTTGCAAGCAATGTGATCCATGGACCTTAATCATCATGGATGAAAACAAAGTCCAAGCCATTTGAAATAAAATTCAAACAAACCCTAAAATGCCTTTTGATGAATATTAAAATATGGTGACAATAAATCTTTTCCAAAAATCTTGGAACCACTTTTTTAAAAATCCCATATAATCACTGGACCATGCCAATATGGTTTTGGGTATTTATTATGCCACTGAAAAATTTCAAACAATTCTAAACAGTAGCCAAAAACCCCCCAAATAACCATTTAATATTTAAATCAAATATTAAATGACTTTTAAAATTGCCCAAACCTCTTGGGGAATTAACCTAGGGTGGTTGCTAAATTATGGTACACTTACACCATTTTAAAAAAATGCCTAGCTGAATAAAATTATTACAAAAAGAAATAAACAGAAAAAAATAAAAAAAAAAACAAAAAAAATGGGAAAACCTAATCTAACGCTGGGGGGCGAAGCCCACCCCCCCTTCCCCCTTAGGCCCACCCCCCCGGCCCACCCGCAACCTTTCTTTTTCCCCACCCTTCCTGTTCCTCTGGCACGAGGCATGGCGCCATGGCGTGGCTGGACCAGCCCGACGCCGGCGCCCGGTCGCGACAGTGCCCCCCCGCTAGAGCTAAATATCTCCCCCCCTTCCCTCCGCAAATTGTGGATCGCCCACCCCCCCATTCTTTCCCCATTGCGGCCCGCTCTCCCTCTCTCTCGCTCGCCCGAGCTCCGCCGTGCGCGCCGTCGACGCCGACGCGGCCACCGGCCATCTCCGGTCCTGGCACCGTGTCCAGGCGTCCCGCCGTGGACTACCTCGTCTCCCTGCACGGCAAATTGCCCCGGGAGGCCCCGAGCGCGACGCCCCGGTCATCTTCCTCCACCAAGGCCGCCGCGACCTCACCGTCCGATTCGTCGCCGCCGATGCCTCCCCCTGCCATCTGCCTCCTTGTCAAGTTCCATGTGAGCTCACGCCCTTCCCCATCCTCCCCTTCCTCTCGCTCGCGCCCTGTGGCCGCCGTTCTGAAATCGTGCGCTCCGGCCGCCGTGTTGCCTCCATGAGTGCGCGCGCCAAGCTCCGGTCGTGCCCTGGCCGCGCACGCGCGCATGCTCGCCGTGCTACCGGGCGTGGCCGCAGCCCACGCTCCCCGCGCCCCGTCCAGCCCCATACCCCCCTGTGCGTGCGCCTCGCCACGCCGTGGCCTCGCCGTGCTCTGCCCAGGCACGGGCACGGTTAAACCGGGGGCAACCCCCCCCTAATAGCCCCCCCCAGCCACTAACCTCTGGGTCCCACCCAGAGGATTAGCCCCTAACCCCCCTATTTAAAATAAAACCAGTGAAATAAACCCCCCCCCCTGAGTATGACACCTGGGCCCCCCTTGTCAGAGTTTTATAAATAAAATAAATTTGATTTATTATTAGAGTATGACATGTAGGCCCCACTGGATTAATTAGATTTAATTAAACCATTTTTATAAATACTGTGTATGACAGTGGGGTCCCATTGGTCTGTTTGACCAGTCAACCTTATGGATAATGTTGGAATAAATAATAAAAGAAATTCAGAAAATGTTATAAAATGATTTAAAATTGGAAATTCAATATCTTTTAAACCGTAAGTCAGATTCAAAAACTTTATACATGAAAATTGATCAGAAAAATATAACGAATACGAATACGCTATCCGTATGTCTACCCCACCCCCCTAACACACCGATCATCGACATTCCCCCCTCCGGGCTGTCTGCCGATAATTCCCGGTACCGATAAAAAGTACCCGGATGAATTTATTTCGAACACGAAAGTTGTTCGGAATAGTTCAACTAACACGGATACACCCCCCTTATGTTTGTCGGATGTCCACGACACCTCCGGCATGAACCCTCCCCTCCCCCCCCCCCCCGGACACCCTGTCCGGTAATCACCCGGAGTCGTAGTTCATCCCCCGATGAATTCCCGCTCCGAGCAAAGTACATTGCACTGCGTTAGAACCCCGTTAACATTGCATACGCCATGCTATTCATTTGTTTGTATATTATTGCTGTGTATTTACTGTTTCTTCCCCCCTTTATTCTCCGGTAGACCCCGCTGCTACCGCCGACTACACCGCTGCCGGGTACGACTACTTCGTCGACGACCCTGCCCCTACCGTCGAGCTTCCAGGCAAGCAGAGCCATTCTCTTCCCCAGATATCGCCTATCTTTCCGTACTTTCTTGCACTAGGCATTGTTACTGCTGATGCTACGTTATACTCCTATTCAATTGCATAGCCTGATTTTGTCGCCCCTTGATGTACCTTTCCTTTATCCTATGTTGCCTATTATTACTTACGCATTATTCAGCAGTGAGCCCTGCGCATTGTTAGCTAGGATTAGATAGCGGGCCGTGATCACTCAGGGGAGTGAACACGGATACCATATATACAACTACACAGGTACGGTACAAAGCAGACACCGCCAAAGGCCCCTATCTGGGTTATGCCTAGTCAACCTCAGGTGTGAGCTATCAAGGAGTAATCCTTGTACTCCACTCGAGGCTGACTTTGTCTTGCCGCCATAGGGTCCTGAACAGCGGTTGTCCTTAAGGTAAGAAGTCGGGCGACCCAACGGTGCCCGCGAGAGGTATATCGTCGGGAACGACAGGGAGGGTACGACCGACGTTACTGGCGTGCTTGGCCCCTGCTCGTATCTCGCGAGAGTTACCCAAACCACGAAAGTCGAGCTCTACCAAGAGCACACGCGAGACAAGGTAAGGAGACGGTTCACCTTGTTGGTAACCACAGTGACTTGGTGGGACGACAGGGCAGGCACCGATGTACTGGTGGTCCTGACTGCTGTCGTTGACCGCGGGTCGGTTAAGTCGAGGCAACAATAACGGTTTTCACGCAGGTTAATTAAAATGCTAAATGGTTCGGCGGATGACTTGAGAGGCCCATTGGTCTGTACGCACTACCTACACGTGGGATTACGGTGTGGGCCCTCCGCGTCGTAGTTCGTCCGAAAGCTCTTCAGACGTCAGCAGTACTGCGGCCTGATCGCCGGGAAGTGGTCTTGTCTTTTGCTGCAGCAGGTGTGTTTGGATTTGCTTTTGCTTCATCGGCCAGACTCGCACCATGCAGGAGCGTGCAAGGGTGAGGGACCTAGACCCCTTGGCGCATAGGATATAGTCCGGCGGATGGCCTCTCTGTTGAGCCTAGGATGGGCTGCGTCGTGTCGGATAGCCTCGGTGGGGCGTTCCCTAACAAGGTTCACGCCACCCTGGAGATCCGAGCGTGTAGGCTGAACAGTAGTGCACCCCTGCAGGGAGTTTAATCTATTCGAATAACCGTGTCCACGGTAACAGGACGCTTTATGCTGAAGCTGGATCTTACCACTAGAAACTATTATTATTAAACTGTATGGTTCCGGGTTCTCTTCCTCGCGGGGATGTCGAGGAGGTGAACTCGGAGGCATTATCATTATTGTTATTCATTACAACTTATATTATACAATGTTGCAGCAACTTCTGCTTCGTTGTTACTTTATGCTTTATATGAACTGTTGGCTGATTCTTACCTCATGCTGCAAGACATCGTCAGAAGATGCTAGTCTTCGATAGGCCTAGCTTCTTACCCTTATTCTGATTTCTATCTTGCAGTCCACTATATCCAGCCTCTTCTTTCCGTTGATACAATGCATAATGCTTAGTAGCGGACGTAAGACTCGCGGGTATACTAGATACTCACCTGCTTTATTTCCTTTACTGTTTTGCCTGATCGGCCGCTGCAGTCGACGTTGGAGCCCAGGAGCAGGAGTACCCCGGAGGCGGATACTACTACGTCGAGACCCCCGCTGACCAGGACAAGGAGTAGTTTCGGAGGCTCCCAGGCAGGAGGCCTTGCCTTTTCGATCTGTATCTCTGATGTTATTTGTGCTAGCCTTCTTAAGGCAAAACTTGACTAACTATGTCTGTACTCAGATATTATGGTTTGTATGACTTATGTATTCGGGTCCGAGTGACCCCCCCTTTATTGTAACATATTGGTTTATCCTTTTGTGTTTAGTGTTGTGCTGTGATATTCTCACCGTGGCACCCTAATCTCAGCCGTGTACCCTGCGTGTATGATTACTGTACACGGATTGATTTTGGGGGCGTCACAGTGCTCCCGCGATTACTCTCGGAGACGATGCGAGCTTGCGATCAACTACACCTTCGGAACCCGACTTATCAACAGGCAAGGACTATACATTACTTATGATCCATTCTATTTCAACCAGTGGTTTCCATGCTAGTCTAGGATAGGTTCGATGTTTGATCCTACCACATGTTTACAACCCCTTTCAAACCGATACAACCATGTCCCCTCCCAGAAAACCATGTACTTCTATGTTACTATTGCTCGTTGCTCAGCCCCTGCTTAGTATGCATGCTTAGGATGCTACGATGTTAACCTATTACTCCTTGGTTTGGGATATCACATTATTATATTGTTGTTGATGATATGATTATTATAATGTTGACTATATTCGACAAAGGATGGAAGGTCTAGGCTATCCCGCCCTGACGTTTTGTTCCATTTGAATCACCTAGGATCCGAGTTTCGGGTATTGGTTTTAAGACTGAGCGTGCCTAACCGCGTGTGGGATACTATGGGGTCCCCTTTTCTTACCTACCTACCTTCAAATATTTCAACTGGTGGCCCAAGCTGATTTACCATTTGAAAACATGCATATATATCTTGTCAGGTCGCTCCTAGCAGATATCTTTTAAAACAACTTAGGCCAGTGGAGACATGGTTTCTCTGTTGGTCCACCTGATCAGCTAGGACCCGGCCTCATGTGAGAATTACCGGCAATCCGACCTGCGTCAGCCGGAAGAGTCCGATCCGAGAGTGCGGACGACTTTTGGATTGGGTATCGACTCCCTGGGGGCCACCCGGATTTGTGCGTTGTTAGTTAGAGGGACCTGTCATTTCGGATCTCTTGAAACTAAATCATAAAATGGTTTCCTGTGATGGGTAGCAACTGAGAGAGATGGGCGTGCGTGCGGAGCCTTGTAATGGGAAGTTGGTACACCCCTGCAGGGTTAAATCTTTTCGAGAAGCCGTGTCCACGGTTATGGAAGACTTGAGACCTACTCCTTGTTCATAGACAACAACAACTGAGACAATCTTAATATAAATTGATCACCGTGTGTGTGCCTTGACTGCTTCTTCTTCGTCGGGATGCGAAGAGGAGGACAAGGATAGGATAGGTGTTATGCTTGCGTAAGTAGGTGGATAATAGACTTGTTGGAGGCGATTCCTCATCGAATGCTTGGCTTCTTATTTTACTCTCTAGATCGCTAGCCACTTCATAAATGCTAGTGCGGAAGCAACCTCACCACTTACCCCATCCTAACCGTAAACTACTAGTTGTTCTAGAATGACGAGTGATGAAGTCCTTGCTGGGTCAGTTGACCACTACAGTTGGATGTTGAGTACTTCTGTACTCATGATACTACCCCCAAACTCTTTTCAGGGTACTTGATCGACAACAGGTATGCTGATCGACGTTTCACGTGGAGACTCGACGAAGACTAGTTAGGTGGATCCCGGCGGAGGGCCTGGACCCGTGTGCTTATGGGGATCGATGTTTTTCTCTTTTGCCACTAGGCATTTGATTGTAGTCTGTAATCAGACATGTATCTTCCGCTGTTGTATTGTATTATGGCAGCTATGTGCCGATTGTATGAGATGTTGTATCCTTGTATCTGTAATGTTGTGATATCATGTTGGAAATCCGAAGCATATGGCATTGTCATATGTCGCGGTGGGACCGACATGTGCTTCGTCCCCGGATCTGGATGGAAACATCTAGATCTGGAACAGTACCGCATATCGGGCCTTACAACTTGGTAGCAGAGCCTTACCGACCGTAGGATCCCTTTTCTGGCCGAAGTCGAGTCTAGACAAAAACTCTTTTGTAGTTACTAAGTTAGCTATCGGAGAGTAGGAATCTTTTTACTCCTTACCCTTGCTCTGGTCAGGACAAGGGTCGTAAGGCTTTTATTCTCGCCTTATCCCCTTCAAACTCTAGGATCTCGAGTGTGTGGAGTTTCGGAATAGTTACAATGCCTTGATTGCAGCGTATTGTCTCGATTCCGATCTCACGTTGTGAACTCCTGTAGTACCTTTAGTTCTTCCGATTCTGGTTAAACATCGTGGTCGTCTGTTGACTTCATTCCTCTTTCCTAGTATCCTCACGATTTGAGTGAGAATGCTTATTTTAACCATCGCTTGGACTATTGTTCTTCCTCTTGATCTCCCAATGGTTTCGTTCTCTGACGTTGCCATCTCTCTGCGGAAATTTATCTCAACGGAAGTTCGACGTCGACATGGAGCAGAGTCCCTTGTTGGTGGTGTTGAAGATCATTGACTCTCTTCTTTTCCCCTTCCCCTCTCCCCCGAATCGACATGGAGCAGTTCGAAGTTTTACCCGAATCGGAGGTCCTGCGGACCCCCGGCGGTCAGAAACGTAGACACCGCGAGCGAGAGAAAAACCGGGGATGTTTTTGCAAACTGCCAGCCACCTAGGCTATATAAAGACCACCACACTCCCACCTCTTTCTAGGGTTTCCCTAGCCTCAAAATTGCAGCCACCCCCTCCACTTTGCCCCAAAAATAGCTCCATTTTCGTCCATACCCTAGCCCAGATCTGGATTTTTCGTCCCAAGCCATCTGGACCGTCAGATCTCGCGATCCGACAACCCAGGAAGCTCCCCACCAACCCAGCCGCACCTCCTCTCTCCTCCCGGATCCGCGCGCCCCCGCCGCCTGCGCTCCTCCCAGCCGCCGCCTGGCCCGCCACATCGCCGCCCTCGCCGGCGTCGACCGCCGGCGCCGTGACTTGCAGGTCCCGATCGGGACGGCCCCGATCCAGCCTCCCCCGCACCGTCCTGGGCCGGCCTGCCCCAGCTCGGCCCACCTCGCCAGCCGGCCACCCGAGCCAAGCCCAGCCCGGCGGCCCAGCCAGGCCGGATCCAGGCCAGATGGGCCGACCCACCTTGTATTTTTTTCTGTGGAGAATCCTGCGAATTTTTCAAAGTCCCTGTAAATTGTGTTGCTGATGCATTTTTGCGTTGAAGTTTGTGAGTAAACCGTAGCTCGGATGACGTTGCGCCCAAAAGGAAAATTTCTTAGAATTGTGTGTACTTCAATTTATCTTTTGTGAGCATTTTGATTTGAGGCCATCTTGATGTTGTTAACCTGTGTTGAAGTGGGCATGAGACTGTTAACTGCTACTAATTTCTGTTATGTGATGTTGCTGTTATTTTATTGCAAGTTTGCTTGATGATTGTGACACATCCATGAGGCCAATTGAATTTATTCTTTTTGCATAATGTTAAGCATCATGTCTACTTCCATTACATGTATTGCATTGTCATGTTTACATTTCTGGACATAGTTATGTTTAGCTCCAAAGTTGCTATGCCACTGTTTTTGACAGCCACCTCTGTTTTTCTCTAAGTCTGTAACGTTCCGATGCCATGTTGTTTGCTTAATATCTTTTGATCTATGATGCATATGACCTTGATTCTTGTTTGTACCTGATCCTCATCATGTCTACTTCATGCCCATGTATTGCTATGTCATGTTGCTGTACATTTGCATATAGTTATACCCCTATTTATACAGCATAAAAATAACAGTTTCTGCCCTGTTTTCGTGATTTTCACTAAGTCCTAGACAAGTAATGTTTTATTACTTTTTGCATGGGCTATAACTAGTTGTTCATGATGCCTTTTTGCATGATTATTTTTGCCATGCCTTCTCTGTCATGACTGCTTTAATTGCATATCATTTGTGAGCATGTTTGCATTCATTATCCTGTTTATGCATTGCTCTAAAGTGTGCTTCCCGATGTTGGCAGATTGTGCCCGTAACTTGTTTTGCTTGTATCTTTTTAACCGTAACTCCGTTTGGGTTGTTCTTTATATGTAAATTGATTAGTTTTTCATATAATTTGTGTTTATGATATTGTTTGCTGCTGTTAACCAACCTAAAATATGGTTTAGGGAAGAACAGTACCAAATATTTTAATTGTCGTGGGGTACTTAGTGTAATGCCATGTTTAGGTTGTGCCTCACTAAATTGACTAGCATAGATAGTTTCTCTTATACTTCACCTCTTTCCATGTTTGTGTGCTATGCCATGCTTGAGTGAGATGCCATGCTAACAAACTTTTCTCACCTTGTGTAGCTAAACAACTTGAACCATTCTAAATGTGCGGTATCGTCGTGTGTGACGAGTACTCCGCTTAACCTGTTAGTAACCGCTCTCGACGGTAGGTGCGATGTCTCGTGTTGCCTTCTTGTTGGTGCTTGCTCGTGTTTGCTTCGTAGTAATAGATGCTTCCTCGTTGATTGCTTTCCAGTGTTTACCGTCTTGAGTGCTTCCGTGTTTACCTTCGGAGACGATGCGAGCTTGCGATCAACTACACCTTCGGAACCCGACTTATCAACAGGCAAGGACTATACATTACTTATGATCCATTCTATTTCAACCCGCAGTTTGCATGCTAGTCTAGGTTAAGTTCGATATTTGATCCTACCACATGTTTACAACCTCTTTCAAACCGATACAACCATGTCCCCTCCCAGCAAACAATGTACTGCTATGTTACTATTGCTCGTTGCTCAACCCCTGCTTAGTATGCATCCTTAGGATGCTAAGATGTTACCATGTTACTCCTTGGTTTGGAATATCACATTATTATATTGTTGTTGATGATATGATTATTATAATGTTGACTATATTCGACGAAGGATGCAAGGTCTAGGCTATCCCGCCCCGACGTTTTGTTCCATTCGAGTCACCTAGGATCCGAGTTTCGGGTATTGGTTTTAAGCCTGAGCGTTCCTAACCGCGTGTGGGATTTTATGGGGTCCCCTTTTCTTACCTACCTAGCTCCAAACATTTATAGAGGTGGCCCAAGCTGATTTACCATTTGAAACCGTGTGTGTGCTTGGTTGGCCCCCCAGCAGTTTTAAAACAACTCGGGCTACCGGAGACAGAGTTCCTCTGCTGGTCCACACTGGTGAGCTAGGGAAGTCCCCTGTTATATAGGTGAGACTAACCCCGACCTTAGCCATACGGAAGAGTCCGATCCGAGGGCGCGGCCGGCTCTTGGATTGGGTGTCGACTCTCCGGGGGCCACCTGGATTTGAGCGTTGTTAGTTAGAGGGACTTGTCATTTCGGATCTCTCGGAACTAAATCATAAAATGGTTGCCTATGATGGGTAGCAACTAAGAGAGATGGGCGTGCGTGCGGAGCCTTGTAATGGGAAGTTGGTACACCCCTGCAGGGTTAAATCTTTTCGAGAAGCCGTGTCCACGGTTATGGACGACTTGAGACCTACTCCTTGTTCATAGACAACAACAACCGAGATAATCTTAATATAACTTGATCATTGTGTGTGTTCCTTGACTGCATCTTCTTCGTCGGGATGCGAAGAGGAGGACAAGGATAGGATAGGTGTTATGCTTGCGTAAGTAGGTGGATAACAGACTTGTTAGAGGCGATTCCTTATCGAATGCTTGTATTCTTATCTTACTCTCTAGATCGTTAGCCACTTTATAAATGCTAGTGCGGCGGAAACCTCACCACTTACCCCATCCTTACCGTAAACTACTAGTTGTCCTAGAATGACGAGTGATGAAGTCCTTGCTGGGTCAGTCGACCACTACAGTTGGATGCTGAGTACTTATGTACTGATGATACTACCCCCAAACTATTTTTCAGGGTTCTTGATCGACAACAGGTATGGTGATCGATGTTTCACGTGGAGACTCGATGACGATTAGTTAGGCGGATCCCGGCGGAGGGCCTGGACCCGTGTGGTTATGGGAATCGATGTTTTTCTCTTTGTCAGTAGGCATATGATTGTAGTCTGTACTCAGACATGTATCTTCCGATGTTGTATTGTATTTAAGGCAGTTATATGCCGACTGTATGTGATGTTGTATCCTTGTATCTGTAATGTTGTGATATCATGTTGGAAATCTGGGGCATATGACTTCGTCATATGTCGTGGTGGGACCGATATGTGCTTCGTCCCCGGATCTGGATGGAAACATCTAGATCTGGAACTGTACCGCATATCGGGCCTTACAACTTGGTATCAGAGCCTTGCCGACTGTAGGATCCCTTTACTGGTCGAAGTTGAGTCTAGACAAAAACTATTTTGTAGTTACTAAGTTAGTTATCGGAGAGTAGGATCTTTTTACTCCTTACCTTTGCTCTGGTCAGGACAAGTGTCGTAAGTTTTTTATTCTCGCCTTGTCCCCTTTAAAACTCTAGGATCTCGAGTGTGTGGAGTATCGGAACCGTTACAATGCCTTGCTTGCAGCGTATTGTCTCGATTCCGATCTTAGGTTTGGGAAATCCTGTAGTACCTTTAGTTCTTCTGGTTTTGGTTAAGCATCTTGGTCGTTTGTTGACTTCAGTCCTCTTGCCCAGTATCCTCACAATTTCAGTGAGAATGCTTCCCTCATCGTCGGTTTAATTTGTCGCTCTTCCTAATGACACCTGATGGTTTCGTTTTTCGACGTCGCCATCTCTTTGCGGAAAGTTTTCTCGATGGAGTTCGTCGTTCGACATGGAGCAGAGTCCCTTGTTAGTGGTGTTGAAGATTGTCGACTCTCTTTTCTCTCCTCTCACCTCCCCCGGATTGTCCAGGATCTCGGGACGAGATCCCTTGTTGGTGGTGTTGTATTGTAACAGCCCAGATTTGACAAAAATTAAAAATTTTGTTTTCGGTGTGAATTGTTTGATTGTCTGATTTGTTTGCGGTGTTTGCGTCCCCGATTTATCGATCGGCGATTATTTTTCCCCCTCTTATCTCGTATCGGACGGAGACCGACCCTTGCCACCCTGACACTCGACCTTTGCGACACCGGGTTTCACCCGATCACCGTCCCGAAAACCGCACGAGACCAGCCGCAGCCAACGGAACGAAAACCCCGTTTACTAATTAAACGGGTTATTTTTATAGCGCACCAGAAAGTGTTCTCGGAACGGTTCCAGCGCGAGGTCAACGCCGCCGGCTCGATGCACTGATCGCGAAGTTGGAAGTTTTACCCGAATCGGAGGTCCTGCGGACCCCCGGCGGTCAGAAACGTAGACACCGCGCGCGCGAGAGAAAAACCGGGGATGTTTTTGCAAACTGCCAGCCACCTGGGCTATATAAAGACCACCACACTCCCACCTCTTTCTAGGGTTTCCCTAGCCACAAAATTGCAGCCACCCCCTCCACTTTTCCCCAAAAATAGCTCCATTTTCGTCCATACCCTAGCCCGGATCTGGATTTTGCCTCCCAAGCCATTTGGACCGTCAGATCTCGCGATCCGACGGCCCAGGAAGCTCCCCACCAACCCAGCCGCACCTCCTCTCTCCTCCCGGATCCGCGTGCCCCCGCCGCCTGCGCTCCTCCTAGCCGCCGCCTAGCCCGCCTCATCGCCGCCCTCGCCGGCGTCGGCCATCGGCGCCGTGACCTGCAGGTCCCGATCGGGACGGCCCCGATCCAGCCTCCCCTGCACCGTGCTGGGCCGTCCTGCCCCAGCTCGGCCCACCTCGCCAGCCGGCCACCCGAGCCAAGCCCAGCCCAGCGGCCCAGCCAGGCCGGATCTAGGCCAAATGGGCCGGCCCAAACGTGAGCCCCCTTGTATTTTTCTGTGGAGAACCTTGCGAACATTGTGTTGCTGATGCATTTTTTCGTTGAAGTTTGCGAGTAAACCGTAGCTCGGATGACGTTGCGCCCAAAAGGAAAATTGCTTAGAATTGTGTGTACTTAAATTCATCTTTTGTGAGCATTTTGATTTGAGGCCATCTTGATGTTGTTAATCTGTGTTGAAGTGGGCATCAGACTGTTAACTACTACTAATTTCTGTTATGTGATGTTGCTGTTATTTTATTGCAAGTTTGCTTGATGATTGTGACACATCCATGAGGCCTATTGCATTGATTCTTTTTGCATACTGTTAAGCATCATGTCTACTTCCATTACATGTATTGCATTGTCATGTTTACATTTCTGGACATAGTTATGTTTAGCTCCAATGTTGCTATGCCACTGTTTTTGACAGCCACCTCTGTTTTTCTCTAAGTCTGTAACGTTCCGATGCCATGTTGTTTGCTTAATATCTTTTGATCTATGATGCATATGACCTTGATTCTTGTTTGTACCTGATCCTCATCATGTCTACTTCATGCCCATGTATTGCTATGTCATGTTGCTGTACTTTTGCATATAGTTATACCCCTGTTTATACAGCATAAAAATAACAGTTTCTGCCCTGTTTTCGTGATTTTCACTAAGTCCTAGACCAGTAATGTTTTATTGCTTTTTGCATGCGCTATAACTAGTTGTTCATGATGCCTTTTTGCATGATTCTTTTTTCCATGCCTTCTCTGTTATGTCTACTTTAATTGCATATCATTTGTGAGAATGTTTGCATTCATTATCCTGTTTATGCATTGCTCTAAAGTGTGCTTCCCGATGTTGGCAAATTGTGCATAGATAGTTTCTCTTATACTTCACATCTTGCCATGTTTGTGTGCTATGCCATGCTTGAGTGAGATGCCATGTTAACAAACTTTTCTCACCTTGTGTAGCTAAACAACTTGAACCATTCTAAATGTGCGGTATCGTCGTGTGTGACGAGTACTCCGCTTAACCTGTTAGTAACCGCTCTCGACGGTAGGTGCGATGTCTTGTGTTTCCTTCTTGTTGGTGCTTGATCGTGTTTGCTTCGTAGTAATAGATGCTTGCTCGTTGATTG
This sequence comes from Bromus sterilis, assembly GCA_950022295.1. Classification (NCBI taxonomy): domain Eukaryota; kingdom Viridiplantae; phylum Streptophyta; class Magnoliopsida; order Poales; family Poaceae; genus Bromus; species Bromus sterilis. Next base: position 108,178,963 of record OX465596.1, on the reverse strand, counting down.
CTTTCCAGTGTTTACCGTCTTGAGTGCTTCCGGGTTTACCTTCGGAGATGATGCGAGCTTGCGATCAACTACACCTTCGGAACCCGACTTATCAACAGGCAAGGACTATACATTACTTATGATCCATTCTATTTCAACCAGCGGTTTGCATGCTAGTCTAGGTTAAGTTCGATGTTTGATCCTACCACATGTTTATAGCCTCTTTCAAACCGATACAGCCATGTCCCCTCCCAGCAAACCATGTACTGTTATGTTACTATTGCTCGTTTCACAGCCCCTGCTTAGTATGCATGGTTAAGATGCTACGATGTTACCCTGTTACTCCTTGGTTTGGGATATCACATTATTATATTGTTGTTGATGATATGATTATTATAATGTTGACTATATTCGACGAAGGATGGAAGGTCTAGGCTATCCCGCCCTGACGTTTTGTTCCATTTGAATCACCTAGGATCCGAGTTCCGGGTACTGGTTTTAAGACTGAGCGTGCCTAACCGCATGTGGGATTTTATGGGGTCCCCTTTTCTTACCTACCTAGCTCCAAACATTTCTAGAGGTCGCCCAAGATGATTTACCATTTGAAACCGTGTGTGTGCTTGGTTGGGCCCCCAGCAGTTTTAAAACAACTCGGGCTAGCGGAGACAGAGTTCCTCTGCTAGTCCACACTCGTGAGCTAGGGAAGTACCCTGTTATATAGGTGAGACTAACCCCGACCTTAGCCATACGGAAGAGTCTGATCCGAGGGCGAGGCCGGCTCTTGGATTGGGTGTCGATTCTCCGGGGGCCACCCGGATTTGTGCGTTGTTAGTTAGAGGGAGCTGTCGTTTCGGATCTCTCGGAACTAAATCATAAAATGGTTGCCTATGATGGGTAGCAACTGAGAGAGATGGGCGTGCGTGCGGAGCCTTTTAATGGGCAGTTGGTACACCCCAGCAGGGTTAAATCTTTTCGAGAAGTCGTGCCCACGGTTATGGACGACTTGAGACTTACTCCTTGTTCATGGACAACAACAACCGAGATAATCTTAATATAACTTGATCAATGTGTGTGTTCCTTGACTGCTTCTTCTTCGTCGGGATGCGAAGAGGAGGACAAGGATAGGATAGGTGTTATGCTTGCGTAAGTAGCTGGATAGCAGACTTGTTGGGGGCGATTCCTCATCGAATGCTTGGCTTCTTATCTTACTCTCTAGATCGTTAGCCACTTCATAAATGCTAGTGCGGCGGCAACCTCACCACTTACCCCATCCTTACCGTAAACTACTAGTTGTCCTAGAATGACGAGTGATGAAGTCCTTGCTGGCTCAGTCGACCACTACAGTTGGATGCTTAGTACTTCTGTACTCATGATACTACCCCCAAACTCTTTTCAGGGTTCTTGATCTACAACAGGTATGCTGATCGACGCTTCACGTGGAGACTCGACGACGACTAGTTAGGCGGATCCCGGCGGAGGGCCTGGACCCGTGTGGTTATGGGAATCGATGTTTTTCTCTTTGCTAGTAGGCATATGATTGTAGTTTGTACTCAGACATGTATCTTCCGCTGTTGTATTGTATTTAATGCAGTTATATGCTGATTGTATGAGATGTTGTATCCTTGTATCTGTAATGTTGTGATATCATGTTGGAAATCCGGGGCATATGACTTCTTCATCTTCATAAAGAAACCACCAACTGTAGCTCTGAAGGAACATACTGGAGCACAATAATCTGATCCTGCACACTGGCATGAACAAAGGAAGCATCAACACCAATATGCTTGGTAAGCTCATGCTTCACCGGATCGCGTGCAATACTGATAGCACTTGTAATATCAGACAATGGAGTAGTGGGTGTCGTCACGGAGACACCAAAATCTGTAAGTAACCATCGTAACCAAGTCACCTCAGCAGTCAAAAGAGCCATGGATCGCAACTTAGCCTCTGCACTCGAATGGGAAACTGCGGTTTACTTCTTCATCTTCCAAGCAATGAGAGAACCACCAAGAAAAACACAATAAGCAGATAGTGAGCAGCGATCCAAAGGATCACTCACCCATGTTGCATCAGAGTAGGCCTGGAGCTATAACGAGCTAGAATGAGGAAAGAAGAGAGAAAGAGAGATAGTCCCACGAAGATAGCGTAGAACACGAAGAAAGTGAATGTAGTGGGCGTAGTGGAAGCAGAAACAAACTAGCTCAGAATATAGACAGAGTAAGAAATGTCCAGACGAGTAACAACAAGATAGACAAGACTCCCGACAAGATGTCGATAACGAGTCGGGTCAAAAAGAGGATCGCCATCAGAAGCACGAAGAGAGAGATTGAGATCCATGGGATTCTCAACAGTACGCTCATCAGTAAAAGCGGCACGAGCAAGAAGATCCTCAATGTACCGTTATTGGGAAATAAAGAATCCATCAACAGTGGACGAACCTCAATCCCAAGAAAATAACGAAGCGGACCAAGATCCGACATGAGACAAGCTTTGTAGCGTTCAAGATTTCCATCAGAACGAGTCTTAACCTTATAGACCCACTTACACGTGATCGGAGGAATCTGAGGAGGAAGAGGAACAATCTCCCACGTGCCGGTGCTCTCAAGCGCAGCAATCTCCCCAGCCATGCCGACTTGCCACTCAGGATTGACAACAACCTCAAGGTAAGTGGTCAGATCCGGAATGTCCAAGACATTGTAGGTGTTAGGATCATCAGGATCTAATATTTTAGGAGGAGGACAAGGCCGGGGATGAAGAGTATAAGATGGTGGAGGAGGTGGGCACCAGAGACCTCGGGAACAACACGAAAGGCCGAGTATAGTGGAAAGGGAAGGTAGGAGGAGAAGGGCTAACAGGAGGAGACAAAGGTGAGGGAATCACTGGGGAAGAGGGTGCAGAGGATGACGATGAAGAAGAAGGGGAAAGAGTCGGAGTAGATGGCATTGAAGGCGGAGGAGACGGTACCGGATCAACAGGAGAAGGAGGAGAAGGATCATGAGGAACTGAGGGAGGAGAATCAGGAAAGAGGAGAAAAGACAGAACCTCCGTAAAAAACGAGGTCGAACGCGGATAAAAGGGGCGAGACTCATCAAAAGTCACATCCCGATAAATACGCATCCGACGAGCCACCGGATCCCAACAGCGATATCCCTTATGCTCATCATTGTATCCGAGAAAGACACATACTCAACAGACTGAGCGGATAGTTTGGTGCGTTCGCGAGGAGCAAGAAGAACAAAGCAAACACAACCAAATGACCGAAGTATAGAGTAGTCAGGTGAGCGATCGGAAAGGCACTCAACAGGAATGACACCCTAAAGAGCGGAAGAGGTCTGGATATTAATGAGATCGGAAGAAGTAGAGACATCCTCAGCCCAGAAGTGAGGGGGAAGAGAAGCGGCGATCATCAACGCACGAGCTGTCTCAAGAAGGTGACGATGCTTGCGCTCAGCCACGCCATTCTGAGCATGAGCACCAGGAAAAGAGAACAGATCAAGAATACCTTGCTTAGCAAGAACTCCACGCAACATCTTAGAGATATACCTCTTGCAGAATCAGCACGGAACACACGAATAGGTGTAGAGAACTGAGTGTGAACCATGGCAGCAAAACGCTGATATATGGATAGGACCTCACTACGAGATGACATAAAGTAGATCCAAGTGTATCGAGATAAGTCATCTATAAAAATAATATAGTAACGATGACCGCCCTTTGAGGAAAAAGGAGTGGGACCCTAGACATCGGAGTGAACAAGTTCGAAGGGACCATGAGACACAGTCTCGCTATGAGGATAAGGCAACTGGACCTGTTTGCCAAGGCGACAACACAAACAATCTAGAGAAACACCACCGGAGACAGATCCTAGAAGACCACGTCGAACTAGGGAGGAGAGACGAGAGCCACATAAGTGACCAAGGTGGTGATGCCACTGCTGAAAAGAGCTGGTAGATAAAGCAGTGGGGGAGGGGGGACTGGCAGTGGTAGCAGTGGAAGGAAGATGAAGCCAGTCAAGCTCCCAATGACCCTGAGAGTCATAGCGACGGGGACCTGCACCAAGGAGAGAACCAGTGCGACGGTCGAGAACAGAACAAGAGCAAAAGTCGAGAATGACCCGTCAGTCAAAGTCAACAATCGGACCATCGGAAATATGTTGCATGGTAAGTCGAGAAACATGAGCAACATCAGGAACAGTAAACGATGAAGTGTTAAGAGTGCAGCGACCATGAACCGGGAGAGAGGTACCATCAGCAGTACGAACATGAACAAGTGAATCAAGCGATCAAAGAGACGATAAATTGGATGAATCATGAGTCATATGAAAAGAAGCTCCAGTATCAAGAATCCATGAGGATGTACCTGCCTGTGTAGAAGATGGTCTCATAATGCGAGAAGAGTCAATAGCAGAACCAGCAGAACCTGTCAGTGAAGAGTTAGAGAACACAACTAGCAGACCTCGAAGCCGTGTAATATCATGCTCAGTCAGGGGCTCAACGGAAGAAGTCGATGAAGAAGCATCCAACGAGGAAGACTCAAAGGCAGTCAACAGGTCACGTAGTCGCACAATCTCCTACTTGGTGAAGGACACGGCTGGCAGAGTCGACATAGTACGTAGCATCAATAGTGGAGTGGCCACCGGCACCAGAGAAAGCCGATAGGGAACTTGGAATGGCAGGACCAACATCCTTAGCAGATGCCGAGAGAGGAGATGACGCCATAGACAGACCAGCAGCAAATGTCGAGGAAATACACATGTGCGAGGCGTATGGTGCCAGAGGCACCAGCACTGGCGATGAAAGTCGAGAGAGGAGTCGGTGTAGAGCGACAATCATCGATGAAAGTCGCGAGAGGAGCCGGTGTAGAGCGACAATCACCATGTACCGAAGACGAGTGATGAAACGATGTCGCAGATGAATGAGCACTGAGCATCGAGAAACTACGCAGGTGTGAGACGGTATTAATAGAGGAATCACCGTCAACGGGCAGCGGGCAGCGAGAGGGATGCATACCCGATGAAGAATACTATTTTTTTTCTCCTTTTTTTCCTTTTTGTGCTCTTTTTTTTTGGAGTCAAAGCCCGATCTGACTGGATCGGGACAACCCGCAGACTGCTGCACTGCACTGCACACTGCTGACGCGTTTCTTCCCCCTCATCCGAATCTCAGCCCCCGTGACCCTTCCATTTCCACGCTCCTCCTCTTCTTCCCCTTTGCTCGCCTCTCTCAACCCTTGCTTGCTCCGGTCCGGATTGCAGCCCCGCACCAACGTCTGTACCAGGTCAGTCAATCCTCTCACCCCTGCTCACTACGCTCTTCATCCGTCTTCCCAATCCCACGACCCTCGTGCTGCCCAAATGCAATGGTAAACTACTACTCCTTACAGTTCATCACTGGTTTGCCCTGCGTAGAGACTCTAGTGCGATGCCGACGCGAATGTGCAATGCAGGAGACGCCCTGCTCCAAGTCCAACTGTCCAATACGCACTTGTCGAATTATGGGTCCAAGTCCAACTGTCCCATCCCAAATCTAATAAGCATCTGTTAACACTGCTTTCTTGTTCTGACATCAGCAGCAGTATAAATATTACGTAAGCCTCGGTTTTAGTTTCCAAATCACAAAGAAGCACAACCTTATCTGCACTGCAAATGTGTAAAGTATTGGGCTTAGCATGCTGTCAAAGATCCCACGCTTACTCTTATCGGCATTACTTATGTCGTAAGGGTTTCAGCTTACTCACTCTGAAACAGCTTTGTGGTCAAAAGGAACTCTGCACCTTCCTGTATCATGGTAGTAATTCAAGCGGGGATGACAAAGATCCACATAGGGTTTCCCACATAGATGGAAAAGCTGATTCACTACGGTAGACTTGATATGTGTCGTGCACTTGCAATCTCATCCATATCCCAATCCGAACTGCTAATTGCGAAATACTATAGGCCAGATGGATATCTTTCATTCATCAGGCGCTTGACTGTAATAGCATTGCTTGTGCTTTTAGGAGGGCTAGGCCAATGATTTTATTGCTCATTGTCGTAGATTAAAAAATTGATCGATGGTGGCCCTGTTTGGATCCATGGGTTAGAGTTAGAGTTGGTTAGATTGTACCAAACTAACCCCAAAACATCCAAACAGGAGGGTTAGAGTTGGTTAGATGCATCTAACCCATCCAAAAAATCTAACCCACCCAAGAGGTGCTTATTTGGGTTAGAGTTGGATGGGGCCCACAAAAAGTTACTTTTTCCACTATCTCCACCATACAAAATTCTGAATAAAGTAGTCAAATGATTGGAATGATACATTTATTGTCAATCTAACCCCACCATCCAAACACCTCTTTGGTTAGAGTTAGTTTTGGGTTAGACTAGAGTTAGAATCTAACTCTAACCTCTAACCGAGTTAGAGTATCCAAACAGGGCCGGTGATCAACTAGCTTTCAATGTCTACATTTTATAGCCCATTTAGAACATTCTTCTAGTACCTTTTTCGTGAGAAAGGGGCCATGGGGAGGAGTTATATTGCGTTGTTAGCAATCAGAAAATAGGTTTTCGTCCCCCTTTATAGATAAAGAAATCGAACAATGGACATGCCAAACTTCTCTGATCAGACGGCATCATTGTTCCTTTGTATAACTGCTACGGAGTACCTGCTAATTAAGACTGGTAGAACGTAGTTGTGACACTTTACTTGTGGACTTACTTTCAGATCTAGTATTTTCTAGCCAGAAATACTAATTTGGTTGCTTGGTGACATCCTTTAGCTCAATCAACACCATACAAAATTCGTAGTATGGTAATTACCTTTTTGTAATGGTCCTAAAGCACCATTTTGGGATGGGTTTAATTGAAATGTTGAGTTTTAAAGTAGTGTAAAACCAATTTATTAAGCACACATGTTAAGTCTACACCTAAAGATGGAAACTTTGGGACCAAATATTTGCGCATGTAAACTTCTTGTTTTTAGCTGTTCTTAAAGCATCTCATCTCTTGTTTCTGATCAGTAATTACCATTTTTCCAGACCCCAAGCATCCGAGATGGCAACGACATTCACCGCACCAATTCTCTGCAACCTGAGGGCGAACGGACGCCTGCAACAGAACCACGGCACCAGACAACCACTGCATTTGCACCTGAGCTCGGCGAGAATCATGCCCACACTCACAGGCTCAAGAAGATCCAACGACTTCCGTGCGACGGCCGTGTACAAGGTGAAGTTGATCGGGCCAGAAGGGAAGGAGAGCGTGATCGAGGTGCCGGAGGACAGCTACATCCTGGACGCGGCGGAGGAGTCCGGCATCGAGCTGCCTTACTCGTGCCGCGCCGGCGCGTGCTCCACCTGCGCTGGCAAGGTCCTGGAGGGCGGGGTGGACCAGTCGGACCAGTCGTTCCTCGACGACGCGCAGGTCGGCGCCGGTTACGCGCTCACCTGCGTCGCCTACCCGACCTCCGACCTCGTCATCGAGACGCACAAGGAGTCCGACCTGTACTAGCAACTCGATTCACACTTCAGTAGCACTAGTTCCATTTGATTTTGACACTGTGAGCTCATCATCTGCATATGTAGCTGTCCCTGAATCTTAGCTAAATTTTATTCTCAATTCATCGCCGTCTACTTTAACCTGGGCATGTGCAAATTTTTTGTCTGCGGAATCTGTCGAGCCCATCTTGACGTTGATGGCCGCGGGGGTATTGCTGTGATGTGCCGCGTCAATCGGTTTCAGGTTCGCCGCCGTTCTTGCGACGTCCACCAACAAAAACGGATGAATCTTTACGGAGTGCTGTGCTCCGCGCACTGCATTTTTATCGCAGCAACAACTTCACGTCGTTGAAAGGTCCGGCCGGTTTATTTGATGCTTAGGTACACAAAGGTGTGTCACTTCACTTGAGGGGTAAAGTATACATTTCTCTCATATTGCATTTTTATTGACTTATAATGTATCGTTAAGAGGATACAAATACAATAATTATACACTCGGATCTTTGTATAACTAAGATGTATACATCCAACATAAATGTTAACATACAAATAAGCATACCTACAAATAGCCAAGTCACTCCTACTTCTGTGGCGGGTGCACTGTGATGTGAACAATTGGTGGATTCTTGGTGATGTAAAGTATTGGTAGTCTTGGACCTAGATGTCGGAATGACGGTTCTAGGTGGGAGCCTGCATGATTGGCTCTTCGGGGGCACCATGGTGGTGGTGATGACTTCTCCTCTTGGTCGTGTGAACGGCATGATGTATTGTGGTATGGACTTGGGATCGTCCTTTGTCTTTGGAAATGGCGTCGCCACAATCCTAACATGGGGATCAGATCTAATTGCACATGTCCTGAAGACCTCGTGGTGTCACAGGAGAGCTGTCGAGCGAAAACTTCACACTTTGTCGCAAACGACGTCGATGGTTCTGGACACTGTTCTCTTTTTGAAGACGCTGTCGTGGTGCTCCTCTTTGTGTCAGGGCTTCGGGTGAAGACCATTATCCCTAAAGGATTCGGCAATGACGACGCTTTACGCCGTGTTTCCTACTAGGAGCTTTGTCTTAGAGTTTTGGGGTCTAGGGTATTGAGTGGCGTTGTGTTTTGCTTTTCATCTGTTCTCTTTTGGTAGCATAGTCTCTTGCGTTCTGTGTGACGTAACATCTTGGGATCGTCGTTGTATGAGGTTTTTTTTTACAATTTTATATTGATCGTATAATTGATTCGATAGTTGCTTTATATATAAAGCGAAGAAAAAAAAATAAATTTTTTAACAAATAGCCAAGTCATATCAGACCAAACCTATGTGTGAAGGAGAAAAACAGAAAGAAAAAGGCTTCAAAATTATTTACAAAATACAGCAGTCGCCATCGATCTGAAATACAAGGAATCGATAAAGTTTTATATGAATAAAGTCTTGAGCGTACACATACTAGGATGAAAACGTTCGCTTTTCGAGATTGCGAAGAGATGTGGACTCAACTCTAAAAATGTTGTGATCTTTGCGGGTATGTGTTGGTTGGCAGTTTGAATAGAAATTTGAGGAGCCTTTTTGGGGTGTGTTGGCATTAAAAGAGATGTGTTTAGATAGAGTGGGCGCGAAGCATGCGTGTCCAAGATGGATTTGCTTGTATGTGTACTGGATATCCCATCGGTGTTAGGTGCGGCACTGTGGGAGCGAGAGAGCAAGCAGTTGGCTGCTGTCCCTGGTCTATGTGGGAGCGCAGTACAGACAAAAGTTGAGTGATACAAAGACGATGTACTGTCTCAGCTCAAGGACGATTTGTAGGGTAAAGATGCCGCGGAATTAAATAAAGTTTGCAAATGGAAGAAAAAAGGGAATCGTTTGATCACGATGGTGTCGGATGATCGGAACGAATCATAGGATGGAGCCGTGGGTGTGAGCTAATGTGCCAATTCTACGAGCTCGCGCGGCATGTTACTACGATTGATGTAGAGCTAAACGAATCATATGGATGTGGCAGTGTCGCATGTAGGTGTGGACAAATCGCGGCGAGTCTGACGGCGCGCGATTGGGCGGCGGGAGCCTGTCCACGTGCCGCCGAATCGGAGCGGCGTCACACGCACCCAGCCAGCCGGCCGGATCGGCACCGCCCCATCAGCACGCACCCCACGCCAGCCTGCCGTGCCGCCTCCCTTCCGGTGGTCCTTCGTCGCCGTCGACTGAGCCTTGCTTCCCGTTTGGGAGAAACCATCGGACGGCCAGTAGAAAATTCATAGGCATATGGATGTGGGCGTGTGGTGCAGCGTGATTCTTGCCGCGCGCGTGTATTTCCTTCCATCCGAGGTGGTAGGAGTAGGTCTCCTTCTGATCTCATTCATCAACCGGCAGGTTCGACGGAGGAAGGATTCGGCCGATAGAGAGAGAGAGAGAAGCAGGGGGAGGAAGGAATGCGGGTACCAACCTGCGGGCGCACACGTGCGAACCGGTCCCAAACACGGAATGGTCGGCGCGGCGGAGATACCAGGTCGGTCGACACGCACATGTACTGGAGTATAAGACAGTCATATCAGAGGTGCATTGGCCGCCGGACCGACCCACGCACGCCACACATGTTTCGGTTTCAGGCTCTCTCCCAGCGCTTTCCTGCATCGTCGTCTACAAAAACCCTCGCTCTGCACAAGCGCACGCAACGCAACGGCTGTAACTGCCCCGGGGCATCGTCAGCCGTCCATCCGTTATTGCCTTTCCGTCGCTCTTCCCTTAAATATCCTGGAACGCCACCCGCGCGCTGCACAAGGCAAGCCCCAATACGCAAGCAAACCGCAGCACACTCCCACCACACAAAAAACAGCCTCCAACTGGAGCTTCAAGCTAGCTGCGTCCCCACGCTCGTCGACTAACCCGACCATGGCGATGGCGAAGCGCTTCTTCTTCTTCCTCCTCCTCCTCCTCGTCCTTCTCACTGCCACAGGTGAGCGCCCTGCAATTTCTACACTATCACAGATGATGTCTATCCGTACTCAGTACAGAGGGATGGATTAGAGGCTAAATTGACTTGTTACGTGATCCTTGCATGGAGCTCCAAAGGGCCTCCGAATCTCTGATTGACCTGGCACAGCCAACTGGTTTTGGTTTGGGCTCAAAAGTACATGCATGATCGATTGTCTTCCCCTCGTAATGCTTTGCACGCAACGCCATTGCTCTTGTTGTACTCTGATGTTTACTTGTCCTTTCTCACACTTCATTCTCATTTCCCAAACTTACACCACATCATTAGTCATCGGATGAAGTGGCCCTTTTCATGCCGTGTTTCCTCTCTATACCCAGCTTCTATCTGATACGTATCTGCTAAGTTTATTTTATTTTATTTAGGAAGGCAATCTTTGATATTTCTTTTGTATCAAAAATGTATTTAAGCCTCAAAAAGTAAATTTTAGTTTGGCTGCTTGATTTCCCTAATAATTAAGAGTAAGACGTGACGATCTAGCTATTGATAGTGGTTGTTAGGTGTACTTGCTGAGATTATCTTATCTCCAGTACGTTTTAAACGAATATACAGATAGTCGCTCAACCTCAAGGTGCTCCATGGCGTGACGAAGGCTGCCCACTAGCACCTAGCATCTCCCAAATCCCAATACTAAATCTACATGGACTACCAAATAACGAGTCTTTTCCCCCCTTACTTTCCTTCCGAAATTGACGTGGATCCGATCTGTTACTGAGCTGCCATGACTTTCCCCATAAAGTAGTATGTCCCAAAGGGTGGCCAAGTGGCTTGCTGCTTACACTTCTTAAGTCGCCAGCTAAACCTTCGTTTCTTTTTACTTCGCATATAATATTTTGTCAAAGTCAAATTTTCTGAAGTTTGATCAATTCTATAGAAAAATCTATCAACATCCACAATATTAAATCAATATCATTAGAATTATCATGATATTAATTTTCATATTGTATAACTTTGATATTGTAAATGTTGATACTTTATAATATAAACTTAGTCAAACTTTATTAAATTTGACTTTGACCAAATCTTATATGCGAAGTAAAAAAAACGGAGGGAGTACTTTTGCATCACTTGAACATAAACAAAATCAAACAATGTAGACTAGCTAAAAGGAGTGGAATTTGACAACGTACTTGGTCTTTATATTGGCTGAATTCTTGGTAGGATGCCCCATTCACGCGGAAGTTTCACCTTAGAGCATGGTTAATAGTGTAGCCAGCTGCTGGCTATAAGAAGATGTCATGTCATCTATAGCTAATATTATAGTCAACAAGTACAATAAGAAGACTATAAGAAGTAATATTTTAGCAATATATGACCCACATTTCTATCTGACAAAGTGCCTAGGAGCACGTGTTGCTAATTATTAGCCCGCTTTTCTTCTCTCTCCTCTTCTCTCTCCTCCAACTAAGCACAAATATACTATTTAATTACTTGTAGCCAGCTGACTAGGCACTACTCCCTCCGATCCATAATAAGTGTCGCTCATCTAGTACAAAGTTTATACTATCTTATTACAAAATGAGCGACACTTATTTTGGATCGGAAATGAGCGACATTTATTTTGGATCGGAGGGAGTATTGTATTTGCTCTTATAACGTACGCACTAATTAAAATAAAATAACTGTGTGTGTGCATATATGGATGCAGCTTAGATTGTTTGTCCATTTTATTTTGAACTTTCATGATCCAAGGGAACATTATCAAGTTACAGTCATGATCGTAAATATGCATGGCGATCGCGGTGTTTGACTGTATATTTCACATACAATGGCAGCAGATGAGGCGGTGGCAGCTGGAGGCCTATTGATCGGGATCAACTACGGGCAGATCGCGGACAACCTCCCATCGCCGTCGCGCGTGTCGACGCTGCTCCGGTCGATGCAGGTGAGCAAGGTGAAGCTGTACGACGCCGACCAGAACGTGCTCAGCGCTTTCCTGGACACGGGCGTGGAGTTCGTCATCGGCATCGGAAACGAGAACGTGTCGGACATGGTGGACCCGGCGGTGGCGCAGGCGTGGCTCCAGCAGCACGTCCGGCCGTACCTCCCGACCACGCGCATCACCTGCATCACCGTCGGCAACGAGGTGTTCAAGGGCAACGACACCGACCTCAAGGACAACCTCCTGCCGGCGATGAAGTCCGTCTACCGGGCGCTCGGCTCTCTGGGCCTGCACGGCCAGGTGAACGTCACCACGGCGCACTCCCTGGACATCATGGGCAGCTCCTACCCTCCGTCCGCCGGCGCGTTCCGGCCGGACGTGGCGCCGTACATCCAGCCGCTCCTAGACTTCCTGTCGACGGCGAGGTCCCCGTTCCTCATCAACTGCTACCCGTACTTCGCCTACAAGGACGACCCCAACGGCGTGCCGCTGGAGTACGTGCTGTTCCAGCCCAACGCCGGGGTGACCGACCCCAACACCGGGCTGAACTACGATAACATGTTGTATGCCCAGGTGGACTCGGTGTACGCCGCCATCCAGGCGCTGGGCCACGCCGACGTTGACGTCAAGATCTCCGAGACCGGCTGGCCGTCCAGGGGCGACCCCGACGAGGCAGGCGCCACGCCGGAGTACGCCGGGATCTACATCGGCAACCTGCTGCGGAGGTTAGAGATGAAGCAAGGGACACCGCTGAGGCCAGCGGTGCCCATTGATGTCTACGTCTTCGCGCTCTTCAACGAGAACCTCAAGCCGGGGCCGGCCTCTGAACGCAATTACGGGCTCTTCTACCCTGACGGCACGCCGGTCTACAATGTCGGCCTGCGCGGCTACCTTCCGCCGATCGATGATGAATCAGATGCCACGCGCACGGTAAGGCTCTTCAGGGCTTGTCAGATTCTGCAAATTAGTTGCAAACTTTCCGAAGAATGTCGATCACACGCCCAAGAATATTTGGCAAAGTCTTATTTCTTTAGGAGACGACACTGTCGTCTTTTGCATTTCTACTTTGTATGTCACCTGAATCTGACATGCGGAGAAATGGCTTCTGTCTTTTGCAGGTGATTCACCTGTTTGGCCTCATCGGCTTGGCATCTATCACCATCATCTTATCCTGAGAGAGTATATACTGACCACCGCAGTAAAGCGCGCAAACATGTTGAGCCTGAGCATCTTATTCAGATCCAAAGCCTCAGCATCTTTTGCTGCGCTGCTAGGGATTTCAGTAACAGATCAGGAAGGTAAAAAAACTTAACGAAACCTGTTTTTGGGAATTGCTTGCTTGGGGATGCAAAAAAGTAGAAGTTTAAATCAAGATATCTTTTGAAACAACCAACGTAATACAGTACTCCCTCCGATTCAAATTAATTGACGCATACTTAGTACAACTTTGTACTAAAGTTATACTAAGTGTGCGTTAATTAATATGAATCAGAGGGAGTACTATATATTGCTAAAACAAACTGACCCATGTCCTTTGTATCTCCAGGATGCTTGTGATCATCAGAAACGCACAGCTCGCCCCTGGCAGATCACTCTTGTCATCTCCGTGGACCATACTAACAATGAACTAGAACTAACTTCTTGGGCATGATACATGACCAACATTTGTACATACAACAATGATTTGATACGATTCCTCTTGATTCATTCCGTAGATATCTTCTCTCGGAAATTGTATACCATTTGTATACCAGTGGAACACATAGAACATAGATTCAGGCAAAGGCTACCAATTGCCAGTTATACTATTCATATTGCTTCTCCTTGTGTTTCTTAAAGCTTTTGGCCACCTCACATGGGAGGAACTTGGTGTTGAGCTCGATGGCTTGAGGTCACAATGTTGAACTTGCCACCCACACTCAATCGTGGGGTGTTATCTGTGTGAAAATTTTTTGTGAAGAGATCTCATCTTCTACCTAAACAATATATGCTCAAGGGAGGAATCCGTCCGCCTTTAGCCAACTTTATTTATTAGTAAGTATCATAGGCAAATAAAAGTTCATGATTAAAAGAAATGATAAGAGCGTTGTTTTGAAAAAGAAGAAAAATCTTGGGGAGATGGATGAGCTCCTTCCCATGAGAGAAATTATGTGGAAGCAAAGATCGTGTAGGGACACAATGAAATGGAGGGATTGTAATACTATTTTTTCAAATAAAAACCACTGGGAGAACTAGGAAAAAATCAACCCTCAAAACGAGCAATGGGTCTCTCATGGAAAATCTGAAGAAGATTGAGGATATCACAAATTCATTCTTTCAACAGATTTACTCTTGTGATTCCATTGTCAATTTTCTCGTATTATTCCCCTTGTGAACCTCTGGTGAATGGTTGTATACCAGTGGAACACATAGAACATAGATTGAGAGGCGAGTGGCGCCGCAAGTTTTTGCCATGCGCATGCCGTGGAGTAGTGCCTTGTATTCTGCTTCGTTGTTGGAGGCATTGCTGAAGTTGATCTGGAGGACGTATCTGAGCTTCGTTCCTTTGGGGGAGACTAATACGACACCTGCTCCGGCTCCTTGTTGTCTTTTGGACCCGTCGAAGAACATCGTCCATGAGTTGGACAGATCTGAGGGGCCGGGTGTTTGGACCTTTGTCCACTCGACCAGGAAGTCTGGGAGTACTTGGGCTTTGATTGGTATTGGGTTCTTGAACTTCAGATCTCGCGGACTGAGCTCGATGTTCCATTCAGCGACTCGGCTGGTCGCCCCGGGGTTGTTGAGGATGTTCGCGAGTGGTGCGCTGCTCACGATTGTGATGGGGTGTTCGTCGACGTAGTGCGATACCTTTCTTGAGGTCATGATGATGGCGATCAGGAGCTTCTGTTACTGCGGGTATCGTTGTTGGGGCTTTGTGAGGAGCATGCTTAGGTAGTAGATTGGTCTTTGTATGCTCTGGAGTTTTCCTTCTTCTGTGCGCTCGAAGACGAGCGCCGTGCTGACTACGCTATTGCGCGCTGCTATGTAGATGTACAGTTCCTCCCATTCTTTGGGCACCGCCAAGATTGGTGGAGTCGAGAGGTTTTTATTTAGGTCTGCGAATGCATTGCGGGCTTCCTCGGTCCACTCAAATTTTTCTCCTTTTCTGAGCAGCTGGTAGAATAGTAAGGTTCTTTCACCTAGCCTGTTGATGAAACGGCTCAATGCTGCGAGTCTTCCTGTGAGTTGCTGCACGCCTTTGATGTTGGTTGGCTCTTGCATCTTAGCGATTGCTTGGACCTTTTAGGGGTTTGCTTCGATTCCTCGGGCGAAAACATTGTACCCGAGTAGTTTTCCGGCTGGGACGCCGAACACACTTTTTTGGATTGAGCTTGATTCTGTACTTGTTGAGGGCCGCGAATGTTTCGCGGAGGTCGTCGAGTAGCGTGCTTGCGCTGTAGGTTTTGATGACAATGTCGTCTACGTAGACCTGGACGTTTCTGCCAATTTGTTCTCTCAAACATGCTTGCATCATTCGTTGGTACGTGGCTCTGGCATTTTTAGACCAAAGGGCATTGTTTTGTAGAAGAACACGCCGTAGGGGGTGATGAACGAGGTGTGCTCTTACTCTTCTTCCTTCATCCTGATCTGATTGTATCCTAAGTATGCATCGAGGAAGGATAGGAGGTCGCATCCTACTGTAGAGTCGATTATCTGGTCGATTCTTGGCAGGGGAAAGTGGTCTTTCGGGTAGTGCTTGTTGACAGGCCCGTAGTCAACGCACATCCTCCGTACGCCAGTGTCTTTTTAGGGACCAGGACTGGGTTTGAAATCCAGGTTGCTTTCTTCGTCTCCCGGATGAACTGTGCGTCGAGTAGTCGGTTGATTTCATCTCCGATTGCTCTGTGCTTGGGTTCTGAGAATCGTCGCAGCGCCTGCTTTAATGGCTTAGTGTTTGGCTTGATGTGGAGTGCGTGTTCTGCAAATTCTCGCGGTATTCCGGGCATGTCGGCTGGGCACCAGGCGAAGATTTTCCATTCTTCGTGAAGGAAGGCTATGAGGGCGGCTGCTTGTTCTTCTGGGAGGTGGGCGTTTAAACGGACCGTCTTCTCTGGGTCCGTTAGGTGAACTTGGTGGGTGATTGTGTCACTATCGACGCTGAAATCGCGACCGAATTCTTTTGACTCGCTTCGACTCGCCAGTGGAAAAATTCTTTTATCCATCACCATGGCCATTTCTTCGAGTTGTTGTTGGGATCGAAACGTGTCGGAGACTTTGTGGAAGTCGCGATCGCACTGGTTCGATTTTGTGAAGCTTCCATTGACTGTAATGACTCCTACGGGTCCTGGCATCTTGAGTTTGAGATATGCGTAGTGCGGAACCACCATGAATTGTGCAAATGCTGGTCGCCCGAGTATGGCGTGGTACTGCGACTGCCAGTCGAGCACTTCGAACTCGAGGACTTTTCTTGCGAGGTTGCGCTTGCTGCCGAAGATGACGTCGAGCTCGATTGTTCCAATTGAGGCGGCTGCTTCGCCTAGGACTACGCCATATATTGTGGTGCCCGACTTCTTCCAAACTGATCGTGGGATCAACATCTTGTGTAGGGTGCTGGTGAAGATTATGTTTAGGCTGCTGCCTCCGTCCATGAAGACTCTGTCCATGTCATATCCTCCGATCTGGGCGTCAAGGACCAGGGGTGCATGCCCCGACCTTGGGACTGCGGGCGGGTGGTCGCTTTGAGAGAATGTGATGTTGGTCTCTGCGCCACACAGTTGGTAGATTTCTGCTGCCTGTAGGCCCTCGGCTGCTCGGTTATGCAGGGTGTAAGCGTCCTGCTTCACTTTTGAGGGTCTTCCTTCTTGGATCATGCAGACTCGTCCATGGGATGTAGGGTATTTCCTTTATGTACTTGGTGCCGGTGACTGCGCGTTTCTTTGGGTGCGCTTGGATTCACGCTGCTTTTCCTCCTTGAGGCTGTTGGAGAGTTCGGTGAATAAGCGACAATCTCCTAGGGTGTGGCTTGCTCTGAGGCGTCCCCACCCATCTTCGAAATAGTGGATCGTGCAAGGTCCTTCCAGTTTCTCTCTGGCTGTTAGCTTACTGGAGCCAGTATGCCTTCTTCTCCTTGAGACTTGGAAAATCCGCGAGTGATCTTCTGAACGGTCGTGGAATCTTGGTTCGAGCTCTATCCCATCGCTGAGTGACTAGTTCCGGATGAAGTTGGAGAATTCATCTGGCCTTTGATCTGGGTCATAGTACTCGCCGGTCTGGGTTTCGGAGGCGCTGTCTTGTCGCGTGGCGGGAGTCCGTGTGGCGGTGGGTCGTCGAGTGGCTGGCGAGTCTTCTGCCACGCGTTGCGACTCTTCGAGTGGGATTCTCGCGTAGAGTCCTGGAGCTTGCCTTCTGGGTCGTCGAGTTCTTTTCCGTTGGCGGCGGATCTGGCAGTTGTCGAGATGTTGGGCTTGATTCGGCTGCGGACTAGGTGATCTTGGTGGGGTGATGAAGATGCTCGTGGTGAACTTGAACTCCTCGAGCGGGTTAGATCTGGCTCTAGCCCTCGAGTCATGATTTGCTGAAGACGGGACCGCCGGGATAGTGATTCCAACCTGCGTAGTTCCCACAAACGGCGCAAATTGACGAGGATCAGCCTCGGCAAATCCCATGGTCAGGGACCCTGGGTTTATCATAGAGAAGGAACAGGTTGGACGATACTCGTCGGCTAACAGGAGAAGCACTTCCTGCTCGATATTATTGTGTGAGGGGGCGATTACAAGGGAAGCCAAGGCGAGTTCTCGCAAGCCCAGGAGAGTAGATTGGATATTGGATATCCGGACGTCTCCCCTCCTAGCCTTTATATACTAGGCTAGGTCTCGGGGAGTCCATCCTAGATTAGAGAGATAGTTTCCTAACCCTAGTCTTGCCTTGTGCGCCAAGTCGTGCTTTCCATATCAGTTGTGGACTCCTACGTCGGTGCCTTGAGTGGACCAGTCGTGGGCTTGTCGAGGATTTTAGCGGGCCTCCTTTCTTCATGCACACCATGTATCCTTACATGCAGGAGTCGTGGGGTCACCCCCTCGTCAGGAACCCACATTGGCGGGGAGAAAAAAATTGGGCACAAAGCGCGCGAGATACGCGCGGGAGGCCAAACAATCGATCGATCATGCATATGCAAGCAGACCTATTGGACGGCGTACGCGATCTCGGGGCCCGTGATCGTGAGATATTGGTGGCCGCCCGTGATGCTTTGGTACGCCGAGGGATCGTCCACACGAGGACTGTCGAAGGCGGGAAGCTTGGCCTTGGTGTTAATTCGTGTCGGTGACGGGCGGCAGGTATCCATGCCGGCACGATCAAGGAGATCCTCGGCATAGTGTTGTTGGCAGAGGAAGAAAGCAGCTGTCGTGCGGGTCACGCGGATGCCGAGGAAGAAGTGCAGTGGCCCCAAGTCCTTCATGGTGAACTCTCCTGTGAGACAGTTTTTGAAGCGGCGCAGGATGGGGGTAGATGAGGCAGTGAGCACGGCGTCATCGACGTAGAGCGGGAGAATCGCCATGTTTGTGCCCCGGCGATAGATGAACAGGGACGAGTCCGAGCGTGTGACGGCGAACCCGATCGTGCTGATGAAGCCGATGAAGCGAAGGAACCACGGTGCGGATGGTGGCGGGCTGTTGATACACGAGATAACTTCTCGCCCCCGTTGGTTACCCCAACACTACTAGGGAATACCCTTATGGTGGCGCCCTTTTTTTGAGTTTAGTGGCGCATTAGGGATGCGCCACTAACTACAAGCCACTAATAAGGGCTTAGAGGTGGCGCATTCTGTATGCGCCACCCCTAAGGCCCTTAGGCGTGGCGCATCTCAGAATGCGCCACCTCTAAGCTCTTAGGGGTGGCGCATTCTCGTATGCGCCACGCCTAAGGGCCTTAGGGGTGGCGCATTCACAGTGCGCCACGAAATCCTGACAATATGCGCCACTAAATAATTACAGAAAACAAAAAAAAAGAATTACAGAAAAGAATAAAAGCATTACAGATATTTTTATTATATTACAGAAATGCAAAATACAATATAACAATGAGGCCAACAATTATTGATACAAAAGAATTGCATTATAATTTTTATTACAAAGGTTTAGAGGCCAACAAGATTCACAAGATTACATCCATCACAAAATTACAATGAGTCAAACAATTATTGAAAACCGAAAGCTACTTTCGTCATCATATCTTGTTTGCTCTTCAACCTGCACAAAACAAAGCTTTAGAGGTCACATCCATATGAATCATACCAAAGGAGAACAAAGCAATCTAGCATCTATTCTTATCAACAACTTAAAGCAAGTCGATCAATGGTGAGAAGCATGCACATATGCATAAAAATGCATATGCAGTGACCTTTATACACAAAGAGCACCAAGAGTATTTGACACTACCATCTACTACACAAAGAGTACATCCAAATTACATCCAAATTACACAAAGAGTACATTCAATTGTTCTGACTCGGCTCGGGGAATGGGCGGCATCCTTCTTTCGTCATGAAAGGCCTTGTGTCACGCAGGGCCTTTAGGAGGACTTCTATCTCCCCATTGGATGGTGCAATGTTCGAGTGGAAGATCGACCCCCTCATTTGTACTTCATGAAGGATGATAGTCGCCATCTGCGCTTGGATGTGAAAGAACTCCTCCTTCAGATTTGCATCGGCGATTTCCGCCTTCCTTTCGGCCCACGCTCTGAGATGACTTGGCAGCGTAAGGTTGCGTTGTTCCTGTACAATCGCCCTCATGTGATGAAGGGCATAGTACGCATCCCTCACACTGCCAGCCGGCTTCTTGACGCACGGGAACTGTGTTACGTGGTTGAACACGTTCACGCCAGGCTGATTTTTCCTGAACTTGTGCTTCATGATCTTGCCTCCGGCTTTTATGTAGCCGACGAGAGCATCATCCAAAACTCTCATGATATACTTGTAATCTTTCTTCTTCACACTCCCCGAGTCTAAATACATGGCATGCGAGTGTTGCGGTGAAAAGCAGATGAGCACGCAGTCTTGATCCTCACTGCATAATTAAAACAATCCAAAAGGAATGTTGGAAGAGGACAATGGAAAGCTAAGAAAGCATATATGCTACGGAGGCGAGCGAATGACTTACTTGAGAGAGTAGGTCATAAGAAATGAATCCTTGTCGGCGTTCCGTAGCATGAAGTCTGTGATGTACCCCGCCGCGAGAGCCGCGTCCCCGTCGTCCATCAAGATGCTTTCACGCATGTAGAAGGGGTCCAATATCGCGACGCTCGGGGTCTTATTTCTCCTGATACTCATAGAAAGGCTGAGCGAGAATAGACGGATAAGGCTATGGTCCAGCCGCTTGAGATGGTACAAATTGAAGATCTCCGAAAATCGCAGGATTATCATATCCGCGGGGATAGTGTTGATGAAGCCCATGTTGAGTGGCACCTTGGCCATGAAAACCGGGTACGAGGGATTCTCTTCTCGAAGAAGAATCTTCTCTAATGCCATAATACTATGATGCACACTCTGCATATCCGAAGTTGCAAGGTCCAGCATGTCCTTAGGTAGCATCGCCCTACCAGCCACATGGATTTCAAACGAGAGATCCTTGGGTCTTGGTGGCCCGTCCTGAGCCCGGATCGGCATCGAAGGTTGGCTACTAGAAGTGATGCTCTTCTTTCTTTTCCGTCCCTTCTTCTTTTCTGATTTTGAGCAGTCACCGGCCTTTATCTGCTCAGTGGCCGCCTTATGGAGTGTGGACAGGCTGAGAATAGATCTTGTGGCATCTTCTTGAGGCTCGGTGAAGGCGCAAGCTGCTGGAGACATGTCCTGAGAAGCAGCGAAGAGACGCGTGGAGCAAGCAGGCTTCGCCGCAGGATCGGCTGGACCGCAAGCTTCCTCGTCATGCTGATAGGCTCCTTCAGCAGGAGGCATGAATAAGTCATCAGCATCATACAAAGTATTGATGAACTGGTCGGCGCTGATATCATCATCAAGATAATCGTCTTCTTGTTGTGCGCCGATGGGATCATGTGGCGTCGACACGATGACTAGCGGTGTTGTCCTAGGTGTGGTGCCCCTTTCCCCCGTCATTAAACGCATTTGGCTCTTCGGCCATAGGCATATTAGGTTGAAACAGTCACTGAGGACTACCGGCTCGTCCTCATCGTATCCGGGGGGTTGAATGGGAGGTTCAACTCTCTCGTAGCCCGAAATCACGAGAGAGATTTGAACCCTATGCATCTCCGGTGCCATCGGCATATTGTGCATGATTCGATTTTGTGGTTGAATGATTTTACCTTTGGCAACATCCTTCAACTCGCCGTCCACTACTTGTAATAGAATGCATGGAGTGTCCTCCTGCGAAAGAGATATATATATATATATATATGCATGTACGGCATCAGAGAGATTCCACTAAAAAGGCAAGGAGATGAAGTCCTCTTTTGATTTGCAGACGCTTATAGTTACCTTGAGGGCGTCGAGGTCGGCTAGTGAAGAGACCCCGCCGATGACGGCGGGCATGCAAGAGACGGAGGGCGCGCTGCCTCCCATGGCGTCGGTCGCCCTATTTGCGTTGCCGCCGGGTGCATTATTGTTATGCCCCGGTTGCTCGATCGTGGCCGGAGGAGTTACCATCACGTCCGGCGTCGCCGCCGCGGTGTTGGCGGCCGGAGTCACCAATACGCCGGGAGTCGGTGCGGGAGCCACCACTACGGCCGGAGTCGGGACTGTAGGCGCCGCGGTGCCCGAGTTGCTGCCGACCATGCTGGGGACTGGTATGGGCCCTTGTCCACCACGCGCTTGCCAATTCGCGAGCGACTGCATCATATCTGGAAGGAGAGCGTTCATCGTCTTCGCAATTCGTCCTGGACAAGCTGCGGAAGCATGTTCACCTTATCCTCCAGTCCACGAACATAAGCGGCATCTTCTTCGGTCCTTCTCGCCTTGCGCCCCCTCGAACCGGACTGCTCCGCCGGTTTTCCATAATTTTCGGACCAATTTAGGTCCGCACCAAAGCCGACCACACGGCCGGCTGATGATGGCTTCGCCGTCACGTCGTCAACCTTCTTGACCTTGTTCAACGCCCTGTGAAAGGCGTTGTCCCACGGGCCGGCCGGCTTAACCGACGACTCCTGCGATGAGGCGATTTTCATTTCCGCTTGCTGCAAAAAGAATGTGAAACGTTAAGAAATTGTGAACTTCACTCGAGAATTCAATCGACAAGGTCGCGTGGTAAACTACTGAATCTTAGGATCGATAATTATTTTCGAGGTTGCTTTGTCCTTATAGCTCTGGGCCCTCACAAAGAATTCGGTCTGCGGATCATCTTTGTATTGCTGGAAGGGGTTAGGTGTGCCCGCAGCGGCGTACTCGGCATCCTCCTTGTCCCATTTAGGCTTGGAAATTTTGTAACCACCGGCTCCGAGATGGTGGTTACCTATGACCTGCGACCGCATGGACTTTCCCTTTGCACTCGCGGCCTTGGCTTGCTCGGACTCACACCTAGCCTTGAAAAGGTTGTAGGTAGCTTCGTCGATCAACGACTCTTTCTCCTTGAGCTCCTCCCAGGTTTTGTTCTTTTCAAAAATTGCCCTCTTCACCCGGGTTTTCCAACTGGACAAGGCCTTGCTCATCTTCCTGAGGGCCCTTGTTGATAAGAAGCTGACAATAATGAATATTCTCACGACTCCTGAGGTTAATCGTGGTGATCGCACGGTGTTGCGGAGGATCGCCGCGACTTGACGGCCGTACCCTTCCGAAAAACGTTCGGGATCTTTAGGAATCCCGACGGCGGTCACAACAGTAAACTCTTTCCTGATGACGCCGACCTTGGTCGGTTTCCGATTCCTCTTCTTCGACTGGGTACCATATGTATTGGAGCCACCGGTCCCATCATCCTCGCCGATGTTCCTCTTGCCGTCTGTCGTACCGGCCTCCTCCTCTAGGTCATCATCCGATGAGTCGGACTCCGACTCTATCTCCTCCTCATACTCCTCCTCGCCCGGAGGTACTTCCTCTTCTCTTTGCTCCTCGACCTCTTCCTGGGAGTATTCCCAAAATTGCTTCCTTTTTTCTCCCGGCTGAGAAGAAGGACGTGCGTCGGCTCCGGTCGACATGTTTGCACTAGTACAATATTAATAAATGCAACTACTTAATTAATTATCACAATAAATAAATGCAACTACTCTCATGTTAAGAAAAATAACAAAGGTCATGCACGAATTCATGGAAAAATTCGGCATGACCTTTGATCTTTTTCTTAACATGAGAGTGCCCCATTCTCAACCGAAACGGAAGTTAATCAACATTTCGGGAGAAAGGGGATAATGATTTGTACTTGCACAAGAAAATGCCTTGTATGTAGGCACAACTAGCAAACAATGAACTTCATAAGCAATGGCAGCAAGCAATGAACTTGATAATTAAGCAATGAAATTTATAAGCATTAATGGCAACAAGCAACCAACAAGTTAAGCAATGAACTTGATAAGCAATGGTAGCAAGCAACAAAAATATTTAATAAGCATGAACTTCACATGGTCAAGGTCAGTAGCACACACACATCACACACACACACACACACAGGAACATAGCCTACATTGCTACCACTATTAGTACCTCTATTGCTACCACTATTGTTTCAACTACTACCTCTATTGCTACCACTACAAACCTAGTACAAAGTACTACTAGAACATAGCCTACATTCTGTTTTTATTTTTAATATAATTAATGTTCAGTTTCTTTAGTTAAAATGAAGTAAATTTTTAGACTTTAGACTAACTATGGCATATATATTCACTTTAAGCACTAATTGTACAGTTTCTACAGTGGATAGCACAAAGATCCAGCAAAAGCATATAATCTAGGAACTGCTACACTGAACACTTTAGACATGAAAGGCCTCTAACAATTGCCAGCACAAAATGCATGAGCCCATAGCAGGAGGGATGCTTAATCTTGAAGGAAATCTAGATAGATTGAGGACCAAGACTCTCAAATTCCCCAAAGGGATTGTACATATAGCAATTCTCAAATCCCCTCTCTGTTTTCTAGGATAATTTCATAGCAGGAGGAAGACTAACCTCAATCGGCAGTGGCAGCGAGGACAGTGAGGGCTCTGGCTCCTCGGGTGGCGGCGCAGCAGGTAGTGGCCGGTGGGGCGACTGCGGTTGCGAGGGACTGCTCCGGTGGCGGCTGGCGGCGGTGACTGTGGTGGTCGCCTAGGTCGACCGCGCGGTGGAGGTGTGGGGGATCTGGTGGGGGCGACTGCGGGAGTCCGGTGCGGCTCCGGTGGCAGCGAGAGCTCGGCTGGCGGCGAGGCAAGGGCTCCTGCTCCGGATGGCGAGGGCTCGGCTGGCGGCGAGGGCTCCGGTGGTGGAGAGGCTAGAGAGAGAGATCGAGATGAGAGAATGGGTGGGAACGGGCGGGAGGGGGTCCTTGATGGAGAGGTGAAGGCTTAGGGGTGGCGCATTCTGTAGAAATGCGCCACCAATAGGTTTCTTATGCGTGGCGCATCTCGGCAAAATGCGCACGCATAAGAAACCTGTTGGTGGTGCATTCTGGCGAAATGCGCCACCCCTAAGAGCACTTAGTGGCGCATTTCATCAATATGCGCCACCCCTAAGCCTTTTTTATTTTTTAAATAAAGTTTAAACAATTATTTATTTTTTAATTAAAGTGAAACCATTTAAAAATAATAATTATGGAGTACATTTTTCTATAAAAGTGGTCAATCTTTATTAAGATTGACTTGGACCAAATCTTATATGCGGAGTAAAAAGAAACGAAGGGAGTACTTGCTCTAACCGACCTTTTGAGAATGGTCGGTGCTTCGATTGTGTATCGTCGATGTTCATACACTTAAAACTATGATCCAAACATAATAATGTGATCATATCGATCCACGTACCATGCCTTAACCATGTCGTCGCCGAACCAAGATCCACAAACACAAGGTGTAGCGGCATTTGGAAACATAAGATTGTGATCATCAATTACAAAGTGCATATTAAATCCATGCATACACAAAGTGATCATAAATTACAAAAGATTTTCTTAAATTTGGAGCTAGCTATCTAGCTATCGTTTCCTCACGATTTTCTTATTGCCCTTCTTTGTCGTGGTTGAATAATTTAGGCCCGGGACGCCTTCACTTTTACTCTTGAACGAGAGGAGACCTTTCTTAGGTAGGGTTGTGGTGTATGTATCCTGAGCAGCGTAGTCATCCTCCATCTTCGGGTCGCCGTACTTGTCAAAGTCTTGCTCGTTGGCGACTCCATCCATTCCGATGATGTTTCTTTTGCCTCTCCTTACTACAACTCGGCTCGGCTTTGCTGGGTCGGTAATGAAGAAGCATTGGTCCACTTGGCTAGCCAGAACCCATGGCTCATTTTTCGCGGTGACGTTTGCGCCCGCAGACTTGGATTTGGCTACGGGTATAACCATGGTGGTGAAGTACCGGTCTTCTTTTACGACACTCTTGGCCCATCTCACACGGAACATCGGCACCGTCTCTCCACAGTAGTCGAGCTCCCATATGTCCTCGATCCTTCCATAGAATCTTTCCTTGACGTCATCGGTGTAGAATATCCCCGTTACCCCTGAGTTCTGGTAATCACAGTTATTGTCCTTTTCCTCCGTGTAAAATGTGTAGCCGTTGATATCATATGCTTGATAGGTCATCAGGTTGCATGCGGCACCCTGTGACAAGTTGAATATCATATTTTCGTCCTCGAAAGCGTTCCTTCGCAAGGGATTAGCACGAAGCTCGTCCCTGAACCAAGTCATGAAACCGGAGTTGTGCTCTTTGATTAGTCGTGGATCTCGGTCCGTTATCTGCAGGCCCTGATCACTGTACTTCTTCCTGATTAAATCCTTGTGCTTTACTATCCAAGGATCGACCAGCTGGATGTGTTGTAGCGCGACTAGGCTTGCTCTTTCAAAGTCGATGTCTCGACCATCAAAGTTTTCATGCATTGGGCGGCTTCCCTCGTGGTGACCACACCCATCGGTCCTGCCAAAGTGCTTGTTGACGGCCAGACCAACAGGGTTCTCGGTGTTGACATAATTTGTGCAAAAAGAGATCACTCTTCGGTTAGAAAGCCCTTCGCTATGCTTGCATCTGGACGGGACCTATTACGAACGTATTTTTTGATGTGCCCATTCATCCTTTCGAATGGCATCATGATGCGCAGAAACGCAGGCCCGAGTTGGACGATATCCTCGACGACGTGGATCAGCAGATGCACCATAATGTTGAAGAACGCGGGCGGGAAATAGATCTCAAGCTCGCATAGTATGAGCACGATCTCCTCCTGTAGCCTTTTGAGTTGCGTAGCGCAAATCGACTTCCGGGAGATGACGTCAAAAAATTTGCAAAGGCCAAACAATGTTTTACGGACGTGCTCGTCCATTATCCCTCGCATCGCAATCGGGAGAATCTGCGTCATCAGCACGGAACAGTCGTGATATTTCATCCCGCTGAAACGCTGCTTCGCCTCGTCTAGGTATCTGCTTATCTTCCCCGCGTAGCCGTTCGGAAATTTTACTCCTATGAGGCAGTGGATAAACCGCTTGATCTCCTCCTCGCACAGAGTGAAGCATGCCGGGGGGCAGTGATCAATACCAGTCTTCTTCTTGGTCATCCTTTTTCGTTTGCGAGAGTTTTGCGTTTCCGTATCCTCTTCCTCCTCCGGCTCATCATCGTCGTCACTAGGGGGGTGAAGTTCCCTCCTGATGCCCATAAATTTCAAGTCATTCCTTGCTTTTGGCCCGTCCTTGGTCTTCTCCGGCATGTTGAGCAGTGTGCCAAACAAGCTCTCGCACACGTTCTTTGTGATATGCATTAGATCAAGGCTATGAGGACTGCGGAGTAGACTCCAGTATTGCAAATCCCAGAAAACAGACCTCGCTTTCCATACCCTCATCAACGACTGAGTCTTCTTTTTTTTCTTTCCCGGCGCGGGGCACTCTTTCCAAGTTTTCAGCAAGTTGTCGATTTCTTTGCCGCTCCTTCGAGCTGGGGGTGCTCGGAGCTCCTCGTTTCCATCGAACAGATGTCTTTGTTTTCTCCATGCGTGTTTCTTGGGAAGCCACCTCCGAGACCCCTGGAACACGGTTTTTGAAGATCCGGGATCTTTTGGTAGCTGGCGGTACGTTGTATTATCCATGCACCTAACGCATGCACAGAATCCTTGGACCACCTGCCCTGAGAAATA
Source organism: Bromus sterilis (assembly GCA_950022295.1). NCBI lineage: Eukaryota > Viridiplantae > Streptophyta > Magnoliopsida > Poales > Poaceae > Bromus > Bromus sterilis. The sequence continues at coordinate 108,151,437 of OX465596.1, read as the reverse complement.
TCCGTATCCGAGATAGTCGTGCACCGTCGTGATCACCGCGGCTTTCATTGGGAAATATTCTTTTGCCGCAGCGTCCCACTTATTGAATCCGTCTTTCCATAACGTTTCTAGCTCCTCTTTCAACAGCTGCAGATATAGATTGAGGTCCGTACCTGGTTGTTTCGGCCCTTGAACTAGCATACACATTGTTATGTACTTTTTCTTCATGCACTTCCAGGGGGGAAGGTTGTATATGCATACAAACACGGGCCAGGTACTGTGTGTGCTGCTCTGGACGCCAAACGGATTGACTCCATCGGCGCTCACACCAATCCTGAGGTTCCTTGGTTCTTTCGCAAAATCTGGGTATTCGAGGTCCAATGCAGTCCATTGTCTACCATCTGAAGGGTGCCTCAGCATGTCCTCCTTTTTCGGATCCGGGTTCGGGTCATCCTCTTTTAGCTTCTTTCTATCCGCGTGCCAGGTCATGAGCTTTGCTTCCTCGGGATCTACGAAATACCTCTGCAGACGAGGAGTGATTGGAAAGTACCATACCACTTTTCTAGGAACTTTCTTCCCTCTCTTGTATCGACTAACACCGCACAGCGAACATGTGGTTTTATCTTCGTCCTCACCCCGATAGATCATGCAATCATTTATGCAGACGTGGTATTTAACGTGCGGAAGATCGAGAGGGCAAAGGACTTTCTTGGCCTCAGCGATACTAGTTGGGCACGTGTTGCCCTTCGGAAGACGATCGTGCCAGAATGCCATGTTATCATCGAAGCTTTCGTCGGTCCATTTGTGTTTTGCCTTCATCTCCATAGCCCCAAGTGTTACATTCAAGCGGGTATCCCCGTCGTTGCATCCTTCGTACAACTTCGTAATCGCATCTTTCTCGAGTTGCGCCATCTTGGCTTTCTCTCTAGCTGCAGAACATGAGGGTCCCGCACCCAGCTTGAATCCTCATCATGTCCGACATCTTGATCTTCATGTCCGGCATCTTGATCTACATGATCCGCTTCGGCATCTTCTTCATGATCATGTACGGGATGCTCTTCGTCATCTCGCCCGCCGCTGTTTTTTGGTTGCCCTTCCTCATTTACTGGCGCCCCACCATTGACGTCCTCCTCCTCACCAGCTTCATCAGTTATCCATCGTATGTAGCCATCCATCAAACCATTACGCTTCAGGTGTCTTTGCAATATTCTAGAATCAGGCTCGGTCACGCACTGCAGTTTGCATCTCCGACACAGACATCTTATATCCGACCTATTATTCCTTAGCATGTCGTTTGTCGCACATTGCATCCACCTAGCCACGGTGATATCGCTCAGCATCTCGCGGACCATGGTCGATCACCTGCGTGCACGGAGAGAGTAACACAATTATATATCACAGTCGTCGCCGGAAAAATTCGGCATGACCTTCCCTAATAATGCATGGGAGCATGCGGAGAGTGCGCCAGAAATTTTCTGAAACGGAAATGAATCGACATTTCGGCAAAACATTTGCCACTCAAGATACACATATACATCAAACCACCATAAGCTTCACATATACATCAAACCACCACAAGCTTCACATATACATCAAACCCAAGCTTCACATATACAACAAACCCCAAGCTAATAAAGGCAAGTATATGGGTCATAAATGGAACAAAAGAGTTTGGGAGGAGGTCCACTTACTTCTATATGAAACAAAATAGATGTAATGCCAAGTATCGATGGATAAATGGAAGAAATGAGGTGGGGAGGAGGAGAAAACAGAATAGATCTAGGGTGAGAAGAGTGGATCTAGTTTGAGAATTGTGTGGAGTGAATGAGAGGTGGTAGGTGGGGTGGAGTAGATAAGGGCAGCTCTAGGCATTTAGTGGCGCATATATAAAGTCAGTGGTGGCGCATTGGTGAAATGCGCCACCCCTAAGCTCTTATGGGTGGCGCATTAGGGAAATGCGCCACCTCTAAGGACTTTATGGGTGGCGCATTTACATAATGCGCCACCCCTAAGATCTTAGGGGTGGCGCATTCTGTTTATGCGCCACCCATAAGGTTCTTAGGGGTGGCGCATATTGCTAGATGCGCCACGTATAAGATCATCTAGGCTGGCCCACTCTTAGGGGTAGCGCACTGGAAAATAATGCGCCACCCATAAGACCTTATGGGTGGCGCATTATTTTCCAGTGCGCCACCCCTAACAGATGGTGGCGCATGGCTTTCTATATGCGCCACTAATAAGCTTTCCATGTATAGCTATTTCCCTAGTAGTGCAAGTGGAAGGTGGGATGTAGATAGCGGCAAATTTCCCTTAGCGAAGATGCTAAGGTTTAGATTGTCTCCAGTAGGACTCCAAGGTCGACAAGTAGGTGGTTCGGTAAGTGATGCTCCGTTTGAACATAATCACTTGCTTCCCCTGGACCTGCACACACACAGATAACTTTGCTCCCAACGAGTTCAGAGGAGTTGTCAATTCCTCCGGCCGTGTTGTTTACAAAGGATAAAAAGCACGGGATAATAATGATAGTGATAGCAACTGAAAAGTAAAAACTGAAAGTAAATTGATAGTGTAAACAGTGGTGGAGGTATGGACCTGGATCTCATGATGTTCACTAGTGATGTCTCTCCCAAAAGACGTTAAACAGCCATGCGAGGTAAACAAATTACAGCTGGAAAACTGACAGGATTATGTGCGCAAACCAATTGTAATTATGCAAAACAGAAAGGAAGAGGCTCAAAAGCACGGGCAGTACGCCAAGACAAGTAGACCGAAATCCATCTGCATCTACCCACTAATCATCCACCTTGAGATATCTATCCAGATCATCTCACTGGTATTAAGTTGCGAATCCCACCCAAAGTGTAAACTCAAAGCCATGGACAACTGCATTAAAGAACTTTGCGTAAAGTAAACAAGCACTGTTGTTTTCCCCCTTGTGGAAACAAAACATCCCCTAGACTCATGTTTCTGTCACTCAAGCTAGTCATCGGGGGGCATGAACCCACAATCATGCATAACGCTCCCTCTTGGAGTCACTACCTACTACTTGGCCAAAGCAATAAATAGCAACGGAGAACATGAAAGAGTTACTCAAGAACATAAATATAAAAAAAGAGAATCAAATATATAACTCAATCACAATCTGAACATAATCTCATAATCCATCGGATCCCAGCAAACTCAGCATAGCAACAGCAAAAAGATTACATATGTGCCTCGATCATGTAGGGCAGCTCACGAGGTCTAATCCTTGAAGAACAAAGAGGGGAGGAGAACATCACATAGCTAATGATCATGGACCCATGGTCCAAGGTGGACTACTCACGGTTCATCCGGGAAGCATCCATGGTGGTGGAGAAGCTCCTGGAGGTGATTCCTCCCTCCGGCAGGGTGCCGGAAAGAGGTCTTCGGGTTCTCCCGATCTTGGAAGCACGTCAGCGGAGGAACAGAGGAGAGATCGCGAAAAAGGGTTCTCTCCCCGAGGTTTTCTCATCACGGGGAATAAATAGGGGAAAGGGGGCAGCCAAAGGTGGGCCAGGGGCTCCAGGCGCCCCTCTGGCCTCCTGGGCCCCCCTAGCTCCCCTCTGGCCCCTCCTGGGCTTTTCTCGAAGCTTCCGGTACGCTGATTTTTCCTATATTTTTCCCAGAATTTTTCTGGTACTTGTAATAAGGGGGAAACCTGAAATAGAAAAACAGCAGAAAACAGGAACTGGCACTGGGGTGCACTGAGTTAATAGGTTAGTCCAAATATGATCAAAAGTTTATGGAAGTTCATCAATATCATAGCAATATCACACAAAAGAGGCATGGAGCAAGAAGAAATTATAGATACGTTTTGGACGTATCAGCTATACAACTGGCGAGAAGGTCTCGCCGTAGTCGACACCGGCACGCTGTCAGAATCCGGGCACCACCCACCGCGCCTTGTAGCGCTCTAGCGTGCTTTCGGGGTTGAACTTATCCGGTTGGGGCGGAAGATGCCGCGTTGGGCGCGTGTCATGGCGCGGGAGGGCATCGGTGGTGACGAGGCAAGCGCGCCAGCTAGGGAATCTGTCGAAGAGGAGCCCCTCGATGACGTGGAGCCATCAGAGCCGCCCGAAGACGATCGAGCGGTCAAGTTTGAACTGGATGCAGGCGCGCCCGTGGTTGGATGAGGTGAGCCGTCCACGACAGATCGGACGGTGAGCGATTGATGACCCACAACTTAAGGGATCTATTGCAGCGTTTTCGATAAGCAAGAGTGTCGAACCCAACGAGGAGCGAAAGGTATTGATAAGTGATTTTGGACAAGGAATAACTACAAGCACTGAAAGATAACTTTTTAAGTGATTTCAGTATAAGCAACAATAAGACAAAAGCAAGCAAAGTAAATGGTGCCGAGGAGCAGCGGGTGGCCCAATTCTTTTGAGCAAAGGATAAGCCTGACAACTTAACTTATAAAGACTAAAGCGTTCTTGAGGACACATGGAGAGGTAGTCATGTGCTTTTGCCATATTCCGCATTGATAACATGTTTTGTGTTGATAAGTGTTGAGTGCGTGGATCTATGCTAGCACACCTTCTAGACTAAGATAAGTGCACTCTTATGATTAAACAACTTGCAAGCATCCGAAAATACAAGATAGAAATTAAGGCAAAGCCTAACCACAGCAATAAGATCAAGGATCCATTATTCCCTTGTGCAAAAGTGTGCAAACTGGGGTTCAGGTTTCTGTCACTCCGGCAACACACCGTAAGCATTCTTTATACACAATGTATTCCCCTAGGTCCTTAATAAGGCGAAGTGCTGAGTGTTCGACACAACACCACTAGGAAAATAACAACACAACTTAAATATCAAACAACACAAATTACTTCAACATCATATGACTACTAACAACAAGACTTCTCCCAGGTAAGGCAGGTGAGGTGGGGGGGGGGGGCATGGCCACAGTGGCCATGGCCATGTCCCTGGCGTCGTGGGGTGGGGGGCAGGTGGGGGAAGGGACAGGGGAAGGAGAGAGGGGGTTGGGCCTGGGGTGGGCCTCGCCCCAGGCGAGGCTTAGGTTTTTTTTTCTTTTGTTATTTCTTTTATTTATTCTTTTATGTTTCTATTTTATTTGTTCAACAAATGGTTTTTTGTTACATATGAGACTTGCTCCATAATTTCATTTTCAATTTAATATACTGCTATAATTTTAAACAATTTCTGGAATTTCTTTTATTAATAAATCCAACCATATCCAGAACCTTATCCACAACAGTACTGACATGTGGGCTCCACAAGTCAGCCTCACAGTATTTAACTCATTTTATTTAATTTAAATAATCACTGGCCCCACATGTCATACTCAGCAAGGATAAATCTATTTATTTTTAATAGCTTACAGCCGGGGCCCATGTGTCATACACACAGTGGCATAATTAACAGTTTAATTTATTTAAAAGGCCTAGGACTCACTGGTCATTGACAGTTATCTAGTTAAACCATTCTAATTATTCTAATAAGTATGGGGCCCCACTTGTAAATCTAACAGAGTTTTTTCTTCGGTTTAATTAAAAGGGGGTTATGGGGGGAGCCCCACATGTCATAGACATGGGGTTGGATTAATTAACAGGGGGGTTGGTTTAGCACTAATGGTGGCCACAGGGGCCCGCACGTCAGCCACCCCGAGGCCTCGCCGGCGGCAGAGCTCCGGCGAGCTCGAACGTGAGCTCGCTACAGGCGACGAGAAGGGGCGTATGAGGGTGCATTCGATCGGGGAGGAGGAGCTGCGCCGTTTGGTGGGTTGGGTTTGGCCGAATACACACCGGAGCGCACACGGTGGCGAGCACGGCGGCGAACAGAGCTAGGGCGGTAGAGACATGGACGTTCTAGCGCGAGACCATGACCGTGGGCTGGCTAAACGGACGCAGCAGAACAGTAGGAGCACGCGCATGCCAATGACAACCAAATGGGCACACTGGGGGCACTGCACGCACATCACGCGCGGCGACAGAGTTCGTCGGCCATGGCGGGTGCGGCTACAGTGCGAGGGAGGGCGAACTGGGGGTTGGGAAAGGAGAAGAAGCTCACTGCGAGCTCGTCGAGGGAGGCAGCGTGCACGGGGACGAACTGGGGCGGCGGCAATTTGAAGGCGATCCCGGCGGCCAGAGGAAGACGACGACGAAGATTCCGGGCGCTGTGGTGGCTCCGGGCTCAATTCCTTCCGCAGGCAGACGAGGACGACGGTGGTGGGGCTCCAGGACACGCTGGCTGGGGGTAGGGAACTCAGTGGGCGCGCGAGCTCACGCGGCGGCGGCCATGGCGGCCTCGGTCCAGAAGAAAAAGGAGAGGGAGGAGCTCGAGGGAGAGGGGAATGGAGGAGGGGCAGTCGGCGCGGGGCTTGGGATGCTCTTATCCACCCGAGGAGAGGGGGGGGCAGGTAAGGCAGGCGAGGTGGGGGGGGGCATGGCCACAGTGGCCATGGCCATGTCCCTGGCGTCGTGGGGTGGGGGGCAGGTGGGGGAAGGGACAGGGGAAGGAGAGACGGGGGTTGGGCCTGGGGTGGGCCTCGCCCCAGGCGAGGCTTAGGTTTTTTTTCTTTTGTTATTTCTAATATTTATTCTTTTATGTTTCTATTTTATTTGTTCAACAAATGGTTTTTTGTTACATATGAGACTTGCTCCATAATTTCATTTGCAATTTAATATACTGCTATAAAAAGTTTGGGACTCATGTAAAATCATTTGCATTTTTGTTATATTTAAAATGGATTAAATGCCACTGATTTGACACTGTTTTTATTTGTTTAACATTTTTAAACATGGTAATAAAATCTCATTCCACTATTAATGTAGCTTACTGATATTTAGGCATTTTATAAAATTGGTCCACCAATTTTTAGTACATTTAAAATTCCCACATTTTTATTAAAATCATCATGGCAACTTAATAGTTTCCTAAAGCTATTGTTTTATTTCATTTATTATTCCTCAATATTACCATTCCATTTTAATAAAATAACTATTGCTATATAATCGTGGCCTAATGATTGTTAGGCATTTTAGAATTCGATTCCACCATTTTGGTTTACTAAGATTGCATTTCCATTTTAAATTCCATGACAATTTAGATATGCCAACTCTAGGGTCTTCATAATTATTCTTGGCTTGGGATTATGCAAATGACTAGGGATGATTTGGTTTAACCAAGACCAAGTTGATTGACTGGCATCCACAATTCTTGGAGCCGAGTTTTATAATTTACCCATTTTGAAAATTTTATCTGGGTTGGAAATTGACAGAGCTATGATCAAAGGTGATCATGGCTTGATCATCAATAGTAATGATCACTAACAGTGGAATCACTGTAGTGATTACTGTACTGGATCTGAGGGTGTTACAAATCTCCACCACTACAAAGAATTCTCGTCCCGAGAGTTAAAAGTAGTGTAGGGGTAGAGTTTCGGTTTCTCCTTCTAACAAATCTTCTTGTTCTTGTTGTCCTACTCGAAGAATTTAATCCTTCATGTTGAGGTCTTCATTTCTTTGCATCGGTGCATCTCGATGGGTTTTCATCCTTTCGTCGGGGGCTTCATCGCACTTACGAACAGGTTAAGAGATAAAGCTTAAGGGGGTCGGATCGATACAAGATCAATCAAATAGGGTTGCTCAAGGGTATGGGGTAGAAAGTCCTTCCGAGTTTAAGCTCAGGGAAGTACGTCGAGAGAAGTTTTAAGCGGATAGGCACGTATTCGATGCCGATGACGGATGGTGGGAAAAGGGCCCCGATCATCAGACACAATCACTGAGTCTGATATTGGACGGAATATCACAAGGTCGATGACAAGAGTCAGGTTTCGGTCCTGTGGAACTGTGGGTTATGGGCCCCATTGAACCTGGGTGGTGACATTCAATGTGATCAAGTTGGAAGGGTATGACGGAGATCAACTTGTAAACTATGTCGGCAACAACATCAGTGCCAAGGGCGAGGGACGAAGAGAACCATTTTCCTGCTCGTTAAGACGAGGCGGACCAATTGACAAAGTTCTCGTCCATCGGTGGTCACCGAAAAGTCATCAACAATCGTAACTAGTTGTACAGACAATGTAGCACACCAAAGTGTTTACATAAGCAGGGAATTATCACTGCCCAGATAATTTATATAAAAGAAAGATTAAACAGACCAATGGAAAGGAAAATGTGATGATACACAAGTATCAGGTGTATACCTTTCCCAAGGGAAAGCAGAGCACGATGTACACGACCAAGTTATATTGGCAGAGAGTCAAGGGAGGTTGTCGATGATAACACAAATCATCGAGGGGAAAGGAGGGTATTTCACACGATGAATCCAATCGACACATGGAAGAAACCACGTAAGCCTAGTCGGATAATAATCCACCAAAGGTCGGGTGGTTCGCAAGGAATCTGATGTGAATATCGGTACTCAACCAGAAGGAGAAAGAATGCAAAGGCATCGGGTGATAGAAGCATCAGAATAATCCGATGCTTAAGTACAAAGGAATTACGGGAGGTGGATGTAACTATCCACACGGACTTATCGGTGGCAGGGGATTGCAAAGCGATGAACACATAGGTGCTCGGGAATTTATCGAAGAGTAATCTTCGAAATCTTCAGGTGGATCAGGCGATCATCGAGAATGCAGAGCTCTCCGGGAGGAAGGAGGTACGTGAACCTAAGTCAGAGTTATTAAAACTTTACCAGCAATGATAATAGAGCAGAGTCCCAGAGCATAGGTACGGAGAAAAAGATCCTAATACCAAAGATATCACACGTAGTGACATCGATGTGGGCCCGTAAGCCAAACATTAAGTTAGCAAAATAGTTTTGCAAATACTAGACTCGACTTCGACCAAGGAGTGGTTAGGGGCTTCCTACAGGCAGTCGGCTCTGATACCAACTTGTGACACCCCCAAAATCAGACCGTGTACAGTAATCATACACGCAAGGTACACGATCAAGATTAAGGACTCACGATGAGATATCACAACACAACTCTACAAATAAAATAATACAAGCTGTTTAATACAAGCCAGGGGCCACGAGGGCTCGAATACAACAGCTCGAGGGCACAAAGTCAGCGGAAGCAATAGTATCTGAGTACAGACACAAGGATACAAGGTTGCCTTAAGAAGGCTAGCACAAATAACAACAGATCGAAAAGGCGAGGCCTCCTGCCTGGGAACCTCCAAGCTACTCCTGGTCAACGGGGAACTCGACGTCGTAGAAGGCATCGGGGATCTTCATGTTGCGGTGGTCGGCATCGGGGATCTCCTGCTCCTGGACTCCAACGTCGACTGCAGCGGCCGATCAGGCAAAACAGTAAAGGAAATAAAGCAGGTGAGTATCTACTATACCCGCGAGTCTTACGTCCGCTACTAAGCATTATGCATTGTATCAACGGAAAGAAGAGGCTGTATATAGTGGACTGAAAGAAAGAAATCCAGAGCAAGGGTAAGAAGCTAGGCCTAACGAAGACTAGCATCTTCCGACGATGTCTTGCAGCATGAGTTAAGAATCAGCCAACATTTTATATAAAGCATAAAGTAACAATGCAGCAGAAGTTGCTTCAGCATTGTATAATAATAAGTTGTAATAATTAGCAATGCCTCCGAGTTCACCTCCTCGACAACCCCGCGAGGAAGAAAACCCGGAACCATACAGTTTAATAATAATAGTTTGTAGTGGTAAGATCCAGCTTCAGCATAAAGCGTCCTGTTACCGTGGACACGGCTATTCGAATAGATTAATCTTCCCTGCAGGGGTGCACTTGTGTTACGCTAGACGCACGGATCTCCAGGGTGGCGGGAACCTTGTTAGGGAACGCTCTACCTAGGCTATCCGACACTTCATAGCCCATCTTTCAAACTCAACAGAGAGGCCATCCGCTGGTCTAAATCCTAAGTACGACGGGCCTTGGACCCCAACCCGAACGTACTCCTGCACGGTGCGTGGCTGGACGGTGAAGTTAAAGCAAATCCAAATAAGACACCACCGCGCGAGAAAATAAGACAACACCACTTCCCGGCGCAGGCCGCGGTACTGCTGACGTCTGAAGAGTCCTCGGACGACACTACGAAGTAGAGGAGCCCATAATTCATAATTCCCACGGGTAGGTAGTGCGTACATGGCATATAGCCAACTCAAGACATTCACTGAACCATTTAGCATTTTAATTAACCTGCGTGACAACCGTTATCGTTGCCTCGACTTAACTGACCCGCGGACAACGACAACACCCAGGACCACCAATACATCGGTGCCTTCCCCGTCGTCCCACCAAGTCACTGCGGTTACCAACAAGGTGAACCGTCTCCTTACCTTGTCTCGCGTGTGCTCCTGGAGGAGCTCGACTTTCGTGGTTTGGTAACTCTCGCGGCCAACGATCAGGGTCCAAGCACACCGGTACACTGGTCGTACCCTCCCTGTCGTCCCGTCGCAATACCACTCGCGGGCACCGTTGGGTCGCCCGACTTCTTACCTTTAAGGACACCAGTTGATTCGAGTCCCTACCATTAAGTGAAACCAGGAGGAATCACCCTCGATGGTACACTTGAGCTGGCTCGACTGAGACATCAGCGGAATGAACTAAAGAGGTAAACCTCGTATCATCTCGGTGATGCTACGCTACTGAGCCGACGAGAGTGAAATACGAGTCCATTCCACTCGTAAGTCAAACTCGAAGCGACTCGGCAGAGTCTCGCCGTTGTAGGTTGCCTAGGGCGTCTGCATTGATCCGTACCTGTTGCAGTTGTAATATATCGTTCCCGCAATCACTCCCAGAGTGATCACGGCCCGCTATTCTAAACCTAACTAACAATGTGCAGGGTTTACTGCTGAATAATGCATAAGTAATAATAGGCAGCATAGGATTAAATGAAGGTACATCAAGGGGCGACAAAAACAGGCTATGCAATTGAATAGGATTGTAATCGTAGCAGCAGCAGTAACAATGCCTAGTGCAAGAAATGTACGGAAAGATAGGCGATATCTGGGGAAGAGAATGGATCTGCTTGCCTGGTAACTCGACAGTAGCGGTACGGTCGTCGACGAAGTAGTCGTACTCAGCATCGGTGTAGTCGACGGCAGCAGCGGGGTCTACCGGAGATTAAAGGGGGGAAGAAACAATAAATACACAACAATAATAGCAATACAAATGCAAGACATAACAGATGAATTGTAAACGGGGTTCTATCGCAGTACGATGCACGTTGCTCGGAGCGAGAATTCATCCGGGGATGAAATGCCGGCTCTGGGTGATTATCGGACAAGGTGTCCGGAGGGGGGGGGAGATATCATGCCGGAGGTGTCGTGGATATCCGACACATGTGTGGGTGGTGTATCCAGGTTAGTTGATCTATTCGGAACAACTTTCGTGTTCAGAATAAATTCATCCGGAGGGTTTATCGGTATCGGGCAATTATCGGACTGACAGTACCGGAGGGGGGGGAACGGTTCGACGTTTGGCATGTTAGAGGGGTGTGGTGGGAGTATGAGTAACGTATTCGTAATCATGGATCCGTTCTGAGTAACTTTCGTATACAAAAGTTTTTCATCCGGACAACGTATATCGGTACCGGGAATTTCCGACAGACGGCCCGAAGGGGGGAATGTCGATGTTCAGTAAGTTAGAGGGGCTGGTAGACATACGGATAGCGTATTCGTATTCGTTATATTTTTCTGATCAATTTTCATGTATAAAGTTTTTGAATCCGAGTTACGGGTTAAAAGTTATTGAATTTCAAAGTTTTAAATAATTTTAAACAATTTCTGGAATTTCTTTTATTAATAAATCCAACCATATCCAGAACCTTATCCACAACAGTACTGACATGTGGGCTCCACAAGTCAGCCTCACAGTATTTAACTCATTTTATTTAATTTAAATAATCACTGGCCCCACATGTCATACTCAGCAAGGATAAATCTATTTATTTTTAATAGCTTACAGCCGGGGCCCATGTGTCATACACACAGTGGCATAATTAACAGTTTAATTTATTTAAAAGGCCTAGGACTCAATGGTCATTGACAGTTATCTAGTTAAACCATTCTAATTATTCTAATAAGTATGGGGCCCCACTTGTAAATCTAACAGAGTTTTTTCTTCGGTTTAATTAAAAGGGGGTTCTGGGGGGAGCCCCACATGTCATAGACATGGGGTTGGATTAATTAACAGGGGGGTTGGTTTAGCACTAATGGGGGCCACAAGGGCCCGCACGTCAGCCACCCCGAGACCTCGCCGGCGGCAGAGCTCCGGCGAGCTCGAACGTGAGCTCGCTACAGGCGACGAGAAGGGGCGTATGAGGGTGCATTCGATCGGGGAGGAGGAGCTGCACCGTTTGGTGGGTTGGGTTTGGCCGAATACACACCGGAGCGCACACGGTGGCGAACACGGCGGTGAACAGAGCTAGGGCGGGTAGCGACATGGACGTTCTAGCGCGAGACCATGACCGTGGGCTGGCTAAACGGACGCAGCAGAACAGTAGGAGCACGCGCATGCCAACGACAACCAAATGGGCACACTGGGTGCACTGCACGCACATCACGCGCGGCGACAGAGTTACGTCGGCCATGGCGGGTGCGGCTACAGTGCGAGGGAGGGCGAACTGGGGGTTGGGAAAGGAGAAGAAGCTCACTGCGAGCTCGTCGAGGGAGGCAGCGTCCGCGGGGACGAACTGGGGCGGCGGCAATTTGAAGGCGATCCCGGCGGCCAGAGGAAGACGACAACGAAGATTCCAGGCGCTGTGGTGGCTCCGGGCTCAATTCCTTCCGCAGGCAGACGAGGACGACGGTGGTGGGGCTCCAGGACACGCTGGCTGGGGGTAGGGAACTCAGTGGGCGCGCGAGCTCACGCGGCGGCGGCCATGGCGGCCTCGGTCCAGAAGAAAAAGGAGAGGGAGGAGCTCGAGGGAGAGGGGAATGGAGGAGGGGCAGTCGGCGCGGGGCTTGGGATGCTCTTATCCACCCGAGGAGAGGGGGGGGCAGGTAAGGCAGGTGAGGTGGGGGGGGGGGCATGGCCACAGTGGCCATGGCCATGTCCCTGGCGTCGTGGGGTGGGGGGCAGGTGGGGGAAGGGACAGGGGAAAGAGAGACGGGGGTTGGGCCTCGCCCCAGGCGAGGCTTAGGTTTTTTTTCTTTTGTTATTTCTTTTATTTATTCTTTTATGTTTCTATTTTATTTGTTCAACAAATGGTTTTTTGTTACATATGAGACTTGCTCCATAATTTCATTTGCAATTTAATATACTGCTATAAAAAGTTTGGGACTCATGTAAAATCATTTGCATTTTTGTTATATTTAAAATGGATTAAATGCCACTGATTTGACACTGTTTTTATTTGTTTAACATTTTTAAACATGGTAATAAAATCTCATTCCACTATTAATGTAGCTTACTGATATTTAGGCATTTTATAAAATTGGTCCACCAATTTTTAGTACATTTAAAATTCCCACATTTTTATTAAAATCATCATGGCAACTTAATAGTTTCCTAAAGCTATTGTTTTATTTCATTTATTATTCCTCAATATTACCATACCATTTTAATAAAATAACTATTGCTATATAATCGTGGCCTAATGATTGTTAGGCATTTTAGAATTCGATTCCACCATTTTGGTTTACTAAGATTGCATTTCCATTTTAAATTCCATGACAATTTAGATATGCCAACTCTAGGGTCTTCATAATTATTCTTGGCTTGGGATTATGCAAATGACTAGGGATGATTTGGTTTAACCAAGACCAAGTTGATTGACTGGCATCCACAATTCTTGGAGCCGAGTTTTATAATTTACCTAATTTGAAAATTTTATCTGGGTTGGAAATTGACAGAGCTATGATCAAAGGTGATCATGGCTTGATCATCAACAGTAATGATCACTAACAGTGGAATCACTGTAGTGATTACTGTACTGGATCTGAGGGTGTTACAATACCTTTCCTTATTCTGATTTTGCTGGTGTCTGAAACAGGGCTGCAACATGTTCTTCATGAGTTGTTGTGTATGCCAAATCCACATCAACATTAACAGGGTCTCCTGCTATGTAATATTTAAGTCTTTGCACATTCAAAACTTGAGGTTTGGCGCCTTCGAAATTGTTAATCTTGATTGCACCCGAGCGGTAGACTTCCTCAATATGAAATGGCCCTTCCCACCTAGAAAGTAGTTTACCTGGAGAAAACTTGAAACATGATCTAAACAACAAAACTATATCACCAACATTAAATTCACGTTTCAGAATCCTCCTATCGTGCCACTTCTTTACCCTTTCCTTGAACATTTTAGCGCTCTCGTAAGCTTCACTTCTCTACTCATCTAGAGAAGTTAAGTTCATGAGACGCTTTTCACAAGTTAATTTCGAGTCAGCATTAAGCTCTCTAATAGCCCAGAAAGCTTTGTGTTCTAATTCTAATGGCAAATGGCAAGCCTTGCCATAGACCATCTTATAGGGAGACATTCCCATGGGGATTTTGTAAGAAGTTCTATACGCCCACAAAGCATCTCCTAACTTATTCGACCAATCTTTTCTATTTCTATTAACTGTCTTCTATAAGATCAACTTGATCTCTCTATTGGTGAGCTCAACTTGCCCAATAGTTTGAGGGTGGTACGGTGAAGCAATTCTATGATTGACAGCGTACTTGGCTAAAGCTTTTTGAAAGTCCAAGTATGTGATCAGAGGGGGAGGGGGTGAATGATCACTTCAAAATTTTCTTCTGAAACTATTGAAGTGAAGCATAAGTAGGGCGGAACAGCGAAGTAAAACTGGAAGTGAAACTAACTGCAGTGAATCAAAAAACATTGAAACATAACGGCGAAGCAAATGCAGTACTGAAGGTAAATGCTTGAAGTAAAACGAACTGGGACTCGGCGATGTTTGTTCGACCAGTTCACGCTCTGCAAAGCGCTACGTCTGGTTGGAGGGACTGGTGATTGAACACCTGTAGAAAATCTCTCTCCGTTCGTTGCTTCACTGCACCAAACTCCTTGAGCTTGTTCAGTTCTTCACTCGTGGTTGATTATTGAGGAAATCACCAAAACCTTTGACAAACTGGACTTCGAGGCGACAATTACTCTTCGCTCTCTGAAGAACAACACTCTAACCGTCTAGGAGAATTGCAGTTCTCCAAGATAAAAAGGCTAGTAAGCTTTCACCTAAGTCATCTCGAATCTAGCCAGATTAATGGGACTTAGGATTCAGTACTCTTGATTTTGGGTTTGCTTCAGTGAAGTCTTTGGGGTGCTCTCTTCAACCTCTCTCAGGAATATTCTCAGAGCAGCCACCCGCAAATGAAGGAGGGGGCGGCGTATTTATAGTTGGCGATCCCGAGGTGCGGAATGACCAAACTAACCCGAGGTGACAGCTTGACACGTGTCCACAACGGTCGGATTTGTTATCACTGTGCAACTTTACTTGCGGAACAAGTAAAGCTGACTCGCGGACTTAGTTCTGCTTCAGAAGCCAAAGAACGAAGTCTTTACTACTGAAACTTAACTCAGTGCACATGAGATTTCTTCGCTCAGGCTTCTCACTTGCTGAGGATTTGATCTGAGCATTTTCACAATGACTTCGGTGTCCACAAACTAAATACCCCTCTTGATAGTACGGTTTGTCCTATGACTCAAAGAACCGAAAAAGAACTACATAAAAACATCTAAGTCTTGTGCCGTCTTCTTCATTTCCTTCAATGAGATGAGCTTCAGGACACCTTCATTTTTGGGGGTCATCCTCCGTGATTGAGCTTCGCTCAGGGGGTAATGCTTCGATAACTTGAAGACCTTCCCAGAAGCTTTATCACCTAGCTTGTCCTTTAGGAACCTATACAACTGTTTACACTAGAAAACATTGTTAGTTCCTCTACTGACTTCTCCAACAATATCCAAAACACACGGGGGAAAAACTTTGCTCTTACAATCTCCCCCTTTTTGGACTATTGTTGACAAAATAGGCATCCATAAAAGATATTGTAGTTTTTTTGAAGTGATGGGACAAACTCTAAGATATGAAGTTTTTGGCTCCCCCTGAATGCAAGCATCGATGATTTATATAATCGAAGTTTATGCTTGAAGGTATTTCTTCGGTGGAGTGCAAAACAAATATCTTAGCAAATACAATTGCATTTGAAGATATATATCCAGGAATGTATGCAATTGCTTCCAGTGACCTGTGACTTAGAAAATAATAACCATCTGCAAGATAGAAGATACGAAGCAATACTTGCAAGAAAAGGGGTTACTAAAACTTAAGCGTAGCACAGGAGTAGCAGGACCGAAGTATAAACTTAAGTTACAACCCAATCGAAGAGAATGGAATGTTTGTTGTAACTTAACCAGGTGAAGCAAAAGCAAATAGCAAAAGCCCTTTCCCCGATGCAAATCTAACTCTTCGATGCCCTCATTCTCCCCCTTTTTGTCAATGATTGGACAAAAGGTTGGGAAGAGGTTCGAGAGACCTATTGCGCGGCATCAACATCTTGGGAGCCCGACGAAGCTGAGCTTGACGAAGACTCATCCGATGAAGATTGATTGCCAGAAGATTCTTCTTCGGAAGAAGAGGAAGGAATAGCTTCGTGGCGCGTCTGGGTGATGAGGTTGATGTCGAGGTCGCTGTCGTCGAGGCCGTCGTCGTCCTTTGATGTGATGGAGTCATTCTCAGAGACGGTATCAGGCCGGATGGGTTCAGGATCGTTGAAGAAGAAGACTTCATCAATATTGTGCAGGGGAGGGATCTTTGGATTCGGGCGGTCCACCGTATCATCACGGGAAAAGTTTCGGTGGAGTTGCTCATACTCTTTGTAGATGCGATCTTTACGAAGGCCTTTGACAGAGTTGAATTTCCGGAGCCCCTTCCAGGAATGACGTTTGAGAACACGCAAGTACTGATTGTTATTGAGGGCAATGTTGCCAACTCTGTTTATCTCATCAGGAAGACATTGCATCTGGCGCTGATTGGCTTCAATGAAGTTTTCGAGCATTTTCTGCGACCGAAGATTAACTTCAAAGTGGTGGCAGTCTTTCTAGAATTTCTTGGATAAGTTTCGCTCATTGACTTCATGGCGCACACCAACATATGTGGCAAAAGGATCATTGGGCTTCCTCAGCAATGCTAAAGTGTCATGCACTGGTGGAAGGAAAAGCTTCGGATGATGGCGAGCCACAAAGTCTTCGTTCCTGCCATAATCGCATACAACTTGCAGCCATGGAGCATAAGGTTTCAGTGTGAATGGAAGCTCTGCTGCATGAACCAAGTTCCTAATGAAGCAGTCTTCAAAGTCAAAGATGAGACCATGAGTGAGCTTCATAATTGCATGCCTTGTCTCTGGATAAATATTCGATTCTTCCGAAGCAGTACTCAATGGAATAAAAGAGTTGGACATGATGTAGAACCAAGTCCTGGAGATGAAGTTCAAATGCTTCGGGAGAATGTTTTCAGGAAAGTAGTTTGCAGAAACTTTAGTATCCAATAGGGTAGCAAATTCTTCTTCGGCCAGATCAGGTTCTAAGTGAATCTTTTCTTGGACTCCAGAATGCCTTGGAATATTGACTATTTCCATGAATTCGGCAGAGGACATTCTGAAGACTTTACCTTGGATCATCCATTCCAGCGTCCATGAGCTGGGTTCATTTGCATCACCAGAAACATAAAGAGTGGCATAGAATTGTTTGATGAGTTCAGAGTTGAAGGGAGTGCTTAAAGCAAACAGTCGAATCAGATTATGATTCTCAATGGTTTCGGCGATGTTCTGAAAGAAAGTGGCAGTGGAAAGACTTCGCATATCTAGAAATTTATGCCTAAACAGAACTCCTTGCTGACAGAAGACTTTGGTGTATAGGATTTGTTGCTCTGCTGTCCAAAAGCGAAGATCATCTGAAGTGCGATCTGAAGCATAAGGACTGACACCAAAGAAACGGTGACGCCTCTGATGCTGTTCTAAGTTGAAATCCGGACCATGCCTTGAAGAATAACCAGCGCCCTTGAAGATAGGAAAAGTTTCACGAGGGTAATTTGAATCAAGCTGGGTGTCTTGGCAGGGGTGCGAGTGAGTGCGGAACCTTTGCAGAGGAGCAATTTGATTGGCTCTAGAAGGGCCAGCAGTTTGAGCAACTATGAGCGCTTTCTCTTGCGAAAGATTCAGTATCTGTACTTGTTCGTGTTTGTCTTCATGTGATTCGGTGCGAGGCACATTGGATTCAGACTCGTTAGCGGTTCTGGCAGGGGAAAAGTCTCGGGTGCCACGGGTTCTGGAGTGGGTTGGAGAGGGTACATGTGCTTCATGGGGAGGTGATGGAGGTGGTGCGGGAGCAGCTGGTGGAGTGGGAATCCTTTGTGGTGAGGGGGTTGGAGCGCGAATGGGTGTGGGTGCACGGGGTGGAATGGGTGTGGGAGTTCGTGCAGGTGTTGGAGTTGAGGTAGGAGCTCTTTGAGGTGGAGTTGGTTTGGGGGTGGTTCTGGTAGGAGGAGGTGTGGAAGTTTTGGTGGGTGGAGCTGAAGGTTTTGGTATGGGCTGGGATGGCTTTGGCTTCGGAGTAGGAGTGGGAACTTCTTCAGGAGTTTCCTTCGGCTGCTCATCACTAGTGTCCATATCAGCAGCTGAAGCCAAAGTAACATTCCGCTTCTTTTCGGTTTTATTTTTGGGTGAAGGACCCGAAGCCTTTGAAGCAGTAGGCTTGGCAGCCGATGGTTGTGCAACAACTGGTTCAGCTTCTGGCGAAGCCTTGCGCTTCCGCGAATCTCTTTCCATAATGGATGCATTATGGGTCTTCACCATTTTATCAACAACGGCCTTAACTTTGCCTCTGAAGATTTTGATGTTATCCTTGGTGGTGATGTTGACGTCCGTCACTTGCTGAATTAATTTCAGAGCGTGCTGTTTGAATTCTTCATCTGGTTCAGATTCAGCGCGCTTGAAAGTGCAATATATCGACCAGAGGGGGGGTGAATGGGAGATTTTCAATTTTACTACCAGATTTTAGTTTTCTTCAGGACTGAGGCAATCATGAATCTGAAGAAGTAACCAAAATGATGAAGAAATAAAACTTCATAGAATGTAATCATTAGGGCAGCTCATCATAATGCAACAGAAATAAATCAATTCAGATAAGCAGAAGTGCTTCAGATGCATAGTATGAAGACAAAGACCGGAGGGAGAGCTGAAGCATAAGAAGTCAACATAGCAAATACTGAAGCTTAAGAGGTTGAAGAGATAGCACCAGAGATTGAAGAAATTGATTTGGTAGACCAGTTCAAGTTGCTGTGACAACTCTACGTCTGGTTGGAGAGGCTGAGATTCAACTCAGAAGACATAGTCTTCACCTTGTTCTCCTTGAACTAAAGTCCTTAGACTCCGTCCAATAACTGAGGTGAGTCTTCAAGGTAGACTCCCGAAACCTTCACAAACTCAGTCACTCCGGGAAGTCACAATTGCATCTTGACTTCCTCAGACTGAAGACTTCTACACCGGCTGGAAGATCACAGTCTTCAAGAGTAAAAAGCTTCGGATCACTCGAACCGACTTCCTCAGAAATGCTCAACTACTCAGGCTGGTGGTTTTCCTCACATAGGTTCTTCAGTTTCCTCAGATGTGGGTTGCTCTCAAATGACAAGTGTCAGTTTTTCTCTCGGAGCAGCCAACCCACAAATGGGGCTGGGGGTGGCTATTTATAGCCGCGGAGCAACCCGAGGTGAAAGGACATAAATGCCCATGCATGCAATTACTCTCATGCCCTCGGAAATGACCGTTGCTAGACCAGTTCTAGCCTCTCACCACGTAACACATGGCACGGTCAAAGTATTCTCTCTCCGGACTCCTCAACCGAAGACAGATTCCTCAGTGTCCTGAAGAAAAAGGTCTCAGACACCCGAGGAACTGAACTTATACTGCAGGAGATTTCCTCTGGGTTTTTCTTCAGGATTCCTAACTGAGCACTTCCTCAGACCTTCGGAACTCGTTTTCTTCAACCCCTCCAACAGTGCGGTGATTTCCTACGACTCAAGAAGTATAAAAAGTCTTAGCGAAGACTACGCTTCCACTTCGTCTTCAGCGCGAACGTCCTCAGGATCGTCTTCAGCTTCAGCTTCAACCGAATGCTTCAGGATCCTACATCCTCAAGATTTCGCGCAACTTCATTCTTCAGGAATCTTCATTCTTCAGGAAGCGCACCGATTTCTCCAATGTTCCTCAACATTTTGAGAGGTCGACATTGGTGGTTAAACACCTCATCAGGGACTGTTCTCCTGTGTATACTCACAAACACATCAGTCCCTTAACCGTTTTGTCATCAAACTCCAAAACCTCAAGGGGAGGGCACTTGATGCACTTATAGCGCTTCTGATAGTTGTGAATATTTGAAACTTCAGCTCTATCTCTAGAATGAAAATCCTTCAGCTGACTGATCATTGTGGAGATCATTGCTTCGATGGAGCTTGATATATACACTTCTTCAAGATCAACAGCTTCAGGCTCTTCAGCAGCACATTTCTCCCAAAGGGCTTCAGTGATGCCCAATTTATCCCATTGTTCGCCTTCCCGAGGGTCAGGGAACTGATGTTTACTATGGCGATCAACTTCAGGCAGAGATATGCCTTTCTGCTTCGGTGGAATAACTTTAGTGGAGGGAGTCATGTCGACAACGGGCTTCTTCTGACTAGCCCTAGCCGCTTTCTCAACTTTCTTTGTCTTGAGGCCTTGCGTTTTGCTTCATGCTCCGCCAGCTGATTAGCTTCAGCGCCAGCTTTCTCTTCATTCTTTTAGGCTTCGGCGAGCTTGCGCTTCGTCTCAGCATTTTCCGCAACCAATCTAGCGGAGTCCAACTTCTTTTTCTTTCTCGAGGCTTCCTCATCTGCTTTCTTATTTTCTGCAGAACTTCTGGCAAGAATGTTGCGCTCAAGTTCCTCTTCGAGGTCTTTATGTCTCAATTCTTCTTCAGTGAGCTTTCGCTTCGCTGAAGGGTTTGGTGGGGCAGACTACTTGGGCTTCATTGGTGCAGAAGCCTTTGCAGATTGTTGCTTGGCAGGGTCATGCCTCTGCTTCGATCGCCTCTCAGTTTGGAGAGCATCAGCCGGTGGCTTGGAGGCCAAGGGCTTAGCAACCACCAAGTTTGATAGGTCTATGGTGGGGCGAGCAGAGGCCTTGTCCTTGGGGTATTGAATCTTAATTCCCTTAGCAGCAGGTTTTTATCCTGGCTTCTTCTTCAATGGAATCTGAAGCCCTTGTTTCTTGGGGGAGCAGGATCTGATTAATCATCTGCTTCAGATTCAGATTCGTTATCAGCAGAATTTGATTCGTCCAACATCGAATCCTCCAGATCAGCTTGTTCTTGTCTAGCTTGCTCTTCATCCTCTGTGGTAGCATGAGGAGGAGAAGAAGCAGATTTCTTCTTCAGTTTCTTCTTCTTCTTCGAGCTAGGCCCAACATCATGGGCTTCAGCTTCAGCCAACTTGGCTGCTTTCTTGGCTTCCTTGAGCCTCTTTTTCTCAGCAGCGATTCTCAATCGCTTTTGCTCATCAGGGTAGTCATCTGGAGTCTTGAGAGTATTAGGGTGAGGGAGTTTTGGTGGAACTGGGTAGTATAAATGACGATTTTCTTCGGTGTACTGACTGCACATGGCCGAAGTATATTGATAGGGTGGACTGAAGGCAAATTGCATAGCACACTTCCAGTCAGGAATGCTTTTGTACTTGTACCAACGGAAAGCCTAGTACCGGCGAATGTTTTGCAAGCGAATCTTGCGCTGATCCTTGGTTTATCCAGGAGGCGTGTCATACCCCAGTTCACGGCGAATGGATTCGGGGATGCCTCTGGCATTGTTAGTTTCCTTTGTTCGGCCACCTTTCTTCTTCGGAGTAGACCGTTCTGCTTCATTGATGTGGTCAAGATTGGGGGACTCATTCCCGAAGCCTAACTCCGCAGACATCCTGTGAAAAGCATAAAGGTAGCGAGGGAAAAGGCAAGTATGGAATGAGCACCAGCAAAAGTTTCGACCCAAAAACAAAAGGTTTTGATAAGAGATTCAGTGTTGAATATGAGAGAGATATCCAATCTGTTCTGAGCTAGACTTAGCAACCTCAAAAGAGTGTCAAACCCTAACACAGAACAGACAACATCTAACCCTAGCTTCTAACCTGAATCGGGATGGGAAGCTTTTGCTAGTGGAAACAAGTTTCCCAACAGAGCAACGATCCAACGGATCAAAGAAACCTAAGAAAACATCCCAAAAACAAACTAAGAGCTCGGATCCAATCTAGAAACAGATGATTAGAAGGAGGCAGAGATTGGATCGAGGCTCGGCGTACCCTAACTTGGTGACGACGAGCAGCTACGACGACGACGAGCGGAGGAGAAGCTCGACGGCGGCGCGAAGTCCACGGCGGCGCTCTTCCGGCAGTGAAGCGGCGAGAGCGGCAACGGGGACCAAGAGCTCGGCGGTGCACTCGGGAGAGATGGGTTCCGGAGAGATGAGAATGAAGTGGAAGGGTGGATTCGCTGGGTAGGGTCCGAAACTTATCACCTCGAAGAAAAATCAAACGAAGCAAAAGGTGATAAGCATAGAGGACTAAATCCAAGCGAAATGAAATAGAATAAACGAAGCAAAATCAAACAACGAAACTAAAAAGGTAGGCAACGAAGTAAATGAATATATACAGGAGTAAAAAGGTTCGGTCTTACAGTACATTGCATGAGTCCAATATATTGAGCTCGCACCTTAACGCACAGAACCTTTTCTCATCCAATGGTTTTGTGAATATGTCAGCTAATTGATCTTCAGTTCTGACATGACTTATAACAATATCTTCACGCTGAACATGATCACGAAGAAAATGATGGCGAATGTCAATATGCTTCGTGCAAGAGTGCTGCACAGGATTGTGAGAAATTTTGATTGCACTCTCATTGTCACATAGAAGGGGAGTTTTTTTTCACATGAATACCATAATCCTTCAGCGTTTGCTTCAGCCAAAGAATCTGAGTACAGCATGATCCAGCAAAAATGTATTCAGCTTCCGCAGTAGATATTGAGACACAGTTTTGCTTCTTTGAATCCCAACACACAAGTGATCTTCCAAGTAAATGAAAAGTCCCTGAAGTTGATTTCCTATCCACACGATCACCAGCCCAGTCTGAATCAGAATAACCAATAAGATCAAACTGAGCTCCCTTGGGATACCACAAGCCCAAGGTTGGTGTGTGAGCAAGATACCGAAGAATTCGCTTTACAACAGTATGATGTGATTCCTTTGGATTGGCCTGAAAACGAGCACAAATACATACTGAAAGCATAATGTCAGGTCTTGATGCACAAAGATATAAAAGAGATCCAATCATAGACCGATATTTCTTCTGATCGAAGGCTTTGCCCTTCTCATATGCATCTAAGAAGCCATTGGTAGGCATAGGCGTCTTAATAGTTTTGCAATCAGTAAGACCAAACTTCTTCAGGCAATCCTTGAGATATTTTTCTTGAGAAATAAAGGTGCCATTCTTCTGTTGACGGATTTGAAGTCCAAGGAAAAACTTCAACTCACCCATCATAGACATCTCATATTTCTTTGACATCATTTTGGCAAATTCTTCGCTGATTTCAGTGTTAGTGCAGCCAAAAATAATATCATCTACATATATTTGACATACAAACAAATCACCATTATAAGATCGAGTGAAAAGTGTTGGGTCAGTTGTTCCTGGTTTGAAGCCTTTCTTCAGAAGGAAACCCTTCAATGTGTCGTACCAACCACGAGGTGCTTGCTTCAACCCATAGAGGGCCTTGTGCAACCTGTACACCATATCGGGTTTCTTTGGGTCTTCAAAACCTGGAGGCTGCATGACATACACTTCTTCCTCGATTTCTCCGTTAAGAAAAGCACTTTTCACATCCATTTGATAAAGTAGAATACCATTGAAATTTGCAAAAGCAAGCATAACACGAATGGATTCGAGACGAGAAACTGGAGCATAAGTTTCGCCGAAATCGATCCCTTTGATTTGGGTGTAGCCTTGTGCTACCAATCGTGCTTTGTTTCTTACCACTATACCATCTTCATCTTGCTTGTTGCGAAAAATCCACTTTGTACCAATGATGTTGTGCTTCGTGGGATAAGGTTTATCAACTAAGGACCAGACTTTGTTTCGCTCGATAGAAGTTGACCAATATGGATCCTTCATGGCTTCATCAAACTTTGAAGGTTCTAGCATGGAGACAAATGAAAAGCTTCCACAGAAGTTAGCCAAACGAGTACGAGAGCGAGTTGTGGGACGACCTGGTTGATGAATTTCTTCAAGGATCGAATCAACATCAACTCTTCTTAGAACTCGTGATAAGGTTGAATCATTTGCTTCAGGCTCAGCATCTGCTTCAGGATCTGCTTCAGCTTCAGGATCTGCTTCACTTTCAGCTTCAGCATTTCCTTTGGGATTAGCATTTCCTTCGTTCCTTTGCTCTTCTTCGTCCTGTTCATCATTAGCTTCAGGATGTTGATCTCCAGCGCCCCGGGCTATGTGTGGGAATATTGGACCATCATCATCCCTATTAGCTTGACGAGCATTGGCTTCAACAGGACGAATCTCTCCAATAGCCATGGACATGATCACTTCATCAAGCGGTGGTTCATCTAGATCATGAGGCAAATGATCTTTTTGAGAGCCATTAGTTTCATCAAACCTTACATTTATAGTTTCCATAACTTTCCCAAAGTGAGAGTTATACACCCTGTAAGTGTGATAATTTGAACCATAACCTAGAAGAAAACCTTCATGTGCCTCAGGGGCAAATTTGGAGCTATGATTCATATCTCTAATAAAGCAAGGAGCACCAAATACCCTAAGGTACGAAACATTTGGTTTGTTACCAGTGATAAGCTCATGTGAAGTTTTCTTCAGAAATTTGTGAAGGTAAACCTTGTTGATGATATGACAAGCTGTGTTAATTGCTTCATCCCAGAACCTAATAGGAGTCTTGTATTCAGCAAGCATAGTTCTGGCCATTTCAATAAAAGTTCTATTCTTCCTTTCAACAACACCATTCTGTTGAGGTGTATAAGCAGCAGAGAACTCATGTGTAAAACCATGATCATCAAGAAAATCTTCAATATGAGTATTTTTGAATTCAGTTACATCATCACTTCGGATATGCTTCAGAGATAATTCATATTCGGTTTGAGCTCTCTTAGCGAATGACTTGAAGATTTCAACAACTTTGCTCTTGTCATCCAAAAAGAAAACCCAAGTATAACGAGAGAAATCATCAACAATAACAAGACCATATTTGTTTCCTCCCAGGCTTGCATAATTTTGAGGACCAAAAAGATCCATATGAAGCAATTCAAGAGGACGAGTAGTAGTCATGATAGTCTTCGCTGAATGATGTTTCTTAGTAATTTTACCAGCTTCACAAGCACTGCAGAGACGATCCTTATCGAATTTTACTTCGCTAAGGCCAATAACATGCTTCTTCTTCACTAAATTATGAAGATTTCTCATCCCTGCATGACCAAGTCTTCGATGCCATAACCAACCAGATGAAGCTTTTTCCATTAAGCATGTGGATACAGCAGGTCCCGAAGAAAAATCAACAATGTATAAATCTCCTTTTCGGTAACCCTCGAAGACAAACGTATAGTCATCCTATGGAAAGACAACACAACGCGAAGCAGAAAATAGAAAAAGCATACCCATATCGCATAACTTAGAAATAGACATAAGATTATATCCAAGGGATTGGACTAGCATAACCTTGTCAATGTGCTTATCTTTCGATATGGCAACCTTACCCAAACCTAAAACTTTACCCTTGTTGTTATCGCCGAAGGTAATGTACTTCTGAGAAGAGTGAGATAGTTTTTCTTCGGTGAATAACTCCTTGTCTCCGGTCATATGATTTGTGCAACCACTATCCATGACCCATTCGGATCCACCGGAGACATAGCCCTGCAGAAGAATTAGTTTTTCTTAACCACCCACAAACGAGCAGGTGACTGAGAAGATGTTGAAGCACTGGTTGAAGCAATATTAAAGCGAATAGGAGTGTATTTTTTTGGTGTACCATCAAGTACACCATGAATGTAAGTCCTCTGCGAATGGTTAGGATAAGAATGAGCATATGCAATCTTAGTATGATTATTATGAGGACGATAAGTATGACGACCAGTGCGATAGTATTGCTTCTGCGGAACATTTGATTCGGGCACCAGTGAATCATTTCTCGTCTCTAGAGAATAGAAATGATTCGGTGGTACCGAAGGCTTTCCCTGCATAGTATGGTTAGCAGGCAGTTTTTCCACAAGTTCTTTTTGCACCCATATCTGCCTCTTATATAAGCCATTCTTAGGAGGAGTACCAACATACTCAGCTGTAACCTTTCCCTATTTGTGTTTGATGAGTTTGTAGTCAGAATCAAGTGATTCGTCTGCAATAGCTTTGTTCATCTTGCAGTCAAAACCTAAAAGGTTAGCAATGTCAACGGGGTTCTCCTTCGCTAGGAACCAAAAAGTCTTAGGATACTACTCAGGTTCCCAATAGGTGCCATCAGGGTTTATCTTTCTTTCGAAACCAACACCCTCATTCATAGGATTCCTGTGAAGGAGAGCCTTCCTCAGGATATCACAGAGATACTGGTGACCTTGCACACTTTTGAACATCCCTGTTTCAAATAAGTTTTTCAACCTGAGGAGTTCCTCGGTAACAGCAGGATTTTCCTCATGAGAGGCATTAGTATCATCAATAACAATAGGAGCTTTGCCTTTGGAATCAGTTTTGCTTCGTTCCAGACAAGTTAAGCAAGGTGAATCACTTTTATGATTTGCTTCAGAACCTTGTTGAGCCATGAGATAGAGATTGCCATTTTCCAACTCTTCATGAGCCTCTTTCAGTCTTTCGAGAGCCATTTTCCTCTGAAGAAATTCATAGGTGAGCTTCTCATAATCAACTGAAAGAAGATCATGCCGAGAGGATAATTCTTCAAAATTTTCCTTCAGAGCTGCATGCTCATTAGTCAAAGTTTGACCTTTCTCTATCTCATCGATCAACAGAGTTTCTGATTTCTTAATGGTTTTTCTTAAGGAATCAAGTTCATCTTGTTGGATTGAAGCAATTTTAGCAAGTTTAGCATAGCTTATTTTCGAATCACTATCATATGAGGAACAATTAGAAGTATCATAGTTAGATTTTGATGAAGATATCTTCGCCTTGGCCATGAAGCAATATGCAGGAGTTTCATCTTCACTACTGTTTTTGGTGAAGAATGAGCTCAAAGCTTTGGTTGAAGCATCTGCTGAAGCGAATGCCAAACCAGCAACACCATCTGATTCGGACCCAGACCCAGATCTTGAGCCTGATTCAGCTTCGGACCCAGAGGCTTCGTCTTCAGAGTTCATCTCCTTTCCCAGATAGGCCTTGGCACGGAGAGAGCTGCTTCGCCGAGATGAGTGAGTCTTCGATGAAGACCCCTCACACCTCTTGTGATACTTCTTCCTCTTGTCATCATCAGAATCTTTCTTCTTATCTCTTCTCGAACTGTAGTCATGTCTCTTGGACTCATAGCTTCTGGAAGATCTGTGGGACTTGGTTGAGGAGTCTCTGAGCAAAGGCTTTGATTTGTTCTCATCTTCCCACAGAGGGCAATCAGCAATGTAGTGACCTGGTTTCTTGCACTTGGAGCAGAAGTTGTCCTTTGATGGAGAGCTTCTTGAGGATGAGCGATGAGATGAGTGATTTGAGCTCCTTGAAGAATAACTCTTTTTTGGTGAAGAAAAACCTTTTCTTTGGAAGCGGTTGAAGCGTCTCATGATCAATGCTAAATCTTTTCCAATGCTTGCAGGATCATCTGATTCGACACCTGAAGCAGAACTGATTTCGGGTGAAGAATGACGTGAAGCTTTTGCTTTCAAAGCATGTGTTTTTCTTCGCGAGCCATTTATGTCACGTTTCTCATCTTCTTCCATTTCAAAAGTATTGAGTCTCTCAAGAATATCAGCGGCAACAAGACGTGTGAAATCAGTCCTTTCCTTGATCATCAACACAATGTGATCAAACGAATCATCCAATGAGCGAAGCAAATTTCTTACAACGGAGTGAGGAGTAATGTCATCAGCACCGAGGGAAATCAACTCATTAGCAAGAGCTGTGAGTCTGCTGTAAATGGAGCTGACATTTTCACCCTCGTTTCTCTTGAAGCGATAGAATTTGCTTCGGAGTGTGTCAATTCTGGCATCCTTCTGGGTAGAAACACCTTCACCAATCTTTTCAAGATAGTCCCAGACACCTTTGGCAGAAGGAATATTCTTCACTTCATGATACTTTTCTGGTGTCAAATGATTGGTAATGAAAACCCAAACTTCAGAATCAAGATCAATCCGTTTTTATTCTTCAGGAGTGATGGCCTTCTCAGCGGCAACAGTGACTCCATACAAGACAACTTGCCAGGCAGTCGAGTTGATAGCCATGATATTTCTCTTCATTTTGTCCTTCCAGTACGGGTAGTCCTTCCCATTGAAAACAGGAATAGGTTCGCCGGAGCGAATAGCTGCGAAAGACATACTTGAAGACACTCCAGGAGGTTAATCCAAAACAGACAGAGTTTAGGGAGTGACTAGCTCTGGTACCAATTGAAAGTCCAAGTATGTGATCAGAGGGGGAAGGGGTGAATGATCACTTCAAAATTTTCTACTGAAACTATTGAAGTGAAGCATAAGTAGGGCGGAACAGCGAAGTAAAACTGGAAGCGAAACTAAATGCAGTGAATCAAAACACATTGAAACATAACGGCGAAGCAAATGCAATACTGAAGGTAAATGCTTGAAGTAAAACGAACTGGGACTCGGCGATGTTTGTTCGACCAGTTCACGCTCTGCAAAGCGCTACGTCTGGTTGGAGGGACTGGTGATTGAACACCTGTAGAAAATCTCTCTCCGTTCGTTGCTCCACTGCACCAAACTCCTTGAGCTTGTTCAGTTCTTCACTCGTGGTTGATTATTGAGGAAATCACAGAAACCTTTGAAAAACTGGAGTTCAAGGCGACAATTACTCTTCGCTCTCTGAAGAACAACACTCTAACCGTCTATGAGAATTGCAGTTCTCCAAGATAAAAAGGCTAGTAAGCTTTCACCTAAGTCATCTCGAATCTACTCAGATGAATGGTACTTAGGCTTCAGTATTCTTGATTTTGGTTTTGCTTCGGTGAAGTCTTTGGGGTGCTCTCTTCAATCTCTCTTAGGAATATTCTCAGAGAAGCCACCCGCAAATGAAGGAGGGGGTGGCGTATTTATAGTTGGCGATCCCGAGGTGCGGAATGACCAAACTAACCCGAGGTGACAGCTTGATACATGTCCACAACGGTCAGATATGTTATCACTGCGCAACTTTACTTGCGGAACAAGTAAAGCTGACTCACGGATTTAGTTCTGCTTCAGAAGCCAAAGAACGAAGTCTTTTCTACTGAAACTTAACTCAGTGCACATGAGATTTCTTCGCTCAGGCTTCTCACTTGCTGTGGATTTGATCTGAGCATTTTCACAATGACTTCGGTGTCCACAAACTAAATACCCCTCTTGATAGTACGGTTTGTCCTATGACTCAAAGAACCGAAAAAGAACTACACAAAAACATCTAAGTCTTGCGCCGTCTTCTTCATTTCCTTCAATGAGTTGAGCTTCAGGACACCTTCATTTTTGGGGGTCATCCTCCGTGATTGAGCTTCGCTCAGGGGGTAATGCTTCGATAACTTGAAGACCTTCCCTGAAGCTTTATCACCTAGCTTGTCCTTCAGGAACCTATACAACTGTTTACACTAGAAAACATTGTTAGTTCCTCTACTGTCTTGTCCAACAATATCCAAAACACACGGGGGCAAAACTTATGTGCTGTCCTCTCACTGGCCAATAAAAACCTGATTGAAGAACCTTATGTGTTGTCCTGTCACTGGCATGATGTCCTCCATATGGACTATCGTGACATTATCTGAGAATGTCCTTCTGCAAGTGTTCCAGTATGCATCTCCTCACGATCCCATTTGTGTTGGGATACGGGGCAGAAAACACAAATTTTTCACACCTACGGTACCCGAACCCAAGATCTATGCTATGGCGATGTAAAGTAACAGAGGGAATCGGTGTTCATACCTTTGAAGACCGAAAGCGGGAAACGTTCTTACGAACGTGGTTGGCGTAGACTCAGAACTACGACCTCCCTGTCGTGTAGAAGACCACCACCAGCGAGGATGACTCCCGGTAGACCTCCAGCGATGAAGCAGCACCACAGGTGTAGTGCCTCGAAGAGATTATACACGTACAACACAATCGATGTTCCTCCCGGGCTCCGAACAAGACGAGCAGCGGAAAGAAGATGGCTACGGATCCCGACTCCGGCAGAGCGATGGCCTGCCTTATGGTGGAGAACTCCAATCCTGGTGCAAACTCCAAACAAGGGGAGTCCACTTCCGGAAATGGAGAAGGAAGAAGAAGGAGATCAACTGTTGTATCGAAAAAGGGGGGTCTACCCCTCTATCTAAAGGCCAAGGGGGGGGGGTGTGATCCCTCTTCCCTCCCCCATGTGGGACTAAACCCCCAAGGGGGGAGGGGTGCGCCGGCCAAGGGGGGGTTGGGCCCCACCCCTTGGCGCCAAGCCCAAGGGGGGGAACCCCCTCCTCCCCTAATGGGCCTCTAAGGCCCATATAGCCATTTTTCCATTATTTTAATTATTTAATAAGTTTTAAATATTTAATTCAGATAATTAAATAATAAAAACATTATTAAAACAATTAAACTTTATTTTGAACTATTCAAAATGTCCGGAAACCATTCCGTCCTCCTCCGGAACTATTCCGGTGATTTCTCCTATTTCACCGATTGATCCCGTAACTGTCCTATGCATCGATTGCCCTTAAGTGTAACACCCTAACGGTCCGGGAAACAGCAGACATGGTCGAGACTCTTCTCATTGACCAATGACTAGTCAGTTGGACCTGGTTACAATCCTTGACAGCCCCTGCGCTTCCATCGAATGAGCTTCGATCGCTTTTGGAAACCGTTAACGATACGACGTAATCCCTTTGTTCTGCGGTACCTTGTTTGTTCGAGGTTTGATCGTTGGTATCCCACATACCGTGTTCACATCTCGTTCATGACAAACAACTTCTCTCGTCCATGATCATTGCATCTCTTTGTGACCTAGTCACGTCCTTGCAAGGGTTGATGCAATATCACCGAGTGGGCCCAGAGTACCTGTCCTGTCATAAGGACTGACAAATCCCGCTTTGATCTATTAACATACTCATCAACCATCTATTTCGGAATACCCAAAGTGCACCATTATAGCCAGCATATTTCAGTCAGGCGGTGGGATACAAATCAAAGTCTCCTCATAGATCGTGATTACGTATGATCATTATGGTCTAAGGACTAAGGCATACGTTACAAAGTCATAGCAACGCTGAACTATGTGACTCGATCACATTGCATTACTTTAGGTGGGTGTCTGTCCATCACATCATTCCCCTAATGATATGACCTCATTGTCAATGGACTTAAGTGTCGCCATGATCAGGAAAGCTTGATCAATCAATTGCCCAATGAGATAGTTTACCCGAGTTAAACTACGGACCATGTTTTATACTACACCTGTATTAGTATTTCCAAGTAATACAGTTATAGCACAGTATAAAACGTATTATGAACAAAACGGATATGTGACAAATATCTTTATTAATTTGTCTCTAGGGCACATATCCAACAGTCTCCCACTTGCACTAGAGTACAAATTACACTAGTTTACATCAGGTATGTATCTAACACCAATGGTCTCTCGGTGTTCTTCAAACTTGCCCTGTGGAAGAGGTTTAGTCATCGGGTCTGCTGCGTTCAGATCCGTATGTATCTTGTGAATCCTAGTGTGTCCATCCCTGACGTAGTCTCGCGTCACATGGAACTTTCGGAGGATGTGCTTGGCTGTAGAGTGAGTTCTTGGCTCCTTCGCGTTAGCAATGGCACCCGTGTTGTCGCAGAAGATTCCCACGGGGTCAGTGCAACTGGGAAAGACATCAAGCTCGATCACGAACTTCTTCAGCCATAGCGCCTCGTTTGACGCTTCGCAAGCGGCAATATACTCCGACTCCATTGAAGATTGAGCGACGACTGACTATTTTCCGCTCCTCCAGCTAATCGCGCCACCGTTCAACATGAAAACATATCCCGTCTGGGATTTCGAGTCATCTAGGTCTGAGCCGAGGCTTGCGTCAACGTAACCCTTTACGTTGAGCTCCTCATCAACTCCTCCATAAACGAGAAAGAGATCCTTGGTTCTTCTCAAGTACTTAAGGATGTTCTTTACTGCTGTCCAATGGGCCATTCCCGGATTACTCTGGTAACGATTAGTCATACTAATGGCCAGCGCTAAATCCGGTCTGGTACATAACATAACATACATGAGAGAACCTATGGCTGAGGCATAGGGCTTTGAGGACATCTCCTCTTTCTCTTCAGCTGTGGTCGGGCATTGAGTCACGCTTAGTTTGACACCTTTTATGACTGGCAAGAGACCTCTCTTGGAGTCATCCATTTTGAACCTTTTCCAAATCTTGTCAATATAAGTGTTCTGACTCAAGGCCAACCTCCGATTAGGTCTATCTCTATAGATCTTAATCCCCAGTATGTACGCAGCTTCACCTAGGTCCTTCATGGAAAATTGTCCATTCAGATATTCCTTCACTTCCTCTAAGAATTTCTTATCGTTCCCTATTAGTAATATGTCATCCACATATAACACAAGGAATGCTACAGAGCTCCCACTCAGTTTCGTTTAGACGCAGAACTCTTCGACGTTTTGGACAAATCCAAAAGCTTTAATGACCTCATCAAATCGAAGATTCCAGCTCCGAGATGCTTGCTTCAACCCATATATGGACCGTTGAAGCTTGCAAACCATACCAGCATTCCTTGGATCGAAAAGCCCCTCTGGTTGCCTCATATACAACTCTTCCTCAATGTTGCCATTTAGGAATGCAGTTTTCACATCCATCTGCCATATCTCGTAATCATGATATGCAGCTATTGCTAGTAGGATCCGAATAGACTTTATCATCGCTACAGGAGAGAATGTCTCCTCGTAGTCAACTCCTTGAATTTGTCGGAAACCCTTCGCGACAAGTCGAGCTTTGTAGACAGATACGTTTCCGTCTGCGTCAGTCTTTTTCTTGAAAATCCATTTATTCTCGACGGCCTTGCGGTCCTCGGGAATATCCACCAAAGTCCATACTTTGTTGGTGTACATGGAGTCTATTTCGGATTTCATGGCTTCAAGCCATTTCTCGGACTCGGGTCCGTCCATTGCTTCTTTGTAACTCGTAGGTTCATCCGACTCAACAGCCGAGATTGCATTCACAAGCTGTCCGTAAAACTCAGTAGGTTGATGGACTCTTGATGACCTACGGGGCATAAAAGGTTCCTCTTCATTCTCATCATGATCATCATGAATGTCATGATCGTTATGAATGTCGTTCTGGCCATTCTCTTCAACTCCCACTGTGGAAGATAGTTCCAGAACAAATTCCGTAGCCATTTCATCCAATTGGAGTGATTGGTCAGTTACTTCATCGAGGTCTATTTTCCTCCCACTCAACTCTTTCGCGAGAAACTCCTTCTCAAGAAAGTGTCCCGTCTTGGCAACAAACGTTTTGCTGTCAGACTTGTTGTAGAAGGTGTACCCACAAGTTTCCTTGGGATAGCCCACAAAGATGCACTTATCCGCCTTGGATTCAAGTTTGTCAGGCTGTAGTTTCCTAACATAAGCCTCACAACCCCAAATCTTTAGGTGAGACAACTTAGGTTTAGTGCCATGCCATTCTTCAAATGGTGTTGTCTTTACGGATTTGGATGGTGCCCTATTAAGAATATGAATGGCGGTTTCTAATGCATACCCCCAGAATGACACAGGCAAATCAGTATGAGACATCATCGATCGCACGCTATCCAATAGGGTTCGATTACGTCGCTCAGCTACACCGTTTCTCTGAGGTGTGCCTGCCGGCGTAAGCTGTGGTATTATGCCACAAGACTTCAGATGATTGCCAAACTCGTGACTCAAATACTCGCCACCTCGATCCGATCGAAGGTGCTTGATTTTCCTTCCGAGTTGATTTTCGACCTCATTCTGAAATTCCTTGAACTTTTCAAAGGTTTCAGACTTGTGCTTCATCAAGTAAATATACCCATATCTACTCAAGTCATCAGTAAAGGTCACGAAGTAACGAAGATCATTGCGAGTGGGGACGTTCATGGGTCCACATACATCCGTATGTATGATCCCCAATAAGACATCCGTACGCTCCATCACACCATTGAATGGAGTCCTTGTCATTTTGCCCATGAGGCATTGCTCACATGTATCAAGGGATCCAAAATCCAATGACTTAAGAAGTCCATCCTTATGGAGCTTCTCCATGCATTTTATACCAATATGACCAAGTCGGCAATGCCACATCATCATGTGATCTTCATTATTCTTCAATCTTTTGGCCTCAATATTGTTAACGTGACACACGTCACCATCGAGATTAAGTACGAATAAACCATGCAACTCCGGTGCGTGAACATAAAACATATCATCCTTATAAATCGAACAACCAATTGTATCGGACTTAAAAGAATAGTGGTCTCGCTTCAAGCAAGAACCACTCATGATGTTCACACTCAACGCGGGTACATAGTAACATTTATTCAGAACTAAAACCAATCCCGAAGGGAGACTAAGATGCTTCGTGCCGACCGCCAAGACTTCAATCCGGCAGCCATTCCCCACGCGCATCGTCACTTCATCTTTGACCAAGCGTCTCCTATTCCTTAGTCCCTGAATGGAATTAGAAATATGAGCGACATACCCTCTATCAAATATCCAGGATGTGTTCCCAGCGCTTGTCAAGAGAAGATCAACAATATGTATATCAAATATACCTTTGTCTCTCTTGGCGACCTTGCCAGCCCTCTTGTCCTTTAGGTAATTGGGACAATTGCGCTTCCAGTGACCTTCACCCTTGCAGTAGAAGCACTCCACTCCGAGTTTCGGCTTGGGTGCCTTGGGAGGAGCGGCAACTGACTTGCCATCCCTCTTAGGGACACCTCTCCTGGACTTCTCCCGTCTGCTTGACTTCTTGAAGTTAGTGGTCTTGTTGACCATGTAGACGGCGTGCTCCTTCTTGATCTCAACCTCAGCGCTCTTTAGCATGGCGAACAACTCAGAAGGGGTTTTGGTCATCCCCTGCATGTTGTAGTTCAGCACAAAGCCTTTGTAGCTAGGGGGAAGCGACTGCAACACCCTATCAACCGCAAGTTCATCTGGAATCTGACATTCCAGAGCATTCAAGCGCTGAACGTAGCCAGACATTTTGACCACGTGCTCACTCACGCTGCCGTTCTCATCCATCTTTGCTGAGAAGAAGGCTTGAGAAGCCTCGTACCGTTCAGCCCTGGCTTGAGGTGCGAAGACCGCCTTGAGGTCGGTGATAATCTCATATGCACCCATCCTCTCAAAGCGTTTCTGCAGTTCAGCCTCCATGGAGTAGAGCATGCCACTCTGGACAAGGTTGTAATCATCAGTCCTGGAGAGATAGACATTCTTCTCGTCCTGACTGGCATCATCTGCTGGTGCGTCACCTAACGCGTCCTCTAGTACGTATGCCATTTTGAGGGGACGAGGAGAATCCTCAGGGTGCGGAACCAGTTGGTGAAGTTTGTCCCATCTGTTTTTAGCTTATCTTTCTATAGGAATGATCCTAAGTTGAACGAGGGGCGAGGTGCTGCCATCTACAAGGTTGGATTCACAATGATACAATTTAGACTTTTGTTCATAATGTGGAGTTTCAATTTACTCTTAAAAATTCTAGAAAGCCCCCACTTAGATAAACACCTCTCAATTTAACTAAGTGATTACACAATCCCAGCCCCCATACCTCCCCCGATATGTACGGCCCAGTATGCGAACCAAGTAGGCCTCTAAGCCAATCACATCAGGCATGTGACTCGTGCTCGACCTTTCGGTCTTCTGTGTTCCAGGCCCGCATCTACATACGTCAAGCCTGCCAATCGAACCTTGATGTTAGCTGTTCAGGCAAGGCCATATCTGCATATGCCAGGCTTGCCGAACCCAACCTCATGCGAGCTCCGTTGAATATGTAGGACAACTCCGGTATGTACGGAGCGTCAGGCCATATGGGAGAACATTCCAGGTGGTGCCCATCAAAAGGGAGAACACAATGTTGGTATTGTGAGAGATGGTCCTGTTTCGTGCTACTGTCGATATATCTAGCATACTAGCATAAAACAGGAAGTAAAACTTTAAATCATACAACCTATGATCCCCCTTCATGCAAAGCAAAGTTAAAACGTCTTTCTACTTTAGCTTGTGCAAGTTTTACGTGGCTGCTAGGGGTTTCGAGAGAGAGAACCGATTTCTATCCTGCGAAAAACATGCCACAACACCGTCTCTTATCCGTCTCTATTACACCCCTGTCGGGGCCCTCAGTTGCAAACATCTTCGCATCGCTAATGCAGAGAGACAGACACCCCCCCAGCCACTTTATATGGTACAAGCCATATGTCAAGCATGGAACCAGTCTCGCATAAACGCGTAATGTCGGTCGGGGGCCGCTTCATCAAACATTGCCGCAATGCTCAATGAGTACACGTGGGAGGGTAACGAATGAAGATTCGATGCCCACATCCTAGATGTGTTCTATCCGTACAATACATCTACGCATAGCTAGCTCTGATACCACTGTTGGGATAAGGGACAGAAAACACAAATTTTTCTCACCTACGGTACCCGAACCCAAGATCTATGCTATGGCGATGTAAAGTAACGGAGGGAATCGGTGTTCATACCTTTGAAGACCGAAAGCGGGAAACGTTCTTACGAACGTGGTTGGCGTAGACTCAGAACTACGACCTCCCTGTCGTGTAGAAGACCACCACCGGCGAGGATGACTCCCGGTAGACCTCCAGCGATGAAGCAGCACCACAGGTGTAGTGCCTCGAAGAGATTATACACGTACGACACAATCGATGTTCCTCCCGGGCTCCGAACCAGACGAGCAGCGGAAAGAAGACGGCTACGGATCCCGACTCCGGCAGAGCGACGGCCTGCCTTATGGTGGAGAACTCCAATCCTGGTGCAGACTCCAAACAAGGGGAGTCCACTTCCGGAAATGGAGAAGGAAGAAGAAGGAGATCAATTGTTGTATCGAAAAAGGGGGGTCTACCCCTCTATATAAAGGCCAAGGGGGGGTGTGATCCCTCTTCCCTCCCCCATGTGGGACTAAACCCCCAAGGGGGGAGGGGTGCGCCGGCCAAGGGGGGGTTGGGCCCCACCCCTTGGCGCCAAGCCCAAGGGGGGGAACCCCCTCCTCCCCTAATGGGCCTCTAAGGCCCATAAAGCCATTTTTCCATTATTTTAATTATTTAATAAGTTTTAAATATTTAATTCAGATAATTAAATAATAAAAACATTATTAAAACAATTAAACTTTATTTTGAACTATTCAAAATGTCCGGAAACCATTCCGTCCTCCTCCGGAACTATTCCGGTGATTTCTCCTATTTCACCGATTGATCCCGTAACTGTCCTATGCATCGATTTCCCTTAAGTGTAACACCCTAACGGTCCGGGAAACAGCAGACATGGTCGAGACTCTTCTCATTGACCAATGACTAGTCAGTTGGACCTGGTTACAATCCTTGACAGCCCCTGCGCTTCCATCGAATGAGCTTCGATCGCTTTTGGAAACTGTTAACGATACGACGTAATCCCTTTGTTCTGCGGTACCTTGTTTGTTCAAGGTTTGATCGTCGGTATCCCACATACCGTTTTCACATCTCGTTCATGACAAACAACTTCTCTCGTCCATGATCATTGCATCTCTTTGTGACCTAGTCACGTCCTTGCAAGGGTTGATGCAATATCACCGAGTGGGCCCAGAGTACCTGTCCTGTCATAAGGACTGACAAATCCCGCTTTGATCTATTAACATACTCATCAACCATCTATTTCGGAATACCCAAAGTGCACCGTTATAGCCAGCATATTTCAGTCAGGCGGTGGGATACAAATCAAAGTCTCCTCATAGATCGTGATTACGTATGATCATTACGGTCTAAGGACTAAGGCATACGTTACAAAGTCATAGCAACGCTGAACTATGTGACTCGATCACATTGCATTACTTTAGGTGGGTGTCTGTCCATCACATCATTCCCCTAATGATATGACCTCATTGTCAATGGACTTAAGTGTCGCCATGATCAGGAAAGCTTGATCAATCAATTGCCCAATGAGATAGTTTACCCGAGTTAAACTACGGACCATGTTTTATACTACACCTGTATTAGTATTTCCAAGTAATACATTTATAGCACAGTATAAAACGTATTATGAACAAAACGGATATGTGACAAATATCTTTATTAATTTGTCTCTAGGGCACATATCTAATAATCTGGACCTTCTTTGAAAAGATGTGGGTCATCCCAAAAGTAATGCCTCAAATCGTGGAAGAACTTCTTCCTTTGCTGAAATGTTAAACCTGGAGGCAAAAACTTTGCAACGATAAAGTTAGCATAATCTGTAAACCAAGAATTAGAGAGAGTGTAAGGCCCGATATGCGGTACTGTTCCAGATCTAGATATTTCCATCCAGACCCGGGGACGAAGCACATATCGGTCCCACCGCGACATATGACAATGCCATATGCCCCGGATTTCAAACATGATATCACAACATTACAGCTACATGGATACAACATCTCATAAAATCGACATACAACTGCCTTAATACAATACAATAGCGGAAGATACATGTCTGAGTACAGACTACAATCAAATGCCTACTGGCAAAGAGAAAAACATCGATCCCCATAACCACACGGGTCCAGGCCCTCCGCCGGGATCCGCCTAACTAGTCGTCGTCAATTCCCCACGTGAAACGTCGATCACCATACCTGTTGTCGATCAAGAACCCTGAAAAGAGTTTGGGGGTAGTATCATGAGTACAGAAGTAATCAGCATCCAACTGTAGTGGTCAACTGACCCAGCAAGGACTTCATCACTCGTCATTCTAGGGAAACTAGTAGTTTACGGTAAGGATGGGGTAAGTGGTGAGGTTGCTGCCGCACTGGCATTTATGAAGTGGCCAACGATCTAGAGAGTAAGATAAGAAGCCAATCATTCTATGAGGAATCACCTCCAACAAGTCTTACTATCAACTACTTACGCAAACATAACACCAATCCTATCCTTGTCCTCCTCTTCACATCCCGACGAAGAAGAAGCAGTCAAGGCACACACACGTTGATCAAGTTATATTAAGAACAAGGAGTAGGTCTTAAGTCGTCCATAACCGTGGACACGGCTTCTCGAAAAGATTTAACCCTGCAGGGGTGTACCAACTGCCCATTACAAGGCCCCGCACGCATGCCCATCTCTCTCAGTTGCTACCCATCATAGGAAACCATTTTATGATTTAGTTCCGAGAGATCCTAAACGACATGTCCCTCTAACTAACAACGCACAAATTCGGGTGGCCCCCGGGGAGTCGACACCCAATCCAAGAGCCGGCCGCGCTCTCGGATCGGACTCTTCCGTATGGCCAAGTTCGAGGTTAGCCTCACCTAAACAGTAGGGGACTTCCCTAGCTCACTAGTGTGGACCATCAAAGAAACCATGTCAACGCTGGCCCGGGTTGTTTTAAAACTACGAGGGGATCCACCCAGCACACACACGGGGTTTCAAATGGTAAATTAGCTCGGGCCACCACTAGAAATGTTTGAAGCTAGGTAGGTAAGAAAAGGGGACCCCATAGTATCCCACATGCGGTTAGGCACGCTCGTCAAGAGACACAATACCTGGAACTCGGGTCCTAGGTGACTCGAATGGAACAAAGCGTCGGGGCGGTAGCCTAGACCTTCCATCCTTCGTCGAATATAATCAATAATATAATAATCATATCATCCACAACAATATAATAATGTGATAGCCCAAAACCAAGGAATAACAGGAGGTAATAGTCGTAGCATCCTTAGCATGCATACTAAGCAGGGGCTGAGCAACGAGCAATAGTAACATAGCAGTACATGGTTTGCTGGGAGGGGACATGGCTGTATCGGTTTGAAAGAGGCTGTAAGCATGTGGTAGGATCAAACATCGAACCTATCCTATACTAGCATGCAAACCGCTGGTTGAAATAGAATGGATCATATGTAATGTATAGTCCTTGCCTGTTGATAAGTCGGGTTCCGAAGGTGTAGTTGATCGCAAGCTCGCATCGTCTTCGAAAGGTACTCGCAGAAGCACATAAGACGGTAAACACTGGAAAGCAATCAATGATCAAGCATCTATTACTATGAGGCAAACACGAGCAAGCATCAACAAGAAGCAACATGGGACATCGCACCTACCGTCGAGAGCGGTTACTAACAATTTAAGTAAAGTACTCGTTACACACGATGATACCGCACATTTAGAATCGGTTCAAGTTGTTTAGCTACACAAGGTGCGCAAAAGGTTGTTAACCTGGCATATCACTCAAGCATGGAATAACACACAAACATGGCAAGAGATGAAGCATAAGATAAACTATTTATTCTAGTCAATTTAAATGAGGCACAACCTAAACATGGCATATCACTAAGTGCCCCACGACAATTAAAACATTTGGTACTGTTCTACCCTAAACCATATTTTAGGTTGGTTAACAACAGAAAACAATAGCATAAAC
Source organism: Bromus sterilis (assembly GCA_950022295.1). Classification (NCBI taxonomy): domain Eukaryota; kingdom Viridiplantae; phylum Streptophyta; class Magnoliopsida; order Poales; family Poaceae; genus Bromus; species Bromus sterilis. The sequence goes on along the minus strand of OX465596.1, from coordinate 108,110,721 downwards.
ACAAAGTACACGAAAAACTAATCAAGTTACATATAAATAACACTACAAACGGAGTTACGGTTAAAAAGATACAAGCAATACAAGTTTGGAACACAATCTGCCAACATCTGGAAGCACACTTTAGAGCAATGCATAAATATGATAATGTATGCAAAAATGGTCACAAATGATATGCAACTAAAGTAGACATGGCAGGGAAGGCATGGCAAAAATAATCATGCAAAAAGGCATCATGAACAACTAATTATAGCCCAAGCCAAATGCAATAAAACATTACTGGTCAAGGACTTAGTGAAAATACGAGAAACATGGCAGAAACTGTTATTTTTATGCTGTATAAACAGGGGTAATGCTATATGAAAATGTGCAGCAACATCACATAGCAATATATGAGCATGAATTAGACATGATGGTGATCAGGTACAAACAAGAATCGTGGTCATAGGCATAACAGATCAAAAGATATTAAGCTAACAACATGGCATCGGAAAGTTACAGGCTTAGAGAAAAACAGAGGTGGCTGTCAAAAACAGTGGCATAGCAACTTTGGAGCTAATCATATCTATGACCAGAAATGCGAACATGACAATACAATACATATAATGGAAGTAGACATGATGCTTAACAGTATGAAAAAAGAATCAATGCAATAGGCCTCATGGATGTGTCACCATCATCAACCAAAGTTGCAACAGCAGCACACTAACAGGAAGTAATAGCAACTAACAGCCTGATGCCCACTTCAACACAGATTATCAACATCAAGATGGCCTCAAATAAAAAATCTCACAAAAGGTGAACTGAAGTACACACAATTCTAAACAATTTTCCTTTTGGGCGCATCGTGATCCGGGCTACGGTTTACTCGTAAACTACGTTGCAAAACGGTACCAGCAACACAATTATCTCAAACTTAGAAAAAAATTGAGCAGCAGGGAAAAAAGAAAAAAAAGATAAGGCCTCACTTGGGCCGGCCCAAGGCGAAGGGGTGGGCGACGGATTGAGCAGAGCGCTCGCGGGCGGAGGCTAGCGCGCAGGCCGGCTGCGAAGATGGGACGCGGCCCACAGCGGCGACGGTTGGTGGTGCCCCGTCCCGATCCAGATCGGGCGGCGGCTCGTGCCGTCGGCTGCCGGCGCTCCGGTGGACGCTTCGGCGAGGAAGGAGGGCACGGCGGTGAGGGGAGGTGACGGCAGCGGATCCGGCAGGCGCTGATCGAGGGGCGGCGCGGTGGTTGGTCGAGGGCCGGCGGCGACCACGGGCTTGCACGGCGGCGGATCTCGCAGAGGCCGAGGCGGCGGAGCAGCTTCCGCAGCCATCGCGCCGGGCGCGGTCCTGGACAGAGGGAAGGGGAGAGGTGAGGTGAGGGAAGAGGTGAGGCGAGGGAGGTGGTGGCTCACCGGAGCAGGGAGCGCTGCGGCGCGGTGCTCGCCGGCCCGTACGCAGCGACGGGCGACGGCTCCATGGGACGGGGGCGGCGCAGCCCGGTTCGGCCCGACGGCGGCTGGATCGGGCCCGCTAGGCCCAAACGACTGGAGGTTGGGGAGTCCACGGTGAGTGCGATGTGGCAAGATCTAGGCCATCAGATCTCAGATCTGATGGTCCAGATTTGAGGGGAGCTAGGGTTTCGAGGTGGAGGGGCTTTTGGGAAAATTTGGAGGCAGATCTGAGGGGGTGGCTGCAATTTTTGGCTAGGGAAACCCTAGAATGGGGTGGGAGTGTGGTGGTCTTTATATAGCCCAGGTGACTGGCAGTTTGCAAAAACATCCCCGGTTTTTCTCTCGCGCGCGCGGTGCTTATGGTTCTGACCGCTGGGGGTCCGCATGACCTCCGATTCGGGTAAAACTTCGAACTACACGATCAGCGCGTCGAGCCAGTGGCGTTCACCTCGCGCTGGAACCGTTCCGAGAGCACTTTCCGGCGTGCTATAAAAATATCTCGTTTACTTATTAAACGGGTTTTTTTGTTCCGTTTGCTGCAGCTGGTCTCGTGCGGTTTTCGCGACGGTGATTGGGTGAAACCCGGTGTCGCAAAAGTCGAGTGTCAGGATGGAAAGGGTCGGTCTCAGTCTGGTACGACATAAGAGGGGGGAAAATAATCGCCGATCGATAAATCGGGGATGCAAACACCGCAAAAAAATCAGACAAACAAACAATTCACGCAGAAAACAACTTTTTGTAATTTTTGTGAAATCTGGGCTGTTACAATACAACACCACCAACAAGGGATCTCGTCCCGAGATCCAAGACGATCCGAGGGAGAGGGGAAGGGGGAAAGAAGAGAGTCGACAATCTTCAACACCACCAACAAGGGACTCTGCTCCATGTCGACGTCGAACTTCCATCGAGAATCTTTCCGCAGAGAGATGACATCGTCGAAAATACAAAACCGTCGGTGTCAAGAGGAGGAACGACAACGATAACTGGATCAAAGGATAGTGTTTTTGACACAAGTCGTGAAAACACCGGAAAATGGATGGATGGCAATGGGCGACCAAGATGTACACTAGACTTGGAAGTCTAAAGGTACTACCGGATATCCCAAACCTGAGATCGGAATCGAGACAATACTTCCCAAGCAAAGCATTGTAACGATTTCGATACTCCACACACTCGAGATCCTAGAGTTTGAAAGGGGATAAGGCGAGAATAAAACACTTACGACACTTGTCCTGACCAGAGCAAAGGTAAGGAGTAAAAAGATCCTACTCTCCGATAACTAATTTAGTAACTACAAAATAGTTTTTGTCTAGACTCGACTTTGGCCAGGAAATGGATCCAACGGTCGGTAAGGCTCTGATACCAAGTTGTAAGGCACGATATGCGGTACTTATCCAGATCTAGATATTTCCATCCAGACCCAGGGACGAAGCACATATCGGTCCCACCGCGACATATGACAATGCCATTTGCCCCGGATTTCCTGTTGGAAATATGCCCTAGAGGCAATAATAAAATGTTATTATATATATTTCCACGTTCGTAATTAATGTTTATATTTCTGTGCGATAATTGCAATGACCCTGACTATGAGATTCAGAAGAAAACTCATTTGCATGTGTGGAAATGTAAACACCAAGAGTTCCTGGTTTAGCCTCTAAGACCAGCTCATGTGCTAACTGATGATTATGTTTTCTTAATCATGGACATTGTTCTTGTAACAAGGATGTCAGTAGCAATGCGAACATATTGTTAGCAGAACAATGATGTTGAACCGACCCCAGTATTGAATGATATACTTAGAGATCACATCGTAACTACGTTATAAGTCATATCATGAAATGTTATCATATACGTAATTCCTTAGACCATGAGAGTATCGAGTTGCTTCACACAGGAAGACATGCTTTGGTTCTTAGATGAATCCTCCCGTAAATGGGAAGTAGTAAAATAAGTTCTAGGTATGTCAGATGGTGTGGCTATTGACTGTGATAGTTCATGAATGGGATTTGCTCCTTCACGATGAAGAGATATTGACTTTGGGCCCACTCGGTATGACGGTATCCATTCTAGTCTGGCCAGACGCATTGTGATTTAATCACGGGGATACCGGAATACAATAACGAGAAATAGAGACAAACGAGCAAAGAGGATAACGGGTGGCGTGTGTTCAAAAAGTTGTTATACATGGGTGCCAAACATCTCTCCTCTAACTTTGTCATATATCACGAAGCAAAGGGAATGGTACATGAATAAACATAATGGTTCACTCGAAGTTTCTTCGTGTATGTGCGGGAGTCAACATGGCTGTCCATGGCTCCACTGTTGATTATTGGCTATTGACAAAAGGCTGTTGACCTATGTCCGGAAGATGTTCCGAGTCATGTCCGCATTATACCGAACCTATTGGGTCACACACTTAACGAGCAGTAGTCTGTTAGAATACTAGTATGGTAGAAGGTTTAGTGGAAGCAAAGCAGAATAGTTCATACGGGTACCGGAAGTAGTTTCGGAGATTTATGGAATTGTTCATAAGGGCACCAGAAGTAGTTCTGGGTATTTAAGGATATGTCCGGATCACTCTGGAGTAGTCCCAGGTGGTTCCGAAACATATGAGAATGGTACTAGGGAAGTCCTGGATCAACCGGAATAGTTTTTGGATAATCGCTGGGCGTCCCGACAACCTTCGCGGTCATCGGGTGGCTTAAACTATAACTCGGATGGTCTTGGAAACTATCCGAATGGCTCCGGAACGTCCGAGAACGGTCCCGGAAGGTCCTGGAAGTGCTCCAGAAGGTTCCGCAATGTGCCGAAACGATCCCCAAAGGTCCCGGAATGCTCCACCCACTACCCCACGCCCTAGCCTTGGGGGGCAAGCCACCTAGGTTGCCCTGGCCGGCCAAGGAGGTGGGGGCGCACCAAGGGGAGGGAATCCTCCTCCAGGTGGGAATACCAAAACCCAAATATGGCAGGTTTCCGGTGGGAAGGTGTGGGAAGGTTTGGGAGTCCAAGTTGGACTCCCCACCCCCCCTTATTGCGCCCCAAGGGTCTCCTGGCCACCTATATAATGTGGGGGAGGGGTGGGGGGTGCAACACAACTTGTCCCCAAGGCCTATGCGCCACCCTCCCTCCTCTAAACCCCGTTGCTTCACAATTAGACCCCGGTTTAGACGCTGTTCTAGATCAGAATCCGTTAGGGTTTTCTCCCTCTAGTTTTCTCGGTGGCGTTCATCTCTAGACAGAGGAGCGCTGCTAGATTGCTGCTACGGGATGTGTGGATAATAATGGAGGGGTCTTACCTTCGACCCTTCTTCGAGGAGCTTGTTCGTGGGACTTGTCCATGGGACTAGATCGCGGGACGGTTCGAGGGATCGATATCCTCGCGGTTTGGAGGCCATTGAAATTCCTAGCTGCGGGGATCTGCACCGACGGTCTTCACCAACTCTCCTTCCGCTAAATCGTTTGGTGAGCCATGACCTAAAACCTTGTATGCAATCTTCTTGGATGATCTTGGGTTCTTGATTCGTAGGCCAAATTTTTTTGTTTTCTACTACATTTCCAAACAGTGGTATCAGAGCGATCTTTGATTAGATGCATGTTTAGGTCTAGATCATATGTGTGATATGAGGCATTGATTTTCTTGTTGCTTCCTTGTCATGTCATTTTTTCTATGCTTGATGGCAAGTTGAGGTTTTGCTACAAGGATTGAGTTTTCCATCGATCCCTCTATGCTGCTTTCAGTATGCTGGTTGCCTTGATCATGGTCTACATCAAACTCCTTGGATCTCATCTTAATCTCGCAATAGAAGATTTAGCATGGAGGGGCTTGTGGATTTTATGAAGTCAAATCCACACGGGGGTCACGCGTTGAACGAAGTTTGGCTTGTGGCATTAGTTGCTGCACGCACCCCGAACGTTAAACTAGCAACAATGAAGTATCATGTTTGGTTTGTATAGGGAACAACGTTTGCATGTAACCTGGTAATCAACCACGATAAAAGTTTCAACAACCCGTGTAGATGGCGATCTAACTCGTTTTTGCAGAATGTGCATGTGATGTGGTATAGCCTTCAATATTTGCAATGTGTTTGTATGAGATGCTATATGATGTAATATTTATTCGCGACCTGCGTGTCGTGGTACGGCATGATGACTGGAGTCATATGATTGTCACTTAATTATGGCCTGCGTGCCAGAACTGTTTATTAGCTCAAGGAAAAGCAATAGATAGATGCAAGGTGATGATCTACGATGCGGAGGTGGACCCCGACGCACATGCCGGAAGCCGTGGTGATGTTCCCGGCGCCAAGGACGAAGTTGGTGGACACGGTGACTTCAACCACGATGACGTGAAGACAATGAAGACTTCACGAAGAAAAGGTCTATACTATATCACATAATTTTATGAACTACCTGTGATGTTTATCCCTTTGATGGACCCTTTTTTGATGCGCGGTAGTCGTATTTTATTAGGGTGATCTCTCGCAAAACAATATCAAGTTGACAGTGTTCTTCCAACTGTAGCAACGTCTATACTATGTTTCACATCGGAGCAGGTCATGTCACATGGGTGCACACGGTGTGAAGCATAAAAGGTGGGTGTGTTACGAACACACTGCAATTACACTTGGTTGTCTTGACGGTTTGGATAAAAGTTTGCTACCGGAACACGCCCATCGAAAGATGAACAAGAATCACCTTTGGCGTGATTGGCAAGTTGGCCTACCGGTCCAGTCTAAGTCATTAGTGATGTCACATCAATGGCGGACGATTGGGTTGGATCTTGAATCACTCCAGCATCAATTACGAGAGATATTGATCCGAGTGGGAGCACACTTAGTAATTAAATTCATTAATCACAAGTGCAACTTAATTATGAACAAAGTCTTAGTATTTGCATTATCGTTGTAGAATAATGGCTCGCGTTACCACCTTCCCAATTGATTTTGATTAACTGTATTATCTGGTAAAAACTTTACGATTGGTACCGTATTGTGAGGACTATCCTCAATAGTTTCGAGAAGGAGCTTGTCCTATCGCAAATTTTTGATGCTCTCCCGCTGATGCTATGGATAATGTGACTTACGTCCATAATCCAAAATTCTAGAATTCCACCACAGCTAAGTGCATTGTCTTCACCACCATGAAACCCGAACTTCGAAACGTTTGGGATAGTTATGTTATATTCATGGAACTGAAAAATTGTTTTCAGTAGTAAGACAATTAATGTTGGATATAAGATATCTAGTACAATGTATGATTGTAAGCATTAGTGAAAATGTTCACTGTGCTGTAAACAAAACTGATAAGTGTGGGATCCAGAAGAACACTGATCATATGATGATGAGGATTAAGGGAAAGGAAGTTCCATAGGGTGTTAGTAAGACTTACACGCCGGAAAGTCCATGGCCTGCGCCACCCTTGATCATGTGTGATCTTCTGTGAGTAGCAGTGACATTGGAAATAGAACTATGATACGTATAAAGGAAAAACGAAAGAAGACTGGAATAACCAGCTCAGAAATGAAAGTCACACGGAGTTATAGATGAATTCATTGCTGGTCAAGAGATGTAATTCCTGGGAATCATGATTAAGCAGTTAATTGTGGATTCTGTATATTGTGATTAAACTGTTGATCACCGAAATATCACATCGATTGCATATTGTTGCAACTCGATGCAAGAAATAAAATGGCCTTTATGACTAGCTAATGATGAGTTTTGACACGCTCGGGAACACGGTAAAAGGTTTACTATACCGTGTGTTGATTCTATGATTATCTTCATAATTCATTTTAGATATGAGTAAATTGTTACTACACTTTAGCCTTGTTTCAAAACATCATTTTGAATCATGTTTGTTGCAAGAGAGTTGTTCAAAGCTATGAATAACGTAAAGGCCATACTTACATTGTGAATAGGTTGTATGTTATGAATCTTGATAATAATACTAAAAATCCTTAACACTGACGCTAAACGTCGCAAGACTGACAGAAATACCACATGGATGTGGCATTGTCGTTTATCACAAGTGACATAACATGCATGAAGAATTTCCATAAGTGATGGACTTTCGAGTCATATGATTATGAATCACTTGATGCTTGCGATCTTTGTCTCGAAGTAATGTGACTAAAACACCGTTCATAGGCCATACATGAACGGGCAACTAAACCATTGGTAGTCATACATGATGATGTGTGTAGTCCAATAAGTGTAGTTGTGTGCAGTGGATTCCCTATCTTCACTCATGGGTTGAAGTAGATATGTGGATATCTATTCAATAGAGACATACGTTGAAATCTTTGAAATGTTCAAGGAATTTTAGAGTGAAATAGAAATTCATTGTAACAAGAAAATAAAGCTTCTGCAAATTAGATTATAGAAAGTAATATTTGAGTTACAAGTTTAGCGAACATCTGATGAGTTGTGAAGAAGTGTCATAACTTGCGTCTCCCGGAACACCACTATGAGTAAAGTGTTCGAGAGATGTAATCAAGCCATGTATGACACGGTAAGATCAAATATGACGTTTATCAATTTTCCATTATACTTATTAAAGTTATGCGTTAGTGACTACGGCTTTTACACTGAAAAGAGCATCATCAAATCTGTTGAAATGACACCATATTAGATGTGGTATGGACTGTTAAAACCATGTTGTCTTTTCTTAAAATTTGGGTATATGAGGCATATGTTTGACATACTCAAAACCCCAAATCAGATAAGTGCTACTTTGTTAAGGTTATGCCAAAAGTTTTGGTATTCCTCTATCACTACACAAAAGCAAAACTGTTTGTTGTTAAGAACGGTGTGTTTTGAAGAAAAATAGTTTCTTACAAAAGAGTGAGTGGGAGGAAAGTGCAACTTGTCAAAGATTGTTGAATCTTCAGAGAAGTGCGCAGTTGAACCACACAGGTTAGACAAAACTTGTAATTTTTTTTATGTAAACGAGATATTGTTGTTTGATAACGATAAACCTGTGATATACAAAGAAGCGTTGATGGGCCCTGACTCCGGGATTTGGCTAAATGCCAAATAATCTGAGATAGTATCCATGGAAGTAAGTCAAGTTTTGAACTTGGTAGACCCTCCGAAAGATTAAAATTCTGAAGAATATATATATGGATCTATAATTGATTCAGATGAAATTGTTTTATCCATAAAGCTCAACTCGTTGGAAAATTGTTTTCTAGCAGGTTCAAAAGTTGACTACGGAAAAATAGTGTCGACCATAGAAATGCTTTAGTCAGTTCGGGTTATACTAGCAATTACTACATATCTCATTTATAGGATATGGTAGAATGAACGTCAAAACAATGTTCCTACACGGAAATATAACAAAGGACGTATACGTGATACGACCGGAATGTTTTGTCGATTCAAAGGATGCTAAAATAGATGCAAGCCTTGGATATCCAGTGATGGACTGAAGCTAGCATAATGGAGTTGGAATTTTCGTTGTGATGAAATTGCCAAAAGAGTTTGTTTTCATCCGGAATAACGAAGATGCTTGAATGTTCAAGAAAGTAAGTGGGAGCTGAATGATATTTCTAAAATCTTATGTAGATGACATATTGTTGATTGGAAATGATATAAATTTCTTAACACGAATAAGGACTTCATTGGAAATAGTTTTCAGTTGAAGAACTTGGGATAATATAGCATTTGTATTGAGCACAGTGATCTATGCAGATATTAAGTGCTTGATCATGCTAAAGCCAATGTTACATGTTGACATAATACTAAAGTAGTTTAGTATGAAAACGCCAGGAAGGATGTTTTTGCCGAGGTCACGGTGAAAAGTTGTTTGCGAAAATCGGTGTTCATGAACACAGATAAGCAAAACACATGAATTGAATTTCACTCACATGTGTGTTTGGATTAATCATGTACACCATAATATGTAAAACGACCAGATATGTCCAGTGCTCCAAAAGGTTGTGAGCAAGATACCAAAGTGATCAACATGTTGATCATTGGACAAACAAAGAAAAGTTAAACTTATGAAAGATAAGATATGTTTCTCAGAAAATGGAGATAATGAAGAGCTCGTTGTAACAAGTTACACCAGATGAATTTTGATCTAAACAGTTAAACCAATTCAGTCTTCATGCGTACTCCGATCGATTTTCGATTTTAATTGGGATTATGTGTTTCACACGTAAGGGTGGCACAATATGGAGGAACTATGTCAAGTTCGATACTGTGGCGAATTCTATAACAGAGGCTAAGTATATTGTTGCTTAAAGAAGTAACAAGGAGGGTATTTTGAATCATTAGTTCATTTATGAACATGGTATGGTTTCCTAGATGCTTGAAGCTCATGGAACATTGATGAATGATTTCATGACTTATTCTAAAGGAACCAAGGTCCTCCCAAATGGTTCAACCAAATACAAAGCTAAACTGATAAAATTAGTGAATTTTATGATAGCGTGAAAACGCGAAGATATGCAAGATACAAACGGGCCTGAAACGTCAGATTCGTAGATGAATTCTATACCACAAATGAAGCATGTTTTACACCGGTATGCCATAGGTGTAAAGTGCTCAAGCACTGATAATATTATTGGCTCTAGTGCAAGTGGGAGACTGTTGGAAATATTCCCTAGAGGCAATAATAAAATGTTATTATATATATTTCCACGTTCGTAATTAATGTTTATATTTCTGTGCTATAATTGCAATGACCCTGACTATGAGATTCAGAAGAAAACTCATTTTCATGTGTGGAAATGTAAACACCAAGAGTTCCTGGTTTAGCCTCTAAGACCAGCTCATGTGCTAACTGATGATTACATTTTCTTAATCATGGACATTGTTCTTGTAACAAGGATGTCAGTAGAAATGTGAACATATTGTTAGCAGAACAATGATGTTGAACCGACCCCAGTATTGAATGATATACTTAGAGATCACATCGTAACTACGTTATAAGTCATATCATGAAATGTTATCATATACGTAATTCCTTAGACCATGAGAGTATCGAGTTGCTTCACACAGGAAGACATTCTTTGGTTCTTAGATGAATCCTCCCGTAAATGGGAAGTAGTAAAATAAGTTCTAGGTATGTCAGATGGTGTGGCTAGTGACTGTGATAGTTCAAGAATGGGATTTGATCCTTCACGATGAAGAGATATTGACTTTGGGCCCACTAGGTATGACGGTATCCATTCTAGTCTGGCCAGACGCATTGTGATTTAATCATGGGGATACCGGAATACAATAACGAGAAATAGAGACAAACGAGAAAAGAGGATAATGAGTGGCTTGTGTTAAAAAATTTGTTATACATGGGTGCCAAACATCTCTCCTCTAACTTTGTCATATATCACTAAGCAAAGGGAATGGTACATGAATAAACATAATGGTTCACTCGAAGTTTCTTCGTGTATGTGCGGGAGTCAACATGGGTGTCCATGGCTCCGCTGTTTATTATTGGCTATTGACAAAAGGCTGTTGACCTATGTCCGGAAGATGTTCTGAGTCATGTCCGCATTATACCGAACCTATTGGGTCACACACTTAACGAGCAGTAGTCTGTTAGAATACTAGTATGGTAGAAGATTTAGTGGAAGCAAAGCAGAATAGTTCATACGGGTACCGGAAGTAGTTTCGGAGATTTATGGAATTGTTCATAAGGGCGCCAGAACTAGTTCTAGGGATTTAAGGATATGTCTGGATCACTCTGGAGTAGTCCCAGGTGGTTCCGAAACATATGAGAATGGTACTAGGGAAGTCCTGGATCAACCGGAATAGTTTATGGATAATCGCTGGGCGTCCCGACAACCTTCGCGGTCATCGGGTGGCTTAAACTATAACTAGGATGGTCTTGGAAACTATCCGGATGGCTCCGAAACGTCCGAGAACGGTCCCGGAAGGTCCTAGAAGTGCTCCAGAAGGTTCCGGAATGTCCCGAAACGATCCCCGAAGGTCCCGGAAGGTCCTGGAAGGTCCTGGAAGCTTCTGGAAGGTTCTAGAAGTTTCCGGGCAGTACCACCCACTACCCCACGCCCCTAGCCTTGGGGGGCAACCCACCTAGGCTTCCCTGGCTGGCCAAGGAGGTGGGGGCGCACCAAGGGGAGGGAATCCTCCTCCAGGTTGGAATACCAAAACCCAAATATGGCAGGTTTCCGGTGGGAAGGTGTGGGAAGGTTTGGCAGATTTGGGAGTCCAAGTTGGACTCCCCACCCCCCTTATTGCGCCCCAAGGGTCTCCTGGCGACCTATATAATGTGGGGGAGGGGTGGGGGCGTGCAACACCACTTGTCCCCAAGGCCTATGCGCCACCCTCCCTCCTCTAAACCCCGTTGCTCCAAAATTAGACCCCGGTTTAGACGCTGTTCTAGATCGGAATCCGTTAGGGTTTTCTCCCTCTAGTTTTCTCGGTGGCGTTCATCTCTAGACAGAGGAGCGCTGCTGGATTGCTGCTACGGGATGTGTGGATACTAATGGAGGGGTGGTACCTTCGACCCTTCTTCGAGGAGCTTGTTCGTGGGACTTGTCTATGGGACTAGATCGCGGGACGGTTCGAGGGATCGATATCCTCGCGGTTGGGAGGTCATTGAAATTCCTAGATGCAGGGATCTGCACCGAGGGTCTTCACCAACTCTCCTTCCGCTACATCGGTTGGTGAGCCATGACCTAAAACCTTGTATGCAATCTTCTTGGATGATCTTGGGTTCTTGATTCGTAGGCTGAATTTTTTTTTCTACTACGTTTCCAAACATTTCCAACATGATATCACAACATTACAGCTACATGGATACAACATCTCATACAATCGGCATACAACTGCCTTCATACAATACAACAACGGAAGATACATGTCTGAGTACAGACTACAATCAAATGCCTACTGGCAAAGAGAAAAACATCGATCCCCATAACCACACGTGTCCAGGCCCTCCGCCGGGATCCGCCTAACTAGTCGTCGTCGAGTCTCCACGTGAAACGTCGATCACATACTTGTTGTCGATCAAGAACCCTGAAAAGAGTTTGTGGGTAGTACCATGAGTACAGAAGTACTCATCATCCAACTGTAGTGGTCAACTGACCCAGCAAGGACTTCATCACTCGTCATTCTAGGACAACTAGTAGTTTACGGTAAGGATGAGGTAAGATAAGAAGCCAAGCATTTTATGAGGAATCGCCTCCAACAAGTCTTGCTATCAACTACTTACGCAAACATATCACCTATCCTATCCCTGTCCTCCTCTTCGCATCCCGACGAAGAAGAAGCAGTCAAGGCACACACACGTTGATCAAGTTATATTAATATTATCTCAGTTGTTGTTGTCTATGAACAAGGAGTAGGTCTCAAGTCGTCCATAACCATGGACACGGCTTCTCGAAAAGATTTAGCCCTGCAGGGGTGTACAACCTGCCCATTACAAGGCTCCGCACGCACACCCATCTCTCTCAGTTGCTACCCATCATAGGCAACTATTTTAGGATTTAGTTCCGAGAGATCCGAAACGACAGGTCCCTCTAACTAACAACGCACAAATCCGGGTGGCCCCCGGGGAGTCGACACCCAATCCAAGAGCCGGTCGCGCTCTCGGATCGGACTCTTCTGTATGTCCAAGGTTGGGGTTAGCCTCACCTGAACAGTAGGGTACTTCCCTAGCTCACCAGTGTGGACCAACAGAGAAACCATGTCTCCGCTGGCCCGGGTTGTTTTAAAACTACGAGGGGATCCACCCAGCACACACACGGGGTTTCCAATGGTAAATCAGCTCGGGCCACCACTAGAAATGTTTGAAGCTAGGTAGGTAAGAAAAGGAGACCCCATAGTATCCCACACGCGGTTAGGCACGCTCGTCAACAGACACAATACCCGGAACTCGGGTCCTGGGTGACTCGAATGGAACAAAGCGTCGGGGCGGGATAGCCTAGACCTTCCATCCTACATCGAATATAATCAACATTATAATAATCATATCATCCACAACAATATAATAATGTGATAGCCCAAAACCAAGGAGTAATAGGAGGTAATAGTCGTAGCATCCTAAGCATGCATACTAAGCAGAGGCTGAGCAACGAGCAATAGTAACATAGCAGTACATGGTTTGCTGGGAGGGGACATGGCTGTATCATTTAGAAAGAGGCTGTAAGCATGTGGTAGGATCAAACATCGAGCCTATCCTATACTAGCATGCAAACCGCTGGTTGTAATAGAATGTATCATAAGTAATGTATAGTCCTTGCATGTTGATAAGTCGGGTTCCGAAGGTGTAGTTGATCGCAAGCTCGCATCGTCTTCGAATGGTACCCGCGGAAGCACATAAGACGGTAAACACTAGAAAGCAATCAATGAGAAAGCATCTATTACTACGAGGCAAACACGAGAAAGAATCAACAAGAAGAAACACGAGACATTGCACCTACCGTCGAGAGCGGTTACTAACAATTTAAGTGGAGTACTCGTCACACACGACGATACCACACATTTAGAATCGGTTCAAGTTGTTTAGCTAGACAAGGTGAGCAAAAGGTTGTTAACCTGGCATATCACTCAAGCATGGAATAACACACAAACATGGCAAGAGGTGAAGCATAAGATAAACTATCTATTCTAGTCAATTTAAGTGAGGCACAACCTAAACATAGCATATCACTAAGTGCCCCACGGTAATTAAAACATTTGGTACTGTTCTGACCTAATCCATATTTTAGGTTGGTTAACAGCAGCAAACAATAGCATAAACACAAAGTACACAAAAAACTAATCAAGTTACATATAAATAACACTCCAAACGGAGTTACGGTTAAAAAAATACAAGCATTACAAGTTTGGAACACAATCTGCCAACATCAGGAAACACACTTTAGAGCAATGCATAAACAGGATAATGTATGCAAACATACCCACAAATGATATGCAACTAAAGTAGACATGGCAAGGAAGGCCTGGCAAAAAGAATCATGCAAAAGGCATCATGAACAACTAATTATAGCCCAAGCCTAATTCAATAAAACATTACTGGTCAAGGACTTTGTGAAAATCAGAGAAACATGGCAGAAACTGTTATTATTATGTTGTATAAAAAGGGGTAAAGCTATATGCAAATGTGTAGCAACATGACATAGCAATATATGAGCATTAACTAGACATGATGGTGATCAGGGACAAATAAGAATCATGGTCATAGGCATAACAGATCAAAAGATATTAAGCTAACAACAAGGCATCGGAAAGTTACAGACTTAGAGAAAAACAGAGGTGGCTGTAAAAAACAGTGGCATAGCAAATTTGGAGCTAGATATATCTATGACCAGAAATGCAAACATGACAATACAATACATATAATGGTAGCAGACATGATGCTTAACAGTATGAAAAAAAGAAACAATGCAATAGGCCTCATGGATGTGTCACAATCATCAACCAAAGTTCCAATAAAATAACAACAGCAGCACACTAACAGGAAATAATAGCAACTAACAGCCTGATGCCCACTTCAACACAAATTATCAACATCAAGATGGCCTCAATTCAAAAAGTTCACAAAAGGTGAACTGAAGTACACACAATTCTAAACAATTTTCCTTTTGGGCGCATCGTGATCCGAGCTACGGTTTACTCGTAAACTACGTTGCAAAACAGTACCAGCAATACAATTATCTCAGACTTAGAAAAAAAATTGAGCAGCAGGGAAAAAAGAAAAATAAAGAGAAGGCCTCACTTGGGCCGGCCCAAGGCTCAGGGGTAGGCGACGGATTGAGCAGAGCGCTCGCGGGCGGAGGCTAGCGCGCAGGCCGGCTGTGGGGATGGGCCGCAACCCAGAGCGGAGACGGTTGGCGGCGCCCCGTCCCGATCCAGATCGGGCGGCGGCTCGTGCCGTCGACCGGCGGCGCTCCGGTGGCCGCTCCGGCGAGGAAGGCGGGCACGGCGGTGAGGGGAGGTGACGCCGGCGGATCCGGCAGGCGCGGTTCGAGGGGCGCCGTGGTGGTTGGTCGAGGGCCGGCGGCGACCACGGGCTTGCACGGCGACGGATCTCGCAGAGGTCGAGGCGGCGGCGCAGCTTCCGCAGCCCTGGCGCCGGGCGCGGCCCTGGAAAGAGGCAAGGGGAGAGTTGAGGTGAGGGAAGAGGTGAGGCGAGGGAGGTGGTGTATCATCGGAGCTGGGAGCGCTGCGGCGCGGTGCTCGCCGGCCGGTACACGGCGACGGGCGGTGGCTCCATGGGACGGGGGCGGCGCGGCCCGGTTCGGCCCGGCGGCGGCTGGATCGGGCCCGCGGGGCCCAAATGGCTGGAGGTTGGGGAAAGCCATGGTGAGGGAGACGTGGCAAGATCTGGGCCATCAGATCTCAGATCTGATGGTCCAGATTTGATGGGAGCTAGGGTTTCGAGGTGGAGGGGCTTTTGGGAAAATTTGGAGGCATATCTGAAGGGGTGGCTGCAATTTTTGGCTAGGGAAACCCTAGAAAGGGGTGGGAGTGTGGTGGTCTTTATATAGCCCAGGTGGCTGGAAGTTTTAAAAAACATCCCCGGTTTTTCTCTCTCTCGCGCGGTGTTTACGTTTCTGACCGCCGGGGGTCCGCATGACCTCCGATTCGGGTAAAACTTCAAACTGCGCGAGCAGCGCGTCGAGACGGCGGCGTTAACCTCGCGCTGGAACCGTTCCGAGAACACTTTCCGGCGCGCTATAAAAATATCATGTTTACTTATTAAATGAGGTTTTTCGTTCCGTTGGCTTCAGCTGGTCTCGTGCGGTTTTCGCGACGGTGATCGGGTGAAACCCGGTGTCGCAAAGGTCGAGTGTCAGGGTGGCAAGGGTCGGTATCCGTCCGGTACGAGATAAGAGGGGGAAAAATAATCGCCGATCGATAAATCAGGGATGCAAACACCACAAACAAATCAGACAAACAAACAATTCACGCAGAAAACAAATTTTTTTAATTTTTGTGAAATCTGGGCTGTTACAGAGAGATTGTACTTTTACAACAGCTAGCTGTTCATCTGGAAAACTGTTGTTGACTGGAATGGGATCATGCGGTATATGTTCCATCCTTGAAAGATTATTCGCCACCGGATTGTCTGCTCCTTTCCTATCGACAATCTGCAAATCAAATTCTTGAAGAAGAAGTACCCATCGGATGAGTCTGGGTTTGGCATCCTTCTTCTCCATAAGATACTTAATGGTAGCATGGTCAGTATGAATAATAATCTTAGAATCAACAATATACTTCCTAAACTTATCACAAACAAACATTACTGCTAAGAATTCCTTCTCAGTAGTAGCATAATTCTTTTGAGCACTATCAAGGGTTTTGCTAGCATAATATATAACATTCAATTTCTTATCAACCCTTTGCCCTAAAACAGCTCCAACAGAAAAATCACTAGCATCACACATAATTTCAAAAGGTAAATTCCAATCAGGTGGTTGTACTATAGGAGCGGTTATTAAAGCTTTCTTAAGAACTTCAAAGGCTTCCTTACAATCTTCATCAAAAACAAAAGGAACATCCTTCTTGAGAAGATTAGTGAGGGGTCTTGAAGTCTTAGAAAAGTCTTTAATAAATCTTCTATAGAAACTAGCATGACCGAGAAAAACTACGAATACCTTTGATGTCCCTTGGATAGGGCATCCTTTCAATTGCTTCGATCTTGGCCCTGTCAACCTCAATTCCCCTCTCGGAAATCTTGTGGCCAAGAACAATTCCCTCGTTGACCATAAAGTGCCACTTCTCCCAGTAAAGCACCAAATTTGTCTCCTCACATCTCTGCAAAACTTTATTAAGGTTGTGGAGAAAATGGTCAAAAGAGGTTCCATAGACGGAGAAACCGTCCATGAATACCTCCACAATTTCTTCACAGAAACCATGAAAGATAGCAGACATACACCTTAGAAAAGTAGCAGGGGCATTACATAAACCAAAAGGCATACGCCTGTAAGCATAAGTACCATAGGGACAAGTAAAAGTGGTCTTCTCTTGATCAACAGTGTTAACATGAATTTGAAAGAAGCCAGAATAACCATCAAGATAACAAAAGTGAGTATTTTTGGATAACCTTTCACGCATTTGGTCGATGAACGACAACGGGTAGTGGTCCTTCCTAGTTGCCTTGTTCAACTTCCTGTAATCAATACACATCCTATATCCAATAATAATTCTCTGAGGTATTAGTTCATTCTTACATTAGGAACCACAATTGTTCCTCCTTTCTTTGGAACACAAAGAACCGGGCTTACCCACTTACTATCAGCTATAGGGTAGATAATACCTGCAGCTAGAAGTTTGAGAATCTCAGTCCTTACAACATCCATCATTTTTGGATTCAACCGTCGTTGATGATCAACAACTGGTTTAGCATCAGGCTCAAGGTTGATGGTATGTTGACAAATAGATGGACTAATCCCCTTAAGGTCATCAAGGGTATAGCCAATTGCACCTCGATGTTTGCGAAGTACTTCCAATAGTCGCTCTTCTTCATACCCTGAAAGGTTAGAATTGATAATAAAATGATATACTTTCTTTTCATCTAAATAAGCATATTTGAGTGTATCAGGAAGAGGTTTAAGAACAAACATTGGATCTTCTTTTGGTTTCGATAAAATTCCCAAAGGCTCAACTGGAAGGTTGTGCTTTAGGATAGCAGGTTGTCTTAAGAATATTTCGTCAAATTCATTTCTCTCCTGCATATGCAAATCATTCTCGTGGTCCTCCATATATTGCTGCAAAGGATCATTAGGAGGAATAGCAATGGAAGTAATATCTTCAATAATCTTATCTTTACTAGGAAAATTAGTACCACGAGGCTGCTTAGAGAACTTAGAAAAGTTAAATTCATATGGCTCACCATTGAATTCAACAGAAACTTTACCTTTCTTGCAATCTATTATAGCTCCACAAGTTCTGAGAAAAGGTCTACCGAAAATAATAGGACAAAAATCATCCCTTACTGAATCAAGTACTATAAAGTCGGTAGGATATTTTACCTTTCCGCATAAGACTTCAACGTCTCTCACAATTCCGATAGGAGAGATAGTTGCTATGTTTGCAAGATGAATAGTAACATCAACTTCTTCAAGTTCACAAGGTGAAATATCACCTATGATCTCTTGATAAAGTGAATATGGGATAGCACTAGCACTCGATCCCAAATCGCATAGACCATAATAATTGTGATCTCCTATTTTAACAGATACTACTAGAGTACCTGAAATTGGGCCTTTCTTCTTGGCTGTGACAAGGTTAGTGGAAACAGCAAAAAATTTTATATTGGAATCTAAAGCATCATCAGTAACAAGATCCTTAACCAATGCAACTTGAGGATCGACCTTGATCTGGTCCTCAGGCTCATCAATTCTTCTCTCACTTTTATTTAATATGCCTGTCACAAAAGAGTGCTCCTTTATCCTTGCGGGAAATGGCAGCTTTTCTTATATAACTGCAGGCAAAATAGGGTCAGCAACATGATTATCAATAGGTAATTCTGTGAAGGGTTTATGATGCTGATCCTTCTTCTTCTTAGAAGAGTCAATATGAGAGGCAAAGTCCTTACAAAAATCAATTTAGATGGGAATTAAGACCAATCTTAGAGCAAAAGGTATTAAAGTAATCAGTTTTCACATAGCTCTCTCTATAATCATGATCATAATTTATAGTGGGTTCAATACCTTTATCTATTTCCCAATCTTCGGTATTCTTCTGGATCCTTTCAATGAGATCCCATCTTTCTTCAACGCTTTTCGTCTGAAATACCCCACTAGAGGAGGCATCCAGCATCTCCTTATCCTGACGAGAAAGTCTAGCATAAAAATTTGTAAGTATAATTTCCTTGGGGAGCTCATGAATAGGACATTTGAGCATTAGGGATTTCAATCTCCCCCAAGCTTGAGCGATGCTTTCTCCGTCACGAGACCTAAAGTTATAGATATAGTTTCCGTCTCGAAGAATTTCATGAAGAGGATAAAACTTGGTATAAAAGAGAGACAAAAGCTCTTGCCAATCAAGAAAATGTGAGTTATCGAGAAGCTTATACCAATCTGAAGCTTTATCTATAAGCGATACAGAGAACAATTTCCTCATGACAAACTCCATTGATACACCTGCAAGCTTAAATAGTGAACATAGTTTTGACAAATATAGCAAGTGTTCAACGGGATGTGTGTCTCCTGCATAACGATTAGCCAAAACACAATCGATAATACCAGTTGGTATTTTATAAGGCACAATTTCAGTAGGGGGAGGAACAACCACCACAGATGTGGGGCGTTTCCCTGCAAGCAACGATCTAATAGCTAGGTTTTCCATATGGACAAAGAGCAGCAACAGCAAAATAAAAAAAACAATATAAAAATTTCCTTACCAGCTTCACTTACCAATAGCGCTACGCTCCCCGGCAACGGCGCCTGAAAACGGTACTTGATGACCCACAACCGTAAGGGATCTATTGCAGCGTTTTCGATAAGTAAGAGTGTCGAACCCAACGAGGAGCAAAAGGTATTGATAAGTGATTTTGGACAAGGAATAACTGCAAGCACTGAAAGATAACTTTTTAGGAGTTTTCGGTATAAGCAACAATAAGACAAAATCAAGCAAAGTAAATGGTGCTGAGGAGCAGGAGGTGGCCCAATCCTTTTCAGCAAAGGATAAGCCTGGTAACTGAACTTATAAAGACTAAAGCGTTGTTGAGGACACATGGAGAGGTAGTCATGTGCTTTCGCCATATTCCGCATTGATAACATGTTTTGTGTTGATAAGTGTTGAGTGGGTGGATCTATGCTAGCACACCTTCTATACTAAGATAAGTGCACTCTTATGATTAAACAACTTGCAAGCATCCGAAAATACAAGATAGGAATTAAGGCAAAGCCTAACCACGGCAATAAGATCAAGGATCCATTATTCCCTTGTGCAAAAGTGTGCAAACTGGGGTTCAGGTTTTTGTCACTCCGGCAACCCACCGTAAGCATTCTTTATACACAATGTATTCCCCTAGGTCCTTAATAAGGCGAAGTGTTGAGTGTTCGCCTCACACAACACCACTAGGAAAATAACAACACAACTTAAATATCAAACAACACAAATTACTTCAACATCATATGACTACTAACAACAAGACTTCTCCCATGTCCTCAAGAACTAAAGTAACTACTCACAAGACATAAAAGAGATCATGATCAGAGGTGATAAATAGGTGGTAAAAAATCTGGTCATAATGATATTTCTCCAACAAAACTCAATAGCATTCACCACAAAGTAGTAATCAACACCGGTAGAGTAGAGAGGATAGATAGTACGAGTCACAACACAAGTTGCAATTGTGAGATGAGATTGGATGAAGATGAATATGGTGGTGATGTTGGGGTTGATGTCGATGATGATCTCTATTATGCCTGTGACGATGGTGATGACGATGGCGATGATCTCCCCTTCCGGGAGGTGATCCCCTCGGCGGAATCTGCCCGCCGGAGAGCCCTTTTCTTCTCTGTAGGTTTCCGCCACGGAGCGGCGGCGGAACTCCATAAAAACTCCTCTTTTTAGGGTTTTCGGATGACGAAGAGTATATAGGCCAGAGGGGGGAGCCTGGGGTGGTCCCAGGGCTCCAGGCGCCCTCCCGGCGTGGCCAGGGTGGGGGCCGCGCCAGTTGGCCGCCTGGGCAACCTTTGGACCCCCTTTGGTCCCTCTTTTGTGTGTCTTCGTCAATCCTCTCAGAAACACCCCCCGTAGATTTTCAGGTAATTTGGAGGTGTTCTTCTTCAACAACTCAGCCTCCACTTTTTACCGCTGAATCCTGCGTCTGCTGCTTCGGCACCGGAAGGTTGCAAAATGTGTAAAACAAGCCAAAACAACATAAGAAAATCATCGTAATGTGAAATATATCAATGAATAAGGACGAATTACCATATAAAATAGTGATGCATTTTGGACGTATCAGCGATGCGCACACAGACGCGTCAGACGCGATCGATGATACAGGGACCTTGGTGGTGCGAGGAGCATCCGGTGCCGCATGAGCACAGGGGGCTGCGGGGACCTGCAAAACCGTGACGGCAGCATGAGGAGCTTGTGATAGCGGTGTAGTGGTAGTGGCTGTCGAGAAGGGGAACACCTGCTCATGGAAGAGGACATGCCGAGAGGTGAAAAGACGACGCGAGATGGGATCAAAGCACCTGTAGCCATGGTGATCGGGCGGGTACCCGAGGAACACATAAGTTGTAGAGCGACCATCAAGTTTGTGGTGTGATATTTATGTGAGGTTAGGGTAACACATGCAACCAAACACACGGAGGTGCGAGTAATCGGGCGACACACCGAGCAGGAGCTCGTGGGGCGAGCTGGGGTATGTGAAGGTGCGAGGCCGCCGATTGAGAAGATAGGTGGACGCGCTGAGTGCCTCTGCACAAAATTGGGTTGGTATGGAGGCGTGGAAGAGCATGGCGTGCACACCATCATTGAGCATGCGGAGAGTGCGCTCGGCTTTGCCATTTTGTTGGCTGGTGTAGGGGCATGAGAGCCGCATGTGAGTGCCGTGGCGAGCGAGGAGAGAACAGACGCCAGAGTTGTCAAACTCGCGCCCATTGTCGGTCTGAAGAGTAAGAATGGGGAGATGAAACTGCGTTTGACATAGGCGAAGAAAGCGGTGAGAATGGAGCAGATTCCAGACTTGTTCTTCAGGGGAAACGACAACGCACAATGAGTATAATCATCGAGCACAAGCAAATAGTATTGATATCAATAAATTCTTACGATAGGCGAGGTCCAGACATCTAAATGGATCAATTGAAAGGAAAACAAACTAGAGCTAGTCGATGACTAAAAAGGAAGGCAAGTGTGTTTGCAATGCGGTAGGAGGAGCAGACGTGGGGTTGAATTTCGGGTGCGGAGGCAGTGAAGATGCGCCCGGATGACCAAGCCGCTGGTGCCAGAGAGTGATAGTGGTGGCGGCGCTGGAGAACGATGGTGACGAAGGTGGTGCCGAGCGCCCAATGGGGTACATGTCGCCGCCATAATCACAGCGGACGATCGCCGTCCTGGTTCGAAGATCCTTGACAGAGAAACTGCAGGCGTCAAATTCAACAGTCACGGGATTGTTCCGACAGAGTTGGCGAACAGAAAGAAGAATCTTAATGACAGAGGGACAAAAAATGACATTGCGGAGACAGAGAGGCGAGTGGTCGACGGCAAGAGCACACATCCCAACATGGGTGATCGGCAAGCACTCGCCGCTGCCGACGATGACGTGAGTAGAGGAGTGAGAAAGGCGGGCAGAGAGAAGGTTACCAGGGGAAGCGGCGTCGAAGTCGAGGTACCACTCCTGCGCCATGCCACACGAGGAAGCACCGAAGGTAGCATTGTGAAGATGGCCTGGAGGGACCCATATCCCAGACAACGGACAGAGACACAGTCGCCCAACACGAGGGGCAGGCAGGCCGGGCTCCATAGTGGTAGGCAGGGGGAGAGCGCCCATAGCCGGTGCGGCGTACATCGCCTTCTATGGGGGGGGGGGGAAGGCCGTGGCCCGAGCAATCCGGTGCCAGGAGAATACGAGGCCATGGGCCAGGCTTGGACGAGGCCGGTCCAGGAGTTGGCGCCAGGAGCCGGTTGAAGAAGAGCGGGCGCGAGCGGTGCCAAGGCTTGCGGGGAGACAGATGTGCCACCGTTTCCATGACCGTGACGATGACCACGACCGCACCCGTTATTGTTGTTGTCATTGTTGTTGGGGGCGGTGGGGGTGGTGCAGGTGCAGGCGTGCCGCGTTCGGAGATGAGGGCATTGGTGGAATGCAGACGAGCAGTCTGCTCGTCACGGTGTTCCTCCAGAAGGAGAAAGGAGCGGACATGAAGAAACAGGAGAAGCGACACCTGGGACGTGATATGAGGGATCATAGAGTGGTACTAGAGGTTCAGGTCGCGTAGGAGATGGAACACCTGGCGGGGCTCGGTCACCGGCTGCCCAGGGTTGCAGAGCTCATCGGTGAAGGACTTGATCTTGGTGAAGTACTGCATGATGGATCGGTCCCCCTGGACGGTGGCATGGTACTCGGCGTCGACGTACACGGCGCGGGCGAGCTGGTTGTCACGGATGATACGTCCAAAACGTATCTATAATTTCTGTTTTCTCCATGCATGTTTTGTGTGATATTGCTATGATCTAGATACACTTTCATACACTTTTGATCATATTTGGACTAACCTATTAACTCAGTGCACCCCAATGCCAGTTCCTATTTTCTGCTGTTTTTCCATTTCAGTTTTCCCCCATATAAAAAGTGCCAGAAAAATTCGGTAAAATTCAGATAAAAATCAGCGTGACGAAAGCTTCGAGAAGAGCCCAGGAGGGGCCAGAGGGGAGCCAGGGGGCCCAGGAGGCCACCCGGCGTGGCCCCACCCCTGTCCGTGCCAGGGGGGCGCCTGGGGCCCTTGGCCCACCTCTGGCTGCCCCCTTTTGCCTATTTATCCCCCGTCACGGGAAAACCCCAGGGAGAGAACCCTATTCCGCGAACTCGCCTCTGTTCCGCCGCCGCCGCGCTTCCGAAGATCGGGAGCACCAGAAGACCTCTTCCTGGCACCCTGCCGGAGGGAGGATTGACCTTCGGGAGTCTCCTCTCCACCATGGATGCTCCCCGGATATCTCGTGATAGTTTTCCTTGGACCATGGGTCCGTGATCAGTAGCTATGTGATGTTCTCCTCCCCTCTTTGATCTTCATTGTTTAGACCTCGTGAGCTGCCCAACACGATCGAGGCACCTTTGTAATATTTCTGCTTTTGCTATGTTGAGTTTGATAGGATCTGATGGATTATGAGATTATGTTCAGATTGTGATAGAGTAATATATTTGGTTTTTATCTCTTATATTTTTGTTCCTAAGTAATTCTTGCATGTTCCCCGTTGCTGTTTATTGCTTCGGCCAAGTAGTAGGTAGTGACTCCAAGAGGGAGCGTTGTGCTAGATTGTGGGTTCATGCCCCCCGATGACATGCTTGAGTGACAGAAACATGAGTCTAGGGGATGTGCTGTTCTCACAAGGGGGAAAACAACGGTGCTTGTAACTGCGGTTACAAGGATTGTTTACTTTACGCAGAGTTCTTTTTAATGCAGTTGTCTGTTGCTTTGGGTTTACACTTTGGGTGGGGCTCGCAATTTAATATCAGAGAGATGTTCTAGATAGATATCTCAAGGCGGATGATTAGTAGTAGATGCAGTTTGATTTCGGTCTACTTACCTTGGCGTACTGCCTGTGCTTTTGAACCTCTTCCTTTCTCTTGTAGCATAGTTAGCATTGCGGTGCGTTCATAATCCAGTCAATTGCCTTTCTGTAATTTGTTTACCTCGCATAGCAATTTTATCGTCTTTTGGGAGAGAGACATCACTAGCGACATCACGTATCCCGGTCCATATCCTTATCATTGTTTCCACGCTATATTTACTTTTCCGCATTTACTTTCAAGTTGCTATTATTATCCCTTGCGTTTTATCCTTTGTAAACAACAAGACCAGAGAGATTGACAACCTCTCTGAACTTCGTTGGGAACAAAGTTATCTGTGTCTGTGTGCAGGTCCGCGTCAGTTGCGCCGCTGACACCTACTTATCATCTCTGGAGTCCTACTGGAGACAAACCTTGGTATCTTTACCGAGGGAAATTTGTTGTTGTGCTGCATCACGCCTTCCACTTGGGGCTCACCAACGAAGGGCGAGAAGTCAACCCTCGCGCCATCAACGGAACATCTCGTCAATGGCCGTCCAAACGGAGAGCGCCCTGCCCTCAGGCTGCATCACGATGTCGAGGAGCTCTGGTGAGATGGTGGTGTAGAGCCGGTGCACCACGACATGATCATCCATGAGCTAGTCAGGGTGATCAAGGAGATGAGCAGCCTCGCGGTCGACGTGGTCGCGGAGGCCGAACATGCTGATCACGGTGTCGAAATGGCGGCACCACTACGTGTAGTTGCCAGCGAGGAAGTCCAGGGTGAAGGGGACATGTCGCCGAATAACGACGAACTGCATGATAGAAGAAGGAACCGTCGTGGATGTAGGAACCGGGGTAGTCAGGGCGGGAGCGGCCGAAACCACAAGAGGAGACGCTGCAAGGCGTATTGGCGAGAGGAACAACATGGAGGACGACATCGTCCTCAGCCGACGCCATGGGAGCGAAAGCAGGACCGGTTGTCTACGCAAAGGAATTGTGCAGAGGGGTATTTGATACCATGTTGACAAGAGAGATTAGGGAGGGAACTCACCACACTTTGATTACCCTTATGGACAGGTATATATACACTTACAGGACCTTCTGAGTGATCATGGGGAAGACCACATCTATGATTGTGCGTCACTACGGGAGGTTGCAGGCGGCACGATCACCACGCGCACAGTGCTACACACATCGTAGAGGAATAGCCTAACAATATTGACCGGATTGTCCATCAGTTCTTTACTCTAGAAGTATATCAGATAGGATTAATGGTAGTACTATTAATGATATCATTAACGAATTTGGGTATACCAATAATCACCAAGCCTGTTTTTCTAAAAACACTTTATTACATAACCTGTCGAAGGAATTACCCCCCGCATACCCAATTTCCTGATTCAACGCAATCGCCGATTGATCCACGGCGACTGCCCGCAGCCGGCTGCCAGCGCACCTGCGGACTGCGAGTTGGCTGGTTGCCCTAGTGATACGTCTCAAACGTATTGATAATTTTTTCTCGCTCCATGCATGTTTTGTGTGATATTGCTATGATCTAGATAAACTTTCATACTTTTTTTTATCATATTTGGACTAACCTACTAACTCAGTGCACCCCAGTGTCAGTTCCTGTTTCCTGCTGTTTTTTATTTCAGTTTTACCTCATATAAAAAGTGCTCCAAAAATCCGGGAAAATCAGATAAAAAATAAGCGTGTTGGAAGACTCCAAAAGCCCGAAGGAGGGCCAGGGGGCCACCACCAGGCACCCAGGCGGCCACCTGGCGCGGCCAGGGGCCTAGCCGCGCCAGGGGGGTGCCTGGGCCCCTGTTGGGGCCCCTAGATGCCTCCCTTCGCCTATTTATTCTCCGTAACGAGAAACTTCCGAAGACAGAACCCTATTTTGCAAATTCCCCTCTGTTCCACCGCCGCTGCGCTTCCAAGATCGGGAGCACTGTCAGGACCCTTTCCGGCACCCTGCTGGAGGGAGGATCGACCTCTGGGAGCTTCCCCTCCACCATGGACGCTTCCCGGATGTGCCGTGAGTAGTCTACCTTGGACCATGGGTCCGTGATCAGTAGCTATGTGATGTTCTCCTCCCCTCTTTGTTCTTCATGGTTTAGACCTCGTGAGCTTCCCTACATGATCGAGGCATTTATGTAATTCTTCTGTTGTTGCTACGTTGAGTTTGATGGGATCTGATGGGTTCTGAGATTATGTTCAGATCGTGATAGAGTAATATATTTGGTTTTGATCTCTTATATTTTCATTCCTAAGTAATTCTTGCATGTTCTCCGTTGCTGTTTATTGCTTTGGCCAAGTGGTAGGTAGTAACTCCAAGAGGGAATGATATGCTCGATTGTGGGTACATGCCTCCTAATGACACGCTTGAGTGACAAACATGAGTCTAGGGGATGTGCTGTGGCCACAAGGAGGAAAACAACGGTGCTTCTAACTGTGATCGCAAGGATTGTTTACTTTACGCAAAGTTCTTTTAATGCAGTTGTCTGTTGCTTTGGGTTTACAATTTGGGTGGGGCTCGCAACATAATACCAGCGAGATGTTCTGGATAGATATCTCAAGGTGGATGATTAGTAGTAGATGGAGATGGATTTCTGTCTACTTAGTTTGGCATACTGCCCATGCTTATGAGCCTATTCCTTTCTTTTATAGCATAGTTAGCATTGCGGTGCGTTTATAATCCTGTCAATTGCCCATCTGTAATTTGTTTACCCTGCATAGCAGTTTTATCGTCTTTTGGGAGAGAGACATCACTAGTGAACATCACGGGACCCCGGTCCATATTCTCATCACTGTTTACAAGCTCATTTATTTTCCCGCATTTACTTTCAGTTTCTATTATCATTATCATTATCCCTTGTGTGTTTGACCCTTTGTAAACAACAAGGCCAGAGAGATTGACAACCTCTCTAAACTTCGTTTGGAGCAAAGTTAATTGTATTGTGTGTAGGGCCATGTTAGTTGTGCCGCTAACACCTACTTATCATCGACGGAGTCCTACGGGAGATAAACCCTATCCTCAACATAGGGGAAATTTGCTGCTATCCTACATCTCACCTTCCACTTGGGGGTAACCAACGAAGGGCGAGAAGCCATTACCACTTCCACGCCATCAAGCAAATTTCTGGTGCCGTTGCGGGGGACTCCGAGTGATAAGATAGGGGAGTTGCCCACTATCCTTTACCTTTACTTTTTAGTCTTGTTAGTTTACCTTTCTGTTTTTATCTTTGTGTCTTATATCAAAAATCACAATTTTTTTATTATTTATCTTGCTGTTGGTAGTCCTCCTTGTTTAGATGAACATGTTAGGACTTGGTACTTTGCGGGAATCGGAAGTTCTCGATTTCCGTCAAAGGGATGGAGAAAATATGAAGAAGGCATGGGACATAATTTATGAGGCACATAAAAGAATTATGCCTTGCATACCTATAAAAATTGTGCTTAGGAATTTTTACCATGGTATTTTTAAGTGGTGTAAACATTCTCTTGATATTATAGCTGAAGGAGACTTCTTAGAGTGTGATGAAGCTAGAGCTCTTGATATTTTTCATAGTCTATCTAGTTATTTTGTTTATGATCGTAGTATTGATACTGTTATAGATAGAATTGCTACTATTGAAAAGAGGATGGATGCTCTAGATTTGAGGGAAGTAGAAAAACTTAAGTCCAACAAGAAAGAAATGTTGGAGATAGATGATGATTGGGAGCCCTTTGTTAGGATTAGCATCTCTAACCAAGACTTCCTTGCTTTTCGTGACATTGGATCCATGGTTTCTACTATGCAAAAATTAGTTTATGATTCTTTGAAAGTAGATATGGATAAATTTTCATCTTATCATGAACATGCTAATGGAGATATTTCAGAGGTTAAAGTAAAAATAAAAGAAGTCGAAGTTACATTCCTTCATAGGATTGCACCGATCGATTTCTTCGTCATGGAGCCAAACAAAAGCAACATTGTGCTTGGAAGGAATTTCCTCCGAGCCATGAAAGGCTTCATTGATATTAGTAACGAGTTCATACTCTTACGCGGTAAGGAAAAAGGTAAGAACCTCTTTCCTAGGAATAAGAAGAATGAGCTTATGGAAAATCAATTTGATGGTTTTTACGATTCCGACGATCTTGGAGACCTTTGATTCTTCTTTTGCCTTATGCCTAGCTTAAAGGCGTAAAAGAAAGCGCTTGTTGGGAGGCAACCCAACATGTTTTTACTTCTGTTTTTAGTGGTCTTGATGATTGTTAGTACTGTAGAAAAATCATTGTATCTTTATTTTCAAGCTTTGTGCCAAGTTATAGCCTCATATGACAAGGGAAGTGAAAGTTGTGACATGCTGCCAAGAAAACAGATTATGTCCTCGTGACGGGAAAAATCAAATAAAATCACCAGTTCATCTTTTTGAGCTGAATTTTTTACACAACATGCTCTATGCAATCACGTAGCTTTCGTATGTTCTGATTTTTGGATTTGAGTTGCAGAAGTACCCCTAAAAAATTCTTTACTACCTGCTGTTCTGTTTTTCACATATTCTGCCACGTTTGTCTCTCCTAACTTTTGCAAACCTTAAGCTTGCTTTTTCTTTGCAAAAACCTTTTCGCAATCTTGATATACAGTATCTCTTCAAGAATATCTTTATATCCAATAGGGAAAAATTATTTACTAAGGGTACTAACCTCACTAATCAGCTTATGATGAGTTATGTATGAAGGGAGTTTTCAAGTGTGCGATGGAAGATGATGAAAGAAGATTCGGGAGTGTCAAGCGCTCAAGCTTGGGGATGCCCCCATGCATCCCCAAAAAATATTCAAGGAGACTCAAGCGTACAAGCTTGGGGATGCCCCCATGCATCCCCTTCTCCATCAACAATCATCAGTTCGTCCTTCGTCTCACTATATTTTTATCACTTCATGCGTTATGTGCTATGCTTGGAGCGTCTCGCTCTTATGTTTTTTTTTTAGTTTTCTTTAGCTTTGCTTTCTATTCATAACAAGTTAGATCCCTTCTTACTTTGTGTGGGAGAGAAACACGCTCCACTTTCAAAATCTAGAACACATCATAGTATTTTTCCTACCTATCTTTTTGCTGTTGTGTGTTCTTTATATTTTCAGAGCTACTGCCATGTTTAGTTTTAGTCTTAGTTTGTTTTTCACAAGAGCCTTGGCTTTTGTTTAGTTTATTGCTGGAACTCTCTTTAGTTTTCATGTTTATCTTGTTAAGAGAGTTGGTTGTTGCACTGAGTTATGTCTTGTTTTGAGAAGTAGGTAATTGAGGTTGCTATTTAATTTTATTAGTAACTTGCAATAGTTTTGAGGTATTGATGTGAGTAATGTTTGAACTTTTGGTGTCAAGAGCTCTAGACTATTAGTGATAGGTGTCGTATTTTGGGAAATTCGTGTCTATTTTCAAAAACCTACAAAAACTAGTTGAGAACTCTAGCTACTAGATGGATCACTACTCTTTTGAGGGGTCAGATATTAGAGTACACTCACGTACCATGAGTCAAGGATGAGCAAGGATAACCAAACCCCCATACACTCATCCTCGGGGTACTTGTCTCTTTGTGAACCTCCTCATTACATTGAGAGTTATCGATAATAAGTGCATGAGTTCTACGGACTAATGTAAGTATTGAAAGTTGACACTTCCACCTCCTCATATTTGCTAGCCTCTCTTGTGCCGTGCATTGCCTCCTTCTCACTCCGAGAGTTGGCGTCCAGCTTCTCCGATACATCCAAACCCTTGGCATGATACACTCTGTCATCATAAAACTCCTTATATCTTTCCTCAAAACAGCCACCATACCTACCTATCAAGGCATTTCCATAGCCTTTCCGAGATATATTGCCATGCAACTTCCACCTCTTCATGACTTGATCTTCATGTCATACATGTTCCTGCTACACTGGAAGAGGCATACATTGCATACATCATGATAGTTACATCTTCTTTATGATTTGAGTACCTTGTAAAGTGTGAAATATCTTCTATACCCTCTTGTAAATTAGAGTGTTGCCCTTAAGTGAGGAAAAGATCCCAAAGTGGACAAAATAAAATATCCCAAAGAGGACAAATGAGAGTTAAATAGAAAGAGCCATTGAGGGACACCAAAAAATACAAAAAAATAGAAAAAAGAGAAAAGGAAAATAAAAAGAGAGAAAGGGGCAACACTACTATCCTTTTGAAAGATCCACACTAGTACTCCATCTTATCCTTGTACTCCATAGAGATGATCATGCATATAGCTATGTGGGGACCTTCACACTATAGACCTTGGCTTGCATATTCCAAGGATGAGCCTCCTCAAACGAGCTCTAGGTCTTCATGAGCGAGAAAGTTAGTGCACCCCCACTAGTTCCATCGGAGAGCATTTCAGCTCATATGTGCATCCGTTGCATGGCAATCCCTACTCCTCACATCATATCTATCATTTGGCCTTCTCGCCTATGATTGTCCTCATTGATGTCAGACTTTCTCACCTTTTTGTCTTCCTACTCATCCATATTCTCTCTTTGCCATCCTAAGTGTCAACTCTCGTGCTTACGCTCACCCATTGCATGAGTGCTCAAAATATCGAAAAGGAGTGGATCAAATTGACTTGTACCTGGCTAGTGGTCTGGGGACGAGTCAAGATAAGATTCCAAAGAAGACCAAGTGTGAAACTTCAGTAGATTGAGTTCTCAACACAAAAGTACTTTTTTCTCGTATTCCCTATCCCCCTTCTTGCACGCAAACACCATTTGAAGACATTCGAGTCACGGACATCGAGAGCTCTTGCACCTAATGTTCTTTCGCTGCTTGTTTCAATGCTAACATAGGCTCTTGCATGTTATGACTTGAATTGAATTACATACCTTGATTGCTTTACTTTTCAAAGTTCTTATATGGTTGCTAGCATGTCACCACAAAATTATGCCTGCTATCATTTACCTACTCGAGGACGAGCAGGAATTAAGCTTGGGGATGTTCATACGTCTCAAACGTATCGATAATTTCTGCTCGCTCCATGCATGTTTTGTGTGATATTTCTATGATCTAGATACACTTTCATAC
Organism: Bromus sterilis; assembly: GCA_950022295.1. NCBI lineage: Eukaryota > Viridiplantae > Streptophyta > Magnoliopsida > Poales > Poaceae > Bromus > Bromus sterilis. The sequence continues at coordinate 108,079,067 of OX465596.1, read as the reverse complement.
ATTTTTATCATATTTTGACTAACCTACTAATTCAGTGCACCCCAGTGCAAGTTCCTGTTTTTTGCTGTTTTTTTAATTTCAGTTTTCCCCCATATAAAAAGTGCTGCAAAAATACGGGAAAATTTAGATAAAAAATCAGCGTGTGGGAAGACTCCAGAAGCCCGAAGGAGGGCCAGGGGGCCACCACCAGGCACCCAGGCGGACACCTGGCGCGGCCAGGAACCTGGCCACGCCAGGGGGGGGCCTGGGCCCCTGGTGGCCCCCCTGGCTTCCCCTTCGCCTGTTTATTCTCCGTCACGGGAAACTTTCGAAGAAAGAACCCTATTTCGCAAATTCTCCTCTGTTCCACCGCCGCCGCACTACCTAGATCGGGAGCACCGTCAGGACCTTTTCCGGCACCCTGCCGGAGTGAGGATCGACCTCCGGGAGCTTCCCCTCCACCATGGACGCTTCCTAGATGTGCCGTGAGTAGTCTACCTTGGACCATGGGTCCGTGATCAATAGCGATGTGATGTTCTCCTCCCCGCTTTGTTCTTCATGGTTTAGACCTCTTGAGCTGCCCTACATGATTGAGGCACTTATGTATTTCTTCTGCTGTTGCTATGTTGAGTTTGATGGGATCTGATGGATTATGAGATTATGTTCAGATCGTGATAGAGTAATATATTTGGTTTTGATCTCTTATATTTTTGTTCCTAAGTAATCTTGCATTTTCTCCGTTGCTTTTTATTGCTTTGGCCAAGTGGTAGGTAGTAACTCCAAGAGGGAACATTATGCTCGATTGTGGGTACATGCCCCCTAATGACACGCTTGAGTGACAGAAACATGAGTCTAGGGGATGTGATGTGGCCACAAGGGGGAAACAACGGTGCTTGTAACCGCGGTTGCAAGGATTGTTTACTTTACGCAAAGTTCTTTTAATGCAGTTGTCTGTTGCTTTGGGTTTACACTTTGGGTGGGGCTCGCAACTTAATACCAGCGAGATGTTCTAGATAGATATCTCAAGGTGGATGATTAGTAATAGATGAAGATGGATTCCGGTCTACTTATTTTGGCGTACTGCCCACGCTTATGAGCCTCTTCCTTTCTTTTGTAGCATAGTTAGCATTGTGGTGCGTTTATAATCCCGTCAATTGCCCATCTGTAATTTGTTACCTCACATAGCAGTTTTATCGTCTTTTGGGAGAGAGACATCACTAGTGAACATCACGGGACCCCGGTCCATATTCTCATCACTGTTTACAAGCTTATTTATTTTCCCGCATTTACTTTCATTTGCTATTATCATTATCATTATCCCTTGTGTGTTTGACCCTTTGTAAACAACAAGACCAGAGATATTGACAACCTCTCTGAACTTCGTTGGGAGCAAAGTTAATTGTATTGTGTGCAGGTCCACGTCAGTTGAGCCGCTGACACCTACTTATCATCGCCGGAGTCCTACGGGAGATAAACCCTATCCTCTACATAGGGGAAATTTGTTGCTATACTACATCTCACCTTCCACTTCGGGTAACCAACGAAGGGCGAGAAGCCATTACCACTTCCACGCCATCACCGAGGAGTCAACCGATGTGTTACATCGACAAGACAAGAGGATGGCATCATCGGTCACATCAGGAATATTTTAGCTATGTGGTGTCACATTACATTACATCACATGTATACTTCCCTTTTGTCTTTTTCCCCTTGTACCTCTTTACCTTGTCCTCTGCCCCCTGTCTTCATCCCCTTGTCCCCCTTGCCACTAGCCTATATAAAGGGAAAGGGGTGCCCACGGTGGGTGCAGAGGCCAAGGCCATGACCGTGCGCGCGCGCGCACACACACACACACACACTTTCATTCCATCCATCCATCCATACATCCATCCACCCAAACGTATGGGCTCTGCTCGTAGCACATATATAGTTTGAGGAGCACCTATAGTTTGAGGAGCACCTCTGTACATATATCTACCATATAGTCAGTGAGACAGGAGTACAGATTTTACCTCCTTCGCGCGAGGGTCCCGAACCCGGGTACTTCGTCGTGTTCCTCACTGTGCGCTTGTGCCTAGACCCGTTTGGAGTGTCGTCGCTCGCGCAATGTTCCCCTCTCTTTATCTATCCCCATGGCATATGCCTTCACAATACGGAGACAGTTGGCGCCCACCATTGGGCATATTGCAGCGACCGGAGTCACGTTCCGGACGGGAACCGTCTTCATCGACATCTTCTCCGGAACCGCCATGCGTGTCGGCGCACAGCTGCATCGTAGCCTTCATCGACAACTTCAGCAACATCACCCCGCACCTCGACACTCAGCCCCGCCATTTTCCCTCCGTCCGTGCCGGCACGGAGGCTTCAACGCCGTCTCTGTCTACGTCCGAAGGCCGTGCTCTCCGCCCGTGTGCAGCACCGGCGTGCCCGGAGGCTACGCACCCGCGGGTTGTGTGAGCACGTTCGTGTTTCCTATTGAATTTTCCTTCAGCGACCCTTTGTCTCGACCCATGCCGCGCTGCTTCCCTACATAACGCGTGCGTAACCACTATGAAATTTGTGGAAGCTCGCGAGGCCACCCCTCCTTTGGGCCAGATCCTCCGGGATTCGGCCCTATCACGGCCGAGCCCACCGGCTCTTTCCTCCTCTCCCGCGTGATACGTCCAAACGTATCGATAATTTTTTCTCATTCCATGCATGTTTTGTGTGATATTGCTATGATCTAGATACATTTTCATACACTTTTGATCATATTTGTACTAACCTACTAACTCAGTGCACCCAAGTTCCATTTCCTGTTTTCTCCTGTTTTTCTATTTCAGTTTTTCCCCATATAAAAAGTGCACCAAAAATCTGGGAAAATCAGATAAAAAATCAGCGTGCCGGAAGCTTCCAGTGCCGCGCCAGGGGGGAGCCTGGACCCCTGGTGCCCCCTTGCTGCCCCTCTTCGCCTGTTTAATCTCCATCACGGAAAACTCCAAAGACAGAACCCTATTTCGCAAACTCGCCTCTGTTCTGCCGCCGCCGCGCTTCAAAGATCGGGAGCAACGCCAGGACCCTTCCCGGCACCCTGCCGGAGGGAGGATCGACCTCCGGGAGCTTCTCCTCCACCATGGACGCTTCCCGGATGTGCCGTGAGTAGTCTACCTTGGACCATGAGTCCGTGATCAGTAGCTATGTGATGTTCTCCTCCCCTCTTTGTTCTTCATGGTTTAGACCTCCTGAGCTTCCCTACTTGATCGAGTCACATATGTAATTCTTTTGCTGTTGCTATGCTGAGTTTGATGCGATCTAATGGATTATGAGATTATGTTCAGATCGTGATAGAGTAATATACTTGGTTATTATCTCTTATATTTTTGTTCCTACGTAATTCTTGCATGTTCTCCGTTGCTGTTTATTGCTTTGGCCAAGTAGTAGGTAGTGACTCCAAGAGGGAACGTTATGCTCGATTGTAGGTACATGCCCCCTGATGACACGCTCGAGTGACAGCAACATCAGTCTAGGGGATGTGTTGTGGCCACAAGGGGGAAAACAATGGTGCTTGTAACCGCGGTTGCAAGGATTGTTTACTTTACACAAAGTTCTTTTTAATGCAGTTGTCTATTGCTTTGGGTTTACACTTTGGGTGGGACTCACAACTTAATACCAGCGAGATGTTCTGGATATATATCTCAAGGTGGATGATTAGTAGTAGATGCAGATGGATTTCGGTCTACTTATTTTGGCGTACTGCCCATGCTTATGAGCCTATTTCTTTCCTTTGTAGCATAGTTAGCATTGCGGTGCGTTTATAATCCTGTCAAATGCCCGTCTGTAATTTGTTCACCTCGCGTAGCAGTTTTATCGTCTTTTTGGAGAGAGACATCACTAGTGAACATCACGGGACCCCGGTCCATATTCTCATCATTGTTTACAAGCTTATTTACTTTTCAGTATTTACTTTCAGTTGCTATCATTATCATTATCCTGTGTTTTTTATCCTTTGTAAACAACAAGACCGGAGAGATTGACAACCTCTCTGAACTTTGTTGGGAGCAAAGTTAATTTTGTTGTGTGCAGGTCCGCGTCAGGTGCACCGCTGACACCTACTTATCATCGCCGTAGTCCTACGGGAGACAAACCCTATCCTCTACATAGGGGAAATTTGCTGTTATCCTACATCTCACCTTCCAGTTAGGGTAACCAAGGAAGGGCGAGAAGCCATTATCATCTCTCGCGTATCAAGCAAATTTCTGGCACCGATGCTGGGGACTCCGAGTGATAAGATAGGGGAGTTGCCCACTACCTTTTACCTTTAATTTTTAGTCTTTTTATTTTACCTTTTTGTTTTTATCTTTGTGTCCTTTATCAAAAATGACAAAAAAATCTGCCACACTTTCTTCTAGTACGGGTTCCACTGAAAACACCAAGTTGTGTGACTTCACCAGTCACAACAACAGAGAATTTATCTGCACTCCTATTGCCACACCTGTCACTTCAGCTACCTCTTATGAAATTAAACCTGCTTTACGAAACCTTGTTATGAGAGATCAATTCTCTGGTGCTGAAGATGATGCTGCTTTACACTTGAATAATTTTGTTGAATTATGTGATATGCAAAATTATAAATAAGTAGAAGGTGATGTTGTTAAGCTCAAGCTTATTCCTTTCTCTCTGAGAGGAGAAGCTAAAATCTGGTTTCAATCTTTGCCCAGGAATAGCATAGATTCTTGGGATAAGTGCAAAGATGCTTATATTGGGAAGTACTACCCACCTGTTAAAATTCTCCAATTCAGGAGTAACATTATGAATTTTAGGCAATTGGATAATGAACATGTTGCCCAAGCTTGGGAACGTATGAAATCTCTTGTTAATAAATGCCCTACACATGGTTTGACTACCTGGATGGTTATCCAGACTTTTTATGCGGGTTTGAACTTTACCTCGCGGAACCTGTTAGATTCGGCCGCGGGAGGAACCTTTATGTGAACTACACTCGGTGCTGCCACAAAACTCCTCGATGAGATGATGACCAACTATTCCCAATGGCACACCGAACGCGCTCCAACAGTTAGGAAGGTAAATTCTGTCGAGAAAATTACCTCCCTAAATGATAAAGTTGATTTAATTATGTCTCTACTTACCAAGAAACCCTCTATTGATGTTCCTTTAAATTCTTTGGTTGCTCAGGAACAAGTATATGCGAACTTCATTGCTAGAAACAACTTTAATAATAATGCTTATAGGGGCAACTTTGCTAGTAATCCTAGACCGTTTCCATCCACTTATGGGAACAACAACACTTACCCTAGCAACAAGAACCCCACTTCTGAATTAGAAAACATGCTTAGAGACTTTATCACTACCCAAAAAGCCTTCAACAAAAATGTGGAAGAAAAGCTAGCTAAATTAGATAATCTTTTTTTGAAGGTAGACAGCTTAACCCTTGATGTTGAGATGTTAAAAATTAGAACATCTCCCCTTGAGGAGAGCAAGGCCACTCCTATTAATGCTATCCAGTTACAAATTAATGAAATGTAACGACCCGGTGCAGAACGGAACCAAGTCTACTGTGCTTCTGTGCTTTTCCTCGATCGGTATGCTAGCACACACAGTACTCGATGAAATACCATAGTATCACATGTCATAAATTACCGTAAATACATGGTATTTATTACCTTACAGCCCTTGGGCTAGCATACACAACAGAACAAACAATATATAAGTGGACTCCCATCAACGCCAACGGCAAAGTTGAGTGCAGACTTCACGACCCTATATCGTATCACTTACTCGTCGTATATAATCCTGCAACACCGAAGGTTACATCCCGACAACGGGTCAGTACATTTGAATGTACGGCAAATCATATCCCAGAAAGAAGTAAAATTTCCTACAATACATGCAATTTGGCTGGTGGAGCTTCTACATTTATTTTTGAAAAAAGCTGGTTTCCCCTATAGAATAATAATAACTAAGTTCTACAATAGTGTGACGCCCACAAAATCTGACCGTGTACAGTAATCATACACGCAAGGTACACGATCGATATTAGGGACTCACGGTAAGATATCACAACACAACTTTACAAATAAAATAATACAAGCTATTTAATACAAGCCAGGGGCCACGAGGGCTCGAATACAACAGCTCGAGAGCACAAAGTTAGCGGAAGCAATAGTATCTGAGTACAGACACAAGGGTACAAGTATGCCTTAAGAAGGCTAGCACAAACAACAACAGATCGAAAAGGCGAGGCCTCCTACCTGGGAACCTCCAAACTACTCCTAGTCGAGGGGGGAACTCCATGATGAAGCAAGCACCAGGGATCTTCTGCTCCTGGACTCCAAGGCTTCAACGTCTACTACAGCGGTCGATCAGGCAAAACAAAAAGGGAAAAAAAGAAAGGGTGAGTAACTAGCATACCCGCGAGTCTTACGTCCGCTACTAAGCATTTATGCATTTGTATTAAAAGGAAGGGGAGGCTATATATAGTGGACTGCAAGGTAGAAATCAGAATAAGGATAAGAAGCTAGGCCTATCGAATACTAGCACCTTCCGACGAGTCTTGCAGCATGAGGAGAGAATAACCAACAGTTTATATAAAGCATAAAGTAACAATGCAACAGAAGTTGCTGCAGCATTGTATAATAGTAAGTTGTAATAATTAGCAATGCCTCCGAGATCCCTTCCTCGACATCCCAGCGAGGAAGAAAACCCGGAACCATATAGTTTGATAATAATAGTTTGTAATGGTAGGATCTGGCTTCAGCATAAAGCGTCCTGTTACCGTGGACACGGCTATTAGAATAGATCAATCTTCCCTGCAGGGGTGCACTTGTGTTACACTACAACGCACGGATCTCCAGGGTGATGTACACCTTGTTAGGGAATGCCCCACCGAGGCTATCCGACACTCCGTAGCCCATCTTTCAAACTCAACAGAGAGGTCATCCACCGGTCTAAATCCTAAATACGCAGGGCCTTGGACCCCAACTCCGACGTACTCCTGCACGGTGCGTGGCTGGCCGGTGAAGCAAAATCAAAGAAAATACAAATCACACTGCTGCGGCAAATAAGACAACACCACTTCCCGGCGTAGGCCGTGGTACTGCTGACGTCTGAAGAGTCTTCGGACGAGACTATGAAGCAGAGGAGCCCATAACTCATTATCCCACGTGTAGGCAGCGCGTACAAGCCAAAATGCTACTCAAGTCATCCGCTGAACCCGTTAAGCATTTTATAATTTTCTCTCGAGACAACCGCTATCGTTGCCCCTTTCTGGATGAGTCGCGGACAACGACAAAAGTCAACAAGGTGAACCGTCTCCTTACCTTGTCTCTCGTTTTCTCTTTGAAGAGTTTGACTTTCGTACAACAGAATACCTCTCGGCCACGAACAGTACCAGGCCTGCCGCACACCGGTGGAATACACCTGACCTGTCGTTCGAGTGCCTCATCATGACCGGTGGATACCTCGCATTTGCTAAGATACCCTGCGCGGGCACCGTTGGGTCACCCGACTCCTTACCTGTAAGGACACTAGTTGATTCGAGTGCCTACCATCAAGTGAAACCAGGAGGAATCACCCTCGATGGTACACTTGAAGAGGTTCGACAGAGACATCAGCAGAATGAACTAAAGAGGTAAACCTCGTATCATCCCGGTGATGCTACGCTACTGAGCCGACGAGAGTGAAATACGAGTCCATCCACTCGTAAGTCAAACTCGAAGCTACTCGACAGAGTCTCGCCGTTGTAGGTTCCCTAGGGCGTCTGCGTTGATCCGTACGTGTTGCAGTTATAATATTTGTAATCCTCTTTCACTCACCAGAGTGATCACGGCCCGCTATTCTAAACCTAGCTAACAATGCGCAGGGTTTACTACTGAATATCTGCTATTCTTAAGAAGTTGATCCCCACTACTATCAATTCTCTCTACATGCACACTATCCACCTCATTATGCATGCCAGATCAATTCTCTTTACATGCACACTATCCACCTCATCATGCATGTCACATCACATTTAATTCCTCAAGCATCTATAAAAACAATTATTAGAGAATTTTTATCTCATGTATATACTATCATTCAAAAAATTATTATTCCACACTTTTGGGAGTTTTTTTAACTTCCTACCCATAACTTAGTGCACATATGATGTGATGAAAAATATGCATCATACAATTAGTTTCAATATTCATGTCCATACAAGAAAATTTCATCAAAATATAATGGAACCAAGTTCCGCGGCAACGCGTGGGGTGTCAACTAGTTATATATATTTATAAGGCAGCATAGGAGAAAGGAAGATACATCAAGGGGCAACAATGACAGGCTATGCAATTGAATAGGTAAGCAACGTAGCATCAACAGTAACAATGCCTAGTGCAAGAAAAGTACGGAAAGATAGGCGATATCTGGGGAAGGAAAATGGCTCTGCTTTCCTGGAAGCTCGGTAGTAGCGGTACGATCGTCGACGAAGTAGTCGTACTGGGTGGTGTCATTGGCGGAAGCAACGGGGTCTATTGGACATTAAGGGGGGGGGGAAGAAATAGTAAATATAAAGTAATCATAGCAATCAATGCATGACATGAAAGATGAATGATTATCGGTGCTCTAACGTAATACGATGCAATATGCTCGGAGCGGGAATTCATCTGGGGATGAACAACCAGCTCCGGCTGATTACCGGACAGGGTGTCCGGAGGGGGAACGGATCATGCCGGAGGTTTTGTGGACATCCGACAAACGTATGGGTGGGTTATCCGGGTTAGTTGAACTATTCTGAACAACTTTCGTGTTCAGAATAAATTCATCCAGATACTTTAACAGTACCGGACAAATCATCGGACAAACGGTCCGGAGGGGGACGGTTCGATGTTCGGTATGTTAGAGGGGTGTGGTAGACAAACAGATAGTGTATTCGTATTCTACGCATTGCTCTGAGCAATTTTGATATATAAATTATTTCCATCTGATTTACGGTTTAAAATATATTGAATTTCAAAGTTTAATTCAATTTAAATCATTTTCTAATTTTTATCTATTTATTAAATCGAACATTATCCATAACAGAAGGGACCCACATGTCATAGGCTGGGCCTTTGACTAGTCAAACTGACCACTAGGTCCCACCTGTCATTCACTGTTTATTTAATAAATCAATTTATTTATTTAAATGGCACATGGCCCACATGTCATACACTGTTTGTATTTAAATCAATTTTATTTAAGCTAAGGATCCAGTGGGGTCCATTTGTAAGTGGCACATGTGCAAATTGACCATTAAAAAAATCTACATCTGCTAGTCTATCCCGGAAAGAGGTCACACAACCTACTCAACTAAGCCAGAGCCCAGAATAGCTTGTGGCTTCACACGTAAGCTTCCAGGTATGTCAATACAAACAGTCCCTTTGAGCCTGGGTGGCTTTCCACAGTCATCACTGGCCATCCCCAGGATACTCGCAACCATCCCACCCAGGTAGTTCATTAACTTTATCTTGGTCCTAATTACTACATTATCACTCATACCTCATAATGATTCACTTCCCAATCCAATTCTACTTAGCATAGCAATATCATAGTATATGATCGTGACAATGATGTAAGGATTAGACTGTCAGAACCCCAACTAGGGTAAGTACTAGGGTTTGTTTGTGCCCTTTTGCATCATGCAAAATTTCAAAAGAAATTCAAAAATGGGGAAAAGAAAAGCCCTGAGAAATTTAATTAAATGGCCAGACAAAAATTGCTTCCAAAAATTCCTCTGGTATTTTTGAAAAGTCTTATAAATATGCATGATCACATATAAAGTGATGTGGGCCCCACTACATGCACCAAGATTTTTCAAATATTCCAAATAGGGCTTGGAAATTAAATTAAACTCCAATTTGAATTTAAATTCAAATTGTTTGAATTTCAAAAATCTCCAAAACTTGTGAATGGCTAACTATATGCTTTGTAAGTCCATGTAAAAGTTTTTGGCATTTTATAAATTTCCTAGGTATTTATTTATCAAGGCACAACAAAATTACAGAAAGAATAAGAGAGGAAAAAAAGAAAGGGGAAGAACCCCTGGCTTTCAGCCCAACTCTTCCCCCCCCAGCCCACCAGACGGCCCAGCCCAGCCTGAGCCGCTGTCGTCTTCCTCCCCTCCACCCGAAGCAGCTCGGTGGCGAGCTGGGAGCGCGGCGAGCGCCACCGCGACGGCCAGAGCCGTCTAAGCCACCCCAAGCCCTGCCCTCTTGCCACGTGAACGCCCAGAAAAGTCCGCGCCTTTCCCCTCGCTCGTAGCTCCCCTCCTCGCTTGCACTCGCCGGATTCCTCGACGAGAGAAGCTCGTCGGAGAGCGCCGACGCGTGTAGACGTGGCCACCGGCCAGCTCAAGCCGCTCCAGCCTGTCCAGAAGATCCGAGGAGGTCGTCTACGTCGTTTTCCCTGATCAATTGAGCCCGGGAGCCCCTGAAGCCGACGCCTTCTTCACTGAGACGCCGCCGGCCGCCGTGGAACTCTACGAGGATTGCGCCGCCGTCAAGCCGTCTCCGACCTCGCCGTCCCCTCCGCTCGAACCGGGGTGAGAAACCGCCTTGAACCCCTCTCTCCGCGCTCCTCCTCGTGGCCTCTGTCGCCATTTTCCACATGGCTAGGCTACAGCCGCCGCCATACCTCGACGCCGGCGAGGCTCCGGCCATCTTTGGGCCCTTCCGTGTGCACCAAGTGATGCGGACGTGCACGGGCATACGTTTGGAGCCCTCCCCGCGCCAAATGGTGGCCGGGAGCTCAACTCCGGTGAGCCACCACCGTCTGTTGAGGCCACCGGCGACTAGCCGGAGAGTTAACCTAACCCCCACCCCTAATGACCCCCCTAATCTAACCCCGCACCCACTGACAGGTGGGCCCTGCCCCTAATTAAGCTTCTGCTAATTTAATTCAAACCGGGGATTAAACCACTGAGGCTGATACTCTGGCCCCACTGGTCAGCCCCTTGGTGATGTCATGCTGATGCGTGGCTGAGGCAATAAACCATTTTTCCAGAGAATTAAAATAATCCAGAAAATCATTTAAACTTTGAAAATTCATAGAAAATTCATACTAACTCCAAATTGAACATATAATATATGAAAAATTATCAGAAAAATACAAGGATTAAGAATATAAAATTTGTTTTTATGTTTGACCATTTTAAAATGGGGCAACAGTAGCAAATGTGCATATGGCTTAATTTGAATTCAAATTTGAAGTTTGAATTTGCATTTCAAATGCAATATACTTCAATTAAATTGAATATGCTACAAACCAGTACCATTCACATCATGGACAACCTTATCATGTGCTTGTGCATTTATTTTCGAAGTTGTCCCCCCCCTTTGTTGATGATTGCCTCCGATGACAGACGTTCCGAGACGGTGATCACCCCGAAGAAGAAGACCACCGTTAAGACCCGTGTACCGTCAGCAAGGCAAGCAAACCCCATTGATCATGTCTATAAAATCCCAATTTCCCTCTCAGTCTTGCTTATGCATGTTTAGGAGATCACCGAGACACGTTCTTTCGCATAATTGAACCCATTCCGATGCATGACCTATCATTTTGTCACCGTATTAAGCAAACCACAATCCTAGCAGATTTAGGAGTTGAATGATGAGCATGTGGCCCCTGCAACTGTTACTGCTTTTGCTGCTTAGTGATACAATGATGATGTTATGTTTGTGAGTCGGGATGGAATGAACACAGTGGTGCTGATATAAACGTGTTGGTGAATCCACCCTAAACAAAGGTGAACGATGAGAGGCTGTGTAGGAGTACACAGTAGGTTGTCTCGTTGAACACTGCCCTAGGCCCCGATTTCCTGTTTTTTGATCCAAGACAAAGAGTATGACCACATGTAGGGTTTTATGGGAGCCCCGTTTGGCCTCTTTACGTACCCGATCCGGTCCAGGAGTCACACTAGATTCGGGCTTTCCATTTGATTTATGTATAGATATGTGGGTGGACCTGTGAGGCAGTGAAACCATCTTTCAAAGGTGGCGTCTCGGTCCCTTACATTATCTGAGTCCGTTTCGTGGAACCGGCCGGACTCTCGAGCGGTGAAAAACTCAGGTAGTCGACTCCTGGATTAGAGAAGGTGATGTGAGGGTAGTGCCTTGGTTTCATCCACGTCCGACACCCGCTTGAAGGGTGACAAGAACGAGACGATAAGTGATGACACACGTGTGAAGATGTACACCCCTGCAGGGTTAATGAACTATTCGAATAGCCATGTCCACGGTTATGGACTACTTGGAAACCTTTACTTGATCATAGACAACTTGAATGGATACTTATAAAACTCGCAAGATAAGCGTGAGTGCTATGGCGTGCTTCCTCGTGGGGAAGTCGAGGAAGTAACCATAGTGCTGTATTTGCTTATTCTATGTTTTAGATGAGAATCCGGACCCCGATGGAGTCACCTTCGTGAAGCTCGACGTTGACTAAGTTAGCATAGTCCCAGACAGCAGTCTGGTCCCTCGTGGAAGGGCATGTTTGTTTACAAGGATTCTCTAAGCCATTTTTTAAACTTGTCTGTACTCAGACCTAATTTGCTTCCGTTGTATGATGTAATGTTGATCACAGACATGTGATCTTTGTATGCTCTATGTGTATATCAATAAAGAGTACTTTGTAGAGTTATGTGATGATACCTGCTGTTCATACTAGGCATGTGTGCTGCGTGTATGATTATAGCATGCATGTCTTAGTATGGGTTTTCGAGACCTTAGATGTGATCTGGCTGGCGGTCTTTTATACACCAAGTGGCCCTTCGATGTGCGCAGCTTGGGGCATCGCGTTGCGATTGTTCGTGACTCCGTCACGTGCACACTTTGTTGTATGATCGAGCCCGCCCTAGACCCCGACTAAGTGATCGGGCTGGAATAAGTCTATGTAAGAGTTAGGATCCAATCGATAACATGGTTGAGGCGACTTGTCTATGAGTATGGGATTCACCACCCATAAGCATTTAGACTTGTGAGCGGACGTTGAGGACCCATCTCAGTTGATCATCCGGCCTGGATGGGATGCCCCTCACGTTTGATGCTTTCCGAGAGCGTTCTGTGCTTGTCCTTGTCTGCTTAGACAAGTGGGTACTGTTCTCGGCTCTCCATGTGATTGTACCGTAACTGGAATTACATACGCTAACCCCGGGTCCCGACATAGACCTACCTCAATGAACTACTGGGTGTAATAGCGTAGCATGACCTATCATGCAATCTAAAGAAGAAGAACTAATGCATTGAAAACATAGGTAACAGGGAGTATGATCAAAGATATGACTTGCCTTGAATCTTGATGAAGTTATTCGCGCTCACAATTCCGACAATTCTAATCGTCACACTACGACCAATCTATCGTAACCAAGCAAACAAGGTTGCACACAATAAATCAAAAATCCAAAAGAAGGCAAACAGTTTTATTTTTTTGAAACTCCAAAAGAAAAATCAAATAAAAGATTTTGCCAAACAGAACACAAATGCGTTAATTTGGGTTTCCAGGTGTCTAGAATATAGGATTTAGTTAGGGTTTTAGTTTGCAAAAAGAATCAATTAAAACCGGGTTGTAAAACAAAAGATACGATCAACTAAAGTCGAATTTGAATCTGATCAGATTTGAATATTTAAGAAAATCAAAAATAAAATTTTAGTGTTTTACTGGATAGAGGATTCCGGAAGAAAACCGTGGGCTTTGGAATCACGCAAAACGGATCTATGATAAAAAAGATATTACAAGAACAAATCTACATAGGATTTAGAAATCTTTTTGATCACAAAATAATTTTTCTCAAAACTTGGATCTATAGTACCTAATGTGTAGAGGGTTTAGAAACAAATAATTGGCCGCTAGTTTCATCTAAAACGGAGCAACGATTAAAAGATTACGACGTTTTTACTAACTGCGTCGGGTAGATTTTGACGCGGCGAAGACGACGGTTCCGACGATCTCCGGCGGAAAAGAAGTAGTCTAGGATGTAGAGCTAGACTAGAAGATCACAACGGTGGTGCGGATGATCCCTAACGTCGTCCCTACGGGCGTAGAGACGCGATGAACCGAGCGCGCTCCGATAAACTTCCGTGGTGCGCGCAAAATTTGGAGATCAATCTTTCGCATGAAAAGAAAGATGGAAAAGATGTCCATTAGATGCACAACGAAGAAATAAGCTGTTATGCAAAATTTGGGGTCAAGGGAAGGCTCACCGGCGACGGGATCTACCGGCAAAGCTGAAATTTTCCGGTGAGATCTACCTCGAAGTTGGCTCGAATTGAGACGGTTTGGGAAGAAATTTTGTGAGGAATCGGTGGAGGAGGTCGTGGGGTATTTATTGGACAAGCTTTCATGGGCAAGAGGGCAACCGGAGAAAGAGTTCCGGGCGGACACGGGAGAGGAACCATGGCCGAGTGTCTCCGGGTCCATCCCGTTACCGTCTCCAGGAAGGAGACGGCTGCTCGGGCGAGCTGGGTCGCGGCCTCGGCCCACTCGGGCGTGGTTGGCTGGCGTGGCTGGCCGGCCCGTCTTTTTTTTTCACGATTTTTTTCTTTTTCATTTTTTGGAAAACAAAGTATAGAGATATTTTTAAAATAATAAAATAACTTCGAATAAAATAACGAAATATATTTTTTAAATAAAAATAAAAATAAAAAATATATATTTATTTACTTATTTTTAACACAACTTCAGAGAATGTTATAAAATAACTTATAACTCCAAAAATTCCCAAATAAACTTCTAAAATCTTAAGATAATCTAAATAGAATATTCAATAAATTTTCATCCAAAATAAAAAGATTCAAAAAATATATTTTATAATAAATTCAAATAAAACCAAGATCAGGTTTTAAATCATTTTCAAATGAAATTGAAGAAGTCATGTTATCTTCCCTCATTTAATTATTTTTATTTTAAATATAAAATTATTCAAAATAAGATCCAATAAAATAAAATGAAAATTTTTATTTGAAACATTTTCCCAACTTTATTTTATTGATTGAAGGAGTCATATTACCTTCTCTCTATTTTTATTTGTTGGATTTGTTTTAAACAAATGTAGAAGAACAAAAATGAATAATAGGGAAACTCCTTTTATTCCCTCTCATTTTAATATTCATTTAAACTCCAAAAATTTCAGATCCTAGTCTATCTCACACAGATCAATTACACACAAATCAAACAAGACAATCATAATAATTATTTTATATAACATTCCAAAATTTAGAATTTTGGGATGTTACATGAAAATAGTAGGATGATGGCTAAACTTAAAGAAAGATGGGCTAGAGAAAAAGAGGAAGATGATAGAATTAAGAGCCTTCCTACGCACCACACAGTTGCAACTATCCAAATTGTTGAGGATACCGAAACTATTAGCACCCAATGCACTCCTGGTCCCATTGGACCTATTAATGGTGATGCTAATACCTCAACTGTAGAAGAAGAAACTCCTATGAAAATAGAGGGTTTCAAACAAGTGAGCCTAGATGACACTACTACGACCTTTGATAGTAGTGATATTGATTTTGATAGTTGCACCCTTTCAGAAATTATTAGCTTACTACACAAAATGTCTAGAGACCGCCACACTAGCACACTTAATCTTGCCTTCACGGAGGATATCACAAATGCTCTCATCAAAGCTAGGGAGGAGAAGATTAGGATAGAAGCCTCCATACCTAGGAAGCTAGATGATGGTTGGGACCCTATGATAAAAATTAAATTAAATAACTTCTCTTGCTATGCTTTATGTGACGTTGGAGCTAGTACCTCCGTCATGCCCAAAAGAATGTATGATATGTTTGAATTGCAACCTTTTGATTCTTATTCTTTTGGTGTTCATCTTGTCGATTCTTCCGTAAAGAAATCTTTGGGGAAGATCGAAGATGTTGTTATCATTGTCAACGACAAATATGTTCCAGTTGATTTTATTATAGTGCATATAGAGTGTGATCCTTTATGTCCAATTATTTTGGGACATCCTTTTCTCCGCACCGTTGGTGCTATCATTGACATGAAAGAGGGGAATATAAAATTTCAATTCCCTCTCAAAATGGGGAGGGAACACTTCCCTAGAAATAAAATCAAGTTACCTTTTGAGTCCGTTACACGGGCTAGCTATTCTCTTTTTCTTGATAAAACTTGATTCTTCTTTTGCCTTATGCCTAGCTTAAAGGCGTAAAAGAAAGCGCTTGTTGGGAGGCAACCCAAGATGTTTTAACTTTTGTTTTTAGTGGTCTTGATGATTTTTACTACTGTAGCAACATCATTGTATCTTTATTTCCAAGCTTTGTGCCAAGTTATAGCCTCATATGACAAGGGAAGCGAAAGTTGTGACATGCTGTCCAGAAAACAGATTCCATCTTCGTGACGGGAAAAATCGATTAAAATCACCAGTTCGTGTTTTTGAGCTGAATTTTTTACACAGCGTGCTCTATACAATCTCGGAACTTTCGTATGTTCTGAGTTTTCTGAGTTGAGTTGCAGAAGTACCCCTAAAAATTCTCTACTACCTGTTGTTCTGTTTTTCACAAATTCTACCACGTTTTGTCTCTCCTAACTTTTGCAAACCTTAAGCTTGCTTTTTCTTTTGAAAAACCTTTTGGCAATCTTGAGAAGCAGTATCTCTTCAAGAGTATTTATATATCAGTGTGGAAAAATTATTTTATTAAGGGTACTAACCTCTCTAATCAGCTTATGATGAGTTATGTATGAATGGAGTTTTCAAGTGTGCGATGGAAGATGATGAAAGAAGATTCGGGAGTGTCAAGCGCTCAATCTTTGGGATGCCCCCATGAATCCACAATAAATATTCAAGGAGACGAGAGCTTCTAAGCTTGGGGATGCCTCCGTGCACCCCCTTCTCCATCAACAATCATCAGTTCGTCCTTCATCTCACTATATTTTTATCACTTCATGCGTTATGTGGTATGCTTGGAGCGTCCTGCTCTTAGGTTTTATTTTTAGTTTTCTTTAGCTTTGCTTGCTATTCATAACAAGTTAGACCCCGTCTTACTTTGTGTGGGAGAGTAACATGCTCCACTTTCAAAATCTAGAACACATCATAGGATTTTTCATGCCCATCTTTTTGCTGTTGTGTGTTCTTTATCATTTCGTAGCTACTGCCATGTTTAGTGTAGTCTTAGTTTTTATTTAGCAAGAGTCTTGGCTTTTGTTTAGTTTGTTGCTGCAACTCTCTTTATTTTTCATGTTTATCTTGTTAAGAGAGTTAGTTGTTGCACTGAGTTGTGTCTTGTCTTGAGAGTAGGTAATTGAGGTTGCTATTTAATTTTAGTAATAACTTGCAATAGTTTTGAGGCATTGATGTGAGGAATGTCTGAACTTTTGATGTCAAGAGATTTAGCCTATTATTGATAGGTGTCGTATTTTAGGCAATCCGTGTTTATTTTCAAGAGATTTGAGAACTGTAGCTACTAGATGGATCGCTGTACTTTGGAGGTATCGAATATTAGAGCACACTCACGTACCATGAGTCGAGGATGCGCAAGGATAACCAAACCCCCATACACTCCTCCTCGGGGTACTTTTCTCTTTGTGAACCTCCTTATTAGATTGAGAGTAACTGATAATAAGTGCATGAGTTCTTCAAACTAATCTAAGTATTGAAAGTTGACACTTCCACCTACTCATATTTGCTAGCCTCTCCCGTACCGTGCATTGATTTCTTCTCACTCCGAGAGTTGGCATCCACCTTCGCCGGTACATCCAAACCCTTGGCATGATACGCTCTGTCATCATAAACCTCCTTATATCTTTCCTCAAAATATCCACCATACCTACCTATCCAGGAATTTCCATAGCCTTTCCGAGATATATTGCCATGCAACATCCACCTCTTCATGACTTGATCTTCATGTCATACATGTTACTGCTACACTCGCAGCGGCATACATTGCATATATCATGATAGCTACATATTCTTTATGATTTGAGTACCTTGTAAAGTGTGAAAGATCTTCTATATCCTCTTGTAAATTAGAGTGTTGCCCTTAAGTGAGGAAAATATCCCAAAATAGACAAAATAAAAGATCCCAAAGAGGACAAATGAGAGTTAAATAGAAAGAGCCATTGACGCCACCAAAAAAATAGAAAAAAATAGAAAAAGAGAAAAAGAAATAAAAAGAGAGAAAGGGGCAACACTACTATCCTTTTGAATGATCCACACTAGTACTCCCTCTTATCCTTGTACTCCATAGAGATGATCATGCATATAGCTATGTGGGGACCTTCACACTATAGAACTTGGCTTGCATATTCCAAGGATGAGCCTCATCAAAAGATCTCTAGGTCTTCATGAGAGAGCAAGTTAGATGCACCCCCAGTAGTTCCATTGGAGAGCTTTTCAACTCATATGTGCACCCGTTGCATGTCAATCCCTACTCCTCACAGCATATCTATCATTTGGCCTTCTCCCCTATGATTGTCCTCATTGATGTGAGCCTTTGTCATCCTCTTTGTCTTCCTCCTCCACCATATTTCTCTCTTTGCCATCCTAAGTGTCAACTCTCGTGCTTACCCTCATCCATTGCATGATTGCTCAAAATATCGAAAGGAGTGGATCAAATTGACTTGTACCTGGCTAGTGGTCTGGGGACGAGTCAAGATAAGATTCCAAAGAAGACCAATTATAAAACTTTAGTAGATTGAGTTCTCAACACAAATATACTTTTTTCTCGTATTCCCTATCCCCTTTCTTGCACGCAAACACCATTTGGAGACATTCGAGTCACGGACAACGAGAGATCTTGAACCTAATATTCTTTTTTTTCTTGTTTCATGCTATTATAGACTCTTGCATGTTATGACTTGAATTGAATCACATACCTTGATTGCTTTACTTTTCAAAGTTCTTATATGGTTGCTAGCACGTCACCACATAAATTATGTTTATTATCATTTACCTACTCGAGGACGAGCAGGAATTAAGCTGGGGGATGTTGATACGTCCCAAACATATCTATAATTTCTGCTCGTTACCTGCATGTTTTGTGTGATATTTCTATGATCTAGATAATTTTTCATACACTTTTGATCATAATTGGACTAACCTACTAACTTAGTGCACCCCAGTGCCAGTTCCTGTTTTCTGCTATTTTTCTATTTCAATTTTCCCAATATAAAAAGTGCTCCAAAAATCATGGAAAAATCATATAAAAAATCAGCGTGTCGGAATATTCTAGTGCCCCGAAGAAGGGTCAGGGGTCCACCACCAGGTGCCCAGGCAGCCACCTGGCTACCTCTCTGCGCCTATTTAATCTCCGTCACGGGAAAACTATGATGCCAGATGTGCTGTGAGTAGTCTACCTTGGACCATGAGTCCGTGATCAGTAGCTATGTGATGTTCTCCTCTCCTCTTTGTTCTTCATGGTTTAGACCTCGTGAGCTGCCCTACATGATCGAGGCACATATGTCATTCTTCTGCTGTTGCTATGCTGAGTTTGATGGGATCTGATGGATTATGTGATTATGTTCAGATCGTGATAGAGTAATATATTTGTTTTTTATCTCTTATATTTTTGTTCGTAAGTAATTCTTGCATGTTCTCCATTGCTGTTTATTGCTTTGGTCAAGCAGTAGGTAGTGACTCCAAGAGGGAACGTTATGCTCGATTGTGGGTACATGCCACTTGATGACACGCTTGAGTGACATAAACATAAGTCTAGGGGATGTGTTGTGGCCACAAGGGGGAAAACAACGGTGCTTGTAACCGCGGTTGCAAGGATTGTTTAATTTATGCAAAGTTATTTTTAATGCAGTTGTCTGTTGCTTTGGGTTTACAATTTGGGTGCGGCTCGCAACTTAATACCAGCGAGATGTTCTGGATATATATCTCAAGGTGGATGATTAGTAGTAGATGCAGATGGATTTCGGTCTACTTATTTTGGCGTACTTCCCATGCTTATGAGCCTCTTCCTTTCTTTTGTAGCATAGTTAGCATTGCGGTGCATTTATAATCCTGTCAATTTCCCGTCTGTAGTTTGTTTACCTCGCATATCAGTTTTATCATCTTTTGGGAGAGATACATCACTAGTGAACATTACGGTACCCCGGTCCATATTCTCATCATTGTTTACAAGCTTATTTCCTTTTCAGTATTTACTTTCAGTTGCTACCATTATCATTATCCTGTGTTTTTGATCCTTTGTAAACAACAAGACTGGAGAGATTGACAACCTCTCTGAACTTCGTTGGGAACAAAGTTAATTGTGTTGTGTGCAGGTCCGCGTCTGGTGCACCGCTGACACGTACTTATCATCACCGGAGTCCTACGGGAGACAAACCCTATTCTCTACATAGGGGAAATTTGTTGCTATCCTACATCTCACCTTGCACTTGTGATAACCAACGAAGGGCGAGAAGCCATTATCATCTCTCGCGTATCACCGCGGCTCGCCTGGCCCCGTGATGCTCCGCTCCCGTCGCCCTGCTTCCACTTGCACGCGCCCGCGAGCTCCTCCGGCCAGCCCGCCGTGCGCTGGCCGGCTGGCCCCGTCGTTGCTGCACTGCACTGCCCGATCCTCTACCTCTGCCTCCAGCTGCATGCCTGAGCGTCTCCTCCCCTGCGCACACGCCCGAGCCCGCCGGCTGTGTCCTCCTCGATCCTGGTCCACCAGCCTCGTGCTACACTGTTTTCCCATCCGTCGCCTCCTATGTGCACCCACAGCCGGGTGCGTCCGCCCCGAGCTCCACTGACCGCGACCGCCTCGAGCTTCACCGACTGCGACCCCTCTGATTGCGGACCTGGACGACATGCCCTTGCAAGCCGGCTATGCGGTTTCCCTGGCCGCCGATTTCCCTAAGCTCCTACGATTCCTCCTGAACACCTAGCCCCGGCTGCTCCCGCAGCCGGCCGCTGTTTTCTCCAGCCCGGCTGCACCCGCAGTCGTCTCGCCGCCTCCTCCTCTACTCCCGCTAGCCCTCGGCCGCGCACAGCTCCGAGTGGCCGCTCGATTGGCCTCCTGTTCCTGTTTCTCCCTCCTTCTGATCTTATACATCCGTGGCGAAGATCAGTAAGCAGGGCCGCCCCGCCCCTCCTTCGCTAGTAAGCACGGCCGCAGTCGTCCCTGCGACTTCCCTGCGAGGAAAAGAAACCGGAACCAACAGTTTAATTGTAGTAGTTTGTAGTAGTAGGCTCTGGCTTAAGCATAAAGCGTCCTGTTACCGTGGACACGGCTATTGGAATAGATCATCTTCCCTGCAGGGGCTGCACTACTGTTACCCTGCACGCTCGGATCTCCAGGGTGGCGTACACCTTGTGAGGGAATGCCCCACCGAGGGTATCCGACACGCCGAGGCCCATCCTACGACTCATCAGAGAGGTCCCCGCCGGTCTACAGTCCTAAGCCCAAGAGCTTCATGGGCCATCACCCCTCGCACTCCGGGTCGTTGTGCGCCAAGTGGATCTAGTGCCGCATCATGATCTGACCCAACCACAATGCTGAAAATGGACGTCTTTCATAACTGTCGAACGAGACCACAACGCGGAGGGCCCACACCGTAATCCCACGTGGCGGTAGTGCGTATAGGGCACGTCGACCCACTCAAGTTATCCACCTGAACCGTTAGTCATTTTATTATTTTCTGTTGGGACAACCGTTATCGTTGCCCCTTTCTGGGTGATTCGCGGACAACAACAACAGCCAGGACCACCAGTACGTCGGTGCCTGCCCGGTCGTCCCACCAACTCTTGCGGTTACGAACAAGGTGAACTGTCTCCTTACCTAATCTCACGTGTGCTCTTGGTAGACCCCGACTTTCGTACAATAGGATATCTCTCGGCCATGAACAAGTACCAGGCCCACCGCACACCGGTACACCCGTCCTGTCATTCCGATACAATACCCTGCGCGGGCACCATGGGATCACCCGACTCCTTACCTGTAAGGACAACAGTTGATTCGAGTGCCTACCATCACGTAAAACCAGGAGGAATCACCCTCGATGATACACTTGAAGAGGTTCGACAGAGACATCAGCGGAATGAACTAAAGAGGTAAACCTCGTATCATCCCGGTGATGCTACGCTACTGAGTCGACGAGAGTGAAATACGAGTCCGTCCACTCGTAAGTCAAACTCGAAGCGAATCGGCAGAGTCTCGCCATTGTAGGTTCCCTAGGGCGTCTGCATTGATCTGTACATGTTGCAGTTATAATATTTTTTAATCCGCATTCACTCACCAGAGTGATCAGGAGCCTCTATTCTAAACCTAGCTAAAAATTTGCAGGGTTGACTGCTGAATAGTATATATATTTATAAGGCAGCATAGGACAAAGGAGGGTACATCAAGAGGCTACAAAAATAGGCTATGCAACTGAATAGGATTGTAACGTAGAAGTAGAAACAATGCCTAGTGCAATAAATGTACGGAAAGATAGGAGATATTTGGGGAAGGAAAATGGTTCTGCTTGCCTGGAAGCTGGACGGTAGAGGTACGGTCTTCATCGAAGTAGTCGATCACAGGGGTATCGGCAGCGGACGTCGAGACTATCGGACAATAAGAGAGGGGAAGAAACAATAAATACACGGTAATAATAGCAATACAAATACAAGACATGGAAAACGTTAAGCTAGAGGTGAACTAACGCGGTGATACACGTTGCAGATGAAACGGAAATTCAACCGGCAATTTTACTGGTTCCAGGCGATTACCAGACAGACGATCCGGAGGGGGAAAGTCTCGGGTTCGGTATGCTAGAGGGGGGTGGTGGACATACGGGTGACGTATTCTAAACGGTTGCAGTTTTCTGAGAAACTTTGATGTATACAATATTTTCATCTGACTTATGAATTAAAAGATATCATTTTCTAGGGTTTAAATCATTTACTAGAATTTCTGAAGTTATTTTATTCAATAATTCAACAATATCTAAAATAGTATAATGTACCAGGTCAACCCTGACAGAAGGGACCCTCGTGTCAAACCCTGGAATTTAAATAAATCCTTATTTTTATTTAATAGAAAGTGGGGCCAACTTGTCATTATCTCATTTGGGTTCAACCAAAATTTTACTAAGTTTGGGATTTTTGCGGTGTTAAGCATCCATTAGCACATTCGGAAGGCTACGGTTTAGGGTTCCACTCCTCTAATGAATTTGTGTTCTATACCAATCTTTATCAATTGACAGTGATCTCGAATCCGGTATGAGTGGCATTTTTAGTAGAGCACATGTACTTAATTAAAACTCGTTTCAAAAAGTGCTACTCAAGGCTAATTCCATAAATCATTTAAAGATGCCAAGTTTGCTTGACGATTGACACGGATCTATAACTCAAATGGAGATACTTCTTATATGTGTTCTGCACAACATTATGTGCACTAACTTGCGATACCCTTTGATGCCATTTCCAATTCATGTAGCAGGCCAATATATTGCTCTAAACTAGCAAGGTTAACATAGTTGTTTACTTGCTAATATAAAAGTGCATTTTGCGAATATTATAGCATTTAATCCATGTATTTTCTGAACTTGGCCCAATGAAACAAATTAAAGCTTGATATTTCAACTTCCAGTTCATATAATTTTCGGATAGATTGGAACACGTTTGTTGCTGTTTTGGTGTTGTCCAAAGTGGTATAGCCGCAGTAGCAAATAGCTTCTGAGCAAGCAGCAGCAGTAATAAACGCAAGAAGAGTACCAGCAGCAAGTAAGCAGCGTAGCACAACCGTGCACGCACACATCCATGGCCGTGGTCCTGGCTGACAGCAGCAGCCAGCAGGGCAGCGGCATGCCATGGCCGAGCGCGGTCAGGCGACGCACGAGGCACGGTGAGGCCGTCGACCAGAGGGGTAGTGGGTGGTCTCGGCGAGGACGCGTCCAAGGAGGGCACGAGGAGGCAACCACAACAGCGATGGACGACGTCGGGGAGAGAGGGCGTGCTCACAGGGGGAAGCGGGGTTGGCCGGGGCTCGAGGAGCTGTCGGAGTGGCAGTGGAGGCGGCGCCTGCCGCAGTGGCTGTGGTGGAGGGGCGGTCTGAGGGCGAGCAGCAGGGCCGCGGCCTGGAGGCGGGGCCACGCAGGCGAGCGCGGACGACGTCGAGGAGACCAGTCGGGGGGGCGCTAGAGGGGGCCTCACCGGCGGCCAAGGCAGCGCCCTGGATCGACAGCTGGCGCGGCTAGGGTTTGCCCAAGGGGCACGAGCAGGAGGTGAGCGGCGAATCGACACGGTGGAGGAGTTGCAGCGCGTCCAGGGGAGGCCGGAGATGTGCAAGACGCCGGTCGAGGCAGCCAGCGACCGCCGGAATCGGCACAGCACGACCATGTCACCAGGGCGCCATGAGGGGATCGGGGCGAGGAGAGACGAGCGAGACAAAGAGAGAGAGATGGAGGAGGGGCCGGCTTGGGCGCATGCAGTCCAGGCCGCCAGGGGATCATAAGTGGGCTGGGCCCAATGGAACTTTTGCCCTGAGCGACATATAAAATTTTCCCATTATTCAATTTTTGCCTTTTGTTTTCATCTATTCCATATTAATTTGGCTATCAATGTATTTTTGCCTTAGGAAGGCTATCCCAAAAATAACAACGATCAAAAAGGCGAGGCCTCCTTCCTGGGAACCTCCAAACTACTCCTGGTCCTGGTCAAAGTGGGTCTCGCCGTAGTTGTAGGCGCCACCGGGGTACTCCTGTTCCTGGGCTTCAAGGATCCAACGTCGACTGCAGCGGCCGATCAGGAAAAAAAAAGGGGAAAATAAAGCAAGGATGAGTATCTAGCATACCCGCTAGTCTTACGTCCGTTACTAAGAAATTATGCATTTGTATAAAATGCAAAGGGGAGGCTATATATAGTGGACTTCAAGGTAGAAATCAGAATAAGGATAAGAAGCTAGTCCTATCAAAGACTAGCATCTTCCGACGAGTCTTGCAGCACAAGAAGAGAACAACCAACAGTTCAATAGCATGAATATAATAACAATGCAACAGAAGTTGCTGCAGCATTGTATAATACTCCCTCCGTTCCTTGATATAAGCTGCCTAAGATTTTGAGAAAAAATCCAAAATACATGGCATATTTGTATTATACCATCCGTCTAGGTAAATATACCTACTGAAAAAAGATAGAACGGAGAGTCTCTTTCCTTTTATTGGCTGATTCAAACTGTTTTCTCCATATCTTTCCTAGAGAAAGATCAGTCCAATTATAGCATTACATGTACGCGTTAATATCCATGCAAAAAGCTTATGCACCTTATATCAAGGAATGGAGGGAGTAGTAAGTTATAATTATTAATAATTATAAATGCCTCCGAGTTCCCTTTCTCGACTTCCCTGCGAGGAATAGAAACCGGAACCAATGGTTTAATAGTAGTAGTTTGTAGTAGTAGGCTCTGGCTTCAGCATAAAGCTTCCTGTTACCGTGGACACATCAATTAGAATAGATCATCTTCCCTGCAGGGGATGCACTACTGTTACCCTGCACGCTCGGATTCTACGGTGGCGTACACCTTGTCAAGGAATGCCCCACCGAGGCTATCCGACACGATGAGGCCCATCCTATGGATCATCAAAGAGGTCCCCGCGATCTACAGTCCTAAGCACAAGAGCTTCATGGGCCATCACCCCTCGCACTCCGGGTCGTTGTGCGCCAAGTGGATCCAGTGCCGCATGATACGGTGAGGATCTCTCACTCCTCGTTGGTTACCCCAAGTGGAAGGTGAGATGTAGCGTATCAGAAAATTTCCCTTAGCAAAAATGCTAAGGTTGAGTATCGTCTAGGAGGACTCGCAAAGATACAAGAAGGCGGTAAAGTGAACAATGGCGCCGTTCTCAACCAAGGATTGCTAACTTCACCTGGACCTGCACACAGATACAAATAACTTTGCTCCCAACGAGTATAGAGGAGTTGTCAATTCCTCCGGCCTTGCTGTTTACAAAGGATAAAACACACGGGATAATGATAGTGATAGCAACTGAAAAGTAAACTAAAGATGTAAACAATGATATGAAGATGGACCGGGGTCCCGTGATTTTCACTAGTGATGTCTCTCTCCCAAAAGACTATAAAAGTGCTAGCGAGGTAAACAAATCACAGTTGGGAAATTGACAGGATTATGAAGGCACCGCAATGCTAACTATGCTGCAAAGAAAGGAAGGGCTCAAAAGCAATGGCAGTACGCCAATGTAAGTAGACCGAAATCCATCTGCATCTACTACGAATCATCCACCTTGAGATATCTATCCAGAACATCTCGCTGGTATGAAGTTGCGAATCCCGCCCAAAGTGTAAATCCAAAGCAACAGACAACTGCATTAAAAGAACTTTGCGTAAAGTAAACAATCCTTGCATCCGCGGATACAAGCACCGTTGTTTTATCCCTGGTTGCAACAGCAGATCCCCTAGTCTCATGTTTCTGTCACTCAAGCTAGACATCAAGGGGCTGAACCCACAATCAAGCATAACGCTCCCTCTTGGAGTTGCAACAAATCACTTGGCCAAAGTAAAATACGGCAACGGAGAACATGCAAGAATTTACTCAAGAACAAAATATAAAAGAGAAGAACCAAATATATTACTCATCACAATCTGAACATAGTCTCATAATCCAACATATCCCAACAAACTCAACATAGCAACGACAGAAAATTACAAAGGTGCCTCGATCATGTGAGGCAGCTCACGAGGTATCGAAAGTGGAGGCACAAAGAGGGGAGAAATAGATCACATAGCTACTGGTCACGGACCCATGGTCCAAGGGGAACTACTCATGGTACATACGGGAGGCGTCCATGGCTATGGATGGTCTCCCGCAGGGGGTAGCTTCTCCCGGCAGGGTGCCGGAGCAGCTTCTCCAGGCAGCCCCGATCTTGAAACGGCGGTGGCGGCGGTACAGAGGCGAGATCGGGAAAAAAAGGATCCGTATTAGGAGCACTTTTTATCTGATTTTTCCGGATTTTTTATCTGATTTTTCCGGATTTTTTGGAGAACTTTTAATGGCTGGAAAACCTGAAATACAAAAACAGCAGAAAACAACAACTGGAAGCTGGGTGCACTGGGTTAATAGATTAGTCCAAATATGCTCAAAATTGTATGAAAGTTCAAGCAAATCATGGCAAAGTCACACAAAGCATGCATGGAGCAAACAGAAATTATAGATACGTTTGGGACGTATCAACATCCCCAAGCTTAATTCCTACTCGTCCTCGAGAAGGTAAATGATAGCAAGCATAATTTATGTGGTGACATGCCACACAACCATATAAGAACTTTGTAAGTAAAGAAATCAAAGCATGCAATTCAATTCAAGTCTTAACAAGCAAGAGTCTATATTATCATTGACACAAGCAACAAAAGAACAAAAGGTGCAAGAGCTCTCGTTGTCCGTGACTCCAATGTCTCCAGATGGTGTTTGCGTGCAAGCAGGGGATAGGGAAATACGAGATAGAAAAGGTAATTGTTGAGAACAACTATCTAATAAAGTTTCACACTTAGTCTCCTTTGGATTCTTATCTTGACTCGTCCCCAGACCACTAGCCAGGTACAAGTCAAACTGATCCACTCCCTTTCGATATTTCGAGCACTCATGCAATGGATGAGCGTGAGCAAGAAAGTTGACACCTAAAAGGCGAAACAGAAAGAAGGTGGAGGAGGAAGACAAAAAGGTGTGAAAGGCTCACATCAATGAGGACAATCATAGGCGAGAGAAGGCCATATGATAGATATGATGTGAGGAGTAGGGATTGCCATGCAACGGATGCACATGTGAGCTAACAGCTCTCCAAGGGAACTAGTGGGGGTGCATCTAACTTGCTTGCTCAAGAAGACCTATAGCTCGTTTGAGGAGGCTCATCATTGGAATATACAAGCCAAGTTCTATAGTGTGAAGGTCCCCACATAGCTATATGCATGATGATGATCTTTATGGAGTACAAGGGATAGAGGATGAAGTAATAGTGTGGATCTCTCAAAAGGAATAGTAGTGTGCCCCCTTCTCTCTTTTTATTTTTCTTTTTCTCTTTTTTTCTATTTTTTTCTATTTTTTGGTGGCCTCAATGGGTCTTTCTATTTAACTCTCATTTGTCCTCTTTGGGATCTTTTGATTTTGTCCTCTTTGGGATCTTTTCCTCACTTAGGGGCAACACTATATATTTTACAATAATATAGGAGATCTTTCACACTTTACAAAAGTACTCACATAAAGAAGATATAACTATCATGATGCAAAGACATGACATGAGGATCAAGTCATGAGAAGATGGATGTTGCATGGCAATGTATCTCGGAAAGGCTATGGAAATGCCTTGTAGGTAGGTATGGTGGCTGTTTTGAGGAAAGATATAAGGAGGATTATGATGACAGATCGTATCGTGCCAAGGGTTTGGATGCACCGGTGAAGTATGCGCCAACTCTCAAGGTGAGAAAGGGCAATGCACGGTACCGAAGAGGCTAGCAAAAGTATAGTTGGGTGGAAGTGTCAACTTTCGAATACTCACATTAGTCCGAAGAACTCATGCACTTATTATCGGTAACTCTCAATCTAATCGGGAGGTTCACAAAGAGACAAGTACCCCGAGGAGGAGTGTATGGGGGTTTGGTTATCCTTGCGCATCCTCGACTCATGGTACGTGAGTGTACTCTAATATTCCACCCCTCCAGAGGTTAGTGATCCATCTAGTAGCTAGAGTTCGCAACATGGGTTTTTGGTTTTCGAAAAACACACGGATTGCCCAACATGAGTTCGCAACATTTATCACTAATAGGCTCGAGCTCTTGACACCAAAAGTTCAAACATTACTCTAGTCAATACCTCAAAACTATTGCAAGTTACTACTACAAATAGAATAGCAACTTCAACTACGTACTTCTAGTCAAGACACAAAACTTAGTGCAACAGGCAAACTCTCTAACAAGATAAAACATGAAACCTATAGAAAGTTCAACCTAAAACAAAAGAAAAGCTCTAGAAAAACTAAAGCACTACAACTAAACAGAGCAGCAGCTAAGAAAAGAAAAAGAACAACTCACATCTAAAAGAAAAAAGCATGCAAATCATATGAGGAGTTCTAGTTCAAGCGGAGCGTGTAATTCTCCCATAAAAAAGAAAGTAAGCTGGGATCTAACTTGTTACTACAGCAAACAAAGCAAAAACAAACCTAAGAAAAGTAAAGTGTGAGACGGTCCAAGCATAGCACATAACGCATGAAGTGATAAAAATATAGTGTAACTAGAGACGAACTGATAATTGTTGATGGAGAAGGGGATGCATGGGGGCATCCCCAAGCTTAGACGCTTGAGTCTCCTTGAATATTTATTGGGGGTGCACATGGACATCCCCAAGCTTGAGCGTTTGACACTCCAGGATCTTCTTTCATCATCTTCCATCGCACACTTGAAAACTCCCTTCATACATAACTCATTGTAGACTGATTAGAGAGGTTAGTACCCTAATTAAATAATTTTTCCTTTCCTGTAAATAAAGATAATCTTGAAGAGCTACTGTTTCCCAAGATTGCCAAAATGTTTTTGCAAAGAAAAATCAAGCTTAAGGTTTGCAAAAGTGAAGAGAGACAAAACGTGGCACAATCTGTGAAAAACAGAACAGTAGATAGAAACGAATTTTTTAGGGGTACTTATGCAACTCAAATAAAAAAAACTCAGAACATACACAAGTTTCGTAATTGTATAGAGCACGCTGTGTAAAAATTTCAGCTCAAAAAGATAAACTGGGATTTTTCATGATTTTTCTAGTCACGAGGACAGAATCTGTTTTCTGGACAGCATGTCACAACTTTCACTTCCCTTGTCGTATGAGGCTATAAAAGGCACAAATCTTGAAAAGTAAAGATACAATGATGTTGCTACAGTAGTAAAAATCATCAAGACCACTAACAACAGAAGAAAAGAAAAAAGAAAAACCTTAATTCGTTGCGGGCTACCTCCCGAAAGCGCTTCTTTAGAGCCATTAGCTAGGCTTAAAGCAGAAGATCATGTCTTTTCAAGAGAATAACTAGCCCGTGTGACGGACTCAAAAGGTAACTTAATCTTTTTCCTAGGGAAATGTTCCATCCCTTTCTTGAGAGGGAATTGGAATTTGATATTCCCCTCTTTCATGTCAATGACAGCACCAAATGTGCGAAGAAAAGGACGTCCCAAAATAATTGGAGAAGAAGGTTCAAATTCAATGTCCATAATAGTGAAATCAACGGGAACATAATTGTCATTGACAATGATAAGAACATCGTCGATCTTCCCCAAAGGTTTCTTTACGGAAGAATTAACAAGACGAACACCAAAAGAACAAGAATCAAAAGGTTTCAATTCAAGCATATCATACATTCTTTTGGGCATAACAGAGGTACTTGCTCCAACATCACAAAGAGAATAACAAGATAAGTTATTCAATTTGATTTTTATCATAGGATCCGAACCATCTTCTTGCTTCCTTGGTATGGAGGCTTCTAGTCTAAGCTTCTCCTCCCTAACTTTGATTAGAGAGCATTGGTGATATGCTCTGTGAAGGCAAGATTAAGTGTGCTAGTGTGGGGGTCTCTAGACATCTTGTGTAGGAAACCAATAACTTCAGGTAAAGTGCAGTTGTCAAAGTCTAGATCACTACTATCTATCAAGGAGGTAGTGATATCATTTAGGTTCACTTGTTTGAAAGCCTCTACATTCATCGAGGTTTCTTCATCTTTGGTTGAGGTGGTAGCATCACCATTGATAGGTCCAGTGGGACTAGGGGTGTGATGGGTGCTAACTGTTTGGACATCCTCAACTACTTGGATAGTGGCTACTGTGTGGTAGGTGGGAAGGCTCTTAATTCTTTCCTCTTCCTCTTTTTCTCTATCCCATCTTTCTTTAAGTTTATCCATCATCCTAATGTTTTCATTGATTTGTAGCTGGATAGCATTAATACGAGTGACCTTACTCTCCTCAAGGGGAGAGGTTCTAATTTTTGACATCTCAACATCAAGGGCTAAGTTATCTACCTTCAAACAAAGATTGTCTAATTTAACTAGTTTTTCTTCCACATTATTGTTGAAGGCTTTTTGGGTAGTGATAAAGTCTCTAAGCATACTCTTTAGTTCCGTGGTGGAGTTTTTGGTGCTAGGATAAGTGTTGTTGTTCCCATAGTTGTTGGATGGGAAAGGCCTAGGATTGTTGCTACCAAAATTACTCCTATCAGCATTATTATTGAAGTTGTTTCTAGAGATAAAGTTCACATCTATTTGTTCTTGAGCAACCAAAGAATTTAAAGGAACATTACGAGGATCAATAGGAGCTTGCTTGGTAAGTAGAGACATGATAAGGTCAACCTTTTCATTTAGAGAGGAGATCTCCTCGACAGAATTTACCTTCTTACCAGTTGGAGATCTTTCGGTGTGCCACTGAGAGTAGTTCAGCACATCTCGTCAAGTAGCTTTGTGGCAGCACCAAGTGTGGTTGACATAAAAGTTCCTCCCGTGGCCGAATCTAACAGGTTCCGCGAGGTAAAGTTCAAGCCTGCATAAAAATTTTGGATAACCATCCAGGTAGTCATTCCATGTGTGGGGAAGTTCTTGACAAGCTTCTTCATACGTTCCCATGCATGGGCAACGTGTTCATTACCCATTTGCCTGAAATTCATAATGTTACTCTTCAATTGAATAATTTTAGCAGGGGGATAGTACTTCCCGATAAAATCATCCTTGCACTTATCCCAAGAATCTATGCTATTCTTAGGCAAGGATTGAAACCAGAGTTTAGCTTCATCCCTTAAAGAGAAAGGAAAAAGCTTACGCTTAACAATTTCACCATCTACTTCTTTGTACTTTTGCATATCACAAAGCTCAATAAAATTATTTAAATGCAAAGCAGCATAATCTCTAGCACCAGAGAATTGAACTTCCATAACAAGGTTTAGCAAAGCAGGTTTAATCTCATAAGAAGGTGTTGAAGTAGTAGGTGTAGAAATAGGAGTGCAGATAAATTCACTGTTGTTGTGACGAGTGAAGTCACACAACTTGGTGTTTTCATTGGAACCCATAGTAGCAGCAGGTATTTTTGGTATTTTTGATAAGGGACACAAAAGTAAAAACTAAAAGGTAAACTAACAAGACTGAAAAGCAAAGATAAAAGATAGTGTGCAACTCCCCTTTCTTGTAGACTGGAGTCCCCGGCAACGGCGCCAGAAATTGGCTTGATACGGTGAGGATCTCTCGCTCCTCGTTGGTTACCCCAAGTGGAAGGTGAGATGTAGGGTAGCGTCAGATTTCCCTTAGCAAAAATGCTAAGGTTTAGTATCGTCCAGGAGGACTCGCAGAGATACAAGAAGGTGGTAAGGTGAACAATGGCGCCGTTCTCAACCAAGGGTTGCTAACTTCACCTGGACCTGCACATAGATACAAATAAGTTTGCTCCCAACGAGTACAGAGGAGTTGTCAATTCCTCCGATCTTGCTGTTTACAAAGGATAAAACGCACGGGATAATTATAGTGATAGCAACTGAAAAGTAAACCAAAGATGTAAACAATGATATGAAGATGGAGCGGGGTCCCGTGATTTTCACTAGTGATG
Source organism: Bromus sterilis (assembly GCA_950022295.1). NCBI lineage: Eukaryota > Viridiplantae > Streptophyta > Magnoliopsida > Poales > Poaceae > Bromus > Bromus sterilis. The sequence goes on along the minus strand of OX465596.1, from coordinate 108,046,573 downwards.
TCTCTCTCCCAAAAGACGATAAAAGTGCTAGCGAGGTAAACAAATCACAGTTGGGAAATTGACAGGATTATGAAGGCACCGCAATGCTAACTTTGCTGCAAATAAAGGAAGGGCTCAAAAGCAATGGGCAGTACGCCAAGGTAAGTAGACCGAAATCCATCTGCAGCTACTACGAATCATCCACCTTGAGATATCTATCAAGAACATCTCGTTGGTATTAAGTTGCGAATCCCACCCAAAGTGTAAATCCAAAGCAACAGACAACTGCATTAAAAGAACTTTGCGTAAAGTAAACAATCCTTGCATCCGCGGATACAAGCACCGTTGTTTTATCCTTGGTGGAAACATCACATCCCCTAGTCTCATGTTTCTTTCACTCAAGCTAGACATCAAGGGGCTGAACCCACAATCAAGCATAACGCTCCCTCTTGGAGTTGCAACAAATCACTTGGACAAAGTAAAATACGGCAACAGAGAACATGCAAGAATTTACTCAAGAACAAAATATAAAAGAGAAGAACCAAATATATTACTCATCACAATCTGAACATAGTGTCATAATCCATCAGATCCCAACAAACTCAGCATAGCAACGACAGAAAATTACAAAGGTGCCTCGATCATGTGAGGAAGCTCACGAGGTCTCGAAAGTGGATGCACAAAGAGGGGAGAGATAGATCACATAGCTACTGGTCACGGACCCATGGTCCAAGGGTAACTACTCATGGTTAGGTTCTCCCGGCAGGGTGCCGGAGTAGCTTCTCCAGGAAGCCCCGATCTTGAAACGGTGGTGGCAGAGGTACAGAGGCGAGATCGCGAAAAAAGGGATCGGTATTAGGGGTTTCTACCCTGAGGGCTAAATATAGGCGGAGGGGGGTGTCGAGGGGACCCACCAGGCAGCTAGGAGGCCTCCTGGCGTGGCCTAGGGTGGGGCCGCGCCAGGGACCCTCCTTGTCTCCTGGTGGTGGCCCCCCTCCGCTGCCTTGGTTATTCCGGAAGCTTCCGGGTCGCTTGTTTTTGTCTGATTTTTCCGGATTTTTTGAGCACTTTTAATGGCCCGAAAACCTGAAATACAAAAACAGCAGAAAACAGCAACTGGTAGCTGGGTGCACTGGGTTAATAGATTAGTCCAAATATGCTCAAAAGTGTATGAAAGTTCAAGAAAATCATGGCAAAGTCAAACAAAACATGCATGGAGCAAGCAGAAATTATAGATACGTTTGGGACGTATCACCGTAGCATGATCTGACCCAACCACAATGCTGAAACTGGACATCTTTCAGAGATTTCGAACGAGACCACAATGCGGTGGGCCCATGTCAGAACCCTAAATTAGGTTTGTGTTTAACCTAGCTTGCATTTTTGCATCATGAAAATTTTTGCAAGAAGAAAAGGAAATGGGTAAAATAAAATCCCCAAAGCAATTTAAATAAAATGCCAGAAATAAATCATTTTCCAAAATTCTTTTGTTTGTGTTGAAAAATCCTAAAAATGAGTGTGATAATTTTAAAAGTGATTTGGGATTAATCCTATGCTCATTGATTTTTCAAAAATCCAAACAGTAGCTTGGAAATTAAATCAATTGCCTATTTGAATTGAAATTCAAATAATTTGAATTTCAAAAATTCCCAAAACTTGGGGTTGACTAATAATAAGTCACCTAGCACTAGTAGGGAAATAGCTATACATGGAAAGCCTATTAGTGGCGCATATGGAAAGCGATGCGCCACCACCTGTTATGGGTGGCGCACTGGAAAATAATGCGCCACCCATAAGACCTTATGGGTGGCCCATTATATTCCAGTGCGCCACCCCTAAGAGTGGGCCAGCCTGGATGATCTTATACGTGGCGCATCTAGCAGTATGCGCCACCCCTAAGGACCTTATAGGTGGCACACATACAGAATGCGCCACCCCTAATAGCTTAGGGGTGGCGCATTCTGTATATGCGCCACCCATAAGGTCCTTAGGGGTGGCGCATTGTGGTAATGCGCCACCCATAAGAGCTTAGGGGTGGCGCATTGCACAGATGCGCCACCACTGACTTCCTATATGCGCCACTAAATGCCTAGATCTTCCCTTATCTACTCCACCCCACGTACCACCTCTCATTCACTCCACACAATTCTCAAACTAGATCCACTCTTCTCACCCTAGATCTATTCGGTTTTCTCCTCCTCCCCGCCTCATTTCTTCCATTTATCCATCGATACTTGGCATTACATCTATTTTGTTTCATATTGAAGTAAGTGGACCTCCTCCCAAACTCTTTTGTTCCATTTATGACCCATATACTTGCCTTTATTAGCTTGGGGTTTGTTGTATATGTGAATCTTGGGTTTGATGTATATGTGAAGCTTGTGGTGGTTTGATGTATGTGTGAAGCTTATGGTGGTTTGATGTATATGTGTATCTTGAGTGGCAAATGTTTTGCCGAAATGTCGATTCATTTCCGTTTTGGCAAATTTCTAGCGCACTCTCCGCATGCTCCCATGCATTATTAGGGAAGGTCATGCCGAATTTTTCCGGCGACGACTGTGATATATAATTGTGTTGCTCTCTCCGTGCACGCAGGTGATCGACCATGGTCCGCGAGATGCTGAGCGATATCACCATGGCTAGGTGGATGCAATGTGTGACAAACGACATGCTAAGGAATAATAGGTCGGATATAAGATGTCCGTGTCGGAGATGCAAACTGCAGTGCGTGACCGAGCCTGATTCCGGAATATTGCAAAGACACCTGAAGCGTAATGGTTTGATGGATGGCTACACACGATGGATAAGTGATGAAGCTGGTGAGGAGGAGGACGTCAATGGTGGGGCTCCAGTAAATGAGGAAGGGCAACCAGAAAACAGCGGTGGGCGAGATGACGAAGAGCATCCCGTACATGATCATGAAGAAGATGCCGAAGCGGATCATGTAGATCAAGATGACGGACATGAAGATCAAGATGTCGGACATGATGATTCAAGCTGGGTGCGGGACCCTCATGTTCAAGAGCTGCTTGTCAAAGAGGCGTTGAACGCAAGAGGTGCAGCTAGAGAGAAAGCCAAGATGGCGCAACTCGAGAAAGACGCGATTACGAAGTTGTACGAAGGATGCAACGACGAGGATACCCGCTTGAATGTAACACTTGGGGCTATGGAGATGAAGGCAAAACACAAATGGACCGACGAAAGCTTCGATGATAACATGGCATTCTGGCACGATCGTCTTCCGAAGGGCAACACGTGCCCGACTAGTATCGCTGAGGCCAAGAAAGTCCTTTGCCCTCTCGATCTTCCGCACGTTAAATACCACGTCTGCATAAATGATTGCATGAAATATCGGGGTGAGGACGAAGATAAAACCACATGTTCGGTGTGCGGTGTTAGTCGATACAAGAGAGGGAAGAAAGTTCCTAGAAAAGTGGTATGGTACTTTCCGATCACTCCTCGTCTGCAGAGGTATTTCGTAGATCCCGAGGAAGCAAAGCTCATGACCTGGCACGCGGATAGAAAGAAGCTAAAAGAGGATGACCCGAACCCGGATCCGGAAAAGGAGGACATGCTGAGGCACCCTTCAGATGGTAGCCAATGGACTGCGTTGGACCTCGAATACCCAGATTTTGGGAAAGAACCAAGGAACCTCAGGATTGGTGTGAGCGCCGATGGAGTCAATCCGTTTGGCGGCCAGAGCAGCACACACAGTACCTGGCCCGTGTTTGTATGCATATACAACCTTCCCCCCTGGAAGTGCATGAAGAAAAAGTACATAACAATGTGTATGCTAGTTCAAGGGCCGAAACAACCAGGTACGGACCTCAATCTATATCTGCAGCTGTTGAAAGAGGAGCTAGAAACGTTATGGAAAGACGGAGTCAATACGTGGGACGCCGCGGCAAAAGAATATTTCCCAATGAAAGCCGCGGTGATCACGACGGTGCACGACTATCTCGGATACGGATATTTCTCAGGGCAGGTGGTCCAAGGATTCTGTGCATGCGTTAGGTGCATGGATAATACAACGTACCGCTAGCTACCAAAAGATCCTGGATCTTCAAAAACCGTGTTCCAGGGGTCTCGGAGGTGGCTTCCCAAGAAACACGCGTGGAGAAAACAGGGACATCTGTTCGATGGAAGCGAGGAGCTCCGAGCACCCCCAGCTCGAAGGAGCGGCAAAGAAATCGACAACTTGCTGAAAACTTGGAAAGAGTGCCCCGCGCCGGGAAAGAAAAAAAAGAAGACTCAGCCGTTGATGAGGGTATGGAAAGCGAGGTCTGTTTTATGGGATTTGCAATACTGGAGTCTACTCCGCAGTCCTCATAGCCTTGATCTAATGCATATCACAAAGAACGTGTGCGAGAGCTTGTTTGGCACGCTGCTCAACATGCCGGAGAAGACCAAGGACGGGCCAAAAGCAAGGAATGACTTGAAATTTATGGGCATCAGGAGGGAACTTCACCCCCCTAGTGACGACGATGATGAGCCGGAGGAGGAAGAGGATACGGAAACGCAAAACTCTCGCAAACGAAAAAGGACGACCAAGAAGAAGACCGGTATTGATCACTGCCCCCCGGCATGCTTCACTCTGTGCGAGGAGGAGATCAAGCGGTTTATCCACTGCCTCATAGGAGTAAAATTTCCGAACGGCTACGCGGGGAAGATAAGCAGATACCTAGACGAGGCGAAGCAGCGTTTCAGCGGGATGAAATCTCACGACTGTTTCGTGCTGATGACGCAGATTCTCCCGGTTGCGATGCGAGGGATAATGGACGAGCACGTCCGTAAAACGTTGTTTGGCCTTTGCAACTTTTTTGACGTCATCTCCCGGAAGTCGATTTGCGCTACGCAACTCAAAAGGCTACAGGAGGAGATCGTGCTCATACTATGCGAGCTTGAGATCTATTTCCCGCCCGCGTTCTTCGACATTATGGTGCATCTGCTGATCCACGTCGTGGAGGATATCGTCCAACTCGGGCCTGCGTTTCTGCGCAGCATGATGCCGTTCGAAAGGATGAATGGGCACATCAAAAAATACGTTCGTAACAGGTCCCGTCCAGATGCAAGCATAGCGAAGGGCTTTCTAACCGAAGAGTGCATCTCTTTTTGCACGAATTATCTCAACACCGAGAACCCTGTTGGTCTGGCCGTCAACAAGCACTTTGGCAGGACCGATGGGTGTGGTCACCACGAGGGAAGCCGCGCAATGCATGTCAACTTTGACGGTCGAGACATCGACTTTGAAAGAGCAAGCCTAATCGCGCTACAACACATCCAGCTGGTCGATCCTTGGATAGTAAAGCACAAGGATTTAATCAGGAAGAAGTACAGTGACCAGGGCCTGCAGATAACGGACCGAGATCCACGGCTAATCAAAGAGCACAACTCCGGTTTCATGACTTGGTTCAGGGACAAGCTTCGTGCTAATCCCCCGCGAAGGAACGCTTCCGAGGACGAAAAGATGATATTCACCTTGTCACAGGGTGCCGCATGCAACCTGATGACCTATCAAGCGTATGATATCAACGGCTACACATTTTACACGGAGGAAAAGGACAATAACTGCGATTACCAGAACTCAGGGGTAACGGGGATATTCTACACCGATGACATCAAGGAAAGATTCTAGGGAAGGATCGAGGACATATGGGAGCTCGACTACTGTGGAGAGAAAGTGTCGATGTTCCGTGTGAGATGGGCCAAGAGCGTCGTAAAAGAAGACCGGTACTTCACCACCATGGTTATACCTGAAGCCAAATCCAAGTCTATGGGCGCAAACGTCACCGCGAAAAATAAGCCATGGGTACTGGCTAGCCAAGTGGACCAATGCTTCTTCATTACCGACCCATCAAAGCCGAGCCGCGTTGTAGTGAGGAGAGGCAAAAGAAACATCATCGGAATGGATGGAGTCGCCAACGAGCAAGACTTTGACAAGTACGGCGACCCGAAGATGGAGGATGACTACGCCGCTCAGGATACATACACCACAACCCTACCGAAGAAAGGTCTCCTCCCGTTCAAGAGGAAAAGTGAAGGCGTCCCGGGCCTAAATTATTCAACCACGACAAAGAAGGGAAAGAAGAAGATCGTGAGGAAACGATAGCTAGATAGCTAGCTCCAAATTTAAGAAAAATATTTTGCAATTCATGATCACTTTGTGTATGCATGGATTTAATATGCACTTTGCTGTTGTTTGTTGGTTTTGCTGCTTGTGCTTGCTCCCCTCTCACATTACACCTAGTATTTTGTTAAAGATTTTCCTTGTTTGCATCCACTTCATGATTCCACCTACATATTATAACCATCAGGGGTCTGTGTTTTCATCGTAATTGTTACGGCACTAAGTTCATTCATAATGTGACAAGGCATGTGACAAGACATGTTTAATTAAACATGTCATAATGTCACAAGGCATGTGACAAGGCATGTGACAAGGCATATTATAACCACCTACATATACTCCAAAAAGAAGAATATTCATTCATAATGTGACAAGGCATGTATAATTAAAAAATAATTGAACAAAAAAATTAAAAAACGCTTAGGGGTGGCGCATATTTCCCAAATGCGCCACTAAGTTCTCTTATGCGCGGCACATTTTGCTGATATGCGCCACCCATAAGGTTCCTTATGCGTGGCGCATTTCGCGGAAATGCGCCACGCATAAGAAACCTTATGGGTGGCGCATTTCAGCAAAATGCGCCACCCCTAAGCCTTAACCGCTCCATCACCCCCTCCCCTTGCCCGTGCCCACACCATCTCTCCCAGCGCAATCTCCTCGCCGTCGACCGCCACCGAAGCCGCCCCCCGTCGTTCGAGCCCCCCTCTCCGTCCACCGCCCTCGCCGCCACCGGAGCTGCCGCCCTCGCCGCCCCCTCCCCGATCGTACCACCAGAGTCCGTCCCCAGCGCCTCCCTGGTGGAGCAGCCGCTCCTCCCTCCCTGGAGCTGCCGCTCCCGTCCAGCAACGCCACCGCCCGGAGCTACGCCGGCGAGCAGTCCATAGGCAGGTAGCCACCACTCCTACCTCCTTCCTCCCTCTTCCCTCATCCCCCCTCCCACCTTCCTCTCGCATCCTCTGTTTGTTCAATTTTGTCCTGATCTTTGTATTGGATGAGTACTTGATGTGGATTTCATATTGCGAGAATATAATGATGATTGTTTCTTAATGAGTACCTGTTGCATGATCTTTTCAGTGCATGTTCAAGTTTATATGTGGAAGGATTTTGCTTGATAGGTGCTTGTGTTAATGCTTGTAGGGCAAATGTTTACAGATTGTAGTTTTCAATCCATTTATATCCATTTATATGATTTTTCAATCCATTTATATGACCCTGTTCTACATCCTTGCTTTTTCAATCCATTTATATAAAATTAAATTCATAAATCACAAGAAATGCATGGCCTAAATATAGGAAAAGAGAAGATGCCGCTTATGTTTGTGGACTGGAGGAGAAGGTGAACATGCTTCCGCAGCTTGTCCAGGACGAAGTGGCGAAGACGATGAACGCTCTCCTTCCAGATATGATGCAGTCGCTCGCGAATTGGAAAGCGCGTGGTGGACAAGGGCCCATACCAGTCCCCAGCATGGTCGGCAGCAACTCGGGCCCCGCGGCGCCTGCAGTCCCGACTCCGGCCGTAGTGGTGGCTCCCGCATCGACTCCCGGCGTATTGGTGACTCCGGCCGCCAACACCGCGGCGGCGACGCCGAACGTGATGGTAACTCCTCCGGCCACGATCGAGCAACCCGGGCATAACAATAATGCACCCGGCGGCAGCACAAATAGGGGGACCGACGCCACGGGAGGCAGCGCGCCCTCCGTCTCTTGCATGCCCGCCGTCATCGGCGGGGTCTCTTCACTAGCCGACCTCGACGCCCTCAAGGTAACTATAAGCGTCTGCAACTCAAACGAGGACTTCATCTCCTTGCCTTTTTTAGTGGAATCTCTCTGATGCCGTACATGCATATATATATATATCTCTTTCGCAGGAGGACACTCCATGCATTCTATTACAAGTCGTGGACGGCGAGTTGAAGGATGTTGCCAAAGGTAAAATCATTCAACCACAAAATCGAATCATGCACAATATGCCGATGGCACCGGAGATGCATAGGGTTCAAATCTCTCTCGTGATTTCGGGCTACGAGAGAGTTGAACCTCCCATTCAACCCCCCGGATACGATGAGGATGAGCCGGCAGTCCTCAGTGACTGTTTCAACCAAATATGCCTATGGCCGAAGAGCCAAATGCGTTTAATGACGGGGGAAAGGGGCACCACACCTAGGACAACACCGCTAGTCATCGTGTCGGCGCCACATGATCCCATCGGAGCACAACAAGAAGACGATGATCTTGATGATGATATCAGCGCCGACCAGTTCATCAATACTTTGTATGATGCTGATGACTTATTCATGCCTCCTGCTGAAGGAGCCTGTCAGCATGACGAGGAAGCTCGCGGTCCAGCTGATCCTGCGGCGAAGCCTGCTTGCTCCACGCGTCTCTTCGCTGCTTCTCAGGACATGTCTCCAGCAGCTTGCGCCTTCACCGAGCCTCAAGAAGATGCCACAAGATCTATTCTCAGCCCGTCCACACTCCATAAGGCGGCCACTGAGCAGATAAAGGCCGGTGACTGCTCAAAATCAGACAAGAAGAAGGGACGGAAAAGAAAGAAGAGCATCACTTCTAGTAGCCAACCTTCGATGCCGATCCGGGCTCAGGACGGGCCACCAAGACCCAAGGATCTCTCGTTTGAAATCCATGTGGCTGGTAGGGCGATGCTACCTAAGGACATGCTGGACCTTGCAACTTCGGATATGCAGAGTGCGCATCATAGTATTATGGCATTAGAGAAGATTCTTCTTCGATAAGAGAATCCCTCGTACCCGGTTTTCATGGCCAAGGTGCCACTCAACATGGGCTTCATCAACACTATCCCCGCGGATATGATAATCCTGCGATTTTCGGAGATCTTCAATTTGTACCATCTCAAGCGGCTGGACCATAGCCTTATCCGTCTGTTCTCGCTCAGCCTTTCTATGAGTATCAGGAGAGATAAGACCCCGAGCGTCGCGATATTGGACCCCTTCTACATGCGTGAAAGCATCTTGATGGACGACGGGGACGCGGCTCTCGCGGCGGGGTACATCACAGACTTCATGCTACGGAACGCCGACAAGGATTCATTTCTTATGACCTACTCTCTCAAGTAAGTCATTCGCTCGCCTCCGTAGCATATATTCTTTCTTAGCTTTCCATTGTCCTCTTCCAACATTCCTTTTGGATTGTTTTAATTATGCAGTGAGGATCAAGACTGCGTGCTCATCTGCTTTTCACCGCAACACTCGCATGCCATGTATTTATACTCGGGGAGTGTGAAGAAGAAAGATTACAAGTATATCATGAGAGTTTTGGATGATGCTCTCGTCGGCTACATAAAAGCCGGAGGCAAGATCATGAAGCACAAGTTCAGGAAAAATCAGCCTGGCGTGAACGTGTTCAACCACGTAACGCAGTTCCCGTGCGTCAAGCAGCCGGCTGGCAGTGTGAGGGATGCGTACAACGCCCTTCATCACATGAGGGCGATTGTACAGGAACAACGCAACCTTACGCTGCCATGTCATCTCAGAGCGTGGGCTGAAAGGAAGGCGGAAATCGCCGATGCAAATCTGAAGGAGGAGTTCTTTGACATCCAAGTGCAGAAGGCGACTATCATCCGTCATGAAGTACAAATGAGGGGGTCGATCTTCCACTCCAACATTGCACCATCCAATGGGGAGATAGAAGTCCGCCTAAAGGCCCTGCGTGACACAAGGCCTTTCATGACGAAAGAAGGATGCCGCCCATTCCCCGAGCCGAGTCAAAACAATTAATTGAATGTACTCTTTGTGTAATTGTGATGTAATTTGGATGTACTCTTTGTGTTCTATATGGTAGTGTCAAATACTCTTGGTGCTCTTTGTGTATAAAGGTCACTTCATATGCATTTTTATGCATATGTGCATGCTTTTCACCATTCATCGACTTGCTTTAAGTTGTTGATAAGAATAGATGCTAGATTGCTTTGTTCTCCTTTGGTATGATGGATGTGAACTCTAAAGCTTTGTTTTGTGCAGGTTGAAGAGAAAACAAGTAGTGATGACGAAAGTAGCTTTCGGTTTTCAATAATTGTTGGACTCATTGTAATTTTGTGATGGAATGTAATCTTGTGAATCTTGTTGGCCTCTAAACCTTTGTAATAAAAATTATATTGCAATTCTTTTGTATCAATAATTGTTGGCCTCATTGTTATATTGTATTTTGCATTTCTGTAATATAATAAAAATATCTGTAATGCTTTTATTCTTTTATGTAATTCTTTTTTTTTGTTTTCTGTAATTATTTAATGGCGCATATTGTCAGGACTTAGTGGCGCAATGCGAATGCGCCACCCCTAAGGCCCTTAGGCGTGGCGCATACCAGAATGCGCCACCCCTAAGAGCTTAGAGGTGGCGCATTATGAGATGCGCCACGCCTAAGGGCCTTAGGGGTGGCGCATCCAGAATGCGCCACCTCTAAGCCCTTATTAGTGGCTTGTAGTTAGTGGCGCATCCCTAATGCGCCACTAAACTCAAAAACAGTGCGCCACTATAAGGCTATTCCCTAGTAGTGTAGGTTTTATAAAAATAATTGGGAGTTTTTATAAAATGCCCTAGTATTTATTTTTAGGGCAAACAAATTAAACAGAAAACAAATAATAGAAAAACAAAAGAAAAAGGGAAAAAGCCCACTTACCTGCAGCCCAACTCACGGAGGTGGCCCAGCCCAGGGGCAGGAGCGTCTTCCTCCCTGAGCCAGGCAGGCAGCTCGCGGCGTGGCGAGCATGCCGACGTCGCCGTGGCCAGCAGCTTGCCTCCCCGAGGCTATCTCCTCGCCAACGCACGCCCTGGAGTCGCCCTGCCACTTCCCCCTCGCGCCGCCTCCTCTCTGTCCGAAGCTCGCCGTTGTGTGCAGCCGTGGCCACCGCGCCCTTCTCGCCGCGCCACCGTGTCCAGACGCATCCCCGATGTCGGCTTCGTCGAACCGCGCATCGAATCGAGCCCAACCAGCCTTGAGACATCGCCCGCTTCACCACTTTGCCGCCGGGCGCCGTGACTCCGGCGAGCGATTCCGCCGCGGCCCGTTCTTCCGCGGCCTCGGCTTGCCCACCATCAATCTCCAGGTGAGCCGCCGCCTCGTTTCCCCCTCCCAGCGCTCCTCCCCGCGCTCTCCATCGCCATCCCTCCATGGACAGAAGCCGGCCGCCGCGCCCGTCATCGTAGCCGTGGCCCAGGGCCTCCTCGAGTCCAACTGCTAGCTCTACTGGACGCGGGAGAGTGAGAGGCACGTCCTGGTTCCCTCCGCCGCCGCCCCGGTGAGGCGCCGCCATGTACAGAGGTCACCGGAGGCTAGCCGTCGACGCCCTGGCCATTAGGGCCTATTTAACCGCCTAACCCCCCTCTAATCCCTCTCTCTCTCACTGACCGTGGGCCCTAGCGGCTAATTAAACGGGCCGGTTTAATTTAAACCGGGGATTAACCTTCCCAGTCACTGACCAGAGGGCCCCACTGGTGAGGCCACCGCCAACGTCAGCACGACATCATGCTGACGCAATAATGCTAAATCATTTAATTTAATCCATAAAAGACAGAAAATAGTTCAAACTTTGAAATTGAATAACTTTTAAACCGTAACTCAGATTGAAATGATTTTTAATATGAAAATTGATCAGAATAAAATTCTCTATCCAAATTTCCAACCGTCAACTTTATTTGAATTGTTTATATTGAGGAACCATTAGCATTTTGCTATATGGATCATTTGGTATAATTCAAATAAATCACAAATGCTATCCCAACCTCAACCAATGCAATGAAAACATGATCACTTGTATATCAGAGGCATATCACACACATGATCACATGGTTTACAATGAACAAACATTAGCAAATGAAACTTGGACTAAATTGAATACCATTTGGAGTTTGAATTTGAAATTACTTTTCAAATCAATTTCAATTAACATGTTGCAAGTTAAACATAGGTCACATCAGTACATTGCCATGCTATGTTTTGCATATTGTTTGAGCATTGTAATTCATTGAATGTGCTTTACTTCCAGTGCTTCGGTGATTTCTTCTTCTCGGTAGAGTTGATCTCGGAGACGAGTTCAACCTCACGTCAGAAGACTAGTACCTCGTGATCGTTAGCAAGGCAAGCACCCCCTGTTTGATCATGTCTATAAAATCCTAGTTCCCTCTCATTGTCTCTTATTCATGTTTAGGATGTCACCATGAAACGTTCTACCGCTAGTTCAACCTATTCCTTTGCATGACCTATCATTTTGTCACAGTAGTAAGAAAACCACAATCCTAGCAGATATAGGAGTTGACTGTTATCTTGTGGCCCCTGCAACTGTGACAACTTATTTAATGCTTAGAGGTTACAATGAGACTACTTTGATGTGAGTCGGAATGGTAGTGATCATGTGAATGATGGTGGTAACGTGTTGGTGAATTTGACCTAAACAAGGTGAACTATGAGAGGTTGTGTAGGAGTACACAGTGGGTTGTCTCGTTGAACACCGCCTTAAGCCCGAGTTCTTGTGTTGTTATCCAAGAAGAAGAGTACGACCACACATTGGACTCACTGACCCCTCTCGGCCTAGTACCTCACCCCGGACCAAGTCCAGGAGTCGCAAGTAGTTCGAACTTTAAACGATCTCCAGCAGGTACATCAAGGTAAGTGGTGGACGTAGGTTGTGGGCTCGTTGAATTGATCATAGACAACTTGAACGGTTACTCTAAAATTGCCAAGATAAGCGTGAGTGCTATGGCGTGCTTCGTCGTGGGGAAGTCGAGGAAGTAACCATAGTGGTGTATTTGTTGGAGACTTGTTACTTGGACTCGTGTACGCTCCTTACCTCTTTCTGGTATTCGTAGTACAGGAGTAGCCAAGTCAAAGCTGGCACTTCTGCAATGAAACCCCACCTCCCTTTGCCTTGATACATGTGCATGAGTAGTATAGCTCCTATGTCTGCTCTGTTTAGCAGAAGTTATAAAGACTGAGTTTGTAGAGTTCATGTTGTGATTACCTGCTGTTTACACTGGACATGTATGATGCGTGTATGATTATAACGTGCATGTCTTAGTGTGGGGTTCGATAGCTTAGTTGTGTTCTTGCCAGCGGTCTTTTATACACCAAGTGGCCCTTAGATGTGCACAGCTTGAGGCATCGCGATGCGATTGCTCGTGACTCAGTCACGTGGCACACTTTGTTGTATGATTGAGCCCGCCCGAGATCCCGACTAGGTGATCGGGCTGGAGTCTGTTTATGTAAGTGTTATAATTCAATCGAGAATATGGTTGAGGCGACTTGTCTATGAGTATGGGATTTCACCACCCATAATCATTTATACTTGTGAGAGGACGATGAGGACCCATCTCAGTTGATCATCCGGCCTGGATGGGATGCACCTCACGTACGATGCTTCCCCAGAGTGTTTTGTGCTTGGCCTTGTCTGCTTAGACAAGTGGGTGCGACTCTCGGCTCTCCATATGGTTGAGTTGTGACTGGAATTACATACGCAAACCCCGGGTCCCGACAGCCCACACCGTAATCCCACGTGGAGGTAGTGCGTATAGGGCACGTCGACCCACTCAAGTCATCCACCTGAACCGTTAGTCATTTTATTATTTTCTGTCGGGACAACCATTATCGTTGCCCCTTTCTTGGTAAGTCGCGGACAACAACAACAACCAGGACCACCAGTACGTCGGTGCCTGCCATGTCGTCCCACCAACTCTTGCGGTTACCAACAAGGTGAACCGTCTCCTTACCTAATCTCGCGTGTGCTCTTGGTAGATCTCGACTTTCGTACAACAGGATATCTCTCGGCCACGAACAAGTACTAGGCCCACCGCACACCGGTACACCCGTCCTGTCGTTCTGATACAATACCCAGCGCGGGCACCGTGGGATCACCCGACTCCTTACCTGTAAGGGCACCAGTTGATTCGACTGCCTACCATCAAGTGAATCCAGGAGGAATCACCCTCGATGGTACACTTGAAGAGGTTCAACAGAGACATCAGCGGAATGAACTAAAGAGGTAAACCTCGTATCATCCTGGTGATGCTACGCTACTGAGCCGACGAGAGTGAAATACGAGTCCATCCATTCGTAAGTCTAAGTCGAAGCGACTTGGCAGAGTCTCGCCGTTGTAGGTTCCCTAGGGCGTCTGCATTGATCCGTACCTGTTGCAGTTATAATATTTTGTACTCCGCATTCACTCACTATAGTGATCAGGGCCCGCTATTCTAAACCTAGCAAACAATTTGCAGGGTTCACTGCTGAATATTATATATATTTATAAGGCAACATAGGACAAAGGAGGGTACATCAAGAGGCGACAAAAATAGGCTATGCAATTGAATAGGATTGTAACGTAGAAGTAGCAACAATGCCTAGTTCAAGAAATGTACGGAAAGATAGGCGAGATCTGGGGAAGGAAAATGACTCTGCTTTCCTGGAAGCTCGACGGTAGAGGTACGGTCGTCGATGAAGTAGTCGATCACAGGGGCATCGGCAGCGGATGTTGAGACTATCGGACAATAAGAGAGGGGGAAGAAACAATAAATACACGGTAATAGTAGAAATACAAATAAAAGACATGGAAAACCTTAAGCTCAAGGTGAACTAACGCGGTGCTACACGTTGCAGATGAAACGGGAATTCAACCGACAATTTTACCTGCTCCGGGCGATTACCGAACAGACGATCCGGAGGGGGAAAGTCTCGGGTTCGGTATGCTAGAGGGGGGTGGTGGACATACGGGTAGAGTATTCGGAACGGTTGCATTTTTCTGAGAAACTTTGATGTATAAAATATTTTCATCTGACTTACAAATTAAAAGATATGATTTTCTAGAGTTTAAATCATTTACTGGAATTTCTGGAGTTATTTTATTCAATAATTCAACACTATCTAAAACAGTATAATTGACCAGGTCAACCCTGACAGAAGGGACCCGCATGTCATACCCTGGCATTTAAATAAATCCTTATATTTATTTAATAGCAAGTGGGGCCAACTTGTCATTGTCTCATTTGGGTTCCACCGAAATTTTACTAATTCTTGGTTTTTTGCGGCGTTAAGCATCCATTAGCACATTCGGAAGGTTACGGTTTAGGATTCCACTCCTCTAATGAATTTGTGTTCTATACCAATATTTATCAATTGTCAGTGATCTCGAATCCGGTACGGATGGCATTTTTAGTAGAGCACATTTACTTAATTAAAACTCGGTCCGAAAAGTTCTATTCAAGGCTAATTCCAGAAATCATTAAAAGATGCCAAGTTTTCTTGACGATTGCCGCGGACCTATAACTCAAATGGAGATACTTCTTATATGTGTTTTGCACAACATTATATGCACTAACATGCCATACCCTTTGATGCCATTTCCAATTCATGTAGCAGGCCAATTTATTGCTCTAAACTAGCATTTGATCCATGTATTTTCTGAACTTGGCCCAATGAAACAAATTAAAGGTTGATACTTCGACTTCCAGTTCATATAATTTTCAGATAGATTGGAACACGTTTGTTGTTGTTTTGTTGTTGTCCAAAGTGGCATAGCCGCAGTAGAAAATAGCTTCTGAGCAAGCAGCAGCAGTAACAACTGCAAGCAGAGTACCAGCAGCAAGTAAGGAGCGTAGCGTAGCCGTGCATGCACACATACATGGTCGTGGTCCTGGCTGGCAGTAGCAGCCAGTAGGGCAGCGACAGGCCATGGCCGAGCGCGGTCAGGCGACGCACGGGGCATGGTGAGGACGTCGGCCAGAGGGGCAGTGGGTGGGATCGGCGAGGACGCGTCCAAGGAGGGCACAGGGCGGCAACCACGACAGCGATGGACGACTTCGGGGAGACAGGGGGTGCTCATAGGGGGAAGCGGGGTTGGCCGGGGCTCAAGGAGCTGTCGGAGTGGAAGTGGAGGCGGCGCCTGCCGCGGTGGCGGTGGTGGAGGGGCGGCCTGAGGGAGAGCAACAGGGCGGCGGACTAGAGGCGGGGCCACGCAGGCGAGCGCGGACGGTGTCGAGGGAGACCAGCCGGGGGGCGCTGCAGGGGGCCTCACCGGCGGACAAGGCAGCGCCCTGGATCGACGGCTGGCGCGGCTAGGGTTTGCCCAAGGGGCGCGAGCAGGAGGTGAGCGGCGAATCGACGCGGTGCTGGAGCTGCAGCGCGTCCAGGGGAGGTTGGAGATGTGCAATAGGCCGGTCGGGGCAGCCGGCGACCGCCGGAATCGGCGTAGCACGACCATGTCACCAGGGCGCCATGAGGGGATCGGGGCGAGGAGAGACGAGCGAGACAAAGAGAGAGAGAGATAGAGGAGGGGCCGGCTCGGGCGTATGTAGTCCAGGCCGCCAGGGGATCAAAGGTGGGCTGGGCCCAATGGAACTTTTTCCCTGAGCGACATATAAAATTTTCCCACTATTCCATTTTTTCCTTTTGTTTTCATCTATTCCAAATTAATTTGGCTATCAATGTATTTTTGTAAAATATGCAACTATTCTCAATATTAGTATTACATGGTACTACACTACTACAAAAAGTTTGGTGCCCAAAGAAACTCATTTGGATTATATATATTCATTAAATAATCATTTGGGGCTGATTTTCTACCATTTAGTTTTGTTTAATATATTTGAACATACTAATAAAATACCATTGCTTATTTAATATGACCTACTGATTATTTTGCATTTAATAAAAGTGGTTGAAATATTTTTTGATTAAGTTTTATTTCCACTTGTATCTGGATTTTTTTATTTGGTTTGAATTGGAATAAGCTTTGATCAAGGTGATCATTACAAGTTAATCAAGGTGACTTGGCCTTAGCACAAGGTGATTACTGTAGCATGACACCCAGGGTGTTACACCATCCGTCATTACAAAAAACCCTATCCAAGCTCTCTTTGATCGCCCCACGGCTCTAGGTAAATTCATCTCCCACATGTGTTATTTCATGTAGGCCACACTCATCTAAGCAGTCTCTGAATGCCTGCATGTAATGTTATGGCCTAACATTGCCACCATCTTTCTCACTTGTAACAAGTATCTCACTAAAATCCCCAATCACCATCCACGGCCCGACCAAATTATTATGTAAATCCCTCAATAGGTTCCAAGAACAGAATTTATCCTCCCATTTGGGTTCGCCATAAAATCCTGTCAACCTCCAAGAAATCTATCCTTCATCCATAACAAAACAATCCAAGTAGTTGGGTGTCGAAAAATTCAACACAATCTCATCGCTCCAGTTGTAGAACAAAACCAACCCCTTGATCTCCCGTCACTTTCCACAATGTGTAAGCCATCGAAGACTAGCTTGATTCTCAACTCATTTGCATTTAATGTATTCAGATGCGACTCAGGAAAAAAGATCACATCTGCTTTCGCCTGCCCGTGGAGGTTCATGAGATCCCGAACTACCGAGGTGGAAAGCATTCCCCGACAGTTCCATGCCATGGTGACCCTTGCGTC
Source organism: Bromus sterilis (assembly GCA_950022295.1). Lineage (NCBI taxonomy): Eukaryota > Viridiplantae > Streptophyta > Magnoliopsida > Poales > Poaceae > Bromus > Bromus sterilis. The sequence goes on along the minus strand of OX465596.1, from coordinate 108,029,025 downwards.
TGGCGATCCTCCTCTCGGAAGTTCGCCGGTATCTCATTTTTTGATCCCTCAACCTCGTCAGATAATTGCTTCTGCTTCTTCTTGTTTTCACTCTTGTGTGGGGTGCCCGTCAGTTCACTCGCCATCGTACCTCCGTCAAAGTGATATGTCATCATAGCCACACTAGTGCTTTTATCCGAGGGGATCAAATCAAGCTGTGTGCTAGTCCTTCCACTAAGTGATGGATCCTCCTTGTCAGCCATCGAGTCATCTGCAATTCTTTTTCATTCATTCCGATCAAAGGGGTTATTCGTTGTCACCATTGCATTAAATTTATCACTAAGGCTTACTTGGTTCCCCACACCTTTATCCAGATAAATTGCATTAAACCTCTAGGCTGTGTTATTGAATCCCCCCCCGGCCACGGCCGCTACCAAATATATCCACATATCCTCTACCTCTACCCTGAGGTGGAATACCATCGCCACCCACATTATCCTGTCCAGACTTGGATGTGCCTCGGCGTCTGCCTACACTTGCTCTATCTGCAATTATAAAAGGTCCCCATTTAAATTTAGACGGATCGTGTTCCCCTATCCCGCATTCCTCATGCCAATGCCCGATTAGGCCACAATGATTACAGAAGTTTGGTAATTTTTCATACTGGACTTGATACCAACTTTTCTTCAGATCTTTGATGACTGACACAAACCTTACCAGCTTCTTATACACATTGATCTTTGCTCTAACACGGACGTATTCTCCCACAAATCCTGCCGGGAGCGTGGTATGAACCTCTGTGATTTCACCCAGAGGCATGCATAGTCCCTTGATTATTTTTTCATGTAAGAAATTTTCTGGAAGTTTGTGAACCCTAGCCCATACGAGCAGCTTGTCAAGAACCACAGTCTTTGGATCTTCAAATCCATCATATTACTCCATGATTAGGGCCTTGTTCCTGAACAACCAAGGACCCATAACCTTCGCCTTATTCCAATCTGCTAGACCGTGGAATTGAGTCGTGAAGAGATTGTCTTCAATTTTCCGCCAGGTGACCTCCCTTGCAGGGTTCCATGCCGATCTCATACCTGAATAAAGCCCTGAAGGGCTAAACCCCGCGGACATGTGCACTCGTTCTATCGCTAGACACTTAGCCGCCAGTGGCGGCTCAGTGACCTCCTCTTCCCAGACAAAATTCTCCCCCTCCTCCTGCTGGAGGTGAAGTCTTCCCAGCAGATCCTCCATCGGTTCCCGTCGGACTTGTTTCTGGATCGGTCCAACTTGATCTTCCATCACGATCAAGTCGATCTATCGTATTTTAGGATGATCTCAAAGCCCTAGGCACTGAGATCACAGAAAAAGCCTGAAATATTCCTTCCCTAAAGCCCTAGGTTTGGGTCAAACGATTAGAAGAGGATTACCACCTTAGATTGAGAAAATCTCGGCCGCTGTCGGTGGACAAGAGAAACCCTAGGTTTTTCACTAGGGGAAAGATGGAGCGACGGAGGGTGGACAATAACGATTTGTGTTCACACGACCTAGCAGAGAGAGGGGCAATATTCAGAGAACAGGCAGCCGACTGCCCCAGCTCGGCCAAAAAAAGAGGCTCGTTCTGATCTGTTAGGCCGGCTTCTACCAAGGAAATAGTGTGAGTCGGCTGCACATTTGTGCGGGCTGATTGCTCAGTCTGTTTGGCTGGTGCCAGGACGATTGTGCCCGCCAGCCGATTGCAATAAATAAGGTGCGAATGTGTCCAAGATGGCAAGCCATCTGCCCAGAGCGCCCACAAGGAATAATGTACCCGATTCTTCGAGTCACCTGGAGGCTCGGAGGTCGCACCTACTGGGTTCCCCGTCTTCTACAACAACAATGAAGACCCTGCCCGACTCTTCGAGTCACTCGGAGGCTACACCTTCACCAAGTGTCGGGACCCGGGGTTAGCGTATGTAATTCCAGTCACGATGCAATCACATGGAGAACCGAGAACCGTACCCACTTGTCTAAGCAGACAAGGCCAAGCACAGAACATTCTCGGTAAGCATCAAACATGAGGGGCATCCCATTCAGGCCGGATGATCAACTGAGATGGGTCCTCATCGTCCGCTCACAAGTCTAAATGCTTATGGGTGGTGAATCCCATACTCATAGACAAGTCGCCACAACGATGTTATCGATTGAATCCTAACTCTTACATATACTTACTCCAGCCCGATCACTTAGTCGGGGTCTAGGGCGGGCTCGATCATACAACAAAGTGTGCCACGTGACAGAGTCACGAGCAATCGCATCGCGATGCCCCAAGCTGCGCACATCTAAGGTCCACTTGGTGTATAAAATACCGCCAGCCAGATCACAACTAAGGTCTCGAAAACCCATACTAAGACATGCATGTTATAAACATACACGCAGCACAAATGCCTAGTATGAACAGCAGGTATCATCACATAACTCAACAAAGTACTCTTTATTGATATACACATAGAGCATACAAAGATCACATGTCTGTGATCACATTACATCATACAACGGAAGCAAATTAGGTCTGAGTACAGACAAGTTTAACAAATGGCTTAGAGAAGCCTTGTAAACAAACATGCCCTTCCATGAGGGACCAGACTGTTGTCTGGGCCTATGCTAACTTAGTCAACGTCGAGCTTCAGGTCGGTGACTCCATTGGGGTCCGGGTTCTCATCTAAAACATAGAATAAGCAAACGTGAGTACAAAGTCGTACTCAGCAAGACTTACATCAGATCTATACTACTCATGCTCAAGTATCAAGGTAAAGGGAGGTGGGGTTTCATCATGCAGAAGTGCCAGCTTTGACTTGGCTAATCCTGAACTACGAATACCAGACTTGAGGTAAGAAGCGTACATGAGTCCACTACATCTCCAACCAATACACAACTATGGTTACTTCCTCGACTTCCCCACGAGGAAGCACACCATAGCACTCACGCTTATCTTGCGAGTTTTATAAGTAACCATTCAAGTTGTCTAATAATTAGGTACAGGTTCCAAGTAGTCCTTAACCGCGGACGCGGCTATTCGAATAGTTTTGTTAACCTTGCAAGGGTGTAAACTACACACACATGACCATCGGTTACCGCCTTTTGCTCTCCACCGTTCAAGAGGTGACAACGAGGATGTACACCACGACACTTCGCTCACAACCGGTCTATTCCAGTCGATTACCTGAGTTGCTACCGCTCGAGAGTCCGGCCGGATCAACGAAACGGACTCAGACAATGTAGGTGACCGAGACGCCACCTTTAGCAGATGGTTTTCCTGCCTCACAGGTGCACCCACATATCTATATGATGCAACCATTTCCTTCGTTCTTTTTCTATGCACATGTCAAATGGAAAGCCTGAACTAATGTGACTCCTGGACGTCGACACGGATCAAGGTACTAGGCCGAGAGGGGTCAGTGAGCCCAATGTGTGGTTGTACTCTTTGTCTTGGATTACCATACAAGAACTCGATGCTTAAGGCGGTGTTCAACGAGACAACCCACTGTGTACTCCTACACAGCCTCTCATCGTTCATCTTGTATTAGGGTGGATTCACCGACACAGTTTCACTTTCATCAACACCATGTTCACCATCATCCCGACTCACATCAAAAGCAACCTCATGTAACACTAAGCATGCAATAAGCTATAACAGTTGCAGGGGCTTCATGATATCAAACAACTCCTATGTCAGCTAGGATTGTAGTTTGCTTACTACTGTGACAAGATGATAGGTCATGCATCGGATATTGGTTCAACTATGAGGTAGAATCGATACAAGATGATCTCCTAAACATGCATAAGCGAGACTGAGAGGGAATTGGGATTTTATAGACATGATCAATGGGATTTGCTTGCCTTGCTGACGAGGTTCGATAACGGGGTCTTCAACGAAGGGGGTGGCCTCCGGTTCCGGTTGCACGCCTATCGAGCAAACAATCAAACAAGGTATAAATTTAGTTGCAATGCTCAAACACATGATCAATATTGAAATGGTGATGTTCTTGGTCTAAATGTGGGTACAATTCCATTTAAAAGAAGTCAAATGCAAAGTCATTTGCAAATGTGCTTCAAATTTGAATTTGAAATAAAGCCATATGGATGTTTTGCACTGTTCACCCATTTAAAAATGGTCAAACATGGAAACAGAGCCCATATTCCTAATCCTTGGATTTTTCTGATAATTTTTCATATATTATATGTTTAATTTGGAGTTAATATGAATTAGTAATGAATTTCTAAAGTTTTATCAATTTTCTGTAATTTCTGGAATTTCTGTAATTACTTTAATTCACTGGAAAACCTTTATTGCGTCATGCTGAGGTCAGGGTGACGTCGCAGGGGGGGGGGGGCTGACAGCTGGGGCCCCCATGTCAGTCTCACAGGGGGTTAACCCCTCTCTGTTTAATTAACAGAGGGGCTTAAGGGCCAGGGGGCCCACCTGCCATTGACCTAGGGTCAATTAACAGAGGGGTTAGCCCCTAACTAAACCGTCCACCGGCTTCTAGCCGACGGCGAGCTCAGCGCACGGCGGCGCACGCACGGGTGGCCGAATCCGGCGGCTAGAAGCAGTGCCAGGGCTACCAGGATGTAGCCCGTGGACGTCCGCGTCTCGGGGACGTCTCGGGCGCCACGGGGGAGCACGGGAGGGACGCCGGGGCCGAAACCAGGCGGCGGCCGTGGCTGGGCTTGCGGCGGCGCAGCTCTCTGGTGCATGGGAGGGGCCAGAGATAGAGGGGAAAGAGGCGCAGGCTCACCCTGAGCTCGTTGGTGAAGACGGAGTGGCCGCGGAGGGGTTGCATGTGCCGGAATCCTCAACGGCGAACGGCGGCCTTGCCGGAGTCGGGGAAGACACGGGCGTCGTCTCCAGAGGGCTTCTGCCCGATTCCTTCTGCAGGGAGGTGCGGGGCGACTTTGCAGAGCTACTGGACATCACGGGGCACGGAGGGGAGGCCGTTGGCCGCGGTGGCGCTCGACGGCGGCGAGGTTGAGCTCTCGGGCGGCTGCGAGATTCCGGCGAGGGAGACCGTGAGGGAGAGCGGGGAGAGGGGGAACTGGTGCGGAGCTTCGAGGGGGTTCCCCTGGCGAGGAGATAGGGCACGGGGAGCGGCTGCGTGACCCTGCCGGCGTCGGCGGCCACGGCATGCACGCCACCGTGCTGCTTGGCTCGGCGGGGAGGAAGGCGACAAGAGGAGGGAGATGGGCTTGGCCGCCCGTTGGGCTGGTGGGGGAAGAGTTGGGCCAGATTGGCCAAGGGGGGTCTTTTCCTTTTTCTCCTCTTTTTCTTTCTGTTGTTTGTTTTGCTGTGCTAAAACAATTAGCTAGGCATTTTATAAAATCATGAAAACTTGTATGTGGGCTTATAACATATATAGCTAGCCACTCATAAGTTTTGATGACTTTTGAAATTCAAACAATTTGAATTTAAATTCAAATTGCAGTTTAATTTAATTTCCAAGCCCTATTTGGAATATTTGAAAAATCTTGGTGCATGCAGTGGGACCCACTTCACTTTATATGTGATCATGCATATTTATAAGACTTTTCAAAAATACCAGAGGAATTTTTGGAAGAAATTTTTGTCTGGCCATTTGATTTAAATTTCTCAGGGCTTTTCTTTTCCCCACTTTTGAATTTCTTTTGAAATTTTTGGCATGATGAAAAGGGACAAGCAAACCCTAGCACTTACCCTAGTTGGGGTTCTGAGAACTCGCCCCCACTCAAAAGAATCTCGTCCCGAGATTCAGAAGTCGTCGGGAGGAAGGTGGGGTACTCGGCACGGAGGCGGTCTTATTTTTCCCATGTTTCTTCTTTCTTGGAGTGATGCGACCATTGCACTTTGAGGAACTTGATCTTCTGACGACGAGTGACACGCTCGGCGGAATCAAGAATACGAACAGGGTACTCTCGATAAGAAAGGTCATCTTGGAGATCAAGCGTTTCATGGTCAACTTCGCGGATGGGGTCCTTGAAGCAACGCCTGAGTTGTGACACATGGAATACATCATGTACTCGGGAAAGGTGAGGGGGTAGTTCAAGTTGGTAGGCAACTTCTCCACGTTTAGCTAGAATGCGGAAAGGTTCGATGTAACGTGGGGCCAACTTGCCTTTTGATACCGAATCTTTGGGTTCCCTTCAGAGGAGTAACCCGGAGGTAATCCTTCTCATCCAGATTGTAGCTCTCCTTTCTATGATGACGATCATAGTAGCTTTTCTGATGAGACTGTGCGGCTTTCAAACGATCACGAAGAATGCGAACTTGCTCTTCTGCTTCCTTGATCATATCCGGTCCAAAGAGTTGTCTCTCACCGGTTTCTGACCATTTAAGGGGTGTTCGACATCGTCGTCCGTAGAGGAGTTCAAAAGGAGCCATGTTCAGACTAGATTGAAAACTATTGTTATAAGCAAATTCGGCGAATGGAAGAGACTTCTCCCAATTCTTTCCGAATGAGATAACACAAGCTCTGAGCATGTCTTCCAAGATTTGATTAACCCTTTCCACTTGACCGCTAGACTGAGGATGGAAAGCCGTACTAAAGGAGAGATGAGTTCCCATAGCACGTTGGAAGCTTCCCCAAAATCTAGAGGTGAAAAGGCTACCACGATCAGAATTGATCACCAAAGGAACACCGTGAAGAGACACAATTCTAGAGACGTACAAGTCTGCCAACTGACTAGCAGTTATAGACTCGCGAACTGGAAGGAAGTGAGCAACTTTGGACAGCCTATCTATGACAACGAAGATGGCATCATTTCCTTTCTGGGTTTTTGGAAAGCCGGTGATGAAGTCCATACCGACTTTGTCCCATTCCCACTCGGGAATAGTCAAAGGTTGAAGTGTACCAGCAGGTCTTTGGTGTTCTGCCTTAATGCGACGACAAACATCACATTCAGCAACAAATCGAGCAATGTCTCTCTTCATCCTGGTCCACCAAAATCTCTGGCGTAGATCTCGGTACATTTTTGTGCTACCGGGATGAATTGAGAGGGGTGTATCATGGGCTTCTTTGAGGATGAGTTGCCGTAGATCCTTATTCTTAGGTACTACCAAACGATTTTCAAAGAATATTGTTCCTTTACTATCTGTGGAGAAACATTTAGCAACTCCGCTAGCAATGTTCTCCTTGATCTGGCGAACACCTCAGGCACGCCTTTGGGCAACTACGATTTGATCCTCAAGGGTTGGTTTCGCCACCAAGTTGAAAAGAGATCCACGAGGAACAATCTCGAGATTGAGCTTTCGAAATTCCTCATGAAGAAGTGGTTGATACTGTTGTAACATGAGGTTGTTACAATACGACTTACGACTTAGTGCATCATCCATGACATTGGCCTTGCCTGGGGTGTAAGAAATTCCTAATTCATAATCTTTTATCAACTCTATCCAGCGTCTTTGCCTGAGATTAAGATCTGGCTGGGTGAAAATATATTTGAGGCTTTGGTGGTCGGAATAGATCTCACAATGATTACCAAGGAGGTAATGTCGCCAAGTCTTCAGGGCATGAACTACGGCAGCGAGTTCAAGATCATGGGTAGGATAGTTCTCTTCATGTGGCCGCAACTGGCGTGAAGCATAAGCTACCACATGTCTATCTTGCATAAGTATGCATCCTAACCCTTGCCATGAAGCATCACAATAGATCTCGAAATCCCTTTTGGTGTCTGGAGGTGCAAGTACGGGTGCAGAAGTCAATCTTCTTTTTAGCTCTTGAAAGCTTTCCTCGCACTTGGGGGTCCATTGGAATTTCTTATCTTTCTTGAGGAGTTCAGGAAGAGGATTTGCAACTTTAGAAAAGTTCTCGACGAAGCGGCGGCAATAGCTTGCTAAGCCAAGAAAACTCCTAACTTGCTTAACCGATTCAGGTGGAGTCCAGTCAAGGACGGCCTGAACTCTCTCGGAATTGACTGCAACACCTTTCGCAGAAATCACGTGGCCTAAGTAGGTCACTTCTGGTAGCCAAAATTCACACTTGGAGAACTTGGCATAAAGGCGGTGCTCTCTAAGTTTCATCAATACCAGCCTAAGGTGTTCTGCGTGCTCTTCTTCGTTCTTCGAGTAGATGAGAATGTCATCAAGACAAACCACAACAAATTTATCTAGGTACTCCATGAAGCTCAAATTCATTAAGCTCGAGAATGTGGCGGGGGCATTGGTTAAACCAAAGGACATGACGGTATACTCGTAAAGACCACAACGAGTAGTGAAAGCCGTTTTGGGAATGTCCTCATTTCGGATTTTGATTTGATGATAGCCTAATCTCAAATCCATCTTTGAGAAGAGAGAGGATCCTGCAAGTTGATCATAAAGATCATTGATCCTGGGCAGTGGGTACTTGTTCTTTATCGTCGCGAAATTTAGCGGACGATAGTCTACGCACATCCTTTCTGTTCCATCTTTCTTCGTTACGAACAGAACGGGGCAACCCCATGGCGATGAGCTAGGGCGGATGAAGCCTTTTGCCAACGAAGCATCAAGTTGGGTTTTTAGCTCAGCTAACTCATGTGGGGCCATTCTATATGGGCGTCTGGAAATTGGGGCTGTGCCTGGTATAAGATCCACTATGAATTCTACACACATGTCGGGTGGCATGCCCGGCAGCTCTTCAGGAAAGACATCCGGGAAGTCACGAACCACCGGAACATCTTCAAAGTCTGGAAGGGGAAGCACTTTCAAAGTATGCACCTGGATTCTACAGCTGGGTGATGTGTAGTCAATGGTCTGGCCTAAAGGATGGGTGAGTTTAACTGACTTGGCTTAACAATCAAGGAAAGCATTCTGCCTTGATAACCAATCCATTCCTAGGATGACATCAATGTCTGAAGACTTGAGGGCTATAAGAGAAGCAAGGAATACTAAACCCTCAATTGCAATTTGATTGCCATGGCTTACTCTATTAGTTTGCCACTTTGAACCAGGAGTTTGAATGATCATTGGAGAAAACATTTCTTCAAAAGAAAATCCATGCCGAAGTGCATAACTCTCCGACATGAATGAATGAGAAGCTCCTGGATCGAAAAGAACGGAGGCGGGGACATGATTGACTGGGAGTGTACCAAGAATGACGTGAGAAGCATCAGTGGTGTCCTCAACTGAGATTTGGTTCACACAACCACTACCTGTGGCTGAAAGCTTTGCTGGGATGGCTTTGGTGGCTGATTTCTTTGGCGGCTTGGGTCGAGAATGACGTGGTGCCATCAAGACCTGAGGGCATTGACGATAGTAATGGCCTGGAAGACCACACTTAAAACATACCCTGTCTGAATTGCTGGGAGTGGGATTACTTGGCTGCACACCATCATTCCGGGGTGGAATAATGTGTCGGGGTGGATGCCATATATTTGGTGGTGGCCTCTGAAGAAGGTTTTGAGGTATGGCTCTGGTTGGAATCCAAATTTGGCGTTTCTGAGGGGCTGAACTTGAAGAAGGAGCAAGCTCAAGAGCATGCTTGCGAGACTCCTCGAACACTTCATTGCCATGCTCAGCTCTGAAGGATCTGTTGACTAAATCCTCAAAGGTGGCAAATTCGATGAGGTTGAGATCGTTACGAAGGATGGGGATAAGTCCCTTACGGAACCTTGCCTCCTTTCTGGCATCGGTGGTGATCTCATCTTGGGCATATCGAGCAAGAAGGTTGAACTCTCTCACATACTCATGAGTGGACATCTCTCCTTGAGTCAGATTGCAGAACTCTTCTTTCTTGCGCACCATCAACTCATCTAGAAGGTGGTACCCTCCAAAGGCATCACGGAACTCCTGCCAAGTCACTAGGTGACCATCAGGCTGCATCGCAACATAGTTCTCCCACCATTCAGCAGCAGCACCTTCCAGAAAGTATGCCGCAAATATAACTCGATCATCGGGAGCAACATGTGCAGTATCAAGCTTACGCTCGATGGAACGGAGCCAATCATCAGCTTCAAGGGGTTCAGAAGAACATCGGAATACCGGTGGCTTGAGGAGGATGAAGTCCTGAATGCTCACAACCACATTGAAATGACGTGAGGTATTCTGCTCGATGAGCTCCAGAAGACGTGTTTGATCGCGTTGATTCTTCTCAGCTTCCATCATGATTTCCGCCGCAGAAGGCGGTGGTAGAGGTTCATCATCATTTCGATTCCGAACATGGTCTCGATTCCGATGAACAGCACTACGAGTTCCACCTGACATCCTGTGTGATAAAAATCAACAGTCAGAACAGGTTGAATGATGGATTCAAGGATAACAAGACATGATGAAGGCGGAAAAGATTATAATGCGAAGGCAAGATCCACAGAAACTCGGAATAAATCCGGAAGCATAACGGCTAAACCGGGATGGAAAATGAAACAACCTTGAGGATATTGGACAGAACTTCCTCAAAGAACTCAAAACTCGATGAGTCTGGACGACCACAACAATCCTACGGCTACAAGGAAGCACTCAGCGAGATGTTCTAGTAAGACATAGATGAGCCTAGTCCTATCATCCCGTAGAAAAGATAAGGGTGACCCAGAACTCAGATCGATGAGGGTAAGGAGAAAAAGAAGCCTTACGTTGTTCCCTTATACCCAGAGTAACTATATAACTATAGAATGCTAGACTCGACTTCGACCAAGGGTTTGATAATCCTACAGACAGTCCTGCTCTGATACCAAGTCTGTCGGGACCCGGGGTTAGCGTATGTAATTCTAGTCACGATGCAATCACATGGAGAGCCGAGAACCGTACCCACTTGTCTAAGCAGACAAGGCCAAGCACAGAACGTTCTCGGTAAGCATCGAACGTGAGGGGCATCCCATTCAGGCCGGATGATCAACTGAGATGGGTCCTCATCGTCCGCTCACAAGTCTAAATGCTTATGGGTGGTGAATCCCATACTCATAGACAAGTCGCCTCAACGATGTTATCGATTGAATCCTAACTCTTACATATACTTACTCCAACCCGATCACTTAGTCGGGGTCTAGGGCGGGCTCGATCATACAACAAAGTGTGCCACGTGACAGAGTCACGAGCAATCGCATCGCGATGCCCCAAGCTGCGCGCATCTAAGGGCCACTTGGTGTATAAAAGACCTCCAGCCAGATCACAACTAAGGTCTCGAAAACCCATACTAATATATGCATGTTATAAACATACACGCAGCACACATGCCTAGTATGAACAGCAGGTATCATCACATAACTCTACAAAGTACTCTTTACTGATATACACATAGAGCATACAAAGATCACATGTCTGTGATCACATTACATCATACAACGGAAGCAAATTAGGTCTGAGTACAGACAAGTTTAACAAATGGCTTAGAGAAGCCTTGTAAACAAACATGCCCTTCCACGAGGGACCAGACTGCTGTCTGGGACTATGCTAACTTAGTCAACGTCGAGCTTCAGGTCGGTGATTCCATCGGGGTCCGGGTTCTCATCTAAAACATAGAATAAGCAAACGTGAGTACAAAGTCGTACTCAGGAAGACTTACATCAGATCTATACTACTCATGCTAAAGTATGAAGGTAAAGGGAGGTGGGGTTTCATCATGCAGAAGTGCCAGCTTTGACTTGGCTAATCCTGAACTACGAATACCAGACTTGAGGTAAGAAGCGTACACGAGTCCACTACATGTCCAACCAACACACCACTATGGTTACTTCCTCGACTTCCCCACGAGGAAGCACACCATAGCACTCACGCTTATCTTGCGAGTTTTATAAGTAACCATTCAAGTTGTCTAATAATCAGGTACAGGTTCCAAGTAGTCCTTAACCGCGGACGCGGCTATTCGAATAGTTTTGTTAACCTTGCAAGGGTGTAAACTACACACACATGACCATCGGTTACCGCCTTTTGCTCGCCACCTTTCAAGAGGTGACATCGAGGATGTTCACCACGACACTTCGCTCACAACCGGTCTATTCCAGGAGTCGACTACCTGAGTTGCTACCGCTCGAGAGTCCGGCCGGATCAACGAAACGGACTCAGACAATGTAGGTGACCGAGACGCCACCTTTAGCAGATGGTTTTCCTGCCTCACAGGTGCACCCACATATCTATATGATGCAACCATTTCCTTCGTTCTTTTTCTATGCACATGTCAAATGGAAAGCCCGAACTAATGTGACTCCTGGACGTCGACACGGATCAAGGTACTAGGCCGAGAGGGGTCAGTGAGCCCAATGTGTGGTTGTACTCTTTGTCTTGGATTAACATACAAGAACTCGATGCTTAAGGCGGTGTTCAACGAGACAGCCCACTTTGTACTCCTACACAGCCTCTCATCGTTCACCTTGTATTAGGGTGGATTCACCGACACAGTTTCACTTTCATCAACACCATGTTCACCATCATTCCGACTCACATCAAAAGCAACCTCATGTAACACTAAGCATGCAATAAGCTATAACAGTTGCAGGGGCTTCATGATATCAAACAACTCCTATGTCAGCTAGGATTGTGGTTTGCTTACTACTGTGACAAGATGATAGGTCATGCATCGGATATGGGTTCAACTATGCGGTAGAATCGATACAAGATGATCTCCTAAACATGAATAAGCGAGACTGAGAGGGAATTGGGATTTTATAGACATGATCAATGGGGTTTGCTTGCCTTGCTGACGAGGTTCGATAACGGGGTCTTCAACGAAGGGGGTGGCCTCCGGTTCCGGTTGCACGTCTATCGAGCAAACAATCAAACAAGGTATAAATTAAGTTGCAATGCTCAAACACATGATCAATATTGAAATGGTGATGTTCTTGGTCTCAATGTGGGTACAATTCCATTTAAAAGAAGTCAAATGCAAAGTCATTTGCAAATGTGCTTCAAATTTGAATTTGAAATAAAGCCATATGGATGTTTTGCACTTTTCACCCATTTAAAAATGGTAAAACATGGAAACAGAGCCCAAATTCATAATCCTTGGATTTTTCTGATAATTTTGCATATATTATATGTTTAATTTGGAGTTAATATGAATTAGTAATGAATTTCCAAAGTTGAATCAATTTTCTGTAATTTCTGGAATTTATGTAATTACTTTAATTCACTTGAAAACCTTTATTGCGTCATGCTAAGGTCAGGGTGACGTCACAAGGGGGGGCTGACAGCTGGGGCCCCCATGTCAGTCTCACAGGGGGTTAACCCCTCTCTGTTTAATTAACAGAGGGGCTTAAGGGCCAGGGGGCCCACCTGTCATTGACCTAGGGTCAATTAACAGGGGGGTTAGCCCCTAACTAAACCGCCCACCGGCCTCTAGCCGGCGGCGAGCTCAGCGCACGGCGGCGCACGCACGGGTGGCCGAATCCGGCGGCTAGAAGCAGCGCCAGGGCTACCAGGATGTAGCCCGTGGACGTGCGTGTCTCGGGGACGTCTCGGGCGCCACGGGGGAGCACGGGAGGGACGCCAGGGCCGAAACCAGGCGGCGGCCGTGGCTGGACTTGCGGCGGCGCAGCTCTCTGGTGCATGGGAGGGGCCAGAGATAGAGGGGAAAGAGGCGCAGGCTCACGCTGAGCTCGTTGGTGAAGACGGAGTGGCCGCGCAGGGGTTGCAGGTGCCGGAATCCTCAACGGCGAACGGCGGCCTTGCCGGAGTCGGGGAAGACACGGGCGTCGTCTCCAGAGGGCTTCTGCCCGATTCCTTCTGCAGGGAGGTGCGGGGCGACGTTGCAGAGCTACTGGACATCACGGGGCACGGAGGGGAGGCCGTTGGCCGCGGTGGCGCTCGACGGCGGCGAGGTTGAGCTCTCGGGCGGCTGCGAGATTCCGGCGAGGGAGACCGTGAGGGAGAGCGGGGAGAGGGGGAACTGGTGCGGAGCTTCGAGGGGGTTCCTCTGGCGAGGAGATAGGGCACGGGGAGCAGCTGCGTGGCCCTGCCGGTGTCGGCGGCCACGGCATGCACGCCACCGTGCTGCTTGGCTCGGCGGGGAGGAAGGCGACAAGAGGAGGGAGATGGGCTGGGCCGCCTGTTGGGCTGGTGGGGGAAGAGTTGGGCCAGATTGGCCAGGGGAGGTCTTTTCCTTTTTCTCCTCATTTTCTTTCTGTTGTTTGTTTTGCTGTGCTAAAACAATTAGCTAGGCATTTTATAAAATCATGAAAACTTTTATGTGGGCTTATAACATATATAGCTAGCCACTCATATGTTTTGATGACTTTTGAAATTCAAACAATTTGAATTTAAATTCAAATTGGAGTTTAATTTAATTTCCAAGCCCTATTTGGAATATTTGAAAAATCTTGGTGCATGCAGTGGGACCCACTTCACTTTATATGTGATCATGCATATTTATAAGACTTTTCAAAAATACCAGAGGAATTTTTGGGAGAAATTTTTGTCTGTCCATTTGATTTAAATTTCTCAGGGCTTTTCTTTTCCCCACTTTTGAATTTCTTTTGAAATTTTTGGCATGATGAAAAGGGACATGCAAACCCTAGCACTTACCCTAGTTGGGGTTGTGACACCAAGTGGGTATTCCGACTGTACCAAGAATGACGCCCTAAAATATCGCTTATCACAGTAAGTATGAAGGATGAACCCGAGTAGTTTTCGGGTGTTATCTCCGCGTTATTTACAGTTGGCTGCTTGCTCGACCTGGGAACGGCTGCCTTCGGTTGACCGGATAACCCAAATAGCTATTTCCCACAGACGACTTAGTAGTGTGTTCTGTACCAAAGGTCCACTCTTCGATCCAACTGCAGACCGTAAGCCGACTGTAATGCTGGAAAGATCAAAAACTGAAGGTCACCATGAACAACATCCAAAGATAAAAAAGCTTGGGAAACCCGATCGTTTCCTTTTAGATGTCTGCTTGGTTGAGTTTGCTCCCCAAAGTTGAAGAACTGTATACCCCTCTTGGCAGCCCACTCTTCGATATAGCCACATACCGCAGGTCGGCTGTACGACTGGAAAGAGCAAAGGCCAATGGGTGCAATGAACACAAAAAACGACTACGGGGCTCGGGCGACACCGAGTCGGCCCCCCGACTTCATAATCTACACTTCAGAAAAATAATGAATGTTCGATATGTCTGCACTGACTAACTCTGTCTTATACATGATTGTTTATGGGGGAAAACTGTTGAGACCCTCGAAGCCATCGACTACAAAAAAATCAAAGACCCTCCGCCCGACTCTTCGAGTCACTCGGAGGCCACACCCAGTGGGTGCGCTGGCGCGCCCCCACCGGAAAGAAGCTGCACAAGGTGCAAACATCTCCAACAGCAAAGAAGACCCTCTGGATGACTCACCGAGTCACCCGAAGGCTCGGAGGCTACTGTCGGGGGTATTACCCCCGGTCTACCAAAGTCCCCGATTCGACGTAATCGCCGACTGCTCCACGCCGACTGCCCGCAGCTGGCTGCCAGCGCACCTACCGAGTACGAGCTGGCCGACTGCCCGAGGAGTCAACCGACGTGTCCATCAATAAGACAAGAGGATGGCATCATCGTTCACATCAGGAATAGTGCATCTATGTAGTGTCACATTACATCACATCACATGTGTACTTATCTTTTGTCTTATTCCCCTTGTACCTCTTCTCCTTGTACTCTCCCCCTTGTCTTCATCCCCTTGGCTCCCTTGCAACTAGCCTATGTAAAGGGCAAGGGGTGCCCACGGTGGGAGGAGAGGCCAAGGCCATGAGCGCGCGCGCACACACACACACAAACACACACCGCAATTCTATTCCATTCATCCATCCATCCACTCACACGTATGGGCCCGTAGCACATATACAGCTGAACGAGAACCTTTGTATATATATCTACCAGATAGTCAGGCATGCATGAGTAGGGATTTTACCTTCACCGCGAGGGTCCCGAACCTGGGTACTTCGCGTGTTCCTTACCGTGCGCTTGTTCCTAGACCCATCCAGAGCGCGGTTTCTCATGCAATATTCCCCTCTATTTAGCCATACCCAAGGCATCTGCCATCACAATACGACGACATAACATGTGATCAAGGAAACTCATACCTCCCTCATCTTTGGGTCTCGTTAGATTGTCCTATGCTAGCCAATGAGTTTTCCTCCTATCCTCCCCGCTACCCCACCAAAAAAATCCTTGTAAACTAAGATTACTTATCATAAAGAGAGGCCTAGAATTTGAAAGTTTCCATGCAATACATCGGGAGAGCCTGGAAAAAAATTTAATCTAAATTTCCTTCGGCGCGATAGAGATATATATTTCTAAGCGAATCCAAAAGCCTTTTAACTGTTTTATCTTTAGTAGACCTAAACTTGTCGATCTTCATTTGACCTTCTAGCACATTTATCCTCAAAACAATTGACTGTGATATTAAAAAATACCATGGTGGAATATTTATGAGGCCTAGTAAGTGAACCACCCCTTTCTTATAAATAGTCAAGAAAATAGTGACCATTCCATGGTTTCTTTAAAAATAGAAGACTGTCATCAGTAAACAACAAACGAGAGATACCTGAAGCTTGGTTTCTTTAAAAATAGAAGACTGTCATCAGTAAAAAAAAAAGGGAAAAGATACAATGCACCGCCGCAACCTAGCGTTTTCATGCGGCGGCTGTGCATGCAAGACTAGTACATCATGCTGACATCATCGCATTAAATGCATTTTTTGAATTTTTAAAATAATTTATCTTACAAACCATTAATACTATTTGCGTTCCATCTTCACCGTTGGGTTTGTTTTTACGAGGACTTCGAAACAAGATCCCATATTGATATGTTTCGATTAATTTTTTTGTCATCGTCAGTTGCCAGATTAGGTCATCCTAATTGTCATTTTTACCGTGAACTGTTGCCATAAATGTTTGTACATATTTGTCGGGGAATAATTTTGTATACTTAAACTTACGATAAAATCTGATAAAATAAAATGGCAACTTAAAATGATAAAACTAATAAAAAAATAAACCAGCATGTCAATTAGTTTTAAATAATACCGCAATCAAACATAAATAAATCGGTAACTAATCGTTCAAACACAATAAGTCAATATGTCATTTGGGTATAAATAACATAACGAGTATGAGTGTTTTTTAGATGATTCTAAAGAGAAACACATACAAATATCACAAAACAAGTTTTTATTTATGTATATTACTGTATAGTGTTTTAACAACCAAGTTAGCATAATCTGGCAACTATATGAATAATTATCAGGTAAGTAGAACAGTAATGTGGCAAATACCGATGAAAAAAAAGTTTAACAACCAAGTTGGTATAATCTGGCAACTATATGAATAATTATTAGGTAAGTAGAACAGTAATGTGGCAACTACTAATGAAAAAAAAGTTTCTCAAAACATACCGACATTGGATCTAGTTTCGAAGATCTCGTCGCGAGAAATCTAATGGTACAAACGGACCGTCAATTGAGTCGACGGTTTGAGAGATAGAACTTTTTAAAAATCAAAGGTTAAACAAGCTAGCTCATTTTGCTAGTGGATGGAACCGCCGCAGAACTTCCGCTTAGATGCGGCGCCGCTGTGTAGTGGTTTCCAACAAAAAATGAGAAATACCTGAAGCTTGTCTGTTCAATCGAAAATCCTGAAGGGCACCTTTACAACAAGAATCAAATCATCGGCGGTAGTAGGCGGATGGAGGGGCTGGTGCAACGTGAGGATGTTCCACGTGGCAGTTGGGGCTACACGCGACCGGCTACGTTTTACTTGAGAGGCGCATGTGATGCAAATTTGCATCACTTGGTGCCATATTATACATTACAGATAATCTTCGAGTAAAAGTTACATCTAGATTATTTGTTGGAGCATCATTTTTGTACTTTTTTGATAAAGGGCGCTTTATTACTTAAAGTTAAGTATTATAACCAGCCTCTGCATATCTAGGATGCACACAACTACTTCAAACAGTAGAAAAAGTATAAAAAGACAGCATAATACAAGCACTAAATAGAGTTATTTATCTTCGTAAACAGGTTGTGATGCTCCATATGCTGTAGAGACTACCATGAACGAAAAATATTGATTAACCAGTAAATAACTTGCAAAAAGGAAGTTATTTTAGGGTTAAAAATATTATCATTTTTACATAGCCATATCAACCAGATAACGGCTAGCGTCCCCACCCAAAGAAGAGTTCTAAACCTGTGATTCATCCCATGCACCTAGTTGTCGAATACGTTAGCCGCGATGCATGAGGGATACAAGGCAGAAGCTACTTGGATGATTGGCCAAATAGAACAAGCCAATTTACATTGGAAGAACAAATATGTAATTGTTTTGTTATGGTGACAGAAAACGTAACGTAAACTACTGTAACAGCCCAGATTTCACAAAAATTGAAAAAAAAAATCGGTGTGAATTGTTTGATTGCCTGCTTTGTTTGCGGTGTTTGCATCCCTGATTTATCGATCGGCGATTATTTCCCCCCTCTTATCTGGTATCGGACGGAGACCGACCCTTGCCACCCTGACACTCGACCTTTGCGACACCGGGTTTCACCCGATCACCGTCGCGAAAACCGCACGAGACCAGACGCAGCCAACGGAACGAAAAACCCCATTTAATAATTAAACGTGTTATTTTTATAGCGCTCCGGAAAGTGTTCTTGGAACGGTTCCAGTGCAAGGTGAACGCCGCCGGCTCGATGCGCTGATCGCGTAGTTCGAAGTTTTACCCGAATCGGAGGTCCTGCAGACCCCCGACGGTCAGAAACGTAAACACCGCGCGCGCGAGAGAAAAACCGGGGATGTTTTTGCAAACTGCCAGCCACCTGGGATATATAAAGACCACCACTCTCCAACCCCTTTCTAGGGTTTCCCTAGTCCAAAATTGCAGCCACCCCCCTCTGAATTCTTAGATCAGCCCCATTTTCCACTCTGCCCCCGAAACCCTAGACCTAGGGCATCCAGAGCCGTCGGATCCGGAGATCAACGGCTCCGGTGCCTCCACGTCGCCCCAAACCAAATCGGGCCCCACAGGACCTTGGAGGCGCGTCGCCGGCCCGCCCGAGCCCATCCCGGCGAGCTTCTCCGCCAGTACGCCGCGTGCCATGCTCCGGCGAGCCCCCGGCCGACGAGGCGAGCCGTCGCCGCGTGCCGCTTCCCCAGGTCGCCGCCCCCTTCCTCCTCTCCCTTCTCCTCCGTCCTCCCTCACCTCCTATCTTCCGTGCAGGCTCTGCCATGGCCGGAGGCGCCATAGAAGCTCGGGCTCGAGCTTGCCACAGCCGCCGCCTCCACGGCCTTCCCCGGCCCAGATCCGGTGGCCCACGGCCGGATCCGGCCGTCCTCCGCCGACCCCAACGCCGTCGCGCACCTCTGTCCGCCAGCCAAGTCCCGTCGCCACCTCACCGGCGTAGCGGCGCGCCGTCGTCGGCCGACGCTGAGTCGGCCCGAACCGGCACCGACAGCCGAGCGTGGCGTGGGCCGGCCACGCCCAGCGGCCCACCTCGCCGAGACGGCCCAGCCAGCGCCAGGCCGAGCTGGCCTCTCCTGCCGCCGCCTTGGGCCGGCCCATGGGTGAGCCAGGCTGCCTTTTTTTTATGTGTTACTGTTATTACCTTTTTCCTATTTTGGCTAAGTCTGTGAAAACTGTTGGTGTGATCTGTTTTGCTGTGTAGTTTTCGAGTAAGCCGTAGCCCGGAGCACATTGCGCCCAAAAGGAAATTTGTTTAGAATTCTGTGTACTTCAGTTAATCTTTTGTGAGCATTTTGATTTGAGGTCATATTGATGATGTTAATCTGTGTTGAAGTGGGCATCAGGCTGTTAATTGCTATTATTTCCTGTTAGTGTGCTGCTGATGTTATTTTATTGCATGTTTGATTGATGATTTTGACACATCCATGAGGTCTATTGCATTGATTCTTTTTGCATACTGTTAAACATCATGTCTACTTCCATTATATGTATTTCATTTTCATGATATGCTTGCTGGTCATAGTTATTTTTAGCCCCAAAGTTGCTATGCTGCTATTGTTGACAGCCACCTCTGTTTTTCACTAAGTCTGTAACGTCCCGATTCCATGTTGCATGCTTAATATCTTTTGATCTGTTATGCCGATGACCATGATTCTTGTTTGTACCTGATCACCATCATATCTAGTTCATGCTCATATATTGCTATGTAATGTTGCTGCACTTTTGCTTAAAGTTTACCCCTGTTATTACAGCATAAAAATAACAGTTCCTGCCATGTTTCATTTTGCATGGGCTATAACTAGTTGTTCATGATGCCTTTTTGCATGATTCCTTTTTCCATGCCTTCCTTGCCATGTCTACTTTAATTGCATATCATTTGTGAGCATGTTTGCATTCATTACCCTATTTATGCAATGCTCTAAAGTGTGCTTCCTGATGTTGGCAGATTGTGCCCGTAACTTGTATTGCTTGTATCTTTTTAACCGTAACTCCGTTTGGAGTGTTCTTTATATGTAACTTGATTAGTTTTTCGTGTACTTTGTGTTTATTCTATTGTTTTCTGCTGTTAACCAACCTAAAATAAGGTTTAGGGCAGAACATTACCAAATGTTTTAATTGTCGTGCGGCACTTAGTGGAATGCCATGTTTAGGTTGTGCCTCACTTAAATTTACTATCATAGATAGTTTAATTTGTGCTTCACCTCTTGTAATGTTTGTGTGCTATGCCATGCCTGAGTGAGATGACATGTTAACAACTTTTGCTGATCACCTGTAGCTAAACAACTTGAACCTTTCCAAATGTACGGTATCGTCGCGTGTGACGAGTACTCCACTTAACCTGTTAGTAACCGCTCTCGACCGTAGGTGCGATGTCTCGTGTTGCCTTCTTGTTGCTGCTTTCTCGTGTTTGCTTCATAGTAATAGATGCTTGCTCGTCGTTTGCCTTTTCTAGTGTTTCCTTCTTGTGTGCTTCCGCGGGTACCTCTCGGAGACGATGCAAGCTTGCGATCAACTATACCTTCGGAACCCGACTTATCAACAGACAATGACTATACATTACTTAGGATCCATTCTATTTCAACCAGCGGTTTGCATGCTAGCCTAGGATAGGTTCGATGTTTGATCCTACCACATGCTTACAACCTCTTTCAAACCGATACAGCCACATCCCCTCCCAGCAAACCATGTACTGCTATGTTACTATTGCTCGTTGCTCAGCCAACGCTTAGTATGCATGCTTAGGATGCTACGATGTTACCCCCTGTTACTCCTTGCTTTGGGCTATCACATTATTATATTGTTGTTGATGATATTGATTATTATAAATGTTGACTATATTCGACGAAGGATGGAAGGTCTAGGCTGTCCCGCCCTGACGCTTTTTTCCATTCGAGTCACCTAGGACCCAAGCTCCGGGTATTGGTTTTAAGACTGAGCATGCCTAATCGCATGTGGGATTTTATGGGGTCCCGTTTTCTTACCTACCTAGCTTCAAGTGGTGGCCCAAGCTGATTTACCATTTGAAACCGTGTGTGTGCTGGTCGGCCGCTAGTAGTTTTCAAACCAACCCGGACCAGTGAGGACATGGTTCCTTGTTGGCCCATCATGACCGTCTGAGGACCCGCTCTCATGTGAGATTAACCGGCAATCCAAACCTGGAGTCATCCAGTAGAGACCGATTCGAGAGCACGGGCGGCTTTTCAGTTGGGTGTCGACTCACCGGGGGCCACCCGGATTTGTTCGTTGTTAGCTAGAGGGACCTGTCGTTTCAGATCTCTTGGAACTAAATCATAAAATGGTTGCCTGGGATGGGTAGCAACTGAGAGAGATGGGTGTGCGTGCGGAGCCTTGTAATGGGAAGTTGGTACACCCCTGCAGGGTTACATCTATTCAAGAAGCCGTGTCCACGGTTATGGACGACTTGAGACCTACTCCTTGTTCATAGACAACAACAACTGAGATAATCTTAATATAACTTGATCAACGTGTGTGTGCCTTGACTGCTTCTTCTTCGTCGAGATGCGAAGAGGAGGACAAGGATAGGATAGGTGTTATGCTTGCGTAAGTATTTGATGGCAAGACTCGTTGGAGGCGATTCCTCATCTAATGCTTGGCTTCTTACCTTACTCTCTAGATCGTTAGCAACTTCATAAATGCTAGTGCGGCAGCAACCTCACCACTTACCCCATCCTTACCGTAAACTAATAGTTGTCCTAGAATGACGAGTGATGAAGTCCTTGCTGGGTCAGTTGACCACTACAGTAGGATGCTGAGTACCCTGTACTCATGATACTACCCCCATACTCTATTCAGGGTTCTTGATCGACAACAGGTATGGTGATCGACGTTTCACGTGGAGACTCGACGACGACTAGTTAGGCGGATCTCGGCGGAGGGCATGGACCCGTGTGGTTATGGGGATCGATGATTTTCTCTTTGCCACTAGGCATTTGCTTGTATTCTGTACCTAGACATGTATCTTCCGCTGTTTTATTGTATTTGAGGCAGTTGTATGCCGATTGTATGAGATGTTGTATCCTTGTATATGTAATGCTGTGATATCCTGTTGGAAATCCGGGGCATATGACTTCGTCATATGTCGCGGTGGGACCGATATGTGCTTCGTCCCCGGATCTGGATGGAAACATCTAGATCTGGAAGAGTACCGCATATCGGGCCTTACAACTACCAAGTCTATTCCCTCTGATAAGATTCTATTTCGTAAGAATCACCCCCTACGAAGTTACCATGTAAATTTTTTTAGTGGTAGCCTCATACGCTATATCTTCTTATTATAATGGACTGGTATCTCAGGTTGGAGCAAAGCTCTATACATAGAATACATTGTAAATTTACCATTCTTTTGTAGGTTCCAACGAAATTCATCAGACCCTGTTGACAACTGAATTGTGGGTAAGCGTTGTACTAATGTAGTCTACGAATCTAGTTTAGTGCTGATTAAATCTCGTCTAAACATCACATTGGGCGGGAAGGTTTGCATGAGTGTGGCGATAGTGTCACCCTTTGTGACCTACAATGTTGTATACAGCGTGATATTGTTCTTGGAGAGTGGTGTTATCCAGCCTCTTATCCTCCCAGAATCTAATATCTAATCCATCCTTAATAACGAAGGAGCCAAAAGGGAAGAAACGTTTCTTTGTAGCCATCAGTCCGATCCAAAAGTGTGAGTCACAGGCTTCCAATGTTTTTGGGATAATCATTTTTTTATCTTGGTGTTGTAGAAATCAATTATTTATACACCTACATCCTCTATTGAAGATGCTCTTGGTGTTGAATATGAAAAATCGTTAGTATGAAGTTGATAGAAGTTTGCATGTGCATCACTTTTTTTTTAATTTTGTGCATCACTAATTTTAGGTCTCCATGAACTCCTCCACATAAGGTATATGCCTCACTGATTACTAAACCTTGATATGATGTTTAGTTTGGTGCAAAAAGTTATAAAACACATTAAAATGATCATAAAACTTGCATGAGCATAACAATACGGTCTCAATTACCGTACATCTACCTACTTATTGCATATGTGGCATTAAATAGATCCCACTTATCAGTAAACAATAAAAAATCAGAATTTTTGTTTAACACTGTATGAGCTCCACTAGTCAGTGAAACAATGGACATATATCTACTAATAATTCGTCTACTCCACAGACATCCCTAACCATTCCAATTACAAGCATTTTCCGTAAATGATATGTTTATCAATCTTTTATCCTATGATCCTCCACTCATTTGGCTATGAACTGCTGCCCAGTGTGGCTTATTTAGTATTGTTATTTTTTCCTTTTAATTTATTGTTGCTAGATAAATTATAACTGTGTGTTATAAAAAACATAAATATAATTATTGTATAACAAAATAAATAAGTATAATCTTACAAATATCCATATAATTAAATTATGAATTGAAAATAAAATTTAAAAATGATTTCAATAATACATGATTCTTATAATAAAAATAATCTTATAATATTTGTATAAATAAGAATGTTACAACTTTAGTTTTATCTTTTGATTAAAACAGTAAATATAATAATCATGTATTATTTGAGAAAATATTTATTCATTTATTTTATATACTTAATTAATGTTTTTCCAAAACATATCAAAATTTCATGGTATTTGATAACAACCATGTATTATTTAAGATTTTTTTTCATATACTTAATTATTGTTTTGCAAAACATATAAAAATTTCATCGTATTTGTTAATAATCATGTAACAATTTTCCATTAAAAAAATAAAATTTATATTTGCAATTAATAATTTGATTATATGGATGTTTTTAAGATTATACTTAAGTATTTTGTAATATAATAATTTATATTAATTTTTACAATTATTATAATACACAATTATAATTTATCTAGCAACAGTAAATTAAAAGAAAAAATAACAATACTAAATAGACCACACCGGTAGCTTTGGTAAACAAATGAGCGAAGGCGTAGGTTGTGAATCCATATTAGACAGCGAAAGCTTATAGTTGGAGTGGTTATTCACTCAAAAAAATGTGGGGAGAGGTTAGGTCGTGTAACAGCCCGGGATTTTCACCCAAATTAAAAAAAAATTGTTGCTTTATTTTGTTGATTGTTGGAATTGTTTGTAGTATTTGCTTCCCCGATTTATTAATCGATGATTATATTTTTTCCCTCCTTCCCGTACCGGCATGTGTCACCGACTCTTTTCCACCATGGCACACGATCCTTTTGCCACACCGGGTTTCACCCGAGCATCGTTGCAACTTCTGGCACGAGACCATCCATCGACATCGGAACGAAAATCAATTTTTTAATAAACAGATTATTTTATTGGGCGCCGGTAAAATGTTCTCGGAACATTATCAAGGTGAGGTAGAAGTGACTGGCTCGCCGCACGGAGCATGTGGTTCGAAATTTTACCCGAATCTGAGGTCGTATGGACTCATGGTGGTCAGAAACGTAATCATCAGAAGCACAAGAGAGAAATCAAGTGCGTTTGCGTAAACCTGCCAGCCAGGACAGCCTATAAATAGACCCCACTCTCTCCCCCCATTTCATTAGGGTTCCCCCTAGTCCATATTTGCAGCCACCCCCCTCAAAAATTAAAGATCTGCCCCCAAACCAGCCAATTTCTAAACCCTAGCCTCCAGCCCTCTAGAGTCGTCGCATCGCGACATCGAGGACTCAGAGAGCTCCATGTCGCCCTCCACAGCCAGCCTCAGCCATCCGGCCCCCGCCGGACAGAGCATCACCGTCGCGGGCCCGCCCGAGCCCATCTGGGTGTCGCCGCCCACGTCCACCTCCTCCCGTCGCTGGCCTCGTCGCCGGCGAGCCGCCGCCTGCTGCGCCGCGCCGCGCGCCACGCCCCTGCCCCAGTGAGGAGCTCCTATCCCTTGCGCGCCTCTTCCCTCTACCTCCTCCTCTAACCTTTCCCTCCTCCCTCCTCTCGCAGCTCGCCGTCGACCCGGAGCCATGGCCACGGCCGCCCCACGCCCAAGGTCGCCTAGGATCACCCGCTCCCTCGCTACCGGCCAGACCCGGTAAAGTATGTCCCGGATCCGGCGACCTCGCCTGGCACCAGCCCACCTCCAGCCGCTCGCCGCCTCTCACCGGCGTAGGGCCACCGCGCCGTCGCCTCGTGCCATCGGGACAAGGACGGCTTCCCCAGCCACCACCAACCGCACCGACCAGATGGGTCGGCCAAGCACCAGGACCCCGCGGCCTAGTCCGCGTGCCTCGGCCTGCGCCTCTCCTCCACCCCTGGGCGCTGTGCCGCTTTGGATCGCCTACCCCGACTCATGGGTCGCGGCCCACTAAGGTGAGGAACCCCTATTCCCTTTTTTTTCTGTTGCATTAGTGGGCTCAACACTGTACTAGTTCTCGCCCTGCGCGTTCGGTAGCTATTCTACGCTCGTCTATTTAGACCCGTTTAGAGCAGATTCAGCCCAACTGCTCGTTCAACCCTTTTTCTGTATATTCATATTGCAGATTGTGTTGTGTTTTAGGGATACTATATCTTTATAACCGTTAGTCAGATGGAGACGACTTCTACATAAAACTTGCTTAGTTTTTCATGTAAATTAATAAAATGTGCTCCTTTGCCATGTTTCAACTTGTCTACATGTTGTTTCACTGCTATTTACATGTCATGCCACTGTAAAATATAATAGATCGTAACCTTTTAACCGTTGCTCCGATAAAAATGTTCTTTACATGTAACTTGACTAAAATTGCGTGTAGATCTTGTTTATGCTGATCTTGCTTGCTAATAAAAATAATAAAATATGGTTTAGGGAAGAATAGTGGTAAAATTATAAATTATCGTGGGGTACTTAGTATTATGCCATGTTTAGGATTTTTCCTCACTTAACTTGACTATCATAGATAGCTTACTTTATGCTTCACCTTTTGCCACGCTTGAGTAAGATTCCATGTTAACAACCTTTGCTCATGTTGTGTAGCTAAACAACTTGAACTATTGCTAAATGCGCGGTATCGTCGTGTGTGACCGATACCTCACTTAACCTATTAGTAACAGTTCTCGATGATAGATGCGATACCGTAGAGCGTTGTCTCGTGTTGCCTTCTTGATGTTGCTTGTTCGTGATTGGTTCGTAGTAATAGATGCTTACTCGTCGATTTCCTTTCTAGTGTTTCTTTCTTGTGTGCTCCCGCGGTTGCTCTCGGAGATGATGCGAGTTTGCGATCAACTAAACCTTTTGGAATCGTCTTCTCATTAGGTAAGGGGGAGCATATATCATGCTTATAACTTTAAGCTCACTTGCCTAGGTATAGGATAGACCAATTGCTTGATCCTACCACCATACATTTAATCCTCCATATTAAAACCCAAAACAACCATGTTCCTCCACATCCCAGCAAACCTTTGTTTGGCCATGTACCTTGCTTGCTTAACCATTTCTTAGCATGCATGCTCAGGATGCTAAAAATTTTCCCCTGTTACTCCTTGGATTAGGCTATCACACTATTATATATTTGTGGATGATATGATTATTATAATGTTGACTATACTCGACGAAGGATGGAAGGTCTAGGCTATCCCGCCCCGATGCTTTGTTCCATTCGAGTCACCTAGGATCCGAGTTCCGGGTATTGTGTCACTTGACGAGCGTGCATAATCGTGTGTGGGATTCTATGGGGTCCCCTTGTCTTACCTATCTAGCTCCAAACGATTCTAGTGGTGTTCCAAGCTGATTTACCATTGCAAACCATGCATTTGTCTGTCGGGTCGCTCCTAGCAGACTTTTTCTTAAAACAAACCGGGCCAGCGGGAACATGGTTTTCCTGTTGGTCCACTTGATCAGCTAGGACCCGAGCCTCAGTGAGTGCACCGGTAATCTGACCTGCGTCAGCTGGAAGAGTCCGATCCGAGAGTACGGTCGGCTTTTGGATTCGGTGTCAACTCCCTGGGGGCCACCTGGAATTGTGCGTTGTTACTTAGAGGGACTCTGACATTCTAGAGTTTCAGGCGTTCACACAGCCAAGCGGAAACTGGGCATACATGCGATGCCTATAATGGGTAGTTGGTACATGTAACAGCCCAGATTTCACAAAAATCCGCACGAGACCAGCCGCAGCCAACGGAACAAAAACCCCGTTTAATAATTAAACGGGTTATTTTTATAGCACGCCGGAAAGTGTTCTCGGAACGGTTCCAGCGCGAGTTGAACGCCGCCGGCTTGACGCGCTGATCGCGCAGTTCGAATTTTTACCCGAATCGGAGGTACTGAGGACCCCCAGGCGGTCAGAAACGTAAACACCGCGCGCGAGAGAGAAAACCGGCGATGTTTTTGCAAACTTCCAGCCACCTGGGCTATATAAAGACCACCACACTCCCACCCCTTTCTAGGGTTTCCCAAAATACAAT
The DNA here is from genome assembly GCA_950022295.1 of Bromus sterilis. Taxonomy (NCBI): domain Eukaryota; kingdom Viridiplantae; phylum Streptophyta; class Magnoliopsida; order Poales; family Poaceae; genus Bromus; species Bromus sterilis. Next base: position 108,001,313 of record OX465596.1, on the reverse strand, counting down.
TTGCAGCCACCCCCTCTAGAAATTGCCAAATTTGATCCAAAGCCCTCCACCCAGCCGAAACCCTAGATCCCAGAGCACCAGGGCCGTCGGATTGCAAAATCGACGCTCCTGAGTTGCCACGTCACCCCGGAGGGGATCTGGCAGCCTCCAGCCTCCCAGCCGCGCTCGGGCCGTGCGGGCCCGCCTTTGGCCGCCGCCGGGCCCGAACCGGGCCGAGAAGCCTCCGTCGCCCGATCTCCTGCCGGCGTCCGCCTCGCCCCGGCCAACTCCGGCCGCCCGCCGCCGGTGAGGGCTTCCCCTTGCGCCGCGCCTCCTTTCTCTTCCCCTCACCATCTCTCTCACTCGCAGGCCACCAACGCCGCAAGGTCCGCCGCCTCGCGCCATGGCTGCAGCCTGGCCAAGCTAGCTGGCCCCCTGGAGGTCCCCTCGCCCCGCCCCGAGGGCACTGCCCACGGATCCGGCAACCCCGGCCGCAGATCCACCGCCGCCACCTCCTCACGCGGTCCTCGCGTCACGCGCCGCCGCGCCACTGCCCGCCGGCGTCGAGCCACCGCCGGCCGGCCACGGGAACGACCCCGAGCCGGTGCCTCCACCACCAACCGCCAGCTGGGCCAGGCGCCCACCGCGGCCCACCAAGCGGCCAAACCCAGCCAGGCCGGATCCAGGCCAGATGGGCCGGCCAAGACGTGAGCCCCTTTGTATTTTTTTTTCTGTGGAGAACCCTGTGAAATTTTTCTAAGTCCTGTAAATTTTGCTGCTGATTTAATTTTGCGAGTATATTTGCGAGTAATCTGTAGCCCGGATGACGTTGCGCCCTAAAGGAGAATTGCTTAGAATTGTGTGTACTTCAGTTCATCTTTTGTGAGCATTTTGATTTGAGGCCATCTTGATGTTGACAATCTCTGTTGAAGTGGGAATTAGGCCATTAAACTGCTAATTTTCCTGTTAGTGTGCTACTGTTGTTATTTTATTGCAAGTTTGCGTGATGATTGTGACACATCCATGAGGCCTATTGCATTAATTCTTTTTGCATACTGTTAAGCATCATGTCTACTTCCATTATATGTATTGCATTGTCATGATATGCTTGCTGGTCATATAGTTATTGAGATCCAAAGTTGCTATGCCACTGTTTTTGAGAGCCACCTCAGTTTTTCTCTAAGTCTGTAATGTCACGATGCCATGTTGTTTGCTTAATATCTTTTGATCTGTTGTGCCTATGACCTTGATTCTTGCTTGTACCTGATCATCATCATGTCTACTTCATGCCCATGTATTGTTATGTCATGTTGCTGCACTTTTGCATATAGTTATACCACTGTTTGTACAACATAAAAAAACAGTTTCTGCCATGTTTCTCTGGTTTTCACTAAGTCCTTGACCAGTAATATTTTATAGCTTTTTGTGTAGGCTATAACTAGTTGTTCATGATGCCTATTTGCATGATTCTTTTTTCCATGCCTTCCCCGCCATGTCTAATTTAGTTGCATAACATTTGTGAGCATGTTTGCATTCATTATCCTGTTTATGCAATGCTCTAAAGTGTGCTTCCTGATGTTGGCAGATTGTGCCCGTAACTTGTTTTGCTTGTATCTTTTTTACCGTAACTCCGTTTGGGGTGTTCTTTATATGTAACTTGATTAGTTTTTCGTGTACTTTGTGTTTATTCTATTGTTTGCTGCTGTTAACCAACCTAAAATATGGTTTAGGGCAGAATAATACCAAATCTTTTAATTGTCGTGCGACACTTAGTGTATGCCATGTTTAGGTTGTGCCTCACTTAAATTCACTAGCATAGATAGTTTACTTTGTGCTTCACCTCTTGTAATTTTTGTGTGTTGTGTCATTCTTGAGTGAGATGCCATGTTAAAAACCTTTGTTGATCACCTGTAGCTAAACAACTCGAACCTTTCCAAATGTTCGGTATCGTCGTGTGTGACGAGTACTCCACTTAACCTGTTAGTAACCGCTCTCGACGATAGGTGCGATGTCTTGTGTTGCCTTCTTGTTGATGCTTGCTCCTGTTTGCTTCGTAGTAATAGTTGCTTGCTCGTTGATTGCTTTCCAGTGTTTATCGTCTTGTGTGCTTCTGCGGTTACCTCTCGGAGACGATGGCGAGCTTGAGATCAACTACACCTTCGGAACCCTACTTATCAACATGCAAGGACTTTACATTACTTATGATCCATTCTATTTCAACCAGCGGTTTGCATGATAGTCTAGGATAGGTTCGATCTTTGATCCTACCACATATGTTTACAGCCTTTTTCAAACCGATACAGCCATGTCCCCTCCCAGCAAACCATGTACTGCTATGTTACTATTGCTCGTTGCTCAGCCCCTACTTAGTATGCATGCTTAGGATGCTACGATGTTACCCTGTTACCTCCTTGGTTTGGGCTATCACATTATTATATTGTTGTTGATGATATGATTATTATAATGTTGACTATATTCGATGAAGGATGGAAGGTCTAGGCTATCCCGCCCCGACGCTTTGTTCAATTCGAGTCACCTAGGACCCGAGTTCCGGGTATTGGTTCTAAGACTGAGCGTGCCTAACCGCGTGTGGGATTTTATGGGGTCCCCTCTTCTTACCTACCTAGCTCCAAAAATTTCTAGAGGTGGCCCAAGCTGATTTACCATTTGAAACTGTGTGTGTGCTTGGTTGGGCCCCTAGAAGTTTTAAAACAACTCGGGCTAGCGGAGACAGAGTTCCTCTGCTGGTCTACACTGGTGAGCTAAGGAAGTCCCCTTCTATATAGGTGAGACTAACCCCGACCTTAGCGATACGGAAGAGTCCGATCCGAGGGCGTGGACGACTCTAGGATTGGGTGTCGACTCCCCGGGGCCCACCCGGATTTGTGGGTTGTTAGTTAGAGGGACCTGTCGTTTCGGATCTCTCGGAACTAAATCATAAAATGGTTGCCTATGATGGGTAGCAACTGAGAGAGATGGGCGTGCGTGCGGAGCCTTGTAATGGGTAGTTGGTACAACCCTGCAGGGTTAAATCTTTTCGAGAAGCCGTGTCCATGGTTATGGACGACTTGAGACCTACTCATTGTTCGTAGACAACAACAACTGTGATAATCTTAATATAATTTGATCAACGTGTGTGTGCCTTGACTGCTTCTTCTTCATCGGGATGCGAAGAGGAGGACAAGGATAGGATAGGTGTTATGCTTGCATGAGATGTTGTATCTTCTGTTGTTGTATTGTATTTGAGGCGGTTGTATGCCGATTGTATGAGATGTTGTATCCTTGTATCTGTAATGTTGTGATATCATGTTGGAAATCCGGGGCATATGTCTTTCTCATATGTCGCGGTGGGGCCGATATGTGCTTCGTCCCTGGATCTGGATGGAAACACCTAGATCTGGAACAGTACCGCATATCGGGCCTTACAGTACACCCCTGCAGGGTTAAATCTTTTTGAGAAGCCGTGTCCACGATTATGAATGACATGCGACCTACTACTTGTTAATAGACAACTACAACTGGGATAATCTTAATAACTTGATCAACGTGTGTGTTCCTTGACTGCTTTTCTTCATCGGATGATGAAGGGGAGGACAAGGATAGGATAGGTGTTATGATTGCGTAAGTAGGTGATAGAAGACTTGTTGGAGGCGATTCCTCATCGAATGTTTGGTTCTCATCTCACTCTAAATAGATCGTTAGCCACCTCATATATTGTTAGTGCGGCTGCAACCTCAACCACTACCCCCATCTTACCGTGAGAAGTTAGTTATCTGACTTATTGATATAGCTTACCCCTTTCTTCTCTCTTTTATGCATGTTATGCAAACGATCTTGGACTACAGAGGAGCTCGAGGACCTATCTTTCGGACGCCTTCGTGGATACTCAACGATGACTAGTTAGACGGATATCGACGGAGAGCCTGAACCCGTGTGGTTATGGGAATGGTGTGTTTTACCTTTGCCATTAGGAATTTGATTGTAGTCTGTACTCAGATAGATATCTTCCGCTGATGTATTGTATTTAAAGCAATTTTATGCCACTTTTATGAGATGTTGTATCCTTGTAGCTGTAATGTTGTGATATCATGTTGAAATCCGAGACATATGGCTTCGTCATATGTCGCGGTGGGTCCGATATGTGCTTCGTCCTCGGGTCTGGACGAAAACGTCCAGATCTAAATTAGTACTGAATGTCGGGTCTTACAACTTGGTATCAGAGCCTTACCGACCGTAGGATTCCTTTTCTGTTCGAAGTCGAGTCTAGACAAAAACTATTTTGTAGTTACTAAGTTAGTTATCAGAGAGTAGGAATCTTTTACTCCTTATCCTTGCTCTGGTCAGGACAAGTGTTGTAAGTGTTTTATTCTCGTCTTATCCCCTTCAAGTTCTAGGATCTTGAGTGTGTGGAGTTTCGGAATAGTTACAATGCCTTGCTTGCAGCATATTGTCTCGATTCCGGTCCCAGGTTTGGGAATTCCTGTAGAATCTTTAGCTTCTACGAATCGGGATAATATCTTGGTCATTCATTGCCATCCATTCCTCTTGCCCAGAATCCTCATTATTTGAGTGAGAATGCTTCCCTTGATCGTCGCTTTTAACTATCATTCTTCCTCTTGATCTCCTGATGGTTTCGTTCTTCGACGTCGCCATCTCTCTACGGAAAATTTTCTTGACGGAAATTCGTCGTCGACATCGAGCAGAGCCCCTTTTGGTGGTGTTGAGGAACGTCGACTCTTGTTTCTCTCCCCTCCTCTCTCCCGGATCGTCTAGGATCTCGGGACGAGATCCCTTCTTGGTAGTGTTGTATTGTAACTGTTGGGGTCCGCAGAAAAAAACTCAAATTTTTTCTAACTAGCATTTCCCATAACCCAAGATCTAGCTAGCCATATTGTTGTAACGGAGAGGGTTGCGGAATAACATACCTGGGGGTGTAGTCCGTTGCGCGGGAAACGTTCCCACAAACGTGGTTGATGTAGCCGAACGAAGTTCACAGCCCCCTGGCTGTGTTAGCACCCAAATGGGTTTAGTGCCACACGTGTAGCAGCTCGTAGTACTCGTACACGTATGAGACTCGATGATGACTTCCATTCTCCGATCCAGCGAAGGTGGCAGAAGTAGACCTCCGGAACCAGAGTTTCAGCAGCACGACGGCGTGCGTATAGTGGAGACATCTCCAACCAAGTGCAGCCTCCAAACAAGGGGAGTCCGCTCAAGGAAGGAGAAAATAGGGAAAGAGAGATCAACATAATTTATCTGTAGTTTTTTTGAAATATTCTGTGTAGAAAAAAGAGCACCCTCGACATCTATATATAGGGGGAAAAGGGGACACGCAAGTTCGTAGCTGAGCAATGTGGTACTAAACCACAAAGCAAAGCCACGCACCTAGCACATAGCCGGCCATGCCATGCATGTGGCCGCCAGCCACACAAGGCCAAGGCGTGGAGGCTAAGTAGCAAAGTGGCCACATGGGCCCCATGGCCCATGGCGCATGTGCTTCACATTTTTTTCATTTTTTTCATTTTCTTTTCCTTTCTTTTAAAGGAAAATAACCTTTATTCCCTTTTAATTATTTAAATTATATTTTAATATTTAAATTATTTAATTAAATAATAATAAATATCTGAATAACTTTCCGAACAATTTGGAACCATGGAACTTTTTCGTCTCCCTTCCGAAACGATTTCAGAGTTCTCTTATATCTCCGGTAACTCCTATAGTTCCGAGAAGGTCTCCAATTACATCGACCTTAGGTGTGTTACCATACGGTCCAAGAACACTCCAGTCATGACCGAGATGAGGCTGAGGCCAATGATCATCAGAGGGACCTGGATGCCCATAATGACCCCTGTGCATTTCGGATATAAAAACCGATTGGACCTTACGCCGTATAGCATTCCTTTTGTCATCGATACTAGATTAGTATGAGATTCGATCAATGACACCCTATGTCTGGTTCAACCTCGTTACCGACAAATCCTTATTCACACGTTCCCTGATATTCATCTCCGTGACCTAGTCACACGCTGCACAACTTTATGGATGGAATCTCACCGAGTGGGCCCTGAGTATCTTTCCATCACATGGATTCACAAATCCCGCTCTTGTAACAATAATCCTCAACATATCTCAATGGAATACCCAAGATACAACCATTATGGCCAGCATATTTCAGTTAGGCGGTGGGTTGTAGGTCAAAGCATCCGAGAAGATATCAATTATGGAAGTACTCACGGTCAAAGGAATGGTCTACTACGTTCTGTAAATACAACACTGAACCTTCATAAGTTTGATTATGCTGTAATGCTTACGTTGGGTAATGTTCATCATGTCATTCATCCAATGAGGTGATCTCATAGTCAATTTACTTAATTGTCCATGATCGCGAAACAACGATCATCATGTTGACCATGAATTAGTTATTGATATAGAGGCTAACTAGGAACGTTGGGTGTTTCTATACCACACTTGTACCATTGTTTCATTGATGCAGTTCTAGCATGGTATGAAACTGGTTTTGAACTTTCTTAGATATATTGGAATAATCATATATTATTTACCTCTAGAGCATATATCCAACAGTCTCCCACTTGCACTAGAGTGCTAATAATCTAGCCGCATTCATGGAAGAGGTTTCGTCAACGATCTGCACTAATTCAGATTCGTGTGTTTCCTTTGCAACTGGTATTGGTCAACTAGTTTGACATACCATTCATTATCATATGATGGTTGGATATAAGTTTCGCGGGAGAATGAGACTATTATTTCACAGTATCCTCTAATGATCTTTTGGTTCAGTCTTCAGAAGACTTAACCATGGTCATATATACTGTGAAATACACTCAACCAGAAGTCTAAATTTCTAACGCTAAACTTTATCCATACATCTACTTCCTTATGTAGTTTTATGTTTGTAGTCTTTTTAATCGTGAATCTCTGGCTCACATTTCTTTCATATCTTTGGTGATGTCTCTAGTTTACATACACCCATAATATGGCTTGCAATTGTAATCTTGCATTACATTCAAGTCTATTATCCTTTCTATATTTTAGAGTGTCGTTCTCGGTATTCCTCATATACTGAATGCATGGACTTTATTTAGATTCTGTGTTTTACTCCTAAAGCACATCAGAATCTATTCTTCTTTCGAGAACTTTTGAGTCATTCTTTTGTTGGATTCACAGTACATGTTTTATGGTAGAATCATATGCCAAAGAGCATATAAGATCACATGTCCAAGTACATGATGCATCTCTATTCTTCCATCAAGACATTGCTTGCGATATTTTGATTTTCATCCGTTATATAATTTCTAGTCACAAGAACTAGTTTCTCGTCTAGAATATTATTCCAACATTTTCTTTGGTTCATTATCCGTATATCAACCTGTCACTATAGATTTCACCGTGTAACGCATGTTTGAGACAATGATCATGCTCCCACTAAAAATATATCTATCATATACTCATATATTTTTGGTTTAGCTTTCATCAAGTTAATGTTTTATTCTTATGTATTACATAACAATAATTCTCTCAAAGCTCCCACTCAGAAAATGCCCTTGCATTCTAAGTTTCTTCGAAGTCTTCAAAGCTCCCAATTAGTTTCGTGAAACTTCAGGCCCACTCGATATTTTTGTCATTACAAAATCACTTGATCAAATCAAGGTTGAGGGTTTCCTGTTTTGAGGTACTATAGTCCATCTTTAACGAAATAAATTTCGTCATGCCTATTGCAATTCACTTTCAAATCCTAAGTTTGAACGATACGCAATTCCAGGCTATGGCCTAATTGTAGTGTAAATGAAATATTTTTTTGATTAAAGCATTTCGACGTTTCCGTAGCCCATCATCATTGAATTTTGGTCATAACAGTTTTATGAGCCAAATAATGCCTTTTGCCCGTTAAATTATTCTCAACAACTTTCCAGTTTATCACGAATATGAAATATTCGATTTATTTCACAGGACGTGAGCCATCCTATATGCAACTCAATATTATTTCATTTCTCCTCGTGTTCTAGGCTACCATCATTCCTTTGTATCTCAAACAGTTTTATTCCTCTTGTTTCACTGGGAAGACTCATGATTAATATTCTGTACACAACGTATTCATGATAACCTTCTGAATTCAACTAAGGCTTCAACTCATATACTATGATCATCATCTATGGCATATTCCCCCCTTTTTCAGTGTTGTTACATTGGAACATGCTTCCGTTGCATCACTCTGATATTATGAAGGCAAGGTCTAGTATCGTGGTCAAATTTTCCACTATCTCCCATTGGGTCTGTGTCGAGAACCTTCTTCTCGCATTACCAATCAAGCAATATAAGTTTTTCTATTCGGGGAGAATGTGTAATTTCAATTGCTTGTAATTTTAATACGAAGAAATTCTTTCTTTAGAAACTATCTAACACCATCACTTATGGAGCTATCTTGTCTCATTAGATTCGGGAGGGTTTCCTAATTCACGAAGTGGGTGTTTTAACTTAATGAATTAAACAACCTTGTTAAATAATAATTTTAGTGCAAGGGGAAAGAACATTTAGACCATACTATAGTTTACTATGACTACGAAGGGTTTATGCAGTCTAGCACTTTCAACTTCCATCGTAATCTGTGATATAGTTTCCACAAGTCTCCCATTATGTTAATTTTAATACTTATCACTTAGATCATAGCGTAGTGATTTTATTCTTATATTCTACTTCACACTATGATTCCTGAATCTCACTTTTATGATCTCAATTGAATTTAATGTTCAATTAATAATATGAAGTATTTAATGATAACACACGTGCCCATTTAGTACATCATTTATGTATAATGATTGGCGCAAGTTCTACTTGCTAGAACTTTGTCATGGTCATGTTTAATGCAGAGGATCATAGATCGTGTATCTAGTCCATCTCATGCAATCAACATCCGATAATAAATGCACATATATATATATATAATGACTTCATCAGTTATGAAGTCACCTTGTTCAATCTAGTCATGAATTTGACTTGTTGTATTCAAGACAACATTTATAATTAACCATTGAATATCACTTGACAATTATAGCTGTATTATAAATGCTTGCTATAATAATATAAATCAAGACGTTATCAAAGTATAAGCACACTTTATTCATTTAACCAGAACAACTGACTTGTCTCATTACATGAATAACTTTGTCTCGCGAGATGCAAGACACTCAACTAAGTGTTCATACTATAATGATTACATATGATTTATCTAATAATAAAAGTATTTCTTATGATAGATGTCTCGAGGGAATCCATGTTGGCCATCAACTGTCTTGATTTCCATCAATCTTTGATTTCACCTCTTCCCGTCCATGCAACAGTAGGTCCTGTATTCATAAAACATAATAAGTATCAGATACTCATTAACTTCAAGTGTTGTATAAATGGAACAAACATTTATAAAGTATATCAAGTATATACCTTCTCCATCCACAACTTCTGCATCCTCAATAGGTGCAATGTCCGTGGCCAAGAGATCAGCCATGAAATTCTGGAGACTCATATTAGCTCCTCTCCCGACATAGCTATGAACATAATCACCATAACTCGGTGGAAGTGAGTGCAATTACGTGTTTATTGAAAACTCTTATGTGGTAGATTCGTTCATTGTCCAATATCCATAGTCCTCCACTAGGTCCAGGTACATCTCATGCATCCTGTCTAAGTGGTCACTTAGGCTAGTGCGTTCTTCAATCTTTGTAGATAGAAACTTGCTTTCTAACTCAAATCTGGACACTCAGAACTCATGTATGAACATTGTCTTTAGCGTGTCCATCATGTCATAAGAGTCAGTGTCCTGAAACTGAATGCTCAAATCCTCTGCATGCTGAAAGTCATGACATTCCTTACTACGGAGCACTTTTGTCGACGAGCATAGTGATCAAGTATCTCCTGGTCGCCAACATCTTTGTCCGGATGTTCTTCCATATGCATTTCTATTGCGAACAAGATGTTTGCTATCTTGAGAGAAGTCCTAAGGCATGAGTACCAGTCAGCAAAGTTTGACCCATCTACTCTAAGTCTATCACCCTCCATGAAGAAAGATAGTTCACGTTGCTCTAGTTCATTCATTTTCTACAAACATAATTGCAAGGAACACAATTAAGACTAGTTCACAACAATGAGTGCATATAATCGCATTATAAATGAGCTCGCACTAAAACAATCATCGCTAAGAAGTTTTAGTGATTACATGATCTAGATTCACTGTCCGCCCTCGAATATCACACGTCCGACGGACCAATTTCAAAGGTAGACAACAACTTGTGCGATCAAATTAGGTATGTGACTCATTCTCGATCTTTCGATCTCTAGTATTCCGAGGCCATATCTGCATATGCTAGGCTCGCCAAATTGACTTAATGTTATATGCTACTCGGCAAGGCCATATCTTCATATGCTAGGCTTGCCGAACCCAACCTCATGCGAACTCCGTTTAACATGTGTGACACCCGATATGTACGGAATGTCGGCCATATGGGAGAACCTTCTAGGTGGTGCACACTTTGGTAGAATACTTGTGTTTGGTATTTGTTAAGGGATCATCTTATCACATTCTACCATTGTGTATCCTATACTATCAAGTTTTAAGATGTTTGTCCAAGGTGGCACTAAGTCTAAAGTGACTCCATTTGAGTTTGCTTTATCATTATGACGTTTACTACTTTCTAGTAACACATAGGAAAGCTATCACTACATCACAATCAAACAAACGATAGCCCGCACTTAGCAATATAAAGTTGACATGCCTCTAATTGTATGTTGCATGTTTTACGTGGCTGCTAGGGCTTTCATAGTTAAACAGGTTTTAACCTATGAGTCAACCATAACGCTGACTATACGATTGTCTCTATCACACCCCGTATGGGGCCCTCAGTTGAAAATGCCACATCCGCTAAAGTAGAGAGATATACACCCCCCAAAGCCACTTTATACGGTACAAGCCGCATGTCAAGCATGGAACCAGTCTGACGTAAGAGTATGCGTAAGGTCGGTCGGGGGTCGCTTCATCAAACGATGCCGCAGATGTGAACAAGTACACGAGGGAGGCTAACAATCATACAATCAACGCCCACATCGCCGATGTGTTCCATCCGTACAATAATACTAAGCATAGACCTAGCTCTGATACCACTGTTAGTGTAACATCCCAAAATTTTCTAAATTTTGGAATGTTAATAAATTAATTATAATAATGATTGTTTGCTTGATATGATTTTCAGTAGGATTTAAAACTTTTGGAGTTTAGATGAATATTAAAATGAGAGGGAATAAAAGGACTTTCCCTAATATTCGTTGATTGGTGTTTTGGAATTTTATATTTAAAACAAATCCAATAAATTAAAAATGAGAGAAGGTAATATGACTCCTTCATTATAAAAGAAAGTTGGAAATGTTTTAATCTGATTTTATTTTAATTAGAGTTATTTAAATAATTTTCCATTAAAAAATAATAATAACTTCAGAGAAGATAAAATGGCTTCTTAAAAAAATGGAGTGGGGATTATTTAAATAATTATTAGAGATTTTTGTTGATTTTTGAAATATTTAATAACTAAATAAAGTCATTAAAAATGTCTTTATTTTTATTTATCTTTTTGGAAAATATGATCATTGCATAATTTTCTATAGATTATTTGATGAATTTAGGAATTTATTTCATATTTTTCCGATTTTTGGTTGATTTTATAGAATTGTTTGAAGTTTCGAATTAAAAAAAGAAAAAAAGATGTAGCTGAGCCGGCACAGTAGCCTTTTCCGCCCATGGGCGCAATTTGACTCCAAGTCAGATTCGGAAAAATAATCCTCTGCCTACATATAATTTTTGAATTATTTTCTTTTATTTTTTTTTGGAAACCCTAATTTCAGCGGGCCCGCTCCGCCGGAATCCGCCGCCGCCACAATGCTGCCGGACCACCGCGCCGCCTCTTACGCCAGGCCTCCCACTGCAGTGTGCGCCACGTCGCCCGGCCGCACCATCGCGCCTCCTCGGCCGCGTCTCGCCGTCGCGCCGCTGCGCGAGCTCGCCGGAGCCGGAGCGCCGCCGCCTTGCCGCTCGTCATCGCGGGCGGAGCCACTCCGCGCCACCACCGGCGCCCATAGCCCGCGCCTCCTCGCCGGACTGCGCGCCGTGCTCACCGCAGCCGTTAACACGGCCGGAGCGCCGCCGCCGCCGTTATTTTTTTCCTGGTGAGCACCCTCGGCCGTTGGATCTTGATCCTATGGTCCAGATCCGGTCAATCGCCTCCAGGTACACGATCTCTTTTCTGGAAAAACTTTATTTGCGATCGAGTCCTTTCTGCAAAAAACACCCCGGTCCTGTTTTCGCGATATCTTCTAAATCGTGTGTCGAAATCAGGTGAAACTTTTTCCTACGCACTCGTCTTGTTCCATAGTTTAGCATGGAATCAACTTTGCACACCTTTTCACACTTTTGAATTTTAATTCATTAAAATTTAAATTCAAATTCTGGAGGTCGTATCTTTTAAACCGTTGATCCAAATTGAGTGATTCTTTTTGCGTTGGATCACTCGTGTCATGTAATTTCCATATATATCTTATATACATAAAAGTTGAAATGTTTATTGATCTGTTTAAAATCAAATTCATTTCAAATTTGAACCCTCTATGACCTGTGTTGTAGTATTTCGTTTCATGTGATTCCTTTCGCATATCGGATCGTTTGAGACATGTTATCGGTAATATTCACACACTTTTCATGTGGGCATGATTTTCACCTTGAATTCATAAAATCATAGTCACAAATCTTTACCGATAGTTCTTTATCTGTTGACTCTCTCGAGTTCACCTTCCACCTGTCACCTTCGAGCACATCGACACTGGTGCCGTGTCAACCCTTTTTATTTTTGTTTTGTTGCTAAAAACTTTGTGTTTGATTTGTTAATCTTTTGCTTCTTTTTTGCGTGATTGCATATGTGGTATCTTTCCTTTACCATAGATTGCTCGGAGTGTGACGAGTAGAGTTATCTGGATCATGAGAGCGAAGAACTTCAGCGAATGTATAAGGCAAGTTACACTTTGACCATACCTCATCCTATATTTTTCATTATGCATTTAGCAATCTATCACCCTATGCATGTGTAGGAATGCTACTATATTACTATTGTTGCAAACCTGGTAGGATAGCCATATGATCTGATCCTGTATTCTTTGTCGCCCTAGCTCGTGTTTGCTATTTATATTGCTATCCTTGTAGACGGGGATTGGTTGAGATTAAATTGAGTTATGTGAGGATTTAATAATTTGACTAGCAAACATTAAATAGAATTCACCTCTGGACGGGCAAGGAGTGCTTCCTGGGGGCTCGTACCTTATCTAAGGCGAGACCAGGCTGTACCCCTAATGGTTGTGTATGGTATGGAGGGAAGGCATCATGGGGTCGTGCACCTCATCGAAGGACTGCGCCCATGAGAGTGCACCCTAAGTGGCACCGTCCAGGCTCAAAAAGATCGGACAAAATTAGTGACTAGTAGCTTCCATGTACAACCACTGGCTAGGTGTACCGGCTACCAAAGGGTGGAGGTGACCTCTCCTGAAAGACTTTGTCTCAATCTTCGGGTTGAGTCCAGTGGGGAAAGTGTACAAACCTCTGTAGAGAGTTCAAAATGATCATGATTAGCCTTGTCCCCGGTTATGGACAAATTTGAGCAACTAGGCATTACTATTGTTGGATGGTCTTGACAGATGAAACACCTTAATAAAACTTGAGTGGGAAAGATTTAATAAAGGGTTTTGGTTGTAACAGGTGCAACCCAGTTCAACCTTATGTAGTATGATAAACTAAAATTAGAATTAGGTAGACTAAGGAAAAATCAGGTTTCTGCAAAATAAAACCATAAGCCTTCCTTTGACTTATCCTTCATGTAGATGTAGGTCTGTTATATACTTTTTCATGTGACTTGCCGTACAAATCAGATGTACTGACCCGTTGTTGGGCTGTAACCTTCGGTGTTGCAGGCTTGTAGACGATGAGTAAGTGATGCAATGTAGGGTTACAATGTCTATACTCAACTGTGACGGTGGAGTTGATGGACTCGACGAAGCTTTTATTGTTTTTCCGTTTTATTTTATTTGTAAGCTAGCCTTGAGCTATGCAGGTATGCTTTATTGTAATACTGGATCTTCGATGTAATATTTATGACATGTGGTTTATTCTTGATATTACATCTTGTACTGTGTGTGCTAGGTATTGATCCAGGGACTAGCACATAATGCATAGAGACTTGGATTCTTATCGAATCGGGTCGTTACAGATGGTATCAGAGCCCATGTTGACTGTAGGTCGTGACCCTAGAAAATGGATAGGAAGAGCCATAGGAACAAAAATATTTTATCATTCTTTGGTTACTTACTCTTTCCACTAGTATTTCTCATCTATTAATCATCTTCTAAACTCTTATCTTGTTTTAATGTAAATGAACATCCTAGTTGCTTATGCCCCTGAAGACATGAATTTTGAGAAGTACATCAACAACCTTGTGGATCAATTGAGGTTACCACTGCCAGAACTGGAGTATCCTATGGGGTTCAATAAGTTTTCACAATACGAGAGGATCTTCAAGATGAGCTTAGCTGAGAAGGATGAAGCTTAGATTCAGACCACCACTTTTAGGTGAAGTTAGTTAAACAAATTGCGCGTAGTATGATGAGATCGTATGTCTTGCACATATGACCTTACCCTAGGAGTTTTTTGTGTGGTTTGAATTTTGTGAATTTATTGATTGATGTTATGTGATGTTGTTTGCATGTAGGTGTTTTGCCTTATTCTTGTTTGTGTGCATGTGCTTGGTGTTTTCTTTAGATTGTTTTCTTGTTTGTATCCTAGTTGCCCTAACCCTTGTCGCCTGGGCTCAATAGATGGATTATGTAGTAGGACTCACCTTCTTCGAGGCGATGACTAGACTGAAGGTGGAACAATGGATTCATAATATGGAGGAACACATGGAGCGTAACAAGGTTGGAAGTGATGACATGGTCCACTATGCTGTCAAGCACCTTGTAGAAGAGGCTGCTATTTGGTGGACAATGCATCAGGAAATTAACGAATAAAGAAAGAAGATTACTTGGAAGGAATTTACAAAGATTTTGTTGGGATCCCGCCTCGTCACCCCGATGCAAAGGACGGTAAACCTTAAGAGGATCCGTGCCTGCACAATTTTCGGTGAAGTAGGACACTCCTATGAAGGACACCAAGATGGATGTCCCTATTGTGAGGAAATGCACAGGGCTGAAGAATGTCCCACTGCTCAAGTCACATGTCTTGTGTGTGAAGGAACTGATCATTACCCCGTTCAGTGTCACCTTTACACCATGACACAACATGTGATTCAACAACAATAGGAAGGGATGAAGAAGATTATCCAGGAGTTCAAGGAAGCACTTGTGAAGAAGAAAAAGAAGGATCTTAGCAAAATTCAGTGTTACCGGTGCAGGAACAAGGAACACTATGCCAACATGTGTCCAGGATTGAAGAGAAAGAAGAAGATGTGAACATGAGAGCAAAGACGTCGACATATTGAAGCTTATGTTTTGCAATTGGAGAAGAGATTATTCGTGGTGTGCACTAAGTGTACGGTGGTACCTTTTAATGTTAGTTGGAGATGTGGATCGATGCATGTTTTGTTGTGGATTAACTAGATGTTTTATGTCATGATATGTTTTGTTAAGTTTTTCTTGTGCCCTTTGACCTTGATATGTCTTTGATTGATGTGGTGTGTTGTGCCTTGCGGTTCTTCTATGAGATAAGAATAAGTTACGTTACCTTAGACCCCTCATCTATTTAGTATGCTTCAAGACTGAAGGAGACATAACAACAAGAAGAATAAGTTGGCAAGTGAATCGACGATACGAAGACTGCTTCGACAATGCAAAACTGAAACTACCGTCATTGAAGACCTGAAGACTTGAAGACCTGGAAGATTCAAGTTTCTACCGTTAGATCGTTTCTGTGAGCTGTCATTTCTTGTTTTACCGACAGCTACAAACCAAAACTTATTGTCAAAACTAGTGTGATGTTTGTATGGGTATATCTCTCTCTCTACATTCTATTCCCTCTCATCCTAATCCCTATACTTAATGAGTTACTACAATGGCTGCTAATACCAAGACGAATAATGAAGATGGATGCAACTTAATGCTGAGTTCAAGGATAACCCCCCCCCCCCGCATGCCAGGATCTTACAACAAGCAAGCACAACCTTGCAGAGGGAAGAACTCCGAAGGAAGTTGTAGTTCACTAGTACATGTTTTATAGTATTTTGCGCAAACCTGAGTGTTGTGAAGAAATGATAGATGTTTGTTTGGCTTGCAGAACCATGGATATATCTGAACCCAGTTCATGAAAAAGAGGAACTTTCTGCAATGCCTGTCAGGATGACCGAGTATTAGATTGCGAGAATTGCTAAGCCATATACAAGGTAATGATTTGGGTGAGGAATGGATTGGCCCCCATGACGACTATTCTTATTATTCGCTCTTGCTATGCGGGATAGTAAATCTTGAGTGACTTACCTATGGTAGAGAGACGGCGATGATAAGCCTTAACCATAGAATGATACAATATTTGACCCCTATATAAGATTATCGTTAATGATAGTAAGTTATACAATGAGTATATGCCAAGACCATTTCCTGCAGGTATTCCGTAAAAGTATTCTTGATGACCACAATGAGAGAATCGATAGTTGCTTAGTATTGGCGCCTGGATTGTCAGCCATGAAGGTTCAGTACTCGGAGGACCCATCTTTTTTATATAGGATTCAAGAAAACAAAGGAGTATATGATATATTCGAGGGATGCAACCGAAGGTGCAACACCCTTGAGGACCAATGTACTGGGAAGACCACTCTTTTGCTAAGGACTCAAGATCTCCAAGGAGTATGGGGAATGTACGAAGGATGTCATCGATGGATTCAGATTTTTGAAGACCACGTTGCATCCATTTTAAGGGTGGTAGCACCCTAGCTCATGGGAGGATCGGTGGACTGTCATGACGACCCAAACCCTAACCTTTTCTTTCTAGCCTTTTCGAATCTCGAGGACGAGATTCCTTTTAAAGGTGGTAGTGTGTAACATCCCAAAATTTTCTAAAATTTGGAATGTTAATAAATTAATTATAATAATGATTGTTTGCTTGATATAATTGATTTTCAGGAGGGTTTAAAACTTTTGGAGTTTAAATGAATATTAAAATGAGAGGGAATAAAAGGACTTTCCCAAATATTCGTTGATCGGTGTTTTGGAATTTTATATTTAAAACAAATCCAATAAATTAAAAATGAGAGAAGGTAATATGACTCCTTAATTATAAAAGAAAGTTGGAAATGTTTTAATATGATTTTATTTTAATTTGAGTTATTTAAATAATTTTCCATTAAAAAATAATAATAACTTCAGAGAAGATAAAATGACTTCTTCAAAAAAATGGAGTGGGGATTATTTAAATATATATTAGAGATTTTTGTTGATTTTTGAAATATTTAATAACTAAATAAAGTCATTGAAAAATGTCTTTATTTTTATTTATTTTTTGGAAAATATGATCATTGCATATTTTTCTTTAGATTATTTGATGAATTTAGGAATTTATTTCATATTTTTCCGATTTTTGGTTGATTTTCTAGAATTGTTTGAAGTTTTGAATTAAAGAAAGAAAAAAAGCTCTAGCCGAGCCGGCACAGTAGCCTTTTCCTCCCATGGGCGCAATTTGACTCAATGTCAGATTCAGAAAAATAATCCTGTGCCTAAATATAATTTTCGAATTATTTTCTTTTATTGTTTTTTCGGAAATACTAATTTCAATGGGGCCCGCTCCGCCGGAATCCGCCGCTGCCGCCGCCGGTGTCAGAACCCTCTGGTAGGTAATGTGCTAGGATCAAGTAACCTTGCATCATGTAAAATTTTCAAAGGAAATCAACTTCAAAATCCAAATGGGAGAAGGAACACCCCCAGATGAATTATTTCAAAAGGCCAGATAAAAATCTTCTCCAAAAATTCATGTTAGATTTTTGAAAAGTCTTATAAATGAGTGTGATCACATATCAAGTGATGTGGGATCCACCCCATGCTCATAGATTTTTCAAATATTCAAAGAGTGCCTTGGAATTAAAGAAATACCCCTATTTGATTTAAGATTCAAATAATTTGAATTTTAAAAATGTTGAAACTTTATGAGTGGCTAGTCTATATTATTATGAGGCCACATAAAAAATTTAAGCATTTAATAAAATGTTTAGCTATTTATTTTAGCTAAACAGAACAAATGTCAGAAAAGAAAAATAGAAAATATATCAGAAAACCTTACCTGGCGCCCAGGCGAAGCAGGCCCACCCCTGCCAAGCCGGCCCACAGGGGCAGGGGCGTCTTCTTCCCCCTCCCGCGCCTCCAAGCTGCTCGGTGGAATGCCACCGAGCTAGCCGGGGACGCCACGTCGCCGTCGAGGAGCTTCCAGGCCTCCCCGTGGCCTCTTCTCGCACCTGGAGACTCCCCGCAGCCTCCGCAGTCCATTCCCCCCTCCAGAGCTTCCTCCTCCTCCTCCCGTGCTCGAATCCGTCGCCGCCCGAAGCCTCACCGGAGCGCCGTCGAGCCCCCACGTGGCCACCTTGCCCTAGAGCTCAAGCCAGAAAGTCCACCGTGCTCCTCGTCCTCGACTTCGACGACTAGCAGCAGGAGTCTCATCAATTCGGGCCAGACGAGACACAAACTTCACCGAGAACTCGCCGGACCCGCGAGCTCGCCGTCGTCGATTCGCCGCCGTTGAAGCCTCCCCGAGCTTGCTGTTGCTTCTGTTCGATCCGCGGTGAGCTTCTGAGTTATTCCCCCAAGCTCCTAGCACCCCGTAGACCCTCTAGCCAAATCCGCCATGAGAACCGAGCTCGTCGCCGCCATGGTTGAGCTAGAGCTCGCCCTCGTGCTCCTCGCGACACCCCAGTGCGCGCGTTTGACTCGTGGGTGTTCCAGCTTTCGAACGCACACGAGCTCAGCCCAATCCGTGCCCCCTAGCCTCGACTACGACCTCGCCGGTTCTCTGTTTCCGCCGGAGTCGTCGCCGTCGTCGCTCCCGACCACCCCGTGACCCCCTGTTGCCTCCAGAAGATGCGGAAGACGATGCTGAGTAAGATGGTGTCCTCCCCGTGGCCTCCCGTGGCCCCTAGGCCATTCCGGCGAGTGCGCCGCCGTGGCCAGGCCACCGGCGTCAAGCCGCCGGTGGGTTAGCCCTTAAGCACTCGGCTAATGACCCCCTGGGTCACTGACAAGTGGGCCCAGTGGCTTAATTAAGCCACTGGATTAATTTAACCCACGGGTTAAATTAACCCAGTCACTGACACCCTGGACCCACATGTCAGCTGACACAATAAATCATTTTATGAATTTCCAGAAAATCAAAATGAATTAAAAGAATTCCAGAAATTCCAGAAAATACCCCAAACTTTGGAAATTCATAGAAAATTCATATTAACTCCAAATTGGACAAATAATATATGAAAAATGATCAGGAGAAAATTATCTTTCCAAATATGCAACTTTCAACTCTGTTTGAGTTGAATTTAAAATGTGATCAGTAGCATTTGCTATTTGATTTAAATGGAATTAAATCAAATTCAAATCAAATATTTTTGCAACTTGAACCATGGCAACATGCTACATTTCAATCACACATCAGAGGCATATCATACACATTTGAAGTTGTTTCAAAATGATCAAAATATATCACATATAACTTGGTTAATGTTGAATTCAAATGTGGAGTTTGAAGTTGCAATTCAATTTGCAATATACTCCATTTAAATGGAATGATCAACACATTAGTACCATGAACATCACCCTTTCAATATTATTCATGTGATTGTGCATTGTACATTATGTTGATCCTATGATTGTCATGTTGCTGATAGACGTGGAACCGGAGCAAGAGGTTGCAACCTTCGTTGAAGACCCCGAACCCGAACCTCGTCAGCAAGGCAAGCAAACCCCCATTGATCATGTCGACAAAATCCCACTTCCCTCTCATGTCTCGCTTATGCATTGTTTAGGATGATCACCATGCTTCGTTTCTACCGCATAGATGAACCCATTCCTTTGCATGACCTATCATTTTGTCACAGTAGTAAGCAAACCACAATCCTAGAAAATGTAGGAGTTGTTTGATATCATGTGGCCCCTGCAATTTTATCGCTTATTGCATGCTTAGTATGATACCATGTTGTACTGTGATGTGAGTCGGGATGGGAATGATCACGTTGATGATGGTAGAAAAGTGTTTGTGAATCGACCCTAATACAAGGTGAACGATGAGAGGCTGTGTAGGAGTACACAGTGGGTTGTCTTGTTGAACACCGCCCTAGTACGAGTTCTTGTGTGGTGATCCAAGATGAAGAGTACAACCACACATTGGGCTCACTGACCCCTCTCAACTTACTAACTCATCCCTTTCGATGTCCAGATGTCGCAATTGTTCGGAATTCTGGTAGGTCAGTGGCCTGGTTGCTAAGTGAGAGAACGGCTCATCCGAGACCGGCTTATGCACCACGCACACATCACTTGGGTCCACTTCGGTAAACCGGCCGGGTTCACGATTGTGGTAACCAACCCAAGTAGGCGGCTTTCTCGGACTAGATCGGCTATGAGGTAACAGTTGTGGTGAGCATCCTCGCTGGCACCCCTTGAAAGGTGTCGAGATCAAAGGCGGTAAATGATGATCATGTGTGTGTAGCGGTACACCCTTGCAAGGTTAACAAAACTATTCGAATAGCCGCGTCCGCGGTTATGGACTGCTTGGAAAGCTTAGATTGATTACTAGATAACTTGAACCGGATACTTCTAAAACACACCAAGATAAGTGTGAGTGCTATGGCGTGCTTTCTCGTGGGTAAGTCGAGGAAGGCACCATAGTGGTGTATTGATTGGAGAAAGTAGTGGACTCGTGTACACTTCTTACCTCAAAGTCTGGTACTCGTAGTTCAGGACTAGCCAAGTCAAAGCTGGCACTTCTGCAAGTGAACCCCACCTCCCTTTACCTTGATACATATGCATGAGTAGTATAGCTCCTATGTCAGTCTTGCTGAGTACGACTTTGTACTCATGTTTGCTTAATCTATGTTTTAGACGATGCCACTGACCCCGAAGGTGGCTTCTTCATCGAGCTGGACGACTGAAGACCAACTAGTCTAGTCCCAGTCAGACGACTGGTTCCCTCGTGGAGGGCTTTGTGTTTAAATAAGGCTTCTTAAGCCATTTGCTAAACTTGTCTGTACTCAGACATAATTTGCTTCCGCTTGTAATGTAATGTTGGATCACATGTATGTGATCTCTGTGTGTACTCTATAAGAGTTATAAATAAAATGTACACTTTGTAGAGAATTGCAATGGTACCTGCTGTTCATACAAGGCATGTGTGTTGCGTCTATGTTTATAACATGCATGTCTTTGTATGGGTTTTCGAGACCTTAGTTGTGTTCTAGCTGGCGGTCTTTCATACACCAAGTGGCCCTTAGATGTGCGCAGCTTGGGGCATCGCGATGCGATTGTTCGAGACTCTGTCTCGTGCACACTTTGTGGTATGATCGAGCCCGCCCTAGACCCCGACTAAGTGATCGGGCTGGAGTAAGTCTATGTAAGAGTTATGAGATAGTCGATAGTATGGTTGAGGCGACTTGTCTTTGAATATGGGAGTTCACCACCCATATGATTAGACTTGTGTGCGGACGATGAGGACCCATCTCAGTTGATCATCCGGCCTGGATGGGATGCCCCTCACGTACGATGCTTTCCAAGAACGTTCTGTGCTTGGCCTTGTCTGCTTAGACAAGTGGGTACGGTTCTCGGCTCTCCATATGACTATGCCTTAACTGGACTTGCATACGATAACCCCGGGTCCCGACAGACTTGGTATCAGAGCAGGACTGACTGTAGGACTAGTAGCCTTGGCCGAAGTTGAGTCTAGCTTGCTATAGTTATATAGTTACTCTGGGTATATAAGGGAACAACGTAAGGCTTCTTTTTCTGCTTACCCCCTTCGTTCTGAGTTCTGAGTCACCCTCATCTTATTCTATGGGAAGATAGGACTAGGCTCTCCTCTGTCTGATTAGAACATCTCGTTGTTTGCTTCCTCATAGCCGTAGGAAAGTTGTGATCGGTTTGTTAGAGTGGTTATGCTCCCTGTTTTATTACATCGTATGTAAGTGTTGTTTCCCTGTTGGAATAAATTGTCATTTCTTACAATTACAGCTATTATGCTGTCCGAGTCATTCCAGGTTTATC
The DNA here is from genome assembly GCA_950022295.1 of Bromus sterilis. Taxonomy (NCBI): domain Eukaryota; kingdom Viridiplantae; phylum Streptophyta; class Magnoliopsida; order Poales; family Poaceae; genus Bromus; species Bromus sterilis. The sequence goes on along the minus strand of OX465596.1, from coordinate 107,979,020 downwards.
TCATAATCTGATGCATTTGCAAACTCCTTTCTGTTTCAGATGGCAGATCTTCCCCCTCGGCAGATTGTTCGTTTGACCAGGTGCCTCGGTGTGCGTGGCCATCCCGCCACGTTGATCGAGATGATGTCCTATGTGGGTTATCGGTGGTACCCTGAGTACACCATCGAGGAGCAGTTTCACGACTTCAACCAGACGCAGTTCCACTGCATTGTCCGGATCTATCCGCACCACCTTGGAGTCCCTCAGCCTATCCATTTTGGACATGGCATTGGCGTTACAGAGAACATGGCTGTGCAGGATGCTGCATACTCATGTATGACACTGCTAAGAGAGGAGCACACTTGGCTGAGAGAGACTTCTTTCCGCTATATCCCTGTTGCACTTCCAGGAGAAGAGGGATATTACACCGGACTCTACTCAGATCACTCTGCAGAGGATCCAGCACTCCAGGTGACTGCTAGGTTTGCTGGTGACAGAGATCGTGATGCACGCGCTCTCCGTTTCGAGCTCCACGCCACCCGTGTTCGTCTGTATCGAGCACTGACCCTCTTGGCACCATTTGTGAGCGTGGGATCAGTTGAGCATGATGCGATCTACCCTGTGAGGACTCAGATGCCTTCTCGAGTTGCTTGGCCCGAGATTGGAGGCATTTTTCCACCCCGTGGTCCTTTGCTTCCACCCTACACTGGACCTAGGCCCCATCCTTGCCCAAATGGATATCAGGGTCCACAAGCCTTCGTGTTTTCCGATGGTCACCTCCAGCTACCGGGATACGCGGGTAACTTTTATGAGGACTACTATGGAGATGGAGATGAGTGAGACCTCCTGTGGTCTTACTTAGTGATGATGTAGTAGTATCTTAGTATATTGTAGGCAAGGTGTCTAAGTTCCAGAGGCTTAGATAAATAATGTATACGAAGTCAGAGTGCCTCTGAAGGATGTATCATCTTCATCACGTTTGTATTAGCTTAGTGCTTGTACTAAAACGATGTATGGTTTGTATGACAGCTTGTGAATATATGGCTTGTATGCTTTATCACCATGTTGTCAAGATGATTACTTCCTTTGCTCTGTAATCCTTCCAGTACTTCAATACCTTGCTTAGACTCTTCCAATCAACTCTTTTTGACTTTGGTTTTTCACCTTCAGGATGTCTCAAGGAACCCGTGGCCAGGTTGGTCGGAACCAAGGTCGTGGAAACGACCAGGAGGAAGGCAACCTTCCACCCCCACCCACGATGGCACAAGTTCTGATGGAAGTCGAGAGGAACCGCCGTGACTCTCACCACCTGCTGGAAGTCATCGCACGCAACACCACTCAACAACGCAATGAGTTGGTGTCCCTGAACGACTTCATCCGACTTCATCCCCCAGTTTTTAGTTACTCCACCGAGCCCCTTGACGCCGATGACTGGCTTCGCAGCATCGAGAGGAAGCTCCAAGCAGGCCGTGTTGCAGCTGGTGACAAGGTCAGCTGTGCCACCTATCACCTTGAAGGTGCAGCTAGTTCTTGGTGGGAGAACTTTCTCAATATGCGTCCCGTTGGACCACCTGCATCTTGGGAGGAATTCTGCACGTCCTTCCGCGAGCACCACATTCCCAAAGGTCTTATGGACCGCAAGCGTGAGGAGTTCTGCAACCTCACTCAGGGCAGAAGAACCGTTGATGAGTTTAGTCGTGAGTTCAACCGACTGGCTCGTTATGCTACCGAAGAAGTCTCCACCGACTCCAAGAAACAAGAGAAGTTCCGTCATGGCCTCAACACTGGAGTTCGTCGTGAGCTCAACCTTCATGACTTTGCCACCTTCCAGGTCCTTGTCAACAAGGCCATCAAAGCAGAGGACATGAACACCCCCAACGACTTCCGCAAACACCCCAGAGATGATGGCTCATCCAGTTCTGGCTCCCAGAAGCGCAAGATCTGGATCCCAAACAGCATGTTCCGCCAGAACAACCCACCGAGACCATCCTCTATTGCGCCTCGTCCACCCACCCAGTTCCACCCAGCTCCGCCAAACAACCCAGCTCCACGAACTGTTTTCGGAGCCTGTTACAAGTGTGGTCAGGCAGGCCACTATTCTCGCGAGTGTCCCCAGAACCAGCTCCAACACCAGAATGCTCCACCACGTGCCAGAGGCAACAACAACAATGGTCGTGGCAAGCCACCCCAGAAGGTCTACACCGCCAAACCCACTCCTTCCGCCACTCATGGACGTGTGAACAAAATCGCCGCCGAAGAGACTGACGACACCACTGACGTCATTCTTGGTACTCTCCCAGTCAATTTTGTTCCTACTTCCGTTCTTTTCGACCCAGGAGCATCTCATTCATTCATGTCGGAAAGTTATGCACTTCACGATGAGTTATCTTTTGTTGAATTGTCCACCCCGATGATTATTCAAACTCCAGGGTCAAGATGGCAAACTAATAGTGTAAGCCATGGTAATCATATTGCAATTGAGGGTTTAGTATTCCTTGCTTCACTCATAGCCCTCAAGTCTTCAGATATTGATGTCATCCTTGGCATGGATTGGCTATCAAGACAGAATGCCTACCTGGATTGCAAAGGAAAATCCGTGAAACTCACCCACCCTTCAGGCCAAACCGTCAACTATACCTCACCCAGAACAAGAATCCAAGTGCATTCTTTGAATGTACTTCCCCTTCCCGAACTTGAAGATATTCCGGTGGTTCGTGACTTCCCGGATGTCTTTCTTGAAGAGCTGCTGGGCATGCCACCCGACAGATGTGTAGAGTTTATAGTGGATCTTGCCCCAGGAACCGCACCAATTTCTAGACGCCCATACAAAATGGCCCCACGTGAGTTAGCTGAGCTTAAAACCCAACTGGAAGCTTTGTTGGAGAAAGGCTTCATCCGCCCTAGCTCATCGCCATGGGGTTGCCCCGTTCTGTTCGTAACGAAGAAAGATGGAACAGAAAGGATGTGCGTAGACTATCGCCCGCTAAATTTAGCGACGATAAAGAACAAATACCCACTGCCCAGGATTAACGATCTTTATGATCAACTTGCAGGATCCTCTGTCTTCTCTAAGATGGATTTGAGATTAGGTTATCATCAAATCAAAATCCGAAACGAGGACATTCCCAAAACGGCTTTTACTACTCGTTATGGTCTTTACGAGTACACCGTCATGTCCTTTGGGTTAACCAATGCCCCCGCCACTTTCTCACGCATGATGAACTCGATCTTCATGGAGTATTTGGACCAGTTCGTCGTGGTTTACCTCGATGACATCCTTATATACTCGAAGAACGAAGAAGAACATGCCGAACACCTAAGGCTGGTATTGATGAAACTTAGAGAGCATCGCCTGTATGCTAAATTCTCCAAGTGTGGATTTTGGCTACCAGAAGTGACCTACTTAGGCCACGTGATTTCTGCAAAAGGCATTGCTGTGAATTCCGAGAGAGTTCAGGCCGTCCTTGACTGGACTCCACCTAAATCGGTTAAGCAAGTTAGAAGTTTTCTTGGCCTAGCCAGCTATTGCCGTCGCTTCGTCGAGAACTTTTCTAAAGTTGCAAAGCCTCTAACTGAACTCCTCAAGAAAGATAAGAAATTCCTATGGACTCCCAAGTGCGAGGAAAGCTTCCAAGAGCTAAAAAGAAGATTGACTTCTGCACCCGTACTTGCACCTCCAGACACCAAAAAGGATTTCGAGATCTTTTGTGACGCATCACGGCAAGGGTTAGGATGCATACTTCTGCAAGATCGACATGTGGTAGCTTATGCTTCACGCCAGTTGCGGCCACATGAAGAGAACTATCCTACCCATGACCTTGAACTCGCTGCCGTAGTTCATGCCCTAACAACTTGGCGACATTACCTCCTTGGTAACCGTTGCGAGATCTATTCCGACCACCAAAGCCTCAAATATATTTTCACCCAGCCAGATCTTAATCTCAGGAAAAGACGCTGGATTGAGTTGATAAAAGATTACGACGTAGTAATTTCTTACACCCCAGGCAAAGCCAATGTTATGGCTGATGCACTAAGTCGTAAGTCGTATTGTAACAACCTCATGTTACAACAGTATCAACCACTTCTTCATGAGGACTTTCGCAAGCTCAATCTTGAGATTGTTCCTCATGGCTATCTTTCTACCTTGGTGGCGAAACCAACTCTTGAGGATCAAATTATAGTTGCCCAAAGGCGTGCACGAGGTGTTCGCCGGATCAAGGAGAACATTGCTAGCGGAGTTGCTAAATGTTTCTCCACAGATAGTAAACGAACGGTATTCTTTGAAAATCGTTTGGTAGTACCTAAGAATAAGGAGCTAAGGCAACTCATCCTCAAGGAAGCCCATGACACACCCCTCTCAATTCATCCCTGTAGCACAAAAATGTACCAAGATCTACGCCAGAGATTTTGGTGGACTAGGATGAAGAGAGACATTGCTCAATTTGTTGCCGAATGTGACGTTTGTCGTCGCATTAAGGCAGAACATCAAAGACCTGCTGGTACACTTCAACCTTTGTCTATTCCCGAGTGGAAATGGGACAAAGTCGGTATGGACTTCATCACCGGCTTTCCAAGAACCCAGAAAGGAAACAATGTCATCTTCGTTGTCATAGATAGGCTTTCCAAAGTTGCTCATTTCCTTCCGGTTCGCGAGTCTATAACTGCTAGCCAGTTAGTAGACTTGTACATCTCTAGAATTGTATCCCTTCATGGTGTTCCTTTGGAAATCAATTCTGATCGTGGTAGCCTTTTTACCTCTAGATTTTGGGGAAGCTTTCAGAATGCTATGGGAACTCATCTCTCCTTTAGTACAGCTTTCCATCCTCAGTCTAGCGGTCAAGTCGAAAGGGTTAACCAAATTCTTGAAGTCATGCTCAGAGCTTGTGTTATCTCATTCGGAAAGAATTGGGAGAAGTCTCTTCCATTTGCCGAATTTGCTTATAACAATAGTTTTCAATCTAGTCTGAACATGGCTCCTATTGAACTCCTATATGGACGACGATGTCGAACACCTTTAAACTGGTCAGAAACCGGCGAAAGACAATTCTTTGGACCGGATATGATCAAGGAAGCAGAAGAGCAAGTTCGCATTGTTCGTGATCAATTGAAAGCAACCCAGTCTCGTCAGAAAAGCTACTATGATCGTCATCATAGGCAAGAGAGCTACAATCTGGATGAGAAGGCTTACCTTCGGGTTACTCCTCTGAAGGGAACCCAACGTTTCGGTATCAAAGCCAAGTTGGCCCCACGTTACATCGGACCTTTCCGCATTATTGCTAAACGTGGAGAAGTTGCCTACCAACTTGAACTACCTCCGCACCTCTCCCGAGTACATGATGTATTCCATGTGTCCCAACTCAGGCGTTGCTTCAAGGACCCTATCCGCGAAGTCGACCATGAAACGCTTGATCTCCAAGATGACCTTTCTTATCGAGAATACCCCGTTCGTATTCTTGATTCCGCAGAGCGTGTCACTCGTCGTCCGAAGATTAGGTTTCTGAAAGTGCAATGGTCACACCACTCTGAAAGAGAAGCTACGTGGGAAAGAGAAGACCGTCTCAGTGCCGAGTACCCCACCTTCCTCCCGCAGACTTCTGAATCTCGGGACGAGATTCTGTTGAGTGGAGGCGAGTTGTCAGAACCCTCTATTAGGTAATGTGCTAGGATCAAGTAACCTTGCATCATGTCAAATTTTCAAAGGAAATCAACTTCAAAATCCAAATGGGAGAAGGAACACCCCCCAGATGAATTATTTCAAAAGGCCAGATAAATATCTTCTCCAAAAATTCATGTTAGATTTTTGAAAAGTCTTATAAATGAATGTGATCACATATCAAGTGATGTGGGACCCACCCCATGCTCATAGATTTTTCAAATATTCAAACAGTGCCTTGGAATTAAAGAAATACCCCTATTTGATTTAAGATTCAAATTATTTGAATTTTAAAAATGTTGAAACTCTATATTATTATGAGGCCACATAAAAATTTTCAGCATTTAATAAAATGTTTAGCTATTTATTTTAGCTAAACAGAACAAATGTCAGAAAAGAAAAATAGAAAAGAAATCAGAAAACCTTACCTCGCGCCCAGGCGAAGCAGGCCCACCCCAGCCCAGCCAGCCCACAGGGGCAGGGGCGTCTTCTTCCCCCTCCCGCGCCTCCAAGCTGCTCGGTGGAATGCCACCGAGCTAGCCGGGGACGCCACGTCGCCGTCGAGGAGCTTCCAGGCCTCCCCGTGGCCTCTTCTCGCACCTGGAGACTCCCCGCAGCCTCCGCAGTCCATTCCCCCCCTCCAGAGCTTCCTCCTCCTCCTCCGTGATCGAATCCGTCGCCGCCCGAAGCCTCACCGGAGCGCCGTCGAGCCCCCGCGTGGCCACCGTGCCCTAGAGCTCAAGCCAGCAAGTCCACCGTGCTCCTCGTCCTCGACTTCGACGACTAGCAGCAGGAGACGCATCAATTCGGGCCAGACGAGACGCAAACTTCATCGAGAACTCGCCGGACCCGCGAGCTCGCCGTCGTCGATTCGCCGCCGTTGAAGCCTCCCCGAGCTTGCTGTTGCTTCTGTTCGATCCGCGGTGAGCCAAATCCGCCATGAGAACCGAGCTCGTCGCCGCCATGGTTGAGCTAGAGCTCGCCCTCGTGCTCCTCGCGACACCCCAGTGCGCGCGTTTGACTCGTGGGTGTTCCAGCTTTCGAACGCACACGAGCTCAGCCCAATCCGTGCCCCCTAGCCTCGACTACGACCTCGCCGGTTCTCTGTTTCCGCCGGAGTCGTCGCTCCCGACCACCCCGTGACCCCCTGTTGCCTCCAGAAGATGCGGAAGACGATGCTGAGCAAGATGGTGTCCTCCCCGTGGCCTCCCGTGGCCCCTAGGCCATTCCGGCGAGTGCGCCGCCGTGGCCAGGCCACCGGCGTCAAGCCGCCGGTGGGTTAGCCCTTAAGCACTCGGCTAATGACCCCTTGGGTCACTGACCAGTGGGCCCAGTGGCTTAATAAAGCCACTGGATTAATTTAACCCACGGGTTAAATTAACCCAGTCAGTGACACCCTGGACGCACATGTCAGCTGACACAATAAATCATTTTATGAATTTCCAGAAAATCAAAATGAATTAAAAGAATTCCAGAAATTCCAGAAAATACCCCAAACTTTGGAAATTCATAGAAAATTCATATTAACTCCAAATTGGACAAATAACATATGAAAAATGATCAGGAGAAAATTATCTTTCCAAATATGCAACTTTCAACTCTGTTTGAGTTGAATTTAAAATGTGATCAGTAGCATTTGCTATTTGATTTAAATGGAATTAAATCAAATTCAAATCAAATATTTTTGCAACTTGAACCATGGCAACATGCTACATTTCAAACACACATCAGAGGCATATCATACACATTTGAAGTTGTTTCAAAATGATCAAACTATATCACATATAACTTGGTTAATGTTGAATTCAAATGTGGAGTTTGAATTTGCAATTCAATTTGCAATATACTCCATTTAAATGGAATGATCAACACATCAGTACCATGCATATCACCCTTTCAATATTATTCATGTGATTGTGCATTGTACATTCTGTTGATCCTATGATTGTCATGTTGCTGATAGACGTGGAACCGGAGCAAGAGGTTGCAACCTTCGTTGAAGACCCCGAACCCGAACCTCGTCAGCAAGGCAAGCAAACCCCCATTGATCATGTCGATAAAATCCCACTTCCCTCTCATGTCTCGCTTATGCATTGTTTAGGATGATCACCATGCTTCGTTTCTACCGCATAGATGAACCCATTCCTTTGCATGACCTATCATTTTGTCACAGTAGTAAGCAAACCACAATCCTAGAAAATGTAGGAGTTGTTTGATATCATGTGGCCCCTGCAATGTTATCGCTTATTGCATGCTTAGTATGATACCATGTTGTACTGTGATGTGAGTCGGGATGGGAAGGATCACGTTGATGATGGTAGAAAAGTGTTGGTGAATCGACCCTAATACAAGGTGAACGATGAGAGGCTGTGTAGGAGTACACAGTGGGTTGTCTCGTTGAACACCGCCCTAGTACGAGTTCTTGTGTGGTGATCCAAGATGAAGAGTACAACCACACATTGGGCTCACTGACCCCTCTCAACTTACTAAATCATCCCTTTCGATGTCCAGATGTCGCAATAGTTCGGAGTTCTGGTAGGTCAGTGGCCTGGTTGCTAAGTGAGAGAACGGCTCATCCGAGACCGGCTTATGCACCACGCACACATCACTTGGGTCCACTTCGGTAAACCGGCCGGGTTCACGATTGTGGTAACCAACCCAAGTAGGCGGCTTTCTCAGACTAGATCGGCTATGAGGTAACAGTTGTGGTGAGCATCCTCGCTGGCACCCCTTGAAAGGTGTGGAGGTCAAAGGCGGTAAATGATGATCATGTGTGTGTAGCGGTACACCCTTGCAAGGTTAAAAAAACTATTCGAATAGCCGCGTCCGCCGTTATGGACTGCTTGGAAAGCTTAGCTTGATTACTAGATAACTTGAACCGGATACTTCTAAAACACACCAAGATAAGTGTGAGTGCTATGGCGTGCTTTCTCGTGGGGAAGTCGAGGAAGGCACCATAGTGGTGTATTGATTGGAGAAAGTAGTGGACTCGTGTACGCTTCTTACCTCAAAGTCTGGTACTCGTAGTTCAGGACTAGCCAAGTCAAAGCTGGCACTTCTGCAAGTGAACCCCACCTCCCTTTACCTTGATACATATGCATGAGTAGTATAGCTCCTATGTAAGTCTTGCTGAGTACGACTTTGTACTCACGTTTGCTTAATCTATGTTTTAGATGATGCCACTAACCCCGAAGGTGGCTTCTTCATCGAGCTGGACGACTGAAGACCAACTAGTCTAGTCCCAGTCAGACGACTGGTTCCCTCGTGGAGGGCTTTGTGTTTAAATAAGGCTTCTTAAGCCATTTGTTAAACTTGTCTGTACTCAGACATAATTTGCTTCCGCTTGTAATGTAATGTTGGATCACATGTATGTGATCTCTGTGTGTACTCTATAAGAGTTATAAATAAAATGTACACTTTGTAGATAATTGCAATGGTACCTTCTGTTCATACAAGGCATGTGTGCTGCGTGTATGTTTATAACATGCATGTCTTTGTATGGGTTTTCGAGACCTTAGTTGTGTTCTAGCTGGCGGTCTTTCATACACCAAGTGGCCCTTAGATGTGCGCAGCTTGGGGCATCGCGATGCGATTGTTCGAGACTCTGTCTCGTGCACACTTTGTGGTATGATCGAGCCCGCCCTAGACCCCGACTAAGTGATCGGGCTGGAGTAAGTCTATGTAAGAGTTATGAGATAGTCGATAGTATGGTTGAGGCGACTTGTCTTTGAATATGGGAGTTCACCACCCATATCATTAGACTTGTGTGCGGACGATGAGGACCCATCTCAGTTGATCATCCGGCCTGGATGGGATGCCCCTCACGTACGATGCTTTCCGAGAACGTTCTGTGCTTGGCCTTGTCTGCTTAGACAAGTGGGTACGGTTCTCGGCTCTCCATATGACTATGCCTTAACTGGACTTGCATACGCTAACCCCGGGTCCCGAGCCCGCGCCTCGTTGCCGGACTCCGCGCCGAGGCCACCGCCGCCTCTCCCCGTGCCTTGCGCCGCGCGCCCTGCTGCCCCAGCGCCCCGCCGCCGCCTACGCCACCACTACTAGAAGAAAGGCTAGAAGTAGCGCCCATTTTGGCTTATTAGTAGCGCCCCACTTGTAATAGCCCAGATTTCACAAAAATTAAAAAAAATGTTTTTGGTGTGAATTGGTTGATTGCCTGATTTGTTTGCGGTGTTTGCATCCCCGATTTATCGATTGGCGTTTATTCCCCCCTCTCTTATCTCGTACCGGACGGAGACCGACCCTTGCCACCCTGACACTGGATATTTGCGACACCGGGTTCCACCCGATCACCGTCGCTAAAATCGCACGAGACCAGCCGCAGCCAACGGAACGACAAAACCCCGTTTAATAATTAAAAGGGTTATTTTTATAGCGCGCTGGAAAGTATTCTCGGAACGGTTCCAGCACGAGGTGAACGCCTCCGGCTCGACGCGCTGATCGCACAGTTTGAAATTTTACCCGAATCAGAGATCCTGCGGACCCCCGGCTATCAGAAACGTAAACACCGCGCGCGCGAGTGAAAAACGGGGATGTTTTCGCAAACTACCAGCCACCTGTGCTATATAAAGACCACCACACTCCCACCCCTTTATAGGGTTTCCCTAGCCACAAAATTGTAGCTACCCCCCTCCACTTTGCCAGATTAGCCCATTTTGACCCCAAATCCCGAAACCCTAGCCCCTTGCCCCTCCGGAGCCGTCGGATCTGAGATCCGACGCTCCAGATCGTGCCACGTCTGGCCGAAGCCCCACCTCCGACTCCTCCCGTGGAAGCTCCTCCAGGCCGAGCCCCCATGCCCGTGGAGCCCCGGCTGTGTGTTGCGCCGCCGCCTCCCGTGGATCCCGCAGCCGCCGCCGCCTCCACTCTGGTCGCCGGAGGCCGCGCCGCCGCGCCGGTGAGACCCTCGTGCCCCTCCTGTCCTCAATCACCTCCTCCCTCCTCCTCTCTAGGATCCAAAGCTGCCGCCGCCGCCATGGATTTCGTCCAGGAGCTCGAGGCCGCCATGGCCAACGAAGCTCGGCGCCGCCCGATCTCGGACCTCCCCGCGCCGTTCCCGTCCGGCCGAGGCGCCGCGCCTGCTGCCCGTCCCACGGCCTCCTCGTCCCGTCGCGCAGCCACGCCGGCGAGCTGCTGCTCGGAGTCGTCGCCATCGGGATCGGGAGAGGCCGATCCGGCCGTTCGCTCTCAACCGACGCGCTGGGGTGGGCCGGCCTGCGCGCCCCCACGGCCCCTTCAACCGCAGCCCACGAGCCGCCGGCCTCCTCTGGCCTCTTGGGCCTGGCCCAAAGGTGAGGCGCCCCCCCTTTTTTTTCTTTTTTTTTCATATTTGCTGCTGCACTGTTGGGCCCAATAGCTTCAGATTCGGCCCGTTAACTGTTTTTTCTTTCCTTTTCTAGTTTATTTTTTGCAGATTGTATTATAATTTGGCGGTGCCCGTATCTTTTCACCGGTAGCTCAGATAGCGATGCGTTAAACATGAAAATTGCTTAGAATTTTGTGTAGATTAATAAAATGTGCTCTTTTCCATGTTTGAATTTGTTTACATGCTGTTTACTTGCTATTTACACTGCTTACCACTGTAAACTGTAATTGCCATAACTTTTTAACCGTAAATCTGTTTGGAGTGTTCTTTATATGTAACTTGACTAGAATTGCATGTAGATTGTGTTTATGCTGCTCTTGCTTGCTAATAAAAATAATAAAATATTGTTTAGGGCAAAACAGTACCAAATTCCATTTTTATCGTGGGGTCTGCCATAGTTTGCCATGTATAGGTTTTACCCCCACTTAAAGTGATTAGATTAGATAGTATATTTATGCTTCACCTCTTGTCATGTTTATGTGCTATGCCATGCTTGAGTGATATTCCATGTTAACAACCTTTGTTGATCACCTGTAGCTAAACAACTTGAACCATCGTAAATGCGCGGTATCGTCGTGTGTGACGAGTGCTCCACTTAACCTTTTAGTAACCTCTCTCGACGGTAGGTACGATGTATCGTGTTGCCTTCTTGTTGATGCTTGCTCGTGTTTGCTTCGAAGTAATAGATGCTTGCTCGTTGATTGCTTTCCAGTGTTTACCTCTTGTGAGCTTACATGGGTACCCTTCGGAGACGATGCGAGCTTGCGATCAACTACACCTTTGGAACCCGACTTATCAACAGGCAAGGACTATACATTACTTATGATCCATTCTATTTCAACCAGCGGTTTGCATGATAGTCTAGGTTAGGTTCGATGTTTGATCCTACAACATGTTTACAGCCTATTTTAAACCGATACAGCCATGTCCACTCCCAGCAAACCTTGTACTTCAATGTTACTATTGCTCGTTGCTCAGCCCCTGCTTAGTATGCATGCTTAGGATGCTACGATGTTACCTCCTGTTACTCCTTGGTTTGGGATATCAAATTATTATATTGTTGTTGATGATATGATTATTATAATGTTGACTATATTCGACGAAGGATGCAAGGTCTAGGCTATCCCGCCCCGACGCTTTGTTCCATTCGAGTCACATTGGATCCGAGTTCCGGGTATTGGTTTTAAGACTGAGGGTGCCTAACCGCGTGGGATTTTATGGGGTCCGCTTTTGTTACCTACCTAGCTTCAAACATTTTTAGAGGTGGCCCAAGCTATTTTACCTTTTGTAAACCATGCATATATATCTGTCGGGTCGCTCCTAGCAGATATCCTTTAAACCAACCCGGACCAGTGAGGACTTTGTTTCCTTGTTGGTCCACCTTTCGCCGGCGAGGGCCCGAGGCCTCACCGGATTTTTTCGTTGTTAGTTAGAGGGACCTGTCGTTTCGAATCTCTTGGAACTAAATCATAAAATGGTTGCCTGTGATGGGTAGCAACTGAGAGAGATGGGCATGCGTGCGGAGCCTTGTAATGGGCAGTTGGTACACCCCTGCAGGGTTAAAAAATTTCGAGAAGCCGTGTCCACGGTTATGGACGACTTGATACCTAATCCTTGTTCATAGACAACAACAATCGAGATAATCTTAATAAACTTGATCAACGTGTGTGTGCCTTGACTGCTTTTTCTTCGTCGGGATGCGAAGAGGAGGACAAGGATAGGATAGGTGTTATGTTTGCGTAGTAGGTGGATAGCAGACTTGTTGGAGGTCATTCCCCATCGAATGCTTGGCTTCTTATCTTACTCTCTAGATCGTTAGCCACTTCATAAATGCTAGTACGACAGCAACCTCACCACTTACCCCATCCTTACCATAAACTGCTAGTTGTCCTAGAATGACGAGTGATGAAGTCCTTGCTGGGTCAGTTGACCACTACAGTCGGATGCTGAGTACTTCTGTACTCATGATACTACCCCCAAACTCTTTTCAGGGTTCTTGATCGACAACAGGTATGGTGATCGACGTTTCACGTGGAGACTCGAGGACGACTAGTTAGGCGGATCTCGACGGAGGGCCTGGACCCGTGTGGTTATGGGATCGATGTTTTTCTCTTTTCCAGTTGGCATTTGATTGTAGTCTGTACTCAGACATGTATCTTCCGCTGATGTATTGTATTTCAGGTAGTTGTATGCCGATTGTATGAGGTGTTGTATCCTTGTATCTGTAATGTTGTGATACAATGTTGGAAATCCGGGGCATATGGCTATGTCATATGTCGCGGTGGGACCGATATGTGCTTCGTCCACGGATCTGGATGGAAACATCTAGATCTGGAATAGTACCGCATATCGGGCCTTACACCACGACGCGCTACTGATAGGACGCTAAAGCTAACTTGTAGCAGCGGCGCGCGCTGGTAACCGCTACTCCTACGTAGGGTTAGCAGTAGCACCTCCTGGATTGGCGCTACTAAAAGATATAGCGGCAGCGCCTGCCTCTGTCAGGTGCTACTAGTAATATTTTTCATATTTTTTCCTATTCTGCCTATTTTCTCATATTTGTTTGTACAGGTTTCATAGTATAATGCACACAATTGTATCATAAATGTATAGATATACACACCTCAATATCTCATACACGGACAATAGTCTAAATCGATCATCTCATATATATTATCACATGATCATAATATCCAACACAAAGGTTAATATCAAACACAAAGGTCAACTTTTCCTAATTTAACTTCGCTAATATCCAACAACATAATGTCTAACAGCAACTAAGAACCAACCTACTGATCACGACCACAAGGTGAAATAGAAAAAAACCAAAAGACATGTAATATGGAGAACATCATGTCTCCATGTTTGATGTTCATCCCATTCACTATCCTTTTCCATCCTCTTATTTTTACGCAGCCATCATCTCCAGCTTCAGTGGACTAGACAGTGCTGAAGAGGACATTCCAACCCGTGCAGAAACAACTGTAAGCTTGCCTTGACGAGGCATCCACTTAGGCGTACATGCTGCCGGGATTCTCTGTTGAAAACATACGCGTAAAATACTTAGTAATACATTATACTTAATGTTAGGTCAAAAGATTTCTGAAAATGGACTAGTATGATAGAATAGTAAAAAATATGACCATGATATTATCTTCTACATGTCCTGGAAACAACTTGACAACAAATGGAACATATGGTGTATAAGGTTCGCCAATATTATTCAAATTCACAAACGAAGGAACACCTTTAAGAACATTGATGAAATCATCTTGTTCATCAATTGTCAGGCCAAATCCACCATTATGAAAAGTATTATCAAACATCTTACGAACTTCTTTTGGAGCTTGGAGATAAACTAACAATTATAAATAAGTTGTCAACTTAGGAAGCAAGAAAATAAGGAAGTAAACAAGACAAAGTTGTTTAAGAAACTAACTTGGAGATAGAACCAGCTTAATGTCGTCCACTAGCATCCAAATGTCCTTATTTCGAAATGTTTGACCATCTCGACGACGAAGTCCAAGATCAAATGTTATTTGCATATCATCCTCTAATGCATATGCCTTGCATAGTGCATACCAATTTGGAAAATCAAAATATGTGCTATTTGGTTCATTAAAGATCTCGACCTTTACAGTTATACCATCTTTCGTCTTAATATTGACATCTTTTTTGGCATTCTCACGCCACTCATCGATTTTGAAAAAGTCGCAGACATGAGGTCTTGCGTAGCTAGGGATGTGCTAGTTGATTATAAAAAAATACACGTCAAAACAAAAAGTAGGTGAAGCATGCTTAAATAAGAAGATGTCGATGAAGTTTCATACCGTTTGAAATTCGAAGCCCTCCCTAAGTGTGATGGAGAAGTATCTTTCTTCCTCCCCATCCAACTCTGGAAACTTGTCGCACCGACCCGAGTCATCGCCACAATAGTCGCACTCGGGGATTCTATCGTCGTCAGCCATTTTCTGTGTTCATAATTCAAAAATTAGACATTTAAAACAAAAGGAAAAACAGATGAACTCAAATAGAAAAAGTAATGATTAAAAGTAGGAAAATGATTCTAGCATATGTCACTACATTCCTTCTGCTCGGGTGATACAATTTATACTAACTAACAAATTAACAAAAACGAATATGGGATGATACAAGTCCAATTAGTGCCTCATATTTAGATTGAACACATAAGCGAATCAGGGGGGAGCGTGGCAGCTACCCAAGTAGGATGCACACGATTCGTATTTGTGTATATCACAAGGCTCGCTTACCCATCCCAGCTATCACATGGTGTCACAACGGTGTTTTAATCGTCGGCATATCAGTTTTTGTCCCATACTTACATTGGACACACACAAGTGATTTCAGGGATGGTGCCAGTGACCCAAGTAGGATGCACAAGTTCCTTACTTGTGCATATCACAAGGATCATTGGCCCATCCCTAACGTCACATAGTGTCACAATAATGTATTTTAATCATCGATATTCTAAAAAGAAGGAAAATAATGACGAACAATAATATCAGCGAATGAAACAATAATATCACTCATACATATATATCGAGTAATACAACAGTAAACAACGTGACTTGCGTAGTGCTTGGTCATACATATATATCTGAAGACTCATACATATAATACATGACTAATACAGTAAACAACCTCGGATGCGGATGGTGGCCACCCACAGAGAAGGAACCACCACGAACTCGTAGCTCGGGTGAGATCCCTGAAGAACCTTTCAGGTCCTCCATGACCGGTGTCCAACGCCACTAAGTAGCGACGGACGTGCTCGTCCTCCTCCCTGACACATCGGCGTACAATCCACTCGGGGCCCGGCTGTCTCTGCACCGACTGTGGCCCACGCGTCCGCCGCCAAAGAAGATCCGGGTCGACGACAGGACCCGGATTCCTCACTAAGCGGCGCGCCTCGGAGATCACCTCCCAGTGCCAGCCCGGGGAGCCCAGTCCCGGACATCGCCTATCCCATCAAGGAGGTGCTCTCCGACGCGGAGACGACGGAGATGCGGGCCAGGCATCATTGTCGAGAACTTATTTAATGTACAAAGGTTTATTAAAATGAACGAGTGAAAAATTTATACTAACTAACAAATTAACAAAATAAGACAAAAATACTTTAGGTAAAATGGAGAAATAGTGCCTCATATTTAGATTGGACACATAAGCGATTCCAAGGAGAGTGTGGCAGCGAACCCAAATAGGATGCACAAGTTCCGTACTTGTACATATCACAAGGGTTCGCTTCACACTCTCCCCGATTTCACATAGTGTCACAATATATTTAAATCATCGGCATTCTAAAAAATCCTAATTACCTCAATATGCTAACCAAAAATCCTAATTGCCTCCTGTCATTGCTAAAAGTAGGAAAATGATTCTAGCAAATGTCACTATATTTATATCATTGGCATTCTTAAAAAATACAAAATATAATGACTAAAAGTAATTTCATGCTAAAACACCGTTCAATTCCCATTTCGACAAATCTCAAGAACTCGATATGTCCTAATTTTCTAGAACAAGTCATGCCGAAATCCATGGAAATTTTCGGCATGACATTTTCTAAAAATTCGACATATTAAGCGCCTGAAATTCGCCGGAACAGAAATGAATCGACTTCCGGAAAAACATAGGCCACTCATATCCTGCAAACAATGATCCTAATTACACAATATGCTAACAAAAGGACAATTTAAACTACACAAGCACCACACACACATATTTTTCCCTAGCAATATTATAAACCCTAACAATGCATCCATACCAATAGCAATTTTTCATAGCATTAGCAATCTAACAAAAATCCTAATTATGTTCCAATCTAACAAAATCCTACATCATGTTTCAATCTAACAGAAATTATACGAATTGAGAGAGGGGATTGAGCAGGAGACTCACCAATGGACGGCGACGGCGTGGAGGAGCAAGGCGGGTTGGGGAGGAGGGCGGCAGGTCGGGGAGGGGGGCCGCGGGTCAGGGCGGCGGCTCGTCGGGGAGGCTGGCGGCGGGTCGGGGCGACGGCGCGATCAGGGCAGCGACGCGCGGGGAGAAGAAGGAGAGTGAGAGAGAGAGAGAGAAATGTGAGAGAGGAGAGGGTAAGGAGCCGGTTATGTGCGGCCCATAGAAGTTCGTTCCACATTAATAGCAGCGGGCGACAGGCGGGGGCGCTACTGCTACGGCACTAGTAGTAGCGTGCTTTGCAGGAAGACGCTACTACTTTAACTTCTCAGCTGGGTTTGGTGGCGACCACCTTTAGAAGTAGCGGGCGCCCATAAAAGTCGCTACTGATAAAGGCTTACCAGTAGCGGGCCCCTATAAGAGGCGCTAGTGCTAATTAGCAGTAGCGCCCTCAGGAGAGGGGCGCTACTATTAAGCCTCTAACTATATGCTTTTTCCTAGTAGTGCACAACCAGCCGAGCCACCGCTGGCCGCCACTCGCCGGAGCATGGCCGGAGCACCGCCGACTCCATTTTTTTCCTGGTGAGCACCCTCGGCCGTTGGATCTTGATCCTATGGTCCAGATCCGGTCAACTGCCTCCAGGGACCCGATCGCTTTTCTGGAAAATCTTTATTTGCGATCGAGTCCTCTCTGCAGAAAACACCCCGAATCCCGTTTTCGCAATATCTCCTAAACCGTGTGTCGGAATCAGGTGAACCTTTTTTCCTACGCTCTCGTCTTGTTCTGTAGGTTAGCATGGAATCAACTTTGCACACCTTTGCACAATTTTGAATTTAAATTCATTTAAATTTAAATTCAAATTCCGGAGGCCGTATCTTTTAAACCGTTGATCCAAATGGAGTGATTCTTTTTGCGTTGGATCACTCGTGTCATGTAATTTCCGTCTATATCTTATGTACACAAAACTTCAAATGTTTCTTGATATGTTTAAAGACAAATTCATTTCAAATTTGAACCCGCTATGACCTGTGTTGTAGTATTCCGTTTCGCGTGATTCCTTTTTCATCTCGGATCGTTTGACACATGTTATCGGTAAGATTCATACACTTTTCATGTGGGCATAATTTTCACCTTGAATTCATAAGACCATAGTCACAAATCTTTACCGATAGTTCTTTATCTGTTGACTCTCTCGAATTCACGTTCCACGTGTCACCTTCGAGCACATCGACACTGGTGCCATATCAAGCCTTTTTGTTTTTGTTTTGTTGCCAGAACCTTTGTGTTTGATTTATTAGTCTTTTGGGTCTTTTATGTGTGATTGCTTATGTGGTATCTTTCCTTTACGATAGATTGCTCGGAGTGTGACAAGTAGAGTTATCTGGATCGTGAGAGCGGAGAACTTCATCGAATGTATAAGGCAAGTTACACTTTGACCATACCTCATCCTATATTTTTCATTATGCATTTAGCAATCTATCACCCTATGCATGTGTAGGAATGCTACTATATTACTATTGCTTCAAACCTGGTAGGATAGCCATATGATCTGATCCTGCATTCTTTGTCGCCCTAGCTCGTGTTTGCTATTTATATTGCTATGCTTGTAGACGGGGATTGGTTGAGAATACATTGAGTTATGTGAGGATTTAATAATTTGACTAGCAAATATTAAATAGAATTCACCTCTGGACGGGCAGGGAGTGCTTCCTGAGGGCTCGTACCTTATCTAAGGCGAGACCAGGTTGTACCCCTAATGGTTGTGTATGGTATGGAGGGAAGGCATCATGGGGTCGTGCACCTTATCGAAGGACTGTCCCCATGAGAGTGCACCCTAAGTGGGCGCCGTCCAGGCTCAAAAAGATCGGACAGACTTACTGACTAGTAGCTTCCATGTACAACCACTGGCTATATGGGCTCTGGCTTAGTTGAGTACGTTGTGGGGAGCCTGGCCCTGGTTGCTAGAAGATGTAGATATGATAGGTGTACCGGCTACCAAAGGGTGGAGGTGACCTCTTCTGAAAGAATTTGTCTCAATCTACGGGTTGAGTCCAGTGGGGAAAGTGTACAATCCTCTGCAGAGCGTACAAACTGATCATGTTTAGCCGTGTCCCCAGGTAAGGACAACTTTGAGGAACTAGGCATTACTGTTGTTGGATGGTCTTGACAGATGAAACACCTTAATAAAACATGAGTGGGAAAGATTTAATAAAGGGTTTGGGTTGGAACTGGTGCAACCCAGTTCAACATTATGTAGTATGATAAACTAAAATTTGGTTTAGGTAGACTAAGGGAAAATCAGCTTTCTGCAAAATAAAACCATAAGTCTTCCTTTGACTTATCCTTCATGTAGATGTAGGTCTGTTATATAATTTTTCATGTCACTTGCCGTACAAATCAGATGTACTGACCCGTTGTCGGGCTGTAACCTTCGGTGTTGCAGGATTGTATACGATGAGTAAGTGATGCGATGTAGGGTTACGATGTCTATACTCAACTGTGCCGGTGGAGTTCATGGACGCCTCGAAGCTTTTATTGTTTTTCCGTTGTATTTTATTTGTAAGCTAGCCCTGAGCTATGCAGGTATTCTTTATTGTAATACTGGATCTTCGATGTAATATTTATGACATGTGGTTTATTCTTGATATTACATCTTGTACTGTGTGTACTAGCTATTGATTCAGGGACTAGCACAGAATGCACAGAGACTTGGATTCTTAGCGAATCGGGTCGTTACAGTTCGGGTTCGCAGCAGAAAACACAATTTTTTCCTAACTAACGTTTCCCATAACCCAAGATCTAGCTAGCCATATTACTGTAACAGAGAAGGTTGCGGAATAACATACCTCTGGGTGTAGTCCATTGCGCGAGAAACGTTCCCGCAAACGTGGTTGATGTAGCCAAACGAAGTTGACAACCCTCTAGTTGTGTTAGCACCCTTATGGGTGTATTGACACACGTGTAGCACCTCGTAGTACTCGCACACGTACGAGACTCGATGACGACCTCAGTTCTCCGATCCAACGAAGGTGGCAGAAGTAGACCTCTGGAATCGGAGTGTTAACAGCACGACGGCGTGCGTATAGTGTTCACATCTCCAACC
Organism: Bromus sterilis; assembly: GCA_950022295.1. Taxonomy (NCBI): domain Eukaryota; kingdom Viridiplantae; phylum Streptophyta; class Magnoliopsida; order Poales; family Poaceae; genus Bromus; species Bromus sterilis. Next base: position 107,958,979 of record OX465596.1, on the reverse strand, counting down.
AAGTGCAGCCTCCAAACAAGGGGAGTCCGCTCAAGGAAGGAGAAAATAGGAAGAGAGAGATCAACATAATTTATCTGTATTTTTCTTAGAATTTTCTATGTAGAAAAAGAGGCACTCTCCACATCTATATATAGAGGGAAAAGGGGGCACGCAGGTACGATCGCTAAGTGATGTGGTACTAAACCACAAAGCAAAGCCACGCACCTAGGACATAGCCGTCCAAGCCATGCATGTGGCCGCCGGACACACAAGGCCAAGGCGTGGAGGCTAAGTGGCCAAGTGGCCACATGGGCCCCAGGGCCCCTGGCGCATGTGCTCCACCTTTTTTTTCTTGTTCTTTTATTTTTTTTCTTTTTTAAAAGGAAATAAAAGAACATTTATTAGTTTTTAGTTATTTAAATTATGTTTTAATATTGAATTCATTTAATTAAATAATAAAACATATCTAAATAACTTTCCGAACAATTCGGAATCACCAAACTTTTTCGTCTCCCTTTCGAAATGATCTCGGAGTTCTCTCTTATACCTCCGGTAAATCCTATAGTTGCGAGAAAGTCTCCGATTACATCGAGCCCTTAAGTGTGTTACCCTACGGTCCAAGAACACTCCAGTCATGACTGAGATGATGCTACAACCAATGATCATCTGCGGGAACTGGATGCCCATAATGACCCCTGTGCATTCGAGATATCAAAACCGATTGGATCTTACGTCATATAGCATTCATTTGGTCATCGATACTAGATTAGTCCGAGATTCGATCAATGACATCCTATGTCTGGTTCAACCTCGTTACCGACAATCCTTATTCACTCGTTCCATGATATTCATCCCCTTGACCTAGTCATACGCTGCGCAGCTTTATGGATGGAATCTCACCGAGTGGGCCTTAAGTATCTTTCCATCACATGGATTGACAAATCCCGCTCTTGTAAAAATACTCCTCAACATATCTCAACGGAATACCCAAGATACAACCATTATGGTCAGCATATTTCAGTCAGGCGGTGGGTTGTAGGTCAAAGCATCCGAGAAGATAACAATTATGCAAGTACTCACGGTCAAAGGAGCGATCTACTATGTTCTGTAATTACAACACTGAACCTTCATAAGTTTGATCATGCTGTAATGCTTACGTTGGATAATGTTCATCACATCATTCATCCAATGAGGTGTCCTCATAGTCAATTGAATTAATTGTCCATGATCGCGAAACAACGATCATCATGTTGACCATGAAGTAGTTATTGATATAGAGGCTAACTAAGAATGTTGGGTGTTTCTATACCACACCTGTACCATTGTTTCACTGATACCGTTCTAGCACGACATGAAACTGTTTATGAACTTTCTTAGATATATTGGAATAATCATATATTATTTGCCTCTAGAGCAGATATCCAACAGTAACAACCGGGGATTTTCACCAAAATTAAAAACTTTGTTTGTTGCTTTATTTTTTTGATCGTTGGAATTTCTTGTAGTATTTGCCTCCCCGATTTATTAATCGGTGATTATATTTCTGCCCTCCTTCTCATACCAGCATGTGTGACCGACTCTTTTCCACCATGGCACACTACCCTTTTGGGACACCGGGTTTCACCCGAGCATCGTCGCAACTTCCGGCACAAGACCAGCCATTGACATCGAAACAAAAACCCCGTTTATTTAATAAACGGATTATTTTATTGGGCGCCAGAAAAATGTTCTTAGAACGTTGTTGAAGTGAGGTAGAAGAGATCGGCTCGCCGCACGAAGCGTGTGGTTCAAAGTTTTACCCCGATCGGAGGTCCTATGAACTCCCTGCGGTCAGAAACGTAATCATCGGAAGCACAAGAGAGAAATTGAGGGCGTTTGCGTAAACCTGCCAGCCAGGCCATCCTATAAATAGACCCCCACTCTCCCCCCCCATTTCATTAGGGTTCCCCGTAGTCCCAATTTGCAGCCACCCCCCTCCAAAATTCCAGATCTGCCTCCCAAACCACCCAAATTCTAAACCCTAGCCTCTAGCCCTCGAGAGACGTCGGATCGCGAGATCGAGGACTCAGAGAGCTTCACATCGCCCTCCACAGCCAGCCCCAGCCATCCGGTCCCCGGCGGGCCGAGCACGGCCGCCGTGGGCCCGCTTGAGCCCATCTGGGAGCCGCCGCCCACGTCCACCTCCTCACGTCGTCGGCCTCGCCGTCGTCGAGCCGTCGCCTGTCGCGCCGCGCTTCACGCCCTGCGCCGATGAGGAGCTCCTATCCCTTGCGTGACTCTTCCCTCTCCCTCCTCCTCTCACCTTTCCCTCCTCCCTTCTCTTGCAGCTCGCCGTCGACCCGGCGCCATGGCCACGGCCGCCCCACGCCCGAGAACACCTAGGCTCGCCCGCCCCCTTGCCGTCGGCCAGATCTGGTGAGGTCTGGCCCGGATCCGGCGACCTCGCCCGGCACCAGCCCACCTCCAGCCGTTCGCCGCCTCTCGCCAGCGTAGGGACGCCGCGCCATCGCCTGGTGCCATCGAGACGGACATGGCTTCCCGAGACGCCACCAACCGCACCGGCCAGATGGGTCGGCCCAGCGCCAGCACCCCGCGGCCCAGTCCGCGTGCATCGGCCCACGCCTGTCCTCGGCCCCACGCCGTGGCCCACTAAGGTGAGGAACCCCTGTTCCCTTTTTTCTGTTGCATTAGTGGGCTCGGCCCAGTACTAGTTCTCGCCCTGTGCATTTGGTAGCTATGTTAATCTCGTCTGTTTAGGCTCGTTTAGAGCAGATTCGGCCCAGGAGGTCGTGCAACCCTTTTTGTATATTTAAATTGCAGATTGTGTTGTGTATTAGGGATAGCTATATCTTTTTAACCGTTAGTCGGATGGAGACGCTTTCTACATAAAACTTGCTTAGTTATTCGTGTAAATTAATAAAATGTGCTCCTTTGCCATGTTTGAACTTATCTACATGTTGTTTCACTGCTATTAACATGTCATTCCACTTTTAAATGTAATAGATCGTAACCTTTTAACCGTTGCTCCGATAAAAATGTTCTTTACATGTAACTTGAGTAGAATTGCGTGTAGATATTGTTTATGTTGCTCTTGCTTGCTAATAAAAATAATAAAATATGGTTTAGGGCAGAATATTGGTAAAATTATAAATTGTCGTGGGGTACTTAGTGTTATTCCATGTTTAGGATTTTGCCTCACTTAACTTGACTAGCATAGATAGCTTACTTTATGCTTCACCTCTTGCCAAGCTTGAGTGAGATGCCATGTTAACAATATTTTCTCATGTTGTGTAGCTAAACAACTTGAACTATTGCTAAATGTGCGGTTTCGTCGTGTGTGTCCAATACCTCACTTAAGCTGTTAGTAACCGTTCTCGACGATAGATGCGATACCATAGAGCGTTGTCTTGTGTTGCCTTCTTGATGTTGCTTGCTCGTGAGTGCTTCGTAGTAATAGATGCTTGCTCGTCGATTGCCTTTCTAGTGTTTCCTTCTTGTGTGCTCCCGCGGTTGCTCTCGGAGAAGATGCGAGCTTGCGATCGACTACACCTTTTGGAATCGTCTTCTCATAAGGTAAGGGGGAGCATATATCAATGTTATAACTTTCAACTCACCTGCCTAGGAATAGGATAGAACGATTGCTTGATCCTACCACCCTAAATTTAAGCCTCCATATTAAATACCAAAACAACCATGTTCCTCCATATCCCAGCAAACCTTTATTTGGCCATGTACCTTTCTTGCTTAACCACTGCTTAGTACGCATGCTTAGGATGCTACAACTTTTCCCCTGTTACTCCTTGGATTAGGCTATCATACTATTATATTTTTGTGGATGATACGATTATTATAATGTTGACAAAAGATGGAAGGTCTAGGCTATCCCGCCCCGATGCTTTGTTCCATTCGAGTCACCTAGGATCCGAGTTCGGGGTATTGTGTCACTTGACGAGCGTGCCTAATCGTGTGTGGGATTCTATTGGGTCCCCTTGAAATACCTATCTATCTCGAAACGATTCTAGTGGTGTCCCAAGCTGATTTACCATTGGAAACCATGCATATGTCTGTCGGGTCGCTCCTAGCATACTTTTTCTTAAAACAAACCGGGCCAGCGGGAACATGGTTTTCCCGTTGTTCCACTTGATCAGCTAGGACCCGGGCCTTAGTGAGTGCACTGGTAATCCGACCTGCGTCAGCCGGAAGAGTTTGATTCGAGAGTGCAGACGGATTTTGGATTGGGTGTCGACTCCCTGGGGGCCACCCGGAATTGTGCATTGTTAGTTAGAGGGACTTTGACATTCTGGAGTTTCAGGCATTCACACAGCCAAGCAGAAACCGGGCGTACATGCGACACCTATAATGGGCAGTTGGTACACTCCTGCAGGGTTAAATCTTTTCGAGAAGCCGTGTCCATGGTTGTGGACGACTTGAGACCTACTCCTTGTTGATAGAAAACTACAACTTAGATAATCTTAATAGCTTGATCAACGTTTGTGTGCCTTGATTGCTTCTTCTTCATCGGGTGATGAAGGGGAGGACAAGTATAGAATAGGTGTTATGATTGCGTAAGTAGCTGATAGCAGAATTTTTGGAGGCGATTACTCATTGAATGCTTGATTCTCATCTCACTCTAAATAGATCGTTAGCCACCTCATATATTTGTAGTGTGGCTGCAACCTCAACCACTACCCCCATCTTACCGTGAGAATTTAGTTACAGACTTGTTGATATAGCTCACCCCTTTCTTCTCTCTTTTAAGCACGTTATGCAAATGATCTTGGACTACAGAGGAGCTCGACAACCTTCGTGGAGACTCGACAACGACTAATTAGATGGATCCCAGCGAAGAGCCTGGACCCGTGTGGCTACTGGAATGGTGTGTTTTACCTTTGCCATTAGGCATCTGATTGTAGTTTGTACTCAGACATATATCTTCCGCTGATGTATTGTATTTAAGGAAATTGTATGACACTTGTATGAGATGTTGTATCTTTGTAGATGTAATGTAGTGATATCATGTTGAAATCCGAGACATATGGCTTCTTCATATTTCGCGGTGGGTCTGATATGTGCTTCGTCCTCGGGTCTGGACGGAAACGTCCATATCTGAAACAGTACTACATGTCGGGTCTTACAACTTGGTATCAGAGCCTTACCGACCGTAGGATTCCTTTTCTGATCGAAGTCGAGTCTAGACAAAAACTATTTTGTAGTTACTAAGTTAGTTATCGGAGAGTAGAAATCCTTTTACTCCTTATCCTTTCTCTGGTCATGACAAGTGTCGTAAGTGTTTTATTCTCGTCTTTTTTCTCCCCTTCTCTCTACCGGATCATCAAGGATCTCGGGACGAGATCCCTTTTTGGTGTTGTTGTATTGTAACAGCCCGTGATTTTCACCCAAATTAAATACTTTGTTTGTTGCTTTATTTTGTTGATTGTTGGAATTGTTTGTAGTATTTGCTTCCCCAATTTATTAATCAGTGATTATATTTCCCCCCTCCTTCTCATACCGACATGCGTGACCGACTCTTTTCCACCATGGCACACGAGCCTTTTCCGACACCGGGTTTCACCCGAGCATCGTCGCAACTTCCGGCACAAGACCAACCATTGACATCAGAACGAAAACCCTGTTTATTCTATAAATGGTTTATTTTATTGGTGATGCGCGAGAGATGATCATCGCTTCTTTCCCTTCGTTGGTTACCCCATGTGGAAGGTGATATGTAGCATAGCAGCAAATTTCCCCTATGTAGAGGATAGGGTTTTTCTCCCATAGGACTCCGAAAGTTACAAGTAAGTGGTTCGGCAAGTGATGTGCCATCTGAAAAGAACCACTTGCTTCGCCTGGACCTGCACACACACAAGTAACTTTGCTCCCAACGAAGTTCAGAGAGGTTATCAATCTCTCCGGCCTTGTTGTTTACAAAGGATCAAACGCAAGGGATAAAGGAAAACAGTGATTGCAACTAGACAGTAAAAGCAGGAAATAAATTGAGCGTTTAAATAGTGATGAGAATATGGAACGGGGTCCCGTGATGTTCACTAGTGATGTATCTCTCCCAAAAGATGATAAAACTGCTATGCGAGGTAAACAAATCACAGCTGGGAAATTGACAAGATTAAAAATGCACCGCAATCCTAACTATGCTACAACGAAAGGAAGAGGCTAAAAAGCATGCGCGGTACGCCAAAATAAGTAGACCGAAATCCAACTGCATCTACTTCTAATTACCCACCTTGAGATATCTATCCAAAACATCTCGCTGGTATTAAGTTGCGAGCCCCACCCAAAGTGTAAACCCAAAGCAAAAAACATCTGCATTAAAAGAAATTTGCGTAAAGTAAACAATCCTTGCAACCGCGGTCACAAGCACCATTCTTTTCCCCCTTGTGGCAACATCACATCCCCTAGACTCATGTTTCTGTCACTCAAGCTAGTCATCAGGGGGCATGAACCCACAATCGAGCATAAAGTTCCCTCTTGGAGAACATGCAAGAATTACTCAAGAATAAAAATATAAAACATAAGAACCAAATATATTAATCTATCACAAACTGAATGAAGTCTCATAATCCATCAGATCCCAGCAAACTCAGCATAGCATCAGCAAAAAGAATTACATATGGGCTGAAAGTGCAATATACCGACCAGAGGGGGGGTGAATGGGAGATTTTCAAATTTACTACAGGATTTTGTTTTTCTTCAGGACTGAAGCAATCATGAAGCTGAAGAAGTAACCAAAATCATGAAGAAATAAAACTTTGCAGAATGTAATCATTAGGGCAGCACATCATAATGCAACAGAAATAAATCAATTCAGATAAGCAGAAGTGCTTCAGATCCATAGTATGAAGACAATTAGCGGAGGGAGAGCTAAAGCACAGGAAGTCACCATAGATACTGAAGACATAATACTGAAGCTTAAGAGATTGAAGAGATGTCACCAGTAATTGAAGAAATTGGTTTGGTAGACCAGTTCAAGTTGCTGTGACAACTCTACGTCTGGTTGGAGAGTCTGAGATTCAACTCAGAAGACATAGTATTCACCTTCTTCTCCTTGAACTAAAGTCCTCAGACTCCGTCCAATAACTCAGGTGAGTCTTCAAGGTAGACTCCCGAAACCTTCACAGACTCAGTCACTCCGGGAAGGCACAATTGCATCTTGACTTCCTCAGACTGAAGACTAATACACCGGCTGGAAGATCACAGTCTTCAAGAGTAAAAAGCTTCGGATCACTCGAACCGACTTCCTCAAAAATGCTCAACTACTCAGGCTGGTGATTTTCCTCACAAAGGTTCTTCAGTTTCCTCAGAGGTGGGTTGCTCTCAAATGACAAGTGTCAGTTTTCCTCTAGGAGCAGCCAACCCACAAATGAGGCTGGGGTGGCTATTTATAGCCACGGAGCAACCTGAGGTGAATGGACATAAATGCCCATCCATGCAATTACTCTCATGCCCTCGGAACAGACCGTTGCTAGACAGGTTCTAGCCTCTCACCACGCAACACGTGGCACGGTCAAAGTATTCTCTCTCCAGACTCCTCAACCGAAGTTAGTTACCTCAGTGTCCTGAAGAACAACGTCTCAGACACCCGAGGAACTGAACTTCTACTGCAGGAGATAACTCTCTTCAGGAGAACTGCACTCGCAGTCTCCAGACTCCTCAACCAAAGACAGATTCCTCGGTGTCCTGAAGAACAACGTCTCAGACACCCGAGGAACTGAACTTCTACTGCAGGAGATTTCCTCAGGGTTTTTCTTCAGGATTCCTAACTGAGCACTTCCTCAGACCTTGGGAACTCGTTTTCTTCAACCCCTCCAACAGTGCGGTGTTTTCCTATGACTCAAGAAGTATAAAAAGTCTTAGCGAAGACTACGCTTCAACTTCGTCTTCAGCGCGAACTTCCTCAGGATCTTCTTCAGCTTCAGCTTCAACCGAACGCTTCAGGATCCTATTTCCTCAGGATTTCGCGCGACTTCATTCTTCAGGAAACGCACCGTTTTCTCCAATGTTCCTCAACATTTTTGGGGGTCGACATTGGTGGTTAAACACCTCATCAGGGACTGTTCTCCTGTGTATACTCACAAACACATCAGTCCCTTAACCGTTTTGTCATCAAACTCCAAAACCTCAAAGGGAGGGCACTTGATGCACTTACAATCTCCCCCTTTTTGGTGATTTGATGACAATCAGGTTAAGCTTCAATGGGGATAAAATTATGAGTTTGAAGAATAAAAACTTTGAAGAACATTTTTATCATTAAACTGAATATAGTAAAGCTCCCCCTGAGGATATACATATAAGTAGAAGAATGTTTAAAATCAAAAGAATTTTGAGGTATATGAGGAGCTCCCCCTATATCCAGGTATTTTTGTATCAGTGCATGTTCTGAAATGTTTGAGGATTTAACCACCGCACTGATATAGATGTTTGCAGAGACAATCACATGCATATATGATAAATGTGAGAAAATAGCATGAGATAACTGAGAAAAAGTATCAGGAAAACACCAAAATAACAGTTTACAACTCATTACAAAAATGTCTGAAGAACGAGAGTTGTAACTGAAGAACCCCCATAACTAGACCCACTTGAAGACTAACAAACTTCTCCCCCTTTGTCATATAATGAACAAAAATGGAAAAAACTAAAGCTAACGCCCGGTGGTAGTTGCTTCAAGGCTGAGGTGAGTCACGCCTGAGGCAGTCCGTTGCGGTATGAGGGCAGGCAGCTGTGTCTTCAGCTTCTTCAGCAGTCATCTCCTGGTTTGAGGAATAAGAGTCCATGGCCGGAGGAGGAGTCGTGCAGCGTCTGAATTGCCTCGGTGGTTTGATTGCTGGAATCGGAGGCTTTTGAAGATCCAACTGTGCAATGTCTTCAGGAGTGAGTACTTCTTTCATCAAGGCATCAAGATGTTGATATGTATGATGAGTATACTGATGTACTTTCTTCACTGAAGAATGTGTCTGAGCCATATAGCTGAGGATCTCAGAAAACTGACGCTTTACCCAGTCATGATTTCTGTCAACTTTCTGATGAAGGCTAATCAGAAGCTCTCGATCAGTCATCACTCGAGCCTGAGTTGTATCCTCAGTTGAAGCATGAGTGCGGGTTTCATCAGTTGTGCGAGACTGAGGATGACGAATATTTCCAGCGAGGGAATTGGTCGGGAGAACTTCTTCATAAAAGAGGCCTTTGCCTTTGTCATTTGTGGCAATTGTATGCTGAAGCACTTCGACAGGGGGCAGATAGGTCCTGTGATTCGAGTGATCAGGTTGATACTCAATTCTTGTGACTGCGCGGATGAGCTTCATGATCCATGGCGCGTATGGCTTCAGGATGTGTGGATTCTGTGCAGCATCAGCAAGAGTTCTGAAGAAGAAGTCAGGGACGTTGATTGGCCCAGACATGCAGAGTTTGTGAAGGATGTTCTTCATGACGCCAACAACTTCTTCAGCTGAGGATTCATAGCCTTTGATGGGGCAGAAGGTTTTCGCCAGAATCCGATACAATGTACTTGGCAGATACTGAAGCTCAGAGACAGGAAACGTCGTGCGAGCTGGGGCTTCAGGGGCCTGAGGCTTCATGAGCATGTTCATCAGGTCATCGCGAAGAATCTGAGACCCATAGGTGCAGGCCGCAGGGGAAGTGCACTGAGGCAACTCAAGTATCTCAATTGCGTCAGGAACAGTGATGGTGTAGTGATGATGCTCAGTCATCCACTCGAGGGTCCAGGTGTTGATATCGAGAGGATTTCCTGAAACATACAAAGTGGCATAAAACTGAAGCACAAGCTCTTCATTCCAGTGTATGCATTCAGAGCAGAATTGAAGCAGCTTGGCATGATGCAGATCCTGAAGCACATTGTTGAAGCAGGGAAGAGCTTCCATGTCCATCAGAGGAATGTGCTTGTGAGGAAACAGTTTGTTTTGCTTGTAGAGCACTGAAGCATAGTAGTTCTTCTGAGTGGCAGTCCAGAACCTCAGCAGCTTTCGAGGTGGAGCAGAGTGATACGGATTTTGAATCCCCTCTTGAAAGAAACTCATGGCGTTGAAGAAATCAGTAGCATCAAAGCTTGGAGTATCATCAGCTTCAAGGTCATGGAAGAATGGTCGCTTCTGCTTTGGACACAAGGACCGAGCTTGAACAGGGCCTTGAGGTGGGGAAGGCACTTGAGGCACTTCAATCTGAAGAGTAGCTTGAGGCGGAGTCGCTGTAGATGCATCAGGCACAGATGTGGTAATGTTCTTGGGGAGACGAGGTCATGTGGCCTGTTTGTCTTCAGAGCCATCCTTCGAGGCTTCAGCATTTGTACTGGTTTCTGCTTCAGGAGGGGCAGTTGGGTCTGGCTGAGGATCAGCAGTTGTAGTGTCAGCTGCATCAGTATTAGCAGCAGAATTTGTTGGAGCACAAGAGGCTTCGGGGTTATCAGCATCAGACGCTGAGGACGATGCACCAACAGAGGCTTCAGACTGCAGAGAAGTGTCAGGAAGCACCTCGGTCACTGTGTCGGAGTGAGGTTCAGGTGAGAAGACAGTATGAGTGGGTGAGTTTGTCAGCCCATAGTCCTCATCATAGATGCGAGGAGTTCCATCATCCATGATATCAACGTCCATGTCTTCAACCTCAGTGATAACTGATGGCGGTGGGGACGGTGGAGTTGGAACAAAGGGTGTTGCAGCAGGGGGTGGAGTGAAGACTATTAAGCTGCGCTGAGGATTTTGAGGTGGAGTTGAGGCAGTAGTGATATGAGTGGTGGTATCAGCGGGCTGTGTTTTGGGAGGAGCTGAGGAAAGAGGTGTAGCATCAATGGGATCCTCAACAGCAGGCTTCTTTGCAGCAGGTGGTGTTGAGGGTTGTGCTACAGGCGTGCGCTTGAGGCTTTTGGCAGAGTCATCAGCAGGCTGTCGAAGCTTCATCAACTTGGTCAGCTGTTGTGAGATCCGTTCCTTGGATTGACCAATATAAGCACGATTGGCAGCGAACTCAATGTTGAGACGTTGAACTTCGCATTGATGCTCAGTAAACTCCTGAGGAGTAACTTCAGTGATAGGTTTCTTCTTGAAGTCACTGTGGACTTTCTTCAGTTTGGCCTTCAACTGTTTCTGAAGATCACGTTGATGAATCTCATTTATGAGAAACTGTTGAACATAGAACTTGATGTCTTTCGGAATGTCCAAATCATCAAGCGGAGTGTCAGGCTTAACACACCAAATTTCAATGTACTCCAAGATCTTCTTGGGATCAAGGAGAAGCGGGATTTCTGAACCCGTTGCTTCAGCTTTGCGTCTGGCCGCAACACGCACGTATTCAATCTTATCAGCTTCAGTGGCGACGAAGCCGGCCAGACCCTCAAATTCATCTTCATCATCAGAAGATTGAGGAGTATGATGAATGGCGCCACGCATAGCAGTTTTCTTTGGTGAAGGACGAGGGCCCCGTTGAAGCACAGTTTTGGTCTTCAGGTGATGCTGAGGCATTGTGGTTGAGGCCTCAGGAGCACCAGATTCATCAGTACGTATTCTTGAAGAGGGCGAAGCACCATCTGTTCGTTGACATGAGGAGCCAACAACTTGAGGCTTAGTTGAGGTCTTAGAGAAAGGTTTCATGCCCGAAGCCTTTTTGCGGTGCTGAGGCGGAGGTTGTTGTCTAGGTTGAGACTGATCTTGAGACGGAATTTGTATTGAAGCAGTCATGTCATGGACCAGATTTTTGACACGGCTGCGAGAGCGTTTGAGGTAAAGCTCATATGCCGCAGGAAAGTCTTCAGGTCTGCGCAGTGTGGTTGGATCAGGAACAACACCAGAAGCTGGTGGAGGTCGAGCCTTGATACCCAAGGTCTTCAGGGGCGGATTGACTGCGAACATTTCCTCATGTTGAGGATTCAGCCATTGGTAGGCCACCCAACGCTTGGCCCATTCTCTTGTAATTTTCTGAACCCGTTTCTTACGTTGTTCACCGGTTTCTCTTTCGGGAGTCTTCAGCTTTTCATATAGCTTGAGGGGCAGGTCTTTTGCGGTATCAGTGATTTTACGTTGAGGAGCCATTTTCTTCAGCTGAGGAGACTGAGGAATTGTACGTTCGAGCTGAGCTGCAAATGAAGTGAGACTATGAGAACCATGCGATTCTTCAGCAGACATGTACCTGTGACAGAATTAAGTTGCGAGGGAAGTGGGGTACGGTTATATGCGTTCATGAGGAATAGGTTGAGGAAAACAAAGGATTGAGGCATAGGTACAGGTTTCAGTGAGCTAGCAGAACAGTGGAGGATGAACAGTACTGAGGAATGTTGTGCTGAGGAATAAACCACTGAGGAATAAGCATACCAGACTTGAGGCGAATGCTGAGGAAGAATGTGTCTTCGTCCCCGGTGACGGCGAACGCCGGCGATGTTAGCGCTCGAGCGTGAGGAGCTCAAGGGGCGGCAATGCGAGAGTGAGGGAGGCGTTGGGGGGTAAATGACCGGGGGGGAGGTAAGAGAGCTATTTATAGAGGGGTGGGAGCTGAAGAGGTGGCGAAATTTGTGGACGAGAGAGCCCCTGATTGTAGGGATCCTCAGTGAATATCGTGATAGTGGATAATTACGACGTGCGGTAAAATCGCAACAAATTGAAGACAGTTGTAACAGAAAATCCGTGATTTGAGGACATTGAGGATAATGGCGGAAGACAAAGACAAATGATCTCAGGCAAATGATGATGACAGGTCTCATGCCAGAGGAATATAATCTCCTGATGAACGCATATGAGATAGACAGATTAGATAAGTGAGCACAGAGAGATGGGTCCGATCACGTTCACCTAGTTGAAGAAGCAAAAAAAATTGAAGATCAATAACTATAGGTGAACGCTGTTGAGGACAAACACTATAATCATCAGAAATGAAGACTTCGAATCTTGAGGAATATTATATAAAAAAAACATCAACTCCTGAGGTAGTTGAGGATCACCCAATCCTGAGGTGTTTGGGCGGTGGCGCTACCCACCTTATAGGGAATGAGACACTTGATACCATACAATTGTCGTATGGATCTTGAGTCAATTCCACGTTAATTTCTTCACACATAGAAAGGTAGTTCCTCATGAGTTGAGGAGTACGACGCATCGTGTGTTGTGCATCAGGATTCTTCAATATTGTTTAAGCGTTAGGATGTGTGTCCATTCACTGGACGTTTGAGGAATCTAAGATATTTAGCTCACACCTCAGAGTGCTAAATCACTTCTCATCCAAAGGCTTAGTGAATATATCAGCAAGTTGATCTTCAGTCTTCATGTGGCTGATGTCGATATCTTCCTTCAAGACATGATCCCGAAGAAAGTGATACCGTATCTCAATATGCTTCGTCCTCGAGTGCTGTACTGGGTTCTGAGAGATCTTGATGGCGCTCTCATTGTCACATAGTAGTGGTACTTTCTTCAGGTTGATGCCGTAGTCCTTCAGGGTTTGCTTCATCCAAAGAAGCTGTGAGCAGCTTGCACCAACAGCAATGTATTCAGCTTCAGCGGTGGAGAGGGAGACGCAGTTCTGCTTCTTCGATGACCAGCATATAAGAGAACGTCCGAGGAAGTGACATGTTCCTGAGGTAGACTTCCGATCCACTCGATCTCCAGCATAATCTGAGTTTGAGTACCCGACGAGATCCAGCTGTGTGCCTTTTGGATACCATAAGCCAAGCGACGGGGTGTGAGCCAAATATCGAAGAATTCGTTTCACCGCTTGGTGATGCGATTCCTTTGGTGCCGCTTGGAATCGGGCACACATGCAAACGCTCAACATTATATCAGGCCTGGATGCACATAGATATAGCAGTGAACCTATCATGGAGCGGTATACCTTTTGATCGTACTCCTTGCCATTTTCATCGGGGCCAAGTTGTCCGTTTGTAGGCATCGGTGTCTTGATGCCCTTGCAGTCTTGCATCCCGAATTTCCTCAGGCACTCCTTGAGGTACTTCTCCTGAGAGATGAAGATGCCGTTGCGTTGTTCACGAATTTGGAGTCCTAAGAAGAACTCCAGTTCGCCCATCATCGACATCTGATACTGTTCACTCATCAAGAATGCAAACTCTTCACTGTATTTCTTGTTAGTGCATCCAAATATTATGTCATCAACATAAATTTGACATATGAATAATGCATCATCATATCGTTTTGTGAAGAGAGTTGGATCGAGGGAACCAGATTTGAAGCCCTTGCTGATGAGGAAGTCCCTTAGTGTGTCATACCAAGCCCGAGGGGCTTGCTTCAGTCCATAGAGAGCTTTCTTCAATCTGTACACCATATCAGGCTTCTTGGCGTCTTCGAAACCTGGAGGTTGAGCAACATATACTTCTTCCTCGATATTACCATTGAGGAAGGCACTTTTCACATCCATTTGATATAACTTGATATTATGATGATTAGCGAATGCAAGCATAATACGAATAGACTCAAGTCTAGCTACAGGAGCGAAGGTTTCACCGAAGTCGATTCCCTCAACTTGAGTATATCCTTGAGCTACGAGACGAGCTTTGTTCCTGATGACTTGTCCATCTTCATCAAGTTTGTTGCGGTAGATCCACTTCGTGCCGATGACGTTGTGAACTCTAGGATCAGGACGTTTGACTAGTTCCCAAACATCATTCAGTTTGAACTGAAGAAGTTCGTCTTGCATTGCCTGAATCCATTCCGCTTCACGGAATGCCTCGGAGACTTTGGTGGGTTGTGAAATTGACACAAACGAGAAATGCCCACAAAAGTTAGCTATACGATTAGCTCTTGCACGAGTAAGAGGACCTGGTAGGTTGATGTCAGCAAGGATTTTGTCCACTTGAACTGCATTTGCCACACGAGGAAGTCGAGGTGGATGATCTTGAGGTGCATCTTCGTCACTGCAATCAGATTTGTTTGCATCAGCTTCAGGTGCTTCAGGATCTTCAGGCGTGTCTGGTGCCTCAGGATCTGGATCATCATCAGAGGTACGAGGATTTCTTCAGGATTTGGGTGTTCTTCAGGAGCAGGAGGTACGAGGATTTCTTCAGGATGATCCACAGGAATGATGTCACCAGCACCCATCTTCTTGATCTGTTCTTCAGGTGGTGCTTCACCTAAATCATGTGGCAGGTGCTCTCTTTGGGAGCCATCAGACTCATCAAAACGCACGTCTACAGTTTCAACAATTTTATAATGACTAATGTTGAAGACTCTGTAGGTGTGCGAGTTGATACCATAACCAAGCATGAAACCCTCACATGCTTTGGGTGCAAATTTGGATTCGTGGTGAGGATCACGTATCCAGCAAGGTGCACCGAATACTTTGAAGTAACTTACATTGGGTTTCTTACCGATCATTAACTCGTATGAAGTTTTATTGAAGAACTTATGAAGATACACTCGATTGACGATGTGGCATGCGGTGTTGATTGCTTCAGCCCACCACTTGAGTGGAGTATTGTACTCAGCCAGCATCGTGCGAGCCATCTCGATGAGGGTTCGATTGTTTCTCTCAACAACACCATTTTGCTGAGGAGTGTATGGCGCTGAGAATTCATGAGTAATTCCCAAGTCATCGAGGAATTCTTCCACACCGAAGTTCTTGAACTCAGTGCCGTTGTCGCTTCGAATGTGCTTGATCTTCAGGTTGTAGTTGTTCATGACTCGCTGAGCGAAGCACTTAAGAATTGCTGGAGTTCCGGACTTATAGAGAAGAAAATGCACCCAAGTGTATCGTGAGAAGTCATCAACAATAACAAGACCATACATATTACCTCCAAAGCTCGAATACTTTGGAGGACCAAATAGATCCATGTGAAGTAATTCCAGTGGTCTCGTAGTGGTCATGATGGTCTTCGCTGGGTGGTTGGCCTTGGTCATCTTTCCAGCTTCGCAGGCTCCACAGAGCCGGTCCTTTGTGAATCTGATTTCCTCAATCCCGAGGACATGTTTCTTCAGTACTAGCTTCTGAAGATTTCTCATTCCAGCGTGGCCGAGTCTTCGATGCCATAGCCAACACTCTGAGGCTCGAGCCATGAGACATGTAGCAACCTGAGGAGCTTCAGAGAAATCTACAATATACAGGTCACCTTTCCTAATCCCACTGAAGACAGTGGATTTATCACTAACCATGAAGACAATACAACCATGTTTTCCGAAGAGAACAGCGAGATCAAGATCACACAGCATAGATACAGACATCAAGTTGTACCCAAGAGATTCAACAAGCATGACTTTATCAATGTGTTGGTCTCGAGAGATAGCCACTCTACCGAGACCCAATACCTTACTTTTACCTTTATCAGCGAAGGTGATGGTTTTCTTTGAAGAAGGACTTAGTGATGATTCCATAAGAAGACTTCTGTCACCAGTCATGTGATTTGTGCATCCACTATCCATCACCCATTCAGTCTTTTCCTGCAAATGAATTAGTATCTCATACAACAAGTTATGAGCCAGTTTCAGTTTGAGGAGTTTAAGATTCATCAGAATTAATTCCTCAGGATGTTCCTCAGGATTGATTCTATGAAATCAAACAATATAATTATCCTTCAACTGACTCATTAGTTATTGTCCTGGGCATTTGATCTGCATAAATTGTAATTGCCTCAGGACATGTCCCTGCACGGATGATTAGTTCTTAACCACCCACATTTTTATGGGTGGTCTTGAGGCACATGAGGATTGATGAGGATAATGAGACTTAATGGGGTGTGTGATGACAGTATCAGGATAAACAAATGAATAAGCATTCTTATGAGGAGCTTCCCTGTGAACAAAATGGTTAGCAGATACATGATTATAATCATTTCCTTTTGAGGTATCGTCCTCAGATGATATCCTTAGCTCATTTGCATCTGCATTCACAGGAAGGTTAGTGATGAGGTCCTTGGGCACCCAGATCTGCTTGACTGGAGGACCGTTCCTGCAGTTAGTTCCAATGTATCTGGCAAATACCTCACCATTACAATTTTTAAACAGTTTATAGTTTGAGTCAAATGACTCAATCATCATATCTGAAGAAGCAACATCATAACCAGATAAGGCATAGGGGTCAGGAGGAGGCATCATTGCTCGAACCCAGATGGTCTCAGGATATTGTTCAGGTTTCCAGTAAGACCCATCAGGGTTGAGTCTCCGAGTGAATGCAATGCCTTCTTTCCTCGGGTTTCTGTTGAGGATCTGTTTCTTGAGAATATCACAGAGAGTCTGATGTCCTTTCAGACTCTTGAACATGCCTGTTTCCAGTAGATTCTTCAACCTAGCATTTTCTTCAGCAATGTCTATGGTGTCCTTAGATGAGGGGTTAGGTACCACAGAAGTAATAGAGATAACAGAGTCTGAAGACATTGAAGAACTAGACACAGAAATGATTTGATCACGTTCAATGCATTTTAAACAGGGAGGATTGAATCCTTCTTGTGGCATGATGATCTGTTGCGAGAGGAGTGACTCATTTTCTTTCCTCAGACCGTCATGAGACATCCTTACACGTTCAATTTCTTGTTTCCTCATGAGGAACTCATGAGATAGTTTTTCATGATCGGTAAGGAGTGTCTCATGGCGATTGAACAAGTCATCAAACTTTGACTGAAGAATTTTTGATTCATCAGTCAACTTTTGAGTCTTCGTCATTTCCTCAACCAACATATCATCACTTTTTTTTAATGAGATCTGAGTCTTTTCAAGTGCACGTTGTTGCTTAGACGCAAGTTTAGCAAGTTTAGCATAGTTTTCATCAGGTTCTTCATCAGAGGGTTCATCTGATGATGAGTAGGAAGATACCTTAGAGGACTTGGCCATGAAGCAAAAGGAAGGAGTTGTGTCTTCAGCTTCATTAGCAGCATGTGATGGGCCAGAGTCCTCAGTGCTGAAGATTGACTTTGAGACAAGTGTCGTGACAAGAGCCAAACCAGCCACACCCTCAGATTTTTCAGATTCTTCTTCCTCAGCATCAGGGTTGGAACCAGATTCTTCCAAGTCCAATTCTTTCCCGAGATAAGCGCGAGCCTTACGTGAGCTACTGTTCCGGTATCTAGTAGACTTTGAAGATCTTGAGGATTTCTTCTTTGTCTTTTCGTCAGAACTTTCATCTTTCCCTTTCTTCTTCTTCTTCAGTTTAGCTTCTTTTTCCCATTGAGGACAATCAGCGATGTAATGCCCAGGTTTCTTGCACTTGTGACAAACTCTCTTTCTAGCTTCGGCAGAGTCATCATCTTTGCTTTTTCTTGATAATGACCTTGAGGAGTTTCCGAAGCGATTCTTCTTCGTGAACCTTTGAAACTTCCTGGTAAGGAGAGCAAGTTCACGGCTGAGAGTCTCAGGATTATCAGTATCAGCCTCAGACTCTTCATCAAAGGACACTCTTCGTGCTCTAGCTTTTAGCGCGCGGACCTTAGGCGTGGAGCTGTATAAGTCTCGTTTTTCAGAGAGCTTCAGTTCATGAGCATTGAGGCGCTCGAGAATATCCGCAGGGTCCAGAGTCTTCAAGTCTGGCCTTTCTTGAATCATCAGTGATAGGAACTCAAATGAGTCATCCAGTGACCTCAGCAGTTTCTTCACAACTTCATGATCTGTGATATCAACAGCACCAAGAGCCTGAAGTTCATTGGATATGTCAGTGAGTCTGTCAAAGGTTTGTTGTACGTGCTCATTATCTAGCCTCTTGAATCGATTGAAGAGACTGCGGAGTGTATCAATTCGTGAGTCTCGCTGAGCTGAGACTCCTTCATTAACTTTGGACAGTCTTGTCCATATTTTCTTTGCAATATCCAGACCACTGATACGGTTGAACTGAGCCTTATTGAGATGACCACCAATGATGCTTCGAGCTTTTGCATCAAGCTGCCAGTTTTTCTTGACTACATCAGGTGTAGTCATCAGATTTTCTTCAGGGATGCCTTTTTCAACAATGTCCCACAGATCCTTGTCAATGGCTTCAAGATGCATCCTCATCTTGTTCTTCCAGTATGGGTAGTCTGTTCCATCAAAGATGGGGCAGTTTGAGGCAACGCTCATTGTACCTGAGGTCGACATAACTAAAACTCCAGGTGGTTAAACTTAATCACACAGAACAAGGGAGTACCTTGCTCTGATACCAATTGAAAGTGCAATATATCGACCAGAGGGGGGGTGAATGGGAGATTTTCAAATTTACTACAGGATTTTGTTTTTCTTCAGGACTGAAGCAATCATGAAGCTGAAGAAGTAACCAAAATCATGAAGAAATAAAACTTTGCAGAATGTAATCATTAGGGCAGCACATCATAATGCAACAGAAATAAATCAATGCAGATAAGCAGAAGTGCTTCAGATCCATAGTATGAAGACAATTAGCAGAGGGAGAGCTGAAGCACAGGAAGTCACCATAGATACTGAAGACATAATACTGAAGCTTAAGAGATTGAAGAGATGTCACCAGTAATTGAAGACATTGGTTTGGTAGACCAGTTCAAGTTGCTGTGACAACTCTACGTCTAGTTGGAGAGGCTCAGATTCAACTCAGAAGACATAGTCTTCACCTTCTTCTCCTTGAACTAAAGTCCTCAGACTCCGTCCAATAACTCAGGCGAGTCTTCAAGGTAGACTCCCGAAACCTTCACAGACTCAGTCACTCCGGGAAGTCACAATTGCATCTTGACTTCCTCAGACTGAAGACTACTACACCGGCTGGAAGATCACAGTCTTCAAGAGTAAAAAGCTTCGGATTACTCGAACCGACTTCCTCAGAAATGCTCAACTACTCAGGCTGGTGATTTTCCTCACAAAGGTTCTTCAGTTTCCTCAGAGGTGGGTTGCTCTCAAATGACAAGTGTCAGTTTTCCTCTAGGAGCAGCCAACCCACAAATGAGGCTGGGGGTGGCTATTTATAGCTGCGGAGCAACCTGAGGTGAATGGACATAAATTCCCATGCATGCAATTACTCTCATGCCCTCGGAACAGACCGTTGCTAGACAGGTTCTAGCTTCTCACCACGCAACACATGGCACGGTCAAAGTATTCTCTCTCCAGACTCCTCAACCGAAGTTAGTTACCTCAGTGTCCTGAAGAACAACGTCTCAGACACCCGAGGAACTGAACTTCTACTTCAGGAGATAACTCTCTTCAGGAGAACTGCACTCGCAGTCTCCAGACTCCTCAACCGAAGACAGATTCCTCAGTGTCCTGAAGAACAACGTCTCAGACACCCGAGGAACTGAACTTCTACTGCAGGAGATTTCCTCAGGGTTTTTCTTCAGGATTCCTAACTGAGCACTTCCTCAGACCTTGGGAACTCGTTTTCTTCAACCCCTCCAACAGTGCGGTGTTTTCCTATGACTCAAGAAGTATAAAAAGTCTTAGCGAAGACTACGCTTCAACTTCGTCTTCAGCGCGAACTTCCTCAGGATCGTCTTCAGCTTCAGCTTCAACCGAACGCTTCAGGATCCTATTTCCTCAGGATTTCGCGCGACTTCATTCTTCAGGAAACGCACCGTTTTCTCCAATGTTCCTCAACATTTTTGGGGGTCGACATTGGTGGTTAAACACCTCATCAGGGACTGTTCTCCTGTGTATACTCACAAACACATCAGTCCCTTAACCGTTTTGTCATCAAACTCCAAAACCTCAAAGGGAGGGCACTTGATGCACTTACATGGGCCTTGATCATGTAGGGCAGCTCACAAGGTCTAATCCATGAAGAACAAAGAGGGGAGCAGAACATCACATAGCTACTGATCACGAACCCATGGTCCAAGGTAGACTACTCACGAATCATCCGGGAAGCGTCCATGATGGAGGAGAGGCTCCCGGAGGTCAATCCTCCCTCCGGGAGGGTGCCGGAAAGAGGTCTGTTGGCGCTCCCGATCTTGGAAGCGCGGCGGCGGCGGAACAGTGGAGAGATCGCAAAAAAGGGTTCTGTCCTCGGAAGAATACCGTAACGGAGAATATATAGGCGAAGGGGGGCAGCCAGGGGGGCCACTAGTGGTCCAGGCGGCCCCCTGGCGCGGCCCCACCTTAGGGCGCGCCGGGAGGGCGCCTGGGCACCTGGTGGTGTCCCTCTGGCCCCACTTTGGTGTTTCCGGAAGCTTCCGGTACGCTGATTTTTTATTGGATTTTTCCAGAATTTTTGGAGCACTTTTAATATGGGGGAAACTTGAAATAGAAAAACAGCAGAAAACATGAACTGACACTGGGGTGCACTGAGTTAATAAGTTAATCCAAATATGATCAAAAGTGTATGAAAGTGTATCTAGATCATAGAAATATCAGACAAAACAATCATGGAGCAAGCACAAATTATAGATATGTTTGGGATGTATCAACATCCCCAAGCTTAATTCCTGCTCGTCCTCGAGTAGGTAAATGATAACAAGCATAATTTCTATGGTAACATGCTAACAACCATATAAGAACTTTGAAAGTAAAGCAACCAAGGTATGTAATTCAATTCAAGTCATAACATGCAAGAGTCTATATTAGCATTGAAGCAAGCAACATAAGAACATAAAGTTGCAAGAGCTCTTGCTGTCCGTGACTCGAATGTCTCCAGATGGTGTTTGCGTGCAAGAAGGGGGAGATGAGAATAAGAGAGAAAAATATATTTGTTGAGAACTCAATCTACTAAAGTATCACACTTAGTCTTCTTTGGACTCTTATCTTGACTCGTCCCCAGACCACTAGCCAGGTACAAGTCAATTTGATCCACTCCCTTTCGATATTTTGAGCACTCATGCAATGGATGAGCGTAAGCAAGAGAGTTGACACTTAGGATGGAAAAGAGATAAATATGGTGGAAGAGGGAGACAAAAAGGGTGAGAAAGGCTCACATCAATGAGCACAATCATAGGCGAGAAAGCCAAATGATAGATATGATGTGACGAGTAGGGATTGCCATGCAATGGATGCACATATGAGCTAAGAAAAGCTCTCCAATGGAACTAGTGGGGGTGCATCCAAATTGCTCGCTAAAGAAGACCTAGAGCTCGTTTGAGGAGGCTCATCCTTAGAATATGCAAGCCAAGTTCTATAGTGTGAAGGTCCCCACATAGCTATATGCATATATGATCATCTCTATGGAGTACAAGATATAGAGGGAGTACGAGTGTGGATCTTTCAAAAGGAATAGTAGTGTTTCCCCTTTCTCTCTTTTTATTTCTTTTTTCTCCTTTTTCTATTTTTTGTATTTTTTAGTGGCCTCAATGGCTCTTTCTATTTAACTCTCATTTTCCCTCTTTGGGATCTTTTAAATTTTTTCCTCTTTGGGATCTTTTCCTCACTTAAGGGAAACACTCTATTTTACAAGAAGGTATAGAAGATCTTCACACTTTACAAGGTACTCAACATAAAGAAGATGTAGCTATCCTGATGTATGCAAATGTATGCCTCTACCAGTGTAGCAGGAACATGTATGACATGAAGATCAAGTCATGAGAAGGTGGAAGTTGCGTGGCAATATATCTCGGAAAGGCTATATAAATGCCTTGATAGGTAGGTATGGTGGCTGTTTTGAGGAAAGATATAAGGAGGTTTATGATGATTGGGTGTATCATGCCAAGGGTTTGGATGCATGGGCAAGGTGGACGCCAACTCTTGGAGCGAGAATAGGGCAATGCGCGGTACCGAAGAGGCTAGCAAATATGAGGAGGTGGAAGTGTCAACTTTCAATACTTATATTAGTCCGAAGAACTCATGCACTTATTATTGGTAACTCTCAATCTAATAAGGAGGTTCATAAAGATACAAGTACCCCGAGGAGGAGTGTATGGGGGTTTTGTTATCCTTGCGCTTCCTCGACTCATGGTACGTGAGTGTACTCTAATATCCAATCCCTCCAAAGATTAGTGATCCATCTAGTAGCTAGAGTTCTCAACTAGTTTTTGTAGATTTTGAAAATAAACACAGATTGCCCAAAATATGAAACCTATCACTAATCGGCTAGAGATCATGACACCATAAGTTCAAACAGTACTAACAACAATACCTCAAAACTATTGCAAGTTACTACTACAATTGAATAACAACCTCAATTACCTACTTCAAGATAAGACACAACTCAGTGCAACAACCAACTCTCTTAACAAGATAATCATGAAAACTAAAGAGAGTTCCAGCAACAAACTAAATAAAATCTAAGGCTCTTGAGAAAGATAAACATGAAAACTAAGAGCTAAACATGGCAGCAGCTACGAAAAGATAAATAACCCACAACAGAAGAAAGATAAGCATGAAAATCCTATGATGTGTTGTAGTTTGAAGTGGAGCATGTTTCTCTCCCACACAAAGTAAGTTGGGTTCTAACTTGTTATGAACAGCATACAAAGCTAAAGAAAACTAAAAAGGAAACCTAAGATCGAGACGCTCCAAGCATAGCACATAACGCATGAAGTGATAAAAATATAGTGAGACGGAGGACGAACGGATGATTCTTGATGGAGAAGGGGATGCACGGGGGCATCCCCAAGCTTAGAGGCCTTAGTCTCCTTGAATATTTATTGGGGATGCATGGGGGCATCCCCAAGCTTGAGCGTTTGACACTCCCGGATCTTCTTTCATCATCTTCCCTCGCACACTTGAAAACTCCCTTCATACATAACTCATCATAAGGTGATTAGAGAGGTTAGTACCCTTAATAAAATTATTTTTCTCCACTGTAAATAAAGATATTCTTGAAGATATACTGTTTCTCAAGATTTCCAAAAAGTTTTTGCACAGAAAAAGCAAGCTTAAGATTTGCAAAAAGTGAGGAAAGACAAAACGTGGCAGAATCTGTGAAAAACAGAACAACAGGTAGTAAATAATTTTTTCGGGGTACTTCTACAACTCAAATCAAAAAACTCAGAAAAACGCTCGAAAGTCAATTGTACGGAGCATGCTGTCAAAACAATTCAGATCAAAAAGATAATCTGGTGATTTTAGGCTAATTTTTTCGTCCAAGGACAGAATCTGTTTTCTGGACAGCATGTCACAACTTTTGAACTTTCTTGCAATCGGAGGTTAAACTTGGCACAAATCTTGAAAATAAAGATACAATGATGTTGATACAGTAGTAACAATCATCAAGATCACTAAAAACAGAAGTAAAAACATCTTGGGTTGCCTCCCAACAAGCGCTTTCTTTTACGCCTTTAAGCTAGGTATAACGCAAAAAGATCAAGTTTTATCAAGAGAGAGAGAGAATAGCTGGCCCGCGTAACAGACTCAAAAGGTAACTTAATTTTCTTTCTAGGGAATAGTTCCATTCCCTTTTTAAGAGGGAATTGAAATTTTATATTCCCCTCTTTCATGTCAATAACAGAACCAATGGTGCGCGAAGAAAAGGACATCCCAAAATAATTGGACATATAGGTTCACACTCTATATCCATAATAGTGAAATCAACGGGAACATAATTGTCATTGACAATGATAAGAACATCGTGAATCTTCCCCAAAGGTTTCTTTATGAAAGAATCAACAAGACGAACACCAAAAGAACAAGGATGAAAAGGCTTCAATTCAAACATATCATACATTCTTTTGGGCATAACGGAGGTACTAGCTCCAACGTCACATAAAGCATAGCAAGAGAAGTTATTCAATTTAACTTTTATCATAGGATCCCAACCATCCTCTAGCTTCCTAGGTATGGAGGATTCTATTCTAAGCTTCTACTCCCTAGCTTTAGTGTGCTAGTGTGGGGATCTCTAGACATTTTGTGTAGCAAGCTAAAAACTTCTGTAAGGGTACAACTATCAAAATCAATGTCACTACTATCAAAGGTGGTATTTGTGTCATCTAGGCTCACTTTTTTAAAAGCTTCTATATTCATAGGGGTTTCTTCTTCTATGGTTGAGGTAATAACATCACCATTAATAGGTCCAATGGGACTAGGAGTGTGTTCGGTGCTAATAGTTTGGGTGTCCTCAATAATTTGGATAGTAGCAACAGTGTGGTGTATAGGACGGCTCTTAATTCTATCCTCTTCCTCCTTTTCTCTAGCCCATATTTCTTTAAGTTTAGCCACCATCCTAATGTTTTCATTAATTTGCAATTGAATAGCATTAATAGGAGTGGCCTTCCTCTCCTCCAGGGGAGAGGTTCTAATTTTAAGCATCTCAATATCTAGGGCTAAGTTATCTACCTTCAAAGAGAGATTATCTAATTTGTCTAATATTTCCTCTACACTCTTATTGAAGGCCTTTTGATTAGTGATAAAGTCTTTAAGCATGCTTTCTAATACATAGGTGAGGTCTTGTTGCTAGGATAATTGTTGTTGTTCCCATTGTTGGATGGAAACGGTCTAGGATTGCTAGCAAAATTACCCCTATAAGAATTATTATTGAAGTTGTTTCTAGAGATAAATTTCACATCTACTTGTTCCTGAGCAACCAAAGAATTTAAAGGAACATCATGAGGATCAATAGGAGATTGCTTTGTAAGTAGAGACATAATCAAGTCAACTTTTTCATTTAGGGAGGAAATCTCCTCGACAGGGATTACCTTCCTACCTGTTGGAGCGTGTTCGGTGTGCCATTGGGAATAGTTGGTCATCATCTCATCTACAAGTTTTGTTGCAGCACCAAGTGTTGTTGAAATAAAGGTTCCTCCCGCGGCCGAATCTAACAGGTTCCGCGAGGTAAAGTTCAAGCCTGCATACAAAGTCTGGATAACCATCCAAGTAGTCAAACCATGTGTAGGGCATTTCTTAACAAGAGATTTCATTCATTCCCAAGTTTGGGCAACGTGTTCATTATCCAATTTTTTAAAATTCATAATGTTTCTCCTCAATTGGATAATTTTAGCAGGTGGGTAGTACTTCCCAATAAAAGCATCTTTGCACTTATCCCAAGGATCTATGCTATTCCTAGGCAAGGATTGAAACCAAATTTTAGCTCCTTCCCTCAAAAAGAAAGGAAAAAACTTTAGCTTAACAACATCACCTTCTACTTCTTTATACTTTTGCATATCACATAGCTCTACACAATTATTTAAGTGTAAAGCAGCATCATCTCCAACACTAGAGAATTGATCTCTCATAACAAGGTTTAACAAAGCAGGTTTAATTTCATAAGAGGTAGCTGAAGTGGCTGGTGTGGCAATAGGAATGCATATAAAAACATTGTTGTTGTGACTAGTGAAGTCACACAACTTAGTTTTTTCAGTGGAACCCATAGTAGCAGCAAGTGGGATAGGAATTTTTTTTGTGATTTTCGATAAAGGACACTGAGATAAAAACTGAAAGGTAAACTAACAACACTAAAAAGCAAAGGTAAAAGATAGTGTGCAACTACCCTATTGGAGTCCCCGGAAACGATGCCAGAAATTTGGTGGTTGACGAATCCAATCTTTTGTTGCACCTCGGAATCCCAGGAAAGGCCGAACACCAAAGACCTGTTGGAACTCTTCAACCTTTGCCTATTCCAGAGTGGAAATGGGACAAAGTCAGTATGGATTTCGTCACTAGCTTTCCAAAAACCCAGAAAGGAAATGATGCCATCTTCGTTGTGGTGGATAGACTTTCCAAATTTGCACACTTCCTTCCCGTTCGCGAGTCTATAACTACTAGCTAGTTAGCGGACTTGTATGTCTCTAGAATTGTGCCTCTTCATGGTGTTCCTTTGGAAATCAATTCCGATCGTGGTAGCCTTTTCACCTCTAGATTTTGGGGAAGCTTCCAGAATGCTATGGGAACTCATCTCTCCTTTAGCACAACTTTCCATCCTCAGTCCTAGCGGTCAAGTCGAAAGGGTTAACCAAATTCTTGAAGACATGCTCAGAGCTTGTGTTATCTCATTCGGAAAGAATTGGGAGAAGTCTCTTCGATTTGCCGAATTTGCTTATAACAATAGTTTCCAATCTAGTCTGAACATGGCTCCTTTTGATCTCCTTTATGGACGACGATGTCGAACACCCCTAAACTGGTCAGAAACCGGTGAAAGACAATTCTTTGGACTGGATATGATCATGGAAGCAGAAGAGCAAGTTCGCATTGTTCGTGCTCAATTGAAAGCAGCCCAGTCTCGTCAGAAAAGCTACTATGATCGTCATCATAGGCAGGAAAGCTACAATCTGGATGAGAAGGCTTACCTTCGGGTTACTCCTGTGAAGAGAACCCAACGCTTTGGTATCAAAGTCAAGTTGGCCCCACGTTACATTGGACCTTTCCGCATTCTTGCTAAACGTGTAGAAGTTGCCTACCAACTTGAACTACCCCAGCACCTTTCCCGAGTACATGATGTATTCCATGTGTCACAACTCAGGCGTTGCTTCAAGGACCCAACCCGCGATGTCGACCATGAAACGCTTGATCTCCAACATGACCTTTCATATCGAGAGTACCCCGTTCATATTCTTGATTCAGCAGAGCATGTCACTCGCCGTCAGAAGATCAAGTTTCTAAAAGTGCAATGGTCACACCACTCTGAGAAAGAAGCCACGTGGGAAAGAGAAGACCGCCGCCGTGCCGAGTACCCCACCTTCCTCCCGATGACTTCTGAATCTCGGGACGAGATTCTTTTTAGTGGGGGCGAGTTGTCACAACCCCAAGTTAGGTATGTGCTAGGATCAAGAGCTACATTGCACTCATGTTAAAAATTTCAAAAGAAATAGAAATGGGAGAGAGAAACCCCACCAGATGAATTTAATTCAAATGACCAGAATAAAAGTTGCTCCAAAAATTCCTTTTGCATTTTTCACAAGTCTCATAAATGAGTGTGATCACATATCAAGTGATGTGGGACCAACCCCATGCTCATGGATTTTTCAAATATGCAAACAGGAGCATGGATTTAAATTTAAACCCCTATTTGAATTAAAGTTCAAATAATTTGAATTTTTAAAATGTTCAAACTTTACAAGTGGCTAGCCTATTATATTGTGAGGCCATATAAAAAGTTTTAGCATTTAATAAAATGCCTAGCTATTTTTTTAGCATGGCCAACATAAGACAAAATAGAAAAACAGAAAAAGAAAAGAGCAGAGACTTACCTCTCGCCTAGGGCGAAGCCCACCTTCTTCTGGCCCAACCCAGCCCACCAGGGGCATCCCTGTCTTCTTCCACCTTTAGCGCCGATGCAGCTCGATGGTGGCCAGAGCGCGCACCAGAGCCACCTAGACGCCTTGAAGCTTCCAGAGCCCCCGTGTCAGAACCCTCTATTAGGTAATGTGCTAGGATCAATTTCACTTTGCATTCATGAAAGAAATCTTGGAAATCAAAATCAAAAGAAAAACGGGAGAAGGAAAACCCCCCAGATGAATTAATTCAAAAGGCCAGATAAAAATCTTCTCCAAAAATTCATGTTAGAATTTTGAAAAGTCTTATAAATGAGTGTGATCACATATCAAGTGATGTGGGACCCATCCCATGCTCATTGATTTTTCAAATATTCAAATAGTACCTTGGTTTTAATAAAATAACCCTAATTGAGTTAAGATTCAAATTATTTGAATTTTCAAAATGTTGAAACTTTATATGTGGCTAGTCTATATTATTATGAGGCCACATAAAATTTTTCAGCATTTAATAAAATGCCTAGCTATTTATTTTAGCACAGCACAACAAATGTCAGAAAATAAAAACAGAAAAGGAATCAGAAAACCTTACCTGTCGCCTAGGCGAAGCCGGCCCATCTAGCCCACCCGGCCCAAAGGGGCAGCGGGGTCTTCTTCCCCGCCCCGCGCCTCCAAGCTGCTCGGTGGAATGCCACCGAGCCAGCCGTGGACGCCACGTCGCCACCGAGCGCCTTCCAGGCCTCCCCGTGCCCCCTTCTCGCGCATGGAGACGCCTCTCTCCCGTCCTGATCCATTCCCCCCTCGAGAGCTTCCTCCTCCTCCTCCCGTGCTCGATTTCGTCACCACCCGAGGACCGCCGTGGAGCACGCCGTCGAGTCCACGCAGCCACCGTCGTCCCCGAGCCGTGCCACCGTGTACAGAAGAACCGCAGCAGGCGTCTTCGTCGTTCCCCTCAATCAATCAAGCCCGAGCGCCTCACCAGACGTCGCCAGCTTCATCGAAGAGTCGCCGGACCCGCGAGCTCGCCGTCGTCGATTCGCCGTCGTGGAAGCCTCCCCGAGCTTGCCGTTGCTTCCGTTCGAACCGCGGTGAGCTTCTGAGTTTTTCCCCCAAGCTCCTAGCGCCCCGTAGCCCCTCTAGCCAAATCCGCCATGAGAACCGAGATCCTCGCCGCCATGGTTGAGCTAGAGCTCGCCCTCGTGCTCCTCGCGACCCCCCAGTGCGCGCGTTTGACTCGCGGGCGTTCCAGCTTTCGAACGCACGCAAGATCAGCCCAAGCCGTGCACCCTAGCCTCTTCCCCAACCTCGCCGTCGTTCTGTTTCCGCCCAGCACGTCGCCGTCGTCGCTCCCGACCTCCCCGTGACCCCCTGTTGCTTCCTCTCGACGCGGACGACCTCCAGGAGCACGCCGATGCCCTCCGTTTCCGCTCCCGTGGCCTCTAACAGTTTCCGGCAAGGGCGCCGCAGTGGCCAGGCCACCGGCGTCAAGCCGCCGGTGGGTTAGCCCTTAACCCCTCGCTAAACACCCCCTGGGTCACTGACCAGTGGGCCAAGTGGCTTAATTAAGCCACTGGTTAAATTAACCAGCCGGGTTAATTAACCCGGTCACTGACAGGGTGACCCCACATGTCAGCCCCCCCCCCTGACGCTAGCTTGACGTCAGCCTGGCGCAATAAATCTATTAAATGAATTTCGAGAAAATCAAATTGAATTAAAGAAATTCCAGAAATTTTAGAAAATAACCCAAACTTTGGAAATTCATAGAAAATTCATTTTAACTCCAAATTGGACAAATAATATATGAAAAATGATCAGGAGAAAATTATCTTTCCAAATAAGAAATTTTCAACTATGTTTGAGTTCATTTTAAAATGGGACCAGTAGCATATGTCATTTGGTTTATTTGAAATTAATTCAAAATCAATTCAAATGATTTTGCAACTTGGACCATGGAATTATGCTATATTTCAACCACACTTCGGAGGCATATCATACACATTTGAAGATGATTCAAATTGATCAAACCATGTCACATATAACTTTACTAAGTTTGAATTCAAATTGGAGTTTGAATTTGCAATTCAATTTGCAATATACTCCATTTAAATGGAATTGCCTTACACATCAAAGCATATACATCAAGATTCAAACTTCCATCATGTGTTTGTGCATCGTATTTACTTGCTACTTTGCTTGTTGTTTGTCGAGTAGAGGTGGAACCGGAGCAGGAGGCTGCCCCCTTCGTTGAAGACCCCGAGCCAGAACCTCGTGAGCAAGGCAATCAAACCCCCATTGATCATGTCGATAAAATCCCACATTCCTCTCATGTCTCGCTTATGCATTGTTTAGGATGATCACCATGATTCGTTTCTACCGCATAGATGAACCCATTCCTTTGCATGACCTATCTTTTTGTCACAGTAGTAAGCAAACCACAATCCTAGCAAATGTAGGAGTTGTTTGATATCATGTGGCCCCTGCAAATGTTTATCGCTTATTGCATGCTTAGTATGATACCATGATGTTACTGTGATGTGAGTCGGGATGGGAATGATCATGTTTATGATGGTAGAAAAGTGTTGGTGAATCGACCCTAATACAAGGTGAACGATGAGAGGTTGTGTAGGAGTACACGGTGGGTTGTCTCGTTGAACACCGCCCTAAGTCCGAGTTCTTGTGTGGTGATCCAAGATGAAGAGTACAACCACACATTGGGCTCACTGACCCCTCTCAACTTACTAACTCATCCCTTTCGATGTCCAGATGTCGCAATAGTTCGGAGTTCTGGTAGGTCTGTGGCCTGGCTGCTAAGTGAGAGAACGGCCCATCCGAGACCGGCTTATGCACCACGCACACATCACTTGGGTCCACTTCGGTAAACCGGCCGGGTTCACGATAGTGTTAACCAACCCAAGGAGGCGGCTTTCTCGGACTAGATCGTCTATGAGGTAACAGTTGTGGTGAGCATCCTCGCTGGCACCCCTTGAATGGTGTCGAGATCAAAGGCGGTAAATGATGATCATGTGTGTGTAGCGGTACACCCCTGCAGGGTTAACAAAACTATTCGAATAGCCGCGTCCGCGGTTATGGACTGCTTGGAAAGCTTAGCTTGATTATTAGATAACTTGAACTGGATACTTCTAAAACACACCAAGATAAGTGTGAGTGCTATGGCGTGCTTTCTCGTGGGGAAGTTGAGGAAGGCACCATAGTGGTGTAATTGGTTGGAGAAAGTAGTGGACTCGTGTACGCTTCTTACCTCAAGTCTGGTACTCGTAGTTCAGGACTAGCCAAGTCAAAGCTGGCACTTCTGCAAATGAACCCCACCTCCCTTTTACCTTGATACATGTGCATGAGTAGTATAGCTCCTATGTAAGTCTTGCTGAGTACGACTTTGTACTCACGTTTGCTTAATCTATGTTTTAGATGAACCCACTGACCCCGAAGGTGGCTTCTTCATCGAGCTGGACGATTGAAGATCAAGCTAGTCTAGTCCCAGTCAGACGACTGGTTCCCTCTTGGAGGGCTTGTGTTTAAATAAGGCTTCTTAAGCCATTTGTTAAACTTGTCTGTACTCAGACATAATTTGCTTCCGCTTGTGTTGTAATGTTGGATCACATGTTTGTGATCTCTGTGTGCACTCTATAAGAGTTATCAATAAAATTGTATACTTTGAAGAGAATTGCAATGATACCTACTATTCATACAAGGCATGCGTGCTGCGTGTATGTTTATAACATGCATGTCTTTGTATGGGTTTTCGAGACCTTAGTTGTGATCTGGCTGGCGGTCTTTCATACACCAAGTGGCCCTTAGATGTGCGCAGCTTGGGGCATCGCGATGGGATTGTTCGAGACTCTGTCTCGTGCACACTTTGTGGTATGATCGAGCCCGCCCTAGACCCCGACTAAGTGATCGGGCTGGAGTAAGTATATGTAAGAGTTATGAGATAGTCAATAGTATGGTTGAGGCGACTTGTCTTTGAATATGGGAGTTCACCACCCATATCATTAGACTTGTGTGCGGACGATGAGGACACATCTCAGTTGATCATCCGGCCTGGATGGGATGCCCCTCACGTACGATGCTTTCCGAGAACGTTCTGTGCTTGGCCTTGTCTGCTTAGACAAGTGGGTACGGTTCTCGGTTCTCCATATGACTATGCCTGAACTGGACTTGCATACGCTAACCCCGGGTCCCGACACCCCGTGTCCTCTCCTTGGTGTCCTGGAGAATCCCTACGCGCGGTGCACCGTTTCCCCCTCAGTCCAGTGCCTATCCACCCCTCTCCTTCTCTCCAGAAAGTTTCCCCGAGAGCAGCCGCAGGACATGGCCGTGGAAACTCGTAGCCCGAGCCAACCCTAGCCGCTAGAACCTTGTCCAGCGAACTCCTCGACGTCGAATTCGTCTCTATGCAAAGGATCATGAGCTGCATCGCCTTCGAGTCGCCGAAATCTTCACCGAGACGCCGCCGGACCCGCAAGCCAACTCCGTCGAATTCGTCGCCGTTGAAGCCTCCCCGCCTCCACCGCTTGTGCCATCGCGTTCAATACCTCCTGGTGAGCAGAACTCCCAACCTCATAGCTCCTCAATCCCCCCTAGCCGACTACACCATGGGAGCAGAGCTCCACTGCCGCCATGGGCAGCAAACGCACGCTCTCGTGCCTCCACTTCCTCCCCAGCGTGTCTACGTTGTTCTTGGAGACGTGGGCTTCCAAACGCGCGCACGCCCGCTTCTTCCCGCGAGCATTTTGCTAGTGCTGCTCGAAGCCGAGGCTCTGGCCGCCGCCAACCTCGAAGCCGCCGTCATCTGTGACCTTCTCGGCGATGCGCAGATGGTGCATCCGATGCAGTTCGTCAAGGGCTTTCGAACGGTGGCCTTGGCGCGAAGAATGGAGGCCAGGAGGAGAAGCTAGGTCAGCTCCGCCGCATCTGGGACATCGCCGGTGACCTCCTCGCCGGTGAGCCCACGTGGCAGGGGATTAGCCCCTAATCCCTACCCCCTGTGAGGCTTACAGGTGGGCCCCCCAGGCCCTTAACCCTCTGGTTAGGTTTAATTAAAAAGAAAACGTTTTAATTAACAGAACAGAGGCTGACCAGTGGGTCCCCCTTGTCAATGGCCCCCTGACGTCATGCTGACCTCACTGTGACGCATTAATTGCTTTTCTAATTAAAACAAATTCAGAAATTGGCAGAAAATATGTGAAACTTTGGAAATTCATAGAAAATTCATCCTAACTCCAAATGTAGCAAATAATATGTCTAAAAATATCAGAAAAATTAAAGATTCTGAATATGCAATCTGTTTTCATGTTTGACCAACTTTACTTGGGTGAACAGAGAGAACAATGCATATGAATTCCTTTTAAATTCAAATTGGAGTTTGAATTTTCAATTCACTTGCAATGTACTTCATTTAAATGGAATCCCTCACACATCAGAAGCATATACATCAAGTTTCAACCTTCAACCATGTGATTGTGCATTATACTTATATTGCTTCCCTGTTTGTTGTTTGTCAAGTAGAAGTGGAACCGGAACAGGAGGCTGCCCCCTTCGTTGAAGACCGTGAAACCGAACCTCGTCAGCAAGGAAAGCAAACCCCCATTGATCATGTCGATAAAATCCCACTTCCCTCTCAGTCTCTCTTATGCATTGTTTAGGATGATTACCATGCTACGTTTCTACCGCATAGATGAACCCATTCCATTTCATGACCTATCATTTGTCACAGTAGTAAGAAAACCACAATCCTAGCAAATGTAGGAGTTGGTTGATATCATGTGGCCCCTGCAACTGTTAAAGCTTATTGCATGCTTAGAGTTTACAATGAGGTTACTTTGATCTGTGAGTCGGAATGGTAGCAATCATGTTGATGATGGTGGAAATGTGTTGGTGAATCTACCCTAATACAAGGTGAACGATGAGAGGCTGTGTAGGAGTACACAGTGGGTTATCTCGTTGAACACCGCCCTAAGCCCGAGTTCTTGTGTGGTGATCCAAGACGAAGAGTACTACCACATGTTGGGCACATGGACCCCCGCTCAACCTACTAACTCACCCCTTCTCAGTTCAATGAGTGGCAGTAGTTCGGAGTTCTGGTAGGTCTGTGGCACGGTCTGCGAAGTGGAAGAATGGCTATTCAGACCGGCTTGGGACCCTCGACACATCTTCTGGGACCACATCGGTAAACCGGCCGGGTTCACGATGTGGACTCTAGCCCAAATAGGCGTCTCCATTGTACTTGAGTTGACTGTGAGGTAAAAGTTGTGGAAATTATCCTCGCCGACACCCGCTTGAAGGGTGACGAGATCCCGGCGGTAACTGATCGGTTCATGTGTGTAGCAGTACACCCCTGCAGGGTTAATAAACTATTCGAATAGTCGCGTCCGCGGTAAGGGACTACTTGGAAAACTTCAATGGATACTATAAAACTTGCCAAGTTAAGTGTGAGTGCTATGGCGTGTTTTCTCGTGGGAAGTCGAGGAAGGCACCATGGTGGTGTAATTGGTTGGAGATATGTAGTGGACTCGTGTACGCTTCTTACCTCAAGTCTGGTACTCGTAGTTCAGGACTATCCAAGTCAAAGCTAGCACTTCTGCATTGAAACCCCACCCCCATATACCCGTTGGAAATATGTCCTAGAGGCAATAATAAAATTGTTATTATCATATTTCCGTGTTCATGATATATGTATATTTTCGATGCTATAATTGTATTAACCGGAAACATAATGCATGTGTGGTTGCATAAAAAACACCGCGTCCCTAGTAAGCCTCTACTATACTAGTTCGTTAATTAATGATGGTTATGGTTTCCTAACCATGAACATGAGTTGTGTATTAATTAATGGGATCATGTCATTAGAAGAATGAAGTGATGGACAGACCCAACTAAGCATAACAATATTGATCATTTCATTAAGTTTATATTGTCATGCCTTTTATTGTCAAGTATCATTTTTCTTAGACCATGAGATTATGTTATTCCCGGGTACCGGAAGAATACTTTGGGGACATCAACCATCACATCGTGACAGGGTGATCATAAAAATGTCTTACGGGTATCTCCGAAAGTACTTGTTGAATGACATGAATCAAGACTGGGATTTGTCCCTCCGTGTGACGGTGAAATATACTCTGGGCCCACTCGATAATGCACATTCGGTAACGCTTGCAAGGACGTGACTAATGAGTTAGTCACAGAGAATGTTGTATTACAGAACGAGTAAAGAGTACTTACCGGTAACGAGATTGAACTAGGTATAGCGATACCGACGATCGAATCACGGGTAAGTAAAATATCGTGTGACAAAGGAAATTGTGTACGGATTATAGTAGTCCACGACATAGTGGTTCAATCGATAAAGATCTTCGTTGAATGTGTGGGGGTAATTACGGATATCCTGGTCCCTCTAATGGTTATTGATCAGAGAGATGTCTCGATCATGTCTGCATGTTCTCGAACCCGTAGAGTCACACACTTAACGCTCGGTAACACTAGAATAGCTCTGGGATAATTTTATTAATGGTGTTCGAATATTGTTCGGAGTCTCGGATGAGATCATAGACATCACGAGGAGCTCTGGAAGAGTCCGGAGGTAAAGATTTATATAAGGTAAGTTGATTTCAGGGTTCCGAAATGTTCGGGATTTTTTCGGCAGTGTCGGAATGTTCTAGAAGGTTCCGGAGGGTCCCACTATGGTCCACACCTGTTTTGGACGACCAAGGGTGGTCCAATAGTCCATGTGACCAGCCCTCCTTGGTTTATTATGCCAATAAATGGGAAGCCCTTCAATGGGAGGGTTACCACTCTTAAAAGAAAGGTGTTACCATCTTTATAATGAGAGAGGGGTTTTCTCTTGGGAATTGAAGTGGCTACAACCTCCTTGCCTCTATAAGAGAGGGGAGAGGCTCACCAACAACACCCAAGTCCTTCCACACCTCCTCCTCCCTCACGTGCATCGCTTGGCGAAGCCCAGCCCGCGGAAAACACTTCACCATATCCACCACCACGCTATTGTGCTTCTGGAATCGATCCCATATATTTCTCCCTCTTGCTTGCTGGATCAAGAAGAAGGAGACGTCATCGAGCTGTACGTGCGCAAGCCTTCGGAGGTACTGCTCGTTTGCAGTGCTGATCGGATCGAACTTCACCAAGAACTTCACCAAGCTGCGTTGAAATAAACGTTCAACGCGCGTGTTCTTCGAGGGTATGATGACCTACTCTCCCCGTTACTAGCATCTTCTAGATTGGATCTTGGATGTTGCTTCCGCATGTGAGAGAAAATTTTTGTTTTTTATCGCACAAACTCCTACAGTGGTATCAGAGCTAGTTCTATGCCTAGATGCTTTGTACGGTTAGAACACAATGAGTTGTGGGCGTTGATCTTCTTGTTGCTACCCTTCCATGTGTATTTTGGTTTTGCGGTATGGTTTGATGCAGCGGCCCGGTCCAACTTTACAATCTTCGGATTGAGACCGGTTCCGCACTTGACGTGCAACTTGTATTGCACATGCGGGCTGCGGGTGTCAGTCGCTCTTACCATAGTATTAACCAAATTTACAAAGGAGGGCTCTTATGAGATTAAGAAGCAATTTTTTATATCAACGTTATGTTTTTTTAGGGTAAGAACGGTTCTTATGCAAAACCCTAGAAGCCACGTAAAATTGAAAATAATAAGGGAGAGGCGTCTAACTTGTTTTTGCAGGGGTGCTTGTGATGTGGTATAGCCCGAACTGTTCATATGATATATTTGTAATGTATGAGATGATCATGTTTTCTAATGTTTCACGACTTGCATGTCGATGAGTACGGCAACTGGAAGGAGCCATATGGTTGTCTTAATTATTTATTTTATGGCCTGCGTGTCAACTTCAAACGCCATGTAATTGCATTACTTTATCGCTATGAGTTAGCAATAGTTGTAGATGCAACGTGGTGTAGACAACCAAGATGCCATAAGGTGGAGACCAAGATGGTGCCATAATGGAGATCTTGTCGGTGCATTCAAGATGGAGATCAAGGCGCAATAAAAGGGCTATACCATGTCACATATTTTATGCATGTGATGTTTATCCTTTTACGCATCTTATTTGCGTGTGCAAAACGGTAGCATTATAAGATGATCCCTCACACTAAATATCAAGATAAACGTGTTCTCCCTAAGTATGCATCGTTGCAAAAGTTCGTCGTTTTGAATCATCTCGTGATGATCGGATGTGGTAAACTCTACGTTCACATACGACGGGTGTAAGCCAGTTTTACACATGCAAAAATACTTTGGTTAACTTGACGAGCCTAGCATGTACAGACATGGCCTCGGAAGGCAACGAACCGAAAGGTTAAACACGAGTCATATGAATGATATGATCAACATTTTGATGTTCACCATTGAAACTACATCTTCTCTCATGAAGATTGGACTTGGTGTAGTGGATTTGGATCGTGTACCACTAGAAAACTATGAGGGATGTTGATTTAAGTGGGAGTTCGTTAGTAATTTGATTAAACTGAACTCATTATCATGAACATAGTCTAAAATTTTATTTTTCTAAAATGTTTTAGATCATGGCCCACATAGCTCAGTTCAACTTCAGCGCATTCCTTGAGAAAGAAAAACTAAAATCATCTGGTTCAAACTTCACTGACTGGCATCGCAACCTAAGGATTATCCTCACTGGGTGTAAGAAGCAATACGTGCTCGATGTTGCGCTAGGAGACCCACCTGTAGAGATGCTCCAGAAGCAGAACATAACATCTTTGAGACACGTAAAGATGACAACATTATAGTTTCTTGTGCCATCCTTACCTCTTTTGATACTGATCTCCAGAAACGTTTTGAACATCACGGCGCCTATGAGATGGTTGAAGAGCTGAAAACCATGTTTCAGACTCAGACCCGCGCTGAGAGATATGAGATCTCTGATAAGTTCTATAAATGTAAGATGGAGGAGCACAGCTCTGTCAGTGAACATGTTGTAACAATGGGAGACTATATCCAACGCCTAGTTCATCTAGGATGTGTGATCCCAGATGAGTTAATCACTGACAGGGTGCTGCAGTCGCTCCCTCCGAGCTCTAAAGGCTTTGTGCTGAACTATAACATGCAAGGCATGAATAAGACTCTTAATGAGCTTTTCGTGATGCTGAAATGTGCGGAAGTGGACATCAAGAAAGAACATCAAGTGTTGATGGTCAATAAGACCACAAGTTTCAAGAAGGCTAAAGCCAAAAAGGGACACTTCAAGAAGAGTGGAAAGTCAGCTGCCTCTCGGGGCAGCAAGCCTGTTGTCGCTCCTGTGAAGCCCAAGGCTGGTCCTAAGCCGGACACTGTGTGTTTCTACTGCAATGGATAAGGTCATTGGATGCGTAACTGCCCCAAGTACTTGGCGGATAAGAAGGCTGGCAATGTCAAAGGTATATTTGATATACATGTTATTGATGTGTACCTTACTAGTTCTCGTAGTAGTGCCTGGGTATTTGATACTGGTTCAGTTGCTCATATTTACAATTCGAAATAGGAGCTTCAGAATAAACGGAGACTGGCAAGGGATGAGGTGACGATGAGCGTCGGGAATGGATCGAAGGTTGATGTCATCGCCGTCGGGATGTTACCTCTTCATCTACCTTCGGGATTAGTTTTAAACCTTAATAATCGTTATTTGGTGCCTGCGTTAAGCATGAACATTATATCTGGATCTTGTTTATTGCGAGACGGTTACTCTTTTAAATCACAGAATAAAAGTTGTTCTATTTTTATGAGTAATATCTTTTATGGTCATGCACCCGAAGTAAATGGTTTATTCTTGTTGGATCTCGATAGTAGTACTTCACACATCCATAACATTGATGCTAAAAGATGCAAAAATGAATAATGATAATTCCACATACTTGTGGCACTGCCGTTTAGGTCATATTGGTGTAAAACGCATGAAGAAACTCCATTCTGATGGACTTTTCCAGTCACTTGACTTTGAATCATTTGACACATGTGAACCTTGCCTCATGGGTAAGATGACTAAGACCCCGTTTTCTGGTACGATGGAACGGGCGAGTGACTTGTTGGAAATCATACATACTGATGTGTGTGGACCAATGAGCATTTTGACACGTAGTGGATATCGTTACTTACTAACTTTCACTGATGATTTAAGTAGATATGGGTATATTTACTTAATGAAACACAAGTCTGAAACATTTGAAAAGTTCAAATAATTTCAGAGTGAAGTAGAAAATCATCGTAACAAGAAGATCAAATTTCTACGATCTGATCGCGGAGGGGAATATCTGAGTTACGAGTTTGGCATTCACTTGAAAAACTGTGGAATTGTTTCCCAACTCACGCCACCTGGAACATCACAACGTAATGGTGTGTCTGAGAGTCGTAATCGTACTTTATTAGATATGGTGCGCTCTATGATGTCTCTATCCGATCTACCAATGTCATTTTGGGGCTATGCATTAGAGACAACTGCATTCACTATAAATAGGGCACCATCAAAATCCGTTGAGACGACACCATATGAGTTGTGGTTTGGCAAGAAGCCTAAATTATCGTTTCTTAAAATTTGGGGGTGTGAGGCTTATGTCAAACGGTTACAACTTGATAAGCTCGAACCCAAAGCGGAAAAATGCGTCTTCATAGGATACCCTAAGGAAACTATAGGGTATACCTTCTATCACAGATCCGAAGGCAAAGTCTTTGTTGCTAAGAACGGATCCTTTCTTGAGAAGGAGTTTCTTTCGAAACGAGTGAGTGGGAGGAAAATAGAACTAGACGAGGTTATTGAACCTTCTCCCGAATTGGAGAGTAGCGCAGCTCAAGAAGATTTGGATCTTTTGGTGCCGCCTTCACCAGCTAGAGAGGAAGAAGCTGATGATAATGATCATGAAGCTTCGGTCGAAGTTCCCGTTCGTAGGTCGACTAGGTTACGTACTACTCCTGAGTGGTACGGTAATACTGTCATGAATGTTTTATTGTTAGACAATGATGAACCTACGAACTATGAGGAAGCGATGATGAGCCCATACTCTGGAAAATGGCAAGACACCATGAACTCTGAAATGGAATCCATGAAAGAAAACCAAGTGTGGACTTTGGTTGACCTTCCTGATAGCCGCAAGGCTGTTGAATGTAAATGGATTTTCAAGAAGAAAACAGACGCTGACGGTAATGTTATTGTACATAAAGCTCGACTTTTCGCAAAAGGTTTTCGACAAATTCAAGGAGT
The DNA here is from genome assembly GCA_950022295.1 of Bromus sterilis. Lineage (NCBI taxonomy): Eukaryota > Viridiplantae > Streptophyta > Magnoliopsida > Poales > Poaceae > Bromus > Bromus sterilis. The sequence continues at coordinate 107,918,824 of OX465596.1, read as the reverse complement.
TGACTACGATGAGACCTTCTCACTCGTAGCGATGGTTAAGTCTGTTAGGGTTCTGCTAGCAATTGCTGCTTATTTCGATTATGAAATTTGGAAGATGGATGTCAAAACTGCATTCCTCAATGGAAACATTGAAGAAGAGTTGTACATGGTACAACCCCAAGGTTTTGTCAATCCTAAGGATGCTGGTAAAGTGTGCAAGCTTCAGCATTCCATCTATGGACTAAAGCAAGCATCCCGGAGTTGGAATCTTCGATTTGATGAGGTTATCAAAGGTTTTGGATTTGTCCAAAATTATAAAGAAGCTTGTATTTACAAGAAAGTGAGTGGGAGCTCGGTTGCATTTCTGATTTTATATGTAGATGACATATTACTAATTTGGAATGACGTGGAGTTGCTTAACAATGTGAAATATTATTTGAATAATAGTTTTTCAATGAAATATCTTGGTGAAGCTGCATACATATTAGGCATTAAGATCTATAGAGATAGATCGAGACGCTTAATAGCACTTAGTCAAAGTACATACCTTGAGAAGATAGTGAAGAAATTCAATATGCAGGATGCAAAGAAAGGTTCTTTGCCCATGTTAGAAGGTAAGCCATTGAGTAAGACTCAGTGTCCAACTACGGCAACAGAAAGGGAAAGGATGAATAAAATCCCCTATGCCTCGGCCATTGGTTCTGTTATGTCTGCCATGTTGTGTGCGAGACCAGATGTGTCCCATGCTCTTAGTTTGACGAACAGCTACCAGAGTGATCCTGGAGAGGCTCACTGGACAGCAGTTAAAAATATCCTTAAGTACCTAAAGAGGACTAAGGACATGTTTCTTGTCTATGGTGGTGATGAAGAGCTCTTCGTAAAAGGTTACGTCGATGCTAGCTTCAATACTGATCCACATGAATCAAAATCTCAAACAGGGTATGTGTTTATTTTGAACGGAGCCGCGGTTAGCTGGAGGAGTTGCAAGAAGAGCGTCATTGCAAGATCTACATTAGAGGCGGAGTATATGGCCGCTTCTGAAGCAGCGACAGAGAGGATATGGCTGAAGGAATTTGTCACTGAAATCAGCGTTGTTCCGAGTGCACTGGATCCCATGGAGATCTTTTGTGACAACACTGGTGCCATTGCTCTAGCCAAGGGACCAAGATGTCAAAAGAGCTCCAAGCATATCAAACGCCGGTTTCATTAAATTCGCGAGCATGTCATTGAAGGAGATATTACCATTAGAAAAGTACATACAGATCAGAATATCGCGGATCCATGGACTCAAGTTCTTCCACAAACAAAACATGATCAACACCAGAATGCCATGGGTGTTAGATTTCGGCCAATTTAAACTAGATTATTTACTCTAGTGCAAGTGGGAGACTGTTGGAAATATGGCCTAGAGGCAATAATAAAATTGTTATTATCATATTTCCGTGTTCATGATATATGTTTATTTTCCATGCTATAATTGTATTAACCAGAAACATAATGCATGTGTGGTTGCATAAACAACACCGCGTCCCTAGTAAGCCTCTACTATACTAGCTCGTTAATTAATGATGGTTATGGTTTCCTAACCATGAACATGAGTTGTGTATTAATTAATGGGATCATGTCATTAGAAGAATGACGTGATGGACAGACCCAACTAAGCATAACAATATTGATCGTTTCATTAAGTTTATATTGTCATGCCTCTTATTGTCAAGTATCATGTTTCTTAGACCATGAGATTATGTTATTCCCGGGTACCGTAAGAATACTTTGGGGACATCAATCATCACATCGTGACAGGGTGATCATAAAAATGTCTTACGGGTATCTCCGAAAGTACTTGTCTAATTACATGAATCAAGAATAGGATTTGTCCCTCCGTGTGACGGTGAGATATACTCTGGGCCCACTCGGTAATGCACATTCGGTAACGCTTACAAGCACGTGACTAATGAGTTAGTCACAGATAATGTTGTATTACAGAACGAGTAAAGAGTACTTACCGGTAACGAGATTGAACTAGGTATAGCGATACCGACGATCAAATCACGGGTAAGTAAATGTCGGGACCCGGGGTTAGTGTATGCAAGTCCAGTTAAGGCATAGTCATATGGAGAGCCGAGAACCGTACCCACTTGTCTAACCAGACAAGGCCAAGCACAGAACGTTCTTGGAAAGCATCGTACGTGAGGGGCATCCCATCCAGGCCGGATGATCAACTGAGATGGGTCCTCGTCGTCCGCACACAAGTATAATGATATGGATGGTGAACTCCCATATTCAAAGACAAGTCGCCTCAACCATACTATCAACTATCTCATAACTCTTACATAGACTTACTCCAGCCCGATTACTTAGTCGGGGTCTAGGGCGGGATCGATCATACCACAAAGTGTGCACGAGACAGAGTCTCGAACAATTGCATCGCGATGCCCCAAGCTGCGCACATCTAAGGGCCACTTGGTGTATGGAAGACCGCCAGCCAGAACACAACTAAGGTCTCGAACACCCATACAAAGACATGCATGTTATAAACATACACGCAGCACACATGCCTTGTATGAACAGCAGGTACCATTGCAATTATCTACAAAGTGTACAATTTTATAGAGTGCACACAGAGATCACATACATGTGATCCAACATTACATTACAAGCGGAAGCAAATTATGTCTGAGTACAGACAAGTTTAACAAATGGATTAAGAAGCCTTATTTAAACACAAAGCCCTCCACGAGGGAACCAGTCGTCTGACTGGGACTAGACTAGTTGGTCTTTAGTCGTCCATCTCGATGAAGAAGCCACCTTCGGGGTCAGTGGCATCATCTAAAACATAGATTAAGCAAACGTGAGTAAAAAGTCGTACTCAGCAAGACTTACATAGGGGCTATACTACTCATGCATCTGTATAAAGGTAAAGGGAGGTGGGGTTCACTTGCAGAAATACCAGCTTTGACTTGGCTAATCCTGAACTACGAGTACCAGACTTTGAGGTAAGAAGCGTACACGAGTCCACTACTTTCTCCAATCAATACACCACTATGGTGCCTTCCTCGACTTCCCCACGAGAAAGCACGCCATAGCACTCACACTTATCTTGGTGTGTTGTAGAAGTATCCGGTTCAAGTTATCTAGTAATCAAGCTAAGCTTTCCAAGCAGTCCATAACCGCGGACGCGGCTATTCGAATAGTTTTGTTAACCTTGCAAGGGTGTACCGCTACACACACATGATCATCATTTACCCCCTTTGATCTCGACACCATTCAAGGGGTGCCAGCGAGGATGCTCACCACAACTGTTACCTCATAGCCGATCTAGTCCGAGGAAGCCGCCTACTTGGGTTGGTTACCACAATCGTGAACCCGGCCGGTTTACCGAAGTGGACCCAAGTGATGTGTGTGTGGTGCATAAGCCGGTCTCGGATGAGCCGTTCTCTAACTTAGCATCCAGGCCACAGACCTACCAGAACTCCGAACTATTGTGACATCTAGACATCGAAAGGGATGAGTTAGTAAGTTGAGAGGGGTCAGTGAGCCCAATGTGTGGTTGTACTCTTCATCTTGGATCACCACACAAGAACTCGTACTAGGGCGGTGTTCAACGAGACAACCCACTGTGTACTCCTACACAGCCTCTCATCGTTCACCTTGTATTAGGGTCGATTCACCAACACTTTTCTACCATCATCAACATGATCATTCCCATCCCGACTCACATCACAGTAACAACATGGTATCAACTAAGCATGCAATAAGCAGTAACATTGCAGGGGCCACATGATATCAAACAACTCCTACATTTGCTAGGATTGTGGTTTGCTTACTACTGTGACAAAAAGATAGGTCATGCAAAGGAATGGGTTCATCTATGCGGTAGAAACGAAGCATGGTGATCATCCTAAACAATGCATAAGCGAGACATGAGAGGGAAGTGGGATTTTATCGACATGATCAATGGGGGTTTGCTTGCCTTGCTGACGAGGTTCGGGTTCGGGGTCTTCAACGTAGGGGGTGACCTCGGGCTCCGGCTCCACGTCTATCAGCAACATGACAATCATAGGATCAACAAAATGTACAATGCACAATCACATGAATAATATTGAAAAGGTGATGTTCATGGTACTGATGTGTTGATCATTTCATTTAAATGGAGTATATTGCAAATTGAATTGCAAATTCAAACTCCACATTTGAATTCAACATTAACCAAGTTATATGTGATATAGTTTGATCATTTTGAAACAACTTCAAATGTGTATGATATGCCTCTGATGTGTGATTGAAATGTAGCATGTTGCCATGGTTCAAGTTGCAAAAAAAATTGATTTGAATTTGATTTAATTCCATTTAAATCAAATAGCAAATGCTACTGATCACATTTTAAATTCAACTCAAACAGAGTTGAAAGTTGCATATTTGGAAAGATAATTTTTCTCCTGATCGTTTTTCATATATTATTTGTCCAATTTGGAGTTAATATGAATTTTCTATGAATTTCCAAAGTTTGGGGTATTTTCTGGAATTTCTGGAATTCTTTTAATTCATTTTGATTTTCTGGAAATTCATAAAACGATTTATTGCGCAAGTGCTGACGTCAGGGGGGGGCTGACATGTGGGGCCACCCTGTCAGTGGCTGGGTTAATTAACCCGTGGGTTAAGTTAATCCAGTGGCTTAATTAAGCCACAGGGCCCACTAGTCAGTAGCCAAGTGCTTAGGGGCTAATCCACCGGCGGCTAAACGCCGGCGACTGGAGTCGCGGCGGCGCTGCACGGGATCACTATTCCGGCCACGGGAGGGGAAACGGAGGGCACCGGCTTGCTCCTGGAGGTCTTCCGCATCGTCTGGAAGTAACAGGGGGTCACGGGGAGGTCGGGAGCGACGACGGTGCACGGTTGGAGTTGATTCGGCGCTCGTTCGAACGCTAGCACGTGCAGGAGTCAAACGCGTGCACTGGGGGTTCACGACGAGCACTAGAGCGAGGAGGACGACGACCATGGCGGCGACGAGCTCCTGCGTCCATGGCGGATTCGTCCAGAGGAAGCAAACGAGGGGGAGAAGTGAGGGGTTCCGGCCGTGAGCTCACCCTGAATCTATCTGGAGTGGTGGCTTGCTCGGGGAGGCGCTGGAGCTGCCGGAATTTGAAGTCGATCCATGGCGGCCGGCGATGAAGACGACGAAGCTAGCGAGCTCGTGGAGGCGTCCTGCTCCGATTCCTGTCGCAGGTCGATGAAGACGACGACGAGGAGCACGGTGGACTTGCTGGCTTGAGCTCTAGGGCACGGTGGCAATGCGGGGGCTCGACGGCGCTCCGGCGTTCTTCTCGGGCGACGACGAAACGGGCGAGAGAGGAGGGGAGGGAGCTTGTGGAGGGGGGGAATGGACTGCGGAGGCTGCGGGGAGTCTCCAGGTGCGAGAAGAAGCCACCGGGAGGCCTGGAAGTTCCTCGACGGCGACGTGTCGTCCCCGGCTAGCTCTGTGGCATTCCACCGAGCAGCTTGGAGGCGCGGGAGGGGGAAGAAGACGCCCCTGCCCCTGTGGGCCGGCTGGGCTGGGGTGGGCCGTCTTCGCCTGGGTGCCAGGTAAGGGTTTTCTGCTTTCTTTTCTAGTTTCCTTTTTTGACATTTGTTCTGTTTAGCTAAAATAAATAGCTAAACATTTTATTAAATGCTGAAATTTTTTATGTGGCCTCATAATAATATCGACTAGCCACTCATAAAATTTCAACATTTTTAAAATTCAAATAATTTGAATCTTAAATCAAATAGGGGTATTTCTTTAATTCCAAGGCACTGTTTGATTAGTTGAAAAATCTATGAGCATGGGATGGGTCCCACATCACTTGATATGTGATCACACTCATTTATAAGACTTTTCAAAAATCTAACATGACTTTTTGGAGAAGATTTTTATCTGGCCTTTTGAATTAATTCATCTGGGGGGTGTTCCTTCTCCCATTTGGATTTTGAAGTTGATTTCCTCTGAAAATTTGACATGATGCAAGGTTACTTGATCCTAGCACATTACCTAACAGAGGGTTCTGACAACTCGCCCCCACTCAACAGAATCTCGTCCCGAGATTCAGAAGTCTGCGGGAGGAAGGAGGGGTACTCGGCACTGAGACGGTCTTCTCTTTCCCACGTAGCTTCTCTTTCAGAGTGGTGTGACCATTGCACTTTCAGAAACCTAATCTTCTGACGACGAGTGACACGCTCTGCGGAATCAAGAATATGAACGGGGTATTCTCGATAAGAAAGGTCATCTTGGAGATCAAGCGTTTCATGGTCGACTTCGCGGATGGGGTCCTTGATACAACGCCTGAGTTGTGACACATGGAATACATCATGTACTCGGGAGAGGTGCGGAGGTAGTTAAAGGTTGTAGGCAACTTCTCCACGTTTAGCAGTAATGCGGAAAGGTCCGATGTAACGTGGGGCCAACTTGCCTTTGATACCGAAACGTTGGGTTCCCTTCAGAGGAGTAACCCGAAGGTAAGCCTTCTCATCCAGATTGTAGCTCTCTTGCCTATGATGACGATCATAGTAGCTTTTCTGACGAGACTGGGCTGCTTTCAATTGATCACGAACAATGCGAACTTGCTCTTCTGCTTCCTTGATCATGTCCGGTCCAAAGAATTGTCTTTCACCGGTTTCTGACCAGTTTAGTGGTGTTCGACATCGTCGTCCATAAAGGAGTTCAAAAGGAGCCATGTTTAGACTAGATTGAAAACTATTGTTATAAGAAAATTCGGCAAATGGAAGAGACTTCTCCCAATTCTTTCCGAATGAGATAATGCAAGCTCTGAGCATGTCTTCAAGAATTTGGTTAAACCTTTCGACTTGACCGCTAGAATGAGGATGGAAAGCTGTACTAAAGGAGAGATGAGTTCCCATAGCATTCTGAAAGCTTCCCCAAAATCTAGAGGTAAAAAGGCTACCACGATCAGAATTGATTTCCAAAGGAACACCATGAAGGGGTACAATTCTAGAGATGTACAACTCTGCTAACTGGCTAGTAGTTATAGACTCGTGAACAGGAAGGAAATGAGCAACTTTGGAAAGCCTATCTATGACAACGAAGATGGCATTGTTTCCTTTCTGGGTTCTTGGAAAGCCGACTTTGTCCCATTTCCACTCGGGAATAGACAAAGGTTGAAGTGTACCAGCAGGTCTTTGATGTTCTGCCTTAATGCGACGACAAACATCACATCCGGCAACAAATTAAGCAATGTCTCTCTTCATCCTAGTCCACCAAAATCTCTGGCGTAGATCTCGGTACATTTTTGTGCTACCGGGATGAATGGAGAGGGTGTGTCATGGGCTTCCTTCAGGATGAGTTGCCTTAGTTTCTTATTCTTAGGTACTACCAAACGATTTTCAAAGAATACCGTTCCTTTACTATCTGTGGAGAAACATTTAGCAACTCCGCTAGCAATGTTCTCCTTAATCCGGCGAACACCTCATGCACGCCTTTGGGCAACTATAATTTGATCCTCAAGAGTTGGTTTCGCCACCAAGGTAGAAAGATAGCCATGAGGAACAATCTCAAGATTGAGCTTGCGAAAGTCCTCATGAAGAAGTGGTTGATACTGTTGTAACATGAGGTTGTTACAATACGACTTACGACTTAGTGCATCAGCCATGACATTGGCTTTGCCTGGGGTGTAAGAAATTACTACGTCGTAATCTTTTATCAACTCAATCCAGCGTCTTTGCCTGAGATTAAGATCTGGCTGGGTGAAAATATATTTGAGGCTGTGGTGGTCGGAATAAATCTCGCAACGGTTACCAAGGAGGTAATGTCGCCAAGTTGTTAGGGCATGAACTACGGCAGCGAGTTCAAGGTCATGGGTAGGATAGTTCTCTTCATGTGGCCGCAACTGGCGTGAAGCATAAGCCACCACATGTCGATCTTGCAGAAGTATGCATCCTAACCCTTGCCGTGATGCATCACAATAGATCTCGAAATCCTTTTTGGTGTCTGGAGGTGCAAGTACAGGTGCAGAAGTCAATCTTCCTTTTAGCTCTTGAAAGATTTCCTCGCACTTAGGAGTCCATAAGAATTTCTTATCTTTCTTGAGGAGTTCAGTTAGAGGCTTTGAAACTTTAGAAAAGTTCTCGACGAAGCGACGGCAATAGCTGGCTAGGCCAAGAAAACTTCTAACTTGCTTAACCGATTCAGGTGGAGTCCAGTCAAGGACGGCCTGAACTCTCTCGGGATTCACAGCAATGCCTTTTGCAGAAATCACGTGGCCTAAGTAGGTCACTTCTGGTAGGCAAAATTCACACTTGGAGAATTTAGCATACAGGCGATGCTCTCTAAGTTTCATCAATACCAGCCTTAGGTGTTCGGCATGTTCTTCTTCGTTCTTCGAGTATATAAGGATGTCATCGAGGTAAACCACGACGAACTGGTCCAAATACTCCATGAAGATCGAATTCATCATGCGTTAGAAAGTGGCGGGGGCATTGGTTAAACCAAAGGACATGACGGTGTACTCGTAAAGACCATAACGAGTATTAAAAGCCGTTTTGGGAATGTCCTCGTTTCGGATCTTGATTTGATGATAACCTAATCTCAAATCCATCTTGGAGAAGACATAGGATCCTGCAAGTTGATCATAAAGATCATTGATCCTGGGCTGTGGGTACTTGTTCTTTATCGTCGCTAAATTTAGCGGGCGATAATCTACGCACATCCTTTCTGTTCCATCTTTCTTCGTTACGAACAGAACGGGGCAACCCCATGGAGATGAGCTAGGGCGGATGAAGCCTTTCTCCAACAAAGCTTCCAGTTGGGTTTTAAGCTCAGCTAACTCACGTGGGGCCATTTTGTATGGGCGTCTAGAAATTGGTGCGGTTCCTGGGGCAAGATCTACAATGAACTCTACACATCTGTCAGGTGGCATTCCCGGCAGCTCTTCAGGAAAGACATCCGGGAAGTCACGAACCACCAGAATATCTTCAAGTTCGGGAAGGGGAAGTACATTCAAGGAATGCACTTGGTTTCTTGTTCTGGGTGAGGTATAGTTGACGGTTTGGCCTGAAGGGTGGGTGAGTTTCACGGATTTTCCTTTCCAATCCAGGTAGGCATTCTGTCTTGATAGCCAATCCATGCCAAGGATGACATCAATGTCTGAAGACTTGAGGGCTATGAGTGAAGCAAGGAATACTAAACCCTCAATTGCAATTTGATTACCATGGCTTACTCTATTAGTTTGCCATCTTGACCCTGGAGTTTGAATAATCATTGGGGTGGACAATTCAACAAAAGATAACTCATGGCGAAGTGCATAACTTTCCGACATGAATGAATGAGATGCTCCTGGGTCGAAAAGAACGGAAGTAGGAACATAATTGACTGGGAGCGTACCAAGAATGACGTCAGTGGTGTCGTCAGTCTCTTCGGCGGCGATTTGGTTCACACGTCCACGAGTGGCGGGAGGAGCGGGTTTGGCGGTGTAGACCTTCTGGGGTGGCTTGCCACGACCATTGTTGCTGTTGTTGCCTCCGGCACGGGGTGGAGCATTCTGGTGTTGGAGTTGGTTCTGGGGACACTCACGAGAGTAGTGGCCTGCCTGACCACACTTGTAACAGGCTCCGAAAACAGTGCGTGGAGCTGGGTTGTTTGGTGGAGCTGGGTGGAACCGGGTTGGTGGACGAGGTGCCACATAGGATGGCCTCGGTGGGTTGTTCTGGCGGAACATGCTGTTTGGGATCCAGATCTTGCGCTTCTGGGAGCCAGAACTGGATGAACCATCATCTCTGGGGTGTTTGCGAAAGTCGTTGGGGGTGTTCATGTCCTCGGCCTTGATGGCCTTGTTGACAAGGACCTGGAATGTGGCAAAGTCATGAAGGTTGAGCTCACGACGAAGTCCAGCGTTGAGGCCACGACGGAAGCTCTCTTGCTTCTTGGAGTCGGTGGAAACTTCTTCGGTAGCGTAACGAGCAAGTCGGTTGAAATCACGACTGAACTCGTCAACAGTCCTTCTGCCTTGAGTGAGGTTGCAGAACTCCTAACGCTTGCGGTCCATAAGACCCTTGGGAATGTGGTGCTCGCGGAAGGACGTGCAGAATTCTTCCCAAGATGCAGGTTGTCCAACGGGACGCATATTCAGAAAGTTCTCCCACCAAGAACTAGCTGCACCTTCGAGGTGATAGGTGGCATAGCTGACCTTGTCACCAGTTTCAACACGGCCTGCTTGGAGCTTCCTCTCGATGCTGCGAAGCCAGTCATCGGCGTCAAGGGGCTCGGTGGAGTAACTGAAAACCGGGGGATGAAGCTGGATGAAGTCGTTCAGGGACACCAGCTCATTGCGCTGTTGAGTGGTGTTGCGTGCGATGACTTCCAGCAGGTGGTGAGAGTCACGACGGTTCCTCTCGACTTCCATCAGAACTTGTGCCATCGTGGGTGGGGGTGGAAGGTTGCCTTCCTCCTGGTCGTTTCCACGACCTTGGTTCCGACCAACCTGGCCACGGGTTCCTTGAGATGTCCTGAAGGGAAAACCAAAGTCAAACAGAGTTGATTGGAAGAGTCTAAGCAAGGTATTGAAGTACTGGAAGGATTACAGAGCAAAGGAAGTAATCATCTTGAAAACATGGTGATAAAGCATACAAGCCATATATTCACAAGCTGTCATACAAACCATACATCGTTTTAGTACAAGCACTAAGCTAATACAAACGTGATGAAGATGATACATCCTTCAGAGGCAGTCTGACTTCCTATACATTATTTATCTAAGCCTCTGGAACTTAGACACCTTGCCTACAATATACTAAGATACTATTACATCATTACTAAGTAAGACCACATGCGGTATCACTCATCTCCATCTCCATAGTAGTCCTCATAAAAGTTACCCGCGTATCCCGGTAGCTGGAGGTGACCATCGGAAAACACGGAGGCTTGTGGACCCTGATATCCATTTGGGCAAGGATGGGGCCTAGGTCCAGTGTAGGGTGGAAGCAAAGGACCACGGGGTGGAAAAATGCCTCCAATCTCGGGCCAAGCAACTCGAGAAGGCATCTGAGTCCTCACTGGGTAGATCGCATCATGCTCAACTGATCCCACGCTCACAAATGGTGCCAAGAGGGTCAGTGCTCGATACAGATGAACACGGGTGGCGTGGAGCTCGAAACAGAGAGCGCGTGCATCACGATCTCTGTCACTAGCAAACCTAGCAGTCACCTGGAGTGCTGGATCCTCTGCAGAGTGATCTGAGTAGAGTCCGGTGTAATATCCCTCTTCTCCTGGAAGTGCAGCAGGGATATAGCGGAAAGAAGTCTCTCTCAGCAAAGTGTGCTCCTCTCTCAGCAGTGTCATACATGAGTATGCAGCATCCTGCACAGCCATGTTCTCGGTAACGCCAATGCCATGTCCAAAATGGATAGGCTGAGGGACTCCAACGTGGTGCGGATAGATCCGGACAATGCAGTGGAACTGCGTCTGGTTGAAGTCGTGAAACTTCTCCTCGATGGTGTACTCAGGGTACCACCGATAACCCACATAGGACATCATCTCGATCAACGTGGCGGGATGGCCACGCACACCGAGGCACCTGGTCAAACGAACAATCTGCCGAGGGGGAAGATCTGCCATCTGAAATAGAAAGGAGTTTGCAAATGCATCAGATTATGAGATAAACCTGGAATGACTCGGACAGCATAACGGCTGTAATTGCAAGAAAAAAACAATTTCTTACAACACGGAAACAGCATTTACATACGATGTAACAAAACAGGGAGCATAACCATTCTAAAAAATCGATCACAACTTTCCTACGGCTATGAGGAAGCAAACAACGAGATGTTCTAATCAGACAGAGGAGAGCCTAGTCCTATCTTCCCGTAGAATAAGATAAGGGTGACCCAGAACTCAGAACGAAGGGGGTAAGGAGAAAAAAGAAGCCTTACGTTGTTCCCTTATATACCCAGAGTAACTATATAACTATAGCAAGCTAGACTCAACTTCGGCCAAGGCTACTAGTCCTACAGTCAGTCCTGCTCTGATACCAAGTCTGTCGGGACCCGGGGTTAGTGTATGCAAGTCCAGTTAAGGCATAGTCATATGGAGAGCCGAGAACCGTACCCACTTGTCTAAGCAGACAAGGCCAAGCACAAAACGTTCTCGGAAAGCATCGTACGTGAGGGGCATCCCATCCAGGACGGATGATCAACTGAGATGGGTCCTCATCATCCGCACACAAGTCTAATGATATGGGTGGTGAACTCCCATATTCAAAGACAAGTCGCCTCAACCATACTATCGACTATCTCATAACTCTTACATAGACTTACTCCAGCCCGATCACTTAGTCTCGGTCTAGGGCGGGCTCGATCATACCACAAAGTGTGCACGAGACAGAGTCTCGAACAATCGCATCGCGATGCCCCAAGCTGCGCACATCTAAGGGCCACTTGGTGTATGAAAGACCGCCAGCCAGAACACAACTAAGGTCTCGAACACCCATACAAAGACATGCATGTTATAAACATACACGCAGCACACATGCCTTGTATGAACAGCAGGTACCATTGCAATTCTCTACAAAGTGTACAATTTTATTGATAACTCTTATAGAGTGCACACAGAGATCACATACATGTGATCCAACATTACATTACAAGTGGAAGCAAATTATGTCTGAGTACAGACAAGTTTAACAAATGGCTTAAGAAGCCTTATTTAAACACAAAGCCCTCCACGAGGGAACCAGTCGTCTGACTGGGACTAGACTAGTTGGTCTTCAGTCGTCCAACTCGATGAAGAAGCCACCTTCGGGGTCAGTGGCATCATCTAAAACATAGATTAAGAAAACGTGAGTACAAAGTCGTACTCAGCAAGACTTACATAGGAGCTATACTACTCATAAATCTGTATCAAGGTAAAGGGAGGTGGGGTTCACTTGCAGAAATACCAGCTTTGACTTGGCTAATCCTGAACTACGAGTACCAGACTTTGAGGTAAGAAGCGTACACGAGTCCACTACTTTCTCCAATCAATACACCACTATGGTGCCTTCCTCGACTTCCCCACGATAAAGCACGCCATAGCACTCACACTTATCTTGGTGTGTTTTAGAAGTATCCGGTTCAAGTTATCTAGTAATCAAGCTAAGCTTTCTAAGAAGTCCATAACCGCGGACGCGGCTATTCGAATAGTTTTGTTACCCTTGCAAGGGTGTACCGCTACACACACATGATCATCATTTACCGCCTTTGATCTCGACACCATTCAAGGGGTGCCAGCGAGGATGCTCACCACAACTGTTACCTCATAGCCGATCTAGTCCGAGAAAGCCGCCTACTTGGGTTGGTTACCACAATCGTGAACCCGGCCGGTTTACCGAAGTGGACCCAAGTGATGTGTGCGTGGTGCATAAGCCGGTCTCGGATGATCCGTTCTCTCACTTAGCATCCAGGCCACAGACCTACCAGAACTCCGAACTATTGCGACATCTGGACATCGAAAGGGATGAGTTAGTAAGTTGAGAGGGGTCAGTGAGCCCAATGTGTGGTTGTACTCTTCATCTTGGATCACCACACAAGAACCCGTACTAGGGCGGTGTTCAACGAGACAACCCACTGTGTACTCCTACACAGCCTCTCATCGTTCACCTTGTATTAGGGTCGATTCACCAACACTTTTCTACCATCATCAACATGATCATTCCCATCCCGACTCACATCACAGTAACAACATGGTATCAACTAAGCATGCAATAAGCAGTAACATTGCAGGGGCCACATGATATCAAACAACTCCTACATTTGCTAGGATTGTGGTTTGCTTACTACTGTGACAAAAAGATAGGTCATGCAAAGGAATGGGTTCATCTATGCGGTAGAAACGAAGCATGGTGATCATCCTAAACAATGCATAAGCGAGACATGAGAGGGAAGTGGGATTTTATCGACATGATCAATGGGGGTTTGCTTGCCTTGCTGACGAGGTTCGGGTTCGGGGTCATCAACGTAGGGGGTGACCTCGGGCTCCGGCTCCACGTCTATCAGCAACATGACAATCATAGGATCAACAGAATGTACAATGCACAATCACATGAATAATATTGAAAAGGTGATGTTCATGGTACTGATGTCTTGATCATTCCATTTAAATGGAGTATATTGCAAATTGAATTTCAAATTCAAACTCCACATTTGAATTCAACATTAACCAAGTTATATGTGATATAGTTTGATCATTTTGAAACAACTTCAAATGTGTATGATATGCCTCTGATGTGTGATTGAAATGTAGCATGTTGCCATGGTTCAAGTTGCAAAAAAAATTGATTTGAATTTGATTTAATTCCATTTAAATCAAATAGCAAATGCTACTGATCACATTTTAAATTCAACTCAAACAGAGTTGAAAGTTGCATATTTGGAAAGATAATTTTCTCCTGCATCCATGGAGGATCCAGCTAGAGGAAGCAAACGACGGGAGAAGTGAGGGGTTCCGGCCGTGAGCTCACCCTGAATCTATCTGGAGTGGTGGCTTGCTCGGGGAGGCGCTGGAGCTGCCGGAATTTGAAGTCGATCCACGGCGGCCGGCGATTAAGACGACGAAGCTAACGAGCTCGTGGAGGCGTCCTGCTTCGATTCCTTTCGCAGGTCGATGAAGACGACGACGAGGAGCACGGTGGACTTGCTGGCTTGAGCTCTAGGGCACGGTGGCAACGCGGGGGCTCGACGGCGCTCCGGCGTTCTTCTCGGGCGACGACGAAACGGGCGAGAGAGGAGGGGAGGGAGCTCGTCGAGGGGGGGAATGGACTGCGGAGGCTGCGGGGAGTCTCCAGGTGCGAGAAGAAGCCACGGGGAGGCCTGGAAGCTCCTCGACGGCGACGTGTCGACCCCGGCTAGCTCGGTGGCATTCCACCGAGCAGCTTGGAGGCGCGGGAGGGGGAAGAAGACGCCCCTGCCCTTGTGGGCCGGCAGGGCTGGGGTGGGCCGTCTTCGCCTCGGCGCCAGGTAAGGGTTTTCTGCTTTCTTTTCTATTTTCCTTTTCTGACATTTGTTCTGTTTAGCTAAAATAAATAGCTAAACATTTTATTAAATGTTGAAAAATTTTATGTGGCCTCATAATAATATCGACTAGCCACTCATAAAATTTCAACATTTTTAAAATTCAAATAATTTGAATCTTAAATCAAATAGGGGTATTTCTTTAATTCCAAGGCACTGTTTGATTATTTGAAAAATCTATGAGCATGGGATGGATCCCACATCACTTGATATGTGATCACACTCATTTATAAGACTTTTCAAAAATCTAACATGAATTTTTGGAGAAGATTTTTATCTGGCCTTTTGAATTAATTCATCTGGGGGTGTTCCTTCTTCCATTTGGATTTTGAAGTTGATTTCCTCTGAAAATTTGACATGATGCAAGGTTACTTGATCCTAGCACATTACCTAACAGAGGGTTCTGACAAGTAAAATATCGTGTGACAAAGGAAATTTTGTACGGATTATAGTAGTCCACGACATAGTGGTTCAATCGATAAAGATCTTCGTTGAATGTGTGGGGGTCATTACGGATATCCTGGTCCCTCTAATGGTTATTGATCAAAGAGATGTCTCGATCATGTCTGCACGTTCTCGAACCCGTAGGGTGTGGGCACCCCGGACTATATGTCTGAAGCGACCAGTTGTGTATACAGTCATGCTCCCATGATCAGTTCGCATGACACACAACTCAACATGGATATCATAGTCTCAATGTTCATACAATACCGAATGCAAGTCATACAACAATAAATTCTTACATGGCCTCATCGGGCTCAAATAGCAGCGGAAAAGAAAAGCATCAAAGGCAGGCGCGACACAATCCAGAGGGTAGATCAGAGCATAACACGTCCTAGTAGTCGCCGGTAGCATCGTCGTCATATACCTGCTCCTCCAAGCCTGGCCGATGGAATAACCAGGGACAAAGCCGTGAGTACATACAAAGTACTCGCAAACCACCTAAAGAAAGAAACAAAGTTTTGCATACTAAAATAATAGGATGGCTATATGGTGGGGTTTGTCATAGGGATTTTCTATCTACTCAAGATCATTATTAAGTTGGAAATTTTTTAACACTTGGCAGATTTTATTTCCCACATTGCATTTGGATAAGTCAAGTCCAACCTTTTTTCAACTATAACAACGCCATCATCGCGAACCATAAACTCGGTACCGTCTTTCTCATCTATTCCCCACAAAGTGTGGCCTCACTAGCTGTCCATGACCGTGGACTCCGGCTACTCGAATAGATTTACACTCTGCAGAGGTTGTACACTTTACCCACCACATTCGATACATCCGTCGTGTGTCCCCACGGATCGTCATACTTCAGTATGTGGGTCTCGGATAATCAACCTTAGTTTTCCCCTTGTCTGCCCTAGTACAGGTGAATCCACCCCTTGCGTACTGCATGGACTTTTCGTGTGTCAGGTCATGCTCCTCTTGGACCCAAGCCTGCACCGTAGTCGAAGAGCACCAAGGTTCCTTCCGACACTAAGCCTAGCGAATTTCACCCATCGACTTCGAGGGTTATCGGATACGTGGAATCACGCATCCATGTGTAGTTATAGGACCCCCGTACTAAGACAAACAAGCTTCCAACTAGCCCTGTCCCATACCAGAGTATAGTGGTTGTACTGCAATGCTAGATTTTGGCGACACAAATAGAGAGTCCCTCCAGACTTTGTCCATGTCCGTAGATGTTCCACAATCCCGGCTATACCACCTTCTTAGGTGAATGCCGTACCAAATAGGATGAAGTATAACTTTCCAAGTTGTTATGTAATGCTAAATACTAGAGATGAGTTATGGTCTCGACAGAATGCTGGGATCATCGGGGTTCTACTTAGTTTTTCCCAAATAGGTAGGCTATGGGGTGGTGTGGAGTTTCTCTAATATAACTAGTACAATCCCAAACCATATGAATATAATACTAGTAGGATACAATATAAATGATACAAAGACAGAAAAAGTGGGTAAAGCGGAGTTTGAGTTTTGACGGTGGCTTGCCTTCCTCGACGATGTACCCTGGATCGGCTTCTTCGGTGGCAAGGGAGGAGTCTTCACCTGCAACGTACGGTGTATCGTCTACACGTTGCGGAAGAAACAAATTCACCATTACAATCGGGCAAAACAAACAAGGCACACAACACTCAACTTCATGAGAAATCAACAAGTAATTTAAAGAACAATTTGTACTAGCATTGAGATACTACACCAACACTTCAAGTCGAATACCACAACAAGGCATTGGAATAAGGTTAATATGATTACCACAACAAGATTATTTTAAAGCAATTCTTAACTTAAGTTATGTTAAGTTATTCACTAACAACTTATGATCTTGTTTTATTTCCATAACCTAGTTCATAGCAATAACATACAGACCATATGCTAGTTCAATAATAAACTAACAACCAAGTAGTACGAACATAAGATACAAAGGAAATAAATAGCAATATTAATAAAATAATAATAATAAAAAGGGTCACAATTTATTTAAGCCAAATAATATTCTACACACACAGAAAATCAAGAATATTCATAGGAGTATATACAAATCAACATTTCATTTTTAGGGTTTACAGGGAATTGATTAAAACTATTCTTAGCTGCTAAAAAACACAATTAACTAGTTTAAACTAAAGCAATTAATTCGGTACTACATAAAAATTATTCTAAGCATACAGAAAAATAAAACACAATTTTCTAAGCCACAAAAAATTTATTTCATAATTTTCTGAGCTACGGTTATTTGTTTAGAAATATTTAAGTGCTGCAGTTTATGAAAAAGGGAAAAAATGACAGCCGGCCCATGGCTACTTGGCGCACCCGAGCACTGTTTCTAATTTTTTTTAAACGGGCCGAGCCCAGCACAGCAGTAAGTTCTTTCTTTTTTAGAAAACGAAGGGGTATGGAGGCCTCTAGGCCGTTAGATCTCGGCCTGATCGGACGGCTCTGGGGCTTCTTCCCCGTGAGACCGAGCCCGATCGGGCTCAGCAGCCATGGCGCACAGGGGGCGAGCTGGGGCTTCAGCGGCGGTGTTCTAGAAAGCGCCGGTCGACGGCAAGGGTCGGAGGAGGTAAAGGGGCCCCTGGGGGTTCCATTTTTGCACTAAAAGGAGGCATGCAACGCAAGGCACTGGCGGCGCCATGGCGGGCGGAAGGGAGCTCTGGTTGCTCACAGGGGGGGCTCCAGGCGATGGTTGACGATGACGAGCGGTGGTGGGCGTAAAGTACGGCGAGGGCGGCTCGTTTTTGGCGTCGGGGCGGTCTGTGGTGGTCGTGGTGGTCGTCGGCGCGGGGTAGATGAACGGGCAGATGGCGGCGGCTCCTCCGGTATCCCTCCTCGGCGGCGCCTCCTTCGCCGGCGGGGGCTCCGGCGTAGCTCGCGGGAGTGGAGAGGCGCGCCGGCCTCTCCCTCGTCTCCTTCTTCTTCCTCCTCCCTCCCTTCTTCCTCTTCTTCCTTCTCCCTCCTTTCTTTCCTTCCTCACGGCTTCTCTATGTCTCGGGCGAGTGGGGTGGAGCGGGGCTGCGGTGGTGTGGAGTGGCGAGGAGAGGCTGGGGGAGGGGGGTCCTTTTATGGATGCTGGAGGGGGGGTGAGCGGAGCGGGAAGAGCGAGCCGTGGCCTCTTCGTATACTGACTAGTGAGGGCGGTGGCGAGGGCTGGCGTCAGCCAGGCTACGTAACTGGGGGGGCTTCGGGCTGACGTTAGCAGAGAGAGGGGTGCGGGGGTTAGGGTAGTTCTCTTCTTTTAATAAAAGTTCCTTAATAAACAATTTCAAGAAATATAGAAAGTGCATCCCATGTGTTTGTTAAAATGCCTATACAATAAGTCTATTTAAATTCTGTAATTCCTGGGTATTGTGAGCGGATCATGGTCATGTATGAATTTTATTAGATCTCAAATATGTTCATAGGATTTTAAATGATTATTGTTTTAGTTCTCTTCATCGAGCGAAGAGTTATTGCCTTAGGGCTTTGTGGTGATCAAAATCACTATTAGTATAATTTATACCACGGAAAATATATAAGGTTTTATATCCCTTATATAAATGCATAACAAACAAAAGCAAACGAAATGCAAAACCATCTATAAGTGAAAATGTGAGAGAGTGCAAAAGTGTTACGTGATGTGACAGTCTTAAATATATGCATACTAGGGTATTAGTGTGACCGTGCTTATGATCATGCTAAGATGATCAACAAGATAGTATGGATAACCTATGCTATTCACACAAGTACATTGACCGCAAACGACAACCACTCGAGTTTAGCATGATCAACACTAAGCACACGCATTCAAACATGGATTCAACATCACAATACTACAATCATGCAAATTTTTTTGTTAGCCCTAAATTTTAGCATTCTAATAAAGGAACTACAAAAGTTGGGATGTGACAGACCTCCCCCCCTTAAAAGAATCTCGTCCCCGAGATTCACAAGCTAGTGAAGAGATGCGGGAACTCGCGCTTGAGGTAGTCCTCCCGTTCCCAGGTGGATTCCTCCTCTGTGTGGTTTGTCCACTGGACCTTGTGGAACTTGATCGCGCGCTTTCGGGTGACTTGTGTGGCTTCCAGGATACGAAGGGGTGTCTCGCGGTACGTGAGATCCTGGTTGATGTCCACCGTGCGATGATCGATGTTTTTGAAGACATCGGGCTTGTCCGGCACCTCCAGACATTTCCGGAGCTGCGAGACGTGGAAGACATCGAGCACATCGGATAGCTCTGCTGGCAGTCTCAACTGATAGGCAATTTGGCCTAGCCTGGCTATCACCTCAAACGGTCCGATGTATCGGGGTGCTAGCTTTCCCTTCACATGGAATCGCTGCATTCCCTTCAATGGGGTGACTCGGAGATACACAAAATCTCCAACTTCAAAAGTCACCTCTCGACGCTTGGGGTCGGCATAACTCTTCTGACGAGACTGAGCGGTCTTGAGACGCTCACGAATCAACTGGACCTGCTCTTCGGCCTCTTTCAGAACATCGGGTCCAAAAATCTTCCCTTCTCCGGTCTGAGACCAATTCAGGGGCGTGCGACACTTCCTCCCATACAGAGCTTCAAATGGTGCCATCTGCAAACTGGACTGGTAGCTGTTGTTGTAGGAGAATTCTGCATAGGGCAAGCAGTCCTCCCACTTGGAACCGTAGGCTAGAGCACATGCGCGGAGCATATCCTCTAGTATCTGGTTCACTCGCTCAGTCTGGCCTCCAGCCTGCGGGTGATATGTTGTGCTGAATGTGAGCTTGGTTCCTAGTGCCTCCTGGACTTGCTTCTAGAACCTCTAGGTAAAATGGGTACCTCGGTGAGACACAATCTCCTTTGGGACTCCGTGCAAGCATACGATCCTCGACATATACAATTCTTCCAGCTGGTCTCCTCGATAGGTGGTTCGCACTGGGATGAAGTGCGCTACCTTGGTGAGTCGATCGACGATAACCCAGATAGAGTCATGTCCTTTGCTCGACCTCGGTAGACCTGTGATGAAGTCCATACCTATTTGTTCCCACTTCCATTCAGGAACTCGGAGGGGTTGCAGCAATCCTGCAGGTCGTTGGTGCTCTGCTTTCACTCTCTGGCAGATGTCACACTTGGCGACATACAAGGCAATTTCATGCTTCATACCGTGCCATCAGAACAAGTCCTTCAGGTCTTAATACATCTTAGTCCCTCCAAGGTGGATGGAGTAAGGTGTATCGTGAGCTTCCTTCAGGATAGTGAACTTCAACTCCTCTATATCTGGCACACACAATCGGCCATCGAACCAAAGAACTCCTTCCTCATCTATCGTGAACTTTGGGGCCTTGACGAGGGGCATCTTCTTCTTGATTCCCTCGATACTATTGTGTCCCTTCTGTGCCTCCTTGATCTGATCAAATAGAGTCGGAGTCAGCTCGAGGTGAGCCAGAAAACTGGGTGTAACAAGTTCCAAACCCAGCTTCTCGAACTCCTCGTGCAGAGCTGGCTGCGTCTCTCTGATCATCGCATTAAGTGTGCAGGGCTTGCGGCTGAGGGCATCTGCTACCACATTGGCCTTTCCAGGATGGTAGTGGATTTCAAGATCGTAATCTTTGATCAGCTCGATCCATCTCCTCTGCCTCATGTTCAACTCCTTTTGCGAGAAAATGTACTTCATGTTCTTATGGTCTGTGTATATGTCGCAACGGTGACCCATCAGGTAATGCCTCCATCTTTTGAGAGCAAGCACAACAGCGGCTAGCTCCAAGTCATGTGTGGGGTAGTTCAACTCGTGCGACTTCAACTGGCGTGACAGGTACTCAATCACCTTGCCAACTTGCATAAGAACGCAACCCAAACCAATCTTCGATGCATCGCAGTACACATCAAAACTCTTGGTCAGGTCAGGCATCGTCAACACTGGGGCGGATACCAATCTCCTCTTCAACTCCTGTAAACTGGTTTCACACTTTTCCGTCCACACAAATTTCTGGTCCTTCTTCAGAAGCTGGATCATGGGTCGGGCGATGCTGGAGAAGCCTTCCACGAACTTGCGGTAGTATCCCGCTAGTCCGAGGAATCCTCTAACTTTAGTATGAGTGGTCGGAGCTCTCCAGTCTATGACGGACTGAATCTTGGCGGGGTCGACGGATATGCCTCCTTCTGACAATACATGTCCCAAAAATCCGACTTCCTTGAGCCAGAACTCGCACTTTCTGAACTTGGCGTACAATTGGTGCTCACGCAAAGTCTCAAGGACTAAACGCAAATGATCGGCATGCTCTTCTTCGGTCTTGGAGTATATCAGGATGTCGTCAATGAACACCACCACAAACTTGTCGAGATACTTCATGAAGATCTTGTTCATGAGATTCATGAAATAGGCCGGGGCATTGGTAAGTCCGAAAGACATGTCAGTGTACTCGAACAAACCATAGCGGCTCATGAAAGCTGTCTTGGGGATGTCCGACTCGCGAACCTTCAACTGGTGATATCCGGTCCTTAGATCGATCTTGGAGAAGACTCGGGCTCCGTTCAACTGGTCGAACAGATCCTCGATCTTGGGGAGCGGATACTTGTTCTTGATGGTCACTTCGTTCAGCTTACGTTACTCCACACACATGCGTATGGTGCTGTCTCTCTTGTCCACAAAGACAACTGGCGAACCCCAGGGTGAAGCACTGGGTCGAATCAGTCCCTTCTGGAGCATGTCATTCAGCTGTTTCTTCAGCTCAACCAGTTCTTCAGCATTCATCCGGTAGGGTCTCTGTGCAATAGGGGTTGTGCCAGGCACTAACTCGATGATAAACTCGATATCCCGATCAGGCGGCATACAGGGTAGCTCCTCCGGAAAGACATCCGGGAATTCACACACAACCTTCACCTCCTCAAGTGCTGGCACCGAGACACTCTGATGACAGAAGGCTCGGGCAGTCTCTTCCTTGTCGGTGTACTCTATCTGAACTCCATCGGCACTTGTGAGGTTGACTGTCCTCTCAGTGCAATCTATTCGGCCTCGATATCTGGACAACCAATTCATGCCAAGTACCACATCTATACCTTCTGCCCCTAACACGATCAGGTCAGCTGGGAACTCGACTCCATGAATTTCTATGGGAACTCCAGAACAAGCTAAACTGGCTCGGGTTTTGGATCCGGGTATTTGGACTATCATGGGCCTCCTCATTTCACTAGGTGACAACTTACTTCTATCCACAAATGTCTTCGTAACAAACGAGTGTGATGCACCAGAATCGAACAATACTTGAGCAGGTACGGAATTAACTGGAAACATACCCAAGATAACGTCTGCTGCCTCCAGGGCTTCCTCGGCTTGCACATGGTTCAGACGTCCCTTGGCGGCGTTGGGCATACCGCGCTGGGCATTGTTGCGGCCAGGGTTCCCTCTGGCTGGTGCTGGAGCATTGGGGCGTGGGGAAGCATTCGCCTTATTGGTGCGGGTAATGGCATAGTGACCCTTCTGGCCACACTTGAAGCATATCACGTCTGATGCAGGGTCGCGGGGAACTCCGTCTGCTAGGCGCGGAACTCCACAAGGGCGAGCAGGAGCATTGGGGCGTGGCACTGGGTAAGGGCTCCTCTGAGGCTGGGGTGCTGGCCTTGGTGGCTGTGTTGGACGCAGTCGGGGGTTGCTGGATCCACCCTGCTGCATCATGCGGCGCTTGCGGTTCTCAGAGGCGGTCTTGAGCTTGACCTCCATCATGATAGCAGCATCGGCAAGAGACTCAAGATCGGGGAACTGCATAGCCACCAGGACAACATGCAGCTCATCGTGCAATCCATCCAGGAAACGGTCCTTTCGCTTCTCCTCGGTGTCCACCTCCTCCGGGGCATACCTCGACAGCTGAGTGAAGCGGTCAAGATATCCAACCACAGTCATGCCTCCTTGCTTGAGGTGGCGGAACTCGTCCTTCATCCTCCTGATCAGTGCAGTCGGGATGTGTGCCTTCTTGAACTTCTCGGAGAACTCCGCCCAGGTGAGTCCTTGCCCCTCAGGAAGACGGGCACGCACTCCTTCCCACCAGCTCCTTGCGGTGCCGGTGAGATAGTGGGTGGCATACAGGACCTTCTCGTTGTTGCCAACAGCGGCGACAGCGAGATTGTTCTCCATGGTGCGGAGCCAATCCTCAGCATCCAAAGGCTCCTTTGTCTGCGAAAATACCGGAGGGTTGGTGTTCTGGAAGTCTCGGAGCCGAGACCTGGCCTCTTCATTCCCACCAGCTCGTCCGCCTCCTTGGTTGGCATTGGTGGCGGCCTGGACTAGCTGCTGGAGTGCAGCCATGTTCGCCTGGCGCTCATCACGAGCGGCCTGGCGCTCCTCCATCAGAAGTCGCAGAAGCTGCGCCATGTTCGGGTCGGGTGGTGGCGGTGGCGTGTCACCGGATCCACTTGGGTTGGCGCGGGAGCTTCTCGGCATCCTGAGGTTGTTGCGCAAGATAAGAGGGAATTTAGTCTCCAAGGGGGTAAGTCCCTAACAATCTATTTATCACACACAAACAAGACTTATAACATAGATAATAATCATGCAACTAGCAATCACCACATGGTAGAATAACGATAGCATAAGTCTCATACATAATTAAGTCTTACAGGTAACCAACCACACATGCAATGTCTAACGCGATCTCCAAAAGGGCATCCAACAACTAACGACGCCTAGAGCTCATCCTCATCGCGATCATCGATGAAGTCCTCATCATCAGTGTCCGGAACCTCCTCGTACTCCTCATCCATCCGGTCCTCATCATCACTGATATGTGCGTTCTCCCCCTTCTGGATGTCCTCGGCATCATCTAGAGCATCAATCTCATCCTCCAAATCGTCGCACTTGCGCTTCAGGCTCCTGGTCTTCTTCCTCAGCATCTTTTTACTCTCCTCCAGACTGGCGACCTTGTCCTGCAGCTCCTTGAAAATTCTTGTCCCTAGTCTCCAGCTCGATGGAGGCGACAGGAGCGGGACCCTCGGTCTGGAGGTTGTAGTCATGCTTGACCCGGACCTCATCCAGCTAAGCCTGAGTCAGAGCCAGGTGTGTCTCTAGAGCGAACAAGTGGTCCTTCAGAACCGGGTGAAGCACACCAGGAGTGGGATCTCCCTCACCATCGCACATCCCGTAGTGACGAAACCGCGTGGTACCTAGCTCGTACTGGTGAAACCTCACAAGGCGAGCAATTGCCTCCTGGAAAGCTCGGCCCAGACCCTCCTCCCAGGTACGAGCGTACACCGTGAAGCTGATAGGATCCGACAGTGGGGTCACCTCCGAACCTCGGAGCTCACACCGCACAATCAAGCGGGGCTCGGTGTCCTCCCCACTGGTGATCTGGAAAGCCCTGAACTCCGCAGCTGGGCGGTGAACGAGCGCAAGCAGATCCATCAGATCCTGAGCAAAGGGCGTCTTTCCAGCCTGAGTCAGCTGGACGTGGTGCACAGGAACTCCAGCCATCTACAAGTTATAAGAGTTTAAGTTAGATGACAAGTGTGCAAAATTTTAACATAGTAAAACATTTAATAGTTTACTATAGAGGTGGTAAGAGAGGTAAGCATTCTATACTATGCCTTTGACCATCTCTTTAGATTAGAAAATAGTTTTTGATTTCCCCCCATCCTATCTACCGACCAACCTAACTAGGCTGCTATGGTCTGAACAGAGGCTCTGATACCAAGTCTGTGGGCACCCCGGACTATATATCCGAAGCGACCAGTTGTGTATACAGTCATGCTCCCATGATCAGTTCGCATGACACACAACTCGACATGGATATCATAGTCTCAATGTTCATACAATACCGAATGCAAGTCATACAACAATAAAGTCTTACATGGCCTCATCAGGCTCAAATAGCAGCGGAAAAGAAGATCATCAAAGGTAGGGGCGACACAATCCACAGGGTAGATCAGAGCATAACACGTCCTAGTAGTCGCCAGTAGCATCGTCGTCATATACCTGCTCCTCCAAGCCTGGCCGACGGAATAACCAGGGACAAAGCCGTGAGTACATACAAAGTACTCGCAAACCACCTAAAGAAAGAAACAAAGTTTTGCATACTAAAATAATAGGATGGCTATATGGTGGGGTTTGTCATAGGGATTTTCTATCTACTCAAGATCATTATTAATTTGGAAAAATTTTAACACTTGGCAGATTTTATTTCCCACATTGCATTTGGATAAGTCAAGTCCAACCCTTTTTCAACTATAACAACACCATCATCGCGAACCATAAACTCGGTACCGGCTTTCTCATCTATTCCCCACAAAGTGTGGCCTCACTAGCTGTCCATGACCGTGGACTCCGGCTACTCGAATAGATTTACACTCTGCAGAGGTTGTACACTTTACCCACCACATTCGATACATCCGCTGTGTGTCCCCACGGATCGTCATACTTCAGTATGCGGGTCTCGGAAAATCGACCTTAGTTTTCCCCTTGTCTTCCCTAGTACAGGTGAATCCACCCCTTGCGTACTGCATGGAATTTCCGTGTGTCAGGTCATGCTCCTCTTGGACCCAAGCCTGCACCGTAGTCGAAGAGCACCAAGGTTCCTTCCGACACTAAGCCTAGCGAATTTCACCCATCGACTTCGAGGGCTATCGGATTCGTGGAATCACGCATCCATGTGTAGTTATAGGACCCCCGTACTAAGACAAACAAGCTTCCAACCAGCCCTTTCCCATACCAGAGTATAGTGGTTGTACTGTAATGGTAGATTTTGGCGGCACAAATAGAGAATCCCTCCAGACTTTGTCCATGTCCGACGATGTTCCACAATCCCGGCTATACCACCTTCTTAGGTGAATGCCGTACCAAATAGGATGAAGTATGACTTTCCAAGTTGCTATGTAATGCTAAATACTAGAGCTGAGTGATGGTCTCGACAGAATGCCGGGATCATCGGGGTTCTACTTAGTTTTTCCCAAATAGGTAGACTATGGGGTGGTGTGGAGTTTCTCTAATATAACTAGTACAATCCCAAACCATATGAATATAATACTAGTATGATACAATATAAATGATACAAAGAAAGCAAAAATGGGTAAAGCGGAGTTTGAGTTTTGACGGTGGCTTGCCTTCCTCGACGATGTACCCTGGATCGGCTTCTTCGGTGGAAAAGGAGGAGTCTTCACCTGCAACGTACAGCGTATCGTCTACACGTTGCGGAAGAAACAAATTCACCATTACAATCGGGCAAAACAAACAAGGCACACAACACTCAACTTCATGAGCAATCAACAAGTAATTTAAAGAAAAATTTGTACTAGCATTGAAATACTACACCAACACTTCAAGTCGAATACCACAACAAGGCATTGGAATAAGGTTAATAGGATTACCACAACAAGATTATTTTAAAGCAATTCTTAACTTAAGTTATGTCAAGTTATTCACTAACAACTTATGATCTTGTTTTATTTCCATAACCTAGTTCATAGCAATAACATACAGACCATATGCTAGTTCAATAATAAACTAACTACCAAGTAGTACTAACATAAGATACAAAGGAAATAACTAGCAATATTAATAAAATAATAATAATAAAAAGGGTCACAATTTATTTAAGCCAAATAATATTCTACACACACAGAAAAATCAAGTATATTCATAGGAGTATATACAAATCAACATTTCATTTTTAGGGTTTACAGGGAATTGATTAAAACTATTCTTAGCTGCAAAAAAACACAATTAACTAGTTTAAACTAAAGCAATTAATTTGGTACTGCATAAAAATTATTCTAAGCATACAGAAAAATAAAACACAATTTTTTAAGCCACACAAAATTTATTTCATAATTTTCTGAGCTACGGTTATTTGTTTAGAAATATTTAAGTGCTGCAGTTTATGAAAAAGGGAAAAAAATGACAGCCGACCCATGGCTACTTGGCGCACCCGGGCACTGTTTTTTTTTAAACGGGCCGAGCCCAGCGCAGCAGTAAGTTCTTTTTTTTTAGAAAACGAAGGGGTATGCAGGCCTCTAGGCCATTAGATCTCGGCCTGATTGGACGGCTCTGGGGCTTCTTCCCCGGGAGACAGAGCCCGATCGGGTTCAGCAGCCATGGCGCACAGGGGGCGAGCTGGGGCTTCGGCGGCGGTGTTCTAGACAGCGGTGGTCTACGGCAAGGGTCGGAGGAGGTAAAGGGGCCCCTGGGGGTTCCATTTTTGCACAAAAAGGAGGCATGCAACGCAAGGCACCGGCGGCACCATGGCGGGCGGAAGGGAGCTCGGGTTGCTCACCGGGGGGGCTCCAGGCGACGGTTGACGACAAAGAGCGGTGGCGGGCGTAAAGGACGGCGAGGGCGGCTCATTTTTGGCGTCGGGGCGGTCTGTGGTGGTCGTGGTCGTCGTCGGCGCGGGGTAGATGAACGGGCAGATGGCGGCGGCTCCTCCGGGATCCCTCCTCGGCGGTGGCTCCTTCGCTGGCGGGGGCTCCGGCGTGGGTCGCGGGAGTGGAGAGGCGCGCCGGCCTCTCCCTCCTCTCCTTCTTCTTCCTCCTCCCTCCCTTCTTCTTCTTCTTCCTCCTCCCTCCTTTCTTTCCTTCCTCTCGGCTTCTCTCTGTCTCGGGCGAGTGGGGTGGAGCGGGGCTGTGGTGGTGTGGAGTGGCGAGGAGAGGCTGGGGGAGGGGGGTACTTTTATGGATGCTAGAGGGGGGGGGGCGATCGGAGCGGGAAGAGCAAGCCGTGGCCTCTTCGTATACTGGCTAGTGAGGGTGGTGGCGAGGGCTAGCGTCAGCCATGCTACGTCACTGGGGGGCTTCGGGCTGACGTTAGCAGAGAGAGGGGTGCGGGGGTTAGGGTAGTTTTCTCTTTTTTTTAGTAAAAGTTCCTTAATAAACAATTTCAAGCAATATAGAAAGGGCATCCCATGTGTTTGTTAAAATGCCTATACAATAAGTCTATTTAAATTCTGTAATTCCTGGGTATTGTGAGCGGATGATGGTCATGTATGAATTTTATTAGATCTCAAATATGTTCATTGGATTTTAAATGATTATTGTCTTAGTTCTCTTCATCGAGCGAAAAGTTATTGCCTTAGGGCTTTGTGGTGATCAAAATCACTATTAGTATAATTATACCACAGAAAATATATAAGGTTTTATATCCCTTATATAAATGCATAACAAACAAAAGCAAACGAAATGCAAAACCATTTATAAGTGAAAATTTGAGAGAGTGCAAAAGTGTTACGTGATGTGACGGTCTTAAGTATATGCATACTAGGGTATTAGTGTGACCGTGCTTATGATCATGCTAAGATGATCAACAAGATAGTATGGATAACCTATGCTATTCACACAAGTACATTGACCACAAACGACAACCACTCGAGTTTAGCATGATCAACACTAAGCACACGCATTCAAACATGGATGCAACATCACAATACTACAATCTTGCAAAGTTTTTTGTTAGCCCTAAATTTTAGCATTCTAATAAAGGAACTACAAAAGTTGGGATGTGACATAGGGTCACACACTTAACGCTCGGTAACGCTAGAATAGCTCTTGGATAATTTTATTAATGGTGTTCGAATATTGTTCGGAGTCTCGGATGAGATCCTAGACATCACGAGGAGCTCCGGAAGAGTCCGGAGGTAAAGATTTATATAAGGCAAGTTGATTTCAGGGTTCCAGAAAAGTTCGGGATTTTTTCGGTAGTGTCAGAATGTTCTAGAAGGTTCCGGAGGGTCCCACTATGGGCCCCACCTATTTTGGACGACCAAGGGTGGTCCAATAGTCCATGTGACCAGACCTCCTTGGTTTATTATGCCAATAAATGGGAAGCCCTTCAATGGGAGGGTTACCACTCTTAAAAGAAAGGTGTTACCGTCTTTTTAATGAGAGAGGGGTTTTCACTTGCGAATTGAAGTGGCTGCAACCTCCTTGCCTATATAAGAGAGGGAAGAGGCTCCCCAACAACACCCAAGTCCTTCCACACCTCCTCCTCCCTCACGTGCATCGCTTGGAGAAGCCCTGCCCGTGGGAAACTCTTCACCATATCCACCACCACGCTGTTGTGCTGCTGGAATTGATCCCATCTATTACTCCCTCTTGCTTGCTGGATCAAGAAGAAGGAGACGTCATCGAGTTGTACGTGTGCAAGCCTCCGGAGGTACTGCTCGTTTGCAGTGCTGATCGAATCGAACTTCACCAATAACTTCACCATGCTGCGTTGAAATAAACGTTCAACGCGCGTGTTCTTCGAGGGTATGATGACCTACTCTCCCCGTTACTAGCATCTTCTAGATTGGATCTTGGATGTTGCTTCCGCATGTGAGAGAAAATTTTTGTTTTCTATCGCGCAAACTCCTACATTACCTTGATACATGTGCATGAGTAGTATCGCTCCTACATAAGTCTTGCTGAGTACGAATTTGCACTCACGTTTGGTTATTCTATGTTTTAGATGAACCCACTAACCTCGAAGGTGGATTCTTCCTGGAGCTCGACGACTGAAGCCAAGCTAGTGTAGTACCAGTCAGACGACTGGTCCCTCGTGGAATGCTTGTTTTTAAATAAGGCTTCTCTAAGCCATTTGTTAAACTTGTCTGTACTTAGACCTACTCTGCTTCCGCATGTTTGATGTAATGTTGGATCACAGACTTGTGATCTCTGTGTGCACTTTGTAAGAGTTATCAATAAAGTTGTAAACTTTGTAGAGAATTGCAATGATACCTGTTGTTCATACTAGACATGTGTGATGCGTGTATGATTATAACATGCATGTCTTAGTATGGGTTTTCGAGACCTTAGTTGTGATCTGGCTGGCGGTCTTTTATACACCAAGTGGCCCTTAGATGTGCGCAGCTTGGGTCATCGCGATGCGATTCCTCGTGACTCCGTCACGTGCACACTTTGTTGTATGATCGAGCCCGCACTAGACCCCGACTAAGTGATCGAGCTGGAGTAAGTCTATGTAAGTGTTATAATACAATCGAGAGTATGGTTGAGGCGACTTGTCTATGAATATGGGAGTTCACCACCCATATCATTTAGACTTGTGTGCGGATGATAAGGACCCATCTCAGTTGATCATCCGCCCTGGATTGGATTCCCCTCACGTTCGATGCTTTCCGAGAGCTTTCTGTGCTTGGCCTTGTCTGCTTAGACAAGTGAGTACGGCTCTCGGCTCTCCATATGATTGTGCTGTAATGGGACTTGCATACGCTAACCCCGGGTCCCGACAATTCTTTTAAAATATAGAGTGTTGCCCCTAAGTGAGGAAAAGATCCCATAGAGGACAAAATGAAAAGATCCCAAAGAGGACAAATGAGAGTTAAATAGAAAGAGCCATTCAGGCCACCAAAAAATACAAAAAATAGAAAAAAGAGAAAAAGAAATAAAAAGAGAGAAGGGGGCACACTACTATTCCTTTTGAGAGATCGACACTAGTACTTCATCCTCTATCCCTTGTACTCCATAGAGATCATCATCATGCATATAGCCATATGGGGACCTTCACACTATAGAACTTGGCTTGTATATTCCAATGATGAGCCTCCTCAAATGAGCTCTAGGTCTTCTTGAGAAAGCAAGTTAGATGCACCCCCACTAGTTCCCTTGGAGAGCCTTTAGCTCACATGTGCATCCGTTGTATGGAAATCCCTACTCCTCACATCATATCTATCATATGGCCTTCTCTCGCCTATGATTGTCCTCATTGATGTGAGCCTTTCACACCTTTTTGTCTTCCTCCTCCACCTTCTTTCTGTTTTGCCTTTTAGGTGTCAACTTTCTTGCTTACGCTCATCCATTGCATGAGTGCTCAAACTATCGAAAGGGAGTGGATCAATTTGACTTGTACCTGGCTAGTGGTCTGGGGACGAGTCAAGATAAGAATCAGAAGGAGACTAAGTGTGAAAATTTAGTAGTTAGTTGTTCTCAACAACCTTTTTTCTCTCTTTTTCCCAGTCCCCTGCTTGCACGCAAACACCATCTGCAGACATTCGAGTCACGGACAGCGAGAGATCTTGCACCTTTTGTTCTTTTGTTGCTTGTGTCAATGCTAATATAGACTCTTGCTTGTTAAGACTTGAATTGAATTGCATGCTTTGATTGCTTTATTTAAAAGTCCTTATATGGTTGTCTGGTATGTCACCACAGAAATTATGCTTGTTATCATTTACCTACTCGAGGACGAGCAGGAATTAAGCTTGGGGATGTTGATACATCCCAAACGTATCTATAATTTATGCTTGCTCCATGCATGTTTTGTTTGACTTTGACATGTTTTGCTTGAACTTTCATACACTTTTGAGAATATTTGGACTAATCTATTAACCCAGTGCACCCATCTGCCAGTTGCTGTTTTCTGCTGTTTTTGTACTTCAGGTTTTCCGGCCATTAAAAGTGCTCCAAAAAATCTGGAAAAATTAGAGAAAAAATCAGCGACACGGAAGCTTCCGGAAACACCAAAGGAGGGAAGGGGCGCCACCACAGGGACTCCAAAAGGGTCCCTGGCGCGGCCTCACCCTAGGCCGCGCCAGGGGGCCTCCTGGCTGCCCTGTGGCCCCTCTCGGTGCCCCCCTTCGCCTATATTTACCCCCCGTGACGGAAACCCCTAAGACGAATCTCTTTTCCGCGATCTCGCCTCTGTAGCCCGCCGCCGCCGTTTCTAGATCGGGGTTGCCTGGAGAAGCTGCTCCGGCACCCTGTCGGGAGAAGCTACCCCCTCCGGGAGACCATCCATGGCCATGGACGCCTCCCGTATGTCCCGTGAGTAGTTCCCCTTGGACCATGGGTCCGTGACTAGTAGCTATGTGATCTATCTCTCCCTTCTTTGTGCCTCCACTTTCGAGACCTCGTGAGCTTCCTCACATGATCGAGGCACCTTTGTAATTTTCTGTCGTTGCTATACTGAGTTTGTTGGGATCTGATGGATTATGAGACTATGTTCAGATTGTGATGAGTACTATATTTGGTTCTTCTCTTTTATATTTTGTTCTTGAGTAAATTCTTGCATGTTCTCCATTGCCGTATTTTACTTTGGCCAAGTGATTTGTTGCAACTCCAAGAGGGAGCGTTATGCTTGATTGTGGGTTCAGCCCCTTGATGTCTAGCTTGAGTGACAGAAACATGAGACTAGGGGATGTGCTGTTGCCACCAGGGATAAAACAACGGTGCTTGTATCCGCGGATGCAAGGATTGTTTAATTTACATAAAGTTCTTTTAATACAGTTGTCTGTTGCTTTGGATTTACACTTTGGGTGGGATTCACAACCTAATACCAGGGAGAAGTTCTGGATAGATATCTCAAGGTGGATGATTCGTAGTAGATGCAGATGGATTTTGGTCTACTTACCTTGGCGTACTTCCCATTGCTTTTGAGCCCTTCCTTTCTTTGCAGCATAGTTAGCATTGCGGTGCCTTCATAATCCTGTCAATTGCCCAACTTTGATTTTTTTACCTCGCTAGCACTTTTATCGTCTTTTGGGAGAGAGACATCACTAGTGAAAATCACGGGACCCCGGTCCATCTTCATATCACTGTTTACATCCTTAGTATACTTTTCAGTTGCTATCACTATCATTATCTTTTGCATTAATCCTTTTTAAACAACAAGGCCGGAGGAATTGACAACTCATCTGTACTCGTTGGGAGCAAAGTTATTTGTATCTGTGTGCAGGTCCAGGTGAAGTTAGCAACCCTCGGTTGTGAACGGCGCCATTGTTCACTTTACCACCTTCTTGTATTTCTGTGAGTCCTATGGGAGACAAACCCTATCCTCTATATAGGGGAAATTTGCTGCTACGCTATGTCTCACCTTCCACATGGGGTAACCAACGAGGAGTGAGAGATCCTCATTGTATCAAGCGCCAACAATGGATTGATAGAAGGCCGCATCTGGAGTCGGAGAACCATCAAGTGAAGATACCTTGGCCAGTGTATCAATGGGAGTAAGGCCGGTCTTTCAGTTAAGCATGCCGGCACGTTCGAGCACATCATCAGCATACTTCTGTTGATGGAGAAAGAACCCCTTAGCTCAGCGCTCCACCTCGAGATCGAGAAAGTAGTGGAGAGGGCCCAAGTAATTGATAGCAAACTCGACGTTGAGACGAGCGGTAAGCTGGCGAAGAAGCTCATCGGAGGAAGCCGTCAGGATTTTGTCAGCAACATAGAGCAGCAGGTAGGCAGTGGTATGCTCGTGATGGTAGACGAACAGGGAGGCGTCCGAACGAGTGACCCGAAATCCAAGATGCTTAAGGAAGGCGGCGATGCGTTGGTACCACGCAGGTGGTGCCTGCTTCAACCCATAGAGTGAGCGAGAGAGCAAACATACGTGGTCGGGTGCGCTGGCGACGCGAATCCTGTGGGTTGCTGACAGTAGACCTGCTCATTGAGATGTCCATGCAGAAAATCATTAGAGACATACATCTAATGTATCGGCCACGCACGAGATACGACTAGCTGCAGAACTATGCGGATCGACCCCGGTTTGAAAATCGGTGCGAAGGTGTCGGTGAAGTCAATGCCAGCTCACTGTCGAAATCCGTGAACCACCCAACGAGCCTTGTACCGCTCGAGAGAACCATCGGGCCTCGTCTTGTGAAATAATATCCACTTTCCGGTGATGAAGTTGGCATGACGAGGACGGGGAACGAGTTGCCATGTACGATTGCATAGTAACGCATTGAACTCCACCTTCACTGCGTCAGGCCAATGAGGGTCACGAAGGGAAATGCGAACAGACGACGGACCTGGCGATGGAGACGACGTCGATGCAGTGCAGAGGTACTCGCCGGGTGGATAGCGAGTGCTCGGTCGATGTACACCGGCCCGCGCGCTGATACGTCCCTAACGTATTTATAATTTATGCGTGTTCCATGCAGCTTTATGTGACTTTGCTACATGCTTTTCTACACTTTTCTATCGTTTTACACATATTTGGTCTAACCTACTAACTCAGTGCACCCAGTGCCAGTTCCTGTCTACTGATATCTTTAGTTGCAGTGATTCTTCGCCAATTTAAAATGCCAAAATATTCCAGAAAAATCAGAAAAAATCAGCGTAAAGGAAGCTTCCGAAATCACCAAAGAAGAGCCGGAGGGCCCCCATCCCCTCCCAGGCAGCGAGGTGGCGCGACCCCACCCCTGGCCGCGCCACAAAGGCGACTGGGAGGTGGGCCCCACCTCTGGTGCCCCCCTTCGGCCTATTTTTATCCCTCGTCGCAGAAACCCTCAAGGAGAGTCCCGCATCGCGAATTACCTCTCTGTTCCGCCGCCCAACGCTTCCAAGATCTGGAGCGCTAGAAGACCTCTTCCCGGCACCCTGCCAGAGAGAGGATTGACCTCCGGGGACCTCTCCACCACCATGGACGCGTCCCGGATGTGCTGTGAGTAGTCTACCTTGGACCATGGGTTCATGAACAGTAGCTATGTGATGTCTTCTCTACATCTTTGTTCTTCAATGTTAAGACCTTGTGAGCTGCCCTACATGATCAAGGCACCTATTTAATTTTCATGTTGTTGCTATGCCGTGTTTGCTGGGATCCGATGGATTATGAGATTATGTTCAGATCGTGATGAGTTATATATTTGGTTTACCTTTTGTATTTTGTTCTTGAGTAATTCTTGCATGTTCTCCATTGATTTTTATTGCTTTGGCCAACTAGTAGATAGTGACTCAAAGAGCGAGTATTATGCATGATTGTTGGTTCATGCCCCCCGATGTC
Source organism: Bromus sterilis (assembly GCA_950022295.1). NCBI lineage: Eukaryota > Viridiplantae > Streptophyta > Magnoliopsida > Poales > Poaceae > Bromus > Bromus sterilis. The sequence continues at coordinate 107,883,680 of OX465596.1, read as the reverse complement.
TAGCTTGAGTGACAGAAACATGAGACTAGGGGATGTGTTGTTGCAAGGACTGTTTACCTTACACATGGATTGTTAATGCAATTGTCTGTTTCTTTGAGTTTACACTTTAGGTGGGGCTCGCAACTTAATACCAGCGCGATGTTCTTGATAGATATCTCAAGGTGGATGATTAGTAGTAAATGCAGATGGATTTCGGTCTACTTGTCTTGGCGTACTGCCAATACTATTGAGCACTCTTACTTTCAAGTAGCATAATTAGTATTGCAGTGCTTTTATAATTCTCTCAATTGCGGAGCTGTAATTTGTTCACCCAGCTTAGTTGTTTATCGTCTTTTGGGTGAGAGACATCACTAGTGAACATCATGGGACCCCGGTCCATATTTCCACCATTGTTTACACCTCCACTATTTACTTCTTTATTTCCTTTAGTTGCAATTATCACTATCACTATTGTTTGGAATGTGCCCTAGAGTCAAATAAAATATGTTTATTATCATATTCCATTAGTTCATAATACGTTTCATACTGTGCTCTAACTGTATTAAGCGTAAACATTAATACACGTGTGGTATACAAACAACCAGGTCTCTAGTTAACTCTAGTATACTAGTCTATTGGGCAATTGATGATCAAGGTTTCCTGATCATGAGACAAATAAGTTTATTGACAATGGGGTCTTGTCATTGGGAGAATGATATGATTGACACACACCCACCAGAAGTGTTGCAATGTGATCGAGTCACATAAGTTCAACATTGCGATAACTATAACATAGTGACCAGATCCTTAGACCGTAATAATCATACATAATTACTGTATATTAGGATGCCTTGATTTGCTACCCACCGCCTGACTAATATATGCTGGCCATAAAGGTGTACTTCAGGTATTCCGAATAGATACGTTAATGAGTATGCAAATAGATCAAAGAGGGATTTGTCCATCTGAGTGACAGATAGGTACTCTGGGCCCACTTGATGATATTACATCATAAAGATTGCAATCATGTGACTAGGTCACGGGGTTGTAATATCACAGGAACGAGGATGAACTAGGTATGTTGGATACCAACGACCAAACCTCAGACAAACAAAGTTCTGTAGGACAAAGGGAACATGCACAATGTTAACGGATCCAACATCGATGAAGTTTCATTCGATAGAAGCGCATGGGCTATCAAGGATTGTAACCAGGTCCAATTGATTAGTCATTGGTCAGAGAGTGTCTGATCATGTCTGCTGTTTCCCGGACCCTAGGGTGTCACACTTAAGGGTATTCGACGCATTAAGGATAGATTCTGGATCATCGGAGAAATAAGAGAGAACACCAGAATTGTTCCGGGAAGTGCCAGAAGAAGTTCCAGATATTTTGAAAGGTTCAAAATATTATTTCATAATATTTAAATATTTTTATTATTTAATTAACAGAATTAAATATCAAAATATAATTAAAATTGGAAGAAAAGGCATATGGGCCTAAAGAGGCCCATTACGGGGGGAGGGAGCGTCCCCACTTGGCCCATGGCGCCAAGGGAGGGGCCCATTCCCCCCTAGGGACATTTCCCCCCTTCCCTTTGGTTTAGTACCACATGGGAAGTTGAGGGGGTGTGCCCCCTCCTTTACCTATATAAGGAGGGGTAGTGGTGATCTTTTCTTCATAACTTTGATTTTGAGACAAGTTTCTCTAATCTCTCTTTTCCTCCGTTCTCCTTTCTTGAGTGGACTCCCCTTGTTTTGAGTTTACACTTGGTTGGGGATTTCCAAACCACACGCATGCCATCGTGCTGCTGGAATCTGGATCCGAATCCATCTTCTTTCCGCTGCTCTTCTGGTTCGGAGCCCGGAGGGACGTCGGGTACATCGTATGTGTGTAATCTCGCGAGTTGCCACACTTGTGGTGCTCCTTCATCGTAATGGACACATCGTGACGTCTTCACCGATAACGTTTCCACGAGGACGCAATCCCGCCATCGGTCTACGAAGACCGGGTGGCTACCGGAGTCATCGTGGATTTGCGCACCATCTGGAAAGACCCGCATTATGGAGGCATCACGTGTCACACGGGTGTCAAACATTTTAACGTTCAAATGAGATGGGTGGAGCAAGCCTAGCATGTCCAAAAACATGGCCTTGCATACACGGCATATAATCACAAAGGTTATTGTGGATATCCTGGCATTTGCAGATATGGCCTCGGGACACAAGGATAGAAAGATCGAGCATGATTCACATGGATGATGTGATTGGCATGATGGCCTACCTCGAGAATATACTGATGGTTGTGTCACACGGGGGAGGTATAGTTCTCAAGGATTGTGTAATCACTTAGAATAAACTATGAGGGATGTTTGTCAGAGTGGGAGTTTTAGAATTAATTAAAATTGAACTCTACATATTATGAACTTAATCTTCATGTCTTAGCAAATATCATGGTAGATAATGTTATACCCAATGTTTATAACTCTAGCTCTTTTAGTGTGATGTATAACTTAAGGTAAATGTGTCTTACTTCATTGATTGTTACCAACATCATTAGAGACATACTCATTAGTAACGGCTTCCTAAACGTAATATGAGAACTGCTAGGAGATACACATGATAACTAGTTAATTAAGGAAGATGATGATAAGTATCGTAATCACCATCACTAATTAATGGTTGTCCCATACACCATACTTCATTCTATGGAATCTAAATTATGAATGCATGTTAACCAACACGTATGACGTGCTAGGTGAACTTGAAAGCACTAAGTCACAAATCAGAGTAATGGAATATGAGTATATGGATGGGCTTTCTTTCAACTATGGTGGAAGGAACAACCTGCTAAGAAAGCCACTTGGAAAATGTATAGGATACATGAACACCTAGTGTATAAGTTGGACTACTGAATGACTGGTTACTCTGTGATAACTAGGGAGTTGCGTCCGCTTCCTCAAAGCTACAAAGACCATGTCTAGACTATATCATGAAGGATAATCGTTCACCTGACATGAGGTCATGGTTAAAGTTGTGAAATTTAAAGGTAGAACCAATGCAGGAATAGTCATTCACGGAGAAGGTATATTTGATATACGAGTTATAAATGTCTTTCCCCACGAAACACTATTTGCAGTTGATTGAGTATTCGATGCTTGAACTTACTGCTTATAGAGTGACTTGGAAGGGATGAGGTGACAATGTGTGCTGACGGAAATCAAGATAGTTGATGGTCGACAACACTCTCCCTCTACATCTATCATTTGATTAATATATGAATAAAATTATGATCGTTTGAAAGTGAACTTTATTAGTGTGTCTTGCATCTCGTGAAGACAATTATTCATATTAGTGAGAAGCAAGTCAGTTGTTCTCCTTTTATGAATGATATATTTTATGGTCACATTACTGTTATGAATGAGTTATTCTTATATTGATGATAGTAGTTTGATCTTTTATAAGAAATATTGTAATGCCAAGAATTATACAAAGTTAATAATGACACTACCGTTTAAGTCATGATTGGTTTGATGAAGTTTTGAAATACTTGATTTCTTTACACATGAAAACCATGCCTTTTAGGTGAGATGACTAAAACCTCGCGTTCTGGCAAAACAGAGTGTGTACTGATTGTTGAATATCATACATAGTGATGTATCATATTCCAGCAAGTAGTGAATTGTAACAACCCGGTCCCGAAGAGAACCAAGTCTACTGTACTTTTGTGCTATCCTTGGATCAGTATGCTAGCACACACAGTACTCAATGAAATACCATAATCACATGTCAAAAAGTAACGTAAATACATGGTATTTATTACCTTATAGCCTTTGGGATTGAATACACCGCGGAAACAAACAATACATAAGTGGAGTCCCATCAACACCAACGGGAAAGTTGAGTGTAGACATCGTAACCCTACATCGCATCACTTACTCGTCATATAAAATCCTGCAACACCGAAGGTTACAACCCAAAATGGGTCAGTACTTTGAATGTACGGCAAGTTACTCCCAAAAAAATATATAACAGACCTATCTTCTACATGCGATTTTTGGCTGGTGGAAAAGCTCTAAGAGTTTCAGTTTGCATAAAGCTGATTTTGTCCTACTCAAAGATTATCATAACAGTACTGCAAAGCTCATAATATGATTGAATTGGTTTCTCCAAGTCAATCTATTCCCAAAGTTGATTAAACCCGATTGATTAATTAAATATGATGAGATCCATCAACATTCCCACTTCTAGATGCTCAAAGTTGTCCGTAACCGGGGACACGGCTAATCATGATCAGTTTGTACACTCTGCAGAGGTTTGTGCACTTTTCCCCACAAGACTCGACCACCTCCTTTTTAGTTCGTCACACTTCATGTTGTATGAGAACCGGAAGGTCGAGACATGGTCTTTTAGAAGAGTTTCCCTTACTCTGGCGGTGCCCATCCCACCTACCAACACTACGTTCGTAGAACCACCTAGCAAGAGTCACTACTACTAATTAACCAAGCCAGAGCCCATAATGGCTTGTGGCTGCACACGTAAGCTTCTAGAAATGACAATATGATAAAATCTCTTTAAGCCCGGGTGGCTTTCCGCAGTGATCCCTGGCCATCTCCAGGTCACTTAGGCATCTCCACTGGTTCCTCCAGGGTGCCTCCAACCGTTCCACCCAGGTGGTTCATTAAGATTATCTTGGTCCTGTTTACTACTTAGTCACTCATACCTCATAATGGATCACTTCCCAATCCACGTCTACTTAGCAAAGCAGTATAATTCTACACGGTGGTGACAATGATATAAGGTTCAGACCTACCTCAATGAAATACTGGGTGTAATAGCATAGCATACTACATAATCCTATCAATGCATAATATTTAAGTTGGACTACAATGCATAGGAAAAATATAGGTATAACTGGAGTATGACCACAAGAGTAACTTGCCTGGATCCTGACGATGAAATATTCTACTCGTAGTCATCTCTCCATCCCGTTACAATATATCTAACGGTAAAAGAGAAACACTTCAACACACAACTCAATCCAAAGTGAAGATCCAAATAAGATACAATTACAACATAAATATTTAGTTATTACTATTAATAAACTAATTACTATGGCATGGATAGGTTGAGATAGCATCAAGTTGGATTGGATGGAATTATGATGGCAATCATATATCCGAGGATTGTAAAATCAATTGGATATGTTGGAGGTTGATTATAAAATCAATTGGATGGAGAGTATGTCAAACTCAGTTGGTTTGTCCATATGCATATTTGAATAGGAAATCAATTCTTGGATTGGATTCAAAAAGATCCGATAGAAATCGTGATGATCTTGTTGAGAAGTTGAATTTTTGTAGCCAAATTTATATAAAAAGAGATATAACTAAATAGTGTATTTATATGATGGAAAGAACGTGACAATTGTTCAAACAGAAAGATTTGATTTTAAGGATCAAAATTGATGAAGAAAATATTCCAAATAAATTATAGAATAAGATGTATATCAAATATACTCAAATTATAGAAATAAATTTGAGTTAAATTTCAAATTATCAAAAGTGGAATATTACTGGAAAATAATAAACTACATTTTCCAAGGAATCCGGGGATATAAAATTGGTCGAAATCCGACTTACGGGCTAGAAGATATGAATTTTTGAAGTTTATATATTTTTGCTAAAATGAATTACGGGATTAATAAAAGGATGCCACGTGGCGAGTTCTGATAGGTCCGCACCTTTTCAAATTTTTACAAAAAAAATGATGAACAAAGGGGAGAAAATCTTACCAGAGATCTCGCCGGAATTTTGGAAAAAGGTCTCCGGCGTCAACGAACAGCCGAACGGGGTAGAGGATGATTTGGGCTACTCGATGGACAAGGTTATAGCTCCATGTTCGCCTTCGGATAGCCGAGAAGTTCCACCGGAGTAGAGAAGAATGCATGAAGAGCACAATGACACTGACGGCGTGCTCCGGCCTTGCAATCGAGAGGAAAAATATGTCACAACGGTACGAATCGGCAAGGGGAAGAAACTAGAGGAAGAAATATGGACTAGTACCTTTCATGGCGACAAAAATCTGCACCGGAAGTGTGGATGCATCTTTACTCCAACGAGAAATTGCGCACGAAGGATAGGGCTTTGAAGAGGGACTTTATGCGTGGGGATATGTGGTTCAAAGGGGTCCTAAGGGCGGTATTTATAGGGTCATGGGAGGTCCATAGAAGGAGAGTGGGTGAGGTTTTGGAATGGAGTTAATGGCATTAATGGAGAAATAATGGGCATTAAAAGCGAGATTTTGGAAATAGATTTAATGGCATTTATGGAGAAATAATGGGCATTAAAAGAGAGGTTTTGAAAATAGATTTAATGGCATTTATGGACACATAATGGGCATTAAAGCGAGGTTTTGGAATTGAATTTAATGGCATTCATGGAGAAAATTATGGACAATTAAAAGCATTAAAACGCGTGTTTGTTTCCATGAATGGATTCCTCATGAACTTTTCCACAATTTTTGTGTAGGTTCTGAAGTGAATCAGTCAAAAGAGTATATGCGACGAAAGGAGGAAGAGCTTCAGTTGCCATGGCCATTTGCTTCTGTGTTCACGTACACATGAACGAACAAGAGAAAGAAGACACCTCGCTCGGGCTATGGGCCTTAGTGGAAATTTGGCCCAAGATAAAGAAAAAGGAAAGAGAGATTGGGGAAAAATTAGATTGATGACCTCAGTCCAATTGACTTACGAATCCTATTTTTATTATTTGGGTTAAACACTCTCAAATAAAATTGTATAGGCCAAATAAAACATAGAGAGTCTAGGAAAACTATATTTCCCTCTCAGAATACATTTTAGAAATAGATTTTTATAAATAAAACTCATTAACGACATTATTAAAAAAAATTCAATACTGCTTTTGGAGAAGTCATATTATCTCCTCTCATTTTGTTTATTAAATTATTGGAAATATTTAAATATCTCTTAAACGTCAATATCCAATAAACTCCAAAATAAGAATTCGAGAATGAGTATGGGACCACAATAAATTTAAGAAAGTCATTTTATTCTCACTCGGAAATATTTAATTGTGGTTCGTACCAAATTTCAAAAGGACAAAAGAAAGAAAATCATTCTTTGAAATTTTGAATAAAGTTCACTACCAAAATTTTCATTATTGAATAAATGATTATCCAATTTTATTAAATGGTTTGTAAAGGTTTAAACAAAAACTCAAGGGAAAAGTTTTCATTTATCCCAAAATCAAAACAATTCAATCAATATTATATTATTTATTAACATTCCAAAATTTTGAAAAGTTTGGGATGTTACAAACTACCACCCTTAAAAGAAATATCGTCCTCGAGATTTGCAAAGGCTCGAAAGAAATGAGTTAGGCTCGAGGATTTTTGGGTTACTTCCCCATGGTCTTGGCATAACATTATGAGGCTTGCGGTTTATCCTTCACTTCTCATCTGAGGCTTGCCTCCCACCGGTACAATTCCATATGCTTCCGTTACTTAAATCATATCCTGGGCACGCAGCTTTAGACACCAGTTCTGAACCTCAACCAAGGTGTGGTTTGTATCATTTATCCACCAGGGTGTTAGGAAACTACCACCCTTAGAAGAAAGCTTATGGGGTCTTCGAAATCCTTCATTCCATGATGGTTCTTCATCAAGCTTCTATAGATAAGAATCTGCATCTCCCCAAGGAACAAGTCTTGCAAAAAAAATACATGGGTTCCAAAACTAATTATCGAGACGCTCATGGTGGTCAAAATAACTTCCAAATGATGCTTCTTGAAAATCTTCATGTTTCTTACTCACCGTACAACCTACGTTAGGCACGATGCCTATCTACAAAGGGTAATGTGTCTTACCATTATATGGTTTAGGCTTGTCGCATCGACACTCTACTACATTTTTTGTCTCTCTAATTTACCAATCGAACATACCAAAGTATATAATAAGAGTCTTCGGTATGGGGGCCAATCCATCCCGTACTCAAATCATTACTTCATATGTAGATAGATGAATCACGTATTCTAACACTAAGTCTTTCTCACTCCTCTTAAAGAGGTCTTCACCTGCAAAACTAATAAACATTTTTGGGTGGCAATGATCCTACATTGTTTGTGCTCAAAACTTGCATCAATAGAATAGGGAACTTCCTTCCTCAACAGTTGTGTTCTCCTTGCAAATGGGAGTTTCTTGTCCATTATATATTTTGAATCCACTCTTCTACTTTGACTGGGTCACTGGTCTCATCAAAATATTAATGTCCATCTATGGGTTTCAAGGTTGGTCAGAGATGAGATAGAATTTTAGACAGAAGAGGAGATGGATACCTACACAACAATTATCAAACAACTAGCATACATAATAGAGTCGTTTACTACGTTTTTGTCAGGAAGTCTTCATTCTCTTCGGTTCTTGAAAGTCTTCGATACAAGGAGTTTCGTCGATGTGATGGTCTTCTGATACATCATCCGTTGCTCACAACTCTCAAGGTTCAATTAATAATAAATCCTACGAAATACGTATCCCAAAAATACAAATTTAAATTTAACAGTTAAAATGACACCAATCATTAAATCAATAGCGAGAACTCCGAGAAAAATCCAAATATCACTCATAAAGTCAATCAAAAACAATTCCTACGGTACCTTCCTCCACATGAGCTCGCATGGTCGGGCACTCTAGTCGCACTCTTTCGTTCATTTCACAACTCTCATGGTGGGCCCTGATACTATTGGTATTGTGTAATATATTCCTTAACTTCTTCACAAGCATCTTAGTCTTGGATGTACCCGGGTCTTCTATGGGTCTTGAATAATCTTGGGATCTTTAGAGTCTTCAAATTCTTCGAGTCTTCCATACTTCCATACTTCTAATTCACGTTGAAAACATCTATTCTACGAAATGGTATTGAGTTGTCCAATGTCGTGTCCTTCCCGAAGAGACGTAACACAATCCTTCTCAGTGGTCAAAGTGGCATGGGTATAGTCTAACTTGTTAGGGATAAGAGGGAGTGTTTGGTAAAACTTAGAAATGATGAGTAGTAATGGATTTTTTTTAAATAATATTTTTAGAGAGTATACTTCCTAATGGCTTTCCAGTTTCTAGGGCCACGACCTACAGTCAACATGTGCACTGATACCATCTTGTAACAACCCGGTCCCGAAGGGAACCAAGTCTACTATACTTTTGTGCTATCCCTGGATCAGTATGCTAGCACACACAGTACTCGATGAAATACCATAATCACATGTCAAAAAGTAACGTAAATACATGGTATTTATTACCTTATAGCCTTTGGGATAGAATACACCGCGGAAACAAACAATACATAAGTGGAGTCCCATCAACACCAACGGCAAAGTTGAGTGTAGACATCGTAACCCTACATCGCATCACTTACTCGGCATATACAATCCTGCAACACCGAAGGTTACAGCCCAAAATTGGTCAGTACTTTTAATGTACGGCAAGTTACTCCCAAAAATATATATAACAGACCTATCTTCTACATGCAATTTTTGGCTGGTGGAAAAGCTCTAAGAGTTTCAGTTTGCATAAAGCTGATTTTGTCTTACTCAAAGACTATCATAACAGTACTACAAAAGCTCATAATATGATTGAATTGGTTTCTCCAAGTCAATCTATTCCCAAATTTGATTAAACCCGATTGATTAATTAAATATGATGAGATCCGTCAACATTCCCACTTCTAGATGCTCAAAGTTGTCCGTAACCGGGGACACGGCTAATCATGATCAGTTTGTACACTCTGCAGAGGTTTGTGCACTTTTCCCCACAAGACTCGACCACCTCCTTTTTAGTTCGTCACACTTCATGTTGTATGAGAACCGGAAGGTCGAGACATGGTCTTTTAGAAGAGTTTCCCTTACTCTGGCGGTGCCCATCCCACCTACCAACACTACGTTCGTAGCACCACCTAGCAAGAGTCACTACTACTAATTAACCAAGCCAGAGCCCATAATGGCTTGTGGCTGCACACGTAAGCTTCTAGAAATGACAATATGATAAAATCTCTTTAAGCCCGGGTGGCTTTCCGCAGTGATCCCTGGCCATCTCCAGGTCACTTAGGCATCTCCACTGGTTCCTCCAGGGTGCCTCCAACCGTTCCACCCAGGTGGTTCATTAAGATTATCTTGGTCCTGTTTACTACTTAGTCACTCATACCTCATAATGGATCACTTCCCAATCCACGTCTACTTAGCAAAGAAGTATAATTCTACACGGTGGTGACAATGATATAAGGTTCAGACCTACCTCAATGAAATACTGGGTTTAATAGCATAGCATACTACATAATCCTATCAATGCATAATATTTAAGTTGGACTCCAATGCATAGGAAAAATATAGGTATAACTGGAGTATGACCACAAGAGTAACTTGCCTGGATCCTGACGATGAAATATTCTACTCGTAGTCATCTCTCCATCTCGTTACAATATATCTAACGGTAAAAGAGAAACACTTCAACACACAACTCAATCCAAAGTGAAGATCCAAATAAGATACAATTACAACATAAATATTTAGTTATTACTATTAATAAACTAATTACTATGGCATGGATAGGTTGAGATAGGATCAAGTTGGATTGCATGGAAATATGATGGCAATCATATATCCGAGGATTGTAAAATCAATTGGATATGTTGGAGGTTGATTATAAAATCAATTGGATGGAGAGTATGTCAAACTCAGCTGGTTTGTCCATATGCATATTTCAATAGGAAATCAATTCTTGGATTGGATTCAAAAGGATCCGATAGAAATCGTGATGATCTTGTTGAGAAGATTGAATTTTTGTAGCGAAATTTATATAAAAAAGAGATATAACTAAATAGTGTATTTATATGATGGAAAGAATGTGACAACTGTCCAAACAGAAAGATTTGATTTTAAGGATCAAATTTGATGAAAAAAAATATTCCAAATAAATTATAGAATAAGATGTATATCAAATATACTCAAATAATAGAAATAAATTTGAGTTAAATTTCAAATTATCAAAAGTGGAATATTACTGGAAAATAATAAACTACATTTTCCAAGGAATCCGGGGATATAAAATTGGTCGAAATCCGACTTACGGGCTAGAAGATATGAATTTTTGAAGTTTATATATTTTTGCTAAAATGAATTACGGGATTAATAAAAGGATGCCACGTGGCGAGTTCTAATAGGTCCGCACCTTTTCAATTTTTTACAAAAAAAATGATGAACAAAGGGGAGAAAATCTTACCAGAGATCTCGCCAGAATTTTGGAAAAAGGTCTCCGGCGTCAACGAACAGCCGAACGGGGTAGAGGATGATTTGGGCTACTCGATGGACAAGGTTATACCTCCATGTTCGCCTTCGGATAGCCGAGAAGTTCCACCGGAGTAGAGAAGAACGCATGAAGAGCACAATGACACGGACGGCGTGCTCCGGCCTTGCAATCGAGAGGAAAAATATGTCACAACGGTGCGCATCGGAAAGGGGAAGAAACTAGAGGAAGAAACTAGAGGAAGAAATTTTTGTGTAGGTTCTGAAGTGAATCAGTCAAAAGAGTATATGGGAGGAAAGGAGGAAGAGCTTCAGTTGCCATGTCCATTTGCTTCTGTGTTCACGTACACATGAACGAACGAGAGGAAGAAGACAGCTCGCTCGGGCTATGGGCCTTAGTGGAAATTTGTCCTAAGATAAAGAAAAAGGAAAGAGAGATAGGGGAAAAATTAGATAGATGACCTCAGTCCAATTGACTTATGAATCCTATTTTTATTATTTGGGTTAAACACTCTCAAATAAAATTGTATAGGCCAAATAAAACATAGAGAGTCTAGGAAAACTATATTTCCCTCTCAGAATACATTTAGAAATAGATTTTTATAAAAAAAACTCATTAACGACATTATTAAAAAAATTCAATACTACTTTTGGAGAAGTCATATTATCTCCTCTCATTTTGTTTATTAAATTATTGGAAATATTTAAATATCTCTTAAACGTCAATATCCAATAAACTCCAAAATAAGAATTCGAGAATGAGTATGGGACCACAATAAATTTAAGAAAGTCATTTTATTCTCACTCGGAAATATTTAATTGTGGTTCGTACCAAATTTCAAAAGGACAAAAGAAAGAAAATAATTCTTTGAAATTTTGAATAAAGTTCACTACCAAAGTTTTCATTATTGAATAAATGATTATCCAATTTTATTAAATGGTTTTTAAAGGTTTAAAAAAAAACTCAAGGGAAAAGTTTTCATTTATCCCAAAATCAAAACAATTCAATCAATATTATATTATTTATTAACATTCCAAAATTTTGAAAATTTTGGGATGTTACATGAATTTCATTATTTCCTGAACTTCATATGTGGACTTAGATGAATATGTGTATTCACTAAAGAAACATGAGTCTGAAATAGTTTGACGTGATCAAAGGGATTTCAGAATGAAGACGGGTATGAAATTAACAAGAAAAACAAGTTTCTATGATTTGATAAAAGTGACAAATGTTTTGAGTTAGCCTTGGGCATACGGACTTGTGTGAAAGTTGTTCCACAAATTACAAAGCTTGGAACACTTCAATATTATTGATGCGCCTGAACATTGTAATCATACTCTATTGAATAGTGTATGGTCTATGTTATCTCTTACGGAGATAGGTTATTATTGTTTAGAGTTATTAATTTAATATGCAAACACTCTTTTCATTATGGGGAACCATCTAAGTTCGTGGAAACCAACACTATATAAGTTATGGTGTGTCGTGGTTTCTATGATGTGTGATTTATGTGATAAATTATCTTTGTAGTTTATCCTTAGACAACTATGGATGCATCTTCCACAACTAGAACCAAAAGAGAAAAACTTGTGTTGCTAAGTGTTTTTGTGTTTGTCAAGAAATGTTCTTGATAAATATATTAATGGAATAAAGTGAAAGTTCAACCAAGGTAACTGACCTTGCCTCCAGATGTCAGAGTAGCGCAATGGAATGTGTTCCAGAAGCAAATCTCTACGATTAGAGGAGAAACTAATGATAATGATCATGATGTTTCGGTTAAAGCTTTTATTGAACAAAGTAGGATTCAAGAATACATATTTTCCCCTGTGCAAAATAATATTCATGACTCACTTGTCAAGTTAATGGAACAAGACATACCTATGAACTACGAAGAAGCGATGGTGGACCTAAGTATGAGATATGACTATGAGTCATGAAATCCTATATTGAGTTACATTTAACATTACTTCAATCTTATCGAGTAACGAGGTTACTTGATATTCCCAATAACTTCATGGTTATAAGGAATAAATGTGAACATCAGAGGAAGACGTCAAGATTGATTTGTTATAGAGAATGTTTCTGACAAATTCGAAAGGTTGACTACAATGTGTAGCTATGCTTGAGCCAATGGGATATTCACTATGATTGATCCAAATTGTTATCAATACCGTGACTTCCTCAAATCCTTCGTTTGAAGAAGTGTTGTAACTGGTACACCAATAAGCTTTTGGAAAAACTGGATACTAGTGTATCGTAACCTGAATTCTCATTTTGATGGATGATCAAAGTGATTTTGGACTTAGCCAAAATATTGAGAAACTTGCATTTGCATGAAACTGAGTGGGAGCTGAATAGTTTCCTAAACTTAATATGTGGACGACATATTTTGAGTGGGAGCTATGGGAGTATTATATTCCGAACTTAATATGTGGATGACATATTTGAGTGGGAGTTGTGTGGATGTTATCCTGATCTTATATGTGACGAACATATTTGAGTGGGAGCTATGAGAGTGTCATCCTAATCTTATATGTAGCTGACATATTTGAGTAGGAGCATGACAACATTCTCATATATGGATAACATATTGTGAATGGTGTAGATGGTATTAATGATTATTTGAATCTTTCATGAATGAAGATGAATAAGTATTAAGCATTAAAATCTATCAAGATAGATTAATATATTTAATAACATTGAGTCGAAATACTTTCCTGGATAAGATTCTGAAGGAGTTCAGAATGGGACAAGTCAAGAATGTAATTCTTACTTGTATATCCAAGAGAAGTATCGAGTTAATCTTAGTACAAGAACAATGGTTAAATAAGGAAAGAAATGGATGTGCTAAATCCTCTATGCCTCTGTCATAGGTTCTTTCATATAAACCAGAGTTATGTACTCAACGCAATGTGACCCAAGTTCTTAGAAGAAGAACATGTTGTGATATGATTTATGAGTAAATCGTTGAACAAAGAGTTAAGTTTATCCTTCAGCGTCTGTAGAGAACTGAGGATTCATCTCTAATTTATAAAGGATAGTGAACTTGACAATAAATGTTATGCTGGTTCAAGTTGTGACACTAACCTAAAAAATTGAGATATCATACTAATAAATTCCTAAGTTGAAAGAAACGTGGTTAGACATCAAGTTGCATACAATGCACTAAGGATTAAATCTATATTGATGTGGCTGCTTTAAAAGAGGCAGGAGTTATATTTTGGCTGAAGAAGTTCGACTTGTGACTGAGTGAGTTTTAGTGTGCATGACTATGGGAAAGTCCACATGACCCACCGGATGTCATTGCTGAAACACAAAAAAAACAAAGCCTCACTCTACCGCCAAATATATATATATATATAACTCATCATTATAATGGATAATGAAGTAATGTAAAACTAGGTGACATTAATGATTTGCAAAAGACATACGGATCTGAATGGTACCCAGACCATTGATACAAACTTTTCCACAAGCAAGCATGATCAATAACCATATAGATGATATGGAGTTATGATCCACAGAAAATTGCAACTAGATTATTTGTACTCTAGTGCAAGTGGAAGAATGTTGGGAATGTGCCCTAGAGGTAAATAAAATATGTTTATTAGCATATTCCATTAGTTCATAATACGTTTTATATTATGCTATAACTGTATTAAGCCGAAACATTAATACAAGTGTGGTATACAAACAACCAGGTCCCTAGTTAACTCTAGTATACTAGTCCATTGGGAAATTGATGATCAAGGTTTCCTGATCATGAGACAAATAAGTCTATTTACAATGGGGTCATTTCATTGGGAGAATGGTATGATAGACACACACCCGCCAGAAGTGTTGCGATGTGATCGAGTCACATAAGTTCAACATTACGATAACTATAACGTAGTGACCAGTTCCTTAGACCGTAATGATCATACGTAATTTCTGTCTATTAGGATGCCTTGATTTTCTACCCTACGCCTGACTGAAATATGCTGGCCATAAATGTGTACTTCAGGTATTCCGAATAGATACGTTAATGAGTATGCAAATAGATCAAAGAGGGATTTGTCCATGCGAGTGACGGATAGGTACTCTCGGACCACTCGGCGATATTACATCATAAAGATTGCAATCATGTGACTAGGTCACGGGGTTGTAATATCACGGGAACGAGTAAACATGTTTGTCGGTAACGAGTATGAACTAGGTATATTGGATACCGACGATCAAACCTCAGAAAAACAAAGTACCGTAGGACAAAGGGAACATGCACAACGTTAACGGATCCAACAACGATGAAGTTTCATTCGATGGAAGCGCAGGCGCAATCAACGATTGTAACCAGGTACAATTGATTAGTCATTGGTCAGAGAGTCTCTGATCATGTCTGCTGTTTCCTGGACCGTAGGGTGTCACACTTAAGGGCATTCGACGCATTAAGGATAGATTCGGGATCACCCGAGAAATAAGAGAGAACACTAGTATTGTTCCGGGAAGTGCCGGAAGAACTTCGAGATATTTACAAAGGTTCAAAATATTATTTAATAATATTTGAATATGTTCTATTATTTAATTAACAGAATTAAATATTAAAATATAATTAAAATTGGAAGAAAAGGCATAGGGCCTAGAGAGGCCCATTAGGGGAGAAGGGAGCCTCCCCCCTTGGCCCATGGCGCCAAGGGAGGGCCCCACGCCCCCTAGGAGCATTTGCCCCCTTCCCTTTGCTTTAGTGCCACATGGGAAGTTGAGGGTGGGGTGCCCCCCTCTTTGGCCTATATAAGGAGGGGTAGGGGTGCTCTTTTCTTCATAACTTTGATTTTGAGACAAGTTTCTCTAACCTCCCTTTTCGTCCTTTCTCCTTCCTTGAGTGGACTCCCCTTGTTTGGAGTTTACACTTGGTTGGTGATACGTGTTTCAAACGTATCTATAATTTTTTCTCGTTCCATGCCCTTTTTGTTTCATTGCTACATCTTTTTTCCATGCTTTTTAATCATGTATTGGACTAACCTACTAATATAGAGCCCAGTGCCATTTTCTGTTTGTTTTGTCTTTGCAATGCAGAAAAAAGTCCAAAAATGAAGTTGCTCAGAAAATTCCCAAAAATTACCAATAAATATCTACATCGGAAGAGTCCTCTAGCATGAGGACGGAGCCAGGAGGTGGCCCCAGGCCCCCAGGCGCCCTCCCGGCGCGGCCAGGGCCCACCCGTGCAGCCTTGGCCCCCAGGGCCATCTTCATCAACTCTTCTTCACCCCATGATGGATCGTGAGTAGTTCCTCATTGGACTACGGGTTCTTGGCAGTAGCTTGTTGGTATCTTCCCCCCTTTGATCTTCAATACAAAGTTCTCATGAGTTGCCCTACATGATTGAGATCCAAATGATGTAATTGGTGTTGCGTTTGTTGGGATCCGATGAATTGTTACCTTGTTCAGTCCTAAGAGATTTATGAATTATTTTTGCTGCAATTTTGTTGTTCTTAATGCTTGTTACTAGTGCACGAGTAGCATGATTTCAGATCGGAGCACGTTATGGTTGCATTATTATAATTGTTTTTCTAGATCTTATCTACGGTTGTATGCACCTATTATAGTCCGGAACCGGCGATCCCAATGGTGACAGCTTGGGACACCAAAGGGGATGGGCTATAATTTGAGGATCACATGTGTTCATAGAGTGCTAATGCTTTGTTCCGGTGCTCTTTGACAGGAGCACCTTAATCTCCGTAAGTTCCCTTTGGCCCCGTTCGTAGCGGGACGGTAGGACAATAGATGTTGTGCAAGTTCTTATTGCAAGCACGTACAACTACATACGGAACACATGCCTACGTTTAGTTCTTAGACTAGGATTTCTCTAGTTTGTTTGGCTAGAGTTTGTTCAATTTTGTCAATTTCCCAACTGTAAGTCGTTCACCCAACACCTGTCTTTTTGCTTGGAGAGTTACCACTAGTGAAACCTTGAACCCCGGTCCATCTTTCATCGTTATTGCCTTTGATGTTACTATTGCTCTCCTCACTGCTGCTAATACTTTGTTACCACTTTGTGGTGTTGGTGATTGGGGAAGTCTCTAATACTACACACGTCAACACACCGTTGCTACAAAATATATTGTCTAGTGCTTTTTCAGGTGTGGTTGAATTGACAACTCAACTGCTAAGGCTTATAAGTATTCTTTGGCTCCCCTTGTGTCGAATCAATAAATTAGGGTTATACCTACCCGCGAAGACTATCTCGATCCCCTGCAGTTGAGGGTTATCAGTTGGGGATTTCCCCACCATACGTACGCCATTGTGCTACTGGAAACGTGATCCGAATCCATCTTCTTTCTGTTGATCTTCTGGTTCGGAGCCTGGAGGGACGTCGGGTACACCGTATGTGTGTAATCCCGCGAGGACTCCTTCATCGTCGTGGCCGCATCGCAAGGTCTTCACCGACAACGTTCCGGAAGGGACGCAATCCCGTCATCGGTCTACGAGGACCGGGTGTTTACCGGAGTCATCCTGGATCTGCGCGGCATCGGGGATTGCTGGTATGACTACATCACCACGTTCACGCAGAAACGTTTCCGGCTTAATGGACCACATACTGGTATGTGACCTATTTCCATCCGTTACTTGCATCGCCATAGCATAGGTCTTGGGCTTGGGTATCGTAGGTTATGAAAAAATATTGTTTTTTGCCCCGAACCCCAACAATTATCTCTTGTGCTTGATCCTTTTTAAACGACAAGGCCGGAGGGATTGACAACCCCTCTGTACTCGTTGGGAGCAAAGTTATTTGTTTCTGTGTGCAGGTCCAGGTAAGGCAAGTGATTATCATTCAAACGTCGCATCACTTGCCGCACCACCTACTTGTCGATCCTTCGAGTCCGCCTGGATTTGATAAACCTTATAGTCCTCGTGTAAGGGAAATTAGCCACTACCTACATCTCTACCTTCCACTTGGGGTAACCAAAGGGGAGCGCAACTTTGGTGCCATCAAGCTAATTTATGGCTTGGTTGCCGGGGACTCCACTCTTCAAGATAGGGGAGTTGCACACTATCTTTTATCTTTGCTTTTTAGACTTGTTAGTTTACCTTTTAGTTTTTATCTTAGTGTCTTCTATCAAAAATCACAAAAAAATGTTTATCTTGTTCTTGCTTGCTTCTACCATTATGGTTTCCACTGAAAACACTATGTTGTGTGACTTCACTAGTCACAACAACAATGACTTTATCTGCACTCCTATTGCTACACCTGCTACTTCAGCATCTTCTTATGAAATTAAACCTGCTTTGCTGAACCTTGTTATGAAAAAACAATTCTCTGGTGCTGGAGATGATTCCTCTTTACACTTGAATAATTTTGTTGAACTATGTGATATGCAAAAGTATAAAGAAGTAGAAGGTGATATTTTTAAGCAGAAGCTTTTTCCTTTCTCCTTTAGTGGAGGAGCTAAAATTTGATTTCAATCCTTGCCTAGGAATAGCATAGATTCTTGCGATAAGTGCAAGGATGATTTTATTGGGAAGTACTACCCACCTGCTAAGATTATCAATTGAGGAGTAATATTATGAATTTTAAGCAATTGGTAATCCTTGCCTAGCAATTGCGATAAGTGCAAGGATGAACTTTACCTCGCGGAATCAATTAGACTCGGCCGCGGGAGGAAACTTTATGTCAACTACACTTGGTGCTGCCACAAAACTATTAGATGAGATAATGACAAACTATTCCCAATGGCACACCGAAAGAGCTCCAACAGGTAGGAAGGTAAACTCTGTCGAGGAAATCTCCTCCCTAAATGAAAAAGTTGACTTGATCATGTCTTTACTTACTAAGGAAGCTCCTATTGATCCTCATGATGTTCCTTTGAACTCTTTGGTTGCTCAAGAGCAAGTTGATATTAATTTTATCTCTAGGAACAACTTTAATAATAATTCTTATAGGAGTAATATTTGTAGCAATCCTAGACCGTTCCCATCCAACAATTATGGGAACAACAACACTTATTCTAGCACCAAGATCTCCACTCTTAGAGATAGAGATTTTCCTAGTTATGATAAACTTTTAGAAATAGAGAAGGCTACGAAGAATTACATGCACACCCAATCCGAACAAAATAAAGCCTTCTCTAGACAACTAGACGAGCATTCTTCCATCTTGCAAAACATTGGGAAACAACTTGAGAGTCTGAACATTGAGATATCCAATCTTCAGACTAGGCTCACCACTACGGAAATCCAACTTTCCAATATGTCTCATACCCAGGCTAATTTGATAAATCAAATGCAGCCAAGCCTGCAGTAGTTTCGTCTATAAAGGAAGATGAAGATAGAATTAAGAGCCTTCCTACACACACTACTATATCCATCGTACATGTTGAGGATCTCAAAACTTTTAGCACCCAACATATCCCTAGTCCCATTGAACCTATTAATGGTAATGGTAATACCTCAACCATAGGACAAGAAGTTCCTATCAATCTAGAAGCTACCAAACCTATAGCTTAGATGACATCACCCCCACTTTAATTAATGGTAGTGATATTCATTTTTATAATTGTAATCTCTCGGAAGTTATCACCTATTTGCAAAGAAATGCTAAAGACCCCCACACTAGCACACTTAACATTGACTTTACCAAGCATATTACCAATGCTCTTATCAAAGCTAGGGAGGAGAAGCTCAAACTTGAGACTTCCATCCCAAGGAAGCTAGAAGATGGTTGGGATCCTATAGTCAAAATTAAATTAAATAACTTCTCTTGCTATGCTTTATGTGATGTTGGAGCTAGTGCCTCCGTTATGCCCAAAAGAATGTATGATATGCTTAATTTGAAACCTTTTGATACATGTTCTTTTGGTGTTCGTCTTGTTGATTCTTTCTTAAAGAAACATTCGGGAAGGATTGATGATGTGCCTATTATTGTCAATGATAATTATGTTCCCGTTGATTTTCTTGTCATGGACACTGAGTGTGATCCCTCATGTCCAATTATTTTGGGACATCATTTTGTTCGCACCGTTGGTGCTATCATTGACATGAAAGAGGGGACCATTATATTTCAGTTCCCCCTCAAAAAGGGAATGGAACACTTCCCTCGAAAGAAAATCAAGTTACCTTATGAGTCCGTTACACGGGCAAGCTATTCTTTTGATATTGATAAAACTTGATTTTCTTGTATCATGCCTAGCTAAAAGGCATAAAAGAAAGCGCTTGTTGGGAGTCAACCCAAGATTGTGTCACTTTAAGTTTTAGTGTTCTTGATGTTTGTTACTACTGTAGCAACATCATTGTATCTTTATTTTCAAGCATTGTGCCAAGTTTTAGCCTTCAATTTTCAAGAAAGTTCAAAAGTTGTGACATGTTGTCCAGAAACAGATTTTGTCCCCTTGACGGAAAAATTTGGCTAAAATCACCAGATCATATTTTTCATCTGAATTCTTTTGATAGAGTGCTCCATACAATTTTATTTCGTGCATCTGTTCTGAGTTCTTTGATTGGAGTTGCAGAAGTATCCCAAAAAAATTATTTGCTACCTGCTGGTCTGTTTTTCACAGATTCTGCCATGTTTTGTGTTTCCTTCATTTTGCAAACCTTGAGCTTGCTTTTTCTTTGCAAGTTTTTTTGGAGATCTTGAGAAAAAGTATCTCTTCAACAATATCTTTATTTCCAGTAGAGAAAATATATTTTATCATGGGTACTAACCTCTCTAATCAGCTTATGATGTGTTTCATATGAAGGAAGTTTTCAAGTATGCAAATGAAGATGATGAAAGAAGATTCGGGAGTGTCAAGTGCTCATTCTTGGAGATGCCCCCATGCATCCCCAATAAATATCCAAGGAGACTCAAGCATCTAAGATTGGGGATGCCCCCGTGCATCCCCTTCTCCATCAACGATAATCAGTTCGTCCTTCTCCATTCTATATTTTTATTGCTTCATATGTTATGTGCTAGACTTGGAGCGTCTCACTCTTTAATTTTTAGTTTGTTTTAGTTTCGCTTGTTGTTCATAACAAGTTGGATCCTAGCCTTCATTGTTTGGGATAGAAACACGCTCCACTCCACCGTAGAACACAACATAGGCTTGAATGCTTATCTTTCTTTTTGTGTGTGTTCTATATCTTTTCATAGCTGCTATCATGTTTAGCTCTTAGTTTTCATGCTTATCTTTTTAAGAGATTTTGTTTAGGATGTTCTAGAAACTCTCTTAGCCTTCATCTTTATCTTGTTTAGAGAGTTGGCTTGTTGCACTTAGTTGTATGTCTTGCATGAGTAGGTAATTAAGGTTGCCATTACAAGTGTAGTAATAACATTCAATAGTTTTGAGGTATTGATTAGAGTAATGTTTGGACATCAAGGTGCCAAGAGATTGAGCCTATTAGTGACAAGTGTCGTATTTTGGGCAATCCGTGCTTATCTTAAAGAACTACAAAAATTAGTTGAGAACTCTAGCTACTAGATGGATCGATAACCTCTAGAAGGGTTGGAATATATAGAGTACCCTCACGTACCATGGGTCGAGGATGCGCAAGGATAACCAAACCCCCATACATTCCTCCTCGGGGTCTTTGTCTCTTTCTGAACCTCCCGATTAGATAGAGAGTTACCGATAAAAAGTGCATGAGTTTTTGGACTAATGCGAGTATTCGATTGTTGGCCCTTCCACCTTCAAATATTTTGCTAGCCTCTTCGGTACCGTGCATTGCCCTTTCTCAACTTGAGAGTTGGCGCATACTTCGCCGGTGCATCCAAACCCTTCGCACGATATGCTCTGTCATCATAAACCTCCCTATATCTTCCTCAAAACAGCCACCATACCTACCTATCAAGGCATTTCCATAGCCTTTACGAGATACATTTCCATGCAGCATCCACCATCTCATGACTTGATCTACGTGTCATACATGCTTTTGCTTGATCAAGGAGCCGCATGCTAGTTGGGCCTTTCACTTATTATTGCTACATGACACGCTATTTGTCACAACCCCAATTTAGGCAAGTGCTAGGGTTTGAGTTCCCTTTGCATCATGTGAAAAATTCAAAAAAAATCAAAATTGGGGAAAAGAAAAGCCCTGAGAATTTAATTCAAAAGGCCAGATAAAAATATTCTCGAAAAATTCATGTTAGATTTTTTAAAAGTCTTATAAATGAGTGTGATCACATGTCAAGTGATGTGGGACCCACCCCATGCTCATGGATTTTTTCAAATAATCAAACAGTGCCTTGGAATTAATTAAAAACCCCTATTTGAGTTAAGATTCAAATTATTTTAATTTTAAAAATGTCCAAACTTTATAAGTGGCTAGCTATATATATTGTGAAGCCACATAAAAATTTGTGGCAGTTAAAAAAATGCCTAGCTATTTATTTTAGCATGGCCAACATATTACAGAAAAGAAAACAGAAGAGAAATAAGAAAAGGGAAAACTTACCTGAAAGCAGCCCAACTAACCCCCCCCCCCCCGCAGCCCAGCAGCCGGCCCAGCCCGCCAAGTCCCTTGTCGTCTAGCCCAAGCAGCTCGCTGTCGAGCATGCCGGGGGCAGCGACTGCCACCGCGATGCCGACGACGTTCCACGCCTCCCCGAGCCTCCAAGACGTGCCACGGAGACGCCCAGGACACGCTGCATCCACTCCCCCCCTCTCCTGTTCGTCTCCCCCTCGCCCTGCGTGAGTTCGTCGACGCCCAAGGAGATCAGCAGCGCGGCCGCCATGGAAACTCGTGGCCGAAGCCCAAGCTAGGCCTCAAGAGCATGTCCTTCGTCTTCACCGTCGTCGTCTATGCCGAGGAGCAGAAGGAATCGAATAGGGGTGCTCTAGGATCGCCACCCCCTTCTTCGTCTTCACCTCTGGCCGCCGCACGTCGCCGTTCAATTCCGGCCGCCGTAAAGCCTCCCCGAGCGCGCCACTGACTCCGTTGAGTTCACGGTGAGCTTACGGTTCTCCCGAACTACTCCATCGTCCCCCTCCTCAACTCTAGCTGGATCCGCCATGAACGCAGGAGCACCTCGCCGCCGGGATGCTCGTCGTCGTGCAGCCTTGAACCCTAGAACCCCGAGGCCATGTCTAAGTTGCTCCCTGTGCTCCTCTGCTTCGATTGCAACCACGAACGTTTCAAATGGCGCTTCACAGCTAGTTCCACCTCGGGCCAGTAGCTCCGCCGCCGCTAGGGCTCGTCGCCGATGACGATGCCGTGCCCCCCTGGCCTTGTTCTTGGTCCAGTTCAAAGTGCGACGCTCAGGGCTCCAAAATGGTGGTCTTGGCGCATCAAGAGGACCACGGGAACGCCGTCACCGAGGACACCGCCGTCTCGGGTGGTCGCCGGAGACACGTCATCGGCGAACTGACGTGTCCGGCGAGGTTAACCACCTTGGCCCCACCTGCAGTGTCACTGACCAGTGGGCCCCTGGCCCCCTAATCACACTGTTAGTTTAAAACTAACCGGGTTTTAACCCAGAGTGGATGACAGGTAGGGCCCAGGCGTCAGGTTGACGGGTCAGCGCCCCCATGATGTCATCCTGATGTCATGCCTGCGCAATAAGTGAATTTCCAGTTAAATAAAAAATTAGAGAAATTCTAGAAAATGCAATAAACTTTGGAAATTCATAATTAATTCATCCTAACTCAAAATATAGCAAATAATATGTCTAAAATTATCAGAAAAATACAAGGATTATGAATATGCAACTTCTTTCTATGTTTGACCATTTTAAAATGGGTGAACAGTAACAAACATGGATATGGATCCTTTTTGAATTCAAAATTGGAGTGATTTTGCAAATGATTTTGCAACACCCTTATTTCCAATGGATTCATCCACACATTAGAGAAATTACTTCAACTATACCACCTCACTGCATGATCAACATTTTCAAATGAACTTTCATGCATTCAAATGCATTTGAAATTCATTGATAAATCAAATGGAGTTTGAATTTGCATTTCAAATGCAATATACTCCTTTTAAATGGAATGCTCAACACATCAGTACCTTGAACATCACCATTACAATCTTATTCATGTGATTGTGCATTGTACATTATGTTGATCCTATGATTGTCGTGTTGCTGATAGAAGTGGAGCCGGAACCCGAGGCCACCCCCTTCGTTGACGACCCCGTGACTGAACCTCGTCAGCAAGGCAAGCAAACCCCCATTTATCATGTCGATATAATCCCAATTCCCTCTCATGTCTCGCTTATGCATTGTATAGGATGATTTCCATGCTATGTTTCTACCGCATAGATAAACCCATTCCTTTGCATGACCTATCATTTTGTCACAGTAGTAAGCAAACCACAATCCTAGAAAATGTAGGAGTTGATTGATATCATGTGACCCCTGCAATTGTTACTGCTTATTGCATGCTTAGAGGGATACCATGATGATACTGTTATGTGAGTCGGGATGGTAGTGATCATGTTGATGATGGTAGAAAAGTGTTGGTGAATCTACCCTAATACAAGGTGAACGATGAGAGGCTGTGTAGGAGTACACGGTGGGTTGTCTCGTTGAACACCGCCCTAAGTCCGAGTTCTTGTGTGGTGATCCAAGATGAAGAGTACAACCACACATTGGGCTCACTGACCCCTCTCAGCTTACTAACTCATCCCCTTCGATGTCCAGATGTCGCAGTAGTTCGGATTTCTGTAGGTATTGTGGCCTGGTAGCCAAGTGAGAGAATGGCTCATCACGCACACATCGTCTGGGTCCACTTCGGTAAACCGGCCGGGTTCACGATAGTGGAAGACAACCCAGATAGGCGGCTTTCATGGACTAGATCGTCTATGAGGTAACAGTTGTGGTGGCATCCTCGCTGTCATCTCTTGAACGGTGACACGCAAAAGGCGGTAACTGATGACACGTGTGTGTAGCGGTACACCCCTGCAGGGTTAACAAAACTATTCGAATAGCCGCGCCCGCGGTTAAGGACTGCTTGGAAAGCTTAGCTTGATTATTAGACAATTGAACTGGATACTTCTAAAATACACCAAGATAAGTGTCACTGCTATGGCGTGCTTTCTCGTGGGGAAGTCGAGGAAGGCACCATAGTGGTGTAATTGGTTGAAGAGATGTAGTGGACTCGTGTACGCTTCTTACCTCAAGTCTGGTACTCGTAGTTCAGGAGTAGCCAAGTCAAAGATGGCACTTCCGCAAGTGAAACCCCACCTCCCTTTACCTTGATACATGTGCATGAGTAGTATAGTTCCTATGTAAGTCTTGCTGAGTACGATTTTGTACTCACGTTTGCTTAATCTATGTTTTACATGAACCCACAGACCCCGATGGTGAATTCTACCCAAAGCTCGAAGAATGAAGACTCAGACCAAGACCAAGCTAGTGTAGTCCCAGTCAGACGACTGGTTCCCTCGTGGAGGGCTTGTTTTTAGATAAGGCTTCTCTAAGCCATTTGTTAAACTTGTCTGTACTCAGACCTACTTTGCTTCCGCTTGTTTGATGTAATGTTGGATCACAGACTTGTGATCTCTGTGTGCACTCTGTAAGAGTTATTAATAAAGATGTATACTTTGTAGAGAATTGCAATGATACATGATGTTCATACAAGGCATGTGTGCTGCGTGTATGTTTATAACATGCATGTCTTAGTATGGGTTTTCGAGACCTTAGTTGTGATCTGGCTGGCGGTCTTTTATACACCAAGTGGCCCTTAGAGGTGCGCAGCTTGGGGCATCGCGATGCGATTGCTCGAGACTCCGTCTCGTGCACACTTTGATGTATGATCGAGCCCGCCCTAGACCCGGACTAAGTGATCGGGCTGGAGTAAGTCTATGTAAGGGTTACCAAGGGGGCGACTGATGACGGCCTTTTTCGTCAGAAATCAAAAAGATACAATCGAGAGTATGGTTGAGGCGACTTGTCTATGAGTATGGGAGTTCACCACCCATATCAATTAGACTTGTGTGCGGACGATGAGGACCCATCTCAGTGGATAATCCGGCCTGAATGGGATGCCCCTCACGTTCGATGCTTTCCGAGAACGTTCTGTGCTTGGCCTTGTCTGCTTAGACAAGTGGGTACGGTTCTCGGCTCTCCATATGATTGTGTTGTAGCGAGGCTTGCATACGCTAACCCCGGGTCCCGACACTATTATCATTGCATATCCTGCTACACTGTTAGAGGCATACATTTGCATACGTCATGATAGTTTTCATTCTTCTTTATGTTTGAGTACTTCTTGTAAAGTGTGAAGATCTTCTATATTCTTTTAAAATATATAGTGTTGCCCTAAAGTGAGGAAAATATCCCAAAGAGGAAAAATTAAAAGATCCCAAAGAGGAAAAATGAGAGATAAATAGAAAGAGTCAAAGAGGACACAAAAATAAAAAAAATAAAAAAAGGAGAAAAAAAATAAAAAGAGAGAAGGGGGCAACACTACTATTCCTTTTGAAAGATCCACACTCCTAATCTATAACTATACTTGTACTCCATAGAGATTATCATTCATGCATAACTATGTGGGGATCCTTACACTATAGACCTTGGCTTGCATATTCCAAGGACGAGCCTCCTCAAATGAGCTCTAGGTCTTCATGAGCAAGCAAGTTAAATGCACCATGACTAGTTCCATTGGAGAGCTTACCTTAGCTCATACGTGCATCCGTTGCATGAAAATCCCTACTCCTCACATCATATCTATCATTTGGCCTTCTCTTGCCTATGATTCTCCTCATTGATGTGAGCCTTTCACACCTTTTTGTCTTCCTTCCCCATCATTTGTCTCTTTCCCATACTAAGTGCTAACATATATTGCTCGTGCTCATCCATTGCATGAGTGCTCAAAGTCGAAAGGGAGAGGATCAGTTTGACTTGTACCTGACTAGTGGTCTGGGGATGAGTCAAAATAAGATCTCGAAGGTGACCAAGTGTGAAACTTTAGTAGATTGAGTTCTCATGTAAACTATATATATATATATATATATATATATTTACTTTCTTAATCCCATCTTCCATTGCTTGCACGCAAACACCATTTGGAGACATTCGAGTCATGGACAACGAGAGCTCTTGCACCTTTATGTTTATACTTTGCTAGAATTAATACTAAGACTCTTGCTTGTTATTATCTTGACTTGAATTGCACATCTTATTTGCTATACTTTGAAGTTCTTATATGTGTATGAGCATGTCACCACAAATATTATCTATGTTATCATTTACCTACTCGAGGACGAGCAGGAATTAAGCTTGGGGATGTTGATACGTCCCGAACGTATCTATAATTGCTGCTTGTTCCATGCACTTTTATGTGACTTTACTACATGTTTTGCTACACTTTTATATCGTTTTACACATATTTGTACTAACCTACTAACTCAGTGCACCCAGTGCCAGTTCATGTCTGCTGATGTCTTTAGTTGCAGTGATTTTTCGCCAATTTAAAATGCCAAAAAAATTCCAAAAAATCAGAATAAAAATCAGCGTCAAGGAAGCTTCCGGAATCACCGAAGAAGAGCCGGAGCGGGGCCACCCCCTCCCAGGAGGCCAGGTGGCGCCGCCCCACCCTTGGTCGCGCCACCAGGGCGCGTGGGAGGTGGACCCCACCTCTGGTGCCCCCTTAGGCCTATTTTTACCCCTCGTCGCAGAAACCCTCGAGGAGAAGCCCGCATCGCGAATTACCTCTTTATTCCTCCGCCGCAGCGCTTCCAAGATCGGGAGCACCAAAAGACCTCTTCTCGGCACCCTTCCGGAAGGAGGATTGACCTCCGGGGACCTCTCCACCACCATGGACGCCTCTCGGATGTGCCGTGAGTAGTCTACCTTGGACCATGGGTCCATGACCAGTAGCTATGTAATGTCTTCTCTCCATCTTTGTTCTTCAATGTTTAGACCTTGTGAGCTACCCTACATGATCAAGGCACCTATGTAATTTTCCTGTTGTTCTTATGCTGTGTTTGCTGGGATCTGATGGATTATGAGATTATGTTCAGATCGTGATGATTTATATATTTGGTTTATCTTTTATATTTTGTTCTTGAGTAATTCTTGCATGTTGTCCCTTGCTTTTTATTGCTTTGGCCAAGTAGTAGATAGTGACTCCAAGAGGGAGATTTATGCATGATTGTGGGTTCATGCCCCTCGATGTCTAGCTTGAGTGACAGAAACATGAGACTATGGGATCTGTTGTTGCCACCAGGGAGAAAACAACGGTACTTGTAATCGTGGTTGCAAGGATTCTTTACCTTACGCATACATTGTTAATGCAATTGTCTGTTGCTTTGAGTGTACACTTTGGGTGGGTCTTGCAACTTAATACCAGCGAGATGTTCTGGATAGATATCTCAAGGTGGATGATTAGTAGTAGATGCAGATGGATTTCGGTCTACTTGTCTTGGCGTACTGCTCATACTTTTGAGCACTCTTACTTTCAAGTAGCATAATTAGCATTGCAGTGCGTTTATAATTCTGTCAATTTCCCAGCTGTAATTTTTTCACCCATCTTAGTTGTTTATCGTCTTACGGGAGAGAGACATCACTAGTGAACATCATGAGATCCCGGTCCATATTTCCACCATTGTTTACACCTCCACTATTTACTACTTTATTTCCTTTAGTTGCAATTATCACTATCATTATATCTTGCGTTTGATCCTCTGTAAACGACAATGCCGGAGGGATTGACAACCCCTCTGTACTCGTTGGGAGCAAAGTTATTTGTTTCTGTGTGCAGGTCTAGGTAACGCAAGTGATTATCATTCAAACGGCGCATCACTTGTCGCACCACCTACTTGTCGATCCTTGGAGTCCTCCTGGATTCTATAAATCTTACAGTCCTCGTGTAAGGGAAATTAGGCGCTATATATATCTCTACCTTCCACTTGGGGTAACCAACGAGGAGCAAAAATTCGGTGCCATCATGCGCACGTCACCAGGCGTCCAGGTGGAGACGGGGGCGATGGTGCAGGCGAGGCCACAAAGGATCCGTCACCCGAGCTCGAAGAAGGGTCGCCACCCGTGCTCATAGCGGGTTCTCCACCCGAGCTCTACGTAGAAGGGAGGCCTCCATCTAAGCCAGACGTGGAGGAGAGGCCGCCACCCGAAGCCAGGGCAGGTGACCCGGGCGAGGTGGCCGTGGCGTCGGATGCCGACGGGGTGGCGTCGTCGTCCGGCGCCGTGGACGGCTGATACGTCTCAATCATATCTATAATTTTTGTTCGTTCCATGCCCTTTTTGTGTCATTGCTACATATTTTGACATGCTTTTGAATCATTTATTGGACTAACCTACTAATATAGAGCCCAGTGCCAGTTCCTGTCTGTTTTGTCTTTGCAATGCACAAAAAAGTCCAAAAATGAAGTTGCTCAGAAAATTCCCAAAATATATCTACATCGGAGGAGTCCTCCAGCCGGAGGACGGAGCCAGGAGGAGTCCTTGAAGATTATATTTATGTCCAGTGGAAAAAATTTATTTATTAAGGGTACTAACCTCTCTAATGAGCTTATGATGAGTTATGTATGAAGGGAGTTTTCAAGTGTGCGATGGAAGATGATGAAAGAAGATCCAGGATTGTCAAGCGCTCAAGCTTGGGGATGCCCCCATGCATCCCCAATAAATATTCAAGGAGACTCAAGCGTCTAAGCTTGGGGATGCCCCCGTGCATCCCCTTCTCCATCAACAATCATCAGTCCGTCCTTCGTCTCACTATATTTTTATCACTTCATGCGTTATGTGCTATGCTTGGAGCATCTCGCTCTTAGGTTTTGTTTTTAGTTTTCTTTGTCTTTGCTTGCTGTTCATAACAAGTTAGATCCTTTCTTACTTTGTGTGGGAGAGAAACACGCTCCACTTTCAAAATTTAGAACAGATCATAGGATTTTTCCTGCCTATCTTTTTTCTGTTGTGTGTTCTTTATCTTTTCATAGCTACTGCCCTGTTTAGTTTTAGTCTTAGTTTGTCTTTAGCAAGAGCCTTGGCTTTTGTTTAGTTTGTTGCTGCAACTCTATTTGGTTTTCATTTTTATCTTGTTAAGAGATTTGGTTGTTGCACTGAGTTGTGTCTTGTCTTGAAAGTAGGTAATTGAGGTTGCTATTTAATTTCAGTAGTAGCTTGTAATAGTTTTGAGGTATTGATGTGAGTAATGTTTGAACTTTTGGTGTCAAGAGCTCTAGCCTATTAGTGATAGGTGTCGTATTTTGGGAAATCCGTGTGTATTTTCAAAACCTACAAAACTAGTTCAGAACTCTAGCTACTAGATGGATCACTACTCTTCTGAGGAGTCGAATATCAGAGAACACTCACGTACCATGAGTCGAGGATGCGCAAGGATAACCAAACACCCATACACTCCTCCTCGGGGTACTTGTCTCTTTGTGAACCTCCTCATTAGATTAAGAGTTAACGATAATAAGTGCATGAGTTCTTCGGACTAATGTAAGTATTGAAAGTTGACACTTCCACCTTCCCATATTTTGCTAGCCTCTCCTGTGCCGTGCATTGCCTTCTTCTCACTGCGAGAGTTGGTGTCCACCTTCGCCGGTACATCCAAACCCTTGGCATGATACACTCTGTCATCATAAGCCTCCTTATATCTTTCCTCAAAACAGCCACCATACCTACCTATCAAGGCATTTCCATAGCCTTTCTGAGTTACATTGCCATGCAACTTCCACCTCTTCATGACTTGATCTTCATGTCATACATGTTCCTGCTACACTGGCAGCGACATACATTGCATACATCATGTAGTTACATCTTCTTTATGATTTTGAGTACCTTGTAAAGTGTGAAAGATTTCCTTTACCTTCTTGTAAAATAGAGTGTTGCCCTTAAGTGAGGAAAAGATCCCAAAGTGGACACAATAAAAGACCCAAAGAGGACAAATGAGAGTTACATAGAAAGAGCCATTGAGGCCACCAAAAAATACAAAAAAAGAGAAAAAAGAGAAAAAGAAATAAAAAGAGAGAAAGGGGCAACACTACTATCCTTTTGAGAGATCCACACTAGTACTCCCTTTATATCCTTGTAATCCATAGAGATGATCTTTATGCATATAGCTATGTGGGGACCTTCACACTATAGAACTTGGCTAGCATATTCCAAGGATGAGCCTCCTCAAACGAGCTCTAGGTCTTCATGAGCAAGCAAGTTAGATGCACCCCCACTAGTTCCATTGGAGAGCTTCTTAGCTCGTATGTGCATCTGTTGCATGGCAATCCCTACTCCTCACATCATATCTATCATTTGGCATCTCTTGCCTATGATTGTCCTCATTGATGTGAGCCTTTCTCTTTCCT
The DNA here is from genome assembly GCA_950022295.1 of Bromus sterilis. Taxonomy (NCBI): domain Eukaryota; kingdom Viridiplantae; phylum Streptophyta; class Magnoliopsida; order Poales; family Poaceae; genus Bromus; species Bromus sterilis. The sequence goes on along the minus strand of OX465596.1, from coordinate 107,852,169 downwards.
TTTTTTCTTCCTCCTCCACCATATTTCTCTCTTTGCCATCCTAAGTGTCAACTCTCGTTCTTACGCTCATCCATTGCATGAGTGCTCGAAATATCGAAAAGGAGTGGATCAAATTGACTTGTACCTGGCTAGTGGTCTGGGGACGAGTCAAGATAAGATTCCAAAGAAGACCAAGTGTGAAACTTTGGTAGATTGAGTTCTCAACAAAAAAAGAATACTTTTTTCTCGTATTCCCTATCCCCCTTCTTGCACGCAAACACCATTTGGAGACATTCGAGTCACGGATAGCGAGAGCTCTTGCACCTTTTGTTCTTTTGTTACTTGTTTCAATGCTAATATAGACTCTTGCATGTTATGACTTGAATTGAATCTCTAACCTTGATTGCTTTACTTTTCAAAGTTCTTTTATGGTTGCTAGCATGTCACCACATAAATTATGTTGTTATCATTTACCTACTCGAGGATGAGCAGGAATTAAGCTTGTGGATGTTGATACGTCCAAAACGTATCTATAATTTCTGCTTGCTCCATGCATGTTTTGTGTGATATTGCTATGTTCTAGATACACTTTCATACACTTTTGATAATATTTGGACTAACCTATTGACTCAGTGCACCCCAGTGCCAGTTCATTTTTTCTTTTGTTTTTCTATTTCAGTTTTCCCCCATATAAAAAGTGCCAGAAAAATTCGGGAAAATTCAGATAAAAAATCAGCGTGGAGGAAGCTTCGCGAAGAGCCCGTGTCAGAACCCTCTGTTAGGTAATGTGCTAGGGTTAGCAAGTCACTTGCATCATGTTAAATTTTCAAAAGAAATCTGTGAAATAAAAATCAAAAGAAAAATGGGAGAAGAAAAACCCCCAGATGAATTAATTCAAAAGGCCAGATAAAAATCTTCTCCAAAAATTCATGTTAGATTTTTGAAAAGTCTTATAAATGAGTGTGATCGCATATCAAGTGATGTGGGACCCACCCCATACTCAGAGATTTTTCAAATATTCAAACAGTGCCTTGGAATTAATTAAAAACCCCTATTTGAGTTAAGATTCAAATTATTTGAATTTTAAAAATGTTGAAACTTTATAAGTGGCTAGTCTATATTATTATAAGGCCATATAAAAAGTTATAGCATTTATTAAAATGTTTAGCTATTTTATTTAGCTAAACAAAACAAACTACAGAAAAGAAAAATAGAAAAGAAAAACAGAAGCTTACCTGGGCAAAGAAGCCCGACTAGCTCCCCCGCAGCCCACCTGGCCGGCCCAGCCCGCCTGGAGCGCCCCTGTCGTCTTCCCCGGGCACGAGCACACAGCTGCGTGCCCGGCATGCCGCAGCCGTCGCGGTGGCGGCCTCCCAGCCGCGCCCCTGCCTCCTTCTCGACGCCACGCACGCCAGGAGAACCCCCCACGTCTCACTTCCCCCTCCTCGCCCTCTGGTTCGTCCTCCCCGCGCGATTTCGTCACCACCCGAGACCCCGCCGGGGCACCGACGAGAAGAACGCGTGGAAAACGACGTCGACCAGCCGCGCCACCTTGTCCATCTGCTTCATCGTCGTCCTCTACGCCAAGGAGTGAAACCAATCGAGAAGAAGAGCCCCTGGACGTGACGCTAGCTTCATCTTCCCCAACTCCGGCCGCCGCGAATCGTCCTCAAATTCCGGCCAGCTCCGAGCTTCCCCGAGCCCGCTAGCCATCCCGTCCCATTCGTGGTGAGCTTCTCAACGTTTCCCCTAACCTAGCGCCCTCCCTCTCGTTCTCTATCCACGGCCGCCATGATCGCCGAAGCTTGCCGCCGCCACAGTTGAAGCCGAGGTCGTCGTCGTGCCCTTTCGGCTCAACTAGCGCGCGCAGCAGCCTCCTGTTGTTCTCAGCTCTCGTTTGCAACACGCCACGGTCAAAATGACGCTCTGGAGCGCGATCCCGACGCAGCCCTAGCCACGGTCGCCGCCAACCTCGACGTCGGCGTTGCTCCGGTGACCCCCTGAAGCCCTGGCCAGGTCCAGACGACGCGGACGATGACGCTGCACCCATTGGTGGTCTCCTCTTCCTCTCCCGTGGCCTCTAGCCGATTCCGGCGAGTCTCTGCCGTGGCCAGAGCCACCGGCGTCAAGCCGGCGCCATTAGGGCCCTTAACCACGAGCTAAACCCCCCTGGAGTCCATGACAAGTGGGACCGGAGCCCTTAATCCCCCACTGGTTAAGTTAAACCGGCCGGGTTAATTAACCCAGCCACTGACAGGGTTGGCCCACTCGTCAGCCCCCTGCTGACGCCTTGCTGGCGCAGTCCTGACGCCATAAAAGAATTTCCAGAGTATTTTTGAATTAAAAAATTCCAGAAATTCCAGAAAATAGCTCAAACTTTGGAAATTCATAGAAAATTCATATTAACTCCAAATTGGACAAATAATATATGAAAAATGATCAGGAGAAAATAAGCTATCCAAAAATCCAACTTTCGACTATGTTTGAGTTGATTTTAAAATGGGACCAGTAGCATATGTCATTTGATTTATTTGGAATTTATTCAAATTCAATTCAAATGATTTTGCAACTTGGACCATGAAATTATGCTACTTTTCAACCACACATCAGAGGCATATCATACACATTTGAAGATGTTTCAAATTAATCAAACCATGTCACATATAACTTGACTAAGTTTGAATTCAAATTGGAGTTTGAATTTGCAATTCAATTTGCAATATACTCCATTTAAATGGAATTGCTTCACACATCAAAGCATTTACATCAAGTTCCAACCTTCCATCATGTGATTGTGCATTGTATTTACTTTGCTACTTGGCTTGTTGTTTGTCGAGTACAGGTGGAACCGGAGCAGGAAGCTGCCCCCTTCGTTGAAGACCGTGAACCCGAACCTCGTCAGCAAGGCAAGCAAACCCCCATTGATCATGTCGATAAAATCCCAATTCCCTCTCATGTCTCGCTTATGCATTGTTTAGGATGATTACCATGATGCGTTTCTACCGCATAGATGAACCCATTCCTTTGCATGACCTATCATTTTGTCACAGTAGTAAGCAAAACACAATCCTAGCAAATGTAGGAGTTGATTGATATCATGTGGCCCCTGCAAATGTTATCGCTTATTGCATGCTTAGTATGATACCATGATGATACTGTTATGTGAGTCGGGATGTTAGTGATCATGTTGATGATGGTAGAAAAGTGTTGGTGAATCGACCCTAATACAAGGTGAACGATGAGAGGCTGTGTAGGAGTACACGGTGGGTTGTCTCGTTGAATACCGCCTTAAGTCTGAGTTCTTGTGTGGTGATCAAGGATGAAGAGTACAACCACACATTGGGCTCACTAATCCCACTCAGCTTACAAACTCATCCCTTTCGATGTCCAGATGTCGCAATAGTTCAGAGTTCTGGTAGGTCTGTGGCCTGGATGCTAAGTGAGAGAACGGCTCATCCGAGACCGGCTTATGCACCACGCACACATCACTTGGGTCCACTTCGGTAAACCGGCCGGGTTCACGATAGTGGTAACCAACCCAAGTAGGCGGCTTTCTCGGACTAGATCGGCTATGAGGTAACAGTTGTGGTGAGCATCCTCGCTGGCATCCCTTGAATGGTGTCGAGATCAAAGGCGGTAAATGATGATCATGTGTGTGTAGCGGTACACCCCTGCAGGGTTAACAAAACTATTCGAATAGCCGCGTCCGCGGTTATGGACTTGTTGGAAAGCTTAGCTTGATTATTAGACAATTTGAACTGGATACTTCTAAAACACACCAAGATAAGTGTGAGTGTTATGGCGTACTTTCTCGTGGGGAAGTCGAGAAAGGCACCATAGTGGTGTAATTGGTTGGAGAAAGTAGTGGACGCGTGTATGCTTCTTACCTCAAAGTCTGGTACTCGTAGTTCAGGATTAGCCAAGTCAAAGCTGGCACTTCTGCAAGTGAAACTCCACCTCCCTTTACCTTGATACATGTGCATGAGTAGTATAGCTCCTATGTAAGTCTTGCTGAGTACGACTTTGTACTCACGTTTGCTTAATCTATGTTTTAGATGAAACCACTGACCCCGAAGGTGGCTTCTTCATCGAGCTGGACGACTGAAGATCAATCTAGTCTAGTCCCAGTCAGACGACTGGTTCCCTCGTGGAGGGCTTGTGTTTAAATAAGGCTTCTTAAGCCATTTGTTAAACTTGTCTGTACTCAGACATAATTTGCTTCAGCTTGTTGTTGTAATGTTGGATCACATGTTTGTGATCTCTATGTGCACTCTATAAGAGTTATCAATAAAATTGTATACTTTGTAGAGAATTGCAATGATACCTACTGTTCATACAAGGCATGTGTGTTGCGTGTATGTTTATAACATGCATGTCTTTGTATGGGTTTTCGAGACCTTAGTTGTGATCTGGCTGGCGGTCTTTCATACACCAAGTGGCCCTTAGATGTGCGCAGCTTGGGGCATCGCGATGCGATTGTTCCAGATTCGGTCTCGGGCACACTTTGTAGTATGATCGAGCCCGCCCTAGACCCCGACTAAGTGATCGGGCTGGAGTAAGTCTATGTAAGAGTTATGAGATAGTCGATAGTATGGTTGAGGCGACTTGTCTTTGAATATCGGAGTTCACCACCCATATCATTAGACTTGTGTGCGGACGATGAGGACCCATCTTAGTTGATCATCCGGCCTGGATGGGATGCCCCTCACGTACGATGCTTTCCGAGAACGTTCTGTGCTTGGCCTTGTCTGCTTAGACAAGTGGGTACGATTCTCGGCTCTCCATATGACTATGTCTTAGCTGGACTTGCATACGCTAACCCCGGGTCCCGACAGCCCGGGAAGGGCCAGAGGGGAGCCAGGAGGGCCTAGGCGGCCACCCGGCGCGGCCCCACCCCTGCCGCGCCAGGGGGGCGCCTGGGGCCCCTGGTCCACCTCTGGCTGCCCCCTTCGCCTATTTATTCTCCGTCACGGGAAAACTCCAGAAGAAGAAGCCTATTCCGCGAACTCGACTCTGTTCCGCCCCCGCCGCGCTTCCGAAGATCGGGAGCACCAGAAGACCTCTTCCCGGCACCCTGTTGGAGGGAGGATTGACCTCCGGGAGTCTCCTCTCCACCATGGATGCTCCCCGGATGTCTCGTGAGTAGTTTTCCTTGGACCATGGGTTCGTGATCAGTTGCTATGTGATGTTCTCCTCCCCTCTTTGATCTTCATTGTTTAGACCTCGTGAGCTACCCTACAAGATCGAGGCACCTTTGTAATTTTTCTGCTATTGCTATGTTGAGTTTGATAGGATCTGATGGATTATGAGATTATGTTCAGATTGTGATAGAGTAATATATTTGGTTTTTATCTCTTATATTTTTGTTCCTAAGTAATTCTTGCATGTTCTCCGTTGCTATTTATTGCTTTGGCCAAGTAGTAGGTAGTGACATCAAGAGGGAACGTTGTGCTAGATTGTGGGTTCATGCCCCCCGATGACACGCTTGAGTGACAGAAACATGAGTCTAGGGGATGTGCTGTTGCCACAAGGGGGTAAACAACGGTGCTTATGACCGCAGTCACAAGGATTGTTTACTTTATGCAGAGTTCTTTTTAATGCAGTTGTGTGTTGCTTTGGGTTCACACTTTGGGTGGGGCTCGCAACTTAATACCAGCGAGATTTTCTGGATAGATGTCTCAAGGTGGATGATTAGTAGTAGATGCAGATGGATTTCGGTCTACTTATCTTGGCGTACTGCCTGTGCTTTTGAACCTCGTCCTTTCTTTTGTAGGATAATTAGCATTGAGGTGCGTTCATAATCCTGTCAATTGCCTTTCTGTAATTTGTTTACCTCGCATAGCTATTTTATCGTCTTTTGGGAGAGAGACATCACTAGCGAACATCACGCATCCCGGTCCATATCCTCATTATTGTTTCCACGCTATATTTACTTTACTGCTTTTACTTGCTATCATTATCCCTTGCATTTTATCCGTGTGAACAACAAGACCGGAGAGATTGACAACCTCTCTGAACTTTGTTGGGAACAAAGTTATCTGTGTCCTACAAAGTTGCGCCGCTGACACCTACTTATCATCTCTGGAGTCCTGCTGGAGACAAACCTTGGTATCTTCACCGAGGGAAAACTGTTTCTGCACTACATTTCAACCTTCCACTTGGGGTAACCAACAAAGGGGCGAGAAGCCATCAGCGGGGTGGACGCCTGGGCGACCTGGGCACTGCCTCGGACTCCCCTTTGCCTATAAAATCTCCCATGACACAAACACCCGAGATATCCAACCCTTTTCTCCAGAAGCGCTCCCGATCTCCTCCGCCATCGAAACCTAGCTTCGGGGGTCACCAGGATCCTGCTCCGGCACCCTGCCGGAGAGGGCCTTGGCCCCCGGGGCCATCTTCATCAACTCTTCTTCACCCCATGATGGATCGTGAGTAGTTCCTCCTTGTACTACAGGTTCTTGGCAGTAGCTTGTTGGTATCTTCTCCCCCTTGATCTTCAAATACAATGTTCTCATGAGCCGCCCCACATGATTGAGATCCATATGATGTAATTGGTGTTGTGTTTGTTGGGATCCGATGAGTTGTTACCTTGTTCAGTCCTAAGAGGTTTATGAATTATTGTTGCTGCAATTTTGTTGTTCTTAATGCTTGTTACTAGTGCACGAGTAGCATGATTTCAGATCGGAGCACGTTATGGTTGCATGATTATAATTGTTGATCTAGATCTTATCTACAGTTGTATGCACCTAATATAGTACGGAAAGGCGATCCCAATGGTGACAGCTTGTGACACCAAAGGGGGTGGGCTATAATTTGAGGATCACATGTGTTCATAGAGTGCTAATGCTTTGTTCCGGTGCTCTTTGACAGGAGTTCCCTTTGGCCCCGTTCATAGCGGGACGGTAGGACAATAGATGTTGTGCAAGTTCTTATTGCAAGCACGTACAACTACATACGGACACATGCCTACGTTTGGTTCTTAGACTGGATTGCTCTAGTTTGTTTGGATAGAGTTTGTGCAATTTTGTCAATTTCCCAAATGTAATTCGTTCACCCAACACCTGTCTTTTTGCTCGGAGAGTTACCACTAGTGAAACCTTGAACCCCGGCCCATCTTTCATCTTTATTGCCTTCGTTGTTACTATTTCTCTCATCACTGCTACTAATACTTTGTTACTACTTTGTTACAACTTTGTGGTGTTGGTGATTGGGGAAGTCTCTAAGACTACTCCCGTGAACACACCGTTGCTACTAAATATATTGTCTAGTGCTTTTTCAGGTGTGGTTGAATTGACAACTCAACTACTAAGGCTTATAAGTATTCTATGGCTCCCCTTGTGTCGAATCAATAAATTAGGGTTATACCTACCCGCGAAGACTGTTGCGATCCCCTACACTTGTGGGTTATCAAGCCTGTTTTCTGGCGCCGTTGCCGGGGACCATAGCTGTACTTATAAGTTCACTTGATATGTAAACTTTATCTTATTACACTGTTTGCTTACAATGGTTACTTTTTATGAAACTAGATCTTATTGGCAAGGTGGATTCACGGAGGATCAACACAAATATTATAAGGAATACCGCTTGTCTGAAAAAGGGAAATTTATATGGAAAATTATATCTCAAGTTGATAATTATGCTAGAAACTTATGGTCTAATTATGATATATCTTATTGTTGTGATGAATCTTGTTGCTTCTTTCCCTTTAAACACCTTCCGTTCCAATGTTGGTGTAATGATAATGAAACCTTGGTATCTTATACTAGGGGACATTATGATTTCTTTGATGTAGCACAAATAGAAGAATTTGTTGTTTTTAAGTGTGCCTATGAAATTGCTTCCTTTGTTGAAAATATTGAAGATGCCCCTTACAAATCTGAGAGTCTTGATATACTTAAATATTTCTTTGAGAATTTTAATAATTCTTATATTACTAACTATCTCAAAAGGTTCTCTCCACAAGAGGAAGAGACTAATGCTTTGCAGGACTCTACAGAAGAAATTTCTGAAACTGAAAGCTCATTGGATGAAAAAGAGGAGGAGAGTGACGAACAAAAGGAGGAAGAATGGAGTATCTACCCAATTCTACCAACTAATGGGAGTAACTCTTTGAGTCTTACTTTATATGATTGCCCTCCATGCTTACCTAAGGAGGCTGAATGCTATATTGATTGCTATGATCGTATTGAATCTTTTGAAATATCCATTTTTGATGAAATTGATGCTTGTGGCCATGATGCCCCTATGAGTGAGACTTGCAAGGACGATTTTTATACTGTTATTTATGATAGACCTTGCTATTTTGATAAGTCTTATGATAACCCTCTATTTTTGCCTACTATGAATGTTCTTGATAATGAGGAGTTATGCTTAGAAAGTTTATATGATTATGTGCTAGTTGATCATGACAAGCATGCTTTGTGTGATGGTTATATTGTTGAGTTTGTTCATGATGCTACTGAAAATTATTATGAGAGAGGAAAATTTGGTTGTATAAATTTTCATGTTAGGAAAACACCTCTCTCCATGTTGAAAATCTTGAAGGTCCTCTTGTCTTACCTTCCTATGCTTGATACTTTGTGCTTCAGTTATTTATTTTCTTACAAGATTCCCATGCATAGGAAGAATGTTAGACTTAAATGCGATTTATATTTGCTCCTTTGATGCTCTCTTTTGTGCTTCAACTTTTTATTCTTTTGTGAGCATCGTTACACTCATGCCTAGCTAATGGCTTTAAAGAAGCGCTTCTGGGAGGCAGCCCAAAACGAATTTAGGTTTTCCTTTTTGTTTTTCTTCTGTTTTTAGTGGTTTTGATGATTGTTACTACTGTAGCAACATCATTGTATCTTTAATTTTCAATATTTGTGCCATTTATAGCCTCATATGACAAGGGAAGTGAAAGTTGTGACATGCTGTCCAGAAAACAGATTCTGTCCTCGTGACGGGAAAAATCATAGAAAAATCCCAATTCATCTTTTTGAGCTGAATTTTTTACACAGCGTGCTCTATACAATCACGGAACTTTAGTATGTTCTGAGTTTTCTTATTTGAGTTGCAGAAGTATCCCTAAAAAATTCATTACTACCTGCTGGTCTGTTTTTCACAGATTCTGTCCTGTTTTGCCTTTTCTTTGTTTTGCAAACCTTAAGCTTGCTTTTTATCTGCAAAAACTTATTGGAAATCTTGAGAAACAGTGGGTATTCAAGAATATCCTTATTTCCAGTAGAGGAAAAATTATTTTATTATGGGTACTAACCTCGCTAATCAGATTATGATGAGTTATGTATGAAGGGAGTTTTCAAGTGTGCGAGGGAAGATGATAAAAGAAGATTCAGGAGGATCAAACGCTCAAGCTTGGGGATTCCCCCATGCATCCCCAAGAAATATTCAAGGAGACTCAAGCGTCTAAGCTTGGGGATGCACTCATGCATCCCCTTCTCCATCAACAATTATCAATTCGTCTTTCGTTCCACTATATTTTTATCACTTCATGCGTTATGTGCTATGCTTGGAGCGTCTCGCTCTTTACTTTTCTTAGTTTTGTTTTGTTTTGTTTTGTTTTGTTTGCTGGTCATTAAAATTTTGGACCCTACGATGCTTGATTGGGAGAGATACACGCTCCACTTTATCATAGAACACTCTAGAGCTTCACTTATATCTGTTGAGTGGGGATCTATACACTATAGAACTTCGTTTGCATATTCCAAGGATGAGCCTCCTCAAAAGAGCTCTAGGTCTTCATGAGCAAGCAAGTTGGATGCACCCCCACTAGTTCCATTGGAGAGCTTACCTCAATGAGGACAATCATAGGCAATAGAAAGCCAAATGAGAGATATGATGTGAGGAGTAGGGATTGCCATGCAACGGATGCACATATGAGCTAAGGTAAGCTCTCCAATGGAACTAGTGGGGGTGCATCCAACTTGCTTGCTAAAGAAGACCTAGAGCTCATTTGAGGAGGCTCATCATTGGAATATACAAGCCAATTTCTCTAGCATGAAGGTCCCCACATAGCTATATGTATAAATGATAATCTCTATGGAGTACAAGATATAAGAGGGAGTACGAGTGTGGATCTCTCAAAAGGAATAGTAGTGTGCCCCCTTCTCTCTTTTTATTTCTTTTTCTCTTTTTTCTATTTTTTTGTATTTTTTTGGTGGCCTCAATGGCTCTTTCTATTTCTCTCACTTGTACTCTTTGGGATCTTTTAATTTGTCCACTTTGGGATCTTTTCCTCACTTTAGGGGCAACACTCTATATATTACAAGAAGTATAGAAAATCTTTCACACTTTACAAGGTAGTCAAATCATAAAAAATATGTAACTATCATGAAGTATGCAAATGTATTCCTCTGCCAGTGTAGCAGGATATGCAATGATACTAGCGCGTCATGTAGCAATGATTATGGCAAGGCCCAACTAGCATGCGGTTCATCGATCAAGAAAGTAGCATATATGACATGAAGATCAAGTCATAAGAAGATGGATGTTGCATGGTAATGTATCTCGGAAAGGCTATGGAAATGCCTTGATAGGTAGGTATGGTGGCTGTTTTGAGGAAGGATATAATGAGGTTTATGATGACAGAGCGTATTGTGGCAAGGATTTGGATGTACCGGCGAAGGTGGATGCGAACTCTCGGAGTGAGAAGAAAGCAATGCACGACACAGGAGAGGCTAGAAAAATATGGGAAGGTGGAAGTGTCAACTTTCGAATACTCACATTAGTCCGAGGAACTCATGCACTTATTATCGGTAACCCTCAATCTAATAGGAGGTTCTAAAAGAGAAAAGTACCCCGAGGAGGAGTGTATGGGGGTTTGGTTATCCTTGCGCATCCTCGACTCATGGTACGTGAGTGTACTCTAATATCTGATCCCTCCAAAGATTAGTGATCCATCTAGTAGCTAATGTTCTCAACAAGTTTTGTAAGTTTTGAAAATAAACATGGATTTCCCAAAATACGACATTTATCACTAATAGGCTAAAGCTCTTGACACCAAAATTCCAAACATTACTCAAGACAATACCTCAAAACTATTGCAAGTTACTACTAAAATTAAATAGCAACCTCAATTACCTACTTTCAAGACAAGACACAACTCAGTGCAACCACCAACTCTCTTCACAAGTTAAATATGAAAAATAAAGAGAGTTCCAACAACAAAATAAACAAAATCCAAGGCTTTTGCTAAAGACAAACTAAAACTAAAATTAAACATGGCATTAGCTACGAAAAGATAAAGAACACACAACAGCAAAAAGATAGGCATGAAGAATCCTATGATGTGTTCTAGGTTTTGAAAGTGGAGCGTGTTTCTTTCCCACACAAAGTAAGACGGGGTCTAACTTTTTATGAACAGAAAGCAAAGCTAAAGAAAACTAAAAATAAAACCTAAGAGCGAGACGCTCCAAGCATAGCACATAACGCATGCAGTGATCAAAATATAGTGAGACGAAGGACGAACTGATGATTGTTGATGGAGAAGGGGATCCACGGGGGCATCCCCAAGATTAGACGCTTGAGTCTCTTTGAATACTTATTGGGGATGCATGGGTGCATCCCCAAGCTTGAGCGCTTGACACTCCGGAATCTTCTTTCATCATCTTCCATCGCACACTTGAAAACTCCCTTCATACATAACTCATCATAAGCTGATTAGAGAGGTTAGTACCCTTAATAAATATTTTTTACCCACTGGATATAAAGATATTCTTGAAGATCTACTGTTTCTCAAGATTGCCAACAAAAATTTGCAAAGAAAAAGCAAGCTTAAGGTTTGCAAAACGAAGTAAAGGCAAAACAGGACAGAATCTGTGAGAAACAGACCAGCAGGTAGTAAAGAATTTTTTAGGGGTAGTTATGCAACTCAAATCAAAAAACTCAGAACATACGAAATTTCCGTGATTGTATAGAGCATTCTGTGTAAAAAATTCAGCTCAAAAAGATGAACTGGTGATTTTATCTGATTTTTACCGTCATGAGGACAGAATATGTTTTCTGGACAACATGTCACAACTTTCACTTCCCTTGTCATATGAGGCTATAACATGGCACAAAGCTTGAAAATAAAGATACAATGATGTTTCTACAGTAGTAATAATCATCAAGACCACTAAAAACAGAAGTAAAACAAAAAATGAAATCCTAAATTCATTGAGGGCTGCCTCCCGAAAGCGCTTCTTTAAAGCCATTAGCTAGGCTTAAGTCTTTAATGATGCTCTCGCAGGAATAAGAGTTTAAGAACAAAAGAGAGCATCAAGAAGAAAATACAAAACACATTTAAGCCTAACATGCTTCCTATGCATAGGAATATTGTAATAGAATAATTCATTGAAGCACAAAGCAATAAGCATAGGAAGGAAAAACAAGTGCAGCTTCAAAACCTTCAACATAAAGAGAGGGAACTTGATATTATTGAAATATCTATAAGCATGTGTTCCCTTCTCATAATAATTTCTAGTGGGATCATGAATAAACTCAACAATATAAGTATCACATGAAAAATTCTTATCATGATCCACAAGCATAGAAAATTTGTTACTCTCCACATAAGCAAAATCCTTCTCATTAGTAATAGTGGGAGCAAACTCAAGAAAATAGCTATCACATGAAACATTCTTATCATGATACACTTCCAAACATTTATTATTTATAGCATAAGTGTCATCACAATAATCATCATAGGTAGGAGGCAAAGTATCATCAAAATAAATTTCCTCATCAAAACTTGGGGGGCTAAAAAGATCATCTTCATAAAACGTAGCATCCCCAAGCTTATAAATTTACATATCATTAGCATCAAAGGTATTCAAAGAAGACACACTAGTAACATTGCTACTAACAGGAGTGTTGTTCAAATAATAAAGCTCCATAGGCTTTTTTATCTCCTCCTCAAACACTTCATGTCCTAACTCAAGATAGAGCTCATAAAGCTCTCTCATAATTTTTTTTTGTTTTCCATAAAGCCTAACTACTGAAAATAAAAACAAGAAACGGAAAGATTTAATTGCAAGATCTAAAGATATACCTTCAACGCTTACCTCCCCGGCAACGGCGCAAGAAATAGCTTGATGTCTACGCACGCTTCTATTCTTTTAGACTATGTTGGGCCTCCAAGCGCAGAGGTTTGTAGGACAACAACAATTTCCCTCAAGTGGATGACCTAAGGTTTATCAAACTCAGGGAAGTAGAGGTTGAAGATGGTCTCTCTCAAGCAACCCTGCAATTAAGATACAAGAAGTCTCTTGTGTCCCCAATACACCTAATACAACTAGGAGTTGTATAGGTGCACTAGTTCTGCGAAGAGATGGTAAAATACGAGTGATAGCTGTGGCAAAGCAAGGTAATATAAATCTGTAATAAAAAATGCAGCAAGAAAACACGTGACAAAAATGAGCACAAACGGTGTAACAATTATGGAAACAAGGCCTAGACTTCATACTTTCACTAGTGGCAACTCCCAACAACATTAAAATAGTCTAATCACATGATATTCCTCATAAAACATGCAATGGAGTCGTACTCGGAGGTCATTCCTTTGCGGTCAAGAGAGGAAGAGAATTGTGTAGGGCTACAAAAGCACACCTCAGAGTTCATAGTTCTCATCTATGGATTTCCCAATGTCACCGCGGCCATCTAAAGAGAGTACCACAATCACCATTACATATCTAAAGGATAGTCAAAGATCACTGGTGCCCTCCATTAAAGCAAAGGTGCAATGATCACTTCATAAGAGGTGAGACTTTTTGCTTTCTATATCACCGGTTTGTTGGTAAGACTTGATCAAACTTGCTGGTAAACATGTGTTATATAGGTAAAAAGTGGAGCTTGTTATGTGTTCATTTATTTTAGCTTTTATTCTCCTTGCTGTACCAAGTTTTGTGATATAATAGGTGTGCTGAACGTTGGTCAGACAGCTAAGATGACCATGCAGCATTCCGGGTTGAGGACCCTCGTCAACTCCCTTAGCTGCCAGGAGGAGAGCGGCATTTAGTGCACGAAGATTTCCAGCATCTTGTTTCCACACCTCAGGTATTTTGCGTATTTTTTTTCTAGAGGAGTGTTGGCTCGTGACAACATGAGCAATGGTTCTGCACCAGATTTAGCTTGAGGACAAGCAATATGCTAAGCTTGGGGGGGTTGATACGTCTCAAACGTATCTAATTTTCCAAACACTTTTGCTATTGTTTTGCCCTCATTCTTGCATGATTTGGACGAAACTAACCTGGACTAACGCTGTTTTCAGCAGAGCTGTCTGTATGGTTTTATTGTGCGCAGAAAAATGGATTTTTGGACGTCCCAGAAAATTCCCAGAAAAATACCAGAAAATGCATGCACCCGAAGAAGCCAGATGCCAGAAGTGGGACCGGAGGGGAGTCCTGGGGGCCCCAGGAGCCCCCTGGCGTGGCCAGTGGTGGGGCCGCGCCCTCTGGCCGCCTGGGGGCCTCCCCCATCCCGTGGTGCCCTACCGATGCTCCTATTTATTCCCGTGATGCGAAAACCCCAAAACAGAAGTCGTTTTCCCAATTCTCATCGCGGAGCCGCCGCCACCCTCTGTTCTTCTCTGGGAGGTATAATCTGGAGGCTTCTTTGGCCTCCGGAGAGGGGAGATCATCGGCACCGTCATCGCCATCACCACTCCATCCTCCCTACATGACTTCTCCATCCATGTGTGAGTAATTCCCTGCTGTAGGAAAAGGGGATGGTAGGGATTGGATGAGTTATATCATGTAATAGTTTATCAGATTGTTGGGGGCATGTTGCCTATCATCTAGATTGGTGTTTATCATCTTTGCTTCAACTTGTTGTTCTTAATGCTTGTCACTTTGGGCCCGAGTGCCATGATTTCAGATCTGAACCCTTTATGGTTTCATGAATATATTTGTGTTCTTGATCCTATCTATGAGTTGTTTGCACCTGTTATATTCCGGAACCGGCGATCCCAAAGGTGACAACTTGTGACACCAAAGGGGATGGACTATAATTTGGGGATTCCATGTATCCATTGATTGTTAATGCTTTGTTCCGGTGCTCTTGGACAGGAGAAAATTCTTATTGCAAGCATGTACAACTACCTGTGGGATACATGCCTGATGTTTGATTTATGCCTAGATGATCTTTGCTTTTCTGTGTGCCTTGCCCCAAGTTGATTACATGATGTGTCTTATCCATGCAGCGCCCAACCATCCATCTCCCTAGCCTACAGTGTTTCAATTATGCTGGTTACTAGTTGTTTACTTTTGGTGTTACTATTACTGTTTCTATCGTCACTACTACTATTATCGCAGTCGCTATTAATATCTTGTTGCAAGTAAGTGTATCTCAGGTGCGGTGGAACTGACAACTCTACTGTTAAAGCTTGTGGATATTCTTTGGCTCCCCTTGAGTCGAATCAATAAATTGGGTTATCTTACCCGCGAAGACTATCTCGATCCCCTGCAGTTGTGGGTTATCAGTAGCTTGTTGGTATCTTCTCCCCCTTGATCTTCAAATACAAAGTTCTCATGAGCTGCCCCACATGATTGAGATCCATATGATGTAATTGGTGTTGTGTTTGTTGGGATCCGATGAATTGTTACCTTGTTCAGTCCTAAGAGGTTTATGAATTATTGTTACTGCAATTTTGTTGTTCTTAATGCTTGTTAATAGTGCACGAGTAGCGTGATTTCAGATCGGAGCACGTTATGGTTGCATGATTATAATTGTTGTTCTAGATCTTATTTATGGTGGTATGCACCTACTATAGTCCGGAACTGGCGATCCCAATGGTGACAGCTTGGGACACCAAAGGGGATGGGCTATAATTTGAGGATCACATTTGTTCATAGAGTGCTAATGCTTTGTTCCGGTGCTCTTTGACAGGAGCACATTTGTTCATAGAGTGCTAATGCTTTGTTCCGGTGGGAGACTGTTGGATATATGCTCTAGAGGCAAATAATATATGATTATTCCAATATATCTAAATAAGTTCATGACCAGTTTCATACTATGCTGGAACTGTATCAGTGAAACAATGATACAGGTGTGGTATAGAAACAACCAGAGTTCCTATTCAACCTCTCATGATGACTGGTTTATCCTCAACTGATGATTGTGGTTTCATGATCATGGACAATCAAGTCAATTGACGGTAAGGTCACCTCATTGAATGAATGACGTGATGAACATTACCCAATGCAAGCATTGCAACATGATCAAATCGTAAAAGTTCAGTGTTGTAATTACAGAACGTAGTAGCATGTTCCTTTGACCGTGAGATCACGCATAATTGCTATCTTCTGAGGATGCTTTGAGTGCATTAGCCGTCACACTGAAACATGGTGACCATAAAGGTGTATCTTGGGCTATCCGATGGGATATGTTGATGAGTGTTGATTCAAGAGAGGGATTTGTCAATCCATATAATGGAAAGATACTTCATGGCCAACTCGGTGAGATTGCATCCATAAAGCTGCGCAGCGTGTGACTACGACACAAGGATAAATATCATGGAACGAGTGAATAAGATTTGTCGGTAACAAGATAGAACTAATGCATTGGATGCAGTTGATCGAATCTTGGACTAATCTAGTATCGCATGACAAAGGGAATGGTATAAAACGTGTACGGTTCAATCGGTTACTTCCGAAATGCACAGGGGTCATTATGGGCATCCAGGTCCCGCTATTGATCGTTGGCCGTAGCCTTTGTCTCGGTCATGACTAGAGAGTTCTCGGACCGTAGGGTAACGCACTTAAGGGCTCGATGAATATCGGAGACCTTTTCGGAATTATCGGAGTTACCAAAGAAGAGAGAAAGACGTACGGGAAAAGTTCCGTGTTGGTCCGAAGGACGTTCGGAGTGAGCTGGAAGGAGTTCCGGATCATCGGGAGATGAAATAATATGTATTATTTATTAATTAAGTGAATTAATAATTAATAAGAATTTATTTCAGATTAAAAAGTGCAATGGGCCTTATTTGTGAAAGAAGCCCATTAGGGGAAGGAGGAAAATAAAAGGGAAAAGGAAAAGAAAAAAAAGGGGGCGCCATGGGCCTTGGGGCCCATGTGGGTGGCGCCCCACTTCCCCCCTCCTCCTAGTCGCACCCTCCCCCCTTGGCAAGGGATTAGTCCCACATTGCCAAGGGAAGGGGGGTTGACTCCTTCCGTCTGCCTATATAAAGATGGGCAGGGGTGCACTTCTTTAATACAGAAAAATTCGCAGAGAATTCAATATTACTTCGAATTGAGATCGGTTTTCACCAGTCTTCTCCCCTCTCTTGTCTCTCTCAAGCCGGGGTCCCTTTGTCTGGAACCTATGCAGGGATTGAGGCTTCTCTGCTACGCGGACGCCGTCGTGCTGCCGAAACTCCGGTTCCGGGAGGTCTACTTCTGCCACCTTCGCTGGATCGGAGAACGGAGGTCGTCATCGAGTCCGTACATGTGCGAGTACTACGAGGTGCTGCACGTGCGGAACTACCACCCAACAGGGTGCTAACACAGCCAAGGGGCTGTGAAAGGTTTACGGCTTCATCAACCACGTTTGCGGGAACGTTTCCCGCGCAACGGTCTACACCCCGAGGTATGTTTCCGCAAGTCTTTCCGTTACGGCATTATATCTAGATAGATCTTGGGTTAAGGGAGACGCTAGTTAGAAAAATTATTGTTTTCTGCTGCGAGACCCAACAGCGGTATCATGAGCGAGATCTATGCTTCGTATTGCTGTACGGTTAGAACACATCGGGGATGTGGGCGTTGATTCTACGATTGTACTTGTTATATCTGTGGAATTGTTTGATGAAGCGGCCCCCGACCGACCTTACGCGTACGCTTACGCGAGACTGGTTCCACGCTTGACATACGGCTTGTACCGTATAAAGTGGCTCTGGGGGGTGTCTGTCTCTCTTACTTTAGCGGATATGGCATTTGCAACGGAGGGCCCCATACGGGGTGTAATAGAGACAATCTATAATCTGCGTTGTGGTTCAATGTTCGTAGAAACGGTTGATCTATCAAAAGCCCTAGCAGCCACGTAAAACATGCAATATACAAATATAGAGGCATCTAACTTTATATTGCAGAGGGGGCTATTGTTGTTTGCTTAATCTTGATGTAGTGATAGCTTTTCTATGTGTTACTAGAAAGTAGTAAACGTTCATCATGATGAAACAAACTTAAATGGAGACACTGTAGACTTAGTGCCACCATGATCATACATCTTAAAACATGCTAGTATAGGATACACGACGGTAGCATTAAATAAGATAATCCCTTATAAAATGCCAAACATAAGTATTCTACCGAAGTGTGCACCACCTGGAAGGTTCTCTTTATGATAGGCAGGCCGTGACGATCGGGTGTCATACATACATTAGAGTTCGCATGAGGTTGGGCCTGGCAAGCCTAGCATATGCCGATATGGCCTTGCTAAGCAGCATATAACACTAAGGTCAATTTGGCGAGCCTAGCATATGTAGATATGGCCTCGGAATACTAGAGATCGAAAGATCGAGCATGAGTCACATATAGGATGTGATTGCACAAACTAGTTGTCTACCTTTGAAACTAATCCGTCGGCCGTTGTGATATTCAAGGACGGATAGTGAATCTGGATCATGTAATCACTAAAACTTCTTAGGGATGATTGTTTTAGTGTGAGCTCATCTATAATATGATTATTATGAACTCATTGTTATGAACTAGTCTTAATTGTTTTCCTTGCAAATATTTTGTAGAAAATTAAAATGGACATGAATCAGTATCATGGATTGGTTACTTTCTTAAGTGGTGAAAGACTTAAAGATGATGGGTCAAATTTCGTTGATTGGTACTTATACCTTAGGACTGTGCTCAAGAGAGCTAACCTCTTGTTCGTGATACAAGAGCGTATGGGAGACCCTCCAGTAGATAACATGGATGAAAAAGTAATGCTTGATTACCATAATCGTCGAAGGACTTACGCCATGGTTAAAAGTGTCATAGAAACTAGCTTTCCGCAAGATTTACGTGAACAATATGCGGATATGGACACGTTTGACACAATCGACGTGATGAAGTCATTGTTTATATATCAGTTCAGAGTGGCCAGATTTGAGTTAGAAAATGAGTTTCTTACTACAAAGATGGAAGAGAACACTTGTAACAGCCCAGATTTCACAAAAATTAAAATTTTTGTTTTCGGTGTGAATTGTTTGATTGTCTGATTTGTTTGCGGTGTTTGCATCCCCGATTTATCGATCAGCGATTATTTTCCCCCTCTTATCTCGTATCGGACAGAGACCGACCCTTGCCACCCTAACACTCGACCTTTGCGACAACGGGTTCCACCCGATCAACGTCGAGAAAACCGCACGAGACCAGCCGCAACCAACGGAACGAAAAACCCTGTTTATTTAATAAACGAATTATTTTCAGGGGCGCCGGAAAATATTGTCGGAATGTCACTGCAGTGAGGTACGATCGACGGGCTCGACGCGCTGAGCGCGTGGTTCGAGATTTCGTCGGAATCGGAGTCCGTACGGAGTCTCGGCGGTCACGAACACGATCACCGGACGCACGAGAGGGGTGCCGACGGCGTTTACGTAAACTGGCCAGCCAACCTGCCTATATAATGAACCCCACCTCCCAAACCAGCCAATTAGGGTTCCCCCTATGGCATAATTGCAGCCACCCCCCTCCCAAAACTCAGATCTGCCTCATTTTTCCCTCTCTCCCCCGAAACCCTAGACTCTAGTGTTTTCTGGCCATCAGATCTGCAGATCAAGGGCTCAGGAGGCGCCACGTCGCCACCTGGAGGCAGCCAGCTCCTCCATCGTGAAATCGGGCCCCGCCGGGCCCGATCTGGGCTTGGAGGTCCTCTCCTCCCGAGCTCCACGGCCGCGCCGCCCGCGATTCCGGCCAGCCGCCGCGCGCCCCAAGTCGCCGGCCTTCTCTCCTCTCCTCCCCGCACCTCCTCTCCTCCTCCTCATCGCCCTCCCTTTCCCCTCTGCCACAGGACGTGGGCGCCGCCGCGCGATGGCCCCGACAACGGCCGAGCTCGCCAGTCTCCCCCGCCGCAACCTCATGGAGCAAGCCGCCCCGAGCCGCTCCAGCCCGTCTTCCTCACCTCCGTTGCGCCACCTCCGGCGCCCCTCGCCTCGCCCCGCGGTGCCTCGCCGCCTCGCCGGCAGGGTCACCGGCGGCCGCCGCCAGCCACGGCTCTGATCCAGATCGGATCGGGCGTGGTGGAACCGACGAGGCCATGTGGGCCAGTGCGCCCCTGTGGCCCAACCGAGCCGGCCAAGTCGGCCTCCCAAGCCAGCCAGATGGGCTCAGCCCATCGGTGAGTCAGCCCAGCACCTTTTTTATTTTTATTCCGTCTGTTTTTTTCTTTTACCCCTGTCAATTTCTGCTAAGTCTGGAAATAACTATTGTTGTTTCCGTTTCGCGTTGTAATTTGCGACTAATCCGTAGCTCGGATGAACGTGCCCCCAAAATGAAAGTTGCTTAGAATTGCGTGTACTTTAATTCATCTTTTGTGAGCTTTTGCATTTGAGGTCATCTTGATTGTTTAATTGCTGTTCAAACAGGGCTACCTGTCATTAACTGTTGCTAAGTTGCTGTAACTGTTATTTTATTGCAACTTCGGGTGACGATTGCTTCGCAACCGTTCATCGGAATTGATTGATTCCTTTTGCGTTGCGTTAAGCATTGTTTCTACTTCATTTTCATGCATTCACATGCCATAATTTCTTGCTGCATCATGATTGTATCTTGCTCCAAAGTAGCTACCCTGCTGTTAGTGTGCTGCTGTTTATATTTTGTTGCAACTTCGGTCGACGAGTGTGTCGCGACCGTTTATCGGTATTGAGTGATTCCAATTGCATATTGTTAAGCATCATGTCTACTTTCATTACATGTATTGCCTCTTCATGTTAGCATTCCTGGTCATATAGATATTCAGCTCCAAAGTTGCTATGCTGTTGTTTTTGACAGCCACCTCTGTTTTTCTCTAAGTCTGTTAATTTGCGATGCCATGTTGTTTGCTTAATATCTTTTGATCTATGATGCCTATTTGCATGATTATTTTTGCCATGCCTTCCTTGTCATGTCTAATTTAGTTACATATCATTTGTGAGCATGTTTGCATCCATTGTCCTATTTATGCATTGCTCTAAAGTTTGCTTCCTGATGTTGGCAGATTGTGCCCGTAACTTGTTTTGCTTCTATCTTTTTAACCGTAACTCCGTTTGGAGTGTTCTTTATATGTAACTTGATTAGTTTTTCGTGTAATTTGTGTTTATGCTATTGTTTGATGCTGTTAACCAACCAAAAATATGGTTTAGTACAGAACAGTACCAAATGTTTTAATCATCGTGCGGCACTTAGTGTTATGCCATGTTTAAGTTGTGCCTCACTTAAATTGACTAGCGTAGATAGTTTATTTTGTGCTTCACCTCTTGAGATGTTTGTGTGATATGCCATGCTTGCTTGAGTTGTCATGTTAACAACCTTTGTTGATCACCTGTAGCTAAGCAACTTGAACCACCGTAAACGTGCGGTATTCGTCGTGTGTGACCGATACCCCACTTAAACTGTTAGTAACCGTTGTCGACGATAGATCCGTATCGCGTTGCCATGCCGTGTGATGTCTTCTTGATTTTGTGTTGCCCCATATTAATAGAGTGCTTGCTTGTTGATTGCTTTCCAGTGTTTATCGTCTTGTGTGCTTCCGCGGGTACCTTCGGAGACGATGCGAGCTTGCGATCGGCTACACCTTCGGAACCCGACTTATCCACAGGCAAGGACTATGCATTACTTATGATCCATTCTATTTCAACCAGCGGTTTGCATGCTAGTCTAGGTTAGGTTCGATGTTTGATCCTACCACATGTTTACAGCCTCTTTCAAACCGATACAGCCATGTCCCTTCCCAGCAAACCTTGTACTGCTATGTTACTATTGCTTGTTGCTCAGCCCCTGCTTAGTATGCATTCTTAGGATGCTACGATGTTACCCTGTTACTTCTGGTGGGCTATCACATTATTATTATTGTTATGGATGATATGATTATTATAATGTTGACTATATTCGACGAAGGATGGAAGGTCTAGGCTATCCCGCCCCGACGCTTTGTTCCATTCGAGTCACCTAGGATCCGAGTTCCGGGTATTGGTTTTAAGACTGAGCGTGCCTAACTGCGTGTGGGATTTTATGGGGTCCCCTTTTCTTACCTACCTAGCTTCAAGCATTTCTAGTGGTGGCCCAAGCTGATTTACAATTTGAAACCGTGTGTGTGTTGGTCAGCTGCCAGTAGTTTTTAAACCAACCCGGACCAGCGGAGACATGGTTTCCCTGTTGGTCCACCTTTGACCGGCGAGGGCCCGAGGCCTCACGTGAGGCGTCTCGGTAACCCAAACCCTGTTGAGATGGAAGAGTCCGATCCGAGAGCGTGACCAGCTTTTGGATTGGTTGTCGACTCCCCGGGGGCCACCCGGATTTGTTCGTTGTTAGTTAGAGGGACCTGTAGTTTCGGATCTCTTGGAACTAAATCATAAAATGGTTTCCTGTGATGGGTAGCAACTGAGAGAGATGGGCGAGCGTGCGGAGCCTTCTAATGGGCAGTTGGTACATCCCTGCAGGGTTAAATCTTTTCGAGAAGCCGTGTCCACGGTTATGGACGACTTGAGACCTACTCCTTGTTCATAGACAACAACAACTGAGATAATCTTAATATAACTTGATCAACGTGTGTGTGTGCCTTGACTTCTTCTTCTTCGTAGGGATGCGAAGAGGAGGACTTTGACTATTGGACCACAGAGGAGTCTGCTATAAACATGGTGCTACACTCGCTTCCACCGAGTTACACAGACTTTGTCCATGACTATGTCGGAAGACGTGAAACCCTTCAGTTCTTTGAGTTCATGGTCAACCTCCGAGATTTAGAGGTTGAACCCATTGAAGGAGAAATTGTTGATGGAGAAGGTATATGTTTGATTTACTCATTATAAATTTTTGTTCCCTTATACAACATTTGCAGTTTAATAAGTATTTGATACTTGCTCTGTTTTGTGAAAACAGGGCCTGCCATTGCATGGACGGGAAGATGTGCGATCCAGGATTGATGGCAACCAAGACAGTTGATGGCCACCAAGATTTCACCAAGACATCTATCATAGGATTATACTTAGAGTATTAGATAAATCTTTTGTAATCAATCGAATATGAACACTTAGTGGTATGTCTTGCATCTCGCGAGACAAAGTTATTCATGTTTTGAGACAAGTCAATTGTTCCAGTTTGATGAATAAAGTGTGCTTATACTATGATTGCAATTGAGTTTATAATATGATAGAAGCATTTATAAAACACCATAATTGTCAAGTGATATTCAATGTCTAATGATTAAGTTATTATGAATAACAATAAGGTCAAAAGTCATAACTATACTAAATGCATGAGATGAATTCATAAACGATGAAGTCATTAGATACTCGATCTATTAACTCATGAATTTATTATCAACCAAGATGACTAATGACGGAGTTCTAGCAAAGTAGAACTTGCGCCAAACATTGTACATAAATGATGTATTAACCAAGCGCATGAATAATCATTAAAGATGCTTCGCATGATTAATTGAACAAGGCATTCAATTAAGATCATAAATCTGAGATTACGAAATCATAGTGAAGTTGGATATAAGAATACAAATCACCATGATGTGATGAAAGTGATGAGTATTATAGTTGACATAAATGGGAGACTTGTGGAAATAATGCCAAAAATTACGATGGAAGTTTAAAGTGCTCAAGCACCTGAACCATTCGTAGTCATACTAAAATGTAGTATGCTCTATATACATTCCCCTTACGCTAATGATATTTTGAATAAAAAAAGTTGTTATAATTTATTAAGTTAAAAGACCAACTTCATGAAATAAGGAAACCATTCATAATTTAATGAAGCTGATGACTCCATATGATGATGGTGTTAGAAAGTTTCTAGATGTTTTATATGATATAACTTTCTTTGTATTAGAGTTGTGAGTAATTGTAAAACACACCTTCCCAAATAGCAAAACTTGTATTGCTTGAATTGGTGAATGAGAAGATGGTTCTCAAGGAATAAACCAATGGGAGAAAAGTGAATTCTTTGACCAGGGTGATTGATCCTGCCTCCAGATAACAGAGTAACGCAACGTAAAATGTTCCGCTGAAATGACTCCATGAGAAGAGGAAATATGCTATTGATGATGATCATGGTATATTAGTTAAAGCCTTAGTTTAAAAATAAGAAGATTGTCATGAATACGTTCTGTACAGAACAATAATCATGAGTCTTCTTAAGTGAAACAAAAGGGACACTGCCCATAAACTACGAAGGATTGATGGTTACCTAGGAAACGAGGAGAAATGAAATCATATTGAGTTGCATATGGGATGGCTCACATCCTATGAAATAAAGTAGTTATTTCACATTCCGAATAACAAGGAAGTTATTAAGAATGGTGCAACACATAAAGGCATGATTTGGCACATAAAATATGTTATGGCTAAATTCAATAATGATTGACTACGGAATCGTAGTAATGCTAAATCAAT
Source organism: Bromus sterilis (assembly GCA_950022295.1). Classification (NCBI taxonomy): domain Eukaryota; kingdom Viridiplantae; phylum Streptophyta; class Magnoliopsida; order Poales; family Poaceae; genus Bromus; species Bromus sterilis. The sequence continues at coordinate 107,827,628 of OX465596.1, read as the reverse complement.
ATGGGTATTTCATTCACGAACACTATGAAGGGACCATAGCTTGAAATTGCATCACATTCAAGTTGTGTAATTTGAAGAGAAGTAGCAATTGGCATAACGAAAGAATGTTTTGATAAGATGGACCATAGTACCTCAAGGCAGAAACTCTCAACCTTGATTTGATCAAGTGATTTTGAAGTACTCAAAATATTGAGATGGACTGCAATTTCATGAAACTGAGTGGGAGCTTTGGATACTTCTTGAAAACATGGAATGCAGAGAGCATTTTCTGAGTGGGAGCTTTGGGAGAAATATTATTATGTCTGACATAATTATAATAGAAACTTAATAAAATCTTACTTACAGATATATGTCGGATATATTTGAGTGGGAGCACAATGTCAATTTCATATATATACGATGATATATGTGAAAACAATCTCATATATATACGTTGATATACATGGAGATTAAGGCTAATAAGATGAAAGGATTACGAGAATCTTATATGAACAAAATACAGATGTGTCACACAATAAAATCTATAAGGATAGATTAGGACACGTGTAATGAACATCAAAAGGATTGGAATGATATCCTAAACAAGTAAAGGTTCTTGTGGCTAGGAATTATATAAAGGATGTAAAACCTTAATATCACAAAATAATGTTTTAATGGAAGAATAGGGATGCACTTTGTCTCAAGACATGTGATCCTATATGACCTTTGACATATGATTCTACCATAAAACGGAAGTTGTGAATCCAATAACAGAATGACTCAAAATTTCTTAGAAGAAAAACAGGTTCCAATGTGCTTGGTTGGCAAAACACAGAACCTGAGCAAAGTCCAAGCATTCAGTATCTGAAGAGAAACTGAGGACAATACTCTAAATGATAGAAAAGATAATATAATTGAGTGTAATACTGGATTACGATTGCAACTTTATTATGGGTCTATATGAATTGGAGATATCACCAAAAGGAATAGAAAGGAAATGTGAGCTATAATATCACGAACCAAAACTCTACAAAAATATAAATATCTACTTAAGGAAGTAGAAGGTTGAATAAAGTTTAGCGTAAGAAGTTTAGACTTCTCGCTGAGTGTATTTTTCAGTATACAGGACTATGGGAGTCCTAGGGACTAAAACCATTTTGTCATTAGGGAATACTGTAAAATAAGAAGTCTCACTCTCCCGCAAAACTTATAATTCAAGAATTATTAGATAATGAAAGGTATATCAAGCAAGTTGACCAATACCTGTTACAAAAGGAACATATGAATCTGAACGAGTACAGATCATTGACGAAACCTCTTCCATGAGCAAGCATGATCAATAAACACTTATATTATAAGATGATTATGATCGAGAAAATATGCAGCTAGATTATTTGCTATCTAGTGCAAGTGGGAGACTGTTGGATATATGCTCTAGAGGCAAATAATATAAGATTATTCCAATATATCTAAATAAGTTCATGACCAGTTTCATACTATGCTGAAACTGTATCAGTGAAACAATGATACAGGTGCCGTATAGAAACAACCAGAGTTCCTAGTCAGCCTCTCATGATGACTGGTTTATCATCAACTGATGATTGTGGTTTCACGATCATGGACAATCAAGTCAATTGACGGTAAGGTCACCTCATTGAATGAATGACGTGATGAACATTACCCAATGCAAGTATTGCAACATGATCAAATCGTAAAAGTTCTGTTCCTTTGACCGTGAGATCACGCATAATTGCTATCTTCTGAGGATGCTTTGAGTGCATTAACCGTCACACTGAAACATGGTGACCATAAAGGTGTATCTTGGGCTATCCAATGGGATATGTTGAGGAGTGTTGATTCAAGAGCGGGATTTGTCAATCCATATAATGCAAAGATACTTCATGGACAACTCGGTGACATTGCATCCATAAAGCTGCGCAGCGTGTGACTAGGTCACAAGGATGAATATCACGGAACGAGTGAATAAGATTTGTCGGTAACAAGATAGAACTAATGCATTGGATGAAGTTGATCGAATCTTGGACTAATCTAGTATCGCATGACAAAGGGAATTGTATACAACGTGTACGATTCAATCGGTTACTTCCGGAATGCACAGGGGTCATTATGGGAATCCAGGTCCCGCTATTGATCATTGGCCGTAGCCTTTGTCTCGGTCATGACTGGAGTGTTCTCGGTCCGTAGGATAACACACTTAAGGGCTTGATAAATATCGGAGACCTTTTCAGAACTATCGGAGTTACCGGAGAAGAGAGAAAGACGTACCGGAAAAGTTCCGTGTTGGTCCGAAGGACGTTCGGAGTGAGCTGGAAGGAGTTCCGGATCATCGGGAGATGAAAAAATATGTATTATTTATTTATTAAGTGAATTAATAATTAATAATAATTTATTTCAGATTAAAAAGTTCAATGGGCATTATTTGTGAAAGAAGCCCATTAGGGGAAGGAGGAAAATAAAAGGGAAAAGGAAAAGAAAAAAAAGGGGGCGCCATGGGCCTTGGGGCCCATGTGGGTGGCGCGCCACTTCCCCCATCCTCCTAGCCGCACTCTCCCCCTTGGCAAGGGATTAGTCCCACATTTCCAAGGGAAGGGGGGTTGACTCCTTCTGTCTGCCTATATAAAGATGGGCAGGGGTGCACTTCTTTAATACAGAAAAATTCGCAAAGAATTCAATATTACTCCGAATTGAGATCGGTTTTCACCGGTCTTCTCTCCTCTCTCTTCTCTATCAAGCCGGCGTCCCCTTGTCTGGAACCTGTGCTGGGATTGAGGCTTCTCTGCTACGCGGACGCCTTCGTGCTGTCGAAACTCCGGTTCCGGGAGGTCTACTTCCGCCACCTTCGCTGGATCGGAGGACGGAGTTCTTCATCGAGTTCGTACGTGTGCAAGTACTATGAGGTGATGCACATGCGGCACTACCACCCAACAGGGTGCTAACACAGCCAGGGGGCTGTGAAAGGTTTACGGCTTCATCAACCACGTTTGCGGGAACGTTTCCCACGCAACGGTCTACACCCCGAGGTTTGTTTCCGCAAGTCTTTCCGTTACGGCATTACAGCTAGATAGATCTTGGGTTAAGGGCGACGCTAGTTAGAAATATTATTGTTTTCTGCTGCGAGACCCAACAGGTAGGACAATAGATGTTTTGCTAGTTCTTATTGCAAGCACGTACAACTACATACGGAACACATGCCTACGTTTGGTTCTTAGACTGGGATTGCTCTAGTTTGTTTGGCTAGAGTTTGCGCAATTTTGTCAATTGCCCAACTGTAATTCGTTCACCCACCACCTGTCTTTTTGCTCGGAGAGTTACCAATAGAGTGAAACCTTGAACCCCGGTCCATCTTTCATCTTTATTCCCTTCATTGTTACTATTGTTCTCATCACTGCTGCTAATACTTTGTTACTACTTTGTGTTGCTGGTGATTGGGGAAGTCTCTAAGACTACACCCGTTAACACACCGTTGCTACTTAATATATTTCCTAGTGCTTTTTCAGGTGTGGTTGAATTGACAACTCAACTGCTAAGGCTTATAAGTATTCTCTGGCTCCCCTTGTGTCGAATTAATAAATTAGGGTTATACCTACTCGTGAATACTGTTGCGATCCCCTACACTTGTGGGTTATCAACGGCGCAGTGGCTGGTAGCGCGGTCGAGGCCGGAGATCCAGGAGGTGCTGCAGGGGAAAAACGAGGGCGGCCGCCACGGGGACGCAGTGAAGGCCTTTGTGCGTCAGGTGGCATGTCACCATAGGACGTCGATGGTCGTAGCGCCGATGCTGCAATAGAGGAGACCTGCTGAAACGCGAAAGCGGCTTCATCAAAGTAAACATGCCGCGAGGTGATCACACGATGAGAGATGGGATCATAGCACCTTTAGCCTTTGGTGTTGGGTGGGTAGCCGAGAAAGATGCAGGCTAGAGACCGCGGGGCGAGTTTGTGAGGGGTAGTGGAGGCGATGCTGGGGTAGCGAAGACACCCAAACACATGAAGCTCATCCGTAGAGGAGATGGTGAGGCGCGTAATTCCAGCGAGCACGGCATGGAAGAATGTTGAGGAGCAGGGAGGCGGTGGCTAGTGCATCAGGCCAGAAATGGGGCGGCATGTTACATGAAAAATGAGAGTGCGAACACAATCATTTAATGTACGAAGAATTTGTTTAGCGCGCCCGTTTTGTTGCGAAGTATATGGGCAAGTGAGGCGAAATATAGTACCGTGTGTGGAGAGTAATGTGCGGACGGCGAGATTGTCAAACTCTTTGCCATGGTCAGTTTGAAGAGCATGGATGGGTCGCCCAAACTTTATACGTACATAAGAGTAAAAAGCAGTAAGAGTGTGTATAACATCATATTTGGGTCGCAAGGGCAATGTCCACACGTAGTGAAAAAATCATCTAAAATGACAAGGTAGTAAAGATAGCCTGTATTACTTGCAACTAGAGAGATCTATACATCACTATGAATTAATTCAAAAGGATATTATGCAATGGAAGAAGATGCACTAAATGGAAGGCGAACATGTTTGCCGACACGACATGTATGACAGGTGTGCCCGTCTCTTTTATTACATGTGAAAGAAACATTCTGAAGAATATGAAGCATTGTAGCAGGATTGGGATGACCCAAACGAGCATGCCAAAGATCCACACTGGCGGTGAGGGCGACTAGAGCAGTGGTGGTGGAGGACGGCGGGTGGACCGGTACAGCTCGCCGGGACTATCACAACGATGCAGGACCATCCGGGTGCGGGCGTCCTTAACAGAAAAACCACAAGCGTCAAATTCGATAGTGACAGAATTATCATGAGTAAGAGCACGAACGGAAACAAGATTCTTGATAAGAGAAGGAGACACATGAATGTTAGGCAGTGATAAAGGTGTGGAGGAGGATGGAAACGAAACATGGCCAATATGAGTAATGGGAAGAGATGAACCGTCACCACCGGTAATGCGTGCAGAGGTGGTGACGCTGTAGGATGTGTGAAAGTTACCAGGATGAGCCGTCATGTGACCGGTAGCCCCAGTGTCCATATACCAGTCACCATCGCCATTATAGTTTGTCGGTGTAGGGGCGGAGTGCAGGGCAGCGAGGAGAGCCGAATCCCATGGTGCAGGTGGGAGAGGCGTTGGCATGTTGGGAGCACCGAGCGGCGGGGGCATCATGGGGTACCCTCCATACTGTTACTGTGGCGCGGCCATGTACGCCTGATGTGCTGTAACGACCCAATTCACACAGAATTGAAGTCTCTGTGCTCAAGTGCCAGTCCCTGGATCGAACTCACTGGCACACACAGTATCATAGATGTATATCAAAGTACAAGTGCATCATTATTACAACGTATGATCCAGAGTAAAGCAAATAACAAGTTGCATAGCTCAAGGCTAGCTTATTCAACATAAATATAGCGGAAGCAAAAGCAAGTAACATGGAGTCCCATCAACAGCCAGATGCAAACATGCTGAGTGTAGACCCACAACCCCTAAATGCACCTTACTGGTCGTCTGAAAAACCTGCAACACCGAAGGTTACAGCCCGACAACGGGTCAGTACATATGATTTGTACGGCAAGTGACACGGAAAAGTTTATATGAAGGACCTACAACTACATGCAAGGTAAGTCAAAGGAAAGGCTTATGGTTTTGTTTTGCTGAAAGCCAATTTTCTCCTGAACTAAACTAGTCAAAGTTTTAAGTTGAATTATACCTGATAACACACAGCAACCCATTCTAATATTTCTCACCAAAGTTATTATTAAGTGTTCATCTGTCAAGATCGTTCATCAACAATACTGACTAGTTTCTCAAAATTCGTCCGTAACCGTGGACTCGGCTAATCATGATCAGTTTATACGCTCTACAGAGGTTGTACACGTTCCCCACTAGACTGAACCCGAAGATTGAGATAAAGCCTTTCTGAAGAGGTTGCCTCCACCCTTTGGTAGCCGGTACACCTAACACACATCTACATCAGCTAGCTACCAGGGCCAGGTTCCCCACAACGTACTCATGCTAAGCCAGAGCCCATATAGCCAGTGGATGTACACGGAAGCTACTAGTAATATTGCATGTATGATCTTTTTGAGCCTGGACGGCGCCCATTGCGTTCAGAGGGTAGACACTATGTCGCACCCAGTTCACCACCAAAACAACCATTGGGTGCATTTAACCCCGGCACTGTCCTTAGACAAGGCACAGCTACCAGGATGCAACCCGCCCGTCCAGAAGTGAATTCTATTTATTATAAAGTTGCTACACAGTTTATTAAAATAGCTCACATGCACTCCATGAATTCTCATAACCCAAACCACGTCTACAAAGCAATAGCAATAAAGTAACAACACGGGCTAGGTTGATCTACTAATACAAGTCAAGTCATGTGGCTATCCTAACTGGTTTTGCAGCAACAGTAAAGTAAACTACCTATCATGCAATAGGGTGATATTCTTAACATAATACATATAGAAAATATAGGTATGAGTATATTCAAATCATCACTTGCCTTCTTCCTGTTCCTGACGGTCACAATCCTCAAAAAACGAGGCGGCACACTCCGGACAATCTATACGAGCAAACATAGCACCAATCCACATATATTCAATACAAATATGCACATACAGTAATAAACATTCAAAGAACAGTAGCAAAACTTGCCTAACAGTAACTAAACTTAAACTAATTGTCAAAATAAAACCAACGCAAAAAGAAACGGCGCAAACGGGCGCACCGTTAAAAAGTTACGGCTACCGGAAGTTCAAATTTGGATCTGCTTGGGATTCAAATTTGAAAACTTCAAACTTCTGTAAAACTTAGTCTACTGGCTAGAAAATTTCACCACGGTCGCAACGCAACTGGAATCAATCAATTCCGAGTTACGGTTAAAAAGTACTCGCGAAAATAGTACCGCGCGAAAACGGGGTCTAATCTGCAAACAGGGACCTATCCGTAAATAAAATAACGCGAAAAACGCGAACGGGTCCCTGGCCGACGGTTGACCAGATCTGGACGTTTTTTTTTTCGAAAACCGATCTAACTCTTTTTTTTCCTCAGCTCTCTCTCTCTTCTCCCGTCGGCCCGAAAGCCATGGCCATGGCCTGGAGCTTGGCTCCGGCGGCGGCTACTCCGGCTGGCTCGCTAGAGCGCGGCTAGCGGCGGCGCAGCGGCGCACACGCAGGGGCGCGAGGTCGCGGTGGCGGGCGCGGGGCGCGGCGTGCGGCGGCGGCGGCGGCGGTCCGGCTGCCGGCGTGGCGGCGTGCGGCGTCGGGGTGGGGCTGGTGGCGCGGGGAAGGCAAGGCGGCGGCTCACCTCCGGCGGCGGCGATTTCAGCGAGTCCGGCGGCGAAAAAAAACGAATTCCGGCGAACTCCGGCTAGATTTCGGCGATGACGTCGGCGGCGGCGGATTAGTGGCTAACTCGGCGGGACCCGCGGATTAGTTTAGGGCTAAACGGAGCTATTTATAAACAGCCTCTAATCCGATTTTTTTTGTAATCCGAAATAAAAACAAATTCGGCCAGGCGGAAAAAAAACAGTACAGGCCCGTTAAGGCCCAAAATAATTTTAGACAAATCACGGAATATTATTTTTAATTTCCGTCTTTGCCAATATTTTTAAAATAATAAAACTGAATTTTTGGCTTTACCAAAATATTAAATAAAAATAAAAACATTGCAACTTATTGTTAAATATTTTAAAATACTTTTCTGGCATTTTAAAAATACTGAAAAACTCCGAAATTGATTTTAAAACTTTTCTGGAGCATAAATAAATTCCAAAAATATTTTTAGAAAATATTTATAACTCCAAAGTAAATTTAAAAAGTCTCCCAAAATATTTTTAACTATTTTCCAACAATTTAAAAATGGGGATAAGTCCTTTTATATCCTCTCCAGCGAACTGCCATGTGTTGAAAAATATTTAAAAATATTTTAAAACTCCAAAAAAATGCGGAAGCAGCATGAGATGCATATGATGATCAATTAACATCCAAATTTAGAAAAATTGGGATGTTACAAACCTACCCCCCTTAAGATTAATCTCGTCCTCGAGATTCGGGCTGGCTAGCAAAGTGATGCGGGTGGTCTTGCTTAAGATATTCTTCACGCTCCCAAGTTGCTTCCTCTTTGGTATGATGATCCCACTGAACCTTGCATAGCCTGACCGTCTTGTTGCGGGTAACTCTTTCTTCAGTCTCCAAATCCTTCACAGGTTTCTCCTCATAAGTCAAGTCACTCTCCAACTGAATTGCCTCAAGTGGAACTGTATCTCTCAAAGGAATATCTGCCATCTCTGCATGACACTTCTTCAGCTGGCATACGTGAAACACATCATGAACTCCTGACAAAGCTTCTGGCAACTCCAACTGATAAGCTACCTCTCCTCGGCGCTCCAAGATCTTGTAAGGCGCCACAAAACGTGTTGCTAACTTGCCTTTGATTCCAAACCTCTTGATTCCGCGAATTGGTGAAACTCTGAGATATGCACGGTCCCCAACTTCATAGGTTACATCCTTGCGTTTCGCATCTGCATAACTCTTCTGCCTGGACTATACTATCTTCAGTCTATCACGGATCAACTTGACTTTCTCCTCAGCATCTCTGATCAGGTCTGGTCCAAACAGCTGACTCTCTCCTACCTCATCACACATCAACGGAGTCCTGCACTTCCTTCCATACAGTAACTCGAATGGTGCCATCCGAAGACTAGCCTGGTAACTGTTGTTGTATGAGAACTCAGCATACGGTAAGTTGTCATCCCAACTCGAACCATAATCCAACGCACAAGCCCTCAACATATCCTCCAAGATCTGATTGACTCTCTCGGTCTGCCCATCTGTCTGAGGATGGAATGCTGTACTGAACTCCAGCCTAGTGCCCAAAGTCTCATGCAACTGACGCCTAAACTTCGAAGTAAACTAAGTACCTCTATCAGACACAACCTTGCTTGGAACTCCATGCAAACACACGATCCTGGACATATAAATCTTGGCTAGCTTGGCAATGTTATAAGTTGTCTTAACTAGAATGAAGTGAGCAACCTTGGTCAAACGATCAACAATCACCCAAATAGAATCATATCCTGACCGAGTCCTGGGTAAACCAGTAATAAAGTCCATACCTATCTGATCCCACTTCCAATCTGGTACAGGCAAAGGCTGCAACAATCCTGCTGGCTTCTGATGCTCAGCTTTGACTCTTTGGCAAACATCGCACAATGCAATATACTGGGCTATCTCTCGCTTCAGGCTAGGCCACCAAAATCTCTCCCTCAAGTCCAAATACATCTTGGTATTCCCGGGGTGAATAGAATAAGGTGAATCATGTGCCTCCTGAAAAATCAACTTCCTGATCTCCGCATCTTGCGGTACACAAATGCGCTTCTCAAACCAAATGGCTCCATGCTCATCCTCACGGAAACCCTCTGCTTTACCTTTGGTCATATTCACCTTTATCTCATCAATTTCTGCATCACCCTTCTGAGCTTCTTTGATTCTTTCCAATAGATTTGGCTTCACTTCCAATGTTGCCACATATCCCTTAGGAACTATCTCCAACCTGAGATGATTGAACTGCTCACATAACTCACGTGGCATATCCTCAACATTAGCAACATTGACATGACTCTTACGGCTCAATGCATCAGCAACCACATTCTCTTTACCAGGATGATACTGCACATTCAAATCATAATCCTTAATAAGCTCCAGCCATCTACTCTGCCTGAGATTCAACTCCTTCTGAGTAAAGATATACTTCAAACTCTTATGATTAGTAAAAACATCACAATGATTTCCAACAAGATATTGTCTCCATGTTTTCAATGCATGAACAACTGCAGCTAACTCCAAATCATGTGTAGGATAGTTTTTCTCATGGTTCTTAAGCTGACGTGAAGCATAAGCAACAAGTCTACCCCCTTGCATCAAAACACAACCAAGTCCTCGACGAGATGCATCACAATATACTTGAAAATCCTTATGTATATCAGGTAAACATAGAACAGGTGCAGTTACTAACCGTTTCTTCAACTCCTGAAAGCTGGTTTCACATGCCTCACTCCAAACAAACTTATTCTCTTTCTTCAACAGCTCAGTCATTGGTTTTGCAAGCTTGGAGAAATTCTCAATGAACCTCCTATAATATCCTGCGAGACCCAAGAAACTGCGAATGCCTCCAACTGTCGTGGGTGTCTCCCATTCTGTAACTGTTGAAACCTTGGATGGGTCCACAACTACTCCTTCTCCTGACACAACATGTCCAAGGAATCCTACCTCCTTCAACCAAAACTCACACTTACTGAACTTGGCATACAATTTGTGCTCCCTGAGCTTCTGCAATACCAAACGCAGATGTGCCTCATGGTCTTGCTCATTCTTGGAATACACCAATATATCATCAATGAACACCACAACGAATTTATCCAAGAACTCCATAAACACCTTGTTCATCATATTCATGAAGTATGCAGGAGCATTAGTCAATCCAAATGACATAAAGGTATACTCATACAACCCATACCTTGTAGTAAAAGCGTTTTTCGGAATATCCTTCTCCCGAATCTTCACTTGATGATAACCAGAACGAAGATCAATCTTAGAGAATACACAAGCTCCCTCCAACTGCTCAAATAGATCATTAATCACAGGTAAAGGATACTTGTTCTTGATAGTAACATCATTCAGAAAACGGTAATCAACACACATCCTCTGGGTTCGATCCTTCTTCTCAACAAACAACACTGGAGATCCCCAAGGTGACAAGCTTGGGCGAATGAACCCCTTTGCCTGCAACTCTCTAATCTGTTCCTTCAATTCTGCAAGTTCATTAGTGGGAATCCTATACGGTCTCTTAGCAATAGGCCCAGTGCCTGGTATTAAATCAATAAGGAACTCAATCTCCCTATCCGGTGGCATACCTGGCAACTCCTCCGGAAACACATCAGGATAATCCCTCACAACACGCACATCATCCAGGCTACCCCCCTTAAGAGAATTCACCTGCGCATGCTGATGCTTATACTTGGACACATATCTGATCCTCTGCCCATTCGGTGTACGGAGGGAGATAGACCAACTGGCACAATCAATAACACCTTGGTACTTGGCTAACCAATCCATGCCCAATATAATATCCAAACCTTGTGACTTCAACACAATCAAATCTGTAGGAAAAACATGCTTCCCTATGGCTAGGCTCAACTGATAGCATCCCAAACTAGCCGACATCTCCGCTCCCGGTGAACTTACGAGCATAGAAGACTTAAGAACTACGGTAGGCAACTTATTCTTATCCACAAATACACTCGATATGAAAGAATGCGATGCACCAGAATCAAAAAGAACAAGTGCGGGTGCTGAATTGATAAAGAACTTACCAATCACAGCATCAGGCTCATCATAGATCTCCTCCACGTTGACATGGTTCACATGTCCCTTGTTGAAAGGATTGGGCTTGAAGACTCCATTCCCATTGGACTCTAGGCAGTCTGTGGCATAGTGTCCCATGTTCTTGCACCTGAAACACTGGATGTGACTCAAGTCCTTTGGTGCCTGTCCATTCTGACGGTTGTTCCCATTGCCTCCATTGGCTCCATTGCTTCTCCCATTCCCATTGTTCCTTCCATTGCCATTGCCATTTCCATTGCCATTCCTGCTGCCATTGTGGTGGTTTTGGCCATTATGGTTGTGACCATTCCCACCATGATGGTTGTGTCCTCCACTGTGAACATGGTCATTCCCACCATTGTGGTTATGTCCATGATTATGTCCTCCATTGCCACCATAATAATTGCGTGGCTTCTGATGTGGTCCAGAGTTATACTTGCCACCATTGCTGTTATTGTACTTCCTCTTGCGGTTCTCAATGGCCTGCTGATTGCCTTCCAACACAATAGCTTTGTCTATGAGCGCCTGGAAGTTAGCAAAATTAGCCACTGTCAACTGGACTCCCAACTCATCATTCAGCCCCTCCAAGAACTTCTCCTGCCTTGCTGCATCATTCCTGACATCATCTGGAGCATATCTGGCAAGCTTGTTGAAACCCTCAACATACTCGGCCACTGAACGGCCTCCCTGACGCAAACTGCGGAACTCCTTCTTCTTCAAGCTCATGGCGCCTGCTGAAACATGTGCGGCGCGAAAGGCAGACTGGAACTGCGCCCAAGTGATGGTGTCGATGGGATAAGTCACCAAGTAGTTGTCCCACCATGCTGCGGCAGGACCCTCCAGCAAATGTGAGGCAAACCTCACTCTCTCGGCCTCAGTACAACCAACTGTCTCCAAGTTCCGGCCCACTGAACGGAGCCAGTCATCCGCCACTATGGGCTCAGGAGTGCTAGAGAACCTCTGAGGATTCAACCTCAGGAACCTCGCAAGCGTGTCCAAAGGTGGTGGTGGTGGCGCATTGTTGTTGTTGCCCATGTTCTGAGTGAGCAACTGGATCAGCTGAGCTTGTCCTCGAAGTAGCTGCTGCATGTAAGCTGGCACTCCATTGTTGTTGTTCTCATTCCCCGTGGGATCACGTCTCGGCGGCATCTGTTGGGTAAGAATAGGTAAGTTGTAGACAGAAAGTAGCTAGGGAAATATACTCCTACCCGTATGCATATTATGATCATGGCAAGCATTATATATACAATACATATATCACCAATCAACTTCACCAAACAATATCACCATAGCATCAAACATATAACAATCATCAACCAATGCACTCATACGAAAAACCATCACATATCACACCATATAGTTTCAAATATATTTTATAACTGATATAAGATCCTCAAAACAACCACGGGTAATATAAGATCCTCAACATTACCACGAATAACATAAGAGTATATCAAGCAACCTAGTATTGCCACACAGAATAAGTCGACATGGTCAAATACGCTAACACGATAACGATAGTAAACTAATTGCCGGTGAAGTAATTCCGAATGTTGTCTTTGCTAAACAGCATGCGGTATTCTCGCCCGCTAATGCGGTTGCGCCTTTTGGGACTCGGCTCCTCTTCTTCTGCCGAGGTCTCTACTTCTGGCTCCTCTTCTGGTTCTTCAATCCCATTGGCCTTCATCTTCTCCTTCAGCCTTGTTATCTCTGCTTGCATCTCCAACCTCTCCTTCTTCAGCTTGTTGTTGTCCCTCTTGAGCCTGGTGTTCTTCTGCTGCAACTCAGTGATGGTGTAGAGGTTTGACTGAGTGTTCTTCTCCAGGCAATGGATGTGCTTCTCCAGGCTTTGGATGATGTAGCTGGTTGTACCTGGCCAAATGGCCCCAGTCACATACCTGAACCTCTTTGGCAATATGTTTCCCGATGGGAGGACCTTGGCCATCTCCGCGTACACCGTACCCTTTAGCTGGGCGGCATACATCTCTACAATGCGTCCAAGAGCTATGTGAGCGGCCATGCGCACACACCACTCCTTCTGCTGGGCATGCACCTCGAATGTCTCCGTGATCACCCTTTCCTCATTCTTCATGCTTCCCAGGATGAAAGTCTCCACTTTCCAGTAGTCATCAGCTCCCCTTGTCTCCACGATGTCCGGCTGAAAGACTGGCGCGTAGATGTTCAAGTAGTGGAAAATCCCCCTGAGCTCAGGTCCAAACGCCATAGCGCGGTATGACAAAGTGGTCATCTATAATCAAAGAGAGGTAAGGAAAGATTAGAACATGTATGAATACGAGATAGAGAAGATAAGTAAGTACAAGACAGAGTTATGTAAAGTAATATTTTTTTCATTTCTATGGCTTTTCTAGTCCATTTTCTAGGGTCACGTCCTACAGTCAACACACTGCTCGGATACCATCTGTAATGACCCAATTCACACAGAATTGAAGTCTCTGTGCTCAAGTGCCAGTCCCTGGATCGAACTCGCTGGCACACACAGTATCATAGATGTATATCAAAGTACAAGTGCATCATTATTACAACGTATGATCCAGAGTAAAGCAAATAACAAGTTGCATAGCTCAAGGCTAGCTTATTCAACATAAATATAGCGGAAGCAAAAGCAAGTAACGTGGAGTCCCATCAACAGCCACATGAGAACATGCTGAGTGTAGACACGCAACCCCTAAACGCACCTTACTGGTCGTCTGAAAAACCTGCAACACCGAAGGTTGCAGCCCGACAACGGGTCAGTACATCTGATTTGTACGGCAAGTGACACGGAAAAGTTTATATAAAGGACCTACAACTACATGCAAGGTAAGTCAAAGGAAAGGCTTATGGTTTTGTTTTGCTGAAAGCCAATTTTCTCCTGAACTAAACTAGTCAAAGTTTTAAGTTGAATTCTACCTGATAACACAAAGCAACCCATGCTAATCTTTCCCACCAATGTTATTATTAAGTGTTCATCTGTCAAGATCATTCATCAACAGTACTGACTAGTTGCTCAAAATTCGTCCGTAACCGTGGACTCGGCTAATCATGATCAGTTTATACGCTCTGTAGAGGTTGTACACGTTCCCCACTTTACTCAACCCGAAGATTGAGACAAAGCCTTTCTGAAGAGGTTGCCTCCACCCTTTGGTAGCCGGTACACCTAACACACATCTACATCAGCTAGCTACCAGGGCCAGGTTCCCCACAACGTACTCATGCTAAGCCAGAGCCCATATAGCCAGTGGCTGTACACGGAAGCTACTAGTAATATTGCATGTCTGATCTTTTTGAGCCTGGACGGCGCCCACTGCGTTCTGAGGGTAGACACCATGTCGCACTCGGTTCACCACCAAAACAACCATTGGGTGCATTTAACCCCGCCACTGTCCTTAGACAAGGCACATGAAAGGACGTGGATGTCGCCTAGAGGGGGGGTGAATAGGCGTTTAGAACAATTACGGTTTCGGCTTGAACAAATGCGGAATAAAACTTAACGTTTAATTTTCCAAGCAAGAAACCTAAATAAGCTAGGCTCAACTATGTGCACCAACAAATTATACTAAGCAAGATAAACAACTATGTGATAGCAAGATATATGACAAGAGCACTATGGCTATCACAAAGTAGGTGCACAAGTAAATAGGTTGTCTAGAAGAACAACCTATGGGACAAGCAATGTAAAATAATATGAGCAAGCACAAGATAAACAATGTAATAAGCTTGCTCAAAGTAAAGGTAGAGATAACCGCAAGTGGAGCCGATGGAGACAAGGATTTGTTACCGAAGTTCCTTCTCTTGCGAGAAGTATGTCTCCGTTTGGAGAGGGTGAGGAGCACAATGCTCACACGAAGCCAACGAGGGCCACCCTATTTCTCCTCACGCTCTTACCAATGCAAGATGCCATGATTCCACTATTAGGACACTTGAGGGCGGTCATCGAACCCGTACAAATGGCAACCCTTGGGGGCGGTCACCGAACCCGTACAAATGCTCGGGGCAATCTCCACAACCGAATTGGAGGCTCCCGTAGCGTCCCGAAGCTTTCCACCACAATGATTGAGCTCCACACAAACAAGCCTCTAGGGGCCAACGCACCCAAGAGGAACAAGCTCTAGAGTGCCAATGCACTCAAGAGAACAAGCTCTAGAGTGCCAATGCACTCACGAGTAACTATCTTCTCAACTTCACTTACTACAACGAATCCTCGGAGAGAACTCAAACCGATGCACCAAATGCAATGGCAAGAGCAAACGAAGTGCTCAAGTCCCCAACTCTCAAATCCCACCAAAACAACAAAAGCTATGGAGGAATATGAGAGGAAGAACAAGGAGAACACCAAGAACTCCAAGATCTAGATCCACAAGGTTCCCCTCACTTAGAGGAGAGATGGCTTGGTGGATATGTGGATCTAGACCTCCTCTCTCTTTTCCCTCAAAAAGGAGCAAGAATCATAGGAGGGGAAGAGAGTAAGCAAGCTCAAAGAGGTCAACAATGGGGGGAAGAACTTGCACAAAACTGGTGGAGACAAAGGAGGAAGAAGACCCCCTTTTATAGTCTCCCACGAATCCAGCCGTTGGAACCCGTTGGCAGCCCACCAACCACGGTACTACCTCTCGGAGAGCGGTACTACCGCGCCGGGAGCGGTACTACCGCCCCACGGTACTACCGAAGCCCAGTGTCGTGCCCACTACCGCAAAGTCCAGTGGACTTACGGTAGTGAGTGCGGTACTTGCCGCGGTACTACCGTGGCACGGTACTACCGCACTGGGAGCGGTACTACCGCCCCAGGGTACTACCGGGGGCCAGTACCGTGCCCACTACCGCAAAGTCCAGTGGACCTACGGTAGTGAGTGCGGTACTCGCCCACGGTACTACCCTGGCGCGGTACTACCACTCCAAGAGCGGTACTACCGCCCTGGCAGAACCAGGGAGCCCAGGCCACACAACAGATGAACTCCAAATGAAACAGGCAAACCCTGAACTGCCACAACTTCTGCAAATGAACTCCGATTAAGGAAAACTCAAGCTTGATGGAAATATTTAGAAGTGGCAAGGGAGAAATGTCAAACAAATAGAGGTGTGAAACCTCTAACAGAGACGACCCGGCAAATCTCCCACATCGAAAAACATACGGGAAGACGCATATGAAATCCGTTTTCGATGAACATGATCTCGTCATGAAGAAGACCACAAGCTCCAAAACTCACACGGAGAAAAGCCAAACAAGAACCAATAAAGATGATGCCAAGGATGCAAAGGGTTTGAGCTCTCCACGAACGACTCGGCCTAGCCTATAACACGGTCTCCTAACTACTACCAAGAGACCGGTAAACTAGACACCTATCTAGTCAAACCTTTGTCTTGCGCATAATCCACTTGAGCTTGATGATGACGATCATGCCCGCCTCAAGTTGGAACATCTTCCTTGATTCCGCCGGCTCGATGAAGACTTGTAGAAAGCTCCCCCATACTCCATTATGGGTGAGCCTCTTTTAGGCACATCTTCACACGACCATTATCACCAAATTTTCGGCAAGCTCCAAGCATACGATATCTTCGTGATGCTCCTCTTGACCTTGCACACATCTACTTGACCAATCTTTGGATAGCTTCATGAAGAACACCTTGGTCAACACGTAATCTTCACCTTACAACCTTGAAGCCACCATATGATCTTCAACGTTGCCTATGGACAAACCTTAAAGTATAACTCAAGGAAACCATTAGTCCATAAAGATTTTCATCAATTACCAAAACCAAACATAAGGGCACATGCCCTTTCAATCTCCCCCATTTTGGTAATTGATGACAAACACAATAAGAGGGTTTTTATGATGAATTATACTAATCATGCAAAGCAAGTATGCATGAGTAAGAGGGCAAATGCTTAAGAACACAACCAAAGCATGAACCTCCTCAAACAAAACCCTCTAAACTCTTCTCCCCCTTTGGCATCGATTGCCAAAATGGGCGAAAAAACTTAGAAGGCCGATATAGAATGTGTTCCTCCCAAAAGGGTGTATTTCTCAAGAAATGAGTGGAATAAAGTACACATATACAAAGATATACGATGGGAGGAAAAACAAACTATATAGAGGATCCAAAGATTGCAAAAATATGAGATGGCACAAAGGCATAATAAAAAGTAAGCACTCAAACGGTCCAACATGCCAAGAGATTATAAGATATTATGATTTGAGCATAGGAGTGTTCTAAAGAAAATAGAGAAGTTCCCCAAGGTTTGTGCACTATTTAGAATCTTTGTAGTATAATACAAAGTTCACAAAAATTGGATCATCACTCCCCCAAAATTGATGGAAACACAACACATGTGCAAGTGTGCAAAGATATGAGACAAAGTCTAGTACTTGCAACAAACAAATGGTTGAGCAAATAGCAAAAGAGATAATCATAGGGATAGGCTCAACCAACAAGATGTGTGTGAGTCATGGCGAAGCACTTAATATGACTAGTATACGGATGACTATTTAAGCATCAACATAGTCTTGAAGAAATGAGACTCAAGATGCTAGAAATGTCCTTCCAACATAAATTAAGAAGGTCACACACACACACAACAAATGGGTTCACAAGCTTAAGTAAAATGCAAAGTTAAAATCAAGGCTTGTGACAACCCCATGGTGAAGATAGACAATAATAGGCTCATCAAGACAAGCATGAGGACAACAATCTTCACCACCAAAAGAGTGCACCAATAAGAATAGAATTAAGACACGCACTCAACCACACACGCTTTCATGTAACCACCGAAGAATTTAACATTGAAAATAAAAAGGTGGACATGAAAGACCAAGGATATCCACTAAAAGTGTAACTTCTCTCAAGTGTATAAGATTCTAGGTAGATTATATCCAGAAAGAAGCATGTACACCCGAGATAGTTACAAAAGGAGAGAACACGATATCCAAATGGAAGTCATAAATATACAAATAAGATCTTTGCTAGAAAGCATAGCCAATGGCTTAATATTATCTTATTGTATAAAGGATGAAATCCACACAAACAACCATCAAAGTCATCACAACTAGCAACAAGGTATCAAGAGATAGTTGAGATGCTTTGAACAACGAAACAAGTATCGCAACCAATAATATATCTTGCAATTCTAGAACAAATCAAGAACCGCAACAATTGAAAATGAAGAATATCATGCCATGATGCAACCTACACAAGGATGGAAGCAAGAAAAGTATGCATGAGGTAGATACTTGTTACCGAGATAGCATGGGAAAGATGTAGTAGATAAAGTCTTCAATGATCGTCCTAGCATGACTCCAAAAGGCACATGGTGACACCACCTTCCTCAAATGAGAAGATCCTCCAATGCATCTCCAAAGTTCCTACATCAACATTAACACACAAAATGGTACCCAAACTCATTGGGACCCAAGAGTTAGAGGAACAAACATACATAGGACAAACTCCACGGGAATAATTGCATATGGACATGAAGATGAATTCCATGCACATATTAGCCAATAGAAGTGGAAGGAGTTTAACCTATATATAGGATCAAAGAAAGAAATCATGCATCGGAACAACACATAGAAAATATGCATGCACAAGACTTTCAAGAACCAAAAGTGAATACAATTTGGACAAAACATCAAGTAAACCAAGATGGCACACCAAAGGGTGACACAACATAAGGTTGTCCAAATTATATCAAAGGTCCAAATCAACACATGATAGGAGACAAGTAGAAATTAACACATGGTCAATTGCTACATTCACCAACAAATGTGAAGAGATACCAATTGTATCCCAGCCCAATCAACACATGATTGAATAGGGAAACAATTGAAAAGGATACCAAGTGACCATTAGATTCCAAAATAAGATTCCAATTGAAAATAAGATTTCAACATAAACTTGTCACTTGGATTATACCAAATAAAAGATTCATCAAGGAATGGGGTATCAATCGACACACCAATTGATAGAGAGCATGGTACCAAAAATAAAAGATATCTAAGACAAGAGGTATCAAACTCTGAAAAGGAAAGAACAATTGCAAACTAACTATGCCCTCAACAAATTTATGATGACACAAAGCACCACATAGAATATGCCTTCCAAAACACACACTTGATATGGATCATAAGATGCTAGCTCCCCCAAAAGATGTGCATTATATAGAATTTCCATTTGAATACAAAATGCACATGATGAGATCATCATTTTCACTATATCTAGAGAAACACTAGACAAGATCACGGAAACACATGATCCACAAGTGGCTAGGAAGACAAAGAGAGTTAAAACCACAATAAAACCTTGGCAAGTAATAACTCAATTATAAACAAGCCAATGTAAAGATGATCAATAATTGCTACCACATATAAGAGTACCAATTGTTAAGAACAAGAGGTATATGGAATTACTTCCGAGTGGTAGATATCATTAATATATATTATCATCTTCACAACAACAACCATAAGCACGTGGCAAAAGATAAGAATTGATCACAATGCTTACAAAGAGATTCTTGATAGCTTCAAGTATGCATCCAATCACGCAAGCAATGATTAGGAAAACTTGGAGAAAACGGTTCCCTTGTAGAAAATACAAGTGCATATTGAAGGGAAACCGTATCAAGAAAATCTCACACACTCAAGATCCATTAGATGAGAAATGAAGTCAATTTAAGCAAATTGGAACTTGAGGAGCAAACATGCCACCTAGAAACTAGATAATTTACAATATCAACTCTAAGTGGCAAAACCCCCAAATGTACATGTTTTATAGACGAGTCATATACAAAAAGCATATTACTCCCCCATAACGTGATATCCCAAAATTTACAACTAGAGGCAAAAAAATACCAACAAGAGATAATTAATGGATATTTTAGAATTTTAATTTCTCATGAGAACGACATACCACATAGTGACTAGATAATCTTATAATATCAATACTAGGTGGTATTCCTCATGTATACACATTTTAGGATCGTAAAGTGCACAAGGCACATCACTCCCCCAAAATGGGATGATCCATTAATTTCTCACAAGAGCCAACTAATATGCAAACAAGATGAAAAATAGGCTCAATACAACACTCACACATACATGGTGTGCAAACCAATATACACCAAATTGATTACTCAAGATATGTAGATTGGAAACACAACATATACAAACACATGCAAGGTACAAAACCAAAACATGCAAAGGGGAAAGTAACTTTCAATGTAAACAATTTAAGTACAAGTTACCGTAAGGAGGCACATTGGGTATAAGATAGACACAAGATAATCCAAATGACTTGGCTTGAGATAATGTGATTTAATGAAGGTCCCTTAATTATTCATAATGTAGCCAAGTCTCCAATGCCCTCCAACAACACCTATTGATCAAATTGGAGCTTGTTGGTCTCCAACCAAGTTGGGTCCTAAGAGGTTAGTCACAATAGGCTTGGCAACCCAAATGGTGCTTTTCTTGTCACCACTTTGAGTGCCAACAAATTTGGCAACCACATTGCCAACCTTATCCTTCCGAAGAGAATAAACATCATCAACTATAATAGGGTTGGATAAGGTACCGTTCGTGCATGAAGAAGCAAGATGACCCTTCTCGCGACATAAGTAGCAACACCTACTTTTTCCTTTCTTCATGGTTGATTTCTCAACATGAAGATCATTTACTTGAGTATTCTTGGGAAGTGGCTGCACTTCACCTTGCGGTTGAACTTGAGGTCTCTTCCCTAGTTGCTTGTCACTAATGGGCTTCTTCTTCAAAGGGCAAGATCTAACATGGTGCCCTTCAACCTTGCACTTGAAACAAATAATCTTGGCCGAATTCTTGACTTGAGATTGACCCTTCTTCTTGTTAAACATGGACTTCTTATTGTTGGAGTTGAATCCAAGTCCAACCTTGTCATTGGGGGATTTTTGTCCACACAAGACCTTGTCAAGTGTAGACTTCCCTTCATGACCCTTTCCGAAGTCTTTCTTCAAAGAAGTGACTTGGGCCTTGATCTCTTTGATTTCCTCTACATGGTTAGTAACGATACAAGTACTAGAGGAAGTAGAAGCATTGTTAGAGCAACAAAGCAAGGAAAGTAATTCATCACATGATGTAGCAACATTATGAGTGGATGAATTACAAGGACTAGCACAAGGCAACATAGCATATTGAGTAGAAGTAGTGATAATGTCCACATGAGGAACTAATTTAGAAACCTTAGTCTCATGAGCTAACTTTAGCACATTATGGGAGACTAGAAGATCCTCATGAGAGCTTGAGAGCTTTTCATGACTTTCTTCCAATTTCCCATACTTGCTAGTTAGCAACTCAAGTTGAGCCTTTAGCTCAACATTCTCCTTTAGGATGGATGCTTCAAAAGAAATAGAGTTAGTAGCACAAGCATCATCAAGAATAACGGAAGGAGAAGACAACATAGCAAGCTCTTTCAAATACGAAGATTTTAGTTGAGCATGCGACTCGGTGAGTTTGATGAGCTCACCCTTAATGACCCGTGAGCCATTTCCGAGGTGCTCAAAATCCTCAAGGAGTTTAGCATGCTCAACCTCAAGCTTATTATGTTTAGTTTTGATAGTATGGTCAAAGCATCACTTGCCTTCTTCCTGTTTCTGACGGTCACAATCCTCACAAAACGAGGCGGCACACTCCGGACAATCTATACGAGCAAACATAGCACCAATCAACATATATTCAATACAAATATGCACAAAGAGTAATAAACATTCAAATAACAGTAGAAAAACTTGCCTAACAGTAGCTAAACTCAAAGTACTTGTCAAAATAAAACCAACGCAAAAAGAAACGGCGCAAACGGGCGCACCGTTAAAAAGTTACGGCTACCGGAAGTTCAAATTTGGATCTGCTTGGGATACAAATTTGAAAACTTCAAACTTCCGTAAAACTTAGTCTACTGGCTAGAAAATTTCACCACGGTCGCAACGCAACTGGAATCACTCAATTCCGAGTTACGGTTAAAAAGTACTCGCGAAAACGGTACCGCGCGAAAACGGGGTCTAATCTGCAAACAGGGACCTATCCGTAAATAAAATAACGCGAAAAACGCGATCGGGTCCCTGGCCGACGGTTGACCAGATCCGGACGTTTTTTTTTCGAAAACCGATCTAACTCTTTTTTTTTCCTCAGCTCTCTCTCTTTTCTCCCGTCGGCCCGAAAGCCATGGCCATGGCCTGGAGCTTGGCTCCGGTGGCGGCTACTCCGGCTGGCTCGCCGGAGCGCGGCTGGCGCGGGGCGCGGCGTGCGGCGGCGGCGGCCCGGCTGCCGGCGTGGCGGCGTGCGGCGGCGGGGTGGGGATGGTGGCGGGGCGCGGTGGCGCGGGGAAGGCACGGCGGCGGCTCACCTCCGGCGCCGCCGACTTCGGCGAGTCCGGCGGCGAAAAAAACGAACTCCGGCGAACTTCCGGCGATGACGTCGGCGACGGCGGATTAGTGGCTAACTCGGCGGTACCCGCGGATTAGTTTAGGGCTAAAACTAAAACGCTAAGAGAAAATAATCTAACCCTAAACGGAGCTATTTACAAACAGCCTCTAATCCGGTTTTTTTTGTAATCCGAAATAAAAAATAATTCGGCCAGGCGGAAAAAAAACAGTACATGCCCGTTAGGCCCAAAATAATTTTAGAAAAATCATGGAATATTATTTTTAATTTTCTTCTTCGCCAATATTTTTAAAATAATAAAACTGAATTTTTGGCTTTACCAAAATATTGAATAAAAATAAAAACTTTGCAACTTATTTTTAAATATTTTAAAATACTTTTCTGGCATTTTAAAAATACCGAAAAACTCCGAAATTGATTTTAAAACTTTTCCGGAGCATAAATAACTTCCAGAAATATTTTTAGAAAATATTTATATCTCCAAAGTAAATTTAAAAAGTCTCTCAAAATATTTTAAACTATTTTCCAACAATTTAAAAATGGGAATAAGTCCTTTTATATCCTCTCCAACGAACTGTCATATGTTGAAAAATGTTTAAAAATATTTTCAAACTCCAGATAAATGCGAAAGCAGCATGAGATGCATATGATGATCTATTAACATCCAAATTTAGAAAAATTGGGATGTTACATGTGCACCTCGGCGAGGGCAAAGTAGAACAGGAGCCGACGCACGGGGAACTAACATCGTGTAGGCAAGGACTACACCAGTCCACGGATTCTGACCAACATACCAAGGCGTTGTGGGCTGCTGCTGTTGTGCTGGACGTGGCGCCCCACCTGGCTGGACAGGCGGCTGCTGCTGTTGTTTGCGGCCACGCCGGCCGCCGCGACGCTGATCAGGACCGAGAGCCGGCTGCTGTTGCGGGAAGCCAGGGGGCGCTGGTGGGGCAGAGCAGTAGGAGCCGTAGGCGCCCGACCACCGCGGGAGAGGCCGGAAACGAGCGCCGTATGGGTGGCCCGGGTCTTGGACTTCTTCATCCGGCGTTCCTGCAGCCGCAGGTACACGATGACCATTTGAAAGTTCGGTGGGGGTAGCAAGGTGAGGTTGGAGGCAGTGTTCCCGAAGTTCTTGTTGAGGCCATTGATGATGGCGCTGAGGAGGAGCTTGTCGGAGATGACCTCGCCGATGTCGCGCAAAGCATCGGAGAGCATCTTCAGCCGCATGTTGTAGTCGTCGATGGAGGAGTCGTCCTGGTGGCAGCCATAAAATTCCTGCTGGAGGAAAACAAGACGTTGAAGGCGATTGTCGGTGAAGATGCCATTATGCTTGGACCACACGGAGTAGGAGGCATCATCTTCGCGGACGGTGGTGTGGAAGAGATCCTTCGAGATGGTGAGGTAGAACCACCGTATAAGGGTGGCTTCGAGGGACATCCACTCGGCGTCGCCACGCATGAGATCAGGGTCGATGGAACCTTCGATGTGGTCAATGAGATATAACTCATAGAAGACAAGGGAAAAGTAGGTTTTCCAAGCATGATAGGCGGAGCTGGTTTGATCTAGTCGAACGGGGACGCGGACGAAGATGTTTAGGTCGCGGATGTCAGCGGCTAAGGGAGGCTCTGGACCGGCGAAGGGGTTGGAGGCGTCGGAGATGGAGTAGCTAGGGGAGGACATGGTGGTGGGATATGGCAGCGGCGGCAGTGTGGTGAGGTAGCGGCGGTGGCAAACGGGTGGACACGGCTGCTGGAGAGGTGGATGGCGGAAGCGATAGGAGGTGCACGCGGCAACAGGAGTTTCTCGCGGTGGCGGCGTGGTGCGGAAGCTAGGGTTTGGAATGATAAAAACTGATACCATGTGGATAGATGATGCAACGCATAATGTATTTATCAGGTGCCAAAGGGCACGTATATATTATTGGATACTATTCCAAACTCCTGTGTCCGGTAGGTTTATGGTCTAGTTTCCATAGTATTAGCAGTCCGTGTAAGAGTCTGTTGCTAGGTTGTATCCGTGTCATATTGGAGTCTTGTATTTTTGTTGCTATAAATAAAGGAGAAAAGCCCCAAGGAAGCCGCGATAGAGGGGGGAAAAGATACAATCTTATATACGTGAGTTTGTCCGGCCGTCCGGCGTATCCAGATCGATCAAGTCGCCGGGTTTGCTTCGTAAAGCTAGCTCCTATCAAAGAGCATCCATCCACCTGCTTGCTTAGCTAGCTGTGTACGTGCGCGTGTGTTCAGGTTCTGGCTAGTTGATTTCCAACAATTGGTATTTAGAGCAAGGTTCGAGGTCGTCGAGGTGAGCGCTGTGATTGCGTGGAGTGACAACCAAGATCATGGATGGAAAAGGAGGAAGCGTGCCTGTTCAGTACCCGATGTTGACGAAAAGCAACTACTCAACTTGGTCAATCAAGATGAAGTCGTTGATGCGTGCACAGAGAATCTGGGATGCGGTAGAGCCGGAAGATCCTGCTAAGGTTGACGACATTATGGACCAAAGGGCGTTAACGGCTATCTATCAAAGCATCCCGGATGATGTGTTTGTATTAATTGCTGAGAAAGAGACATCCGAGGAAGTTTGGGAGGCTATAAAGGAAAATCGTCTTGGAGACGACCGCATCAAGGAGGCAAGGTTGCAAACCCTAAAGTCCGAGTTTGATAGGCTCAAGATGAAAGACACGGAATCAATAGATGACTTCGCTCTCATGATGACAACCATCGCTAATGGAATATGAGGTCTTGGAGAAAAGTTTGATGAAACAAATGTTGTCAAGAAAATTCTTCGAGCGGTTCCGTCCAAGTTTCTTCAGATTGCATCTGCCATAGAACATTTTGGCGATTTCAAGACCATGACCATGGATGAAGTCATTGGAAGGTTGAAGGTTCACGAGGAACGACTACGAGGCTATGTCCAAGATGATCAAGATAGTGAACAACTTTTGTTGACACGGTCAGAGTTGATAGCAAGGGAGCATGGACATGACCGGATTAAATCCAAGGTCCAGTGTTGGAATTGTCAGGAGTTCGGGCACTTTAGGCGTGATTGTCCAAACAAGAAGAAAGAGCCGGCGAAGAAGGAAGTGGCGTACCAAGATGTGGTGGGACATATTGATGATGATTCAATGTTGTTATGAAGATGAAAAGGGCGATAAGGTTAAGAGTCGTGTCTTAGTGTTTTAATATGTTAGTGGAGTCTACATATTGTTTTGTCAGTCTAGTCTAGGTCCTCTATGTGTCTCGACGAGAAGATCAAGCTCAAGCGTGTAGTGGGACGAGGACCAGTGAAGGTGAGCCTCTTCAATGAGGACATGTCTTTCCATGAGGTTATGGGTGGATGGTGTAGTCCACAAGTTAGCCGGCATGTATTGCGCTAAGTGTAGGCGGTGTAGTCTACATGGCAGCGTGACTGGGAATCTGGATCATACGTTGAGTTGAGTCTGTAAGTCAGCAAGTTGGAATTAGGGCGAGATTGTGGTGAGCAATCTGGCCTGTCAATTAGACTTGTCGTGGTCGATTTGATAAGTACGAAAGATTGGATTAGGGGGAGATTATTGGATACTATTCCAAACTCCTGTGTCCGATAGGTTTATGGTCTAGTTTCCATAGTATTAGCAGTCCGTGTAAGAGTCTGTTGCTAGGTTGTATCCGTGTCATATTGGAGTCTTGTATTTTTGCTGCTATAAATAAAGGAGAAAAGCCCAAAAAAAGCCACGGCAGAGGGGGAAAAAGATACAATCTTGTATACGTGAGTTTGTCCGGCCGTCCGGCGTATCCAGATCGATCAAGTCGCCGGGTTTGCTTCGTAAAGCTAGCTCCTATCAAAGAGCATCCATCCACCTGCTTGCTTAGCTAGCTGTGTGTACGTGCGCGTGTGTTCGGGTTCTGGCTAGGTGATTTCCAACATATATGTACAAGGGTGCCTCAACTATACAAGAAAATAGGAGGCATAGTTGATAGGAAAAGATCCTAATCATACACGCTATACATATATTCAACAAAACTGAACATCACACTCAAGTTTAATGACTAGTACGGCATATTCCTCGATCCACATAAATCAACAGTGTGGCCTGATGGCCGCATCCTTTCGATGTATTAGACAGCACCATGACTTAGCAAAAAAATAAAACCCAAGAGCACCATGGATGGACCTTATCTTTGCCCACTAACCGATCATGGGGCGGCAAATGTGAAGGGTACATAAACCCAGAATCCTGTGGTTAGCATTTGAAGTGGCCATGTCACATATTGGGCCTGCCATAGGCTCCAACCCTATTCAATTATTCCCTTGACCACTGTTGATCAGTCGATCTCGCTGGGACTCAACTTTTTGTGCCTGGTGAAGTGGTAGGCAATGCTGCAGGGCATGCAAGGATAGACTTATCAATGCTGCAGGGCATGTCCATTATTTCTTCCATGACGATTCCTTCCAGAGCATGCTTGCTATGTCTCATATAGTGCGATATATTCGCGTAGATAATTGGTGTATCCTGCCATTTGCACGTCGCTTGGTTCAAAGATAGTGATGGGTGCAGCCAAAAGCAACGGATGTTATTTGTAACTTCTTCTTTTTAGTTGTGTTACTGTCTGCTGTTTGGATTAACTGCAGGGCTTTATTATCAGGTTAATTCGCCATGCATGCATGATCGATGGAGCTTGCGCATATATAATATAAACATTGTATTTTTGTGAGAGATATAGACATCCATTGACGACGCGCGCGGAGGAACGCATGTGCACCACATATCTATCTAACAAATACATCATGCGTATGTGTGGCAAATCTAGGGAAGAAGTGAATGACCCTGCCTCTGCAACACACAAGTCTCGCTCGGCCTTGGATTGTGTTGCGGACCCGGCTTGTGTCTGGTCCTCGTATTCTATCTGTTCCCGCCAAGTCGATCACGGCCTACTGTTCAAAGAGCGCGGGAAAAACAGAAACATGAGTCGTGAATCGTGATGGAAGGGTGTGGAGTGGAGGACGTGGCGCAAGTCTCTGAAGCACGACTGGTGCATGGTGTACGTGCTACTATTACCGCGGGGAGCACTCCCACGCCACCGTAAAACTCTGCCTGCGTGCGATTTTCTCAGCGAACTAAATACAAATGGCGGTTGCAAAGGTGATGGGCCACGTCCATCGTCAAGTGACAACCTGACCTGACCTGCCTTGTGTATATATAGGTGGCCGTGAGCGAAAGCACCAAAGGCAACTCGTCGAGCTAGCTAGCTACCACCTTCACCGGCAGCGAGAGCGCTCTTGCTCCGGTCTCGTCGCAGAAGAAAGATTCCTGCCGTCCAGCACCGAGGTCGACGACTCGCCTTTTGGAAAGGTTTGGGCTCTTCTGAAGTGATAGTGTGTGGCTATCAGCATCTCGATCGAGCTCTCCATGATTGCGCTCCTTTCTTTGCGCATGATCTTGTGACCGATACAGGGAATAACCCCATCTTCCATCTGTCTTTTTGCAGGACCTTGCATCCCCGGTAGATTCTGGATTGGGCGCCTCCACTGTTTCCAGGACCAGAGCATCGAGGTCGATCTGCACCCGGCAAAGCAGAGGTAGGCGGACGCTGGGCCGGCCAATGGCCATGACAATGCCACAATTCAACCCTATCTATCTATTCATCAACGTCCCCCTATTTATTTGCTCATTCTACTTCTGTTCTACCTGCGGCTCAACTTCCTACTCCAACCCATTTGTTGCAGGAGAAGATGGACGCTCGCGACGGAGATGCATCAGCCATGGCTCTGCTGCTGATGCTGTGCGCTTGCTTCCTCACCACCACCCTTGCATGCGACGGCAGTACGTCAATTCTTCTTTCTACTGCCCTGCAATTAGGACTATGTTTTTCAGGGTTTGCTGTTTGCTTTCACTGTGTATTGGATGTATGATCGATCATCCTTTGAATGATGCGTTGCAGGTGGTGCAAAGTTTGGGTACAGCGGGTCTCTTGGTCCGAAGCACTGGGGGAGATTGGACCCCAACTTCACGCGCTGCACCATGGGAATGTACCAGTCTCCGGTTGATATCAAGACCGGCGAGGTTGCTTACAACCCAATGTTGGGGCCTCTTCACAGGGACTACACCGCTGCCAATGTTACCCTCGTCGACAACATCTTCAACATCGCGGTAAGTTGCTCCCAACAAGACGCCTTTACCTGCCTTCTGCGCTCAACAGTTTGTGTTTCATCCTCTGCCTCCATATCTCAATGGTTCCATTGTGTTCTTGTTTTGTATTACTCGATCCATTGTAGCTGCGATGTGAAGACGCTGGTGGGACGGTGCAGATCGACGGGGTCAAGTACAAGCTGACGAACATCCATTGGCACTCTCCTTCAGAGCACACCATTAACGGCGAGAGGTTTGCAAACCCCAACCTGAACAAAGAATAGCTTGCTTGATCCTATTTTTTACATGAATAGGATTTCTGACGCATTTTTTTTGGAAAAGGAGGTTTTACCCCCGGCCTCTGCATCAAAATGATGCATGCAACCATCTTATTAAAATGAAATAAATAAGTTTGATACACCATAAGTCATAAAAAAAATCATGGCCATAACCGGCAAAAATAGGACTAGAAGCCTATGCGCCTATCCTATTATTGGACCGACATCCAAACCGGTTGTAAGTAGCCTGTGCTACCGTCTCACAGCGGCTGCACCCAATATCCAAAAGCTCCTTGGCTCCCGCAGTGCTTTCTCTAGTTGAACTCGTATTTCTGACGCATGCATTGGATGATCACCTGTCTGGCAGGTTTGCGGTGGAGCAACACATGGTTCACATTAGTGACGATGGCAACATATCCGTTGTGGCGATCCTCTACCGACTTGGCAGGCCAGACCCTTTTCTTATGCAGGTATAAATTCTGATCCTCGTGACAACTGAAAGATACAGGATAAGCTATCTGAGCTCATGGTTTCATCTGTTCATGGATGGCAGCTACAGGAAAAGCTATCTGAGCTGTATGTAGAGGCATGCAAAGCCGAGAAAGGTGCTCCGATCCCGGCCGGAGTTGTAAGCCTGTGGCCGCTCCGGCGTTACACCAACATGTACTACCGATACGTCGGGTCGCTGACGACGCCGCCGTGCACCGAGGACATCATCTGGAACATCCTCGGCAGGGTATTGCCCCTCTCTCTGGCCTCAACTAGAGTTGATTACTGCGGTGTGCACTGAATTCATTGGATGTGTGAACCTGCTGCAGGTGAGGGAGATGTCGATTGAGCAGGCTGCCGCCCTGATCGCTCCCCTGGAGCAAGACTACAGGCGCAACAACAGGCCCACGCAGCCGCTCAACGGCCGCACCGTGCAGTTCTATCGCAGGTTCTGGGAGAAGAAGAAGAACGGGAGGCCGTAAAGCCTCGATATATCTTCATCTTCGAAGATGATGATGCAGTCCAGTCTGTCGTGTTTGGTCTGGATTCAGCAACAAGTTGTTTTTATTCCTCCAAGTCGTGTTAGCCTATATATAGGTTTTGCTTTGTCAGTTAGGGGCTATATATGAGCCTAGTCTTAGACTCTGAATTTGGTTTAACTAAATGCAAGGTGTTTGGGTTCTGTAAATGGGTCCTGGAAGCTTATGCTAATCAACAAAGTTTCACTTTTATTTACGAGCCAGTGATGACCATACAAATTGTGACATCGGTGCTCTTCCTCACGGGTCGTACCCATGCGCTCTACAGGCCGTTGTGCCGGATGTACATGGAACGTGCTGTTTGTCTTCTTGTAAAGGTTTTCCTCGCGCTATCGATATTGCAAAAACTTGTAACATATAACCTAAAAAATATACAAAATTATCAAAGTAATACACTTGGCTTCAGTGAGGGACCATCCGGGTTCGAACTGGAGACCTCTTGATCTATGGACACAATTTATTTTATTTCAAAAATACATTATATTTAATTTTAAACTTGTATTGTGTTTCTGAAATTCAGGAAGTTAGACGTGGCTTCGTAAACAGTACGGGACCAAAAACAATGGACAGTACTCTCTCAATATCACACTCCCTTCAGCTAACCACAAACACAAAAGACGCTAGGATGTTGCTTCAGACTATCCATAATAAAAGTAACATGAGTGGTAATATTACACATATATGCAAATTATATGATGTGGCAAGTAAGTAATGAAGAAAGAGAGTCATGTGACAACATAGATAGTTACTTGCTCCTTTAGGCTGGCCATAGTGCGAGTAACTTCAACAGTAACATAGATGCCACGTAAGCAAAAAAAGATGATGTGACAACTAATTAATAAGGAGAGAGACAAACAGAGTAACTTAGCTAGTTATCATCACATCACTCTTTCCAAGATAGAATGAGTTTATAAGCTAATAAATAAAGTCATCGATGTTACTCCCTTTAAGTTACTTTGCATTGTGGAGGTAGTAACCTAGACTAGTAACATCCCTATGTTATTACTCTTAGTTATTCCCCACTGTGACCAGCCTAGTAATATCACATATACCAAGACAATACGAGTCTACAATATAATAAATGTTGCATGACACCATACATATGTTACTTCCTACTGTAGGGGTAGTAACATAGACTACTAACATATGGATGTTACTAGTTGATGTTCCTCCCCATTATGGCTAGTCTCACGAAGGATCACGCGGGCGACCTAACCTAGTTGGCCGAGATCCAATCTCCCTCGCTGCTGTCGGGATGTAGTAGTTTCTTCTCATAGGAAGCCCGGTATGGAGAAGCTGATGGGCTGCTTGTCACACCTGACCCCTCTGTCAGTGTGCCGAGACCTGGCAGGTGGGCCACCTGCAGAATGGAGTGCATGGGTGTGTTGTTAAAAGGGCAAGCCCTACGCTGTGTGGCGTGCGTGAGTTGTATTTCCATTTCTCTCTGAAACTTTCCTCTGGAATAAAGTTCTTCTTCTGCCCCAAGTCTCTCTTTCTCTCACCAATTCTCCTCTCCGCCGATCCCGATCCCCTCCGGTGACCGCCAAGATATTACAATTGGTATTCAGAGCCACTTCTCAAAAAAAATTCTCCCCGTTTTCCTTCACAGACGCAACGGCGCCCGCTCAACCGTCGGTGCAGGCGCACAGGTCCTCGTCGCAATGGAGGAGAGTCGCGGCTAGATTCGGCAGCTGCTCAAGTGATGCCGCGAGAGAGTATCTTCTACTCGCCCCTCGTTGGTTACCCCAAGTGAAAGGTGAGATGTACCGTAGCAGCAAATTTCCCTCGATGAAGATACCAAGGTTATCAATCCAGTAGGACTCCAAGTTCTTCAAGTAGGTGGACAAACGAGCAAGGCATCGTTTGAGATAAGTTACTCACTTGACCTGGACCTGCAGACAAAATCAAATAACTTTGCTCCCAACGAGTTCAGAGAGGTTTTCAATCTCTTCGGCCTTGTCGTTTACAAAGGATCAAATGCACAGTGAAAATAGTGATGGTGATTACAACTGAAAGGAAATAAATCATAAATAGGTGGAAATATGGACCGGGGTCCCATGATGTTCACTAGTGATGTCTCTCTCCCAAAAGATGATAAAATAGCTAAGCTGGGTGAACAAATTACAGTTGGGCAATTGACAGAATTATAAATGCACCACAATGATAATTATGCTGTAAAGAAAGTTAGAGACTCAAAAG
The DNA here is from genome assembly GCA_950022295.1 of Bromus sterilis. Lineage (NCBI taxonomy): Eukaryota > Viridiplantae > Streptophyta > Magnoliopsida > Poales > Poaceae > Bromus > Bromus sterilis. The sequence goes on along the minus strand of OX465596.1, from coordinate 107,795,237 downwards.
TATGGGCAGTACGCCAAGACAAGTAGACGGAAATCCAACTGCATCTACTCACTAATCATCCACCTTGAGATATCTATCCAGAACATCTCGCTGGTATTAAGTTGCGAGCACCACCCAAAGTGTAAACCCAAAGCAACAGACAACTTCATTAACAAACTTTGCGTAAGGTAAACAATCCTTGCAACCGCGGTTACAAGCACCGTTGTTTTCTCCTTGGTGGCAACAACACATCTCGTAGTCTCATGTTTCTGTCACTCAAGCTAGACATCGGGGGGCATGAACCCATAATCAAGCATAAACACTCCCTCTTGGAGTTACAATCTACTACTTGGCCAAAGCAATAAAAAGCAACAGAGAGCATGCAAGAATTACTCAAGAACAAAATATAAAAGGAGAACCAAATATATAACTCATCACAATCTGAACATAATCTCATAATCCATCGGATCCCATCAATCACAGCATAGCAACAACAGAAAAAGTTACATAGATGCTATGATCATGTAGGGAAGCTCAGAAGGGTTAATAATTTAAGCACAAGATTGGAGAGAAGACATCACATAGCTACTGGTCATGGACCCATGGTGTTGGATATATGCTCTAGAGGCAAATAATTTATGATTATTCCAATATATCTAAGCAAGTTCATAACCAGTTTCATACCGTGCTAGAACTGTATCAGTGAAACAATGATACAGGTGTGCCGGTGTGGTATAGAAAACCCCAGAGTTCCTAGTTAGCCTCTATATCAATAATTAGTTCATGGTCAACATGATGGTCGTGGTTTCGCGATCATGGACAATTAAGTCTCTTGACTATGATGTCACCTCACTGGATGAGTGACGTGATGAACATTACCCAAAGCAAGCATTACAGCATGATAAATCTTATGAAGGTTCGGTGTTATAATTACAGAACGTAGTAGATCGTTCCTTTGACCATGAGTACGTGCATAATTGCTATCTACTCGGATGCTTTGACTTACATCCCACCACTTGACTGAAATATGCGGGTCATAACGGTTGTATCTTAGGTATTCCGTGGAGATATGTTGAGGATTATTGTTACAAGAGCGGGATTTGTCAATCCATGTGATGGATAGATACTCAGGGCCCACTCGGTGAGATTCCATCCATAAAGCTGCAGCGTGTGACTAGGTCACGGGGATGAATATCACGGGAAAGAGTGAATAAGGATTTGTTCAGAACGAGGTTGAACCAGACATAGGATGTCATTGATCGAATCTCGGAACAATCCAGTATTACTGACAAAGGGAATGCTATACGACGTAAGGTCCAATCGTTGTTGATATCCGGAATGCACAGGGGTCATTATGGGCATCCTGGTCCCGCTGATGATCATTGACTGTAGCCTCATCTCGGTCATGACTGGAGTGTTCTGGGACCGTAGGGTAACACACTTAAGGTCTCGATGAAATCGGAGACCTTCTCAGAACTATCGGAGTTACCGGAGATATGAGAGAGAACTTCGAAATCGTTTCGGAGGGGAGATGGAAATGTTCCGTGGTTCCGAATTGTTCGGAAAGTTATTTAGATTTGTTTAATTATTTAATGAAATTCAATAAATATTAAAATATAATTTTATTAATTAATGGAATAATATTCGTTTGGTTTTTTGTTTTTTTTCTTTAAAGAAAGAAGAAAGAAAAAGAAAAAGAAAAAGGTGGGAATGGGGCACCATGGGCCATGGGGCCCATGTGGCCAAGTGGCCACTAGGCCACCACGCCATGGCCTAGTGTGGCCGGTCACCCCATAGCCACATGCGGCCACACATGTGCAACTAGCACATGTGGTACTAAAAGTTTAGTACCACATGGCTAGTTGACAGGCATGCACACCCCTTTTCCCCCTATATATAGATGTGGTGGGTAACTCTTTTTCAACACAGAAAATTCCAGAAAAATATAGATAAATTCTGTTGATCTCTCTCTCCCTCTTTCTCCATCCTATGAGCAGACTCCCCCTTTTTGGAGGCTGCACTAGGTTGGAGATGTCTCCACCATACGCACGCTGTCGTGCTGCTGAAACTCTGGTTCCGGAGGTCTGCTTCCGCCACCTTCGCTGGATCTGAGATCAGAGGTCGCCATCGAGTCTCGTACGTGTGCGAGTACTACGAGGTGCTACACATGTGGCACTGCACCCATCCGGGTGCTCAACACAGCCAGGGGGCTGTGAACCTTGATCGACTACATCAACCACGTTTGCGGGAACGTTTCCCGCGCAACGGACTACACCCCGAGGTATGTTATTCCACACTCCTTTCCGTTACGGTAATACGGCTAGCTAGATCTTGGGTTATGGGAAACGCTAGTTAGGAAAAATTTGTGTTTTCCGTTGCGCACCCCAACAGTGGTATCATGAGCTAGGTCTAGGATTAGTATTACTGTACGGATAGAACACATCGGGGATGTGGGCGTTGATTGTATGATTGTTACCCTCCCACGTGTACTTGTTCACATCTGCGACATCGTTTGATGAAGCATCCCCCTATCGACGTTACGCGTACTCTTACGCGAGACTGGTTCCACGCTTGACATACGGCTTGTACCGTATAAAGTGGCTCTGGGGGTGTCTGTCTCTCTACTTTAGCGGATGTGGCATTTGCAATGGAGGGCCCCGTGCGGGGTGTAATAGAGATAATCATATGGTTGACATTGTGGTTGACTCGTAGGTTAAAACCTGTTTAACTATGAAAGCCCTAGCAACCACGTAAAACTTGCAATATATAACTAGATCGTCTAAAATTTGTATTGCTAAGTGGGGGCTATCGTTTGGTTGATTGTGATGTAGTGATAGCTTTGCTATATGTTACTAGTAAGTAGTAAACGTCAATGACAAAACAAATTCAAATGGAGACACTCTAGACTTAGTGTTGCCATAGCTTAGACATCTTAAAACCTGCTAGTATAGGATACACGACGGTAGTATGTGATAAGATAATCCCTTCACAAAGCCAAACACAAGTATTCTACCAAAGTGTGAACCACCTGGAAGGATCTCCCATATGGCCGACATTCCGTACATATCGGGTGTCACACATATTAAACGACGTTCGCATGAGGTTGGGTTCGGCAAGCCTAGCATATGCAGATATGGCCTTGCCGAGCAGCATATAACATGGAGGTTAATTTGGCGAGCCTAGCATATGCAGATATGGCCTCAGAATACTACAGATTGAAAGATCGAGCATGAGTCACAATATACAGATAATGTGATCGCACAAGTTGTTGTCTACCTTTGAAACAGACCCGTCGGCCGTGTGATATTCGAGGGCGGGCAGTGAATCTGGATCATGTAATCACTAAAACTTCTTAGGGATGATTTTTTTAGTGCGAGCTCATCTATAATGTGATTATATGAACTAATTGTTGTGAACTAGTCTTAATTGTGTTCCTTGCAAATTATGTTTGTAGAAAATAGATATGCCCCAGTATCTTGAATTGGTTTCTTTCTTACGTGGTGAAAGACTTAAAGAGAATGAGTCAAATTTCATTAGTTGGTACTTATACCTTAGAGCTGTGCTCAAGAGAGCCAACCTTTCGTTCTTAACAAAAGAGCATGTGGGAAACCCTCCAGCAAACGACATGGATGCACGAGCAGCGACTGATTATCAGAATTGTCGGAGGACATACGCCATATCTAAAGGTATCATAGAAACCAGCATTCCGCAAGCCTTGCATGATGAATATGCTGAGTTGGATACATATGCCATGATAGATGAGCTGAAGTCATTATACCTGCATCAGTTTAGAGTGGCCATATTTGAGTTAGAAAATGAATTTCTCTCTACAAAGATGGAAGAAGGCTCTTTTCTGAAAGCACACCTGGCCAAGATGCATGAGATACATCCGAGCCTCGTAGATGACTTCGACTATTGGACCACAGATGAGTCTGCGATATACACGGTGTTACACTCGCTTCCACCGAGCTATACATACCATGTCTATGGCTATGTCGGCAGAGGTGAAAGCCTCGAGTTCTCTGACTTCATGGATAGACTTCAGCATCTGGATGTTGAGCCCATTGAAGGATAAGTTGTCGATGGAGAAGGTATATACTTGATATATTTATAAATGTTTGTTCCCCTTTATACAACACTTGCAGTAAATGAGTATCTAATACTTATTCTGTTTTATGAAAACAGGACCTGCCGTTGCATGGGCGCGAAGAGGTGAAATCAAGGATTGATGGAAATCAAGTTAGTTGATGGCCAGCATGGATTCCACCGAGACATCTATCATAGGAGATACTTAGAGTATTAGATAAATCTTATGTAATCATCATAGTATGAACACTTAGTTGAGTGGCTTGCATCTCGCGAGACATAGTTATTCATGTAATGAGATAAGTCGGTTGTTCTTGTGAAATGAATAAAGTGTGCTTATACTTTGATTACATCTTGATTTATATTATGATAGAAAGCATTTATAGTACTGCTATTATTGTCAAATGATATTCAATGTTTAATTATAAAATTGTCTTGAATACAACAAGTCAAAAGTCATGATTTGATTTAATTGCATAAGGTGATTTCATAATTGATGAAGTCATTGAATATATAATTTAAATTGTGCATTTATTATCGGATGTTGATTGCATGAGATGGATTATATACACGACCTATGAACCTCTGCATTAAACATGACCATGACAAAGTTTTAGAAAGTAGAACTTGTGCCAATCATTATACATAAATGATGTACTAAATGGGCACATGAGTTATCATTAAATACTTCATTTGATTAATTGAAAGTTGTATTCAATTGAGATCATAAAACTGAGATTCAGGAATCACAGTGTGAAGTAAGAATATAAGGATACAAATCACTAAGCTATGATCTGAGTGATAAGTATTAAAGTTGACATAATGTGAGAGTTGTGTAAGTTGTACCACAAATTACGATGGAATTTGTAAGTGCTAGACTACTTAAACCATTCGTAGTCATACTAAACTGTAGTATGGTCTAAACGTTCTTTCCTCTTGCACTAAAATTATTAACGAACAAGGTTGTTTAATTCATTAAGTTAAAACACCCACTTCATGAATAGGAAACCATCCTGAATCTAATGAGACAAGATAGCTCCATAATTGATGGTGTTATAAGATTTCTTAAAGAAAGAATTTCTTTGTGAAAAAGCTACAAGCAATTGAAATCACATATTCTCCCCGAATAGAAAAATTTGTGTTGCTTGATTGGTAGTGCGAGAAGAAGTCTCTCGACACGGATCCAATGGGAGATAATGGAAACTTTGACCAAGGTATTGGACCTTGCCTTCAGAATATCAGAGTATTGCAACGGAAGCGTGTTCCGCTGTAATGACGCTATATAAGGAAGGATATGCCAAAGATGATTGGTCTTGGTATATGAGTTGAAGCCTTAGTTGAATTTAGAAGGTTGTCATGAATACGTTCTGTACAGAACAAAAATCATGAGTCTTCTTAATGAAACAAAAGGAATAAAAATTCTTGAAATACAAAGGAATGATGGTATCCTAGAACACGAGGAGAAATGAAACAATATTGAGTTACATAAAGGATGGCTCACGTCCTGTGAAATAAATCGGTTATTTCATATTCTCGACAAACTGGAAAGTTATTGGGAATAATGTAACAGGCATAAGGCATTATTTGGCTCATAAAACTGTTATGACCGAAGTTCAATATTGATTGACTACGGAAACGTAGGAATGATTTAATCAATAAAATATTTCATTTACACTATAATAAGGCCAGAGCGTGGAATTGCATCTTATTCAAATTGGGATTTGAAAGTGAATTGAAATAGGCATGACGAAAGTTTTTTCGTTAAATGAATGGACTATAGTACCTCAAGACAGGAAACCCTCAACCTTGATTTGATCAAGTGATTTTGTGATGACCAAAATATTGAGTGGACCTGTAGTTTCATGAAACTGAGTGGGAACTTCGGAGACTTCCAAGAAACTCGGAATGCAGAGGGAATTTTCTGAGTGGGAGCTTTGAGATAATTATTGTTATGTAAGACATAAGAATAAAGATGTTAACTTGATGAAAGCTAAGCCACAAATATAAGAGTATATGATAGATATATTTCAGTGGGAGCATGATCACTGTCTCAAATATATATGCATTGATATGTGTGAGGAATGATCTCATATGTATATATATGGACATGCATTGATTGTGTATATAGAGAATCGTCTTATATACACATGTGCATTATGATATATATAGGGCATAAGGCAAATAAAACTCAAGATTACAAGAATCTTATTTTATGTGAAGTACTGAAATGTTACACGTTGAAATCTATAAGAATAGATTAAGAAGCGCCTAATGAACTAAAGTGAAGGTTGGAACAATCTTCTAGACATGCGCGTTCTTGTGGCTAGAAATTATATAACGGACGAAAATCCAAATATCACAAGCAATGTCTTGATGGAAGAATAGAGATGCACCATGTAAGAGGTTAAGTTCCAACTTGTTATGAACAGCAACCAAAACTAAAACAAACTAAAAAGTAAGAGCGAGACGCTCCAAGTTTAGCACATAAGACATGAAGAGATAAAAATATAGCTTGGAGAAGGACGAACTGATGATTGTTGATGGAGAAGGGGATACACGGCGGCATCCCCAAGCTTAGACGCTTGAGTATCCTTGTATATTAATTGGGGTGCATGGGGCATCCCTAAGGTTGAGCGCTTGACACTCTTGAATCGTCTTTCATCATCTTCAGTCGCATACTTGAAAACTCCCTTCATATGAAACTCATCATAAGCCGATTAGAGTGGTTAGTATCCATAATAAAATTATTTATGTCCACTGGAAATAAATATTTTCATGAAGAGATACTGTTTCTCAAGATTTCCAATAAGTTTTTGCAAAGAAAAAGAAACCATAAAATTTTCAAAAAGATGAAAACGCAAAACGTGGCAGAATCTGTGAAAAACAGACCAGTAGGTAGTAAATAATTTTTTTGGGGTACTTCTGCAACTCAAATAAAAAAACTCAGAACAGACACCAGAAAGATAATTGTATAGCGCATACTTTCAAAAAAATTGAGATCAAAAGGATGATCTGGTGATTTATTGTGAATTTTTTCGTCAAGTAGACGGAATCTGTTTCTGGACAGTATGTCACAACTTTTGAACTTTCTTGCAATTGGAGGCTAAAACTTGGCACAAAGCTTGAAAATAAAGATACAATGATGTTGCTACAGTAGTAAAAACCATCAAGACTACTAAAACTGAAATTAAAAACATTTTGGGTTGCCTTCCAATAAGCGATTTTTTATGCCTTTGAGCTAGGCACGAAGATTATAAAAGATGCTTCTGATAAGAATAAGGATTTGAAGCACAAGAAAGCATCAAGAAGCAAATATGAAACACATTTAAGCCTAACCCACTTCCTATTCATCGGAAACATTTAATAAAATAAATCATGAAAACACAAAGTACCAAGCATACGAAGGGAAAATAAGAACAACTTCAAAAGTTTCATCACAAAGAGAGGTGTTTTAGTAACATGAAAGTTTCTACAACCAAACTTTCCTCTCTCAAAATAATTTTCAGTAGTATTATGAACAAACTCAACAATATAACTATCAAATAAAGCATGTTGTTCATGACCTACATGCACACATGTATTGTTTTCAACACGGTTTTTATTATCATAAGATAAATGCAACCTATCACATTGAGTCTTAATAAGAGCACAATTCTCCGGAATATGAGTTGGAGAATTCAAAAGGATAATAGGAAAATCAAGTATGGGTGCAATAGAACCAATTTCATGCATAACATGAGGAACTATAGCAAGTTCATCCCCGTAAGCATCATCCATAGTGGCATCTTGGCCAAAAACACAACTAGTATCAAGTTCTTCAGAAAGGGATGTTTCAAGTGAGTCCTCGGAATCATAGGATTCCTCATCATAGCAACTGTTGGCCTCTTCTTAGGCAGCAAACATTTTGTTTTTAAAATCCTCTATATAATCATTACAAACATAATTTTTAAAGCAATATTGAAACACTGCAAAATTTTTGGACTTGTGCATAGTATCTTAATACTTTTCATTCAAAGAAGCAATCTCATAAGCACCCTTAAAAGCAAAAAAACTCTCAATCCTTTCAACATCAACATTATCAGAAAAACATTTAGCATAAGAATATAGGATCTTATTTTCATTAAACTCACATTGGAAAGGAAGGTGTTTTCTGTCTATTTTAGAACAACAAGTAAAATTATAAATGTGGCATAAACATCAGCATAGCAATAAGAAACTTGTATTTGATCCCATAAGTGTTTCCCTTTCTGAGATAAGCAGTGTTGCGTATAATGAGCATGCTCATCCAATGATTTTCCCTCAACCAAGTCGGTTGGGTTTTTAGCGCGAGCACAAACTGATCGAAGACGATCCAGGTGAAACATGTCCATCCTACCATATTTAGCTGGTTCCACACCCATGGTAAAGATAACATCAGTAGGCAGAGAAAGACAAAAAAAAAAGGTAGCAACTATTTTTTTGGTTTTTCATATAATACACAAAAGCAAAAACTAAAAGGTAAACTAACAAGACTAAAAAGCAAAGGTAAAAGATAGTGTGCAACTCCCCTATCTTGACGATTGGAGTCCCCGACAAAGGCGCAAGAAATTTTTTTGATGCCGCGAGAGATATCTTCTTCTCGCCACTTGTTAGTTGCCCCAAGTGAAAGGTGCGATGTAGCGTAGAAGCAAATTTCCCTCAGTGAAGATACCAAGGTTATCAATCCAGTAGGACTCCAAGTTCTTCAAGTAGGTGGTCAAACGAGCAAGGCGTCATTTGAGATAAGTTACTCACTTGACCTAGACCTGCACACAAGAGCAAATAACTTTTCTCCCAACAAGTTCACAAGGGATGTCAATCTCTCCGGCCTTGTCGTTTACTAAGGATCTAATGCACGGTGCAAATAGTGATGGTGATTACAACTGAAAATAAATAAAGCAGTAAATAGGTGAGGTGTAAACAATGATGGAAATATGGAACGGAGTCCCATGATGTTCACAAGTGATGTTTCTTTCCAAAAATACGATAAAATAGATAAGCTGGGTGAACAAATTATAGTTGGAGAATTGACAGAATTATAAACGCACTGCAATGCTAATTATGCTGCAAAGAAAGTTAGAGGCTTAAAAGTATGGGCAGTACGCCAAGACAAGTAGACCGAAATCCAACTTCATCTACTCACTAATCATCCACCTTGAGATATCTATCCAGAACATCTTGCTGGTATTCGGTTGCGAGACCCACCCAAGGTGTAAACCCAAAGCAACATACAACTGCATTAACAAACTTTATGTAAGGTAAACAATCCTTGCAACCGCGGTTACAAGCACCGTTGTTTTGTCCCTGGTGGCAACAACACATCCCCTAGTCTCATGTTTTTGTCACTCAAGCTAGACATCGGGGGGCATGATCCCACAATCAAGCATAAATGCTCCCTCTTGGAGTTACTATTTACTAGTTGGCCAAAGCAATAAAATGCAACGGAGAACATGGAAGAATTACTCAAGAACAAAATATAAAAGAAGAACGAAATATATAACTCATCAGAATCTTAACATAATCTCATAATCCATCGAATCCCAGCAAACACAGCATAGAAACAGCAGAAAAAGTTACATAGACGCCTTGATCATGTAGGGAATCTCACAAGGGATAAGAATTGAAGAACAAGATTGGAGAGAAGACATCACATAGATACTGGTCATGGACCCATCATCCAAGGGGGACTACTCACGGCACATCCGGGAAACACTCATGTTGGTGGAGAAGCTCCTGGAGGTCAATCCTCCCTCCGGCAGGGTGCCGGGAAGAGGTCTTCTGGTGCTCCCGATCTTGGAAGCGAGGCGGCAGAAAAACAGAGGTGAAAATTGCGATGTGGGGTTCCTCTCGAGGGTTTCCGTGACGGGGTGTAAATATAGGCCGTAGGGGGGCACCAGGGGGTGCCCCTCCCCCCAGGCGCCCTGGTGGCGCGACCAGGAGGTGGGCCGGACCACCTTGACGCCTGGGTGGGGTAGACTCCCCTCTGGCCCCACTTCGGGCTTCGTGAAGCTTCTGTTGCGCTGATTTTTTATATATTTTTGTTGGAATTTTTGGAGCTCTGTAAATATGGGTAAAAATCTGCAATTCACAGACATCAGCAGACAGAAACTGGCACTGGGTGCACTGAGTTAGTAGATTAGTCCAAATATGTGTAAAAAGATACGAAAGTGTTGCAAAAGACATAGCAATGTCACCCAAAAGTGCATGGAGCAAGCAGAAATTATAGATCTGTTTGGGACGTATCATCGAGTCTCTCCTCAACCGCTTCGACGACCATCGGACACAACATGACAAGCAGCTAGAGGCGCGGGTCGCCTTCAACGACCATGACTCCCACAAGCTCCGCGGCCTCGCCAAGCAGTTGGAACTGACGCGCAGGCCAATCTCGACATGACGCGAAAGCTCGCCGAGGCGGCCGCATCATCTATGTCCGGATCTGCCACAACTCAACCATCCCAGTCACCTACCACTGCCGCACATCTTCCACCCTATCCACGCACCCCCACTGAGCCGCCTCGCCCTTCCTCCACCACCGTTGTGCCATCCGCTCGCTTACAGGACATGTGTCCCCCATTACTACCACGTCCACCTCACACCAACCATGTCGTTGTCACCACCGTGGAAAGCGGGGATGAGCCCTACGCGCGTCCTCCGCACCACCACTTTATGCGCTTCAACAGCATCGCGTCGTACCTATCTCTCAATCAGTGTTTGGCTTACTTTGAGCTCTTCCGGGGGCCAGCTCATCAGTGGGTGCCCCACCACCGCGCTCTACATCGACGGCCAGGCCGCGCACTGGTTGCAGGCATATCATCAATTACATCACGGGTTGTCCTGGAGTTGTTCACGGCTGCACTTTTGGAGGAGTTCGGCGTAGACGAGTTTGAGGTGGTGATGCATAAACTCTTGCAACTGCGGCAGACCGGCAGGGTCACCGATTACCGCTCATATTTTGACACCCACATGTACTATCTTCTTCACCGAGTTCCTGTTGGGCCTGAAGTATGAGCCATCTTCTTCACCCAGCAGCTTCAACTCGAATTTCTTCGTCACCCAGTTCCTGTTGGGCGTGAAGTATGAGCTACGGTGTGCGGTGTAGCTTTAGGCACCCTCTAGCATCACTCGCGCCTCTGTGCTGGCGCACACTCTAGAGAGGAGTTGGGCATGTTTCGTCCTCGTGCACAGATCATACCTGTCGGCCGCCCTCCTCCTCATGCAATTGATGTTCCACCCAGATAGGCGGCGGCTCCACGCGTTCCCGGCGACGAGGTCGGCCATGAACAACAACTCCGGCATTTCCACCGTGCGAATGACCGCCGCTTCAAGTGCGACGATCGTTACAGCCGCAATCACTACTGCGCTCAACCGTCTCAGCTCCTCACCATCCACCAGGGAAAGAACGGGGAGGAACTCTCCGAAAAAGCCATCCACTCCCTGGACTTGCTCGACCCACTGGCGCCTGAGGTGGCCGTGGCCGCGCCAACGCCAGTGACCCCGCTGGCATGCTGCGTCCTCTTGGCTCAAGAACTCGACGACACGGACTCACCAAGCACGATACATCTGCGAGCTCTCATCGGCAACCAAATCATGTTACTGCTCTTGGACTCAGGAAGCACACACAGCTTTGTCAACCAGGTGGTCGTCAACCGCATCGATGCACTTTCTCTTGAGTTGCCACCGGTCGTAGTGCAGTTGGAGAACGGGGACAAGCTCACGTGCACTCGCATGGTGCCAGAATTTAATTGGTGGATGCAAGGGCACCCGTTTCGCACGGCAATGTGTGTGCTCGACATCAGCACGTATGATGGGATCACGTGCATGGACTATCCCTCTCAGTTCAGTCCGATGTCCTGTCATTGGAAAGACACACACGTCACGTTCGAGCATGAGGGCGAGAAGGTGACTTTCCAAGGCTTGCGGTCTGCACCTACAACCCTGTTGCGCCCGGTGGAACCCGTGGAGCTCTCCAAACTGCTCACGGGTAACAACGTATGGGGGATGGCCATGGTGGAGGGTGACTCCCTGGACAGGCGTCCATGCGCCGATTCGACTCCAGAGCTCGAGGCGCTGATCACATAATTTGAAGATGTGTTCGCAGAGTCATGCGGCCTTCCCCCGCATCGCCAGTACGAGCACGCAATATCCCTGCTGTAGGGCACCACACCTGCCAACACCCGGCCCTACCGCTACTCTCTGCTTCATAAGGATATGATTGAGAGGCAGGTGCGTGATATGCTGGTGACGGGCGTGATCGCGCACAGGGTCAGCCCCTACGCGGTGCCTGTCCTGTTAGTCAAGAAGAAGGACGATTCATGGCGTTTCTGCGTCGACTACAGGCGCATCAATGATCAAGCCATTAAGAATAGATTCCCTCTGCATGGCATCGACGAGCTGCTCGATGAATTGGCGGCCGCCACAATATTCTTCAAGCTCAATCTATGTGTCGGATTCTATCAAATCCGCATGCGCGTGGAGGATGAGGAGAAGACTGCGTTCAAGACGCACCACTGGCACTTCAAGTTTCGGGTCATGCCATTTGGCCTGACCAACGCGCCGGCGACATTTCAGTGCCCGATGAACGCCATTTTTGGGCTGTTCATCCGCATCTTCATCACCGTCTTCCTCGATGACATTCTGGTTTATAGTGCAAACTTGACGGAGCACCTGGAACATCTGCGTTTCGTGTTCGGTCTGCTGCGTCAACACCAACTCTTCGTCAAGGCATCCAAGTGCAGTTTTGCTCAAGACCACATCGACTACCTCGGCCACGTGATCTCCAAGAACGACGTCACTAATGGGTGCAGATAACACTTCCTCGTTGGTTACCCCAAGTGGAAGGTTATGATGGAGATAGCGTTAAATTTTCCTCGATGAAGATACCAAAGTTTATCTCTAGTAGGATTCCAAAGACATCAAGTAGGTGGCAACGGAGCCAGAGATTTGCTTGAGGACACAAGTTGACGTGGACCTGCACACAAGAATGCAAATAACTTTTCTCCCAACGAGTTCGGAGAGGTTGTCAATCTCTCCGGCCTTGCTGTTTAGAAAGGATCAACCACAAGGGGGTAAATAATAATTGTGCGGAAAAAAGAAACAAAGCAGTAAAAGTAACATTGTAAAATATGGTGGAAATATGGACCGGGTGCCACGACTTTCACTAGTGATGTCTCTCTCCCAAAAGAGAGTAAAAAACTATGTTGGGTAAACAAATTACAGCTGGACAATTGACAAGATTATAAACGCACCGCAATGCTAATTATGCTACTTGAAAGCAAAGAGGCTCAATCGTATGGGCGTTACACCAAGACGAGTAGGCCGTTTATACATCAGCATCTACTCACTAATCATCCATCTTGAGATATCTATCCAGAACATGTCGCTGGTATTAAGTTGTGAACCCCAACCAAATTGTAAGCTCAAAGCAACGGACAACTACCTTAACACTCTATGCGTAATGTAAGCAATCCTTATGACACGCAGTCATAAGCACTGCCGTTTTACCCCTAATGGCAACAACACATTTCCTAGTCTCGTATTTTTTTCACTCAAGCTAGACATCGGCATGAACCCATTATCTAGCATAACGCTCCCTTTTGGAGTTGCAATCTACTACTTGGCCAAAGCAATAAAACACAACGAAGAACATGCAAGACTACTCAAGAAATAAAATAAAAAGGTAAACCAAATATATCACTCATCACAATCTGAACATAATCTCATAATCCATCGGATCCCAGCAAACATGATATAGCAAAGCAGGAATTAATACATAGGTGCCTTGATCATGATAGGCATCTCACAAGGGCTAAACAGTGAAGCACAAGATTGGAGAGAAGACATCATCTAGCTACTGGTCACGGACCCGTGGTCCAAGGGTGACTACTCACGATGCATACCGGAGGCGAGCATGGTGGTGGAGAGGCCTCGGGAGGGCAATCCTCCCTCCGATAGGGTGTCGGGATAGATTCATTTAGGAGACCCCGAGATCGAAATCGCGGTGGCGGCGGAATAGTAGGTTTTTTTGCGTGGCGGAGTTCTCCCTCGGGATTACTTCGACGAGAGGTAAATATAAGCCAAAGGGGGGACCTGGGAGGTGGCACGCCTGGCCCAGGCGGCCAGCTGGTGCGGCCACCCCTCAGGACACACCAGGCAGGCGCCTGGGCAGGTGGTGGACCCCCTCCGACCCTCCTTCGGTCTTCTTAAGTCCTCCGACTTGGATATTTGTTTAGGTCTTTGTCTGGATATGTCCGAGTACTTTTATTTTTCACCTTTATCAGCGATGCACGGACAAAAGTAGAAAAATAAACTGGCACTAGCCACCGAGTCCATAGGTTAGTCCAAATAAGTTGTAAATGATATGACAGTGCATCAGAACATATAGCATTATGACAAAAACAAGCATGGAACGAGAAAAATTATAGATACGTTTGCGACGCATCAGTCGCCACCGTCAAGACAAGACTTAGGCCATGTTGCGTTGGCCGACTCCGACAAGCGGCACTGAGTTGCGGGGATTTCTTGTCCTCACCGGATACTACAGGAAATTCGTGCCACGGGATGACATAATGGACAATCCCCTCACCCAGTTGCTCACAAAGAAGGGCTTCTCGTGGCCAACCAAGGCGCAAGCGGATTTTAACATGCTCAAGATTACAATGACAACGACACCAGTGCTCACGCTTCCTGATTTCGAGCGGGCGTTCACCATTGAGACTGATGCTTACGACACCGGCATTGGTGCGGTCCCCGCTTAGGACAGCAACCCAGTGGCATTCTTCACCAAGGCCCTAGGTGTGCGCAACCAGAAGTTGTCTACCTATGAAAAGGAGTTTCTCGCGGTGATGATGGATGTGGACAAGTGGCGCCAATACCTACAGCGCAGCCCGTTCGTCATACTCAGTGATCACAAGAGTTTGTGCAATCTAGGAGAACAACATTTGGAGAAAGAGGTGAAGCGCAAGTCCGTGTCAAAATTGGTGGGGCTTGAATTCCCTTTCATATACAAGCGCGACATCTACAATGGGGCCGCCGACATGCTCTCGACGTGCCATCCAACATGGGTTCAGGAGGCCGTCAATTTATATGAGACCGGCCTTGATGTCCAAGAGCACCTGAAGCACAGGCGTTGCACAACCCGGATGAGGTTGGGTATGAATTGTATTGCGTCCTCATTATTCGTCAAGGGCGCGTTTGGATCGGCTCCAATACCGCATTCCGCACCAAGCTAATTTCCGCCCTGCAACACAGTGCGATGGGTGGCTATTCATGCGCCATCGCCTCATACCAGCGTTTCAAGAAACATTTGTTGGATATATGCTCTAGAGGAAAATAATATATGATTATTCCAATATATCTAAGAAAGTTCATAACCAGTTTCATACCGTGCTAGAACTGTATCAGTGAAACAATGATACATGTGTGGTATAGAAACCCCCAGAATTCCTAGTTAGCCTCTATATCAATAACTAGTTCATGGTCAACATGATGGTCGTGGTTTCGCGATCATGGACAATTAAGACTATTGAATATGAGGTCACCTCACTGGATGAGTGACGTGATGAACATTACCCAAAGTAAGCATTACAGCATGATCAAACTTATGAAGGTTTTGTGTTGTAATTACAAAACGTAGTAGACCGTTCCTTTGACCGCGAGTACGTGCATAACTGTTATCTACTCGGATGCTTTGACTTACATCCCACCACCTGACTGAAATATGCGGGTCATAATGGTTATATATTGGGTATTCTGTGGAGATATGTTGAGGAGTATTGTTACAAGAGCGGGATTTGTCAATCCATGTGATGGATAGATACTCAGGGCCCACTCGGTGAGATTCCATCCATAAAGCGGCGCAGCGTGTGACTAGGTCACGGGGATGAATATCACGGGAACGAGTGAATAAGGATTTTTCATAACGAGGTTGAACGAGACATAGGATGTCATTGATCGAATCTCGGACTAATCCAGTATCGCTGACAAAGGGAATGCTATACGACGTATGGTCCAATCGGTATTGATATCCGGAATGCACAGGGTTCATTATGGGCATCCAGGTCCCGCTGATGATCATTGACTGTAGCCTCATCTCGGTCTTGACTGGAGTGATCTCGGACCGTAGGGTAACACACTTAAGGGCTCGATGAAATCAGAGACCTTTTCGGAACTATCGGAGTTACCGGAGAATAAAGGAAGCAGCATCGGAAAAGTTCCGTGTTGACCCGAAGGAGTTTCGGAGTGAGCTGTAAGGTGTTCTGGAGCACCGGGAGAAGGAATAATATGTTTTAGTTATTAATTAATTGAATTAATAATTAAAAACATTTTATTTATAATTAAAAAGTGCCATGGGCCTTATTTATGAAAGATTCCCATTAGTGGAAATAAAAGGGAAAAAAGAAAAAGGAAAGAAGGGGAGGCGCCATGGGCCCTAGCTCCCATGAGGGGTGCACCCCCCTCCCCCCTTGGCCGGCCACCTCCCCCTAGCAAGGGACTTTGGTCCCACCTTGCTAGGGGAGAGGGGTTGACTCCCTCCCCTCTGCCTATATATAGATGGGCAGGGTGCATGACGAGGGGTGACCCGACGACTCCTGCATGTAAGGCTACCTAGTGTGTATGAAGACAGAAGGCCCGCTGGGAAGCTACGACAAGCTCACGATTGGCCCAACTAGGAACTGACGTAGGAGTCTGCGCCGGACGACTCGTATGGGGTGAGTATGGAAGGCACAACTTGGCGTGCAAGGAAAGACTAGAACTAGGAAACTATATTTGTAACCTAGTACGGACTCCCCGAGACCTAGCCTAGTATATAAAGGCTGGGAGGGGAGACGTCCCGCAGGATCCAATACACATCTACTCATCTAGCCTTGCGAGAACTCTCTTTGGCCTCCACTGTAATCGCCCCCTCACGCAATAATATCGAGTAGGAAGTGCTTCTCATGTTAACCGACTAGTATCGTCCAACCTGTGCCTTCTCTATGACTAACCCAGGGTCCCTGACCATGGGATTTGCCGGGGTTGATCCCCGTCAATTGGCACCGTCTGTGAGAACTACACAGGTTGGAATCACGATCTCGGCGGTCCCTCCCTCAGCAGATCAAGACTCGAGGACTAGAACCAGATCTAGCCCGCTCGAGGAATTCAAGATCACCGCAAGCATCTCCATCGTCCCGCCAAGACCACCTAGCCTACACCCGAATCAAGTCCAACGCCTCGACGACCATCAGATCCATCGCCGACGGAAGAGAACCCGATGACTCAAAAGGCAAGCGCGAGGATTCTACTCGGGGACACCACTCGAAGAGTCACGACGCGTAACAGAAGAGTCGCCCACCAGTCGACGATCCGCCGCCGCCCGGACTCCCACCACATGCCAAGACAGCAACTCCGAAACCCAGACCGGAGAATACTACGACCCAGATCGAAGGCCAGATGAATTCGTGAACTTCATCCGGAACCAATCACTCAGCGACGGGATAGAGCTCGACCCAAGATTCCACAGCCGAGCAGAAGATCACTCGGATATCTTCCAAATATCAAGAAGAAGAAGGCACGCCGGCTCCACTAAACTCACAGCTAAAGAGCAAATGGAAGGACCCTGCGTGATCCACTGTTTTGAAGACAGTCGGGACATCTCAGAGCGAGCCACACCCTAGGAGATTGTTGCCTATTCACCGAACTCTCCAACAGCCTCAAGGAGGAGAAGCAGCGTGAATCCAAGCGCACTCGAAGAAGCGCGCAGTCACCACCACCAAGTACAGAAGGGCAATACCCCATGTCCCATGGACGAATCTGCATGGTCCAAGAAGGAAGACCCTCGATAGCAAAGCAAGATGCCTACACCTTGCAGGCCGAAACAACTGAAGGCCTAAAGATAACTGAAACCTACCAACTGAGCGGCGCTGAGACCAGCATCACCTTCTCACAGAGTGACCACCCGCCCGCAGTCCCAAGTCTTCATGGACGGAGGCAGCAGTCTAAACATAATCTTCGCCAGCACCCTACGCAAGATGTTAATCCCACAATCAGTCTGGAAGAAGTCAGGCACAATAATACATGGTGTAGTCCCGGGTGAAGCATCCACCTCCATCGGAAAAATCGAGCTTGATGTAATCTTCGGAAGCAATTGCAACATCGCAAAGAAAGTCCTCGAGTTCGAAGGGCTCGACTGGCAGTCGCAGTACCACGCCATAATCGGGCGACCAACGTTCGCACAATTCATGGCGGTCCCACACTACGCATATCTCAAGCTCAAGATGCCGGAACCTGCAGGAATAATCATAGTCAAGGGAAGCTTCACCAAATCAGACCAGTGCGACCGCGACTTCCACAAAGTCTCCGACACATTTGGAGCACAAAAACAGCTCAAAGAAATAGCCATGGTGACGGACAAAAGCCTATTTCCGATGGCAAGCCGAATCGAGACAAAAGAATTTGGCCGCGATTTCAACATCGACAGCGACACAATCACACACCAAGTCCACCCAACAGACCCAGAGAAGACAGTTCGCGTATATTCCCACCTTCCAGAAGAGCAAGGAACCGCCCTCATAACCTTCCTTCGCGAAGAGTGGAAAATTTTCGCCTGGTGCCCAGCCGACATGCCCGGGATACCACGAGAATTTGCAGAACACGCGCTTCACATCAAACAAAACACCAAACCAGTAAAGCAGGCACTGCGGCGATTCTCAGAACCCAAGTGCAGAGCAATCGGAGAAGAATTCAACCGACTACTCGACGCACATTTCATCCGAGATACGAAGAAAACAACCTGGATAGCAAACCCAGTCCTAGTCCCTAAAAGGACACCGAGGTACCGAGGAGGTGCGTTGACTATGGGCCTATCAACAAGCACTGCCCAAAAGACCACTTCCCCCTGCCAAGAATCGATCAAATAACCGACTCCACAGCAGGATGCGACCTCCTCTCCTTCCTCGACGCATACTCAGGATACAATCAGATCAGGATGAAGGAAGAAGACGAAGATCACACCTCGTTCATCACCCCCTACGGAGTATTCTGCTACCAAACAATGCCCTTTGGCCTAAAAAATGCGGGAGCCACGTACCAGCGGATGATGCAAGCATGCCTGAGAGACCATATTGGCAGGAACTTCCAGGTCTATGCAGACGACATTGTCATCAAAACCTACAGCGCAAACATCCTACTCGACGACCTCCGTGATACATTCGCGGCCCTCAACAAGTACAGGATCAAGATCAACCCCAAAAAATGTGTGTTCGGCGTCCCAGCCGGAAAACTACTCGGATACATGGTCTCTGCCCGAGGAATCGAAGCTAACCCTGAAAAGGTTCAAGTAATCGCCAAGATGCAAAGGCCAACCAACGTCAGAGGAGTACAACAGCTCACAGGAACGCTCACAGCATTGAGCCGCTTCATCAGCATGTTAGGCGAAAGGACCTTACCGTTCTACAAACTGCTGAGAAAATGAGAAAAATTCGAGTGTACCAAGGAAGCCAGCAATGCATTTGCAGACTTAAAGAAGACCGTCTCGACCCTACCAATCTTGGTGGTGCCTAAAGAAAGGGAAAAGTTGTATCTGTACATAGCAGCACGCAACAGTGTCATGAGCACAGTGCTCGTCGTAGAGCGTGCAGAGGAAGGAAAAATACAGAGCATCGAAAGACCAATCTATTACCTCAGCACGCTACTCACGAAGCCACAGCAGCGGTACCCACTGACGAGGGGTGACCCTACGACTCCTATGGATGAGCCTACCCGGTGTACCTGAAGACAGAAGGCCCACAAAGATGCTGCCCGGGCCTAGCCTTGGCCCACTAGTGGCACCGATGTATGAGTCCGCGAGTCACAAGGAAGGTGCAAACTTGCCGTACGGAACAAGATCATGGTTAGGAAACCTCATCTGTAATCTAGGACGGACTCCCCGAGACCTAGCCTAGTATATAAGGGCTAGGAGGGGAGACGTCGAGATCAAGCAATTCACAATCTATAACCCTAGCCTTGTGCGCACTAGCCTTGGCTCCCCTGTAATCGCCACCTCCGATCAATAACATCGAGCAGGAACGTACCCTCCTGTTAGCCGACGAGCTATCTTTCAACATGTGCCTCTCATGACTTACCCACCGGCGCGATGACTTCACCACCACTCCTCGATCCGACGACCCAGGCGGAATTCGATCTGTTCGGGTCCCTCGGTTTCACGGCCCACCTTTCAACTCTCCGACCAGTCTTCGCCGACCTACGCTCCGGCATCGACCTGATCTTCGGAGCATATCAGATCTACATCAACCACTGGGGCGCCCTCCGCCTCACGGACGACGCCCGAACACCAGCGACGACATCTACAACAGCAATCGACGAAGCCGCCACCCGCGCGGCCACCCTTCAAGAAAATCGCGACTGCTCACCCAAACCAAGGCTCCACATCTCCCACGATCACTCGGCTGAGCCCTCGTCCAGGAAAAACAGCATCACACGCACGAGCAACAAGGCAGCCAGGGCACCATCCCAGGTGTTTATGGCAGAAGTCGACGCGCCGCCAGCAAACGGCGAGGGCCAAGACGACGACTCGAACACTCGCCAAGCCAACGGCAACACAAAAGCGCCCGGAACCACCAACAAGATCGTCGTGAAGCTGGGAGAAGTGGGAAGCATACCAATGAAAGTACCACAAGGACAAGAACAGAGCAACCACAAGAGCGACAAGCCGTCAAGCAGTAAGCAACAAACCCCGAGTGCGGCGGTGGACGACCCACCCAAAGAGCGAATATACCTGTCCAAAGAATCAATGGCCAAGGTAAAGACGCAGTCGAACATGGGAAGTTACTACCGGCAAGCGCAACAAGGGACGAGCTCAGGGCATACAACAAATTAGCAAGCGAGCTAACCCGGCAAGCAATACAACAGCGCCTAGAGCTGGAGAAGCAAGAAAAATCGGCCGCCAAGCAGAAAAGAAATCGCAAGCCCCCTCTAAGAGACGACTCCCCGGATCACGGCTCCCCTCTCCGCAATAAATCGAAATTCAGCAACCTGCGACGAACAGACAAGAAGAGAGTGGTCCGGAATCTCGACGACGACTTCAAGCTAGAAGAAGAGGACGACAAAGAGGAACCCCTCACACCAGCAGAATCCCTTCTAAGCGCCCGAGACTACCTATCTCGCGCCCAGAAAAATAGGCAGAGCGTACCAGACCGCAACACCTCAATAGCCTTACAGATAATGAAGGACGCCATCGCCGCCTCAGCACCCAAAAAATCAAGTGCAAGGCGACCGACCCGTGAAAGTACACCAGACAGAGACCCCAGCTGTCGGGACCCGGAATATGCGTATGTAATTCCAGTCACGATGCAATCACATAGAAAGCCGAGAGTCGTACTCACTTGTCTAAGCAGACAAGGCCAAGCACAGAACACTCTCGGAAAGCATCGAACGTGAGGGGCATCCCATCCAGGCCGGATGATCAACTGAGATGTGTCCTCATCGTCCGCTCACAAGTCTAAATGCTTATGGGTGGTGAATCCCATACTCATAGACAAGTCGCCTCAACCATGTTATCGATTGAATCCTAACTCTTACATAGACTTACTCCAGCCCGATCACTTAGTCGGGGTCTAGGGCGGGATCGATCATACAACAAAGTGTGCACGTGACAGAGTCACGAGCAATCGTATCGCGATGCCCCAAGCTGCGCATGTCTAAGGGCCACTTGGTGTATAAAAGACCGCCAGCCAGATCACAACTAAGGTCTCGAAAACCCATACTAAGACATGCATGTTATAAACATACACGCAGCACATATGTCTAGTATGATTAGCAGGTATCATCACATAACTCTACAAAGTACTTCTTTATTGACTTACACAAAGAGCATACAAAGATCACATGTCTGTGATCAACATTACATCATACAACGGAAGCAAATTAGGTCTGAGTACAGACAAGTTTAACAAATGGCTAAGAGAAGCCTTGTAAACATACATGCCCATCCACGAGGGACCAGACTGCTGTCTGGAACTATACTACCAAGGTCAATGTCAAGCTTCACGAAGGTGACTCCATCGGGGCCCGGGTTCTCATCTAAAACATAGAATAAGCAAACGTGAGTACAAAGTCGTACTAAGAAAGACTTACATCAGAACTATACTACTCATGCTCAAGTTTCAAGGTAAAGGGAGGTGGGGTTCAACATGCAGAAGTGCCAGCTTTGACTTGGCTAGTCCTGTACTACGACTACCAGACTTGAGGTAAGAAGCGTACACGAGTCCACTACCAAGTCACCAAACAATACAACAGTATGGATACTTCCTCGACTTCCCCACGAGGAAGAACGCCATAGCACTCACACTTATCTTGCGAGTTTTAGAGTATCCCTTCAACTTGTCTATGATCAAGTAGAGGTCTCCAAGTAGTCCATAACCGCGGACACGGCTATTCGAATAGTTGATTAACCCTGCAGGGGTGTACATCTTCACACGCGTGTCATCACTTATCGCCTCGTTCTCGTCACCCTTCAAGCGGGTGTCGGACGTGGATGAAACCAAGGCACTACCCTCACATCACCTTCTCTAATCTAGGAGTCGACTACCTGAGTTTGGCATCGCTCGAGAGTCCGGCCGGTTCCACGAAACGGACTCAGATAATGTAAGGGACCGAGACGCCACCTCTGCCACATGGTTTCACTGCCTCACAGGTCCACCCACATATCTATATGATGCAACCTTTTCTTCATACTTTTTTTATGCATATGCCAAATGGAAAGCCCAAATCTATTGTGACTCCTGGAACGGATCGGGTACGTAAAGAGGCCAAACGGGCCCCCCATAAACCCTACATGTGGTCATACTCTTTGGCTTGGATCACAAAATAGGAACTCGGGGCCTAGGGCAGTGTTCAACGAGACAACCCACTGTGTACTCCTACACAGCCTCTCACCGTTCACCTTTGTTTAGGGTGGATTCACCAACACGTTAACAACAACATCATTGTGATCATCCATCCTGACTCACAATAAAAGTAACCTCATTGTACCACTAAGCAGCAATAAGCAGTAACAGTTGCAGGGGCCACATGCTCATCATTCAACTCCTATATCTGCTAGGATTGTGGTTTTCTTAATACGGTGACAAAATGATAGGTCATGCATCGGAATGGGTTCAACTATGCGAAAGAACGTGTCTCGGTGATCTCCTAAACATGCATAAGCGAGACTGAGAGGGAAGTAGGATTTTGTAGACATGATCAAAGGGGTTTTTCTTGCCTTGCTTACAATACACGGGTTTTATCGGTGGTCTTCTTCTTCGGGGATGATCACCATCTCGGAGGCACTGTTACTGGCATAATCATCAACAAGAGAGGGGGCAACATTGTAATAGAATGCTCAAGCACATGTTTATGTTTTCACATGATGTGAATGGTATTGATGTGACCTAGGTTCAATTTGTCACATTTTAATTGAACTTGATTTGAAAATTAATTCAAATTCAAACTCCAAATGTTATTCAAATTAGGTCAACTTGCATTTGCTAATGTTTGTCCATTTTAAACCAGGTGACCATGTGTTTAATATGCCTCTGATTTTCAAGTGAGATGTGTTGTATTGCAAAGGTTCAAATTACAAAAGCATTAGAATTTAATTTGAATTAATTCCAATTAAGCCAAATAGAAAAATCTACTGGTCCCATTTTAAATTCAACTCAAACATAGCTGAAAGTTGTATATTTGGATTGATTATTTTCTGCTGATCATTTTTCATATATTATTTGTCCAATTTGGAGTTAATATGAATTTTCTATGATTTTCTAAAGTTTCAGCTATTTTTTGGATTTTCTGTAATTCTTTTAATCTAGAAATTCTTTTATTGCATCATCATGACTTCAGCATGGCATCAGCAGGGGGTATGATTTGTGGGTCCATCCTGTCAGTAGCCCACTGTTAATTTCTGTTTAGACTAAATTTAAACAGTGGTTAAGGGGGGGCTGGTCCCACCTGTCAGCCACTATTAGGGGGTAATTAGTGGAGGGGTTAGGGGGCTCTAATGGCGGGGGTCGCCGGAGTGCGGCCGGAGCTTCGCCGGAGTTGCTCTTTTTTGCACGGGGTGGGGGTTGGAGGATATGGACGTGCTCCTCGCGCGCTTCCACATGCGATGGAGTAGTAGGGGGTCAACATGGAGCTCTCGGGCGCGGCTATGGCGACAGTCGCGGCGTGCTGGCCACTGGCCTCGATGAAAACAGCGAACGGTGCCACGGGCAGACGCGGGAGATGGTGCAGAAGCAAGAGGGGCTCATCAGGAGCGTGCGGAGAAGCTCAGAGGGGCTGGAGATGGCGTGACGGCGGAGCAATTGCTCGCCGTAGTTCCTGGTGGCCGCGGCAAATCCTTGAAGCTGGCGGCGTCTCCGGTGCAGCTTGAGCTCGGGTGGCGCTGTAGCTTGACGAAGGCTACCTCATGGAGTCTGCTGGACAAGGTGTCGAAGCTCGAGGGGCACGGTGGCCACGCAGACAGACGACGGCGGCGAAGTCGGGAGCTCGGGTGCGAAGGGATCTTGACGAGGAGGAGGTGCATGCGACCAGAGAGAGGGGAAACGGTCTTGGGGCTCCTCCAGGGTCTCCACGTCGCCGGTTTGAGTGAAGGGGGCAGCCAGGTAGCTGCCTGGCGGCCATGCGGTGCCCGCCGGCGACCAGCCTGCCTTGCTTTCCTGGGAAGAAGACGGGGCTTCCCTTTTGGGTTGGGCCGAAATGGCCACTGGGCTCTTTTCCTTTTCTTTTTGTTTTCTCTCTGTTTTTCTTTTTCTAGCTTGTGTTTTGCTCTAAAAAAAAATAGTAGAGCATTTTATAAAATACCCAAAACTTTTATGTGGGCTTAGGATATAAGTAGCTAGCCACTTATATATTTTGGGCATTTTTGAAATTCAATTAATTTTAATTTCAATTCAAATAGGGGTCAAATTTAATTTCCAGGGCACATTTTGAATTTTAGAAAATTACATGGGCATGGGAATGAACCCAAACCACTTTTGAAATGATCACCATCATTTATAGGAATTTTCCAAATGTTCAAATGATTTTTGGAAAAAGATTTTTATCTGGCTATTTGATTTAATTTCTCAGAGTTTTTCTTTTTTCCCATTTTTGAATTTCTTTTTGAATTTTTCACATGATGCAAAGGGGAACTCAAACCCTAGCACTTACCGTAGTTGGGGTTCTAACAACTCGCCCCCACTCAACAGAATCTCGTCCCGAGATTCAGAAGTCGTCGGGAGGAAGGTGGGGTACTCGGCACGAAGGCGGTCTTCTCTTTCCCATGTTGCTTCTTTCTCGGAGTGATGTGACCATTGCACTTCGAGAAACTTGATCTTCTGACGACAAGTGACACGCTCGGCTGAATCAAGAATACGAACAGGGTACTCTCGATAATAAAGGTCATCTTGGAGATCAAGCGTTTCATGGTCGACTTCGCGGGATGGGGTCCTAGAAGCAACGCCTGAGTTGTGACACGTGGAATACATCATGTACTCGGGAAAGGTGCGGGGGTAGTTCAAGTTGGTAGGCAACTTCTCCACGTTTAGCTAGAATGCGGAAAGGTCCGATGTAACGTGGGGCCAACTTGCCTTTGATACCGAATCTTTGGGTTCCCTTCAGAGGAGTAACCTGAAGGTAAGCCTTCTCATCCAGATTGTAGCTTTCTTGCCTATGATGAAGATCATAGTAGCTTTTCTGATGAGACTGTGCGGCTTTCAATTGATCACGAACAATGCGAACTTGCTCTTTTGCTTCCTTGATCATATCCGGTCCAAAGAATTGTCTTTCACCGGTTTCTGACCAGTTTAGGGGTGTTGGACATCGTCGTCCATAGAGGAGTTCAAAAGGAGTCATGTTCAGACTAGATTGGAAACTATTGTTATAAGCAAATTCGGCGAATGGAAGAGACTTCTCCCCATTCTTTCCGAATGAGATAACACAAGCTCTGAGCATGTCTTCGAGAATTTGGTTAACCCTTTCGACTTGACCGCTAAACTGAGGATGGAAAGATGTACTAAAGGAGAGATGAGTTCCCATAGCTTTCTGAAAACTTCCCCAGAATCTATAGGTGAAAAGGCTACCACGATCAGAATTGTTTTCCAAAGGAACACCGTGAAGAGACACAATTCTAGTGACGTACAAGTCCGCCAACTGACTAGCAGTTATAGACTCGCGAACGGGAAGGAAATGAGAAACTTTGGAAAGTCGGTCAATGACAACGAAGATGGCATCATTTCCTTTCTGGGTTTTTGGAAAGCCGGTGATGAAGTCCATACCGACTTTGTCCCATTTCCACTCGGTAATAGACAATGGTTGAAGAGTACCAGCAGGTCTTTGGTGTTCTGCCTTAATGCGACGACAAACATCACATTCGGCAATAGATTGTGCAATGTCTCTCTTCATCCGGGTCCACCAAAATCTCTGGCGTAGATCTCGGTACATTTTTGTGCTACCGGGATGAATGGAGAGGGGAGTTTCATGAGCTTCCTTAAGGATCAGCTGCCTTTGATCTCTATTCTTAGGCACTACCAACTATGATTTGATCCTCAAGGGTTGGTTTCGCCACCAAGTTGAGAAGAGATCCACGAGGAACAATCTTGAGATTGAGTTTTCGAAATTCCTCATGAAGAAGTGGTTGATACTGTTGTAACATGAGGTTGCTACAATACGACTTACGACTTAGTGCATCAGCCATAACATTGGCTTTGCCTGGGGTGTAAGAAATTCCTAAGTCATAATCTTTTATCAACTCTATCCAGCATCTTTGCCTGAGATTAAGATCTGTCTGGGTGAATATGTATTTGAGGCTGTGGTGGTCGGAATAGATCTCACAACGATTACCAATGAGGTAATGTCGCCATGTCTTTAGGGCATGAACTACGGCAGCGAGGTCAAGATCATGGGTAGGATAGTTCTCTTCATGTGGACGCAACTGGCGTGAAGCATAAGCTAGCACATGTCGATCTTGCATAAGTATGCATCCTAACCCTTGCCGTGAGGCGTCACAATAGATCTCGAAATCCATTTTTGGAGTCTGGAGGCACAAGTACGGGTGCAAAAGTCAATCTTCTTTTTAGCTCTTGAAAGCTTTCCTCGCACTTGGGGGTCCATTGGAATTTCTTATCTTTCTTGAGGAGTTCAGTTAGAGGCTTTGCAACTTTGGAGAAGTTCTCAACGAAGCGACGACAATAGCTTGCTAGGTCAAGAAAACTCCTAACTTGCTTAACCAATTTAGGTGGAGTCCAGTCAAGGACGGCCTGAACTCTCTCGGGATTGACAGCAATGCCTTTCGCAGAAATCACGTGGCCTAAGTTGTTCACTTCTGGTAGCCAAAATTCACACTTGGAGAACTTGGCATAAAGGCGGTGCTCTCGAAGTTTCATCAATACCAGCCTAA
Organism: Bromus sterilis; assembly: GCA_950022295.1. Taxonomy (NCBI): domain Eukaryota; kingdom Viridiplantae; phylum Streptophyta; class Magnoliopsida; order Poales; family Poaceae; genus Bromus; species Bromus sterilis. The sequence goes on along the minus strand of OX465596.1, from coordinate 107,767,765 downwards.
GATGCTCGACATGTTCTTCTTCGTTCTTCGAGTATATAAGGATGTCATCGAGGTAAACCACGACGAACTTGTCCAAATACTCCATGAAGATCCAGTTCATCATGCGTGAAAAAGTAACAGGGGCATTGGTTAAACCGAAGGACATGACGGTGAACTCGTAAAGACCATAACGAGTAGTGAAAGCCGTTTTTGGAATGTCCTCGTTTCGGATTTTGATTTGATGATAGCCTAATCTCAAATCCATCTTGGAGAAGACAGAGGATCCTCCAAGTTGATCATAAAGATCATTGATCCTGGGCAGTGGGTACTTGTTCTTTATCGTCGATAGATTTAGCGGGCGATAGTCTACGCACATCCTTTCTGCTCCATCTTTCTTCATTACGAACAGAACGGGGCAACCCCATGGCGATGAGCTAGGGCGGATGAAGCCTTTTGCCAACGAAGCATCAAGTTGGGTTTTTAGCTCAGCTAACTCATGTGGGGCCATTCTATATGGGCGTCTGAAATTGGGGCTGTGCCTGGTATTATATCCACTATGAATTCTACACATCTGTAGGGTGGCATAGTTTAAGGGGTTGGATCTCTAGATAGCTTCCTAGAGGATGAGCAAGGTTTACTAGGGGCTACAACAGATATGTCAGAGTAGCAAAGTACCCCAACACGATGGTTAGTGTGGTTCTTCTGGCTAGAAGACATCTAAACTGTGAGGAAGAACATGCAAACGAATCACTATAGGTTTCTAGAACAAAACCTACCACAAACTCTAGAGAACTGTCGGGCATGCCACCTAGAAGTTCTTCTAAAAGGACAACCGAAATGGAGAGAAGGATTTTGCAGATGCATCAGATTATGAGGAAAACCTGGAATGACTCGGACAGCATAACGGCTGTACCGGGGTGAAAAAATGAATCAATCTGCAAGAATGATCAGAACCTTCTGAAAAGGCTTGATGGAATGGTGACTCTAGACAACCAAAACATTCCTACAGCTATAAAGAAGCAATCAACGAGATTTTCTAGTAAGACATAGATGAGCCTAGTCCTATCTTCCCGTAGAAAAGATGAGGGTAACTCAGAAGTCAGGTAAGGAGAAAAAGAAGCCTTACGTTGTTCCCTTTATACCCAAGTAACTATATAACTATAGAATGCTAGACTCGACTTCGACCAAGGGTTGAATAATCCTACAGACAGTCCTGCTCTGATACCAAGTCTGTCGGGACCCGGAATATGCGTATGTAATTCCAGTCACGATGCAATCACATGGAGAGCCGAGAGCCATACCCACTTGTGTAAGCAGACAAGGCCAAGCACAGAACACTCTCGGAAAGCATCGAACGTGAGGGGCATCCCATCCAGGCCCGATGATAAACTGAGATGTGTCCTCATCGTCCGCTCACAAGTCTAAATGCTTATGGGTGGTGAATCCCATACTCATAGACAAGTCACCTCAACCATGTTATCGATTGAATCCTAACTCTTACATAGACTTACTCCAGCCCGATCACTTAGTCGGGGTCTAGGGCGGGCTCGATCATACAACAAAGTGTGCACGTGACAGAGTCACGAGCAATCGTATCGCGATGCCCCAAGCTGCGCACATCTAAGGGCCACTTGGTGTATAAAAGACCGCCAGCCAGATCACAACTAAGGTCTCGAAAACCCATACTAAGACATGCATGTTATAAACAGACACGCAGCACACATGTCGAGTATGAACAGCAGGTATCATCACATAACTCTACAAAGTACTTCTTTATTGACTTACACAAAGAGCATACAAAGATCACATGTCTGTGATCAACATTACATCATACAACGGAAGAAAATTAGGTCTGAGTACAGACAAGTTTAACAAATGGCTTAGAGAAGCCTTGTAAACATACATGGCCATCCACGAGGGACCAGACTGCTGTCTGGAACTATACTACCAAGGTCAATGTCGAGCTTCACGAAGGTGACTCCATCGGGGTCCGGGTTCTCATCTAAAACATGGAATAAGCAAACGTGAGTACAAAGTCGTACTCAGCAAGACTTACATAAGAACTATGCTACTCATGCTCAAGTTTCAAGGTAAAGGGAGGTGGGGTTCAACATGCAGAAGTGCCAGCTTTGACTTGGCTAGTCCTGTACTACGAGTACCAGACTTGAGGTAAGAAGCGTACACGAGTCCACTACCAAGTCTCCAAACAATACACCACTATGGATACTTCCTCGACTTCCCCACGAGGAAGCACTCCATAGCACTCACACTTATCTTGCGAGTTTTAGAGTATCCATTCAATTTGTCTATGATCAAGTAGAGGTCTCCAAGTAGTCCATAACCGCGGACACGAATATTCGAATAGTTCATTAACCCTTCAGGGATGTACATATTCACACGCGTGTCATCACTTATCGCCTCGTTCTCGTCACCCTTCAAGCGGGTGTCGGACGTGGATGAAACCAAGGCACTACCCTCACATCACCTTCTCTAATCCAGGAGTCGACTACCTGAGTTTGGCACCGCTCGAGAGTCCGGCCGGTTCCATGAAACGGACTCAGATAATGTAAGGGACCGAGACGCCACCTCTGCCAGATGGTTTCACTGCCTCACAGGTCCACCCACATATCTATATGATGCAACCTTTTCTTCATACTTTTTCTATGCATATGCCAAATGGAAAGCCCGAATCTATTGTGACTCCTGGACCGGATCGGGTACGTAAAGAGGCCAAACGGGGCTCCCATAATCCCTACATGTGGTCATACTCTTTTTCTTGGATCACAAAACAGGAACTCGGGGCCTAGGGCAGTGTTCAACGAGACAACCCACTGTGTACTCCTACACAGCCTCTCATCGTTCAGCTTTGTTAAGGGTGGGTTCACCAACACATTAACAACAACATCATTGTGATCATCCATCCCGACTCACAATAAAAGTAACCTCATTGTACCACTAAGCAGCAATAAGTAGTAACAGTTGTAGGGGCCACATGCTCATCATTCAACTCCTATATCTGCTAGGATTGTGGTTTGCTTAATACGGTGACAAAATGATAGGTCATGCATCGGAATGGGTTCAACTACGCGAAGGAACGTGTCTCGGTGATCTCCTAAACATGCATAAGAGAGACTGAGAGGGAAGTAGGATTTTATAGACATGATCAAAGGGGGTTTGCTTGCCTTGCTTACGATACACGGTTCTTATCGGTGGTCTTCTTCTTCGGGCGTGATCACCGTCTCGGAGGCACTGTTACCGGCACAATCATCAACAAGAGGGGGGGCAACATCGTAATAGAATGCTCAAGCACATGTTTATGTTTTCACATGATGTGAATGGTATTGATGTGACCTAGGTTCAATTTGTCACATTTTAATAGAATTTGATTTGAAAATTAATTCAAATTCAAACTCCAAATGTTATTCAAATTAGGTCAACTTGCATTTGCTAATGTTTGTCCATTGTAAACTAGGTGATCATGTGTTTGATATGCCTCTGATGTTCAAGTGAGATGTGGTGTATTGCAAAGGTTCAAATTACAAAAGCATTTGAATTTAATTTGAATTAATTCCAATTAAGCCAAATAGCAAAAGCTACTGGTCCCATTTTAAATTCAACTCAAACATAGATGAAAGTTGTATATTTCGATAGATTAGTTTCTGCTGATCATTTTTCATATATTATTTGTCCAATTTGGAGTTAATATGAAGTTTCTATGATTTTCCAAAGTTCCAGCTATTTTTTGGATTTTCTATAATTCTTTTAATATAGAAATTATTTTATTGCATCATCATGTCTTCAGCATGACATCAGCAGGGGGTCTGACTTGTGGGTCCATCTTGTCAGTGGCCCACTGTTAATTTCTGTTTAGATTAAATTTAAACAGTGGTTAAGGGGGGGCTGGCCCCACCTGTCAGCCACTATTAGGGGGTAATTAGTGGAGGGGTTAGGGGGTTCTAATGGAGGGGGTCGCCGGAGTGCGGCCGGAGCTTCGCCGGAGTTGCTCTTTTTTTGCACGGGGTGGGGGGTGGAGGATATGGACGTGCTCCTCGCGGGCTGCCGCATGCGATGGAGTAGGAGGGGGTCAACATGGAGCTCTCGGGTGCGGCTATGGCGACAGTCGCGGCGTGGTGGCCACTGGCCTCGATGAAAACAGCGAACGGAGCCACGGGCAGACGCGGGAGATGGTGCAGAAGCAAGAGGGGCTCACCAGGAGCGTGTTGAGAAGCTCGGAGGGGCTGGAGATGGCGTGCCGGCGGAGCAATTTCTCGCCGTAGTTCCTGGTGGCCGCGACAAATCCTTGAAGCTGGCGGCGTCTCCGGTGCAGCTTGAGCTCGGGTGGCGCTGTAGCTTGACGAAGGCTACCTCGGGGAGTCTGCTGGACAAGGTGTCGAAGCTCGAGGGGCACGGTGGCCACGCAGACAGACGACGGCGGCGAAGTCGGGAGCTCGGGTGCGAAGGGATCTCGACGAGGAGGAGGTGCAGGCGACCAGAGAGAGGGGAAACGGTCTTGGGGCTCCTCCAGGGTCTCCACGTCGCCGGTTTGAGTGAAGGGGGCAGCCAGGTAGCTGCCTGGCGGCCATGCGGTGCCCGCCGGCGACCAGCCTGCCTGGCTGTCCTGGGAAGAAGACGGGGCTGCCCTTTTGGCTTGGGCCGAAATGGCCACTGGACCCAGGTGAGTGGGCTCTTTTCCTTTTCTTTTTGTTTTCTCTCTGTTTTACTTTTTTTGGCTTGTGTTTTTCTGTGAAAAAAATAGTAGAGCATTTTATAAAATACCCAAAACTTTTATGTGGGCTTAGGGTATAAGTAGCTAGACACTTATAACTTTTGGGCATTTTTGAAATTCAATTAATTTGAATTTCAATTCAAATAGGGTTCAAACCATGGGCATGGGAATGAACCCAAACCACTTTTGAAATGATCACCATCATTTATAGGAATTTTCCAAATGTTCAAATGATTTTTGGAAAAATATTTTTATCTGGCCATTTGATTTAATTTCTCAGGGCTTTTCTTTTTCCCATTTTTGAATTTGTTTTTGAATTTTTCACATGATGCAAAGGGGAACTCAAACCCTAGTTGGGGTTCTGACACCAGCTCATCCGATGAGGACGATAGCAGCGACGACTGGCGCAAACGCTCCGGAAAAAACAGGATGCACGACAGCGACGACAACGACAACAGGCACCGCAGCGATCGACGAGACATGCGCGATGACATCACACAGAACAAAGTCAACCGTAGCAGACGAAGACGTGCATCACGCGAAGAGTACTCGGACGAAGAAGCATTCGACGAAGAAGCCATGCGGAGCACTATGCTTCATGCTTCCATACGCGAGACTCGAATGCCGAGCGGGTTCAAACTGAACTCCAAAACGCTCAAATACAATGGACTCGAGGAGCCATAGGCGTGGCTCGACGACTACTTAACAGCAGTCAAGTTCCAGCGAGGGTACAACGTCACGACAATGCAGTATGTGCAGCTCATGCTCGAGATCTCGGCACGACACTGGTTGAAGAATCTCCCGCGAGGATCCATCAGCTCATGGAGGCAGTTCCGTGAAGCCTTCATAGAAAACTTGAAATCCACATACAAGGGACCGGCATCGCTCGAGGAACTACGGGCATGCAAGCAAGGAACCAGGGAAACCCTGCGAGCCTACATCCAGCGGTGGATCATACTCAAGAATTCAGCAGAAGACATATCAGACGAAAGAGCAATCGACGCGTTCAGGCGAGGCCTGCAGCGCATTGAATTCAAGGAACAACTCGGGCAGATGAAAGTCCGAACACTCGCACGGCTGTTGGAGAAAGCCATCAGCTGGGCGGACGACGAGGATTCCGTTCGCAACGAAACAGAAATCCACATCGCACGCTTAGAACACGACTACGACTACCACAACGGAGAAAGAGGACTCGACCGTCGAAGGAAGCGACCCAGGCGCAGCTTCTACGACGACATAGGACCCGACATGGTCGCCGCCGGCTTCCCAGACGACAGAGACGGCAAGCATCGTGACGATAGCAGAATACAACGCAGAGACAACCTCGAAGATGCGCCCCAAGCTCAGAAACGAGACTGGAGGACGAGGCAGCCAAGCGACAGCACCAGAACATACCGCTCGGCCAAAGAACCACTCGACGGACTGTGCTCGATTCACGGATTCAGAAACGAACGAGGGGATCTCAGATCAGGACACACCCTCAGGAACTGCAGAAGCTTCAACGAGTTGGCGGAGGAAAAAAGCCGATCCACGACAACAGCGGCCCAGCCACTCGCCAGCATAGCAATCGGGCCCATCGCCCACGACGCACCACCAGCCTCTCCCCTACCAGCAAGGCAAGTGGCCACAATCCAGCAACGGCGCAGGACACCAGATGCAGAGGAGCAGTACCCAGAAGCCCACGGTAGGATTTACATGATACAAGAAGGCAGACCTTCAAATAGGCAGCAGGAGAAGGTCACAAGACAAGTCTTCCTCGCAGCCTCCTCACACCCCGCTATCCCAGAATACTTGCGCGGGTCCGAGACATATATTACCTTTTCTCGGGAGGACCACCCGCCTGCCATCCCTCGACCAGGACATGTCGCGCTAGTGCTCGAGGCCATAATTGGGAACTACGACATGTCACGAGTATTCATGGACGGCGGCAGCGGGATCAACATCATCTTTACAAGGACACTCGAAGAAATGCTAATCCAGAGCTCCGCGCTGAAATCCTCAAGCACAACCTTCCACGGGATTGTGCCAGGAAAAGCAGTCTACCCTCTGGGAAAAATAAGCCTGGAAGTGGTCTTTGGTGAAGCGACCAACTTCCGCAAGGAGATCCTAGACTTCGAAGTGGTCGACTTGAAATCGCAGTACCACGCAATCCTCGGAAGACCGGCCTTCGCCTGCTTCATGGCAGTGCCTCACTACGCCTACCTTAAGCTAAAGATACCAGGCCCTCATGGTGTCATCACAATCAGCGGCAGTTTCGTTCGGTCTGACCGCTACGACAAGGAATTCCACAAGATATCAGAGGCCTTTGGAGCCCACCAAGACAGCGAGACCACGGGACCCGAAGAAGAAACGCTCCCGTAGAAGAAGCCACCACCCGAAGGACCCAAGCATTCGGAGAAGAAGCCATCTAGCACTTGAGGCTACCAGGCCGCCGTTTTTAATAAAGGGGGGCTGCCCTCATCAGACCGCCCCCCATTCTTATTAAATGTAAGAAACACAAGGAAGAATATTGAAAAATGTTTTTCCAAAAATTGATCCATTGGCACTCGGGGGCTCGCCGCAGCAGCCACCCCCCGAGGCGTCCTTCGCAATCGCGACACAAATAAAATTGGCACTCGGGGGCTCGCCGCAGCAGCCACCCCCCGAGGCATTCTTCGCAATCGCGACACAAATAAAATTGGCACTCGGAGGCCCGCCGCAGCAGCCGCCCTCCGAGGTGTTCTTCGCAATCGCGACACAAATAAAATTGGCACTCGGGGGCTCGCCGCAGCAGCCACCCCCCGAGGCGTCCTTCGCAATCGCGACACAAATAAAATTGGCACTCGGGGGCTCGCCGCAACAGCCACCCCCCGAGGCGTTCTTCGCAATCGTGACAAAAATAAAATTGGCATTCGGAGGCTCGCCGCAGCAGCCGCCCTCCGAGGTGTTCTTCGCAATCGCGACAAAAATAAAATTGGCACTCGGGGGCTCGCCGCAGCAGCCACCCCCCGAGGCGTTCTTCGCAATCGCGACACAAATTAAATTGGCACTCGGAGGCTCGCCGCAGCAGCCTCCCTCCGAGGCATTCTTCGCTATCGCGACATAAACAAAACTAGCACTCGGGGGCTCGCCTCAGCAGTCACCCGCCAAGGCGTTCTTCGCAAACACGACACACAAGGGCTCGCCACAACGGCAAAACCGTTAACCTACAAGTACACCAAGAAGAAGCATATACGAAGGAAGGAAGCATCTAACCCCCAGGCTCCATCTTCGCCTTAACCAGGGCACCCAGATAACGATCGTTCTCTTCACAAACCCGCTCCACAACTCGGTGCGCAGGCCCGTCGACCGCCGAGTAATGCTCATCCATCGGGTAATCCCTGCCACCAGGAGGACCCCTCACCACTTGAGCAATATCAGCTCCCGGCCAATGACTATTGTAACAGCCCAGTTTTCACAAAAATTAAAAATTTTGTTTTCGGTGTGAATTGTCTGATTGTCTGATTTGTTTGCGGTGTTTGCATCCCCGATTTATCGATCGGCGATTATTTTCCCCCCTCTTATCTCGTATCGGACGGAGACCGACCCTTGCCACCCTGACACTCGACCTTCGTGACACCGGGTTTCACCCGATCACCGTCGCGAAAACCGCACGAGACCAGCCGAAGCCAACGGAACGAAAAACCCCGTTTAATAATTAAACGGCATATTTTTATAGCGCGCCGGAAAATGTTGTCGGAATGTCACCGCAGTGAGGTACGATCGACGGGCTCGACGCGCTGAGCGCGTGGTTCGAGATTTCGTCGGAATCGGAGTCCGTATGCACCTTCGGCGGTCACGAACGCGATCACCGGACACGCGAGAGGGGTACCGAGGGCGTTTGCGTCAACTGGCCAGCCAACCAGCCCTATATAAAGACCACCACTCCCCTAGGCCTTCTAGGGTTTCCCCATGTAGAATTTGCAGCCACACCCCTGTTTTATCTCAGTTCTGTCCAATAGGTCCCTCACAGCTCGAAACCCTAGCCCCCACCCTCGATCTGGACCGTTAGATCCAGATCAGAGGGCTCTCAATGCCTCCACGTAGCCCCAACAGCCTCCACCAGGGAACCGGGCCCCGCAGGGCCCTCCTCTGCCGCCGCGGCCCGCCCAGGGCCCGGATCGGGCCGAGCCGCCTTCGCCTCCCACGCCATGGCCGTGGAGGAGCCTCCTCGCACGCCGGCGAGCGCGCCGCCGGCTGGCCACCGCGCGCCGAGCAGCCCCGGCCAGGTCTCCCCGCGTCGCGCCCGTCTCCCTTCTCCTCTTCCCTCACCGCCTCCTCCCTCATCTCCCTGCAGGTTCCCGCCGCCGTCCTCCGCGCCATGGACGAGCTCGGCCAAGCTCGGGCCGCCGTGCCCCACCGCTTGAAGCCACGAGAGGCTGCCCCGCCGCCAGGATCCGGCGAGGGCCGACCGGATGCGCGCCGCCTGCGCCCCCTCCTAGCCCCCTCCGCCGCTCCTTGGCTCTCCGGAGCCGCGGCAACGGCCCCCGCGACCGCAGCCTCGCCATGGCTGAGCCGCTCGGGAGGCTCCTCCAACCCAGCCGGCCAGGTGGGCCGCCTCCAGGCCCAGCCGCCCCGGCCCGAAGGCCAGAGCCCAGCAAGCCCGAGGCCAGCCGCCAGGCCCCCCCTCCATCCAGGCCAGATGGACCCCGAGGCCCATAGTGAGAATTTTTGCCCGAACCCTTTTTTTTTACTGTTGGACGACCTGCGAATTTTGCTAAGTCCTTTATTTTTGTGCTGCTGATTCAATTTTTGCACTGCGATTTCCCGTTAAACCGTAGCTCCGATGAACGTGCCCCCAAAACGAAAGTTGCTCAGAATTGCGTGTACTTTAATTCATATTTTGTGAGAATTTGCATTTGAGCTCATCTTGATTGTGTAATTGTGTGCTGAACAGGGCATCAGGCCGTTAAACTGCTACTTATTGCTATTATGTGCTGCTGTTATTATTTTGTTGCAACTTTGCATGATGATTGTAAACAATCCATGAGGCCTATTGCATTGATTCCTTTTGCGTTGCGTTAAGAAATGTTCCTACTTAAGTTTCATGCATTCACATGCCATATTTTCTTGCTGCATCATGTTTATATCTTGCTCCAAAGTAGCTATCATGATGTTATTGTGCTGCTATTGCTGAAACTGTTATTTTGTTGCAACTTCGGTCGACGATTGCTTCGCAACCGTTTATCGGAATTGAGTGATTCCAATTGCATATTGTTAAGCATCATGTCTACTTTCATCCCATGTATTGCTATGTCATGTTGCTGCACTTTTGCATATAGATTTACCCCTGTTTTTACAGCATGTGTGCATAAATTGTTTTGCTTATATCTTTTTAACCGTAACTCCGTTTGGGGTGTTCTTTATATGTAACTTGTTTAGTTTTTCGGGTTCTTTGGGTTTATGCTATTGTTTGCTGTTGTTAACCAAGATAAAATATGGTTTAGGACAGAACAGTACCAAATCTTTTAATCATCGTGCGGCACTTAGTGTTATGCCATGTTTAGGTTGTGCCTCACTTAAATTGTCTAGCATAGATAGTTTACTTTGTGCTTCACCTCTTGAAATGTTTGTGTGCTATGCCATGCTTGAGTGAGATGCCATGTTAACAACCGTTGTTTGGTCACCTGTAGCTAAACAACTTGAACCACCGTAAACGTGCGGTATCGTCGTGTGTGACGAGTACTCCACTTAAATTGGTAGTAACCGCTCTCGACGGTAGGTGCGATGTCTCGTGTTGCTTCTTGTTGATGCTTGCTCGTGTTTGCTCCGTAGTAATAGTGGTGCACCGTTGATTGCTTTCCAGTGTTTACTTCTTGTGTGCTCCCGCAGGTACCTCTCGGAGACGATGCGAGCTTGCGATCAACTACACCTTCGGAACCCGACTTATCAACAGGCAAGGACTTGCATTACTTATGATCCATTCTATTTCAACCAGCGGTTTGCATGCTAGTATAGGTTAGGTTCGATGTTTGATCCTACCACATGTTTACAGCCTCTTTCAAACCGATACAGCCATGTCCCTTCCCAGCAAACCTTGTACTGCTATGTTACTATTGCTTGTTGCTCAGCCCCTGCTTAGTATGCATGCTTAGGATGCTACGATGTTACCCTGTTACTTCTGGTGGGCTATCACATTATTATTATTGTTATGGATGATATGATTATTATAATGTTGACTATATTCGACGAAGGATGGAAGGTCTAGGCTATCCCGCCCCGACGCTTTGTTCCATTCGAGTCACCTAGGATCCGAGTTCCGGGTATTGGTTTTAAGACTGAGCGTGCCTAACCGCGTGTGGGATTTTATGGGGTCCCCTTCTCTTACCTACCTAGCTTCAAACATTTCTAGTGGTGGCCCAAGCTGATTTACCATTTGAAAACGTGTGTGTGTCTGTTGGGTCGCTCCTGGCAGATATTATTTAAAATAACCCGGACCAGTGAGGACATAGTTTCTTGGCTGGCCCACTTTGTCCGGCTGAGGACCCGGTCTCATAAGAGAACTAACCGGCTATCCAAACCTGCGACAGACGGTAGAGACCAGATCGAGAGAACGGCTGGCTCCTGAGCTGGATGTCGACTCACCAGGGGCCACCCGGATTTGTTCGTTGTTAGCTAGAGGAACTTGTCGTTTCGGATCTCTTGGAACTAAATCATAAAATGGTTGCCTATAATGGGTAGCAACTGAGAGTGATGGACGTGCGTGCGGAGCCTCGTAATGGGCAGTTGGTACACCCCTGCAGGGTTAAATCATTTCGAGAAGCCGTGTCCACGGTTATGGACGACTTGAGACCTACGTCCTGTTCATAGACAACAACAACTGAGATAATCTTAATATAACTTGATCAACGTGTGTGTGCCTTGACTGCTTCTTCTTCGTTGGGATGCGAAGAGGAGGACAAGGATAGGATATGTGTTATGTTTGCGTAGTAGGTGGATAGCAAGACTTGTTGGAGGCGATTCCTCATCGAATGCTTGGCTTCTTATCTTAATCTCTAGATCGTTAGCCAGTTCATAAATGCTAGTGTGGCAGCAACCTCACCACTTACCCCTTCCTTACCGTAAACTAGTAGTTGTCCTAGAATGACGAGTGATGAAGTCCTTGCTGGGTCAGTGGACCACTACAGTTGGATGCTGAGTACCTCTGTACTCATGATACTACCCCCAAACTCTTTTCAGGGTTCTGATCGACAACAGGTACGGTGATCGACGTTTCACGTGGACTCGACGACGACTAGTTAGGCGGATCCCGGCGGAGGGCCTGGACCCGTGTGGTTATGGGATCGATGTTTTTCTCTTTGCCAGTAGGCATTTGCTTGTAGTCTGTACTCAGACATGTATCTTCCGCTGTTGTATTATATTTGAGGCAGTTGTATGCCGATTGTATGAGATGTTGTATCCTTGTATCTGTAATGTTGTGATATCATGTTGAAATCCGGGGCATATGGCTTTGTCATATGTCGCGGTGGGTCCGATATGTGCTTCGTCCTCGGATTCGGGAGGAAATGTCCGAATCTGAAACAGTACCGCATATCGGGCCTTACAACTATGGACCAAGCCCAAGGCAGCACGGGCTCCAACATGAATCTGGTGATTCATCACGCGACGCAGCTCTGCAGGCTGAGAAAATACGTGGCAAAGCGTCTCAAAGGACGACGGCACCACCTGTAGCAGATAAAACTCAGCATGGATCCTACCCAGCACCCACTGACAGTACCGCAGAGCAGCCGGCACTCGCTCAGCTCGAAGACGAAGCACGACAAATGCCCGAGCATGAGCCCCGACTGCCCAGAAAGGATTGCTCGCCTGCACTTCAGGATCATGCAACCGAGACAACTCCGACTGGACGGCCTTCTCTTCATCCCAGGACCGCCCTGACAGCACTTCGAACAACGTAATCAAAATCAACACGACGACAGGAAAGCTACTAAATGCAGTCGAGCAATCGCGCAGCAGCAAGACTCACCTCGCAGGAGGTCAGACAACTTTACCACCCAAGAAGAAAGACTATCCAGCACGGCCTCAGCACGCTCGCGTTTGGAACGATGGACTGCTACAACCCCTTCAAGCGAACAACCTCCCGCTCAGCGTCCCTCAGCCTCAAGCACACGGACTCATATGCGCCCTCGCGAGCGTCCTCCTTCAAAGAACTCCAAGACCGAAGCATGCCCGGGGCGGCCTACCGCAAAATCAACAAAAAGAAAAGGCAATCAAACACAACAGCAGGAATGGCCAAACAAGTTACTTCAATCCAGGCAGCACAGATCCACCACCACAAAGGAGGCATATTACAACCAGAAAGTTTCGGACGACACGACATGGCTACGACCCCCCCTTGCCTACAGAGGAGGGATACTGACCATCCACAACCTCCTGCAGGCAACGAACCAGAACAGTGGCTCGCGCACTCTGCTCGTCAGTATAAGCAGGGACAGTCTCAACCAGCGAGTCGTCAATAGCAACTCCGTGCCCGAAAAGAACAACAAGGGACGTGGAAAGACCACTCACCACGGTCTCCCCATCTAGCTCTTCCAAGAGATCCCCGCCATTACCAAATGCAGCAACACGTGCGTCCAGACCAGCAGGTACCTCCGCGCCCTCCGGCATGAGGTGCTGGTGAACAAGACCCACAAGAGTAGAAGCCCGGGCACAGACCCCCTTGGCAACATCAACAGCGGCCGACAAGGCATCCACGCCCCCCCGGAGAACTCTAGATTCCGAAGCAGCCACTTACATCACACTCGCACCCGTAGAGGCTGCACCAAGCAACACAAATCACTACAAAAAGAGGAAAGAGAAAAAGCAATCACCAACGGAACAACGACTTACACACAAGCGAGTTCGCCAAGACCCGAAGATGCTCGCACTCGACCGCCTCCGCCTGCACAAGCGCATCCTCAGCTCGACGCAGGCGCACAAGTTCCTCGTGTTGATCGTGCAACTCCTTGTCCTTGGAGGCCAAAGAAGTCTTAAGGTCGGAAATCGTCCTTTCCGCCTTCTCGGCCTGCTTCTCGGCAGTTTGACGACTGTCTGAAAACACAAGACAACACTCAGAACCGAAGACCCAGCAGTTCAAGCACGGCAGCACAGGAAGGAATACTCACTACTCATGGCAGACAAAGCATCCTGGCAGAAGTGTGCGCCCGCCGCCAACGCTCAGCATCGACCATCAGACGCTCACAGTGCTGGAACACCGGCTACTCAATGAAATAAGATATTAAAGTCAGAGCCAAAGCAAGACTACAACCAACCGCAAGCGCTTGCTTTCAGCCTCGGGGGCTACTCCCATCGGGAGCACTGGCTGTGCTCCCAATGTCGACACAAAGGAAAAACAGAGCCAAGGAAAGACTGCAAGAAACCACAAGCACTTGCTTGCAGCCTCGGAAGCTACTCCCATCGGGAGCACTGCCGTGCCCCCGATGACAAAAACTACACAAGTAAACATGAACCAAACTTACCAGCCCAGCTATGCGGTCGAAGAATCAGATTTTATCCTCAACACCAAGATCAAGACGGCCCAAGTAAGGAAGATCTGGAGCAGTAGGCTCAGCATCAGGAGCAACAACACTAGACGCCGCTTGCGAAGCAATAGCAGGAACCACACCCGCAACCGGGACAGCAGGAGTCACCGACGATACGGGCTGAACAATAGCAGCCGACGAATCCCCAGTATGCTTGGCAGCCGCTCTAGAATCAGTCGACTGCAGGTCCACAGCAGCCGCACACGTGAAGGAAGCAGCCGGAGTAGTCGCAGCACTACAAGATAAAATCCATCAGGAAAAACAGCCCCAGCAAAGACAAGCATATGCTTACCCGCCGCACGCAGAGCGAACACGCAATAACCTCCCAAGCCTGGGCCTTTTGCATTCAGCAACAGAAGGAGACGGCTCAGCAGACGGTACAGACAGCGGAACAGCACCACTAGTCGCGTCAAGACCCTCGGCGCCCGAAGATCGCGACCGTTTGACACGAAAGGGTGCCAACTCCTCACTATCTCCGATTCACGGAAGCTCGACCCCCGTGGACTCGTCAGCACCAGTGGCACCTGCAAGCACGCTGGCACCAACACTCGGCGCAGCATCGTCAGCAGCGGAAGCATCCGGCTCCTCGCGAATATCGGCATCTTCCGGCTGCGGAGGGTTGCACAACACAGGAACATGATCCTACAAAAGCAAGAAGCATCATCAGCAAGCAGTCAAACAAGCATCTCAAGTCACATGGGAAATTCAAAAACGCGAACCTGCGTAGCGCGTGATCAGAAGAATACGGAGTGACGAAACCCATCTCGGAAACGCTCGAGCATTTGGTCACGTACTGGATCCGGGCCAGGAGGCCATCGGCATCAAGTTCTTGGCGGGAGCATCTCGTCGAGTCCCTCATATTGCCACATGGGACGGGCTCGAGACTGCAACAGTTGAAAGCGCCTCCCAATGAAAACAGAGATGAGCTGCCCACCGGTCAAGTTGTCCTTCACTAGGAAAATCCTCTCCAAGAATGGAGCCACTTCAGATGACTCTTTCGCAGACAAAGAATGGGACCAAGAAGCCTGCTTGACTACCCGCGCTTCAGAATTAAAGGGAGCAAGACCAAATCGCTGCCGATCAACGTGCTGATCCTTCAGATAGAACCAACTTTTCCGCCAAGCACTGACGGAGTCAAGCATCTCCAAATAAAAGTATGATTTTGAGTCCTTAATGGATATACCCACCTGCCCTTTAGCGTACTCCGAATTTGTCCTCTTTATGCAAAAGAGGTGCTTCCAGAGCCCCCAATGGGGATAGATCCCCAAGAAAGCCTCACAAAGGGTAATAAAACAAGTAATGTGCAAAATCCCATTGGGAGTCAAATTGTGCAGCTGAAGCCGATAGGTGTACAGCAAACCACGAACAAAAGGGTGAATCGGAAGGGCAAACCCGCGAGGGAAGAACGCCTGAAAGCACACCCGCTCATCGGCCGTGGGAGCAGGAACAGGTTCATCCCCTGGAATCCGCACAACATCTCCAGCCACCAAGCCATCGGCAATCAGCGGGCCGAGATCTGCAACCCCAAAAGTCGAGCGCTCCCACTTGCCAGACATCTTGGCCGATTTCGGAGCAGCACGGGAGCGCGTTGACATCAATCCCGCAGCAAGAAGCAACAGGAGGAAGGAGAAGGCAAAAGAACAGAGGAAATCTAGCAGCGAGGGGAGAAGGCAATGGCTGGGTAAAACCTAAAATTTACTCAGCCGCTTGGTATTTAACCACCAGCTAGGCGAGCAGGGGCACCGTTCAATCCCAGCAGCCATTAAATGTGGCACGATCCCACGACAGGCGAAATATATGGAAAACCCAAACGGCGCAGCAACAGCACCGCCCACTAAGTGCGCAAAAGAGGACCATAATCACATGAAGCGAAAATCTCGGCGGGACAGCGCCAAGTCATTTCCTTCGGCAGGTTACAATGGTCAAAGACACCAGAAAAAACCAAGCCAGCATCGCAAGGCGTATCGAGTACGTTTCCCAGCTTCAGATTTTCAAAAAATTTAAATCTTTTTCCGTTGAGAAAAACATTTTACTCCCATCGGGAGCATCTCCAAGAGAGTTTCGGGTGCTCCCTCACTCAGAAGTAAAAAACGTGCTCGAGTGATTAGTCGCACCCATGAGAGGTTTCGGGTGCTCCCTCACCCAGAAGTAAAAACGTGCTCGAGTGATTACTCGCACCCATGAGAGTTTCGGGTGCTCCCTCACCACGACGCAAGATGAGCAGACCTGCACTCGCCAGATCGGGAGGTCCCGGAGTATCGGGTCCTCCCTCACCCCGAGAGCAAAAGCAATATTCGAGTGATTACTCGCAAAACTCTATATACTCAAGCACTCGACGACCTCCCGAGCAAATATCCCTCTACGTTACTCCTCGCCCGAGCACTCGTGAAGCTCCGCGAGTGACCGCTAAAACATCTCACTTGATTGTTTATTCCAAGTGGGTGCATTATCTACTAGGCTCCGCGCCTCAATAAAAATACATATTCCTGGAACACGATACACTGTGCCCATATGCCACGCGAGCTTATCGTGTAGGTAAGACCCCGCTACGAAGATCGGCCGGGCTGGGACTTGCCGTAGACCGATTTCACTCCCAAACTTTCCCATGCGCATGCATGATAGAAAAAGCCGGGCGGACGCGCCTAGACTACGAACTTTACTGGCGGCAATTTATCACTATAAGACCTGCAGCGGCATGACTTTTGCGAGACACCAGTTTTCCAAGCTCATGTCGAAGGACATGGGTTTGATTGGGCTACTTCGGTTTTTGCCACTAGTGCAATTCACCAAGGCTCGACCCGTCGACTCCTTGGGCCCTTTCAGCTTAGCATCCCTCGAAACAGGTTTTGTCATCGCCTCAGACTGCCAGCGACCCGCGGTTAAACCGTGCTTACATCAAAAAACGACGCAAGAATGGACTCGAGTCCCTGTGCGCCTCTTCGAGTCCCCCAGGCACTCGGGGGCTACTGACGAGGGGGTGACCCCAAGACTCCTATGGATGAGCCTACCCGGTGTACCCGAAGACATAAGGCCCACAAAGATGCCGCCCGGGCCCAGCCTTGACCCACTAGTGCCACCGACGTATGAGTCCGCGAGTCACAAGGAAGGTGCAAACTTGCCGTACGGAACAAGATCATGGTTAGGAAACCTCATCTGTAATCCAGGAAGGACTCCCCGAGACCTAGCCTAGTATATAAGGGCTAGGAGGGGAGATGTCACAACCCCAAGTTAGGTATGTGCTAGGATTAGCAAGTCCCTTTGCATCATGTGAAAATTTCAAAAAAAGAAATTCAAAAATGGGGAAAAGAAAAGCCCTGAGAAATTAATTCAAAAGGCCAGATAAAAATCTTCTCCAAAAATTCATGTTAGATTTTTGAAAAGTCTTATAAATGAGTGTGATCACATATCAAGTGATGTGGGACCCACCCCATACTCATGGATTTTACAAATATTCAAACAGTGCCTTGGAATTAATCAAAAACCCCTATTTGAGTTAAGATTCAAATTATTTGAATTTTAAAAATGTTCAAACTTTACAAGTGGCTAACCTAGTATATTGTGATGCCACATAAAAAGTTTCAGCATTTAATAAAATGCCTAGCTATTTATTTAGCACAGCAAAACAAAAAGACAGAAAGAAAACATAAACAGAAAAAGGAAAAGACCCCTGGCCATTCTGGCCCAACTGAAGCCCCAGCCGGCCCAGCCCACCTGTCCCCGGTGTCGTCTTCCTCCCCTCCCCCCGAAGCAGCTCGGTGGAGGGCAGGGGAGCTCCGAGGCCACCGCGACGGCCAGCGGCCTTCTAGGCCTCTCCCCTCGCACCCCAAAGCGCCACGCAGCCTCTACACCCCCCCGCACCCCTTGCCCTCGCCCTGACCCCTCCTCTCTCTCTCTCCGGCGGATCCCCGTGAAGACCAGAGCGCACCGGAGAGCACCGGCGAGCCCCTGCGTGTCCAACGGCAGCGAGGAGCTCCGTCGCCGTGTCCAGGTTCTTCCTCGACGTCGTCTTCATCACCCCACACGCGGAATCGAGCCCGGAGGCCCTAGAGACGCCGCCCCCTTCTCCAGTTCGCCGCCGGCCGCCGAGGAGATCGAGCTCCAATTCGCCGCAGCCAAGCCCCCTCCAGCTCCGCCGTCTACGCCGTTGGCTCCACGGTGAGCGTCTCGTTCGAACGCCCCTATCCCCAGCCTCTCCCGTGCCCGTTTTCTTCTTGTCGCCGTCGACAGTAGTCCGGCCGCCGCGCCCGAAGACGTAACCGTGACCCGAGACCACGGCTTTGACCCCCGCCTGCTCCCTTCGCTGCGCAACGCCTCGGGCTGCACGCCCGTGCCCTCAGTTCTTCTCCCCATGGCCTCTATCGCCGTCTCCACCTGAGCCCGAGCCCGGCCGCCGCGCTCCTCGTCGCCGGCATGGCTCCAGGCCTCCCTGAGGTCCCCGGCGTGCTCCACGCGAAGCACACGAGCGAGAGGCACCTCCTGGTGCCCTCCTCTTCCCTCCACGTGGCCCGTAGCGTTGTTCCGACAGAGCGCCGCCGCGCACAGGACGCCGGCGGCTAGCCGCCGGCCGATTAGGCCTTAATCACCCCTACTCCCCACCCCCTTGAACCAATGGCAGTGGGCCCAGTCCCTCAAATTAAACACGGTTTAATTTAAATAAAACGGGGTTAACCCCTGTGACACTGACATGCCGGACCCACCTGTCAGCCCCCCCCACACGCCAGCATGACGTCAGCCTGGTGCAATAAGTCAATTAAATTGATTAAATCAATTACAGAAAATCCAGAAAATAGCCAAATCTTTGGAAATTCATAATTAATTCATTTTAACTCCAAATTGGACAAATAATATGTCTAAAATTATCAGAAAAATAAAAGGATTATGAATATGCAACTTGTTTCTGTGTTTGACCATTTTAAGATGGGTGAACAGTAGAAAACATGCATATGGATCCTTTTCAAATTCAAATTTGGAGTGATTTTGCAATTGACTTTGCAACACACTTAATTTGAATGGTTTCACCCCCACATCAGAAACATTAATTCAACTATACCACATCACTTCATAATCAACATTTTCAAATGAACTTTCATGCATTCAAATGCATTTGAAATTCATCGATAAATCAAATGGAGTTTGAATTTGCATTTCAAATCCAATATACTCCTTTTAAATGGAATGCTCAACACATCATTACCATGAACATCACCATTACAATCTTATTCATGTGATTGTGCATTGTACATTATGTTGATCCTATGATTGTCATGTTGCTGATAGACGTGCAACCGGAATCGGAGGCCACCCCTTTCGTTGAAGACCCCGTGACTGAACCCCGTCAGCAAGGCAAGCAAACCACCATTGGTCATGTCTATAAAATCCCACTTCCCTCTCAGTCTCGCTTATGCATGTTTAGGAGATCACCTTGTATCGATTCTGCCGCATAGTTGAACCCATATCCGATGCATGACCTATCATCTTGTCACAGTAGTAAGCAAACCACAATCCTAGCAGATGTAGGAGTTGGTTGATATCATGTGGCCCCTGCAACTGTTACTTCTTATTGCATGCTTAGTGATACAATGAGGTTGCTTTTGATGTGAGTCGGGATGATGGTAAACATGGTGTTGATGAAAGTGAAATGTGTTGGTGAATCTATCCTAATACAAGGTGAACGATGAGAGGCTGTGTAGGAGTACACAGTGGGTTGTCTCGTTGAACACCGCCCTAAGCCCGAGTTCTTGTGTGGTGATCCATGACGAAGAGTACTACCACATGTTGGGCACATTGACCCCCGCTCAACCTACTAACTCACCCCTTCTCAGTTCAATGAGTCGCATTAGTTCGGAGTTCTGGTAAGTCTATGGCACGGTCTGCGAAGTGGAAGAACGGGTATTCAGACCGGCTTGGGACCCTGCACACATCTTCTGGGACCACATCGGTAAACCGGCCGGGTTCACGATGTGGATTCCTGCCCAGATAGGCGTCTCCATTGAATTTGAGTTGGCTGTGAGGTAAAAGTTGTGGGAATTATCCTCGCCGGCACCTCTTGAACGGTGTCGAGTACAAAGGCGGTAACTGATAGTTTCATGTGTGTAGCAGTACACCCCTGCAGGGTTAACAAAACTATTCAAATAGCCGCGTCCGCGGTTAAGGACTACTTGGAGAGTTGTGCTCGATTATTAGACAACTTGAACTGGATACTTCTATAACACACCAAGATAAGCGTGAGTGCTATGGTGTGCTTCTCGTGGGGAAGTCGAGGAAGTAAAAATAGTGGTCTAATTGGTTGAAGAGATGTAGTGGACTCGTGTACGCTTCTTACCTCAAGTCTGGTACTCGTAGTTCAGGACTAGCCAAGTCAAAGCTGGCACTTCTGCAAGTGAAACCCCACCTCCCTTTACCTTGATACATGTGCATCAGTAGTATAGCTCCTATGTAAGTCTTGTTGAGTATGATTTTGTACTCACGTTTGCTTAATCTATGTTTTAGATGAACCCACCGACCCCGATGGTTGCTTATAACCGAAGCTCGAAGAATGAAGACTCAGACCAAGACCAAGCTAGTGTAGTCCCAGTCAGACGACTGGTTCCCTCGTGGAGGGCTTGTTTTTAGATAAGGCTTATCTAAGCCATTTGTTAAACTTATCTGTACTCAGACCTACTTTTCTTCCGCTTGTCTGTTATAATGTTGGATCACATGCTTGTGATCTCTGTGTGCACTCTGTAAGAGTTATTAATAAAGATGTATACTTTGTAGAGAATTGCAATGATACCTGCTGTTCATACAAGGCATGTGTGCTGCGTGTATGTTTATAACATGCATGTCTTTGTATGGGTTTTCGAGACCTTAGCTGTGATCTGGCTGGCGGTATTTTATACACCAAGTGGCCCTTAGATGTGCGCAGCTTGGGGCATCGCGATGCGATTGCTCGAGACTCCGTCTCGTGCACACTTTGATGTATGATCGAGCCCGCCCTAGACCCCGACTAAGTGATCGGGCTGGAGTAAGGGTTATAATACAATCGATAGTATGGTTGAGGCGACTTGTCTATGAGTATGGGAGTTTATCACCCATATCATTTAGACTTGTGTGCGGACGATGAGGACCCATTTCAATTGATCATCCGGCCTGGATGGGATACCCCTCACGTTCGATGCTTTCCGAGAACGTTCTGTGCTTGCCCTTGTCTGCTTAGACAAGTGGGTACGTTTCTCGGCTCTCCATATGATTGTATGGTAGCGAGTCTTGCATACGCTAACCCCGGGTCCCGACAGACTTGGTATCAGAGCAGGACTGACTGTAGGATTATCAGCCTTGGCCGAAGTCGAGTCTAGCCTTCTATAGTTATATAGTTACTCTGGGTATATAAGGGAACAACGTAAGGCTTCTTTTTCTCCTTACCCTCATCGTTCTGAGTTCTGAGTCACCCTCATCTTATTCTACGGGAAGATAGGACTAGGATCATCTATGTCTTACTAGAACATCTTGTTATTTGCCTCCTTATAGCCGTAGGATTGTTGTGGATGTCCAGAGTCTCCGTATTTTGAGTTCCTTGAGGAAGTTCTGTCCAATCTCCTCGAGGTTGTTTCATTTTCCATCCCAGTGTAGCCGTTATGCTGCCGGATTTGTTCCGTGTTTCTTAGAATCATTGCCTTTGCATTATAGTCTTCTCCTTCTGAAATCATATCCTTTTATCCTTGCCTCCATCGTACAACCTGTTCTGATTGTTGATTTTTATCACACAGGATGTCAGGTGGAACTCGTAGTGCTGTTCTTCGGAATCGAGACCGTGATCGGAATCGAAATGATGATGAACCTTCAACCCCGCCTTCTGCGGCGGAAATCATGATGGAAGCTGAGCGGAATAGACGTGATCAGACACGCCTTCTGGAGCTCATCGAGCAGAATACCGCCCACCATCGTAATGTGGTGGTCAGCATTCAGGACTTCATCCTCCTCAAGCCACCGTTATTCCAATGTTCTTCTGAGCCCCTTGAAGCTGATGATTGGCTCCGTTCCATCGAGCGTAAGCTTGACACTGCACATGTTGCTCCCGATGACTGAGTTGTTTTCGCGGTATACTTCTTGGAAGGTGCTGCTCTTCAGTGGTGGGAGAACTATGTTGCGATGCAGCCAGATGGTCACGTAGTGACTTGGCAAGAGTTATGTGTTGCCTTTCGAGGGTACCACATTCTGGATGAGTTGATGGAGCGCAAGAAGGAAGAGTTCTGCAATCTGAATCAAGGAGAGATGTCCATTCATGAGTATGTGAGGGAATTCAACCGTCTTGCTCGTTATGCCCAAGATGAGATCACCACCGATGCCAGAAAGCAGGCAAGGTTCCGCAAGGGACTTAGCCCCATCCTTCGTCATGATCTCAACCTCATCGAATTTGCCACCTTTGAGGATTTAGTCAACAGATCCTTCAGAGCTGAGCATGGCAATGAAGTTTTTGAGAAGTCTCGCAAGCATGCTCTTGAACTTGCCCCTTCTCCCAGTTCACGCCCTCAGAAGCGTATGATCTGGATTCCTAACAGTTTGTTTCCCCAAAACAACCCACCGAGGCCATCCCTTGTGCCGCCTCGTCCACCAACTCCACCAAATAACCCAGCTCCCCGCACTGTCTTTGGAGCCTGCTTTAGATGTGGCCAGCCTGGTCACTACTCTCGTGAGTGCCCCGTCAATCAAAATGCTCCACCCCATGCCAAGGGAAACCCCACTGTTCGTGCCAAACCACCTCCAAAGGTTCCCACCGCTAAGCCATCCACCTCAGAAAATCTTGGACGTGTGAACCAAATCTCTTTTGAGGAAACTGATAGTACTTCCGACGTCATTCTTGGTACGCTCCCAGTCAATTTTGTTCCCACTTCTGTTCTTTTCGACCCAGGAGCTTCTCACTCATTCATGTCGGAGAGTTATGCACTTCGACATGATGTATCCTTTGAAGAAATGTTCACCCCTATGATCATTCAAACTCCTGGTTCCAAGTGGCAAACTAATAGAGTAAGCCATGGCAATCAAATTGCAATTGAGGGTTTAGTATTCCTTGCTTCACTCATAGCCGTCAGGTCTTCAGATATTGATGTCATCCTTGGTATGGATTGGTTATCAAGACAACATGCTTTTCTTGATTGTAAAGCCAAGTCAATTAGACTTACACATCCTTCAGGCCAGACAATAGCTTATTCCTCGCCAAGAACAAGAACCCAGATGCATTCTTTGAATGTGCTTCCCCTTCCCGACCTTGAGGATGTTCCGGTGGTTCGTGACTTCCTGGATGTCTTTCCTGAAGAGCTGCCGGGAATGCCACCCGACAGATGTGTAGAATTCATAGTGGATCTTGCCCCAGGAACCGCACCAATCTCCAGACGCCCATACAAAATGGCCCCACGTGAGTTAGCTGAGCTTAAAACCCAACTGGAAGCTTTGTTGGAAAAAGGCTTCATCCGCCCTAGCTCATCGCCATGGGGTTGCCCCGTTCTGTTCGTAACGAAGAAAGATGGAACAGAAAGGATGTGCGTAGACTATCGCCCGCTAAATCTAGCGACGATAAAGAACAAGTACCCACTGCCCAGGATCAATGATCTTTATAATCAACATGCTAGATCCTCTGTCTTCTCCAAGATGGATTTGAGATTAGGCTATCATCAAATCAAAATCCGAAACGAGGACATTCCCAAAACGGCTTTTACTACTCGTTATGGTCTTTACGAGTACACCGTCATGTCCTTCGGTCTAACCAATGCCCCCGCCACTTTTTCACGCATGATGAATTCGATCTTCATGGAGTACTTAGATAAATTTGTTGTCGTTTATCTCGATGACATTCTTATCTACTCGAAGAACGAAGAAGAACATGCCGAACACCTAAGGCTGGTATTGATGAAACTTAGAGAGCATCGCCTGTATGCTAAATTCTCCAAGTGTGAATTTTGGCTACCAGAAGTGACCTACTTAGGCCACGTGATTTCTGCAAAAGGCATTGCTGTGAATCCCGAGAGAGTTCAGGCCGTCCTTGACTGGACTCCACCTGAATCGGTTAAGCAAGTTAGGAGTTTTCTTGGCCTAGCCAGCTATTGCCGTCGCTTCGTCTAGAACTTCTCTAAAGTTTCAAAGTCTCTTACTGAACTCCTCAAGAAAGATAAGAAATTCCTATGGACTCCCAAGTGCGATGAAAGCTTTCAAGAGCTAAAAAGAAGATTGACTTCTGCACCCGTACTTGCGCCTCCAGACACCAAAAAGGATTTCGAGATCTATTGTGATGCATCACGGCAAGGGTTAGGATGCATACTTCTGTAAGATCGACATGTGGTAGCTTATGCTTCACGCCAGTTGCGGCCACATGAAGAGAACTATCCTACCCATGACCTTGAACTCGCTGCCGTAGTTCATGCCCTAAAAACTTGGCGACATTACCTCCTTGGTAATCGTTGTGAGATCTATTCCGACCAACAAAGCCTCAAATACATTTTCACCCAGCCAGATCTTAATCTCAGGCAAAGACGCTGGATTGAGTTGATAAAAGATTACGACGTAGGAATTTCTTACACCCCAGGCAAAGCCAATGTCATGGCCGATGCACTAAGTCGTAAGTCGTATTGTAACAACCTCATGTTACAACAGTATCAACCACTTCTTCATGAGGAATTTCGAAAACTCAATCTCGAGATTGTTCCTCATGGCTAACTTTCAACATTTGTGGCGAAACCAACCCTGGAGGATAAAATCATAGCCGCCCAGAAACGTGATAGTGGTATTCGAGAGATCAAGAAGAACATTGCTAGCGGAGTTGCTAAATGTTTCTCCATAAATGATCAAGGCGTTGTTTTCTTTGGCACTCGGTTGGTTGTACCACGAAAACACAATCTTAGGAGGCTTATCCTCAAAGAAGCTCATGACACTCCCCTCTCAATTCATCCTGGTAGCACAAAGATGTACCGAGACCTACGCCAGAGATTTTGGTGGACTAGGATGAAGAGATAAATTTCTAAATTCATTGCCGAATGTGATGTTTGTCGTCGCATTAAGGCCGAACATCAAAGACCTGGTGGCACTCTTCAACCTTTGCCTATTCCAGAGTGGAAATGGGACAAAGTCGGTATGGACTTCATCACCGGCTTTCCAAAAACCCAGAAAGGAAACGATGCCATCTTCGTTGTCATAGATAGGCTTTCCAAAGTTGCTCACTTCCTTCCAGTTCGCGAGTCTATAACTGCTAGTCAGTTAGCGGACTTGTACGTCTCTAGAATTGTGTCCCTTCACGGTGTTCCTTTGGAAATCAATTTTGATCGTGGTAGCCTTTTCACCTCTAGATTTTGGGGAAGCTTCCAACATGCTATGGGAACTCATCTCTCCTTTAGTACAGCTTTCCATCCTCAATCTAGCGGTCAAGTTGAAAGGGTTAACCAAATTCTTGAAGATATGCTCAGAGCTTGTGTTATCTCATTCGGAAAGAATTGGGAGAAGTCTCTTCCATTTGCCGAATTTTCTTATAACAATAGTTTTCAATCTAGTCTGAACATGGCTCCTTTTGAACTCCTATATGGACAACGATGTCGAACACCACTAAACTGGTCAGAAACCGGTGAAAGGCAATTCTTTGGACCGGACATGATCAAGGAAGCAGAAGAGCAAGTTCGCATTGTTCGTGATCAATTGAAAGCAGCCCAGTCTCGTCAGAAAAGCTACTATGATCGTCATCATAGGCAAGAAAGTTACAATCTGGATGAGAAGGCTTACCTTCGGGTTACTCCTCTGAAGGGAACCCAAAGATTCGGTATCAAAGGCAAGTTGGCCCCACATTACATCGGACCTTTCCGCATTCTTGCTAAATGTGGAGAAGTTGCCTACCAACTTGAACTACCCCCAAACCTTTCCCGAGTACATGATGTATTCCATGTGTCACAACTCAGGCGTTGCTTCAAGGACCCCATCCACGAAGTCGACCATGAAATGCTTGATCTCCAAGATGACCTTTCTTATCGAGAGTACCCTGTTCGTATTCTTGATTCAGCAGAGCGTGTCACTCGCCGAAAGAAGATCAAGTTTCTGAAAGTTCAGTGGTCTCATCACTCAGAGAAAGAAGCCACGTGGGAAAGAGAAGACCGTCTCAGTACAGATTACCCCTCCTTCCTCCCACAGACTTCTGAATCTCGGGACGAGATTCTTTTGAGTGGGGGCGAGTTGTCACAATCCCAAGTTAGGTATGTGCTAGGATTAGCAAGTCCCTTTGCATCATGTGAAAAATTCAAAAAAATAAATTCAAAAATGGGGAAAAGAAAAGCCCTGAGAAATTAATTCAAAAGGCCAGATAAAAATCTTCTCCAAAAATTCATGTTAGATTTTTGAAAAGTCTTATAAATGAGTGTGATCACATATCAAGTGATGTGGGACCCACCCCATACTCATCGTTTTTCAAATATTCAAACAATGGATTGGAATTAATCAAAAACCCCTATTTGAGTTAAGATTCAAATTATTTGAATTTTAAAAATGTTCAAACTTTACAAGTGGCTAACCTAGTATATTGTGATGCCACATAAAAAGTTTCAGCATTTAATAAAATGCCTAGCTATTTATTTAGCACAGCAAAACAAAAAGACAGAAAGAAAACAGAAACAGAAAAAGGAAAAGACCCCTGGCCATTCTGGCCCAACTGAAGCCCCAGCCGGCCCAGCCCACCTGTCCCCGGTGTCGTCTTCCTCCCCTCCCCCCGAAGCAGCTCGGTGGAGGGCAGGGGAGCGCAGAGGCTACCGCGACGACCAGCGGCCTTCTAGGCCTCTCCCCTCGCACCCCAGAGCGCCACGGAGCCTCCACACCCCCCGCACCCCTTGACCTCGCCCTGACCCCTCCTCTGTCTCTCTCCGGCGGATCCCCGTGAAGACCCGAGCGCACCGGAGAGCACCGGCGAGCCCCTGCGTGGCCAACGGCAGCGAGGAGCTCCGTCGCCGTGTCCAGGTTCTTCCTCGACGTCGTCTTCGTCGCCCCACACGCGGAATCGAGCCCGGAGGCCCCAGAGACGCCGCCCCCTTCTCCAGTTCGCCGCCGGCCGCCGAGGAGATCGAGCTCCAATTCGCCGCAGCCAAGCCCCCTCCAGCTCCTTCGTCTATGCCGTTGGCTCCAGGGTGAGTGTCTCGTTCGAACGCCCCTATCCCCAGCCTCTCCCGTGCCCGTTTTCTTCTTGTCACCGTCGACAGTAGTCCGGCCGCCGCGCCTGACGACGTAACCGTGACCCGAGACCACGCCTTTGACCCCCGCCTGCTCCCTTCGCTGCGCAACGCCGCGGGCTGCACGCCCGTGCCCTCAGTTCTTCTCCCCGTGGCCTCTATCGCCGTCTCCACCTGAGCCCGAGCCCGGCCGCCGCGCTCCTCGTTGCCGGCATGGCTCCAGGCCTCCCCGAGGTCCCCGGCGTGCTCCACGCAAAGCACACGAGCGAGAGGCACCCCCTGGTGCCCTCCTCTTCCCTCCCTGTGGCCCGTAGCGCTGTTCCGATAGAGCGCCGCCGCGCACAGGACGCCGGCGGCTAGCCGCCGGCCGATTAGGCCTTATTCACCCCTAATCCCCCCCTTGACCCAATGACAGTGGGCCCAGTCCCTCAAATTAAACACGGTTTAATTTAAATAAAACGGGGTTAACCCCTGTGACACTGACAAGCCGGACCCACCTGTCAGCCCCCCCCACACGCCAGCATGACGTCAGCCTGGCACAATAAGTCAATTAAATTGATTAAATCAATTACAGAAAATCCAAAAAATAGCCAAATCTTTGGAAATTCATAATTAATTCATTTTAAATCCAAATTGGACAAATAATATGTCTAAAATTATCAGAAAAATACAAGGATTATGAATATGCAACTTTTTTCTGTGTTTGACCATTTTAAAATGGGTGAACAGTAGCAAACATGCATATGGATCCTTTTCAAATTCAAATTTGGAGTGATTTTGCAATTGACTTTGCAACACACTTAATTTGAATGGTTTCACCCCCACATCAGAAACATTACTTCAACTATACCACATCACTTCATAATCAACATTTTGAAATGTACTTTCATGCATTCAAATGCATTTGAAATTCATCGATAATCAAATGGAGTTTGAATTTGCATTTCAAATGCAATATACTCCTTTTAAATGGAATGCTCAACACATCAGTACCATGAACATCACCATTACAATCTTATTCATGTGATTGTGCATTGTACATTATGTTGATCCTATGATTGTCATGTTGCTGATAGACGTGCAACTGGAATCGGAGGCCACCCCTTTCATTGAAGACCCCGTGACTGAACCCCGTCAGCAAGGCAAGAAAACCCCCATTGATCATGTCTATAAAATCCCAATTCCCTATCAGTCTCGCTTATGCATGTTTAGGAGATCACCTTGTATCGATTATGCCGCATAGTTGAACCCATATCCGATGCATGACCTATCATCTTGTCACAGTAGTAAGCAAACCACAATCCAAGCAGATGCAGGAGTTGGTTGATATCATGTTGCCCCTGCAACTGTTACTGCTTATTGCATGCTTAGTGATACAATGAGGTTGCTTTTGATGTGAGTCGGGATGATGGTAAACATGGTGTTGATGAAAGTGAAATGTGTTGGTGAATCTACCCTAATACAAGGTGAACGATGAGAGGCTGTTTAGGAGTACACAGTGGGTTGTCTCGTTGAACACCGCCCTAAGCCCGAGTTCTTGTGCTGTGATCCAAGACGAAGAGTACTACGACATGTTGGGCACATGGACCCCCGCTCAACCTACTAACTCACCCCTTATCAGTTCAATGAGTCGCATTAGTTCGGAGTTCTGGTAGGTCTGTGGCACGGTCTGCGAAGTGGAAGAACGGGTATTCAGACCGGCTTGGGACCCTGCACACATCTTCTTGGACCACATCGGTAAACGGGCCGGGTTCACGATGTGGATTCCAGCCTAGATAGGCGTCTCCATTGAATTTGAGTTGGCTGTGAGGTAAAAGTTGTGGGAATTATCTTCGCGGGCACCTCTTGAACGGTTTCGAGTAGAAAGGCGGTAACTGATAGTTTCATGTGTGTAGCAGTACACCCCTGCAGGGTTAACAAAACTATTCGAATAGCCGCGTCCGCGGTTAAGGACTACTTGGAGAGCTGTGCTCGATTATAAGACAACTTGAACTGGATACTTCTAAAACACACCAAGATAAGCGTGAGTGCTATGGTGTGCTTCTCGTGGGGAAGTCGAGGAAGTAACCATAGTGGGATAATTGGTTGAAGAGATGTAGTGGACTCGTGTATGCTTCTTACCTCAAGTCTGGTACTCGTAGTTCAGGACTAGCCAAGTCAAAGCTGGCACTTCTGCAAGTGAAACCCCACCTCCCTTTACCTTGATACATGTGCATGAGTAGTATAGCTCCTATGTAAGTCTTGCTGAGTACGATTTTGTACTCAAGTTTGCTTAATCTATGTTTTAGATGAACCCACCGACCCCGATGGTGGCTTATAACCGAAGCTCGAAGAATGAAGACTCAGACCAAAACCAAGCTAGCGTAGTCCCAGTCAGACGACTGGTTCCCTCGTGGAGGGCTTGTTTTTAGATAAGGCTTCTCTAAGCCATTTGTTAAACTTGTCTGTACTCAGACCTACTTTGCTTCCGCTTGTCTGTTGTAATGTTGGATCACATGCTTGTGATCTCTGTGTGCACTCTGTAAGAGTTATTAATAAAGATGTATACTTTGTAGAGAATTGCAATGATCCTGCTGTTCATACAAGGCATGTGTGCTGCGTGTATGTTTATAACATGCATGTCTTTGTATGGGTTTTCGAGACCTTAGTTGTGATCTCGCTGGCGATCTTTTATACACCAAGTGGCCCTTAGATGTGCGCAGCTTGGGGCATCGCGATGCGATTGCTCGAGATTCCGTCTCGTGCACACTCTGATGTATGATCGAGCCCGCCCTAGACCCTGACTAAGTGATCGGGCTGGAGTAAGTCTATGTAAGGGTTATAATGCAATCGATAGTATGGTTGAGGCGACTTGTGTATGAGTATGGGAGTTCATCACCCATATCATTTAGACTTGTGTGCAGACGATGAGGACCCATTTCAGTTGATCATCCGGCCTGGATGGGATACCCCTCACGTTCGATGCTTTCCGAGAACGTTCCGTGCTTGGCCTTGTCTGCTTAGACAAGTGGGTACGGTTCTCGGCTCTCCATATGATTGTGTTGTAGAGAGGCTTGCATACGCTAACCCCGGGTCCCGACAGGAAACGTCGAGATCAAGCAATACACAATCTGGAACCCTAGCCTTGTGCGCACTAGCCTTGGCTCCCCTGTAATCGCCACCTCCGATCAATAACATCGAGCAGGAACGTATCCTCCTGTTAGCCGACGAGCTATCGTCCAACCTGTGCCTCTCATGACTAACCCAGGGTCCCTGACGATGGGATTCTCCGGGGTACATCCCCGTCACCCACACTACCAGAAGCTCCTGCTCGCCATTATCATGACCTCCAGGAAAGTATCGCACTACTTCGACGAACACTCCATCACAATCGTCAGTAGTGCACCACTCGCAGACATCCTCAACAATCCCGGAGCGACCGGTCAAGTCGCTGAGTGGAACATGGATCTCAGCCCACGAGACCTGCAGTTCAAAAACCCGACATCAATCAAAGCCCAAGTACTCCCAGATTTCCTGGTCGAGTGGGAAGAAGTCCAAACACCAGGTCCCCCAGACCTATCCAACTCATGGACGATGTATTTCGACGGATCTAAAAGACAGCAAGGAGCCGGAGCAGGCGTCATCCTAGTCTCCCCCAAAGGAACGAAGCTCAAATACATCCTACAGATCAATTTCAGCAACAACTCCAACAACGAAGCAGAATACGAGGCACTAATTCACGACATGCGCATGGCAAAAACTTGCGGTGCCACTAGCCTATCGATCTATGGCGACTCCAACCTCGTCGTCCAGCAGGCGATGAGAGACTGTAACGCAGTCGCAGACAACATGGCAGCCTACCAGAAGCTCTATAACGCGCTAGAGGGAGGATTCGACGGCTGTGAACTAATAACATCCCCAGAGCAAATAATACAGAAGCTGACGAACTCGCGAACATCAAATCGACTCGAGGACCAATACCACCAGGCGTTTTCCTCGAGAGCATGAATCAAAGATCAATAAAAGCAAAGCCAGCGGAACCCAAAGTAGTCGCAGAGGAAGACGACACAAATGAGCTAGCACAGGTGGCAGCAACGAGCGCAACTGACAATACAAACAGTCAAGCAATCAAAGTCGAAGTACCAACTACACTCGAAGACCCGGCCTGGGAAAGACCTTTCCTTCGATTCCTAGTTGAAGGAACTCTACCACAAGACGTCGCAGAAGCCCGACGCATCAGTCGACGATCTAAAGCATTCACAATAATCAACAGAAAGCTCTACAAGCACAACATTTCTCAGGTCCTCAAAAAGTGCATAGACGAAGAAGACGGCAAAGCCCTACTACTCGATATTCTCGAAGGCACCTGTGGGCATCATGCCAGCAGTCGAGCACTCATGGCAAAAGCCTTTCGAGCAGGTTTCTACTGGCCGACCGCTATGAGAAATGCAGAGGATATCGTACGGCGTTGCATCGCCTACCAAAAGTTCGCCAGCAGGCCGCACGCCCCAGCATCAGAACTCAAAACCATACCATTATCATGGCCATTTGCCACATGGGGACTCGACATGGTGGGCCCACTCAAAAATCATCAAAAGGAGGACGAACACACCTACTAGTCGCAGTAGAAAAGTTCACCAAATGGATCGAAGCAGTACCTATCACCAGCTCAACAACCCTCACGGCAGTCAACTTCATCAAGTCAATCATCTTCAGATTCGGGGTACCACACAACGTCATCACAGACAATGGTACAAACTTCACTGCAGCAGAGTTCCAAAACTTCTGTCAAGAGCTGGGCATCAAAATCAACTACGCATCAGTCGCACGCCCGCAGTCCAATGGCCAAGTGGAGAAAGAAAACGGCCTAGTATGCGGAGGAATAAAGAAGCGACTCCTAACACCACTAGAACAAGCCGCAGGCAACTGGGTAGAGGATCTCCCCGCAGTACTATGGAGCCTGTGCCACACCCGAAACAGCTCGACCCAGTATACACCTTTCTTCTTGGTATACGGGGCAGAAGCAGTGCTGCCACACAACTTAATATTCGGAGCCCCCAGAATCTCAGGGTACGAAGAGGAAGAGGTAGAAGAAGAACTGCAGAACGACAAAGACATAGCAGATGAAGCTCGGGACACAGCTATCACTAGATCTGAAGGATACCAGGACAAATTACGCACATATCAAAGCAGTCGCATGCGGACCAGAACGTTCAACAAAGGAAACCTTGTGCTAAGACTAATACAGGAAAAAGTACACACACTTGCCCCACAATGGGAAGGGCCATTCATCATCTCGGAAGTCATAGGAGGAGGAGCATACAGATTGAAGAATCTAAAGACCAATGAGGACGTGGGAAATCCATGGAACGTAGCGAACCTACGCCTGTTCTACCCATAGTCCTCTAGAAATTATCAAGACATCGGCAGCAACACCGATCGACAACCCATGTAAAATTCGAAGGAATAAAACAATGTTGCCCAAAGCATCTTACTCAAAAGCACTCGGGGGCTCGAGTCTAAACTCCCCCTGAGAGACGCTATCTTCGGTAAACGCGACCTTTACTTCAAAGCGCTCGGGTGCTCGAGTCTAAACTCCCCCCGAGAGATGCTATCTTCGCTAAACGCGACCTTTACTTAAAAGCGCTCGGGTTCTCGAGTCTAAACTCCCCTCGAGAGACACTATCTTCGCTAAACGCAACCTTTACTTAAAATCACTCGGAGGCTCGAGTCTAAACTCCCCCCCCCCCCGAGAGACGCTATCTTCGCTAAAAGAGACCTTTACTTAAAAGCACTCGGGGGCTCGAGTCTAAACTCCCCCGAGAGACACTATCTTCGCTAAACGCGACATTTACTTAAAATCACTCGGGTACTCGAGTATAAACTCCCCCCCGAGAGACGCTATCTTCGCTAAACGTGACCTTTATTAAAACCACTCGGGTCTCAAGTCTAAACTCCCCCCGAGAGACGCTATCTTCTTTCACGCGACCCTTACTTAAAAGCACTCGGGGGCTCGAGTCTAAACTCCCCCCGAGAGACGCTATCTTCGCTAAACGAGACCTTTACTTAAAAGCACTCGGGGCTCGAGTCTAAACTCCCCACGAGAGACGCTATCTTCGCTCACGCGACCCTTACTTAAAATCACTCGGGGGCTCGAGTCTAAACTCCCCCCGAGAGATGCTACCTTTGCTCACGCGACGTTTACTTCAAAAAAGCCTCGGGGGCTCGAACATAAACTTACCCCGAGATACGTTATCCTCGCTAAAAAACGCGACCATCTACAACCATCGGGAGTCCAGAACGCCAGAACGCAAGACTCTCGCCCATAAACAAAAGATCAGGCAAAGAAAGTTGCATCGAAAAGCGCACGGATCTTTAGTCTTCACCCGATCGCAAGCGATCACCTAAAGACTCGGGGGATACTCCCATCGGGAGCGCTGACGCGCACCCGATAAAAACTTGGAAAAATTCAAAAACAACAACAAACCAGTGAGAAAAAAATTCATAAAGCCTACGCTTGATTATGCAAATCAAACGCAGCCTCGGGGGCTACTCCCATCAGGAGCGCTGTCGTGCACCCGAGAAGACATTTTCATTACAAAGGAGTCGAAAATATTTTCATTACAAAGGAGTCGAAGACATTTTTCATTACAAAGGAGTCGAAGACATTTTCATTACAAAGGAGTCGAAGACATTTTTACAAAGGAGTCGGAGACATATTCATTACAAAGGAATTGAAGACATTTTCATTACAAAGAAGTCGAAACGACAGTTGCCGCTACAGAGGGACCCATGGAACTACAAGATGGGCTACATTCAACTTCTACATGTGTGCTCATGCTGAGATAATTGGCACTTTCGTGCCACAACCTGACGGGCATCACCACTGACAAAGTAGCAACCAAGCTCGTGAAGAAGAAGGTCGTCGTTCTCCAGTTCAACAAGGTGCCTCGCCTACTGACGCAGCCGCTTGACGTCCGGCTTGACGTCCAGTTCATCCTTAGAACTAGAAGAGAAAACACCATCGGCCGAGGAATCAGCCGAAGACGAAGACACGGGAGAACCAGGCGAACCACCACTGGAGCCATCGGAATCACCACTTCTTGTTTCCTCCCAGTATGGATCAAGAAGATGGCCACCGGCATCAAACGCACGGATAATAACAGTATCTTCACCATCAAAACGACATCAAAGGCTATCTCCGTCACGCAGATTCAACCAACGAGAAAACGCCCTCCAGCCAGATCCAAGGAAAACCAAGGATGAATTATCAACTTCCAGCTCAACCCAAGAAGAAGAACGGGCGCATCCATGAAGACGGAACCAGAAGCCCCTCAAGTTACGCTCAAAAACAATGGAGGAAAATAAGAATTGAAGAGGAATCCAGGCAGCATCCCGGCTAAGAACACGCAAAAGAAAATCATAGCGCCAAAAACACTCTTCCATGGAGGAAGAAGAAGAAGACACCGACGTGGTACTATGACGTCCACCGCGTGAAGAACGAGGTGTGCGGCCACCACGACCACGGCGGCCACGGCCTCGCCAAGTCACACCACCACCACGCCTGTGCGCCATATGAAGAAGAAACAGAAGAGAAAGATGCGAAGAATGGATGCCAAGGACAGGCAACCACAAGAGGTATTTATAGCATAATCCAAGGGCAAACCAGGAAAAAAACGCAGAAGCCCAGGCGGCGCCATCATTGCATCAAAGACCAAACGGGCCGGGAGTTAAGAATTTCAAGGCAATATGCCTTCACACGGTCAGCATTATTTACAGGACACGTCAAGTCTCGCCTGTTTCCCATACAAGCCTTGGACACCCAACAGGAATCAGGCAGCATGACCTTCAAACACATATTATGATGGTCCAGAAGACGCGACGGATCGAAAAATCAAACATCATCATAGGTCATCAAACAATATGACAATGCATATCAACATGACATCTCAAGAGGGATGGATCAAGATAAAACCAGTTGGGAAAAAACCAAAGAATTCCAAAAGCCAATTTTTTATTGATGCAAAAAATTTATAATTCTAAAAAATCTCTTACTCCCATCGAGAGTACCTTTATTCGAGTTCGGGTGCTCCCTCACCCAGAAGGCAAAGATGTGCTCGAGTGATCACTCGCACCTGCAGAAACAACATGCTCTCAGAGTTCGGGTTCTCCCTCACCCCCAAGACAGTAAAGCATTCGAGTGACTACTCGCAGAAAAGACTTAGCAATTCAACAAGTACGATCTACTCGCGCACTCGACGACATTCCGTGTGGTTTCTTTCTTATTTTCCACGCCTGGGGTTCATTACAAGCTCCGCGAGTGACTGCTAAAACAGCTCACTTGATTGTTTATTCCAAGTGGGTGCATCGCTAACTAGGCTCCGTGCCTCTACAAAAAAACAATTATGCCTGGGCTACGACACACTGTACCCAGATGCCACGCAAGCTTAGCGTGTAGGTAAGACCCCGCTGCGCAGAACGGCCGGGCTGGGACTTGCCGCAGAGAGATTTCACTCCCGACCTTTTCCATGCGCTCGCATGATAGAAAAAGCCGAGCGGACCCGCTCAGGCTATGTGCTTAGACTGGCAGCAATTGATCCTATATGACCTGTAGTGGCATGACTTTGCTTGACACCTGTCGTTCCAAGTTCATGTCGAGGGACGTGAGCTTAATTGGGCTACTGCGGTATTTTCCACTAGCGCAATTCACCAAGGCTCGACCAGTCGACTCCTTGGGACCTTTCAGCTTAGCAATCCCTCGAAACACATATTGTCATGGCTCAAAACTGCCAGCGACCCGTGGCGATGCCGCGCCTACAAACGATAAAGCATGGATGAATTTGAGTCCCTGTGCGACTCTTCGAGTCCCCCAGGAACTCGAGGGCTACTGACAAGGTGGTGACCCCACGACTCCTGCATGTAAGGCTACCTGGTGCGTATGAAGACAGAAGGCATGCTGGGAAGCTATGACAAGCCCACGATTGGCCCAACCAGGCACCGACGTAGGAGTCCGCGACTAGTATCGAAGGCACAACTTGGCGTACAAGGCAAGACTAGAACTAGGAAACTATCTTTGTAACCTAGTACGGACTCCCCGAGACCTAGCCTAGTATATAAAGGCTGGGAGGGGAGACGTCCCGCAGGATCCAATACACATCTACTCATCTAGCCTTGCGAGAACTCGCAATAATATCGAGCAGGAAGTGCTTCTCCTGTTAACCGACGAGTATCGTCCAACCTGTGCCTTCTCTATGACTAACCCAGAGTCCCTGACCATGGGATTTGCCGGGGTTGATCCCCGTCAGTGCACATATTTAATACACATAAATTCGTGAGAAAATAAATATTACTCCGAGTTGAGATCGGTTTTCTCCGGTCTTCTCCCCTTCCTCGTCTCTTCCAAGGTGGGCTCCCAAGTGTGAGCTTGTACTGGAATTGAGGCATCTCTGCTGGAATCGGAGGCCGTCGTGCTGCCGAAGCTCTTCCGGAGGGCTGCTTCCGCCACTTTCACTGGATCGGAGAACGGAGGTCGTCATCGAGTCTCGTACGTGTGCGAGTACTACGAGGTGCTACACGTGTGGCACTACACCCATCCGGGTTCTCAAGACAGCCAGGGGGCTGTGAAACTTGTTCGACTACACCAGCCGCGTTTGCGGGAATGTTTCCCGTGCAACGGACTACATCCCGAGGTATGTTATTCCGCACTCCTTTCCGTTATGGTAATACGGCTAGCTAGATCTTGGGTTATGGGAAACGCTAGTTAGGAAAAAATTGTGTTTTCCGCTGCGAACCCCAACAACATTTTGAATGGCAGGGTCTGAAGAAGGACGTTGAAGAGTTCGTGCAGCAATGTGGGGTGTGTCAACAGGCGAAGCATGAGCACACCAATCCAGCCGGTCTCCTTGCACCCCTCCCAGTTCCTACTGCTTCCTGAGAAGAAATCACCAAGGATTTCGTCGAAGGGCTACCAATTTCAGATGGGTACGAATCCATCCTAGTCGTTTTCGACCTCCTCACGAAGTTTGCTCACTTCATCCCTCTTCACCATGCATTGACCGCGACACAAGTTGCTCGCGCTCTGTGGGACAATGTCATGAAACTTCATGGGGTGCCGGCTTCCATTGTCTCTGACCACGACAAAATCTTCACCAGCTATTTGTGGCGGGAGGTGCTAGCCAGTGCTGGCACCAAATTCCTCTACTCCACAGCCTACCATCCGCAAATGGATGAAAAAACGGAGCATGTCAATCAGTGCCTGGAGATGTATCTCCGTTGTGTAGTGCAGGAATCTCCGAAGAAATGGTGTCCCTGGCTTTCCATGGTAGAGTTCTGGTACAACTCCACCTTTCACTCTTCCCTCAACTACACACCATTCAAAGCACTATGCGGGGAAGGAGTCCAATCTGGGAGCAATAGTGACCAGCACCTTACCATTCTCTCCTGGTGAGGAGTTGGACTGGATGGTGCACACCACGTCCATCAGTGCCCAGCTACTCGCGCCCAACACAAATTCAAGAAGAATGCAGATCGCCACCGCGTTGAGCACACATTCCAGGTGGGCGACTCTGTGTTACTGAAGCTGCAGCCATATGTGCAACAGTCTGTCGTCAGTTTTCCATGTGCCAAGCCCGCCTAAAAGTTCTTTGGGTCATACGCCATAGCGCTGAGCACACATTCCAGGTGGGCAACTCTGTGTTACTGAAGCTGCAGCTATATGTGCAACAGTCTATCGTCATTCGTCCATGTGCCAAGCTTGCCTACAAGTTCTTCGGGTCGTACCAGGTGCTGGAATGCATTGGGGCATTGGTGTACAAGCTGGAATTGCCATAGGTGATGGGTGTAGATAACACCTCCTCGTTGGTTACCCCTGTTGGATATATGCTCTAGAGGCAAATACTATGTGATTATTCCAATATATCTAAGAAAGTTCATAACCAGTTTCATACTGTGCTAGAACTGTATCAGTGAAACAATGATACCGGTGTGGTATAGAAACATCCAAAGTTCCTAGTTAGCCTCTTTCTATATAACTAGTTCATAGTAAACTAATGATCGTGGTTTCGCGATCATGTACAATCAAGTCACTTGACTGTGAGGTCACTTCATTTGATGAATGACGTGATTAACATTACCCAATGTAAGTATTGCAACATGATTATATCATGAAGGTTCAGTGTTGTAATTAAAGAACATAGTAGACAATTCCTTAGACTGTGAGATCATGCATAATTGTTGTCTTCTCGGATGCTTGGACCTACATCCATCGCCTGACTGAAATATGCTGGCCATAAAGGTGTATCTTGGGTATTCCGTTGAGATATGTTGAGGAATTTTAATTCAAGAGCGGGACTTATCAATCCATGTAATGGAAAGATACTAAGGGCCCACTCGGTGAGATTGCATCCATAAAGCTGCGCAGCGTGTGACTAGGTCACGGGGATGAATATCACGGAACGAGTGAAATAAGATTTGTCGGTAACGAGATAGAACCAGACATAGGATGTCATTGATCGAATCTCAGACTTATCTAGTATCGATGACAAAGGGAATGCTATACGACGTGACAGTTCAGTCGGTGTTAATATCCGGAATGCACAGGGGTCATTATGGGCATCCAGGTCCCGCTGATGATCACTGACCGTAGCCTCATCCCGGTCAAGACTGGCGTGTTCTCGGACCGTAGGATAACAGACTTAATTAAGGGCTCGATGTTATCGGAGACCTTTTCGGAACTATAGGAGTTACCGGAGAATAAGGGAAGACATACCGGAAAAGTTCCGTGTTGGTCCGCAGGATGTTCGGAGCGAGCCGGAAGGTGTTCTAGATCACCGGGAGATGAAATAGTATGTTTTATTTATTAATTAAGTGAATTGATAATTAAAAACATTTTAGTTGTAATTAAAAAGTGCAATGGAACTAATTTATGAAAGAAGCACATTAGGGGAATAAAAGGGAAAAGGAAAAAGAAAAAAATAAAAGGAAGGGGAGGCACAATGGGCCCTAGGGCCCATGTGGGGTGCGCCCCCTCCCCTCCTTGGCC
Source organism: Bromus sterilis (assembly GCA_950022295.1). Taxonomy (NCBI): domain Eukaryota; kingdom Viridiplantae; phylum Streptophyta; class Magnoliopsida; order Poales; family Poaceae; genus Bromus; species Bromus sterilis. The sequence goes on along the minus strand of OX465596.1, from coordinate 107,728,336 downwards.
GGCCACCCCCTTGGAAAGGGACTTTAGTCCCACATTGCTAAGGGAGGGGGTTGACTCCCTCCGCTCCCCCTATATATAGATGTGGTGGGTGGCTTTATTTAATACACAGAAATTCATGGACAATTTATTATAATCCCGAATTGAGATCGGGTTTTCTCCAATCTTCTCCACTCCCTCGTATCTTCCACCTTGGGCTCCCATTGTTTGTACTCTGTAGTGGGATTGACACTTCTCCACCAAACAGACGCCGTCGTGCTGCTGAAATTCCTATTCCGGAGGTCTACTTCCGCCACTTTCGCTGGATCGGAGATCGGAGGTCGTCATCGAGTTCCGTACGTGTGTCAGTACTATGAGGTGCTACACGTGTGGCACTCCACCCGACAGGGTGCTAACACAGCCAGGGGGCTGTGATCTTTCATCGACTACATCGACCATGTTTGCGGGAACGTTTCCCGCGGAACGGACTACACTTGAGGTATGTTATCTGCAAGTCTCTCTTTTAGGATAATGCGGCTAGATTGATCTTGGGCAATCGGGAACGCTAGTTAAAAAATTATTGTTTTCTAGTGCGAATTCCAACAACCCCAAGTGGAAGGTTGTGATGTAGATAGCAGAAAATTTCCCTCGGTGAAGATACCAAGGTTATCGAAGCACCAGGACTCAAAGAGATAAAAGTAGGTGTCAACGGTGCCAGAAGTTGTCGGTTGGATTGAGTTGATGTGGACCTGCACACAGAAACAAATAACTTTTCTCCCAAAAAGTCAGAGAGGTTGTCAATCTCTCCGGCGTTGCCTCTTACAAAGGATCAAACACAAGGGTGGAAATAATAATGGTGATTTCAACAGAAAGGAAATAAAAGTAGTAAGGTGAACGGTGTAAAATATGATAGAAATATGGACCAGGGTCCCATGAATTTCACTAGTGATGTCTCTCTCCAAAAGATCCATTGTACAAGGGGAACTACTCACGGCACATCCGGGAGGCTCTCATGGTGGTGGAGAAGCCTCCGAAGGTCAATCCTCCCTCCCGCAGGGTGCCAAGACAAGGTCTTCTGGCGATCCCGATCTTGGGATCACGGCGGCGGCGGAATAGTAGTGAAAATTGCGTAACGGGGGTCCTCATGAGGGTTTTTGGAGGAGCAATATATAGGCAAAAGGGGGGCACCAGGGGGCCCTAATGGCACTGAAGTAGTGCTCCTCGTTGGCTACCTCAAGTGGAAGGTTGAGAAGTAGTCAGCATCAAGTTTCCCTCGGTGAAGATACTAAGGTTATCGTACCAGGAGGACTTGAAATTCTTCAAGTAGGTGTTTGCTGCTCTCGCGCTGACAGAAGATGTGGACCTGCACACAAAAGCAAATAACTTTGCTCCCAACGAGTACATAGAGGTTTTCAATCTCCCGACCTTGTCGTTTACAAAGGATCAAACACACGGTGGAAATAGTGATGGTGATTGCAACTAAAGGGAAACAAAGAAGTAAAGAGTTGAGGTGTAAACAATGGTGGAAAAATGGATTGGGGTCCCATGATGTTCACTAGTGATGTCTCTCTCCCAAAAGTTGATAAAATAACTAAGTTGGGTGAAAAAATTACAGCTGGGCAATTGACAGAATTATAAACGCACTGCAATGCTATTTATGCCACAAGAAAGTTAGAGGCTAAAAAATATGGGCAATATGCCAAAACAAGTAGACCGTTTATTCATCAACATCTACTCACTAATCATCCACCTTGATATATCTATCCAGAACATCTCGTTGGTATTAAGTTTTGAGCCCCACCCAAAGTGTAAACCCAAAGCAACAAAAAACTGCATTAACAAACTTTGCGTAAGGTAAACAATCCTTGCAACCGCGGTTACAAGCACCATTATTTTCTCCCTGGTGGCAACAACACATCCCCTAGTCTCATGTATTTGTCACTCAAGCTAGACAATGGGGGGCATGAACCCACCATCAAGCATAACTCTCCCTCTTGGAGTTACTATCACTACTTGGCCAAAGCAATAAAAAGCAACAGAGAACAAGTAAGAATTACTCAAGAAAAAAAAAGGAGAACCAAATATATAACTCATCACGATCTGAACATAATCTCATAATCCATCAGATCCGAGCAAACACAACATAGGAACAGCAGAAAGAATTACATAAGTGGCTTGATCATGTAGAGCAGCTCACAAGGGCTAAGAATTGAAGCACAAGATTGGAGAGCAGACATCACATAGCTACTAGTCATGGACCCATGGTCCAAGGGGGACTACTCACGGCACATCCGGGAAGCACTCATGGTGGTGGAGAAGCTTCCGGAGATCAATCCTCCCTCCGACAGGGTGCCGGGACGAGGTCTTCTGGTGAATACGATCTCGGGATCGCGGCGGCGGCGGAATAGAGGGTAAATTCGCGATATGGCGTCTCTTTTCCGGGTTTCTGCATCGGGAGGTAAATATAGTCTGAAGGGAGGGAAGCAGAGGAGGTTCCCACCTGATAACCACAAGTGTAGGGGATCACAATAGTCTTTGCTGGTAAGATAACCCAATTTATTTATTCGACACAAGGGGAGCCAAAGAATATTTATAATATTATACAGTTGAGTTCTCAATTCAACCGCACCTGAAAGATACTTGATTGGCAACAAGATATTAGTAGTAACGGTGATATGGAAGTGATGGTGGAAACAGAAATAGTGGTAGCAAAGCGACGAAAGTAAAACAGCAAAAGTAATGTAACTTTTAACCAGCAGAATTAAAACACTGTAGGTTAGGGGGAATGGATGGTTGGGCGCTGCATGGATGAGAGATAGCATGCAATTTACTTGGGTCAAGGCACACAAAAAATTAATGATCATCTGGGCAAATATCAAACATTATACATGTATCCCAAGGTAGTTGTGGGCTCTTGCAATAAGAACTTTGCACAACATCTTTTGTCCTACCATCCCGCTACAAACGGGGCCAAAAGGAATTTATGGAGATTAAGGTGCTCCTGTCAAAGAGCACCAGAACAAAGCATTAACAATCAATGGATACATCGAATCCTCTAATTATAGTCCATCCCCTTTGGTGTCCCAAGTTGTCACCATTGGGATCACCGGTTCCGAACTATAATAGGTGCATACAACTCATAGATAGGATCAAGCACACAAATATATACATGAAAACACATAGTGTTTAGATCTGAAGTTGTGGCACTCGGGCCCAAAGTTACAAGCATGAAGAGAAACAAGTTGTAGCAAAGATGATAAAAACCATAGTAGATGATAGGCAACATGCCCCAACAATCTGATGAACTATTAAATGATCTAACGCATCCAAACCCTACCATCCTCTTTGCCTACAGCAGGGAATTACTCACACATGAAAGGACAAGTCATGGAAAGGTGATGGAGTGGCGATGGTGATGACGACGGTGACGATTTCCCCTCACCGGAGGAGAAAGCAGCCTCCAGATTAGCTCTCTCGAAGAAGAACAGAGGGTGGCAGCAGCTCAGCAACGAGAATTGGCAGAACGACTTCTGTTCTAGGGTTTCTCCGTCTCGGGTAAAAATCGGAGTCGAGGTAGGGCACCTGAGGGGTGGGACCCACCTAGGCGCCCTCCTGGCGCGTCCAGGGGCCTGGCCACCTGGGCTAGGGGTGGCCCCCCTCTGGCCCCTCTTTTGACATCTGGTTCCTCCCGATGCGTGGATTCTCTCTATTTTTATTGGAATTTTCTGGCACACCCAAATATCCATTTTCCTGCACACAAGAAAACTTTACAGATAGCTCTGCTGAAACAGCGTCAGTCCGGGTAAGTTTCATTTAAAGCATGCAAGTATGAGGCCAAAACAATAGCAAAAGTGTTTGGAAAAGTCGATACGTTTGAGACGTATCAACTCTCCCAAGCTTAGCATATTGCTTGTCCTCAAGCAATTCAGTTCAACGAATTGTACGCGACAAAGAAAACTTTGACAAAACCCTTTTTCTTCATTAGATGTATATAAGCATGTACTACGAACAAGTCCAACAAGTGTTGGAACAATGCTACAAAGACATTGCACGAAGCAATCCTTCGTTCAATTGAAAAGTTGCAAACAACCAAAAATTAATAATATGACATTGAAAATCAAAGCAAGTTCACAATGCACATGACTTGAACATACTAGAGTGGAATCTCGCTAGCCTCCATGAGTGAAGCAAAACATAAATGCAGAAGCTCCTTCAGAGTTTTAGAGGAGACTAGAAATAAATATTTCAGAATGAGTAATATCACAATCATGCAGAAGACAATGTGGTACTTTGGGACAATGCACATTATACTCACAATTACAATTATTCTCTCAATAGTTGGTGCTTTGAAGAAAGAAGACGGAGACTCTCGAACCGTGGCTTTTGATGGCAACGTTGAACACCCGTGGCTGGAAGCAAAGACTAAACAAGTACCAGAGCTCGTGGTTTTGAAAACAGAGATAAAATTATTTTGAGAGTGTAACTTTCCAGTCAACGGTAAAGGTAAAGGTTCTCAATATCTTCCATACCAACCATATTAATGGTCGTTCCCATGCTTTTGTATTATGCCTACACTTTTGTTCCCTTTCCATCAATCATAAACGGTCCATGGCCACCAATAATTGCATGGTGCCTTTTATCCTACGTCAAGTATGGAAGGGAGGATTGTGAATCTCCCTCCACCTATTAGTAGCAGTTGGCAGCCAACATTAGTTCTATTTCATTCCGTCATCAAGTATGGAGGGAAAGCGCAAGTTTTTATAAAATGTGAAATAAGTGAGAACTGGGCATTCTCCAGACCGGCCTCTGCCTAATAAATCTGACTAGATTAAACTTTGTCAAGGAGTAGAATATTTTTTGCCTGGAAGATACTGATTGCCCCTAACGCTCCATGAGCTTGTACGGATACAAAAAGAGAAGTGCATTTGAATAGTTTTGAGATGGTACAAGAAAGTCTTTGTTAGGATGGCCGGTAAATTCCATATATAGGAAGGTATGGTGGACTCATATGGCGCACAAGGTTTCAAGGATTTTGCAGGCACAAGCAGAATTCCGCTTAGTACAGGCGAAGGCTAGCAAAAGACGGGGAAGCGACCAACTAGAGAGCAATAACAGTCATAATCATGCAGAGCGACAACGCAACATTGAATCGGGCATGAAAGTGATATAACTATTCTCAAATAAAATGATCATCAAGGCACGAAAGACTTTGAGTCATAAACATGTGTAAGCATGTGCCAAGTCGATCCAAAAATTCTTTGAAGAGAAAATACCACTTTAATATGCCTAACCATGAACAATGCAATGCAAGCAAATCATTTCAATAACACATTATGCACTCCAGCTATTTGAGACTAGTCACAAAGAAAGCATGAACTACTGGGAAAGCATTGTAAACATAGCACTATGTCGCTACAAGCTGGTCTCTAGATCATATGAACAGGCATTTGTACAAAAGTAGAAACAAATAGAGTTCATACCGGTTTTCCTTGTTGCATCCCTTCCGTCGATATTCGTCCTTATTGGCTTGTCGCTTGCACAATCGAACGTGGAAATATATAATCAAGTGGAATAGCAACCATGGACGCGAGCTAAACTCTGCAAACAAAGAAAACTAAAGAGAGAAAGGAAATCTTTTTGGGTTTTTCAAAGTTCAATCGAAAGCAAAAGAAAAGATAAATCTTTTTGTTGTTTTTGCAAATTAATAAAGAAAAAAGAAGGATGGGCAAAAACTTCGAAAAGATTTAAGTGAACACCATGGATGATACAAAGAAAGGGGAGAAGGGTACGTACTCCCACAAGCTTAGACTTTTAGCCTAAGTCGGGCTCGGCTACTGCGGCCCCCAGGATCTCCCTCCGGCTCCGGGGTAGTACTGGTACGTCCACTCGTCGTACGAAGTCTGACGTGTTGTTGTCCTCCCAAGAAGAAGGCTCTCCGCCTGACGAGGACCAACCTCGGAAAATCCCATGGTTAGGAACCCTGGGTTTAGATCGTAGAGAGAAGGTGCAGCTTGGCGATACTCGTCGGCTAACAGGAGACAGGGATTTACCCAGGTTCAGGGCCCTTGATCGGTGAAACCCCTACTTCCTTCTCTTTGGTATTATGAGGGAGGCGATTACAGTGGCGGTCGAGGCGAGATCGCTCGGGACCATAGGTGTTACTCTGAGATTGGACGCCTGTCTAGTTCTTTGTGTGGAGGAATCTGTCTAGAGAAGTGCCCCTGCCTCGCTTTATGTAGATAGCAAGGTAAGGGTTTACATGAGTCCTAATCAACTACAAGTAGGAGTCATTGTCTTGCGCCTCAAGTCTTGTGCTTCTCATCTTATTCCATCATGGTGATTCGCCCAAGTGGGCTTTTGGTGGGCCTTCATCCATGACACGCACCAGGTACCCTCACGGCGAGGAGTCGTGGGGGTGTGATACGTCCCAAACGTATCTATAATTTCTTCTTGTTCCATGCATTTTTATGTGATATTGGTACATGTTTTGCTAATTTTATATCATTTTCCACATATTTGGCCTAACCTACTAACTCAGTGCACCCAGTGCCAGTTTCTGTCTACTTATGTCTGTAAGTTGTAGGTATTTTACCCCAATTTTTAGAGCTCCAAAAATTCTAGAAAAATCAGAATAAAAATAAGCGAGACTGAAGCTTCCGGAACCACCAAAGGAGAGCCGGAGGGGTCCAACCCCCTCCCAGGCGTCCAGGTGGCGCGACCCACCTCCTGGCCGCACCACCAGGTCGCCTGGGAGGTGGGTACACCCCCTGGTGCCCCCCTTCGACCTATATTACACCCTCGTCTCAAAAACCCTCAAGGAGAACCTCGCATCGCGAATTACCTCTCCGGTCTGCCGCCACGCGCTTACAAGATCGGGAGCACCAGAAGACCTCTTCCCGGCATCCTACCGGAGGGAGGATTGACCTCCGGGAGCTTCTCCACCACCCTGGATGCTTCCCGGATGTGCCGTGAGTAGTCCCCCTTGGACCATGGGTCCATGACCTGTAGCTATGTGATTTATTCTCTCCAATCTTGTTCTTCAATTCCTAGTCCTTGTGAGCTGCCCTACATGATCAAGGCACATATGTAATTTTCCTGCTATTGCTATGTTGTGTTTGCTGGGATCCGATGGATTATGAGATTAAGTTCCGATCGTGATGAGTTATATATTTGGTTTACCTTTTATATTTTGTTCTTGAGTAATTCTTGCATGTTCTTCGTTAATTTTTATTGCTTTGGCCAAGTAGTAGATAGTAACTCCAAGAGGGAGCGTTATGCATGATTGTGGGTTCATGACCCCCGATGTCTAGCTTGAGTGACAGAAACATGAGACTAGGGGATGTGTTGTTGCCACCAGGGAGAAAACAACGGTGCTTGTAACCGCAGTTGCAAGGATTCTTTACCTTGCGCGTAGATTGTTAATGCAATTGTCTGTTACTTTGAGTTTACACTTTGGGTGGGGATCATAAGTTAATACCAGCGAGATGTTCTGGATAGATATCTCAAGGTGGATTCTTAGTGAGTAGATGCAGACGGATTTAGGTCTATTTGTCTTGGTGTACTGCCCATACTTTTAAGCCTCTCACCTTCCAATAGCATTAATTAGCATTGTGGTGCGTTTATAATTCTGTCAATTGCCCAGCCGTAATTTTTTCACCCAGCTTAGCTCTTTTATCGTCTTTTGGGAGAGCGACATCACTAGTGAACATCATGGGACCCCGTTCCATATTTCCACCACTGTTTACACCTCCACTTTATTTACTGCTTTTACTTTCCGTTGCAATTATCACTATCACTATCCTCTTGCGTTTGACCCTTTGTAAACGGCAAGTCGGAGGGATTGACAACCCCTCTGTACTCGTTGGGAACAAAGTTATTTTTTCTGTGTGCAGGTCCACGTCAACTTATTTGTCCGGCACCTTTGACACCAGATACGGTGAGGATAGTTCTATCACTCCTCGTTGGTTACCCCAAGTGGAAGGTGATATGTAGCGTAGCAGCAAATTTCCCTTGATGAAGATGCCAAGGTTTGTCTCTAGTAGGACTCGCAGAAATACAAGAAGGTGACAACGGCGCCAGAAATTACTTCGGGCTAACGGCGCTAGAAATTGGGCGGTCGTCAGGACCTGCACACAGAAACAACTAACTTTGCTCCCAACGAGTACAGAGGAGTTGTCAATTCCTCCGACCTTGCTATTTAAAAAGGATCAACGCAAGAGATAATAGTGCAACTTAAAGTAAGAACTGAAAATAAATTGAGGGTGTAGACAATGGTGTGAATATGGACCGGGGTTCCGTGATGCTAACTAGTGATGTCTCTCTCCCAAAAGACGATAAAAGTGCTAGAGAGGTAAACAAATCACAGCTGGGCAATTGACAGGATTATAAACGCACCGCAATGCCAACTATGCAACAAAAGAAAGGAAGAGGCTCAAAAGAAATGGGCAGTACGCCAAGGTAAGTAGACCGAAATCCATCTGCATCTACTACGAATCATCCACCTTGAGATATCTATCCAGAACATCTGGCTGATATTAAGTTGCGAATCCCACCCAAAGTGTAAACTCAAAGCAACGGACAACTGCATTAAAAGAACTATGCGTAAAGTAAACAATCCTTGCACCCGCAAGTACAAGAACCGTTGTTTTATCCCTGGTGGCAACAACACATCCCCTAGTCTCATGTTTCTGTCAATCAAGCTAGACATCAAGGGGCTGAACCCACAATCAAGCATAACGCTCCCTCTTGGAGTTGCAACAAATCACTTGGCCAAAGTAAAATACGGCAACGGAGAACATGCAAGAATTTACTACAGAACACAAATATAAAAGAGAACCAAATATATTACTCATCACAATCTGAACATAATCTCATAATCCATCAGATCCCAGCAAAATCAGCATAGCAACACAGAAAATTACAAAAGTGCCTCGATCATGTGAGGCAGCTCACGAGGTTTCGAAAGTGAAATCACAAAGAGGGGATGAGTACATCACATAGCTACTGATCACGGACCCATAGTCCAAGGGGGACTACTCACAAGACATCCGGGAGGCGTCCATGGTGATGGATGGTCTCCCGGAGGGGATTCCTCCTTCCGGCAGGGTGCCGGGGCAGCTTCTCCTGGTAGCCCCCATCTTGAAATGGCGGCGGCGGCGGAACAGAGAGGAGAACGGGAATAGCAGATCGATATTAGGGTTTCCATCATGGGGGGTAAATATAGGCCAAAGGGGGCACCGAGAGGGGCCAAAGGGCAGCCAGGAGGCCTCCTGAGGCGGCCTAGGGTGGGGCCGCGCCAGGAACCCTCCTGGGGCCCTGGTGGGTCCACCCCCTTCCTTCCTTGTGATTCGGGAAGCTTCCGGGTTGCTGATTTTTTATATAATTTGTCTAGGATTTATTTGGCACTCTTAGTGGCCGGAAAACCTGAAATACAAAAACTGCAAAAAACAGGAACTGGCAACTGGGTGCACTTAGTTAGTAGGTTAGTAAAAATATGCTCAAAAGTATATGAAAGTTCAAGCAAAACATGGCAAAGTCACACAAATCATGCATGGAGCAAGCATAAATTATAGATACGTTTGGGACGTATCAACATCCCCAAGCTTAATTCCTGCTCGTCCTCGAGTAGGGAAATGATAACAAATATAATTTCTATGGCGACATGCCACACAACCATATAAGGACTTTTAAGTAAAGCAATCAAAGCTTGCAATTCAATTCAAGTCTTAACAAGCAAGAGTATATATTAGCATTGACACAAGCAACAAAAGAACAAAAGGTGCAAGAGCTCTCGTTGTCCGTGACTCCAATGTCTCCAGATGGTGTTTGCGTGCAAGCAGGGGATAGGGAAATACGAGATAGAAAAGGTAATTGTTGAGAACAACTATCTAATAAAGTTTCACACTTAGTCTCCTTTGGATTCTTATCTTGACTCATCCCCAGACCACTAGCCAGGTACAAGTCAAACTGATCCACTCCCTTTCGATATTTCGAGCACTCATGCAATGGATGAGCGTGAGCAAGAAAGTTGACACCTAAAAGGCGAAACAGAAAGAAGGTGGAGGAGGAAGACAAAAAGGTGTGAAAGGCTCACATCAATGAGGACAATCATAGGCGAGAGAAGGCCATATGATAGATATGATGTGAGGAGTAGGGATTGCCATGCAACGGATGCACATGTGAGCTAAAAGCTCTCCAAGGGAACTAGTGGGGGTGCATCTAACTTGCTTGCTCATGAAGACCTAGAGCTCATTTGAGGAGGCTCATCATTGGAATATACAAGCCAAGTTCTATAGTGTGAAGGGTCCCCACATAGGTATATGAATGTACGATGATCTCTATGGAGTACAAGGGATAGAGGATGAAGTACTAGTGTGGATCTCTCAAAAGGAATAGTAGTGCCCCCCTTCTCTCTCTTTTTTTCTTTTTCTGTTTTTTCTATTTTTTTGGTGGCCTCCATGGCTCTTTCTATTTAACTCTCATTTGTCCTCTTTGGTATCTTTTGATTTTGTCCTCTTTGGGATCTTTTCCTCACTTTAGGGGAAACACTCTATATTTTACAAAAATATAGGAGATCTTTCACACTTTACAAAGGTACTCACATAAGGAAGATGTAACTATCATGATGCAAATGTATGCCTCTGCCAGGGTAGCAGGATATGCAATGATACTAGCGCGTCATGTAGCAATGATTAGGGCAAGGCCCAACTAGCGTGCGGATCATCGATGAAGCAAGTAGCATGTATGACATGAGGATCAAGTCATGAGAAGGTGGATGTTGCATGGCAATGTATCTCGGAAAGGCTATGGAAATCCCTTCATAGGTAGGTATGGTGGCTATTTTGAGGAAAGATATAACGAGGCCTATGATGACAGAGCGTATCGTGCCAAGGGTTTGAATGCACCAGCGAAGTATGCACCAACTCTCGAGATGAGAAAGGGAAATGCACGGTACCGAAGAGGCTAGAAAAAGTATAGGTGGGTGGAAGTGTCAACTTTTGAATACTCACATTAGTCCGAAGAACGCATGCACTTATTATCGGTAACTCTCAATCTAATCGGGAGGTTCTCAAAGATACAAGTACCCCGAGGAGGAGTGTATGGGGGTTTGGTTATCCTTGCGCATCCTCGACTCATGGTACGTGAGTGTACTCTAATATTCGAACCCTCCAGAGGTTAGTGATCCATCTAGTAGCTAGAGTTCTCAACAGGGGTTTTTTGGTTTTCGAAAATCACACGGATTGCCCAAAATACGACATCTATCACTAATAGGCTCAAGCTCTTGACACCAAAAGTTCAAACATTACTCTAGTCAATACCTCAAAACTATTGCAAGTTACTACTACAAAGAGAATAGCAACTTCAACTACCTACTTTCTAGTCAAGACACAAAACTCAGTGCAACAGGCAAACTCTCTAAAAAGATAAAATATGAAACCTATGGAAAGTTCAACCTAAGACAAAACAAAAGCTCTAGAAGAAAACTAAAGCACAACAACTAAACAGGGCGGCAGCTAAGAAAAGAAAAAGAACAACTCGCAGCTAAGAGAATAAGCAAGAAAATCCTATGAGGACTTCTAGTTCAAACGGAGCGTGTTTCTCTGCCACAAAAAATAAAGCTGGGGTCTAACTTGTTATTACAGCAAACAAAGCAAAAACAAACCTAAGAAAATTAAAGAGCGAGACGCTACAATCATAGCACATAATGCATCAAGTGATAAAAATATAGTGCAACGAGGGACGAACTGATAATTGTTGATGAAGAAGGGGATGCACGGGGGCATCCCCAAGCTTAGATGCTTGAGTCTCCTTGAATATTTTTTGGGGGTGCACATGGGCATCCCCAAGCTTGAGCGTTTGACACTCCAGGATCTTCTTTCATCATCTTCCATCGCACACTTGAAAACTCCCTTCATACACAACTCATCATAAGCTGATTAGATAGGTTAGTACCCTATTAAAATAATTTTACCTTACTGGAAATAAAGATATTCTTGAAGAGCTACTGTTTCTCAAGATTTCCAAAAAGTTTTTGCAAAGAAAAAGCAAGCTTAAGGTTTGCAAAAGTTAGGAGAGACAAAACGTGGCAGAATCTGTGAAAAACATAACAGCAGGTAGTAAAGAATTTTTTAGGGATACTTCTGCAACTCAAATAAAAAAACTCAGAACATACGAAAGTTTTGTAATTGTATAGATCATGCTATGTAAACAATTCAGCTCAAAAAGATCAACTGGGATTTTATTTTGATTTTTCCCGTCACGAGGACATAATCTGTTTTCTGGACAACATGTCACAACTTTCACTTCCCTTGTCATATGAGGCTATACTTGGCACAAAGCTTGAAAAATAAAGATACAATGATGTTGCTACAGTAGTAACAACCATCAAGACCACTAAGAACAGAAGTAAAAACATCTTGGGTTGCCTCCCAAAAAGCGCTTTCTTTTACGCCTTTAAGCTAGGCATAAAGATTATAGAAGATGCTCACATAAGAATAAGAATTTGGAGCAAAAGAGAGCATCAAGAAGAAAATATGAGACACATTTAAGCCTAACCCACTTCCTATGCATAGGCATCTTATAAGAAAATAAATAAAATAAGCAAAAAGAAACCAGCATAAGAAGGTGTAACAAGAACATCTTCACAGCTTTCAACATAAAGAGAGTAGTTTTAGTAATATGGAAGTTTATACAACCAAACTTCCCTCTCTTAAAATAATTTTCAGTAGTATCATGAACAACATCAAGAATATAACTATCACATAAATCATGTTGTTCATGACCTACAAGCACACGTGTATAGTTTTCAACACGGTCTTTAGGATTATAAGATAAATGCAACCCATCACATTGAGCCTTGATAAGAGCACAATTCTCCAGAATCTGAGTTGGAGATTCCAAAAGGATAACAGGACAATCAACTGTGGGTGCAATAGCAAAAATTTCATGCTTAACATGAGGAACTATAGAAAGTTCATCTCCGTAAGCATCATCCAAGGTGGAATCACGGCCATAAGCATAGAAGGCCTCAACTTCATCAAAAAGGGATATTTCAAAAGAATCCATGGGATCATACCACTCATATAAGGTAAGAGGCAAAGAGTTACTCTCATTAGAAGGTAGAAATGGATGGCTCCATTCTTCCTCCTTTTGTTCGTCACTCTCCTCCTCTTTTTCATCCAAGGGGCTGTCAGGTTCAACAATTTCTACTTCCATAGAGTCCTGCAGAACATTAGTCTCTTCCTTTGGGGGAGAGATTCTCTCAAGATGATCAGTAAGATAATAATTTGAATCATTATTTTCGAAACAATAAGTATAGAAAGACTCTCATATTTGTAAAAGGCATCATCAATATTTTTAAGAAGAGAAGTAATTTCATAGGCACCCTTATAAGCAACAAATTCTTCTATTTGCTTTGCATCATCAAAATCATAATTTCTCTTAGCATAAGAAGCTAAGGTTTCATCATCATTTTACTCACATTGGAATGCAAGGTGTTTGTGCCTCATAAAGCAACAAGATTCATCCCTGCAGAAAGAAATATTTTATATTGAGCACAAGTTTCTAACATACTCATACAACTAGTGTATTTTTTTCCATAAGTGTATCCCCTTTTGAGACAAGTGGTGTTCATTGTACCACTTTTGTTGATCCTCAGTGAATCCTCCATGCCAATAAGATCTGGTTTCAAAGAAGTCAAACATTGATTGGCAAGTAAGGAACTAGACATACTATTATTTATTTATTTTGAATTTTTGATAAAGGACACAAAGATAAAAACTGAAAGGTAAACTAACAAGACTAAAAAGCAAAAGTAAAAGATAGTGTGCAACTCCCCTATCTTGTAGACTGGATTCCCCAGCAACGGCGCCATAAATTATCTTGATACAGCGAGGATAGTTCTCTCACTCCTCGTTGGTTACCCCAAGTGGAAGGTGAGATGTAGCGTAGCAGCAAATTTCCCTTGGTGAAGATACCAAGGTTTGTCTCCAGTAGGACTCGCAGAAATACAAGGAGGTGACAACGACACCAGAAATTACTTCGGGCTAACGGCGCCAGAAATTGGGCGGTCGTCAGGACCTACAAACAGAAACAAATAACTTTGCGCCCAATGAGTACAAAGGAGTTGTCAATTCCTCCGGCCTTGCTATTTACAAAGGATCAACACAAGAGATAATAGTGCAACTAAAAGTAAGAACTGAAAATAAATTGAGGGTTTAAACAATGGTGTGAATATGGACCGTGGTCCCGTGATGTTCACTAGTGATGTCTCTCTCCCAAAAGACAATAAAAGTGCTAGCGAGGTAAGAAAATCATAGCTGGGAAATTGACAGGATTATAAACGCAATGCAATGCTAACTATGCTACAAAAGAAAGGAAGAGGCTCAAAAGAAATGGGCAGTACGCCAAGGTAAGTAGACCGAAATCCATCTGCATCTACTACGAATCATCCACCTTGAGATATCTATCATGAACATCTCACTGGTATTAAGTTGCGAATCCTACCCAAAGTGTAAACTCAAAGCAACAGACAACTCCATTAAAAGAACTATGTCTACGTACAAGTACAAGCACCGTTGTTTTATCCCTGGTATTAAGTTGCACCCGGAAGTACAAGCACCGTTGTTTTATCCCTGGTGGCAACAGCACATCCCCTAGTCTCATGTTTTCTGTCACTCAAGCTAGACATCAAGGGGCTGAACCCACAATCAAGCATAACGCTCCCTCTTGGAGTTGCAACAAATCAGTTGGCCAAAGTAAAATAAGGCAACGGAGAACATGCAAGAATTTACTAAAGAACACAAATATAAAAGAGAACCAAATATATTACTCATCACAATCTGAACATAATCTCATAATCCATCAGATCCCAGCAAACTCAGCATAGCAACACAGAAAATTACAAAAGTGCCTCGATCATGTGAGGCAACTCACGAGGTCTCGAAAGTGAAAGCACAAAGAGGGGAGAAGTACATCACATAGCTACTGATCACGGAGCCATGGTACAAGGGGGACTACTCACAAGACATTCGGGAGACGTCCATGGTGATGGATGGTCTCCCGGAGGGAATTCCTCCTTCCGGCAGGGTGCCGGGGCAGCTTATCCTGGCAGCCCCGGTCTTGAAACGGCGGAGGCGGTAGAACAGAGAGGAGAACGGGAAAAGCAGATCGATATTAGGGGTTTCCATCACGGGGGGTAAATATAGGCCAAAGGGGGCACCGAGAGGGGTCACAGGGCAGCCATGAGGCCTCCTGATGCAGCCTAGGGTGGGGCCGCGCCAGGGACCCTCCTGGAGCCCTGGTGTTTCCACCTCCTTCCTTCCTTGGAGATTCGGGAAGCTTCCGGGTCGCTGATTTTTTATATAATTTTCCGGGATTTATTTGGCCCTTTTAATGGCCGGAAAACCTGAAATACAAAAACAGCAGAAAACAGGAACTGGCAACTGGGTGCACTGAGTTAATAGGTTAGTCCAAATAAGCTCAAAAGTGTATGAACGTTCAAAGCAAAACATGGCAAAGTCACACAAATCATGCATGGAGCAAGCGGAAATTATAGATACGTTTGGGACGTATCGACACCTACTTGTCGATCCTTGGAGTCCTAATGGATTCGATAAACCTTACCGTCCTCGTGTAAGAGAAATTTGCTGCTATCTACATTCCACTTGGCTACACACACACCTCATCAGTTACCTCCTGGGGATGGACCCTTCGAGTGAGTACCGGCGAGGATGTTGCCACGACACTTCACTCACGACACCATCTCTAGTCCTAGGGAGTCGCCTATTTGAGTTGGGACCACAATCGGAATCCGGCCGATTTTTCCGATGCGGACTCAAACGTTGTGTGACCGCCATCAAGCTCAACTGGATCATGATCACTTGATTCAACGTGCCCACAACCTACTCCAACCACTTACCTTGGTTCCACCTGCTTGAGATCGTTAAAGGGCGAACTACTTGCGACTCCTGGACAGGTCCGGGGTGAGGTACTAGGCCGAGAGGGGTCAGTGAGCCCAATGTGTGGTCGTACTCTTGGTCTTGGATAACAACACAAGAACTCGGGCTTAAGGCAGTGTTCAACGAGACAACCCACTGTGTACTCCTACACAGCCTCTCATCGTTCACCTTTGTTTAGGGTAGATTTACCAACACGTTACCACCATCATTCACATGATCACTACCATCCCGACTCACATCAAAGTAGCCTCAGGTAACAACTCTAAGCATGCAATAAGCTGTAACAGTTGCAGGGGCCACATGATATCAACCAACTCCTACATGTGCTAGGATTGTGGTTTTGCTTACTACTGTGACAAAATGATAGGTCATGCAAAGGAATGGGTTCAACTAGCGGTAGAACGTATCATGGTGACATCCTAAACATGCATTTGCGAGAATGAGAGGGAACTGGGATTTTATCGACATGATCAAAGAGGGGGTGCTTGCCTTGTTGACGATCACGATGCAACACTCTTCTGACGTGAGGTTGAACCCGTCTTCGAGATCAACTCTACCGAGAAGAAGCAATCACCGAAGCACTGGAAGTAAAGCACAATCAATATAATACAATGCACATTCAATATGAAAAACATAGCATGACAAGGTGCTGATGTGACCTATGTTTGAATTTCAACATGTTAATTGAAGTTGATTTGAAAGTGAATTCAAATTCAAACTCCAAATGTTATTCAAATTTGGTCAACTTGCCTTTGCTAATGTTTGTTCATTGGAAACCAAATGGTCATGTGTATGAAATACTTCTGAAGTACAAGTGATGTGTGGTGCATTTCAAAGTTTGAAGTTGGAATAGTTTTTGAATTTAATTTGAAATAATTCCAATTAAATCAAATAGCAAAAGCTACTGATCCCTTTTTAAGATCAACTCCAACATAGCTTAAAGTTGGAAATTTGGATAGAGTATTTTCTCCTGATCATTTTTCATATATTATATGTTAAATTTGGAGTTAAAATGAATTTTCAATGATTTTTCAAAGTTTCAGCCATTTTCTGGAATTTTACTGAATAAATTAAATGATTTAATCTTTACTGCGTCATCACTAGGTCATGCTGACGCCAGGGTTTGACCAGTCAACTGACAGGGCGGCCCCACCTGTCAGCCTCAGTGGTTTAAGCCAGGGGTTAATTTGCTCTGTTTAAATTAAAACGCGGATTAACTAGGGCCCTGGGCCCAGTGTCAGTGAGAGAGAGAGAGAGAGATTAGGAGCTCGGTTAGGGCTAACCAACCGGCGGTTAAACGCCGGTGGCCTAGGCCACGGCGGCGCTCTGCCGGAGTGGGATTTCAGCCACGGGGGAGGGAGATGGAGGCACGGGAGCGTGCCTCGCGCTCGTGCGCTTCTCCTGGAGCATGGAAGGGACCTCGAGGAGGCCCTGAGCCACGGCTACGACGACGGGAAGCGGCGGCCGGTTACTGACTCCGGCAAACTCGCGCTGCAGAACACGGGGAAGAGAGCTAGGAGGGGGAAATCGAGCGGGAGCTCACGAGGAAGGCGACGACGAGCTCGGGGAGGCCGGAGAGGAGCTGGCCAGGGCGGATTTGTCGAAGATGTCCACGGTGGCCGGCGGCGAACTGGAGAAGGGGGCGTCGTCCCTGGGGCCTCCGGGCTCGAATTGAGGCTGTAGCCCGACGAAGAGCTCCTCTGCGGGTCTTCTGGACACTGCGGTTCGACGGGAGGGAGCCGGTGGCCACGCGGGCGCACGGTGGCCGCTCCGGTGAGCTCTCGGGGTGGCGCGGAACTGGCAGAGGAGAGAGGGAGAAGAACCTTCGAGGGGGGGGGGGAAGAACTGGGAGCTTCCAGGCGTCGCGGTGGCGCGAGGAGAAGGCAGGGGGAAGGTCCTAGGTGGCCTCGGTGGCGTGCACGGCGGCAAGCTCGCCACCGAGCTGCTTTCCGGGGAGGAGGAAGACGACAACGCGTCTGGTGGGCTGGGCCGAGGAAAAAGGTAAGTGGGCTCTGCCCTGTGCGAAAGGTAAGGCTTTCTCTGTTCTTTTCTTATTTTTCTTTTCTGTTATTTGTGTTGCCCTTTAAAATAAATAGCTAGGGCATTTATAAAAATCCCCAAACATTTTTATAAAACCTAGGTGACTATATAGAAGCCAACCCCAAGTTTTGGGAATTTTTGAAATTCAAATTATTTGAATTCCAATTCAAATAGACAATAGATTTAATTTCCAAGCCACTATTTGGATTTTTGAAAAATCTATGAGCATGGGATTAATCCCAAATCACTTTTAAAATGATCAGACTCATTTTTAGGATTTTTCAATACATCCAAAAGAATTTTGGAAAAAGATTTATTTCTGGCCTTTTATTTAAATTCATTTAGGGCTTTTCTTTTCCCCATTTCCTTTTCTTTTGCAATTTTTTTAAGATGCAAAAATGCAAGCTTGGAAAAGCACAAACCTAAATTTGGGGTTCTGACACCGGATGTGCCGTGATTAGTTTTCCTTGGACCATGGGTCCGTGATCAGTAGCTATGTGATGTTCTCCTCCCCTCTTTGTTCTTCATGGTTTCGTCCTCGTGATCTGCCCTACATGATCGAGGCACATATGTAATTTTCTGATGTTGCTATGCTGAGTTTGCTCGGATCTGATGGATTATGAGATTATGTTCAGATTTTGATCGAGTAATATATTTGGTTCTTATCTTTTATATTTTCGTTCCTAAGTAATTCTTGCATGTTCTCCGTTGCTGTTTATTGCTTTGGCCAAGTAGTAGTTAGTGACTCCAAGAGGGAACATTATGCTCGATTGTGGGCTCATGCCCCCCGATGACACGCTTGAGTGACAGAAACATGAGTCGAGGGGATGTGATATTGCCACAAGGGGGAAAACAATGGTTCTTGTTACCGTGGTTGCAAGGATTGTTTACTTTACGCAAAGTGCTTTTTAATGAAGTTGTCTGTTTCTTTGGGTTTACACTTTGGGTGGGGCTCGCAACTTAATACCAGCGAGATGTTCTGGATAGATACTCAATGTGGATGATTAGTATTAGAGGAAGTTGGATTTTGGTCTACTTATTTTGGCGTACCTCCCATTCTTTTGAGCCTCGTCCTTTCTTTGTAGCATAGTTAGCATTGCGGTGCGTTTTTAATCCTGTAAATTTCCCAGCTGTAATTTGTTTACCTCGCATAGCAGTTTTATCGTCTTTTGGGAGAGAGACATCACTAGTGAACATCACGGGACCCCGGTCCATATTCTCATCATTGTTTACACGCTCATTTATTTTCTGCTTTTACTTTCCAGCTGCTATCATTATCATTATCCCTTGCGTTTGATCCTTTGTGAACAACAAGACCGGAGAGATTGACAACCTCTCTGAACTTTGTTGGGAGCAAATTTATTTGTGTTGTGTGCAGGTCCATGTCAATTGTGCCTTTGACACGTACTTATCATTGCCGGAGTCCTTCGGGAGACAAACCCTATCCTCTACATAGGTGAAATTTGCTGCTATCCAACATCTCACCTTCCACTTGGGGTAACCAACGAAGGGCGAGAAACCATTATCATCATCTCGCACATAAAGAAAATTTCTGGCGCCGTTGCAGGGGACTCCGAGTGCTAAGGTAGGGGAGTTTCCCACTACCTTTTATCTTTGCTTTTTAGTCTTGTTAGTTTACCTTTCAGTTTTTATCTTTGTGTCTTATTTCAAAAATTACAAAAAAATCGGCCACACTTGTTGCTACTATGGGTTCCACTGAAAACACCAAGTTGTGTGACTTCACTAGTCACAACAACAAAGACTTTATCTGCACTCCTATTGCCACACCTGCCACTTCAGCTACCTCTTATGAAATTAAACCTTCTTTGCTAAACCTTGTTATGAGAGATCAATTCTCTGGTGCTGGAGATGATGCTGCTTTACACTTACATAATTTTTTTGAGTTATGTGATATGAAAAAGTATAAGGAAGTAGAAGGTGATGTTGTTAAGATCAAGCTTTTTCCTTTCTCTCTAAGGGAAGGAGCTAAAATTTGGTTTCAATCTTTTCCTAGGAATAGCATAGATTCTTGGGATAAGTGCAAAGATGCTTATATTGGGAAGTATTACCCACCTGCTAAAATTATCCAATTGAGAAGTAAAATTATGAATTTTAAGCAATTGGATAATGAACACGTTTCCCAAGCTTGGGAACGTATGAAATCTCTTGGTAAGAAATGACCTACACATGGTTTGACTATCTGGATGGTTATCTAGACTTTTTATGCAGGCTCGAACTTCACCTCGCAGAACTTGTTAGATTCAGCCGCGGGAGGAACCTTTATGTCAACTACACTTGGTGTTGCCACAAAACTTCTCGATGAGATGATGACCAACTATTCCCAATGTCACAACGACCGCGCTCCAACAGGTAGGAAGCAAAACTCTGTCGAGGAGATTACCTCCCTAAATGAATATTTTGACCTAATTATGTCTCTACTTACCAAGAGACCCTCTGTTGATCCTCATGATGTTCCTTTAAATTCTTTGGTTTCTCAGGAACAAGTAGAAACAACTTCAACAACAATGCTTATAGGGGCAACTTTGCTAGTAATCCTAGACCGTTTCCATCCAAGTATGGGAACAAGAACACTTACCCTAGCAACAAGAACCCCACTTCTAAACTAGAAAACATGCTTAGAGACTTTATCACTACCCAAAAAGCCTTCAACAAGAATGTAGAAGAGAAATTAGCTAAATTAGATAATCTCTCTTTGAAGGTAGATAACTTAGCCCTTGATGTTGACATGCTAAAAATTAGAACCTATCCCCTTGAGGAGAGGAAGGCCACTCCTATTAATGCTATCCAATTACAAATCAATGAAAACATTAGGATGCTGGCTAAACTTAAAGAAAGATGGGCTAGAGAAAAAGAGGAAGAGGATAGAATTAAGAGCCTTCCTACACACCACACAGTTGCCACTATCCAAAAAATTTAGGACACCCAAACTGTTAGCACCCAACACACCCCTAGTCCCATTGGACCTATTAATGGTGATGCTAATACCTCAACCATAGAAGAAGAAACTCCTATGAACATAGAGGGTTTCAAACAAGTGAGCCTAGATGACACTACTACCACCTTTGATAGTAGTGATATTGATTTTTATAGTTGCACCCTCTCAGAAGTTATTAGCTTGTTACACAAAATGTCTAGAGACCCCGGCACTAGCACACTTAATCTTGCCTTCACGGAGCATATCACAAATGCTCTCATCAAAGATATGGAGGATAATCTTAGGATAGAAGCCTCCATACCTAGGAAGCTAGATGATGGTTGGGACCCTATGATAAAAATTAAATTGAATAACTTCTCTTGCTATGCTCGACGTTGGAGCTAGTACCTCCGCCATGTCCAAAAGAATGTATGACATGTTTGAATTGAAACATTTTGATTATTATTCTTTTGGTGTTCATCTCGGTTATTCTTCCGCAAAAAACCTTTGGGGAAGATCGACGATGTTCTTCTCATTGTCAATGACAATTATATTCCCGTCGATTTTATTATTATGGACATAGAGTGTGAACCTTTATGTCCAATTATTTTGGGACGTCCTTTTCTTCGCACCGTTGGTGCTGTTATTGACATGAAAGAGGGGAATATAAAATTTCAATTCCCTCTCAAAAAGGGTATGGATCACTTCCCAAGAAATAAAATCAAGTTACCATTTGAGTCCGTTACACGGGCTAGATATTCTCTTTCTCTTGACAAAACTTGATTCTTCTTTTGCTTTATGCCTAGCTTAAAGGTGTAAAAGAAAGTGCTTGTTGGGAGGCAACCCAAGATGTTTTTATTTCTGTTTTTAGTGGTCTTGATGATTGTTAATACTTTAGCAACATCATTGTATCTTTATTTTCAAGCTTTGTGCCAAGTTATAGCCTCTTATGATAAGGGAAGCAAAATTTGTGACATGCTGTCCAGAAAACAGATTATGTCTTCTTGACGGAAAAAAATCGAAACAAATCACCAGTTCATATTATTGAGCTGAATTTTTTACACAGCATGCTCTATTCAATTTTGATACTTTCGTATGTTCTGAGTTTTTTTATTTGAGTTGGAGAAGTGCCCCGAAAATGTTTTCTACTACCTGTTGTTCTGTTTTTCACAGATTCTGCCATGTTTTGCCTTTCCTTACTTTTACAAACCTTAAGCTTGCTTTTTCTAGGCAAAACCTTTTTGGAAATCTTGAGAAACATTAGCTCTTCAAGAATATCTTTATATCGAGTGGGGAAAAATTATTTTATTAAGGGGTACTAAACTCTCTAATCATCTTATGATGAGTTATGTATGAAGGGAGTTTTCAATTGTGCGAGGGAAGATGATGAAAGAAGATACAGGAGTGTCAAACGCTCAAGCTTGGGGATTCCCCCATGCATCTCCAATAAATATTCAAGGAGACTCAAGAATCTAAACTTGGGGATGCCCCCGTGCATCCCCTTCTCCATCAACAATCATCAGTTCATCCTTCGTCTCACTATATTTTTATCACTTCATGCGTTATGTGCTATGCTACGAGCGTCTCGCTCTTAGGTTTTCTTGTTAGTTTTCTTTAGGTTTGCTTTCTGTTCATATAAATTTAGACCCCCAGCTTACTTCGTGTGGGATATAAACACGCTCCACTCCAATCTAGAACACGTCATAGGATTTTTCATGCTTAACGTTTTGCTGTTGTGTGTTCTTTATCTTTTTGTAGCTACTGCCATGTTTAGTTTTAGTTTGTCTTTAGAAAGAGCCTTGGATTTTTTTTTAGTTTGTTGCTGGAACTCTCTTTAGTTTTCATGTTTATCTTGTTAAGAGAGTTGTTTGTTGCATTGAGTTGTGTCTTGTATTGAAAGTGGGTAATTGAGGTTGCTATTTAATTTTAGTAGTAACTTGCAATAGTTTTGAGGTATTGTTGTGAGTAATGTTTGAACTTTTGATGTCAAGAGCTGTGGCCTATTAGTGATAGGTGTCGTATTTTGGGCAATCCGTGTTTATTTTTAAAAAAACTACAAAACTAGTTGAGAACTCTAGCTACTAGATGGATCGCTAATCTTTGGAGGGATCGGATATTAGAGTACACTCACGTACCATGAGTCGAGGATGCGCAAGGATAACCAAACCCCCATAGACTCCTCCTCGGGGTACTTGTCTCTTTGTGAACCTCCTTATTAGATTGAGAGTAACCGATAATAAGTGCATGAGTTGACACTTCAACCTCCTCATATTCGCTAGCCTCTTCCGTACCGTGCATTGCCCTCTTCTCACTCCGAGAGTTGGCGTCCACCTTCGCCGGTGCATCCAAAACCTTGGCATGATACGCTCTATCATCATAAACCTCCTTATATCTTTCCACAAAACATCCACCATACCTACCTATCAAGGAATTTCCATAGCCTTTCCGAGATATATTGCCATGCAACATCCACCTCTTCATGACTTGATCTTCATGTCATACCAGTTCCTGCTACACTGGCAGAGGCATACATTGCATACATCAGGATAGCTACATCTTCTTTATGTTTTGAGTACCTTGTAAAGTGTGAAGATCCTCTATACCTTCTTGTAAAAGGGAGTGTTTCCCTTAAGTGAGGAAAAGATTCCAAAGTGGACAAAATAAAAGATCCCAACGAGGACAAATGAGAGTTAAATAGAAAGATCCATTGAGGCCACCAAAAAAATAAAAAAATAGAAAAAAGAGAAAAATAAATAAAAAGAGAGAAAGGGGCAACACTATTATCCTTTTTAAAAGATCCACACTAGTACTCTCTCCTATCCTTGTACTCCATAGAGATGATAATTTATGCATATAGCTATGTGGGGACCTTCAGACTATAGAACTTGGCTTGCATATTCCAAGGATGAGCCTCCTCAAACGAGCTCTAGGTCTTCATGAGCGAGCAAGTTGGATGCACCCCCACTAGTTCCTTCAGAGAGCTTTTCTTAGCTGATATGTGCATCCTTTGCATGACAATCCCTACTCCTCACATCATATCTATCATTTGGCCTTCTCGCTTATGATTGTCCTCATTGATGTGATCCTTTCTCACCCTTTTTGTCTTCCTCCTCCAACATATTTATCTCTTTGCCATCCTAAGTGTCAACTCTCGTGCTTACGCTCATCCAATGCATGAGTGTTCAAAATATCGAAAATGAGTGGATAAATTGACTTGTACCTGGCTTGTCGTCCGGGGACGAGTCAAGATAAGACCAAGTGTGAAACTTTAGTAGATTGAGTTCTCAACAAAAATACTTTTTTCTCGTATTCCCATATCCCCTTTCTTGCACGCAAACACTATTTGGAGACATTCGAGTCACGGACAGCGAGAGCTCTTGCACCTAATGTTCTTTTGTTGCTTGTTTCAATGCTAATATAGACTCTTGCATGTTATGACTTGAATTGAATCACATACCTTGATTGCTTTACTTTTCAAAGTTCTTATATGGTTGCTAGCATTTCACCATAGAAATTATGCTTGTTATCATTTACCTACTCGAGGAAGAGCAGGAATTAAGCTTGGGGATGTTTATACGTCCCAAACGTATCTATAATATCTGCTTGCTCCATGCATGTTTTGTGTGATATTGCTATGATCTAGATACACTTTCATACACTTTAGATCATATTTGGACTAACTTATTAACTCAGTGCACCACAGTGCCAGTTCCTGTTTTCTGCTATTTTTCTATTTCAGGTTTCCCCCATATTAAAAGTGCTCTAAAAATTCAGAAAAAATCAGATAAAAAATCAGCATACGGGAACCTTCCGGAATCACGAGGGTGGAGCCAGAGGGCCACCACCAGGGACCCAAGCGGCCACCTGGCGCGGCCTAGGGTCTGGACGCTCTGGGGGAGCCTGGAACGCTGGTGGCCCCCTGGCTACCCCCCTTCGCCTATTTAATCTCCGTGATACGAAACCCCCAAGGACAGAACCCTTTTTTGCGATCTCGCCTCCGTTCCGCCACCACCGCGCTTCCAAGATCGGGAGCGCCAGCAGAATTCTTCCCGGCACCCTGCCGGAGGGAGCATTGACTTCCTGGAGCTTCCCCTCCACCATGGACGCTTCCCGGATGTGCCGTGATTAGTTTCCCTTAGACCATGGGTCCGTGATCAGTAGCTATGTGATGTTATCCTCCCCTCTTTGTTCTTCATGGTTTAGTCCTCGTGAGCGCCCTACATGATCGAGGCACATATGTAATTTTCTGTTGTTACTATGCTAAATTTGCTGGGATCTGATTGATTATGAGATTATGTTCAGATAGTAATTGAGTAATATATTTGGTTCTTATCTTTTATATTTTTGTTCCTAAGTAATTCTTGCATGTTCTCCGTTGCTGTTTATTGCTTTGGCCAAGTAGTAGGTAGTGACTCCAAGAGGGAACGTTATGCTCGATTGTGGGTTCATGCCCCCCCCCCTGATGACACGCTTGAGTGATAGAAACATGAGTCTAGGGGATGAGTTGTTTCCACAAGGGGGAAAACAACGATGATTGTAACCGCGGTTGTAAGGATTGTTTACTTTACGCAAAGTGCTTTTTAATGCAGTTGTCTGTTGCTTTGGGTTTACACTTTGGGTGGGGCTCGCATCTTAATACCAGCAAGATGTTTTGGATAGATATCTCAAGGTGGATGATTAGTAGTAGATGCAGTTGGATTTCGGTCTACTTATTTCGGCTTACCGCCCATGCTTTTGAGCCTCGTCCTTTCTTTGTAGTATAGTTACCATTGCGGTGCATTTTTAATCATGTTAATTGCCAAGCTGTAATTTTTTGACCTCGCAGAGCAGTTTTATCGTATTTTGGGAGAGAGAGAGATCACTAGTGAACATCACGGGACCCCGGTCCATATTCTCATCATTGTTTACACGCTCATTTATTTATTTTTTTACTTTCCAGCTGCTATCATTATCATTATCCCTTGCGTTTGATCCTTTGTGAACAACAAGACCGGAGAGATTCACAACCTCTCTCAACTTCGTTGGGAGAAATTTTATTTGTGTTGTGTGCAGGTCCACGTCAATTGCGTCGTTGACACCTACTTATCATTGTCGGAGTCCTACGGGATACAAACCCTATCCTTGACATAGGGGAAATTTGCTGCTATCCTACATCTCACCTTCCACTTGGGGTAACCAACGAAGAGCGAGAAACTATTATAATCATCTCGCACATCACTTGCCCCGTCTTAGAATCTATTACATGTTCACTCTCATCCAAGGAGCGCCCAACCATCCATCTCCCTAGCCTAAACTGTTTTAATCCTACTCGTTACTAGTTGTTTACTTTTCTTGTTTTACTTTCGCTGTTTCACTGCCACTATTTCCTTTGCCGCCATCACTTCCATATCGTCGTTGCTACTAATACTTCGTTGCAAGAAAGTGTATTTCAGGTGAGGTTGAATTGACAACTCAACTGTGAAAGCTTGTGAGTATTTTTTGGCTCCCCTTGAGTCAAATCTATAAATTGGGTTATTCTTACCAGCGAAGACTATCTCGATCCCCTACAGTTACGGGTTATCAAGTACTGTTTTCTGGCGCCGTTGCCAGGGAGCATAGCTTTGTTTACAAGTCTACTTGAAGTATTATGCCTGCTGCACTTTATCCACTATGGGTAAGAAAGGAGACCCCAAGGTTCCGATCTTACCACACACTACGAGAAAAGGTATTGTTCTGAGCATTAGTGCTACACTTGATTCACCTTCAGTTATAAGTAAGTTTTCTTCACCACCACCACATGTTGTTTCTATTGAGTCTGGTACTATGTCCGATACTTTTGAGGATGCTTCCACTACTCTTGATGATATTGGTTTTCTTGGTTGCTATCTTGAATCACAAATTGCTAAGGTTGAAAAATAGTCTGAGACTGAAACTCCTGCTACACATTATCCCACTTGCAAATCCTTTGGTTACCCAGACTTGAAGGAACTCAAGGAGAGACTCCTTGAGTATGTTTATGTTGTGCTTGATGATGATTTATGCAGGGAACTTAAAGAGTGTGCCGACTCTGACCCTGGTGCTGTTAAGAAGCTGCTTGAAAAACATTCCATGAAGAAGAAGATTACTCCTGATCCTAAATTTGCTTCATCTCCTATATGGATCAATGATCCTGATTTTGATTTCTCTATTCATCTTTCACTTATATCTAAAGTT
Source organism: Bromus sterilis (assembly GCA_950022295.1). Lineage (NCBI taxonomy): Eukaryota > Viridiplantae > Streptophyta > Magnoliopsida > Poales > Poaceae > Bromus > Bromus sterilis. The sequence goes on along the minus strand of OX465596.1, from coordinate 107,701,234 downwards.
GAAGTTGACCCCTTTTATGGCAGAGAAAATGATGATGCTATAGCACACCTAACAAAACTCATTGAGTAGGGTGGCTAGTTTACTACCGATGAAAAGATACGAAAATTTTATGTGACTAAGCTTCTTCCTTTCTCTTTGAAGGAGGGTGCTAAAGCATGGTATGATGCACTAACATGTGGTTCCATTAAGAGTCCTCAAGACTTGGCTCAATCTTTTGTTGATAAGTACTTTCCTGCTCACATGAAACATGCTGCTTTACAAAGAATTTATTACTTTAAACAGTTGCAGGATGAGCATCTCCCTAAAGCTTGGGGGAGGTATCGCGGTTTGATCAATGCTAGACCGGGACATGGAGTTCCTATGAATGAATTTTTTGATATATTTTATGCTGGTCTAACCGATGAATCTAGATCCTATTTGGATAGTTGTGCTGGTTGTGTTTTCGGGTAAAGAACACCGGACGATGTTGAAGAACTAATGGGCAAGATTTCCAAGAACCAAGAAGATTGGTCTGTCCCTGAACCACCTCCACCACCAAAGAAGAGGGGCATGCTTGTCTTAAGCCCCGAAGATATGCAAGAAGCGAAGAAGTCTATAAAAGAGAAATGTATTAAAGCTGAAGAGGTGAATAATCTACCTCCTATTGAGAAGTTGTGTGAGCCCGCTACTCACCCTCCTATGGTAGAGGTACACTTTGTTTTATATTTCAATGCAAGTGACATCCCTCGAGGTAAGCCTCCTAATCAATGTTTAGATGAGCTTGATAATTTTATAATGAAGCAAAATCACTTTAATATGAGGATTCAAAGTCATTTGCATGATAATACCCTTGCTATCAAAAGTTTCCTTGATGTTCTAGGTAGAACTATTAATGATGTTAAAGGCCTTGTTAAGAATTTTCATCTGGTTCAAACTCAGCTTGAACAAATTTCTGATGTGCAAAAATATTTGCTTGCTAACAATGCCAAATAGAATATACAGGACTTCGAGATTAAAACCCGAGGTGGCGCCAGCACTCAAGACCCTCTCTATCCAGAGGGGCATCCAAAGAGGATCGAGCAAGATTCTCAAATACATGAAGAAGAAATTGTTAGATCTCCGAAGAAGAAGAAGAAACACAAGGAAGCTGACAATTCAAACGATCCAATAGTTGAAGAAGAGCATGTTGTTGATCCAAAAAGTATATCTATCTCTGATGCTGAAACTGAAGACGGTGCTGAGCCTGAAAAAGATAATGAGAAGAAAGATCCACCTGAAGTACAAGAAGAAGCACCCGACAAACGTAAGAAATACACTAGAGAAGAGAAGACATGGGAAGGAAAGAGAACTATGGGTACAAAATCCCATGAACTTTTCAGGTAAGTCTCTCAAAACCAAAGAAGAAGAGCACTATAATATATTTTTTGAATGGATGAAACCTCTATTTCTTCAAATTCCTTTAACTGATGATATTAAGTTACCTCCTTACTCGATATATATGAAAGATATTGTTACTAACAAAATAAAATTCCCTAATGAGGAAATATTTACTATGCTTGCTAACTATTCTTTTAGTGGCAAGATTCCTGAGAAGCTTGGTGATCCAGGTATACCCACCATTCCTTGCTCCATAAAGAATAATTATGTTAGAACTGCTTTATGTGATCTTGGTGCGAGAGTGAGTGTTATGCCTTTCTCTCTTTACAAGAGACTTTGTTTAGATAAACTAATCCCTACAGATATCTCTCTTCAGATGGCTGACAAATCAACAGCCGTCCCACTTGGTATTTGTGAGGATGTTCCTGTTGAAGTTGCTAATTCCTTAATCCTTACTGATTTTTTTGTGCTTGACATGCCCGAGGATGGGAGCATGTCTATTATTCTTGGTAGACCTTTTTATTAACACCACAGTTACTATCATTGATTGCAATAAAGGAAAGGTTACCTTCAACATGGATGATAAGGAACACACGGTGTATTTTCCGAAGAAGATCAACAAAAGGAATGGCCTTAACTCTACATAGAATATCGAGACCGTGAAGATTGGAGAGTGGGATTGTCCTCTACATGTGCACAACAAATACAAAATCATTATGGTGGGGAAAATGTCCATTAAAGTAAAGGTACAATGATCACTTTCTATGAGGTGAGACTTTATTCTCTATATATAACCGGTTGGTTGGTAAGACTTGATCAACCTTGCTAGCTAGCATGTTTTATATAGGTAAAAAGTGAAGCTTGTTATGTTTTCATTTCCTTTAGCTTTTGTTCTCCTTGTTGTACCAAAGTTTTATGTTTTTGGAACTTCACATGTCTAACCACTGTTCCAAGTTTCGAGGAAGTTTTGCAGCTTTTGGAACTTCAAAAAAAATTCAATAGTGAAGTTGTCAGAAAAATTCCGCAAAAATAAAAATCAATTTTTCTACAGAAAAGGTAACCCAGAGGCACCTAGGGATGACCAGGGGGCCACCCATGGTCCAGGCGGCCACCTGGCGCGACCTGGCCCCTGGCCGCGCCCACAGGGCGCCTAGACCCCTAGGCCAGCCACCCAGGTAAGTCTTCCTCGTCTCTCCTTCTTTCTCCCCAAAAACACGAGTTCTTCAGCTGGAACTCAAGTTCTTGCTGCTCTCCACCTAGAACTTCGATCTATCTCTACAGCCCATTGTTTGAGTTGAAATTTTAAGCAAATACTGCCTGGTATGAGAATCCTCCACCCCTTCAATTAGATTTTTGATTGTTGGCTTCATTAGTGAGTATTTAGTAGTTCTTGGTGTCGTTCATATGAGCTTGTATGCATGTGTAGAAATTTATTTTCCAAGTTTTGATGCAAGTTTATGCCTTGGCTAAGTGAGTAGAATAGTTTGCCTCAACTCATTTTTCTTAAATCCTTGTTTTTGTAATTTGTTAAAAAATTCAGATATGAGTTTGCTAGGTAAATGGCTTGGGAAGAAGATGCACGAGCGGACCGACCGAGTTACTAGAGCTTCATCTTCATCCTCAACTTCTAGGGTGAGCTACAATGAAGATCATGCGCCCTTAGAGTTGTTAGAAGAGACAAGTCCGAAACATGCAATGATGTATACATGCCAAGTCTTCCTTGAAGCTGCATGTATCCAGGAGGAGTTTTACAACCTTTGTGCTAATGCAGGTTTGGAACGGCTTGCAACATGCCGTGTTGCTCAGTATCGCAAACTCAAATCCTATTTTATTAATAGTTTTATATATAATCATGATGCTGGTATTGTTGAGTTTAGAATTTATGATGATCTTTTGACCATACCTTTTGCAAGATTTTGTGAAATAATAGGTGTGTCGAACGCTGGAAAGACGGGAAAGATGTACTCTTAGCCCGCCGAGCTAAGGACTCTCTTCAAATATCTTTGCAGCCAGGACACGAAGGATATCCAACGTTCGAAGATTTCCAGCATCTTGTTTCCCCATCTCAGGTATTTCACATATTTTATTGCTAGAGGGGTGTTAGCTCGGGACAACACGAGCAAAAGTTCTGCGCCGGATGTTGCTATCCTGGCTAACACCCTCTCAGGGGAGAGTAAGTATAATGTGGGTTCCTTAATTGCTCGCCGCCTTGCTACTAATGGAAACAAGGGAGATCTCTTTGGTGGCGTTTATGCCACACTTATTCTTGAGTCTCATGAGCACACCGCACATCCTGATGATGATCATTTTCCTTTTATTAGCTTTGACCTTGCTGCTATGAAGAGGCATGGTTTTGTTACCAGGACTTCTGAGTTTGGTAACCTTAATTATATTCTGAGGTTTGGACTGAACACTATTCAGGAGATTCATCTACCTGCACCTCTTTTGTTTGATTATACTCGCAGGAACGGATGGTCCTTCAATGTTATCCAGTTCGACGAGTTCGTGGCCCAGCAGCAATTTCATAACCCCATGGAGGTGGTTGTGCCTAATGAGGTTGAGCCAGTTACCCAGTGGAGTGAAGGGTCTTCTTCTACTTGGAGCGCGGAGCTTTCTTCGTGGGAGGATCCCAGGACTTCGGTCTACGCACCTGAAGCCCCGTACGACCCGTGGACGCACCAGTACTGTCCCAGAGCTGGAGGATCCTGGGGACCGCAGTATCCGATACCAACTTAGGCCAAATGCCTAAGCTTGGGGGAGTATGTGCCATTCTCCCCTTTCCATTGTACTATCCGTTTTGTGTCGTTCGCTTTGATCTTTTCAAAGTTTTTACCAGTTCTTCTTTGTTCTCTCTTAATTTTCAAAAACTACAAAAAGATTTCTCCTTTCTTTTGCTTTCGTTTAACCTTTGAAAAACCCAAAAATATTTCCTTTCTCTCTTTAGTTTTCTTTGTTTGTAGAGTTCATCTCGAGTCCGTGATGGCATTTTCACTTAATTATATTTTCCTACGTTCGAACCTGCAAGTGACAATGCAGTAATGACAAAGATCGACGGAAGGGATGCAACAAGGAAAACCGGTATGAACTCTTTTTGTTTCTACTTTTGTACATTTGCATGTACTTATGATCTAGAGACCAGCTTGTAGCGACATAGTGCTATGTTTATAATGCTTTCCAAGTGGTTCATGCTTTCTTTGTGGCTAATCTCAAATAGACAGAGTGCATAATGTGTTGTTGAAATGATTTGCATGCATTGCATTGTTCATGGTTTGGCATATTGAAGTGGTATTTCCCTTCAGAGAATTCTTGGATTAACTTGGCACATGTTCACACATGTTTCTGACTAAAAAGTCTATCATGTCTTGATGATCTTTTTATTTCAGAATAGTTATATCACTTTCATGCCCGATTCAATGTTGCTTTGTCGCTCTGCATGTTTATGACCGTTATTGCTCTCTAGTTGGTGGCTTCCCAGTCTTTTTCTAGCCTTAGCTCACACTAAGCGGAATTCTTCTTGTGCATTCAAAACCCTTTCAAACCAGTTATTCCACATGAGTCCACCATACCTTACTATATATGGTATTTACCTGCCATCCCTAATGAAGACTTTCTTGTACCATCTCAAAATTTATTCAAAAGTTTCCTTTTTATAACCGTACAAGCTCATGGTGCGGTAAGGGAAAATCAGTATCTTCCATGCCAAAAATGTTTTACTCCTTGACAAAGTTTTAACTAGTCAAATTTATTAGGCATAGACCGGTCTGGAGAATGCCCAGTTCTCACTTGTTTCACAATTTATAAAAATTACACTTCCCCCATACTTGACGATGGAATGAAATGGGTCAAATGCTGCTAATGATAGATGGAACGAGATCTTTCCTTCCATAATTGAGGAAAAATAAAAGGCACCATAGACCGTCAAAGGATAGATGGATAAGGGAACAAAAGTGTAAACAAAAAGCATGGGAACCGCCATTAATGTGGATGGTATGGGAGATATTGAGAAACCTTTCCCGTCTACCATTGACTGGAAAGTTGCACTTCCCAAAAAGAATTTTATTTCTTTTTTCAAAACCACGAGCTCTGGTACATGTTTAGTCTTTGATTCCATCCACGAGTTTTCAACCTTGCCATCTAAAGCCACAGTTCGAGAGTCTCCCCTTCTTTCTTCAAAGCACCAACTACTGAGAGAATAATTGTCATCCTGAGTGTAATGTGCATTGTCCCAAAGTACCACATTGTATCCTGCATGATTGTAATATCACTTGTTCTGAAATTCTTAGTTCTGGTCTCCTTTAAAACGTCGGAGGAGTTTCTGCATTTATGTTTTGCTTCACTCATGGAGGCTAGTAAGATACCACTCTAGTATGTTCAAGCTATGTGCATTGTAATCCTGTCTTGATTTTCAGTAGCATAGTATTTACTCTTGGTTGTTTGTGATTGATCACTTGAAAGAAGGATTGCTTCGTGCATTTTCCTTGTAGCATTGTTTCAATACTTGCTAAACTCTTTTCGTAGTGCGTGCTTATATACATCTAATGAAGAAAAAGCGTTTGTCAAAGTTTTCTTTGTCGCATCCAGTTCGTTGAACTGAATTGCTTGAGGACAAGAAATATGCTAAGCTTAGGGGAGTTGATACGTCTCAAATGTATCTACTTTTCCAAACACTTTTGCTATTCTTTTGGCATCATTCCTGCATGATTTGAGAGAAACTAACGTGGACTAACGCAGTTTTCAGCAGAGCTACCTGTATGGTTTTCTTGTGTGTAGGAATATTGATTTTTACGTACCTCAGAAAATTCCCAGAAAAATCACGGAAAATCCACGCACCCGGAGGGACCCAGGACCAGAAGGTGGGCTAGAGGGGAGCCAGGGGGGCCCATGCGCCCTGCTGGCGCGCCCACCCCTCTCGCCGCGCCGGGAGGCCGCCTGGGTGGGTCGCACCCCCTATGGTGACATACCTTGGCCCCTATTTTTACCCGTCACGAGGAAACCCCAGAACAGAAGTCGCTTTTCCAATTCTCATTGCGGAGCCACCGCGACCCTCTGTTCTTCTCCGGGAGGGCTAATCTGGAGGCTATTTTGGCCTCCGGTGAGGGGATATCATCGCCATCATCGTCACCATAGCCACTCCATCTTCCCTCCATGACTTCTCCTTTCATGTGTGAGTAATTCCCTGCTATAGGCAAAGGGGATGGCAGGGATTGGATGAGTTAGATCATGTAATAGTTCGTTAGATTGTTGGGGGCATGTTGCCTATCATCTAGTATGGTGTTTATCATCTTTGCTTCTACTTGTTGCTCTTAATGCTTGTCACTTTGGGCCCGAGTGCCATGTTTTCAGATCTGAACCACTTGTGTTTTCATGAGTTTATTTGTGTTCTTGATCCTATCTATGAGTTGTACGCACCTATTATGGTCTGGAACCGGGGATCCCAAAGGTGACAGCTTGGGAAACCAAAGGGGATGGACTATAATTTGGGGATTTCATGTATCCGTTGAGTGTTAATGCTTTGTTCCGGTGCTCTTTAACAGGAGCACCTTAATCTCCATAAGTTCCTATTGGCCCCGTTCGTAGCGGGGTGGTAGGAAAAAAGATGTTGTGCAAGTTCTTATTGCAAGCACGTACAACTACCTACGGGATGCATGCCTAATGTTTGATATTGCCTAGATGATCCTTGCTTTTCTGTGTGCCTTTCCCCGTGTTAGAATCTATTACATGTTCACTCTCATCCAAGCAGCGCCCAACCATCCATCTCCCTAGCCTACAGTGTTTTAATCTTGCTGGTTACTAGTTGTTTACTTTTGTTGTTTTACTTTCGCTGTTTCACCGCCACTATTTCCGTTGCCACCATCATTTCCATATCGCCGTTGCTACTAATACTTCGTTGCAAGCAAGTGTATTTACCATGCGGTTGAATTGACAAATCAACTGTTAAAGCTTGTGAGTATTATTTGGCTCCCCTTGAGTCGAATCTATAAATTGGGTTATTCTTACCCGCGAAGACTATCTCGATCCCCAAAGTTGTGGGTTATCACACACCCGATATTATTATAGGTTACACATCAAGGAAAATTACTCGAAGATGGATTCTTTCAAGGTCAAGAACTTGAAGACAGTTCCATTATAAGGTCAAACACTCAAAGATGGATTCATTACAAGGTCAAGAACTTGAAGACAGTTTCATTACAAGATCAAGCACCCAAAGGTAGTTCCCATTACATATCAGAGAGACACAAGGTACAATACACAAAACGCAAAATTCTTCGCTACCAAATATTACAAGTCAACGCACTCGATCAGCTACCAAAGGACTACAAGACCAATCATCGCAAGGAATTATGACTTCTACACATGTGCTCATGCTAAGATAATTGGCACTTTGGTCCACATCTTGACGAGCATCATCACAGACAAAGTGAGACTAAGTCTGCAAAGAGCAGCTCGCCGACTTCTTGAGCCTGGTGACCTTGCCTATCGACACACCCGCTTGATTGGAGGCTTCACGTCCAAGTACTCCTTTGAACTAGAAGAGCAAGCACCACACGGGAGAAGAAGCCGAAGTACTCCTCGACCCGCCAGCACTGCCACTGCTTGAATCCTCCCAGTATGGATCCAGGCGATTGCCACTGGCATCAAAAGCGCGAACAGTGAGAGTATCTTCACCATCAAATCGACAACAAAGGCTGTCTCTGATACTTCCAAAATGCATCACTATTTTATATCGTAATTCACCCCTATTCATTGATATATTCCATGTTATGATGCTATTATTATGTTGTTTTGGCTTCTTTTACACAGTTTTCAACTTTACGATGCCGAAACAGCAGGCGCAGGATTCAGCGGTTTAAAGTGGACGCAGAGTTGCTGAATCAGAAGTCCTCCAAATGACCTGAAAATCGACGAAGGATATTTTCCGGAAAATTGACGGAGGCACGCGAAATGAGAGCCAGAGGGGGGCCACTAGGTGCCCAGGCGCCCCCCTGGCGCGGCCCCACCATGGGCGCGCCGGGAGGCCGCCTGGACCCCTGGGTCCACCCCCGGCTCCCCCCTTTGGCCTATTTATTCCCCGTCACCCAAAAATCCTAAAAAGGGAGGAGTTTCGCGAGTTCCGCCGCCGCTCCATGGAGGAAACCTACAAAGAAGAAAAGACATCTCCGGCGGGCAGATTCCGCCGAGGAGAACACCTCCCTAAAGGGGAGATCATCGCCAGCATCATCACCATCGTCACGGGCATCATCGAGATCATCATCAACATCATCCCCAACATCAGCACCATCTCCACCACCATCCTATCTCATCTCACAATTGCAACTTGTGTTGTAATTTGTACTATCTATCCTCACTACTCTACCGGTGTTGATTACAACCTTGTGGTGAATGCTATTGAGTTTTGTTGGAGAAATATTGTTATGTCTAGATTGTTTATCATCTATTTATCACCACTCATCATGATCTCTTTTATGTCTTGTGAGTAGTTACTTTAGTTCTTGAGGACATGGGATAAGTCTAGTTGTTAGTAGTCATATGATGTTGAAGAAATATGTGTTGTTTGATATTTAAGTCGTGTTGTTATTTTCCTAGTGGTGTTGTGTGAGTAGAACACTCAACACTTCGACTTTCTAAGGACATAGGGAATGCATTGTGTATAAAGAATGCTTACGGTGGGTTGCCGGAGTGACAGAAACATGAACCCCGGTTTGCAGACTTTTGCACAAGGGAATAACGGATCCTCGATTGTATTGCTATGGTTAGGCTTTTGCCATAATTTCTACATTGTATTTGCGGATTCTTGCAAGGTGATTAATCATAAGAGTGCACTTATCTTAGTCTAGAAGGCGTACTAGCATAGTTCCACCCACTCAACACTTATCAACACAAAACATAGTACCGACACGGAATATGGCGAAAGCATGTGACTACCTCTTTCGTGTGTCCTCCAGAATTGTTTAGCCTTTATAAGTTCAGTTGCTAGGCTTATCATTTGCTCAAAAGGATTGGGACACTTGTTACTCCTCAGTGCCTTTTACTTTGCTTGCTTTTATCTTCTTGTTTCTTATACCAAAAACCCCTAAAAAGCTATCTTTCAGTGCTTGCAGTTATTCCTTTACCAAAGTCACTTATCAATACTTTCTGCTCCTCGTTGGGTTTGACACTCTTATTTATCGAAAATGCTACAATCGACCCCCTATAGTTGAAGGTCATCAAGTACTATTTTCTGGCGCCGTTGAATGGGAGCGTAGCGCTATTAGTAAGTGAAGCTGGTAAGGAAGCTTTTATATTTATATTTATATTTTGCTGTTTCTACTCTTTGTCCTTATGGACACCTCTACTCTTGGTTCGTTGCTTATGGGGAAACACCCCGCTAATCTGGTGGTCACTCCCACCCCTACTGAAATTGTGCCTTATAAAATACCAATTGGTATTATCGATTATGTCTTGGCTAATCGTTATGCAGGAGACAGACATTCAGGTGAACACTTGCTATATTTATCACAACTATGTTCATTATTTAAGCTTGCAGGTGTGTCAATGGAGTTCGTCATGAAGAAATTATTCTCCGTATCACTTATAGATAAAGCTTCAGATTGGAATAAGCTCCTCGATAACTCACATTTACTTAATTGGCAAGAGCTGATGACTCTCTTTTATACAAAGTTTTATCCTCTTCATGAAATTCATCGAGACAGGAACTACATCTATAACTTTAGGTCTCGTGACGGAGACATAATCGCTCAAGCTTGGGGGAGACTGAAGTCCCTAATGTTCAAATGTCCTATTCATGAGCTCCCCAAAGATATTATACTTACAAACTTTTATGCCAGGCTTTCTCGCAGGATAAGGAGATGATGGATGCCTCCTCTAGCGGGGTATTTCAAACAAGAAGTGTTCAAGAGAGATGGGATCTCATTGAAAGGATCCATAAGAACAGTGAAGAATGGGAAATTTATAAAGGTATTAAATCCATTATAAATTATGAGCATGATTATATTGAGGGCTATGTGAAAACTGATTACTTTAATACCTTTTGCTCTAAGATTGATCTTGATTCCCAGCTGATGATTGATTTTTGTAAGAACTTTGCCTTTCACATTGACTCTTCTAAGGAGGAGATGGATCAGTACCATAAACCTTTTAAAGAATTACCTATTGATATTAATGTTGCTGACCCTATTTTGCATGCAGTTATATATGAAAAGGCCCCTTTTCCTGCAAGGATAAGGGAGCACTCTTTTGTAACAGTCATAATAAATAAAAGTGAGAGAAGAATTGACGAACCTGAGGACCAGATCAAGGTCGATCCTCAAGTTGTAGTGGTTAAGGATCTAGTTAATAATGGTGTTTTAGATTCCAATATAAAAAGTTTGTGCTGTTTCAACTAACATTGTTGCAGCCAAGAATAAAAGCCCAATTTCAGGTACACCAGTTGTATCTGTTAAAATAGGAGATCACACGAGTGATAGCGCAATTCCTTTTTTCTCTCTATCAAGAGATCATCGGTGAGATTTCACCCTGTGAACTTGAAGAGGTTGATGTTACTATTTATCTAGCAAACAAAGAAACTATCTCTTCCATTGGAATTGTGAGGGATGTTGAAGTCCTATGTGGAAAGGTAAAGTACCCTACCGACTTTCTAGTACTTCATTCAGTGCAAGATAGTTTTTGCCCTATTATCTTTGGTAGGCCTTTCCTCAAAACTTGTGGAGATATAATAGATTGCAGAAAAGGTAAAGTCTCTATTGAATTCGATGGTGAGCCATATGAATTTAACTTTTCTAAGTTTTCTAAGCAACCTCGTGGTACTGATTTACCTAGTAATGATAAAATTACTAAAGATATTGCTTCCATTGATATTCCTCCTAATGATCCTTTGCAGCAATATATGGAAGACTACGAGAATGATATGCATATGCAAGAAAGAAATGAGTTAGATGAAATATTCACAAGAGAAACTGCGATCCTAAAGCACAACCTCCCGGTTGAACCTTTAGGAATCCTTGCACAACCAAAAGAAGACCCGGTGTTTGACCTCAAACCACTTCCCTATACGCTCAAGTATGCTTATTTAGATGAAAAGAGAATATATCATGTTATTATAAATGCTAACCTTTTAGGTTTGAAGAAGAGCGGCTATTGGAGACACTTCGTATACATCATGGTGCCCTTGGCTATACCCTTGATGACCTTAAGGGGATTAGTCCATCGATTTGCCAACATAGTATCAATCTCGAGCCCGATGCTAAACCAGTTGTTGATCATCAACGAAGGTTGAACCCAAGGATGAAGGACGTGGTTAGGACTGAAATTCTCAAGCTTTTAGCCGCAGGTGTCATCTATCCTATAGTTGATAGTAGGTGGGTAAGTCCAGTTCATTGTGTTCCTAAGAAAGGAGGTACGATTGTTGTTCCTAATGATAAAAATGAACTAATACCTCAAAGAGTTGTTATTGGATATAGAATGTGTATTGATTACATGAAGTTAAGAAAGGCCACCAGGAAGGACCACTACCCGCTCCCTTTCATCGATCAAATGCTTGAGAGGTTGTCCAAAAACACCCACTTTTTCTATCTTGATGGGTACTCTGGCTTCTCTCAAATTCATGTTAATACTGTCGATCAAGAGAAGACCACTTTCACGTGTCCTTATGGTACTTATGCTTATAAGCGTATGTCATTTGGTTTATGTAATGCACCTACTACTTTTCAGAGATGCATGTCTGCTATTTTTTTACGGTTTCTATGAGGAGATTATAGAAGTTTTCATGGACAATTTCTCCGTCTATGGAACTTCCTTTGACCATTGTCTCCACAATCTTAATAAAGTTTTGAAGAGATGAAAGGACACAAATTTAGTTCTAAACTGTGAAAAGTTCCACTTCATGGTTAAACAAGGGAACATTCTTGGTCACAAGATTTCCGAGAGGGGAATTGAGGTGGAAAAGGCGAAGATTGAAGCTATCGAAAGGATGCCCTATCCAAGGGACGTCAAAGGTATTCGTAGTTTTCTCGGTCATGCTAGTTTCTATAGAAGATTTATTAAAGACTTTTCTAAGACTTCAAGACCCCTCACTATTCTTCTCCAGAAGGATGTTCCTTTTGTATTCGATGAAGATTGTAAGGAATCCTTCGAAGTTCTTGATATGTCCCAAACGTATCTATAATTTCTGCTTGCTCCATGCATGTTTTGTGTGACTGTGCCATGTTTTTCTTGAACTTTCATACACTTTTTTTATAATATTTGGACTAACCTATTAACTCAGTGCACCCAGTTGCCAGTTCCTGTTTTCTATTGTTTTTGTATTTGAGGTTTTCCGTCCATTAAAAGTGCCAAATAAATCCTGGAAAAATTATATAAAAAATCAGCGACACGGAAGCTTCACGAATCACCAAGGAAGGAAGGGGGTGGAACCACCATGGCACCAGGAGGGTCCCTGGCGCGGCCCCACCATAGGTCGCGCCAGGAGGCCTCCTGGCTGCCATGTGGCCCCTCTCGATGCCCCCTTTGGCCTATATTTACCCCCATGATGGAAACCCCTAATATCAATCTGCTATTCCCGTTCTCCTCTCTGTTCCTCTTCCGCCGCCATTTCAAGATCGGGTCTGCCAGGAGAAGATGCCCCGGCACCCTGCCGGCAGGAGGAATCCCCTCCGGGAGACCATCCATCGCCATGGACGTCTCCCGGATGTCTTGTGAGTAGTCCCCCTTGGAACATGGGTCCGTGACCAGTAGCTATGTGATGTACTCCTCCCCTCTTTGTGCTTTCACTTTCGAGACCTCGTGAGCTTCCTCACATGATCAAGGCATTTTTGTAATTTTTTGTGTTGATATGCTGAGTTTGTTGGGATCTGATGGATTATGAGATTATGTTCAGATTGTGATGAGTAATATATTTGGTTCTCTTTTATATTTGTGTTCTTTAGTAAATTCTTTCATGTTCTTCGTTGTCGTATTTTACATTAGCAAAGTGATTTGTTGCAACTCCAAGAGGGAGCATTATTCTTGATTGTGGGTTCATCCCCTTGATGTCTATCTTGAGTGAAAGAAACATGAGACTAGGGGATGTGTTGTTGCCACCAGGGATAAAACAACGGTGCTTGTACTTGCGGGTTCAAGGATTGTTTACTTTAAGAATAGTTCTTTTAATGTAGTTGTATGTTGCTTTGAGTTTACACTTTGGGTGGGATTCGCAACTTAATACCAGCGAGATGTTCTGGATAGATATCTCAAGGTGGATGATTCGTAGTAGATGCAGATGGATTTCGGTCTACTTACCTTGGCGTACTTCCCATTGCTTTTGAGCCTCTTCCATTCTTTTGTAGCATAGTTAGCATTGTGGTGCGTTTATACTCCTTTCAATTGCCCAGCTATGATTTGTTTATCTCGCTAGCACTTTTATCGTCTTTTGGGAGAGAGACATCACTAGTGAACATCACAGGACCAGGGTCCATATTCATACCATTGTTTACACCTTCAATTTACTTTCAGTTCTTACTTTCAGTTGCACTATTATCTCTTGCGTTGATCCTTTGTAAACAGCAAGGCCGGAGGAATTGAAAACTCCTCTATACTCGTTAAGAGCAAAGTTATTTGTTTCTGTGTGCAGGTCACGACAACAAAACAATTTCTGGCGCCGTTGTCACCTTCTTGTATCTCTGCGAGCCCTACGGGAGACAAACCCTATCCTCTACATAGGGGAAATTATGTTGCTACGCTACATCTCACCTTCCACTTGGGGTAACCAACGAGAAGCGAGAGAAGTATCTTCCTTGCTAGCATCACGCAATTCTGGCGCCGTTGCCAGGGACTCCATCCTATAAGATAGGCGAGTTTCCCACTACCTTTTACCTTTACTTTTTAGTCTTGTTAGTTTACCTTTCACTTTTTATCTTTTTTTCCTTTATCAAAAAAATTAGTATGTCTAGTTCCTTACTTGCCAATAAATGTCTGACTTATTTGAAACCAGATCTTATTGGCATGGAGGATTCACCGAGGATCAACAAAACTGGTACAAGGAACACCGCTAGTCTCAAAAGGGGATACACTATGGAAACAAATACATCAGTTGTATGAGTATGCTAGAAACTTGTGCTCAATATATAATATATCTTTCTGCAGGGATGAATCTTGTTGCTTTATGAGGCGCAAACACCTTTCTTTCCAATGTGAGTACAATGATGATGAAACCTTAGCTTCTTATGCTAAGAGAAACTATGATTTTTATGATGCAGAGGAAATAGAAGAATTTGTTGCATATAAGGGTTCCTATGAAATTACTTCTCTGAGAGTCTTGCTATACTTAACTATTGTTTGGAAAATTATGATGAAAACTATTATATTACTGACCATCTTGAGAGAATCTCTCCCCCAAAGGAAGATACTAATGATTTGCAGGACTCCATGGAAGAAGAAATTGCTGAACCTAAAAGCTCCTTGGATGAAAAAGAGGAGGAGAGTGACGAACAAAATGAGGAAGAATGGATCCATCCATGTCTACCTTCTAATGAGAGTAACTCTTTGACTCTTAACTTATATGAGTGTTATAATCCCATGGATTCATTTGAAATATCCCTTTTTGATGAAGTTGATGCCTTCTATGCTTATGGTCGTGATGCCACTATTGATGATGCTTAAGGAGATGAACTTGCTATAGTTCCTCATGTTAAGCATGAAATTTTTTCTATTGCACCCACACATGATTGTCCTATTATCCTTTTGTAATCTCCAACTCATATTCCGGAGAATTGTGCTCTTATCAAGGCTCAATGTGATGGGTTGCATTTATCTTAAAATCCTACAGACCGTGTTGAAAACTATACACGTGTGCTTGTAGGTCATGAACAACATGATTTTTGTGATAGTTATATTCTTGATGTTGTTCATGATACTACTGAAAATTATTTTGAGAGAGAGAAGTTTGGTTGTAGAAAGTTCCATATTACTAAAACTCCTCTCTTTATATTGAAAGTTTTGAAGATGTTATTGTTCCACCTTCCTATGCTGGTTTCTTTTTGATTATTTGATTTATTTTCTTATAAGATGCCTATGCATAGGAAGTGGATTAGGATTAAATTTGTCTCATATTTGCTTCTTGATGCTCTCTTTTTCTCCATATTCTTATTCTTATGAGAGCATCTTCTATAATCTTTATACCTAGCTTAAAGGCGTAAAAGAAAGCGCTTGTTGGGAGGCAACCCAGGATGTTTTTAATCCTGTTTTTAGTGGTCTTGATGATTTTTACTACTGTAGCAACATCATTGTATCTTTATTTTCAAGCTTTGTGCCAAGTTATTACCTCATGTGACAAGGGAAGTGAAAGTTGTGACATGCTGTCCAGAAAACAGATTCTGTCCTCGTGGCGAAAAAATCGTGGAAAATTACTAGTTCATATTTTTGAGCTGAAGTTTTTACACAGCGTGCTCTATACAATCACGGAGCTTTCGTATGTTCTGAGTTTTTTGAGTTGAGTTGCAGAAGTATCCCTAAAAAATTATTTACTACCTGTTGTTCTGTTTTTCACAGATTCTTCCACGTTTTGTCTCTCCTTACTTTTGCAAACCTTAAGCTTGCTTTTTCTTTGAAAAAACCTTTTTGCAATCTTAAGAAACAGTAGCCCTTAAAGAATATATTTATTTGTAGTAGAGGAAAATTATTTTAATAGGGTACTAACCTCTCTAATCAGTTTACAATGATTCATGTATGAAGGGAGTTTTCAAGTGTGCGATGGAAGATGATGAAAGAAGATCCTGGAGTGTCAAACGCTCAAGCTTGGGGATGCCCACATGCACCCCCAATAAATATTCAAGGAGACTCAAGCGTCTAAGCTTGGGGATGCTGATACGTCCCAAACGTATCTATAATTTATGCTTGTTCCATGCATGTTTTGTGTGACTTTGCCATGTTTTGCTTGAACTTTCATACACTTTTGAACCTATTTGGACTAACCTACTAACTCAGTGCACCCAGTTGCCAGTTTCTGTTTTCTGCTGTTTTTGTATTTCAGGTTTTCCGGCCATTAAAAGTGCTCCAAAAATTCCGGGAAAAATATATAAAAAATCAGCGCAACAGAAGCTTCCGGAATCACCAAGAGAGGGAAGGGGGGGCACCACCAGGAGGCCAGGAGGGTCCCTGGCGCGGCCCCACCCTAGGTTGCGCCAGGAGGCCTCCTGGCTGCCTGGTGGGTCCCCTCGACGCCCCACTTCGCCTATATTTACCCCTCGGGGTGGAAACCCCTAATACGGAGTCCTTTTTCGCGATCTCGCCTCTGTTCCGCCGCCGCCTCCGTTTCTAGATCGGGGCTTCCTAGAGAAGCTGCTCTGGCACCCTGCCGGGAGAAGCTATCCCCTCCGGGAGACCCTCCATAGCCATGGACGCCTCCTGTATGTACCGTGAGTAGTTTCCCTTGGACCATGGGTCCGTGACCAGTAGCTATGTGATCTATCTCTCCCCCTTTTGTGCTTCCACTTTCGAGTCCTCGTGAGCTGCCTCACATGATCGAGACATCTATGTAATTTCTGTTGTTGCTATGCTGAGTTTGTTGGGATCAGATGGATTATGAGACAGTAGCTATGTGATCTATGAAACAACGGTGCTTGTACCTGCGGGTGCAAGGATTGTTTACTTTACGCATAGTTCTTTTAATGCAGTTGTCTGTTGCTTTGAGTTTACACTTTGGGTGGGATTCGCAACTCAATACCAGCGAGATGTTTTGGATAGATATCTCAATGTGGATGATTCGTAGTAGATGCAGATGGATTTCGGTCTACTTACCTTGGCGTACTGCCCATTGCTTTTGAGCCCTTCCTTTCTTTGCAGCATAGTTAGCATTGCGGTTCCTTCATAATCCTGTCAATTGCCCAACTGTGATTTGCTTACCTCGCTAGCACTTTTATCGTCTTTTGGGAGAAAGACATCACTAGTGAAAATCACGGGACGCTGTTCCATCTTCATATCACTGTTTACACCCTTATTACTTTCAGTCTTTACTTTAAGTTGCCAATATTATTATCTCTTGCGTTGATCCTTTGTAAACAGCAAGGCCGGAGGAATTGACAACTCCTCTATACTCGTTGGGAGCAAAGCTATTTGTATCTGTGTGCAGGTCCATGTGAAGCTAGCAACCTTGGCGCCATTGTTCACTTTACCACCTTCTTGTATCCTTCGGAGTCCTACGGGAGACAAACCTTGGTATCTTTGCCATGGGAAAACTTGCCGCTGCACTATATCTCACCTGCACTTGGGGTAATCAACGAGGGCTTGAAGAGTATTAACACTCTCTTGCCATCAGCAAGTTTTCTGGCGCCGTTGCCGGGGACTCCAGTTTACAAGATAGGGGAGTTGCACATTATCTTTTATCTTTTCTTTTTAGTCTTGTTAGTTTACCTTTCAGTTTTTACTTTTGTGTCCTTAATCAAAAATACCAAAAATACCTGCTGCTACTATGGGTTCCAATGAAAACACTAAGTTGTGTCACTTCACTAGTCACAACAACAGTGACTTTATCTGCACTCCTATTGCTCCACCTGCCACTTCAGCACCTTCATATGAGATTAAACCTGCTCTACTTAACCTTGTCATGAAAGATCAATTCTCAGGAGCAGGAGAAGATGCTGCCTTGCACCTAATCAACTTTATCGAGCTCTGCGACATGCATAAGTACAAGGAAGTGGATGGAGACATCGTCAAGCTGAAGATTTTTCCTTTCTCTTTGAGAGGAATAGCCAAGGAGTGGCTACAATCTTTGCCCAAAAACAGTATCGATTCTTGGAGTAAATTCAAAGATGCTTTTATAGGGAAGTACTATCCCCCTGGTAAAATTATTCAATTGCGGAGTAACATTATGAATTTCAGGCAATTGGATAATGAACACGTTGCCCAGGCTTGGGAACGTATGAAGACGCTTGTCAAGAACTGCCCCACACATGGACTGACTACTTGGATGGTTATCCAGACTTTTTATGCAGGCTTGAACTTCACCTCGCGGAACCTGTTAGATTCGGCCGCGGGAGGAACTTTTATGTCAACCACGCTTGGTGCTGCCACAAAGCTACTTGATGAGATGATGTTGAACTACTCGCAATGGCACACCGAGAGATCTCCAACTGGTAAGAAGGTAAACTCTGTCGAGGAGATCTCCTATTTAAATGAAAAGGTTGACCTTATCATGTCTCTACTTACCAAGCAACCTTCTATTGATCCTCAAGATGTTCCTTTAAATTCTTTGGTTGCTCAGGAGCAAGTAGATGTCAATTTTGTCTCTAGAAACAACTTCAACAATAATGCTTATAGGAGTAACTTTGGTAGCAACAATCCTAAGCCTTTCCTATCCAACAACTATGGGAACAACACTTATCCTACCACCAGAAACTCCACTTCAGAACTAGAGACCTTGCTCAAAGACTTTATCACTACCCAGAAAGCCTTCAACAAGAGTGTGGAGGATAAATTAGATAAATTAGATAATCTTTGTTTGAAGCTAGACAACTTAGCCCTTGATGTTGAGATGTTAAAAATTAGAACCTCTCCCCTTGAGGAGAGTAAGGTCACTCCTATTAATGATATCCAGTTACAAATCAATGAAAATATTAGGATGATGGCTAAACTCAAAGAGAGATGGGCTAGAGAAAAGGAGGAAGAAGAGAGAATTAAGAACCTTCCTACCTACCACACAGTAGCTACTATCCAAGTAGTTGAGGATGTCAAAACTACTAGCACCCATCACACCCTAGTCCCACTGGACCTATCAATGGTGATGCTACCACCTCAACCATAGATAAATAAACCTCTATGAACATAGAGGATTTAAAACAAGTGAACCTAAATGATATCACTACCTCCTTGATAGATAGTAGTGACCTAGACTTTGACAACTGCACTTTAACAGAAGTTATTAGTTTCCTACACAAGATGTCTAGAGACCCCCACACTAGCACACTCAATCTTGCCTTCATAGATCATATCACCAATGCTCTAATCAAAGTTAGGGAGGAGAAGCTTAGACTAGAAGCCTCCATACCTAGGAAGCTAGAAGATGGTTGGGATCCTATGATAAAAATTAAATTGAATAACTTCTCTTGTTATGCTCTTTGTGATGTTGGAACAAGTAGCTCTGTTATGCCCAAAAGAATGTATGATATGCTTGAATTGAAATATTTTGATCCTTGTTCTTTTGGTTTTCATCTTGTTGATTCTTCCGTAAAGAAACCTTTGGGGAAGATCGACGATGTTCTTATCATTTTCAATGACAATTATGTTCCCGTTGATTTTACTATTATGAACATTGAATGTGAACCTTCTTGTCCAATTATTTTGGGACGTCCTTTTCTTCGCACAGTTAGTGCTATCATTGACATGAAAGAGGTAACTATAAAATTCCAATTCCCTCTCAAGAAAGGGATGGAACATTTCCCTAGGAAAAATATTTATGCCTTGCTAATGGATCTAAACAAGTGCTTTCGGGAGGCAGCCCGCAACGAATTTAGGTTTTTCTTTTTGCTTTTGTTCTTTTCTTAGTGGTCTTGATGATTTTTAATACTGTAGCAACATCATTGTATCTTTACTTTTCAAGCTTTGTGCCAAGTTTAGCCTCGTACGGCAAGGGAAGTAAAAGTTGTGACATGCTGTCCAGAAAACAGATTCTGTCCTCGTGACTAGAAATATCAGAGAAAAATCCCAGTTCATCTTTTTAAGCTGAATTTTTTACACAGCGTGCTCTATACAATTACGAAACTTCCGTATGTTCTGATTTTTTTGATTTGAGTTGCAGAAGTACCCCTAAAAAATTCGTTTCTATCTGCTGTTCTGTTTTTCACAGATTCTGCCACGTTTTGTCTCTCTTCACTTTTGCAAACCTTAAGCTTGCTTTTTCTTCACAAAAACATTTTGGAAATCTTGGGAAACAGTATATCTTCCTGGAAATATTTATTTGCAGTAGAGGAAAATTATTTTATTAGGGTACTAACCTCTCTAATCAGCTTACAATGAGTTATGTATGAAGGGAGTTTTCAAGTGCGCGATGGAGGATGATGAAAAAAGATTCAGGAGTGTCAAACGCTAAAGCTTGGGGATGCCCATGTGCACCCCCAATAAATATTCAAGGAGACTCAAGCGTCTAAGCTTGGGTATGCCCCCGTGCATCCCCTTCTTCATCAACAATTATCAGTTCGTCTCTCGTTGCACTATATTTTTATCACTTCATGCGTTATGTGCTTTTCTTGGAGCGTCCCGCTCTTAGGTTTTGTTTTTAGTTTTCTTTTGCTTTGTTTGCTGTAGTAACAAGTTAGACCCCAACTTACTCTTTTGTGTGGGAGAGATACACGCTCCGCTTGAATTAGAACTCCTTATAGGATTTGCATGCTTATTCTTTTAGCTGTGAGATGTTCTTTTTCTTTTCTTAGTTGTTGTTCTGTTTAGTCATAGTGCTTTAGTTTTTCTAGAGCTTTTCTTTTTGTCTTAGGTTGAACTTTCTATAGGTTGCATGTTTTATCTTGTTAGAGAGTTTTCCTGTTGCACTGAGTTCTGTGTCTTGACTGAAAGTAGGTAGTTAAAGTTGTTGTTCTCTTTGTAGTAGTAACTTGCAACAGTTTTGAGGTATTGACTAGAGTAGTGTTTGAACTTATGCTGTCAAGAGCTCTTGCCTATTAGTGATATATGTCATATTTTGGGCAATCCGTGTGTTTTTCAAAAACCAAAAACCCCTGTTGAGAACTCTAGCTACTAGATGGATCACTAACCTCTGGAGGGTTCGAATATTAGAGTACACTCACGTACCATGAGTCGAGGATGCGCAAGGATAATCAAACCCCCATACACTCCTCCTCGGGGTACTTGTCTCTTTGTGAACCTCCTGATTAGATTGAGAGTTACCGATAATAAGTGCATGTATTCTTCGGACTAATGTGAGTATTCAAAAGTTGACACTTCCACCCACCTATACTTTTTCTAGCCTCTTCGGTACCGTGCATTGCCCTTTCTCATCTCGAGAGTTGGCGCATACTTCGCCGGTGCATCCAAACCCTTGGCATGATACGCTCTGTCATCGTAAGCCTCCTTATATCTTTCCTCAAAACAGCCACCATACCTACCTACAAGGCATTTCCATAGCCTTTCCGAGATACATTGCCATGCAACATTCACCTTCTCATGACTTGATCTTCATGTCATACATTTGCATCATGATAGTTACATTTTCTTTATGTGAGTACCTTTGTAAAGTGTGAAAGATCTCCTATATTCTTGTCAAATATAGAGTATTGTCCCTAAAGTGAGGAAAATATCCCAAAGAGGACAAAATCAAAAGATCCCAAAGAGGACAAATGAGAGTTAAATAGAAAGAGCCATTGAGGCCACCAAAAAAAAAGATAAAAAAAGAGAGAAGGGGGCATACTACTATTCCTTTTGAGAGATCCACACTAGTACTTCATCTCCTATCCCTTGTACTCCATAGAGATGATAATCATGCATATAGCTATGTGGGGACCCTTCACACTATAGAACTTGGCTTGTATATTCCAATGATGAGCCTCCTCAAACGAGCTCTAGGTCTTCTTGAGCAAGAAATTTAGATGCACCCCCACTAGTTCCCTTGGAGAGCTTTTATCTCACATGTGCATCGGTTGTATGGCAATCCCTACTCCTCACATCATATCTATCACATGGCCATCTCTCTCCTATGATTGTCCTCATTGATGTGAGCCTTTCACACCTTTTTGTCTTCCTCCTCCACCTTCTTTCTGTTTCGCCTTTTAGGTGTCAACTTTCTTGCTCACGCTCATCCATTGCATGAGTGCTCAAAATGTCGAAAAGGAGTGGATCAGCTTGACTTGTACCTGGCTAGTGGTCTTGGGACGAGTCCAGATAAGAATCCAAAGGAGACCAAGTGTGAAACTTTAGTAGATAGTTGTTCTCAACAACCTTATTTTTTCTCTCGTATTTCCCTATCCCTTGCTTGAACGCAAACACCATCTGGAGACATTCGAGTCACGGACAGCGAGAGCTCTTGCACCTTTTGTTCTTTTGTTGCTTGTGTCAATGCTAATATAGACTCTTGCTTGTTAAGAATTGAATTGAATTTCATGCTTTGATTGCTTTACTTAAAAGTCCTTTTATGGTTGTGTGGCATGTCACCACAGAAATTATGCTTGTTATCATTTACCTACTCGAGGACGAGCAGGAATTAAGCTTGGGGATGTTGATACGTCCCAAACGTATCTATAATTTCTGCTTGTTCCATGCATGTTTTGTGTGACTTTTCCATGTTTTGCTTGAACTTTCATACAATTTTGAACCTATTTGGACTAACCTACTAACTCAGTGCACCCAGTTGCCAGTTTCTGTTTTCTGCTGTTTTTTTATTTCAGGTTTTCCGGCCATTAAAAGTGCTACAAAAAATTCCTGGAAAAATATATAAAAAATCAGCGCAACAGAAGCTTCCGGAATCACCAGGAGAGGGAAGGGGGCCACCACCAGGAGGCCAGGAGGGTCCCAGGCGCGGCCCCACCCTAGGTCGCGCCAGGAGGCCTCCTGGCTTCCTGGTGGGTCCCCTCGACGCCCCCCTTCGCCTATATGAACCCCTCGGGGTGGAAACCCCTAATACAGCTCCTTTTTCACGATCTCGCCTCTATTCCGCCGCCGCCGCTGTTTCTAGATCGGGGCTGCCTGGAGAAGCTGCTCCGGCACCCTGCCGGGAGAAGCTATCCCCTCCGGGAGACCCTCCATAGCCATGGACGCCTCCCGTATGTACCGTGAGTAGTTTCCCTTGGACCATGGGTCCGTGACCAATAGCTATGTGATATATCTCTCCCCCTTTTGTGCTTCCACTTTCGAGTCCTCGTGAGCTGCCTCACATGATCGAGGCATCTATGTAATTTCTGTTGTTGCTATGCTGAGTTTGTTGGGATCTGATGGATTATGAGACTATGTTCAGATTGTGATGAGTAATATATTTGGTTCTTCTCTTTTATATTTTGTTCTTGAGTAAATTCTTGCATGTTCTCCATTGCGGTATTTGCTTTGGCCAAGTATTTTATTTTCCACTCCAAGAGAGAGCGTTATGCTCGATTTTGGGTTCAGCCCCTTGATGTCTCGCTTGAGTGATAGAAACATGAGACTAGGGGATGTGCTGTTGCCACCAGGGATAAAACAATGGTGCTTGTACCTCCGGGTGCAAGGATTGTTTACTTTACGCAAAGTTCTTTTAATGTAGTTGTCTGTTGCTTTGAGTTTACACTTTGGGTGGGATTCGCAACTTAATACCAGCGAGATGTTCTGGATAGATATCTCAAGGTCGATGATTCGTAGTAGATGCAGATAGATTTCGGTCTACTTACCTTGGCGTACTGCCCATTGCTTTTGAGCCCTTCCTTTCTTTGCAGCATAGTTAGCATTGCGGTGCCTTCATAATCATGTCAATTGCCCAACTGTGATTTGCTTACCTCGCTAGCACTTTTATCGTCTTTTGGGAGAAAGACATCACTAGTGAAAATCACGGGACGCTGTTCCATCTTCATATCACTGTTTACACCCTTATTACTTTCAGTCTTTACTTTCAGTTGCCACTATTATTATATCTTGCGTTGATCCTTTGTAAACAGCAAGGCCGGAGGAATTAACAACTCCTCTGTACTCGTTGGGAGCAAAGCTATTTGTATCTGTGTGCAGCTCCAGGTGAAGCTAGCAACCTCGGCGCCATTGTTCAATTTACCACCTTCTTGTATCCTTCGGAGTCCTACAGGAGACAAACCTTGGTATCTTTGCAAAGGGAAAACTTGCCGCTGCACTATATCTCACCCTGCACTTGGGGTAATCAACGAGGGCTTGAAGAGTATTAACACTCTCTTGCCATCAGATGCCCCCGTGCATCCCTTTCTTCATCAACAATTATCAGTTCGTCCCTCGTTGCACTATATGTTTATCACTTCATGTGTTATGTGCTATGCTTGGAGCGTCTCGCTCTTTACTTTTCTTAGGTTTGTTTTTGCTTTGTTTGTTGTTATAACAAGTTAGACCCCAGATTTCTTTTGTGTGGGAGAGAAAAATGCTCCGCTTGAACTAGAACTCCTCATAGGATTTTCATTCTTAATTTCTTAGTTGTGAGTTGTTCTTTTTCTTTTCTTAGCTGCTGCCCTGTTTAGTTGTTGTGCTTTAGTTTTCTTCTAGAGCTTTTGTTTTGTCTTTGGTTTATCTTTCTATAGGCTGCATGTTTTATCTTGTTAGAGAGTTTGCCTTTTGCACTGAGTTTTGTGTCTTGACTAGAAAGTAGGTAGTTGAAGTTGCTATTCTCTTTGTAGTAGTAACTTGCAATAGTTTTGAGGTATTGACTAGAGTAATGTTTGAACTTTTGGTGTCAAGAGCTCGAGCCTATTAGTGATAGATGTCGTAGTTTGGGCAATCCTGTGATTTTCGAAAACCAAAAACCCATGTTGAGAACTCTAGCTACTAGATGGATCACTAACCTCAGGAGGGTTCGAATATTAGAGTACACTCACGTACCATGAGTTGAGGATGCGCAAGGATAACCAAACCCCCATACACTCCTCCTCGGGGTACTTGTCTCTTTGAGAACCTCCTGATTAGATTGAGAGTTACCGATAATAAGTGCATGAGTTCTTCAGACTAATATGAGTATTTGAAAGTTGACACTTCCACCTCCCATATTTTTCTAGCCTCTTATGTGCCGTGAATTGCCTTCTTCTCACTCCGAGAGTTGGTGTCCACCTTCGCCGGTGTATCCAAACCCTTGGCACGATACGCTCTGTCATCATAATCCTCCTTATATCTTTCCTCAAAACAGCCACCATACCTACATATCAAGGCATTTCCATAGCCTTCCATAGATACATTGCCAAGCAACATACACCTTCTCATACATGCAACTTGCTTGATCGATGAGCCGCATGCTAGTTGGGCCTTGACCTAATCATTGCTACATGACGCGTGTGGGCACCCCAGACTATATGTCCGAAGCGGCCAGTTGTGCATACCGTCATGCTCCCATGATCAGTTTCGCATGACGCACAACTCGACAATGGATATCACATTCACAGGTTCATACAATACCAAATACAAAGTTATACAACAACATAGTCTTACACGGCCTCATCGGGCTCAAATAGCAGCGGAATAAGCAAAAGCATCCTAGATATTAGAGGTACAATCCACAGGTAAGATCAGAGCGTAGCACATCCTAGTACTCGTCAGTAGCGTCGTCGTCAATCATGCGCGAGAAAGTGGCGGGGGCATTGGTCAAATCGAAAGACATGACGGTGTACTCGTAATGACCATAACGAGTAGTAAAAGCCGTTTTTGGAATGTTCTCATTTCGGATTTTGATTTGATGATAACCTAATCTCAAATCCATCTTGGAGAAGACAGAGGATCCAGCAAGTTGATCATAAAGATCATTGATCCTGGGCAGTGGGTACTTGTTCTTTGTCATCGCTAGATTTAGCGGGCGATGGTCTACGCACATCCTTTATGTTCCATCTTTCTTCGTTACGAACAGAACGGGGCAACCCCATAGAGATGAGCTAGGGAGGATGAAGCCTTTTGCCAACAAAGCATCAAGTTGGGTTTTTAGCTCTGCTAACTCATGTGGGGCCATTCTATATGGGCGTCTTGAAATTGGGGCTGTGCCGGGTATCAGATCCACTATGAATTCTACACATCTGTCAGGAGACTAGGTTTAAGGAGTTGGATCTCTGGATAGTTTTCCTAGAGGATGACCACGACTTTCTAGGGGCTACAACAGATATGTCAGAGTAGCAAAGTACCCCAACACGATGGTTAGTGTGGTTCTTCTGGCTAGAAGACATCTAAAGTTGGGGGAAGAACTGCAAATGCATCAATATAGGTTTCTAGAAGAAAACCTACAACAAACTCTATGGAACTTTCGGGAATGCCTCCTAACAAATCTTCTACAAAGACAACCAAAATGGAGAGAAGGATTTTGCAAATGCATCAGATTATGAAGAAACCTGGGATGACTCGGACAGCATAACGGCTCTAAGTGTAAGATAAATGGAAATCCTCACAACATAACAACAACACTTACATAGGAAGTCTCAAAATAGGAAGCACAACGACTCTAGACAACCGAACACAACTTTCCTACGGCTACAAGGAAGCAAACAACGAGATGTTCTAGTAAGACATAGATGAGCCTAGTCCTATCTTCCCGTAGAAGAGATGAGGGTGACTCAGAACTCAGATCGATGAGGGTAAGGAGAAAAATAAGCCTTACGTTGTTCCCTTATACCCAGAGTAACTATATAACTATAGCAAGCTAGACTTGACTTTGGCCAAGGCTGATAATCCTACAGTCAGTCCTGCTCTGATACCAAGTCTGTCGGGACCCGGGGATAGCGTATGCAAGTCCCGCTACGACATAGTCATAAGGAGAGCCGAGAACCGTACCCACTTGTCTAAGAAGACAAGGCCAAGCACAGAACATTTTCGGAAAGCATCGTACGTGAGGGGCATCCCATCTAGGCCGGATAACAACTAAGATGGGTCCTCATTGTCCGCACACAAGTCCAAATGATATGGGTGATGAACTCCCATATTCACAGACAAGTCGCCTCAACCATACTATCGACTATCTCATAGCTCTTACATAGACTTACTCTAGCCCGATCACTTAGTCGGGGTCTAGGGCAGGCTCGATCATACAACAAAGTGTGCATGTGACAGAGTCTCGAGCAATCGCATCGCGATGCCCCAAGCTGCGCACATCTAAGGGCCACTTGGTGTAGAAAAGACCGCCAGCCAGATCACAACTAAGGTCTCGAAAACCCATACAAAGACATGCATGTTATAAACATACACGCAACACACATGCCTTGTATGAACAGCAGGTATCATTGCGATTCTCTACAAAGTATACATTTTATTGATAACTCTCACATAGTGCACACAGAGATCACAAGTCTGTGATCCAACATTACAACAAACAAGCGGAAGCAAAGTTGGTCTGAGTACAGACAAGTTTAACAAATGGCTCAAGAAGCCTTATTTAAACACAAGCCCTCCACGAGGTAACCAGTCGTCTGACTGGGACTACACTAGCTTGGTCTTCAGTCATCGAGATCGATGAAGAATCCACCTTCGGGATCAGTGGGTTCATCTAAAACATAGAATAAGCAAACGTGAGTACAAAGTCGTACTCAGCAAGACTTACGTAGGAGCTATACTACTCATGCACATGTATCAAGGTAAAGGGAGGTGGGGTTCATAAGCAGAAGTGCCAGCTTTGACTTAGCTAGTCCTGCACTACGAGTACCAGACTTGAGGTAAGAAGCGTACACGAGTCCACTACATCTCCAACCGATTACACCACTATGGTGCCTTCCTCGACTTCCCCATGAGAAAGCACGCCATAGCACTCACGCTTATCTTGGTAAGTTTTATAAATATCCAGTTCAAGTTGTCTAATAATCAAGCTAAGCTTTCCAAGCAGTCCTTAACCGCGGACGCGTCTATTCGAATAGTTTATTAACCCTGCAGGGGTGTACTGCTACACACATGAAACCATCAGTTCCCGCCGGGATCTCGTCACCCTTCAAGCGGGTGTCGGCGAGGATAATCTCCACAACTTTTACCTCACAGCCAAATCAGGTTCAATGAAGATTCCTATCTGGGATGGTTTCCACATTCGTAACCCGGCCGGTTTACCAAAGTGGTCCCAGAAGATGTGTGCGTGGTGCATAAGCCGGTCTCGGTTGAGCCGTTCTCTCACCTTGCATCCAGGCCACAAACCTACCAGAACTCCGAACTACTGCGACTCATTGAACTGAGAAGGGTTGAGTTAGTAGGTTGAGCGGGGATCCGTTTGCCCAACATGTGGTAGTACTCTTCAGCTTGGATCACCACACAAGAACTCGGGCTTAAGGCCGTGTTCAACGAGACAACCCACTGTGTACTCCTACACAGCCTCTCATCGTTCACCTTGTATTAGGGTAGATTCACCAAAACATTTCCACCATCATCATCATGATCACTACCATCCCGACTCACATGACAGTATCAACATTGTATCACTCTAAGCATGCAATAAGCAGTAACAGTTGCAGGGGTCACATGATATCAATCAACTCCACTCCTACATTTTCTAGGATTGTGGTTTGCTTACTACTGTGAAAAATGAAACGTAGCATGGTAATCATCCTAAACAATGCATAAGCGATACATGAGAGGGAAGTGGGATTTTATCGATATGATCAATGGGGGTTTGCTTGCCTTGCTGACGGGGTTCAGTCTCGGGATCTTCAACGAAGGGGGCAGCCTCCTGTTCCCGTTCCACCCCTACTCGATCAACAACAAGCAAGGGAGCACAATAAGTACAATGCACAATCACATGGTTGAAGGTTGAAACTTGATGTATATGCTTCTGATGTGTGAGGCAATTCCATTCAAATGGAGTATATTGCAAATAAATTGAAAATTCAAACTCCAATTTGAATTCATTTTAGCCAAGTTACCAATGCTATGTTTTGATCAATCTAACTCATCTTGAAATGTGTATGATATGCCTCTAATGTTCAAGTGAATTGGGGTATGTAGCTAAGGTTCAAATTGCAAAATCATTTGAATTTAATTTGATTAAATTCCAATTAAACCAAATAGAAAATGCTACTGGTCCCATTTTAAATTCAACTCAAACATAGTTGAAAGTTGTATATTTGGATAGATTATTTTCCCCTGGTCATTTTTCATATATTATATGTTAAATTTGGAGTTAATGTGAATTTTCTATGAATTTTCAAAGTTTCAGCCTTTTTCTCGATTTTATGGATTTAAATAAATCAATTATTCGATTTACTGCGTAGGCATGGCGTCAGGCTGACGTAAGGGGGGGCTGACTGCTGGGACCCACTGGTCAGTGGCTAGGTTAACTAAACTGTGTTGTTAATCTAATCCTAATTAGATTAAGGGTCCTGGGCCCACTGTCAGTGACTGGAGGGAGGGGGATTAGTGCTAAGTTAATGACGTCCACGTCGGACTCGTCGGCGGCTAGCCGCAGGTGACCAAAACCGCGGCGGTGCTGCTCGGGTTCTCGAATCCCTGGCCCAAATCGAGTGCTGCAACCACTAAGACGGAGCTCTTGGCACTGCGCATCGAATGGAACCAAGAACCAGGGCGGGGGTGCACCGGAACGTCTTCGGCGACGAGCTTTGGCGGCGGTGGAGCCACGGGCTCGGGGTAAAACTCGCAGGGGTGCGCCATTTGGAGCGGGCGTAGGTGCAAAAGGAGCAGCAGAGCGTGGGGATCACCATGGACACGGCGGCGAGCTCGATTACGTAGCGGGGGCTCGCCGACATGGACCACGGCGGCGGGATGCTTCGGCTCTCATGGTGGAAAGGCACAGAGGGCGAGCGGGGCTTCGATAGGTTAGGGGAAAACCTCACCGTGGTGCTAGGAACACGACGGAGCAGCTGATGGAGGCGGGGAGGTCACGGTGGCGCCGGAATTCGAAGTGGATCCGCGGCGGCCGGAGTGGAAGACCATGAAGCGCACGTCGGCTACAAAGCGTCCCCGGGTGATTCCTTCTGCGGCTCGGCGTAGACGACGAAGGCGAAGACGATGGACACGATGGCGCGGCTCGGGGAGGACAGCGGCCATGCGGGCTTCAATCCATGGCGACGGCGGCGCTCGGGTCGTCCTCGAACTCGGCGAGAGAGAGAGAGGGAGAGGCTCTGGAGGGGGGAATGGAAGCACGGCTCGTCCAGGCGTGGCGTGGCGCGGCTAGAAGGCTCCAGAGGGGCAGGTGGCGACTGGGAGAGCGGCGACGTGCTCGGCTAGCTCGGTCGCATTCCACCGAGCAGCTTGGAGGCGCAGGGTGGGGAAGAAGTCCCATGTGCCCCTTTGGGCCGGCTGGGCCAGATGGGCTGGCTTCGCCTAGGCGTCAGGTAAGGTTTTCTCTATTTTCTTTTCTGTTTAGTCTTTCCTTTCTTTTTTTCTTTTCTGTAATTTTTTTTGCCTATTAAAATAAAAATAGCTATGAATTTTATTAAATGCTAAAAAAATTTACATGGCCTCATAATATACTAGGCTAGCCATCTGTAAAGTTTGGCACTTTTTAAAATTCAAAACATTTGAATTTTAAATCAAATAGGGGTTTTTGATTAATTCCAAGGTCCTGTTTGAATATTTGAAAAATCCATGAGCATGGGGTGGGTCCCACATCACTTGATATGTGATCACACTCATTTATAAGACTTTTCAAAAAACAAACATGAATTTTTGGAGCAGATTATTTCTGGCCTTTTTGAATTAATTCATCTGGGGGTGTTCCTTCTCCCATTTGAGGTTGAATTTGAATTCCATTTGATTTTCTTTGATGAATGCAAGGTGACTTTGATCCTAGCACATTACCTAACATAGGGTTCTGACAACTTCATACAAGTGAGGTTAATCCAGGTTAAGAGGTAATTGCTCCTTTTGAGAGCCGTTAGTTTCATCAAATCGAACATTTACAGTTTCTACAACTTTGCCAAGATGAGAGTTGTAAACTCTGTAAGTGTGAGAATTCGAACCATAACCTAGGAGAAAACCTTCGTGAGCCTTTGGGACAAACTTGGAGTTGTGATTCATATCTCTGATATAACAAAGAGCACCAAAAAATCTGATGAAACGTTCGGCTTTTTACCAGTGATGACTTCATGTGAAGTTTTCTTCAGAAATTTGTGCAGATAAACCTTGTTGATGATATGACATGCAGTATTAATTGCTTCGACCCATAACCTAATAGGAGTCTTGTATTCAGCAAGCATTGTTCTGCCATTTGAATAAGTGTTCGATTCTTTCTCTCGACCACACCATTCTGTTGCGGTGTATAAGCAACCGAGAATTCATGATTAAAGCCATATTCATCAAGAAATTCTTCGATATGAGTGTTTTTGAATTCTGTACCATTATCACTTCTGATATGCTTCAGAGATAATTCATATTCAGTCTGAGCTCTCTTTGCAAAAGTTTTGAAAATTTCAACAACCTTACTCTTGTCATCTAGAAAGAAAACCCAAGTATATCGAGGGAAATCATCAACAATAACCAGACCATACTTGTTTCCTCCAAGGCTAGCATAATTTTGAGGACCGAATAAATCCATATGAAGCAATTCAAGAGGACGAGTAGTAGTCATTATAGTTTTTGCTGAGTGATGTTTCTTGGCAATCTTTCCTGCTTCACAAGCACTGCATAGACGATCTTTATCGAATTTCACATTATCAATTCCAACGATATTCTTCTTCGAGATAAGGGTTTGAAGATTTTTCATTCCTGCATGACCAAGTCTTCTGTGCCATAACCATCCAGAAGTGGCTTTGGCCATTAAAAATGTGGACACTTCAGGTCCCGGAGAGAAATCAACAATATAAAGATCACCTTTGTGATATCCGTCGAACACGAAGGAATAATCATCCTGTGAAAAGAGAACACAACGAGAAGCAGAAAATAGTACAAGCATACCAATATCACAAAGTTTTGAGATAGACATAAGGTTATATCCTACTGATTGAACAAGCATAACCTTGTCAATATGCTTATCCTTAGATATAGCGACCTTACCCAAACCAAGTACTTTTCCTTTGTTGTTATCACCGAAGGTAATATATCTCTGTGAAGATTCAGTAAGTTTGTCTTCAGTGAACAAATCTTTGTCTCCGGTCATATGATTTGTACAACCACTATCCATGACCCATTCGGATCCACCGGAGACTTAGCCCTGCAGAAGAATTAGTTCTTCTTAACCACCCAGAAACGAGCAGGTGACTTAGAAGGCATGGAAGTGCTAGATGAGCCAGCAATATTATAGCGAACAGGATTATATTGTCGATCGGGACCATCAAGCACACCATAAATATAATTCCTCGACGAGGGGTTAGAGTACTGGTAGGTAATAGCAGTTTTGGTATTATTGTCACGATGACGATAAACATTTCTATCAACTCGATAGTACTCCTTCTAAGGAACATTTGAAGCAGGCACCAAGGGTTCATTTCTATCCTCGAGAGAATAGTAGTGATTCGGTGGTACCGAGGATTTTCCTTGAATAGAATGGTTAGGAGGTAGTTTTTCTACGAGAGATTTGCGAACCCAAATCTGTCGCTTATAGATACCCTTCTTCGGAGGAGTACCAATGAATTCAGCCAACACCTTTCCTTCCTGATCTTTGACAAGCTTGTAGTCAGAATCAAGTGATTCATCAACAATAGCCTTGTCAATTTTTCAACTGAAACCTGAAAGGTTAGCAATATCAATGGGCTTTTCCTTCCCAAGAACCCAGACGGTTTTAGGATACTGCTTGGGTTCCCAGTAGGTGCCATCAGGGTTGAGTTTCCTTACGAAACCAACTCCTTCGTTTCGAGGATTCCTATGAAGTAGAGCCTTCCTTAGGATATCACATAGGTGCTGGCGTCCCTGCACACTTTTGATCATGCCTGTTTCAAATAAGTTTCTCAGCCTGAGAAGTTCCTTGGTAATGGTTTCCTCGTTCGAGGGGTTAGCATCATCAATAACAATAGGTTTCTTTCCTTTCGATTTCTGAGAAATAGACTCAATTTTACTTCGTTCCAAAAAAGTCAAGCAAGGTGAAGTAGATTCATTTTTAGCTCCTGAGCTCTGCTGAGCAATGAGCGTGAGATTGACACTCTCCAACTCTTCATGAGCCTCTCTCAGTTTCTCGAGATCCATTTTCCTTTGAATGAATTCATAGGTTAGCTTCTCGTAGTCCATTGAGAGAAGATCATGCCGAGAGGAAAGTTCATCATACTTTTCCTTCAGATCAGCATGCTCATTTGTCAAAGTTTGACCTTTCTCAATCTCATCGATCAACAAAGTCTCAGATTTTTGAATAGTTTCACTTAGTGAATCTAGTTCATCTTGTTGGATTGAAGCAATTTTGGCAAGTTTGGCATAGCTTATCCTAGAGTTACTCTCATAAGGAGATCCATCAGAAGTATCGTAGGAATTCTTAGAAGAGGATACCTTAACCTTGGCCATGAAGCAGTAAGCTGGAGATTCATCTTCACTTCTTTGGTTGGTGAAGAATGAACTTGAAGTCTTGTTCGAAGCAAATGCTAGACCAGCAACACCATCAGATTAAGAACCAGAATCAGAACCAGATCTTCAGTTTGACTCAGCTTCGGAACCGGATGCTTCATCTTCAGAGTTCATCTCTATACCCAAATACGCTTTGGCACGGTGATAGTTCTTGCTTCGAGAGGAATGTGATTTCGAGGAAGAACTCTCCCGATGCTTGTGTCATCATCAGAACCATCTTTCTTGTCTTTTCTGGAATTTGAATCATATCTCTTCGACTAATAGTTGTTGCTCGATCTGTGAGACTTGCTCGAAGAGTTGCTGTGAGAATGATTTGATCTATGTTCAATTTCCCAGAGAGGACAATCAGCAATAAAGTGACCTGGCTTCTTGCACTTGTAGCAACAGTTATCTTTCGCTGAAGAGTTTCTGGATGATGATCGATGCTGTGATGAATTGCTCGAATGTCTTGAACAGTAGTTTTTGTTCGGTGAAGAAGAGTTCCTTCTATGAAAGCGGTTGAATATTTTCATTATCAATGCCAGATCTTTTCCAATATTCTCGGGTTTATCTGAGGCACAACCAGATTCAGAACTGTCTTCAGGAGAGGAGTGATGTGAAGCTCTGGCCTTTAGAGCATGAGATTTTCTTCAAGTCCCATTAACATCTCGTTTTTCATCTTCTTCCATCTCGAAAGTGTTGAGTATATCAAGAATATCAGCGGCAACAAGATCCTTGAAATCAGTCCTTTCCTTAATCATCAGCACAATGTGATCGAAGGAATCATCAAGGGAACGGAGCAAAGTTCTGACAATAATCC
The DNA here is from genome assembly GCA_950022295.1 of Bromus sterilis. Lineage (NCBI taxonomy): Eukaryota > Viridiplantae > Streptophyta > Magnoliopsida > Poales > Poaceae > Bromus > Bromus sterilis. Next base: position 107,667,024 of record OX465596.1, on the reverse strand, counting down.
GATTGGTAATGTCTGCAGCACCGAGGGAAATCAATTCATTTGACAACACAGTGAGTCTGTTGTATATGGAGTTAACTTTTTCTCCCTCGTGCCTCTTGAAACGATAGAACTTGCTTCGAAGGGTGTCGATACGAGCATCTTTCTGAGTAGAGACACCTTCACCAATCTTCTCGAGATAGTCCCAGACACCTTTGGCCGAAGAAATATTCTTGACTTCATGATATTTCTCTAGAATCAGATGATTTGTAATGAATACCCATACTTCAGCATTGAGGTCCATCTTCTTTGCCTCTTCAGGAGTGATAGCATTTTTTTCTTTGACAGTTACACCATTCTTGACAACTTCCCAAGCGGCAGAGTTGATGGCCATGATGTTCCTCTTCATTTTGTCCTTCCAATAGGGATAGTCCTTCCCATTGTAAATAGGAATCGGTTCCCCCAAGCGAACAGCTGCAAACGACATTCTTGACAACACTCCAGGTGGTTAAACCAAAATACGCAGAGCGTAGAGAGTGCATGGCTCTGATACCAATTGAAAGCTCAAGAATGATCAGAGGGGGTGTCAGAACCCTAATTTAGGTTTGTTCTTTTCCAAGCTTGCATTTTTGCATCTTAAAAAAATTGCAAAAGAAAAGGAATTGGGGAAAATAAAAGCCCTAAATGAATTAAAGAAAAAGGCCAGAAATAAATCTTTTTCCAAAATTCTTTTGGATGTATTGAAAAATCCTAAAAATGAGTCTGATCATTTTAAAAGTGATTTGGGATTAATCCCATGCTCGTAGATTTTCCAATAATCCAAATAGTGGCTTGGAAATTAAATCAAATGCCTATTTGAATTGGAATTCAAATAAATTGAATTTCAAAAATTCCCAAAACTTGGGGTTGACTTCTACAGAGTCACCTAGGGTTTATAAAAATAATTGGGAGTTTTTACAAATGCCCTAGCTATTTAATTTAAAGGGAAAAACAAATAACAGAAAGAAATAAAAAGAAAACAAAAGAAAAAGGGGCAGAGCCCACCTTACCTGGCCTTCCAGCCTAGCCGGCCCAGCCCACCAAGGGGGCCTCCCCTGTCGTCTTCCTCCCCTGGCCCCGATGCTGCTCGGTGGCGAGCATGCGCCGGCCGCCTCGCCACCTCCTGCTTCCCCTCTCCTCTTCTGCTTGACGAGGAGAAGCGCCTCGAAGCCTCCTTCCTTTCCCCCTCCTCTCCTGTCTCTCTCCCGCTCTCTCCCGCTCGCGTTCTTCGTTGCCCGAGAGCTCGCCGGAGTGCAGCACGTGAACCACCGTGGCCAACGACACCGAGCCGCTCCGCCGTGCTGTCCAGGACGTCCACCGCACTCGGCTACGTCGCCGTGCACGTTCAATTCGAGCCCGGAGGCCCCAGGGACGTCGCCCCCTTCTCCAGTTCGCCGCCGGCCACCGTGGACGTCTTCGACAAATTCGCCCTGGCCAGCTCCTCTCCGTCCTCCCCGAGCTCGTCGTCGCCTTCCTCGTGAGCTCCCGCTCGATTTCCCCCTCCTAGCTCTCTCCCCCGTGTTCTGCAGCGCGAGTTCGCAGGAGTCAGTAGTCGTCCGCCGCTTCCCGTCGTCGTAGCCGTGGCCCAGGGCCTCCTCAAGGTCCCCGGCATGCTCCAGGAGAAGCGCACGAGCGCGAGGCACGCTCCCGTGCCTCCATCTCCCTCCCCCGTGGCCGAAATCCCACTCCGGCAGAGCGCCGCCGTGGCCCAAGCCACCGGCGTTTAGCCGCCGGTCGGTTAGCCCTAACCGAGCCCCTAATCCCCTCTCTCCTCTCACTGATAGTGGGCCAGCCCCTTAATTAAACGGGGTTTAATTTAAACAGAGAACTAACTAACCCAGTGAGGCTGACAGTTGGGGCCGCCCTGTCAGTTGACTGGTCAAACCCTGGCGTCAGCATGACCTAGTGATGACGCAGTAAAGATTAAATCATTTAATTTATTCAGTAAAATTTCAGAAAATGGCTGAAACTTTGAAAAATCATAGAAAATTCATTTTAACTCCAAATTTAACATATAATATATGAAAAATGATCAGGAGAAAATCCTCTATCCAAATTTCCAACTTCCAGCTATGTTGGAGTTGACCTTAAAAAGGGATCAGTAGATTTTGCTATTTGATTTAATTGGAATTATTTCAAATTCAATTCAAAAACTATTCCAACTTCAAACTTTGAAATGCACCACACATCACTTGTACTTCAGAAGTATTTCACACACATGACCATTTGGTTTCCAATGAACAAACATTAGATAATGCAAGTTGACCAAATTTGAATAACATTTGGAGTTTGAATTTGAATTTACTTTTCAAATCAACTTCAATTAACATGTGACAATTCAAACATAGGTCACATCAGCACCTTGCCATGCTTTGATTTGCATATTGAATGTGCATTGTATTATCTTCATTGTGTTTTACTTCCAGTGCTTCGGTGATTGCATCTTCTCGGTAGAGTTGATCTCGGAGACGAGTTCAACCTCACGTCAGAAGAGTGTTACATCGTGATCGTCAGCAAGGCAAGCAGCCCCCTCTTTGATCATGTCTATAAAATCCCAGTTCCCTCTCATTCTCGCAAATGCATGTTTAGGATGTTACCATGATACGTTCTACCGCTAGTTGAACCCATTCCTTTGCATGACCTATCATTTTGTCACAGTAGTAAGCAAACCACAATCCTACTAGATGTAGGAGTTGGTTGATATCATGTGGCCCCTGCAACTGTTACAGCTTATTTCATGCTTAGAGTTGTTACCTGAGGCTACTTTGATGTGAGTCGGGATGGTAGTGATCATGTGAATGATGGTGGTAACGTGTTGGTGAATCTACCCTAAACAAAGGTGAACCATGAGAGGCTGTGTAGGAGTACACAGTGGGTTGCCTCGTTGAACACTGCCTTAAGCCCGAGTTCTTGTGTTGTTATCCAAGACAAAGAGTACGACCACACATTGGGCTCACTGACCCCTCTCGGCCTAGTACCTCACCCCAGACCAGTCCAGAAGTCGCAAGTAGTTCGCCCTTTAACGATCTCAAGCAGGTGGAACCAAGGTAAGTGGTTGGCGTAGGTTGTGGGCACGTTGAATCAAGTGATCATGATCGAGTTGAGCTTGATGGCGGTCACACAACGTTTGAGTCCGCATCGGAACAATCGGCCAGATTCCGATTGTGGTCCCAACTCAAATAGGTGACTCCCTAGGATTAGAGATGGTGTCGTGAGTGAAGTGTCGTGGCAGCATCCTCGCCGGTACTCACTTGAAGGGTCCATCCCCAGGCGGTAACTCATGAGGCGTGTGTGTAGCAGTACACCCCTGCAGGGTTAATGAACTATTCGAATAGCCGTGTCCGCGGTTATGGACTACTTGGAGAACTTTACTTGATCATAGATAACTTGAACTGGATACTTCTAAAACACACCAAGATAAGTGTGAGTGCTATGGCGTGCTTCCTCGTGGGGAAGTCGAGGAAGGCACCATAGTGGAGTATTGGTTGGAGACTGTTACTTGGACTCGTGTACGTTCTTACCTCTCTCTGGTACTCGTAGTTCAGGATTAGCCAAGTCAAAGCTGGCATTTCTGCAAGTGAAACCCCACCTCCCTTTGCCTTGATACATGTGCATGAGTAGTATAGTTCCTATGTAAGTCTTGCTGAGTACGACTTTGTACTCACGTTTGCTTATTCTATGTTTTAGAGACGAGACAACTGACCCTGATGGTGGCCTCTACCTCGAGCTCGATGTGGACCAATGTCGTATAGTTCCAGGCAGCAGCCTGTGCCCTTTGGAGGGTCGTTGTATTTTCTTTCAGGCTTCTTAAGCCATTTGTTAAACTTGTCTTTACTAAGACATAATTTGCTTCCGTTGATGTTTGATGTAATGTTGGATCACATTCATGTGATCTCTGCTTGTAATACAACTACCATGTCTGCTCTGTTTAGCAGAAGTTATAAAGACTGAGTTTGTAGAGTTCATGTTGTGATTACCTGCTGTTTACACTGGACATGTATGCTGCGTGTATGATTATAACATGCATGTCTTAGTGTGGGGTTCGATAGCTTAGTTGTGTTCTTGCCGGCGGTATTTTATACACCAAGTGGCCCTTAGATGTGCGCAGTTTGGGGCATCGCGATGCGATTGCTCGTGACTCTGTCACGTGGCACACTTTGTTGTATGATCGAGCCCGCCCGAGATCCCGACTAAGTGATCGGGTTGGAGTAAGTTTATGTAAGGGTTATGATTCAATCGATAACATGGTTGAGGCGACTTGTCTATGATTATGGGATTCACCACCCATAAGCATTTAGACTTGTGAGCGGACGATGAGGACCCATCTCAGTTGATCATCCAGCCTGGATGGGATGCCCCTCACGTTCGATGCTTACCGAGAGTGATCTGTGCTTGGCCTTGTCTTCTTAGACAAGTGGGTACGGCTCTCGGCTCTCCATGTGATTGTATTGTGACCGGAATTACATACGCTAACCCCGGGTCCCAACAGGGGGAGGGGTGAATGATCACTTCTAAAAATTCTAAGGAACTTAGAAGGAATTCATGCAAACTATGAAGGACTAAAGACATCTCGAAGGAAATACAGTATCGAAAGATATACATAGCTCGAAAGGATTAGGAGGAAAGGTAAACATCGAAGGCAAACAGGGAACGATTAAATACTTAATGTAAATGCGAGAAGGAAAACGAGCCTGACATGACGATGTTTGGTAAACCAGTTCACACTCTTCAAAGTCCTACGTCTGCTTGGAGGGACTGGTGATTGAACACCTGGAGCAAAACTCTCTCCGTCCTATTCTCCACTGAAACAAACTCCTCGAGCTTGTCCAGTTTTCACTCGTGGTAGATGATTCAGGACATCTCCGAGACCTTTACAAACTTCCTTCAGCAGCGACAATTTCTCTTCGACTGCTTGATAGGCAACGCCTAACCGTCTAGGAGATTTGCAGAGCTACAAGATAAAAAGAACGGCTAATATCGACCTAAGTCTCTGTGAATTGCTCAACTCAGTTTAGACTGGGGTTTTGGTTTTCTCTCGATGGATCTCACTTGGGATGCTCACAGTACTTCTGTCTTAGAATCTTCAGTGGAGCAGCCAACCCGAAATGGCGGGTAGGTGCGGGGTATTTATAGGTGGTGATCCCGATGGGTAAAATGACCGAAGTGACCCGATGCAACCGCTTGACGCGTGTCCACAACGGTCGGATTTCAATCTCTGTGCAACTTTACTTGAGGAACAAGTAAGCTGACTTACCGAACGAGTTCACTCTCGAAGGCACGAAGTGCGATGACTTTGCCTTCGAGCTATTCACTCGACTCAGTAAGATTTCTCTCGGTAGGCTTTCGTGGGTTTAGGTTGAGCAGAGAAAATTTACTTCGACTAAGATCTCAACTAGCAAACCCCTCTTGATAGTACGGTTTTTCCTACGACTCAAGAAAATAAAGAGAAACTAGTAAAAAGACTAAGTCTTCGACCAGCTTCTTCTTTCTCCTTGTTGCGCTTTTACTTGAGAGAGACCTCTTCTTCAACGACATTTTTAGGGGTCGTCTTCCTTCAAAGGTTTCGGTAGATAACTGCAGCTTCGCTGAAGTGAGTTGTCCTTCGACCTTCTCCTTGCCATCTCCATTCTTTCGGAACCTAAGTATCTGTTTATACTCGAAAACAATATTAGTTTCACTTCTGATTTGTCCAACAATCTCCAAAACCTTCGGGGGCAAAACTTGCTCTTACACTGGGCAAGAGGGGAGGCGGGAGACCTCGTGAGAGAGCGCAGGCAGGTAGGTTCCGACGTGGGAGTCACTGGCCACATCACAGCGAAGGATTGGGGGTATGTTTGGGTTGTCAGGCCACGTTTATGATCCGAGGGCGTTGTCTCTGGTTGGGCAAACAGGGCGAGGGCTGACCGATGGGGGCTCGAGAGAGAGAAGAGAGGTGATAGAGAGAGAGGGAATGTGTGAGAGAGAGATAGAGACCTCTCTCTGTTCGTGGCGGAGGGATGAGGGAGGTTAGAGGGAGAGAGAGACTAGGGAGTGGTTAGGCTAGTCTTATTTCATTTTTTTTCTTATGTTAATAATAATATCTCTCTCTTGTATTATTATATTTATTAGATTAGTTATAATGTCATGCATTCATCTCATTAAGATTTTATGTAGTTAGGTACTTTTATTGATAATTGTTTTAGTTATTTCTAATCAACAAAAGTTTAATGCCTAAGGGTTTTGTGGTGGTTAAAATTATTAGTATTATTATTATACAGAAAATTTATTAGGTTTTAGCACTAAGGGGTTTTATAATTTATCAAGTTGCCATTATATGATCATCTCAAGATGAGTTGCATGCATGGTAGACATATATTGTTAACCAAAGTCACTAGGTTATCTAAGCACATGCATCACAAATGATCATCATCACAAGTGCATCATCAAGCAACAACATGACTAACCCTAAGCACACAAGTTCAAGCATTGAAACAACAACGTAACATGCAAGGTTTTTGTTGGCTCCAATTTTTGGCTACCTAAATTAACAGGAGAGTGAAAGTTGGGATGTGACAGACCTTACCCCCTTATAAAGACTCTCGTCCCCGAGATTCACAAGCTAGTGAAGAGATGCAGGAACTCGCGCTTGAGGTACTCCTCCCGCTCCCAGGTGGCTTCCTCCTGTGTGTGATTTGTCCACTTGACCTTGTGGAACTTGATCGCGCGCTTATGGGTGACTCGAGTGGCTTCTTCCAGGATACGAAGGGGTGTCTCGCGGTATGTGAGATCCTGTTTGATATCCACCGTGCGGTGATCGATGCTTTTGAAAACATCAGGCTTGTCCGGCACCTCCAGACACTTCCGGAGTTGTGAGACATGGAAGACGTTGTGCACATCGGATAGCTCTTCGGGCAGTCTGAACTGATAAGCAACCTGGCCTCGTCTGGCTGTCACCTCAAATGGTCCAGTGTAACGAGGTTCTAGCTTTACCTTCACATGGAATCGCTGCATTCCCTTCAGTGGGGTGACTCAGAGATACACAAAATCTCCAACGGCAAAAGTCACCTCTCGACGCTTGGGGTCGGCATAGCTCTTCTGACGAGACTGAGCGGTCTTGATACGCTCACGAATCAACTGGACTTGTTTCTCAGCTTCCTTCAAAACACCCGGTCTAAAAATCTTCCCTTCCCCGGTCTGAGACCAGTTTAGGGGTGTGCGGCACTTCCGTCCATACAGGGCTTCAAATGGGGCCATCTGCAAACTCGACTGGTAACTGTTGTTGTAGGAGAATTCTGCATAAGGCAAGCAGTCCTCCCACTTGGAACCATAGGCTAGAACAAATGCGCGGAGCATATCCTCTAGTATTCTATTCACTCGCTCGGTCTGGCCTCCAGTCTGCGGGTGATAGGCTGTGCAAAAGGTGAGCTTCGTGCCTAGTGCGTCCTGAACTTTCTTCCAGAACCTCGAGGTAAATTGGGTACCTCGGTCAGACACAATCTCCTTAGGAACTCCATGCAGGCATATGATCCTCGACATGACAAGTCTGCCAGCTAGTCTCCTTGATAGGTGGTTCACAATGGAATGAAGTGTGCTACCTTGGTGAGTCGGTCGACTATGACCCAGATAGAGTCATGACCCTTGCTCGACCGCGGTATTATTGTGATGAAGTCCATGCCTATCTGTTCTCACTTCCATTCAGGAACTCGGAGTGTTTGCAGCAATCCTGCAGGTCTTTGGTGCTCTGCTTTCACTCTCTGGCAGATGTCGCACTTCGCAACATACAAGGCAATCTCACGCTTCATACCGTGCCACCAAAACAAGTCCTTCAGGTATTGATACATCTTAGTCCCTCCGGGGTGGATGGAGTAAGGTGTATCGTGAGCTTCCTTCAGGATAGTGAGCTTCAACTCCTTCACATCGGGCACACACAATCGGCCATCAAACCAAAGAACTCCTTCATCATCTGTCGTGAACTTCGGGGCCTTTCCGAGGGGCATCTTCTTCTTGATTCCATCGATACTGTCGTGTACCTTCTGTGCCTCCTTGATCTGATCAAATAGAGTCGGAGTTAGCTCGAGGTGAGCAAAAAAACCGGGTGTAACAAGCTCCAAACACAGCTTCTCAAACTCCTCATGCAAAGCTGGCTGCTCCTTTCTGATCATTGCATTAAGTGTGCAGGGATTGCGGCTAAGGGCATCTGCTACCACATTGGCCTTGCCGGGGTGGTAGTGGATCTCCAGATCATAATCCTGTTGGATATATGCTCTAGAGGCAAATAATATATGATTATTCCAATATATCTAAGCAAGTTCATAACCAGTTTCATACCGTGCTAGAACTGCATCAGTGAAACAATGATGCAGGTGTGGTATAGAAACCCCAGAGTTCCTAGTTAGCCTCTACATCGATAACTAGTTCATGGTCAACATGATGGTCGTGGTTTCGCGATCATGGACAATTAAGTCTCTTGACTATGAGGTCACCTCACTGGCTAAGTGACGTGATGAACATTACCCAAAGTAAGCATTACAGCATGATCAAATCTTGTGAAGGTTCAGTGTTGTAATTACAGAACGTGGTAGACCGTTCCTTTGACCGTGAGTACGTGCATAATCACTATCTTCCCGGATGCTTTGACTTACATCCCACCACCTGACTGAAATATGCGGGTCATAACGGTTGTATCTTAGGTATTCCGTGGAGATACGTTGAGGAGTATTGTTTACAAGAGCGGGATTTGTCAATCCATATGATGGATAGATACTCATGGCCCACTCGGTGAGATTCCATCCATAAAGCTGTGCAGCGTGTGACTAGGTCACGGGGATGAATATCACGGGAACGAGTGTATAAGGATTTAGTTCGGAACGAGGTTGAACCAGACATAGGATGTCATTGATCGAATCTCGGAACAATCCAGTATCGCTGACAAAGGGAATGCTATACGGCGTAAGGTCCAATCGGTATTGATATCCGGAATGCACAGGGGTCATTATGGGCATCCAGGTCCCGCTGATGATCATTGACTGTTGCCTCTGCTCGGTCATGACTGGAGTGTTCTCGGACCGTAGGGTAACACACTTAAGGGCTCGATGAAATCGGAGACCTTTTCGGAACCATCGGAGCAACCAGAGAATTAAGGAGACAATATCGGAGGAGTACCGTATTGAACCGAAACAAGTTCGGAGTGAGCCGGAAGTGTTTCCGGAGCACCGGGAGATGGAATAATATGTTTTAGTTATTAATTAATTGAATTAATAATTAAAATCATTTTATTTCTAATTAATATGTGCTATGGGCCTTAGTGGAGAAAAAGGCCCATTAAGGAATTAAAGGGAAAAGAAAAAAGAAAAGAAAAAGGGGGGGAGGCGCCATGGGCCCTAGGGCCCATGAGGGGTGCGCCCCCTCTCCCCCCTTGGCCGGCCAACTCCCCCCTAGCAAAGGGTTTAGTCCCACATTGCTAGGGGAGGTGGGTTGACTCCCTTCCCCAGCCTATATAAAGACAGGCAGGGTGCACATAATTAATACACAAAAATTCGTGAGAAAATAAATATAACTCCGAATTGAGATCGGTTTTCTCCGGTCTCCTCCCCTCTCTGGTCTCTTCCACGGTGGGCTCCCTAGTGTGAGCCTGTAGTGGAATTGAGACCTCTCTGCTAGAATCGGAGGCCGTCGTGCTGCCGAAGCTCCGTCCGGAGGTCTGCTTCCGCCCCCTCCGCTGGATCGGAGAACGGAGGTCGTCATCGAGTCTCGTATGTGTGCGAGTACTACGAGGTGCTGCACGTGTGGCACTACACCCATCCGGGTGCTCAACACAGCCAGGGGGCTGTGAAACTTGATCGGCTACATCAACCACGTTTGCGGGAACGTTTCCCGCGCAACGGACTACACCCCGAGGTATGTTATTTCCGCACTACTGTCCGTTACGGTAATACGGCTAGCTAGATCTTGGGTTAAGGGAATGCTAGTTAGAAAAATTTGTGTTTTCTGCTGCGAACCCCAACAGTGGTATAAGAGCTAGGTCTATGCTTAGTATTACTGTACGGATAGAACACATCAGGGATGTGGGCGTTGATTGTATGATTGTTACCCTCCCATGTGTACTTGTTCACAGCTGCGGCATTGTTTGATGAAGCGGCCCCCGACCGACTTTACGCGTACTCTTACGCGAGACTGGTTCCACGCTTGACATTCGGCTTGTACCGTATAAAGTGGCTAGGGGGTGTCTGTCTCTCTACTTTAGCGGATGTGGCATTTTCAACGGAGGGCCCCGTGCGGGGTGTAATAGAGACAATCGTATGGTTGACGTTGTGGTTGACTCGTAGGTTAAAACCTGTTTAACTATGAAAGCCCTAGCAGCCACGTAAAACTTGCAATATACAACTAGACCGTCTAAACCTTGTATTGCAAAGTGGGGGCTATCGTTTGTTTGTTTGTGATGTAGTGATAGCTTTTCTATGTGTTACTAGTAAGTAGTAATCGTCATCATAAAACAAACTAAAATGGATACACTGTAGACTTAGTGTTGCCATAGCCCAGACATCTTAAAACTTGCTAGTATAGGATACACGACGGTAGCATGTGATAAGATGATCCCTTAACAAAGCCAAACATAAGTATTCTACCGAAGTGTGCACCACCTGGAAGGTTCTCCCATATGGCCTGATGCTCCGTACATACCGGAGTTTTCCTACATATTCAATGGAGTTCGCATGAGGTTGGGTTCGGCAAGCCTGGCATATGAAAATATGGCCTTGCTGAGCAGCATATAACATGGAGATTAATTTGGCGAGCCTAGCATATGCAGATATGGCCTCGGAATACTAGAGATCGAAAGATCGAGCATGAATCACAGTACATATAAGATAATGTGATCGCACAAGTTGTTGTCTACCTTTGAAACTGACCCGTCGGCCGTGTGATATTCGAGGTCGGGCAGTGAATCTGGATCATGTAATCACTAAAACTTCTTAGGGATGAAATGTTTTAGTGTGAGCTCATATATAATTTGATTATATGAACTCATTGTTGTGAACTAGTCTTAATTGTGTTCCTTGCAATTATGTTTGTAGAAAAATGGATAATACCCAGTACCTTGAAATGGTTTCCTTCTTACATGGTGAAAGAATTAGAGAAAATGGGTCAAACTTCATTAGTTGGTACTTACGCCTTAGAGCCGTGCTCAAGAGAATCAACCTATCATTCTTAACTAAAAGACATGTGGGAAATCCTCCAGAAAAACGACATTGATGCACAAGCGGCGATTGATTATCATTATCGTCGAAGGACATATGCCATAGCTAAGGGTATCATAGAAACCAGCATTCCGCAACCTTTGCGTGAGGAGTATGCTGATTTGGATACATACGATATGATCGATGAGCTGAAGTCATCAAACTTGCATCAGTTTAGAGTTGCCAGATTTGAGTTAGAAAGTGAGTTTCTCTCTACAAAGATGGAAGAAGGCTCTTGCCTGAAAGCACACTTGGCCAAGATGCATGAGATACATCTGAGCCTCGTAGATGATTTTGACTATGATACCACACATGAGTCTGCGATATACACGGTGTTACACTCGCTTCCACCGAGCTATACAGACCATGTCCATGGCTATGTCGGCAGAGGTGAATGCCTCGAGTTCTCTGACTTCATGGATAGACTCCAGTACCTAGAGGTTGAACCCATTGAAGGAGAAGTTGTCGATGGAGAAGGTATATACTTGATATACTTTATAAATGTTTACTCTCTTATACAACAAGTGCAGTAAATGAGTATTTGATACTTATTCTGTTTTATGAAAACAGGACCTGCTGTTGCATGGACGGGAAGAGGTGAAATCAAGGATTGATGGACATCAAGTCAGTTGATGGCCAGCATGGATTCCACCGAGACATCTATCATAGGAGATACTTAGAGTATTAGATAAATCTTATGTAATCATTATAGTATGAACACTTAGTTGTATGTCTTGCATCTCGCGAGACAAAGTTATTCATGTAATGAGACAAGTCAGTTGTTCCATCTTTATGAATAAAAGTGTGCTTATACTTTGATTACGTCTTGATTTATGATATGATAGAAAGCATTTATAATACTACTATTATTGTCAAGAAATATTCAATGTTTAATGATAAAGTTGTCTTGATTACAACAAGTCAAAGATTTGATTGCATGAGGTGACTTCATAACGGATGAATTCATTAAATGTATGATCTATTAACTTGTGAGTTCATTATCGAATGAAAATCATAACTTGATTGCATGAGATGGATTAGATACACGATCTATGAACCTCTGCAATAAATATAATCATGACAAGGTTCTAGCAAGTAGAACTTGTGCCAATCATTATACATAAATGATGTAGAATGGGCATGTGAGTTATCATTATAGACTTCATATGAGTAATTGAAAGTTGTATTCAATTGAGATCATAAAACTGAGATTCGGGAATCACAGTAAGAAGTGAGAATACAAGGATACATATCACTACGCTACGATCCGGAGTGAAAAGTATTGATATTGACATAATGAGAGACTTGTGGAAGTTGTACCACAAACTACGATGGAAGTTGAAAGTGCTAGACTACTTAAACCATTCGTAGTCATACTAAACCGTAGTATGGTCTAAACGTTCTTTCCCCTAGCACTATAGTTATTGTCGAATAAGTTGTTTAATTCATTAAGTTAAAACACCCACTTCATGAATAGGAAACCATCCTGAATCTAACGAGACATGATAGCTCCATAACTGATGGTGTTATAAGGTTTCTTAAAAGAAAGAATTTCTTTGTAATAAAACTACGAGCAATTGAAATTACATATTCTCCCCGAATAGCAAAATGTGTGTTGCTTAATTGGTAATACGAGAAAAGTCTCTCGACACGGATCCAATGGGAGATAATGGAAACTTTGACCGGGGTATTGGACCTTGCCTTCAGAATATCAGAGTATTGCAACGGAAGCATGTTCCTCTGTAATGACACTGCATAAGGAAGGATATGCCAAAGATGATTGATCTTGGTATATGAGTTGAAGCCATTGTTGAATTTAGAAGGTTATCATGAATACGTTCTGTACAGAACAATAATCATGAGTCTTCTTAATAAAACAATAAAGGAATAATATTGCTTGAAGACACAAAGGAATGATGGTAGCCTAGAACACGAGGAGAAATGAAATAATATTGAATTACATTAAGGATGGCTCACGTCCCGTGAAATAAATCGGTTATTTCATATTCTCGACAAACTGGAGAGTTATTGAGAATAATGTAATGGACATAAAGCATTATTTGGTTATGACCAAAGTTCAATGGTGATTGACTACGGAAACGTAGGAATGCTTTAAGCAATAAAATATTTCATTTACACTACGATGGACCATAGCCTGAAATTGCATCTCAGTCAAATTTGGATTTGAAAGGGAATTGTAATGGGCAAGACGAAGGTTACTTCGTTAAAAGGATGGACTATAGTACCTCAAGACAGGAACCCTCAAACTTGATTTGATCAAGTGATTTTGTGATGACCAAAATATTGAGTGGGCCTGCAGTTTCATGAAACTGAGTGGGAGCTTTGAAGACTTCCCTAAAACTTGGAATGCAGAGGGCATTTTCTGAGTGGGAGCTTTGGAAGCTTTGTCATTATGTGAGACATAGTGAACAATAAAATGACTTGATGAAAGCTGAACCACAAATATATGAGTATAAGATGGATATATTTGAGTGGGAGCAGGATCATTGTCTCAAACATATATGCATTGATATGTGTGAAGAATGATCTCATATGTATATATATATGGATATGCTTTGATTGTGTATATAGAGAATCGTCTTATATACATATTTGCATTATGATATATATAGAGCATAAGGCAAATAAAATACAAGATTGCAAGAATCTTCTTTTATGCGAAATACCAACACATTACACGTTGAAATATATATGAGTAGATTAAGATACGGATAATGAAACGAAGTGAAGGTTGGAATAATCTTCTAGACAAGAAACAGGTTCTTGTGACTAGAAATTATATAATGGATGAAATCCAAATATCACAAGCAATGTCTTGATGGAAGAATAGAGATGCACCATGTACCGGACATGTGATCTTATATGTTCTTGACATATGATTCTACCATATAACATGCATTGTGAATCCAACAACAGAATGACTCCAAAGTTCTTGGAAGAAGAACAAATTCCGATGTGCTTTAGGAGTAAAACACAGAATCTGAATAAAGTCCATGCATTCAGTATAGAGAGGCATACTGAGGACTATTCTCTAAAATATAGAAAGGATAATAGACTTGAATGTAATGCAAGATTACAATTGCAAGCCATATTATGGGTCTATATGGAATTAGAGACATCACCAAAGACATGAAAGGAATGTGAGCAAAATTCACGGTACTAAAAACATAATTCTACTTAAGAAAGTAGACGTATGGATAAAAGTTTAGCGTTAGAAGTATTGGACTTCTGGCTGAGTGTATTTCCCAGTATATATATGACTATGGATGAGTCTTCTAAAGACTGAACCAAGAGATCATTGGAGGATACTGTGAAATAATAGTCTCACTCTCCCGCGAAACTTATATCCAACCATTATATGATAATGAGTGGTATGTCAAAAGAGCTTTTGACCTGTACCAGTTGCAAAGGAAACATACAAATCTGAATTGGTGCAGTTCGTTGACGAACCCTCTTCCATGAGCGTGCATGATCAATGAACACTTATGTGATAAGATGATTATGATCGGAAAAATGCGGCTAGATTATTAGCAATCTAGTGCAAGTGGGAGACTGTTGGATATATGCTCTAGAGGCAAATAATATATGATTATTCCAATATATCTAAGCAAGTTCATAACCAGTTTCATACCGTGCTAGAACCGCATCAGTGAAACAATGATGCAGGTGTGATATAGAAACCCCAGAGTTCCTAGTTAGCCTCTACATCGATAACTAGTTCATGGTCAACATGATGGTCGTGGTTTCGCGATCATGGACAATTAAGTCTCTTGACTATGAGGTCACCTCACTGGCTAAGTGACGTGATGAACATTACCCAAAGTAAGCATTACAGCATGATCAAATCTTGTGAAGGTTCAGTGTTGTAATTACAGAACGTGCTAGACCGTTCCTTTGACCGTGAGTACGTGAATAATCACTATCTTCCCGAATGCTTTGACTTACATCCCACCACCTGACTGAAATATGCGGGTCATAACGGTTGTATCTTAGGTATTCCGTGGAGATACGTTGAGGAGTATTGTTTACAAGAGCAGGATTTTTCAATCCATATGATGGATAGATACTCAGGGCCCACTCGGTGAGATTCCATCCATGAAGCTGCGCAGCGTGTGACTAGGTCACGGGGATAAATATCACGGGAACGAGTGAATGAGGATTTAGTTCGGAACGAGATTGAACCAGACATAGGATGTCATTGATCGAATCTCGGAACAATCCAGTATCGCTGACAAAGGGAATGCTATACGGCGTAAGGTCCAATCGGTGTTGATATCCGGAATGCACAGGGGTCATTATGGGCATCCAGGTCCCGCTGATGATCATTGACTGTTGCCTCTCCTCGGTCATGACTGGAGTGTTCTCGGACCGTAGGGTAACACACTTAAGGGCTCGATGAAATCGGAGACCTTTTCGGAACCATCGGAGCAACCAGAGAATTAAGGAGACAATATCGGAGGAGTACCGTATTGAACCGAAACAAGTTCGGAGTGAGCCGGAAGAGTTTCCGGAGCACCGGGAGATGAAATAATATGTTTTAGTTATTAATTAACTGAATTAATAATTAAAATCATTTTATTTCTAATTAATATGTGCTATGGGACTTAGTGGAGAAAAAGGCCCATTAAAGAATTAAAGGGAAAAGAAAAAAAAGAAAAAGGGGGGGGAGGCTCCATGGGCCCTAGGGCCCATGAGGGGTGCGCCCCCTCTCCCCCCTTGGCCGGCCAACTCCCCCCTAGCAAAGGGTTTAGTCCCACATTGCTAGGGGAGGTGGGTTGACTCCCTTCCCCAGCCTATATAAAGACAGGCAGGGTGCACATAATTAATACACAAAAATTCGTGAGAAAATAAATATAACTCCGAATTGAGATCGGTTTTCTCCGGTCTCCTCCCCTCTCTGGTCTCTTCCACGGTGGGCTCGCTAGTGTGAGCCTGTAGTGGAATTGAGACCTCTCTGCTAGAATCGGAGGCCGTCGTGCTGCCGAAGCTCCGTCCGGAGGTCTGCTTCCGCCCCCTCCGCTGGATCGGAGAACGGAGGTCGTCATCGAGTCTCGTATGTGTGCGAGTACTACGAGGTGCTGCACGTGTGGCACTACACCCATCCGGGTGCTCAACACAGCCAGGGGGCTGTGAAACTTGATCGGCTACATCAACCACGTTTGCGGGAACGTTTCCCGCGCAACGGACTACACCCCGAGGTATGTTATTTCCGCACTACTATCTGTTACGGTAATACGGCTAGCTAGATCTTGGGTTAAGGGAACGCTAGTTAGAAAAATTTGTGTTTTCTGCTGCGAACCCCAACAAATCCTTGATCAACTCAATCCATCTCCTCTGCCTAATGTTCAACTCCTTCTGAGAGAATATGTACTTCAGGCTCTTATGGTCTGTGTATATGTCACAACGGTGACCCATCAGATAGTGTCTCCATCTCTTAAGAGCAAGCACAACAGCGGCTAGCTCCAAGTCGTGGGTAGGGTATTTCACCTCATGCGTCCTCAACTACCTTTACAGGTACTCAATGACTTTGCCGACTTGCATCAGAACACAACCCAATCCAATCTTCGATGCATCACAATACACATCGAAGCTCTTGGTCAGGTCAAGCATCGTCAAAACTGGAGCAGACACCAATCTCCTCTTCAAATCTTGGAAACTGGCTTCACACTTCTCTATCCATACAAACTTCTAGTCCTTCTTCATCAGTTGAGTCATCAGGCGGGCAATGCTGGAGAAGCATTCCATGAATTTGCGGTAATATCCCGCTAATCCGAGGAATCCTCTGACTTCGGTCTGGTTGGTCGGGGCTGTCCAGTCCATGATGGACTAAATCTTGGCGGGGTCAACGGATATTCCTCCCTCTGACAATACATGTCCCAAAAAGCCGACTTCCTTGAGCCTGAACTCGCACTTGCTAAACTTGGCGTATAGCTGGTGCTCTCGCAAAGTCTCGAGGACTAAGCGCAGATGCTCGGAATGCTCTTCTTCCGTCTTGGAATATATCAGGATATCATCAATGAACACCACCACAAACTTGTCGAGGTACTTCATGAAGATCTTGTTCATGAGGTTCATGAAATAGGCCGGGGCATTGGTAAGTCCGAATGACATTACAGTGTACTCGAACAAACCATATCGGATCGTGAAGGCGGTCTTGGGGATGTCAGACTCACGGACCTTCAGCTGGTGGTATCCGGTCCTCAGATCAATCTTGGAGAAGACTCGGGCTCCATTCAACTGGTCGAACAGATCCTCGATCTATGGGAGCGGATACTTGTTCTTGATGGTCACTTCATTCAGATTACGGTAATCCACACACATGGATATGGTGTCGTCTCTCTTGTCCACAAAGGGAACTAGCGAACCCCAGGGTGAAGCGATGCGTCGAATCAGTCCCTTCTGGAGCATATCATTTAGTTGTTTCTTCAACTCAACCAGCTCTTCGGCATTCATCCGGTATGGTCTCTAGGCAATTGGGGTTGTGCCAGGTACTAACTCGATGATGAACTCGATATCCCGATCAGGCGGAATACCGGGTAACTCCTCCGGAAATACATTCGGGAATTCACATACAACATTCACTTCCTCAAGGGATGGCACCAAGACACTCTGATGACAGCAGGCTCGGGTCATGTTGGGATTATCTGTGTACTCTACCTGAACTCCCTTTGGTCTGGTGAGGTTGACTGTCCTCAAGGTGCAATCTAACAGACCTCTTTGCTTGGACAACCAATTCATGTCAAGTATCACATATATCCCTTCTGTTCCCAGCACAATAAAGTCTGCTGGGAAGATTTCTCCGCCAATATTTATTGGAACTTCTGAGAAAGTTACGCTGGCCCTAAGTTTGGACCCAGGTATTTGGACTATCATGGGTTTCTACATTCGACTAGGTATAAGCTTACTTCTAGTCACAAATGGCTCCGTAATAAAAGAGTGGGATGCACCAGAATCAAACAGAACTATGGCAGGTACTGAATT
This sequence comes from Bromus sterilis, assembly GCA_950022295.1. NCBI lineage: Eukaryota > Viridiplantae > Streptophyta > Magnoliopsida > Poales > Poaceae > Bromus > Bromus sterilis. The sequence goes on along the minus strand of OX465596.1, from coordinate 107,648,794 downwards.
TACTAGGAATGTACCCAAGATGACGTCTGCTGCCTCCTGGGCTTCCTCGGCTTGCACATGATGCAGACGTCCCTTCGCGGCGTTAGACGCACCGCGCTGGGCATTGTTGCGTCCGGGGTTCCCTCTGGCTCATGCTGGTGCATTGGGGCGCGGAGCAGTGTTCTTCTTGTTGGGACACTCTATCGAGTAGTGGCCCTTCTGTCCACATCTGAAGCATATCACTCTAGGGTTGCGGGGAACTCCGCCTGCTGGACGTGGAACTCCAACAAGGCGAGCAGGAACAGTGGGGCGCGGCACCGGGTACAGGCTCCTCTGCGGCGGTGGTGCTGGCCTTGGTGGCTGTGTCGGACGCAGTCGGGAGTTGCTGGGTCCACCCTGCTGTATCATGCGGCGCTTGCGGTTCTCAGCGGCCATCTTGAGCTTTCCCTCCATCATGATAGCAACATCAGCGAGAGACTCAAGGTCAGGGAGCTGCATGGACACCAGAACAACTTGTATCTCATCGTGAAGTCCATCTAGGAAACGATCCTTCTGCTTCTCCTCGATGTCCACCTCCTCCGGGGCATACCTCGACAGCTGAGTGAAGAGGTCAAGATATCCAACCACAGTCATGCCCCTTGCTTGAGGTGGTGGAACTCATCCTTCATCCTCCTGATCAGTGCGGTGGGGATGTGCGCCTTCTTGAACTTTGCGGAGAACTCAACCCAGGTGAGTACTTGCCCTTCTGGAAGACGGGCGCGCACTCCTTCCCACCAGCTCCTGGCGGTGCCGGTGAGGTAGTGGGTGGCATACAGGACCATCTCATTGTTGTCAACAGCGATGACAGCATGGTTGTTCTCCATGGTGCGGAGCCAATCCTCAGCATCCAGAGGCTCCTTCGTCTGCGAGAACACGGGTGGGTTGGTGTTCTGGAAATCTCGGAGCCGAGACCTGGGCTCCTCATTCCCACCAGCTCCTCCGCCTCCTTGGTTGGTATTGGTGGCGGCATGGACTAGTTGCTGAAGTGCAGCCATGTTTACCTAGCGCTCGTCACGAGCAGCCTGGCGCTCCTCCATAAGCAGTCGCAGAAGTTGTGCCATGTTCGGGTCGGGTGGTGGCGGTGGCACATCACTGGATCCAGTTGGGTTAGCGCGGATGTTCCTCGACATCCTGAATTTGTGGAGCAAGATAAGAGGGAATTTAGTCTACAAGGGGGGGGTAAGTCTCTAACAATCTAGTTATCATACACAAGCAAGACATATAAAATAGGCAATAAACATGGAACTAGCAAATCATCACATGGTAGCATACGATAGCATAAGTCTCATACATCACCAAGTCTTACATATAACCAACGACACATTCATCAAACCGAGCCACGACTAAACCCAAAAGTGGCAACTACTCAATGGGACACCTCCTACGCGTCACTCTCCTCCTCATCGTCGATGAAAGCACGATCCTTGAAGTTCGAAACGTCCTCCTCCTCGTCTTGGTCCTCGTCAACACTAAGGTAGGCATCATCCTCCTTCTGGATGTCCTCGCCATCATCCAGAGCAGCAATCTTGTCCTCCAAATCCTCGCACTTGCGCTTCAGGCTCCTGGTCCTCTTCCTCAGCATATCATTACTCCCCTCTAGACGGGCAACCTGGCCCTGCAGCTCCTCTATAATCCAGTCCCGGGACTCTAGGTCGATGGGGTCGATGTGGGCGTGACCCCCTGTCTGGAGGTTCTCCGAGGTTGTAGTCATGCTTAAACCGGGCTTCATCCAGCTGAGCCTAAGTAAAATCCAAGTGCTTCTCCATAGCGATCAGGTGATCCCTCATGATCGGGTGAGGAATGCCGGGAGTGGGATCTCCCTCGCCATCGCGCATCCCGTAGTGACGGAACCGCGTGGATCTCATCTCATACTGGTGGAACCTCACAATGCGATCAATCGCCTCCTGACAGGCTCGACGCAGACCATCCTCCCAAGTATGGGCATACAGCACAAAGGCGATGGTGTCGGACCGCGGAGTAACCTCCGATCCTCCGAGCGCACAGCGCACAACCAGGCGAGCCCCCATATCCTTCCTCCCAGAGATCTCATAGGCCCAGAACTCCGCAACTGGGCGGTGAACAAGATGAAGCAGCTCGATCAGATCCTGAGCAAAGAGCGTCTCCCCAGCCTGAGTCAGATGCAGGTGGTGCACAGGAACTCCAGCCATCTACAATTTTTATAAGTTTAAGTTAGATGACAAGTGTGCAAAATTTTAAACATGGTAAAAAATTTATAAATGGTTTACTATACAAGGGATAAGAGAGGTAAGCATTTTATACTATGAAGATTACCATCTCTTTATTTTAGAAAATAGTTTTTGATTTTCCCCCATCCTATCTACCGTCCATTCTAACTAGGCTTCTACGGTCCGAATAGGGTCTCTGATACCAAGTCTGTGGGCACCCGGACTATATGTCCGAAGCGGCCAGCTGTGCATACCGCCATGCTCCCATGATCAGTTTCGCATGACGCACAACTCGACAATGGATATCACAGTCACAGGTTCATACAATACCGAATACAAAGTTATACAACAACATAGTCTTACACGGCCTCATCGGGCTCAAATAGCAGCGGAATAAGCAAAAGCACCCTAGATAGTAGAGGTACAATCCACAGGTAAGCTCAGAGCGTAGCACATCCTATTACTCGTCAGTAGTGTCATCGTCAAATACCTGCTCCTCCAAGCCTGGCCGATTGAATAACTAGGGACAAAGCCGTGAGTACATACAAAGTACTCGCAAACCACCTACTGAAATGAACAAAGATTTTGTACAAGGAAATAATGGGATGGCTATATGGTGGATTTTAACATGGGGGAATCTAACTACTCATTATTAATTAAGTTGGCAACATTTTAATCTTGACAAATTTTAATCCCACAAATATATTTGATTTAATCATGTCCAACCCTTTTCATAATACCAACATCATCATCGTGAACCATAATCTCAGTACTAGAATTCCTCATCTATTCCCCACAAAGTGTGGCCTCACTAGTTGTCCATGACCGTGGACTCCGGCTACTCGAATAATTTTCACTCTGCAGAGGTTGTACACTTTACCCACAACATTCGATACACCCGCCGTGAGTCCCCACGGTTCGTCATACCTCAGTATGCGGTTTTCGGATAATCGACCGTAGTCTTCCCCTTGTCTATCCTAGTACAGGTGAATCTACCCCTTGCGTACTACATGGACTGTCCGCGTGCCAGGTCATGCTCCTCTTGGACCCAAGCCTGCACCGTATTCGAAGAGCACCAAGGTTCCCTCTGACGCCAAGCCTAGTGAATTTCACCACTCGACTTCGAGGGCTATCAGATTCGTGGAATCAAACATCCATATGTAGTTATAAGACCTCCGTACTAAGATAAAAAAGTTTCCAACTAGCCCTGTCCCATACCAGAGTATTGTGGTTGTACTGTAAGACTAGGTTTCGGCGGCACTTATAGAGAGTCCCTCCAGACTTTGAATATGTTCCACGATGTTTCCAACAACCACAATTTTGGCCATCGCATCTTCTCAGATGTATGCCATCACACCTTCTCAGATGTATGCCATAACCCTAGGGTGGACCAAGATTAATCAAATTATTATGTTGTCATTAGTTCTATAGCAAGGCTAGGGATCAAGATCACCGGTGTTTAATTTCATTCTCCCAAATAGGTAGGCTCACAAGGTAGGTGGTGGTTCACCTAATAAACTAATACAATTCCCAACCCAAAATGATATAAAAATAACATGATATATAATATGGTACAAAGAAAGTAAAAAAATGTAGGACAAGGGTTAAGTTTTTGAAGGTGGCTTGCCTTCCTCGACGGTGTCTCCTGGTACGGCTTCTTCGGCTTGGAAGGAGTCTTCACCTGCAACGTCAAGCGTCTCGTCTACACATTGCGAAAAATAGCACACAATTTCCATCACATCATTCAAAACAAACATTCAATCCAACAAAACAATCATTTAGCACTCAATCAAATCATCACATGAGTCATACCAACAAGTATATGCAGATTATCACACGTGGGAAGAATTTTTAATGGTGGTTTAATAAGTTTATAAGGCTAATAAACATTTAAGCAACACACTACATAGGATTTTACACAAGTCTTTTTATTTTTATTTTTATTTTTATTGCCTTAGATCATGTTTTTATTTAATAAATTTAATTAAATAACAATAAAATAATTAGCTACTGTCGAGAGACAAACATAATAAAATGTTAACATAATTAATTTGTTAATAGAATATAAACTAAAATTATCATCAGCATGAAATACTTGCATTAATAATAACATGGTCCTGAATTTTATTTAAGAAATAAACAATTCCACTCAAACAGAAAAACAAAGCATTAACACATGATCACAGAAAAAATTTATTTCACATTTTTCTGATGAGTAATTATTTTTCTAATAATATAACAGTTCTGTACAAAACCAATAAAGATAAGATATTCAGCCCTGGCCTAGTTTAATAAGTTGCTTAGGGTGTAAATTTCTAAAGTGGGTTGGGCCAGTGTAATAACTCTATTTACACACTTCTTTATATAATTAACTTGCTAAATAATGCATAACAATTATCTAATAAACATAATAAATAGCTACTATTTAGAAATATTATTATAGGAATTTCAATCTAACTTATTTCATTATTAGTGATTTAACTAAATGTATACTAAGCATTAATGTGTACAACTATAGATAAAGTATTCGTTTTATTATGATTGTCTTATCTTCATTTTATTTGCATTATTTAACTATGCAACAATTAGGTACTAAACAGAGATATTACTTATAAATATATTCTTAAATAAATCATTAATAGAAAGTTTAACACTATTGTTTAAGCAACAAGTAAAGCAACATTAATAATAATAAAATTACCACTATAATATTTTAAGTACTTATAAATGTACCTATACAGAAAAGGAGAGCATACATCTAGGAGCACAACAAAATTTACGGCATATTTTTCTGAGTCCTAATGGTTTTTAAACAACTATTTTACTTTTTGCGATTTAATAAAACTGGGAAGAAAACAAACGGGTCGGCCTAGTTCCAAGTCTCGCCCAGAAGCATTTTATTTCTGCGGGCCGGCCTGCCATGAGCGTTGCTTCAAAAAATTTCAAAAACGAAGGGGTATCTGCTATCCCTGGCCGTTGGATCAAGTGAGATCTGACGGCCAGGGTGCGTCTTCTACCTTGGGCGCTAGGGCTCAGCCTGGGAGCGTGCATGGCGTACAGGGGCGTGGGAGGTGCTCACCGGGGGGCCTCCGAGAGGATTTTGGTGACGGCGAGGTGTGTCGGAGGTGCGGGATGGCCGGGGCGTTCCGTTTTTGGCGTCAAAAGGCGAACGGTGACCCAGTTGCAGCGGAGCAGAGGACGGATCGGGGCAGGGCGTCGTCGGCTTGTGCGACGCCTCCTCCTGGACGCGGCCTCGCCGGGCGCGGTGAGAGGCAGAGGGGTGGGCGCGCCGGGCTCCCCTCCTCCTCCTTCTCCTCCGACTTCCCTCCTCCTCCTCTCCTCCAACTTGTTTTTCCTACTTCTCCATCTCCTCCTCCTTCCATCTGTTCTGTACGGGGCGAGGCGAGGTGGTGTGGAGCTGGGTGGTGGGGTGGGATGAGTGGCGAGGGGGCGAGATGGCTGGTGTGGAGAGGGTGCCCCGGGCGTCCTTTTATAGCCGAGCAGAGGGGAGGGTGCAATGGGCTGGAACGGCTAGCGGGAACGGGTGAGACTCCACGCGAGCGATCCGTGGCCTCGCCACATGCTGGGAAATAGGGGCGGCGGGAGAGCTCGTGAGAGAGCGTAGGCGGGTAGGTTCCGACGTGGGAGTCGCTGTCCACATCGCAACGAAGGATTGGGGTACGTCTGGGTTGTCAGGCCATGTTTACGATCCGAGGGCATTGTCTCTGGTTGGGAAAACAGGGCGAGGGCTGACCGATGCGGGCTCGAGAGAGAGAAGAGAGGAGAGAGAGAGGGAACGTGAGAGAGAGAGACCTCTCTCTGTTCGTGGAGGGAGGGAGGAGGGAGGTTAGAGGGAGAGAGAGATTAGGGGGGTGGTTAGGCTAGTCTTATTTCGTATATTTTTCTTATGTTAATAATAATAGCTCTCTCTTGTATTATTATCTTTATTAGATCAGTTATAATGTCATGCATTCATCTCATTAAGATTTTATGTAGTTAGGTACTTTTATTGTTAATTGTTTTAGTTATTTCTAATCAACAAAAGTTTAATGCCTAAGGGTTTTGTGGTGGTCAAAATTATTAGTATTATTATTATACAGAAAATTTATTAGGTTTTAGCACTAAGGGGTTTTAGAATTTATCAAGTTGCCATTATATGATCATCTCAAGATGAGTTGCATGCATGGTAGACATATATTGTTAACCATAGTCACTGAGTTATCTAAGCACATGCATCACAAATGATCATCATCACAAGTGCATCATCAAGCAACAACATGACTAAACCTAAGCACACAAGTTCAAGCATTGAAACAACAACCTAGCATGCAAGGTTTTTGTTGGCTCCAATTTTTGGCTACCTAAATTAACAGGAGAGTAAAAGTTGGGATGTGACAACGCGCTAGTATCATTGCATATCCTGCTACCCTGGCAGAGGCATACATTTGCATCATGATAGTTACATCTTCTTTATGTGAGTACCTTTGTAAAGTGTGAAAGATCTCCTACATTCTTGTAAAATATAGAGTGTTGCCCCTAAAGTGAGGAAAAGATCCGAAAGAAGACAAAATCAAAAGATCCCAAAGAGGACAAATGAGAGAAATAGAAAGAGCCATTGAGGCCACCAAAAAAATACAAAAAAATATGAAAAAGAGAAAAAGAAAAAAAGAGAGAGAAGGGGGCACACTACTATTCCTTTTGAGAGATCCACACTTGTACTTCATCCTCTATCCCTTGTACTCCATAGAGATCATCATACATGCATATACCTATGTGGGGACCCTTCACACTATAGAACTTGGCTTGTATATTCCAATGATGAGGCTCCTCAAATGCGCTCTAGGTCTTCATGAGCAAGCAAGTTAGATGCACCCCCACTAGTTCCCTTGGAGAGCTTTTAGCTCACATGTGCATCCGTTGCATGGCAATCCCTACTCCTCACATCATATATATCATATGGCCTTCTCTCGCCTATGATTGTCCTCTTTGATGTGAGCCTTTCACACCTTTTTGTCTTCCTACTCCACCTTCTTTCTGTTTTGCCTTTTAGGTGTCAACTTTCTTGCTCACGCTCATCCATTGCATTAGTGCTCAAAATATCGAAACGGAGTGGATCAGTTTGGCTTGTACCTGACTAGTGGTCTAGGGACAAGTCAAGATAAGAATCCAAAGGAGACTAAGTGTGAAACTTTAGTAGATAGTAGTTCTCAACAACTATTTTTTATCTCGTATTCCCTATCCCCTTTCTTGCACACAAACACCATTTGGAGACATTCGAGTCACGGACAGCAAGAGCTCTTGCACCTTTTGTTCTTTTGTTACTTGTGTCAATGCTAATATAGACTCTTTCTTGTTAAGACTTGAATTGAATTACATGCTTTGATTTCTTTACTTAAAAGTCCTTATATGGTTGTGTGGCATGTCGCCATAGAAATTATGCTTGTTATCATTTCCTACTCGAGGACGAGCAGGAATTAAGCTTGGGGATGTTGATACGTCCCAAACGTATCTATAATTTCTTCTTGCTCCATGCATTTTTTGTGTGACTTTTCCATGTTTTGCTTGAACTTTCATAAACTTTTTATCATATTTGGACTAACCTATTAACTCAGTGCACCCAGTTGCCAGTTCCTGTTTTCTGCTGTTTTTGTATTTCAGGTTTTCCGGCCATTAAAAGTGCCAAATAAATCCCGGACAAATTATATAAAAAATCAGCGACCCGGAAGCTTCCCGAATCACCAAGGAAGGAACGGGTGGACCCACCTGGGCCCCAGGAGGGTCCCTAGCGCGGCCCCACCCTAGGCCGCGCCAGGAGGCCTCCTGGCTGCCATGTGGCCCCTCTCGGTGCCCCCTTTGGCCTAAATTTACCCCCGTGATGGAAACCCCTAATATCAATCTGCTATTCCCGTTCTCCTCTCTATTCTTTCGCCGCCGCTGTTTCAAGATCGGGGCTGCCAGGAGAAGCTGCCCCGGCACCCTACCGGAAGGAGGAATCCCCTCCGGGAGACCATCCATCGCCATGGACGTCTCCCGGATGTCTTGTGAGTAGTCCCCCTTGGACCATGGTTCCGTGACCAGTAGTTATGTGATGTACTCATACACGAGATAGCTTCTCGTCCCTCGTTGGTTACCCCAAGTGGAAGGTGAGATGTAGCGTAGAGGCAAATTTCCCTTAGCAAAGATGCTAAGGTTGAGTGTCGGACCAGTAGGACTCCAACAGATACAAGTAGGTGGCAAGGAAACAATGGCACCGTTTTAGACAAAAGTTGCTTCCTTGACCTGGACCTGCACACACAACAGATAGCTTTGCTCCCAATGAGTACAGAGGAGTTGTAAATTCCTCCGGCCTTGTTGTTTACAAAGGATAAAATGCATGGGATAATAATGATAGTGATAGCAACGGAAAAGTAAATACTGAAAGTAAATTGATAGTGGGTGTAACAGTGTTGGAAATATGGACCGGGGTCCTATGATGTTCACTAGTGATGTCTCTCTCCCAAAAGACGACAAAATAGCCATGCGAGGTAAAAAAATTACAGCTGGGCAATTGACAGGATTATGTGCGCAAACCAATGCTAATTATGCTATAAAGAAAGGAAGAGGCTCAAAAGCATGGGCGGTATGCCAAGACAAGTAGACCGAAATCCATCTGCATCTACCTACTAATCATCCACCTTGAGATATCTATCCAGAACATCTCGCTGGTATTAAGTTGTGAATCCAACCCAAAGTGTAAACTCAAAGCAACAAAAAACTGCATTAAAGAACTTTGCGTAAAGTAAACAATCCTTGCACCCTCAAGTACAAGCACCGTTGTTTTCCCCCTTGTGCCAACAGCACATCCCCTAGACTCATGTTTCTGTCACTCAAGCTAGTCATCGAGGGGCATGAACCCACAATCATGCATAACACTACCTCTTGGTGTCACTACCTACTACTTGGCCAAAGCAATAAACAGCAACGGAGAACATGCAGGAATTACTCAAGAACATAAATATAAAAGAGGAGAATCAAATATATAACTCAATCACAATCTGAACATAATCTTATAATCCATCGGATCCCAGCAAACTCAGCATAGCAACAGCAGAAAGATTACATCAGTGCCTTGATCATGTAGGGAAGCTCACGAGGTCTAATCCATGAAGAACAAAGAGGGGAGGAGAACATCACATAGCTACTGATCATAGACCCATGGTCCAAGGTGGACTACTCACCGTTCATCCGGGAAGCATCCATGGTGGTGGAGAAGCTCCCGGAGGTGATTCCTCCCTCCGGTAGGGTGCCGGGAAGAGGTCTTATGGTCCTCCCGATCTTGGAAGCGCAGCGGCGGCGGAACAGAGGAGAGATCGTGAAAAAGGGTTCCCTCCCCGAGGGTTTCTCGTCACGGGGAATAAATAGGTGAAAGGGGCAGCCAGAGGTGGGTCAGGGGCTCCAGGCGCCCCCCCCCCCTGGCGCGGCCAGGGGTGGGGCCGCGCCCCTCTGGCCGCCTGGGCCCCCCTTGGCCCCCCTATGGCCCCTCTCGGTCTCTTCGCGAAGATTCCGGTACAATGATTTTTCCTATATTTTTCCCGGAATTTTTCTGGTACTTTAAATAAGGGGTAAACCTGAAATAGAAAAACAGCAGAAAACAGGAATTGGCACTGGGGTGCACTGAGTTAATAGGTTAGTCCAAATATGATCAAAAGTGTATGGAAGTTTGTCAATATCATAGCAATATCACACAAAAGAGGCACGGAGCAAGCAGAAATTATAGATACGTTTTGGACGTATCATGTACTCCTCCCCTCTTTGTGCTTTCACTTTCGAGACCTCGTGAGCTGCCTCACATGATCGAGGCACTTTTGTAATTTTCTGTATTGCTATGCTAAGTTTGCTGGGATCTCATGGATTATGAGATTATGTTCAGATTGTGATGAGTAATATATTTGATTCTCTTTTATATTAGTGTTCTCTAGTAAATTCTTGCATGTTCTCCGTTGCCGTATTTTACTTTGGCCAAGTGGTTTGTTGCAACTCCAAGAGTGAGCGTTATGCTTGATTGTGGGTTCAGCCCCTTGATGTCTAGCTTGAGTGGCAGAAACATGACACTTGGGGATGTGTTGTTGCCACCAGGGATAAAACAACGGTGCTTGTACTTGCGGGTGCAAGGATTGTTTACTTTACGCATAGTTCTTTTAATGCAGTTGTCTGTTGCTTTGAGTTTACACTTTGGGTGGGCTTCGCGACTTAATACCAGCGAGATTTTCTGCATAGATATCTCAAGGTGGATGATTCGTAGTAGATGCAGATGGATTTCGATCTACTTACCTTGGCGTACTGCCCATTGCTTTTGAGCCTCTTCCTTTCTTTTGTAGCATAGTTAGCATTGCGGTGCGTTTATAATCTTGTCAATTGCCCAGCTATGATTTGTTTACCTCGCTAGCACTTTTCTCGTCTTTTGGGAGAGAGACATCACTAGTGAACATCACGGGACCCCGGTCCATATTCATACCATTGTTTACACCTTCAATTTACTTTCAATTCTTACTTTCAATTGCACTATTATCTCTTGCGTTGATCCTTTGTAAACAGCAAGGCCGGAGGAATTGACAACTCCTCTGTACTCATTGGGAGCAAAGTTATTTGTTTCTGTGTGCAGGTCATGACAACAAACCATTTTCTGGCGCCGTTGTCACCTTCTTGTATCTCTGCGAGTCCTACGGGAGACAAATCCTATCCTCTACATAGGGGAAATTCTGCTGCTACACTACATCTCACCTTCCACTTGGGGTAACCAACGAGAAGCAAGAGAAGTATCTTCCTTGCTAGCATCAGGTCTTAAAAAAGCTTTAATAACCGCTCTTATAGTACAACCACCTGACTAGAAATTTCCCTTTGAAATTATGTGTGATGCTAGTGATTTTGCTATTGGAGCTGTTTTAGGACAAAGGGTTCATAAGAAATTGAATGTTATACATTATGCTAGCAAAACCCTTGATAGTGCTCAAAAGAATTATGCTACTGTTGAGGAGAAATTCTTAGCAGTAGTATTTGCTTGTGATAAGTGTAGACCTTATATTGTTGATTGTAAAGTTTTTATTCATACTGACCATGCTGCCCTTAAGTATCTTATGGAGAAGAAGGATGCCAAACCAAGACTCATCAGGTGGGCACTCCTTCTTTAAGAATTTGATTTACAGATTGTTGATAGGAAAGGAGCAGACAATCTGGTGGCGGATAATCTTTTAAGTATGGAAGATATACCGCATGATCCCATTCCAGTCAATGAGACCTTTCCAGAAAAACAACTAGCTGCCGTAAAAGTACAATCTCTCTCCAACCCTTGCTTTGCAGATTATGCTAATTTTATCGTTGCAAAGTATTTGCCTCCAGGTTTAACATTTCAGCAAAGGAAGAAGTTCTTCCATGATTTGAGGAATTACTTTTGGGATGACCCTCATCTTCTCAATGAAGGTCTAGACGGGATCGTGAGAAGATGCATACCGGAACACGAGCAGAAGGATATTCTCAGACAATGTCATGATAGTCCCTACGAAGGACTTCATGCCGGTGAGAGGACCGCACATAAGGTTCTCCAATCAGGTTTTTATTTGCCTACTCTCTTTAAAGATGCTAGAAATTAAGTTTTGTCTTGTGATAAGTGTAAGAGAGTTGGTAATATTAGTAGGACGAATGAGATGCCTATGGATTACTCTCTAGTGATTGAGCCTTTTGATTTCTGGGGATTCGATTTTATGGGTCATTTTCCTCCCTCACACAAGTACACTCACACTTTAGTAGTTGTCCCCACAAGTACACAACCAACTGGGTTGAAGCAATCCCCACTGAGAGTGTTGATCACAAGACATCTTTGAAAATGCTCAAAGATGTAATTTTTCCTAGGTTTGGTGTACCAAGGTACCTCATGACTGATGGAGGATCACACTTCACACATGGAGCTTTTAGAAAAGCTTTAGCCAAGTACGATGTCAATCATAGAATTGCTTCACCGTACCATCCTCAAACTAGTGGGCAAGTTGAGCTCACCAATAGAGAGATCAAGTTGATCTTACAAAAGATAGTTAACAGTTCTAGAAAGGATTGGTCAAAGAAGTTAGGAGATGCTTTGTGGGCATATAGAACTGGTTACAAAAAACCCATTGGCATGTCTCCCTATAAGATGGTCTATGGCAAGGCTTGTCATTTTCCATTACAGTTAGAACACAAAGCTTTCTGGGCTGTTAGAGAGCTTAATGCTGACCCAAAGTTAGCTGGTGAAAAGCGTCACATCAACTTGACTTCTCTAGATGAGTGGAGAAGTGAAGCTTACGAGAGTGCTAAAATGTTCAAGGAAAAGGTAAAGAAGTGGCATGATAGAAGGATTCTGAAATGTGAATTTAATGTTGGTGATAAAGTTTTGTTGTGTAGATCTCGTTTCAGGTTTTCTCCAGGTAAATTACTTTCCAGATGCGAAGGACCATTTCATATCGAAGAATTCTACCGATCCGGTGCAATCAGGATTAAAAAATTTGACGGCACCAAACCTCAAGTTTTGAATGGGAAAAGACTCAAGCATTACATGGCGGGAGACCGCGTCAATGTTGATGTAAATTTAATTCACACAACAACTCATGAAGAATAGGTTGCATCCCTGTTTCAGACACCAGCAGGAACAGAATAAGAAAAGGTATGTATTATGGTAAGGAAACACTGTGAACCGCCATAAAAGTTCCATATTACGAGTTTTTTGCAAAAATAGGAAAATTTGAAGCCTAATTGGAGCCGGAGAGGAGCTCCAAGGGGCCGAGCCCCCCCCCTAGCGCGGCCTACCTCCTGGCTGCGCCGGGAGGCCGCCTGGGCACCCCGGAGTCCGTCTCCGACCCCACTTTGGCTCGTTACCTTCCTTTTGCTGCATAAATTTTCGCTATATATTTTCCCGGATCGTCCCGGCACCGTATCTCGCGATTTTGTGTGTTTTCTTTTTGAGTTGTTTCTGCCAGGAAAACTTTCATCTAGACCTAGGTGCCATGGCTTCCGCAAGTTCCCCCAAGGACAAGTTCGTCGTCAACGTCATCAACCCTTACCTCACTGAGGTGAAGAGGCAACCTCAAACCGTTCGGGTGGAGCGTGGCGTCCTCCACCAAGACGATCTGAAGGGATCTGTCAATGAGGGGAGCATTGAGGCGAGATTGGAAGAAGTGGAGCAAGAAGTCTTCAAGTACAAGAAGATGGTTGAGCGTGGTGTTGAAGCTAACTTTGACATCATCAACGAGTTGAAGACCTACTTCAAGAAGGATAAGAAGGAGATGTGGCCAAGCATCACCGCATGAGAAGAAAGAATTATTGATCTCCAAGGGCAGATTTATGATCTCCAGAACCAAAACTATGAGTATGAACTAAAGTTTCTGCGCATGGGTTTGGGTGCTGAGTGCAAGATCTCGGCGTCTGGCATCTCATATGAGACCGGAGAACCCCTCCCGTGGAAGCTCTTCACCAAGGACTACGTTATCAATAGGAACAGTAATGAGGAGTAAAATCTCCTCGGGTAATGGCATCCCCTTAGCTTGTTCCAAGCTTGGGGGAGTGTACGTTATCTGTAACACCCTCAGTGTCTGTAACAGTAATCACCCTCACTGTTGATCATCACTGTTTGTTAATCACTGTTACTCTCCTTGCCTTGGTCAAACTTTGCAGTTGATCATATTCAAAACCATGATGGTTGATATTCAAAACCAATGCCCAATGCACTTTGAACACTTGGAATCAAACCCAAACCCTAAAACCATTTTAAATGAAAATTAAAACATTGTGGCAAACTAAACCATGGCCAAAAATTATGAAACCTATTTTGTAAATTGCCTAAAATCAATAGAACCATGTTGGGATAACTTTGGTGAATTGTGGAGCCAAAGAAAATTGTGAACAATTAAAACAGTGGCTCATAAAGTCCATTTTAGCCATAATTAATCTAATTAAAATATTCAGTGAATTTATAATGGCACCAAATTTTTTCTGTCACTTACATGTGGAATAGATCTAATTTAGAAACCACTAAAACATTTAAATAAAATACAGAAGCTTTTAAACAAATTACTCCAAGAGAAAACAGAATAGAAATAAAAACAGAAAATACAAAATAGTTATTCCTCGCCCAGGGCGACAGCCCACTGGCCCAGGCCCAACCCCCCCCCCCCCCCCGTTGTCTTCTTCCCCCACCCACTCTCACCTGCCGCGTACGGCGGCAGAGCGCGGCCACGCTACTGCCAGGCCGGCCCCGCCCCCCACCTGCTCCCTCCGGCCAGCGGACGCGATAAGGTAGACCCCGGCCTCCCCCTGGACACCCCCGCCTCAATTTTCCCCTCCTCCTCCTCTCGCAATCGTCGGGGGAAAAGCTCCCGAGCGTCGTACCCGTAGCCTAGCTCATGCGTTTGGCGCGCTGCCGCGTAGTTTTGCTCCCAGTCCTCCTAGCTCTCGAACGCGCTAGTTCCCGCTCGTTGCCGTGCGCTAAAACGTCGACAATGTCACCACCCAAGCCACAGCCGCCGCAAACCTCGTCGCCAGCGTCACTCCGGTGAACCCCATCCCTCGCCACCACCACCATCCAACTCGCGCTGCTGCCCTCGTCCGCATAGGCCTAGCCGCACACCCTCCCGTGGCCTCTATCGACGGCGCGGTCAACCTCACCGCCGGGCAGTCGTCGGCGAGCCCCCACCGCCACTGCCATGTGGGACCTCCATCTTAGAGGTGTGATTAGCGTTAAGCTAATCCACTAATGGGCCACTGACAGTGGGCCCCCACCCCTCACTAATAACCACTGTTAATATTAAATGAATTTAAAACATTTAGTCACTGACAAGTGGGCCCAGGTACTTAGATTAACCCCTGGTTTAATTAAAATGATTAATTAGGTCTCTGTCTCAATGACAGGTGGACCCCCACTACCTAGTTTAATTTTATTAAATAGAGTAATTAAACATGTGTCTATGACATGTGGGCCCATGCCCTGTTTAATTAAATAAAATGATTTAGTTAAATAACAGAGGCTGACATGTGGGTCCCACGTATCAGGCACTGTTTTGGATAAGGTTGTGGATAATGTTGATTTAATAATAAAAATAAATCCAAAAATTGATTTAAATTGATTTAAACTTTGAATTTGAATATCTTTTAAACCGTAAGTCGGATTGAAAATCTTTATACGTGAAAATTCATCAGAAAAATGTAATGAATACGAATACGCTATCCGTTGGTCTACCACCCCCTCTAGCATACCGAACATCAAACCTTCCCCCTCCAATAGCACTTTCCGATGATTGTCCGATACCGTTAGACTATCCGGATGAATTTACTCTGAACATGAAAGTTGTTCAAAGTGTATCAACTAACACGGATACACCTTTCCCATGTTTGTCGAATGTCCACAACACCTCCGGCATGGTACATTCCCCCTTTGGGTCGTCTGTCGATAATCACCCGGAGCCGATAATTCATCCCCGGATGAATTTCCGCTCCGAGCTTAGATCATCGTACTGCGTTAGAGCATCATTAACATTTCATATGGCATGCCTTGCATTTGTTTGCTATGATTTCTTTGTATTTACTGTCCCCCCCCTTTATTCTCCGGTAGACCACGCTGTTGTCGACTACACCGCACCTGGGTATGACTACTACGTCGACGACCCTGCCTCTACTGCCGAGCTTCCAGGCCAACAGGGCCATTCTCTTCCCCAGATATCGCCTGACTTTCCGTACTTTTATTGCACTAGGCATTACTGTTGCTGCTACGTTGCTTACATATTCAATTGCATAGCATGTCATTGTCGCCCTTGATGTACCTTCCTTTATCCTATGCTGCCTAGATAAATATATATTATATTCAGCAATGAGCCCTGCGCATTGTTAGCTAGGATTAGATAGCGGGTCGTGATCACTCAGGGGAGTGATGCGGATACAACTTATTACAACTGCACAGGTATGGTACAATGCAGACACCGCCTAAGGCCCCCTAGTTCGGCTCTGCCGAGCCACCATCTAGTGTGAGCTATCAAGGAGTAATCCTTGTACTCCACTCGTTGCTCACTCTGTATAGCCGCCCTAAGTACCTGAGCAACAGTTGTCCTTAAGGTAAGAAGTCGGGTGACCCAAAGGTGCCCGCGAGCGGTATTGCGACGGGACGACAGGGAGGGTACGACTAGTGTACCGGTGTGCTTGGCCCCTGATCATTGGTCGCGAGAGTTACCAAACAATGAAAGTCGAGCTCCTCCTAGAGCACACGCGAGACAAGGTAAGGAGTCGGTTCACCTTGTTGGTAACCGCGCGCTTTGACGGGACGACAGAGCGGGCACCGATGTACTGGTGGTCCTGGCTGTTGTTCGTTGTCCGTTGTGTTGTTAGTCAGACAGCGATAACGGTTGTCTGTGAGATAATAATAAAATTCTAATGGTTCAGCGGATGACTTGAGTAGCCTTTTGGCTTATACGTGCTGCCTACACGTGGGATAATGAGTTATGGGCTCCTCTGCTTCATAGTCTCGTCCGAGGACTCTTCAGACGTCAGCAATACCGCGGCCTGCGCCGGGAAGTGGTGTTGTCTTATTTGCCGTGGCAGTTTGATTTGTATTTGCTTTGATTTTGCTTCACCGGCCAGCCACGCACCGTGCAGGAGTACGTCGGGGTTGGGGTCCAAGGCCCTGCGTACTTAGGTTTTAGACCGGTGGATGACCTCTGTTGAGTTTGAAAGATGGGTTGTGGAGTGTCGGATAGCCTCGGTGGAGCATTCCCTAACAAGGTGCCCGCCACCCTGGAGATCCGTGCGTTGTAGTGTAACATAAGTGCACCCCTGCAGGGAATATTAATCTATTCGAGTAGCCGTGTCCACGGTAACAGGACGCTTTATGCTGAAGTTGGATCTTACCACTACAAACTATTATTACTAAACTGTATGGTTCCGGGTTTTCTTCCTCGCTGGGATGTCGAGGAGCTGATCTTGGAGGCATTGATAATTATTACAACTTACTATTATACAATGCTCCAGCAACTTCTGCTGCATTGTTACTTTATGCTTTATATGAACTTTTGGCTATTCTCTCCTCATGTTGCAAGATTCGTTGGAAGATGCTAGTCTTCGATAGGCCTAGCTTCTTACCCTTATTATGATTTCTATCTTGCAGTCCACTATATATAGCCTCCCCTTCCTTTTGATACAAATGCATAAATGCTTAGTAGCGGACGTAAGACTCGCGGGTATGTTAGATACTCACCTTTGCTTTATTTCCCCCTTCTTCGTTTTTCCTGATCGGCCGCTGCAGTCGACGTTGGATCGCAGGAGCAGGAGTACCCCAGAAGCGACTACTACGACGTCGAGTTCCCCGTCGACCAGGAGTAGTTCTGTGGATCCCAGGCAGGAGGCCTCACCTTTTCGATCTGTATATCTGATGTCATTTGTGATAGCCTTCTTAAGGCAAAAACTTGACTAACTATGTCTGTACTCAGATATTATGGCTTGTATGACTTATGTATTCGGATCCTCGTGATCCCTAGTATTGTAACATATTGGTTTATCCTTTTCTGTTTAGTGTTGTGCTATGATATTCTCACCGTGGCACCTTAATCTCAGACGTGTACCCTGTGTGTATGATTACTGTACACGGATTGATTTTGGGGCCGTCACAAGTTGGTATCAGAGCCGACTATCCGTAGGAAGCCACCCCGCCACTACTTGGTCGAAGTTGAGTCTAGACTTTGAACAACTATTTTGCTAACTTAATGTTTTGCTTACGGGCCCACATTGATGTCACTACGTGTGATATGTATGGTATTAGGATCCTTTTATTCATACCTATGCTCTGGGACTCTGCTCTCTTATCCTTTCTGGTAAGTTTTACAAACTCTGACATTAGGATAACGTTCTCTTGATTCCACCCAGCGTTCTGGTGCGTACCCCCTTTGTTGAGTCGTGTCGCAGGAGTTAGGCCCCAGGTCCCGGACCGCGGATCCCATTCTCATTCTGGGCAGGCCGTGCATTCTCTGGCACAAACTCCTATGGCCAAAAGTTTTCTTGCGGCGTGATTGACATAGTGAAATCTATGTCGCGTCGTGTATTCCTTACCGCGGTCTGCGCGCCACCTAGTGTGTCCTTTTTCCTTAATTTCTACGACGTTACGCTGTCCGATTTTCCGGTTGACTCTATGTTTGGATGTGTATGTCTTATATGACTACTCCTATATATCCGCGCCTCCTCTTCGTTGCCGCTTTACTTCAGGATTGATTCCGGTATCTCGTTAAATTTTTATCGCTGAAATACCCCTGTTAAATTCTAGCAGGATGGCTGGTTGTGGTGGTCGTGGTCGTGGTCGTGGTGCCAATGACCCACCTCCGCCGCCGGATTACATGGCTGCGATGATGCAGCAGTTCGAGGTGAACTGTCAGTTCATGCAGAATGTCATGGCTCAGTTCCCCCAGCCGAATCAGAATGGGCACAACCATCAACACACCACCGTGACTCTGCACGACTTCACCCGCCTCAACCCCACTATGTTTCGCAACTCTGTTCAGTCGTTGGATGCTGATGACTGGCTTCGCGACATCACTCATGAGCTGGAGTCTACTAATGTCGATCCAGTGGACTATGTGAACTTCGCGTCCTATCACCTGAAAGGCGTCGCTTCTTAGTGGTGGAGCACCCACAAGCGTTCACTGCCAGTTGGAGAAGTCATCACCTGGGATGAATTTCAGTCTGCCTTCTGCGCCCTCTACATTCCTCAGGCGATCATGGATCGCAAGCAGGAATAATTCCGCAACCTCACTCAGGGCAACATGACTGTTGAAGCCTATCAGCGCGAGTCCCTCAACCTCTCTCTCTATGCTGAAGAAGAGATCACCACTGATGCCCGCAAGCAGCAGAAGTTCCGTCGTCGCCTCAATTCAGACCTCAGGCTCGCTCTTTACCATTCATGATTTCGCCAACTTCGCCACCATGGTGAACAAGGCTATCACCTTCGAGACTGCCCAGATGGAGCACAAGGACTCACTTAAACGCTATCGTGACATTGGCTCATCTTCGGGCGCAACACAGAAGCGTCGCATCTGGCTCCCTACCAGTGTGACCCATTCACCTGTCCCTGCTCCAAGGTCATCTTATGATGCACCCCGTCTGCCTCCGCCACCGCAGATGCTAAGAGCTCTACCTCCACCACCCAATGCTACACCCCTTCGTCCTCAGGATGGTTTATGCTTGACGTGCCGCCGACCTGGGCATTTTTCCAGAGAGTGCCCCCAGAAACAGAAGCAACTGGTAGTTCACCCTGCTGGCCGGGGAAATGGTCGTGGCAACAACCGGACCCTCAACTATAATACGGGGTCTGCTGCTCATGCTCGTGGACATGCTAACAACATTAATGTTGAAGAAGCTCAGGAACAACCCGCTACCATGATGGGTACCCTTCTCGTTAATTCCGCACCTGCTACTGTTTTATTTGATACAGGAGCATCGCATTCATTCATGTCAGAAGCATTTTCATTGTCGCATAACTTCACTTTGGAAAAGATGAACCCAACGATGGTTGTTCACACCCCAATAGGCCAATGCCGAACCACCAAGATAGTGCCCGAAACCATCGTTGAAATTGAAGGAATTGAATTCCTTGCTTCCCCCATCATCCTGACGTCTTCCACCATAGACCTCATCCTGGGAATGGATTGGTTGAAAGTCCACGATGCCGCACTGTATTGTGGCACCAGTTCTGTCCAAATTTTTCATACCTCTGTCAAGATCGTTAACCACACCACTTGGATTACCCGTAATGCTGAAACGCAGATATTTATGATGAATACTTTGAATGTCTCACCTCTGGAAGGAATTGAGAACGTTCCGGTCGTTCAAGATTTTCCCGACGTCTTCCCAGAAGAACTGTCGGGAATACCCCCGACCAGACAGGTGGAATTCGTCATCGACTTGAAGCCAGGCACTGTTCCGATTGCCAAGCGTCCTTATGAGATGCCGCCACATGAACTCCTTGAACTTAAGGAGGAAATTGACAAGGCACTTCAGAAAGGATTCATTCTCCCCAGTTCCTCTGCTTGGGGAGCACCTTCGCTCTTTGTCAAGAAGAGTGATGGTATGAACCGTTTAGTCCAAGATTACCGACCTATCAACCAGGTAATGATACAGAACAAGTATCCGCTTCCTCAGATCAACGATCTATATGATCAAGTTGATGGATCTACCGTGTTCTTGAAACTCGACTTGAGGTTGGGTTACCATCAGATCCGGGTCCACGAGGAGGACATTCCGAAGACCGCCTTCATTACTCGCTATGGTTCATACGAGTACACCGTCATGTACTTTGGCTTGACAAATGCTCCAGCCACTTTCTCCCGATTGATGAACTACATATTCATGGAATACCTCGACAAGTTTGTCGTGGTTTATCTGGATGATATCTTAATATACTCCAAGAATAAAGAAGAGCATGTTGAACACCTTCGTCTTATACTGGAAAAGCTTCGAGAACACAAACTCTATGCTAAGTATTCTAAGTTTGAGTTTTGGCTCCCCGAAGTAACCTACCTTGGTCACGTGATTTCCAAGGATGGCATTGCCGTCAACCTAGAACGTATTCAGGCTATTCTGGATTGGACTCCCCCCAAGACTGTCAAGCAAGTCAGAAGTTTCCTTGGACTCGCCAGCTATTTCCGCCGTTTTTTCGAGAACTTCTCCAAGATTACCAAGCCTCTGACTAATCTGCTTCACAAAGGTGTCAAGTTTGAGTGGACAGACAAATGTCAGGAAAGTTTCCAAGCTCTCAAGGACAAGCTCTCTTATCCTCCGGTGCTTGCTCCCCCTAATACTCGGAAGGACTTCGTGATATATTGTGACACATCTCGGCAAGGATTTGGCTGTGTCCTAATGCAAGAGCGCAAAGTGATTGCTTATGGCTCTCGTCAGTTGCGTGCTCACGAAGAAAACTATCCAACACATGATCTCGAATTGGTAGCAGTAATTTATGCATTGAAGCTGTGGCGACATTACCTCGTCGGTAATCGTTGCGAGATCTACACCGACCACCAAAGCCTGAAGTACTTGTTTACTCACCCAGACCTGAATCTTCGCCAACAAAGATGGCTCGAGACAATACCGATTTCAACATGGATATTCATTACACCCCTGGAAAATACAATGTGATGGCCGATGCCTTGAGCCACAAAGCCTACTGTAGTGAACTTTAAGTTCAAGTACAACAGCCACTTATGTATGAAGATCTACGCAAGCTAAACCTCGATATTTTTCCTTGATAACCCTCAACTGTAGGGGATCGAGATAGTCTTCCACTGGCAGCTCTGCTGAAAACAGCGTCAGTCAGGGTTAGTTTCGTCCAAATCATGCAAGAATGAAGCCAAAACAATAGCAAAAGTGTTTGGAAAACTAGATACGTTTGAGACGTATCAACTCCCCCAAGCTTAGCTATTGCTTGTCCTCAAGCAATTCAGTTCAACGAACTGGACGCGACAAAGAAAACTTTGACAAACTCTTTTGCTTCATTAGATGTATATAAGCATGTACTACGAAAGAGTTTAGCAGGTTTTGACACCATGCTACAAGGACAATGCACGAAGCAATCCTTCTTTCGTGTGATCAGTCACCAACAAACAAAAGTAAATAATAGGCTTCTGAAAATCAATTCAAGATCACAATGCACATAGCATGAACATACTAAAGTGGTATATCGCTAGCCTCCATGAGTGAAGCAAAACATAAATGCAGAAACTCCTCTGGAGTTTTAAAGGAGACTAGAACTAAGAACTCAAAGTAAGAAACATCCCAATAATGCAGAAGACAATGTGATACTTTGGGACAATGCATGTTACACTAAGAATGACAATTCTGCTCTCATAGTTGGTGCTTTGGAGAAAGGAAGGTGGAGACTCTCGAACCATGGATTTTGATGGCAAGGTTGAAAACCCGTGAAAGGAAGCAAATACTAAACATGTACCAGAGCTCTTGGTTTTGAAAACAAAGGTAAAACTCTTTTGCGAAGTGCAACTTTCCAGTCAACGGTTAACGGTAAAGGTCTCTCAATATCTCCCATGCCAACCATATTAATGCCTTTTTCTTACACATGTTCCCTTTTCCATAAATCCTTTGACGGTCTATGGAACCTTTTCTTTTGCCTCAAGTATGGAAGGAGAGTATCGTTCCATCTATCATAAGAAGCATTTGGTCCATTTCATTACATCATCAAGTATGGGGGAGGTGTAACTCTTATTTATTTTTAATTGACTAGTTAAAACTTCCGTCAAAATATTTTTGGCATGGTAGATACTGATTTTCCCTCACTGCATCATGAGCTTGTACGGTTGCAAAAGGGAAACTTTTGAATAAATTTCGAGATGATACAAGAAAGTCTAAGTTAGGAGTGGCCGGTAAATACCACATATAGGTAGGTATGGTGGACTCAAATGGAACAACTGGATTGAAAAGAAGTTTGGATGCACAAGAAGAATTCCGCTTAGTGCGAGTGAAGGATAGAAAAAGACTGGGAAGCGACCAACCAGAGAGCATAACAGCCGTGATCATGTAGAGCGACAAAGCAACATTGAATGGGGGCATGAAAGTGATATTACTCACTCTGAAGTAAAAAGATCATCAAGGAAGAACAGACTTTTTAGTCTTAACATGCGTGAACATGTGCCAAGTCAATCCAAGAATTCCTCGGAGGGAAATACCACTTCAATATGCCAAACCATGAACAATGCAATGCATGTCAATCATTTAAAGCAACACATTATGTACTCTAGCTATTTGAGACTAACCACAAAGAAAGCATGAACCACTGGGAAAGCATTGTAAACATAGCACTATGTCGCTACAAGATGGTCTCTAAGAATAAGTACAAGCATATGTACAAAAGTAGAAACAAAAAGAGTTCATACCAGCTTTCCTTGTTGCATCCCTTCCGTCGATCCTCGTCATTACTTCGTTATCACTTGCACAATCGAACGTAGGAAATATATAATCAAATGCCATCACGGACTCGAGCTGAAGTCTGAAAACAACGCAAACTAAAGAGAGAAAGAAAATCTTTTTGGAGTTTTTCAAGGCTAAAATAAAAGAAAAATAAAGAGGAAATATTTTTGGGGTTTTGCAAAATAAAAATAACAAAGAAGAACAGGCAAAGACTTCAAAAGGATCAAAGCGAACAAGACGGAAGATACAATGGAAAAGGGAGGAGAGTACGTACTCCCCCAAGCTTAGGCTTTTGGCCTCAGTTGGGCTCGTCTACTGCGGTCCCGAGGAGCCTCCTGCTCTGGGGTAATGGTAAGTCCAAGGGTTGTATGAGCCCTCCGGTGCATACACTGTAGTCCTCGGATCCTCCCATGAGGAAGGTCCCTCATCCCAACCAGAGGAAGACCCTCCGTCCCATGGGGCGACGGTCTCCTCCTGGACGAGTGGATACACCATGCGCTCCTCCTCATCTGGCGCAAGCCTCTCCGTGGGGTCGTGAAACTGGTATCTCCCCATGATCTCATCAAACTGGGTATCTGAAAAGCAGTATCCGTTCCTGCGAGAAAAATCAAACACAAGTGGTGCAGGTAGACGGATGATGCGTTCCACATCGCCCTCAAACCGCAAAATATAATCAAGTGCATAACGGTCAGAGGCCCTAGTAACAGATAAATGCCTCTTCATGGAAGCCAAATCAAGACTAACAAAAGGAAAAACGGTATCATCTGGGCGCGGTTCTCCTTTGAGAAACTTCAAAAGAAGTGTGGCATAGATGCCACCAAAGAGATCCCCCTTGTTGCTATTAGCAGCAAGGCTTCTAGCAATCAGCGTGCCCACATGATACTCGTGATTCCCTGAGAGGACGTTCGCCAGGATAGCAGTATCAGGCAAAGAAGTGTTGCTCGTGTTGTCTCGAGCCAACACCCCTCTATCAAAATAATAAGTGAAATACCTGAGATGAGGAAAAAAAATATTGGAGATCTTATGACGGTTAGTGATCCTCACTTTAGTGTTGCACAACGAGTCGAGAAGGGTCTTGAGTGCAGCAGTTTCAGAATTTTTCCTCCTCTTCTCTCCTCTGTCGGGAAAACCTAAAGCTTCACAAAAGGTACTCATAGGCATGGTTAGTAACCTTTCATAAATCTGAAATACAACGGCATCACTTTCAGGATAGAATCTAAAACTGTTAATAAAGATAGTAGTGAGTGTCTCATACTATGGCACACGGCTCGTCACAAGCTGTGTCAAACCATCTCTGGCACACAGGGCGTCGAACTACTCGTGTATGCCGGCATCCGCCATGAAATCTCTGCATGGAAATGCCATGGCCTTTGCGGGTGATGCATCCAATAGCTCCAGAGGTACGATTTCTTCATTGTACCTCACCCTCGTAGTTGAAAGTGAGCTGTGGACCGCGTAACGCTGCTAGAGCGCTCGGGTTTCTTCTTCCCAAGCCATCTTCCTAGCCTATCCATTTCTGAAATTTTTGACAAATTACAAAAATGAAGGTTTAAGCAAAACTAGTTTGGGAAAAACATTCTACTTACTTTACCAAGGCTCAAACTAGCAACAAAACTTGGAAAATAAATTTCTACACAAACATTTAAGCTCAACTAAACAACACAAAGAACTACTAAATACTCACTAATGAGGCCACCAACTAGAAAACTAATTGGAGGGGTGAGGGAGTCACATACCAAGGAGTATTTGTTCCAAATTTCAGCTCAAACGAGTGGTTGTAGAGGGAGATCAAAGTTCTGTGCTCAAGAACAGAAAGAACACGAAACCAGAGCAAGAACACGAGTTTTTGGGGTGAAAGACAGAGTGGAAGAAGAGATGCTAGCAGGGGGTGGCTATGGGCCCCAGGAGAGTGTGTGGCGCGGCCAGGGACTAGGCCGCGCCACCTGGCCTCCTGGACCAGGGGTGGACCCCCCGGGTCAGCCACAAGTACTTCCCGATGGCATTTTACCTGGAAATTTTTATTCTGAATTTTCTGGAATTTTCTGGGCAAATTCACTGTAGAGAATTTTTCAAAGTTCAAAAAGCTGCAAAAACTTTCGTGAACTTGAGACAAAAGTTAGAAAAAGTGAAGCTTTAAACAAAAAAACTTTGGGTACAGCAAGGAGAATAAAAGCTAAAGGAAATGAAAACATAACAAGCTTAGCTTTTTACCTATATAAAACATGCTACTTAGCAAGGTTGATCAAGTCTTACCAACAAACCGGCGATATATAGAGCAGAAAGTCTCGCCTCTTATGAAGTGATCATTACACTCTCACTCTGATGGACATTGTACCTACCATAATTGTTTTGTATTTGTGGTATACATGTAGTGGACAATCCCATTCTCCAATCTTCACGGTCTCGATATTCTCAATGGAGTTAAGGCCATGCCTTTTATCGATCTTTTTGGAAAATACACCATGTGTTCTTTGTCATTCACGTTGAACGTAACCTTCCCTTTATTACAATCAATAATGGCACCTGCGGTGTTAAGAAAAGGTCTACCAGGAATAATGGACATGCTCCCATCCTCGAGCATGTCAAGCACAACAAAATCAGTAAGTATTAAGCAATTGGCAACTTCTACAGGAACATCCTCACAAATACCAATCGGGACGGCCGTGGACTTGTCGACCATCTGAAGAGAGATATCTGTAGGAATTAGTTTCTCTAAAAAAAGCCTTTTGTAGAGAGAAAAGGGCATAACACTCACTCCTGCACCAAGATCACATAAAGCAGTTCTAACATAATTATTCTTTATGGAGCAAGGAATGGTGGGTATACCTGGATCAACGAGCTTATCAGGAATCTTGCCACTGAAAGAGTAGTTAGCAAGCATAGTAGATATTGCCTCATCAGGAACTTTTTTTCTATTAGTAACAATATCTTTCATATATTTAGAGTAAGGAGGTAACTTAATAGCATCAGTCAAAGGAATTTAAAGAAAAAGAGGTTTCATCCACTCACAAAACTTGTTGTAGTGATCTTCTTCTTTGGTTTTAACGGACTTGCCTGGAAAGGGCATGGATTTCTGTACCCATGGTTCTCGTTCCTTCCCGTGTCTCCTTGCAAGGAAGTCTTCTCTAGTGTACTTCTTGCGCTTATCAGGTGCTTCTTCTTCTCGAACCTCAAGTGGATCATTCTTTGCAGCATCTTTTTCGGTTCATGCGTTATGTGCTATGCTTGGAGTGTCTCGCTCTTACGTTTTATTTTTAGTTTTCTTTAGCTTTGCTTTCTGTTCATAAAAATTTATATCCCGTCTTACTTTGTGTGGGAGAGAAACACGCTCCACTTTCAAAATCTAGAACACATCATAGGATTCTTCATGCCTATCTTTTTGTTGTTGTGTGTTCTTTATCTTTTCATAGCTACTGCCATGTTTAGTTTTAGTCTTAGTTTGTATTTATAAAGAGCCTTGGCTTTTGTTTAGTTTATTGTTGGAACTCTCTTTAGTTTTCATGTTTATCTTGTTAAGAGAGTTGGTTGTTGCACTGAGTTATGTCTTGTCTTGAAAGTAGGTAATTGAGGTTGCTATTTAATTCTAGTAGTAACTTGCAATAGTTTTGAGGTATTGATGTGAGTAATGTTTGAACTTTTGGTGTCAAGAGCTCTAGCCTATTACTGATAGGTGTCGTACTTTGGGCAATCCGTGTTTATTTTCAAAACCTACAAAACTAGTTGAGAACTCTAGCAACTAGATGGATCACTACTCTCCCGAGGGGTCGGATATTAGAGTACACTCACGTACCATGAGTCGAGGATGCGCAAGGATAACCAAACCCCCATACACTCCTCCTCGGGGTACTTGTCTCTTTGTGAACCTCCTTATTAGATTGAGAGTTACCGCTAATAAGTGCATGAGTTCTTCGGACTAATATAAGTATTGAAAGTTGACACTTCCACCTCCTCATATTTGCTAGCCTTTCCTGTGCCGTGCATTGCCTTCTTCTCATTCCGATAGTTGGCATCCACCTTCGCCGGTACATCCAAACCCTTGGCATGATAAGCTATGTCATCATAAACCTCCTTATATCTTTCCTCAAAACAGCCACCATACCTACCTATCAAGTCATTTCCATAGCCTTTCCGAGATATATTTCCATGCAACATCCACCTCTTCATGACTTGATCTTCATGTCATACATGTTCCTGCTACACTGGCAGCGGCATACATTGCATACATCATGATAGCTGCATCTTCTTTATATTGAGTACCTTGTAAAGTTTGAAGATCTTCTATATCTTCTTGTAAAATAGATTGTTGCCCTTAAGTAGGGATTGACATGCAACGGATGCACATATGAACCTACTCCTCACATCATATCTATCATTTGGCCTTCTCGCCTATGATTGTCCTCATTGATGTGAGCCTTTCTCACCCTCTTTGTCTTCCTCCACCATATTTCTCTCTTTGCCATCCTACGTGTCAACTCTCGTGCTTACGCTCATCCATTGCATGAGTGCTCAAAATATCGAAAAGGAGTGGATCAAATTGACTTGTACCTGGCTAGTGGTCTGGGGAAGAGTCAAGATAAGATTCCAAAGAGGACCAAGTGTGAAACTTTAGTAGATTGAGTTCTCAACAAAAAATACTTTTTTCTCTCGTATTCCCTATCCCCCTTCTTGCACGCAAACACCATTTGGAGACATTCAAGTCACGGACAGTGAGAGGTCTTGCACCCTTTGTTCTTTTGTTGCTTGTGTCAATGCTAATATAGACTCTTGCTTGTTAAGACTTGAATTGAATTGCATGCTTTGATTGCTTTACTTAAAATCCCTTATATGGTTGCTAGAATGTCACCACAGAAATAATGCTTGTTATCATTTACCTACCCGAGGACGAGCAGGAATTAAGCTTGGGGATGTTGATACGTCCCAAACGTATCTATAATTCATGCTTTCTCCATGCATGTTTTGTGTGATATTGCTATGCTTTTGCTACACTTTCATATCCTTTTATAACATATTTGGACTAACCTATTAACTCAGTGCACATAGTTTCCAGTTCCTGTTTTCTGCTATTTTTGTATTTCAGGTTTTTCAAATAATTAAAGTGCCCAATAAATCCCGGAACAATTATATAAAAAATCAGCGCTCCGGAAGCTTCTGTAAGAACCAAGACTTGGCAGGAGGGCCACCACCAGGGGCCCAGGAGGGTGCCCAGTGCGGGTCCCCCCTAGGCCGCGCCATAGACCCTCCTGGCTGCCTTGTGGCCCCCCTGGTTCCCTGATACGGTGAGGATCTCTCACTCCTCGTTGGTTACCCCAAGTGGTAGGTGAGATGTAGCGTAGCAGCAAATTTCCCCTATGTAGAGGATAGGGTTTGTCTCCCGTAGGACTCGCAGAGATACAAGAAGGTGGTAAAGTGAACAATAGCGCCGAGGTTTCTAACTTCACCTGGACCTGCACACAGATACAGATAACTTTGCTCCCAACGAGTACAGAGGAGTTTTCAATTCCTCCGGCCTTTCTGTTTACAAAGGATAAACGCAAAAGATAATGATAGTGATAGCAACTGGAAAGTAAACTAAGGATGTAAATAGTGATATGAAGATGGACCGGGGTCCCGTGATTTTCACTAGTGATGTCTCTCTCCCAAAAGACGATAAAAGTGCTAGCAAGGTAAACATATCACAGTTGGGCAATTGACAGGATTATGAAGGCACCGCAATGCTAACTATGCTACAAATAAAGGAAGGGCTCAAAAGCAATGGGCAGTACGCCAAGGTAAGTAGACCGAAATCCATCTGCATCTTCTACGAATCATCCACCTTGAGATATCTATCCAGAACATCTCGCTGGAATTAAGTTGTGAATCCCACCCAAAGTGTAAATCCAAAGCAACAGACAACTGCATTAAAAGAACTTTGCGTAAAGTAAACAATCCTTGCATCCACGGATACAAGCACCGTTGTTTTATCCCTGGTGGCAACAGCACATCCACTAGTCTCATGTTTCTGTCACTCAAGCTAGACATCAAGGGGCTGAACCCACAATCAAGCATAACGCTCCCTCTTGGAGTTGCAACAAATCACTTGGCCAAAGTAAAATACGGCAACGGAGAACATGCAAGAATTTACTCAAGAACAAAATATAAAAGATAAGAACCAAATATATTACTCATCACAATCTGAACATAGTCTCATAATCCATCATATCCCAACAAACTCAGCATAGCAACGGCAGAAAATTACAAAGGTGCCTCGATCATGTGAGGCAGCTCACGAGGTCTCGAAAGTGGAGGTACAAAGAAGGGAGACCCATGGTCACGGACCCATGGTCCAAGGTGGACTACTCACGGTACATACAGGAGGCGTCCATGGCTATGGATGGTCTCCCGGAGGGGGTAGCTTCTCCCGGCAGGATGCCGGAGCAGCTTCTCCAGGGAGCCCCGATCTAGAAACGGCGGCGGCGGCGGTACAGAGGCGAGATCGCGGAAAAGATATTCGTCTTAGGGGTTTCCGTCACTGGGGGTAAATATAGGCGAAGGGGGCACCGAGAGGGGCCACAGGGCAGCCAGGAGGCTCCCTGGCGCGACCTAGGGTGGGGCCGCTCCAGGGACCCTTCTGGAGTCCCTGTGGTGGCCCCCTTCCCTCCTTTGGTGTTTCCGGAAGCTTCCGTGTCGCAGATTTTTTATCTGATTTTTCCGGATTTTTGTAGCACTTTTAATGGCCGGAAAACCTTAAATACAAAAACAGCAGAAAACAGCAATTGGCAGCTGGGTGCACTGGGTTAATAGATTAGTCCAAATATTCTCAAAAGTGTATGAAAGTTCAAGCAAAACATGGCAAAGTCACAAAAAACATGCATGGAGCAAGCAGAAATTATAGATACGTTTGGGACGTATCAACATCCCAAAGCTTAATTCCTGCTCGTCCTCGAGTAGGTAAATGATAACAAGCATAATTTCGGTGGTGACATGCCACACAACCATATAAGGACTTTTAAGTAAAGCAATCAAAGCATGCAATTCAATTCAAGTCTTAACAAGCAAGAGTCTATATTAGCATTGACACAAGCAACAAAAGAACAAAAGGTGCAAGAGCTCTCGCTGTCCGTGACTCGAATGTCTCCAGATGGTGTTTGCGTGCAAGCAGGGGACTGGGAAAAAGAGAGAAAAAAGGTTGTTGAGAACAACTATCTACTAAAGTTTCACACTTGGTCTCCTTTGGATTCTTATCTTGACTCGTCCCCAGACCACTAGCTAGGTACAAGTCAAATTGATCCACTCCCTTTCGATATTTTGAGCACTCATGCAATGATGAGCGTGAGCAAGAAAGTTGACACCTAAAAGGTGAAACAGAAAGAAGATGGAGGAGGAAGACAAAAAGGTGTGAAAGGCTCACATCAATGAGGACAATCATAGGCGAGAGAAGGCCATATGATAGATATGATGTGAGGAGTAGGGATTGCCATGCAACGGATGCACATGTGAGCTAAAAGCTCTCCAAGGAAACTAGTGGGGGTGCATCTAACTTGCTTGCTCAAGAAGACCTAGAGCTTGTTTGAGGAGGCTCATCATTGGAATATACAAGCCAAGTTCTATAGTGTGAAGATCGCCACATAGCTATATGCATGATGATCATCTCTATGGAGTACAAGGGATAGAGGATGAAGTACTAGTGTGGATCTCTCAAAAGGAATAGTAGTGTGCCCCCTTCTCTCTTTTTATTTTTCTTTTTCACTTTTTTCTATTTTTTGTATTTTTTGGTGGCCTCAATGGCTCTTTCTATTTAACTCTCAGTTGTCCTCTTTGGGATCTTTTTATTTTGTCCTCTTTGGGATCTTTTCCTCACTTAGGGGCAAAACTCTATATTTTAGAAGACTATAGGAGATCTTTCACACTTTACAAAGGTACTCACATAAAGAAGATACAACTATCATGATGCAAATGTATGTCGCTGCCATTGTAGATGGATGTTGCATGGCAATGTATCTCGGAAAGGCTATGGAAATGCCTTGTAGGTAGGTATGGTGGCTGTTTTGAGGAAAGATATAAGGAGGTTTATGATGACAGAGCATATCATGCCAAGGGTTTGGATGTACCGGCAAAGGTGGACGCCAACTCTCGGAGTGAGAAGGAAGCAATGCACGGCACAGGAGAGGCTAGAAAAAGTATAGGTGGGTGGAAGTGTCAACTTTCCAATACTCACATTAGTCCGAAGAACTCATGCACTTATTATCGGTAACTCTCAATCTAATCAGGAGGTTCACAAAGAGACAAGTACCCCGAGGAGGAGTGTATGGGGGTTTGGTTATCCTTGCGCATTGTAACAGCCCAGTTTCCACAAAAATTAAAAATTTTGTTTTCGGTGTGAATTGTTTGATCGTCTGATTTGTTTGCGGTGTTTGCATCCCCGATTTATCGATCAGCGATTATTTTTCCCCCTCTTTTCTCGTATCGGATGCGTGACCGACCCCTTTCCACCACGGCACACGACCTTGCGACACCGGGATTTCACCCGATCACCGTCGCGAAACCGCACAAGTCCAGCCATCGCCACCGGATCGAAAACCCCGTTTATTTAATAAATGGATTATTTTTATGGGGCGCCGAAAAATGTTGTCGGAATGTCACTGCAGTGAGGTACGATCGACGGGCTCGACGCGCTGAGCGCGTGGTTTGAGATTTCATCGGAATCGGAGTCCGTACGGAGTCTCGGCAGTCACGAACGCGATCACCGGACACGCGAGAGGGGTACCGAGGGCGTTTGCGTCATCTGGCCAGCCAACCAGTCCTATATAAAGACCACCAGCCTCCCACCACACAATTAGGGTTTACCCTAATGGAAAATTTGCAGCCACCCCCCTGAAAAATATCTAGATCAGCCCCCTAGCCCCTCTCTATCCCGAAACCCTAGCCCCCAGCCATCTGGAGCCGTCGGATCTGAGATCCAACGGCCCCAGAGGTGCCACGTCGCCTCCACGAGGCTCCTCCCACCTCCAGCCGCCGCGGCCCGCCGCCGGGCTGGATCTGGGCCCCGCGGGGCCGCCAACCGCGCCTCCGCCTCCTCACCGTGGGAGCTCCTCCGTCGACCTCGACGAGGCCACCGGCCGGCGAGCCGTGCGCTGCTGCGCCCTTCCCTCTTCCCGCGCCTCCTCCCTCCTCTCATCTCTCTCACCTCACTTCCCGCGTCTCCTCCCTCGCAGGCCACCAGAGCCGACAGCCGCCACCGTCCTCGCCATGGTCGGCGCGCCATGGAAGCCGCGGCCGAGCTCGACCCCGTGCGCCACGCCGCCTGGATCCGGCCGCCGCACGTCCCCCTCGACCCGATCAGCACCTGCCCCGCCTTCCTGCACCGCCCGCCAGCGTCCTCCGCCTCTCCGGAGCTCCGGTTGCCGCCGGCCGCCGCCCTGGCCGAGCCGGATCGGGGAGGAGCCCGATCGAACTCCAACCGCCGTGGTGGGCCGGCCCAGTTCGCCAGGCGCCCCGTGGCCCAGCTGGACGCGCCCACCGAGCCACGGCCCAGCTCCCCTGCCAAGCCAGCCCAGGCCGGATGGGCCTTTAGAGCCCATGGGTGAGAAATCAGCCCGAGACCTTTTTTTTCCCTGAGAACCTGTTTTTTTTGCTAAGTCCCTGTGATATGTGCTGCTGATCCCGTTTTGTACTGCTTTTTCCCGTTGATCCGTAGCTCCGATGACGTTGCCCCCAAAACGAAAGTTGCTCAGTTTTGCGTGCTCTAGAATTCGTATGTAGAAAGTTTTTGCATTTGAGCTCATCTTGATTGTGTAATTGTGTGCTAAACAGGGCATCAGGCCGTTAAACTGCTACTTTTTCCTGTTAAGTGCTGCTGTTATTATTTTGTTGCAACTTTGCATGATGATTTTAACAAATCCATGAGGCCTATTGCATTGATTCTTTCTCCTATGTGTTAAGAATCATGTGTACTTCATTTCCATGCTTTAACATGTCATGTTTGGGTGCTATAGCTATATTAAATCTTGCTCCAAAGTGGTGATCCTGATGTTAATGTGCTGCTGTTGCTGAAACTGTTATTTTGTTGCAACTTTGGTCGACGAGTGTGTCGCGACCGTTTATCGGATTTGAGTGATTCCAATTGAATTTTGTTAAGCATCATGTCTACTTTCATTACATGTATTGAATCTTCATGTTAGCATTACTGGTCATATAGATATTTAGCTCCAAAGTTGCTATGCTGCTGTTTTTGACAGCCACCTCAGTTTTTCACTAAGTCTGTTACTTTGCGATGCCATGTTGTTTGCTTAATATCTTTTGATCTATGATGCCTATTTGCATGATTCTTTTTGCCATGCCTTCCATGTCATGTCTAGTTTAATTTCATATCATTTTTGAGCATGTTTGCATTCATTGTACTGTTTATGCATTGCTCTAAAGTGTGCTTCGTGATGTTGGAAGTTTGTGCCCGTAACTTGTTTTGCTTATATCTTTTTAACCGTAACTCCGTTTGGGGTGTTCTTTATATGTAACTTGATTAGTTTTTCGTATACTTTGTGTTTATGCTATTGTTTGATTTTGTTAACCAACCTAAAATATGGTTTAGGACAGAACAGTACCGAATGCTTTATTCATCGTGCGACACTTAGTGTTATGCCATGTTTAGGTTGTGCCTCGCTTAAATTGATTAGCATAGATAGTTTACTTTGTGCTTAACCTCTTGACTTGTTTGTGTGCTTGCCATGCTTGCTTGAGTTGCCATGTTAATAACCGTTGGTTGATCACCTGTAGCTAAGCAACTTGAACCACCGTAAATGTGCGGTATTCGTCGTGTGTGACCGATACCCCACTTAAACTGTTAGTAACCGTTCTCGACGATAGATCCGTATTGTGTTGTCGTGCCTTGTGTTGTCTCTTTGATCTTGTATTGCTCCGTAGTAATAGTGGTGCACCGTTGATTGCTTTCCAGTGTTTCCTTCTTGTGTGCTTCCGCGGGTACCTCTCGGAGACGATGCGAGCATGCGATCAGCTACACCTTCGGAACCCGACTTATCAACAGGCAAGGACTATACATTACTTATGATTATTTCAACCAGCAGTTTGCATGCTAGTCTAGGTTACGTTCGATGTTTGATCCTACCACATGTTTACAGCCTCTTTCAAACCGATACAGCCATGTCCCCTCCCAGCAAACCTTGTACTGCTATGTTACTATTGCTCGTTGCTCAGCCCCTTCTTAGTATGCATGCTTAGGATGCTACGATGTTACCCTGTTACTCCTAGGTTTGGGATATCACATTATTATTATTGTTGTTGATGATATGATTATTATAAATGTTGACTATATTCGACGAAGGATGGAAGGTCTAGGCTATCCCGCCCCGACGCTTTGTTCCATTCGAGTCACCTAGGACCCGAGTTCCGGGTATTGGTTTTAAGACTGAGCGTGCCTAACCGCGTGTGGGATTTTATGGGGTCCCCTCTTCTTACCTATCTAGCTTCAAACATTTCTAGTGGTGGCCCAAGCTGATTTACCATTTGAAAACGTGTGTGTGACTGGTGAGCTCCCAGCAGTTTTAAAACAACTTGGGCCAGCGGAGACATGGTTTCTCTTGTTGGTCCACCCCAGGGAGCTAGGGGGTTGTCCACATCTGTTTGGGCAACCTATCTGACCTCGTCCAGACGGTAGAGGCCGATTCGAGAGCGCGGCCGGCTTTTGAGTTGGATGTCGACTCACCGGGGGCCACCCGGATTTGTGCGTTGTTAGTTAGAGGGACCTGTCGTTCCGGATCTCTTGGGACTAAATCATAAAATGGTTGCCTATCATGGGTAGCAACTGAGAGAGATGGGCGTGCGTGCGGAGCCTTGTAATGGGCAGTTGGTACACCCCTGCAGGGTTAAATCTTTTCGATAAGCCGTGTCCACGGTTATGGACGACTTGAGACCTACTCCTTGTTCATAGACAACAACAATTGAGTTAATCTTGATCAACGTGTGTGTGTGCCTTGACTGCTTCTTCTTCGTCGGGATGCGAAGAGGAGGACAAGGATAGGATAGGTGTTATGTTTGCGTAAGTAGTTTATAGCAAGACTTGTTGGAGGCGATTCCTCATCGAATGCTAGTGCGGCAGCAACCTCACCACTTACCCCTTCCTTACCGTAAACTACTAGTTGTCCTAGAATGACGAGTGATGAAGTCCTTGCTGGGTCAGATGACCACTACAGTTGGATGCTGAGTACCTTTGTACTCATGATACTACCCCCAAACTCTTTTCAGGGTTCTTGATCGACAACAGGTATGGTGATCGACGTTTCACGTGGAGACTCGACGACGACTAGTTAGGCGGATCCTGGCGGAGGGCCTGGACCCGTGTGGTTATGGGTATCGATGTTTTTCTCTTTGCCAGTTGGCATTTGATTGTAGTCTGTAATCAGACATATATCTTCCGTTGTTGTATTGTATTAAGGCAGTTGTATGCCGCTTGTATGAGATGTTGTATCCTTGTATCTGTAATGTTGTGATATCATGTTGGAAATCCGGGGCATATGGATTTGTCATATGTCGCGGTGGGACCGATATGTGCTTCGTCCCCAGATCTGGGTGGAAACACCTAGATCTGGAACAGTACCGCATATCGGGCCTTACACGCATCCTCGACTCATGGTACGTGAGTGTACTCTAATATTCGAACCCTCCAGAGGTTAGTGATCCATCTAGTAGCTAGAGTTCTCAACAGGGGTTGTTGGTTTTCAAAAAAAACACGGATTGCCCAAAATACTACATCTATCACTAATAGGCTCGAGCTCTTGACACCAAAAGTTCAAACATTACTCTAATCAATACTTCAAAACTATTGCAAGTTACTACTACAAAGAGAAAAGCAACTTCAACTACCTACTTCTAGTCAAGACACAAAAACTCAGTGCAACAGGCAAACTCTCTAACAAGATAAAACATGCAACCTATAGAAAGTTCAACCTAAAACAAAAGAAAAGCTCTATAAAAACTAAAGCACTACAACTAAACAGAGCAATAGCTAAGAAAATAAAAATAACAACTCACAGCTAAGGAATAAGCATGCAAATCCTATGAGGAGTTCTAGTTCAAGCGGAGCGTGTAACTCTCCCACACACAAAAAAGTAAGTTGGGATCTAACTTGTTACTACAGCAAACAAAGCTAAAGAAAAACTAAAAATAAAACCTAAGAGCGAGACGCTCCAAGCATAGCACATAACGCATGAAGTGATAAAAATATAGTGCAACGAGAGACGAAATGATAATTGTTGATGAAGAAGGGGATGCACGGGGGCATACCCAAGCTTAGACGCTTGAGTCTCCTTGAATATTTATTGGGGGTGCACATGGGCATCCCCAAGCTTGAGCGTTTGACACTCCAGGATCTTCTTTCATCATCTTCCATTGCACACTTGAAAACTCCCTTCATACATAACTCATTGTAGACTGATTAGAGAGGTTAGTACCCTAATAAAATAATTTTTCTCTTACTGGAAATAAAGATAAACTTGAAGAGCTACTGTTTCCCAAGATTTCCAAAAAGTTTTTGCAAAGAAAAAAACAATCTTAAGGTTTGCAAAAGTGAAGAGAGACAAAACGTGGCAGAATCTGTATGAAAGTTCAAGCAAATCATGGCAAAGTCACACAAAACATGCATGGAGCAAGCAGAAATTATAGATGCGTTTGGGACTTATCACCCCCTCCTTTGGCCTATATTTAGCCCCCGTGGAGGAAATCCCTAATATCAAAGTAATTTTTCCAAAAGCAATTCCGATCTTCTCCGCCATCGCCAACAAGCTTCGGGGGACCAGAATTCCTGTGTCGGCACCCTGCCGGGACGGGGAAGTGCCCCCGGATTCATCTCCATCGACGTTGCTTCCTCCCTCCATGAAGCGGGAGTAGTTCTCCCTCGGGGCTGAGGTTTCTACCAGTAGCTATGTGTTCTTCTCTCTGTCCCATGATGTGATTTTCGTTGTGATCATAGGCTATGTTAATCTAGGGTGATCCCATGATATTCCCCTTCCTCTATGTATTGGATTTGATGTACTCACTTGATCTTTATCTAGTATAATCCCCGAGACCAAGGTGACAGCGGTCTATTGGACATGGATTAGAAGAATATTTTCATGAGTGATTTCCTCTTTTGTGTGTTGATTGAAGATTGAGAGTCTCTTGGTGCTTGTCTTTGACTATCCTTGAGATATGTTGTGGTGATTGTGGTACTCTCTTTGGATGGCCGCAGTGACATTGGAAAATCCATAGATTGAGAACTACGATCTTTGAGGTGTGCTTTTGTAGCCCTACGTAATTCCCGTCCTCTCTTGACCACAAAGGAATGATCTCCGAGTATGTCTCCATTGCATGTTTTATGGGAAATATCATGTTATTAGACTATGTTAATGTTGTTGGGAGTTGCCACTAGTGAAAGTATGAAGCCTAGGCCTTGTTTCCACCATTGTTACACCGTTTGTTCTCACTTTTGTTACATGTTTTCTTGCTGCACTTTTTATTACATATTTATATTACTTTTTTTTGCCACACCTATCACCTATATTTTACCATCTCTTCGCTGAACTAGTGTACCTATACAACTCCTAGTTGTATTAGGTGTGTTGTGGACACAAGAGACTTCTTGTATCTTAATTGCAGGGTTGCTTGAGAGAGACCATCTTCAACCTCTACTTCCCTAAGTTCGATAAACCTTAGGTCATCCACTTGAGGGAAATTGTTGTTGTCCTATAAACCTCTGCGCTTGGAGGGCCAACATAGTCTACAAGAATAGAAGCGTGCGTAGACATCACTAGCTCGTGCGTTTGGCCGCTGGCCGCGTCGTTCTTCTCCCAGTCCTCCTATCTCTCGAACGCGCTAGTTCCCGCTAGTTGCCTTGCGCTAAAACGTCAACAACGTCACCACCTGAGCCACAGCCGCCGCCAACCTCGTCGTTGGCTTCACTCCGGTGACCCCCAGCCCTCTCCACCACCACCATCCAACTCGTGTTGTTCCTCTCGTTCGTTTAGGCCTAGCCGCGCCCCCTCCCGTGGCCTGTGTCGACGGCGCGGTCAACCTCGCCGCCGTCTAGTCGCCGGCGAGCCCCCACTGCCATGTGGGGCCTTCGCGTCAGAGGTGTGATTAGCGTTAAGCTAATCCACTAATGGGCCACTGACAGTGGGCCCCCACCCCTCACTAATAACCACTTTTAAGTTTAAATGAATTTAAAACATTTAGTCACAGACAAGTGGGCCCAGGTACTTAGATTAACCCCTAGTTTAATTAAAATGATTAATTAGGTCTCTGTCTCAATGACAGGTGGACCCCCACTGCCTCGTTAAATTTTATTAAATAGAGTAATTAAACATGTGTCTATGACATGTGGGGGCATGCCTTGTTTAATTAAATAAAATGATTTAGTTAAATAACAAAGGCTGACATGTGGGTCCCACCTGTTAGGCACTGTTTTGGATAAAGTTGTGGATTATATTGATTTAATAATAAAAATAAATCCATAAATTGATTTAAATTGATTTAAACTTTGAATTTGAATATCTTTTAAACCGTAAGTCGGATTGAAAAACTTTATATGTGAAAATTGATTATAAAATTGTAACGAATACGAATACGCTATCCGTTGGTCTACCACCCCCTCTAAAATACCGAACATCGAACCTTCCCCCTCCGATAGCATTGTCCGATGATTGTCCGATACCATTAGACTATCCGGATGAATTTACTCTGAACATGAAAGTTGTTCAGAGTGTATCAACTAACACGGATACACCTTTCCCATGTTTGTTGGATGTCCACGACACCTCCGGCATGGTACGTTCCCCCTTTGGGTCGTTTGTCGATAATCACCCGGAGCCGATAATTCATCCTGGGATGAATTTCTGCTCCGAGCTTAGATCATCGTACTGTGTTAGAGCATCGTTAACATTTCATATGTCATGTCTTGCATATGTTCTATGATTTCTTTGTATTTACTGTCCCCTCCTTTATTCTCTGGTAGACCCCGCTGCTGTCGACTACACCGCTGCTGGGTACGACTACTACATCGACGACCCTGCCTCTACTGCCGAGCTTCCAGGCAAGCAGATCCATTCTCTTCCCCAGATATCGCCTACCTTTTCAAACTTCTCTTTCACTAGGCATTACTGCTGCTGCTACGTTGCTTACCTATTCAATTGCATAGCCTGTCATTGTCGCCCTTGATGTACCTTCCTTTATCCTATGCTGCCTAGATAAATATATATTATATTCAGCAGTGAGCCCTGCGCATTTTTAGCTAGGATTAGATAGCGGGTCGTGATCACTCAGGGGAGTGACGCGGATACAACTTATTACAACTGCACAGGTACGGTACAATGCAAACACCGCCTAAGGCCCCCTAGTTCGGCTCTGCCGAGCCACCATCTAGTGTGAGCTATCAAGGAGTAATCCTTGTACTCCACTCGTTGCTGACTCTGTATAGCCTCCCTAGGTACCTGAGCAGCGGTTGTCCTTAAGGTAAGAAGTCGGGTGACCCAACGGTTCCCGCGAGCGGTATTGCGACGGGACGACAGGGAGGGTACGACCAGTGTACCGGTGTGCTTGGCCCCTGATCGTTGGCCGCGAGAGTTACCAAACAACAAAAGTCGAGCTCCTCCAGGAGCACACGCGAGACAAGGTAAGGAGTCGGTTCACCTTGTTGGTAACCGCGCGCTTTGACGGGACGACAGAGCGGGCACCGATGTACTGGTGGTCCTGGCTGCTGTTCGTTGTCCGTTGTGTTGTTAGTCAGACAACGATAACGGTTGTATGTGAGATAATAATAAAATGCTAATGGTTCGGCGGATGAATTGAGTAGCCTTTTGGCTTATACGTGATGCCTACACGTGGGATAATGAGTTATGGGCTCCTCTGCTTCATAGTCTCGTCCGAGGACTCTTCAGACGTCAACAGTACCGCGGCGTGTGCCGGGGATTGGTGTTGTCTTATTTGCCGCGGCAGTGTGATTTGTATTTTCTTTGATTTTGCTTCACCGGCCAGCCACGCACCGTGCAGGAGTACGTCAGGGTTGGGGTCCAAGGCCCAGCGTACTTAGGATTTAGACCGGCGGATGACCTCTCTGTTGAGTTTGAAAGATGGGTTGTGGAGTGTCGGATAGCCTCGGTGGAGCGTTCCCTAACAAGGTGCCTGCCACCCTGGAGATCCGTGTGTTGTAGTGTAACATAAGTGCACCCCTTCAGGGAAGATTAATCTATTCGAATAGTCGTGTCCACGGTAACAGGACGCTTTATGCTGAAGCTGGATCTTACCACTACAAAATATTATTATTAAACTGTATGGTTCCGGGTTTTCTTCCTCGCTGGGATGTCGAGGAGGTGATCTCGGAGGCATTGCTAATTATTACAACTTACTATTATACAATGCTGCAACAACTTCTGTTGCATTGTTACTTTATGCTTTATATGAACTATTGGCTATTCTCTCCTCATGCTGCAAGACTCGTCGGAAGATGCTAGTCTACGATAGGCCTAGCTTCTTACCCTTATTCTGATTTCTATCTTGCAGTCCACTATATATAGCCTCCCCTTCCTTTTGATACAAATGCATAAATGCATAGTAGCGGACGTAAGACTCGCGGGTATGTTAGATAATCACCTTTGCTTTATTTCCCCCTTCTTCGTTTTGCCTGATCGGCCGCTGCAGTCGACGTTGGAGCCCAGGAGAAGGAGTACCCCAGAGGCGACTACTACAACGTCGAGTTCCCTGTCGACCAGGAGTAGTTCGGTGGATCCCAGGCCGGAGGCGTCGCCTTTCCGATCTGTATATCTGATGTCATTTGTGCTAGCCTTCTTAAGGCAAAAACTTGACTAACTATGTATGTACTCAGATATTATGGCTTGTATGACTTATGTATTCGGATCCTCGTGATCCCTGGTATTGTAACATATTGGTTTATCCTTTTGTGTTTAGTGTTGTGCTGTGATATTCTCACTGTGACACCCTAATCTCAGTCGTGTACCCTGTGTGTATGATTACTGTACACGGATTGATTTTGGGGGCGTCACAGTATCTTTATCTTTATCTTAGTATTTTAGAGTCAAGTAGAGTCGTATCATGTCTAGGGAAGTTATCTTATGAAATAGGTGTTTACATTGAGGTCTATCACTCCTTTGTGGAGAGTCTTGTATCCGTGAGTGTCGAGTCGTCTATGATGGAATATTAATGAAAAGTCTATTGGTTCCGTCGCTGCACTCGGTATTCTCTTCACGCAATCGACCTTATATGATGAGTCTTATGGGTAGTATTGACCTTATATCAGGTATGGCTTTGAAAACTTTATTTAAATTTTGGAAAACATAGCTTTGGTCATGACAACATGCATGTTTTCTCAAGTAGCGACATAGCCAAAACCTTTATGTTGTTATGCTTGAAGTGTTATGTTGACAAGGAAGACTGCTTGATGTGTTATGCTTACCTTAATGTTTATGCTTTATGTGCTTTGCATCTAAGTCATCAGCAATTGTCTGTTCTCTCAAAGCCTTTGCTAGCCGGACTCTGCATTAAGCAGACTTCTACTTGTGCATCCATACCCTGAAACCAATATCTTCCATATGAGTCCATCATACCTTCCTATTCGCGGTATTTCACTACCACTCCTAAAGTATAGAATTTATGTGTTATCCTTAAATGTTCAAAATCTTCTGTTTTGTGCCTCTTGTTTAGCTCATGAGGAAGTAGTAGGTAATTCATGATCTTCTTAAGTTGGACAAGTTTTACCCCGGGATTGCATGTCTAATCTGCAAACCCCTAATACGAGGAGGAAATGGCATGAGTGCGCCCAGCTCATAAGATAATACAACAAACAAACCCTCCTTCATGCTTGGTCTATGAGAAATCAGAAACTTTGGCAGAGATAAACAAAGAAGATTAAGGGGATGTGATCGTCCCCACTTGGGAGCCGTTCCTCAAAACTTGTCCAGTCTGAGAAGTAATTGAGCTATCTATTAGCATTCGTTGACAAACTATGCATCTCCCAAATTTTGTTTTCATTCTGTTTGATTTAAGTATAGCACATGAGTTTTCCCTATTTGTCTATAACAAGTCCTGTCTTTTAATTTTATGTTGAGTCAGTTTTCCCTACTTCCTTCTATGCTTAAAGAGAACAGACACTTGATGTTGATGAGGATTCATTCATATAATGTTGCATTAAGTTTTCATGCCACATCCTTTTTGACATTATCATTTGATAAGTAAGTTGTTTGCGAAAGCTTATGCCAAGCAAGCATCTTCCTTTGTGTTAGCATTTTCACTTCAGGACTAATAACATGTTCTTTCAAAATCTTCAAATTGTTTCATTATGAAAAGAAAGAACAAAATTAAAAGTTATTAGTTGTCCTTTGACCAAGGATATGTTTGCCATGATTTGATGAGTTTCCTTAGCCCTACTTTTGATTATAATTGTTCTTACTTTCTCATAAGGGCCTTATGAGTTGAGGTTGCTATTGAGGATGCTTGAGTTTTGTGAAGAAATCATGATGCTTCTTGTCCATATTCTATTTATCGACACTTCACTCTCTAAACTTGTGGACAGGTTTACCGAGCTCAGTATTCGCTTGGGGACAAGCGAGGTCTAAGCTTGGGGAGTTGATACGTCCAAAATGCATCACTATTTTTATCGTAATCCACCCCTATTCATTGATATATTTCATGTTATGATGCTATTCTAATGTTGTTTTGGCTTGTTTTACACAGTTTGCAACTTTCCGGTGCCGAAACAACAGACGCAGGATTCAGCGGTTAAAAGTGGACACAGAGTTGCTTAATCAGAAATCCTCCAAATGACTTGAAAATCGGCGGAGGCTATTTTCTAGAAAATTGAAGGAGGCACGCAAAACGAGAGCCAGAGGGGGGCCACCAGGTACCCAGGCACCCCCCCTGGCGCGGCCCCCATCAAGGGCACACCGGGAGGCCGCATGGGCCCCTGGGGCCACCCTCGGCTCCCCCCTTTGTCCTATTTATTCCCCGTCACCCAAAAACCCTAAAAAGGGAGGAGTCTCGTGAGTTCCGTCGCGGCTCCGTGGCGGAAATCTACAGAGAAGAAAAGACATCTCCGGCGGGCGGATTCCGCCGGGGAGAACACCTCCCAGAAGGGGAGATCATCGCCATCGTCATCACCATCGTCACGGGCATCATCGAGATCATCATCAACATCATCCCCAACATCAACACCATCTCCACCACCATCATATCTCATCTCACAATTGCAACTTGTGTTGAAATCCGTACTATCTATCCTCTCTACTCTACCGGTGTTCATTACTACCTTGTGGTGAATGCTATTGAGTTTTTTTGAAGAAATATTGTTATTTCCAGATTGTTTATCATCTATTTATCACCATGAATCATGATCTCTTTTATGTCTTGTGAGTAGTTACTTTAGTTCTTGAGGACATGGGAGAAGTCTAGTTGTTAGCAGTCATATGATGTTGAAGTAATATGTGTTGTTTGATATTTAAGTTGTGTTGTTATTTTCCTAGTGGTGTTGTGTGAGTCGAACACTCAACACTTATCCTTTCTAAGGACCTAGGGGAATGCATTGTGTATAAAGAATGCTTACGGTGGGTTGCCAGAGTGACAGAAACCTGAACCCCAGTTTGCACACTTTTGCACAAGGGAATAATGGATCCTCCATCGTATTGTTGTGGTTAGGCTTTTGCATTAATTTCTACCTTGTAATTGCGGATGCTTTCAAGGTGATTAATCATAAGAGTGCACTTATCTTAGTCTAGAAGGTGTAATAGCATAGATCCACCCACTCAACACGTATCAACACAAAACATAGTACCGACACGGAATATGGCGAAAGCACGTGACTACATCTTCCGTGTGTCCTCAAGAACGTTTTAGCCTTTATAAGTTCGGTTTCTAGGCTTATCCTTTGCTCAAAAGGATTGGGCCACTTATTACTCCTCAGTGCCTTTTACTTTGCTTGCTTTTATCTTCTCGTTGCTTATACCGAAAATCCCTAAAAAGCTATCTTTCAGTGCTTGCAGTTATTCCTTTACCAAAG
This sequence comes from Bromus sterilis, assembly GCA_950022295.1. Classification (NCBI taxonomy): domain Eukaryota; kingdom Viridiplantae; phylum Streptophyta; class Magnoliopsida; order Poales; family Poaceae; genus Bromus; species Bromus sterilis. The sequence continues at coordinate 107,604,619 of OX465596.1, read as the reverse complement.
TCACTTATCAATACCTTCTGCTCCTCGTTGGGTTCGACACTCTTATTTATCGAAAACGCTACAATCGATCCCCTACAGTTGAGGGTCATCAGTCTCCAGCACGCAAATCCAGCCAGCGAGAAAATGACCTCCAACCAGGCCCCAAGAAAATTAAGAAAGAGCTATCAACCTCAAGCTCTATCAATAGAAGAGAGCGGGAACACCCTTGAAGTCGGAGCCAAAAACCCCTCAAATTAAGCTCCGAAACAATAGAAGCAAAATAAAACGGAAGAGGAAATCGGGTAGCAGTCCGGCTTAGAACATGCAGCAGAAAATCGTAGCGCCAGGCACCCTCCTCTGCAGAGGAAGAGGAAGGACCCACTGCAACCCCACCACGCACACGCCGGGAAGAGCGAGGCGTGCGGCCTCCACGACCACGCCGGCCTCGACCTCGGTCGACCATGCCACGAGAAGGACCAACCAATAGAAAACACTACGCTTTGGTGCCATGCCAAGCGAGAAAAGAGAGAAGGAAGATGAGGGAAGACCAAGTGTTGAGCCAAAGCAAACAACATGTATTTATAGCTCAGATCAAGGGCAAACAAGGAAAACGGGCAGGACTCCAAACGATGCCATCAATAAATAAAGACCGGAACGCGTGATGGTACAGAGTCCAAGACAGGATGCCTCTTCACATCCAACAAATATTTCAAGGAGACATCAAATCTCGCGTGTTTCCCATACAGGCATCGGAAACCCGAAGGGCCGAAGCAACACAGAACGTCATTATGGCCAAGCAGAGGATGTGACGGTTCACAAACCAGCTCCGTATTCAAGCACATCATCAGGAGCATCATAACAACCCCTGACATCATGGTAGCTCATACAGGATTGATTCAAGACAAGCCACTACAAAAATGGAACAGTGGAAAGATTCTCTGGCTCTCTTCCTCCAAACTTTTGACCAACTTCCAAAACTTTACTCCCATCGGGAGCGCCCTGTCTTCGCGAAAAACAGAGAAAGAACCAACCCTCGAGGACACGAGTGGCTACTCCCCTCCATAAAGAACTAATGCATCTATAGAGTTTGGGTGCTCCCTCGCCCAGAAGATGATGAAGTGCTTGAGTAATTACTCGCACTAGAAGGCAAGACATGATCGGTATCCAGGAGAACAATCCGCCCAAGTACTCGAGTACTATATGGGTGCGTACACTAGTGAACATCATGGGACCCCAGTCCATATTTCCACCATTGTTTACACCTCCACTTTATTTACTGCTTTTACTTTCCGTTGCAATTATCACTATCACTATCATTTTGCGTTGACCCTTTGTAAACGGCAAGGCCGGAGGGATTGATAACCCCTCTATACTCGTTGGGAGCAAAGTTAAGGTTTAGGGTTTAGGGTTCCCTAAACATCCCAGACTAGTTTTCAAAGATCCGTCAGCCCTACATCACCCATGCAATAATTTTTAGAATTGTGGTCGTTCGGGTACGTTTTCCAGACGATTCCGTTTCGGGCACACTGTTTTTTATTTATACCGTTTGCGTTGATAGCATTGCAAACAGTTTCATCGAAGGGACTGGAAAAGTGGTGTCGTGTTAGCCCCTCTTTACAGTAGTGAGGAATTTGATGCAATCCAATTAGGTTGACAGTGCTTGCTTGATTAAAGCTTGGGAAAATGTATCGCTTGATGCGGTGACCATCAAATACCAAAACGGAAAGAAATATTTGCGAGGAAGAGTAGTGCATTGGAGGACGTCGGCGCTTGTACCCCATGAAAACCACCGCACCTCCCATAGCTTGGCGGGCTGATCGTCAGCCGATTAGCCGCTTGGCTTCACGGAGGCGGAGTATAGTCTTCCTCTCCCGCTGAAGCTTCATTTCCTAGCACTTGCGGACATGGGGAAGACAAAGTCGTGAGAAACGAACGGCGTAAATCATTTAGAGTAGGTATATACTTGCTCCGTTCCAAATTAGATGATTTTCATTTGCCTACATGTATATCTAGACATGTACACAATAAAAATCGTCTAATTTGAAACGAAAGGAATATAAATTATATAATAAATAAATAAATTTCTTTTAAGTTTATATAAATTTGAATAAAATATGTTGAAGTATTAACGAATGAATAAAGTTAAGATTGGATGATCGGTTCTAGCGTTCATGGATTAATTCGAACCGATCAAAAACAAATGATGTATCCATTTTAAAAGATAGCATTTATTACAAACACAAAGAAAGGACAAGACCAATTTAGAAGAAAACGAATAAGACCAATTCAGCAGGGTGGACTCAAAAAACCATAGACGGCAGTAAAGTCAGAGGAGCCCTGGCGCTTCCATTCGGCAGCTCGAGGACACGAGACAATCCACTTGCCGCGGAGCTGCTGACCTGCGCGCACCGTGAAGCAAACTCCAAAACCACCACGATAACCCGCACCTCACTCAACCACCATTCCATCCAACGGCACACTCTCGCCAGTCGCCACCGTCCCTGCGCTCCTCTGCTCAGCCAAAGGCAACCTTTCGAAATCTCCAACACATTCATACCACAGTTCCCACTCCCCAGTTCCCAGGCATACACATTTCACAGCAATCACTCACCACAGACAAGGGGCAAGAATGCCACAGCTCGATCTCTTCTGCGTTGGCGGCGGCGAGTCCAGGTCGAAGGTCGACTGCGACACCATCGCGGTCGCGCCCTCCGACGCCGAATCCCAATGCGACGTCGATGTCGCATTCGCCCAGGTCCAGGCGGACGACGTGGATGTCCGGCTAGAGTCGTTTCGGATTATCTGGGCCTGGTCCAGGCTCGCCGGCGCGGCGCTGGAGCGGGGCGGATCAACCAAAGGCAGCTCCAACCCCAAGACCGCCGCCGCAGAGACGACGCGTAAGGGCGGCTCGTCCAGGGCGCCGAGGACTCTCGATGCGATCGTGGTCGGCGTTCTGCCTGCCGGGAAGATGGTCGTGCCGCAGCGGCGCTCCCCTGTTTCCGGCCGCCGCTGGCGCCGGCCGGCCGCAGGGGCCAGGGTGTTCGCGAGCGAGGCCTTGGGCACCGAGCCTTTGTCCCCGAAGGTGTCGTGCTTTGGGGCTGTACGGCCCGACAGCCGTCCGGCGGCGGCGGCGCCTGCGCCTGCGCCGCGTGGGGAGGAGGAGCAGGTCGAGGAGCGGAGTAGTGGGTGCTGGGCGAGCGTCACTTTCGTGCTCCGGGACTTTCTATGCGGCTCTGACTCCGACGACAACAGTCGGGAAGGGGAATTTGAGGCGGGTGAACCGAAAGCCACGGCGGTGTCGGAGCCACTGGCGGTGCCCGTTCTGTCGCCACCTCCGCCGGTTCTGGGGCTGGGAGACGTGAAGCGCATCACTTCACGGCGGTGGCCGGACGGCGTGGCAGGTGATGGCCGTTGCCTGGTTTGAATCTCTTGCGTGCTTCAGGAGGCACGGTAACAGCTGTGTGTACACATCTTCAGTTGCAGCGTGCACGGGAATAGCTGTACATTCACGGTTGCCGAGGCAGCAATCAGACCAGTACTACTGTACTAGTACTTGCTTTGTTGCGCCCGTGCTGGCTTTGATCAACCTTTGATCTTTTCTCGTGCAGAGTGTATCCGTCTCTTCCTTTTGTACAGTAGCTGCTTCCTTGCATGTACTCTACTTTGTGCAAAATCGGTGTTTCGCTTTGGTCGGTACAGTATCACATCATCTCAGCACTCTCAACAGTCATCAGGTACTTAAGTTTCAACACAAAGAAAACAGGTACTGAATAGTTAGTCGGAGGAAAAAAATACAGGCAATACTTTCTGAGATGATGTCCCCATTTATTTATTCCACCGAGGCAATACTACTATTGATCCAAATATGCAGACGGCTAAACCAAATAAAAATGTATTTTTCAGAACTAAATAGGAAAACTTTTTTGGAGAAAAAAAAAAGAATTTACAAACTTTATGGGCTCCCACGCGAAGTGAAAACGAAAAGAGAACCCAGTCAGCCCAACGGGCGGCACACGCTGACACGGGCCGCGCCACTTTTTTTCGGTTTGCGGACCCTCTTCCTCAATCCTCATCCTCCTGGCGCGGGCACCAACCGTCGTCTCCCCCGCCCGAGTCGACCGTTGGAATCAAGTCCGCACCGACCTCACCGCACGAGGAAAGTAGTAAAAGAAAAACTAAATCTGCAGCAACTACACACTTTGACGACCGTTGCAATGCACACCTTCAAACACCCCACTACCCCCTCCCCTCTCTTCCACCACCCACTCACCAGTCACCGGTCAACAAAGCCAAAGGAGCAACGCCGTTAGAGAGAGCAGCGCCGAGTGATTCTCCGTCGCCGTCGCCGCCGCGCCAATGGGGTGCATCTCGTCCAAGCACCTCCCGCCCGGCCCCGGTGGCCGCAGCGGCGCCGCGCGCGCCACCGTGTGCGGCCGCGTGGACCACGTCGTCTCCCTCACCTCCACCACCTACGGCGTCCTCGACCTGCACACCAAGACCAAGCACGGCGCCGCGCCCAAGGACAAGGACCAGCCGCCGTTGCCGCAGGAGCAGGAGAAGCCCATAAGCCGGGAGTGGAAGCGCGCGTCCGCCAAGAGCCCGCCGCCCCTCCTCGTCCTCCCGGACGCCAAGAAGCCCGACTCCGCCGGCATGGAGGTGATCAACGCCTGGGAGATCATGGCCGGGCTGGAGGACGCCGACTCGCCCGCCAAGAAGCCGGCCAACAAGCCCGGCCGCTGGTCTCCAGCCAGGGTCCTCGCCATGGCCCTGTCCTCGCCCAAGAGGTCTTCGGCGTCGAAGCGGCGGAACACGCCGGGGAAGGAGAACAGCCCGCTGCAGCGCTGCTCCGGGAACAGCAATAAGAACAGCGACGTCGCCGACGACGACAGGGTCCTCCGCCTGTACAACTCGATCGACAACTCCAAGCTGTCCAAGGCGTCCAGGAGGTTCTCCCCGGGGACCGCCCGGGTCGCGCGGAAGCCCAGCCAGGCCGAGCCCGGAGGCATGACGTCGTCGCGCCGGAGCCTGAGCCCGCTGTTCGACCCGGAGCTGCTCGCGTCCATCGAGCGCGAGCTGTCGGAAGAAGGCGCGCACATCAAGAGGGTCATCGGGTCCGAGAAGCCCAAGCAGCCCAAGGTGATTCCGGCGATCGTGGCGGAGGGCAAGTGCCCGCCGGGCGGCGCGGACGCGGTGGTGCTCTACACCACCACGCTCCGCGGCATCCGCAAGACGTTCGAGGAGTGCAATGCGGTGCGCGCGGCGATCGAGGCCCACGACGTGAAGGTCATCGAGCGGGACGTGTCCATGGACTCGGGCTACCGGGAGGAGCTGCGGCTGCTGCTGGGCGGGCGGGAGCTGCGCGTGCCCGCCGTCTTCGTCCGGGGCAAGAACGTCGGCGGCGCGGCCGAGGTGACCAAGATGGGGGAGGAGGGGAAGCTCAAGGCGCTGCTGCAGGGGCTGCCGCGGGCGCGGGTCTGGTGCGCGGGCTGCGCCGGCGTGAGGTTCGTCATGTGCAGGGACTGCAACGGCAGCCGCAAGGTGCGCGTCGACGGCGAGCGGAAGGAGACGGCCCAGTGCGGCGAGTGCAACGAGAACGGCCTAGTCCGGTGCCCAATCTGCTCCTGATGAGGTTTGCTTGCAAATGTGGACTACATTGGGTTGATTTGCTTGTCTACCCGTGTGGTCTGGTGTTTGAGCCTCTGATTTTGCTTTGCGATGTGATTGCTGCGCTGTGCTGCAACGGCTAATTAATACTCCACCTGGAATGCATGTACCCGTTCATACTGTTTCGTACTGTAGTAGTAGTATCTAAATCGATTGGTTTTCATTCTTTCCTGTTGAGGATGCTTTCAGATGCGTTACTCCATATTGCAATTATCGCTGTTTGGCTGCACCACGGTACCAGTGTCCACAATTGCCGCATATGCTTCCGTGCCTAAGAGCATCTTCAACTGTTCCACTGTTTAGGCTGGTCGTAGATAAATTGGTATCATGCATATGATACTACTGCATGATACTATTTCCGTAACGGCGCTGCTATACATACAACGATTAGCGTACGATTTTCGTCCGATGCTACGTGGAAGCACTTGCCGCACGCGAAGGGGAACGGAGACAGAACTGGCTCGCACGTGGCATGGGCCGGGCCCACCTCCTAAATAGTAGTAACATTCTATTTTCTTTCTTTAGAAAACAAGCTGCCTTATCCCCGCGCTCGTGCTTGGACGAACACTACTAGCCACAGCTGCTTCTGTGATTGAGCTAGCGACTGAGACAGGTCGCTCTGCAGTTGAGCTCGTCGGACGCGCAAGTCAGGGCGTGTTCCAGCGGCCTGGATGGTGGGCGGCGAGGGGGCGCTAGCGCTCGCTGCAGGGAGGAACGAAGCAGGAGCCAGCGGCTGGCTCGACATAGTTGGGGATTTTAATTCGCTGCAAGCTCCAATTGTAGAGGTAAGTTCTCTTTAATGGAGCAGATTAGTAGAGAAGAGATTGTGAAGAAGATAGAGCCGTCAGGCCCTGGACAGAAAGAAGAGGAGGGGGCGTGAACGAAGAAGTAGGAAAGTTTGTTTTTAAGAACACAGGGTTAAACCGCAATACTACGGGTTTTGGTTTGGGCTGGACCTTGGGTTACGGGGCAGAAATAATTAGCACAATAGGATGGTAGTAGCGTCGGACGTTTATCGGACGAAAAAGGTCGGACGTGAAGCAATTTCGTTCCCGTAATGTATAGTATCATATAATAGTATCATAAGTAGTACTCGCTTCGATCCATAATAAGTGTCGCTCATCTAGTACAAAAATTGCGACAGTTATTATGGATCGGAGAAAGTAGTATTTATTGCCATGCAAAACACATAGTAGTATTGTATTTAACATGATACGGTATCATAATATGATACTACATCCTCTCTTTCCTCATCAAAATTTCCTAGTTGGCATCTACTCCCTCAAAAAGAATGTCATAGTTTTAGTTCAAATTTGAACTAAAACTATGACATTCTTTTTGGGACGGAGGGAGTATGATACTACCTATGATACTCCCATTACGGGCAGCCTTAAAAGAAGTTGGAGCAAAAAATAAAGATTCTTCAATAGATCCCGAAAACATCAAAATAAAATACAAGATCCTGTCAAAATTGTCTCTTTATCCCGTAATTTTAAAGGACCAAGTCGATTCAGTACAATTTTTGCACCAAAGAAACCGTCGTGAAACTTCAACGCCGCCGCCAATGCTTGGTCGCCCCTGCGCTGTGCCGTCGTGCTACCATGTCGTCTCCCTCGCCCGTCGCCATACTCCCGTCATCGTGCTACCACGTCATCGCCGCTATGTTGCCATCGCCACGTCTGAGTGCAGCGCAGTCACGCAGCCGCAAGCGTGCCACCGACTTGCATACCCATGCCATTAGTATAGGAATTTTTAAAGATAAATGAATACATTTTGCAATATGAAGTTTACAGGATCTGGAAAAAAATTGCTTTCAACAAAATGTTCTAAAATTTACAAATATCCTGTAAATTAAGCTTTATCAAAAGTTCAAAAAAATTGTTGGAGATGCTCTAATTTTGTCCACGACTTTGAGTTGACGATTTAATATCGAAATCAGTATTTATTTTCTTGGCTAAACTTTTTGAAGCACGTTTGCAAGGGAGCTCGCCACAATATTTAATTAATTTGCTTCTTTTAGCAATTGACATGCATGATCGCCACCCGCAACAAAAACATGCATGACTGCCAACATGAACATTTTGGGCATCTCCAATAACGATCTTCAAATCTTCCACATCGATTTGGATTTGGTTGTTCAGATCACTTTTTAAAGTGTAATTATGCCTTTAAATATATTTTGATGTTGATGTTAATATACTTATAGGGGACTAATGTGACGCCCCAAAATCAAGTCGTGTACAGTAATCATACACGCAGGATACACAACCGAAATCAGGGTGCCACGGTAAGAATATCACATCACAACACTAGACACAAATAAGATAAATCTGATATTACAAACCAGGGACCACGAGGATCCAAATACATAAGTTATAAAAGTCATAATATCTGAGTACATAAATAGTTACTCGAGTTTTGCCTTAAGAAGGCTAGCACAAGTAACAGCAGAGGTACAGATCAAAAAGGCGAGGCCTCCTGCCTGGGATCCACTGAACTACTCCTGGTCAACCGGAAACTCGACGTCGTAGTAGTCGCCTCCGGGGTACTCCTCCTCCTGGGCTCCAACGTTGACTATAGCGGCCGATCAGGCAAAACAAAAGGAGGAAATAAAGCAAGGATGAGTATCTAGCATACCCGCGAGTCTTACATCCGCTACTAAGCATTTATGCATTTATATCAAATGGAAGGGGACGCTATATATAGTGGACTGAAAGACAGAAAACCAGAATAAGAAAAAGAAGCTAAGACTATCGAAGACTAGCATCTTCCGATGGGTCTTGCAGCATGAGGAAAGAATAGCCAACAATTTATATAAAGCATAAAGTAATAATGCAGCAGAAGATGCTGCAGCATTGTATAAAAGTAAGTTGTAATAATTAGCAATGCCTCCGAGATCCCTTCCTCGACTACCCAGCGAGGAAGAAAACCCGGAACCAATAGTTTAATAGTACTAGTTTGTAGTAGTAGGATCCGGCTTCAGCATAAAGTGTCATGTTACCATGGACACGGCTATCCGAATAGATTAAACTCCCTACAGGGGTGCACCACTGTTCAGCCTGCACGCTCGGATCTCCAGGGTGGCGGGCACCTTGTTAGGGAATGCTCCACCAAGGCTATCCGACACGCCACGACCCATCCTAGGCTCAGCAAAGAGGCCATCCGCCGAACTAAATCCTATGCGATCAGGTGTCTAGGACCCTGATACGTCACAAACGTATCGGTAATTTCTGCTTGCTCCATGCATGTTTTGTGTGATATTGCTATGATCTAGATACACTTTCATACACTTTTGATCATATTTGGACTAACCTATTAACTCAGTGCACCCCAGTGTCAGTTTCTGTTTTCTGCTGTTTTTCTATTTCAGTTTTCCCCCATATTAAAAGTGCTCAAAAAATTTGGGAAAAATCAGATAAAAAATCGGCGTGAAGGAACCTTCCGAAGTCCCGAAGGGGGACCAGGTGGGACCCACCAGGGCCCCAGGCGCCTAGCTGGCACGGCCTAGGGCTTGGCCGCGCCAGGGGGGCGCCTGGACCCCTGGTGGCCCCCTGGCTGCCCCCCTTCGCCTATATATCTCCCGTGACTTGAAACTTCCGAGGACAGAACCCTTTTTCGCAATCTCGCCTCTGTTCCGCCGCCGCCACGCTTCCAAGATCGGGAGCACCAGCAGGACCCTTCCCGGCACCCTGCCGGAGGGAGGATCGACCTCCGAGAGCTTCCCGTCCACCATGGACGCTTCCCGGATGTGCCGTGAGTAGTTTCCTTTGGACCATGGGTCCGTGATCAGTATCTATGTGATGTTCTCCTCCCCTGTTTGTTCTTCATGGTTTAGACCTCGTGAGCTGCCCTACATGATCGAGGCACATATGTAATCTTTCTGATTTTGCTATGCTGAGTTTGATGGGATCTGATGGATTATGAGATTATGTTCAAATTGTGATAGAGTAATATATTTGGTTCTTATCTCTTATATTTTTGTTCCTAAGTAATTTTTGCATGTTCTCCGTTGTTGTTTATTGCTTTGGCCAAGTAGTAGGTAGTAACTCCAAGAGGGAACATTATGCTCGATTGTGGGTACATGCCCCCTGATGACACGCTTGAGTGATAGAAACATGAGTCTAGGGGATGTGTTGTGTCCACAAGGGGGAAAACAACGGTGCTTGCAACCGCGGTTGCAAGTTTTGTTTACTTTACGCAAAGTTCTTTTTAATGCAGTTGTCTATTGCTTTGGGTTTACACTTTGGGTGGGGCTCGCAACTTAATACCAGCGAGATGTTCTGGATAGATATCTCAAGGTGGATGATTAGTAGTAGATGCAGATGGATTTCGGTCTACTTATTTTGGCGTACTACCCATGCTTATGAGCCTCTTCCTTTCTTTGTAGCATGGTTAGCATTGCGGTGCGTTTATAATCCTGTCGATTGCCCATCTGTAATTTGTTTACCTCGCATAGCAGTTTTATCGTCTTTTGGGAAAGAGACATCACTAGTGAACATCACGGGACCCCGGTCCATATTCGCATCATTGTTTACACGCTCATTTACTTTTTAGTATTTACTTTCAGTTGCTATCATTATCATTATCCCTTGTGTTTGATCCTTTGTAAACAAAAAGACCGGAGAGATTGACAACTTCCTTGAACTTCATTGGGAGCAAAGTTAATTGTGTCTGTGTGCAGGTCCAGGTGAAGTAAGCAACCATGAGTTGTGAATGACGCCATTGTTAACTTCACCACCTACTTATCATCTTTGGAGTCCTACGGGAGACAATCTTAAAACCTCGATATCTTCACCGAGTGAAACTTCTCGCTACATTGCATCTCACCTTCCACTTCGGGTAACCAACAAAGGGCGAGAAGCAATTATCATCTCTCAAGTATCAAAAAAATTTCTCGCACCGTTGCCGGGGACTCCGAGTGATAAGATAGGGGAGTTGCCCATTACCTTTTACCTTTACTTTTTAGTCTTGTTAGTTTACCTTTCATTTTTTATCTTTGTGTCTGATATCAAAAATCACAAAAAAATTATTTATCTTTATAGCAGCTATCATTATGTCTGGTACTTTTGCCTTTGTTGAGACAGAAGTTCTCACCTTTAAAAAAATGGTGGTGAAAGTTTAAAAGATGATTGGTATAGAATTAATGATTCTCAGAAGAGAGCCACCAAGAAGCAATCCACTACTATCCTGCTTAGAAATTTTTATGTTGGGATTACTCCTTGGAATAGTTTCATATTAGATACTGCTATCAGTGGGAATTTCCTAGAAGCCCCGATTTGGGAGTCTCTTAATGTTATTGAAAATCTTGTTGGAAATCTCCCTGTTGCTAGCATACAAGAAGATATAACTCTAGCTCACATTATGAAAAAACTTGAAAAGAAAGAGTTAGAGATACCAAGTATAACTAGGATAAATGAGTTGGATCGCAAGATTCAATGGAATTTGAATAGGCTTCATAGCTCCATGCTAAAAATTATTAAAACTTTGGAGACAATCAAATTCCATGATATGGATCCTTCTAGGATTGATAAGATTGAGGAAATCATTAATACTCTAGGAACCACCTTCTCCTAAATCAAACCGAAAAGGATAGAGACTCCGGCAAGGAGGGAACCTAAGTTCAATTATTTCCCTAAGGTTCCCCGACCCAAAAATAATCCACCCATTGCTAAGGAAGTTGAAACCGTGAAAACTTTGGAACAAATACCTCTCTTTGATAAATTTATAAATGAAACTCTCATTGATTTTCCGCCTTTTGGTTTTATCCCTAGAAGTATCTTCATTAGTCCTTTATTTGAAAGACCTCTTAAGACTAGTTGTACAATTGAAGAGCTTTTTGATGATCTTGATGATGGTTCAATTGATACAACTTGATCTTTTGCCTTATGCCTAGCTTAAAGGCGTAAAAGAAAGCGCTTGTTGGGAGGCAACCCAAGATGTTTTTCCTTTTTTTTTAGTGGTCTTGATGATTGTTACTACTTTAGAAACATCATTGTATCTTTTTTTTCAAGCTATGTGCCAAGTTATAGCCTCATATGACAAGGGAAGCAAAAGTTGTGACATGCTGTACAGAAAACAGATTCTGTCTTTGTGACGGGAAAAATCGTATCAAATCACAAATTCATCTTTTTTAGCTGAATTTTTTACCCAGTGTGCTCTATACAATTTAAGAACTTTCTTATGTTCTGAGTTTTTTTATTTGAGTTGGAGAAGTACCCCTAAAAAATTCTTTACTACCTGCAATTCTGTTTTTCACAGAATCTGCCACGTTTTGTCTCTCTTTACTTTTGCAAACCTTAAGCTTGCTTTTTCTTTGAAAAAACCTTTTGGAAATCTTGAGAAACAGTAGCTCTTCAAGAATATCTTTATATCCAGTGGGGAAAATTTATTTTATTAAGGGTACTAACCTCTCTAATCAGCTTATGATGAGTTATGTATGAAGAGAGTTTTCAAGTATGCGATGGAAGATGATGAAAGAAGATCCGGGAGTGTCAAGCGCTCAAGCTTGGGGATGCCCCTATGCATCCCCAAAAAATATTCAAGGAGACTCAAGCATCTAAGCTTGGGGATGTCGCCGTACATCCCCTTCTCCATCAACAATCATCAGTTCGTCCTTTGTCTCACTATATTTTTATCACTTCATGCGTTATGTGCTATGCTTGGAGCGTCTCGCTCTTAGGTTTCATTTTTAGTTTTCTTTAGCTTTTATTGCTTTTCATAACAAGTTAGACCCCATCTTACTTTGTGTGGGAGAGAAACACGCTCCACTTTCAAAATCGAGAACATATCATAGCATTTTTCAGGCCTATCTTTTTGCTGTTGTGTGTTCTTATCTTTTCGTAGCTACTGCCATGTTTAGTTTTAGTTTTAGTTTGTCTTTAGAAAGATCCTTGGATTTTATTAGTTTGTTGCTGGAACTCTCTCTAGTCTTCACATTTATCTTGTTAAGAGAGTTGGTTGTTGCACTGAGTTGTGTCTTTTCTTGAGAAGTAGGTAATTGAGGTTGCTATTTAATTTTAGTAGTAGCTTGCAATAGTTTTGAGGCATTGATGTGAGTAATGTTTGAACTTTTTGTGTCAAGAGCTCTAGCCTATTAGTGATAGGTGTCGTATTTTGGGCAATCCGTGTTTATTTTCAAAACCTACAAAACTAGTTGAGAACTCTAGCTACTAGATGGATCGCTAATCTTTGGAGGGATCGGATATTAGAGTACACTCACATACCATGAGTCGAGGATGCGCAAGGATCACCAAACCCCCATACAATCCTCCTTGGGGTACTTGTATCTTTGTGAACCTCCTTATTAGATTGAGAGTTACCGATAATAAGTGCATGAGTTCTTCGGACAAATGTAAGTATTGAAAGTTGACACTTCCACCTCCTCATATTTGCTAGCCTCTCTTGTGCCGTGCATTACTTTCTTCTCACTCCGAGAGTTGGCGTCCACCTTCGCCGGTACATCCAAACCCTTGACATGATACGCTCTGTCATCATAAACCTCCTTATATCCTTCCTCACAACAGCCACCATACCTACCTATCAAGTCATTTCCTTAACCTTTCCGAGATATATTGCCATACAACATCCACCTCTTCCTGACTTGATCTTCATTTCATACATGTTCTTGCTACACTGGCAGCGGTATACATTGCATATATCATGATAGCTACATCTTCTTTATGATTTGAGCACCTTGTAAAGTGTGAAAGATCTTCTACACCCTCTTGTAAATTAGAGTGTTGCCCTTAAGTGAGGAAAAGATCCCAAAGTGGACAAAATAAAAGATCCCAAAGAGGAAAAATGAGAGTTAAATAGAAAGAGCCATTGAGGCCACCAAAATAATACCAATGTCGGGACCCGGGGTTAGCGTATGCAAGTCCCGCTACGACATAGTCATATGGAGAGCCGAGAACCGTACCCACTTGTCTAAGCAGACAAGGCCAAGCACAGAACATTCTCGGAAAGCATCGTACGTGAGGGGCATCCCATCCAGGCCGGATGATCAACTGAGATGGGTCCTCATCGTCCGCACACAAGTCTAATGATATGGGTGATGAACTCCCATATTCAAAGACAAGTCGCCTCAACCATACTATCGACTATCTCATAACTCTTACATAGACTTACTCCAGCCCGATCACTTAGTCGGGGTCTAGGGCGGGCTCGATCATACCACAAAGTGTGCACGAGACGGAGTCTCGAGCAATCGCATCGCGATGCCCCAAGCTGCGCACATCTAAGGGCCACTTGGTGTATGAAAGACCGCCAGCCAGATCACAACTAAGGTCTCAAAAACCCATACAAAGACATGCATGTTATAAACATACACGCAGCACACATGCCTTGTATGAACAGCAGGTATCATTGAAATTCTCTACAAAGTATACATTTTATTGATAACTCTTACAGAGTGCACACAGAGGTCACAAGTATGTGATCCAACATTACAACAAGAAGAGGAAGCAAAGTATGTCTGAGTACAGACAAGTTTAACAAATGGCTTAAGAAGCCTTATTTAAACACAAGCCCTCCACGAGGGGACCATTCGTCTGACTGGGACTAGACTAGCTTGATCTTCAGTCGTCCAGGTCGATGAAGAAGCCACCTTCGGGATCAGTGGGTTCATCTAAAACATAGATTAAGCAAACGTGAGTACAAAGTCGTACTCAGCAAGACTTACATAGGAGCTATACTACTCATGCACATGTATCAAGGTAAAGGGAGGTGGGGTTTCACTTGCAGAAATGCCAGCTTTGACTTGGCTAGTCCTGAACAACGAGTACCAGACTTGAGGTAAGAAGCGTACACGAGTCCACTACTTTCTGCAACCAATTACACCACTATGATGCCTTCCTCGACTTCCCCACGAGAAAGCACGCCATAGCACTCACACTTATCTTGGGGTGTTTTAGAAGTATCCAGTTCAAGTTATCTAATAATCAAGCTAAGCTTTCCAAGCAGTCCATAACCGCGGACGCGGCTATTCGAATAGTTTTGATAACCCTGCAGGGGTGTACCGCTACACACACATGATCATCATTTACCGCCTTTGATCTCGACACCATTCAAGGGGTGCCAGCGAGGATGCTCACCACAACTGTTACCTCATAGCCGATCTAGTCCGAGAAAGCCGCCTGCCTGGGTTGGCTACCACTATCGCGAACCCGGCCGGTTTACCGAAGTGGACCCAAGTGATGTGTGCGTGGTGCATAATCCGGTCTCGGTTGAGCTATTCTCTAACTTAGCAGCCAAGCCACAGACCTACCAGAACTCCGAACTATTGCGACATCTGGACATCGAAAGGGATGAGTTAGTAAGATGAGAGGGGTCAGTGAGCCCAATGTGTGGTTGTACTCTTCATCTTGGATCACCACACAAGAACTCGGACTTAGGGCGGTGTTCAACGAGACGACCCACCGTGTACTCCTACACAGCCTCTCATCGTTCACCTTGTATTAGGGTAGATTCACCAACACTTTTCTACTATCAACATCATGATCACTACCATCCCGACTCACATAACAGTATCATCATGGTATCACTCTAAGCATGCAATAAGCAGTAACAATTGCAGGGGCCACATGATATCAATCAACTCCTACATTTGCTAGGATTGTGGTTTTTCCTACTACTGTGACAAATGATAGGTCATGCAAAGGAATGGGTTCATCTATGCGGTAGAAACGTAGCATGGTAATCATCCTATACAATGCATAAGCGAGACATGAGAGGGAAGTGGGATTTTATCGACATGATCAATGGGGGTTTGCTTGCCTTGCTGACGAGTTTCGGGTTTTGGGTCTTCAACGAAGGGGGCAGCCTCCTGCTCCGCTTCCACCTCTACTCGACAAACAACAAACAAGGTAGCAAAGTAAATACAATGCACAATCACATGATGGAAGGTTGAAACTTGATGTATATGCTTTGATGTGTGAAACAATTCCATTTAAATGGAGTATATTGCAAATTGAATTGCAAATTCAAACTCCAATTTGAATTCAAACTTAGCCAAGTTACATGTGACATTGTTTGATCAATTTGAATCATTTTGAAATGTGTATGATATGCCTCTGATGTGTAAATGAAATGTAGCATGTTGCCATGGTTCAAGTTGCAAAAACTTTTGAATTGAATTTGATTTAATTCCATTTAAATGAAATAGAAAATGCTACTGATCACCTTTTAAATTCAACTCAAACAAAGTTGAAAGTTGGATATTTGGATAGCTTATTTTCTCCTGATCATTTTTCATATATTATTTGTCCAATTTGGAGTTAATATGAAATTTCTATGAATTTCCAAAGTTTGGGCTATTTTCTGGAATTTCTTTAATTCATTTTATTCTGGAAATTCATTTACAGCGTCAGCATGACCTCATGCTGGCGTCAGGGGGCCACTGACAAGGGGGTCCCACCTGTAAGTGTCACTGTGTTAATTAAAACGATTTAAAACGGTTTAAACTTAACCCAGGGATTAGCCAGGGGGCTGGGCCCACATGTCATAGGATGTGGGGGGTCATTAGGGGGGGGTGGTTAACTCCTAATGACGTGGTCCCGTCGGACTTGCCGGCGGCTAGCCGCCGGTAGCCACTAGACGCGGCGGCGTCCACGGGGACGGCGAATCCGGCGTCCAAAAGAAGTGCCGCAACCACCAGACGACTCCTCGTGGTCGCGCGCTTCACCTCGAGCATCTCAGGGTCACCGGGGGGCACCGGAACGTCGCCGACGTCAAGACCTAGCGGCGGCCGTGGCTCGGGCTCGAGGCAAAGCTCGCTGTGGTGCTCTACTGGAGCCGGTGATGCACGCAAAAGACGCAGAGGAGCATGGCGAAGACGAGGGACATGGCCCCGAACTCGAAAGCTTCATGGTTGCACGGCGAGGAACATCCCGGCGGCGAGAAGCTCCGGCTTCCATGGCGGATCATCAAGGAGACATCAAAAAGGGGTGGGGAGAGAGGGGTTTGAACCGCCTTCTCACCAGGAACTTGACGGAGGTGGCGGCGAAGGCTGAGGTGGCTCGACGGCGACGAAATCGACGATGGCGTCCTTCGGGTCCCGCGACGGCTCGAGCTTGATTCCGGCGACTGGGAGGGCTCCGGGTTCGATTCGCTGCACTGGGAGACGTAGACGACGGCGGGGAGGAGGATGGACACGGCGGTGGCGCTCGGCAGGCTCACTGGTCACGCAGGTGCGGTGGCACGCTCCGGCGTTCTTCACGGGTGTCGGTGGAATCGGGCGAGGGAGACGGGGAGGGTGTTCGTGGAGAGGGGGGATGGAACGGGAGGGCTTCTGTATGTCTCCAAGCGTGAAGAGGTGGCGCGGGAGAAGCAGGAGGTGCCAGGGGCTCGGCGGCGGCCACGGCATGGTCGCCACGCAACAGTGCCCCTGCTTGAGGAAGACGACAAGCGTCCAAGTGGGCTTGGGCTGGCTGAGGAACGAGTTGGGCCGAAAACCAGGTGAGCCTCTTTTCCTTTTCTGTTTCTTTTTATTTTCTGTAAATTTGTTTTGGCCATGATAAAATATCAAACCATTTTATAAAATGTTGAAACTTTTTATATGGCCTCATAATAATATAGACTAGCCACTTATAAAGTTTGAACATTTTTAAAATTCAAATCATTTGAACTTTAATTCAAATGGGGGTTTAAATTTAATTCCATGCTCCTGTTTGAATATTTGAAAAATCCATGAGCATGGGGTGGGTCCCACATCACTTGATATGTGATCACACTCATTTATAAGATTTTTCAAAAATCTAACATGAATTTTTGGAGAAGTTTTTATCTGGCCTTTTGAATTAATTCATCTGGGGGGGGGGGTTCCTTCTCCCATTTTGCTTTTGATTTTGATTTCAAGGATTTCTTTTGAAATTTTTAGCATGATGCAAGTGACTTACTAACCCTAGCACATTACCTAACAGAGGGTTCTGACAACTCGCCCCCACTCAACAGAATCTCGTCCCGAGATTTAGAAGTCTGCGGGAGGAAGGTGGGGTACTCGGCACTGAGACGGTCTTCTCTTTCCCACGTAGATTCTCTCTCAGAGTGGTGTGACCATTGCACTTTCAGAAACTTAATCTTCTGACGACGAGTGACACGCTCTGCGGAATCAAGAATACGAACGAGGTATTCTCGATAAGAAAGGTCATCTTGGAGATCAAGCGTTTCATGGTCGACTTCGCGGATGGGGTCCTTGAAGCAACGCCTGAGTTGGGACACATGGAATACATCATGTACTTGGGAAAGGTGCGGGGGTAGTTCAAATTGGTAGGAAACTTCTCCACGTTTGGCAAGAATGCGGAAAGGTCCGATGTAACGTGGGGCCAACTTGCCTTGGATACCGAAACATTGGGTTCCCTTCAGAGGAGTAACCCGAAGATAAGCCTTCTCATCCAGATTGTAGCTCTCTTGCCTATGATGACGATCATAGTAGCTTTTCTGACGAGACTGGGCTGCTTTCAATTGATCACGAACAATGTGAAATTGCTCTTCTGCTTCCTTGATCATGTCCGGTCCAAAGAATTGTCTCTCACCGGTTTCTGACCAGTTTAAAGGTGTTCGACATCGTCGTCCATAAAGGAGTTCAAAAGGAGCCATGTTCAGACTAGATTGAAAACTATTGTTATAAGCAAATTCGGCGAATGGAAGAGACTTCTCCCAATTCTTTCCGAATGAGATAACACAAACTCTGAGCATGTCTTCAAGAATTTGGTTAACCCTTTCGACTTGACCGCTAGACTGAGGATGGAAAGCTGTACTAAAGGAGAGATGAGTTCCCATAGCATTCTGAAAGCTTCCACAAAATCTAGAGGTGAAAAGGCTACCACGATCAGAATTGATTTCCAAAGGAACACTGTGAAGGGATACAATTCTAGAGACGTATAAGTCTGCTAATTGGCTAGCAGTTATAGACTCGCGAACTGGAAGGAAGTGAGCAACTTTGGAAAGCCTATCTATGACAACGAAGATGGCATTGTTTCCTTTCTGGGTTTTTGGAAAGCCGGTGATGAAGTCCATACCGACTTTGTCCCATTTCCATTCTGGAATAGGCAAAGGTTGAAGTGTACCAGCAGGTCTTTGATGTTCTGCCTTAATGCAACGACAAACATCACATTCGGCAACAAATTGAGCAATGTCTCTCTTCATCCTAGTCCACCAAAATCTCTTGCGTAGATCTCGGTACATTTTTGTGCTACTAGGATAATTGAGAGGGGTGTGTCATGGGCTTCTTTGAGGATGAGTTGCCTTAGTTCCCTATTCTTAGGTACTACCAAACGATTTTCAAAGAATACCGTTCCTTTGCTATCTGTGGAGAAACATTTAGCAACTCCTCTAGCAATGTTCTTCTTGATCCGGCGAACACCTCATGCACGCCTTTGGGCAACTATGATTTTATCCTCAAGGGTTGGTTTCGCCACCAAGTTGAAAAGAGATCCACGAGGAACAATCTCGAGGTTGAGCTTCCGAAATTCCACATGAAGAAGTGGTTGATATTGTTGTAACATGAGGTTGTTACAATACGACTTACGACTTAGTGCATCAGCCATGACATTGGCTTTGCCTGGGGTGTAAGAAATTCCTAAGTCATAATCTTTTATCAACTCAATCCAGAGTCTTTGCCTGAGATTAAGATCTGGCTGGGTGAAAATGTATTTGAGGCTTTGGTGGTCGGAATAGATCTCACAACGATTACCAAGGAGGTAATGTCGCCAAGTTGTTAGGGCATGAACTACGGCAGCGAGTTCAAGATCATGGGTAGGATAGTTCTCTTCATGTGGCCGTAACTGGCGTGAAGCATAAGCTACCACATGTCGATCTTGCATAAGTATGCATCCTAACCCTTGCCGTGAGGCATCACAAAAGATCTCGAAATCCTTTTTGGTGTCTGGAGGTGCAAGTACGGGTGAAGAAGTCAATCTTCTTTTTAGCTCTTGAAAGCTTTCCTCGCACTTGGGAGTCCATAGTAATTTTTTATCTTTCTTGAGGAGTTCAGTTAGAGGCTTTGCAACTTTAGAAAAGTTCTCGACGAAGCAACAACAGTAGCTGGCTAGGCCAAGAAAACTCCTAACTTGCTTAACCGATTCAGGTGGAGTCCAGTCAAGGACAGCCTGAACTCTCTCGGGATTCACAGCAATGCCTTTTGCAGAAATCACGTGGCCTAAGTAGGTCACTTCTGGTAGCCAAAACTCACACTTGGAGAATTTAGCATACAGGCGATGCTCTCTAAGTTTCATCAATACCAGCCTTAGGTGTTCGGCATGTTCTTCTTTGTTCTTCGAGTAGATGAGAATGTCATCTAGATAAACTACAACAAATTTATCTAAGTACTCCATGAAGATCGAATTCATCATGCGTGAGAAAGTGGCGGGGGCATTGGTTAAACCAAAGGACATGACGGTGTACTCGTAAATACCATCACGAGTAGTAAAAGCCATTTTGGGAATGTCCTCGTTTCGGATTTTGATTTGATGATACCCTAATCTCAAATCCATCTTAGAGAAGACAGAGGATCCTGCAAGTTGATCATAAAGATCATTGATCCTGGGCAATGGGTACTTGTTCTTTATCGTCGCTAAATTTAGCGGGCGATAGTCTACGCACATCCTTTCTGTTCCATCTTTCTTCGTTACGAACAGAACGGGGCAACCCCATGGCGATGATCTAGGGCGGATGAAGCCTTTTTCCAACAAAGTTTCCAGTTGGGTTTTAAGCTCAGCTAACTCACATGGGGCCATTTTGTATGGGCGTCTAGAAATTGGTGCGGTTCCTGGTACAAGATCTACTACGAACTCTACACATCTGTCGGGTACCTAGGTTTAAGGGGTTGGATCTCTGGATAGCTTCCTAGAGGATGACCAAGGTTTACTAGGGGCTACAACAGATATGTCAGAGTAGCAAAGTACCCCAACACGATGGTTAGTGTGGTTCTTCTGGCTAGAAGACATCTAAAGTGGGAGAAAGAGTTGCAAATGAATCACTATAAGTTTCTAGAACAACAACTACAACAACTCTATGGAACTGTCGGGCATGCCACCTAGAAAACTTCTGGATGGACACCCGAAAAAGATAGAAGGATTTTGCAAATGCATCAGATTATGTAGAAACCTGGGATGACTCGGACAGCATAACGGCTGTAAAATGTAGAAAAAGCACTTACATAATACGATGTAAGAAATCATGGAGCATAACCACTCTAACTAACCGTTCAAAACTTTCCTACGGCTACAAGGAAGCAAACAACGAGATGTTCTAATCAGACAGAGGAGAGCGTAGTCCTATCTTCCCGTAGAACAAGATGAGGGTGACTCAGAACTTAGAACGAAGGGGTAAGGAGAAAAAAGAAGCCTTACGTTGTTCCCTTATATACCCAGAGTAACTATATAACTATAGCAAGCTAGACTCGACTTCGGCCAAGGCTACTAGTCCTACAGTCAGTCCTTCTCTGATACCAAGTCTGTCGGGACCCGGGGTTAGCGTATGCAAGTCCCGCTATGACATAGTCATATGGAGAGCCGAGAACCGTACCCACTTGTCTAAGCAGACAAGGCCAAGCACAGAACGTTCTCGGAAAGCATCGTACGTGAGGGGCATCCCATCCAGGCCGGATGACCAACTGAGATGGGTCCTCATCGTCCGCACACAAGTCTAATGATATGGGTGATGAACTCCCATATTCAAAGACAAGTCGCCTCAACCATACTATCGACTATCTCATAACTCTTACATAGACTTACTCTAGCCCGATCACTTAGTCGGGGTCTAGGGCGGGCTCGATCATACCACAAAGTGTGCACGAGACGGAGTCTCGAGCAATCGCATCGCGATGCCCCAAGCTGCGCACATCTAAGGGCCACTTGGTGTATGAAAGACCGCCAGCCAGATCACAACTAAGGTCTCGAAAACCCATACAAAGACATGCATGTTATAAACATACACGCAGCACACATGCCTTGTATGAACAGCAGGTATCATTGCAATTCTCTACAAAGTATACATTTTATTGATAACTCTTACAGAGTGCACACAGAGATCACAAGTATGTGATCCAACATTACAACAACAAGCGGAAGCAAAGTATGTCTGAGTACAGACAAGTTTAACAAATGGCTTAAGAAGCCTTATTTAAACACAAGCCCTCCACGAGGGGACCAGTCGTCTGACTGGGACTAGACTAGCTTGATCTTCAGTCGTCCAGGTCGATGAAGAAGCCACCTTCGGGATCAGTGGGTTCGTCTAAAACATAGATTAAGCAAACGTGAGTACAAAGTCGTACTCAGCAAGACTTACATAGGAGCTATACTACTCATGCACATGTACCAAGGTAAAGGGAGGTGGGGTTTCACTTGCAGAAATGCCAGCTTTGACTTGGCTAGTCCTGAACAACGAGTACCAGACTTGAGGTAAGAAGCGTACACGAGTCCACTACTTTCTGCAACCAATTACACCACTATGATGCCTTCCTCGACTTCCCCACGAGAAAGCACGCCATAGCACTCACACTTATCTTGGGGTGTTTTAGAAGTATCCAGTTCAAGTTATCTAATAATCAAGCTAAGCTTTCCAAGCAGTCCATAACCGCGGACGCGGCTATTCGAATAGTTTTGATAACCCTGCAGGGGTGTACCGCTACACACACATGATCATCATTTACCGCCTTTGATCTCGACACCATTCAAGGGGTGCCAGCGAGGATGCTCACCACAACTGTTACCTCATAGCCGATCTAGTCCGAGAAAGCCGCCTGCCTGGGTTGGCTACCACTATCGTGAACCCGGCCGGTTTACCGAAGTGGACCCAAGTGATGTGTGCATGGTGCATAAGCCGGTCTCGGTTGAGCTGTTCTCTAACTTAGCAGCCAAGCCACAGACCTACCAGAACTCCGAACTATTGCGACATCTGGACATCGAAAGGGATGAGTTAGTAAGATGAGAGGGGTCAGTGAGCCCAATGTGTGGTTGTACTCTTCATCTTGGATCACCACACAAGAACTCGGACTTAGGGCGGTGTTCAACGAGACAACCCACCGTGTACTCCTACACAGCCTCTCATCGTTCACCTTGTATTAGGGTAGATTCACCAACACTTTTCTACTATCAACATCATGATCACTACCATCCCGACTCACATAACAGTATCATCATGGTATCACTCTAAGCATGCAATAAGCAGTAACAATTGCAGGGGCCACATGATATCAATCAACTCCTACATTTGCTAGGATTGTGGTTTTTCCTACTACTGTGACAAATGATAGGTCATGCAAAGGAATGGGTTCATCTATGCGGTAGAAACGTAGCATGGTAATCATCCTATACAATGCATAAGCGAGACATGAGAGGGAAGTGGGATTTTATCGACATGATCAATGGGGGTTTGCTTGCCTTGCTGACGAGTTTCGGGTTCTGGGTCTTCAACGAAGGGGGCAGCCTCCTGCTCCGGTTCCACCTCTACTCGACAAACAACAAACAAGGTAGCAAAGTAAATACAATGCACAATCACATGATGGAAGGTTGAAACTTGATGTATATGCTTTGATGTGTGAAGAAATTCCATTTAAATGGAGTATATTGCAAATTGAATTGCAAATTCAAACTCCAATTTGAATTCAAACTTAGCCAAGTTACATGTGTCATTGTTTGATCAATTTGAATCATTTTGAAATGTGTATGATATGCCTCTGATGTGTAAATGAAATGTAGAATGTTGCCATGGTTCAAGTTGCAAAAACTTTTGAATTGAATTTGATTTAATTCCATTTAAATCAAATAGAAAATTCTACTGATCACCTTTTAAATTCAACTCAAACAAAGTTGAAAGTTGGATATTTGGATAGCTTATTTTCTCTTAATCATTTTTCATATATTATTTGTCCAATTTGGAGTTAATATGAAATTTCTATGAATTTCCAAAGTTTGGGCTATTTTCTGGATTTTCTAGAATTTCTTTAATTCATTTTATTCTGGAAATTCATTTACTGCGTCAACATGACCTCATGCTGGCGTCAGGGGGCCACTGACAAGGGGGTCCCACCTGTAAGTGTCACTGTGTTAATTAAAACGATTTAAAATGGTTGAAACTTAACCCAGGGATTAGCCAGGGGGCTGGGCCCACATGTCATAGGCTGTGGGGGGTCATTAGGGGGGGGGGGGTGGTTAACTCCTAATGACGTGGTCACGTCGGACTTTCCAGCGGCTAGCCTCCGGTGGCCACCAGACGCGGCGGCGTCCAAAAGAAGTGCCGCGACCACCAGACGACTCCTCGTGGTCGCGCGCTTCACCTCGAGCATCTCAGGGTCACCGGGGGGCACCGGAACGTCGCCGGCGTCAAGACCTAGCGGAGGCCGTGGCTCGGGCTCGAGGCAAAGCTCGCTGCGGTGCTCAACTGGAGCCGGTGATGCACGCAAACGAAGCAGAGGAGCATGGCGAAGACGAGGGACATGGCCCCGAACTCGAAAGCTTCATGGTTGCACGGCGAGGAACATCCCGGCGGTGAGAAGCTCCGGCTTCCATGGTTGATCATCAAGGAGACATCAAAAAGGGATGGGGAGAGAGGGGTTTGAACCGCCTTCTCACCTGGAACTCGACGGAGGTGGCGGCGAAGGCTGAGGTGGCTCGACAGCGACGAAATCGACGATGGCGTCCTTCGGGTCCCGCGACAGCTCGAGCTTGATTCCAGCGACTAGGAGGGCTCCGGGTTCGATTCGCTGCACTGGGAGACGTAGACGACGGCGGGGAGGAGGATGGACACGGAGGTGGCGCTTGGCAGGCTCACTGGCCACGCAGGTGCGGCGGCGCGCTCCGGCGTTCTTCACGGGTGTCGGTGGAATCGGGCGAAGGAGACGGGGAGGGTGTTCATGGAGAGGGGGAATGGAACGGGAGCGCGTCTGGGCGTCTCCAGGCGTGAAGAGGTGGCGCGGGAGAAGCAGGAGGTGGCCAGGGGCTCGTCGGCGGCCACGACATGGTCTCCACACAGCAGTGCCCCTGCTTGAGGAAGACGACAGGCGTCCAAGTGGGCTTGGGCTGGCTGAGGAACGAGTTGGGCCAAAAACCAGGTGAGCCTCTTTTCCTTTTCTGTTTCTTTTTCTTTTCTGTAAATTTGTTTTGGCCATGATAAAATATCAAACCATTTTATAAAATGTTGAAACTTTTTATATGGCATCATAATAGTATAGACTAGCCACTTATAAAGTTTGAACATTTTTAAAATTCAAATCATTTGAACTTTAATTCAAATGGGGGTTTAAATTTAATTCCATGCTCCTGTTTGAATATTTGAAAAATCCATGAGCATGGGGTGGGTCCCACATCACTTGATATGTGATCACACTCATTTATAAGATTTTTCAAAAATCTAACATGAATTTTTGGAGAAGATTTTTATCTGGCCTTTTGAATTAATTCATCTGGGGGGGGGTTCCTTCTCCCATTTTGCTTTTGATTTTGATTTCAAGGATTTCTTTTGAAATTTTTAACATGATGCAAGTGACTTACTAACTCTAGCACATTACCTAACAGAGGGTTCTGACAACCAAAAAATAGAAAAAAGAGAAAAAGATATAAAAAGAGAGAAAGGGGCAACACTACTATCCTTTTGAAAGATCCACACTAGTACTCCCTCTTATCCTTGTACTCCATAGAGATGATCATTCATGCATATAGCTATGTGGGGACCTTCACACTATAGAACTTGGCTTGCATATTCCAAGGATGAGCCTCCTCAAAAGAGCTCTAGGTCTTCATGAGCGAGCAACTTATATGCACCCCACTAGTTCCATTGGAGAGCTTTTTAGCTCATATGTGCATCTGTTGCATGGCAATCTCTACTCCTCACATCATATCTATCATTTGGCCCTCTCGCCTATGATTCTCCTCATTGATGTGAGCCTTTCTCATCCTTTTTGTCTTCCTCCTCCACCATATTTCTCTCTTTTCCATCCTAAGTGCCAACTCTCGTTCTTACACTCATCCATTGAATGAGTGCTCAAAAAATCGAAAAGGAGTGGATCAAATTGACTTGTACCTGGCTAGTGGTCTGGGGACGAGTCAAGATAAGATTCCAAATAAGACCAAGTGTGAAATTTAGTAGATTGAGTTCTCAACACAAAAATACTTTTTTCTCGTATTCCATATCCCCTTTCTTGCACGCAAACACCATTTGGAGACATTCGAGTCACCGACAGTGAGAGCTCTTGCACCTAATGTTCTTTTGTTACTTGTTTCAATGCTAATATAGACTCTTGCATGTTATGACTTGAATTGAATCACATACCTTGATTTCTTTACTTTTCAAAGTTCTTATATGGTTGCTAGCATGTCACCACAAAAATTATGCTTGTTATCATTTACCTACTCGAGGAAGAGCATGAATTAAGCTTGGGGATGTTGATACGTCCCAAACGTATCGATAATTTATGCTTGCTCCATGCATGTTTTGTGTGATATTTCTATGATCTAGATACACTTTCATACACTTTTGATCATATTTGGACTAACCTATTAACTCAGTGCACCCCAGTGCCAGTTTCTGTTTTCTGCTATTTTTATATTTGAGTTTTACCCCACATTAAAAGTGCTCAAAAAATTCGAGAAAAATCAGATAAAAAATCAGCATGAAGGAACCTTCCGGAGTCCCAAAGGGGACCTGGTGGGACCCACCAGGGCCCCAGGCACCTATCTGGCGCGGCCTAGGGCTTGGCCGCGCCAGGGGGGGGGCGCCTGGACCCCTGGTGGCCCCCTGGCTTCCCCCTTCGCCTATATATCTCCCGTGACGTGAAACTTCCGAGGACAGAACCCTTTTGTGCGATCTCTCCTCTGTTCCGCCTCCGCCGCGCTTCCAAGATCGGGAGCACCAGCAGGACCCTTCCCGGCACCCTGCCGGAGGGAGGATCGACCTCCGGGAGCTTCCCCTCTGATACGTCTCTAACGTATCTACTTTTACAAACACTTTTGCTATTGTTTTGCCCTCATTCTTGCATGATTTGAACTAAACTAACCCGGACCGACGTTTTTTTTCAGAAGAGTTGTCTGTATGGTTTTATCGTGCGCAGGAAAATGGATTTTTGGACATCTTAGAAAATTCCTAGAAAAATTACAAAAAATCCACGCACCTGAACGAGCCTGGAGCCAGAAGTGGGGCCAGAGGGCAGCCAGGGGGGCCCCAGGCGCCCTGCTGGCGCGACCAGGGGTGGGGCCGCGCCAGCTGGCCGCCTGGGGGACTCCCCCTCCCCTGGTGCCCTACCTTGACTCCTATTTATTCGACTGACGGGGAAACTCCGAAACATAAGTCGTTTTTTCAGAACCCGTCGCGGAGCCGCCGCCACCCTCTGTTCTTCCTCGGGAGGGCTAATCTGGAGTCTGATTTGGCCTCCGGAGAGGGGAGATCGTTGCCATCGTCATCACCATCACCACTCCATCCGTCCCCCATGACTTCTCTTCACATGTGTGAGTAATTCCTTGCTGTAGGCAAAGGGGATGGTAGGGATTGGATGAGATTGATCATGTAATAGTTCGTCAGATTCTTGGGGGCATGTTGCCTATCATCTACTTTGGTATTTATCATCTTTGCTACAACTTGTTGTTCTTAATGCTTGTCACTTTGGGCCCAAGTGCCATGTTTCAGATCTGAACCACTTATGTTTTCATGAGCATATTTATGTTCGAGATCCTATCTATGAGTTGTATGCACCTATTATGGTCCGGAACCGGCGATGCCAAAGGTGTCAGCTTGGGACACCAAAGGGGATGGTCCATAATTTGAGGATTCCATGTATCCATTGAGTTTATTGCTTTGTTTCGGTGCTCTTTGACAGGAGCACCTTAATCTCCATAAGTTCCTTTTGGCCCCGTTCGTAGCGGGATGGTAGGAAAAAAGATGTTGTGCAAGTTCTTTTTGCAAGCACACACAACTACCTACGAGATACTTGCCTAATGTTTGATATTTGCCTAGATGATCATTTCTTTTCTATGTACCTTGCCCCGTGTTAGAATTTTTTACATGTTCATTCTTATTCATGCAGCGCACGACCATCCATCTCCCTAGCTGTCGTCGATATGTAACGGCAGATGCCATGGGGATGGCTAAAGAGGGGGACAGACCGAGGTTAGAGTCGCTGGTACCGGAATAGAGAATGGGAACACATGGTGAGGCACCACGATGTACCTAGGTTCTGGGCTCTCCGTAGAGATAACACCCCTAGTCCTGACGAGCTAGCTATATGCAATAACTCTGGCTACAATGAATGCTCCTTGAGATGTTTTGAGATGAAGGAGAAGAGGGCCTCTGGTCACTACTCTCTCCTGGATCTCTCTATGGTGGGTGAGATTGCAATAAGTGCTCCGTCGTCCCCCACGCAGGAGGGGTACCCGGGGATCTTACAGCCGAGCCCGGGGTACAAAGGTAAATATACAAAGGGGAGGGCCCAGCTGTTAGCCTCGGACTAGCTAGAGACCTCACATCTTGTTCTCCCGGATGACCCGGTGTAGACTTGAGGCTCACCATACCGCTATCTTGTAGACATTGATGGTGAAGAATGGAGCTAGAGACCTAGACCTGCCGGCCTGTCCGCGTGATTGGCGCTGGAGGAGACCGCACGCCTCTGACAGTCCCGATCTTCAGGGATTGTGCATTGAATGCTCTTGTACTAGGTGTACGACCTGGGATTCTGCTCGGCTGTTACTCTGTTGACTCCGGCCGAATGCTTCCTGGTGAGGCCGATTGCCCTCAACTTGATCAGCTCGGCCCACTTCTTCTTACTCTTGATTAGCTCGGCCTAGACTAGATCAGTGACCATCAGGTCGGTGAACTTTGCCTTGATGAATTGTTTCCCCTGGGTGACCCTACCCGGGGGTCATTCCTCCGACAGTAGCCCCTGAAGCTGCGGAGGTCCCGCCGAACTCAGAGATGGCGAGGCCTGCACAGGTTCCTTCACTTCTAGAATGTTGAATCTTTGTTTCTGACCGACTGCTTCAATAGGCCGATTGCTTGCTATCTGCCGATTGCTCTTAGTCTTCTTACCGATTGCTCTCAATGGGCTGATTGCTCTCTATCTTCCGATTGCTCTTGATCTCTCGACCGATCCGCCCAACGGTTGGTTTGACTGGAATGTTGATCGAACTTGCCACTTCGAATTCTCTGAGGAATACGGGAAATCGTGCCACGATTTGACATGCCATAACCGCTGCCTCGACCCACGCGCACACGTCCCGTCCCATCCGCCGGATCTTCTGTGCTCCGAACTGACAATGCTCTGTGGATACACGCGACCACACCGCCTGCCGGATCGGCACACCAGATCCCACTACCTCCTCGCCGGGTCTTTAAATACCCCGTGGGGTGAGAGATGCGCCACGCACCCCCCACGTCATCATCTTCCTTGCGTTCTCCTCCTCTGTCTCCGCCGCCGCCGCACCGCGGGCTTCTCCGTGCTTGTTGCTGCTTCCACCAGAGCTTGGAACTGCTGCGCCGAGGACCTTGCGGTCGCACTCCGCCATCGCCACCACTGCTCCTCCTCCGCCACGATTGGTGGGCTCGGATCCAGACTTCCGCCGCCATCTTCACCATCGTCTCCGTCTCGCTTCTCCTCTCCCACCACGGAGTCCGATGCCTCCATGGGGGACGATGTCACCGCCGCCGGCTCTCAGAGGGGTTCTTGGAAAGGCTCCATTGTTACTGAGATGCACATTGCTCTCCTCCGCCGGTCTCGCAAGATTCTAGTGGACCTCGACTTCCGCGTTCCCGGCGACGAGCTCGTACACGCGCCTCGGGCCGGCGAGCGCGTTGTCTTCCTCGCGCATTTTCAGCGGGGTTTTGGGCTCCCGGTGAGCCACTTCCTTTGGGAGTTCCTTGATTTTTACCGCATGCAACCGCACCACCTTGGGGCGAATGCTATCATGCTGCTTTCTGCTTTCGTGACGCTGTGCGAGGGCTACCTCGGAGTTCGGCCCACCGTTGGACTCTGGTGCCAGCTCTTCTACTTCCACAATTTTCGAGTAGGCACTGGGGTGTTTGCTATTAACCCCAAAACCAAGAAGAAGGAGGAGATAAAGGTGATGGCCGAATGCGGTGGCGCCACCATATATATCCGCAAGGTCGGACTCTATCCTCATCCCCAGCCACCACAGTCCATCAAGAACTGGCAGATGGGGGTTCTTTTATGTTTCTTCACCGAAGGACAAGGATTTGATCAATCTGCCCGAATTCTCTCTGCCACCTCCGACTGCGAAGTACCACTGGGCTTAAAAGCCAGGGGAAGGGGACACCGACCTGGATCGTCAGATGGCCCATATCCAGAGGCTGATGGATGAAGGACTGCAACCCGCTGACCTTGTGGCGACATGGCTTTGCCGTCGCGTGCTTCCGCTGCAGTGCCGCTGCCACCGTATCTGTGATATGAGACGCCTCCTAGACCCCACTCGGATCTCCACGTTCCGTGTCAACGAAGCTGATTTCCTCCGCCGGATCAACAATATCGTCGATCTCAAGGTTGTTGGGCCATTTGAGTTCGGCAAAATAGCGTATAACCGAGCTCGGCCCTGCCCCGTGGTATGCTCTTAATCTTATCTTCTATCTCTAGCTCTTATTTCTCTCTTGTTAATTCTGATCGGATCTTTTTTCCCCAGGAATTCCTTGGATCTAAGATCATGCAGGACGGACAGTCCGCCTCAGGCTACCACCCCGACTGTGTTGAGGAAGATGTCAAGTACTTGGAACTTGAAGATGAGACCGATTCCGAGACTGAAGCTCGGACTGCTTCTTTCGGGCTCGGCCTCAATAAGCCGGGTGAGTCTGATTCCTCCATCAAACTCTTCGTGGCCTAATGGATCCGTGATGATGATTCCCTTGGTGACTTCGACACAGAATCTGAGCTGGCCGAGCAGACAGTGGCCGAGGGGAAGCGCCCCCTAACTGACGACGCCGCCGGTACCTCCAAGGTTGCCCAGAAGAAATGCAAATATGGTGCGCGCTGAGCCGCCCCCAAGCCGAGTGGCCCTGTGCTCTATTCTACTCCTTTGAACATCGCTCGCCCTGGCTTTTCCATGGTCAAGATTGCTGCCCAGCTACCCCGAGCTTCTTGGTATGTTTCTTTGCACTTTTTTCTCCTTTTGATCTTTCTCTACTATTTTTATCAATTTGCTCTTTGTGTTGCAGGGCTGCCCGATCTGTTGATCCTGTGGCGCCTGGGGTGGCACCGGTTGCTCCCCCTGCCACCTCTGATGTCCCTCCGAGTGTGACCCCCGCGGCCTCCGCTACATCCAACCTGCCTGCGCCTTCTCGTAAGAGAGCCGCCGCCGACACCACCAAGGCCGAGCGGGACAAGAAACAGAGAGCTGCTGCTGCCGCGAAACAGGCGCGACCGACTGCTCCCCTGCCGACCTCTACTGCTCCTCTGACTGCTGGTGCGCATTCGGCCACTCCTGCAACGACCACCGCTGTTGCTCATCCAATCCTGCTGGACCCCTTTGGTGTCGCACATCTTGCTGTGCCACTGCCAGATCGGCCTACTGCCGATGCTGCTCAGCCTGAGGCTTCTTCAGCCCAGGCCACTGTAGATCCAACTCCTGCAGCCGGCTCGGAGGGTGCGACTGCTGCCTCCCCGGAACCGACTGCTTCTCCCCCCGCCGGTCCACAAGTTAGTTTTCCCCTTGCTACTCACACCTTTGTTGTACCTAGCGCTTCCACAACACCATCCTCTAGTGCCCTTGTGCGCCAGCCGCCGACCAGCCGCCAACTCTCGCTAGCTGATCGGTTCCGCGAGGCGTACATTGGCGTTTCTGATGTCTCCCCTGTCCAACCTGCTGCTGATTCGGCCACTCCTCCGCCTCCTGGATCCGTGGACCAACTCCCATCCCATCTCTTGGGCCGATTGGGTGGCCTTGCCACCCACATTAGACATTTTGCTGACGGAACTCTGGGCCAAATCCTTGCCTCCGAACACTCTACTTCTGTAAGTTTTCTTTTCAGTGGGGGCGCGCCTAGCGCACCCACTTGGTGTAGTCCCTGAGATTCGGGCCGATTTCCTGCAATCTTCTCGGATCTTACTTTTCTTTGATTGTTACATATTTCTCAGATCTGACCGACCCATTTTTAGGCCATCTATGACAGACGCCAAGCTGTATTTGACGAGCTCTTGGCCGCTTATTCAGCGGGCCAAAGGTCCATTGCCGCTCTGAAGAAGAATGTTGATGCTCAAGCTGCCAAGATCCAAGAACTGACAGGTATACCTCTGCTTACCCTTTTTCTTTCTCCCAGTTGTTACTACTTTCTTACTTAATGCAAACTTATAGCTTCTGCCACTCGCTCCTCCGAGCTGGAGGCCGCTCAAAAGAAAATCGCCGAGATGGAGAACCAGCTCGGTGAGAAAAATGGCCAGCTCCACAGTGCCGAACAAGAGCGCCAACGCTTAGCCACTGTCGAGACTGAGCTGCAAGCCAAACTCCAGAAGATTACCAAGGATCTTGCTGCCGCCAAAACTGCCCATGAAAAAGAACTGCAGAGGCTTGTCGATGCACGCCACGAGGTGGAGGGCCAACTGTTAAAAGAGAAGGATGTTGCTGTCAAGCGCGCCGAGGACATGGATTCCCAATATTAGAAAGAAATCCAACGCGCGCAAGCCAATGTTGATCTTGCCCTTTCCTGCCTCCACCGAGGGATCTTGCCCTTGCAGGTATTTTCTGTTTTGTTCACTCTTCTATTCCGATCTGATCTTGCTATTCTCCGAGCTAAACTTCTTCCCCAATTGCTCTTGCCAGATGCCTGGCCCAACTCCACTACTGCTGTTGATGAAGCTGCTGCCGAAGCCCACCGAGTGCGGGGTGTGGTGCTTCTTGCTGATGCCGGCTGGGATGCCGAGGACTTCGTTGTTGCTCTGGACGCCCGAATCCCTCATGTGAAAGGTGCCCTGTGCACTTACAAGACCGGTATCCAGAAGCTTTTCAAGGGCAAGCAGAAGCCGATTGCCTTTGTGAAAAATGAAGATGTTGCTCGGAATCTCAAGGCTGTGCCCCGCAAGGTGGAGAACATGCTTGATTCTGCCTTCCGATCTGGAGTACAAGCTGCTCTCTCTATTGCGAAGAGCTGGTACCCTGGTATCGACCTTAAGATGATGACTTCTCTATGGGAGCGATCTGAGGAATCCGTTGGTGCACTCTGGACCCAAATCTACCACATTTCCCAAGAGATCGCGAATGGGATGGATCTCCTGGAAGTTACCCCTTATGTTGATTCAGCTGATCAACCAACCGGAGTTTCCTCCCTGAGCGACCTTTTATATACTACCAGTGAAGAAGATGCACCCCATTCCCGACCTGCTTGGCGGACCGGCAGCGATGGTTCCCACTCCTCGGACTATGCTGATGATGATGATGCTGATGACGAAGGTGAAGACTCCTCCGACAGGCACTCGGCGAGTGGTGCCCAGGACCCGTCACATGCTCAGACCAAGGCTACCGCCTCTTCTGCTCCGGGGGGTTCCACCAGCACGACCCCGACTGCTCCAGCTCCGGCTGCTCCATCTGCTCCGGATGATCCGAATGCTTAAGCTCGACATGCCGTTTAATTTCCTTCTTTTGCTTGAAAAACACTTAGTTAAATTCCAAGTGCGCCCTTCAAGGGCCACTTTCATGTAATGAACACCGTTCGGCCAATCGGCCCCTCAAGCTTGCGAACTTGCTTTTCCTCAGACACTTATATATGGCACTCTGCCTTTGCACTTTTCAACCGATTGCCTTTTTCTTGTCCTGTTTTCTCTCTTGGCCGATATACCCGCCAACCTTACAGCCGACCTGCGGTCTGTGGTTAGATCGGAGAATAGACCTCGAAGGAATTTTTGACAAGTACTTCCAGGCTCTCGGTTTTGTTCGCAAAGGTAGGTCTACACTGATGGACCGATTGCAACCTGTCGACTGTTGGCAGCCGGTCTGGTCACAATCGGTGGGTCTGCTATCGGCTAACTTCGAATTAAATATACTCAAAGTATGAACTCTCCGATTGATGATTTCACTCGGCCATATCCACCCGACATTACAGCCGACCCGCAGTCTGCATTCGGTTCGGACTAGCTTTTGCGAACCCATAACTCGTTTTGCTCATTCTTCCAAGTATACCCTTTTTAGGGCAACCGGCCAGTCCCCGGGTCTACCTTCGCCGACCTTAGGACTGGAAAACATATATAAAGAATTTTATAACTCCTGCCAAATGCAGTCTCATGGACGCACGGCTATTCTCATTGATAATAATTCCACAAAGGGAGAGGATACAACAATACCGCTCAACTGTAAAACGGACATAGTAGCTCGGCGTCCCAAGGACGATGCGTTTCTTGCCCCGAAGTGTCCACATATCGGGTCGGCTTCCTGAGATCAATGAGGTAATATGCATTGTTTTTGAGTGCTCTACTGACGATGAATGGACCTTCCCAAGGAGAGGATAACTTGTGCTGGCCATCCGATTTCTGGATTCGGCGCAACACCAAGTCACCCTCACGAAAAGCTAGGGGACACATCTTCTTGTTGTGGTAGTGATGCAGTTTCTGCTGGTATATTGCTGACCTGGACAAGGCCAGGAGACATGCTTCTTCTTTGAGATCAACGCCGTTCTCATGATCTTCCTTGGCTTCTGCCTCCGTGTACATGGCGTGACGAGGTGAATCGAACTCAATGTCGCAAGGGAGCATTGCTTCAACGCCATATACTAGGAAGAAGGGAGTAAATCCAGTTGAACGGTTCGGTGTGGTGCGCAAACTCCAAAGCACTGCTGGCAGCTCATCGAGCCATGCGCCAGGTGCTCTCTCTAGTGGCTCCACCAATCTTGGCTTGATTCCGGATAGAATGAGACCATTTGCCCGCTCTGCTTGACCATTCGACTGGGGGTGAGCTATAGATGCTACGTCCAGCTGGATGCCTTCCTGGGAGGCAAACCGAGCTAGCGCCCCTTTTGCAATGTTTGTTCCATTGTCAGTGATGATGCTGTGCGGCACTCCATAACTGACCATAATGTCTGCCACGAACCTGACCGCAGTCGGCCCATCTAGCTTCTTGATCGGCCTTGCCTCGATCCACTTGGTGAACTTGTCCACTGCCACCAGTAAGTGTGGCATGCCACCTCTTGCTGTTTTGAACGGCCCTACCATGTCCAGACCCCAAACTGCAAACGGCCATGTGATCGGAATGGTTTTGAGTGCTGAGGCTGGTAAGTGGCTCTTCGCTTTGAATCTTTGACACCCGTTGTAATGCTTGAATAATTCTTCTGCTGCTGCTTTCGCAGTCGGCCAATAGAAACCATGGCGGAAAGCCTTGGCAACTATTGCTATTGCTGATGCATGATGACCACATTCGCCTTGGTGGATGTCTCGGAGCAATTCCAGCCCCTTGTCCTCTTCCACACACCGCTGAAGGACTCCTGTTGCACTGTGGTGCACCAGCTCGTTGTTGATGATAGTGTATGATCCAGATCGGCGCTGGATTTTCTGAGCTTCTACTTCATCTTCTAGGAGTGTACCATCTACCAGGAAGTTTCTGAATGGTTTGCCCCATGATGGCGCAGCAACGATTACCATTACAGCAACTGCTTCTGGCTGTTCGACTTCTGCCACTGGCAGCTTGGAGGAGGAAGGGCCGGTTGCGTCTTGCATGATCCCCTCAGTCCCAGAGCTGACGACAATAGCCCCTGGTTCGCAATCGGCAGCCCCTGGTGCGGCCGAACGCTCCTCCAGCTTTTGCTTCTAGACCAACCTCTTTGCTTTGAGCTCTGCCATCTTCAGGTTGGCCGGAATAAAGATTGACTCTGATTCCGGGGAAGGCTTGATGGATGGCTTGTGGATGTTTTCTAGAGATACTCCTGGTGGAATTTCCTTTCTGGTAGACCCCATCTTGGATAGTGCATCTGCTGCTTCATTTTTAGCTCGGGGAATATGGTGTAATTCACATCCTTCAAAGAAACCAGACAACTGCTGCACGAGGAATCTGTATCTTGCCATATTTTCATCTTTTGCATCCCAAGTGCCAGTGCATTGCTGCACCACCAGATCAGAATCACCATAACACAGAATTCGACGAATGCCGATCTCCTTGGCCAATCGGACACCATGTACTAAAGCTTCATATTCAGCCACATTGTTTGATGCTGCGAAGTGAATCTGCAGCACATAATCAAGCTTGTCACCTTTTGGAGAAGTAAGAACCACACCAGCCCCTAGTCCGGTCATCATCTTGGAGCCATCGAAGTGCATTTGCCAGAATTGAGAGTTCGGACAGGGGGGCATATATTGAGTTCCTGCCCAATCCACCAGAAAATCTGCCAGAACTTGAGATTTGACTGCCGTCCGAGGCTCATACTTGATCCCATGTGTTGCAATTTCAATGTCCCACTTTGCCACCCGACCAGATGCGTCCCGACTGCCGATGATTTATGCCAATGGTGCCAAACTGACGACTGTGATCGGATGCGCTTGGAAATAAGGCTTCAGCTTCCTTGCCGCCATGTACACATCGTAGCACATCTTCTGATAATGGGGGTAGTTTTGCTTGGAGGTTGAGAGCACTTCACTGACATAATACACTGGTCTCTGGACCGGTTGTGCGTTTTCCTTTTCAGGACGCTCGACCACCATAACAATACTGAACACCCGAGTGGTTGCTGCAATATACAATATCATTGGCTCTTTTTTCCTTTGGAGCCGCTAGCACTATAGCGGTAGACATCACGCGCTTGAGCTTCTTGAATGCTTCGTCCGCTTGCGGGGTCAAAATGAAATTTTCTCTTTTCTTCATCAGCTGATACAGCGGAATTGCCTTCTCTCCCAGCCGACTGAGAAATCGGCCGAGCGATGCCAAGCATCCGGTGAACTTCTGCACATCTTTGAGATTTCTAGGCTTTCCCATTCTCTCGATTGCTGCAATCTTCTCAGGGTTGCACTCTATTCCTCTCTCGGAGACCAAAAATCTGAGCAACTTGCCGGCTGGCGCGCCGAACACACACTTCTCTGGGTTGATCTTGATCTGGTATGCTCGCAGATTTGCAAATGTCTCTTTGAGATCATCCAACAAGGTTGAGCCTAGCACCGACTTGACCACAAGGTCATCTACCTACACATGAATGTTGCGACCTAACTGAGGCTGGACGCACTGCTACATAGTACGCTGATAAGTCGCGCCGCCATTTTTCAGGCCAAAGGGCATGGTGATGTAGCAATAAGCCCCGAATGTGGTGATAAAAGCTGTTTTAATCTGATCGTTTACATCAGGCTTAATCTGGTGATAGCCCGCTGTGGCATCCAGAAAGCACAAGAGCTGACAGCCAGCCGTAGTCACTTGATTGATACGGGGCAATGCAAAAGGATCCTTGGGGAAAGCCTTATTCAGGCAAGTGTAATCTATACACATGCGCCAAGTCCCATTCTTCTTTGGATCCAGAACTGGATTTGCTAGCCAGTCTGGGTAGAACACTTCCTTGATAAATCCTGCTGCGAGCAACTTGGCTATCTCATTGCCGATTTCTCCTCTCTTCTCTTCTGAAAAATGCCGAAGTGGCTGCTTGATCGGCTTCGATCCAGGTCGGATATGAAGCTTGTGCTCGGAAAGTTCCCTCGGTACACCAGGCATGTCATGTGGAGACCATGCAAAGTTGTCACGGTTCTCACGGAGGAACTCGACGAGCTCGCCTTCCTATTTGCTGCTGAGCCCAGCCCCGATGATGACGCACTTGCTCGGGTCGGAGGGGTCCAGGGCAATCCTCTTGCTGTCCTTGGCTGCTTGAAATACAGTCTCATCATCCGCTCTCTTGTCCTTCGTGCTCGGCATGGGGTCCTTCATCTGAGCTTGGGCCATTGCTATGTCCTTGTCGAGGTGGCGCCGCTCTGCATCGATGACTAGAGAATCGGCTAACATAGAACCAGCGTACGAACACTCCAGTGACTTCCTGCAGTCACCACACACAGTGATTGGACCATTCGGCCCTAGGAGCTTCATCTTCAGGTAAGGCTGCATGATGCTGAACATGAACTTGGTTATCACAGGTGATCCGAGCAGGAGATGGTATGGGCTACTCAGATCAGCCACCTCGAACCAGATCGGCTCTCGGCGGAAATTCTCCTCCGACCCAAACACTACCTCGAGCCGAATGCGGCCTAATGTGGTACATGAAAGGCCGGCCACTATCCCATGGAAAACGGTCTTGCTGGGATCCAACTCGCTCTTCCTAATGCCGAGCTTGATCATTGTGTCTCTGTACAGAATGTGGATAGCGCTGCCTCCATCAATGAGTGTCCTGGTGAACTTGCATGAATACAAAGGTGCCGCCAAGATTGCATCCACCACGAGCATATAACTTCCTGGGTTGGGCATTACGCTCGGGTGGTCTTCTGGGCCCCATGCTATGGCACTGTCCGACCAGTTCATCCTCTGAGAAATTGCTGGCATGGTGGCATTGACTGCCTGCTCACGGGCTCTCCGACTACCCTTGTCATCCGATTCACTGGTGAAGATCAAGTACGCTGCATCCTGACGTGGGAACTGCAGCCGAGCATTTGCTGGTGGTGGACCTGGGGGTGGGGGTGGTGGTGGGGGAGGGTTTCCTGCTCCTCCCTTTGCCAAACGCTCAACCCAGATGCACTGCCGAGTGGTATGAGATGCGGGCTTGCCCACTCCACTATGCATTTTGCAGGGCTGGTTCATCATGTCCTCGAAGGTGTATCGGGGCCTGATCTGACCTTGCGGCCTTTCTGTGCGTTTCTGCTTGCGACTGCCTCCCGCAGCCCCTTGTTCCTCTTGATGTTGCACTGTTGCTACCTGTCGACTGCCATATTGGGCATCCGGCTGCTCGTCTTTCCTCTTGTTAATACCTGTGTTGTTATTGTTGGGGGTGTTGTTGAAATTGGGGTTGTTGTTGCCAAAGTTGCTGTTCCGCTGGATCTCGCGCCAGCGCGTCGGTTGGAGGCGGCTCACCCCAGCGCGTCGGTTGGAGGCGGCTCGCCCCGAGCTCGTCCCGAGCGGCGGCAACGCGGTCGGCGACCGGCGGCGCTCAACGCGGGCGAGCAGCGGGCGGCGCTGGTGAGGGGAATGGGGCACGGACGGCGAATTAGAGGCGCGGGGCCCTGGATCCCGCCAACGAGGTCTTGGGGGCGCGCGGGGCGTCGCAGCCGAGCTCCTGGCCGGCCGTACATGGCGATGGCGGCGGCTCCAGCGGCCGGCTGCCATGGCGTCGCTGCAAGGAATGGGAGGGAGAAGGTCAGGGGCACGGGAGGATGGAGAGAAGAGGGAGGAGAGGGAAGAGGAGGCCGGCGGCGGCTCGGGCTGCCGGCGGCGGCCGGTTGCCCACGGGAGGAGCTCCATGGCACGGGCAGGTGGCGGCTCCAGATGGGCTCGGGCGGGCCAGGCGGCGGATCCGGGGCCTGCGGGGCCTGAACGGTGAGGATGGCTGTTGGGGCGACGTGGACACTCCGAGAGCCCTCGATTTCGCGATCTGATGGCCAGAAATGGCTGTGGAGCTAGGGTTTCGGGATAGGGGGCTGTGGGGGCAAATTTGTGGATTTTTTGGGGGGGTGGCTGCATAATGTCTTAGGGAAACCCTAATTGGCTGGGTTGGGAGGTGGGGGGGGGGGTCATTATATAGGCAGGTTGGCTGGCCAGTTGACGCAAACGCCCTTTTTACCCCTCTCGTGTGTCCGGTGATCGCGTTCGTGACCGCCGAGACTCCATACGGACTCCGATTCCGACGAAATCTTGAACCACGCGCTCATTTCGTCGAGCCCGTCGATCCTACCTCACTGCGGTGACATTCTGACAACATTTTTCGGCGCCCCATAAAATAATCCGTTTATTAAATAAACGGGGTTTTCGTACCGCTGGAGATGGCTGGACTTGTGCCGGTTGCGACGGTGCTCGAGTGAAATCCCGGTGTCGCAAAGTCGTGTGCCGTGGTGGAAAGGGGTCGGTCACGCATCCGATACGAGAATAAAAAGGGGGGGGGGATATTCACCGATTATTATTTCGGTGAAGCAAACACCGCAAACAATACAGGCAATCAAACAATTCACACCGAAAACATTTTTTTTAATTTTTGTGAAAAATGGGTTATTACAGTCACCCCCTCGTCAGTAGCCCCCGAGTGCATGGGGGGCTCGAAGAATCGCGCAGGGACTCGAGTCCATACTTGCGTCGTTATTGGTATGCACGATTCAACCGCGGGTCGCTGGCAGTCTGGGGCCATGACAAAACCTGTTTCGAGGGATGCTAAGCTGAAAGGGCCCAAGGAGTCGACTGGTCGAGCCTTGGTGAATTGCACTAGTGGCAAAAACCGAAGTAGCCCAATCAAACCCATGTCCCTCGACATGAGCTTGGAACACTGGTGTCGAGAAAAAGTCAAGCCGTTGCAGGTCTTACAATGATCAATTGCCTCCAGTAAGATTTGTAGCCTAGGCGCGTCCGCCCGGCTTTTTCTATCATGCAAGTGCATGGGAAAGGCTGGGAGTGAAATCGCTCTGTGGCAAGTCCCAGCCCATCCGATCTGCGCAGCGGGGTCTTACCTACACGCTAAGCTTGCGTGGCATCTGGGCACAGTGTGTCATGTTCCAGGAATATATATTTTTTATTGAGGCGCGGAGCCTAGTTGATAATGCACCCACTTGGAATAAACAATCAAGTGAGCTGTTTTAGCAGTCCCTCGCGGAGCTTGGTCAAGCGCTCGGGCGAGGAGTAATGTAGAGGAGTACTTGCTCGGGAGGTCTTCGAGTGTTCAGGTACTTTGGAGTTTTGTGTGTAATCACTCAAGTATCGCCTTCGCTCTCAGGGTGAGGGAGCACCCGATACTCTGGGATCACTCGATCTGGCGAGTGCAGGTCTGCTTATCTTCCGTCGTGGTGAGGGAGCACCCGAAACTCTTCATGTCTGCGAGTAATCACTCGAGCACGTCTTTTATTTTAGGTGAGGGAGCACACGAAACTCTCATGGGTGCGAGTAATCACTCGAGCACGTCTTTTCTTTTAGGTGAGGGAGCACCCGAAACTCTCATGGGTGCGAGTAATCAATCGAGCACATATTTACTCTTTAGGTGAGGGAGCACCCGAAACTCTAGTGGAGATGCTCCCGATCGGAGTTAAATATATTTGAAAAATATATTTGAGTTAGTAAAACCGGTGCTTGCAGGCTGTATTTTTTGTGCTGCCATTTTAATTTACCTCTTCGTGGTAAGGATAACGATCTCTTTGCTGGAGGACCGTCAAAGATGCTTTGTCTGCGAAAACGCGCGAGATTTGACGCGTCCGGCGCACTGCCGCCCGTGTGAAGGCATCTTTGTCTCGGAATTCGAATCGCCCGGCATGCTTGGTCTTTGAAGTAATTTCTACCGTCGTCTGGGCTTCTGCGTGCCCTTGGGGTTCTGCTATAAATAGACCCCTTTTCTTCATCTGGCAGTAGTGTTAGTCTTGTACCTCTCTAGCTCCTCTTCTTCATCTTCTCGTGGGGCCAAAACAAGGTGCAGGTATGACTAGCCGCGGCCGGGTTCGCCGTGGACGTGGTGGTCGTACTTTTCGCTCTTCTCGCGGTGGCCGTCGTGGTGCACCGTCGATGCCTTCCTCCTCTTCCTCGGAAGAGGGTTTTTGGCGCTATGATTTCCTCCTGCGTGTCCGTGGCCGGAACGCTTCTCGCATTCTGCTTCCTTCTGCATTTTCTGCCCTTGTTTCTGAGCGCGGTCTTGATGGCTTGCTGCTTCGTCTTCAGGGGTGCGCTCGATCTCCTTCTTATGTTAAGTTGGAGATTGATAGTTCCCGCTTGATTTTTCTTGGCTTTGGCTGGAAGTCGTTTGCTCGACGCTTGAACTTGCGTGATGGTGACACTCTTTGTTGCCGTTTTGATGGCGAAGACACTCTTATCATCCGCGTCTTTGACCCGAGTGGAAACCGCATGGATCCGTACTTGACGGAGACAAGCACCGATGGTTCTGACAGGTCGAGGAGTCCTTCGCATGCGTATTCAACTGCTTATTCCTCCGGAAACTCTTCGGGTGCTGATGCTGAGCCTTCTTCAACTGCTTCCTCCTCCGGCTCTGAAGAGGACCCCGACGTCCAGCCACCGATCAAGCGGGCGCGCCAGGCGACCTTGTAGAACTGGAGGCAGCGGCGTCGTCTTCATCGGCAACTCGGGTGGAGCTGGAGAAGAGGCTGGTGGAGCAGGAGAAGAAGCTGGTGAAGCATCATCCTCGGTGCTCCGCAAATAAGTCGAGCTTCACCTTTTGTTATGTCATTGACATCATGAGCTGGCTGCTTCGAATCCTCCTTTGTCTGTGATGATGCTCGTTGTCTTAGTGCCAATTATCCCAGCATGGGAACACATGTAGAATTCATAATTCCTTGGGTGATTGATGCTGCAGATTTATCGGCTTCTTGTGTCTTTTGTAACTAGGTTAGTTCTTCATGTAATGAAGATTGCCTTCGAGTAGTCAGGGCTGCCTTCTATCCAATGTACTTCTAATCTTTTTGTACTGAGAATGATCTTCGGGTCTTTGTAATGCAAACTGTGCTTTAGTCTTTGTAATGGAGTCTGTCTTCGAGTCCTTTGCCACCGAGAGCTGTGTTCGAGTCCTTTGCGAACGAGAACTGTCTTCGAGTCCATTAGATCTTTACACTGTGGGTTCTATCGGATGAGTGACAGCGCTCCCGATGGGAGTAACCCCGAGGCTAAGTTTGAGTCGGAGAGTCGAATGTAGGCTGAGATTTGTTTCCTTTGTCACTCTTCCACTAATTTATGACTTTTATCGGGTGTGCGGCAGCGCTCTCGATGGGAGTAGCCCCCGAGTCTTTTAGGTGATCGTTGGCGATTAGGTGAAGACTAAAGGATGTCTGCGTCCTGCGATCCATCCATATTTCTCCAGAGTGCTTATTGTTTCATCTGGTTGTAGCCGTGTCTTCTGAACCGTTTTCCAGCAGGTGGAACCTATCAGGGGTTGTTGCTTGGGCCCTTTAAGTTTTCGGACTGCGTGAGTGTTTCCCGGGGGGAGGTCGTGCTCGAGCCCCCGAGTGCTTTGGCTAAAGATCGCGCGAGCGACGATAGCGTCTCTCGGGGGGAGTTTTGTACCCGAGCACCCGAGTGCTTTGGGTAAAGATCACGTGAGAGACGATAGCGTCTCTCGGGGGGAGTTTTGTACTCGAGCCCCCGAGTGATTTGGGTAAAGATCGCGTGAGCGACGATAGCGTCTCTCGGGAGGAGTTTTGTACTCGAGCCCCCAAGTTCTTTGGGTAAAGATCGCGTGAGCGACAACAGCGTCTCTCGGGGGGAGTTTTGTATTGGAGCCCCCGAGTGCTTTGGGTAAAGATCGCGTGAGCGACAATAGCGTCTCTCGGGGGGAGTTTTGTACTCGAGCCCCCGAGTGCTTTGGGTAAAGATCGCGTGAGTGACAATAGCGTCTCTCGGGGGAGTTTTGTACTTGAGCCCCCGAGTGCTTTGTGGTAGTATTTGGGCAACATCACTTTATTGCGTCGAAGGTTTACATGAGCTGCCAGATGAGCATGACATGTATAGACTATGGGTAGAACAGGCGTAGGTTCGCTACGTTCCATGGATTTCCCACGTCCTCGTCAGTCTTCAGGTTCTTCAGTTTATAGGCGCCTCCTCCTATGACTTCTGAGATTATGAACGATCCTTCCCATTGGGGGACAAGCTTGTGGACTTTCTCTTGTATGAGCCGTAGAACAAGGTCACCTTTGTTGAAGGTTCTGGTGCGCAGGCGGCTGCTTTGGTAAGTGCACAGCTTGTCCTGGTACCCCTCTGATCTCGCTAGGGTTGTGTCCCTTGCTTTGTCTGTTGTATCCTTGTCATCTTGCAGTGCTTCTTCTGCTTCTTCTTCTTCGTACCCCGAGATCCGGGGTGCCCCGAATTTGAGGTCATGTGGTAGTACTGCCTCCGATCCGTACACCATGAAGAAAGGTGTGTCCTGGGTTGCGGTATTTTGGGTGGTGCGCAGGCTCCATAGTACTGCGGGGAGTTCTTTTACCCAGTTTCCCGCAGCCTGCTCGAGTGGTGCAAGGAGCCGTTTTTTGAGTCCTCCGCATACTAGGCCATTTGCTTTTTCCACCTAGCCGTTAGACTACGGGTGCGCGACTGATGCGTAGTTGATTTTGATGCCCAGTTCTTCGCAGAAGTTCTGAAATTCTGCCGCTGTGAAGTTCTTGCCGTTGTCCGTGATGATGTTGTGTGGAACCCCGAACCTGAAGATGATTGATTTGATAAAGTTCACTGCCATGAGGGCTGTGGAACTAGTGATGGGCACTGCTTCGATCCACTTGGTGAACTTGTCGACTGCTACCAGTAGGTGTGTTCTTACTCCTTTTGATGACTTCTTGAGTGGGCCTACCATGTCGAGTCCCCAGGTGGCGAACGACCATGATAGTGGTATGGTCTTGAGTTCTGAGGCTGGAGCGTGTGGCCTGCTGGCGAATTTTTGACAGGCGATGCAACGCCGCATGATGTCTTCTGCGTTTTTCATCACGGTGGGCCAATACAACCCTTCTCGGAACACTTTGGACACGAGCACTGGACTGCTCGCGTGGTTCCCTCGTGGATTTCGAGCATTAGGGCTTTGCCGTCTTCTTCGTCGATGCACTTCTGGAATATCTGGGTGATGCTGTGCTTGTATAGCTGTCTATTGATCACTGTGAATGCCTTGGATCGACGATTGATGCGCCGAGCTTCTGAGACATCTTGCGGTAGCGTGCCTTCGATTAGGAATTGGAGGAACGGTTTCGTCCACGCTGGTCCTTCGAGTGTTGTTGGATCTGTAGGTTCCACAGCTTGACTGTTGTTGCCCTCAGATGGATTTGCTGATGCCACCTGTGCTGGCTCTGTGCTGTCGTCATCTACAGCTGCCTCTGGTGCTGCTGTTTTTTCCTTGATGGATCTCTGACTGATGCTTTCGAGGAAGACGCCTGGTGGTACTAGTCCTCGGGTCGAGCCAATGTTTGCGAGTTCGTCGGCTTCTATGTT
Organism: Bromus sterilis; assembly: GCA_950022295.1. Taxonomy (NCBI): domain Eukaryota; kingdom Viridiplantae; phylum Streptophyta; class Magnoliopsida; order Poales; family Poaceae; genus Bromus; species Bromus sterilis. The sequence goes on along the minus strand of OX465596.1, from coordinate 107,560,013 downwards.
GTTTGTTCTCGGGATATAGTTGACCTCACGGCCATCGAAACTTCCCTTGAGCGTGTTGTAGAGCTTCTGGTAGGCCGCCATGTTGTCGGTTACTGCATTGCAGTCTTTCATCGCCTACTAGATGACGAGGTTTGAGTCTCCGTAGATTACGAGGCGAGTGGCACCACATGTTTTGGCCATGCGCATGCCATAGAGCAGTGCCTCGTATTCGGCTTTGTTGTTGGAGGCGTGGCTGAAGTTGATCTGGAGGACGTATTTGAGCTTGGTTCCTTTCGGGGAGACCAGAACGACTCCTGCTCCGGCTCCTTGCTGTCTTTTTGACCCATCGAAGAACATTTTCCATGAGTTAGATAGGTCCGGGGGGGGCTGGTGTCTGGACCTCCGTCCACTCGACCAGAAATTCTGGGAGTACTTGGGCTTTGATTCCTATTGGGTGCTTGAATTGCAGGTCCCGCGGGCTGAGCTCAATGTTCCACTCGGCGATTCGCCCAGTCGCTCCGGGGTTGTTGAGGATGTCCGCGAGTGGCGCGCTGCTCACGATTGGTATAGGGTGTTCATCAAAGTAGTGCGACACTTTTCTTGAGGTCGTGATGATGGCCAGTAGTAGCTTCTGGTAGTGCGGGTACCGCTGTTGGGACTTTGTCAAGAGCATGTTGAGGTAGTAGATCGGCCTTTGTATGCTCTGGACCTTTCCTTCTTCTGTGCGCTCGACGACGAGTGCTGTGCTTACCACGCTGTGGCGTGCTGCCACGTAGAGGTACAATTTTTCATTTTCTTTGGGGACAAGCAAGATCGGTGGGGTCGAGAGTGTTTTCTTCAGGTCCGCGAATGCTTTGCGGGCTTCTTCGGTCCACTCGAATTTCTCTCCTTTTCTCAGCAACTGGTAGAATGGCAATGTGCGTTCTCCCAATCTGCCGATGAAATGACTCAGGGCTGCGAGTCTTCCGGTGAGCTGCTGCATGCCTGTGATGTCGGTTGGTACCTTCATTCTTGCGATTGCTTGAACTTTCTCGGTGTTCGCTTCATTTCCTCGAACGGAGACCATGTACCCGAGTAACTTCCCGGCTGGGATGCCGAATGCGCACTTCTTCAGGTTAAGCTTGATTCTGTACTTGTTGAGTGCTGCGAAGGTCTCGCGCAAGTCATCGAGTAGCGTGTTTGCACTATAGGTTTTGATGATGATGTCGTCCACGTAGACTTGCACGTTTCTTCCTATTTTCTCTTTTAAACAGTCTTGCATCATCCGATGGTATGTGGCGCCGGCGTTCTTGAGTCCGAAGGGCATTGTTCTGTAGCAAAATACGCCGTAAGGGGTGATGAATGATGTATGCTCTTCGTCTTCTTCCTTCATCCTGGTCTGATTGTATCCTGAGTAGGCGTCGAGGAACGATAGTAGATCGCATCCTGCTGTTGAGTCGATTATCTGTTCAATTCTTGGTAGGGAAAAGTGGTATTTTGGGCATTGTTTGTTGACTGGCCCATAGTCGACGCACATTCGCAGTACGTCTGTGTCTTTCTTGGGAACCAGCACAGGGTTGGCGACCCAAGTGGCTTTCTTCGTCTCTCGGATAAATTGGGCGTCGAGTAATCGGTTGACTTCCTCCTGGATTGCTCTGCGCTTGGGTTCTGAGAATTTTGTAGCGCCTGCTTCACTGGCTTGGTGTTTGGATGCGCAGCGCGTGTTCCGCGAGCTCGCGCGGTACTCCTGGCATGTCGGCTGGGCACCAGGCAAATATTTCCCATTCTTCACGGAGGAAAGCGATGAGGGCAGTTGCTTGCTCTTCCGGGAGGTGGGCGTACACGCGGACTGTTTTTTCTGGGTCCGTCAGGTGCACCTGGTGGGTGGTCGTGTCGCTGTCGATCCTGAAGTCCCGTCCATGCTCTTCTGTCTCGCTTCGACTTGCTAGCGGAAAGATACTTTTGTCTGTCGCCATGGCTATTTCTGTGAGTTCTTGCTTGGCTCCGAAGGTGTCGGAGAATTTATGGAAATCGCGATCGCACTTGTCTGATTTGGTGAAGCTCCCGTTGACTGTAATGACGCCTGCGGATCCTGGCATCTTGAGTTTGAGGTAGGCGTAGTGCGGAATCGCCATGAATTGCGCGAATGTTGGACATCCCAATATGGCGTGGTACTGCGGCTGCCAATCGAGTACTTTGAACTCTAGGGTGTGTCTTGCGAAATTGCGTCTGCTGCCAAAGATAACTTCGAGCTCGATTACTGCAAGGGAAGTGGCCGCTTCTCCTGGTACTACTCCGTATAGCACGGTGCTTGATTTCTTCCATACTTATCGTGGGATCAGCATCCTGCGTATGGTGCTGAGGAAGATTATGTTCATGCTGCTGCCTCCGTCCATGAAGGTTCTGTCCATGTCGTACTCTCCAATTTGAGCGTCGAGTAACAGGGGCGCGTGTCCCGGCCTTGGGACTATGGGCAGGTGATCGCTCTGGGAGAACGTGATGCTGGTTTCTGCGTTGTGTAGCTGATAGACTTCGACTGTGTTTAGGTTCTCGGCTGCTCTGGCTTGCAGGTGTAACATCCCAAAATCTGCTAAATTTTGGAATGTTAATAAAATTAAATAGATAATGATTGTTTTCTTGATGTGTTTGATTTTCTCTGGGATATAATTTTTTTTAAGTTTATTGAATATTAAAAGAGAGGGAATAAAAGGACTTTCCCTAATATTCATAATTGGTGTTTTCGGAATTTATTATTAAAAAAAAACAACAAAACAAAATGAGAGAAGGTAACATGACTCCTTCAACATATTAAAAGGTTGGAAAATGTTTTAAATCATTATTGGAATTCTTCTGAATATTCAAAACATTTTTCAACTCAAGGAAATTCATTTGAGAGGATATAAAATGACTTATCCCCTTTTTAATAAAGTTGGAATATATTTGAATATTACTTTAAAAGTTTTTAAAATTTATTATGAGTATTATAAATAACTCTAAAATTATTTTAGGAATTTTATAATGCTAAGAGAGTTTTTATTTCATTAAAATGACTTATTAAATATTTTAAAAGAGTTGAATTTTTTTATTCCAATGTGATATTTTTATTTTACCAAATTATTTATTGGTGTAACAATTTAAAAATTTATATTTTATTATTTATAAATGGTTTGTCAATGGTTTTGACAAAATAACAATATTTTTTATAATTTATTGGACTTTATTTGATTTTTTAAAAGTATTTTATATTTAAATAGAGTATTTAGAAAATGATTTTATTTTTATTTCCCTTTTTGGAAAAATTATTCATTAAATAAATTTCTTTGTATTATTTGATGAATTTAGAAATTTATTTCATTTTTTTCTGATTTGTGGTTGATTTTATTTTATTGTTTGAAGTTTCGGATATTAAATAAAAAGAAAACCCGTAGCAGGCGACCCAATATATTATTTCCTCCCGCGAGCGCAATTGGGTCCGAGTCGGTTCCAATTTGTTTTTTTTCTTTCCTTGTCTGCTTATATATAGAAATTATGATTTCTTTTTATTATTTCCGCCCGCGAGCGCAATTGGGGGCCACCCGCCGCCTCGCCGGACCGCCGTCCCGCGCCGCCGGCCATGACGCCCGCCGCCACCGTCGCCCTCGTGCCGCGCCGCCGGCTGCCTCCCACGTCGCCGGGCCACCGCCTCCACTGCCTGAGCCACGCCGGAGCCGCCCTCGCCGGAGCAACTCCGGCCATATCTGGTCCCAGGGACCCGATCACTTTTTTGGAAAATCTTTATTTGCGAACGGGTCCTTTTCTGCAGAAAACACCCCGGCGTCGTACCCGCAATACCTTCTTCACCGCGCGTCGGGTTGAGGTGAAACTTTTTCCTACGCGTTCATGTTGTTCTGTACTTTGGCTTAGAATCAACTTTTAAAACTTTTGCGCACTTTTGATTTTGAATTTATTTCAAATTCAAATTTAAATTCTGGAGGTCGTATCTTTTAAACCGTTGATCCAAATCGAGTTATTCTTTTTGTGTTGGACCACTCGTGTCATTTACTTTCTGTCTATACCATGTGTACACAAAATTTCACAAGTTTCTTGATCTGTTTAAAATCAAATTCAATTCAAATTTGTATTTGCTATGACCTGTGTTGTAGTATTCCGTTTCACGTGATTCTTTTTGCATATCGGATCACGTGAGACATGTTATCGGTAAGATTTACACACTTTTCATGTGGGCATGATATTCACCTTGGATTCATAAATGTCCATGATCACAACTACTTACCGATGGATCTTTATCTGTTTACTCTCTGGAGTTCACTTCCACCGATCACTTCTAGCACATCGACACCCTTGCACTTCGAAGCTTTTGTTTTGTTGCTAAAACCGTTGTGATTGTTTTCTTGATCTTTTGTTTTGTCCTTGTGGTGTGATTGCTTATTCGAGTTCCTTCGTTTGCGATAGATTTTGCTTGGAGTGTGACGAGTAGAGTTGACTGGACCGCGAGAGAGAAGAACTTCACCGAGTGGAAAAGGCAAGTTACACTTTGACCATACCTCAACCTATATTTTGTTTTATGCATGTAGCAAATTATCGCTCTATGCATGTGTAGGATTATATATTAGTTATGATTTAAACCTAGTAGGATAGCCATATGTTCTGACCTTGTATTTCATTGTCGCCCTAGGATCGTGGTTGTTATATACTGCTATTGCTTTGTAGACGGGGATTGGTTGAGTTATCATTGAGCTATGTGAGGATTAATTACTTGACTAGGAAACTTAAATAGAAATCACCTCTAGGCGGGCAGGGAATGCATCCTAGGGCTCGTTCCTTGTCTAAGGAGGGACCAGGGCTAAATGCTTCCCGAATGGTTGTTTTGGTGGTGAACCGAATGCGTCATGGTGACTACCCTCTGAACGCAGTGGGCGCTGTCCAGGCTCAAAAAGATCGGACAGACAGTGTGACTAGTAGCTTCCATGTACAACCACTGGCTATATGGGCTCTGGCTTAGATGAGTAAGTTGTGGGGAACCTAGCCCTGGTAGCTAGCTGATGTAGATATGATAGGTGTACCGGATACCAAAGGGTGGAGGCAACCTCTTTTGAAAGACTATGTCTCAATCTTCGGGTTGATTCGAGTGGGGAAAGTGTACAAACCTCTGCCGAGTGTAAAAACTGATCATGATTAGCCGTGTCCACGGTTAAGGACAACTTTGAGAAACTGGGCATTATTGTTGTTGGATGGTCTTGACAGATAATTCACCTTAATAAGAATTTGAGTGGGAACTTTTAATAAAGGGATGGTTGGAATTGGTGTAGCCCGATTCAACCATACTTAGGACTAGCAATATAAATTAAAATTTGATTAGTTGTAGTATGTGAGGGAAAAACTGGCTTTCTGCAAAACTAAACCATAAACCTTTCCTTTGACTTACCTTGCATGTAGATGTAGGTCTGCTATATACTTTTTCGTGTGACTTGCCGTACAAATCAGATGTACTGACCCGTTGTCGGGCTGTAACCTTCCGTGTTGCAGGATTATTATACGACGAGTAAGTGATGCGATGTAGGGTTACGATGTCTATACTCAACTTGCCGGTGGAGTTGATGGACGCCACGAAGCTTTTATTGTTTTCCGCTGTAATCTATTTGTAAGCTAGCCTTGAGCTATGCAGGCATGCTATATTGTAATACTGGATCTTCGATGTAATATTTATGACATGTAGTTTATTCTTGATATTACATTATGTACCGTGTGTGCTAGCTATTGATCCAAGGACTAGCACAGAATGCACAGAGACTTGGATTCTTAGTGAATCGGGTCGTTACAGCAGGGTGTAGGCTTCCTGGTGGGCTTGCGATAACCTGCCCTCTTGGATCGTGTCCACCTGTCCTTGAGTCGGCGACTGCTCGGTTCATCGGGTGCGTTTGGCTTCTCGCTGTTTTTCTTCCTTGAGGCTGTCGGCGAGTTCGTTGAACAGGCGGCAGGCTCCCAGAGTGTGACTCGATCTGATGTGTCCCCAGTTGTCTTTGAAGTAGTGGATCGTGCAGGGTACTTCTAGCTGTTCCCTGACCTTGAGTTTGCCGGATCCGGCGTGGCGTTTCCTCCTTGAGATTTGGAAGAACAGCGCGTGATCCGCTGGGTGCTCGTGAACTCGCGGATCGATTTCGATCCCTTCGCTTAGATTCTGGTTCCTTATGAGATTGGCGAATTCGTCCGGTCTTCGATCTGGGTCGTAGTATTCTCCGGTCTCAGTCTCGGTGTCGCTGTCCTGGCGGGCGGCGGCTGTCCGCATGGCGGCGGGTCGTCGAGTGGTCAGCGATCGTGTGGCTGTATAGTTCGACTCGTCGAGTGGAGTCGCTTCGTAGAATCCTCGGGCCTGTCTTCTGGGTCGTCGGTTTCTTCCTCGTTCGCGATGATTTTTGCGATCGCTGATCTCGAGCTCGGAGTCGGTATTTTGTTGCGCGGCGGGTGCCTGGGTGGCGGTGGGTCATCGAGTGGTCGGCAAGCCCTCTGCTTCGTGTTGTAGCTCGTCGATCGGGATCTGCATGCGGAACCCTCGCGCCTTTCTTTTGGGTTGTCGAGTTCTCTTTCGCTGGCGGTGGGCTCGATTGCCGCCGTAGTATTGGTCTTAGCACGACTACAAGCTGAGCGATCTTGCTGGGGCGGCAGAGATGTTTGCCGTGATCTTGAATTCTTCGGGTGGATTGCTGAGGACGGAACTGCCGAGATCGTAATTCCAACCTATGTAGTTCCCACAGACGGCGCCAATTGATGGGGATGTACCCCGGCAAATCCCATGGTCAGGGACACTGGGTTAGTCATGAGAGGCACATGTTGGACGATGGCTCATCGGCTAATAGGAGGATACGTTCCTGCTCGATGTTATTGATTGGAGATGGAGATTACAGGGAATCCAAGGCTAATGCGCACAAGGCTAGGGTTGCAGATTGTGTATTGTATGATCTCGACGTCTCCCCTCCTTGCCCTTATATACTAGGCTAGGTCTCGGGGAGTCCGTCTAGAATTACAGATGAGGTTTCCTAACCCTGATCTTGTACCGTATGGCAAGTTTGCACCTTCCTTATGAGTCGTGGACTCCTACGTCGGTGCCAATATTGGGCAAAGGTTGGGCCCAGAAGGCATCTCTGTGGGCCTTCTGTCTTCGGGTACACCGGGTAGGCTCATCCATAGGAGTCGTGGGGTCACCCCCTCGTCGTACTCTCTCTCCTCTTGCTATCACCAGTTTTTACAAATACATTATGCAAAGGCTCTTGGAGATGCTCTAAGAAGCTTACCTCCTGCTTTGTTAACATGTTTCGTTATAACCATGATGCTGGAACCGTCGAGTTTAAACTTTATAATAATCTTATAACCATGTCTTTGGCACAGTTTTGTGATATAATAGGTGTGCCAAACGCTGGTCAGACGGCAAAGATGAACACTCAGCCTCCCGAATTGAGGACCCTCTTCAACTCCCTTTATAGCCAGGAGGAGACCGACATTCGGCGTACAAAGATTTCCAGCATTTTGTTTCCCCACCTCGGGTATTTTGCGTACTTTTTTGCTAGAGGGGTGTTGGCTCGTGACAACACGAGCAATGGTTCTGCACCAGATTTCGCTATCTATGCGAACGCCCTCTCTGATAAGAATGGTTATAATGTGGGTGCCTTAATTGCTCGACGCCTTGTTATGAACAGTAACAAGGGAGATTTATATGGTGGTGTTTACGCCACACTTATCCTTGAGTCTCTTAATCGCACGCCACAGTAACAGTGTCTCGATCTTGCTTCTATGAAGAGGCATAAGTTTGTTACCATGATTTCTCAGTTTGGTGACCTTTTTTATATTTTGAGGTTCGAGAAGACCATTACTCGTGAGATCCGTCTACCTGCACCACTTTTGTTTGATCACACTCGCAGGAACGGATGATCCTTCAATGATGTCCAGTTCGATGAGTTCATGGACCAGTACCAGCTGCATAACCCCATGGAGGGGGTTGTTCCCGACGAGGAGGAGCATGGTGAGTTCCCACCTTTCCAAGGGGAGACCTTCACCCAGCAGGGTGAGGGGTCTTATTCTTCTTGGGACGCGGGACCTTCCTCATGGGAGGACCCGAGGACTTCGGTGTACGCGCCGGAGGAATCATACGACCCTTGGACTTACCATTACCTAGGAGAAGGAGGCTCCTGGTGGCAGTAGCTGCTACCAACTTAGGCCAAAAGCCTAAGCTTGGGGGAGTACGTGCCCTTCTCACTTTTCCATTGTATTATCCATTTTTATTTTGTTTGCTTTGATCTTTTCGAAGTTTTTGCCCGTTCTTCTTTGTTCTTTTAATTTTCAAAAAAAACAAAAAGATTTCCTTGTTTTCTTTCCTTTCGTTAAACCTTTAAAACCCCCAAAAAGATTTCATTTCTCTCTTTAGTTTTCTTTGTTTTCAGAGTTCAGCTCGAGTCCGTGATTGCATTTGATTATATATTTCCCATGTTCGGTCGTGCAAATGACAAGGCAGTAATGACGAAGATCGACGGAAGGGAAGCAACAAGGAAAACCGGTATGAACTCTTTTTGTTTCTACTTCTGTACATATGCTTGTACTTATGATCTAGAGACCAGCTTGTAGCAACATAGTGCTATGTTTACAATGCTTTCTCAGTGTTCATGCATTCCTTGTGGCTGATCTCAAATAGCTAGGGTGCATAATATGTTGTTGGAATGATCTACATGCACTGCATTGTTCAGGGTTTGGCATATTGAAGTGGTATTTCCCTTTGGAGAATTCTTGGATTGACTTGGCACCTGTTCACACATGTTTATGGTTAAAATGTCTATCATGCCTTGATGACCTTTTTATTTCAGAATAGTTACATAACTTTCATGACCGATTCAATGTTGCTTTGTCGCTCTGCATGATTATGACAATTATTGCTCTCTAGTTGGTCGCTTCCCAGTCTTTTGCTAGCCTTCGCTCACACTAAGAGGAATTCTGCTTGTGTATCCAAAATACTTTTCAAACCAGTTATTCCACTTGAGTCCACCATACCTACCTATATGTGGTATTTACCTGCCACTCCTAACTTAGACTTTCTTGTGCCATCTCAAAATTTATTCAAAATCTTCCCTTTTGTAATCGTACATGCTCATGGTTCGGTGAGGGAAAATCAGTATCTACCATGCCAAAAATATTTTGACAGAAGTTTTAACTAGTCAAATTTTTATAAAGAAATAATAGAGAGGTACACCTTCCCCCATACTTGATGATGGAATGAAATGGACCAAATGCTGCTAATGATAGAAGGAACGATATCCTCCTTCCATACTTGAGGCAAAATAAAAGGTTCCATAGACCATCAAAGGATTTATGCATAAGGGAACAAATGTAAGCAAAAAGCATTAATATGGTTGGCATGGGAGATATTGAGAGACCTTTACCGTTCACCGTTGACTGGAAAGTTGCACTTCTCAAAAGAATTTTGTCTCTGTTTTCAAAACCAAGAGCTCTGGCACATGTTTAGTCTTTGCTTCCAATCACGGGTTTTCAATCTTGCCATAAAAAGCCACGGTTCGAGAGTCTCCCCTTCTTTATTCAAAAGCACCAACTATTGAGAGCATAATTGTCATTCTTAGTGCAACATGCATTGTCCCAAAGTATTACATTGTTTTCTGGATGCTTGTGATATTGCTAGTCTGAAATTCTTAGTTCTAGTCTCCTTTAAAACTCCGGAGGAGTTTCTGCATTTATGTTTTGCTTCACTCATGGAGGCTAGCAAGATACCACTCTGATATGTTTAGGCTACGTGCATTGTTATCTTGTCTTGATTTTCGGCAGCATATTATTTACTTTAGGCTGTTTGTGATTGGTCACTTGAAAGAAGGATTGCTTCGTGCATTGTCCTCACAACATTGTTTTGATGCTTGCTAAACTCTTTTCTTAGTACCGGCTTATATACATCTTATGAAGCAAAAGAGTTTGTCAAAGTTTTCTTTGTCGCGTCCAGTTCGTTGAACTGAATTGCTTGAGGACAAGCAATAGGCTAAGCTTGAGGGAGTTGATACGTCTTAGACGTATCTAATTTTCCAGACACTTTTGCTATTGCTTTGCCCTCATTCTTGCATGATTTGAACTAAACTAACACGGACTGACGTTGTTTTCAGCAGAGCTGTCTGTATGGTTTTATTGTGCGCAGGAAAATGGATTTTTGGACATCTCAGAAAATTCCCAGAAAAATTACAAAAAATCCACGCGCCCGGCCCCTATTTATTCCCGTGACGGGGAAACTCCGAAACAGAAGTCGTTTTTGCAGAATTCGTCGTGGAGCCGCCGCCACCCTCTGTTCTTCCTCGGGAGGGATAATCTGGAGGCTGATTTGGCCTCTGGAGAGGGGATATCCTCGCCATCGTCTTCACCATCACCACTCCATCCTTCCCCCATGACTTCTCTTCACATGTGTGAGTAATTCCCTGCTGTAGGCAAAGGGGATGGTAGGGATTGGATGAGATTGATCATGTAATAGTTCGTCAGATTGTTGGGGGCATGTTGCCTATCATCTACTTTGGTGTTTATCATCTTTGCTACAACTAGTTGTTCTTAATGCTTGTCACTTTGGGCCCCAGTGCCATGTTTTCAGATCTGAACCACTTATCTTTTCATGAGTATATTTATGTTCGAGATCCTATCTATGAGTTGTATGCACCTATTATGGTCCGGAACCGGTGATCCCAAAGGTGACAGCTTGGGACACCAAAGGGGATGGTCCATAATTTGAGGATTCCATGTATCCATTGAGTTTATTTCTTTGTTCCGGTGCTCTTTGACAGGAGCACCTTAATCTCCATAAGTTCCTTTTGGCCCCGTTCGTAGCGGGATGGTAGGACAAAAGATTGTGTGCAAGTTCTTATTGCAAGCATGCACAACTACCTACGGGATACTTGCCTAATGTTTGATATTTTCCTAGATGATCATTGATTTTCTATTTTCCTTGCCCCGTGTTAGAATTTATTACATGTTCATTCTTATTCATGCAGCGCCCGACCATCCATCTCCCTAGCCTACAGTGCTTTAATCCTGCTGGTCACTACTAGTTTATCTCTGCTATTTTACTTTCGCCGTTGTCACTATCACTATCATATCACAGTTGCTATTAATACTTTGTTGCAAGCAAGCATATTTAAGGTGTGGTTGAATTGACAAATCAATAGTCAAAGCTTATAAATACTCTTTGGCTCCCCTTGTGTCGAATCAATAAATTGGGTTAACTTACCTGCGAGAACACTACAATCGATCCCTACAGTTGAGGGTCATGACCCTTCACCATGGACGCTTCACGGATGTGCCGTGAGTAGTTTCCTTTGGACCATGGGTCCGTGATCAGTAGCTATGTGATGTTCTCCTCCCCTCTTTGTTCTTCATGGTTTAGACCTCGTGAGCTGCCCTCCATGATCGAGGAACATATGTATCTTTCTGCTTTTGCTATGCTGAGTTTGATGGGATCTGATGGATTATGAGATTATGTTTAGATTGTGATAGAGTAATATATTTGGTTCTTATCTCTTATATTTTTGTTCCTAAGTAATTCTTGCATGTTCTCTGTTGCTGTTTATTGCTTTGGCCAAGTAGTAGGTAGTAACTCCAAGAGGGAACGTTATGCTCGATTGTGGGTACATGCCCCCTGATGACGCGCTTGAGTGACCGAAACATGAGTCTAGGGGATGTGATGTGGCCACAAGGGGAAAAAACGGTGCTTGCAACCACGGTTGCAAGGATTGTTTACTTTACACAAAGTTATTTTTAATGCAGTTGTCTGTTGCTTTGGGTTTGCACTTTGGGTGGGGCTCGCAACTTAATACTAGCGAGATGTTCTGGATAGATATCTCAAGGTGCATGATTAGTAGTAGATGAAGATGGATTTCGGTATACTTATTTTGGCGTACTGCCCATGCTTATGAGCCTCTTCCTTTATTTGTAGCATAGTTAGCATTGCGGTGCGTTTATAATCTTGTCGATTGCCCATCTGTAATTTTTTTACCTCGCATAGAAGTTTTATCGTCTTTTGGGAGAGAGACATCACTAGTGAACATCACGGGACCCCGGTCCATATTCTCATCATTGTTTACACGCTCTTTTACTTTTCAGTATTTACTTTCAGTTGCTATCATTATCATTATCATTATCATTATCCCTTGTGTTTGATCCTTTGTAAACAACAGGACCGGAGAGATTGACAACCTCTCTGAACTTTGTTGGGAGCAAAATTAATTGTGTCTGTGTGCAAGTCCAGTTGAAGTAAGCAACCCTGAGTTGTGAACGACGCCATTTTTCACTTCACCACCTACTTATCATCTTTGGAGTCCTACGGGAGACAATCTTAAAACCTCGGTATCTTCACCGAGGGAAACTTGCCGCTACGCTGCATCTCACCTTCCACTTGGGGTAACCAACGAAGGGTGAGAAGAAATTATCATCTCTCGCGTATCAGACCCTCACCCTTCACGCTCCTACACGGTGCGAGGCTAGACGGGAAGAAAAAGGAAACACCACTCGCGAGTAAAGAATACACACAACTTCCCGGCAATCAGACTGCGGTACTGCTGACATCTGAGGAGCTTTCAAATGAATGACGCCGCAGGGGAGCCCATAACTCCTTATCCCACGTGAAAGTAGTGCGTACAGACCAACGGGACTCTCAAGTCATCCACCAAACCATTTATCGTTTTATTATTATCTCGCAGACAACCGTTATCATTGTCTGACTAACAACACAACGGACAACGAACATCAGCCAGGACCACCAGTACATCGGTGTCTGCTCTGTCGTCCCTTCAAAGCGCGCGATTACCAACAAGGTGAATCGACTCCTTACCTTGTCTTGTGTGTGCTCCTGGAGGAGCTCGACTTTCGTGGTTTGGTAATTCTCACGGCCAACGATTAGGGTCCAAGCACACCTGTACACTGGTCGTACCCTCGCTGCCGTCCCGCCGCAATACCACTCGCGGACACCGTTGGTCCCCCGACTCTTACTTTTAAGGACAACCGTTGCTCAGGTACCTAGAGCGGCTATACAGAGTCAGCAATGAGTGTAGTACAAGTATTACTCCTTGATAGCTCACACTTGATGCTGGCACGGCAGAGCCGAACTAGGGGGCCTTCGGCGTTGTCTGCATTGTACCATACCTGTGCAGTTATAATTATTGTATCCGTGTTCACTCCCCAGAGTGACGACCCACTATCTAATCCTAGTTGACTAACAATGCGCAGGGATTAGTGCTGAATAACATATATATATTTATATACATCATAGGATAAAGAAAGGTAAATCAAGGGGCGACAAAAACATGCTATGCAATTGAATAGGATTGTAACGTAGCAACAACAGTAACAAAGCCTAGTGCAAGAAATATACGGAAATATAGGCGATATCTGGGGAAGAGAATGACTCTGCTTGCCTGGAAGCTCGACGGTAGGGGTAGGGTCGTCGACGAAGTAGTCGTACCCAGCAGCGGTGTAGTCGACAACAGCAGCGGGGTCTACCGGAGAATAAAAGGGGGGGGGGGAACAGTGAATACAAAGCAAGCATATACAAACATATGCATGACATGAAAGATGCAATGCTATCGGTGCTCTAACGCAATACAATGTATTATGCTCGGAGCGGGAATTCATCCGGGGATGAAATACCGGTTCCGGGTGATTATCGAAAGACGATCCGGAGGGGGGATGTCTCGTGTTCGTTGTCTTAGAGGGGGTGGTTGTATACGGTTAGCATATGCGTATTCGTTATATTTTTCTGATCAATTTTCATGTATAAAGTTTTTTAATCTGAGCTACGGTTTAAAAGATATTGGTTTTCAAAGTTTAATTCATTTTCAATAATTTCTGAATTTATTTTATTTATAAATAGACATTATCCAGAACAGTTATTTTGACTGGTCAAACCTGACCAGTGGGTCCCACTGGTCAGCCTCTGTTTAATAAAAATGTTTTAACTAAATCTAATTAATCCAGTGGACCCACATGTCATAGACTATTAGCAATTTCTATTACATTTTATTAAATAACTGATAGGTGGGGCCCAGGTGTAAGTGTCTCAGGGATTAATTAGCCAATTTATTTAATCTAACAGGGGGTTAAGTGAGCTGGGCCGACATGTCATAAGGTGAAGGGTTATTTTTCCATTTTAACTAACACAGATAATTATCCCGGTGGGGGCCCACATGTAAGTGTCTCCTAGAGGGTCATTAGCAGCTAATTAAGTCCTCTGACCTGCGGGGCCCATCGGGAAGTGACTCAACGGCCTCTCCGACGGCGATCTATACGGCGGCGACGACCGCGCGCGCGACACAGGCCACGGGAGGGGCTGTACTTGGGCTCGTTCGGACCAGCGGAGCGCCGCCAGTCGAACGGTGGCCGTGCGGGGGCGTGAGGTGGACGGAGGCGAGCTCGATGTCAACAATGGCGGAAACTGGCGTCAGGCTCCAATGGCGTCTTGCTCCTCGCGACGATTTCCTCCGTTTTATCGCGCCAAACTGAACATACGGGCCACCAGGAAGTTAGGGGTGCCAAAGGCGTGGGATGGAGTGGCTTAGGAGCTCGGCTACGCCAATAATGCCGGAAGCCAGAACATGCGAAAAAGGGGGAAATGGCTACGGGCTAATTGGGCGAGCGCGAGCACATGGGGGAGTTAGCGGTGCTCACAGTGATCGCGCAGAAGATGGCAGCGGGCGTGGGGAGGCTCTGGCGTCGCCGCAATTCTTCTGCGATCACCGGCGGCTCGAGGTGGAGGACGACCCGATTCGCAGCGCGTGGTGGCTCCAGGCTCGGCTTCTTCTGCTCGGAGACGAAGTCTTCAATGGCGAACACGGCGAACACGTTGGTTGGGGCTATATCGGCGAGTGGCTGCGGTTGTTCACGTGGGTGCGCCCATGCCAGCGTCGGGCGGGAGGAGGAAGACGAGGGTGAGTGGCTGCAGCGGGGGAAAAGATCTTGCGTAGTGTCCAGCGTTGCCTCGGCATCGTTCTTATCCGTCTCGGCGTCGCACTGTTCATGGGGAGGGCCAGGGGGCGGGGCACGGCGTCGAACGGCTTGCAGCCATGGTGTGGTCATGGCGTGTGATCAGTGCGAGAGGAAGGGGGTGGGCTGGGCTTGGCCCAGTGGGGGCCTCTCCCTAGGCGTAGTATAGGGCATTGTTAGTTTTTCTTTTATTTTTCTTTTCTTTCATTTGTTTGCAATTGTTTTATTAGCTTTTACTTTTTTGAAAAATGTTGATCTAGTCCTATTATTATTGTTGCATTTTACTGAGGTGCCACAAAAAGTTTTGTGCCCAAATAACTTCATTTGCATTTTTGTATTATTCAAAAGGGATTAAATGTCACTGATTTTCTACTGGTTGAATTGTTTGATTTATTTTATAACTTAATAAATTCTCATATCCACATGGACATGGTCCACTGAGTATTGGGCATTTTACAAAAGTGGTTACAAAGTTTTTGGCTGAACTTTTATTTTCCACATTGTTTTTAATTTCAATCACAGGGGAATTTGAATCTGAATTGATCAAAAGATGATCAAGTTATGATTTGCAACAGTAAACATCATTAGCAAAAGTGATTACTGTTCCCTGACACTGAGG
The DNA here is from genome assembly GCA_950022295.1 of Bromus sterilis. Classification (NCBI taxonomy): domain Eukaryota; kingdom Viridiplantae; phylum Streptophyta; class Magnoliopsida; order Poales; family Poaceae; genus Bromus; species Bromus sterilis. The sequence goes on along the minus strand of OX465596.1, from coordinate 107,544,439 downwards.
GTGTTACAAATGTCCCCCACTACAGGAATTCTCGTCCCGAGAATCTTATGCGGTAGAGGGGAAAAGATTGGGGTATTGTTCACGAAGACGATCTTCGCGTTCCCAATTGGATTTTTCTTCAGAATGATTTGACCACTGAACCTTGAGGAACTTGGTTGTCTTATTGCGGGTACAACGTTCAGACTTGTCAAGAATGTGGCTCGGATGTTCTTGATAAGTCAAGTACTGCTGCAGTTCTATCGGATCATGATCCACCTCACGGATAGGATCCTTGAAGCAGCGATGGAGTTGCGACAAGTGAAATACATCGTGGACCTGGGAGAGCTTCGGCGGAAATTCCAATCAGTATGCCACTGTCCACTCCGGGAAAGAATATAGAACGAGCCATTATAGCGAGGAGCTAACTTGCCCTTGATCCCGAAACGATGAGTGCCTCTCATCGGAGTGACACGAAGGTAAGCTTGTTCGCCGGGTTGATAGACCATTTCTTTGTGGTTGCGGTCATAATTGCTTTTCTGGCGGGAATGAGGATCCTTCAAATGTTCACGAATAACGTGAACCTGATCTTCAACATTCTGGATAATGTCCGGACGAATGAGGGTTCGTTTCCCAGTTTCTGACAAATTCAGAGGGGTTCGACACTTACGTCCATAAAGAACTTCAAAGGGTGCCATCTGCAGACTAGCTTGGTAGCTGTTGTTGTACGAGAATTCAGCAAACGAAGAGATTCCTCCCATTTCTTACCGAATGAAATGACACAATGTCACAACTCTAGTTTTGGTATGTGCTTTTATTACTAGAATAATGGCATCATGTTTAAATTCTTTGGTTTAAGAATTGGGGATTTGGAAAAACCTCAAAAGAATTTAAATAAAAGGCCAGAGAAACATCTTTTTCCAAAAATCCTCTGATGATTTTGAAAATCCCTATAATTGGTCATGATCACATTTCAAGTGTTGTGGGTCCAACCACATGCCTAAGGAATTTTCAAAAATTCAAATAGAGGCTTGGAAATTAAATTTAAATGCTATTTGAATTGAAATTCAATTGTTTTGAATTTAAAAAATCTTCAAATCTTGGGAGTGACTAACTATATTTCACATAAGTCCAAATAAAATATTTGGGGATTTTATAAAAATGCTTTGGTATTTTTTTCAGAGCAAAACAAATAAATACAGAAGCAGAAAAAAGAGAAAAATAAAAAAGGCCAAAGGCCACTTACCTGGCCCACCTGGCCCAGCTAGCCGGCCCAGCCCGCCAGGGGTACATGCGTCTTGAACCCCTGGCCAGGCAGGCAGGCAGCTCGCCGGCGACCACGGCATGGCCACCATGCAGCTGTCTGGCTGCCCCCTCTCCCTTATCCTCGCCGTGGAGCCTCCCTGTGCTCCCCTCCTCCATTTCCCCCCTTCCTCTGGACCTCCTCCTCTCTATCCCGTGCGATCCCGCGACATCCCGAACGCCGCCGTAGCTGACCACCGTGCACCACCGCGGCCACCGTGATCCGTTAACCTCGCCGCCTTGTCCAGCAGCTCAACCGCACTCGTCTTCATCGTCGCGCCTGATCAATTGGAGCCGAGGAGACCCAAGGCCGACGGCCGCGTCCACCTTCTTCGCCATGGCCGCCGCTCGCCGGCGAGGAATTCCTCCGCCAACATCTCCTCTACAGCCTCCCGACCACCTGCTCACGCTCAGGGTGAGCTTCTGCTTCCTCCTCGCCCATCCGTTCCTGTCCGGGGTGCCACTGTCGATGAGCTCATCGGAGCCAAAGCTCGGCCGCCGCGAGAGCTCGACCCCGCCGTGGCCTCCAGCCCCTTTCAGTGCGCGCGACGACTTCCCTGGGTGCGCACGTGCAAGGGGTACGCTCTGGTGCCTCCCGTGGCCTCCCGTGCCCGGATTCATCGGCTACAACGGGCGCCGCCGCGTCCAGAGCTCGCCGACGACCTCCTCTCCGGCGTGGCCTGTCATTAGGGGGCTAACCCCCTCCTAATTGACCCTTTGGGTCAATGACAGGTGGGGCCAACCCCCCAAATGAAGTTCAAAATTTTAATTAAACAGAAGATTAAACTCTGTGCCACTGACACCCTGGCCCCACTGGTCAGCACCCTGATGACGCTATCATTGCATCATCATGATGCAATAACTCTTTTCTCTGTTTAATTAAAATTCAGAAAATTCCAGAAATTGTTTAAATCTTCAGAAATTCATAGAAAATTATCTGTAACTCCAAATCAAAAGTGTTATATATGAAAAATCATCAGAAAAATGCAAGGATTACAAATATCATATTTTCATAGATGAAAAACACATCTATGATGATGGACCAGTAGCATTTATCTATTTGGGTTATTTGGAATAATTCAAAATAAATGTTTAGATCATTTCAAATTAAATCTTTGCAATGCCAACCTTATCACATGAACATCAGAGGCATATCATAAACATGACAGCATAGTTTACAAAGACCAAACATTAGCAAATGCAACTTTGGCTAATTTGAACAACATTTGGAGTTTGAATTTGAATTATTTTTCAAATCAACTTCAATTAACTTGTTGCAAATTGAACATAGGTCACATCAGTACCATGCCATGATCCATTTCTTGAATGTGCATTGCAATGTGATGTTTACATTGTTGTTGTCTCGGTGTTTGTTTCTTCTCGTTAGATCCATCGCCGGACGTAGTTTCCGATTGCCCTGAAGAGTGACACCTCGTGATCGTCAACAAGGCAAGAAAACCCCATTGATCATGTCTATATAAACCCATTTTCCCTCTTGTTCTCTTATGCATGATTAGGTGATTCACATGTTACCGTTCTACCGCTAGTTGAACCCATCCCTTGCATGACCTATCATTGTTGCCACAGTATTAAGCAAAAACACAACCTAGCAGATACCATAATGTTTGTGTTCATCATGTGGCCCTTCATCCATGTTAAGCTTATGCCATGCTAGAGTGATTACTTTGATGTTGGTCCATCTCGGTGATGCTTCGGGATGGTAGTGAACACATGCAACAAGGTGGTAACGTGTTGATGAATTTACCCTAATATAAGTGAACAATGACAGGCTGTGTAGGAGTACACAGTGGGTTGTCTCATTTACACTGCCCTAGGCCCTGAGTTCTTGTGTTGTGATCCAAGACACAGATTACTACCACATGTTGGGCTCATTGACCCCTCTCGACTTATTAACTCACCCCGACTATGGTCCAGGATTCGCATGGGTTAATTGTTCTTCTATTTGATTTCATAACGTAGCACGGTTTTAGGCAAGCGCAGCACCATCCATCGAGGTGGGCTTGTCGGACCGTCCATACATCGTCTGGGTCCTGAACGGAAACCCCGGCCGGATTCCCGATTGGGGTACATACTCAGATAGGCGATCCCCTGGACTAGAGTTGGAGCCGTGAGGTAAGTGTCGTGGTACTATCCTCGCCGACACCGCTTGAAGGTGACGAGTTTAAGGCGGTAAGTGGTTTCTATGTCTGTGAAGAATTACACCCCTGCAGGGTTAATGAACTATTCGAATAGCCGTGTCCGCGGTTATGGACTACTTGGAGACCTTTACTTAATTATTAGACAACTCAAATGGATACTCTAAAATTGCCAAGATAAGTGTGAGTGCTTTGGGTTGCTTCCTCGTGGGGAGGTCGAGGAAGGATCCATGGTGGTGTCTTGATGTGGTGATCAAGATTAGATGGACTCGTGTGCGCCTCTCACCTCAACTCTATGTAGTCGTAGTACAGGATAGCCAAGTCAAAGCTTTCCACATTACAACCCCACTTTCCTTTACCTTGATACCTGAGCATGAGTCGTATAGTTCTGACGTAAGTCTTGCTGTGTACGACTTTGTACTCACGTTTTCTTATTCTATGTTTTAGAGACGAGACCACTGACCCTGATGGTGGCCTCCCCCTCAAGCTCGACGTCGACGAAGTAATGTAGTCCCAGACAGCAGCCTGGTCCCTCTGGAGGGTCGTTGTGTTTTCTTAAAGGCTTCTTAAGCCATTTGTTAACCTTGTCTTTACTAAGACATAATTTGCTTCCGTTGTTGTATGATGTAATGTTGGGTCACAGTTATGTGATCTCTGCTTGTAACACTACTATATCTGCTCTGTTTAGCAGATGCATTAAAACTATGAGTTTGTAGAGTTCTTGTTGTGTTACCTTCTATTTACACTAGACATGTATGTTGCGTGTATCGTTATAACGTGCATGTCTTAGTGTGGGATTCGATAGCGTAGTTGAGTTCTTGTCGGCGGTATTTTATACACCAAGTGGCCCTTAGATGTGCGCAGCATGGAGCATCGCGATGCGATTGCTCGTGACTCTGTCACGTGGCACACTTTGTTGTACGATTGAGCCCGCCCAAGATCCCGACTAGGTGATCGGGCTGGAGTCTGTTTATATACGTGTTATAATTCAATCGATAATATGGTTGAGGCGACTTGCCTATGAGTATGGGATTTCACCACCCATAATCATTTAGACTTGTGAGCAGGGGATGAGGACCCATCTCAGTTGATCATCTGGCCTGGATGGGATGCCCCTCACGTTCGATGCTTTCCGAGAGTGTTCTGTGCTTGGCCTTGTCTGCTTAGACAAGTGGGTACGACTCTTGGATATCCATATGATTGAGTTGTGACTGGAATTACATATGCAAACCATCAAAGAAGCCCAAGAGGATACTAAGGTTGTACTCGGTACACTTCCTGTTAACTCCAAACCTGCTTCTGTTCTATTTGATTCTGGAGCTTCTCATTCCTTTTTGTCTGAAAAGTTCGCACTCCTACATGACATTTCATTTGAGGAGTTGCCTACCCCTTTCATGATTAAAACTCCAGGATCCACATGGCGTACCAGTAGGGTAAGTCCTGACAATCAAATTTCCGTTGAGGATGTTGTATTCCTTGCTTCTCTCATAGCCCTCAAATCTTCAGATATTGATATCATCTTAGGCATGGATTGGTTGTCTAAACACCGTGCCAAGTTTGATTGTGCCACTAAATCGGTTCAACTCACTCATCCTTCCGGCAAGATAGTCCATTTCGCATATCAAGGTTCAGAAACCCAGCTATATTCATTGAATGAACATCCCCTTCCTAACCTTGAAGATATTCCGATAGTTTGTGACTTTCCGGATGTCTTTCCAGAAGAGCTGCCAGGAATGCCTCCTAACAGATGTGTAGAATTCATTGTAGATCTTATTCCAAGAACCGCCCCAATTTCCAGACGCCCATATAGAATGGCCCCACATGAGTTAGCTGAGCTTAAAATCCAACTTGAAGCTTCGTTTGCAAAAGGCTTCATCCGCCCTAGCTCATCGCCATGAGGTTGCCCCGTTCTGTTCGTAACGAAGAAAGATGGAACAGAAAGGATGTGCGTAGATTATCGCCCGCTTAATCTACTTGCTCATCGCCATGGGATTCGATAGCTTAGTTGAGTTCTTGCCGGCGGTCTTTTATACACCAAGTGGCCCTTAGATGTGCGCAGCTTGAGGCATCGCGATGCGATTGCTCGTGACTCTGTCACGTGGCACACTTTGTTGTATGATTGAGCCCGCCCGAGATCCCGACTAGGTGATCGGGCTAGAGTCTATTTATGTACGTGTTATAATTCAATCGATAATATGGTTGAGGCGACTTGTCTATGAGTATGGGATTTCACCACCCATAATCATTTAGACTTGTGAGCGGGCGATGAGGACCCATCTCAGTTGATCATCCGGCCTGGATGGGATGCCCCTCACGTTCGATGCTTTCCGAGAGTGTACTGTGCTTGGCCTTGTCTGCTTAGACAAGTGGGTACGACTCTCGACTCTCCATATGATTGAGTTATGACTGGAATTACATATGCAAATCCCGGGTCCCGACACACAATATCGAAGCTTGTCTTCAAGCACTTGGTTGACTCATTCGACTTGTCCTTGCGACTGGGGGTGATAAGTGGTGCTGAAATTTAGGTGAGTGCCCATAGCTTCTTGGAAACTATCCAAAATCTTGAGGTGAAAATGTTGCAATGGTCTGAACTGATCTCCAATGGAATACCGTGGAGGGAAACAATTATGGAAACATACAAGTCTGCTAACTGACTAACAGATATCGTCTCCTTGACTGACAGAAAGTGGGCAACCTTGGAGAATCGGTCGATGACGACAAAGATCGCATCATGACCCTTCTGTGATCGCGGAAAACCGGTGACGAAGACCATTTCAATCTTGTCCCATTTCCATTCAGGAATAGAGAGTGGTTGCAGAGTTACAGTAGGTCTTTGATGTTATGCTTTGACGCGACAACAAATGTCACACTCTTCAACATAACGAGTGATACGTCCCAAACGTATCTATAATTTCTGCTTGCTCCGTGCATGTTTTGTGTGACTTTGCCATGTTTTTCTTGAACTTTCATACACTTTTGATCATATTTGGACTAACCTATTAACTCAGTGCACCCAGTTGCCAGTTCCTGTTTTCTGCTGTTTTTGTATTTCAGGTTTTTCCAATAATTAAAGTGCCCAATAAATCCCGGAAAAATTATATAAAAAATCAGCGTCCCAGAAGCTTCCGGAATAACCAAGACATGGAAGGAGGGCCACCACCAGGGGCCCAGGAGGGTGCCCGGCGCGGGTCCACCCTAGGCCGCGCCACCTTCCCTCCTGGCTGCCCTGTGGCCCCCTGGTGCCCCCCTTTCGCCCTATTTTTACCCCCGCGGAGGAAACCCTGATTCCAGACACCTTTTCTCTAGAAGCATTTCCGATCTCCGCCGCCATCGCCGACAAGTTTTGGGGGGGACAGAATTCCTGTGCCGGCACCCTACCGGGACGGGGAAGTGCCGCCGGATTCATCTCCATCGACATTGCTTCCTCCCTCTATGAAGCGGGAGTAGTTCTCCCTCGGGGCTAAGGTTTCTACCAGTAGCTATGTGTTATTCTCTCTCTCCCATGATGTGTGATACGTCCAAAAAGCATCACTATTTTATATCATAATTTCATCCTATTCATTGATATATTCCACTTTAAAGTATTGTTCTTATGTTGTTTTGGCTTGTTTTACACAGTTTACAACTTTCCGATGCCAAAGCAGCAGAACCAGGATTCAGCGGTGAAAAGTGGACACCAAGTTGCTGAATCAGATCAAGTCCAAATGCGATGAAAATTTACGGGGATCGTTTTACGAAGATTGACTGGGGATCACCGAGGATGGAGGTGAGGGGACCCACCAGGCAGCCAGAAGGGTGCCTGGCGCGGCCCCCTCCAGGCCGCGCCAGGCACCCTCCTGGATGCCTGGTGGCCCCCCTCGGTGCCCCCTCTCGCCTATAAGACCCCCTGAGGTGAAAACCCTAAGAGCAGAAGAGTTTCCGTGTTTCGCCACCGCGACGGGGCGGAAACCTACAGAGGAGAAAAGCCATCTCCGGCGGGCAGATTCCGCCGGGGAGATCACCTCCCGGAAGGGGAGATCGTCGCCATCATCATCATCATCGTCACGGGCATCATCGAGATCATCATCAACATCATCCTCAACATCAGCACCATCTCCATCTCCATCCCATCTCATCTCACAATTGCAACTTGTGTTGTAATCCATACTATCTATCCTATCTACTCTGTTGGTGTTGATTACTACTTTGTGGTGAATGCTATTGAGTTTTGTTGGAGAAATATCATTGTGTCCAGATTGTTTGCCACCCATCTATCACCCCTGATCATGATCTCTTTTATCTCTTGTGAGTAGTTACTTTAGTTCTTTAGAACATGGGAGAAGTCTAGTTGTTAGTAGTCATATGATGTTGAAGTATTATGTGTTGTTTGATACTTAAGTTGAGTTGTTATTTCTCTAGTGGTGTTATTTGAGTCGAACACTTAACACTTCACTTTTAATCGGCCTAGAGGAATACATTGTGCACAAAGGATGCTTATGGTGGGTTGCCGGAGTGACAGAAACCTGAACCCCAGTTCGCACACTTTTTCACAAGGGAGTTATGGATCCTTGATCGTAATGCTGTGGTTCGGCTTATGCCTTAATTACTACCTTGTATTTGCGGATGCTTGCAAGGTGTGTAATCATAAGAGTACACTTATCTTAGTCTAGAAGGTGTACTAGCTTTGATCCACCCACCAACACTTATCAACACAATACATATTACTTGGCGGAGTATGGTGAAAGTAACTTGGCTATCTCTCTCGTGTGTTCTCAAGAACGCTTTAGCTTTTATAAGTTTAGTTCCTAGGCTTGTCCTTGTGAAAGGATTGGGCCACTTGCTACTCCTCAGTTACCCTGTTTACTTTGCTTATCTTTTACTTTTCTGTTGCTTAAACCAAAAATCCCTAAATATTTACCTTTGAGTGTGTGCAACCTTTCCTTATCCAGTGTCACTTATCAACACCTTCTGCTCCTCGTGGGATCGACATCCTTATTTATCGAAAAGATACAATTGATCCCCTTGACTTGTGGATTACAGGGAAGGTAACCCAACTAAACCTATTAACTTCTCCGCCATCAACGAGCTTTTCTGGCGCCTTTGCCGGGGAGTGTAGCGCTATTGGTAAGTGAAACCGGTAAAGAAACCTTTATTTTCTGTTGTTACTTTCAGTCCTTATGGACTCTGCTACTGTTGGTTCATTGCTGGTGAGGAGCCACCCCACGACTGTGGTGGTCACTCCTACCCCTACTGAAATTGTGCCCTATAAAATACCACCTGGTATTATTGATCATGTCTTGTCTAATCGTTATACAGGAGAAGGACATTCGGGAGAACACCTTCTATATTTATCACAATTATGTTCTTTATTTAAGCTTGCAGGTGTAACGATGGAGTTCATCATGAAGAAACTATTCTCCATATCACTCAAAGATAAAGCTTCAGATTGGTATAATCTACTCGATAACTCTGATCTGCTTGAATGGCCAGAGCTTATGTCTCTCTTTTATGCAAAGTTTTATCTTCTTCGTGAAATTCACCAAGACAGGAACTACATCTACAACTTTTGGTCTCGCGACGGAGAGAGCATCGCTCAAGCTTGGGGGAGACTGAAGTCCCTGATGCTCAAATGCCCAAACCATGAGCTCCCCAAGGAAATTATACTTACAAATTTTTATGCCAGGCTTTCTCTTTAGGACAAGGAGATGTTGGATGCCTCCTCTAGCGGGGTATTCCAGACCAGAAGTATGGAAGAAAAATGGGATCTTATAGAAAGGATCCAGAAGAACACTGAAGACTGGGAAATTGATAAAGGTATTGAACCCACTATAAACTATGATCATGATTACATTCAGAGTTATGTAAAGACTGATTACTTTAATACCTTTTGCTCTAAAATTGGTCTTGATTCCCAGCTAATGGTTGACTTTTGCAAGGACTTTGCTTCTCATATTGATTCTTCTAAGAAGAAGGAGAGTCAACATCATAAACCTTTCAAGGAGTCATCTATTGAGATTAATGTTACTGATCCCGTTTTACCTGCAGTTCTGTATGAATAGCCTCCTTATCCTTCAAGGATAAAGGAGCACTCTTTTGTTACAAGTATTATAAATAAAAATGGAAGGACCACTGACGAACCTGAGGACATGATCAAGGTCAAGCCTCAAGTTGCAATGGTCAAGGATCTCCTAACCAGTGATATTAAAGAATCCACTATTGGTTTTTGTGATGTTTCGACTAACATTGTCACAGCCAAGAACAAATGCCGAATTTCAGGTACACCAGTGGTATCTGGTAAAATAGGAGATCATAATTATTATGGGCTATGTGATTTGGGATCTAGCGTCAACGCTATTCCCTTCACACTTTATCAAGAGATCATGCACGAGATTCATCCGTGTCAGATCGAGGACATTGATGTCACGATTCATCTTGCAAATAAACAAACAATCTCTCCAGTTGGGATTGTGAGAGATGTTGAAGTACTCGGCGGGAAGGTAAAATATCCTACTGACTTTCTTGTACTTGGTTCAGTGCAAGATAGTTTTTGCCCTATTATCTTTGGTAGGCCCTTCCTCAGCACTTGTGGAGCTATAATAGATTGCAAGAAAGGTAAAGTTTATGTTGAATTCAACGGTGAGCCATATGAATTTAATTTTTCTAAGTTTTCTAAGCAGCCTCGTGGTACTGACTTGTCAAGTAATCACAAAATTATTGAAGAAATTAATTCTATTGCTATTCCTCCTAAAGATAATTTGCAGCAATTTATGGAAGACCACGAGAATGACATACATATGCAGGAGAGGGATGAACTAGAAGAATTATTTTTAAGACAAAATCCTATCCTGAAGCACAACCTCCCGGTTGAACCTTTAGGAATCCTCTCGCAACCAAAAGAAGACCCGATGTTTGATCTAAAACCACTACCCGATACGCTCAAGTATGCTTATTTATATGAAAAGAATGTATATCCTGTTATTATCAATTCTAACCTTTCAGGGTATGAAGAAGAGCGATTATTGGAGACACTCCGCAGACACTATTGGCTATACCCTTGATGATCTCAAGGGTATTAGTCCATCCATTTGCCAACATACTATCAATCTCAAACTTCTAGCCGCAGGTATCATCCATTTTCCAGAAGAGCGATTATTCGAGCCCGAGGCTAAACCAGTTGTTGATCATCAACGACGGTTGAACCCAAGGATGAAGGACGTGGTTAGGACGGAGCTTCTCAAACTTCTAGCCGCAGGTATCATCTATCATATAGCTGATAGTGAGTGGGTAAGTCCAGTTCATTGTGTTCCTAAGAAAGGAGGTATGACTGTTGTTCCTAATGATAAAAATGAACTAATACCTCAGAGGACTATTCTTGGATATAGAATGTGTATTGATTTCAGGAAGTTGAACAAGGCCACCAGGAAGTACCATTATCCTCTGCCCTTTATTGATCAGATGCTCGAGCGGCTGTCTAAAAACACCCACTTCTTCTATCTTGATGGGTATTCTGGCTTCTCCCAGATTCACGTTAACACATTGGATAAAGAAAAGACCACCTTTACGTGTCCTTACGGTACTTATGCTTATAGGCGTATGCCTTTTGGTTTGTGTAATGCACCTGCTACTTTTCAGAGGTGTATGTCTGCAATATTTCATGGTTTCTGTGAGGAGATTGTAGAAGTTTTCATGGAAGATTTTTCCGTCTATGGAAACTCCATTGACCACTGTCTCCACAATCATAATAAAGTTTTGCAGAGATGTGAAGAAACGAATTTGGTGCTCAATTGGGAAAAGTGCATTTTATGGTTAACGAAGGGATAGTTCTTGGACACAAGATTTCCGAAAGGGGAATTGAAGTGGACAAGGAAAAAATTGAAGCTATTGAAAGGATGCCCTATCCAAGGGACATCAAAGGTATTCATAGTTTTCTAGGTCACGCTGGTATCTATAGAAGATTTATCAAGGACTTTTCTAAGACCTCGAGACCCCTTACCAATCTTCTCCAGAAGGATTCTCCTTTTGTATTTGATGAAGATTGTAAGGAAGCTTTTGAGGTTCTTAAGTAAGCCTTGATAACCGCTCCTATAGTACAACCACCTGACTGGAATTTGCCCTTTGAAATTATGTGTGATGCTAGTGATTTTGCTGTTGGAGCTGTTTTAGGACAAAGGGTTGACAAGAAGCTGAATGCCATCCACTATGACAGCAAGACACTTGATAGTGCTCAAAAGAATTATGCTACTACCGAGAAGGAATTCTTGGCAGTGGTGTTTTCTTGTGATAAGTTTAGACCGTATATTGTTGATTCTAAAGTTATTATTCATAGTGACCATGCTGCCATTAAGTATCTTATGCAGAAAAAAGATGCCAAACCAAGACTCATTAGATGGGTACTCCTTCTTCAAGAATTTGATTTGCAGATTGTCGATAGAAAAGGAGAAGACAATCCGGTGGCGGATAATCTTTCAAGGATGGAAGATATCCCGCACGATCCTATTCCAGTCAACGACAGTTTCCCAGATGAACAGCTTGCTGTTGTAAAAGTACAATCTCATTCCGACCCTTGGTTTGCAGATTATGCTAATTTTGTCGTTGCAAAGTTTTTGCCTCCAGGTTTTACATTTCAGCAGAGGAAGAAATTCTTCACGGATTTGAGGCACTACTTTTGGGATGATCCACATCATTTAAAAGAGGGTCCAGATGGGATCATGAGAAGATGTATACCGGAGCACGAGCAGCAGGACATTCTTCGACAATGTCACGATAGTCCCTATGGAGGAAATCATGCCGGTGAAAGGACCGCACATAAAGTTTTACAATCAGGTTTTCATTGGCCTACTCTATTTAAGGACGCCCGAAGGTACGTTCTATATTGTGATAGTTGTCAGAGAGTTGGTAACATTAGTAGGAGAAATGAGATGCCTATGAATTACTAACTAGTGATCGAACCTTTCGATTATTGGGGTTTTCATTTTATGGGTCCTTTTCCTCCTTCACACAAGTACACACACATCTTAATTGCTGTTGATTATGTAACCAAGTGGGTTGAGGCAATCCCCACTGAGAGTGTTGGTCATAAGACATCTTTGAAAATGCTCAAAGATGTAATTTTTCCTTGGTTTGGAGTACCAAGGTACCTCATGACAGATGGAGGGTCACACTTCACGCATGGAGCTTTTAGGAAAGCTGTAGCCAAGTACGATGTCAATCATAGGATTGCATCACCGTACCACCCTCAAACTAGTGGGCAAGTTGAGCTCACCAATAGGGAGATCAAGTTGATCTTACAGAAGACAGTAAATAGTTCTAGAAAGGACTGGTCAAAGAAGTTAGGAGATGCTTTGTGGGCGTATAGAATTGCTTGCAAAAACCCCATGGGCATGTCTCCGTATAAAATGGTCTATGGCAAGGCCTGCCATTTACCATTAGAGTTAGAGCACAAGGCTTTCTAGGCTGTCAGAGAGCTAAATGCTGACCCAAAGTTAGCTGGTGAAAAGCGTCTCATGAACTTGACTTCTCTAGAGGAGTGGAGGAGTGAAGCTTACGAGAGCGCTAAAATGTTCAAGGAAAAGGTAAAGAAGTGACACGATAAAAGAATTCTGAAACGTGAATTTAATGTTGGTGATAAAGTTTTGTTGTTTAGATCTCGTTTCAGGTTTTCTCCAGGTAAACTACTTTCCAGATGGGAAGGACCTTTCCTTATTGAAGAAGTATATCGGTCTGGTGCAATCAAGATCAATAATTTCGAAGGCACCAAACCTCAAGTTGTGAATGGAAAAAGACTCAAACATTATATGGTAGGTGATCCAATCAATGTGGATGTGAACATGATATATACAAAGACTCACGAAGAGCATGTTGCAGACCAGTTTCAGACTCCAACAGGAGCAGAATAAGAAAAAGGTATGTATTACGGTAAGGAAACGTCGCGAACATCAATTAAAGTTTACTTTTCAAAGTTTTTGCAAAATTAGGAAAATTCCAAGCCCGAGTGGAGCCGGAGAGGAAGTCCAGGGGGCCCAGGAGGCCTCCTGCGCGCCCCCCTCCTGGCCGCGCCAGGCACCCTCCTGGGTTCCCTGGACTCCTACTCCGACTCCACCTAGGCTTGAAACCTTCCTTCTGTTGCGGAAATTTTTGCTATATATTTGATCGGATAGTCCCGGCACCGTATCTCTCGATTTCGCGTGTTTTCTTTCTCGGTCTGTTTCTGCCAGGAAAACTTTCAGCAGATCTAGGTGCCATGGTTTCCCCAAGTTCCCCCAAGGACAAGTTTGTCGTCAAATTCATCAACCCTTACCTCGCTGAGGTGAGGAAGCACCCCCAGGTCCTTCGTGTGGAGGACGGTGTTCTCCACAAGTAAGATCTGAAGGGACCTGTCAAGGAAGAGAGCACCAAGGAGCGGCTGAAGGAGATGGAACATGAGGTCTTCAAGTTCAAGAAGATGGTGGAGCGCGGTGTTGAAGCTAAATTCGACATCATGAACGAGATAGAAGCTTCCCACAAGAAGGAGATGAAGGAGATGTGGTCAAGTTTGGCCGCATGAGAAGAAAAAGTTTATGAACTCCAAGCACAGATCTATGATCTGCAGAATCATAACTGTGAGTATGAACTAAAGTTTCTGCGCATGGGTTTAGGTGCTGAGTACAGGATCTTGGAGACGGGAATGTCCTTCGAGACTGGAGAACAACTGCCATGGAAGGTGCTTCGCCAAGGAGTACCTGACTGAGAAGAACAAGAATGAGGAGTAAAACTTTTTCTTCTCACTCCTCCGGTAATGGCATCCCCTTAGCTTGTTCCAAGCTTGGGGGAGTGCCGTGTATCTTTACCTTTATCTTTTTCTTTAGGAGTCAAGTAGAGTCTTATCATGTCTAGGGAATTTACTTTATGAAATAGGTGTTGCTTTGAGGTCTATCACTTATTTTGTGGAGAGCTTTGTATCCGTGAGTGTGGGGTCGTCTATGAAAGAATATTAATGAGAAGTCTATTGGTTTCTTCGCTGCACTCGGTATTCTCTTCACGCAATCGACATTATGAGCTGATTCTTATGGGGAGTATTGACCTTATATCAGGTATGGCTTCGAAAACTTTATTTAAATCTTGGCAAGTATAGCTTTGGTCATAACAACAAGCATGTTTTTTCTCAAATTAGGGACATAGCCAAAACCTTTGTGTTATTATGCTTGAAGTGTTATGTTGACAAGGAAGACAACTTGATGTTTCATGCTAGTTTTAATGTTTATGCTTTGTATTGCTTGCATCTAAGTTGTCATCATTTGTCTGGTCTCTCAAAGCCTTGCTAGCCAAAACTCTGTACTAAGCGGAATTCTGCTTGTACTTCCATACCCTGAAACCAACATCTTCCTCTTGAGTCCACCTTACCTTCCTATTTGTGGTATTCCACTGCCACTCATAAAGTATATAATTTGTGTTCTATCTCTAGATGTGATCGTCCCCACATGGGAGTCGTTCCTCGAAACTTGTCCAAATCATGAAGTGAGTGAGTTATCTATCAGGAGCCGTTGACAGATCATGCACCTCCCAAAAGCCTGTTTTTTATTCTGTTTGATCTAGAGAGCGCACATGAGTTTCCCTGCTTACCCCTTTGCACGGGGTTTATCCTTTAATTTGTGCTGAGTCAGTCCTTCCTACTTCCTTCCTTCTTGAGAGAGAACAGACATTTGATGTTAATAAAGATTCTTGCATACAAAGTTGCATTGAAAGTTAGCATGTTACATCTTCATTGACATTATCTTTTGATAAGTGAGTTGTTTTCCAAAGCTTATGCTGAGTAAACATCTTCCTTTGTGTTAACTTGTGCACTTCTTGACTAATAACATCTTCTTTCCAAAGCTTCAACTGGTTCCGTTATAAGTGAAAGGGCAAAAGTAAAAGTTATTAGTTGTTCCTTTACCAAGGCTATGTTTGCCATGATTTGATGAGTTTTCTAGGTCCTACTTTGTTATAATTGTTACTACTTTCTCATAAGGACCTTATGAGTTGAGGTTGTTGTTGAGGATGCTTCAGTTTGGTGAGAAATCTTGATGCTTCTTGTCCGTATTCTTTTATCGACACTTCACTCTCTAAACTTGTGGACAGGTTTACCGAGCTCAGTAATCGCTTGGGGACAAGCGAGGTCTAAGCTTGGGGGAGTTGATACGTCCAAAAAGCATCACTATTTTATATCGTAATTTCATCCTATTGATTGATATATTCCACTTTAAAGTATTGTTCTTATGTTGTTTTGGCTTGTTTTACACAGTTTACAACTTTCCTATGCCGAAGCAGCAGAACCAGGATTCAGCGGTGAAAAGTGGACACCAAGTTGCTGAATCAGATCCAGTCCAAATGCGAAGAAAATTTACGGGGATTGTTTTTACGAAGATTGACTGGGGATCACCGAGGATGGAGGTGAGGGGACCCACCAGGCAGCCAGAAGGGTGCCTGGCGCGGGCCCCTCCTGGCCGCGCCAGGCACCCTTCTGGATTCCTGGTGGCCCCCCTCGGTGCCCCCTCACGCCTATAAGACCCCCCTAGGGTGAAAACCCTAATAACAGAAGAGTTTCCGTGTTTCGCTGCCGCCACGGGGCGGAAACCTACAGAGGATAAAAGGAATCTCCGGCGGGCAGATTCCGCCAGGGAGATCACCTCCCGGAAGGGGAGATCGTCTCCATCATCATCATCATCGTCACGGGCATCATCGAGATCATCATCAACATCATCCCCAACATCAGCACCATCTCCATATCCATCCCATCTCATCTCACAATTGCAACTGGTGTTGTAATCCGTACTATCTATCCTCTCTACTCTGTTGGTGTTGATTACTACTTTGTGGTGAATGCTATTGAGTTTTGTTGGAGAAATATCATTGTGTCCAGATTGTTTGCCATCCATCTATCACCCCTGATCATGATGTATTTTATGTCTTGTGAGTAGTTACTTTAGTTCTTGAGAACATGGGAGAAGTCTAGTTGTTATTAGTCATATGATGTTGAAGTATTATGTGTTGTTTGATACTTAAGTTGAGTTGTTATTTCTCTAGTGGTGTTATCTGAGTCGAACACTTAACACTTCACCTTTAATGGGCCTAGAGGAATACATTGTGCACAAAGGATGCTTATGGTGGGTTGCCGGAGTGACAAAACCCTGAACCCCAGTTCGCACACTTTTGCACAAGGGAGTTCTGGATCCTTGATCGTAATGTTGTGGTTAGGCTTATGCCTTAATTACTACCTTGTATTTGTGGATTCTTGCAAGGTGTGTAATCATAAGAGTACACTTATCTTAGTCTAGAAGGTGTACTAGCATTGATCCACCCACCAACACTTATCAACACAATACATATTACTTGGCAGAATATGGTGAAAGTAACTTGGCTATCTCTCCCGTGTGTTCTCAAGAACGCTTTAGCTTTTATAAGTTTAGTTCCTAGGCTTATCCTTGTGAAAGGATTGGGCCACTTGCTACTCCTCAGTTACCCTGTCTAATTTTCTTGTCTTTTACTTTTCTGTTGCTTAAACCAAAAATCCCTAAATATTTACCTTTGAGTGTGTGCAGCCTTTCCTTATCCAGTGTCACTTATCAACACCTTCTGCTTCTCGTTGGATCGACATCCTTATTTATCGAAAAGCTACAATTGATACCCTAGACTTGTGGGTTATCAAGAATCGTTTATTGGCGCGGTTAACAGGGAAGGCAACCCCAACTAAACCTATTAACTTCTCTGCCATCAATGTGATCTTCGTTGTGATCATAGGCTATGTTAATCTAGGGTGATCCCATGATATTTACCCTTCCTCTATGTATTGGATTGATGTACTCAATTGATCTTATCTAGTATAATCCCCGAGACCAAGGTGACAACGGTCTATTGGACATGGGTTAGAAGAATATTTTCATGAGTGATTTCCTCTTTTGTGTGTTGATTGAAGATTGAGAGTCTCTTTGTTCTTGTCTTTGACTATCCTTGAGATATGTTGTGGTGATTGTGGTACTCTCTTTGGATGGCCGCGGTGACATTGGGAAATCCATAGATTGAGAACTACGAACTTTGAGGTGTGCTTTTGTAGCCCTACATAATTCTTATCCTCTCTTGACCACAAAGGAATGACCTCTGAGTGTGTCTCCATTGCATGTTTTATGGGAAATATCATGTGATTAGACTATGTTAATGTTGTTGAGAGTTTCCACTAGTGAAAGTATGAAGCCTAGGCCTTGTTTCCACCAATTTTACACCGTTTGTGCTCACTTTTGTCACATGTTTGCTTGCTGCACTTTTTATTAAAAATTTATATTACCTTGCTTTGCCACACCTATCACTCGTATTTTACCATCTCTTCGCCAAACTAGTGCACCTATACAACTCCTAGTTGTATTAGGTGTGTTGGGGACACAAGAGACTTCTTGTATCTTAATTGCTGGGTTTCTTGAGAGAGATCATCTTCAACCTCTACTTCCCTGAGTTCGATAAACCTTAGGTCCTCCACTTGAGGGAAATTGCTGCTGTCCTACAAACCTCTGCGCTTGGAGGCCCAACATAGTCTACAAGAATAGAAGCGTGCATAGACATCAACGAGCAATGTCTTGCTTCATGTTAGACCACCAGTACCGCTAACGAATGTCTTGGTACATCTTGGTACTACCAGGGTGGATTGACAAGGGTGTATCATGAGCTTCTTTCATGACGTGCGGGGCGTAGTTCAGGTTGGGCCTTTTTATGGGAACTACTAGCCGACCCTTGAAGTACAACGTACCATCATCGGCAATAGTGAAGGATGAGGGATTTCCACTTGCGACATACTGCTTAATCTTCAGAATGTCAGGGTCACATTTATGTGAAAATTTCAAGCGGTTGTATAAGTCTGGTTTGACCACCAGAGATGTAACGACACGATTCACTAAGAATCCAAGTCTCTGTGCATTCTGTGCCAGTCCCTGGATCAATAGCTAGCACACACAGTACATGATGTAATATCAAGAATAAACCACATGTCATATATATATTACATCGAAGATCCAGTATTACAATATAGCATACCTGCATAGCTCAAGGCTAGCTTACAAATATAATACAGCGGAAAAACAATAAAAGCTTCGTGGCGTCCATCAACTCCACCAGCATAGTTGAGTATAGACATCGTAACCCTACAACGCATCACTTACTCGTCGTATACAATCCTGCAACACCGAAGGTTACAGCCTGACAACGGGTCAGTACATTTGAATATACGGCAAATCATATCCAAGAAAGAAGTAAAATTTCCTACAATACATGCAATTTGGCTGGTGGAGCTTCCACATTTATTTTTGAAAAAAGCTAAATTTTTGCTATAGAATAATAGTAACCAAGTTCTACAATAGCATACGATTGAGATGGGAACACCCACTCAATCTATCCCAAAGTGATTAAACCAATCAGTTAATTAAAGATGATCAGACAAATCAATATTACCACATCTAGTCGCTCAAATTGTCCATAACCGGGGACACGGCTAATCGGTTAGTTTTACACTCTGCAGAGATTTGTGCACTTTTCCTCACAAGACTCGATCGCCTCCTTTGTAGTTCGTCACACTGCATGGTGTATGACAACTGGAAGATCGACACATGGTCTTTCAAAAGTGTTTCCCCTTACCGCTGGATAACCGGTACACCTATAAAAAATCTACATCTGCTAGTATATCCCGGAAAGAGGTCACACAACCTACTCAACTAAGCCAGAGCCCATAATAGCTTGTGGCTGCACACGTAAGCTTCTAGGTATGACAACACAATTAGTCCCTTTGAGCCTGGGTGGCTTTCCGCAGTCATCATTGGCCATCTCCAAGATACTCGCAACCATCCCACCCAGGTAGTACATTAACTTTATCTTGGTCCTGATTACTACATTATCACTCACACTCATACCTCATAATGATAAACTTCCCAATCCACGTCTACTTAGCATAGCAATATCATAATATACGATGGTGACAATGATGTAAGAATCAGACCTACCTCAATGAACTACTGGGTGTAATAGCATAGTATAACCTATCATGCAATCTAAAGAAAAAGAACTAATGCATTGAAAACATAGGTAATAGGGAGTATGATCAAAGATATGACTTGCCTTATACATTCGATGAAGATCTTCGCTCTCACGGTCCAGTCAACTCTACTCGTCACACTCCGAGAAAATCTATCGCAAACGAAGGAACTCGAATAAGCAATCACATCACAAGGCAAACAAAAGATCAACAAAGAAACTCAAAGGTTTTAGCAACAAAAAAAAACTTTACACAGTACAAGTGTCGATGTGCTCGAAGGTGATCAGTGGAACGTGAACTCGAGAGAGTCAATAGATAAAGATTCATCGGTGAGGAATTGTGATCATGGACATTATGAATTCCAGGTGAATATCATGCCCACATGAAAAGTGTGTGAATCTTACCGATAACATGTCTCAAATGATCCGATATGCAAAAAGAATCAGGTGAAACAGAATAGTACAACGCAGGTCATAGCAAGCGCAAATTTGAATTTAATTTGAATTTAAACAGATCAAGAAATATTTGAATTTTTCTGTACACATGATATAGACAGAAAGTACATGACACGAGTGATCCAACGCAAAAAGAATCACTCGATTTGGATCAACGGTTGAAAAGATACGACCTCCGGAATTTGAATTTGAAATAAATTCAAATTCAAAAGTGTGCAAAGTGTGCAAAACCTTATTCCATGCTAAAGTACAGAACAACACAAGCGTGTAGGAAAAAGTTTCACCTCGATCCGACGCACGGTGAAGGAGATATTGCGAGTACGGTGCCGGGGTGTTTTCTGCCAAAAGGACATGTTCGCAAATAAACTTTCTCCAGAAAAAGCGATCGGGTCCTTGGTCCGGATCTGGCCGGAGTTGCTCCGGCGAGGCTGTTTCTGGCGAGCACGGCTCGGCTCCGGTGTGGGATGCTGCTCCGGCGGCCGGCGGCTGGCGTGACGGGGCAGAGGAGGAGCCAGGGGTGGCGGCGGCGAGGTCCGGCGAGGGCGCGGCCGCGGGGGTGGCGCGTGGGCGGCATTGTTGGAAATATGCCCTAGAGGCAATAATAAAATGTTATTATATATATATTTCCACGTTCGTAATTAATGTTTATATTTCTGTGCTATAATTGCAATGACCCTGACTGTGAGATTCAGAAGAAAACTCATTTGCATGTGTGGAAATGTAAACACCAAGAGTTCCTGGTTTAGCCTCTAAGACCAGCTCATGTGCTAACTGATGATTACGTTTTCTTAATCATGGACATTGTTCTTGTAACAAGGATGTCAGTAGCAATGGGAACATATTGTTAGCAGAACAATGATGTTGAACCGACCCCAGTATTGAATGATATACTTAGAGATCACATCATAACTACGTTATAAGTCATATCATGAAATGTTTTCATATACGTAATTCCTTAGACCATGAGAGTATCGAGTTGCTTCACACAGGAAGACATGCTTTGGTTCTTAGATGAATCCTCCCGTAAATGGGAAGTAGTAAAATAAGTTCTGGGTATGTCAGATGGTGTGGCGAGTGACTGTGATAGTTCAAGAATGGGATTTTCTCCTTCACGATGAAGAAGATATTCACTTCGGGCCCACTCGGTATGACGGTATCCATTATAGTCTGGCCAGACGCACTGTGATTCAGTCACGGGGATACCGGAATACGATAACGAGAAAAGGGACAAACGAGCAAAGAGGATAACGAGTGGCTTGTGTTCAAAAGTTGTTACACATGGGTGCCAAACTTCTCTCCTCTGACTTTGTCATATATCGCGAAGCAAAGGGAATGGTACATGACTAAACATAATGGTTCACTCGAAGTTTCTTCATGTATGTGCGGGAGTCAACATGGGTGTCCATGGCTCCGCTGTTGATTATTGGCTATTGACAAAAGACTGTTGACCTATGTCCGGAAGATGTTCTGAGTCATGTCCGCATTATACCGAACCTATTGGGTCACACACTTAACGAGAAGTAGTCTGTTAGAATACTAGAATGGTAGAAGGTTTAGTGGAAGCAAAGCAGAATAGTTCATACGGGTACCGAAAGTAGTTCCGGGGATTTATGAAATAGTTCATAAGGGCACCAAAAGTAGTTTTGGGTATTTAAGGATATGTCCGGATCACTCTGGAGTAGTCCCAGGTGGTTCCGGAACATATGAAAATGGTAATGGGAAAGTTTACGATCAACCGGAATAGTTTCGGTGATCGGTGGACAGCTTAAACAATATGTTGTGTTCACCGGACATAATAAACTTTGCCCGGATGGCTCCGAAACCCATTTAGATGGCTCCGGAACATTCGTTAGAGGTTCCGGAAGGTATTGTAAGTGCTCCAAAAGTGTCCGGAATGTCCCGAAACAGTCCCGGTAGGTCCCGGAAGGTCCTGGAAGCTTCTAGAAGGTTCCGGAAGGTTCCGGGCAGTACCACCCACTGCCCTACGCCCCTGGCCTTGGGGAGCAAGCCACCTAGGCTGCCCTGGCCGGCCAGGTGGTGGGGGCGCACCAAAAAGGGGTGGGAGATCCTCCAGGTGGGATTTCCAAATACCATTATGGAAGGTTTCCGGTGGGAAGGTATGTGTAGGTTTGGAAGGCTTGGGAGTCCAAGTTGGACTCCCAAACCTCCTTGAGCTGCGCCCTAGGCCCCTTGGCCACCTATATAAGGTGAGCCAAGGGTGGGGGAAGACGCACACAATCAATCCCCAAGGCCTATGCGCCACCCTCCCTCCTCTGAACCCCGTTGCTCCACTTTTAGACCCCGGTTTAGACGTTGTTCTAGATCGGAATCCGTTAGGGTTTTCTCCCTCTAGTTTTCTCGGTGGCGTTCATCTCTGGACGGCGGAGCGCTGCTGGATTGCTGCTACGGGATGTGTGGATACTAATGGAGGGGTCGTACCTTCGACCCTTCTTCGAGGAGCTTGTTCACGGAACTTGTCCGTGGGACTAGATCGCGGGACTTGTTCGTGGGATTGATCGAGGGACTGTTCGTGGGAGAACTTGCGAGATCTACTTCCACTACGTCCACGAGCTTCACCAACTCTACTTCCGCTACATCGGTTGGTGAGCCATGACCTAAAACCTTGTATGCAATCTTCTTGGATGATCTTGGGTTCTTGATTCGTAGGCCGAAATTTTTTGTTTTCTACTACGTTTCCCAACAGTGGTATCATGAGCGATCCTTGATTAGATGCATGTTTAGGTCTAGATCATATGTGTGATATGAGGCATTGATTTTCTTGTTGCTTCCCTGTCATGTGATATTTTCTATGCTTGATGGCAAGTTGAGGTTTTGCTACAAGGATTGAGTTTTCCATCGATCCCTCTATGCTGCTTTCAGTATGCTGGTTGCCTTGATCATGGTCTACATCAAACTCCTTGGATCTCATCTTAATCTCACAATAGAAGATTTAACATGGAGGGGCTTGTGGATTTTATGAACTCAAATCCACATGGGGGTCACGCGTTTAACGAAGTTTGGCTTGTGGCATTAGTTGCTGCACGCACCCCGTATGTTAAACTAGCAACAAAAGAAGTATCGTGTTTTGTTTTATCTAGGGTTTATCGTTTGCCTTGTAAACCTACTTAACAACCACGATAAAAGTTGCAACAACCCGTGTAGATGGCGATCTTACTCGTTTTTGCAGAGTATGCATGTGATGTGGTATAGCCTTCAAGATTTGCAATGTGTTTGTATGAGATGCTATATGATGTAATATTTATTCGCGACCTGCGTGTCGTGGTACGGCATGATGACTGGAGTCATATGATTGTCACTTAATTATGGCCTGCGTTCCAGAACTGTTTATTAGCTCGAGGCAAAGCAATAGATAGATGCAAGGTGATGATCCACGATGCGGAGGTGGACCCCGACGCACATGCCGGAAGCCGTGGTGATGTTCCCGGCGCCAAGGACAAATTGGTGGACACGGTGACTTCAACAACGACGACGTGAAGACAATGAAGACTTCACGAAGCAAAGGGCTATACTATATCACATAATTTTATGAACTGCCTATGATGTTTATCCATTTGATGCACCCTTGTTTGATGCGCGGTAGTCGCGTTTTATTAGGGTGATCTCTCGCAAAACAATATCAAGTTGATAGTGTTCTCCCAACTGTAGCACCGTCTATACTATGTTTCACACCGGAGCAGGTCATGTCACATGGGTGCACATGGTGTGACGCATAAAAGACGGGTGTGTTAAAAGAACACACAGCACATTACACTTGGTTATCTTGACGGTTTGGATAAAAGTTTGCTACCGGAACACGCCCATCGAAAGATGAACAAGAATCACCTTTGGCGTGATTGGCAAGTTGGCCTACCGGTCCAGTCTAAGTCATCAGTGATGTCACATCAATGGCGGACGATTGGGTTGGATCTTGAATCACTCCAGCATCAATTACGAGAGATATTGATCTGAGTGGGAGCGCACTTAGTAATTAAATTGATTAATCACAAGTGCAACTCAATTATGAAAAAAGTCTTAGTATTTGCATTATCGTTGTAGAATAATGGCTCGCGTTACCACCTTCCCAATTGATTTTGATTAACTGTTTTATCTGGTAAAAACTTTATGATTGGTACCGTATTGTGAGGACTATCCTCAATAGTGTCGAGAAGGAGCTTGTCCTATCGAAAATTTTTGATGCTCTCCCGCTGATGCTATGGATGATGTGACTTATGTCCATAATCCAAAATGCTAGAATTCCACGACAGCTAAGTGCATTGTCTTCACCATCATGAAACCCGAAGTTCGAAAAGTTTGGGATAGTTATGTTATATTCATGGAACTGAAAAATAAGTTTTCAGTAGTAAGACAATTAATGTTGGATATAAGATATCTAGTACAATGTATGATTGTAAGCATTAGTGAAAATGTTCATTGTGCTCTAAACAAAACTGATGTGTGGGATCCAGAAGAACAATGATCATATGATGATGAGGATTAAGGGAAAGGAAGTTCCATAGGGTGTTAGTAAGACTTACACGCCGGAAAGTCCATGGCCTGCGCCACCCTTGATCATGTGTGATCTTCTGTGAGTAGGAGTGACATTGGAAATAGAACTATTATACGTATAAAGGCAAAACGAAAGAAGACTGGAATAACCAGCTCAGGAATGAAAGTCATACGGAGTTATAGATGAATTCATTGCTGGTCAAGAGATGTAATTCTTGGGAATCATGATTAAGCAGTTAATTGTGGATTCTGTATACTGTGATTAAACTGTTGATCACCGGAATATCACATCGATTGCATATTGTTGCAACTCGATGCAAGAAATACTATGGCCTTTATGACTAGCTAATGATGAGTTTTGACACGCTCGGGAACACGGTAAAAGGTTTACTATACATTGTGTTGACTCTATGATTATCTTCATAATTCATTTTAGAGTTGAGTAAATTGTTACTACACTTTAGCCTTGTTGCAAAACATCATTTTGAATCATGTTTGTTGCAAGAGAGTTGTTCAAAGCTATGAATAACGTAAAGGCCATACTTCCATTATGAATAGGGTGTATGTTCAGAATCTTGATAATAATACTAAACATTCATAACACTGACGCTAAACGTCGCAAGACTAACAGAAATACCACATAGATGTGGCACTGCCGTTTATCACAAGTGACATAACATGCATGAAGAATTTCCATAAGTGATGGACTTTCGAGTCATATGATTATGAATCACTTGACGCTTGCGATCTTTGTCTCGAATTAATGTGACTAAAACACCGTTAATAGGCCATACATGAACGGGCAACTAAACCATTGGTAATCATACATGATGATGTGTGTAGTCCAATAAGTGTAGTTGTGTGCAGTGGATTCCCTATCTTCACTCATGATTTGAAGTAGATATGTGGATATCTGTTCAATAGAGACATACGTCTGAAATCTTTGAAATGTTCAAGGAATTTTAGAGTGAAATAGAAATTCATTGTAACAAGAAAATAAAGCTTCTGCAAATTAGATTGTAGAAAGTAATATTTGAGTTACAAGTTTAGCGAACGTCTGATGAGTTGTGAAGAAGTGTCATAACTTGCGTCTCCCGGAACACCACTATGAGTAAAGTGTTCGAGAGATGTAATCAATCCATGTATGACACGGTAAGATCAAATATGACGTTTATCAATTTGCCATTATACTTATTAAAGTTATGCGTTAGTGACTACAGCTTTTACACTGAAAAGAGCACCATCAAATCTGTTGAAATGACACCATATTAGATGTGGTATGGACAGTTAAAACCATGTTGTCTTTTCTTAAAATTTGGGTATATGAGGCATATGTTTGACATACTCAAAACCCCAAATCAGATAAGTGCTACTTTGTTAAGGTTATGCCAAAAGTTTTGGTATTCCTCTATCACTACACAAAAGCAAAACTGTTTGCTGTTAAGAACAATGTATTTTGAAGAAAAATAGTTTCTTACAAAAGAGTGAGTGGGAGGACAGTGCAAATTGTCAAAGATTGTTGAATCTTCAGAGAAGTGCGCAGCTGAACCACACAGGTTAGACAAAACTCGTACAAACATTCATGATATGTAAGACGAGATATTATTGTTCGACAATGATAAACCTGTGATATACAAAGAAGCGTTGATGGGATCTGACTCCGGGATTTGGCTAAATGCCAAATAATCCGAGATAGTATCCATGGAAGTAAGTCAAGTTTTGAAGTTGGTAGACCCTCGGAAAGACTAAAAGTCTGAAGAATATATATATGGATCTATAATTGATTCGGATGAAATTGTTTTATCCATAAAGCTCAACTCGTTGGAAAATTGTTTTCTAGCAAGTTCAAAGGTTGACTACGGCGAAATAGTGTCGACCGTAGAAATGCTTTAGTCAGTTCGGGTTATATTAGCAATTACTACATATCTCATTTATAGGATATGGTAGAATGAACGTCAAAACAAAGTTCCTACACGGAAATATAACAAAGGACGTATATGTGATACGACCGGAATGTTTTGTCGATTCAAAGGATGCTAAAATAGATGCAAGACTTGGATATCCAGTGATGGACTGAAGCTAGCATAATGGAGTTGGAATTTTCGTTATGATGAAATTGCCAAAAGAGTTTGTTTTCATCAGGAATAACGAAGATGCTTGAATGTTCAAGAAAGTAAGTGGGAGCTGAATGATATTTCTAAAATCTTATGTAGATGACATATTGTTGATTGGAAATTATATAAATTTCTTGACACGAATAAGGACTTCATTGGAAATAGTTTTCAGTTGAAGAACTTGGGCTAATATAGCATTTGTATTGAGCACATTGATCTATGCAGATAGTAAGTGCTTGATCATGCTAAATCCAACGTTACATGTTGACATGATACTAAAGTAGTTTAGTATGAAAACGCCAAGAAGGATGTTCTTGCCGAGGTCACGGTGAAAAGTTGTTTGCGGAAATCAGTGTTCATGAACACAGATAAGCAAAACACATGAATTGAATTCCACTCACATGTGTGTTTGGATTAATCATGTACACCATAATATGTAAAACGACCAGATATGTCCAGTGCTCCAAAAGGTTGTGAGCAAGATACCAAAGTGATCAACATGTTGATCATTGGACAAACAGTGAAAAGTTAAACTTATGATAGATAAGATATGTTTCTCGGAAAATGGAGATAATGAAGAGCTCGTTGTAACAAGTTACACCAGCTGAATTTTGATGTAAACAGTTACACCAATTCAGTCTTCATACTTACTCCGATCGGTTTTCGATTTTAATTGGGATTATGTGTTTTACACATAAGGGTGGCACAGTATGAAGGAACTTTGTTAAAGTCAGATACTGTGGGGAATTCTATAACAGAGGCTAAGTATATTGTTGTTTAAAGAAGTAACAAGGAGGGTATTTTGAATCATAAATTCATTTATGAACATGGTATGGTTTCCTAGATGCTTGAAGCTCATGGAACATTGACGAATGATTTCATGACTTATTCTAAAGGAACCAAGGTCCTGCCAAATGATTCAAACATATACAAAGCTAAACTGATAAAATTAGTGAATTTTATGATAGCGTGAAAACGCGAAGATATGCAAGATACAAACGGGCCTGAAACGTCAGATCCGAAGATGAGGTCTATACCACAAATGAGGCATTTATTACACCGGTATGCCATAGGTGTAAAGTGCTCAAGCACTGACAATATTATTGACTCTAGTGCAAGTGGGAGACTGTTGGAAATATGCCCTAGAGGCAATAATAAAATGTTATTATATATATATTTCCACGTTCGTAATTAATGTTTATATTTCTGTGCTATAATTGCAATGACCCTGACTGTGAGATTCAGAAGAAAACTCATTTGCATGTGTGGAAATGTAAACACCAAGAGTTCCTGGTTTAGCCTCTAAGACCAGCTCATGTGCTAACTGATGATTACGTTTTCTTAATCATGGACATTGTTCTTGTAACAAGGATGTCAGTAGCAATGGGAACATATTGTTAGCAGAACAATGATGTTGAACCGACCCCAGTATTGAATGATATACTTAGAGATCACATCATAACTACGTTATAAGTCATATCATGAAATGTTTTCATATACGTAATTCCTTAGACCATGAGAGTATCGAGTTGCTTCACACAGGAAGACATGCTTTGGTTCTTAGATGAATCCTCCCGTAAATGGGAAGTAGTAAAATAAGTTCTGGGTATGTCAGATGGTGTGGCTAGTGACTGTGATAGTTCAAGAATGGGATTTGCTCCTTCACGATGAAGAAGATATTCACTTCGGGCCCACTCGGTATGACGGTATCCATTATAGTCTGGCCAGATGCATTGTGATTCAGTCACGGGGATACCGGAATACGATAACGAGAAAAGGGACAAACGAGCAAAGAGGATAATGAGTGGCTTGTGTTCAAAAGTTGTTACACATGGGTGCCAAACTTCTCTCCTCTAACTTTGTCATATATCGCGAAGCAAAGGGAATGGTACATGACTAAACATAATGGTTCACTCGAAGTTTCTTCGTGTATGTGCGGGAGTCAACATGGGTGTCCATGGCTCCGCTGTGGATTATTGGCTATTGACAAAAGGCTGTTGACCTATGTACGGAAGATGTTCTGAGTCATATCCGCATTATACCGAACCTATTGGGTCACACACTTAACGAGCAGTAGTCTGTTAGAATACTAGAATGGTAGAAGGTTTAGTGGAAGGAAAGCAGAATAGTTCATACGGGTACCGGAAGTAGTTCCGGGGATTTATGAAATAGTTCATAAGGGCACCAAAAGTAGTTTTGGGTATTTAAGGATATGTCCGGATCACTCTGGAGTAGTCCCAGGTGGTTCCGGAACATATGAAAATGGTAATGGGAAAGTTTACGATCAACCGGAATAGTTTCGGTGATCGGTGGACAGCTTAAACAATATGTTCTGTTCACCGGACATAATAACCTTTGCCCGGATGGCTCCGAAACCCATTTAGATGGCTTCGGATCATTCGTTAGAGGTTCCGGAAGGTATTGGAAGTGCTCCAAAAGTGTCCGGAATGTCCCGAAACAGTCCCGGTAGGTCCTGGAAGGTCCTGGAAGCTTCTAGAAGGTTCCGGAAGGTTCCGGGCAGTACCACCCACTGCCCTGCGCCCCTGGCCTTGGGGAGCAAGCCACCTAGGCTTCCCTGGCCGGCCAGGTGGTGGGGGCGCACCAAAAAGGGGTGGGAGATCCTCCAGGTGGGATTTCCAAATACCATTATGGAAGGTTTCCGGTGGGAAGGTATGTGTAGGTTTGGAAGGCTTGGGAGTCCAAGTTGGACTCCCAAACCTCCTTGAGCTGCGCCCTAGGCCCCTTGGCCACCTATATAAGGTGAGCCAAGGGTGGGGGAAGACGCACACAATCAATCCCCAAGGCCTATGCGCCACCCTCCCTCCTCTGAACCCCGTTGCTCCACTTTTAGACCCGGTTTAGACGCTGTTCTAGATCGGAATCCGTTAGGGTTTTCTCCCTCTAGTTTTCTCGGTGGCGTTCATCTCTGGACGGCGGAGCGCTGCTGGATTGCTGCTACGGGATGTGTGGATACTAATGGAGGGGTCGTACCTTCGACCCTTCTTCGAGGAGCTTGTTCATGGAACTTGTCCGTGGGACTAGATCGCGGGACTTGTTCGTGGGATTGATCGAGGGACTGTTCATGGGAGAACTTGCGAGATATACTTCCACTACGTCCACGAGCTTCACCAACTCTACTTCCGCTACATCGGTTGGTGAGCCATGACCTAAAACCTTGTATGCAATCTTCTTGGATGATCTTGGGTTCTTGATTCGTAGGCCGAAATTTTTTGTTTTCTACTACGTTTCCCAATAGGCATGGCCAGCCCGGCCTGCAGGACGAGGCCGGCGCGGCTTGGGATGGCCGGCGGGAGGCGGGCGGCCACGGGGGCGGCGCGGCGTCCGTTCGACCCAGCGGCGCGGTGGCTCGGGCGGGCGGGCGGCGGCGCTCGGCTTCGGCGACGCGGCGGCGAGCGGCGGCGGCGTTTGGCTCCGGCGGCGGCGAAGCGGGACCCGCCGCTTAGGGTTTCCAAAATAAAAATAAATGAAAAGAAATTTTCTGAAAAACTATAAATAGGCAGAGAAAAAAAACAAACCGAATCGGGCTCCAATTACTCTCGCGGCGGAAAAAGGCTACTGGGCCAGGGCTACGAGTTTTCTTTTTATTTAAAATCCAAAACTTCAAGCAATTCTAGAAAAATAATTACACGTCAGAAAAATATGAAATAAAATCCCAAATTCATAAAATAATACAAAGAAATTTATTTAATGAATACATCTTTCAAAAAGGAAAATAAAAATAAAAACATTTTCGAAATACTTTATTTAAATATAAAATACTTTTCATAAATCAAATACAATCCAATAAATTATAAAAAATATTTTTATTTGGTCAAAAGCATTGACAAACCATTTCTAAATAATAAAATATAAATTTTAAAATTGTTACACCAATAAATAATTTGGTAAAATAACAATATCCCATTGGAATACTTTTTCAACTCTTTTAAAATATTTAATAAATCATTTTAATGAAATAAAAACTCTCTTAGCATTATAAAATCCCTAAAATAATTTAAGAGGTTTTTATAATACTCATAATAAATTTTAAAAACTTTAAAGTAATATTCTAAATATTTTCCAACTTTATTAAAAAGGGGATAAGTCATTTTATATCTTCTCAAATGAATTTTCTTGAGTTGAAAAATGTTTTGAGTATTCAGAAGAATTCTAATAATGATTTAAAACATTTCCCCACCTTTTAATATGTTGAAGGAGTCATATTACCTTCTCTCATTTTCTTTTGTTGGCTTTGTTTTAAATAATAAATTCCAAAAACACCAATTATGAATATTAGGGAAAGTCCTTTTATTCCCTCTCTTTTTAATATTCAATAAACTCCAAAAAAAAGTTTTAGATCCTAGAGAAAAATCAAACACATCAAGCAAACAATCATTATCTATTTAATTTTATTAACATTCCAAAATTTAGAAAAATTTGGGATGTTACAGACTACCACCCTTAAAAGGAATCTCGTCCTCGAGATTTGAAAAGGCTAGTAAGAAAGGTTAGTGTTTGGGTCTTTATGATGGTCCATCGATCCTCCGATGAGCTAGGGTGCTACCACCCTTAAAAGGAATGCGACGTGGTCTTCAAAATCTTACTCCATCGATAACATCCTTCGAAGAGATTTCACCAACTCCTTTGAAGTCTTGAATCCTTAGTAAAAGAGTAGTCTTCCATATACTGAACCTTCATGGCTGACAGGTCAGGCGCCAATACTAAGCAACTATCGATTCTCTCATGGTGGTCATCAAGAATAATATTACGGGATACTTGCAGCAAAAGTTCTTGGTCTATACTCACTGTGTAACACAAACGGTAATCTCCTACAGGGGTCACACATCGTAGCATTCTATGGCTCAGGTTTAACATCGTCGTCTCTCTGCTATAGGTAAGTCACTCAAGATTTACTATCCCGCATAGCAAGAGCGAATAATAAGGGTAGTCGTCATGGGGGCCAATCCATTCCGCACCCAAATCATTACCTTGTATATGGTTTAGCGAATCTCGCAATCTAACACTCGGTCATCCTCACAGGCATTGCAGAAAGTTCCTCCTGATCATGAACTGGTTTCAGATAAATCCATGGTTCTGCAAGCCAACCAAACCTCTATCGTTTCCTCACAACACTCAGGTTTGCGCAAACTGCTACAAAACATGCACGGGTGAACTACAACTTGCTCCATGGTCCTTCCTTCAGCAAGATTGTGCTTGCTTGTTGTAAGATCCTGGCACACGGGGTTACCTTGAACTTAGCATTAAGTTGCATCCATCTTTATTCCAGCCTTGCCATTAGTAGCCTTTGTAGTAGCTTCTTCAGTTTAGGGATGAGGATGAGGGGGAATAGAATGTAGATAGCGAGCTAGAGAGAGAGATAGGGGAAGATACCCATAAAAAAATCACACTAGTTTTGTAAATAAGTTTTGATGTGCAGCTGTCAGTAAAACACAAGTGATGACAGCTCACGGAAACGATCTACCGGTAGAAACGTTGATCTTCCGGGTCTTGAAGTCTTCAATGACGGTAGCTTCAGTTTTGCATTGTCAAAGCAATCTTCATATACTGTTGTCACTTGTCGAGTTATTCTCCCTGTTGATGTGTCTTCTTTAGTCTTGAAGCATACTAAATAGATGAGGGGTCTAATGAAATGTAAACTTATTCTACTCGCATAGAAAAAACGCAAGCACAACACACAACATCAATCAAAACATAACAGGGTCAAAGGGCACAGGACAAAACTTAACAAAACAAACATGCCATAAAACATCTAGTTCAACCAGGAAAGCATACATCGAACCACATCTCCAACTAACAGAAAAAGAGTAACAACGTACACTTAGTGCACACCTACGAACGTCTATCCTCCAATTGCCAAACATAAGCTTCTTCGAGTCAGCATCCTTGCTTCCGCGTTCACAACCTCTTCTTTCCCTTCAATTCTGGACACATATTGGCGTAATGTCCCATATTCCTGCACCGGAAACACTGAATTTGGATAATTTCCTTCTTTTTCTTCTTCACGGGTGCTTCCTTCAATTCTTGGATAACTTTATTCACTCCTTCCTTTTGATGTTGAACCACTTGTTGTGTCCCGATGAAAAATTGACACTGAGTCGGGTAATGATTATTTCCTTCACACACGAAACATGTGACTTGTGCAGTGGGACATTCTTCACCCGAGTGAGTTTCCTCACAATAGGGACATCCCTCTTGGTGTCCTTCGTAGGAGTGTCCTGTTTCTCCGCAAATTGTGCAGGCACGGGGCCTCTTAAGGTTTATCGTCCTTTTCATTGAGGTGACGAGGCGGGATCGCAACAAAATCCTTGTAAATTCCTTCCAAGTAATCTTCCTTCGTGATTCGTCAATTTCTTGGTGCATTCTCCACCAAGTAGCAGCCTCTTCTACCAAGTACTTAACAGCATAGGGGACCATGTCCTCACTTCCAACCTTGTTTATCTTCATGTGCTCCTCCATACTACGAATCTATTGCTCCACCTTCAATCTTGACATCGCCCCAAAAAAGGCGAGTCCTACTCCATACTCCATCTATTAATCCCATACGACAAAGGTTAGGGGCAACTAGGATACATCCACAAAAAAATCTAAAGATAGCACCAAGCATATGCACACAAACAAGAATAAGGAAAACACCTACTTGCAAACAACAACACATAACAACAATCAATCAAGTCACAAAAGTCAAAACACACAAACAACACCTAGAGTAAGGTCATATGTGCAAGACATACGATCTCATCATATTACACGCAATTCATTTATCTAACTTCACCTAAAAGTGGTGGTTTAAACTTAAACTTCATCCTTCTCAGCTAAACTGATCTTGAAGATCCTTTCGTAGTGTCAAAACTTATTTATCCTCATAGGGTATTCTTCTCGTTCTTGTGGTCATAACTTCAATTGATCCACGAGGTTGATGATGTACTTCTCAAAAGTCATGTCTTCAGGGGCAGGCAACTCAGAGGGGTATTTACATTAAAACAAGATAAGGAGTATAAAAGATGAATAATAGATGAGAGATACTAGTGGAGAGAGAAAGTAATCAAAGAGTGATAGATTCTTTTTGTTCCTATGGCTTTTCCTATCCATTTTCTAGGGTCATGACCTACAGTCAACATGGGCTCTGATACCATCTGTAACGACCCGATTCACTAAGAATCCAAGTCTCTGTGCATTCTGTGCTAGTCCCTGGATCAATAGCTAGCACACACAGTAAATGATGTAATATCAAGAATAAACCACATGTCATATATATATTACATCGAAGATCCAGTATTACAATAGAGCTTACCTGCATAGCTCAAGGCTAGCTTACAAATATAATAGAGCTGAAAAACAATAAAAGCTTCGTGGCGTCCATCAACTCCACCGGCATAGTTGAGTATAGATATCGTAACCCTAATACGCATCACTTACTCGTCGTATACAATCCTGCAACACCGAAGGTTACAGCCCGACAACGGGTCAGTACATTTGAATGTACGGCAAATCATATCCCAGAAAGAAGTAAAATTTCCTACAATACATGCAATTTGGCTGGTGGAGCTTCTACATTTATTTTTGCAAAAAGCTAAATTTTCCCTATAGAATAATAGTAACCAAGTTCTACAATAGCATACGATTGAGATGGAAACCGCCACTCAATCTATCACAAAATGATTAAACCAATCAGTTAATTAAAGATGGTCTTTCAGAAGTGTTTCCCCTTAACCGCTGGATAACCGGTACACCTATAAAAAAATCTACATCTGCTAGTATATCCCGGAAAGAGGTCACACAACCTACTCAACTAAGACAGATCCCATAATAGCTTGTGGCTGCACACGTAAGCTTCTAGGTATGACAACACAATTAGTCCCTTTGAGCCTGGGTGGCTTTCCGCAGTCATCATTGGCCATCTCCAAGATACTCGCAACCATCCCACCCAGGTAGTTCATTAACTTTATTTTGGTCATGATTACTACATTATCACTCATACCTCATAATGATTCACTTCCCAATCCACGTCTACTTAGCATAGCAATATCATAATATACGATGGTGACAATGATGTAAGGATCAGACCTACCTCAATGAACTATTGGGTGTAATAGCATAGTATAACCTATCATGCAATCTAAAGAAAAAGAACTAATGAATTGAAAACATAGGTAATAGGGAGTATGATCAAAGATATGACTTGCCTTATACATTCAATGAAGATATTCGCTCTCACGGTCCAGTCAACTCTACTCGTCACACTCCGAGCAAATCTATCGCAAACGAAGGAACTCGAATAAGCAATCACATCACAAGGCAAACAAAAGATCAACAAACAAACACAAAGGTTTTAGAAACAAAACAAAAACTTGACACAGTACAAGTGTCGATGTGCTCAAAGGTGATCAGTGGAACGTGAATTCGAGAGAGTCAACAGATAAAGATTCATCGGTAAGGAATTGTGATCATGGACATTATGAATTCCAGGTGAATATCATGCCCACATGAAAAGTGTGTGAATTTTACCGATAACATGTCTTAAATGATCTGATATGAAAAAAGAATCACGTGAAACGGAATACTACAACACAGGTCATAGCAAGCGCAAATTTGAATCGAATTTGAATTTAAACAAGTCAAGAAACATTTGAATTTTGGATTTGAATTTGAATTTAAACAGGTCAAGAAACCCTAAGCGCAAATTTGAATCGAATTTGAATTTGAATTTACACAAAAAGTACATGAACCAAGTGATCCAACGCAAAAAGAATCACTCGATTTGGATCAACAATTGAAAAGATACGACCTCCGGAATTTGAATTTGAAATAAATTCAAATTCAAAAGTGTGCAAATTGTGCAAAACCTTATTCCATGCTAAAGTACAGAACAACATGAGCGCGTAGGAAAAAGTTTCACCTCGATCCGACGCACGGTGAAGGAGATATTGCGAGTACGGTGCCGGGGTGTTTTCTGCCAAAAGGACCCGTTCGCAAATAAACTTTCTCCACAAAAAGCGATCGGGTCCTTGGTCCGGATCTGGCCGGAGTTGCTCCGGCGAGGCGGTTTCCGGCGAGCCTGGCTCGGCTCCGGCGAGGGATGCGGGTCCAGCGGCCGGCGGCTGGCGTGACGGGGCGGATGAAGAGCCGGGGGTGGCGGCGGCGAGGTCTGGCGAGGGCGCGGGCGCGGAGGCGGCGCGTGGGCGGCATGGCCGGCCTGGGTGGAGGCTGGCGGCGCGAGGCCGGCGCGGCTTGGGATGGCCGGCGGGAGGCGGGCGGCCACGGGGGCCGCGCGGCGACCGGTGGCCCCAGCGGCGCGGTGGCTCGGTTGACTCCTGCGGCGGCGCGGTCCCGGCGGCGACGAAGCGGGACCCGCCGCTTAGGGTTTCCAAAATAAAAATAAAAGAAAAGAAAAGAAATTTTCTAAAAAACTATAAATAGGCAGAGAAAAAGAAAAAAAACAAACCGAATCGGGCTCCAATTACTCTCGCGGCGGAAAAAGGCTACTGGGCCGGGGCTACAAGTTTTCTTTTTATTTAAAATCCAAAGCTTCAAACAATTCTAGAAAAATAATTACACGTCAGAAAAATATGAAATAAAATCCTAAATTTATCAAATAATACAAATAAATTTATTTAATGAATACATTTTCCTAAACGTAAAATAAAAATAAAAACATTTTCTAAATACTTTATTTTAATATAAAATACTTTTCATAAATCAAATACAATCCAATAAATTATAAAAAGTATTTTTATTTGGTCAAAAGCATTGACAAACCATTTCTAAATAATAAAATATAAATTTTAAAATTGTTACACCAATAAATAATTTGGTAAAATAAAAATATCCCATTGGAATACTTTTTCAACTCTTTTAAAATATTTAATAAATCATTTTAATGAAATAAAAGCTCTCTTAGCATTTTAAAATCCCTAAAATAATTTTAGAGTTATTTATAATACTCAAAATAAATTTTAAAAACTTTAAAGTAATATTCTAAATATTTCCAACTTTATTAAAAAGGGGATAAGTCATTTTATATCCTCTCAAATGAATTTCCTTGAGTTGAAAAATGTTTTCAATATTCATAAGAATTCCAATAATGATTTAAAACATTTCCCAACCTTTTAATATGTTGAAGGAGTCATATTACCTTCTCTCATTTTGGTTTGTTGGTTTTGTTTTAAATAATAAATTCCAAAAACACTAATTATGAATATTAGGGAAAGTCCTTTTATTCCTCTCTTTTTAATATTCAACAAACTCCAAAAAAAGTTTTAGATCCCACAGAAAAATCAAACACATCAAGCAAACAATCATTATCTATTTAATTTTATTAACATTCCAAAATTTAGAAAATTTTGGGATGTTACAAGAGAATTCACATGTCCCTGTGGAACAATCTCGAGGTTCAACTTACGAAGCTCTTCGTAGAGAAGTGGATGTTGTACTTGAACTTCAAGTTCACTATAGTAGGCTTTGCGGCTCAAGGCATCAGCCATCACATTAGCTTTGCCAGGGGTGTAAGGATTATCCATGTTGAAATCGGTTATTTTCTCGAGCCATCTTTGTTGGCGGAGATTCAGATCTGGCTGAGTAAATAGGTACTTCAGGCTTTGGTGCTCGGTGTAGATCTCGCAAAGATTACCGACGAGGTAATGTCGCCACAGCTTCAATGCATAAATTACTGCTGCCAATTTGAGATCATGTGTTGGATAGTTTTCTTTATGAGAACGCAATTGATGATAGCCATAAGAAATCACTTTGCGCTCTTGCATTAGGACACAACCTAATCCTTGACGAGACGCGTCGCAATATATCACGAAGTCCTTCCGGGTATCAGGGGGAGAAAGCACCGGAGGAGAAGTGAGCTTGTCCTTGAGAGCTTGGAAACTTTCCTCAAATTTGTCTATGCACTCAAACTTGACACCTTTGTGAAGAAGATTAGTCAGAGGCTTGGCAATCTTGGGGAAGTTCTCGATGAAATGGCGGCAATAGCTAGCGAGTCCGAGGAAACTTCTGACTTGCTTGACAGTCTTGGGCGGAGTCCAATCCAGGATAGCCTGAATACATTCTGGGTTGACGGCAATGCCATCCTTGTAAATCACGTAACCAAGGTAGGTTACTTCGGGAAGCCAGAACTCACACTTAGAATACTTAGCATAGAGTTTGTGTTCTCGAAGCTTTTCTAGTATAAGCCGAAGGTGTTCAGCATGTTCTTCATCATTCTTGGAGTATACCAAGATATCATCCAGATAAACCACAACGAACTTGTCGAGGTATTCCATTAATATATAGTTCATCAATCGGGAAAAGGTGGCTGGGGCATTCGTCAAGCCAAAGTACATGACGGTGTACTCGTATGAACCATAACGAGTAATGAAGGCGGTCTTCGGAACATCCTCTTCACGGACCCGGATCTGATGGTAACCCAACCTCAATTCGAGTTTCGAGAACACCGTAGATCCAGCAAGTTTATCATACAGATCTTTGATCCGAGGAAGCGGATACTTGTTCTGTATTGTTGCCTGGTTGATAGGTCGGTAATCTTGGACCAAACGGTTCGTCCCATCGCTCTTCTTGACAAAGAGTGAAGGTGCTCCCCAAGCAGAGGAACTGGGGCGAATGAATCCTTTCTGAAGTGCCTTGTCAATTTCCTCCTTAAGTTCAAGGAGTTCATGTGGCGGCATCTTGTAAGGACGCTTGGAAATAGGGACAGTGCCTGGCTTCAAGTCGATGATGAATTCAACCTCTCTGGTCGGGGGTATTCCTGGCAGTTCTTCTAGGAAGTCATCGGGAAAATCACAAATGACTAGAACGTTCTCAATTCCTTCATGTGGCGAAGCGTTTAATGCATTCAGAGCATAAATACGAGCTTCGGCATTCAGCGACACTATGGCAGTATGGTTCACAACCTCGCCGAAGGGGTGAAAGAGTTGGATGACTTTGGTGCCACAATAAAGTGCAGCATCATGAGTTTTCAGCCAATCCATTCCCAAGATAAGGTCTATAGTGGAGGTCTTTAGAATATGTGGGGAGACAAGGAACTCAATCCTTTCGATCTCGACGGTGATGTTGGGAGCCAGCATGTCAACGTGACACTTGCCACCGGGAGTACTAATGGCTAAGGGAGTGCGCATCTTTTCGTGATGTATGCCATGCTTAAATGCAAATGCTCCGGACATAAATGAATGCGATGCTCCTGAATCAAATAAAACAGTAGAAGGTATTGAGTTAACGAGGAGAGTACCCATCACTGTAGCGGGTTGTGCCTGAGTTTCTTCAAGATCAATGTCGTAGGCATGCCCACAAGCATGAGCAGCAGACCCAGTATTATAGTTGGGGGTCCTGCTGTTGCCACGACCATTTCCGCGTCGAGCGGGGTGAACTACCAGTTGCTTCTGTTTCTGGGGGCACTCTCTGAAAAAATTTCCAGGTTGGCGGCACGTGAAGCATAATCCATCCTGAGGACGAAGGGGTGCAGCATTGGGTGGTGGAGGTAGAGCTCTTGGCATCTATGGTGGAGGAGGCAGACGGGGTGCAACATATGAAGGCCTTGGAGCAGGGGCAGGTGACTGGATCACACTGTAAGGGAGCCAGATGCGACGCTTCTGTGTTGCGCCCGAAGATGAGCCAACGTCACGATAGCGTTTCTGCGAGTCCTTGTGCTCCATCTGGGCAGTCTCGACGGTGATAACCTTGTTTACCATAGTGGCGAAGTTGGCAAAATCATGAACGGCAAGAGCAAGACTGAGGTCTGCATTGAGTCCACGACGGAACTTCTGCTGCTTGCGGGTATCATTGGTGATCTCTTCTTCCACATAGCGAGAGAGGTTGAGGAACTCACGCTGATAGGTTTCAACAGTCATGTTGCCCTGAGTGAGGTTGCGGAATTCTTCCCTCTTGCGATCCATGATTCCCTGAGGAATGTAAGGGGCGCGGAAGGCGGACTGAAATTCATCCTAGGTTATGACTTCTCCAACTGGTAGTGAACGCTTGTGGGTGCTCCACCACTGAGCAGTCGCGCCTTTCAGGTGATAGGACACAAAGTTCACATAGTCAGCTGGATCGACATTAGCAGACTCCAGCTCATGAGTGATGTCGCGGAGCCAGTCATCATCATCCAACGGCTGAACGGAGTTGCGGAATATAGTGGGGTTGAGGCGGGTGAATTCGTGCAGAGTCACTGCGGCATGCTGATCGTTGTGCCCATTCTGGCGCGGCTATGGGAACTGAGCCATGGCATTCTGCATGAACTAACGGTTCAGCTGGAACTGCTGCATCATCGCGGCCATGTAATCTGACGGCGGAGGTGGGTCGTTTGCAGCACGACCATGACCGCGACCACCACGACCAACTATCCTGCTAGAATTTATCAGGGGTATTTCAGCGATGAAAATTTAACGAGATACCGGAAGCAAGCATGAGGTAAAGCAACATCGAAGAGGAGGCGCGGATATATAGGAGTAGTCATATAAGACATACACATCCACACACGGATTCAACCAAAAATTGGGCACCATAATGTCTTAGAAAATAAGGAAAAAGGACACACTAGGCGGTGCGCAGACCGTGGTAAGGAATACACGACGCGACATAGCTTCCGCTGTGTCAATCACGCCGCAAGAAAACTGTTGGCCACAGGATTTTGTGCCAGAGAACGCGCGGCATACCCCGAGTGAGAAAGGGAATCCGCGGTCCGGGACCTGGGTCAGAACTCCTGCGACACGACTCAATAGAGGGGTAAGAAGCAGAACGCCGGGTGTAATCAATAGGCTCGTGATCCTAATGTCAGAGTTAGTAAAACTTACCAGCAAGGACAAGAGAGCAGAGTCCCAGAGCATAGGTACGGAGAAAAGGATCCTAATACCATAGATATCACAACGGGGTGATATCAATGTGGGCCCGTAAGCCAAACATTAAGTTAGCAAAATAGTTTTTCAAAGACTAAACTCAACTTCGACCAAGGAGTGGGTGGGTGGCTTCCTACAGGCAGTAGGCTCTGATACCAACTTGTGACGCCCCCAAAATCAAGTCGTGTATAGTAATCATACACGCAGGGTACACGACCGAAATCAGGGTGCCACGGTGAGAATACCACAACACAACACTAGACACAAATAAGATAAATCTGATATTAGAAACCAGGGACCACGAGGATCCGAATACATAAGTTATACAAGCCATAATATCTAAGTACGGAAATAGTTAGTCAAGTTTTGTCTTAAGAAGGCTAGCAAGAATAACATCAGAGGTAGAGATCGAAAAGGCGAGGCCTTCTTCCTGGGATCCACCGAACTACTCCTGGTCAACCGGGAACTTGACATCATAGTAGTCGCCTCCGGGGTACTCCTGCTCCTGGGCTCCAACATCGACTGTAGCGACCGACCAGGCAAAACAAAAGGGGGAAATAAAGCAAGGGTGAGTAGCTAGCATACTCGCGAGTCTTACGTCCGCTACTAAGCATTTATGCATTTGTATCAAATGGAAGGGGAGGCTATATATAGTGGACTGAAAGACAGAAACCTAGGATAAGGAAGAGAAGCTAGGCCTATCGAATACTAGCATCTTCCGACGGGTCTTGCAGCATGAGGAGAGAATAGCCAACGGTTTATATAAAGCATAAAGTAACAATGCAGCAGAAGTTGATGCAGCATTGTATAATAGTAAGTTGTAATAATTAGCAATGCCTCCGAGATCCCTTCCTCAACTACCCAGCGAGGAAGAAAACAGGGAACCAACAGTTTAATAGTAGTAGTTGGTAGTAGTAGTATCTGGCTTCAGCATAAAGCGTCCTGTTACCATGGACACGGCTATCCGAATAGATTAAAATCCCCGCAGGGGTGCACTACTGTTCAGCCTGTACGCTCGTATCTCCAAGGTGGCGGGCAACTTGTTAGGGAACGCTCCACCAAGGCTATCCGACACGCCGCAACCCATCCTAGGCTTAGAAGATAGGCCATCCGCCGGACTAAATCCTATGTGATCAGGGGTCTAGGACCCTGATACGTCCGAAATGTATCGATAATTTATGCTGGCGTTTGAAGAGCTTTCGAATGAACTACGACGCAGGGGATCCCATAACTCCTTATCCCACGTGAAGGTAGTGCTTATAGACCAACGGGCCTCTCAAGTCATCCACCGAACCATTTAGCATTTTATTATTGTCTCGCAGACAACCGTTATAGCTGTCTGACTAACAAAATAACAGACAACGAACAACAGCCAGGACCACCAGTACATCGGTGCCTGCTCTGTCGTCCCGTCAAAGCGCGCAGTTACCAACAAGGTGAATCGACTCCTTACCTTGTCTCGCGTATGCTCCTGGAGGAGCTCGACTTTCGTGGTTTTGTAACTCTCGCGGCCAACGATCAGGGTCCAAGAACACATGTACACTGGTCGTACCCTCCCTATCGTCCCGTCGCAATACTACTCGCGAACAGCGTTGGGTCGCCCGACTCTTACCTTTAAGCACAACCGTTGCTCAGGTACCTAGAGCGTCTATATAGAGTCAGCAATGAGTGGAGTACAAGGATTACTCCTTGATAGCTCACACTTGATGGTGGCACGGCAGAGCCGAACTAGGGGGCTTTAGGCGGTGTCTGCATTGTACCGTACCTGTGAAGTTATAATTATTGTATCCGCGTTCACTCCCCAGAGTGATCACGACCCTCTATCTAATCCTAGTTGACTAACAATGCACAGGGCTTACTGCTGAACTAGATCATAATTGGCGCGCGTTGCTGCGCCCGTCTATTTTTCCAAAAGATGATAGTAATTTTTACAAATTTATAGACATGGAAAAACTGAATTCCTATTTTCGATGAAAGAACAAATTATCATTTTATGTAAATAAAGTCTTCTATAATTTTTAGGTTTATATTGGCCATTTTCTTAGTTTCATGTCTACCAAGATCTGGATCCTTTTATAGGGTCCAAGACTATTATACTTAAAACGTGCACTTATTGTATTGATATCATGATGTTTTTGATGACTGCTAGGGATATAATTTTGCATTTTGCACAGACCAGTTTGTTCAATCCAAATATACAGATGTTTGTCATGGTTTACAACCAAATCAATGAGAGAGAGAGAGAGAGGAGGCTCGATGGACCTGCGTGG
This sequence comes from Bromus sterilis, assembly GCA_950022295.1. Classification (NCBI taxonomy): domain Eukaryota; kingdom Viridiplantae; phylum Streptophyta; class Magnoliopsida; order Poales; family Poaceae; genus Bromus; species Bromus sterilis. The sequence goes on along the minus strand of OX465596.1, from coordinate 107,501,798 downwards.
GTGATGTGGGTGCGTCCCTGAACCTCGCAAGTGTTTAGGTAATCCCCTTGATCTGGCCAATGATCCTGCTTTCCCTCTCACTGCCCCCATTCACTTTTCTTTGTTTTTATTTGACATCTTCGATGATATTATTGCTTTTTGTTGATGTCACTAATTTCTATTCCAATGGACATGTCAATATGGAGTGAGTGACTTTAGAAAGAATTAAGTGAAAAGAATCTATACAAAGATGTAATGGTGCGTCTTGCCGCAACCATCTGTTTTCCCAATAGGATGACATGAACCTATGCAAATATATGGAAGCACAAAGTATTAAAGTTGCTAAATGTTTACCTTCTCAAATGAAAAAAAGATATGTGTTTGAAACAAACTGTTTTACTGTATCAATACATATACATAGGGCATGACTGTGTTAGGCAAGTAAACATAACTGTTGAAGACTCATAAAAAAACATAAGTTTTGAAGGAGGACAAGGTGGGAAATGCAGGTTAGCAAAGCTATTGAAATTCTTCTTTCCGCAGTGACCTCATCAACACCAAGATATTTAATGTAACCTATGACTAAAACAATTCAATTACACAAAAAAGTAAATATTAAGATGAGAATGAAAGTAGTAATTTTAAGTACAAATAAATGATCATGCCCATGCATCAACCTAAGACGGTGGTAATTTTACTGATTTCAAATTGCAATTGTACTTTATCTATCCCATATGATGTTGTGAGGGGTGGGGGCCGGGGGTACTTCCTGCACTTTGCCGAACTAAATAACACACTATTTATGATATGGGTCACACCATTATGGACAACGGCATCACCCAATTTAAAAAAGAATGGATGCCATGGCATGAGATGACATACGGTACACTTGGAGCTAGCTTAACTAAACATATGAGCTAATTATTTATGTTCATATTCTGAAGCTAGTCATTTGATATGTTATTCAGAAAACCTATTATGTAACAACCATGTTGAATCCCTCAACGGTTGGTCAATCATTAGGATAAAATGATAGAATCATTTATATGATGTGAAGTGCGGAATGGACCACATCTACCAGAAAAAAACTTTCCTACCAAAAACAAATACATTAAATGCAACAAAATACTCCGTGTTTTAGTAATCAAATTATTACCATGCAGAAAACTATCATTTAAAGAACAAAAGCTCATTTATATTTGGATAATTTTGGAGTCTAACTCATTTATTTATAGGCTGAAAATGGGATGACCTGAAGTAAATAGTTTCTCCCTTCTTCAACTTGCCTATTCTTAATGGAAGTGATGATATTTTGTATTGATTTTGTACCACTTTCTAGCATTGATCTTGGACCAGGAACCCTTTTCCAAAACCAATCTGAAGTTTGGAAGAAAAACCTGATTAGTAATAAACATGTCCTATTTTATGAACAAAATTGATGTTGATCTCTGATGCCTTACATGATCTAAGTTCAGGTCTTCTCTCTCACAGTGTCAATACTTCCTCGTGCATCTTCACTTTCCAGGGACGCCTCCTGCATCTTCAGTCCTTCGAATTATTGCTGCCTATATATTGACCAGCGATTGGAGCAGAGGTGTTGAGGAAGTTCTCGCACTTGGGCAACCGAACTGGTCCATAGCAATGGTGATCTGGAGGCGAGGAATTACGTGGTGGCTTGATGCCTGGTGTCGTGGTGCCGCACACAACTTCTAATAAAAATAAAAATTCCAGTCCTAAACTCCCGAGTGAAATCAATCAAGCACGGCTATCATCAACATCACCTGTACGCACAATTTTTGGTATGAGGGAATCTAGTTGGTTCATGTAAAAATGAATCATAGATGAACTGGAAAGAAATAAAGGGAAATGGAGGAAACCCTACCTTTGCATGATGCTCAAAGATGTGCTGCTGGTGTGGAGATGATGAGCCAAGAGTGTTATGGGAGGAAGAATATATAGATGTACCACCGAGCGACTGATGGATTGGTAGTACATCAACGCCATGAATGCGCACTTAGAAACTGAATTTTGATTACAAGTTGTTTCAATTTTCCAGCAGATGAGGCGCCAGCCATCATGACTCACGTCCCCTTCCTTCGAATTCAGAGGCGGATCAACAGCGCCGTTGGATCGGCTGCCCGCAGATTCATCTGGCATCCCGCGTCCGCTATATCATTGAAATTAAAACAAATAAGCACCCGTGATCCCCTTTCCCGGCGCTTCAATAAAGGGGACAAATTAACAACCGGTCCTCCTCGACCGAAACGGCGCCTTGCGTGGGCTCCCCACGTCCTCCACGATCGATCCCCTTTCCTGGCGCATCTCCTCCTCGATCTGAAGCCTCTCTCGCTCGATTGGATCAAACACCCAGAGATTGGATCGACCGCCGTGTTTTTTTTTCGACCAGAAGCAGCCGACACTGGAAGGCGCTCGAGACTGGAATCGGCCGCCGTGTGGATCGATGGACGGGGTATCGCTGGCTCGCACGTTTCCTTTGCTCGCGGACCAGCGGCTGTAATGGGCCGCTGGGCTACGGCCTAGTTAACCACGGTGCACCGATTCGGCCCGTGGAGCAGCTGTCCACGACAGCTAGCCCAATTCGTAAAACTTACACATACAGTTGAATCCAACGCTTAAGAACGACCGGATCTTGAAAATGGACAGTCCTAAATTCAAATCGCTGTGAGGGCTGGGATTGTGCCCAGTGATACTTTCCTAAATAACATATATATATATTTATAGGAAGCATAGGATAAAGGAAGGTACATCAAGGGGCGACAAAAATAGGCTATGCAATTGAATAAGATTGTAACGTAGGAGCAGCAGTAACAATGCCTAGTGCAAGAAATGTACGGAAATATAGGCGATATCTGGGGAAGAGAATGACTCTGCTTGCCTGGAAGCTTGACGGTAGGGGTAGGGTCGTCGACGAAGTAGTCGTACACCCAGCAACGGTGTAATCGACAACAGCAGCGGGTTCTACCGGAGAATAAAAGGGGGGAAGCAAACAGTGAATACAAAGCAAGCATATACAAACAGATGCATGGCATGACAGATGCAATGCTAACGGTGCTCTAACGCAGTACAATGTATTATGCTCGGAGCGAGAATTCATCCGGGGATGAAGTACCAGCTCCGGGTGATTATCGACAGACCACCCAGAGGGGGGATATCTCGTGTTCGTTGTGTTAGAGGGGGTGGTTGGTATATGGAATGCGTATTCGTATTCGTTATATTTTTCTGATCAATTTTCATGCATAAAGTTTTTTAATCTGAGCTACGGTTTAAAAGATATTGATTTTCAAAGTTTAATTCATTTTAAAAGAATTTTTGAGTTTCTTTTATTTATAAATAGACATGATCCAGAAAAGTTATTTTGACTGGTCAAACCTGACCAGTGGGTCCCACTGGTCAGCCTCTGTTTAATAAAAATGTTTTAACTAAATCTAATTAATCCAGTGGACCCACATGTCATAGACTATTAGCAATTTCTATTACATTTTATTTAATTACTAACAGGTGAGGCCCATGGTGTAAGTTTCTCAGGGATTAATTAACCAATTTATTTACTCTAATAGGGGGTTAAGTGAGCTGGGCCGACATGTCATAAGGTGAAGGGTTATTTTTCCATTTTAACTAACACAGATAATTATCCCGGGGGTGGCCCACATGTAAGTGTCTCCTTGAGGGTCATTAGCAGCTAAGTAAGTCCTCTGACCTGCGGCCTCGCCTGGGGCGAGCTACATGGCGGCGAGCTACACGGCGGCGACAAACGTGCGCGCGACACAAGCCATGGGAGGGGGCTGTACTTGGGCTCGTTCGGACCAGCGGAGCGCCACCAGTCGAACGGTGGCCGTGCGGGGGCGTGAGGTGGACGGAGGCGAGCTCGAGGTCAACAATGGCGGAAACTGGCGTCGGGCTCCAATGGCGTCTTGCTCCTCGCGACGAATTCGTCCGTTTTATCGCGCCAAACGGAACATACGGGCCACCAGGAACTTAGGGGTGCCAAAGGCGTGGACTGGAGTGGCTTGGGAGCTCAGCTACGCCAACAATGGTGGAAGGCAGAACATGCAAAAAGGGGGAAACATCTACGGGCTAATCGGGCGAGCGCGAGCACATTGGGGAGGTAGCGGTGCTCACAGTGATCGGGCAGAAGCTGACAACGGGCATAGGGAGGCTCTGGCCTGGCCGCAATTCTTCTGCGATCACCGGTGGCTCGAGGTGGACGACGACCCGATCGCAGCGCGTGGTGCCTCCGGGCTCAGCTGCTTCTTCTCGGAGACAAAGTCGTCGATGGCGAACACGGCGGACACGTTGGCTGGGGCTATATTAGCGAGTGGCTGTGGTTGTTCACGTGGGTGCGCCCATGGCAGCATCGGGCGGGAGCAGGAAGACAAGGGCGAGTGGCTACAGTGGGGGAAAAGATCTTGTGGGGTGTCCAGCGTGGCCTGGGCATCGTTCTTACCCGTCTCGGCATCGCGCTATCGACGGGGAGGGGAAGGGGCCCGGGGCACGGAATCGAACGGCTTGCAGCCATGGCATGGTCACGGTGTGTGAGCAGTGCGAGAGGAAGGGGGTGGGCTCGGCTTGGCCCAGTGGGGGGCCTCGCCCTGGGCGTAGTATAGGACATTGTTACTTTTACTTTTATTTTTATGTCATTTGTTTGCAATTGTTTTATTAGCTTTTACTTTTTTGAAAAATGTGGATCTGGTCCTATTATTATTGTTGCATTTTACTGAGGTGCCACAAATTTTTGTGTGCGCAAATAAATTCATTTGCATTTTTGTATTATTCAAAAGGGATTAAATGTCACTGTTTTGCTACTGTTTGAATTGTTTGATTTATTTTATAACTTAATTAATTCTCATATCCACATGGACATGGTCCACTGAATATTGGGCATTTTACAAAAGTGGTTGCAAATTTTTTTGTTGAAATTTTCTTTGCCACATTGTTTTTAATTTTAATCACAGGGGAATTTGAATTTGAATTGATCCAAAGATGATCAAGTTATGATTTGCAACAGTAAACATCATTAGCAAAAGTGATTACTGTTCCCTAACACTGAGGGTGTTACAACTAATAATGTTTGTCAACTATATCTCGGGAATGTTCCCTCGGAGTAATGTTGTGTGTGTATCATGGATTCATTGCATGTGATAACACTCAAGAACGAAGAAACAATACATAATAGATTAAGCTTTTCAATTTTTCTTGAGTATATGGCGCAATATTAAGAGGGGCTCACTGGGCTATGTTAAGGATTTTCTTAAATAATAATTAACCAACACATGATGCATATCACTACTCACTTTACATACATGTTATGTCAAAACATATGAAAACCATCACTCAGAAAATTTGTACCCAAAACTCTTGATGGAAAAGATAAAATGACACATCGGAAGTAATGTGCCTCACGAGGCACTGGATGTCCGGCTAGGTTGGGCTCTCACATCCAGTAGGTCTACACGATGTTTTATCGGTCTTTGGGCAAGTGCTAGATGTCCGGCTGAGTGAGGCCTTCATATCAAGTACACCTTCGCACACTTATAACAATTTTTTGGGAGGCGAAGGATGTACGGTACATGGGATGTTCATATCTTACCAGATGTACAACTAGCACATCCAGTAGACCTTCACAACTAAACTATCAGTTTTCCGGTATGTCACGGGATGTCCGGTGACTGATAGCTCTCTCAACCAAACAGTTTGCACAACGGTTGGTGCCCTTCAGGGTTCGGACAACCGGTACCTACCGAATATTCGATGCTTCGTATTGGTACAAGATGTTCGGCCCGCGTCAGATGTCCAACACTTACACAGTCAAAATATTCCCAGCGGCCAAAATATGGATTGTGATATATATACCCCTCACCCACTTAGGGTTAGGGTTGACCACTTCATTTCAAATCACTCAAGAATATAAAATGGTCCCTCTCACTTTCTCTTTCCTCAAATCTTAGATCTAGGAGAGATTCTTGAGAGTTGTTGGTGGATCTTCGCACCGGTTTCTGATCCGATCCTCCCCCATTTTCTAAACAAAGAAAATCACATTTTGAGCAAGTATTTAGCATTCCCATTGATCTTGTTACTCTTGGATCTTGGAGACCCCTAGGCGGGTAGGAGTTCTTCGGAGAGGAATCAATCGTAGTGATTGCCCCCTTTGCATTTGTGAGGGTTTGGAGGTCACCTCAAAGGTCTACCGCTAGTGGCTGGGAATATCCTTGATGGTGATATCTCAAGGGAGATTAAGGTGAGACGTCATGGCATTGATGTGCCTTTGTGGTAACCTCCCTCCCTCCAACAGTGAGTAGCTACCCTCCATGGAAGTGAACATCGGGATAAATTGTTGTCTTCACATCATTTTGGTTGTCCCTTATCCTTTTCTCTTACTAGCATTTACCTTTTCCTTTAATCACTCATTTGCCATCGTATTTTGTTGTTGCTCTCTATTTCTTACTAGTACCACCTTTGTAATTTTTAGGCTCACCTTTATATTATGAAAGATTACCTAAAATTGCTAAGTAAACATTAAAAATTTGTAGTTGTACATATTCACCCCCTCTAGGGCCATCTTGATTCTTTCAATTGGTATCAGAGCCTCGTGCTCTAATATTGTGGCTTAGCTGTCCTAGAGCGAGATGTCTAAAGACAAGATCCCAGAAGTTGCGGGTAACGTGGTGGTGAAGGAGGCCGCACCCACGGTTCTCGATGGTGTTAAAGATCATAAGACATTGTCCTCTAATGACTTAGAGAAAGCTTTGGCACAACAAAAACTTGACATGGAAGCCGACTTTGCTAAGGAATTGGCGGCAAGAGACGCAATACAAGTGCCAAGTTCTTCGACACAAACGACTCTTTCAACTACCGTTGCCGCTCCTCCCTTCCTAGTTGGTGGATCCTACCAATGGGTCTATCCCAAGAAAAATATTGAAAAACCTAAATATAACTTCAATGGAAATCCTCCTATACTCACTAAGGACTCTACCTTCACAAATTGGAGAGTTGGTATGCAGGGTTATGATGTCTACGCACGCTTCTATTCTTGTAGACTATGTTGGGCCTCCAAGCACAGAGGTTTGTAGGACAGCATCAATTTCCTCAAGTGGATGACCTAAGGTTTATCGAACTCAGGGAAGTAGAGGTTGAAGATGGTCTCTCTCAAGCAACCCTGCAATTAAGATACAAGAAGTCTCTTATGTCCCCAACACACCTAATACAACTAGGAGTTGTATAGATGCACTAGTTCGGCGAAGAGATGGTAAAATATGGGTGATAGGTGTGGCAAAACAAAGTAATATAAATCTGTAATAAAAAGTGCAGAAAGCAAACATGTGACAAAAGTGAGCACAAACAGTGTAACAATGGTGGAAACAAGGCCTAGGATTCATACTTTCACTAGGGGAAACTCTCAACAACATTAACATAGTCTAATCAAATGATATTTCCCATAAAACATGCAATGGAGACGCACTCGGAGGTCATTCCTTTGTGGTCAAGAGAGGATGAGAATTATGTAGGGCTACAAAAGCACACCTCAAAGTTCGTGGTTCTCAATCATGGATTTCCCAATGTCACCGCGGCCATCCAAAGAGAGTACCACAATCACCACAACATATCTAAAGGATAGTCAAAAACAAGCACCAAGAGACTCTCAATCTTCAATCAACACACAAAAGAGGAAATCACTCATGAAAATATTCTTCTAATCCATGTCCAATAGACCGCTGTCACCATGGTCTCGGGGATTATACTAGATAAGATCAATTGAGTACATCAATCCAATACATAGAGGAAGGGGAAATATCATGGGATCACCCTAGATTAACACACTACTAGGGAATAGCCTTATGGTGGCGCACTGTTTTTGAGTTTAGTGGCACATTAGGGATGCGCCACTAACTACAAGCCACTAATAAGGGCTTAGAGGTGGCGCATTCTGGATGCGCCACCCCTAAGGCCCTTAGGCGTGGCGCATCTCAGAATGCGCCACCTCTAAGCTCTTAGGGGTGGCGCATTCTGGTATGCGCCATGCCTAAGGGCCTTAGGGGTGGCGCATTCACAGTGCGCCACTAAATCCTGAAAATATGCGCCACTAAATAATTACAGAAAACAAAAAAAAATTACATAAAAGAATAAAAGCATTACAGATATTTTTATTATATTACAGAAATGCAAAATACAATATAACAATGAGGCCAACAATTATTGATACAAAAGAATTGCAATATAATTTTTATTACAAAGGTTTAGAGGCCAACAAGATTCACAAGATTACATCCATCACAAAATTACAATGAGTCCAACAATTATTGAAAACCGAAAGCTACTTTCGTCATCATATCTTGTTTGCTCTTCAACCTGCACAAAACAAAGCTTTAGAGGTCACATGCATATGAATCATACCAAAGGAGAACAAAGCAATCTAGCATCTATTCTTATCAACAACTTAAAGCAAGTCGATGAATGGTGAAAAGCATGCACATATGCATAAAAATGCATATGTAGTGACCTTTATACACAAAAAGCACCAAGAGTATTTGACACTACCATCTACTACACATAGAGTACATCCAAATTACATCCAAATTACACAAAGAGTACATTCAATTGTTCTGACTCGGCTCGGGGAATGGGCGGCATCCTTCTTTCGTCATGAAAGGCCTTGTGTCACGCAGGGCCTTTAGGCGGACTTCTATCCCCCCATTGGATGGTGCAATGTTTGAGTGGAAGATCGACCCCCTCATTTGTACTTCATGACGGATGATAGTCGCCATCTGCGCTTGGATGTGAAAGAACTCCTCCTTCAGATTTGCATCGGTGATTTCCGCCTTCCTTTCGTCCCACGCTCTGAGATGACTTGGCAGCGTAAGGTTGCGTTGTTCCTGTACAATCTCCCTCATGTGATGAAGGGCGTAGTACGCATCCCTCACACTAAGAACCGGCTGCTTGACGCACGGGAACTGCGTTACGTGGTTGAACACGTTCACGCCAGGCTGATTTTTCCTGAACTTGTGCTTCATGATCTTGCCTCTGGCTTTTATGTAGCCGACGAGAGCATCATCCAAAACTCTCATGATATACTTGTAATCTTTCTTCTTCACACTCCCCGAGTCTAAATACACGGCATGCGAGTGTTGCGGTGAAAAGCAGATGAGCACGCAGCCTTGATCCTCACTGCATAATTAAAATAATCCAAAAGAATGTTGGAAGAGGACAATGGAAAGCTAAGAAAGCATATATGCTACGGAGGCGAGCGAATGACTTACTTGGGAGAGTATGTCATAAGAAATGAATCCTTGTCGGCGTTCTGTAGCATGAAGTCTGTGATGTACCCCGCCGCGAGAGCCGCGTCCCTGTCGTCCATCAAGATGCTTTCACGCATGTAGAAGGGGTCCAATATCGCGACGCTCGGGGTCTTATCTCTCCTGATACTCATAGAAAGGCTGAGCGAGAACAGACGGATAAGGCTATGGTCCAGCCGCTTGAGATGGTACAAATTGAAGATCTCCGAAAATCGCAGGATTATCATATCCGCGGGATAGTGTTGATGAAGCCCATGTTGAGTGGCACCTTTGCCATGAAAACCGGGTACGAGGGATTCTCTTCTCGAAGAAGAATCTTCTCTAATGCCATAATACTATGATGCACACTCTGCATCTCCGAAGTTGCAAGGTCCAGCATGTCCTTAGGTAGCATCGCCCTACCAGCCACATGGATTGCAAATGAGAGATCCTTGGGTCTTGGTGGCCCGTCCTGAGCCCGGATCGGCATCGAAGGTTGGCTACTAGAAGTGATGCTCTTCTTTCTTTTCTGTCCCTTCTTCTTTTCTGATTTTGAGCAGTCACCGGCCTTTATCTACTCAGTGGCCGCCTTATGGAGTGTGGACGGGCTGAGAATAGATCTTGTGGCATCTGCTTGAGGCTCGGTGAAGGCGCAAGCTGCTGGAGACATGTCCTGCGAAGCAGCGAAGAGACGCGTGGAGCAAGCAGGCTTCGCCGCAGGATCATCTGGACCGCGAGCTTCCTCGTCATGCTGATAGGCTCCTTCAGCAGGAGGCATGAATAAGTCATCAGCATCATACAAAGTATTGATGAACTGGTCGGTGCTGATATCATCATCAAGATCATCGTCTTCTTTTTGTGCGCCGATGGGATCATGTGGCGCCGACACGATGACTAGCGGTGTTGTCCTAGGTGTGGTGCCCCTTTCCCCCGTCATTAAACGCATTTGGCTCTTTGGCCATAGGCATATTTGGTTGAAACAGTCATTGAGGACTGTCGGCTCGTCCTCATCGTATCCGAGGGGTTGAATGGGAGGTTCAACTCTCTCGTAGCCCAAAATCACGAGAGAGATTTGAACCCTATGCATCTCCGGTGCCATCGGCATAGTGTGCATGATTCAATTTTGTGGTTGAATGATTTTACCTTTGGCAACATCCTTCAACTCGCCGTCCACGACTTGTAATATAATGCATGGAGTGTCCTCCCGCGAAAGAGATATATATATGCATGTACGGCATCAGAGAGATTCCACTAAAAAAGTCAAGGAGATGAAGTCCTCTTTTGAGTTCTAGACGCTTATAGTTACCTTGAGGGCGTCGAGGTCGGCTAGTGAAGAGACCCCGCCGATGACGGCGGGCATGCAAGAGACGGAGGGCGCGCTGCCTCCCGTGGCGTCGGTCGCCCTATTTGTGCTGCCGCCGGGTGCATTATTGTTATGCCCCGGTTGCTCGATCGTGGCCGGAGGAGTTACCATCACGTCCGGCGTCGCCGCCGCGGTGTTGGCGGCCGGAGTCACCAATACGCCGGGAGTCGGTGCGGGAGCCACCACTACGGCCGGAGTCGGGACTGCAGGCGCCGCGGGGCCCGAGTTGCTGCCGACCATGCTGGGGACTGGTATGGGCCCTTGTCCACCACGCGCTTGCCAATTCGCGAGCGACTGCATCATATCTGGAAGGAGAGCGTTCATCGTCTTCGCCACTTCGTCCTGGAAAAGCTGCGGAAGCATGTTCACCTTCTCCTCCAGTCCACGAACATAAGAGGCATCTTCTTCGGTCCTTCTCGCCTTGCGCCCCCTCCAACCGGACTGCTCCGCCGATTTACCATAATATTCGGACCAATTTAGGTCCGCACCAAAGCCGACCACACGGCCGGCAGACGATGGCTTCGCCGTCACGTCGTCAACCTTCTTGACCTTGTTCAACGCCCTGTTAAAGGCGTTGTCCCACGGGCCGGCCGGCTTAACCGACGACTCCTACGATGAGGTGATTTTCATTTCCGCTTGCTGCAAAAAGAATGTGAAACGTTAAGAAATTGTGAACTTCACTCGAGAATTCAATCGACAAGGTCGCGTGGTAAACTACTTACCACGGCAGTCGTAAACTCCTAAATCTTAGGATCGATAATTATTTTCGAGGTTGCTTTGTCCTTATAGCTCCGGGCCCTCACAAAGAATTCAGTCTGCGGATCATCTTTGTATTGCTGGAAGGGGTTAGGTATGCCCGCAGCGGTGTACTCGGCATCCTCCTTGTCCCATTTAGGCTTGGAACTTTTGTAACCACCGGCTCCGAGACGGTGGTTACCTATGACCTGCGACCGCATGGCCTTGCCCTTTGCACTCGCGGCCTTGGCTTGCTCGGACTCACACCTAGCCTTGAAAAGGTTGTAGGTAGCTTCGTCGATCAACGGCTCTTTCTCCTTGAGCTCCTCCCAGGTTTTGTTCTTTTCAAAAATTGCCCTCTTCACCCGGGTTTTCCAACTGGACAAGGCCTTGCTCATCTATCTGAGGGCCCATGTGTTTACTTTGTTCCCTCTGAGTTTGGTGTTATCGTACGGCTCCGGAAACTTGTATCGTCCGTGCAGCTTGTTGATAAGAAGCTGACAATAATGAATATTCTCACGACTCCTGAGGTTAATCGTGGTGATCGGCACGGTGTTGCGGAGGATCGCCGCGACTTGACGGCCGTACCCTTCCGAAAAACGTTCGGGCTCTTTAGGAATCCCGACGGCGGTCACAACAGTAAACTCTTGCCTGATGACGCCAACCTTGGTCGGTTTCCGATTCCTCTTCTTCGACTGGGTACCATCTGTGTTGGAGCCACCGGTCCCATCATCCTCGCCGATGTTCCTCTCACCGTCTGTCATACCGGCCTCCTCCTCCAAGTCATCATCCGATGAGTCGGACTCCGACTCTATCTCCTCCTCATACTCCTCCTCGCCCGGAGGTACTTCCTCTTCTCTCTGCTCCTCGACCTCCTCCTGGGAGTACTCCCAAAATTGCTTCCTTTTTTCTCCCGGCTGAGAAGAAGGACCGGCGTCGGCTCCGGTCGACATGTTTGCACTAGCAAAGGTGTCGACATGTTAGAACTGCTAGGTTCTCAAACCAGGATTTACTCACTTTTCTCTCACACACATGCACACAAGGGACTACTATGAAGCTCTGTAGGTTTATAGCAATAATACAAGCTTGAGACTACATCCTGTCTTACAAGCTGCTTCTACATCTTGTCTTTCTAGCTTCTGATACTGCTACATATGGGTGTGCCTCTCCTTATATAGAGGCTTTAGGTGCAGATGTTAAACTAAATTCAGAAAATTCAGAAAATAACGCATCAGCCATGCCTACTTTTTTTTATGGAACATCAGCTATGCCTACTTGCCAAGACAATCCTTATTGATTCTATATACTAGCACAGTTCACATTGTTGGTGTTTTAAAAAAGTTCAAATTTAAGTTCACATTGTTGCAACACCTAAAAACAGAAAATTTGGACCTAGAGCATTGTCAAGAACTCAAAAAATTCAGACAAAGCACCATGGCACCTTTGCTACTTGAAAATTCATACAAATTTGCGGCATGCTTGAGCAAAGCTAGGTCTGAATGCTTGAGAAAACTCATAAAAATCATGGATGGTTGGAGGATGTAGAGGGGAGGATGGATAGGAGGCTGCTCACCGCGGGGAGGAGGCGTTGAAGGCGACGGCGGCCGGAGTTGAGGCAGAGGCGCGGCGACGACTGCGGGCTCGGGAAGGCGTGTGCTTGAAGGCGGCAGCGGCCGGAGGCGAGGCAGAGCCGCGACGGCGACTGCGGGCTCCGGGATGGCGGCTCCGGTGGCGTCGAGGGAGGCTCCGGCGTCAAGGGGAAGGGGCACGGCTAGGACTCCGGTGAGGGCGGCGGCCGGAGAGCGAGGTGAGGGAGTGGGGGGAATGGGTACTGTTCGGGCATGGAGGGGGCAGTTTTCGATAGGACAAGTCTTAGGGGTGGCGCATTTCGAAATGCGCCACCAAATGGATCCTTATGCGTGGCGCATATCTGCGGAATGCGCCACACATAAGGATCTACTTGGTGGCGCATTTCTGAAAAATGCGCCACCCCTAAGACTTGCCTATTTTTCTGTTGAACTGATTTAACTCTATTTTGCCTACTTATTATTGGAATTTCAATTCTGCCATTTTTTATTCAATTTCCATTTTGCCATATGCAATTGTACTAGTATTTTGCGGCGACGGGCACGGGCGTCGAGTGCAGTGGGGATCGAATGGGTGTGGGCACGGGCAAGGGGTGGGGGGTGATGGAGGTTAAGGCTCCGGTGCGGTGAGGGCTCGAATGGGTACTGTGCGCGAGCAAGGGGAGGGGCCAGTGGAGGTTAAGGCTTAGGGTGGCGCATTTTGCCAGAATGCGCCACCAACAGGTTTCTTATGCGTGGCGCATCTCGGCAAAATGCGCCACGCTTAAGAAACCTGTTGGTGGCGCATTCTCGCAAAATGTGCCACCCCTAAGAGCACTTAGTGGCGCATTTCAACGATATGCGCCACCCCTAAGCTTTTTTATTTTTTAATGAAAGTTTAAACAATTATTAATTTTTTAATTAAAGTGAAACCATTTAAAAATAATAATTATGGAGTACATTTTTCTATAAAAGTGGTCAAACTTTATTAAGATTGACTTTGACAAAATCTTATATGCGGAGTAAAAAGAAACGGAGGGAGTACTTGCTCTAACCGACCTTTTGAGAATGGTGCTTCGATTGTGTACCGTTGATGTTCATACACTTCAAACTATGATCCAAACATAATAATGTGATCATATCGATCCACGTACCATGCCTTAACCGTGTCGTCGCCGAACCAAGATCCACAAACACAAGGTGTAGCGGCATTTGGAAACATAAGATTGTGATCATCAATTACAAAGTGCATATTAAATCCATGAATACACAAAGTGATCATGAATTACAAAATATTTTTCTTAAATTTGGAGCTAGCTATCTATCTATCGTTTCCTCACGATCTTCTTCTTGCCCTTCTTTGTCGTGGTTGAATAATTTAGGCCCAGGACGCCTTCACTTTTCCTCTTGAACGGGAGGAGACCTTTCTTCGGTAGGGTTGTGGTGTATATATCCTGAGCGGCTGTGACGCCCCCAAAATCAGACCGTGTACAGTAATCATACACACAGGGTGCCACGGTGATAATATCACAGCACAACACTAAACACAAAAGGATAAACAAATATGTTACAATAGAGGGAGTTACGTGGACCCGAATACATAAGTCATACAAGCCATAATATCTGAGTACAGACATAGTTAGTCAAGTTTTGCATTAAGAAGGCTAGCACAAATCACATCAGAGATACAGATCGAAAAGGCGAGGCCTCCTGCCTGGGATGCACCGAACTACTCCTGGTCAACGGGGAACTCGACGTCGTAGTAGGCGCCTCCGGGGTACTCCTGCTCCTGGGCTCCAACGTCGGCTGCAGCGGCCGATCAGGCAAAACAGTAAAGGAAATAAAGCAGGTGAGTATCTAGTATACCCGCGAGTCTTACGTCCGCTACTAAGCATTATGCATTGTATCAACGGAAAGAAGAGGCTGTATATAGTGGACTGAAAGACAGAAATCCAGAGCAAGGGTAAGAAGCTAGGCCTAACGAAGACTAGCATCTTCCGACGATGTCTTGTAGCATGAGGTAAGAATCAGCCAACAGTTTATATAAAGCATAAAGTAACAATGCAGCACAAGTTGCTACAGCATTGTATAATAATAAGTTGTATAATTAACAATGCCTCCGAGTTCACCTCCTCGACATCCCCGCGAGGAAGAAAACCCGGAACCATACAATTTAATAATAGTTTCTAGTGGTACGATCCAGCTTCAGCATAAAGCGTCCTGTTACCGTGGACACGGCTATTCGAATAGATTAATCTTCCCTGCAGGGGTGCACTTGTGTTACGCTACATGCACGGATCTCCAGGGTGGCGGGAACCTTGTTAGGGCACGCTCCACCGAGGCTATCCGACACTTCATAGCCCATCTTTCAAACTCAACAGAGAGGCCATCCGCTGGTCTACATCCTAAGTGCTCAGGGCCTTGGACCCCAACCCTGACGTACTCCTGCACGGTGCGTGGGTGGCCGGGAAGCCGTACCAAAAACAACACAGCTCGAGCAAAGAAGACAGCGCACTTCCCGGCAATCAGCCCGCGGTACTGCTGACGTCTGAAGAGTCCTCGGACGACACTACGAAGCAAAGGAGCCCATAAACTCGTAATTCCCACAGGTAGGTAGTGCGTACATGGCATATAGCCAACTCAAGACATTTACTGAACCATTTAGCATTTTAATTAACCCGCGTGACAACCGTTATCGTTGCCTCGACTTAACTGACCCGCGGAAAACGACAGCAGCCAGGACCACCAGTACATCGGTGCCTGCCCCGTCGTCCCACCAAGTCACTGCGGTTACCAACAAGGTGAACCGTCTCCTTACCTTGTCTCGCGTGTGCTCCTGGAGGAGCTCGACTTTCATAGTTTGGTAACTCTCGCGGCGTACGATCAGGGGCCAAGCACACCGGTACACTAGTCGTACCCTCCCTGTCGTCCCGTCGCAATACCTCTCGCGGGCACCGCTGGGTCGCCCGACTTCTTACCTGAAGGACAACCGTTTACAGGACCCTATGGCGGCAAGACAAAGTCAGCCTCGAGTGGAGTACAAGGATTACTCCTTGATAGCTCACACTTGAGGTGACTAGGCATAACCCAGATAGGGGCCTTTGGCAGTGTCTGCTTTGTACCGTACCTGTGCAGTTATAATATTTGTACCCGCGTTCACTCCCCTGAGTGATCACGGCCCTATATCTAATCCTAGCTAACAATGCGAAGGGCTCACTGCTAATAATGCATAATAATAATAATAATAGGCAGCATAGGATAAAGGAAGGCACATCAAGGGGCGACAATGACAGGTTATGCAATTGAATAGGTAAGCAACGTAGAAGCAGCAGTAACAATGCCTAGTGCAAGAAATGTATGGAAAGATAGGCGATATCTGGGGAAGAGAATGGCTCTGCTTGCCTGGAAGCTCGACGGTAGTAGTAGGGTCGTCGATGAAGTAGTCGTACCCAGCAACGGTGTAGTCGACGGCAGCAGCGGGGTATACCGGAGATTAAGGGGGGGGGGGGGAGGAAACAGTAAATACACATAAATAATATGCAAACAGATGCATGACATGATAGATGACATGTTAACGGTGTTCTAACGCAGTGCAATGCACATTGCTCGGAACGGAAATTCATCTGAGGATGAACTACCGGCTCCGGATGATTAACGGACAAGGTGTCCGGAGGTGGAAGGATCAAGCCGGAGGTGTCGTGGACATCCGACAAACGTAAGGGTGGTGTATCCGTGTTAGTTGAACTATTCCGAGAAACATTCGTGTTCGGAATAAATTCATCCGGGTAACTTTTATCGGTACCGGGAATTATCGACAGACAGCCCGGAGGGGGGAATGTCGATGATCGGTGTGTTAGGGGGGTGGGATAGACATACAGATAGCGTATCTGTATTCATTATAATTTTTTGATCAACTTTCATGTATAAACTTTTTCCATCTGAGTTACGGTTTAAAAGATATTGAATTTCAAAGTTTTTAAACATTTTAAATCATTTAAAAACCCTTTTAATAATTTCTTTTATTATTTTTAATAACATTATCCAGAACAGTGCTGACATGTGGGACCCACATGTCAGCCTTTGTTTATTAAATAAAAAATTTATTTAATTTTAAATACCCCTGGACCCACATGTAAGTCACACATATTATAATTAGTCATTTTAATAAATTCATAAAAGGGCAGGGCCCACATGTCATAGTCAGTAGGTTAATTAACAGATTTTCATCAGTAGTTAAAAGGTTGTGGCCCACATGTCAGTGGGGTGGGGGGTTTTCTTTTTAGTTCATTATTAACAGGGGGTTAGACTAAGTGGGGGGGGTGGGGGGTTAGACACTAACAGGGGATTAGGGGGGAGTGTCTAATCCAGCCAGGCCCACTGGACAGTGGCACGAGGCCACAGCCAAGGCACGCCGGCGGTGGCCGTGGCACGGCGGCGAGGCTGCCGGCCAGCCCCGGCGTCCAAAGGAGGCGGCGTTGGGCGGAATCGAACGAGTGAGCCGATGCGCATCTACTGGAGTCAGAACCGCGGGTTGCGAGGAACCATGGCATCGGCTATGTCAATGGCCGCGGCAGCCGGAGCCTGTGCTCACGGCGGCGGCACTACGGGGCATGGGGAGGAGAGGGAAGGGGCCATGGAGCACCGGGTGCTCACCGCGAGGGCAGAGAAGCGGTTGAAGGGGCCGGGGGAGGTCGGGGTGGAGCTCCACCTCACCAATGGCGGAGCGGCCCGAGGTTGACGAAAGCTTCTGATTCGCGAACTATAGCCAATCCCGGCCTCGATTGCAAACGCTGGAGGAAGTAGTCGAGCGCGGGGAAGGACGTGGACAACCTTGTGGGGCAGGCGTCGCCGTTGGCCGCGGGTACTCGCCGGCGGCGCCCACGGCAGGGCACGGGTGGCTCGGGCGGGGAGACAGACGAGCGAGGGAAGAAATGGAGAGGGGAGGTGGCGCGATCCACAATTCAGGAGGGGGGGGGCAGATATTTCTCCCGGGGCTGCACTGTCGCGACCGTGCGTCGGCGTCGAGCTGGTCCAGCCACGCCATGGCCGGCTCGGCCGAAGGAACAGGAAGGGGAGGTGGGGGAAAAAGAAGAGAAGGCCGCGGTTGGGCCGAGCCGTTGAGCTGCGCGGGTGGGCTGGGGGAAACAGGGGTTGGGCTCCTTTGGCTTTATTCCTTTTCTGTATTTTATTTTCCGTTTTCTCTTATGTTTGCATTTTGTTTAGTTGCTTAATCATTTTTGTAAAACTTGTAACATAGTCCAAAATTAGTAATATATATTCCTAGGGTGCCACAAAAAGTTTAGGCTTAAAATAAAACCATTTACTATTTCTTTATAATATTTAATTGTAAAATAGTGCTGTTTTGCTTGGGGTTCGAATTTTTTGAATTTTCCAGTGGAAAAATAAAATACCATAACCACATGGGCATGACCCAATGATTATTAGTGATTTTATAAAAGTGGTCCCATGATTTTTGGGAAAAGTTTAATTGCAACATATTTCTCATAGCAACCAAAAGGCATTTTTGAATCTGATCAAAAGCAAAGTGGGTCATGGCATGGTTTGCATAGTGATTAGCAACAGTGATTAGTCCACAGTAAAAGTGATTACTGTTACAGGAAACAGAGGGTGTTACAAATCTCCCCCACTACAAGAATTCTCGTCCCGAGAATTTAAGTGGTAGCGAGGAAAAGATCGGGGTATTCATCGCGAAGGCGATCTTCGCGTTCCCAAGTGGCTTCATCTTCAGAATGATTCGACCACTGAACCTTGAGGAACTTGACGGTCTTGTTTCGGGTTCGGCGTTCAGACTGATCGAGAATGCGGCTCGGATGTTATTGATAAGTCAAGTCCTGTTGCAGCTCGATCATATCATGCTCCACTTTGCGGATAGGGTCCTTGAAGCAGCGACGGAGTTGCGACACGTGGAAGACATCGTGGACTTGGGAGAGGTTCGGCGGCAATTCCAACCGGTATGCCACGGGTCCACTCCTGGAAAGGATACGGAACGGTCCAATGTAGCGAGGAGCCAACTTGCCCTTGATACCGAAGCGATGAGTGCCCCTCATGGGAGTGACACGGAGGTAAGCGTATTCGCCAGGTTGATAGAACATTTCCTTGTGCTTGCGATCATAGTTGCTCTTCTGACGGGACTGAGCAGCTTTCAGGTGTTCACGGATAACGCGAACCTGATCTTCGTCATGCTGAATAACGTCCGGACCAATGAGATTTCGTTCTCCAGTTTCTGACCAATTTAGAGGGGTTCGACACTTACGTCCATAGAGGACTTCAAAGGGTGCCATCTTTAGACTAGCCTGATAGCTATTGTTGTATGAGAATTCAGCAAATGGAAGAGATTCCTCCCATTTCTTACCGAATGAGATGACACAAGCTCGGAGCATATCTTCAATCACTTGGTTGACTCGTTCGACCTGTCCTTGCGACTGGGGGTGATAAGCGGTGCTGAAATTTAGATGAGTTCCCATAGCTTCTTGGAAACAATCCCAAAATCTTGAGGTGAAAATGTTGCCACGGTCTGAACTGATCTCCAACGGAATGCCATGGAGGGACACAATTCTAGAAACATACAAGTCTGCTAACTGACTAGCAGAGATCGTCTCCTTGACTGGAAGAAAGTGGGCAACCTTGGAGAAGCGGTCGATGACGACAAAGATAGCATCGTGGCCTTTCTGCGATCTGGGAAAACCAGTGACGAAGTCCATCTCGATCTTGTCCCACTTCCATTCAGGAATAGAGAGTGGTTGTAGAGTTCTAGCAGGTCTTTGATGTTCTGCCTTGACGTGACGGCAAACGTCACATTCAGAAACATATCGGGCAATGTCTTGCTTCATGTTAGGCCACCAGAATTGCTGACGAATGTCTTGGTACATCTTGGTGCTTCTAGGATGAATGGATAACGGGGTATCGTGAGCCGCTCTCATGACCTTCGGGGTAATATCCAGGTTCTCATGCCTGCCCTTGCTGTGAGTAACCACTAAACGGTTCTGGAAGAACGTCGCACCTTTGCTATCAACGGTGAAGGGTGAGGGTCTCCCATTGGCGATATCACGCTTAATCTTGTGTACGAAATCATCATAAAACTGTATACCCTTGACGGATTTGACGAGATCCGGTTCGATAACCAGGTTATTTGCATAACCTTGAGGAACAATCTCGAGGTTTAACCTTTGAAAATCTTCATACAGAAGTGGTTGTTGTACTTGAACTTCAAGTTCATTATAGTAAGCTTTACGGCTCAAAGCATCGGCCATCACATTAGCCTTGCCAGGGGTGTAATGAATATCCATGTTGAAATTGGCTATTGTCTCGAGCCATCTTTGTTGGCGGAGATTCAGGTCGGGCTGAGTAAACAAGTACTTCAGGCTTTGGTGGTCGGTGTAGATCTCGCAACGGTTACCAACGAGGTAATGTCGCCACAGCTTCAATGCATAAATTACTGCTGCCAATTCGAGATCATGTGTTGGGTATTTGTCTTCGTGAGTACGCAACTGACGAGAGCCATAAGCAATCACCTTGCGCTCTTGCAATAGGACACAGCCTAATCCTTGACGAGACGCGTCGCAATATATCACGAAGTCCTTCTGAGTATCAGGGGGAGCGAGCACCGGGGGAGAAGTTAGCTTGTCTTTGAGTGCTTGAAAACTTTCTTGACATTTATCTGTCCACTCAAACTTCACGCCTTTGTGAAGAAGATTAGTCAGAGGCCTGGCAATTTTGGAGAAATTCTCGACGAAACGGCGGCAATAGCTAGCGAGCCCGAGAAAACTACGGACTTGCTTGACGGTCTTGGGAGGAGTCCAGTCAAGAATAGCCTGGATACGCTCTGGGGTGACGGCAATGCCATCCTTGGAAATCACATGTCTAAGGTAGGTTACTTCGGGAAGCCAGAACTCACACTTAGAATACTTAGCGTAGAGTTTGTGTTCTCGAAGCTTCTCCAGTATAAGACGAAGATGTTCATCATGTTCTTCTTCATTCTTTGAATATATGAATATATCATCCAGATAAACCACGATGAACTGGTCGAGGTACTCCATGAAAATATAATTCATCAATCTGGAGAAGGTGGCTGGAGCATTGGTTAAGCCAAAGGACAGGACGGTGTACTCGTATGAACCATAGCGAGTAATGAAGGCAGTCTTTGGAATGTCCTCATCACGGACTCGGATTTGGTGATAACCCAACCTCAAGTCGAGTTTAGAAAACACCTTGGATCCAGCAAGTTGATCATACAGATCATTGATCCGGGGAAGTGGGTATTTGTTCTGGATGGTGGCTTGGTTAATGGGCCGATAATCTTGGACAAATCGGTTTGTCCCATCGCTCTTCTTGACAAAGAGCGAAGGTGCTCCCCAAGCTGAGGAACTGGGGCGAATGAATCCTTTCTGAAGTGCCTTGTCGATTTCCTCCTTAAGCTCAAGGAGTTCATGTGGCGGCATCTTGTAAGGACGCTTGGCAATAGGGGTGGTGCCGGGCTTCAAGTCGATGACAAATTCAACTTCTCTGACCGGGGGTATTCCCGGCAGTTCTTCTGGGAAGACGTCGGGATAATTGCGAACGACCGGAACGTTCTCGATGCCTTCGAGGGGGGCGGCATTTAAAGCATTCATCATAAATATTTGTGTTTCGGCATTACGGGTAACTCGGGTGGTGTGGTTAACAATCTCGCCGGAGGGGTGAAAAAGTTGGACAGACTTGGTGCCACAATAGAGTGCGGCACCGTGAACTTTCAACCAATCCATGCCCAGAATTAGGTCTATGGTGGAGGTTTTCAGGATGATGGGGGAAACAAGGAATACAATTCCTTCGACGTCAATGGTGACATCGTGTACCATCATGGAGGTTTGGCAACGGCCTCCAGGGGTGCGGACAACCATCGGTGGGTTCATCTTCTCAAACGTAATGTTACGCGATAACGCAAATGCGTCCGACATGAATGAATGCGATGCTCCTGAATCAAATAAAACAGTAGCAGGTGCGGAATTAACGAGAAGGGTACCCATCACGGTAGCAGGTTGTTCCTGAGCTGCTTCCACATTAATGTTGTAATCATGTCCACGAGCATGAGCAGCAGACCCAGTATTATAGTTGGGCGTCCTGTTGTTTCCACAGCCATTTCCACGGCCAGCAGGGTGAACTACCAGTTGCTTCTGTTTCTGGGGGCACTCCCTGGAAAAATGCCCAGGTTGGCGGCACGTGAAGCATAATCCATCTTGAGGACGAAGGGGGGTAGCATTGGGTGGTGCAGGCAGAGCTTTTGGCATCTGCGGTGGCGGAGGCAGACGGGGTGCAGCATAAGACGGCCTTGGAGCAGGGACAGGTGAATGGGTCACACTGGTAGGGAGCCAGATACGACGCTTCTGTGTTGCGCCCGAAGATGAGCCAACGTCACGATAACGCTTCAGAGAGTTCTTGTGCTCCATCTGGGCAGTCTCAACGGTGATAGCCTTGTTCACCATGGTGGCGAAGTTGGCGAAATCATGAACGGCAAGAGCGAGCCTGAGGTCTGGGTTGAGGCCACGACGGAACTTCTGCTGCCTGCGAGCATCAGTGGTGATCTCTCCTTCCGCATAGCGAGAGAGGTTGAGGAACTCGCGCTGATAGGCTTCAACAGTCATGTCGCCCTGAATGAGGTTACGGAATTCTTCCGCCTTATGATCCATGATCCCCTGAGGAATATAGAGGGCGCGGAAGGCAGACTGAAATTCATCCCAAGTGATGACTTCTTCAACTGGCAGGGAACGCTTGTGGGTGCCCCACCACTGAGTAGCGGCGCCTTTCAGATGGTAAGACGCGAAGTTCACATAGTTGGCTGGATCGACATTAGCAGACTCCATCTCGTGAGTGATGTCGTGAAGCCAGTCATCAGCATCCAACGGCTGAACAGTGTTGCGGAACAAAGTGGGGTTGAGGCGGGTGAAGTCGTGCAGAGTCACAGTGGCATGCTGATGGTGGTGCCCATTCTGATTCGGCTGGGGGAACTGAGCCATGATATTCTGCATGAACTGACGGTTCATCTCGAACTGTTGCATCATCGCGGCCATGTAATCCGGTGGCGGAGGTGGGTCGTTGGCAGCACGACCACGACCACGACCACCACGACCAGCCATCCTGCTAGAATTTAACAGGGGCATATCAGCAATGAAAATTTAACGAGATACCGGAATCAAGCCTGAAGTAAAAACGACAACGAAAAGGGAGGTGCAGGTATGTATAGGAGTAGTCATATAAGACATACACAATCACACACAGAGTCAATCAAAAATCGGGCAGCGTAACGTCGTAGAAATTAAGGAAAAAGGACTCACTAGGCGGCGCGCAGACCACGGTTAGGATTACACGACGCGATATAGATTCCACTATGTCAATCACGCCGCAAGAAAACTGTTGGCCACAGGAGTTAATGCCAGAGGACGCGCGGCCTGCCCAGAATGAGAATGGGATCCGCGGTCCGGGACCTAGGGTATGACTCCTGCGACACAACTCAATCAACGGGGGAAGCACCAAAAACGCCGCGTGGAATCAAGAGAACGTGATCCTAATGTCAGATTTTGTAAAACTTACCAGCAAGGATAAGAGAGCAGATTCCCAGAGCATAGGTAAGGAGAAAAGGATCCTAATACCATAGATATCACACGTAGTGACATCGATGAGGACCCGTAAGCCAAATGTTAAGTTAGCAAAATAGTTTTTCAAAGTATAGACTCAACTTCGACCAGTAGTGGTGGGGTGGCTTCCTACAGGCAGTCGGCTCTGATACCAACTTGTGACGCCCTCAAAATCAGACCGTGTACAGTAATCATACACACAGGGTACACGACTGAGATTAGGGTGCCACGGTGATAATATCACAGCACAACACTAAACACAAAAGGATAAACAAATATGTTACAATAGAGGGGGTCACGCGGACCCGAATACATAAGTCATACAAGCCATAATATCTGAGTACAGACATAGTTCGTCAAGTTTTGCCTTAAGAAGGCTAGCACAAATCACATCAGAGATACAGATCGAAAAGGCGAGGCCTCCTTCCTGGGATCCACCGAACTACTCCTGGTCAACGGGGAACTCGACGTCGTAGTAGGCGCCTCCGGGGTACTCCTGCTCCTGGGCTCCAACGTCGGCTGCAGCGGCCGATCAGGAAAAACAGTAAAGGAAATAAAGCAGGTGAGTATCTAGTATACCCGCGAGTCTTACGTCCGCTACTAAGCATTATGCATTGTATCACCGGAAATAAGAGGTTGTATATAGTGGACTGAAAGACCGAAATCCAGAGCAAGGGTAAGAAGCTAGGCCTAACAAAGACTAGCATCTTCCGACGATGTCTTGCATCATGAGGTAAGAATAAGCCAACAGTTTATATAAAGCATAAAGTAAGAATGCAGCAGAAGTTGCTGCAGCATTGTTTAATAATAAGTTGTAATAATTAACAATGCCTCCGAGTTCACCTTCTCGACATCCCTGCGAGGAAGAAAACCCGGAACCATACAATTTAATAATAGTTTCTAGTGGTACGATCCAGCTTCAGCATAAAGCGTCCTGTTACCGTGGACACGGCTATTCGAATAGATTAATCTTCCCTGGAGGGGTGCACTTGTGTTACGCTACACGTACGGATCTCCAGGGTGGCGGGAACCTTGTTTGGGAACGCTCCACCGAGGCTATCCGACACTTCATAGCCCATCTTTCAAACTCAACAGAGAGGCCATCCGCCGGTCTACTACCTAAGTACTCAGGGCCTTGGACCCCAACCCTGACGTACTCCTGCACGGTGCATGGGTGGCCGGGAAGCCGTAACAAAAACAACACAGCTCGAGCAAAGAAGACAGCGCACTTCCCGGCAATCAGCCCGCGGTACTGCTGACGTCTGAAGAGTCCTCGGACGACACTACGAAGCAGAGGAGCCCATAAACTCGTAATTCCCACGGGTAGGTAGTGCGTACATGGCATATAGCCAACTCAAGACATTCACTGAACCATTTAGCATTTTAATTAACCTGCGTGACAACCGTTATCGTTGCCTCGACTTAACTGACCCGCGGACAACGACAGCAGCCAGGACCACCAGTATATCGGTGCCTGCCCCGTCGTCCCACCAAGTCACTGCGGTTACCAACAAGGTGAACCGTCTCCTTACCTTGTCACGCGTGTGCTCCTGGAGGAGCTCGACTTTCGTAGTTTGGTAACTCTCGCGGCCAACGATCAGGGGCCAAGCACACCGGTACACTGGTCGTACCCTCCCTGTCGTCCCGTCGCAATACCTCTCGCGGGCACCGCTGGGTCGCCCGACTTCTTACCTGAAGGACAACCATTTACAGGTGTCGGGACCCGGGGTTAACGTATGTAATTCCAGTCACGATGCAATCACATGGAGAGCTGAGAACCGTACCCACTTGTCTAAGCAGACAAGGCCAAGCACAGAACGTTCTCGGTAAGCATCGAACGTGAAGGGCATCCCATTCAGGCCGGATGATCAACTGAGATGGGTCCTCATCGTCCGCTCACAAGTCTAAATGCTTATGGGTGGTGAATCCCATACTCATAGACAAGTCGCCTCAACCATGTTATCGATTGAATCATAACTCTTACATATACTTACTCCAGCCCGATCACTTAGTCGGGGTCTAGGGCGGGCTCGATCATACAACAAAGTGTGCCATGTGACAGAGTCACGAGCAATCGCATCGCGATGCCCCAAGTTGCGCACATCTAAGGGACACTTGGTGTATAAAAGACCGCCAGCCAGATCACAACTAAGGTCTCGAAAACCCATACTAAGACATGCATGTTATAAACATACACGCATCACACATGCCTAGTATGAACAACAGGTATCATCACATAACTCTACAAAGTACTCTTTATTGATATACACATAGAGCATACAAAGATCACATGTCTGTGATCACATTACATCATACAACGGAAGCAAATTAGGTCTGAGTACAGACAAGTTTAACAAATGGCTTAGAGAAGCCTTGTAAACAAACATGCCCTTCCACGAGGGACCAGACTGCTGTCTGGGACTATGCTAACTTAGTCAACATCGAGCTTCAGGTCGGTGACTCCATCGCGGTCCGGGTTCTCATCTAAAACATAGAATAAGAAAACGTGAGTACAAAGTCGTACTCAGCAAGACTTACATCAGATCTATACTACTCATGCTCAAGTATCAAGGTAAAGGGAGGTGAGGTTTCATCATGCAGAAGTGCCAGCTTTGACTTGGCTAATCCTGAACTACGAATACCAGACTTGAGGTAAGAAGCGTACACGAGTCCACTACATCTCCAACCAATACACCACTATGGTTACTTCCTCGACTTCCCCACGAGGAAGCACACCATAGCACTCACGCTTATCTTGCGAGTTTTATAAGTATCCATTCAAGTTGTCTAATAATCAGGTACAGGTTCCAAGTAGTCCTTAACCGCGGATGCGGCTATTCGAATAGTTTTGTTAACCTTGCAAGGGTGTAAACTACACACACATGACCATCGGTTACCGCCAGGTCTCGCCACCGTTCAAGAGGTGACAGCGAGGATGTTCACCACCACACTTCGCTCACAACTGGTCTATTCCAGGAGTCGACTATCTGAGTTGCTACCGCTCGAGAGTCCGGCCGGATCAACGAAACGGACTCAGAAAATGTAGGTGACCGAGACGCCACCTTTAGCAGATGGTTTTCCTGCCTCATAGGTACACCCACATATCTATATGATGCAACCAGTTCCTTCGTTCTTTTTCTATGCACATGTCAAATGGAAAACCCGAACTAATGTGACTCCTGGACGTCGACACGGATCAAGGTACTAGGCCGAGAGGGGTCAGTGAGCCCAATGTGTGGTTGTACTCTTTGTCTTGGATTACCATACAAGAACTCGGTGCTTAAGGCGGTCTTCAACGAGACAACCCACTGTGTACTCCTACACAACCTCTCATCGTTCACCTTGTATTAGGGTGGATTCACCGACACAGTTTCACTTTCATCAACACCATGTTCACCATCATCCCGACTCACATCAAAAGCAACCTCATGTAACACTAAGCATGCAATAATCTATAACAGTTGCAGGGGCTTCATGATATCAAACAACTCATATGTCAGCTAGGATTGTGGTTTGCTTACTACTGTGACAAGATGATAGGTCATGCATCGGATATGGGTTCAACTATGCGGTAGAATCGATACAAGATGATCTCCTAAACATGCATAAGCGAGACTGAGAGGGAATTGGGATTTATAGACATGATCAATGGGGTTTGCTTGCCTTGCTGACGAGGTTCGATAACGGGGTCTTCAACGAAGGGGGTGGCCTCCGGTTCCGGTTGCACGTCTATCGAGCAAACAATAAAACAAGGTATAAATTTAGTTGCAATGCTCAAACACATGATCAATATTGAAATGGTGATGTTCTTGGTCTCAATGTAGGTACAATTCCATTTAAAAGAAGTCAAATGCAAAGTCATTTGCAAATGTGCTTCAAATTTGAATTTGAAATAAAGCCATATCGATGTTTTGCACTGTTCACCCATTTTAAAATGGTCAAACATGGAAACAGAGCCCGTATTCATAATCCTTGGATTTTTCTGATAATTTTTCATATATTATATGTTTAATTTGGAGTTAATATGAATTAGTTATGAATTTCCAAAGTTTAATCAATTTTCTGTAATTTCTGGAATATTTTAAATCATTTAATTTCTGGAAAAAATTATTTATTGCGTCATGCTGAGGTGGGGGTGATGTCACAGGGGGGGCTGACAGGTGGGGTCGGGGTGTCAGTGGGAGAGGGGTTAAATCCGTGGTTAATTAATTTAACCAGACGGTTTAAGGGGGCAGGGCCCACCTGTCAGTGACCCAAGGGTCAACTAATAGGGGATTAGCCCCTTAAGCTAATCGGGCCCGCCGGCGGTTAGCCGCCGGTGACCACCAGTGCGGCGGAGCTGCACGGGGAGGAGGCTCCCGGCCTCCAAATGACGCGCACAAAGCACCAGGAGAGAGCCCTTGCTCCCGCGCGTCCAGTGGACCCATTGGGGGGGTCACTTGCGTGCTCCAGAGCTCGGGAGCAACGACCATGGCGGTGGCCGAAACACTGCCTCGCCGGAATCCAGCCACGGGGTGCTAAAAGGCCAGCGGAGTGGGGGGAAAAGGAGAGCTCCTTACGCTGAACGCGACGGTGAGCTCGGGGTAGCCGGAGGAGGCGAGGTGGCGGTGGAATTCGTGGAGACGAGCTCGGTGGACGGCGATGAAATCTTGAAGCGGATATGTCCTCCAGTGGCGCATGGCTCGAATTGACACGGCAGCTTGATGGATACGTGGACGGGGAGTTCAACGGACACGGCGGTGCGACGAGGGGAGCAAGGTGGCCACGCGCTCTACGGCGGCGTGCTCCGCTAGGGCTACTGGTGGCGCTGGATTCACGGGGGAGAGAGACAGGGAGGAAGCCAGAGGAGGGGGAAAGGGTGCGGGGCTTCTGGGCGAGCTGCGTGGCGTGAGGAGGAGGCCTGGGGGGTTCCAGGCGAGCCTCGGTGGCGTCCACGGTGCTCGGCTCGCCACCGAGCTACTTGGAGGCGAGGGGAGGAAGACGACACGGCGAGCTGGGCTGGGCCGGCTACTGGGCCAGGTGGCCAGGGGGTGGGCTGGATTTCCTTTTGTTCTTTTTCTTTCTGTTTTTCCTTTTCTGTAAATATGATTTGCCCTGAATAAAATAGCAAGGCATTTTATAAAATCATGAAAACTTTTATGTGGGCTTATAACATAAATAGTTAGCCACTCATAATTTTTGGTGACTTTTGAAATTCAAACAATTTGAATTTAAATTCAAATTGGAGTTAAATTTAATTTCCAAAGCACCTTTTGAATTTTTGAATATTCCATGGGCGTGGGAAAATCCCCAAACCAATTTTGCAATGATCAGCAACAATTCTAGGAATTTTCCAAACATTCAAATGATTTTTGGAAAAAGATTTTTATCTGGCCATTTGATTTAATTTCTCAGGGCTTTTCTTTTCCCCATTTTTGAATTTCTTTTGAAAATTTGCATGATGCAAAGGGATCAAACAACCCTAGCACTTACCCTAGTTGGGGTTCTGACAACTCGCCCCCACTCAAAAGAATCTCGTCCCGAGATTCAGAACTCGTCGGGAGGAAGGTGGGGTACTCGGCACGGAGGCGGTCTTCTCTTTCCCAGGTTGCTTCTTTCTCGGAGTGATGTGACCATTGCACTTTGAGGAACTTGATCGTCTGACGACGCGTGACACGCTCTGCGGAATCAAGAATACGAACAGGGTACTCTCGATAAGAAAGGTCATCTTGGAGATCAAGCGTTTCATGGTCGACTTCGCGGATGGGGTCCTTGAAGCAACGCCTGAGTTGTGACACATGGAATACATCATGTACTCGGGAAATGTGAGGGGGTAGTTCAAGTTGGTAGGAAACTTCTCCACGTTTAGCTAGAATGCGGAAAGGTCCGATGTAACATGGGGCCAACTTGCCTTTGATACCGAATCTTTGGGTTCCCTTCAGTGGAGTAACCCGGAGGTAAGCCTTCTCATCCAGATTGTAGCTCTCCTTTCTATGATGATGATCATAGTAGCTTTTCTGACGAGACTGTGCGGCTTTCAAACGATCACGAACAATGCGAACTTGCTCTTCTGCTTCCTTGATCATATCCGGTCCAAAGAGTTGTCTCTCACCGGTTTCTGACCAGTTAAGGGGTGTTCGACATCGTCGTCCGTAGAGGAGTTCAAAAGGAGCCATGTTCAGACTAGATTGAAAACTATTGTTATAAGCAAATTCGGCGAATGGAAGAGACTTCTCCCAATTCTTTCCGAATGAGATAACACAAGCTCTGAGCATGTCTTCCAAGATTTGATTAACCCTTTCCACTTGACCGCTAGACTGAGGATGGAAAGCCGTACTAAAGGAGAGATGAGTTCCCATAGCACGTTGGAAGCTTCCCCAAAATCTAGAGGTGAAAAGGCTACCACGATCAGAATTGATCACCAAAGGAACACCGTGAAGAGACACAATTCTAGAGACGTACAAGTCTGCCAACTGACTAGCAGTTATAGACTCGCGAACTGGAAGGAAGTGAGCAACTTTGGACAGCCTATCTATGACAACGAAGATGGCATCATTTCCTTTCTGGGTTTTTGCAAAGCCGGTGATGAAGTCCATACCGACTTTGTCCCATTTCCACTTAGGAATAGGCAAAGGTTGAAGTGTACCAGCAGGTCTTTGGTGTTCTGCCTTAATGCGACGACAAACATCACATTCAGCAACAAATCGAGCAATGTCTCTCTTCATCCTGGTCCACCAAAATCTCTGGCGTAGATCTCGGTACATTTTTGTGCTACCGGGATGAATTGAGAGGTGTGTATCATGGGCTTCTTTGAGGATGAGTTGCCGTAGATCCTTATTCTTAGGTACTACCAAACGATTTTCAAAGAATACCGTTCCTTTACTATCTGTGGAGAAACATTTAGCAACTCCGCTAGCAATGTTCTCCTTGATCCGACAAACACCTCGTGCACGCCTTTGGGCTACTACGATTTGATCCTCAAGGGTTGGTTTCGCCACCAAGTTGAAAAGAGATCCACGAGGAACAATCTCGAGATTGAGCTTTCGAAATTCCTCATGAAGAAGTGGTTGATACTGTTGTAACATGAGGTTGTTACAATACGACTTACGACTTAGTGCATCAGCCATGACATTGGCCTTGCCTAGGGTGTAAGAAATTCCTAAATCATAATCTTTTATCAACTCTATCCAGCGTCTTTGCCTGAGATTAAGATCTGGCTGGGTGAAAATATATTTGAGGCTTTGGTGGTCGGAATAGATCTCACAACGATTACCAAGGAGGTAATGTCGCCAAGTCTTCAGGGCATGAACTACGGCAGCGAGTTCAAGATCATGGGTAGGATAGTTCTCTTCATGTGGCCGCAACTGGCGTGAAGCATAAGCTACACATGTCTATCTTGCATAAGTATGCATCCTAACCCTTGCCGTGAAGCATCACAATAGATCTCGAAATCCCTTTTGGTGTCTGGAGGTGCAAGTACGGGTGCAGAAGTCAATCTTCTTTTTAGCTCTTGAAAGCTTTCCTCGCACTTGGGGGTCCATTGGAATTTCTTATCTTTCTTGAGGAGTTCAGTAAGAGGCTTTGCAACTTTAGAAAAGTTCTCGACGAAGCGGCGGCAATAGCTTGCTAAGCCAAGAAAAATCCTAACTTGCTTAACCGATTCAGGTGGAGTCCAGTCAAGGACGGCCTGAACTCTCTCGGGATTGACTGCAACACCTTTCGCAGAAATCACGTGGCCTAAGTAGGTCACTTCTGGTAGCCAAAATTCACACTTGGAGAACTTGGCATAAAGGCGGTGCTCTCTAAGTTTCATCAATACCAGCCTAAGGTGTTCTGCATGCTCTTCTTCGTTCTTCGAGTAGATGAGAATGTCATCAAGATAAACCACAACAAATTTATCTAGGTACTCCATGAAGATCGAATTCATTAAGCGCGAGAATGTGGTGGGGGCATTGGTTAAACCAAAGGACATGACGGTATACTCGTAAAGACCATAACGAGTAGTGAAAGCCGTTTTGGGAATGTCCTCATTTCGGATTTTTATTTGATGATAGCCTAATCTCAAATCCATCTTGGGGAAGACAGAGGATCCTGCAAGTTGATCATAAAGATCATTGATCCTGGGCAGTGGGTACTTGTTCTTTATCGTTGCTAAATTGAGCGGACGATAGTCTATGCACATCCTTTCTGTTCCATCTTTCTTCGTTACGAACAGAACGGGGCAACCCCATGGCGATGAGCTAGGGCGGATTAAGCCTTTTGCCAACGAAGCATCAAGTTGGGTTTTTAGCTCAGCTAACTCATGTGGGGCCATTCTATATGGGCGTCTGGAAATTGGGGTTGTGCCTGGTATAAGATCCACTATGAATTCTACACACCTGTCGGGTGGCATGCCCGGCAGCTCTTCAGGAAAAACATCCGGGAAGTCACGAACCACCGGAACATCTTCAAGGTCTGGAAGGGGAAGCACATTCAAAGTATGCACCTGGATTATAGAGCTGGGTGATGTGTAGTCAATGGTCTGGCCTGAAGGATGGGTGAGTTTAACTGACTTGGCTTTACAATCAAGGAAAGCATTCTGCCTTGATAACCAATCCATTCCTAGGATGACATCAATGTCTGAAGACTTGAGGGCTATAAGAGAAGCAAGGAATACTAAACCCTCAATTGCATTTTGATTGCCATGGCTTACTCTATTAGTTTGCCACTTTGAACCAGGAGTTTGAATGATCATTGGAGAAAACATTTCTTCAAAAGAAAATCCATGCCGAAGTGCATAACTCTCCGACATGAATGAATGAGAAGCTTCTGGATCGAAAAGAACGGAGGCGGGGACATGATTGACTGGGAGTGTACCAATAATGACGTCAGAAGCATCAGTGGTGTCCTCAACTGAGATTTGGTTCACACAACCACTACTTGTGGCTGAAAGCTTTGCTGGGATGGCTTTGGTGGCTGATTTCTTTGGCGGCTTGGGTCGAGAATGACGTGGTGCCATCAAGACCTGAGGGCATTGACGATAGTAATGGCCTGGAAGACCACACTTAAAGCATACCCTGTCTGAATTGCTGGGAGTGGAATTACTTGGCTGCACACCATCATTCCGGGGTGGAATAATGTGTCGGGGTGGATGGCATATATTTGGTGGTGGCCTCTGAAGAAGGTTTTGAGGTATGGCTCTGGTTGGAATCCAAATTCGGCGTTTCTGAGGGGCTGAACTTGAAGAAGGAGCAAGCTCAAGAGCATGCTTGCGAGACTCCTCGAACACTTCATTGCCATGCTCAGCTCTGAAGGATCTGTTGACTAAATCCTCAAAGGTGGCAAATTCGATGAGGTTGAGATCATGACGAAGGATGGGGCTAAGTCCCTTACGGAACCTTGCCTGCTTTCTGGCATCGGTGGTGATCTCATCTTGGGCATACCAGGCAAGACGGTTGAACTCTCTCACATACTCATGCATGGACATCTCTCCTTGATTCAGTTTGCAGAACTCTTCTTTCTTGCGCTCCATCAACTCATCCAGAAGGTGGTATCCTCGAAAGGCAACACAGAACTCTTGCCAAGTCACTATGTGACTATCTGGCTGCATAGCAACATGGTTCTCCCACCATTCAGCAGCAGCACCTTCCAGAAAGTATGCCGCGAATATAACTCGATCATCGCGAGCAACATGTGCAGTATCAAGCTTACGCTCGATGGAACGGAGCCAATCATCAGCTTCAAGGGGCTCAGAAGAATATCGGAATACCGGTGGCTTGAGGAGGATGAAGTCCTGAATGCTCACAACCACATTGAAATGACGTGAGATATTCTGCTCGATGAGCTCCAGAAGACGTGTTTGATCGCGTTGATTCTTCTCAGCTTCCATCATGATTTCCGCCGCAGAAGGCGGTGGTAGAGGTTCATCATCATTTCGATTCCAAACACGGTCTCGATTCCGACGAACAGCACTACGAGTTCCACCTGACATCCTGTGTGATAAAAATCAACAGTCAGAACAGGTTGAATGATGGATTCAAGGATAACAAGACATGATGAAGGCGGAAAAGATTATAATGCGAAGGCAAGATCCACAGAAACTCGGAATAAATCCGGCAGCATAACGGCTACACCGGGATGGAAAATGAAACAACCTTGAGGAGATTGGACAGAACTTCCTCAAGGAACTCAAAACTCGATGAGTCTGGACGACCCCAACAATCCTACGGCTACAAGGAAGCACTCAGCGAGATGTTCTAGTAAGACATAGATGACCCTAGTCCTATCATCCCGTAGAAAAGATAAGGGTGACCAAGAACTCAGATCGATGAGGGTAAGGAGAAAAAGAAGCCTTACGTTGTTCCCTTATACCCAGAGTAACTATATAACTATAGAATGCTAGACTCGACTTCGACCAAGGGTTTGATAATCCTACAGATAGTCCTGCTCTGATACCAAGTCTATCGGGACCCGGGGTTAACGTATGTAATTCCAGTCACGATGCAATCACATGGAGAGCCGAGAACCGTACCCACTTTTCTAAGCAGACAAGGCCAAGCACAGAACGTTCTCGGTAAGCATCGAACGTGAAGGGCATCCCATTCAGGCCGGATGATCAACTGAGATGGGTCCTCATCGTCCGCTCACAAGTCTAAATGCTTATGGGTGGTGAATCCCATACTCATAGACAAGTCGCCTCAACCATGTTATCGATTGAATCCTAACTCTTACATATACTTACTCCAGCCCGATCACTTAGTCGGGGTCTAGGGCGGGCTCGATCATACAACAAAGTGTGCCACGTGACAGAGTCATGAGCAATCGCATCGCGATGCCCCAAGCTGCGCACATCTAAGGGCCACTTGGTGTATAAAAGACCGCCAGCCAGATCACAACTAAGGTCTCGAAAACCCATACTAAGACATGCATGTTATAAACATACACGCAGCACACATGCCTAGTATGAACATCAGGTATCATCACAAAGCTCTACAAAGTACTCTTTATTGATATACACATAGAGCATACAAAGATCACATGTTTGTGATCACATTACATCATACAACGGAAGCAAATTAGGTCTGAGTACAGACAAGTTTAACAAATGGCTTAGAGAAGCCTTGTAAACAAACATGCCCTTCCACGAGGGACCAGACTGCTGTCTGGGACTATGCTAACTTAGTCAACGTCGAGCTTCAGGTCGGTGACTCCATCGGGGTCCGGGTTCTCATCTAAAACATAGAATAAGCAAACGTGAGTACAAACTCGTACTCAGCAAGACTTACATCAGATCTATACTACTCATGCTCAAGTATCAAGGTAAAGGGAGGTGGGGTTTCATCATGCCGAAGTGCAAGCTTTGACTTGGCTAATCCTGAACTACGAATACCAGACTTGAGGTAAGAAGCGTACACGAGTCCACTACATCTCCAACCAATACACAACTATGGTTACTTCCTCGACTTCCCCACAAGGAAGCACACCATAGCACTCACGCTTATCTTGCGAGTTTTATAAGTAACCATTCAAGTTGTCTAATAATCAGGTACAGGTTCCAAGTAGTCCTTAACCGCGGACGCGGCTATTCGAATAGTTTTGTTAACCTTGCAAGGGTGTAAACTACACACACATGACCATCGGTTACCGCCAGGTCTCGCCACCGTTCAGGAGGTGACAGCAAGGATGTTCACCACGACACTTCGCTCACAACCGGTCTATTCCAGGAGTCGACTATCTAAGTTGCTACCGCTCGAGAGTCCGGCCGGATCAACGAAACGGACTCAGAAAATGTAGGTGACCGAGACGCCACCTTTAGCAGATGGTTTTCCTGCCTCACAGGTACACCCACATATCTATATGATGCAACCAGTTCCTTCGTTCTTTTTCTATGCACATGTCAAATGGAAAACCCGAACTAATGTGACTCCTGGACGTCGACACGGATCAAGGTACTAGGCCGAGAGGGGTCAGTGAGCCCAATGTGTGGTTGTACTCTTTGTCTTGGATTACCATACAAGAACTCGGTGCTTAAGGCGGTGTTCAACGAGACAACCCACTGTGTACTCCTACACAGACTCTCATCGTTCACCTTGTATTAGGGTGGATTCACCGACACAGTTTCACTTTCATCAATACCATGTTCACCATCATCACGACTCACATCAAAAGCAACCTCATGTAACACTAAGCATGCAATAAGCTATAACAGTTGCAGGGGCTTCATGATATCAAACAACTCCTATGTCAGCTAGGATTGTGGTTCGCTTACTACTGTGACAAGATGATAGGTCATGCATCGGATATGGGTTCAACTATGCGGTAGAATCGATACAAGATGATCTCCTAAACATGCATAAGCGAGACTGAGAGGGAATTGGGATTTTATAGACATGATCAATGGGGTTTGCTTGCCTTGTTGACGAGGTTCGATAACAGGGTCTTCAACGAAGGGGGTGGCCTCCGGTTCCGGTTGCACGTCTATCGAGCAAACAATCAAACAATGTATAAATTTAGTTGCAATGCTCAAACACATGATCAATATTGAAATGTTGATGTTCTTGGTCTCAATGTGTGTACAATTACATTTAAAAGAAGTCAAATGCAAAGTCATTTGCAAATGTGCTTCAAATTTTAATTTGAAATAAAGCCATATGGATGTTTTGCACTGTTCACCCATTTTAAAATGGTCAAACATGGAAACAGAGCCCATATTCATAATCCTTGGATTTTTCTGATAATTTTTCATATATTATATGTTTAATTTGGAGTTAATATGAATTAGTTATGAATTTCCAAAGTTTAATCAATTTTCTGTAATTTCTGGAATATTTTTAATCATTTAATTTCCGGAAAAAATTCTTTATTGCGTCATGATGAGGTGGGGGTGATGTCATAGGGGGGGCTGACCGGTGGGGTCGGGGTGTCAGTGGGAGAGGGGTTAAATCCGTGGTTAATTAATTTAACCAGACGGTTTAAGGGGGCAGGGCCCACCTATCAGTGACCCAAGGGTCAACTAACAGGGGATTAGCCCCTTAAGCTAATCGGGCCCGCCGGCGGTTAGCCGGCGGTGACCACCAGCGCGGCGGAGCTGCACGGGGAGGAGGCTCCCGGCCTCCAAATGACGCGCACGAAGCACCAGGAGAGAGCCCTTGCTCCCGCGCGTCCAGTGGACCCATTGGGGTGTCACTGGCATGCCCCAGAGCTCGGGAGCAACGACCATGGCGGCGGCCGAAACACTGCCTCGCCGGAATCCAGCCACGGGGTGCTAAAAGGCCAGCGGAGTGGGGGGAAAAGGAGAGCTCCTTACGCTGAACGCGACGGTGAGCTCGGGGTAGCCGGAGGAGGCGAGGTGGCGGTGGAATTCGTGGAGACGAGCTCAGCGGCCGGCGATGAAATCTTGAAGCAGACGTCTCCTCCAGTGGCGCTTGGCTCGAATTGACACCGCAGCTTGATGGAGACGTGGACGGGGAGTTCAACGGACACGGCGGTGCGGCGAGGGGAGCAAGGTGGCCACACGCTCTACGGCGGCGTGCTCCGCTAGGGCTACTGGTGGCGCTGGATTCACGGGGGAGAGAGACAGGGAGGAAGCCAGAGGAGGGGGAAAGGGTGCGGGGCTTCTGGGCGAGCTGCGTGGCGCGAGGAGGAGGCCTGGGGGGTTCCAGGCGAGCCTCGGTGGCGTCCACGGTGCTCGGCTCGCCACCGAGCTGCTTGGAGGCGAGGGGAGGAAGACGACACGGCGAGCAGGGCTGGGCCGGCTACTGGGCCAGGTTGCCAGGGGGTGGGCTGGATTTCCTTTTGTTCTTTTTCTTTCTGTTTTTCCTTTTCTGTAAATATGTTTTGCCCTGAATAAAATAGCAAGGCATTTTATAAAATCATGAAAACTTTTATGTGGGCTTATAACATAAATAGTTAGCCACTCATAAGTTTTGGTGACTTTTGAAATTCAAACAATTTGAATTTAAATTCAAATTGGAGTTAAATTTAATTTCCAAAGCACCTTTTGAATTTTTGAATATTCCATGGGCATGGGAAAATCCCCAAACCACTTTTGCAATGATCAGCAACAATTCTAGGAATTTTCCAAACATTCAAATGATTTTTGGAAAAAGATTTTTATCTGGCCATTTGATTTAATTTCTCAGGGCTTTTCTTTTCCCCATTTTTGAATTTCTTTTGAAAATTTTGCATGATGCAAAGGGATCAAACAACCCTAGCACTTACCCTAGTTTGGGTTCTGACAACAGGACCCTATGGCGGCAAGACAAAGTCAGCCTCGAGTGGAGTACAAGGATTACTCCTTGATAGCTCACACTTGAGGTGACTAGGCATAACCCAGATAGGGGCCTTTGGCGGTGTCTGCTTTGTACCGTACCTATGCAGTTATAATATTTGTACCCGCGTTCACTCCCCTGAGGGATCACGGCCCTCTATCTAATCCTAGCCAAAAATGCACAGGGCTCACTCCTAATAATGCATAATAATAATAATAGGCAGCATAGGATAAAGGAAGGCACATCAAGGGGCGACAATGACAGGTTATGCAATTGAATAGGTAAGCAACGTAGCAGCAGCAGTAACAATGCCTAGTGCAAGAAATGTATGGAAAGATAGGCGATATCTGGGGAAGAGAATGGCTCTGCTTGCCTGGAAGCTCGACGGTAGTAGTAGGGTCGTCGATGAAGTAGTCATACCCAGCAGCGGTGTAGTCGACGGCAGCAGCGGGGTCTACCGGAGATTAAGGGGGGGGGGAGGAAACAGTAAATACACAGCAATAATATGCAAACAGATGCATGACATGATAGATGAAATGTTAACGGTGTTCTAACGCAGTGCAATGCACATTGCTCGGAACAGAAATTCATCTGAGGATGAACTACCGGCTCCGGATGATTAACGGACAAGGTGTCCGGAGGGGGAAGGATCAAGCCGGAGGTGTCGTGGACATCCGACAAACGTAAGGGTGGTGTATCTGTGTTAGTTGAACTATTCCGAGAAACATTCGTGTTCGGAATAAATTCATCCGGGTACCTTTTATCGGTACCGGGAATTATCGACAGACAGCCCAGAGGGGGGAATGTCGATGATCGGTGTGTTAGGGGGGTGGGATAGACATACAGATAGCGTATCTGTATTCGTTATAATTTTCTGATCAACTTTCATGTATAAACTTTTTCGATCTGAGTTACGGTTTAAAAGATATTGAATTTCAAAGTTTTTGAACATTTTAAATCATTTAAAAACCCTTTTAATAATTTCTTTTATTATTTTTAATAACATTATCCAGAACAGTGCTGACATGTGGGACCCACATGTCAGCCTCTGTTTATTAAATAAACAATTTATTTTATTTTAAATACCCCTAGACCCACATGTAAGTCACACATATTATAATTAGTCATTTTAATAAATTCATAAAAGGGCAGGGCCCACATGTCATAGTCAGTAGGTTAATTAACAGATTTTCATCAGTAGTTAAAAGGCTATGGCCCACATGTCAGTGGGGTGGGGGGTTTTCTTTTTAGTTCATTATTAACAGGGGGTTAGTCTAAGTGGGGGGGGGTTAGACACTAACAGGGGATTAGGGGGAAGGGTCTAATCCAGCCGGGCCCATTGGACAGTGGCACGAGGCCACAGCCAAGGCACGCCTGCGGTGGCCGTGGCACGACGGCGAGGCTGCCGGCCAGCCCCGGCGTCCAAAGGAGGCGGCGTTGGGCGGAATCGAACGAGTGAGCCGATGCGCATCTACTGGAGTCAGAACCGCGGGCTGCGAGGAACCATGGCGTCGGCTATGTCAATGGCCGCGGCAGCCGGAGCCTGTGCTCACGGCGGTGGCACTACGGGGCATGGTGAGGAGAGGGAAGGGGCCATGAAGCACCGGGTGCTCACCGCGAGGGCAGAGCAGCGGTTGAAGGGGTCGGGGGAGGTCAGGGTGGAGCTCCACCTCACCAATGGCGGAGCGGCCCGAGGTTGACGAAAGCTTCCGATTCGCGAACTGCAGCCGATCCCTGCCTCGATTGCAAACGCTGGAGGAAGTAGTCGAGCGCGGGGAAGGTCGTGGACAACCTTGTGGGGCAGGCGTCGCCGTTGGCCGCGGGTACTCGCCGGCGGCGCCCACGGCAAAGCACGGGTGGCTCGGGCGGGGAGACAGACGAGCGAGGGAAGAAATGGAGAGGGGAGGTGGCGCGATCCACAATTCACGGGGGGGGGGGGGGGGGCAGATATTTCTCCCGGGGCTGCACTGTCGCGACCGTGCGTCGGCGTCGAGCTGGTCCAGCCACGCCATGGCCGGCTCGGCCGAAGGAACAGGAAGGGGAGGTGGGGTAAAAAGAAGAGAAGGCTGCGGTTGGGCCAGGCCGTTGAGCTGCGCGGGTGGGCTGGGGGAAACAGGGGTTGGGCTCCTTTGGCTTTATTCCTTTTCTGTATTTTCTTTTCTGTTTTCTCTTATGTTTGCATTTTGTTTAGTTGCTCAATCATTTTTGTAAAACTTGTAACATAGTCCAAAATTAGTAATATATATTCCTAGGGTGCCACAAAAAGCTTAGGCTTAAAATAAAACCATTTACTATTTCTTTATAATATTTAATTGTCAAATGGTGCTGTTTTTCTTGGGGTTTGAATTTTTTGAATTTTCCAGTGGCAAAATAAAATACCATAACCACATGGGCATGAACCAATGATTATTAGTGATTTTATAAAAGTGGTCCCATGATTTTTGGGCAAAGTTTAATTGCAACATATTTCTCATAGCAACCAAAAGGCATTTTTGAATCTGATCAAAAGCAAAGTGGGTCATGGCATGGTTTGCATAGTGATTAGTAATAGTGATTAGTCCACAGTAAAAGTGATTACTGTTACAAGTAGCTGAGGGTGTTACAGCGGCGTAGTCATCCTCCATCTTCGGGTCGCCGTACTTGTCAAAGTCTTGCTCGTTGGCGACTCCATCCATTCCGATGATGTTTCTTTTGCCTCTCCTCACTACAACGCGGCTCGGCTTTGATGGGTCGGTAATGAAGAAGCATTGGTCCACTTGGCTAGCCAGTACCCATGGCTCATTTTTCGCGGTGACGTTTGCGCCCGCAAACTTGGATTTGGCTTCGGGTATAACCATGGTGGTGAAGTACCAGTCTTCTTTTACGACGCTCTTGGCCCATCTCACACGGAACATCGGCACCTTCTCTGCACAGTAGTCGAACTTCCATATGTCCTCGATCCTTCCATAGAATCTTTCCTTGACGTCATCGGTGTAGAATATCCCCGTTACCCCTGAGTTCTAGTAATCGCAGTTATTGTCCCTTTCCTCCGTGTAAAATGTGTAGCCGTTGATATCATACGCTTGATAGGTCATCAGGTTGCGTGCGGCACCCTGTGACAAGGTGAATATCATCTTTTCGTCCTCGGAAGCGTTCCTTCGCGGGGGATTAGCACGAAGCTCGTCCCTGAACCAAGTCATAAAACCGGAGTTGTGCTCTTTGATTAGCCGTGGATCTCGGTCCGTTATCTGCAGGCCCTGGTCACTGTACTTCTTCCTGATTAAATCCTTGTGCTTTACTATCCAAGGATGTGTTGTAGCGCAACTAGGCTTGCTCTTTCAAAGTCGATGGCTCGACCGTCAAAGTTGACATGCATTCCGCGGCTTCCCTCGTGGTGACCACACCCATCGGTCCTGCCAAAGTGCTTGTTGACGGCCAGACCAACAGGGTTCTCGGTGTTGATATAATTCGTGCAAAAAGAGATGCACTCTTCGGTTAGAAAGCCCTTCGCTATGCTTGCATCTGGAAGGGACCTATTGCGAACGTATTCTTTGATGTGCCCATTCATCCTTTCGAACGGCATCATGCTGCGCAGAAACGCAGGCCCGAGTTGGACGATATCCTCCACGACATGGATCAGCAGATGCACCATAATGTCGAAGAACGCGGGCGGGAAATAGATCTCAAGCTCGCATAGTATCAGGACGATCTCCTCCTGTAGCCTTTTGAGTTGCGTAGCGCAAATCGACTTCCGGGAGATGACGTCAAAAAAGTTGCAAAGGCCAAACAACGTTTTACGGACGTGCTCGTCCATTATCCCTCGCATCGCAACCGGGAGAATCTGCTTCATTTGCACGAAACAGTCGTGAGATTTCATCCCGCTGAAACGCTGCTTCGCCTCATCTAGGTATCTGCTTATCTTCCCCGCGTAGCCGTTCGGAAATTTTACTCCTATGAGGCAGTGGATAAACCTCTTGATCTCCTCCTCGCACAGAGTGAAGCATGCCGGGGGGCAGTGATCAATACCGGTCTTCTTCTTGGTCGTCCTTTTTCGTTTGCGAGAGTTTTGTGTTTCTGTATCCTCTTCCTCCTCCGTCTCATCATCGTCGTCACTAGGGGGTGAAGTTCCCTCCTGATGCCCATAAATTTCAAGTCATTCCTTGCTTTTGGCCCGTCCTTGGTCTTCTCCTGCATGTTGAGCAGCGTGCCAAACAAGCTCTCGCACACGATCTTTGTGATATGCATTAGATCAAGGCTATGAGGACTGCGGAGTAGACTCCAGTATTGCAAATCCCAGAAAACAGACCTCGCTTTCCATACCCTCATCAACGACTGAGTCTTCTTTTTTTTCTTTCCAGGCGCAGGGCACTCTTTCCAAGTTTTCAGCAAGTTGTCGA
Organism: Bromus sterilis; assembly: GCA_950022295.1. Lineage (NCBI taxonomy): Eukaryota > Viridiplantae > Streptophyta > Magnoliopsida > Poales > Poaceae > Bromus > Bromus sterilis. The sequence continues at coordinate 107,459,637 of OX465596.1, read as the reverse complement.
TTTCTTTGCCGCTCCTTCGAGCTGGGGGTGCTCGGAGCTCCTCGCTTCCATCGAACAGATGTACCTGTTTTCTCCACGCGTGTTTCTTGGGAAGCCACCTCCGAGACCCCTGGAACACGGTTTTTGAAGATCCGGGATCTTTTGGTAGCTGGCGGTACGTTGTATTATCCATGCACCTAACGCATGCACAGAATCCTTGGACCACCTGCCCTGAGAAATATCCGTATCCGAGATAGTCATGCACCGTCGTGATCATCGCGGCTTTCATTGGGAAATATTCTTTTGCCACGGCATCCCACATATTGACTCCGTCTTTCCATAACGTTTCTAGCTCCTCTTTCAACAGCTGCAGATATAGATTGAGTTCCGTACCTGGTTGTTTCGGCCCTTGAACTAGCATACACATTGTTATGTACTTTTTCTTCATGCACTTCCAAGGGGGAAGGTTGTATATGCATACAAAAACGGGCCAGGTACTGTGTGTGCTGCTCTGGCCGCCAAACGGATTGACTCCATCGGCGCTCACACCAATCCTGAGGTTCCTTGGTTCTTTCCCAAAATCTGGGTATTCGAGGTCCAACGCAGTCCATTGGCTACCATCTGAAGGGTGCCTCACCATGTCCTCATTTTCTGGATCCGGGTTCGGGTCATCCTCTTTTATCTTCTTTCTATCCGCGTGCTTGGTCATGAGCTTTGCTTCCTCGGGATCTATGAAATAGCTCTGCAGACGAGGAGTAATCGGAAAGTACCATACCACTTTTCTAGGAACTTTCTTCCCTCTCTTGTATCGACTAACACCGGACACCGAACATGTGGTTTTATCTTTGTCCTCACCCCGATAGATAATGCAATCATTTATGCAGACGTGGTATTTAACGTGCGGAAGATCAAGAGGGCAAAGGACTTTCTTGGCCTCAGCGATACTAGTTGGGCACGTGTTCCCCTTCAGAAGACGATCGTGCCAGAATGCCATGTTATCATCGAAGCTTTCGTCGGTCCATTTGTGTTTTGCCTTCATCTCCATAGCCCCAAGTGTTACATTCAAGCGGGTATCCCCGTCGTTGCATCCTTCGTACAACGCCTCTTTGACAAGCAGCTCTTGAACATGAGGGTCCCGCACCCAGCTTGAATCATCATGTCCGACATCTTGATCTTCATGTCCGGCATATTGATCTACATGATCCGCTTCGGCATCTTCTTCATTATCATGTACGGGATGCTCTTCGTCATCTCGCCGGCCGCTGTTTTCTGGTTGCCCTTCCTCATTTACTGGAGCCCCACCATTGACGTCCTCCTCCTCACCAGCTTCATCACTTATCCATCGTGTGTAGCCATCCATCAAACCATTGCGCTTCAGGTGTCTTTGCAATATTCCGGAATCAGGCTCAGTCACGCACTGCAGTTTGCATCTCCGACACGGACATCTTATATCCGACCTATTATTCCTTAGCATGTCGTTTGTCGCACATTGCATCCACCTAGCCACGGTGATATCTCTCAGCATATCGCGGACCATGGTCGATCACCTGCGTGCACGGAGAGAGCAACACAATTATATATCACAGTCGTTGCCGGAAAAATTCGGCATGACCTTCCCTAATAATGCATGGGAGCATGCGGAGAGTGCGCTAGAAATTTGCCGAAACGGAAATGAATCGACATTTCGGAAAAACATTTGCCACTCAAGATACACATATACATCAAACCACCATAAGCTTCACATATACATCAAACCACCACAAGCTTCACATATACATCAAACCCAGGCTTCACATATACAACAAACCCCAAGCTAATAAAGGCAAGTATATGGGTCATAAATGGAACAAAAGAGTTTGGGAGGAGGTCCACTTACTTCAATATGAAACAAAATAGATGTAATGCCAAGTATCGATGGATAAATGGAAGAAATGAGGTGGGGAGGAGGAGAAAACCGAATAGATCTAGGGTGAGAAGAGTGGATCTAGTTTAAGAATTGTGTGGAGTGAATGAGAGGTGGTAGGTGGGGTGGAGTAGATAAGGGCAGCTCTTGGCATTTAGTGGCGCATATATAAAGTCAGTGGTGGCGCATTGGTGAAATGCGCCACCCCTAAGCTCTTATGGGTGGCGCATTAGGTAAATGTGCCACCCCTAAGGACCTTATGAGTGGCGCATTTACAATATGCGCCACCCCTAGGGGTGGCGCATTCTGTATATGCGCCACCTATAAGGTTCTTAGGGGTGGCGCATATTGCTAGATGCGCCATGTATAAGATCATCTAGGCTGGCCCACTCTTAGGGGTGGCGCACTGGAAAATAATGTGCCACCCATAAGGTCTTATGGGTGGCGCATTATTTTCCAGTGCGCCACCCCTAACAGATGGTGGCGCATGGCTTTCTATATGCGCCACTAATAAGCTTTCCATGTATAGCTATTTCCCTAGTAGTGACATAGCCTATGATCACACCGAAAATCACATCATGGGAGAGAGAGAAGAACACATAGCTACTGGTAGAAACCTCAGCCCCGAGGGAGAACTACTCCCACTTCATGGAGGGAGGAAGCAACATCGATGGAGATGAATCCGGGGGCACTTCCGCGTCCCGGCAGGGTGCCGGCACAGGAATTCTGTCCCCCCGAAACTTGATGGCGATGGCGGCGGAGATCGGAATTGCTTCTGGAGAAAAGGGGTCTGGAATCAGGGTTTCCGCGACGGGAGAATAAATAGGGGCGAAAGTAGGGCACCAGGGGGTGTGGGACCTACCCAGGAGGGAAGGTGGCGCGGCCAGGAGCTGGGCCGCGCCAGGCACCTCCTGGCTGCCCCCTGGCTGCCTTGTGGCCCCCCTTTTGCCTGGTGGAAGCTTCCGGAACGCTGATTTTCTATATAGTTTTTCCGGGATTTATTGGGCATTTTAATTATTGGAAAAACCTGAAATACAAAAACAGCAGAAAACAGGAACTGGCAACTGGGTGCACTGAGTTAATAGATTAGTCCAAATATGCTCAAAAGTGTATGAAAGTTCAAGCAAAACATGGCAAAGTCACACAAAACATGCATGGAGCAAGCAGAAATTATAGATACGTTTGGGACGTATCAACATCACCAAGCTTAATTCTTGCTCGTCCTCGAGTAGGGAAACGATAACAAGCATAATTTCTGTGGTGACATGCCAAACAACCATATAAGGACTTTTAAGTAAAGCAATCAAAGCATGCAATTCAATTCAAGTCTTAAAAAGCAAGAGTCTATATTAGCATTGAAACAAGCAACATAAGAACATTAGGTGCAAGAGCTCTTGCTGTCCGTGACTCAAATGTCTCCAAATGTTGTTTGCATGCAAGAAAGGGGATAGGGATATACGAGAAAAAAGTATTTTTGTGTTGAGAACTCAATCTACTAAAGTTTCACACTTGGTCTTCTTTGGAATCTTATCTTGACTCGTCCCCAGACCACTAGCCAGGTACAATTCAATTTGATCCACTCCTTTTCGATATTTTGAGCACTCATGCAATGGATGAGCGTAAGCACGAGAGTTGGCACTTAGGATGGCAAAGAGAGAATATGGTGGAAGAGGAAGACAAAAAGGGTGTGAAAGGCTGACATCAATGAGGACAATCATAGGCGAGAGATAGCCAAATGATAGATATGATGTGAGGAGTAGGGATTGCCATGCAACAGATGCACATATGAGCTTAGGTAAGCTCTGCAATGGAACTAGTGGGGGTTTATCCAACTTGCTTGCTCAAGAAGACCTAGAGCTCATTCGAGGAGGCTCATCATTGGAATATACAAGCCAAGTTCTATAGTGTGAAGGTCCCCACATAGCTATATGCATAAATGATAATATCTATGGAGTACAAGATATAAGAGTGAGTACGAGTGTGGATCTCTCAAAATGAATAGTAGTGTGCCCCCTTCTCTCTTTTTATTTCTTTTTCTCTTTTTTCTATTTTTTTGTATTTTTTGGTGGCCTCAATGGCTCTTTCTATTTAACTCTCATTTGTCCTCTTTGGGGTTTTTTCCTCACTTTAAGGGAAACACTCTATATATTACAAGAAGTATAGAAGATCTTTCACACTTACAAAAGTACTCAAATCATAAAGAAGATGTAGCTATCATGATGTATGCAATGTATGCTTCTGCCAGTGTAGCAGGAACATGTATGACATGAAGATCAAGTCATGAGAAGATGGATGTTGCATGGCAATGTATCTCGGAAAGGCTATGGAAATGCCTTGATAGGTAGGTATGGTGGCTGTTTTGAGGAAGGATATAAGGAGGTTTATGATGACAGAGCGTATCATGCCAAGGGCTTGGATGTACCGGCGAAGGTGGACGCTAACTCTCGGAGTGAGAACAAAGCAATGCACGGCACATGAGAGGCTAGCAAATATGAGGAGGTGGAAGTGTCAACTTTCAATACTTACATTAGTCCGAAGAACTCATGCACTTATTATCGGTAACTCTCAATCTAGTAAGGAGGTTCACAAAGAGACAAGTACCCCGAGGAGGAGTATATGGGGGTTTGGTTATCCTTGCGCATCCTCGACTCATGGTACGTGAGTGTACTCTAATATCCGACCCCTCAGAAGAGTAGTGATCCATCTAGTAGCTAGAGTTCTCAACTAGTTTTGTAGGTTTTGAAAATAAACACGGATTGCCCAAAATACGACACCTATCACTAATAGGCTAGAGCTCTTGACACCAAAAGTTCAAACATTACTCACATCAATACCTCAAAACCATTGCAAGTTAGTACTAAAATTAAATAGCAACCTCAATTACCTACTTTCAAGAAAAGACACAACTCAGTGCAACAAATAACTCTCTTAACAAGATAAACATGAAAACCAAAGAGAGTTCCAGCAATAAACTAAACAAAAGCCAAGGCTCTTGCTAAAGACAAACTATGACTAAAACTAGAAATGGCAGTAGCTATGAAACGACCCAATTCACACAGAATTGAAGTCTCTGTGCTCAAGTGCCTGTCCCTGGATCGAACTCGCTGGCACACACAGTACTATAGATGTATATCAAAGTACAAGTGCATCATTATTATAACGTATGATCCAGAGTAAATAAATAACAAGTTTCATAGATCAAGGCTAGCTTATTCAATATAAATATAGCGGAAGGAAAAGCAAATAACGTGGAGTCCCATCAACAGCCACATGCGAACATGTTGAGTGTAGACTCGCAACCCCTAAACGCACCTTACTGATCGTCTGAAAAACCTGCAACACCGAAGGTTACAGCCCGACAACGTGTCAGTACATCTGATTTGTACGGCAAGTGACACGGAAAAGTTTATATAAAGGACCTACAACTACATGCAAGGTAAGTCAAAGGAAAGGCTTATGGTTTAGTTTTGCAGAAAGCCAATTTTCTCCTGAACTAAACTAGTCAAAGTTTTAAGTTGAATTCTACCTGTAACACACAGCAACCCATGCTACTCTTGTCCCAACCAAATTATTATTAAGTGTTCATCTGTCAAGATCATTCACCAACAGTACTGACTAGTTGCTCAAAGTTCGTCCGTAACCGTGGACACGGCTAATCATGATCAGTTTATACACTCTGCAGAGGTTGTACACGTTCCCCACTGGACTCAACCCGAAGATTGAGACAAAGACTTTCTGAAGAGGTTGCCTCCACCCTTTTGTAGCCGGTACACCTAACCACACATCTACAACAGCTAGCTACCAGGGCCAGGTTACCCACAACGTACTCGTGCTAAGCCAGAGCCCATATAGCCAGTGGCTGTACACGGAAGCTACTGGTAATATTGCATGTCTGATCTTTTTGAGCCTGGACGGCGCCCACTGCGTCAGAGGGTGCTCGCCATGACGCACCCGTTTCACCACCAAAACAACCATTGGGTGCATTTAACCCCGGCACTGTCCTTAGACAAGGCACAACTACCGGGATGCAACCCCCCCCCCCCCGTCCAGAAGTGATTTCTATTTATTATAAAGTTGCTACACAGTTTGTTTAATAGCTCACATGCACTCCATTAATTCTCACAACCCAAACCACGTCTACAAAGCATAGCAATAAAGCAACAACACGGCTAGGTTGATCTACGGTAGACAAGACAAGACATGTGGCTATCCTAACTGGTTTTGCAGCAACAGTAAACTAAACTACCTATCATGCAATAGGGTGATATTTCTTAACATAATGCATATAGAAAATATAGGTATGAGTATGGTCAAAGTATCACTTGCCTTATACATTCGATGAAGATCTTCGCTCTCACGTTCCAGTCAACTCTATTCGTCACACTCCAAGAAATCTATCGTCAACGAAAGAACTCAATAAGCAATCACACCACAAGGACAAAACATAAGATCAACAAAACAATCACAAAGGTTTTAGTAATAAAACAAAAGCTTTGAAGTGCAAAGGTGTGGATGTGCTCGAAGGTGATCGGTGGAACGTGAACTCAAGAGAGTCAACGGATAAAGAGTTGTCGATACAAGAGTATGATCAAGGCATTATGAAATCAAGCTAAAGATCATAGAAATATGAATGGTATGTGGATATTGACGATAAGATGTCTCATATGATCCAATATGCAAAAAGAATCACGTGAAACGGAATACTACAACGCAGGTCATAGCAAATGCAACATTGAATTGAATTTGAATTTAAACAGATCAATAAACTTGTGAATTTTTGTGTACACAGGATATAAACAGAAGGTACATGGAACGAGTGATCCAACGGAAAAAAAAGGCGCAAACGGGTGCACCGGTAAAAAGTTACGGCTGCCGAAAGTTCAAATTTTGATCAGGTTGGGATCCAAATTTAAAAACTTCAAACTTCTGCAACACTAGGTCTACTGGCTAGAAAATTTCTACACGGTCGCAACGCAACTGGAATCGCCCAATTCCGAGTTACGGTTAAAGAGTAGTTGCAAAAACGGTATCGGGTGAAAAACTGAAGGGAATATGCCCGAGAGGCAATAATAAAGTGGTTATTATCTTATTCCATGTTTATGATAAATGTTTATTTTCATGCTATAATTGTGTTAACCGGAAACGTTAATACATGTGTGTTTAATAAACAAAGAAAAGGTTCCTAGTAATGTCTCTCTTTATACTAGCTTGTTGATTAACGGATGATCAAGGTTTCCTGATCATTGACATTGGATGTCGTTAATAACAAGGTCATATCATTGGAGAATGATGTGATGAACATACACCCACAGTAGTTATAGCAATACGATCATGTCATCAAGTTTCTATTGCTGTATCAAACTTTCACGAAGTAACCCTAATCCTTGGACCATGAGATCACGTCAATCACTGACACCGGAAGAGTACTTTGATTCCATCAAACGTCACACCGTAACAGGGTGATTATAAAGGTGTCGTTGGGTACTTGGAAAGTGTTAGTTGAGGCTCGTGGATCAAGAGTGGGATTTGTCCATCATGATGACGGAGAGATATACTCTGGGCCCTCTCGGTGATATCACATTGACATCGCTTGCAAGCACGTGACTGGCTCACGAGGATGTTATATCACGGAACGAGTAAAGAGTACTTGTCGATAACGAGATCGAGCTAGGTATGGATGATACCAAATGATCGGATCTCGGAAAAGTAAAATATCGCGAGACAAAAGGAATTGGTTACGGAGTTTTGGTTCACACGATCACTAGTTCATCGTTGAGTAAGTGGGAGTCATCATGGATCTCCAGATCCCGCTAATGATTATTGATCAGAGAAGAGTCTCTGTCATGTCCATTTTATTCACGAACCATAGGGTGACACACTTAAGGATTCGTTGACACGTTTGAGTGGATACGGAACGCCAAAGAATATACTGGACAGCACATGGATTGTTTTGATAAAACTGCTGGAATAGTTTCGGTATATCAAAATAGTGCAAGGGGATAATTGTTAATGTGTTCATTGAATGAAGTGTTCATCAATGAAGTACTCATTGAATGAAGTGTTCATTAATTTGAGTGACATTAAACAAGATAATTAAAAGTGTTTTAATGTGATAAACTCTTGGAATTTTGAGTGGAGAATTATGGAAGTTATGGGAATAATGTGTGACCCTTTGTTTTTGTGAGTGGAGAGTCCACCCACATGATGAGGGGAGAGGTGGGGGAACCTCTTGGGGCGTGCTACCCCTTGGGGGCTGCCTCCCCCTCCTATATATAGATGGGTGGAGACCCCTCTACACACCAATTTCCTCCATCTCTCATATGCCCTTTGGTTGGCATCTTCCTCCCCTTGCTAGCTGATCCAGTTTCACGAGTACGGTGCTTAGGCGAAGCCCTGCTCAAGATCTTCTCTACCACCACCACCACTATGTTGTAGTGCTGCTGGAGTTCCCGAGGATCCACTACTTCCGCTGCCCAACTGGAGCAAGGGGCGGAGGTCGTCGCTGATCCGTACGTGTGACCGATTACGGAGGCGCTGCCCGTTTGTGGCGCCCATCTTCATCACGACCTTGAGGTCGGCAAGTGATCGACTACATCACCCACGAGAATCGTTCTCGTTAAAGGTTTTTCGTCTTCGAGGGTGAGTCCTTCTCAAACCGTTACAAGTTATCTCCTAGATGTGATCTTGGCAGTTGCAATCGTAGGAAAAATTTTGTTTTCTATGCAACGAACCCTTCAGTGGTATCAGAGCCTCGTCTATGCGTAGATGCTTTGTACGGTTAGAACACATAGAGATGTGGGCGTTGATCCTCTAGTTGTTACCCTCTTTTGTGCACTTGTGTATATTGCGGCAATGTTGGATTGAAGCGGCCCTAAGCGCAGATTGCGTGTCACGCTTGACATACGGCTTGTACCGTATAAAGTGGCTTTGGGGGTGTCAGTTTCTCTAACATTAGTGATATGGCATTTGCAACGGAGGGCCCTGGAAAGGGATGAAAAGAAACAACTAGAGAATCAACGTTGTGGTTCTTGTCCGTAGGTAAGATCGGTTCTTTCCTAGGAAGCCCAAAACCACGTAAAATTTTCAAAGATAATTTAGAAGCGTTTAACTTGTTTTTGCAGGGCATGTGATGTGATATGGTCATTGTTACAAAATTGTTGTATGAAATGAGATTTATTGTAAACAACCGGCAGGAGCCATATGGTTGTGTTTTTCCTTTTTAAGGCCTGCGTGCTGTAGATATATCCATGAGATATATTGTAATGGAGAAGGACGACCATGGTGGTGGCGCCATGGACCTTGGTGCCGCGCCGGTGGCATGATGGAGATCATACCAAGACGCACAAGATGGAGATCTAATGCGAGAAGGACCATATCATATCACATTATCCATGCATGTGATGTTTATCCTTTTATGCATCTTATTTTGCTTAGTTACGATCATGATCGCTTCGGTAGCATTATAAGATGATCCCTCTCACTTAATATCAAGATAATTATATGTTCTTCCTTAGTATGCACCGTTAAGAAAGTTCGTCGTTTCGAGACACCACGTGATGATCGGGTGTGATAGACTCTACGTTCGCATACAACGGGTGTTTTCAAGCCTAGCATGTACAGACATGGCCTTGAAACACATGCAAATACTAAGGTTCTACTTGGCGAGCCTAGCATGTACAGACATGGCCTCGGAACATGGACCGAAAGGTTAAGCACGAGTCATATGGATGATATGATGAACCATATTGAGATGCTCGCCATTGCAGCTACACCGCCTCACGTGATGATCGGTCGTGGTGTAGTGAATTTGGTTCGTGTAATCACCAAAGACGACTCGAGGGATGTTGTTTTTGAGTGGGAGTTAGATGAACTCATTTTATCATGAACTAAATCAAAGTGAATTTGCATAGTTCGTTGTAGTCATTGGCATTTGTTTACTACCTTTGCGCTTAGCTATAATTGAGATAATAGAACTATAGAATTCTGGATATTTAACTTTACGGACTGGTACCGTATTGTTTGAGTGTCAATCTAAAGTTTAAAGTCTTATTGCAAACTTTAGCAAACCTTGCTTTCTCCATGAAGTTTAATAATGTGTATTAAATCGAGAGTAACAATTCCAGTGTTAGTGTCTAAGTATCACACTTGCCTCCATGATCCTTGATATTCAAATGTTGTTTGTTATTATCAAGGTTATCTAGGAGCTGAAAGGATTGTTTCAGAAACTATCATGTGTGGAAGATATAGCGATATCTGAAACAATGTTTAGTTGCAATGTGATAGAGTAAAATTTAGTGAGAAACATGTTCTCATATTGTATGAGAATTTGTGAAGGTTGGAGACACTATGTGTCCTAATCTCCCAAAAAGGTTTTGGAACTAATATTGTACTCACAGTTTGTCCCTATGAGCTATGGTAGTTCTGTCATGAAAGTTGTCATGATAGGATGAATGGAAGATGTAGGTAAAATGTTTACTACACTATAAGATTACTAAAGAATGGAATTTGGAAGAACACCAAACATTTGATGACGGTGATCTACATCAAAGTGAGAATCAAAGGGTGTTAGTATTTGACTAACACACTTTGGATTATGTGTCATATGAATGGTGCCACAAGTGATGTTGATAAATTCTTCTAAAAAGGAAATGAATTGCTGAAAGAGGATCTGAAAAATATTTTGGCGAAAAGAAAAAGGAAAAGACTGGAAATGTCCAGCTCGGGTATATAGATGATATACATGTTATGGGTATATTCATTGCTTGTTAAACAGTGTGATTCTTGAGTATTGGATACTGATTGGTTGGTATGAAGTGTCATACGGAACAATGCAATACAAGAGTTGCAATGGCCTGAGTAACTAGCAAATGAATATGGGATGATTCTCATCAAGAACAAAATAAAGTGTTTATCGTTGGAATTAAACCTAGCCTTCAAGATTTATTTGAATAATTGTTATTCTGTTCTGGTGTTATACGAACAATAGTTGTTCAAATTATCACCATATTCATAGAAGATGGATGAACTCTATAAATCTTGTTGGAGAAATCACATCCATAATAACTGATGCTAAACATGTCGCAAGACAAATGATTAGAAGATCACTTATGAGTGACACCACCGTTTGAATCATATTGGAAAGAAACACAAGAAGAAACTCCATGGTGATGGAATTTTGGAGTCTTTTGATTTTGAATCAATTGACGGTTGTGAGAAATTTCTAGAGATGATTGAAACACCGTTTAAATCATATTGGAAAGATAACATGAAGAAACTCCATGTTGGTGGAATTTTGGAGTCTTTTGATTTTGAATCAACTGACGCTTGTAAGAATTTCCTAGAAATGATTGAAACTCCGTTCATAGGCCAAAGAAGGACGGACGACGAACTTATTGGACATTATACATGTTGATGTGTATAGTTCATTATGTGTAGCCGTGTGTGGTGGGTCTTATAACTTCATATACTTTAACCGAGGATTTGAGTGAATATATGTGTATATTTACTTGATAAGGAAGAAGTATGAAATGTTTGAAAATGTTCAAATAAATTTCAAGATGAAGTGAAAATCATTGTAACGAGAAAATAAGAGTTTATGATTGGATCATAAAAGAAGATTTTTGAGTTAAAAGTTTAGCAAATGCTTGAGAGTTTAGGAATCGTTCCAAAACTTGCATTTCCCGAAACACCATAGGAGTATGGAGTGTTCGAGAGATGTAATCAAACCTTGTTTGACATGGTAAGGATCAAAGGTGTTATTTATAAAATTGCCATTATATTTTAAGGATTAAGCTTTAGAGACTACCGCTTTTCACTGAAAAGAGCGCCATCGAGATCCGTTGAAATGACACCATATAAGTTATGGAATGGGATAAAACCCAATTTGTCTTTTCTTCAATTTTGGTATGCAAGGCATATGTAAAATGTTTACAACCAAAGTTGGATAAAGTACGTCTTTGTAGGTTATCCCAAAGTAACCGTTGGGTATTCCTCCATAACACTAAAGACAAAAGTTTTTTTTTGTGGCTAAGAGCATCAAGTTTCTTGAGAAGGAATTTTTTGCGAAAAGTTAAGTGGGAGGACAGTAGAACTTCGATTAGGTTGTTGAACCTAATCTTTATGTGCTAAGTGGCGCAGCGCCGGAAAGTGTCCCGGAAGCGGCCGCAATGCTCTTGGCTCCCGTGTCCCAAAGGTTGTGGTCACGGCGATCTAAGTTCCTATTGAACTGCGTAGTTCGGGTAATCGATCAAATAGAAAGATTTGAGATTGAATCATTGTTATTTGATAATAATGGACCGACTACATGCAAAGAAGCAATGATGGGCCCTGACTCCGTCAAAATGGCTAGAAGCTATAAAATCCGTGATAGTTCCATACACGAGAAACCAAGTTTCTGAACTTGGAAGACCCTCTTGATACCGTGTTTGGATCTATAAAGAAACAGACGTGGATGTTCTCACATCTATGAAATATTCGACATATCGTTAAAATGGTTTACGATTATGTTCAAAGAGTTGGCTATGACAAGATTTGATCTTTCATAACGATATTTAGTCTGGACGGATTATTGTAGCAACCACTACATATGCTAGTTTTGGTATATGGTAGTTGAACAAACGGAACAATGTTCTTCTAATAGAATGGTTACCTAGGACGTGTACAGGACACGGTCCAAAGGGTTCTGTTAATTCAAAGGATGCTAAAATAGCATGCAAATTTCAATGGTTGAAATAAGCATTCGCGGAGTTGGAATCTTCATCATGATGAAATTGTTAAAACGTTTAGTTTCATCAGAGACGGTGAAGATGCTTGCTTTTGCAAGACATTAAGTGCGAGCGCTGAGACATATTTCTAATACATTATGTAGAAGACATATTGTTGATTGGAAATGATGTATCTTTTATTGACACGGGTGAAGTTTCATTGAAAATTTGATTTTAATGGAAGATTTGGGCAAAACCAGTATATTGGGCTAATATGGTCTATATAGATAGATTGAGGTGCTAATATGGTTGGGCCGAAGTACATATATGAAATATTGAATAAGTTCAATATGGAAACGACGAGAAAGGTTCTTGCCGCATGGAAAAGGTTGAAGCGAGATTCAAGTGTTTTGACACTTGGTGAGTAAAATCACATGAATGATTTGATCAATCATGTACACCATGATATGTAAAATTCCAGAATGTCCTATGCTCTAAATGTTATGAGCATATACCAGAATGAATCATAAGATGATCATTGGACAATAGTAAAGATATCCTTACGTGCTTTGGAAGGACTAAGCATATATTATGTATGTTGGACAATAGTTCATTGTAAAGTGTTCCATTGATACTAGTTTTGTCGCAAGATACAATCTAAATTTATCTCAATTTTGGAAGTGTGTTAAGATGGCAAAATGTAATGGAAGAAAGTTCCATGATAGATTTGGAATAGTTCCAAATGGATTTGGATGAGTTCCAAAGTTAAGACATTGTGACGAATACTACAACGAAAGGCTAAGTATATGACTGCTCTAGCAGCAGCAAAGGAGGGCATTTGTGTCAAGAAGTTTGTTTGACAAACTAGGTGTAGTTCCAAGCGAGCTAATACTATGAAGATCTATTGTACGACAATAGATTCAACATGTTTTGAGCTCAAGGGACTAAGGTCTCACCGGAGGACCAAATTTATGCAATGCCATCTCATTGGTGAATGAGTGATGCGTAGAGATGCAAAGAAATGCAAATACACACGGACCTGAAGTGTCAGATCTGGATATTAGGTTTACCACTAGCAATGCGTATGGATAACACCTGAATGCCATAGGTGTTGGATGCGCAAGTACCAAACTAGATTATTGACTCTAGTGCAAGTGGGAGACTGAAGGGAATATGCCCGAGAGGCAATAATAAAGTGGTTATTATCTTATTCCATGTTTATGATAAATGTTTATTTTCATGCTATAATTGTGTTAACCGGAAACGTTAATACATGTGTGTTTAATAAACAAAGAAAAGGTTCCTAGTAATGTCTCTCTTTATACTAGCTTGTTGATTAACGGATGATCAAGGTTTCCTGATCATTGACATTGGATGTCGTTAATAACAAGGTCATATCATTGGAGAATGATGTGATGAACATACACCCACAGTAGTTATAGCAATACGATCATGTCATCAAGTTTCTATTGCTGTATCAAACTTTCACGAAGTAACCCTAATCCTTAGACCATGAGATCACGTCAATCACTGACACCGGAAGAGTACTTTGATTCCATCAAATGTCACACCGTAACAGGGTGATTATAAAGGTGTCGTTGGGTACTTGGAAAGTGTTAGTTGAGGCTCGTGGATCAAGAGTGGGATTTGTCCATCCAGATGACGGAGAGATATACTCTGGGCCCTCTCGGTGATATCACATTGACATCGCTTGCAAGCACGTGACTGGCTCACGAGGATGTTATATCACGGAACGAGTAAAGAGTACTTGTCGATAACGAGATCGAGCTAGGTATGGATGATACCAAATGATCGGATCTCGGACAAGTAAAATATCGCGAGACAAAAGGAATTGGTTACGGAGTTTTGGTTCACACGATCACTAGTTCATCGTTGAGTAAGTGGGAGTCATCATGGATCTCCAGATCCCGCTGATGATTATTGATCAGAGAAGAGTCTCTGTCATGTCCATTTTATTCACGAACCGTAGGGTGACACACTTAAGGATTCGTTGACGCGTTTGAGTGGATACGAAACGCCAGAGAATATACTGGACAGCACATGGACTGTTTTGATAAAACTGCTGGAATAGTTTCGGTATATCAAAATAGTGCAAGGGGATAATTGTTAATGTGTTCATTGAATGAAGTGTTCATCAATGAAGTACTCATTGAATGAAGTGTTCATTAATTTGAGTGACATTAAACAAGATAATTAAAAGTGTTTTAATGTGATAAACTCTTGGAATTTTGAGTGGAGAATTATGGAAGTTATGGGAATAATGTGTGACCCTTTGTTTTTGTGAGTGGAGAGTCCACCCACATGATGAGGGGAGAGGTGGGGGCACCTCTTGGGGCGTGCTACCCCTTGGGGGCTGCCTCCCCCTCCTATATATAGATGGGTGGAGACCCCTCTACACACCAATTTCCTCCATCTCTCATATGCCCTTTGGTTGGCATCTTCCTCCCCTTGCTAGCTGATCCAGTTTCACGAGTACGGTGCTTAGGCGAAGCCCTGCTCAAGATCTTCTCTACCACCACCACCACTATGTTGTAGTGCTGCTGGAGTTCCCGAGGATCCACTACTTCCGCTGCCCAACTGGAGCAAGGGGCGGAGGTCGTCGCTGATCCGTACGTGTGACCGATTACGGAGGCGCTGCCCGTTTGTGGCGCCCATCTTCATCACGACCTTGAGGTCGGCAAGTGATCGACTACATCACCCACGAGAATCGTTCTCGTTAAAGCTTTTTGGTCTTCGAGGGTGAGTCCTTCTCAAACCATTACAAGTTATCTCCTAGATGTGATCTTGGCAGTTGCAATCGTAGGAAAAATTTTGTTTTCTATGCAACGAACCCTTCAAAAACGGGGGTACCGGGGTGTTCTACTGTAATAAGGACCCGTACGTAAATAAAAAAATTCTGAAAAACGCGATCGGGTCCCCAGGCGGTCTGGATCCAGATCTGGAAAAAAAAATCGAAAACGCGTTTTAACCTTTTTTACCCCTAAACTCTTTCTTCCTCCACGGGCACGCACGGGACACACGGCCATGGAAGCCATGGCTTGGCTAGGCCTAGCTCATAGCGGCCAGGAGCGGCCGGCGGGGACGGCAGGGACACGCCGGCGGACGGCGGCGGCCGGGCGCGGCGCGCGGGGGGGAGGGGGGGCGGCCTTGGGCGCGGGCGCGTGGCGGCGGCAGCGGCGCATGGTCGTGGCGGCGCGGCACAACCATGGCGCGCGGGCGGCGGCCGGCTGGCTCGGCGAGTGGCGGCGGCGCAGGGCGGCGGCGCGGCTCCCATGAGGCGTGGCAAGGGCACTCCGGCGATGCTCCGGCGAAGTTACCTCGAAAAAACGCAAAAAAACGCAACTCCGGCGATACTCCGGCGAAACTCCGGCGAGATTCCGGCGATGACGTCGGCGGCGGTGGGTCCTGCGGATTAAATTAGACCTAACCCTAAAAAGCTAAGCGAAAATAATTTAGCCTTAATCAGGGCTATTTATAGTAAGCCCCTAATCCCTTTTTTTGATGCGAAAAAAAAACAGACCAGGCCCATTAGGCCCAAACAATATTAGAAAAATCACGGAAATTTATATTAAAATGCCGTCTTCGCCAATATTTTAAAAATAATAAAATTGAATTTTTGGCTTGACCAAAATATTAAAATAAAATAAAATCTTTGCAACTTATTTTTAAATATTTTTAAAATACTTTTCTTGCATTTTAAAAATACTGAAAACTCCGAAAATTGAAATAAAAACTTTTCCGGAGCATAAATAAATTCCAAAAATATTTTTAGAAAATATTTATAACTCCATGGTAAAATTAAAAAGTCTCCCAAAACTATTTTAAACTATTTTTCAACAAATTAGAAATGGGGATATGTCCTTTTATATTCTCTCAAATGAATTTCCTTGAGTTGAAATTTTTTTTGAATATTCAAAAGGATTCCAATAAAGATTTAAAACCTTTTCCAAACTTTTAATAAGTTGAAGGAGTCATATTACCTTCCCTCATTTTATTTTGTTGGTTTTGTATTTAAATAATAACTTCCAAAACACCAACGGTGAATATTAGGGAAAGTCATTTTATTCCCTCTCACTTTAATATTCTTTTCAACACCAAAAGTTTTTAAATCCGAGAGAAAATCAAACACCAAGCAAACAATCATTATCTATTTAACTTTATTAACATTCCAAAATTCGGAGAATTTTGGGATGTTACACACTACCACCCTTAAAAGGAATCTCGTCCTCGAGATTCGAGAAGGCTAGAAAGAAAGGTTAGGGTTCGGGTCTTCATAGTAGTCCATCGATCCTCCGATGAGCTAGGGTGCTACCACCCTTAAAAGGAAAGCGACTCAGTCTTCAAAATCTTGCTCCCTCAGCGAACTCCTCACACATAATCTTCATACTCCATTGGGGCATGGAATTCTTCATCACAAGTGTGGGCTTCCAGTATCTTAATCCATCGATGACATTCTCCGTACAAGTTTCACCTGCGGTCTTTGAGGTTTCACGAATTCCTCCTTTGAGGTTTTCATTCCTTAGCAAGCGAGTGGTCTTCCAAGTACCGAGACTTCATGGCTGACAGGTTAGACGCCACTACTAAACAACTATCAATTTCTCTCTTGGTGGTCATCCAGAATATTATTACGGGATACCTACAGGAAATGGTCTTGGTCTATACTCACCGTATAACACAAACGGTAATCTCCTACAGGGGTCACACATCGTACCATTCTATTGTTTAGTCTTTGACATCGTCGTCTCTCTTCTATAGGTAAGTCACTCAAGATTTATAATCCCGCATAGCAAGAGCAAACGATAAGAGTAGTCGTCATGGGGGCCAATCCATTACGCACCCAAATCATTACCTTGTACATGGTTTAGTGAATCTCGCAATCTAACACTCGGTCATCCTCACAAGCGTTGCAGAAATTCCTCTTGTTCATGAACTGGGTTCAGACAATCCATTGTTCTGCAAGCCAACAAACATCTAGCGCTTCTTCACAACTCTCAGGTTTACGCAAACTGCTATAAAACGTGTACTGGTGGACTACAACTTTCTTCGGGGTTCTTCCTTCAGCAAGATTGTGCTTCCTCGTCATCAGATCCTTGCACATGCGGTTTAACTTTGAACTCGGTATTAAGTTGCATCCGTCTTTTGTCCTCGTCCTGTCATTAGCAGCCATTGTAGTAGCTTCTTCAGTGTAGGGTTTGAGGTGAGAGGGAACAGACGATAGAGATATATATATACCCATACAAACATCACACTAGTTTTGAAAAATATAAGTTTTGATTTGTAGCTGTCAGTAAAACAAGAAATGACAGCCCACATAATCGATCTAACGATAGAAACTTTTAATCTTCCAGGTCCTCAAGTCTTCAATGCCGGTAGCTTCAGTTTTGAAATGTCGAAACAATCTTCATATCGTTGAGTCATTCGTCAAGTTATTCTTCTTGTTGTTGTGTCTTCTTTAGTCTTGAAGCATACTAAATAGATGAGGGTCTAATGAAACGTAAACTTATTATACTCGCATAGAAGGAACACAAAGGACAACACACAACATCACTCAAAACAAGACATAACAGGGTCAAGGCCACAAGCAAAACTTAACAAAACAATCATGACATAAAACATCTAGTTAATCACTAGGAAAACATGCATCGATACACATCTCCAACTAACAATAAAAAGGTACCACCATACACTTAGTGCACACCACGAGTATTCTATTCTCCAATTGCAAAACATAAGCTTCAATATGTCGACGTCTTTGCTCCCATGTTCACATCTTTTTCTTTCCCTTCAATTCGGGACACATATCGGGGTAGTGTCCCATGTTCCTGCACCGAAAACATTGAATGTGGCTAATGTCCTTCTTTTTCTCCTTCACGGGTGCTTCCTTCAATACTTGGATAACTTTCTTCATTCCTTCTTTTTGATTTTGAACCACTTGTTGTTTCATGATGAAAAATTGACACGGAGCGGGGTAATGATCAGTTCCTTCACACGTAAAACATGTGACTTGTGCAGTGGGGCATTCTTCACCCGAGTGGGTTTCCTCACAATGGGGACATCCATCTTGGTGTCCTTCATAGGAGTGTCCTGTTTCTCCGCAAATTGTACAGGCACAGACCCTCTTAAGGGTTACCGTCCTCTGCATCGGGTTGACGAGGCGAGATCCCAACAATATCTTTGTAAACTCCTTCCAAGTAATCTTCCTTTGTGATTCGTCCATCGCTTGATGCATTCTCCACCAAGTAGCAGCCTCTTCTACCAAGTACTTAACAGCATAGTGGACCAGTTCATCACTTCCAACCTTGTTACGCTCCATATGCTCCTCCATATTACGGATCCATTGCTCCACCTTCAGTCTCGACATCGCCCCAGAAAAGGCGAGTCCTACTTCATACTCCATCTATTAAGCCCATACGACAAAGGTTAGGGCAAAACTTTAAAACCGACAAGAAGAAAACTAAGATAACACCAAGCATATGCACTCAAACAAGAAAGAGGCAAAACACCTACGTTCGACAGTAACACATAACAACAAACAATACAGTCACAAAAGTCAAAACACCCAAACAACACCTAGAGTAAGGTCATATGTGCAAGACATACGATCTCATCATGCTACGCGAAATTCGTTCATCTAACTTCACATAAAAGGTGGTGGTCTGATTCTAAGCTTCATCCTTCTCAGCTAAGCTGATCTTAAAGGTTCCTCTCGCGGTGTCACACTTATTGATCACCGTGGGTTATTCCTTCTAGTTCCGGTAATCATAACTCCAATTGATCCCCGAGGTTGATGATGTTCTTCTCAAATGTCTTGTCTTCAGGGGTAAGAAACTCAGAGGGGTATTTATAGTAAAACAAGATGAGAAGTTTTAGAAGATGAATAATAGATGAGAAATACTAGTGGAGAGAGTAAGTAATCAAAGAGTGATAAAATATTTTTGTTCCTATGGCTTTTTCTATCCATTTTCTACGGTCACGTCCTACAGTCAACACACTGCTCTGATACCATCTGAAACGACCCAATTCACACAGAATTGAAGTCTCTGTGCTCAAGTGCCAGTCCCTGGATCGAACTCGCTGGCACACACAGTATTATAGATGTATATCAAAGTACAAGTGCATCATTATTATAACGTATGATCCAGAGTAAATAAATAACAAGTTGCATAGCTCAAGGCTAGCTTATTCAATATAAATATAGCGGAAGGAAAAGCAAATAACGTGGAGTCCCATCAACAGCCACATGCGAACATGCTGAGTGTAGACTCGCAACCCCTAAACGCACCTTACTGATCGTCTGAAAAACATGCAACACCGAAGGTTACAGCCCGACAACGGGTCAGTACATCTGATTTGAACGGCAAGTGACACGGAAAAGTTTATATAAAGGACCTACAACTACATGCAAGGTAAGTCAAAGGAAAGGCTTATGGTTTAGTTTTGCAGAAAGCCAATTTTCTCCTGAACTAAACTAGTCAAAGTTTTAAGTTGAATTCTACCTGTAACTAACAGCAACCCATGCTACTCTTGTCCCAACCAAATTATTATTAAGTGTTCATCTATCAAGATCATTCACCAACAGTACTGACTAGTTGCTCAAAGTTCATCCGTAACCGTGGACACGGCTAATCATGATCAGTTTATACACTCTGCAGAGGTTGTACACGTTCCCCACTCGACTCAACTCGAAGATTGAGACAAAGACTTTCTGAAGAGGTTGCCTCCACCCTTTGGTAGCCGGTACACCTAACCACACATCTACTTCAGCTAGCTACCAGGGCCAGGTTACCCACAACGTACTCGTCCTAAGCCAGAGCCCATATAGCCAGTGGCTGTACACGGAAGCTACTAGTAATATTGCATGTCTGATCTTTTTGAGCCTGGACGGCGCCCACTGCGTCAGAGGGTACTCGCCATGACGCACCCTGTTCACCACCAAAACAACCATTGGGTGCATTTAACCCCGGCACTGTCCTTAGACAAGGCACAACTACCGGGATGCAACCAGCCCGTCCAGAAGTGATTTCTATTTATTATAAAGTTGCTACACAGTTTGTTTAATAGCTCACATGCACTCCATGAATTCTCACAACCCAAACCACGTCTACAAAGCATAGCAATAAAGTAACAACACGGCTAGGTTGATCTACGGTAGACAAGACAAGACATGTGGCTATCCTAACTGGTTTTGCAGCAACATTAAACTAAACTACCTATCATGCAATAGGGTGATATTTCTTAACATAATGCATATAGAAAATATAGGTATGAGTATGGTCAAAGTATCACTTGCCTTATACATTCGATGAAGATCTTCGCTCTCACGTTCCAGTCAACTCTATTCGTCACACTCCGAGAAATCTATCGTCAATGAAAGAACTCAATAAGCAATCACACCACAAGGACAAAACATAAGATAAACAAAACAATCACAAAGGTTTTAGTAATAAAACAAAAGCATTGAAGTGCAAAGGTGTGGATGTGCTCGAAGGTGATCGGTGGAACGTGAACTCGAGAGAGTCAACGGATAAAGAGTTGTCGATACAAGAGTATGATCAAGGCATTATGAAATCAAGGTAAAGATCATAGCAATATGAATGGTATGTGGATATTGCCGATAAGATGTCTCATATGATCCAATATGCAAAAAAAATCACGTGAAACGGAATACTACAACGCAGGTCATAGCAAATGCAACATTGAATTGAATTTGAATTTAAACAGATCAATAAACTTGTGAATTTTTGTGTACACAGGATATAAAAAGAAGGTACATGGAACGAGTGAGCCAACGCAAAAAGAAACGGCGCAAACGGGTGCACCGGTAAAAAGTTACGGCTGCCGGAAGTTCAAATTTAGATCAGCTTGGGATCCAAATTTAAAAACTTCAAACTTCTGTAACACTAGGTCTAATGGCTAGAAAATTTCTACACGGTCACAACGCAACTGGAATCTCCCAATTCCGAGTTACGGTTAAATAGTAGATGCAAAAACGGTATCGGGTGAAAAACGGGGGTACCGGGGTGTTCTACTGTAAAAAGGACCCGTACGTAAATTTTTTTTTTTTGAAAAACGCGATCGGGTCTGTGACATCCTGGTTTAATAGGAATGATAGACTACTCATATCAACAAGGTGCACCTTCTTTTACGGAAGCACGTCTTCAAAGAACTCCAAAGTTAAGCGTGCTTGGCTTGGAGCAATTTGAGGATGGGTGACCGACTGGGAAGTAGCTCCCAGGTGCGCACGAGTGAGGACAAAGTGCGCAGGAAAGACTAGTGTTGGTCTGTGGGGACAGTCT
Source organism: Bromus sterilis (assembly GCA_950022295.1). Classification (NCBI taxonomy): domain Eukaryota; kingdom Viridiplantae; phylum Streptophyta; class Magnoliopsida; order Poales; family Poaceae; genus Bromus; species Bromus sterilis. The sequence continues at coordinate 107,437,735 of OX465596.1, read as the reverse complement.
AGATCCCGCCAGGCGTACGCCGGGAACCGGTGGCTGTGGCCGGGGCGTTACAAATGGTATCAGAGCCGACCCTCGCGGTTACACGGGCGTGTGTGGGTCAGTTGCGCGAACATGTGGGACATGTGTCGGCACTGTACACACAGACGTGTGCCAAGGGGGAACGTTCCTGTAGGCCGATGAGGACATCGGTTCCTTTGAGTGGGGGTGTATGTGACATCCTGGCTTAATAGGAATGATAGACTACTCATATCAACAAGGTGCACCTTCTTTTCCGGAAGCACATCTTCAAAGAACTCCAAAGTTAAGCGTGCTTGGCTTGGAGCAATTTGAGGATGTGTGACCGACTGGGAAGTAGCTCCCAGGTGCGCACGAGTGAGGACAAAGTGCGCAGGAAAGAATAGTGTTGGTCTGTGGGGACAGTCTAGATCCCGCCAGGCGTACGCCGGGAACCGGTGGCTGTGGCCGGGGCGTTACAGGGTCCCCAGGCGGTTTGGATCCAGAGCTGGAAAAATATTCGAAAACGCGTTTTAACCTTTTTTTTCTAAACTCTTTCTTCCTCCACGGGCACGCACGGGACACACGGCCATGGAATCCATGGCTTGGCTCGGCATAGCTCACAGCGGCCAGGAGCGGCCGGAGGGGACGGCGGCGGCCGGGCGCGGCGCGCGTGCGGGTGGGGGGGGGGCGGCTCGGCTATGGCGCGCGGGCGGCGGCCGGCTGGCTCGACGAGCGGCGGCGGCGCGACTCCGGTGAGGCGTGGCTAGGGCTCTCCGGCGATGCTCCGGCGAAGTTACCTCGAAAAAACGGGAAAAAACGCAACTCCGGCGATGCGCCGGCGAAGCTCCAGCGAGATTCCGGCGAACTCCGGCGATGACGTCGGCGGCGGCGGGTCCCGCGAATTAAATTAGACCTAACCCAAAAACGCTAAGCGAACATAATTTAGCCTTAATCAGGACTATTTATAGCCAGCCCCTAAGCCTCCTTATTCTAAATCCGAGATAAATACAAAATCGGTCTGCGAAAAAAATACACACCAGGCCCATTAGGCCCAAAACAATATTAGAAAAATCACGTAAATTTATTTTAAAATTCCGTCTTCGCCAATATTTTTAAAATAATAAAATTGAATTTTTGGCTTGACCAAAATATTAAAATAAAATAAAAACTTTGCAACTTATTTTTAAATATTTTTAAAATACTTTTCTGGCATTTTAATAATACCAAAAACTCCGAAAATTGAAATAAAAACTTTTCCGGAGCATAAATAAATTCCAAAAATATTTTTAGAAAATATTTATAACTACATGGTAAAATTAAAAAGTCTCCCAAAAATATTTTAAACTATTTTTCAACAAATTAAAAATGGGGATAAGTCCTTTTATATCCTCTCAAATGAATTTCCTTGAGTTGAAAAATGTTTTGAATATTCAAAAGGATTCCAATAAAGATTGAAAACATTTTCCAAAATTTTAATAAGTTGAAGGAGTCATATTACCTTCGCTCATTTTATTTTGTTGGTTTTTTTTTTAATAATAAATTCCAAAACACCAACGGTGAATATTAGGGAAAGTCATTTTATTCCCTCTCAGATTAATATTCTTTTCAACACCAAAAGTTTTTAAATCCCAGAGAAAATCAAACACACCAAGCAAAGAATCATTATCTATTTAACTTTATTAACATTCCAAAATTCGGAGAATTTTGGGATGTTACAAGCTACGAAAAGATAAAGAACACACAACAGCAAAAGATAGGCATGAAGAATCCTATTATGTGTTCTAGATTTTGAAAGTGTAGCGTGTTTCTCTCCCACACAAATTAAGACGGGATCTAACTTGTTATGAACAGCGAGCAAAGCTAAAGAAAACTAAAAATAAAACATAAGAGCGGGACGCTCCAAGCATAGCACATAACGCATGAAGTGATAAAAATATAGTGAGACGAAGGACAAACTGATGATTGTTGATGGAGAAGGGGATGCACGGGGGCATCCCCAAGCTTAGACTCTTGAGTCTCCTTGAATATTTATTGGGGATGCATGGGGGCATCCCCAAGCTTGAGCGCTTGAAACTCCCGAATCTTCTTTCATCATCTTCCATCGCACACTTGAAAACTCCCTTCATACACAACTCATCATAAGCTGATTAGAGAGGTTAGTACCCCTAATAAATAATTTTTCCCCACTGGATATAAATATATTCTTAAAGAGCTACTGTTTCTCAAGATTTCCAAAAAGTTTTTGAAAAGAAAAGGCAAGCTTAAGGTTTGCAAAAGTTAGGAGAGAAAAAACGTGGCAGAATCTATGAAAAAAAGAACAGCAGGTAGTAAAGAATTTTTAGGGACAGTTCTGCAACTCAAATCAAAAAAATCAGAACATACGAAAGTTCCGTAATTGTATAGAGCACTCTGTGTAAAAAATTCAGCTCAAAAAGATGAACTAGGATTTTTCTGTGATTTTTCTAGTCACGAGGACAGAATCTGTTTTCTGGACAGCATGTCACAACTTTCACTTCCCTTGTCATATGAAGCTATAAATGGCATAAAGCTTGAAAATTAAAGGTACAATGATGTTGCTACAGTAGTAACAATCATCAAGACCACTAAAAACAGAAGGAAAAACAAAAAAAGAAATCCTAAATTCGTTGTGGGCTGCCTCCCGAAAACACTTCTTTAAAGCCATTACCTAGGCTTAAGATTTTAGTGATGCTCTCAGAGGAATAAGAGTTGAAGAACAAAAGAGAGCATCAAGAAGAAAATTTCAGACACATTTTAGTCTAACATGCTTCCTATGAAAAGGGATCTTGTAGAGAAATAACTCATTGAAGCATAAAGATATTAGCATAGGAAGGAAAAAAATGTCCAACTTCAAAACCTTCAACATAAAGAGAGGGAAGTTGATATTATTGAAATATCTATAAGCATATGTTCCCCTCTCATAATAATTTCCAGTGGTATCATGAATAAACTCAACAATATAAGTATCACATAAAACTTTCTTATCATGATCCACAAGCATAGAAGATTTGTTACTCCCCACATAAGAAAAATCCTTCTCATTAGTAATAGTGGGAGCAAACTCAAGAAAATAGCTATCACATGAATCATTCTTATCATGATACACTTGCAAACATTTATTCTTTATAGCATAAGTGTCATCACAATAATCATCATAGATAGGAGGCAAAGTATCATCAAAATAAATTTCCTCATCAAAATTTGGGGGGCTAACAAGATCATCTTCATCAAACGTAGCATCCCCAAGCTTATAGCTTTGCATATCATTAGCATCAAAAGTATTCAAAGAAGACATGCAAATAACATTACTACTATCATGAGTGTTGTGCAAATAATAGAGCTCCATAGGCTTTTTAGTCTCCTCCTCAAACACTTCATGTCCTAACTCAAGATAGAGCTCATAAAGCTCTCTCATAATTTTGTTGTTGTTTTCCATAAAGCCTAACTAGTGAAAATATAAACAAGAAACAAAAAGAATTAATTGCAAGATCTAAAGATATACCTTCAAGCACTCACCTCCCCAGCAACGGCGCCAGAAATAGCTTGATGTCTACGCACGCTTCTATTCTTGTAGACTATGTTGGGCCTCCAAGCGCAGCGGTTTGTAGGACAGCAGCAATTTCCCTCAAGTGGATGACCTAAGGTTTATCGAACTCAGGGAAGTAGAGGTTGAAGATGGTCTCTCTCAAGCAACCCTGCAATTAAGATACAAGAAGTCTCTTGTGTCCCCAACACACCTAATACAACTAGTGTATAGATGCACTAGTTCGGCGAAGAGATGGTAAAATATGGGTGATAGGTGTGGAAAAACAAAGTAATATAAATCTGTAATAAAAAGTGCAGCAAGAAAACATGTGACAAAAGTGAGCACAAACAGTGTAACAATGGTGGAAACAAGGCCTAGGCTTCATACTTTTACTAGTGGCAACTCTCAACAACATTAAGATAGTCTAATCACATGATATTTCCCATAAAACATGCAATGGAGACGCACTCGGAGGTCATTCCTTTGTGGTCAAGAGAGGATGACAATTATGTAGTGCTACAAAAGCACACCTCAAAGTTCGTGGTTCTCAATCTATGGATTTCCCAATGTCACCGCGGCCATCCAAAGAGATCACCACAACATATCTAAAGGATAGTCAAAGATAGGCACCAAGAGACTCTCAATCTTCAATCAACACACAAAAGAGGAAATCACTCATGAAAATATTCTTCTAATCCATGTCCAATAGACCGCTGTCACCTTGGTCTCGGGGATTATACTAGATAAGATCAATTGAGTACATCAATCCAATACATAGAGGAAGGGGAAATATCATGGGATTACCCTCGATTAACATAGCCTATGATCACAACGAAGATCACATCATGGGAGAGAGAGAAGAACACTTAGCTACTGGTAGAAACCTCGGCCCCGAGGGAGAACTACTCCCGCTTCATGGAGGGAGGAAGCAACGTCGATGGAGATGAATCCAGGGGCACTTCCCCGTCCCGGCAGGGTGCCGGCACAGGAATTCTGTCCCCCCAAAACTTGATGGCGATGGCGGCGGAGATCGGAATTACTTCTGGAGAAAAGGGGTCTGGAATCACGGTTTCTGCGATGGGAGAATAAATAGGGGCCAAAGTAGGGCACCATGGGGTGTGGGACCCACCCAGGAGGGAAGGTGGCGCGGCCAGGAGCTGGGCCGCGCTAGGCACCCTCCTGGCTGCCCTGTGGCCCCCCTTTGGCCTGGTGGAAGCTTCCGGAACGCTGATTTTTTATATAATTTTTTGGGATTTATTGGGCATTTTAATTATTGGAAAAAACTGAAATACAAAAATAGCAGAAAACAGGAACTGGCAACTGGGTGCACTTAGTTAATAGATTAGTCCAAATATGCTCAAAAGTGTATGAAAGTTCAAGCAAAACATGGCAAAGTCACACAAAACATGCATGGAGCAAGCAAAAATTATAGATACGTTTGGGACGTATCAGGTTATCTCAGGTTTGTCTCAGATGAGATGTGGGATCTCATTGACTCAGGGAGAGGCTACAACCTTGTTAACCCAAATGACCTTACTCCTCAAGAAGAGTATGATCGACATCTCAATCTCTCGGTGTTGAAATTCATAAGGAAGGGGATGGATGAGCTTACACGTGCTCCATGTTTTCATCTCATCAATGCCAAGGAGTTGTGGTAAAATACCATCACTACCAAGATTGGCACCACCTCTCTACAACAATCAAGATATGAAAGTGCCAAGAATGTGTTGCATTACTTCCACACGGAGAGGGATGAGAGACTCCACAACACCTTCATGAGAGGCTCAAAACTTTTTCCACACATATTGAGTGCTTCACGTCTGAGAAGATACTACATGGCTACAACCTCACTAATCACTATCTTGTGGAAAATTGTTGACCGCTCTCTTGATCTATCATGACAGGATGGTATGGGACATAAGGCACTCATCTGAATTTCACAAGATGGGACCGGACGATGTGATTGCTACATTTATGCAATAAGAAGAGCACAAGAGAGACGTGAAGAGACTCCTTGCTATGCAAGGTGGTTCATCCAAGTTAAATCTTGCTCTCAAAGCCAAGCATGTTCAAGAGGATGAAGAAGAAGATGATGATGAAGACGATGGTGAAGAATATGAAGATATTGACTCTAATGAAATATGATGGTAAGTGAGGTAGTGAATGAAAAGGTATATGCTAGTAAGAGAAAAGGGTAAGGGATAACCGAATGATGCAAAGAGAATAGTCTATCTCGATGTTCCCTTCCTTGGAGGGAAGCTACTCACCATTGGAAACACGATTTCCAACCACTCAAGGTTGACCTTAAAGTTGGACACCAAACCCTCACAAATGCAACGGGGGTAATCACAATGGTTGATTCCTCTCAGAAGAATTCATACCCATCTAGGAGTCCTCAACCTCTGAGAGTAACAAGATCAATGGGGAATAGCTCAAGACTTACTCAAATCACAATTTTCTTTGGTCGGAAGATGAGTGATGACCCTCAACTGTAGGGGATCTATTGTAGCATTTTTTATAAGTAAGAGTGTCGAATCCAACGAGGAGCAGAAGGTATTGATAAGTGACTTTGGTCAAGGAATAACTGCAAGAACTGAAAGATAACTTTTAAGGGGTTTTCGGTATAAGCAACGAGAAGGTAAAAACAAGGAAAGTAAAAGGTACTGAGGAGAAAAAAGTGGCCCAATTCTTTTGAGCAAAGGATAAGCCTAGCAACTAAACTTATAAAGGCTAAAGCATTCTTGAGCACACACGGGAGAGGTAGCCATGTGCTTTCTCCATATTCCGTATCGATACTATGTTTTGTGTTGATAAGTGTTGAGTGGGTGGATGTCGTCGATATGTAATGGTAGAAGCCATGGGGATGGCTAAAGAGGGGGACAGGCTGAGGTTGATGTCGCTGGTGCCGGACGCGAGATTGAGAACACTGCGATGTACCCAGGTCCGGGACTCTCCGTAGAGATAACACCCCTACTCCTGCCTGTCTGAACTATAGGAAGCTATCTGTACAAGGTTGCTCCTTGAGCTGTATCTGCTAACTACTCTACTCCTGGCCGAGCTGATCTGCTACTGCTAGCTAAGCTACTGCTAACCTGCTACTCTTGCTCCTTCTCTTCTCCTCCTAGCCGTGAGTGAGGGAGAGAGGTGTGTGTGAAGGGGGGGGGGAATTAGAGGGAACCCCCTCCACCGTGAGCCTTCTTGCCCCTTATATAGGTGGTGGAAAGATGATCTTGAGGGTGGAGATATGGGAAAGAAAACAAAATAGAGTACAAGTGATGTGATGAGTGATGTGATGTAATATGACATCTCACACCTACACTATTCATGATGTGACTAAAGGTGTACTTTCTTGTCTTATATGCTTGTCTTGCCTTGATTGTCTTGATGCTTCGGTTGACTTCCGGGCAGCCAAAACGCAGGCAACCGGCAACCAACAGACGAGCAATCGGCCAGGTGCGCGGGCAGTCGGTGCAGAACCCTTCGGAGTCGGCCGAGCTGGGCCAAAGTCGGCGCGGAGCATCCGGCAAGCTGCAATCGGCAGGCGCACAGTCGGCAGGCGCGCAGTCGGTCGACAGCAGTTGCGTCGAATCGGGGACTTTGATATACCCGGGGGTAATTCCCCCGAAAGTATCCTCCGAGCCTCCGGGTGACTCGAAGAGTCATCCGAGGGCTTCTTTCTTGTCGGTGTACATGGATGATGATTTTCATTTGGGGAAGCTTCTTTCTGGTGGGGGCGTGTCAGCGCACCCACTGGGTGTAGCCTCCGAGATTCTGGTCGATTGCGTGCAATCAGCTCGGATCTTCTCTTTCTTCTGTTGCATTCGATGGCGTCGAGGGTCTCAACAGTTTTCCCCCAGAAACGATCATGCATAAGATAGAGTTAGTCAATGCAGACATATCAAATATTCACTATTTTTCTGAAGTATAGATTGTGCAGCGGGAGACCGACTCGTCCTAGCTCGAGCCCTTTCGTCATTTTTTGTTCATTCCACCCGTTAGATTTTGCACTCGCCAGCATTACAGCCGACCTGCGGTCTACATCTGGATCAAAGAGTGGGTCGCAACATAGAGTGTACAATACTTAGACTTTGGGGAGAAAACTCAACCGAGCAAACTTCTAAGAAGGAAAACGATCAGGTCGCCCAAGTTGTTTTCTCTTGGGACGTTGTTCATGTGCGGTGACCTTTAGATTTTGCTCTTACCAGCAGTACAGCTGACCTGCGGTCTGCAGCTGGCTCGAAGAGTGAGCCTTTGGTATCCTACACACTACTAATCCATCTGTGGAAAATAACGATTTGGGTTATCCGGTCTTCCCAGAGGCAGCCAGTCCCGGGCCGAGCATGCGGCCGACTGGAAATAACATAGAGATAACCCCCGAAGACTACTCAGGTTCATCCGGCATACTTTCTATAATAAGCTATATCTGAGTGAAAGCTCACATCGCATTTTTGGCGTAGCCGGGACACCCAGTGGGTGAAGGTGTAGCCTCGGGTGACTTGGTGAGTCATCCGGAGGGTCTTCTGTTGTTTTAGCAGACGGGGCACTCGGCAGGCTCGTCCTCCGAGCCTCCGGGTGACTCGACGAGTCAGGCGGAATATCTCTTGTGGGCGCTCCAGGCAGAGGGCATGCCATCCGGGACACAGACGGACACTCTTCTTCTTCTTTTCCGCATATAGATGGAGGATGCAGCCGGATTACCAGCGCAATCGGCCAATACACAGCGTAATCGGCATTTTTTTTACAGTCGGATGGCCGACAGGCGCAAACGGATGCAACTGCAGACTGGCGGGCGCAATCGCCTGGCACCAGCCGAACTGAGAAATCGGCTCACACTTTTCTCTTGGTCGCAGTTGGTCTAACATATCAGAGCCTGCCTGCCTTTTTTCTGTAGTTAGATGGCCGACAGGCTCAAACGGATGCAACTGCAGACTGGCGGGCGCAATCGGCCTGGCACCAACCGAACTAATTGAGCAATCGGCCCACAAAAATGTGCAACCGGCTCACACTCTATCTTGGTCGCAACTGGTCCAACGGATCATAACCGAATTTTTTTTGCCCGAGCTCTCTCTCCACTGAACTTATCTGGAACTTTTTCTCTGCATCGTCTCTCTTTTTCAGCAAACAGTTGCACGAGAGGGGGAGCCGAGCGCGGCGGAGGAGGATGGGCACGAGGTCGGGGCAGAACAGCCCGCTCACGCGGCCTGGCTGGCCAGAGCCAATCCATTTCCCGAGCAGACCCCCGATTCTCATCCTGGACTTTGTACGGGCACTTTCAATTATCTGGGAAGCGTACTTGTCGGGACCCGGGGTTAGCGTATGCAAGTCCCGCTACGACATAGTCATATGGAGAGCCGAGAACCGTACCCACTTGTCTAAGCAGACAAGGGCAAGCACAGAACGTTCTCGGAAAGCATCGTACGTGAGGGGCATCCCATCCAGGCCGGATGATCAACTGAGATGGGTCCTCATCGTCCGCACACAAGTCTAAATGATATGGGTGATGAACTCCCATATTCACAGACAAGTCGCCTCAACCATACTATCGACTATCTCATAACTCTTACATAGACTTACTCCAGCCCGATTACTTAGTCGGGGTCTAGGGCGGGCTCGATCATACATCAAAGTGTGCACGAGACAGAGTCTCGAACAATCGCATCGCGATGCCCCAAGATGCGCACATCTAAGGGCCACTTGGTGTATAAAAAACCGCCAGCCAGATCACAACTAAGGTCTCGAAAAACCCATACAAAGACATGCATGTTATAAACATACACGCAGCACCCATGCCTTGTATGAACAGCAGGTATCATTGCAATTCTCTACAAAGTATACAACTTTATTGATAACTCTTACAGAGTGCACACAGAGATCACAAGTCTGTGATCCAACATTACATCAAACATGCGGAAGCAAAGTATGTCTGAGTACAGACAAGTTTAACAAATGGCTTAGACAAGCCTCAACTATAAACAAGCCCTTCCACGAGGGAACAGTCGTCTGACTGGGACTACACTAGCTTGGTCTTGGTCCGAGTCGTCATTCTTCGAGCTTCAGGTAGAAGCCACCATCGGGGTCGACGGGTTCATCTAAAACATAGAATAAGCAAACGTGAGTACAAAGTCGTACTCAGCAAGACTTATGTAGGAACTATACTACTCATGCACATGTATCAAGGTAAAGGGAGGTGGGGTTTCAATTGCAGAAGTGCCAGCTTTGACTTGGCTAATCCTGAACTACGAGACTTGAGGTAACAAGCGTACACGAGTCCACTACATCTCCAACCAATACACCACTATGGTTACTTCCTCGACTTCCCCACGAGGAGCACACCATAGCACTCACGCTTATCTTGCGAGTTTTAGAAGTATCCAGTTCAAGTTGTCTATTAATCAAGCTAAGCTTTCCAAGCAGTCCTTAACCGCGGACGCGGCTATTCGAATAGTTTTGATAACCCTGCAGGGGTGTACCGCTACACACACGTGTCATCAGTTACCGCCTTTTGCGTGTCACCGTTCAAGAGGTGACAGCGAGGATGCCACCACAACACTTCGCCCACAGCTCCGTTCTAGTCCAGAGAGTCGCCTATCTGAGGGGGATCCGTTTGGAAGTCCGGCCGAGGTTCCAGTACAGCTTCAAACGATGTGTGCAGGGTCCCAAGCCGGTCTTGAAAAGCCGTTCATCCACTTTGCAGACCGTGCCACAACCCTACCAGAACTCCGAACTACTGCGACTTCTGGGGTTCGAACGGGGTGAGGTACTAGGATGAGAGGGGTCAGTGATCCCAATGTGTGGTTGTACTCTTCTTCTTGGATCACCACACAAGAACTCGGACTTAAGGCGGTGTTCAACGAGACAACCCACTGTGTACTCCTACACAGCCTCTCATCGTTCACCTTGTATTAGGGTAGATTCACCAACACAGTTTCACTTTCATCAACACCATGTTTACCATCATCCCGACTCACATAAAAAGCAACCTCATTGTACCACTAAGCATGCAATAAGCAGTAACTGTTGCAGGGGCCACATGATATCAAACAACTCCTATGTCAGCTAGGATTGTGGTTTGCTTACTACTGTGACAAGATGATAGGTCATGCATCGGATATGGGTTCAACTATGCGGTACAAACGTAGCATGGTAATAATCCTATACAATGCATAAGCGAGACATGAGAGGGAAGTGGGATTTTATGGACATGATCAATGGGGGTTTTCTTGCCTTGCTGACGAGGTTCGGGTTCAGGGTCTTCAACGAAGGGGGCCGCCTCCTGTTCCGGTTCCACCTCTACTCGACAAGCAAGAAACAAGGAAGCAATATAAATACAATGCACAATCACATGGTTGAAGGTTGAAACTTGGTTTGCATGAATTTGATGTGTGAAGCAATTCCATTTAAATGGAGTATATTGCAAATGATTTGCAAATTCAAACTCCAAGGTAAATTCAATTTAGCCAAGTTACAAATGCTATTGTGTGATCAATGTAATTTATTTTGAAATGTGTATGATATCCCTCTGATGTGCAAATGAAATGTGGTATGTTGCTATGGTTCAAATTGCAAAAGCATTTGAAATGAATTTGATTTAATTCCAATTAATCCAAATATAAAATGTTACTGGTCACCTTTTAAAATCAACTCAAACATAGTTGAAAGTTGTATATTTGGATAGATTATTTTCTCCTGATCATTTTTCATATATTATTTGTCCAATTTGGAGTTAATATGAATTTTCTATGATTTATTGAAGTTTAAAGCATTTTCTGCAATTTTCTGGATTTCTTTTAATTTGTTTTTCTATTTATTGCGTCACTGTTGCGTCAGGCTGACGTGGGGGGGCTGACGTGTGGGTCCGGGCTGTCAGCCTTTGGGTTAAATAGCCCGGTTAGTTTTAAGTAACCAGGGTGGATTAAGGGCCCTAGGCCCACTTGTCATCGAGTCTAGGGGGATTAGGGGGTGATTAATCCCCTAATCAACCGGCCACGTCAGATGCTCGCCGGCGGCATGTCGCCCGCGTCGACCAAAGGCGGCGGCGTTCACGGACAAGGTGGCTCAGGACACAAATTGGTGCGCTGGAGCCACCAAACGACAACCCGTGCACGCCCGCATCAGATGGAGCACATGGGGCACACCCAGGTGGCCGGAATCCTCGCCGGCGTCAAGTTCCGCGAAGGCAGAAAACTTGCAGCTGACGAGATCGACGAGGTAGTTCACAAGATTGGGAAAGGGCTACCTGGTTAGGTTCCTAGAGCACGAAGGGGCATGAGGGACATCTTGGTGGGCTTAAACGTGTACAGTAGCAAGCTTGTGGTCGTCCATGGCGGCGACAAAGCTCGGCTTCAATAGCGGGTTGCTCCAGAGCTAAAAGGGGCGCATGGGGATAGTTGGGTAAGCTAGAGGAGCTCACCAGGATCACAATGGAGCAGACGTCGAGGTTGGGGAGGCTGTGGTGGTGGTGCAATTTCACTGCAACTTCCGGCGGCCGGCGGCGAAGACGAAGAAGGGGGTGGAGGCTACGGGGCATATGGGCTCGATTCCTTCTGCATGTTGGCGTAGTCGACGTTGCGCAAGACGATGGACATCACGGTGGGGCCCGAGGAAGTCACTGGCCACGCTTGCTCGGAGCCATGGCGACGGCAGTGTTCGGGCGGCGATGGAATCCGGCGAGAGAGGACACGGGAGAGAACAGGGAGAGGGGGAAGTGGTCCACGATGTCTCAGGACGTGTCCAGGTGCCGAGACGTGGACAGGGGAAGCAGGAGGTGGCGAGGAGCTCGTCGGCGGCGTCGGTGGAGTGTTGCATGCATTCCACCGAGCACCTTCGGGGCGTGGGGAGGAAGAGACAGGCGGGGGAGGCTGGGCTGGGCCAGCTAGCTGGGCCTGGGGCTTAAGTTGAGCTAGAAGCCAGGTGAGTCCTTTCCTTTTCCTTTTCTATTTCTTTCTCTTTTCTGCAATTTTGTTTAGCTTAGCAAATAAAATAGCTAGGCATTTTTATAAATACTGAAACTTTTTATGTGGCTTCACAATATACTAGGCTAGCCACTTGTAAAGTTTGAAATTTTTTAAAATTCAAATTATTTGAACTTTAAATCAAATAGGGACTTTTGATTAATTCCAAGGTCCTGTTTGAATATTTGAAAAATCCATGAGCATGGGGTGGGTCCCACATCACTTGATATGTGATCACACTCATTTATAAGACTTTTCAAATTTCAAACATGAATTTTTGGAGAAGATTTATTTCTGGCCTTTTAAATTAATTCATCTTGGGGGGTTCCTTCTCCCATTTCAATTTCTTTTTGAAATTTTTACATGATGCAAAGGGCACAAACAAACCCTAGCACTTACCCTAGTTGGGGTTCTGAAAACTCGCCACCACTCAAAAGAATCTCGTCCCGAGATTCAGAAGTCGTCGGGAGGAAGGTGGGGTACTCGGCACTGAGACGGTCTTCTCTTTCCCACGTGGCTTCTTTCTCAGAGTGGTGTGACCATTGCACTTTCAGAAACTTGATCTTCTGACGGCGAGTGACACGCTCTGCTGAATCAAGAACACGAACAGGGTATTCTCGATAAGAAAGGTCATCTTGGAGATCAAGCGTTTCATGGTCGACTTCGCGGATGGGGTCCTTGAAGCAACGCCTGAGTTGTGACACATGGAATACATCATGTACTCGGGAAAGGTGGGGGGGGGGTAGTTCAAGTTGGCAGGCAACTTCTCCACGTTTGGCAAGAATACGGAAAGGTCCGATGTAACGTGGGGCCAACTTGCCTTTGATACCGAAACGTTGGGTTCCCTTCAGAGGAGTAACCCGAAGGTAAGCCTTCTCATCCAGATTGTAGCTTTCTTGCCTATGATGACGATCATAGTAGCTTTTCTGACGAGACTGAGCGGCTTTCAATTGATCACGAACAATACGAACTTGCTCTTCTGCTTCCTAGATCATATCCGGTCCAAAGAATTGTCTTTCACCGGTTTCTGACCAGTTAAGGGGTGTTCGACATCGTCGTCCATAAAGGAGTTCAAAAGGAGCCATGTTCAAACTAGATTGAAAACTATTGTTATAAGCAAATTCGGCGAATGGAAGAGACTTCTCCCAATTCTTTCCGAATGAGATAACACAAGCTCTGAGCATGTCTTCAAGAATTTGGTTAACCCTTTCGACTTGACCGCTAGACTGAGGATGGAAAGCTGTACTAAAGGAGAGATGAGTTCCCATAGCATTCTGAAAGCTTCCACAGAATCTAGAGGTGCAAAGGCTACCACGATCAGAATTGATTTCCAAAGGAACACCATGAAGAGACAAAATTCTAGAGAGATACAAGTCTGCTAACTGGCTAGCAGTTATAGACTCGCGAACTGGAAGGAAGTGAGCAACTTTGGAAAGTCGGTCAATGACCACGAAGATCGCATCATTTCCTTTCTGGGTTTTTGGAAAGCCGGTGATGAAGTCCATACCGACTTTATCCCATTTCCACTCTGGAATAGGCAAAGGTTGAAGAGTGCTAGCAGGTCTTTGGTGTTCTGCCTTAATGCGACGACAAACATCACATTCAGCAACAAATCGAGCAATGTCTCTTGTAACATCCCAATTTTTGTAAAAGTTTGGATGTTAATAGAATCATTTGTGCATACTTTTTTTCCATTTGCATATTGGATCTTTTGGATTTTCTTTCCAATTTATTTTAACCCAATAAAAAAAATCAAGAGAGAAGATAACATGACTTCTTCATCATAAAAAGGGTTAAGAAAATATTGGAGCATTCATTTTATTTTAATAAAGCATTTCGGGAATTTAATAAATCCTAAAATTCCTTCTGGGAATTTATTAAATTTTCCAAAATGAATTTATAAAAAAAAATTGTTCGCATTTTAGAAATTTGCATTGAGCTAGGAATTTTATCGTAGACTTTATGAAAAAAAAAATTATATATTTGTTGAGGCTTTATTAGAGTTTTATTAAACTTATTTTTGAAATATATTTTTATAGTATTTTATTTTAACCAAGAAATTTACAATATATTTTCTTATATATTTATAAGATTTTTTTTATTACGTATTTTTTTAGAGGTATTTTTTTTTAAAAAAAAAAATTCCGGCCGCCAGGCCAGCCAGCTGGCTGGCCCAGCAGCCAGGCCACCAGCGCCCCGTCTCCTTCACGTACGTGCATGTGCGTGTGCACAGCACGCAGCAGCACGCGCAGCTGCAGCTGCAGCGCCATGAGCGCAGCCGGCCATGCCGCCCTCCGTTCCTTCCTTCCTTCATTCCTTCCCCGCATACCCCGCACCTTCCTTCTCCGCCCCGACACCATTAAAGCCCCCATTAATCCTCCATTAAAGAGTTCGCCGGAATTTTCGCACTTGCCGGTTTTCGTCGCCGGGAGCACGAATCTGGACACCCCCTCCCCCTATATAAGTCACCCCTGCGTGCCCCTCCTCCCACTCGTCCAAAGCCCCCAAAAATCTTGCCCAAAGCCGCCCCGTAGCTCGAGTATTTGCTCGCCGAATTTCGCCGGTCAAGCTCCGCCTCGGCGTCGATCACGTCGCCGGTAAGCCGTCTTGAGACCCCAAACTCTAGAAATCGGTTGCCCTCGTCGTTGCGCACCTCATGGACAAACTTTTGTCTCTTCTCGTGCACCACAGTAGCGTCCCGGAGGTCGCGCGTCCACCGGAGTTCGCCGCCGCCCCGCCACGTCGTAGCCACGCCGGAGACCGTCGCCACCACCCCGCGCTTCCCCACGCCGAGCCGCCCCTCCCCGACACCTCCGTCGCCGCCAATCCCCACGGGAGCCGCCGCCCCACGAAGAAGACGTCGACGACCACGTACAGTACGTGTACGTTTCTTCCTGTGTAGAAGAAGATGGAAAAAAATACTTTTTAGTTATTTATTTATTTATTTTAGAGATTTCACTAGATTAAAAATTTACCTCTAGTATTGTTTTAGCTATATTATTTTACTCGTTTATTAGTTTAGACGAAACCAAATCCCGCGTTTAATTTTATTTTATTTTTTATTTTTTTCATCCCGCTATCGCGTGGAAACGTATTTCTAGAATTTTGGAATTTTAAAATATGAGTTTGAATGTATTTAAATTCAAACTTCGTTTGACCATAATTTTATAACCGTAGCTCGGTTTTGACCGATTATTTTTGCAAATCAAAAACCTAAATTATCTATATCACTTAGGACTTTCATCAACAAGTTTCACACAAATTTTGTTCCGTTTTACAAAACCTTTTTCATTTTCTTTTCTTTTCAAGATTTGTCGAAACTTTGTTTTCGTTTCTTTTGTATTATGTTTTGATTGGATGCACTTGTTTGTTTGCGATAGATTGCCCCGAGTGCGAAGCGGAATATTTCCAGTCCTTAGAGTTTGACCAGCAGCAGCCAGGCAAGTCTACCTTTGATCATTTTCCACCTTACCTATGTTTTATTGCATGTAGTACCCCTTTCTTAGAATGCATAAGTAGAAGTTTACTTTCTCGCAAACCCAGTAGTTCAATTTGTGGTAGGTTTAACTTGTCACCATCGTGTAGGAAATTGTAGTGCTATGCTATTGTAGACGTGGATTGGGGAGTGAATTCACGATGAGATGAGTGACTTTGTAGTAAATCAGGACCAAGTTAAACTCAATGAACTACCTGGGTGGAATGGTTGGAGGCACCCTGGAGGAACCAGTGGAGATGCCTAAGTGACCTGGAGATGGCCAGGGATCACTGCGGAAAGCCACCCAGGCTTAAAGGGATTTTATCATATTGTCATTTTCTAGAAGCTTACGTGTGCAGCCACAAGCCATTATGGGCTCTGGCTTGGTTAATTAGTAGTAGTGACTCTTGCTAGGTGGTGCTACGAACGTAGTGTTGGTAGGTGGGATGGGCACCGCCAGAGTAAGGGAAACTCTTCTAAAAGACCATGTCTCGACCTTCCTATTTCCATACAAAGTGTAGTGTGGCGAATACCAATGGAGGTGGTCGAGTCTTGTGGGGAAAAGTGCACAAACCTCTGCAGAGCGTATAAATCTAATCGATTAGCCGAGTCCCCGGTATTGGACAATTTGAGCATTCTAGCTATGGTAATTTTGAGAAATCTCATCATCTTTAATTAATCATTTTGGGCATAATTACCATGGGTTGTCTTGTGCTTTATTGAGATTATTTTTAGGAACATTCTTTCCATAGGGAAAAATTTAGCTTTATGCAAATTGAAACGTAGAAGCTCCACCAGCCAAATGCATGTATTGTAGGACTTCATTTTCTTCTCCTTGGTATGACTTGCCGTACATTCAAAGTACTGACCCTATTTGGGCTGTACGATTGTTGCAGATTACTCTGACGGTGACTAAGGTGCGAATAGGTTATTGTCCTATACTCAACGTTTTGCCGTGGAGTCGGATGGACCACTACTACTACTATTGCTTCCGCAGTTTTGATGGCCTTAAGCCATACTATTGTATTTTATTTTCTTTATTTTGAACTCTCCGATGTAATAAAATACATGTGATTTATTCTGTTATTCATCGAGTACTGTGTGTGCCAGCAAATTGATCCAGGGACTGGCACAGATCACAGAGACTTGGTCCCATTTCGGATCGGGTCGTTACAAGATGGTATCAGAGCACATGTTGACTGTAGGACGTGACCTTAGAAATGGAAAAGCCATAGGACAAAATTTTATTTTGCAAACCTTCTACTTTTCGTTGTTCTCGTATCCTTGTCTATTCAAATCTAACTTCTCTCTTTTAAAAATATAGATGTCGGCTACCATGACCCGGTTCACCCAGCCCGATGAGACCATGCCTTTTGGGAGACGCCTGACGAAGATCACCAAGTACCTGAACATCGGCCTGCCCAGTTTTACTGGAACCCTCAGGACCTCGACGCCAGAAGATAGATGCTGGAGGATCAACGTCCACATTCCAGGACGCACCTTCGGGAAGAACATCAAGCCTATTGACTTCTTCTTGGAGGCACCAACTTGGAGTTTGGGCCAGAGCATTGCAGCACACACCTCCCTTGGACGCATCCGTGAGGAATACAAAGAGGATCTCAAGGGAACCACCTTCATGGCATGTGGATGTCGGGATCACCATGGAGAGATTGTGCGCACCGTTGAGGACGACACTATATCATCCTATATCCAAGACCTGGAGGAGCACATCCGCAGCTTGGAGAAGGTGATGCACCGTGGCATGAAGACCTCCAGGAAGCTGGCCATCCGCCAAGAGGAGCTGGAGGAGGAACTCAAGGAAACTCGTGAAGGGTACGAGGATGAAATCGACACGCTACTGAAGAAGCATAAAGAAGTGAAGCGCCTGCTAGAAGAAGCCGAATAGAAGCTTGACCATGGAGAAAACATCCAGGACGACAACTCTGATGGAGATTTCGTCAGCCAGGATAAGGATCATGAGGGGTCACAGGACGTTGAGATGAGCGAGTCTTCAACCGACTCGAATTAGTTACGGACCACCATCATAGATGATTATCCTTAGCTACTCGAGTAGAGTTTCGATCTATCGATTTTTTTTTGTTACCATGTCGACTTTGTGACATGGATTATCTTAGGTTGCTTGTTTGAAACTTTATTTGAGTGAATTGAATTGAAACTTTGCCATCATTTTTGCATATGGGTAGTGTTTTCCCCTTAGGCCCTTTTCTCCCTCTATATCTCATCTATTCTAACCCAACAGATGCCACCAAGAAGGGACCCTTCCGGAAGTGGATCAGGGAGTGGAATCCCCGGCCTAGAGCAGCTGCTTCAGACCCAAAACCAGTTGATGCAGCTTCTGATGCAGAACATGAACACCACCAACAACAACGCACCACCACCTCCACCACCACCGCCTCCGGTGGATAGTCTCACCCGTTTCCTGAGATTGAACCCACCATCGTTCTCAAGCAGCCCAGAGCCGATTGTTGCTGATGATTGGCTTCGTAATATGGGAAGGAAGCTGGCAACCGCTGGATGCACTGATGGGGAGAAAGTGAGGTTCGCCTCACACCAGCTGGATGGACCTGCAGCCGCATGGTGGGATAACTATACCACCACATACCCCATGGCTAATGTGACTTGGGATCAGTTCCAGTAGGCCTTCCGCACGACTCATGTTTCAGCTGGAGCTATGAGTCTCAAGAAGAGGGAATTCCGCAACTTACGCCAAGGAGGTCGTTCAGTGGCAGAATATGTGGAGGAGTTCAACAAGCTGTCCCGTTATGCTCCAGGAGATGTGGCCTCGGATGCCGCTAAACAAGAGAAGTTTCTGGAGGGACTAAATGATGAGCTTGGCGTTCAACTGACGGTGGCAAATTTTGCTAATTATCAAGAGATGGTGGACAAGGCTATCATTATTGAAGGCAAGCATCAGATAATGGAGAATCGCAAGAGGAAGTACGGTCAGGGAAAGTTTCACTCTGGAGCTCAGCAGAAGCCCCGTCCTGCACCATTCTCAGGATATGGTGGATCAGGACACAACAAGTTTGGAGGACACAACCATCATAACCATGGAGGCCATTCTCAGCATGGGAACCATGGAAACAATCATGGTGGCCCTAGGAATGGAAATGGAGGAAATGGGAATCAACACCGTCCCAACAATACTGCACCAGTGAGGAAGGATCTGAGTCAGATCACCTGCTTCAAGTGCAACAATAAAGGACACTATTCAACAGATTGTCCTGAGAACAAGAATGGGAATGGCAATGGAAATTCTGGAAACAAGAAGCCAAATCCTTTCGCCAAGGGACAAGTGAACCATGTCAATGTGGAGGAAGTCTATGAATAGCCAGATGCAGTGTTTGGTAAGTTTCTCCTAAACTCTCATCCGGTATTAGTTATTTTTGATACTGGTGCATCGCATTCATTCATATCAAGGG
This sequence comes from Bromus sterilis, assembly GCA_950022295.1. Lineage (NCBI taxonomy): Eukaryota > Viridiplantae > Streptophyta > Magnoliopsida > Poales > Poaceae > Bromus > Bromus sterilis. The sequence continues at coordinate 107,418,325 of OX465596.1, read as the reverse complement.
TAGTTGTGGATAAGTATGGATTTCCTACCAAGACCCTTAGTATGCCCATTATTGTGAGTTCCCCGGGAGCCGAGATGGCGGCAGGATTAGGTTGTCCCCAGGTGAACCTCGCCATTGGCAGGCATGTTTTCCCCACAGACCTGATCATCCTGAAGTCACAAGGATTAGATGTCATTCTAGGCATGGATTGGATGTCGAAGTATGAAGGCAACATTGACTGTGTTAGAAGATCGATTTCTCTCACCACTCCAGAGGGAAAGAGGATCAACTATGTGTCCATGCATAAGCCTAGAAAGGTCCAGGTATACTCACTTAAAGGGGTTTGCCTGGAGGAAGTGCCGATAGTCAAGGAGTACCCTGATGTATTCCCGGAGGAATTGCCCGGAATGCCACCGGATCGAGACATTGAGTTCTTGATTGAGTTGTTGCCAGGCACCGGACCAATATCCAAGAAACCGTATAGAATGCCCGCAAACGACCTAGTAGAAATTAAGAAACAGATTGAGGAGTTGTTGGAGAAAGGGTATATACGTCCGAGTTCATCACCTTGGGGAGCCCCAGTGCTCTTAGTGGCGAAGAAAGACGGAACGCTAAGAATGGTGGTGGATTATCGCTCATTGAATGAGGTGACTATCAAGAACAAGTATCCACTACCAATGATCAATGATTTGTTTGATCGACTGGAAGGAGCTAGTGTTTTCTCCAAGATCGATCTTCGATCTGGATACCACCAGTTGAAGATTCGAGAACAAGATATACCCAAGACCGCTTTCACCACCAGATATGGACTTTATGAGTATACAGTCATGTCATTTGGTTTGACCAATGCCCCTGCATATTTCATGAGTATGATGAACAAGATATTCATGGAGTTTTTGGACAAGTTTGTTGTGGTATTCATAGATGATATCTTGATCTACTCCAAGAATGAAGACGAGCATGAAGAACATATGCGCTTAGTTTTGGAGAAGCTCAGAGAACATCAACTCTATGCTAAGTTTAGTAAATGTGAGTTTTGGTTGAAGGAGGTGGGATTTCTTGGGCACGTTGTGTCAGGTGAAGGCATAGCAGTGGACCCTTCCAAGGTTGAAGCAGTCACGGAATGGATTGCACCCACATCAGTTACTGAAATCCGTAGTTTCCTTGGACTTGCGGGATATTACCGGAGATTCATTGAGAGTTTCTCCAAGATCGCCAAGCCCATGACAGAGTTGTTGAAGAAGGAAACCAAGTTTGTGTGGACAGAAGAATGTGAGGCTAGTTTTCAAGAATTGAAGAAAAGGTTGGTTACAGCCCCAGTGCTGATTTTGCCTAATATACACAAGGATTTTCAAGTGTATTGTGATGCCTCTCGTCAAGGACTTGGAGGTGTCCTTATGCAAGACGGAAAGGTCGTAGCTTACACCTCACGTCAGCTTCGACCTCATGAGGTGAACTATGCCACACATGATCTGGAGTTAGCAGCCGTAGTGCATGCACTCAAGACCTGGAGACATTTCCTTGTTGGGAATAGTTGTGATGTGTACACTGATCATAAGAGTTTGAAATATATCTTCACTCAGAAGGAGTTGAACCTTAGGCAGAGGAGGTGGTTAGATCTCATTAAAGATTATGATATGAGATTGCACTATCATCCAGGAAAGGCCAATGTGGTGGCTGATGCTTTGAGCCGGAAGAGTTATGTCAATACTCTAATAGCAGGAGGTTTACCTCAAGAATTATGCGATGACCTCGGAGATCTCCGATTGGAGATTGTTCCTCAAGGATTTATCGCCACTCTGGAGATTCAATCCACATTGTTGGAAAAGATCCGCGAGGCTCAGAAGACGGACAAAGGCATTGCTGAGATAAAGGAAAGTATGGGCAAAGGAAAGGCCAAAGGATTTCGTGAGGGTGAACATGGAACCTTATGGTTTGAACAACGTATTTACGTGCCCAATAACCCGGAGATCAGGAAGCTCATGATTCACCTTACTCCATACACCCAGGCAACACCAAGATGTATTTGGACTTGAAGGAAAAATTCTGGTGGACCGGTATGAAGAAGGATATTGCAGAATATGTAGCAGTGTGTGATGTATGTCAGAGAGTGAAGGCAGAACATCAGAAGCCGGCCGGGTTTCTTCAGCCTTTGCCGATACCCGATTGGAAATGGGACAAACTTGGCATGGATTTCATCACTGGATTACCCCGGACTCGATCAGGATATGATTCTATCTGGGTAGTGGTGGATCGTTTGACTAAGGTAGCTCACTTCATCCCCGTGAAAACCACCTATACGAGTGCAAAGCTGGCAAAGATATATATGTCGAGAATCGTATGTCTGCATGGAGTCCCGAAGAAGATTGTGTCAGATAGAGGCACTCAGTTCACCTCAAAATTCTGGCACCAGTTGCATGAAACCTTGGGAACCAGACTAGAATTCAGCACGGCTTTTCACCCGCAGACAGATGGGCAGACAGAGAGAGTGAATCAAATTCTGGAAGACATGTTGAGAGCTTGTGCACTAGATTATGGATCCAGTTGGGATGATAATTTACCTTATGCAGAGTTCTCATACAACAACAGTTACCAAACTAGTTTGAAGATGGCCCCGTTTGAAGCCCTCTATGGAAGAAGGTGTAGAACACCGTTAATGTGGGATGAAGTTGGAGATCGTAAATTGTTTGGACCAGACTTGATTAAGGATTCTGAAGAGAAGGTTAAATTGATCCGTGATAGATTAAAGATAGCCCAGTCCAGGCAGAAGAGTTACGCAGATGCAAAACGCAAGGAGGTAATATACGAAGTGGGAGATCGAGCATATCTTCGTGTGTCCCCACTTCGAGGAATCAAGAGATTTGGAGTCAAAGGGAAACTAGCACCACGGTTTGTGGGGCCATACAAAATAGTGGAACGCAAGGGAGAGGTTGCATACAAGTTGGAATTTCCAGAAGCATTATCTGGAGTTCACGATGTGTTTCACGTATCCCAGCTGAAGAAGTGTCATGCAGAGATGGAGGATATCCCATTGAGAGACACGGTACCCTTGGAAGCAATTCAACTGGGGAGTGACTTGACCTACGAAGAGAAGCCGGTTAAAATTCTTGACACCAAGGACAGAGTCACTCGTACCAAGGTTATCAAGTTCTGCAAGGTTCAGTGGAGTCACCACACTGAGGAAGAAGCCACTTGGGAGCGAGAAGAAGAACTCAAGCAGGATCACCCACACCTTTTTGCTGGCCAACCCGAATCTCGAGGGCGAGATTCATCTTAAGGGGGGTAGGTTTGTAACATCCCAATTTTTGTAAAAATTTGGATGTTAATAGAATCATTTGTGCATACTTTTTTTTTCCATTTGCATATTGGATCTTTTGGATTTTCTTTCCAATTTATTTTAACCCAATAAAAAAAAATCAAGAGAGAAGATAACATGACTTCTTCATCATAAAAAGGGTTAAGAAAATATTGGAGCATTTATTTTATTTTAATAAAGCATTTCGGGAATTTAATAAATCCTAAAATTCCTTTTGGGAATTTATTAAATTTTCCAAAATGAATTTATAAAAAAAAAAAAAATTGTTCGCATTTTATAAATTTGCATTGAGCTAGGAATTTTATCCTAGACTTTATGAAAAAAAAATTATATATTTGTTGAGGCTTTATTAGAGTTTTATTAAACTTATTTTTGAAATATATTTTTATAGTATTTTATTTTAACAAAAAAAATTACAATATATTTTCTTATATATTTATAATATTTTTTTTATTACGTATTTTTTTAGAGGTATTTTTTTAAAAAAAAAATTCCGGCCGCCAGGCCAGCCAGCTGGCCGGCCCAGCAGCCAGGCCACCAGCGCCCCGTCTCCTTCACGTACGTGCATGTGCGTGTGCACAGCACACAGCAGCGCAGCAGCACGCGCAGCTGCAGCTGCAGCGCCATGAGCGCAGCCGGCCATGCCGCCCTCCGTTCCTTCCTTCCTTCATTCCTTCCCCGCATACCCCGCACCTTCCTTCTCCGCCCCGACACCATTAAAGCCCCCATTAATCCTCCATTAAAGAGTTCGCCGGAATTTTTGCACTTGCCGGTTTTCGTCGCCGGGAGCACGAATCTGGACACCCCCTCCCCCTATATAAGTCACCCCTGCGTGCCCCTCCTCCCACTCGTCCAAAGCCCCCAAAAATCTTGACCAAAGCCGCCCCGTAGCTCGCGTATTTGCTCGCCGAATTTCGCCGGTCAAGCTCCGCCTCGGCGTCGATCACGTCGCCGGTAAGCCGTCTTGAGACCCCAAACTCTAGAAATCGGTTGCCCTCGTCGTTGCGCACCTCATGGACAAACTTTTGTCTCTTCTCGTGCACCACAGCAGCGTCCCGGAGCTCGCGCGTCCACCGGAGTTCGCCGCCGCCCCGCCACGTCGTAGCCACGCCGGAGACCGTCGCCACCACCCCGCGCTTCCCCACGCCGAGCCGCCCCTCCCCGACACCTCCGTCGCCGCCAATCCCCACGGGAGCCGCCGCCCCACAAAGAAGACGCCGACGACCACGTACAGTACGTGTACGTTTCTTCCTGTGTAGAAGAAGATGGAAAAAAATACTTTTTAGTTATTTATTTATTTATTTTAGAGATTTCACTAGATTAAAAATTTACCTCTAGTATTGTTTTAGCTATATTATTTTACTCGTTTATTAGTTTAGACGAAACCAAATCCCGCGTTTAATTTTATTTTATTTTTTATTTTTTTCATCCCGCTATCGCGTGGAAACGTATTTCTAGAATTTTGGAATTTTAAAATATGAGTTTGAATGTATTTAAATTCAAACTTCGTTTGACCATAATTTTATAACCGTAGCTCGGTTTTGACCGATTATTTTTGCAAATCAAAAACCTAAATTATCTATATCACTTAGGACTTTCCTCAACAAGTTTCACACAAATTTTGTTCCGTTTTACAAAACCTTTTTCATTTTCTTTTCTTTTCAAGATTTGTCGAAACTTTGTTTTCGTTTCTTTTGTATTATGTTTTGATTGGATGCACTTGTTTGTTTGCGATAGATTGCCCCGAGTGCGAAGCGGAATATTTCCAGTCCTTAGAGTTTGACCAGCAGCAGCCAGGCAAATCTACCTTTGATCATTTTCCACCTTACCTATGTTTTATTGCATGTAGTACCCCTTTCTTAGAATGCATAAGTAGAAGTTTACTTTCTCGCAAACCCAGTAGTTCAATTTGTGGTAGGTTTAACTTGTCACCATCGTGTAGGAAATTGTAGTGCTATGCTATTGTAGACGTGGATTGGGGAGTGAATTCACGATGAGATGAGTGACTTTGTAGTAAATCAGGACCAAGTTAAACTCAATGAACTACCTGGGTGGAATGGTTGGAGGCACCCTGGAGGAACCAGTGGAGATGCCTAAGTGACCTGGAGATGGCCAGGGATCACTTCGGAAAGCCACCCAGGCTTAAAGGGATTTTATCATATTGTCATTTTCTAGAAGCTTACGTGTGCAGCCACAAGCCATTATGGGCTCTGGCTTGGTTAATTAGTAGTAGTGACTCTTGCTAGGTGGTGCTACGAACGTAGTGTTGGTAGGTGGGATGGGCACCGCCAGAGTAAGGGAAACTCTTCTAAAAGACCATGTCTCGACCTTCCTATTTCCATACAAAGTGTAGTGTGGCGAATACCAATGGAGGTGGTCGAGTCTTGTGGGGAAAAGTGCACAAACCTCTGCAGAGCGTATAAATCTAATCGATTAGCCGAGTCCCCGGTATTGGACAATTTGAGCATTCTAGCTATGGTAATTTTGAGAAATCTCATCATCTTTAATTAATCATTTTGGGCATAATTACCATGGGTTGTCTTGTGCTTTATTGAGATTATTTTTAGGAACATTCTTTCTATAGGGAAAAATTTAGCTTTATGCAAATTGAAACGTAGAAGCTCCACAAGCCAAATGCATGTATTGTAGGACTTCATTTTCTTCTCCTTGGTATGACTTGCCGTACATTCAAAGTACTGACCCTATTTGGGCTGTACGATTGTTGCAGATTACTCTGACGGTGACTAAGGTGCGAATAGGTTATTGTCCTATACTCAACGTTTTGCCGTGGAGTCGGATGGACCACTACTACTACTATTGCTTCCGCAGTTTTGATGGCCTTAAGCCATACTATTGTATTTTATTTTCTTTATTTTGAACTCTCCGATGTAATAAAATACATGTGATTTATTCTGTTATTCATCGAGTACTGTGTGTGCCAGCAAATTGATCCAGGGACTGGCACAGATCACAGAGACTTGTTCCCATTTCGGATCGGGTCGTTACATCTCTCTTCATCCTGGTCCACCAAAATCTCTGGCATAGATCTCGGTACATTTTTGTGCTACCGGGATGAATCGAGAGGGGTGTATCATGGGCTTCTTTGAGGATTAGTTGCCTTAGATCTCTATTCTTAGGTACTACCAAACGATTTCCAAAGAATACCGTTCCTTTACTATCTGTGGAGAAACATTTAGCAACTCCGCTAGCAATGTTCTCCTTGATCCGGCGAACACCTCGTGCACGCCTTTGGGAAACTATGATTTGATCCTCAAGAGTTGGTTTCGCCATCAAGGTAGAAAGATAGCCATGAGGAACAATCTCAAGATTGAGTTTTCGAAATTCCTCATGAAGAAGTTGTTGATACTGTTGTAACATGAGGTTGTTACAATACGACTTACGACTTAGTGCATCAGCCATGACATTGGCTTTGCCTGGGGTGTAAGAAATTCCTAAGTCATAATATTTTATCAACTCAATCCAGCGTCTTTGCCTGAGATTAAGATCTGGCTGGGTGAATATATATTTGAGGCTTTGGTGGTCGGAATAGATCTCACAACGATTACCAAGGAGGTAATGTCGCCAAGTTGTTAGGGCATGAACTACGGCAGCGAGTTCAAGGTCATGGGTAGGATAGTTCTCTTCATGTGGCCGCAACTGGCGTGAAGCATAAGCTACCACATGTCTATCTTGCAAAAGTATGCATCCTAACCCTTGCCGTGATGCGTCACAATAGATCTCGAAATCCTTTTTGGTGTGTGGAGGTGCAAGTACGGGTGCAGAAGTCAATCTTCTTTTTAGCTCTTGAAAGCTTTCCTCGCACTTGGGAGTCCATAGGAATTTCTTATCTTTCTTGAGGAGTTCAGTTAGAGGCTTTGCAACTTTAGAAAAGTTCTCGACGAAGCGGCGGCGATAGCTGGCTAGGCCAAGAAAACTCCTAACTTGCTTAACCGATTCAGGTGGAGTCCAGTCAAGGACGGCCTGAACTCTCTCGGGATTCACAGCAATGCCTTTTGCAGAAATCACGTTGCCTAAGTAGGTCACTTATGGTAGCCAAAATTCACACTTGGAGAATTTAGCATATAGGCGATGCTCTCTAAGTTTCATCAATACCAGCCTTAGATGTTCGGCATGTTCTTCTTCGTTCTTCGAGTAGATGAGAATGTCATCAAGATAAACTACAAAAAATTTATCTAGGTACTCCATGAAGATCGAATTCATCATGCGTGAGAAAGTGGCGGGGGCATTAGTTAAACCAAAGGACATGAAGGTGTACTCGTAAAGACCATAACGAGTAGTAAAAGCCGTTTTGGGAATGTCCTTGTTTCGGATTTTGATTTGATGATAACCTAATCTCAAATCCATCTTGGAGAAGACAGAGGATCCAGCGAGTTGATCATAAAGATCATTGATCCTGGGCAGTGGGTACTTGTTCTTTATCGTCGCTAGATTTAGCGGGCGATAGTCTACGCACATCCTTTCTGTTGCATCTTTCTTCCTTACGAACAGAACGGGGCAACCCCATGGCGATGAGCTAGGGCGGATGAAGCCTTTTTCCAACAAAGCTTCAAGTTGGGTTTTAAGCTCAGCTAACTCACGTGGGGCCATTTTGTATGGGCGTCTAGAAATTGGTGCGGTTCTTGGCATAAGATCTACTATGAACTCTACACATCTGTCGGGTGGCATTCACGGCAGCTCTTCAGGGAAGACATCCGGGAAGTCACGAACCACCGGAACATCTTCAAGGTCAGGAAGGGGAAGCACATTCAAAGAATGCATCTGGGTTCTTGTTCTTGGTGAGGAGTAAGCTATTGTCTGGCCTGAAGGATGTGTAAGTCTAACTGACTTGGCTTTACAATCAAGAAAATCATTTTGTCTTGATAACCAATCCATACCAAGGATGACATCAATGTCTGAAGACTTGAGGGCTATGAGTGAAGCAAGGAATACTAAACCCTCAATTGCAATTTGATTACCATGGCTTAGTCTATTAGTTTGCCACTTGGAACCAGGAGTTTGAATGATCATAGGGGTGAAAATTTCTTCAAAGGATACATCATGCCGAAGTGCATAACTCTCCGACATGAATAAGTGAGATGCTCCTGGATCGAAAAGGACAGAAGTGGGAACAAAATTGACTGGGAGCGTACCAAGAATGACGTCAGAAGTACCATCTGTTTCCTCAGCTGAGATTTGGTTCACACGTCCAAGACTTGCGGAAGTGGAAGGCTTGGTGGTGGAAATCTTCGGGGGTGGCTTGGCACGAATATTAGGGTTTCCTTTGGCATGGGGTGGAGCATTTTGATTGACGGGGCACTCACGAGAATAGTGACCAGGCTGGCCACATCTGAAGCAGGCCCCAAAGATAGTGCGGGGAGCTGGGTTGTTTGGTGGAGCTGGTGGACGAGGCGGCAGAAGTGATGGCCTCGGTGGGTTGTTTTGGTGGATGAAACTGTTAGGAATCCAGATCATGCGCTTCTGACGGCGTGAACTGGAAGAAGGGGCAAGCTCAAGAGCATGCTTGCGAGACTTCTCGAAAAATTCATTGCCATGCTCAGCTCTGAAAGATCTGTTGACTAAATCTTCAAAGGTGGCAAACTCAAGGAGGTTGAGATCATGACGAAGGATGGGGCTAAGTCCCTTGCGGAACCTTGCCTGCTTTCTGGCATCGGTGGTGATCTCATCTTGGGCATAATGAGCAAGACGGTTGAATTCCCTCACATACTCATGAATGGACATCTCTCCTTGATCCAGATTGCAGAACTCTTCCTTCTTGCGCTCCATCAACTCATCCAGAATGTGGTACCCTCGAAAGGCAACACATAACTCTTTCCAAGTCACTACGTGACCATCTGGCTGCATTGCAACATAGTTCTCCCACCACTGAAGAGCAGCACCTTCCAAGAAGTATACCGCGAAAATAACTCGGTCATCGGGAGCAACATGTGCTGTATCAAGCTTATGCTCGATGGAACGGAGCCAATCATCATCTTCGAGGGTCTCAGAGGAACATCGGAATACCGGTGGCTTGAGGAGGATGAAGTCCTGACTGCTGACCACCACATTGCGATGATGGGCGGTATTCTGCTCGATGAGCTTCAAAAGGCGTGTTTGATCATGTCTATTCTGCTCAGCTTCCGTCATGATTTCCGCCGTAGAAGGCGGTGGTGGAGGTTCATCATCATTTCGATTCCGATCACGGTCTCGATTCCGAAGAACATCACTACAAGTTCCACCTGACATCCTGTGTGATAAAAATCAACAATCAGAACAGGTTGTATGATGGAGGCAAGGATAAAAGGATATGATTTAGGCGGAAAAGATAATAATGCGAAGGCAATGACTCAAAGAAACACGGAACAAATCCGGCAGCATAACGGCTACACCGGGATGGAAAATGAAACAACCTCGAAGAAATTGGACAGAACTTCTTCAAGGAACTCAAAACACAGAGACTCTGGACAACCACAACAATCCTACGGCTATAACGAGGCAATCAACGAGATGTCCTAGTAAGACATAGATGAGCCTAGTCCTATCATCCCGTAGAAAAGATAAGGGTGACTCAGAACTCAGATCGATAAGGGTAAGGAGAAAAAAGAAGCCTTACGTTGTTCCCTTATATACCCAGAGTAACTATATAACTATAGAAGGCTGGACTCGACTTCGGCCAAGGCTGATAATCCTACAGTCAGTCCTGCTCTGATACCAAGTCTGTCGGGACCCGAGGTTAGCGTATGCAAGTCCCGCTACGACATAGTCATATGGAGAGCCGAGAACCGTACCCACTTGTCTAAGCAGACAAGGCCAAGCACAGAACGTTCTCGGAAAGCATCGTACGTGAGGGACATCCCATCCAGGCCGGATGATCAACTGAGATGGGTCCTCATCGTCCGCGCACAAGTCTAAATGATATGGGTGATGAACTCCCATATTCACAGACAAGTTGCCTCAACCATACTATCGACTATCTCATAACTCTTACATAGACTTACTCCAGCCCGATCACTTAGTCGGGGTCTAGGGCGGGCTCGATCATACATCAAAGTGTGCACGAGACAGAGTCTAGAACAATCGCATCGCGATGCCCCAAGCTGCGCACATCTAAGGGCCACTTGGTGTATAAAAGACCGCCAGCCAGATCACAACTAAGGTCTCGAAAAACCCATACAAAGACATGCATGTTATAAAGATACACGCAGCACACATGCCTTGTATGAACAGCAGGTATCATTGCAATTCTCTACAAAGTATACAACTTTATTGATAACTCTTACAGAGTGCACACAGAGATCACAAGTCTGTGATCCAACATTACATCAAACATGCGGAAGCAAAGTAGGTCTGAGTACAGACAAGTTTAACAAATGGCTTAGAGAAGCCTCAACTATAAATAAGCCCTTCCACGAGGGAACAGTCGTCTGACTGGGACTACACTAGCTTGGTCTTGGACTGAGTCTTCATTCTTCGAGCTTCAGGTAGAAGCCACCATCGGGGTCGATGGGTTCATCTAAAACATAGAATAAGCAAACGTGAGTACAAAGTCGTACTCAGCAAGACTTACGTAGGAACTATACTACTCATGCACATGTATCAAGGTAAAGGGAGGTAGGGTTTCAATTGCAGAAGTGCCAGCTTTGACTTGGCTAGTCCTGAACTACGAGTACCAGACTTGAGGTAAGAAGCGCACACGAGTCCACTACATCTCCAACCAATACAACACTATGGTTACTTCCTCGACTTCCCCACGAGGAGCACACCATAGCACTCACGCTTATCTTGCGAGTTTTAGAAGTATCCAGTTCAAGTTGTCTAATAATCAAGCTAATCTTTCCAAGCAGTCCTTAACCGCGGACGCGGCTATTCGAAAATGTTTTGATAACCCTGCTGGGGTGTACCGCTACACACACGTGTCATCAGTTACCGCCTTTTGCGTGTCACCGTTCAACAGGTGACAGCGAGGATGCCACCACAACACTTCGCCCACAGCTCCGTTCTAGTCCAGAGAGTCGCCTATATGAGGGGGATCCGTATGGAAGTCCGGCCGAGGTTCTAGTACAGGCTCAAACGATGTGCGCAGGGTCCCAAGCCGTTCATCCACTTCGCAGACCATGCCACAACCGTACCAGAACTCCGACTACTGCGACTTCTGGGGTTCGAACGGGGTGAGGTAGTAGGATGAGAGGGGTCAGTGATCCCAATGTGTGGTTGTACTCTTCTTCTTGGATCACCACACAAGAACTCGGACTTAAGGCGGTGTTCAACGAGACAACCCACTGTGTACTCCTACACAGCCTCTCATCGTTCACCTTGTATTAGGGTAGATTCACCAACACAGTTTCACTTTCATCAACACCATGTTTACCATCATCCCTACTCACATCAAAAGCAACCTCATTGTACCACTAAGCATGCAATAAGCAGTAACAGTTGCAGGGGTCACATGATATCAAACAACTCCTATGTCAGCTAGGATTGTGGTTTGCTTACTACTGTGACAAGATGATAGGTCATGCATCGGATATGGGTTCAACTATGCGGTAGAAACGTAGCATGGTAATAATCCTATACAATGCATAAGAGAGACATGAGAGGGAAGTGGGATTTTATGGACATGATCAATGGGGGTTTGCTTGCCTTGCTGACGAGGATCGGGTTCAGGGTCTTCAACGAAGGGGGCCGCCTCCTGTTCCGGTTCCACCTCTACTCGACAAACAAAAAACAAGGAAGCAATATAAATACAATGCAAAATCACATGGTTGAAGGTTGAAACTTGGTTTGCATGAATTTGATGTGTGAAGCAATTCCATTTAAATGGAGTATATTGCAAATGATTTGCAAATTCAAACTCCAAGGTGAATTCAATTTAGCCAAGTTACAAATGTTATTGTGTGATCAATGTATTTTTTTTTGAAATGTGTATGATATGCCTCTGATGTGCAATGAAATGTGGTATGTTGCTATGGTTCAAATTTCAAAAGCATTTGGAATTAATTTGATTTAATTCCAATTAATCCAAATAGAAAATGCTACTGGTCACCTTTTAAAATCAACTTAAACATATTTGAAAGTTGTATATTTGGATAGATTATTTTCTCCTGATCATTTTTCATATATTATTTGTCCAATTTGGAGTTAATATGAATTTTCTATGATTTATTGAAGTTTAAAGCATTTTCTGGAATTTTCTGGATTTCTTTTAATTTGTTTTTCTGTTTATTGCGTCACTGTTGCGTCAGGCTGACGTGGGGGGGGGGCTGACGTGTGGGTCCGGGCTGTCAGCCTCTGGGTTAATTAGCCCGGTTAGTTTTAACTAACCAGGGTGGATTAAGGGCCCTGGGCCCACTTGTCATCGAGTCTAGGGGGATTAGGGGGTGATTAATCCCCTAATCAACCGGCCACGTCAGATGCTCGCCGGCGGCATGTCGCCCGCGTCGACCAGAGGCGGCGGCGTTCACGGACAAGGTGGCTCAGGCCACAAATTGGTGCGCTGGAGCCACCAAACGACAGCCCGTGCACGCCCGCATCAGATGGAGCACACGGGGCACACCCAGGTGGCCGGAATCCTCGCCGGCGTCAAGTTCCGCGGCGGTAGCAAACTTGCAGCTGACGAGATCAACGAGGTAGTTCACAAGATTGGGCAAGGGCTGCCTGGTTAGGTTCCTAGAGCACGAAGGGGCATGAGGGACATCTTGGTGGGCTTAAACGTGTACAGTAGCGAGCTTGTGGTCGTCCATGGCGGCGACGAAGCTCGGCTTCAATGGCGGGTTGCTCCAGAGCTAAAAGGGGCGCATGGGGATAGTTGGGTAAGCTAGAGGAGCTCACCAGGATCACAATGGAGCAGACGTCGAGGTTGGGGAGGCTGTGGTGGTGGCGCAATTTCACTGCAACTTCCGGCGGCCGGCGGCGAAGAAGAAGAAGGGGGTGGAGGCTACGGGGCATATGGGCTCGATTCCTTCTGCATATTGGCGTAGTCGACGTTACGCAAGACGATGGACATCACGGTGGGGCCCGAGGAAGTCACTGGCCACGCTTGCTCGGAGCCATGGCGACGGCAGTGTTCGAGCGGCGATGGAATCCGGCGAGAGAGGACACGAGAGAGAACAGGGAGAGGGGGAAGTGGTCCACGACGTCTCAGGACGTGTCCAGGTGCCGAGACGTGGACGGGGGAAGCATGAGGTGGCGAGGAGCTCGTCGGCGGCGTCGGTGGAGTGCTGCATGCATTCCACCGAGCACCTTCGGGGCGCGGGGAGGAAGAGACAAGAGGGGGAGGCTGGGCTGGGCCGGCTAGCTGGGCCTGGGGCTTAAGTTGGGCTAGAAGCCAGGTGAGTCCTTTCCTTTTCCTTTTCTGTTTCTTTTTCTTTTCTGAAATTTTGTTTAGCTTAGCAAATAAAATAGCAAGGCATTTTTATAAATGCTGAAACTTTTTATGTGGCTTCACAATATACTAGGCTAGCCACTTGTAAAGTTTGAACATTTTTAAAATTCAAATTATTTGAACTTTAAATCAAATAGGGATTTTTGATTAATTCCAAGGTCTTGTTTGAATATTTGAAAAAATCCATGAGCATGGGGTGGGTCCCACATCACTTGATATGTGATCACACTCATTTATAAGACTTTTCAAAATTCAAACATGAATTTTTGGAGAAGATTTATGTCTGGCCTTTTGAATTAATTCATCTGGGGGGGTTCCTTCTCCCATTTCAATTTCTTTTTGAAATTTTTACATGATGCAAAGGGCACAAACAAACCCTAGCACTTACCCTAGTTGGGGTTCTGACAGTACTAGTGTTGTACTATCAATATATGGGAATTGTACGAGAGCTTTTGGCTTGCATCTGGCCACTCTTGCTTCTGAATTTGCTTTGCTTCTTCTCTTCTCTGAATTTTCTCTTCTTCTTCTCTTGTTTCCTTCAATCAAACGGCCGGGGAGCACGGGTGCGCTGCTCGGCAGTCGAAGGTTGGTGAGCTGGGCATACGGCGGGGAGCCGCTGGACGAGGCGGAGCCATCCCGCGGCTGGGAGGCGCGGAAACGACCTAGCAGGGATGGATGAGTGTGAATGAGCTGAGCGGTACACAACCGGCCAACTGAACTCTCTTCTTTCTCTGAACTCTGCATCCTCTTTTCCTTTGCCTGCACTTCTCCCTCAGCAACACTCGACAGGGACGGATTGAAGGAGGGAGCCGGCGAGCTCGGCGCTTACGCCGGAGAACCGCGACCATCGGCTAGCGGGCATCAGGCTGGGCAGCTGGCGGCGAGGCACTCCAGCGCAGGCGGAGGAGCACGGGGCAGCTGAACTGATGCGCGACGGCAAGGCATTCCGGCACAGGCGGAGCACGGGGGAGAGCTCGTTGGCTCAGCTCGGCCTGCTCGAGGAGGAGCTCGGAGAAGGTGTAGGGCGGATGGGGCGCAATCGGGGGAGCTGGGGCACAACTTGGCCTGCGCGAGGAGGACCTCAGAGATCTGCAGCTCGGCGATGACGAAGCGGAGCAGGAGGGCCGCAGTCGGAGCTCGGGGAGGCCGGTTGCGGGGAGCTGCTCAGCGGGGAGGAAGCCGGATGCAGCGTAGCTTGGAGGCCAAATTGAATAGCTCGGCGGTCAACTAAACCAGCTTGGGGATGAATCTCTTAGCTGAGAGATGAAACTCAGCCCGGCGACCGAACTGATCAGCTCGGGGGGCGGACTGAAAATGGAGCACGCCCGTGATGACGGAGTTGGATGCAGCCTCCGGGCATCTAGCTTGCGCGACCGCGATTCAGACCCAGAAAAGTAGGCACTAAAAATATTGCCGATGAAGAAGAAAACGTCGGTGAAAAGTATTGTCCCGTCCGGATCAGAACTCCAGTCGACGGCTCAGCCTGCCCCACGGTGAGCGCCAACTGTCAATATGTAATGATAGATGCCATGGGATGGCTAAAAAGGGGGACAGACCGAGGTTGATGTCGCTTGTGCCGGAGGCGAGATTAAGAACACTACCATTGAAAGTGCAATATGTCGACCAGAGGGGGGGTGAATGGGAGATTTTTAAATATCTCGAGGAATTTCAATTTCCTCAGGAATGAGGCCATAAGAAATTGAGGAAATTGAAACCTGAGGAAGAACACACGAAGTACTACAACAATGACGTGAATGGAAAAACAACCTATTGCACAGCTAAGGTAAGATTGAGGCACGAACAGAGGAATTAGTGCAAAGTGAACTCAGAAAGTAAAGCATCAGGATAAGTCATCAGTGCATAAACATAGTAACTGAGGTTGAAGAAATAGCACCGGGGCACTGAAGACGAAGACTTGATGAACCAGTTCGAGTTGCTGTGACAACTCTACGTCTGGTTGGAGAGGCTGAGATTGAACTCAGAAGACATAGTCTTCACCTTATTCTCCTTGAACTAAAGTTCTCAGACTCCGTCCAATAACTCAGGTGAGTCTTCAAGGTAGACTCCCGAAACCTTCACAGACTCAGGCACTCCGAGAAGTCACAATTGCATCTTGACTTCCTCAGACTGAAGACTTCTACACCGGCTGGAAGATCACAGTCTTCAAGAGTAAAAAGCTTCGGATCACACGAACCGACTTCCTCAGAAATTCTCAACTACTCAGGCTGGTGGTTTTCCTCACTTAGGTTCTTCAATGTCCTCAGAGGTGGGTTGCTCTCAAATGACAAGTGTCAGTTTTTCTCTCGGAGCAGCCAACCCACAAATGGGGTTGGTGTGGCTATTTATTGCCGCGGAGCAACCCCAGGTGAAAGGACATAAATGCCCACGCACGCAATTACTCTCGTGCCCTCGGATATGACCATTGCTAGATAGTTTCTAGCCTCTTACCACGCAACACGTGGCACGGTCAAACTATTCTCTCTCTTCACAATCTTCAGAAGAATCGCACTAGCGATCTTCCGACTCCTCAATTAAAGTTAGTTACCTCAGTGTCCTGAAGAACAATGTCTCAGACACCCAAGGACTGAACTTCTACTGCAGGAGATTTCCACAGGGTTTTTCTTCAGGATTTCTAATTGAGCACTTCCTCAGAAATACAGAACTCATTTTCCTCAACCCCTCCAATAGTGCGGTGTTTTCCTACGACTCAAGAAGTATAAAAACTCTTAGCGAAGACTATGCTTCAACTTCGTCTTCAGCGCGAACGTCCTCAGGATCGTCCTCAGCTTCAGCTTCAACCGAACGCTTCAGGATCCTGATTCCTCAGGATTTCGCGCAACTTCATTCTTCAGGAAACACACCGATTTCTCCAATGTTCCTCAACATTTTGGGGGGGTCAACAACGGTGGTTAACCTCATCCTCAGGGACTGTTTTCCTGTGTATACTCACAAACACATCAGTCCCTCAATCGTTTTGTCATCAAATACTCCAAAACCTCAAAGGGGGCACTAGATGCACTTACAATCTCCCCCTTTTTGGTGCTTTGATGACAATCAGGTTAAAGCTTCAACGGGATAAAATAAATATTTTTGAGGAAAGACTAAAAGAAAACAGTTTATTGTTTCCGGATATGGAGATGCTCCCCTGAGGATATGCATGTTTTGAAGACTTGATATAATTTTTGAAAAACATGAGGAATAGCACTGAGTAATGTGGTTGCTGAGGAATAACATGAGTAAGAGATAAACTTGAAGAATAGCATGAGGTAACTTAAGAGTATCAGAAACCACACAAAATATCAGTGTACAACTCATTACAAAAATGATCAGAAGAACGAGAGTTGTAACTGAGGAACCCATAATAACCCTCTTGAAGACAACTAAATTTCTCCCCCTTTGTCATTAAATGAACAAAAAGGAGAGACTACTGCAAACGTCCCAAAGAAGTGCCTCAGGGTTGAGCATCAGGACGGAGGCACGCCGTGGCAGTGTGAGGACAAGCCGCAGTGTCTTCAACTTCATCAGGCGAGAATTCTTGCGCTGAAGAAAAGGAGTCCATCGCCAGACGTGGTGTCTTGCTTTTGGTGAACTGACGTGGACGCCGAATCTCAGGAAGCGGAGGCTGTCTGAGGTTAAGCTTGGCAAGGTCTTCAGGGGTGATCACCTCAGTCATCAGAGCATCAAGACGCTGATACGTATGATGAGCATACTGATGAACTTTCTTCTGGGTGGTATGCATCTGCGCCATATAGCTGAGGATGTCACCAATCTGACGCTTTGTCCAGTCATGATTCCTATCCACTTTCTGATGCAGACTGATGAGGAGCTCGCGATCAGTCATCAGGAGAGCTTGAGTGGTTTCTTCAATCGAGGCATGAGTGCACTCCTCGTGAGTGGTGCGAGACTGAGGCTGACGAATGTTCCCACCAAGCGAGTCCTGCGGAAGTACTTCTTCATATAATGGTGCTTTGCCCTTGGCATTCGCATCAAGAGTGTGTTGAAGCACTTCAACTGGAGGAACATACGGACGATGATTAGCCTGATCAGGCTTGAAGTTGACGCCAGTCTTGGTGCAGATGAGCTTCATGATCCATGGAGCATATGGCTTCAGAATATGAGGATTTTGAGCTGCATCCACAAGCGTCCTGAAGAAGAAGTCTGAGACATTTATGGGAGCCGACATGCAGAGGCTATACAGGATGTTCTTCATGATGCCTACGACTTCCTCAGCAGTTGATTCATAGCCTTTGATGGGGCAGAAGGACTTAGCCAATATGCGGTACAATGTTCTTGGCAAATACTGAAGCTCATAAAGTAGGAACTTGGTTCGGGGCGGAGCTTCAGGGGCTTGCGGCTTCATCAGCATATTCATCAGATCATCCCGAAGAAGTGGAGCACCGTAGGTGCTGGGTATTGAAGCTTCAGAAGGAGGGAGATGAAGAATTGTCACGATCTCATGCACGGAGGCAGTGTAGTGCTGATGCTGAGTCATCCATTCGAGCACCCAAGTGCTAATCTCTTTGGGATCCCCTGAGACATAAAGTGTTGCATAAAATTGAAGCACAAGTTCTTTATTCCAGTGGATGCACTCGGAGCAAAACTGAAGCAGCGTGGCATGATGTAAGTCCTAAAGCACATTATTGAAGCAAGGGATGGCCTCCATATCCAAATGAGGAATATGTTTATGAAGAAAAACCTTTTGGGCCATGTAGAGGACTGAGGCATAATAGTTTTTCTGAGTAGATGTACAGAACCTCAGGAGCTTGCTGGGTGGGGGGAGTGGTATGGATTTTGAATCCCAGCCTGAAAGAAGCTCATGGCATTGAAGAATGCATCAGTGTTGAAGTTGGGACGAGCATCAGCTTCAAGATTTCGATAGAATGGCTTCTTCTGCTTCGGACACAGAGAAATGGCTGAGGCAGTCTCCTGATGAGCTGGGGATGCTGAGGCAGAGGGTGGCTGAGGTGGAGAAACATGGTCTTCAGCATGGGACTCGGGCACAACCTTTGGTGAAGTGGCAGTTGCTGAGGGAGAGGAGACATGGCAATCCTGAGTGCGATCAGGTGCAGCCTCAGTATCAAAATTTGTGCTGTGCTCGGCTTCATCTTCAGCTTCAGCGGCGGGGAGATCTATCTTAGGATCACAAGTGGTTGTCACCGCAGCATCAGTGTCCGCAGTTGTGGTTGCCGCAGCATCAGTATCAGCAGCAGAATTGGTGGGGGCACTTGTGGCTTCCGGTTCATCAACATCAGAGGCTGAGGACGATGCACCAACTGATTCTTCAGACTGCCGACAAGTGTCAGGAAGCACTTCGGTCACGGTGGGGGAGTGAGGATCTGGGGAAAAGATAGTATGAGTGGGACAGTTTGTCAACCCATATTCATCATCATGGACGCGAGGAGTACCATGATCCATGATGTCCACGTCCATGTCTTCAATCTCAGTTATAATTGGTGGCGGTGGGCACTGAGGAGTTGTGACAATGGGTGTTGCAACAGTGGGTGGAGTGACGACGATTAAGCTGCGCTGAGGATTTGGAGGTGGAGTTGAGGCAGCAGAAATGACAACAGTGGTATCAGCGGCCTTAGATGCCGGAGGAGCTGAGGAAAGTGGTGTAGCATCAATGGGGCCCTCAACAGTGGGCTTCTTCGCGGCAGGTGGAGTAGAGGGTGGGGCCTCAGGCAGTCGCTTGAGGCTTTTGGCAGAGGCAGCAAGGGGTACTGAGGAAGCAGGCTGTCGAAGCTTCATCAATTTTACCATCTGCAGAGACATCCGTTCCTTGGATTTGCCTATATAGGCACGGTTGGCGGCACACTCAGTGTTGAGGCGTTGGACTTCACATTGATGCTCAATAAACTCCTGAGGAGTAGCATCAGTGATAGGTTTCTTTTTGAAGTCACTGAGGACTTTCTTCAGTTTGGCCTTCAACTGTTTCTGCAGATCACGTTGATGAATCTCATTGATGAGGAACTGTTGAACATAGAACTTGATGTCTTTAGGGATGTCCAAATCATCAAGAGGAGTGTCAGGCTTGACAGACCAAATTTGAATGTACTCCAAGATCTTCTTGGGATCAAGGAGAAGCGGGATTTCTGAACCCGTTGCTTCAGCTTTGCGTCTGGCCGCAGCACGCACATATTCAATCTTATCTTCTTCAGTGGCGATGAATCCGGCCAAATCATCAAATTCATCTTCATCATCAGAGGTTTGAGGAGTATGATGACTGGCGCCTCGCATAGCAGTTTTCTTTGGTGAGGGTCAGGGGCCGCGTTGAAGAACAGTTTTGGTCTTCAGCTGAGACTGAGGCATTGTGGTTGAGGCCTCAGGAGCATTGCCAGATTCATCAGTGCGAATCCTTAAGGCGGGGGTAGCACCATCCGTGCATTGACCTGAGGAACCAGCAACTCGAGGCTTAGCAGAGGACTTCTTCGAGGGCTTGATGCCAAGAGCCTTTTTGCGATGTTGAGGTGGAGGTTGTGGCCTGGGTTGAGACTGAGCCTGAGGTGGAATCTGTATTGAGGCAGTCAAATCACGGACCAGATTCTTGACTCGGCTGCCACTGTGCTTGAGGTATTGTTGATAGGCCTTAGGAAAGTCATCATGGGTGCGCAGTGTTGTGGGATCAGGAGTGACTCCCGGTGCAGGTGGAGGTCGAGCCTTGATACCCAAAGTCTTCAGCGGCGGATTGACAACAAACATTTCCTCATGCTGAGGATTAAGCCATTGATATGCCACCCAACGCTTGGCCCATTCCCTCGTGATCTTCTGGACCCTTTTCTTACGATCATCCGCGTTTTCACGTTCGGGAGACTTCAGCTTCTCATAGAGCTCAGGAGGCAGGTCTTTAGCAGTATCAGTGAGCTTACGTCGAGGAGCCATTTTCTTCAGTGGTGGAGACTGAGGAATGGTACGTTCAAGCTGAGCTGCAAATGAAGTGAGACTATGAGAACCATACGATTCCTCAACAGACATGTACCTGTGACAGAATTAAGTTGCGAGGGAAGTGGGGTACGGTTATATGCGTTCATGAGGAATAGACTGAGGAAAGAAAATGAATGAGGCATGGGTATAGGTCTCAGAAAACTAGCAGTACAGTTGAGGATTGAATGATTTGAGGACACAACCGTACCGAAGAAAAGGAAACTGAGGAATAAGCCACTGAGGAATAAGCATACTAGAACCAGTGTTGGATTAGGCGGCGCCTAGGCAGCGCTTAAGCACGCTTAGCAACTAGGCGATGGATAAATGCCTCGCCTAGGGCATAAGCGCAACTCTAGGCAGTCCATACAAGAAATCTTCCTCTCCAATAATAAATTATACCATATTTAATTGATGAACTATATGGTGCATAGTACAATGGAAATTGTTGTTAGTTTATTCATTGACATTCTACTTATTAATCTACACAGACATATAATAACCCAATTATGCACCTAGTGGTGAAAACATATGCCCACCTAGGCAGCGCCTAGGGCGCTTAAGCTTCGCCTAAGTGCTAGGCGAATGCCAACCGCCTCGCTTACGCCTAGCGCCTTTTCCAACCTTGACTAGAACTGAGGCGAATGCTGAGGAACCACAAGTCAGTTCTTCCCCGGCGACGGCGAACTCCGGCGACGTTAGAACGGGAGCTTGAGGAGCTCAAGGGCGGCGGCGCAAGAGTGAGAGAAGAGGTGGGTGGAAAATGACCGGGGGGTAGAGGGCTATTTATAGAGGGGTGAAAGCTGAGGGGTTGCGAAATTTGTGGACCAGATTGCCCCTGATTGTTGGGATCCTCAGTGGATATCATAATGGTGGATAAGCACGACTTGCGGTAAAATCACAACAAATTGAAGAAAATCGTAACTGATAATCCTTAATTTTAGGAACTTGAGGACAAAGGCTGAGGATGAAGACAAATGGTCTCAGGCTGAGGATGAAGACTAATGGTCTCAAGCTGAGGATGAAGACTAATGGTCTCAGGCTGAGGAATACATGATTTCCAAATGAATGCATATGAAATAGATAGATTAGATAAGCGAGCATAGAGGGACGGGTCCGATCACGTTCACCTAGATGAAGAACAATAACTATAGGTGAACGCTGTTGAGGACAAACACGGTAATCATCAGCAATGAAGACTTCAACTGAGGAAGCTGAGGAACAACATATCCTGAGGAATTTGGGCGGTGGCGCTACCCACCTTATAGGGAATGAGACACTTGATACCATACAATTGTCGTATGGATCTTGAGTCAATTCCACATTAATTTCTTCACACTTAGCAAGGTAGTTCCTCATGATTTGAGGAGTATGACGCATCGTGTGTTGTACATCAGGATTCTTCAATATTGTTTAAGCGTTAGGATGTGTGTCCATTCACTGGACGTTTGAGGAATCTAAGATATTTAGCTCACACCTCAGAGTGCTAAATAGCTTCTCATCCAAAGGCTTAGTGAATATATCAGCAAGTTGGTCTTCAGTCTTCACGTGGCTGATGACGATATCTTCCTTCAATATATGATCCCGAAGAAAGTGATACCGAATCTCAATGTGCTTCGTCCTCGAGTGCTGTACTGGGTTCTGAGAGATCTTGATGGCGCTCTCATTGTCACAGAGTAGTGGTACTTTCTTCAGGTTGATGTCGTAGTCCTTCAGAGTTTTCTTCATCCAAAGAAGCTGTGAGCAGCTAGCACCAGCAGCAATGTATTCAGCTTCAACAGTGGAGAGGGAGACGCAGTTCTGCTTCTTCGATGACCAGCACACCAGAGAACGTCCGAGGAAATGACATGTTCCTGAGGTAGACTTCCGATCCACTCGATCTCCAGCATAATCTGAGTCTGAGTATCCAATGAGATCCAGCTGTGTGCCTTTTGGATACCATAAGCCTAGCGACGGGGTGTGAGCCAAATATCGAAGAATTTGTTTCACCGCTTGGTGATGCGATTCCTTAGGTGCCGCTTGGAATCGGGAACACATGCAAACGCTCAACATTATGTCTGGCCTAGATGCACATAGATATAGCAGAGAACCTATCATGGAGCGGTATACCTTCTGATCGTAGTCCTTGCCATTTTTCATCAGGGCCAAGGTTTCCATTTGTAGGCATCGGTGTCTTGATACCCTTGCAATCTTGCATCCCGAATTTCTTCAGGCACTCTTTGAGGTACTTCTCCTGAGAGATGAAGATGCCGTTCCGTTGTTGACGAATTTGGAGCCCTAAGAAGATCTTCAGTTCGCCCATCATGGACATCTGATACTGTTCACTCATCAAGAATGCAAATTCTTCACTGTATTTCTTGTTAGTGCATCCAAATATAATGTCATCACCATAAATTTGACATATGAATAATTCATCATCATATCGTTTTGTGAAAAGAGTTGGATTGAGGGAACCAGATTTGAAGCCCTTGCCGATGAGGAAGTCCCTTAGTGTGTCATACCAAGCCCGAGGGGCTTGCTTCAGTCCATAGAGGGCTTTCTTCAATCTGTACACCATATCAGGTTTCTTTGCGTCTTTCAAAGCCTCGGGGTTGAGCAACATATACTTCTTCCTCGATATTACCATTGAGGAAAGCACTTTTCACATCCATTTGATATAACTTGATATTATGATGGTTAGAGAATGCAAGCATAATACGAATGGACTCAAGTCTAGCAACAGGAGCGAAGGTTTCACCGAAGTCGACCCCCTCGACTTGTGTATATCCTTGAGCTATGAGACGAGCTTTGTTTCTGATGACTTGTCCATCTTCATCGAGCTTGTTGCGGTAGATCCACTTCATGCCGATGACATTGTGAACTCGAGGATCCAGACGTTTGACTAATTCGCAAACATCATTCAGTTTGAACTGAAGAAGTTCGTCTTGCATCGCCTGAATCCATTCCACTTCTTGGAATGCCTCGGTGACTTTGGTGGGCTCTGAAATTGATACAAACGAGAAATTCCCACAAAAGTTAGCTATACGATTAGCTCTTGCACGTGTAAGAGGACCTGGTAGGTTGACGTCAGCGAGGATTCTGTCCACTTGAACTTCATTCTCCACGCGAGGAAGTCGAGGAGGATGATCTTGAGGCGCATCTTCGTCACTGCTATTAGATTCATTTGCATCTGCTTCATGTTCTTCAGGAGATTCAGGAGTATCAGGAGCATCAGGATCAGGATCGTCATCAGGATTATTTGCATCAGGATTTGGATGTTCTTCAGAAGCAGGAGGTATGTGTGTTTCTTCAGGATGATCTACAGGAATGATATCACCAGCACCCATCTTCTTGATTTTTTCTTCAGGTGGTGCTTCATCTAAATCATGTGGCAGGTGCTCTCTTTGGGAGCCGTCAGATTCATCAAATCGCACGTCTACAGTTTCAACAATTTTATAATGACTAATATTGAAGACTCTGTAGGTGTGCGAGTTGATACCATAACCAAGCATGAAACCCTCACATGCTTTGGGTGCAAATTTGGACTGGTGATGAGGATCACGAATCCAGCAAGGTGCACCGAATACTTTGAAGTAACTTACATTGGGTTTCTTACCGACCATTAACTCGTATGATGTTTTATTGAAGAACTTGTGAAGATACACTCGATTGAAGATGTGGCATGCAGTGTTGATTGCTTCAGCCCACCACTTGAGTGGAGTATTGTACTCAGCCAGCATCGTGCAAGCCATCTTGATGAGGGTTCGGTTCTTCCTCTCAACAACTCCATTTTGCCAAGGAGTGTAAGGCGCAGAGAATTCATGAGTGATTCCCAAGTCATCGAGGAATTCTTCTACACCGAAGTTCTTGAACTCAGTGCCGTTCTCGCTTCGAATGTGATTGATCTTCAGGTTGTAGTTGTTCATGACTCGCTGGGCGAAGCGCTTGAGGATTGCTGGGGTTTCTGACTTATAGAGAAGAAAATGCACCAAGTGTATCGTGAGAAGTCATCAACAATAACAAGACCATACATATTACCTCCAAAGCTTGAATACTTTGGAGGACCGAATAGATCCATGTGAAGAAATTCCAGAAGTCCTGTAGTAGTCATGATGGTCTTCGCTGGATGCTTGGCCTTGGTCATCTTTCCAGCTTCGCACGCACCACACAGCCGGTCCTTTGAAAATCTGATTTCCTCAATCACGAGGACATGTTTCTTCAGCACCAGCTTTTGGAGATTCCTCATTCCGGTGTGGCCGAGTCTTCGATGCCATAACCAGCATTCTGAAGCTCGAGCCATGAGGCATGTAGCAACCTGAGGACCTTCAGAGAAATATACAATATACATATCACCTTTCCTAACTCCACTGAAGACAATGGAGTTATTGCTAACCATATAGACAATACAACCATATTTTCCGAAGACAACAACGAGATCAAGATCACATAGCATAGAGACAGACATCAAGTTGTATCCAAGAGACTCAACTAGCATGACTTTGTCAATGTGTTGGTCTCAAGATATGGCCACTCTGTCGAGACCCAATACCTTACTTTTACCTTTATCGGCGAAGGTGATGGTTTTCTTTGAAGAAGGACTCAGAGATGATTCCATGAGAAGGCTTCTGTCACCAGTCATGTGATTTGTGCATCCACTGTCCATCACCCATTCAGTCTTTCCCTGCAAAGGAATTAGTATCTCATACAACAAGTTATGAGCCAGTCTCAGTTTGAGGAATTTATGGTTCCTCATAATTAATTCCTTAGGATGTTCCTTAGGATTGATTCAATGAAACCAAACAGTGTAAATATCCTTCAACTGACTCAAGTTGTATTGTCCTAGGCATATGATCTGCAAAATTTATGATTGCCTCAGGACATGTCCCTGCAAGGATGATTAGTTCTTCTTTACCACCCACATCTTGATGGGTGGTTTTGAAGTACATGAGAACTGATGAGGGCGATGATACCTAATGGGATGTGAGATGGTGGTATCAGGATAAACAAATGAATAAGCATTCTTATGAGGGGCTTCTCTGTGAACAAAATGGTTAGTAGATACATGATTATAACCATTTCCATTTGAGGTATCGTCCTCAGAAGATATCCTCAGCTCATTTGCATGTGCATTCACAAGAAGGTTAGTGATGAGGTCCTTCTGAACCCAGATCTGCTTGACTGGAGGACCGTTCCTACAGTTAGTTCTGATGTATCTGGCGAATACCTCACCATTAACATCCTTAAACAGTTTATAGTTTGAGTCAAAAGACTCAATCATCACATCTGAAGAAACAGCATCATATCCAGATAAAGTATAGGGATCAGGAGGAGGCATCTTTGCCCGAACCCAAGTGGTCTCTGGATATTGTTCAGGTTTCCAGTATGACCCATCAGGGTTGAGTTTGCGAGTGAATGCAACACCTTCTTTCCTCGGGTTCCTGTTGAGGATCTGTTTCTTGAGGACGTCACAAAGAATCTGATGTCCTTTCAGACTTTTGAACATGCCGGTTTCCAGTAGACTCTTAAACCTAGAATTTTCTTCAATAATGTCTATAGTATCCTCAGATGAGGGGTTAGATACCACAAAAGCAATAGAAATAACAGATTCTGAAGACATTGAAGAACTAGGCACAGAGATAATACGGTCATGTTCAATGCATTTTAAACAGGGAGGATTGAATCCTTCTTGTGGCATGATGATCTATTGGGAGAGGAGTGAATTATTTTCTTTCCTCAGATCGTCATGAGACATCCTCACGCGTTCAAGTTCTTGCTTCCTCATGAGGAACTCATGAGCCAGCTTCTCATGATCGGTAAGGAGTGCCTCATGACGATCGAACAAGTCATCAAACTTTGACTGAAGAATTTTTGATTCATCAGTCAACTTTTGAGTCTTCGTCATTTCCTCAACCAACATATTATCACTCTTGTTTAGTGAGATCTGGATCTTTTCAAGTGCACGTTGTTGTTTAGATGCAAGTTTAGCAAGTTTAGCATAGTTTTCATTAGGTTCTTCATCAGAGGGATCATCTGATGATGAGTAAGTAGATACCTTAGAGGACTTGGCCATGAAGCAGAAGGCAGGGGTTGTGTCTTCAGCTTCATCATCAACATGTGATGGATCAGATTCCTCAGTGCTGAAGATTGACTTGGAGACATGCGACGTGGCAAGGGCCAGTCCAGCCACACCCTCAGATTCTTCAGTTTCTTCCTCAGCATCAGGGTCGGAACCAGATTCTTCAGAGTCCAATTCTTTGCCGAGATATGCGCGAGCCTTACGGGATTTTCTATTTCTGTATCCAGCAGGCTTTGAGGATCTTGAAGATTTCTTCTTTGTCTTTTCATCAGAACTGTCATCTTTCCCTTTCTTCTTCTTCTTCTTCTTCAGTCTAGCTTCCTTTTCCCATAGAGGACACTCAGCGATGTAATTCCCAGGTTTCTTGCACTTGTGGCAGACTCTCTTTCTTGTTTCGACAGAGTCATCATCTTTGCTTTTTCTTGAGGAAGATCTTGAGGAATTTCCGAAGCGATTCTTCTTCGTGAATCTTTGGAACTTTCTGGTGAGGGGAGCAAGTTCCCGGCTGAGGGTTTTAGGATCATCAGTATCAGCCTCAGATTCCTCATCACAGGATACTCTTCGTCCTCTAGCTTTTAGCGCGCGGACTTTTGGCGTGGAGCTATACAAGTCTCGTTTTTCAGAGAGCTTCTTGAATCATCAGCGATAGGAACTCAAATGAGTCATCCAGTGATCTCAGTAGTTTCTTCACCACCTCATGATCTGTGATATCAACGGCACCCAGTGCTTGAAGTTCATTGGATATGTCAGTGAGTCTATCAAAGGTTTGTTGCATGTGCTCGTTGTCCAGCCTCTTGAACCTGTTGAAGAGACTGCGGAGTGTATCAACTCGTGAGTCTCGTTGAGCAGAGACTCCTTCATTTACTTTTGACAGTCTAGTCCATATCTTCTTTGCAGTATCCAGACCACTGATACGGTTGAACTGAGCCTTGTTGAGATGACCACCTAAAATGCTTCGAGTTTTTGCGTCAAGCTGCCAGTTTTTCTTGACAACTTCAGGAGCAGTCATCAAATTTGCTTCAGGAATGCCTTGATCAACAATATCCCACAGATCCTTGTCAATGGCTTCAAGATGCATCCTCATCTTGTTCTTCTAGTATGGGTAGTCTATCCCGTCGAAGATGGGGAAGTTTGAGGCAACGCTCATTGTACCTGAGGTCGACATAACTAAAACTCCAGGTGGTTAAACCGAATCACACAGAACAAGGGAGTACCTTGCTCTGATACCAATTGAAAGTGCAATATGTCGACCAGAGGGGGGGTGAATGGGAGATTTTTAAATATCTCGAGGAAATTCAATTTCCTCAGGACTGAGGCAATACGAAATTGAGGAAGTTAAAACCTGAGGAAGAACACACGAAGTACTACAACAATGACGTGAATGGAAAAACAACCTATTGCACAACTAAGGTAAGATTGAGGCACGAACAGAGGAATTAGTGCAAAGTGAACTCAGAAAGTAAAGAATCAGGATAATTCATCAGTGCATAAACATAGTAACTGAGGTTGAAGAAATAGCACCAGGGCACTGAAGACGAAGACTTGATGAACCAGTTCGAGTTGCTGTGACAACTCTACGTCTGGTTCGAGAGGCTGAGATTGAACTCAGAAGACATAGTCTTCACCTTATTCTCCTTGAACTAAAGTCCTCAGACTCCGTCCAATAACTCAGGTGAGTCTTCAAGGTAGACTCCCGAAACCTTCACAGACTCAGTCACTCCGGGAAGTCACAATTGCATCTTGACTTCCTCAGACTGAAGACTTCTACACAAGCTGGAAGATCACAATCTTCAAGAGTAAAAAGCTTCGGATCACACGAACCGACTTCCTCAGAAATGCTCAACTACTCAGGCTGGTGGTTTTCCTCACTTAGGTTCTTCAGTGTCCTCAAAGGTGGGTTGCTCTCAAATGACAAGTGTCAGTTTTTGTCTCGGAGCAGCCAACCCACAAATGGGGCTGGGGGTGGCTATTTATAGCCGCGGAGAAACCCCAGGTGAAAGGACATAAATGCCCACGCACGCAATTACTCTCGTGCCCTCGGATATGACCGTTGCTAGATAGTTTCTAGCCTCTTACCACGCAACACGTGGCACGGTCAAACTATTCTCTCTCTTCACAATCTTCAGAAGAATCGCACTGGCGATCATCCGACTCCTCAATTGAAATTAGTTACCTCAGTGTCCTGAAGAACAATGTCTCAGACACCCGAGGACTGAACTTCTACTGCAGGAGATTTCCTCAGGGTTTTTCTTGAGGATTTCTAATTGAGCACTTCCTCAGAAATACAGAACTCATTTTCCTCAACCCCTCCAACAGTGCGGTGTTTTCCTACGACTCAAGAAGTATAAAAAGTCTTAGTGAAGACTATGCTTCAACTTCGTCTTCAGCATGAACGTCCTCAGGATCGTCCTCAGCTTCAGCTTCAACCGAACGCTTCAGGATCCTGATTCCTCAGGATTTCGCGCAACTTCATTCTTCAGGAAACACACCGATTTCTCCAATGTTCCTCAACATTTTGGGGTTCGACAACGGTGGTTAACCTCATCCTCAGGGACTGTTTTCCTGTGTATACTCACAAACACATCAGTCCCTCAACCATTTTGTCATCAAATACTCCAAAACCTCAAAGGGGGCACTAGATGCACTTACAACCATGTACACAGGTTCGGGCCTCTTCTTAGAGATAACACCCCTACTCCTGCCTGTCTGAACTATAGGCAACTATCTGTACAATGTTGCTCCTTGAGTTGTATCTGCTCACTACCCTACTCCTGGCCGAGATGATCTGCTACTGCTAGCTAAGCTACTGCTAACCTACTACTCTTGCTCCTTCTCTTCTCCTCCTAGCCGTGAGTGAGGGAGAGAGGTGTGTGTGAAGGGGGGGGGGGAATGAGAGGGAACCCCCTCCACTGTGAGCCTCCTTGCCTCTTATATAGGTGGTGGCAAGATGCTCATGAGGGTGGAGACATGGGGAAGAAAACAAAAGAGAGTACAAGTGATGTGATGAGTGATGTGATGTAATGTGACATCTCACACCTACATTATTCATGATGTGACTAAAGGTGTGCTTTCTTGTCTTATATGCTTGTCTTGTCTTCCTTGTCTTGATGCTTCGGTTAACTTACGGGAAGCCGAACCGCGGGCAATCGGTAACCATAAGAGAAGCAGTAGGCCGGGTGCGCGGGCAGTCGGTGCGGAGCCCTTGGGAGTCGGCCGAGCTGGGCTGCAGTCGCCGCGGAGCAGCCGGTAAGGTGCAATCGGCAGGCGCGCAGTCGGCCGACGGCAGTTGCGTCGAATCGGGGACTTTGATATACCCGGGAGTAATTTCCCCGATAGTGGATCTATGCTAGTACACCTTCTAGACTAAGATAAGTGCACTCTTATGATTAAACACCTTGCAAGCATCCGCAAATACAAGGTAGAAATTAAGGCAAAATCCTACCACAACAATAAGATCAAGGATCCATTATTCCCTTGTGCAAAAGTGTGCGAACTGGGGTTCAGGTTTCTGTCACTCCGGCAACCCACCGTAAGAATTATTTATACACAATGTATTCCCCTAGGTCCTTAACAAGGCAAAGTGTTATGTGTTCGACTCACATAACACCACTGGAAAAATAACAACACAACTTAAATATCAAACAACACATATTACTTCAACATCATATAACTACTAACAACTAGACGTCTCCTATGTTCTCAAGAACTAAAGTAACTACTCACAAGACATAAAAGAGATCATGATCAGTGGTGATAAATAGATGATAAACAATCTGTACACAACAATAATTCTCCAATAAAACTCAATGACATTCACCACAAAGGAGTAACCAACACCGGTAGAGTAGAGAGGATAGATAATACGAGTTACAACACAAGTTACAATTTTGAGATGAGATGGGGTGAAGATGGAGATGGTGCTGATGTTGGGGATGATATTGATGATGCCCGTGACGATGGTGATGAAGATGGCGATGATCTCCCCTTCCGGGAGGTGTTCTCCCCGACGGAATCTGCCCGCCGAAGATGTCTTTTCTTCTCTGTAGGTTTCCTCCACGGAGTGGTGGCGCAACTCGCGAAACTCCTCTCTTTTTAGGGTTTTCGGATGACGAGGGATATATAGGCTAGAGGGGGGAGCCGGGAGTGGCCCCAGGGGTCTAGGCGGCCTCCCGGCGCGCCCCTGGTGGGGGCCGTGCCAGGGGGCGCATGGGCATCTGGCCCACTATGGCTCCTTTTTGGCGAAGCTTCGTTATTCTTCGGAAAAGTGTGCTCCGTCGGTTTTCAGCGTATTTGGAGATGTTCTGTTTCAGCAACTCAATGTCCACTTTTCTCCGTTGAATACTGCGTCTGCTGTTTCGGCACCGGAAAGTTGCAAACTGTGTAAAATAAGCCAAAACAACATAAGAAAGACATCATAATGTGAAATATATCAATGAATAGGGGTGAATTACGATATAACATAGTGATGCATTTTGGACGTATCAACTCCCCCAAGCTTAGAACTCGCTTGTCCCTAAGCGAATACTGAGCTTGGTAAACATGTCCACAAGTTTAGAGAGTGAAGTGTCGATAAATAGAATACGGACAAGAAGCCTCATGATTTCTTCACCAAACTCAAGCATCCTCAACACCAACCTCAACTCATAAGGCCCTTATGAAAGAGTAGAAACAATTATAATCAAAAGTAGGGCCAAGGAAACTCATCAAATCATGGAAA
The DNA here is from genome assembly GCA_950022295.1 of Bromus sterilis. Lineage (NCBI taxonomy): Eukaryota > Viridiplantae > Streptophyta > Magnoliopsida > Poales > Poaceae > Bromus > Bromus sterilis. The sequence goes on along the minus strand of OX465596.1, from coordinate 107,386,962 downwards.
ACATATCCTTGGTCAAAGGACAACGAATAACTTTTACTTTTTCTCTTTCACTTTATAATGAAACAATTTGAAGATTTTGAAAAAACATGTTATTAGCCATGAAGTGAAAATGCTAACACAAAGGAATATGTTTTCTTGGCGTAAGCTTTTTCAAACAACTCACTTATCAAATGATAATGTCAACAAGGATGTGGCATGACAAAACTTAATGCAGCATTATATGGATGAATCCTTGTTAGCATCAAGTGTTTTTTCTCTTTTAAGAAAAGAAGGAAGTAGGAAGAACTGACTCAACATAAAAGTAAAAGACAAGCCCAGTTAAAGGGAAGTAGGGAAAACTCATGTGTGATACGTCTCAAACGTATCGATAATTTTGGCTCGTTCCATGCATGTTTTGTGTGATATTGCTATGATCTAGATACACTTCCATACACTTTTGATCATATTTGTACTAACCTACTAACTCAGTGCACCCCAGTGCCAGATCCTGTTTTCTGCTGTTTTTCTATTCCATGTTTCCCCCATATTAAAAATGCTCCAAAAATTTGGGAAAAATCGGATAAAAAATCAGCGCAACGGAGTCTTCCAGAATCACCAAAGTGGGGCCAGAGGGTCACCACCAGGTGTCCAGGCGGCCACCTGGCGCGGCCAGGGGGGCCCCTGGACCCCTGGTGGCCCCCCTTCGCCTATTTATTCTCCTTCACGTGGAAAATCCGAGGACAGAACCCTATTTCGAAAACTCCAAGGAAAACAACGGTGCTTGTAACCGCGGTTTCAAGGATTGTTTACTTTATGCTAAGTGCTTTTTAATGCAGTTGTCTGTTGTTTTTATGTTTACACTTTGGGTGCGGCTCACAACTTAATACCAGCGAGATGTTCTGGATAGATATCTCAAGGTGGATGATTAGTAGTAGATGCAAATGGATTGCGGTCTACTTATTTTGGCGTACTGCCCATGCTTATGAGCCTCTTCCTTTATTTTGTAGCATAGTTAGCATTGCAGTGCGTTTATAATCCTGTCAATTGCCCTTCTGTAATTTGTTTACCTCGCATAGCAGTTTTATCGTATTTTGGGAGAGAGACATCACTAGCGAACATCACGGGACCCCGTTCCATATTCTCATTACTGTTTACAAGTTTATTTCCTTTTCTGTATTTACTTTCAGTTGCTATCATTATCAATATCTCTTGTGTTTGATCCTTTGTAAACAACAAGACCGGAGAGATTGACAACCTCTCTAAACTTCGTTGGGAGAAAAGTTAATTGTGTTGTGTACAGGTCCGCGTCAGGTGCGCCGCTGACACCTACTTATCATCGCCAGAGTCCTACGGGACACAAACCCTATCCTCCACATAGGGGAAATTTGCTGCTATCCTACATCTCACCTTCCACTTGGGGTAACCAACTAAGGGCGAGAAGCCATTATCACTTCCACGCCATCAAAAAAAATTCTGGCGCCATTGTCGGGGACTCCGAGTGACAAGATAGGGGATTTTCCCACTACCTTTTACCTTTACTTTTTAGTCTTGTTAGTTTACCTTTCTATTTTTATCTTTGTGTCTTATATCAAAAATCACAAAAAATAATATTTATCTTGCAGTTGGTAGTCCTCCTTGTTTAGATGAACATGTTAGGACTTGGTGCTTTGCGGGAATCAGACGTTCTCGATTTCCATCAAAGGGATGGAGAAAATATGAAGAAGGCATGGGACATAATTTCTGAAGCACATAAAAGAATTATGCCTTGGATACCTATAAAAATTGTTCTTAGGAATTTTTACCATGGTCTTTTTAAGTGATGTAAACACTCTCTTGATATTATAGCTGAAGGAGACTTCTTAGAGTGTGATGAAGCTAGAGCTCTTGATATTTTGCGTAGTCTATCTAGTTATTTTGTTTATGATCGTAGTATTGACATTGTTATTGATAGACTTGCCACTATTGAAAAGAGAATGGATGCTCTAGATTTGAGGGAAATAGAAAAACTTAAGTCCAACAAGAAAGAAATGTTGGAGATGGATGATGATTGGGAGCCCTTGGTTAGGATTAGCATCTCTAACCAAGACTTCCTTGCCTTTTGTGACATTGGATCCATGGTTTCTACTATGCCAAAATTAGTTTATGATTCTTTGAAACTAGATATTGATAAATTGTCATCTTACCATGAACATGCTAATGGAGATATTACAGAGGTTAAAGGAAAGGTAAAATAAGTCCAAGTTACATTCCTTCATAGGACTGCACCGATGGATTTCTTCGTCATGGAGCCAAACCAAAGCAACATTGTGCTTGGAAGGAACTTCCTCCGAGCCATGAAAGGCTTCATTGATATTGGTAACAGGTTCATACGCTTACAAGGTAAGGCGAAAGGTAAGTACCTCTTTCCTAGGAAGAAGAGGAATGAGCTTATTGAAAATCAATTTGAAGGTTTTTACCTTTGATTCTTCTTTTGCCTTATGCCTAGCTTAAAGGCGTAAATGAAAGCGCTTGTTGGGAGGTGTAACAGCCCAGTTTTTGCAAAAATCAAAAATTTTGTTTTCGGTGTGAATTGTTTGCTTGTCTGATTTGTTTGCGGAGACCGACCTTTGCCACCTCGACACACGACCTTGCGACACCGGGATTTCACCCGAGCACCGTCGCTACCGGCACAGGACCAGCCATCGTCACCGGAACGAAAAACCCATTTATTTAATAAACGGATTATTTTATTGGGGCGCCGAAAATGTTGTCGGAATGTCACCGCAGTGAGGTATGATCAACGGGCTCGACGCGCTGAGCCCGTGGTTCGAGATTTCGTCGGAATCGGAGTCCGTACGGAGTCTCGGCGGTCACGAATGCGATCACCGGACGCGAGAGAAGGGTACCGAGGGAGTTTGCGTCAACTGGCCAGCCAACCTCCCTATATAAAGACCACCACACTCCCACCCACCTAGGGTTTCCCTAGGCAGCCACCAGCCCCAGATCTGGCCCCAAATACCCCAATTTTCGCAGCAAACCCTAGCTCCCAGATCTGGAATCAGTCCAATGGGTTTTGGACCGTCAGATTGGCCGATCTGACGGCCCTGGATGTGCCACGTCGCCCGTGGAGCTGCCCGAAGCCCCACGCCCGTGCTCCTCCGTCTCCAGCCGCCTCCCTCCTCCCGTGCCCGTGGAGACCCGCAGCCGCCAGCCACCTCCACTCCGGCCAGTCCGGCCGCCACCTCTCCTCCCCTCCTTCCCTCTCTCCCCTCTCCTTTATCTCCTCTCCCTCTCATCTTCTCTCTCTCTCTCTGTTCGCAGCGCCGCCGCCATGGACGGGCTCGGCCCCGAGCTCGGAGCAGCCGCCCCTGGACCGCCGCGCCTCGGCTCTCCGGCGAGAGGAGCTCGCCCGCCGTGCCCTCCCTCCGCCTCGCCGCGCCCGTAACCGCCAGCCCAGCCGCCCCCTCGTCGCCGGTGGCCGGCGCGCCACCGGGAGGCAGCCGCCGCCGCGCCGCTACCTGAAGACGGGGACGAGGTCCCGAGCGCCCGGCTCCAGCGGCCTCCCTGAACCGCCAGCGTGGGCCGGCCCCAGCGCGGCCCATCTCCCCTGCTTCCACGGCCTGGGCCTTGGCCCAGAGGTGCCCTTCCCTTTTTTTTATTATTTTTGTTGCTGCTGTGCACTGTTGGGCCCAAATAGCCAAGATTCGGCCCGTTTAGGTTTTTTTGTCTCTGCTAGTTTTATTTATTTATTTAGGCAGTTTGTATTAGGATTTTTGCAGTGCCCGTAACTTTTTAACCGTAGCTCCGATCGCGACGCGTAAAATAAGAAACTTGCTTAGAATTGTGTCTAGTTTAATAAATTGTTGCTTGTTGCCATGTTTGACTTTTTTTACTTGTTGTTTATCTGCTAATTACACTGCTTGCCAGTGTAAACTGTAACTGCTATAACTTTTTATCCGTTGCTCGGATTAAAATGTTCTTTATATGTAACTTGATTAGTTTTTCGTGTACTTTGTGTTTTTGCTGTTGTTATCTGTTGTTAACCAACCTAAAATATGGTATAGGTCAGAACAGTACAAAAAAATTTAATCATCGTGCGGCACTTAGTGTTATGCCATGTTTAGGTTGTGCCTCACTTAAATTGACTAGCATAGATAGTTTACTTTGTGCTTCACCTCTTGCCATGTTTGTGTGCTATGCCATGCTTGCTTGAGTTGCCATGTTAATAACCGTTGGTTGATCACCTGTAGCTAAACAACTTGAACCACCGTAAACGTGCGGTATTCGTCGTGTGTGACGAGTAATCCACTTAAATCGTTAGTTACCGTTCTCGACGATAGATCCGTATCGCGTTGTCGTGCCTTGTGTTGTCTCTTTGATCTTGTATTGCTCCGTAGTAATAGTGGTGCACCGTTGATTGCTTTCCAGTGTTTACTTCTTGTGTGCTCCCGCGGATACTCTCGGAGACGTTGCGAGCGTGCGATCGACTACACCTTCGGAACCCGACTTATCAACAGGCAAGGACTTGCATTACTTATGATCCATTCTATTTCAACCAGCGGTTTGCATGCTAGTATAGGTTAGGTTCGATGTTTGATCCTACCACATGTTTACAACCTCTTTTAAACTGATACAGCCATGTCCCTTCCCAGCAAACCTTGTACTGCTATGTTACTATTGCTCGTTGCTCAGCCCCTGCTTAGTATGCATGCTTAGGATGCTACGATGTTACCCTGTTACTCTTTGGGTTGGGTTATCACCTGATTATTATTGTTATTGATGATATGATTATTATAATGTTGACTATATTCGACGAAGGATGGAAGGTCTAGGCTATCCCGCCCCAACGCTTTGTTCCATTCGAGTCACCTAGGATCCGAGTTCCGGGTATTGGTTTTAAGACTGAGCGTGCCTAACCGCGTGTGGGATTTTATGGGGTCCCCTTTTCTTACCTATCTAGCTTCAAACATTTCTAGTGGTGGCCCAAGCTGATTTACCATTTGAAAACCATGCATATATGCCTGTCGGGTAGCTCCTGGTAGACATCCTTTAAAATAACCCGGACCAGTGAGGACATAGTTCCCTTGCTGGCCCACTTTGTCCGGCTGAGGACCCGGTTTCCCAATTTGTGATTAACCAGCTATCCAAACCTGCGACAGACGGTAGAGACCAGATCGAGAGAGCGGCCGGCTCCTGAGATGAATGTCGACCCACCGGGGGCCACCCGGATTTGTTCGTTGTTAGTTAGAGGGACCTGTCGTTTTGGATCTCTTGGAACTAAATCATAAAATGGTTTCCTGTAATGGGTAGCAACTGAGAGTGATGGACGTGTGTGCGGAGCCTCGTAATGGGCAGTTGGTACACCCCTGCAGGGTTATATCTTTTCGAGAAGCCGTGTCCACGGTTATGGACGACTTGAGACCTACTCCTTGTTCATAGACAACAACAACTGAGATAATCTTAATATAACTTGATCAACGTGTGTGTGCCTTGACTGCTTCTTCTTCGTTGGGATGCGAAGAGGAGGACAAGGATAGGATAGGTGTTATGTTTGCGTAAGTAGTTGATAGCAAGACTTGTTGGAGGCGATTCCTCATCGAATGCTTGGCTTCTTATCTTACTCTCTAGATCGTTAGCTACTTCATAAATGCTAGTGCGGCAGCAACCTCACCACTTACCCCTTCCTTTCCGTAAACTACTAGTTGTCCTAGAATGGCGAGTGATGAAGTCCTTGCTGGGTCAGATGACCACTATAGTTGGATGCTGAGTACCTCTGTACTCATGATACTACCCCCAAACTCTTTTCAGGGTTCTGATCGACAACAGGTATGGTGATCGACGTTTCACGTGGAGACTCGACGACGACTAGTTAGGCGGATCCCGGCGGAGGTCCTGGACCCGTGTGGTTATGGGGATCGATGCTTTTCTCTTTGTCAGTAGGCATTTGCTTGTAGTCTGTACTCAGACATGTACCTTCCGCTGTTGTATTGTATTTGAGGCAGTTGTATGCCAATTGTATGAGATGTTGTATCCTGTATCTGAAATGTTGTGATATCATGTTGGAAATCCGGGGCATATGGCTTTGCCATATGTCGCGGTGGGACCGATATGTGCTTCGTCCCCGGATCTGGGTGGAAACACCTAGATCTGGAACAGTACCTCATATCGGGCCTTACAACTTGGTATCAGAGCCTTACCGACCGTAGGATCCCCTCTCTGGCCGAAGTCGAGTCTAGACAAAACTATTTTGTAGTTACTAAGTTAGTTATCGGAGAGTAGGAATCTTTGTACTCCTTATCTTTGCTCTGGTCAAGACAAGTGTCGTAAGTGTTTTAATTCTTATCTTATCCCCTTCAAAACTCTAGGATCTCGAGTGTGCGGAGTATCGGAATAGTTACAATGCCTTGCTTGCAGCATATTGTCTCGATTCCGAGCTCAGGTTGGGAAATCCTGTAGTACCTTCAGTTCTTCCAACTCTGGTTTACATCTGGGTCATCCATTGCCATCCATCCTTTTTCCCGGTGTTTTTACGACTTGCGTCGAAAATCACTATCCCTTGATCTGGTTTTCTCTATCGTTCTTCCTCTTGTCACTGACGTTTTCGTTATTCCGACGATGTCGTCTCTCTGCGGAAATCTATCTCAACCGAAATTCGACGTCGACATGGAGCAGAGTCCCTTGTTGGTGGTGTTGAAGATCGTCGTCTCTCTTTTCTCTCGCCCCTCTCCCCCGGATCGTCCTGGATCTCGGGACGAGATCCCTTGTTGGTGGTGTTGTATTGTAACAACCCAGTTTTTGCAAAAATCAAAAATTTTGTTTTCGGTGTGAATTGTTTGCTTGTCTGATTTGTTTGCGGTGTTTGCATCCCCGATTTATCGATCGGCGATTATATCCCCCCCTCTTATCTCGTACCGGACGGAGACCGACCTTTGCCACCTCGACACACGACCTTGTGACACCGGGATTTCACCCGAGCATCGTCGCTACCGGCACAGGACCAGCCATCGTCACCGGAACGAAAAACCCGTTTATTTAATAAACGGATTATTTTATTGGGGCGCCGAAAATGTTCTCGGAATGTCACTGCAGTGAGGTACGATCAACGGGCTCGACACACTGAGCGCGTGGTTCGAGATTTCGTCGGAATCGGAGTCCGTACGGAGTCTCGGCGGTCACGAACGCGATCACCGGACGCGAGAGAGGGGTACCGAGGGCGTTTGCGTCAACTGGCCAGCCAACATGCCTATATAAAGACCACCACACTCCCACCCACCTAGGGTTTCCCTAGGCAGCCACCAGCCCCAGATCTGGTCCCAAATACCCCAAATTTCGCAGGAAACCCTAGCTCCCAGATCTGGAATCAGTCCAATGGGTTTTGGACCGTCAGATCGGCCGATCTGACGGCCCTGGATGTGCCACGTCGCCCGTGGAGCTGCCCGAAGCCCCACGCCCGTTCTCCTCCGTCTCCAGCCGCCTCCCTCCTCCCGTGCCCGTGGAGACCCGCAGCCGCCGGCCACCTCCACTCCGGCCAGTCCGGCCGCCACCTCTCCTCCCCTCCTTCCCTCTCTCCCCTCTCCTTTCTCTCCTCTCCCTCTCATCTTCTCTCTCTCTCTCTGTTCGCAGCGCCGCCGCCATGGACGGGCTCGGCCCCGAGCTCGGAGCAGCCGCCCCTGGACCGCCGCGCCTCGGCTCTCCGGCGAGAGGAGCTCGCCCGCCGTGCCCTCCCTCCGCCTCGCCGCGCCCGTAACCGCCAGCCCAGCCGCCCCCTCGTCGCCGGTCGCCGGCGCGCCACCGGGAGGCAGCCGCCGTCGCGCCGCTACCTGGAGACGGGGACGAGGTCCCGAGCGCCCGGCTCCACCGGCCTCCCCGAACCGCCAGCGTGGGCCGGCCCCAGCGCGGCCCATCTCCCCTGCTTCCACGGCCTGGGCCTTGGCCCAGAGGTGCCCTTCCCTTTTTTTATTATTTTTGTTGCTGCTGTGCACTGTTGGGCCCAAATAGCCTAGATTCGGCCCGTTTAGGTTTTTTTTGTCTCTGCTAGTTTTATTTATTTATTTAGGCAGTTTGTATTAGGATTTTTGAAGTGCCCGTAACTTTTTAACCGTAGCTCCGATCGCGACGCGTAAAATATGAAAGTTGCTTAGAATTGTGTCTAGTTTAATAATTTGTTGCTTGTTGCCATGTTTGACTTTGTTTACTTGTTGTTTATCTGCTAATTAAACTGCTTGCCAGTGTAAACTGTAACTGCTATAACTTTTTATCCGTTGCTCGGATTAAAATGTTCTTTATATGTAACTTGATTAGTTTTTCGTGTACTTTGTGTTTGTGCTGTTGTTATATGTTGTTAACCAACCTAAAATATGGTATAGGGCAGAACAGTACCAAATGTTTTAATCATCGTGCGGCACTTAGTGTTATGCCATGTTTAGGTTGTGCCTCACTTAAATTGACTAGCATAGATAGTTTACTTTGTGCTTCACCTCTTGCCATGTTTGTGTGCTATGCCATGCTTGCTTGAGTTGCCATGTTAATAACCGTTGGTTGATCACCTGTAGGTAAACAACTTGAACCACCGTAAACGTGCGGTATTGGTCGTGTGTGACGAGTACTCCACTTAAATCGTTAGTTACCGTTCTCGACGATAGATCCGTATCGCGTTGTCGTGCCTTGTGTTGTCTCTTTGATCTTGTATTGCTCCGTAGTAATAGTGGTGCACCGTTGATTGCTTTCCAGTGTTTACTTCTTGTGTGCTCCGGCGGATACTCTCGGAGACGTTGCGAGCGTGCGATCGACTACACCTTCGGAACCCGACTTATCAACAGGCAAGGACTTGCATTACTTATGATCCATTCTATTTCAACTAGCGGTTTGCATGCTAGTATAGGTTAGGTTCGATGTTTGATCCTACCACATGTTTACAGCCTCTTTTAAACCGATACAGCCATGTCCCTTCCCAGCAAACCTTGTACTGCTATGTTACTATTGCTCGTTGCTCAGCCCATGCTTAGTATGCATGCTTAGGATGCTACGATGTTACCCTGTTACTCTTTGGGTTGGGTTATCACCTGATTATTATTGTTATTGATAATATGATTATTATAATGTTGACTATATTCGACGAAGGATGGAAGGTCTAGGCTATCCCGCCCCGACGCTTTGTTCCATTCGAGTCACCTAGGATCCGAGTTTCGGGTATTGGTTTTAAGACTGAGCGTGCCTAACCGCGTGTGGGATTTTATGGGGTCCCCTTTTCTTACCTATCTAGCTTCAAATATTTCTAGTGGTGGCCCAAGCTGATTTACCATTTGAAAACCATGCATATATGCCTGTCGGGTAGCTCCTGGCAGACATCCTTTAAAATAACCCGGACCAGTGAGGACATAGTTCCCTTGCTGGCCCACTTTGTCCGGCTGAGGACCCGGGTTCCAAATGTGTGATTAACCGGCTATCCAAACCTGCGACAAACGGTAGAGACCAGATCGAGAGAGCGGCCGGCTCCTGAGATGGATGTCGACTCACCGGGGGCCACCCGGATTTGTTCGTTGTTAGTTAGAGGGACCTGTCGTTTCGGATCTCTTTGAACTAAATCATAAAATGGTTGCCTGTAATGGGTAGCAACTGAGAGTGATGGACGTGCGTGCGGAGCCTCGTAATGGGCAGTTGGTACACCCCTGCAGGGTTAAATCTTTTCGAGAAGCCGTGTCCACGGTTATGGACGACTTGAGACCTACTCCTTGTTCATAGACAACAACAACTGAGATAATCTTAATATAACTTGATCAACGTGTGTGTGCCTTGACTGCTTCTTCTTCGTTGGGATGCGAAGAGGAGGACAAGGATAGGATAGGTGTTATGTTTGCGTAAGTAGTTGATAGCAAGACTTGTTGGAGGCGATTCCTCATCGAATGCTTGGCTTCTTATCTTACTCTCTAGCTCGTTAGCTACTTCATAAATGCTAGTGCGGCAGCAACCTCACCACTTACCCCTTCCTTTCCTTAAACTACTAGTTGTCCTAGAATGGCGAGTGATGAAGTCCTTGCTGGGTCAGATGACCACTACAGTTGGATGCTGAGTACCTCTGTACTCATGATACTACCCCCAAACTCTTTTCAGGGTTCTGATCGACAACAGGTATGGTGATCGACGTTTCACGTGGAGACTCGACGAAGACTAGTTAGGCGGATCCCGGCGGAGGGCCTGGACCCGTGTGGTTATGGGGATCGATGCTTTTCTCTTTGCCAGTAGGCATTTGCTTGTAGTCTCTACTCAGACATGTACCTTCCGCTGTTGTATTGTATTTGAGGCAGTTGTATGCCAATTGTATGAGATGTTGTATCCTGTATCTGTAATGTTGTGATATCATGTTGGAAATTAGGGGCATATGGCTTTGCCATATGTCGCGGTGGGACCGATATGTGCTTCGTCCCCGGATCTGGGTGGAAACACCTAGATCTGGAACAGTACCGCATATCGGGCCTTACAGGAGGCAACCCAAGATGTTTTTACTTCTGTTTTTAGTGCTCTTGATGATTGTTACTAATGTAGCAACATCATTGTATCTTTATTTTCAAGCTTGGTGCCAAGTCATAGCCTCATATGACAAGGGAAGCGAAAGTTGTGACATGCTGTCCAGAAAACAGATTCTGTCTTCGTGACGGGAAAAATAGGATCAAATCACCAGTTCATCTTTTTGAGCTGAATTTTTTACACAGTGTGCTCTATACATTCACGGAACTTTCGTATGTTCTGAGTTTTTTGATTTGATTTGCAGAAGTACCCCTAAAAAATTCTTTACTACCTCCTGTTCTGTTTTTCACAGATTCTGCCACGTTTTGTCTCTCCTATCTTTTGCAAACCTTAAGCTTGCTTTTTCTTTGCAAAAACCTTTTCGTAATCTTGAGAAACAGTAGCTGAAATGATCGAGATAGACCTAGAGGGGGGGGGGTGAATAAGTATTATTAAAAAATTTAACACTACTTAGCAATTTTAGGCAATAATGCGGAAGATAAAGGTGTTCCTAACAATTGCAAGGTTTACCTAGCTATGAAAAGATAAAAAATAAAAGCACGATATACTAAAGCAAGTGAGGGGCAAATAATGCGGTAGCACAAGTAATAAGGGGAAAGAGTAGGGATAACCGAATGACGCAAAGACAACGATGTATCCCGATGTTCACTTCCTTGGAGGGAAGCTACGCACCGTTCGGAGAGAGTGGGTGAAACCACGAAGGCACACCAACGCCACGAAGGCTCACTCTATTCCCCTTGAGATATCACCACGAAGGCGATTCCCAACCACTACCGATTGACCTTAAAGGTTGTCACCAAACCCTCACAAACTCAACGGGGGTAATCACAATTGTCGATTCCTCTCCGAAGAACTCCTAACCGCCTAGGAATCTCCAACCTCCAAGAGTAACAAGATAAATGAGGAAAAGCTCAATGCTTGATCAAATCACGATTTTCTTTGGTTGGAATATGGGGAAGGGACGGATCTATCACGTGGTGAAAGATCCGACAAGAACTCTCACAAATATCTCCGGGATCTTGGATTAAGTGTAGGAGAAAGGGTAGATGGAGCACTTGGTGTTCTTGAGTGAAATGAATGAAGTGTTCAACCCTAACCCTAAGTGGGTAGGGGGTATATATAGGTGCTCAAGAAAACTAGCCGTTTTGAGCTGTCTGGTATGCTCCGGACGTCCGGGACTTAAGTCAGAGCCCGAACGGTCCGACCTGAGATCCGGATGGTCCGGCAGGACAACACACGCTCTACATGTGTGTATTTGTTCGTGAGGATAGGCGGTCCGGGAAGGACATTCAGACGGTCCGGGCCGGGCCCGGACGGTCCAGCACATGACCCGGATGGTCCGGACGATTGAGCACCCTTTGGTCCTGGGAGCATAATTATTCGGACGGTCCGACCTGACGCCCGGACGGTCGGATGATTGTGCATCCTCTGGTCCTGGGAGCGTAATTATTCGGACGGTCCGGGGTCCAGCTCGGGTGGTCCAGGTTGGGCCCGGATGGTCCGACCTGGCACCCGGACGGTCTGGAGAATAATGTACCCTCGGGTGTCTTGGGATCATAATTATTCAGACGTCTTGGGTTGTGGCCGGACAGTCCGGGCTGAGTCTGGACGGTCCAGGATGTGGCCCGGACGATCCGGCATTTGAAGTGAGTGCTCAAATTGAAGTGTTTTGAAAACCCTACACAATTATACTAATTTTTCTTAGATGTATGAAAATGTGTTTTACAGGTTGAAGTTTTAATGATTTCATCAAGACTGAACTCAACCTTATGATCCCCTCTTAATAGTGTGGGGATCCCTGTGACTCAAGATGTAATAGTAAAGAAGACTTAGCGTCATTTCAGTCTTTGTGTCGAATTCTTGAGTGCGGTCGAGGTTCAGCATATGATCCCTACACGATGATTTCAATAGAACTAACCAACTTCCTGTGTGTCACTTAACAACCATAGTTAGTCCCCTATATGTATATTGTCATCAATCAATAAATTTGCTTAAGGGCATGATTGCACTTTCAATCTCCCCCTTTTTGGTAGTTGATGACAATACACATATAGCTCTCAAAGGAATGACAATTACAATTTGGAGAGCATTTTCATTTCAAAGAGGGAGACTCCCCCTCAACATGTGCATGTTGGTTTTTTGACAGTTAAGCAAGGCACATGTTAGGGAGGCTCCCCCATGATCATATGACCAATTAGATGTATATGAGAAGGCATATTAGTTATAAGACACAATACCACATAGGAGGCAACACTTGAATGATAACACATAGTTCGATACATAATGCATACATAAGTCTTAATACAAGTCTGCCACACAACATAAGATATAACTAATACGAGCAAACACGAGCGCAAATGAACTAGATAGCACCTAGATAACGCAAATGAACTAGCTAGCACCTAGATAAAGTTCTCACCCTTTGTCAACAAGTAACAAAAAGGGGCACACGGAGCTATGCCTCATCGGCCTGATCGGGCACCACATCTAGGAAGAAGTCAGCAAAGTCCTCTGCGGATGGGAATCCATAGTCCTGCGGCTGAGGGGATGATGGAAGCTGCTCATCATCACTGACTGGAATGCCGGGTCGAGTCCGAAGACGGGCCTTCAGAGCATTGGCCTTCGTGATGCGCCGGGTCTCAAGCTGGTGGATGGCCTTGGTGTTGGACTTGCACAAATTAAAAATTGCTTTCTGAGATTTTCCCAAGAAGTGCGCAATCGTCTTGAATAGCTCGGCCATCGGTGGGTGCGGAGGAGGTGCCATAGAGCTGGAGGCACCCGCAGCAGAGGGAGGCACAGGCCCACAAGTGTGCATCGATCACCCTCTGATATGATCCCTTCTTCGGGATCCACTCTTGGTGAACAATGGGCTTCTGAATAGGAGTGGAAAAGTGTGCATCGATCACCCTCTGGATATAAGGAGCAAGAGGGAAGTGGCCATGCTTCTGAATGGAGAAAAGCCACACCTCATGCCACAGAAAGTTGTCACATCAACCGCAGGGATCAGTTGGTTGAACTCGAAGCGGTCATATGTGAGAGATGCGCGGGCCATGAGATTGATAGCATAGGAGCGAACCATGGCCTTGTCGCCATGCTTGGGCAAAATCGTCTGAAGGAGGCATAAGTACAGCTGACGGTACCTCAGCAAAAAGATGGATGAGTTGTTGATATCTTGATTGGTCCTCGGAGTGATGTTCTGAGGAGACATAAGAAAACCCATGCAATCCTTGGTCGGCGCCGATAGAAACTCGGTATGCTCACTGTGAATCATAAAGAGGTTCTCGTACCGAGTAGGCATCCCGAGCGCCGCACACCACTGGTCATACGTAATAGTGATCGTCTGGTGGTGAGTCTTCCAGGTAAGAGTGGCATCAGCTCCAGTGATGGCATCGCCAGCGATAAAACAGGTAGCATAGATTTGGAGAATAGCTGCATGGCTCCAGTCGCATCAGAGATTCAATGCATGATGAAGTCCCATGGCATCCATAAGACGAATGAGGTCAGCAAATGTGTCAGAATGGCGCTCTAAATATTCCATGTTGATGAACTTCTGGGGTGTCGTGCGGTTGATGTGCAGACAGAAAGTGGCATAGATATCCTGTTGCACTAGGGTGTGGAACCGAGGATCCATGGCATTGTTGGCCAGATCAAAATGGTTCGTCCCACTGCGAAGCGCATGGTAGTGCCTGGAATCCATGGAAAAGTAGTCATGGGGATCACTGTTGCGCCGGTTAGGGGGCGCCGCAGAGATGGCCAAGCCCTGAAGTTGTTCCCGCCACGCTGGAGGAAGGCGACGAGGAGCAGGGGAGGTCTCTTCCTGACGGTTTGGGAGTGTCTTCTTGCGAGTGCCGGGCTTGGGGCGGGGAGAGACAAGTTCTTCATTTTCAAATTCTTCCTCGTAGTCATCATCAAGTCCTTGGAACTCCACATTGCTGTCGCCCGCCTGGTCACCACCACCGGGAAGGAGACGACGAGGACAGAGATCATCCTGAGAGTCGTCAGAGCCCTGGCGGCGAGAGTCTGTGGAAAGGGGCAGCAAAGTGAGGCCACAATGGGTTGCACGGGTAAGAAGGCCCAACAAGCTAGTAAGGGAGACATAGTGGACCGCACCCAGACGATCGGAAGCAAACCCGGACGACCGAAAACAGTGGATATGACAAATCCATGGGCAATCCATTATGAGTCAACCAAACTGGAGGGCACAAAAAATGGAGACCATGGAAACCGAGTCCAACAAGAATGGGGAGAGAGCTCACCACTACGGGACCCCTTCGGAGGCATGGCGGCCAGATCGGAGATGCAATCCCTCCTCCAAGAGGAATCCTGCCCCAAATAAAAAAATGGGTTGGATGAAAACATAGATCGAGAGGAGGAGAGGCGCCAGATCCAAAGGAGGACTCACCGGTGGTCGAAATAGGACGGGAGCGCCCAAGGCAGGGCGGCGGCGGCGCAGGGAGGCAACTGAACCCTAGGCGCGGGGGGAAAAGGAACTGCCAAGGTCGTGGGGGTGCGGCTCGTGAGGTTTTATAGGGTAGGCAGGACGGACGACCGGGCCATAAGTCGGACGGTCCGGGACGAGCCCGTACGGTCCGGACTGGAAGACGGACGACCGAGATGGTGTTTTAGAGGGGCATCGGTATGACTTAGGGTCGGACGACCGGACCAGCGGCCGGATCATCCGGGGTGAACCCGGACCATCCGGGGCATTGCTCGGACGTCCGCAGGTGTAGATGGGTTTGCCTAAGAGATCTACAGGGACGTACATTTTGAATATGTGTGTGATCTAGCTGTATGGCAGATATATATAGAGATATATTTAGATATGAAAATATGTATGCATGACAAGCGTGAGCATGAACACCAAAATAGCAAGATCACTAAAGAACCATTTGAAAGAAGTAATCTTTGATGGGGTAGGCGGTGCCGGTGGCGGTGGCCACCATGTGTGAGTATAGGTGATGTTGACATCGTGAAGATGTACCTTGGGTCCAACAGTCACAACTCCATCTTTAACCGCTACACATGGTCTCACCGAAGTGAGCATGCAGATTGTTGATGTGTGGGTCACTTTATGCATCGTGTAGCAAGTAGAGAACTCATCAATTGAGTTTCTCCCCCTACATACATGCCTACATATAGACAAGTTATTTTCTACGTGCATGAATGAGAGCAAGATACCCCTAGGCCGAAAAGCTATAACGTTCCAAGATACCAAGTTCACCCCTTAGTTGGCAAAACCTTGCTTCATCCAACGGCTTCGTGAAAATATCGGCAAGTTAATTGTCGGTGCCCATATGTGCAAGAAAAATATCACCATTTTGAATATGATCCCATATGAAGTAATGACGAATGTCAATATGATTGGTGCGAGGATGTTGACACGGGTTGTTGGCAATCTTGATAGCACTTTCATTTTCACATAAGATGGGTACCTTCTTATAGGTGAGGCCATAATCCTTCAACGTTTTCCTCATCCATAGAACTTGAGTAGCACAACTTGCGGCGGCTACATACTCGGCTTCGGCGGTGGAGAGGGAGACACAATTTTGCTTCTTGGAGTGCCAGCTTACCAATGAGCGCCCAAGAAATTGTCATGAACTAGATGTTCACTTCCGATCCACCTTGTCTCCGGCCCAATCCGCATCGGTGTACCCCAAGAGATCAAACTTGGCTTCCTTGGGGTACCAAAGGCCCAACAAAGGAGTATGAACAAGGTATCTAAGAATGCGCTTAACCGCCAAATGATGACTCTCCATAGGAGAGGCTTCATATCTTGCACACATTCCTACGCTAAGCATAATATCGGGTCTAGATGCACAAAGGTAAAGCATTGACCCAATCAAAGAATGATAAAGAGTAGCATCAAACGAAATACCGGAACGGTCTTGATCTAGATATCCCTTGGTTGGCATGGGTGTCCTGCATGGCTTGGCATCCTTCATACCAAACTTCAATAGCATGTCTTGAACGTACTTTGTTTGGGAGATGAAGGTTCCTTCGGCAAATTTCTCGATTTGAAATCCAAGGAAGTACTTCAAGCTCCCCATCATGGACATCTCAAAGTTCTTGGTCATAGTTTCCGAGAACCACTTGCACAAAGATGGCTTAGGAGAACCAAATATTATGTCATCTACATAGATTTGGCATATGAGCAATTCACCATTGGTTCTCTTGGTAAAAAGAGTGGCATCAATGACACCCCTCACAAATCCTTCCTAGAGTAAAATCTTCCTAACATGGTCATACCAAGACCTAGGGGCTTTCTTAAGACCATATAATGCCTTATGAAGTTTGTACACATGGTCCTTGTGATGAGGGTCACAAAAGCTGGGTGGTTGTGCTACATACACATCCTCTTGTAGTGGACCATTAAGAAAATCACTTTTTACATCCATTTGAAATAATGGGAATCCATTGAATGTGGCATAAGCAAGAAACATGCGTATAGATTCAAGACGGGCAACGGGAGAAAATGTCTCATCAAAATCCAAGCCTTCAACTTGGGAGTACCCTTGAGCCACTAGCCTTGCCTTGTTTCGAATGATATTACCATATTCATCTTGCTTGTTGTTGAAGATCCACTTGGTTCCAATGATGTTATGATCTTGACCGGAGGGGCTCTCCACGAGAGACCATACTTCATTTCGGGTGAAACTCGTGAGCTCATCTTGCATTGCAATGAGCCCATCCGCATCCTCAAGAGCTTGTTCAACCCTAAGTGGTTCAATGCTAGACACAAACGAGAAGTGAGCGCAAAAGTTCACAAGTGGACGACGAGTAACTATACCTTGCCCCAATCCTATGAGAAGCTTGTCAACATCAACACGTCTAGCCACCAAAGGCATGATGGAAGTTGGAGTCTCAATAGGCTCCACCCATTCGGGTTCATGATCAACATTTGGTTCATCATCAAGGGCGGAGCCATCTTCAATAGTATCATTTTCTCCAAAGCAAATGCGGTCGATCCGATCTCGTGGATCAACCGCATCATCAACATGTGGTTGAGCAACCACATCGGATTGTGGAGGGTCTTGTTCTTGTTCTTGGACAATGGGCTCATCATGAGCAATTGGATCTTGAGTGGTAGGAGGAGGTGCTTGTGGTGGTGGAACACTTGGCCCATCACCGACCTCATCATCTCTAGAAACTTGAGCTATGGGCACAAGATCGCCAATGCCCATAGCCAAGATATCTTGAGACGAATCTTCATTATTTCCTACATCACTTAGATCAACTTGCTCCCCATGGGAGCCATTAAATTCATCAAACTCCACGTCACAAGTTTCCACAACACATCCGGTGGATTTTTTGTAGACCCTATAGGCGTGAGAATTTGACGCATACCCAATAAATATACCCTCAATTGTTTTGGATTGAAACTTATCTAACCGATCTTTCTTAATGAGAAAGAAACACTTACAACCGAATACTCGAAAGTATTTGACGTTTGGCTTGTGACCGGTTAGAAGTTCATAGGGGGTCTTCATCAAGATCTTGCGAAGAAAGAGCCGGTTGGATGCATGACATGCGGTGTTGATGGCTTCGGCCCAAAAGCTATAAGGTGACTTGTACTCATCCAACATGGACCGGGCCATCTCCACAAGAGTGCGGTTCTTCCTCTCGGCTACACCATTTTCTTGAGAGGTGTAATGTGCGGAATATTGATGTTCAATCCCCTCATCACTCAAGAATTCTTCCAAGGTGTTGTTCTTTAATTCGGAGCCATTGTCACTTCGTATTTCCAAGATAGCCATGTTGTATTTCCTTTGGGCTTGCTTGGAAAAATCAATGAAGGTGGCCTTCGTCTCGTCCTTGGACTTGAGAAAGAACACCCATGTGTATCTTTAATAGTCATCAACAATGACAATGCCATATTTCTTCCCACCAAGACTATCCCATGATGGAGATCCACATGAAGGAGCTCCAAAGGCCTAGAAGTTGACACGATATTCTTGGGGTATGCTTTGCTTGATGTTGCTTCTCGGCTATGCATGCAATACACACACGTTCTTTCTCAAAAGATACGTTTGTTAGTCCAAGGATATGTTCACCCTTTAGGAGATCTTTTAGATTTATCATACCGACATGGGCTAGCCGGCGATGCCATAGCCACCCCTTGTCTTCCTTGGCCATTAGACAAGTTGCATGGTAAGTACTCTCTTTCGAGAAGTCAACTGTGTAAACATTGCCATCCAACTCTCGAACAAAGGCCACTTGTCTCCTAAAGAATTTCACACTTGTTAGGCCAAATAGTGTATCATAACCAACGGAAGCTAATTGACGAACGGAAAGCAAATTGTATTGAAGGGATTGGACAAGCATGACATTTTCAAGAGACATATCATTAGTAATAGCCACCTTGCCCAACCCAAGTACCTTTCCTTTCGAACCACCACCAAAGACAATGCTCATATATGGTTCAATTGCATCCATGAAGTCCTTGAGAAAACGGCTTTCTCCGGTCATATGATTGGTGCATCCACTATCAATCACCCATTTGACTCTACCAGAGAGAGCATCCTACACATAGATTTAAGCTTTGGTTAGAGGTGCCCATTTTGCTATGGGACCTCTAAGGTTAGTAACAAGGGTCTTCGGAACCAAAATGGTATATAAACGGAAAGCATTACGGGGCCCAATGAATTTCGCAAACACCTCTCCATCTTTTGCCTTACGGAGCACATAGGATGGAGGCATCTTCTCCTTCCTTTTGTTAGGAATGGGCTTGCCCCTAGTGGCCTTCCCATTCCCAACACCAACCTCATCAACCTTTTTCTTACATTTGTCCTTGTGCCCTTCACAAACAAAGATCACCTTTTGAGGAGTTGATTCCTTGCTAAGGGTGACATCCTTTGTCACACTCGTACTTGGGTCAAACCCAAGTCCTTCCTTAGCAAAGGACTCCTTGTGATGACTTAGTACATCATTTAGATTTTTCTCGCCTTGGGCACAAGTCAAGAGGCCCTTCTTTCGTTGAGCATGAAGAGCTAAGTTCTCCTCAATGAGAGATGCTTGATCAAGAATAGAGTTAGTAGCACAAGCATCAACATGTACAATAGTGGGAGGGGACATCTTAGTAAGTGTTTTTATATAAGCAAGTTTGTGAGCCTCAAGATTTTTTTAAGGGTGGCGAGTTCCTCATCTTTTCTCTTGAGAGACACGGTGAGTAACTCAACATCCTTATAAAGGGAGGTGTCTAGCTCCACAAGCTTTCTCATATCATTAGCAAGTTCCTTACAAATTTCATTAGCCTTTTTCAAGGAGGCAACATGCTTGTCATTTAAGTCATTTGATGTGTGAATAATTTTGCACAAGTTATCATTTCGAGCTTCCTCAAAGTCAACCTTTCGCTCAAGGAGAGTATAATTCTCCTTTTCCTCGGTGAGGAGGATTTCAAGATCCTTAATGGTTGTGGAGTGCTTACCCACCACATCCATAAGTAATTGAATTTTTTTGAGCTTATTACCTTTGAGAGAGCTCATCATTTTGTTCACTTTTGCAAACAAAAAATCTTCACAAGTAGCATGTGCATCATCGGTTTCCGCATCATGAAATTCATCATGAGGTTCGGAAGACAACATGAAGGACTCATCAATAGGAGTTACCTTGATCTTAGCCGGGGAGGAGGGAGTGTCATCATCAACCAACTTGGCCATGAGACACTTGTGTGCATTGCCGGTGTAGTCAGTCATGTAGTTGTAGTTTACAAATTCACCTTCCTTGTTGAGGAGCTTCAAGGTCTTTTGTGTATCTTGAGAAACTCCGGCCACACCACCAACATCCTCGGGATCGGACCCTTCTAGAGCCAACAATGCTTTCTTCTTGAACTTATTGTTGAGAGGGTTTGGGAGCTTCTTCGAAACTTCCTTCCGAGGGAATCGTGGTTTGTCCTCTCTTTTCTCATACATACAATCCTCCGCAAAGTGTCCCGGTCTCTCACAGTTGTAGCAGTTTCTTGTCTTCTTCTTTTGGAATCTTCCCTTGAAGTCCCCTTTTGTGAATCTCTTCACAAAGAGAGCAATATCATCATATGAGGGAGTATCATCGGATTTATCATCACTTCATACTCATCTTCTTCCTCATCATCATCAAGCTCCTCGAGCCTAGCCTTGAGCGCAAGGTTTGAGGATGGACAACCATAAGTGGCAAGTAGTCTCTTGGACTCCTTTAGGTGCTCTTCATATTGTAAGAAGGTGGCAATGTCGGGACCCGGGGTTAGCGTATGTAATTCCAGTCATGATACAATCACATGGAGAGCCGAGAACCGTACCCACTTGTCCAAGCAGACAAGGCCAAGCACAGAACGTTCTCGGTAAGCATCGAACGTGAGGGGCATCCCATCCAGGCCGGATGATCATCTGAGATGGGTCCTCATCGTCCGCTCACAAGTCTAGATGCTTATGGGTGGTGAATCCCATACTCATAGACAAGTCTCCCCAACCATGTTATCGATTGAATCCTAACTCTTACATCGACTTACTCCAGCTCTATCACTTAGTCGGGGTCTAGGGCGGGCTCGATCATACAACAAAGTGTGCACGTGAAAGAGTCACGAACAATCGCATCGCGATGCCCCAAGCTGCGCACATCTAAGGGCCACTTGGTGTATAAAAGACCGCCAGCCAGATCACAACTGAGGTCTCGAAAACCCATACTAAGACATGAATGTTATAATCATACACGCAGCACACATGCCTAGTATGAACAACAGGTATCATCACATAACTCTACAAAGTACTCTTTATTGATATACACATAGAGCATACAAAGATCACATGTCTGTGATCAACATTACATCATACAACGGAACCAAATTAGGTCTGAGTACAGACAAGTTTAACAAATGGCTTAGAGAAGCCTTGTAAACATACATGCCCTTCCACGAGGGACCTGACTACTTTCTGGGACTATACTACCAAGGTCAACGTCCAGCTTCAGGTCGGTGACTCCATCGGGGTCTGGGTTTCCATCTAAAACATAGAATAAGCAAACGTGAGTACAAAGTCGTACTCAGCAAGACTTACATCAGAACTACACTACTCATGCTCAAGTATCAAGGTAAAGGGAGGTGGGGTTTCATCATGCAGAAATGCCAGCTTTGACTTGGCTAATCCTGAACTACGAATACCAGACTTGAGGTAAGAAGCGTACACGAGTCCACTACATCTCCAACCAATACACCACTATGGTTACTTCCTCGACTTCCCCACGAGAAGCACACCATAGCACTCACGCTTATCTTGCGAGTTTTAGAAGTATCCATTCAAGTTGTCTAATAATCAGGTACAGGTTCCAAGTAGTCCATAACCGCAGACGCGGCTATTCGAATAGTTTTGTTAACCTTGCAAGGGTGTAAGCTACACACACATGACCATCGGTTACCGCCAGGTCTCGCCACCGTTCAAGAGGTGAAAGCGAGGATGTTCACCACGACACTTCGCTCACAACCGGTCTATTCTAGGAGTCGACTATCTGAGTTTGCCTCCGCTCGAGAGTCCGGCCGGATCAACGAAACGGACTCAAACAATGTAAGTGACCGAGACGCTACCTCTGGCAGATGGTTTTCCTGCCTCACAGGTGCACCCACATATCTATATGATGCAACCATTTCCTTCGTTCTTTTTCTATGCACATTTCAAACGGAAAGCCCGAACTAATGTGACTCCTGGACGTCGACACGGATCAAGGTACTAGGCCGAGAGGGGTTAGTGAGCCCAATGTGTGGTTGTACTCTTTGTCTTGGATTACCATACAATAATTCGGTGCTTAAGGCGGTGTTCAACGAGACAACCCACTGTGTACTCCTACACAGCCTCTCATCGTTCACCTTGTATTAGGGTGGATTCACTGACACAGTTTCACTTTCATCAACACCATGTTCACCATCATCCCGACTCACATCAAAGCAACCTTATTGTACCACTAAGCATGCAATAAGCATTAACAGTTGCAGGGGCCACATGATATCAACCAACTCCTATGTCAGCTAGGATTGTGGTTTGCTTACTACTGTGACAAGATGATAGGTCATGCATCGGATATGGGTTCAACTATGCGGTAGAATCGATACAAAGTGATCTCCTAAACATGCATAAGCGAGATTGAGAGGGAATTGGGATTTTATAGACATGATCAATGGGGTTTGCTTGCCTTGCTGACGATACACGGTCTTAACGGTGGTCTTCTCCTTCGGGGGTGATCACCGTCTCGGAACGTCTGTCATCGGAGGCAATCATCAACAAAGGGGGACAACTTCGGAAGTAAAATGCACAAGCACATGATATTGTTGTGACATGAAGTAAAGGGTACTGATTTGTGGCAAATTCAATTTAATTGAAGTATATTGCATTGGGAATGCAAATTCAAACTCCAAATTCAAATTCAAATTAAGCCATATGCACATTTGCTATTGTTGCCCCATTTTAAAATGGTCAGACATAAAAAAAATTGCATATTCTTAATCCTCGGATTTTTTGATAATTTTTCATATATTATATGTTTAATTTGGAGTTCATATGAATTTTCTATGAATTATTGAAGTTTGGCTATTTTTTTGGATTTTCTGTAATTCTTAAAATCATTTCTAATTTTTCTGGAATTGATTTAATGCATCAGCATGATGCAACCATGACATCAGCAGGGGACTGACAGGTGGGGTCGGCTTGTCAGCCACAGTGGGGTTAATCCTTGTTTTAAGTTAATTTAGCAGAGGGATTAGGGGGACCTGGCCCCACTGTCAGTGTCTGGGGTTAGGTTTAGTGGGGGTTAGGTTAGCTCTAATGGTGGAGCTCGCCGGGGGGGGGGGGGGGGGGCGCCGGAGTTTCGCCGGAGTTGCAAAACAGGCTCGGGGTGGGGTTTGGCTGGTACAGTTGTGCTCCTCGCGGGCTCCCGCACCCAACGGTGCCATTGGGGGGGTCTTGGGGAGGCTCTGGAGCTCGGCTAGGTCAAAGGGCGCGGTGGCCGGAGCAACAGAAGGCGGCGATGGGAGCAGAAGGCACGGGGAGGAGCAGGGAGTAGGGAAAAATGCAGCGCGGCTCACCCTGAGGACGTTGGAGGAGTCGGGGAAGCCGGAGGAGGCGAGACGGCGGTGTATTTCCCGTCGGAGCTTCATGGGTGGCCGGAGCTTCTCGCGAAGTTGGCGTCGTCGCTGTTGCGGATTCGTCTCGATTGAGGGCTCGGGAGGAGGAAGGCGTCTGCGGCGGAGCCACTTGACAAGGTCGCTGGATCCCTAGGGCACGGTGGCCATGCTTGCGCGTGACGGCGGCGACGACGTGCTGTCTGGTGGCCGCGAAATACGACGATAGAGAGAGCGAGAGGGAACAGGGAGAGGGGGAGAAGTGCTGCGGGGCTCTGGGTGTCTCCGTGGCACGCTTAGGAGGAGGGGGAGGCTCTGGAAGCCGCGGTGGCAGCGCCGGCGTGCTCCCGTGCCTCCAGCGAGCAGCTTCGGGGGAGGGGGAAGAAGACGACAAGGGGGTACGGGCTGGGCTGGGCCAAACAGGCCAGGGGGAAACTAGTTGGGCTGGATGCCTCTCTGGCCCCCTGTAGATTTCCTTTTCTTTTTATTTTTCTGTAAATAGGTTGGCCCCACTAATTAAATTAGATAGGCATTTTTAATAAATGACCAAATAATTTTATAAATACTAGGTGACCAGTAGCTAGCCACATATAGAATTTGGACATTTTTTAAATTCAATATATTTTGAATTTCAATTCAAATAGGGTCAAATTTAATTTCCAGGGAACCTTTTGAATTTTTGAATATTCCATGGGCATGGGAATGAACCCAAACCACTTTTAAAATGATCAGCATCATTTATAGGAATTTTCCAACTATTCAAACGATTTTTGGAAAAAGATTTTTATCTCGCCATTTATTTAAATTCTCAGGGCTTTTCTTTTCCCCAATTTTGATTTTTATTTTGAATTTCTTCACATGATGGAAAGGGATCAAACAACCCTAGCACTTACCCTAGATGGGGTTCTGACAACTCGCCCCCAATCAAAAGAATCTCGTCCCGAGATTCAGAAGTCGTCGGGAGGAAGGAGGGGTACTCGGCACGGAGGCGGTCTTCTCTTTCCCACGTAGCTTCTTTCTCGGAGTGATGTGACCATTGCACTTTGAGGAACTTGATCTTCTGACGACGAGTGACACGCTCTGCGGAATCAAGAATACGAATAGGGTACTCTCGATAAGAAAGGTCATCTTGAAGATCAAGCGTTTCATGGTCGACTTTGCGGATGGGGTCCTTGAAGCAACGCCTGAGTTGTGACACATGGAATACGTCATGTACTCGGGAAAGGTGAGGAGGTAGTTCAAGTTGGTAGGCAACTTCTCCACGTTTAGCGAGAATGCGGAAAGGTCCGATGTAACGTGGGGCCAACTTGACTTTGATACTGAATCGTTGGGTTCCCTTCAGAGGAGTAACCTGAAGGTAAGCCTTCTCATCCAGATTGTAGCTTTGTTTCCTATGATGACGATCATAGTAGCTTTTCTGACGAGACTGAGCGGCTTTCAATCGATCACGAACAATGCGAACTTGCTCTTCTGCTTCCTTGATCATACCGGTCCAAAGAGTTGTCTTTCCCCGGTATCTGACCAATTTAAGGGTGTTCGGCATCGTCGTCCATAGAGGAGTTCAAAAGGAGCCATGTTCAGACTAGATTGATAGCTATTGTTATAAGCAAATTCGGCGAAGGGAAGAGATTTCTCCCAATTCTTTCCGAAAGAGATAACACAAGCTCTGAGCATTTCTTCCAAGATTTGATTAACCCTTTCGACTTGACCGCTAGACTGAGGATGGAAAGTTGTACTAAAGGATAGATGAGTTCCCATAACACTCTGAAAGCGTACCCAGAATCTAGAGGTGAAAAGGCTACCACGATCAGAATTGATCACCAGAGGAACACCGTGAAGAGACACAATTCTAGAGACGTACAAGTCTGCCAACTGACTAGCAGTTATAGACTCGCGAACGGGAAGGAAGTGGGCAACTTTGGAAAGTCTATCAATGACCACGAAGATGGCATCATTTCCTTTCTGGGTTTTTGGAAAGCCGGTGATGAAGTCCATACCGACTTTGTCCCATTTCCACTCGGGAATAGGCAAAGGTTGAAGTGTGCCAGCAGGTCTTTGGTGTTCTGCCTTAATGCGACGACAAACATCACATTCAGCAAAAAATCGAGCAATGTCTCTCTTCATCCTGGTCCACCAAAATCTCTGGCGTAGATCTCGGTACATTTTTGTGCTACTGAGATGAATTGAGAGGGGAGTGTCATGGGCTTCTTTGAGGATGAGTTGCCTTAGATCCCTATTCTTAGGTACTACCAAACGATTTTCAAAGAATACTGTTCCTTTGCTATTGGTGGAGAAACATTTAGCAACTCCGCTAGCAATGTTCTCCTTGATCCGGCGTACACCTCGTGAACGTCTTTGGGCAACTATGATTTGATCCTCAATGGTTGGTTTCGCCACCAAGTTGAAAAGAGATCCATGAGGATGTCGGGACCCGGGGTTAGCGTATGCAAGTCCAGCTAAGACATAGTCATATGGAGAGCCGAGAACCGCACCCACTTGTCTAAGCAGACAAGGCCAAGCACTGAACATTCTCGGAAAGCATCGTATGTGAGGGGCATCCCATCCAGGCCGGATGATCAACTGAGATGGGTCCTCATCGTCCGCACACAAGTCAAATGGTATGGGTGGTGAAATCCCATATTCAAAGACAAGTCGCCTCAACCATACTACCGACTATCTCAAAACTCTTACATAGACTTACTCCAGCCCGATCACTTAGTCGGGGTCTAGGGCGGGCTCGATCATACCACAAAGTGTGCACGAGACGGATTCTCGAGCAATCGCATCGCGATGCCCCAAGCTGCGAACATCTAAGGGCCACTTCGTGTATGAAAGACCGCCAGTCAGAACACAACTAAGGTCTCGAAAACCCATACAAAGACATGCATGTTATAAACATACACGCAGCACACATGCCTTGTATGAACAGCAGGTACCATTGCAATTCTCTACAAAGCGTACATATTTATTGATAACTCTTATAGAGTGCACACAGAGATCACATACATGTGATCCAACATTACATTACAAGCGGAAGCAAATTATGTCTGAGTACAGACAAGTTTAACAAATGGCTTAAGAAGCCTTATTTAAACACAAAGCCCTCCACGAGGGAACCAGTCGTCTGACTGGGACTAGACTAGTTGGTATTCAGTCGTCCAGCTCGATGAAGAAGCCACCTTCGGGGTCAGTGGCATCATCTAAAACATAGATTAAGAAAACGTGAGTACAAAGTCGTACTCAGCAAGACTTACATAGGAGCTATACTACTCATGCACATGTATCAAGGTAAAGGGAGGTGGGGTTCATTTGCAGAAGTGCCAGCTTTGACTTGGCTAATCCTGAACTACGAATACCAGACTTTGAGGTAAGAAGCGTACATGAGTCCACTACTTTCTCCAACCAATACACCACTATGGTGCCTTCCTCGACTTCCCCACGAGAAAGCATGCCATAGCACTCACACTTATCTTGGTGTGTTTTAGAAGTATCCGGTTCAAGTTATCTAATAATCAAGCTAAGCTTTCCAAGAAGTCCATAACCGCGGACGCGGCTATTCGAATAGTTTTGTTAACCTTGCAAGGGTGTACCGCTACACACACATGACCATCATTTACCGCCTTTGATCTCGACACCATTCAAGGGGTGCCAGCGAGGATGCTCACCACAACTGTTACCTCATAGCCGATCTAGTCCGAGAAAGCCGCCTACTTGGGTTGGTTACCACAATCGTGAACCCGGCCGGTTTACCGAAGTGGACCCAAGTGATGTGTGCGTGGTGCATAAGCCGGTCTCGGATGAGCCGTTCTCTCACTTATCAACCAGGCCACGGACCTACCAGAACTCCGAACTATTGCGACATCTGGACATCGAAAGGGATGAGTTAGTAAGTTGAGAGGGGTCAGTGAGCCCAATGTGTGGTTGTACTCTTCATCTTGGATCACCACACAAGAACTCGTACTAGGGCAGTGTTCAACGAGACAACCCACTGTGTACTCCTACACAGCCTCTCATCGTTCACCTTGTATTAGGGTCGATTCACCAACACTTTTCTACCATCTTCAACATGTTCATTCCCATCCCGACTCACATCACAGTAACAACATGGTATCATACTAAGCATGCAATAAGCGATAACATTGCAGGGGCCACATGATATCAAACAACTCCTACATTTGCTAGGATTGTGGTCGGCTTACTACTGTGACAAAATGATAGGTCATGCAAAGGAATGGGTTCATCTATGTGGTAGAAACGAATCATGGTGATCATCCTAAACAATGCATAAGCGAGACGTGAGAGGGAAGTGGGATTTTATCGACATGATCAATGGGGGTTTTCTTGCCTTGCTGACGAGGTTCGGGTTCGGGGTCTTCAACGTAGGGGGTGACCTCGGGCTCCGGCTCCACTTCTATCAGCAACATGACAATCATAGGATCAACATAATGTACAATGCACAATCACATGAATAAGATTGAAAGGGTGATGTTCATGATACTGATGTGTTGAGCATTCCATTTAAATGGAGTATATTGCAAATTGAATTGCAAATTCAAACTCCACATTTGAATTCAAATTAACCAAGTTGCATGTGATATTGATTGATCATTTTGAATTATTTTCAAATGTGTATGATATGCCTCTGAAGTGTGGTTGAATTGTAGCTTAATTCCATGGTCCAAGTTGCAAGATCATTTGATTTGAATTTGAATTAAATTCAAATAAACCAAATGACGTATGCTACTGGTCCCATTTTAAAATCAACTCAAACAGAGTGGAAAGTTGCATATTTGGAAAGATAATTTTCTCCTGATCATTTTTCATATATTATTTGTCCAATTTGGAGTTAATATGAATTTTCTATGAATTTCCAAAGTTTCGGGTATTTTCTGGATTTTCTGGAATTCTTTTAATTCATTTTGATTTTCTGGAAATTTATAAAATGATTAATTGCGTCAGCTGACATGTGGGTCCAGGGTGTCAGTGACTGGGTTAATTAACCCGTGGGTTAAATTAATCCAGTGGCTTAATTAAGCCACTGGGCCCACTGGTCAGTGACCCAGGGGGTCATTAGCCGAGTAATTATCAGGGGGGTTTGGCTAACTCGCCGGCGGCTAAATGCCGGCGACTGGAGTCACGGCGGCGCTGCACGGGGATCACGATTCCGGCCACGGGAGGGGAAACGGAGGGCACTGGCTTGCTCCTGGAGGTCTTCCGCGTCGTCTTGAACAACAGGGGGTCACGGGGAGGTCGGGAGCGACGACGGCGACGACTCCGGCGGCAACAGAACGGCGGTGAGGTCGTAGTCGACGTGGTAGTGCAAGACTTGAGGCGATTCGGGGCGCGTTCGAACGCTGGAATGTTCAGGAGCCAAACGCACGCACTGGGGGTTCACGATGAGCACTGGAGCGAGGAGGACGACGACCATGGCGGCGACGAGCTCCTGCGTCCATGGCGGAATCGTCTAGGGGGGGATTGAGGGGCCGCAAGAATAGGGGTTCTTCTCACCAGGAGGTGGTGAACGCAACGACGCAGGCGGTGGAGACGGAGAGGCTCCAACGACGATGAATTCACCGGAGTTGGCTTGCGGGTCCGGCGGCAACGTGGAGAAGGTTCCGGCGGCTACAGAGCGTCCGAGCTCGATTCCTTTTGCACGGAGTCGAAGTCGAGGATGGCGAGGAGGATGGACAGCACGGCGCAGCTCGGGGACATCGTTGGTCACGCGGGCTTCAAGCTATGGCGACGGCGGCGTCCTGTTCTTCTCGGGGCTCAGCGAGAGAGAGGAGGAGGAAGCTCTGGAGGGGGGGAATGGACTGCGGAGGCTGCGGGGAGTCTCCAGGTGCGAGAAGAAGCCACGGGGAGGCCTAGAAGCTCCTCGATGACGACGTGTCGTCCCCAGCTAGCTCGGTGGCATTCCACCGAGCAGCTTGGAGGCGAGGGACGGGGAAGAAGACGCCCTGCCCCTGTGGGCCGGCTGGGCTGGGGTGGGCCGGCTTCGCCTGGGCGCCAGGTAAGGTTTTCTGATTTCTTTTCTATTTTTCTTTTCTGACATTTGTTCTGTTTAGCCAATTAAAATAGCTAAACATTTTTCTAAATGCTGAAAAATTTTATGTGGCCTCATAATAATAAAGACTAACCACTTATAAAATTTCAACATTTTTAAAATTCAAATAATTTGAATTTTAAATCAAATAGGGGTATTTCTTTAATTCCAAGGCACTGTTTGATTATTTGAAAAATCTATGAGCATGGGATGGGTCCCACATCACTTGATATGTGATCACACTCATTTATAAGACTTTTCAAAAATCTAACATGAATTTTTGGAGAAGATTTTTATCTGGCCTTTTGAATTAATTCATCTAGGGGGGGGTTCCTTCTCCCATTTGGATTTTGAAGTTGATTTCCTTTGAAAAAAGACATGATGCAAGGTTACTTGGTCCTAGCACATTACCTAACAGAGGGTTCTGACAACTCGCCCCCACTCAACAGAATCTCGTCCCGAGATTCAGAAGTCTGCGGGAGGAAGGTGGGGTACTCGGCACTGAGACGGTCTTCTCTTTCCCACGTAGCTTCTCTTTCAGAGTGGTGTGACCATTGCACTTTCAGAAACCTAATCTTCTGACGACGAGTGACACGCTCTGCGGAATCAAGAATACGAATGGGGTATTCTCGATAAGAAAGGTCATCTTGGAGATCAAGCGTTTCATGGTCGACTTCGCGGATGGGGTCCTTGAAGCAACGCCTGAGTTGGGACACATGGAATACATTATGTACTCGGGAGAGGTGCGGAGGTAGTTCAAGTTGGTAGGCAACTTCTCCACGTTTAGCAATAATGCGGAAAGGTGCGATGTAATGTGGGGCCAACTTGCCTTTGATACCGAAACGTTGGGTTCCCTTCAGAGGAGTAACCCAGAGGTAAGCCTTCTCATCCAGATTGTAGCTCTCTTGCCTATGATGACGATCATAGTAGCTTTTCTGACGAGACTGGGCTGCTTTCAATTGATCACGAACAATGAGAACTTGCTCTTCTGCTTCCTTGATCATATACGGTCCAAAGAATTGTCTTTCACCGGTTTCTGACCAGTTCAAAGGTGTTCGACATCGTCGTCCATATAGGAGTTCAAAAGGAGCCATGTTCAGACTAGATTGAAAACTATTGTTATAAGCAAATTCGGCAAATGGAAGAGACTTCTCCCAATTCTTTCCGAATGAGATAACACAAGCTCTGAGCATGTCTTCAAGAATTTGGTTAACCCTTTCGACTTGACCGCTAGACTGAGGATGGAAAGCCGTACTAAAGGAGAGATGAGTTCCCATAGCATTCTGAAAGCTTCCCCAAAATCTAGAGGTGAAAAGGCTACCACGATCAGAATTGATTTCCAAAGGAACACCATGAAGGGATACAATTTTAGAGATGTACAAGTCTGCTAACTGGCTAGCAGTTATAGACTCGCGAACCGGAAGGAAGTGAGCAACTTTGGAAAGCCTATCTATGACAACGAAGATGGCATTGTTTCCTTTCTGGGTTTTTGGAAAGCCGGTGATGAAGTCCATACCGACTTTGTCCCATTTCCACTCGGGAATAGACAAAGGTTGAAGTGTACCAGCAGGTCTTTGATGTTCTGCCTTAATGCGACGACAAACATCACATTCGGCAACAAATTGAGCAATGTCTCTCTTCATCCTAGTCCACCAAAATCTCTGGCGTAGATCTCGGTACATTTTTGTGCTACCGGGATGAATTGAGAGAGGTGTGTCATGGGCTTCCTTGAGGATGAGTTTCCTTAGTTCCCTATTCTTAGGTACTACCAAACGATTTTCAAAGAATACCGTTCCTTTTCTATCTGTGGAGAAACATTTAGCAACTCCGCTAGCAATGTTCTCCTTGATCCGACGAACACCTCGTGCACGCCTTTGGGCAACTATGATTTGATCCTCAAGAGTTGGTTTCGCCACCAAAGTAGAAAGATAGCCATGAGGAACAATCTCAAGATTGAGCTTGCGAAAGTCCTCATGAATAAGTGGTTGATATTGTTGTAACATGAGGTTCTTACAATACGACTTACGACTTAGTGCATCAGCCATGACATTGGCTTTGCCTGGGGTGTAAGAAATTACTACGTCGTAATCTTTTATCAACTCAATCCAGCGTCTTTGCCTGAGATTAAGATCTGGCTGGGTGAAAATATATTTGAGGCTTTGGTGGTCGGAATCGATCTCGCAACGGTTACCAAGGAGGTAATGTCGCCAAGTTGTTAGGGCATGAACTACGGCAGCGAGTTCAAGGTCATGGGTAGGATAGTTCTCTTCATGTGGACGCAACTGGCGTGAAGCATAAGCTACCACATGTCGATCTTGCAGAAGTATGCATCCTAACCCTTGCCGTGATGCGTCACAATAGATCTCGAAATCCTTTTTGGTGTCTAGAGGTGCAAGTACGGGTGCAGAAGTCAATCTTCTTTTTAGCTCTTGAAAGCTTTCCTCGCACTTGGGAGTCCATAGGAATTTCTTATCTTTCTTGAGGAGTTCAGTTAGAGGCTTTGCAACTTTAGAAAAGTTCTCGACGAAGCGACGGCAATAGCTGGCTAGGCCAAGAAAACTCCTAACTTGCTTAACTGATTCAGGTGGAGTCCATTCAAGGACGGCCTGAACTCTCTCGGGATTCACAGCAATGCCTTTTGCAGAAATCACGTGGCCTAAGTAGGTCACTTCTGGTAGCCAAAATTCACACTTGGAGAATTTAGCATACAGGCGATGCTCTCTAAGTTTCATCAATACCAGCCTTAAGTGTTCGGCATGTTCTTCTTCGTTCTTCGAGTATATAAGGATGTCATCGAGGTAAACCACGACGAACTGGTCCAAATACTCCATGAACATCGAATTCATCATGCGTGAGAAAGTGGCGGGGGCATTGGTTAAACCAAAGGACATGACGGTATACTCGTAAAGACCATAACGAGTAGTAAAAGCCGTTTTGGGAAAGTCCTCGTTTCGGATCTTGATTTGATGATAACCTAATCTCAAATCCATCTTGGAGAAGACTGAGGATCCTGCAAGTTGATCATAAAGATCATTGATCCTGGGCAATGGGTACTTGTTCTTTATCGTCGCTAAGTTTAGCGGGCGATAGTCTACGCACATCCTTTCTGTTTCATCTTTCTTCGTTACGAACAGAACGGGGCAACCCCATGGCGATGAGCTAGGGCGAATGAAGCCTTTCTCCAACAAAGCTTCCAGTTTGGTTTTAAGCTCAGCTAACTCACGTGGGGCCATTTTGTATGGGCGTCTAGAAATTGGTGCGGTTCCTGGGGAAATATCTACAATGAACTCTACACATCTGTCGGGTGGCATTCCCGGAAGCTCTTCAGGAAAGACATCCGGGAAGTCACGAACCACCGGAATATCTTCAAGTTTGGGAAGGGGAAGTACATTCAAGGAATGCACTTGGGTTCTTGTTCTGGGTGAGGTATAGTTGACGGTTTGGCCTGAAGGGTGGGTGAGTTTCACGGATTTGCCTTTGCAATCCAGGTAGGCATTCTGTCTTGATAGCCAATCCATGCCAAGGATGACATCAATGTTTGAAGACTTGAGGGCTATGAGTGAAGCAAGGAATACTAAACCCTCAATTGCAATTTGATTACCATGGCTTACTCTATTAGTTTGCCATCTTGACCCTGGAGTTTGAATAATCATCGGGGTGGACAATTCAACAAAGGGTAACGCATGACGAAGTGCATAACTTTCCGACATGAATGAATGAGATGCTTCTGGGTCGAAAAGAACGGAAGTAGGAACAAAATTGACTGGGAGCGTACCAAGAATGACGTCAGTGGTGTCGTCAGTCTCTTCGGCGGCAATCTGGTTCACACGTCCACGAGTGGTGGGAGGAGCGGGTTTGGTGGTGTAGACCTTCTGGGGTGGCTTGCCACGACCATTGTTGCTGTTGTTGCCTCCGGCACGTGGTGGAGCATTCTGATGCTGGAGCTGGTTCTGGGGACACTCGCGAGAGTAGTGGCCTGCCTGACCACACTTTTAACAGGCTCCGAAAAAAGTGCGTGGAGCTAGGTTGTTTGGTGGAGCTGGGTGGAATTGGGTGGGTGGACGAGGCGCCACATAGGATGGCCTCGGGGGGTTGTTCTGGCGGAACATGCTGTTTGGAATCCAGATCTTGCGCTTCTGGGAGCTAGAACTGGATGAACTATCATCTCTGGGGTGTTTGCGGAAATCGTTGGGGGTGTTCATGTCCTCGGCCTTGATGGCCTTGTTGACAAGGACCTGGAACGTGGCAAAGTCATGAAGATTGAGCTCACGACGAAGTCCAGTGTTGAGGCCACGAAGGAACCTCTCTTGTTTCTTGGAGTCGGTGGAGACTTCTTCGGTAGCATAACGAGCCAGTCGGTTGAACTCACGACTAAACTCATCAACAGTCCTTCTGCCTTGAGTGAGGTTACAGAACTCCTCACGCTTGCGGTCCATAAGACCCTTGGGAATGTGGTGCTCACGGAAGGACGTACAAAATTCCTCCCAAGATGCAGGTGGTCCAACGGGACGCATATTCAGAAAGTTCTCCCACCAAAAACTAGCTGCACCTTCGAGGTGATAGGTGGCATAGCTGACCTTGTCACCAGTTGCAACACGGCCTGCTTGGAGCTTCCTCTCGATGCTGCGAAGCCAGTCATCGACGTCAAGGGGCTCGGTGGAGTAACTGAAGACCGGGGGATGAAGCCGGATGAAGTCGTTCAGGGACACCAGCTCATTGCGCTGTTGAGTGGTGTTGCGTGCGATGACTTCCAGCAGGTGGTGAGAGTCACGACGGTTCCTCTCGACTTCCATCAGAACCTGTGCCATCGTGGGTGGGGGTGGAAGGTTGCCTTCCTCCTGGTCACTCCCACGACCTTGGTTACGACCAACCTGGCCACGGGTTCCTTGAGACATCCTGAAGGTGAAAAACCAAAGTCAAACAGAGTTGATTTGAAGAGTCTAAACTAGGTATTGAAGTACTGGAAGGATTACAGAGCAAAGGAAGTAATCATCTTGACAACATGGTGATAAAGCATACAAGCCATATATTCACAAGCTGTCATACAAATCATACATCGTTTTAGTACAAGCACCGAGCTAATACAAACGTGATGAAGATGATACATCCTTCAGAGGCACTCTGACTTCCTATACATTATTTATCTAAGCCTCTGGAACTTAGACCTTTGCGTACAATATATTATGATACTACTACATCATCACTAAGTAAGACCACAGGCGGTCTCACTCATCTCCATCTCCATAGTAGTCCTCATAAAAGTTACCCGCGTATCCCGGTAGCTGGAGGTGACCATCGGAAAACACGGAGGCTTGTGGACCCTGATATCCATTTGGGCAAGGATGGGGCCTAGGTCCAGCGTAGGGTGGAAGCAAAGGACCACGGGGTGGAAAAATGCCTCCAATCTCTGGCCAAGCAACACGAGAAGGCATCTGAGTCCTCACTGGATAGATCGCATCAAACTCAACTGATCCCACGCTCACAAAGGGAGCCAAAAGTGTCAGTGCTCGATACAGACGAACACGGGTGGCGTGGAGCTCGAAACGGAGAGCGCGTGCATCATGATCTCTGTCACTAGCAAACCTAGCAGTCATCTGAAGTGCGGGATCCTCTGCAGAGTGATCTGAGTAGAGTCCGGTGTAATATCCCTCTTCTCTTGGAAGTGCAGCAGGGATATAGCGGAAAGAAGTCTCTCTCAGCAAAGTGTGCTCCTCTCTCAGCAGTGTCATACATGAGTATGCAGCATCCTGCACAGCCATGTTCTCGGTAACGCCAATGCCATGTCCAAAGTGGATAGGCTGAGTGACTCCAACGTGGTGCGGATAGATCCGAACAATGCAGTGGAACTGGGTCTGGTTGAAGTCGTGGAACTGCTCCTCGACGGTGTACTAAGGGTACCATCGATATCCCACATAGGACATCATCTCGATCAACGTGGCGGGACGGCCACGCACACCGAGGCACCTGGTTAAACGAACAATCTGCCGAGGGGGAAGATCTGCCATCTGAAACAGAAAGGAGTTTGCAAATGCATCAGATTATGAGATAAACCTGGAATGACTCGGACAGCATAACGGCTGTAATTGCAAGAAAAAGACAATTTCTTACAACATAGAAACATCACTTACATACGATGTAATAAAATAGGGAGCATAACCACTCTAGCAAACCGATCACAACGTTCCTACGGCTATGAGGAAGCAAACAACGAGATGTTCTAATCAGACAGAGGAGACCCTAGTCCTATCTTCCCGTAGAACAAGATGAGGGTGACTCAGAACTCAGAACGAAGGGGGTAAGGAAAAAAAATAAGCCTTACGTTGTTCCCTTATATACCCAGAGTAACTATATAACTATAGCAAGCTAGACTCAACTTCGGCCAAGGCTACTAGTCCTACAGTCAGTCCTGCTCTGATACCAAGTCTGTCGGGACCCGGGGTTAGCATATGCAAGTACAGCTAAGACATAGTCATTTGGAGAGCCGAGAACCGCACCCACTTGTCTAAGCAGACAAGGCCAAGCACTGAACATTTTCGGAAAGCATCGTACGTGAGGGGCATCCCATCCAGGCCGGATGATCAACTGAGATGGGTCCTCATCGTCCGCACACAAGTCAAATGATATGGGTGGTGAACTCCCATATTCAAAGACAAGTCGCCTCAACCATACTACCGACTATCTCAAAACTCTTACATAGACTTACTCCAGCCCGATCACTTAGTCGGGGTCTAGGGCGGGCTCGATCATACCACAAAGTGTGCACGAGACGGAGTCTCGAGCAATCGCATCGCGATGCCCCAAGATGCGCACATCTAAGGGCCACTTGGTGTATGAAAGACCGCCAGCCAGAACACAACTAAGGTCTCGAAAACCCATACAAAGACATGCATGTTATAAACATACACGCAGCACACATGCCTTGTATGAACAGCAGGTACCATTGCAATTCTCTACAAAGCGTACATATTTATTGATAACTCTTATAGAGTGCACACAGAGATCACATACATGTGATCCAACATTACATTACAAGCGGAAGCAAATTATGTCTGAGTACAGACAAGTTTAACAAATGGCTTAAGAAGCCTTATTTAAACACAAAGCCCTCCACGAGGGAACCAGTCGTCTGACTGGGACTAGACTAGTTGGTCTTCAGTCGTCCAGCTCGATGAAGAAGCCACCTTCGGGGTCAGTGGCATCATCTAAAACATAGATTAAGAAAACATGAGTACAAAGTCGTACTCAGCAAGACTTACATAGGAGCTATACTACTCATGCACATGTACCAAGGTAAAGGGAGGTGGGGTTCATTTGCAGAAGTGCCAGCTTTGACTTGGCTAATACTGAACTACGAATACCAGACTTTGAGGTAAGAAGCGTACACGAGTCCACTACTTTCTCCAACCAATACACCACTATGGTGCCTTCCTCGACTTCCCCACGAGAAAGCACGCCATAGCACTCACACTTATCTTGGTGTGTTTTAGAAGTATTCGGTTCAAGTTATCTAATAATCAAGCTAAGCTTTCCAAGCAGTCCATAACCGCGGACGCGGCTATTCGAATAGTTTTGTTAACCTTGCAAGGGTGTACCTCTACACACACATGACCATCATTTACCGCCTTTGATCTCGACACCATTCAAGGGGTGCCAGCGAGGATGCTCACCACAACTGTTACCTCATAGCCGATCTAGTCCGAGAAAGCCGCCTACTTGGGTTGGTTACCACAATCGTGAACCGGCCGGTTTACCGAAGTGGACCCAAGTGATGTGTGCGTGGTGCATAAGCCGGTCTCGGATGAGCCGTTCTCTCACTTAGCAACCAGGCCACGGACCTACCAGAACTCCGAACTATTGCGACATCTGGACATCGAAAGGGATGAGTTAGTAAGTTGAGAGGGGTCAGTGAGCCCAATGTGTGGTTGTACTCTTCATCTTGGATCACCACACAAGAACTCGTACTAGGGCAGTGTTCAACGAGACAACCCACTGTGTACTCCTACACAGCCTCTCATCGTTCACCTTGTATTAGGGTCGATTCACCAACACTTTTCTACCATCTTCAACATGTTCATTCCTATCCCGACTCACATCACAGTAACAACATGGTATCATACTAAGCATGCAATAAGCGATAACATTGCAGGGGCCAAATGATATCAAACAACTCCTACATTTGCTAGGATTGTGGTTTGCTTACTACTGTGACAAAATGATAGGTCATGCAAAGGAATGGGTTCATCTATGCGGTAGAAACGAATCATGGTGATCATCCTAGACAATGCATAAGCGAGACATGAGAGGGAAGTGGGATTTTATCGACATGATCAATGGGGATTTGCTTGCCTTGCTGACGAGGTTCGGGTTCGGGGTCTTCAACGTAGGGGGTGACCTCGGGCTCCGGCTCCACTTCTATCAGCAACATGACAATCATAGGATCAACATAATGTACAATGCACAATCACATGAATAAGATTGAAAGGGTGATGTTCATGATACTGATGTGTTGAGCATTCCATTTAAATGGAGTATATTGCAAATTGAATTGCAAATTCAAACTCCACATTTGAATTCAAATTAACCAAGTTGCATGTGATATTGATTGATCATTTTGAATTATTTTCAAATGTGTATGATATGCCTCTGAAGTGTGGTTGAATTGTAGCTTAATTCCATGGTCCAAGTTGCAAGATCATTTGATTTGAATTTGAATTAAATTCAAATAAACCAAATGACATATGCTACTGGTCCCATTTTAAAATCAACTCAAACAGAGTTGAAAGTTGCATATTTGGAAAGATAATTTTCTCCTAATCATTTTTCATATATTATTTGTCCAATTTGGAGTTAATATGAATTTTCTATGAATTTCCAAAATTTGGGGTATTTTCTGGATTTTCTGGAATTCTTTTAATTCATTTTGATTTTCTGGAAATTCATAAAATGATTTATTGCGTCAGCTGACATGTGGGTCCAGGGTGTCGGTGACTAGGTTAATTAACCCGTGGGTTAAATTAATCCAGTGGCTTAATTAAGCCACTGGGCCCACTGGTCAGTGACCCAGGGGGTCATTAGCCGAGTAATTAACAGGGGGGGGTTTGGCTAACTCGCCGGCGGCTAAACGCCGGCGACTGGAGTCACGGCGGCGCTGCACGGGGATCACGATTCGGGCCACGGGAGGGGAAACGGAGGGCACCGGCTTGCTCCTGGAGGTCTTCCGCGTCATCTGGAAGTAACAGGGGGTCACGGGGAGGTCGGGAGCGACGACGGCGACGACTCCGGCGGCAACAGAACGGCGGCGAGGTCGTAGTCGACGTGGTAGTGCAAGACTTGAGGCGATTCGGGCGCGTTCGAACGCTGGAATGTTCAGGAGCCAAACGCACGCACTGGGGGTTCACGATGAGCACTGGAGCGAGGAGGACGACGACCATGGCGGCGACGAGCTCCTGCGTCCATGGCGGAATCGTCTAGGGGGGGATTGAGGGGCCGCAAGAATAGGGGTTCTTCTCACCAGGAGGTGGTGAACGCAACGGCGCAGGCGGTGGAGACGGAGAGGCTCCAACGACGATGAATTCACCGGAGTTGGCTTGCGGGTCCGGCGGCAACGTGGAGAAGATTCCGGCGGCTACAGAGCGTCCGAGCTCGATTCCTTCTGCACGGAGTCAAAGTCGAGGATGGCGAGGAGGATGGAAAGCACGGCGCAGCTCGGGGACGTCGTTGGCCACGCGGGCTTCAAGCTATGGCGACGGCGGCGTCCTGTTCTTCTCGGGGCTCAGCGAGAGAGAGGAGGAGGAAGCTCTGGAGGGGGGGAATGGACTGCGGAGGCTGCGGGGAGTCTCCAGGTGCGAGAAGAAGCCACGGGGAGGCCTGGAAGCTCCTCGACGACGACGTGTCGTCCCCAGCTAGCTCGGTGGCATTCCACCGAGCAGCTTGGAGGCGAGGGACGGGGAAGAAGACGCCCCTGCCCCTGTGGGCCGGCTGGGCTGGGGTGGGCCGGCTTCGCCTGGGCGCCAGGTCAGGTTTTCTGATTTCTTTTCTGTTTTTCTTTTCTGACATTTGTTCTGTTTAGCCAATTAAAATAGCTAAACATTTTTTTAAATGCTGAAATTTTTTATGTGGCCTCATAATAATAAAGACTAACCACTTATAAAATTTCAACATTTTTAAAATTCAAATAATTTGAATTTCAAATCAAATAGGGGTATTTCTTTAATTCCAAGGCACTGTTTGATTATTTGAAAAATCTATGAGCATGGGATGGGTCCCACATCACTTGATATGTGATGACACTCATTTATAAGACTTTTCAAAAATCTAACATGAATTTTTGGAGAAGATTTTTATCTGGCCTTTTTTAATTAATTCATCTGGGGGGGTTCCTTCTCCCATTTGGATTTAAAGTTGATTTCCTTTGAAAAAAGACATGATGCAAGGTTACTTGATCCTAGCACATTACCTAACAGAGGGTTCTGATAGAGGAACAATCTCGAGGTTGAGCTTTCGAAATTCCTCATGAAGAAGTGGTTGATACTGTTGTAACATGAGGTTGTTACAATACGACTTACGACTTAGTGCATCAGCCATGACATTGGCCTTGCCTGGGGTGTAAGAAATTCCTAAGTCATAATCTTTTATCAACTCTATCCAGCGTCTTTGCCTGAGATTAAGATCTGGCTGGGTGAATATGTATTTGAGGCTTTGGTGATCAGAATAGATCTCACAACGATTACCAAGGAGGTAATGTCGCCAAGTCTTCAGGGCATGAACTACGACAGCGAGTTCAAGATCATGGGTAGGATAGTTCTCTTCATGTGGCCGCAACTGGCGTGAAGCATAAGCTACCACATGTCTATCTTGCATAAGTATGCATCCTAACCCTTGCCGTGAAGCATCACAATAGATCTCGAAATCCCTTTTGGTGTCTGGAGGTGCAAGTACGGGTGCAGAAGTCAATCTTCTTTTTAGCTCTTGAAAGCTTTCCTCGCACTTGGGGGTCCATTGGAATTTCTTATCTTTCTTGAGGAGTTCAGTAAGAGGCTTTGCAACTTTGGAAAAGTTCTCGACGAAGCGGCGGCAATAGCTTGCTAAGCCAAGAAAACTCCTAACTTGCTTAACCGATTCAGGTGGAGTCCAGTCAAGGACGACCTGA
Source organism: Bromus sterilis (assembly GCA_950022295.1). Classification (NCBI taxonomy): domain Eukaryota; kingdom Viridiplantae; phylum Streptophyta; class Magnoliopsida; order Poales; family Poaceae; genus Bromus; species Bromus sterilis. The sequence goes on along the minus strand of OX465596.1, from coordinate 107,346,213 downwards.
ACTCTCTTGGGATTGACAGCAATACCTTTCGCAGAAATCACGTGGCCTAAGTAGGTCACTTCTGGTAGCCAAAATTCACACTTGGAGAACTTGGCATAAAGGCGGTGCTCTCTAAGTTTCATCAATACCAACCTAAGATGTTCTGCGTGCTCTTCTTCGTTCTTCGAGTAGATGAGAATGTCATCAAGATAAACCACAACAAATTTATCTAGGTACTCCATGAAGATCGAATTCATCAAGCGCGAGAATGTGGAGGGGGCATTGGTTAAACCGAAGGACATGACGGTGTACTCATAAAGACCATATCGAGTAGTGAAAGCCGTTTTTGGAATGTCCTCGTTTCGGATTTTGATTTGATGATAACCTAATCTCAAATCCATCTTGGAGAAGATAGAGGATCCTGCAAGTTGATCATAAAGATCATTGATCCTGGGAAGTGGGTACTTGTTCTTTACCGTCGCTAGATTTAGCGGGCGATAGTCTACGCACATCCTTTTTGTTCCATCTTTCTTCGTTATGAACAGAACGGGGCAAACCCATGGCGATGAGCTAGGGCGGATGAAGCCTTTTGCCAACGAAGCATCAAGTTGGGTTTTTAGCTCAGCTAACTCATGTGGGGCCATTCTATATGGATGTCTCGAGATTGGGGCTGTGCCTGGTATAAGATCCACTATGAATTCTACACACCTGTCGGGTGGCATTCCCGGCAGCTCTTCAGGAAAGACATCCGGGAAGTCACGAACCACCGGAATATCTTCAAGGTCGGGAAGGGGAAGCACATTCAAAGTATGCATCTGGATTCTAGAGTTGGGTGATGTGTAGTCAATGGTCTGGCCTGAAGGATGGGTGAGTTTAACTGACTTGGCTTTACAATCAAGGAAAGCATTCTGCCTTGATAACCAATCCATTCCTAGGATGACATCAATGTCCGAAGACTTGAGGGCTATAAGAGAAGCAAGGAATACTAAACCCTCAATTGCAATTTTATTGCCATGGCTTACTCTATTAGTTTGCCACTTTGAACCAGGAGTTTGAATGATCATTGGAGAAAACATTTCTTCAAAAGGAAACTCATGACGAAGTGCATAACTCTCCGACATGAATGAATGAGAAGCTCCTGGATCGAAAAGAACGGAGGCGGGGACATGATTGACTGGGAGTGTGCCAAGAATGATGTCAGAAGCATCAGTGGCTTCCTCAACGGAGATTTGGTTCACACAAACACTACTAGTGGATGAAGGCCTTGCTAGAAAGGCTTTGGTGGTTGATTTGTTTGGAGGCTTGGTTCGAGAACGACGTGGTGTCATCAAGACCTGAGGGCATTGACGATAGTAATGGCCTGGAAGACCACACTTAAAGCATACCCTGTCTGAATTGCTGGGAGTGGGATTGCTTGGTTGCACACCATCATTCCGGGGTGGAATAATGCGTTGGGGTGGATGGCATATATTTGGTGGTGGCCTCTAAAGAAGGTTTTGAGGTATGGCACGGGTTGGAATCCAAATTCCGTGTTTCTGAGGGGCTGAACTTGAAGAAGGAGCAAGCTCAAGAGCATGCTTGCGAGACTCTTCGAACACTTCATTGCCATGCTCAGCTCTGAAGGATCTGTTGACTAAATCCTCAAAGGTGGCAAATTCGATGAGGTTGAGATCATGACGAAGGATGGGGCTAAGTCCCTTACGAAACCTTGCCTGCTTTCTGGCATCGGTGGTGATCTCATCTTGGGCATAACGAGCAAGACGGTTGAACTCTCTTACATACTCATGAATGGACATCTCTCCTTGGGTCAGGATGCAGAACTCTTCCTTCTTGCGCTCCATCAACTCATCCAGAAGGTGGTACCCTCGAAAGGCATCACAGAACTCCTGCCAAGTCACTAGGTGACCATCTGGCTGCATAGCAACATAGTTCTCCCACCATTCAGCAGCAGCACCTTCCAAAAAGTATGCCGCGAATATAACTCGATCATCGGGAGCAACATGTGTAGTATCAAGCTTACGCTCGATGGAACGGAGCCAATCATCAGCTTCAAGGGGCTCAGAAGAACATCGGAATACCGGTGGCTTGAGGAGGATGAAGTCCTGAATGCTCACAACCACATTGCAATGACGTGAGGTATTCTGCTCGATGAGCTCCAAGGGCGTGTTTGGTCACGTTGATTCTTCTTAGCTTCCATCATGATTTCCGCCGCAGAAGGCGATGGTGGAGGTGCATCATCATTTCGATTCCGAACACGGTCTCGATTCCGACGAATAGCACTACGAGTTCCACCTGACATCCTGTGTGATAAAGATCAACAATCAGAACAGGTTGTACGATGGAATCAAATACAAGAAGGACATGATGAAGGCGGAAAGATTGTAATGCAAAGGCAAAGATCCACAGAAACTCGGAATAAATCCGGCAGCATAACGACTACACTGGGATGGAAAATGAAACAACCTCGAGGAGATTTGACAGAACTTCCTCAAGGAACTCAAAACACGGAGACTCTGGACGACCACAACAATCCTACGGCTAAAAGGAAGCACTCAACGAGATGTTCTAGTAAGACATAGATGAGCCTAGTCCTATCATCCCATATAAAAGATAAGGGTGACCCAGAACTTAGATTGATGAGGGTAAGGAGAAAAAGAAGCCTTACATTGTTCCCTTATACCCAGAGTAACTATATAACTATAGAATGCTAGACTCGACTTCGACCAAGGGTTTGATAAGCCTACAGACAATCCTGCTCTGATACCAAGTCTGTCGGGACCCGGGGTTAGCGTATGTAATTCCAGTCACGATACAATCACATGGAGAGCCGAGAACCGTACCCACTTGTCTAAGCAGACAAGGCCAAGCATAGAACATTCTCGGTAAGCATCGAACGTGAGGGGCATCCCATCTAGGACGGATGATCATCTGAGATGGGTCCTCATCGTCCTCTCACAAGTCTAGATGCTTATGGGTGGTGAATCCCATACTCATAGACAAGTCGCCTCAACCATGTTATCGATTGAATACTAACTCTTACATCGACTTACTCCAGCCCGATCACTTAGTCGGGGTCTAGGGCGGGCTCGATCATACAACAAAGTGTGCACGTGACAGAGTCACGAACAATCGCATCGCGATGCCCCAAGCTGCGCACATCTAAGGGCCACTTGGTGTATAAAAGACCGCCAGCCAGATCACAACTAAGGTCTCGAAAACCCATACTAAGACATGCATGTTATAATCATACACTCAGCACACATGCCTAGTATGAATAGCAGGTATCATCACATAACTCTACAAAGTACTCTTTATTGATATACACATGGAGCATACAAAGATCACATGTCTGTGATGAACATTACATCATACAACAAAAGCAAATTAGGTCTGAGTACAGACAAGTTTAACAAATGGCTTAGAGAAGCCTTGTAAACATACATGCCCTTCCACGAGGGACCAGACTGCTGTCTGGGACTATACTACCAAGGTCAACGTCGAGCTTCAGGTCGGAGACTCCATCGGGGTCTGGGTTTCCATCTAAAATATAGAATAAGCAAACGTGAGTACAAAGTCGTACTCAGCAAGACTTACATCAGAACTACACTACCCATGCTCAAGTATCAAGGTAAAGGGAGGTGGGGCTTCATCATGCAAAAATGCCAGCTTTGACTTGGCTAATCCTGAACTACGAATACCAGACTTGAGGTAAGAAGCGTACAAGAGTCCACTACATCTCCAACCAATACACCACTATGGTTACTTCCTCGACTTCCCAACGAGAAGCACACCATAGCACTCACGCTTATCTTGCGAGTTTTAGAAGTATCCATTCAAGTTGTCTAATAATCAGGTACAGGTTCCAAGTAGTCCATAACCGCGGACGCGGCTATTCGAATAGTTTTGTTAACCTTGCAAGGGTGTAAGCTACACACACATGACCATCGGTTACCGCCAGGTCTCGCCACCGTTCAAGAGGTGACAGCGAGGATGTTCACCACGACACTTCGCTCACAACCGGTCTATTCCAGGAGTCGACTATCTGAGTTTGCCTCCGCTCGAGAGTCCGGCCGGATCAACAAAACGGACTCAAACAATGTAAGTGACCGAGACGCCACCTCTGGCAGATGGTTTTCCTGCCTCACAGGTGCACCCACATATCTATATGATGCAACCATTTCCTTCGTTGTTTTTCTATGCACATGTCAAACAGAAAGCCCGAACTAATGTGAGTCCTGGACGTCGACACGGATCAAGGTACTAGGCCAAGAGGGGTCAGTGATCCCAATGTTTGGTTGTACTCTTTGTCTTGAATTACCATACAAGAACTCGGTGCTTAAGGCGGTGTTCAACGAGACAACCCACTATGTACTCCTACACAGCCTCTCATCGTTCACCTTGTATTAGGGTGGATTCACCGACACAGTTTCACTTTCATCAACACCATGTTCACCATCATCCCGACTCACATCAAAGCAACCTTATTGTACCACTAATCATGCAATAAGAATTTACAGTTGATGGGGCCACATGATATCAACCAACTCCTATGTCAGCTAGGATTGTGGTTTGCTTACTACTGTGACAAGCTGATAGGTCATGCATCGGATATGGGTTCAACTATGCAGTAGAATCGATACAAAGTGATCTCCTAAACATGCATAAGCGAGATTGAGAGGGAATTGGGATTTTATAGACATGATCAATGGGGTTTGCTTGCCTTGCTGACGATACACGGTCTTAACGGTGGTCTTCTCCTTCGGGGGTGATCACCGTCTCGGAACGTCTGTCATCGGAGGCAATCATCAACAAAGGGGGACAACTTCGGAAATAAAATGCACAAGCACATGATATTGTTGTGACATGAAGTAAAGGGTACAGATTTGTGGAAAATTCAATTTAATTGAAGTATATTGCATTTGGAATGCAAATTCAAACTCCAAATTCAAATTCAAATTAAGCCATATGCACATTTTCTACTGTTGCCCCATTTTAAAATGGTCAAACATAAAAACAAATTTCATATTCTTAATCCTTGCATTTTTCTGATAATTTTTCATATATTATATGTTTAATTTGGAGTTCATATGAATTTTCTATGAATTATTGAAGTTTGGCTATTTTTCTGGATTTTCTGTAATTCTTAAAATCATTTCTAGTTTTTCTGGAATTGATTTAGTGCATCAGCATGATGCAACCATGACATCATCAGGGGACTGACAGGTGGGGTCGGCTTGTCAGCCACAGTGGGGTTAATCCTTGTTTTAAGTTAATTTAGCAGAGGGATTAGGGGGACCTGGCCCCACTGTCAGTGTCTGGGGTTAGGTTTAGTGGGGGTTAGGTTAGCTCTAATGGTGGAGCTCGCCGGGGGGGGGGCCGCCGGAGTTTCGCTGGAGTTGCAAAATGGGCTCGGGGTGGGGTTTGGCTGGTACGGTTGTGCTCCTCGCGGGCTCCCGCACCCAACGGTGCCATTGGGGGGTCTTGGGGAGGCTCTGGAGCTCGGCTAGGTCAAAGGGCGCGGCGGCCGGAGCAACAGAAGGCGGCGATGGAAGCAGAAGGCACGGGGAGGAGCAGGGAGTAGGGCAAAACACAGCGCGGCTCACCCTGAGGACGTTGGAGGAGTCGGGGAAGCCGGAGGAGGCGAGACGGCGGCGTATTTCCCGTCGGAGCTTCACGGGTGGCCGGAGCTTCTCGCGAAGCTGGCGTCGTCGCTGCTGCGGATTCGTCTCGATTGAGGGCTCGGGAGGAGGAAGGCTCCTGCGGCGGAGCCACTGGACAAGGTCGCTGGATCCCTAGGGCATGGTGGCCATGCTTGCGCGCGACGGCGGCGACGACGTGCTCTTTGGTGGCCGCGAAATCTAACGATAGAGAGAGCGAGAGGGAACAAGGAGAGGGGGAGAAGTGATGCGGGCTCTGGGTGTCTCTGTGGCACGCTTAGGAGGAGGGGGAGGCTCTGGAAGACGCGAGGCGTCGCAGTGGCAGCGCCGGCGTGCTCCCGTGCCTCCAGCAAGCAGCTTCGGGGGAGGGGGAAGAAGACGACAAGGGGGTACGGGCTGGGCTGGGCCAAACGGGCCAGGGGGAAACTAGTTGGGCTGGATGCCTCTCTCGCCCCCTGTAGATTTCCTTTTCTTTTTATTTTTCTGTAAATAGGTTGGCCCCACTAATTAAATTAGATAGGCATTTTTAATAAATGTCCAAATAATTTTATAAATACTAGGTGACCAGTAGCTAGCCACATATAGAATGTGGACATTTTTGAAATTCAATATATTTTGAATTTCAATTCAAATAGGGTCAAATTTAATTTCCAGGGCACCTTTTGAATTTTTGAATATTCCATGGGCATGGGAATGAACCCAAACCACTTTTAAAATGATCAGCATCATTTATAGGAATTTTCCAACTATTCAAATGATTTTTGGAAAAAGATTTTTATCTGGCCATTTATTTAAATTCTCAGGGCTTTTCTTTTCCCCAATTTTGATTTTTATTTTGAATTTCTTCACATGATGCAAAGGGATCAAACAACCCTAGCACTTACCCTAGATGGGGTTCTGACAGGCAATCACATCATCCAGTGTCATCTTGAAGAAGTCGCGCATACGCCTCAATTCCCACACCATTTGATGAGAATACACCATGAGAGCATTCAACATCTTGTCCACAAGGTAACGGTTGGTGATTTGATATCCATACAAATATTTCTCACATGTGAATGATTGAACATGAACGGAGAGAACCTTGAGACGCATATGAAGTTGTTGGGGCGTCTCATCTTTCTTCATGTGAAGGTTGTGCAATGCATTCTTTTCGGTCTCATATCTTGTCATTTGAAGAGAGCCGGTGCTAGACTTGGCAATGAGAAGAGTGTCCCACATCTCCTTGGCATTGGTGATATGGACAAATGGTGCATGTGTCAATTCATCCATTCCTATTTTAAAGAACCCAATGGCCGCAAGGTTCAGATGTCTATCAAATACTTCACTTGGGGTAAGGTTGTTTGGATCAACTGGATAATAGAATTTCCCGGAGTCGACGAGGTTCCACATGGGCTCGCACACAAACCTAAGATAATCTGCCATTAGACTTTTCCAATCCAAAAAGTTAGTGTTCTCGGTTAGTACCGGAAGATTGCCATTAAAGTTATACTTAGGTTCCAAAATCTTAGGAGCAGGATAGTCCCATTGGTAGGGACCACCTCTTTGCAAGGTAGCCTCGGAACCGGGGTGCACAAAGGTCTCTTGTGGGGACCTAGGGGCTGCACAACTTGACGTTTTTGACTCCGATGCCGAAGCCTTCATTCTTGCAAAGGAGGCTTCCATTTCCTTCATTTGATTGTCCAAAGCCTTTTGCAAGGCTTTTTCCATATCTCCGAAGGTGAACATATTGGGATCCTCAATATCATAGTTAACATGCCCCGTGGAGGGAGGCAACGCAGCTTGTGAGGCGGCCCTTTGTTCGGCAGCCAATCTCTCGGCTTCCGAACTAGCAGCATGCGCAGCAATTGTGACCTCCTCCACATCGGCACCAGAACTTTCGGGGATGCCGTTCTTGGTCATCTCGCTCTCGAGCGGTTAAGCCACAAGAATAGAGCATGAGGCTCTGATACCAATTGAATGGATCGAGATAGACCTAGAGGGGGTGAATAGGTCTTATTACAAATTTAACAATACCTAGCAACTTTAGGCAATAATGCGGAAGATAAAGGTGTGCCTAACAATTGCAAGGTTTACCTAGCTATGAAAAGATAAACAATAAGCACGATATACTAAAGCAAGTGAGGGGGCAAATAATGCGGTAGCAAAAGTAATAAGGGGAAAGAATAGGGATAGCCGAATGACGCGAAGACATTGATGTATCTCGATGTTCACTTCCTTGGAGGGAAGCTACTCACCGTTCGGAGAGAGTGGGTGAAACTACGAAGGCACACCAACGCCACGATGGATCACTCTATTCCCCTTGAGATATCACCACGAAGGCAATTCCCAACCACTACCGGTTGACCTTAAAGGTGGTCACCAAACCCTCCCAACTCAACGGGGGTAATCACAATTGTCGATTCCTCTCCGAAGAACTCCTACCCGTCTAGGAGTCTCCAACATCCAAGAGTAACAAGATCAATGGGAAAAGCTCAATGCTTGCTCAAATCACGATTTGCTTTGGTCAGAAGATGGGGAAGGGACGGATTTATCACGTGGTGAAAGATCCGACAAGAACTCTCACAAATCTCTCCGGGATCTTGGATTTAGTGTAGGAGAAAGGGGAGAGGGAGTACTTGGTGTTCTTGAGGGAAATGAATGAAGTGTTCAACCCTTACCCTAAGTGGGTAGGGGGTATATATAGGTGCTCAAGCAAACTAGCCGTTTTGAGCTGTCAGGTATGATCCGGACGCCCGGGACTTAAGTCGAACGGTCCGGGCTGTGCCCGGACGGTCCGACATGAGATCCGAATGGTCCGGCAGGATAACACAGGCTCTACATGTGAGTATTTGTTCATGAGGCCGGACGGTCCGGACGATTGAGCACCCTCTGGTCCTGGGAGCATAATTATTCGGACGGTCCGGGGTCCAGCTCGGACGTTCCGGGCTGAGCTCGGACGGTCCGACCTGACGCCCGGACGGTCCGGATGATTGTGCACTCTCTGGTCCTGGGAGCGTAATTATTCGGACGGTCCGGGGTCAGCTGGTATGGTCCGGGCTGGGCCCGGATGGTCCGACCTGGCACCCGGATGGTCCGGAGAATAATGTATCCTCGGGTGTCTTGGGATCGTAATTATTCGGACGTCCGCGGCCGTGGCCGGACGGTCTAGGATGTGGCCCGGACGATCCAGCATATGCAGTGAGTGCTCAAATTGAAGTGTTTCGAAAACCCTAAACAACTATACTGATTTTTCTTCGATGTATGAAAGTGTGTTTTACAGGTTGAAGTTGTAATGATTTGAGCAAGACTGAACTCAACCTTATGATCCCCTCTTAATAGTGCGGGGATCCCTATGACTCAAGATGTAATAGTAAAGAAGACTTAGCGTCACCTTCAGTCGTTATGTCGAATTCTTGAGTGCGGTCGAGGTTCAGCATATGATCCCTACACGATGATGTCAAGAGAACTAACCAACTTCCTGTGTGTCACTTAACAAACATAGTTAGTCCCCTATATTTATATTGTCATTAGTCAACAAAATATGCTTAAGGGCATGATTGCACTTTCAGTAGCTCTTCAAGAATATCTTTATATACAGTGGGGATTTTTTTATTAAGGGTACTAACCTCTCTAATCATCTTATGATGAGTTATGTATGAAGCGAGTTTTCAAGTGTGCGATGGAAGATGATGAAAGAAGATTCGGGAGTGTCAAGCGCTCAAGCTTGGGGATGCTGTCGAGACCCGGGGTTAGCGTATGCAAGACTCGCTACAACACAATCATATGGAGAGCCGAGAACCGTACCCACTTGTCTAAGAAGACAAGGCCAAGCACAGAATGTTCTCGGAAAGCATCGAACGTGAGGGGCATCCCATCCAGGCCGGACGATCAACAGAGATGGGTCCTCATCGTCCGCACACAAGTCTAAATGATATGAGTGGTGAACTCCCATTCTCATAGACAAGTCGCCTCAACCATACTATCGATTGTATTATAACCCTTACATAGACTTACTCCTGCCCGATCACTTAGTCAGGGTCTAGGGCGGGCTCTATCATACATCAAAGTGTGCATGTGAAGGAGTCACGAACAATCGCATCGCGATGCCCCAAGCTGTGCGCATCTAAGGTCCACTTGGTGTATAAAAGACCGCCAGCCAGATCACAACTAAGGTCTCGAAAACCCATACTAAGACATGCATGATATAATCATACACGCAGCACACGTGTCTAGTATGAACAGCAGGTATCATTGCAATTCTCTACAAAGTTTACAACTTTATTGATAACTCTTACAGAGTGCACACAGAGATCACAAGTCTGTGATCCAACATTACATCAAACATGCGGAAGCAAAGTAGGTCTGAGTACAGACAAGTTTAACAAATGGCTTAGAGAAGACTTATCTATAAAGAAGCCCTTCCACGAGGGACCAGTCATCTGACTGGGACTACACTAGCTTGATCAGTCGTCGAGCTCCGGGAAGAATCCATCTTCGGGGTCAGCGGGTTCATCTAAAACATAGAATAAGAAAACGTGAGTACAAAGTCGTACTCATCAAGACTTACGTAGGAACTATACTACTCATGCACATGTATCAAAGTAAAGGGGAGTTGGGGTTCATAAGCAGAAGTGCCAGCTTTGACTTAGCTAGTCCTAAACTACGAGTACCAGACTTGAGGTAAGAAGCGTACAAGAGTCCACTACATGTCTCCAACCAATTACACAACTATGTTGCCTTCCTCGAATCCCCACGAGAAAGAACGCCATAACATTCACGCTTATCTTGGCAAGTTTTATAAGTATCCGGTTCAAGTTGTCTAATAATCAAGCATAGCTTTCCAAGTAGTCCCTTACCGCGGACGTGGCTATTCTAATAGTTTATTAACCCTGCAGGGGTGTACTGCTATGCACATGAAATGATCAGTTACCGTCGGGATCTCGTCATCCTTCAAGCGGGTGTCGGCAAGGATAATTTCCACAACTTTTACCTCACAGCCAACTCAAATTCAATGGAGACGCCTATCTGGGCTGGAGTCCACATCGTTAACCCGGCCGGTTTACCGATGTGGTCCCAGAAGATGTGTGCAGGGTCCCAAGCCGGTCTGAATAGCCGTTCTTCCACTTCGCAGACCGTGCCATAGACCTACCAGAACTCCGAACTACTGCGACTCATTGAACTGAGAAGGGGTGAGTTAGTAGGTTGAGCGGGGGTCCATGTGCCCAACATGTGGTAGTACTCTTTGTCTTGGATCACCACACAAGAACTCGGGCTTAAGGCGGTGTTCAACGAGACAACCCACTGTGTAATCCTACATAGCCTCTCATCGTTCACCTTGTATTAGGGTGGATTCACCAACACAGTTTCATCTTCTTCAACATGATTGCTACCATCCCGACTCACAGATCAAAGTATCCTCATTGTATCACTCTAAGCATGCAATAAGCAGTAACAGTTGCAGGGGCCACATGATATCAACCAACTCCTACATCTGCTAGGATTGTGGTTTTCTTACTACTGTGACAAGATGATAGGTCATGCAAAGGATATGGGTTGAACTATGAGGTAGAAACGTTATCATGGTAATCATCCTAAACAATGCATAAGCGAGACTGAGAGGGAATTGGGATTTTATCGACATGATCAATGGGGGGTTGCTTGCCTTGCTGACGAGGTTTAGTATCGGGTTCTTTAACGAATGGGGCGATCTCGGGTTCCGGCTCCACTTCTATTCGACAAACAACACAAACATCGAAACAATAATAATACAATGCTCAAACACATGAGTTGAAGGTTGAAACTTGATGTATGTGTCACTGATGTGTGAGTTATTCCATTTAAAAGGAGTATATTGCAAATGAATTGCAAATTCAAACTCCGTTTGATTTATCGATGAATTTCAAATGTATTTGAATCCATGAATGTTCATTTGAAATGGTTGAGCATGAAGTGATGTTGTAAAGGTGAGGTAAAGTCTCTGATGTGTGGATGAAACCATTTAAAAGAAGTGTGTTGCAAAGTCATTTGCAAAATCACTCCAAATTTGAATTCAAAAGAATGTCATATGCATGTTTGCTACTGTTCACCCATTTTAAAATGATCAAACATAGAAACAAGTTGCATATTCAGAATCCTTGTATTTTTCTGATAATTTTAGACATATTATATGTCCAATTTGGAGTTAAAAATAATTAGTTATGAATTTTCAAAGTTTAATGCATTTTCTGGATTTTCTGGATTATTCTTTTAATTTGGAAATTGACTTATTGCGCACTGTTGCGTCATGATGACATGGGGGGGCCTGACTGGTGGGGCCAGCATGTCAGTGGGGTTAGTTAATTAACTCTTTTAACTTAAACTAACCCGGGGTGATTAGCAGCCTGGGCCCACATGTCAGTGGCCCAGGGCTAGATTAATTAGCGTCTAACCTCGCCGGCCACGTCAGCTCGCTGTCGGCGTTTAGCCGCCGGTGGTTAGAGCGCGGAGGCGCACGCTCGGGACGGCGGCGCAGGCAACTTTTGGTGTGCGGTTTGCAGCAAAAGGATGCCCCTCCCCGTGTGCATCAGTTGATGCACTCGAGTGAGCTCGGGGATGGCCGGAGCCATGCCGGCGACGAGGTGCAGCGGTGGCCGTAGCCTGGCCGTGGTGCAACGGCGTTTGGGGCCATGGAAAAGAGCGCGGAGAGGGGGGTTTCGAAGCGGCTGCTCACCCTGGATGCACTGGAGAGGACTGGGAGGTCGGAGGGAGCGAGACGGTGACGAATTCGGTAGTGGAAGATTGCGGTTCCGGCGAGGAGAGGACGAAGGGGATGGCGTGCTCCGGGCTCCCGGGGCCGATTCCTCTGGCACGACAAAGAAAACGACGTCGAGGAGTGCGTTGGACACGTCTGCTGGGCTCAAGATGCTCTCTGGCCGCGCATGCTCACGGCGGCGCGCTCCGGTGCGCTCGGGTGGCGACGAAAATGGCGAGGGAGAGAAGGGGAGAAGCTCTGGAGGAGGGGGGAAAGGCGGACGACGTCTCCAGCGTCGTCGTGGCACGTCTAGGAGGCTCTGGGGGCACCTGGAGGCCAGGGCGTCGCGGTGGCGGTCGCCGGACGTGGCATGCTCGACAGGGAGCTGCTTCGGCTGGCGGGGAGGAAGTCGCCAAGGAGGGCTGGGCTGGGCCAGGCTTGCTGGGCTGCGGGGCCACAAGTTGGGCCTCTTTGCCCAGGTAATCCTTTTGCTCTTTTCTCTTTTTCTTTCTGTTTTATTTCTGTTATTTGTTGTGGCTTGGTAAATAAAATAGCTAGGCATTTTATTAAATGCAACAAATTTTTATATGGCCTCAAAATATATATAGCTAGCCACTTATAAAGTTTGGACATTTTTAAAATTCAAATTATTAGAACTTTAATTCAAATAGGGGTTTAAATTTAAATCCATGCTCCTGTTTGAATATTTTAAAAATCCATGAGCATGGTGTTGGTGCCACATCACTTGATATGTGATCACACTCATTTATGTGAGTTTTCAAAAATACAAAAGGAATTTTTGGAGCAACTTTATTTCTGGCCATTCGAATTAAATTCATCTAGGGGGGTTTCTTCTCCCATTTCATTTTCTTTTTGATTTTTTTACATGAATGCATGTTGATGCTAAACCCTAGCACATACCTAACTTGGGGTTGTGACAGATGCCCCCATCCATCCCCAATAAATATTCAAGGAGACTCAAGCGTCTAAGCTTGGGGATGCCCCCGTGCATCCCCTTCTCCATCAACAATCATTAGTTCGTCCTTCGTCTCACTATATTTTTATCACTTCATGCGTAATGTGCTATGCTTGGAGCGTCTCGCTCTTAGGTTTTATTTTTAGTTTTCTTTAGCTTTGCTTGCTCTCAATAACAAGTTAGACCCCATCTTGGTTTGTGTGGGAGAGAAACACGCTCCACTTTCAAAATCTAGAACACATCATAGGATTCTTCATGCCTATCTTTTTACTGTTGTGTGTTCTTTATCTTTTCGTAGCTACTGCCATGCTTAGTTTTAGTTTTAGTTTGTCTTTAGCAAGAGCCTTGGCTTTTGTTTAGTTTGTTGCTGGAACTCTCTTTAGTTTTCATGTTTATCTTCTTAAGAGAGTTGGTTGTTGCACTGATTTGTGTCTTGAAAGTAGGCAATTGAGGTTGCTATTTAATTTTAGTAGTAACTTGCAATAGTTTTGAGGTATTGATGTGAGTAATGTTTGAACTTTTGGTGTCAAGAGTTCTAGCCTATTAGTGATAGGTGTCATATTTTGGGCAATCCGTGTTTATTTTCAAGACCTACAAAACTAGTTGAGAACTCTAGCTACTAGATGGATCTCTAATCTTTGGAGGGATCGAATATTAGAGTACACGCACGTACCATGAGTCGAGGATGTGCAAGGATAACCAAACCCCCATACACTCCTCCTCGGGGTACTTGTCTCTTTGTGAACCTCCTTATTAGATTGAGAGTTACCGATAATAACTGCATGAGTTCTTCAGACTAATGTAAGTATTGAAAGTTGACACTTCCACCTCCTCATATTTGCTAGCCTCTCTTGTGCCGTGCATTGCCTTCTTATCATTCCGATAGTTGGCGTCCACCTTCGCCGTTACATCCAAACCCTTGGCATGATACACTCTGTCATCATAAACCTCCTTATATCTTTCCTCAAAACAGCCACCATACCTACCTATCAAGGCATTTCCATAGCCTTTCCGAGATATATTGCCATGCAACATCCACCTCTTCATGACTTGATCTTCATGTCATACATGTTCCTGCTACACTAGCAGCGACGTACATTTCATACATCATGATAGCTACATCTTCTTTATGATTTGAGAACCTTGTAAAGTGTGAAAGATCTTCTATACCCTCTTGCAAATTAGAGTGTTACCTTTAAGTGAGGAAAAGATCCCAAAGTGGACAAAATAAAATATCCCAAAGAGGAAAAATGAGGGTTAAATATAAAGAGCCATTGAGGCCACCAAAAAATACAAAATAATAGAAAAAAGAGAAAAAGGAAATAAAAAGAGAGAAAGGGGAAACACTACTATCCTTTTGAAAGATCCACACTAGTACTCCCTCTGATCCTTGTACTTGATACACGAGATAACTTCTCGCCCCCGTTGGTTACCCCAAGTGGAAGGTGAGATGTAGATAGCGGAAAATTTCCCTTAGCAAAATGCTAAGGTTGAGTATCGTCTAGGAGGACTACAACAGATACAAGTAGGTGGTGAAGTGACCAATGGCGTCGTTCACAACCGAGGTTGCTAACTTCACCTCGACCTGCACACACACAGATAGCTTCGCTTCCCAAGGGGTACAGAGGAGTTGTCAATTCCTCCGGCCTTGTTGTTTACGAAGGATAGAACGCACGGGATAATAAAGATAGATAGTGATAGCTACTGAAAAGTAAATAATGAAAGTAAATTGATAGTGTAAACAGTGGTGGAAGTATGGACCGGGATCTCATGATGTTCACTAGTGATGTCTCTCTCCCAAAAGATGATAAAATAGCCATGCGAGGTAAACAAATTACAGTTGGGCAATTGACAGGATTATGTGCGCAAACCAATGCTAATTATGCAAAACAGAAAGGAAGAAGCTCAAAAGCACGGGCGGTACGCCAAGACAAGTAGACCGAAATCCATCTGCATCTACGCACTAATCATCCACCTTGAGATATCTATCCAGAACATCTCGCTGGTATTAAGTTGCGAATCCCACCCAAAGTGTAAACTCAAAGCAACGGACAACTGCATTAAAGAACTTTGCGTAAAGTAAACAATCCTTGTACCCGCAAGTACAAGCACCGTTGTTTTCCCCCTTGTGCAAAAGCACATCCCCTAGACTCATGTTTCTGTCACTCAAGCTAGTCATCGGGGGGCATGAACCCACAATCATGCATAACTCTCCCTCTTGGAGTCACTACCTACTACTTGGCAGAAGCAATAAACAGCAACAGAGAACATGCAAGAGTTACTCAAGAACATAAATATAAAAGAAGAGAATCAAATATAAAAATCAATCACAATCTGAACATAATCTCATAATCCATCGGATCCCAGCATACTCAGCATAGCAACAGCAAAAAGATTACATATGTGCCTCGATCATGTAGGGCAGCTCACGAGGTCTAATCCATGAAGAACAAAGATGGGAGGAGAACATCACATAGATACTGATCATGGACCCATGGTCCAAGGTGGACTACTCACAGTTCATTCGAGAAGCATCCATGGTGCTGGAGAAGCTCCCGGAGGTGATTCCTCCCTCCGGCAGGGTGCCGGGAAGAGGTCTTCTGGTGCTCCCGATCTTGGAAGCGCGACGGTGGCGGAACAGAGGAGAGATCGCGAAAAAGGGTTCCGCCCCCGAGGGTTTCTCGTCACGGGGAATGAATAGGCGAAAGGGGGCAGCCAGAGGTGGGCCAGGGGCTCGAGGAGCCCCCCTGGTGCGGCCAGGGGCCTGGCCGCGCCCTCTGACCGCCTGCCCCCCCCCCCCCCGGCTCCTCTCTGGCCCCTCCTGGGCTCTTCGCCAAGCTTCCGATACGCTGATTTTTCCTATATTTTTCCCGGAATTATTCTCGTACTTTTAATAAGGGGGAAACCTGAAATAGAAAAACAGCAGAAAACAGGAACTGCCACTGGGGTGCACTGAGTTAATAGGTTAGTCCAAATATGATCAAAAGTGTATGGAAGTCGATCAATATCATAGCAATATCACACAAAAGAGGCATGGAGCAAGCAGAAATTATATATACGTTTTGGACGTATCAACATCCCCAAGCTTAATTCATGCTCGTCCTCGAGTAGGTAAATGATAACAAGCATAAATTCTGTGGTGATATGCTAACAACCATATAAGAACTTTTTAAGTAAAGCAATCAAAGCATGCAATTCGGTTCAAGTCATAACAGGAAAGAGTTTATATAAGAACATAAAGGTGCAAGATCTCTCGCTGTCCGTGACTCGAATGTCTCCAAATGGTGTTTGCGTGCAAGAAAAGGGGATAGGGATATACGAGAAAAAGTATTTTTATTCTTGAGAACTTAATCTACTAAGGTGTCACACTTGGTCTTCTTTTCGACATCCCCAGACCACTAGCCAGGTACAAGTAAAAATGATCCACTCCTTTTCGACATTTTGAGCACTGATGCAATGGATGAGCGTAAGCAAGAAAGTTGACACTTAGGATGGAAAAGAGAGAATAAGGTGGAGGAGGAAGACAAAAAGGTGTGAAAGGCTCACATTAATGAGGACAATCATAGGCGAGAGAAAGCCAAATGATAGATATGATGTGAGGAGTAGGGATTGCCATGCAACAGATGCACATATGAGCTAAGGTAAGCTCTCCAATGGAGCTAGTGGGGGTGCATCCAACTTGCTTGCTCAAGAAGACCTAGGGCTCATTTGAGGAGGCTCATCATATGAATATACAAGCCAAGTTCTATGGTGTGAAGGTCCCCACATAGTTATATGCATGAATGATAATCTCTATGGAGTACAAGATACAAGATGGAGTACGAGTGTGGATCTTCTCAAAAATAATAGTAGTGTGCCCCCTTCTCTCTTTTTGTTTATCTTTTTTTCTATTTTTTTATATTTTTTGTATTTTTTGGTGGCCTCAATGGCTCTTTCTATTTAACTCTCATTTGTCCTCTTTGGGATCTTTTAATTTTTCCTCTTTGGGATCTTTTAATTTGTCCTCTTTGGGATCTTTTCCTCACTTTAGGGGCAACACTCTATATATTACAAAAAAGTATAGAAGATCTTTCACACTTTACAAAGTACTCGAATCATAAAGAAAATGCAAATATCATGATGTATGCAAATGTATGCCTCTGCCAGTGTAGCAGGATATGCAATGATTAGGGCAGGGCCCAACTAGCATGCGGCTCATCGATCAAGCAAGTAGCATGTATGACATGAAGATCAAGTCATGAGAAGGTGGATGTTGCATGGAAATATATCTCGGAAAGGCTATGGAAATGCCTTGACAGGTAGGTATGGTGGCTGTTTTGAGGAAAGATATAAGGACGCTTATGTTGACAGAGCGTATCATGCCAAGGGTTTGGATGTACCGGCGAAAGTGGACGCTAACTCTCGGAGTGAGAAGAAAGGTATGCACGGCACAGGGAAGGCTAGCAAAATATGGGAAGGTGGAAGTGTCAACTTTCGAATACTCACATTAGTCTGAAGAACTCATGCACTTATTATCGGTAACTCTCAATCTAATAAGGAGGTTCACAAAGAGACAAGTACCCCGAGGAGGAGTGTATGGGGGTTTGGTTATCCTTGCGCATCCTCAACTCATGGTACGTGAGTGTACTCTAATATTCGACCCCTCAGAAGAGTAGTGATCCAACTAGTAGCTAAAGTTCTCAACTAATTTGTAGGTTTTTGAAAATAAACACGCATTGCCCAAAATACGACATCTATCACTAATAGGCTAAAGATCTTGACACCAAAAGTCCAAACATTACTCAAGACAACACCTCAAAACATTTGCAAGTTACTACTACAAAAAGAATAGCAACCTCAATTACCTACTTCAAGTCAAGACACAAAACTCAGTGCAACAGGCAAACTCTCTAAACAAGATAAACATGAAAAACTAAAGAGAGTTCCAGCAACAAACTAAACAAAGGCTCTTTGAAAAGATAAACATGAAAGCTAAGAGCAAAGCATGACAGCAGCTACGGAAAAGATAAAGAACAAACACAACAAAGATAAGCATGAAAAGTTCTATGTTGTGTTCTAAATTTTGGAAGTGGAGCGTGTTTCTCTCCCACACAAAGAAATCTGGGATCTAACTTGTTATGAACAACAAGCAAACCTAAAGAAAACTGAAAACAAAACCTAAGAGCGAGACGCTCCAAGAATAGCACAAAACGCATGAAGCAATAAAAATATAGTGAAACGAGAGACGAACTGATAATTGTCGATGGAGAAGGGGATGCACGGGGGCATCCCCAAACTTAGACGCTTGAGTCTCCTTGAATTTTTCTTGGGGATGCATGGGGGAATCCCCAAGCTTGAACGCTTGACACTTCTTAATCTTCTTTCATCATGTTCCCTTGCTCACTTGAAAACTCCCTTCATACATAACTCATCATAATCTGATTAGTGAGGTTAGTACCCATAATAAAATAATTTTTCCTCTACTAGAAATAAAGATAACCTTGAAGAGCTACTGTTTCTCAAGATTGCCAACAAGTTTTTGCAAAGAAAAAGCAAGCTTAAGGTTTGCAAAACGAAGAAAAGGCAAAACAGGACGGAATTTGTGAAAAACAGACCAGCAGGTAAAAACGAATTTTTTAGGGGTACTTCTGCAACTCAAATCAAAAAACTCAGAACATACGAAAGTTTCGTAATTGTATAGAGCATGTTGTGTAAACAAATCAGCTCAAAAATATGAACTGGGATTTTCTCTGATTTTTCTAGTCACGAGGACAGAATCTGTTTTCTGGACAGCATGTCACAACTTTCACTTCCCTTGTCGTATGAGGCTATAAAAGGCACAAAGCTTGAAAAGTAAAGATACAATGATGTTGCTACAGTAGTAACAATCATCAAGACCACTAAAAACAGAAGAAAAACAAAAAGGAAAACCTAAATTCGTTGCGGGCTGCCTCCCGAATACGCTTCTTTAAAGCCATTAGCTAGGCTTAATGCAAATATATCAAGTTTTTTTAAGAAAATAACTAGCCCGTGTGACGGACTCAAAAGGCAACTTAATCTTTTTCCTAGGGAATTCTTCCATCCCTTTCTTGAGGGGGAATTGGAATTTTATAATCCCTTCTTTCATATCAATAACAGCACCTACGGTGCGAAGAAAAGGACGTCCCAAAATAATTGGACAAGAAGGTTCACATTCAATGTCCATAATAGTAAAATCAATGGGAACATAGTTGTCATTGGAAATGATAAGAACATCGTCTATCTTCCCCAAAGGTTTCTTTACGGAAGAATCGACGAGACGAACACCAAAAGAACAAGCATCAAAAGGTTTCAACTCAAATATATCATACATTCTTTTGGGCATAACAGAGGTACTAGCTCCAAGATCACATAAAGCATAGCAAGAAAAGTTATTCAACTTAATTTTAATCATAGGATCCCAACCATCTTCTAGCTTTCTAGGTATGGAGGCTTCTAACCTAAGCTTCTCCTCCCTAGATTTGATGAGAGCATTAGTGATATGCTCCGTGAAGGCAAGATTAAGTGTGCTAGTGTGGGGGTCTCTAGACATCTTGTGAAGGAAACGAATAACTTCAGAAAGAGTGCAATTATCAAAATCAAGGTCACTACTATCAAGTAGAGTGGTAGTGGTGTCCTTTAGGCTCACTTGTTTGGTAGCTTCTATAGTCATATGATTTTCTTCTTCTAAGGTTGAGGTCATAGCATCACCATTAATAGGTCCTATGGGTCTAGGGGTGCATTGGGTGCTAAGAGTTGGGATATCCTCAACCACTTGGATAGTAGCAACAGTATGGTGTGTAGGAACACTCTTAATTCTATCTTCTTCCTCCTTTTCTCTAGCCCATCTCTCTTTTAAGTTTAGCCATCATCCTAATGTTTTCATTAATTTTCAATTGGATAGCATTCATAGGAGTGACCTTCCTTTCC
Source organism: Bromus sterilis (assembly GCA_950022295.1). Classification (NCBI taxonomy): domain Eukaryota; kingdom Viridiplantae; phylum Streptophyta; class Magnoliopsida; order Poales; family Poaceae; genus Bromus; species Bromus sterilis. The sequence continues at coordinate 107,325,962 of OX465596.1, read as the reverse complement.
TCAAGGGGAGAAGTTCTAATTTTAAGATATTCTACTTCATGAGCTAAATTGTCTACCTTCAACGAGAGGGTATCTAGTTTATCTAGTTTTTCCTCTACATTCTTGTTGAAGGCTTTTTGGGTAGTGATAAAGTCTTTAAGCATACTCTCTAATTCAGGATAAGTGTGGTTGTTCCCATATTTTTTGGAGGGGAACGGTCTAGGATTGCTACCAAATTTACTCCTATAAGCATTGTTGTTGAAGTTGTTTCTAGAGATAAAGTTCACATCTACTTGATCCTGAGCAATCAAAGAATTTAAAGGAACATTTTGAGGATCAATAGGAGCTTGCATGGTAAGTAAAGACATGATCAAGTCAACTTTTTCATTTAGGGAGGAGATCTCCTCGACAGAGTTTACCTTCCTACCTGTTGCAGCTCTTTCGGTGTGCCATTGCATCGAGAAGTTTTGTGGCAGCACCAAGTGTAGTTGACATAAAGGTTCCTCCCGCGGCCGAATCTAACAAGTTCCACGAGGTAAAGTTCAAGCATGCATAAAAAGTCTGGATAACCATCCAAGTAGTCAAACCATGCGTAGGGAAATTCTTAACAAGAGATTTCATGCATTCCCAAGCTTGGGCAACGTGTTCATTATCCAATTGTTTAAAATTCATAATAAATCTCCTCAACTAGATAATCTTAGCAGGGGGTTAGTACTTCCCGATAAAAGCATCCTTGCACTTATCCCAAGAATCTATGCTATTCTTAGGCAAGGATTGAAACCAGGTTTTAGCTTCATCCCTCAAAGAGAAAGGAAAAAGCTTAAGTTTAACAATATCACCATCTACTTCTTTGTACTTTTGCATATCACAAAGCTCAATAAAATTATTTAAATGCAAAGCAGCATCATCTCTAGCACCAGAGAATTGATCTTTCATAACAAGGTTCAGCAAAGCAGGTTTAATCTCATAAGAAGGTGCTGAAGTAGCACGTGTAGCAATAGGAGTGCAGATAAAGTCACTGTTGTTGTGACTAGTGAAGTCACACAACTTGGTGTTTTCAGAGGAACCCATAGTAGCAGCAAGCAAGATAATTATTTTTTGCTTTTTGATAAAAGACACTAAAGCAAAAATTGAGAGGTAAACTAACAAGACTAAAAAGCAAAGATAAAAGATATTGTGCAACTCCCCTATCTTGAAGAGTGGAGTCCCCGGCAACGCCGCCAGAAATTTGCTTGATACACGAGATAACTTGTCGCCCCCGTTGGTTACCCCAAGTGGAAGGTGAGATGTAGATAGAGGCAAATTTCCCTTAGCAAAATGCTAAGGTTGAGTATCGTCCAGGAGGACTCCAACAGATACAAGTAGGTGGTGAAGTGAACAATGGCGCCGTTCACAACCGAGGTTGCTAACTTAATCTGGACCTGCACACACACAGATAGCTTCGCTTCCCAACGAGTATAGAGGAGTTATCAATTCCTCCGTCCTTGTTGTTTATGAAGGATAAAACGCACGGGATAATAATGATAGATAGTGATAGCTACTGAAAAGTAAATACTCAAAGTAAATTGATAGTGTAAACAGTGGTGGAAGTATGGACCGGGATCTCATGATGTTCACTAGTGATGTCTCTCTCCCAAAAGACAATAAAATAGCCATGCGAGGTAAACAAATTACAACTGGGAAATTGACAGGATTATGTGCGCAAACCAATGCTAATTATGAAAAACAGAAAGGAAGAGGCTCAAAAGAACGGGCGGTACGCCAAGACAAGTACACCAAAATCCATCTTCATCTACACACTAATCATCCACCTTGAGATATCTATCCAGAACATCTTGCTGGTATTAAGTTGTGAATCCCATCCAAAGTGTAAACTCAAAGCAACGGAAAACTGCATTAAAGAACTTTGCATAAAGTAAACAATCCTTACACCCGCAATTACAACCACCGTTGTTTTCCCCCATGTGGCAACAGCACATCCCCTAGACTCATGTTTCTGTCACTCAAGCTAGTCATCGGGGGGCATGAACCCACAATCATGCATAACACTCCCTCTTGGAGTCACTACCTACTACTTGGCCAAAGCAATAAACAGCAACGGAGAACATGCAAGAGTTACTCAAGAACAAAAATATAAAAGAAGAGAATCAAATATATAACTCAATCACAATCTGAACATAATCTCATAATCCATCGGATCCCAGCAAACACAGCATAGCAACAGCAGAAAGATTACATATGTGCCTCGATCATGTAGGGCAGCTCACGAGGTCTAATCCATGAAGAACAAATATGGGAGGAGAACATCACATAGATACTGATCATGGACCCATGGTCCAAGGTGGACTACTCACAGTTCATCCGGGAAGCATCCATGGTGGTGGAGAAGCTCCCGGAGGTGATTCCTCCCTCCGGCAGGGTGCCGGGAAGAGGTCTTCTGGTGCTCCCGATCTTGGAAGCGCGACGGCGGCGGAACAGAGGAGAGATCGCGAAAAAGGGATCCGTCCCCGAGGGTTTCTCGTCACGGGGAATAAATAGGCGAAAGGGGGAAGCTAGAGGTGGGCCAGGGGCTCCAAGCGCCCCCCTGGCGCGGCCAGGGGCCTGCCGCGCCCTCTGGCTTCCTAGGCCCCACTGGCTCCCCTCTGGCCCCTCCTGGGCTCTTCGCGAAGCTTCTGGTATGCTGATTTTTCCTATATTTTTCCCAGAATTTTTCGGGTACTTTTAATAAGGGGGAAACCTGAAATAGAAAAACAGCAGAAAACAGGAACTGGCACTGGGGTGCACTGAGTTAATAGGTTAGTCCAAATATGATCAAAAGTGTATGGAAGTTCATCAATATCATCGCAATATCACACAAAAGAGGCATGGAGCAAGCAGAAATTATAGATACATTTTGGACGTATCAGTACTCCATAGAGATGATCATGCATATAGCTATGTGGGGACCTTCACAATATAGGACTTGGCTTGTATATTCCAAGGATGAGCCTCCTCAAAAGAGCTCTAGGTCCTCATGAGCGGGCAAGTTAGATGCATCCCCACTAGTTCCATTGGAGAGCTTTTTCAGCTCATATGTGCATCCGTTGTATGGCAATCCGTACTCCTCGCATCATATCTATCATTTGTCCTTCTCGCCTATGACTGTCCCCATTGATGTGACCCTTTCTCACCTTTTTGATTTCCTCCTCCACCATATTCTCTCTTTGCCATCCTAAGTGTCAACTTTCTTGCTTACGCTCATCCATTGCATGAGTGCTCAAAATATCGAAAAGGAGTGGATCAAATTGACTTGTACCTGGCTAGTGGTCTGAGGATGAGTCAATATAAGATTACAAAGAAGGCCAAGTGTGAAACTTTAGTAGATTGAGTTCTCAACACAAAAATATTTTTTTCTCGTATTTCCTATCCCCCTTCTTGCACGCAAACACCCTTTGGAGACATTCGAGTCACGAACAGCGGGAGATCTTCCACCTAATGTTCTTTCGTTGCTTATTTCAATGCTAATATAGACTCTTGCATGTTATGACTTCAATTGAATTACATACCTTGATTGCTTTACTTTTCAAACTTCTTATATGGTTGCTATTATGTCACCACAAAAATTATGTTTATTATCATTTACCTACTCGAGGACGAGCAGGAATTAAGCTTGGCGATGTTGATACGTCTCAAACGTATCGATAATTTCTGCTCATTCCATACATGTTTTGTGTGATATTGCTATGATCTAGATGTACTTCCATACACTTTTGATCATATTTGGACTAACCTGCTAACTCAGTGCACACCAGTGACAGTTCCTGTTTTCTGCTGTTTTTCTATTCCAGGTTTCCCCCATATTAAAAATGCTCCAAAAATTCGGGAAAATCGGATAAAAAATCAGCGCAACGGAATCTTCTAGAATCACCAAAGTGGGGCCAGAGGGTCACCACCAGGCGGCCACCTAGCGCGGCCAGGGGCGGCGCCTGGACCCCTGGTGAGCCCCCTGGCTTCCCCCTTCTCCTATTTATTCTCCATCACGGGGAAAATCCGCGCGAGGATAGAACCCTATTTCGCAAACACGCATCTGTTCCGTCGCCGCCGCGCTTCCAAGATCGGGAGCACCGTTAGGACCCTTCCCGGCACCCTGTCGGAGGGAGGATCGACCTCCGGGAGCTTATCCTCCACCATGGACGCTTCCCGGATGTGCCGTGAGTATTTTTGTTTGGACCATGGGTCCGTGATCAGTAGCTATGTGATGTTCCCCTCCCCTCTTTATTCTTCATGGTTTAGACCTCGTGAGCTGCCCTACATGATCGAGGCACATATGTAATTCTTCTGCTGTTGCTATGCTAAGTTTGATGGGATCTGATGGATTATGATATTATGTTCAGATCGTGATGGAGTAATATATTTGGTTTTTATCTCTTATATTTTCGTTCCTAAGTAATTCTTGCATGTTCTCCGTTGATTTTTATTGCTTTGGCCAAGTAGTAGGTAGTGACTCCAAGAGGGAACGTTATGCTCGATTGTGGGTACATTCCCCCTGATGACACGCTTGAGTGACAGAAACATGAGTCTTGGGGATGTGTTGTGGCCACAACGGTGAAAACAACGGTGCTTGTAACCGCGGTTGCAAGGATTGTTTACTTTACGCAAAGTTCAATTTAATGCAGTTGTCTGTTGCTTTGGGTTTACACTTTGGGCGGGGCTCGCAACTTAATACGAGCGAGATGTTCTGGATAGATATCTCAAGGTGGATTATTAGTAGTAGATGCAGATGGATTTCGGTCTACTTATTTTGGCGTACTGCCCATGCTTATGAGCCTCTTCCTTTCTTGTGTAGCATAGTTAGCATTGCGTTGCGTTTATAATCCTGTCAATTGCCCTTTTGTAATTTGTTTACCTCGCATAGCAGGTTTATCGTCTTTTGGGAAAGAGACATCACTAGTGAACATCACGGGACCCCGGTCCATATTCTCATTACTGTTTACAAGTTTATTTCCTTTTTGGTATTTACTTTCAGTTGCTATCATTATCATTATCTCTTGTGTTTGATAATTTGTAAACAACAAGACCAGAGAGATTGACAACCTCTCTGAACTTCGTTGGGAGAAAATTTAATTCTGTTGTCTGCAGGTCCCCGTCAGCTGCGCCGCTGACACCTACTTATCATCACCGGAGTCCTACGGGAGACAAACCCTATCCTCCACATAGGGGAAATTTTCTTCTATCCTACATCTCACCTTCCACTTGGGGTAACCAACGAAGGGAGAAAGCCATTATCACTTCCACGCCATCAATGTGCTATCCTTAAATCAAACAGAATGAAAACAAGTTTTGGGATGTGCATAGTTTGTCAACGAATGCTAATAGATAGCTCAATTACATCTCAAGCTGGACAAGTTTAGAGGAACGGCTCCCAAGTGGGGACGATCACATCCCCTTAATCTCCTTTGTTTATCACTGCCAAAGTTTCTGACTTCTCATAAACCAAGCATGAAGGAGGGTTTGTTTGTCGTATTATCTTACGAGCTGGGCGCACTCATGCCAGTTCCTCCTCGTATTAAGGGTTTGCAGATTAGACATGCAATCCCGGGGTAAAACTTGTCCAACTTAAGAAGATCATGAATTACCTACTACTTCCTCATGAGATAAACAAGAGGCACAAAATAGAAGATTTTGAACATTTAAGGTTAACACATGAATTCTATACTTTTAGGAGTTGTAGGGAAATACAACGAATAGGAAGGTATGGTGGACTCACATGGAAGATATTGTCTTCAGGTTATGGATGCACAAGCAGAAATCTGCTTAGTGCAGACTTTGGTTAGCAAAGTCTTTGAGAGAGCAGACAATTGATGATGACTTGGATGCAAAGCATATAAAGCATAAACATTAAGGTAAGCATAACCCATCAAGTTGTCTTCCTTGTCAACATAACACTTCAAGCATAATAACATAAAGGTTTTGGCTATGTCGCTACTTGAGAAAATCATGCTTGTTGTTATGACCAAAGCTATGTTTGCCAAAATTTAAATAAAGTTTTCAAATCCATACTTGATATAAGGTCAATACTCCCCATAAGAATCATCATATAAGGTCGATTGCATGAAGAGAATATCGAGTGCAGCGAGGGAACCAATAGACTTCTCATTAATATTCCATCAGAGACGTCTCCATACTCACGGATACAAGACTCTCCACAAAGGAGTGATAGACCTCAATGCAAACACCTATTTAATAAGATAACTTCCCTAAACATGATACGACTCTACTTGACTCTAGAAGACACAGATAAAGATAAAGATAAAGATAAAGATAAAGATAAAGATAAAGATAAAGATAAAGATAAAGATAAAGATAAAGATAAAGATAAAGATAAAGATAAAGATAAAGATAAAGATAAAGATAAAGATAAAGATAAAGATAAAGATAAAGATAAAGATAAAGATAAAGATAAAGATAAAGATAAAGATAAAGATAAAGATACCAGGCACTCCCCCAAGCTTGGAACAAGCTAAGGGTATGTCATTACCCAAGGAGATTTCACTCATCATTCATGTTCCTATTGATTCTTGAGATCTCTGATGATACGTCGAAGGGTTTGGTTTTCATCTTCCAAGATTTCCTCTTGTACTTTCAGCACACAGAAATCTTCACAGAGTTGATTGGTGATGCGGTAAGCTTCAGAGATCATGGAAGTTGTATGTGGATCATCAAGTGGAGGGGATGTTCCTGAAAGGTTAAGCGAAAGATCATAATGAGGTTGGACAGACCCCACCATGATGGGGTTGCTTGAACTTACTCCTTGCGTTGATGGACCTCCCTGCTGACGGGCGGTGATAATCTTGACTTCTTTCATCACGGAGCGTGCTCCATCTCCGCCTTTCTTGTAGAAATTTCTTCTTCCGTAGCCCAATCAACGTACTTACCTTGGTTGAGATCCTTGTGAACTTCACGTAAATGCCGGCCCATGTAGTCTTCTCCGCTCGAGCCACAAGAAGACATCTCTAACAATAAATTTTTGTCCTGGCAGAAACAACTCGAAAATAAAACACACAAAATCGCGAGATGCGGTGTCGGGACGATCCGGACAAATATATAGCAAACATTTCTGCACCAAAAGGAAGGTAACAAGCCAAAGTGGGGTCGGAGATGGACTCCAGGGTGCACAGGCGTCCTCCTGGCGCGTCAAGGAGGTAGGCCGTGCCAGGGGACCGCCTGGGGCCCCTAGAGCTCCTCTCCGGATCCATTTAGGATTGGAATTTTCCTAATTTTGCAAAAAACTCATAATATGGAACTTTTATGGATGTTCGCGATGTTTCCTTACCGTAATACATACATTTTCTTATTTTTCTTCTGCTGGCGTCTGAAACAGAGCTGCAAAATATTCTTCATGAGTTGTTGTGTGTATCAAATTTACATCAACATTGACAGGGTCTCTTGCCATGTAATGCGTGAGTATTTGCCCATTCACAACTTGAGGTTTGGTGCCTTCAGAATTGTTGATCTTGATGGCACCAGAGTGGTAGAATTCTTCGATATGAAATGGTCCTTCCCATCTGGAAAGTAGTTTACCTGGAGAAAACCAGAAACGAGATCTAAACAACAAAACTTTATCACCAACATTAAATTCACGTTTCAGAATTCTTCTATCATGCCACTTCTTTACCTTTTCTTTGATCATTTTAGCACTCGCGTAAGCTTCACTTCTCCACTCATCTAGAGAAGTCAAGTTCATGAGACGCTTTTCAGCAGCTAATTTTGGGTCAACATTAAGCTCTCTAACAGCCCAGAAATCTTTGTGTTCTAACTCTAATGGAAAATGACAAGCCTTGCCGTAAACCATCTTATAGGGAGACATTCCCATGGGGTTTTTTAAGTAGTTCTATACGCCCACAAAGCATCTCCTAATTTCTTTGACCAGTCCTTTCTAAAACTGTTAACTGTCTTTTGTAAGATCAACTTGATCTCTCTATTGGTGAGCTCAACTTTCCCACTAGTTTGAGGATGGTACGGTGAAGAAATTATATGATTGGCATCGTACTTTGCTAAAGCTTTCCTAAAAGCTCCATGTGTGAAGTGTTATCCTCCATCAGTCATGAGGTACCTTGGTACGCCAAACCTAGGAAAAATTACATCCTTGAGCATTTTCAAAGATGTCTTGTGATCAGCACTCTCATTGGGGATTGCTTCAACCCACTTGGTTACAAAATCAACGGCTACTAAAATGTGAGTGTACTTGTGCGAAGGAGGGAAAGGACCCATAAAATCAAAACCCCAGCAATCAAAAGCCTCAATCACTAGAGAGTAATTCATAGGCATGTCATTTCTCCTACTAATATTACCAACTCTCTAACACTTATCACAAGATAAAACATAATTTCTAGCATCCTTAAAGAGAGTATGCCGATAAAAACCTGATTGGAGAACCTTATGTGCGGTCCTCTCACCGGCATGATGTCCTCCATAGGGACTATCATGACATTTTTTGAGAATGTCTTTATGCTTGTGTTCCCGTATGCATCTTCTTACAATCCCGTCCTGGCCTTCTTTAAAAAGATGTGGGTCATCCCAAAAATGATGCCTCAAATTGTGGAATAACTTCTTCCTTTGCTGAAATGTTAAACCTGGAGGCAAAAACTTTTCAACGATAAAATTAGCATAATTTCCAAACCAAGGATCGGTGAGAGATTGTACTTTTACAACAGCTAGTTGTTCGTCTGGAAAGTTGTCATTGACTGGAATGGTATATCTTCCATCCTTGAAAGATTATCCGCCACCAGATTGTCTGCTCCTTTCCTATCAACAATCTGCAAATCAAATTCTTGAAGGAGTACCCACCCGATGAGCCTTGGTTTGGCATCCTTATTCTCCCTAAGATACTTAAGGGCAGCATGGTCAGTATGAATAATAACTTTAGAATCAACAATATACTGCATAAACTTATCACAAGCAAACACTACTGCTAAGAATTCCTTCTCAGTAGTAGCATAATTCTTGTGAGCACTATCAAGGGTTTTGCTACCATAATGTATAACATTCAACTTCTTATCAACCCATTGTCCTAAAACAGCTCCAACAGCAAAATCACTAGCATCACATATAATTTCAAAGGGCAATTTTCAATTAGGTGGTTGTACTATAGGAGAAGTTATTAAAGATTTCTTAAGAACTTCGAAGGCTTCCTTACAATCTTCATCAAATACAAAAGGAACATCCTTCTGGAGAAGATTAGTGAGGGGTCTCGAAGTCTTAGAAAAGTCTTTAATAAATCTTCTATAGAAACCAACATGACTGAGAAAACTACGAATACCTTTGATGTCCCTTGGACAGGGCATTCTTTCAATAGCTTCAATCTTCACCTTGTCCACTTCAATTCCCCTCTCGGAAATGTTGTGACCAAGGACAATCCCTTCGTTAACCATGAAGTGGCACTTCTCCCAATTTAGCACTAAATTTGTATCCTTGCATCTCTTCAAAACTTTATTAAGATAGTGGAGACTGTGGTCAAAGGAAGTTCCATAGACGGAGAAATCGTCCATGAAGACTTCCACAATTTAATCACAGAAACCATGAAAGATAGCAGACATGCATCTCTGAAAAGTAGCAGGGGCATTACATAAACCAAAAGGCATACGCCTATAAGCATAAGTACCGTAAGGACACGTGAAAGTGTTCTTCTCTTGATCGGCATTGTTAACATGAATTTGAGAGAAGCCAGAATATCCGTCAGGATAGCAAAAGTGAGTGTTTTTGGACAGCCTCTCAAGCATTTGATCGATGAAAGGGAGCGGGTAGCGGTAATTCCTAGTCGCCTTATTCAACTTCCTGTAATCAATACACATTCTATATCCAATAACAATTCTTTGAGGTATTAGTTCATTTTTATCATTAGGAACAACATGCATACCTCCTTTCTTAGGAACACAATGAACTGGACTTACCCACTTACTATCAGCTATATGATAGATGATACCTGCGGTAGAAGCTTGACAACTTCAGTCCTAACCACGTCCTTCATCCTTGGGTTCAACCGTCATTGATGATCAACAACCGGCTTAGCATCAGGCTCGAGATTGATAGTATGTTGGAAAATTGATAGACTAATTCCCTTAAGGTCATCAAGGGTATAGCCAATAGCACCACGGTGTCTACGAAGTGTCTCCAATAATCGCTCTTCTTCAAATCCTGAAAGGTTAGCATTGATAATAATAGGATATATTTTCTTTTCATCTAAATAAGCGTACTTGAGTGTATCGGGAAGCGGTTTGAGATCAAACACCGAGTCTTCTTTTGGTTGTTCAAGGATTCCTAAAGGTTCAACCACAAGGTTGTGCTTCAGGACAACAGACTGCCTTAGGAATATGTCATCTAGCTTGTTTCTTTCCTGCATATGCATATCATTCTCATGGTCCTCCATATATTGCTGCAAAGGATCATCAGGAGGAATAGCAATAGAAGAAATATCTTCAATAATTTTATCATTACTAGATAAATCAGTACCACGAGGCTTCTTAGAGAACTTAGAAAAGTTAAATTCATATGGCTCACCATTGAATTCAACAGAAACTTTAACTTTCTTGCAATCTATTATAGCTCCACAAGTGCTGAGGAAAGGCCTACCAAAGATAATAAGGCAAAAACTTTCTTGCACTGAACCCAATACTAGAAAGTCGGTAGGATACTTTACCTTTCCACATAGAACTTCAACATCTCTCACAACTCCAATGGGAGAGATAGTTTCTCTGTTTGCTAGATAAATAGTAACATCAACCTCTTCAAGTTCATAGGGTGAAATCTCACCCATGATCTCCTGATAGAGTGAATAAGGAATAGTGCTAGCACTTGATCCCAAATCACATAGCCCATAATAATTATGATCTCCTATTTTTACAGATAGGGTGAAAGTGGGCCGGGCTGTAACAATGTTAGTGGAAACAACACAAAAACTTATATTGGAATCTAAAACATCTTTAGTAAATAGATCTTTAACCACTGCAATTTGAGGGTTGACCTTGATCTGGTCCTCAGGCTCGTCAGTTCCTCTCTCACTTTTATTTATTATGCTTTTCACAACAGAGTGCTCCCTTATCCTTGCGGGAAAAGGTTATTTTTCATATATAACTGCAGGCAAAATAGGGTCAGCAACATTAAGAGCAACAGGTAATTCTTTAAAGGGTTTATGGTGCTGATCCTTCTCCTTCTTAGAAGAATCAATATGAGAGGCAAAGTCCTTACAAAAATCAATCATGAGCTGGGAATCAAGACCATTCTTTGAGCAAAAGGTATTAAAGTAATCGTTTTCACATAGCTCTCAATATAATCATGCTCATAATTTATAATGGGTTTAATACCTTTATTAATTTCCTAGTCTTCAGTGTTCTTTTGAATCCTTTCAATGAGATCCCAGCTCTCTTCAATGCTTCTCGTTTGAAATACCCACTAGAGGAGGCATCTAGCATCTCCTTATCCTGACGAGAAAGCCTTGCATAAAAATTTGTAAGTATAATATCTTTGGGGAGCTTATGAATAGGACATTTGAGCATTAGGGACTTCAATATCCCCCAAGCTTGAGCGATGCTTTCTCCGTCACGAGACCAAAAGTTATAGATATAGTTCCTGTCTCAATGAATTTCATGAAAAGGATAAAACTTTGTATAAAAGAGAGACATAAGTTCTTGCCAGTTAAGAAAATATGAGTTATCGAGAAGCTTATACCAATCTGAAGCTTTATCTATAAGTGATACGGAGAATAATTTCCTCATGAAAAACTCCATTGATACACCTGAAAGCTTAAATAATGGACATAGTTGTGATAAATATAGAAAGTGTTCGCCTAGATGTCTGTCTCCTGCATAACGATTAGCCAAGACATAATCAATAATACCAGTTGGTATTTTATAAGGCACCATTTCAGTAAGGGTGGGAGCAACCACCACAGTAGCGGGGCGTTTCCTCAAAAGCAATGAACCAAGAGTAGAGTTGTCCATAAGGACGAAAAGTAGCAACAACAAAATAATAACAACACACAAAATATAAAGCTTTCCTTACCAGCTTCACTTACCAATAGCGCTACACTCCCCGGCATCGGCGCCAGAAAATAGTACTTGATGACCCTCAAATTTAGGGGATCTATTGTAGCCTTTTCGATAAGTAAGAGTGTTGAACCCAACAAGGAGCAGAAGGTATTGATAAGTGACTTTGGTCAAGGAATAACTGCAAGTACTGAAAGATAACTTTTGAGGGGTTTTCGATATAAGTAACGAGAAGGTAAAAACAAGAAAAGTAAAAGGTACTGAGGAGCAACAAGTGGACCGATCCTTTTGAGAAAAGGATAAGCCTAGCAACTGAACTTATAAAGGCTAAGCGTTCTTGAGGACACACGGGAGAGGTAGTCATGTGCTTTCGCCATATTCCGTATCGATGCTATGTTTTATGTTGATAAGTGTTGAGTGGGTGGATCTATGCTAGTACACCTTATAGACTAAGATAAGTGCACTCTTATGATTAAACACATTGCAAGCATCCGCAAATACAAGGTAGAAATTGATGCAAAAGACTAACCACAGCAATAAGATCAAGGATCCATTATTCCCTTGTGCAAAAGTGTGCGAACTGGGGTTCAGGATTCTGTCACTCCGGCAACCCACCATAAGCATTCTTTATACACAATGTATTCCCCTAGGGGCTTAACAAGGCGAAGTGTTATGTGTTCGACTCACATAACACCACTAGGAAAATAAAAACACAACTTAAATATCAAACAACACATATTACTTCAACATCATATGACTACTAACAACTAGACTTCTCCAATGTCCTCAAGAACTAAAGTAACTACTCACAAGAAATAATAGAGATCATGATCAGTGGTGATAAATAGATGATAAACAATCTGTACACAACAATAGCATTCACGACAAAGGAGTAATAAACACCGGTAGAGTAGAGAGGATAGATAGTACGAGTTACAACACAAGTTGCAATTGTGAGATGATATGGGGTGAAGATGGAGATGGTGCTGAAGTTGGGGATGATGTTGATGATGATCTCGATGATGCCCATGACGATGGTGATGATGATGGTGATGATCTCCCCTTCCGGAGGTGTTCTCCCCGGTGGAATCTACCCGTCGGATATGTCTTTTTCTTCTCTGTAGGTTTCCGCCACGGAGCGGCGGCGGAACTTGCGAAACTCCTCTATTTTTAGGGTTTTTGGATGACGAGGGATATATAGGCCAAAGGGGGGAGCGGGGAGTGGCTGCAGGGGTCCAAGCGACCTCCCGGCGCACCCCTGGTGGGGGGCGTGCCAGGGGGGGCGCCTGGGCGCCTGGTGGCCCCCCTCTGGCTCCTTTTCGGCGAAGCTTCGTTATTCTTCGGAAAATATCCTCCGTCACTTTTCAGCCCATTTGGAGATGTTCTATTTTAGCAACTCAATGTCCACTTTTCTCCGCTGAATACTGCATCTGCTGTTTCGGCAAAGAAAAGTTGCAAACTGTGTAAAATAAGCCAAAACAACATAAGAATGACATCATAATGTGAAATACATCAATGAATAGGGGTGAATTACGATATAAAATAGTGATGCATTTTGGACGTATCAATGAGAAGAGACCAATCTATCATGGGGTGGAACATCCGCCAAGAACTCTCACAGATCTCTCCGGGAGATGAGGAGAGGGAGAACATGTGTTCTTGTGGATGATTCTACAGAAGTGATCAACTCTATCCAGAGGTGGGAGAGGGGTATATATAGTTCTCACTAAAAATCAGTCGTTGGCAACTTAAGTGACCAACCCGGACGTTCGGGTAGCCACGCGGATGATCCGGGCAATGCCCGAACGTCTGGATAGCGACCTGAATGATCCGGGTAGGACAACTCCTAGCCTAGCTAGGAGACCTACGGATGGTCGGCTGGTAGCCCAGAACATTTTATGAGGGGGAAGTCCGGAAGTCCGAAGTTTAGATGGTCTGGCAAACCCCAAAAACGTTTAACAAGCCGGAGCCAACTTCTCACATGTTTGGGTAGCAAGCCGGATAATCCGGGGAATGCCCGGATGTTCCAGCCATATGCCAAAATGTTTCTGGAAATAGGGCACAAACATATCGGACGTCGGGGGGACTGATGATACGAGCGATGATAACGGCTTCTCGCCCTTCATTGGTTACCCCAAGTGGAAGGTTGAGATGTAGATAGCGGAAAATTTCCCTTGGTGAAGAAACCAAGGTTTATGTCTCCCGTGGGACTCCGAAGACGACAAGTAGGTGGTGCAGCAAGTGATGCACCGTCCGAATAGAATCACTTGCTTAACCTGGACTTGCACACAGAAACAAATAACTTTGCTCCCAACGAGTACAAAGGGGTTGTCAATCCCTCCGACCTTGTCGTTTAGAAAGGATCAAACACAAGAGGATAGTAGTGATAATTGCAACTGAAAGTAAATGGAGGAAATAAAGTGAAGGTGTAAACAGTGGTGGAAATATGGACCGGGGTCCCATGATGTTCACTTGTGATGTCTCTCTCCCAAAAGACAATAAAATAGCGAAGTTGGGTAAACAAATTACAGCTGGGCAATTGAAAGAATTATAAACGCACCGCAATGCTAATTATGCTACTGGAAAGCTAGAGGCTCAAAAGTACGGGCAGTACGCCAAGACAAGTAGACCGAAATCTATCTGCATCTACTTGATACGTCCCAAACGTATCTATAATTTTTTATTGCTCCTGATACGTCCCAAACGTATCTATAATTTCTGCTTTCTCCATGCATGTTTTGTATGATATTTCTATCATCTAGATACACTTTCATACACTTTTGATCATATTTGGACTAACTAATTAACTCAGTGCACCATAGTGCTAGTTCCTATTTTCTGCTGTTTTTCTATTCCAGGTTTCCCCCATATTAAAAATGCTCCAAAAATTCGGGAAAAATCGGATAAAAAATCTGCGCAGCGGAAGCTTCCGAAATCACCAAAGTGGGGCCAGAGGGCCACCACCTGGGACCCAGGCGGCCACCTGGCGCGGCCTAGGGTCTGGCCGCACCAGGGGGGCGCCTGGACCCCGGGTGGCCCCCCTGGCTGCCCCTTCGCCTATTTATTCCCCGTGACGCGAAACCCCTGAAAAGAGAACCCTTTGTCGCGATCTCGCCTCTGTTCCGCCGCCGTCGCGCTTCCGAGATCGGGAGCGCCAGCAGACCTCTTCACGGCACCGTGTCGGAGGGAGGATTGACCTCCGGGAGCTTCCCCTCCATCATGGACGTTTCCCGGATGTCCCGTGAGTAGTTTCTCTTGGACCATGGGTCCGTGATCAGTAGCTATGTGATGTTCTCCTCCCCTCTTTGTTCTTCATGGTTTAGTCCTCGTGAGCTGCCCTACATGATCGAGGCACATATGTAATTTTCTGATGTTGCTATGCTGAGTTCGCTGGGATCTGATGGATTATGAGACTATGTTCAGATTGTGACTCGGTAATATATTTGGTTCTTATCTTTTATATTTTTGTTCCTAAGTAATTCTTGCATGTTCTCCGTTGTTGTTTATTGCTTTGGCCAAGTAGTACGTAGTGACTCTAAGAGGGAATGTTATGCTCGATTGTGGGTTCATGCCCCCCGATGACACGCTTGAGTGACAGAAACATGAGTCTAGGGGATGTGTTGTTGCCACAAGGGGGAAACAACGATGCTTGTAACCGCGGTTGCAAGGATTGTTTACTTTACGCAAAGTGCTTTTTATTGCAGTTGTTTGTTGCTTTGGGTTTACACTTTGGGTGGGGCTCGCAACTTAATACCACCGAGATGTTTTGGATTGATATCTCAAGGTGGATGATTAGTAGTAGATCTAGTTGGATTTCGGTCTACTTATTTTGGCGTACCGCCCATGCTTTTGAGCCCCGTACTTTCTTTGTAGCATAGTTAGCATTGTGGTGCGTTTTTAATCCTGTCAATTGCTCAGCTGTAATTTGTTTCCCTCGCATAGCAGTTTTATCGTCTTTTGGGAGAGAGACATCACTAGTGAACATCACGGGACCCCGGTCCATATTTTCATCATTTTTTACACGCTCTTTTATTTTCCTACTTTTACTTTCTAGTTGTTATCATTATCCTTGCGTTTGATCCTTTGTGAACAACAAGGCCGGAGAGATTGACAACCTCTCTGTACTCGATGGGAAGCAAAGTTATTTGTATTGTGTGCAGGTCCACGTCAATTGCGCCTTTGGCACCTACTTATCATTGCCGGATTCCTACGGGAGACAAACCATATCCATTACATAGGGGAAATTTGCCGCTACACCACATCTAACCTTCCACTTGGGGTAACCAACGAGGATATAGTATCAAGCAAATTTCTGGCGCCATTGCGGGGGACTCCGAGTGCTAAGATAGGGGAGTTGCACACTATCTTTTACCTTTGAGTTTTAGTCTTGTTAGTTTACCTTTCAGTTTTTATCTTTGTGTCCTATATCAAAAATTAAAAAAAAATCTGCCACACTTCCTGCTACTATGGGTTCCACTGAAAACACCAAGTTGTGTGTCTTCACTAGTCACAACAACAAAGACTTTATCTGCACTCCTATTGCCACACCTGCCACTTCAGCTACCTCTTATGAAATTAAACCTGCTTTGCTAAACCTTGTTATGAAAGATCAATTCTCTGGTGCTGGAGATGATGTTGATTTACACTTGAATAATTTTGTCCCAATGGCACACGGAATGCGCTCCAACAGGTAGGAAGGTAAACTCTGTCGAGGAGACTACCTACCTAAATGAAAAAGTTGACTTGATTATGTCTCTACTTACCAAGCAACCCTCTATTGATCCTCATGATGTTCCTTTAAATTATTTGGTTGCTCAGGAACAAGTAGATGTAAACTTTATTTCTATAAACAACTTCAACAACAATGATTATAGGGGCAATTTTGCTAGCAATCCTAGACCGTTTCCATCCAACTATGGGAACAAAAACACTTATCCTAGCAACAACTCCTATAATCAACCTTATAAGGAAAGAGACCTACCTAGCTATGATAAATTGGTAGAAATAGAAAAAGCTACTAAGAATTATATGCACACCCAGTTTGAACAAAACAAAGCCTTCTCTATGCAATTAGGTGAGCGCACTGCCATTCTGCAAAACATTAGTAAATAACTTGAGAGCCTAAACAGTGAGATTTCTAATCTCCAAACTAGACTTACAGCCACTGAAACCTATGTTTCAAATATGTCCCACGCCCAATCTACTTTGATAAATCAAATGGCATCCAAACCAGAAGTTATCCCTATGGAAGATGATAGAATTAAGAGCCTTCCTACACACCACACAGTTGCTACTATCCAAATTGTTGAGGAAAGCCAAACTATTAGCACCCAACACACTCCTAGTCCCATTGGACCTTTTAATGGTGATGCTAGTACCTCAACCGTAGAATAAGAAACTCCTATGAACATAGAGGGTTTCAAACAAGTGAGCCTAGATGACACTAGTACCACCTTTGATAGTAGTGATATTGATTTTGATAGTTGCACCCTCTCTGAAGTTATTAGCTTGCTACACAAAATGTCTAGAGACCCCCACACTAGCATACTAAATCTTGCCTTCACGGAGCATATCACTAATGCTCTCATCAAAGCGAGGGAGAAGAAGCTTAAAATAGAAGCCTCCATACCTAGGAAGCTAGATGATGGTTGGGACCCTATGATCAAAATTAAATTGAATAACTTCTCTTACTATGCTTTATGTGATGTTGGAGCTAGTACCTCCGTTATGCCCAAAAGAATGTATGACATGTTTGAATTGAAACCTTTGGGGAAGATCGAAGATGTTCTTATCATTTTCAATGACAATTATGTTCCCGTTGATTTTATTATTATGGACATAGAGTGTGAACCTTTATTGAAATGAAAGAGGGGAATATAAAATTTCAATTCCCTCTCAAAAATAGGATGGAACACTTCCCTAGAAAGAAAATCAAGTTACCTTTTGAGTCCGTTACACGGGCTAGCTATTCTCTCTATATCTTGATAAAACTTGATTCTTCTTTTGCTTTATGCCTAGCTTAAAGGCGTAAAAAAGCGCTTGTTGGGAGGTAACCCAAGATTTTTTTTACTTCTGTTTTTAGTGGTCTTGATGATTTTTACTACTGTAACAACATCATTGTATCTTTATTTTCAAGCTTTGTGCCAAGTTATAGCCTCTTATGATAAGGGAAGCAAAAGTTGTGACATGTTGTCCAGAAAACAGATTATGTCTGCTTGACGGAAAAAAATCGGAAAACATCACGAGTTCATATTTTTGAGCTGAATTTTTTACGCAACATGATCTATACAATTTTGAAACTTCCGTATGTTCTGAGTTTTTTTATTTGAGTTGCAGAAGTACCCCAAAAAAACTCTCTACTACTTGTTGTTCTGTTTTTCATAGATTCTGCCACGTTTCGCCTTTCCTTACATTTGCAAACCTTAAGCTTGCTTTTTCTTTGCAAAAACCTTTTGTAAATCTTGAGAAACAGTAGCTCTTCAAGAATATATTTATATCCAGTGGGGAAAATTATTTTATTAAGTGTACTAACCTATCTAATCATCTTATGATGAGTTATGTATGAAGGGAGTTTTCAAGTGTGCGAGGGAAGATGATGAAAGAAGATCCGGGAGGGTCAAACGCTCAAGCTTGGGGATGCCCCCATGCATCCCCAATAAATATTCAAGGACACTCAAGCGCCTAAGCTTGGGTATGCCCCCGTGCATCCCCTTCTCCATCAACAATCATCAGTTCGTCCTTCATCTCACTATGTTTTTATCACTTCATGCATTATGT
Organism: Bromus sterilis; assembly: GCA_950022295.1. Taxonomy (NCBI): domain Eukaryota; kingdom Viridiplantae; phylum Streptophyta; class Magnoliopsida; order Poales; family Poaceae; genus Bromus; species Bromus sterilis. The sequence continues at coordinate 107,307,186 of OX465596.1, read as the reverse complement.
GCTATGCTTGGAGTGTCTCGCTCTTAGGTTTACTTTTTAGTTTTCTTTAGCTTTTCTTGCTGTTCATAACAAGTGAGACCCCAACTTACTTTGTGTAGGAGAGAAACAGACTCCACTTCAATCTAGAACACATCATAGGATTTTTCATGCTTATATTTCTGCTGTTGTGTGTTCTTTATCTTTTCGTAGCTACGGCCATGTTTAGGTTTCGTTTTAGTTTGTCTTTTTGCAAGAGATTTGGCTTTTTTTTAGTTTTTTGCTGGAACTCTCTTTAGTTTTCATGTTTATCTTGTTACGAGAGTTGTTTGTTGCACTGAGTTGTGTCTTGTCTTGAAGTAGGTAATTGAGGTTGCTATTCAATTGTAGTAGTAACTTGCAATAGTTTTGAGGTATTGATGTGTGTAATGTTTGAACTTTTGGTGTCAAGAGCTCTATCCTATTAGTGAAAGGTGTCGTATTTTGGGCAATCCATGTTTATTTTCAAAACCTAAAAAACTAGTTGAGTACTCTAGCTACTAGATGGATCACTAATCTTTGGAGGGATCGGATATTAGAGTACACTCATGTACCATGAGTCGAGGATGCGCAAGGATAACCAAACCCCCATAAAATCCTCCTCGGGGTACTTGTCTCTTTGTGAACCTCCTCATTAGATTGAGAGTTACCTATAATAAGTGCATGAGTCCTTCGGACTAATGTAAGTATTGAAAGTTAACACTTCCACCTCCTCATATTGCTAGCCTCTTCCATACCGTGCATTGACCTCTTCTCACTCCGAGAGTTGGCGTCCACCTCGCCGGTGCATCCAAACCCTTGGCATGATACGCTCTGTCATCATAAACCTCCTTATATCTTTCCTCAAAACAGCCACCATACCTACCTATCAAGGCATTTCCATAGCCTTTTCGAGATACATTGCCATGCAACTTCCACCTCTTCATGACTTGATCTTGATGTCATACATGTTCCTGCTACACTGGCAGAGGCATACATTCCATACATCATGATAGCTACATCTTCTTTATGTTTGAGTACCTTGTAAAGTGTGAAGATCTTCTATACATTCTTGTGCCCGAGTGCCATGATTTCAGATCTGAACTCTATGTGTTTGCATGAATATATTTGTGTTCTTGATCCTATCTATGAGTTGTTTGCACCTGTTATAGTCCGGAACCGGCGATCCCAAAGGTGACATCTTGGGACACCAAAGGCGATGGACTATAGTTTGAGGATTCCATGTATCCATTGATTGTTAATGCTTTGTTCCGGTGCTCTTTGACAGGAGCACCTTAATCTCCATAAGTTCCTTTTGGCCCCATTCGTAGCGGGATGGTAGGACAAAAGATGTTGTGCAAGTTTTTATTGCAAGCACGTACAACTACCTGTGGGGTACATGCCTGATGTTTGATTTATTCCTAGATGATCATTGCTTTTCTGTGTGCCTTGCCCCAAGTTAAATACATGATGTGCCTTATCCATGCAGCGCCCAACCATCCATCTCCCTAGCCTATAGTGTTTTAATTCTGCTGGTTACTAGTTGTTTGCTTTTGCTATTTTATTGTCGCTATTTCACCACCACTATTTCCGTTGCTATCATCACTTCCATATCGCAGTTACCACTAATATCTTGTTGCAAGTAAGTGTATCTCAGGTGCGGTGGAATTGACAACTCCACTGTCAAAGCTTGTGGATATTCTTTGGCTCCCCTTGAGTCGAATCCATAAATTGGGTTTTTCTTATCCGCGAAGACTATCTCGATCCCCTGCAGTTGTGGGTTATCAAGCCTGTTTTCTGGCTCCGTTTCCGGGGAGCATAGCTTTATTCACAAGTTTACTTGAAGTATTTTACCTGCCGCAATTTATCCGCTATGGGTAAGAAAGAAGACCCCAAGGTCCGATCATACCATCCTTTACGAGAAAAGGTACCGTTCTGAACACTAGTGCTACACTTGATTCACCTTCAGTTATGAGTAAGTTTGCTTCACCTCCATCACATGATGCTTCTACTGAATCTGTTACTATGTCCGATATTTTCTATGATGCTTCTACTACTCTTGATGATGTTGGTTCACTTGGTCACGTTCTTGAGAAACAAATCGCTGCTGCAAAAAAAATTGGAATTGAAATTCCCTATACTTGCTACCCTTTTGATGGAACTTACAATTATCCTGATTTGAGTAAACTCAAGGAGAGACTCCTTGATGATGATTATATTATACTTGATGATGATTTATGCAGGGAGCTAACAGAGTTTGTCGACTCTAAGCCTGATGCTATTAAGAAGCTTCTCGAAAAACACTCCCTGAAGAGCAAGACCGTTCCTGATCCTAAATTTGCTACATCTCCTATATGCATGAATGATCCTGTTCATAATTTCTCTGTTGATCTTTCACTTATATCTAGGGTTGAAGCTGACCCCTTTTATGGAAGAGAAAATGATGATTCTATTGCACACCTGACCAAACTCACTAAGTTGGGTGGCTTGTTTACTACAGATGAAAAGATACAAAACTTCTATGTTACTAAGCTTCTTCCTTTCTCTTTAAAGGAAGGTGCTAAAGCGTGGTATGATGCACTACCATGTGGTTCCATTAGGAGTCCTCAAGACTGAGCTCACTCTTTCATTGATAAGTACTTTCATGCTCATATGCAACATGCTGCTTTACGAAGAATTTATAACTTTAAACAGTTGCAGGATGAGAACCTCCCTAAATCTTGGGGGAGGTATTGCAGTTTGATCCAGGCTAGACCGGGACATGGAGTCCCTAAGAATGAATTAATTGATATATTTTATGCTGGTCTAACTGATGAATCTAGATCCTATTTGGACAGTTGTGTTGGTTGTGTTTTCAGGAAAAAAACACTGGACGATGCAGAAGAATTAATGGGAAAGATTGCCAAGAACCACGAAGATTGGTCCGTCTCTGAACCACCTCGACCATCAAAAAAGAGGGGCATGCTTGTCCTAAGCCCTGAAGATATGCAAGAAGCGAAGAAGTCTATTAAAGAGAAGGGTATTAAAACTGAAAATGTAAAGAATCTACCCCCTATTGAGAAGTTGTGTGAGCCTACCACTCACCCTCCAATGGTAGAGGTACACTCTCTTTTAGATTTCGATGCAAGTGACATTCCTCATGGTAAGCCTCCTGATCAATGTTTAGATGAGCTTGATAATTTCATTATGAAGAAAAATCACTTTAATGAGAAGATACAAAGCCAGTTGCATGATAATTCTCTTGCTATCAAAAGCTTGCTTGATGTTCTAGGTAGAACAGTTAATGATGTTAAATGTCTTGTGAAGCACTTTCATATGGTTCAAACTCAGCTTTAAAAAAATTCTAATGTGCAAAAAGATTTGCTTGCTAATAATGCCAAACATGATATACAGGCATTCGGGATTAAGACCTGAGGAGGAACTAGCACTCAAGATCCTCTCTATCCGGAGGGGCATCCGAAGAGGATCGAGCAAGATTCTCAAATATAGGAAGAAGAAATTGTTAGCTCTCCGAAGAAGAAGAAGAAGCACAAAGAAGCTGACAATTCCAATGATCCAAATAGTATATCTACTTTCGATGCTGAGACTGAAGACGGTGCTGATCCTGAAAAGGATATTGAAAATAATGATCCACCCGAATTTCGAGAAGAAGAAGCACCCGATAAACGCAAGAAATACACTAGAGAAGGATGTATCGCAAGAAGACATGGGAAGGAAAGAGAGCCATGGGTTTAGAAACCCATGCCCTTTCCAGGTAAGTCTCTCAAAACTAAAGAAGAAGAGCATTACAATAAGTTTTGTGAGTGGATGAAACCTCTTTTTCTTCAAATTCCTTTGACTCATGCTATTAAGTTACCTCCTTATTCGAGATATATGAAAGATATTGTTACTAATAAAAGAAAAGTTCCTAATGAAGCAATATCTACTATGCTTGCTAACTACTCTTTTAGTGGCAAGATTCCTGAGAAGCTTGGCGATCCAGGTATACCCACCATTCCTTGCTCCGTAAAGAATAATTATGTCAGGACTGCTTTATGTGATCTTGGAGCAGGAGTGAGTGTTATGCCTTTCTCTCTTTACAAGAGGCTTTGTTTAGAAAAACTAATCCCTACAGATATCTCTCTTCAGATGGCTGACAAGTCAACAGCCGTTCCCATTGGTATTTGTGAGGATGTTCCCGTTGAAGTTGCTAATTGTTTAATCCTTACTGATTTTGTTGTGCTTGACATGCCCGAGGATGGGAGCATGTCTATTATTCTTGGTAGACCTTTTCTTAACACCGCAGGTGCTATTATTGATTGCAATAAAGGAAAGGTTACTTTTAATGTGAATGATAAAGAACACACGGTGTATTTTCTGAAGAAGATTGACAAAAGGCATGGCCTCAACTCTATAGAGAATATCGAGACCGTGAAGATTGGTGATTGGGATTGTCCTCTACATGTGCACCACAAATACAAAACCATTATGGTGGGGACAATATCCATTAAAGTAAAGCTACCATGAATGCTTCATAGTAAGTGGAACTTTTTGCTCTATGTATTGCTAGTTTGGTAGTAGGACTTGATCAACCTTGCTATTTGATGAGTTTTATATAAGTAAAAAGTAGAAGTTATAATGTTTGCATTTCTGTTAGATTTACCTTTCTTGTTGTGCCAAGTTTATATGTTTTTGAAGCTTCACAACTCTAATCACTGCTCCAAGTTTTCAGAAATTTTCGCAGCTTTTTGAACTCCGAAAATTTTTCAACAGTGAAGTTGTCAGAAAAATTCCAGAAAAAATAAAATAAAAATTTCCATGTCGGGAGTGACCCAGAGGCACCTGGGGCTGACCAGGGGGGCCACCAGTGGCCCAGGCGGCCAGCTAGCGCGGCATGCCCCTTCGCCGCGCCCACAGGGCGCCTGGGGCCCACAGGCCCCACCTCCAGGTATGTCTTCTTCCCCCTTCTTCCTCTCTCTCCAAAACACGAGTTCTGCTTTAGTTCTTGCGTTCTTGCTGTTCTTGGAGGAGATTTTCGATCTCTCTCTACAGCCCATCATTCGAGCTAAGATTTTGAGAAAATACTCCCTGGTATGTAACTCCTTCACCCCTCCAATTAGATTTTTGATTGGTGCCTTCATTTGTGAGTATTTAGTAGCTCTTGGTGCTGTTCATATGAGCTTGCATGCATGTGTAGAAATTTATTTTCCAAGTTTTGATGCAAGTTTATGCCTTAGGTAAGTGGGTAGAGTAGTTTTCCTCAACTCACCTTGTTTAAATCTTTGTTTTTGTGAATTGTAAAAAAAATTCAGAAATGAGTTTCTTTGGAAAAGCAAAAGGATGGCTTGGGAAGAAGAAGCCCGAGCGCTCCGATCGAGTTACTAGAGCTGCAGCTCCGCCCTCAGCAGTTAGGGTGAGCTACAATGAAGATCATGTGCCCCTGGAGTTGATGGAAGACACAAGTCCAGCATGCGCAATGATATATCCGTGCGATGATTTTCTTACAGCTGCAGGAATTAAGGAGGAATTTTATGGCCTTTGTGCCAATGCAGGTTTGACACGGCTAGCATTATGCTGTGTGGTACAATACAAAAAGCTTACCTCCTGCTTTCTTAACAGTTTTTGTTATAACCATGATGCTGGAACCGTCGAGTTCAGACTTTATAATGATCTCATAACCATGTCTTTGGCACAGTTTTGTGATATAATAGGTGTGCCGAACGTTGGTCAGACAACGAAAATGACCATGCAGCCTTACGGGTTGAGGACTCTCTTCAACTCCCTTTGTTGCCAGGAGGAGACCAACATTCGGCGTACGAAGATTTCCAGCATTCAGTTTCCACACCTCAGGTATTTTGCGTATTTTGTTGCTAGAGGGGTGTTAGCTCGTGACAACACGAGCAATGGCTCTGCACCAGATTTCGCTATTTATGCGAACGCCCTCTCTGATAAGAATGAGTATAATGTGGGTGCTTTGATTGCTCGGCGCCTTGTTACGAACAGTAACAAAGGCGATTTATATGGTGGCGTTTACGCCACACTTATCCTTGAGTCTCTTGAGCGCACCCCGCATCCTGATGATGTTCCCTTTTCATACGCAAGTCTCGATCTTGCGGCTATGAAGAGGCATAAGTTTGTTACCATGACCTCCCAGTTTGGCAACCTTGATTATATTTTGAGCTTTGAAAGGACCATTACTCGTGAGATCCGTCTACCTGCACCACTTTTGTTTGATAGCACTCGCAGGAACGGATGGTCTTTCAAAGAGATTCAGTTCGATGAGTTCATGGCTCATTACCAGCCGCATAACCCCATGGAGGGGTTGTGCCCGATGAGGAGGAGCATGGTGAGTTCACACCTCTCTAGGGAGAGACCTTCCCCGAGCAAGGCGAGGGGTCTTCTTCCGCTTGGAGCACATGGCCTTCCTCATGGGAGGACCCGAGGACTTCGATGTACGCACCGGAGGGCTCATACGACTCCTGGACTCACCATTACCCCGGAGCAGGAGGCTCCTGGGGGCAGTAGCTGCTACCAACTTAGGACAAAAGTGTAACATCCCAAAATTTTCCAAATTTTGGAATGTTAATAAATAATATTATATTGATTGACTTGTTTGAATTTTAGAGTAAATGAAAACTTTTTGAGTTCTTGTTTAAAACTGTACAAACCATATATTAAAAAAATTGGATAATCATTTATTCAATAATGAAAACTTTGGTTTTCAAGTTTATTAAAAATTAAAGGAATTATTTTCTTTCTTTTATCTTTTTGAAACTTGGTAAGAACCACAATTAAATATTTTAGAGCGAGAATAAAATGACTTTCTCAAATTTATTATGGTCCCATACTCATTCTCGAATTTTATTGGAAATTGGAGTTTATTTGATATTGACTTTTAAGAGATATTTAAATATTTCCAATAATTCAATTTATTAAATGAGAGGAGATAATATGACTTCTCCCAAAATAGTATTGGAAATATTTAACAATGCTCATTTGAATACTTGATTATTTTATTAATCATTTTGAGTATTTATAAAACCCTAACTAATTTAGGAAATTTATTAAATGCTTTAAATGAATTTTTTGTTGATAAAAACATATTTAGAAAATTTATTCTGAGAGGGAAATATATTTTTCCTAAACTCTATATGTTTTATTTGGCCTATACAATTTTATTTGAGAGTGTTTAACCTAGATAATAAAAATAGGATTCCTAAGTCATTTGGGCTGAGCCCATCTATCTAAGTTTTTTTTTCTCTCTATCTCTCTTTCCTTTTTCTTTATCTTGGGCCAAATTTCCACTAAAGCCCATCTCCACCCGTCTTCTTCCTCCTCTCGGTCCTTCCTGTACGTGAACACGTACAGAACGAAATAGGCATGGCACAGAACTTTCCTCCTCTCTTTCTCCCACTTAATTCCTTGAACGATTCAATTTGGAACCTATACAAAAATTGTGGAAATGTTCATGATGAATCCATTCAGGGAAAGAACAACGTGAATTAATGCTTTAAATGTCCAGAAATTTCTCCACGAACGCCATTAAAACCTTCCAAAAAAAATTGTCGATCTGCATGTATGGAACTCCCTAGCACCTATAAATAGGACCATGTGCGAGCACCACAGTCCTCAGCCAACTCCTCGAAAATCCCCCTCTAATTCTTCGCGTACTACGAGCAATTGCTCACCGGAGTTCTTCTTGTCGTCGCCGTTCTTCTTAGATTCCGACGTCTACAAGGTGACCCAGACTCTCGTTTCTCTTTTTGCTCCGTAGTTTGGTATTGCGCAAGTCTTTGACATCTTCTCCCTCTAGATTGCGTAGCCGAGCATGTCGGCCGCGGCACCACGCTCTATACGCGTTCCGCTCAACTCCGGTGACACTTCACGGCTATCCGAGGGCGAAACAGAAGCTTTCATCTTGTCCAACGAATCTCCCACTTCATTCTCTATACCGTTCGTCTGTTCGTTGATGCCTGAGATCTTCTTCTCCGAATTCCGGCGAACTTTCCGGTGAGCTCTCACTCCTCCGTTCATCTTTTTTTCTCTGTTTAAGACGAATAGGTAGCAGCCAATTAGAATTCTCCATGTGGCATCCCATTATTAAATCCCGTAATTCATTTTCAGAAAAATGCCCAAACTTTAAAAATTCATATCTTTTAGCCCGTAAATCGGATTTCGACAAATTTTATATCTCCGGATTCCTTGGAAAATGTAGTTTATTATTTTCCAATAATATTCCACTTTTCGTAATTCGAAATTTAATTCAAATTTATTACTCCCTCCGATCCATATTAATTGACGCACATTTAGTATACCTTTAGTACAAAGTTGTACTAAGTGTATGTCAATTAATTTGGATCGGAGGGAGTATGTGAATTTGAGTGTATTTATTATTCCTCTCATTCTATAATTTATTTTGAAATATTTTCTTCGCCAAATTGATCCTTAGAATCACACCTTTTTGTTTGAACACTTGTCATATTCTTTCCATCATGTTATGACCACATTTTAAATTTAAGCCTTGATTAGTTTCATCTAGTTACGGCCTTTTCCTTTATATACTGGATTATAAAAATAATTCAATCTTCTCAAGAAGATCATCACGATTCCTATCGGATCTTTTTGAATCCAAACCAAGAATGGATTTCCTATTCAAATATTCTTATGGAAAAACCAACTGGGTTTTCCATACTCACAATCCGTTTGAACTTATACTCAAGCTAGTTTCATCGTACCTCAATTATAACTTGTATACCTTTGATCAAATCCCTGGAATATGACTTCCATAATATTTCCACCCAAGACAACTTGATGCTATCTCAACCTAGCCACGTCATAGTAACTAGGTTAGTAACAACTAAATATTTATGTTGCAGTGTATCTTTATTTGGGTCTTTACTTTGGATTTGTGTTGTGTGTTGAAGTATTTCTCTTTTACCGTTAGATATATTGTAACGAGAAGGAGATACGACTACGAGTAAAATATTTCACCTTCGGGATCCAGGCAAGTTACTCTTTTGGTCATACTCCAGTTATACCTATATTTTTCCTATGCATTGTAGTCCAACTTAAATATTATGCATTGATAGGATTATGTAGTATGCTATGCTATTACACCCAATAGTTCATTGAGGTAGGTCTGAACCTTATATCATTGTCACCACCGTGTAGAATTATACTGCTTTGCTAAGTAGACGTGGATTGGGAAGTGATCCATTATGAGGTATGAGTGACTAAGTAGTAAACAGGACCAAGAGAAACTTAATGAACTACCTGGGTGGAATGGTTGGGGGCACCCTGGAGGAACTAGTGGATTTCCTGAGTGACCTGGAGATGGCCAGTAATCACTGCGTAATGCCACCCAGGCTTAAAGGGATCAATTATATTTTTCATAACTAGAAGCTTACGTGTGCAGCCACAAGCTATTATGGGCTCTGGCTTGGTTGATTAGATGTAGTGACTCTTACTAGGTGGTGCTACGAACGTAGTTATGAGTAGGTGGGATGTGCACCGCCAGAGTGAGGGAAACTCTTCTAAAAGACCATGTCTCGACCTTCCGGTTCTCATACAATGTGAAGTGTGATGAACTACAAAGGAGGTGGTCGAGTCTTGTGGGGAAAAGTGCACAAACCTCTGCAGAGTGTACAAACTGATTATGATTAGCCGTGTCCACGGTTACGGACAACTTTGAGCATCTAGAAGTGGGAATGTTGACGGATCTCATCATATTTAATTAATCAATCGGGCTTAATCAACCTTGGGAATAGATTGGCTTGGAGAAACCAATTCAATCATATTATGAGCTTTGTAGTACTGATATGATACTCTTTGAGTAGGACAAAATCAGCTTTATGCAAACTGAAAAACTTAGAGCTTTTCCACCAGCCAAATTGCATGTAGAAGATTGGTTTGTTATATATTCTTTGGGGAGTAACTTGTCGTACATTCAAAGTACTGACCCATTTTGGGCTGTAACCTTCGGTGTTGCAGGATTGTATACGACGAGTAAGTGATGCGATGTAGGATTACGATGTCTACACTCAACTTTGCCGTTGGTGTTGATGGGACTCCACTTATATATTGTTTGTGTCCGCGGTGTATTCTAGCCCAAAGGCTATGAGGTAATAAATACCATGTATTTACGTTATTTTTTTTAACATGTGATTTATGGTATTTCATCGAGTACTGTGTGTGCTAGCATACTGATCCAGGGATAGCACAGAAGCACAGTAGACTTAGTTCCTTTCAGGACCGGGTCGTTACAAAAAGCCTAATCTTGAGGGAGTACGTGCCCTTCTCACCTCTCCATTTTATTATCCGTTTTCATTTTGTTTGCTTTGATCTTTTCGAAGTTTTTGCCCGTTTTTCTTTGTTCTTTTATTTTGCAAAAAACAACAAAAAGATTTCTCGTTTCTTTTCCTTTCGCTAAATCTTTGAAAAATCCAAAAATATTTTGTTTTCTCTCTTTAGTTTGCTTTGTTGCAGAGTTCAGCTCGAGTCCGTGATGGCATTTGCACTTGATTATATTTTCCTACGTTCAATCGTGCAAGCGATAAGGCAGTGGTTGTCAGAACCCTCTGTTAGGTAATGTGCTAGGGTTAACCAGTACTCCTGCATCATGTCAAAAGTTTAAAAGAAATCTTTGAAATCAAATCCAAAAGAAAAATGGGAGAGAGAACACCCCCCAGATGAATTATTTCAAAAGGCCAGATAAAAATCTTCTCCAAAAATTCATGTTAGATTTTTGAAAAATCTTATAAATGAGTGTGATCACATATCAAGTGATGTGGGACCCACCCCATGCTCATAGATTTTCCAAATATTCAAACAGTGCTTTGGATTTAAAGAAATACCCCTATTTGATTTAAAATTCAAATCATTTGAATTTTAAAAATGTTCAAAGTTTATAAATGGCTAGTATATTATTTGATGAGGCCATATAAAAATCATGAGCATTTAATTAAATGGTTTGCTAATTTTCTTAGCTAGCCTAAAAAAATTACAGAAAATAAAAACAGAAAGGAAAGTTTAAACAGAAATAAGAAAAGGCAGAGAACCTTACCTGTTGCACTGGGCGAGGCCCACCTACCTTGGCCCAGCTAGGCCCAGCCGCCACCCGAGCTGTCGTCTTCCTCAGGCAGCCAGGCAGCTGCGTGCCCGCTTGTGTTGTAATGTTGGATCACATGTTTGTACTCAGACATAATTTGCTTCCGCTTGTGTTGTAATGTTGGATCACATGTTTGTGATCTCTGTGTGCACTCTATAAGAGTTATCAATAAAAATGTATACTTTGTAGAGAATTGCAATGATACCTAATGTTCATACAAGGCATGTGTGTTCCGTGTATGTTTATAACATGCATGTCTTTGTATGGGTTTTCGAGACCTTAGTGTGATCTGGCTGGCGGTCTTTCATACACCAAGTGGCCCTTAGATGTGCGCAGCTTGGGGCATCGCGATGCGATTGTTCGAGACTCTGTCTCGTGCACACTTTGTGGTATGATCGAGCCCGCCCTAGACCCCGACTAAGTGATCGGGCTGGAGTAAGTCTATGTAAGAGTTATGAGATAGTCGGTAGTATGGTTGAGGCGACTTGTCTTTGAATATGGGAGCTGATCACCCATATCATTAGACTTGTGTGCGGACGATGAGGACCCATCTCAGTTGATCATCCGGCCTGGATGGGATACCCCTCACGTACGATGCTTTCCGAGAACGTTTTGTGCTTGGCCTTGTCTGCTTAGACAAGTGGGTACGGTTCTCGGCTCTCCATACGACTATGTCTTAACTGGACTTGCATACGCTAACCCCGGGTCCCGACAGACTTAGTATCAGAGCAGGACTGACTGTAGGACTAGTAGCCTTGGCCGAAGTCGAGTCTAGCTTGCTATAGTTATATAGTTACTCTAGGTATATAAGGGAATAACGTAAGGCTTCTTTTTTCTCCTTACCCCCTTCGTTCTGAGTTCTGAGTCACCCTCATCTTATTCTACGGGAAGATAGGACTAGGCTCTCCTTTGTCTGATTAGAACATCTCGTTGTTTGCTTCCTTGTAGCCGTAGGAAAGTTGTGATCGGTTTGTTAGAGTGGTTACGCTTCCTGATTTTATTACATCGTATGTAAGTGCTGTTTCCATGTTGTAAGAAATTGTCTTTTTCTTGCAATTACAGTCGTTATGCTGTCCAAGTCATTCCAGCTTTATCTCATAATCTGATGCATTTGCAAACTCCTTCTTTCTGTTTCAGATGGCAGATCTTCCCCCTCGGCAGATTGTTCGTTTGACCAGGTGCCTCGGTGTGCGTGGCCATCCCGCCACGTTGATCGAGATGATGTCCTATGTGGGATATCGATGGTATCCTGAGTACACCGTTGAGGAGCAGTTCCTCGACTTCAACCAGACGCAGTTCCACTGCATTGTCAGGATCTACCCGCACCACCTTGGAGTCACTCAGCCTATCCACTTTGGACATGGCATTGGCATGACAGAGAACATGGCTGTGCAGGATGCTGCATACTCATGTATTACCCTGCTGAGAGAGGAGCACACTATGCTGAGAGAGACCTCATTCCTCTATATCCCTGCTGCACTTCCAGGAGAAGAGGGAGATTACACCGGACTCTACTCAGATCACTCTGCAGAAGATCCAGCACTTCAGATGACTGCTAGGTTTGCTAGTGATCGAGATCGTGATGCACGCGCTCTCCTTTTCGAGCTTCACTCCACTCGTGTTCGTCTGTATCGAGCACTGACCCTTTTTACACCCTTTGTGAGCGTTGGATCAGTTGAGCATGATGCTATCTATCCAGTGAGGACTCAGATGCCTTCTCGAGTTGCTTGGCCCGAGATTGGAGGCATTTTTCCACCCCGTGGTCCTTTGCTTCCACCCTACGCTGGACCTAGGCCCCATCCTTGCCCAAATGGATATCAGGGTCCACAGGCCTCCGTGTTTTCCGATGGTCACCTTCAGCTACCGGGATATGCGGGTAACTTTTACGAGGACTACTATGGAGATGGAGATGAGTGAGACCGCATGTGGTCTTACTTAGTGAGGATGTAGTAGTATCTTAGTATATTGTACGCAAGTTGTTATAAGTTCCAGAGGCTTAGATAAATAATGTATAGGAAGTCAGAGTGCCTCTGAAGGATGTATCATCTTCATCACGTTTGTATTAGCTTGGTGCTTGTACTAAAACGATGTATGGTTGTATGAAAGCTTGTGAATATATGGCTTTTATGCTTTTATCACCATGTTGTCAAGATGATTACTTCCTTTGCTCTGTAATCCTTAAAATACTTCAATACCTTGTTTAGACTCTCCCAATCAACTCTGTTTGACTTTGGTTTTTCACCTTCAGGATGTCTCAAGGAACCCGTGGCCAGCTTGGTCGTAACTAGGGTCGTGGGAATGACCAGGAGGAAGGCAACCTTCCACCCCCACCCACGATGGCTCAGGTTCTGATGGAGGTTGAGAGGAACCGCCGAGACTCTCACCATCTGCTGGAAGTCATTGCTCGCAACACCACTCAGCAGCGCAACGAGTTGGTGTCCCTGAACGACTTCATCCGACTTCATCGCCCAGTTTTCAGTTACTCCACAAAGCCCCTTGACGCCGATGACTGGCTTCGCAGCATCGAGAGGAAGCTCCAAGCAGGCCATGTTGCAAATGGAGATAAGGTCAGCTATGCCACCTATCACCTTGAAGGCGCAGCTAGCTCTTGGTGGGAGAACTTTCTGAACATGCGTCCCGTTGGACCGCCTGCATCTTGGGATGAGTTCTGCACTTCCTTCCGTGAGCACCACATTCCCAAGGGTCTTATGGACCGCAAGCGTGAGGAGTTCTGCAACCTCACCCAAGGCAGAAGGACCGTTGACGAGTTTAGTCGTGAGTTCAACCGACTTGCTCGTTATGCTACCGAAGAAGTCTCCACCGACGCAAAGAAGCAAGAGAGGTTCCGTCGTGGCCTCAACTCTGGACTCCGTCGTGAGCTCAACCTTCATGACTTTGCCACCTTCCAGGTCCTTGTCAACAAGGCCATCAAGGCAGAGGACATGAACACCCCCAACGACTTTCGCAAAAACCCTAGAGACGATGGATCATCCAGTTCAGGCTCCCAGAAGCGCAAGATCTGGATCCCAAATAGTATGTTCCGCCAGAACAACCCACCGAGGCCGTCCTATGTGGCGCCTCGTCCACCAACCCAGTTCTACTCAGCTCCACCAAACAACCCAGCTCCACGCACTGTTTTTGGAGCTTGCTACAAGTGTGGTCAGGCAGGCCACTACTCTCGTGAGTGTCCCCAGAACCAGATCCAGAATCAGAATGCTCCACCCCGTGCCGGAGGCAACAACAATGGTCGTGGCAAGCCCCCCCAGAAGGTCTACACCGCCAAACCCGCTCCTCCCGCCACTCGTGGACGTGTGAACCAGATCGCCGCCGAAGAGACTGACGACACCACTGACGTCATTCTTGGTACGCTCCCAGTCAATTTTGTTCCTACTTCCGTTCTTTTCGACCCAGGAGCATCTCATTCATTCATGTCGGAAAGTTACACACTTCGTCATGAGTTATCTTTTGTTGAATTGTCCACCCCAATGATTATTCAAACTCCAGGGTGAAGATCGCAAACTAATAGAGTACACCATGGAAACCAAATTGCAATTGAGGGTTTAGTATTCCTTGCTTCACTCATAGCCCTCAAGTCTTCAGATATTGATGTCATCCTTGGCATGGATTGGCTGTCAAGACAGAATGCCTACCTGGATTGCAAAGGCAAATCCGTGAAACTCACCCACCCTTCAGGCAAAACCGTCAACTATACCTCACCCAGAACAAGAACCCAAGTGCATTCCTTGAATGTACTTCCCCTTCCCGAACTTGAAGATATTCCGGTGGTTCGTGACTTTCCGGATGTCTTTCCTGAAGAGCTGCCGGGCATGCCACCCGACAGATGTGTAGAGTTTATAGTAGATCTTTCCCCAGGAACTGCACCAATTTCTAGACGCCCATACAAAATGGCCCCACGTGAGTTAGCTGAGCTTAAAACCCAACTGGAAGCTTTGTTGGAGAAAGGCTTCAACCGCCCTAGCTCATCGCCATGGGGTTGCCCCGTTCTGTTCGTAACGAAGAAAGATGGAACAGAAAGGATGTGCGTAGACTATCGCCCGCTAAATTTAGCGACGATAAAGAACAAGTACCCATTGCCTAGGATCAATGATCTTTATGATCAACTTGCAGGATCCTCTGTCTTCTCCAAGATGGATTTGAGATTAGGCTATCATCAAATCAAAATCCGAAACGAGGACATTCCCAAAATGGCTTTTACTACTCGTTATGGTCTTTACGAGTACACCGTCATGTCTTTTGGTTTAACCAATGCCCCCGCCACTTTCTCACGCATGATGAATTCGATCTTCATGGAGTACTTAGATAAATTTGTTGTGGTTTATCTTGATGACATTCTCATCTACTCGAAGAACGAAGAAGAACATGCCGAACACCTAAGGTTGGTATTGATGAAACTTAGAGAGCATTGCCTGTATGCTAAATTCTCCAAGTGTGAACTTTGGCTACCAGAAGTGACCTACTTAGGCCACGTGATTTCTGCAAAAGGCATTGCTGTGAATCCCGAGAGAGTTTAGGCCGTCCTTGACTGGACTCCACCTGAATCGGTTAAGCAAGTTAGGAGTTTTCTTGGCCTAGCTAGCTATTGCCGCCGCTTCGTCGAGAACTTTTCTAAAGTTGCAAAGCCTCTAACTGAACTCCTCAAGAAAGATAAGAAATTCCTATGGACTCCCAAGTGCGAAAAAAGCTTTCAAGAGCTAAAAAGAAGGTTGACTTCTGCACCCGTACTTGCACCTCCAGACACCAAAAAGGATTTCGAGATCTATTGTGACGCATCACGGCAAGGGTTAGGATGCATACTTCTGCAAGATCGACATGTGGTAGCTTATGCTTCACGCCAGTTGCGGCCACATGAAGAGAACTATCCTACCCATGACCTTGAACTCGCTGCCGTAGTTCATGCCCTAACAACTTGGCGACATTACCTCCTTGGTAATCGTTGTGAGATTTATTCCGACCACCAAAGCCTCAAATACATTTTCACCCAGCCAGATCTTAATCTCAGGCAAAGACGTTGGATTGAGTTGATAAAAGATTACGACGTAGTAACTTCTTACACCCCAGGCAAGGCCAACGTCATGGCTGATGCACTAAGTCGTAAGTCGTATTGTAACAACCTCATGTTACAACAGTATCAACCACTTCTTCATGAGGACCTTCGCAAGCTCAACCTTGAGATTGTTCCTCATGGCTATCTTTCTACCTTGGTGGCGAAACCAACTCTTGAGGATCAGATTATAGTTTCCCAAAGGCGTGCACGAGGTGTTCGCCGGATCAAGGAGAACATTGCTAGCGGAGTTGCTAAATGTTTCTCCACAGATAGCAAGGGAACGGTATTCTTTGAAAATTGTTTGGTAGTACCTAATAATAGGGAACTAAGGCAACTCATCCTCAAGGAAGCCCATGACACACCCCTCTCGATTCATCCCGGTAGCACAAAACTGTACCGAGATCTACGCCAGAGATTTTGGTGGACTAGGATGAAGAGAGACATTGCTCAATTTGTTGCCGAATGTGATGTTTGTCGTCGCATAAAGGCAGAACATCAAAGACCTGCTGGTACACTTCAACCTTTGTCTATTCCCGAGTGGAAATGGGACAAAGTCGGTATGGACTTCATCACCGGCTTTCCAAAAACCCAGAAAGGAAACAATGCCATCTTCGTTTTCATAGATAGGCTTTCCAAAGTTGCTCACTTCCTTCCGGTTCGCGAGTCTATAACTGCTAGCCAGTTAGAGGACTTGTACGTCTCTAGAATTGTGTCCCTTCACGGTGTTCCTTTGGAAATCAATTCTGATCGCGGTAGCCTTTTCACCTCTAGATTTTGGGGAAGCTTTCAGAATGCTATGGGAACTCATCTCTCCTTTAGTACGGATTTCCATCCTCAGTCTAGCGGTCAAGTCGAAAGGGTTAACCAGATTCTTGAAGACATGCTCAGAGCTTGTGTTATCTCATTCGGAAAGAATTGGGAGAAATCTCTGCCATTCGCCGAATTTGCTTATAACAATAGTTTTCAATCTAGTCTGAACATGGCTCCTTTTGAACTCCTATATGGACGACGATGTCGAACACCACTAAACTGGTCAGAAACCGGTGAAAGACAATTCTTTGGACCGGACATGATCAAGGAAGCAGAAGAGAAAGTTCGCATTGTTCGTGATCAATTGAAAGAAGCCCAGTCTCGTCAGAAAAGCTACTATGATCGTCATCATAGGCAAGAGAGCTACAATCTGGATGAGAAGGCTTACCTTCGGGTTACTCCTCTGAAGGGAACCCAACGTTTCGGTATCAAAGGCAAGTTGGCCCCACGTTACATCGGACCTTTCCGCATTCTTGCTAAACGTGGAGAAGTTGCCTACCAACTTGACCTACCCCCGCACCTTTCCCGAGTACATGATGTATTCCATGTGTCCCAACTCAGGCGTTGCTTCAAGGACCCCATCCGCGAAGTCGACCATGAAACGCTTGATCTCCAAGATGACCTTTCTTATCGAGAATACCCCGTTCGTATTCTTGATTCCGCAGAGCGTGTCACTCATCGTCAGAAGATTAGGTTTCTGAAAGTGCAATGGTCACACCTTTCTGAGAGAGAAGCTACGTGGGAAAGAGAAGACCGTCTCAGTGCTGAGTATCCCTCCTTCCTCCCGCAGACTTCTGAATATCGGGACGAGATTCTGTTGAGTGGGGGCGAGTTGTCAGAACCCTCTATTAGGTAATGTGCTAGGGTTAACCAGTACTCCTGCATCATGTCAAAAGTTTAAAAGAAATCTTTGAAAACAAATTCAAAAGCAAAATGGGAGAGAGAACACCCCCCCAGATGAATTATTTCAAAAGGCCAGATAAAAATCTTCTCCAAAAATTCATGTTAGATTTTTGAAAAATCTTATAAATGAGTGTGATTACATATCAAGTGATGTGGGACCCACCCCATGCTCATAGATTTTTCAAATATTCAAACAGTGCTTTGGATTTAAAGAAATACCCCTATTTGATTTAAAATTCCAATCATTTGAATTTTAAAAATGTTCAAAGTTTATAAATGGCTAGTATATTATTTGATGAGGCCATATAAAAATTATGAGCATTTAATTAAATGGTTTGCTAATTTTCTTAGCTAGCCTAAACAAATTACAGAAAATATAAACAGAAAGGAAAGTTTAAACAGAAATAAGAAAAGGCAGAGAACCTTACCTGTTGCACTGGGCGAGGCCCACCTACCTTGGCCCAGCTAGGCCCAGCCGCCACCCGGGCTGTCGTCTTCCTCAGGCAGCCAGGCAGCTGCGTGCCCGGCATGCCACGGCCGCCACGCCACCTGCTTGCCTGGCGCCTCCCCGGCCTCCTTAGCGCATCTGGACACGTCCTGGAGACGCACCGCTCCATTTCCCTCCCTCCAAAACCATCTCCCCCTCCTCTCTCGCCCGTTCCGCCGACACCCGTGCAGATCGCCGGAGCGCGACGCCGAGCACACGCAGCCAACGACGACGAGAGCCTTCACCGAGCTGTTCCCCGTGTTAACCATCGAGCGCTACCTCAACCTGCAGAAGATGGCGAGCAAGGCGCCTCCATAGCCAGCGAATTCGAGCTCGAGCCGCCGCCGGAGCCGAAAGAGATCGACGTCGATTTCATCGCCGTCGAGCCACCCCAGCCCTCGCCACCACCTCCGTTGAGTTCCTGGTGAGCTCACGGTCAAAACCCCTAACCTCTCCCCCTCGATTTCTTCCTCTGTGACCGTTAGCCATGGTCGCCGGAGTACTGAGCCGCCACGTTTGTCATCGGCGAGCAACTGCTATGCAAGCGAGCCTCCAAGCCTGTCCGTCGTCTTCGCTGTGACCTCACGCATCGAACGAGCTAAAGCGTGTTGGATTTGGAGCACTGTGGTGACGTTTTCCTTTTCCCCGTGTTTCTGTTGCCGCCGGCGAGGTCACCGCCGTCGCTGTGGTCATCGTCTTGGACACCCGCGCGCACCAGGTGACGTGCGAGCGCATGGGCTATGTCCCTGTGGTCTCGGCGTAGCGAATGGTGGCCAGGAGAGGGAGAACGCAGAGCGCCGCCGCGTCTGTGACGCCGGCGTTTATCCGCCGGCAGCCCCTCCGACGTGGCCGTGCTTAGGGACTTAACCCCACCTGGGTTAAGTGACCCTAGGTCATTGCCAAGTGGGCCAAGTGGCTTAATTAAGCCACTAGTTAATTAAACCAGCAGGGATTAGCCCCCTGAGTCACTGACACCCCTGCCCCACATGTCAGCCCCCCCTGACGGCAGCATGAGGTCATGCTGACGCAGTAAACCTTTTCCAGAAATTGAAAAGAATTAAAGAAATTCAGAAAATTCCAAAAAATCCAGAAATTAGCTCAAACTTTGGAAATTCATAGAAAATTCATATTATCTCCAAATTGGACAAATAATATATGAAAAATGATCAGGAGAAAATAAGCTATCCAAAAATCCAACTTTCAACTATGTTTGAGTTGATTTTAAAATGGGACTAGTAGCATATGTCATTTGAATTATTTGGAATTTATTCAAATTCAATTCAAATGATTTTGCAACTTGGACCATGGAATTATGCTACATTTCAACCAAACATCAGAGGCATATCATACACATTTGAAGGTGATTCAAATTGATCAAACCATGTTACATATAACTTGACTAAGTTTGAATTCAAATTGGAGTTTGAATTTGCAATTCAGTTTGCGATATACTCCATTTAAATGGAATTGCTTCACACATCAAAGAATTTACATCAAGTTCCAACCTTCCATCATGTGATTGTGCATTGTATTTACTTTGCTACTTTGCTTGTTGTTTGTCGAGTAGAGGTGGAACCGGAGCAGGAGGCTGCCCCCTTCGTTGAAGACCCCGAACCCGAACCTCGTCAGCAAGGCAAGCAAACCCCCATTGATCATGTCGATAAAATCCCACTTCCCTCTCATGTCTTGCTTATGCATTGATTAGGATGATTACCATGCTACGTTCTACCGCATAGATGAACCCATTCCTTTGCATGACCTATCATTTGTCACAGTAGTAGGCAAAACCACAATCCTAGCAAATGTAGGAGTTGATTGATATCATGTGGCCCCTGCAATTGTTACTGCTTATTGCATGCTTAGAGTGATACCATGATGATACTGTTATGTGAGTCGGGATGGTAGTGATCATGATGATGATGGCAGAAAAGTGTTGGTGAATCGACCCTAATACAAGGTGAACGATGAGAGGTTGTGTAGGAGTACACGGTGGGTTGTCTCGTTGAACACCGCCCTAAGTCCGAGTTCTTGTGTGGTGATCCAAGATGAAGAGTACAACCACACATTGGGCTCACTGACCCCTCTCAACTTACTAACTCATCCCCTTCGATGTCCAGATGTCGCAATAGTTCGGAGTTCTGGTAGGCTTGTGTCCTGGATGCTAAGTGAGAGAACGGCTCATCCGAGACCGGCTTATGCACCACGCACACATCACTTGGGTCCACTTCGGTAAACCGGCCGGGTTCACGATAGTGGTAACCAACCCAAGTAGGCGGCTTTCTCGGACTAGATCGGCTATGAGGTAACAGTTGTGGTGAGCATCCTCGCCGACACTTCTTGAATGGTGTCGAGTACAAAGGCGGTAAATGATGATCATGTGTGTGTAGCGGTACACCGCTGCAGGGTTAACAAAACTATTCGAATAGCCGCGTCCGCGGTTATGGACTGCTTGGAAAGCTTAGCTTGATTATTAGACAACTTGAATCGGATACTTCTAAAACACACCAAGATAAGTGTGAGTGCTATGGCGTGCTTTCTCGTGGGGAAGTCGAGGAAGGCACCATAGTGGTGTAATTGGTTGGAGAAAGTAGTGGACTCGTGTACGCTTCTTACCTCAAAGTCTGGTACTCGTAGTTCAGGACTAGCCAAGTCAAAGCTGGCACTTCTGCAAGTGAACCCCACCTCCCATTACCTTGATACATGTGCATGAGTAGTATAGCTCCTATGTAAGTCTTGCTGAGTACGACTTTGTACTCATGTTTGCTTAATCTATGTTTTAGATGAAACCACTGACCCCGAAGGTGGCTTCTTCATCGAGCTGGACGACTGAAGACCAACTAGTCTAGTCCCAGTCAGACGACTGGTTCCCTCGTGGAGGGCTTGTGTTTAAATAAGGCTTCTTAAGTCATTTGATAAACTTGTCTGTACTCAGACATAATTTGCTTCCGCTTGTGTTGTAATGTTGGATCACATGTTTGTGATCTCTGTGTGCACTCTATAAGAGTTATCAATAAAAATGTATACTTTATAGAGAATTGCAATGATACCTACTGTTCATACAAGGCATGTGTGCTGCGTGTATGTTTATAACATGCATGTCTTTGTATGGGTTTTCGAGACCTTAGTTGTGATCTGGCTGGCGGTCTTTCATACACCAAGTGGCCCTTAGATGTGTGCAGCTTGGAGCATCGCGATGCGATTGTTCGAGACTCTGTCTCGTGCACACTTTGTGGTATGATCGAGCCCGCCCTAGACCCCGACTAAGTGATCGGGCTGGAGTAAGTCTATGTAAGAGTTATGAGATAGTCGGTAGTATGGTTGAGGCGACTTGTCTTTGAATATGGGAGCTCATCACCCATATCATTAGACTTGTGTGCGGACAATGAGGACCCATCTCAGTTGATCATCCGGCCTGGATGGGATACCCCTCACGTACGATGCTTTCCGAAAACGTTTTGTGCTTGGCCTTGTCTGCTTAGACAAGTGGGTACGGTTCTCGGCTCTCCATACGACTATGTCTTAACTGGACTTGCATACGCTAACCCCGGGTCCCGACAGTTATGACGAAGATCGACGAAAGGGATGCAGCAAGAAAAACCGGTATGAACTCTTTTTGTTTCTACTTTTGTACATATGCTTGTACTTTTGATTTAGAGACCAGCTTGTAACGACATAGTGCTATGTTTACAATGCTTGCCCAGTGTTCATGCTTTCCTTGTGGCTAATCCCAAATAGCTAGAGTACATAATGTGTTGTTGAAATGATTTACATGCATTGCGTTGTTCATAGTTTAGCATACTGAAGTGGTATTTCCCTTTGGAGAATTCTTGGATTGACTTGGCACATGCTTACACATGTTTATGACTGAAAAGTCTACTATGCCTTGATGATCTGTGAGTTTCAGAATAGTTGTATCATTTTCATGCCCAATTCAATGCTACTTTGTCGCTCTGCATGATTATGACTGTTATTGCTCTCTTGTTGGTCGATTCCCATTCTTTTGCTAGCCTTCGCTCGCACTAAGCGGATTTCTTCTTGTGCATCCAAAATCCTTGAAACCAGTTATTCCTTATGAGTCCACCATACCTTCCTATGTGGTATTTACCGGCCATCCTAACGAAGACTTTCTTGTACCATCTCGAAATCATTCAAAAGCATTCCTGTGTTGTGCCTCTGCTTCAGCTCATGAGGAAGTAGTAGGTGATTCATGACCGTCTTATGTTAGACATGTTTTATTCCGGGATTGCATGTCTAATCTGCAAACCCCTAATACGAGGAGGGACTGGCATGATTGCGCCCAGCTCATAAAAGATAATCACAACCAACAAACCCTCCTTCACGCTTTGTCTATGAGAAATCAGAGAACTTTGGCAGTGATAAACAAAGGAGATTAAGGGGATGTGATCGTCTCCATCTTGGGAGTCGTTCCTCCAAACATATCTAGCATAAGAGGTGATTGAGTTGTCTACTAGAATTCGTTGACGAATCATGCACCTCCCAAACATTTTTTATCTCTGTTTTTTAAAACAAAGAGCTCTGGTACAAGTTTAGTTTTTGCTTCCAACCACGGGTTTTCAACCTTTTCATCAAACTCCATGGTTCGAGAGTCTCCACCTTCTTTCTTCAAAGCACGAACTAGAAGAGCATAATTGTCATTCTGAGTGTAATGTGCATTGTCCCAAAGTACTACATTGTCTTTTGCATGATTGTGGTATTACTTATTCTGAAGTTCTTAGTTCTAGTCTCCTTTAAAACTCCGGAGGAGTTTCTGCATTTATGTTTTGCTTCACTCATGGAGGCTAGCGAAATACCACTCTAGTATGTTCAAGCTTTGTGCATTCTAATCTTGTCTTGATTTTCAGTGGCATATTATTTACTTTTAGTTGGTTGTGATTGATCACTTGAAAGAAGGATTGCTTCGTGCATTGTCCTCATAGCATTGTTTTGATACTTTCTAAATTATTTTCGTAGTACATGCTTATATACATTCATTGAAGCAAAAGAGTTTGTCAAAGTTTTCTTTGTCGCGTTCAGTTCGTTGTACTGAATTGCTTGAGGACAAGCAATATGCTAAGCTTGGGGGAGTTGATACGTCTCAAACGTATCTACTTTTCCAAACACTTTTGCTATTGTTTTCCCTCATTCTTGCATGATTTGGATGAAACTAACCCAGACTAACGTTGTTTTCAGCAGAGCTGACAATATGGTTTTATTGTGCGCAGGAAAATGGATTTTAGGTGTCTTAGAAAATTCCAGGAAAAATCACAGAAAATCCACGCACCCGAAGGGCCACTGTGCCAGAAGTGGGACCAGAGGGCAGCCAAGGGGGCCCCAGGCGCCCCCCTGGCGCGGCCAGGGGTGGGGCCGCGCCCTCTGGCCGCCTGGGGGCCTCTCCCCTCCTCTGGTGCCCTACCGAGGCTCCTATTTATTCCCGTGATGGAGAAACCCTGAAACAGAAGTCGTTTTCCCAATTCACGTCGCGGAGCCGCCGCCACCCTCTTTTCTTCTCCGGGAGGGCTAATCTGGAGGTTGTTTTGGCCTCTGGTGAGGGGAGATCATCGCCATCATCATCATCATCACCACTCCATCCTCACTCCATGACTTCTCCATCCATGTGTGAGTAATTCCCTGATGTAGGCAAAGGGGGTGGTAGGGATTGGATGAGATAGATCATGTAATAGTTTATCAGATTGTTGGGGCCATGTTGCCTATCATCTAGATTGTTGTTTATCATCTCTGCTTCAACTTGTTGCTCTTAATGCTTGTCACTTTGGGCCCGAGTGCCATGATTTCAGATCTGAACCCTATGTGTTTGCATGAATATATTTGTATTCTTGATCCTATCCATGAGTTGTTTGCAGCTTTTATAGTCTGAAACCGGCGATCCCAAAGGTGACAGCTTGGGACACCAAAGGGGATGGACTATAGTTTGAGGATTCCATGTATCCATTGATTGTTAATGCTTTGTTCCGGTGCTCTTTGACAGGAGCACCATAATCTCCATAAGTTCCTTTTGGCCCCGTTCGTAGCGGGATGGTAGGACAAAAGATGTTGTGCAAGTTCTTATTGCAA
The DNA here is from genome assembly GCA_950022295.1 of Bromus sterilis. Taxonomy (NCBI): domain Eukaryota; kingdom Viridiplantae; phylum Streptophyta; class Magnoliopsida; order Poales; family Poaceae; genus Bromus; species Bromus sterilis. Next base: position 107,282,769 of record OX465596.1, on the reverse strand, counting down.
GCACGTACAACTACCTGTGGGGTACATGCCTGATGTTTGCTTTATGCCTAGATGATCATTGCTTTTATGTGTGCCTTGCCCCAAGTTAAATACATGATGTGCCTTATCCATGCAGCGCCCAACCATCCATCTCCCTAGCCTACAGTGTTTTAATTCTGCTGGTTACTAGTTGTTTGTTTTTGCTATTTTACTGTCGCTATTTCACCACCACTATTTTCGTTGCTATCATCACTTCCATATCGCAGTTACCACTAATATCTTGTTGCAAGTAAGTGTATCTCAGCTGCGGTGGAATTGACACCTCCACTGTCAATGCTTGTGGGTATTCTTTGTCTCCCCTTGAGTCGCATCTATAAATTGGGTTATTCTTACCCGCGAAGACTATGTCGATCCCCTGCAGTTTTGGGTTATCAGTTGCCTCCCAACAAGCGCTTTCTTTTACGCCTTTAAGCTAGGCATAAAGGATTATAAATACTCTCTCACAAAAGAATAAGAGTTGAAGCAAAAGAGAGCATCAAGAAGCAAATATGAAACACATTTAAGCCTAACCCACTTCCTATGCCAAGGAAACTTGTAAACAAATAAATCAAAGAAGCACAAAGTGACATGCATAGGAAGGTGGAACAAGAACAACTTCAAAACTTTCAACATGAAGAGAGGAGTTTTAGTAATATGGAAGTTTCTACAACCAAACTTCCCTCTCTCAAAATAATTTTCAGTAGTATCATGAACAACATCAAGAATATAACTATCACATAAATCATGTTACTCATGACCTACAAGCACACGTGTATAGTTTTCAACACGGTCCTTAGGATCATAAGATAAATGCAACCCATCACATTGACCCTTGATAAGAGAAAAATTCTCCGGAATATGAGTTGGAGATCTCAAAAGGATAATAGGAAAATCAAGTGTAGGTGCAATAGAAACAATTTTATGCTTAACATGAGGAACTATAGCAAGTTCATCTCCGTAAGCATCATTCATAGTGGCATCTTGGCCACAAGTATAGAAGGCATCAACTTCATCAAAAAGGGATATTTCAAAAGAATCCATAGGATCATAACACTCATATAAGGTAAGATTCAAAGAGTTACTCTAATTAGAAGGTAGACATGGATGGCTCCATTCTTCCTCCTTTTTTTCGTCACTCTCCTCCTCATTTTCATACAAGGAGCTTGCAGGTTCAGCAATTTCTTCTTACATAGAGTCCTGCAAAACATTAGTCTCTTCTTTTGGGGAGAGATTCTCTCAAGATGATCAGTAATATAATAATTTTCATCGTAATTTTCAAGGCAATAGTTAAGTATAGCAAGGCTCTTAGATTTGTAAGGGGCATCATCAATATTTTTAAGAAGATAATTAATTTCGTAGGCACCCTTATAAGAAACAAATTCTTCTATCTGCTCTGCATCATAAAAATCATAATTTCTCTTAGCATAAGAAGCTAAGGTTTCATCATCATTGTACTCACATTGGAAAGCAAGGTGTTTATGCCTCATAAAGCAACATGATTCATCCCTGCAGAAAGATATATTATACATCGAGTACAAGTTTCTAGCATACTCGTACAACTGATGTATTTGTTTCCATAAGTGTATCCCCTTTTGAGACAAGCGGTGTTACTTTTACCACTTTTGTTGATCCTTCGTGAATCCTCCATGCCAATAAGATCTGGTTTCAAAGAAGTCATACATTGATTGGCAAGTAAGAAACTAGACATACTATTTTCGGGGTTTTTTGGTATAAGACGCAAAGGCAAAAACTGAAAGGTAAACTAACAAGGCTAAAAAGCAAGGATAAAAAATAGTGTGCAACTCCCTATCTTACCACTCGGAGTCCCCGTCAACGGCGCATGAAATTTGCTTGATGTGCGAGATGATGATAATGGTATCTCGCCCTTCGTTGGTTACCCCAAGTGGAAGGTGAGATTGTTACATCCTGGCTTAGTAGGAATGAAAGACTACTCATATCAACAAGGTGCACCTTCTTTTCCGGGAGCCCAGATCCAAAGAACTCATAAGTTAAGCGTGCTTGGCTTGGAGCAATTTGAGGATGGGTGACCGACCGGGAAGTTGTTCTCGGGTGCGCACGAGTGAGGACAAAGTGCGCAGGAAAGACTAGTGTTGGTCTGTGGGGACAGTCTAGATCCCGCCAGGTGTACGTCGGGAACCGATGTGTGACCGGGCGTTACAGAGATGTAGGATAGCAGCAAATTCCCCCTATGTAGAGGATAGGGTTTATCTCCCGTAGGACTCCGGCAATGATAAGTAGGTGGTTTGGCAAGTTAGGCACCGAATCATTTGCTTCTCCTGGACCTGCACACAACACAAATAACTTTGCTCCCAACAAAGTTCAGAGAGGTTGTCAATCTCTCCGGTCTTGTTGTTTACAAAGGATCAAACGCAAGGGATAATGATAATGGTTATAGCAACTAGAAAGTAAAAGCGGGAAATAAATGAGCGTGGAAACAGTGATGAGAATATGGACCGGGGTCCCGTGATGTTTACTAGTGATGTCTCTCTCCCAAAAGACGATAAAACTGCTATGCGAGGTAAACAAATTACAGCTGGGCAATTGACAGGATTAAAAATGCACCGCAATGCTAACTATGCTACAAAGAAAGGAAGAGGCTCAAAAGCATGGGCGGTACGCCAAAATAAGTAGACCGAAATCCAACTGCATCTACTAATAATCATCCACCTTGAGATATCTATCTAGAACATCTCGTTGGTATTAAGTTGCGAGCCCTACCCAAAGTGAAAACCAAAAGCAACAGACAACTGCATTAAAAAGCACTTTGCGTAAAGTAAACAATCCTTGCAACCGCGGTTACAAGCACCTTTGTTTTTGTTGGGATACGGGGCAGAAAACACAAATTTTTCATACCTACGGTACCCGAACCCAAGATCTATGCTATGGCGATGTAAAGTAACGGAGGGAATCGGTGTTCATACCTTTGAAGACCGAAAGAGGGAAACATTCTTGCGAACGTGGCTGGCGTAGACTCGGAACTATGACCTCCATGTCGTGTAGAAGACCACCACCGGCGAGGATGACTCCTGGTAAACCTCCAGCGACGAAGTAGCACCACAAGTGTAGTGCCTCGAAGAGATTATACACGTACGGTACAATCGATGTTCCTCCCGTGCCCCGAACCAGGCGAGCAGCGGAAGAAAGACGGCTACGGATCCCGACTCCAGCAGAACGACGGCCTGCCTTATGGTGGAGAACTCCAATCCTGGTGCAGACTCCAAACAAGGGGAGTCCACTTCCGGGAAGGAGAAGGAAGAAGAAGGAGATAGTGGAGTGTTGGAAAAAGGGGGGTCTACCCCTCCTTATATAGGCCAAGGGGGGTGCTATCCTCCTCCCCTCCCTCATGTGGGACTAAACTCCCAAGGGGGGGGAGTGCGCCGGCCAAGGGGGTAGTGGGCCCCACCCTTGGCCCCATGGGCCCATATAGCCTTTTTCCCAAAAAATTTAATTTTTTTAATATGTTTTAAATATTTAATTCAGATAATTAAATAATAAAACATTATTAAAACAATTAAACTTTATTTTGAACTATTCAAAATGTCCGGAAACCATTCCGTCCTCCTCCGTAACTATTCCAGTGATTTCTCCTATTTCACCGATTGATCCTGTAATTGTCCTATGCATCGATTGCCCTTAAGTGTAACACCCTAACAGTCCGGGAAACAGCAGACATGGTCGAGACTCTTCTCATTGAACAATGACTAGTCAGTTGGACCTGGTTACAGTCCTTGACAGCCCCTGCGCTTCCATCGAATGAACTTCGATCGCTTTTGGAAACCGTTAACGATACGACGTAATCCCTTTGTGCTGCGGTACTTTGTTTTTCCGAGGTTTGATCGTCGGTATCCTACATACCGTGTTCACATCTCGCTCACAACAAACAACTTCTCTCGTCCATGATCATTGCATCTCTTGTGACCTAGTCACGTCCTTACAAGGTGTTGATGCAATATCACCGAGTGGGCCCAGAGTACCTGTCCTGTCACAAGGACTGACAAATCCCGCTCTGATCTATTAACATACTCATCAACCATCTAATCGGAATACCCAAAGTGCACCGTTATAGCCAGCATATTTCAGTTAGGCGGTGGGATACAAATCAAAGTCTCCTCATAGATGACAATTACGTATGATCATTACGGTCTAAGGACTAAGCCATATGTTACAAAGTCATAGCAACGCTGAACTATGTGACTCGATCACATTGCAATACGTTAGGTGGGCGTACATCCATCACATCATTCCCCTTAATGATATGACCTCATTGTCAATGGACTTAAGTGTCGCCATGATCAGGAAAGCTTGATCAATCAATTGCCCAATGAGATAGTTTACCCGAGTTAAACTATGGACCATGTTTTATACTACACCTGTATTAGTATTTCCAAGTAATACAGTTATAGCACAGTATAAAACGTATTATGAACAAAACGGATATGTGACAAATATCTTTATTAATTTGTCTCTAGGGCACATATCCAACAGTTTTCCCCCTCGTGGCAACAGCACATCCCCTAGACTCATGTTTCTATCACTCAAGCGTGTCATCGGGGGGCATGAACCCACAATCGAGCATAGCGTTCCCTCTTGAAGTCACTACCTACTACTTGGACAAAGCAATAAACCGCAACGGAGAACATGCAAGAATTACTTAGGAACAAAAATATAAAAGATAAGAACCAAATATATTACTCAATCACATTCTGAACATAGTCTCATAATCCATCAGATCCCAGCAAACTCGGCATAGCAACAGCAGAAAATTACATATGTGCCTCGACCATGTAGGGCAGCGCACGAGGTCTAAACCATGAAGAACAAACAGGGGAGGAGAACATCACATATCTACTGATCATGGACCCATGGTCTGAGGGAAACTACTCACGGCACATCCGGGAAGCGTCCATGGTGGAGGGGAATCTCCCGGAGGTCAATCCTCCCTCCGGCAGGGTGCCGGGAAGAGGGATGTTGGCGCTCCTGATCTTGGAAGTGCGGTGGCGGCGGAACAGAGGCGAGATCGCGAAAAAGGGTTCCGTCTTCAGGGGTTTCGCGACATGGAGAATAAATAGGCGAAGGGGCAGCAAGGGGGGCACCAGGGGTCCAGGCGCCCCCCCCCAGACCCTAGGCCGCGCCAGGTGGCTGCCTGGGTCTCTGGTGGTGGCCCTCTGGCCCCACCCAGGTGATTCCGGAAGGTTCCTTCACGCTGGTTTTTATCTGATTTTTCCCGAACTTTTGGAGCACTTTTAATATGGGGGAAACCTGAAATAGAAAAACAACAGAAAACAGGAACTAGCACTATGGTGCACTGAGTTAATAAGTTAGTCCGATCAAAAATGTAAGAAAGTGTATCTAGATCATAGCAATATCACACAAAACATGCATGGAGCAAGAAGAAATTATAGATATGTTTGGGACGTATCATGCCTTGACTTCTTCTTCATCGCGTGATGAAGGGGAGGACAATGATAGGATAGGTGGTATGTTTGCGGAAGTAGCTGATAGAAGACTTGTTGGAGGCGATTCCTCATCGATTTCTTGGTTCTCATCTTACTCTAAATAGATCGTTAGCCACTTCATATATTGCTAGTGCGGCTGCAACCTCACCACTACCCCCATCTTACCGTGAGAAGTTAGTTACAAGACTTGTTGATATAGCTCACCCCTTCCTTTTCTCTTTTACGCACGTTATGCGAATGATATTTGACTTCAGAGGAGCTCGACGACCCTTCTTCTGGACGCCTTCGTGGAGACTCGACGACGACTAGTTAGGCAGATCCCAGCGGAGAGCCTGGACCCGTGTGGTTAGGGGAATGGTGTGTTTTACCATTGCCACTAGGCATTTGATTGTAGTCTGTACTCAGACATGTATCTTCCATTGATGTATTGTATTAAGGCAGATGTATGTCGATTGTATGAGATGTTGTATCCATGTAGCTGTAATGTTGTGATATCTTGTTGGAAATCCGGGACATATGGCAGCATCATATGTCGCGGTGGGACCGATATGTGCTTCGTCCCCGGATCTGGATGGAAACATCTATATCTGGAACAGTACCACATATCGGGCCTTACACCCAATTGTAACAGCCCGGGATTTTCACCCAAATTAAAAAAAAATGTTTGTTGCTTTATTTTGTTGCACGTTAGATTTTTTGTAGTATTTGCTTCACCGATTTATTAATTGGTGATTATATTTCCCCCTCCTTCTTGTACAGGCATGCGTGATTGAACCTTTCCATCCTGGCACACGACCTTGCGACACCGGGTTTCACCCGAGCACCGTCGCGACTACCGGCACAAGACCCGCCTTCACCAACGGTGCGGAAAACCCCCATTTATATTTAAATGGGTTATTTTATCGGGAGGTGTTCAACGTTCTCTTTTGGCATTAAATGTTGCAGACGACGTCAGCTCGATGCTTTGAGGCGGTGTTTTGAATTTCACGCATTTCCTACTTCGTCGGGTACGTGAACTTTCGGATTTTCCAGGCATAGTAGTCGGTGTAATTCCATGGATGTATTTATAAAAGTTTCACGTGGGCGGCCAACCAGCCAACAATATTTCCCGCTTATCCTCTAAATCTAGACCACTTGAAAATCTAAGCCCAGAACCCCTCTAACAAGCCCATTTTATAGCCCTTTTAGCCTCCCTAAGCATCTGCTATAATTGGAGAAGCCCCCTTACCAAATATGTAACCCTAGCACCTACTCTCCTCCATTTCTGTGCCAGCCCTCTCCCCAGCCGCCACATGGAGCCAGCTACCAACCTTCATCCAGATCCAGATCCATCCATCCGAACCGTCGGATCTAAATCGGACGAACCGGATCGATTGACGTCACAATTTGTTGCCAACCTCAAAGGGAGGCCCTCCCAGCCCGAGGAGCTCCTCCGCCCGCGACTCCCCGCACCAGCGTCGTCCTCGCCTCGGCCGTCAACTCTGGTGCGCCACCATCGAGCACCAAGCCGCCGCCTGCAAGCCAGCGCCCCGCCGCGCCTCCTCCTTCCCTTTCCTTCCCTCTCCCCACCTCACTCTCTTTGCCCCAGCTGGAGTCCGCGACGCCATGGACGCCCCGAGGTCAACCAGGAGCTCGTGCCCCTCATGGACCTCACCATCGACCCCTTCTCCGGGAAGATCTGCGTGAACCCTGGCTTCCGCGCCCGGATCCGCCCCTCCCCAACAAGACCCAGCCGGATCCGGCCAGCAACCATCACCGCCGACGACCCCCGCTGGAGGACGACGCCGCTAGACTCCCAGGTCGCTCGCACGTCCACCTCGTCTGGGCCCAGAGCCAGTTGGCCCGCCACCTTCTCACTTGGGACGGAGATGAACCAAGGCCCAGCACCGCGCTAGCCACCCTGGTCCGTGCCACATCCTTGCCCTGGGCAAGCGTTTGCTGTCCCGCGCCCAGCCTACTGACTTGGGCCGCAACCCACTAGGTGAGATACCCAGTTCCCTTTTTTCCCTCTGCAATGTTGGGTCGGCTCATGTGTTGTTTAGCCCTAGAGTGCGAGAGATAGTATTTAGCGCGCCCCTGTTGAGGCCTATTTAGAGCAGATTTGGCCTAGATTCTTGTATAGCTATTTTTCTGTATATTTAAATGGCATATTGTGTTTTAATTTTGCGATGCCCGTATCTTTTAAACCGTAGCTCAGATCGCGACGTGTTTTACATGTAACTTGCTCCGTTTTCTGTGTATATTAATAAAATGTTGCTCTTTGCCATGTTTCAACTTGTCTACATGTTGTTTACCTGCTAATTACCGTTGATGCCACTGTAAACTGTTTATTTAATAACTTTCTAACCGTTGCTCCGATAAAAATGTTCTTCACATGTAACTTGACTAGAATTGCATGTAGATTATGATTATGCTGTTCTTGCTTGCTAATAAAAATAATAAAATATTGTTTAGGGAATAATAGTAGTAAAACTATCAATTATCGTGGGGTCCGTAATAGTTGCCATGTATAGGTTTTACCCTCACTTAAAATGACTAGAATAGATAGTTTACTTTGTGCTTCACCTCTTGCCATAATTGTGTGATATGCCATGCTTGGGTGAGGTGCCACGTTAAAAACCTTGATCACCTTGTGTAGCTAAACAACTTAAACCTTTCTAAACATGCGGTATCATCGTGTGTGACCGATACCCCACTTAACCTGTTAGTACCCGCTCTCGACAATAGATGTGATCCCGTAGTGCGTTGTCTCGTGTTTCTTTCTTGTTGATGCTTGCTCGTGATTTCTTCGTAGTAATAGATGCTTACTCGTTGATTGACTTTTCCAGTGTTTTCTTCTTGTGTGCTTCTGCGGTTACTCTCGGAGACGATGCTAGCTTATGATCGACTACACCTTCAGTTTCGTCTTCTCATCAGGTAAGGGGGAGCATATATCATGCTTATAAATTTCAGCTCACTTGTGCCTAGGTATAGGATAGAACGATTGCTTGATCCCACCACCTCATATTTATGCCTCTCAAATAAGACCAAACGGCCATGTCCCCCACATCCTAGCAAACCATTCTTTGGCCGTGTACCTTGCTTGCTTAACCACTGCTTAGTATGCATGCTTAGGATGCTACAACTGTTATCCTGTTACTCCTTGGATTGGGCTATCACATTATTATATTGTTGTGGATGATATGATTATTATAATGTTGACTATACTCGTTGAAGAATGGAAGGTCTAGGCTATCCCGCCTCGATGCTTTGTTCCATTCGAGTCACCTAGGATCCGAGTTCCAGGTATTGGTTCTAAGACTGAGCGTGCCTAACCGCGTGTGGGATTTTATGGGGTCCCCTTTTCTTACCTACCTAGGTTCAAACATTTCTAGTGGTGGCCCAAGCTGATTTACCATTTGAAAACCATGCATATATGTTTGTCGGGTCGCTCCTAACAGATATCCTTTAAAACAACTTGGGCCAGCGGAGACATGGTTTCTCTTTTTGGTCCACCCTAGGGAGCTAGGGGGATGCCCACATGGTTTGGGTAGCTAACCCGACCTCATCCAGACGGTAGAGGCCATTTCGAGAGCGCGGTCGGCTTTTGAGTTGGATGTCGACTCACTAGGGCCACCCGGATTTGTTCGTTGTTAGTTAGAGGGATTATGATGTCCGGTTCTCTCGGAACAACTCTTCAAAGAGTGTCTTTAACGGTTCATGTCGTGGTCATACCAAAGGCATACCCTTAAGCATTAGGAATCAAGGGGTACCCTTAGTATTGTGATCTCCCAAAAATACTCAAGAAAATAAATGAAACCATTGATACGTCCAAAACATATCTATTATTTCTACTTGCTCCATGCCTCTTTTGTGTGATATTGCTATGATATTGATGAACTTCCATACACTTTTGATCATATTTGGACTAACCTATTAACTCAGTGCACCCCAGTGCCAGTTCCTGTTTTCCTGCTATTTTTCTACTTCAGGTTTCCCCCATATTAAAAGTGCTCCAAAAATTCGGGAAAATCCAATAAAAAATCAGCGATACGGAAGCTTCAGGAATCACCAAGGGGGGCCAGAGGGGAGCCACCAGGGCCCCAGGAGCCCTCCCGGCGCGCCCTAGGGTGGGGCCGCGCCAGGGGGCCGCCTGGACCCCAGGTGGCCCCCTGGCTGCCCCCCTTCGCCTATATATTCCTCGTGATGTAAAACCCCGCGACGGGAACCCTTTTTCGCGATCTCGCCTCTGTTCCGCCGCCACCGCTCTTCCAAGATCGGGAGCACCAGAAGACCTCTTCCCGGCACCCTGCCGGAGGGAGGAACCACCTCCGGGAGCTTCTCCACCACCATGGATGCTTCCCGGACGAACCGTGAGTAGTCCACCTTGGACCATGGGTCTATGATCATTAGCTATGTAATGTTCTCCTCTCCTCTTTGTTCTTCATGGATTAGACCTCGTGAGCTGCCTTACATGATCGAGGCACATATGTAATCTTTCTGCTATTGCTAGGCTGAGTTTGCTGGGATCCGATGGATTATGAGACTATGTTTAGATTGTGTTTGAGTAATATATTTGATTCTCCTCTTTTATATTTAAGTTCTAGAGTAATTCTTGCATGTTCTCCGATGTTGTTTATTGCTTTGGCCAAGTAGTAGGTAGTGACTCCAAGAGGGAGCGTTATGCATGATTGTGGGTTCATGCCCTCTGATGACTAGCTTGAGTGACAGAAACATGAGTCTAGGGGATGTGTTGTTGCCACAAGGGGGAAAACAACGGTGCTTGTACTTGCGGGGTGCAAGGATTGTTTAGTTTACGCAAAGTTCTTTAATGCAGTTGTCTATTGCTTTGAGTTTACACTTTGGGTGGGATTCGCAACTTAATACCGGCGAGATGTTCTGGATAGATATCTCAAGGTGGATGATTAGTAGGTAGATGCAGATGGATTTCGGTCTACTTGTCTTGGCGTACCGCCCATGCTTTTGAGCCTCTTCCTTTCTTTATAGAATAGTTAGCATTGGTTTGCGCACATAATCCTGTCAATTTCCCAGCTCTAATTTGTTTACCTCGCATGGCTAGTTTATCGTCTTTTGGGAGAAAGACATCACTAGTGAACATCATAGGACCCCGGTCCATCTTTCCAATACTGTTTACACCCGCTATCAATTTACTGCTTTATTTACTTTTCTGTTGCTATCACTATCATTATTATCCCGTGCGGTTTATCCTTTGTAAACAACAAGGCCGGAGGAATTGACAACTCCTCTGTACTCGTTGGGAAGCAAAGTTATTTGTTGTGTGTGCAGGTCCAGGAGAAGCAAGTGATTATCTTCAAACGGCGCATCACTTGCTGAACCACCTTCTTGTATATGTTGGAGTCCTATTGGTTCGACACTTAAACCTTAGCATCTTCGCTAAGGGAAATTTCCGCTACGCTGCATCTCAACCTTCCACTTTGGGTAAACCAACGAGGGGCGAGAAGTAAACTCTCGTGACATCAACCACCGAAGCATAAAGAGTTCGACAGAACACAGGGACATAGGTCACAATGTCTCCGAGTAACCCGCTACTCGGAAGAAGAGATGGTCTCCGAGTAAGTAGTTACTCGGAAATCAGGCAGGCTTCGAGTGATCAGTTACTCGGCAGAAGGAACCGGCGAGCTGCTCACTACTCGGAGAAAGGAGATCAACGGGCACAGATCATTAAAGCCAGAGCAGTTTCTCCCTCTTAATTAGCAGGTATGAGTAGACCAGTTCCTGTATTAAGTATAGGAGTTTATACCTGTAATTAAGACCCATTTACTGAGGCGTTGTAGGGGCAGAGGCGCACTCTATATAAGCCTCCCCCTCGCCCCGTGAAGGGTCACGCGCAACACTTCCTTTCAATCTTGAGCAAGAACACCCCAGTAAGCCTGGGACAGGATTAAGGTTGTTATCTCTAAGGAGAGGCCTAACCTGTATAATTTCACTCGCGTGAACCTCTCTACGTACAGATTCATATAGCTCCAAACATCACCCCTATATCATTGTCAGGATTATATCCACGACAGTTGGCGCCCACCGTGGGGCTGAGTTGATCAGCAATCGTAGAGATGGTGTCTTCTTCATCTTTCTCGTCGGTTCGCGGCCCCGAGCTCGTCTGCGGCGAGATGTTTTATTTCGGATCGTTGGCCTTTGTGGCTGATGATTCTGCTTGGCTGGCGGATTCACCGCTCCAGGCGCAATTGTTGCCTTCGAGAGGCAGCATCCACTTCCGGGCTGATGAATCGGGGGCTCTGCACCTCCAGTTGTCAGCTCAGCGTTGGGCATAAGCTCCCTTGTCCGTATGCCGCAAGAAGAAACGTTCGGGCCGTCCGCGCGCTCCTCATCGCAACAAGCAAGTCATGGTATAGTAAGTGGTAGTCATCGACTCGGTGGAGTCAGCCAAGAGAAGGCCCATCGGCATCCCTTTTGCATCTTTCCAACTCGGCTGAAGAAGAGGGTATGGTGATGTCTGACCCAGAGCCTGATGAAGAGCAAGAGGGTATCAGCGGCGCCCCAATCGCAGTTGCAGAAGTTTTCATGGCGCAAACCCCACCAGCTCAACCGTCGCCAGGCCGAGTTGATACAGCTCGGAATGAAGCTAATAGGCAATCTGGAGTTGATGGTCGTGAGCCAGTTCGGCGCACGTCCACTTTCCGGAGATTGGAACTTGGAGGGCCGAGTCGGCAGCCCCAACCTCTCACTCAGGAGGAGAAAGAAGAGCAAGAAGCGGAAGAGCGACTGCTGCACACTCCCATTGACACCTCCACCCCGGAAGGTCGTTGTCTAGAAGCAACCAGATTAACCAATCTTGCCGAGCGACAGCGTCTGACCGAGTTGGAGAATACCTTAGAGCGTCAAGCCCGAGAGGTTGCTCGTCTCAAGCAAAGCAGAACCAGCTGGTGGTTGCGAGGGAAGGGAAGAGAGCCTTTCCGAGCCATGGAGAATCCAGTGGAGAACCTCAAAGTGGCAACTCGGATTGCAAACTCCCTGCAGCCTAGTGGATCAGCAGCAGAGGGAATCCAGCATTTGGCTTTTCTGTTGCAAGCAGCGGTAGAGAAAAATGCTGTAGTCAGTCAATCACAGTAGTGTGTCCACTCCCAAGTTCCTCCCACTATAACCTCGCAATCAGTGCATACGCCTTATGGTGACAATCGGAGAAACAGGAAAATATCGCCCCGACATAGAGATGGTTCCCGAGAAGGCCATCGCCAAGATCAATATCGGCGTCAAGAACATCGGAGGCAGGATAATTATGAGGTTCACAGATCCGAACAAGGCGCCCCACGTAGAGGAGATTTTTATCAGCTCCAAACCGGTCATCACGGAAACTGATACATTGATATTGATGATGATGCCCGGAGTCATCTGGTGCAAAGCCGAGTTGATCGCGCTAGGTCCCATCGGCAAGATCAGGCCCGTCCCTCAATGGATACAGGGGCAGTATGTTTCAGCGAGAGAATCCGATCCACACCAATTACTCCTCACTTCCGAATAGCACAAGGGGTGGACAAGTACCAGGTGATGCCAAACCCCAAACATGGCTAGATGATTACAGAATAGTTGTGCAAATCGGAGGGGGGAGATGAGATAGCCATGATGCACCTTCCTTTGATGCTATAGGGCTCAGCTCGGACATGGTTGAACCAGCTCCCCCCTAGTAGCATTTGGATTTGGGAAGATCTACGGAGAGTTTTTGTCAAGAACTTTGAAGGAACTTACAAGAGGCCCGGAGGGTTAACTGAGTTGCAATTATGTGTTCAAGGGAATACGGAGTCCACCAGGGATTCCATCCAAAGGTGGATTACGCTCCACAACTCGGTAGAAGGATTCTCCGAGTTCCAAGCCATCCATGCTTTCAAGCAAGGGGTCAAGTATAGAGAGATGAGCCTCAAGCTGGCAAGGTCACCCCATGTCACTTCACTCGGGAGACTAATGGAGATCGCGAACAAGTAGCCAATGGTGAGGAGGAGATTCTCCAGAAGACCCAGCAGCACCGAGGTGGTGGGAGCAACTCGGCGCTTAACCCAAAGCAGAAGACTAGAGGCAACAACAAATCAAAAGGCAGAACACACCCCAACAGATGTCGAGTTGGTAGCAGCTACGAATGCTTCCGGAATTCAGGAAAGAAGCCAGCCAAGGAAGGAGTGGCAACCACGCCAAAAGAATCCGGCAAATGATGATGAAGTTTGGATCAGCCATGTCCCCTTCATACAACCCGAGACACTGATGGAAAGTGAATTCTCCCAAAGCATACAGCTCGGCAGTGTCGTTTGATTAGGAGGGCAGCTCAGAATGCAAAAGCAGGACCGCAGCAGGATAAGGACACTGGCAAAAAGAAGGCAGCAAACTCAGACCTAGATAGTGAAGGTTTTTCTAGAGAAGACGGAGTACTGGACATTTTTGCGGGCCGAGAGTCAAAGAGAGCTGAGAAGATATGATTCAGAGAGGTCAACTCAGCAGCTCCGTCAACTCCAAGCTATATGAAGTGGGCTGATACTCTAATCACATTTGACCAGTTGGATCACCCTCCTCATATTCCTCACCCAGGGAGACATGCCTTCATTGTCGATCCCTTGGTGGAGACCGGGAATGGAAATTTTAGATTGAGAAATGTCTTAATGGATGGAGGCAGTGGTATAAACATTCTATATGCCAGCACCCTAAAAAGTATGAATATTCCAATGTCTAAGCTTCTTAAAAGTTATCTGGAATTTCATGGAATCATCCCAGGGAAGAAGGCACATTCGCTAGGCATGATCTCTCTCAATGTGGTCTTTGGTACTCCGAGCAATTTTCAGAAAGAAAATATTACCTTTGAGGTAGTTGATTTTTCGAGTGCCTATCATGCCCTACTCGGAAGGCCAGTCTATGCAAAATTTATGGCCATACCTTGTTATGTCTATCTGAAGTTAAAAATGCCTGGCCCACATGGCGTGATCACTATCTCGGGAGACTACAAGCAGGCCGAGGAACAGCTGCAAAAGGGGTCATTGATAGCCGACCAGCAAATGGCTGAGGTCGAGCTGGCCGAGTACAAGAAAGTGGTTGGCCCGTCCGAGTTACTTCAACCCAAGAAGACGTCTTCATTTGACTCAGCAGGGGAAACCAACAGGGTGCAGATTCATCCTACCTACAAGGATAAGTTCACCAATATTGCAACCGACTTGGACCCTAAATTGGAACTCGAGATCATCAACTTCCTCCGTGAGAATTGGGATATATTTGCATGGAAGCCCTCTTATATGCTTGGAATTCCAAGGGGGGTGGCTGATCACAAGTTACATGTTGACCCGAAGGCAAGACCGGTTAAAGAATCCCTTAGGTGTTTCTCTTCCAAGAAGAGAAAGGCTATTGGACAAGAAGTAACAAGACTGTTAGCAGCCGAATTCATTAGGAAAATCTTCCACTCCAAGTGGTTAGCAAATCCTGTAATGGTTCCGAAGAAAGATAAAACTTGGAGAACTCGTGTTGATTTCCATCAAATCAATAAAGCTTGTCCAAAAGACCATTTTCCCCTTCCTCGCATTGACCAGATCGTGGATTCCACTTCAGGCTGCGAGAGATTATGTTTCCTCGATGCATACTCGGGTTACCATCAAATCCGATTATATGAACGAGATGAACTTAAAACAGCAATCATAACCCCATTTGGTTGTTTCTTCTACACCACAATGCCATTCGAGGTCAAAAATCAGGAGCCACATATCAACTCATGATGCAAAATTGCTTGATTTGGCAGATCGGTAGAAATTTGGAAGTGTATGTGGATGATATTGTGATCAAATCGGCGGAGGGAAGTAATTTGTTAGACGACCTGGGTGAAACTTTTCAGAGTATCCGAGCCTACAATATCAAGTTAAACCCAGAAAAGTGTGTATTCGGTGTACCTGCAGGGAAGTTACTCGGATTCATGGTTTCCAAGCGAGGAATTGAGGCTAACCCAGAAAAGATTGCAGCAATCAAAAATATGAAGCCGCCTCAGCAGCTCCGAGATGTCCAGAAGTTAACCGGCTGCCTCGCAGCGCTCAGTCGATTTATTTCCAGACTTGGAGAGAAAGCTTTACCTCTCTACCAATTGATGAAGAAGTCGTCGAATTTTTTCTGGACTGAAGAAGCTCAAGTGGCTTTTGATGAACTCAAGAAGCAATTGTCAAATCGAACAGTCCTTGCAGCACCCAAAGAAAAAGAACCACTCTTGTTATATATCGCAGCTACAAGCCAGGTTGTCAGCGTGGCCATAGTGGTGGAAAGAGAAGAAGAAGGGAAGGCACAAAAGGTTCAAAGACCTATGTACTTCATCTCTGAGGTCTTCACACCATTCAAGCAACGCTATCCTCATTACCAGAAGCTGGCAATGGGAATCTATCTGTCATCTCAGAAGCTTGCGCATTACTTTCAAGATCATTCCATCACAGTTGTATCAGAAGCTCCTCTCGCAGAAATCATGAATAACAGATACGCAACCGGACGAATTGCAAAATGGAGTTTGGATTTACTTACTTATTTACGATATCCATTACAAGCCTAAAAAATCAATCAAATCACAGGCCCTGGTGGAACTCTTGGCCGAGTGGACTGAGATCAAAAATCCCCCACAGCCAATCCCAGAACATTGGACAATGTTTTTTGATGGATCTAAGATGTTGAACGGAGCAGGAGCAGGAGTGGTACTAGTTTCACCAAGGAAAGATGAGATGAGATACGTTCTCCAAATACATTTCCCAGCAACAAATAACGAAGCCGAGTATGAAGCCCTTTTGTATGGTTTAAGAATGGCTATTTCACTCAAAATCAGGAGGCTGATGGTGTTTGGAGACTCCGACTTGGTGATAAATCAGGTGATGAAGGAATGGGACATTCGAAGTCCAACAATGACAACTTATTGCGTAGCAGTGAGAAAATTGGAGAAAAAATTTGATGGGCTAGAGCTCCATCACATCCCAAGGGTCCAGAATCAGGCAGCGGATGATTTGACAAAGCTGGGATCTACTCTGGGTCAGATCCCCTCTGGAATTTTTCTGAACACTTACACTCTCCAACTGGCAAAGAAGACCCATTCTTGGAAGCCGATCCAGACATGTTGCCAGATAAAAACATACCAAACAAAGAAGATATAAATGCGGTACTTGATATAGTATGTGATATAGAAGTCACTCATCCCGAGTGGACACTACTTATTCTGGCCTATTTGCAGAGACAGGAGTTGCCCGAAGACGAGTTGGAAGCCAAACAGATTCTTCGCAAGTCACAGTCCTACTCGGTGATCAATGGCGAGTTATACAGAAACAGCATCACCAAGATCCCTCAGCGATGCATATATTAAGATGAGGGGTATTTTATCTTGCAAGATATCCATGCAGGAGACTTTGGGCATCATGCCTCGAGTCAGACACTGGTGGCGAAAGCTTTTCGAGCTGGGTTTTTCTGGCCTCGGGCACTCAGCGATGCTCGGCATATTGTGGATCATTGCAAAGGATGCCAATTTTATGCAAATCAACCACACAAACCAGCTTCCAATTTAAAAACAATCCCTCTAGCCTGGCCATTCGCAGTTTGGGGGCTTGACATGATTGGGCCACAGAAGACAGGAAAGTATGGTTTTACCCATATCTTAGTCGTTGTTGATAAGTTTAAAAAATGGATAGAGGCAAAACCTATCAAAGCCCTAGACTCAACAACAGTCGTCAGTTTCATACAAGGCATCATACATCATTTTTGAGTCCCACATGACATTATCACGGACATTGGGTCAAACTTCAACTTGGCTGAATTTAAGGAATTTTGTTGGGGCAACGACATTCAAGTCAATTTTGCCTCAGTGGCACATCCTCAATCCAATGGTCAGGTTGAACGAGAAAATGGACTGATACTGAAAGGAATCAAGCCACGACTTCTTCGGGAACTGAAGGAAGCAGCAGGCGCTTGGGTAGATGAGCCTCCATCAGTTCTGTGGGGATTGAGAACAACACCAAACCGCTCTACTTGGTCAACTCCTTTCTTCCTGGTGTACGGGTCAGAGGCAATCCTTCCGAGTGACCTCAAGCACAATGCCCCCCGAGTAAGCCAGTACTCTGAAGCTGAAGCCGAAACCGCAAGACAAGATGGTGTTGATATCCTGGAAGAGGAACGAAATTTAGCTCTTGCCCGTTCAGCATTTTACCAGCAAGACCTACGCCGATACCATGATCAACACGTCCGAGCTCGCTCATTCCAAGAAGGTGACATGGTGTTACGTATCAAGAAAACTTCAGATCACAAGTTAGCCCCTCCGTGGGAAGGACCCTATGTTATACCCCGGGTATTACATAATGGAGCTTATCGGTTATATGATGTAACTAACAACATAGAGGAACCACACGCATGGAACGCTCAGTTGTTGTGACGCTTCTATGCGTGAGCGCAGTTGTAAAACTTGAATAAAATATAATGTTTGTATGAAAGAGTGCTTTGACGAATCTATGTACTTTCACCTGTTATCAGAAAATCAAGTTTTTCTCCGAACTGTGCGCAGCTCGGACGAAAGCTTAGAAAAAAATTCTAAGTAACCTTCAAGTTATCGATAACTTGGAGGCTGCTTAACGCTCAAAAAATCAAGTTTTTGTCCGAACTATGCGCAGCTCGGACGAAAACTTAGAAAAAATTTCTAAGTAACCTTCAAGTTATCGATAACTTGGGGGCTACTTAACGCTCAAAAAATCAAGTTTTTGTCTGTGTTGGGCGTAGCTCGGACGAGAGCTTAGAAAATATTTCTAAGTACCCTTCTAGTTATTTATAACTTGAGGGCCACTTAACGCTCAAAAAATCAAGTTTTTGTCCGAACTGTGCGCAACTCGGACGAGAGCTTAGAAAAATTTTCTAAGTAACCTTCAAGTTATCGATAACTTGGAAGCTGCTTAATGCTCAAAAAATCAAGTTTTTGTCCGAGCTGGGCGCAGCTCGGACGAGAGCTTAGAAAAAGTTTCTAAGTGCCCTTCAAGTTATTTATAACGCTCAAAAAATCAAGTTTTTGTTCGAACTGTGCGCAGCTCGGACGAGAGCTTTAGATTTTTTTCTAAATAACCTTCAAGTTATTGATAACTTGGTGGCTGCTTCACAACCAAAAAACTTAAGTTTTTTCCGAGCTATGCGTAGCTCAGACGAGAGCTTCGGAAAATTTTATAAGTATCCCTCCATACTCTTTAGGGTTATTTAATGCAGAACCAGATAACCACAGAACATACAAATAGATAGTTAAAGCAAAAGGATGTCTAGTGCCCAGGGCACAACACAAACGATGACGATGTTCATTACAAGACCACTCGGCATATCGAGGCAAATTTAAAAGTTCTCTGTTCCATCCAACCCAATTTCTCATTCATCCCCGGATTCGTCCGACTCACTCAAGAAGCCAGTAGACTCCACGAAGAAGTCTAGATCAGGCATCAGAGCAATCCGACTGGCAGTCTCAGCGTAGCGAGGAATAAATGTGGTGCAACTTTGCCCTTGTTTAGGATCACCGCCACCGTCCCTCTCAAGGTTGTGAACCCTCTCGGGAAAGTGTGCCTTTGTCAAAGCCAGCGCATAATTTGCACCACTCCTGCTGAAGACCGTTTCCAGCGCGTCAATTGCTGAGGAGCTTCTTGAAGAATGGGGACAACCGTATCATGCTTCACACGATTATCCTCACCAGGCGATAGTTTGCTCTTCAGCGCCAAGGTAGCACCCATGACTTCCTCAACAAATCTCATAGCCTTGGCACACCTCATGGTCAGCAAGCCTCGGGATAAAGCAAACTCTGTCGTCACCGGTGTGTAGTTGTCCCTCTTCATCAACTCGGCAAACTCATCCAATCGGGCTTGCTCCGCCTCTGGATCGGTGTCATACGCTGCAAAGAAACAAGTTAGAATGCCGAATCGGCAGGACAATAAACATGGTCAACAGAAGTTTATCACAACTCACCAGATAGAGTCTCGCTGAAAACAGCAAACCTCCCAGCACAATACTCCAATGCTTCCTTCACAGATTTCCGAGTTGTTTCCATCTCGGCCTTGTGGTTTTCTTCCTCCTTAGAGCGCAGCTCGGATAACTTTTGCAGATCAGATTGGAGTTTCGCGATGCCGGCCTCATTATCCCTCACGGCTTCTTTGTAGTAATGCACAGATTTTTCCAAAGCTTTCTTCTCTTTGGCGCGCTTCTCAGCCTGCTCTATCTCCTTCTTCATCTTGTCCACAAAATCATCATTCTCCTTCACCTTGGCATCAAAAGCTCTATTCGCCGCCTCTGAGTCAGGGTACAAAAGGAAAAGCACAGAAGGCATCAGAACCAAAACATTTTTTTCTTCTTACACAATCTGAGACAAGATAGCTTACCACTGTCTTCAGCATGTTGTTTCTTCAGTTTGTTATGCTCTTCAAGTAGCACCTCATACAATTTCTTCATGGATGCACTCTCCTCTTGAAAATTTACAAAGGAAGAACCCAACTTGCAAGCCTACTAATATAGGGGAAGAATCACAATGAATCAAAAGTCTCCTTACAATAGACTCTGAATAGCTCCAAGAAGTTACTCGGAGCCTTGGGGGCTACACCTAGTGGCTGCACTAAGAATTGCTCCCACTGGAAGTTCATTAAATCAAAAGTCTCCTTACAAAAGACTCCGAATAAGTCCAAGAAGTTACTCGGAGCCTTGGGGGCTACACCCAGTGGGTGCACTAAGAAGTGCTCCCACTGGAAGTTCATTAAATCAAAAGTCTGCTTACAAAAGACTCCGAATAACTCCAAGAAGTTACTCGGAGCCTTGGGGGCTATACCCAGTGGGTGCAATAAGAAGTTATCCCACTGGAAGTTCAAAAAATCAAAAATCTCCTTACAATAGACTCCGAATAACTTCAAGTTACTCGGAGCCTTGGGGGCTACACCCAGTGGGTGCACTAAGAAGTGCTCCCACTGGAAGTTCATTAAACTTAAATCTCATGGAAAAAGATTCTGAATAACTTCAAAAAAGTTACTCGGAGCCTTGGGGGCTACACCCACTGGGTACACTAAGAAGTGCTCACAGTGGAAGTTTCAAATTCCACAAATAACAGCAACTCAGACAAAAATTCATTCGGACACCCACTGGGTAGAAAACTTACATAAGAACTTACGTGCATGTTCAACTTCATCAACTCGGCCTCGGCAGCTAACTCACGTAAACGCAGCTCAAATTGAGAAGTCGTCACCAAAGATTCCTTCAGGCCGCTGATGGTAGCATGCTCAACCGGAGCGCTGACTAGGATTGAAGTTGAGGAAGCTAGAGCATCCCCTTGAGAAGCCGCTAGAATAGTAGGAGCCTTCTCAGCAACCTTCTCCACAGGAGCCTCGCGCGCAGCAGCAGGAGCAGACGAACTACCGACGACAGGATGACCTGATTCAAGGGGTGCATCTTCTCCAAGAACAACCACCTCCGGAAGAGCCACCTCAGGGGCAGTCGGCTCAATCACTGTCCGAGTTGGACTTACAGCATAATCAATGTCCATGTCTACTGAAGAAAAGTGAAGTTAACGGACATAGTCAAAAAATGTGAAGCTGCAGTAATAAGAGCATCAAAAGACATGATCAAGAATCCCTACTGCCAGTTGCAGCATCCTCAGGAAGGGTGTCCATAACAGGAAAATCGGTCACTCCGCAGGTGCTGACATCCTCATAGGTCTCTGCACTTGGATTCTCAACCCCAGGAAGTGACTCGGAACCACTCGGACGGACACTGCAAAACGAAACGGTTAAAAAGATTGAAGAACTGATGAAATACCGAGTTGAAAAGAATATGACAGTATTATTTGCGGGCGGTTTTCAAAGCACGCCTCGGGGGAGCCACAATAACTTTGGCTGGACTGGAACCAGCTCCCTTGGTTTTCTCAGCTACAGCATCCCCCGAAGGGTTAACTTCCCTACCACCAAGAGTGACAAGTTTCTTCTTCTTCAAAGGTGCAACCCTCCCATGGCTGGAACCCAGCGCTGGAAGCTTGCTTCTACCTTCTTCACCACTCGGAGGATGAGACCTCTTACGAGCCCGAGTAAGACCCTCTTGCGCCGAGTTGCAGTCTTCATTGCTCTTCGACCGTAGCTCGGACGATACTTGATCACGAGCCGCCTCAGATTCTAGCTCTCCAATCTCAACCCCAATTCCCGCACCGGTATTACTATCTTCATCTTCCTCGGTGGGATGTTGAGGGGCCAAAAGAATGGGAGAATGAAACCGAGAAGCATCCTGATACAGATAGACAGAAGGTCCGAGTCATAGCAAACAGACAAAAGAAGATCAGCGAAAATTACATACAAAGCGAATGAACCTACCAAAGTAGGAGGATTCTCGCTGCTAAGTGGTCTCACTCGGCCCACCGGCTGCAGACCGTGAGTCATGCTAGTGATGATCTTCATTTGGGACTCAAATTCATTTGTGGGCATCTCGGCATTGCTATACCGAGTGTTATCCTCAAGCCCAGTGTACATCCACATCCCCCGAGCCTTAGCTTGGAGAGGTTGAATCCTCCGAATAACAAAAGTGGCGATTAGATCCATGGCATCTAAGCCGTTCTTCTACAGCTTCACAACTTCGCGCATCAAAGGGAGTGATACACGAGATAGCTTCTCGTCCCTCGTTGGTTACCCCAAGTGGAAGGTGAGATGCACATAGCAGCAAGTTTCCCTTAGCGAAGATGCTAAGGTTGAATGTCGAACCAATAGGACTCCAACGGATACAAGTAGGTGGTGAAGTGAACAATTGCCGCCGTTGACAATCTAAGGATTCCTAACTTCACCTGGACCTGCACACACAACAGATAGCTTTGCTCCCAACGAGTACAGAGGAGTTGTCAATTCCTCCGGCCTTGTTGTTTACAGAGGATAAAACGCACGGGATAATAATGATAGTGATAACTACGGAAAAGTAAATAATGAAGGTAAATTGAAGGTGTAAACAGTGTTGGAAATATGGACCGGGGTACTATGATGTTCACTAGTGATGTCTCTCTCCCAAAAGACGATGAAATAGCCATGCGAGGTGAAAAAATTACAGCTGGGCAATTGACAGGATTATGTGCGCAAACCAATACTAATTATGCTATGAAGAAAGGAAGAGGCTCAAAAGCACGGGCAGTATGCCAAGACAAGTAGACTGAAATCCATCTGCATCTACCTACTAATCATCCGCCTTGAGATATCTATCCAGAACATCTTGCTGGTATTAAGTTGCGAACCCCACCCATAGTGTAAACTCAAAGCAACAGACAACTGCATTAAAGAACTTTGCGTAAAGTAAACAATCCTTGCACCCGCAAGTACAAGCACCGTTGTTTTGCCCCTTGTGGCAACAGCACATCCCCTAGAATCATGTTTCTGTCACTCAAGCTAGTCATCGGGGGGCACGAACCCAGAATCATGCATAATGCTCCCTCTTGGAGTCACTACCTACTACTTGGCCAAAGCAATAAACAGCAACGGAGAACATGCACGAATTACTCAAGAACATAAATATAAAAAAGAGAATCAAATATATAACTCAATCACAATGTGAACAGAATCTCATAATCCAGCGGATCCCAGCTAACTCAACATAGCAACAGCAGAAAGATTACATAAGTGCCTCGATCATGTAGGGTAGCTCCATGAAAAACAAAGAGGGGAGGAGAACATCACATAGCTACTGATCATAGACCCATGGTCCAAGGTGGACTACTCACGATTCATCCAGGAAGCATCCATGGTGGTGGAGAAGCTCCCGGAGGTGATTCCTCCCTCTGGCAGGGTGCCGGGAAGAGGTCTTCTGGTGCTCCCGATCTTGGAAGCGCGGTGGCGGCGGAATAGAGGAGAGATCGCGAAAAATGGTTCCGTCCCCGAGGGTTTCTCATCACGGGAATAAATAGGCGAAATGGGGCAGCCAGAGGTGGGCCAGGGGCTCCAGTCACCCCCCCTAGCGCGGCCAGGGGTGGGGCCGCGCCCTCTGGCCGCCTGGGGCCCCCCTGGCTCCCCTCTGGCCCCTCTCGGGCTCTTTGCGAAGCTTTCGGTACGCTGTTTTTTCCTAAAAAATTTCCTGGAATTTTTCTGGTACTTTTAATAAGGGGGAAACCTGAAATAGAAAAATAGCAGAAAACAGGAACTGGCACTGGGGTGCACTGAGTTAATAGGTTAGTCCAAATATGATCAAAAGTGTATGGAAGTTCATCAATATCATAGAAATATCACACAAAAGAGGCATGGAGCAAGCAGAAATTATAGATACATTTTGGATGTATCAACATCCCCAAGCTTAATTCCTGCTCGTCCTCGAGTAGGTAAATGATAACAAGCATAATTTCTGTGGTGACATGCTAACAACCATATAAGAACTTTTAAGTAAAGCAATCAAGGCATGTAATTCAATTTAAGTCATAACAGGCAGGAGTCTATATTTGGCATTGAAACAAGAAACATAAGAAAATAAAGGTGCAAGAGATCTCCCTGTCCGTGACTCGAATGTCTCCAAATGGTGTTTTCGTGCAAGAAAGGGGATAGGGATATAAGAGAAAAAGTATTTTTATGTTGAGAACTCAATCTACTAAAGTTTCACACTTGGTCTTCTTTGGAATCTTATCTTGACTCATCCCCAGACCACTAGCCAGGTACGAGTCAAAATGATCCACTTCTTTTCGACATTTTGAGCACTCATGCAATGGATGAGCGTAAGCAAGAAAGTTGACACTTAGGATGGCAAAGAGATAATATGGTGGAGGAGGAAGACAAAAAGGGTGTGAAAGGCTCACATCAATGAGGACAATCATAGGCAAGAGAAAGCCAAATTATAGATATGATGTGAGGAGTAGGGCTTGCCATGCAACGGATGCACATATGAGCTAAGGTAAGCTCTTCAATGGAACTAGTGGGGGTGCATCCAACTTGCTTTCTCAAGAAGACCTAGGGCTCATTTGAGGAGGCTCATCATTGGAATATACAAGCCAAGTTCTATATTGTGAAGGTCCCCACATAGCTATATGCATGAATGATAATCTCTATGGAGTACAAGATATAAGAGGGAGTACGAGTGTGGATCTCTCAAAAGGAATAGTAGTGTTCCCCCTTCTCTCTTTTTATTTCTTTTTCGCTTTCTTCTATTTTTTTTATTTTTTTGGTGGCCTCGATGGCTCTTTCTATTTCTCTCTCATTTTTCCTATTTGGGATCTTTTAATTTTGTCCTCTTTGTGATATTTTCCTCACTTTAGGGGCAACACTCTATATATTACAAGAAGTATAGAAGATCTTTCACACTTTACAAAGTACTCAAATCATAAAGAAGATGTAACTATCATGATGTATGCAAATGTATGCCTCTGCCAGTGTAGCAGGATATGCAATGATACTAGTGCATCATGTAGCAATGATTAGGGCAAGGCCCAACTAGCATGCGGCTCATCAATCAAGCAAGTAGCATGTATGACATGAAGATCAAGTCATGAGAAGATGGATGTTGCATGGCAATATATCTCGGAAAGGCTATGGAAATGCCTTGATAGGTAGGTATGGTGGCTGTTTTGAGGAAGGCTATGAGGAGGTTTATGATGATAGAGCGTATCGTGCCAAGGGTTTGGATGTACCGGCGAAGGTGGACGCCAACTATCAGAGTGAGAAGAAAGCAATGCACGGCACAGGAAAGGCTAGAAAAATATGGGAAGGTGGAAGTGTCAACTTTCAAATACTCACATTAGTCTGAAGAACTCATGCACTTATTATCGGTAACTCTCAATCTAATAAGCAGGGTCACAAAGAGACAAGTACCCCGAGGAGGAGTGTATGGGGGTTTGGTTATCCTTGCGCATCCTCGACTCATGGTACGTGAGTGTACTCTAATATTCGACCCCTCAGAAGAGTAGTGATCCATCTAGTAGCTAGAGTTCTCAACTAAGTTGTAGGTTTTGAAAATAAACACGGATTGCCCAAAATACGACATCTATCACAAATAGGCTAGATCTCTTGACACCAAAAGTCCAAACATTACTCAAAACAACACCTCAAAACTATTGCAAGTTACTACTACAAAAGAATAGCAACCTTAATTACCTACTTCAAGTCAAGACACACAACTCAGTGCAACAGGCAAACTCTCTAAACAAGATAAACATGAAAACTCAAGAGAGTTCTAGCAACAAACTAAACAAAAGCTCTTTAAAAATATAAGCATGAAAGCTAAGAGCAAAACATGACAGCAGCTACGAAAAGATAAAGAACACACACAGCAAAGATAAGCATGAAAAATCCTATGTTGTGTTCTAGATTTTGGAAGTGGAGCGTGTTTCTCTCCCACACAAAGAAATATGGGTTCTAACTTGTTATGAACAGCAAGCAAAGCTAAAGAAAACTAAAACAAAACCTAAGAGCGAGACGCTCCAAGAATAGCACATAACGCATGAAGCGATAAAAATATAGTGAGACGAGAGACGAACTGGTAATTGTTGATGAAGAAGGGGATGCACGGGGGCATCCCCAAGCTTAGACGCTTGAGTCTTCTTGAATATTTCTTGGGATGCATGGGGGCATCGAGAAGCTTGAACGCTTGACACTTCTTAGTCTTATTTCATCATCTTCCCTCGCACACTTGAAAACTCCCTTCATACATAACTCATCATAATCTGATTAGCGAGATTAGTACCCATAATAAAATAATTTCTTCTCCACTGGGAATAAAGATATTCTTGAAGAGCTACTGTTTCTAAATATTGCCAAAAAGGTTTTGCAAAGAAAAATCAAGCTTAAGGTTTGCAAAACGAAGGAAAGGCAAAACAGGACAGAATCTGTGAAAAACAGACCGGCGGGTAGTAAAGATTTTTTTAGGGATACTTCTGCAACTCAAATAAAAAACTCAGAACATGCGAAAGTTTTGTAATTGTATAGAGCATGGTGTGTAAAAAATTCAGATTAAAAAGATGAACTGGAATTTTTTTTTGATTTTTCTAGTCACGAGGGCAGAATCTGTTTTCTGGACAGCATGTCACAACTTTCACTTCCCTTGTCGTATGAGGCTATAAAAGGCACAAAGCTTGAAAAGTAAAGATACAATGATTTTGATACAGTAGTAACAATCATCAAGACCACTAAAAACAGAAGAAAAACAAAAAGGAAAACCTAAATTCGTTGCGGGCTGCCTCCTGAAAGCGCTTCTTTAAAGCCATTATCTAGGCTTAATGCAAAATAGATCAAGTTGTATCAACTGAACCATCATCAAGATCATCAAAAAGCTCTTCAATAAAACAACAACTCTTAAGAGGTCTTTCAAATAAAGGCTTAATAAAGATACTTCTAGGAATAAAAGCAAAAGGCAGAAAATCAATTCGAGTCTCATTTATCTTAAAGAGAGGTACCTCTTGCAAAGTCTTCATAGTATCAACCCCTTTGGCAATAGATAGATTATTTTTGGAACGAGGAGCCTATGGAACGTAAACAAACCTAGGTTCCTTCTTTGCCGGAGTTTCCACCTTTTTGGTTTTGATTGAGGAGAAAGTAGTTCCTAGGGTGTCAAGGATTTCCTCAATCTTATCAATCCTAGAAAGGTCCAGGTCATGGGATTTGATGGTCTCCAAGGTTTTGAAAATTTTATGCATGGAGCTATCTAATCTATTCAAATTCCCTTGAACCTTACGATCCAACTCACTTATTTTATTAATGCTTGGCATCTCTAGCTCTATATTTTCAAGTTTTTTCATAATATGAGCTAGTGTAATGTCCTCTTGAATGCTAGCAACAGGGAGATTTCCCATAAGATTTTCCATAACACTAAGAGCTTCCCAAACTGGGGCTTCTATGAAATTCCCATTGATAGCAGTATCTAGAATAAACCTATTCCAAGAAGTAATTCCAACATAAAAGTTTCTAAGCAGGATAGTAGTGGTTTGCTTCTTGGTGGCTCTTTTTTGAGAATCATTAATTCTATACCAGGCATTTTTTATACTTTCACCACCTCTTTGTTTAAAGGTGAGCACTTCTGCTTCACCAAAGGCAAAAGGACTAGACATAATGATAACTACTAGCAAGGTAACTATTTTTTTTATTTTCGATACAAGACACTAAAGCAAAAACTGAAAGGTAAACTAACAAGACTAAAGAGCAAAGATAAAAGATAGTGTGCAACTCCCCTATCTTGAAGACTGAAGTCCCCGGCAACGGCGCCAGAAATTTGCTTGATACACGAGATAGCTTCTCGCCCCTCGTTGGTTATCCCAAGTGGAAGGTGAGATGCATATAGCAGCAAGTTTCCCTTAGAGAAGATGCTAAGGTTGATGTCGAACCAATAGGACTCCAACGGATTTAAGTAGGTGGTGAAGTGAACAATTGGCGCCGTTGACAATCTAAGAATTGCTAAATTCACGTGGACCTGCACACACAACAGATAGCTTTGCTCCCAACGAGTACAGAGGAGTTGTCAATTCCACTGGCCTTATTGTTTACAAAGGATAAAACGCACGGGATAATAATGATAGTGATAGCCACGGAAAAGTAAATACTAAAGGTAAATTGAAGGTGTAAATAGTGTTGGAAATATGGAACGGGGTACTATGATGTTCACTAGTGATGTCTCTCTCCCAAAAGACGATAAATTAGCCATGCGAGGTGAACAAATTACAGCTGGGCAATTGACAGGATTATGTGCGCAAACCAATGATAATTATGCTATGAAGAAAGGAAGAGGTTCAAAAGCACGGGCAGTACGCCAAGACAAGTAGACCGGAATCCATCTGCATCTACCTACTAATCATCCACCTTGAGATATCTATCCAGAACATCTCGCTGGTATTAAGTTACGAACCCCACCCAAAGTGTAAACTCAAAGCAACAGACAACTGCATTAAAGAACTTTGCGTAAAGTAAACAATCCTTGCACCCGCAAGTACAAGCACCGTTATTTTCCCCCTTGTGGCAACAACACATCCCCTAGACTCATGTTTCTGTCACTCAAGCTAGTCATCGGGGGGCATGAACCCACAATCATGCATAACGCTCCCTCTTGGAGTCACTACCTACTACTTGGCCAAAGCAATAAACAGCAACGGAGAACATGCAAGAATTATTCAAGAACATAAATATAAAAAAGAGAATCAAATATATAACTCAATCACAATCTGAACATAATCTCATAATCCATCGGATCCCAGCAAACTCAACATAGCAACAGCAGAAAGATTACATAAGTGCCTCGATCATGTAGGGCAGCTCACGAGGTCTAATCCATGAAGAACAAAGAGGGGAGGAGAACATCACATAGCTAAAGATCATAGACCCATGGTCCAGGGTGGACTACTCACGGTTCATCTGGGAAGCATCCATGATGGTGGAGAAGCTCCCGGAGGTGATTCCTCCCTCTGGCAGGGTGCCGGGAAGAGGTCTTCTGGTGCTCCCGATCTTGGAAGCGCGGCGGCGGCGGAATAGAGGAGAGATCGCGAAAAAAGGTTCCGTCCCCGAGGGTTTCTCATCACGGGTAATAAATAGGCGAAAGGGGGCAGCCAGAGGTGCGCCAGGGGCTCCAGGGGTGGGGCCGTGCCCTCTGGCCGCCTGGGGCCCCCCTGATCCCCTCTGTCCCCTCTCGGGCTCTTCGCGAAGCTTTTGGTACGCTGATTTTTCCTATATTTTTCCCGGAATTTTTCTGGTACTTTTAATAAGGGGGAAACCTGAAATAGAAAAATAGCAGAAAACAGGAACTGGCACTGGGGTGCACTGAGTTAATAGGTTAGTCCATATATGATCAAAAGTGTATGGAAGTTCATCAATATCATAGCAATATCACACAAAAGAGGCATGGAGAAAGCAGAAATTATAGATACATTTTGGACGTATCGGCATTGGTGAGACGAGGGTTCCAACCCTGAGAATTGGTCAGCCTCACATCCGAGTAACGGGGCAACATACGAACTCCCGGCTCCTCTTCCACCTTGTAGTAAAACCAACTATTCTGCCAGTTCTTTACGGAATCTAGCAGGCTTGAAGCAAAATATTTGGTCCCCTGTTTCCTAGCTAAGAACAAACCCCCACACAAATGGTTAAACTGCACACCACCACCTTCCCCGGGCTTCTTCGCCTTCTGAGGCTTAATGGTGTAGATGGTGCGGAAGAGATGCCAATGAGGCTCTATGCCCAAGTAACCCTCACATAGGGTAAAAAAGCTAGAGAGTAGAGTGATGGCATTGGGAACAAGGTGATGAAGTTGAGATCCAGTGAAAGACAAAAAAATCCAGGAAGAACATATGCGGAGGAAGAGAAAACCCACGATCTACATGGGAAAGAAGTAGAACCCGCTCACCCTCCTGGGGAACAGGTTCGTCTTCCCCAGGAGCAGGAAGGCGGCAGCCATGGCGAGGAACCATACCAGAATCTTGGTATCCTTGAAACATCTCCGTCGTCACGATCGATGGAAGCCACTCCCCGGCAGACATGGTCCTGACAGGGCGGCCCAGCAAGAAGGGTGAAGTCGCAGGCGAGGCACGAGCAACTGGCAAGGAGGAAGAAGGGCGCTCCGGCGGCGGCGTGAACACAAAGGAGAGAGAGAGAAAGAGGAAGAGAAGGAACCGTCAAGGGGCAAATGAATCCAGGTCTGCTTTTGGCCACGAGGGGAAGCTTTTATACTTCAAAGAGGCCAACCACCACGCGTCAGACCCGCAACCCATTACGGGGGCACCGGTTTGTTTCCCCGTAATCCGCCCCACTTTTCATGAAGTAGTTAATGATTATCCTAAAAGACCGCCACGAGAATCGAGGAGACAGACCTGATAATGCGTCCACTTACCTTGACGAAGAGATTCTCTGACAAGACAAGATCCACTTTATTTAAGACTCAAACATATTTAACTCGAAGCCCGAAACTGTTCCGCTCGCTCGGGAAGCACGTAGCTCCATGCCAAGTAATGAGTTACTCAGAAGCCTCTCTACCGATATCTCAGACCGAGTAAGACATCACTAGGAAGACTTCCCGAGTAAGATGCCACTCGGAAAAGACTATCATACCAAAATGACCAAGTAAGCCATTACTCGGGGCGCTAAGGAATGCAAGAAGTACTCTAATAACTCGAAACAGCGACAGGAGGGGGAACCACCTGAAGCTAAGTAAACTAGTTATGAAGGAATTGCATTACGAAGTGCACTGCAAATGGATGATCTTGTATTTATTAATTACTTGAGGAAAATTCTGATTAGTTAACTCGCTAGTGGTCCGTCTCTAACATAAAATGCCAGAACACTAGTATGACAAGGTGCAGGGGGTAAAGACTTGATATCCCACGTGGTATGATCTAAAGCTCAATTTTTTATGCCTTAGAATATCAACTTTACAAATCTGGTTCATATGGAGTTTAAGGCCTTTTACTCCAAGACATGCCCTCCGGGGCCTCAGTCTACCTCTTCCGAGAGACGCTTGAGTGTCGCCAGATTTTTCCGTTAAAGTGCACAACCCCTGTTCGAGGGAAAAGTTCAAATATCAATAAAGTCCTTCCGGGCCTCTTATTGAGTATAATCTTCACACGCCTGATGAATCCTAACGACGTTGACTAACTCAATCACGAGTGCCCGAAAGCACTTGGGGTCTACTGTCGTGGTCATACCAAAGGCATACCCTTAAGAATTAGGAATCAAGGGGTACCCTTAGTATTGTGATCTCCCAAAAAAACTCAAGAAAATAAATGAAACCACCAAAGCATAAAGAGTTCGACAGAACACAGGGACATAGGTCACAATGTCTCCGAGTAACCCGCTACTCGGAAGAAGAGATGGTCTCCGAGTAAGTAGTTACTCGGAAAGCAGGCAGGCTCCGAGTGATCAGTTACTCGGCAGAAGGAACCGGCGAGCTGCTCACTACTCGGAGAAAGGAGAGCAACGGGCACGGAGCATTAAAGCCAGAGGCGTTTCTCCCTCTTAATTAGCAGTAATGAGTAGACCGTTTCCTGTATTAAGTTTAGGAGCTGATACCTGTAATTAAGAACCATTTACTGAGGCGTTGAAGGGGCAGAGGCGCACTCTATATAAGCCTCCCCCTCGCCCCGTGAAGGGTCAGGCGCAACACTTCCTTTCAATCTTGAGCAAGAACACCCCAGTAAGCCTGGGACAGGATTAAGATTGTTATCTCTATGGAGAAGCCTAACCTGTATAATTTCACTCGCGTCAACCTCTCTACGTACATATTCATATAGCTCCAAACATCACCCCTATATCATTGTCAGGATTATCTCCACGACAAGCCCGACTGAGAGAGCTTGGCGTGCGTGCGGAGCCTTGTAATGGGCAGTTGGTACACCCCTGCAGGGTTAAGTCTTTTCAAGAAGCCGTGTCCACGGTTATGGACGACTTGGAACCTACGTCTTGTTCATAGATAACATCAATTGTATCATAACTATAACTTGATCAACGTGTGTGTGCCTTGACTGCTTCTTCTTCATCGGGTGATGAAGGGAAGGACAAGGATAGGATAGGTGTTATGTTTGCGTAAGTAGCTTATAGCAGACTTGTTGGAGGCGATTCCTCATCGAATGCTTGGTTCTCATCTTACTCTAAATAGATCGTTAGCCACTTCATATATTGGTAGTGCGGATGCAACCTCACCACTACCCCCATCTTACCGTGAGAAGTTAGTTACAAGACTTGTGGATATAGATCACCCCTTCTTTTTCTCTTTTACGCACGTTATGCGAACGATATTGGACTTCAGAGGAGCTCGACGACCCTTCTTCTGGACGCCTTCGCGGAGACTCGACGACGACTAGTTAGGCGGATCCCGGCGGAGAGCCTGGACCCGTGTGGTTACGGGAATGGTGTGTTTTACCTTTGCCACTAGGCATTTGATTGTAGTCTTTACTCAGACATGTATCTTCCGCTGATGTATTGCATTAAGGCAGATGTATGACGATTGTATGAGATGTTGTATACATGTAGTTGTAATGTTGTGATATCATGTTGGAAATCCGGGACATATGACAGTGTCATATGTCGCGGTGGGACCGATATGTGCTTCGTCCCCGGATCTGGATGGAAACATCTATATCTGGAACAGTACCGCATATCGGGCCTTACACTCGCATAGCAGTTTTATCATCTTTTGGGAGAGAGACATCACTAGTGAACATCATGGGACCCCGGTCCATATTTCCACCACTGTTTACGCCCTCAATTTACTTCTTGCTTTTATTTTCTAGTTGCATTTATCACCACTATTATCTGTTGTGTTTGATCCTTTGTAAAAAACAAGGCCGGACAGATTGACAACCTCTCTGAACTTCATTGGGAGCAAAGTTATTTCTTGTCTGTGGAGGTCGAGGCGAAGCAAGTGATACGGCGCCTCACTTTCCAAACCACCTACTTGTCGTTGTCGGAGTCCTACGGGAGACAAACCCTATCATCTACGTTAGGGAAAATTTGCTGCTATTCTACATCTCACCTTCCACTTGGGGTAACCAATGAAAGGCGAGAAGCCATTATCATATCTCGCACATCACTACTCACTAATCATCCACCTTGAGATATCTATCCAGAACATCTCGTTGGTATTAAGTTGCGAGCCCCACCCAAAGTGTAAACTCAACGAAAAAGACAACTGCATTAACAAACTTTGTGTAAGGTAAACAATCCTTGCAACTGTAGTTACAAGCACCGTTGTTTTCTCCCTGGTGGCAACAGCACATCCCCTAGTCTCATGATTCTGTCAATCAAGCTAGACATTGGGGGCATGAACTCACAATCATGCATAAACGCTCCCTCTTGGAGTTATTATCTACTACTTGGCCAAAGCAATAAAAAGTAACGGAGAATATGCAAGAATTACTCAAGAAACAAAATATAAAAGGTAAACCAAATATATAACTCATCACGATCTGAACATAGCCTCATAATCCACCGGATCCCAGCAAACGCAGCATAGCATGTAAGGCGCCCGATGCGGTACTATCTCGAGTTAGTCGCTTTCGCGTCCGACCTAAGATAGAAGTGCATAAGTGGCCACCGACGCACAATAATCGCACTCGTATCGCTATCGGATTCTCGACAACAGGTAAATGAAGCATGAACAACTAAGACATAAATATATATATATATATATAAGTCAAGGGCATACAATCTCCGCTGGTATTTATTACATCATCTCAAAGATCATAAGATCCAACAGTACATCATAACATCATGCGGAAGACACACACGACGGTCAAAATCCAAATGGCCCTAGAGAGGGCTGCACATAAACATGTCCGCCCACGGAACGTTGGAACCCAACTATAGGCCTACTGGGCGAAGACCTCTTCATCGTCATCCTCCAGGGACACCTCCACAAAGTAGCGTCCGGTACTCGGGTCGAGGTAGTAATCAACTGCAGCGGCCGATCAGGCAAAACAATAAAAGGGAAAATAAAAGAAAGAGGTGAGAATATATCAATGCAGTATAAATAACTTATCACGGTAAGGAAAGGTAGGGGTTCAGGTTGCAGCCGCGCTAGCATATATGAGTGGCTAACGAACTATTAGAGTAAGGGAAGATCCAAGAAATCGTTGATGATCGCAGCAATAGGTATCTATCCACCTACTTACGCAAAACATAACACAACCTTGTCCCCTCTTTGTCTCCCTGGACGAAGAAGAGCAATCAAGGCAATCACACGTTGGCAACTTTTAAAGCATGATTAAGTTGATGTTATTCTATGAACAAGGAGTAGGTCTCAAGTCGTCCATAACCGCGGACACGGCTTTTCAAAAAGATTTAACCCTGCAGGGGTGTACCAACTTCCCATCATAGGCTTCGCATGTATGCCCGGTTTCCACTTGGCTGGGTAGACGCCTGAAACTCCGGAACGTCAGAGTCCCTCTAACTAACAACACACAATTCCGGGTGGCCCCCGGTGAGTCGACATCCAACTCAAAAGCCGGACGCGCTCTTGAATCGGCCTCTACCGTCTGGACGAGGTAGGGTTAGTTGCCCAAACCATGTGGGCAACCCCCTAGCTCCCTGGTGTGGACCAACAAGAGAAACCATGTCTCCGCTAGCCCGGGTTGTTTCGAAAACTGCTGGGGTACCAACCAAGCACACACACGTTTGCAAATAGTAAATCAGCTCGGGCCACCACTAGAACTGTTTGAAGCTAGGTAGGTAAGACAAGGGTACCTCATAGAATCCCACACACGATTAGGCACGCTCGTCAAGAAACACAATACCCGGAACTCAGGACCTAGGTGACTCGAATGGAACAAAACACCTGGCGGGAACAACCCGGTCTCCCATCCTTCGTCAAATATAAATTAACATCATAATAATAAATATCAACCAATTTCTGATAATAGCATGATATTCCACCAAGCAGCAATGGGTATGAGCAGCAGGTTAAGGGCCTACACATACTAAGCAATGGTTAAGCAAGCAAGGTACATAGCCAAACAAGGTTTTGCTAGGATGTGGGGGCATGGCTGTTTGGGTTTAACTAAGAGGCAAAATTATATGGTGGTAGGATCAAGCAACTGTTCTAAATACAGCTAGGCAAGCGAGCTGAAAGCTATAAAGAATGATATATAAACCCCCTGTTGGAAATATGCCCTAGAGGCAATAATAAAATGTTATTATATATATTTCCACGTTCGTAATTAATGTTTATATTTCTGTGCTATAATTGCAATGACCCTGACTATGAGATTCAGAAGAAAACTCACTTGCATGTGTGGAAATGTAAACACCAAGAGTTCCTGGTTTAGCCTCTAAGACCAGCTCATGTGCTAACTGATGATTACGTTTTCTTAATCATGGACATTGTTCTTGTAACAAGGATGTCAGTAGCAATGGGAACATATTGTTAGCAGAACAATGATGTTGAACCGACCCCAGTATTGAATGATATACTTAGAGATCACATCGTAACTACGTTATAAGTCATATCATGAAATGTTATCATATACGTAATTCCTTAGACCATGAGAGTATCGAGTTGCTTCACACAGGAAGACATGCTTTGGTTCTTAGATGAATCCTCCCGTAAATGGGAAGTAGTAAAATAAGTTCTGGGTATGTCAGATGGTGTGGCTAGTGACTGTGATAGTTCAAGAATGGGATTTGCTCCTTCACGATGAAGAAGATATTCACTTCGGGCCCACTCGGTATGACGGTATCCATTATAGTCTGGCCAGACGCATTGTGATTCAGTCACGGGGACACCGGAATACGATAACGAGTAAATGGACAAACGAGCAAAGAGGATAACGAGTGGCTTGTGTTCAAGAAGTTGTTACACATGGGTGCCAAACATCTCTCCTCTAACTTTGTCATATATCACGAAGCAAAGGGAATGGTACATGAATAAACATAATGGTTCACTCGAAGTTTCTTCGTGTATGTGCGGGAGTCAACATGGGTGTCCATGGCTCCGCTGTTGATTATTGGCTATTGACAAAAGGCTGTTGACCTATGTCCGGAAGATGTTCTGAGTCATGTCCGCATTATACCGAACCTATTGGGTCACACACTTAACGAGCAGTAGTCTGTTAGAATACTAGTATGGTAGAAGGTTTAGTGGAAGCAAAGCAGAATAGTTCATACGGGTACCGGAAGTAGTTCCGGAGATTTATGGAATTGTTCATAAGGGCACCAGAAGTAGTTCTGGGTATTTAAGGTTATGTCCGGATCACTCTGGAGTAGTCCCAGGTGGTTCCGGAACATATGAGAATGGTACTGGGGAAGTCCTGGATCAACCGGAATAGTTTTCGGATAATCGCTGGGCGTCCCGACAACCTTCGCGGTCATCGGGTGGCTTAAACTGTAACTCGGATGGTCTTGGAAACTATCCGGATGGCTCCGGAACATCCTAGAACGGTCTCGAAAGGTCCTGGAAGTGCTCCAGAAGTGTCCGGAATGTCCCGAAACGGTCCCGGTATGTCCCGAAAGGTCCTGGAAGCTTCTAGAAGGTCATGGAAGGTTCCAGAAGGTTTCGGGCAGTACCACCCACTCTCCTGCGCCCCTAGCCTTGGGGGGCAAGCCACCTAGTCTGCCCTGGCCGGCCAAGGGGTGGGGGGCGCACCAAGGGGAAGGAATCCCCCTCCAGGTGGAAAGTCCAACTCTCCAATATGGCAGGTTTCCGGTGGGAAGGTTTGGGAGGTTTGGGAGTCCAAGTTGGACTCCCCACCCCCCTTATTGCGCCCCAAGGGCCTCTTGGCCACCTATATAATGTGGGGGAGGGGTGGGGGGCGCAGCACAATCAATCCCCAAGGCCTATGCGCCACCCTCCCTCCTCTAAACCCCGTTGCTCCACTTTTAGACCCCGGTTTAGACGCTGTTCTAGATCGGAATCCGTTAGGGTTTTCTCCCTCTAGTTTTCTCGGTGGCGTTCATCTCTGGACGGCGGAGCGCTGCTGGATTGCTGCTACGGGATGTGTGGATACTAATGGAGGGGTCGTACCTTCGACCCTTCTTCGAGGAGCTTGTTCATGGGACTTGTCCGTGGGACTAGATCGCGGGACTTGTTCGTGGGATTGATCAAGGGACTGTTCGTGGGAGAACTTGCGAGATCTAATTCCACTACGTCCACGAGCTTCACCAACTCTACTTCCGCTACATCGGTTGGTGAGCCATGACCTAAAACCTTGTATGCAATCTTCTTGGATGATCTTGGGTTCTTGATTCGTAGGCCGAAAAATTTTGTTTTCTACTACGTTTCCCAACAGTGGTATCATGAGCGATCCTTGATTAGATGCATGTTTAGGTAGATCATATGTTGATATGAGGCATTGATTTTCTTGTTTGCTTCCCTATCATGTGATCTTTTCTTTGCTCGACGGCATGATGTGATTTTGCTACAAGGTTTGAGTTTTGCCATGATCCCTCTATGCTGCTCTTAGTATGCTGGTTGCCTTGATCATGGACTACATCAAATTCCTTGGATCTCATCCTAGTCTTGCTATAGAAAATTTTACATGAACGGTCTTGTGGATTTTATGAACTCAAATCCACACGGGGGTCACGCGTTTAACGAAGTTTGGCTTGTGGCATTAGTTGCTACACGCACCCCGTATGTTAAACTAGCAACAAAAGAAGTATCGTGTTTTTGTTTTGTCTAGGGTTTCTCGTTTGCCTTGTAAACCTGCTTAACAACCACGATAAAAGTTGCAACAACCCGTGTAGATGGCGATCTAACTCGTTTTTGCAGAGTATGCATGTGATGTGGTATAGCCTTCAAGATTTGCAATGTGTTTGTATGAGATGCTATATGTTATGTAATATTTATTCGCGACCTGCGTGTCGTGGTACGGCATGATGACTGGAGTCATATGATTGTCACTTAATTATGGCCTGCGTGCCAGAACTGTTTATTAGCTCGAGGCAAAGCAATAGATAGATGCAAGGTGATGATCTACGATGCGGAGGTGGACCCCGACGCACATGCCAGAAGCCGTGGTGATGTTCCCGGTGCCAAGGAGAAAGTTGGTGGACGCGGTGACTTCTACCACGACGGCGTGAAGACTACGAAGACTTCACGAAGCAAAGGGCTATATCATATCACATAATTTTATGAACTGCCTGTGATGTTTATCCCTTTGATGCACCCTTGTTTGATGCGCGGTAGTCGTATTTTATTAGGGTGATCTCTCGCAAAACAATATCAAGTTGATAGTGTTCTTCCAACTGTAGCACCGTTTATACTATGTTTCACACCGGAGAAGGTCATGTCACATGGGTGCACACGGTGTGACGCATAAAAGGCGGGTGTGTTAAAAGAACACACAGCACATTACACTTGGTTGTCTTGACGGTTTGGATAAAAGTTTGCTACCGGAACACGCCCATCGAAAGATGAACAAGAATCACCTTTGGCGTGATTGGCAAGTTGGCCTACCGGTCCAATCTAAGTCATCAGTGATGTCACATCAATGGCGGACGATTGGGTCGGATCTTGAATCACTCCAGCATCAATTACGAGAGATATTGATCTGAGTGGGAGCGCACTTAGTAATTAAATTGATTAATCACAAGTGCAACTTAATTATGAACAAAGTCTTAGTATTTGCATTATCGTTGTAGAATAATGGCTCGCGTTACCACCTTCCCAATTGATTTTGATTAACTGTTTTATCTGGTAAAAACTTTACGATTGGTACCGTATTGTGAGGACTATCCTCAATAGTGTCGAGAAAGAGCTTGTCCTATCGCAAATTTTTTATGCTCTCCCGCTGATGCTATGGATGATGTGACTTATGTCCATAATCCAAAATGCTAGAATTCCACGACAGCTAAGTGCATTGTCTTCACCATCATGAAACCCGAACTTCGAAAAGTTTGGGATAGTTATGTTATATTCATGGAACTGAAAAATAAGTTTTCAGTAGTAAGACAATTAATGTTGGATATAAGATATCTAGTACAATGTATGAT
The DNA here is from genome assembly GCA_950022295.1 of Bromus sterilis. Classification (NCBI taxonomy): domain Eukaryota; kingdom Viridiplantae; phylum Streptophyta; class Magnoliopsida; order Poales; family Poaceae; genus Bromus; species Bromus sterilis. The sequence continues at coordinate 107,243,921 of OX465596.1, read as the reverse complement.
TGTAAGCATTAGTGAAAATGTTCATTGTGCTCTAAACAAAACTGATGTGTGGGATCCAGAAGAACAATGATCATATGATGATGAGGATTAAGGGAAAGGAAGTTCCATAGGGTGTTAGTAAGACTTACATGCCGGAAAGTCCATGGCCTGCGCCACCCTTGATCATGTGTGATCTTCTGTGAGTAGGAGTGACATTGGAAATAGAACTATGATACGTATAAAGGCAAAACGAAAGAAAACTGGAATAACCAACTCAGAAATGAAAGTCATACCGAGTTATAGATGAATTCATTGCTGGTCAAGAGATGTAATTCTTGGGAATCATGATTAAGCAGTTAATTGTGGATTCTGTATATTGTGATTAAACTGTTGATCACCGGAATATCACATCGATTGCATATTGTTGCAACTCGATGCAAGAAATACTATGGCCTTTATGACTAGCTAATGATGAGTTTTGACACGCTCGGGAACACGGTAAAAGGTTTACTATACCGTGTGTTGACTCTATGATTATCTTCATAATTCATTTTAGAGTTGAGTAAATTGTTACTACACTTTAGCCTTGTTGCAAAACATCATTTTGAATCATGTTTGTTGCAAGAGAGTTGTTCAAAGCTATGAATAACGTAAAGGCCATACTTCCATTATGAATAGGGTGTATGTTATGAATCTTGATAATAATACTAAACATTCATAACACTGACGCTAAACGTCGCAAGACTAACAGAAATACCACATAGATGTGGCACTGCCGTTTATCACAAGTGACATAACATGCATGAAGAATTTCCATAAGTGATGGACTTTCGAGTCATATGATTATGAATCACTTGACGCTTGCGATCTTTGTCTCGAATTAATGTGACTAAAACACCGTTAATAGGCCATACATGAACGGGCAACTAAACCATTGGTAATCATACATGATGATGCGTGTAGTCCAATAAGTGTAGTTGTGTGCAGTGGATTCCCTATCTTCACTCATGAGTTGAAGTAGATATGTGGATATCTGTTCAATAGAGACATACGTCTGAAATCTTTGAAATGTTCAAGGAATTTTAGAGTGAAATAGAAATTCATTGTAACAAGAAAATAAAGCTTCTGCAAATTAGATTGTAGAAAGTAATATTTGAGTTACAAGTTTAGCGAACGTCTGATGAGTTGTGAAGAAGTGTCATAACTTGCGTCTCCCGGAACACCACTATGAGTAAAGTGTTCGAGAGATGTAATCAATCCATGTATGACACGGTAAGATCAAATATGACGTTTATCAATTTGCCATTATACTTATTAAAGTTATTCGTTAGTGACTACAGCTTTTACACTGAAAAGAGCACCATCAAATCTGTTGAAATGACACCATATTAGATGTGGTATGGACTGTTAAAACCATGTTGTATTTTCTTAAAATTTGGGTATATGAGGCATATGTTTGACATACTCAAAACCCCAAATCAGATAAGTGCTACTTTGTTAAGGTTATGCCAAAAGTTTTGGTATTCCTCTATCACTACACAAAAGCAAAACTGTTTGCTGTTAAGAACAATGTATTTTGAAGAAAAATAGTTTCTTACAAAAGAGTGAGTGGGAGGACAGTGCAAATTGTCAAAGATTGTTGAATCTTCAGAGAAGTACGTAGCTGAACCACACAGGTTAGACAAAAATCGTACAAACATTCATGATATGTAAAACGAGATATTGTTGTTCGACAATGATAAACCTGTGATATACAAAGAAGCGTTGATGGGCCCTGACTCCGGGATTTGGCTAAATGCCAAATAATCCGAGATAGTATCCATGGAAGTAAGTCAAGTTTTGAACTTGGTAGACCCTCGGAAAGACTAAAAGTCTGAAGAATATATATATGGATCTATAATTGATTCGGATGAAATTGTTTTATCCATAAAGCTCAACTCGTTGGAAAATTGTTTTCTAGCAAGTTCAAAGGTTGACTACGGCGAAATAGTGTCGACCGTAGAAATGATTTAGTCAGTTCGGGTTATATTAGCAATTACTACATATCTCATTTATAGGATATGGTAGAATGAATGTCAAAACAAAGTTCCTACACGGAAATATAACAAAGGACGTATATGTCATACGACCGGAATGTTTTGTCGATTCAAAGGATGCTAAAATAGATGCAAGCCTTGGATATCCAGTGATGGACTGAAGCTAGCATAATGGAGTTGGAATTTTCGTTGTGATGAAATTGCCAAAAGAGTTTGTTTTCATCAGGAATAACGAAGATGCTTGAATATTCAAGAAAGTAAGTGGGAGCAGAATAATATTTCTAAAACCTTATGTATATGACATGTTGTTGATTAGAAATGATATAAATTTCTTGACACAAATAAGGACTTTATTGAAAATAGTTTTCAGCGGAAGTACTTGGGCTAATATAGCATTAGTATTGAGCGCAGTGATCTATGAAGATAGTAAGTGCCTGATCATGCTAAAGCCAACACTGCATATTGACATGATACTAAAGTAGTTTAGTATGAAAACGCCAGGAAGGATGTTCTTGCCGAGGTCACGGTGAAAAGTTGTTTGCGGAAATCAGTGTTCATGAACACAGATAAGCAAAACACATGAATTGAATTTCACTCACATGTGTGTTTGGATTAATCATGTACACCATAATATGTAAAACGACCAGATATGTCCAGTGCTTCAAAAGGTTATGAGAAAGATACCAAAGTGATCAATATGTTGATCATTGGACAAACAGTGAAAAGTTAAACTTATGATAGATAAGATATGTTTCTCGGAAAATGGAGATAATGAAGAGCTCGTTGTAATAAGTTACACCAGCTGAATTTTGATGTAAACAGTTACACCAATTCAGTCTTCATACTTACTCCGATCGATTTTCGATTTTAATTGGGATTATGTGTTTCACACATAAGGGTGGCACAGTATGAAGGAACTGTGTTAAAGTTAGATACTGTGGCGAATTCTATAACAGAGGCTAAGTATATTGTTGCTTAAAGAAGTAACAAGGGAGGGTATTTTGAATCATCAGTTCATTTATGAACATGGTATGGTTTCCTAGATGCTTGAAGCTCATGGAACATTGATGAATGATTTCATGACTTATTCTAAGGAACCAAGGTCCTACCAAATGATTCAAACATATACAAAGCTAAACTGATAAAATTAGTGAATTTTATGATAGCGTGAAAACGCGAAGATATGCAAGATACAAACGGGCCTGAAACGTCAGATCCGAAGATGAGGTCTATACCACAATTGAAGCATGCATTACACCGGTATGCCATAGGTGTAAAGTGCTCAAGCACTGACAATATTATTGACTCTAGTGCAAGTGGGAGACTGTTGGAAATATGCCCTAGAGGCAATAATAAAATGTTATTATATATATTTCCACGTTCGTAATTAATGTTTATATTTCTGTGCTATAATTGCAATGACCCTGACTATGAGATTCAGAAGAAAACTCACTTGCATGTGTGGAAATGTAAACACCAAGAGTTCCTGGTTTAGCCTCTAAGACCAGCTCATGTGCTAACTGATGATTACGTTTTCTTAATCATGGACATTGTTCTTGTAACAAGGATGTCAGTAGCAATGGGAACATATTGTTAGCAGAACAATGATGTTGAACCGACCCCAGTATTGAATGATATACTTAGAGATCACATCGTAACTACGTTATAAGTCATATCATGAAATGTTATCATATACGTAATTCCTTAGACCATGAGAGTATCGAGTTGCTTCACACAGGAAGACATGCTTTGGTTCTTAGATGAATCCTCCCGTAAATGGGAAGTAGTAAAATAAGTATTGGGTATGTCAGATGGTGTGGCTAGTGACTGTGATAGTTCAAGAATGGGATTTGCTCCTTCATGATGAAGAAGATATTCACTTCGGGCCCACTCGGTATGACGGTATCCATTATAGTCTGGCCAGACGCATTGTGATTCAGTCACGGGGATACCGGAATACGATAACGAGAAAATGGACAAACGAGCAAAGAGGATAACGAGTGGCTTGTGTTCAAGAAGTTGTTACACATGGGTGCCAAACATCTCTCCTCTAACTTTGTCATATATCACGAAGCAAAGGGAATGGTACATGAATAAACATAATGGTTCACTCGAAGTTTCTTCGTGTATGTGCGGGAGTCAACATGGGTGTCCATGGCTCCGCTGTTGATTATTGGCTATTGACAAAAGGCTGTTGACCTATGTCCGGAAGATGTTCTGAGTCATGTCCGCATTATACCGAACCTATTGGGTCACACACTTAACGAGCAGTAGTCTGTTAGAATACTAGTATGGTAGAAGGTTTAGTGGAAGCAAAGCAGAATAGTTCATACGGGTACCGGAAGTAGTTCCGGAGATTTATGGAATTGTTCATAAGGGCACCAGAAGTAGTTCTGGGTATTTAAGGTTATGTCCGGATCACTCTGGAGTAGTCCCAGGTGGTTCCGGAACATATGAGAATGGAACTGGGGAAGTCCTGGATCAACCGGAATAGTTTCCGGATAATCGCTGGGCGTCCCGACAACCTTCGCGGTCATCGGGTGGCTTAAACTGTAACTCGGATGGTCTTGGAAACTATCCGGATGGCTCCGGAACGTCCGAGAACGGTCTCGGAAGGTCCTGGAAGTGCTCCAGAAGTGTCCGGAATGTCCCGAAACGGTCCCGGTATGTCCCGAAAGGTCCTGGAAGCTTCTAGAAGGTCATGGAAGGTTCCAGAAGGTTTCGGGCAGTACCACCCACTCTCCTGCGCCCCTAGCCTTGGGGGGCAAGCCACCTAGGCTGCCCTGGCCGGCCAAGGGGTGGGGGGCGCACCAAGGGGAAGGAATCCCCCTCCATGTGGAAAGTCCAACTCTCCAATATGGCAGGTTTCCGGTGGGAAGGTTTGGGAGGTTTGGGAGTCCAAGTTGGACTCCCCACCCCCCTTATTGCGCCCCAAGGGCCTCTTGGCCACCTATATAATGTGGGGGAGGGGTGGGGGGCGCAGCACAATCAATCCCCAAGGCCTATGCGCCACCCTCCCTCCTCTAAACCCCGTTGCTCCACTTTTAGACCCCGGTTTAGACGCTGTTCTAGATCGGAATCCGTTAGGGTTTTCTCCCTCTAGTTTTCTCGGTGGCGTTCATCTCTGGACGGCGGAGCGCTGCTGGATATCTGCTACGGGATGTGTGGATACTAATGGAGGGGTCGTACCTTCGACCCTTCTTCGAGGAGCTTGTTCATGGGACTTGTCCGTGGGACTAGATCGCGGGACTTGTTCGTGGGATTGATCAAGGGACTGTTCGTGGGAGAACTTGCGAGATCTAATTCCACTACGTCCACGAGCTTCACCAACTCTACTTCCGCTACATCGGTTGGTGAGCCATGACCTAAAACCTTGTATGCAATCTTCTTGGATGATCTTGGGTTCTTGATTCGTAGGCCGAAAAATTTTGTTTTCTACTACGTTTCCCAACACCCCCTTGCCTGGGTAATCAGTCGACGGAGCAGACGTAGCAGGGTCCTCAGGATCGGTGTCGGAAATCTCCACGAAAGTCTCCTCGGCAGTCTCAAGTGCTAACGTAAGGTACCGGGAAGGAAATGCACACAAGTAAACATCGAGACCAAAAATTCTCAAGCATGGATGGGATGATCAAATTTAATTAGACATGGTGTGACCCTAGCTAGTCAAGTTTAAATGAAGGTGTTGACGACACGTCAACAAACTCCATATGCAATTATTAATATTTTTATGGCTTTGGTCATAGCCTTAACTTTGGTGTAAATAACATGGCAACCTGACATGGCATGAACAACAATAACAAGTTAACAAAGATAAGTGCATCGTGAAAATAATCTATCGATTCCGGAGACTGAAAGGTGTCGACAAGGGTTGACTCCCGAATAAGTATCAAGGATGAAAAGAGAAGGAAAATAAAAGATTTGCATGGAAAACTTCTACACCTTGCCACATGTTGTCAAACACACCTGGGACCCATGCAACCTCTTTGACTTTCTATTGGATAAACACTTGTGGTGGAACCACAAATGAGTTCACAAGGAAAAAGAGAAAGAAAAGAAAAGAAAGAAATAAGCAACAAATTGAGGATGACCAACACCTTCATTTCTAAGTAGCTCAAACCCCTGATCTGACCTCTCCATGATGATCAGTATCTTCTCCTACCCCAAAAACATATATGGGATGCCCAAAATGTTCAGGGGGTCACTTAAACATGCAAACCAAGGAGAAATTTGAATTTTAATTCAAATTCATATTCAAACAGAAAAATAAAGAAAAAGAAAAGGCGAAACCCCTTGCTGGTCTGGTTTCGGGCAATCTGGCCCAGCTCCAGATCAGCCAGTGGCCTCAGGCCAGGATGTCTAGTGCCCAGGGCACAACACAAACGATGACGATGTTCATTACAAGACCACTCAGCATACCAAGGCAAATTTAAAAGTTCTCTGTTCCATCCAACCCAATTTCTCATTCATCCCCGGATTCGTCCGACTCACTCAAGAAGCCAGTAGACTCCACGAAGAAGTCTAGATCAGGCATCAGAGCAATCCGACTGGCAGTCTCAGCGTAGCGAGGCAGAAATGTGGTGCAACTTTGCCCTTGTTTAGGATCACCGCAACCGTCCCTCTCAAGGTTGTGAACCCTCTCGGGAAAGTGTGCCTTTGTCAAAGCCAGCGCATAATTTGCACCACTCCATGCTGAAGACCGTTTCCAGCGCGTCAATTGCTGAGGAGCTGCTTGAAGAATGGGGAAAACCGTATCATGCTTCACACGATTATCCTCACCAGGCGATAGTTTGCTCTTCAGCGCCAAGGTAGCACCCATGACTTCCTCAGCAAATCTCATAGCCTTGGCACACCTCATGGTCAGCAAGCCTCGGGCTAAAGCAAACTCTGTCGTCACCGGTGTGTAGTTTTCCCTCTTCATCAACTCGGCAAACTCATCCAATCGGGCTTGCTCCGCCTCTGGATCCGTGTCATACGCTGCAAAGAAACAAGTTAGAATGACGAATCGGCAGGACAATAAACATGGTCAACAGAAGTTTATCACAACTCACCAGATAGAGTCTCGCTGAAAACAGCAAACCTCCCAGCACAATACTCCAATGCTTCCTTCACAGATTTCCGAGTTGCTTCCATCTCGGCCTTGTGGTTTTCTTCCTCCTTAGAGCGCAGCTCGGATAACTTTTGCAGATCAGATTGGAGTTTCGCGATGCCGGCCTCATTATCCCTCACGGCTTCTTTGTAGTAATGCACAGATTTTTCCAAAGCTTTCTTCTCTTTGGCGCGCTTCTCAGCCTGCTCTATCTCCTTCTTCATCTTGTCCACAAAATCATCATTCTCCTTCACCTTGGCATCAAAAGCTCTATTCGCCGCCTCTGAGTCAGGGTACAAAAGGAAAAGCACAGAAGGCATCAGAACCAAAACATTTTTTTCTTCTTACACAATCTGAGACAAGATAGCTTACCACTGTCTTCAGCATGTTGTTTCTTCAGTTTGTTATGCTCTTCAAGTAGCACCTCATACAATTTCTTCATGGATGCACTCTCCTCTTGAAAATTTACAAAGGAAGAACCCAACTTGCAAGCCTACTAATATAGGGGAAGAATCACAATGAATCAAAAGTCTCCTTACAATAGACTCTGAATAGCTCCAAGAAGTTACTCGGAGCCTTGGGGGCTACACCTAGTGGCTGCACTAAGAATTGCTCCCACTGGAAGTTCATTAAATCAAAAGTCTCCTTACAAAAGACTCCGAATAAGTCCAAGAAGTTACTCGGAGCCTTGGGGGCTACACCCAGTGGGTGCACTAAGAAGTGCTCCCACTGGAAGTTCATTAAATCAAAAGTCTGCTTACAAAAGACTCCGAATAACTCCAAGAAGTTACTCGGAGCCTTGGGGGCTATACCCAGTGGGTGCAATAAGAAGTTATCCCACTGGAAGTTCAAAAAATCAAAAATCTCCTTACAATAGACTTCGAATAACTTCAAGTTACTCGGAGCCTTGGGGGCTACACCCAGTGGGTGCACTAAGAAGTGGTCCCACTGGAAGTTCATTAAACTTAAATCTCATGGAAAAAGATTCTGAATAACTTCAAAAAAGTTACTCGGAGCCTTGGGGGCTACACCCACTGGGTACACTAAGAAGTGCTCACAGTGGAAGTTTCAAATTCCACAAATAACAGCAACTCAGACAAAAATTCATTCGGACACCCACTGGGTAGAAAACTTACATAAGTACTTACGTGCATGTTCAACTTCATCAACTCGGCCTCGGCAGCTAACTCACGTAAACGCAGCTCAAATTGAGAAGCCGTCACCAAAGATTCCTTCAGGCCGCTGATGGTAGCATGCTCAACCGGAGCGCTGACTAGGATTGAAGTTGAGGAAGCTAGAGCATCCCCTTGAGAAGCCGCTGGAACAGTAGGAGCCTTCTCAGCAACCTTCTCCACAGGAGCCTCGCGCGCAGCAGCAGGAGCAGACGAACTACCGACGACAGGATGACCTGATTCAAGGGGTGCATCTTCTCCAAGAACAACCACCTCCGGAAGAGCCACCTCAGGGGCAGTCGGCTCAATCACTGTCCGAGTTGGACTTACAGCATAATCAATGTCCATGTCTACTGAAGAAAAGTGAAGTTAACGGACATAGTCAAAAAATGTGAAGCTGCAGTAATAAGAGCATCAAAAGACATGATCAAGAATCCCTACTGCCAGTTGCAGCATCCTCAGGAAGGGTGTCCATAACAGGAAAATCGGTCACTCCGCAGGTGCTGACATCCTCATAGGTCTCTGCACTTGGATTCTCAACCCCAGGAAGTGACTCGGAACCACTCGGACGGACACTGCAAAACGAAACGGTTAAAAAGATTGAAGAACTGATGAAATACCGAGTTGAAAAGAATATGACAGTATTATTTGCGGGCGGTTTTCAAAGCACGCCTCGGGGGAGCCACAATAACTTTGGCTGGACTGGAACCAGCTCCCTTGGATTTCTCAGCTACAGCATCCCCCGAAGGGTTAACTTCCCTACCACCAAGAGTGACAAGTTTCTTCTTCTTCAAAGGTGCAACCCTCCCATGGCTGGAACCCAGCGCCGGAAGCTTGCTTCTACCTTCTTCACCACTCGGAGGATGAGACCTCTTACGAGCCCGAGTAAGACCCTCTTGCGCCGAGTTGCAGTCTTCATTGCTCTTCGACCGTAGCTCGGACGATACTTGATCACGAGCCGCCTCAGATTCTAGCTCTCCAATCTCAACCCCAATTCCCGCACCGGTATTACTATCTTCATCTTCCTCGGTGGGATGTTGAGGGGCCAAAAGAATGGGAGAATGAAACCGAGAAGCATCCTGATACAGATAGACAGAAGGTCCGAGTCATAGCAAACAGACAAAAGAAGATCAGTGAAAAATACATACAAAGCGAATGAACCTACCAAAGTAGGAGGATTCTCGCTGCTAAGTGGTCTCACTCGGCCCACCGGCTGCAGACCGTGAGTCATGCTAGTGATGATCTTCATTTGGGACTCAAATTCATTTGTGGGCATCTCGGCATTGCTATACCGAGTGTTATCCTCAAGCCCAGTGTACATCCACATCCCCCGAGCCTTAGCTTGGAGAGGTTGAATCCTCCGAATAACAAAAGTGGCGATTAGATCCATAATTTCTGTGGTGACATGCTAACAACCATATAAGAACTTTTAAGTAAAGCAATCAAGGCATGTAATTCAATTCAAGTCATAACAGGCAGGAGTCTATATTTGGCATTGAAACAAGAAACATAAGAAAATAAAGGTGCAAGAGATCTCCCTGTCCGTGACTCGAATGTCTCCAAATGGTGTTTTCGTGCAAGAAAGGGGATAGGGATATAAGAGAAAAAGTATTTTTATGTTGAGAACTCAATCTACTAAAGTTTCACACTTGGTCTTCTTTGGAATCTTATCTTGACTCATCCCCAGACCACTAGCCAGGTACGAGTCAAAATGATCCACTCCTTTTCGACATTTTGAGCACTCATGCAATGGATGAGCGTAAGAAAGAAAGTTGACACTTAGGATGGCAAAGAGATAATATGGTGGAGGAGGAAGACAAAAAGGGTGTGAAAGGCTCACATCAATGAGGACAATCATAGGCAAGAGAAAGCCAAATTATAGATATGATGTGAGGAGTAGGGATTGCCATGCAACGGATGCACATATGAGCTAAGGTAAGCTCTTCAATGGAACTAGTGGGGGTGCATCCAACTTGCTTTCTCAAGAAGACCTAGAGCTCATTTGAGGAGGCTCATCATTGGAATATACAAGCCAAGTTCTATATTGTGAAGGTCCCCACATAGCTATATGCATGAATGATAATCTCTATGGAGTACAAGATATAAGAGGGAGTACGAGTGTGGATCTCTCAAAAGGAATAGTAATGTTCCCCCTTCTCTCTTTTTATTTGTTTTTCTCTTTCTTCTATTTTTTGTATTTTTTGGTGGCCTCAATGGCTCTTTCTATTTATCTCTCATTTGTCCTATTTGGGATCTTTTAATTTTGTCCTCTTTGTGATATTTTCCTCACTTTAGGGGCAACACTCTATATATTACAAGAAGTATAGAAGATCTTTCACACTTTACAAAGTACTCAAATCATAAAGAAGGTGTAACTATCATGATGTATGCAAATGTATGCCTCTGCCAGTGTAGCAGGATATGCAATGATACTAGCGCATCATGTAGCAATGATTAGGGCAAGGCCCAACTAGCATGCGGCTCATCGATCAAGCAAGTAGCATATATGACATGAAGATCAAGTCATGAGAAGATGGATGTTGCATGGCAATATATCTCGGAAAGGCTATGGAAATGCCTTGATAGGTAGGTATGGTGGCTGTTTTGAGGAAGGCTATGAGGAGGTTTATGATGATAGAGCGTATCGTGCCAAGGGTTTGGATGTACCGGCGAAGGTGGACGCCAACTATCGGAGTGAGAAGAAAGCAATGCACGGCACAGGAAAGGCTAGAAAAATATGGGAAGGTGGAAGTGTCAACTTTCAAATACTCACATTAGTCTGAAGAACTCATGCACTTATTATCGGTAACTCTCAATCTAATAAGCAGGGTCACAAAGAGACAAGTACCCCGAGGAGGAGTGTATGGGGGTTTGGTTATCCTTGCGCATCCTCGACTCATGGTACGTGAGTGTACTCTAATATTCGACCCCTCAGAAGAGTAGTGATCCATCTAGTAGCTAGAGTTCTCAACTAAGTTGTATGTTTTGAAAATAAACACGGATTGCCCAAACTACGACATCTATCACTAATATTCTAGAGCTCTTGACACCAAAAGTCCAAACATTACTCAAAACAACACCTCAAAACTATTGCAAGTAACTACTACAAAAGAATAGCAACCTTAATTACCTACTTCAAGTCAAGACACACAACTCAGTGCAACAGGCAAACTCTCTAAACAAGATAAACATGAAAACTCAAGAGAGTTCTAGCAACAAACTAAACAAAAGCTCTTTAAAAATATAAGCATGAAAGCTAAGAGCAAAACATGACAGCAGCTACGAAAAGATAAAGAACACACACAGCAAAGATAAGCATGAAAAATCCTATGTTGTGTTCTAGATTTTGGAAGTGGAGCGTGTTTCTCTCCCACACAACGAAATCTGGGTTCTAACTTGTTATGAACAGCAAGCAAAGCTAAAGAAAACTAAAACAAAACCTAAGAGCGAGACGCTCCAAGAATAGCACATAACGCATGAAGCGATAAAAATATAGTGAGACGAGAGACGAACTGATAATTGTTGATGAAGAAGGGGATGCACGGGGGCATCCCCAAGCTTAGACACTTGAGTCTTCTTGAATATTTCTTGGGGTGCATGCGGGCATCCCGAAGCTTGAACGCTTGACACTTCTTAGTCTTCTTTCAGCATCTTCCCTCGCACACTTGAAAACTCCCTCCATACATAACTCATCATAATCTGATTAGCGAGATTAGTACCCATAATAAAATAATTTCTTCTCCACTGGGAATAAATATATTCTTGAAGAGCTACTATTTCTAAAGATTGCCAAAAGTTTTTCCAAAGAAAAAGGAAGCTTAAGGTTTGCAAAACGAAGGAAAGGCAAAACAGGACAGAATCTGTGAAAAACAGACCGGCAGGTAGTAAATATTTTTTTAGGGATACTTCTGCAACTCAAATAAAAAACTCAGAACATGCGAAAGTTTCTTAATTGTATAGAGCATGATGTGTAAAAAATTCAGATCAAAAAGATGAACTGGAATTTTTTTCTGATTTTTCTAGTCACGAGGGCAGAATCTGTTTTCTGGACAGCATGTCACAACTTTCACTTCCCTTGTCGTATGAGGCTATAAAAGGCACAAAGCTTGAAAAGTAAAGATACAATGATGTTGATACAGTAGTAACAATCATCAAGACCACTAAAAACAGAAGAAAAACAAAAAGGAAAACCTAAATTCGTTGCGGGCTGCCTCCCGAAAGCGCTTCTTTAAAGCCATTAGCTAGGCTTAATGCAAAATAGATCAAGTTGTATCAATTGAACAATCATCAAGATCATCAAAAATCTCTTCAATAATACAACAACTCTTAAGAGGTATTTCAAATAAAGGCCTAATAAAGATACTTCTAGGAATAAAAGAAAAAGGCAGAAAATCAATTGGAGTCTCATTTATCTTAAAGAGAGGTATCTCTTCCAAAGTCTTCATAGTTTCAACCCCTTTGGCAATAGATAGATTATTTTTGGAACGAGGAGCCTTTGGAACGTAAACGAACCTAGGTTCCTTCTTTTCCGGAGTTTCCACCTTTTTGGTTTTGATTGAGGAGAAAGTAGTTCCTAGGGTGTCAAGGATTTCCTCAATCTTATCAATCCTAGAAGGGTCCAGGTCATGGGATTTGATGGTCTCCAAGGTTTTGAAAATTTTATGCATGGAGCTATCTAATCTATTCAAATTCCCTTGAACCTTACGATCCAACTCACTTGTTTTATTAATGCTTAGCATCTCTAGCTCTATATTTTCAAGTTTTTTCATAATATGAGCTAGTGTAATGTCCTCTTGAATGCTAGCAACAGGGAGATTTCCCGTAAGATTTTCCATAACACTAAGAGCTTCCCAAACTGGGGCTTCTATGAAATTCCCATTGATAGCAGTATCTAGAATAAACCTATTCCAAGAAGTAATTCAACATAAAAGTTTCTAAGCAGGATAGTAGTGGTTTGCTTCTTGGTGGCTCTTTTTTGAGAATCATTAATTCTATACCAGGCAGTTTTTAGACTTTCACCACCTCTTTGTTTAAAGGTGAGCACTTCTGCTTCACCAAAGGCAAAAGGTCTAGACATAATGATAACTACTAGCAAGGTAACTATTTTTTTTATTTTCGATACAAGACACTAAAGCAAAAACTGAAAGGTAAACTAACAAGACTAAAGAGCAAAGATAAAAGATAGTGTGCAACTCCCCTATCTTGAAGACTGAAGTCCCCGGCAACGGCGCCAGAAATTTGCTTGATACACGAGATAGCTTCTCGCCCCTCGTTGGTTATCCCAAGTGCAAGGTGAGATGCATATAGCAGCAAGTTTCCCTTAGAGAAGATGCTAAGGTTGATGTCGAACCAATAGGACTCCAACGGATTTAAGTAGGTGGTGAAGTGAACAATTGGCGCCGTTGACAATCTAAGAATTGCTAAATTCACGTGGACCTGCACACACAACAGATAGCTTTGCTCCCAACGAGTACAGAGGAGTTGTCAAGTCCACTGGCCTTATTGTTTACAAAGGATAAAACGCACGGGATAATAATGATAGTGATAGCTACGGAAAAGTAAATACTGAAGGTAAATTGAAGGTGTAAATAGTGTTGGAAATATGGAACGGGGTACTATGATGTTCACTAGTGATGTCTCTCTCCCAAAAGACGATAAAATAGCCATGCGAGGTGAACAAATTACAGCTGGGCAATTGACAGGATTATGTGCGCAAACCAATGATAATTATGCTATGAAGAAAGGAAGAGGTTCAAAAGCACGGGCAGTATGCCAAGACAAGTAGACCGGAATCCATCTGCATCTACCTACTAATAATCCACCTTGAGATATCTATCCAGAACATCTCGCTGGTATTAAGTTGTGAACCCCACCCAAAGTGTAAACTCAAAGCAAAAGACAACTTCATTAAAGAACTTTGCGTAAAGTAAACAATCCTTGCACACCGCAAGTACAAGCACCGTTGTTTTCCCCCTTGTGGCAACAACACATCCCCTAGACTCATGTTTCTGTCACTCAAGCTAGTCATCGGGGGGCATGAACCCACAATCATGCATAACGCTCCCTCTTGGAGTCACTACCTACTACTTGGCCAAAGCAATAAACAGCAACGGAGAACATGCAAGAATTATTCAAGAACATAAATATAAAAAAGAGAATCAAATATATAACTCAATCACAATCTGAACATAATCTCATAATCCATCGGATCCCAGCAAACTCAACATAGCAACAGCAGAAAGATTACATAAGTGCCTCGATCATGTAGGGCAGCTCACGAGGTCTAATCCATGAAGAACAAAGAGGGGAGGAGAACATCACATAGCTAAAGACCATAGACCCATGGTCCAGGGTGGAGTACTCACGGTTCATCTGGGAAGCATCCATGATGGTGGAGAAGCTCCCGGAGGTGATTCCTCCCTCCGGCAGGGTGCCGGGAAGAGGTCTTCTGGTGCTCCTGATCTTGGAAGCGCGGCGGCGGCGGAACAGAGGAGAGATCGCGAAAAAAGGTTCCGTCCCCGAGGGTTTCTCATCACGGGGAATAAATAGGCGAAAGGGGGCAGCCAGAGGTGCGCCAGGGGCTCCAGGCGCCCCCCTGGCGCGGCCAGGGGTGGGGCCGTGCCCTCTGGCCGCCTGGGGCCCCCCTGGATCCCCTCTGGCCCCTCTCGGGCTCTTCGCGAAGCTTTTGGTACGCTGATTTTTCCTATATTTTTCCCGGAATTTTTCTGGTACTTTTAATAAGGGGGAAACCTGAAATAGAAAAATAGCAGAAAATAGGAACTGGCACTGGGATGCACTGAGTTAATAGGTTAGTCCATATATGATCAAAAGTGTATGGAAGTTCATCAATATCATAGCAATATCACACAAAAGAGGCATGGAGCAAGC
Source organism: Bromus sterilis (assembly GCA_950022295.1). Taxonomy (NCBI): domain Eukaryota; kingdom Viridiplantae; phylum Streptophyta; class Magnoliopsida; order Poales; family Poaceae; genus Bromus; species Bromus sterilis. The sequence goes on along the minus strand of OX465596.1, from coordinate 107,228,760 downwards.
AGAAATTATAGATACATTTTGGACGTATCGGCATTGGTGAGACGAGGGTTCCAACCCTGAGAATTGGTCAGCCTCACATCCGAGTAACGGGGCAACATACGAACTCCCGGCTCCTCTGCCACCTTGTAGTAAAACCAACTATTCTGCCAGTTCTTTACGGAATCTAGCAGGCTTGAAGCAAAATATTGGGTCCCCTGTTTCCTAGCTAAGAACAAACCCCCACACAAATGGTTAAACTGCACACCACGACCTTCCCCGGACTTCTTCGCCTTCTGAGGCTTAATGGTGTAGATGGTGCGAAAGAGATGCCAATGAGTATCTATGCCCAAGTAACCCTCACATAGGGTAAAAAAGCTTGAGAGTAGAGTGATGGCATTGGGAACAAGGTGATGAAGTTGAGATCCAGTGAAAGCCAAAAAAATCCAGGAAGAACATATGCGGAGGAAGAGAAAACCCACGATCTACATGGGAATTGTCAGCTTCCTTGTGTTTCTTTTTCTTCTTCTTCTTCTTCGGAGATCTAACAATTTCTTCTTCCTGCACTTGAGAATCTTGCTCGATCCTCTTTGGATATCCTTCTGGATAGAGAGGGTCCTGGGTGTGTGTTCCACCCCGGGTCTTTATACCATAGGCCTGTAAATTGTCTTGTTTGGCATTGTTAGCAAGCAAATCTTTTTGCACGTTAGAAATTTGTTCAAGCTGAGTTTGAACCATATAGAAATGCTTCACAAGAAATTTAACATCATTAATTGTTCTTCCTAGAACATCAAGCAAACTTTTGATAGCAAGAGTATTATCATGCAACTGACCTTGTATCTTTTCATTGAAGTGACTTTGCTTCATAATAAAATTATCAAGCTCATCTTGCATTGAAATCTTTAGGAACGTCACTTGCATTGAAATCTAAAAGAGAGTGTACCTCTACCATAGGTGGGTGAGTGGTGGGCTCACACAGCTTCTCAATTGGAGGTAGATTCTTCACATCCTTAGCTTTAATACCTTTCTCTTTTATAGACTTCTTGGCTTCTTGCATATCTTCGGGGCTTAGGACAAGCATGCCCCTCTTCTTTGGTGGTGGAGGTGGTTCCGGGACGGACCAATCTTCGTGATTTTTGGCAATCTTTCCCATCAATTCTTCTGCATCGTTCGGTGTTCTTTGCCTGAAAACACAACCAGCACAACTATCTAGATAGGATTTAGATTTATCGGTTAGACTAGCATAAAATATATCAAGTAATTCATTCTTAGGGATCTCATGTCCCGGTCTAGCCTTCAGCAAACTGGAAAATCTCCCCCAAGCTTTAGGGAGGTGCTCATTCTGCAACTGTTTAAAGTTGTAAATTCTTTGTAAAGCAGCGTGTTGCATGTGAGCAGGAAAATACTTATCAACGAAAGATATAGCCATATCTTGAGGAATTTGAATGGAACCACATGGTAGTGCATCGTACCATGCTCTAGCATCTCCTTTCAAGGAAAAAGGGAGAAGCTTGGTCACATAAAAGTTACGGATCCTTTTATCAGTAGTAAACAAGCTACCCAACTCAATGAGTTTGGTCAGGTGCTCGATAGCATCATCATTTTCTCTGCCATAAAAGGGATCAGCTTCAACTGTGGATATAAGTGAAAGGTCAACAGAGAAATCATAATCAGGATCAGTGATGCATATAGGAGACGTAGCAAAAGTAGGATCAGGAGTAAACTTGTTCTTCCAGGAGTGCTTTGCTAGAAACTTCTTTATAGCGGCAGGGTCAGAATCAGCACATTCATTAAGCTCCCTGCAAAAATCATCATCAAGTATAACATAATTGTCCTCAAGGAGTTTCTCCTTAAGGCCAGTAAAATCATGAATTTTTCCAATAGGGGTTTTGGTAACAGGAATTTCAACTCCCAAGAATCGGGCAGCAGCAGCAATCTGTTCTTCAATAAAAGAACCAAGTGAACTAGTAGTTTCAAAGGTAGTAGAAGCATCATCAAAAGCGTCTGACATATTGCCAGACTCAGCAGAAGTAGCATGTAACTGAGGTGAATCAAACTTACTCATAACTGAAGGAGAATCAAGTTCAGCACTAGTGCTAAGAGTAGTACCTCGTCTCGTACGGGATGGTAGGATCGAAACCTTGGGGTCTCCTTTCTTACCCATAGTGGATAACGTGCAGCAGGCAGGATAATTCAAGTAGACCTGTAAATAAAGCTATGGTCCCCGGCAACGGCGCCAGAAAACAGTACTTGATAACCCTCAACTGTACGAGATCGAGATAGTCTCCGTGGGAAAGATAACCCAATTTATTGATATGACACTTGGGGACACAAAGAATACGTACAGGCTTTGACAATTGAGTTGCCAGTTCAACCGCACCTGAAATAAACACTTGCTTGCACAAAAGTATTAGTAGCAACGGTAATATGGTAGTGGTAGTGTAGGTGATAATAGTGGTGATAGTGGTGGTGAAACAGCAAAAGTAAAATAGCGAAAGTAAACAACTAGTAACCAGCGGAAAGAAACACTGTAGGCTAGGGAGATGGATGGTTGGGCGCTGCTTGGATGAGAACAAACATGTAATAGATTCTAACATGGGCAAGGCTCACAGAAAAGAAAGGATCATCTAGGCAAATATCAAACATCAGGTAGGTATCCCAAGGTAGTTGTATGTGCTTGCAATAAGAACTTTGCACAACATCTTTTGTCCTACCCTCCCGCTACGAACGGGGCCAAAAGGAACTTAGGGAGATTAAGGTACTCCTGTCAAAGAGCACCGGAACAAAGCATAAACACTTCATGGATACACGGAATCCTCAAATTATAGTCCATCCCCTTTGGTGTCCCAAGTTGTCACCATTGGGATCACCGGTTCCAGACGATAATAGGTGCATACAACTCATAGATAGGATCAAGAACACTTCAAACTCAAGAAACAAAAGGGTGATCAGATCTGAAATCATGGCACTCGGGCCCAAAGTGACAAGCATTAAGAGCAACAAGTTGCAACAGAGATGATAAACACCAAATAGATGATAGGCAACATTCCCCCAACAATCTGACGAACTATTACATGATCTAACTCATCCAATCCCTACCATCCCCTTTGCCTACAGCAGGGAATTACTCACACATGAGAGAAGAAGTCATGGAGGGGTGATGGAGAGGCGATGATGATGACGATGGCGATGATTTCCAATCACCGGAGGCCAAAAGTGTTGGGGCACGCGGTCTGCTACACTAGCGCTAAATCAAAAATTTCTACCGCGCACAACCAAGATCACTGCTACTGGAGATGAACTACATGATTAGGGTTTACCACTAGACGTGCAGTCACGGCAGCGGAAGGAGAGTTTGTGATGCGTGTCGGCGGCTGCTGCTCGAATCCCTCGAACCGATCCCTCGTACCGATCCCACGAACGGAGTCCCGCGATCCGATCCCGCGAACAGTTCGTCCAAGCGCCGCAGGTGCAGCGCCTCCAAGGGATGCGCACGTACAAGGAGGAGCGTCGGGCGGCGGACTGCTAGGTCCCGCGGCTCGGCTTGGAGGTGGAGTGGCGGCTAGGGTTGTGGTCTGACCTTTTTCCTTCGGGGTTCACCCTAGCCCTTATATAGGCGCCCGTGGAATGGCCGCAACCCTTGAGGCAATCCGGACCCTCCATCCATATTCCATTCGGATCACATCCGAATGGGCTTCTTTCCTCATAAGCGCGCGACCCTATAGGTTCACGTACACATGGACACGTCCCGAATCACATCCGGTTCGATAGTCGGTAGCGGTTCCTAGCAGAACGTGCAGACTCCCATATATGCGTAAAGTCATAAGACGAACCATTACAAAGTTTCATATGCAACATTCCTTTTGCCTCACGATATATGTTGTCAAGCTCAAGGCGAGTACTTGTCACCCTTGTGATAGCTTGACCTCTCTTCTCGAAACCGTGATACAGATTCCTGAACCGGGTTAACACTTAACCCATATCGCATGGCCATGCTTTCTGAATCTTATCACTCGAGAGGGCCCAGAGAATATCTCTCCAAAGTGGAGGGGCAAACCCCATCTTGATCAACCATGTCTCGCGGCATGTATCATGACTCACCCATAAACTACCTTTATAACTACCCAGTTACGGTGTAGCGTTTGATAGTCCCTAAGTGAGTCATTCCTCATCCCGAGAACATGCGAGGACCTCAGGTCTAGGACATGGCATATACATTGTATTAAGACTAACAGATGACAATATCTCGTTGCATCTCAAAGTGGGTCTCTATCCAACTCAGTGATCCCATCACTAAGTCCATACTTTCGGTAGCATCTCCATGCTCATGACTTGTGAAACATAGTCATCAATCGAATCATATACTAGTCAAGGATATGTGTCCTCATAACCTTATCAACTAGGGACCATTAAAACAATCATCATAGAATATATAGTCTCACAAACAAGTCACATACTTATTGATACATATCAGTGATGATTTTCAAGGACAATACAAATAACTCATGAATACATAAGGAGATAACATCATAACATGACTGCCTCTAGGGCATATCTCCAACAAAAACAGCCTCCAGATTAGCTCTCCCGGAGAAGAACAGAGGGTGGCGGCAGCTCCGCGACGTAGATTGGAAAAGCGACCTATGTTTCGGAGTTTCCCGTCACGGGAATAAATAGGGCCAAGGTAGGGCACCAGGGGGTGTGGGACCCACCCAGGAGGGTGTGTGGCGTGACCAGGGGCTGGGCCGCGCCATGGACCCTTCTGGGTGCCCCCTGGCTGCCCTGTGGCCCCCCTTTGGCATCGTCGAAGCTTCGGGAACGCTGATTTTTTATATAACTTTTGTGGATTTTTCCAGCATACCTAAATATCCAAAAACCTGCACAATATAAACAGCACTGGTAGCTCTGCTGAAAACAGCGTCAGTCCGGGTTAGTTTCGTCCAAATTATGCAAGAATGAAGCCAAAACAATAGCAAAAGTGTTTGGAAAAGTAGATACGTTTGAGACATATCACATGCTAACACACATATAAGAACTTCAAAGTAAATCAAGTAAGATATGCAATTCAAGTCAAAACAATAACAAGCAAGAGTCTATATATAGTATTGAAACTAGCAAAGTATGAACATAAAGGTGCAAGAGCTCTCGATGTCCGTGACTCGAATGTCTCCAAATGGTATTTTGACTCGTCCCCAGACCACTAGTCAGGTACAAGTCAAACTGATCCTCTCCCTTTAGACTTTGAGCACTCATGCAATGGATGAGCGTGAGAAAGATATGTTCGCACTTAGGATGGAAAAGAGAAAAATGATGGGAAGGAAGACAAAAAGGGTGTGAAAGGCTCACATCAATGAGGACAATCATAGGAGAGAGAAAGACAAATGATAGATATGATGTGAGGAGTAGGGATTGCCATGCAACGTATGAACATATGAGCTAAGGTAAGCTCTCCAGTGGAACTAGTGGGTGTGCATCCAACTTGCTTTCTCATGAAGACCTAGAGCTCACTTGAGGAGGCTCATCCTTGAAATATGCAAGCCAAGTTCTATAGTATAAGAGTCCCCACATAGTTATGCATGAATGATAATCTCTATGGAGTACAAATATGACAATGGAGTACGAGTGTGGGTCTTTTTAAAAGGAATAGTAGTGTTGCCCCCTTCTCTCTTTTTATTTCTTTTTCTCTTTTTTCTAATTTTTTGTATTTGTGTGGCCTCGTTGGCTCTTTCTATTTAGCTCTCATTTGTCCTCTTTGGGATCTTTTAATTTGTCCTCTTTGGGATCTTTTCCTCACTTAAGGGCAACACTCTATATTTTACAAGAATATAAATAAGATCTTCACACTTTACAAGAAGTACTCAACATAAAGAAGAATGATAACTATCATGATGTATTAAAATGTATGTCTCTACCATTGTAGCAGGATATGCAATGATACTAGCGCGTCATCTAGCAATAATAAGGGGAAAGACCGACTAGCGTGCGGCTCCTCAATCAAGCAAAAGCATGTATGACATGAAGATCAAGTTATGAGATGCTGGATGTTGCATGGCAATGTATCCCGGAAAGGCTATGGAAATGCCTTGATAGGTAGGTATGGTGGCTGTTTTGAGGAAGCTATAAGGATGTTTATGATGACAGAGCGTATCATGCCAAGGGTTTGGATGCACCAACGAAGTATGCACCAACTCTCAAGATGAGAAAGGGCTATGCACGGTACCGAAGAGGCTAGCAAAATATGGAAGGTGGAAGTGCCAACAATCGAATACTCGCATTAGTCCGAAGAACTCATGCACTTATTATCGGTAAATCTCTATCTAATCAGGAGGTTCACAAAGAGACAAGTACCCCGAGGAGGAGTGTATGGGGGTTTGGTTATCCTTGCGCATCCTCGACCCATGGTACGTGAGGGTACTGTATATATTCCAACCCCTCCAGAGGTTAGCGATACATCTAGTAGCTAGAGTTCTCAACTAATTTTTGTAGTTTTTAAAAATAAACACAGATTTCCCAAAATACGACACCTATCACTAATAGGATCAAGCTCTTGGCACCAAAAGTCCAAACATTACTCAAATCAATACCTCAAAACTATTGCATGTTACTACCACACTTGTAATAGCAACCTTAATTACCTACTCATGCAAGACACACAACTCAGTGCAACAAGACCACTCTCTAAACAAGATAAGCATGAAAACTCAAGAGAGTTCCGAGATCAACCTAAACAAAAGCTCTTAAAAAGATAAGCATGAAAACTAAGAGCTAAGCATGACAACGGCTACGCAAAGATAAAGAACACACACAAAAAGAAAGATAAGCATGCAAGCCTATGTTGTGTTCTAAGGTGGAGTGGAGTGTGTTTCTCTCCCAGAAAATGAAGGCTAGGATCCAACTAGTTATGAACAGCAAGAAAAACTAAAAAACTAAAAAATAAAGAGCGGGACGCTCCAAGTTTAACACATAACATATGAAGTGATAAAAATATAGCATGGAGAAGGACGAACTGATGATTGTTGATGGAGAAGGGGATGCACGGGGGCATCCCCAAGCTTAGACGCTTGAGTCTCCTTGGATAATTCTTGGGGGTGCATGGGGGCATCCCCAATCTTGAGCGCTTGACACTCCCGAATCTTCTTTCATCATCTTCCTTCGCATACTTGAAAATTCCCTTCATACGAAACTCATCATAAGGTGATTAGAGTGGTTAGTAACCATAATACAATAATTTTTTCTCCACTAGAAATAAAGATTTTCATGAAGAGCTGATGTTTCTAATGATTGCCAAAAAAAATTTGCAAGGAAAAAGCAAGCTTAAGATTTGCAAAACAATGAAAACGCAAAACGTGGAAGAATCTGTGAAAAATAGACCAGCAGGTAGTAAATAATTTTTTTGGGTACTTCTGCAATTCAAATCAAACAACTCAGAACAGACGCATGAAAGAAAATTGTATAGATCATGCTGTCAAAAAATCAGATCAAAAATACGATCTGGTGATTTTTGGCTAATTTTTCCGTCAAGGGGACAGAATCTATTTCTGGACAACATGTCACAACTTTTGAACTTTCTTGCAATCAGAAGCTAAAACTTGGCACAAAGCTTGAAAATAAAGATGCGATGATGTTGCTACAGTAGTAACAAGCATCAATACCATTAAAACTGAAAGTAAAAAAAGCATCTTGGGTTGCCTCCCAACAAGCGCTTTCTTTTATGCCTTTTAGCTAGGCATGATACAAAAAAGAGGAATCAAAGGTCATCATAGTTATCGGAATTTTAAAAACCTTCAAATGGTTCCTCAAGAAGTTCATCCTTATTTCTCTTAGGGAAAGGGTATGTACCTTTAGCCTTCCTACGTAAGCGTATTTGTCCTTTACCTATATCAATGAAGCCTTTCATGGTCCGGAGAAAGTCCCTTCCAATCACTATATTTCCTTGGTTTGGCTCCATGATGAAAAGGTCAACCATTGCACTACTTTTGAAGAACCTGACTTGGACATCTTTTAATTTTCCCTAGATCTTAGAAACATATGCATTAGCATGTTCATGATAAGATGAAAGAATGATCGTATTTGTAAGGTTTAGAGAATCATAAACAACTTTTGGCATAGTAGAAACCATGGATCCAATATCAGAATAAGCCAGAAAGTCTTGGTTAGAGATGCCAATTCTAACAAAGGGCTCCCAATCATCATCTATTTCTAAAATCTCTTTCCTATCAGGTTTGGGTTTCTCCCCTTCTTTCAAGTCTAGAGCATCCATTCTTTTTTCAATGTAGCAAGTCTATCTATAACAGTATCAAAACCATGATCACAAACAAAGTAGCTAGATAAACCATGTATAATGTCAAGAGCTCTAGCTTCATCACCCTCTAAGAAATATCCTTCAGCTATAATATCAAGAGAGTGTTTGCACCATCTAAAAATACCATGGTAAAAATTCCTAAGCACAATTTTTATAGGTACCCAAGGCATAATCCTCCTATGTGCATCAGAAATTATGTCCCATGCCTTCTTCATATTCTCTCCATCCCTTTGATGGAAATATAGAACCTCTGATTCCCTCAAAGCACCAAGTCCTAACATGCTTGACTAAACAGAAAGGACAATTAAAAGCAAGGTAACTAATTTTTTTGTGGTTTTTGATAAAAGACACCAACATAAAAGCTAAAAGGTAAATTAATAAGACTAAAAAGCAATGATAAAAGATAGTGTGAAACTCCCCTATCTTGAAGGTTGGAGTCCCGGTCAACGGCACCAGAAATTTTCTTGATGGTATGAGAGATGATAACGGTTTATCGCCCTTCGTTGGTTACCCAAAGTGGAAGGTTGAGATGTAGATAGTGACATATCAAGGTTTATGTCTCCCGTGGGAGTCCGAAGACGACAAGTAGGTGATGCGGCAAGTGATGCGTTGTTTGAATAGAATCACTTTCTTCACCTGGACCTGCACACAGAAACAAATAACTTTTCTCCCAACGAGTACAGAGGGGTTGTCAATCCCTCCGGCCTTGTCATTTGCAAAGGATCAAACGCAAGAGTACAGTAGTGATAATTGCAACTCAAAGTAAAAGCAGGAAATAAAGTGAAGGTGTAAACACTGGTGGAAATATGGACCGGGGTCCCATGATGTTCACTAGTGATGTCTCTCTCCCAAAACACGATAAAATAGCTAAGCTGGGTAACAAATTATAGCTGGGCAATTGACAGAATTATAAACGCACTGCAATGCTAATTACTGATGCTAGCGAGGAGATAATAGCTCTCACCCTTCGTTGGTTACCCCAAGTGGAAGGTTGAGATGTAGCACACCAACAAGTTTCCCTCATTGAAGATAACGAGGTTTATCGAACCAGTAGGACTCCGACAACGACAAGTATGTGACAACGGTGCTAGAAACTTGATAACTCGAGATTTGACGTGGACCTGCACACAACAACAGATAACTTTGCTCCCAACGAGTACAGAGAGGTTGTCAATCTCCACGGCCTTGTTGTTTACAAAGGGTCAAACGCAGGGGTAGATAGTAGTGATAAATGCAAAGAAAGTAAAACAAGAAGTAAATTGAGGGTGTAAACAGTGGTGGAAATATGGAGTGGTCCCATGAAGTTCACTAGTGATATCTCTCTCCCAAAAGGCGATAAACAGCTATGCAAGGTGAACAAATTACAGCTGGGCAATTGACAGGATTAAAAACGCACCGCAATGCTAACTATGATACAAAATAAAGGAAGAGGCTCAAAAGCATGGGAAGTACGCCAAGACAAGTAGACCGAAATCCATCTGCATCTACTCACTAATAATCCACCTTGAGATATCCGTCGAGAACATCTCGCTGGTATTAAGTTGCAAGCCCCACCCAAAGTGTAAACCCAAAGCAACAGACAACTGCATTAAAAGAACTTTGCATAAAGTAAACAATCCTAGCTATGTGCCGTGAGTAGTTTCCTTTGGACCATGGGTCTGTGATCAGTACCTATGTGATGTTCTCCTCCCCTCTTTGTTCTTTATGGTTTAGACCTCGTGAGCTTCCCTACATGATCGAGGCACATATGTAATCTTTCTGTTGTTGCTATGCTGAGTTTGATGGGATCTGATGGATTATGAGACTATGCTCAGATTGTGATGGAGTAATATATTTGGTTCTTATATTTTATATTTATGTTCCTAAGTAATTCTTGCATGTTCTCCGTTGTTGTTTATTGCTTTGGCCAAGTAGTAGGTAGTAACTCAAAGAGGGAACGTTATGCTCGATTGTGGGTTCATGCCCCCTGATGACATGCTTGAGTGACAGAAACATGAGTCTAGGGCTCTGTTGTTGCCACAAGGGGAAAACAACGGTGCTTGTAACTGTGGTTGCAAGGGTTGTTTACTTTACGCAAAGTTCTTTTTAATGCAGTTGTCTATTGCTTTGGGTTTACACTTTGGGTGGGGCTCGCAACTTAATACCAGCGAGATGTTCGGGATAGATATCTCAAGGTGGATGATTAGTAGTAGATGCAGATGGATTTCGGTCTACTTATTTTGTCGTACTGTGTCGGGACCCGGGGTTAGCGTATGTAATTCTAGTCACGATGCAATCACATGGAGAGCCGAGAACCGTACCCACTTGTCTAAGCAGACAAGGCCAAGCACAGAACGTTCTCGGTAAGCATCGAACGTGCGGGGCATCCCATCCAGGCCGGATGATCAACTGAGATGGGTCCTCATCGCCCGCTCACAAGTCTAAATGATTATGGGTGGTGAAATCCCATACTCATAGACAAGTCGCCTCAACCATGTTATCGATTGAATCCTAACTCTTACATATACTTACTCCAGCCCGATCACTTAGTCGGGGTCTAGGGCGGGCTCGATCATACGACAAAGTGTGAACGTGACGGAGTCACGAGCAATCGCATCGCGATGCCCCAAGCTGCGCACATCTAAGGGCCACTTGGTGTATAAAAGACCGCCAGCCATATCACAACTAAGGTCTCGAAAACCCATACTAAGACATGCATGATATAAACATACACGCAGCACACATGCCTAGTATGAATAGCAGGTATCATCACATAACTCTACAAAGTACTCTTTATTGATATACACATAGAGCATACAAAGATCATATGTCTGTGATCACATTACATCATACAACGGAAGCGAATTAGGTCTGAGTACAGACAAGTTTAACAAATGGCTTAGAGAAGCCTTGTAAACATACACGCCCTTCCACGAGGAACCAGACTGCTGTCTGGGACTATGCTAACTTAGTCAACGTCGAGATTCACGAAGGTGACTCCATCGGGGTCCGGTTTCTCATCTAAAACATAGAATAAGCAAACGTGAGTACAAAGTCGTACTCAGCAAGACTTACATCAGAACTACACTACTCATGCTCAAGTATCAAGGTAAAGGAGGTGGGGTTCAACATGCAGAAGTGCCAGCTTTGACTTGGCTAATCCTGTACTACGAGTACCAGACTTGAGGTAAGAAGCGTACACGAGTCCACTACATCTCCAACCAATACACCACTATGGTTACTTCCTCGACTTCCCCACGAAGAAGCACGCCATAGCACTCACGCTTATCTTGCGAGTTTTATAAGTATCCATTCAAGTTGTCTATGATCAAGGAAAGGTTTCCAAGTAGTCCATAACCGCGGACACGGCTATTCGAATAGTTCATTAACTTATCGTCTCGTTCTTGTCACCCTTCAAGCGAGTGTCGGACGTGGATGAAACCAAGGCACTACCCTCACATCACCTTCTCTAATCCAGGAGTCGACTACCTGAGTTTGTCACCGCTCGAGTGTCCGGCCGGTTCCATGAAACGGACTCAGATAATGTAAGTGACCGAGACGCCACCTTTGGCAGATAGTTTCACTGCCTCACAGGTCCACCCACATATCTATACATAAATCAAATGGAAAGCTCGAATCTAGTGTGACTCCTGGACCAGATCGGGTACGTAAAGAGGCCAAACGGGGCTCCCATAAAACCCTACATGTGGTCATACTCTTTGTCTTGGATCACAAAACAGGAACTCGGGGCCTAGGGCAGTGTTCAACGAGACAACCCACTGTGTACTCCTACACAGCCTCTCATCGTTCACCTTTGTTTAGGGTGGATTCACCAACACGTTTACATCATTACCACTGTGTTCAATCCATCCCGACTCACAAACATAACATCTTCATTGTATCACTAAGCAGCAAAAGCAGTAACAGTTGCAGGGGCCACATGCTCATCATTCAACTCCTAAATCTGCTAGGATTGTGGTTTGCTTAATACGGTGACAAAATGATAGGTCATGGATCGGAATGGGTTCAACTATGCGAAAGAACGTGTCTCGATGATCTCCTAAACATGCATAAGCGAGACTGAGAGGGAAGTAGGATTTTATAGACATGATCAATGGGGGTTTGCTTGCCTTGCTGACGGTACACGGGTCTTAACGGTGGTCTTCTTCTTCGGGGTGATCACCGTCTCGGAACGTGTGTCATCGGAGGCAATCATCAACAAGGGGGGACACAAATAAATTACAATGCTCAAGCACATGATATTGTTGTGACATGAAGTAAAGGTTACTGATGTGTTGACAATTCCATTTAATTGAAGTGTATTGCAAAAGAATTGCAAATTCAAACTTCAAATTTGAATTCAAATTAAGCCATATGCACATTTTCTACTTTTTCCCCATTTTAAAATGGTGAAACATGAAAAAAAATTGCATATTATTAATCTTTGCATTTTTCTGATAATTTTTCATATATTATATGTTTAATTTGGAGTTAATATGAATTTTCTATGAATTATTGAAGTTTGGCTATTTTTCTGGATTTTCTGTAATTATTAAAATCATTTCTAAAATTCTGGAATTGATTTATTGCATCAGCATGATGCAATGCTGATGTCACAGGGGGGGCTGACCAGTGGGGTCGACCTGTCAGTGACACAAGGGGTTAACCCCTCTCTGTTTAATTAACAGAGGGGTTTAGGGGGCCAGGGGGCCCACCTGTCTGTCTCTGTGGGGGGTGGGTTAGAGGTGAATTAGGTTTAAGAGCCTGGCGGCTTGACGTCGGCGGCTCGGGCATGGCGGCGCTCTCGCCGGACTGTGGATTTGGCCACGGGAGGGCACGGGGGAACCACCAAATTGAAGCCCGCAAGCTCCTGCATACGCTGAAGCCACCAGGGGGTCTCCAGGGGCATGGGTGTGACGGCGGCTTCAAAAGGCGCTGCGGCCGGAGCTCTGGTGCGACGGACTCGGTGCTCCAGGCCACGGGAGAGGCTGGGGATAGGGGGGGAAAAGATGGGGAGCTCACCCCGGAGTCAAAGGCGCTGACGGCTACGGCGGGGATGGCTCGAGGACGAGGTATTTCTCGGCGAGCTCTCGCGGCTCCGGCGAGGCGATGTTGAAGAAATCGGCGGCTCCAGTGTCTCCGGGCTCTCGATTTTCTCCACCTTGGTGAAGTAGTCTGCGGTGAACACGCTGGACACGAAGACTTGCCTCAGCGTCGACGATGGCTACGAGTTGAGCACGGCGGTGCTCCGGCAGCTCTCGGGTGCTCACGGAGAAGACGAAGAAGGAGAGGGGGAGGGCGACCACGGGCAAGGGGGAAAAGGTGCGGCGTGCGCGGGGCGGCTTCTTGGCGAGGAGAGGGGGCCTAGGTGGCCAGGAATACGCGAGACGTCGCGGTGGCGTCGTCGCCGCGCTCTGCCCCTCCAGCGAGCTGCTTGGCAGCGCGGGGAAGAAGACGACAAGGCTGTCGTGGGCTGGGCCGGGGAAGTCTAGTTGGGCCCGAGGCCGTAGGGGTTGGGCTGGGTTTTTCTTTTTCCTTTTCTTCTGTTATTTCTTTCTGTTTTCTTTTTCTGTTATTTGTTTTTCCTAGATTTAAATAGCTAGGCATTTTAGTTAAATGCCCAAATAACTTTATAAACCCTAGGTGACCAGTAGCTAGTCACCCCTAGGTTTTGAGCATTTTTTAAATTCAAACAATTTGAATTTAAATTCAAATTGGAGTTTAATTTAATTTCCAATGCACCTTTTGAATTTTTGAATCTTCCATGGGCATGGGAAAATACCCAAACCACTTTTAAAATGATCAGCATCATTTATAGGAATTTTCCAAATGTTCAAATGATTTTTGGAAAAAGATTTTTATCTGGCCATTTGAATTAATTTCTTAGGGCTTTCTGCTTCCCCATTTTTGAATTTGTTTTGAATTTTTGCATCATGCAAAGGGCACAAACAAACCCTAGTACTTACCCTAGTTGGGGTCCTGACATACTGCCCATGCTTTTGAGCCTCTTCCTTTCTTTTGTAGCATAGTTAGCATTGATGTGCGTTTATAATCCTTTCAATTTCCCATCTGTAATTTGTTTACCTCGCATAGCAGTTTTATTGTCTTTTGGGAGAGAGACATCACTAGTGAACATCACGGGACCCCGGTCCATATTCTCATCACTGTTTACACACTTATTTACTTTTCACATTTTACTTTCAGTTGCTATCATCATTATCATTATCCCTTGCGTTTGACCCTTTGTAAACAACAACACCGGAGAGATTGACAACCTCTCTGAACTTCATTGGGAGCAAAGTTATTTGTGTCTGTGTGCAGGTCCAGGTGAAGTAAGCAACCCTGAGTTGTGAACGGCGCCATTGTTCACTTCACCACCTACTTATCATTATCGGAGTCCTACTGGTCGATCTCAACCTTGGTATCTTCACCAAGGGAAACTTGCCTCTACGCTGCATCTCACCTTCCACTTGGGGTAACCAACGAAGGGCGAGAAGCAATTATCATCTCTCGCGTATCAAGAAAATTTCTGGCGCCGTTGCCGGGGACTCCGAGTGATAAGATAGGGGAGTTTCCCACTACCTTTTACCTTTACTTTTTTGTCTTGTTAGTTTACCTTTCAGTTTTTATCTTTGTGTCCTATATAAAAAATTACAAAAAAAACTGCCACACTTGCTGCTACTATGGGTTCCACAGAAAACACCAAGTTGTGTGACTTCACTAGTCACAACAACAAAGACTTTTTATCTGCACTCCTATTGCCACACCTGCCACTTCAGCTACCTCTTATGAAATTAAACCTGCTTTGCTAAACCTTGTTATGAGAGATCAATTCTCTGGTGCTGGAGATGATGCTGCTTTACACTTAAATAATTTTGTTGAGTTATGTGATATGCAAAAGTATAAAGAAGTAGGAGGTGATGTTGTTAAGCTCAACCTTTTTCCTTTCTCTTTGAGGGAAGGAGCTAAAATCTGGTTTCAATCTTTGCCTAGGAATAGCATAGATTCTTGGGATAAGTGCAAAGATGCTTTTATTGGGAAGTATTACCCACCTGCTAAAATTATCTAATTAAGAAGTAACATTATGAATTTTAAGCAATTGGATAATGAACATGTTGCCCAAGCTTGGGAACGTATGAAATCTCTTGTTAAGAAATGCCCTACACATGGTTTGACTACCTCGATGGTTATCCAGACTTTTTATGCAGGCTTGAACTTTACCTCGCGGAACCTGTTAGATTCGGACGCGGGAGGAACCTTTATGTCAACTACACTTGGTGCTGCCACAAAGCTTCTCGATGAGATGATGACCAGTTATTCCCAATGGCACACCGAACACACTCCAACAGGTAGGAAGGTAAACTCTGTCGAGTAGATTACCTCCCTAAATGAAAAAGTTGACTTAATTATGTCTCTACTTACCAAGCAACCCTCTATTGATCCTCATGATGTTTCTTTAAATTCTTTGGTTGCTCAAGAACAAGTAGATGTGAACTTCATTGCTAGAAACAACTTCAACAATAATGTTTATAGGGGCAATTTTTCTAGTAATCCTAGACCGTTTCCATCCAACTATGGGAACAACAACACTTCTCCTAGCAACAAGAACCCCACTTCTGAACTAGAAAACATGCTTAGAGACTTTATCACTACCCAAAAAGCCTTCAACAAAAATTTAGAAGAGAAATTAGCTAAGTTAGATAATCTCTCTTTGAAGGTAGATAGCTTAGCCCTTGATGTTGAGATGCTAAAAATTAGAACCTCTCCCCTTGAGGAGAGGAAAGCCACTCCTATTAATGCGATCCAATTACAAATTAATTAAAATATTAGGATGACGGCTAAATTTAAAGAAACATGGGCTAGAGAAAAAGAGGAAGAGGATAGAATTAAGAGCTTTACTACACACCACACAGTTTCCACTATCCAAATTGTTGAGGATACCGAAACTATTAGCACCCAATGCACTCCTGGTCCCATTGGACCTATTAATGGTGATGCTAATACCTCAATCGTAGAAGAATAAACTCCTACGAACATAGAGGGTTTCAAACAAGTGAGCCTAGATGACACTACTACCACCTTTGATAGTAGTGATATTGATTTTGATAGTTGCACCCTCTCAGAAGTTATTAGCCTGCTACACAAAATGTCTAGAGACCCCCACACTAGCACACTTAATCTTGCCTTCACGGAGCATATCACAAATGCTCTCATCAAAGCTAGGGAGGATAAGCTTAGGATAGAAGCCTCCATACCTAGGAAGCTAGATGATGGTTGGGACCCTATGATCAAAATTAAATTAAATAACTTCTCTTGATATGCTTTATGTGACGTTGGAGCTAGTACCTTCGTCATGCCCAAAAGAATGAATGATATGTTTGAATTGTAACCTTATGATTCTTGTTCTTTTGGTGTTCTTCTTGTCGATTCTTACATAAAGAAACCTTTGGGGAAGATCGATGATGTTCTTATCATTGTCAATGACAACTGTGTTCCCGTTGATTTTATTATTATGGATATAGAGTGTGAACCTTTATGTCCAATTATTTTGGGACGTCCTTTTCTTCGCACCGTTGGTGCTATCATTGACATGAAAGAGGGGAATATAAAATTTCAATTCCCTCTCAAAAAGGGGATGGAACACTTCCCTAGAAATAAAGTCAAGTTACCTTTTGAGTCCGTTACACGGGCTATCTATTCTCTTTCTCTTGATAAAACTTGATTCTTCTTTTGCCTCATGCCTAGCTTAAAGGTGTAAAAGAAAGCGCTTGTTGGGAGGCAACCCAAGATGTTTTTACTTCTGTTTATAGTGGTCTTGATGATTGTTACTAATGTAGCAACATCATTGCATCTTTATTTTCAAGCTGTGTGCCAAGTTATAGCCTCTTACGACAAGGGAAGCAAAAGTTGTGGCATGCTGTCCAGAAAACAGATTCTGTCTTCTTGACGGAAAAAATCGGATCAAATCACCAGTTCATCTTTTTGACCTGAATTTTTTACACAGCGTGCTATATACAATTTCGGAACTTTCTTATGTGCTGAGTTTTTTTATTTGAGTTGTAGAAGTGCCCCGAAAAAATTCTCTACTACCTGTTGTTCTGTTTTTTACAGATTCTGCCACGTTTTGTCTCTCCTTACTTTTGCAAACCTTAAGCTTGCTTTTTCTTTGCAAAAATCTTTTGGCAATCTTGAGAAACAGTAGATATTCAAGAATATCTTTATATCCAGTGGGGAAAATTTATTTTATTAAGGGTACTAACCTCTCTAATCAGCTTATGATGAGTTATGTATGAAAGGAGTTTTCAAGTGTGCGCTGGAAGATGATGAAAAAAGATCCAGGAGTGTCAAGCGCTCAAGCTTGGGGATGCCCCCATGCATCCTCAATAAATATTAAAGGAGACTCAAGCGTCTAAGCTTGGGGATGCCCCCGTGCATCCCCTTCTCCATCAACAATCATCAGTTCGTCCTTCGTCTCACTATATTTTTATCACTTCATGCGTTATGTGCTATGCTTGGATCGTCTCGCTCTTAGGTTTTATTTTTAGTTTTCTTTAGCTTTGCTTGCTGTTCATAACAAGTTAGACCCCGTATTACTTTGTGTGGGAGAGAAACACGCTCCACTTTCAAAATCTAGAGCACATCATTGGATTTCTCATGCTTATCTTTTTACTTTTGTGTGTTCTTTATCTTTTCGTAGCTACTGCCATGTTTAGTTTTAGTTTTAGTTTGTCTTTAGAAAGAGCCTTGGATTTTGTTTAGTTTGTTGCTGGAACTCTCTTTCGTCTTCATTTTTATCTTGTTAAGAGAGTTGGTTGTTGCACTGAGTTGTGTCTTGTCTTGAAAGTGGGTAATTGAGGTTGCTATTTAATTTTAGTAGTAACTTGCAATAGTTTTGAGGTATTGATGTGAGTAATGTTTGAACTTTTGGTGTCAAGAGCTCTAGCCTATTAGTGATAGGTGTCGTATTTTGGGAAATCCGTGTTTATTTTCAAAAACCTAAAAAACTAGTTGAGAACTCTAGCTACTAGATGGATCGCTAATCTTTGGAGGGATCGAATATTAGAGTACACTCATGTACCATGAGTCGAGGATGCGCAAGGATAAACAAACCCCCAAACACTCCTCCTCGGGGTACTTGTCTCTTTGTGAACCTCCTTATTAGATTGAAAGTTACGGATAATAAGTCCATGAGTTCTTCGGACTAATGTAAGTATTGAAAGTTGACACTTCCACCTCCTCATATTTGCTAGCATCTCCTGTGTCGTGCATTGCCTTCTTCTCACTCCGAGAGTTGGCGTCCACCTTCGCCGGTACATCCAAACCCTTGGCACGATACACTCTGTCATCATAAACCTCCTTATATCCTTCCTCAAAACATCCACCATATCTACCTATCAAGGCATTTCCATAGCCTTTCCGAGATATATTGCCATGCAATATCCACCTCTTCATGTCATACATGTTCCTTCTACACTGGCAGCGGCATACATTGCATACATCATGATTGCTACATCTTCTTTATGATTTGAGTACCTTATAAAGTGTGAAAGATCTGCTATACCCTCTTGTAAATTAGAGTGTTTCCCTTAAGTGAGGAAAAGATCCCAAAGTGGACAAAATAAAAGATCCCAAAGAGGACAAATGAGAGTTAAATAGAAAGAGCCATTGAGTCCACCAAAAAAATATAAAAAATAGAATAAAGAGAAAAAGCAAATAAAAAGAGAGAAAGGGGCAACACTACTATCCTTTTGAAAGATCCACACTAGTACTCCCTCTTATCCTTGTACTCGATGGAGATGATCATTTATGCATATAGCTATGTGGGGACCTTCACACTATAGAACTTGGCTTGCCTATTCCAAGGATGAGCCTCCTCAAACGAGCTCTAGGTCTTCATGAGCGAGCAAGTTAGATGCACCCCCACTAGTTCCATTGGAGAGCTTTTTAGCTCATATGTGCATCTGTTGCATGGCAATCCCTACTCCTCACATCATATCTATCATTTGGACTTCTTGCCTATGATTGTCCTCATTGATGTGAGCCTTTCTCACCTTTTTATCTTCCTCCTCCACCATATTTCTCTCTTTGCCATCCTAAGTGTCAACTCTCGTGCTTACGCTCATACATTGCATGAGTGCTGAAAATATCGAAAAGGAGTGGATCAAATTGACTTGTACCTGGCTAGTGGTCTGGGGACGAGTCAAGATAAGATTCCAAAGAAGACCAAGTGTGAAACTTTAGTAGATTTAGTTCTCAACACAAAACACTTTTTCTCGTATTCCCTATCCCTCTTCTTGCACGCAAACACCATTTGGAGACATTCGAGTCACGGACAGCGAGAGCTCTTGCACCTAATGTTCTTTCGTTGCTTGTTTCAATGCTAATATAGACTCTTGCATGTTATGACTTGAATTGAATCACATACCTGGATTGCTTTACTTTTCAAAGTTCTTATATGGTTGCTAGGAAGAGAAGGAATTAAGCTTGGGGATGTTGATACGTCTCAAACGTATCGATAATTTTTGCTTGCTCCATGCATGTTTTGTGTGATATTACTATGACCTAGATACACTTACATTCACTTTTGATCATATTTGGACTAACCTATTAACTCAGTGCACCCCAGTGCCAGTTTCTGTTTTCTGCTATTTTCTATTTCAGTTTTCCCCCATATTAAAAGTGCTCCAAAAATTCGGGAAAAATCAGATAAAAAATCAGCGTGAAGGAACCTTTCGGAGTCCCTAAGGGGTACCAGGTGGGACCCACCAGTGCCCCAGGCACCTACCTGGCGCGTCCTAGGGCTTGGTCGCGCCAAGAGGCGCCTGGACCTCTGGTGGGGCCCCCTTCGCCTATATATCTCCCGTGATGTGAAACTTCCGAAGACAGAACCCTTTTTCACGATCTCGCCTCTATTCTGCCGCCGCCGTGCTTCCAAGCTCGGGAGCACCAGCAGACCTCTTCCCGGCATCCTGCCGGAGGGAGGATCGACCTCTGGGAGCTTCCCCTCCACCATGGACGCTTCCCGGAAGTGTCGTGAGTAGTTTCCTTTGGACCATGGGTATGTGATCAGTAGCTATGTGATGTTCTCCTCCCCTCTTTGTTCTTCATGGTTTAGACCTCGTGAGCTGCCCTACATGATCGAGGCACATATGTAATCTTTCTGCTGTTGCTATGCTGAGTTTGATGAGATCTGATGGATTATGAGATTATGTTCAGATTGTGATAGAGTAATATATTTGGTTCTTATCTTTTATATTTTTGTTCCTAAGTAATTCTTGCATGTTCTCCGTTGTTGTTTATTGCTTTGGCCAAGTAGTAGGTAGTAACTCCAAGAGGGAACGTTATGCTCGATTGTGGGTTCATGCCCCCTGATGACACGCTTGAGTTACAGAAACATGAGTCTAGGGGATGTGTTATTGCCACAAGGGGGAAAACAACGGTGCTTGTAACCGCGGTTGCAAGGGTTGTTTACTTTACGCAAAGTTATTTTTAATGCAGTTGTCTGTTGCTTTGGGTTTACACTTTGGGTGGGGCTCGCAACTTAATACCAGCGAGATGTTCTGGATATATATCTCAAGGTGGATGATTAGTAGTAGATGTAGATGGATTTAGGTCTACTTATTTTGGCGTACGGCCCATGCTTTTGAGCCTCTTCCTTTCTTTTGTAGCATAGTAAGCATTGCGGTGCATTTATAATCCTGTCAATTGCCCATCTGTAATTTGTTTACCTCGCATAGCAGTTTTATCGTCTTTTGGGAGAGAGACGTCACTAGTGAACATCACGGGACCCCGGTCCATATTCTCATCACTGTTTACACGCTTATTTACTTTTCAACTTTTACTTTCAGTTGCTATCATCATTATCATTGTCCCTTGCGTTTGATCCTTTGTAAACAACAAGACCGGAGAGATTGACAACCTCTCTGAACTTCATTGGGAGTAAAGTTATTTGTGTCTGTGTGCAGGACCAGGTGAAGTAAGAAACCCTGGGTTGTGAACGGCGCCATTGTTCACTTCACCACCTACTTATCATTATCGGAGTCCTACTGGTCGATCTCAACCTTGGTATCTTCACCAAGGGAAACTTGCCGCTACGCTGCATCTCACCTTCCACTTGGGGTAACCAACGAAGGGCGAGAAGCAATTATCATCTCTCGCGTATCACGGGCCCCTGGCCCCCTTCGGTCATCTAGAAGGTTCCGTCTCGCTGATTTTTTATATGTTTTTCCCGGAATTTTTTGGACACTTTAAGTAATGGGAAAACCTAAAATACAAAAACAGCAGAAAATAGAAACTGGCATTGTGGTCCACTGAGTTAATAGGTTAGTACAAATATGATCAAAAGTGTATAAAAGTGCATCAAAAGCATAGTAATATCACCCAAAACATGCAGGGAGCAAGCAGAAATTATAGATATGTTTGGGTCGTATCAATTATGCTGCTGGAAAGCTAGAGGCTCAAAAGTATGGGCAATACGCCAAGACAAGTAGACCGGAATCCATCTGCATCTACTCACTAATCATCCACCTTGAGATATCTATCCTGAACATCTCGCTGGTATTAAGTTGCGAGCCCCATCCAAAGTGTAAACTCAAAGCAACAGACAACTGCATTAACAAACTTGTGTAAGGTAAACAATCCTTGCAACCGCAGTTACAAGCACCGTTGTTTTCTCCCTGGTGGCAGCATCACATCCCCTAGTCTCATGTTTCTGTCACTCAAGCTAGACATCGGGGGCATGAACCCCACAATCATGCATAAACGCTCTCTCTTGGAGTTACTATCTACTACTTGACCAAAGAAATAAAAAGTAACAGAGAACATGCAAAAATTACTCAATAACAAAATATAAAAGGTAAACCGAATATATAACTCATCAGGATCTGAACATAATCTCATAATCCATCGGATCCCAGCAAACACATCATAGCAACAACAGGAAAATTACATAGATGCCTTTATCATGTAGGGCAGCTCACAAGGGCTAAGAATTGAAGCACAAGACTGGAGAGAAGACATCACATAGCTATTGGTCATGGACCCATGGTCCAAGGAGGACTACCCACGACACATCCGGGGAGCGTCCATGGTGGTGGAGAAGCTCTCGGAGGTCAATACTCCGTTCGGCTGGGTGCCGGGAAGAGGTCTTCTGGTGCTCCCAATCTTGGAAGCACGGCGGCAGCGGAACAGAGAGGAAATTCACGATGCGGGGGTCTCTCTGGGGGTTTTCAGAGTGAGGGGTAAAAATACGCCGAAGGGGGGCACCAGGGGGTGGCCCCACCTCCTAGGCGCCCTGGTGGCGCGGACAAGGAAGGGCCGCGCCACCTGGCCGCCTGGGTGGGCCCCGGCCCCCCTCCGGTACTTCTTCGATGATTCCGTAAGCTTCCTGCACGCTAATTTTTCATCTGATTTTCTTGGAATTTTTGGAGCTCTGTAAATATGGGTAAAAACCTGCAACTTACAGACATCAGTAGACAAAAACTGGCACTGGGTGCACTGAGTTAGTAGGTTAGTCCAAATATGTGTAAAAAGATATAAAAGTGTATCAAAACACATAGCAATGTCACCTAAAATAGAATGGAAAAAGCAGAAATTATATATAGGTTTGGGACGTATCAGGGACCAGCTGAACGATCCGGTGATGCCCGGATGGTCCGGCCTAGGGGACATATTTATTGTGATGGAACACAATGATCTCGGATGTCCGGGTGCCCCGGATGATCCCGACATTGCCCGGGTGATCCAGTTAGGGACCCGGATGGTTCAACCAAGGTCATAAGATACCCCAAGTGTGTCATTTTGCATTTCCGATATAACTAAGTGATTTTCAGTGTTAGTGTAGAAATGTGTTTATCACTTTTATTGTTTCTAGGACTTGATCAAATAAAAAATCTAAACCTTATGGCCCCCTCTTAATAGTGTGGGGATCCCTATAACTTAAGATGTAACGGATAAGATGACTTAACGTCATCCTCGATTGTATGTAGCATTCTTGAGTTCCACGAGTGTTGTTTAGCCCATGATCCCTACATGATGATGTCAAGAGGACTAATCTCATGTGTATACATTTAGAAAACATAATTAGTACCCTATATGTATATTGTCTTTTTTGCAGGGGTATATGTATATTGTCATCAACATCAAATATTCTTAAGGGCATGTTTGCACTTTCAAATGCTTCTCATTATAACGATCTCGAGGTACTCACATTGTTTGTCAATACAACAGAGGATGAGATCACCATCCTTAAAAAGAGTCATGAAGCCCTTAAGTTTTCTCATATAAAGACCCTTACTAAAATTACCTCGAACTTCTACAAATGTTGATGCTTGTGCTACTAACTTTACTTGTGATCAAGCATGTCTCATTGAGGAGAACCTTGCCCTACATGCTCAACTCAAGAAGGGGTTTATCTCATGTGCCCAAGGTGAAAAGAACCTAAATGAGGTGTTGAGTCAACACATGGAGAAAATTTCTGAGACTTGGTTTTGACCTAAGTACAAGCAAGACAAAGGATGTCACTCCTAGCAAGGGCTCAACTACTCATCAAAAGGTGTTAGACCAAGTATGTGATCAGAGGGGGAGGGGGTGAATGATCACTTCAAATTTTCACATGAAACTTTGAAGTGAAGCATAACATGGCAGCCGAAACTATTTAACAGGAAGGAATTCATAGAAGCAGAACGTAATCGAAGCAGAACATAGCGAATCAAAAGCATCGAATCAATTGCATCGAAGCAAAACTCTGAAGCAATTGACAAACAGAATGTAAGTGCGGAAGGTAAAACAAACTCTTGACTCGGCGATGTTTGTTCGACCAGTTCACACTCTGCAAAGTGCTACGTCTGGTTGGAGGGACTTGTGATTGAACACAGGAGCTAACCTCTCTCCGTCCATATCTCCACTGCACCAAACTCCTTGAGCTTGGTCAGTTCTTCACTCGTGGTTGATTATTGAGGAAATCACCGAAACCTTTGACAAACTGGACTTCGAGGCGACAATAACTCTTCGCTCTCTGAAGAACAACTCTCTAACCGTCTAGGAGAATTGCAGTTCTCCAAGATAAAAAGGCTAGCAAACTTCTTCCTAAGTCATAATGATTCAACTCAGATCAATAGGACTTATGCTTCGGTGGATGGGTTTGTGATGTGCTTCGGTGGGGTTGCTCTCTCTCTTTCCTCTGCAGGAATTCAAACGTGGAGCAGCCGCACGGCCAATGAGGGCGGGGGTGGGGTATTTATAGGCAGCAATCCCAAGGTGCGAAATGACTGAAGTGACCCGATGTGACAGCTTGACACCTGTCCCCAACGGTCATATTTCCAATCAATGCGCAACTTTACTTGCGGTCCAAGTAAAGCTGACTCACGGACTTGGTTCTGCTTCAGGAGCCGAAAGAACAAAGTCTTCGCTGGTGAAGCATTACCTAGCGCACATGAGATTTCTTCGGTACTGGTTTCTCATTGGTTTCGATTTGATCTGAGTCTTTTCATCAAAACCTTCGGAGTACATTTGCTAAACCCCTCTTGATAGTACGGTTTTTCCTATGTCTCAAAGAAGTAAAAAGAACTACGCAAAAACAACTAAGTCTTGCGCCATCTTGATCAACTTCTTCGATAGGATGTGCTTCAGGATTCCTTATCTTTTTAGGGGTCGACATCCGTGATGTGCTTCGCTCCAGAGGATATGCTTCGGTAACTGAGTAAATCTTCGTTGAAGCTTTATCACCAACCTATAACTTCAGGAACCTAACCATCTGTTTCACACTAGAAAACTTGTTAGTTCCTCTACTGTTTTGACCAACAATATCCAAAACTCATGAGGGATATAACTTTGCTCTTACAATCTCCCCCTTTTTGGACTATTGTTGACAAAACAGGCATCGATAGAAAGATATGGAATTTGAATTTGAGTTGAGAGCAAACTCTAAGTTATGAAGCTTTTGACTCCCCCTGAATGCAAGCATCGAAGATTTATAATCGAAGTGAATGCTTGTCGAAGAATAACTTCAATGGGAAGCCTGACTTATATCCTAGCGAATCAATTGCATACTGAAATAATTTTTCTTGAAGCATATGCAATCATCCAATGACCTGTGAACTTAAGGAAAATAACCACCTGCAAGATAAATATAGGAGAGCAGCTTGCAAGCACGGGGTTATTAACATATACAAGGATAAAACAGTTCACAACCGAAGTAAAACGTTAAGATACAACCCAATCGAAGTGAATGGAAAGTTTGTCGAATCTTAACACACGCAA
Organism: Bromus sterilis; assembly: GCA_950022295.1. Lineage (NCBI taxonomy): Eukaryota > Viridiplantae > Streptophyta > Magnoliopsida > Poales > Poaceae > Bromus > Bromus sterilis. The sequence continues at coordinate 107,203,244 of OX465596.1, read as the reverse complement.
AATCGAATCGAATCAAAACCCTAAACCCCGCAGCGAATCTAAACTCAATCGATGCTACTTTCTCCCCCTTTTTGTCAAGAATTGGACAAAAGGTTGATAGGCAGATCGAGAGCATTTAAGCGTTAGCTGCACCCCTGGGACCCTGCAGAATGTCTTCGCCTGACGAAGATTCATCTCCTGAAGTATCGCCTTCGGTCGAAGCTGGTGAGTCGTCCTCGTCGAAGTCGATCGGTGCTTGAAGCAATTCAAGATCGCTGTCGTCGAGGGGGTCGTCTTCATGCTTCGACGTGTGGGAGTCTTCATCAGAGAATGTGTCTGGGCGAATCTGTTCTGCATGGTTGACGAATAAGACTTCTTCGATCTTGTCCAGCGGAGGGATCTTGGGGTTGGGGCGTTCAACAGAATCATTCCTTGAAAAGTTTCGCTGTAAGTGAGGATATTCCTTGAATATACGGTCAGCTTGCAATTTCTTCACTGAGTTGAACTTTCTGAGTCCTTTCCAAGAATGACGCTTCAATACCTTCAGATATTGGTTGTTGTTCATAGCAATGTTTCCGACTCGATTAATCTCATCTGATAGATGTTGCATCTGACGTTGATTGCCTTCGATGAAATTTTCTAGTAACTGAGTATTCCGAATGGCAACCTCGAAGTGATACACTTCCTTCTGATATCGCTTCGACATATTGCGCTCATTGATATGCTGTCTGACTCCTACATAAGTTGCAAAGGGGTCATTTGGCCGCCTGAAGATGTTCATAGTATCGCGGACCGGAGGACAGAACAGCTTCGGGTGATGCTTCGCTATGAATTCTTCACTGCGTCCATGGTTGCAAATAGCTTGCAGCCAAGGAGCATACGGCTTCAGTTGATTGACCACTTCTGCAGCTTGTACCATGTAGCGAAGAAAACAGTCTTCGAAGTCAAACACAAGTCCATGGGTGAGCTTCATAAGAGCATGACGAGTTGGATAATGTATGTTTGATTCTTCATTCGCTGTACTAAGAGGCATCAGTGAGTTTGACAAGATATAGAACCATGTCTTGGAATTGAACACCAGATGCTTCGGGCGAATGTTTTCTGGCATGTGATCTCCAGTGACTTCGGGATCCAGTAAAGATGCGAATTCAGCTTCGGTTGGATCCGGTAACATGTGAACCTTTGCAAGTTTGCCAGTGTGTCTTGGAATGTTCACAATTTCCATGAATTCTTCAGAGTACATCCTCAAGACTTTCCCTTGAATCATCCATTCAAGAATCCAAGTGCTAGTGTCTTCTGGGGTTCCAGAAACATACAGTGTAGCATAGAATTGCTTCACTAGCTCGGAGTTGAATGGTGTTTCCATTGCAAATAATCCTGTGAGATTCTGAGATTCAATGGTTTCAACTATGTTCTGGAAGCATGTTGCGGCATTTAGACTATGCAAATCCAAGTACTTGTGCCTGAACAGAATTCCTTTCTGGCAGTAAAGCTTCGTGTATAGGATTTGTTGTTCAGCTGTCCAGAATCGAAGGTCATCAGCTGTTCTTGGTGAATCATATGGACTAGAGCCAAAGAATCTAAGCTTCTTGCGATGAACTTCAATGTCAAATTCAGGACCGTGCCTTGAAGACGTTCCTTCTCCCATGAAAATGGGAAAAGTCTCTCTGGGGTAGAGGGAGTCCAGCTGGGTGTCTTGAGCAGGAATACAATGCCTTCGGGCATCTGCGATTCGCCTCGGCGGTTGAGTGACGATTGCCAACTCATTGGCTTCAGCCTCTGCTTCGACATCAGCTTCGGCACGTCCAGCTTGCACTTGGGCTTCTTCTTCTTTTTCTTCGGACTCCTCAGCAGAGTGAGCTGAAGAGTAATCTTTGTCAGGAGTGGCTTGACGGGGTGGAGATGGTTGTGGAGCAAAATTGTCTTGAGCGGACTGTTGTGGAGCAGGTTGAGGTGGAGGTGGAGTTTGAACACGGGGTGGATTGGCTTCGGGTGGAGGTGGAGGTGGAGCAACTTCGGGGGCGGATGGCTTCGATGAAGGTTTGCCAAGATTGATTATTTTGCATCGTGGGGGCGATGCCTTTCTTGGTGCTTTCTTGGCAGGGTGGGAGCTAACTTCATCAACTTCTTCGGTGTCAGCAATCAGTCGTCTCTTCCTAGGTTGCAGCTTTGGAAGAGGCGAAGCTAATTGTTGGATCATGGCTTCGCGCTTCTTGGAGTCAAGCGCCATGACCGAAGCATTATGCGATTTGCAGCATTCTTCGATAGCGGATTTCAGCTTGTCTTGAAAAATTTGAAGATTCTGCTTGGTTTTCTCATTGACAGCAGCAATTTTCTGTGAAGCAGCAGTCGCTTCGCTCTTGAAATCCTCATCAGATTCTGCATCAGCTTTCTTCTGAAATTTCAGGATCTTTGCAGTTTCTGATCTGTTCCTTGAATGCAGATCTCTCACCTGATTGTACAAAGTTTCGACCATTGCTGAAAGATTGGGTGAGATATATGTATTTCCAATATCCACAGAGTGAGGATGAATTGCTTCAGCAAGCTTGAAATATGTCTGGCACAGACCCAGACAGTCCCACAGTTCACCTTCCCTAGCATCTGGAAAGTTGTGCTCACTGTGTTCAGCTTCAGCTAGTTGTTTGGCTTCGGCGGCTGCCTTAGCCTCTTGAGCTTTAGCTTCAGCTAGCTTGCGCTTCGCTTCAGCTTGCTGGTTCGCCTCTGCCAGCTCCTTCCTTTGCTTCTCTAGATCAGCTGCTTCTCGATCAGCTTTCTCTTTCTCTTTTGCTTCTCTCTCAGCCTTAGCTTTGGCTTGAGCTTCGGCATGCAGGCGTTCAGCTTCGATGAGGTCTCTTTTCCTCAATTCAACTTCAGACAATTTCTTCGTGCCAACCTGGGCAAACGTCTGACCAGGCTTAGCCACAGTTGTCTTTGGCTTCGAAGCTTTAACAGGCTCTTGAGCTTTGGCTTCGGGCACAGCAGTAGGCTTAGCCACAGGCTTCGCCTTCGGGTCATGCCGTTCCTTGGTCCTCTGCTCGGATGGAACAGGACGGCGGGGAGGCTTAGACGACAAGGGTGCCTCGACCACCAGGTTCATCAAGTCAATGTTCCTCTTTGGAGCAGGAGGTTCTGAAGGTTCTTGGAACTTAACGCCTTTGGGAGTAGTCGGCTTCGCTCCAGCCTTCTTCTTCAGAGGCTTCTTAAATAGCATCTTCTTGGGACTAGGGGGAATGGGTGAGTGTTCTGACTCATCATCAGCTTCATCAGCTGGATCTTCTTCAATGGAGTCTTCGAGATGAGCACCTGGTTCAGCTTCGTCATCGGCTTCGTGTTCTGCCTCCTCATCTGAAGCAGGAGGTGGCGAATTACTAAGCTTCCGAAGCTTTCGCCTCTTCTTAGGCTTCGATGGTTCATCATCATCAAGTCCAGCAGCTGCAAGAGCTTTTGCTTTCTTCTCTTCGCGGATTCTCTTCTTCTCAGCCAAAATGGCAAGTCTTTCTTGCTCTTCAGGATAATCATCAGGTGTTTTGAGTGTGTTAGGGTGAGGAACAGCCGGAGGCTTCGGGTAGAACTTCGATCTGTTGGCTTCGGTGTACTGAGCACACATGACTGTTGTGTATCTGTAAGGGGGACTGAATGCGAATTGCATCGCCCACTTCCAGGATGGAATGCTCTTGTACTTATACCAACGAACAACCCAATATCTGCGAATCCTTTGCAGTCTCGTTTTTCTATCATTATCTGATTCCTCAGGAGGGGTATCATATCCCATTCTGATGCGAATAGCTTCGGGAATTCCTCTGGAATTATTGACTTCCTTCGTTTTGCCTCCCTTGCCTTTCTGCTTCGGTGGCTCTGGAAAATTCTCAAGTCCATCAACAATAGGGGACTCATTTCCTATGGCAGCCTCTTCGTCAGAGATCCTGTGAATGGAATCATAGACAAGAGGGAAACAAAGAAAGGGAATGAATAAGCACAGGCAATGGTTTCGACCAAAACAAAATCAATTTGGATAGGATCCCACATCAATCTTAGATTGGTTGCAACTTCTCTGTATGAATTTGGCTAGAACAAGTCGAAACGAGACCTAACGCAATCCAGAGCAGAGAACGAACCGAATCTTATCCACTGACCTGAGAAGATGGGATAGCTTTGATGCTAAGAACAACTTTCCCAAGATGTAAAGATCAGCAAGGATCAAATAGTCCTAGAACAGAAAACAAAATCCTAACAAACTCAGATCCAAACCCTAGATGAAGAACACGGAGAGACAGATAGGATCCGAGGGCAATGCGTACCCTAACTTGGTGACGCACGGCAGCTACGGCGACGGAGGGCGGAGAGATGCTCTGCGTCGACGGAGAAGGTCCACGGCGGCGGCGTTCCGGCAGTTAAGCGGCGACGGCGACGACGGGGACGAAGAGCTCTGCGGACGCTCGAGGAGGAAGACGGAGGAGTCGGGGGATGAATGAATGCGTGGGAACGGTTTCGATGGGGAAACGCTTTAAATAGGCACGATCTGGAGCGGTTACCAGATCACATCGAACGGTTCTCAGCAACTGACTCTTCCAATTCAACGGCTCAGATGTGGTGGCGTATCGCGAGCGAAGCTCATCGATCCGAAAAAGACGGGGACTCAACGGCCGAAGAATTAGTCTTGACCGAGAGCAAAAACTTCGATAAAAGTTGGGAGCATTTGCTTCGGAACTCAAGGACGTTCGAAGCAATATGCTTTCCGTTTCAATTGTGCTTAACATTCGAGATCGAAAAGATTGGAGGCGAAGCAGAACGGAGGGGGTAGGGTCCGAAACTTATCACTTCGAAGAACAACAACGAAGCTAAAAGTGATAAGCATAGGGGACAAAAAAAACGAATAAATAAAGCAAACTAAACACAGAACAAAAAGCAAATGGCAAGCGAAGCTAACCTTGGGCGAAGGAAAACTCAAGCGAAACTAAACAAAAAGAACACACCGAAGGTGAATATATACAGTGAATAGTTTCGATCTTACTGAACATTGTGTGAGTCTAAGATGTTCAGATCACATCTCAATGCACAAAACCTTTTCTCGTCCAATGGCTTAGTGAATATATCTGCCAATTGATCTTCTGTTCTTACATGGCTAATCTCAATGTCTTCACGCTGAACATGATCTCGAAGAAAATGATGACGAATATCAATATGCTTCGTTCGAGAGTGTTGCACAGGATTGTGTGCAATCTTGATGGCACTCTCATTATCACAAAGCAAAGGGATTTTCTTCATATGAATACCATAATCTTTCAGCGTCTGCTTAAGCCAAAGTATTTGAGTGCAGCATGAGCCAGCAGCAATGTATTCAGCTTCAGCAGTAGATATTGAGACACAATTCTGTTTCTTTGAAGCCCAACACACAAGAGATCTACCAAGAAAATGACAAGTGCCTGAGGTAGATTTCCTGTCAACCCTATCACCAGCCCAGTCTGAATCAGAATATCCAATCAAATCAAACTGAGTGCCTTTGGGATACCAAAGTCCCAACGAAGGAGTATGTGCTAGATATCGAAGAATTCGCTTCACAGCAATATGATGCGATTCCTTCGGATTTGCCTGAAAACGAGCACAAATACAAACTGATAGCATGATGTCAGGTCTAGATGCACATAAGTATAAGAGTGAACCTATCATAGACCGAAACTTTTTCTGGTCGAAGGGTTTCCCTTTCTCATCTGCATCAAGAAATCCATTAGTAGGCATGGGAGTTCTAATGGTCTTGCATTCAGCAAGATCAAACTTCTTCAGGCAATCCTTCAAGTATTTCTCTTGTGAAATGAAGGTGCCATTCTTCTGTTGTCGAATCTGAAGTCCAAGGAAAAATTTCAATTCTCCCATCATAGACATCTCGTATTTCTTCGACATCATCCTTGCAAATTCTTCGCTGATCTCAGAGTTAGTACAGCCAAAAATAATATCATCTACATATATCTGACACACAAATAGATCATTGTTATATGATCGAGTGAAAAGAGTGGGGTCAGTAGTTCCTGGTTTGAAGCCTTTCTTCAGAAGGAAATCCTTCAGTGTTTCATACCAAGCACGAGGTGCTTGCTTCAGTCCATACAAAGCTTTGTGAAGCCTGTACACCATATCAGGATTCTTCGAGTCTTCAAAACCTGGAGGCTGCATAACATACACTTCTTCTTCGATTTCACCATTTAGAAAAGCACTCTTGACATCCATTTGATATAGCAATATATTTTTGTGGTTAGCAAAAGCAAGCATGACACGAATGGATTCGAGACGGGCTACTGGAGCATAGGTTTCACCGAAGTCAATGCCTTCGATTTGGGTGTAACCTTGTGCTACCAATCTAGCCTTATTTCTTACCACAATACCGTCTTCATCTTGCTTGTTGCGAAATATCCACTTGGTGCCAATAACGTTGTGCTTCGAGGGATCTGGCCTTTCAACAAGTGACCAGACTTGGTTCCTTTCAAACTGGTGAAGTTCTTCCATCATAGCCAATAACCAATCAGGGTCTTTCATGGATTCATCATATTTTGAAGGCTCTAGCATAGAGACAAAGGAAAAATTTCCACAGAAGTTAGCCAAGCGAGTGCGAGATCGAGTAGTGGGACGACCTGGTAGATTGATATCTTCGAGAATCGAATCCACATCAACTCTTCTTCGAACTCGTGATAAAGCAGTATCATTTGCTTCGGGCTCAGCATCTGCTTCGGGATTTGCATCAGCTTCGGGTTCAGCTTCAGCATTTCCTTCGTTCCCTTGACCTTCTTCGTCCTGTTCATCATTAGCTTCGGGATGGTAATCTCCAGCGCCCCGGGCTATGTGTGGGAACATTGGACCATCATCATCCCTTACAGCTTGACTTTCATTGGCTTCGACAGGGCGAATCTCACCAATAGCCATAGACCTAATCACTTCATCAAGTGGAGGTTCATCTAGATCATGAGGCAAATGCTCCTTTTGAGAGCCATTAGTTTCATCAAATCTTACATTTACAGTTTCCATAACTTTCCCAAAGTGAGAGTTATAGACTCTGTAAGTGTGAGAGTTTGAGCCATAACCTAAAAGAAAACCTTCATGTGCCTTAGGGGCAAATTTGGAGCTATGATTCATATCTCTAATAAAGCATGGAGCACCAAATACCCTAATATATGAGACATTTGGTTTGTTACCAGTGATAAGCTCATGTGAAGTTTTCTTCAAGAATTTGTGAAGGTAAACCTTGTTGATGATGTGACATGCAGTATTGATTGCTTCGGCCCAGAACCTGATAGGAGTCTTGTATTCAGCAAGCATAGTTCTGGCCATCTCAATAAGAGTTCTATTCTTCCTTTCAACTACACCATTCTGTTGAGGTGTATAAGCAGCAGAGAACTCATGAGTAAAACCATGATCATCAAGAAATTCTTCGATATTTGTGTTCTTGAATTCAGTTCCATTATCACTTCGGATATGCTTCAGAGATAATTCATATTCTGTTTGAGCTCTCTTAGCGAATGACTTGAAGATTTCAACCACTTTGCTCTTGTCATCCAAAAAGAAAACCCAAGTATATCGTGAGAAGTCATCAACAATAACTAGACCATATTTGATTCCTCCCAGGCTTGCATAATTTTGAGGACCAAAAAGATCCATATGAAGCAATTCAAGAGGACGAGTGGTAGTCATGATGGTCTTCGCTGAATGATGTTTCTTCGTGATTTTACCAGCTTCGCATGCACTGCAGAGACGATCCTTATCGAATTTTACTTCGGTAAGACCAATAACATGATTCTTCTTCACTAGGTTATGAAGATTTCTCATCCCTGCATGACCAAGTCTTCGATGCCATAACCAACCCGATGAAGCCTTTGCCATTAAGCAAGTGGATACAGCAGGGCCCGAAGAAAAATCAACAATGTATAGATCTCCCTTTCGGTAACCCTCGAAGACAAACGAATAGTCATCCTGTGAAAAGACAACACAACGCGAAGCAGAAAACAATACAAGCATACCCATATCGCATAACTTTGAAATAGACATAAGATTATATCCAAGTGATTGAACTAGCATAACCTTGTCAATGTGCTTATCCTTCGATATGGCAATCTTTCCCAAACCTAACACTTTTCCTTTGTTGTTGTCACCGAAGGTAATGTACTTCAGAGAAGATTGAGATAGTTTTTCTTCGGTGAACAACTCCTTGTCTCCGGTCATATGATTTGTGCAACCACTATCCATGACCCATTCGGATCCACCGGAGACATAGCCCTGCAGAAGAATTAGTTCTTCTTAACCACCCACAAACGAGCAGGTGACTGAGAAGACGTTGAAGCACTGGTCGAAGCAATATTAAATCGGACAGGAGTGTATTGCTTCGGTGTACCATCAAGCACACCATAAATGTAAGTCCTCTGCGAATGGTTAGCATAAGTATGAGCATAAGCAATCTTTGTACGATTATTATGAGGACGATACGTATGGCGACCAGTACGATAGTATTGCTTCTGCGGAACATTTGACTCGGTCACCAAAGGATCATTTCTTGTCTCAAGAGAGTAGAAATGATTCGGTGGTACCGAAGGCTTTCCCTGCATAGAATGGTTAGCAGGCAATTTTTCAACAAGTGCTTTTTGCACCCATATCTGCCTCTTGTAAAATCCATTCTTTGGTGGAGTACCTACATACTCAGCTGAAACTTTTCCCTGTTCATCTTTCATGAGTTTGTAGTCTGAATCAAGTGATTCATCCACAATGACTTTGTTCATTTTGCAATCGAAACCTGAAAGGTTAGCAATATCAATGGGTTTCTCCTTAGCTAGAACCCAAACAGTCTTAGGATACTGCTCAGGCTCCCAATATGTGCCATCAGGATTTATCTTTCTCTCAAAGCCAACACCTTCATTCCTGGGATTCCTGTGAAGGAGGGCCTTCCTAAGGATATCACAGAGATATTGGTGTCCTTGCACACTTTTGAACATGCCTGTTTCAAATAAGTTTTTCAACCTGAGGAGTTCCTCGGTAATAGCAGGATTTTCCTCATCGGAGGCATTAGTATCATCAATAACAATAGGAGCTTTCCCTTTGGAAATAGTTTTGCTTCGTTCCAAACAATCGAAACAAGGTGATTCAGATTTATCAATTGCTTCAGAACCTTGTTGAGCCATGAGAGAGATATTAACATTTTCCAATTCTTCATGAGCCTCTTTCAGTTTTTCAAGAGCCACTTTCCTCTGAAGAAATTCATAGGTAAGCTTCTCATAATCAACTAAAAGAAGATCATGCCGAGAGGATAATTCTTCAAACTTCTCCTTCAGAGCTTCATGCTCATTAGTTAAAGTTTGAATTTTCTCAATCTCATTGATCAACAACGTTTCTGACTTCTTAATGGTTTTGCTTAGTGAATCAAGTTCATCTTGTTGAATTGAAGCAATTTTAGCAAGTTTAGCATAGCTAACTCTAGTGTCACTTTCACATGAAGAATAATCAGAAGTATCATAGGTTGACTTGGATGAAGATACCTTTGCCTTGGCCATGAAGCAATATGCAGGAGTTTCATCTTCACTGCTGTAGTTGGTGAAGAATGAGCTCGAAGCATTTGCTGAAGCATCTGTCGAAGCAAATGCTAATCCAGCAACACCATCTGATTCGGATCCTGAAGCAGATCGTGAGTCTTGTTCAGCTTCGGAACCAGAGGCTTCGGCTTCAGAATTCATCTCCTTTCCCAGATAGGCCTTGGCACGGTGAGAGCTGCTTCGACGAGACGAGTAAGTCTTCGATGAAGAACCCTCACGCTTCTTATGATACTTCTTTCTCTTATCATCATGAGAATCTTTCTTCTTTTCCCTTCTTGAACTGGAATCATGTTTCTTTGACTCATGACTTCTGGAGGATTTGTAAAGCTTCGATGAAGAGTCTCTGTGTGAATGCTTCGATTTGATCTCAGCTTCCCACAGAGGGAAATCAGCAATGAAGTGTCCTGGCTTCTTGCACTTGTAGCAGCAGTTGTCCTTCGATGGAGAGCTTCTTGAGGATGAACGGTGAGAAGAATGACTCGAGCTTCTTGAAGGATAACTCTTCTTGGGTGAAGAAAAACCTTTCTTCTGAAAGCGATTGAAGCGTCTCATGATCAGTGCTAAATCCTTTCCAATGCTTGCGGGATCATCTGATTCGACACCTGAAGCAGAACTGACTTCGGGCGAAGAATGACGCGAAGCTTTTGCTTTCAGAGCATGAGATCTTCTTCGAGAACCATTTATGTCACGTTTCTCATCTTCTTCCATTTCAAAGGTAGTGAGTCTCTCAAGAACATCAGCAGCAACAAGATATCTGTAATCAGACCTTTCCTTGATCATCAGAACAATGTGATCGAACGAATCATCTAGCGAGCGAAGAAGTGTTCTGACAACTGAGTGAGGAGTTATATCATCAGCACCGAGGGAAATCAACTCATTTGCCAGAGCTGTGAGTCTGCTGTAAATTGAGTGAACCTTTTCACCCTCGAGTCTTTTGAAGCGATAGAATTTGCTTCGGAGTGTGTCAATTCTGGCATCTCTCTGAGTAGAAACACCTTCACCAATCTTTTCAAGATAGTCCCAGACACCTTTGGCCGAAGGAATATTCTTCACTTCATGATACTTTTCTGGAGTCAAGTGATTTGTGATGAACACCCAGACAACCGAATCCAGATCCATCAGTTGAGCTTCTTCAGGAGTGATAGCATTCTTGTCAGTAGCTGTAACACCATGTAAGACAACTTGCCATGCAGTGGAATTGATAGCCATAATATTCCTCTTCATCTTGTCCTTCCAGTAAGAGTAGTCCTTCCCATTGAAAATAGGAATAGGTTTGCCAGAGCGAATAGCTGCGAAAGACATACTAGAAGACATACTTGAAAACACTCCAGGAGGTTAATCCAAAAAGAGTGACCAGCTCTGATACCAATTGTTAGACCAAGTATGTGATCAGAGGGGGAGGGGGTGAATGATCACTTCAAATTTTCACATGAAACTTTGAAGTGAAGCATAACATGGCAGCCGAAACTATTTAACAGGAAGGAATTCATAGAAGCAGAACGTAATCGAAGCAGAACATAGCGAATCAAAAGCATCGAATCAATTGCATCGAAGCAAAACTCTGAAGCAATTGACAAACAGAATGTAAGTGCGGAAGGTAAAACAAACTCTTGACTCGGCGATGTTTGTTCGACCAGTTCACACTCTGCAAAGTGCTACGTCTGGTTGGAGGGACTTGTGATTGAACACAGGAGCTAACCTCTCTCCGTCCATATCTCCACTGCACCAAACTCCTTGAGCTTGGTCAGTTCTTCACTCGTGGTTGATTATTGAGGAAATCACCGAAACCTTTGACAAACTGGACTTCGAGGCGACAATAACTCTTCGCTCTCTGAAGAACAACTCTCTAACCGTCTAGGAGAATTGCAGTTCTCCAAGATAAAAAGGCTAGCAAACTTCTTCCTAAGTCATAATGATTCAACTCAGATCAATAGGACTTATGCTTCGGTGGATGGGTTTGTGATGTGCTTCGGTGGGGTTGCTCTCTCTCTTTCCTCTGCAGGAATTCAAACGTGGAGCAGCCGCACGGCCAATGAGGGCGGGGGTGGGGTATTTATAGGCAGCAATCCCAAGGTGCGAAATGACTGAAGTGACCCGATGTGACAGCTTGACACCTGTCCCCAACGGTCATATTTCCAATCAATGCGCAACTTTACTTGCGGTCCAAGTAAAGCTGACTCACGGACTTGGTTCTGCTTCAGGAGCCGAAAGAACAAAGTCTTCGCTGGTGAAGCATTACCTAGCGCACATGAGATTTCTTCGGTACTGGTTTCTCATTGGTTTCGATTTGATCTGAGTCTTTTCATCAAAACCTTCGGAGTACATTTGCTAAACCCCTCTTGATAGTACGGTTTTTCCTATGTCTCAAAGAAGTAAAAAGAACTACGCAAAAACAACTAAGTCTGGCGCCATCTTGATCAACTTCTTCGATAGGATGTGCTTCAGGATTCCTTATCTTTTTAGGGGTCGACATCCGTGATGTGCTTCGCTCCAGAGGATATGCTTCGGTAACTGAGTAAATCTTCGTTGAAGCTTTATCACCAACCTATAACTTCAGGAACCTAACCATCTGTTTCACACTAGAAAACTTGTTAGTTCCTCTACTGTTTTGACCAACAATATCCAAAACTCATGAGGGATATAACTTTGCTCTTACAAAAGGTCATATTTGTGCGTGAAGGCCACAATAACAAAGAAAAAGGCAAGGTTGATGATGCTGTTGTGAGTAGGAACGCCACCAGGGCAAGCCTACTACCAACAAGAAAAAGGAAGTAATGCCTCCATCCTATGTGCTCCTTATGGCAAAAGGATCAAGATGTGTATGCTAAGTCCATTGGACCCTGCAATGATTTTAGATATTATTCTATTTGGGCTCCAAATACCTTTTTACTAACCATAGAGGTCCCATTGCAAAATGGGCACCTCTAACAAAAGCTTAAACTGTGTGTAGTGTGCTGATACGTCACAAACGTATCTACTTTTTCAAACACTTTTGCTATTGTTTTGCCCTCATTCTTGCATGATTTGAACTAAACTAACCTGGACTGGCGCTGTTTTCAACAGAGCTGTCTGTATGGTTTTATTGTATGCAGGAAAATGGATTTTTAGGTATCTCGGAAAATTCCCAGAAAATTCAGGAAAAATTCACGCACCCGAAGCTTCCACGGACCAGAAGTGGGGCCAGAGCGCGGCCCCACCCCTGGTCACGTCGGCTGGCCGCCTAGGGGCCTCTCCCCTCCTGTGGTGCCCTACTGATGCCCCTATTTATTCCCGTGACGGGAAAACCCCGAAACAGAAGCCGATTTTCTAGTTTCCGTCGCGGAGCCGCCGCCACCCTATGTTCTTCCTCGGGAGGGCTAATCTGGAGGCTGATTTGGCCTACGGAGAGGTATTGCGGTTTAATTAAAGCTAGACCAGGACATGAAGTCCCAAAGAATGAACTACTTGATATATTTTATGCTGGTCTAACCCATGAATCTAAATCCTATCTGGATAGTTGTGCTGGTTGTGTTTTCAGGGAAAGAACACCGGACGATGCTGAAGAATTAATGGGCAAGATTTCCAAGAACCACGAAGATTGGTCCGTCCCTGAACCACCTCCACCACCAAAGAAGAGGGGCATGCTTGTCCTAATCCCCGAAGATATGCAAGAAGCAAAGAAGTCTATAAAGGAGAAAGGCCTTAAAGTCGAAGACGTGAAAAATCTACCTCCTATTTAGAAGATGTGTGAGCCTACTACTCACCCTCCCTTGGTAGAGGTACACTCTCTATTTGATTTTACTGAAAGTGACATCCCTAAATGTAAGCCTCCCGTCCAATTCTTAGATGAGCTTGACAATTTCATTATTAAGCAAGACCATTTTAATATGAGGATACAAAGTCAGTTGCATGATAATTCCCTTGCTATCAAAAGTTTACTTGATGTTCTAGATAGAACAGTTAATGATGTTAAATGTCTTGTTAAGCATTTTCATATGGTTCAAACTCAGCTTGAACAAATTTCTAATGTGCAAAAAGACTTGCTTGATAATAATGCCAAACAGGATATACAGGCTTACGGTATAAAAACCAGGGGTGGAACACACACCCAGGACCCACTCTATCCCGAGGGGCATCCAAAGAGGATCGAGCAAGATTCTCAAGTACAGGTAGAAGACGAGATTGTTAGCACTCCGAAGAAGAAAAAGAAGAAGAAGAAGAAACACAAGGAAGCTGACAACTCCAATGATCCTATTACAAGTGAAGAAACCATTGTTGATCCTAACAGCATATCTACTTTCGATGCTAAAACTGAAGACGGTGCTGAGGCCGAAAAGGATAACGAGAAGGACGATCCTCCCGAGGTGCGAGAAGAAGAAGCACCCGATACATGCAAGAAGTATACTAGAGAGGACTTCATCGCAAGAAGACATGGGAAGGAAAGAGAACCATGGGTACAGAAACCCATGCCCTTTCCAGGTAAGTCTCTCAAATCTAAAGAAGAAGAGAACTGTAATAAATTTTGTGAATGGATGAAACCTCTTTTTCTGCAAATTCCCTTGGCTAAGGCTATTAAGTTACCTCCTTATTCCAAATATATGAAAGATATTGTTACTAATAAAAGAAAAATTCCTAATGAGGCAATATCTACTATGCTTGCTAACTACTCTTTCAGTGGCAAGATCTGAGAAGCTTGGTGATCCAGGTATACCCACTATTCCTTGCTCCATAAAAAAATAATTATGTCAAAACTGCCTTATGAGATCTCGGAGCAGGAGTGAGTGTTATGCCTTTTTGTCTTTATAAGAGGCTATGTTTAGATAAGCTAATCCCTTCAGATATCTCTCTTCAGATGGCTGACAAGTCAACAGACGTCCGATAGGTATTTGTGAGGATGTCCTTGTTGAAGTTGCTAATTGCTTAATCCTTACAGATTTTGTTGTGCTTGACATGCCCGAGGATGGGAGCATGTCCATTATTATTGGAAGACCTTTCCTTAACACCGCAGGTGCTATTATTGATTGCAATAAAGGAAAGGTTACCTTCAACGTTGATGATAAGGAACACATGGTGTATTTTCCGAATAAAATTGACAAAAGGCATGGCCTTAACTCTATAGAGAATATCAAGACCATGAAGATTGGAGAATGGGATTTTCCTCTACACGTGCACCACAAATACAAAACCATTATGGTGGGGACAATGTCCATTAAAGTGAAGGTGCAATGATCACTTCATGAGAGGTGAAGCTGTTTGCTCTATATATCGTCGGTTCGTTGGTAAGACTTGATCAACCTTGCTAGATAGCATGTTCTATATAGGTAGAAAGTGGAGCTTGTTATGTTTTCATTTGCCTTAGCTTTTATTCCCCTTGATGTACCAAGTTTATATGTTTTTAAGCTTCACAATTCTAATCACTGCTTCAAGTTTTCAGAAAGTTTCGCAGCTTTTTGAACTCCGAAATTTTTTCAACGGTGAAGTTTTCAGAAAAATTCCAGAAAAATAAAAATAAAAATTTCCACGACGAGAGTGACCCAGAGGCACCTGTGGCTGACCAGGGGGGCACCAGTGGCCCAGCGCCCAGCTGGCGCGGCCAGCCCCCTGGCCGCTCCCACAAGGCGCCTAGGTCCCACAGGCCCCATATCCAGGTATGTCTTCTTCCTCCTTCTTCCTCTCTCTCCAAAAACACGAGTTCTGCACTTCTTCTTGCGTTCTTGCTGTTCTTGGAGGGGACTTTCGATCTCTCTCTACAGCCCACCGTTTGAGCTGAGATTTTGAGCAAATACTCCCTGTTATGTAACTCCTCCACCCCTCCAATTAGATTTTTGATTGGTGGCTTCATTTATGAGTATTTAGTAGTTCTTGGTGATGTTTATATGAGCTTGCATGCATGTGTAGAAATTTATTTTCTAATTTTTGATGCAAGTTTATGCCTTAGGTAAGTGAGTAGAGTAGTTTGCCTCAAATCACTTTGTTTAAATCCTTGTTTTTGTGAATTGTCAAAAATTTCAGAAATGAGTTTGCTAGGAAAAGCAAAGGGGTGGCTTGGGAAGAAGAAGCCCGAGCGCTCCGATCGAGTCACTAGAGCTGCAGCTTCACCCTCAGCTGCTAGGGTGAGCTACAACGAAGATCATGTGCCCCTAGAGTTGTTGGAAGACACAAGTCCCGCATGCGCAATGATGTATCTGTGCGATGATTTTCTTGAAGCTGCAGGAAACAAGGAGGATTTTTATGGCCTTTGCGCCAATGCAGGTTTGACACGGCTAGCACTATGCCTTGTGGTGCAATATAAGAAACTCACCTCATGTTTCATTAATAGTTTTGGTTATAATCATGATGTTGGAACTGTTGAGTTTAAAATTTACAATAATCTTATGACCATGTCTTTGGCTAGATTTTGTGATATAATAGGTGTGCCGAACGCTGGCCGGACGGCAAGGATGAACTCTCAGCCCTCTGAGTTGAGGACTCTCTTCGACACTCTTTGTAGCCAGGAGACAAGGGATATTCAATGTACAAAGATTTCCAGCACCATATTCCCCCACCTTAGGTATTTTGCGTATTTTATTACCAAAGGGGTGTTAGCTCGTGACAACACGAGCAACGGTTCTGCACTAGATTTCGCTATCTATGCGAACGCCCTCTCTGGTAGGAGTGATTATAATGTGGGTGCCTTAATTGCTCGTCGTCTTGCTATGAATGGTAACAAGGGTGATTTATTTGGTGGCGTTTACGCCACACTTATCCTTGAGCATTTTAATGGCACCCCGCATCCTGATGATGTTCCCTTTTCTTACTCAAGTCTTGATCTTGCTGCTATGAAGAGGCATAAGTTTGTTACGAAGACTTCCGAGTTTGGTAACCTTGTTTATATTTTGATGTTTGAAAAGACTATTATTCGAGAGATCCGTCTACCTGCACCACTTTTGTTTGATCATACCCGCAGGAATGGATGGTCCTTCAACGAGGTCCAGATTGATGAGCTCATGGCTCAGTATCAGTTGCATAACCCCATGGAGGGGGTTGTGCCCGACGAGGAGGAGCATGGTGAGTTCCCACCTTTCCAGGGGAGACCGTCACCCAGGGGGGTGAGGGGTCTTCTTCTGCCTGGAGCGCAGGGCCTTCCTCATGGGAGGACCCGAGGACTTCGGTGTACGCACCGGAGGGCTCGTACGACTCTTGGACTCACCCGTACCACCCCGGAGCAGGAGGCTCCTGGGGGCAGTAGCTTCTACCAACTTAGGCCAAAAGCCTAAGCTTGGGGGAGTACGTGCCATTATCCCTTTTCCATTGTATTATCCGTTTTTATTTTGTCCGCTTTGATCTTTTCGAAGTTTTTGCCTTTTCTTCTTTGTCCCTTTTAATTTGAAAAAACAACAAAAGATTTCTCTTTTCTTTTGCTTTCATTAAACCTTTGAAAAACTCAAAAAGATTTCTTTCTCTGTTTAGTTTGCTTTGTTTTCAGAGTTCAGCTCGAGTCCGTGATGGCATTAGATTATATTTCCCACGTTCGGTCGTGCAAGTGACAAGGCAGTAATGACGAAGATCGACGGATGGGAAGCAACAAGGAAAACCGGTATGAACTCTTCTTGTTTCTACTTTTGTACATATGCATGTACTTATGATCTAGAGACCAGCTTGTAGCGATATAGTGCTATGTTTAAAATGCTTTCCCAGTGTTCATGCTTTCTTTGTGGCTGGTCTCAAATGGCTAGAGTGCATAATATGTTGTTGAAATGATTTACATGCATTGCATTGTTTATGGTTTGGCATATTGAAGTGGTATTTCCCTTCGGATAATTCTTGGATTGACTTGGCACATGTTCACACATGGTTATGACTAAAAAGTCTACCATGCCTTGATGATCTTTTTATTTCAGAATAGTTATATCACTTTCATGCCCGATTCAATGTTGCTTTGTCGCGCTGCATGATTATGACAATTATTGCTCTCTAGTTGGTCGCTTCCCAGTCTTTTGCTAGCCTTCGCTCGCACTAAGAGGAGCTCTGCTTGTGTATCCAAACTCCTTTTTCAAACCAGTTATTCCACTTGAATCCACCATACCTTCCTATATGTGGTATTTATCGGCCACCCCTAACTTAGACTTTCTTTTGCCGTCTCGAAATTTATTCAAAATCTTCCCTTTTGTAACCGTACAAGATCATGGTGCGGTGAGGGAAAATCAGTATCTACCATGCCAAAAATATTTTGACGGAAGTTTTAACTAGTCAAATTTATATATAAAAAGATAAGTTACACCTCCCCCATACTTGATGATGGAATGAAATGGACCAAATGTTGCTAATGATAGATGGAACGAGAAAAAATCTTTCCATACTTGAGGCAAAATAAAAGGTTCCATAGACCGTCAAATGAAAGATGGATAAGGGAACAAAAGTGTAAGCAAAAAACATTAATATAGTTGGCATGGGAGTTATTGAGAGATCTTTACCGTTCACCGTTGACTGGAAAGTTGCACTTCTCAAAAGAATTTTATCTCTGTTTTTAAAACCAAGAGCTCTCGCACATGTTTAGTCTTTGCTTCAACCACGGGTTTTCAACATTGCCATCAAAAATCCATGGTTTGAGAGTCTCGCCTTCTTTCTTCAAAGCACCAACTATTGAGAGCATAATTGTCATTCTTAGTGTGACATGCATTGTCCCAAAGTACCACATTGTCTTCTGCATCATTGTGATATTGCTTGTTCTGAAATTCTTAGTTCTAGTCTCCTTTAAAACTCCGGAGGAGTTTCTGCATTTATGTTTTGCTTCAGTCATGGAGGCTAGCGAGATACCACTCTAGTATGTTCAAGCTATGTGCACTATGATCTTTTCTTGATTTTCATCAGCATATTATTTACTTTTGGTGTTTGTGATTGATCACTTGAAACAAGGATTTCTTCGTGCATTTTCATCATAGCATTGTTTTGATACTTGCTAAACTCTTTTCGTAGTACATGCTTATATACATCTTATGAAGCAAAATATTTTGTCAAAGTTTTCTTGTCGCGTCCAGTTCGTTGAACTGAATTTCTTGAGGACAAGCAATATGCTGAGCTTGGGGGAGTTGATACGTCTCAAATGTATCTACTTTTCCAAACACTTTTGCTATTATTTTTCCCTCATTCTTGCATGATTTGAACTAAACTAACCCAGACTGACGATGTTTTCAGCAGAGCTGCCTATATGGTTTTATTGTGTGCAGGAAAATGGATTTTTAGGTATCTCAGAAAATTCCCAAAGAATTCAGGAAAAATTCACGCTCACGAAGCTTCCATGGACCATAAGTAGGGCCAGAGAGGGGCCACAGGGGCTCCAGGCACCCTGCTCGCGCGACCCCACCCCTGGCCACGTCGGCTGGCCGCCTGGGGGCCTCCCCCCTCCTCTGGTGCCCTAACGATGCCCCTATTTATTCCCGTGACGGGAAAATCCTGAAACAGAAGTCGCTTTTCCAGTTTCCGTCGTAGAGCCGCCGCCGCCACCCTCTGTTCTTCCTCGGGAGGGCTAATCTGGAGGCTGATTTGGCCACCGGAGAGGGGAGATCGTCGCCATCGTCATCACCAATCCATCCTCCCTCCATGACTTCTCTTCACATGTGTGAGTAATTCCCTGTTGTAGGCAAAGGGGATGGTAGGTATTGGATGAGTTTGATCATGTAATAGTTTGTCTGATTGTTGGGGACATGTTGCCTATCATCTACTATGGTGATTATCATCTTTGCTACAACTTTTTGCTCTTAATGCTTGTCACTTTGGGCCCGACTGCCATGTTTTCAGATCTGAACCACTAGTGTTTTCATGATTATATTTATGTTCTTGATCCTATCTATGAGTTGAATGCACCTATTATGGTCCTGAACCGGCGATCCCAAAGGTGACAGCTTGGGACACCAAAGGGGATGGTACATAATTTGAGGATTTCATGCATCCATTGAGTATATTGCTTTGTTCCAATGCTCTTTGACAGGAGCACCTTCATCTCCATAAGTTCCCTTTGGCCCCGTTCATAACGGGATGGTAGGACAAAAGATGTTGTGCAAGTTCTTATTGCAAGCACGCACAACTACCTACGAGATACATGCCAAATGTTTGATATTTTCCTAGATGATCATTGCTTTTCTGTGTGCCTTGCCCCGTGTTAGAATCTATTACATGTTCACTCTTATCCAAGCAGCGCCCAACCATCCATCTCCCTAGCCTACAGTTCTTTAATCCTGCTGGTTACTACTAGTTTATTTTCGTTGTTTTACTTTTTGTTGTCGCCAATACCACTATCATATCACAGTTGCTATTAATATTTTGTTGCAAGCAAGTATATTTCAAGTGCGGTTGAATTGACAACTCAACTGTCAAAGCTTATAAATATTCTTTGGCTCCGCTTGTGTCGAATCAATAAATTGGGTTAACTTACCCACGAAAACGCTACAAACGATCCCCTACAATTGAGGGTCATCAGGTGCTTTCTTCGGAGGAGTCAATTGGGTGATCGATAGTGGATGCACCAATCATATGAAAGGAGAAAGCCATTTGTTCATGGACTTCATGGATGTTATCAAACCATATATGAGCATAGTCTTTGGTGGTGGTTCCAAGGGAAAGGTGCTTGGATTGGTGATACGGTGAGGATCTCTCACTCCTCGTTGGTTACCCCAAGTGGAAGGTGAGATGTAGCGTGGCAGCAAATTTCCCCTATGTAGAGGATAGGGTTTGTCTCCCGTAGGACTCGCAGAGATATAACAAGGTGGTAAAGTGAACAATGGCGCCGAGGTTGCTAACTTCACCTGGACATGCACACAGATACAGATAACTTTGCTCCCAACGAGTATAGAGGAGTTGTCAATTCCTCCGGCCTTGCTGTTTACAAAGGATAAACGCAAAAGATAATGATAGTGATAGCAACTGGAAAGTAAACTAAGGATGTAAACAGTGATATGAAGATGGACCGGGGTCCCGTGATTTTCACTAGTGATGTCTCTCTCCAAAAGACGATAAAAGTGTTAGCGAGGTAAACAAATCACAGTTGGGCAATTGACAGGATTATGAAGGCACCGCAATGCTAACTATGCTGCAAAGAAAGGAAGGGCTCAAAAGCAATGGGCAGTATGCCAAGGTAAGTAGACCGAAATCCATCTGCATCTACTACGAATCATCCACCTTGAGATATCTATCCAGAACATCTCGCTGGTATTAAGTTGCAAATCCCACCCAAAGTGTAAATCCAAAGCAACAGACAACTGCATTAAAAGAACTTTGCGTAAAGTACAGAATCCTTGCATCCGCGGATACAAGCACCGTTGTTTTATCCCTGGTGGCAACAGCACATCCCCTAGTCTCATGTTTTTGTCACTCAAGCTAGACATCAAGGGGCTGAACCCACAATCAAGCATAACGCTCCCTCTTGGAGTTGCAACAAATCACTTGGCCAAAGTAAAATACGGCAACGGAGAACATGCAAGAATTTACTCAAGAACAAAATATAAAAGAAAAGAACCAAATATATTACTCATCACAGTCTGAACATAGTCTCATAATCCATCAGATCCCAACAAACTCAGCATAGCAACGGCAGAAAATTACAAAGGTGCCTCGATCATGTGAGGCAGCTCACGAGGTCTCGAAAGTGGAGGCACAAAGAAGGGAGAGATAGATCACATAGCTACTGGTCACGGACCCATGGTCCAAGGTGGACTACTCACGGTACATACGGGAGGCGTCCATGGCTATGGATGGTCTCTCGGAGGGGGTAGCTGCTCCCTGCAGGGTGCCGGAGCAGCTTCTCCAGGCAGCCCCGATCTAGAAACGGCGGCGGCGGAGGTAAAGAGGCGAGATCGCAGAAAAGAGATTCGTCTTAGGGGTTTCCGTCACGAGGGGTAAATATAGGCGAAGGGGGGCACCGAGAGGGGCCACAGGGAAGCGAGGAGGCTCCCTAGCACGGCCTAGTGTGGGGCCGCGCCAGGGACCCTTCTGGAGTCCCTGTGGTGGCCCCCCCTTCCCTCCTTTGGTGTTTCCAGAAGCTTCCGTGTCACTGATTTTTTATCTGATTTTTTCGGATTTTTTGGAGCACTTTTAATGCCCGGAAAACCTGAAATACAAAAACAGCAACTGGCAGCTGGGTGCACTGGGTTAATAGATTAGTCCAAATATGCTCAAAAGTGTATGAAAGTTCAAGCAAATCATGGCAAAGTCACACAAAACATGCATGGAGCGAGCAGAAATTATAGATACGTTTGGGACGTATCAATTGGGCAAGGTGGCTATCACTAACGACATGTCACTCTCAAATGTTATGCTTGTCCAATCCCTTCAATAAAAAATTTCAAGTGTATTTTATTTTGGCAAGCTCCTCAGTTTTTCCAAGCTCATGATACTTCTAACCTGTTATATAATATTTGGATCCAGGAGGTAGAATCTCGTCTTCGTCGAAGTTGATCCAAGATGCTATTGCGCCCGCGTTGCTGGTCCGCTAAATTGAATTCCACGTCGAGGTTTGATAGGTTGATCATCAGATCCCACCAAACCGATGTTTGGATGTGGAAGTGCTAGAGAAGATTCGACCCTCAGGGGCTACTAGGTCATCGGCTTTCTACTTAATAACACAAAGCTCCTTCCGAGAAATATTTTGATCCCCGGGTCAGCTGCTCACACCTGACCTGGGTCTCCGGGGCTACCTCTATATGGCTTGGTAGAAAATAAATTCCACCGATCATAAAATTTTCCGCAAAAATTTAACTCGCAAAAGTCGGCTTGACGGAAAACCTTTTTTCTCGGATACCGACTATTTTCATCAACAAAACCGGTTTGTATCATCAAAGTTGGGCAAGATGACTTCCACAACGCGGAGAATTCCCACCATCAAACCATCAAGCCATCTCATCCTCCAAAGATCCAAGGAATGAAAACCATGACAAACACATGAGAGTCTGAAGAGGGAGGTGGTGTGGACTGATCTCAAGCTCGATGATTCGTACAAATGAAGTTTCAAGCATCCAAATATCTCTTTACTAAAGACGCGGAACATCTAAAGATCTCCTTAACCAAAGATTCAAGCATTCGATGATTCACGTATTTGAAGGCTGAGACTAAGGACCAGTCCGGGGCTACCGTTGGTGTCATGGATAATGGATATCCTGAGGTACTGGGCCGGTTCTTATTGGGTCGATCATGGGCCCTAAGGATACCGGCCACTAGAAAATGTCCCAGATCCGAAGACGGAAGGTGCACAACCGACTTGGAGAACAAGATGATGGACTTGTGCACACTAAGGCATGGCCTAGTGGTAGGAAGGGGTTGATGCCTTCCTACCCACCCAAGTTCAAGGCATGGTACTTGTAATTTAGGTTTGTTGCACCTATTAACTGTAGGGGGTTCCCTTACAGTCTTTCTATAAAAAAAGATGACGGACTTGTACTAGATTTTGGTCCCCCTTATAGTGTCGACTTAGGACTCGTGTAACCCTCGACCCTCGTACCCCTGACCATGCATATAACTCGAGGGTACGAGGCTCCTAGCTAGGGAGTATAGTTCATCTCATAACACATCGCATCATGCAAGATCATACAATCATAGCTTAGGTTTTAGATCTAGGCGGTACTATAACAGCCCAGTTTTTGCAGAAATTAAAAATTTTGTTTTCGATGTGAATTGTTTGATTGTCTGATTTGTTTGCGGTCTTTGCATCCCCGATTTATCAATCGACGATTATTTTCCCCCTCTTATCTCGTATCGGACGGAGACCGACCCTTGCCACCCTGACACTCGACCTTTGCGACACCGGGTTTCGCCCGATCACCGTCGCGGAAACCGCACGAGACCAGCCGAAGCCAACGGAACGAAAAACCCGTTTAATAATTAAACGGGTTATTTTATAGCGCCCCGGAAAGTGTTTTCGGAACGGTTCCAGCGCCAGGTGAACGCCTCCGGCTCGACGCACCGATCGCGCAGTTCGAAGTTTTACCCGAATCGGAGGTACTGCGGACCCCCGGCGGTCAGAAACATGAGCATCGTGCACGCGAGACAAAAACCGATGATGTTTTTGCAAACTGCGAGCCACCCATGCTATATAAAGACCACTACACTCCCACCCATTTTTAGGGTTTCCCTAAGCCAATTTTGCAGCCACCCCCCTGATCTGTCTCAGATCTGCCCCCATTTTTGCCCCAAATCCCGAAACCCTAGATCTGGCGCGCCCGGAGCCGTCCGATCCGGAGATGGACGCTCCAGATCGCGCCACGTCAGCGCCCTGGAGACCCCCGTAGCTTCTCTCCTCTCTCTCCCGTGGGTTGCGCCCGAGCACCCCTGCCCGTGGAGGCACCCGCAGCCGCGCCTCCCTCCGGCCGGGCCGCCGCAGCAGCCAGCCGGCACCCATCTCCCTCTCTTCCCTCTCTCCCTCCTCCATCTCACCTCCCTCCCTCTCTCCTTGCAGTGCCCGCTCGAGCCGCCATGGCCATGGATTCCGGCCACGGGAGCTCGGCTGCCGCCCCTCCTTCCTCGCGCCGGAGAGACGCACCGGATCCGGCCGCCAGCCGACCTCCGCCGCGTCCCGCTCGCCTGCGCCGCCCTCCTCCGGCCCCGCGCCCCCTGGTCCGCCTCCCCTGCACCGCCGGCGGCAACCGGCCGCGCCGCCTCGACTTGGACGAGGACGAAGCGTCCTCGCTCGCCTGCTCGCTACGGTTGGGCCTTCCCCAACGCGCGTGGGCCGGCGCAGCCCACTCCAGCAGCCCAGCAGCCAGGCCACGGCCAGATGGGCTCGGCCCAGTTGGGTGAGCCAGCCCGCTGCCCGTTTTTTTTATTTTTCTGTTATTTTTTTTATTTTTTATTTTTTGTTAGTTGGGCCCAGTAGCTTTCGGCCCAGTGCAGTTTTTTTTCTTTTTCTAGGCTTTTTATTTATCTGTTAGTTGTTTATTTTTGCAGTGCCGTAACTTTTCAACCGTAGCTCGGATTGCGACGCGTTAAATATGAAACTTGCTTAGTTTTGTGTCTAGTTTAATAATTTGTTGCTTGTTGCCATGTTTGAGCTTGTTTACATGTTGTTTGACTGCTAATTACACTGCCTGCCACTGTAAACTGTAACTGCTATAACTTTTTATCTGTTGCTCTGTTTAAAATGTTCTTTATATGTAACTTGATTAGTTTTTCGTGTACTTTGTGTTTATTCTATTGTTTTCTGTTGTTAACCAACTTAAAATATGGTTTAGGGCAGAACAGTACCAAATCTTTTAATCATCGTGCGGCACTTAGTGTTATGCCATGTCTAGGATTTCACCCCACTTAATTTGACTAGATCAGATAGTTTATTTATGCTTCACCTCTTCCCATGTTTGTGTGCTATGCCATGCTTGCTTGAGTTTCCATGTTAACAAACTTTGTTGATCACCTGTAGCTAAACTACTTGAACCACCGTAAACGTGCGGTATCGTCGTATGTGACGAGTACTCCACTTAAATCGTTAGTAACCGCTCTCGACGGTAGGTGCGATGTCTCGTGTTGCCTTCTTGTTGATGCTTGCTCTTGTATTGCTCCGTAGTAATAGTGGTGCACCGTTGATTGCTTTCCAGTGTTTACTTCTTGTGTGCTCCCGCGGGTACCTCTCGGAGACGATGCGAGCTTGCGATCGACTACACCTTCGGAACCCGACTTATCAACAGGCAAGGACTTGCATTACTTATGATCCATTCTATTTCAACCAGCGGTTTGCATGCTAGTCTAGGTTAGGTTCGATGTTTGATCCTACCACATGTTTACAGCCTCTTTTAAACCGATACAGCCATGTCCCTTCCCAGCAAACCATGTACTGCTATGTTACTATTGCTCGTTGCTCAGCCCCTTCTTAGTATGCATGCTTAGGATGCTACGATGTTACCCTGTTACTCTTTGGGTTGGGATATCACCTGATTATTATATTATTGTTGATGATATGATTATTATTATAATGTTGACTATATTCGACGAAGGATGCAAGGTCTAGGCTATCCCGCCCCGACGCTTTGTTCCATTCGAGTCACCTAGGATCCGAGTTCCGGGTATTGGTTTTAAGACTGAGCGTGCCTAACCGCGTGTGGGATTTTATGGGGTCCCCTTTTCTTACCTATCTAGCTTCAAACATTTCTAGAGGTGGCCCAAGCTGATTTACCATTTGAAAACATGCATATATATCTTGTCGGGTCGCTCCTAGCAGATATCTTTTAAAACAACCCGGACCAGCGGAGACATGGTTTCCCTGTTGGTCCACCTTTGACCGGCGAGGGCCCGGTCTCATAAGAGAACTAACCGGTAACCCAAACCCTGTTGAGACGGAAGAGTCCGATCCGAGAGCGTGGCCAGCTTTTGGATTGGGTGTCGACTCCCCGGGGGCCACCCGGATTTGTGCGTTGTTAGCTAGAGGGACTTGTCGTTTCGGATCTCTTGGAACTAAATCATAAAATGGTTGCCTATGATGGGTAGCAACTGAGAGTGATGGACGTGCGTGCGGAGCCTCGTAATGGGCAGTTGGTACACCCCTGCAGGGTTAAATCTTTTCGAGAAGCCGTGTCCACGGTTATGGACGACTTGAGACCTACTCCTTGTTCATAGACAACAACTGAGATAATCTTAATACAACTTGATCAACGTGTGTGTGTGCCTTGGCTGCTTCTTCTTCGTCGGGATGCGAAGAGGAGGACAAGGATAGGATAGGTGTTATGTTTGCGTGGTAGTTGATAGCAAGACTTGTTGGAGGCATTTCCTCATCGAATGCTTGGCTTCTTATCTTACTCTCTAGATCGTTAGCCACTCCATAAATGCTAGTGCGGCAGCAACCTCACCACTTACCCCTTCCTTACCTTAAACTACTAGTTGTCCTAGAATGACGAGTGATGAAGTCCTTGCTGGGTCAGATGACCACTACAGTTGGATGCTGAGTACCTCTGTACTCATGATACTACCCCAAACTCTTTTCAGGGTTCTGATCGACAACAGGTATGGTGATCGACGTTTCACGTGGAGACTCGACGACGACTAGTTAGGCGGATCCCGGCGGACGGCCTGGACCCGTGTGGTTATGGGATCGATGCTTTTCTCTTTGCCAGTAGGCACTTGCTTGTAGTCTGTACTCAGACATGTATCTTCCGCTGTTGTATTATATTTGAGGCAGTTGTATGCCGATTGTATGAGATGTTGTATCCTGTATCTGTAATGTTGTGATATCATGTTGGAAATCCGGGGCATATGGCTTTGTCATATGTCGCGGTGGGACCGATATGTGCTTCGTCCTCGGGTTCGGGCGGAAACGTCCGAATCTGAAACAGTACCGCATATCGGGCCTTACAGGTACATCCCTTGGTTATTGTACTTGAGGTTGTACCCATTCATAATAAAGAAGAAACATGAGTAGGATTTTAGCTCCATTAAGGGAGCCTGAACCTAGGTAAAATAGTATGCTATGTGTCTCTTGATACCATTGTTATCGATCACATCGTTAAGACACTCTATTGAGAGATTCACCGGAATCATCTCCGACACTAGGATCAATTAGATTCAACTCCTCCCAATGTAGTTAATGCATAGTCACACAT
This sequence comes from Bromus sterilis, assembly GCA_950022295.1. Classification (NCBI taxonomy): domain Eukaryota; kingdom Viridiplantae; phylum Streptophyta; class Magnoliopsida; order Poales; family Poaceae; genus Bromus; species Bromus sterilis. The sequence goes on along the minus strand of OX465596.1, from coordinate 107,176,177 downwards.
GCGTGGGACCAGTATTAGGATCACACCAAATGAACAAGACCATGCTACACTCATATGTCGCACGTGTTTGTATTAAAATCGACCAGACAGCATAATTTACACTTGTGTGTATTAAAATGCATAGATTCAACAGATTGACCACTTCATAGAATTTACAAATGGACCAGTTGAATGATCCTACAGTACTCCTGCATTTTTGTATTAAAATGACATATCTGTATTTCAAATTACTGCAACATTCATAAGAAATTTACTTCAGCAATTTTAAATTGGGATTCTCATATTATACTGGCTAGTCGACATTATCAACAGCAAAAAACAGTAGAACACACATCCTGATTTTTGTTCAGAAAATCATTTCAATTATGTAAATAATCATCACTCTACGATTCATGGAGATCATGTCCCAAAGCTATCTTAAACATCATTTTAAGACACCAACTATTGTCTAAAATCATATCCCAAGTCTGTCTTAAACATCATTTTAAACTCCATGTCTTTAAATGGAGTGTGAAATGTCTTAACAACAAAGTGCAGAATTGAAATAATAATCACTCTATAGCGCATGAACACATATCCCAAGTCTATCGTCGCCACATTCCTAGTCTGAAATCATCAACAACATAATTGAAATCATTAAAAATGGATCCCTTGGCAAACAAAGCATGATTAGAGAACAGATCCTAATCTAATCATCCTACATACAAGGGGTACCGGAGATTAGAGAAATTTAAAGCAGATCACACCATATGCACACAATCTGAAGCAAAATCACACAAGTAGAGATTACAAACAAGTTTTCTTAGCATATCTGAAGCAGAGCACACATTCTGCACACAATCAGAGCACACAAAGGGACGAAGATGAAGTCTGACCTGATTTGCATATGCGGCTTGTTGTTTGGCAGCTCTAAATCATCGTCGTGCGGTAGAGCAGAAATCGCATCCACACGAACCCCTCATCGTGCAGGCCCGTCAACAGCAACCGCATATGCAGTACCAAGTACCAACGCTCCTCCTTGCAGGTCGAGGGAGACGAAGAGCGTCGACGTTCGTTGCCACCGTCGTCGAGTAGGACAAGGTTATATGGCTCGCGCTCCTCCCGCTCTCCCTCGACCTGAGTAAAAAATAGCTTTGGCTGGAGCGGGAAAAGGTGGCGTGGGCCACACTGACGAGAGGGAGAGGCGGTGCAGACGGAAGGGAGAAGTGGCGATGCGGATGCAGGTGAGAGGCGTGGGCGAGCTAGGGATTTCGGAGTGAGCGAGGAGAAGGAGGGGAATCACCAGAGTTAATGAGGCAAGGGAGGGGCAAAGTGGAAACAACAAGATTTTCATAGCGTTACAAAATTTAAAGTACACTTTCTAAATGCTCTTATGAAACTTTACGAAGAAAGTACGACATTATTATTTCACATACTAATGATGAATCTGAAACCCTCGAAAATGCTTTTACCCCTTTTGAAGTCTTTGTTATTATGTTATTCTTTTGTCGTCGTTTAGTAACAACAGATACCATAGGGATGGCTAAAGAGAGGGGAAGACTCGAGGGAGAACGATGTCGATGGTGCCGGAAACGGGTTGGGCACACGCACGGTGAAGGACACCACGATGTACCCAGTTTCGGGGCTCTCCGGAGAGATAACACCCCTACTCCTGCTTGTATGCTTGCTATAAATGAACTCACGGACTACAATCAATGCTCATGGAGCTGCTCAGAGGAAGAAAAGACCTGCCGTGGGCATGGCTCTCATCTTCTTCTCTACGGGTTCTACTGTGTGAAGTAAATGCGAATGGGGGAGTCCCTCTCACAGGAGGGGTACCCCAGGCTCTTATAGTGTGAGCTCGGGGTACTAAGGTAATTTCAGTCGGGGGCTGTCCCCAGCTGTCATCCTCTCGTCGGCTGGGGTCCACCGACTGCAAATCTCCGGTTGATCCGGACTTGTCAAGCGACTGCCCATGCTGTAGCTTCTAGGTAATGATGATGAACAGTGGAGCTACGTCCTCTGGTCTCGTCGTCTTGTCTCCGGATTTAGAGGAAAAGGGTGACAACACTCCTCTGACATATCGGCGAAGTGACTTAGCTTACTGCCACCCGGATCTCTCGGGATCCCGCATTTATGACCTTGTACCAGAGACATCCGATCCGGATAAGGTCAACTCTTGAGCCGGTTGAGGAGTGTGCCGATTGCGCCTGGGCCGACTGCTCGCATTCGGCATGGCCGATTGCTTGGGAGCAATCGTCCATGCGACTTCCTAGCTCGGCCCAGCAGCAGCCCAATCGGCCTCCTCCTTGTCTTGAAAGAATGCTTTCGTCTGGGTGACCCTACCCGGGTATCATTCCCCCGACACTAGCCCCTAAAGCTGTAAGCGTCCCACGGTTACTTGACTGCGGGGCCCTTGCAGTTTTTCTTTTCTTATCCTTGCGCTTTGATTGCTCTGGACTCATCAGACATCTCGATCCGATCTGAATGCTCAGATCGGAGATTCTTCCCGGCTGACCAGTCCAATAATGGTTGGATACAACTTCTTCGACCTCGGCTACCAGCTCGCCGATTGCTCTCGTGCTTCTCTGATAAACGATCCGTTGCCAAACCTTGGTCGAGCTGAGATCTGGCTCACCCGATTGCTTCTCCAATGGTTACTTTTGACCTACTTCTGACCAACCCACGTCGCACGTCGCTTCCGATTCCCCTGGGCAGTTAATGCTCCGGGCCCCACGACCCACGCGCGACGGGACGTTACTGCCCACGCCTCGCATTCTGCGCCATGATCTTTTGCGCCGAAACCGCCCAATTATCTCTTGATACACGCCGCCACACCGGGCCACACGAACCGCACCTGCGATCCCACTCGCCCCCGCCGCCCATATAAGCCAATGGGGGAGGGGGCTCCTCGGGCTCAACCGCACTTCTTCTTCCTCGCTCTCCTTCTCTTCGCGCCGCCGTAGTGCTTCTGCTCCGGCGACCTTGGTCTAGCGTGCCTGTGGCGCCGCCGCACCGCACCATCTTTCTGCAATTGCTTGCGCCCTCCGCCGCCACCGCGCCTCCGTTCGCCAGCATCCGCTGCCGGATCCCTCTCGCCCTTCTCTCCGGATTCATCTTTCACCACCCTGGAAGACTCCATGGTCGCCGCGGACGAGAAATCCTCCGCCAGCCGCGGCCGGTGGAAAGGATCCACCGTCAACGATGACGAGATCCACCGGCTCCTCCACGCACGCAAGATGCTGGCTGGCATCCAGTGGCATGCCCCCGGCGAGAAGATCGTGTCGGAACCGCGCGCCGGCGAGCGCGTGGTTTTTTCGGCACTTCGAGCGCGGCTTCGGGCTGCCGGTGAGCACCTTCTTTCGAGAGTTCTTGGACTTCCACCGACTCCAGCCGCACCATCTCGCCGCCAACTTCATTATGACGATGTCGGGATTCGTCACCCTTTGCGAAGGCTATCTCGGCATCCGGCCGAGCATCGGGCTGTGGAAGCGCCTCTTCCACCTCCGAGGTCACATGGCTCGGACCGGGAGGCTTCTGCCGAATCCGGACGGAGACGAGCCGATTCACGAGACCGCCATGACCGACTGCGGCGGCTGCATCCTTTATTCAAGCAAACAAGGCTATGAGTCCCCTGCTATCATTCAGTCGGTCAAGGGTTGGCAGACCACTTTTTTCTACGTCCGATCTCCTGACAAGGGCCCCGACCTCACCAACTTGCCCGAATTTCAGCTCGCCCCTCCAGCGGAGAAATACCAGCGGTCGACCAAGCTTGGGGTCGGCGACTACGACATTGACGCTCAAGTAGCTCGGATTGCGCAGCTTGAGAAAGATGGCCTTAAGGCATACGACCTCGTGGCCACCTGGTTCCAGGTCCGAGTGCTCCCGCTTCAGCGTCGAGTGCACCGCATCTGCGACATGGCAACCTGGAGGGATCCCACTCGGATCTGCACCAAGAAGCTGAGAAACCAAGTGCTGCGCCTCCGAGTGAAAGCACTCACCATCACTCCCTTGCCGAAACCATTTCGATTCGGCCTGAAGTGTCTTCACCGCAGAATCAATCCTCCCGAGGTATGCTCCGATTGCTTTCTCTGTTCGCCCGATTGCTCGATTTCTCACTTGCTCTTCTGATGCTCTGCTCATTCTTCAGTATTTTATCGCGACTGCTTTGATGCAAGACGGCCAAGTCGCTGGTGAATTCACCCCTTGAATATGACGACTCCTCCGCCTCCGATTCCGACGACGAGGACAATCCCGCCGACGCCGGTGCAGCCGACCAAGGGGGTATGCATGATTCCTCCTTCGAACGATTTCTGGATGAATGGAGTGATGACGACGGCACCTCAAAGATTGGAGGTTCCGGTGCAGATTCGCATCCCGACCCCAAGAAGGCACCGCTTAAACGCTCCCGAGCTGACGACCCGTCAACCGGTGCTACGCCGAGCAAGGGCGTGAAGACAACGGTGGTCGCCTCGAGAGGGAAAGCCACTCAGACTGGGCGCACTCGGGCCCAGCCGACTGGGAAGGTTCCTGGTACCAAGCCCAAGGTCAGCCCCGTTCTGCAGGAGGTCGCTCTGGATATCCCGCCTCTGCGTTTCCGGATGCCCCGAGGAGCACCGATGAATGTGGGGTAATTACTTCTCCTTCTTTCTCTTCCTTTACATTCTCCTTTCCTTTGTTGCTTATCTCTCTTTTCTGCTCAGGGCTGCTATTGACCTGGACGACATTGACCGGGACGTCCCTGCCGTCACCGGCCCAGCTCCTTCTGCCACTTCCGCTCACACTGAAGCCACCAGAAAACGGCCGCCGATTGTTCCTCTCTCGACCAAGGATGCCGAGCGCAAGGCCAAGAAAATTCGCGCCGACCTCGCCAAGCCTCCGAGCAAGCCTCTTCCCAAAGCCTCCGTGGCTCCAAAGGACATCGTCGACCTGGAGTCCACTGACGCCGAGGGATTGCAATCGGATCCTTCGATTGCTCCTTCCCCGCCGCGGTCCTTTGGTCAGATCCTGACTACCATCGCAACGACCACCCCGTCGATCGTGACAGTGTCTTCCCCTTCAACAACTGCTCCGCCACCGAGTGCTACTGCTCCGCCAGCCACCTCGGCGCCACCCTCGACTACTGCTGCCTCCAAGGCTATAATCCTCCAGCCGACGCCGACGACGACCTCGACGACCTCCTCTGTTGCCCCCGAATCGCAGATGCATTCGGTGGAGTATTTCCGAATGGCTTACTCTCGCACCAGTCCAGCCGATTCCGAGCCCGACGCCTCGCGCCGCTTTCCCTTGGCCTCCCATGGCACCATGGCTTCGGCTTATGACCGAGTAAAAGCGCTCTCCACCAGCGCGCTTCAGGAGTTCGAGCTCGTCGACCGCAATCATACTGTAAGTCCTCTTTTCCAAGTGGGGGCGCGCAAGCGCACCCACTGGGTGTAGTCCCCGAGATTTGGGCCGATTGCGTGCAATCAGCTCGGATCTTCTTCTTACTTTTGCCTTCTTATGTCGTCCTTAGATCAGTGGATCTGCCCTCGAGTGGGTGCGCGCAAGCGCACCCACTGGGTGTAGTCCCCGAGATTCGAGCTGATTGCGTGCAATGAGCTCGGATCTTCTTCTTACTTTTGCCTTTTTATGCCGTCCTCATATCGGTGGATCTGCCCTCAAGTGGGTGTAGTCCCTGAGATTCGAGCCGATTGCGTGCAATCTGCTCGGATCTTCTCTCGAATTTTGATCTTGTCAGTTTTCGTACTGATTCTTCTTTCAATGCACAGGCTGCCGCCTAGGAAAAGCGTAAAGTTTTCGAGTCCTTGCTCGAGTCTTATGCCGCCAGCCTGCGACTCCTCGCCTCTGCTCAGCTTCAGGTGAACCAGCAGACCGCCAAGGTCGCCGAGCTGACAGGTAATTCTGCTGATCCCCGCCTGATTGATTTCCTTTTCCGATTCTAATTTCTTCCTCCGATTTGCATTGCAGCTGTGTCGCATCTCTGCCCACCATTACTGCTCTCCAGGGCCGTGTGGCAGAGCTGGTGGAGCAGCTCGGCGACAAGGCCCCGAGCTTGCCGCTGCTCAGCAGAAACTTGAGCGCCTTCGAGCTGCCGAAGCTGCCGAAGCTGCCTTATCTCGCACTGCCGAGCGGCAGCGAAGTGAGATGGCTGCACTCAGAACCAGTCACCAAACGGAACTGGAGGCGGTGATCTCGGCCCAGGCCAAGACTGCTGAGATCTTGCGCTCGGAGCGTGATGCAGCAGTGACAGCTCGGAATGCCGTGCAGGCTGAAAGGGATGATGCAATGGCCAAGCTGGATGCCATGACGCTGCGTCATAATAACGAGCTAACCAAAGCCCGACGCGAGGCCCGGGTTAATCTCGAGGGGCTTCGCGAAATGGACTCTCTTCTTTCTGGTGACCCATCTTTCTTTTCTCGGTTCCCCTGTTGGTTTCTTCTCTTTTGCGTCTTCTCATATTTATTTTCCTGATTTAGAGCATTGGCCTGCTTCCGATTCCGCCGCTCAGCACGCGGTTTCTGAGGAGAGGCGAGTCCGAGCTGCGGAAGGCTGGCCTGTGAGGGCTGAGGCTGAAGGGTGGAGTCCCCGGGAGTTCATTATCTCCACCGAAGCTCGCATCCCAGTCATCCTTGGCAGCGTCTTCACCTTCAAACTGGGCGTCCAGAAACTTTCCGAGCTGCTTTGGGGACCTGCCGAACTGAAAACAAGCACTCGGGCGCCTGCGCCATAGTGAAGGATCCTCAGCAGGCCCTCATGACTCCGACGACGAGGGTTCGGAGCAAGGTGATGCCCCGACTGCCACTCATGATCAAGTGTTGATGCTACTGAAAGCCTCTCCCCGCCGAGTCGAGGCTTTGCTAGACTCAGCTGCCCGGACTGGTGCCGAGATGGCGCTTCAGACCGTGCTGAGCTGGTATCCCAAACTGAGCCTAGCTCGGATTTACACTATGCGAGACGGGATAGCCGACCTCCTTGAGATGGCCTATACTCAGGTGAACCGTCTTTCCACAACCATGGCCGGGTGGTTCCCTCATCCTGAATACACTCCTGTTCTTGATGACGCCGGGATGCCGATTTCTCCACTTCCTATCACTACCTTGGCCGACGACAACCCTTCTGCTGGCGGACGTGCCCGAGGAGGTCAAGGTAGTCAACCTGCACGCTCTTCAAGTTCTTATCTCTATCATGATGACTTGTCCGACAGCGGCTCATCCCGTACTTCACCTAAGGCCACCTCAAAATGGACAAGTGCCAAGCCAGCTGATGTCGGGCCCTCCAAGGCGCGGGAAGACTCGACGGGGCGTAAGCAATCAGAGGTGACTGTTGTGCCAGAGGGTCCGACTGCGCCGGAGCAAACAGTTCCAACCGTTACACCAGTGTCAACCACTGCTCCGACTGCTTCGACCGTACCGCCGACCTCCATCGTTCCTGACGCCTAGCTAGTGAATCTTATGTCTTTTACTGCAACTTTTGCAAGACTTTGCTAAATTTCAAGGACACCCACTGGGGATGTTGTGATGTAATGTACTCATTCGGCCTTGAGCCCCTTATCTTTGCTTATTGCATAATTTTCTTATGTGATCAACTTCCTGCTTTTCGCTTTATCGTTTTTGCTCTTTGCCATTTTCCCTTGGGGGTATAAATCCATGTTTGCCAACAGCTGATGTGTGGTCTGGTGTCGGCTCACAAGATCATACACCGCTAGGATTTGGTCATTGAGGTTGAACTGTTCTAGCGTTAGCGCGGAAGGATTCTGCATAGACTTAGTTAGCCGATTGCTCCATGCCGACTGCTTGGTGCATCGATCGGGGACGCAGTCGGCGGATGGCGCCGTCGGCCATGATCCTCTTTCAGAGTGTTTTTACGTGTGATACGTGGTACTACAGGTCCGACCAGCTACTGCTTCATCGATGCCACAGTCAATTTGTGATCTGTGCTCGTGTCGCCTGCTAGCTTGGCTTCGAAACTGCAGTTCTCACATTTTTCTTTCTTTTATACTTGCGACCGCGCGATTGGTCAGTCCCCAAGTGAGGTTGTTCACCTATCTCGGGAATGACAAGGCTTTGCCCCCTGAGGTTTGCCCAGAGACGAGAAGCTTATATAAAGACAATCGAATGCCATCTCTCAGACGCATGACAGATTTACTGATTGAATGCTTGATAGCATGAATACACTCACATGACTCAACTGTAAAACGGGCAAAATAGCTCGGCGTTCCAGGGACGTTGTGTCTCCACTCTTGAAGTATCTTTATGCCGAGTGCCTTTCGTGCAATCGATGAGGTCAGCTGACGATGAAAGGGCCCTCCCAGGGTGATGATAACTTGTGCTGACCATCTGACTTCTGGATTCGGCGGAGCACCAAATCGCCTTCGCGGAAAGCGAGGGGGCGGATCTTCTTACTGTGGTAGTGCCTCAGCCTCTACTGATAAATCGCCGTCCTGGACAGAGCCAACAGACAAGCTTCTTCCTTCAGATCAACACCGTCTTCTCGCGCTTCCTTGGCCTCTGCTTCGATGTATAGGGCACACTGAGGTGAATCGAATTCTATGTCGGCTGGGATGACTGCTTCTGAACCATACACCAGGAAGTATGGGGTGAATCCGGTTGATCTGTTGGGCATGGTTCTCAGACTCCAGAAGACTGCTGGGAGCTCATCAATCCAGGCCCCAGGTGCTCTTTCGAGTGGCTCGATCAATCTGGGCTTGATGCCTGCAAGGATGAGACCATTGGCCCTTTATGCTTGTCCGTTTGACTGGGGGTGCGCTACTGATGCCACATCGAGCCGGATGCCGTACTCGGATGCATACCGAGCTAATGCCCCCTTTGCAAAGTTCGTGCCGTTGTCAGTGATGATGCTGTTTGGCATTCCATATCTACTTGCGACATCGGCAATGAAACGAACTGCTGTCGGACCATCCAGCTTCTTGATCGGGCGTGCCTCGATCCACTTGGTGAACTTGTTGACTGCGACCAGTAAGTGGGTTAGACCACCCCTTGCCCGCTTGAACGGCCCAACCATGTCCAGCCCCCAAACTGCAAACGGCCATGTTATTGGAATTGTTTTGAGCGCCGACGCTGGAAGATGACTCTTGGCCTTGAACTGCTGACAACCATTGCAGTGCTTAACCAGATGCTCTGCCGCGGCTCGCGTTGTCTGCCAATAGAAACCATGACGAAATGACTTGGCTACTATTGCAGCTGCTGATGCGTGATGACCGCATTCGCCTTGATGAATATCCCGGAGCAGCTCGAGCCCCCTGTCCTCTTCTTCACATCGCTGGAGAACTCCGGTTACACTTCTGTGCATCAGTTCATTGTTGATGATGGTGTATGAACCAGATCGGCGCTGTATCTGCCTGGCTTCAACTTCATCTGGGGGGAGAGTTCCATCGACCAGGAAATTTCTGATCGGCTGTGCCCAGGTCGGAGCGGTGACAACTGTCATGACCATTGCATGTTGTGGTGCGATTGCTTCTTCTTGCTCGACTTCTTGTACTTCTGTCATCTCGGAGTCAATCTCCGAGCCGATGATTTCAACCTCTGGCTTGTCGTCGGCAGCCCCTGGTATTGCCTGCTCTGCTGAGACCGGGGCCTCGGGATCTACTGGCTCTTCCCTTGAAACTGGTATCTCTATCTCGGAATCGGCAGCCCCTGATGTCAATGGCTCGAATGAGTTCCCGACACCTGGTGCTGCTGCTGCTTTTGCTTTCAACTTCTTTTTCGTGCCGAGATGGTCAGCCCCTAGACCACAATCTGCAGCACCTGGACTTGCCAGGCTTGCCGATCCCGCCGCTTATGGGCGCCTGACTGCCGCTTCAGCGTCGGAATCTTCATTGGTTGAACCAACTTTGCTTGCCTCAATGCCTCTAGGTCGGTTTCTGATATGAAAATGGACCCAGACTCTGGTGACGGCGTGATAGACGGCTTCTTGACGTGCTCCAACGATACCCCTGGTGGAATGCTTTGCCTGGTGGAGCCAAGCTTGGAAAGGGCGTCTGCTGCTTCATTGTTTGCTCCGGGCACATGGTGAAATTCACAGCCTTCAAAATATCCACTTAGCTGCTGCACCAAGAAACGATAGCTCGCCATATTTGCATCTTTGGCGTCCCAATTGCCTGTACACTGCTGCACCACCAAGTCGGAATCGCCAAAACACTCTATGTTCCGAATGCCGATCTCCTTGGCTAGCTTGATGCCATGCACAAGGGCCTCGTATTCAGCAACATTGTTCGACGCTGCGAAATGGATTTGCAATACATAATGCAACCGATCTCCTTTTGGCGATGTGAGAACAATGCCAGCCCCTAGGCCATTCTTCATCTTGGACCCATCAAAATGCATTCTCCAGAAGTCCGATCCTGGGACGGGTGGCATATATTGAGTTTCAGCCCAGTCCACCAGGAAGTCAGCCAACGCTTGAGATTTGATTGCTGTTCTTGGTTCATACTGAATGCCATGGTTGGCGATCTCAATTGCCCATTTGGGCACTCTGCCGGTTGCATCTCTACTGCCAATGATGTCGGCTAATGGGGCCGAGCTGACCACCACAACCGGATGAGCTTGAAAATAGGGCTTCAATCTCTTAGCCGCCATGTAGACTCCGTAGCACATCTTCTGGTAGTGGGGATAATTTTGCTTGGATGTTGAGAGTACCTCGCTGATGTAATATACTGGCCACTGAATCGGCTGCGCTTTGTCCTTCTCAGGACGCTCTACCACCATTACTGCACTAATAGCCCGATTGGTTGCCGCAATATACAACATCATCAGCTCCTTCTCAATCGGTGCGGCCAGAATTGGTGCGGTGGAGAGCATATGATTCAGCTCCTTGAATGCCTCATCTGCTTGTGGAGTCCATGTGAACTTCTCCGTCTTCTTCATGAGTTGATACAATGGGATTGCCTTCTCTCCCAGCCGACTGAGAAATCGGCTGAGTGAAGCCAAGCAACCGGTGAACTTCTGCACTTGCTTCAAATTCCTGGGTCGATCCATTCGTTCGATTGCGGCTATCTTCTCGGGATTGCATTCGATTCCTCTTTCAGAAACAAGAAATCCCAAGAGTTTGCCATTGACCTCCTGAGCTCGGGCTCTCCGACTGCCCTTGTCACTTGACTCGCTGGTAAAAATCATATATGCGGCGTCTTGCCTCGGGAACTGGTTCTGCGCCTGAGGTGGTGCTCTTTTCTGAGGTGGTGGTGGGGGTGGAGGTGGTAATTCTTCTCCCTTTGCTATGCGCTTGACAAAATCACATTTCCGAGTGGTATGCGCCGCCGGCTTGCCTGGACTGTTGTGCATCTTGCATGGCTGATCTAGCATATCCTCGAATGTGTACTTGGGCTTCATCGGCCACTGGGGCTTCGCATTCGGCTTCATCTTCCGACTACCACTTGCAGCCCCTTGTTCATCTTGATCCTGGACAGCGGCCACCTGCCGAATGCCATACTGAGCGTCTGGCTGCTCATCTTTCCTCTTTCCACTGTTTTGCTGGTTGTTGTTGTTGTTGTTCCGATTGATATCTTTGCGCTCTCGCCGACTGAGCCCCTGGTTCCCTATCTCTGCCGCTTGCGCATCCCCTTGTGTCTGAACCACGCCGCGGACGCCGAGCTAAATAGGCTCGCGCATCACGGAGTCGGAGACGGCAAATGCATTGGCTACCTTCATGAGCTCGGCCAGTGATGAAAAATCTTTGCGGAGCAGTTTGTGCTTCAGCATTGATCCCGCCAGACACCCATCAGTGAAATACTGGATGGCCTGGATCTCATGGACTCATTCACATGAATTCTTCAGCTTGATCCACCGAGCTAGGTATTCTCGGAGCGGCTCGTCCTTGCCTTGCACACATAGGGCAAGCTGCCGAGGAAGATGCGGCCGATCATACGTGCGAGTGAAGTTGCGAATGAAAGCTTCCAAAAAATCCTCCCAGCAATTGATGTTGTTGCCGGGCAGACTGTTCAGCCATGTCCGAGCTGACCCCTGTAGCATCAGAGGAGCATAGCGTACAGCTACACGCCGACTGCCGCCGGCAATGCCGACTGCGGTCATGTAATCTGTCAGCCAGTCCTCTGGCTTAACAGGGTCGTTGTACTTGGGGGTGTCTCTGGGCAGGGTGAATCCCTTGGGGAACTGCTCGGTTCGAATGCGATGCCCGAAACATGCTGGGTCGACTGCTCCCTCCTCTTCTTGCTATGCATCTCTTTTCAATAGCTCAATGCGATGCCTTGCATCGTTCTGGCCGATCTGACGAGCCCCAAGCCGATTGCTGATCGCTGGCCTTGCTTCTGGCTGACGAGGTGGGTCATTGCGCCTGCTGCTCACGGCTGGCTCTTCTGCTCTATGGTTCATGACTGGGGGACCCCGGTTGCTTCTGACCCTGCTCTCACGTCGGGACTGGCCTGGCTGCCGATTCTGTCGCGACGCATTCGGCCGCTGACTGACCTCTGGAGCTGGCCTCGCAGTCCTTCTCGATGCTTCAGGGCCTGCCCCCGGGTTGTCCAATGCCGCCTGCTGCTGCCTGGCCGACGCCAGCAGCTCGCGCATTCGGCGAGTCTGCTGACGCCGCTCTTCGCCTTCCAGATCCTCCAGCTCATTTGCAATCTGCTCGGCAGCTCACAAATTCTTCTCGGGGGTGTTGTATGCTGGTCGCTGGACAAATGCCGACGCCGCCAGCTGCTCGGCTCCTGACAGTTCTCTGCCGACAGTGCGGCCTCTGCTCCTGAGATCTTCTAGGACTGTGGGCGCAATCGGCCGCCGCTGGTTGGCATGCGTTGCATTGTACTCTCTAGTGATAGCTCCTAGCCTGCGCTCTTCTGCCAGCACGTGCTCGGCCCTGCGAGCGAGAGCGAGCCGTGCTGTCTCCAGATCGGTGTGAACTTGATCGGGATCACCATTCCTGTTCACGGGTGTGTACAACACATCCCGCAACGCACTGGTGCCGACTCTTTCCGCGGCGTCCGCCGCCTCCTTGCCCTTCCTTGCCGCACTCGTTGCGCCTTGGTTGCTTGACGCAGTCGTTCCTGCCATCATCACAGCCGCATGCACACGCGACTCCTCTCCGCCGGGAGCTGCTGTGCAGCCCCTGGTCGAGAGCGGATCCGTGGCACTGGAGAAGACGCACACCTCCCTGGGATACGCCTCGGGGAAGCAGCTGATGAAGAGACGATGGCTACCGATCTGCAGCGATACACCGGGCGGCAGGGGTGCGCCGACCCTGAACTGCGCAGCATAATCCACCACAAAGTCCACTGCCCCACGCCTAAAGATCAGGCCGGAGGCATGGCTCATGCTCGACGACGAGGAAGATCCCGTCCGGATCAGAACTCCAGTCGACTCCTCGGTCTGCCCCACGGTGGGCGCCAACTGTCTTCGTTTAGTAACAACACCAACAGATGCCATAGAGATGGCTAAAGAGAGGGGAAGACTCGAGGGAGAACGATGTCGATGGTGCCGGAAACGGGTTGGGCACACGCACGGTGAAGGACACCACGATGTACCCAGGTTCGGGGCTCTCCGGAGAGATAACACCCCTACTCCTGTTTGTCTGCTTGCTATAAATGAACTCACGAACTATAACCAATGCTCACGGAGCTGCTCAGAGGAAGAAGAGACCTGCCGTGGGCATGTCTCTCCTCTGCTTCTCTACGGGTTCTACTGTGTGAAGTAAATGCGAATGGGGGAGTCCCTCTCACAGGAGAGGTACCCCGGGCTCTTATAGTGTGAGCTCGGGGTACTACGGTCATTTCAGTCGGGGGCTGGCCCCAGCTGTCATCCTCTCGTCGGCTGGGGTCCACCGACTGCAAATCTCCGGTTGATCCGGACTTGTCAAGCGACTGCCCATGCTGTAGCTTCTAGGTAATGATGATGAACAGTGGAGCTACGTCCTCTAGTCTCGTCGTCCTGTCTTCGGATTTAGAGGAAAAGGGTGACAACACTCCTCTGACAGATCGGCGAAGTGACTTAGCTTACTGCCACCCGGATCTCTCGGGATCCCGCATTTATGACCTTGTACCAGAGACATCCGATCTGGATAAGGTCAACTCTTGAGCCGATTGAGGAGTGTGCCGATTGTGCCTGGGCCGACTGCTCGCATTCGGCATGGCCGATTGCTTGGGAGCAATCGGCCATGCGACTGCCTAGCTCGGCCCAGCAGCAGCCCAATCGGCCCCCTCCTTGTCTTGAAAGAATGCTTTCGTCTGGATGACCCTACCCGGGTATCATTCCCCGACATCTTTTTTACTACAGTCGTTTTAATTCTTGCTCACTTGCAATATTTCATCGTCACATCATTTTTGCTTGGCATCGAAGATAATTTGCAAGCACTTTAATGAACCTTTATAATGGGCAAACTACCATTTCCTCAATTCTTTATGTGATGGATACTTTTACTCCAAAAACAACTACAACCAATGCACTTACAGAACATTAGTGGATACAGAGCCATTTGAAAAATGAAGATGCTCCTTAAAAACGAAATCATTTTGTGGCTAATGCTCGAGAACAGTGCCTTGACTAGAACGATTTTCTAGGGAGGGATGAAATGGGAATGACCAATGCAACTTCAGAAATGGTTTCACCTGTTTTTTTTTTTTTGACTCTGGTCGAGCTCTAGCGGCACAGTCAACGCCCTCCCAGCCTCGAAGACGTACGATTAGCAACTTGACGGTCCTGATCGTCTGCCTTAACAGAAGAGTTCGACGACGCAAACGGCAAACCCACACTGCACAGCCGCGCTTCCGCCTCCGTCATCAGATCTCTCTCACGTCACCACTCCGCCAGATCCACATCCCAAACAGCGCGGCGCAGCAATGGCGGTGCGCCCGAGCCTCGCCTACTTCCCCTCCGACGGCGCGCTCCTCGACTCCTCGGGCCTACCTTGGGGTGTCTCCGTCACGCCCTTCTCTTCCACCGACGAGCGCGGCTCCCCTCCGGTCACCGGCGACGAGGGCCACCTCATCCCTCGCTGCACCTCCTGCTTCACCTACTTCAGCACCCTTTGCTCGCTGCACCGCTGGTCATGGACGTGCCCCATCTGCTCGGAAGACAACGACCTCTCCGCAGACGCCGCCGCGCGCTACGGCCGCGACGGCAGCCACGACCCGCCCGAGTTGCGCTCCGCGTTTGTCGACCTCCTCCTCCCAGGTAGGGCTCCCGCAGTTCTGATCTGATGCAATGCGGTGCAGTGAGATGACGGACTTGTGTTTTTTTTCCAGGGGAGGAGGGCGAGGCAGCGGCTGCGACGACGCCCGTGTACGTGGCAGCAATCGACTTATCCTGTAAGATATGACGATCTCATGATTCTCAAGCGTTAAGGCACTAGTTTATTTGCTGTACGGTCTCCAAACTTTTTCTGATCATCATGAATCTCGCCTTCGTCTCAGAGTAATAAATTGACAGGGAAAATGGTTGCCTGTTAAGTTTAAGCTTGCTAAACATGGCAAACTATGAATACTGAATAAAATTGTACCACATATGAATGGAGAATAAAACAACCCTAGTTTTCTTCAGCAAGTGATTGAAATGATCGTGGGGTTTCTGTTTGGTGTTTGCGTCACCTCTTGATGCCGGGTTTCCTTGCTTTCTTTGTAGTGTAAAAGGGAAAATCATTGCAGCATTAGTGCATTACAGCGAGCAACTCTACCAATCCAAGATCCTGTAATGTTGATAGTTTTTGTTTTCCACAAACATGACACATGGATTAATGACGAAAAGCATTCCAGCTTTTGTCTAGCTAACATAAGTTACACCTTGTGTGCCTGTTGTCCTGATGAAAGCATTTCAGATTTTCATAAGAGTATCTCTATAGAGTTTTGAGACCTTCTGTTTTCTTTTCTTTGGAGTTCACTTGTTTATATCTTCTCATAATTTATTTCTTCATGTTATTTTTAGCTTCTGAGGAGTTTTTGGAGCTAGTCAAAAGTGCTCTTCTGGCAGCTCTTGAAGGTGAGGTCCAGTCACAAGCTTTAGGAGCCAATCTGTTTATACAACTCCGTCATTAAAAAGGACATATAGCTATGTGTACACTGATCTATTGATGCCTTGCAGCTCTTTCTCCTGGATCATTATTTGGGATTTTAACATTTAGCAACAAGATAGGGCTATATGATGTTCAAGGTCCAATACCAATTGTGAAGAATGTTTTTATACCCCCTGATTCTGACGGCACCTTGCACGTGGAGCTTAAAGATGTCATGCCATTTTGTTCATTCTTGGCTCCTGTATGTATATTATCTTCTTAATTTAATTCCTTCAGTTGTCAGTTCTGTCATTTACTCAACTTGTATTCCTAGAGCATAGGCTTCTCCTGTATGTGCTTATATTAATTACATCTTAACAGGTTGGCACTTTCAAAGACCGCATTGCTGAAGCACTAGAAGCAATTAAACCAATAGCTTCCTGGGGAATGGCAACAACTGCATCGCAAGTTCAAGATCACGCATTGCACCATTCCCGTGGGTTTGGGGCAGCAATAGATGCTCTTGTCAACTACATAAGTGTGGAATGTGGAACTACATTTGAACTTGGTAAGTTTTTTTTTGTGCAGTGAACTTGGCATGTTATTGTATTGATTACACTACTATTCTGTTATTTATTAGTAGAAGATATACTTATTCTATTTAAAGGCCTTATTAGTACTATGTGGAACTGTAGTACATGGCCTTGCGTTCTAATATAATGCATTCTCCTGGTATTTTTGTAACAGCTAGAATATTTGCGTTTTTATCTGGACCACCAAATTATGGGGCTGGCCAACTAGACACAAGAAGCAATGGCAACCACAATACTGGTAAAGTGGTGGATTCAAATCATACATTACTCCCTGAAGAGACAAGTTTCTACAAAAATCTGGTAGGTTTGCATAAATATTGATCAATGCATTCTGAGAATATTTTGGGAGGTATCCTGATTGGCATATCACAGGCTGCTAGTGCTGTTCAAGCAGGTGCATGTGTGGACCTTTTCGCAATTACAAATGAATACACAGATCTTACTTCCCTCAAAGTTCTGAGTGTTGAGAGTGGTGGCTCATTGTTTTTGTATTCAAGTACAGATGAATCAACAATTCCACAAGATATGTAAGATCAGTCATCATCTCTGGCTCTGTGCTCTATAATTCTGTTTATTCAGCATTCCAACTACTATCACTTCAACTAAAATATATCCTAAGGTGCTTCAGTTCTCAAGCTACTGTTTGGTTTGTGTATAATATTTGCTTCCTCTTTGTAGGTCAGTCAGATTGACAGGATAACTTATGCTCATGCTTTGTACATTAGTGTAGCTCAAAAAATTGGTGTGCTTGGATTCCCCATAATGCTGGGATCACATCTATGGACATTCAGATCTATTTAATGATTTTTTTTGTTATAATTTGATTTCAACGCGGTGATGGCTGTTTATTTAGTCCCCATCCATGGGGTTTCTTACCCAAGGCTACCTTTGGGGCTTCTTTTGGGGTGGTGATATCTGGATAGGGTTGTTCCTATTATTCTTTTCTGGACAACGGGTTCTATTACTACTCACTGTTTGAACCTTAGATTTAGATCATGTCGACTTGCCTGATGCCAAATAGTCTAATGAATATCTCATTGTTGGTTGTGCACTAACCCAAATGTCCATATTATAAATTGAGCAGAGTGGGTTTGTCATAGTTGGATGCTTGGTACATGGTAAATACAATCATATATCCATAGACGAATATAAATGCAGAATATGAAAATATGCTCCATATCAGTGGCGGAGCTACAGCTGGGCAAAACCAGGCTATGGCCCGCCCAGCTAAACAAAATTTCAGTTAGTACTAGTGCTAAATTTGGATCATTAGAGAAAAATTTCAATTGTACTTACTCCATTTCTTAACTCAACCTGTTTTGGCCCGCCCATAAATATGACTGTAGCTCCGCCACTGTTCCACATGTCGTTCATATGCTTTGAGCTATTGATTACTCTATAGCTGTGAAGCAGTAATATGAATTTATACACCGACCGTTTTTACTTCCCAGATACAAAATGTTAAACCGTCCATATGCCTTTGGATGTGTGCTGCGATTGAGAACATCTCCAGAGTTCAAGATTGCTGATTCTGTAAGTACTCTGAGAGATGCAAATTTACCTAGTGAACCTTTTTATATGTTCCTTCAGCTGATATTGTTTAATTCATGTCCAACAGTATGGTCATTTCTTTCCAGATCCTCAATACATGCATGTTCAGCACATCAATTGCTGTGATTCGTCTGCTAGCTACACTTACGACTTTGAGTTTGAGAAGGATTCCCAGTTTTCCAGGTAAAGGTCATTCAGTTTCCAACTTTTGCAGATTATGTGTTTTACATGTGTTAATATTTGATAAACTTGAGCTAACTAGAAGCAATGTGGCATTTTCCTTCTTTGATGACAAATGGAAAGTTTACATTTCCCCGGTTCAAAGAGATAGCCAAAGAGGAAACTCTATCTTCCATTTGCAGTGTTGGGCTTTGCTAGTAATTATGCCAAATTTTCTCCAGATCTTTGTATCAGATATTTATTTCTTCCATACGGGTAGGGTGGCATTTTTTGTGGTTAACACTGTATGAGTACACAGGTCTTTGCATAGTGGAGACGAATTGGGCATTCCTTTAGGATTTTAGGGATTCTGTACTCTGGTGGTCCGGCCTAGATCTGCCACTGGGCCTGTTTTTTCATTCTATTCCAATTTTTTTAGTTTGATTCTGACTATTACCACCGATTTAACCAGGGAAATACATGTTATGTTCCACAAAAAGTGAACTATTGGAAACATCTTTTGACTGCAAATCAAATGGTATAGTTTTTGGAGTATATAGATTGTATTTTCTTATTTAATTCGGTGGCCAAAGTTAGACTTGAAATACGAGGGGCCCCTGTATACCTGACCAGAGAATGAATCACAAGACACATTCTAACCATTGATTGAGACTGATCCTTTGCTTGAGTTTGTCTTATAGTAACAAATGTAACAACTTCCATGGCTAAACAAAGGAACTGTAACTACTATGCACTCGGAATCAGTATAAAATCTTCAGCCAAACAGTTTTAACCGTTTATATTATCTCCAAAACTCTTACAACATGATGTTTGCAACTGCAGGAAGTCAAGGCCTCCTATTCTCCAAATCGCATTTAAGTACACAATGATAGTACACCACGGTGATACATCTGATGATGTTCCAAATTCTGGTAGTAGGTAAAATTTCTTATCACTTGTCAGAGATTTGTGAATACTGAGTAGTATGTTACATTGTTACCTTTTCCTCTTACAAGTTAAAGTATATTTAATACTCTATTCTTCTGGTGTGAATAGTTGTAAGCATACTGACAATCGTGATATCGAAGTTATTTTTCGATGGTCCTGTAATATATTGGCTCGCAAGTTACTCATTACTTGCTTGCTAATGTTTGTCTAATTTTCAGTTTGCAGATGTTCCATGCTAGCAGCAGTTTAATACACATTGTTATCTATATTTTATAACTTTAAAATACACCTTGTCCAGGTGTAAGTTCTCATTGCAAAGGCGGCTAAGAGTGCGGACTATCCAGTACAACACAACTGCTAATATCTGGGACCTGTATGATTTTGTTGACCCAGATGTGGTATTGACGATACTTGTACACCAGGTACGACCTCTGTTTTATATACATTTGTGTTATACAAATTTGATGGGTAAACTGTTTTTTCATAAGCACAAAGGCCGTTAGCTGTAGGACTATAACATTTTACTATTACCTCCGATCCATATTAATGTACTCAACTTTATCTAGATTCGTATGTATCTAGTTAAGTATTTAGACTAGATGCATGTGTATCTAGACAAACATAAGTACATTAATATGGATCGGAGGGAGTACATCAATTAGTTACAATTACAAGATAGTTATAGCAATCAAATGTTGCCACAGCCTCTGTAGGACTATAACATCTTACCAGATCAATTAACTGCAACTCTACAAGAAAACTATGGCTACGAACTGTGTCTGTGATACAGCTTGTTACGAGCTTAGTGTTCTTAGTATTTGAACATTTATTTAACAGTTTTATTTGAATATTCATCTAATGGTTTCATTTGAATGTTCTTCAACAGTTTTATATCTTAGCGTTACTACAGGATTGATATTGATTCCACCCTTATGGGCTCAGGAGTTATTAGATCCCTGTTTTGGCAGGGCTGGTTTATCTTGTTCCCTACAATCTGAAGCTGGGTTTACTCTGGCTGTCTGGCACTAGTTTCTGCCTTTTCGGTTTATTGAAGTTGACCCAACCCACTAAGTTCTGAATTCTTGGTTTCCAAAATGCTCTCAGGACTGTTAATATGGAAGAGAAACTAAATTTATCCGCAGTCATTCTACGTTAATCTATTAACAGCATAAGGAACCCTGCCTAGCTTAAATCCTAAATATCTTAATCAGCTTGTTTACTGCATACGGTTCTGAAGGGACGGAATGTATCTCATTTGGCATTCTGAGCCTATATGTGGCATTTTTGTTATAAGTGTGGAATCAATATCAATCCTGTTTACGATCGTCAAACCTAATGATATTTGAGCTGATGAAAATGTCTCAGGAGTATGGTTGAAATAAGCAGTAATCAGGAGTATGGTTACTGCTGACTGAAAAAACAGGAAAAATGTTCAAGATCGTCAAACCTAATGATATTTCTAGACTAGAATAAAAACAAAAGCTATCACCAAAGATTGAGCAGAAGATCATTTGAGACTGAAAAAGTTCATTTTCCAGGTTATTTTGGCTTCTTTAAGTGACGTGGTGGAAGCAAGGCTATGGCTCCATGATTGGTTGGCCATTTTCATCGCCCAGTACAACAAGGCATACAAGAGCATTAGACCTGCTGATACCAGAGTTTCTGATATTGACGTTGATTTTTCAAACTGCTCACAGTTGCAGCCTCTGGCTCGGCTTGTATTTGCTTTTCTAGTCAGCCCCTTGCTTCAAGTACAGGATGAACATATTCATCCAGATTACCAGACATATTTGCAATGCCTGTTCAGGTAAAGTATATATATTTGGCTACCACGCAATCCTTAAAGTTCTCAGGAAGAAATGACAAAATTCTACAAGTTTCCTGTCTCGGTCGTCCCCAATTCCAGATTACTCTCACTGCTGCAGTTTAAAGTTACACAAGTACTGCTTGTAATAATGTTCAATATTATGATTTTTCTTAACAGTGCACTGGAACCAGCTTCTCTTCGGCAAGCTATATGTCCTACACTGAGTTCGTACTCCTCCCTTGATACAGAAGCAGAAGTGCATCAGTCACTAAGTCGCAGTGTATTCACCAGTGAGAGACCAATATTCCTTCTTGACGCCTACACTGACCTTTTGGTGTATTACTTGCCTACAGCCAGCCCGTCAATTCCCTTTCCTCCTCCACGTGACAGTAAGTCAAGCACCATCTTTTTTCATGTGCCACTTGGTTATCAAATTTGTGCACCCACATCAAAGGCGTCAAATTACAGAAGAACGAATGTAGTACTTCCTCCGTACCGAAATATAAGTAGCATGTATGGTTACTGCTTATTTCAGCCGATGCACATACTAACACCGACACTATGTTTGTAGGTCTGTTGAGATCAACGGTCGATAGATTAAAGCAAGAAAGGAACTTAACTCCCAAGCTTATTTTTATCCATGGTGCGCGTGATGATACAACAACATTTGAGAAATACCTGATTGAGGATCGGGCTCTGGATGGTACTTTGCTGGATAGCTCTGCAGGTTTCAGATCATTCCTCGAGGAGGTTAGAAGCAGAGTAGCCGAGTTTGGAATATAGAGACCCGTTTCAGCTGTTGTTCAAGATGTTTTTCTTTTTCCGATGACTGGCCATCCTGGGCCTTGGCGGATAGGATCTGTTGTGCTGCTTAGCTTATTTTTTTGGTCGTCGTATCAGGCAGACTTTCTCATCCTTTGCTGCAGTTGTGGAGGCTATTTGCCGTTTATCATGGCAGTTAGGGGGGTGGGGGTGGGGTCAATACGATTGATGTTGATATGGAAACCATCACCACAGGTTGAGTTCGTAGGGTCGCATATTTCGGGAGTTTATAGTCCATGTTGAATATGCATGTCTTGAACATGCGTGTACTTTGTACAATTGGCTAAACATGTTTTTGCAACAATTTTGCATTGTACATTATTACTGTTATATCATGTTTGTGCTCGTGCTTTTTCTAGTACATACAGAAGTAAAGATTTACTACTTTACCTTGAAACCATCTGCTCACAACACGGTATATTACCCTCGTATCCGTGGGTGCAAGTGTGTCGCCTCCAGTCTTCCACCACCGTAGCTTGCCAGCCTTCAGTTAACATAGACTACACTAGTTTTAGGGGTCAGTTAGTCCAGTCATAGTTATTGTACTCTTTTCGATCCATAATACATTTTATACTAAGCTAGTGCAAACTTTATATAAAATAAACACTTATTATGGATCGAAGGGAGTAACATTAATTTATTGATTCTTGCTTATGTGGCATTATCATGAACTGCTCGGAGGGAGTACTTGATTCTGAAGTTGTGCGATTCGGAATCCCAAATTAAGGCGCGGAGCACAAATGAGGTGCGTCACAACTGAAAGCAGTGCATCTGGTTACTACAAAGAGAGTTTCTGCCGGAAGCATGCTGCTTCCACTGTCTGATCATGCTACGAGTGCCTTTCGGCCTGCGCACATGCCCAGCATGGTAGACCACCCATTAAATCTTGCATGCCGCTCGATGTCCGCATTGCAAACGCCAGGCGAACCACTTTTCCTCTCATGGTCTCAACTCTCACGCCTCTCCTAATTCCCGACTCAAGACATCTGGTGGTGAACCGAAGCGGCCATCTTGAGACAAGAAAGCCGACCTCGTGATCTCTTGCATTTTACCACCTTCTAGTAAAACAATTCTATCAGCCATCAGGATCATTTCCAGCCGATGAGCAATGATGACGACCTGAAAATGAAAAAAAAGATCATGAAAACATATAGGCATAGAAACCTCTGAAGAACGATACTCCTACTGTGCACGGCACTTACAGTGTGGTTTGCCATCAAGTTCATCAGTGCTTCTTTCAGTAGCAGCTGAGACCTGCTGTCCAATGCAGACGTTGCTTCATCCAATACAAGTATGGAAGAGTTCTGGTAGATTGCCCTTGCGATGGATAATCTGTGGGTCAAAAATATGCAAGGTGTTGGCTTTCATCAAACACTAAAACCAATTTCCTAAAAAAACATTGAAACCAATTTTGTGAAAAAGCTAAAAATCGTGCCAGGGAGAATTATACCTTTGTTTTTGCCCACCACTCAAACTAGAACCTCTCTGTCCTACATACGAGTCATATGCCTCTGGCAACATCTTAATGAACTCGTCAATATTGGCAATCTTAGCAGCATTCTCAACTTTTCTCATATTAGTATCTCCCGTAGGGTCTCCATAAGAAATATTTTCAGCGATTGTCCCGGAAAATAACATCTATGAAATAAGAAAGGAACATGCATCAATACAATGGTAGTGCAAAATGTGTTTAGTACAAATATTTAATTGTGTGTATGTTGGAAGTTGAGATACCACCAAAACAGAGTTCCATTAAGAGTTGCAAATGAAAGATGACCAACATATCATTTCGAAACAATCCAAATCAGATGCTTTGATTTCGCAACGACACAAAAGAAAATGATACACCACAGGTACTAACCGGATCCTGTGAAACAAACGCAATATGGGTTCTCAAGCACTGTAGCTGAATGTCTTGAATATCATGGTTGTCCAGAGCTATGTATCCTAAAAGGGAAGTTCATTGATAGCTATCTTAGAAGATAACCACGAAAACAGAAATTCAAGACACCAGACTTGAACTAAAACGCTGAAACATGTAAGATTCTTTTACAGAATCTGCACCAATATCCTACTGATGTTCAGTTTAATACCACTTTCTGGATGATAAAGACGGAGGAGTAATTTGGCAATAGTTGTTTTCCCTCCACCAGATGATCCGACAATAGCAATAGTTTCTCCTGCCCTGATATGAAGATCCACACCATCTACTATTGGAGGCACACCAGCAACATATCTAAAAGTAACATCATGGAACTTAATATCTCCCTTAACAGAATTTAACTGAATCGCACTTGGTTTATCCCTCACCTACAATACACAAAAACAGCATGGATGTATGAGTTTGCGACTTATGATAGACAAAACAACATTGTCGTAGATTTTCCATGATAACAGATTAACAGCAATTAATATCCAAGATCATACTAGCCCAAAATTATATTTTCCCCAAGGCGGTACACTTTAGAATTCGTTTCTCACACAACAAAATAGACTTATTATACCTTCAAGCAGCTTTTCACTTGCAAAACGTAACTAAACCGTGTGATCAAACCAGAAGGAAATTACTTTTAAGATATTGCAGTTTTTTGAAAAATTACACATACATTACATACATAAGAAACCTTAGGAAAAAATACTAATGACTTGTTCCATGATCTTATAATTTTATAAAAAACAATCCTTAACAAGAGATAGTGCTTACCTCAGGGATGAACCTCGTTAGATCAAATATGCGTTCTAATGCTGGTTCTCCTTGCTTATATTCATTGTATGCCTTACCAAAATCCTAGGCATGGGATACATTCCAGTGAGAACCAAATCAAGAGTGTTGGAAGGAAGTGGTGCATGACAACATGCAATAGGAGATGATACAAAGCACACTCGGAAACTCTCTAAAAGAACAATGAAATTCTCAAAAGGAAGTTAACAATATCAAGTAGGCACGACTAGGGATGAAAACGGAGCGGAAACGGACGAAACTGAGTGCTGCCACATTTGTTTTCATTTTTTTTTTGCAGAAGCGGAAACGAATACAGAAACCCGGGAAATGAATATGGAAACAGATATTATCGAAAACGAATATGAAGCGAATATAGAGGGGACATGAAACAGAAGTGGATGTTACCGAAACTTGAAAACCCTTGAACCATAGAGAAATCGAAAACTTAAACACTCGTTGACATGGCTACAAGATGATATGAATATGTAAGTGACTTAGCGCAATATTGTAGTAGTGCCAAACAATTGTGTATGGGTCTAGTTGAGTACGTGTGTGGTCATAGAGCTTGTGCCTCACATGGGCCATTTTGCACATACTATTATTGTGAGTTGTTAGGTGCATGGGAAGCAAAGCAGAGACAGTCCCATAGTAAAATCGGAAAGTTCCATATTCACGAAAACAGAAAGTTCCATATTGGTGTCTGTTCCGCTGGAAAACACCGTTCCGTTTTTGTTTCCATTTGCACATAAAAAAATTCACTTCCACTTTCGTTTTGCAAATTTCCATTTTCGTTTTCATATTTCCTTTCCATTTCCATTTTTCCTCCGGATAAGCGGAAAGTTTCCACTCCATTTTGATCCCTAGGCACGACGCATGAGGGTAAGTTTATTACCATACTTATATACTTTCTTAATGATAGCTGCTTCTTAAGTGCAGCTACAGAAATAAACAACATTTTTTTGCAAATTCCAGTACAATCACTCTTCGTTAATACACTTCAGGTGCGAAAAGGTTGTGTGTGTGTGTGGGGGGGGGGGGGGTGCTGTATGCATCCCATCGTTTGTATAAGAAGATGTGCACTTAATTTTTTTCTTCGAAGGAGAAATGATTATTTAGTCAGACCCCATATTTTATTAAGTTATCAATCTGATGAGGTAAATGATATTAACACAAATTCTAACCCTTTTATACATTTATTTGTACTTATGTAACATTCATAAATGGAAAATAAGTGACGAGACAGCACTATGGTTAGAATTGACAAAAGTAAACGCTCAATAGCGATGTTGATACCTGAATAGGCTCAACAAAAAGAGCAAGTGCAGTTAGGAAAGAAAGAAACCCCTCGGGATTAAATGTGCTTCCAGAAACTGCCACTGAACCAGCACATAGCACTACCAGGCCTGCAATATATGTAGTACGAACAGCTTGAGGTATGAGAGCTTTCATCCTCTTCTTACCCAAATTATTCTTCAGATCAACAAAAGCCAACTCATGGAATCTTAATATCTCTTTGCGCTCCCCATTGTTTACCTTCACAGTGAGCATCGATGGAAGTACCTAAAAAGGGATTTTAAGTAAGAAACTGTCCATGTATGGCTGTATATGTTTGTTATAGTAGATGAACTAATTGAGTGCTACTAAACCAGACATCATTGAGATAGGCTGTGAGCATGGCGAGGCTAAGATGTGCCTCCTTGGAGATTTGACGAAGTCTTTCACCAAGCTTTGCAATGACTACCGACATGCATGGAATTACCTAAACATGTGATGTAATGTTGAGAGAAAATCAAATAGTGCACACGCAACTATAGAAATGACGATGAAAGAGCAGTCCAAACTATGAGATTTGTTACCATTGCTGCAACTAATGAGAGCTGGGGATCTATTGCCACCATTTGTGTACCCATTGCTATCAACTGCAAGCTTGTCGGCACAATTGTCTGCATCAAAATTAATAATTTAAATTAGCATGGCACAATAATCGATGCAATAATTTTCAGCACCAGTAGAAGAGCCTACACAACATGGATATCAAGTAGTATGAGGAATGGAAAAAATAAATAAATGGAGAGAATTTTCATAATCAACAATTATACTGATTGCTGAGCGAGCATTTCTCCAAACAGCTTTCCTACATTTCATCAAACACCTCTATCTAGCAGCAGGCTGCAAGAACCTCACATTGAGAACAGAGTAGACAGCGTCCGCAACGTCGTCGGCCTCATCGGTGATCCGGTGCGCGATGTCTCCCGCAGCCAACCCTGCTCTCCCATCGAAAAACGCGAGGTCACGCGCAAGCAGACGCTCGAAGGCGCGCTCCCGCAGGCGCCTCACCGCCCGCAGCGCCGCCTCCCAGAGCAACGCCTGCTGCACGTACGCCGCCGCCGCGCGCGCAGAGGCGAGAGCCGCGAGGACGACCACGCCCCTCGAAACCTCCTCCGACACGCCCCCGCCCACTCCGGCCGCGAGGGCGCGCGGAAGGCGTCCCGCGGCGGGCACCGTGCGCGAGAGGCAGTACACGGCAGCGGCGGCGCACGCCCACCCCTTGAAAATGGTCGGCCACTCCGCGCCGACGTAGGGCAAAACCTCGGAGAGCGGATACGGCGGTGGCGAGCCGTCTTTGGTGGCCCGTACGCGGAGGCGGATGGAGCACGCGGTCGTTGCGGTTAGCGCTAGGCTTCGGGAGTGGTGGGATATAACTCTGCAGCTTCTCAGTGAGATATTTGGGGTTAATGTTCGGGATTGCGAGCAGAAGGTCGGGAGAGGTGTAGGATTCGCCATCGCCATCGCCATGGCCATAGTCCATGCCAATATCTCACCGCCGCGGGCGCCGTGCGCTATGAAGCCTTGAACGCGATGCGAAATATGCGGGAAGAAGAGGTTCTGCGGGACGAACTGAACCTGAATCCAGTAAAATTATGTTTTCCACATTTTGAAATAATTTAATTAACTCGTGTAAGTCTTGTTTCACGATTCTGACTGAGAGAGGATTCCACTTTACTCTTAAATTTGATACGTATTTTTTCTCTTTACCCAAAGGATATTTTTCAATGCAAGCGGGATAAAAATAAAGTGCCATAATTACAAGCTAGAGAACGACCAGTGAAGGTAGGAAACGAAAACAGAAAAATAGAGAGGGGGAGAGAGATGTGGGGTGGGGGAGACTAGTACGCCAGATGCGGACTACTCATGATGGTTGTTAGCCAAGCCACGGTTTTCGGCGAGACCTTAGTGCGCGCCTCGCTAGTAGTGATTCTAGCAGCCTGGGCAGGGAGAAGGATTTCCCCCTCAAACGTCACACTGTTTCGGTGCTTTCAAATCAGCCATGCTCCGAGCAAGATGACGGAGAAGATGCCTTTGCAGAATGATGGCG
Organism: Bromus sterilis; assembly: GCA_950022295.1. NCBI lineage: Eukaryota > Viridiplantae > Streptophyta > Magnoliopsida > Poales > Poaceae > Bromus > Bromus sterilis. The sequence goes on along the minus strand of OX465596.1, from coordinate 107,148,269 downwards.
TTGCTGCCTCAAGCATGGATTGCCACCATGTCACAAACTGATCATCATGTCCAGGTGCTGGCGTGGTGCAGCGGCACCAGGAAAGGAGCTCATGCCAGAACTGCTTGGAGAAGAGGCACTGGACCAACATACGGGTCATGCTCTTGCGTTCCTGATCGCAAAAGGAGCAGAGGGGGGGAGGGGGGCAGTCCATGCCGCGCGAGCCTCTCCACGGCCCAGCAACGATCGAGTAGAGTCAGCCACATGAAGGTTTGGTGCTGAGGAGGGCCTTTTTCTTCCGAGTCAGGCCCCAATGTTGGTCAGAGGTCGAGCCAAAGAAGAGGGTGTCATAGCAGGATGTTGCAGAGTAGGTGTCGCTCTCAGCCCAACTCTAGCTGGTGCGATCGTGAACTGGGGCGAGGGTAATGCCTCGAAGAAGCCGCCAAAGTGAGATGTATTGCAGCATGGCGGCGGGCCCGAGCACCCTGGCGATGTTGCGGATCCAGGAGCGATAAAAAAGGGCATCCAAAACAGTGGCGGTTTTCCAGCCCCTATGCGGCACATGTGCAAAGATGAGAGGGGCGATGTTAGTGATGGCGCGGCCGTCGAGCCAAGGGTCCTTCCAGAAGAGTCACATCGACCCATCGCCAAGCTCCTAGCGAGTGGAGGCACAAAGAGATAGCCACCACATTAGCATCATGGGGTAGCGGAAGGTGCGACCAGGGACGATCAAGGTCAGTGCGCTAGAGCCACAACCAGCGCGCAGAGCGCGATAGATGTCGTGGATGCCAAGCCCTCCAAGATGGATGGGGTGGTACACGTTGACGAGGGGGTGACCCCACGACTCCTGCGTGTGAGGATACCTGGTGCATATGAACACAAAAGGCCCGCTGGAAGCTTCGACAGGCCCACGACTGGCCCACTCTAGGCACCGACGTAGGAGTCCGCGACCAACATGGAAGTCAAGACTTGGCGTTCAAGGCAAGGCTAGAATTAGGCAATCATCCTTGTAATCTGAGACGGACTCCCCGGGACCCAGCCTAGTATATAAAGGCTGGGAGGGGCGACGCTTCAGGACATCCAATCTACAATCGACACCCTCGGTCTTGAGCGAACTCGCCTAGACTTCCACTGTAATCGCCCCCTCGCATAATACAATCGAGCAGGAAGTGCTTCTCCTGTTAGACGACGAGTATCGCCAACCTGTTCCTTCTCTACGATCTAACCCAGGGTCCTCGGCCATGGGATTTGCCGAGGCTAATCCTCGTCAATTGGCGCCGTCTGTGGGAACCACGCATGTTGGAATCACGATCTCGGCGGCCCCGTCACCAGCAATCAATAAATCCGCGACTCCATCAACACTCGACGACTCCATGACTCGAGCAGGTTCCGATCTGTTCGGGTCCCTCGGCTTCACCGCACACCTTGCGACCCTGCGACCACCCTTCGCAGACTTGCGCACCGGCATCAACCTGACCTTCAGAGAATACTAGATCTACGTCAACTAGTGGGGCACTCTCGGTCTCACAGATCGTGCTCGAGCACCCGCAATGACGGTTGTTACGGCAGTAATGACCGAAGACGAAGCACCCGCCCACACGGAGACTCCGCAAGCCATCCGCGACTCCCACCTCAATACAAAGCATCGTACCTCTCGCGACTGCTCGAGTGGGTCGTTAACATGGAAGAAACAAGGTACGGACACGACCAGGCTCTCAGCTGAGGCACCGTTCCTTTCATGGCAGACACCCGCGAGCCAACTTCAGACGACAGAGGCAAAGATGATGACCCGAGCAGTCATAGAGACGCACACTCAAACAACAAAAGCAGTGATCCTGACAACACTGGACAGATTACAGTCACCCTTGGTGAACCAGGAACCATACCAAGGAAAGAATTTAAAAGACAGGAGCATACCAACCGCAAGAATGACGAGCCAGAAAGCAGCGGGCGCCAGATCTCGAAGGCGGCAAGAGTGGACCAACCCACAGAGAAAATCTACCTATCCAAAGAAGCAATCGCCAGAGTAAAAGACGCAGTAAAGCACGGAAAACTACTCCCAAAAAATGCAACTCACGACGAGCTGAGAGCATACAACAAGCTAGCGAGTGACATCACCAAGAAAACAAGACATCGGCTCCTAGAACTGGAGAAGCAAGGAAAACTGCTATCGACTCGAGGGACGGTCGCAAAACACTGCCCGAAAGTGACTCCTCCGACTACGGTTCTCCCCGTCGAGGTAAATCTAGATTTGGCAACCTAAGACATACCGATAAGAAGAAAGTCGCCCGTAAATTGGACGACGACTTCAGGCTCGAATAGGACGATGAAGAAGAAGAACAACTCACACCAGCCGAAGCCCTCATAGCTTCCTAGGCATATCTTTACCGTGCTCAGAAGGGTAAACAGGACGCGGCAGATCGCAACACGACGATGGTGCTAAAAGTAATGAAGGACGCCATCACCGCCTCAGCACCCAAAAAAGCAAGCACAAGGCGAGTGCCTCACGAGCAGACACCAAAAATGGAACCCAGTTCACCCGACGACGACGAAGATGAAAAAGACGACGACCAACGCAAGCGCTCAAACAGAAGCAAAGACCATGACAGGGACGACAACGACAACCAATGCAGCAACAATCGACGAGATGCACATGACGACATAACGCAAAACAAAGTCAATCGAGGAAGACGCAGGCGCGCAGCCCGCGAAGAGTTCTCAGACGAACACGCATCCGACGAAGACATGGAACCATGTGGTGCACTATGCTTCACGCGAACCATACGCGAGACACGGATGCCGAAAGGATTTAAGTTAAACTCCACAATGCACAAATACGACAGACTGGAGGAGCCAGAGGCATGGCTCGACGACTACCTAACAGCCGTCAAATTCCAACGAGGAACCAACATCACGACAATGCAGTACGTACAGCTCATGCTCGAGGGTTCAGCGCGGCACTGGCTGAAGAATCTACCACGAGGATCGATCAGCTCCTGGAAGCAGTTTCGCAGTGCCTTCATCGAGAACTTCAAATCTACCTACAAACGACCAACATCACTCGAGGAGTTGAGAGCCTGTAGGCAAGGAACCAGAGAGTCCCTGAGGGCATACATTCAGCGGTGGACCATACTCAAAAACTCAGCCGAGGACATATCGGACGAAAGTGCGATCGACGCATTCAGAAGAGGCCTACAGCGTATCGACTTCAAAGAGCAGCTCGGGCAGATGAAGGTCTGAACACTCGCATGTTTATTAGAACAAGCCAACAACTGGCCCGACGGATAAGACTCCATACGGAATGAATCTGACATCCAGACAGCACGCCCAGAGCGCGACTACGACTATTACACCGGGGACAGAGGGTTTGACAGAAGAAGAAAGCGCCCCAGGCGTAACTTCTATGAAGACAGAGGACCCGATATGGTCGCGCTCGGTTTCCCAGACGACAGCAGATGTCAGCGGAGGGACAACCAAGAAGAAGCACCGCACGTCCAGAAACGAGACTGGAGATCAAGGCAGCCACGAGACGACACCCGAGCATACCGCTCGGCTAAGGAACAACTCGATGGGCCTTGCACACTACATGGGTTAAAAAACGAGCGCGGAGAACTCAGATCGGGACATACCCTAAGAAACAGCAGGCGTTTCACCGAGCTCTCAGAAGAAAAAAGGCGGTCCACAGTACCAATATCACAACCTCTTGCAAGTGTAGCAGTTTGGACAATCGCCCACAATGCACCACTCGCACCCGCCGCACCATCAAGACAGGTGGCAGCCATCCTGGAGCGGTGCTCGACACCCGGAGAAGAAGAAAAATACCCAGAGGCACATGGTCGAATCTATATGATCCAAGAAGGAAGACCATCAAGCAGGCAGCAGAAGCAGGTCACCAAACAAGTTTTCCTCGCAGTCTCCTCGCACCCTGCCATCCCAGAATACCTGCGCGGGTCTGAGACTGACATTACCTTCTCCCGGGAAGATCACCTGCCAGCCATCCCGCGTCCAGGACACGCCGCGCTGGTACTCGAAGCAAGAATTGGAAACTATGACATGTCGCGAGTCTTCATGGATGGCGGCAGCGGAATCAACATCATATTCACCAAAACCCCGGAAGAAATGCTCATCGAAAACTCAGCACTAAAAACCTCAGGAACAACCTTCCACGGAATCGTGCCAGGCAAAGTCGTTTACCCCCTCGGGAATATAAGCCTGGAAGTGGTCTTCGGCAACGCGAGTAACTTCCGCAAGGAAACACTGGACTTCGAAGTGGTCGACTGGAAATCACAGTATCATGCCATCCTCGGCCGACCAGCCTTCGTGCGCTTCATGGCAGTACCACACTATGCCTACCTCAAGCTGAAAAGGCCAGGCCCACGAGGAGTCATCACAGTCAACGACAGCTTCATCAGATCCGACCGTTGTGACAGAGAATTCCACAAGATATCAGAAACCTTTGGAGCACACCAAACCGGCAGAGCTGCGATACAAGAAGAAGAAGCGCTCCCTTAGAGGCCAAGGCGCAACCAGAGGACTCGCCGACATCACACGCCAAAAACTCAAGTTATCTTAGCAGCAACTTTACGTTCCTAGGGTTGTCAAGCCATCAACACAAATAAAAGGCTGTTTTTAACAGCCCCCTCGTGTAAGAACAACAGGAAAGATACTGAAAATATTTTTCCAAAAAGTATGCTTACGCGACTTGAAATTGGCACTCGGGGGCTCGCTCGCAGCAGCCACCCCCGAGGTGTTATTCGCTTAAGCGACTTGAAATTGGCACTCGGGGGCTCGCTCGCAGCAGCCACCCCCCGAGGCGTTATTCGCTTACGCGACTTGAAATTGGCACTCGGAGGCTCGCTCGCAGCAGCCACCCCCCGAGGCGTTATTCGCTTACGCGACTTGAAATTGGCACTCGGGGGGCTCGCTCGCAGCAGCCACCCCCCGAGGCGTTATTCGCTTACGCGACTTGAAATTGGCACTCGGGGGCTCGCTCGTAGCAGCCACCCCCGAGGCGTTATTCGCTTACGCGACTTGAAATTGGCACTCGGGGGCTCGCTCGCAGCAGCCACCCCCCGAGGCGTTATTCTCTTACGCGACTTGAAAATTGGCACTCGGGGACTCGCTCGCAGCAGCCACCCCCGAGGCGTTATTCGCTTACGCGACTTGAAAATTGGAACCCGGGGACTCGCTCGCAGCAGTCACCCCCCAAGGCGTTACTCGCTTACGTGACCCCAAAACAGACACTCGGGGGCTCGCTCGCATCTGTAACCCCTTAGGACGACACCCGACTGCACGACTCAGCTCCCCAACACTCGGGGGCTTCATTCATAGCAACAGCTCAGCAAAACAATACAACAAAAGTCCAAAGGACTCCACCACAATTGTTGCACACGCCGCCCAGAAGAAGAGATCCTACAAAGACTACAACTACACAAGGGAGAATTTACAAAAACCAAGCAAAGTCTAATCTCCAGGCTCCGACTTCACTTTGCACAGAGCACCCATGAGACGGTCATTTTCCTCGCACACCCACTTCACAACCTGACTCACAGGCTTATCCGCCACTGCGTAATGATCATCCTCTGGCTAATCTCGACCACCAGGAGGACCTTGAGCTGCCAGCATAATATCTACCCCAGGCCAATGACTATGGACAAAGGCAAACGCACAATGAGCCCCTGCATGAATCTGGTGATTTACTACACGGCGAAGCTCCGCGGGTTGAGAGAACACCCGGAAAAGCCTCTCAAGTGACGATGGAACAGGATCCAGTGGATAAAATTCAGAGAAGATCCCACCAAGTACCCTGTAGCAGTACTCAAGAGCTCGCGGCACCCTTTCAACCCGTAGCCGAAGAACGGCGAACACTCGAGCACGCACCCTATCCATCCAAAAGGGATTGTTCGCCTGCACGACTGGGTCATCCAACCGCAACAACTCCGACTGTACGGCCTCCTCCTCCTCGCGAGATCGCCCAGACATCACTTCGTAAAGAAGAACAAGAATCAACAGCAAGCACAAGGAAAAGCCCTCGTGCAGTCGAGCAGTCGAAGGAAGAAAAACTCACCCTTCAGAAGATCAGAAAACTTTTCCAGCTAGGCTATCCACAAACAACTTCAGCGCGTTCATGTTTGGAGTGCTGGATTGAGACAACACCCTTGAGACGAACAATCTCACGCTTCGCCTCTTTTAGCCTCAAACAGAAAGACTCATAGGCACCCTCGCGAGCATCCTCCTTCAGCAAATTCCAAGCCTGAGAAATGCCCGAGGTGGCCTACCGCAAAGGAGAACAAGTCAAAGAAAAGGGGACAACAAGCAGTACAAAAAGGACAAAGCAGTTTCACCAATTAAAAGATCCACCATCCCGCAGGAGGCACATTACAACTCAAGTTCCAAGACAAAGCACAAAATCCCAGTTCCCCTACTCCACGCCCTGAGAACTACGGACATCAACCTCCACAACCAGCTGTAGCTGGCGAGCAAGCCGAGTGGCTCGGCTACTCTGCTCGTCTGTATAATCAGGCAGGCTATCCACCATGGAATCCTCAATAGGAACACCACGCCCTAGAAGAACAACAAAAGACGTGGCAACCCCACTCACCACGTTTTCACGAACCAAGCCCTCCAACTAGTCGCCGTTCGGTCCGAATGCAGCAACCTGCGAGTCAAGACCCTCCGGTCTCTTCTCCTCATCTTGGAACATATGTTCATGAAGAAGCTTCAGAAGAGTCGAAGCCCGAGCACAGACATCTCTCACGGCTCCAGCAGCACCCGACACAACATCTACAGCGCCGCGAAGAGCGCCCGACCCTGCTGCAGCTGCCTCCACCGCCTCAACACCCACGGAGCCTGCGCCAAGCGGGAAGATTCAGTGTTTAGAAACTCAAGAGAAGAACAACACCAAAAGAAAAGAAAAGGAACAACCTCCTCACCCGCCAAAGAGCTCGCCAAGTCACGCGGGCGCTCGCACTCAACCCCTTCCACCCGCTGGAACCGCTCCTCCACCTGCTGCAACCGTTCGAGCTCACCACGTTGAACCTGCAGATCCTTTTCCTTGGACTCCAAAGCGGCCCGAAGCAAATAGAGTTCATTTTCCGCAGCCTCAGCCCGCTTCTCAGCACCCTTCTTGTGACCTGTAGAGAGGGTATCATTCAAGTAACCAACCAGCAGCCGAACAAAGACCAAAGGAGCAAAAAAGCATCTTACGCCTCATGGTGGTCAAGCTCCCCTGGGTCGAGTCATGAGCACGTCGCCACCGATCAACGTCGGTCAGCACACGCTCGCACATCCGGAATAAATCCTGGAATCAAATAATATGCACAAGTCAAAGCCAAGAAAAAGGAAGATCAAGTCCAAAGGTTGCAACCAATCACAAGTGATTGCTCGCAGCCTCGGGGGCTACTCCCATCGGGAGCACTGCCGTGCCCCCAATGTCGCACAAAGATCAACAAAAAAAGAGAAAGACAAGTCTACGACTGCAACCAATCACAAGTGATTTCTCGCAGCCTCGGGGGCTACTCCCATCAGGAGCACTGCCGCACCCCAATATAGTTCGGAAGGACAAGGAACTCCATACCTGCTCAGCCATGCGATCAAAAAACTTGGCCCTATCTTCAACAGAGAGATCCCGCCTTTCCAAATAGTGCTCCTCAGAAATCGCAGGTTTCACGTCTGGGGGAGAGACCACTTCAGTAGCCGCAGCAGATCCCCCGGACAGAGCAGTCGTAGGAGTCGTCCCTGCACCTGAAGCTACAAGAGTCGCTGAAGGAACTGGCCGATTGATACGTCCCAAACGTATCTATAATTTCTGCTTGCTCCATGCATGATTTGTGTGACTTTGCCATGTTTTGCTTGAACTTTCATACACTTTTTATCATATTTGGACTAACCTATTAACTCAGTGCACCCAGTTGCCAGTTCCTGTTTTCTGCTGTTTTTATATTTCAGGTTTTCCGTCCATTAAAAGTGCAAAATAAATTCCGGAAAAATTATATAAAAAATCAGCGTCGCGGAAGCTTCCCGAAGAACCAAGGATGGAAGGGAGTGGACCCACCAGGGCCCTAGGAGGGTCCCTGCCGCGGCGCCACCCTAGGGCGCGCCGGGCACCCTCCTGGCTGCCCTGTGGCCCCCTTGGTGCCCCCTTGGCCTATATTTAGTCCCCGCGGAGGAAACCCCTAATATCGATCTGCTATTCCCGTTCTCCTCTCTGTACCGCCGCCGCCGCTGTTTCAAGATCAGGGCTGCCAGGAGAAGCTGCCCCGGCACCCTGCCGGAAGGAGGAACCCCCTCCGGGAGACCATCCATCGCCATGGACGCCTCCCGGATGTCTTGTGAGTTGTCCCCCTTGGACCATGGGTCAATGACCAGTAGCTATGTGATGTTCTCCTCCCCTATTTGTGCTTCCACTTTCGAGACCTCGTGAGCTGCCTCACATGATCGAGGCACCTTTGTAATTTTCTGTGTTGCTATGCTGAGTTTGCTGGGATCTGATGGATTATGAGACTACGTTCAGATTGTGATGAGTAATATATTTGGTTCTCTTTTATATTTGTGTTCTTGAGTTAATTCTTGCATGTTCTCTGTTGCCGTATTTTGCTTTGGCCAAGTGATTTGTTGCAACTCCAAGAGGGAGTGTTATGCTTGATTGTGGGTTCAACCCCTTAATGTCTAGCTTGAGTGACAGAAACATGATACTAGGGGATGTGTTGTTGCCACTAGGGATAAAACAACGATGCTTGTATATGCGGGTGCAAGGATTGTTTACTTTACGCAAAGTTCTTTTAATACAGTTGTCTGTTGCTTTGATTTTACACTTTGGGTGGGATTCGCAACTTAATACCAGCGAGATGTTCTGGATAGATATATCAAGGTGAATGATTCGTAGTAGATGCAGATGGATTTCGGTCTAATTACCTTGGTGTACTGCCCATTGCTTTTGAGCCTCTTCCTTTCTTTTGTAGCATAATTAGCATTGCGGTACGTTTATAATCCTGTCAATTGCCCAGATGTGATTTGTTTACCTCGCTAGCACTTTTATCGTCTTTTGGGAGAGAGACATCACTAGTGAACGTCATGGGACCCCGGTCCATATTTCCACTATTGTTTACACCTTTAATTTACTTTCAGTTGCCACTATTATTATCTCTTGCGTTGATCCTTTGTAAAGAGCAAGGCCGGAGGAATTGACAACTCCTCTGTACTCATTGGGAGCAAAGCTACTTGTTGTGTGTGCAGGTCCACGTCAACCTCGTCTCCATCCGGCAACAATTTCTACGCCGTTGACACCTTCTTGTATCTCTTGGAGTCCTACTGGTTCGATAACCTTGGCATCTTCACCGAGGGAAATTTGTTGCTACGCTACATCTCACCTTCCACTTGGGGTAACCAACGAGAAGTGAGAGAACTATCTTCCTCACCGTATCACCGATCAGCCGCCACACCAGAGTCAGTTGGCCGATCAGCCGCCACACCAGAGTCTGTTGACCGATTAGCCGCCACACCAGAGTCAGTTGACCGAAGATCAACAGCAGCAGTACTCGTAGAAGAAGCAGATGGAACAGGAGCGGTACTGCAAGTGAGATATCATCAGATCAGGAGCCAAAACAACAGCAAAATCACCCAGCAGAAGTTATTCGAACCCAGCAGGTGCGGCGCCCGGACGAAGCAACATCCCATACTTGCGCTTCTTTGGAGCAGCCGAAGGAGGACACGACACAGCAGAAGGTGCGACTGGTGGCAATACATCACCACCACCCGCTGCATCACGTTCACTCGCACTCGAGGAGCGATTGCGTTTGATGTGCAAAGGACTCGAGTCCTCACCGTCATGAGAAGCTGACGGTTTTCCACCCGCGGACCCGCCAGCATCAGCACCCGAAGCGCCCCCGTCACCCGCGGGCGCAGGACCAACATCGGCCGCATTAGGCTCATCGAGTATTTCAGCATCCTCAGGTTGCGGCGGATTGTTCAGCAAAGGAGTATGATTCTGCAAGTAAGAGCATCATCAATAATCAATAGACACTAGTAAAATCTCAAAAGACCTCAAGTTAAATACCTGGGGGAGAGGCACATCAGCAGCATACGGACGAACGAGGCTCTCCTCTCCGATACTTGTACATTTCGTAACCTGCTGGACCCAAGACAAAAGGTCACCATCGGAGAACTCCTCGGACAAACACCTGGTCGAGTCATCGCGTCCAGTATATTGCCACATGGTATGCACCCGATGCTGAAGCGGCTGGACGCGTCTCCTCACCAACACATAAATAAGTTGGCCGCCAGTTAATTACTCCTTCAAGGCAGAAACTGTATGCACCAACGGCTCAACAAGAGACACCTCACCAGCAGACAGAGAATGCGCCCACGAGGGTCGCCGACGGGGATCAACCCCGACAAATCCCATGGTCAGGGACCCTGGGTTAGTCATAGAGATGGCACAGGTTGAACGATACTCGTCGGCTAACAGGAGAAGCACTTCCTGCTCGATATTATTACGTGAGGGGGGCGATTACAGTGGAGGCCAAGGCGAGTTCTCGCAAGGCAAGGATGAGTAGATGCGTATTGAGTTGTCCTGGACGTCTCCCCTCCTAGCCTTTATATACTAGGCTAAGTCTCGGGGAGTCCGTGCTAGGTTACATAGGTAGTTTCCTAATTCTAGTCCTGCCTTGTACGCCAAGTCGCACCTTCCATGTTAGTTGCGGACTCCTGCGTCGGTGCTTGGTTGGGCCAATCGTGGGCTTGTCGTATCTTCCCAGTGGGCCTTCTGTCTTTACACGCACTAGGTAGCCTCACACGTAGGAGTCGTGGGGTCACCCCCTCGTCGGTAGCCCCCGAGTGCCTGGGGGACTCGAAGAGTCGCGCAGGGACTCGAATTCATCTGCGCTTTATTGTTTGTAAGCGTGGTATCGCCACGGGCCGCTGGCAGTTTTGAGCTATGACAATATCTGTTTCGAGGGATTGCTAAGCTGAAAGGGCCCAATGAGTCGTCTGGTCGAGCCTTGGTGAATTTTTCTAGTGACAAATACCACAGTAGCCCAATCAAGCCCACGTCCCTCGACATGAACTTGGAACACTGGTGTCAACCAAAGTCATGCCGCTGCAGGTCTTATAGGATCAATTGCTGCCAGTCTAAGCACATAGCATGAGCGCGTCCGCTTGGCTCTTTCTATCATGCGAGCGCATGAAAAAGGTCGGGAGTGAAATCTCTCTGCGGCAAGTCCCGACCCGGCCGTTCTGCGCAGCGGGGTCTTACCTACACGCTAAGCTTGCGTGGCATCTAGGTACAGTGTGTCGTAGCCCATGCATAATTGTTTTTGTTTGAGGCACGGGGCCTAATTTAGCGATGCACCCACTTGGAATAAACAATCAAGTGAGCTGTTTTAGTCGTCACTCGCGGAGTTTGTAGCGAACTCAGGCGAGTAAAATAAGATAGCACCCACTCGGAATGTCGTCGAGTGCGCGAGTAAGTCATGTTTGCTGAATGGCTGAATCTTTTTTGGCGAGTGGTCACTCGAATGCTTTTCTGCTCTTGGGGTGAGGGAGCACCCAAACTCTGAGAGTATGTTGTTTCTGCTGGTGCGAGTGATCACTTGAGCACATCTTTGCCTTCTGGGTGAGGGAGCACCCGAACTCAAATAAAGGTACTCCCAATGGGAGTAAGAATTTTTCTTTGAAATAATATGAAAAAAGCTTGTAAAGAGCTGGATGCTGACCGAAGATGCGTGTTTGAGACGTGTTGCTGAGGCGTGACGTTTGCTGGTTCGCCTGACAGGTTGGGTCGCCATGTTAAGTGAAAATGGAGTGACTTGACATCTGCTGCCCGAAAATTGCGCACTTCGTGATGATGGCCCTCATTTTTCGCGCGCGGTGGGCGGTATGGTTAGTGCGCCGGTTGAATTTTCCATGTTCCTCGGCTATCGTGGGATCGTGCCACATCTCCTGGACTCCAAGATGAGCGGTGACGATTTGTTTGCTCAGACTGTTGGTTAATACCGGGGGTCTGGTGTGTTTTAGGTTTTCACCCAGCCATTGCCTTCTCCTGTCTTCCTTTCTTCTTCCTTCGTTGTTCTTTGCCGTCCGCCTGTCTTTTCGTGCGGCTTGCTAGTTGAGATCCATGTCCAAGCGTCCCCGTAGTGCAGCACAGTAGTCGGCGAGGATGACCGGTAGATGGGAGCGCTCTGCTTTTGGAGCTGCAGATCTGGATGAACTGGTGGCCGACGACGTGGTGGCGCGCGATGCCGCCCGGATTCCTGGTGATGAGGAGGTTCCTGCGCCCTGTCCAGATGAGCGGGTATGTTTTCAGAGTTTCTTCCCCCCGTGGTTTTACACTTCCCATTCACCCTTTCCTCCGGGGGTTGCTTTGCGCCTATCAGTTGCAACTGCATGATTTAACCCCCAATGGGATTCTGCACATTGCCTGTTTCATTACGCTCTGTGAGGGCTTTTTGGGAATTGATCCCCATTGGGGCCTCTGGAAACGTCTCTTCAATATGAAGAGGACAAATTCTGAATACGCCATTGGGGGCGTGGGGATCTCCATTAAGGAGAAATCTGCTTATTTTGATCCGGAGAAGTTGGACTCCGTCTTTTCGTGGCGGAGGAGCTGGTTTTATCTGAAGGACCAGTGCGTTGAGGGCCAACGACTTGGTCTGCCCCCTTTTGATTCTGCTGCGCGGGCGGTTAAGAGATCTTCATGGTCCCATCCTTTGTCTGCTCGCGAGTCGTCTCTCGTGGAACCGTTTGTGCAAAGGATTACTGCTCTGAAGGATGAGTTAACTGGTGGCCAACTTATCTCCGTGTTTGTCAAGAGACGTGTTCAGCCGCTTCAGCATCGGGTGCGTCCCATGTGGCAATATACTGGGCCTGATGACTCGACTAGGTGTTCACCCGAGGAGTTTTCTGATGACGACCTGTTGGCCCGGGTTCAGCAAGTTACAAAGTGCACGAGTATTGGGGAGCAGAGTCTTGTTCGTCCTTACTCTGCTGACTTGCCAATTCCGGAGGTACTTGTTTTTGATTTATTTTCGTACTGGTGACTCGTTTCTGTTGGCTGCTGATGTTGGTTTGATCTGTAGGGTCACGTCCCTTTTTTGAACAATCCGCCACAGCCTGAAGATGCGGATATACTCGATGAACCTGGGGAAATCGATCCTGTGCCTGCGAGTGGTGGGGGTGCTTCAGGTGCTGTTGCTGTCGAGTCCGCGGGTGCGCCACCATCAGTTGCTGATGACTCTAGGGATTCAAGTCCTCTTCGTGTCAAGCGCACTCGCCCTGCGAGTGGTCGTAACGCGGGGGGTGGTGGTGACGACTTGCTGGCGGTCGTGCAGCCTGCTGCGTCGCGTCCTCCTCCCGCTGCCTCAAAGAAACGCAGGTTCGGGATATTGCTGCGTCCAGGCGCTGCGCCTGCTGGGTTAGTTTACATTTTCATTTTGTCGTCTCTGATTATCATTGCTTTGGCTGGTGTTCTGAGGGTAAACTGTCTTGTAGTACTGCTCCTGCTCCGTCTGCTTCCTTTGTGAGTGCTGGTGCTGTAGCTTCTCCTTCAACTGATTCTGGTGCGATGTCTGATCGACTAGCTGATTCCGCTGCTCTCGTGGCTTCGGGTGCGGGGACGACCCCTGCGATTGTCGGTGTGGAGGGAAATTCTGTGACTGCTCCGTCTGGGGGGTCTTCTCCAGCTGCTGCTGCTGCTGCTCCTGAGGGTGACTTTCCTCCGGATGTCAAACCTGTGATCCCTGAGGAGCACTTTCTGGAGAGGAGGGATCTTTCTGCTAAGGATAAAGCAAAGTTCTTTGATCGCATGGCGGAGAAGGTATGCAATTTCTTTGTCTTTCTGTGCTTTGCATGATTTTGGTATTCCTTCTGTTGGTTTGATACATATTGGGAGCACGACAGTGCTCCCAATGGGAGTAGCCCCCGAGGCTTCAAGCAATCATTTGTGATTGGTTGTAGTCTTTGGTTTTCTTCTTTCCTATGCTTTTTGACTTGGTGTATCTGCTTGGGTGCAGCCTTTATTCTGGATGTGCGAGCGTGTGCTGACTGAGGCTGATCGATGGCGACGTGCTCATGACTCGGTCCAGGGGAGCTTAACTGCTATGACACGTGAGATCCTGGTTCTTGGTCTTTGTTTCTTTTGCTAATTGGTTCTGATTGGTGTTTGTTCCGTAGGTCGCAAGAAGGGTGCTGACAGGCGGGCGAAGGCTGCGAAGAAGGAACTTGCTGAGCTTCGGGATGCTCTGGAGTCCAAGGAAAAGGAGCTGCAGGCGCAGCAAGGCGAGCTCGAGCGATTGCGGCGGTTGGAGGAGCAGTTTCTCCAAGTCGATAGGGTTGAGTGCGAGCGCCTGCAGGAATTGGCGAGCTCGCTAATTGGTTAGTGGACTCTTCCTGTCATCCGTTTTTTTGCGGTTTGTTTGCCTCTCTGATTGCTTGGATTTTAATCTGTGGCCTTCTTCAAGGTTCTGCGGGTGTTGGAGCGGTGGGTGTTGCTGCTGTCGGTTCGGGTGTTCTCCGTGGCTCTGTAGATGCTGTCTCGGGCGCTGCAGTAGCTGTTGGGGATGTCTGCGATCGGGATACCACTCTCCTGAAGCTTCTCCATGAGCACATGTTCCCAGATGCGGAGAAGCGTCCTGAGGGTCTTCATTCTCTAGTTGCTGCCTTCGGTCCGGATGGAGATCAGCTGGAGGGCTTGGTTCGTGAGAACGTGATGAATGGGCTTGCCACGTCTATTGTTGTTCTTCTGGGCCATGGTCTCCCTATTGAGGATTCCATGGTGGATACTTTGCCTGCTTACACGGACGAGCAGAGTGCTCGTGCTACTCAGCTGGCCCGCCAGCTGCAGCTGGTCGTATAGGCAAACAATTCTGCAGCCGAGGAGTAGTGTGGTCCTGTTTGTGTTTTGAGAACTTTCAGTTGTAATGTGCCTCCTGCGGGATGGCGGATCTAATTCATGGACCTGCTTTGCTTTCTTGTGCTGCTTGTTGCCTTGTTTCTTTTGACTTGTTTCTCTTTGCGGTAGGCCATCCCGGGCATTTCTCGGGCTTGGAACTTGCTGAAGGAGGATGCTCGTGAAGGTGCTTACGAGTCTGTTTGCTTGAGGCTGAAAGAGGCCAAACGTGAGATCGTTCGATTGAAAGGTGCTCTTGCGGTTGATGGCTTCTCGCCCTTCGTTGGTTACCCCAGGTGGAAGGTGGAGATGTAGCGCAGCAGCAAGTTTCCCTCGGTGAAGATACCAAGGTTTGTCTCCAATAGGACTCCAGAGATGATAAGTAGGTGTCAGCGGCGCGACTGACGTGGACCTGCACACAGACACAAATAACTTTATTCCCAACGAAGTTCAGAGAGGTTATCAATCTCTCCGGTCTTGTTTTTTACAAAGGGTAAAACACAAGGGATAATGATAGCAAGTAAAAGAAATAAATAAAGATAGCGTGGAAACAGTAATAAGGATATGAACCGGGATACGTGATGTTCACTAGTGATGTCTCTCTCCCAAAAGACGATAAAACTGCTATGCGAGGTAAACAAATTACAGAAGGGCAATTGACAGGATTATGAATGCACCGCGATGCTAACTATGCTACAAAAGAAAGGAAGAGGTTCAAAAGCACAGGCAGTACGCCAAAATAAGTAGACCGAAATCCAACTGCATCTACTACTAATCATCCACCTTGAGATATCTATCCAGAACATCTCGCTGGTATTAAGTTGCGAGCCCCACCCAAAGTGTAAACCCAAAGCAACAGACAACTGCATTGAAAAGCACTTTGCGTAAAGTAAACAATCCTTGTAACCGCGGTTACAAGCACCGTTGTTTTCCCCCTTGTGGCAACAACACATCCCCTAGACTCATGTTTCTGTCACTCAAGCGTGTCATCGGGGGGCATGAACCCACAATCGAGCACAACATTCCCTCTTGGAGTCACTACCTACTACTTGGCCAAAGCAATAAACAACAACGGAGAACATGCAAGAATTACTTAGGAACAAAAATATAAGAGATAAAAACCAAATATATTACTCTATCACAATCTGAACATAATCTCATAATCCATCAGATCCCATCAAACTCAGCATAGCAACAGCAGAAATATTACAAAGGTGCCTCGATCATGTAGGGCAGCTCACGAGGTCTAAAGAATGAAGATCAAAGAGGGGAGGAGAACATCACATAGCTACTGATCATGGACCCATGGTCCAAGGAAAACTACTCACGAGACATCCGGGGAGCATCCATGGTGGAGAGGAGACTCCCGGGGAAGAGGTCTTCTGGTGCTCCCGATCTCGGAAGCGCGGCGGCGGCGGAACAGAGGCGAGTTTGCGAAATAGGGTTCTCTTTCTGGAGTTCCCCCGTGACGGAGAATAAATAGGCAAAGGGGGGCAGCTAGAGGTGGACCAGGGTCCCCAGGCGCCCCCCTGGCGTGGCCAGGGGTGGGGCCGCGCCGGGTGGCCGCCTGTGCCCCCGGGCTCCCCTCTGGCCCCTCCAGGGCTCTTTGTGAAGTTTCCTTCACGCTGATTTTTTTATCTGAATTTTCCCGAATTTTTCTGGCACTTTTTATATGGGGGAAAACTGAAATAGAAAAACAGCAGAAAACAGGAACTGGCACTAGGGTGCACTGAGTTAATAGGTTAGTACAAATATGATCAAAAGTATATGAAAGTGTATCTAGATCATAGCAATATCACACAAAACATGCATGGAGCAAGCAGAAATTATAGATACGTTTTGGACGTATCAGCGGTCCATCGCTCGAAACGCGAGCGTGCTGAGGCTGTCTTGGATGGCTTGGAAACTTGGATGGTGAAGCTTTCTGACCTTCTGAAGGGTGAGTTTGCTTTTTTCCTTCGACTGCTCGGCAGCGCGGGTTCTTTCCTATGCTTTGCGGCTGACCTTTGTTCTTTCGTTGCGAAGTGCTTGCTGGGCGTTCTCGCGATGAAGAGGAGGCTGTACAGTCTGAGTTGCTGCGGTTGGAGGACCCGGTAGTGCAGGCGAACAATCCTTTCTGGATGGATAGGGCGCGTGCTCGGGTGTTCGCCATTTTGTGGATGCGGGTTGAGAGGGTACCGCGGGCTTTTGAGTACTGCCGCGAAGTGTTTGGCAGGATTTTTGCTGACTTTTACCCTTTGGATCCCGTCCCTTCATCCCTTGAGAAGCTTTGCCGGATTTTCTCCCAGCCTGCAGATCTTTTGCGCGTAGTTAATCACCAGATTTATGCAGGTGCTCGCTGCGGGGGTTGATATTGCGTTGGCGGCTCGAGGTCCTCCTGGTGGTCGAACTCAGCCGATGGACGACCATTACGCCGTGGCGGATGAGCCTACCGGTGAGGTTGTGAAGTGGGTGGTCGAGGATAATGACCGTCGGTTGGGTGCTCTGTGCAAAGTGAAGTGAGAGCCTGGAGATTAGCCTTTGCTTAGCGTTGATTCCTTTGCTGAGCAACGTTTGTTGCTTCTCTTGTTTGCATTACTTTGTTCATCTGCTGTAAACCGAACTTGTGTGGTATAGGTTTGTCTTGTCGGCTGCAGAGTTTTTGGGCGAGGGGTCCCCTTCTTCTCTTTTTAGAGTCTCAGATAGGCGAAAAGTGTCTCGGGGGGTGGCTGCTACGGCGAGCCCCCGAGTGTTAATTTTTTTAGAGTCGCGTTTGCGAAGAACGCCTTGGGGGGTGGCAGCTGCGGCGAGCCCCCGAGTGCCAATTTTTTAGAGTCGTGTTTGCGAAGAATGCCTCGGGGGGTGGCTGCTTCGGCGAGCCCCCGAGTGCCAATTTTTTAGAGTCGCGTTTGCGAAGAACGCCTCCGGGGGTGGCTGCTTCGGAGAGCCCCCGAGTGCCAATTTTTTTAGAGTCGCGTTTGCGAAGAACGCCTCGGGGGGTGGCTGCTTTGGCGAGCCCCTGAGTGCCAATTTCTTAGATTCGCGTCTATGAAGAACGCCTCGGGGGGTGGCTGCTTCGGCGAGCCCCCCGAGTGCCAATTTTTTAGAGTCGCGTTTGCGAAGAATGCCTCGGGGGGTGGTTGCTTCGGCGAGCCCCTGAGTGCCAATGTGCAGAAATAATTTTTGGGAGAATATTTTCAATATTTTCCCTTTTGTTTCTTACACGAGGGGGCTGCTGCTTGAAGGCAACCCCTTTATTTGGATCGATGGCTTGATAACCCTAAGGATGGTAAATTTCTATAACTCCCCTTTTCTTCTACGGTGGGGTCTCTTCCTCTGATGCTGTGGCTCCGCTGGCTTGGTGTGCTCCGAAGGTTTCTGATATTTTGTGGAACTCTTTGTCGCACCGGTCGGACCTGACGAAGCTGCCGCTGACTGTGATCACTCCTCGTGGGCCTGGCATTTTCATCTTGAGGTAGGCATAGTGTGGCATTGCCATGAAGCGCGCAAAGGCCGGGCGCCCTAGGATGGCGTGGTATTGTGATTTCCAGTTGACCACCTCAAAGTCCAATGTTTCTTTATGGAAGTTGCTCGTGCTGCCAAAAACCACCTCGAGGCTTATCTTTCCGAGGGGGTATACTGCTTCCCCTAGCACGATTCCATGAAATGTTGTGCCCGAGGTTTTCAGTGCTGAGTTTTGGATGAGCATTTCTTCCAGGGTTCTGGTGAATATGATGTTGATTCCGCTGCCGCTGTCCAAGAAGACGCGTGACATGTCATAGTTTCCGATTCTTGCTTCGAGTACTAGTGCAGCGTGCCCTGGGCGCGGGATGGCTGGTGGGTGGTCTTCTCGGGAGAAGGTGATTTCAGTCTCGGCCCCGCGCATGTATTCTCGGACGGCAGGGTGCGAGGAGACTGCGAGGAAAACTTGTCAGTTGACCTTCTTCTGCTGCCTGTTTGATGGTCTCCCTTCTTGTATCATGTAGATCCGGCCGTGCGCTTCTGGGTATTTTCTTCCTCGGGCGTCGTGCTCCGTTCTTGGATTACTACTACTTGCCTTGTTGGTATTGCAGGCGTTGGCGGTGCGTTGTGGGAGATGGTTCCGACTGCTACGCTTACGAGAGGCCGTGCTGCCGTTGTGGTAGATCGGCTTTTCTCTTCTGAGAGCTCGACGAATCGCCTGCAGTTCCTGAGGGTGTGCCCTGATCTGAGCTCTCCACGCTTGTTTCTGAACCCGTGTATTGTGCACGGTCCGTCGAGCTGCTCTTTGACAGAGGACCCGATATGGTCGCAGCCGGTTTCACGGATGACAGAGAAGGCAGGCATCGCGGCGACAGGATAATACAGCACAGGTACAACCAAGAAGAAGCACCGCAAGTTCAAAAACGGGATTGGAGAACAAGGCAGCCACGGATTGCTGAATCTGGATCTGGCTCGGATGGGGGAGTCATAGTCGGAGGAGTCGCTTCTGGGAGGTGATCTGCGGTTGCTCCTTGAGTCGATGGCAGTCTTTCCTTGATTCTCTAGTTCTAAGCGTTGCTGTCTTGCTCTCTTGGTGGCGTCACTCGCCAGCTTATTGTATGCTCTGAGCTCGTCTCGCGTTGCATTCTCCGGGAGTAGTTTGCCGCGCTTCACTGCGTCCCTTATTCTGGCGATTGCTTCCTTAGACAGGTAGATCTTTTCTACGTGATGGTCCTCTTTCGCTATGCCTGGGGTCTGATGCTTGCTTCTTTCTGGCTTGTCGCTCCTGCGATTGCTATGCTCCACTCTTTGGTATATTTTCTTTGGTATGGTTCCTGGTTCTCCAAGCGTGACGGTGACCTGGCCAGTGTTGTTAGGATCACTGTCTTTGCTATTCGAGTGGTTGTCCCGGCGACTTCTCGGGTCGTCATCTTGGTTTTTGCCATCTGTGGTTGGCTCGTGTATGTCTGCCATGAACACTTGGGACAACGTCTTGACTCCCGTCTTTCTTGTGCGCATGTTGCGCTTCTTCCATGGACCACTCGAGTAGTCGAGCTGGGGGTTGTGGCTGACTCGCGGAGTCGTCACGCGGGCGGGTGCTGCTTCGATTGTTGATGTAGGATCTGCCGTCGCTGGTGCTCGAGCGCGATCCGTGAGACGGAGGGCTCCCCAGTGGTTGATGTAGATTTGATATGCTCCGAAAATCAGGTTGACTCCAGTGCGCAGGTCGGTGAAAGCCGGTCGAAAGGCCGGGAGGTGAGCCATGAAACCGAGGGATCCGAATAGATCGGAGTCTGCCCGGATCGTAGAGTCAATGAGTGCTGAAGATGAGGCCGCCGAGATCGCGATTCCAACCTGCAAAGTTCCCACAGACGGCGCCAATTGACGGGGATCAACCCCGGCAAATCCCATGGTCAGGGACCCTGGGTTAGTCATAGAGATGGCACAGGTTTGACGATACTCGTCGGCTAACAGGAGAAGCACTTCCTGCTTGATATTATTACGTGAGGGGGGCGATTATAGTGGAGGCAAAGGCGAGTTCTCGCAAGGCAAGGATGAGTAGATGCGTATTGAGTTGTCCTGGACGTCTCCCCTCCTAGCCTTTATATACTAGGCTAAGTCTCGGGGAGTCCGTTCTAGGTTACATAGGTAGTTTCCTAATTCTAGTCCTGCCTTGTACGCCAAGTTGCACCTTCCATGTTAGTTGCGGACTCCTGCGTCGGTGCTTGGTTGGGCCAATCGTGGGTTTGTCGTATCTTCCCAGCGGGCCTCCTGTCTTTACACGCACCAGGTAGCCTCACACGTAGGATTCGTGGGGTCACCCCCTCGTCAGTCGCTTAGACACTCGCGCAACCGCCATTGAAAGGAGCAAGACCAAATTGCTGTCCATCAACGTGCTGGTCCTTCAGATAAAACCAGATCTTCCGCCATGTATAGACAGAATCCAATTTCTCCAGATCAAAGTAGGCACTCTTATCCTTAATGGAAATACCCACACCCCCAATGGCGTATTCAGAGTTCATCCTCTTCACATTGAAGAGGCGTTTCCAGAGCCCCCAATGGGGATAGATTCCTAAAAATCCCTCACAGAGCGTGATAAAGAAGGCAATGTGCAGCATCCCATTAGGGGTCAAATCATGCAATTGCAACTGATACACAAAAAGCAATCCCCGGAGGAAAGGATGAACTGGAAGCGCAAACCCGTGGGGGAAGAAGCTTTGGAAGCATACCTATTCGTGAGGACGAGGTGCGGGAACCTCCTCATCTCCAGGAATCCGAGCTGCGCCATCTACCACCACGCCGTCTGCCACCAATGCATCCAGATCCACAACTCCGAAAGCAGTCCGCTCCCATCTACCAGTCATCCTTGCCGACTCATGCGCTGCACTTCGAGGGCGCTTGGACATGGATCTCACCGCAAAACCTCACAAAGTAGAGAGGCAGGAGGCAGAGAACAGAGAAAGAAGAGGAAGAAGAACAAGCAGAGGAAGGAAATGGCTGGGTAAAACCTAAATCCACCCAGCCCCCTGGTATTTAACCAACAGTCGTGGAACACCCAATCACAGTTGATCTCGGAACCCCGCAGACGTGGCACGCTCCCACGATAGCCGTGAAGCATGGAAAACCCAACCGGCGCAGTAACCACACCGCCCACCATGCGCGAAAAACGAGGGCCATAATCGCACAGTGTGAAATTTCCGGGCAACATTGCGTCACGTCATTTCCATTCACAAGCTACAGCCATCCAACTTGTCAGGCAGCCCAGTAACATCACATCTTAGCAAGGCGTATTGAGTACGCATCATTGCCATCTGTCAGCGTTCCGTTTCTGAATTTTTTTGACTGTATTTCAAAATCTTTTACTCCCATCGAGAGCACCTTGACTTCGCTAAAAACAGAGCAAGGCCCAAAACCTCGAGAGTTTGGGTGCTCCCTCACCCATAAGATGACGAAGCATTCTAGTGGCTATTCAAAAGACTCGAAGATAATTTACCCACGCACTCGACGAGCACATTAGTGGGCACATTCTTATCGACTCCTCGCTCGAGTTTGCAAAAACTCCGCGAATGACTACTAACATCTCACTTGATTGTTTATTCCAAGTGGGTGCATCTCTATTTAGGCTCCATGCCTCTGTAAAAAATGATGCCTGGGATGCGACTAGCTGTACCCAGATGCCACGCAAGCTTAGCGTGTAGATAGGACCCCACTGCGGAGTCGGTCGGGCCGGGATTTGCCACATCGCGACTTCACTCCCAACGTTTTCCATGCGCTTGCATGATAGAAAAATGAGCCGATAATGGACGCGTTAAGGCTGTTTTCTGGGGCCGGCGTCTTTGATCCTATAAGATCTTCAGCGGCATGGACTTTGCTAGACACCGATCGTTTCCAAGTTCGTGTCGAGGGACACGGGCTTGATTGGGCTACTGAGGTATTTGCCACTAGTGCACACTACAAGAAATATGTCAACTTGTGACCTTTTCTTAGTGACCCCAGCAGAATTGGTCGTAAATCCATGGCCATTTCGCTAGGAAGGGCTCAAACCCTGAAATTGCCTTACACCAAATGGTCATAAAGCAGACAACAGTGGTCGACGACCTTATTTCTACCTGATTACAACCAATATAAATGGTCATGAGGTTGTGAACGTGGATGCGGTCAAAACGACAGGCATGACCGTTCCTAGCTAGTGGTTGAATCTTTGAAAACTTTTGGTGTTTCTATGATAAAATAGACACTAGTGTACCTATAAATGATTTTTGGAAAAAATAAAGAGAAAACTACGAGGCAGTTGTAGTTCAAGCTTGATCCAGTTTCAGCTGAATCGGTGGAAATTTTTCATTTTCACGAGAGGTGGATCAAAGCTTTTGAGACCCAACCATTTAGTCAATTGTACATTAAATATGGCCTAATATTTTATAAATTTATTTGGTCCAATTTTGCAACAAACATATAGTAGGTCCTTCACAAAAAAACTCATTTTGGGCACTCAAAAAAATGGAAAATGATTTTTATGCAAAGATAATGAAAAGTTCTGTCAACAACATTGTTCGCATCCCTAGATTCACATTTATGAACAATATGAACACATTTGAATATTTTCTTCACAAAAAAACCCTATTTTAACACTCAAAAAACTTAATTATCGATGTTTTATTCTCATTGGTTGAAATAGTTGTCACACGGATTGATGACATGGCGCCTATCCATTCATCCATCTAGCCATCCCATGTCCGTCCATCCGTCTATTGAAAAAAAAGGAAACCGATCCCACCCCACGACGGCAAACGACCCCATTCTTTCTCGCATCCTCTCCCTCCCCGTCTCCCCCTCCCGCATGGATATCTCTCTCTCTCGCTCCCAACCACCACCCACACCGGCCAGATCCGGCGAGCTCCGGCGGCTTGAAGCACGATCCCGAGCTCCCCTAGGCCAGCGCCTCCTTTTCCTCCGACCAATCGGCGCTCAAGCCGTCCACCACCCCCGTGTCTAGCTAGGGTTTCAACCACCACCCCTAACTTGACCAGGATCTACCACATCCGATGACGGTGAGACCAGAGATTGACGGATCCTGCACTGGTATGTCCCGGGTTGGTCCTTCTCCTTCTTGTTCGCCCCATCAATTTCTCCCCATCTCACCTAATTTTTTTCCTGTGATTTCCTAGCTGCAGATCCATGGAGAAGGAGAAGGAGCAGATTCATGGCGCGGACGCTAGGGTTTCAGGAGGCGGCGCCCGAGCGGCGGATGTGAAGCGGGGCGCCAGGGGACCCTTCCGCCACCGCCACCGCATTGGTATGGATTCTTTTCCCTTCCTTCTTCTTTCCCCCTCGGATCGGTGCGCCCTCAATTAGCTCCACCGGTCGATGCCATATTGTTTTTTTCTTTAAACTTCCTCCATTTTTTAAGCAATTAGTCGTCAGTTCCGAGGTGACTGCCAGCACTTGTACCTGGTGGTGTAGTAGTAGTAGTACTAGCTAGCTAGCTAATTAGATGGAATTACCTTCTAAATCCCACTCTGCAAAGATGGCATCTGAATTTGCATAAACAAAGTCATCCCACTTGCCATGCTGCTCTAATATCTATTGCTGCTATTCTGAAGAAGAATTACTCAGTTAGGTCATTCAGATTGAGAATGGTTAGTTTGGGAGAAAACAGCCGAACACGGTAGAAAACTTCAATGTGCAGATCCGCGGGTGACAGTTTTTACATAAGCACCGTAGAGCGTGATGCAAATATCTATACATCATTAGGATTTTTTTGCGCTACCCTAAAATAGTGTACGTATTACAGGTTTTTGCGTTAACATCATCAACTGAAACAAAACAAAATTAAGCACGAAGATACAGAAAATATTTTTATGTCACATGATGCTTCGCTCGTCACCTTCCACTCCTCTGCATGCATGGTAGATTAGATGGCGCTCATGCACACACTTTTCTGCTAGGTTGGTTTGTGAAAT
The DNA here is from genome assembly GCA_950022295.1 of Bromus sterilis. NCBI lineage: Eukaryota > Viridiplantae > Streptophyta > Magnoliopsida > Poales > Poaceae > Bromus > Bromus sterilis. Next base: position 107,124,008 of record OX465596.1, on the reverse strand, counting down.
GTATACACGAGCACACAAAATTACTGTAACATACTTCAAAATATACTCCGTAGGGCTTCAAGAAAAAAAGCACACAAAATTTCTTCGTTGTGGGCAGTAGTAACAACGCAGATGCATTGGTCATCATGGATTAAAACGCTGGCAAAGGCGTTGCCGAACACAGCTAAGCTGGGCATGGTGATGTTTAAGTACGGAGATGTGGTCATGGCGATCCAAGTGGCAGACGAGCCGGGGAGGCACAGCCGGCCATGACAACGTTGTCTGCCGACGACCATGATGAGGCGACGAGGAACTATGCACGCCTGTCCTTGTGCACGCCGTGCGCTGGCGGACCAAGTCCGTTACTCGAGGTCCAGGAAAATTTGATTCATGAACTGGACCGTATAGGACCGTGACGAGATGGAACAATAAATGAGGACTGAATGGGCGCAGAAGCACCGTTCAATTAAAATTCTCAACACTTCAATACATTGCTCTAATACGTTCACATGCTCTCATCCTAAGATAAACGAATGATTTAGATAGTGAGATCATATGGTAGTATGAGCCATTAGCAATTTTTGCAGACTTACTTCCTTTCCCGTATATAATAAGCCACGAAACTTCAGAATTTGATGCAACTTACTTGCTTTTCTGTCTAGGCAGAGGCTGGATCTGAGCGACGGAGGCGGCACCCGAGCGGCGTATGAGAAGCGGTGCCGGGTCGAACAAGGAGTACATCGAGGAGCGTGAGAGCGAGGTCCCGAGCTGTCCTTCCGCGAGGTACCAATCCAACCTCACCTTTCCCGCCAGTCCGATTCATTTGCGTGGGTATGCCTATGGTGCTGAATCATTTGTTGGTGGTTTCGATGGCATGATGCCTTCAGACTTCAGAGATCGATTTTTGAATGTGTATACCTATGTGTTGAATCATTTTTGCGTGGCTATGCCTATGTGCTGAATCATTTCAGTTTGACAGTACTAAACACTTTCGTGCGTGATTATAGTATCCAGTGTCTGTGTGTAAACTAGGCTGGTTATTGCACAAGCAGGAAAATTTGTGCCTTACCTTGAGTAGTTGCATCTTGCGTTACACCATGCTCAGTTCTTGCATCTTGCTGTACTCCTTGTACATCTTGTTGTAGTTCTTGCGGTAGAATCATTAGTTCAGGATTCTTGCAATAGATCTTGGAGTACTGAACTATGCTTAAAGGAGTAGCAACAAGAAAGCGAGGAGTGATTGCAGAATGTTTATGTTATCAATTTGTTCATGTTAAGGGAGGATTGCTAGTAGTCTGGTGTACCCATATTATTACCATGCTGTGCTAAGTAAAGAGCCCTTGCTATATCCCTATTGTGTTCAATCGATCTCCTCTATGATTAATTCTAGTTCAAGTCTTACACTTTATTTTTGTTGCACCTCTGTATTCCATCATTATACGATCAGAGGACAAAGTTTACTTCACATGTTGCTTGTTATGCTATCCTGTAGATGTTTGTGTAGTTGTAGGATTTTTCTTGAGAATATAAGAATTTGGTTGCTTGTCACACATTTCTGATATGAATCTTAACTCTTGGTTATTGGTCATTCATTCTAACTTGGATATGGGTTATCCATTGCAACTTGGCCATCGATTATCCAAAGTAATGATGCATGTATGTTATGATAGTGTCTTCTGTTTAATACCCTGGCTACAAGCCTATAATGATAGAAGATTGTAAGCCTGTAACAGTTTTTTTCTTCCTTTTGTGTTGTGTGAATCCAGGTGTCACAGTGATCTGGACGACACGTTCTAGCCTCTGTTCAAGAGATGCGTGCTGGACGGCAATGTGGCCAGTGTCATCTGCTCCTACAACAAGATGAACGGGAATCCCACCTGCACCGACAAGGAGCTCCTCTCTGGCGTCATCAGAGGTAACTGGAAGCTCAATGGGTTACCCATACTAATGCTCCAGAATGTCTTACTTGCCAGTGGATGTCCTGGAGATTTAGTATTGTGGGGTGTATAGAGAAAAGCATGAGTTCAGTTCAGTTCAGTTTAGTTAAATTTAGTCAGACATAAGGTTAGAACAAGAGATTCAGAGTGGTCTTTCTTCCTTTTGTATCCCAGTTACTTCTGGTTATTCCATTATTATATTATTTAGTCAGCATTTATTAATTTTTCTTCCTATGTTTAAGTGCTCTGATCCACTTACTTTGACAATTTGTCTCCTTTCTTTCGTAATTCCTCCTTGCAATGTTTTGTTATGCGGCTTGTTTCTTCTGGTTCGCTGCTCTGAATAATTAGGGAGAAACACCTACTGTTATTATGCTTCTGAAACTTGAACGGCTTCTCTGTAAGCCTCTGGTTTGATACTTTCTGCCTAGTTTAGCTGATTGTTGATATGCATTGTGAGGATTTAGGCTTTGTCGTTCAATTTCATTCCAAAAATCATTCTGGAACTATTCCAATAACACAAAACAACTGTGTGCGTATTGTACTGTCCTCAAGTCCTACAGTTCCAGGAGTCCATTTCATTTGACCTACCTACAGTAGCAGAATGTTACAACTATACATACGTAGATGTAAATTTGCACAAATAGCTTTGGGGAGCATATGATTCACGAAAGAATCTATGAAAGCCGCTGAAGGGGTACGTGAGATCGGTGCAAGTTAGGTTGCGTCTTTTATGTGTGATGTGTGTTGTGTGCTACCTACTGCCATTAGTCATGAGAGATTACTATCTGTTGTTGTATTGCTAATTTATTTACCATTTATGTTGTTACCTTTCCTGGAGCCCATATGAGAGATTACTAGTTGTTGTTCCTAGCTGTTTGTGGATATGTTATTATTTGTTCCTAACTATTCTGTTTTGTTGTTTGTAGATACTGTCTAAATTCAAGAAGAGAGTTCTAGGTCACTACCTACTTTCCCGAAGAAGATCTAAATTCACTAAGAGTGCTACATCATCGGGCCCCTGACCAACTCACTCATGATGCCCGACAGCAACAACGGGAAAAAGATCATGCTGGTCCGCATCATCAAGCACACCATGGATATCCTCCTCCTCACCGACACCAACCCCATCCAGATCATCGTCAACGCCAACATTAACTGGTACTAGCCCATCGATTCCCTTCTGTCCCTCGAGATAGCTAGTATTTGATGTTGTCAGTTGAATGGATGTGAGTAGAAGTAGGATAATATTTCTGTTCAGGTGTTGTGGTGAAATTATCGCATTGTTTGCTTGCTGTTGTACCATGAAATTATTGCATTGTTTGATTACTGTTGTAGCATGAAATTTTTGTTCCTAACTGTAGCGTTTATAACTTGTAGATGTTGCCATACGATCCAAGTGCTGACTGCTGAACAAGCTCTAGGATGAAGAAGCCAAAACAAGCACCAAACAAAGATTAGCTCACTGGAGCTCGTTATTTTCAGATATTTGCTTGTATTAGAAAATTGGATACTATGTATTATTGTAATGTATCAGGTTTGGCTGTATTGTAAAATATTCTACATTCGCTGCCTCTATTTGAATGGAATTATTGGATATTGGTTGAAAATTATGCTTATACAGAACCAATGTGTGAGTCAAACACTGAAATGACATGGTGGAGGCCCAAAAGATTTGGATTGTAAAACATCCGCGGGCAAAAAATAGGCTGTAAAAAGGCTGAGGTCCAATAAGAAATGGACTTTAAAAGACTTTGACCAATATAATAAAACGGTAAATTGTTGGGCTTGGCCCATGTAACAGATCAAAATAAAAATAAAAAACTACATATTAAATGGGCTTAATTGTTGTGCTCGGCCCATATAGATGGCTGAATTGGACTGGGCTCATTCTATTCGACGACCATTTCATTTGGTTAAAAAATTTGCCACGTCAGCTTGCCACGTTGGATCTGACGTGGCCTGGCCAATCAGCCAATGACCAAACCAATTGGTCACAACATCTACGACCTTTGCTTTGGTCACAATCATCTATGACTATTTCAGGAAAAAAAGGTCACAATGTCCGCTTTGCGACCCTCAGCTTTTGACCAACTGATTTTGGTCACAAAAAGGTCACAAATGAAGAACAGTGACCTTCCAGTGACCAATATGTAGGGCCACAAGTTAGCATATTTCTTGTAGTGGCAATTCACCAAGGCTCGACGAGTCGACTACCTTGGTCCCTTTTAGCTTATCATCCCTCGAGTAAACATTGTCTGTGTTAAAACTGCCAACGACTCGCAGCCGTACTGCGCATATAAAGGCAAAACGATGATGGATTCGAGTCTCTGCACGACTCTTCGAGTCCCCCAGGCACTCGGGGGCTACTGACGAGGGGGTGACCCCACGACTCCTGCGTGTGAGGATACCTGGTGCATATGAAGAAAAAAGGCCCGCTGGAAGCTTCGACAGGCCCACGACTGGCCCACTCTAGGCACCGACGTAGGAGTCCATGACCAACATGGAAGTCAAGACTTGGCGTTCAAGGCAAGGCTAGAATTAGGCAATCATCCTTGTTATCTAAGACGGACTCCCCGGGACCCAGCCTAGTATATAAAGGCTGGGAGGGGAGACGCTTCAGGACATCCAATCTACAATCGACATCCTCGGTCTTGAGCGAACTCGCCTAGACTTCCAGTGTAATCGCCCCTCGCATAATACAATCGAGCAGGAAGTGCTTCTCCTATTAGCCGACGAGTATCGCCAACCTGTTCCTTCTCTACAATCTAACCCAGGGTCCCCGACCATGGGATTTGCCAAGGCTAATCCTCGTCACACGTGCTACTAGTTGACCTTGGATTGCCCGCCATGGGCTTCCTTCTTGTCCACCCAGAGGAATGTGCGGATCACCTTGTTAGTGCGTTCGAGTGCCACTTTAATCTGAGGGAGAGGGCCGATGAGCTGTGCTTGCGGATGGAGAGTGGGATAGAACATATTCGTGCTTATTAATGACGGGAAATTTGTGTCTTGTAAAACCAATTTTCGTCAATGAAAATGGTGTAGTGATGTTTTCCGACCAACAAACCATCTATCATTGAAGAACCGTAAAAAAGTGATAATATCACTTTTCTCGTCACCTAGGACCGTCTCGTAGGTGACAATAACATGTTCGTCCACAATGTCCATCTTCGATCACGGGGTAAATCAGTCACCTGTTATGCCTTTTTATCACCGAAATTAGTTTTTCTTGATGATAATCCGTCATTGGTAATCGCTATATCGGTTTGACTGGTCATTTTTGATAAACGGGCCCACCCTTTACTATCGTGGATATGCTTCTATGTGAATCCGAATGTGATATAACTGCCTTAGGTGCCCTTCACTAATAAGCTGGCCCTTAATTTTGGTTGGTCAACTTTACTGACATGTGGGACCAAAAATGTTGACACAGATCTTAAAAGCAGGCCCAAACGGTCTTGACACGTGGGGTTCTCGCGCTAGTGATGGTCTGAATTCCTATCGCAATCCCCGTCATCGATTTTGGCTCTCATCAAATCATGCTTGATTTGAATTTGTAAGCAGATTCTAAATTTCTACATCGGTATGATTTTTTTGTTTGTTTTTTACGAAGGGGTATGCATCAATCGTGGCCGTTGAATGACCGCGATTAGATGGCTCGGGTTGGACCGGTGATGACCCACAAGTGTATGGGATCTATCGTAGCCTTTTCGATAAATAAGAGTGTCAAACCCAACGAGGAGCAGAAGGTACTGACAAGTGATCTTGAGAAAGGAATAACTGCAAGCACTAGAAGATAACTTTTTATAGGTTTTCTGGTATAAGCAACAAGGAAATAAAAGCAAGTAAAGTAAATGGTGTTGAGGTGCAGCAAGTGGCCCAATCCTTTTGAACAAAGGATAAGCCGAGGGATCAAACTTATAAATACGAAAGCGTTCCTGAGGACACACGAGAGAGGTAGTCATGTGCTTTCGCCATATTCCGTCTAGCACTATGTTTTGTGTTGATAAGTGTTATGTGGGTGGACCTATGCTAGTGCACCGTCTAGCTAAGACAAGTACACTCTTATGATTAAACCCCTTGCAAGCATCCGCAAATACAAGAGAGAAATTAAGGCAAAGCCTAACCATAGCAATAAACTTTAGGATCCAACACTCCCTCGTGCAAAAGTGTGCGAACTGGGGTTCAGGTTTCTGTCACTCCGGCAACCTACCATAAGCATCCTTTATACAGAATATATTCCCCTAGGTCCCTAAAAGGCGAAGTGTTATGTAGTCGACATTCACATAACACCACTAGAAGAATAACACCACAACTTAAATATCAATCAACACATGTTACTTCAACATCATATGACTACTAACAACTAGACTTCTCCCATGTCCTCGAGAACTAAAGGAACTACTCAAAAGACATAAAAGAGACCATGACAAGAGGTGATAAATATATAATGAAAAATCTGGTCATAACAATAATTCTCCAACAAAACTTAATAGCATTCACCACAAAAGAGTAATCAACACCGGTAAAATAGAGGGGATGAATAGTGCAAGTTATGACTTGGATTGCAATGGCGAGATGAGATGGGATGAAGATTGAGATGGTGCTGGTGATGAGGATGATGGTGATGATGCCCGTGATGATGGTGATGATGATGAGGACGATCTCCCCCTCCGAGAGCAGTTCTCCCTGGCGGAATCTGTGCGGCGGAAAGGTCTTTTCTTCTCTGTAGGTTTCTGCCACGGAGCAGTGGCGGAACTCCGAAAACTCTTCTTGTTTTGGGTTGTTTTAGGTCACGGGGAGTATATAGGCGAAAGGGGAGCCCTAGAGGTGGGACCCACCCCCAGGCGGCCACCTGGCGCGGCCTAAGGGGGGCTGCGCCACCAGGGCGCCTAGAGGCCTGGTGCCTCCCCTCCGGCTGCCCTTTGACCAGTCTTTGTCATATCTTCAGAAAATGCTTCCCTGTGATTTTCAGGTCATTTGGAGATGTGCTGATATGCCCATTCTATGTGCAGTTTTCCCCGCTGATTCCTGCGTCTGCTGTTTCGGCACCGAAAGTTGCAAACTGTGTAAAACAAGCCAAAAAACTATAAGAACATCATCATAATATGAAATATATCAATGAATAGAGGTAAATTATGATGTAAATAGTGATGCATTTTGGACATATCAACTCCCCCAAGCTTAGACCTCGCTTGTCCCCAAGCAAATACCGAGCTCGGTAAACCTGTCCACAAGTTTAGAGAGTGAAGTGTCGATAAATAAGAATACAGACAAGAAGCATCATAATTTCCCTACTAAACTCAAGCATCCTCAACAACAACCTCAACTCATATGACCCTTATTAAAGAGTAATATCAATTACAATCAAAAGTAGGGCTAATGAAACTCATTAAACCATGGCAAACATGTCCTTGGTCAAAGAACAACTAATAACTTTTAACTTTTGCTCTTTCCTTTATATTTTGATGAGATCATTTGAAGCTTTTGAAAGAACATGTTATTAGTCAATAAGTGAAAATGGTAACACAAAGGAAGATGTTTGATGTAGCAAAGCTCAACAAACAACCTGCTTATCTTGATGATAATGTAAACAAAGATGTAATATGTCAATTCTCAATGAGACAATATAAATGAATGCATCTTTGTCAACATAAGGTGTCTGCTCTTTTGTGGGAAAGAAGGAAGTAGGTTTACCAACTCAACATGAAAGTAAAGGCTTAGCCCTCCGCAGAGGGAAGTACGGAAAACTCATGGGCTAGAGCTTTTAGTGGTTGAAATCAATAAGATTATAAAATAGGCTTTTGGGGGTGCATAATTCGTCAACGCATGCTAGTAGATAGCCCAATACTTCTCATGCTCGACAAGTTTTGAGGAACGGCTCCCAAGGTGGGGACGATCACATCCCCTTATTCTCCTTTGTTTATCACTGCCAAAGTTTTATGATTTCTCATGAACAAAGCGCGAAGGAGGTTTTGTTTGATGCTATTATCTTTTGTGAGCTGGACGCACTCATGCCAGTCCCTCCTCGTATTAGGGGTTTGCAGATTAGACATGCAAACCCAAGATAAAGCTTGTCCAGTATGAAAATATCATGAATTATCTACTACTTCCTCATGAGCTAAATAGAGGCACAAAACAAGGAGTAATACTATTTTGAAGGTTTAAAGATAGCACATGAATAATATACCTTAGGAGTGGCGACGAAATACCACAAATAGGAAAGGTATGGTGGACTCTTTGGAAGGTTGAGATTTCAAGGTATGGTTGCACAAGAAGTATTCCCGCTTAGTACAAGGTTTGGCTAGCAAAGGCTTTTTAAAGCAGACAAATGATGTTGACTTGGATGCATACCAATATAAAGCCTACATTAAGAATTGACATGAAACATCAAGTTGTCTTCCTTGTCAGCATAACACTGCAAGCATAAGAACATAAAGGTTTTGGCTCTGTCGCTACTAGAAAAACTCATGCTTGTTGTTATGACCAATTCTATGTTTGCCAAGATTAAATAAAGTTTTCAAAGCCATACCTGATATATAAGATCAATACTACCATAAGAATCAACATATAAAGTCGATTGCGTGAAGAGAATACCAAGTGTAGTGAATAAACCAATAGACTTCTCATTAATATTCCATCGTAGACAACTGCACACTCACGGATACACGACTCTTCATAAAGGAGTGATAGACCTCAATGCAAACACCTATTTCATAAGATAACTTCCCTTGACATGACACGACACTAAAAACTCGACAATAAAAGATAAAAGATAAAGATAAAGATACCGAGCACTCCCCCAAGCTTAGAACAAGCTAAGGGGATGCGATTACCCAAGAAGATTTCATTCTTCATCCTTGTTCTTGTTTATCAGGTAAGTCTTAGCGAAAAGCTTCCATGGCAAAGGTCCTCCCTCCACATATGATTCTTCAGTTTCCAGGATCCTGCTTTCGGCAGATAAGCCCATGCGCAAAAACTTTAGTTCGTACTCACAGTTCTGGTTTTGGAGGTCATAGATGTGCCCTTGAAGCTCAAACACTTTGGTCTCCAGTGCAGATATGCTTGACCGCACTTCCTTCATCTCCTCCTCATTTTGTTTCTTCAGCTCGGTGATGATGTCGATGTTGGCCTTGACACCACGCTCGATCATCAACTTGTACTTGAAGACTTCTTGCTCCACTTCTTACAGCCTGGCCTTGATGCTCCCCTCCTTGACAGGTCCCTCCTTATATTCTTTGTGGAGGACACCATCCTCCACCCAAAGTGTTTGGGGGTGTCTCTTCACCTCTGCGAGTTAAGGGTTGATGACGTTGACGAGGAACTTGTCCTTGGGGGAACTTGGGGAAGCCATGGCACCTAGGTTTTGCTGAAAGTTTTCCTGGCAACAACATATCAAATAGAAAATGCACGGAATCGCAAGATACAGAGGCGGGACGATCCGGGAAAATATATAGCAAAAATTTCTGCATCAAAAGGAAGGTAACAAGCCAAAACGGGGTCGGAGACGAGCTCATGGTGGCGCAGGCGGCCACCTGGCGCGGCCAGGAGGCAGGCCCCGCCACCAGGGTGCCTGGAGCCCCTCTCCGGCTCCACTTCGGCTCGGAATTTTCCTAATTTTGCAAAAACACATAATTCATAACTTTTATGGATGTTCGCGAAGCTTCCTTACCGTATTAAATACCCATTATTATTCTGCTTCTTCTGGTGTCTGAGCCAGTGCTGAAACATGTTCTTCGTGAGTGGTTGTTCGTATCATATCCGCATCAACATTGAGAGGGTCTCCTGCCATGTAATGCTTGAGTCTTTTCCCATTCACAACTTGAGGTTTGGCGCCTTCAAAATTCTTAATCTTGATTGCACCGGAGCGTAGACATCTTCAATGTGGTATGGTCCTTCCCATCTGGAAAGTAATTTACCTAGAGAAAACCTGATTGGAGAACCTTGTGTGCGGTCCGCTCACCGGCAGGATGTCCTCCATAGGGACTATCATGAAATTGTCTCAATATATCCTTCTGCTCATGCTCTGGTATGCATCTCCTCATGATTCCATCCGCACCTCCTCTAAAAAGATGTGGGTCATCCCAAAAGTAATACCTCAAGTCATGGAAGAATTTCTTCCTCTGCTGAAATGTTAAACCTTTCATGTCCCTTGGATAGGGCATCCTCTCAATTGCTTCAATCTTGGACCTGTCCACCTCGATTCCCTTTTCAGAAATCTTGTGGACAAGAACAATTCCCTCGTTGACCATGAAGTTGCACTTCTCCCAGTTGAGCACCAAGTTAGTTTCCTCACATCTCTGTAAAACTTTATTAAGGTTGTGGAGACAATGGTCAAAAGATGTTCGATAGACGGAGAAATCGTCCATGAATACCTCCACAATTTCCTCACAAACACCATGAAAGATAGAATACATACACCTTTGAAAAGTAGCAGTGGCATTGCATAAACCGAAAGGCATACGTCTATAAGCATAAGTACCAAAAGGAAAAGTAAAAGTGGTCTTCTCTTGATCAACAGTGTTAACATGAATTTGAGAGAAGCCAGAATACTTGTCAAGATAGCAAAAGTGAGTGTTTTTGGATAACCTTTCAAGCATTTGGTCGATGAACGACAGCGTGTAGTGATCCTTCCTGGTTGCCTTGTTCAACTTCCTGTAATCAATGCACATTTTATATCCAATAATAATTCTGTGACGCCCCCAAAATCAATCTGTGTACAGTAATCACACACGCAGGGTACACGGCTGAGATTAGGGTGCCACGGTGAGAATATCACAGCACAACACTAAACACAAAAGGATAAACCAATATGTTACAATAAAGGGGGGTCACACGGACCCGAATACATAAGTTATACAAGCCATAATATCTGAGTACAGACATAGTTAGTCAAGTTTTGCCTTAAGAAGGCTAGCACAAATAACATCAGAGATACAGATCGAAAAGTCAAGGCCTCCTGCCTGGGAGCCTCCAAAACTACTCCTGGACCTGGTCAGCGGGGGTCTCGACGTAGTAGTATCCGCCTCCGGGGTACTCCTGCTCCTGGGCTCCAACGTCGACTGCAGCGGCCGATCAGGCAAAACATAAAAGGGAAATAAAGCAAGGGTGAGTATCTAGCATACCCGCGAGTCTTACGTCCGCTACTAAGCATTATGCATTGTATCAAATGGAAAGGGGAGGCTGTATATAGTGGACTGCAAGCTAGAAATCAGAATAAGGATAAGAAGCTAGGCCTATCGAAGACTAGCATCTTCTGACGTGTCTTGCAGCATGAGAAGAGAAACAACCAACAATTCAATAGCATGAATGTAATAACAATGGAGCAGAAGTTGCTGCAGCATTGTATAATAGTAAGTCGTAATGATTAATAATAATAATGCCTCCGAGTTCCCTTCCTCGACTCCCTGCGAGGAAGAAGACCCGGAACCATACAGTTTAATAGTAATAGTTTGTAGTGGTAAGATCCAGCTTCAGCATAAAGCGTCCTGTTACCGTGGACACGGCTATTCGAATAGATTAATCTTCCCTGCAGGGGTGCACTGGCATGACTCTATGACGCTCGGATCTCCAGGGTGGCATACACCTTGTTAGGGAACACCCCACCGAAGCTATCCGACACATAGTAGCCCATCCTTCGGCAATCAACAGAGAGGTCATCCGCCGGACTATATCCTATGTACGCCGGGCTTTGGACCCTAACCCGAACGTACTCCTGCACGGTGCGTGACTGGCCGGTGAAGAAAAATCAAAGCAAATAAAAATAAACCGCTCGAGCAAGAGAAGACAACACCACTTCCTGGCAATCAGCCCGCGGTACTGCTGACGTCTGAAGACCCTCGAACGAGACTACGATGCAGGGGAGCCCACACTTCTTATCCCACGTGTAGGTAGTGCGTACAAGCCAAAAGGCTACTCAAGACATCCGCCAAACAATTTAGCATTTTAATTAACCTGCGTGACAACCGTTATCGTTGCCTCGACTTAACTAACCCGCGAACAACGACAACAGTCAGGACCACCAGTACATCGGTGCCTGCCCTGTCGTCCCACCAAGTCTCTGCGGTTACCGACAAGGTGAACCGTCTCCTTACCTTGTCTCGCGTGTGCTCTTAGTAGAGCCTGACTTTTCGTAGTTTGGTAACTCTCGCGAGATACGAGCAGGGGCCAAGCACGCCAGTAACGTCGCTCGTACCCTCCCTGTCGTTCCCGACGCAGTACCTCTCGCGGGCACCGTTGGGTTGCCCGACTTCTTACCTTAAGGACAACCGTGCTTACGTACCTAGAGCGGCTATATAGAGTCATTAACGAGTGGAGTAAAAGGATTACTCCTTGATATCTCACACTTGAAGGTGGCTCGGTAGAGCCGAGCTAGGGGGCCTTAGGCGGTGTCTGCATTGTATCGTACCTGTGCAGTTGTATATATTGTATCCGTGTTCACTCCCCTGAGTGGTCACGACCCGCTATCTAATCCTAGCTAACAATGCGAAGGGATCACTGCTGAATAATGCATAATTATAATAGGCAGCATAGGATAAAGGAGGTACATCAAGGGGCGACAAAATCAGGCTATGCAATTGAATAGGATTGTAATCGTAGCAGCAGCAGTAACAATGCCTAGTGCAAGAAAGTACGGAAAGGTAGGCTATATGTGGGGAAGAGAATGGCTCTGCTTGCCTGGAAGCTCGACGGTAGGGGTAGGGTCGTCGACGACGTAGTCGTACTCGGCAGCGGTGTAGTCAACGACAACAGCGGGGTCTACCAGAGAACAAAGGGTGGAATAAACACAGTAAATACAAAGCAATCATAGCAAACAAATGAATGACATGACAGATGAGATGCTAACGGGGTTCTAACGCAGTGCAATGCACGTTGCTCAGAGCGGGAATTCATCCGGGGATGAAATACCGGCTCCGGGTGATTACCGGACAGGGTGTCCGAAGGGGGAAGGGATCATGCCGGAGGCATCATGGACATCCGGCAAACGTGTGGATGGTGTAACCATGCTAGTTGAAACAATCCGAACAACTTTCGTGTTCAGAATAAATTCATCCGGATACTTTGACAGTACCGGACAATCATCGGACAGACGGCCCGGAGGGGGGATGTTAGAGGGGTGTGGTTGGTATACGGATAGCGTATCCGTATTCGTTATATTTTTCTGATCAATTTTCATGTATAAAGTTTTTGAATCCGACTTACGGTTTAAAAGATATTCAAACTCAAAGTTTAAATCATTTTAAAGGATTTTCTGAATTTAATTTTTTTAATAAAATGCAACATTATCCACAGAGGTTTGACTGGTCAAACTGACATGGGGGTCGCACATGTCAGTGACCTAATTTTAATAAAAAAAAATTATTAATAAAAACAGGGGGTGGCCCAGATGTCATTGACTGGGATTAAATCTAAATTCTTATTAAATAATAATTTGACAGTGGGGGCCACCAGTCAGTGACACATGTTTAATTAAACAGTTAATTAATTTAATTTAACAGGGGTAGGGCCCATGTGTCATTGGCTATGTGGGGGGGGGGGTTATTTTTAACTAACAGTTAATTAGGGGTTTAATCAGGGGGTGGGGGCCACTGGTCATAGACTCAGGGGGGCTCAGATTAACAGGGGATTAACCCCATGGCTATGCTCGCGCATGCCCTCCGGCGAACAGGAGGCACGGCGGCGAGGCTGCCGGCCAGCTCCGACGACGGGAGCAAGTGTGTGTGTGTGTGGGGGGGGGGCTCTACGCGTAGCTGGCAGTACGCTCCGTTGATTGGTGGTGCTGGGCTCGCCGGAGATGTGCCGGAGCACCAACGTCGGAGAGCGGGGCGGAAGTCAGTGGCACGGGTGCGACGACGACGAGGTTCCAATGCGAATCAACGCGTGCCAAGCAGCGGGGAGGCATCTACGGCTCACCAGGAGCACACTAGTGCCACAGGCGCGCGTTAGAGGGTTCTTGGAGCGCGGCAATGGCTTCCACGGCAGAGGTCAGTGCACGGTAAAAAGGGGACCGTCGATTGGAGCTTAGGGGACGACGAGGAGCAGTAGGAGGTTGGGAGATGCTCACCAGGAGCTTGAATAGGGGAGCAGTGAGCTCTGGGAGGGCGCGGGGTGGCGGTGATTTGTCGCCGGAGTCGACGGCCGTGGAGACGAGGAACGGCTCGATGACAAGGTTGCGGGCCGTCTTGGCGTCGATTGGCTGCACGAGACGACGAAGACAACGGAGGGGAAGCTTCAGGACACGACGGGGCGACGAATGACGGTCGTTGGCCGCATGGGCGACGACGGCGTGCCCACGACTGCACTTGGAGAAGACGACCGAGACGAGGGCGAGGTGAGGGAGAGCTAAAGCGGCGGCGCGAGGGGGGAACTGGGAGGGGTGTTAGGGTTCCCAGGGGTGCGGGGGCACTTACCCTTGCCGATGACCGGGGGATATCTGCCACGGCGATGTCGGCCGGCCGCGGGATGCGTGCCACGTCGACGGAGGAAGAAAACAACGGGAAAGGATTTTTGGGCCAGGGTGGACTGGGCCTAGTGGGCCTCGTGCTAGGCGAGGGATAGTGCTTTTTGGATTTTCTTCTTTTTAATTTTTGTTTTCTTTCCTGTATTTAAATGTTTTAGGTACTTTTGCATTTTTGTAAAATATGCAACATAGTCCAAAATTAGTATTGCACATTAAGGCAGTGCCACAAAAAGTTTGGTACTTTTATACTCTTTTGATATTTATTTTTATTAAGAAATTGTCAAATAGTGCTGTTATTGCTTGTGTATGAATTGTTTGAATTTTCCAGAGGCATAATAAATACTCCAAGTTGGCTTATCATGGACCAGTGAATATTGTGCATTTAACAAAAGTGGTTTTATAATTTTAGGACAAAGTTTATTTTTAATATTCATCAAAAGGCTTTTTGGGTTTGTTTGAGTTTAAAGATGAACAAGGCAAAGATCAAGCACAGTGATTTAACTGTAGCAAGGTGATTACTGTTCCATCAACAGTGATTACTGTTACAAGACATGAGGGTGTTACAAATCTCCCCCACTACAGGAATTCTCGTCCCGAGAATATAAGTGGTAGAGGGGAAAAGATTGGGGTATTCCTCACGAAGACGATCTTCGCGTTTCCAAGTGGCTTCATCTTCAGAATGATTCGACCACTGAACCTTGAGGAATTTGACGGTCTTGTTGCGGGTTCGACGTTCAGACTGATCAAGAATCCGGCTCGGATGTTCTTGATAATTCAAGTCCTGCTGCAGCTCGATCATATCATGTTCCACTTCTCGAATAGGGTCCTTGAAGCAGCGTCGGAGTTGGGACACGTGGAAGACATCGTGGACTTGGGAGAGGTTCGGCGGCAATTCCAATCGGTATGCCACTGGTCCACTGCGGGAAAGAATACAGAACGGGACAATGTAGCGAGGAGCTAACTTGCCTTTGATCCCGAAGCGGTGAGTGCCTCTCATGGGAGTGACACGGAGGTACGCGTATTCACCAGGTTGATAGACCATTTCCTTGTGCTTGCGGTCATAGTTGCTCTTCTGGCGGGACTGAGCATATTTCAAGTGTTCACGGATAACGCGAACCTGAACTTCGGCATGCTGGATAATGTCCGGACCAATGAGAGTTTGTTCCCCAGTTTCTGACCAATTCAGAGGGGTTCGACACTTACGTCCATAAAGAACTTCAAAGGGAGCCATCTGCAGACTATCTTGATAGCTATTGTTGTACGAGAATTCAGCAAATGGAAGAGATTCCTCCCATTTCTTACCGAATGAAATGACACAAGCTCGAAGCATATCTTCAAGCACTTGGTTGACTCGTTCGACTTGTCCTTGCGACTGGGGGTGATAAGAAGTGCTGAAATTCAGGTGAGTGCCCATAGCTTCTTGGAAACTATCCCAAAATCTTGAGGTGAAAATACTGCCACGGTCTGAACTGATCTCCAACGGAATGCCATGGAGGGACACAATTCTGGAAACATACAAGTCTGCTAACTGACTAGCAGAGACCGTCTCCTTGACTGACAGAAAGTGGGCAACCTTTGAGAAGTGGTCGATGACGACAAAGATAGCATCGTGGCCTTTCTGCGATCTGGGAAAACCAGTGACGAAGTCCATCTCGATCTTGTCCCACTTCCATTCAGGAATAGAAAGTGGTTGCAGAGTTCCAGCAGGTCTTTGATGTTCTGCTTTCACACGACGGCAAATGTCACACTCGACAACATATCGAGCGATGTCTTGCTTCATGTTAGACCACCAGTACCGCTGACGAAGGTCTTGGTACATCTTGGTACTACCATGGTGAATCGACAAAGGAGTATCATGAGCTTCTTTCATGACGCGCGGGGTCAAGTTTAGATTAGGCTTACTCCTAGGGACCACTAAACGATTCTTGAAATACAACGTACCATCATCAGCAACAATGAAGCATGATGGCTTTCCTCTAGCGATATACTTCTTGATCTTCTCGACATCAGAGTCACATGTTTGTATCCACTTGATGGTGCTGTCGAGGTCCGGCTCAACAACAAGGTTATTCACATATCCCTGAGGAAAAATTTCAAGGTTTAGCTTGCTAGCTCTTCATACAGAAGTGGCTGTTGTACTTGAACTTGAAGTTCACTACAGTAGGCTTTGCGGCTTAAGGCATAGGCCACCACATTAGCTTTGCCAGGGGTGTAAGAAATTCCCATGTTGTAGTCGGCTATTGTCTCGAGCCATCTCTGTTGGCAGAGATTCAGGTCGGGCTGAGTAAACAGGTACTTCAGGCTTTGGTGATCGGTGTAGATCTCGCAACGATTACCGACGAGGTAATGTCGCCACAGCTTCAATGCATAAATTATCGCTGCCAATTCAAGATCATGTGTTGGATACTTATCTTCGTGAGCACGCAATTGATGAGATCCATAAGCAATCACTTTGCGCTCTTGCATTAGGACACAGCCTAATCCTTGACAAGATGCGTCACAATATATCACGAAGTCCTTCCGGGTATCAGGGGGAGCAAGCGCTGGGGGAGAATTGAGCTTGCCCTTGAGAGCTTTGAAACTTTCCTGACATTTATCTGTCCACTCAAACTTGACGCCTTTGTGAAGCAGGTTAGTCAGAGGCCTGACAATCTTGGAGAAGTTCTCGACGAAACGACGGGAATAGCTGGCGAGTCCGAGGAAACTTCTGACTTGCTTGACAGTCTTGGGGGGAGTCCAATCCAGGATAGCCTGAATACGTTATGGGTTGATGGCAATGCCATCCTTGGAAATTACGTGACCAAGGTAGGTCACTTCGGGGAGCCAGAACTCACACTTAGAATACTTAGCGTAGAGTTTGTGTTCTCGAAGCTTTTCCAGTATAAGACGAAGATGTTCAGCATGCGCTTCTTCATTCTTGGAGTATATTAAGATATCATCAAGATAAACCACGACAAACTTGTCGAGGTATTCCATGAATATATAGTTCATCAATCGGGAAAAGGTGGCTGGGGCATTCGTCAAGCCAAAGGACATGACAGTGTACTCGTATGATGTAGCAACCCAATTCACACAGAATTGAAGTCTCTGTGTTCAAGTGCCAGTCCCTGGATCGAACTCGCTGGCACACACAGTATTATAGACGTATATCAAAGTACAAGTGCATCATTATTACAACGTATGATCCAGAGTAAATAAATAACAAGTTGCATAGCTCAAGGCTAGCTTATTCAATATAAATATAGCGGAAGAAATAACAAGTAACGTGGAGTCCATCAACAGCCACATGCGAACATGATGAGTGTAGACTCGCAACCCCTAAACGCACCTTACCGATCGTCTGAAAAACCTGCAACACCGAAGGTTACAGCCCGACAACGGGTCGGTACATCTGATTTGTACGGCAAGTGACACGGAAAAGTTTATATAAAGGACCTACAACTACATGCAAGGTAAGTCAAAGGAAAGGCTTATGGTTTAGTTTTGCAGAAAGCCAATTTCTCCTGAACTAAACTATTCAAAATTTTAAGTTGAATTCTACCTGAAACACACAGCAACCCATGCTACTCTTGTCCCAACCAAATTATTATTAAGTGTTCATCTGTCAAGATCATTCATCAACAGTACTGACTAGCTGCTCAAAGTTCGTCCGTAACCGTGGACACGGCTAATCATGATCAGTTTATACACTCTGCAGAGGTTATACACGTTCCCCACTGGACTCAACCCCAAGATTGAGACAAAGACTTTCTGAAGAGGTTGCCTCCACCCTTTGGTAGCCGGTACACCTAACCACACATCTACATCAGCTAGCTACCAGGGCCAGGTTCCCCGCAACGTACTCGTGCTAAGCCAGAGCACATATAGCCAGTGGCTGTACACGGAAGCTACTAGTAATATTGCCTGTCTGATCTTTTTGAGCCTGGACGACGCCCACTGCGTCAGAGGGTACTCGCCATGACGCACCCGGTTCACCACCAAAACAACCATTGGGTGCATTTAACCCCGACACTGTCCTTAGACCAGACACAACTACCGGGATGCAACCCGCCCGTCCAGAAGTGATTTCTATTTATATAAAGTTGCTACACAGCTTATTAGAAATAGCTCACATGCACTCCATGAATTCTCACAACCCAAACCTCATCTACAAAGCATAGCGATAAAGCAACAACACGGTTAGGTTGATCTACGGTAGACAAGTCAAGACATGTGGCGATCCTAACTGGTTTGCAACAACAGTAAAGTAAACTACCTATCATGCAATAGAGTGATATTTCTTAACTTAATGCATATAGAAAATATAGGTATGAGTATGGTCAAAGCATCACTTGCCTTCTTGCTGGTCCTGACGGTCACAATCCTCACAATACGAGGCGGCACACTCGGGACAATCTATACGAGAAAACATAGCACCAATCAATCATATGTTCAATACAAATATGCTCAAACAATAATAAACATTCGAAGAACAGTAGAAAAACTTGACTAATAGTAGCTAAACTTAAAGTACTTGTCAAATAAAAACTAACGCAAAAAAACGGCGCAAACGGGCGCACCGTTAAAAAGTTACGGCTGCCGGAAGTTCAAATTTGGATCAGCTTGGGATCCTAATTTAAAAACTTCAAACTTATGTAACACTAGGTCTACTGGCTAGAAAATTTATACACGGTCGCAACACAACTGGAATAACTCGATTCCGAGCTACGGTTAAAAACTAGTCGCGAAAACGGTATCGGGTGAAAAACGGGGGTACCGGGGAGTTCTACTGTAAAAAGGGCCCGTACGTAAATAATTTTTTTATGAAAAACGCGATCGGGTCCCCGGACGGTTTGGATCCAGATCTGAATTTTTTTTTATTTTTTCGAAACGTTTTTTTGACTATTTTTTTCTAATCTCTTCTTCTTCCCACGGGCAGCACGCGCACAGGGGACCATGGAGGCAGCCATGGCTACGGGAGCTCGGCTGGTTCCAGCCGGCTCCGGCCATTGGCCGGCGGGCGAGCGCGGCAGAGGGCGGCGGCCAGCCGCGGTGGCGGCGGGCGCGGCGGAGGGCCGGCCAGGCGCGACGCACACGGGCGGCGCGGGCGCTCGGCCAGGGCGCACGGGCGCACGGGGCCAGCGGCCATGGAGCGGCGGCGGCGACAGCTCCGGCCGGCGAGGCGGTGGCCCGACTACGGCGGCTAGGCGGCGGCGCGGCTCCGGTGAGGCACGGCTAGGGCGCAACTCCGGCGACTCGCGAAAATTAACTCGAAAAAACGCGAAAAACGCAACTCCGGCGATGCTCCGACGAACTTTCACGGTGGTCCGGCGAACTCCGGCGTGATTCCGGCGATGACGTCGGCGGCGGCGGGTCCCGCGGATTAGTTTAGAGCTAACCCTAAAACGCTAAGCGAAAAATAATTTAGCCCTAATCGGGGCTATTTATAGCCAGCCCCTAATCCTCTTTTTTTTTAAAAATCCGAGATAAATACGAAATCGGTCTGCGAAAAAAACCCAGAGCAGGCCCATTAGGCCCAAAACAATATTAGAAAAATCACGGAAATTTATTTTAAAATTCCGTCTTCGCCAATATTTTTAAAATAATATAATTGAATTTTTGGCTTGACCAAAATATTAAAATAAAATAAAAACTTTTCAACTTATTTTTAAATATTTTAAAATACTTTTCTGGCATTTTAAAAATACTGAAAACTCCGAAAATTGATTTAAAAACTTTTTCGGAGCATAAATAAATTCCCAAAATAATTTTAGAAAATATTTATAACTCCCAAGTAAAATTAAAAAGTCTCACAAAATATTTTAAACTATTTTTTAACAAATTAAAAATGGGGATAAGTCCTTTTATATCCTCTCCAGCGAACTGCCATGTGTTGAAAAATGTTTTAAAATATTTTAAAACTCTAGAAAAATGCGGAAGCAGCATGAGATGCATATGATGATCTATTAACATCCGAATTTAGAAAATTGGGATGTTACAAACCTACCCCCCTTAAGATGAATCTCGTCCTCGAGATTCGAGCTGGCTAGCAAAGAGATGCGGGTGGTCTTGCTTCAGATCTTCTTCACGCTCCCAAGTTGCTTCCTCTTCGGTATGATGATCCCACTGAACCTTGCATAGTCTGATCGTCTTGGTGCGGGTAACTCTTTCGGCAGTCTCCAGAATCTTCACAGGTTTCTCCTCATAAGTCAGGCCACTCTCCAAGTGAATTGCCTCAAGTGGCACTGTATCTCTCAAAGGAATATCTGCCATCTCTGCATGACACTTCTTCAGCTGGGATACGTGAAACACATCATGAACTCCTGACAAATCTTCTGGCAACTCCAACTGATAAGCTACCTCTCCTCTGCGCTCCAAGATCTTGTAAGGCCCCACAAAACGTGGTGCTAACTTGCCCTTGATTCCAAACCTCTTGATTTCGCGAATTGGTGAAACTCTGAGATACGCACGGTCTCCAACCTCATAGGTTACATCCTTGCGCTTAGCATCTGCATAGCTCTTCTGCCTGGACTGTGCTATCTTCAGTCTATCACGGATCAACTTGACTTTCTCCTCGGCATCTCTGATCAGGTCTGGTCAAAACAACTGACGTTCTCCTACCTCATCCCACATGAACGGAGTTCTGCACTTCCTGCCATACAGTAACTCGAATGGTGCCATCTGTAGACTAGCCTGATAACTGTTGTTATATGAGAACTCATCATACGGTAAGTTGTCATCCCAACTCGAACCATAACCAACGCACAAGCCCTCAACATATCCTCCAAGATCTGATTGACTCTCTCGGTCTGCCCATCTGTCTGAGGATGGAACGCTGTACTGAACTCCAGCCTAGTGCCAAAGGTCTCATGCAACTGACGCCAAAACTTCGAAGTAAACTGAGTACCTCTATCAGACACAACTTTGCTTGGAACTCAATGCAAACACACGATCCTGGACATATAAATCTTGGCTATCTTGGCACTGTTATAAGTTGTCTTCACTGGAATGAAATGAGCAACCTTGGTCAAATGATCAACAATCACCCAAATAGAATCATATCTTGACCGAGTCCTGGGTAAACCAGTAATAAAGTCCATACCTATCTGATCCCACTTCCAATCTGGTATAGGCAAAGGCTGCAACAAACCTGCTGGCTTCTGATGCTTAGCCTTGACTCTCTGGCAAACATCACACACCACAATAAACTGCGCTATCTCTCGCTTTAGGCCAGGCCACCAAAATCTCTCCCTCAAATCAAAATACATCTTGGTATTCCCGGGATGAATAGAATAAGGTGAATCATGTGCCTCCTGAAGAATCAACTTCCTGATCTCTGCATCCTGCGGTACACAAATGCAATTCTCAAACCGAATGACTCCATGCTCATCCTCACGAAAACCCTCTGCTTTCCCTTTGGTCATATTCACTTTGATCTCATCAATTTCTGCATCACCCTTCTGAGCTTCTCTGATCCTTTCCAACAGATTTGGCTTCACTTCCAATGTTGCCACATATCCCTTATGAACTATCTCCAACCTGAGATTCTTGAACTGCTCACATAACTCACGTGGCATATCCTCAACATTAGCAACATTGATATGACTCTTACGGCTCAATGCATCAGCAACCACATTTGCTTTACCAGGATGATACTGCACATTAAAATCATAATCCTTAATAAGCTCCAGCCATCTACTCTGCCTGAGATTCAAATCCTTCTGAATAAAGATATACTTCAAACTCTTATGATCAGTAAAAACATCACAATGATTACCAATAAGATATTGCCTCCAAGTTTTCAATGCATGAACAACTGCAGCTAACTCCAAATCATGTGTAGGATAGTTCTGCTCATGGTTCTTAAGCTGACGGGAAGCATAAGCAACAACTCTACATCCTTGCATCAAAACACAACCAAGTCCTCGACGAGATGCATCACAATATACTTGGAAATCCTTATGTATATCAGGCAAACATAAAACAGGTGCAGTTACTAACCGTTTCTTCAATTCCTGAAAGCTGGCTTCACATGCCTCACTCCAAACAAACTTATTCTCTTTCTTCAACAGCTCAGTCATCGGTTTTGCAAGCTTGGAGAAATTCTCAATGAACCTCCTATAATATCCTAGAAGACCCAAGAAACTGCGAATGCCTCCAACTGACGCGGGTGTCTCCCATTCTGTAACTGTTGAAACCTTGGATGGGTCCACAGCTACTCCTTGTCCTGACACAACATGTCCAAGAAATCCGACCTCCTTCAACCAAAACTCACACTTGCTGAACTTGGCATACAATTTGTGCTCCCTGAGCTTCTCCAATACCAAACGCAAATGTGCCTCATGCTCTTGCTCGTTCTTGGAATACACCAATATATCATCAATGAACACCACAACGAATTTATCCAAGAACTCCATAAACACTTTGTTCATCATATCCATGAAGTATGCAGGAGCATTAGTCAATCCAAATGATATAACAGTATACTCATACAACCCATACCTCGTAGTAAAAGCAGTCTTCGGAATATCCTTCTCCCGAATCTTCACTTGATGATAACCAGAACGAAGATCAATCTTAGAGAATACCCAAGCTCCCTCCAACTGGTCAAATAGATCATTAATCACAGGTAAAGGATACTTGTTCTTGATAGTAACATCATTCAGAGAACGGTAATCAACACACATCCTCTGGGTTCCATCCTTCTTCTCAACAAAAAACACTGGAGATCCCCAAGGTGACGAGCTTGGGCGAATGAACCCCTTTTCTTGCAACTCTCTGATCTGTTCCTTCAACTCTGCAAGTTCGTTTGCGGGCATCCTATACGGTCTCTTAGCAATAGGCCCAGTGCCTGGTATTAAATCAATAAGGAACTCAATCTCCCTATCCGGTGGCATACCTGGCAACTCCTCCGGAAACACATCCGGATACTCCCTCACAACACGCACATCATCCAGGCTACCCCCCTTAAGAGAATTCACCTGGGCGTGCTGATGCTTATACTTGGACACATATCTGATCTTCTGTCCACTCGGTGTACTGAGAGTGATAGACCGACTGGCACAATCAATAACACCCTGGTACTTGGCTAACCAATCCATGCCCAAAATAATATCCAAACCTTGTGACTTCAACACAATCAAATCTGTAGGAAAAACATGCTTTCCTATGGCTAGGCTCAACTGATAGCATCCCAAACTAGCTGACATCTCCGCTCCCGGTGAACTTATGAGCATAGATGACTTAAGAACTACGGTAGGTAACTCATGCTTATCCACAAATACCCTTGATATGAAAGAATGCGATGCACCAGAATCAAAAAGAACAAGTGCGGGTACTGAATTGATAAAGAACTTACCAATCACACCATCAGGCTCATCATAGCTCTCCTCCACATTGACATGGTTCACATGCCCCTTGAGAGGATTGGGCTTGGCGAGTCCATTCCCATTGGACTCTGGGCAGTCTGTGGCATAGTGTCCCATGTTCTTGCACCTGAAGCACTGGATGTGGCTCAAGTCCTTTGGTGCCTGACCGTTCTGACGGTTGTTTCCATTGCCTCCATTGGCTCCATTGCTTGTCCCATTGTTCCTTCCATTTCCATTGCCATTGCCATTCTTGTTACCATTGTGGTGGTTGTGGCCATTATGGTTGTGACCATTTCCACCATGATGGTTGTGTCCTCCACTATGAACATGGCCATTCCAACCATTGTGGTTATGTCCATGGTTATGTCCTCCATTGCCACCATAAGAATTGCGTGGCTTCTGCTGCGGTCCAGAGTTATACTTGCCACCATTGTTGTTGTTGTACTTCCTCTTGCGGTTCTCAATGGCTTGCTGCTTGCCTTCCAACACAATAGCTTTGTCGATGAGCGCCTAGCAGTTAGCAAAAGTAGCCACTGTCAGCTGGACTCCCAACTCATCATTCATCCCCTCCAAGAACTTCTCCTACCTTGCAGCATCATTCCTGACATCATCTAGAGCATATCTGGCAAGCTTGTTGAACACCTCAACATACTCATCCACTGAACGGCTTCCCTGACGCAAACTGCGAAACTCCTTCTTCTTCAAGCTCATGGCGCCTGCTGAAACATGTGCAGCGCAAAAAGCAGACTGGAACTGCGCCCAAGGGATGGTGTCGATGGGGTACGTCAGCAAGTAGTTGTCCCACCAAGCAGCGGCAGGACCCTCCAGCAAATGTGAGGCAAACCTCACTCTCTCTGCCTCAGTGCAGCCAACAGTCTCCATATTCCGGCCCACTGAACGAAGCCAGTCATCCGCCACTATGGGCTCAGGAGTGCTAGAGAACCTCTGAGGATTCAACCTCAGAAACCTTGCAAGCGTGTCCACCGGTGGTGGTGGTGGCGCATTGTTGTTGTTGACCATGTTCTGAGTGAGCAACTGGATCAGCTGAGCTTGTCCTTGAAGTAGCTGCTGCATATAAGCTGGCACTCCATTGTTGTTGTTCTCATTCCCCGTGGGATCACGTCTTGGCGGCATCTGTTGGGTAAGAATAGGTAAGATTTAGACAGAAAGTAGCTAGGGAAATATACTCCTACCCATATGCTTATGATGATCATGGCAAGCATTATATATACAATACATATATCACCAATCAACTTCACCAATCAATATCACCATAGCATCAAACATATAACAATCATCAACCAATGCACTCATACGGAAAACCATCACATATCACACCATATAGTTTAAAATATCTTTTATAACTGATATAATATCCTCATAACAACCTCGGGTAATATAAGATCCTCAACACAATCACGAATAACATAAGAGTATATCAAGCAACCTAGTATTGCCACACCGAATAAGTCGACATGGTCAAATACGCTAACACGATAACGGTAGAGCACTAATTCTCGACGTAGTAATTCTTAATGCTGTCTTTGCTAAACAGCATGCGGTAATCGCGCCCGCTGATGCGGTTGCGCCTTTTGGGACTCGGCTCCCTTTCTTCTGCCGAGGTGTCTACTTCTGGCTCCTCTTCTGGTTCTTCAATTCCATTGGACTTCATCTTCTCCTTCAGCCTTTTCATCTCTGCTTGCATCTCCAGCTTCTCCTTCTTCAGCTTGTTGTTGTCCCTCTTGAGCCTGGTGTTCCTCTGCTGCAACTCAGTAATGGTTTAGAGGTCTGACTGAGTGCACTTCTCCAGGCAATGAATGTGCTTCTCCAGGCTTTGGATGATGTAGCTGGTTGTACCTGGCCAAATGGCCCCAGGCACATACCTGAACCTCTTTGGTATTATGTTCCCTGATGGGAGAACCTTGGCCATCTCAGCGTACACCGTACACTTTAGTCGGGCGGAATACGTCTCCACAATGCGTCCAAGAGCTATGTGAGCGGCCATGCGCACACACCACTCCTTCTCCTAGGCATGCACCTCAAAGGACTCCGTAATCACCCGTTCTTCATTCTCCATGCTTCCAAGGATGAAAGTCTCCACTTGCCAGTAGTCATCAGCTCCCCTTGTCTCCACGATGTCCGGCTGAAATACTGGCGCGTAGATGTTCAGGAAGTGGCAAATCCCCCTGAGCTCAGGTCCAAACGCCATAGCACGGTATGAAATAGTGGTCATCTATAATCAAAGAGAGGTAAGGCAAGATTAGAACAGGTATGAATACGAGATAGAGGAGGTAAGTAAGTACAAGACAGAGTGATATAAAGTAATATTTTGATTTCTATGGCTTTTCTACTCCATTTTCTAGGGTCACGTCCTACAGTCAACACACTGCTCTGATACCATCTGTAGCGACCCAATTCACACAGAATTGAAGTCTCTGTGTTCAAGTGCCAGTCCCTGGATCGAACTCGCTGGCACACACAGTATTATAGATGTATATCAAAGTACAAGTGCATCATTATTACAACGTATGATCCAGAGTAAATAAATAACAAGTTGCATAGCTCAAGGCTAGCTTATTCAATATAAATATAGCGGAAGCAATAACAAGTAACGTGGAGTCCATCAACAGCCACATGCGAACATGCTGAGTGTAGACTCGCAACCCCTAAATGCACCTTACTGATCGTCTGAAAAACCTGCAACACCGAAGGTTACAGCCCGACAATGGGTCAGTACATCTGATTTGTACGGCAAGTGACACGGAAAAGTTTATATAAAGGACCTACAACTACATGCAAGGTAAGTCAAAGGAAAGGCTTATGGTTTAGTTTTGCAGAAAGCCAATTTTGTCCTGAACTAAACTAGTCAAAATTTTAAGTTGAATTCTACCTGAAACACACAGCAACCCATGCTACTCTTGTCCCAACCAAATTATTATTAAGTGTTCATCTGTCAAGATCATTCATCAACAGTACTGACTAGCTGCTCAAAGTTCGTCCGTAACCGTGGACACGGTTAATCATGATCAGTTTATACACTCTGCAGAGGTTGTACACGTTCCCCACTGGACTCAACCCGAAGATTGAGATAAAGACTTTCTGAAGAGGTTGCCTCCACCCTTTGGTAGACGGTACACCTAACCACACATCTACATCAGCTAGCTACCAGGGCCAGGTTCCCCGCAACGTACTCGTGCTAAGCCAGAGCCCATATAGCCAGTGGCTGTACACGGAAGCTACTAGTAATATTGCCCGTCTGATCTTTTTGAGCCTGGACGACGCCCACTGCGTCAGAGGGTACTCGCCATGACGCACCCGGTTCACCAGCAAAACAACCATTGGGTGCATTTAACCCCGGCACTGTCCTTAGACCAGGCACAACTACCGGGATGCAACCCACCCGTCCAGAAGTGATTTCTATTTATATAAAGTTGCTACACAGCTTATTAGAAATAGCTCACATGCACTCCATGAATTCTCACAACCCAAACCTCGTCTACAAAGCATAGCGATAAAGCAACAACACGGTTAGGTTGATCTACGGTAGACAAGTCAAGACATGTGGCTATCCTAACTGGTTTGCAGCAACAGTAAAGTAAACTACCTATCATGCAATAGAGTGATATTTCTTAACATAATGCATATAGAAAATATAGGTATGAGTATGGTGAAAGCATCACTTGCCTTCTTGCTGGTCCTGACGGTCACAATCCTCACAATACGAGGCGGCACACTCCGGACAATCTATACAAGCAAACATAGCACCAATCAGTCATATGTTCAATACAAATATTCTCAAACAATAATAAACATTCAAAGAACAGTTGCAAAACTTGCCTAACAGTAGATAAACTTAAAGTACTTGTCAAATAAAAACTAATGCAAAAAACGGCGCAAACGGGCGCACCGTTAAAAAGTTACGGCTGCCGGAAGTTCAAATTTGGATCAGCTTGGGATCCTCATTTAAAAACTTCAAACTTCTGTAACACTAGATCTAATGGCTAGAAAATTTATACACGGTCGCAACTCAACTGGAATCACTCGATTCCGAGCTACGGTTAAAAAGTAGTCGCGAAAACGGTATCGGGTGAAAAACGGGGGTACCGTGGGGTTCTACTGTAAAAAGGCCCCGTACGTAAATAAAATTTTACGAAAAACGCGATCGGGTCCCCGGGCGGTTTGGATCCAGATCTGGATTTTTTTTTATTTCGAAACCTTTTTTTGACTTTTTTTTTCTAATCTCTTGTTCTTCCCACGGGCAGTACGCGCACAAGGGACCATGGAGGCAGCCCTGGCTACGGGAGCTCGACTGGTTCCGGCCGGCTCCGGCCATGGGCCGGCGGGCGGGCGCGGCGGAGGGCCGGCTAGGCGCGGCGCACACGGGCGGCGCGGGCGCTCGGCCAGGGCGCACGGGCGCACGGGGCCAGCGGCCATGGAGCGGCGGCGGCGACATCTCCGGCCGGCGAGGCGGCGACCCGGCGGCGGCGCGGCTCCGGTGAGGCACGACTAGGGCGCAACTCCGGCGACTCATGAAAATGACCTCGAAAAAACGCGAAAAACGCAACTCCGGCATTGCTCCGACGAACTTTCGCGGTGGTCCGGCGATCTCCGGCGAGATTCCGGCGATGACGTCGGCGGCGGCGGGTCCCGCGGATTAGTTTAGAGCTAACCCTCAAACGGTAAGCGAAAAATAATTTAGCCCTAATCGGGGCTATTTTTAGCCAGCCCCTAATCCTCTTTTTTTTTAAATCCGAGATAAATACAAAATCGGTTTGGGAAAAAAAACCCAGAGCAGGCCCATTAGGCCCAAAACAATATTAGAAAAATCACGGAAATTTATTTTAAAATTCCGTCTTCGCCAATAATTTTAAAATAATAAAATTGAATTTTTGCCTTGACCAAAATATTAAAATAAAATAAAAACTTTGCAACTTATTTTTAAATATTTTAAAATACTTTTCTGGCATTTTAAAAATATTGAAAACTCCAAAAATTGATTTAAAAACTTTTCCGGAGCATAAATAAATTCCCAAAATAATTTTAGAAAATATTTATAACTCCCAAGTAAAATTAAAAAGTCTCACAAAATATTTTAAACTATTTTTCAACAAATTTAAAATGGGGATAAGTCCTTTTATATCCTCTCCAGCGAACTGCCATGTGTTGAAAAATGTTTTAAAATATTTTAAAACTCCAGAAAAATGCGGAAGCAGCATGAGATGCATATGATGATCTATTAACATCCGAATTTAGAAAATTGGGATGTTATATATGAACCATAGCGAGTTATGAAGGCGGTCTTCGGAATGTCCTCTTCACGGACCCGGATCTGATGGTAACCCAACCGCAAGTTGAGTTTCGAAAACATCGTGGATCCAACCAGTTGATCATACAGATCGTTAATCCGGGGAAGCGGATATTTGTTCTGGATGGTGGCTTGGTTGATGGGTCGGTAATCTTGGACCAAACGATTTGTTCCATCGCTCTTCTTGACAAAGAGCGAAGGTGCTCCCCAAGAAGAGGAACTTGGGCGAATGAATCCTTTGTGAAGTGCTTCGTCGATCTCCTTCTTCAGTTCAAGGAGGTGGTGAGGTGGCATCTTATAGGGACGCTTGGCAATAGGGACGGTGCCAGGCTTCAGGTCGATGATGAATTCCCCCTCTCGGATCGGGGGTATTCCCGGGAGTTCTTCTTGGAAGACGTCGGGAAAATCACGAACGACTGGAACATTCTCAATCCCGTCCAGAGGTGAGATATTCAGAGCATTCATCATATAGATCTGCGTTTCCGCATCTTGGGTAATTCGGGTGGTGTGGTTAACAATCTCGCCGGAGGGGTGAAAAAGTTGGACAGAACTGGTGCCACAATACAGTGCGGCATCGTGGACTTTCAACAATTCCATGCCCAGGATGAGGTCTATGGTGGAAGATTTCAGGAGGATGGGGGAAGCAAGGAACTCAATTCCTTCAATTTCGACTATGGTTTTGGGCACTATCATGGAGGTGTGGCAATGACGTATTGAAGTGCGGACAACCATCGGTGGATCCATCTTTTCTACCATGAAATTATGCGACAATGCAAATGCTTCCGACATGAATGAATGCGATGATCCTGAATCAAATAAAACAGTAGCAGGTACTGAATTAACAAGAAGGGTACCCATCACGGTAGCAGGTTGCTCCTGAGTTTCTTCGACATTAATGTTGTAAGCATGTCCGCGAGTGTGAGAAGAAGACCCAGTGTTATAGTTGGGGGTCCTGTTGTTGCCACGGCCATTTCCACGGCCAGCGGGGTGAACTACCAGTTGATTCCGTCGCTGGGGGCAGTCTCTGGAAAAGTAACGTGGCTGATGGCACTTGAAGCATAGGCCATCTTGAGTACGGAGGGGTGCAGTCTCTGTCTTCGGCTGTCTCGGTGGGGGCCGAGGCAGGCGAGGTGCAACATACGACGGCCTTGGTGCCGGGGCAGGTGGACGATACACACTGTGTGGAAGCCAAACGCGTTGCTTCTGTGCTGTGCCCGAAGATGAGCCAGCATCACGGGGGCGCTTCGGCGAACCCCTAAACTTAGCCTGAGCGGTCTCAAGAGTGATAGTCTGGTTCACCATAGTAGCAAAGTCGGGGAAGACATGCAGGGCCAGAGCAAGCTGGAGATCTGAGTTGAGTCCATCATGTAACTTCTCTTTCCTACTTGCATCATTGGGGAGGTCACTTGCAGCATAGCGGGAGAGGCGGAGGAATTCCCTCTGATATGCCTCGACAGTTTTGTTGCCCTGAACGAGGTTGCGGAACTCGGCCTTCATACGGTTCATAATCGCCTGGGGGACATAACGAGCACTGAAGGTGGTCTTGAAGTCATTCCAGGTGACGACAGTCCCTTCAACTAGCGAGCCCTTGTAGGTGTCCCACCACTGAGCAGCGGGGCCACGCAGGAAATAGGACGCGAAGTTGACGTAATCAGCAGCGCTCACATTAGCGAACTCCAGCTGACGAGTGATGTCACGAAGCCAATAATCGGCATCCAGCGGCTGTTCAGGTTGGTGGAAGAGAGGGGGATTGAGATGCATGAAATCCCGCAGAGTAACCACAGGCGGTTGGTTTAGTGCTGGTTCTGGTTCTGAGTCTGGTTCTGGAGCTGATCTATGACTCCTTGCATAAACACTTGGTTTATCTGAAAATGCTGATCATTGCGGCCACGTAGTCCGGCGGCGGAGGTGGATCGTTGGCACCACGACCACGACCACCACGACCAGCCATCCTGCTAAAATTTAACAGGAGTATTTCAGCGGTGAACATTTTAACGAGATGCCGGAAACGAGTAAGAGGTAAAGCGACAACAAAGAGGAGGCGCGGATATATAGGAGTAGTCATATAAGACATACACATCCACACATAGAATCAATCGAAAATCGGGCAGCGTAACGTCGTATAAATTAAGGAAAAAGGACACACTAGGCGGCGCGCAGACCGCGGTAAGGATTACAAGACGCGACATAGATTCCACTATGTCAATCACACCGCAAGAAAACTGTGGGCCACAGGAGTTAATGCCAGAGGACGCGCGGCCTGCTCAGAATGAGAATGGGATCCGCGGTCCGGGACCTGGGGTAGAACTCCTGCGACACGACTCAATCAATGGGGAAGCACCAAAACGCCGGGTGGAATCAAGAGAACGTGATCCTAATGTCAGAGTTTGTAAAACTTACCAGAAAAGATAAGAGAGCAGAGTCCCAGAGCATAGGTAAGAAGAAAAGGATCCTAATACCATAGATATCACACGTAGTGACATCGATGTGGGCCCTCAAGCCAAACATTAAGTTAGCAAAATAGTTTTTCAAAGTCTAGACTCAACTTCGACCAGGTAGTGGTTGGGTGGCTTCCTACAGGCAGTCGGCTCTGATACCAACTTGTGACGCCCCCCAAAATCAATCCGTGTATAGTAATCACACACGAGGGTACACGGCTGAGATTAGGGTGCCACGGTGAGAATATCACAGCACAACACTAAACACAAAAGGATAAACCAATATGTTACAATAAAGGGGGGTCACACGGACCCGAATACATAAGTTATACAAGCCATAATATCTGAGTACAGACATAGTTAGTCAAGTTTTTCCTTAAGAAGGCTAGCACAAACAACATCAGAGATACAGATCGAAAAGGAAAGGCCTCCTGCATGGGAGCCTCCGAAACTACTCTTGGTCCTGGTCAGCGGGGGTCTCGACGTAGTAGTATCCGCCTCCGGGGTACCCCTGCTCCTGGGCTCCAACGTCGACTGCAGCGGCTGATCAGGCAAAACATAAAAGGGAAATAAAGCAAGGGTGAGTATCTAGCATACCCGTGAGTCTTACGTCCGCTACTAAGCATTATGCATTGTATCAAATGGAAAGGGGAGGCTTTATATAGTGGACTGCAAGCTAGAAGTCAGAATAAGGATAAGAAGCTAGGCCTATCGAAGACTAGCATCTTCTGACGTGTCTTGCAGCATGAGAAGAGAAACAACCAACAATTCAATAGCATGAATGTAATAACAATGGAGCAGAAGTTGCTGCAACATTGTATAATAGTAAGTTGTAATGATTAATAATAATAATGCCTTCGAGTTCCCTTCCTCGACTCCCTGCGAGGAAGAAGACCTGGAACCATACAGTTTAATAGTAATAGTTTGTAGTGGTAAGATCCAGCTTCAGCATAAAGCGTCCTGTTACCGTGGACACGACTATTCGAATAGATTAATCTTCCCTGCAGGGGTGCACTGGCGTGACTCTACGACGCTCGGATCTCCAGGGTGGCGTACACCTTGTTAGGGAACACCCCACTGAAGCTATCCGACACAAAGTATCCCATCCTTCGGCAATCAACAGAGAGGTCATCCGCCGGACTATATCCTATGTACGCCGGGCTTTGGACCCTAACCCGAACGTACTCATGCACGGTGCGTGACTGGCCGGTGAAGCAAAATCAAAGAAAATACAAATACACCGCTCGAGCAAGAGAAGACAACACCACTTCTCGGCAATCAGCCCGCGATAATTCTTACGTTTGAAGACCCTCGAACGAGACTACGATGCAGGGGAGCCCACACTCCTTATCCCACGTGTAGGTAGTGCTTACAAGCCAAAAGGCTACTCAAGACATCCGCCGAACCATTTAGCATTTTAATTAACCTGCGTGACAACCGTTATCGTTGCCTCGACTTAACTGACCCGCGGACAACGACAGCAGTCATGACCACCAGTACATCGGTGCCTGCCCTGTCGTCCCACCAAGTCTCTGCGGTTATCGACAAGGTGAACCGTCTCCTTACCTTGTCTTGCGTGTGCTCTTGGTAGAGCTCGACTTTTTGTAGTTTGGTAACTCTCACGAGATACGAGCAGGGTCCAAGCACGCCAGTAACGTCGGTCGTACCCTCCCTGTCATTCCCGATGCAATACCTCTCGCGGGCACTGTTGGGTCGCCCGACTTCTTACCTTAAGGACAACCGTGCTTAGGTGCCTAGAGCGGCTATACAGAGTCACCAACGAGTGGAGTACAAGGATTACTCCTTGATAGCTCACATTTGAAGGTGGCTCGGCAGAGCCGAGCTAGGGGGCCTTAGGCGTTGTCTGCATTGTACCGTACCTATGCAGTCGTATATATTGTATCCGTGTTCACTCCCCTGAGTGGTCACGACCCGCTATCTAATCCTAGCTAACAATGAGCAGGGCTCACTGCTGAATAATGCATAATTATAATAGGTAGCATAGGATAAAGGAGGTACATCAAGGGGCGACAAAATCAGGCTATGCAATTGAATAGGATTGTAATCGTAGCAGCAACAGTAACAATGCCTAGTGCAAGAAAGTACGGAAAGGTAGGCGATATCTGGGGAAGAGAATGGCTCTGCTTGCCTGGAAGCTCGACGGCAGGGGTAGGGTCGTCGACGACGTAGTCGTACTCGGCAGCGGTGTAGTCAACGGCTGCAGCGGGGTCTACCGGAGAACAAAGGAAGGAATAAACACAGTAAATACAAAGCAATCATAGCAAACAAATGAATGACATGACAGATGAGATGCTAACGGGGTTCTAACGCAGTGCAATGCACGTTGCTCGGAGCGGGAATTCATCCGGGGATGAAATACCGGCTCCGGGTGATTACCGGACAGGGTGTACGGAGGGGGAAGGGATCCTGCCGGAGGCGTCGTGGACATCCGGAAAACATGTGGATGGTGTAACCGTACTAGTTGAAACAATCCGAACAACTTTCGTGTTCAGAATAAATTCATCCGGATACTTTGACAGTATCGGACAATCATCGGACAGACGGCCCGGAGGGGGGATGTCGATGTTCGTTGTCTTAGAGGGGTGTGGTTGGTATACGGATAGCGTATCCGTATTCGTCATATTTTTCTGATCAATTTTCATGTATACAGTTTTTGAATCCGACTTACGGTTTAAAAGATATTCAAATTCAAAATTTAAAACATTTTAAAGGATTTTCTGAATTTAATTTATTAATAAAATGCAACATTATCCACAGAGGTTTGACTGGTCAAACTTACATGGGGCTCCCACTTGTCAATGACCCAATTTAAATAAAATATTTTTATTAATAAAAACAGGGGGGTGGCCCACATGTCATTGACTGGGATTAAATCTAAATTCTTATTAAATAATAATCTGACAGTGGGGGCCACCAGTGTAACACCCTCAGATCCAGTATAGTAATCACTACAGTGATTCCACTGTTAGTGATCATTACTGTTGCTGATCAAGCCATGATCACCTTTGATCATAGCTCTACCAATTTCCAACCCAGATAAAATTTTCAAATTGGGTAAATTATAAAACTTTGCTCCAAGAATTGTGGATGCCAGTCAATCAACATGATCATGGTTAAACCAAGTCACCCTTAGTCATTAGAATAATCACAAGTCTATGATGATTGTGAAACCAATGTTGTGGGGTCATCAAAAATTGTTTTGAAGGTTAATATAAAAATGAAATCATAGTTGAACCAAAATGATGGAATCTATTTACAAAAGGCCTAGCAATCATTAGGCCATGATTAAAATAACAATGGATATTATATTCAAGTGTTTTAGAAAGTATTATGAAATAGAAACAATTGCTTAGTGATTATTAAATTGCCAGGGAAATTATAATAAACAAGTGGGAATTTTAAATGAACTAAAAATTATGGAAACAATTTTATAAAATGCCTAATAATCTGTAGGCCATAATAAAAGTGATTTGGGCTTTTATTAAAATGTTTTAATATTATAAATAATTAAAAACAGTAGCAACAAGTGGCTTTTAATTCCTTTTAAAGAAAACAAGATATCAAATGATTTTTATAAGTCATGAAAACTCTTATTAGTATTCTATAATATATAACACTAATATTGGGGCCAGTCCCATGTTTCTACAATTTGATAAAGTAACTAAAATAATTACAAACAGAAAAGAAACAAAAGAAAACAAAACAAAAGAAAAATACAGAAGGCCTATTGTACGCCTGTGGGCGAGGCCCACCCCGGCCGGACCGCCCCCTTCCTCTCTCCTTCCCCTGCTCCCCTCCCCCACCACAACGACAGTGCCATGGCAGGGGAGCATTGTCGCCGGCGGCCCCCCCACCCACCTGCCCTACCTGCTCCCTCCCCCTCTGCTCATGGATAAGGAGGAGGCCGTAGCCAACCCCCTCCTCCTCCCCCACCCAGTTTCCCCCTCCCTCTTCTCTCCCACACGCTCTCTCTTTCTGCCTCGGCGCACCGTCGCCATGGCCTCACCGTCGCCGCGGGCACCTTACTCCCCGAGCCCCAAGACTTTGTCCCGGAGCACCGTGGGCCTCAACTTCGTCACCCACGCCCACTACTTCGAGCCACCAGCCTCTGCATCGCCGCAATCGAGCTCATCTTCAAGCCCGGGCCGGCGGACGCCGTTACGATTTCGTCGCCACCACGCCTCCTCAGCCCTCGTCGACGCCTCCAACGCGCTCACTGTGAGCACCGCTTCATTTCCCCTCTTGTTGAGCTCCATTTCGCGCGCTATAGCTTCGACCCCCCTGGTTAGTGTTCCGGCCGCCGCCGCGTTAGACATAGCCGCCACCCTGGTCCGTCTCTCCTCGCACAAGTGGCAGGAATGGATGCGCCGCAACGTCCGCGTCCGGTCCCCTCCCTCCGCCGTGCAAATGGTCGCCGGAGCGCGTCTCCGATGGACCTCGCCGTGCTCCCTGTGCACACCGCCGGCGAGCTCTGCTTGCAGCCGTGGGACTTAACCCCCCTCACACCCCTGACACGCGGGCCCCACCCCTTCTGTATCAGTGCTAATCCACTGTCTAGCTTAATCCCCCCTGTTAGGTTAGGTGTCTGTTAGATTAGTAATAAGAAAATTGTTAGCTGTTATGTTAGACTGACTAGTGGGCCCTGGGCCTGTTAGAATAAATTAAACTGTCAGATTAAACTGTTATAGTATGACAAGTGGGCCAGCCCCTGTTTAAATATCTCTGGAATTAAAATAACTGTTTAATTAATCTAATAGTCTATGACACATGGGCCCCCCTAGATATTTTGTTTTAATAAAATATTTAAATGATTTAATTATATAGAGTGTATGACATGTGGGCCACCCCCACCATTTTAATTAACAAAATTGTTTTATTAAAATGGGTCACTGACATGTGGGTCCCTGTTGTCAGGGTTGACCCAGTGAAAGAACACTATTCTGGATAAGGTTGGATTTATTAATAAAAGAAATTCCAGAAATTGTTTAAAAATGATTTAAACTTTGAAATTCAATAACTTTTAAACCGTAACTCAGATTCAAAAACTTTATACCTGAAAATTGATCAAAAATATATAACTAATACGAATACGCTATTCGTATGTCAACCACCCCCCTCTAACTTACCGAACATCGACATTCCCCCCCTTCGGGCCGTCTGTCGATATTTCCCGGTACCGATATACGTTGCCCGGATGTAAAACTTTTGTATACGAAAGTTGCTCAGAACGGATCATCGAGTTCGGATACGATACCCATACCCCCACCACACCCCTCTAACATGGTGAACATCGAACCGTCCCCCTCCGGTACCGTTAGTCCGATAATTGCCCGACACCGATAAACCCTCCGGATGAATTTATTCTGAACACGAAAGTTGTTCGGAATAGATCAACTAACCCGGATACACCACCCACTCATGTGTCGGATGTCCACGACACCTCCGGCATGATATCTCCCCCCCTCCGGACACCTTGTCCGATAATCACCCGGAGCTGGCAGTTCATCCCCGGATGAATTCCCGGTCCGAGCAATACACCTCGTACTGCGTTAGATCACTGTTAGCTTTGTATCTGCTATGTCATATATTTGTATTGCTATTATTATTGTGTATTTATTGTTTCTCCCCCCTCTTTCTGCCGATAGACGTTGCGACCGCTGCCGATGCTTCCCCCTTTTGATCGACTACTTCGTCGACGACCGTACCGCTACTACCGAGCTTACAGGCAAGCAGAGCCATTCTCTTCCCCCGATATCGCCTATCTTTCCGTACATTTCTTGCACTAGGCATTGTTACTGCTGCTGCTACGATTACAATCCTATTCAATTGCATAGCCTGTCATTGTAGCCCCTTGATGTACCTCTTTTATCCTCTGCTGCCTATTATTATTATGCATTATTCAGCAGTGAGCCCTGCGCCTTGTTAGCTAGGATTAGATAGAGGGTCGTGATCACTCAGGGGAGTGAACGCGGGAACATATATTACACCTGCAACAGGTACGGATCAATGCAGACGCCCTAGTGAACCTACAATGGTGAGACTCTGCCGAGTCGCTTCGAGTTTGGCTTACGAGTGGAATGGACTCGTATTTCACTCTCGTCGGCTCAGTAGCGTAGCATCACCGGGATGATACGAGGTTTACCTCTTTAGTTCATTCCGCTGATGTCTCAGTCGAGCCAGCTCAAGTGTACCATCGAGGGTGATTCCTCCTGGTTTCACTTAATGGTAGGGACTCGAACCAACTGGTGTCCTTAAAGGTAAGAAGTCGGGCGACCCAACGGTGCCCGCGAGTGGTATTGCGACGGGACGACAGGGAGGGTACGACCAGTGTACTGGTGTGCTTGGCCCCTGATCGTTGGCCGCGAGAGTTACCAAACTACGAAAGTCGAGCTCCTCCAGGAGCACACGCGAGACAAGGTAAGGAGACGGTTCACCTTGTTGGTAACCGCAGTGACTTGGTGGGATGATAGGGCAGGCACCGATGTACTGGTGGTCCTGGCTGCTGTCGTTGTCCGCGGGTCAGTTAAGTCGAGGCAACGATAACGTTTGTCACGCATGTTAATTAAAATGCTAAATGGTTCAGTGAATGTCTTGAGTTGGCTATATGCCATGTACGCACTACCTACCCATGGGAATTACGAGTTATGGGATCCTCTGCTTCGTAGTGTCGTCCGAGGACTCTTCAGAAGTCAGCAGTACCGCGGCCTGCGCCGGGAAGTGGTGTTGTCTTATTTGCCGCGGCAATGTGATTTGTATTTGCTTTGATTTAACTTCACCGGCCAGCCTCGCACCGTGCAGGAGTACGTCGGGGTTAGGGTCCAAAGCCCCGCGTACATAGGATATAGTCCGGCGGATGACCTCTCTGTTGAGTTTGAAAGATGGGCTATGAAGTGTCGGATAGCCTCGGTGGAGCATTCCCTAACAAGGTTCCCGCCACCCTGGAGATCCGTGCGTGTAGCGTCACACAAGTGCACCCCTGCAGGGAAGATTAATCTATTCGGATAGCCGTGTCCACGGTAACAGGACGCTTTATGCTGAAGCTGGATCTTACCACTAGAAACTATTATTATTAAACTTTATGGTTTCGGGTTCTCTTCCTCGCGGGGATGTCGAGGAGGTGAACTCGGAGGCATTGTTAATCATTACAACTTATTATTATACAATGCTGCAGCAACTTCTGCTGCATTGTTACTTTATGCTTTATATAACTGTTGGCTGATTCTTATCTCATGCTGCAAGACATCGTCGGAAGATGCTAGTCTTCGTTAGGCCTAGCTTCTTACCCTTGCTCTAGATTTCTGTCTTCAGTCCACTATATACAGCCTCTTCTTTTCGTTGATACAATGCATATTTCTTAGTAGCGGACGTAAGACTCGCGGGTATACTAGATACTCACCTGCTTTATTTCCTTTAATGTTTTGCCTGATCGGCCGCTGCAGTCGACGTTGGAGTCCAGGAGCAGGAGATCCCCGATGCCGACCACCGCAACATGAAGATCCCCGATGCCTTCTACGGCGTCGAGTTCCCCGTTGACCAGGAGTAGCTTGGAGGTTCCCAGGCAGGAGGCCTCGCCTTTTTGATCGAGTGTTGATTTTGTGCTAGCCTTCTTAAGGAAACCTTGTATCCTTGTGTCTGTACTCAGATACTATTGCTTCCGCAGACTTTGTGCTCTCGAGCTGTTGTATTAGAGCCCTCGTGGCCCCTGGCTTGTATTAAACAGCTTGTATTATTTTATTTGTAGAGTTGTGTTGTGATATCTCATCGTGAGTCCCTAATCTCGATCGTGTACCTTGCGTGTATGATTACTGTACACGGCTTGATTTTGGGGCGTCACAACCAGTCAGCGACACATGTTTAATTAAACAGTTAATTAATTTAATTTAATAGGGGTAGGGCCCATGTGTCATTGGCTGTGGGGGGGGGGGTTATTTTTAACTAACAGTTAATTAGGGGTTCAATCAGGGGGTGGGAGCCACTGGTCATAGACTCAGAGGGGGCTCAGATTAACAGGGGATTAACCCCATGTCTATGCTTGCGCATGCCCTCCGACGAACAGGAGGCACGGCGGCGAGGCTGCCGGCCAGCTCCGGCGACGGGAGAAACTGTGGGGGGGGGGGCTCTACGCGTAGCTAACAGTACGCTCCGTTGATTGGTGGTGCTGGGCTCGCCGGAGACGTGCCGGAGCACCAACAACGGAGAGCGGGGACAAAGTCAGTGACACGGGCGCGAAGGCGACGAGGTTCCAATGCGAATCAATGCGTGCCAAGTAGCGGGGATGCATCTACGGCTCACCAGGAGCACACTAGTGCCATAGGCGCGCGCTAGAGGGTTCTGGGAGCGCGGCAAAGGATGCCACGACGGAGGTCAGTGCATGGTGAAAAGGGGACCGTCGATTGGAGCTTAGGGGATGGCGAGGAGTAGTAGGAGGTTGGGGAGATGCTCACCAGGAGCTTGAAGAGGGGAGCAGTGAGCTCCGGGAGGGCACGGGGTGGCGGTGATTTGTCGCTGGAGTCGACGGCCGTGGAGACGAGGAACGGCTCGATGACAAGGTTGCGGGCCGACTTGGCGTCGATTGGCTGCACGAGACGACGAAGAGGACGAAGGGGAAGCTTCAGGACACGACGGGGCGACGAATGGCGGTCGTTGGCCGCGTGGGCAGGGGTGCTAGGGTCCCCAGGGTGCGGGGGCACTTACCCTTGCCGGCGACCGGGGGATAGCCGCCACGGCGATGTCGGCCGGCCGCGGGATGCGTGACACGGTGACGGAGGAAGAAGACAACGGGAATGGATTTTTGGGCCAGGGTGGACTGGGCCTAGTGGGCCTCGCGCTAGGCGAGGGATAGTGCCTTTTGGATTTTCTTCTTTTTAATTTTTGTTTTCTTTCCTGTATTTAATTATTTTAGGTACTTTTGCATTTTTTTAAAATATGCAACATAGTCCAAAATTAGTATTGCACATTAAGGCAGTGCCACAAAAATTTTGGTACTTTTATAAACTCTTTTGATATTTATTTTTATTAAGCAATTGTCAAATAGTGCTGTTATTGCTTGTGTATGAATTGTTTGAATTTTCCAGAGGCATAATAAATACTCCAAGTTGGCTTACCATGGACCAGTGAATATTGTGCATTTAACAAAAGTGGTTTTATAATTTTAGGACAAAGTTTTATTTCCACTTATTTTTAATATTCATCAAAAGGCTTTTTGGGTTTGTTTGAATTTAAAGATGAACAAGGCAAAGATCAAGCACAATGATTTAACTGTAGCAAGGTGATTACTGTTCCATCAACAGTGATTACTGTTACAAGACATGAGGGTGTTACAAATTCTTTGAGGTATTAGTTCATTCTTATCATTAGGAACAACAGTCATATATCCTTTCTTAGGAACACAATGTACTGGACTTACCCACTTGCTATCAGCTATAGGATAGATAATACCTGCGGCTAGAAGCTTGAGGATTCGGTCCTCACCACATCCTTCATCTTCGGGTTCAACCATCGTTGATGATCAACAACAGGTTTAGCATCATGTTCAAGGTTGATAGTATGTTGAAAAATAGATGGACTAATCTGTTGAGAAACTTAGTAGAAAAAAAATCGTGCCTACGAATCAAGATCCCAAGATCATCCAAGAAAGATGGCATACAAGGTTTAGGCCATTGCTCACAAACGGTTGCAGCGGAAGAAGAGTTGATGAAGCGGGTGGAAGTAGATCTCGTGATGCGTCTTATGATCCGTCCCACGATCTATCCCACGAACAAATCCCTCGAGCAATTCCCTCGAACAGATCTCCGAGGAAGAAGAAGAAGAAGTTCCTCGAAGAAGGATCAAAGTTATGATCCCTCTACCGGTATCCACACATCCCGTAGCAGCAATCCAGTAGCGCTCCGCCGTCCAGAGAAGAACCCCACCGAGAAAACTAGAGTGAGAAAACCCTAAGGGATTCCGATCTAGAACAGCGTCTAAACCGGGGTCTAATTGTGGAGCAACGGGGTTTAGAGGGAGGGAGGGTGGCGCATAGGCCTTGGGGATCAAGTGTGCTGCGCCCCCACCCCTTCCCCTCATTATATAGGTGGCCAGGAGGGCCCTTGGCCGAAATAAGGGGGGTGGAGTCCTTCCAGGACTCCTCCCTTGGTGGGAAAACTTTCCCCTAGGACTCCTTCCTTGTGAGGAGTCCTTCCCACTTTGGAAAGCCTAGTCCTAATAGGACTAGGGCCAAATTTCGGCCAGCCCCTATGGGGAGGCTTGCCCCCCCATGTCTAAGGGTGGTGGGGCGCATATGGTACTGTTCGGAACCTTGTGGAACCTCCCGGAAGCTTCCAGAACCTTCCATGACCTTCCAGGACCCGCCGGGACCATTCTAGGCCATTCCGGGACCTTTCGGGATGGTTTCGGGACATTCCGGAACCTTCAGGAACACTTCCAAGACCTTCCGGGATTGTTTTCGGACGTTCCCGAACTATCTGGATAGGTTCCGGGACGATCCGGGTCGGTTCGTCGGTCGTTTTCGGGACGTCCACCGATTAACCGGAAACTATTCCGGTTGATCCATGACTTCCCCAGTACCATTCTCATATGTTCCAGAACCACCTGGGACTATTCCAGAGTGATCCGGACATATATTTAAATACCCAGAACTTCTTCTGGTGCCCTTATGAACAATTCCATAAATACTCGGAACTACTTCCGGTACCCGTATGAACTATTCCGTTTTTCTTCCACTAAACCTTCTACCATTCTAGCATTTTTAACAGACTACTACTCGTTAAGTGTGTGACGCAATAGGTTCGGTATAATGCGGACACGACTCAGAACATCTTCCGGAGATAGGTCAATAGCCTTTTGTCAATAGGCAATAATCAACAACGGAGCCATGGACACCCATGTTGACTTCCGCACATACACGAAGAAACTTCGAGTGAACCATTATGTTTAGTCATGTACCATTCCCTTTGCTTCGCGATATATGAAAAAGTTAGAGGAGAGAAGTTTGGCACCCATGTGTAACAACTTCTTGAACACAAGCCACTCATTATCCTCTTTGCTCGTTTGTCCCTTTTCTCGTTATCGTATTCCGGTATCCCCGTGACTGAATCACAATGCGTATGGCCAGACTATAATGGATACCGTCATACCGAGTGGGCCCGAAGTGAATATCTTCTTCATCGTGAAGGAGCAAATCCCAATCTTGAACTATCACAGTTACTAGACACACTATCCAATGTACCCAGAACTTATTTTACTACTTCCCAGTAACGGGAAGATTCATCTAAGAACCAAAGCACATCTTCCTGTGTGAAGCAACTTGATACTCTCATGGTCTAAGGAATTACGTATATGATAACATTTCATGATATGACTTACAACGTTGTGACGATGTGATCTCTAAGTATATCATTGAATACTGGGGTCGGTTCAACATCATTGTTCTGCTAACAATATGTTCCCATTGCTACTGACATCCTTGTTACAAGAATAATGTCCATGATTAAGAAAACGTAATCATCAGTTAGCACATGAGCTGGTCTTAGAGGCTAAACCAGGAACTCTTGGTGTTTACATTTCCACACATGCAAGTGAGTTTTCTTCTGAATCTCATAGTCAGGGTCATTGCAATTATAGCACAGAAATATAAACATTAATTACGAACATGGAAATATATATAATAAAATTTTATTATTGCCTCTAGGGCATATTTCCAATAGTCTCCCACTTGCACTAGAGTCACTAATATTATCAGTGATTGAGCACTTTACACCTATGGCATACCGGTGTAATACATGCTTCATTTGTGGTATAGACTTCATCATCGGATTAGACATTTCAGGCCCGTTTGTATCTTGCATATCTTCGTGTTTTCACGCTATCATAAAATTCACTAATTTTATCAGTTTAGCTTTATATATGTTTGAATCATTTGGCAGGACCTTGGTTCCTTAGAATAAGTTATGAAATCATTCATCAATGTTCCATGAGCTTCAAACATGTAGGAAACCATACCACGTTCATAAATGAACTGATGATTCAAAATACCCTCCCTTGTTACTTCTTTAAGCAAAAATATACTTAGCCTCTGTTATAGAATTCGCCACAGTATCTAACTTAACACAGTTCCTTCATACTGTGCCACCCTTACGTGTGAAACACATAATCCCATTTAATATCGAAAATCGGTCGGAGTAAGTATGAAGACTGAATTGGTGTAACTATTTACATCAAAAATTCAGCTGGTGTAACTCATTACAACGAGCTCTTCATTCTCTCCATTTTTCCGAGAAACATATCTTATCTTTCATAAGTTTAACTTTTCACTATTTGTCCAATGATCAACATCTTGATCACTTTGGTATCTTGGTCACAACCTTTTGGAACACTGGACATATCTGGTTGTTTTACATATTATGGTGTACAAGATTAATCCAAATACACAGGTGAGTGGA
The DNA here is from genome assembly GCA_950022295.1 of Bromus sterilis. Taxonomy (NCBI): domain Eukaryota; kingdom Viridiplantae; phylum Streptophyta; class Magnoliopsida; order Poales; family Poaceae; genus Bromus; species Bromus sterilis. Next base: position 107,080,081 of record OX465596.1, on the reverse strand, counting down.
ATTCAATTCACGTGTTTTTCTTATCTGTGTTCATAAACACCGATTTTTGCAAAAAACTTTTCACCATGACCTCGGCAAGAACATGTTTCTTGGTGTTTCATACTAAACTACTTTAGTATCATGTCAATATGTAGTGTTGGCTTTAGCATGATCAGGCACTTACTATCTTCATAGATCACTGTGTTCAATACTAATGCTATATTAGCCCAAGTTCTTCAACTGAAAACTATTTCCAATGAAGTCCTTATTCGTGTCAAGAAATTTATATCATTTCCAATCAACAATATGTCATCTACATAAGGTTTTAGAAATATCATTCAGCTCCCACTTACTTTCTTGAACATTCAAGCATCTCCGTTTATTCCCGATGAAAACAAACTCTTTTGGCAATTTCATCATAACAAAATTCCAACTCCATTGTGCTAGCTTCAGTCCATCACTGGATATCCAAGGCTTGCATCTATTTTAGCATCCTTTGAATCAACAAAACATTCCGGTCGTATCACATATACGTCCTTTGTTATATTTCCATGTAGGAACTTTGTTTTGATGTTCATTCTACCATATCCTATAAATGAGATATGTAGTAATTGCTAATATAACCCGAACCGACTAAAGCATCTCTACGGTCGAAACTATTTCTCCGTAGTCAACCTTTGAACTTTCTAGAAAACAATTTTCCAACGAGTTGAGATTTATAGATAAAACAATTTCATCCGAATCAATTATAGATCCATATATATATATTCTTAAGACTTTTAGTCTTTCGGAGGGTCTACAAAGTTCAAAACTTGACTTACTTCCATGGATACTATCTCAGATTTATTTGGCATTTAGCCAAATCCCGGAGTCAGGGCCCATCAACGCTTCTTTGTATATCACAGGTTTATCATTGTTGAACAACAATATCTCGTTTTACATATCATGAATGTTTGTACGAGTATTGTCTAACCTGTGTGGTTCAGCTGCGCACTTATTTGAAGAGTCAACAATATTTAACAAGTTGCACTGTCCTCCCACTCACTCTTTTGCAAGAAACCATTTTCTTCAAAACACATTGTTCTTAACAGCAAACAGTTTTTCTTTTGTGTAGTGATAGAGGAATACCAAACCTTTTGGAATAACCTTCACAAAGTAGCACTTATCTGATTTGGTGTTTTGAGTATGTCAAACATATGTCTCATACACCCAAATTTTAAGAAAATACAATATGGTTTTATCATTTCCATATCATATCTAATATGGTGTCATTTCAACAGTTTTGATGGTGCTCTTTTCAGTGTAAAAGCTGTAGTCTCTAACGCATAACTTTAATAAGTATAATGGAAAATTGATAAACGTCATATTTGATCTTACCGTGTCATACATGGCTTGACTATGTCTCTCAAACACTTTACTCTTAGTTGAGTTCCGCGAGGCACAAGTTATGACACCTTTTCACAACTCATCAGACGTTCGCTAAACTTGTAACTCAAATATTACTTTCTACAATCTAATTTGCAGAAGCATTCTTTCTTGTTACAATACATTTCCATTTCACTCTAATTTTCCTTGAACGTTTCAAAGATTTCATACGTATGTCTCCACTGAACAGATATCCATATATTTACTTCAGTTCATGAGTGAAGATAGAAAATCCACTGTACACAACTACACTTATTGGACTACACACATCATCATGTATGATTTTCAATAATTTAGTTGTCCGTTAATGCATGGCCTATCAACGGTGTTTTTAGTCACATTTCTTTTAGACAATGTATGCAAGCGTCAAGTGATTCATAATCATATGACTCAAAAGTCCATCACTTATGGAAATTCTTCATGCATGTTATGTCACTTGTGACAAACCTCAGTGCCACACACTTGTGGTATTTCAGTTAGTCTTGCGACGTTTAGCGTCAGTGTTATGGATGTTTAGCATTATTATCAACATTCATAACATATAACCTATTCACAATAGAAGTATGGACTTTATTTTATTCATAGCTTTGAACAACTCTCTTGCAATAAACATGATTCAAAATGATGTTTTGCAACAAGGCTAAAGTGTAGTAACAATTTACTCAACTCTAAAATGAATTATGAAGATAATCATAGAGTCAACACATAGTATAGTAAACCTTTTACCGTGTTTTCGTGTGTGTCAGAACTCATCATTTAACTAGTCATAAAGGCCATAGTATTTCTTGCATTGACTTGCAACGATATGCAATTGAAGTGATATTCTAGTGATCAACAGTTTAATCACAATATAGAAGAATTAAGATTAACCGCTTAATCATGATTCCCAAGAATTACATCTTTTGACCAGCAATGAATTCATCTATAACTTCGTATGACTTACATTTCTGAGATGGATATTCCAGTCTTCTTTCGCTTTGCCTTTATACGTATCATAGTTCTATTTCCAATGTCACTCCTACTCACAGAAGATCACATATGATCAAGGGTGGCGCATGCCATGGACTTTCCGGCGTGTGAGTCTTACTAACATCCTTTGGACTTCCTTTCCCTTAATTCTCATCATCATATGATCGGTGTTCTTCTGGATCCCACACTTATCAGTTTTGTTTAGAGCACAGTGAACATTTTCACTAATGCTTACAATCATACATTGTACTAGATATCTTATATACAACATTAATTGTCTTACTAATGAAAACAATTTTTCAGTTCCATGAATATAACATAACTATCCCAAACGTTTCGAAGTTCGGGTTTCATGGTGGTGAAGACAATGCACTTAGCTGTGGTGGAATTCTAGCATTTTGGATTATGGACGTAAGTCACATCATCCATAGCATCAGCGGGAGAGCATAAAAAATTTGCGATAGGACAAGCTCCTTCTCGACACTATTGAGGATAGTCCTCACAATACGGTACCAATCGTAAAGTATTTACCAGATAATACAGTTAATCAAAATCAATTGGGAAGGTGGTAACGCGAGCCATTATTCTACAACGATAATGCAAATACTTAGACTTTGTTCATAATTAAGTTGCACTTGTGATTAATCAATTTAATTATTAAGTGCGCTCCCACTCAGGTCAATATCTCTCGTAATTGATGCTGGAGTGATTCAAGATCCGACCCAATCGTCCGCCATTGATGTGACATCACTGATGACTTAGACTGGACCGGTAGGCCAACTTTCCAATCACAACACATGTGATTCTTGTTAATCTTTCGATGGGCGTGTTCCGGTAGCAAACTTTTATCCAAACCGTCAAGCCAACCAAGTGTAATTGCAGTGTGTTCTTAACACACCCGCCTTTTATGCGTCACACCGTGTGCAACCATGTGACATGACCTACTCCGATGTGAAACATAGTATAGACGGTGCTACAGTTGGAAGAACACTATCAACTTGATATTGTTTTGCGAGATATCACCCTAATAAAATACGACTACCGCGCATCAAACAAGGGTGCATCAAAGGGATAAACATCACAGGCAGTTCATAAAATTATGTGATATAGTATAGCCCTTTGCTTCGTGAAGTATTCATTGTCTTCACGTCGCTGTGGTTGAAGTCACCGTGTCCACCAACTTTGTCCTTGGCGCCGGGAACATCACCACGGCTTCCGGCATGTACGTCGGGGTCCACCTCCGCATTGTAGATCATCACCTTGCATCTATCTATTGCTTTGCCTCGAGCTAATAAATAGTTCTGGCACGCAGGCCATAATTAAGTGAAAATCATATGACTCCAGTCATCATGTAGCAGGTCGCGAATAAATATTACATAACATATAGCATCTCATACAAACACATTGCAAATCTTGAAGGCTATACCACATCACATGCACATTCTGCAAAAACGAGTTAGATCGCCATCTACATGGGTTGTTGCAACTTTTATCGTGGTTGATTAGCAGGTTACATGCAAACGTTGTTCCCTATACAAACCAAACACGATACTTCATTGTTGCTAGTTTAACGTTCGGGGTGCGTGCAGCAACAAATGCCACAAGCCAAACTTCGTTCAACGCGTGACCCCCGTGTCGATTTGAGTTCATAATATCCACAAGCCCATCCATGTTAAATCTTCTATTGCGAGATTAAGATGAGATCCAAGGAGTTTGATGTAGACCATGATGAAGGCAACCAGCATACTGAAAGCAGCATAGAGGGATCGATGGAAAACTCAATCCTTGTAGCAAAACCTCAACTTGCCATGAAGAATATAAAAAATCACATGACAGGGAAGCAACAAGAAAATCAATGCCTCATATCACGCATATGATCTAGACCTAAACAATCATCTAATCAAGGATCGCTCATGATACCCCTGTTGGGAAACGTAGTAGAAAACAAAAAAAATCGTGCCTACGAATCAAGATCCCAAGATCATCCAAGAAAGATGGCATACAAGGTTTAGGCCATTGCTCAAAAATGGTTGCAGCGGAAGAAGAGTTGATGAATCGGGTGAAAGTAGATCTCGTGATGCGTCTTACGATCCGTCCCACGATCTATCTCACGAACAAATCCCTCGAGCAATTCCCTCGAACAGATCTCCGAGGAAGAAGAAGAAGAAGTTCCTCGAAGAAGGATCAAAGTTATGATCCCTCTACCAGTATCCACACATCCCGTAGCAGCAATCCAGCAGCGCTCCGCCGTCCAGAGAAGAATGCCACCGAGAAAACTAGAGTGAGAAAACCCTAACGGATTCCGATCTAGAACATCGTCTAAACCGAGGTCTAATTGTGGAGCAACGGGGTTTAGAGGGAGGGAGGGTGGCGCATAGGCCTTGGGGATCAAGTGTGCTGCGCCCCCACCCCTTCCCCTCATTATATAGGTGGCCAGGAGGGCCCTTGGCCGAAATAAGGGGGGTGGAGTCCTTCCAGGACTCCTCCCTTGGTGGGAAAACTTTCCCCTAGGACTCCTTCCTTGTGAGGAGTCCTTCCCACTTTGGAAATCCTAGTCCTAATAGGACTAGGGCCAAATTTCGGCCAGCCCCTATGGGGAGCCTTTCCCCCCAAGTCTAAGGGTGGTGGGGCGCATATGGTACTGTCCGGAACCTTCTGGAAGCTTCAAGAACCTTCCATGAACTTCCAGGACCCGCCGGGACCATTCTCGACCATTCCGGGACCTTCCGGGATGGTTTCGGGACATTCCGGAACCTTCTGGAACACTTCCAATACCTTCATGGACCGTTTTCGGACGTTCCGGAACTATCTGGATAGGTTCCGGGATGATCCGGGTTACGGTCTAGCCTGCCCGATGCCCTGCGTCGGTTCGTCGGTCGTTTTCGGGACGTCCACCAATTAACCGGAAACTATTTCGGTTGATCCATGACTTCCCCAGTACCATTCTCATATGTTCCGGAACCACCTGGGACTATTCCAGAGTAATCCGGACATATATGTAAGTACCCAGAACTTCTTCTGGTGCCCTTATGAACAATTCCATAAATACTCGGAACTACTTCCGGTGCCCGTATGAACTATTCCGTTTTGCGTCCACTAAACCTTCTACCATTCCAGCATTTTTAACAGACTACTACTCGTTAAGTGTGTGACGCAATAGGTTCGGTATAATGCGGACACGACTCAGAACATCTTCCGGAGATAGGTCAACAGCCTTTTGTCAATAGGCAATAATCAACAACGGAGCCATGGACACCCATGTTGACTCCCGCACATACACGAAGAAACTTCGAGTGAACCATTATGTTTAGTCATGTACCATTCCCTTTGCTTCGCGATATATGAAAAAGTTAGAGGAGAGAAGTTTGGCACCCATGTGTAACAACTTCTTGAACACAAGCCACTCGTTATCCTCTTTGCTCGTTTGTCCCTTTTCTCGTTATCGTATTCCGGTATCCCCGTGACTGAATCACAATGCGTCTGGCCAGACTATAATGGATACCGTCATACCAAGTGGGCCCGAAGTGAATATCTTCTTCATCGTGAAGGTGCAAATCCCAATCTTGAACTATCACAGTTACTAGACACACTATCCAATGGACCCAGAACTTATTTTACTACTTCCCAGTAATGGGAAGATTCATCTAAGAACCAAATCACATCTTCTTGTGTGAAGCAACTTGATACTCTCATGGTATAAGGAATTACGTATATGATAACATTTCATGATATGACTTATAACGTTGTTAGGATGTGATCTCTAAGTATATCATTCAATACCGGGGTCGGTTCAACATCATTGTTCTGCTAACAATATGTTTCCATTGCTACTGACATCCTTGTTACAAGAACAATGTCCATGATTAAGAAAACGTAATCATCAGTTAGCACATGAGCTGGTCTTAGATGCTAAACCAGGAATTCTTGGTGTTTACATTTCCACACATGCAAGTGAGTTTTCTTCTGAATCTCATAGTCAGGGTCATTGCAATTATAGCACAGAAATATAAACATTAATTACGAACGTGTAAATATATATAATAACATTTTATTATTGCCTCTAGGGCAAACGCGACTCTAACAAATTGGCACTCGGGGGCTCGCCGAAGCAGCCACCCCCCGAGGCGTTCTTCGCAAACGCGACTCTAAAAAATTGGAAATCGGGGGCTCACCGAAGCAGCCACCCCCCGAGGCGTTCTTCGCAAACGCGACTCTAAAAAATTGGCACTCGGGGGCTCGCCGAAGCAGCCACCCCCGAGGCGTTCTTCGCAAACGCGACTCTAAAAAATTGGCACTTGGGGCCCCGCCGAAGCAGCCACCCCCGAGGTGTTCTTCGCAAATGCGACTCTAAAAAACTGGCACTCGGGGGCTCGCCGAAGCAGCCACCCCCCGAGGCGTTCTTCGCAAACGCGACTCTAAATAATTGGCACTCAGGGGCTCGCCGAAGCAGCCACCCACCGAGGCGTTCTTCGCAAACGCGACTCTAAAAAATTGGCACTCGGGGGCTCGCCGAAGAAGCCACCCCCCGAGGCGTTCTTCGCAAACGCGACTCTAAAAAATTGGCACTCGGGGGCTCGCCACAGCTGCCACCCCCCGAGGCGTTCTTCGCAAACGCGACTCTAAAAAAATTAACACTCGGGGGCTCGCCGCAGCATCCACCCCCCGAGACACTTTTCGCCTATTTGAGACTCTAAAAAGAGAAGAAGCGGACCCCTCGCCCAAAAACTCTGGAGCCGACAAGACAAACCTATACCACAGAAGTTTGGTTTACAGCAGATGAACAAAGTAATGCAAAAAGAGCAACAACAAACTTTTCTCAGCAAAGGAATCAACGCCAAGCAAATGCTAATCTCCAGGCTCTGACTTCACCTTGCACAGAGCACCCAACCGACGGTCATTATCCTCGACCACCCACTTCACAACTTCATCGGCAGGCTCATCCGCCACGGCGTAATGGTCGTCCATCGGCTGAGTTCGACCACCAGGAGGACCTTGAGCCGCCAACGCAATATCAACCCCCGGCCAATGACTATGGACAAAGGCAAAAGCACAACGAGCACCTGCATAAATCTGGTGATTAACTACGTGCCGAAGATCCGCAGGCTGGGAGAAAATCCGGAAAAGCTTCTCAAGGGATGAAGGGACATGATCCAAAGGGTAAAACTCAGCAAAAATCCTTCCAAACACTCCGTGGTAGTACTTAAGAGCCCGCAGTACCCTCTCAACCCGCATCCGCAAAATGGCGAACACTCGAGCACGCGCCCTGTCCATCTAGAAAGGATTGTTCGCCTGCACTACCGGGTCCTCCAACTGCAGCAAATCAGACTATACAGCCTCCTCTTCATCGCGAGAACGCCCAGCAAGCACTTCACAACGAAAGAACAAAGGTCAGCCACAAAGCATAGGAAAGAACCCGTGCAGCCGAGCAGTCGAAGGAAAAAGCAAACTCACCCTTCAGAAGGTCAGACAGCTTCACCATCCAAGTTACCAAGCCATCCAAGACAGCCTCAGCACGCTCGCGTTTCGAGCGATAGACCGCAAGAGCACCTTTCAGTCGAACGGTCTCATGTTCGGCCTCTTTCAGCCTCAAGAAAACAGACTCGTAAGCACCTTCGCGAGCATCCTCCTTCAGAAAATTCCAAGCCCGAGAAACGCCCGGGATGGCCTACCGCAAAGAGAAACAAGTCAAAAGAAACAAGGCAACAAGCAGCACAAGAAAGCAAAGCAGGTCCATGTATTAGATCCGCCGTCCCGCATGAGGCACATTACAACTGAAAGTTTTCAAAACTCAAACAAGACCACACTACTCCTTGGCTGCAGAATTGTTTGCCTCTACGACCAGCTGCAGCTGGCGGGCCAGCCGAGTAGCGCGAGCACTCTGCTTGTCCGTGTAAGCAGGCAAAGTATCCACCATGGAATCCTCAATAGGGAGACCATGGCCCAGAAGAACAACAATAGACGTGGCAAGCCCACTCACCACGTTCTCACGAACCAAGCCCTCCAACTGATCACCACGTTCTCACGAACCAAGCCCGCAGGAACTAGAGAATCAAGACCCTCAGGACTCTTCTCCGCATCTGGGAACATGTGCTCATGGAGAAGCTTCAGGAGAGTGGTAGCCCGATCGCAGACATCCCCAACAGCTACCGCAGCGCCCGAGACAACATCTACAGAGCCACGGAGAACACCCGAACCGTCAGCAGCAACATCCACCGCTCCAACACCCGCAGAACCTAGAAGAAGGCCACATACACTACTGGAATTCCTTAGTTTGCCATGCGCCAACTTCTTTGCCGTCTATTTTTTGTCGGGGTAGACGACAAAGAGGTCCTCTACCGACAGCTTCCCTAAATACAGACGGCAAACAGAGACAGATGGCAAAGAGGCACTTTTCTCTCTGCATTTGTTCAAGAAGACGGCAAAATATCCGTTGCCGTCTATGGGAAGACGGCAAAGGGCACTTATGGGCCCACTCGAGGCTGTGCTCGATCTGTCTAACGGCCCCGCGGTATGCCGTCTGTCAGCAGACGACAACGGAGTCTTTGCCGTCTGCTGACAGACGGCATACCGCGGGGCCGTTAACCTATCCGTCGTGCCCCCTTTCTCTCTCTTCCCCCCACTACCTCCACCTCTCGCTCTCTCTCTCGCCTCCTCGTCGCCGCCGGACTCCACCTCCTCCCGAGCTGCCGCCGTCACCGGACTCCGCCCCCGCCCGGGTCGTCGCCGTCCACGCGCCGCCATCCGCACCCGTCCCGCCCGGCCCCTCCCCCTGCCCCGGCACCCGCCCGGCGCCGGATCCCACCGTCATCGGCTACGGCGGCGCTCCCCTCCGCCACCCCGCCCCGCCTCCGCCCACCTACTCCACCGGCACCCCACTCCGGTGAGCCCCTCCCTCCCTCTCTCTGTTTAATTTTTATCTTCTCTGTTTTTTGTTAGTGTTAGGATTTTAGTTAGTTAGTGTTAGGATTTTAGTTATAGTTAGTATTAGATTTGTTAATTACTAGGATTTTAGTTAGTTGGTGTTAGGATTTTAGTTAGTTAGTATTAGATCTGTTTTTAATTTTTTTTGTTAATTTCTAGTATTAGATTAATTTAGTTATTTAGGTGAATTAAGAATTACGAGATGCAGAAAATTTATAGGAAGATAAAGAGAAAATGTAGAGTAAATTGAAATGTAAAGGAAAAAATAAAATTCAATATAAATAAAATGTAAAAGAAAAATAAAGAGGAAGAGGAGAGAAGGAGGAGGAGGAGGATGAGGAGAAGGAGAAGGAGGGGGAGGGAGGAGAAGGAGAGGGAGGGGGAGGGAGGAGAGAAGTGGGAGGACGACGATGGCACCGCTGCCACCGCAACCCACCACTCCAGCCCGACCCTCTTTGCCGGTGTAGATGGAGGTGCGCAAAGATGCGTCGCTCCTTCCGATGAATAAGAAAGTAGATAATGTAGTTGGTAAATAGATGCTAGTGTTACTTAGCTCAATTACCAGTAATAGTGTTTGTATTGATTTTCTGAAATTAAATATGCAGTTGTTTCCCTTTCACCTCGAGCATCGCCGTCGAGGGTCTCGTGTTCGACGACCTCCCCTGCGTTCGAGGGTGAGTAAATAAAGTCCTATCCTCCTCCCCCCTTCCTTTTGCTCTGTTCCGGCCTTCGTGCCGATGACACTAGCTAGGTCAGTCGCGTAACCAGTATGCATCTCCCGTTCGAAAGGATTACAGTATAAATATGCATTCAATTGCATATTTATAATAGTAATTCTTTCGAATTTTCCAACGTTATCCATGGACAGCCCGAGTATGTGTAGATTGGGTCGTTTTTCCATGCTCTGTTCCTGATCCGACGTGGAATTTCGTCAGCGCCTCCGTGTTGTTCCCCGGATACACAACCTCTCGGCTTGTTGTCGAGACGTGTATTAGGAGAACAGAGGGGAGGTACTGCCGAAATTCTGCGTCGGGTCGGGAGCAGAGCATGGTAAAACAAACCCAATCTACACATACTCGGGTGGGATTAGGACCTATCTTTACCTATTAGTGTGTAGGTTAATTAATTGCATATACCGTAGATATGTATAAAAGCAATAAAAAGTGGACGTAATAAAATTGACAAACTTGTATATTTGTTGTTTAGTAGCTAGCTAGTGACAAGATGAGCGATGATCGTGCCTAGATGTACATCGGTCGCCCTAATCAGAAAGAGATCAGCACTGAATGGGCAATGAAAACCAAGGACTTTATGAGAGCAGCGTTTGCAAATGGTCAGAGACAAACCTGGTGCCCCTGTGTTAGGTGCGACAACTATAAACATGCGACAGAGGTGGATATGGGTAAACACTTGAAGAAGTGGGGTTTTAAGCCTGATTATACGGTGTGGACTTTCCATGGCGAGGCTGCCGGACGCAGGAGAGAGGAGGTGGTCCGCCAGCGCACGGACGAGTACGGAACCGGGATCGAAGACATGGTGCAGGACTTTGACGATGCGCGGGATGAGGATGATGAGATGGAGGAAACTGCGAAGGCCTTCTATGAGATATTGGAGTCCTCAAAACGTCCTCTCCACGCTCACACTGAGCTTTGTCAGCTCGATGCCATCACACAAGTGATGGCTCTGAAGGCACAATTCAACTTGGGCACAGAATGCTACAATGCAATCATGACCCTATTTGGGCGGTTTCTACCAAAAGATCATGTTATGCCTGCAAACCTGTACCAATCGGATAAGATCCTCAAGGTACTTAAGATGCCCTATGAGAAGATACATGCTTGTGAGAATGGATGTGCTTTATTTAGGAAAGAGTATGCGCAGGGAGACTATTGTCCCAAATGCAAGTCATCCAGGTATGTTGTGGTAGACAATGGTCAAGGTGAGAAGACGCAGACCAAAATACCCGTAAATGTTCTTCGGTATCTTCCAGTGATACCAAGAATTCAACGCCTTTACATGATGGAAGAGACAGCCAGACAGATGACAAGACACAAATATGGGAAGAGAACGGAATTTGATGCAGATGGGAAGCCGATGTTGACTCACCCATCAGATGGTTTAGCATGGAAGCACTTCGATGAAAAACATGTGCAAAAATCTAAGGAGCCAAAGCATTGCCGAATAGCCGTCGGCACGGATGGGTTCAATCCTTTCGGTCTGATGGCAGCCTCATATAGTTGTTGGCCTGTATTTGTCATGCCACTCAATCTTCCCCCCTCAGAGATTATGAAAAGGAAGAACATTTTCCTCACATTGATAATACCAGTGCCCAAATATCCGGGGAAGAATATGGATGTATACTTGCAACCGCTTAAGGAGGAATTGAAACAAGCTTGGGATGAAGGGTTCAAGACATACGATGCAGCTAGCAAAAAGACCTTCATAATGCATGTGTGGTATCAGTACTCGATGCATGACCTGCCTGCGTATGCGCTTTTCTCTGGCATGTGTGTTCATGGAAGGTTCGCATGCCCAACATGCAAGGCTGCTCTTCAGTTTCATTGGCTGAAGGCGGGTGGCAAGTATTCCTGCTTCGACTTGCATAGACAGTTTCTGCCTCCTAAGCATCCTTTCAGAAGAGACAGGAAGGACTTCATCAAAGGCAAAGCTGTAAAAAACCTGGTAGCACCTACGATGACGGGTGAACAGGTCCTGGCTCAGTTGAACTATCTCGAGCCTGATCCAGAACGTCCCGGGTATTTCAAGGGATATAATTCGTAACACGCATGGACTCACAAGACATGCTTCTGGGATCTCCCCTACTTCAAAGACCTCAAACTTCCACACAACATTGATGTGACGCACACTGAAAAGAATATCGGTGAGGACCTATTTGGTACATTTTTTGGCATAGATGGGAAGTCAAAGGATAATCCTAAAGCTAGAGTCGACCAGGAGACTCTATGTGATAGACCTTTACAGAACATTCGACAGCCAAAAGGAAGGAAGAATTGGTCGAAGCCAAGGGCCTGGTTCAATCTTGAAAGGGGGCATATGAGGGAAATTCTCTTGTGGGTGCAAAACAGTTTGATGTTCCCCGATGGGTATGCAGAGAATCTGAGGAGGGGAGCTAGTCCAGAAAAATTGAAAATATTTGGGCTCAAGAGTCATGATTGGCACATATGGCTTGAGCGGGTAATGCCGGTGATGTTGCACAGCTATATCCCCGAGGAAGAATGGCTAGTACTGGCAGAACTGAGCTATTTATTTCGTGTTCTTTGTGCTAAAGAACTATCCGATGGCGTGCTAGAAGACATGGAAGAGACGGCGGCGGAGTTGCTCTGCAAGTTAGAAAAGATCTTTCCACCGGGTTTTTTAATCCGATGCAGCATTCGATATTGCATCTCCCGACCGAGGCAAGATTGGGTGGCCCTGTGCAAAACCGTTGGTGCTATTCAACCGAGAGAATGCAGAAGACGCTTCGAGCAAAATGTAAAAATAAACGTAGAATTGAAGCATCCATGGCCGAGGCATTCATTACCGAGGAGGTGGCAAACTTCGTGACATCACACTATGAAGCCAAAAATGGCCATTTGCATAATCCAAAGCCTCGATACAATACAGGCGACCCCGAACAACGTCAATCCAACCTCAGCCTATTCAAAGGGAAGCTTGGATCTGTTGGTGCTTCGAGAAATATGATTTTGGATCTCGAAGAATGGAGGAACCTTACGTTGTATATCTTTACCAACCTAACAGAAGTGCGTCCGTACATCGAGTAAGTGCTCGGTGCGTAAAATGTTTTGCAAGTTCTTATAATTATGGTGTCTTATTCACATCAATTGGTACAGTCGATACGTCGCCCAATACTCGAATGGAGCGGTTATTGAAAGGGATTCAATCGCAGAGTATGAGCTTCTCGCCAAACATGGACACGGCAATCCCGGTTTCATCTCTTGGTTCAAACGAACGGTAACTACCTATCATAAAGGGTTTCATTTGTTGTTCATATTTCCGACTAATATACCAATCTTTTCCTATTAAACTTATAGGCAAATTCACCTGACGAGCCTATAGACGCCGAATTGAGACAAGTCGCTAATGGTTTTGAATTTAAGGTCCGTACATTTGAGAAATACGATATCAACGGGTATCGCTTTTGTACCGTTGGTAAAGAACAAATAATGCCCGATCGAACATCTACAAATTCGGGTGTGTCGGCTGTTGGCGAAGGAGGTATTGAATATTATGGAAGAGTTGAAGCAATTCTATGGTGAAAATCCTCCGAACGTCGTTGTCTTCAAATGTCATTGGTTTCTTCCGTCGGAGACTAGATGGACTCATGAACATGTAGGTCTAGTCGAAATTCGACAAGACACACATTTCAATGTCCGCGATGTCTATATTACGGCTCAACAGGCCACCCAGGTTTTCTATCTATCTTCCCCTGCCAAACGGTTGAAAACCTGAAAGGTTGGGATGTCGTTTATGATGTGCCGCCACATTTTAGACCACCTCCCCCAATGAAGATGATTATGAGCCTCACATTAACCCGGAGACATATGAAGGAGAATTCTTCCAAGAAACCCAGAGCCTGAAAAAACTTTTTCGAAACCGCTCTACACAACCCGAGAACATGGAACAAGACAATGAGAGTGAACACGATACCGATGATGAGGAAGAATCCCATACCAATGATGTGCAAGAGCCTCCTAAAGTAGAAGAGGTTACTGCTCCAAATGACTCGTCAATGCTTGACCGTTTACAGAAAGGCCTTCCAAATGTTGGTGTTGTTGAACCCGACGATGCCGTCATTTACGACGACACACGTGATAGTGATGATGATCCATCAATTGATCCCGGAGAAGAGACGGATGATCCCGACTATTGTTAGTTGTATCAATCCCAACTTTAAATATATTTATATATATTCTCATTATAGTTATTACTTTTTTTCTTTTGTAGTAGTATGGATCCATAATTGTTAAAGTTTGCTTAGTTGCTAAAAAATGCTGAAGTTAGCTCAATTTCCTCAAAATATGCTAAATCTAGCTTAATTCGATTACCATTGCTTATGTTAGCTTTGTTTGCTCAAAAGAAGAAGAAGAAAACAGAAGGAGAGGATCTTTTCTTCTTCTCCTTCTCCTTCTTCTTCTTCTTCTTCTTCCTCTTCTTCTCATTCTACTTCTTCTTCTTCTTTTTGCAGATTTGCTTCAAGGCAGTCATGCTATGACGATGGAGTGCTGCATTTGGACTTGTAGTTTCTTTTATAAACAGTTGTGGTCACTTGTGTGTTTGATACTTTCTGGTTTCCTATGTACTATATATACTTTGTGGTTGGACTTGTATATATATGAGATTATGAGATTTGCATAGTTTTGGTTGATCAATATGTTGGAGAACATGCATGGGTGCTTATATATTTCTGTTGAGATGTGCTTAGACAACTGTTGGAGAATATGTCTATGTATATATCTATATTTTTGTCAAATGCAGGGATTTAAAAGAAAGCAGAATAAAAAGGGGCTATGCAGGCTCTTTGCCGTCTGCAGGCAGTCGGCAAAGCCCTTTGCCGTCTGCTGGTGGTCGGCAAAGGTGACACGTGGCACCCAGCTGTGCAATCTGGGAACAGACTGGGTGCCATTTGGTTTGTATGCCGTCTGCATGCACGTGGCAGACGACAAAGAACATTACTATGCCGTCTGCCGGGCAGACGCCAAAGATCTGATGAGAGGTGACATCTTGATGACGTCATCAGATCTATGCCGTCTGTCGGTAGACGGCACACCCCTCCGTTAACGGCTGACGGAGGGGCTTGTAACCTTTTTGCCGTCATGCGGTTTTTGCCGTCTACCTTCCAATATGCTGTCGGCAAAAGGCTTTGCCGTCCGTCGATTATGTGCAGACGGCAAAGCACCTCTTTGCCGAAGAAACTGTTGACAGGAGCTGTACCGTCCGGGTGCAGACGGCAAACCTCTTTGCCGACAGCTAAAGGTGTGTTTGCCGTCTACCAAGGCAGACGGCAAACAAGAGAATTCCAGTAGTGATATTAAAATCCCAGCAATCGGAGAGTCAAAAAAACCGCAAAGAAAAATGGATGACAGGAAGAGTCCACTAACAAATTAGCGAGCTCGCCAATTCCTGCAGGCGCTCGCACTCAACCCTCTCGACCTGGAGAAACTGCTCCCCCAACCGCCGCAACCGCTCGAGCTTGCCTTGCTGCGCTTGCCGTTCCTTTTCCTTGGACTCCAGAGCAGCCCGAAGCTCAGCAAGTTCCTTCTTCGCAGCCTCCGCCCGCCTATCAGCACCCTTCTTGCGACCTACGGAACAAACACCAATCAGAACCAATCAACAAAAGAAACAAAGACCAAGAACCAGGATCTCACGTGTCATAGCAGTTAAGCTCCCCTGGACCGAGTCATGAGCACGTCACCACCGATTATTCTCAGTCAGCACACACTCGCACATCCGGAATAAAGGCTGCACCCAACCAGATACACCAAGTCAAAAAGCATAGGAAAGAAGAAAACCAAAGACTACAACCAATCACAAATGATTGCTTGCAGCCTCAGGGGATACTCCCATTGGGAGCACTACTGTGCTCCCAATATGTATCAGACCAACAGAAGGAAGACCAAAATCATGCAAAGCACAGAAAGAAAAAGAAATTGCATATCTGCTCCGCCATGCGATCAAAGAACTTCGCTTTATCCTTAGCAGAAAGATCCCTCCTCTCTAGAAAGTGCTCCTCAGGGATCACATGTTTGACATCCTGAGGAAAGTCACCCTCAGGAGCAGCAGCAGCCGAAGCAGATCCCCCAGACGAAGCAGTCGCAGAAGTCCCCTCCACATCGACAGTCGCAGGGGTCGTCCCCGCACCCGAAGCCACGGGAGCAGAGGAACCAGCTAGTCGATCAGACGCCGCACCAGAATCATTCGAAGGAGCAGCTACAGCACCAGCACTCGCAGAGGAAGCAGCCGGAGCAGGAGAAGTACAACAAGGTAGTTTACCCTCAGAACACCAGACAAAGCAATGATAATCAGAGACGACAAAATGAAAATATAAACTAACCCAGCAGGCGCAGCGCCTGGACGCAGCAATATCCCGAACCTGCGTTTCTTCGAGGCAGCGGGAGGAGGACGCGACGCAGCAGGCTGCACAACCGCCGGCAAGTCGTCACCACCACCCGCCGCGCCACGACCACTCGCAGGGCGAGTGCGATTGACACTAAGAGGACTTGAATCCCCAGAGTCATCAACAACTGATGGTGGCGCACCCACAGACTCGACAGCAACAGCACCTGAAGCACCCCCACCACTCGCAGGCACAGGATCAACTTCCCTAGGTTCATCGAGTATATCCGCGTCTTCAGGCTGCGGCAGATTGTTCAACAAAGGGACGTGACCCTACAGATCAAACCAACATTAGCAGCCAACAGAAACGAGTCACCAGTATGAAAATAAATAAAAAACAAGTACCTCCGGAAGTGGCAAGTCAGCAGAGTAAGGACGAACAAGAATCTGCTCCCCAATACTCGTGCACTTTGTAACTTGCTGAACCCGGGCCAACATGTCGTCATCAGAAAACTCCTTGGGTGAACACCTAGTCAAGTCATCAGGCCCAATATATTGCCACATGGGACGCACCCGATGCTGAAGCGGCTGGACACGTCTCTTGACAAACACGGATATAAGCTGACCACCAGTTAACTCATCCTTCAGAGCAGTAATCCTTTGCACAAACGGTTCCACGAGAGACGACTCGCAAGCAGACAAAGGATGGGACCATGAAGATCGCTTAACCGCCCGCGCAGCAGAATCAAAAGGGGGCAGACCAAGCCGCTGGCCCTCAACGCACGGTCCTTCAGATAAAACCAGCTCCTCCGCCACAAAAAGACGGAGTCCAACTTCTCCAGATCAAAATAAGTAGATTTCGCCTTAATGGAGATCCCCATGCCCCCAATGGCGTATTCAGAATTTGTCCTCTTCACATTGAAGAGACGTTTCCAGAGGGCCCAATGGGGATAAATTCCCAAAAAAGCCCTCACAGAGCGTAATGAAACAGGTAATGTGCAGAATCCCATTGGGGGGCAGTTGCAACTGATAGGCGCAAAGCAACCCCCGGTGGAAAGGGTGAATGGGAAGTGCAAAACCATTGGGGAAGAAACTCTGAAAGCATACCCGCTCATCTGGACGGGGAGCAGGAACCTCCTCATCACCCGGAATCCGGGAGGCATCGCGCACCACCACGCCATCAGCCACCAGTTCATCCAGATCTGCAGCTCCAAAAGCAGAGCGCTCCCATCTACCATTCATCCTCGCCGACTCCTGTGCTGCACTACGGGGACGCTTGGACATGGATCTCAACTAGCAAGCCGCACGAAAAGACAGGCGGACGACAAAGAACAACGAAGGAAGAAGAAAGGAAGACAGGAGAAGGCAATGACTAGGTGAAAACCTAAAACACACCAGACCCCCCGGTATTTAACCAATAGACCGAGCAAACAAATCGTCACCGCTCATCTTGGAATCCAGGAGACATGGCACGATCCCATGATAGCCGAGGAACATGGAAAACTCAACCGGCGCACTAACCATACCGCCCACCGCGCGCAAAAAACGAGGGCCATCATCACGAAGTGCGAAATTTTCGGGCAACAGATGTCAAGTCACTCCATTTTAACTTGACATGGAGACCCAACCTGTCAGGGAAACCAGCAAATGTCACACCTCAGCAACGCGTCTCAAAAACGCATCTTCGGTCAGCATCCAGTTCTTTACAAGCTTTTTTCATATTATTTCAAAGAAAAATTCTTACTCCCATTGGGAGTACCTTTATTCGCGTTTGGGTGCTACCTCACCCAGAAGGCAAAGATGTGCTCGAGTGATCACTCACACCAGCAGAAACAACATACTCTCAGAGTTTGGGTGCTCCCTCACCCCAAGAGCAGAAAAGCATTCGAGTGACCACTCGCCAAAAAAAATTCAGCCATTCAGTAAACATGACTTACTCGCGCACTCGACGACATTCCGAGTGGGTGCTATCTTATTTTCCTCGCCTGAGTTCGCTACAAACTCCGCGAGTAACGACTAAAACAACTCACTTGATTGTTTATTCCAAGTGAGTGCATCGCTAAATTCTCCCCGTGCCTCAAACAAAATTAATTATGCTTGGGATACGACACACTGTACCCAGATGCCACGCAAGCTTAGCGTGTAGGTAAGACCCCGCTGCGCAGAACGGCCGGGCCGGGACTTGCCGCAGAGCGATTTCACTCCCGACCTTTTCGATGCGCTCGCATGATAGAAAGAGCCGAGCGGACGCGCTCAGGCTATGTGCTTAGACGGGTAGAAATTGATCCTATAAGACCTGCAGCGGCATGACTTTGCTTGACACCAGTGTTCCAAGTTCATGTAGAGGGACGTGGGCTTGATTGGGCTACTGTGGTATTTGTCACTAGAACAATTCACCAAGGCTCGACCAGTCGACTCCTTGGGACCTTTCAGCTTAGCAATCCCTCAAAACAGATATTGTCATGGCTCAAAACTGCCAGCGACCCGTGGCGATACCACGCTTAAAAACAATAAAGCGCAGATGAATTCGAGTCCCTGCGCGACTCTTCGAGTCCCCCAGGCACTCGGGGGCTACTTACGAGGGGGTGACCCCACGACTCCTACGTGTGAGGCTACCTGGTGCGTGTAAAGACAGAAGGCCCGCCGGGATGATACGACAAGCCCACAATTGGCCCAACCAAGCACCGACGCAGGGGTCCGCAACTAACATGGAAGGTGTGACTTGGCGTACAAGGCAGGACTAGAATTAGGAAACTACCTATGTAACCTAGCACGGACTCGCCGAGACTTAGCCTAGTATATAAAGGCTAGGAGGGGAGACGTCCAGGACAACTCAATACACATCTACTCATCCTTGCCTTGCGAGAACTCGCCTTGGCCTCCACTGTAATCACCCCCTCACGTAATAATATCGAGCAGGAAGTGCTTATCCTGTTAGCCGACGAGTATCGTACAACCTGTTCTATCTCTATGACTAACCCAGGGTCCCTGACCATGGGATTTGTCGGGGTTGATCCCCGTCAATTAGCATTTATAATAACAAGAGATACTTTCTTTTCATCTAAATAAGCATACTTGAGCGTATCGGGAAGAGGTTTTAGATCGAACACCGGGTCTTATTTTGGTTGTGATAGGATTCCTAAATGTTCAACCGGAAGGTTGTGCTTCAGGATAGCGGGATGTCTCTAGAAGATATTGTCTAGTTTGTTCCTTTCCTGCATATAAATGTCATTCTCGTGGTCCTCCATGTATTGCTGCAAAGGATCGTTAGGAGGAATAGCAATAGAGGAAATTTCTTCAATAATCTTATCATTACAAGGCAAATCAGTACCACGAGTTTTCTTGGAGAACTTAGAAAAGTTAAATTCATATGGCCCACCATTGAATTGAACAGATACTTTACCTTTCCTGCAATCTATAATAGCTCCACAAGTCTTGAGAAAAGGTCTAGCAAAGATAATAGGACAAAAACTATCTTGCACTAAACCAAGTACTAGAAAGTCAGTAGGATATTTTACCTTTCCGCATAAGACCTCAACAACTCTCACAATTCCGATAGGAGAGATAGTTTCTTTGTTTGCAAGATGGATAGTAACATCAACGTCTTCAAGTTCACAAGGTAAAATCTCATTCATGATCTCTTGATAGAGTGAATAAGGAATATCACTAGCACTGGATCCCAAATCGCATAGCCCATAATAATTGTGATCTCCTATTTTAACATATACCACTAGAGTACCTGAAATTGGGCCTTTATTCTTGGCTGTGACAAGGTTAGTATAAACAACACAAAAATTTATAATGGAATCTCCAATATCACTAGTAACAAGATCTTTAACCAATGCAACTTGAGGATCGACCTTAATCAGGTCCTCATTATCATCAGTTTTTCTCTCACTTTCATTTAATATACCTGTCACAAAAGAATGCTCCCTCATCCTTGCGGGAAAAGGGGACTTTTCATATAAAACTACATGCAAGATAGGGTCAACAACATGAACATCAATAGGTAATTCCTTAAAGGGTTTATGATGCTGATCCTCATTCTTTTTAGAAGAATCAATATGAGAGGCAAAGTCTTTGCAAAATCAATTAGAAGCTGGGAATTAAGACCAATCTTAGCACAAAATGGTACTGAAGTAATCAGTTTTCACATAACTCTCAATGTAATCATGCTCATAATTTATAACGGGTTCAATACCTTTATACATTTCCCAATCTTCAGTGTTCTTCTGGATCCTTTCAATAAGATCCCACCTATCTTCAACGCTTCTAGTTCGGAATACCCCACTAGAGGAGGCATCGAGAACCTCTCTATCCTAACGAGAAAGACTTGCATAAAATTTTGTAAGAATAATTTCCTTGGGGCGCTCATGATTGGGGCATTTGAGCATTAGGGACTTCAATCTCCCCCAAGCTTGGGCAATGCTTTCTCTGTCATGAGACAAAAGTTATAAATATAGTTCATGTCTCGCTATATTTCATGAAGAGGATACACCTTTGCATAAAATAGAGGCATAAGCTCTTGCCAATTTAGTAAATGAGAGTTATCGGGAAACCTATACCAATCAAAAACCTTACTTTCAATGATAGAGAGAATATCTTTCTCATAAAAAAATCCATCGATATACCTGCAAGCTTAAATAAGGAACATAGTTGTGAAATATATAGCAAGTGTTCACCTGGATGTCTATCTCCTGCATATTGATTAGCCAAGACATAATCAACAATACCAGTTGGTATTTTGAAAGGCACAATTTCAGTAGGTGGGGAGCCTTCTCCACCACAACAGCGGTGGGGTGGCGCTCCACAAGCAAATATCCAAGAGGAGAGTCATCCATAAGGACAAAAAGTAGCAACAGCAAAATAAAAACAACACGTACAGTGTAAAGGTTTCCTGACCAATTTCACTTACCAATAGGGCTACACTCCCCGGAAACGGCGCCGGAAAATGGTCTTGATGAACCACAAGTGTTGGGGATCTACCGTAGTATTTTCGATAAATAAGAGTGTCGAATCCAATGAGGAGCAGAAGGTACTGACAAGTGATCTTGAGAAAGGAATAACTGCAAGCATGGGAAGGTAACTTTTTATTGGTTTTTTTGGTATAAGCAACAAGGAAATAAAAGCAAGTAAAGTAAATGGTGATGAGGTGCAGCAAGTGGCCCAATCCTTTTGAACAAAGGACAAGCCGAGGGATCAAACTTATAAATACTAAAGCGTTCCTGAGGACACACGTGAGAGGTAGTCATGTGCTTTCGCCGTATTTTGTCTAGCTCTATGTTTTGTGTTGATAAGTGTTATGTGGGTGGACCTATGCTAGTGCACCATCTAGGATAAGACAAGTACACTCTTATGATTAAACCCCTTGCAAGCATTTGCAAATACAAGTGAGAAATTAAGTCAAAGCCTAACCATAGTAGTAAACTTTAGGATCCAACACTCCCTCGTGCAAAAGTGTGCGAACTAGGGTTCATGTTTCTGTCACTCCGGCAACCCACCATAAGCATCCTTTATACACAATGTATTCCCCTAGGTCCTTAAAAGGCAATGTGTTATGTAGTAGACATTCACATAGCACCACTAGAAGAATAACACCACAACTTAAATATCAATCAACACATGTTACTTCAACATCATATGACTACTAACAACTAGACTTCTCTCATGTCCTCAAGAACTAAAGGAACTACTCACAAGACATAAAAGAAATCATGATCAGAGGTGATAAATATATGATGAAAAATCTGGTCATAAAAATAATTCTCCAACAAAACTTAATAGCATTCACCACAAAAGAGTAATCAACACCGGTAAAGTAGAAGGGATTGATGGCACTGAAGTAGTGCTCCTCATTGCTTACCCCAAGTGGAAGGTTGGATGTAGCGTAGCAGCAAATTTCCCCTAACTTAGAGGATAGAGTTTATGTCTCCCGTAGGACTCCAGGGACGACAAGAAGGTGTTCAAACGAGCAAGGTGACGTTTACAACCTTGAGGTTGCTTACTTGACCTGGTGACGAGGGGGTGACCCCACGAATCCTACGGATGAGCCTACCTGGTGTCCATGAAGGCAGAAGGCCCAAGAAGATACAACCTCGGCCCACTAGTTGGCACCAACGTAGGAGTCCGCGACTCACAAGGAAGGTGCGAAGACCTGCCGTACGGAGAAAGCTAGGGTTAGGAAAGCTTACCTGTAAATGTAGATGAACTCCCCGAGACCTAGCCCAGTATATAAGGGCTAGGAGGGATGACGCCAAAGCCATCGAATATCACCTGTAACCCTAGCCTTGAGCGCTCCAGCCTTGGCCTCCACTGTAATCGCATCTCCCCCATTAATAATATCGAGCAGGAGCGAGCCTTGCTGTTTGCCGACGATCTATCGTCCAACCTGTGCATCTCATGACTAACCCAGGGTCCCTGGCCAGGGGATTTGCCGGGGTTGATCCTCGTCAATTGGCGCCGTCTATGGGAACTACACAGGTTGGGATCACGATCTCGGCGGTCCCGTCTTCAGCAAGCTACAACTCAAGGGCAAGAACCAGATCTAGCCCACTCGAAGGATTCAAGATCACGGCGGACATCTCCGCCACCCCAGCAAGACCACTCGAGCTGCAGTTGTGCCAGGACCGATACTACGGTAACGGCCAAGTGCAGCGCCAACGCCGAAGGAGTCGACGACCCAGAAGAACGGCGAGAGGCCTCTACGAAGGAATTCCACTCGATGAACTGCGACACACAACGGAGGACTCGCAAATCTTTCGACAACCCACCACCGCCCGGGCACCCGCCGCACATCAAGACGATGACTACGAGATCGAATCCAGTGATCAGCAGAACAACCGCCAAGGAAGAAGGAATTGACGACCCAAAAGGCGCGCATGGGAGATCTACGGCGAGGCCCCAATGAACGAGCCACATCACGCAGCCGCACAACCGACGATCACCCGACGACACGCCGCCGCGCGAGCACCTGCCGCCAACCAAGAAAGCGACTCCGAGACACCTGTAGGCGAGTACTACGACCTAGATCGAAGACCGGATAAATTCGCCAACCTCATCAAGAACCAAGACATCAGTCGAGGAATCGAAACCGACCCTCGTTTCCACGAACACCCGGAGGATCACGAGCAGATCTTCAGAATCTCAAGAAGGAAGAGGCACGCCAGATCTAGCAAACTCACGGCTAGAGAACATCTAGCAGGACCCTGGACGATCCACAGCTTCGAGGATGACTGGGGACGCGTCATGTCAGGTCACACCTTGAGAGACTGCCGCCTGTTCAATGAGCTAGCCGACGACCTCAAGAAAGAGAAGCAGAAAGAAGACAGACGCAATCGGCGACCCGAGCAATCGTCGACCTCAAACCCGGAAGGACGTCACAGCCCGCCGCAAGAACAAGTGCTCATGATCCAGGAAGGAAGGGTACCGCAAGCACAACGCGACGCCCACACCCTGCAGGCTAGAGTAGCTGAGAGCACAAACATAGTCGAAGTTTACCAGCTACATGACAAGGAGACCAGGATCACGTTCTCACAAGACGACCATCCATCAGCAGTCCCAAGACCGGGGCATGCGCCCCTAGTACTCGATGCACAAATCAGAGGGTACGACATGGATAGGGTCTTCATGGACGGAGGCAGCAGCATGAACATCATCTTCGCCAGCACCCTGCAAAAGATGCTGATCCCACGATCAGTATGGAGAAAATCAAGCACCGAGTTACACGGGGTAGTCCCAGGAGAAGAAGCCACATCCCACGGAGTCATCGAACTCGAAGTTGTCTTCGGCAACCGACGCAACTTCAACAAGCACGTCCTTGATTTCGAGGTACTCGACTGGCAATCGCAGTATAACGCCATATTGGGGCGGCCAGCATTCGCTCAATTCATGGCGGTCCCACACCAGGCCTACCTCAAGCTCAAGATGCCAGGATCATCAGGAGTCCTCACGATCAACGGAAGCTTCATCAAATCAGATCAATGTGATCGTGACTTCCACAGAATCTCCGACACATTCGGAGCCGAACAAGAACTCAGAGAAATAGCCATGGTGACGTTCAAGAGTACCTTCCCACTGGTGAACCGAAGCAAATCCAGGGAGTACGGACGCGACTTCAGCATTGACAGCGACACAGTCACTCACCAAGTGCACCCGACGGACCCGGACAAAACAGTCCGCGTGTACGCCCACCTACCAGAGGAGCAGGCGACGGCTCTCGTCGCTTTACTTCGAGACGAGTGGGAAATATTCTCCTGGTGCCCAGCCAACATGCCTGGGATACCACGCGAATTCGCGGAACACGCCCTACGCATCAAGCAAAACACGAAGCCGGTGAAACAAGCGTTGAGACGATTCTCGGAGCCCAAGCATAGAGCAATCGGAGAGGAAGTCAACCGGTTACTCGACACTCAGTTCATCCGAGAAACGAAGAAAGCCACCTGGATAGCTAACCCAGTGCTGGTGCCCAAGAAAGACACGACCGTGCTGCGCATGTGTGTCGACTATGGACCAGTCAACAAGCATTGCCCGAAGGATCACTTCCCCCTTCCTAAAATCGATCAGATAATCGACTCAACAGCAGGGTGCGATCTACTTTCCTTTCTCGACGCCTACTTAGGATACAACCAGATCAGGATGAAGGAAGAAGACGAAGAGCACACATCATTCATCACCCCCTATGGCGTATTCTGCTACAAAACCATGCCTTTCGGGCTCAAGAACGTAGGCGCCACTTACCAACGAATGATGCAGGCCTGCCTAAAGGAGAAAATTGGAAGAAACGTGCAAGTCTACGTGGACGACATCGTCATCAAGACCTACGAAGAAGCCACGCTACTCGACGACCTACGCGAAACCTTCGCGGCACTCAACAAATACAGAATCAAACTCAACCCAAAGAAGTGCGCATTCGGCGTACCGGTGGGAAAGCTGCTTGGCTATATGGTCTCTGCCCGAGGAATCGAGGCAAACCCTGAGAAAGTCCAAGCCATCACCCGCATGCAAGAACCAACCGACGTCAAAGGAGTACAACAGCTCACCGGAAAAGTCGCAGCCCTAAGCCGCTTCATCAGCAGGCTGGGAGAGCGCACGCTGCCTTTCTATCAGTTGCTCAGGAAAGGAGAGAAATTCAAGTGGACGGAGGAAGCCCGCCAAGCATTCGCGGACCTGAAAAAGACACTCTCGACCCCACCAATCTTGGCGGTACCCAAGGAACGAGAGAAGCTATACCTCTATGTGGCAGCACGTAGCAGTGTAGTAAGTACATCGCTCGTCGTCGAACGCGCAGAATAAGGCAAGGTCCAGAGCATCCAGAGACCAATCTACTACCTCATCATGCTCCTGACCAAATCCCAGCAGCGGTACTCGCGCTATCAGAAGCTATTACTGGCCGTTGTCATGACCTCAAGAAAGGTGTCCCACTACTTCGACGAGCACCCCATCACAATCGTGAGCAGCGCACCACTCGCCAACATACTCAACAACCCTGGAGCAACCGGGCGAGTCGCCGAGTGGAACATCGAGCTCAGCCCACGGGACTTGCAGTTCAAGCACCCAACAGCCATCAAAGCCCAAGTACTCCCAGATTTCCTGGTCGAGTGGACGGAGGTTCAGACGCCAGGCCCTCCAGACCTATCAAGCTCATGGTCAATGTTCTTCGATGGGTCCAAGAGACAACAAGGAGCTGGGGCAGGAGTCGTGCTCATCTCCCCTAAAGGAACAAAGCTGAAATATGTCCTCCAAATCAACTTCAGTCACGCCTCCAACAACGAAGCAGAATACGAGGAACTCCTCCATGGCATGCGCATGGCCAAAACATGCGGAGCCACTCGCCTCATAATTTACGGGGACTCCAATCTCGTCGTCCAGCAGACGATGAGAAACTGCAATGCAATAGCTGACAACATGGCGGCCTACCAAAAGCTCTACAACGAACTCGAGGGAAGTTTCGACGGTTGTGAGCTCAACTACATCACCAGGGAATACAACACAGAAGCTGACGAGCTCGCAAACATCGGTTCGACCCGAGGGCCTGTACCACCCGGCGTTTTTCTCGAAAGCATCAGTTAGAGATCCATCAAGGTACATGCAACAACACCTGAAGCAGTCGTGGACGGCGACGACACAACAGAAATGGTGCAGGTGGCAGCAGCAACCCCATCAGAAGGCACAAGCACCAGCACATCCGACAGCACAACTCCGACGGAGCCCGAAGGACCCGTCTGGACAAAACCGTTCCTCCGATTCCTAATCGAAGGCACGCTACCACAAGACGTGGCCGAAGTACGACGCATCAGCCGACGATCCAAGGCATTCACGGTGATCAACAGACAACTATACAAGTGCAGCATCACCCAGATACTCCAAAGGTGCATCGACGAAGAGGACGGCAAAGCCCTACTGCTGGAAATCCATGAAGGCACCTGCGGGCACCACGCGAGCAGTAGAGTGCTCGTGTCCAAAGAATTCCGAGTTGGGTTCTACTGGCCCACAACCATGAAAAACGCCGAGGAAATCGTGAGACGTTGTGTTGCTTGCCAGAAATTTGCCAACAGGCCACACGCTGCCGCATCAGAGCTCAAGACCATACCACTATCCTGGACGTTTGCCACCTGGGGACTTGACATGGTGGGCCCACTCAAGAAATCATCAAAGGGTGGAAGGACACACCTGCTCGTCGCAGTCGACAAATTCACTAAATGGATCGAAGCAGTGCCCATCACCAGCTCCACAGCCCTAACGGCTGTCAACTTCATCAAGTCGATCATCTTCAGATTCGGAGTACCACACAACATCATCACGGACAACGACACTAACTTCACAGCCGCAGAGTTCTAGAACTTCTGCGAAGAACTGGGCATCAAAATTAATTATGCATCAGTCGCGCACCCGCAGTCCAACGACCAGGTAGAAAAAGAAAATGGCCTTGTATGCGGGGGCATCAAGAAACGGCTCCTCGCACCACTCGAGCAAGCCGCCGGCAACTGGGTAGAAGAACTCCCCGCGGTCCTATGGAGCCTACGTACTACACCAAACACCGCGACCCAGTATACACCCTTCTTCATGGTGTACGGGGCAGAAGCAGTCCTACCACATGATCTCAAGTTCGGAGCACCTCGGGTCACCGGATACGAAGAAGAAGAAGCAGAAGAAGCACTACAAGATGACAAAGATACGGCCGACGAAGCAAGAGACGCAGCCCTGGAAAAATCAGAGGGGTACCAGGACAAACTACGTACCTACCAAAGCAGTCGATTGCGCACTAGAACCTTCAACAAAGGTGACCTAGTCCTACGACTAATACAAGAGAAGGTCCATAAACTTGCCCCCAATGGGAAGGACCATTCATAATTTCAGAAGTCATCGGAGGTGGCGCCTACAGGCTGAGGAACCCGAAGACAGACGAGTACGTGGGCAACCCATGGAACGTAGAAAACCTGCGAATGTTCTATCCATAGCCCCTATCAGTCGGACATGACTGGCAACTCATGTAACCGCTTGACCGCAATAAAATAAATATTGCCCAAATACTGCCATCTCAAAGAACTCGGGGGCTTAAGAATAAAATCCCCCCGAGAGACGCTATCGCCTACGCGATCTTAACCAAAGCACTCGGGGGATTAAGAATAAAATCCCCCCAAGAGACGCTATCGCCTATGCGATCTTAATCAAAGCACTCGGGGGCTTAAGAATAAAATCCCCCCGAGAGACGCTATCGCCTATGCGATCTTAATCAAAGCACTCGGGGGCCTAAGAATAAAATCCCCCCGAGAGACGCTCTCGCCTACGCGATCTTAATCAAAGCACTCGGGGGCTTAAGCATAAAATCCCCCCGAGAGACGCTATCCCCTACGCGATCTTAATCAAAGCACTCGGGGGCTTAAGCATAAAATCCCCCCGAGAGACGCTATCGCCTACGCGATCTTAATCAAAGCACTCGGGGGCTTAAAAATAAAATCCCCCCGAGCAACGCTATCTCCTACGCGATCCTAACCAAAACACTCGGGGGCTTAGGAGCAAAATCCCCCCGAGCAACGCGATCTTCATCAAAAGCACTCGCGGTCTCAAGTACAACTCCCACCCGAAGGACGCTATCGTCACCCACGCGACCACTGCACTCAAGCACTCGGGAGCTCGAGGACCATCGCCTCCCGAAGACCATTCGCGCAGTCTAAAGCTTAAAAAACGCTCAAACAAACAATACCCGGCTAGCCCCACCTGCTGAAAACAAGGCTCGAAAAACATGGCCACAATCAGATGGAGCACCCAAGTAAAGAACTTTTGGAGGAAACACAAAACACATGCTCATTTAGTCTTCACCCGATCGACAACGATCGCCTAAAGACTCGGGGGCTACTCCCATCGGGAGCGCTGCCGCGCACCCGATAAAAGACAGAAACTAAACGACAAAGGAAACAAATTTCAGCCTATGCTCGACCCTTCGAATCAAGCGTAGTCTCGGGGGCTACTCCCATCGGGAGCGCTGTCACGCACCCGATAGAACCCACAGTGCAAAGACGGACTCGAAGACAACTCTCGGCTGCAAAGGACTCGAACATAACTCTCAGTGCCAAAGAAAATATAAAGTTCTATTGCAAAGGATCAGTTTACATCTTAAGGATCGTCTTCAGTACAAAAAGGATTCAACTACATTTGGATAGAAGGCAGCTCCTGTTACAAGAGGGAATCACCCAAGGAATTATGACTTCTACATGTGTGCCCAGGAAGTGTAATCGATTCTAGTACAAGAGCATCATCACAGACAAAGGAGGAAGCGAAGCAGCAGGCTCATGATGTCAATGACATAACAAAAGGTGAAGCTCGACTTATTTGCGGAGACATTGGAGACGGTGCTCCACCAGCTTCTTCTCCTGCTCCTCTAGCTTCGTCTCCAGCTCCGCCCAAGCTGCCGGCGAAGATGACGCCGCTGCCTCCAATTCTACAAGGTCGCCTTCCGCGCTCGTTTAACCGGTGGCTTGACATCGAGGTCTTCGTCAGAGCCAGAGGGGGAAGCAGTTGAAGACGGCTCACCACCAGCACCAGATGAATCCCTGGAGGACGAAGCAGTCGAAGACACCGGCGAAAGACTCCTTGACTTTGTGGAGCAGTCTCTGCTCGACTCCTTCCCATGCGGATCCATGCTATTGCCACTCGGATCGAATGCTCGGACAGTGACAGTGCTTTCGCCGTCAAAGCGACAGCTGAGCATATCGCCATCTCGCAAATTCAACCGCCGAGCGAACAAACTCAAACCAGAACCAAGAAAAATCAAGCGAGAGCTATCAACCTCCAAGTCAACATAAGAAGGAGATCGACAACTCCCTTGAAGATGAAGAAGCAAGCCATCCAAGCCACTCTCAGAGACAATGGCGGAAAAAGCAGAGGGAAGAAGGATGCGATTGGAACTTTGGCCACGAACACGTAAAAGAAAATCATAGCGCCAGAATCCCTCCTCCAAGGGAGAGGAGGAAGGCACTGGCGCCGTACCATGGCGACCACCACGGCATGAGCGTGGTGCGCGGCCACCACGGCCACGACGTACACAGCCACCACGGCCACGACGTACACGGCCACGTACAACACCTCGCCTGGGAACCATGAGCGGAAGAAGAGATGAAGGAAGAGGCAAAGCAGCGAGTTGGATAGAGGCGTGGAAGAGAAAGACTTATTTACAGAACAATAATCCTCAAAGCACAGAGAAGGCAAGATGACAACAGCAATTAATTCAAAGACCAAACGTCCCAGCCGCCTCGGACTCCAAGACGAAGATGCTTTCCCACGGGACGCACTGTACGCAAGACGCGTCAATTCGCGCGCGTTCCCAATGCGCATATGGGAAACTCAACCGGCGCCTGCCGCACGCCACAATGGCCATTATTATGACCCATCCTGAAGACGTGACGGTTCACTGGCAGAGCATCCCTGACAGCCATCAAACAGAGGCATCGCTATCCCTGACAAGCAGCGCAGAAAACCAAATAGACATCAAGGCCCTGAGATTCCATCTCTCAGATCCTTTCCATAAAGAAAGAAAAACATCTTACTCCCATCGGGAGAGTACATCATAAGAGTCTCGGGTGCTCCCTCACCTATAGGTCAGCCATGTGCTCGAGTGACCATTCGCACTTATGAGATTCTCGGGTGCTCCCTCAACCCGACGTAAGACAAACATGCATTCGCCAAGACCATACATCGCTAAGAGTCTCAGGTGCTACCTCACCTCAAGAGCCGAAACGGCATTCAAGTGATTACTCGCAAAAAACCACCCGACTGAGCACTCGAAACAAAGCTCCTCGGGTGAATGAGTGAACAACTCTCTTGATGTTTTGTTCCAAGCGGGTGCAATGCTATAAGGCTCCGTGCCTCAAAAGAACACATTCCTGGAACATGATACACTGTGCCCAGATGCCACGGAAGATTAGCATGTAGGTAAGACCTCGCTGCGAAGTACGTCTTGGGTGGGACTTGCCGAAGAGCGATTTCACTCCCAACCTTTCCCATGCGCTGCGCATGATAGAAAAGCCGGGCGGACGCGCCTTAGGCGTACACATTACTGGCGGAAAATGAACACCGTAAGACCTGAAGCGTCCGGACTTTTTCTCGACACCAGTGTTCCAAGCTCACGTCGAGGGACGTGGGTTTGATTGGGCTACTGTGGTATTTGCCCTAGTGCAATTCACCAAGGCTCGACCCGTCGACTCCTTGGGCCCTTTCAGCTTAGCATCCCTCGAAACAGGTTTTATCATGGCCACGAGACTGCCAGCGACCCGCGGATGAACCGCGCATACCAATAACAAACGAATGAAGGTACTTGAGTCCCTGCGCGACTCTCCGAGTCCCCCAGGCACTCGGGGGCTACTGACAAGGGGGTGACCCCACGACTCCTACGGATGAGCCTACCTGGTGTCCATGAAGGCAGAAGGCCCACGAAGATACAACCTCGTCCCACTAGTTGGCACCAACGTAGGAGTCCGTGACACACAAGGAAGGTGCGAAGACCTGCCGTACGAAGCAAGCTAGGGTTAGGAAAGCTTACCTGTGAACGTAGATGAACTCCTCGAGACCTAGCCCAGTATATAAGGGCTAGGAGGGACGACGCCAAAGCCATCGAATATCACCTGTAACCCTAGCCTTGAGCGCTCCAGCCTTGGCCTCCACTTTAATTGCATCTCCCCCATTAATAATATCGAGCAGGAGCGAGCCTTCCTGTTTGCCGACGAGCTATCGTCCAACCTGTGCATCTCATGACTAACCCAGGGTCCCTGACCATGGGATTTGCCGGGGTTGATCCCCGTCACCTGGACCGGCACACGACACAAATAACTTTGCTCCCAATGAGTACATAGGAGTTGTCAATCCCTCCGGCCTTGTCGTTTACAAAGGATCAAAAGCAAGAGGATAGTAGTGGTGATTGCAACAGAATGTAAAAGCAGAAAATAAAGTGGAGGTGTAAACAGTGGTGCAAATATGGACCGGGGTCCCATGATGTTCACTAGTGATGTCTCTCTCCCAAAAGACGATAGAGCAGCTAAGCTGGGTAAACAAATTACACCTGGGCAATTTACAGAATTATAAACGCACTGCAATGCTAATTATGCTGCAAGAAAGTTAGAGCCTCAAAAGTATGGGAAGTACGCCAAGACAAGTAGACCGAAATCGAACTGCATCTACTCACTAATCATCCACCTTGAGATATCTATCCAGAACACCTCGCTGGTATTAAGTTGCGAGCCCCACCCAAAGTGTAAACCCAAAGCAACAGACAACTGTACTAACAAACTTTGCGTAAGGTAAACAATCATTGCAACCGTGGTTACAAGCACCATTGTTTTCCCCTTGTGGCAAAAACACATCCCCTAGTCTCAAGTTTCTTTCACTCAAGCTAGACATTAGGGGGCATGAACCCACAATCAAGCATAAACACTCCCTCTTGGAGTTACTACCTACTACTTTGTCAAAGCAATATAAAGCAACGAAGAACATGCAAGAATTACTCAAGAACAAAATATAAAAGGAGAACCAAATATATAACTCATCACAATCTGAACATAATCTCATAATCCATAGGATCCCAGCAAACGCAACATAGCAACAGCAAAAAGAATTACATAGATGCCTTGATCATGTAGGGAAGCTCACAAGGGCTAAGAATTTGAAGCACAAGACTGGAGATAAGACATCACATAGCTACTGGTCATGGACTGATACGTCCCAAACATATCTATAATTTCTTCTTGCTCCATGCATGTTTTGGGTGATATTGCTATGCTTTTGATACACTTTCATACACTTTTGATCATATTTGTACTAACCTATTAACTCAGTGCACCCTAGTGCCAGTTTATGTTTTCTGCTGTCTTTTTATTTCAGGTTTTCCCATTACTTAAAGTGCCAGAAAAATTATGGGAAATATATAAAAAATCAGCGTACCGGAAGCTTCCAGATCCCCGAAGGGGGCCCAGGGGGGCCCCACCTGGTGCCCAGGCGGCCAGGGTAAGCGACCTAGGGTCGGGCCGCGCCGGGAGGCCGCCTGGACTCCTGGTGGCCCCCTGGCTGCCCCCTTCGCCTATATATTTCTCTCATCCCAAAACCCCCAAGGACAGAACCCTTTTTCACGATCTCGCCTCTGTTCCACCGCCTCCGCGCTTCCAAGATAGGGAGCACCAGAAGACATCTTCCCGGCACCCTGCCGGAGGGAGGATTGACCTCTAGGGAGCTTCTCCACCGCCATGGACGCTTCCCGGATGAGACGTGAGTAGTCCACCTTGGACCGTGGGTCCATGATCAGTAGCTATGTGATGTCCTCTCCCCCTCTTTGTTCTTCATGGATTAGACCTTGTGAGCTGCCCTACATAATCAAGGCACATATGTAATTCTTGCTGCTGTTGCTATGTTGAGTTTGTTGGGATCTGATGGATTATGAGACTATGTTTAGATTATGATGAGTAATATATTTGGTTCTTGTCCTTTTATATTTGTGTTCTTGAGTAGTTCTTGCATGTTCTCCGTTGCTGTTTATATCTTTGGCCAAGTAGTAGGTAGTAACTCCAAGAGGGAGCGTTATGCATGATCTTGGGTTCATGCCCCCTGATGACTAGCTTGAGTGACAGAAACATGAGTCTAGGGGATGTGCTGTTGCCACAAGGGGGAAAACATCGGTGCCTGTAACCGCGGTTGCAAGGATTGTTTATTTTACACGAAGTTCTTTTAATGCAGTTGTGTAAGAGCAAGTTTTGCCCCCGAAGGTTTTGGACATTGTTGGACAAAGCAGTAGTGGAACTAAAAATTATTTTCGAGTATAAACAGATGATGGCGCGAGAGTTGACGGGTGTAGTCTTCTCGTCCTTCGTTGGTGAGCCCCAAGTGGAAGGCGTGATGTAGCACAACAGCAAATTTCCCTCAGTAAAGATACCAAGATTTGTCTCCAGTAGGACTCCAGAGATGATAAGTAGGTGTCAGCGGCGAAACTGACGCGGACCTACACACAGACACAAATAACTTTGTTCCCAACGAAGTTCATAGAGGCTGTCAATCTCTCCGGTCTTTTTGTTCACAAAGGATCAAACACAAGGGATAATGATAGCAACTGAAAGTACAAGAAGAAAAGTAAATGAGCGTGGAAACAATAATGCGGATATGGACCGGGATACGTGATGTTCACTAGTGATGTGTCTCTCCCAAAAGTCGATAAAACTGCTATGCGAGGTAAACAAATTACAGAAGGGCAATTGACAGGATTATGAACGCACCGCAATGCTAACTATGTTACAAAATAAAGGAAGAGGCTCAAAAGCACGGGCACTACGCAAAAAAAGTAGACCGAAATCCAACTGCATCTACTACTAATCATCCACCTTGAGATATCTATCCAGAACATCTCGCTGGTATTAAGTTGCGAGCCCCACCCAAAGTGTAAACCCAAAGCAACAGACAACTGCATTAAAAAGCACTTTGCGTAAAGTAAACAATCCTTGCAACGGCGGTTACAAGCACCATTGTTTTCCCCCTTGTGGCAACAACACATCCCCTAGACTCATGTTTCTGTCACTCAAGCGTGTCATCGGGGGGCATGAACCCACAATCGAGCATAACGTTCCCTCTTGGGGTTACTACCTACTACTTGGCCAAAGCAATAAACAGCAACGGAGAACATGCAAGAATTACTTAGGAACAAAAATATAAGAGATAAAAACCAAATATATTACTCAATCACAATCTGAACATAATCTCATAATCCATCAGATCCCATCAAACTCAGCATAGCAACAACAGAAAGATTACAAAAGTGCCTCGATCATGTAGGGCAGCTCACGAGGTCTAAACCATGAAGAACAAAGAGGGGAGGATAAAATCACATAGCTACTAATCACGGACCCATGGTCCAAGGAAAACTATTCACGAGACATCCGGGGAGCATCCATGGTGGAGAGGAGACTCCCGGAGGTCGGCCCTCCCTCCGGCAGGGTGCCGGGAAGAGGTCTTCTGGTGCTCCCGATCTCGGAAGGGCGGCGGCGGCGGAACAGAGGAGAGATCGAGAAAAGGGTTCTCTCTCCGGAAGTTTCCCGTGACGGAGAATATATAGGCGAAGGGGGGCAGCCAGAGGTGGACCAGGGGCCCCAGGCGCCCCCCTGGCGCGGCTAGGGGTGGGGCCGCGCCGGGTGGCCGCCTGGGCCACCCCTGGCTCCCCTCTGGCCCCACTCTGGCTCTTCGCGAAGCTTCTTGTACGCTGATTTTTCCTACTTCCTCCGATCCATATTACTTGTCCTAAAATTGATGTATCTATCTCCAACATTTCTTTCTTGTTGGACTTAAGTTCCTCTACTTTCCTCAAGTCTAGAGCATCCAATCTTTTTTCAATAGTGGCAAGTCTATCTATGACAGTATCAATACTACGATCATAAACAAAATAACTAGATAGACTACGCAAAATATCAAGAGCCCTAACTTCATCACACTCTAGAAAATCTCCTTCAGCTATAATGTCAAGAGAGTGTTTACACCACTTAAAAAGACCATGGTAAAAATTTCTAAGCACAATTTTTATAGGTATCCAAGGCATAATTCTTTTATGTGCTTCAGAGATTCTGTCCCATGCTTTCTTCATATTTTCTCCATCTCTTTGACGAAAATCGAGAACTTCCGATTCCCGCAAAGCACCTAGCCCTAACATGTTCATCTAAACAAGGAGGACCGCTAACAGCAAGATAAACAATTTTTTTGTGATTTTTGATATAAGACACAAAGATAAAAACTGAAAGGTAAACTAACAAGACTAAAAAACAAAGGTAAAGGGTAGTGTGCAACTCCCCTATCTTAGCACTCGGAGTCCCCGGAACCGGCGCCAGAAATTTTCTTGATGGCGCGAGAGTTAACGGGTGTAGTCTTCTCGCCCTTCGTTGGTGAGCCCCAAGTGGAAGGCGTGATGTAGCACAACAACAAATTTCCCTTAGTAAAGATACCAAGTTTTGTCTCCAGTAGGACTCCAGAGATGATCAGTAGGTGTCAGCGGCGCAACTGACGCGGACCTGCACACAGACACAAATAACTTTGTTCCCAACGAAGTTCAGAGAGGTTGTCAATCTCTCCGGTTTTGTTGTTCACAAAGGATCAAACACAAGGGATAATGATAGCAACTGAAAGTAAAAGAAGAAAAGTACATGAGCGTGGAAACAGTAATGAGGATATGGACCGGGATACGTGATGTTCACTAGTGATGTCTCTCTCCCAAAAGACGATAAAACTGCTATGTGAGGTAAACAAATTACAGAAGGGCAATTGACAGGATTATGAACGCACCGCAATGCTAACTATGCTACAAAAGAGAGGAAGAGGCTCAAAAGCACGGGCAGTACGCCAAAATAAGTAGACCGAAATCCAACAGCATCTACTACTAATCATCCACCTTGAGATATCTATCCAGAGCATCTCGCTGGTATTAAGTTGCGAGCCCCACCCAAAGTGTAAACCCAAAGCAACAGACAACTGCATTAAAAATCACTTTGCGTAAAGTAAACAATCCTTGCAACCGTGGTTACAAGCACC
The DNA here is from genome assembly GCA_950022295.1 of Bromus sterilis. NCBI lineage: Eukaryota > Viridiplantae > Streptophyta > Magnoliopsida > Poales > Poaceae > Bromus > Bromus sterilis. Next base: position 107,043,673 of record OX465596.1, on the reverse strand, counting down.
GTTGTTTTCCCCCTTGTGGCAACAACACATCCCCTAGACTCATGTTTTTGTCACTCAAGCGTGTCATCGGGGGGCATGAACCCACAATCTAGCATAACGTTCCCTCTTGGGGTTACTACCTACTACTTGGCCAAAGCAATAAACAGCAACGGAGAACATGCAAGAATTACTTAGGAACAAAAATATAAGAGATAAAAACCAAATATATTACTCAATAAAAATCTGAACATAATCTCATAATCCATCAGATCCCATCAAACTCAGCATAGCAACAGAAGAAAGATTACAAAAGTGCCTCGATCATGTAGGGCAGCTCACGAGGTCTAAACCATGAAGAACAAAGAGGGGAGGAGAACATCACATAGCTACTGATCACGGACCCATGGTCCAAGGAAAACTACTCACGAGCCATCCGGGAAACATCCATGGTGGAGAGGAGACTCCCGGAGGTCGGCCCTCCCTCCGGCAGGGTGCCGGGAAGAGGTCTTCCGGTGCTCCCGATCTCGGAAGCGCGGCGGTGGCGGAACAGAGGAGAGATCGCGAAAAAGGGTTCTCTCTCCGGAAGTTTCCCGTGACGAAGAATATATAGGCGAAGGGGGCCCGCCAGAGGTGGACCAGGGGCCCCAGGCGCCCCCCCTGGCGTGGCCAGGGGTGGGGCCGCGCCGGGTGGCCGCCTGGGCCACCCCTGGCTCCCCTCTGGCCCCACTCTGGCTCTTCGCGCAGCTTCCTGTACGCTAATTTTTCCTATATTTTTCCCGGAATTTTTCTGGCACTTTTTATATGGGGGAAAACTGAAATAGAAAAACAGCAGAAAACAGGAACTGGCACTGTGGTGCACTGAGTTAATAGGTTAGTCCAAATATGATACAAAGTGTATGAAAGTGTATCTAGATCATAGCAATATCACACAAAACATACATGGAGCAAGCATAAATTATAGATACGTTTTGGACGTATCAACAGATACTTAGGTTCTGAAAGAATGGAGTTTGCAAGTAGAAGGTCGAAGGACAACTCACTGCAGCGAAGCTGCAGATCATTACCGAAGCCTTTGAAGGAAGATGACCCCCAAAAATGTCGTCAAGAAAGAAGATGCTCTCGAGTAAAAGTGCAACGCGGAGAAAGCTGAAGCTGGATGAATACATAGTCTTTTTACTAGTTTCTCCTTACTTTCTTGATTCGTAGGAAAAACCATACTATCAAGAAGGGTTTGCTAGTTGAGATCTTAGTCGAAGTGAATCTGCTCTGCTCAACATAAATCCACAAAAGCCCACCGAGAGAAATCTCATTGAGTCGAGTAATAAATCGAAGGCAAAGTCATCGCACTTCGTGCCTTCGAGAGAGAACTCGTTCGGTGAGTCAGCTTTCTTGCTCCGCAAGAAAAGTTGCACAGTGATTGAAAATCCGACCGTTGTGGACACGCGTCAAGCGGTTGCATCGGGTCACTTTAGTCATTTCAGCCATCGGGATCGCCACCTATAAATACCCCGCACCTACCCGCCATTTCTGGTTGGCTGCTCCACTGAAGATTCTAAGACAGAAGAACTGTGAGCATCCCGAGAGAGAACACGAGAGAAAACCAAATCCCAAGTCAGAACTGAGTTGAGCAATTCACAATGACTTAGGTTGATATTAGGCGATCTTTTTATCTTGGAGAACTGCAAGTCTCCTAGACGGTTAGGCGTCGCCTGTCAGGCAGTCGAAGAGAAATTGTCGCTGCTGAAGGAAGTTTGTAAAGTTCTCGGAGATGTCCTGAATTATCTACCACGAGTGAAAACTGGACAAGCTCGACGAGTCTGTTGCAGTGGAGAATAGGACGGAGAGAGTTTTGCTCCGGGTGTTCAATCACCAGTCCCTTCAACCAGACGTAGCACTTTGCAGAGTGTGAAATGGTTTACCAAACATCGTTGTGTCAGGCTCGTTTTCCTTCTAGTATTTACTTTCGGTATTTACTCGTATGCCTGTTTGCCGTAGTTGTTTCCTTTCGTTCACAATCCTTACGATCAAAGCATGACTTTCGATACTCTATTTCCTTCGAGTTTCCTTTAGTCCTTCGCAGTTTTCATGAATTCCTTCTAATTTATTTAGAATTTTTGAAGTGATCATTCACCCTCTCCCCCTTTGATCATTCTTGAGATTTCAATTGGTATCAGAGCTAGGCACTCCCTACGCTCTGCGTATTTTGGTCTAACCACCTGGAGTGTTGACAAGAATGTCGTTTGCAGCTATTCCCTTGGGCGAACCAATTCCTATTTACAATGGGAAGGACTTGTTGGGATACGGGGCAGAAAACACAAATTTTTCACACCTACGGTACCCGAACCCAAGATCTATGCTATGGCGATGTAAAGTAACGGAGGGAATCGGTGTTCATACCTTTGAAGACCGAAAGCGGGAAACGTTCTGACGAACGTGGTTGGCGTAGACTCAGAACTACGACCTCCCTGTCGTGTAGAAGACCACCAGCGATGAAGCAGCACCACAGCTGTAGTGCCTCGAAGAGATTATACATGTACGACACAATCGATGTTCCTCCCGGGCTCCGAACCAGACGAGCAGCGGTAAGAAGACGGCTACGGATCCCGACTCCGGCAGAGCGACGGCCTGCCTTATGGTGGAGAACTCCAATCCTGGTGCAGACTCCAAACAAGGGGAGTCCACTTCCGGAAATGGAGAAGGAAGAAGAAGGAGATCAATTGTTGTATGGAAAAAGGGGGGTCTACCCCTCTATATAAAGGCCAAGGGGGGGTGTGATCCCTCTTCCCTCCCCCATGTGGGACTAAACCCCCAAAGGGGGAGGGGTGCGCCGGCCAAGGGGGGGTTGGGCCCCACCCCTTGGCGCCAAGCCCAAGGGGGGGGGGAACCCCCTCCTCCCCTAATGGGCCTCTAAGGCCCATATAGCCATTTTTCCATTATTTTAATTATTTAATAAGTTTTAAATATTTAATTCAGATAATTAAATAATAAAAAACATTATTAAAACAATTAAACTTTATTTTGAACTATTCAAAATGTCCGGAAACCATTCCGTCCTCCTCCGGAACTATTCCGGTGATTTCTCCTATTTCACCGATTGATCCCGTAACTGTCCTATGCATCGATTGCCCTTAAGTGTAACACCCTAACGGTCCGGGAAACAGCAGACATGGTCGAGACTCTTCTCATTGACCAATGACTAGTCAGTTCGACCTGGTTACAATCCTTGACAGCCCCTGCGCTTCCATCGAATGAGCTTCGATCGCTTTTGGAAACCGTTAACGATACGACGTAATCCCTTTGTTCTGCGGTACCTTGTTTGTCCGAGGTTTGATCGTCGGTATCCCACATACCGTGTTCACATCTCGTTCATGACAAACAACTTCTCTCGTCCATGATCATTGCATCTCTTGTGACCTAGTCACGTCCTTGCAAGGGTTGATGCAATATCACCGAGTGGGCCCAGAGTACCTGTCCTGTCATAAGGACTGACAAATCCCGCTTTGATCTATTAACATACTCATCAACCATCTATTTCGGAATACCCAAAGTGCACCGTTATATCCAGCATATTTCAGTCAGGCGGTGGGATAAAAATCAAAGTCTCCTCATAGATCGTGATTACGTATGATCATTACGGTCTAAGGACTAAGGCATACGTTACAAAGTCATAGCAACGCTGAACTATGTGACTCGATCACATTGCATTACTTTAGGTGGGTGTCTGTCCATCACATCATTCCCCTAATGATATGACCTCATTGTCAATGGACTTAAGTGTCGCCATGATCAGGAAAGCTTGATCAATCAATTGCCCAGAGATAGTTTACCCGAGTTAAACTACGGACCATGTTTTATACTACACCTGTATTAGTATTTCCAAGTAATATAGTTATAGCACAGTATAAAACGTACTATGAACAAAACGGATATGTGACAAATATCTTTATTAATTTGTCTCTAGGGCACATATCCAACAGGACTATCCTTATTGGAAGGACAAAATGAACAGGAACATCATGGCCATAAACTCTGCCGCTTGGGAAGTTGTAAAGAATGGTGTTAATGTCAAAGACAAGAGTGCTATCACCAATGCTGAGGCAAAGAGCATGTCTCTTGATTCTGAAGTTTGGGTGTTCATCACAAACCATCTGAATCCATAAAAATATCATGAGGTCAAGAATATTTCTACGGCCAAAGGTGTCTGGGACTATCTTGAGAAGATTGGTGAAGGTGTCTCTACTCAGAAAGATGCTCACATTGACACTCTTCGAAGCAAATTCTATCGGTTCAAGAGGCACAAGGGTGAAAAAGTGAACTCCATTTACAGTAGACTCACTGCTCTATCAAATGAGCTGATTTCCTTCGGTGCTGAAGATATCACCAGTCGGATAGTTGTCAGAACTCTGCTTCGTTCTCTTGATGATTCCTTCGATCACATTGTACTGATGATCAAGGAGAGGACTGATTTCAAAGATCTTGTTGCCGCTGATATTCTCGAGAGACTCAACACATTTGAGATGGAAGAAGAAGAAAAACGTGATGTCAATGGAACTCAAAGAAAATCTCATGCACTCAAGGACAAAGCTTCACATCACTCCTCTCCTGAAGCTAGTTCTGAATCTGGAGGTGCCTCAGATGACCCCGAGAATATAGGAAAGGACTTGGCACTGATAATGAAAAGATTCAACCGCTTACAGAGAAGGAATTCCTCTTCACCGAAGAAAAACTACTCCTCTAGACATTCAAGCAATTCATCACAGCATCGATCATCATCCAGAAACTCTTCAGCGAAAGATAATTGCTGCTACAAGTGCAAGAAACCAGGTCACTTCATTGCTGATTGTCCTCTCTGGGAAATTGAACATAGATCCAAGCATTCACACAACAACTTTTCGAGCAAGTCACACAGATCGAGCAAGTCACATGATGACAAGAAGAAGAAGTATCACAAACATTGAGAGAGTTATTCCTCAAAATCATATTCCTCTCGATGCAAGAATTCTCACCGTGCCAAGGCCTATCTGGGTAAAGAGATGAACTCTGAAGACGAAGTCTCTGGTTTCGAATCTGAATCAAACTCAAGATCTGGTTCTGGTTCTGACTCTGATGGCTTTGCTGGTCTAGCATTTGCTTCGAACAAGACATCAAGTTCATTCTTCACCAACCAAAGCAGTGAAGATGAATCTCCAGCTTACTGCTTCATGGCCAAGGCTAAGGTATCTTCATCTAATAATTCCTACGATACTTCTGATGGATCTGCTTATGAAATTCACTCTAGGATAAGCTATGCCAAAATTGCTAAGATTGCTTCCATTCAACAAGATAAACTAGATTCTCTAAGTGAAACTATTCAAAAATCTGAGACTTTGTTGACCGATGAGATTGAGAAAGGTCAAACTTTAACGAATGAGCATGCTGATCTAAAAGATAAGTATGATGAACTTTCCACTTGGCATGATCTTCTCTCAGTGGACTACGAGAAGCTGACCTACGAATTCCTTCAAAGGAAAATGGCTGTCGAGAAACTGAGACAGGCTCATGAAGAGTTGGAGAATGTCAATCTCACGCTCATTGCTCAAGAAGGCTCAGAAACTAAAAATGAATCTACTTCACCTTGCTTAACTTGTTTGCAACGAAGTAAAATTGAGTCTATTTTTGAGAAATCAAAAGGAAAAGAACCTATTGTCATTGATGATGCTAACCCCTCGAATGAGGAAACTGTTACTGTGGAACTCCTCAGGTTGAAAGACTTATTTGATACAGGCATGTTCAAAATTGTTCAGGGACACCAATACCTATGTGATATCCTAAAGAAGACTATTGTTCATAGGAATCCTCGAAAGGAAGGTGTTGGTTTTGAGAGGAAACTCAACCCTGATGGAACCTACTGGGAGCCCGAGCAGTATCCTAAAACTGTCTGGGTTCTAGCGAAAGAAATACCCACTGATATTGCTAACCTTTCAGGTTTCAACTGCAAAATTGATAAGGCTATTGTTGATGAATCACTTGATTCTGACTATAAGCTTGTCAAAGATCAAGAAGGAAAGGTATCTGCTGAGTTCGTTAGTACTCCTCCGAAGAATGGCTTCTATTAGCGACAGATTTGGGTTCGCAAATCCCTCGTAGAAAAACTGCCCCCTAACCATTCTATGTAGGGAAAATCTTCGATACCACCGAAACACTTCTATTCTCTCGGGGATAGAAACGAACCTCTGGTCCCTGCATCAAATGTTCGCCAAAAGGAATACTATCGAGTAGATAGAAATGTTTATCGTCATCGTGATAATAACGACGAAATTGCTTTTACCTACCAGTACTCTAACCCCTCTCCGAGGAATTTTGTTTATGGTGTGCTTGATGGCCCCCCTGCCAATATGATCCTGTTCGCTATAATATCGCTGCTTCATCTAGCACTTCCATGCCTGCTCAGTCACCTGCTCGTTTGTGGGTGGTTAAGAAGAACTAATTCTTCTGCAGGGCTATGTCTCCGGTGGATCCGAATGGGTCATGGATAGTGGTTGTACAAATCATATGACCGGAGACAAAGATTTGTTCACCGAAGACAAACTTACTGAATCATCTCAGAGATATATTACCTTCGGTGACAAACAAAGGAAAGTATTTGGTTTGGGTAAGGTTGCTATATAGAAGGATAAGCATATTGAAAAAGTTATGCTTGTTCAATCTCTATGTTATAATCTCATGTCTATCTCAAAACTTTGTGATATGGGTATGCTTGTATTGTTCTCTGCTTCTCGTTGTGTTGTCTTTTCACAGGATAATTATTCCTTCGTGTTTGAAGGATATCGCAAAGGTGATATTTATGTTGTCGATTTCTCTTCGGGACCTGCTTTGTCCACATGCTTAATGGCCAAAGACACATCTGGTTGGTTATGGCATAGAAAACTTGGTCATGCAGGGATGAAAAATCTTCAAACTCTTATCTCGAAGAAGAATATCGTTGGAATTGAAATTGTGAAACTCGATAAATGTAACAACCCAGATTTCACAAAAATAAAAATTTTTGTTTTCTGATTTGTTTGCGGTGTTTGCATCCCCGATTTATCGATCAGCGATTATTTTTCCCCCTCTTATCTCGTACCGGACGGAGACCGACCCTTGCCACCCTGACACTCGACATTTGCGACACCGGTTTTCACCCGATCACCGTCGCAAAAACCGCACGAGACCAGCCGCAGCCAACGGAACAAAAAACCCCGTTTAATAACTAAACGGGATATTTTTATAGCGCGCCGGAAAGTGTTCTCGAAACGGTTCTAGCGTGAGGTGAACGCCTCCGGATCGACGCGCTGATCACGCAGTTCGAAACTTTACCCGAATCGGAGGTCCTGCGGACCCCCGGCGGTCAGAAACGTGGAGTACCTTGCGCGCGAGAGAAAAACCGGGGATGTTTTTGCAAACTGCAAGCCACCTGGCCTATATAAAGACCACCACTCCCCCTAGCCCTTCTAGGGTTTCCCTAACACAAAATTGCAGCCACCCCCCCTGAAATTGCCACAAAATTCTGCCCACATCCCTCTCCAATTCGAAACCCTAGCCATCACCCCCATTTTCAGCCATCAGATCTGAGATCTGTGGCTCAGATTGCCACAACCGCTCCCTCCAGCCGAACCGGGCCGCACCAGCCGCCGCCTCGCCGTGGAGGCTGCCGCCGCCCATCACCACCGCAGCAGCCGCCGCCGTGCTCCCTCCGGTGAGCTCCCGCGTGCGCGCCACCCTCCTCCCTTCTCCTCCTCACCTCCGCCGCCCTCTCTTCCCTGCAGGAGCCGATAGGAAGCGCCGCCGGCCGCCGAGCGCCATGGCCAGCGAGCTCCTCGCGCCGCCGCCTCGCCAAGCCACACGCCGGCGTCGCCTCGGCCTGGATCCGTCCGGGCCCGCCTCCACCGTGACCGCTCCGGTCTCCTCCACCGCGCCTGCTCCCTGCCTTGCCGCCTACCTCCGATGCGCCGCTCGCCGCCGGCCAGCGAGGTGGCTGTCGTCGTCAGCCTCGCGAGCGGGATCGGCTGGCCCCGATCTGCGCCGCCAGCCGCGAGTGGGCCGGCCCAGCCAGCCGACGTGGCCGAGCCACCACCGCCAGCCTGGGCCAAGGCCCATGGTAAATCCCCCTCCATTTTCTTTTTTTTCTTATTATGCTGCTGATCCTAATGGGCTCGGCCCAGTGCTATGTGACGCACGGTGCGCTCTTTAGTTAAGTATCGCTCGCCCCCTGTTAGGCCTAGTTCGACTCGAATAGATTTTTTTAGGAGTTTTATTATTATTTTCGCAGATTGTATAGTATTTTTTGCGGTGCCCGTATCTTTTAAACCGTAGCTCGGATCGCGATGAGTAAAACATGAAACTTGCTTAGAATTTTGTGTAGATTAATAAAATGTGCTTATTTGCCATGTTTGACTTTTTTACATGTTGTTTACTGCTAATTACCATCGCATGCCACTATAAAATTATCTATTTAATAAATTTTTAACCGTACCTCTATTTAAAATGTTCTTTATATGTAACTTGACTAGAATTTTGTGTAGATTGTGTTAATGCTGCTCTTCCTTGCTAATAAAAATAATAAAATATTGTTTAGGGCAAAACAGTAGCAAACATTATAATTATCGTGGGGGTCCGTAATAGTTGCCATGTATAGGTTTTACCCCTCACTTAAAGTGATTAGATTAGATAGTTTATTTGTGCTTCACCTCTTGTCATGTTTGTGTGACATGCCATGCTTCCTTGCTTTGCCATGTTAATAATCGTTGGTTGATCACCTATAGCTAAAAAACTTGAACCACCGTAAACGTGCGGTATTTGTCGTGTGTGACCGATATACCACTTAAACTGTTAGTAACCGTTCTCAACGATAGATCCGTACCGCGTTGCCTTGTTGTGTGATGCCTTCTTGATCTTGTGTTGCTCCGTAGTAATAGTGGTGCACCGTGCGTTTGGGATCACCTTCGGCGACGTTGCGAGCGTGCGATCGACTTCACCTTCGGAAGCCGACTTATCAACAGGCAAGGACTATACATTACTTATGATCCATTCTATTTCAACCAGCAGTTTTCATGCTAGACTAGGTTAGGTTCGATGTTTGATCCTACCACATGTTTACAACCTTTTTTAAACCGATACAGCCATGTCCCCTCCCAGCAAACCATGTACTGACATGTTACTATTGCTCGTTGCTCAGCCCTTGCTTAGTATGCATGCTTAGGATGCTATAATGTTACCCTGTTACTCCTTGGTTCGGGATATCACATTATTATATTGTTGTGGATGATATGATTATTATAATGTTGACTATATTCGACGAAGGATTGAAGGTCTAGGCTATCCCGCCCCGACGCTTTGTTCCATTCGAGTCACCTAGGATCCGAGTTCCGTGTATTGGTTTTAAGACTGAGCGTGCCTAACCGCGTGTGGGATTTTATGGGGTCCCCTTTTCTTACCTATCTAGCTTCAAACATTTCTAGTGGTGGCCCGAGCTGATTTACCATTTGAAACTCCGTGTGTGTGCTTGGTGGATCCCCTCGCAGTTTTTAAACAACCCGGACCAGCGGAGACATGGTTTCCCTGTTGGTCCACCTTTGACCGGCGAGGGCCCGAGGCCTCACGTGAGGCGTCTCGGTAACCCAAACCCTGTTGAGACGGAAGAGTCCGATCTGAGAGAGTGTCCAGCTTTTGGATTGGGTGTCGACTCCCCCGGGGCCACCCGGATTTGTTCGTTGTTAGCTAGAGGGACCTGTCGTTTCGGATCTCTTGGAACTAAATCATAAAATGGTTGCATGTGATGGGTAGCAACTGAGAGAGATGGACGTGCGTGCGGAGCCTTGTAATGGGCAGTTGGTACACCCCTGCAGGGTTAAATCTTTTCGAGCTGCCGTGTCCACGGTTATGGACGACTTGAGACCTACTCCTTGTTTATAGACAACAACAACTGAGATAATCTTAATATAACTTAATCAACGTGTGTGTGCCTTGACTGCTTCTTCTTCGTTGGGACGCGAAGAGGAGGACAAGGATAGGATAGGTGTTATGCTTCCATAAGTAGTTGATAGAAAGACTTGTTGGAGGCGATTCCTCATCGAATGCTTGGCTTCTTATCTTACTCTCTAGATTGTTAGCCACTTCATAAATGCTAGTGCGGAAACAACCTCACCACATACCCCATCCTTACCATAAACTACTAGTTGTCCTAGAATGACGAGTGATGAAGTCCTTGCCGGGTCAGATGACCACTACAGTTGGATGCTGAGTACCTCTGTACTCATGATACTACCCCCAAACTCTTTTCAGGGTTCTGATCGACAACAGGTATGGTGATCGGCGTTTCACGTGGAGACTCGATGACGACTAGTTAGGCGGATCCCGGCGGAGGGCCTGGACCCGTGTGGTTATGGGGATCGATGTTTTTCTCTTTGCCAGGAGGCATTTGATTGTAGTCTGTACTCAGGCATGTATCTTCCGATGTTGTATTGTATTAAGGAAGTTGTATGCCGATTGTATGAGATTTTGTATCCTTGTATCTGTAATGTTGTGATATCATGTTGGAAATCCGAGGCATATGGCTATGTCATATGTCGCGGTGGGACCGATATGTGCTTCGTCCCCGGATCTGGATGGAAACATCTAGATCTGGAACAATACCGCATATCGGGCCTTACAATAAAGATCGTCTATGCAGTGCCTATGAAGCAGGAAAGATTGCCAAGAAACATCACTCAACAAAGACTATCATGACCACTACTCGTCATCTTGAATTACTTCATATGGATTTATTCGGTCCTCAAAATTATGCTAGTCTTGGAGGTAACAAGTATGGTCTGGCTATTGTTGATGATTTCTCTCGATATACTTGGGGTTTCTTTCTCGATGACAAGAGCAAACTTGTTGAAATTTTCAAAACTTTCGCAAAGAGAGCTCAAAATGAATATGAATTATCTTTCAAGCATATCAGAAGTGATAATGGTACAGAATTCAAGAACACTCATATCAAAGAATTTCTTGATGAATATGGCTTTACTCATGAATTCTCGACTGCTTATACACCGCAAGAAAATGGTGTGGTCGAAAGAAAGAACCGAACTCTTATTGAAATGGCCAGAACAATGCTTGCTGAATACAAGACTCCTATCAGGTTCTGGGCTGAAGCAATTAACACTGCATGTCATATCATCAACAAGGTTTATCTGCACAAATTTCTGAAGAAAACTTCACATGAGCATATCTCTGGTAAAAAGCCAAATGTTTCATATCTCAGGGTTTTTGGTGCTCCATGTTATATCAGAGATATGAATCACAGCTCCAAGTTTGCCCCAAAGGCACACTGTCGGGGCCCGGAATATACGTATGTAATTCCAGTCACAAGTCAATCACATGGAGAGCCGAGAGCCGTACCCACTTGTCTAAGAAGACAACGCCAAGCACAGAACACTCTCACAAAGCATCGTACGTGAGGGGCATCCCATCCAGGCCGGATGATCAACTGAGATGGGTCCTCATCGCCCGCTCACAAGTCTAAATGATTATGGGTGGTGAAATCCCATACTCATAGACAAGTCTCCTCAACCATGTTGTCGATTGAATCATAACCCTTACATAAACAGAATCTAGCCCGATCACTTAGTCGGGGTCTAGGGCGGGCTCGATCATACAACAAAGTGTGCACGTGACAGAGTCACGAGCAATCGCATCGCGATGCCCCAAGCTGCGCACATCTAAGGGCCACTTGGTGTCTAAAAGACCGCCGACAAGAACACAACTAAGTTATCAAAAACCTATACTAAGACATGCATGTTATAATCATACACGCAACACACATGTCTAGTATGAACAACAGGTATCATCACATAACTCTACAAAGTACTTCTTTATTGACTTACACATAGAGCATACAAAGATCACATGTCTGCGATCAACATTACATCATACAACGGAAGAAAATTAGGTCTGAGTACAGACAAGTTTAACAAATCGCTTAGAGAAGCCTTGTTCAACAAACATGCCCTTCCACGAGGGACCAGACTGCTGTCTAGAACTATACTAGCTTAGTCAACGTCGAGCTTCAGGAAGGTGACTCCATCGGGGTCTGGGTTTCCATCTAAAACATAGAATAATCAAACATGAGTACAAAGTCGTATTCAGCAAGACTTACATCAGAAATACACTACTCATGCTCAAGTTTCAAGGTAAATGGAGGTGGCGTTTCAACATGCAGAAGTGCCAGCTTTGACTTGGCTAGTCCTGTACTACGAGTACCAGACTTGAGGTAAGAAGCGTACACGAGTCCACTACCAAATCTCCAACCAATACACCACTATGGATACTTCCTCGACTTCCCCACGAGGATCACACCATATCACTCACACTTATCTTGCGAGTTTTAGAGTATCCATTCAAGTTGTCTAATAATCAAGCACAACTTTCCATGTAGTCCCTTACCGCGGACGCGACTATTCGAATAGTTTTGTTAACCCTGCAGGGGTGTACTTCTTCACATGAGTGTCATCACTAACCGCCCAGGAATCGTCATCCTTCAAGCGGATGTCGGACGAGGATAATCACCAAGGCACTTACCTCACCTTACCTTCTCTAATCCAGGAGTCGACTATCTGAGTTGGTTACCACTCGAGAGTCCGGCCGGTTTACGATACGGAACCAGACAATGCAGGCGACTGAGACGCTGTGACGCCCTCGAAATAAGACCGTGTACAGTAATCATACACGCAAGGTACACGATCGAGATCAGGGACTCACGGTAAGATATCACAACACAACTCTACAAATAAAATAATACAAGCTGTTTAATACAAGCCAGGGGCCACGAGGGCTCGAATACAACAGCTCGAGAGCACAAAGTTAGCGGAAGCAATAGTATCTGAGTACAGACACAAGGATACAAGGTTTCCTTAAGAAGGCTAGCACAAAATAACAACAGATCGAAAAGGCGAGGCCTCCTGCCTGGGAACCTCCCAACTACTCCTGGTCAATGGGGGACTCGACGTCGTAGAAGGCATCGGGGATCTTCACGTAGCGGTGGTCAGCATCGGGGATCTCCTGCTCCTGGACTCCAAGGCTCCAACGTCGACTGCAGCGGCCGATCAGGAAAAACATAAAGGGGGAAATAAAGCAAAGGTGAGTATCTAGCATACCCGCGAGTCTTATGTCCGCTACTAAGCATTATGCATTTGTATCAACGGAAAGGGGAGGCTGTATATAGTGGACTGCAAGATAGAAATCAGAATAAGGATAAGAAGCTAGGCCTATCGAAGACTAGCATCTTCTGACGATGTCTTGCAGCAGGAGAAGAGAAACAACCAACAGTTCATATAAAGCAATAAAGTAACAATGAAGCAGAAGTTGCTGCAACATTGAATAATATAAGTTGTAATGATTAATAATAATAATGCCTCCGAGTTCCCTTCCTCGACTCCCTGCGAGGAAGAAGACCCGAAACCATACAGTTTAATAGTAGTAGTTTCTAGTGGTAAGATCCAGCTTCAGCATAAAGCGTCCTGTTACCGTGGACACGGCTATTCGAATAGATTAATCTTCCCTGCAGGGTTGCACTGGCGTGACTCTACGACGCTCGGATCTCCAGGGTGGCGGGAACCTTGTTAGGGAACTCTCCACCAAAGCTATCCGACACAAAGTAGCCCATCCTTCGGCAATCAACAGAGAGGTCATACGCCGGACTATATCCTATGTACGCCAGGCTTTGGACCCTAACCCGAACGTACTCCTGCACGGTGCGTGACTGGCCGTTGAAGCAAAATCAAAGCAAATACAAATACACCGCTCGAGCAAGAGAAGACAACACCACTTCCCGGCAATCAGCCCGCGGTACTGCTGACGTCTGAAGACCCTCGAACGAGACTACGATGCAGGGGAGCCTACACTCCTCGTCCCACGTGTAGGTAGTGCGTACAAGCCAAAAGGCTACTCAAGACATCCGCCGAACCATTTAGCATTTTAATTAACCTGTGTGACAACCGTTATCATTGCCTCGACTTAGCCGACCCGCGGTCAACGACAGCAGTCAGGTCCACCAGTACATCGGTGCCTGCCCTGTCGTCCCACCAAGTCACTGCGGTTACCAACAAGGTGAACCGTCTCCTTACCTTGTCTCGCGTGTGCTCTTGGTAGAGCTCGACTTTTCGTAGTTTGGTAACTCTCACGAGATACGAGTAGGGGCCAAGAACGCCAGTAACGTCGGTCGTACCCTCCCTGTCGTTCCCGACAATATACCTCTCGCGGGCACCGTTGGGTCGCCCGCCTTTCTTACCTTTAAGGACAACCGTTGCTCAGGTACCTAGAGCGGCTATATAGAGTCAGCAACGAGTGGAGGTACAAGGATTACTCCTCGATAGCTCACACTTGATGGTGGCTCGGCAGAGCCGAGCTAGGGGGCCTTAGGCGGTGTCTGCATGTACCGTACCTGTGCAGTTAATATATCGTATCCGCGTCACTCCCCTGGGTGGTCACGGCCCGCTATCTAATCCTAGCTAACAATGCGCAGGGCTCACTGCTGAATAATGCATAATTGTAATAGGCAGCATAGGATAAAGGAGGTACATCAAGGGTCGACAAAAAACAGGCTATGCAATTGAAAAGGATTGTAACGTAGCAGCAGTAGTAACAATGCCTAGTGCAAGAAATGTACGGAAAGATAGGCGATATCTGGGGAAGAGAATGGCTCTGCTTGCCTGGAAGCTTGACGGTAGGGGTACAGTTGTCGACGAAGTAGTCGTACCTGGCAGCGGTGTAGTCGGCGGTAGCAGCGGGGTCTACCGGAGATTAAGGGGGGAGGAAACACTAAATACACAGCAATAATATAAAAATATATGCATGACATGACAGATGAAATGTTAACGTTGTTCTAACGTCGTGCAATGTATGTTGCTCAGAGCGGGAATTACCGGACAGGGCGACCGGAGGGGGAAGGTATCATGCCGGAGGTGTCGTGGACATTCGACAAACATAAGAGGGGTGTATCCGTGTTAGTTGAACTATTCTGAACAACATTCGTGTTCGGAATAAATTCATCCGGATACTTTATCAGTACCGGACAAATCATCGGACAGACGGCCCGAAGGGGGGATGTCGATGTTCGTTATGTTAGAGGGGTGTGGTGGGTATAGGGATAGCGTATCCGTATTCGTTATATTTTTCTGATCAATTTTGATGTATAAAGTTTTTGAATCTGACTTACGGTTTAAAAGATATTCAAATTCAAAGTTCTAATCATTTTTAAAAGATTTTCTGAATTTAATTTATTAATAAAATGCAACATTATCCAGAACAGGAACTTTGACTGGTCAAACCTGACATGAGGGTCCCACATGTCAGTCTCACAGTAAATAATATTCATTTTATTTAATTCTTACAAGTGGGGCCCAACAGTCATACTCACAGGTTTAACAAAATCATTAAATATCTAAATAGCACATTGGGTCCATCTGTCATATACTCAGAATCATTTATAGATTAACTAGATTTATTTTAACAGCAGTGGGGGCCACTGTCATTGTCTGTGAGGGAGGTACTATTAAGAAAAGAGGTTAATCTAACAGGGGATTAGCCCCTAACCTAATTAGAGCCTGGCCCATGTGGAAGTGGAGCAGGCCGACCGTGGTGTGGCTGTGCGCTCACGCACGAGGGTGCCGGCGGCCACATCACTGGCCAGGAGGGCACAACAGCGAGCGGCAGGAGAGCGTGCGAGGCAACGATGGCCGGAAACGGGCACGGCCGGGAGGAGGAAGGTAGTAATCGCAACAACCTACAACGGGAGCGATCCGAGCAGCAGTAGCAACGAGCAGGACAAATATACGCGAGAGCTCCGGCACGACGACGACAGCGCTCTATGGCGACTGATTCGACGAGGAAACTAGGGGAATCGGGGGAGAACCTCACCACGAGCACGGTAGTGGTGACGACGAGGCCAATGGAGTTGCTACCGCACCAAATTTTGCAAGGGTGTCCGCCATCCCGAGGTTGAAGACGACCCAGATTGCGCGTGTACAAGCCGCCATAGCTCAATTCGGTGCAGGGGGAAGTCGAGGGCGTCAATGGCGCAACGCCTAAATGTGCTAGCTCGGCTTGAGAGGCGTGGTGACCGCGTGGGTTCATGAGCTCGCGCCCATGGCGGCCGCTCAGGCGGGAGCGAAACAGAGAGGGGGAAGGGGATATGGCGTGGGCGAGATCTAGGGTCCAAGGGAGGGGCCGAGGTGGCCATCTTATCCCTCCACGACGCTGTAGCGACGCGGCCGGCGAGCTGGCTCGACGGGGACAGTGCCCTCGGTCGCTACTTTGACGTTGATCAGGGGAACAGTGGCTGGGGAAGAAGAAGAGAGGGAGGTGGCTGGGCCGGCCGGTTGGGCCTTCCCGTGGGCGGTATTTAGGTTTTTTTTTCATTTTTATTTCTATTGTTTTCTTTTTTTTTTGTATGTTTATATTTTGTTTGGGAATCAAATGGTTTTTATAAAATGTGGGACTTAGCCCATTATAACTGTTGCAACCTACCACACTGCTATAAAAAGCTTGAGGCATTAGTAAAATCTTTTGGATTTTTGTTTCATTTAAAAAGTATTAAAAGTGGCTGGTTTTGGCACGTTTTGTTTTGTTTACAATATTTAAACAATGCACTAAAATACCATTGCTATTTTATTGTGACCTACTGATTTTTAGACATTAAATAAAAGTGGTTACAATATTTTTGGATTAAGTTTTATTTCCACTTGTATCTGAAATTTTATTTGGTTTGAATTTGAACAAGCTTTGATCAAGGTGATCATCACAGGTTAATCAAGGTGACTTGGCATTAGCACAAGGTGATTACTGTAGCGTGACACCCGGGGTGTTACAGACGCCACCTTTCACTGTCTCACAGGTCCACCCACATATCTAAATGATGCAACCTTTCATTCATTTTTTTCTATGCATATGCTAAATGGAAAGCCCGAACTAGTGTGACTCATGGACTTGATCGGGGGTGAGTTAATAGGCCAAACGGGGTCCCCATAAAACCCTACATGTGGTAGTAATCTTTGTCTTGGATCACAACATAAGAACTCGGAGCCTAGGTGTCAGAACCTCAACTAGGGTAAGTGCTAGGGCTTGCTTGACCCTTTGCATCATGTGAAGAAAATCAAAAGAAATTCAAAAATGGGGAAAAGAAAAGCCCTGAGAAATTAATTCAAATGGCCAAATAAAAATATTTTTCCAAAAATCATTTGAACATTTGGAAAATTCCTATAAATGATGGTGATCATTTCAAAAGTGGTTTGGGTTCATTCCCATGCCCAAGGAATTTTCTAAAATTCAAAAGGTGCCTTGGAAATTAAATTAACCCCTAATTGAGTTGAAATTCAAATTGATTGAATTTCAAAAATGCCCAAAAGTCACAAGTGGCTTGCTACTAGCCACCTAAGATTTATAAAAATATTTGGGCATTTTTATAAAATGCTATGGTATTTTTACCAGAGCAAAACAAATAACAGAAAAAAGAAAAGAAAAAGAAAAGCGGGCAAAGCCAACTTACCTGGGCCTGACTAGCCGAAGCGGCCCAGCCCAAGGGCAGGATCGTCTTCTTCGCCGGACAGGCAGGCGAGCACCTGCGTGGCGAGCATGCCGTCGTCGGCAGCCCACCCACGGCGCCCCTGTCCTTATCTCCTCGCCGTGGAGACTCCGTGCATCCCCCCTTCCTTTTTCCCCTCTCTCTGGCCTCCCTCTCTCTTCCCCAGCGAGAAATCGCGCGTTCCCGGAACCCTAGCGGAGCACGCCGTCGTAGAGCTCGTGGCCACCGTGCCCCTTTCGACGCCACAAGTTGTCCAGGAGGTTCCCCGGCATTGACACCATCGAGCTGCGCTTCCAATTTGGATCGAGAGCCAACGGCGACGACGTTCCCTTCATCGAGCTGCCGCCGGGCACAGCGGACGCCGGCGAGCGATTCCCCTCCGTCCAGCCACCCTCCGGCCTCCCCGTCGGATCCAATATCACCAGGGTGAGCTCCCCGTTCGCCCCAGCTCCTTCGCGCATCTCGCCGTAGCCCGTAGCCCGTGCCCCCCCTCTCCAGTACTCCGGCCGCCGCAGAAAGTCGTCGTAGCCGATGTCTGGAGCGCCCCCGTGACCCCCCGATGACCCCACTCGTTGCGGGAGCGCGCGAGACACGCTCCAATGCCTTCCCCGTGCCCTCCCGTGGCCTGCAGCCGGAGTCCGGCGATGCTCCGCCGTGCCCGATCCGCCGGCGTCAAGCCGCCGGGCACTTAGCCTTAACCACCGCCCTAATCCACCCCTAAGTCACAGACAGGTGGGCCCCAGGCAACCCCTAACCCCTCTGTTAAGATAACAGAGAAGGGATTAACCCCCCCCCCCCTGAGGCTGACACCATGGCCCCACATGTCAGCCCCTCTGTGACATCAGCATTGCATCATGCTAATGCAATAAACAATTTTCCAGAAATTAAAAGAATTAAAGAAAATAGAGAAAAATCCAGAAAATCAATTAAACTTTGGAAATTCATAGAAAATTCATATGAACTCCAAATTGGACAAATAATATATGAAAAATTATTAGAAAAATGCAAGGATTAATAATATGCACGTTGTTTCTATGTTTGACCATTTTAAAATGGGTGAACAGTAGCAGATGTGCATATGGCATATTTTGAATTCAAATTTGAAGTTTGAATTTGCAAATCTTTTGCAATACCCTTCAATTAAATTGAATTTGACACAAACCAGTACCTTTTACATCATGGAACCACTTATCATGTGCTTGTGCATTTAAATTCAATGTTGGCCCCCTTTATTGATGTTTGTACCGGTAACAGTGCCTCCGAGACGGTGATCACCCCCGAAGGAGAAGACCACCGTTAAGACCCGTGTATCGTCAGCAAGGCAAGCAAACCCCATTGATCATGTCTATAAAATCCTACTCCCCTCTTAGTCTCGCTTGTGCATGTTTAGGAGATCACCGAGACACGTTCTTTCGCATAGTTGAACCCATTCCGATGCATGACCTATCATTTTGTCACCATATTAAGCAAACCACAATCCTAGCAGATATAGGAGTTGAATGATGAGCATGTGGCCCCTGCAACTGTTACAGCTTCTTGCATGCTTAGAGGTTACATTAAGGTTACTTTGATTTGTGAGTTGGGATGGATATTCATAATGGTGCTAATGATAACGTGTTGGTTAATCCACCCCTAAACAAAGGTGAACGATGAGAGGCTATGCAGGAGTACACAGTGGGTTGTCTCGTTGAACACTGCCCTAGGCCCCGAGTTCCTGTTTTGTGATCCAAGACAAAGAGTATGACCACATGTAGGGTTTATGGGAGCCCCGTTTGGCCTCTTTACGTACCCGATCCGGTCCAGGAGTCACACTAGATTCGGGTTTTCATTTGAATTATGCATAGATATGTGGGTGGACCTGTGAGGCAGCGAAACCATCTGTCAAAGGTGGCGTCCCGGTCCCTTGCATTATCTGAGTCCGTTTCACAGAACCGGTCGGACTCTCGAGTGGTGACAAACTAAGGTAGTCGACTCCTGGATTAGAGGAGGTGATGTGAGGGTAGTGCCTTGGTTTCATCCACGTCCGACACCCGCTTGAAGGGTGACAAGAATGAGGTGATAAGTGATGACACATGTGTGAAGATGTACACCCCTGCAGGGTTAATAAACTATTCGGATAGCCGTGTCCGCGGTTATGGACTACTTGGAGACCTCTACTTGATCATAGACAACTTGAATGGATACTTGTAAAACTCGCAAGATAAGCGTGAGTGCTATGGTGTGCTTCCTCGTGGGGAAGTCGAGGAAGTATCCATAGTGGTGTATTGGTTCGAGACTTGGTAGTGGACTCGTGTACGCTTCTTACCTCAAGTCTGGTACTCGTAGTTCAGGACTAGCCAAGTCAAAGCTGGCACTTCTGCATGTTGAAACCCCACCTCCTTTACCTTGAAACTTGAGCATGAGTAGTGTAGTTCTGATGTAAGTCTTGCTGAGTACGACTTTGTACTCACGTTTTCTTATTCTATGTTTTATATGGAAACCCAGACTCCGATGGAGACGCCTTCCTGAAGCTCGACGTTGACTAAGCTAATATAGTCCCAGACAGCAGTCTGGTCCCTCGTGGAAGGGCATGTATGTTTACAAGGCTTCTCTAAGCCATTTGTTAAACTTGTCTGTACTCAGACCTAATTTGCTTCCGTTGTATGATGTAATGTTGATCACAGACATGTGATCTTTGTATGCTCTATGTGTAAGTCAATAAAGATACACTTTGTAGAGTTATGTGATGATACCTGCTGTTCATACTAGGCATGTGTGCTGCGTGTATGTTTATAACATGCATGTCTTAGTATGGGTTTTCGAGACCTTAGTTGTGATCTGGCTGGCGGTCTTTTATACACCAAGTGGCCCTTAGATGTGCGCAGCTTGGGGCATCGCGATGCGAATTCTCGTGACTCTGTCACGTGCACACTTTGTTGTATGATCAAGCCCATCCTAGACCCCGACTAAGTGATCGGGCTGGAGTTTGTTTATGTAAGGGTTATGATTCAATCGATAACATGGTTGAGGCGACTTGTCTATGAGTATGGGATTTCAACACCCATAATCATTTAGACTTGTGAGCGGGCGATGAGGACCCATCTTACATGATCATCCGGCCTGGATGGGATGCCCCTCATGTTCGATGCTTTCCGAGAGTGTTCTGTGCTTGGCCTTGTCTGCTTAGACAAGTGGATACGGCTCTCGGCTCTCCATGTGATTGCATCGTGACTGGAATTACATACGCATATTCCGGCTCCCGACACTAGGGCAGTGTTCAACGAGACAACCCACTGTGTACTCCTACACAAGCTCTCATCGTTCACCGTTGTTTACGGTAGATTCACCAACACGTTAACAACAACAACCTTTGAACATTCCATCCCGACTCACAATCAAAGTAACCTCATTGTATCACTAAGCATGCAATAAGCAGTAACAGTTGCAGGGGCCACATGCTCAACAAACAACTCCTGAGTCTGCTAGGATTGTGGTTTGCTTAATACGGTGACAAAATGATAGGTCATGCATCGGAATGGGTTCAACTATGCGGAAGAACGTATCATGGTGATCTCCTAAACATGCATAAGCGAGACTGGGAGGGAAATGGGTTTTTATAAACATGATCAATGGGGTTTGCTTGCCTTGCTGAGAATACACAGGTTTAACGGTCTTTTGCTTCGGGGGTGACCTCCATCTCGGAAACTCTGTTACCGGAACAATCATCAACAAAAAGGGGGCAACATCGAAAGTAAATGCACAAGCACATGTTAAGTGGTGACATGACGTAAATGCTACTGTTTTATGGCAAATTCATCTTAAATGAAGTATATTGCAATTGAATTGCAAATTCAAAGTCCAAATTCAAATTCAAATTAAGTCATATGCACCTTTGCTTCTGTTCACCCATTTTAAAGTGGTCAAACATAAAAAAATGCATATTCTTAATCCTTGCATTTTTCTGATAATTTTTCATATATTATTTATTAAATTTGGAGTTAGGATTAAAAAGTTATTGAATTTCAAAGTTTAATCTATTTTCTGGATTTTTCTGGATTTTGTTTTAATCTTTTTCTATTTAATGCGTCACTGTGAAGCATGGCTGACGTCACTAGGGCTCTGGCCAGTGGGCCAGCCCTGTCAGTGGGAGAGGGGTTTAATCCTCTCTGTTTATTTAACAGAGGGGGTTTAGGGGCCAGGGGGCCCACCTGTCTGTGGGGTTAGGGGGTGATTAGGAGTGGGTTTAGGGGTAGGTTAACCCGCTTGCCGGCGGTAACCACTGTCCGCGACGGAGGGGTCGCCGGACGTGGGCATTTTGCTTCTGATGGGCTCGGGATTTGGATGGGGAGATGCCCCTTGCTCGCACACGTTCAGTGCAGTAGGCAGGGGTCAAAGGGGAGGCCGGTGAGCGCGCGGGCGACAGCTTGGCGCGGCGGCCGGAGCCACTGCTCAGCGGAGAAAGCAGTACACGGCGTGGGGAGAAGAAAGAGAGGGTGGAGAGTGACCCCGAGCTCACCAGGAGCGTGATGAGAAGCTCGGAGGGGGCGGAGATGGCGTGCCGGAGGAGCACTTGCTCGCCGTAGTTCCTGGTGGCCGCGGAAAATCCTTGAAGTTGGCGGCGTCTCCGGTGCAGCTTGAGATCGTGTGGCGCTATAACTTGACGAAGTATACCTCGGGGCGTCTGCTGGACATGGTGTCGAAGCTCGAGGGGCATGGTGGCCTCGCAGACAGACGACGACGGCGAAGTCGGGAGCTCGGGCGCGACGGGATCTCGCCGGGGAGTGAGCTAGAGGATGCGGGAATAGGTGTAACTGGTGAGGGGGCTCTCTCGCAGCTGCCTGGCGAGAGGAGAAGGCCCGAGAGGGTCCAGGGGGGACGTGCCCCTCGCCAGCATGGGCATGGAAGCCACCGAGCTGCTTGCCACGCCAGGGGGAAGACGACAAGGTTGCTAGTGGGCCTGGGCCGTGGGGGGGATTAGTTGGGCCCGAGGCCTGTAGGTTTGGGCTGGGTTTTCTTTTTTACTTTTTTTCTTCTTTATTTTTCTGTAATTTTCTTTTGCCTTAGTATTAAATACCTAGGCAATTTAATAAAATGCCCAAATACTTTTATAAACCCTAGGTGACCAGAAGCAAGCCACCCTTAGGTTTTGAGCATTTTTGAAATTCAAACAATTTGAATTTCATTTCAAATTGGGGTATTATTTAATTTCCAGGGTACCTTTTGAATTTTAGAGAATTCCTTGGGCATGGGATTGATCCCAAATCACTTTTGAAATGATCACCATCATTTATAGAATTTTCCAAATGTTCAAATGAGTTTTCTCAGGGCTTTTCTTTTCCCCATTTTTGAATTTCTTTTTGGATTTTCTTCATGATGCAGAGGGTCAAGCAAGCCCTAGCACTTACCCTAGTTACGGTTCTGACAACTCGCCCCCACTCAACAGAATCTCGTCCCGAGATTCAGAAGTCGTCGGGAGGAAGGTGGGTTACTCGGCACGGAGGCGGTCTTCTCTTTCCCAGGTTGCTTCTTTCTCGGAGTGATGTGACCATTGCACTTTCAGAAACCTGACCTTTTGACGACGAGTGACACGCTCTGCTGAATCAAGAATACGAACAGGGTACTCTCGATAAGAAAGGTCATCTTGGAGATCAAGCATTTCATGGTCGACTTCGCGTATGGGGTCCTTGAAGCAACGCCTGAGTTGCGGCACATGGAACACATCATGTACTCGCTAAATGTGCGAGGTAGTTCAAGTTGGTAGGCAACTTCTCCACGTTTGGCAAGAATGCGAAAAGGTCCGATGTAACGTGGGGCCAACTTGCCTTTGATAACGAAGCGTTGGGATACCTTCAGCGGAGTAACCCGAAGGTAAGCCTTCTCATCTAGATTGAAGCTTTCTTCTCTATGATGACGATCATAGTAGCTTTTCTGACGAGATTGGGTGGCTACGATCACGAACAATGCGAACTTGATCCTCTGATTCCTTGATCATATCCGGTCCAAAGAATTGTCTTTCACCGGTTTCTGACCAGTTTAGGGGTGTTCGACATCGTCGTCCATAGAGGAGTTCAAAAGGAGCCATGTTCATACTAGATTGGAAACTATTGTTATAAGAAAATTCGGCAAATGGAAGAGATTTCTCCCAATTCTTTCTGAAAGATATAACACAAGCTCTGAGCACGTCTTCCCAGATTTTGGTTAACCCTTTCGACTTGACCACTAGACTGCGGATGGAAAGCTGTACTAAAGGAGAGATGAGTTCCCATAGCATTCTGAAAACTTTCCCATAATCTAGAGGTGAAAAGGCTACCTCGATCAGAATTGATTTCCAAAGGAACACCGTGAAGAGAAACAATTCTAGAGAGTACAAGTCCGCCAACTGACTAGCAGTTATAGACTCACGAACGGGAAGGAAGTGAGCAACTTTGGAAAGCCTATCTATGACAACGAAGATGGCATCATTTCCTTTCTGGGTTTTTGGAAAGCGGATGATGAAGTCCATACCGACTTTGTCCCATTTCCACTCGGGAATAGGCAAAGGTTGAAGAGTACCAGCAGGTCTTTGATGTCCTGCCTTAATGCGACGACAAACATCACATTCGTCAACATAACAAGCAATGTCTCTCTTCATCCTAGTCCACCAAAATCTCTGGCGTAGATCTCGGTACATTTTTGTGCTACCGGGATGAATCGAGAGGGGTGTGTCATGGGCTTCTTTGAGGATGAGTTGCCTTAGAAAACCATGGTAGAAAGAAAACCATGAGGAACTATCTCGAGGTTGAGCTTTCGAAATTCCGCATGAAGAAGTGGTTGATACGGTTGTAACATGAGGTTGTTACAATACGACTTACGACTTAGTGCATCAGCCATGACGTTGGCTTTGCCTGGGGTGTAAGAAATTCCTAAGTCATAATCTTTTATCAACTCTATCCAGCGTTTTTTCCTGAGATTAAGATCTGGCTGGGTGAATATATATTTGAGGCTTTGGTGGTCGGAATAGATCTCACAACGATTACCAAGGAGGTAATGTCGCCAAGTTGTAAGAGCATGAACTACTGCAGCGAGTTCGAGATCATGGGTAGGATAGTTCTCTTCATGTGGACGCAACTGGCGTGAAGCATAAGCTACCACATGTCTATCTTGCATAAGTATGCATCCTAACCCTTGCTGTGAAGCATCACAAAAGATCTCGAAATCCTTTTTGGTGTCTGGAGGCGCAAGTACGGGTGCAGAAGTCAATCTTCTTTTTAGCTCTTGAAAGCTTTCCTCGCACTTGGGAGTCCATTGGAATTTCTTATCTTTCTTGAGGAGTTCAGTTAGAGGCTTTGCAACTTTGGAGAAGTTCTCAACGAAGCGGCGACAATAGCTTGCTAAGCCAAGAAAACTCCTAACTTGCTTAGACGATTCAGGTGGAGTCCAGTCAAGGATGGCCCGAACTCTCTCGGGATTGACAACGATGCCTTTTGCAGAAATCACGTGGCCTAAGTAGGTCACTTCTGGTAGCCAAAATTCACACTTGGAGAATTTAGCATACGGGCGATGCTCTCAAAGTTTCATCAATACCAACCTAAGATTCTCGGCATGTTCTTCTTCGTTCTTCGAGTATATGAGGATGTGATCGAGGCAAACCACGACGAACTTCTCCAAATACTCCATGAAGATCGAGTTCATCATGCGTGAGAAAGTGGCGGGGGTATTGGTTAGACCGAAGGACATGACGGTGAAATCGTAAAGACCATAACGAGTAGTGAAAGCCGTCTTGGGAATGTCCTCATTTCGGATCTTGATTTGATGATAGCCTAATCTCAAATCCATCTTGGAGAAGACCAAGGATCCAGCAAGTTGATTATAAAGATCATTGATCCTGGGCAGTGGGTACTCGTTCTTTATCGTCGCTAGATTTACCGGGCGATAATCAACGCACATCCTTTCTGTTCCATCTTTCTTCGTTACAAACAGAACGGGGCAACCCCATGGCGATGAGCTAGGGCGGATATATCCTTTTGCCAACAAAGCTTCAAGTTGGATTTTCAGCTCAGCTAACTCACGTGGGGCCATTTTTATGTGCGTCTGGAAATTGGAGCGGTTCCTGGGGAAAGATCTAATATGAATTCTACACATCTGTCAGGAGGCATTCCTGGAAGTTCTTCGGGAAAGACATCCGGGAAGTCACGAACCACCGGAATATCTTCAAGGTCAGGAAGGGGAAGCACATTCAAAGTATGCATCTGGGTTCTAGAATTGGGTGAGGTGTAGTCAATTGTCTGGCCTGAAGGATGGGTGAGTTTTACTGACTTGGTTTTACAATCAAGGAAAGCATTCTGTCTTGATAACCAATCCATTCCTAGGATGATATCAATGTCTGAAGACTTGAGGGCTATAAGAGAAGCAAGGAATACTAAACCCTCAATTGCAATTTGATTGCCATGGCTTACTCTATTGGTTTGCCACTTTGAACCAGGAGTTTGGATGATCATTGGAGAAAACATTTCTTCAAAGGGGAACTCATGACGAAGTGCATAACTCTCCGACATGAATGAATGAGAAGCTCCTGGATCGAAAAGAACGGAGGTGGGAACATGATTGACTGGGAGTGTCCCAAGGATGACGTCAGAAGTAGCAGTGGTTTTCTCAACTGAGATTTGGTTCACATATCCACTACTAGTGGTTGAAAGCTTTGCTGGGATGGTTTTGGTGGGGGATTTCTTTGAAGGCTTATGACTAGGTCGACGGGGAGCCACAAACACTGTAGGGAATTGTCGGAAGTGATGGCCTGTCAGACCACACGTGAAACACACCCTGCCTGAATTGCTGGGGGTTACTTGGTTGCACACCATCATTCCGGGGTGGAATAACGTGTTGAGGTGGATGTCATAAATTGGATGGTGGCCTCTGAAGAAGTTTTGGAGGTATGGCACTAGTTGGGATCCAAATTCAGCGTTTCCGAGGGGCTGAACTTGAAGAAGGGGCATGCTCAAGAGCATGCTTGCGAGACTCTTCGAACACTTCATTGCCATGCTCAGCTCTGAAGGATCTGTTGACTAAATCCTCAAAGGTAGCAAATTCAAGAAGGTTGAGATCATGGCGAAGGATAGGGCTAAGTCCCTTAAGGAACCTTGCCTGCTTTCTCGCATCGGTGGTGATCTCATCTTGGGCATATCGAGCAAGACGGTTGAACTCTCTCACATACTCATGCATGGACATCTCTCCTTTAGTCAGATTGCAGAACTCTTCCTTCTTGCGCTCCATTAACTCATCCAGAAGATGGTATCCTCGAAAGGCATCACGGAACTCCCGCCAAGTCACTAGGTGACCATCAGGATGCATCGCAACATAATTCTCCCACCATTCAGCAGCAGCACCTTCCAGAAAGTATGCCGCAAAGATAACTCGATCATTGGGAGCAACATGTGCCGTTTCAAGCTTACGCTCGATGGAACGGAGCCAATCGTCAGCTTCAAGGGGCTCAGAAGAACATCGGAATACCGGTGGCTTGAGGAGAATGAAATCCTGAATGCTGACAACCACATTACGCTGACGAGCGGTATTCTGCTCGATGAGCTCGAAAAGGCGTGTTTGATCACGTCGATTCCGCTCAGCTTCCATCATGACTTCCGCCGCAGAAGGCGGTGGTGGAGGTTCATCATCATTTCGATTCCGAACACGGTCTCGATTCCGAAGAACACCACTACGAGTTCCACCTGACATCCTGTGTGATAAAGATCAACAGTCAGAACAGGTTGTATGATGGAATCAAAGATAAGAGGACATGATTTCTGAAGAAAGGATCATAATGCAAAGGAAAAGATTCATAGAAACACGAGATAAATCGGGCAGCATAATTGCTACACCGGGATGGAAAATGAAACAACCTTGAGGAGATTGGACAGAACTTCCCCAAGGAACTCTACAGAACGAAGACTCTGGACAACCACAACAATCCGACGGCTATAAAGAAGCAATCAACGAGATGTTCTAGTCAGACATAGATGAGCCTAGTCCTATCTTCCCGTAGAACAAGATGAGGGTGACTCAGAACTCAGATCGATGAGGTAAGGAGAAAAAGAAGCCTTACATTGTTCCCTTTATACCCAAGTAACTATATAACTATAGAATACTAGACTCGACTTTGACCAAGGGTTTGAATAATCCTATAGACAGTCCTGCTCTGATACCAAGTCTGTCGGGACCCGGAATATACATATGTATTTCCAGTCACAACTCAATCACATGGAGAGCCGAGAGCCGTACCCACTTGTCTAAGCAGACAAGGCCAAGCACAGAACACTCTCGGAAAGCATCGTACGTGAGGGGCATCCCATCCAGGACGGATGATCAACTGAGATGGGTCCTCATCGCCCGCTCACAAGTCTAAATGATTATGGGTGGTGAAATCCCATACTCATAGACAAGTCGCCTCAACCATGTTATCGATTGAATCATAACCCTTACATAAACAGACTCCAGCCCGATCACTTAGTCGGGGTCTAGAGCGGGCTCGTGACAGAGTCACGAGCAATCGCATCGCGATGCCCCAAATTGCGCACATCTAAGGGCCACTTGGTGTATAAAAGACCGCCGGCAAGAACACAACTAAGTTATCGAAAACCCATACTAAGACATGCATGTTATAATCATACACGCAGCACACATGTCTAGTATGAACAGTAAGTATCATCACATAACTCTATAAAGTACTTCTTTATTGACTTAAACATAGAGCATACAAAGATCACATGTCTGCGATCAACATTACATCATACAACGGAAGCAAATTAGGTCTGAGTACAGACAAGTTTAACAAATGGCTTAGAGAAGCCTTGTTCAACAAACATGCCCTTCCACGAGGGACCAGACGGCTGTCTGGAACTATACTAGCTTAGTCAACGTCGAGCTTCAGGAAGGTGACTCCATCGGGGTCTGGGTTTCCATCTAAAACATAGAATAATCAAACGTGAGTACAAAGTCGTACTCAGCAAGACTTACATCAGAACTACACTACTCATGCTCAAGTTTCAAGGTAAAGGGAGGTGGGGTTTCAACATGCAGAAGTGCCAGCTTTGACTTGGCTAGTCCTGTACTACGAGTACCAGACTTGAGGTAAGAAGCGTACACGAGTCCACTACCAAATCTCCAACCAATACACCACTATGGATACTTCATCGACTTCCCCACGAGGAGAACATCATATCACTCACACTTATCTTGCGAGTTTTAGAGTATCCATTCAAGTTGTCTAATAATCAAGCACAACTTTCCAAGTAGTCCCTTACCGCGGACGCGGCTATTCGAATAGTTTTGTTAACCCTGCATGGGTGTACTTCTTCACATGCATGTCATCACTTACCGCCCAGGAATCGTCATCCTTCAAGTGGATGTCGGACGAGGATAATCACCAAGGCACTTACCTCACCTTACCTTCTCTAATCCAGGAGTCGACCATCTGAGTTGGTTACCGCTCGAGAGTCCGGCCGGTTCACGATACGGACCCAGACAATGCAGGCGACCGAGACGTCACCTTGGAAGATGGTTTCACTGTCACACAGGTCTCACCCACATATCTAAATGATGCAACATTTCTTTCATTTTCTTCTATGCATATGCCAAATGGAAATCCCGAACTAGTGTGACTCCTGGACTTTATCGGGGGTGAGTTAATAGGCCAAACGGGGTCCCCATAAAACCCTACATGTGGTAGTAATCTTTGTCTTGGATCACAACGCAAGAACTCGGGGCCTAGGGCAGTGTTCAACGAGACAACCCACTGTGTACTCCTACACAACCTCTCATTGTTCACCTTTGTTTACGGTAGATTCACCAACACGTTAACAACAACAACCTATGAACATTCCATCCCAACTCACAATCAAAATAACCTCATTGTATCACTAAGCATGCAATAAGCAGTAACAGTTGCAGGGGCCACGTGCTCAACAAACAACTCCTGAGTCTGCTGGGATTGTGGTTTGCTTAATACGGTGACAAAATGATAGGTCATGCATCGGAATGGGTTCAACTATGCGGAAGAACGTATCATGGTGATCTCCTAAACATGCATAAGCGAGACTTGGAGGGAAATGGGTTTTTATGGACATGATCAATGGGGTTTGCTTGCCTTGCTGACGATACATAAATGTCAAATTCAAATTCAAATTAAGTCATATGCACCTTTGCTTCGGTTCACCCATTTTAAAATTGTCAAACATAAATATTTTTTGCATATTCTTAATCCTTGCATTTTTCTGATAATTTTTCATATATTATTTATTAAATTTGGAGTTAGGATTAAAAAGATATTGAATTTCAAAGTTTAATCTATTTTTTGGATTTTTCTGGATTTTCTTTTAATCTTTTTCTATTTAATGCGTCACTGTGACGCATGGCTGACCTCACTGGGGCTCTGGCCAGTGGGCCAGCCCTGTCAGTGGGAGAGGGGTTTAATCCTCTCTGTTTATTTAACAAAGGGGGTTTAGGGGCCAGGGGCCCACCTGTCTGTGGGGTTAGGGGGTGATTAGGGGTGGGTTTAGGGTTAGATTAACCCGCTTGCCGGAGGTGACCATTGTCCGCGGCGGAGGGGTCGCCAGACGTGGGCATTTGGCCTCTGATGGGCTCGGGATTTGGACGGGGAGATGCCCCTTGCTCGCACGCGTTCAGTGCAGTAGGAAGGGGTCAAAGGGGAGGCCGGAGCGCGCGCGGGCGACGGCTTGGCGCGGCGGCCGGAGCCACTGCTCAGCGGAAAAATCAGTACACGGCGTGGGGAGAAGCAAGAGAGGGTGGAGAGTGACCCCGAGATCACCAGGAGCGTGATTAGAAGCTCAGAGGGGGCGGAGATGGCGTGCCGGAGGAGCAATTGCTCGCCGTAGTTCCTGGTGGCCGCGGCAAATCCTTGAAGCTGGCCGCGTCTCCGATGTAGCTTGAGCTCATGTGGCGCTATAGCTTGACGAAGTATACCTCGGGGCGTCTGGTGGACATGGTGTCGAAGCTCGAGGGACACGGTGGCCATGCAGACAGACGACGGCGGCGAAGTCGGGAGCTCGGGTGCGACGGGATCTCGCCGGGGAGTGAGCTAGAGGATGCGGGAATAGGTGTAACCGGTGAGGGGGCTCTCTCGCAGCTGCGTGGCAAGAGGAGAAGGCCCGAGAGGGTCCAGGGGGGACGTGCCCCTCGCCGGCGTGGGCATGGCAGCCACCGAGCTGCTTGCCATGCCGGGGGGAAGACGACAAGGTTGCTGGTGGGCCTGGGCCGTGGGGGGATAAGTTGGGCCCTAGGCCTGTAGGTTTGGGCTGGGTTTTCTTTTTTCTTGTTTCTTCTTTTATTTTTCTATAATTTTGTTTTTCCTTAGTATTAAATACCTAGGCAGTTTAATAAAATTCCCAAATACTTTTATAAACCCTTGGTGACCAGAAGCAAGCCACCCTTAGGTTTTGAGCATTTTTGAAATTCAAACAATTTGAATTTCATTTCAAATTGGGGTATTATTTAATTTCCAGGGAACCTTTTGCATTTTAGAGAATTCCTTGGGCATGGGATTGAACCCAAACCACTTTCGAAATGATCACCATCATTTATAGGAATTTTCCAAATTTTCAAATGATTTTTGGAAAAATATTTTTATCTGGCCATTTATTTAAATTCTCAGGGCTTTTCTTTTCCCCATTTTTGAATTTCTATTTGGATTTTCTTCATGATGCAGGGGGTCAAGAAAGCCGTAACACTTACCCTAGTTGGGGTTCTGACACACACGAAGGTTTTCTCTTAGGTTATGGTTTGAATTCTCACACTTACAGAGTATACAACTCCCATCTTGGCAAAGTTGTAGAAACTATAAATGTTCGATTTGACGAAACTAACGTCTCTCAGAAGGAGCAATTACCTCTTAACCTAGATGAACCACCTTTGGATGAAGTTATCACGTACATGGCTATGGGAGATATTCATCCTGTTGAAGGAAATGCACATCAAGTCAACAAGGATGGTGATGATCCAATGTTCCAACACATAGCCCGGGGCGCTGGAGATCAAAATCCTGAAGGCAATGATACACAGGACAAAGGAAACCATATGAACGAAGAAAATGCTCAACCCGAAGGTCAAGCTGAACCCGAAGGAAATTATCCCGAAGGACAAGCTGATCCTGAAGGCCAAGCTGATCCCGAAGATCAACCAGAACCACAAGCTGTCGAAGGAGCTTTATCTCGTGTTCGAATAAGAGTGGACGTCGACTCAATGCTCGAAGAGATTCGTCTACCAGGTCGTCCCACCACTCTCTCTCGTACTCGATTAGCTAACTTCTGTGGAAATTTCTCATTTGTATCCATGCTAGAACCATCGAAATTCGATGAAGCCATGAAGGACTCAGACTGGATGACTACAATGCTCGAAGAACTTAATCAGTTCGACAGAAATAAAGTTTGGTCCCTCGTCGAAAGACCTGATCTTAAGTAGCATAATATCATTGGAACAAAGTGGATTTTTCTCAACAAGCAAGATGAAGATGGCATTGTGGTAAGGAATAAAGCTCGACTGGTTGCACAAGGTTACACACAAATCGAAGGTATTGATTTCGGTGAGACTTATGCTCCAGTTGCTCAACTTGAATCCATTCGTGTCATGCTTGCTTTTGAAAATTACAATGGTATATTGCTATATCAAATGGATGTCAAAAGTGCATTTCTTAACGGTGAAATCGAAGAAGAAGTATATGTTATGCAACCACCAGGTTTTGAAGACCTGAAGAATCCTGATATGGTGTACAGGTTGCACAAGGCCCTTTATGGGTTTAAGCAAGCACCTCATGCTTGGTATGAAACACTGAAGGATTTTCTTCTGAAGAAGGGCTTCAAACCAGGAACCACTGATCCGACTCATTTCACTCGAGCATACAAAAATGATCTTTTGTGTGTCAAATTTATGTCGATGATATTATTTTTGGCTGTAATAACCCTGATATCAGCGAAGAATTTGCTCGAATGATGTCGAAGAAATATGAAATGTCAATGATGGGTGAATTGAAGTTCTTACTCGGACTTCAAATTCGTCAACAGAATAATGGGACATTTATCTCTCAAGAGAAGTATCTCAGAGATTGCCTGAAGAAGTTTGATCTTGTAAATTGCAAAACTATCAAGACTCCAATGCCTACGAATGTTCACCTAGATGCAGATGAAAAGGGCAAACCTTTCGACCAGAAGAAATATTGCTCGATGATCGGTTCACTTCTTTACCTCTGTGCATCTAGACCTGACATTATGCTATCAGTTTGTATGTGTGCTCGTTTTCAGGAAAATCCAAAAGAATCACATCATATTTTTGTCAAGAGAATTCTTCGATATATTTCTCACACACCTACCTTGGTACTGTGGTATAACAAAGGCGCCCAGTTTGATCTCGTTGGATATTCTGATTCTGACTGGGCTGGTGATCGTGTCGACCGAAAATCTAACTCAGGCAAAGGTCATTTTCTCGGTAGATCTCTTGTCTGTTGGGCTTCGAAGAAACATAATTGTGTATCTATTTCTATGGTTGAAGCAGAGTATATTGCTGCCGGTTCATGCTGCACTCAAATTATCTGGCTCAAGCAAAGGCTGAAATATTATGGTATTATCATGAAGAAAATTCCATTGCTATGTGATAATGAGAGTGCTATCAAAATTTCCCACAATCCTGTGCAACACTCTCGAATGAAGCATATAGATATTCGTCATCATTTCTTCGAGATCATGTTCAACGAGAAGATATTGTTACCAGTCATGTCCGCACCGAAGATCGATTGGCTAATATTTTTACGAAGCCCCTAGATGAGACAAGGTTCTGTGCACTAAGGTGTGAGTTGAACATATTGGACTCACGCAACTTGCAGTAAGATCATAACTATCTATACTATGTTTCATAAGTTTTCCTCTAGCATTAGTTTACTTTTTTCATAATTCTTTTTCGTTTCTGTATTTTTATTCGTTTGGTGTTGTCCTATACACTTATCACTCTGAGCTTTCTTGTCGTTTGTTTTCTCTCGGATTGATTGAGTATCAGAACCTTTTTTCCCTCTTTTATATCCCTACCCCATCTTTTCTTTTCTCTCGTGAACATGTATATTTGTACTCGATTATGATTTCCTTCGAATGTCATTCATTCCGAAGGAATATCTATCGAACTTTTATCTACTTTTATACTCAATGTTCGATGAGTTTGTTCTTGGACGGGAAGCAACATTCTTACGGTTCGTTGGAATTTTTTCCGCGATTACCGCCACAAAATCCGCCCGTTGAATTCAGAGAGACACGAGATATGCGCCGTTGGATCAGATTTGACGGTTACGTCAGACCCCTCCCCTATAAATACCGATCCACCCCACCGGCACAGACCTCACATTCCCTCGACTTCGTCTCTCCCTCTCTCGCTCCCGAGCTCTCGGGCGCTGCCGTCCTCCTCTGGCCACCGCCGTCGACCTAGCCGCTTCACTGCCGGAAGGACGTCTCCGGAGGACTTCCCCGTCGACGAGGATCTTCATCTGCGCCGCCGTAGATCTCACACATCACCAAGTTAGGGTATGTGCGAGGCTAGAGCTCGATTCCTCTCCAATCTATTCATTGAGACCTAGGTTTGTTCTTGATTTTCTCTTGATTTATTAGGTCTGTTTGATCCGTCTGAATCATTGCACTTTGGGAAATCAGTTTCTAGCGCATTCCATCGAATTCCCATCCAATCTAGGTAAGAAATCCCTCGCCCTGTGGAATTTCTCACTTAGGCAAATCTCTCAGATTCATATCGATAGATTTAGGTCTTGAGCAATTTCTTCATACCAGTCCTTCATTAGATTTACACTCAATGAAAATCTAGCCTAGCACTTGCATGAAAATTTTCTTCAAAGAAAAATCTCTCTATATGTTTGCTGCGCTCAAAATGATTTTCTTTAAAATCGCTTGGTACATGCTCGCATCTTGTCTACTTTTCCCTCGTACCCATCCTTTCACAGGAAAATGTCTGATAACGCCGGAAACTTCAGGGAGCCCAAGTGACGAGGGGGTGACCCCACGACTCCTACGTGTGAGGCTACCTGGTGCGTGTAAAGACAGAAGGCCTGCTGGGAAGATACAACAAGCCCACGATTTTCCCAGCCAAGCACCGACGCAGGATTCCGCAACTAACATGCAAGGTGCGACTTGGCGTACAAGGCATGATTAGAATTAGGAAACTACTTATGTAACCTAGCACGGACTCCCCGAGACTTAGCCTAGTATATAAAGGGTAGGAGGGGAGACGTCCAGGAGAACACAATACGCATCTATTCATCCTTGCCTTGCGAGAACTCGCCTTGGCCTCCACTGTAATCGCCCCCCTCACATAATAATATCGAGCAGGAAGTGCTTCTCCTGTTAGCCGACGAGTATCGTCCAACCTATGCCATCTCTACTAACCCAGGGTCCCTGACCATGGGATTTGCCGGGGTTGATCCCCGTCAATTGGCGCCGTCTGTGGGAACTACACAGGTTGGAACCACGATCTCGGCGGTCCCGACTTCAACAGATCAAGACTCGAGGACTATAGCCAGATCCAATCCGCTAGAGAGATTCAAGTTCACCGCAAGCGTCTCCGTCACCCCATCAGGACCACCCAGCCTGCAGCAGAACCAAGTCCAGCACCTCGACAACTGCCAGATCCATCACCGACGGAAAAGAACTCGACGACCCAGAAGACAAGCACAAGGAGGCTACTCGATAATCCAACTCGAGGAGTCGCGACGCGTGGCCGAAGGCTCGCCCATCAGTCAACGACCCGCCGCCACCCGGACTCCCACCACACGCCAAGACAACGATTCCGAGACCCAGACCGGAGATTACTACGACCCAGATCGAAGGCCAGACGAATTTGCCAACTTCATCCGGAATCAATCACTCAGTGACGGGATAGAGCTCGACCCAAGAGTTCACAGCCGAGCAGAAGACTGCTCGCAGATCTTCCAAGTCTCAAGGAGAAGAAGGAACACCGGCTCCAGCAAACTCACAGCTAAAGAGCAATCGGAAGGACCTTGCGCGATCCATTCTTTTGAAGACATTCAAGGACATCTCAGAGCAAGCCACACACTGGGAGACTGCCGCCTATTCGCCGAACTCTCCAACAGCCTCAAGGAGGAGAAGCAGCGTGAAGCCAAACGCACTCGAAGAAGCACGCAGTCACCTGCACCGAGTGCAGAGGAGCAATACCCCGCGTCCGAGGGACGAATCTGCATGATCCAAGAAGGAAGACCCTCGAAAGCAAAGCAAGATTCTTAGACCTTGCAGGCCGAAGCAGCCGAAGACCCAAAGACAACTGAAACCTACCAACTGAGCGGTGCTGAGACCAGCATCACCTTCTCACAAAGCGACCATCCGCCCGCAGTCCCAAGGCCTGGGCATGCACCCCTGGTCCTCGAAGCGCAGATCAGAGGATAAGACACGGACAAAATCTTCATGGACGGAGGCAGCAGTCTAAACATAATCTTCACCAGCACTCTACGCATGATGTTCATCCCACGATCAGTGTGGAAGAAGTCAGGAACCACAATATACGGCGTAGTCCCGGGCGAAGCAACCACCTCCATCGGAGCAATACAACTTGATGTGATCTTCGGCAGCAAGCGCAACTTCGCAAAGCAGGCACTCGAGTTCGAAGTACTTGACTGGCAGTCGCAGTATCACGCCATACTCGGGCGACTGGCGTTCACACAGTTCATGGAGGTTCCACACTATGCATATCTCAAGCTCAAGATGCCAGGACATGCGGGAATCATCACACTCAAGGGAAGCTTCATCAAATCAGACCAGTGCGACCGCGACTTCCACAAAGTCTCCGACACATTCGGAGCCCAACAACAGCTCCAAGAAATAGCCATGGTGACGGAGAAAATAATATTTACACTAGCAAACAGAAGCGAGACAAAGGAATTTAGTCGCGACTTCAACATCGACAGCGACACGATCACACACCAAGTACACCCAACAGACCCAGAGAAGACAGTCCGCGTATATGCCCACCTTCCAGAAGAGCAAGCAACCGCCCTCATAACCTTCCTTCGTGAAGAATGGAATTTTTTTGCCTGGTGCCTAGCGGACATGCCAGGGATACCGAGAGAATTCGCAGAACACGCGCTCCACATCAAGCAAAACACGAAGCCAGTAAAACAGGCACTGCGACGGTTTTCAGAGCCCAAACGCTGAGCAATCGGGGAAGAAGTCAATCGACTACTCGACGCACAGTTCATCAGAGAAACAAAGAAAGCAACATGGATAGCCAACCCAGTCTTAGTCCCTAAAAAGGACACCGAGGTACTAACGATGTGCGTCGACTATGGGACTATCAACAAGCATTGCCCAAAAGACCACTTCCCCCTGCCAAGAATCAATCAAATAATCGACTCCACAGCAGGATGCCACCTCCTATCTTTTCTCGACGCATACTCAGGATACAATCCGATCAGGATGAAGGAAGAAGACGAAGAGCACAGCTCGCTCACCACCCCCTGCGGCACATCTCGCCGCCAAAAAATGCCCTTCGGTCTAAATAACGCAGGAGCAATATACCAACGAATGACACAAGCATGCGTAAGAAACCAGACGGGCGGAAACGTCCAGAACCACGTACACAAATGAACAAGCGCAAGCAGCAGCAGCGGACTCAACCGCTAAAGAAGAAGACAACAACGCAGTCGAGGAGCCCGAGCAAGCCGCACCCGAAGACCCGGCTTGGAGAGAACCGCTCCTCAGATTACTAACACAGGGCACCCTGCCACAGGACGCCGCAGAAGCCCAGCGCATCAGTCGACGATCTAAAGCATTCACAGTGATCAACAGAAAGCTCTACAAACACAGCATTTCCCAGGTCCTACAAAAGTGCATAGACGAGGAAGATGGCAAAGCCCTACTACTGGAGATTCACGAAGGCACCTGCGGGCACCATGCCAGCAGTCGAGCAATCGCGGCAAAAGCCTTTCGAACAGGATTCTATTGGCCAACCACCATGAGAAATGCAGATGATATTGTACGACGTTGCATCGCGTGCCAAAAATTCGCCAACAGGCCGCACGCCCCAGCATCAAAACTCAAAACCATACCATTATCATGGCCATTTGCCACATGGGGACTCGACATGGTAGGCCAACTCAAGAAATCATCAAAAGGAGGAAGAACACACCTACTGGTCGCAGTCGACAAATTCACCAAATGGATCGAGGCAGTACCAATCACCAGCTCAACAGCCCTCAAGGCAGTTAACTTCATCAAATCAATTATCTTCAGATTCGGAGTACCACACAACATCATCACAGACAACGGTACCAACTTCACATCAGCAGAGTTACAAAACTTCTGTCAAGAATTGGGCATCAAAATCAACTACGCATCAGTCGCACACCCGCAATCTAATGGCCAAGTGGAGAAAGCAAACATCTTAGTATGCGGAGGAATAAAGAAGCGACTCTTGGCACCACTCGAGCAAGCCGCATGCAACTGGATAGAAGAGCTCCCCGCAGTCCTATGGAGCCTGCGCACTACCACAAACAACTCGACCCAGTATACACCCTTCTTCTTGGTATACGGGGCAGAATCAGTACTACCGCACGACCTAAAATTCGGAGCACCCAGGATCTCAGGGTACAAAGAAGAAGAGGCAGAAGAAGCACTGCATAACGACAAGGACACAGCAGACGAAGCACGAGACACATCCATCACAAGATCCGAAGGATACTAGGACAAGCTGCGCACATATCAAAGCAGTCTCCTGCAGACAGATCGTTCAACAAAGGAGACCTTGTGCTACGGCTAATACAGGAGATAGTGCACAAACTTTCCCTACAATAGGAGGGGCCGTTCATCATCTCGGAAGTCATAGGAGGAGGAGCATACAGATTAGCGAATCCGAAGACCAACGAGGACGTGGGAAATCCATGGAACGTAGAGAACCTACGTCTGTTCTACCCATAGTCCTCCAGGCATTATCAGAGACATCAGCAGCAGCACCGATTGGCAACACATGTAAAATTCGAAGGAATAAAATAGTGTTGCCCAAAGCATATTACTTAAAAGCACTCGAGGGGCTCGAGCCTAGAACTCCCCCCGAGAGATGCTATCTTCGCAAACGCGACTCTTACTTAAAAGCACTCGGGGGACTCGAGCCTAGAACCCCCCCCCCCCCCGAGAGACGCTATCTTCGCAAATGCGACTCTTACTTAAAAGCACTCGGCGGCTCGAGCCTAGAACTCCCCCCGAGAGATGCTATCTTCGCAAACGCGACTCTTACTTAAAAGCACTCGGGGGCTCGAGCTTAGAACTCCCCCCGAGAGACGCTATCTTCGCAAACGCGACTGTTACTTAAAAAAAGAGACCCGGGGCCTCAACCATAAAACTCCCCTGAAAGACGTTATCCTCGATAAAGACGCGACTCTCGCCAAAAGACAAAGCCCAGGAAAAACAAAGTTGCAACAGCGCACGATTCTTTAGTCTTCACCCGATCGCAAGAGATCGCCTAAAGACTCGGGGGCTACTCCCATCGGGAGCGCTGACGTGCACCCGATCTAGACTTGAAAAAATTCAAAGACAACTACAAACCAGTGAGACAAAAATCCATAAAGCCTGCGCTTGATTCTGCAAATCAAACGCAGCCTCGGGGGCTACTCCCATCGGGAGCGCTGGCGCGCACCCGAGAAGACAACTCTCATTACAAAGGAGTCGAAGACAACTGTCAAAGGAGACGAAGATAATTTTTATTACAAAGGAGTCGAAAGCATTCTCATTACAAAGGATTCAAAGACAACTCTCAAAGGAGTCGAAGATAATTTTCATTACAAAGGAGTCGAAGACAACTCTCATTACAAAGGAGTCGAAGACATTCTCATTACAAAGGAGTCGAAGGCATTTCATTACAAAGAAGTCGAAACGACAGTTTTCCGTTACAGAAGGACCTGCTGAACTATAAGCTGGGCTACATTCAAACTTCTACATGTGTGCTCATGCTGAGATAATTGGCACTTTCGTGCCACAGCCCGGCTGGCATCATCACAGACAAAGTAGCATCCCAGCCGAAGAAGAAGAAGCTCGCCGTCCTCCAGTTCTACAAGGTGCCTCGACTACTACCGCTGCCGCTTGACAACTGGTTTGACATCCAGTTCATCCTTAGAACAAGAAGAGCAAACACCATCGCCCGAGGGATCAACCGAAGACGAAGACACGGGAGAAGCAGGCGAACCACCACTCGATCCACCGGAATCACTGTTGCTCATCTCCTCATAGTATGGATCCAGACGGTTTCCACCAGCATCAAACGCACGGATAATAACAGTATCTTCGTCGTCAAAACGACAGCAAAGGCTGTCTCCGCCGCGCAAATTCAACTGATGAGAAAATGTCCTCCAGCCAGACCCAAGGAAGATCAGGGACAAACTATTAAAAACCAACTCCACCCAAGAAGAAGAACGAGAGCATCCATGAAGATGAAGCCAGAAGCCCTTTAAGCCACGCTCAGAAGCAATGGAGGCAAACGAGGAAGGAAGAGGAATCCAGGCAGTATTCCTCCCAAGAACATGCAAAAGAAAATCATGACGCCAAAATCCCTATTCCATGGAGGAAGAAGAAGAAAGTGCCAACGCGGCACCATGACGCCCACCGCGTAAGGAACGAGGGGTGCGGCCACCACGACCACGGCGGCCACGGCCTCGTCCTGCAACACCGCGGCCTCGCCCAGTTACACCAGTACCACGCTTGGGCGCCATATGAAGAAGAAGAAGCGGAAAAGAAAGATGCGAAGAATGGATGCCAGAGTCAGGCAACCAAGGGAAGTATTTATAGCGCAATCCAAGGGCATACCAGGGAAAAAACACAGAAGCCCAGGTGGCGCCATCATTGCATCAAAGACCAAGCGTCGAGCGTTACGAATTCCAAGACAAAGATGCCTTCACACGGTCAGCGTTATTTATAGGACGCGTCAAATCTCGCCTGTTTCCCATACAAACCTCGTGAACCAAACAGGCAACAGGCAACACGACGTCCAAATCATCATTATGACGGTCCAGAAGACGTGACGGATCAAAAAATCAAGCATCATCATAGGTCATCAAATAGCATGACAATGCATGTCAGCACGGCATCCCAAAGGGAAGGGATCAAGATAAAAGCATTTGGGAAAAACCAAACGATTCCAAGAGTCAGCCATATGTCTAAATTTTCTGACTATTAAAAATTCTTACTCCCATCGGGAGTACCCCTTTTCACTTCGGGTGCTCCCTCACCCAGAAGGCAAAGATGTGCTCGAGTGGTCACTCACACCAGCAGAAACAACATACTCTTAGAGTTCAGGTGCTCCCTCACCCCAAGAGCAAAAAAGCATTCGAGTGACCACTCGCCAAAAATGATTCAGCCATTCAGCAAACATGACTTACTCGCGCACTCGACGACATTCCGAGTGGGTGCTAACAAACTCCGCGAGTGACGACTAAAACAGCTCACTTGATTGTTTATTCCAAGTGGGTGCATCGCTAAATTAGGCCTCGTGCCTCAGACAAAAACAATTATGCCTGGGCTACGACACAATGTACCCAGATGCCACACAAGCTTAGCGTGTAGGTAAGACCCCGCTGCGCAGAACGGCCGGGCCGGGACTTGCCGCAGAGCGATTTCACTCCCGACCTTTTCCATGCGCTCGCATGATAGAAAGAGCCGAGCGGACGCGCTCAGGCTATGTGCTTAGACTAGCAGCAATTGATCCTATAAGACATGCAGCGGCATGACTTTGCTTGACACCAGTGTTCAAAGTTCATGTCGAGGGACGTGGACTTGATTGGGCTACTGTGGTATTTTTCACTAGAACAATTCACCGAGGCTCGACCAGTCGACTCCTTGGGCCCTTTCAGCTTAGCAATCCCTCGAAACAGATATTGTCATGGCTCAAAACTGCCAGCGACCCGTGGCGATACCACGCTTACAAACAATAAAGCTCAGATGAATTCGAGTCCCTGCGCGACTCTTCGAGTTCCCCAGGCATTCGAGGGCTACTGACGAGGGGGTGACCCCACGACTCCTACTTGTGAGGCTACCTGGTGCGTGTAAAGACAGAAGGCCCGCTGGGAAGATACGACAAGCCCACGATTGGCCTAACCAAGCACCAACGCAGGAGTCCGCAACTAACATGGAGGGTGCGACTTGGCGTACAAGGCAGGACTAGAATTAGGAAACTACCTATGTAACCTAGCACGGACTCCCCGAGACTTAGCCTAGTATATAAAGGCTAGGAGGAGAGACGTCTAGGAGAAATCAATACGCATCTACTCATCCTTTCCTTGCGAGAACTCGCCTTGGCCTCCACTGTAATCGCCCCCATCACGTATTAATATCGAGCAGGAAGTGCTTCTCCTGTTAGCCGACGAGTATCGTCCGACCTGTGCCATCTCTATGACTAACCCAGGGTCCCTGACCATGGTATTTGCCGGGGTTGAACCCCGTCACCAAGCGTGTAGGAGGCCGAACAAAAATCACCAATAATTCAGAAGGCCTGTCTGAGGATTTGATCATACAGAAAAATCTGAGAACGCCTGAAGGTTCTATTGAAGATGCTCGAATGAGAGAAAACAGGCTGCAAGAAGTTCGAAGGCTTCAAGCTCTTCGTTGGTATGAATACAAGGCTATTATCCCTCGATGGGAAAGATTGTTTGCTCTAAAGAATCCTTGGTCAGATGTCAAGTCTTTGAGGCCCAAGTGGAACAAAGAAAACCGACCTCCTCCACCACCAAATTGTCACCCATCTACTCTCAAGACCCCAGTCGACTTCAAAGAGTTGGTTGCTGCTCGAGCTGAACGAGCAGAAAAGAGAAAGGAGGCCAAGGCCAGGAAAGCTGCTGCTGCTGCTGCCGAGGGCAACGAAGGAATTGTGGAAGATGTTGGTCCAAGCACCAAGGAAAAGGCGGGCAAGAAATCTGCCAAACGCCAGAAAAAGGTCGTTGTTGTTTCTCCACCTGAAGAAACTTCTGACGAAGAAGAAGCCAGTACCAAGCAACAAGATCTAGGTATTGAGGCTGTTGTCAAGGATATTCCTCCTCCGACAAAAAAAAACCCAAGCCACAAGGGCATCGGGATCTAGGAGCCAGCTCCTGCGGCTCCTCGAGCAACTATTGATATCACCGATCTATTCACGGATCCACTGATTTCCACTGCCCCGTCGTAAAAAAAAAGACCCTTGGCCAAGTCCAAGGGCTAGCAAGCTACTGTGGCCTAAGATGATGAAACCCTGATCAAGAGGAAAGAAAGGTTGGCCAAGCAACGAGAACTTGAGGCCGAAGAACTGGTGAAGTAAAAACTGCTAAACTTTCATAGCCAGCCTGAGGCAAAGAAAGCTATTGTTGCCAAGCAATTGGGCATTCTTCATCTGGTTTATGACAAGTACAAACGCTAGCTCGAAGAAATTCCTACCCCCAGTGCTCCGAAGGAAAAGGTCATGGCCCCTAGTGCCACTGAGAAAGTTGTGACTCCCACAGTCACGAAAGAAAAAGCTGCAGCCGCTAGTTCTGCGAAGAAGAATGCTGAGGAAACTAG
Source organism: Bromus sterilis (assembly GCA_950022295.1). Lineage (NCBI taxonomy): Eukaryota > Viridiplantae > Streptophyta > Magnoliopsida > Poales > Poaceae > Bromus > Bromus sterilis. The sequence goes on along the minus strand of OX465596.1, from coordinate 107,000,587 downwards.
AGCCTCGAAGGATAAAGTTGCGACCCCAAGTGCCGTAACTAAAGCAGTTGTTGCTGCCTAGGCCACCAAGGAGGCCTAAAGGAAAGCCAAGGAGGCCCGAATGAAATCCCAGGAAGCTTTAGTCCCTCGTGCTGCTCCGGCACCCGCTGCCCCTCCTGCACCTACTGTGCCCGGCCCTCGTGCCGATGAATAAAGCTCCAACGAAGGAGATTCCACCAACGCAGCTGCATGGGATGCAATACAAATCTCAAACATTCTCTGGCGTATGGTCACCACTCCCAGTAAAGTGACTCGAGAGGATTATTTTCCCGCAGAAATTCAGGACCGAGTTTCTCATTATATGATTCGATGGGATGGTTATCTCACCCAAGACCGCAAGGACCGCGAGCAAGAAATATTCTATACAAAGCAACTTCGAGAAGAAACTAAGGACTTGGAGTCCCGAGACTTTTTCAAGTCCAAGCTCGCCATACTCGCTGAATCCAGGAGAGCTCAGAAGGAAAATATCTCTGCTGTCAATGACAAGGTCAGACAGATTGTGACAGATATGTTTAAAGAGCACAATGATGCCCTCACCAAGAGACAATCTCGAAATAGAAAGTCCACTGCGCCATTCTCCAAGCGTGGGACATCAGAGATCGAGAAGATATCCAAGAAGAAGAAGTCTGCCGAAGTCGTTGCTGCAACAACACGACAAGAAACTGCCCCAGTCACCAAACAACCCTCTCCACCCCGAACAAAAACACCTCCACCCCGCCAAGCAACCCCTCCACCTCACCAACAAACTCCACCACCGCGCCATCCTACTCCACCAAAATTTCCATCGCCACCACCCGCCCCTTCACCACCTCAACAAGTCATTCCCTCTACCACCCCAGCTGTCGAGCCCCAGGCTCAAGTTGAGACTGAGCAGATTGCTCAGGTCGAGCAAGAAGTACCAGCCTCAGTTCCATCCGTGCAGAAGGATTACTCCTCTGCTCAAACTCTGCACGAAGGAAAAGAAGAAAACATGGATGTGACCACTATTTCCTCTCTCCAAGACGCACCACCTGCAACAAATGAGGCCGCTGCCGAAGAAGAAAGTTCTCGCGATGAAAGTTCAAATAGCTCCTCATCCTCCTCAAATTCTTCGAACAAATAAATGATTGATGCTTTCGAGCAACTTGATGCTAATCTCGACGCATGGAGACTGAAGAGGCCGAGAAAAATGAGAATGCCGACGAAGGAGATGTCGTCGATGAGAAAGCCAAGGAAAATGCTCCTGATGCTAATCCAGCTCAGGACATTGTCAATGTTCCATATTCACAACCTCGTGTTGCTGATCCCATTCTGCAAATGCCAGACAATGCAGCCGAAGTGTTTCCTGTCGATGACTTGCTGCACTCTGCAAATTTGAGAGAAATGCTACCTTTGTTCCGCCCAGATGTCCCTCGAGGAGGCCCTATCTTTAAGAGGCGAGAACATAAGCCCTATTTCTTCGGGCCAAATCCCTACGAGAAACCAAGGAATGCTTATTCTCTTCGGTTTTGGACCCAAGAGCAGGCTATTTATTACACTCGTGTGCTCTACAACAAGGCCATCATTTTTCAACACCAATATCTTTCCTTCGGTGTACGCCACGTCCTGCTTCGAGAATGTGTCCGAGACAATTGATGGCCTTCATGCTCACAAGATGTTTTCTCTCGACCGTGGATACAATCCAGAGCTCATCAAGCAGTTTTATGCCACGCTCTATGTCACTGGTGATCCTGAAGACTTGGAAATTGGACTACATGATTCAAGCCCAAGTGTTTCATAGGACTATCGATGAATTCCTGGCAGTAATCAATTTAGCTCGTTTAAAAGCTTTACCACACAAGCTCCATGATCTGCCTGCCCCAACTCCAGCTGACTTTTCCTCGCTGATGAATCAAGATGGTGTAGGAGATCAGTACCCTGCTGAGACAAATCCCAAGCACTTAGTCTTCAAAGCCAAATCTAGGTTTTATATTCTTTCGAAGACTTTGATGCCAATGCTTGATATGCATGACGACTTTCCCATTCCCAATGATGTGCAGCTCGCACTTATGAAGCTGGTCCATGGTCATCCTTTCGACTTTGAAGACTACTTCATTCGTATGATTGTATCATGTGCTGATGATCACAATGCCCAAAAACCTTATGAACCTTAGCTCATGGCAATATGCAATTACTCTCGTGACGTGCCATTCCCCGTGCTTGAAGGAAGTTTGTAAAGGTCTTAGAGATTTCCTGAATCATCTACCACGAGTAAAAACTGGAAAAGTTCGAAGATTTTGTTGGAGTGGAGAATAGGACGGAGAGAGTTTTTCTCCAGGTGTTCAATCACCAATCCCTCCAACCAGACGTAGCACTTTGCAGAGTGTGAACTGGTTTACCAAACATCATTGTGTCAGGCTCATTTTCCTTCTAGTATGTACTTTAGGTATTTACTCGTATGCCTGTTTGCCGTAGTTGTTTCCTTTCGTTCACAATCCTTGCGATCAAAGCATGACTTTCGATACTCTATTTCCTTCGAGTTTCCTTTAGTCCTTCGGAGTTTGCATGAATTCCTACTAAGTTCTTTAGAATTTTTGAAGTGATCATTCACCCCCTACCCCTCTGATAATTCTTGAGCTTTCAAATTGTATGTTGCTTTGGGTTTACACTTTGGGTGGGGCTCGCAACTTAATACCAGCGAGATGTTCTAGATAGATATCTCAAGGTGGATGATTATGTAACATCCCAAAATTTTCCAAATTTTGGAATGTTAATAAATAATATAATATTGATTGAATTGTTTTGATTTTGGGTTAAATGAAAAAACTTTTCCCTTGAGTTTTTGTTTAAACCTTTACAAACAATTTAAAAAAAATTGGATAATCATTTATCCAATAATGAAATTTTTTGTTGTGAACTTTATTCAAAATTTTAAAGAATGATTTTCTTTCTTTTGTCCTTTTGAAATTTGCTACGAACCACAATTAAATATTTTCGAGTGAGAATAAAATGACTTTCTTAAATTTATTGTGGTCCCATACTCATTCTCGAATTCTTATTTTGGAGTTTATTGGATATTGACGTTTAAGAGATATTTAAATATTTCCAATAATTTAATGAACAAAATGAGAGGAGATAATATGACTTCTCCAAAAAAAGTATTGAATTTTTTTAATAATGTCGTTAATGAGTTTTTTTTATAAAAATCTATTTCTAAAATGTATTCTGAGAGGGAAATATAGTTTTCCTAGACTCTCTATGTTTTATTTGGCCTATACAATTTTATTTGAGAGTGTTTAACCCAAATAAAAAAAATAGGATTCCTAAGTCAATTGGACTGAGGTCATCTATCTAATTTTTTTCCCTCTATCTCTCTTTCCTTTTTCTTTATCTTGGGACAAATTTTCCACTAAGGCCCATAGCCCGAGCGAGTTGTCTTCTTCCTCTCGTTCGTTCATGTGTAAGTGAACACAGAAGCAAATGGCCATGGAAACTGAAGCTCTTCCTCCTTTCCTCCCATCTACTCTTTTGACCGATTCACTTCAGAACCTACACAAAAATTGTGGACAAGTTCATGAGGAATCCATTCATGGAAACAAACACGCGTTTTAATGCTTTTAATTGTCCATAATTTTCTCCATGAATGCCATTAAATTCATTTCCAAAACCTCGCTTTTAATGTTCATTATTTCTCCATGAATGCCATTAACTCCTTTCCAAAACCTCACCCACTCTCCTTCTATGGACCTCCCATGACCCTATAAATACCGCCCCTAGGACCCCTTTGAACCACACATCCCCGCGCATAAAGTCCCTCTCCAAAGCCCTCTCCTTCGTGCGCAATTTCTCGTCAGAGTAAAGATGCATCCACATTTCCGGTGAAGATTTTTGTCGCCATGAAAGGTACCTAGTCCATATTTCTTCCTCTAGTTTCTTCCCCTTGCCGATGCGCACCGTTGTGACATATTTTTCCTCTCGATTACAAGGCCGGAGCACGCTGTCCATGTAATTGTGCTCTTCATCCGTTCTTCTCTACTCCGATGGAACTTCTCGGCTATCCGAAGGCGAACATGGAGCTATAACCTTGTCCATCGAGTCGTCCAAATCATCCTCTACCCCGTTCGGCTGTTCGTTGACACCGGAGACCTTTTTCTAAAATTCCGGCGAGATCTCCGGTAAGATTTTCTCCTCTTTGTTCATCATTTTTTTTGCTAAAAAAATGAATAGGTGCGGACCTATCAGAACTCGCCACGTGGCATCCTTTTATTAAACCCGTAATTCATTTTAGCAAAAATATATAAACTTCAAAAATTCATATCTTCTATCCCGTAAGTCGGATTTCGACAAATTTTATATCCCTGGATTCCTTGGAAAATGTAGTTTATTATTTTCCAGTAATATTCCACTTTTGATAATTCGAAATTTAACTCAAATTTATTTTTATAATTTGAGTATATTTGATATACATCTTATTCTATAATTTATTTGGAATATTTTCTTCATCAAATTTGATCCTTAAAATCAAATCTTTCTGTTTGGACAATTGTCACATTCTTTCCATCATATAAATACACTATTTTGACCTCAAACCTTCGTCTTAGCTTCCATTTAGTTATATCTCTTTTTTATATAAATTTGGCTACAAAAATTCAATCTTCTCAACAAGATCATCACGATTTCTATCGGATCTTTTTGAATCCAATCCAAGAATTGATTTCCTATTCAAATATTCATATGTACAAACCAACTGAGTTTGACATACTCTCCATCCAATTGATTTTATAATCAACCTCCAACATATCCAATTGATTTTACAATCCTCGGATATATGATTGCCATCATATTTCCATCCAATCCAACTTGATCCTATCTCAACCTAACCATGCCATAGTAATTAGTTTATTAATAGTAATAACTAAATATTTATGTTGTAATTGTATCTTATTTGGATCTTCACTTTGGATTGAGTTGTGTGTTGAAGTGTTTCTCTTTTACTGTTAGATATATTGTAACGAGATGGAGAGATAACTACGAGTAGAATATTTCATCGTCAGGATCCAGGCAAGTTACTCTTTTGATCATGCTCCAGTATTACCTATATTTTTTTTATGCATTGTAGTCCAACTTAAATATTATGCATTGATAGGATTATATATTATGCTATGCTATTACACCCAGTAGTTCCTTGAGGTAGGTCTGAACCTTATATCATTGTCGCCATCGTGTAGAATTATACTGCTTTGCTAAGTAGACGTGGATTGGGAAGTGATCCATTATGAGGTATGAGTGACTAAGTAGTAAACAGGACCAAGATAATCTTAATGAACCACCTGGGTGGAATGGTTGGGGGCACCCTGGAGGAACCAGTGGATTTGCCTGAGTGACCTGGAGATGGCCAGTAATCACTGCGGAATGCCACCCAGGCTTAAAGGGATCAATCATATTTTTCATGACTAGAAGCTTACGTGTGCAGCCACAAGCTATTATGGGCTCTGGCTTGGTTGATTAGTTGTAGTGACTCTTACTAGGTGGTGCTACGAACGTAGTTATGAGTAGGTGGGATGGGCACCGCCAGAGTGAGGGAAACTCTTCTAAAAGACCATGTCTCGACCTTTCGGTTCTCATACAACATGTAGTGTGACGAACTAAAAAGGAGGTGGTCGAGTCTTGTGGGGAAAAGTGCACAAACCTCTGCAGAGTGTACAAACTGATCATGATTAGCCGTGTCCCGGTTACGGACAACTTTGAGCATCTAGAAGTGGGAATGTTGACGGATCTCATCATATTTAATTAATCAATCGGGTTAAATCAACTTTGGGAATAGATTGACTTGGAGAAACCAATTCAATCATATTATGAGATTTGTAGTACTGTTATGATACTATTTGAGTAGGACAAAATCAGCTTTATGCAAGTTGAAACTTAGAGCTTTACCACCAGCCAAAATTGCATGTAGAAGATAGGTCTGTTATATATTCTTTTGGGAGTAACTTGCCGTACATTCAAAGTACTGACCCATTTTGGGCTGTAACCTTCGGTGTTGCAGGATCGTATATGACGAGTAAGTGATGCGATGTAGGGTTACGATATCTACACTCAACTTTGCCGTTGGTGTTGATGGGAATCCACTTATGTATTGTTTGTTTCCGCGGTGTATTCTTTCCCAAAGGCTATAAGGTAATAAATACCATGTATTTATGTTACTTTTTGACATGTGATTCATGGTATTTCATCGAGTACTGTGTGTGCTAGCATACTGATCCAGGGATAGCACAGAAGCACAGTAGACTTGGTTCCTTTTGGGACCGGGTCGTTACAGATTAGTAGTAGATGCAGATGGATTTCCGTCTACTTATCTTGGCGTACTGCCCATGCTTTTGAGCCTCTTCCTTTCTTTTGTAGCATAGTTAGCATTGCGGTGCGTTTTTAATCCTGTCAATTGCCCAGCTATAATTTCTTTACCTCGCATAGCTGTTTATCGTATTTTGGGAGAGAGACATCACTAGTGAACTTCATGGGACCCCGGTCCATATTTCCTCCACTGTTTACACCCTCAATTTACTTGCAGTTTTACTTTCTAGTTGAAGTTTCTATTATCTTTTATCTCTTGTGTTTGATCCTTTGTAAACGGCAAGACCAGAGAGATTGACAACCTCTATTTACTCGTTGGGAGAAAAGTTATTTGTTGTGTGTGCACGTCCAGGCTAAGCAAGTGATTTTCAACGATGCATCACTTGCCGAACCACCTACTTGTCGTTGTTGGAGTCCTACTGGAGACTGATACGTCTCAAACGTATCGATAATTTCTGCTCGCTCCATGCATGTTTTGTGTGATATTGCTATGATCTAGATACACTTTCATACACTTTTGATCATATTTGGACTAACCTACTAACTCAGTGCACCCCAATGCCAGTTCCTGTTTTCTGCTGTTTTTGTATTTCAGTTTTCCCCCATATAAAAAGTGCTCCAAAAATCCGGGAAAAATAAGATAAAAAATCAGCTTTTCGGAAGACTCCAGAAGCCCGAAGGAGGGCCAGGGGCCCACCACCAGGCACCCAGGCGGCCAACTGGCGCGGCCAGGGTCCTGGCCGCGCCAGGGGGGGCGCCTGGGCCTCTGGTGGACCCCCTGGCTGCCCCCTTCGCCTATTTATTCTCCGTCACGGGAAAATTCCGAAGACAGAACCCTATTTGGAAAATTCTCCTGTGTTCCGCCGCCGCCGCGCTTCCAAGATCAGGAGCACCGTCAGGACCCTTCCCGGCACCCTGCCGGAGGGAGGATCGACCTCCGGGAGCTTCCCCTCCACCATGGACGCTTCCCGGATGTGTCGTGAGTAGTCTACCTTGGACCATGGGTCCGTGATCAGTAGCTATGTGATGTTCTCCTCCCCTCTTTGTTCTTCATGGTTTAGACCTCGTGAGCAACCCTACATGATCGAGGCACTTATGTAATTCTTCTGCTGTTGCTATGCTGAGTTTGATGGGATCTGATGGATTATGAGATTATGTTCAGATCGTGATAGAGTAATATATTTGGTTTTGATCTCTTATATTTTTGTTCCTAAGTAATTCTTGCATGTTCTCCGTTGTTGTTTATTGTTTTGGCCAAGTGGTAGGTAGAAACTCCAAGAGGGAACGTTATGCTCGATTATGGGTACATGCCCTGTGATGACACGCTTGAGTGACAGAAACATGAGTCTAGGGGATGTGCTGTGGACACAAGGGGGAAACCATTGGTGCTTGTAACCGCGGTTGCAAAGATTGTTTACTTTACGCAAAGTTCTTTTAATGCAGTTGTCTGTTGATTTGTGTTTACACTTTGGGTGGGGCTCGCAACTTAATACCAGCGAGATGTTCTGGATAGATATCTCAAGGTGGATGATTAGTAGTAGATGCAGATCGATTTCGGTCTACTTATTTTGGCGTACTGCCCATGCTTATGATCCTCTTCCTTTCTCTTGTAGCATAGTTAGCATTGCGGTGCGTTTATAATCCTGCCAACTGCCCATCTGTAATTTGTTTACCTCGCATAGCTGTTTTATCGTCTTTTGGGAGAGAGACATCACTAGTGAACATCATAGGACCCCGATCCATATTCACATCACTGTTTACAAGCTCATTTATTTTCTCGCATTTAATTTCAGTTGCTATCATTATCATTATCCCTTGTGTGTTTGACCATTGGTAAACAACAAGACCGGAGAGATTGACAACCTCTCTGAACTTCGTTGGGAGCAAAGTTAATTGTATCGTGTGCAGGTCCGCGTCAGGCGCGCCACTGACACCTACTTATCATCGCCGGAGTCCTACGGGAGACAAACCCTATCCTCCACATTGGGGAAATTTTCTGCTATCCTATATCTCACCTTCCACTTGGGGTAACCAACGAAGGGCGAGAAGCCATTACCACTTCCACGCCATCAAGCAAATTTCTAGCGCCGTTGCCGGGGACTCCGAGTGATAAGATAGGGGAGTTGCCCACTATCCATTACCTTTACTTTTTAGTCTTGTTAGATTACTTTTCTGTTTTTATCTTTGTGTCTTATATCAAAAATTACAAAAAAACCTGCCACAATTGCTGCTATTATGGGTTGCACTGAAAACACAAAGTTGTGTGACTTCAGCAGTCACAACCACAAAGACTTTATCTGCACTCCTATTGCCACACCTTCCACTTCTGCTACTGATACGTACAAAACGTATCTATAATTTCTGCTTGGTCCACGCATCTTTTGTGTGATATTGCTATGATATTGATGCAGTTCCATACACTTTTGATCATATTTGGACTAACCTATTAACTCAGTGCACCCTAATGCCAGTTCCTGTTTTCTGCTGTTTTTGTATTTCAGGTTTTCCCATTACTTAAAGTTCCAGAAAAATTCTGGGAAAAATATAGGAAAAATCAGCGTACAGGAAGCTTCGGGAAGAGCCCAAGTGGGTCTAGAGGGGAGCCAGGGGTGTCCCAGGCGGCCACCTGGCGCGGCCACCCCCTAGGCCGCACCAGGGGGCGCCTGGGGCCCCTGGTCCACCTCTGGCTTCCCCCTTCGCCGATATATCCCTCTCGTCCTGAAACCCACGAGGACAGAACCCTTTTTCGCGATCTCTCCTCTGTTCCACCGCCGCCGCGCTTCCAAGATCGGGAGCACCAGGAGCCCTCTTCCCGGCACCCTGTCGGAGGGAGGAACCACCTCCGGGAGCTTCTCCACCACCATGGATGCTTCCCGGATGAACCGTGAGTAGTCCACCTTGGACCATGGGTCCATGATCAGTAGCTATGTGATGTTCTCCTCCCCTCTTTGTTCTTCATGGTTTAGACCTCGTGAGCTGCCCTACATGATCGAGGCACATATGTAATCTTTCTGCTATTGCTATCCTGAGTTTGCTGGGATCTGATGGATTATGAGACTATGTTCAGATTGTGTTTGAGTAATATATTTGATTCTCCTCTTTTATATATATGTTCTTGAGTAATTCTTGCATTATCTCCGTTGTTGTTTATTGCTTTGGCCAAGTAGTAGGTAGTAACTCCAAGAGGGAGCGTTATGCATGATTGTGGGTTCATTCCCCCTGATGACTAGCTTGAGTGACAGAAACATGAGTGACGGGGATCAACCCCGGAAAATCCCATGGTCATGGACCCTGGGTTAGTCATAGAGATGGCACAGGTTGGACGATACTCGTCGGCTAACAGGAGAAGCACTTCCTGCTCAATATTATTATGTGAGGGGGGCGATTACAGTGGAGGCCAAGGCAAGTTCTCGCAAGGCAAGGATGAGTAGATGCGTATTGAGTTTTCCTGGACGTCTCCCCTCCTAGCCTTTATATACTAGGCTAAGTGTCGGGGAGTCCGTGCTAGGTTACATAGGTAGTTTTCTAATTCTAGTCCTGCCTTGTACGCCAAGTTGCACCTTCCATCTTAGTTGCGGACTCCTGCATCGGTGCTTGGTTGGGCCAATCGTGGGCTTGTCGTATCTTCCCAGCGGGCCTTCTGTCTTTACACGCACCAGGTAGCCTCACACGTAGGAGTCGTGGGGTCACCCCCTCGTTAGTAGCCCCCGAGTGCCTGGGGGACTCGAAGAGTCGCGCAGGGGCTCGAATTCATCTACGCTTTATTGTTTGTAAGCGTGGTATCTCCACGGGTCGCTGGTAGTTTTGAGCCATGACAATATCTGTTTCGAGGGATTGCTAAGCTGAAAGGGCCCAAGGAGTCGACTGGTCGAGCGTTGGTGAATTGTTCTAGTTACAAATACCACAATAGGCCAATCAAGCCCACGTCCCTCGACATGAACTTGGAACACTGGTGTCAAGCAAAGTCATGCCGCTGCAGGTCTTATAGGATCAATTGCTACCAGTCTAAGCACATAGCCTGAGCGCGTCCACTCGGCTCTTTCTATCATGCGAGCGCATGGAAAAGGTCGGGAGTGAAATCGCTCTGCGGCAAGTCCCGGCCCGCCCGTTCTGCGTAGAGGGGTCTTACCTACACGCTAAGCTTGCGTGGCATCTGGGTACAGTGTGTCGTAGCCCAGGCATAATTGTTTTTGTTTGAGGCACAGGGCCTAATTTAGCGATTCACCCACTTGGAATAAACAATCAAGTGAGATGTTTTAGTCGTCACTCGCGGAGTTTGTAGAAAACTCCAGCGAGGAAAATAAGATAGCACCCACTCGGAATGTCGCCGAGTGCGCGAGTAAGTCATGTTTGCTGAATGGCTGAATCTTTTTTGGCGAGTGGTCACTCGAATGCTTTTCTGCTCTTGGGGTGAGGGATCACCCGAACTCTGAGAGTATGTTGTTTCTGCTGGTGCGAGTGATCACTCGAGCACATCTTTTCCTTCTGGGTGAGGGAGAACCCGAACTCAAAAGGGGTACTCCCGATGGGAGTAAGAATTTTTAATAGTCAGAAAATTTGAACATATGGCTGACTCTTGGAATCGTTTGGTTTTTCCCAAATGCTTTTATCTTGATCCCTTCCCTTTGGGATGCCGAGCTGACATGCATTGTCATGCTGTTTGGTGACCTATGATGATGCTTGATTTTTTGATCCGTCATGTCTTCTAGACCGTCATAATGATGATTTGGACGTCGCGCTGCCTGTTGCCTGTTTGGTTCCCGAGGTTTGTATGGGAAACAGGCGAGATTTGACGCGTCCTGTAAATAACGTTGTCCGTGTGAAGGCATCTTCATCTTGGAATTCGTAACGCCCGACGCTTGGACTTTGATGCAATGATGGTGCCGCTTGGGCTTCTGCGTTTTTTACCTGGTATGCCCTTGGATTGCGCTATAAATACTTCCCTTGGTTGCCTGACTCTGGCATCCATTCTTCGCATCTTTCTTTTCTGCTTCTTCTTCTTCATATGGCGCCCAAGCGTGGTAGTGGTGTAACTGGGCGAGGCCGCGGTGTTGCAGGACGAGGCCGTGGCCGCCGTGGTCGTGGTGGCCACACCCCTCGTTCCTTACGCGGTGGGCGTCATGGTGCTGCGTTGACACTTTCTTCTTCTTCCTCCATGGAAGAGGGATTTTGGCGTCATGATTTTCTTTTTCATGTTCTTGGGCGGAATACTGCCCGGATTTATCTTCCTTCCTCGTTTGCTTCCATTGCTTCTGAGCGTGGCTTAAAGGGCTTCTGGCTTCATCTTCATGGATGCTCTCGTTCTTCTTCTTGGGTGGAGTTGGATTTTGATAGTTCGTCCTTGATCTTCCTTGGGTCTGGCTGGAGGACGTTTTCTCGTCAGTTGAATTGGCGCGGCGGAGACAACCTTTGCTGTCGTTTTGATGGCGAAGATACTGTTATTATCCATGCGTTTGATGCTGGTGGCAACCGTCTGGATCCATACTGTGAGGAGACGAGCATCAGTGATTCCGGTGGATCGAGTGGTGGTTCGCCTGCTTCTCCCCTGTCTTCGTCTTCGGTTGATCCCTCGGGCGATGTTGTTTGCTCTTCTAGTACTAAGGCTGAATTGGATGTCAAACCAGTCATCAAGCGGCAACGGAAGTAGTCGAGGCACCTTTTAGAACTGGAGGAGGGCGAGCTTCTTCTTCTTCGGCTAGGCGGCTACTTTGTCTGTGATGATGCCCGCCGGGCTGTGGCACGAAAGTGCCAATTATCTCAGCATGAGCACACATGTAGAAGTTTGAATGTAGCCCAGCTTATAGTTCAGCAAGTCCTTCTGTAACGGCAAACTGTCGTTTCGACTTCTTTGTAATGAAATGCCTTCGACTCCTTTGTAATGTGAATGTCTTCGACTCCTTTGTAATGAGAGTTGTCTTCGACTCCTTTGTAATGAAAATTATCTTCGACACCTTTGAGAGTTGTCTTCGACTCCTTTGTAATGAGAATACTTTCGACTCCTTTGTAATGAAAATTATCTTCGACTCCTTTGAGAGTTGTCTTTGACTCCTTTGTAATGAGAGTTGTCTTCTCGGGTGCGTGCCAGCGCTCCCGATGGTAGTAGCCCCCGAGGCTGCGTTTCATTTGCAGAATCGAGCGCATGCTTTATGGATTTTTGTCCCACTGGTTTGTAGTTGTCTTTGAATTATTTCAAGTCTAGATAGGGTGCGCGTCAGCGCTCCCGGTGGGAGTAGCCCCCGAGTCTTTAGGCGATCGCTTGCGATCAGGTGAAGACTAAAGAATCGTGCGCTGTTGCAACTTTCTTTTTCCTGGGCTTTGTCTTTTGGCAAGAGTCGCGTCTTTATCGAGGATAATGTCTTTCAGGGGAGTTTTATGGTTGAGCCCCCGGGTCTCTTTTTTTAAGTAACAATCGCGTTTGCGAAGATAGCGTCTCTCGGAGGGAGTTCTAAGCTCGAGCCCCCGAGTGCTTTTAAGTAAGAGTTGCGTTTGCGAAGATAGCGTCTCTCGGGGGCAGTTCTAGGCTCGAGCCCCCGAGTTCTTTTAAGTAAGAGTCGCGTTTGCGAAGATAGCGTCTCTCGGGGGAGTTCTAGGCTTGAGCCCCCGAGTGCTTTTAAGTAAGAGTCGCGTTTGTGAAGATAGCGTCTCTCGGAGGGAGTTCTAGGCTCGAGCCACCGAGTGCTTTTAAGTAAGATGCTTTGGGCAACATTATTTTATTCCTTCGAATTTTACATGTGTTGCCAATCGGTGCTGCTGATGATGTCTCTGATAATGCCTGGAGGACTATGGGTAGAACAGGCGTAGGTTCGCTACGTTCCATGAATTTCCCACGTCCTCGTTGGTCTTCGGATTCGCCAATATGTATGCTCGTGCTCCTATGCCTTCCGAGATGATGAACGGCCCCTCCCATTGTGGGGCATGTTTGTGCACTTTCTCCTATATTAGCCGTAGCACAAGGTCTCCTTTGTTGAACGATCTGGTCCGCAGGCGACAGCTTTGATATGTGCGCAGCTTCTCCTGGTATCCTTCGGATCTTGTGATGGCTGTGTGATACGTCCAAAACATATATATAATTTGTGCTTGCTCCATGCATGTTTTGTGTGATATTGCTATGATCTAGATACACTTTCATACACCTTTGATCATATTTGGACTAACCTATTAACTCAGTGCACCACAGTGCCAGTTCCTATTTTCTGCTGTTTTTCTATTTCAGTTTTCCCCCATATAAAAAGTGCTCCAAAAATTCGGGAAAAATCAGATAAAAAATCAGCGCAGAAGAACCTTCCGGAAGGACGTGAGTGGGGCCAGAGGGCCACCAACAGGGGCCCAGGTGCCCTGGTGGCGCGCCCTAGGGTCTGGCCGCGCCAGGGGGCCGCCCGGACCCCTAGTGGCCCCCTGGCTGCCCCCCCCTTCGCCTATATATTCTCCGTGACGAGAAACCCTCGGAAGAAGAACCCTTTTTTCGCGATCTCGCCTCTGTTCCGCCGCCGCCGCAATTCCGAGATCGGGAGCACCAGCAGAGCTCTTCCCGGCACCCTGCCGGAGGGAGGGCCGACCTCCGAGAGTCTCCTCTCCACCATGGATGCTTCCCGGATGTGCCGTGAGTAGTTTCCTTTGGACCATGGGTCCGTGATCAGTATCTATGTGATGTTCTCCTCCCCTCTTTGTTCTTCATGGTTTAGACCTCGTGAGCTGCCCTACATGATCGAAGCACTTTTGTAATCTTTCTGCTGTTGCTATGCTGGGTTTGATGGGATCTGATGGATTATGAGATTATGTTCAGATTGTGATAGAGTAATATATTTGGTTCTTATCTTTTATATTTTTGTTCTTAAGTAATTCTTGCATGTTCTCCGTTGTTGTTTATTGCTTTGGCCAAGTAGTAGGTTGTAACCCCAAGAGGGAACATTATGCTCGATTGTGGGTTCATGCCCCCTGATGACACGCTTGAGTGACAGAAACATGAGTCTAGGGGATGTGTTGTTGCCACAAGGGGGAAAAACGGTGCTTGTAACCGCGGTTGCAAGGATTGTTTACTTTACGCAAAGTGCTTTTTAATGCAGTTGTCTGTTGCTTTGGGTTTAAACTTTGGGTGAGGCTCGCAACTTAATACCAGCGAGATGTTCTGGATAGATATCTCAAGGTGGATGATTAGTAGTAGATGCAGTTGGATTTCGGTCTACTTATTTTGGCGTTCTGCCCATGCTTTTGAGCCTCTTCCTTTCTTTTGTAGCATAATTAGCATTGCGGTGCGTTCATAATCCTGTCAATTGCCCAGCTGTAATTTGTTCACCTCGCATAGCAGTTTTATCGTCTTTTGGGAGAGAGACATCACTAGTGAACATCACGTATCCCGGTCCATATCCTCATCACTGTTTCCACACTCATTTACTTTTCTGCTTTTACTTTCAGTTGCTATCATTATCCCTTGTGTTTGATCCTTTGTGAACAACAAGACCTGAGAGATTGACAACCTCTCTGAACTTCGTTGGGAACAAAGTTATTTGCGTCTGTGTGTAGGTCCGCGTCAGTTGCGCCGCTGACACCTACTTATCATCTCCGAAGTCCTACTGGAGACAAACCTTGGTATCTTTACTGAGGGAAAGTTTCTGATGTGCTACATCACACCTTCCTCTTGGGGTTTACCAACGAAGGGCGAGAAAATCATCACCTCGCACACAAAGCAAAGAATTTCTGGCGCCGTTGCCGGGGACGCCGAGTGCTAAGATAGGGGAGTTTCACACTACCCTTTACCTTAGTTTTTTTAGTCTTGTTAGTTTACCTTTCAGTTTTTATCTTTGTGTCCTATATCAAAAATCAAAAAAAAAATCTGCCACACATGCTGCTCTATGGGTTCCACTGAAAACACCAAGTTGTGTGACTTCACTAGTCACAACAACCAAGACTTTATCTGCACCCCCATTGCCACACCTGCCACTTCAGCATACCTCTGATGAAATTAAACCTGCCTTGCTAAACCTTGTTATGAGAGATCAATTCTCTGGTGCTGGAGATGATGCTGCTTTACACTTGAAGAATTTTGTTGAATTATGTGATATGCAAAAGTATAAAGAAGTAGAAGGTGATATTGTTAAGCTCAAGCTCTTTCCTTTCTCTTTAAGGGGAGAAGCTAAAATCTGGTTTCAATCTTTGCCTAGGAATATCATAGATTCTTGGGATAAGTGCAAAGATGCTTTTATAGGGAAGTACTACCCACCTGCTAAAATTATCCAATTAAGGAGTAACATTATGAATTTTAAGCAATTGGATAATGAACACGTTGCCCAAGCTTGGGAACGAATGAAATCTCTTGTTAAGAAATGCCCTACACAATGTTTGACTACCTGGATGGTTATCCAGACTTTTTATGCAGGCTTGAACTTTACCTCGCGGAACCTGTTCGATTCGGCCGCGGGAGGAACCTTTATGTCAACTACACTTGGTGCTGCCACGAAGCTTCTCGATGAGATGATGACCAATTATTCCCAATGGCACACCGAACGCGCTCCAACAGGTAGGAAGGTAAACTCTGTCGAGGAAATTACCTCTCTCAATGAAAAAGTTGATTTTATTATGTCTCTACTTACCAAGCAACCCTCTATTGATCCTCGTGATGTCCCTTTAAATTCTTTGGTTGCCCAAGAACAAGTAGATGTGAACTTTATTGCTAGAAACAACTTCAACAACAATGCTTATAGGGGTAATTTTGCTAGCAATCCTAGACCGTTTCCATCCAACTATGGGAACAACAACACCTACCCTAGCAACAAGAACCCCTCTTCTGAATTGGAAAACATGCTTAGATATTTTATCACTACCCAAAAAGCCTTCAATAAGAATGTAGAGGAGAAATTAGCTAAATTAGATAATCTCTCTTTGAAGGTAGAAAGCTTAGCCCTTGATATTGAGATGCTTAAAATTTGAACCTCTCCCCTTGAGGAGAATAAGGCCACTCCTATTAATGTTATCCAATTGCAAATTAATAAAATTATTAGGATGATGGCTAAACTTAAAGAAAGGTGGGCAAGAGAAAAAGAGGAAGAGGATAGAATTAAGAGCCTTCCTACACACCACACAGTTGCCACTATCCAAATTGTTGAGGACACCCAAACTATTAGCACCCAATGCACTCCTAGTCCCGTTGGACCTATTAATGGTGATGCTAATACCTCAACCGAAGATGAAGAAACTCCTATGAACATAGAGGGTTTCAAAAAAGTGAGCCTAGACGACACTACTACCACCTTTGATAGTAGTAATATTGATTTTGATAGTTGCAACCTCTCAGAAGTTATTAGCTTGCTACACAAAATCTCTAGAGACCCCCACACTAGCACACTTAATTTTACCTTCACGGAGCATATCACAAATGCTCTCATCAAAGCTAGGGAGGAGAAGCTTAGAGTAGAAGCCTCCATACCTAGGAAGCTAGATGATGGTTGGGACCCTATGATCAAAATTAAATTAAATAACTTCTCTTGCTATGCTTTATGTGATGTTGGAGCTAGTACCTCCGTTGTGCCCAAAAGAATTTATGATATGTTTGAATTGAAGCCCTTTGAGCCTTGTTCTTTTGGAGTTCGTCTTGTTGATTCTTCTGTAAAGAAACCTTTGGGGAAGATCGACGATGTTCTTATCATTTTCAATGATAACTATGTTCCCGTTGATTTTATTGTTATGGATATAGAGTGTGAACCTTTGTGTCCAATTATTTTGGGACGTCCTTTTCTTCGCACCGTTGGTGCGGTTATTGACATGAAAGAGGGGAATATAAAATTCCAATTCCCTCTCAAGAAAGGGATGGAACACTTCCCTAGAAAGAAAATCAAGTTACCTTTTGAGTCCGTTACTCGGGCTAGTTATTCTCTTTCTCTTGATAAAACCTGATTCTTCTTTTGCATCATGCCTAGCTTGAAGGCATAAAAGAAAGCGCTATTGGGAGGCATCCTACAACGAATTAGGTTTCTTTTTGCTTTTGTTGTGTCTTGAAGTTTGTTACTACTGTAGCAACATCATTGTATCTTTATTTTTCAGTTGTGTGCCAAGTTATAGCCTCTTATGATAAGGGAAGAAAAAGTTGTGACATGATGTCCAGAAAACATATTCTGTCCCTGACAGAAAAATTCGAATAAAATCACCAGATCATCTTTTTGATCTGAATTCTTTTGACAGCATTCTCTATACAATTGTGAAACTTTCATATGTTTTGAGTTTTTTGATTTGAGTTGCATAAGTGCCCCGAAAAAATTCTCTACTATACCTGCTGTTCTGTTTTTCACAGATTCTACCACGTTTTGCCTCTCTTCACTTTTTCAAACCTTAAGCTTGCTTTTTCTTTGCAAAAACTTTTTGGCACTCTTGAGAAACAGTAGCTCTTCAATAATATCTATATATCCAGTGGGGAAAAATTATTTTATTAAGGGTACTAACCTCTCTAATCAGCATATGATGAGTTATGTATGAAGGGAGTTTTCAAGTGTGCGATGGAAGGTGATGAAAGAAGATCCAGGAGTGTCAAGCGCTCAAGCTTGGGGATGCCCCCGTGCATCCCCAATAAATATTCTAGGAGACTCAAGTGTCTAAGCTTGGGGATGCCCCCGTGCATCCCCTTCTCCATCAACAATCATCAGTTCTTCCTTCGTCTCACTATATTTTTATCACTTCATGCGTTATCTGCTATGCTTGGAGCGTCTCGCTCTTAGATTTTTTTTTTAGTTTTCTTTAGTTTTTCTTGCTGGTCATAACAAGTTAGACCCCATCTTACTTTGTGTGCGAGAGTAACACGCTCCACTCCAATCTAGAACACATCATAGGATTTTTCCTGCTTATCTTTTGCTGTTGTGTATTCTTTATCTTTTCGTAGCTACTGCCATGTTTAGTTTTAGTGTTAGTTTGTATTTAGCAAGAGCCTTGTCTTTTGCTTAGTTTGTTGCTGGAACTCTCTTTAGTTTTCATGTTTATCTTTATAAGAGAGTTGGTTGTTGCACTGAGTTGTGTTTTGTCTTGGAAGTAGGTAATTGAGGTTGCTATTTAATTCTAGTAGTAACTTGCAATAGTTTTAGGTATTGATGTGAGTAATGTCTGAACTTTTGGTGTCAAGAGCTTTATCCTATTAGTGATAGGTGTCGTATTTTGGGCAATCCGTGTGTATTTTCAAAACCTACAAAAAACTAGTTGAGAACTCTAACTACTAGATGGATCACTAATCTTTGGAGGGATCGAATATTAGAGTACACTCACGTACCATGAGTCGAGGATGCGCAAGGATAACCAAACCCCCATACACTCCTCCTCGGGGTACTTGTCTCTTTGTGACCCTCCTTATTAGATTGAGAGTTACCGATAATAAGTGCATGAGTTCTTCGGACTAATGTAAGTATTGAAAGTTGACACTTCCACCTTCCCATATTTTGCTAGCCTCTCCCGTGTCGTGCATTGCCTTCTTCTCACTCCGAGAGTTGGTGTCCACCTTCGCTGGTACATCCAAACCCTTGTCATGATACGCTCTGTCATCATAAGCCTCCTTATATCTTTCCTCAAAACAGCCACCATACCTACCTATCAAGGCATTTCCATAGCCTTTCAGAGATATATTTCCATGCAACTTCCACTTCTTCATGACTTGATCTTCATGTCATACATGCTTTTGCTTGATTGATGAGCCGCATGCTAGTGGGGCCTTTCCCTAATCATTGCTACATGACGCGCTGGTATCATTGCATATTCTGCTACACTGGCAGATGCATACATTGCATACATCATGATAGTTACATCTTCTTTATGATTTTGAGTACCTTTTAAAGTGTGAAAGATTTCCTATACCTTCTTGTAAAATAGAGTGTTGCCCTTAAGTGAGGAAAAGATCCCAAAGTGGACACAATCAAAGATCCCAAAGAGGACAAATGAGAGTTAAATAGAAAGAGCCATTGAGGCCACAAAAAAAATAGAAAAAAGAAAAAAAATAAAAAGAGAGAAAGGGGCAACACTACTATCCTTTTGAGAGATCCACACTAGTACTCCCTCTATATCCTTGTACTCCATAGAGATGATCATTATGCATATAGCTATGTGGGGACCTTCACACTGTAGAACTTGGCTTGCATATTCCAAGGATGAGCCTCCTCAAACGAGCTCTAGGTCTTCATGAGCGAGCAAGTTAGATGCACCGCCACTAGATTCATTGGAGAGCTTCCTAGCTCATATGTTCATCCGTTGCATGGCAATCCCTACTCCTCACATCATATCTATCATTTGGCATCTCTTTCCTATGATTGTCGTCATTGATGTGAGCCTTTATCATTCTTTTTTGTCTTCCTCCTCCTCCGTACTTCTCTCTTTGCCATCCTAAGTGTCAACTCTCATGCTTACGCTCATCCATTCCATGAGTGCTCAAAATATTGAAAAAGGAGTGGATCAAATTGACTTGTACCTGGCTAGTGGTCTGGGGACAAGTCAAGATAAGATTCCAGAAAAAGACCAAGTGTGAAACTTTAGTAGATTGAGTGCTCAACAAATAAATATTTTTCTCGTATTCCCTATCCCCCTTCTTGCACGAAAACACCATTTGGAGACATTCGAGTCACGGACAGCGAGAGCTCTTGCAACTAATGTTCTTTTGTTACTTGTTTCAATGCTAATATAGACTCTTGCATGTTATGACTTGAATTCAATCACTAACCTTGATTGCTTTACTTTTTAAAGTTCTTATATGGTTGCTAGCATGTCACCACAGAAATTATGCCGTTATCATTTACCTACTCGAGGACGAGCAGGAATTAAGCTTGGGGATGTTGATACATCCAAAACGTATCTATAATTTCTGCTTGCTCCATGCATGTTTTGTGTGATATTGCTATGATCTAGATACACTTTCATACACTTTTGATCATATTTGGACTAACCTATTAACTCAGTGCACCACAGTGGCAGTTCCTATTTTCTGCTGTTTTTCTATTTCAGTTTTCCCCCATATAAAAAGTGCTCCAAAAATTCGGGAAAAATCAGATAAAAATCAGCGCAGAAGAACCTTCCGGAAGGACCTGAGTTGGGCCAGAGGGCCACCACCAGGGGCCCAGAGGCCCTGGTGGCGCGCCCTAGGGTCTGGCCGCGCCAGGGGGGCGCCTGGACCCCTGGTGGCCCCCCTGGCTGCCCCCCTTCGCCTATATATTCTCCGTGACGAGAAACTGTCGGAAGAAGAACCCTTTTTTCGTGATCTCGCCTTTGTTCTGCCGCGGCCGCGCTTCTGAAATCGGGAGCACCAGCAGACCTCTTCCCGGCACCCTGCCGGAGGGAGGGCCTACCTCCGGGAGCCTCCTCTCCACCATGGATGCTTCCCGGATGTGCCGTGAGTAGTTTCCTTTGGACCATGGGTCCGTGATCAGTAGCTATGTGATGTTCTCCTCCCCTCTTTGTTCTTCATGGTTTAGACCTCGTGAGCTTCCCTACATGATCGAGGTACTTTTGTAATCTTTCTGTTGTTGCTATGCTGGGTTTGGTGGGATCTGATGGATTATGAGATTATGTTCAGATTGTGATAGAGTAATATAATTGGTTCTTATCTTTTATATTTTTGTTCTTAAGTAATTCTTGCATGTTCTCCGTTGCTGTTTATTGCTTTGGCCAAGTAGTAGGTAGTAACCCCAAGAGGGAACGTTATGCTCGATTGTGGGTTCATGCCCCCTGCTGACACGCATGAGTGACAGAAACATGAGTCTAGTGGATGTGCTGTTGCCACAAGGGGGAAAACAACGGTGCTTGTAACCGCGGTTGCAAGGATTGTTTACTTTACGCAAAGTGATTTTTAATACAGTTGTCTGTTGCTTTGGGTTTACACTTTGGGTGGGGCTCGCAATTAATACCAGCGGGATGTTTTGGATAGATATCTCAAGGTGGATGATTAGTAGTAGATGCAGTTGGATTTCGGTCTACTTATTTTGGCGTTCTGCCCATTCTTTTGAGCCTCTTCCTTTCTTTTGTAGCATAATTAGCATTGCGGTGCGTTCATAATCCTGTGAATTTCCCTTCTATAATTTGTTCACCTCGCATAGCAGTTTTATCGTGTTTTGGGAGAGAGAGATCACTAGTGAACATCACGTATCCCGGTCCATATCCTCATCTCTGTTTCCACACTCATTTACTTTTCTGCTTTTACTTTACGTTTCTATCATTATCCCTTGTGTTTGATCCTTTGTGAACAACAAGACCGGAGAGATTGACAACCTCTATGAACTTCGTTGGGAACAAAGTTATTTGCGTCTGTGTGCAGGTCCGCGTCAGTTGCGCCGCTGACACCTACTTATCATCTCCGGAGTCCTACTGGAGACAAACCTTGGTATCTTTACTGAGGGAAATTTTCTGTTGTGCTACATCACACCTTCCTCTTGGGGTTTATCAACGAAGGGCGAGAAATCACTATCATCACCTCGCACACTAAGCATTGTGTCTCGTGCTTCGTCTGCTGTGTCCTTGTCATTCTGCAACGCTTCTTCTTCCACTTCTTCTTCGTACCCTGAGATTCTGGGTGCTCCGAATTTTAGGTCGTGCGGTAGTACTTCTTCTGCCCCGTATACCAAGAAGAAGGGTGTATACTGGGTCGAGATGTCTGGGGTGGTGCGCAGGCTCCATAGGACTGCGGGGAGCTCTTCTATCCAGTTGCCTGCGGCTTGCTCGAGTGGTGCCAGGAGTCGCTTCTTTATTCCTCCGCATACTAAGCCATTTGCTTTCTCCACTTGGCCATTAGATTGCGGGTGTGCGACTGATGCGTAGTTGATTTTGATGCCCAATTCTTGACAGAAGTTTTGTAACTCTGCTGCTGTGAAGTTGGTACCGTTGTCTGTGATGATGTTGTGTGGTACTCCGAATCTGAAGATAATTGATTTGATGAAGTTGACTGCCGTGAGGGATGTTGAGGTGGTGATTGGTACTGCCTCGATCCATTTGGTGAATTTGTCGACTGCGACCAGTAGGTGTGTTCTTCCTCCTTTTGATGATTTCTTGAGTTGTCCTACCATGTCGAGTCCCCATGTGGCAAATGGCCATGATAATGGTATGGTTTTGAGTTCTGATGCTGGGGCGTGCGGCCTGCTGGCGAATTTTTGGCACGCGATGCAACGGCGTACAATATCCTCTGCATTTCTCATGGCGGTTGGCCAATAGAATCCTGCTCAAAAGGCTTTTGCCGCGAGTGCTCGACTGCTGGCATGGTGCCCGCAGGTGCCTTCATGAATCTCCAGTAGTAGGGCTTTGCCATCTTCCTCATCTATGCACTTTTGTAGGACCTGGGAAATGCTGCGTTTGTAGAGCTTTCTTTTGATCACTTTGAATGCTTTAGATCCTCGACTGATGCGCTGGGCTTCTGCGGCGTCCTGTGGCAGGGTGCCCTGTGTTAGTAATCTGAGGAGCGGTTCTCTCCAAGCCGGGTCTTCGGGTGTGGCTTGCTCTGGCTCCTCGACTGCGTTGTTGTCTTCTTCTTTAGCGGTTGGGTCCGCTGCTACTGCTTGCGCTTGTTCATTTGTATTGCCGTCCTCTGTATCTGCTTCTGGTCCGAGTTCTTCGATTGTGATGATGATCTCGTGTACGTGGGTCTAGAAATTTCCGCCCGTCTGGTTTCTCACGCATGCTTGAGTCATTCGTTGGTATATTGCTCCTGCGTTATTTAGACCGAAGGGCATTTTTTGGCGGCGAGATGTGCCGCAGGGGGTGATGAGCGAGGTGTGCTCTTCGTCTTCTTCCTTCATCCTGATCGGATTGTATCCCGAGTATGGTCGAGAAAAGATAGGAGGTCGCATCCTGCTGTGGCGTCGATTATTTGATTGATTCTTGGCAGGGGGAAGTGATCTTTTGGGCAATGCTTGTTGATAGGCCCATAGTCGACGCACATCCTTAGTACCTCGGTGTCCTTTTTAGGGACTAGGACTGGGTTTGCTATCCATGTTGCTTTCTTTGTTTTTCTTATGAACTATGCGTCGAGTAGTCGATTGACTTCTTCTCCGATTGCTCTGCCTTTGGGCTCTGAATACCGTCGCAGCGCCTGTTTTACTGGCTTCGTGTTTGGCTTGATGTGGAGCGCGTGTTCCGCGAATTCTCGCGGTATCCCTGGCATGTCAGCTGGGCACCAAGCGAAAATTTTCCATTCTTCACGAAGGAAGGTTATGAGGGCGGGTTCTTGCTCTTCTGGAAGGTGGGCATATAAGCGGACTGTCTTCTCTGGGTCTGTTGGGTGTACTTGGTGTGTGATCGTGTCGCTGTCGATGCTGAAGTCGCGACTAAATTCCTTTGTCTCGCTTCTGTTTGCTAGTGGAAATATGCTTTTGTCCGTCACCATGGCTATTTCTTGGAGCTGTTGTTGGGCTCCGAATGTGTCGGAGACTTTGTGGAAGTCGCGGTCGCACTGGTCCGATTTGATGAAGCTTCCCTTGACTGTGATGATTCCTGCAGGTCCTGACATCTTGAGATTGAGATATGCATAGTGTGGAACCGCCATGAACTGTGCGAACGCCGGTCACCCGAGTATGGCGTGATACTGCGACTGCCAGTCGAGTACTTCGAACTCGAGTGCCTGCTTTGCGAAGTTGCGCTTGCTTCCGAAGATCACATCAAGTTGTATTGCTCCGATGGAGGTGGCTGCTTCGCCCGGGACTACGCCGTATATTGTGGTTCCTGACTTCTTCCACACTGATCGTGGGATGAACATCTTGCATAGAGTGCTGGTGAAGATTATGTTTAGACTGCTGCCTCCGTCCATGAAGATTCTGTCCATGTCGTATCCTCCGATCTGCGCTTCGAGGACCAGGGGTGCATGCCCAGGCCTTGGGACTGCGGGCGGATAGTCGCTTTGTGAGAAGGTGATGTTGGTCTCGGCGCCGCTCAATTGGTAGGTTTCAGTTGTCTTTGGGTCTTCGGCTGCTTCGGCCTGCAAGGTGTAGGCATCTTGCTTTGCTTTCGAGGGTCTTCCTTCTTGGATCATGCAGATTCGTC
The DNA here is from genome assembly GCA_950022295.1 of Bromus sterilis. Classification (NCBI taxonomy): domain Eukaryota; kingdom Viridiplantae; phylum Streptophyta; class Magnoliopsida; order Poales; family Poaceae; genus Bromus; species Bromus sterilis. Next base: position 106,976,263 of record OX465596.1, on the reverse strand, counting down.
CCTGGGACGTGGGGTATTGCTCCTCTGCACTCGGTGCAGGTGACTGCGTGCTTCTTCGAGTGCGTTTGGCTTCACGCTGCTTCTCCTCCTTGAGGCTGTTGAAGAGTTCGGCGAATAGGCGGCAGTCTCCCAGTGTGTGGCTTGCTCTGAGGTGTCCTCGACTGTCTTCAAAACAATGGATCGCGCAAAGTCCTTCCAATTGCTCTTTAGCTATGAGTTTGCTGGAGCCGGCGTGCCTTCTTCTTCTTGAGACTTGGAAGATCTTCGAGCGGTCTTCTGCTCGGCCGTGAACTCTTGGGTCGAGCTCTATCCCGTCGCTGAGTGATTGATTCTGGATGAAGTTGGCGAATTCGTCTGGCCTTCGATCTGGGTCGTAGTAATCTCCGGTCTGGGTCTCGGAGTCGCTGTCTTGGCGTGTGGTGGGAGTCCGGGTGGCGGCGGGTCGCTAACTGATGGGCGAGCCTTCGGCCACGCGCCGCGACTCCTCGAGTGGGATTCTCGAGTAGCGTCCTTGTGCTTTTCTTTAGGGTCGTCGAGTTCTTTTCCATCGGTGATGGACTTGGCAGTCGTCGAGGTGCTGGACTTTGTTCTGCTGCAGGCTGGGTGGTCCTGATGGGGTGATGGAGACGCTTGCGGTGAATTTGAATATATTGAAGTTGGGACCGCCGAGATAGTGATTCCAACCTGTGTAGTTCCCACAGACGGCGCCAATTGACGGGGATCAACCCGGAAAATCCCATGGTCAGGGACCCTAGGTTATTCATAGAGATGGCACAGGTTGGACGATACTCGTCGCCTAACAGGAGAAGCACTTCCTGCTCGATATTATTACGTGAGGGGGCGATTATAGTGGAGGCCAAGGCGAGTTCTCGCGAGGAAAGGATGAGTAGATGCGTATTGAGTTGTCCTGGACGTCTCCTTTCCTAGCCTTTATATACTAGGCTAAGTCTTGGGGAGTCCGTGCTAGGTTACATAGGTAGTTTCCTAATTCAAGTCCTGCCTTGTACGCCAAGTTGCACCTTCCATGTTAGTTGCGGACTCCTGCATCGGTGCTTGGTTGGGCCAATTGTGGGCTTGTCGTATCTTCCCAGCGGGCCTTCTCTCTTTACACGCACCAGGTAGCCTCACACGTAGGAGTCATGGGGTCACCCCCTCGTCAATGATTCTAGGGGATATGTTTTTTCCACAAGGTAGAAAACAACGGTGCTTGTACTTGCGGGTGCAAGGATTGTTTACTTTACGCAAAGTTCTTTAATGCATTTGTCCGTTTCTTTGAGTTTACACTTTGGGTGGGATTCGCAACTTAACAGCAGCGAGATGTTCTGGATAGATATCTCAAGGTGGATGATTAGTAGGTAGATGCAGATGGATTTCGGTCTACTTTTCTTGGCGTACCGCCCAAGCTTTTGAGCCTCTTCCTTTCTTAATAGCATAGTTAGCATTGGTTTGCGCACATAATCCTGTCAATTGCCCAGCTGTAATTTGTTTACCTCGCATGGCTATTTTATCGTCTTTTGGGAGAGATACATCACTAGTGAACATCATGGGACTCCGGTCCATATTTCCACCACTGTTTACACCCGCTATTTATTTTCTGCTTTATTTCATTTTCTGTTGCTATCGCTATCATTATTATCCCGTACGTTTGATCCTTTGTAAACAACAAGGCCGGAGGGATTGAAACCCTCTCTGTACTCGTTGGGAGCAAAGTTATCTGTTGTGTGTGCAGGTCCACGTCAACCGCCTAATTGCTGGCGCCGTTGTCACCTTCCTGTCGTTGTCGGAGTCCTACTGGAGACAAACCTTGGTATCTTCAACGAGGGAAATTTGCTGCTGTCTACATCTCAACCTTCCACTTTGGATAACCAACGAGGGGCGAGAATCCATGAAAGCTAATTTCTGGTGTCGTTTCTGGGGACTCCACTCTTCAAGATAGGGGAGTTGCACACTATCTTTTATCTTTGCTTTTTAGTCTTGTTAGTTTACCTTTCAGTTTTTGCTTTAGTGTCTCTTATCAAAAAAAATAGTTACCTTGCTTGCTGCTGCTATGGGTTCCACCGAGAACAACAAGTTGTGTGACTTCACTAGTCATAACAACAGTGACTTTATCTGCACTCCTATTGCTCCACCTGCCACTTCAGCACCTTATGAGATTAAACCTGCTTTCCTGAACCTTATTATGAAAGATCAATTCTCCGGTGCTGGAGATGATGCTGCTTTGCACAAAAATATTCTGATGAGCTCTGTGATATGCAAAAGTACAAAGAAGTAGATGGTGATATCGTTAAGCTTAAGCTTTTTTCCTTTCTCCTTGAGAGGAGGAGCTAAGATCTGGTTTCAATCCTTGCCTAGGAATATCATATATTCTTGGGATAAGTGCAAGGATGCTTTTATTGGGAAGTACTACCCCCCAGCTAAGAATATCCAATTGAGGAGTAACATTATGAATTTTAAGCAATTGGATAATGAGCACGTTGCCCAAGCTTTGGAATGCATGAAATCTCTTGTTAAGAATTGTCCTACGCATGGTTTGACTACTTGGATGGTTATCCAAACTTTTTATGCAAGCTTGAACTTTACCTCGCGAAACTTGCTAGATTCGGCCGCGGGAGGAAACTTTATGTCAACAACGCTTGGTGCTGCCACAAAACTACTCGATGAGATGATGACCAACTATTCCCAATGGCACACCGAAAGAGCTCCAACAGGTAGGAAGGTAAACTCTGTCGAGGAGATCTCCTCCCTAAATGAAAAATTTGACTTGATTATGTCTCTACTTACCAAGAAATCTCCTATTGATCCTCATGATGTTCCTTTAAATTCTTTGATTGCTCAAGATCAAGTAGATGTGAACTTTATCTCTAGAAACAACTTCAATAACAATGCTTATAGGAGTAATTTTGGTAGCAATCCTAGACCGTTCCCCTCCAACAACTATGGGAACAACAACACTTATCCTAGCACCAAGAACTCCACTTCTGAACTAGAGAGTATGCTTAAAGACTTCATCACTACCCAAAAAGCCTTCAACAAGAGTGTAGAGGAAAAACTAGACAAATTATATAATCTCTCGTCGAAGGTAGACAATTTAGCCCATGAAGTAGAATTGCTTAAAATTAGAACTTCTGCTCTTGAGGAGAGGAAGGTCACTCCTATGAACACTATTCAAGTGTAAATTAATGAAAACATTAGGATGATGGCTAAACTTGAAGAGAGATGGGCTGGAGAAAAGGAGGAAGAAGATAGAATTAAGAGCCTTCCTACACACCATACCGTTGCTACTATCCAAGTTGTTGAGGATATCCAAAATCTTAGCACCCAATGCACCCCTAGTCCCATAGGACCTATTAATGGTGATGCTATGACCTCAACCATAGAAGAAGAAACTCCTCTGACTATAGAAGCTACCAAACAAGTGAGCCTAAAGGACAGCACTACCACTTGACTTGATAGTAGTGACCTTGATTTTGATAATTGCGCCCTTTCTGAAGTTATTGGTTTCCTTCAAAAAATGTCTAGCGATCCCCACGCTAGCACACATAATCTTGCCTTTACGGAGCATATCACTAATGCTCTCATTAAAGCTAGGGAGGAGAAGCTTAGGGTAGAAGCCTCCATACCTATAGAGGTAGAAGATGGTTGGAATCCTATGATTAAAATTAAGTTGAATAACTTCTCTTGCTATGCTTTATGTGATGTTGGAGATAGTACCTCCGTTATGCCCAAAAGAATGTATGATATGTTTGAATTAAAAACTTTTGATCCTTGTTCTTTTGGTGTTCGTCTTGTTGACTCTTCCGTAAAGAAACCTTGGGGAAGATCGATGATGTTCTTATCATTGTCAATGACAATTATGTTCCCGTTGATTTTACTATTATGGACATTGAATCTGAACCATCATGTCCAATTATTTTGGGATGCCCTTTTCTTCGCACCATTTGTGATGTCATTGATATGAAAGAAGGGAATATAAATTTTCAATTACCTCTCAAGAAAGGGATGGAACACTTCCCTATAAATAAGATTAAGTTACCTTCTGAGTCCGTTACACGGGCTACCTATTCTCTTACTCTTGATAAAACTTGATCTTCTCTTTTTTGCATCATGCCTAGCTTAAAGGCATAAAAGAAAGCACTTTTGGGAGGCAGCCCACAACGAATTAGGTTTATTTTTCTTTTGTTGTGTCTTTATGTTTGTTACTACAGTAGCAACATCATTGTATCTTTACTTTTCAAGCTTTGTGCCATTTATAGCCTCATATGACAAGGGAAGTGAAAGTTGTGACATGTTGTCCATAAAACAGATTCTGTCCTCGTGACGGGAAAAATAATACAAAATTCCCAGTTCATCTTTTTGAGCTGAATTTTCTACACAGCATGCTCTATACAATCACGGAACTTTCGTATGTTCTGAGTTTTTTTATTTGAGTTGCAAAAGTACCCCTAAAAAATTATTTACTACCTGTTGGTCTGTTTTTCACAGATTCTGTCCTGTTTTGCCTTTTCTTCGCTTTGCAAACCTTAAGCTTGCTTTTTCTTTGCAAAAACTTTTTGGAAATCCTGAGAAACAGTAGCTCTTCAAGAATATCCTTATTTACAGTAGAGAAAAAAATATTTTATTGTGGGTACTAACCTCGCTAATCAGATTATGATGAGTTATGTATGAAGGGAGTTTTCAAGTGTGCGAGGGAAGATGATAAAAGAAGATTCAGGAGGGTCAAACGCTCAAGCTTGGGGATGACCCCGTGTACCCCAAGAAATATTCAAGAAGACTCAAGCATCTAAGCTTGGGGATGCCCCCATGCATCCCCTTCTCCATCAACAATTATCAGTTCATCTTTCGTTCCACTATATTTTTATCACTTCATGTGTTATGTGCTATGCTTGGAGCGTCTTGCTCTTTATTTCCTTTTTAGTTTTCTTTAGCTTTGCTTTCTGTTCATAACAAGTTAGAACCCAGATTTCTTTGTGTGGGAGAGAAACACGCTCCACTTCACCCTAGAACACAACATAGGATTTTCATGCTTATGTTTGCTGTGTGTGTTCTTTATCTTTTTCATAGTTGTTGTCATGTTTAGCTCTTAGTTTTCATGCTTATATTTTTAAGAGCTTTTGTTTAGGTTTTTGCTAGAACTCTCTTGAGTTTTCATGTTTATCTTGTTTAGAGAGTTTGCCTGTTACACTGAGTTGTGTGTCTTGACTTGAAGTAGGTAATTGAGATTTTTTTTTGAATTTAAGGACTGTGAAGCATGAGCTCCACAGTATTTTATTGAAAAGTAAAAGCAGTACAAAGAGAGAACCTCAGTTCTCAAAGTAAAACAAGGAAATTTACAGGGGGGGAGATACTTACCTACTCTACCTAGAGCATACTATTGATCCAATCTAGCAACTGAGATCTAGTATCTCCCTGAAATCTATGCGAAAGCAGGGTGATGTCATGCACAAAGTGCCTTCTCCAGATATGAAAAGCAACTCTTTCATTCCTGAAGGTCTTCCCATTCCTGACTAGCCAAATACCCCAAGCAGCAGTGAGCATCACTTCCATGAATAAGGGGTGACCAAAAGAAAGTCTGGCATGCTGGAGACAATCATGAACATTCCCAACAGTAGACCATTCAATTTGCAGATAGTTCCACACTCTGGTGCTAAAGTTACAAGTAAAGAACAGATGTAATCTGTCCTCATAAACCTGAGCAGGGGATAGCACACAACAATTTTCTTCAGCAGCAGATCTCCAATGTCTTTTCACCAAGAGATCTTTAGTGTTCAGTCTATCAAAGAGTAACAACCAACCAAAAACCTTGATCTTCATTGTACATTTGCTTTTACATAACTTGGTGCAAGAATTATCATTCTAGATGTTGGAGTGCATGAATGTATAGATACCTTTTGCAGTGAACCCATATTTACCAGGTCAAACCCAAGAGTCATGAGGATGGGTAGGTCTTTGCATCACACTTAGCCAATCTCTGAGAGTCAAGTATTCTGTTGCAGCCTGTTGAGAAAGAGGTAAGTGAAAGAGATGCTGCTCCCCCTCAGTGTTGAGAAAATCATGCACAGAGATATTGTCATCAAGGACAAAGGGGAAGAGGTGTGGAAGTCTGTCTCTGAGGGGTCTATATGACTTGTTAATGATCCAACCATCAGACCAAAAAAGCAAAGAATCTCCAGAGCTCACCCTGACTGAAGCAACAGGTCTATATAGATCAGAGAGTCGCATGATATCCCTCCACCAAAATGAGCCACAAAGAACAGTGGCATGGGGCACATTTCCTTCATAGTATGAGTTCCATATGAGAGAAACCCAGGGTATATCCTCTTTATTGTAAAACTTATGAAGGTGTTTTAAAAGGAGAGCTTTGTTTTGCAACTGTAGGTTGATGATTCCCAATCCTCCTTTGTTCTTTGGTCTACAGACCAAGTCCCAAGAAGCAAGAGATTGTCTAGGTGTTTCAGAGTTACCCCTCCACAAGCACTGCCTCTGAATGCGCTCAATCTTTTTGAAGATACCCTGAGGGATAGCTAGACTGCCAAGAAAATAAATGGGCATGGAAGATATGACAGAGTTCAGAAGCTGCAGTCTTGCACCTTGATTAATCATTGCAGAGCTAGTAGATAATCTTCTCTCTATCCTGTCTTCCAGAGGCATCAGATCCTGAATTGTGGGTTTAGTGGTGCCCAAAGGCAAGCCCAAATAGGTAAAGGGTAGTTGTCCAATGCTACAACCCAAAACAGCAGCCATGCTAGCAGAATCCTCCAAAGATCCATTTAATGGAACCATAGATGACTTGCTGAAGTTTACCCCTAGCCCAGTTGATAGATGAAAGTCATTTAACATCTCTTTCAGAGCCAGCAATTGTCTCTCTTCAGCAGGGACCACTAAAATGGTATCATCCGCATACTGAATAATGGGAAAGTATGGATCATGAGATGGAATAGGCAAGGATAAAATGACATTGCGTAGCATGTTGTTCACCACAGATTGTAGTAGATCAGCTGCCAACACAAAAAGTAGAGGGGACAAAGGATCACCCTGCCTGACCCCCCTTCTGCAGCAAAATTGTTTTCCTGGAACTCCATTTAACAAAATGGAAGATGATCCAGAACACATGATATCCCTAATCCATCCAATCCACTTCTCAAAAAATCCTTTGTGCTGAAGAACATTGAAGATGACCTCATGCTCAATTGTGTCAAAATCTTTAGCAAAATCCAGTTTGAGAATGAGCAAAGGTTTCTTAGATTTCTTACACTGGTGAATATATTCAAAAGCAAATGCAATACAGTCCTGGATGGATCTTGATTTGAGAAATCCATACTGGTTCATGTTGATACATCTCAGGATGACTTTCTGAAGTCTATTAGATAGAAGCTTAGTCAAGAACTTGAGGCAAGTGTTTCTTAGAGATATGGGCCTAAAATCATTAGGGCAGACAAGGGCAAGCATCTTTGGAATAAAAGCAATAAGGGATCCATTCAAACACTCCAACTTTAAATTACCAGAAGCAAACTGATTAACAAGGTCCGTGAAATCAGATTTGATAATAGGACAACATTTTTTTCAGAAACAAACCATTAAAGCCATCAGTCCCAGGTGCTCTATCCACAGGCATGTCCTTCAGAACAGAGTCAATTTCAACTTGAGTGAATGGTGCATCCAGATCCTGCAATCCATCCACAGGAGATAGGAGGATAGGTAAATCAAACTTCATTTGGATTTCCTGAGAAACACCCATTCTGTCTCTGAAAGAATTCCACAGTAGCCCTGCCATTTTCTCATGATCAGTGAGAGTAGTCCCATCAGGAGCCTGGAGACTAGAAATGGAATTTTTTTCTCAATCTTTCAGATGCCATAGCATGGAAAAATTTGGAATTTTCCTCACCAACTTTGATGTCTCTGATGGTGCACCTTTGCTTCTAGTAGAGAAAATGGAGCTTAAGCAGATGTTCATGATGTGTTTTCACAATTTTTCTGAAATTGAATTCAGGCCTGGTTAAAGTTCTCAACTCGTCCAACATGTCAAAAGCAAGCACAACTTCAGAGCATCTTTCAATGTTCCTTTTGAGGGAGGCTGCATTTCTGGCCCATTTTTTCAGATGAAATCTCAGTCTCTTAAACTTTTTGGAAAGGATAGCAGCAGCAGAGCTTACACGACCCAAAGGGGCATTCCAAGAGCTCGCAACACATTCAGAAAACCCAGGTAATTCAGCCCAGAAATTCTCAAACCTGAATAAATTGCTTTTGGGGATTATTGTATCAATGGATACAATGCAGGGTACATGATCCGAAGAGGTTTTGGCCATAGGAAAAACAATTGTATTGGGGTAACTAGAAATCCAGGAGCTTGAAGTGAAAAACCAGTCCAATTGCTCCAACAGAGGATCTTCTTGCATATTAGACTAGGTATAGGCCCTTCCCTTGAGAGGTAATTCAAGAACCCCCAGCTGGGATCTCATTGAACAGGAAAATATCATTGATGTTACCCCCTGGCCTGTTTCTGTTTTCAAGAGATCTGATGAAATTAAAATCCCCAAGCAGCAGCCAATTTTCATCATCAGGTCTATGAAGATTATATAGCTAGTAGACAAAATCATCACGCAGAGCACCCTGGCAAGGACCATACACCGAGACCAAAGTCCAGGTCTCAGTATTATGCATGGAAGTAAAGGAAACAGTGATTCGAAAACGCTTGGAGTCAATTAGCAACCTAGAGAACATTGCAGAACACCACACCACAATTATACCACCCGAAGCGCCCATAGAAGGGGAGAAAGCAAAGTGGTCAAAGCGTCTTGGGAAATTTTTTCTCACAAGTCGTAGATCAAAGTTTTCACATTTAGTCTCCTGAAGGCAAACAATAGAACAACCAATTTCTTCAATTTTCAGACGAACAGCGCGCTGCCTAGCTTTTGAATTTAAACAACGGACATTCCAACAGAGCACACGCCAATTACGATAATTTGTACTATTCATTAAGATCATGTAAACCAGTAGTAACTATCACCTTTGCGTAACAAAGAGGTAAAAGTACGAAGCTAACAGTTTGATAAGTAAAGGTAAACCAACCCAGGTACAAAAGACAAAAGTACCCCTCCCTAACAAACATAACTAATGCTGAAATAATCATGGGAAACATTGGGGTTTTGTTCAGCAAACGGCCCAGCCATAAGCTTAGCCGTGGTTATTTCTTCAGGGGCTATGCCCAGGGAGGCGCCCAAATCTTGCATGGCGCGTATGGGTGTCGGTGTTGGAATCTCAGCTTCAGAGGAAGCTTTATCATCTTGATCACCTTGGTCTTTAGAAGCAGGATACAGGCGCTGCTTTTTGGCCTTTGGTTGTCTCATTGGCGTACGATTCAGGGGGACTGTAGACTGGCTTAAACCCCGAACGCTTGGCACAGTTTCTTGTGATGCAGCGTGTGGATAAATCCTCATCCTCACGGACTAGAGAAGACCTGGTCTGGCGCCTGCATTTTGCGGGTACAGTCTTGCAGACAGCAGCAAAATGGATTTGGTCCTGCATAGGAGCAGAGACACTTGATGCATTGGCCGGCAATTCCAGAAGCAGAGGTGTATCTTCAGAGATAATTTCCTCCATGATGGCATTGTCAGATGGCATGAACTCAATCCAATCTCCCATAGGGGGCACTGCATGAGGTAGAGGAAATGGGTCCAGACCCCTTGGGATGATGTTCATAGCAATAATTGGCATCAAATTGGAAAAGGTTCTTTCCCAAATCATATGCGGGGGGAGGACAGGTCCAAAGACAGAAGGGGCTCGCTGAATAGGATCTAAGTCAATCACCGGGGGCTGATATACAACCATAGCCCAATCATTTACATCATGGGCAGGATCCTGAACCACATTTTGAGGTGCACCATGATGCTGCACCTGAACAACAACCACATCCTCAGAATCAGGGGAGCTTCTACTATCCATGGAGGGATTGAGCACCATGGAATTCTGATCTTGTGGGGGAAGCACATCGTGCATGACATTGTCAGCAACCACCTCTTCATTCCATGCAGGCCAGCCCTCATCCACAGGCACTGCCTCATCATTGGGAGCATCATTGTTCCCCTTCTGTTGCACTTGTGCATCGTTCCATCCCAAGGCATGATAGGGTGGTAATCCCCACATAGGTGCAGGAGCCGCAATATTACTAGGCATTGGGTGAGGATTGCCGTCCAGGGGCATGATATCCTCATCAACGGGTAGAGCAGCATCAGCAAAGTTAGTAGTCAAAATATAAATTGGGGCCATCCATGAGACTACAGTTCCTCCCCAAGCAGCAAATTCACGAAAGACCACATCTCTTGGCACCAAAGCATTATCACGGAATGAATCATACACAAGTGATCGAACCAAACGTCTGTCAGCGGAGTCCCAGGAGAGAAACTGCCCAAAAGTGCCGACCACCTCAGACAGAAAGCGAGTATTGCGATAATCCAAGAGACTCCAATAAACATCAACCATCCAGTTCGATCTCCACGAACTTCACGGAAACCTTCCCCTTCATTGTGCGGGATGAAACGGACAAAAATGCCATCACCCTCCTCATCAAGCCCAAGTGCAAACGGCGCATGCTGGGTGAATGAAGCTCTAATGACCGGGCTCTGAACTTCAAAAAGACCAACGCCCTGAAACCAAGTTTGGGCAGAGGGGACAATCACCTGAAGCTCCTGGGTGAGGAAGTGAAGAACTTGCTCTCTGCGGACCCCAACCAGATGAGCCGGCGGGTGCGGTTCAACGATCGCTACCATGTATTGCTCATGCATCCTTGGAGGCGGCTGGGAAGCAGTGTAAAAAGTCCGAGGGAAGCGCTCGGGTCCTCCGTAAACAATGTCATGCCCCTCCGGCAAGAAGCAGCGCGGTTCAATCTCGAAGTTGGCCATGGAAGCTTGTGCACACGAATCGATGGATGGCGGAGCGGTCGATGGATGCGGATCGATTTGCGCCGTCGGGGGGGCGGCCTTGGGGTGGGGGTTTTCTGCTGTGGGCTGCTGCAAAGGAGAGAATATATGAATCGGTGGAGAGGAAACCGACTCGTCCGAACAGGACAAGGAGGCGGCGCGAGACTCGAAGTTTTTATATGGGACTTTGGGAAACCAGACGGTAGAAGCTTTGATGATGCTCGGGCACTCCTTTTTCACATGGCCTGATCTGAAACAGAGTCTGCAGCACACGCGATTAGTACACGTCGCCGTTGCATATCCCATGCTGATACAATTTTGACAGTCCCAAAAACTGGCAGCCATATCTTCAATCATTTCTTAAAAACTTTGCAAACCCCGAACCTCCTCCTCCGGAGACGGGATTTTAACTAGGGTAGAATCGTCCGTATCATAATCCACAAGACACAAATGCATGGCCGGTGATGGTGTTCGGAACGAATCAGGCGTGACAGGCTTAAACGCTTCTGATATGGACTTTGGGCCGTTCAAAACACTCGGTGAATCAGTAACGGATCCCGTATAAACAGGGCTATCAGAGATACATACCAGGCTAGTAGGACATGATGAAAAACTACCAAACTGAATTATCGGTGCCGCCGGAGTTGGCGTCGGCGGCGAGGGTGAGAGATCAGCCACTGGTGTGTTGACATGTAGGTGGGAAATATCATGGCGAGAAAAGGAGTAACCCCCCTCAAGAACAGTTTGAACGTCCCGACCAGTGGGCAAAAATATATAACCCTTGCACGCCTCATAATTCATGAACGTAGAAAATTTAACTTTCTTCTTCTTCTTTGAAGATGAAAATTTTAAGGCCGATTTTGAAGGAGATTGCTTTAGCGCAGCCAAACCAGCCCTAGCCCGGCGCTTAGATGGACTAACAACTGACCATTCTTCATCACATTCAAATTGCCAACTTCTGAATTCTTTCTTCCAATCAGGACCCCCATTTCCCCAGAGATGAAAAACGCAGTGAAACTTAGGAGAAACGAAAGTTTTCTGATGAAAGATGAAAAACCCCACGTCCTTGCAAGATACATGGAAAGCATAAACCCTATCTTGCAGAAGAGAAACCTTGAGTTTGTAGCAATAACCCCCGATGGCAGATTCAAGAGCCAAACTTATAGATTCTTCGTCGAGCCGAAAAGAATACCTCACAAAGGAGACCACCATGATGAAATGACCGGATCCATCAGGGTGCACCGTCCTCTTGAAGAGGCGATGAACATGCTCTGCCATCTTGATCACTGGGGAGAAATCTAGGCCCATGGAGATTGATGCATGGACCGCCATAAGATGTAGATCGGTCGATGCAGGAGAGGACGCCGAGAAGGATGGTGGGAGCCGACGTCGATTACCACGGTTGAATGTGGAGATCACCAGCGATGAGGTGGCGGCTAGGGATAAGGGGGTGGGAGCGGGGTGGGAGCCATCCTCTCTTCAGTTTAGGTAATTGAAGTTGCTATTCAATTGTAGTAGTAACTGGCAATAGTTCTGAGGTATTGCCATGAGTAATCTTTGAAATTTTGGTGTCAAGAGCTTTAGGCTATTAGTGATAGATGTAGTATTTTGGGCAATCCGTGTTTATTTTCGAAAAACCTAAAAAATTAGTTGAGAACTTTAGCTACTAGATGGATCACTAATCTTTGGAGGGATCGAATATTAGAGTCACTCACGTACCATGAGTCGAGGTTGCGCAAGGATAACCAAACCCCCATACAATCCTCGTCGGGGTACTTGTCTCTTTGTGAACCTCCTAATTAGATTCAGAGTTACCGATAATAAGTGCATGAGTTCTTCGGACTAATGTGAGTATTCGAAAGTTGACACTTCCACCTACCCATATTTTTCAAGACTCTTCGGTACCGTGCATTGCCCTTTCTCAACTCGAGAGTTGGCGCATACTTCGTCGGTGCATCCAAATCCTTGGCACGATACGCTCTGTCATCATAAGCCTCATTATATCCTTCCTCAAAACAGCCACCCTACCTACCTATCAAGGCATTTCCATAGCCTTTCCGAGATACATTGCCATGCAACATCCACCTTCTCATGACTTGATCTTCATGTCATACATGTTTTTGCTTGATCGATGAGCCGCATGCTAGTTGGGCCTTGCCCTAATCATTGCTACATGACGCGCTAGTATCATTGCATATCCTTCTACACTGGCAGAGGCATACATTTGCATACTTCATGATAGTTTCATTTTCCTTATGCTGAGTACTTTTGTAAAGTATGAAAGATCTTCTATACTTCTTGTAATATATAGAGTGTTGCCAAAAGTGAGGAAAAGATCCCAAAGAGGACAAAATCAAAAGATCCCAAAGAGGACAAATGAGAGTTAAATAGAAAGAGCCATTGAGGCCACCAAAAAATACAAACAAATAGATAAAAGAGAAAACGAAATAAAAAGAGAGAAGGGGGCACACTACTATTCCTTTTGAGAGATCCACACTCGTACTCCATCTTATATCTTGTACTCCATAGAGATTATCATTTATGCATATAGCTATGTGGGGACCTTCACACTATAGAACTTGACTTGTATATTCCGATGATGAGCCTCCTCAAATGAGCTCTAGGTCTTCTTGAGAAAGCAAGTTGGATGCACCCCTACTAGTTCCATTGGAGAGCTTACCTTAGCTCATATGTGCATCTGTTGCATGGCAATCCCTACTCCTCACATCATATCTATCATTTGGATTTCTCTCGCCTATGATTGTCCTCATTGATGTGAGCCTTTCACAACCTTTTTGTTTTCCTCCTCCATCATTTTTCTCTCTTTTCCATCCTAACTGTCAACTTTCTTGCTTACGCTCATCCATTGCATGAGTACTCAAAATATCGAAAGGGAGTGGATCATTTTGACTTGTACCTGGCCAGTGGTCTGGGGATGAGTCAAGATTAAGATTCCAAAGAAGACCAAGTGTGAAACTTTAGTAGATTAAATTCTCAACAATAAAAACTATGTTTTACTCTCTCGTATATCCCTATCCCCTTTCTTGCACATAAACACAATTTGGAGACATTCGAGTCACGGACAGCGAGAGCTCTTGCACCTTTATGTTCTTATGTTGCTTGTTTCAATGCTAATATAGACTCTTGCCTGTTATCACTTGAATTGAATTACATGCCTTGATTGCTTTACTTAAAAGTTCTTATATGGTTGGTAGCATGTCACCATAGAAATTATGCTTGTTATCATTTACCTACTCGAGGACGAGCAGGAATTAAGCTTGGGGATGTTGATACGTGCAAAACGTATCTATAATTCTTCTTGCTCCATGCATCTTTTGTGTGATATTGCTATGATATTGATGCACTTCCAGTGTTAGTTCCTGTTTTCTGCTATTTTTGTATTTCAGGTTTTCCCATTACTTAAAGTGCCAGAAAAATTCTGGGAAAAATATAGGAAAAATCAGCGTACAGGAAGCTTCGGGAAGAGCCCAAGTGGGTCCAGAGGGGAGCCAGGGGTGTCCCAGGCGGCCACCTGGCGCGGCCACCCCCTAGGCCGCACCAGGGGGCGCCTGGGGCCCCTGGTCCACCTCGGGCTGCCCCCTTCGCCGATATATCCCTCTCGTCCTGAAACCCACGAGGACAGAACCCTTTTTCGCGATCTCTCCTCTGTTCCACCGCCGCCGCGCTTCCAAGATCGGGAGCACCAGGAGCCCTCTTCCCGGCACCCTGTCGGAGGGAGGAACCACCTCCGGGAGCTTCTCCACCACCATGGATGCTTCTCGGATGAACCGTGAGTAGTCCACCTTGGACCATGGGTCAATGATCAGTAGCTATGTGAGGTTCTCCTCCCCTCTTTGTTCTTCATGGTTTAGACCTCCTGAGCTGCCCTACATGATCGAGGCACATATGTAATATTTCTGTTGGTGCTATGCTAAGTTTGTGGGAACTGATGGATTATGAGACTATGTTCAGATTGTGTTTGAGTAATATATTTGATTCTCCTCTTTTATATTTATGTTCTTGAGTAATTCTTGCATGTTCTCTGTTGCTGTTTATTGCTTTGGCCAAGTAGTAGGTAGTAACTCCAAGAGGGAGCGTTATGCATGATTGTGGGTTCATGCCCCCTGATGACTAGCTTGAGTGACAGAAACATGAGTCTAGGGGATGTGTTGTTTCCAGAAGGGAGAAAACAACGGTGCTTGTACTTGCGGGTGCAAGGATTTTTTACTTTACGCAAAGTTCTTTAATGCAGTTGTCCGTTGCTTTGAGTTTACACTTTGGGTGGGATTCGCAAATTAATACCAGCGAGATGTTCTGGATAGATATCTCAAGGTGGATGATTAGTAGGTAGATGCAGATGGATTTCGGTCTACTTGTCTTGGCGTACCGCCCAAGCTTTTGAGCCTCTTCCTTTCTTAGTAGCATAGTTAGCATTGTTTTCCCCCATAATCATGTCAATTGCCCAGCTGTAATTTGTTTACCTCGTATGGCTATTTTATCGTCTTTTGGGAGAGAGACATCACTAGTGAACATCATGGGACTCCGGTCCATATTTCCACCACTATTTACACCCACTATTTATTTTCTGCTTTTTTTTTCTGTTGCTATCGCTATCATTATTATCCCGTACGTTTGATCCTTTGTAAACAACAAGGGTAGAGGATTGACAACATCTCTGTACTCGTTGGGAGCAAAGTTATCTGTTGTGTGTGCAGGTCCACGTCAACCGCCTAATTGCTGGTGCCGTCGTCACCTTCCTGTCGTTGTCGGAGTCCTACTGGAGACAAACCTTGGTATCTTCACCGAGGGAAATTTGCTGCTGTCTAGATCTCAACCTTCCACTTTGGGTAACCAACGAGGGGCAAGAAGCCATCAGCTACCTCTTATGAAATTAAACCTGCCTTACTGAACCTTGTTATGAGAGATCAATTCTCTGGTGCTGGAGATGATGCTGCTTTAGACTTGAATAATTTTGTTGAATTATGTGATATGCAAAAGTATAAAGAAGTATAAGGTTATGTTGTTAAGCTCAAGCTTTTTCCTTTCTCTTTGAGGGACGGAGCTAAAATCTGGTTTCAATCTTTTCCTAGGAATAACATAGATTCTTTGGATAAGTGCAAAGATGCTTTTATTGGGAAGTACTACCCACCCGCTGAAATTACCTCCCTAAATGATAAGGTTGATTTAATTATGTCTCTACTTACCAAGCAACCCTCTATTGATCCTCATGATGTTCCTTTAAATTCTTTGGTTGCTCAGGAACAAGTAGATGTGAACTTCATTGCTAGAAACAACTTTAATAATAATGCTTATAGGGGCAACTTTCCTAGTAATCCTAGACCATTTCCATCCACTTATGGAAACAACAACACTTACCCTAGCAACAAGAAACCCACTTCTGAATTAGGAAACATGCTTAGAGAATTTATCACTACCCAAAAAGCCTTCAACAATAATGTGGAAGAAAAGCTAGCTAAATTAGATAATCTTTGTTTGAAGGTAGACAACTTAGCCCTTGACGTTGAGATGTTAAAAATTAGAACCTCTCCCTTGAGGAGAGAAAGGACACTCCTATTAATGCTATCCAGTTACAAATTAATGAAAATATTAGGATGATAGCTAAACTTAAAGAAAAATGGGCTAGAGAAAAACAGGAAGAGGATAGAATTAAGAGCCTTCCTACACACCACACAGTTGCAACTATCCAAATAGTTGAGGATACCGAAACTATTAGCACCCAATGCACTCCTGGTCCCGTTGGACCTATTAATGGTGATGCTAATAACTCAACCGTAGAAGAAGAAACTCCTATGAACATAGAGGGTTTCAAACAAGTCAGCCTAGATGACACTACTACCACCTTTGATAGTAGTGATATTGATTTTGATAGTTGTACCCTTTTAGAAGTTATTAGCTTACTACACAAAATGTCTAGAGACCCCCACACTAGCACACTTAATCTTGCCTTCACGGAGCATATCACAAATGCTCTCATCAAAGCTAGGGAGTAGAAGCTTAGGATATAAGCCTCCATACCTAGGAAGCTAGATGATTGTTGGTACCCTATGATCAAAATTAAATTAAATATCTTCTCTTGCTATGCTTTATGTGACATTGGAGCTAGTACCTCTGTCATGCCCAAAAGAATGTATGATATGTTTGAATTGAAACCTTTTGATTCATGTTCTTTTGTTGTCCTTCTTGTCAATTATTCCGTAAAGAAACCTTTGGGGAAGATCGATGATGTTCTTATCATTGTCAATGACAATTATGTTCCCGTTGATTTCATTATTATGGATATAGAGTGTGAACCTTTATGTCCAATTATTGTGAGACGTCCTTTTCTCCGCACCGTTGGTGCAATCATTGACATGAAAGAGGGGAATATAAAATTTCAATTCCCTCTCAAAAATGGGATGGAACACTTCCCTAGAAAGAAAGTCAAGTTACCTTTTGAGTCCGTTACACGGGCTAGCTATTCTCTTTCTCTTGATAAAACTTGATTCTTCTTTTGCCTTATGCCTAGCTTAAAGGCGTAAAAGAAAGCGCTTGTTGGGAGGCAAACCAAGATGTTTTTACTTCTATTTTTAGTGGTCTTGATGATTGCTACTACTGTAGAAACATCATTGTATCTTTATTTTCAAGCTTTGTGCCAATTATAGCCTCATATGACAAGGGAAGTGAAAGTTGTGACATGCTGTCCAGAAAACAGATTCTGTCCTCGTGACGGAAATATTCGAAAAAAATCACCAGTTCATCTTTTTGAGCTGAATTTTTTACAAAACATGCTCTATACAATCACGAAACTTTTGTATGTTTTGAGTTTTTTTATTTGAGTTGCAGAAGTACCCCTAAAAATATTCTTTACTACCTACTGTTCTGTTTTTCACTTATTCTTCCACGTTTTGTCTCTCCTAACTTTTGCAAACCATAAGCTTAATTTTTCTGTGCAAAAACCTGTTGGCAATCTTGAGAAACAGTAGATATTCAAAATATCTTTATATCCAGTGGGAAAAATTATTTATTAAGGGTACTAACCTCTCTAATCAGCTTATGATGAGTTATGTATGAAGGGAGTTTTCAAGTGTGCGATGGAAGATGATGAAAGAAGATTTGGGAGTGTCAAGCGCTCAAGATTGGGGATGCCCCCATGCATCCCCAGAAAATATTCAAGGAGACTCAAGCTTCTAAGCTTGGGGATTCCCACGTGCATCCCCTTCTCCATCAACAATCATCAGTTCGTCCTTCGTCTCACTATATTTTTATCACTTTATGCGTTATGTGCTATGCTTGGAGCGTCTCGCTCTTAGGTTTTATTTTTAGTTTTCTTTAGCTTGGGTTGCTGTTCATAACAAGTTAGATCCCGTCTTACTTTGTGTGGGAGAGAAACACGCTCCACTTTGAAAATCTAGAACACGTCATAGGATTCTTCATGCCTATGTTTTTGCTGTTGTGTGTTCTTTATCTTTCTGTAGCTACTGCCATGTTTAGTTTTAGTCTTAGTTTGTCTTTAGCAAGAGCCTTGGATTTTGTTTAGTTTATTTCTGGAACTCTGTTTAGTTTTCATGTTTATCTTGTTAAGAGAGTTGGTTGTTGCACTGAGTTATGTCTTGTTTTTGAGAAGTAGGTAATTGACGTTGCTATTTAATTTTAGTAGTAACTTGCAATAGTTTTGAGGTATTGATGTGAGTAATGTTTGAACTTTTGGTGCCAAGAGCTCTACCCTATTAGTGATAGGTGTCGTATTTTTGGAAATCCGTGTGTTATTTTCAAAAACCTACAAAACTAGTTGAGAAATGTAGCTACTAGATGGATCACTACTTTTCTGAGGGGTCGGATATTAGAGTACACTCACGTACCATGAGTCGAGGATGCGCAAGGATAACCAAACCCCCATTCATTAGATTGAGAGTTACCGATAATAAGTGCATGAGTTCTTCGGACTAATGTAAGTATTGAAAGGTTACACTTCCACCTCCTCATATTTGCTAGCCTCTCCTGTGCAGTGCATTGCCTCCTTCTCACTCCTAGAGTTAGCGTCCACCTTCGCCGGTACATCCAAACCCTTGGTACGATACGCTCTGTCATCATACACCTCCTTATATCTTTCCACAAAACAGCCACCATACCTACCTATCAAGGCATTTCCATAGTCTTTCCGAGATATATTGCCATGCAACATCCACCTCTTCATGACTTGATCTTCCTGTCATACATGTTCCTGCTACACTGGCAGCGGCGTACATTGCATACATCATGATAGCTACATCTTCTTTATGATTTGAGTACCTTGTAAAGTGTGAAAGATCTTCTATACCCTCTTGTAAATTAGAGTGTTGCCCTTAAGTGAGGAAAAGATCCCAAAGTGGACAAAATAAAAGATACCAAAGAGGAAAAATGAGAGTTAAATAGAAAGAGCCATTGAGGCTACCAAAAAAATAAAAAAATAGAAAAAAGAGAAAAATAAAATAAAAAGAGAGAACGGGGCAACACTACTATCCTTTTGAAAGATTCACACTAGTACTCCCTCTTATCCTTGTACTCCATAGAGATGATCATGCATATAGCTATGTGGGGACCTTCACACTATAGAACTTGGCTTGCATATTCCAAGGATGAGCCTCCTCAAAAGAGCTCTAGGTCTTCATGAGAGAGCAAGTTAGATGCACCCCCACTAGTTCCATTGGAGAGCTTTTCAGATCATATGTGCATCCGTTGCATGGCAATCCCTACTCCTCACATCATATCTATCATTTGGCCTTCTCGGCTATGATTATCCTCATTGATGGGAGCCTTTCTCACCTTTTTGTGTTCCTCCTCCACCATATTCTTTCTTTGCCATCCTAAGTGTCAAATCTCATGCTTACGCTCATCCATTGCATGAGTGCTCAAAATATCGAAAAGGAGTGGATCAAATTGACTTGTACATGGCTAGTGGTCTAGGGAAGAGTCAAGATAAGATTCCAAAGAAGACCAAGTGTGAAACTTTAGTAGATTGAGTTCTCAACACAAAAATACTTTTTTCTCGTATTCCCTATCCCCCTTCTTGCACACAAACACCATCTGGAGACATTCGAGTCACGGACAGCGAGAGCTCTTGCACCTAATGTTTTCTCGTTGCTTGTTTCAATGCTAATATAAACTCTTGCATGTTATGGCTTGAATTGAATTACATACCTTGATTACTTTACTTTTCAAAGTTCTTATATGGTTGCTAGCATGTCACCACAGAAATTATGTATGTTATCATTTACCTACTCGAGGACGAGCAGGAATTAAGCTTGGGGATGTTGATACGTCTCAAATGTATCGATAATTTCTTCTCGCTCCATGCATGTTTTGTGTGATATTTCTATGATCTCGATACACTTTGATACACTTTTGATCATATTTTGACTAACCTACTAACTCAGTGCACCCTAGTGCCAGTTCCCGTTTTCTGCTGTTTTTCTGTTTCAGTTTTCCCCCATATAAAAAGTGCTCCAAAAATCCGGGAAAAATCAGATAAAAATCAGCGTGTCGGAAGACTCCAGAAGCCCGAAGGAGGGCCAGGGGCCCACCACCAGGCACCCAGGCGGCCACCTTGCGCGGACAGCGGCCTGGCCGCGCCAGGGGGGCGCCTGGGCCCCTGGTGGCCCCCCGGCTGCCCCCTTCGCCTATTTATTCTTCGTCACGGGAAACTTCTGAAGACAGAACCCTATTTCGCAAATTCTCCTCTATTGCACCGCCGCCGCGCTTCCAAGATCGGGAGCACCGTCACGACCCTTCTCGGCACCCTGCCGGAGGGAGGATCGACCTCCGGGAGCTTCCCCTCCACCATGGACGCTTCCCTGATGTGTCGTCTGTAGTCTACCTTGGACCATGGGTCCGTGATCAGTAGCTATGTGATGTTCTCCTCCCCTCTTTGTTCTTCATGGTTTAGACCTCGTGAGCTGTCCTACATGATCGAGGCACTTATGTAATTCTTCTGTTGTTGCTATGCTGAGTTTGATGGGATCTGACGGATTATGAGATTTTGTTCAAATCGTGATAGAGTAATATATTTGGTTTTGATCTCTTATATTTTTGTTCCTAAGTAATTCTTGCATGTTCTTTGTTGCTGTTTATTGATTTGGCCAAGTGGTAGGTAGTAACTCAAAAAGGAAACGTTATGCTCGATTGTGGCTACATGCCCCCTGATGACACGCTTGAGTCACAGAAACATTAGTCTAGGGGATGTGTTGTGGCCACAAGGGGGAAAACAAGGTGGTTGTAACCGCGGTTGCAAGGATTATTTACTTTACGCAATGTTCTTTTAATGCAGTTGTCTGTTGCTTTGGGTTTACACTTTGGGTGGGGCTCGCAACTTAATACCAGCGAGATGTTTTGGATAGATATCTCAAGGCGGATGATTAGTAGTAGATGCAGATGGATTTAGGTCTACTTATTTGGCCGTACTGCCCATGCTTATGAGCCTCTTCCTTTCTTTTGTAGCATAGTTAGCATTGCGGTGCGTTTATAATCATGTCAATTGCCCATCTGTATTTTTTTTCCTCGCATAGAAGTTTTATCGTCTTTTGGGAGAGAGACATCACTAGTGAACATCACGGGACCCCGGTCCATATTCTCATCACTGTTTACAAGCTCATTTATTTTCTCGCATTTACTTTCAGTTGCTATCATTATAATTATCACTTGTGTGTTTGACCCTTTCTAAATAACAAGACCGGAGAGATTGACAACCTCTCTTAACTACGTTGGGAGCAAAGTTAATTGTATCGTGTGCAGGTCCACGTCAGGTGCGCCGCTGACACCTACTTATCATCACCGGAGTCCTACGGGAGACAAACCCTATCCTCCACATAGGGGAAATTTGCTGCTATCCTACATCTCACCTTCCACTTGGGGCAACCAACGAAGGGAGAGAAGCCATTACCACTTCCACGCCATCAGAGACATAAACCCTATCCTCTATGTTAGGGAAAATTTGCTGCTACGCTACATCTCAACCTTCCACTTGGGGTAGCCAATGAGGGGGCACCATGCCTTCCATCAAGCAATTTCTGGCGCCGTTTCCGGGGACTCCGCTCTACAAGATAGGGGAGTTTCACACTATCTTTTATCTTTGCTTTTTAGTCTTGTTATTTTACCTTTCAGTTTTTTCTTTAGTGTCCTTTATAAAAAATCACAAATTTTTCGCTTATCTTGCTTGCTGCTACTATTATGGGTACCACTGAAAACACCAAGTTGTGTGACTTCACTAGTCACAACAACAATGATTTTATTTGCACTCCTATTGCTAAACCTGCTACTTCACCATCTTCTTATGAAATTAAACCTGCTTTGTTGAACCTTGTTATGAGAGAACATTTCTCCGGTGCTGGAGATGCTGCTGCTTTACACTTAAATAATTTTGTTGAGCTTTGTGATATGCAAAAGTATAAATAAGTAGAATGTGATATTGTTAAGCTTAAGCTTTTTTCCTTTCTCCTTGAGAGAAGGAGATAAAATTTGGTTTCAATCCTTGCCTAGGAATAGCATAGATTCTTGGGATAAGTGCAAGGATGCTTTTATTGGGAAGTACTGCCCACCTACTAAGATTATCCAATTGATGAGCAATATTATGAATTTTAAGCAATTGGATAATGAACACGTTGCCCAATGTTGGGAACGTATGAAATCTCTTGTTAAGAAATGCCCTGCACATGGTTTGACTACTTGGATGGTTATCCAGACTTTTTTTGCAGGCTTGAACTTTACCTCGCGGAACCTGTTAAATTCGACCTCGGGAGGAACCTTTATGTCAACAACACTTGGTGCTGCCACAAAACTTCTAGATGAGATGATGACCAACTACTCCCAATGGCACACCGAAAGAGTTCGAACATGTAGAAAGGTAAACTTTGTCGAGGAGATCTCCTCCCTAAATGAAAATTTTGACTTGATCATGTCTTTACTTACTAAGAAAGCTCCTATTGATCCTCATGATGTTCCTTTAAATTCCTTGGTTGCTCAAGAACAAGTAAATGTGAAATTTATCTCTAGAAATGCTTATAGGAGTAACTTTGGTAGCAATCCTAGACCGTTCCCATCCAACAACTACGGGAACAACAACAATTATCCTAGCACCAAGAACTCCACTTCTGAATTAGAGAGCATGCTTAGGGAATTTATCACTACCCAAAAAGCCTTCAACAATAGTGTAGAAGAAAAATTAGACAAATTAGATAATCTCTCTTTGAAGGTAGACAACATAGCCCTTAATGTTGAGATTCTTAAAATTAGAACTTCTCCCCTCGAGGAGAGGAAGACCACTACTATTAATGCTATCCAAGTGCAAATTAATGAAAACATTGGGATGATGGCAGAACTTAAAGAAAGATGGGCTAGAGAAAAAGAGGAAGAAAATAGAATTAAGAGCCTTCATACACACCATACCATTGTAACTATCCAAGTTATTGAGGATACCCAAACTCTTAGCACCCAACACACTCCTAGTCCCATTGGACCTATTAATGGTGATGCTAATACCTCAACCATAGAAGAAGAAACTCCTATGAACATAGAATCTTTCAAACAGGTGAGCCTAGATGACACCACTACCACCTTTGATAGTAGTGACATTGATTTTGATAGTTGCACCCTTTCGGAAGTTATTAGTTTACTACACAAAATGTCTAGAGACCCCCACACTAGCAAAATAAATCTTGCCTTCACGGAGCATATCACTAATGTTCTCATTAAAGCTAGGGAGGAGAAGCTTAGGGTAGAATCCTCCATACCTAGAAAGCTAGAAGATGGTTGGGTCCTATGATCAAAATTAAATTGAATAACTTCTCTTGCTATGCTTTATGCGATGTTGGAGCTAGTACCTCCGTTATGCCCAAAAGAATTTATGATATGTTTGATTGAAACCTTGTTATCCTTGTTCTTTTGGTGTTCATCTCGTTGATTCTTCTGTAAAGAAACCTTTGGGGAAGATTGAAGATGTTCTTATCATTGTCAATGAAAATTATATTCTCGTTGATTTTACTATTATGGACATTGAGTATGAACCATAATGTCCAATTAGTTTGGGACGTCCTTTTCTTCGCACCGTTGGTGTTCTCATTGATATGAAAGAGGGGTATATAAAATTCCAATTCCCTCTCAAGAAGGGGATGGAACACTTCCCTAGAAATAAGATTAAGTTACCTTTTGAGTCCGTTACACGGGCTAGCTATTATCTTTCACTTGATAAAACTTGATCTTTTTGCTTTGTGATTAGCTCAAAGGCGTAAAAGAAAGCACTTGTTGGGATGCAACCCAAGATGTTTTTCCTTCTGTTTTTAGTGGTCTTGACGATTGATACGACTGTAGCAACATCATTGTATCTTTATTTTCAAGATTTGTGCCAAGTTTAGCCTCCGATTGCAAGAAAGTTCAAAAGTTGTGACATGCTGTCCAGAAAACAGATTTTGTCCTTGGACGAAAAAATTCGGCTAAAATCACCAGGTCATGTTTTTTATCTGATTTTTTGACAGCGTGCTCTATACAATTAGCTTTCGAGCATTTGTTCTGAGTTTTTTGATTTGAGTTGCAGAAGTACCCCAAAAAAATTATTTACTACCTGCTGGTCTGTTTTCACAGATTCTGCCATGTTTTTCCTTTTCCCAGTTTTGCAAGTATTGCGCTAGCTTTTTATTGGCAAAACCTTTTTGGAGGTCTTGAGAAATAGTAGCCCTTCAAGAAAATATTTATTTCCAGTAGAGGAAAATTATTTTATTATGGGTACTAACCTCTCTAATCAGCTTATGATGAGTTATGTATGAAGGGAGTTTTCAAGTTTGCGAAGGAAGATGATGAAAGAAGATCCGAGCGTGTCAAACACTCAATCTTGGCGATGCCCCCATGCACCCCAAGAAGTATTCAAGGAGACTCAAGCATCTAAGCTTGGGGATGCCCCGTACATCCCCTTCTCCATCAACGATTATCAGTTCGTCCTTCGTTCCACTATATTTTTATCACTTCATGTGTTATGTGCTATGCTTGGAGCGTCTTGCTCTTTAATTTTTTAGTTTTCTTTATATTTTCTTGTTGTTCATAACAAGTTAGAACCCACCTTTCTTTGTGTGGGAGAGAAACACGCTCCACTTTAAACTAGAACACATAATAGGATTTTTCATGCTTATCTTTCTTTTTGTTATGTGTTCTTTATCTTTTCGTAGCTGCTGTCATGTTTAGCTCTTAGTTTTCATGCTTATCTTTTTAAGAGCATTTTTAGTTTGTTTCTGGAACTCTCTTGAGTTTTCATGTTTATCTTGTTTAGAGAGTTGGCTTCTTGCACTGAGTTGTGTGTCTTGACTTGAAGTAGGTAATTGAGGTTGCTATTCAATTATAGTAGTAACTTGCAATAGTTTTGAGGTATTGTTTTGAGTAATGTTTGAACTTTTGGTGTCAAGAGGTTTAGCCTATTAGTAATAGATGTCGTATTTTGGGTTATCCATGTTTATTTTTGAAAACTACAAAAAAATAGTTGAGAAGTCTAGCTACTAGATGGATCACTAATCTTTGGAGGGATCGGATATTAGAGTACACTCACGTACCATGGGTCGAGGATGCGCAAGGATAACCAAACCCCCATACAATCCTCGTCGGGGTACTTGTCTCTTTGTGAACCTCCTAATTAGATTCAGAGTTACCGATAATAAGTGCATGAGTTCTTCGGACTAATGTGAGTATTCGAAAGTTGACACTTCCACCTACCCATATTTTTCAAGACTCTTCGGTACCGTGCATTGCCCTTTCTCACCTCGAGAGTTGGCGCATACTTCGTCGGTGCATCCAAATCCTTGGCACGATACGCTCTGTCATCATAAGCCTCATTATATCCTTCCTCAAAACAGCCACCCTACCTACCTATCAAGGCATTTCCATAGCCTTTCCGAGATACATTGCCATGCAACATCCACCTTCTCATGACTTGATCTTCATGTCATACATGTTTTTGCTTGATCGATGAGCCGCATGCTAGTTGGGCCTTGCCCTAATCATTGCTACATGACGCGCTAGTATCATTGCATATCCTTCTACACTGGCAGAGGCATACATTTGCATACTTCATGATAGTTTCATTTTCTTTATGCTGAGTACTTTTGTAAAGTATGAAAGATCTTCTATACTTCTTGTAATATATAGAGTGTTGCCAAAAGTGAGGAAAAGATCCCAAAGAGGACAAAATCAAAAGATCCCAAAGAGGACAAATGAGAGTTAAATAGAAAGAGCCATTGAGGCCACCAAAAAATACAAACAAATAGATAAAAGAGAAAAAGAAATAAAAAGAGAGAAGGGGGCACACTACTATTCCTTTTGAGAGATCCACACTCGTACTCCATCTTATATCTTGTACTCCATAGAGATTATCATTTATGCATATAGCTATGTGGGGACCTTCACACTATAGAACTTGACTTGTATATTCCGATGATGAGCCTCCTCAAATGAGCTCTAGGTCTTCTTGAGAAAGCAAGTTGGATGCACCCCTACTAGTTCCATTGGAGAGCTTACCTTAGCTCATATGTGCATCTGTTGCATGGCAATCCCTACTCCTCACATCATATCTATCATTTGGATTTCTCTCGCCTATGATTGTCCTCATTGATGTGAGCCTTTCACAACCTTTTTGTCTTCCTCCTCCATCATTTTTCTCTCTTTTCCATCCTAACTGTCAACTTTCTTGCTTACGCTCATCCATTGCATGAGTACTCAAAATATCGAAAGGGAGTGGATCATTTTGACTTGTACCTGGCCAGTGGTCTGGGGATGAGTCAAGGTTAAGATTCCAAAGAAGACCAAGTGTGAAACTTTAGTAGATTGAGTTCTCAACTAAAAATATTTTTTTATCTCTCGTATTTCCATCTCCCACTTCTTGCATGCAAACACCATTTGGAGACATTCGAGTCACGGACAGCGAGAGCTCTTGCACCTTTATGTTCTAATGTTGCTTGTTTCAATGCTAATATAGACTCTTCCTTGTTATGACTTGAATTGAATTACATGCCTTACTTGCTTTACTTAAAAGTTCTTATATGGTTGGTAGCATGTCACCATAGAAATTATGCTTGTTATACTTTAACTAATCGAGGACGAGCAGGAATTAAGCATGGGGATGTTGATACGTCCCAAACGTATCTATAATTTCTGCCTGCTCCATGGATGTTTTGGTTGATATTGCTATGCTTTTGATACACTTTCATACACTTTTGATAATATTTGGACTAACCTATTAACTCCGTGCACCCAAGTGCCAGTTTTTGTTTTCTGCTGTCTTTTTATTTCAGGTTTGCCCATTGCTTAAAGTGCCAGAAACATTCCGGGAAAATGTATAAAAAATCAGCGTACCAGAAGCTTCCAGATGCCCGAAGGAGGGCCAGAGGGCCCCCACCTGGTGCCCAGGCGGCCAGGGGGCGCGATCCAAGGTGGGGCCGCACCGGGAGGCCGTCTGGAATCCTGGTGGCCCACCTGGTTGCCCCCCTTTGCCTATATATTTCTCTAATCCCGAAACCACCGAGGACAAAACCCTTTTTCGCGATCTCGCCTCTGTTCCACCGCCGCCGCGCTTCCAAGATCGGGAGCACCAGAAGACCTCTTCCCGGCACCCTGCCGGAGAGAGGATTGACCTCCGGGAGCTTCTCCACCACCATGGACGCTTCCCGGATGAGCCGTGAGTAGTCCAACTTGGACCATGGATCCATGATCAGTAGCTATGTGATGTCCTCTCCCCCTCTTTGTTCTTCATGGGTTAGACCTTGTGAGTTGCCCTACATGATCAAGGCACATATGTAATTCTTTATACTGTTGCTATGTTGAGTTTGCTGGGATCTGTTGGATTATGAGACTATGTTCAGATTGTGATGAGTAATATAAGTGGTTCTTCTTCTTTTATATTTTTGTTCTTGAATAATTCTTGCATGTTCTCTGTTGTTGTTTATTGCTTTGGCCAAGTAGTAGGTAGTAACTCCAAGAGGGAGCGTTATGCTTGGTTGTGGGTTCATGCCCCCTAATGACTAGCTTGAGTGACAGAAACATGAGTCTAGGGGATGTGTTGTTGCCACAAGGGGGAAAACAACCGTTCTTGTAACCGCGGTTGCAAGGATTGTTTACTTTATGCAAAGTTCTTTTAATGAAGTCGTATGTTGCTTTGGGTTTACACTTTGGGTGGGGCTCGCAAATTAATACCAGCGAGATGTTCTGGATAGATATCTCAAGGTGGATGATTAGTAGTAGATGCAGATGGATTTTGGTCTACTTATCTTGGCGTACTGCCCATGCTTTTGAGCCTCTTCCTTTCTTTTGTAGCATAGTTAGCATTTTGGTGCATTTTTAATCCGTCAATTGCCCAGTTGTAATATGTTTACCTCGCATAGATGTTTATCGTCTTTTGGGAGAGAGACATCACTAGTGAACTTCATGGGACCCCGGTCCGTATTTCCTCCACTGTTTACACCATCAATTTACTTGCAGTTTTACTTTCTAGTTGTAGTTACTATTATCTTTATCTCTTGCGTTTGATCCTTTGTAAACGGCAAGGACGGAGAGATTGACAACCTCTCTGTACTCGTTGGGAGAAAAGTTATTTGATGTGTGTGCAGGTCCAGGCTAAGCGAGTGATTTTCAATGGCGCATCAGTTGCCGAACCACCTACTTGTCGTTGTTGGAGTCTTACTGGAGACATAAACCCTATCCTCTACATTAGGGGAAATTTGCTGCTACGCTACATCTCAACCTTCCACTTGGGGTAGCCAACGAGGGGGCACCACGCCTTCCATCATGGACCCATGGTCCAAGGGGGACTACTCACGGCACATTTGGGAAGCATCCATGGTGGTGGAGAAGCTCTCGGATGTCAATCCTACCTCCGGGAGGGTGCCGGGAAGAGTTCTTCTGGTGCTTCCGATCTTGGAAGTGTGGCAGCGGCGGAACAGAGGGGAAAATCGCGATGCGGCGGTCTCTCTAAGGGTTTCTGTAGCGAGGAGGTAATATAGGCATAAGGGGGGCACCAGGGGAGTCCCCACCTCCCTGACGCCCTGGTGGCATGAACAGGGGTGGGGCCGCGCCCCCTTGCCGCCTGGGAGGTGTGTGGCCCCCCTATGGACCTTCTTCAGTGATTCTGGGTGCACTGAGTTAGTAGGTTAGTCCAAATATGTGTAAAAACATATAGAGTGTAGCAAAACACATAGCAATGTCACCTAAAAGATCATGGAACGAGCAGGAATTATAGATACGTTTGGGACATATCAACATCCCCAAGCTTAATTCCTTCTCGTCCTCGAGTTGGTAAATGATAACACAGATAATTTCTATGGTGACATGCTAACACACAGCAAGATAGTGGTGGATTTCTTCTTGATGGCTCTACTTTGAGAATCATTAATTCTACACCAAGCATCTTTCAAACTTTCTCCACCACTTTGTTTGAAGGTGAGAATCTCTCCTTCGGGTGCAACTCCAAAGGTAAAGGACTTAGACATACTAACTATACAAAGAAAGGTAACTATTTTTTTGTGGTTTTTGGTAAAAGACTCTAAGATAAAAAATGGAAGGTAAACTAACAAGACTAAAAAGAAAAGATAAAAGATAGTGTGCAACTCCCCTATCTTGTAGATTGGAGTCCCCAGCAACGGCGCCAGAAATTCAGCTTGATGACACTGAAGTAGTGCTCCATGTTGGTTAACCCAAGTGGAAGGTGGATGTAGCCTAGCATAAAATTTCCCCTAACTTAGAGGATAGGGTTTATGTCTCCCATAGGACTCCAGGGACGACAAGAAGGTGGTCAAACGAGCATGGCGTCGTTTACAACCTTGAGGTTGCTTACTTGACCTGGACCTACACACGACACAAATAAATTTTCTCGCAACAAGAATAGAGGGGTTTCCAATCCCTCCAGCCTTGTCGTTTACAAAGGATCAAACACAAGAGGATAGTAGTGGTGATTGCAACAGAAAGTAAAAGAGGAAAATAAAGTGGAGGTGTAAAAAGTGGTGGAAATATGGACCGGGGTCCCATGATGTTCACTAGTGATGTCCCTCTCCCAAAAGACGATAAAACAGCTAAGCTGGGTAAACAAATTACATCTGCGCAATTGAGAAAATTGTAAACGCACTGCAATGCTAATTATGCTGCAAGAAAGTTAGATGCTCAAAAGTATGGGCAATACGCCAAGACAAGTAGACCGAAATCCAACTGCATCTACTCACTAATCATCCATCTTGAGATAACTATCCAGAACATCTCGCTAGTATTAAGTTGCGAGCCCCACCAAAAGTGTAAACCCAAGGCAACAGACAGTTGCATTAACAAACTTTGCGTAAGGTAAACAATCCTTGCAACCATGGTTATCAGCAGCGTTGTTTTCTCCCTGGTGGCAACAACACATCCCCTAGTCTCATGTTTCTGTCATTCAAGCTAGAAATCGGGGGGCATGAACCCACAATCAAGCATAAACAATCCCTCTTGGAGTTACTATCTACTACTTGGCTAAAGAAATAAAAAGCAACGGAGAAATGCAAGAATTACGCAAGAACAAAATATAAAAGGAGAACCAAATATATAACTCATCACAATTTGAACATAATCTCATAATCCATCAGATCCCAGCAAACTCAGCATAGCAATAGCAGAAAGAATTACATAGATGCATTGATCATGTAGGGCATCTCACAAGGGCTAAGAATTGATGCACAAGATTGGAGAGAAGACATCACATAGCTACTGGTCATGGACTCATGGTCCAAGGGGGACTACTCACGACACATCCGGGAAGCGTCCATGGTGGTGGAGAAGCTCCCGAAAGGTCAATCCTCCCTCCGAAAGGGTGTCGGGAAGAGGTCTTCTGGTGCTCCCAATCTTGGAAGCGCGGCGGCGGCGGAACAAAGGGGAAAATCGCGACACGAGGGCCTCTCTGAGGGTTTCCAGAGCGAGGAGGTAATATAGGCCAAAGGGGGGCACCAGGGGGTGTCCCCACCTCCCAGGCGCCCTGGTGGCGTGGCCAAGGGTGGGGCCGCGCCCCCTAGACGCTTGGGAGGGGGGTGGCTTGTAACAGCCCAGATTTCACAAAAATTAAAAAAATTGTTTTCGGTGTGAATTGTTTGAGTGTCTGATTTGTTTGTGGTGTTTGCATCCCCGATTTATCGATCGGCGATTATTTTCCCCCCTCTTATCTCGTACCGGACGGAGACCGACCATTGCCACCCTGACACTCGACCTTTGAAACACCGGGTTTCACCCGATCACCGTCGTGAAAACCCGCACAAGACCAGCCGCAGCCAACGGAACGAAAAACCCCGTTTAATAAGTAACGGGATATTTTTATAGCGCGCCGGAAAGTCTTCTCGGAACGGTTCCAGCGCGAGGTGAACGCCGCCGGCTCGACGCGCTGATCGCGCAATTCAAGTTTTACCCGAATCGGAGGTCCTGCGGACCCCCGGCGGCCAGGAACGTAAATACCGCCCGCGCGAGAGAAAAACCGAGGATGTTTTTGCAAACTTCCAGCCACTTGGGCTATATAAAGACCACCACTCTCCCACCCCTTTCTAGGGTTTCCCCTAACACAAAATTGCTGCCACCCCCTCACAATTGGGCCAAGACACCCCCATTTTCGTCCAACACTAGCCCCAGCTTCTCCCGGTCGTTAGATCGGGCGATCGGAGGGCTACGGGTGCGCCACGTCAGCCCCAACCTCCACCTTCTCTCTCCTCTCTCTCTCCAGCCCGTGGAGCCGACCACCGCCACCGCCGCTTCCTCCGGCCGCCGACGGTAATCCCCGGTGAGCTCCTTCCATCGCGCCTCCTCCTCTGTCATCCCTCCTCGTCTGCTCCTCTCCCCTCATCTCTCTCCCTGTCCCGTAGGTCGCCGCCATGACTGCTCGTGGAGGTCTGAGCCGAGCCGCCATCGAGCCACGGCCACAGAGCTCCACCACGCTGCCCGACCGAGAGCCACCCCGACGCCAGATCCGGCCGGCCCCGACCGGATCCGCTCCTCCACCGCCTCGCTCCGCCGCCTACGCCGTCTCCCCTCGCAGGAGGCCGGCAGCCGCCCGGCCGGCAACCTCCAGCCGCCGCCGCCTAGTGCGGTTCCAGCGGGAGCCGACGCCCGCTCGCTGCCCCCCCCCACGGGGGCCGGTCCAACGCCCGGCTGCGGCCCATCCAGCAGCCAGCACAGCCTGCGGCCCAAGCCGCCAGCCCAGCCAGGCCAGATCCAGGCCAGATGGGCCAAGCCGATGGGTGTGGCCCTTTTATTTTTTTGTAAGATTAACCCTGCGAATTTGACCAAGTCTGGAGATTTTGCTGCTGGTTCATTTTTGCGTTGTAATTTGCGAGTAATCGGTAGCCCATATGAATGTGCGCCCAAAAGGAAAATTGTTTAGTTTTGTGTGTAATTCAGTTCATCTTTTGTGATCATTTTGATTTGAGGCCATCTTGATGTTGTTAATCACTGTTGAAGTGGTCACTAGACTGTTAACTACTGCTAATTTCTGTTAATTGCTGTTGCTGTTATTTTATTGCAACTTTGGTTGAAGATTGTGTCACATCCATGAGGCCTATGCTATTGATTCTTTCTTTTTTGTGTTAAGCATCATGTGCACTGCAATTAGATCCATTCCTTTGCCATGTTTGACTGCTGTAGCTATATTAAATCTTGCTCCAAAGTGGTGACCCTGATAACATGTGTTGCTGTTATATAAAGTTGCTAATTTGCAGCCCTATATCTTTTTAACCGTGCATCCTATTGAGCATTGCAATGTGTCATTTTGATCTATGCCATTTAAACTTCCATTATATGTATTGCATTGTCATGTTTACATTACTGGTCATAGTTATGCTTAGCTCCAAAGTTATTATCCTGCTGTTATTGACAGCCACCTCTGTTTTTCACAAAGTCTGTAACTTTCCGATGCCATGTTGCACGCTTAATATCTTTTGATCTGTGATGCATATGACCTTGATTCTTGTTTGTACCTGATCACCATCATGTCTACTTCATGCCCACATATTGCTATGTCATGTTGCTGCACATTTTCATATAGTTTTTCGCCTGTTTATACAGCATGAAAATAACAGTTTCTGCCCTGTTTTCCTGTTTTTCACTAAGTACTTGACAAGTAATGTTTTATAGCTTTTTGTGTTGCTTATAACTAGTGAACCATGATGTATATTTGCATGATTCTTCTTTCCATGCCATGCATGACATGTGTACTTTAGTTGCATATCATTTTTGTGCATGTTTGCAACCTTGTGCTTGTTTATTTGTTGCTCTAAAGTGTGCTACCTGATGTTAACAGCATGTGTGCATAACATGTATTGCTTGTATGTTTTTAACGGTAACTCCGTTTGGAGTGTTATTTATATGTAAATCGATTAGAATTTCATGTATCTTGTGTTTATGCTATTGTTTGTTGTTGTTGTTAACCAACCTAAAATATGGTTTAGGGCAGAACGGTACCAAATGCTTTAATCGTCGTGGGGCCCATAGTGTTATGCCATGTTTAGGTTGTGCCTCACTTAAATTGACTAGCATAGATAGTTTACCTTATGCTTCACCTCTTGAAATGTTTTTGTGCTATGCCATGCTTGAGTGAGATGCCATGTTAATAACTTTTTCTCATGTTGTGTAGCTAAACAACTTGAACCATTCTGAATGTGCGGTATCATCGTGTGTGACGAGTACTACACTTAACCTGTTAGTAACCGCTCCCGACGATAGACGTGATCGTATTGTTTTGTGTCATGTCGCCTTATTGTTGATGCTTGCTTGTGATTGCTTTGTAGTAATAGATTCTTGCTCGTCAATTGCCTTTTCCAGTGTTTACCTCTAGTGTGCTCCCGCGGGTACCTCTCAGAGACGATGCGAGCTAGCGATCGACTACACCTTCGGGTTCGTCTTCTCATCAGGTAAGGGGGATCATATATCATGCTTATAACTTTTAGCTCACTCGCGCCTAGGTTTAGGATAGAATGATTGCTTGATCCTACCACTTCATATTCATGCCTATCAAATAAACCCAAACAGCCATGTCCTCCACATCCCATCAAACCTTGTTCGGCTATGTTACTATTGCTCGCTGCTCAGCCACTTCTTAGTATGCATGCTAGGATGTTATCAATTGTATCATGTTACTACTTGGATTGGGCTTTCACACTATTATATTTATTGTGGTGATGTGATTATTATAATGTTGACTATATTCGACGAAGGATGGAAGGTCTAGGCTATCCCGCCCCAACGATTTGTTCCATTCGAGTCACCTAGGACCCGAGTTCCGTGTATTGTGTCTCTTGGCGAGCGTGCCTAACCGCGTGTGGTATGCTATGGGGTCCCCTTTCCTTACCTACCTAGCTTCAAACATTTCTAGTGGTGTCCGAAGCTGATTTACCATTTGAAAACCGTGTGTGTGTGTCTGTTGGGCCGATCCTGGCAGATATTCTTTAAAACAACTTGGGCCAGCTGAGACATGGTTTCTATTGTTGGTCCACCCCAGGGAGCTAGGGGGCTGCCCACATGGTTTGGGTAGCTAACCCGACCTCATCCAGACGGTAGAGGCCGATTCGAGAGCGCGGCCGGCTTTTGAGTTGAATGTCGACTCACCGGGGGCCACCCGGATTTGTTCGTTGTTAGCTAGAGGGACCTGTCGTTTCGGATATCTCGGGACTAAATCATAAAATGGCTGCCTATGATGGGTAGAAACTGGGAGAGATGGGCGTGCGTGCGGAGCCTTGTAATGGGCAGTTGGTACACCCCTGCAG
The DNA here is from genome assembly GCA_950022295.1 of Bromus sterilis. Taxonomy (NCBI): domain Eukaryota; kingdom Viridiplantae; phylum Streptophyta; class Magnoliopsida; order Poales; family Poaceae; genus Bromus; species Bromus sterilis. The sequence continues at coordinate 106,941,591 of OX465596.1, read as the reverse complement.
GGTTAAATCTTTTCGAGAAACCGTGTCCACGGTTATGGACGACTTGAGACCTACTCCTTGTTCATAGGCAACAACAATCGAGATAATCTTAATAACTTGATCAACGTGTGTGTGCCTTGACTGCTTCTTCTTCGTCGGGATGCGAAGAGGAGGACAAGGATAGGATAGGTGTTATGCTTGCGTAAGTAGTTGATAGCAGACTTGTTGGAGGCAATTCCTCATCGAATGCTTAGTTCTAATCTTACTCTAAATTAGACCGTTAGCCACTCTTATATTGCTAGTGCCTCTGCAACCTCACCACTACCCCCATGTTACCCGTGATAAGTTAGTTACAAGACTTTTGATATAGCTCACCTCTTTCTTTTCTCTTTTACGCACGTTATGCAATGATATTGGACTTCAGAGAAGCTCGACGACCCTTCTTCTGGACGCCTTCACAATGACTCGATGACGACTAGTTAGGTGGATCCCGGCGGAGAGCCTGGACCCGTGTGGTTACGGGAATGGTGTGTTTTACCTTTGCCAATAGGCATTTGAATGTAGTCTGTACTCAGACATGTATCTTCTGCTTATGTAATGTATTCAAGGACGTTGTAAGCCGATTGTATGAGATGTTGTATCCTTGTAGATGTAATGTTGTGATATCATGTTGGAAATCCGGGGCATATGGCTTCGTCATATGTCGCGGTGGGACCGATATGTGCTTTGTCCCCGAATCTGGATGGAAACATCTAGATCTGGAACAGTACCACATATCTGTTCTTACATGGCTGTCGTGGGAAAGTCACGGCAGATGTCCGAAGAGTCGAACTTTACATGGGACCTTTGCTGCGAGGCGATTTCATGGAGAGAGTCGACATGGACAAGAGACTCTGCGATTTACCCAGGTTTCAGCCCCTCTTTGTCTCGAGGTAAAATCCTACTCCTGCTTCTTATTATTATGGATTCCGACTCTCCGATAAAAGAGTCGGTTGATCGATTACAAGAGATTCGGGTCGTAAACTTAGTCTCGATGAGATCTAGGTTACGCCGACAAGTGACTAGTCCTATCTTAGATTGAGATTGTCCTTGACCCTGGACCCCATGAACCTCGGCTTATAAAGGTACCGGGTCCTGGGATTCCGCGAGTCCGACTCTGACACGAGGTGGAGTCCTATTCTACTTTACAAATAAGCTATGTGCTATACAAGGTAAGTCAAATTCCTTCTATGGCTTCGATCATCTTTCATTGGCGCAACCGGCCCATGGCCGAGTCTTCTTTCGTGGGCCTTCTGTAGGTGAGTCGGGCCATGGATCTATATGCCGGGTTATGGGATTGATCCATCCCCCCAACATTAGCCCCCAGGATTGGTCTGATTCTTCAGTCTTCACAACAATCTTCTTATCATCATCGTGGTTGCCGACTCCTTAATTGGACAGGCCGACTTTCATGTCCCTTTTAGGTTTATGAGGAGTCGGTGTTAATCTTCTTGGTCTTCAACTTAGTCAACCTTCGTAGAGCCGGCTCTCATAACTGAACCAACTCATACCCTTTGGTGATTAAAGTCGGTTCTACTTTTTAACAGTAGATCCGACTTTTCCGTATTTTTTGGAATCTTTGGTCAGTTTTATCCCGATTCTGATGGCGCAATCAATGCCCATTAGATTCCGTTGCAAAAATCGAGGGATTTCCTGCCGTTAGACATCATCGTGCGACGCCTCGGGTTCTGGGACAGTTTCTTTTATAAATAGGTCTTGCCTTCCAATCCTGTTTATTCTATCTCGTCCATACTCTTCTTTATTGTCTTCTTCCTCGCGCACTGAATGTTACAAGCTCCATCTCCATTGCGGCGTCAAGCTTCCTTTCCTTCAAGGGTATGCGGAGAACGGAATGGGGCCGTGCCACTCTCTCCCTTTACTCGAGTAAATTCCCCATTCCCTACCTCTTGATCTAGTTGTTTCGCTCGTCCCCATTGTTGCGGACCTTCGAGGTTTTACTGTTTGATAACCTGAGGTAGTTTTAATGGTAGATCTTGATATGCATGTTGGCGTATAGGTTAGGATTCCCCATACATCACTCCGCTTCCATTACTCGTTCGAGAAGATGCGATAGATCTGTAGTTTCTAATTGCTTAGGGTTTTCCGTAGGCTGCCAAATCTGCTCATATTTTCGTTGATTTTCCTGAGCCCGGTAGGTCCGTTTATGTCACTTTTATTTGTAAAACTTGTTTGCGTAGTCGTAGATGCGTCTCAAATGTATCGATAATTTCTGCTCGCTCCATTCATGTTTTGTGTGATATTTCTATGATCTAGATACACTTTCATACATTTTTGAGCATATTTGTACTAACCTACTAACTCAGTGCACCCAGTGCCAGTTTCCATTTTCTGCTGTTTTTCTATTCCAGGTTTCCCCCATATTAAAAGTGCTCCAAAAATTCGGGAAAAATCGGATAAAAACTCAGCATAACGGAGTCTTCCAGAAGCACCCAAGTGGGCCAGAAGGCCACCACCAGGGGCCCAGGGGGGCGCTTGGACCCCTAGTGGCCCCACTGGCTGCCCCCCTTCGCCTATTTATTCCCGTGAGGGGAAAACTCCGAAGACAGAACCCTATTTTGCAATCTCGCCCCTGTTCCGCCGCCGCGCTTCCAAGATCGGGAGCACCGTCAGGATCGACCTCCGGGAGCTTCTCCTCTACCATGGACACTTCCCGGATGTGCCATGAGTAGTCTACCTTGGACCATGTGTCAATGATCAGTAGCTATGTGATGTTCTCCTCCCTTCTTTGTTCTTCATGGTTTAGACCTCGTGAGCTTCCGTGCATGATCAAGACACATATGTAATTCTTCTTCTTTTGCTATGTTGAGTTTGATGGGATCTGATGGATTATGAGATTATGTTCAGATCGTGATAGAGTAATATATTTGGTTTTGATCTCTTATATTTTTGTTCCTAAGTAATTCTTGCATGTTCTCCGTTGCTATTTATTGCTTTGGCCAAGTTGTGGATAGTAACTCCAAGAGGGAACGTTATGCTCGATTGTGGGTACATGCCCCCTGATGACACGCTTGAGTGACAGAAACATGATGCTAGGGGATGTGCTGTGGCCACAAGGGGGAAAACAATGGTGCTTGTAACCACGGTTCAAGGGTTGTTTACTTTACGCAAAGTTCTTTTAATGCAGTTGTCTGTTGCTTTGGGTTTACACTTTGGGTGGGACTCGCAACTTAATACCAGCGAGATGTTCTGGATAGATATCTCAAGGTGGGTGATTAGTAGTAGATGTAGATGGATTTTGGTCTACTTATTTTGGCGTACTGCCCATGCTTTTGATCCTCTTCCTTTCTTTTGTAGCATAGTTAGCATTGCGGTGCGTTCATACTCCTGTCAATTGCCCATCTGTAATTTGTTTACCTCGCATAGAAGTTTTATCGTCTTTTGGGAGAGATAATCACTAGTGAACATCACGGGACCCCGGTCCATATTCTCATTATTGTTTACAAGCTATTTCCTTTTTAGTATTTACTTTCAGTTGCTATCATTATCGTTATCCCTTGTGTGTTTGACCCTTTGTAAACAACAAGACTAGAGAGACTGACAACCTCTCTGAACTTCGTTGGGAGAAAAGTTAATTGTATCGTGTGTAGGTCCAGGTGAAGTAAGAAACCCTGAGTTGTGAACGGCGCCATTGTTCACTTCACCACCTACTTATCATTGCCGGAGTCCTACTGGTCGATCTCAACCACGGTATCTTCACCGAGGAAAATTTTCCGCTACGCTGCATCTCACCTTCCACTTGGGGTAACCAACGAAGGGCGAGAAGCCATTATCACTTCTACGCCATCAAGCAAATTTCTAGTGCCGTTGCTGGGGACTCCGAGTGATAAGATAGGGGAGTTGTCTACTACCTTTTACCTTTAATTTTTAGTCTTGTTAGTTTACTTTCCAGTTTTTGCTTTTGATTTTGTGTCTTTATGAAAAACCAAAAAAATAGTTGCTACCTTTTATCTTTACCTTCGTCTGCCTACTGATGTTATCTTTACAATGGGTGTGGAGCCACCCAAATATGGTAGGATGGACATGTTTGACATGTTTCACTTGGATCGTCTTCGATCAATTTGTGCTCGCGCTAAAAACCCAACCGACTTGGTTGAGGGAAAAATCATTGGATGAGCATGCTCATTATACGCGGCACCGCCTATCTCATAAAGGGAAACACTAATGGGATCAAATACATGTTTCTTATTGCCATGCTAAACTTTTGTGCTACAATTATGATTTTACTTGTTGTTCTAATATAGATCATAATAACCTCCCTTTCCAATGTGAGTTCAATGAAAATGAGATCTTATCTTCTTATGCTAAAGGTGTTTATGATTACTTTGATGTTGAAAAGATTGAAGAATTTGTTGCTTTTAAAGGTGGTTATGAGATTGCTTCTTTGATTGAAAGGTATCATGATACTATTCACCAGTCCGAAAACTTTGCAGTTCTTGCTTATTGCTTCGAGAATTATGCTTCCAATACTTATATTGAGGATGTAAAAAATAAAATGTTTGCTGCCCAAGAAGAGGCTAATGATTGCTTTGATGAGGAATCCCATGATTCCGAGGACTGATACATCCCTTTCTGAAGAATTTGATACTTGCTTTGTTGATGGCCATGATGCCAATATGGATTATTCTTGCGAAGATGAACTTGCTATAGTTCCTTACGTTAAGCATGGAATTGTTTCTATTGCACCCACACTTGATTTCCCTATTATCCTTTTGAAATCTCCAACTCCGGAGAATTTTCCTCTTATCAAAGCTCAATGTGATGGGTTGCATTTATCTTATGATCCTTAAAACCGTGTGGAAAACAATACAAGTGTGCTTGTAGGTCATGAACAATATGATTTATGTGATAGTTATATTCTTGATGTTTTTCATGATACTACTGAAAATTATTTTGAGAGAGGAAAGTTTGGTTATAGAAACTCCCATGTTACAAAAACACCTCTCTATATGTTGAAAGTTTTGAAGTTCTTCTTGTCCCACCTTCCTATGCTTGTCTCTTTGTGCTCCTTTGATTTATTTTCTTACAAGATGCCAATTCATTGGAAGTGGGTTAGGCTTAAATGCGTTTCATATTTGCTTCTTGATCCTCTCTTTTGCTTCAAATCCTTATTCTTATGAGAGAATCTTTTAAAATCTTTATGCCTAGCTTAAAGGCGTAAAGAAAGCGCTTGTTGGGAGGCAACCCAAGATGTTTTTACTTCAGTGTTTAGTGGTCTTGATGATTGTTACTACCATAGCAACATCATTGTATCTTTATTTTTCAAGCGTTGTGCCAAGTATAGCCTCATATGACAAGGGAAGTGAAAGTTGTGACATGCTGCCAGAAAACAGATTATGTCCTCGTGACGGAAAAATTCGAAACAAATCACCAGTTCATCTTTTTGAGCTGAATGTTTTACACATCATTCTCTATAAAATCACGGAACTTTCGTATGTTCTGAGTTTTTTGATTCGAGTTGCAGAAGTACCCCTAAAAAATTCTTTACTACATGTTATTCTGTTTTTCACTCATTCTGCCACGTTTTGTCTCTCCTAACTTTTTCAAACCTTAAGCTTGTTTTTTATTTGCAAAAACCTTTTGGAAATATTGAGAAACAGTAGCTCTTCAATAATATCTTTATATCCAGTGGGGAAAAATTATTTATTAAGGGTACTAACCTCTCTAATCAGCTTATGATGAGTTGTGTATGAAGGGAGTTTTCAAGTCTGCGATGGGAGATGATGAAAGAATATTCGGGAGTGTCCAGCGCTCAAGCTTGGAGATTCCCCCATGCATCCCCAAAAAATATTCAAGGATACTCAAGCGTCTAAGCTTGGGGATGCTCCCGTGCATCCCCTTCTCCATCAAAAATCATCAGTTCGTCCTTCGTCTCACTATATTTTTATCACTTCATGCGTTATGTGCTATGCTTGGAGCGTCTCGCTGTTAGGTTTTATTTTTAGTTTTATTTAGCTTTGATTTCTGTTCATAACAAGTTATATCCCATCTTCCTTTTTGTGGGAGAGAAACACGCTCCACTTTCAAAATCTAGAACACATCATAGGATTCTTCATGCCTATCTTTTTGCTGTTGTTTGTTCTTTATCTTTTCGTAGCTACTGCCTTGTCTAGTTTTAGTCTTAGTTTGTCTTAGAAAGAGCCTTGGCTTTTGTTTAGTTTGTCGTTGGAACTCTCTTCAGTTTTCATGTTTATCTTGTTAATAGAGTTGGTTGTTGCACTGAGTTATGTCTTGTTTTGACATGTAGGTAATTGAGGTTGCAATTTAATTTCAGTAGTAGCTTGCAATAATTGTGAGGTATTGATGTGAGTAATGTGTGAACTTTTGGTGTCAAGAGCTTTAGCCTATTAGTGATAGGTGTCGTATTTTGGGAAATCCGTGTGTTATTTTCAAAAACCTACAATACTAGTTGAGAACTCTAGCTACTAGATGGATCACTACTCTTCTGAGGGGTCGTATATTAGAGTACACTCACGTACCATGAGTCAAAGATGCGCAAGGATAACCAAGCCCCCATACACTCCTCCTCGGGGTACTTGTCTCTTTGTGAACCTCCTTATTAGATTGAGAGCTGCCGATAATAAGTGAATGAGTTCTTCGTACTAATGTGAGTATTGAAAGTTGACACTTCCACCTCCTCATATTTGCTAGCCTCTCTTGTGTCGTGCATTGCCTTCTTCTCACTCCGAGAGTTGGCGTCCACCTTCTCCGGTACATCCAAACCCTTGGCATGATACGCTCTGTCATCATAAACCTCCTTATATCTTTCCTCAAAACAACCACCATACCTACCTATCAAGGCATTTCCATAGCCTTTCCGAGATATATTGCCATGCAACATCCACCTCTTCATGACTTGATCTTCATGTCATACATGTTCCTGCTACACTGGCAGCGGCGTACATTGCATACATCATGATAGCTACATATTCTTTATGATTTGATTACCTTGTAAAGGGTGAAAGATCTTCTATACCCTCTTGTAAATTAGAGTGTTTCCCTTAAGTGAGGAAAAGATCCCAAAGTGGACAAAATAAAAGATCCCAAAGAGGACAAATGAGAGTTAAATAGAAAGTTCCATTGAGGCCACCAAAAAATACAAAAAATAGAAAAAAGAGAAAAATAAATAAAAAGAGAGAAAGGGGCAACACTATCCTTTTGGAAGATCCACACTAGTACTCCCTCTTATCCTTGTACTCCATAGAGATGATCATGCATCTAGCTATGTAGGGACCTTCACACTATAGAACTTGGCTTGCATATTCCATGGATGAGCCTCCTCAAAAGAACTCTAGGTCTTCATGAGCGAGCAAGTTAGATGCACCCCCACTAGTTCCATTGGAGAGCTTTCCAGCTCATATGTGCATCTGTTGCATGGCAATCCCTACTCCTCACATCATATCTATCATTTGGCCTTCTCGCCTATGATTGTCCTCGTTGATGTGAGCCTTTCTCATCCTTTTTGTATTCCTCCTCCACCATATTCTCTCTTTGCCATCCTAAGTTTCAACTCTCGTGCTTACGCTCATCCATTGCATGAGTGCTCAAAATGTCGAAAACGAGTGGATCAAATTGACTTGTACCTAGTTAGTGGTCTGGGGACGAGTCAAGATAAGATTCCAAAGAAGACCAAGTGTGAAACTTTAGTAGATTTAGTTCTCAACACAAAAATTCTTTTTTCTCGTATTCCTACCCCCCTTCTTGGACGCAAACACCATCTGGAGACATTCGAGTCACGGACAACGGGAGCTCTTGCACCTAATGTTCTTTCGGTTCTTGCTTCAATGCTAATATAGACTCTTGCATGTTATGACTTCAACTGAATTACATACCTTGATTTCTTTACTTTTCAAAGATCCTATATGGTTGCTAGCATGTCACCACAGAAATTATGCCTGTTATCATTTACCTACTCGAGGACGAGCAGGAATTAAGCTTGGGGATGTTGATGCATCTCAAACGTATCGATAATTTCTGCTCACTCCATGCATGTTTTGTGTGATATTGCTATGATCTAGATACACTTCCATACACTTTTGATCATATTTGTACTGACCTAATAACTCAGTGCACCCCAGTGCCAGTTTCCGTTTTCTGCTGTTTTTCTATTCCAGGTTTCCCCCTATTAAAAGTGCTCCAAAAATTCGGGAAAAATCGGATAAAACATCAGCGTAACGGAGTCTTCCAGAAGCACCCAAGTGGGGCCAGAGGGCCACCACCATGGGCCCAGGAAGCCACCTGGCGTGGCCAGGGGCCTTGCCGCGCCAAGGGGGCGCCTGGACCCCTGGTGGCCCCCCTGGCTGCCCCCTTCGCCAATTTATTCTCCGTGACGGGAAAACTCCGAAGACAGAAGCCTATTTTTCAATCTCGCCTCTGTTCCGCCGCCGCCACGCTCCCAAGATCGGGAGCACCGTTTCAGGACCCTTCCCGGCACCCTGCACCACGGACGCTTCCCGGATGTGCCGTCAGTAGTCTACCTTGGACCATGGGTCCGTGATCAATAGCTATGTGATGTTCTCCTCCCCTCTTTGTTCTTCATGGTTTAGACCTCGTGAGTTGCCCTACATGATCGAGGCACATATGTAATTCTTCTGCTTTTGCTATGTTGAGTTTGATGGGATCCGATGGATTATGAGATTATGTTCAGATCGTGATAGAGTAATATATTTCGTTTCGATCTCTTATATTTTTGTTCCTAAGTAATTCTTGCATGTTCTCCGTTGATGTTTATTTCTTTGGCCAAGTGGTGGATAGTAACTCCAAGAGGGAACGTTATGCTCGATTGTGGGTACATGCCCCCTGATGACACGCTTGAGTGACAAAAACATGATTCTAAGGGATGTGATGTGGCCACAAGGTGGAAAACAACGGTTCTTGTAACTACGGTTGCAAGGATTGTTTAATTTACGCAAAGTTCTTTTAATGCAGTTGTCTGTTCCTTTGGGTTTACACTTTGGGTGCGACTCACAACTTAATACCAGCGAGATGTTCTGGATAGATATCTCAAGGTTGATGATTAATAGTAGATGTAGATGGATTTCGTTCTACTTATTTTGGCGTACTGCCCATTCTTTTGATCCTCTTCGTTTCTTTTGTAGCATAGTTAGCATTGCGATGCGTTCATAATCCTGTCAATTGCCCATCTGTAATTTGTTTACCTCGCATAGCAGTTTTATCGTCTTTTGGGAGAGAGACATCACTAGTGAACATCACGGGACCCCGGTCCATATTCTCATTATTGTTTACAAGCTATTTCCTTTTTAGTATTTACTTTCAGTTGCTATTATTATCATTATCCCTTGTGTGTTTGACCCTTTGTAAACAACAAGACCGGAGAGATTGACAACCTCTTTGAACTTCGTTGGGAGCAAAGTTAATTGTATCGTGTGCAGGTCGAGGTGAAGTAAGAAACCCTGAGTTGTGAATGGCGCCATCGTTCACTTCACCACCTACTTATCATTGTCGGAGTCCTACTGGTCGATCTCAACCTCGGTATCTTCACTGACTGAAATTTGCCGCTACGTTGCATCTCACCTTCCACTTGGGGTAACCAACGAAGGGCGAGAAGCCATTATCACTTCTACGCCATCAGTCGTCGTAGAGTCGCTTTTGGTCTGACTCCTCGGATTCCAGCTAGGGTTATCCTCTGTTTGTCTTTTAGTCGGCTCAGTACATATAATCTTTTATCTTCTATGTCCGACTCCTGTGCTATGGGTAAAAATGTCCCTGCCTCTAGGAATTCGGCACGCAAAAATCCACCTGTCCCAAAGCTGCCGACCCATAGAGGAACTATAGAGGCAAACTGGGCCAAGAGTCAAGTGAATCTAGATCAATTGAACAAAATGGTGGCACATGGAATTCTCCAGCCCCAAACTAAGATCAAGTGGCGGGTTCCTGGAGAGGAGACCCGGCCAGAGCCTAAGGAGGGTGAAATAATTGTTTTTGCTGACCATGTGACCCAGGGTTTTCGTCCTCCTGGGTCCAAATTCTTCAGTAGTGTGCTACACTTCTATAAGCTACATCTTCAAGACTTGAGTGCCAAATTGGTGCTCAATATATGTCACTTTCAAGTGTTTTGTGAGATCTACTTGCGGATCAGGCTGACTCTTAGCTTGTTTGCCGAGTTTTATTATTGCAATAAGAAAACTGAGTATAGTGGTGGGCCGTCTTTGGAGTGTGGTGGAGTCACCGTTTAGAAGCGGGCCAAGTCGATTTTTCCCGCTCCCAAATTAATAAGCAAGGTGAAGGATTGGCAGAAATCCTACTTCTACTGTACCTTGGAGGATATTAAGGGTGAGCATTCCTTGCCCGACTTTCGTGAAAGTCGGCTGGATTTTCATGACAGTCTGAACCTCTTCCCAAAGGAGTCTCATCAGAAAAGGAACGAGGCAATTATTGCTCGGATGAAGGCCCTGCTGGCTCATGGGCTCACCAGAAGAGATTAAACCAGGTGTTGGGTGAGTTGGCAAATCCAACCCCTTAGTGTAAGGGACCGGCTCATGTGTGAGTATACTGGGAAAGGTGACTCGATGTGTTTTGCCCAGAACGAGTTTACTCCTGAGGAGTTGGCGAAGGCTTGCAAGAAATTTCTTGCAGAACGTATCGATGATCTCAAGAAAGTCGGTCTGGCTCCGTTCTGCAAAGATAATCCGGCTCCAGCGTTATGTTTTTGTCACATGTTCTCTTCGATATGCTATCCATTGAAGTGTTGTGATCTTCCGACTTTCCTTCTTTCCAGGAAGATGACCCATGGTGGAATGCAGGTCAAGATCTTGCTGGCAGTGCTAAGAGTCTTAGTCATACAGTAAGAGCCGATCAATCTTCTTTCCTGCAATGTATTTCTTTTCCTGACCTTTTTTGTCCTTCGTAGCGTGACTCGGATGTTCATGAGTATGAAAATGAGGATGAGTAGGTGGAACAAGACGAAGTTCCTCCTATTGAAGCCGACTCTCAAAAGGAGAGTCAGAATGAGGATCCACCGGTATATGTCTTTTTCCGGCTCTCTATAATTTTGTTTTAGTAGAATTTTTGTATCCTTATGTTGTATCTTTTTTCTTAGGCACAAAGCCATAAGAGGCATACCCGTAGTACCGACTCGGGGGACCCTCTCTTGGTTATGGAAAATGAACCTCGTCGTGTTCGCAGCAAAACTGCTGATGTGTCGACTCCTTCCCGTGAGTCGGAAGGTTTCAAGGATGAGAAACCACAAGCCGGAAACTCTTCTTCTGAAGGATCATTTGTCCAAGCGCCTATCCCTATCAACCGCGGGTAAGTGCCTTCATTGTTATGCCGACTTCATATGTTTATGTATATTTTTTACAAGTCATGTTTGTTTCCTCGAGCAGCGCTCGAATTGACCCCAAGGATTTGGCCGACTCTGAAGTTGTGAAGGAGTCGGCAGATTTGCCTGGAAGTTTGCCAGAAACTATCGTTTTTGAGGAAATGAAGAAGGCCGGCTTGAATGAGTCGAGTCTTTCAGGTCTCTACAAGGATACTTCTCCCATTGCTGATATGAAGAAACCAGAGACTCAAACTGAAACTGTTGAGGCGGATCCAAGTTCTACCCTGGCTCCTTCGGAGAGGGTGATTGTTGATGATGAAGGGATGATCACAGGGACTCACCAGGGTGTCCCACCTGCTCAAACAGTCTTGGAAAAATTTCTGGATAGTAAAGAGCAGGTGGTGAGTCGGTCGCATGAATTGATCTCTGAGAAAACTTCTCTTGAGGAATTGTATAGGCGGTCGCTGGCTTGCACTACTGAGCAACATGGCATAGTTCTCCAGCTCCGACAGCGCTAAGAGGTATTTTTGTATGTTGTCTTTGTTATGTATCCGTAGCCCCCATAAGCCGGCATGGTTGTTGAAGACCATGGTGGGTTATGTTTAGGGGAAATTGAGGTATTCCCATCATAAGTCGGCATAACACCCTTGTAGAACTATGAGTCGAAATCTTTTTTGAGTTGTAGCCCCCATGAGTCGGTGAGATATGACTATATCTCACCGGGTTATAAAAATGGTTTGAAGGTGTAGCCCCAAGTAGCTCGTTAGGCGATGTTTTTCTAGGCAAATACTTAGTCATATCTTTTTGTTGACAAGCTATTGCTTTGAAAGCCGGCAATGATGTTGTTCAGCTGGAAGAAAATTATAAGGCTGAGTCGGCAAAGCGTGAGCAAGCTGAGAAGGAAGTCGATCGTCTCCTTGATGAATTGAAGAAGAAAGATGAAGAACTGAGTCAGGATAAAGACGACTCTGCTGAAGTTGAGAGCGCCTTGTCAAAGGCATGTGATGATGTGACGGCCCAGCGTGACGCGACCGAGAAAAAACTTGAGTCGACTGAGATGAGACTGGAAACGCTGAAGGGCAACATCAACCGACTCGTGTCAGCAATTTTTGGTAAGTCAGAAAGATCTTTGGTAGTGTCTTTTTTCCTATCTTTCTTTGTTGTTTTGCTGACTTGTCTTTTTTTTTAGGCAAGGATTCACCTGCCATGAAGTTGACTTGTACCTTTGACATCGTCAAGCAATTGTTTGAGGGCGCCTGTAAGGCCATAGGTGCAACTTAGCCGAAGCCCCAAGTATGAAGAGAGTGACTGATATGATGGGACCTCTTTCAGTTGTTCCTGAATGGGTGAAGCTCGGCAAGTGGTCGGCTTGTTGTATGGGTGTGATGTGTGGTTTAGAGCTCTCCAAAGCCTATCGTCCCAGCCTAAAGTCGGAACTGTTAGCTGCCATCTACCCCGAGGTCAAGGCTGACAACTCCAATTTCTCCAAGGATGATCATACCAAGATTCGCACAGAGACTCGCTCGTCCGCCACCAAGATAGATGATGAGATGGAGCTGGCTTATTTGGAAGCCGGTTATGATGATACCAACAAGAGGCACCGAGTCGATATGCCTTCTCCAACCGAGTTTGATCTTCTTCCATCCCTGAAGAAAGTCCTAGAGCCGTCAGGTTCTGTTGAGACGACTTCAGGTGCGGAAGAAGATGAGCTGAAGATGGATGACATATCTGATGCAGACTTGGTTGAAATGTGTAATGTCCTCATGTCATCTGCAGGTGGTGCCGGGTCATCGTCGCAAGGCAATGCCGGTGATCAAGCGTAGGCCTTACGCTATCGTCTTTGAAAAAACTTTATGATACATTTGATATGGCCGTAGTGCCGAGTTTTGTAATATTGGGAAATATGTCCCACGGCTTGTGACCAGTGTGTCGGTTAAGTTCTTCTTATGCTGTTTTGCCTTAGATTCTCCTTGTGGCTTTTGAATGCTGATCTTTTTGTGGCTCAAGTCGGCTTTTACCCTTTCACCTCTGCTTGTCGACTCATAGTAGTTGTTTCCTTGAGAGAGCTTGACTTTGACCGAGTTAATGCTTTGAAGAAAGGCGGTTTCTGTTCCTTAACTTGCCATAATTGTAGCGAGTTGTCGTAGGCAGAAGAGTCAGCGTGTGTGCCATAATGCCAAACCTTTTGATAAGGAATTTTTTGAAGTGTTACTCCCCAAGAGTCGGTGTATGCATCTGGGTGTTGTATTGAGTCTTTGTTGGAGAAGAAACTTTGAAGTGTAGCCCCCATGAGTCGGTATATGCATCTGGGTGTTGTGCTGAGTCACATAGGTCTAACTTTTATCTGTGAAAAAATTGTTATGGAGCATGATGCTTTATATGCAAGAATGAAATGCAACGGCTAGTAGAAGTCGACTCGGACCTCATCTTCTCGCATTGAGAGAGATTATTGGTTCAGGAGTCAAAACTTCTTTGTAAAGCCGGCTTTACATGACTAGCGTGCCCGACTCTTAGGACTAGATTCGATAGGCGTTTTTGTGTAAGCCCCCAAAGTTTAGACCAACCGGGTTCGCGTTAGTCATATGAGCTTGATATGTATAGGCCGGGCGACGTGGGTGGCCATGTCATGTATATGCCAGGATTTCTTCGGTTAAGAGTCGATGTGAGCCATTGAACTCCCCTATTTCCCCTGACTAAGCAAACACATGTGAAGTTTTACATATATATGCCGGCTTCTCTAGCGAGATTCGATGATTATCATCGTGCTCCCCGATTTCCTGACTGAGCAATATACATGCTCAGAGCCGATAGGGGGTTGATCAAGCAGCCAGGTCTCTGAGAAAAGGTGTACAAATATGTAATTGATGCAATATGATGTAATTTGTATGATGGAACATGAAGCCATATGATGCACTATGGTGCAATGTAATATGAGAAGATATGTAGATATCGAAAAATAGAAAGTCAATCATGATGAGAGTCGACTCTATGGATAAGTGTGGCGAGAGCCGGTGCGACGAGAGTCGACTTCGTTTATGGCGAGAGCCGGTTGCGATGAAAATCGACTTTATTTATGGCAAAAGTCGGTTGCGATGAAAATCGACTTTACTTATGGCGAAAGACGGTTGCGATGAAAATCGACTTTATTGTTGTCAAGAGCCTGTTGCGATGAAAATCAACTTTATTTATGGCGAGAGCCTACTTGCGACGAAAGTCGACTTTAAAACCATGGTGATAGCCTAGTTCGATGAAAATCGACTTATATTGGGAGCAAGAAATGGAGATCCGGCTCACATTGTGGGCGGGTCCGTGTTCCTGATCTCTTACAGTAGCATGAGCCAGATGGGCCGCCATCATACTGGTTTGCCTTTTGGATGCTTTCCTCAATTAGGCGTCTGTAGTCTTGCATGAGGTAGCACTGATCCAAGGTGTGATTAGAAGGGCGGCCGGGTTTAGAGTGCTTTGGGAAAGTTTCTTGGATGGCTTGTGCGCAGTCCCGATATTTTACTTCCTGCTGTGATGGTTGTTCATAGCTCTAGGAATAATTGCCGCCGTGTCTTTGCAGGTGGCGTCTGTGTTTCTTATTGCGCGTCCGTCTTTGGTTTGGGATTCTCCCGTATCTAGCTTCATTGGACTCGGCATAGCTGACGACAGCGTCTACGAGCCCCCTCAGGTCTTCGGCTACTTCCTTTATGCGCTTTAATGTGTTGGTTATAGGTGTAAGCCGGTGGCTTATCGACTCCTGGGGGGCGTTGTGCTGTAACTGTTGTGAGAGCCGGTATTGAGTTTCTGCGAGGTTTTTATGTTCCCAAGCTATTTCTTTTTGCAACCTCGTGGTTTTTTCCTGATATTCCTCTAGTTCCTGGTCAAAGTCGGCTCTGTTTCGGCTCAATCGCTGCCACACGTTGGTGGTTCGCGTGTCTGAGTCATCCGATGGATTCTGGATGTCATCAGCTTTTTAGTTTTCATAAGCCAGGTATGGGCATCCCGGACTATATGTCCGAAGCGGCCAGCTGTGCATACCGTCATGCTCCCATGATCAGTGTCTCATGACGCACAACTCGACAATTGATACCACAGTCACAAGTTCATACAGTACCGAATACAAAGTCATACATCCACATAGTCTTACACGGCCTCATCGGGCTCAAATGCCAGCGGAATAAACAAAAAGCAAGATAGATAGCAGCATCACAATCCACAGGCAAAGCTCAGAGCGTAGCACATCCTAGTACTCGACAGTCGCGGCATCGTCAAATACCTGCTCCTCCAAGGCTGGCCGATTGAATAACCAGGGACAAAGCCGTGAGTACATACAAAGTACTTGCAAACCACCTAAAGAAAGGAACAAAGATTCTTGTACAAGAAAATAATGGGATGGCTATATGGTGGAGTTTAACATGGGGGAACCTAACTAATCATTATTGATTAAGTTGGCAACATTTTAATCTTGACCAATTTTAATTCCCACAAATATATTTGATTTAATCATGTCCAACCCTTTTCATAATACCAACATCATCATCGTGAACCTTAATCTTGGTACTAGAATTTCTCATCTATTCCCCACAAAGTGTGGCCTCACTAGATGTCCATGACCGTGGACTCCGGCTACTCGAATAGTTTTCACTCTGCAGAGGTTGTACACTTTACCCACAACATTACATTCGATACATCCGCCGTGAGTCCCCACGGTTCGTCATACCTCAGTATGCGGTTTTCGGATAATCGACCGTAGTCTTCCCCTTGTCTATCCTAGTACAGGTGAATCTACCCCTTGCGTACTACATGGACTGTCCGTGTGCCAGGTCATGCTCCTCTTGGACCCAAGCCTGCACCGTAGTCGAAGAGCACCAAGGTTCCCTCTGACGCCAAGCCTAGAGAATTTCACCACTCGACTTCGAGGGCTATCAGATTCGTGGAATTAAACATCCATGTGTAGTTATAAGACCCCCGTACTAAGATAAACAAGTTTCCAACTAGCCTGTCCCATACCAGAGTATTGTGGTTGTACTGTAAGACTAAGTTTCGGCGGCACTTATAGAGAGTCTCTCCAGACTTTGAGTATGTCCAACGATGTTTCCAACAACCACAATCTTGGCCATCACATCTTCTTAGATGTATGCCAATTCATTAGGGTGGAGCAAGATTAATCAAATTATTATGTTGTCATTAGTTCTTTAGCAAGGCTAGGGATCAAGATCATCGGTGTCTAATTTATTTCTCCCAAATAGGTAGGCTTACAAGGTATGTAGTGTTTCACCTAATAAACTAATACAATCCCATCCCCAAAATGATATAACAATATCATGATATATAATATGGTACAAAAAGGTAAGAATGTAGGACAAGGGTTTGAGTTTTTGAAGATGGCTTGCCTTCCTCGACGTTGTCTCCTAGTACGGCTTCTTCGGCTTGGAAGGAGTCTTCACCTGCAACGTCAAGCGTCTCGTCTACACGTTGCAAAAAATAGCACACAATTACCATCAAATCATTCAAAGCAAACATTCAACCAACAAAACAATCATTTAGCACTCAATCAAAACAACACATGAGTCATACCAACACGTAATCAGATTAACACATGTGGGAAGAAGTTTTAATGGTGGTTTAACAAGTTTAGGGCTAAGCAAACATTTAAGCAACACATTACATAGGAGTTTACACAAGTTTTTATTCTTAATTTTATTGCCTTAGGTCATGTTTTCATTTAATAAATTTAATTAAATAACAATACAATAATTAGCTACTGTCCAGAGACAAGCATAAAAATATTTAAACATATATAATCTGTTAACAGGGAATAAACTAAAATTACCCTAAACATGAAATATTAGCAATAATGATAATGTGACCTTTAAATTTATTTTTGTAAACAATAATTTCACCTATGCAGAAAAATAAAGCATAATCACATGATCATAACAAAATTTATTTCACATTTTTTGTTGTGTGTTGTTTTTCTAATATTATTTTAGTTATGTGCGAAACTAATAAAGACAGGTTGCTCAGCCACGGCCCAAGTTAATATTTTGCTCAGTGTGTAAATTTTGCTACAGTGGGTTGGGCCAGTGTAATCAATCTGTTTACACACTATTTGTATATAAATAACTTGCTAATTAATGCATAACAATTATCTAATAAACATAATAAATAGCTACTGTTTAGAACTAATATTATAGGAATTTAAATCAAACTTATTTCATTATTAACAATTTAAATAAATACATATAAGACATTAATGTGTACAACTATAGATAGAGTATTATACTTTTATTATTATCATAATTATTCTTATTAAAATTTACCTTAATTAGATATTAAACAAAGATAATATTAATAACTTTTATTAACAGAAGCTTAAAATATTAACTAAGCAACAAGTAAAGCAAACAACAATAATAATTAAAGAATTGACCACTATAATATTTCTGCAAACAATAAAACTAACTAACTAGAAAAATAGGGAATAATCCTAGGAGCAAAACAAAATTTGTTTCATATTTTTCTGAGGTGTATTTATTTTTCTAAAAGTTTTTCTAGTATGACGATTTAATAAAACAAAGAAAAACGCAGCAGGCCGGACAGAGGTATTTCTCGCCCAGGGGTATTTTCCACTAGTGGGCCAAGCCCGTGCAACGCAGTGCTATTTCGTGTTTTTTTAAACGAAGGGGTACGGGCGACGTGGAGCCGTTGGATCTAAGCCGATCCGACGGCTGGCCGTCATCTTCCTCGTGAGGAAACTCACAACGGGCTGTGCCCTGTCCATGGCGATAGGGAGGTGCAGGGGTCCTCACCGAGGGCCTGTCCGGCGGCGGAGGGAGATGGGGACCGGCGGCGGGCGTGCGGGGTGACGGGGCAAACCCTTTTTTGTGGAGAGGGGCGGTCGGGGACGTCGAGTGGAGGCGCGGCTCGGAGTAGATGCTCGGTGCAGTGGCGACTTCTTCGGGCTCCTCGCCGGCGGCTCCTTGCCTGAGGCGCTCCGGCGTGGGGTGTCGGAGGCGCGGTCCTCCTGGCGCGGCTCCTCTCCGGCGTCACGAGAGGCGGAGGATGGCTCGCCGGCCTCCCCTCCTCCTCCTCCTCCTCCGTCTTCCCTCCTCCTTCTTCTTCTCTCCCTTCCTCCTCTTCTTTCTTCTTCCCTCTCCCTTCCCTCCTCCTTTCCTCCTCCTAGCTAGCTTCTCCTCCTACTCCTCTGTGCTCTACGCGGGCTGGGCGAGTGGCTGGGTGGTGGTGTGGTGCGTGGCGAGTGAGGTGGAGCGAGGTAGGCTGGTGAGTGCCAAGAGGGTGCTCCGGGCGTCCCCTTTTATAGCCGCGGGGGCGAGCGAGGGCAACGGGTCGGAGCGAGCGGGAGGGCACGGTGCAACGGACGGGAGTCCACGGGGGCAATCCGTGGCTCCGCGAGCTATTGGGCAGCGAGGGCGGTGGTGAGATAGCGGGAGAGACAAGAGAGAGCGTCCTGGGGAGGTTCATCTGGGGGAGGGCTGGTTAGGGGAGAGATCATCCTCTACGTGAGAGAGGGAGGGAGAGAGGTTACGGGAGAGAGAGAGGTTTGGAAAGATGAGAGAGATTAGGGGGTTAGTTAGGATAGTTTTCTCTTTTTTTTAGAGTTTTGTTATTAAAGTCCTTTAATATATTTCTGTTTTGTTTAAATTTTGATTTAAACTTAAACCACAAAAATACTTTATAACATTCTACAAATCTTATCCTAATTTGTTAAAGACTTTTAGGAAATATTATTACTATTGTCTTATAGTGAATAATCATTTTAGTACTTTCTATGAATTTAAATGAATACCATCTATTATAGGGTCTTTTTATTTAAAACATAATTATCTACAAAAGCATTATTTATTAGACAAAATTTTACTCAAGCTAATTACTTTTGTTGGCCTAATGTAGTTATTTTAAATTTTTGTAAGGGGAGCCTAAATGGCTATCTTGGTTGATAATATAATCAAGGCATAGCATTAAATAAAACACTCAAAGGCATGGCAAGAGTGGAAATGTAGACATAGCGATCAAACATTAAGCATAGCATAGCAAGACATGATAAACATAACACCATACTAGAAAGGCATGACATGGAAATTTTACTACTATCACATCACAGCTTTGCAAGATTTTTTTTTTGTTAGCCCTAAATTTTTAGCATTCTAAGGAAAAGACTACAAAAGTTGGGATGTGACACCGGGCTCCTGTCTTCTGAAGATTGCCGTCGTCTACGAGCGTATGCTGCATAGACGGATCCTTCCCGAGGGGTTTTGAGGTAGTGGGAGTCTGGATTGTACTCGTCTAGGTCCGATCTGAGTCCACCTTTTTTAACGGATCGAATTGACCTGGTTTCTTCATACTGATCCTCTTCTTGGTATGAGTCGGCATCAGAAAGATTTTATGTGTCGCCATGAGTCGGGATCTCAATGGCGTGTTCCGTTTTTGGGGACCCACTAATAAATCCTACAAAGGCATGGTGGGGGCGGTGCTTGGCTGACTCATACCTTGAAAGTCGCTTATTTGCTGATAGGTGACTGCTGCGTTTTTCAGGACATAGGGCATGGTGGAGAGCCGGCTCGAGGTCTCCGTGGAAGCCTCAGGGTGCGTCTCTTGTTCG
Source organism: Bromus sterilis (assembly GCA_950022295.1). Lineage (NCBI taxonomy): Eukaryota > Viridiplantae > Streptophyta > Magnoliopsida > Poales > Poaceae > Bromus > Bromus sterilis. Next base: position 106,921,666 of record OX465596.1, on the reverse strand, counting down.
AATTCATTAGTTTGGCCAATGAAAATGTGGATAGATACGATCTAGATCCGATATCCTGATTCAATGGAATCGACTTCATGGCTCCAAGTCGAATCGTTGATGCAGATCTTTCCACACCGGCTTCTGGTGATCCGTCCAGCGATGAATCCATCCATGCCTTGCAGAGCTCCCTCCAGAATCTCAACACATGCGAGCGCAGGCCCCATGATGGGCGCCAACTGTCGTGGGAAGTTACAGAAGATTTCCGAATTGTCAAACTTAACATGGGACCTTTGCTGCGAGGCGATTTCGTGGAGAGAGTCGGCATGGACAAGAGACTCGACGATTTAGCAAAATTTCAGCCCCTCTTTATCTCGAGGTAAAAGCCTACTCCTGCTTCTTATTATTATTGTAATAGCCCAGTTTTCACAAAAATTAAAAATTTTGTTTTCGGTGTGAATTGTTTGATTGTCTGAGTTGTTTGCGGTGTTTGCATCCCCGATTTATCGATCGGCGATTATTTTTCCCCCTATTATCTCGTATCGGACGGAGACCGACCCTTGCCACCCTAACACTCGACCTTTGCGACACCGGGTTTCACCCGATCACCGTCGCGAAAACCGCACGAGACCACCCGCATCCAACGGAACAAAAACCCCGTTTAATAATTAAACGGGTTATTTTTATAGCGCACCGAAAAGTGTTTTCGGAACGGTTCCAGCGCGAGGTGAACGCCGCCGGCTCGACGCACTGATCGCGCAGTTGGAAGTTTTACCCGAATCGGAGGTACTGCGGACCCCCGGCGGTCAGAAACGTGAGCACCGCACGCGAGAGAAAACCCGGGAATGTTTTTGCAAACTGCCAGCCACCGGGGCTATATAAAGACCACCACCCCACTTAGGGTTTCCCTAGCCAAAATAGGCAGCCACCAGCCCCCAGATCTGGAATTTTGCTCCAAACTTACCCCATTTTTAGCAGCAAACCCTAGCCCAGTTTTTTTCGGCCGTCCGATCGGGCGATCGGAGGGCTCCTAAGGCGCCACGTCAGCACCTGGACTCCTCTCTCTCTCCTCCAGTCCAACCGCGCCATGCACCGAGGCAGCCGCCTCCTGGACCCAGTCGCGCCCCTCCGTGCCCCCTCAAGAGCCGTCGTCGCCGGCCAGGGAGGCGGCCGCCGCCGCCTGCGGTCGTGCTCGGGAGGCACGAGCGCCCGAGCCAGCCGGCCTCCCTCGCCCTCCAACGTCCACGTGGGCCACGGCCCAGGCCAGGCCTCCCAGCCCAGGCGCCTCCATCGGCCCAAGCGGCCTCCTTTGGCCAGATGGGCTTGGCCCATGGGTGAGCCAGGCTTCCCCCCTTCTTTTTTATTATTTTTTTATTTTTTTTATTGTCTCTGTTATTTTTTTCCCTAGCCCCTGTAATTTTTACTAAGTCCCTGAAATTGCTTGCTGTATTCAATTTTGCGCTGTAATTTCCCGTTAAACCGTAGATCCGATGAACGTGCCCCCAAAATGAAAGTTGCTCAGTTTTGCGAGCTCTAGCATTCGTATGTAGAAAGTTTTTCCATTTGAGTTCATCTTGATTTTGTAATTGTGTCCTAAAGTGGGCATCGGGCCGTTAAATTGCTAGTTTTTCCTGTTAAGTGCTGATGTTGTTATTTTATTGCAACTTCGGGTGACGATTGCTTCGCAACCGTTCATCGGAATTGATTGATTCCTTTTGCATCCTGTTAAGCATTGTTTCTACTTCAGTTTCATGCTTTCACATGCCATAATTGCTTGCTGCATCATAATTATATTTTGCTCCAAAGTAGCTATCCTGATGTTAATGTGCTGTTGTTGCTGAAAACTGTTATTTTGTTGCAACTTCGGTCGACGAGTGTGTCGCGACCATTTATCGGAACTGAGTGATTCCAATTGCATGTTGTTAAGCATCATGTCTACTTTCATCCCATGTATTTCTATGTCATGTTGATGCACTTTTGCATATAGATTTAGCCCTGTTTATACAGCATGTGTGCATAGCTTGTTTTGCTTATATCTTTTTAACCGTAACTCCGTTTGGGGTGCTCTTTATATGTAACTTGATTAGTTTTTCATGTATTTTATGTTTATGCTATTGTTTGATGTTGTTAACCAACCTAAAATATGGTTTAGGGCAGAACAATACCAAATCTTTTAATTGTCGTGCGGCACTTAGTGTTATGCCATGTTTAAGGTTGTGCCTCATTTAAATTGACTAGCATAGATAGTTTACTTGGTGCTTCACCTCTTGACATGTTGGTGTCCTATGCCATGCTGTCTTGAGTTGCCATGTTCACAACCGTTGGTTGATCACCTGTAGCTAAGAAACTTGAACCACTGTAAACGTGCGGTATTCGTCGTGTGTGACCGATACCACACTTAAATTGTTAGTAACCGTTCTCGACGATAGATCCGTATTGTGTTGCCGTGCCTTGTGTTGTCTTCTTGATCTTGTGTTGCCCCGTAGTAATAGAGTGCTTGCTCGTTGATTGCTTTCCAGTGTTTATCGTCTTGTGTGCTTCCGCGGGTACCTTCGGAGACGATGCGAGCTTGCGATCAACTACACCTTCGGAACCCGACTTATCAACAGGCAAGGACTATACATTACTTATGATCCATTCTATTTCAACCAGCGGTTTGCATGCTAGTCTAGGTTAGGTTCGATGTTTGATCCTACCACATGTTTACAGCCTTTTTCAAACCGATACAGCCATGTCCCTTCCCAGCAAACCTTGTACTGCTATGTTACTATTGCTCGTTGCTCAGCCCCTGCTTAGTATGCATGCTTAGGATGCTACGATGTTACCCTGTTACTCCTTTGTTTGGGATATCACGTTATTATATTGTTGTTGATGATATGATTATTATAATGTTGACTATATTCGACGAAGGATGGAAGGTCTAGGCTATCCCGCCCCGACGCTTTGTTCCATTCGAGTCACCTAGGATCCGAGTTCCGGGTATTGGTTTTAAGACTAAGCGTGCCTAACCGCGTGTGGGATTTACGGGGTCCCCTCTTCTTACCTACCTAGCTTCAAGCATTTATAGTGGTGGCCCAAGCTGATTTACCATTTCAAACCGTGTGTGTGCTGGTCACCTGCCAGTTGTTGTCAAACCAAACCGGACCAGTGAGGACTTAGTTCCCTTGCTGGCCCACCTTGTTCGGCTGAGGACCCGGTTTCCCATGTGTGATTAACCGACTATCCAAACCCGAGACAGACGGTAGAGACCAGATCGAGAGAGCGGCCAGCTCCTGAGATGGATGTCGACTCACCGGGGGCCACCCGGATTTGTTCGTTGTTAGCTAGAGGGACCTGTCGTTTCGGATCTCTTGGAACTAAATCATAAAATGGTTGCCTGTGATGGGTAGCAACTGAGAGTGATGAGCGTGCATGCGGAGCCTCGTAATGGGAAGTATGTACACCCCTGCAGGGTTAAATCTTTTCGAGAAGCCGTGTCCACGGTTATGGACGACTTGAGACCTACTCCTTGTTCATAGACAACAACAACTGAGATAATCTAAATATAACTTGATCAACCTGTGTGTGTGCCTTGACTGCTTCTTCTTCGTCGGGATGCGAAGAGGAGGACAAGGATAGGATAGGTGTTATGTTTGCGTAGTAGTTGATAGCAAGACTTGTTGGAGGCGATTCCTCATCGAATGCTTGGCTTCTTATCTTACTCTCTAGATCGTTGGCCACTTCATAAATGCTAGTGCGGCAGCAACCTCACCACTTACCCCTTCCTTACCGTAAACTATTAGTTGTCCTAGAATGACGAGTGATGAAGTCCTTGCTGGGTCAGACGACCACTACAGTTGGATGCTGAGTACCTCTGTACTCATGATACTATCCCTAAACTCTTTACAGGGTTCTTGATCGACAACAGGTATGGCGATCGATGTTTCGCGTGGAGACTCGACGACGACTAGTTAGGCGGATCCCAGCGGAGGGCCGGGACCCGTGTGGTTATGGGACCGATGTTTCTCTCTTTGCCAGTAGGCATTTGATTGGAGTTTGTACTCAGACATGTACCTTCCGCTGTTGTATTGTATTTGAGGCAGTTGTATGCCGATTGTATGAGATGTTGTATCCTTGCATCTGTAATGTTGTGATATCATGTTGGAAATCCGGGGCATATGACTTCGTCATATGTCATGGTGGGACCGACATGTGCTTCGTCCCCGGATCTGGATGGAAACATCTAGATCTGGACCAGTACCGCATATCGGGCCTTACAATTATGGATTCCGACTCTCCGATAGAAGAGTCTGTTGATCGATTACAAGAGAGTCGGCTCGTAAACTTAGTCTCGATGAGATCTAGGTTACGCCGACAAGTTTCTAGTCCTATCTTAGATTGAGATTGTTCTTAACCCTGGATCCCATGAACCTCGGCTTATAAAGGTACCGGGTCCCGGGATTCCGCGAGTCCGACTCCGACACGAGGTGGAGTCCTATTCTACTTTACAAATAAGCTATGTGCTATACAAGGTAAGTCGAATTCCTTCTACGGCTTCAATCATCTTTCCTTAGCGCAGCCGGCCCGTGGCCGGGTCTTCTTTTGTGGGCCTTCTGTAGGTGAGTCGTCCCATGGATCTAATGCCGGGTTATGGGCTTGTTCCCTCCCCGCGACAGTGGCCCCCCTCTAGCCCTTTTTCGGTGATTCCGGAAGCTTCTTCTGCGCTAATTTTTTATCTGATTTTCTTCGAATTTTTGGAGCTCTGTAAATACGAGTAAAAACCTGCAACTTATAGACATCAGCAGATAGAAACTAGCACTGGGTGCGCTGAGTTAGTGATACGTCCCAAACGTATCTATAATTTCTGCTTGCTCCATGCTTGTTTTGGGTGATATTGCAATGCTTTTGATGCACTTTTATACACTTTTGATCATATTTGGACTAACCTATTAACTCAGTGCACCACAGTGACAGTTTCTGTTTTCTACTCTTTTTGCATTTCAGGTTTTCCCATTACTTAAAGTGCCCAAAAAAATCCGGGAAAATATATAAAAAATTAGCAACACGAAAGCTTCCAGTTGCCCGAAGGGGGTCCAGTGGGGCCCCACCTGGCGCCCAGGCGGCCAGGAGGCGCGGCCCCACCCTATGTCGCGTTAGGAGGCCGCCGGGACCCCCTGGCTGCCCCCCTTCGCATATATTTACCTCTTGTCCTGAAACCTGTCGGGGGGATGGGCTAAATCCCAGACCCGGAATTAGGTCTATGGGCCGACTCGCCTACGGAAGGCCCACAAGAGAAGACCCGGCCCGAGGCCGGCTGCGTTAAGGAAAGAAGATCGAAGCCGTAGAAGGAATTCGATTTACCTTGTATAGCACATAACATATTTGTAAAGTAGAATAGGACTCCACCTCGTGTCGGAGTCGGACTGGCGGAATCCCGGGACCCGGCGCCTTTATAAGTTGAGGTCCATGTGATCGAAAAGGAACAATCTTAGCTTAAGATAGGACTAGACACTTGTCAGCGAAACCTAAATCTCATCGAGGCTAAATTTTCGATCGACTCTCTTGTAATCAGCTAAACCGACTCTTCTTTTGAGAGTCGTAACTCATAATAATAGGAAGCAGGAGTAGGATTTTACCTCGAGACAAAGAGGGCTGAAACCTGGGTAAATCTCTGAGCCTCTTGTTAATGTCGACTCTCTCCACGAAATCGCCTCGCAGCAAAGGTCCCATGTTAAGTTCGACTCTTCGGACATATGCCGTGACTTTCCCACGACAGTTGGCGCCCACCGTGGGGCCTGCCCTCGCACGTGTTGAGATCCTGGGGGGAGCTCTACAAGGCATGGAAAGATTTTTTGCTGGACAGATCACCAGAAGCCGACGCGGGAAGCTCTGCATCAACGACTCCACTTGGGGCCTTGAAGCCGATTCCGTCGAATCAGGATATCGGGTCCCCATCGGGTCCATCCACATTTTCATCGGCAAGACAGACGGATCTGAGCCAAAGCCAGATCATGAAGTACCTATCGAAACTTCGATTCGGAGACACGCCGGCTCCAAGCGCGCTTTCGTCGGATTTATTGATGAGTCTCCAGAGTCGGAGCGTTCTGTCGAGTCCCCAATGAATGACGCCTAGGAAGAACAGACTGATTCCGACTCACGTCCCAGTGAGGAAAGCTTCTCAGACGAGGGGTCTATCCAGTCTGTAGGAAACTACAGACTCGGTACCGGCACGCCAGCTTACAACCTGGTTTTCCCTACTTCGAACCTCAGTATTGCGCCACAGTATTCATGGCGACACGGGAGGATCAGGAGGCCAGCCCGCTCAAAACCAAGGCACAGCCGCGGCAGCCGGCGGAGCCCCTAGTGCGAATAGGGACCCAGCAGACCGTCCATCAGTACAAGTCCACACCAGAGCCCAAGCCCTCTCTGACGCCCTAACCTCCCTCGATGAGGCCTTGGCAGTACCGATGACGCTTGAGAACCAGGAGGCCTGGAAGACAAGGGTGAACGAGCTCAGGGACCGGATAGCAAACTTACGACAGGAGGCCAACGCCGAGAAAGAACAAATGATAGAAAAGGAAGCCCGGCTCCTTCAGGAAGCCACGCATCTCCGGGAAGAGTCGGATCTGATAGATGCTCAGCGACTGAGCCTCGCCTATACACGTCCGCAGAGATACACGAGTCGATTTCCCCTTGACCTCCAAGCACGATCACTGTTCAACAGTCCTGACCAGTCGAATCCCCTAGGATTCACACCTCCCAGGCTAACGGCTCCTCCACCACGCCAAGATCACTTACACACACCTCCTCACCACTTCAATAACCCGGTAGCTAATGTCATGGCAGCGACTCACTACCTCGCCAATGCACCGATCCAAGGAGACACGCCAGCAGATTGCGCCGGTCGAGCAGCGGTCGACTTCCTCAAGACGGCGATCACACAGCAGGGACAGTACTCAGAAGGAGTCCAATACTTACATGGAACCCAGTATAGAAGCGTCAGTCGGCATGCAGAGTCACCGGCTCCAGCGGCCTCAGGAAGCCAGCACCACCATAGAGCACCCCTAACCCCTCCTGGAGGACTGAGGATCAGGGACCTACCGGCTCCAAATTCCAATCAATGCGTAGAGCCGGCAGCCCCAATTCCACCTCCGGAACCAAACACCAAGTTCGTCAGTAGGTCAGTCGGAAATCGATGCCTAGTGTCGGCTCTGATGAACACACGCTTGCCCCTGGAATTCAAGGGGCCGCGTAAGATCCTGAATTACACGGCTGACATGGACCCGGCGGCTTGGATCGAAACCTACGACCTCGCCATGGACATGCTTCACGCTGGTGAAGAGGTATGTTCCCGATATTTCACGATGATGTTGGAAGGGCCGGCTCGCACATGGTTCAAGAACCTCCCGGAAAATTCCATCACTTCTTGGACAGATCTCAGAGAGAAGTTCATCAAGAATTTCCAAGGGACCTGCCGGCGAGCTACGACAATAATCGACTTGGAGCACTGCGTTCAGAAAGAAGGAGAGTCGGCCCTAAGCTGGGCACGATGAGTTGCAGACATAATCCATTCCTCGGATACCATTACCGCGCAGACAGCAGTAATCGTCTTGGAACGAAACTACAGATTCGAGCCTCTAGTACACAAGCTTGGCCGACTCAAGAGGATGGTCAGCAACATAAGAGAGCTCATGAACGCAGTCATCAAGTATGCCGAGTCGGACAAAACCAAGGATGCCGATACGGAGGAGGATAAAGCCACCCAGGGCAAAAAGAGCAACGGAAAAGGGTCTCGGGACCAGAATCATCCAAGCAAAAGACGACTCGATCAGAATACTTCCGATTTGGTAGCCAACACAACTATCGTCTCCCAAAGGCAGAAGCAGGGGGCAACGACTACCGCGGAAAGCAGGAAAGAAATTTACAACCCCCAGCTACCTTTGAAGAAGCTGTGGAAAGACCTTGCCCGTTCCATAGCAAACCCGGCTTTCCGGCTGTCCACACTTGGGAACAATGCAACTTCAAGAAGGAGTACCAAAGGCAAGGAGGCCAGGGCCCCCTGGGTCAGGTGGTGGAACTGGTCAAAACAGTAACAACCAAAACAAGTTTGGTCAGCAAGGAGCCGGCACAGCACCACAGTACCAGGGATCTCAAGGAGGTGGACAGCAAAACCAATCATGGCGTGCTGGATACCAATCAAACCCAAAGCATCTCCAAGACCACTCGACTTATCATGTCTTTACCACCAGCAGCTGCCGAAGGGACAGGAAGCTGCAATAGAGAGCCGCTATGTCCATGGCCACAGAGACGGCTTGTGCTAGGTGGCTTAACTGGTCCGAGCAGCCGATCACCTGGCCAAGGGACGACCACCCCCCTATGGTAGAAAACCCGGGTTCTTTGGCCTTAGTAGTCTCTCCACAAATTGGATGCTACACATTGGACAAAGTACTCATGGATGGAGGAAGCAGCATCAACATCCTTTACTATGAGACCTTTCGTAGGATGGGGATGACCCACAAACAGTTGCAAACCTCCAACACTGTGTTCAATGGAATAGTCCCAGGAAAGTCGACACGTCCGATAGGCAAAATCTACCTGGAGAAGTCCTTTGGACCTCATGAAAACTTTCGTTCTGAAATCATACCTTATGAGGTGGTGAAACTCGAGAGCCCATATCACGCCAGGTTCATGGCTCAGCCATGCTACGTTTACCTAAAACTAAAAATGTCGGGTCCCTATGGCCCAATTATAGTGGACAGAAGCCGATCCAGAGCTACGGAGTGAGATGAGAAACACGTCAAGTTTGCTGAGTCGGCATGCGCCAAAGAGGACCTATCAAAATTCCAGGAGAAGGTAGACCCGGCAGATGATGGCGTGGAAGTGGTAATGGCTTCTCTCCCTTCGTTGGTTTTCCCAAGTGGAAGGTGAGATGTAGGATAGCAGCAACTTTCCCCTATGTAGAGGATAGGGTTTGTATCTCGTAGAACTCCGGTGATGATAAGTACGTGGCAAGAAAACAATGGCACCATTTACGACAAATGTTGCTTCCTTGACCTGGACTTGCACACGATACAATTAACTTTGCTCCCAACGAAATTCAGAGAGATTGTCAATATCTCCGGTCTTGCAGTTTACAAAGGGTCAAACACACGAGGGATAATGATAATGATAGAAACTGAAAGTAAATGCGAGAAAATAAATGAGCTTGAAAACGATGATGAGAATATGTACTGGGGTCCCGTGATGTTCACTACTGATGTCTCTCTCCCAAAAGACGATAAAACTTCTATGCGAGGTAAACAAATTACAGATGGGAAATTGACAGGATTATAAACGCACCGCAATGCTAACTATGCTACAAAAGAAAGGAAGAGGCTCATAAGCATGGGCAGTACGCCAAAATAAGTAGACTGAAATCCATCTGCATCTATGATAACCCTCAACTGTAGGGGATCGAGATAGTCTTCGCGGGCAAGATAACCCAATTTATTGATTCAACACTTGGGGACACAAAGAATACGTACAGGCTTTGGGAATTGAGTTGTCAATTCAACCGCACCTAAAATAAACACTTGCTTGCACAAAGGTATTAGCAGCAACTGTGATATGGTGGTGGTAGTGGTGATGATAATAGTGGTGATAGTGATTGTGGAACAGCAAAGGTAAACAACTAGTAACCGGTAGAAGGAAAACACTGTAGGCTAGGGAGATGGATAGTTGGGCGCTGCTTGGATGAGAACGAACATGTAACAGATTCTAACTTGGGCAAGGCTCACAGAAAACAAAGGATCCTCTAGGAAAATATCAAACATCAGGCATGTATCCCAAGGTAGTTGTACGTGCTTGCTATAAGAACTTTGCACAACATCTTTTGTCCTACCCTCCCACTACAAACGGAGCCAAAAGGAACTTAGGGAGATTAAGGTACTCCTGTCAAAGAGCACCGGAACAAAGCATTAACAATTCATGGATACACGGAATCCTCAAATTATAGTCCATCCCCTTTGGTGTCCCAAGCTGTCACCATTGGGATCGCCAGTTCCGGACTATAATAGGTGCATACAACTCATAGATAGGATCAAGAACACCTCAAACTCAAGAAACAAAAGGGTGATCAGATCTGAAATCATGGCACTCGCGCCCAAAGTGACAAGCATTAAGAGCAACAAATTGTAACAGAGATGATAAACACCAAGTAGATGATAGGCAACATGCCCCCAACAATCTGATTGCACTATTACATGATCTAACTCATCCAATCCCTACCATCCCCTTTGCCTACAGCAGGGAATTACTTACACATGAGAGGAGGAGTCATGGAGGGGTGATGGAGAGGCTATGATGATGACGATGGCGATGATTTCCCCCTCACCGGAGGCCAATTCAGCCTCCAGATTAATTCTCCGAGGAAGAACAGAGGGTTGCGGCGGCTCCGCGACGTAGATTGTAAAAGCGACTTCTCTTTCGGGGTTTCCACGACGGGGGAATAAATAGGGCCAAAGTAGGGCACCAGGGGGTGTGGGACCCACCCAGGAGGGCAGGTGGCGCGGCCAGGAGCTGGGCCGCGCCAGGCACCCTCCTGGCTGCCCCCTGGCTGCCCTGTGGCCCCCCTTTGGCCTGGTGGAAGCTTCCGGAGCGCTGATTTTTTATATATTTTTTTGGGATTTTTCCAGCGTACCTAAATATCCAGAAACAATACTTGCAACCGTGGTTACAAGCACCGTTGTTTTCCCCCTTGTGGCCACAGCACATCCCCTAGACTCATGTTTCTGTCACTCAAGCGTGTCATTAGGGGGCATGTACCCACAATCGAGCATAACGTTCCCTCTTGGAGTTACTACCTACCACTTGGCCAAAGCAATAAATAGCAACGGAGAACATGCAAGAATTACTTAGGAACAAAAATATAAGAGATCAAAAGCAAATATATTACTCTATCACGATCTGAACATAATCTCATAATCCATCAGATCCCATCAAACTCAGCATAGCAACAGCAGAAGAATTACATAAGTAGCTAGATCATGTAGGGCAGCTCACGAGGTCTAAACCATGAAGAACAAAGAGGAGAGAAGAACATCACATAGCTACTCATCACGGACCCATGGTCCAAGGTAGACTACTCACGGCACATCCGGGAAGCGTCCATGGTGGAGGTGAAGCTCTCAGAGGTCGATCCTCCCTCCGTCAGGGTGCAGGGAAGGATCTTGACGGTGCTCCCGATCTTGGAAGCGCCGCGGTGGCGAAACAGAGGCGCGATTGCGAAATAGGGTTCTGCCTCGGAAGTTTCCCGTGACGGAGAATAAATATGCGAAGGAGGCAGCCAGGGGGGCCACCAGGGGCCTGGCCGCGCCAGGTGGCCGCCTGGTGGTGGGCCCCTGGCCCTCTTTTGGGCTTCTGGAGGCTTCCGACACGCTGATTTTTTCTCTGATTTTCCCGGATTTTTGGAGCACTTTTTATATGGGGGAAAACTGAAATAAATAAACAGAAGAAAATAGGAACTGGCATTGGGGTGCACTAAGTTAGTAGGTTAGTCCAAATATGATCAAAAGTGCATGAAAGTGTATCTAGATCATAGCAATATCACACAAACACATGAATGGAACGAGCAGAAATCATCGATACGTTTGAGACGTATCAACATCCCCAAGTTTAATTCCTGCTCGTCCTCGAGTAGGTAAATGATAACAGGCATAATTTCTGTGGTGACATGCTAGCAACCATATAAGAACTTTTAAAAGTAAAGATATCAAGGTATGCAATTCAATTCAAATCATAACATTCAAGAGTCTATATTAGCATTGAAACAAGCAACAAAAGAACATTAGGTGCAAGATCTCTCGCTGTCCGTGACTTGAATGTCTCCAAATGGTGTTTGCATGCAAGAAGGGGGATAGGGAATACGAGAAGAAAAAGTATTTTGTTGAGAACTCGATCTACTAAAGTTTCGCACTTGGTTTTCTTTGGAATCTTATCTTGACACGTCCCCAGACCACTAGCCAGGTACAAGTCAATTTGATCCACTCCTTTTCGATATTTTGAGAACTCATGCAATGGATGAGCGTAAGCATGAAAGTTGACACTTAGGATGGCAAAGAGAGAAATATGGTGGAGAAGGAAGACAAATAGGGTGAGAATGGCTCACATCCAATGAGAACAATCATAGGCGAGAAGGCCAAATGATAAATATGATGTGAGGAGTAGGGATTGCCATGCAACGGATGCACATATGGGCTGAAAAGCTCTCCAATGGAACTACTGGGGGTGCATCTAACTTGCTCCCTCATGAAGACCTAGAGCTCTTTTGAGGAGGCTCATCCTTGGAATATGCAAGCCAAGTTCTATAGTGTGAAGGTCCCCACATAGCTATATGCATGATCATCTCTATGGAGTACCAGGATAAGAGGGAGCACTAGTGTGGATCTTTCAAAAGGATAATAGTGTTGCCCATTTCTCTCTTTTTATTTCTTTTTTTTTCTTTTTTCTTTTTTTTGTATTTTTTTGGTGGCCTCAATGGCTCTTTCTATTTAACTCTCATTTGTCCTCTTTGGGATATTTTATTTTGTCCACTTTGGGATCTTTTCCTCACTAAGGGCAACACTCTAATTTACAAGAGGGTATAGAAGATCTTTCACCCTTTACAAGGTGCTCAAATCATAAAGAAGATGTATCTATCATGATGTATGCAATGTATGCCGCTGCCAGTGTAGAAGGGACATGTATGACATGAAGATCAAGTCATGAAGAGGTGGATGTTGCATGGCAATATATCTCGGAAAGGCTATGGAAATACCTTGATAGATAGGTATGGTGGCTGTTTTGAGGAAAGATATAAGGAGTTTTATGATGACAGAGCGTATCATGTCAAGGGTTTGGATGTACCGGCGAAGGTGGACGCCAACTCTCGGAGTGAGAAGGACGCAATGCACGGCACATGAAAGGTTAGCAAATATGAGGAGGTGGAAGTGTCAACATTAAATACTTACATTAGTCCGAAGAACTCATGCACTTATTATCGGTAACTCTGAATCTAATGAGGAGGTTCACAAAGAGACAAGTACCCCGAGGAGCAGTGTATGGGGTTTTGGTTATCCTTGCGCATCCTCGACTCATGGTACGTGAGTGTACTCTAATATCCGATCCCTCCAAAAGATTAGCGATCCATCTAGTAGCTAGAGTTCTAACTAGTTTTTTAGGTTTTTGAAAATAAACGCGGATTGCTCAAAATACGACACCTATCACTAATAGTCTAGAGCTCTTAACACCAAAAGTTCAAACATTACTCAAATCAATGCCTCAAAACTATTGCAAGTTACTACTAAAATTAAATAGCAACCTCAATTACCTACTTTCAAGACAAGACATAACTCAGTGCAACAACCAACTCTCTTAACAAGATAAACATGAAAACTCAAGAGAGTTCCAGCAATAAACTAAACAAAACCAAGGCTCTTGCTAAAGACAAACTAAGACTAAAACTAAACATGGCAGTAGCTATGAAAAGATAAAGAACACACAACAGCAAAAAGATATCCATGAAGAATCCTATGTTCTGTTCTAGATTTTGAAAGCCATGAAGACAGGATCTAACTTGTTATGAACAGCAAGCAAAGCTAAAGAAAACTAAAAATAAAACCTAAGAGCGAGACGCTCCAAGCATAGTACATAACGCATGAAGTGATAAAAATATAGTGAGACGAAGGACGAATTGATGATTGTTGATGGAGAAGGGGATGCGTGGGGGTATCCCCAAGCTTAGACGCTTGAGTCTCCTTGCATATTTGTTGGGGATGCATGGGGGCATCCCCAGCTTGAGCGCTTGACACTCCCGAATCTTCTTTCATCATCTTCCATCGCACACTTGAAAACTCCCTTCATACATAACTCATCATAAGCTGATTAGAGAGGTTAGTACCCTTAATAAATAATTTTCCCCACTGGATATAAAGATATTCTTGAAGATCTATTGTTTCTCAAGATTTCCAAAAGGTCTTTGATAATAAAAAGAAAGATTAAGGTTTGCAAAAGTTAGGAGAGACAAAACGTGGCAGAATCTATGAAAAACAGAATAGCGGGTAGTAAAGAATTTTTTAGGGGTACTTCTGCAACTCAAATATAAAAACTCAGAACATACGAAAGTTCCATGATTGTATAGAGCATGCTGTGTAAATAATTCAGCTCAAAAATATGAACTGGTGATTTTATCTGATTTTTCCCGTCACAAGGACAGAATCTGTGTTCTGGACAGTATGTCACAACTTTCACTTCCCTTGTCGTATGAGGCTATAACTTGGCACAAAGCTTGAAAATAAAGATACAATGATGTTGCTACAGTAGTAACAATCATCAAGACCACTAAAAACAGAAATAAAAACATCTTGGGTTGCATCCCAACAAGCGCTTTCTTTTACGCCTTTAAGCTAGGCATAAGGCAAAAGAAGAATCAAGTTTTATGAAGAGAAAGAGAATAGCTAGCCCGTGTAACAAACTCAAAAGGTAATTTGACTTTCTTTCTAGGGAATTGTTCCATCCCCTTTTTGAGAGGGAATTGAAATTTTATATTCCCCTCTTTCATGTCAATGATTGCACCAACGGTGCGGAGAAAAGGACGTCCCAAAATAATTGGACATAAAGGTTCACACTGTATATCCATAATAATGAAATCAACGGGAACATAAAGGTTCGATCTTCCCCAAAGGTTTATTTACAGAAGAGTTGACAAGACGAACACCAAAAGAACAAGAATCAAAAGGTTTCAATTCAAACATATCATACATTCTTTTGGGCATGAAGGAGGTACTGGCTCCCACGTCACATAAAGCATAGCAAGAGAAGTTATTTAATTTAATTTTGATCATAGGGTCCCAACCATCATCTAGCTTCCTAGGTATGGAGGCTTCTATCCTAAGCTTCTCCTCCCTAGCTTTTATGAGAGCATTTGTGACATGCTCCGTGAAGGAAAGATTGAGTGTGCTAGTGTGGGGGTCTCTAGACATTTTGTGTAGTAAGCTAATAACTTCTGAGAGGATGCAACTATCAAAATCACTATCACTGCTATCAAAGGTGGTAGTAGTGTCATCTAGGCTCACTTGTTTGAAACCCTCTATGTTCATAGGAGTTTCTTCTTCTACGGTTGAGGTATTAGCATCACCATTAATAGGTCCAATGGGACCAGGCGTGCATTGGGTGCTAATAGTTTCGGTGTCCTCAACAATTTGGATAGTGGAAACTGTGTGGTGTGTAGGAAGGCTCTTAATTCTATCCTCTTCCTCTTTTTCTCTAGCCCATCTTTCTTTAAGTTTAGCCATCATCCTAATATTTTCATTAATTTGTAACTAGATGGCATTGATAGGAGTGGCCTTACTCTCCTCAAGGGGAGAGGTTCTAATCTTTAACATCTCAACATCAAGGGCTAAGTTGACTACCTTCAAACAAAGATTATCTAATTTAGCTAGCTTTTCTTCCACATTCTCGTTGAAGGCTTTTTGGGTAGTGATAAAGTCTCTAATCATGTTTTCTAATTCAGAAGTGGGGTTCTTGTTGCTAGGGTAAGTGTTGTTGTTACCATAAGTGGATTGAAACGGTTTAGGATTACTAGCAAAGTTGCCCCTATAAGCATTATTATTAAAGTTGTTTCTAGCAATGAAGTTCACATCTACTTGTTCCTGAGCAACCAAAGAATTTAAAGGAACATCATGAGGATCAATAGAGGGTTGCTTGGTAAGTAGAGACATAATTAAATAAACTTTATCATTTGGGGAGGTAATTTCCTCGACCGAATTTACCTTCCTACCTGTTGGAGCACGTTCGGTGTGCCATTGGGAATAGTTGGTAATCATCTCATCAAGGATTTTGGTGGCAGCACCGAGTGTAGTTGACATAAAGGTTCCTCCCGCGGCCGAATCTAACAGGTTCGGCGAGGTAAAGTTCAAGAATGCATAAAAAGTCTGGATAACCGTCCACATAATCAAACCATGTGTAGGGCATTTCTTAACAAGAGATTTCATACGTTCCCAAGCTTGGGCAACGTGTTCATTATCCAACTGCCTAAAATTCATAATGTTACTCCTCAATTGGATAATTTTTGCAGGTGGGTAATACTTCCCAATAAAATCATCTTTGCACTTATCCCAAGAATCTATGCTATTCCTAGGCAAAGATTGAAACCATATTTTATCTCCGTCCCTCAAGGAGAAAGGAAAAAGCTTGAGATTAACAACATCACCTTCTACTTCTTAATACTTTTGCATGTCACATAATTCAACAAAATTATTCAAATGTAAAGCAGAATCATCTCCAGCACCAGATAATTGATCTCTCATAAAAAGGTTCAGTAAAGCATGTTTAATTTCATAAGAAGTAGCTAAAGTGGCAGGTGTGGCAATAGGAGTGCAAATAAAGTCTTTGTTGTTGTGACTGGTGAAGTCACACAACTTGGTGTTTTCAGTGGAACCCATAGTAGCAGCAAGTGTGGCAGATTTTTTTTGTAATTTTTGATAAAAGACTCAAAGATAAAAACAGGAAGGTAAACTAACAAGACTAAAAAGTAAAGGTAAAAGATAGTGGGAAACTCCTCTATCTTATCACTCGGAGTCCCCGACAACGGCGCCAGAAATTTGCTTGATGGCGTGGAAGTGGTAATGGCTTCTCGCCCTTCGTTGGTTACCCCAAGTGGAAGGTGAGATGTAGGATAGCATCAAATTTCCCCTATGTTGAGGATAGGGTTTGTCTCCCGTAGGACTCCGGCGATGATAAGTAGGTGGCAAGAAAACAATGGCAACATTTACGACAAACGTTGCTTCCTTGACCTGGACCTACACACGATACAATTAACTTTGCTCCCAATGAAGTTCAGAGAGGTTGTCAATCTCTCCGGTCTTGTTGTTTACAAAGGGATAATGATAATGATAGCAACTGAAAGTAAATGCGAGAAAATAAATGAGCTTGCAAACGCTGATGATAATATGGACCGGGGTCTCGTGATGTTCACTAGTGATGTCTCTCTCCCAAAAGACGATAAAACTTCTATGCGAGGTAAACAAATTACAGATGGGCAATTGACAGGATTATAAACGCACCGCAATGCTAACTACGCTACAAAAGAAAGGAAGAGGATCATAAGCATGGGAATTACGCCAAAATAAGTAGACCAAAATCCATCTGCATCAACTACTAATCATCCACCTTGAGATATCTATCCAGAACATCTTGCTGGTATTAAGTTGCGAGCCCCACCCAAAGTGTAAACCCAAAGCAACAGATAACTGCATTAAAAAGAACTTTGCGTAAACTAAACAATCCTTGCAACCGCGGTTACAAGCACCATTTTTCCCCCTTGTGGCCACAGCACATCCCCTAGACTCATGTTTCTGTCACTCAAGAGTGTCATCAGGGGGCATGTACCCACAATCGAGCATAACGTTCCCTCTTGGAGTTACTACCTACCACTTGGACAAAGCAATAAACAGCAACGGAGAACATGCAAGTATTACTTAGGAACACAAATATAAGAGATCAAAACAAAATATATTACTCTATCACGATCTAAACATAATCTCATAATCCATCAGATCCCATCAAACTCAGCATAGCAACAGTAGAAGAATTACATAAGTGTCTCGATCATGTAGGGAAGCTCACGAGGTCAAAACCATGAAGAACAAAGAGGGGAGGATAACATCACGTAGCTACTGATCACGGACCCATGGTCCAAGGTAGACTACTCACGGCACATCCGGGAAGCGTCCATGGTGGAGGGGAATCTCCCGGAGGTCGATCCTTCCTCCGGCAGCGTGCCGGGAAGGGTCCTGACGGTGCTCCCGATATTGGAAGCGCGGCGGCGGCGGAAAAGAGGCGAGATTGTGAAATAGGGTTCTATCCTCAGAAGTTTCCCGTGACGGAGAATAAATAGGAGAAGGGGGCCAGCCAGGGGGGCTACCAGGGGTCTAGGCGCCCACCTGACGTGGCCAGGCCCCTGGCCGCGCCAGGTGGCCGCCTAGGCGCCTGGTGGTGGGACCCTAGCCCTCCTTCAGGCTTCTGGAGGCTTCCGACACGCTGATTTTTTATCTGATTTTTCCCGGATTTTTAGAGCACTTTTTTATGGGGGAAAGCTGAAATAAAAAAAGCAGAAAATTGGAACTAGAACTGGGGTGCACTGAGTTAGTAGGTTAGTCCAAATATGATCAAAAGTGTATCTAGATCATAGAAACATCACACAAAACATGCATGGAACGAGCAGAAATTATCGATACATTTGAGACGTATCAGCAGACACCACCATCTTGAAGAAACCGACTCCTGACAATAACCCCAAGTTTCAACCGGCACAGGACACGAAGAACTTCGAGTTTGTCCCTGGTGACACTTCCAAGCAGTTCATCATTGGGACAGAGCTATTTGAAAAATAGGAAAGCGCGCTCATCGAGTTCCTCCGTGAGAATCGGGATATCTTTGCATGGAAACCCTCTGACATGTCGGGTGTCCCGAGGGAACTCACTGAGCACCACCTCAATCTTGATCCAAAACTAAAGCCGGTCAAGAAATTCCTTTGTTGCTTCAATGATGAAAGGAGGAATGCTATTGGAGAAGAGATAGCCTAGCTCCTCGCCGTCGGGTTTATCATGGAAGTTTTGTATCCGGAGTGTCTTGCAAACCCGGTCCTCATTTTGAAAAAGAACGGAACCTGGCGTATGTGCATTGACTACACCAACTTAAACAAAGCCTGCCCAAAGGATCCCTTCGCATTACCTTGCATCGATCTATCATCGACTCTACTGTAGGATGCGAGCTCCTGTGTTTTCTTGATGCCTACTCAGGTTATCACCAAATCAAGATGGCCCTCGAGGTCCAGGAGAAAACGGCTTTCATCACTCCCTTTGGGATATACTGCTACACTTCTATGCCCTTCGGCTTGAAGAATGCAGGGGCAACATATCATCGGACGGTCCAGAGTTGCCTCAAGGAGCGAATTGGGCGCAATGTGCACGCTTACGTGGATGATATAGTCATCAAGTCACAGGTTGCCCACTCACTCATTAGCAACCTCCAAGAGACCTTCAAGAATCTGCGCAAGTATCAGATGAAGCTAAATCCGGCCAACTGCACCTTCGGAGTTCCTGCAGGAAAGCTCCTCGGGTACATAGCATCAGAAAGAGGCATTGAGGCAAACCCGGAAAAAATCAATGCCATCATGGCCCTCCAGAAGCCGGCCTCCATGAAGGGAGTTCAACGACTCATGGGATGCGTAGCTGCCCTAAGTCGGTTCATCAGTCGGCTTGGGGAAAAAGCAATCCCCTTATACCGACTCTTGCGAAAGTCGGGAAAATTCGTTTGGGATGATGAAGCCGATCAAGCCCTGGAAGCACTGAAGAAGAAACTATCCCAGGCCCCGATACTGGCGGTTCCCAAGCCAAAGGAGCCGATGCTACTCTATATTTCATCCAACAATCGGGCAATCAGTGTCGTAGTTTTGCTTGAACGAATGGAAGCAGGCAAAGAGCACCCTTTGCAGAGACCAGTATATTACGTTATTGAGGTCTTGACTTCATCGAAGCAACGCTACCCTCATTGGCAGAAGCAGGTTCTTGGTGTGTTCATGGCGAGTCGGAAGCTCAAACACTACTTCCAGGAGCACCCACTGTAGTTAGCTCAGCACCGCTTGTAGATATCATCCAAAACCGGGAGGCCACATGAAGGATTGCAAAGTGGGCTATAGATTTGGGGGCTTATCACATCAAGTATGAACCACGCACGACCATCAAGTCCCAAGAACTATTCGACTTCATCAATGATTGGACAGAAATCCAAGCATCTCCAGAAAAGCCCATCACCAAGGACTGGACTATGAACTTCGATGGAAGTCGGCAGCTGCAAGGGTCAGGACCCGTCGTGGTCCTCACTTCTCTTAAGGGAGAAAAATTCTGTTATGTCTTACAGCTGCAGTTCACTTGCACCAACAACGCGGCAGAATATGAGGCTCTACTCCATGGACTGCGGTTGGCCCGTGAGATGAATATAAGTCCGATTCGTTGCTATGGCGATTACGACCTTGTTTCTCAACAAACATCGGGAAGGTGGAACTCCAAAGACGCTTCCATGACTGCTTATCGGCGTGAGGTGGAAAAACAAGACGGATTCTTTGTTGGGTACCAAGTGGATTGCATGGAACGCAAACACAACGAAGCTGTGGACGCCTTGTCTCGGCTCGGCTCTCAACGAAAGCCGGTTCCACCGAATGTATTCCTTGATGTCCTAACAAATCCGTCTGTACAAATACCAACAGAACAAGACATAGCAGAGCCGGATCCAGAACCGGCTCTAGTAGCTGCAATACATGCTACCCCCTCATGGGTTGTACCATATCTAGACTACAAGACCCGGGGAGTCCTACCAGATGACGAGGTAGAAGCCAGAAAAATCAGCAGGTGAAGCAAGTCTTTTGTAATCCTCAACGGTGAGTTGCATCGGCGAAGCCCTGCAGACGTCTTTCAGAGATGCGTGTCACCAGAAGAAGGTAGAGAAATCCTCAATGAGATACACTCTGGAGACTACGGGCACCATGCCGGCTCTCGTTCGCTGGTGGCTAAAGCCTATAGACATGGATTCTACTGGCCAACGGCTCATGCAGACGCGGATGATATAGTCAGGAAGTGTGATGGATGCCAACGCTACGCAAAGCAGGCACACATGCCGACTCAAGAACTCAGGATGATCCCAATCACTTGGCCCTTTGTGGTGTGGGGGCTTGACATGGTGGGGCCTTTCAAAAGGTCACCTAACAAGAACACACATCTGCTGGTGGCGGTCGACAAATTTATAAAGTGGGTTGAGGCAAAGCCGGTTAGCAAGTGCGACGTAGAGATGGCACTATAATTCTTGAAAAGATAATATACAGATTCAGCTACCCCCATAGCATCATCACTGATAATGGGTCCAACCTATCAGAGGGGGTTATGCAGCGATTCTGTCAAAAAGAGCACATCCGACTCGACCTTGCGTCAGTGGCTCATCCACAAACCAACGGGCAAGCCGGGAGAGCTAACCAAGAGTTTCTTCGAGGCATCAAACCCCGACTTTTCGTTCCTTTGGAAAGGACACCGGGTTGCTGGGAGGAAGAATTGCCCTCAGTATTGTGGAGCATCAGAAAAACTCCTAACAGGTCAACAGGCTATACGCCCTTCTTCCTGGTCTATGGAGCCAAAGCCGTTCTCCCAAGTGACATTCGTCATGACTCACCACGAATCACAGCCTATGTGGAAGCCGATAATGATAAAGCCAGACAAGACGCTTTAGACGTCCTTGCCGAGAAGCGTGAACTAGCCGATGCTCAATCGGCTATCTATCAACAAGATCTGTGACAGTATCATAGCCGTCGCATCAGAAGCCGGACTTTCCAAGAAGGTGATTTGGTGCTCCGACTTATCCAGAAAAAGGATGGAATGCACAAGTTATCTTCCCCATGGGAAGGACCGTTTGTGGTCAGCAAGAACATGTACAATGGATCCTACTACTTGGTTGATATACACGAGAAGGAAAAGACACGCACCTCTATGGAGGAGACTCCAAGGCCATGGAACATTGCACAACTCCATCCATATTACACCTAAGCAGGGTAGAAAACTATTGTACTAAGTCGACACTCATCGCGCCGGCTCACGCCATATATGTATATAAGTCGTCGTCTGTCGCAACCGGCACCGCCGCATAATAAAGCCGATCTTCATCGCAACTGACTTTCAGTCAAATTAATAAAGTCGATCATAAAATCGCATTTTGGCCATCGCCATAATTAAAAGTCGACTTTGATCGCAAAAACAGGCTAAAACACCATAAAGTCGACTTCGTCGCACCGGCTCTTGCCACAACTATGCATAAAATAATTTTTTCATACTCTTTCATACATATTGCATCACATTACATTACATCGTATTACATATTACATTGCATATTGCATTACAAAAAATTCTCAGAGACCTAGGGGCTTGATCAACCCTCTACCGGCTCTGGGCATGTATATTGCTTTCTCAAGGTGAAAGAGGGGGAGCATGATAATACTCATCGACTCCGACCGGAAAAAGGCGGCATATACATGTAAAAACTTGTGTTTTTTTACTAAAGATAAAGGGGGGGTTCGATGGCTCCCATCAAGCCTTACGTCCGGACAATATCTTGGCATACACATGACTTGGCCACGCCACCCGGCTTGTACAGTATAGAGCTTCCTTGACTAAAGAGAAACTGGTTGGTCTGAACTTCGAGGTTTACATAAAACAGCTATCGAATTTATTCCTACGAGCCGGGCACGCTAGTTACTCGAAAGCCGTCTCTACAGAGATGTTTCGACTTTTCTAACCAATAATCTCTCTCAATGCGAGAAGATGAGGTAAAAGCCGACTTCTACTAGCCTTTACATTACAATCTTGCATTCATAGCATCATGCATATTTACAAAAAAAATCTTACAAATAAAAGTTAGACCTATGTGACTCGGCACACGCACTCAGGTGCACATACCGACTCATGGGGACTACACTTCAAAAATTCTCAAAGACCCGACATGACACAATGATGTTCATACCGGCTCTTGGGGACTACACTTCGAAAGTTTTCTTCTCAAGCTAAGACCCGGTACAACACCCAGATGCATACACCGACTCATGGGGAGTAACACTTCGAAAATTCCTTCTTCAAAGATTTGGCTCTACGCCATAATAATCATGCTAACTCTTGTGGAATAACACTTCGAAAAATATTTATAACCCGGTACGGCACGCAAGCGTGACCACACCAACTCATGGGGGCTACAAGTCAATCTATCCTATGAGTCGATTACCGATACACAACCATTATGAATCGACTCGGGGGGCTACAGATACAGACATTATCAAAAACATTCAAAGTTAGGAATAAAACTGACTTATGGACTCGATGAAAATTCAAAACTTTCATTCATCAAACTAGCCGAGTCTTACATCAAAAGAAGGACATTACAGGAAAGAAAAGCCAAACTCGGCAAAATACTACTAAGGAAAAAACTACAGCTTCAATCATCATCTTCAGAGTCGGCTTCATCTTTAGTTGAAGAAATATGAGCTTCCTCCTCATTGAGGAGTTCTTCATCGCTGGAACTCTCCATGCAACAGCAGGCTCGGTCACCATCCGAGTCAAAGATCCTTGCCCACAAAGTATCTTCACCATCAAATCTGAAGATTATGGTGTCTCCTCTTGAGATGTTCCTGGAGCGAAGAAAAATTTTCCAGCCTTTCTCAAAAAACATAGTGCCATGGCTAGAAAACCTAGCACATACCCAAACAGACCCATGAGGACATCCCTCGGAGCGAATCCAAAGACCCGAAGGCCCTGAGTCAATCACAAGTTGAGTGAAAGACTCAGGGAGTTTGATCTAGCGACGAATCGTCTTGATATGAACCAAGAACTCACCCCTCTCGGGAGAAGAAGGGGGAGATTCAGAAGGAGAGGTCGCGCGAGCACTTCTTCCCCTACCACGCCCACGGCCACGACCTCGCCCACGTCCACGACCACGGACGCGACCCCGACCACGAGCACCTGCGTTGGAGCCGGGTTCATCGGATGCTGAAGAGGCATGAGCTTCTAGCTTGGGTGCCATGGGGAAAATCTGGTAGAAGGAGAAGAAATAAGTAGACACTTGGAAGATAAAAACTACCCAATGGCCATTTATAGTAGATCCGAGGAAGAGATCAACCAATACCAACTACACATGGTAAATAACATTTATGGAAAGGCTCCTCAATTCCCACTAAAACATCAATGCCTCCAACTAGCGTTTCGGGCAGCATGACTAGCTTGAGTTACAGAAACATGAATCTAGGGGATGTGTTGTTACCACAAGTGGGAAAACAACGGTGCTCGTACTTGCGGGTGCAAGGATTGTTTACTTTACGCAAAGTTCTTTTAATGCAGTTGTTTGTTGCTTTGGGTTTACACTTTGGGTGGGACTCGCAACTCAATACCAGCTAGATGTTCTGGATAGATATCTCAAGGTGAATGATTAGTGAGTAGATGCAGATGGATTTCGGTCTACTTGTCTTGGCGTACTGCCCATTCTTTTGAGCCTCTTCCTTTCTTTCGTAGCATAGTTAACATTGCGGTGCGTTTTTAATCATTCCAATTGGGCAGCTGTAATTTGTTCACCTCGCATAGGTGTTTATCGTCTTTTGGGAGAGAGACATCACTAGTGAACTTCATGGGACCCCGGTCCATATTTCCATCATGGTTTACACCCTCAATTTACTTCATGTTTTACTTTCTAGTTGCAATTATCATTACCATTATCTCTTGCGTTTGATCCTTTGTTAACGACAAGGCCGGAGGGATTGACAACCCCTCTGTACTCGTTAGGAGCAAAGTTATTTGTATTTGTGTGCAGGTCGACGTCAACTCTTGTGCTAGCAAGTAATTTCTAGCGCCGTTGTGACCTACTTGTTGTCGTCGGAGTCCTACTGGAGACAAACCTTGGTATCTTCACCGAGAGGGAAATTATTGCTACACTACATCTCAACCTTCCACTTGGTGTAGCCAACGAGGAGAACTACTTCATTGTCATCAAGCTAATTTCTGGCGCCGTTGCCGGGGACTCCTATCTTCAAGATAGGGGAGTTGCACGCTATCTTTTATCTTTGCTTTTTAGTCTTGTTAGTTAACCTTTCAGTTTTTGTCTGTGTGTCCTTTATCAAAAATCACAAAAAAATTCTTGTCTTGCTTACTGTTGCTATTATGGGTACCACTGAAAACACCAAGTTGTGTGACTTCACTAGTCACAACAATAATGACTTTATCTGCACTCCTATTGCTACACATGCCACTTCAGCATCTTCTTATGAAATTAAACCTGCTTTTCTTACTCTTGTTACGAAAGAACAATTCTCTGGTGTTGGGGATGATGCTACTTTACACCTGAATAATTTTATTGAGCTTTGTGATATGCAAAAGTATAAAGAAGAAGAAGGTGATATTGTTAAGCTTAATCTCTTTCCTTTCTCCTTGAGAGGAGGAGCTAAAATTTGGTTCCAATCCTAGCGTAGGAATAGCATAGATTCTTGGGATAAGTGCAAGGATGCTTTTATTTGGAAGTACTACCCACCTGCTAAGAGTATCCAATTGAGGAGTAATATTATGAATTTTAAGCAATTGACTAATGAACACATTTCCTAAGCTTGGCAACGTATGAAATCTCTTCTTAAGAATTGTCATACGCATGGTTTGACTACTTGGATGGTTATCCAGACTTTTTATGCAGCCTTCAACTTTACCTCGCGGAACCTGTTAGATTCGGCCGTGGTAGGAACCTTTATGTCAACAACACTTGGTGCTTCCACGAAACTACTAGATGAGATGATGTGTCAGGACCCGAAATATGCGTATGTAATTCCAGTCACAACTCAATCATATGGAGAGCCGAGTGTCGTACCCACTTGTCTAAGCAGACAAGGCCAAGCACACAACACTCTTGGAAAGCATGCCATAGCATCTAAATGATTATGGGTGGTGAAATCTCATACTCATAGACAAGTCGCCTCAACCATATTATCGATTGAATTATAACACTTACATAAACAGACTCCAGCCCAATCACTTAGTCGGGGTCTCGGGCGGGCTCAATCATACAACAAAGTGTGTCACATGACAGACTCATGAGAAATCACATCGCGATGCCGCAAGCTGTGCACATCTAAGGGCCACTTGGTGTATAAAAGACCGCCGGAAAAAACACAACTAAGCTATCGAACCCCACACTAAGACATGCATGTTATAATCATACACACAGCATACATGTCCAGTGTAAACAACAGGTACACATTGCATGAACTCTACAAAGTATATCATTATTGACTTACATAGAGTACACAAAGAGATCACGACTCTGTGATCCAACATTACATCAAACAACGGAAGCAAATTAGGTCCGAGTATAGAAAATATTAACAAATGGCTTAGAGAAGCCTTGTTCAACATACATGCCCTTCCACGAGGGACCAGAATGATGTCTGGAACTATACTAGCTTAGTCAACATCGAGCTTCAGGAAGGTGACTCCATCGAGGTCGGGGTTTCCATCTAAAACATAGAATAAGAAAACGTGAGTACAAAGTCGTACTCAGCAAGACTTACATCAGAACTATACTACTCATGTTCAAGTTTCAAGTTAAAGGGAGGTGGGGTTTCAACATGCAGAAGTGCAAGCTTTGACTTGGCTAGTCCTGTACTATGAGTACCAGACTTGAGGTAAGAAGCGTACACGAGTCCACTACCAAGACTCGAACCAATACACCACTATGGATACTTCCTCGACTTCCCCACGAGAAAGCATGCCATAGCACTCACACTTATCTTGGCAAGTTTTAGAGTAACCATTGAAGTTGTCTAATAATCAAGTAAAGGTCCCCAAGTAGTCCATAACCGCAGACACGGCTATTCGAATAGTTTGTTAACCCTGCAGGGGTGTACTGCTACAGACATGAAACTATCAGTTACCGCTGGGATCTCGTCACCCTTCAAGTGGGTGTCGGCGAGGATAACTCCCACAACTTTTACCTCACAACCAACTATAATCCAGGAGTCAACTATCTGAGTTGGTTACCGCTCGAGAGTCTGGCCGGATCAACGATACGGACCCAGACAATGTAGGCGACCGAGACGCCACCCTGGAAGATGGTTTTACTGTCTCACAGGTCCACCCACATATCTAAATGATGCAACCTTTCGTTCATTCTATGCATATGCCAAAGTGAAAGCCCGAACTAGTGTTACTCCTGGACCTAAATTGGGGTGAGTTAGTAGGTTGAGCGGGGATTCGTCTTCCCAACATGTGGTAGTACTCTTCATCTTGGATCACAACACAAGAACTCGTACTAGGGCAATGTTCAACGAGACAACCCACTGTGTACTCCTACAGAGCCTCTCATCGTTCACCTTTGTTTAGGTCAAATTCACCAACACGTTAACACCATCGTCATCACATGATCATTCCATCCCGACTCACAACAAAGTAACCTCACTGTAACACTAAGCAGCAATTAGCAGTAACAGTTGCAGAGGCCACATGATATCAATCAACTCCTATGTCAGCTAGGATTGTGGTTTGCTTACTATTGTGACAAGATGATAGGTCATTCATCGGATATGGGTTCAACTATGCGGTAGAATCGATAACAAGGTGATCATCCTAATCAGTGCATAAGCGAGACTGAGAGGGACGTGGGATTTTATAGACATGATCAATGGGGTTTTCTTGCCTTGCTGACGATACACGGTTTAACGATCTTCTGCTTCAGGGGGTGACCTCCGTCTCGGAAACACTGTTACCGGAACAATCATCAACAAAGGGGGACAACATCGAAAGTAAAAATGCTCAAGCACATGTTAAAGTTTTCACATGATTTATATGGTACTGGTTTGTGGAAAATTCCATTTAATTGAAGTGTATTGCAAAAGAATTGCAAATTCAAACTTCAAATTTGAATTAAAATTATGTCATATGCAAATTTTCTTCTGTTCACCCATTTTAAAATCGTCAAATATAAAACAAAATTGCATATTCATAATCCTTGCATTTTTCTGATAATTTTTCATATATTATTTGTTAAATTTGGAGTTAGTATGAATTTTCTATGATTTATTGAAGTTTTAATCAATTTCTGGATTTTCTGGAATTCTTTTAATTCAATTTTCATTTACTGCATCAGCATGACGTAGGGCTGACGTCAAGGGGGCTATGGCCAGTGGGCCAGCCCTGTCAGTGGGAGGGGGATTAATCCTCTCTGTTTATTTTAAACTGCTGATTAGATTAGGCCATGGGGCCCATGTGTCAGTGTCTAGGGGTGATTAGGGCATGGTTAATTAGCGCTAATGGTGGCCATGTCGGCACGTCACTGGCGGCTCGACGCCGGCGTCAGAGAACGCGGCGGAGCCCGCGCAGGCGGCGGCTCAGGCCACCAAATGGAACGCCGAGAGCACTGGAAAGTAGCCCTCGCACGTGCACTTCACCTAGACGAGTCGGGCGTCACCAGGGTGGCTCGGGGCGACGGCGGCGAGCAAAGCGGCGGCGGCCGGAGCACTGACCATGGCGGGGTGGGCGTGTGGTGCACGGTGAGGGAAATGAAGAGGGGGAAAACGCGGTGGAGCTCACACCGAAGCGAACGGAATGGACGGCGGGGTCGAAGGAGGCGAGACGGCGGCACAATCTACGTCGAACTCCACGGCGGCCGGTGGCGTCTCGGTGAAGAAGGCGTTGGCTCCGGAGCTCCTCTGGCTCGATTGGGTGCGCGGGAAGATGAAGGTGACGGCGTCGGTGCTACTGGACACTCTAGCTCTCCGAGAGGAGGCCGTTGGCCACGTCTGTGCACGGCGTCGCTCCGGGGACGTCTCGGTTGCGTGCTCGAAACGACGAGGGGAAGAGGAGAGAGGCGAGCTGCGGGAGGGGGAAGTAAGGGGGAGTGCTCCAGAAGCTCCCAGTCGCGAGGACAAGGGCAGGCAAGGCAGGTGCGTGGCCTCGGCGGCCACGGCCACGGCGTGCATGCCGGCCACCGAGCTGCTTGCCGCCATGGGAGGTAGACGACAAGAGGAGGGGTGGGCTGGACCGGCCTAGGAAAGTCGGGCTGCAGGCCTGGTAAGCTGGGCCTGCTTTCCCTTTTTATATTTTCTTCTGTTTTTCTTTTTCTATAAGTTGTTTTGCTCTGGATAAAATAGCAAAGATTTTTTTAAATGCCCAAAACTTTTATATGGTCCTAGGTGACATACTACTAGCCACTCCCAAGTTTTGGGTATTTTTGAAATTCAAATAATTTGAATTTCAAATAAAATAGGTTGTTTATTTAATTTCCAAGCTCTGTTTGGAATTGTTGAGAAATCTTAGAGCATAAAGTGGGACCCACTTCACTTTATATGTGATCATGCTTATTTATAAGACTTTTCAAATATAATAGAGGATTTTTTGGAAGAAATTTTTGTCTCGCCATTTGAATTAAATTCTTTAGGGCTTTTCTTTTTCCCCAATTCAATTTCTTTTGAAATTTTTACATGATGCAAAGGAGAACTTGAACCCTAGCACATACCTAAACTTGGGTTGTGACATGATGACCAACTATTCCCAATGGCACACCGAAAGAGCTCCAACAGGTAGGAAGGTAAACTTTGTCGAGGAGATCTCCTCTCTATTTGAAAAAGTTGATTTGATCATGTCTTTACTTACTAAGCAAGCTCCTATTGATCCTCATGATGTTCTTTTAAATTCCTTGGTTGCTCAAGAACAAGTAGATATGAACTTTATCTCCAGAAACAACTTCAACAACAATGCTTATAGGAGTAACTTTGGTAGCAATCCTAGAACGTTCCCGTCCAACAAATATGGGAATAACAACACTTATCCTAGCACCAAGAACTCCACTTCTGAATTAGAGAGCATGCTTAAGGACTTTGTCACTACCAAAAAATCCTTCAACAAGAGTGTAGAAGAGAAATTAGACAAAATAGATAGTCTCACTTTTAAGGTAGACAACTTAACCCATGAGGTAGAATTGCTTAAAATTATAACTTTTCCCAGTTTTTCAAGTCTTGCGCTAGCTTTTTCTTTGCAAAACCTTTTTGGCGGTCTTGAGAAACAGTAGCCCTTCAAGAAAATTTTTATTTCTAGTAGAAGAAAATTGTTTTATTATGGGTACTAACCTCTCTAATTATCTTATGATGAGTTATGTATGAAGGGAGTTTTCAAGTGTGTGAAGGAAGATGATGAAAGAAGATCTGGGAGTGTCAAACACTCAAGCTTGGGGATGCCCCCATGCACCCCCAAGAAATATTCAAGGAGACTCAAGCGTCTAAGCTTGGGGATGCCCCCGTGCATCCCGTTCTCCATCAACAATTATCAGTTCGTCCTTCGTTCCACTATATTTTTATCACTTCAAGTGTTATGTGCTATGCTTGGAGCATCTTGCTCTTTAATTTTTAGTTTTCTTTAGCTTTGTTTGTTGTTCATAACAAGTTAGAACCCATATTTCTTTGTGTGGGAGAGAAACACGCTCCACTTCAACCTAGAACACATCATAGGATTTTCATGCTTATCTTTCTTTGTTGTATGTGTTCTTTATCTTTTCTTAGCTGCTGTCATACTTAGTTGTTAGTTTTCATGCTTATCTTTTTAAGAGCTTTTGTTTAGTTTATTGTTGGAACTCTCTTGAGTTTTCATGTTTATCTTGTTTAGAGAGTTGGCCTGTTGCACTGAGTTGTGTGTCTTGACTTGAAGTAGGTAATTGAGGTTTGAAAGTACAGTATATCGACCATAGGGGGGTGAATGGGAGATTTTCAAATTTCTCGAGGAATTTCGAATTCCTCAGGAATAAGGCAATACGAAATTGAGGAAACTAAAACTCGATGATGCACAGAAATGGTACTGAAACGTAGGCATGAATATGAAGCAACATAATGCAGAGCTAAAGTGTGACCGATGAAAGAGATGAGGAATCATAACAAATTAAACTCAGAAAGAGAGGCATCAGGATGGGTCATCAGTGCATAAACATAAAAACTGAGGTTGAAGAAATAGCACTAGGGCACTGAAGATACAGATGTGATGGACCAGTTCGAGTTGCTGTGACAACTCTACATCTGGTGGGAGAGGCTGAGATTGAACTCAGAAGACATAGTCTTCACCTTATTCTCCTTGAACTAAAGTCCTCAGACTCCGTCGAATTACTCAGGTGAGTCTTCAAGGTAGACTCCCGAAACCTTCACAGACTCCGTTCACTCAGGGAAGTCACAATTGCATCTTGACTTCCTCAGAACGATGACCTCTACACCGGCTGGAAGATCAGCGTCTTCAAGAGTAAAAAGCTTCGGATCACTCGAACCGACTTCCTCAGAAAATCTCAACTACTCAGGCTGGTGGTTTTCCTCACTTAGGTTCTTCAGTTTCTTCAGAGGTGGGTTGCTCTCAAATGACAAGTGTCAGTTTTTCTCTCGGAGCAGCAAACCCACAAATGGGGCTGGGGGCGGCTATTTATAGCCGGGGAGCAACCCCAAGTGAAAGTACATAAATGCCCATGCATGAAATTATATTCATGCCCACCCTTCGGACCGTTGGCTGGACAGGTACCAGCCCTCACCACGTGACACGTGGTACGGTCGGAATGGACTCTCTCTTTCTTCAGGCGAACTGCACTGGCAGTTTCCTGACTCCTGAACCGAAGACAAATTCCTCAGTGGCTTGAAGAACATCTTCTCAGACACCCGAGGAATTGAACTTCTACTGCAAGATATTTCTCTGGGTTTTCTTCGGGATTTCTATTTGAGCACTTCCTCAGAAATACAGAACTCATTTTCTTCAACCCCTCCAACAGTGCGGCGTTTTCCTACGACTAAAGAAGTATAATAAGTCTTAACGAAGACTACGCTTCAGTCTTTGGCTTCAGCGTGAATTTCCTCAGGATCATGTACTGCTTCTTCATCTTTAGCAGAATGCTTCAGGATCATGTTTCCTCAGGATTTCGCGCCTTGCCAGTCTTCAGGAAACACCCCGATTTCTGCTATGTTCCTCAACATTTTGGGGGGTCGACAACAGTGGTTAACCTCTTCTTCAGGGACTGTTCTCCTGTGTATACTCACAAACACATCAGTCCCTTAACTCTTTTGTCATCAAATACTCCAAAACCTCAAAGGGGGCACTAGATGCACTTACAATCTCCCCCTTTTTGGTGATTTGATGACAATCAGGTTAAAGCTTCAACGGGATAAAATAAGTAATTTTTAGGAATTAAAAACTTGAAGTAAACAATTCATTGTTTCCGGATATAGAGATGCTCCCCGTGAGGATATGCATGTTTTGAAGACTTGGTAGAATATTTTTGAAAAAGATGAGGAGATCCCCCTATATCCCGGATTATTTGAAACAGTGCATCATATGGAATAATTGAGAAATAAAAAAATAGAACTGAGTAAGGTGGTTGCTGAGGAATATCATGAGTAATGGATAAACTTGAGGAATATCATGAGGTAGCTTAAAAGTATCAGACAACCACACAAAATATCAGTATACAACTCATTACAAAAATGGTCTGAAGAACGAGAGTTGTAACTGAGAAACCCCTATGAAAACTCGCTTGAAGACTACCAAATTTCTCCCCCTTTGTCATTAAATGAACAAAAAGGAGAGGCTACAGCTAACGTCCCAAAAGTAGTGCCTCAGGGCTGAGGGGAAGCAGGTCGAAGGCACGCCTTTGCAGTGTGAGGACAAGCCGCAGTGTCTTCAACTTCTTCCGGGGAGAATTCTTGGGCTGAAGAAAAGGAGTCCATCGCCATAGGTGGTGTCTTGCTTTTGGTGAACTGACGAGGAGGCCGAATCTCAGAAAGCTGAGGTTGTCTGAGGCCAAGCTTGGCGAGATCTTCAAGTGTAATGACTTCAGCCAAAAGAGCATCAAGTCGCCAATATGTATGATGAGCATACTAATGAACCTTCTTTTGGGTAGTATGCATCTGCACCATGTAGCTGACGATGTATCCAATCTGACGCTTTGTCCAGTCATGATTGCGGTCCACTTTTTGATGCAGACTGATGAGGAGCTCGCGGTCAGTCATGATGCGAGCTTGAGTAGTTTCCTAAGTTGAGGCATGTGTGCGTTCCTCATGAGTGGTGCGAGACTGAGGCTGGCGAATATTGCCACCAAGAGAATCCTGAGGAAGGACTTTCTCATAGAAGAGCTCTTTTCCCTTGGCATTTGAGTCAATTGTATGTTGAAGCACTTCAACTGGAGGAACATAAGTGCGATGATTAGCCTAATCAGGCTTGAAGTTGATGCCAGTCTTGGTGCAGATGAGCTTCATGATCCATGGATCATAGGGCTTCAGATTATGAGGACTCTGGGCAGCATCCACCAAAGTCCTGAATAAGAAGTCTGAGACATTGATGGGAGCAGACATGCAGAGGCTGTAGAGAATGTTCTTCATGATGCCCACAACTTCTTCAGCAGTTGATTTGTAACCCTTGATTGGGCAGAAGGACTTGGCCAGTATTCTGTACATTGTGATGGGAAGATACTGAAGCTCAGAGACGAGGAACTTGGTCCGGAGCGGGGCTTCAGGGGCTTAAGGCTTCATCAGCATATTCATCAGATCATCCCGCAAGAGTGGAGCACCGTACGTGCTGGGAACTGAAGCGTCAGAGGGAGGTAGCTGAAGAATTTCAACAATCTCAGGCACTGAGGCAGTGTAGTGCTGATGCTCAGTCATCCATTTTAGCACCCAAGTGTTGATGTCTTTGGGGTCCCCTGAGACATATAGCGTTGCATAAAACTGAAGCACTAGTTCTTCATTCCAATGAATACATTCAGAGCAGAACTGAAGCAATTTGGCATGAAACAAGTCCTGTAGCACATTGTTGAAGCAAGGAATGTCCTCCATATCCGGATGAGGAATGTGTTTATGAGGAAAAACCTCTTGTGCCATGTAAAGAACTGAGGCATAGTAGTTCTTCTGAGTAGCCGTCCAGAACCTCGGTAGCTTGCTTGGCGGAGGAGAATGATAGGGATTCTGAATCCCAGCCTGAAAGAAGCTCATGGCATTGAAGAATGCATCAGTGTTGAAGTTGGGTCGAGCATCAGCTTCAAGATTTCGATAAAATGGCTTCTTATGCTTCGGGCAGAGAGAAAGGGCTAAGGCTTTCTCCTCAGGAGTAGGTGAAACTGAAGCAGAGTGAGTTGGTTCTTGAGGAGCATTGGCTTCAGTAGTAGTATCAGGGCCAGGTTTCGGCGATGTAGGTGGGGCTGAGGGAGATGTGACTTGAGGATCCGCAGAGCAGTCTGGTGCAGCTTTAGTGTCAGCATTTGTGTTGTGCTCTGCTTCAGTCTTAGCAGCGAGGGGGCAGTGCCAGGCTCAGCAGTGGGAGTGGATGCATCATCAGTGTCATTAGGAGCAGCATTAGGAGCACTGGTGGCTTCCGGTTCATCAGCGTCAGAGGCAGAGGAAGATGCGCAACAGAATCTTCAGAGTGCTGAGAGGTATCAGGAAGCACCTCAGTGGCAGTGGGGGAGTGAGGCTCGAGTGAAAAGATGGTATGAGTGGGGGAGTTCTCCAACTCGTATTCCTCATCCATGATACGAGGAGTGCATTTATCCTCAATATCAACACCCATATCCTCAAGTTCAGTGATGACTGATGGAGGTGGGAATGGAGGCGTGGGAACAATTGGTGTGGCAGCAGCTGAGGCATGTTCCTTGGATGGAGGGGTGAAGACAATGATGCTGCGTTGAGCATTGGCGGATGGAGTTGAAGCAGCAGTTGAGGGAACAGTGGTATCAGCCTCTTTTGAGGCAGGAGCAGCAGACGATAGCGGTGTAGCATCAATTGGCTCCTCAACTGTGGGTTCCAGCGTGGGTTTCTTTGCATCAGGTGGAGTTGATGGTGGGGCATCGGGCATGCGCTTGTGGCCTTGGGAGGAATCCTTAGGCATTGCATCAGATTGAGCTGGGGCAGCAGGAGGTACTGAAGATGCTGGTTGCCGAAGCTTCATCAAGTTAGTCATCTGCCGAGACATCCGTTCCTTGGACTTTCCTATGTAGGCACATTTGGCGGCATATTCAGTGTTGAGGCTATGAACCTCACATTGATACTCGATGAACTCCTGAGGAGTAACATCCGTGACAGGTTTCTTTTTAAAGTCACTGTGGACTTTCTTCAGTTGAGTCTTCAACTGTTTCTGAAGATCGCGGTGATGTATCTCATTGATAAGGAACTATTGAATATAGAACTTGATGTCTTTTGGTATATCCAAATCATCAAGAGGAGTATCAGGCTTCACAGACCAAATTTTAATATATTCCTAGATCTTCTTGGGATCAAGGAGGAGTGGGATTTCGGAACCCGTGGCCTCAGCTTTGCGTCTGGCTGTAGCACGCACATATTTAATCTTTTGTTACTCAGTGGCCACAAAACCGGCCAAATCTTCAAACTCATCTTCATCATTAGAGCTGAAGTTAGTCTGATGAATGGCACCACGCATGGTTGTTTTGTTCGGTGAGGGCCTTTTGCGCGTTGGAGAACTGTTTTGGTCTTCAGCTGAGGCTGAGGCATTGTGGTGGACGCCTCAGGTGCACTGCCAGACTCATCCGTGCGAATTCTTGAAGCAGGAGCAGCACCGTCTGTTCGTTGGCATGAGGAACCCAGAGCATTAGGCTGTGCTGAGGATTTCTTTGAGGGTTTGATGCCCGGAGATTTTCTGCGAGGCTGCCGAGGCTGAGGTTGTGGCTTAGGCAGATCATCAGCCTGAGGTCGAATTTGCACTGAGGAAGCCAAGTCACGGGCCAGACTCTTTGCACGATGAGCAATTCTCTTGAGGTATTGCTGATAAGCTTCAGGAAAGTCATCAGGAGTCCTCAAAGTTGTAGGATGAGGAATGACACACGGTTCGGGAGTAGGGCGAGCCTTGATGACCAAAGTCTTCAGAGGTGGATTGACCGCGAACATTTCCTCATGCTGAGGATTAATCCATTTGTAGGCAGCCAAACGTTTGGCCCAATCCCGCGTGATTTTCTGAACCCTTAACTTTCGTTCACCAGCATTTTCCCGTTCGGGAGTCTTCAGTTTCTCATAGAGCTCAGGAGGCAAGTCTTTAGCAGTATCAGTGAGATTGTGGCGAGGAGCCATTTTCTTCAGTGGTGGAGACTGAGGAATGGTTCGTTCGAGCTGAGCTGCAAATGAAGTGAGACTATGAGAACCATACGATTCCTCACCACACATGTATCTGTGATAGAATTAAGTTGCGAGGGAAGTGGGGTATGGTTATATGCGTTCATGAGGAATAGGCTGAGGAAAGCAAAGTAATGAGGCATAGGCATAGGTCTCAGAAATTTTTCAGTACTATTGAGGAATGTAGTGGCATGAAGAAATGGGAAGAATTTTGAAGAAGCTAAAGTACTGAGGAAATAGTAACTGAGACACACGCATACCAGAACTGAGGCGAATGCTGAGAAGAATTTTGAACAAGCTACATTATTGAGGAAATAGTAACTGAGACACATGCGTACCAGAACTGAGGCGAATGCTGAGAAAAACCAAGTCAATCTTCTCCGGCGACGATGAACTCTGGCGACGACAGCACGAGAGCTTGAGGAGCTCAAGGACAGCGGCGCGAGAGAGAGAGGAGATGTGGGGTGAAATGACCGCGGGGGGTGGCTATTTATAGAAGGGTAAAAGCTGAGGGGTTGCAATTTTTGTGGACGAGATTGCCCCTGGCGGTTCGGGTTCTCAGTGGTTATCGCATTGATGGATATGCATGACGTGCGGTAAAATCGCAACGATTAAGAGAAGAGAATCGTAACAGATAATCCTCAATTTTGGAAAACTAAGGACAGTAACAATGTTGAGGATAAAGACAAAAAGCCTCAGGTTGAGGAATACAAGAGTCCCAAATGAACGCATACATGAGATAGAAATATTGGATAAGTGAGCACAGAGGGACGGGTCCGATCACGTTCACCTAGATGAAGAAGCAAATTCTGAAGAACAAGAACTATAGGTGAACGTTGTTCAGGACAAAACAGTAAGCTTCAGGATGAAGACACAAATGAGAAAACTGAGGATCAACAATTTCTGATGAATTTGGTCCACCCACCTTATAGGGAATGAGACACTTGATGCCATACAATTGTCGTATGGATCTTGAGTCAATTCCACGTTAATTTCTTCACACTTAGCAAGGTAGTTCCTCATGAGTTGAGTAGTACGACACATCGTGTGTTGTACGTCAGGATTCTTCAATATTGTTTAAGCGTTAGGATGTGTGTCCATTCACTGGACGTTTGAGGAATCTAAGATATTTAGCTCACACCTCAGAGTGATAAAACGCTTCTCATCCAAAGGCTTAGTGAATATATCAGCAAGTTGGTCTTCAGTCTTCACGTGGCTGATGACGATGTCTTCCTTCAACACATTATCCCGAAGAAAGTGATACCGAATCTCAATGTTCTTCGTCCTCGAGTGATGTACTGGATTCTGAGAGATCTTGATGGCGCTCTCATTGTCACACAGTAGTGGTACTTTCTTCAGGTTGATGACGTAGTCCTTCAGAGTTTGCTTCATCCAAAGAAGTTGTGAGCAGCTTGCACCAGCAGCGATGTATTCAGCTTCAGCAGTGGAGAGGGAGACACAGTTCTGCTTCTTTGATGACCAGCACACCAGAGAGTGTCCGAGGAAATGACATGTTCCTAAGGTAGACTTCCGATCCACTCGATCTCCAGCATAATCTGAATCTGAGTACCCAACGAGATCCAACTGTGTGCCTTTTGGATACCATAAGCCTAGTGACGGTGTGTGAGCCAAATATCGAAGAATTCGTTTCACCGCTTGGTAATGCGATTCCTTTGGTGCCGCTTGGAATCGGGCACACATGAAAACGCTCAACATTATATCAGACCTAGATGCACATATATATAGTAGAGAACCTATCATGGAGCGGTATACCTTTTGATCGTAGTCCTTGCCATTTTCATCAGGGTCAAGTTGTCCATTTGTAGGCATCGGTGTATTGATACCTTTGCAGTCTTGCATCCCGAATTTCTTCAGGCACTCCTTGACGTACTTCTCCTGAGAGATTAAGATGTCGTTGCGTTGTTGACGAATTTCAAGCCCTAAGAAGAACTTCAGTTTGCCCATCATGGACATGTGATACTGTTCACTCATCAAGAATGCAAATTCTTCACTGTATTTCTTGTTAGTGCATGCAAATATAATTTCATCAACATAGATTTGACATATGAATAAAGCGTCATCATAGAGCTTAGTGAAAAGAGTTGGATCGAGGGAACCAGATTTGAAGCCCTTGCTGATGAGGAAATCCCTTAGTGTGTCATACGAAGCCCGAGGGGCTTGCTTCAATCCATAGAGAGCTTTCTTCAATCTGTACACCATATCAGGATTCTTCGAGTCTTCAAAACCTGGGGGTTGAGAAACATATACTTCTTCCTCAATATTACCATTGAGGGATGCACTTTTCACATCCATTTGATATAGCTTGATATTATGATGGTTAGAAAATGCAAGCATGATGCGAATGGACTCAAGTCTAGCAACAGGAACAAAGGTTTCACCGAAGTCGATCCCCTCGACTTGTGTGTATCCTTGTTCTACAAGATGAGCTTTGTTTCTGATGACTTGTCCATCTTCATCGAGTTTGTTACGGTAGATCCACTTCGGGCCGATGACATTGTGAACTCGAGGATCAGGCCGTTTGACTAGTTCCTAGACATCATTCAGTTTAAACTGAAGGAGTTCGTCTTGCATTGCCTGAATCCATTCCGCTTCTTGGAATGCCTCATTGACTTTGGTGGGCTCTGAAATTGATACAAATGATAAATGCCCACAAAAGTTAGCTATACGATTAGCTCTTGCATGAGTGAGAAAGCCTGGTAGATTGACGTCAGCGAGGATTCTATCCACTTGAACTTAATTCGCCACGCGAGGAAGACGAGGTTGATGACCTTGAGGCGAATCATTATCACTGTCATCAGATTCATTAGCATCAGCTTCAGGTGCTTCAGGGGTCTCAGGAGCCTCAGGATCAGGATCGTCATCAACATCATTTTCTTCAGGATTTGGATGTTCTTCAGGAGAAGGAGGTATGTGTGTTTCATCAGGATGGTCCAGGGGTATGATATCACCAGCACCCATCTTCTTGATATGTTCTTCAGGTGGGGATTTATCTAGATCAGGTGGCAGGTGCTCTCTTTGCGAGCCGTCAGATTCATCAAACCGCACATCTACAGTCTCAACAATTTTATGATGACTAATATTGTAGACTCTGTAGGTGTGCGAGTTGATACCATAACCAAGCATGAAACCCTCACATGCTTTGGGTGCAAATTTGGACTGGTGATGAGGATCACGAATCCAACATGGTGCACCGAATACTTTGAAGTAACTTACGTTGGGTTTCTTACCGACCATTAGCTCATATGAGGTTTTCTTGAAGAACTTGTGTAGATACACTCGATTGACGATGTGGCGGGCAGTGTTGATTGCATCAGCCCACCAAATGAGCAGTGTATTGTACTCAGCCGGCATCGTTCGTGCCATCTCGATGAGGGTCCGGTTCTTCCTCTCAACAACTCCATTTTTGCTGAGGAGTTTAGGGCGCTGAGAACTCATGAGTGATGCCCAAGTCGTCAAGGAATTCTTCCACACCAATGTTCTTGAACTCAGTGTCGTTGTCGCTTCGAATATGCTTGATCTTCAGGTTGTAGTTGTTCATGACTCGCTGTGCGAAGCACTTGAATATTGCTGGGGTTTCTGACTTATAAAGAAGAAAGTGCACCCAAGTGTATCGTGATAAGTCATCAACAATAACAAGACCATACATACTCCCTCCAAAGCTTGAATACTTTGGAGGACCGAATAGATCCATGTGAAGTAATTCCAGAGGTCTTATAGTCGTCATAATGGTCTTCGTCGGATGCTTGGCCTTGGTCATCTTTCCAGCTTCACAAGCGCCACATAGCCGGTCCTTGGAGAATCTAATTTCCTCAATCCCGAGGACATGTTTCTTCAGAACCAGTTTCTGGAGGTTCCTCATTCCAGCGTGGTCGAGTCTTTGATGCCATAGCCAGCACTCTGAGGCTCGAGCCATGAGGCAAGTAGAAACCTGAGGACCTTCAGAAAAGTCTACAATATACAGGTCACCTTTCCTAACTCCTCGAAATACGATGGAGTTATCGCTGACCATATAAACAACACAACCATATTTTCTGAAGAGAACAACGAGGTCAAGATCACATAGCATAGACATAGACATCAGGTTGTATCTGAGGGATTCAAAAAGCATGACTTTGTCAATATGTTGGTCTCAAGAGATAGCAACTCTGTCGAGACCCAATACCTTACTTTTACCTTTATCAGCGAAGGTGATGGTTTTCTTCGAAGGACTCAGAGATGATTCCATGAGGAGGCTTCTATCACCAGTCATGTCATTTTTGCATCCACTGTCCATCACCCATTCAGTCTTTCCCTGCAAAGGAATTAATATCTCATACAACAAGTTATGATCCAGTCTCAGTTTGAATAATTTATGGTTACTCATAATTAATTCCTCCGGATGTTCCTCAGGATTGATTCTATGAAACCAAAATATATAAATCTCCTTCAACTGACTCAAATGTTATTGTCATGGGCATATGATCTGCAAAATTTATGATTGCCACAGGACACGTCCCTGCAAAGGTGATCAGTTCTTCTTTACCACCCACATCTTAATGGGCGGTTTTGAAGCATATGAGGACTGATGAGAACGATGAGACCTAATGGGACGTGAAATGGTGGTATCAGGATAAAAAATGAGTAAGCATTCTTATGAGGAGCTTCCATGTGACAAAATGGTTAGTTGAAACATAGTGATAATCATTTGCATTTGAGGTATCGTCCTCAGATGATACCCTCAGCTCATTTGCATCTGCATTCACAGGGAGGTTAGTGATGAGGTTCTTCTAAACCCAAATCTGCTTTACTGGAGGACCGTTCCTGTAGTTAGTTCCGATGTATCTGGCGAATACCTCACCATTAACATCTTTAAACAGTTTATAGTTTGAGTCAAAAGACTCAATCACCACATCTGAGGAAACAGTATCATAACCAGATAAAGTATAGGGATCAGGAGGAGGCATTTTTGCCAGAACCCAAGTGGTCTTTGGGTATTTCTCAGGTTTCCAGTAAGACCCATCAACGTTGAGGTTTCGAGTGAAGTCGACACCTTCTTTCCTCGGATTCCTGTTGAGGATCTATTTCTTGAGGATGTCACAAAGAACCTGATGCCCTTTCAGACACTTGAACATACCGGTTTCTAGTAGACTCTACAACCTAGCATTTTCTTCAGCAATTTCTATGGTATCCTCAGATGAGGGGTTAGATTCCACAGAGGCAATTGAAATAACAGAGTCTGAAGACATTGAAGAACTAGGTATAGAAGTGATACGGTCATGTTCAATGCATTTTAAACCGGGAGGATTAAATCCTTCTTGTGGCATGATGATCTGTTGGGAGAGGAGTGCGTCGTTTTCTTTCCTTAGATCGTCATGAGACATCCTCACGCGCTCAAGTTCTTGCTTTCTCATGAGGAACTCATGAGCCAGCTTCTCATGATCGGTGAGGAGTGCCTCATGACGACTGATTAAGTCATCAAACTTTGACTGAAGAATTTTTGATTCATCAGTCAATTTTTGAGTCTTCTTCATTTCCTCAACCAACATATCATCACTCTTGTTTAGTGAGGTCTGAATCTTATCAAGTGCACATTGTTGCTTAGACGCAAGTTTAGCATAGTTTTCATCAGGTTCTTCATCTGAGGGGATCATCACATGAAGAGTAAGTAGATACCTTGGAGGACTTGGCCATGAAGCAGAAGGCAGGGGTGGTATCTTCAACTTCATCATCAACATGGGATGGGTCAGATTGCTCAGTGTTGAAGATTGACTTGCATACAAACGTTGTGGCAAGAGCCAGACCAGCCACACCCTCGTATTCTTCAGATTCTTCGTCCTCAGCATCAGGATCGGAACCAGATTCTTCAGAGTCCAATTCTTTGCCGAGATATGGGCAAGCCTTACGGGAGCTGTTGTTCCTGTATCCAGCAGACTTTGAGGATCTTGAGGATTTCTTCTTTGTCTTTTCATCAGAACTGTCATCTTTCCCTTTCTTCTTCTTCAGCTTAGCTTCCTTTTCCAAAAGAGGACATTCAGCGATGTAATGTCCAGGTTTCATGCATTTGTGGCAGACTCTCTTCCTTGTCTCAACAGAGTCATCATCTTTGCTTCTTCTTGAGGAAGATCTTGAGGAATTTCCGAAGCGATTCTTCTTCGTGGATATTTGGAATTTTCTGGTGAGTAGAGCAAGTTCCCGACTGAGGGTTTCAGGATCATCAGAATCAGCCTTAGACTCTTCATCAGAGGACACCTTTCGTGCCTTAGCTTTTAGCGCGCGGACTTTTGGCGTGGAGTTGTATAAGTCTCGTTTCTCAGAGAGCTTCAGTTCATGAGCATTGAGGCGCTCGAGAATGTCAGAAGATCTAGAGTCTTGAAATCATGCCTTTCTTGAATCATCGGTGATAGGAACTCAAATGAGTCGTCCAGAGACCTCAGTACTTTCTTCACCACCTCATGATATCTGATGTCAGTGGCACCCAGTGCTTGAAGTTCATTGGATATGTTAATGAGTCTGTCAAAGGTTTGCTGCACATGCTCGTTGTCTAGCCTCTTGAACCTGTTGAAGAGACTGCGAAGTGTATCAACTCGAGAGTGTCGTTGTGCAGAAACTCCTTCATTAACTTTTGACAGTCTTGTCCATATCTTCTTTGCAGTATCCAGACCACTGATACGGTTGAACTGAGCCTTATTGAGGTGGCCGCCAATAATGCTTCGAGCTTTTGCATCAAGCTGCCAGTTCTTCTTGACAACTTCAGGGGAAGTCATCAGAGTAGGTTCAGGAATGCCTTGATCAACAATATCCCACAGGACCTTGTCAATGGCTTCAAGATGCATCTTCA
Source organism: Bromus sterilis (assembly GCA_950022295.1). Taxonomy (NCBI): domain Eukaryota; kingdom Viridiplantae; phylum Streptophyta; class Magnoliopsida; order Poales; family Poaceae; genus Bromus; species Bromus sterilis. The sequence goes on along the minus strand of OX465596.1, from coordinate 106,879,166 downwards.
TCTTGTTCTTCCAGTTCGAGTAGTCTGTCCCGTCGAAGATGGGGTAGTTTGAGGCAACACTCATTGTTCCTGAGGTCGACATAACTAAAACTCCAGGTGGTTAAGCCGAATCACACAGAACAAGGGAGTACCTCGCTCTGATACCAATTGAAAGTGCAGTATATCGACCAGAGGGGGGTGAATGGGATATTTTCGAATTTCTCGAGGAATTTCGAATTCCTCAGGACTGAGGCAATACGAAATTGAGGAAACTAAAACTAGATGATGCACAAAAATGTTACTGAAATGTAGGCATGAATATGAAGCAACATAATGCAGAGCTAAAGTGTGACCGATGCAAGAGATGAGCAATCAAAACAGATTAAACTCAGAAAGAGAGGCATCAGGACGGGTCATCAGTGCATAAAAATAAAAACTGAGGTTGAAGAAATAACACCAGGGCACTAAAGACACAGATGTGATGGACCAGTTTGAGTTGTTGTGATAACTCTACATCTGGTTGGAGAGGCTGAGATTGAACTCAGAAGACAAAGTCTTCACCTTATTCTCCTTGAACTAAAGTCCTCAGACTCCGTCCAATTACTTAGGTGAGTCTTCAAGGTAGACTCCCAAAACCTTCATAGACTCTGTTCACTCAGGGAAGTCACAATTGCATCTTGACTTCCTCAGAACGATGACCTCTACACCGGCTGGAAGATCATAGTATTCAAGAGTAAAAAAGCTTCGGATCACTCGAACCAACTTACTCAGAAAATCTCAACTACTCAGGCTGGTGTTTTTCCTCACTTAGGTTCTTCAGTTTCTTCAGAGGTGGGTTGCTCTCAAATGACAAGTGTCAGTTTTTCTCTCGGAGAAGCCAGCCCACAAATGGGGATGGGGCGGCTATTTATAGCCGGGGAGCAACCACAGGTGAAAGGACATAAATTCCCATGCATGAAATTACCTTCATGCCCACCCTTCGGACCGTTGGCTGGACAGGTACCAGCCCTCACCACGTGACACGTGGTACGGTCAGAATGGACTCTCTCTTTCTTCAGGCGAACTGCACTGGCAGTTTCCTGACTCCTCAACCGAAAACAAATTCCCCATTGTCCTGAAGAACATCGTCTCAGACACCCGAGGAATTGAACTTCTACTGCAGGAGATTTCTCTGGGTTTTCTTCACGATTTCTATTTGAGCACTTCCTCAGAAATACAGAACTCATTTTCCTCAACCCCTCCAACAATGCGGCATTTTCCTACGACTCAAGAAGTATAAAAAGTCTTAACGAAGACTACACTTCAGTCTTCGGCTTCAGCGCGAATTGCCTCAAGATCATGTACTGCTTCTTCAGCTTCAGCAAAATGCTTTAGGATCCTGTTTCCTCGGGATTTCACGCCTTGCCAGTCTTCAGGAAACACGCCAATTTCTTCAATGTTCCTCAACATTTTGGGGGTCGAAAACGGTGGTTAACCTCCTCTTCAGGGACTGTTCTCTTGTGCATACTCACAAACACATCAGTCCCTTAACCGTTTTGTCATCAAATACTCCAAAACCTCAAAGGGGGCACTAGATGCACCTACAAGGTTGCTATCCAATTGTAGTAGTGATACGTCCCAAATGTATCTATAATTTCTGCTTGCTCCGTGCATGTTTTGTGTTTTATTGCTATGCTTTTGATACACTTTCATACACTTTTGATCATATTTGGACTAACCTATTAACTCAGTGCACCCAGTGCCAGTTCCTATTTTCTGCTATCTTTTTATTTTAGGTTTCCCCCTTATTAAAAGTGCTCCAAAAATTCCAGAAAAATCCAATAAATGATCAGCATACGGGAACCTTCCAGAGCCCCTAAGGAGAGCCAGGGGGGCACCCTGGTGCATAGGCGACCAGGGGGCGCCTGCACTCCCTGGTGGTCCCCCGGCTGCCCCCCTTCACCTATATATTTCCTTCGCCCCGAAACCTCCGAAGACAGAACCCTTTTTCGCGATCTTGACTCTGTTCGACCGCCGCCGCGCTTCACAGATCGGGAGCACCAGAAGACCTCTTCCCGGCACCCTGCCGGTGGGAGGGTTGACCTCCGGGAGCTTCTCCACCACCATGGGCGCTTCCCGGATGATCCGTGAGTAGTCCACCTTGGACCATGGGTCCATGATCAGTAGCTATGTGATGTTCTCCTCCCCTCTTTGTTCTTCATGGATTAGACCTTGTGAGCTGCCCTACATGATCAAGGCACATATGTAATTCTTTGTGATGTTGCTATGTTGAGTTTGCTGGGATCTGATGGATTATGAGGCTATGTTTAGATTGTGATGAGTAATATATTTGGTTCTTCTCTTTTATATTTTTGTTCTTGAGTAATTCTTGCATGTCTCCGTTGTTGTTTATGTTGGGGTTCGGGGCAGAAAACACAAATTTTTCCTTGACCTACGATAACCAATCCCAAGACCTATGCTATGCTGATGCAAGTAACGGACAGAAATAGATCACATACCAGTATGTAGTCCGTTAAGCGGGAAACGTTCTCGCATGAACGTGGTTGGTGTAGTCGTACCGGCAATCCCCGATGCCGCGCAGATCCACGATGACTCCTTTAGCCACCCGATCCTTGCGGACCGATGACGGGATTACGTCCCCGTCGGAACGTTGCTGATGAAGACCTCGCGATCCGGCCACGACAATGAAGTAGCACCACAAGTGTAGTGCCTCGCGGGATTATACACATACAGTATACCCGACGTCCCTCCGGGCTCCGAACCAGTAGAGCAGCGGAAAGAAGATGGATTCAGATCCCGATTCCAGCAGCACGACGGCGTGCGTATAGTGGAGAAATCCCCAACCCATAGCAGCCTCCAAACAAGGGGAGTCCGCTCAAAGGAAGCAGAAAGAAGGGAGAGAGATGAGAAACTTTTCTCAAAAATTCATGATTAAAAGGGCACCTCTACCCCTCCTTATATAGGCCAAGGAGGGGTGACAACCCCCCTTCCCCTTCCGGGGTGGGACTAATCCCAAGGGGGGGGGTTATGGCGCACCAATAAGGGGGGTGGGCCCCCTCATGGCGCCATGGCCAATGGGGGAAGACTCCCTCTCCCCCTAATGGGCCCTATGAGGCCCATATGCCTTTTAATTCATTTTTAATTATATTTAAATACATTTTAATATTTAATTCAGTTAATTAAATAATAAAACATATATTAAACATTATTAAATATATTTTGAACCTTTCAAAATACCCGGAACAACTTCCGGCCTTCATCGGAACAATTCCGGTCATCACCGGAACAATTCCGGTGTTCTCTCCAATTTCTCCGGTGATCCCGAATCAATCCTTACTGCGTCGAGTACCCTTAAGTGTAACACCCTACGGTCCGGGAAACAGCAGACATGATCGAGACAACTCTCATTGATCAATGACTAATCAATTGGACCTGGTTACAATCCTTGATAGCCCCTGCGCTTCCATCGAATGAACTTCAATCGCTGTTGGATCCGTTAACCGTGTGCCTGTTCCCTTTGTCCCATGGTACTTTGCTTGTCCGAGGTTTGATCATCGGTATCCAATATACCTAGTTCGTCCTCGTTCTCAACAAACAAGTTTACTCATTCCCGTGATATTACAACTCCGTGACCTAGTCACACGTTTGCAAACTTTATGATGTAACATCACCGAGTGGGCCCAGAGTACCTATCCGTCACACGGATGGACAAATACCGCTTTGATCTATTTGCATACTCATCAACCATCTATTTCGGAATACCCAAAGTGCACCGTTATAGCCAGCATATTTCAGTCAGGCGGTGGGATACAAATCAAAGTCTCCTCATAGATGACAATTACGTATGATCATTACGGTCAAAGGATCTGGTCACTACATTATAGTTATCGCAATGTCGAACTATGTGACTTGATCACATCGCAACACTTCTGGTGGGTGTATGTCCATCATATCATTATCCAATGATACGACTCCATTGTCAACAGACGCCATTGTCTCATGATCAGGAAACCTTGATCATCAATCGCCCAATGGACTAGTATACTAGGGTTTACTAGGGACCTGGTTGTTTGTATACCACACCTGTATTAATGTTTCCGCTTAATACATTTCTAGCATAGTATCAAACGTATTATGAACTAATGGAATATGCTCGATAAAACATATTTTATTTGCCTCTAGGGCACATTCCCAACAGTCTCCCACTTGCACTAGAGTACAAATAATCTAGTTGCATTTTCTCTGGATCATAACTCCTTATTGATCATGCTTGCCCGTGGACGAGGTTGTATCAACGGTCTGGGTACCATTCAGAACCGTATGTCCTTTTGCAAATCATAATGTCACCTAATTTGACATTCCTTCATTATCCACTATAATGATGAGGTATATATATTTGGCGGTGAAATGAGACTTCGTTTGCTGTGTCACAGCAATGACATCCGGTGGGTCACGCGGACTTTCCCATAGTCATGCACACTTGAAACTCACTCAATCAGAAGTCGAACTTCTTAAGCCATAATATAACTCCTGCTACTTCTAAAGTAGCCACATCAATGTAGATTCAATCCTTAGTGCATTGTATGCAACTTTGATGTCTAACCATGTTTCTTTCAACTTAGGCATTCATTAGTATGATATCTCAATTTTCTAGGTTAGTGTCAAAACTTGAACCAGCATAACATTTATGGTCAAGTCCACTATCCTTTACAAATTTGAGATGTATCCTCAGTTCTCTCCAGACACTGAAGGATAAACTTAACTCTTTGTTCAATGATTTACTCATAAATCATATCACAACATGTTCTTCCTACTAAGAACTTGGGTCACATTACGTCGAGTACATAACTCTGGTTTTATATGAAAGAACCTATGACAAAGGCATAGAGGATCCAGCACATCCATTTCTTTCATTAACCATTAACCATTGTTCTTGTACTGAGATTAACTCAATACTTCTCTTGGATATACAAGTAAGGACCACTTCTTGACTTGTCCCATTCTGAACTCCTTCAGAATCTTATCCAGGAAAGTATTACGACTCAATGTTATTAAACACATATCTATCTTAATAGATCTTCAATGCTTCATACTTTATTCATCTTCATTTATGAACGATTCAAATAATCATTAACACAAACTGCACCATTCATAATATGTTATCCATATATGAGAATGTTATCATGCTCCCACTCAAATATGTCATGCACATATTAAGTTATAGGATAACACTCATATTGCTCCCACTCAAATATGTCATCCACATATAAGACAAGGATAACATCCACATGGCTCCCACTTAGATATGTCAGACACATATTAAGTTCAGGATACTAACCACATGGCTCCTACTCAAATATGTCATTTACATATAAGGCTAGGATAATACTCCCATAGCTCCCACTCAAAATATGTCGTCTACATATATCAAGTTTCAGGAAACTATTCAGCTCCCACGCAGTTTCATGCAAATGCATGTTTCCTCGATATTTTGGCTAAGTCCAAAATCCTTTGATCATTCATCAAATCGAGAATTCAGTTTACGAGACACTAGTATCCATATGTTTTTCCAAAACCTTCTGGTTGTACCAATTACAACACTTCTTCAAATACAGGATTTGAGGAAGTCACGGTATTGATAAGAATCCTGGATCAATCGTAGTGAATATCCCTTTGACTCAAGCATTGCTACACATTGTAGTCAACCCATTGAATTTGTCAGAAACAATCTTTGTGACAAACCAATCTTGACGTCCCTTTGATGTTCACATTTATTCCTCATAACTCTGAAGTTATTGTGAATATCAAGTAACCTCCTTACTTGATAAGATTCAAGCAATCTTAAATGTAACTCAACATAGGATTTTATGACTCATAGTCATATCTCGTACTTAGGTCCACCATCGCTTCTTTGTAGTTCGTAGGAATGTCTTGTTCCATTAACATGACAAGTGAATCATGAATATCATTTTGCATCAAGGGCAAATATATATTCTTGAATCCTACCTTTCTCAGTAAAAGCTCCCATCAGAAAAATCATGATCATTATCATTAGTTTCTCCTCTTATTTTAGAGCTTTGCTTCCAGAACATATTCCGTTGCACTACTCTGACATTTGGAGGCAAGGTCAATTACCTTGGTTGAACTTTCACTTTTCTTCCATTACCACATTTATCAAGAACAATTCTTGACAAACACCAAACATAGCAATACAAGTTTTGCTCCTTTTGGTTCTAGTTGTGGAAGATGCATCCATAGTTGTCTAAGGATACACTACAAAGATAATTTATCTTACATAAATCAAGCTTCCTAGAAACCACAATACACCATGACATATATAGTGTTGGTTTCCACGAACTCAGATGGTTCCCTATGCTGAAGTGAGTGTTTGCATATTAAATTAATAACTCTAAACAATAATAACGTAACTTGGTAAGAGATAACTTAGACCATACACTTTTTCATAGAATATGATCACAATGTTCATGCACGTCAATCATATTGAAGTTTCTCAAGACATTGCAATTTGTGGAACAACTTTCACACAAGTCTTTATGCCCAAGACTAACTCAAAACATTTGTCACTTTGATCAAATCGTAGAGACTTGTCTTTCTTGTTAATTTAATATCCATTTTTACTCTGAAATCCCTTTTGATCATATCAAACTATTTCAGACTCATGTTTCATTAGTGAATACAAATATTCATCTAAGTCCACATACGAAGTTCACGAAATAATGAAATTCACCACATGCTGACATACGATACATCACAATGTATGATACTCAACAATCAGTACACAATCTGTTTTACCAGAATGCGAGGTTTTAGTCATCTCACCTCAAAAGCATGGTTTGTATATGTCAAGAGATCAAGTATCTTAAGACATCATCATACCATTCATGACTTAAACTGTAGTGTCATTATTAAGCCTAGATATTTCTTGGCATTACAATATTTCTTATAAATGATCAAACAAATATCATCAATATAAGAATAACTCATTCATAATCGTAATGTGACCATAATAGATATCATTCATAAAAGGGGAACAACTGACTTGTTTCTCACTAATATGAATAATTGTCTTTGTGAGATGCAAGACACACTAATAAAGTCCTCATTCAAACGATCATAAAATTTATTCATATATTAATCAATTGATAGATGTAGAGGGAGAGTGTTGTCGACCATCAACTATCTTGATTGCCGTCAGCACACATTGTCACCTCATCCCTTCCAAGCCACTCTCAAGCAGTAAGTTCAAGCATCGAATACTTAATCAACCGCAATTAGTGTTTCGTGGGAAAGACATTTATAACTCGTATATCAAATATACCTTCTCCGTCAATGACCATTCCTGCATTGGTTCTACTCTTAAAGTTCTTAACTTTAACCATGACCTCATGACAGGTGAACGATTCTCCTTCATGACATAGTCCAGACATGGTCTTTGTAACTAGGAGGAAGCGGATGTAACTCCCTAGTTATCGCAAAGTAACCAGTCATTCAGTAGTCCAAGTTATACACAAGGTGTTCCATGTATCTTATACATTTTCCAAGTGACTTTCTCAGCAGGTTGTTCCTTCCACCATAGTTGAAAGAAACCCCGTCCATATACTCATATTCCATTTCTCTGATTTGTGACCAAGTGCTTTCAAGTTCACCTAGCACGTCATACGTGTTGGTTAACATGCATTCACAATTCAGACTCATAGAATGAAGTATGGTGTATTGGACAGTCATTCATAAGTGACGGTGAGTACGATACTCATCATCATCTTCCTTGAATACGGAGTTATCAGGTGTATCTCCTAGCAGTTCTTCGTATTATGTTTAACAAGTCATTACTAACGAGTATGTCTCTAATGGTGTTGGTACACATCAATGAAGTAAGACCCATTTACCTTAAGTTCTATCATACTAAAAGAGCCATAGTTCTAAACATTGGTATGACGTTATCTACAATGATATTTGCAAAGACATGAAGATTAAGTTCATAATATGGAGTTCATGTTTCAAAAACAATTCTGGAACTCCCACTCAGACAAACATCCCTCATAGTTTGTTCTAAGTGATTACACGATCCTTGAAGAACATACCTCCGCCGTGTGACACGACCATCAGTATGTTGTTCAAGGTAGGCCATCATGCCAATCACATCATCTATGTGACTCATGCTCGACCTTTCGGTCTCTTGTGTCCCGAGGCCATGTCTGCACATGCCAGGCTCGCCACAATAACCTTAGTGAGTATATGCTGCGTATGCAAGGCCATGTTTCTGGACATGCTAGGCTTGCTCCACCCATCTCTTGTGAACGTAAAAATGTTTGACACCCGTGTGACACGTGATGCCTCCATAATGAAGAACTTTCCAGATGGTGCTTCACTAAGGAAGGACACTTTGTTGGATTAGTGAGGGATCATCCTATTATGCTACCGTCGTATATCTAACATATTAGCAAAAACAGGATGCAACATAAATCATACATGCTATGATTCCCCCCGACATGCAAATTAAAGTTGAAAACGCCTTTCTACTTTATCTTTTGCAAGTTTTACGTGGCTGCTAGGGGTTTCGAGAAAAGAACCGCTTTCTATCCTGCGAAAACAAGCCACAACACCAATCCCGCAATTGTCTCTATTACACCCTTGTTGGGGCCCTCCGTTGCAAACATCTTCGCATCGCTAATGCAGAGAGACAGACACCCCCCCAGCCACTTTATATGGTACAAGCCATATGTCAAGCGTGGAACCAGTCTCGCGTAAACGCGTAAGGTCGGTCGGGGGCCGCTTCATCAAACATTGCCGCAACGCTAAATGAGTACACGTGAGAGGGTAACAATTGAGAATTTATGCCCACATACTAGATGTGTTCTATCCGTACAATACATCTACGCATAGCCTTGCTCATGATACCACTGTTGGGGTTCGGGGCAGAAAACACAAATTTTTCCTTGACCTACGATACCCAATCCCAAGACCTATGCTATGCTGATGCAAGTAACGGACAGAAATAGATCACATACCAGTATGTAGTCCGTTAAGCGGGAAACGTTCCCGCATGAACGTGGTTGGTGTAGTCGTACCGGCAATCCCCGATGCCGCGCAGATCCACGATGACTCCTGTAGCCACCCGATCCTTGCGGACCGATGACGGGATTACGTCCCCGTCGGAACATTGCTGATGAAGACCTCGCGATTCGGCCACGACGATGAAGTAGCACCACAAGTGTAGTGCCTCGCGGGATTATACACATACAGTATACCCGACGTCCCTCCGGGCTCCGAACCAATAGAGCGGAAAGAAGATGGATTCAGATCCCGATTCCAGCAGCACGACGGCGTGCGTATAGTGGAGAAATCCCCAACCCAGAGCAGCCTCCAAACAAGGGGAGTCCGCTCAAAGGAAGGAGAAAGAAGGGAGAGAGATGAGAAACTTTTCTCAAAAATTCATGATTAAAAGGGCACCTCTACCGCTCCTTATATAGGCCAAGGAGGGGTGACAACCCCCCTTCCCCTTCTGGGGTGGGACTAATCCCAAGGGGGGGGGGGTTATGGCGCACCAATAAGGGGGGTGGGCCCCCTCATGGCGCCATGGCCCATGGGGGAAGACTCCCTCTCCCCCTAATGGGCCCTATGAGGCCCATATGCCTTTTAATTCATTTTTTATTATATTTAAATACATTTTAATATTTAATTCAGATAATTAAATAATAAAACATATATTAAACATTATTAAATATATTTTGAACCTTTCAAAATACCCGGAACAACTTCCGGCCTTCATCGGAACAATTCCGGTCATCACCGGAACAATTCCGGTGTTCTCTCCAATTTCTCCGGTGATCCCGAATCAATCCTTACTGCGTCGAGTACCCTTAAGTGTAACACCCTACGGTCCGGGAAACAGCAGACATGATCGAGACAACTCTCATTGATCAATGACTAATCAATTGGACCTGGTTACAATCCTTGATAGCCCCTGCGCTTCCATCGAATGAACTTCAATCGCTGTTGGATCCGTTAACCGTGTGCCTGTTCCCTTTGTCCCATGGTACTTTGCTTGTCCGAGGTTTGATCATCGGTATCCAATATACCTAGTTCTTCCTCGTTCTCAAAAAACAAGTTTACTCGTTCCCGTGATATTACAACTCCGTGACCTAGTCAGACGTTTGCAAACTTTATGATGTAACATCACCGAGTGGGCCCAGAGTACCTATCCGTCACACGGATGGACAAATCCCGCTTTGATCTATTTGCATACTCATCAACCATCTATTTCGGAATACCCAAAGTGCACCGTTATAGCCAGCATATTTCAGTCAGGCGGTGGGATACAAATCAAAGTCTCCTCATAGATGACAATTACGTATGATCATTACGGTCAAAGGATCTGGTCACTACGTTATAGTTATCGCAATGTCGAACTATGTGACTTGATCACATCGCAACACTTCTGGTGGGTGTATGTCCATCATATCATTATCCAATGATACGACTCCATTATCAACAGACGCCATTGTCTCATGGTCGGGAAACCTTGATCATCAATCGCACAATGGACTAGTATACTAGGGTTTACTAGGGACCTGGTTGTTTGTATACCACACCTGTATTAATGTTTCCGCTTAATACAGTTCTAGCATAGTATCAAACGTATTATGAACTAATGGAATATGCTCGATAAAACATATTTTATTTGCCTCTAGGGCACATTCCCAATAGTTTATTGCTTTGGCCAAGTAGTAGATAGTAACTCCAAGAGGGAGCGTTATGCTTGATTGTGGGTTCATGCCCCCTGATGACTAGCTTGAGTGACAGAAACATGAGTCTAGGGGATCTGTTGTTGCCACAAGGGGGAAAACAACGGTGCTTGTAACCGCGGTTGCAAGGATTGTTTACTTTACGCAAAGTTCTTTTAATGCAGTTGTCTGTTGCTTTGGGTTTACACTTTGGGTGGGGCTCACAACTTAATACCAGCGAGATGTTCTAGATAGATATCTCAAGGTGAATGATTGGTAGTAGATGCAGATGGATTTCAGTCTACTTATCTTGGGGTAATTCCCATGCTTTTGAGCCTCTTCCTTTCTTTTGTAGCATAGTTAGCATTGCGGTGCGTTTTTAATCCTGTCAATTGCCCAGCTGTGATTTGTTTACCTAACATAACAGTTTTATCGTCTTTTGCGAGATAGACATCACTAGTGAACATCATGGGACCCTGGTCCATACACCACTGTTTACACCCGCAATTTACTTCTTGCTTTTACTTTCTAGTTGCAGTCATCATTACCCTTTTATCTGTTGCGTTGATCCTTTGTAAACAGCAAGGCCGGAGAGATTAAAAACCTCTTTGTACTCGTTGGGAGAAAAGTTATTTGTTGTGTGTGCAAGTCCAGGTAAAGTAAGCAACCTTGAGTTGTGAACGGCGCCATTGTTCACTTTACCACCTACTTGTCGACCTTGGACTCCTACTGGTCGATCTCAACCTTGGTATCTTTGCCATAGGAAATTTGCTGCTAGGCTACATCCAACCATCCACTTGGGGTAACCAACGAGGAGCACTAATTCAGTGCCATCAAGCTAATTCCTGGCGCCGTTGTCGGGGACTCCAATCTACAAGATAGGGGAGTTTCACACTAACTTTTATCTTTGCTTTTTAGTCTTTTTAGTTGACCTTTCCGTTTTTATCTTTGTGTCCTTTATCAAAAATCTCAAAAAAATTGCTCGTCCCACTTGCCGCTACTATGGGTACCACTGAAAACACTAAGTTGTGTGACTTCACTAGTCACAACAACAATGTTTTTTTGAAACTAAGAACTGTAAGGCAGAGTGCCCCACACCATTTTATTGAATTATAAAGGGTTATTTACAAATGTACAATCTGGTCTACCAAGAGTAGAAACCAGTACAGAAAAAAAAGCAACAATATGAAATATGTACATTTAAGATGGCAGAAAATCTATCCATCTAAGGAATTCCTCTTTAAACCTTGGCTTGATCCTGTGAGCCAGCAAGGTGACATCATGGATAAACCCTCTCCTCCACTTAGCAAAGGATTTCCTTTCATGTTTGAAAACTTTTCCATTTCTGACAAGCCATATGTTCCACCAGGCTAGAAATACCACATCATTGAAAAAGGCTTATTGAATGATCCTCTGGCCTGGTTGGTGATCTACACCATGTCACTTCCTAAGTACCATTCAATCAGTAAGTAGTTCCAGATTCTGCAGTTGAAGTTGCACTGGAAGAACAAGTGGGTTCTATTCTCCAGAGTGCGAGAAGCACAGAAGACACATTTAGGGCCATCTTCAATTCTCCAATGGCGCCTTTGAAGCATGTCTTTGGTGTTAATCATGTCCATGATAACCAACCAGGCAAAAACTTTGATCTTGAGAGTGCAGCAACTTCTCCAAACCCATTTCAACAATGGATTAGATTGTATTTTAGTGTGTACAAGATTATAGTACTTCTTAGCTGTAAATTCACCCTTAGATCCCTCTTTCCATGACCATACATCACTGGTACCAGTGAAGTTGTATCCTCCCATCAATGTCTGAACCTGAGCCATCTCCTCATAAGCCTACAGGGAGAGGGGCAGGTGGAACAATGATGGTATGTCCTCTGTGTTATTAAACTCCTCCAGAGAGAGATAGGGGTCTTTAGCAAAGGAGAACAGACGCTTAAATCTGTGTTGCATAGTGGTCTTGGATCCTCCCAATTGCGAGTTATCATACCAAAGCAACACAATATCTCCAGTTCCAGCAACAATGATAGAGCATGCCCTGAATTTTTCCATCATCTTGCATACATCTTTCCACCAAAAAGACCCACATTCAGCAGTAGCATGAGGGACCCTATTATAGAAGTAGGAGTTCCACATCAAGTGTACCCAAGGCACATCCATCTTGTTATAGAACTTGGCCAGATGTTTCATGAGCAGAGCATCATTCTGCAGGCTAAGATTTAGAATGCCTAGGCCACCCTTATTCTTAGGCCTGCAGATTAAATCCCAGGCAGCCAAGGAATGTCCATATTCATGTCCCTACTTCCTCCACAAACATTGTCTCTCAATTCTTTCTAATTTCTTGATGATCCCAGGAGGTATCTTCAAGGTGCAAAGGAAATATATGGGCATGGATAAGATGAAATAATTTAACAACTGAAGCCTGCCACCCTGTGTAAGGACATTGGAACTGGCAGTGGGCCTTCTCTCCAGGCAATCTACCAGGGGAAAGAAATCAACCATCTGGGGTCTGGTGGTGCCCACAGGTAAACCCAGATAGGTGAATGGAAGCTTGCCCATTTGACAACCAAAAAGCTTGGCCAGATCCTGAAGTCTCTGTTCAGATATATTGATAGGGGACATGCATGACTTATGGAAGTTAATATCCAGACCAGTAGAGGCAGAGAACAATTGAAGAGAGTCTTTCAGGTGCTGGATTTGTTTCTCATCTGCAGGCATGACCAGGATGGTATCATCAGCATATTGCACAATTGGGAAGTCTCTATCATGGCTGGGGAAAGGAAGCTGGATTTTATTTTCCTGCAGCAAATTATTGACCACTGATTGCAACAGATCAGCAGCCAAAACAAATAGTAATGGAGATAGGGGATCTCCTTGTCTGACCCCTCTCCTACATGTAAACTGCTTGCCAGGTACCCCATTAAGCAACTCAGAAGATGATCCAGAATCCAGCAATTCCTTGACCCATCCTCTCCATGTTTCATTAAAACCTTTATTCTTAAGGATTTCCATAATAGCCTCATGTTCAATGGAATCAAAAGATTTTTCAAAGTCCAACTTTAGGATGATCAGAGGTCTCTTGGGCTGGTGGCACTGATGCGGGTATTCGAAAGTCCAAGCTAAAAAATTATGTATAGTTCTTGACTTGATGAAGCCATATTGGTTCTTGTGGATGCATCTCATGATATTTCTTTGCAACCTGTTAGCACCCATCTTGGTCAAAAAAAATTAACCCACACTGGTGAGAGAAATGGGCCTAAAATCATAGACCACTTGAGGAGCCAACTTCTTGGGGATCAGGGTAATGAAAGATCCATTTAAGTCCTCCAGCCTCGCCTGTCCAGCATGAAAGTCCCTTGCAGAATCATAGAAATCCTCACAAACTATTGACCAACACTTTTTAAAGAACATGCCATTGAATCCATCCGGGCCAGGTGCCTTATCAGATGGCATGTGCTTGATTACCTCATCCATTTCTTCCTTTTCAAAGGGCATTGTGAGATCATCCAATCCCTCCACCTGGGAGAGAAAAGAGCTGTCGGGACCCGGCGTTACAGTATGCAAGACTAGCTACAACACAATCATATGGAGAGCCGAGAACCGTACCCACTTGTCTAAGCAGACAAGGCCAAGCACAGAACGTTCTCGGAAAGCATCGAGCGTGAGGGGCATCCCATCCAGGCCGGATGATCAACTGAGATGGGTCCTGATCGTCCGCACACAAGTCTAAATGATATGGGTGGTGAACTCCCATACCCATAGACAAGTCGCCTCAACCATACTATCGATTGTACTATAACCCTTACATAGACTTACTCCAGCCCGATCACTTAGTCGGGGTCTAGGGCGGGCTCGATCATAAATCAAAGTGTGCACGTGACGGAGTCACGAGCAATCGCATCGCGATGCCCCAAGTTGCGCAGATCTAAGGGCCACTTGGTGTATAAAAGACCGCCAGCCAGATCACAACTAAGTTCTCGAAAACCCATACTAAGACATGCATGTTATAATCATACACGCAGCACACATGTCTAGTATGAACAGCAGGTATCATTGCAATTCTCTACAAAGTGTACAACTTTATTGATAACTCTTACATAGTGCACACAGAGATCACAAGTCTGTGATCCAACATTACATCAAACATGCGGAAGCAAAGTAGGTCTGAGTACAGACAAGTTTAACAAATGGCTTAGAGAAGCCTTATCTATAAACAAGCCCTTCCACGAGGGACCAGTCGTCTGACTGGGACTACACTAGCTTGATCAGTCGTCGAGCTCCAGGAAGAATCCATCTTCGGGGTCAAGGGGGTTCATCTAAAACATAGAATAAGAAAACATGAGTACAATGTCGTAAGACTTACGTAGGAACTATACTACTCATGCACATGTATCAAGGAAAGGGAGGTGGGGTTCAATTGCAGAAGTGCCAGCTTTGAATTGGCTAGTCCTGAACTATGAGTACCAGACTTGAGGTAAGAAGCGTACACGAGTCCACTACATCTCCAACCAATTACACCACTATGGTGCCTTCCTCGACTTCCCCACGAGAAAGCACGCCATAGCACTCACGCTTATCTTGGCAAGTTTTATAAGTATCCAGTTCAAGTTGTCTAATAATCAAGCTAAGTGTAAGAGCAAAGTTATGACCTCATGAGTTTTGGATATTGTTGGACAAAACAGTAGAGGAACTAACAAGTTTTCTAGTGTAAAACAGATGGTTAGATTCCTGAAGTTATAGGTTGTTCATAAAGCTTCAACAAAGATTTACATACTTACTGAAGCATATCCTCTGGAGTGAAGCTCATCATGAATGTCGACCCCTAAAAAGATAAGGAATCCTGAAGCACGTCTCATCGAAGGATATGACCAAGATGGCGCAAGACTTAGTAGTTTTTGCGTAGTTCTTTTTCACTTCTTTGAGTCATAGGAAAACCGTACTATCAAGAGGGGTTTAGTAAATGTACTCCGAAGGTTTTGGTGAAAAGACTCAGATCGAATCCAAACCTGTGAGAAGCCAGAGATGAGAAATCTCATGTGCACTAGGTAATGCTTCACCAGCGAAGACTTCGTTCTTTCGGCTCCTGAAGCAGAACCAAGTCCGTGAGTCAGATTTACTTGGACCGCAAGTAAAGTTGCTCTTTGATTGGAAATATGACCGTTGCGGACAGGTGTCAAGTTGTCGCATCGGGTCATTTAAGACATTTCGCACCTAGGGATTGCCACCTATAAATACGCCACCCCCGCCCTCATTGGCCGGTGGCTGCTCCAAGAATATTTCCTGACAGTGAAGAGAAAGAGCAACCCCACCGAAGCAAACCAAAAACCCATCCACCGAAGCATAAGTCCTATTGATCTGAGTTGATTCATTATGACTTAGGAAGAAGTTTGCTAGCATTTTTATCTTGGAGAACTGCAATTCTCCTAGACGGTTATAGTGTTGTTCTTCTGAGAGCGAAGAGTTATTGTCGCCTCGAAGTCCAGTTTGTCAAAGGTTTCGGTGATTTCCTCAACAATCAACCACGAGTGAAGAACTGACCAAGCTCAAGGAGACTGGTGCAGTGGAGATACGGACGGAGAGAGGTTAGCTCCTGTGTTCAATCACAAGTCCCTCCAACCAGACGTAGCACTTTGCAGAGAGTGAACTGTTCGAACAAACATCGCCGAGTCAAGAGTTCGTTTTACTTTCCGCACTTACATTCAGTTTAGCAATTGCTTCAGTGATTTGATTCAATGCAATTGATTCGATGCTTTTGATTCGCTATGTTATGCTTCAATCTAGTTCTACTTCAATGTTTACCTTTCTGTTGAAATTCTTCTGCTGCTAAGTTATGCTTCACTTCATAGTTTCATGCAAAAATTTGAAGTGATCATTCACCACCTCCCCCTCTGATCACATACTTGGACTTTCAATTGGTATCAGAGCTAGTCACTCTTTGTTTGGATTAACCTCCTAGAGTGTTTTGCAAGTATGTCTTTCGCAGCCATTCGCTCCGGCGAACCCATACCCGTGTTCAATGGAAAGGGCTATCCATACTAGAAGGACAAAATGAAGAGAAATATCATGGCTATCAACTCGACTGCCTGGAAAGTTGTCTTGTATGGAGTTACAGTTGCAGACAAGAATGCCATCACTCCTGAAGAAGCGAAGCTGATTGACCTTGATTCTGAAGTCTGGGTTTTCATCACCAATCATCTGACACCAGAGAATTATCATGAAGTGAAGAATATTCCTTCTGCCAGAGGTGTCTGGGACTATCTTGAGAAGATTGGTGAAGGTGTTTCTACCCAGAAGGATGCCCTAATTGACACACTTCAAAGCAAATTCTATCGATTCAAGAGAAACGAGGGTGAAAAAGTCAGCTCCATTTACAGCAGACTCACTGCTCTTGCAAATGAGTTGATTTCCCTCGGTGCTGATGACATTACCCCTCACTCTGTTGTAAGAACTTTGCTTCGCTCATTGGATGATTCGTTTGATCACATTGTTCTGATGATCAAGGAAAGGACTAATTTCAGACGTCTTGTTGCCGCTGATATTCTTGAGAGACTCAATACTTTTGAAATGGAAGAAGATGATAAACGTGACATAAATGGTTCTCAAAGAAGATCTCATGCCTTGAAAGCAAAAGCTTCGCGTCATTCTTCACCCGAAGTCAGTTCTGCTTCAGGTGTCGAATCAGATGATCCTGCAAGCATTGGAAAAGATCTAGCATTGATCATAAGACGCTTCAATCGCTTTCAGAGAAAAGGTTTTTCTTCACCCAAGAAGATTTATCCTTCAAGAAGCTCAAGTCACTCTTCTCACCGTTCTTCCTCAAGAAGCTCTCCATCGAAGGACAACTGCTGCTACAAGTGCAAGAAACCAGGTCACTACATTGTTGATTGCCCTATGTGGGAAGCTGAGAACAAATCGAAGCACTCGCTTAGAGACTCCTCATCAAAGTCCCACAGATCCTCCAGAAGCTATGAGTCAAAGAGACATGATTCTAGTTCGAGAAGAGAAAAGAAGAAAGATTCTGATGATGATAAGAGGAAGAAGTATCATAAGAAGCGTGAGGGTTCTTCATCGAAGACTCACTCGTCTCGTCGAAGCAGCTCTCACCGTGCCAAGGCCTATCTGGGAAAGGAGATGAACTCTGAAGACGAAGCCTCTGGTTCCGAAGATGAATCAGGCTCAAGGTCTAGGTCTGGGTCTGGGTCCGAATCAGATGGTGTTGCTGGTTTGGCATTCGCTTCGGCAGATGCTTCAACCAATGCTTCAAGCTCATTCTTCACCAACAACAGTAGTGAAGATGAAACTCCTGCATATTGCTTCATGGCCAAGGCGAAGGTATCTTCATCCAAATCAAACTATGATACTTCTGATTGCTCCTCATATGATAGTGATTCAAAGATAAGCTATGCTAAACTTGCTAAAATTTCTTCAATTCAACAAGATGAACTTGATTCACTGAGCAAAACATTAAGAAATCAGAAACTCTGTTGATCGATGAGATAGAGAAAGGTCAAACTTTGACTAATGAGCATGCTGCTCTGAAGGAGATGTAACGACCCAATTCACACTGAATTGAAGTACCTGTGCTCAAGTGCCAGTCCCTGGATCGAACTCGCTGGCACACACAGTATTATAGATGTATATCAAAGTACAAGTGCATCATTATTACAACGTATGATCCAGAGTAAAATAAATAACAAGTTGCATTGCTCAAGGCTAGCTTATTCAATATAAATATAGCGGAAGCAAAAACAAGTAACGTGGAGTCCCATCAACAGCCACATGCGAACATGCTGAGTGTAGACTCGCAACCCCTAAACGCACCTTACTGGTCATCTGAAAAACCTGCAACACCGAAGGTTACAGCCCGACAACGGGTCAGTACATCTGATTTGTACGGCAAGTGACACGGAAAAGTTTATATAGAGGACCTACAACTACATGCAAGGTAAGTCAAAGGAAAGGCTTATGGTTTTGTTTTGCAGAAAACCAATTTTCTCCTGAACTAAACTAGTCAAAATTTTAAGTTGAACTTACTACTTAAGAACGAACTGGGCACACCAGTTCCAACACCACACCATTATTTAATCTTGCCCACTCAAATTATTAGGGTGATTCATATTTCAAGATCCTCCAGTGACAGTAATGTCTAGTAGCTCAAGGATGTCCATAACCGGGGACATGGCTAATCATGATTAGTTTTTACTCTGCAGAGGTTAGTACACTTTCCCCGCTAGACTCAACCCGAAGATTGAGACGAAGTCTTTCAGAAGAGGTCACCTACACCCAACGGCAAGCCGGTACCACCTATCACACCTACATCTGCTAGCTTTGCACGGGAGAGGCTTCCTACATCATACTCAACTAAGTCAGAGCCCATATGGCCAGCGGCTATACATGGAAGCCCCTAGTCACCAAGTATGTCTGATCTTTTTGAGCCTGGACGGCGCCCACTTAAGTTCAGAGGGTAGCACCATGACGTACTGTCAACCACCAAACCAACCATTAGGGGTACAACCTGGTCTCGCCCTTAGATAAGGCACGAGCCCCCAGGAAGCACTCCCTGCCCGTCCAGAGGTGAATTTCTATTTATGATAAAGTTGCTACACAAATTATTAACTAGCTCACATGCACTCCATGAATTTACACAACCCAAACCACATCTACAAATCATAGCAATAAAGCAACAACACGGCTAGGTTGATCTACGGTAGACAAGTCAAGACATGTGGCTATCCTAACTGGTTTTGCAGCAACAGTAAAATAAACTACCTATCATGCAATAGGGTGATATTTCTTAACATAATGCATATAGAAAATATAGGTATGAGTATGGTCAAAGAATCACTTGCCTTCTTGCTGCTCCTGATGGTCACAATCCTCACAATACGAGGCGGCACACTCCGGACAATCTATACGAGCAAACATAGCACCAATCAACATATATTCAATACAATTATGCACAAACAGTGATAAACATTCAAAGAACAGTAGCAAAACTTGCTTAACATTAGTTACACTTAAAGTACTTGTCAAAATAAAACCAACGCAAAAAGAAACGGCGCAAACGGGCGCACCGTTAAAAAGTTACGGCTGCCGGAAGTTCAAATTTGGATCAGCTTGGGATTCAAATTTGAAAACTTCAAACTTCTGTAACACCTTGTCTACTGGCTAGGACATTTCACCACGGTCGCAACGCAACTGAAATCACTCGATTCCGAGTTACGGTTAAAAAGTACTCGCGAAAACGATACCGGGTGCAAAACGGGGTCTAATCTGCAAACAGAGACCTATCCGTAAATAAAATAACATAAAAACGCGATCGGGTCCCAGGCGGTTTTGGATCCAGATCTGGACTTTTTTTTTCGAAAACAAATCTAACTCATTTTTTCCCAAAATTCTCTCTCTCCCGTCGGCCCGAAGGCCAAGGCCATGGGCTGCGGCTCCGGCTGGCTCCGGCGACCGGGGCGCGGAGGGCGGTCGGCGACGCGGGCGGGTGGCGGCGGCGGTGCGGCGCACAGGGCGGCCGGCGGCGGGGCTAGGCGCGGCGGCGCTCGTGGCCGCGGCGGCTCGCTGCGGCGCGCAGGCTCGGGGCGGCGCGGCCGGCAGGCTGCTCCGGCGAGCGCGCGGGCTCGGGGCCGCGCGGCCGGCCGGCTGCTCCGGCGAGCGGCGGCCCGGCCGCGGTGCTAGGGCACGGGGACGGCGGCGCGGCAGCGCTAGGGCGGCGGGGTCGGCGCTAGGCGGCGGGGCGCCGGAAATTACATCGAAAAAACGGCGAAAACGCGACTCCGGCGAACTCCGGCGATGACGTCGGCGGCAGCGGGTCCCGCGGATTTGTTTAGGGCTAAACCTAAAACGCTAAAATAAAATAATCTAACCCTAAACGGTGCTATTTATAGACAGCCTCTAATCCCTTTTTTTCTTTTTAAATCCGAGATAAATACAAAATCGGTCTGCGGAAAAAAAACAGAACAGGCCCATTAGGCCCAAAATAATTATAGAAAAATCACGGAAAGTTATTTTTAAATTCCGTCTTCCCCAATATTTTTAAAATAATGAAAATGAATTTTTGGATTTACCAAAATATTAAACAAAAATAAAAACTTTGCAACTTATTTTTAAATATTTTAAAATACTTTTCTGGCATTTTAAAAATACCGAAAACTCCGAAAACTGATTTAAAAACTTTACCGGAGCATAAATAAATTCCAAAAATATTTTTAGAAAATATTTATAACTCCAAAGTAAATTTAAAAAGATTCCAAAAAAATATTTTAAACTATTTTCTAACAAATTAAAAATGGGGATAAGTCCTTTTATATCCTCTCCAGCGAACTTCCATGTGTTGAAAAATGTTTAAAAATATTTTAAAACTCCAGAAAAATGCGGAAGCTGCATGAGATGCATATGATGATCTAATAACATCCAAATTTAGAAAATTGGGATGTTACAAACCTACCCCCCTTAAGATGAATCTCGTCCTCGAGATTCGGGCTGGCTAGCAAAGAGATGCGGGTGGTCTTGCTTCAGATCTTCCTCACGCTCCCAAGTTGCTTCCTCTTCGGTGTGATTATCCCGCTGAACCTTGCATAGCCTGATCGTCTTGGTGCGGATAACTCTTTCTGCAGTCTCTAGAACCTTTACAGGCTTCTCCTCATAAGTCAAGTCACTCTCCAACTGAATTGCCTCAAGTGGCACTGTATCTCTCAAAGGAATATCTGCCATCTCTGCATGACACTTCTTCAGCTGGGATACGTGAAACACATCGTGAACTCCTGACAAAGCTTCTGGCAACTCCAACTGATAAGCTACCTCTCCTCTGCGCTCCAAGATCTTGTAAGGCCCCACAAAATGTGGTGCTAACTTGCCTTTGATTCCAAACCTCTTGATTCCGCGAATTGGTGAAACTGTGAGATATGCACGGTCTCCAACCTCATAGGTTACATCCTTGCGCTTAGCATCTGCATAACTCTTCTGCCTGGACTGTGCTACCTTCAGTCTATCACGGATCAACTTGAATTTCTCTTCAGCATCCCTGATCAGGTCAGGTCCAAACAACTGACGTTCTCCTACCTCATCCCACATCAACTGAGTCCTGCACTTCCTGCCATACAGTAAGTATAATGGTGCCATCTGAAGGCTAGCCTGGTAACTGTTGTTATATGAGAACTCAGCATACGGTAAGTTGTCATCCCAACTCGAACCATAATCCAACGCACAAGCCCTCAACATATCCTCCAATATCTGATTGACTCTCTCGGTCTGCCCATCTGTCTGAGGATGGAACGATGTACTGAACTCCAGCCTAGTGCCCAAGGTCTCATGCAACTGACACCAAAACTTCGAAGTAAACTGAGTACCTCTATCAGACACAACCTTGCTTGGAACTCCATGCAAACACATGATCCTGGACATATAAATCTTGGCTAGCTTGGCACTGTTGTATGTTGTCTACACTGGAATGAAGTGAGCAACCTTGGTCAAACGATCAACAATCACCCAGATAGAATCATATCCTGACCGAGTCCTGGGTAAACCAGTAATAAAGTCCATACCTATCTGATCCCACTTCCAATCTGGTATAGGCAAAGGTTGCAACAAACCTGTTGGCTTCTGATGCTCAGCCTTGACTCTCTGGCAAACATCACACAATGCAATATACTGGGCTATATCTCGCTTCAGGCTAGGCCACCAAAATCTCTCCCTCAAATCCAAATACATCTTGGTATTCCCGGGATGAATAGAATAAGGTGAATCATGTGCCTCCTGAAGAATCAACTTCCTGATCTCCGCATCTTGCGGTACACAAATACGCTTCTCAAACCAAATGGCTCCATGCTCATCCTCACGGAAACCCTCTGCTTTCCCTCTGGACATATTCACCTTTATCTCATCGATTTCTGCATCACTCTTCTGAGCTTCTCTGATTCTCTCCAACAGATTTGGCTTCACCTCCAATGCTGCCACATATCCCTTAGGAACTATCTCCAACCTGATATTCTTGAATTTCTCACATAACTCACGGGGCATATCCTCAATATTAGCAACATTGATATGACTCTTATGGCTCAATGCATCCGCAACCACATTCGCTTTACCAGGATGATACTGCACATTAAAATCATAATCCTTAATAAGCTCCAGCCATCTTCTTTGCCTGAGATTCAAATCCTTCTGAGTAAAGATATACTTCAAACTCTTATGATCAGTAAAAACATCACAATGAATACCAACAAGATATTGCGTCCATGTTTTCAATGCATGAACAACTGCAGCTAACTCCAAATCATGCGTAGGATAGTTCTGCTCATTGTTCTTAAGCTGACGTGAAGCATAAGCAACAACTCTACCTCCTTGCATCAAAACACAACCAAGTCCTCGACGAGATGCATCACAATACACTTGGAAATCCTTATGTATATCAGGCAAACATAAAACAGGTGCAGTTACTAACCGCTTCTTCAACTCCTGAAAGCTGGTTTCACATGCTTCGCTCCAAACAAACTTATTCTCTTTCTTCAACAGTTCAGTCATTGGTTTTGCAAGCTTGGAGAAATTTTCAATGAACCTCCTATAATACCCTGCAAGACCCAAGAAACTGCGAATGTCTCCAACAGTCGCGGGTGTCTCCCATTCCGTAACTGTTGAAACCTTGGATGGGTCCACAACTACTCCTTCTCCTGACACAACATGTCCGAGGAATACGACCTCCGTCAACCAAAACTCACACTTACTGAACTTGGCATACAACTTGTGCTCCCTGAGCTTCTCCAATACCAAACGCAAATGTGCCTCATGCTCTTGCTCATTTTTGGAATACACCAATATATCATCAATGAATACCACAATGAATTTATCCAAGAACTCCATAAACACCTTGTTCATCATATTCATGAAGTATGCAGGAGCATTAGTCAATCCAAATGACATAACAGTATACTCATACAACCCATACATTGTAGTAAAAGCAGTCTTCGGAATATCCTTCTCCCGAATCTTCACTTGATGATAACCAGAACGAAGATCAATCTTAGAGAATACACAAGCTCCCTCCAACTGGTCAAATAGATCATTAATCACCGGTAAAGGATACTTGTTCTTGATAGTAACATCATTCAGAGAACGGTAATCCACACACATCCTCTGGGTTCCATCCTTCTTCTCAACAAACAACACTGGAGATCCCCAAGGTGACGAGCTTGGGCGAATGAACCCCTTTGCCTGCAACTCTCTGATCTGTTCCTTCAACTCTGCAAGTTCATTAGAGGGCATCCTATACGGTCTCTTAGCAATAGGCCCAGTGCCTGGTATTAAATCAATAAGGAACTCAATCTCCCTATCCGGTGGCATACCTGGAAACTCCTCCGGAAACACATCCGAATAATCCCTCACAACACGCACATCATCCAGGCTACCCCCCTTAAGAGAATTCACCTGAGCGTGCTGATGCTTATACTTGGACACATATCTGATCTTCTGTCCACTCGGTGTAATGAGAGTGATAGACCGACTGGCACAATCAATAACACCTTGGTACTTGGCTAACCAATCCATGCCCAAAATAATATCCAAACCTTCTGACTTCAACACAATCAAATCTGTAGGAAAAACATGCTTCTCTATGGCTAGGCTCAACTGATAGCATCCCAAACTAGCTGACATCTCCGCTCACGGTGAACTTATGAGCATAGATGACTTAAGAACTACGGTAGGTAACTCATGCTTATCCACAAATACCCTCGATATGAAAGAATGTGATGCACCAGAATCAAAAAGAACAAGTGCGGGTACTGAATTGATAAAGAACTTACCAATCACAGCATCAGGCTCATCATAGATCTCCTCCACGTTGACATGGTTTACATGCCCCTTGTTGAAAGGATTGGGCTTGCTGACTCCAGAATTCCCATTGTTGTCCTTGTTCTTCGGGCACATGTTGGAGTAGTGTCCCACCTTCCTGCACTTGAAACACTGAACTCGACTAAGGTCCTTCTGAGCATTCACCACTTGACGGTTCTGGTTGTAGTTCTCTCCATTTCCATTTCCTTTCCCATTGCCATTGCCATTGCCATTCTTATGCCCATTGTGATGATTGTGGCCATTATGGTTGTGACCATTACCTCCATTATGATGGTTGTGTCCTCCACTGTGAACATGGCCATTCCCACCATTGTGGTTATGTCCATGGTTATGTCCTCCATTGCCAGCATAGGAATTGCGTGGCTTCTGATGCGGTCCAGAGTTATACTTGCCACCATTGTTGTTGTTGTACTTCCTCTTGCGGTTCTCAATGGCTTGCTGCTTGCCTTCCAACACAATAGCCTTGTCTAAGAGCGCCTGGCAGTTAGCAAAAGTAGCCACTGTCAGCTGGACTCCCAACTCATCATTCAGCCCCTCCAAGAACTTCTCCTGCCTTGCAGCATCATTCCTGACATCATCTGGAGCATATCTGGCAAGCTTGTTGAACACCTCAACATACTCGGCCACTGAACGGCCTCCCTGACGCAAACTGCGAAACTCCTTTTTCTTCAAGCTCATGGCGCCTGCTGAAACATGTGCGGTGCGAAAGGTAGACTGGAACTGCGCCCAAGTGATGGTGTCGATGGGGTAAGTCAGCAAGTAGTTGTCCCACCATGATGCGGCAGGACCCTCCAGCAAATGTGAGGCAAACCTCACCCTCACTGCCTCAGTGCAGCCAACTGTCTCCATGTTTCGGCCCACTGAACGAAGCCAGTCATCCGCCACTATGGGCTCAGGAGTGCTAGAGAACCTCTGAGGATTCAACCTCAGAAATCTTGCGAGCGTGTCCACAGGTGGTGGTGGTGGTGGCGCATTGTTGTTGTTGCCCATGTTCTGAGTGAGCAACTGGATCAGCTGAGCTTGTCCCTGAAGTAACTGCTGCATGTAAGCTGGCACTCCATTGTTGTTGTTCTCATTCCCCGTGGGATCACATCTCCGCGGCATCTGTTGGGTAAGAATAGGTAAGTTGTAGACAGAAAGTAGCTAGGGAAATATACTCCTACCCATATGCTTATTATGATCATGGCATGCATTATATATACAATACATATATCACCAATCAACTTCACCAAACAATATCACCATAGCATCAAACATATAAGAATCATCAAACAATGCACTCATACGGAAAACAATCACATATCACACCATATAGTTTAAAATATATTTTATAACTGATATAAGATCCTCAAAACAACCACGGGTAATATAAGATCCTCAACACAACCACGAATAACATAAGAGTATATCAAGAAACCTAGTATTGCCACACCGAATAAGTCGACATGGTCAAATACGCTAACACGATAACGATAGTGCACTAATTGTCGGTGTAGTAATTCTTAATGCTGTCTTTGCTAAACAGCATGCGGTATTCGCGCCCGCTAATGCGGTTGCCCCTTTTGGGACTCGGCTCCTATTCTTCTGCCGAGGTCTCTACTTCTAGCTCCTCTTCTGGTTCTTCAATTCCATTGGCCTTCATCTTCTCCTTCAGCCTTGTCATCTCTGCTTGCATCTCCAACTTCTCCTTCTTCAGCTTGTTGTTGTCCCTCTTGAGCCTGGTGTTCCTCTACTGGAACTCAGTAATGGTGTAGAGGTCTGACTTAGTGCACTTCTCCAGGCAATGAATGTGCTTCTCCGGGATTTGGATGATGTAGCTGGTTGTACCTGGCCAAATGGCCCCAGGCACATACCTGAACCTCTTTGGTATTATGTTCCCCGATGGGAGAACCTTGGCCATCTCCGCATACACCGTACCCTTTAGTCGGGCGGAATACGTCTCCATAATGCGTCCAAGAGCTATATGAGCGGCCATGCGCACACACCACTCCTTCTCCTGGGCATGCACCTCGAATGACTCCGTGATCACCCTTTCCTCATTCTCCATGCTTCCAAGGATGAAAGTCTCCACTTGCCAGTAGTCATCCGCTCCCCTTGTCTCCACGATGGCCGGCTGAACGACCGGCGCGTAGATGTTCAGGAAGTGGAAAATCCCCCTGAGCTCAGGTCCAAACGCCATAGCGCGGTAGGACAAAGTGGTCATCTATAATCAAAGAGAGGTAAGGCAAGATTAGAACAGGTATGAATACGAGATAGAGAAGTTAAGTAAGTACAAGACAGAGTGATATAGAGTAATATTTTTATTCCTATGGCTTTTCTAATCCATTTTCTAGGGTCACGTCCTACAGTCAACACACTGCTCTGATACCATCTGTAACGACCCAATTCACACAGAATTGAAGTCTCTGTGCTCAAGTGCCAGTCCCAGGATCGAACTCGCTGGCACACACAGTATTATAGATATCAAAGTACAAGTGCATCATTATTACAACTTATGATCCAGAGTAAAATAAATAACAAGTTGCATAGCTCAAGGCGAGCTTATTCAATATAAATATAGCGGAAGCAAAAACAAGTAACGTGGAGTCCCATCAACAGCCACATGCGAACATGCTGAGTGTAGACTCGCAACCCCTAAACACACCTTACTGGTCGTCTGAAAAACCTGCAACACCGCAGGTTACAGCCCGACAACGGGTCAGTACAACTACATGCAAGTGATTTGTACGGCAAGTGACACAGAAAAGTTTATATAGAGGACCTACAACTACATGCAAGGTAAGTCAAAGGAAAGGCTTATGGTTTTGTTTTGCAGAAAGCCAATTTTCTCCTGAACTAAACTAGTCAAAATTTTAAGTTGAACTTACTACTTAAGAACGAACTGGGCACACCAGTTCCAACAACACACCCTTATTTAATCTTGCCCACTCAAATTATTAGGGTGATTCATATGTCAAGATCCTCCAGTAACAGTAATATCTAGTAGCTCAAGGATTTCCATAACCGGGGACACGGCTAATCATGATTAGTTTTTACTCTGCCGAGGTTAGTACACTTTCCCCGCTGGACTCAACTCGAAGATTGAGACGAAGTCTTTCAGAAGAGGTCACCTACACCCAACGGCAAGCCGGTACCACCTATCACATCTACATCTGCTAGCTTTGCACGGGAGAGGCTCCCTACATCATACTCAACTAAGCCAGAGCCCATATGGCCGACGGCTGTACATGGAAGCTCCTAGTCACCAAGTATGTCTGATCTTTTTGAGCCTGGACGGCGCCCACTTACGTTTAGAGGGTAGCACCATGACGTACTGTCAACCACCAAACCAACCATTAGGGGTACAACCTGGTCTCTCCCTTAGATAAGGCACGAGCCCCCAGGAAGCACTCCCTGCCCGTCCAGAGGTGAATTTCTATTTATGATAAAGTTGCTACACAAATTATTAACTAGCTCACATGCACTCCATGAATTTACTCAACCCAAACCACATCTACAAATCATAGCAATAAAGCAACAACACGGCTAGGTTGATCTACGGTAGACAAGTCAAGACATGTGGCTATCCTAACTGGTTTTGCAGCAACAGTAAAATAAACTACCTATCATGCAATAGGGTGATATTTCTTAACATAATACATATAGAAAATTTAGGTATGAGTATGGTCAAAGCATCACTTTCCTTCTTGCTGCTCCTGATGGTCACAATCCTCACAATACGAGGCGGCACACTCCGGACAATCTATATGAGCAAACATAGCACCAATCAACATATATTCAATACAATTATGCACAAACTGTGATAAACATTCAAATAATAGTAGCAAAACTTGCCTAACAGTAGCTAAACTTAAAGTACTTGTCAAAATAAAACCAACGCAAAAAGGAACGGCGCAAAAGGGCGCACCGTTAAAAAGTTACGGCTGCTTGAAGTTCAAATTTGGATCAGCTTGGGATTCAAATTTTAAAACTTCAAACTTCTGTAACACTTGGTCTACTGGCTAGGAAATTTCACCACGGTCGCAACGCAACTGAAATCACTCGATTCCGAGTTACGGTTAAAAAGTACTCGCGAAAACGGTACCGACTGCAAAACGGGGTCTAATCTGCAAACAGGGACCTATCCGTAAATAAAATAACATAAAAATGCGATCAGGCTCGCGGTTTTGGATCCAAATCTGGAAAAAAAAATCGAAAACGCATCTAACTTTGTTTTGCCCAGAACTCTCTCTCTCTCTCTCCCGTCGGCCTGAAGGCCATGGCCATGGGCTGCGGCTCCGGCTGGCTCCGGCGACAGGGGCGCGGAGGGCGGCCGGCGGCGCGGGCGGGTGGCGGCGGCGACGCGGCGCACAGCGCGGCCGGCGGCGGGGCTAGGCGCGGCGGCGCTCGTGGCCGCGGCGGCTCGCTGCGGCGCGCGGGCTCGGGGCAGCGCGGCCGGCCGGCTGCTTCGGCGAGCGGCGGCCCGGCGGCGGCCCTAGGGCACGGGGACGGCGGCGCGGCAGCGCTAGGGCGGCGGGGTCGGCGCTAGGCGGCGGGGCGCCGGAAATTACCTCGAAAAAACGGCGAAAACACGACTCCGGCGAACTTTCCGGCGAACTCCGGCAATGACGTGGGCGGCGGCGGGTCCCGCGGATTAGTTTAGGGCTAAACCTAAAACGCTAAAAGAAAATAATCTAACCCTAAACGGAGCTATTTATAGACAGCCTCTAATCCTTTTTTTCCTTTTTAAATCCGAGATAAATACAAAATCGGTCTGCGGGAAACAAAACAGAACAGGCCCATTAGGCCCAAAATAATTATAGAAAAATCATGGAAAATTATTTTTAAATTCTGTCTTCGCCAATATTTTTAAAATAATGAAAATGAATTTTTGGCTTTACCAAAATATTAAGCAAAAATAAAAACTTTGAAACTTATTTTTAAATATTTTAAAATACTTTTCTAGCATTTTAAAAATACCGAAAACTCCGAAAATTGATTTAAAAACTTTACCGGAGCATAAATAAATTCCAAAAATATTTTTAGAAAATATTTATAACTCCAAAGTAAATTTAAAAAGTCTCCCAAAAAATATTTTAAACTATTTTCCAACAAATTAAAAATGGGGATAAGTCCTTTTATATCCTCTCCAGCGAACTGCCATGTGTTGAAAAATGTTTAAAAATATTTTAAAACTCCAGAAAAATGTGGAAGCAGCATGAGATGCATATGATGATCTATTAACATCCAAATTTAGAAAATTGGGATGTTACAGGAGAAGTTTGAAGAATTATCCTCTCGGCATGATCTTCTTTCAGTTGATTATGAGAAGCTCACCTATGAATTTCTTCAGAGGAAAATGGCTCTCGAAAGACTGAAAGAGGCTCATGAAGAATTGGAAAATGTCAATCTCTCTCTCATGGCTCAACAAGGTTGTGAAGCAAATCATAAAACTGATTCACCTTGCTTAACTTGTTTGGAACGAAGCAAAACTGATTCCAAAGGGAAAGCTCCTATTGTTATTGATGATACTAATGCCTTTGATGAGGAAAATCCTGCTGTTACCGAGGAACTCCTCAGGTTGAAAAACTTATTTGAAACAGGTATGTTCAAAAGTGTGCGAGGACACCAATATCTCTGTGATATTCTGAGGAAGGCTCTCCTTCACAGAAATCCCAGGAATGAGGGTGTTGGTTTCGAGAGAAAGATAAACCCTGATGGCACCTATTGGGAACCTGAGCAGTATCCTAAGACTGTTTGGGTTCTAGCGAAGGAGAAACCCATTGACATTGCTAACCTTTCAGGTTTCGACTGCAAAATGAACAAAGCCATTGTGGATGAATCACTTGATTCAGACTACAAACTCATTAAGGATGAACAGGGAAAAGTTACTGCTGAGTATGTAGGTACTCCACCGAAGAATGGTTTCTATAAGAGGCAGATATGGGTGCAGAAAGCACTTGTGGAAAAACTTCCTGCTAACCATACTATGCAGGGAAAGCCTTCGGTACCACCGAATCATTTCTATTCTCTAGAAACTAGAAATGATTCACTGGTGCCCGAATCAAATGTTTCGCAGAAGCAATACTATCGCACTAGTCGTTATACTTATCGTCCTCATGATAACAATACTAAGATTGCATATGCTCATTCTTATCCTAACCATTCACAGAGGACTTACATTTATGGTGTGCTTGATGGTACACCGAAGAAATACACTCCTCAGTCACCTGCTCGTTTGTGGGGTTCAGAAGAACTAGTTCTTCTGCAGGGCTATGTCTCCGGTGGATCTGAATGGGTCATGGACAGTGGTTTCACAAATCATATGACCGGAGACAAGGAGTTATTCACCGAATAAAAACTATCTCAATCTTCTCAAAAGTTCATTGCCTTTGGTGATAACAACAAGGATAAAGTGTTAGGATTGGGTAAGGTTGCCATATCGAAAGATAAGCACATTGACAAGGTTATGCTAGTCCAATCTCTTGGATATAATCTAATGTCTATTTCAAAGTTATGCGATATGGGTATGCTTGTTCTATTTTCTGCTTCGCGTTGTGTTGTCTTTTTACAGGATGACTATACGTTTGTCTTCGAGGGTTACCGAAAAGGAGATTTATACATTGTTGATTTTTCTTCGGGTCCTGCTGTATCCACATGCTTAATGGAAAAAGCTTCATCTGGTTGGTTATGGCATCGAAGACTTGGTCATGCAGGGATGAGAAATCTTCATAACTTAGTGAAGAAGAAGCATGTTATTGGCCTTAGGGAAGTAAAATTCGACAAGGATCATCTCTGCAGTGCTTGTGAAGCTGGTAAAATCACGAAGAAGCATCATTCAGCGAAGATTATCATGACTACCACTCGTCCTCTTGAATTGCTTCATATGGATCTCTTTGGTCCTCAAAATTATGCAAGCCTGGGAGGAAACAAATATGGTCTTGTTATTGTTGATGATTTCTCTCGTTATACTTGGGTTTTCTTTTTGGATGACAAGAGCAAAGTTGTTGAAATCTTCAAGTCATTCGCTAAGAGAGCTCAAACTGAATATGAATTATCTCTGAAGCATATCCGAAGTGATAATGGAACTAGATTCAAAAATACTCATATTGAAGATTTTCTTGATGATCATGGTTTTACTCATGAGTTTTCTGCTGCATATACACCTCAACAGAATGGTGTGGTTGAAAGGAAGAATAGAACTCTTATTGAAATGGCCAGAACTATGCTTGCTGAATACAAGACCCCTATTAGGTTCTGGGCTGAAGCAATTAACACTGCATGTCACATCATCAACAAGGTTTACCTTCACAAATTCCTGAAGAAAACTTCACATGAACTTATCACTGGTAACAAACCAAATGTTTCTTATCTTAGGGTATTTGGTGCTCCATGCTTTATTAGAGATATGAATCATAGCTCCAAATTTGCCCCTAAGGCACATGAAGGTTTTCTTTTAGGTTATGGCTCAAACTCTCACACTTACAGAGTGTATAACTCTCACTTTGGGAAAGTTATGGAAACTGTAAATGTGAGGTTTGATGAAACTAATGGCTCTCAAAAAGAGCATTTGCCTCATGATCTAGATGAACCTCCACTTGATGAAGTGATCAGGTCCATGGCTATTGGAGTGATTCGCCCTGTTGAAGCCAATCCTCGTCAAGCTGTTAGGGATGATGATGGTCCAATGCTCCCACACATAGCCCGGGGCGTTGGAGATCAACATCCTGAAGCTAACAATGAACAGGACGAAGAAGGACAAGGGAATGAAGGAAATGCTAATCCTGAAGGAAATGCCGAAGCTGAAGGTGAAGCAGATCCCGAAGCTTATGCAGATCCTGAAGCAGAAGCTGAGCCTAAAGAAAATGATACTACGTTATCACGAGTTCGAAGAAGAGTTGATGTTGATTCAATCCTCGAAGATATTCATCAACCAGGTCGTCCCACTACTCGATCTCGTACTCGTTTGGCTAACTTCTGTGGAAGTTTTTCTTTTGTTTCCATGTTAGAGCCTTCAAAATATGATGAAGCCATGAAGGACCCTGATTGGTTATTGGCTATGATGGAAGAACTTCACCAGTTTGAAAGAAACAAAGTTTGGTCACTTTTTGACAGGCCTGATCCCACGAAGCATAATGTTATTGGCACTAAGTGGATATTTCGCAACAAGCAAGATGAAGATGGTATTTTGGTAAGAAATAAGGCTAGACTGGTAGCACAAGGTTACACCCAAATCGAAGGCATTGACTTTGGTGAAACCTATGCTCCAGTAGCCCGTCTCGAATCCATTCGTGTCATGCTTGCTTTTGCTAACCACAAAAATATATTGCTATATCAAATGGATGTCAAAAGTGCTTTTCTTAATGGTGAGATAGAAGAAGAAGTATATGTTATGCAGCCTCCAGGTTTTGAAGACTCGAAGAATCCTGATATGGTGTACAGGCTTCACAAAGCTTTGTATGGACTGAAGCAAGCACCTCGTGCTTGGTATGAAACATTGAAGGATTTCCTCCTGAAGAAAGGCTTCAAACCAGGAACCACTGACCCCACTCTTTTCACTCGATCATATAACAATGATCTATTTGTGTGTCAGATATATGTAGATGATATTATTTTTGGCTGTACTAACATTGAAATCAGCGAAGAATTTGCAAGAATGATGTCGAAGAAATACGAGATGTCCATGATGGGTGAATTGAAGTTTTTTCTTGGACTTCAGATTCTCCAATAGAAGAATGGCACCTTTATTTCACAAGATAAATACTTGAAGGATTGCCTGAAGAAATTTGATCTTGCTGAATGCAAGACCATCAGAACTCCCATGCCTACCAATGGTTTTCTTGATGCTGATGAGAAAGGGAAACCCTTCGATCAGAATAAGTATCGGTCTATGATAGGTTCACTCTTATAATTATGTGCATCTAGACCTGATATTATGCTATCAGTTTGTATTTGTGCTCGTTTTCAGGCCAATCCGGAGGAATTGCATCATACTGCTGTGAAGCGAATTCTTCGATATCTAGCACATACTCCTTCTTTGGGACTTTGGTATCCCAAAGGAACTCAGTTTGATTTGATTGGATATTCTGATTCAGACTGGGCTGGTGAGAGATTGACAGGAAATCTACCTCAGGCACTTGACATTTTCTTGGTAGATCTCTTGTGTGTTGGGCTTCAAAGAAACAAAACTGTGTCTCAATATCTTCTGCTGAAGCCGAATACATTGCTGCTGGCTCATGCTGCACTCAGATACTTTGGCTTAAGCAGACGCTGAAAGATTATGGTATTTATGTGAAGAAAGTCCCTCTGCTTTGTGATAATGAGAGTGCTATCAAAGTTGCACACAATCCTGTGCAACACTCTCGAACGAAGCACATCTATATTCGTCACCATTTTCTTCGAGATCATGTTCAGCGTGAAGACATTGAGATCAGCCATGTTAGAACTGAAGATCAATTGGCAGATATATTCACGAAGCCTTTGGACGAGAAAAGGTTATGTGCATTGAGATGTGAGCTAAACATTCTAGACTCACACAATGTTCAGTAAGATCGAAACTTTTCCCCTGTACATAATCACCTTCGTTGTGTGTTTGTTTATTTAGTTTCGCTTAAGTTTTCCTTCGTCCAAGTTTATGTGTTTAGCTTCGTTTGCCATTTTCTTTCAGTTTTGTGTTTGTTTTATTCGTTTCGTTTGTCCCATGTACTTATCACTT
Organism: Bromus sterilis; assembly: GCA_950022295.1. Lineage (NCBI taxonomy): Eukaryota > Viridiplantae > Streptophyta > Magnoliopsida > Poales > Poaceae > Bromus > Bromus sterilis. The sequence continues at coordinate 106,844,889 of OX465596.1, read as the reverse complement.
TTAGCTTCGTTGTTGTTTTTCTTCGAAGTGATAAGTTTCGGACCCTATCCCCTCTATTCTGATTCGCTCCCAATCTTCTCTGTCTTGAATGGTTAAGCACATTTGAAAGGGAAAGCATATTGCTTCGAACGTCGTTGAGTTCAGAATCAAATGCTTCCAACTTTATCGAAGTTTTTGCTCTCGGTCAAGAATTATTCTTCGGCCGTTGAGTCCCCGTCTTTCTCGGGTCGTTGAGATTCGCTCGCGAACCGCCTTTTCATCTGATCCATTGAATCAGAAGAGACACTCGCTGGCAGCCGTCCGATACGATCTGGCAACCGTTTAAGATCGGGCCTTTATAAGGAAAACCCTCCAGCGAACCATTCCCCACGTTCATTCTCTCCCGCTTTCCCCGTCTCCCTCCTCGAGCACGCCGCAGAGCTCTCGTTCCCGACGACGACAGTGCCTCTTAACTGCCGGACCGCTGCCGCCGTGGACGTTCCCCGTCGACAAAGAGCACGTCTCCGCACTCCGTCACCGTAGCCGCTTCGCGTCACCGAGTTAGGGTACGCAAGTTTCCTTGGATCCAATCCTTTCTGCGAGTTCTTCATCTAGGGCTTGGATCTAAGATTTATTAGGGTTTTTGTTTTCTGTTTAAAGGACTGTTCTGTTCCGTGTTGATCATTGCTCTTTGGGAAAACTGTTTGTAGCATCAAAGTAATCCCATCTACTCAGGTCAGTATTGAGATTCGATCTATTCTGTGTTTGGACTGAGTTAGGTCTTGTTATTGAACTAGTTCTAGATCAATCCAATGACAGATTTGCATCTGATCTTAGTTTGCTCTGGGTTCTTGTCAAAATTTGGTTTTGGTCGAAACTTTTGCCTATGCTTATTCATTCCCCTTCCTATTCCCTCTTTTCTATCCTTCTGGTCACAGGATGTCTGACGAAGAGGCAGCCATGGGGAATGAGTCACCTATTGTTGAAGGACTTGAGAACTATCCTGAGCCCCCGAAGCAGAAAGGCAAAGGTGGCAAGACAAAGGAAGTCAAAAATGCCCGAGGCATACCCGAAGCCATTCGAATCAAGATGGGCTATGACACACCTCCTGTAGAATCTGACCACGATAGGAAGATTCGACTTGAAAAGATTCGACGCTACTGGGCCATTAGGTGGTACAAGTACAAGAGAATTCCAGACTAGAAGTGGGCAATGCAGTTTTCCTTCAGTCCTCCATATCGGTACACAACTGCCATGTGTGACCAATATAATGCAGCAAACAGAAGGAAGTACTACCCGAAGCCTCCAGCTGTTCCTCACCCCAATACTCTCAAGACGCCAGATGATTATCCTGATGAGCAAGAGAGACTTGCCATATTGGCTGAGAAAAAGAGAATAAGAGAAGAGAAGAAGGCCAAAGCACTTGCTGCTAAAGGCCATGCTGAAGCTGGTGCATCGAAGCCTAAGAGGCGAAGGCTTAGAAAATTAAGTGCTTCACCGCCTCCTGCTATTTCTGAAGAGGAGAGTGATAATGAAGCTGATGACGAAGCTGAACCTGCCGAACAGCCTAAAGTCTCTCTCCCTGAAGATCCTGCAGATGATGCTGATGATGAGTCTGAGCACTCTCCTGTTCCCCCTAGTCCAAAGAGACAAAAGCTTCGGAAGCCACTGAAGAAGAAGGCTGGAGAGAAACCGTCTGCTTCAAGAGGCGTAAGGATTCAAGATCCATCTGATCCTCCTGTTCCTAAACTAACCGGTGATATGACCAACTTGGTGGTTGAGGCTCCTTTGGCTTCAAAGCCACCTCGCCGCCTGGTTCCTGCTGAACAGAGAACCAAGGAGAGACATGACCCGAAGGCCAAGCCTGCTGCTAAGCCCGAAGCTAAAGCTCCTGAGCCAGCCAAAGCTTCAAAGCTAAAAACCTCTGTTGCCAAGCCTGGCCTGTCTTATGCCCAGGTCGGCACCAAGAAGTTGTCTGAAGCAGATATGCGCAAGAGAGACCGGGCTGAAGCTGAACGCCTTCACGCTGAAGCACAAGCCCAAGCTAAGGCTGACAAAGAAGCTAAAGCAAAGGAAAGGACTGATAGAGATGTTGCCTTGTTAGAGAAGCAAAGGAAAGAACTTGCTGAAGAAAAACAGAAAGCTGAAGCAAAGCGCAAGCTCGCTAAAGCAAAAGCTCAAGAGGCTAAGGCTGCTGCCGAAGCCAAACAGCTTAGTGAAGCTGAAGCCAAGCGCCAGGCTCAACTTGATATCATTCGCACAAAGAAAGCAGAGAAAGCTGCTAGAGCCGCTCAGAAGGAAGCTGATGTAGACATGGCCCCAAAGGATATACCTCCGAAGCCAGTCGCAGCCCCTTCCCCCGAAGCTCATGAAGAAGCTGAGCATAGTCACCACAATTTCCCATATGCAAGAGAAGGTGAACTATGGGACTGTTTGAGCCTGAATCAGGCATTTTGCCAGCTTGCTGAAGCTGTTGATCCCAAAGCTGTGGATGTTGGGAATGTTTACATTTCACCAACTCTTTCTGCCATGATTGAAAATTTATACAATCAGCTAAGGAATTTTCATGCTAGGGACAGATCTGAGTCTGCCAAAATTCTGAAGTTTAAGAAGAAAGCAGATGCTGAATCAGATGAAGACTTCAAGAACGAAGCCGAAGCTGCTTCGAAGAAAATTGCTGTTGTGAATGAAGAGACAAAGCACAATATTCAAGTGTTTCAAGGCAAGATCAAATCTGCCATTGAAGAATGTTGCAAGACGCACAATGCTTCGGTCATGGCTCTTGATTCCAAGAAGCGCGAAGCAATGCTCAAGCAACTATCTTCACCCCTTCCCCAGCTGCAACAAAGGAAGCGCCGTCTTATCACAGATGCAGACGAAGCTGATGAGGTGAGCTCTCATCCGGCCAAGAAGGCCCCAAGACAAGCATCGCCCCCTCGATGCTAGATTATCACTCTTCCAACCCCATCTGCAAAGCCAACCGTTCCCGAAGTCATTCCTCCCCGTGCTCCAACTCCACCCCCTCCTCAACCCGCTCCTCAACCATCACACCACGACAACTTTGAGCCAGAACCTTCTCCTCAATCTCAAGACATACCAATTCCTTCAAGGGATTTTTGTTCGGCTCACTCTGCAGATGAGTCCGAAGAACAAGAAGGCAAAGCCAAAGAACAAGCTATTCTAGAAGAGCCTGAAGCCGATGCAAAAGCCGAAGCCAATGTATTGGCAATTATGACTCAACCTCAAGAGCGAGCCATAGTTGCTCGAAGGCAAGCTCCACACTGCATTCCTACGCAAGATACCCAACTGGACTCCATCTTTCCACGTGAAACTTTTCCTATTTTCTTGGGAGATGGTTCTTCTTCAAGACATGGTCCTGAGTTTGATCTCGAAGTTCATCGCCAGAAGCTTCGCTTCTTTGGCGCCAGTCCTTATGATTCATCCCGGACTGCTGATGATCTTCGCTTCTGGACAGCCGAGCAACAGATTCTGTACAGGAAGCTATACTGCCAGAAGGGTGTTCTATACAGACACAAGTACTTGGATATGCGAAGTCTAACTTTTGCAACATGCTTCCAGAACATTATGGAAACCATCGAAGCACAGAATCTTACCAACCTATTTGCTATGGAAACACCATTCAATTCCGAGCTAGTGAAGCAATTCTATGCCACTCTTTATATCTCTGGAAATCCTAATGACACAAGCTCTTGGATACTTGAGTGGATGATTCAAGGAAAATTCTTTCGAATGCATTCTGATGAATTCATGGATATTGTGAACATCCCAAGGCACACTGGAAAACTTGCAAAGGTTCACTTGATGCCTGATCCTACTGAAGTTGAATTTGCTTCACTGCTGGATCCCGAAGTCACTGGAGACCACATGCCAAAAAACATTCGCCTGAAGCATCTGGTATTCATATCGAAGACTTGGTTTTATATCTTGTCTAACTCACTGATGCCTCTCAGCATTGCAAATGATGAGTCCAACATTCATTATCATACACGTCATGCTTTGCTGAAGCTTACTCACGGCCATGTGTTTGACTTCGAGGATTGTTTTCTTCGCTATATGGTCCAAGCTGCTGAACTTGAACATCAATTGAAGCCATATGCTCCCTGGCTCCAAGCCATTTGCAACCATGGACGCGGTGAAGACTTCGTTGCGAAGCATCACCCGAAGCTGTTCTTCCCTCCTGTGTGTGATACAATGAATATCTTCAGAAGGCCTAATGATCCATTTGCCACATATGTCAGAGTCAGACAGCATGTCAATGAACACAACATGTCGAAGTCTTTCCAGAAAGAAGTTTATCACTTTGAAGTTGGGATTCGCTCACAACAGTTATTGGAAAACTTCATTGAAGGCAATCAACGCCAAATGCAACATCTCTCTGATGAAATCAATCGAGTTGGCAACATTTCTTTGAACAACAACCAGTACCTGAAGGTCTTGAAGCGCCACCCATGAAAAGGTTTAAGGAAGCTCAACTCAGTGAAGAAGCATGAAGCTGATCGGATTTTCAAGGAGTATCCGCACCTTCAATGCCATTTCTCCAGAAATGATTCGATAGACCGCCCTAACCCGAAGATCCCTCCGCTGGACAAGATTGATGAAGTCTTATTTGTTAATCCAGCTGAACAGATTCGCCCTGATACTCTCTCTGATGAAGACTCCCACACATCGAAGAAAGAAGATGACCCTCTCAACGACAGTGATCTTGATTTGCTTCAAGCGCAGCTGGAAATTGAAGAAATGGAGTCGCCTGCTTCAACTGAAGGAGACACCTCAGGAGATGCATCTTCTTCGGGCGAAGACAATCTGCATGGTCCCCGGGTTGCAGCAAACGCGTAAATACTCTTGATCTACCTCTCAACCTTTTGTCCAATTATTGACAAAAGGGGGAGAAAGTAGCATCGATTGAGTTTAGATTCGCTGCGGGGTTTTAGGGTTTCGATTCGATCTTTTGTGTGTTATGTTACAACAAACTTTCCATTCGCTTCGATTGGGTTGTAACTTAAGTTTTACTTCATCTGTGAAATGATACATGTTATGTGTTAATAAGCCCCGTGCTTGCAAGTTGCTCTCATATATTTTTGTCTTGCAGGTGGTTATTCTCTTTAAGTTCACAGGTCATTGGATGATTGCATATTCTTCAAGACTAATATCTCTTTATGCAATTGATTCGCTAAGATATGTGTTAGGCTTCCCATCAAGGATATCCTTCATCAAGCATTCACTTTGATTATATAAATCTTCGATGCTTGCATTCAGGGGGAGTCAAAAGCTTCATATCTTAGAGTTTGCTCTCAACTCAACTCAAAATTCCATATTTTTATCGATGCCTGTTTTGTCAACAATAGTCCAAAAAGGGGGAAATTGTAAGAGCAAAGTTATGCCCTCATGAGTTTTGGATATTGTTGGACAAAACAATAGAGGAACTAACAAGTTTTCTAGTGTAAAACAGATGGTTAGATTCCTGAAGTTATAGGTTGGTAATAAAGCTTCATCGAAGATTTACATACTTATTGAAGCATATCCTCTGGAGTGAAGCTCATCATGAATGTCGACCCCTAAAAAGATAAGGAATCCTGAAGCTCATCATTTACTAAATCCTTACGCCTCTTGACATCGAAGGAGATGACCAAGATGGCGCAAGACTTTTTAGTTTTTGCGTAGTTCTTTTTCACTTCTTTGAGTCATAGGAAAAACCATACTATCAAGAGGGGTTTAGTAAATGTACTCCGAAGGTTTTGGTGAAAAGACTCAGATCGAATCCAAACCTGTGAGAAGCCAGAGATGAGAAATCTCATGTGCACTAGGTAATGCTTCACCAGCGAAGACTTCGTTCTTTCGGCTCCTGAAGCAGAACCAAGTCCGTGAGTCAGCTTTACTTGGACCGCAAGTAAAGTTGCGCTTTGATTGGAAATATGACCGTTGCGGACAGGTGTCAAGTTGTCGCATTGGGTCATTTAAGACATTTCGCACCTAGGGATTGCCACCTATAAATACGCCACCCCCGCCCTCATTGGCCGGTGGCTGCTCCAAGAATATTTCCTGACAGTGAAGAGAAAGAGCAACCCCACCGAAGCAAACCAAAAACCCATCCACCGAAGCATAAGTCCTATTGATCTGAGTTGATTCATTATGACTTAGGAAGAAGTTTGCTAGCCTTTTTATCTTGGAGAACTGCAATTCTCCTAGACGGTTAGAGAATTGTTCTTCAGAGAGCGAAGAGTTATTGTCGCCTGGAAGTCCAGTTTGTCAAAGGTTTCGGTGATTTCCTCAACAATCACCCACGAGTGAAGAACTGACCAAGCTCAAGGAGACTGGTGCAGTGGAGATACGGACGGAGAGAGGTTAGCTCCTGTGTTCAATCACAAGTCCCTCCAACCAGACGTAGCACTTTGCAAAGTGTGAACTGGTCGAACAAACATCGCCGAGTCAAGAGTTCGTTTTACTTTCCGCACTTACATTCAGTTTGGCAATTGCTTCAGTGATTTGATTCAATGCAATTGATTCGATGCTTTTGATTCGCTATGTTATGCTTCAATCCAGTTCTGCTTCAATGTTTACCTGTTGAAATTTTTCTTCTGCTAAGTTATGCTTCACTTCATAGTTTCATGCAAAAATTTGAAGTGATCATTCACCCCCCCTCCCCCTCTGATCACATACTTGGACTTTCACTAAGCTTTCCAAGCAGTCCCTTACCGCGGACGCGGCTATTCTAATAGTTTTGTTAACCCTACAGGGGTGTACCGCTAGACACACGTGTCATCAGTTACCGCCTTTTGCGTGTCACCGTTCAAGAGATGACAGCGAGGATGCCACCACAACTGTTACCTCATAGCCGATCTAGTCCAAGAAAGCCGCCTACCTGGGTTGGCTACCACTATCGTGAACCCGGCCGGTTTACCGAAGTGGACCCAGATGATGTGTGCGTGGTGCGTAAGCCGGTCTCGGCTGAGCCGTTCTCTCACTTAGCAACCAGGCCACAAACCTACCAGAACTCCGAACTACTGCGGCATCTGGACATCGAAAGGGATGAGTTAGTAGGTTGAGAGGGGTCAGTGAGCCCAATGTGTGGTTGTACTCTTCATCTTGGATCACCACACAAGAACTCGAACTTAGGGCGGTGTTCAACGAGACAACCCACTGTGTACTCCTACACAGCCTCTCATCGTTCACCTTGTATTAGGGTAGATTCACCAACACATTTCCACCATCATCAACATGATTGCTACCATCCCGACTCACATAACAGTATCAACATGGTATGACTCTAAGCATGCAATAAGCAGTAACAATTGCAGGGGCCACATGATAACAATCAACTACTACATTTTCTAGGATTGTGGTTTGCTTACTACTGTGACAAATGATAGGTCATGCAACGGAATGGGTTCATCTATGCGGTAGAAATGTAGCATGGTAATCATCCTAAACAATGCATAAGTGAGACTGAGAGGGAAGTGGGATTTTATCGACATGATCAATGGGGGTTTGCTTGCCTTGCTGACAAGTTTCGGTTACGGTGAAAGTGTCTTCAACAAAGGGGGTGGCCTCCGGTTTCGGTTGCACGTCTATCGAGCAAACAAAGCAATCAAGGTATAAATTTAATGCAATGCTCAAGCACATGTTTATGTTGTCACATGATGTGAATGGTATTGATTTGATCTAGGTTCAATTGGTCACATGTTAATTGAAGTTGATTTGAAAAATAAATTCAAATCCAAACTCCAAATGTATTCAAATTGGTCCAAGTTGCATTTGCTAGGGTTTGTACTTTGTAAACCATGTGATCATGTGTGTGAAATGCTTCTGAAGTGTAAGTGATCATCTTTGCATTTCAATGGTTGAAGTTGTAATAGCAATTGTATTAAATTTGAATTAATTCCATTTAAACCAAATAGCAAAAGCTACTGTTTCCATTTTAAATTCAACTCAAACATAGCTGAAAGTTGTATATTTGGATATATTATTTTCTCCTAGTCATTTTTCATATATTATTTGTCCAATTTGGAGTTAAAATGAATTAGATATTAATTTCCAAAGTTTTAAGCTTTTTCTGCCTTTTTCTTATTTAAATTAATAATTTAGCAGTTATTGCATCAGCATGACGTCTGTGTGACGCCATGGGGGGGCTGACGTGTAGGACCCACTGGTCAGTGGCTGGGGCTAAATTAAGATGTTCTGTTTAATTAGCTGGGGTTAATTAGGGGGCCTGGGCCCACTGTAAGTGGCCCAGGCGGGTGGTTAGGCTCGGGTTAGTTTAGGGTTAGGTCGCTAATGGCGAGTTCGCCGGAGACCTCGTCAGAAGTTCACCGGACTTGAGTTTTCTGGCACGGGGAGGGTAGCTAGGGGCACTGCCGAGCTCTGCGAGACGCCGCGCGTCATTTGTCATAGGAGGGGGTCAAGGGGGGCTCTGAGGCGACGTTGGCTTCGAAGGAGGCGGCGGCCCGTGGCACTGACCTCGCCGGAACCACGCGAGAGGGCACGGGAGGGCGCAGGAATAGGGGCAAAAGGGAGCTCTGCTCACCGTGAAGTCAAAGGCGTAGACGGCGGGGCCGCGGGGAGCTCTGTGGTGGAGAATTCGAAGCTCGATTCATCGGCGGCCGACGGCAATCCCTTGACGCGGGCGTCACCTCGGGCTCGATTGCCTGCTTCACTTGGCGTAGACAAACGCTGCGGAGCGTCTGGACATCTTGGCGCACGCTCTGGAGCAAGGTGGCCACGCGGGTGCGGTGGCGGTGCTCCGGGGAGTTCTCGACGTTGCACGGGAACGCGAGGAGGAGGAAGGGGAAGAAGCCAGGGAGGTAGGGGACGGGTGCGGGGGTGTGTGAGCTGCTCCGTGGCGCAGAGAGAGGTGAGGGGGAGGCCTAGAAGCCTCGGGGCGTCGAGGTGGCGTCGTGGCCACGCTCTGCCTCCACCGAGCAGCTTGGAGCTGCGGGGAGGTAGACGACAGGGCAAAAGGCGGCTAGGCCTGGGCTGGGCCAGAGGAGGTGGGCCTCGCCCTAAGCAACAGGTAAGCTCCGGCTCTTTTCTTTCTTATTTCTTTTTCTGACATTTGTTGTGCCTTGCTAAAAAATAGCAAGGCATTTTATTAAATGCCCCAAATTTGTATATGGCCTCAAAATAAAAATAGCTAGCCACTTATAAAGTTTGGGAATTTTTAAAATTCAAATAATTTGAACTTTAATTCAAATAGGGGTTTAAATTTAAATCCATGCTCCTGTTTGAATATTTGAAAAATCCATGAGCATGGGGTTGGTCCCACATCACTTGATATGTGATCACACTCATTTATAAGACTTTTCAAAAATGCAAAAGGAAGTTTTGGAGCAACTTTATTTCTGGCCATTTGAATTAAATTCATCTGGGGGTTTTTCTCTCCCATTTCAATTTCTTTTGAAATTTTTATCATGATGCAAAGTGACTTGCTATTCTAGCACAAACCTAACTTGGGGTTGTGACAAGAGCTGAGATCAAATTTCATTGTGATGCCTTTAGCCTCCCCCCATTCTATTTTTAAAAGCCTCATGGAAAGCAGCTGCTAAACCCTCATGGTCAGAGCAAACAGAACCATTGTGCAAGGTGAGTGATGTAATGGAGTTCCTTCTATGTCTCTTAGTGGCCATTGCATGAAAGAATTTAGAATTCTCCTCGCCCACCTTAATGAACCTCCGTGTACACATTTTCTTCCAGTAGAGAAACTGAAAGTGCAACAGCTTTTCATGATGCAGCTTTACAATTTTCCTGAAATTGAGTTCGGTATTGTCAACACTCTGAGATCCTACAGACAGTCCAAGATATAGACCACTCTAGTACATTTCTGGAACAGAAGTTACAGTTTGGGTACGCTCTGTTGCCACGCTTTGAGATCTCTCCTCAGGGTTTAAATTTTTGTACTAGTATGGCAGTGATGTGACGCTTATCTGCAGTTTTGTCCTCAGCGTTTTAATTTTATAGGATAATCAAATATCCAGCTGGCAGAAGTGAAGAACCAGACCAACTATTCCAATAAAGGGTTGTCCTGCATATTAGACCAGGTATACCTTCTCCCCTTAATTGGTATCTCTAACAAACCTAGATGACCAATGATCTCATTAAAAATGAACATGTCATTGGTTTCACCACCAGGCTGATTTCTATTCTCCTCAGATCTTATAAAATTAAAATCTCCCAAGAGAAACCAATTTTCATCAGAGGGAACAACAATGATTTTATCTGCACTCCTATTGCAACACCTTCTACTTCTGCAACCTCTTATGAAATTAAACCTGCTTTGTTGAACCTTGTTATGAGAGATCAATTCTCCGGTGTTGGAGATGATGTTGCTTTACACTTAAATAATTTTGTTGAACTCTGTGATATGCAAAAGTATAAAGAAGTAGAAGGTGATATTGTTAAGCTTAAGCTTTTCCCTTTCTCCTTGAGGGAAGGAGCTAAAATTTGGTTTCAATCCTTGCCTAGGAATAGCATAGATTCTTGGGATAAGTGCAAGGATACTTTAATTGGGAAGTATTACCCACCTGCTATAATTATCCAATTGAGGAGAAATATTATGAATTTTAAGCAATTGGATAATGAACACGTTTCCCAAGCTTGGGAACGTATGAAATCTCTTGTTAAGAAATGCCCTACACATGGTTTGACTAATTGGAGGGTTATCCAGACTTTTTATGCAGGCTTGAACTTTACCTCGAGGAACCTGGTAGATTCGGCCGCGGGAGGAACCTTTATGTCAACAACACTTGGTGCTGCCACAAAACTACTAGATGAGATGATGACCAACTATTCCCAATGGCACATGGAACGAACTCCAATAGGTAGGAAGGTAAACTCTGTCGAGGAGATTTCCTCCCTAAATGAAAAAGTTGACTTGATTATGTCTTTACTCACAAAGCAAGCTCCTATTGATCCTCATGATGTTCCTTTAAATTTCTCGGTTTCTCAAGAACAAGTAGATGAAACAGCTTCAACAATAATGCTTATAGGAGTAATTTTTCTAGCAATCCTAGACCGTTCCCATCCAACAACTATGGGAACAACAACACTTATCCTAGCAACAAGAACTCCACTTCTGAATTAGGGAGCATGCTTAAGGAATTTATCACTACCCAAAAAGCCTTCAACATGAGTGTAGAGGAAAAATTAGACAAATTAGATAATCTCTCTTTGAAGGTAGACAAATTAGCCCTTGATATTGAGATGCTTAAAATTAGAACTTCTCCCCTCGAGGAGAGGAAGGCCACTCTTATTAATGCTATTCAAATGAAAATATTAGGATGATGGCTAAACTTAAAGAAATATGGGCTAGATAAAAGGAGGAAGAAGATATAATTAAGAGCCTTCCTACACACCACACTGTTGCTACTATCCAAGTTGTTGAGGATACTCAAACTCTTAGCACCCAACACACTCCTAGTCCCATTGGACCTATTAATGGTGATGCTATTACCTCAACCGTAGAAGAAGAAATGAACATAGAAGCTTTCAAATAAGTGAGCCTAGATGGCACCACTACCACCTTTGATAGTAATGACATTGATTTTGATAGTTGCACCCTTTCTGAAGTTATTAGCTTGCTACACTAAATGTCTAGAGAGCCCCACACTAGCACAATAAATCTTGCCTTCACGGAGCATATCACTAATGCTCTCATTAAAGCTACGGAGGAGAAGCTTAGGGTAGAAGCCTCCATACCTGGAAAGATAGAATATGGTTGGGATCCTATGATAAAAATTAAATTGAATAACTTCTCTTGCTATGCTTTATGTGATGTTGGAGCTAGTACCTCCGTTATGCCAAAAATAATGTATGATATGTTTGAATTAAAACCTTTTGATCCTTGTTCTTTTGGTGTTCGTCTCATTGATTCTTCCGTAAATAAACCTTTGGGGAAAATTGACGATGTTCTTATCATTGTCAATGACAATTATGTTCCCGTTGATTTTACTATTATGGACATTGAGTGTGAACCTTTATGTCCAATTATTTTGGGACATCCTTTTCTTCGCACCGTTGGTGCTGTAATTGATAATAAAGAGTGGAATATAAAATTTCAATTCCCTCTCAAAAAGGGGATGGAGCACTTCCCTAGGAAAAAGATTAAGTTGCCTTTTGAGTCCGTTACACGGGCTAGCTATTCTCTTTCTCTTGATAAAACTTGATCTTTTTTTCTTTTTGCCTAGCTTAAAGGCGTAAAAGAAAGCGCTTGTTGGGAGGCAACCCAAGATATTTTTACTTCTGTTTTTAGTGGTCTTGATGATTGTTACTACTGTAGAAACATCATTGTATCTTTATTTTCAAGTTTTGTGCCAAGTTTAGCCGCCGATTGCAAGAAAGTTCAAGAGTAGTGACATGTTGTCCAGAAAACAGATTTTGTCCTTGGACGGAAAAATTCACGATAAATCACCGGATCATATTTTTGATCTGATTTTTTTTGGACAGCATGCTCTATACAATTAGCTTTCGGGTGTCTGTTCTAAGTTTTTTTATTTGAGTTGCAGAAGTACCCCCCAAAAAATTATTTACTACCTGCTGGTCTGTTTTTCACAGATTCTGCCACGTTCTGCCTTTCCTCAATTTTGGAAGTCTTGCGCTAGATTTTTCTTTGCAAAAACCTTTTGGAAATCTTGATAAACAGTAGCCCTTCAAGAAAATATTATTTTCTAGTAGAGGCATTTTTTTATTATGGGTACTAACCTCTCTAATCAGCTTATGATGAGTTATGTATGAAGGGAGTTTTCAAGTGTGCGAGGGAAGATGATGAAAGAAGATCCGGGAGTGTCAAACGCTCAAGCTTGGGGATGCCCCATGCATCCCCAATAACTATACAAGGAGAATCAAGAGCCTAAGCTTGGGTATGCCCCCGTGCATCCCCTTCTCCATAAAAAATTATCAGTTCGTCCTTCGTTCCACTATATTTTTATCACTTCATGTGTTATGTGCTATGCTTGGAGCGTCTTGCTATTTAGTTTTATTTTTATTTTTCTTTAGCTTTGCTTGCTGTTATAACAAGTTAGAACCCATCTTTCTTTGCGTGGGAGAGAAACACTCTCCACATTAAACTAGAACACATCATAGGATTTTCATGTTTATCTTTCTTTTGTTGTGTGTTCTTTATCTTTTCGTAGCTGATGTCATGTTTAGCTCTTGTACATTCATGTTAAAAAAATCAAGAACTTTTGTTGAGTTTGTTGCTGGAACTCTCTTTAGTTTTCATGTTTATCTTTTTTAGAGAGTTGGCTTGTTGCACTGACTTGTGTCTTGACTTGAAGTAGGTAATTGAGGTTGCTCTTCAATTATAGTAGTAACTTGCAATAGTTTGAGGTATTTTTGTGAGTAATATTTGAACTTTTGGTGCCAAGAGCTCTAGACTATTAGTGATAGATGTCGTATTTTGGGCAATCCATGTTTATTTTCAAAAACCTACAAAACTAGTTGAGAACTCTAGCTACTAGACGGATCACTAATCTTTGGAGGGATCGGATATTAGAGTACACTCACGTACCATGAGTCGAGGATGCGCAAGGATAACCAAACCCCCATACACTCCTGCTCATGGTACTTGTCTCTTTGTGAACCTCCTGATTAGATTGAGAGTTGGCGATAATAAGTGCATGAGTTCTTCGGACTAATGTAAGAATTGAAAGTTGACACTTCCACATCCTCACATTTGCTAGCCTCTTCGGTACCGTGCATTGCCCTCTTCTCACTCCGGGAGTTGGCATCCACCTCGGTGGTGCATCCAAACCCTTGGCATGATACGCTATGTTATCATAAACCTCCTTATATCTTTCCTCAAAACAACCACCATACCTACCTATCAAGGGATTTCCATAGCCTTTTCGAGATACATTGTCATGCAACATCAGCCTTCTCATGACTTTATCTTCATGTCATACATGTTCCTGCTACACTAGCAGAGGCATACATTTTCATACATCATGATAGCTTCATCTTCTTTATGCTGAGTACTTTTGTAAAGTGTGAAAGATCTCCTATACTCCTTGTAAAATAGAGTGTTGCCCTTAAGTGAGGAAAATATCCCAAACAGGACAAAATTAAAAGATCCCAAACAAGACAAATGAGAGTTATATAGAAAGAGGCATGGAGGCCACCAAGAAATAAAAAATAAATAGAAAAAAGAGAAAAATAAAATAAAAAGAGAGAAGGGGGAAACACTACTATTCCTTTTGAGAGATCCACACTCGTACTCCCTCCTATATCTTGTGCTCCATAGAGATGATCATATATGCGTATAGCTATGTGGGACCTTTACACTATAGAACTTCGCTTGTATATTCCAATGACGAGCATCCTCAAATGATCTCTAGGTCTTCTTGCGCAAGCAAGTTGGATGCACCCGCACTAGTTCCATTGGAGAGCTTACCTTAGCTCTTATGTGCATCCGTTGCATGGCAATCCCTACTCCTCACATCATATCTATCATTTGGATTTTTCTCGCCTATGATTGTCCTCATTGATGTGAGCCTTTGACACCTTTTTGTCTTCCTCTTCCACCATCTCTTTTTCTTTGCAATCCTAAGTGTCAATTTTCGTGCTTACGCTCATCCATTGCATGAGTGCTCAAAATATCGAAAGGGAGTGGATCAAGTTGACTTTTACCTGGCTAGTGATCTGGGGATGAGTTAAGATAAGATTCCAAATAAGACTAAGTGTGAAACTTTAGTAGATTGAGTTCTCAAAAAATAAATATTTTTCTCTCTCGTATTCTAACCTCCCAATTCTTGCACGCAAACACCATTTGGAGACATTCGAGTCACGGACAGCAAGAGCTCTTGCACCTTTATGTTCTTATGTTGCTTGTTTCAATGCTAATATAGACTCTTGCCTATAATGACTTGAATTGAATTAAATGCCTTGATTGCTTTACTTAAAAGTTCTTATATGGTTGGTAGCATGTCACCACAGAAATTATGCTTGTTATCATTTACCTACTCGAGGGCGAGCAGGAATTAAGCTTGGGAATGTTGATACGTCCCAAACGTATCTATAATTTTTTCTTCCGACATGCATGTTTCGTGTGATATTGCTATACTTTTGATACACTTTCATACACTTTTGATCATATTTGGACTAACCTATTAACTCAGTGCACCCCAGTGCCAGTTCCTATTTTCTGATGTCTTTTTATTTCAGGTTTCCCCCTTATTAAAAGTGCTCCAAAAATTCCGGAAAAAATCCAATAAAAATCAGCATAAGGGAACCTTCTAGAGCCCCGAAGGAGAGACAGGGGTTCACCCTGGTGCCTAGGCAGCCAGGGGGCGCGGCCCCACCCTATGCCGCGCTAGGCGGTGCCTGCACTCCCTGATGGGCCCCCGGCTGCCCCCCTTTTCCTATATATTTCTTTCGCCCCGAAACCTCCAAAGACAGAACCCTTTTTTGCAATCTCACCTCTGTTCCTCCACAATCGCTCTTTGAAGATCGGGAGCACCAGAAGACCTCTTCCCGGCACTCTATCGGAGGGAGGGTTGACCTCCGGGAGCTTCTCCACCACCATGGACGCTTCCCGGATGATCCGTAAGTAGTCCACCTTGGAAAATGGGTCCATGATCAGTAGCTATGTGATGTTCTCCTCCCTCTTTTTTCTTCATGGATTAGACCTTGTGAGCTGCCCTACATGATCAAGGCACATATGTAATTCTTTATGTTGTTTCTATGTTGAGTTTTCTGGGATCTGATGGATTATGAGACTATGTACAGATTGTGATGAGTAATATATTTGGTTCTTCTCTTTTGTATTTTTGTTCTTGAGTAATTCTTGCATGTTATCCGTTGTTGTTTATTGCTTTGGCCAAGTAGTAGGTAGTAAATCCAAGAGGGAGTGTTATGCTTGATTGTGGGTTCATGCCCCCTGATGACTAGCTTGAGTGACAGAAACATAAGTCTAGGGCATGTGTTGTTCCCACAAGGGGGAAAACAAAGGTGCTTATAACCGCGGTTGCAAGGACTGTTTACTTTACGCAAAGTTCTTTTAATGCAGTTGTCTGTTGCTTTGGGTTTACACTTTGGGTGGGGCTCGCAACTTAATACTAGCGAGATGTTCTGGATGGATATATAAAGGTGGATGATTAGTAGTAGATGCAGATGGATTTCGGTCTACTTATCTTGGCGTACTGCCCATGCTTTTGAGCCTCTTCCTTTCTTTTGTAGCATAGTTAGCATTCGGTGCGTTTTTAATCCTGTCAATTGCCCAGCTGTGATTTGTTTACCTCGCATGGCAGTTTTATCATCTTTTGGGAGAGAGACATCACTAGTGAACATCATGGGACCCCGGTCCATATTTCCACCACTGTTTACACCCTCAATTTACTTCTTGCTTTTAATTCTTTACAGTCATCATTACCCTTTTATTTGTTGCGTTGATCCTTTGTAAACAGCTAGGCCGGAGAGATTGACAACCTCTCTGTACTCGTTGGGAGCAAAGTTATGTGTTGTGTGTGCAGGTCCAGGTAAAGTAAGCAACCTTGAGTTGTGAACGGCGCCATTGTTCACTTTACCACCTAATTGTCGACCTTGGAGTCCTACTGGTCGATCTCAACCTGGGTACCTTTGCCAAGGGAAATTTGTTGCTAGGCTACATCCAACCTTCCACTTGGGGTAACCAACGAGGAGCACTACTTCAGTGCCATCAACCTAATTTCTGGCGCCGTTGTCGGGGACTCGCTTCTACAATATAGGGTAGTTGCATACTATCTTTTATCTTTGCTTTTTAGTCTTGTTAGTTTACCTCTCAGTTTTTATATTTTTGTCCTTTATCAAAAATCACAAAAAAATTACTCGTCCCACTTGCTGCTACTATGGGTACCACTGAAAACACTAAGTTGTGTGACTTCACTAGTCACAACAACAATGATTTTATCTGCACTCCTATTTCTACACCTGCTACTTCAGCAACCAATTATGAAATTAAACTTGCTTCGCTGAACCTTGTTATGAGAGATCAATTCTCCGGTGTTGGAGATGATGTTGCTTTATACTTAATAATTTTGTTGAACTCTGCGATATGCAAAAGTATAGAGAAGTAGAAGGTGATATTGTTAAGCTTAAGCTTTTCTCTTTCTCCTTGAGGGAAGGAGTTAAATTTTGTTCCAATCCTTGCCTAGGAATAGCATAGATTCTTGGGATAAGTGCAAGGTTGCCTTAATTGGGAAGTATTACCCACCTGCTAAAATTATCCAAATGAGGAGCAACATTATGAATTTTAAGCAAAACTATAATGAACACGTTGCCCAAGCTTGGGAACATATGAAATCTCTTGTTAAGAAATGCCCTACACATGGTTTGACTACTTGGATGGTTATCCAGACTTTTTATGCAGGCTTGAACTTTACCTCGCGGAACCTATTAGATTCGGCTGCGGGAGGAACCTTTATGTCAACAACACTTGGTGCTGCCACAAAACTACTAGATGAGATGATGACCAACTATTCCCAATGACACACCGAACGAGATCCAACAGGTAGGAAGGTAAACTCTGTCGAGGATATTTCCTCCCTAAATGAAAAAGTTGACTTGATTATGTCTTTACTCACCAAGCAAGCTCCTATTGATCCTCATGATGTTCCGTTAAATTCCTTGGTTGCTCAAGAAAAAGTAGATGTGAACTTTATCTGTAGAAACAACTTCAACAATAATTCTTATAGGAGTAATTTTGCTAGCAATCCTAGACCGTTCCCATCCAACAACTATGGGAACAAGAACACTTATCCTAGAAACAAGAACTCCACTTCTGAATTAGAGATCATGCTTAAGGAATTTATCACTACCCAAAAAGCCTTCAACAAGAGTGTAGAGGAAAAATTAGACAAATTAGATAATCTCTCTTTGAAGGTAGACAAATTAGATAATCCCTTCAACTATGCTTAAAATTAGAACTTCTCCCCTCGAGGAGAGGAAGGCCACTCCTATTAATGCTATTAAAATGCAAATTAATGAAAATATTAGGATGATGGCTAAACTTAAAGAAAGATGGGCTAGAGAAAAGAAGGAAGAAGATAGAATTAAGAGCCTTCCTACACACCACACTGTTGGTACTATCCACGTTGTTGAGGATACTCAAACTCTTAGCACCCAACACACTCCTAGTCCCATTGGACCTATTAATGGTGATGATGTTACCTCAACCATAGAAGAAGAAACTCCTATGAACATAGAAGCATTCAAGCAAGTGAGCCTAGATGGCACTACTACCACATTCGATAGTAATGACATTGATTTCGATAGTTGCACCCTTTCTGAAGTTATTAGCTTGCTACACTAAATGTCTAGAGACCCCCACACTAGCACACTAAATCTTGCCTTCAGGGAGCATATCACTAATGCTCTCATTAAAGCTAGGGAGGAGAAGCTTAGGGTAGAAGCCTCCATACATAGAAATCTAGAAGATGGTTAGGATCCTATGATAAAAATTAAATTGAATAACTTCTCTTGCTATGCTTTATGTGATGTTGGAGTTAGTACCTCCGTTATGCCCAAAAGAATGTATGATATGTTTGCATTAAAACCTTTTGATCCTTGTTCTTTTGGTGTTCGTCTCGATTCTTACGTAAAGAAACCTTTGGGGAAGATTGACGATGTTCTTATCATTGTCAATGAAGATTATGTTCCCGTTGATTTTACTATTATGGACATTGAGTGTGAACCTTTATGTCCAATTATTTTGGGATGTCCTTTTCTTCGCACCGTTGGTGTTATCATTGATATGAAAGAGGGGAATATAAAATTTAAATTCCCTCTCCAAAAGGCGATTGGACAATTCCCTAGGAAGAATATTAAGTTACCATTTGAGTGTGTTACACGGGCTAGCTATTCTCTTTCCCTTGATAAAACTTGATCTTTTTTGCTTTTTGCCTAGCTTAAAGGTGTAAAAGAAAGCGCTTGTTGGGAGGCAACTCAAGATGTTTTTCCTTATGTTTTTAGTGGTCTTGATGATTGTTACTACTGTAGAAACATCATTGTATCTTTATTTTCAAGTATTGTGCCAAGTTTAGCCGCCGATTGTAAGAAAGTTCAAGAGTTGTGACATGTTGTCGAGGAAACAGATTCTGTCCTTGGACGAAAAAATTCACGATAAATCACGGGATCTTATTTTTTATATGAATTTTTATTGACAGCATGCTCTATACAATTAGCTTTCGGGCGTCTGTTCTGAGTTTTTCGATTTGAGTTGCAAAAGTACCCCCAAAAAATCATTTACTACCTACTAGTCTTTTTTTTCAAAGATTCTGCCTCGTTCTGCCTTTCCTCAGTTTTGGAAGTCTTGTGATAGCATTTTCTTTGAAAAAACCTTTTGGAAATCTTGAGAAACAGCATCCCTTCAATAAAATATTTATTTCCAGTAGAGGCAAATTGTTTTATTATGGGTACTAACCTCTCTAATCAGCTTATGATGAATTATTTATGAAGGGAGTTTTCAAGTGTGCGAGGGAAGATGATGAAAGAAGATCCGGGAGTGTCAAACACTCAAGCTTGGGGATGCCCCATGCATCCCCAATGAATATCCAAGGAGACTCAAGCATCTAAGCTTGGGGATGCCCCCGTGCATCCCCTTCCCCATCAACAATTATCTGTTCGTCCTTCGTTCCACTATATTTTTATCACTTCATGCATTATATGCTATATTTGGAGCGTCTTGCTCTTTTTTTTATTTTTAGTTTTCTTTATCTTTGCTTTTTGTTCATAAAAAGTTAGAACCTAGCTTTCTTTGCGTGGGAGAGAAACACTCTCCACTTTAAACTAGAACACATCATAGGATTTTCATGATTATCTTTCTTTTGTTGTGTGTTCTTTATCTTTTCGTAGCTCCTGTCGTGTTTAGCTCTTGTACTTTCATGGTTATTTCTTTTTCAAGAGCTTTTGTTTAGTTGTTGCTGGAACTCTCTTTAGTTTTCATGTTTATCTTGTTTAGAGAGTTGGCTTGTTGCACTGAGTTTTGTCTTGACTTGAAGTAGGTAATTGAGGTTGCTATTCAATTGTAATAGTAACTTGCAATAGTTTTGAGGTATTTTTGTGAGTAATGTTTGACATTTTGGTGTCAAGAGCTCTAGACTATTAGTGATAGATGTCGTATTTTGGGCAATCTGTGTTTATTTTCAAAAACCTACAAAAACTAGTTGAGAACTCTAGCTACTAGATGGATCACTAATCTTTGGTGGGATCGGATATTAGAGTACACTCACGTACCATGAGTCTAGGATGTGAAAGGATAACCAAACCCTCATACACTCCTCCTTGGGGTACTTGTATCTTTGTGAACCTCCTGATTAGATTGAGAGTTACCGATAATAAGTGCATGAGTTCTTCGGACTAATGTAAGTATTGAAAGTTGACACTTCCAACTCCTCATATTTGCTAGCCTCTTCGGTACCGTGCATTGCCCTCTTCTCTCTCCGAGAGTTGGCGTCCACCTCGCGGTGCATCCAAACCCTTGGCATGATACGCTCTATCATCATAAACCTCCTTATATCTTTCCTCAAAACAGCCACCATACCTACCTATCAAGGCATTTCCATAGCCTTCCCGAGATAAATTGCCTTGCAACATCCACCTTCTCATGACTTGATCTTCATGTCATACATGTTCCCGCTACACTGGCAGAGGCATACATTTGCATACATCATGATAGCTTCATCTTCTTTGTGCTGAGTACTTTTGTAAAGTGTGAAAGATCTCCTATACTCCTTGTAAAATAGAGTGTTGCCCTTAAGTGAGGAAAAGATCCCAAAGAGGACAAAATTAAAAGATCCAAAAGAGGAAAAATGAGAGTTAAATAGAAAGAGCCATGGAGGCCACCAAAAAAATAAAAAAATAGAAAAAAGAGAAAAAGAAAATAAAAAGAGAGAAGGGGGCAACACTACTATTCCTTTTGAGAGATCCACACTCGTACTCCCTCCTATATCTTGTGCTCCATAGAGATGATCATATATGCATATAGCTATGTGGGGACCTTTACACTATAGAACTTGGCTTGTATATTCCAATGATGAGCCTACTCAAATGAGCTCTAGGTCTTCTTCAGCAAGCAAGTTGGATGCACCCCCCACTAGTTTCATTGGAGAGCTTACCTTAGCTCATATGTGCATCCGTTGCATGGCAATCCCTACTCATCACATCATATCTATCATTTGGCTTTCTCTCGCCTATGATTGTCCTCATTGATGTGAGCCTTTCACGCCTTTTTGTCTTCCTCCTCCACCATCTCTTTCTCTTTGCCATCCTAAGTGTCAATTTTCGTGCTTACGCTCATCCATTGCATGAGTGCTCAAAATATTTAAAGAGAGTGGATCAAGTTGACTTGTATCTGGCTAGTGGTCTAGGGACGAGTCAAGATAAGATTCCAAAGAAGACTAAGTGTGAAACTTTAGTAGATTGAGTTCTCAACAAATAAATATTTTTCTCTCTCATATTCTAACCTCCCAATTCTTGCACGCAAACACCATTTGGAGACATTCGAGTCACGGACAGCAAGAGCTCTTGCACCTTTATGTTCTTATGTTGCTTGTTTCATGATGAATCACCGGATCATATTTTTGATCTGGATTTTTTTACAGCATGCTCTATACAATTAGCTTTCGGGCGTCTATTGTGAGTTTTTTTATTTGAATTGCAGAAGTACCCCAAAAAAATTATTTACTACCTGCTGGTATTTTTTCACAGATTCTTCCACGTTCTGCCTTTCATCGGTTTTGGAAGTCTTGCGCTAGCTTTTTCTTTGCAAAAAACTTTTGGAAATCTTGAGAAACAGTAGCCCTTCAAGAAAATCTTTATTTCCAGTAGAGGAAATGTGTTTTATTATGGGTACTAACCTCTCTAATCAGCTTATGATGAGTTATGTATGAAGGGAGTTTTCAAGTGTGCGAGGGAAGATGATGAAAGAAGATCCGGGAGTGTCAAACACTCAATCTTGGGGATGCCCCCATGCATCCCCAATAAATATACAAGGAGACTCAAGCGTTTATTAGAACCCAACTTTATTTGCGTGGGAGAGAAACACACTCCGCTTTAAACTAGAACACATCATAGGATTTTCATGCTTATCTTTCTTTTGTTGTGTGTTCTTTATCTTTTCGTGGCCCCCGGATGCCCCCTTCGCCTATATATTTTCTTTGCCCCGAAACCTCCGAAGACAGAACCTTTTTTCGCCATCTCTCCTCTGTTCCGCCACGGCTGCGCTTCCAAGATCGGGAGCACCAGAAGACCTCTTCCCGTCACCCTTCCGGAGGGAGGGTTGACCTCCGGGAGCTTCTCCACCACCATGGACGCTTCCCGGATGATTCGTGAGTAGTCCACCTTGGACCATGGGTCCATGATCAGTATCTATGTGATGTCTTCTCTCCACCTTTGCTCTTCATTGATTAGACCTTGTCAGCTGCCCTACATGATCAAGGCACATGTGTAAGTTTCCTGTTGTTGCTATGTTGAGTTTGTTGGGATCTGATGGATTATGAGACTATGTTCAGATTGTGATGAGTATTATATTTGGTTCTTCTCTTTTATATTTTTTTTCCTGTTGTTGGTATGTAAAGTTATTTTAGTGAAATTGTCTGTTGCTTTGGGTTTACACTTTGGGTGGGGCTCGCAACTTAATACCAGTGAGATGTTCTGCATAGATATCTCAAGGTGGGTGATTAGTAGTAGATGCAGATGGATTTCGGTCTACTTATCTTGGCGTACTCCCCATGCTTTTGAGCCTCTTCCTTTCTTTTGTAGCATAGTTAGCATTGCGGTGCGTTTTTAATACTGTCAATTTCCTAGCTGTGATTTGTTTACCTCGCATAGCAGTTTTATCGTTTTTTGACAGAGAGACATCACTAGTGAACATCATGGGACCCCAATCCATATTTCCACCACTGTTTACACCCTCAATTTACTTCTTGCTTTTACTTTCTAGTTGCAGTCATCATTACCCTTTTATCTGTTGCGTTGATCCTTTGTAAACAGCAAGGGCGGAGAGATTGACAACCTCTTAGTACACGTTGGGAGCAAAGTTATTTGTTGTGTGTGCAGGTCCAGGTAAAGTAAGCAACCTTGAGTT
Source organism: Bromus sterilis (assembly GCA_950022295.1). Taxonomy (NCBI): domain Eukaryota; kingdom Viridiplantae; phylum Streptophyta; class Magnoliopsida; order Poales; family Poaceae; genus Bromus; species Bromus sterilis. Next base: position 106,821,842 of record OX465596.1, on the reverse strand, counting down.
GTGAACGGAGCCATTGTTCACTTTACCACCTACTTGACGACCTTGGAGTCCTACTGGTCGATCTCAACCTTGGTACCTTTTCCAAGGGAAATTTGCTGCTAGGCTACATCCAACCTTCCACTTTGGGTAACCAACGAGGAGCACTACTTCAGTGCCATCAAGTAGTAACTTGCAATAGTTTTGGGGTATTGTTTTGAGTAATGTTTGAACTCTTGGTGTCAAGAGATTTAGCCTATTAGTGATAGATGTCGTATTTTGGGCAATTCGTGTTTATTTTTGAAAAACTACAAAAACTAGTTGAGAACTCTAGCTACTAGATGGATCACTATTCTTTGGAGCGATCGGATATTAGAGTACACTCACGTACCATGAGTCGAGGAAGCGCAAGGATAACCAAACCCCCATACACTCCTCCTCGGGGGATTTGTCTCTTTGTGAACCTCCTGATTAGATTGAGAGTTACCAATAATAAGTTCATGAGTTCTTCGGACTAATGTAAGTATTCAAATGTCGACAATTCCACCACCCATACTGTTCTAGCCTCTTCGGTACCGTGCATTGCCCTTTTCTCACCTCGAGAGTTGGCGCATACTTCGCCGGTGCATCCAAACCCTTGGCATGATACGCTTTGTCATCATAAACCTCCTTATATCCTTCCTCAAAACAACCACCATACCTACCTATCAAGGCATTTCCATAGCCTTTCTGAGATATATTGCCATGCAACATCCATCTTCTCATTACTTGATCTTTATGTCATACATGCTTTTGCCTGATCGATGAGCCGCATGCTAGTTGGGCCTTTCCCTAATCATTGCTACATGACACGCTAGTATCATTGCATATCCTGATACAATGGCAGAGGCATACATTTGCATACATCATGATAGCTTCATCTTCTTTATGCTGAGTACTTTTGTAAAGTGTGAAATATCTTCTACACTTCTTGTAATATATAGAGTGTTGCCCCTAAAGTGAGGAAAAGATCCCAAAGAGGGCAAATTAAAAGATCCCAAAGAGGACAAATGAGAGTTAAATAGAAAGAGCCATTGAAGCCACAAAAAATACAAAAAAAGAAAAAGAGAAAAAATAAAATAAAAAGAGAGAAGGGGGGCACACTACTATTCCTTTTGAAAGATCCACACTCGTACTCCCTCTTATATCTTATACTCCATAGAGATCATCATATATGCATACAGCTATGTGGGAACCCTTACACTGTAGAACTTGCTTGTATATTCCAATGATGAGCCTCCTCAAATGAGCTCTAGGTCTTCATGAGCAAGCAAGTTGGATGCACCCCCACTAGTTCCATTGGAGAGCTTTCCATAGCTCATATGTGCATCTGTTGCATGGCAATCCCTACTCCTCACATCATATCTATCATTTGGCTTTCTCTCGCCTATGATTGTGCTCATTGATGTGAGCCTTTGACAGCTTTTTTTGTCTTCCTCCTCTGTCATTTCTCTCTTTGCCGTCCTAAGTGTCAACTTTCTTGCTTACGCTCATCCATTGCATGAGTGCTCAAAAATTCAAAAGGGAGTGGATCAGTTTGACTTGTACCTGGCTAGTGGTCTGGGGACGAGTCAAGATAAGATTCCAAATAAGACCAGGTGTGAAACTTTAGTAGATTGAGTTCTCAACTAAAATAAATAGTATGTTTCTCTCTCTTGTAATCCCATCTCCCACTTCTTGCACGCAAACACCATTTGGAGACATTCGACTCACGGACAACGAGAGCTCTTGCACCTTTATGTTCTTATGTTGCTTATTCCAATGCTAATATAGACTCTTGCCAATTATGACTTGAATTGAATTACATGCCTTGCTTGCCTTACTTAAAATTTCTTTTATGGTTGGTAGCATATCACCACAGAAATATGATTGTTATCATTTACCTACTTGAGGACGAGCATGAATTAAGCTTGGGGATGTTGATGCGTCCCAAACGTATCTATAATTTCTGCTTGCTCCATGCATGTTTGGGGTGATATTGCTATGCTTTTGATGCACTTTCATACACTTTTGATCATATTTGGACTAACCTATTAACTCAGTGCACCACAGTGCCAGTTTATGTTTTCTGCTGTTTTTTGTATTTCAGGTTTTCCCACTACTTAAAGTGCCCAAAAAATTTTGGAAAAAATATATAAAAAATCAGCGACACGGAAGCTTCAAGAAGCCCGAAGGGGGGATAGGGGGGCCCACCTGGCGCCCAGGCGGCCAGGGGGCACGACCCCACCCTAGGCCGCGCCGGGAGGCCGCCTGGTCCCCCTGGCTGCCCCCCTTCGCCTATATTTACCTCTCATCCCGAAACCCCCGAGGACAGAACCCTTTTTCGCGATCTCCCCTCTCTTTCACCGCCGCCGCGCTTCCAAGATTGGGGCTTCCAGGAGACCCTGTCCCTGCACCCTGCCGGAGGGAGTATTGACCTCCGGGAGCTTCTCCACCACCATGGACGCTTCCCGGATGAGACGTGAGTAGTCCACCTTGGACCATGGGTCCATGATCAGTAGCTATGTGATGTCTTCTCTCCACCTTTGTTCTTCATTGATTAGACCTTGTGAGCTACTCTGCATGATCAAGGCACATATGTAATTTTCCTGGTGTTGATATGTTGAGTTTGCTGGGATCTGATGGATTATGAGATTATGTTCAGATTGTGATGAGTAATATATTTGGTTCTTTTCCTCTTATATTTATGTTCTTGAGTAATTCTTGCATGTTCTCCGTTGCTTTTTATTACTTTGGCCAAGTGATGGATCGTAACTCCAAGAGGGAGCGTTATGGATGATTGTGGGTTCATGTCCCTCAATGACTAGCTTGAGTGACAGAAACATGAGTCTAGGGGATGTGCTATTGCCACAAGGGGGAAACAATGGTGCTTGTACTTGTGGGTGCAAGGATTGTTTACTTTACGCAAAAGTTCTTTTAATGCAGTTGTCTGTTGCTTTGGGTTTACACTTTGGGTGGGGCTCGCAACTTAATACCAGCGAGATGTTCTGGATAGATATCTCAAGGTGGATGATTAGTGAGTATATGCAGATGGATTTCGGTCTACTTGTCTTGGCTTTCTGCCCATGCTTTTGAGTCTCTTCCTTTTTTTTGTAGCATAGTTAGCATTGCGGTGCGTTTTTAATCCTGTCAATTCCCCAGCTTTAATTTGTTCACCTCGCATAGTTGTTTATCGTCTTCTCGGAGAGAGACATCACTAGTGAACTTCATGGGACCCTAGTCCATATTTCCATTACCATTATCTCTTGCGTTTATTCCTTTGAAAACGACAAGGCCGGAGGTATTGACAACCCCTCTGTACTCGTTGGAAGCAAATTTATTTGTATCTGTGTGCAGGTCCACGTCAACTCTCGTGCTAGCAAGTAATTTCTAGCGTTGTTGTCACCTACTTGTCATCGTCGGAGTCCTACTGAAGACAAACCTTGGTATCTTCACCGAGGGAAATTATTTCTACGCTACATCTCAACCTTCCACTTGGGGTAGCCAATGAGGAGCACTACTTTAGTTCCATAAGTCAGTATGTTAGTCCAAATATGTGTAAGAAGATATGAAATTGTAGCAAAACACATAGCAATGTCACCTAAAAGAGCATGGAACAAGAAGAAATTATAGATAAGTTTGGGACGTATTAGGGATGAATAGTGCAAGTTACAACTCGGATTGTAAAGGCGAGATGAGATGGGATGAAGATGGAGATGGTGCTAGTGATGAGGATGATGGTGATGATGATCTCGATAATTCCCGTGACGATGAGAACAATCTCCCCTCCGAGAGGAGTTCGCCCCGGCGGAATCTGCCCGCCGGAAAGGTCTTTTCTTCTTTGTAGGTTTCTGCCACGGAGCGGCGATGGAACTCCAAAAACTCTTCTTGTTCTGGGTTTTTTAGGTCACGGGGAGTATATAGGAGGAAGGGGAGCCCCGGAGGTGGGACCCACCCCCCAGGAGGCCACCTGGCGCGACCTAAGGGGGGTCACGCCACCAGGGCGCCTGGAGGCCTGGTGGCCCCCCTCCGGCTGCCCTTTGGCCAGTCTTCGTCATATATTCGTAAAATGCTTCCCCGTGATTTTCAGCTCATTTGGAGATGTGCTGATATGCCCCTTCTATGTGCACTTTTCCCCGCTGATTCCTGCGTCTGCTGTTTCGGCACCGGAAATTGCAAACTGTGTAAAATAAGCCAAAACACTATAAGCACATCATCATAATAGCAAATATATCAATGAATAGAGGTAAATTATGATGTAAAATAGTGATGCATTCTGCACGTATTAACCGGCCAGGAAATCAGCTGATGGACCGGCGCCTAGCGCCGTCCTAATTCAATATGAAAATTCACAAACACATATCATTAGAAACAAGAATGTTGAATGAGGGATATTTTGCAACGTCAGTAACAACTAACAACTATGTTTTATGACTTTGATTTCCTAGATTAGCTCATATGCTAGTTAGAATGATTTCCATTTTTTTATCATGTATTAAGAGTAATTGGGATCATAGTTTTATTTTGCTCAAATGCAAGGTGTTTCATGTTAGGTGTTCTACGAGATGAGGTAATGCTTTCTTTCTACAAAAAAAACCCTGCTCAACTAGAATACCTAGTATACCCAAGTATCGATTTGAAATACGAATTACTCTCAATTTTTTTCTAATGAAACCAAAAGTGGCAACATGGGACGACCCGACACGGCTGAAGCAACACGGGTCAGGCACGACATGGCCCACTACGACACACTATCTTCACGAGACATGTCGTGCCGGAACGTGGGCTGCACTTCCTTGCCCTAACACGACCCTTTCTACTTGGGCTGACACATTTGGCCCGTCTTGTACGTCAGTCTGTCCGTTTTTTTACTATTTAAGTGTATTATAGCTATATTATGTGTAGTGCGTTATATAAGATTAATAAATATATATATATATATAAACATGCCATGTCGTCGAAATCACTAATTATAGAGTACTCGTAGCAACGAACACCACGAGCCCTTCCGCACACGATACGTGGCGCATCGTATGCGCACCACTTGTCGCGCTTCGGAGTTTTTCCGCTTTTCCTGTTTATTAGAGGCACGAGTGCCTTTTGTCGTGGGGAAATCACGGCAGATGTCCGCAGAGTCGGACTTATCATGGGACCTTTCCTGCGAGGCAAATTTGAGGAGAGAGTCGACATAGACACGGGACTGGGCGGTTTACCCAGGTTCGGCCCCGACGGTGTGGTAAAGACCTACTCCTGCTTCTTGACTAGGGGGGATCGACTCTTCAATAGGAAGAGTCGATCTTATCGATTACAGTGATGATGTTTCGCAACCTTAGTCTCATGGAGATCTAGGTTATATCGCGAGTTTTCTAGTCCTGGCTTGAGGTAAGTTCTGACTCTTGCTCCCGTGGACCTCGTCTTATAAAGATGTCGGGTCCCGGGATTCCGAGAGTCTGACTCCTACATGATGTGGAGTTCTATTCTACTTTACAATTTTTCTAAGTGCTATACAAGGTAAGTTGAATTCCTTCTAGGGCTTCAATCTTCACGCTTGGCACGTCAGATTCCTTGCCGGGTCTTCTTTTTGGGCTTCATATGGAGTCGGCCCAGAGGTTTCTAATGCCGGGTCTATGGGCCTGATCCATCCCCCCGACACCTTTCATGGAGGCACGATTATGCCTTTTCACAAAGAAACGATAGTGCCTTTCGCGGAGGCACGGTCGTGCCTCCCGCGGAGGTAAGTTCGTGCCTTTTTTATTTTTTTACCAAAACATATAGAAAAAAATGCGAAAATCGGGAAAGTCAAAAAAATCACCGGGTCTATGGGCCTGATCCATCCCACCAACATTAGCCCCCAGGATTGTTGTGATGCTTTAGTCTTCACAGCAATCTTCTTTATTTTCTTCATTGCCGTCGGCTCTTCATAGACCAAGGGTCGACTTCATACTTGGCGTTGATCGAGAGTCGAAGTCGTCTCTCTTCAATCTTGCTTCGGTCCCTTTATCTTTATAGGACCGATTCTTCTGGCTGAATCAACTATCACTTGATGCTCACTAGGAGTCGAAGCCAACTCTCTTTAGCTTCACATCATCTTCTTCTTGAAGATTTTTCTTTGACTTTTGGTCAAAGATCCGTTTTTACATTTATAGTCCCTCTGCCCGAGACACCACTATTAGAGGCATTCATGTCGTTGTGGGAATCGAGGATTTTTTTCCATTAATGTCACCCACCATGGGTATTTTACCTATAGCATTGATTGATCTTCCTTGTAATTGCTATAAATAGCCTTCGGGTAGTTTGATCCTACAAGCGCCCACATCTTCTTCTTCCCCTTCCAGTTTTCCCCATGGCACCTAAGCTAGAAGCTTCTGCTCCTTTGGCATCCAACGAGCCCAGCACCCGTGCAAGTGCTCGAGGTTGAGGTCGCGGTCGTGGTCGTGGTCGTGGTAGAGGTAGGGGAAGAAGTACTTGTGTTGACTCTCCTTCCGAATCTATCCCTTCTTCTCCTGAGAGGGGTGAGTTCTTGGTTCATATCCAGACGATTCATCGCTAGATCAAACTCCCTGAGTCTTTCACTCAACTTGTGATTGACTCAATGCCTTCGGGACTTTGGCTCCGATCCGATGGATGTCCTCATGGGCCTGTCTTGTGGGCTAGGATCTTTGACTCGGATGGAGACCGAGCCTGCTGTTGTATGGAGAGCTCCAGCGATGAAGAACTCCTTAGTGAAGAAGAAGCTTCAACTAAAGATGAAGCCAACTCTGAAGAAGATGTCTGAAGCTGTAGACTTTTCTTCTTAGTAGTATTTTGCCGAGTTTGGCCTTTGCTTGTAAGGTTGCCTCCTTTGATGTAAGACACAGTTGGTTTGATGAATGAAAATTATGAATTTCCATTGAGTCCATGAGTCGGTTTTATTCCTAACTTTGAACATTTTTCAAAATGCATGGGAGCCGATTATTTATGATAGTGTATGTATATGTAGCCCCCTGAGTCGATTCAGAATAGTTGTGTATCAGTAATCGACTCATAGGATAGGTCGAATTGTAACCCCCATGAGATGGTGTGGTCAAGTTTGCGTGCCGTACCGGGTCATAAATGTTTTGAAGTGATAATCCCCCAAGAGTTGGTACAAGCATCTTTGCGTCGTGCCGAATCTTTGAGAAGGAATTTCGAGATGTAGTCCCCATGAGTCGGTATGTGCACCTGGGTGCTATGCCGAATCACATAGGTCTAACTCATTTAAACTGGAGTTCGTGTTCCCTTTCTCAGAAAAACTTGACGACGTCGTGTAGAGTCGGCCAGTGTGTTAGACTGAGATGGGTTCACTTTTTGCTATGTGTGTTTTGACAAGTTTTTCGAAACCATAGAATTTCGATTTGTAGTCCCCATGAGTCGGTGTGAGCATCTTTTGTGTCATACTGAGTCATAGAGATTTTTGAGCTGTAGCCCCCATGAGTCGGTATGGCGAGAGCCGGTGCGACAGATGTCGACTTAGATATATGTGGCGAGGGCTAGTGCGACAAAAGTCGACTTAGATGGCGAAATCTGGCGCGACGATTGTCGGCTCATATATATGTTAATATGGCGAAAGACAGTGCGACGTTTGTTGACTTTGATATATGTACAGTAATGTTCCTGTTCTACTCAAGTGTAATATGGACGGAGTTATGCGATGTTCCACGGCCTGGGAGTCTCCTCCATGCATGTGCGCGTGTCTGCCTTCTCGCGTATATCAACTAGTTAGTAGGATCCATTATACAGGTTCTTGCTGACCACAAACGGTCCTTCCCAAGGAGAGGATAACTTGTGCATTCCATCTCTTTTCTGTATGAGTCGGAGCACTAAATCACCTTCCTGGAAAGTCCGACTTCTGATGCGGCGGCTGTGATAGCGTCGCGGATCTTGTTGGTAAATAGCCGACTGAGCTGCAGCCAAATCTCGTTTTTCATCGAGAATATCCAAGGCATCTTGCCTTGCTTTCTCGTTTTTGGCGTCTACATACGCAGTGACTCGTGGTGAGTTGTGACATATGTCACTTGGGAGGACGGCTTCTTCTCCATAGACTAGGAAGAAGGGCGTATAGCCTGTCGACCTATTAGGAGTCATCCTGATGCTCCATAATACTGAGGGTAACTCCTCCTCCCAACAACCCGACGTCCTTTTCAAAGGGACGACGAGCTGGGGTTTGATGCCTCGGAGCAACTCTTGGTTGGCTCTCTCGGCTTGTCCGTTGGACTGTGGGTGAGCCCCTGATGCAAGGTCGAGTCGGATGTGCTCGTTCTGGCAGAATCGCTGCATAACCCCTTCTGATAGGTTAGAACCATTATCAGTGATGATGCTGTGGGGGTAGCCGAATCTGTATATGATCTTAGTTCAAAAATTTCAGTGTTGTCGACGCGTCACATTTGCTGACCGGCTCTGCCTCGACCCATTTGGTAAACTTATCTACTGCCACTAATATGTGGGTATTCTTGTTGGCTAACCTTTTGAATGGTCCCACCATGTCAAGCCCCCATACCGCAAAGGGGGAAGTGATAGGGATCATCCTGAGTTCTTGAGCCGGTACGTGAGCTTGCTTTGCATAGCGCTAACATCCATCACATTTTTTGACTATGTCCTCTGCGTCCTCATGTGCTGTGAGCCAGTAGAAGCCATGTATAAAGGCTTTAGCTAAAAGCAAACAAGAGCCGGCGTGGTGTCCGCACTCTCCAGAGTGTATTTCATTGAGGATGGCTCGACCTTCTTCTGGTGAGACGCATCTCTGAAAAAAATCTGCGGCACTCTGCCGATGTAACTCACCATTGATGAGTACAAAGGATTGGCTTCTCCTAACGATTTGTCTGGCCAACATCTCATCTTAAGGAAGGGTTCCCCGAGTCTTTTAATCCAGGTAAGGTACGACCCATGAGGGTGTAGCATGAATTGCAGCAACCAAAGCCGGCTCTGGATCCTTCTCTGCTATGTCTTGCTTTGTTGGTGGTTGTACAGACGTTTAGGAATATGTTTGGAGGGACCGGCTTTCGCTGAGAGCCGAGTTGGGACAGAGCATCTGCTACTTCGTTTTCCCTACGGTCCACATGATCCACCTGGTATCCAATGAAAAATCCGGTTTGTCTTTGCACTTCTCATCGATAAGCTGCCATTACGGGATTCTTGGAATCCCATTTTCCTGACATTTGTTGAGAAACGAGATCAGAGTCGCCATAGCATTGGATCCAACTTATGCTCATCTCACGAGCCAGCCGTTGCCCATGAAGTAAGGCTTCATATTCTGCTGCATTGTTGGTGCAAGTGAACTGCAACTGCAGAACGTAGCAGAATTTCTCCCCTTTGGGTGAGGTAAGGACCACGTCGGCGCCTGACCCTTGGAGCTGCCGACTTCCATCGAATTTCATCGTCCAATATTTGGTGACTAGCTTCTCCGGAGATGTTTGGATTTCCGTCCATTCGTTGATGAAGTCGGCTAACGCCTGGGATTTGATGGCCGTTCGAGGTTTATATTTGATGTGATAAGCCCCCAACTCTATGGCCCACTTTGCAATCCTTCCCGTGGCTTCCCGGTTTTGGATGATATCTGCAAGTGGTGCTGAGCTGGCCACAGTTATGGGGTGCTCCTGAAAATAGTTTTTAAGTTTCCGACTCGCCATGAATACACCAAGAACCAATTTCTGCCAGTGAGGATAACGTTTCTTCGATGAAGTCAAAACCTCACTAACGTAATAAACTGGCCTTTGCAGGGGGTGTTCTTTGCCGGCTTCCATACGCTCAACAACAGCCACAACGCTGACTGCTCGATTGTTGGCTGCGATATAAAGTAACATAGGTTCCTTTGGTTTGGGAGCCGCCAAGATTGGAGCCTGGGATAGTTGCTTCTTCAATGACTCTAGGGCCTAATCGGCTTCGTTATACCAGACAAATGTTTCTGATTTCCTCAGGAGTCGGTACAGGGGGATTGCCTTTTCACCGAGCCGACTTATAAACCGACTTGGAGCGGCTACACATCCTGTGAGTCGTTGGACTCCCTTTACTGAGGCCGACTTCTGAAGAGTCATGATAGCGTTAATTTTCTCTGGGTTTGCCTCGATGCCTCTCTCTGATACTATGTATCCAAGCAGCTTACCTGTAGGTACCCCAAAGATGCATTTGGCTGGATTTAACTTCATCTGGTACTTGCGCAGTTTTTTGAAGGTTTCTTGTAGGTCACTGATGAGTGAGTCGGTCAGTTGGGATTTGATCACTATATCATCCACATAGGCGTGCACGTTGCGCCCAATCTGTTCTTTGAGAAAACTCTGCACCGTTCGTTGATATGTGGCTCCCGCATTCTTAAGGCCGAAAGGCATAGAAGTGTAACAGTAGATCCCGAAGGGGGTGATGAAAGCCGTTTTCTCTTGATCCTCAATGGCCATCTTGATCTGGTGATAACCAGAATAGGCGTCAAGGAAACACAGGAGCTCACATCCCGCAGTCGAGTCTATGATCTGGTCAATACGAGTCAGCGCAAAGGGATCCTTTGGGTAGGCCTTATTCAAGTCGGTGTAGTCGATGCACATACGCCAGGTCCCGTTCTTTTTCAAAACGAGGACCGGGTTTGCGAGCCATTCTAGGTAGAAGACTTCCATGATGAACCCGGCGGCAAGGAGCCGGGCTATCTCTTCCCCAATAGCGTTTCTCCTCTCGTCGTTGAAACGGCGAAGGAATTGTTTGACCAGCTTCAGCTTTGGATCTATGTTTAGGTGGTGCTCAGCGAGATCCCTCGGGACACCTGGCATATCAGAGGGTTTCCATGCAAAGATGTCCCGATTCTCATGGAGGAACTCGATGAGAACGCTTTCCTATTTATCAGATAACTCTGTCCCAATGATGAACTGCTGAGAAGAGTCACCAGGGACAAAGTCAACCTTCTTTGTATCCTGAGTCGGTTGGAACTTGGGATTGTTGTCGGGAGTCGGTTTCTTCAGGATTGTGGGGTCTGCCGGGTCTACCTTTTCTTGGTATACTGACAAGTCCTCTTTGGCGCGTGTCGACTCGGCAAATTTGACGTGTTGTTCGTCACACTCCGCTGCCCAGGACCGACTTCCATCCACTGTTATTGGGCCATTAGGACCGGACATTTTCAGCTTCAAGTATACATAGCATGGGCGAGCCATGAATTTAGCATAAGCCGTCCTGCTTAGAATGGCGTGATATGGGCTCTCGAGTTTTACCACTTCAAAGGGTATGAGCTCAGAGCGGAAATTTTAGTCGTTTCCAAAAGCCGTCTCTAGGTAAATCTTGCCTATCAGACGTGTTGGCTTGCCTGGGACTATTCCGTGGAAAACGGTGTTGGAGGGTTGCAGCTGTTTTTGGGTCAGCCCCATCCTCCGGAAAGTTTCGTAGTAAAGGATGTTGATGCTGCTTCCTCCGTCCATGAGCACTTTGTCAAGTGTATATCCTCCAATTTGTGGAGAGTCTACTAGAGCCAGGGCCCCCGGGTTATCCACCACCGGGGGGTGGTCACCCCTTGTCCAAGTGATTGGCTGTTCTGACCAATTAATCCACCTGGGCCAAGCCGGCTCTGCAGTCACATCCATAGCGGCTCTTCGTTGCATCTTCCTATCCCTTCGAAAACTGCTGGTGGTGAAAACGTGATATGCTGCGCGTTCATGGAGTTGTTTCGGGTTTGCTTGAAATCAAGCAAGCCCTGACTGATTTTGCTGGCCCCCTCCTCCGGGTCCTTGGTGTTGAGGCATTGCACTGGCTCCTTGATAACCAGGATTTCGGTTGTTACCGTTCTGGTCGGCTCCTCCACCTGACCCGGGAGGTCCCTGGTTCCCCCGTCGTGCAAACTCTTTCATGAAATTGCAATCTTCCCAGGTGTGGTTGGCGGGGCGACCGGGTTTACTATGGGTTGGGCAAGGACTCTTCATAGCTGCTTCAAAGCTGTTTGGGCGGAAATTTCCTTCCGGCTTGCGGTAGTTGTTGCCCCCCTGCTTCTGTCTTTGGGAGCCGAAATTTGTGTTGGCTACCAAGTCAGAAGTAGTCTGATCAAGTCGCCGCTTGGTTTGCTGATTCTGGTTCTGGGAAGTTTTGCTGCTATTTTTGTTCTGGGCGGCTTTATCCTGTTGAGGGTCAGCATCCTTGGTTTTGTCAGACTCGGCATATTTGATAACCACATTCATGAGCTCTCCTATATCCTGTGACGCCCCCAAAATCTATCCGTGTACAGTAATCATACACGCAAGGTACACGATCGAGATCAGGGTGCCACGGTGAGATATCACAACACAACTCTACAAATAAAATAATACAAGTTGTTTAATACAAGCCAGGGGCCACGAGGGCTCGAATACAACAGCTCGAGAGCACAAAGTTAGCGGAAGCAATAGTATCTGAGTACAGACACAAGAATACAAGGATGCCTTAAGAAGGCTAGCACAAATAACAACAGATCGAAAAGGCGAGGCCTCCTGCCTGGGAACTTCCAAACTACTCCTGGTCAACGGAGAACTCGACGTCGTAGAAGGCATCGGGGGATCTTCATGTTGCGGTGGTCGACATCGGGGATCTCCTGCTCCTAGACTCCAAGGCTCCAACGTCGACTGCAGCGGCCGATCAGGCAAAACGAAAAAGGGGGAAATAAAGCAAAGGTGAGTATCTATCATACCCGCGAGTCTTACGTCCGCTACTAAGCATTTATGCATTTGTATAAAATGGAAAGGGGGGCTGTATATAGTGGACTACAAGGTAGAAATCAGAATAAGGGTAAGAAGCTAGGCCTATCGAAGACTAGCATCTTCTGACGTGTCTTGCAGCATGAGAAGAGAAACAGCCAACAGTTCAATAACATGAATGTAATAACAATGCAGCAGAAGTTGCTGCAGCATTGTATAATATAAGTTGTAATGATTAATAATAATAATGCCTCCGAGTTCCCCTCCTCGACTTCCCTGCGAGGAAGAAGACCCGGAACCATACAGTTTAATAGTAGTAGTTTGTAGTGGTAAGATCCAGCTTCAGCATAAAGCGTCCTGTTACCGTGGACACGGCTATTCGAATAGATTAATCTTCCCTGCAGGGGTGCACTGGCGTGACTCTATGACGCTCGGATCTCCAGGGTGGCGTACACCTTGTTAGGGAACACCCCACCGAAGATATCCGACACAAAGTAGCCCATCCTTCGGCAATCAATAGAGAGGTCATCCGCCGGACTATATCCTATGTACGCCGGGCTATGGACCCTAACCCGAACGTACTCCTGCACGGTGCGTGACTGGCCGGTGAAGCAAAATCAAAGCAAATACAAATACACCGCTCGAGCAAGAGAAGACAACACCACTTCCCAACAATCAGCCCGCGATACTGCTGACGTCTGAAGACCCTCGAACGAGACTACGATGCAGGGGAGCCCACACTCCTTATCCCACGTGTAGGTAGTGCGTACAAGCCAAAAGGCTACTCAAGACATCCGCCGAACCATTTAGCATTTTAATTAACCTGTGTGACAACCGTTATCGTTGCCTCGACTTAACTGACCCGCGGTCAACGACAGCAGTCAGGACCACCAGTACATCGGTGCCTGCCCTATCTTCCCACCAAGTCTCTGCGGTTACCGAGAAGGCGAACCGTCTCCTTACCTTGTCTCGCGTGTGCTCTTGGTAGAGCTCGACTTTCGTGGTTTGGTAAATCTCGCGAGATATGAACAGGGGCCAAGCACGCCAGTAACGTCGGTCGTACCCTCCCTGTCGTTCCCGACGCAATACCGCTCGCGGGCACCGTTGGGTCACCCGACTTCTTACCTTTAAGGACAACCATTGCTCAGGTACCTAGAGCGGCAATACAGAGTCAGCAACGAGTGGAGTACGAGGATTACTCCTCGATAGCTCCACTTGATGGTGGCTCGGCAGAGCCGAGCTAGGGGGCCTTAGGAGGTGTCTGCATTGTACCGTACATGTGCAGTTTATAATTATCGTATCCGCGTTCACTCCCCAGAGTGTTCATGGCCCGCTATCTAATCCTAGTAGACTAACAAAGCGCAGGGCTCACTGCTGAATAATGCATAAATATAATAGACAACATAGGATAAATTAGGTACATCAAGGGGCGACAAAATCAGGCTATGCAATTGAATAGGATTGTAACGTAGCAGCAGCAGTAACAATGCCTAGTGCAAGAAAGTATGGAAAAGGTAGGCGATATCTGGGGAAGAGAATGGCTCTGCTTTCCTGGAAGCTCGCGGTAGGGGTACGGTCGTCGACGACGTAGTCGTACTCGATGGTTTCACCAGCGGCAGCAACGGGGTCTACCAGAGAATAAGGGGGGAGAAACAGTAAATACACAACAATAATAGCAATACAAATGTATGACATAGCAGATACAAAGCAACGGGGCTCTAACGCAGTGCAAGGTGTATTGCTCGGAGCGGGAATTCATCCGGGGATGAAATACCGGCTCCAGGTGATTACCGGACAGGGTGTCCGGAGGGGGAAGGGCTCATGCCAAAGGTGTCGTGGACATCCGACAAACATGTGAAAGGTGTATCCGTGTTTGTTGATCCATTCTGAACCACTTTCGTATACAAAAGTTTTTCATCCGGACAACTTTTATCGGTACCGGGAATTATCGACAGACGACCCGAAGGGGGGTGTCGATGTTCGTTGTGTTAGAGTGGGTTGGTTGTTATACGGATATGTTGATGCTGATTCCTCCGTCCATGAGCACTTTGTCAAGTGTATATCCTCCAATTTGTGGAGAGACTACTAGAGCCAGGGCCCCCGGGTTATCCACCACCGGGGGGTGGTCATCCCTTGTCCAAGTGATTGGCTTTTCTGACCAATTAAGCCACCTGGGCCAAGCCGGCTCTGCAGTCACAGCCATAGCGGCTCTTCGTTGCATCTTCCTATCCCTTCGGCAACTGCTGGTGGTGAAAACGTGATATGCTGCGCGTTCATGGAGTTGTTTCGGGTTTGCTTGAAATCAAGCAAGCCTTGACTAATTTTGCTGGCCCCCTCCTCTGGGTCCTTGGTGTTGAGGCATTGCACCGGCTCCTTGATAACCAGGATTTTGGTTGTTGCCGTTCTGGTCGGCTCCTCCACCTGACCCGGGAGGTCCCTGGTTCCCCCGCCGTGCAAACTCTTTCATGAAATTGCAATCTTCCCAGGTGTGGTTGGTTGGGCGACCGGGTTTACTATGGGTTGGGCAAGGACTCTTCATAGCTGCTTCAAAGCTGTTTGGGCGGAAATTTCCTTCCAGCTTGCGGTAGTTGTTGCCCCCTGCTTCTGTCTTTGGGAGCCGACATTTGTGTTGGCTACCAAGTCAGAAGTAGTCTGATCAAGTCGCCGCTTGGTCTGCTGATTCTGATTCTGGGAAGTTTTGCCGCCATTTTTGTTCTGGGCGGCTTTATCCTGTTGAGGGTCAGCATCATTGGTTTTGTCAGACTCGGCATATTTGATAACCACATTCATGAGCTCTCCTATATCCTTGACCGTCCTATTGAGTCGGCCAAGCTTGTGTATTAGGGGCTCGAACTTGCAGTTCCTTTCCAAGACAATGATGGTTGTTTGGGCAGTGATAGTGTCCGAGGAGTGGATTATTTCTGCTACCCGTCGTGCCCAACTCAGGGTCGACTCTCCTTCCTTCTGGACACAATGCTCCAAGTCAACAATTGTGGTAGCTCGCCGACATGTGCCTTGGAAGTTCTTGATGAACTTTTCCTTGAGATCCGCCCAGGAGGTGACAGAATTCTCTGGGAGATTTTTGAACCATGTGCGAGCCGGCCCTTCCAACATCATTGTGAGGTAACGGTAACAAACTCCTTCGCTGGCTTGTAGCATGTCCATGGGGTTGGTCATAACTTTCGATCCAAGCTGTCGGGTCCATGTCAGCTGTATAGTTCGCGATCTTACGTGGGCCCTTGAAATCTTATGGCAAGCGTGTATTTCGTAGAGCCGGCACCAGGCATCGGTTGCCCACGGATCTGCTGATGAACTTGGTGTCTTGATCTTGGGGTGGAGGTTGGGCCATCTTCTCTACACGGCGTTCGGGGTTGAAGCCGGCCGGTAGGTCTTGGATCCTTATTGCCCCCTGAGGGTCCGGAGGTGGTGGAGCTCTACGCTGGCGATGGCTACTCGAGCCGGACGGAGCTGGTGAGTCCGCTTGCCGACTCATACTTTGGTATGGGGTCTCATGCAAGTATTCGAATCCCTGTGAGTAGTGGGCTTGATGTGTGATCGAAGTTTTGAGCAGATCGATTGCCCCTCGAGTGGCCTGGTCCACCGGAGTGTCTCCATGCGTAGGCACGCTGGCGAAGAACTGTGTCGCTGCCACCATGGGGTTATTGAAATGATCTGGAGGTGTATGGAACTGTTCCTGCCGTGGTGAGGGGGTAGGCTACCTTGGTGGCGTGTACCCTGGAGGAGTTGACTGATGCGTGTCCTGGAATAGTACCCGTGCCTGGAGATCAGCGGGAATCCGGCTCGCAGGCCCTATGGGGCGTGTGTTGGCGAGACTTAGTCTCCGGGCTTCTATCAACTCTGACTCATGTTGTAAGCGTCTAGTTTCTTGGGCGAGTCGGGTTTCTCTTTCCGTCATATGTGCGTTCTGGGAGTTAATTTCCCTCCGTATGCTCATCACCTGGGCCTTGAGTCCATTGACCCTGGTTCTCTAGGCTTCCTAGTTTTCTGCAGTCATTGGTGTAGCTAAGGCTTCATCCAGGGTGTTTAGGGCATCTGTGAGGACTTCCGCACCCGTGAGAACTTCTGGCTGCTCCCTATCTGGATTAGGGGACGTGGTGTGAGCCATCTCTAGGTTCTGATTTTGTGTTGCGCCCGGAGCCCCCTGACTTCCCTGTTCTTCGGTACCTACCATGAACACTGTCACACAGTATGGAGGCTCGTACTGCGGGAAATCGGGGTCGTATTCTGCTGTTCCCGGGTCGAGTCTGTTGTTTCCGGCAAATCGGATGGAGCCGGTGTCTGAGAGGCTTGTGTCACTGGGGTGTGAGTCAGCGTCAGACGTTTCTTCCGAGGCGTCGGGTGCCAGGGACTCGACAGAGCGCGCCGACTCTGGAGATCCAGCAAGCAACCCAACAAAAGTGTGTCTTGGGCCGGTATATCGCTGAGTCGAGGTTTCCATGGGGACTGCAAGATCCGGCTCTAGCTCAGATTTGTCTGTCTTCCAAATGAAGATGTGAATAGACCCGATCGTGACGCGATACCCAAATTCGATGGAATCGGCCTCAGGGCCCCAAGTTGAGTCGTCGATGTAGAGCTTTCCACGCTGGCTTTTGGTGATCCGCCCAGCAACGAATCCTTCCATACCTTGCAGAGCTCCTCCTAGAATCTCAACACCTGCGAGCGCAGGCCCCACGATGGGCGCCAACTGTCGTGGGGAAATCACGGCAGATGTCCGCAGAGTCGGACTTATCATGGGACCTTTGCTGCGAGGCAAATTCGAGGAGAGAGTCGACATAGACACAGGACTCTGCGCTTTAACCAGGTTCGGCCCCGACGGTGCGGTAAAGACCTACTCCTGCTTCTTGACTATTTGGGGATCGACTCTTCAATAGGAAGAGCCGATCTTATCGATTACAGTGATGATGGTTCGTAACCTTAGTCTCGTGGAGATCTAGGTTATATCGTGTTAGGGCACACAGTCCGCTACGCTAGCGCTAAATCAAAATTTTCTACCGCGCACAACCAAGATCACTGCTACTTGAGATGAACTACATGATTAGGGTTTACCACTAGACGTGCAGTCACGGCAGCGGAAGAAGAGTTGGTGATGCACGTCGGCGGCTGCTGCTCGAATCCCTCGAACTGATCCCTTGTACCGATCCCACGAACGGAGTCCCGCGATCCGATCCCGCGAACAGTTCGTCCAAGCGCCGCAGGTGCAGCGCCTCCAAGGGATGCACACGTACAAGGAGGAGCGTCGGGCGGCGGACTGCTAGGTCCGGTGGCTTGGCCTGGAGGTGGAGTGGCGGCTAGGGTTGTGGTCTTACATCTCCCCTTCGGGGTTCACCCTAGCCCTTATATAGGCGCCCGTGGAATGGCCTCAACCCTTGAGGCAATCCGGACCCTCCATCCATATTCCATTCGGATCACATCCGAATGGGCTCCTTTCCTCTTAAGCGCGCGGCCCTATAGGTTCACGTACACATGGACACGTCCCGAATCACATCCGGTTCGATCGTCGGTAGCGGTTCCTAGCAGAACGTGCCGACTCCCATATATGCGTAAAGTCATAAGACGAACCATTACAAAGTGTCATATGCAACCTTCCTTTTGCCTCACGATATATGTTGTCAAGCTCAAGGCGAGTACTTTTCTCCCTTGTGATAGGTTGACCTCTCTTCTCGAAACCGTGATACAGATTCCTGAACCGGGTTAACACTTAACCCATATCGCATGGCCGTTCTTTCTGAATCTTATCACTCGAGAGGGCCCAGAGAATATCTCTCCAAAGTGGAGGGGCAAATCCCATCTTGATCAACCATGTCTCGCGGGATGTATCATGACTCACCCGTAAGCTACATTTATAACTACCCAGTTACGGTGTAGCGTTTGATAGTCCCTAAGTGAGTCATTCCTCATCCCGAGAACATGCGAGGACCTCAGGTCTAGGACATGGCATATACATTGTATTGAGACTACCAGATGACAATATCTCGCGACGTCTCAAAGTGGGTCTCTGTCCAACTCAGTGATCCCATCACTAAGTCCATACTATCGGTAGCATCTCCATGCTCATGACTTGTGAAACATAGTCATCAATCGAATCATATACTAGTCAAGGATATGTGTCCGCATAACCTTATCAACTAGGGACCATTAGAACAATCATCATAGAATATATAGTCTCACAAAAAAGTCACATACTTATTGATACATATCAGTGATGATGTTCAAGGACAATACAAATAACTCATGAATACATAAGGAGATACCATCATAACATGATTGCCTCTAGGGCATATCTCCAACAGTCTCCCACTTGCACTAGAGTCAATCAGTTAGGCATCTAAGGCCCATGGATCTTACGTGCGCCTCATGCTTCGGCATCGGGAGAGGCTTCGTCAAAGGATCAACAAAGTTTGCATCCGTGTGTACTTTGCATACATTTATATTACCATCATCTACGAATTGTCGTATGATATGATAACGCCTTTCTATGTGCTTGGATTTCTGGTGATGCCTTGGCTCCCTGGCCTGTGCGATGGCACCACTATTATCACAATAGAGGTCCAACGGGTTTGCCGAGTCTGGAACCACACCAAGTAGGGTAATGAAATCCCTTATCCAAACACCTTCCTTTGAAGCTTCAGAAGCTGCAAGGTACTCGACCTCTGTTGCAGAATCAGCTACCGTCTCTTGCTTGGAACTCTTCCAGCTCACTGCACCTCCGTTCAGAATGAACACATAACCAGATTGCGAACAAAAGTCATCCTTGTCGGTTTGGAAACTAGCATCGGTGTAACCCTTTACAACGAGCTCATCCTCACCTCCATAAACTAGGAACATATCCTTAGTCCTTTTCAGGTACTTTAGGATGCTCTTAACTGCTGTCCAGTGGCTCTCGCCTGGATTAGCCTGGTATCTGCTTGTAGCGTTTAGACCATAGGAAACATCTGGACGAGTACATACCATAGCATACATGATAGACCCGATGGCCGAAGCATACGGAATCTTATCCATGCGCCTTTGCTCATCAGGAGTCGATGGACCCAGAGTCTTGCTTAGATGAATGCCATGTGACACAGGAAAGAACCCTTTCTTCGCCTCATGCATGTTGAACCTTTTCAACACCTTGTCAATATACGTACACTGGCTTAAACCAATAGGCCTCCTTGATCTATCTCTATAGATCTTGATTCCCAAAATGTAAGCTGCTTCTCCCAAGTCCTTCATTGCAAAACTATTTTTTAATGAGTCCTTGACAGCTTCAAGCATTGGAATGTCATTCCCAATCAGTAATATGTCATCCACATATAAGACTAGAAATACGATTGAGCTCCCACTAAACTTCTTGAACACACAAGGTTCCTTTTCGTTCTTGATGAAGCCAAACGATTTGACAACCTCTTTAAAACGAATATTCCAACTCCGAGATGCTTGCTTCAATCCATAAATGGATTTCCGAAGTTTGCATACCTTACTAGCATTCTCTGGATCGACAAAACCCTCGAGTTGTATCATATACACATCCTCTTCTAGATTTCCATTAAGGAAAGCTGTTTTGACATCCATTTGCCATACCTCATAATCGAAATAGGCAGCTATATCCAGAATAATCCGAACTGATTTAAGCATCGCTACAGGCGAGAAGGTCTCGTTGTAGTCAATTCCTTGAACTTGTCGAAACCCCTTCGCGACAAGTCGAGCTTTATGGATTTGAACATTTCCATCCATATCGGTTTTCTTCTTACAGATCCATTTGCACTCAATGGTTCTTGCACCATTTGGCAGATCAACCAAGTTCCAAACTTGATTGTCATCCATGGACTTTAACTCGGATCTCATGGCCTCAAGCCATAACCCGGAATCTGGATCCACCATCGCTTCCGCATATGTCAAAGGCTCATCGTTGTCCAACAACAATACATTGCTTGCATTACGCATCCTTTCTGACCTTCGTGGTGCGGGTGCTACTTCAACCACGGGTTCACTGACTGGCTCTGCCATAATGGCATCACTTGCCGTGTCTTCCCCGAGTGGTTTATCTCGAACCTCTTCGAGTTGCACCGTCCTACCACTAGCCTTCCTAGTGAGAAACTCTTTCTCAAGGAAGGTACCATGTCGAGCGACAAACACTTTGCCCTCTTGTCGGTTGTAGAAGTAATACCCTAAGGTTTCCCTTGTATATCCCACGAATATGCACTTATCCGATTTGGGTGCGAGCTTGTCCGACTGAAGTCGCTTGACAAACGCTTCACAACCCCAAATCTTTAGAAAAGACAAACTGTGACGCTTCCCAGTCCATATCTCATATGGTGTCTTTTCTACGGATTTAGATGGTACTCTGTTTAGTGTGAAAGCTGCAGTTTCTAGAGCATGACCCCAAAATGACAACGGTAGATCTGACTGACTCATCATCGATCGAACCATGTCTAACAAGGTGCGATTCCTCCGTTCCGATACACCATTTCTTTGAGGCGTTCCAGGAGGAGTGAGTTGTGGAACTATTCCACGACTCTTGAGATGATCATCAAACTCTTGACTGAGATATTCACCTCCACGATCTGATCGTAGAAGTTTGATCGTCTTGGCGAGTTGATTCTCTAATTCATTCTGAAACTCCTTGAACTTTTCAAAGGTTTCCGACTTGTTCCTCATCAAGTAGATATATCCATATCTGCTCAAGTCGTCGGTGAAAGTCACGAAGTACTGGTAACCACCTCTAGCAGTCGTGCTCATTGGTCCACACACATCAGTATGTATGAGTTCCAACAAGTCAGATGCCCTCTCGCAACTCTTTGCAAAAGGTGTCTTGGTCATCTTGCCAAGTAGGCACGATTCGCATGTCTTGAATGATTCAAAATCAAACGAATTTAAAAGTCCATCATCATGGAGCTTCTTCATGCGCTTTTCACTAATATGACCAAGCCGACAGTGCCAAAAGTAAGTTGTATTCAGATCGTTAGGTTTAAGCCTCTTGGCATTTATATTATAGACAGATTCACCTTCAAGATTTAAAATGAATAACCCATTCACAGGCGCCAAGCCATAAAACATCTTATTCAAATATATAGAACAACCATTGTCCTTAATAATGAATTCATAACCTTGTCTCATCAAACATGAGGCAGAAATAATGTTTCGACTTAACGATGGAACATAATAACAATTATCAAGCTCCATTACAAAATCCAGAAGGTAAATTAAGTTGCATGGTGCCGATGGCTAATGCAGCAACTCTTGCTTTATTCCCGACGCGAATGTCAACTTCTCCTCTTGCGACATCTCTACTTCTTTTTAGTCCCTGCATCGAGTTGCAAATGTGAACAACCGATCCGGTATCATATACCCAAGAACTATTAGAAATATCCGCAAGATAAATGTCTATAACATATACAACAAGTGTACCTGTAGAAGACGTACTCCCACTGCTCTTGCCCTTGCTGGCGAGCCACTTGTTGCAGTTCCTCTTCCAGTGACCATTCTCCTTGCAATAGAAGCAAATGGTCTCCGCGTTAGGTCCAGGCTTAGGCGCCGAGGCTGGAGTTGGGATCACATCCTTGTCCTTTCCCTTTGCGTTAGCCTTCTTCTTGGTCCATGACTTCTTGAACTTGGTCGTATTCTGCACCATCAACACTTGATGTGTGCCCTTCTTAATGTCCTTCTCTGCTATCTTAAGCATCCCATGCAATTCAGTGGGCTTCTTTTCCATGCCATGCATATAAAAGTTCGTAATGAACGAGTTATAGCTTGGCGGAAGAGAACCCAGAATTATATCTGTAGCTGACTCAGGAGTCAACGGATGCCCAAGACGATCCAAAGCTTGCATGTATCCCATCATTTTGATGACATGCGGGCTCAGTGTATCACCCTCTTTCAGCTTGCAATCCATCAGGGATCACCAGACGTTGAAACTTTCGGTCCTAGCCTGAACCTGAAACATGCCCTTAAGACTCTCGATCATATTGAAAGCCCTAATGTCTTTGAACTGCTGTTGCAGCTCGGGCTCCATAGAAGCCAACATGAGGCAACTGATCTCAGTAGACTCATCCTTGAGTTTCTGATAGGCATTCTTAGCAGCAGCGGTGGCATTATCAGCCGGTTCCTCTGGAAGCGGTTCCTCTAGAACATTTTCCTTTTTATCATGCTTGAGAACAATTCTCATATTTCTATACCAGGTGGTAAAGTTTGTTCCATTCAGTTTATCTTTCTCAAGGATGGATTTCAACGCAAAATTGGTAACTGGAGCAGGTGGTGCCATTGATCTACAACATAAAATGCAAAATACTAAGACATGTATTCATGAAGAGCAATTCATATTAAACGCTTTAATAAAATTACTCCCACTAAGTTCAACATCCCTCTAGTTGACACTAAGTGATTCAGGATCCGATGGGGCGAATTGACTAGTGAGCTTTTGCATCACTGCTAGCCGACTCGACCTACCGGTAAGCAACTCCTTGCTAATCGCATCAACCATACGACTCCTGTTTGTTGAAGCGCATCACATACACACCAACACCTATGCCCCGAAGCCCAAAACTGTTTTGATAGCCTCGACAAGTTAACCAAGTGCTATGCGTGTAAGTGTCCGACACAAACCCATCACGCCAAAGAGATCTAGCAGCACCCTAATTTTATAGGCCTACTACTAAACATACATGACATGTGATGTGCAGCAATTGGGGAGGAAAATTTTACTTGACATTCTTTGAGGGATCATCCTACTTAAAACATCTACCATGTCAAAGAAGGATGCATAAAGGGATAAACTTTCACAGGCAGTTTATACAAGTGATATGGTATAACCCCTTTATCATAGCGCATGGTGATCTCCATCTCCATGTGCGCGAACCTACCATGGTGATCTCCATCTCCATGTACGGTTGCCCTCGTGGTGATCTCCATCGCCACGCCATGGTGTCAACCGCCAAGTGTTACATAAGTTACTATGCTATTACAAACTAATAGCTATGAAAGTAAATTACATTACATGGCTCCACAAGTTAACACGCGGGTCATTAATAAAATAATGAGACAACCATATGGCTGCAGCCGGTTGTCAAAACCATGACACGCAGGCCATGAATAATAACATACACAATGGGCTATACCAAATCACATTCATACCCTGCAAAACCAAGTTAGACGTTCTGCCACCGTCTAAACCTCTTTTAGCACTAGTCAAATTAGGTCTGCGAAAAAACCAGGTCGCTGTTTTGCATATCTTTTCATTCTGCATCGTTTGGTAGGTCACGGAGCTCAATCGGAGTTCATATGACCAAGATATGACCTCTGAACCGAACCTGCTCACATATTTCTGGACAGCGCAGATCATATCTACGCCGTGTCCTGATCCGTGTCCCGGATCAATCACCTAGTGATATCCGCATGCCACAATAGGGTTTACGGCACACTGTCTATCCCAATGGCGGATAACCAACCTCTAGGGATAAGTTGTGGCACGACCTAAGTAGCTCGCGCCTCGGGACAGATAATGAAATCAAGAACCTCAAACATACATGCAAAACCGATCTGATCTACACATCTCTATATGCAAATCCATCACGAATTCACCACCAAATAGCAGAGGCTCTGATACCACCGCTAGGGCACGCGGTCCGCTACGCTAGCGCTAAATCAAAATTTTCTACCGCGCACAACCAAGATCACTGCTACTGGAGATGAACTACATGATTAGGTTTTACCACTAGACGTGCAGTCACGGCAGCGGAAGAAGAGTTGGTGATGCGCGTCGGCGGCTGCTGCTCGAATCCCTCGAACTGATCCCTCGTACCGATCCCACGAACGAAATCCCGCGATTCGATCCCGCGAACAGTTCTTCCAAGCGCCGCAGGTGCAGCGCCTCCAAGGGATGCGCACGTACAAGGAGGAGCGCCGGGCGGCGGACTACTAGGTCCAGCGGCTCGGCCTGGAGGTGGAGTGGCGGCTAGGGTTGTGGTCTTACATCTCCCCTTTGGGGTTCACCCTAGCCCTTATATAGGCGCCCGTGGAATGGCCTCAACCCTTGAGGCAATCCGGACCCTCCATCCATATTCCATTCGGATCACATCCGAATGGGCTCCTTTCCTCTTAAGCGCGCGACCCTATAGGTTCACGTACCCATGGACACGCCCCGAATCACATCCGGTTCGATGGTTGGTAGCGGTTCCTAGCAGAACGTGCCGACTCCCATATATGCGTAAAGTCATAAGACGAACCATTACAAAGTGTCATATGCAACATTCCTTTTTCCTCACGATATATGTTGTCAAGCTCAAGGCGAGTACTTGTCACCCTTGTGATAGCTTGACCTCTCTTCTCGAAACCGTGATACAGATTCCTAAACCGAGTTAACACTTAACCCATATCGCATGGTCATGCTTTCTGAATCTTATCACTCGAGAGGGCCCAGAGAATATCTCTCCAAAGTGGAGGGGCAACCCCCATCTTGATCAACCATGTCTCGCGGCATGTATCATGACTCACCCATAAGCTACCTTTATAACTACCCAGTTACGGTGTAGCGTTTGATAGTCCCTGAGTGAGTCATTCCTCATCCCGAGAACATGCGAGGACCTCTAGGGCATATCTCCAACATATCGCGAGTTGTCTAGTCCTGGCTTGAGGTAAATTCTGGCTCTGGCTCCCGTGGACCTCAGCTTATAAAGATGTCGGGTCCCGGGATTCCAAGAGTCCGACTCCTACACGATGTGGAGTTCTATTCTACTTTACAATTTTGCTACGTGCAATACAAGGTAAGTTGAATTCCTTCTAGGGCTTCAATCTTCACGCTTGGCATGTCAGATTCCTTGTCGGGTCTTCTTTGTGGGCGTTCATATGGAGTCGACCCAGAGGTTTCTAATGCCGGGTCTATGTGCCTGATCCATCCCCCCGACACCTTTCACGGAGGCACGGTCGTGCCTCCCGCGGAAGTAAGGTCGTGCCTTTTTTTATTTTATTTACCAAAACATATAGAAAAAAATATGCGAAAATCGGGAAAGTCAAAAAAATCACCGAAAAAAACAATTTTAAACACAAAAAATACGTACACAAAAATTTAAAAAATGAAATTCCGAGGAAACGATGTAGACGGAACACGTGACGCGCTGTGAGTATAGCAAAGTGTTCGCTAGGTCGAGCCGCGAACAAGTACTCTAGAATTAGTTGCTCTCCCATGCCGTGCTGACACGCGTGTCCAGCCTTCAGGCCCAGGCACCGTCCTTATCGGGCCATGGGCCAGGCACTGCCCACTAAGAAACACTAGGCCGGCACGTGCAGGACCCAAATTAACGTGTTAACGGGCTGGCCTTTTAAGAACGACCCATGTGACGAGCTTTGAATGAAACGCAATATCGTAGTTGTGGAGGATTTGCGTGAAAAATTCTTCTTCCTCCTCGCGAGAAAACCCTAGGACTGGCGGCCATTGACTACCTCCAAAACCCTAGAGCTGTCCCCAATGTCGAGCCACGAAAACCAAGACCCGCCCCCTGCCGCCTCCCCCAATAAGCGTAAGGCCATCGAGGTCACCATAGACGCCTCCTTTACTGCCGCCGCCGCCCCCGTCGTTGGCTACTTCCCGACGGGCTACGACCCCCTCACGGCCGCCGAGCCCCCACGTGCGCGGTTGTTCTCCCATGAGAAGCATCATAACCGCGTCGAGCTCGTGGTCGGCACCCCTGGTGGAGGCCCTGACTTCGTCGGCCGGAGCTACGCCGGCGAGGCCGCTGCGCCGCAGCTCTGCGTCTACGCTCTCGGCGTCCTCGACAAGGCCTCTGGCACCCTCAAAATTGTCCCCATCGCCGCCAATAAGGTGGGCTTCTCCATCCAATGGCGCCAAAGTATTTTCGGCCTTGTTTAAGCAATTCTACATATTGTTCTTAGTTGACGTGAAATGGTATGGTCACATTTATACGTATTAAGCAATTCTAGTCCATTTATTATCCATTTTATTAAAGAACATGCTTGCTCAAAGGAACAAGAGGTGTCTTATCATTTTTTTGGGGGGCATTGGAACTGTGCAATTCTGCAATTGGTTTTATGGCTCACCTCCTTAATTCAAAATAAATGCCGCAACTGGGTAATGCTGCAACATCGCTAGCATAGTTTTGGGATTTTATCACAGCAAACGTGCCATCTCAAGTTCCTGTGGTCGGTGAGATGGTATTTGAACTACCGCAAGGGAACTTTCTTTCTCAGCATGACCATTAGAATGGTGTACATTTAAATGCATGTGAGGTATATTTTGTTCAAATAAGATTAGCATTTGTGGTTGAAGGATATGTAGCGTTGTTCTGAATGTTTGTATTTCCAAACAGATTTTGAGACTAGAGCCACACTTTGAAGTGCAGCAACCGGCCCATTCACAGCAGTCAGCAGCAGAAGCAGGTTCGTCTGTAGCAGATACTGAATTAAACAGACAAGATCTTACCCAGGCTTATGGGGCCAAGAAAGATAAGGATAAGGTATGTTTGTGTTACAGGCACTGCCGACTTTGCTGTTCACTATATTTGGTTCTTTTGTAACTTATTTTATTTCATGTTGTGAGCCTGAGTGGTGAATTTTGTAAGGTAGTAGAACAAAATGGTGAAAGGTTTCACTATGTTATTTTCTTGTTCTAATAAAGGAAATATTTAGCATGAACTATTATGCAGATAATATCCCTCTTGCTACGATAGTTTTGTGCATGTCGATAAACTTGGTGTTTCCTCTTTCTGTTTAGACAAGAAAATACTTTCTTGTATATGCATGTAAGTGGTTTCAAGTAAAAATAAGCTTCTGCAGACTTATTACATGCATGAACATAACATTTTCCATTTTACATAGGTCACAGTCATTTTCAGGATGTACATAACTACTTTTTCTTCTCCTCTTCTCTCATCTTAAGAGTGTTCCCCTAACATGCTTAGCACTTGTTTTGGATACAAACATGGTTTGGTTCAGTTGGCTTAGCACTTAAAGTTTTGGATGCAAACATGATTTTGTTATTGAAGATGTGCATTCCTATTCCTTGCAGGATAATAAGTGGAAATCACTAAAAGAACAAAGGAATGACCCTTCTGCTTATTTGGACCTTGATCTTGGAGTGTCAAAAACCACAGCAGATGCCACTGACAGTCAGGCATCAATGGATGTTCGCAACATTCCACCTTATGATCCTGCTGCAGATACATCTGAAAAGGCATATCTTATTGATGAGATCATTCCAAAAGATTTACGGCCACACCTTTTTGATATTGTGGGACACTTTGAATCGGGAGAGTTTGGTTCAAAAGGCTATGGGAGTTTTGTCTCAAATCGTGTTAATAAATTACAGGAGCTTCAGGTAACTAGTGATGATTTTCTGTGCCTTTTCATGTTAGCTGGTGCTCGCAAGATCTTGTTGTGTTTCAGTTCCAACATGCTCACAGTATCTTCCTTTTTGAAACGAGCTTTATTCTAGACCTGATCAGGAATGGTGAGAAGAAAATCTGATATATTTTCATCGTCATGTATAGTGGAGGGATGCTATTAACTATCTCTGATCACATGGTCATTCAAGAAACGTTTTTTCTGCAGTGGATCGATGCATCCTTACTCCGTAGGCAGTTTATGTGCGATGTGGATATGACATTCTTTCTGTTGTTGTAGTGGATGGCAGATATCAATACACTATTGTTGCTACTTTCCATGTTTTTCTTTTAGATGTTTACAGAGTTATGCTGCCAAAATGATGGAAACCAACTGTCTGTCCAATATTGTGCTAAAGTTATTTTAGAATGTGCATTTCTAGAGTCGCTTAACTTACTATTCCATGTGATCTAAAATCAGTAGCTTTTGTCTTGTTTTCTAGGGTGAAGATCAGGAAAGGCTTGCTTGGATACTATCCTATATCACTCATCTCCTGTCCTTGTTGGCGCGCAACAGCTCCACGTCCAAGCGCAAAAGAAAGGAAAAAGACCAGACCATCCATGGACCAATGATGCCACAGGCTGTGCACCGCAAGCTGTTGCTGACGTTCTTGGAGCCAGGGTCTTCTTTCTTGTCTACAGAGAAACACGAGCTTCTGATCAATTACATTTTAGTACTCACACTTTTTGCTGATGACTTCAGATCTGATCCTAGGGATATATGCGGGGACTTGAAAATGACCCGTAAGATGCTTAAGCCGTATTATGACCAACTGGGATGCAAGTCTGTGTCAACAGGTGCTTTTAAACCATTTATAATGACACTTCCAGCCCCACTCAAGTTCCCACAACAAGTCACAAGGAGGCGGCAAGGGAAATAATCCTCCCAGTGGTGGTTTCCATTTGATATGATTATGATAGGAATGTCTGTTCCATGGTATCGTGACCAGAAAGACGTTGCTACCGTTGAAGTTATGTGCCTCAGCTCAGTTTCGCCAATGTATCGGAGAAAATGATTAAGGTGGTTGCTCTGTTTTTTGTTTTCCATTGTCCCTTGGGAATTGCTACCAATGAGGAACCATATTACCGATATGTTGGTGCCTAATTTACTTGCTATCAGACTTTGCTTTTTGATGCTACACTTTCGTGTACCATCTTACTGAATCTACTCATGTAGTTATGCAGTTATATTAAATCACATCCTTTCCATGCAAATATTCAGAAATGGATGAATACACAATAAACTAAAGATTATGTGAACACAGGAGGCACTGCATTATAACTAATCAATCGATCATTGTAGTAGAGCAATTCTAGCAGATTATGTAAACAAATCCTCTATAATTGTTTTAGAAGGCCCTGTAAAAGATTGGGCTGTGTTATGCATCAGCCGACCTGTTGGATCTAGAGCCATTGAGTGGGTGAGCATCACCTTCGCCTTCACCGTTGCAACATAAGGTGTGTTGCAGAGAACTGTTGCAACGGAGGTGATGTTGCTGCCCGTTTGAAACACCATGGTCGTTCAATGTAGCTGTTTGCAACACGGGAGTTATCGCAGAAGGACAGTGCCTTCCTCCTCTCACCTCACATAAGAAAAACACTGCGTTCAGGGGTGGGTGGCGGTAGCACTTGTATTAGAGGCTTGAATCGGTACTTTCGGTGGTTTTCAGCAACAACAACAACGGTGGCAACAAGCCAACAATGGAGGTACCATGTATGTGATAGTTGCGACCATGAAAACAAAAGCATACGGCAATGAGCCGCTGACCCTGTGTAAATCAAGATTGGATGAGTGAGAGAGATGAAGAAAAGAGAGGAGAGGAAGGGGACGATATGAGGATGATTGATGGAGAAATGCCCCGCTGCACACGGTGGCAGCTGTTCTTTGCTATCGTTAAAAATTAAAAAAACATACAACGTATGTCTTATATATTAAGATTGGAGGTGTTTACACTATACAATTATTTACAAAACCGACTAGGCTATGTAGAGCAGTCCTTAGGACCTGCTCCTACCAGTTACAATGTTCAGGTAAATCATCCCATATCATCATCCACAGTTCTACTTCTCGCTCGTAGCCATTCCTGCCATTCTGCCCTTATTCTGGACGCTAAAGTGGATGGGAGGAGCGCTATTCTATCGAACACTCGCCTGTTTCTCTCGAGCCACAATATACGGCAAGTGCAGCTAATGAAAGAGTAGAGCTCCCGACGTTTCTCTTCCGCCACAGGATTGCCCATGCCAATCCACCAGTCGACCAAGGTGATAGTCGGAGACGGCGTTGCATGATGGAGCCGCCACATCAGCAAAAGGTTGAACCAGATTTCCCGGGCAAAGATGCAATTCGCCAGCAGATGATTCCACGGTTTCCTCTTCTTGACAACACAGTACCGTGACGCCCTCGATTTACGATCATGTACAGTAATCATACACGCAGGGTACATGATCGAGATCAAGGTGCCACGGTGAGAATATCACAGTTGACGAGGGGGTGACCCCACGACTCCTACGGATGAGCCTACCTGGTGTCCATGAAGGCAGAAGGCCCACGAAGATACAACCTCGGCCCACTAGTTGGCACCGACGTAGGAGTCCGCGACTCACAAGGAAGGTGCGAAGACCTGCCGTACGGAGCAAGCTAGGGTTAGGAAAGCTTACCTGTAAACGTAGATGAACTCCCCGAGACCTAGCCCAGTATATAAGGGCTAGGAGGGACGACGCCAAAGACATCGAATATCACCTGTAACCCTAGCCTTGAGCGCTCCAGCCTTGGCCTCCACTGTAATCGCATCTCCCCCATTAATAATATCGAGCAGGAGCGAGCCTTCCTGTTTTCCGACGAGTTATCGTCCAACCTGTGCATCTCATGACTAGCCCAGGGTCCCTGACCATGGGATTTGCCGGGGTTGATCCCCGTCAATTGGCGTCGTCTGTGGATCCATCAGCTCTTGGAGCCAGTTCCGAGGAGCCTTCATAGAAAACTTCAAATCCACATACAAGCGACCAGCCTCACTCGAGGAGCTGCGGGCATGCAAACAAGGAAGAAGGGAGGCCCTGCGAGCATACATCCAGCGATGGACGATACTCAAGAATTCAGCGGAAGACATCTCGGACGAAAGTGCGATCGACACATTCAGGTGAGGTCTTCAGCGCGTTGAATTCAAGGAGCAGCTCGGACAGATGAAAGTCCGAACACTCGCACGGCTGTTAGAACTAGCCAACAGCTGGGCAGACGGAGAAGACTCCGTTTGTAACGAAACAGAAACCCACACTGCACGATCAGAGTACGACTACGACTACAAAGGAGATAGAGGAGACGACAGAAGAAGAAAGCGACCCAGACGGAACTTCTACAACGACAGAGGACCTGACATGGTCGCCGCCGGTTTCTCGGACGATCGGAACGGCAGGTACCGCGATGACAATAGACCACAGCGACGAGACAACCCAGAAGACGATCCCCAGACTCAGAGACGAGAATGGAGGACAAGGCAGCCACGCGACGGCACTCGCGCATTCCGCTCCGCCAAAGAACAACTCGACGGACCGTGCTCTATACACGGATTCATAAACGAGCGAGGAGAGCTCAAATCATCCCACACCCTCAGGAATTGCAGAAGCTTCAACGAGTTGGCCGAGGAGAAAATCCGCTCCGCGACCGCAACAGCACGACCACTCGCAAGCATAGCAGTTGGACCAGTCGCCCACGATGCGCCACCAGCCCCCCCCCTCTGCCAACAAGACAGGTGGCCGTCATCCAGGAACGACAAAGGACACCAGAAGAAGAAAACCAGTACCCAGAAGCCCACGGGAGGATCTACATGATACAAGAAGGCAGACCTTCCAACAGGCAGCAGAAACAAGTCACCAGACAAGTCTTCCTAGCAACCTCCACACACCCGGCCGTCCCGGAGTACCTGCGCGGGTCGGAGACAGAAATCTCCTTCTCCCGGGACGACCACCCGCCAGTCGTTCCCCAGCCAGGGCACGCCGCGCTAGTACTCGAAGCCAGAATCGGAAATTACGACATGTCGCGAGTATTCATGGACGGCGGCAGCGGGATCAACATCATCTTCACCCGAACACTCGACGACATGCTCATCCAAAACAACGCACTCAAGTCCTCAGGCACAACCTTCCACGGGATCGTACCAGGAAAAGCAGTCTACCCCCTCGGAAGGATAAGCCTGGAGGTAGTCTTTGGGAACGCGACAAACTTCCGCAGGGAAACACTTGACTTTGAAGTGGTTGACTGGAAGTCGCAATACCATGCAATCCTCGAGCGACCAGCTTTCGCTCGCTTCATGGCCGTACCCCACTACGCCTACCTCAAGCTGAAGATGCCAGGCCCAAACAGGGTCATCACAATCAGCGGCAGTTTCGTCAGATCCGACCGCTGCGACAAAGAATTCCACAAGATAGCAGAAGCATTCGTAGCCCACCAAGGCAGCAGGACCACGAGACTCGCAGAAGAAGCGCTCCCATAGAAGGAAAGGAACATCGCCCGAAGAAACCCGTCACTGGGAGACAAAGCTACCAGGCCCCTAAAGGCCACTACATCATCGCTCTAAGCAAAAGGGACCTGTCCTCAACAGAGCCCTCCTACTCTTTGTAAAGGACAGCAGGAAAGATATTACATAAATATTTTTCCCCAAAATTTCTTGGCACTCGGGGGCTCGCCGAAGCAGACACCCCCCGAGGCGTCTTCCGCAATCGCGGCACACTAAAACCTGGCACTCGGGGGCTCGCCGAAGCAGCGACCCCCCGAGGCGTCCTCCGCAATCGCGGCACACTAAAGCTTCCACTCGGGGGCTCGCCGAAGCAGCCACCCCCCGAGGCGTCTTCATCAATCGCGGCACATTAACTTGGCACTCGGGGGGCTCGCCGAAGCAGCCACCCCCAAGGCGTCTTCCGCAATCGCGGCACATTAACTTGGCACTCGGGGGCTCGCCAAATCAGCCACCCCCCGAGGCGTCCTCCGCAATCGCGGAACATTAACTTGGCACTCGGGGGCTTGCCGAAGCAGCCACCCTCCGAGACGTCCTCCGCAACCGCGGCACATCAACTTGGCACTCGGGGGCTCGCCGAAGCAGCCACCCCCCGAGGCGCCCCTCGCAACTAAAAATGCAGACGACCCTCCAAGACAGCACATATACAACCAAAAAGAAGCATATAGAATGAAGGGAAGCACCTAATCTCTAGGCTCCAACTTCGCCTTAATAAGTGCACCCAGATGGCGGTCGTTCTCTTCGCAAACTCGCCTCACAACCTGGCGCGCATGACTATCTACAACCACATAGTTCTCATTCATCGGATGATCCCTACCACCTAGAGGACCCGCCACCACCTGAGCAAAATCCACCCCTGGCCAATGACTATGGACCAAGCCCAATGCAGCTCGGGCTCCAGCACGAATCTGATGATCCATCACTCGACGTAACTCGGCAGGCTGAGAAAATATGCGACAAAGCCTCTCAAGGGACGAAGGAACCACCTCCAACGGATAGAACTCAGCATGGATACCGCCCAATACCCGCTGGCAGTAGCTGAGAGCTTCCGGTACCCGCTCAACTCGGCGACGAAGCAAAGCAAATGCTCGAGCACGAGCCCCATCTGCCTAAAAGGGATTGCTCGCCTGCACACTAGGATCATCAAGCCGCGACATCTCCGACTGAATGGCCCTCTCTTAATCCCGAGTTCGCCCTCCCAGCACTTCGAAAGTCAAACACTACGATCAAGACAGAGACGGCAAAAACCCACCAAGAGGAATCAAGCAACCAAGCAGAGTCAAGACTCACCCCGCAGGAGGTCGGACAACTTCACCACCCACGAAGCAAGGCCCTCAACCACGGACTCGGCACGCTCGCGACGAGTACGCTGAATGACCACGGATCCCTTCAGTCAGACAACATCCCGCTCAGCGTCCTCCAGCTGCAAGCAAACGGACTCGTACGCACCCTCGCGAGTGTCATCCTTCAGCGAACTCCACGGACGAAGAACGCCCGGAGTAGCCTACCGTAGGATGAACAAAACAAATAAAAAAACAGCAAAAGGAATAGCCAAGCAGTCACTCAGATAAAAGTAGCAAAGACCAAACCATCACAACGGAGTCACGAATTACAGACAAAGTTTCAAAGCAGCGCAACACTACTGTGCCTCCCCCTCACCTACGACAGGGGGACCCTGAGCATCTACAACTTGTTGCAGGCGACGAGCCAGCCTATCGGCTCGGTCGTCCTGCTCACCAGAATAGTGCGGGACGGTCTCAACCAAGGAATCATCAAAGGAAACCCCATGCCCTATAAGGACGACCAGGGCCGTGGAAGAACCACTCACCGCGCTCTCCACCACCAGTTCCACCATATATTTCCCATCCGGGCCGAACGCAGCAACCCGAGCACCCAGGCCATCAGGCACCTTCGTACCCTCCGGCATAAGGTGCTCATGCGCAAGACCCACAAGATTGGAAGCCTGGGCGCAGACGTCCTCGACCACTGCAACAACATCTGCAACAACATCAACAACACCTTGGAGAATCCCAGACCCCGACGCGGCAGCCTCCATCGGCTTCACACTTACAGCAGCTGCACCAAGCAAAGAAACGTCATCACGGGAAGACAGTAGAAACAACAAGGGTGGAATACCAAACTTACACACAAGGGAGCCCGCCAAGGCGCGAAGACGTTTGCCTTCGACTGCTTCCACCCGCGCACGTGCGTCCTCAGCCTGGCGAAGGCGAACCAGCTCCTCATGTTGACCATGCAACTCCGCCTCCTTGGAAGCCAAGGCAGCCTTGAGAACGGAAACCGTCTTTTCCGCCTTTTCGGCTTGTTTCTCGGCAGCCTGGCGATGGCCTGCAAGAAAAGACAGTACTCAGAACAAAAGACGAAGCACCCAATAGCTCAGCAGCGCAAAAATAAAACTCACCATCCATAGCAGATAAGGCATCCTGGGCAGAATCATGGGCCCGTTGCCAACGCTCAGCATCAAGAACCAAACGCTCACAGTGCTGGAAAACAGGCTGCAAGAACCAGGAAATCAGGTGTTAATTAAAGACAAGACTACAAGCAACTGCAAACAGTTACTTCTAGCCTCGGGGGCTACTCCCATCGGGAGCACTGTCGTGCCCCCGATGATAAAACAACATAGACACGAATCATCTTACCAGCTTGGAGGCATGGTCGAAAGCACAAGCTTTGTCTTCAATCGCCAGATAAAGACGGCCAAAGTACGGAGGACCAAGTTCAGACGGCCTGGGCTCAGGAGCAGCAGCACCAGGCGCTGCAGAAGAAGGTACACCGGGAACTACACCCGCAGTCGAAACGACAAGAGTCACCGCCGGTCCAGATTGGCCAGCGGCAGCCGAGAGGTCCTCAAGATGCTTGGCTGCCGCTCCAGAACTCGTCGACTTCAGATCAGTAGCAGCTGCGCTGGTGCACGAAGCAGCCGGCGCAGGCGCATCACTACAAAATAAAGCATTATCAGACGCAAGAACAAGGAACAAGGAATGGGCACAAATCCAGCAGACTCTTACCCGACACGCACAGCACGAGGACGCCCCAGCCTCCCAAGCTTGGTCCTCTTTGGAGGAGGGGCCGGAGCAGCAGCCGAAGGGGAAGGCCCAACAACACGAGCAGCAGGAGGGACTTCATCACCTAACGCAGCATGATCTTCAGCACCCAAAGGGCGCGAGCGCTTCACACGAAAAGGACTCGAGTCTTCACTATCTCCAGTCTCCACTAGCACAATCTCAGCATTAACAGCCGGCGCAGCATTATCAGCTGCGGAAGCATCAGGCTCTTCAAGAATATCAGCATCCTCCGGCTGCGGAGGATTACACGGCACCGGAGCATGACCCTGCAAGGCAAGCAATGTCAACAACAAAACAAAACTAGGTACTCGTCCAGGCAAATGAGTGAACACAGGCACCAACCGGCGGCGGAGAATGATCAGAAGCATATGGACGGACAAGATGCATCTCGGAAATGCTCGAGCACTTGGTCACTTGCTGGATACGAGCCAGCAAGGCATCAGGTTCTAGCTCTTCAGGCGAGCATCTCGTCGAGTCACCGAGTCCCTCGTACTGCCACATAGGGCGAGCTCGATGCTGCAACGGCTGAACCCGCCTCCCCACAAAAACAGAGATAAGCTGACCACCAGTCAAGTTATCCTTTAGCACAGAAATCCTCTCCAAAAAACGGAGTCAGCTCGGACCACTCCACCTCAGTCAAAGAATGAGACCATGAAGGCTGTCTGGCCACCCCTGTACCCGGATTGAAAGAAGCAAGACCAAATTGCTGACCAACAATGAAGCGATCCTTCAGATAAAACCAGCCTCTTCGCCAGCCACTAACGGAATCGATCTTCTCCAAGTCAAAATATGAGTGTTTATCCCCAATAGAGATACCTACTCGACCCACGACGTACTCACAGTTCGTCTTTTTTACATTAAAAAGGCGCCTCCAAAGTCCCCAATGGGGGTAAATCCCCAGGAAGGCCTCGCAAAGAGTGATGAAACACACAATGTGCAAAATCCCATTGGGAGTCAGATCATGCAACTGGAGCCGATAGGAATACAGCAAGACCCAAACGAAAGGATGCAGCGGAAGAGAAAACCCACGGTGGAAGAAAGCCTGGAAGCATACCCGCTCGTCCGCCGCCGGCGATGGAATCGACTCATCACCAGGAAGACGAACATCACCCGCCACCACCATGCCATCAGCAACCAACGCATCCAGATCTCCAGCCCCGAACGAGGACCGCTCCCACTTGCCGGACATCTTGGCCGACTCGACAGCAGCACGGGGGCGCTTGGACATAGATCTCACAGTAGCACGCAGAAGAGAAAAGACGAAAGCTCAGGAACACGAAGGAAGCAGAGAAAGAAGAGGAAGGCAATGGCTGGGTAAAACATACAATTTACCCAGCCACATGGTATTTAACTCCAAGAGCATAGCAAGACGGGCCACCATGCAACCTTTTTTGCCCAGTAAAACGTGGCACGGCCCCATACAGAGGCGAAAAGTATGGAAAATCCAACCGGCGCAGTAACAACACCGCACACTACACGCGCAAAAAGAGGACCATGATCGCACGACGCGAAAATTTTGGCGGGACATCGCCAAGTCATTTCCCACGACAGACTGCAGCGGTCAAAAAATTGCAGAAGACCACGCCAACGTCATATCACAACAAGGCGTACTGAGTACGCCATCAAGGCCCCCAGATTCCACCTCTCAGATCTATTTCCCTATGAAGAAAAAAATATCTTACTCCCATCAGGAGAGTACATCATAAGAGTCCCAGGTGCTCCCTCACCTAAAGGTCAGCCATGTGCTCGAGTGACCACTCGCACTTATGAGAGTCTCGGGTGCTCCCTCAACCCGACGTAAGACAAAACATGCATTCGCCAAAGACCATACGGCGCTAAGAGTCTCAGGTGCTCCCTCACCTCAAGAGCCGAAACGACATTCGAGTGATTACTCGCGAAAAACCCCCCGATTGAGCACTCGAAACAAAGCTCCTCGGGTGAATGAGTGAACAGATCGCTTAATGTTTTGTTCCAAGCGGGTGCAATGCTATAAGGCTCCGCGCCTCAAAAACACACATTCCTGGAACACGATACACTGTGCCCAGATGCCACGCAAGATTAGCGTGCAGGTAAGACCCCGCTGCGAAGTACGGCCGGGCTGGGACTTGCCGAAGAGCGATTTCACTCCCAATCTTTCCCATGCGCTGCGCATGATAGAAAAGCCGGGCGGACGCGCCTTAGGCTGTACACATTACTGGCGGCAAAAGAACACCGTAAGACCTGAAGCGGCCGGACTTTTGCTCGACACCAGTGTTCCAAGCTCACGTCGAGGGACGTGGGTTTGATTGGGCTACTATGGTATTTGCCCTAGTGCAATTCACCAAGGCTCGACCCGTCGACTCCTTGGGCCCTTTCAGCTTAGCATCCCTCGAAACAGGTTTTGTCATGGCCACCAGACTGCCAGTGACCCGCGGATGAACCGCGCATACCAATAACCGACGAATGAATGTACTCGAGTCCCTGCGCGACACTCCGAGTCCCCCAAGAACTCGGGGGCTACTGACGAGGGGGTGACCCCACGAATCCTACGGATGAGCCTACCTGGTGTCCATGAAGGAAGAAGGCCCACGAAGATACAGCCTCGGCCCACTAGTTCGCACCGACGTAGGAGTCCGCGACTCACAAGGAAGGTGCGAAGACCTGCCGTACGGAGCAAGCTAGGGTTAGGAAAGCTTACCTGTAAACGTAGATGAACTCCCCGAGACCTAGCCCAGTATATAAGGGCTAGGAGGGACGACGCCAAAGACATCGAATATCACCTGTAACCCTAGACTTGAGCGCTCCAGCCTTGGCCTCCACTGTAATAGCATCTCCCCCATTAATAATATCGAGTAGGAGCGAACCTTCCTGTTTGCCGACGAGCTATCGTCCAACCTGTGCATCTCATGACTAACCCAGGGTCCCTGACCATGGGATTTGACGGAGTTGATCCCCGTCAACAGCACAACACTAAACACAAAAGGATAAACCAAAAAAAATATTACAATGAAGGGGGTCACACGGACCCGAATACATAAGTCATACAATCATCATATCTGAATACAGACATAGTTAGTCAAGTTTTTCCTTAAGAAGGCTAGCACAAATAACATCAGAGATACAGATCGAAAATGCGAGGCCTCCTGCCTGGGATCCACCGAATTACTCCTGGTCAACGGGAAATCGATGTCGTAGTAGGCTCCTCCTGGAATCTCCTGCTCCTGGGCTCCAACATCGACTGCAGCGGACGATCAGGCAAAGCAAAAAAGGGGAAATAAAGTAAGGTGAGTATCTAGCATACCCGCGAGTCTTACGTCCGCTACTAAGCAATTATGCATTGTATCAAATGGAAAGGGGAGGCTATATATATTGGACTGCAAGATAGAAATCAGAATAAGGATAAGAAGCTAGGCCTATCGAAGACTAGCATCTTCCAACGAGTCTTGAAGCACAAGAAGAGAATAGCCAACAGTTCAATAGCATGAATGTAATAACAATGCAGCAGAAGTTGCTGCAGCATTGTATAATAGTAAGTTGTATATATAACAATTATACATGCCTCCGAAATCCCCTCCTCGACTTCCCTGCGAGGAAGAGAAATCGGAACCAATAGTTTAATAGTAGTAGTTTGTAGTAGTAGGCTCTAGCTTCAGCATAAATCGTCCTGTTACCGTGGACACGACTATTCGAATAGATCAAACTCCCTGCAGGGGTGCACTACTGTTCAGCCTGCACGCTCGGATCTCCAGGGTGGCGTACACCTTGTTAGGGAACACCCCACCGAGGCTACCCGACACGCCGAGGCCCATCCTACGGCTCATCAGAGAGGTCCTCGCCGGTCTACAGTCCTAAGCGCAAGGGGGTCTTGGACCGTCGCCCCTCACCCCCCGGGTCGTTGTGTGCCAGGTGATTCCACACAACTCTTCCAGGATGCGGATCGACCTAACTACAATGATGAACTGGACGTCTTTCAGAGCTTTCGAACGAGACCACAACGCGGAGGGCCCACACCGTAACCCCACGTGAAGGTAGTGCGTACAGGCCTTTGCGGCCTCTCAAGTCATCCACCGGAACCGTTAAGTCATTTTATTATTATCTGTCGGGACAACCGTTATCGTTGCCCCTTTCTCGGTGAGTCGCGGACAACGACAGCAGCCAGGATCACCAGTAACGTCGGTGCCTTCCCTGTCGTCCCACCAACTCGTGCGGTTACCAACAAGGTGAACCGTCTCCTTACCTTGTCTCGCGTTTGCTCTTGGTAGAGCTCGACTTTCGTAAAACAGGATACCTTTCGGCCACGAACGGTACCAGGCTCGCCGCACACCGGTGGAATACACCAGACTTGTCGTTCCGCTAAGATACCCTGCGCGGGCACCGTGGGGTCACCCGACTCCTTACCTGTAAGGACAACCGTGGTTCAGTACCCTAGGACGGCTATACAGAGTCAGCAACGAGTGGAGTACAAGGATTACTCCTCGATAGCTCACACTTGATGTGGCTCGGCAGATCCGGGGTAAGGGCCTGAAGCGGTGTCTGCTCTGAACCGTACCTGTAGCAGTTGTAATGTATCACATCTGCATTCACTCCCAGAGTGAACATGGCCCGCTATCTAATCCTATTGACTAACAAGGCGCAGGGTTCACTGCTGAATATAATATAATTATAAGGCAGCATAGGATAAGGAAAAGTTCATCAAGGGGCGACAAAGACAGGCTATGCAATTGAATAGGATTGTAACGTAGCAGCAGCAGCCGCATATGCCTAGTGCAAGAAAAGTACGGAAAGATAGGCGGTATCTGGGAAAGAGAATGGCTCTGCTTGCTTGTAAGCTCGACGGTAGAGGTACGGTCGTCGACGAAGTAGTCGATCACAGGGGCATCAACAGCGGACGTCGAGACTACCGGACAATAAGAGAGGAGGAAGAAACAATAAATACACAACAATAATAGCAATACAAATACAAGACATGGCAAACGTTAAGCTAGAGGTGAACTAACGCGGTGCTACACGTTGCAGACGAAACGGGAATTTAACCGTCAATTTTACAGGCTCCGGGCGATTACCGGACAGTGCAATCAGAGGGGGAAAGTCTCGTGTTCGGTATGTTAGAGGTGTGTGGTGGGGGTATGGATAGCGTATCCGCAATCCTCATATTTTTCGGATCAACTTTCATGTATAAAGTTTTTGAATCTGACTTACGGTTTAAAAGATATTAATTTCTAAAGTTTAAATCATTTTTACAAGAATTTTTGAATTTATTTTATTATTTAAATAGACATTATCCACAACCTTATCCAGAACAATGTCTGACAGGTGGGACCTACATGTCATACACAGAAGAAATTTAAATTATTTAGTTTAATTAAATTACAAGTGGGGGCCACATGTCATACTCACATAATAACAAAAATCATCTAATTAATTAAACAGTAGGTGGGACCCAGCTGTCAGTGAGACATGCTTAATTTTAACCGTTTAATTAATCCAGAAGGTTATTTAGAGGCTGGGACCCACATGTAAGTCTAACAGGGTTATTTATGTTAACAATTTTTTTCTTTTAACTTAATCCTAATGGCCTCGGGCCCACTTGTCATCTACACAGAGGGGGTAGTTAAGCAATGGGTTAACTTCACCGGGGGGTTAGACCATGGCATGCTCGCCGGCGAGAAGGAGCCCGGCGGTGCAGACCAAAACGGCGAGGGTGGCCGGGAGGGGGAGCGGGCATCGTTGGTGGTGCGCAGGCGGCGAGGCGAGCGCGTGCGCGGCCAGGGCGCGGCGAGCGCAGCCACGCCGTGGTGAGTGCGGGCTCATCCGGGGTCGGCCGCACGGCACACGGCGAGAGGAGGGGCTCCGGCGAACGAAT
Organism: Bromus sterilis; assembly: GCA_950022295.1. Lineage (NCBI taxonomy): Eukaryota > Viridiplantae > Streptophyta > Magnoliopsida > Poales > Poaceae > Bromus > Bromus sterilis. The sequence goes on along the minus strand of OX465596.1, from coordinate 106,780,376 downwards.
CGATGGGGGAGAGGGGGGGAATGACTCGGCGCTCACAGAGGGGGCCGTAGAGGTGCTCGGGGAGGCGAAACTTGCGCCGGCGACGACGAATTTGCCAATGGAGTCCGTGGCGGCTCGCGGGATACGCGGGCCCGATTCGCGCGGCCTGGTGGACTCCGGCTTCAATTAGGGGCTTGAGATGACGAAGACGTCGACGGGGAGCCCCCCGGACACAACGGCGTGGCCCGTGGAGGCCGTTGGCCGCGACGACGGCAGCGGTACGGCGACGGGAAGCTCCGGGTGGGCGGGGAGACGATGAGGGGGAGCGCGAGGGGAAAGGAGGGAGGCGGCTAGGGTTTCTGCGAGAGGTGGGGGGGTGCCGGGGTCTTATCCCTCGCCGGAGGTAGCCTGGATTCCCTCCATGGCGTGGCCGCCGTGGGATGGGCGCCACGGTACCCGCATGAACAAGGGGTTTAAGATGGAGGCGCTGGGTGGGCTGGGCCTGGCCCAGGGGGAGGGGAGATGGCTGGGCCTAGTGCGGTAGACAGGGTTTCCCTCTTTGTTTATAATTCTTTTCTTTATTCATTTTGCTTGTAATTATTTTATTAGCTTTGCCATTTTTTTAAAACATGAAAGTTGTTCCATAAATTGTATTGCTCATTACTAGAGTGCCAGAAAAAGTTGGAGGTTTTTATAAATTCATTAGATATTTGTTTTGAATATACAACTAGTGAAAGGGGTTGTTTTAGCATTGGTTTGCATTGTTTGCAATATTTAAATATTGCAATAAATATCCAATGTTGGTTTAACATGGATCACTTATTTTTAGGCATTTAACAAAATTGGTTCCACAATTTTTGGATAAAGTTGTATTTATCACATTATTTTTAATAACAACCAAAAGGGTTTTTGGAGTGATCAAATGCAAAGATGATCAAAGTGAGATTAGCAACAGTAATTATCATTAGCCAAAAGTGATTACTGTTACAAGACACTGAGGGTGTTACAAATCTCCCCCACTACAAGAATTCTCGTCCCGAGAATTTAAGTGGTAGTGAGGAAAAGATCGGTGTATTCATCGCGAAGATGATCTTCGCGTTCCCAAGTGGCCTCCTCTTCAGAGTGATTCGACCACTGAACTTTGAGGAACTTGATTGCCTTGTTGCGGGTTCGACGTTCAGACTGATCAAGAATGCGTCTCGGATGTTCACGATAAGACAAGTCTTGTTGCAGTTCAAGCATTCCATGATCCACTGCTCGGATAGGATCCTTGAAGCAGCGACGGAGTTGCGACACATGAAAGACATCATGAATTTGAGAGAGGTTTGACGGCAACTCCAACCGGTATGCCACCGGTCCACTCTTGGACAGGATACGGAACGGGCCAATGTAGCGAGGAGCTAACTTGCCTTTTATCCCGAATCGATGAGTGCCTCTCATGGGAGTGACACGAAGGTAAGCCTGTTCGCCAGGTTGATAGACCATTTCCTTGTGCTTGCGGTCATAGTTGCTCTTCTGGCGGGACTGAGCAACTTTCAAATGTTCACGAATAACGCGAACCTGATCTTCAGCATGTTGTATAATTTCCGGACCAATGAGAGTTCGTTCCCCAGTTTCTGACCAATTCAGAGGGGTTCGACACTTACGTCCATAGAGAACTTCAAAGGGTGCCATCTTCAGACTAGCCTGATAGCTATCGTTGTACGCGAATTCAGCAAATGGAAGGGATTCCTCCCATTTCTTACCGAAAGAGATGACACAAGCTCGAAGTATGTCTTCAAGCACTTGATTGACGCGTTCAACTTGTCCTTGCGACTGGGGGTGATAAGCGGTGCTGAAGTTTAGGTGAGTGCCCATAGCTTCTTGGAAACTATCCCAAAATCTTGAGGTGAAAATGCTGCCACGGTCTGAACTGATCTCCAACGGAATACCGTGGAGGGACACAATTCTGGAAACGTACAGGTCTTCTAACTGACTAGCAGAGATAGTCTCCTTGACTGGCAGAAAGTGGTAACCTTGGAGAATCGGTCGATGACGACAAAAATAGCATTGTGGCCTTTCTGTGATCGGGGAAAACCGGTGACGAAGTCCATTTCGATCTTGTCCCACTTCCATTCAGGAATAGAAAGTGGTTGCAGAGTTCCAGCAGGTCTTTGATGTTTGGCTTTGACGCGACGGCAAACGTCACACTCGTCAACATATCGAGCGATGTCTTGCTTCATGTTAGACCACCAGTACCGCTGACGAATGTCTTGGTACATCTTGGTACTACCAGGGTGAATCGACAAAGGGGTATCATGAGCTTCTTTCATGACATCAGGGGCGTAGTTCAGGTTGGCCTTGGCTACCGGAACCACTAAACGACCCTTGAAGTACACTGCGTTATCATCATTTGCATCAATAGTGAAGAATGAGGGTTCTCCGCCGGCGACACGGCGCTTAATCTTCCAAATGTCAGAGTCATAATGTTGTATCGTCTTGATGCGTTCAACGAGGTCTGGTTTGACTACCAGGGAGTTCACATATCCCTGCGGAACAATCTCGATGTTCAGCTTGCGAAGCTTTTCATACAGAGGTGGCTGTTGTATTTGAACTTCAAGTTCACTACAGTAGGCTTTGCGACTCAGGGCATCATCCATCACATTAGCTTTGCCAGGGGTGTAATGAATATCCATGTTGAAATTGGCTATTGTCTCGAGCCATCTTTGTTGGCGGAGATTCAGGTCGGGCTGAGTAAACAAGTACTTCAGACTTTGGTGGTCGGTGTAGATCTTGCAACAATTACCGACGAGGTAGTGTCGCCACAACTTCAATGCATAAATTACTGCTGCCAATTCGAGATCATGTGTTGGATAATTATCTTCGTGAGAACGCAACTGACGAGAGCCATAAGCAATCACGCGGCGCTCTTGCATTAGGACACAACCTAATCCTTGACGAGATGCATCGCAGTATATCACGAAGTCCTTCTTGGTATCAGGGGGAGAAAGCACTGGGGAGAAGTGAGCTTGTCCTTGAGATCTTGAAAACTTTCCTGGCATTTGTCTGTCCACTCAAACTTAACGCCTTTGTGAAGCAGATTAGTCAGAGGCTTGGCAATCTTGGAGAAGTTCTCGACGAAACGGCGGCAATAGCTAGCGAGGCCGAGGAAACTTATGACTTGCTTTACAGTCCTGGGAGGAGTCCAGTCAAGAATATTCGGAATACGTTCTGGGTTGACAGCAATGCCCTCCTTGGAAATGATGTGACCAAGGTAGGTTACTTCGAGGAGCCAGAACTCACACTTAGAATACTTAGCGTAGAGTTTGTGTTCTCGAAGCTTTTCCAGTATAAGACGAAGGTGTTCAGCATGTTCCTCTTCATTCTTGGAGTATACCAAGATATCATCCAGATAAACCACGACGAACTTGTCGAGGTATTCCATGAATATATAGTTCATCAATCGAGAGAAAGTGGCTGGGGCATTCGTCAAGCCAAAGTACATGACGGTGTACTCGTATGAACCATAGCGAGTAATGAAAGCGGTCTTCGGGATGTCCTCTTCGCGGACCCGGATCTGATGGTAACCCAACCTCAAGTCGAGTTTCGAGAACACCGTAGATCCAACCAGTTGATCATATAGATCATTGATCCGAGGGAGCGGATACTTGTTCTGTATTGTTGCCTGGTTGATAGGTCGGTAATCTTGGACCAAACGGTTCGTCCCATCGCTCTTCTTGACAAAGAGCGAAGGTGCTCCCCAAGCAGAGGAACTTGGACGGATGAAGCCTTTGTGGAGTGCCATGTCTATCTCCTTCTTCAGTTCAAGGAAGTGGTGGGGCGGCATCTTATAAGGGCGCTTAGCAATAGGGACGGTGCCAGGCTTCAAGTCGATGACGAATACGACATCTCTGATCGGGGGTATACCCGACAGTTCTTCTGGGAAGACGTCGAGAAAATCGTGAACGACTAGAACGTTCTCGATCCCTTCGAGAGGTGCAGCATTCAGGGCATTCAGAGCATATATCTGGTTCTCGGCATGTTGAATCATCTGGGCTGAATATTAGACTATCTGGCCAGAGGGGTGCGTGAGCCGGACTTCCTTAACGTCACAATCGATGCGAGCCTTATGTGCTCTCAGCCAATCCATACCAAGAATGACGTCTATGGTAGTTACCTTGAGGACCATGAGCGACGCAGGGAACACTAATCCTCCAATTTCAATACGGTTGTTGTGGGCTATCATCGAGGTCTCCCACTTGGATTCGGGAGAACTGACCAACAACGGAGAGTACATGCGTTCCAATGGTAATTCTTGCTTGAGTGCAAATGCCTCAGACACGAAAGAATGTGATGCTCCTGAATCAAACAGAACAGAAGCTGGTACTGAATTAACAAGGAGGGTTCCTATCACGATAGTCGGATCCTTTCTATCCTTCTCAGCCTCAACATGATTGGCATGGGCCTGTACAACAACGAACGGCTTGGTATGGGTGTTTTTGAAACGACGGATTCGACAAATCTTCATACGGCCAACAGGGGGATGTGACGCATCCAGAGACGGATCCGGGCGACAGTTGATAGCACGGTGACCTGGTTGCCCACACTTGTGGCATAAGCCATCATTCTGGGGAGGAGCCATAATATTGGGCTGTTCAGTCGGAATCGTTAGCTGTCTCGGAGGCGGAGGCAGACAAGGTGCAGCATAAGACGTCCTTGGCATTGGTGCAGGACGGTGAAAAACATTGTGCGGGAGCCTGATTCTAAGTTTCTGAGCAGGCCGACACGAAGATGGGCCAGCATCTCGAGCACGCTTGAGCGACTCATGGTGCTTAGTCGGAGCAGTTTCAACTTGGAAAGCCTTGCTGACAAGGGTCGCAAAGTCCACACAATCATGAAGGACTAGTGTGAGCTCTATTTCAAGATGCAGTCCTTCTCGTAATCTCTCCTGTTTGCGAGCGTCGGTGGCGACATCTCTCTCAGCATAGCGGGACAACTCAAGGAATTTCCCATGATATTCATCAACAGTTGTCTGGCCCTGACGGAGTTTGCAGAACTCCTCCTTCTTCTGGTCCATCAGACCTAGAGGAATGTGCCATGCACAGAAAGCTGACTGGAATTCTTGCCAAGTGGTTACAGTTCCATGTGGCAGCGCAAGCCTGTGGCTTTCCCACCATTGAGCAGTTGGACCCCTCAGATGATACGTCGCATAGGTGACATAACTGTCAGGGGAAACATCAGCTGACTCCATCTGAAAGGCGATATCACGAAGCCAATCATCAGCATCCATAGGATTTGCGGAGTCGCGAAAGGTGGACGGGTTGAGGCGCATGAACTCTTGAAGTGTGATTGGAGCATTCTGGTTTGGAAGCTGGGCCATTACTCCGGCCATGAACTGACGGTTCAGATCAAACTGTTGACGGTTCAGCTCAAACTGTTGCATCAGGGCGGAAAAATATGGTGGGGGTGGGGGATCGTCGGCCATCCTGCCTGAACAACAGGGGTTAGTTCAGACAAAGTATTTGCAAGGATGAGAAGTCATACATGATGTAGTACGAACAATGAATGATAAGTGCAGTAGATACACCATAGTAGTCATAAACACATGCAGATCTTTGCACATAGTCGGTCAAAATCGGGAAGTGTAACGTCGTAGAAATTAAGGAAAAAGGACTCAGTAGGCGGCGCGCAGACCGCGGTAAGGATTACACGACGCGACATAGATTCCACTATGTCAATCACGCCGCAAGAAAACTGTTGGCCACAGGAGTTTGTGCCAGAGAACGTGCGGCCTGCCCAGAATGAGAATGGGATCCGCGGTCCGGGACCTGGGTCAGAACTCCTGCGACACGACTCAATCAATGGGGTACGCACCAGAACGCCGGGTGGAATCAAGAGAACGTGATCCTAGTGTCAGAGTTTGTAAAACTTACCAACAAGGATAAGAGAGCAGAGTCCCAGAGCATAGGTAAGGAGAAAAGGATCCTAATACCATAGATATTACACGTAGTGACATCGATGTGGGCCTGTAAGCCAAATATTAAGTTAGAAAAATCGTTTTTTAACGTCTAGACTCATCTTCGACCAGGTAGTGGTTGAGTGGCTTCCTACAGTGTAGCGACCCAATTCACACAGAATTGAAGTCTCTGTGCTCAAGTGCCAGTCCCTGGATCGAACTCGCTGGCACACACAGTATTATAGATGTATATCAAAGTACAAGTGCATCATTATTACAACGTATGATCCAGAGTAAATAAATAACAAGTTGCATAGCTCAAGTCTAGCTTATTCAATATAAATATAGCGGAAGCAAAAGAAAGTAACGTGGAGTCCAATCAACAGCCACAAGCGAACATGCTGAGTGTAGACTCGCAACCCCTAAACGCACCTTACTGATCGTCTGAAAAACCTACAACACCGAAGGTTACAGCCCGACAACGGGTCAGTACATCTGATTTGTACGGCAAGTGACACGGAAAAGTTTATATAAAGGACCTACAACTACATGCAAGGTAAGTCAAAGGAAATGCTTATGGTTTTGTTTTGCAGAAAGCCAATTTTCTCCTGAACTAAACTATTCAAAATTTTAAGTTGAACTTACTACTTAAGAACGAACTGGGCACACCAGTTCCAACACCACACCCTTTATTTAATCTTGCCCACTCAAATTATTATGGTGATTCATATGTCAAGATCCTCCAGTAACAGTAATGTCTAGTAGCTCAGGGATGTCCATAACCGGGGACACGACTAATCACGATTAGTTTTTACTCTGCAGAGGTTAGTACACTTTCCCCGCTGGACTCAACCCGAAGATTGAGACGAAGTCTTTCAGAAGAGGTCACCTACACCCAACGGCAAGCCGGTACCACCTATCACATCTACATCTGCTAGCTTTTCATGGGAGAGGCTTCCTACATCATACTCAACTAAGCCAGAGCCCATATGGCCAGCGACTGTACATGGAAGCTCCTAGTCACCAAGTATGTCTGATCTTTTTGAGCCTGGACGGCGCCCACTTACGTTCAGAGGGTAGCACCATGACGTACTGTCATCCACCAAACCAACCATTAGGGGTACAACCTGGTCTCGCCCTTAGATAAGGCACGAGCCCCCAGGAAGCACTCCCTGCCCGTCCAAAGGTGATTTCTATTTATGATAAAGTTGCTACACAAATTATTAAATAGCTCACATGCACTCCATGAATTTACACAACCCAAACCACGTCTACAAAGCATAGCAATAAAGTAACAACACGGCTAGGTTGATCTACGGTAGACAAGTCAAGACATGTGGCTATCCTAACTGGTTTTGCAGCAACAGTAAAATAAACTACCTATCATGCAATAGGGTGATATTTCTTAACATAATGCATATATAAAAATATATAGGTATGAGTATGGTCAAAGCATCATTTGCCTTCTTGCTGGTCCTGACGGTCACTATCCTCACAAAACGAGGCGGCACACTCCGGACAATCTATACGAGCAAACATAGCACCAATCAACATATATTCAATACAATTATGCAAAAAAAGTAATAAAAATTCAAAGAACAGTAGAAAAACTTGCCTAACAGTAGCTAAACTTAAAGTACTTGTCAAAAAAAATCAACGCAAAAAGAAACGGCGTAAACGGGCGCACCGGTAAAAAGTTACGGCTGCCGGAAGTTCAAATTTGGATCATCTTGGGATTGAAATTTGAAAACTTCAAACTTCTGAAAACTTGGTCTACTGGCTAGGAAATTTCTACACGGTCGCAACGCAACTGGAATTGCCCAATTCCGACTTACGGTTAAAAAGTAGCCGCGAAAACGGTATCGGGTGAAAATCGGGGTCTAAACTGCAAACAGGGACCTATCCGTAAATAAAATAACGCGAAAAACGCGATCGGGTCCCTGGCGGTTTTGGATCCAGATCTGGACTTTTTTTTTGGGAAACCGATCTAATCTATTTTTTTATCCAAAACTTCTCTCTCTCTCCACGGGCCCGAAGCCATGGCCATGGCTATGGAGCTGCGGCTCCGGCGGCCTGGGCTGCTCCGGCCAGTTCACCGGCGGGCGGCCGGCGGCGCGGCGCCAGGCAGCGGTGGCGGGGACGCGCCGGGGGCGGCGGCCGGGCGCGGGGCGGGCGACGGCGGCCAAGCGGCGTCGGCGCGGCGGCGCTAGGGCGGCGGGGTCGGGCGTGCTGGGCGCGGTGAGGAGGCGGGCTCACCTCGGCGGCGGCGATGCGGCTTCTCCGGCGACAAAAAAAATGAGCTCCGAAGAAAATCTGGCGAACTCCATCGAGATTCCGGCGAAACTCCGGCGATGACGTCGTCGATGATGTCGGCGGCGGCGGGTCCCGTGGATTAGTTTAGGGCTAACCTAAAAACGCTAAAAGAAAATAATCTAGCTCTAAACGGGGCTATTTATAGACAGCCTCTAATCCCCTTTTTTTCTTTTTAAATCCGAGATAAATACAAAATCGGTCTGCGGCAAAAAAAATACAGAACATGCCCAAAACAAAATTAGAAAAAACACGAAAATTTATTTTTTAATTCCGTCTTCGCCAATATTTTTAAAATAATGAAAATGAATTTTTGGTTTTACCGAAATATTAAACAAAAATAAATACTTTGCAACTTATTTTTAAATATTTTAAAATACTTTTCTGGCATTTTAAAAATACCAAAAACTCCGAAAATTGATTTAAAAACTTTTCTGGAGTATAAGTAAATTCCCAAAATATTTTTAGAAAATATTTATAACTCCACAGTAAATTTAAAAAGTGTCCCAAAAATAATTTGAACTATTTTCCAACAAATTAAAAATGGGGATAAGTCCTTTTATATCCTCTCCAGCGAACTGCCATGTGTTAAAAAATGTTTAAAAATATTTTAAAACTCCAGAAAAATGCGGAAGCAGCATGAGATGTATAAGGTGATCTATTAACATCCTAATTTAGAAAATTGGGATGTTACAAACCTACCCCCCTTAAGATGAATCTCGTCCTCGAGATTTGGGTTGGCTAGCAAAGAGATGCGGGTGGTCTTGCTTCAGATCTTCTTCACGCTCCCAAGTTGCCTCCTCTTCGGTATGATTGTCTTGGTGCGGGTAACTCTTTCGGCAATATCCAGAATCTTCACAGGTTTCTCCTCATAAGTCTGGTCACTCTCCAACTGAATCGCCTCAAGTGGCACTGTATCTCTCAAGGGAATGTCTGCCATCTCTGCATGACACTTCTTCAGCTGGGATACGTGAAACACATCATGAACTCCTGACAAAGCTTCTGGCAACTCCAACTGATAAGCTACCTCTCCTCTGCGCTCCAAGATCTTGTAAGGCCCCACAAAACGTGGTGCTAACTTGCCCTTGATTCCAAACCTCTTGATTCCGCGAATTGGTGAAACTCTGAGATACGCACGGTCTCCAACCTCATAGATTACATCCTTGCGCTTAGCATCTGCACAACTTTTCTGCCTGGACTGTGCTATCTTCAGTCTATCACGGATCAACTTGACTTTCTCCTCGGCATCTCTGATCAGGTCTGGTCCAAACAACTGACGTTCTCCTACCTCATCCCACATCAAAGGAGTCCTGCACTTCCTGCCATACAGTAACTCGAATGGTGCCATCTGAAGACTAGCTTGGTAACTGTTGTTATACGAGAACTCAGCGTACGGTAAGTTGTCATCCCAACTCGAACCATAATCCAACGCACAAGCCCTCAACATATCCTCCAAGATCTGATTGACTCTCTCGGTCTGCCCATCTGTCTGAGGATGGAACGCTGTATTGAACTCCAGCCTAGTGCCCAAGGTCTCATGCAACTGACGCCAAAATTTCGAAGTAAACTGAGTACCTCTATCAGACACAACCTTGCTTGGAACTCCATGCAAACACACGATCCTGGACATTTAAATCTTGGCTAGCTTGGCACTGTTGTAAGTTGTCTTTACTGGAATGAAGTGGCAACCTTGGTCAAACGATCAACAATCACCCAAATAGAATCATATCCAGACCGAGTCCTGGGTAAACCAGTAATAAAGTCCATACCTATCTGATCCCACTTCCAATCTGGTATAGGCAAAGGCTGCAACAATCATGCTGGCTTCTGATGCTCAGCCTTGACTCTCTGGCAAACATCACACAATGCAATATACTGGGCTATCTCTCGCTTCAGGCTAGGCCACCAAAATCTCTCCCTCAAATCCAAATACATCTTGGTATTCCCGGGATGAATAGAATAAGGTGAATCATGTGGCTCCTGAAGAATCAACTTCCTGATCTCTGCATCTTGCGGTACACAAATGCGCTTCTCAAACCAAATGGCTCCATGCTCATCCTCACGGAAACCCTCTGCTTTTCCCTTGGTCATATTCACTTTTATCTCATAAACTTCTGCATCACCCTTCTGAGCCTCTCTGATTCTTTCCAACAGATTTGGCTTCACCTCCAATGCTGCCACATATCCCTTAGGAACTATCTCCAACCTAAGATTCTTGAACTGCTCACATAACTCACGTGGCATACCCTCAACATTATCAACATTGATATGACTCTTACGGCTCAATGCATCAGCAACCACATTCGCTTTACCAGGATGATACTGCTCATTCAAATCATAATCCTTAATAAGCTCCAGCCATCTACTTTGCCTGAGATTCAAATCCTTCTGAGTAAAGATATACTTCAAACTCTTATGATCAGTAAAAACATCACAATGATTACCAACAAGATATTGCAGCCATGTTTTCAATGCATGAACAACTGCAGCTAACTCCAAATCATGTGTAGGATAGTTCTGCTCATGGTTCTTAAGATGACGCGAAGCATAAGCAACAACTCTACCCCCTTGCATCAAAACACAACCAAGTCCTCGACGAGATGCATCACAATATACTTGGAAATCCTTATGTATATCAGGCAAACATAAAACAGGTGCAGTTACTAACCATTTCTTCAACTCCTGAAAGCTGGTTTCACATGCCTCACTCCAAACAAACTTATTCTCCTTCTTCAACAGCTCACTCATTGGTTTTGCAAGCTTGGAGAAATTCTCAATGAACCTCCTATAATATCCTACAAGTCCCAAGAAACTGCGAATGTCTCCAACTGTCGCGGGTGTCTCCCATTCTGTAACTGTTGAAACCTTGGATGGGTCCACAACTACTCCTTCTCCTGACACAACAAGTCCAAGGAATCCGACTTCCTTCAACCAAAACTCACACTTGCTGAACTTGGCATACAACTTGTGCTCCCTGAGCTTCTCGAATACCAAACGCAAATGTGCCTCATGCTCTTGCTCATTCTTGGAATACACCAATATATCATCAATGAACACCACAACGAATTTATCCAAGAACTCCATAAACACCTTGTTCATCATATTCATAAAGTATGCAGGAGAATTAGTCAATCCAAATGACATAACCGTATACTCATACAACCCATACCTTGTAGTAAAAGCAGTCTTCGGAATATCCTTCTCCCGAATCTTCACTTGATGATAACCAGAACGAAGACCAATCTTAGAGAATACACAAGCTCCCTCCAACTGGTCAAATAGATCATTAATCACAGGTAAAGGATACTTGTTCTTGATAGTAACATCATTCAGAGAATGGTAATCAACACACATCCTCTGGGTTCCATCCTTCTTCTCAACAAACAACACTGGAGATCCCCAAGGTGACGAGCTTGGGCGAATGAACCCCTTTGCCTGCAACTCTCTGATCTGCTCCTTCAACTCTCCAAGTTCATTAGCGGGCATCCTATACGGTCTCTTAGCAATATGCACAGTGCCTGGTATTAAATCAATAAGGAACTCAATCTCCCTATCCGGTGGAATACTTGGCAACTCCTCCGGAAACACATCCGGATACTCCCTCACCACACACACATCATCCAGGCTACCCCCTTAAGAGAATTCACCTGCGCGTGCTGATGCTTATACTTGGACACATATCTGATCTTCTGTCCACTCGGTGTACTGAGAGTGATAGACCGACTGGCACAATCAATAACACCCTGGTACTTGGCTAACCAATCCATGCCCAATATAACATCCAAACCTTGTGACTTCAATACAATCAAATCTGTAGGAAAAACATGCTTCTCTATGGCTAGGCTCAACCGATAGCATCCCAAACTAGCTGACATCTCCACTCGCGGTGAACTTATGAGCATAGATGACTTAAGAACTACGGTAGGTAACTCATGCTCGGCGGCATCTGTTGGGTAAGAATAGGTAAGTTGTAGACAGAAAGTAGCTAGGGAAATATACTCCTACCCATATGCTTATGATGATCATGACAAGCATTATATATACAATACATATATCACCAATCAACTTCACCAACCAATATCACCATAGCATCAAACATATAACAATCATCAACCAATGCACTCATACGGAAAACCATCACATAGCACACCATATAGTTTAAAATATATTTTATAACTGATATAAGATCCTCAAAACAACCACGGGTAATATAAGATTATATCAAGCAACCTAGTATTGACACACCGAATAAGTCGACATGGTCAAATACACTAACACGATAACGATAGTAAACTAATAGCCGGTGAAGTAATTCTTAATGTTGTCTTTGCTAAACAGCATGCGGTATTCGTGCCCGCTAATGCGGTTGCGCCTTTTGGGACTCGGCTCCTCTTCTTCTGACGAGGTGTCTACTTCTGGCTCCTCTTCTGGTTCTCCAATGCCATTGGCCTTCATCTTCTCCTTCAGCCTTGTCATCTCTGCTTGCATCTCCAACCTTTCCTTCTTCAGCTTGTTGTTGTCCCTCTTGAGCCTGGTGTTCTTCTGCTGCAACTCAGTAATGGTGTAGAGGTCTGACTGAGTGCACTTCTCCAGGCAATGGATGTGCTTCTCCAGGCTTTGGATGATGTAGCTGGTTGTACCTGGCCAAATGGCCCCAGGCACATACCTGAACCTCTTTGGTATTATGTTCCCCGATGGGAGAACCTTATCCATCTCCGCGTACACCGTACCCTTTAGTCGGGCGGAATACGTCTCTACAATGCGTCCAAGAGCTATGTGAGAGGCTATGCGCACACACCACTCCTTCTCCTGGGCATGCACCTCGAATGACTCCGTGATCACCCTTTCCTCATTCTCCATGATTCCAAGGATGAAAGTCTCCACTTGCCAGTAGTCATCCGCTCCCCTGGTCTCCACGATGTCCGGCTGAAAGACCGGCGCGTAGATGTTCAGGAAGTGGCAAATCCCCCTGAGCTCAGGTCCAAACACCATAGCGCGGTAGGACAAAGTGGTCATCTATAATCAAAGAGAGGTAAGGCAAGATTAGAACAGGTATGAATACGAGATAGAGAAGGTAAGTAAGTACAAGACACAGTGATTTAAAGTAATATTTTTAATTCCTATGGCTTTTCTAGTCCATTTTCTAGGGTCACGTACTACAGTCAACACACTGCTCTGATACCATCTGTAGCGACCCAATTCACACAGAATTGAAGTCTCTGTGCTCAAGTGCCAGTCCCTGGATCGAACTCGCTGGCACACACAGTATTAGAGATGTATATCAAAGTACAAGTGCATCATTATTACAACGTATGATCCAGAGTAAATAAATAACAAGTTGCATAGCTCAAGGTTAGCTTTTTTAATATAAATATAGCGGAAACAAAAGCAAGTAACGTGGAGTCCCATCAACAGCCACAAGCGAACATGCTGAGTGTAGACTCGCAACCCCTAAACGCACCTTACTGATCGTCTGAAAAACCTGCAACACTGAAGGTTACAGCCCGACAACGGGTCAGTACATCTGATTTGTACGGCAAGTGACACAGAAAAGTTTATATAAAGGACCTACAACTACATGCAAGGTAAGTCAAAGGAAAGGCTTATGGTTTTGTTTTGCAGAAAGCCAATTTTCTCCTGAACTAAACTAGTCAAAATTTAAGTTGAACTTACTACTTAAGAACGAACTGGGCACACCAGTTCCAACACCACACCCATTATTTAATCTTGCCCACTCAAATTATTATGGTGATTCATATGTCAAGATCCTCCAGTAACAGTAATTTCTAGTAGCTCAAGGATGTCCATAACCGGGGACACGGCTAATCACGATTAGTTTTTACTCTGCAGAGGTTAGTCCCCTTTCCCGCTGGACTCAACCCGAAGATTGAGACGAAGTCTTTCAGAAGAGGTCACCTACACCCAACGGCAAGCCGGTACCACCTATCACATCTACATCTGCTAGCTTTGCATGGGAGAGGCTTCCTTCATCATACTCAACTAAGCTAGAGCCCATATGGCCAGCGGCTGTACATGGAAGCTCCTAGTCACCAAGTATGTCTGATCTTTTTGAGCCTGTACGGCGCCCACTTATGTTCAGAGGGTAGCACCATGACGTACTGTCATCCACCAAACCAACCATTAGGGGTACAACCTGGTCTCGCCCTTAGATAAGGCACGAGCCCCCAGGAAGCACTCCCTGCCCGTCCAGAGGTGATTTCTATTTATGATAAAGTTGCTACACAAATTATTAAATAGCTCACATGCACTCCATGAATTTACACAACCCAAACCACGTCTACAAAGCATAGCAATAAAGTAACAACACGGCTAGGTTGATCTACGGTAGACAAGTCAAGACATGTGGCTATCCTAACTGGTTTTGCAGCAACAGTAAAATAAACTACCTATCATGCAATAGGGTGATATTTCTTAACATAATGCATATAGAAAAAATATAGGTATGAGTATGGTAAAAGCATCACTTGCCTTCTTGCTGGTCCTGACGGTCACTATCCTCACAAAACAAGGCGGCACACTCCGGACAATCTATACGATCAAACATAACACAAGTCAACATATATTCAATACAATTATTCACAAACAGTAATAAACATTCAAATAACAGTAGCAAAACTTGCCTAATAGTAGCTAAACTTAAAGTACTTGTCAAAATAAAACCAACGCAAAAAGAAACGGCGTAAACGGGCGCACCGGTAAAAAGTTACGGCTGCCGGAAGTTCAAATTTGGATCAGCTTGGGATTCAAATTTGAAAACTTCAAACTTCTGTAAAACTTGGTCTATTGGCTAGAAAATTTCTACACGGTCGCAACGCAACTGGAATCTCCCAATTCTGAGTTACGGTTAAAAAGTAGCCGCGAAAATGGTATCGGGTGAAAATCGGGGTCTAAACTGCAAACAGGGACCTATCCGTAAATAAAATAACGCGAAAAACACGATCGGGTCCCTGGCGGTTTTGGATCCAGATCTGGACTTTTTTGTTTGGAAAACCGATCTAATCTATTTTTTTTCCAAAACTTCTCTCTCTGTCCACGGGCCCGAAGCCATGGCCATGGCTATGGAGTTGCGGCTCCGGCGGCCTGGGCTGCTCCGGCCAGTTCACCGGGGGGAGGCCAGCGGCGCAGCGCCAGGCAGCGGCGGCGGGAACGCGCCGGGGGCGGCGGCCAGGCGCGGGGCGGGCGGCGGCGGCCTGTGGCCGGGCGAGCTCTCCGGCTCGCCGCCGGTGGCCAAGCGGCGGCGGCGCGGCGGTGCTAGGGCGGCAGGGTCGGGCGTGCTGGGCGCGGTGAGGTGGCGGGCTCACCTCGGCGGCGGAAGAGCGGCTTCTCCGGCGACAAAAAAACGAGCTCCGACGAAAATCCGGCGAACTTCCGGCGAACTCCGACGAGATTCCGGCGAAACTCCGGCGAAACTCCGGCGATGACGTCGTCGATGATGTCGGCGGCCGCGGGTCCCGCGGATTAGTTTAAGGCTAACCTAAAAACGCTAAAAGAAAATAATCTAGCCCTAAACGGGGCTATTTATAGACAGTCTCTAATCCCCTTTTTTTCTTTTTAAATCAGAGGTAAATACAAAATCGGTCTGCGGGAAAAAAACAGAACAGGCCCATTAGGCCCAAAACAAAATTAGAAAAAACACGGAAATTTATTTTTAAATTCTGTCTTCGCCTATATTTTTAAAATAATGAAAATTAATTTTTGGCTTTACCAAAATATTAAACAACAATAAAAACTTTGCAACTTATTTTTAAATATTTTAAAATACTTTTTTGGCATTTTAAAAATACCAAAAACTCCGAAAATTGATTTAAAAACTTTTCTGGAGCATAAGTAAATTCCCAAAATATTTTTAGAAAATATTTCTAACTCCAAATTAAATATAAAAAGTGTCCCAAAAATATTTTAAACTATTTTCCAACAAATTAAAAATGGGGATAAAGTCTTTTATATCCTCTCCAGCGAACTGCCATGTGTTGAAAAATGTTTAAAAATATTTTAAAACTCCATAAAAATACGGAAGCAGCATGAGATGCATAAGGTGATCTATTAACATCCTAATTTAGAAAATTGGGATGTTACATACAGGCAGTCGGCTCTGATACCAACTTGTGACGCCCTCGATTTACGATCATGTACAATAATCATACACGCAGGGTACATGATCGAGATCAAGGTGCCACGGTGAGAATATCACAGCACAACACCAAACACAAAAGGATAAACCAATAAAAAATATTACAATGAAGGGGGTCACACAGACCCGAATACATAATTCATACAATCATCATATCTGAGTACAAACATAGTTAGTCAAGTTTTGCCTTAAGAAGGCTAGCACAAATAACATCAGAGATACAGATCGAAAAGGCGAGGCCTCCTGCCTGGGATCCACCGAATTACTCCTGGTCAACGGGAACTCGATGTCGTAGTAGGCTCCTTCTGGAATCTCCTGCTCCTGGGCTCCAACGTCGACTGCAGCGGCCGATCAGGAAAAGTGAAAAAGGGTAAATAAAGCAAGTTGAGTATCTAGCATACCCGCGAGTCTTACGTCCGCTACTAAGCAATTATGCATTGTATCAAATGGAAAGGGGAGGCTATATATATTGAACTGCAAGATAGAAATCAGAATAAGGATAAGAAGCTAGGCCTATCGAAGACTAGCATCTTCCAACGAGTCTTGAAGCACAAGAAGAGAATAGCCAACAGTTCAATAGCATGAATGTAATAACAATGCAACAGAAGTTGCTGCAACATTGTATAATAGTAAGTTGTATAGATAACAATTATACATGCCTCCGAAATCCCCTCCTCGACTTCCCTGCGAGGAAGATAAACCGGAACCAGCAATTTAATAGTAGTAGTTTGTCATAGTAGGCTCTGGCTTCAGCATAAAGCGCCCTGTTACCGTGTAAACGTCTATTCGAATAGATCAAACTCCCTGCAGGGGTGCACTACTGTTCAGCCTGCACGCTCGGATCTCCAGGGTGGCGTACACCCCACTGAGGCTATCCGACACACCGTGGCCCATCCTACGGCTCATCAGAGAGTTCCCCGCCGGTCTACAGTCCTAAGCGCAAGGGGATCTTGGACCGTCGCCCCTCACCATCCGGGTCGTTGTGTGCCAGGTGATTCCACGCAACTCTCCCAGGATGCGGATCGACCTAACCACAATGATGAACTGGATGTCTTTCAGAGCTTTCGAACGAGACCACAATGCGAAGGGCCCACACCGTTACCCCACGTGAAGGTAGTGCGTACAGGCCTTTGCGGCCTCTCAAGTCATCCACCGAAACCGTTAAGTCGTTTTATTATTATCTGTCGGGACAACCGTTATCGTTGCCCCTTTCTCGGTGAGTCACGGACAACGACAACAACCAGGACCACCAGTAACGTCGGTGCCTGCCCTGTCGTCCCACCAACTCGTGCGGTTACCAACAAGGTGAACTGTCTCCTTACCTTGTCTCGCGTTTTCTCTTGGTAGAGCTCGACTTTCGTACAACAGGATACCTTTTGGCCACGAACGGTACCAGGCCCGCCGCACACCGGTGGAATACACCTGACCTGTCGTTCCGCTAAATACCCTGCGCGGGCACCGTGGGGTCACCCGACTCCTTACCTGTAAGGGAAACCGTGGTTCAGTACCCTAGGACGGCTATACAGAGTCATCAACGAGTGGAGTACAAGGATTACTCCTCGATAGCTCACACTTGATGTGGCTCGGCAGAGCCGGGGTAGGGGCCTGAAGCGGTGTCTGCTCTGAACCGTACCTGTAGCAGTTGTAATGTATCGCATCCGCATTCACTCCCAGAGTGAACACGACGAGCTATATAATCCTATTGACTAACAAGGCGCAGGGTTCACTGCTGAATATAATATAATTATAAGGCAGCATAGGATAAGGAAAAGTTCACCACGGGGCGACAAAGACAAGTTATGCAATTGAATAGGAATGTAACATAGCAGAAGCAGCCACATATGCCTAGTGCAAGAAAAGTACGGAAAGATAGGCGATATCTGGGGAAGAGAATGGCTCTGCTTGCCTGTAAGCTCGACGGTAGAGGTACGGTCGTCGACGAAGTAGTCGATCACAGGGGCATCAGCAGCGGACGTCGAGACTACCGGACAATAAGAGAGGGGGAAGAAACAATAAATACACAACAATAATAGCAATACAAATACAAGACATGGCAAATGTTAAGATAGAGGTGAACTTACGCGGTGCTACACGTTGCAGACGAAACGGGAATTTAACCGGCAATTTTACCGGCTCCGGGCGGTTACCCGACAGTGCAATCAGAGGGGGAAAGTCCCGTGTTCGGTATGTTAGAGGTGTGTGGTGGGGGTATGGATAGCGTATCCGAAATCGTCATATTTTTTTTGATCAACTTTCATGTATAAAGTTTTTGAATCTGACTTACGGTTTAAAAGATATTAATTTCTAAAGTTTAAATCATTTTTAAAAGAATTTTTGAATTTCTTTTATTATTTAAATAGACATTATCCTCAACCTTATCCAGAACAGTGTCTGACAGGTGGGACCTACATGTCATACACAGAAGAAATTTAAATTATTTAGTTTAATTAAATTACCAATGGGGGCCACATGTCATACTCACATAATAACAAAAATCATCTAATTAATTAAACAGTAGGTGGGACCCAGCTGTCAGTGTGACATGCTTAATTTTAACAGTTTAATTAATCCAGAGGGTTATTTAGAGGCTGGGACCCACGTGTAAGTCTAACAGGGTTATTTATGTTAACATTTTTTCTTTTAACTTAATCCTAATGGCCTCAGGCCCACTTGTCATCTAAACAGAGGGGGTAGTTAAGCAATGGGTTAACTTCACCGGGGGGCTTAGCCCATGCCATGCTCGCCGGCGAGCAGGAGCCCGGCGGCGCAGACCAAAATGGCGAGGGTGGCCGGGATGGGGCGCGGGCATCGTTGCTGGTGCGCAGCCGGCGCGGCGAGCGCAGCCACGCCGTGGTGAGTGCGGGCTCAGCCGGGGTCGGCCGCACAGCGCACGGCGAGAGGAGGGACTCCGGCGAACGAATCGATGGGGGAGAGGGGGGGAATGACTCGGCGCTCACAGAGGGGGCCGTAGCGGTGCTCAGGGAGGCGGAACTTGCGCCGGCGACGACGAATTTGCCAATGGAGTCCGCGGTGGCCGGCGGGAGACGCGGGCCCGATTCGCGCGGCCTGGTGGACTCCGGCTTCAATTCAGGGCATGAGATGACGAAGACGTCGACGGGGAGCCCCCCGGACACAACGGCGTGCCCCGTGGCGGCCGTTGGCCGCGACGACGGCAGCGGTACGGCGACAGGGAGCTCCGGGTGGGCGGGGAGATGACGAGGGGGAGAGCGAGGGGAAAGGAGGGAGGCGGCTAGGGTTTCTGCGAGAGGTGGGGGTGCCGGGGTCTTATCCCTCGCCGGAGGTGGCCTGGATTGCCTCCATGGCGTGGCCGCCGTGGGATGGGCGCCATGGTACCCCCATGAACAGGGGGTTGAAGATGGAGGCGCTGGGTGGGATGGTACTGGCCTAGGGGGAGGGGAGATGGCTAGGCCTACTGCGGTAGACAGGGTTTCCCTCTTTTTTATATAATTCTTTTCTTTATTCTTTTTGCTTGTAATTATTTTATTAGCTTTGCCATTTTTTTAAATTCATTGGATATTTATAATTACTAGTTGTATATATGGAACAACTTTCATGTTTTAAAAAAGTTTGGGGTTTTGATAAATTCATTGGATATTTGTTTTGAATATACAACTAGTTAAAGGGGTTGTTTTAGCACTGGTTTGAATTGTTTGCAATATTTAAATATTGCAATAAATATCCAGTGTTGGTTTAACATGGATCACTTATTTTTAGGCATTTAACAAAATTGGTTCCACAATTTTTGGACAAAGTTTTATTTATCACATTATTTTTAATAACGACCAAAAGGGTTTTTGGAGTGATCAAATGCAAAGATGATCAAAGTGAGATTAGCATTATCATTAGCCAAAAGTGATTACTGTTACAAGACACTGAGGGTGTTACAAGTGCACACAGTGACGGGTGATCCAAATCCCTTCTAGCAAGAGGATCTGCAGTCCAAAGGCGATTGTGGAGGGCGAGTCACATGAAAAGCTTGATCTTAGTCGGTGGCTAGCTTCTCCGATTGTCGGCCGCGCCAGGGGCGAGGCTCTGGCCAAAGAAGAAAGCCTCATAAGTTGAGGCAGCCGAGAAGGTCCCATTGGCCTCGAGCCGCCATCGAAAGTCATCCGATGCGGCGAAGAGGCTGATCGTTCTCAGCTTCTCGAAAAGACGGATTACGTCTACAATCGCCTGAATATTGCTTTGGCCAGTGATGTCCTGCATCCACCTTGAATCTGGGAGGATATCCGCCACCAGGTGAAGCTTGGCCGCGGGCTTGATTAGGGATATTAGGGATGGCGCGAACTACTGTACATCCACGCCATCGATCCATCTATCGGTCCAAAACCTCAGCATCTTGCCATCCCCCAATGTGCATTCTATGGCAACAGCACAAAGGGCCTCAGCACACTCCGGGATGTCGATTGTGAAGCCATTCCATGGCTTGTCCAATTGCGTCCGCTCCAGCCATCTCCATTTCATCATTAGGGCTTCATTGAGTAACCGTAGATTCTTGATGCCCAAATGTGACGCCCCCAAAATCAATCCATGTACAGTAATCATACACGCAGAGTACACGGCTGAGATTAGGGTGCCACGGTGAGAATATCACAGCACAACACTACACACAAAAGGATAAACAAATATGTTACAATACCAGGGATCACGAGGATCCGAATACATAAGTCATACAAGCCATAATATCTGAGTACAGACATAGTTAGTCATGTTTTGCCTTAAGAAGGCTAGCACAAATGACATCAGAGATACAGATCGAAAAGGCGAGGCCTCCTGCCTGGGATCCACCGAACTACTCCTGGTCGACGGGGCACTCGACGTCGTAGTAGTCGCCTCCGGGGTACTCCTGCTCCTGGGCTCCAACGTCGGCTGCAGCGGCCGATCAGGCAAAGCGAAAAAGGGGAAATAAAGCAAAGGTCAGTACCTAGCATACCCGCGAGTCTTACGTCCGCTACTAAGCATTATTCATTGTATCAACGGAAAGAACAGGCTGTATATAGTGGACTGCAAGATAGAGATCAGAATAAGGGTAAGAAGCTAGGCCTATCGAAGACTAGCATCTTCCGACGAGTCTTGCAGCATGAGGTAAGAATCAGCCAACAGTTTATATAAAGCATAAAGTAACAATGCATCAGAAGTTGCTGCAGCATTGTATAATAATAAGTTGTAATAATTAACAATGCCTCCGAGTTCACCTCCTCGACATCCCAGCGAGGAAGAAAACCCGGAACCATACAGTTTAATAATAATAGTTTGTAGTGGTAAGATCCAGCTTCAGCATAAAGCGTCCTGTTACCGTGGACACGGCTATTCGAATAGATTAACCTTCCCTGCAGGGATGCACTTGTGTTACACTACACGCACGGATCTCCAGGGTGGCGGGAACCTTGTTAGGGAACGCTCCACCGAGGCTATCCGACACTTCGTAGCCCATCTTTCAAACTCAACAGAGAGGCCATCCGCCGGTCTAAATCCTAAGTACGCCGGGCCTTGGACCCCAACCCGAACGTACTCCTGCACGGTGCGTGGCTGGCCGGTGAAGTTAAAGCAAATCCAAATAAGACACCACCCCGCGAGCAAATAAGACAACACCACTTCCCTGCAATCATCCCGCAGTACTGCTGACGTCTGAAGAGTCCTCGGACGACACTACGAAGCAGAGGAGCCCATAACTCGTAATTCCCACGGGTAGGTAGTGCGTACATGGCATATAGCCAACTCAAGACATCCTCCGAACCATTTAGCATTTTAATTAACCTGCGTGACAACCGTTATCGTTGCCTCGACTTAACTGACCCGCGGACAACGACAGCAGCCAGGGCCACCAGTACATCAGTGCTTGCCCTGTCGTCCCACCAAGTCACTGCGGTTACCTACAAGGTGAACCGTCTCCTTACCTTGTCTCGCGTGTGCTCCTAGAGGAGCTCAAATTTCCTGCTTTGGTAACTCTCGCGGCCAACGATCAGGGGCCAAGCACACCGGTACACTGGTCGTACCCTCCCTGTCGTCCCGTCGCAATACCTCTCGCGGGCACCGTTGGGTCGCTCGACTTCTTACCTGAAGGACAACCGTGTTCAGGTCCCTAGGGCGGCTATACAGAGTCATCAACGAGTGGAGTACGAGGATTACTCCTCGATAGCTCCACTTGATGTGGCTCGGCAGAGCTGAGGTAGGTGGCCTTAGGCGGTGTCTGCCTTGTACCGTACCTGTAACAGTTAATATATCGTATCCGTGTTCACTCCCCTGAGTGGTCACGACCCGCTATCTAATCCTAGCTAACAATGCGCTGGGCTCACTGCTGAATAATGCATAATTATAATAGGCAACATAGGATAAAGGAAGGTATGTCAAGGAGCAACAAAAACAGGCTATGCAATTGAATAGGATTGTAATCGTAGCAGCAGAAGTAACAATGCCTAGTGCAAGAAATTTACGGAATAGATAGGCGATATCTAGGGAAGAGTATAGCTCTGCTTGCCTGGAAGCTCGACGGTAGGGGTAGGGTCGTCGACGAAGTAGTCGTACTCAGCAGCGGTGTAGTCGGCGGCGGCAGCGGGGTCTACCGAAGATTAAGGGGGAAGAAACAGTAAATACAAAGCAAGCATATACAAACAGTTGCACGACATGACAGATGAAATGTTAACGGTGTTCTAACGCACTGCAATGCACGTTGCTCGGAACGGAAATTCATCCGGGGATGAACTGCCAGCTCCGGGTGATTACCGGACAAGGTGTCCGGAGGGGGGAGATATCATGCCGGAGGTGTCGTGGATATCCGACACATGCGTGGGTGGTGTATCCGGGTTAGTTGATCTATTCCGAACAACTTTCGTGTTCAGAATAAATTCATCCGGAGAGTTTAACGGTAACGGGCAATTATCGGACAAACGACCCGGAGGGGGGATGTCGATGTTTGTTGTGTTAGAGGGGTGTGATGGGTATTCGAATAGTGTATTCGTATTAGTTATATTTTTCTAATCAATTTTCATGTATACAGTTTTTGAATCAGACTTACGGTTTAAAAGATATTGAATTTCCAAATTTAAATAAATTTAAATCAATTTCTGGATTTTCTTTTATTAATAAATCCTAACATTATCCACAGAGGGTTGACTGGTCAAACCTGACCAGTGGGTCCCAGTGGTCAGCCTCACAGTGCTAATAATTCACTTTGTTAAATTAATACAGAGCCAGGGCCCACATGTCATAGACTATTAGTATTTCTATATGTTTTATCATAATTTCTTACATGTGGGACCCAGTTGTCAGCCTAACAGTTTCTATTTAACTTAAAACGAAGGGTTATCTGGTGGGGCCCATATGTCAGCCCCACAGGTTATCAACTAACAGGTTTTCTCAGATTAAACTTAACAGTGGGATTAACAGGGGGTATGGCCCACTGTCAGTGGCTGGTTAACAACCAGTTAACCACCTGGCAGGTGGGGGCCACCTGCCAGTGGCTCTTGGGCACGCCGGCGACAACCGTCGTCGACGAGTTCGCCGTTCCGGCCAGTTCCGGCGACGAGAGCTTGCACGGCTAGGTTAATTGGAGAGATGGGGTTCTCCCGCGTCGATCGGTAGCCGTAGCCGCAGCAGAGGTGGACGGAGCTGAGCACAGCTTCAACAATGGCGGAGGTGACCTTCGGCCGTAATGGCAAATGGCGCTGCTCGGCAAAAACGAGCGGGATATTCGGGCAAATTGAACCTAAGGCTCCCAGGGAGCACGCTGGTGAACTTACGCGGGCAATAGGAGCACGGTGAGCACGGCTTGGACAACCATGGCGGCGTCCGGGACATGGCACAGCGGGGACGACGACCGAGCACGCAAATGGCGATGGGAAAAGAGGGGAAAAGTGCAGAGGATCACAGGGATGCTCGAGGATGTCACATGAAGGCTGGAGGAGCTCGGGATGCGGCGAATCGGCTCGGCGATCACGGCGGCCGTGGTTGGGGAACGGTGGCGCAACGCTCGTGGTGAAGCTTCCCGGCTCGATTGCTTCAGCGGGTAGACGAAGACGAAGACAGAGCACCTCCTAGACACAACGGCGGGGCAGCACGAGGTCAGTGGCCGCGACTGGCCAAGGCAATGGCGACGGTAGCGTCGGGCGCCATTTCTCCATGCGAGCGCGAGGTGAGGAGGGAGGGAAATGGGGGAGGGGGATGTCCAGGGGTTGCATGGGTGCGCCCTTAGCGACAAGGGAGCAGGTGAGGGAGAGTGGACCGGCCTGGCTGTGCGTCCATGGCCGTGGCGCCACGGGGGGGGGGGGGAGCAGGTGAGGGGCAGGTGGGGGGAAGCAGTTGAGGAAGAAGACAAGGGGGATAGTGGTGGGCTGGGCCAGGTGGGCTGGTGCCCTGGGCGTAGATTATGGATTTCCACTTTTTGTTTTTCTGTTAATCATTTCCTTTACTTTGCTTATTTTATTTGGCTGGCATTTGATTTTTGTTAAACATGAAATAAACCCTAATATTATTGTTACAAGTTATAATGATGCCACAAAAAGTTTGGTACAAAAAATAAAATCATTTAGACCTTTAAATTATTTAATATGAAGTAAAAGCCATTATTTTGTTACTGTTTTGTTTGTTTGTATTATTTGAATATTTTAATAAAATACCATTTGTATTTTAATGTACCCTAATGATATTTGGACATTTTATAAAATGGTTTGCAATATTTTTGGTTTCACAATTTTTAGTGCATTTAAAATTCCTACTTGTTTATTAAATTTACCATGGCCATTTAATAATTTTCAAGCTATTGTTTTTAATTCATAATACTCCTAAAACACTTTAATAGAATATCCATTGTTATTTTAATCATGGCCTAATGATTGCTAGGCATTTTATAAATAGATTCCATCATTTTGGTTTAACTATTTTTTCATGTTTATATTAACCTTCAAAACAATTTAGATGACCCCACAACATTGGTTTCACAATCATCATAGACTTGTGATTATTCTAATGACTAAGGGTGACTTGGTTTAACCATGATCATGTTGATTGACTTGCATCCACAATTCTTGGAGCAGTGTTTTATAATTTACTCAATTTGAAAATTTTATCCGGGTTGGAAATTGACAGAGCTATCATCAAAGGTGATCATGGCTTGATCTGTAGGAGATATGCCCTAGAGGCAGTAATAACAGTTATTTTGTATCTCCGAGTTTGTAATGAATGTTTATGTTCCATGCTATAACTGCAATGATTCTCGAGTCTGCAATATCCACGAGGCTCGGAGGGAAACTCATGTGCACGTGTGGTATAATAAACAGTAAAATGTATTCCTAGTCATGCCTCTAAGACTGGCTCATGTATTGCATGATGATCCTGTTTTCCTGATCATGGGCATGTCTATGCCGGCAATGTTGAGGGCACAATGTTAGAAGAACATTTGTGTTGAATCGACCCGAATTGATGTTATGCTATGAGATACATTCGTCACAAGTTAATGGTTAATAACACAGAGAAAGTTGTGCGTTTGCATAATTCCTTAGACCATGAGAGTATCGAGTTCCTTCGTACTTGCTTCGTGAACTTTGGGGTTTTGTTAAACGTCATCTGTAAAAGGGTGGCTATTACGGCAGCTTGCGGGTTCACGGAAAAGTATGACAAGGAACTAGGTAGCTCGAGATTGGGATTTGCTCCTCCGTCGTTGGAGAGATATTCTTAGGGCCCTCTCGATGTTACGGTATCCACCATCGTCTGGCCAGACACAGTGTGATTTGACCACAGGGATGCCGGAACGCGGGAACGAGAAAAGAGAACAATACCAGGAACGAGGTAACTGGCATAGTGGACAAGTTGTTGATTCACGGGGATGCCAATAAGTCTCACCTCGGGTATTTGTAATATATCGCGAAGCAACAGGAATAGCACACAACAACTAAAGGTTCACTCGAATAATTCTTCGTATGGGTATAGGGATCAATATGGATGTCCTCGGTTCCGCTATTGATCATTGATCGGAAAGTGTTCCGGTCATGTCTATACTTCATCGAACCTACAGGGTCACACACTTAAGGGTCATCTATCTGTTGAATACTAGACAGGGAGTCTGAGATAAAGTCACCGGAAAGGTTTCGGAGACGGCGGAAAAGTTCCGAGAGAGAAAACCGAAAAGTTGTTTCGGGGTAAACCACTAAGCCGAAAAGGTTTCGGAGAGCACCTGGTAATTTTGGAGAGTGCCAGAATTGTTCTGGTAACTTCTGGAATTTTTCTGGAGAAAAGATTAAAATATTTTTTTCGGAAATATTTCGGAGCTGCCGGAAATGTTCCGGAGCTGCCGGAAATGCTTAGGTTGCTTTTCGCAGATGAAAATCACTAATCTGGAATTGTTTCGGAACGCGCCGAAAATCATTTTAGTGGGTGTTGGAATTATTCTAAGACCCACAAAAATATTTTCGGATTTTTCGGACGCGAAAAAGTGGTGTCATGAATAGTAAAAAGTACTACTTGAGATATTTTTGGAAAGCCTTCTAGAAGGACTTGGGAGCCAAGAAAGCCCCCTTGGGTTTCCTATAAATAGAGGTGTGAGGGCAGCCCCATATCCTTGATCCAAGCTCTCACTTGAGTTCTCATCACATGCCATGCAATTATCTGGCTTCTTCTCTCCCTCACACGAAAGAGTTTCGTAGAGCCGAAAGGCTGTCTGGGTTCCGGCAGGAACTAGTTCTGGACGGCGAAGCCCTGCTGGATAGCTGACACCGTATGTGTGCAACTTGGTAGAGAGGTCGTTGTTTCGATCTTAGTTCGAGTGTGCCTCCCGAAGGGCTGTCCGAGTTACAGATCGAGTTTCGAGGGTCCTCCCGAAGGGCTGTCCGAGTTACAGATCGAGTTTCGAGGGTCCTCCCGAAGGGCTGTCCGTGACATCGTCCGAGGGACTGTCCGACCGCCTCCCGGAGCGCTGTTCGTGGGGCAGACGAGGGAATACATTCTCGCGGTTGGGAGGTTGTAAATCCTAGCTGCGGGGATCTGCACCGACGATCTTCATCGACTCTACTTCCCGCTGCGCTACGAGTCGGTAACGATCAGATCAAAACCTTGTATGCGTCTCCATAGTGGTCCTGGGCGTGCTCGCTATACCGAAATTTTTTGTTTTCTGTTGCGTTCCCCTACAGTGGTATCAGAGCCGTGCTATGCGTAGATGCATGTTATGATCTAGAATACATGGAGATGTATGGGTATTGCATAATGTAATTTTGGAGTAGATCAGATCTATTGCTGAAAATTATTTATGCGGGTGGCAGATGAAATCTGTTACCCGATATTCTTGTTGCTTCCCTAGAATTTGCGTATTTCTGATCTCGAGACAGCATGGTGGAATTTTACAAAGTTCTGGCAATCCGCGATCCTGATTGATCAACGAAGTGCTATCAGTTCTTTGGGTTCCGCCATAGTCAAAAGAAAGATGAAATTCGCAGACTAAAGGGCAATGCAGATATGATCTGCACGGGGATCACGCGTATGACGAAGTTCAGTATGGGGTTCGAGATTTTATTATCTCGTGCTTCATACACCCCGCAATGTTAATCTAGTGACTTGAATAATCATACTTGATGATAAAACGTTGGTAGTTGCGGTTTAAGTCAAAACCTTAGAAGCCACGTAAAATAAAATTTTGCATAAACCGGTTTAGAGGCGTCTAACTTGTTTTTGCAGGATGTGCATGTGATGTGGTATAGCAAAGCTCATATTAATTCGATTATGTATGAGATGACTATATAATGTAAATTTATTAACATGACCTGCGTGTCATGATTCGGCATGATGGCTGGAGCCATATGATTGTCACTTTAATGACCTGCGTGTCAACCTTAGGTAATGCACTTATTCATTTGCTATAAAGATAGCAATATTATTTGGTGCATCGACAAGGTGGTGGCAATCTTCGCGAAGGTGAACTCCGACGCAAATGCCAAAGACGAAGAAATACTTGACTTCTCCGTCAGAAGGGGCTATACCATATCATGCTATTATGAATTGCATGGGATGTTTATCCCTTATGTTGCACCCTTCTTGATTGCGCGGTAGTCGCTTTTTATTAGGGTGATCTCTCACTTAAAATATCAAGTAGTTAGTGTTCTCCCAAGTGTAGCGCCGTCACAGCATCTATACTCTCGGGGTGCGCCATGGATGCATGGGTACGAACGATTGGAGAAATGTAAGGCGGGTGAGGTCAGACCTCGCAGCAGGATCACTTGGTTGTCTTGACGTTCATGGCAGGATCGTCCTGAGCTCGGAACACACGCATCGAAAGATGAACAAGAGTCACATAGAGATGTGATCGGCAAGTTGGCCTACCAAATCAAAATCCTCGTCATGAGATGATGATTCTATGGCGTTGTATTGATATTTGGATCTTGAATCACTCATAATCAATTTTGAGAGATATTGATTTAAGTGGGAGCACACTTTAGAATAAAATTGTTTATTCACTAGTGCAAAAATCATTATGAACAAAGTCTAAGTGAAACTTGTGTTTACCGTTGTAGATCAAATGGCTCGCAACACCGCTTTCAACTTGGGGCCATTGTTAGAGAAAGAAAAGTTAGCTGCGACTGGAAACAACTATGCGGACTGGGTCCGTAACCTGAGGATTGTCCTCAGGAGCGCTAAGAAAATCTATGTGCTTGAAAAAGCTCTTCCAGCTAAACCGGCGGCAGGTGCCTCGGAAGATGAACAAAATGTCTGGGCCACTCAGGATGATGATCACAACGCAGTACAGTGCCTCATGCTAGCTTGCATGAGTCCAGAGCTCCAAAAACGTTTTGAATTCCATAAACCCCGTGATATGATCCGGGAATTGGATGCTCTGTACAAGGAAACCGCAAGGTCTGAACGTTTTGATATCATGAATATCTTGATGAATTTAAAGATGGCTGAGGGCGGTTCAGTTGGCGAACACATAGTCAAAATGATTGGCTATGCTGAAAGGCTTAAAACCCTGGAATTTCCAATTCCAGCATCCCATATGATGGACATGATGCTTTCTTCACTCCCCCCGTCTTACAACGGTTTTGTCATGAATTACAACATGAGTGGGATGGAGAAAACACCAGAAGAGGTGCTCGCCATGCTGAAAACTGTGGAAGAAGGACTGCGGAAAAATCACAAGCAAGTGTTGCTTGTGAATAAAACCGCCAGTTTCAAAAAGAAAGGCAAGCCAAAGAAGGGCAAGGGTGCTGGTAAGACCGGCTCCCAAAGCAACTCTAAGGGCGGAGCCAAGAATGAAACTGAGTGCTTCTACTGCAAGGGCACAGGACACTGGAAGAGAAACTGCAAGAAGTATCTGGCCGATAAGAAGTCCGGGAAAACCGGAAAAGGTATAATTGTTATACAAGTTAATGTCATTGATGTTTTGCTTGCTAGCGAAAATTCTAAGTCTTGGGTATTTGATACCGGATCGGTTGCTCACATTTGCAACTCGATACAGGGACTGCAGAAGGTCCGCAAGCTAGCAAAGAATGAAGTCATGATGCGCGTCGGGAACGGCGCTGGGATCGCCGCTCAAGCCGTCGGCATTATGCCTCTACGTCTCCCTTCAGGATTTATCTTAGAGCTAAATAAATGTTATTTTGTTCCACTATTGTGTAGAAACATTATCTCTGGATCATGTTTAGTACACGATGGGTATTCGTACAAGTCTGAGAACAATGGTTGTTCACTTTATTGTAAGGATATGTTTTATGGATTTGCACCCATTGTTGGGGGCCTTTTCATACTAAATCTTGAATGTGAAAATGATGTCTTTAACATGAATGCTAAACGCCTTAAGAAGGTTGATACCACAACCACTTATTTGTGGCACTGTCGGCTTGGCCACATCGGAAAGAAACGCATGCAAAGACTCCAAAGAGATGGAGTTTTACCGTCCTTTGATTTTGAATCATTTGACACATGTGAAGCTTGTCTAATGGGAAAAATGACCAAGATGCCGTTCAAGGGTCATCCTGAACGGGCGGGTGAATTATTGGAAATAATACATAGTGATGTATGTGGTCCAATGAGCACAGCCGCACGGGGTGGGTATTTCTACTTCGTGACTTTTACTGATGATTTAAGTCGGTATGGCTACATCTACTTGATGAAGCATAAGTCAGAAACCTTTGAAAAGTTCAAGGAATTTCAGAATGAGGTAGAAAATCATCGTGACAAAAAGATTAAGTTTCTGCGGTCTGATCGCGGAGGCGAATACCTTAGTCATGAGTTTGGCCAACATCTAAGTGACCGTGGAATCGTTTCACAGCTTACGCCTCCCGGAACTCCACAGCGAAATGGAGTATCGGAAAGACGTAACCAAACCTTGTTAGACATGGTAAGGTCGATGATGTCTCTTACAGATCTGCCGATATCTTTTTGGGGTCACGCACTAGAAACTGCCGCTCACACACTAAACCGAGCACCGTCTAAGTCTATTGAAACGACACCACATGAGATGTGGAATGGGAAGAAACCCAGTTTGTCGCACCTTAAAATTTGGGGATGTGAGGTACTTGTAAAACGTTTACAACCAACCAAACTCGATCCCAGATCAGACAAATGTAACTTTGTAGGTTATCCAAAAGAAACAATTGGGTATTCCTTCTACCTACCCTCCGAGCACAAAGTGTTTGTCGCTAAAAGCGGAGTCTTTCTTGAGAAAGAGTTTCTCGCCAAAGAAGTAAGTGGGAGGACAGTACAACTTAATGAGATTAGTGAATCTTCGGCGACCGTTGCTATGGCTAAAGAACCGGAAGTAATTCCGCAAATTATCCCTACAACCGAGCCGGAAGTTGTCGCATATAATGCAAAAACTTCAGACAATGTTGTAACTGAACCGCGTAGATCAGGTAGGGCTGTCCAGCCACCTGAGTGGTTTCATGATGAAATCTTCATTCTTGAAGACGATGAACCTGCGCACTACAAAGAAGCGATGGCGGGCCCCAGCTCAAGGGAATGGCACAGAGCCATGAAATCCGAGATGGAATCCATGTACGAAAACCAAGTTTGGAACTTGGAAGAACTTCCAGAAGGTGTAAAGCCCATTGGTTGTAAATGGATTTTCAAAAGAAAGACGGACGCGGATGGTAACATTACTATCCACAAAGCTAGACTTGTCGCGAAAGGGTTCACGCAAGTTCCAGGAGTGGACTACGACGAGACGTTCTCGCCAGTAGCTATGCTTAGGTCTGTACGGATATTACTAGCAATTGCTGCTTATTTCGACTATGAAATATGGCAGATGGACGTCAAAATGGCTTTCCTAAATGGAAACCTCAAAGAGGATGTATACATGATACAGCCAGAAGGTTTTGTCATTCATAAGGATGCTAAAAAGGTATGCAAGCTTCAGAAAGCCATTTATGGTCTGAAGCAAGCATCAAGGAGCTGGAACATTCATTTTGATGAAGTAGTCAAACGGTTTGGCTTCATCAGGAATGACGAAGAATCTTGTGTTTACAAGAAGTTTAGTGGGAGCGCAAAAGCATTTCTAATCCTGTATGTGGATGACATATTGTTGATTGGAAATGATGTGAATTTCCTTAGCGAAATAAAAGACTCATTGAAAAGGAGTTTTTCAATGAAAGACTTAGGCGAAGCGGCATATGTATTGGGCATTAGGATCTATAGAGATAGATCAAGACGCCTGATAGCGCTTAGCCAAAGCACGTACATTGACAAGGTGTTGAAAAGGTTCAACATGGAGAACTCCAAGAAAGGCCTACTCCCCATGTCACCTGGCACAGTGCTTTGCAAGAATCAATGTCCTCGGACTCTCGATGAGCGAGTACAAATGAATGATGTTCCATATGCCTCGGCAGTTGGTTCTATTATGTATGCCATGCTATGTACAAGACCGGACGTTTCATATGCGCTAAGTGTTAGCAGCCGGTACCAAAGTGATCCAGGATTGGAACACTGGGCCGCAGTCAAGGGTATTCTTAAGTACCTCAAACGGACCAAGGATTTACTCCTTGTGTACGGAGGTGATGAAGAGCTCATTGTAAGTGGTTACACTGATGCAGGCTTCATGACTGACCCAGATGACTTCAAATCTCAATCAGGCTATGTTTTCATATTGAACGGCGGCGCAGTTGATTGGAAAAGTTCCAAACAAAAGACTGTGGCGGATTCTACGACAGAGGCGGAATATGTTGCTGCTTCAGAAGCCTCCAAAGAGGCGGTATGGATCAAGCAATTTCTTGAAGACCTTGGTGTGGTTCCAAGTGCTCTGGACCCGGTGGAGATCTATTGTGATAATAGTGGCGCCGTGGCTCAGGCAAGGGAGCCAAGTTCGCACCATAAGACAAGACATATTGAACGCAAATATAAACTCATTCGACATCATGTCGAAGCGGGTTTAGTGAAAGTACGCAAAGTTCACACGGATCTGAACGTGTCAGACCCGATGACAAAGCCTCTACCACGAGCAAAGCATGAGCAGCACCGGATAGCCATTGGTGTTAGGGAAGCCATGTAACTGGATTATGACTCTAGTGCAAGTGGGAGTCTGTAGGAGATATGCCCTAGAGGCAGTAATAACAGTTATTTTGTATCTCCGAGTTTGTAATGAATGTTTATGTTCCATGCTATAACTGCAATGATTCTCGAGTCTGCAATATCCACGAGGCTCGGAGGGAAACTCATGTGCACGTGTGGTATAATAAACAGTAAAATGTATTCCTAGTCATGCCTCTAAGACTGGCTCATGTATTGCATGATGATCCTGTTTTCCTGATCATGGGCATGTCTATGCCGGCAATGTTGAGGGCACAATGTTAGAAGAACATTTGTGTTGAATCGACCCGAATTGATGTTATGCTATGAGATACATTCGTCACAAGTTAATGGTTAATAACACAGAGAAAGTTGTGCGTTTGCATAATTCCTTAGACCATGAGAGTATCGAGTTCCTTCGTACTTGCTTCGTGAACTTTGGGGTTTTGTTAAACGTCATCTGTAAAAGGGTGGCTATTACGGCAGCTTGCGGGTTCACGGAAAAGTATGACAAGGAACTAGGTAGCTCGAGATTGGGATTTGCTCCTCCGTCGTTGGAGAGATATTCTTAGGGCCCTCTCGGTGTTACGGTATCCACCATCGTCTGGCCAGACACAGTGTGATTTGACCACAGGGATGCCGGAACGCGGGAACGAGAAAAGAGAACAATACCAGGAACGAGGTAACTGGCATAGTGGACAAGTTGTTGATTCACGGGGATGCCAATAAGTCTCACCTCGGGTATTTGTAATATATCGCGAAGCAACAGGAATAGCACACAGCAACTAAAGGTTCACTCGAATAATTCTTCGTATGGGTATAGGGATCAATATGGATGTCCTCGGTTCCGCTATTGATCATTGATCGGAAAGTGTTCCGGTCATGTCTATACTTCATCGAACCTACAGGGTCACACGCTTAAGGGTCATCTATCTGTTGAATACTAGACAGGGAGTCTGAGATAAAGTCACCGGAAAGGTTTCGGAGACGGCGGAAAAGTTCCGAGAGAGAAAACCGAAAAGTTGTTTCGGGGTAAACCACTAAGCCGAAAAGGTTTCGGAGAGCACCTGGTAATTTTGGAGAGTGCCAGAATTGTTCTGGTAACTTCTGGAATTTTTCTGGAGAAAAGATTAAAATATTTTTTTCGGAAATATTTCGGAGCTGCCGGAAATGTTCCGGAGCTGCCGGAAATGCTTAGGTTGCTTTTCGCAGATGAAAATCACTAATCTGGAATTGTTTCGGAACGCGCCGAAAATCATTTTAGTGGGTGTTGGAATTATTCTAAGACCCACAAAAATATTTTCGGATTTTTCGGACGCGAAAAAGTGGTGTCATGAATAGTAAAAAGTACTACTTGAGATATTTTTGGAAAGCCTTCTAGAAGGACTTGGGAGCCAAGAAAGCCCCCTTGGGTTTCCTATAAATAGAGGTGTGAGGGCAGCCCCATATCCTTGATCCAAGCTCTCACTTGAGTTCTCATCACATGCCATGCAATTATCTGGCTTCTTCTCTCCCTCACACGAAAGAGTTTCGTAGAGCCGAAAGGCTGTCTGGGTTCCGGCAGGAACTAGTTCTGGACGGCGAAGCCCTGCTGGATAGCTGACACCGTATGTGTGCAACTTGGTAGAGAGGTCGTTGTTTCGATCTTAGTTCGAGTGTGCCTCCCGAAGGGCTGTCCGAGTTACAGATCGAGTTTCGAGGGTCCTCCCGAAGGGCTGTCCGAGTTACAGATCGAGTTTCGAGGGTCCTCCCGAAGGGCTGTCCGTGACATCGTCCGAGGGACTGTCCGACCGCCTCCCGGAGCGCTGTTCGTGGGGCAGACGAGGGAATACATTCTCGCGGTTGGGAGGTTGTAAATCCTAGCTGCGGGGATCTGCACCGACGATCTTCATCGACTCTACTTCCCGCTGCGCTACGAGTCGGTAACGATCAGATCAAAACCTTGTATGCGTCTCCATAGTGGTCCTGGGCGTGCTCGCTATACCGAAATTTTTTGTTTTCTGTTGCGTTCCCCTACATGATCATCAACAGTAATGATCACTAACAGTGGAATCACTGTAGTGATTACTGTTACTGATTCTGAGGGTGTTACAAATCTCCACCACTACAAAGAATTCTCGTCCCGAGAATTAAAGGTAGTGTAAGGGGTAAAGTTTTGGTTTCGCGTTCTAACGATTCTTCTGCTGCTTGTCATCCTTATCAAATGAGTTGATCCTTAATGTTGTTGCCTTCACCTCTCTGTATCGGTGCATCTCGACGAGTTGTCATTCTTCTTTCGGGGGCTGCATCGTACATACGGATAGGGTAGAAGGGGAAACTTAAGGTGGGGTCGGATCGATACAAGGTTAATCAACCGAGGTTGTCCAAGGGAATGGGGTACAAAGTATCTTCCGAGTTTATACTCAGGAGAATACATTGAAGGAAACAAAACAAGGTATGAGAAGTTTCAAGTGGATAGACATGCATTCGATGATGATAACGGAGGATGAAAAGGGGTCCAGAGCATCAGGCATAAGCACTGAGTCTGATATCGAACTGAATATCACAAGGTAGAGGACTCGTGAGTAGCATACAAGGTCAAGCAAGAGGAATAACCTCGAGAACAGAAAGGTACAAGAGAGTCAGGTTTCGATCCTGTGGAACTGTGGGTTTTGGGCCCACATTGAATAAGAAGGGTCGTGACAAACAATGAGATCAGGTTGCAAGGTAAGTCAGAGAATAGCTTGTTAGCTACGTCGGAAACAACGTCGGTGCCAAGGGCGAGGGACGAAGAGAACCATTTTCCTGCTCGTTAAGACGAGGCGGACCAATAGGCAAATTTCTCGTCCATCGTTGGTTACCGAAATGTTATCCACAGGAGTAACAGGTTGTACAGACAAAGTAGTACACCGAAGGGTTTACATAAGCAGGGAATTATCACTGCCCAGATAATTTATATTAAAAGAAAGACTAAACAGACCAATGGAAAGGAAAATGTGATTATACACAAGCATTAGGGGTATATTATCCCCAAGGGAAAGCAGAGCAAGATATACATGACCAAGTTTGTATTGGCCGGGAGTCAAAGGGGGTTGTCAATGGTAACACAAATCATCGAGGGGCAAGAATGGTATTTCCCACAATGAATTCAATAGACACATGGAAGAAGCAAAAATGCTAATGATGACCACAACACATCATGTCAAAAGGTTTCAAGAAAATACAATCGAACAACGGACACATCAAGCAAACGGAATGGTGAAGCAAAAGTATTCGGTGTTCTCGGTTGACAACAACCCAGAACCCATAGAGTGGTTACGACAGGGATACGTATTGTTCCATCAGAATTCATTAGATGTAGTGCAAGGGTATGATATCCTCGAGGTTCCAGGAGGTAATACTCGAAGGTATAATGGAGGATCTTAGGTGCAACAGAATTTATACCAAGGGGATAATTACCTTTACAAGAAGTTCTCATGATAAGTTCTGCATAGTATCCATGGGCATGAACACAAGGTTCAGGGTCAACTCGCACTTCTTCAATGCATAACATTTCAATCACTTCTCGCTTTCGATGAAGTTGTAGAGTAGGAAATTAATCTGGCGTAACACCAGTAGAGTATGACCCGTAGAAGTTCATGGGTTCACACAGATGAATGAAGCATAGATACAACCCATAGGGACATTTTACGAGTCTATACGACAAACAACAACAAGAGATACAAGTTTGAAAGCAGAAGGCTGATGACACGGAGCAGATGATACCGTTCGCCAAAGGCATTTCGTATCAGGGGGAGCTCATCAATGATTTAGGACACAAGGGGATGGCAGGTAGTAATCCATCAAAAAGGTCAGGCGGGGGTACCGAGAGTCTGGTGTGAGTATCGGTACTCAACCATAATAAGAAAGGATGCAAAAGCATCGGATGATAAAAACATC
Source organism: Bromus sterilis (assembly GCA_950022295.1). Classification (NCBI taxonomy): domain Eukaryota; kingdom Viridiplantae; phylum Streptophyta; class Magnoliopsida; order Poales; family Poaceae; genus Bromus; species Bromus sterilis. The sequence goes on along the minus strand of OX465596.1, from coordinate 106,743,582 downwards.
GGAATAATTCAATTCTTAAGTACAAAGGAATTATGACTTCCATATCGGTGTATCAGATTCAGATACATCGATCAAACATGAATAAGTTGATTAGAAGCTTGACGGTTAATCATTCATGATTTGATTTACCGAGAACCAGCTTATGTCCGGAATGACGTCTGAGCCGGAAAAATGAATTCACAGGGATCAACGGTCGATTGCGTGTATTCACACTCATGATGGTTCAATAAGATCAATATTGGTAAGGACAAGTGATTCAATGAAGAACAGTAGACATCGAGAACTTGCCACAGGGCAAGCAGGTAAGAAAAATCTATAAAGTCGTAGGCTGCAGAGGATTATCGAGACATCGAAGAGTATTTCGAGGTATTTTGTAACCACAAGAGAAGAAATGGATACGAAGGTACGAACAACAAGGATGTGTAGTTATCCACACAGATTTATCAGTGGTAGAGAATTGCAAAGGCGATGGGCACATAGGGTCTTGGGAATTTATCGGAGAGTATCGTCGGGATCTACAGGTGAATCAGTCAATCATCGGGAATGCGGAGTTCTCCGGAAGGAAGGAGGTACGTGAACCTAAAGTCAGTGTTAGTAAAACTTACCAGCAAGGATAAGAGAGCAGAGTCCCAGAGCATAGGTACGGAGAAAAAGATCCTAACACCAAAGATATCACACGGGGTGATAACAATGTGGCCCCGTAAGCCAAACACTAAGTTAGCAAAGTAGTTTTGCAAATTCTAGACTCTACTTCGACCGAGGAGTTGTTAGGGGATTCCTACAGGCAGTCGGCTCTGATACCAACTTGTGACGCCCCCAAAATCAATCCGTGTACGGTAATCATACACGCAGAGTACACGACTGAGATTAGGGTGCCACGGTGAGAATATCACAGCACAACACTAAACACAAAAGGATAAATAAATATGTTACAATACCAGGGATCACGAGGATCCAAATACATAAGTCATACAAGCTATAATATCTGAGTACAGACATAGTTAGTCAAGTTTTGCCTTAAGAAGGCTAGCACAAATGACATCAGAGATACAGATCGAAAAGGCGAGGCCTCCTGCCTGGGATGCACCGAACTACTCCTGGTTGACGGGGAACTCGACGTCGTAGTAGTCGCCTCCGGGGTACTCCTGCTCCTGGGCTCCAATACCGGCTGCAGCGGCCGATCAGGCAAAGCGAAAAAGGGGAAATAAAGCAAAGGTGAGTATCTAGCATACCCGCGAGTCTTACGTCCCCTACTAAGCATTATGCATTGTATCAACGGAAAGAAGATGCTGTATATAGTGGACTGCAAGATAGAGATCAGAATAAGGGTAAGAAGCTAGGCCTATCGAAGACTAGCATCTTCCGACGAGTCTTGCAGCATGAGGTAAGAATCAGCCAACAGTTTATATAAAGCATAAAGTAACAATGCAGCAGAAGTTGCTGCAGCATTGTATAATAATAAGTTGTAATAATTAACAATGCCTCCGAGTTCACCTCCTCGACATCCCAGCGAGGAAGAAAGCCCGGAACCATACAGTTTAATAATAATAGTTTGTAGTGGTAAGATCTAGCTTCAGCATAAAGCGTCCTGTTACCGTGGACACGGCTATTCGAATAGATTAACCTTCCCTGCTGGGGTGCACTTGTGTTACACTACACGCACGGATCTCCAGGGTGGCGGGAACCTTGTTAGGGAACGCTCCATCGAGGCTATCCGACACTTCGTAGCCCATCTTTCAAACTCAACAGAGAGGTCATCCGCTGGTCTAAATCCTAAGTACGTCGGGCCTTGGACCCCAACCCGAACGTACTCCTGCACGGTGCGTGGCTGGCCGGTGAAGTTAAAGCAAATCCAAATAAGACACCACCCCGCGAGAAAATAAGACAACACCACTTCCCGACAATCAGCCCGCAGTACTGCTGACGTCTGAAGAGTCCTCGGACGACACTACGAAGCAGAGGAGCCCATAACTCGTAATTCCCACGGGTAGGTAGTGCGTACATGGCATATAGACAACTCAAGACATCCGACGAACCATTTAGCATTTTAATTAACCTGCGTGACAACCGTTATCGTTGCCTCGACTTAACTGACCCGCGGACAACGACAGCAGCCAGGGCCACCAGTACATCGGTGCCTTCCCTGTCGTCCCACCAAGTCACTGCGGTTACCAACAAGGTGAACCGTCTCCTTACCTTGTCTCGTGTGTGCTCCTGGAGGAGCTCGACTTTCGTGGTTTGGTAACTCTCGCGGCCAACGATCAGGGGCCAAGCACACCGGTACACTGGTCGTACCCTCCCTGTCGTCCCGTCGCAATAACTCTCGCGGGCACCGTTGGGTCGCCCGACTTCTTACCTAAAGGACAACCGTGTTCAGGTCCCTAGGGCGGCTATACAGAGTCAGCAACGAGTGGAGTACGAGGATTACTCCTCGGTAGCTCCACTTGATGTTGCTCGGCAGAGCCGAGGTAGGGGGCCTTAGGCGGTGTCTGCCTTGTACCGTACCTGTAACAGTTAATATATCGTATCCGTGTTCACTCCCCTGAGTGGTCATGGCCCGCTATCTAATCCTAGATAACAATGCGCAGGGCTCACTGCTGAATAATTCATAATTATAATAGGCAACATAGGATAAAGGAAGGTACGTCAAGGGGCAACAAAAACAGGCTATGCAATTGAATAGGAATATAATTGTAGCAGCAGCAGTAACAATGCCTAGTGCAAGAAATGTACGGAATAGATAGGCGATATCTAGGGAAGAGAATGGCTCTGATTGCCTGGAAGCTCGATGGTAGGGGTAGGGTCGTCGACGAAATAGTCGTAGTCAGCAGCGGTGTAGTCAGCGGCGGCAGCGGGGTCTACCGAAGATTAAGGGGGGGGGGAGAAACAGTAAATACAAAGCAAGCATATACAAATAGTTGCATGACATGACAGATGAAATGTTAACGGTGTTCTAACGCAGTGCAATGCACGTTGCTCGGAACGGAAATTCATCCGGGGATAAACTGCCAGCTCCGGGTGATTACCGGATAGGGTGTCCGGAGGGGGGAGATATCATGCCGGAGGTGTCGTGGACATCGACACATGTGTGGGTGGTGTATCCGGGTTAGTTGATATATTCCGAACAACTTTCGTGTTCAGAATAAATTCATCCGGAGAGTTTTACGGTAACGGGCAATTATCGGACAAACGACCCGGAGGGGGGGGATGTCGATGTTTGTTGTGTTAGAGGGGTGTGGTGGGTATCCGGATAGTGTATTCGTATTCTTTATATTTTTCTGATCAATTTTCATGTATAAAGTTTCTGAATCAGACTTAGGGTTTAAAAGATATTGAATTTCCAAATTTAAATAAATTTAAATCAATTTCTGGATTTTCTTTTATTAATAAATCCTAACATTATCCACAGAGGGTTGACTGGTCAAACCTGACCAGTGGGTCCCACTGGTCAGCCTCACAGTGCTAATAATTCACTTTGTTAAATTAATACAGAGCCAGGGCCCACATGTCATAGACTATTAGTATTTCTATATCTTTTATCATAATTTCTTACATGTGGGACCCAGTTGTCAGCCTAACAGTTTCTATTTAACTTAAAACGAAGGGTTATCTGGTGGGGCCCATATGTGAGCCCCACAGGTTATCAACTAACAGGTTTTCTTATATTAAACTTAACAGTGGGATTAACAGGGGGTATGGACCACTGTTAGTGGCTGGTTAACAACCAGTTAACCACCTGACAGGTGGGGGCCACCTGCCAGTGGCTCTTGGGCACGCCGGCGACAACCGTCGTCGACGAGGTCGCCGTTCCGGCCAGTTCCGGCGACGAGAGCTTGCACGGCTAGGTTAGTTGGAGAGATGGGGTTCTCCCGCGTCGATCGGTAGCCGTAGCTGCAGAAGAGGTGGACGGAGCCGAGCACAACTTCAACAATGGCGGAGGTGACCTTCGGCCGTAATGGCAAATGGCGCTGCACGGCGAAAACGAGCGGGATATTCGGTCAAATTGAACCTAAGGCTCCCAGGGAGCACGCTGGTGCACTTACACGGGCAATAGGAGCACGGTGAGCACGGCTTCGACAGCCATGGCGGCGTCCAGGACATGGCACAACGGGGACGACGACCGAGCACGCAAATGGCGATGGGAAAAGAGGGGAAAACTGCAGAGGCTCACAGGGATGCTCGAGGATGTCACATGGAGGCTGGAGGAGCTCGGGATGCGGCGAATCGGCGCGGCGATCACGGCGGCCGTGGTTGGGGAACGGTGGCGCAGCGCTCGCGGTGAAGCTTCCCGGCTCGATTGCTTCAGCGGGTAGACGAAGACGACGACGGAGCACCTCCTAGACACGACGGCGGGGCAGCGCGAGGTCAGTGGCCGCGACTGGCCACGGCAATGGCGACGGTAGCGTTGTGCGCCATTTCTCCATGCGAGCGCAAGGTGAGGAGGGAGGGCAATGGGGGAGGGGGATGTCCAGGGGTTGCAGGGGTGCACCCTTAGCGATAAGGGAGCAGGTGAGGGAGAGGGGACCGGCCTGGCTGTGCGGCCATGGCCGTGGCGCCACGAGGGGGGGGGGGGAGTAGGTGAGGGGAAGGTGGGGGGAAGCAGTTGAGGAAGAAGACAAGGGGGATAGGGGTGGGCTGGGCCAGGTGGGCTGGTGCCCTGGGCGTAGATTAGGGATTTCCACTTTTTATTTTTCTGTTAATCATTTCCTTTACTTTGCTTATTTTATTTGGCTGGCATTTGATTTTTTTAAAACATGAAATAAACCCTAATATTATTGTTACAATTTATAATGATGCCACAAAAAGTTTGGTACAAAAATAAAATCATTTAGACCTTTAAATTATTTAATATGAAGTAAAAGCCATTATTTTGTTACTGTTTTGTTTGTTTGTATTATTTGAATATTTTAATAAAATACCATTCGTATTTTAATATACCCTAATGATATTTGGACATTTTATAAAATGGTTTGCAATATTTTTGGTTTCACAATTTTGAGTGCATTTAAAATTCCTACTTGGTTATTAAATTTACCATGGCCATTTAATAGTTTTCAAGCTATTGTTTTTATTTCATAATACTCCTAAAACACTTTAATAGATATCCATTGTTATTTTAATCATGGCCTAATGATTGCTAGGCATTTTATAAATAGATTCCATCATTTTGGTTTAACTATGTTTTCATTTTTATATTAACCTTCAAAAAAATTTAGATGACCCCACAACATTGGTTTCACAATCATCATAGACTTGTGATTATTCTAATGACTAAGGGTGACTTGGTTTAACCATGATCATGTTGATTGACTGGCATCCACAATTCTTGGAGCAAAGTTTTATAATTTACTCAATTTGAAAATTTTATCCGGGTTGGAAATTGACAGAGCTATGATCAAAGGTGATCATGGCTTGATCATCAACAATAATGATCACTAACAGTGGAATCACTATAGTGATTACTGTTACTGATTCTGAGGGTGTTACACCAAACCACCAAACTCCACCGGTGAACAGTCGGTTTGCCACTTGATCGGGCAATGGCCGCCCTTAGCATCTCCGTGCCCACGCCACAAAAAGCTCCTGCAGATCTTGTCAATGCACGATAGGAACCACTTGGGGAGAGCCATGGCCAACATTGGGTAAATTGAGGTTGCCGCGAGGGTGGAATTGATAAGAACCAATCTGCCAGCATGGCGAAGCAATGAAGTCTTCCAGGCAGGAAGGTGATTTGCCACTTTGTCTATGAACGGTTTCAGGTCTGTCCTTGTCAACCGAAAGATCGAAAGGGGAAGACCCAAATACTTCACTGGAAATGTAGCAATCGGGCAACAGAGGATGCGCAAGGATTCTTCAGCCATCTCGGGGGAGCATTGTATAAGTGACACGCTACTTTTATTCATATTGCAGCAGAGCCCAGATGCCCGACCATTGAGTTCAAGCAACCCACGGATCACCTTGGCCTCAATCAGCAGGGGCTTAATCAAAATGATCACATCGTCCGCATAAAGGGACATTCTATGATTGATTCCCCACTGATGCAATGGTTGTAACACTTGCTCCGTTTCTGCCATTTTGATCATGGCCGTAAGTGTATCCATGACGATAAAAAAGAGCATTGGGGATAACGGATCACCCTGGCGCAGCCCGCGCCCGTGCCTGAACTTCTCGCCAGACGCACCATTGATCAACACTCTGGAGGAAGCCATTGAGAGAAGCAACGCCAGACGTTGTAGCCAACGGATACCAAACCCGCGATGTTTCAGAATTTTGAAGAGAAAGGCCCAATGCACAGAGTCAAAAGCTTTTGCCATGTCGATTTTCAGCACAAGAGAACCAACCTTCTTGTGATGGAGCGTTTTGATTGATTTTTTGACGAGCAAAAAGTTGTTCATGATGCAGCGCCCCTTGATGAAAGAGCTTTGGTTTGCACTAACCAAGCTGCTAAGAACCGGGGGCACCTAGGAAGCCATAAGTTTGGTGATGATCTCGCCCATGCTGTGAATCAAACTGACCGGCCGAAAATCTTTCAAGTCCACCGCCCCATTATGTTTGGGGAGCAACGCAATCAGTGCATCATTTAGCAACCCAACATTCCTACCGTCCCCAGCGACAAAAGTATTCACTGCCAAGACCACTTCCTTCTTTATGGTGCTCCGGCAACATTGATAAAAGCTTATAAGGGCTCTCTCAATGCATTGTTTCTTAGCACAGTATCATAGGAGCAATAAAAACTTAAGATACAATCACCACAATGCATTGTTTCTTAGGTGTCGTATCTTATTTAATGATTTTGGTCTCATGCATACATGTGATTGGTTTAATAGTGATTTTTTCATATGGCCACGTGCAAGGGTTGTATCTTAACTAAGATACAACCTCCCTCTCTTTCTTCATTAAGTGCTATGCCACATAAGCAAAATGTCTATGATATCGTGCCAAGATACTAGCATTGAGAATGCCCTAATGAACCCGTATGGGCCCGTCGCTTTATCAGGTTGCTATCATTGGATCCCAAGACGCTAAGATTCGTGTGAGCGAGACATGTAACTTCGCGTATTACAATAGCATCAGCTTTTCCTCTGCATATATAAATCAATGTTCAGGAAATCGGTAATCGGTAGCTGCTCGGTCAGCTGGAGAGTAGGGATTAATCGTAAATCGGCCAATTAATCAGAATTAATCGATTGACCATTAATCGGTCAACTTTTTATAAAACTCAGTCATCCAGTGTTGATACCAAATTTTTCGCACACAAATATGTGTATCCTTCGATGAAATATGAAATCAATTACAATGCACTATCTCTTTGGTATGAAAAACAGAAAAGCTAACAAAAATTATAAGGAGAGATAGTGATGCGAGGGTGAGAGCGAGCTTGAGGCCTCGAGCAAAACTAATGAGGATACATGATGACTGATTTGAGAAGAGATGGTCTGAAATTTTGCAATCCACCCCTTCTTCATATAGGGGATTAATCGGTTTCAGACCTATTAATCGGTCTGATGACAGATTAATCGCCGATTAATCCCCTTACCTATTAACACTAAAGATTAACGATAATCTACACGGTTGATGAGCGAGTAGCGATTAATCGGCCTATTAATAGGTTACTCGGGCGATTTTTTGAACAATGATATAAATTATTGTAATATTTAAATTGTAATATCAATGAATTACAAAAATGAGCTGTGTGAGAAGTATTAATTTATGAGAGGACCCAGTTACTGATAGCCCACAGTACACAAGACCGAGCCCACATATTGACTCACGCGTCCTAAAGCGATTGTCGTCACACGCAAGAGGTTGGCCCTCGTTTATTGATGTAACTTTTTAAAACATCTCCAACAGTTTTTTAGGCACTCTCAATACTAATATCTTAGCAGATAATTATAGGCATTTTTGCTTATGTGACATAATATTTAATTAAGAAAGAGATGAAGATTGTATCTTAGTTAAGATACAATCCTTACACGTGGCCATATGTAAAAACATAACTAGACCAATCACATATATACATGAAGATAACAACCTCTAAAAACAATGCATTATGGTGTTTGAGCGTTGCTATACATACGACGTTTCCTGTACGACAAACGTACGCTGCTGCGTGGCAGCTACTTACGACGACGCGCGGGGCAACGGACGTGGAACTGCATCGTGCACAGGTTGGGCTTGGGTCTGTGCCGGGTCTGGATCAGAGTGCATCTTCTGTCTTGGTAGGCCCCACCTCTTAAAAGTAATGTAATTTCTTTTTCTTTTTCAACTAGCACGCTGCCTTATCTCCTTCCTGGCTTGGACGGAGTCTTCTAGCTGCTACCAGGTGCTACCTTTCCATCTTGTTTGATGGCACTGTGTAAAGAAGATTTTAGCAACCAAAGTGAGATCCATGAGAGAAGAAAGATTGAGATACAAGCGATAGCAACCTCATCAATGATGCTAGCGACAGAGGCAAGGTTGCTCTGCAGTTGAGCTAGTCGGAGGCGCAAGTCATGGCGTGCTCCTGACTGGATGCTGGGGGGCGTCACTTTTGTTGGGGGAGATAAGAGGAGGGGAGGCACAACGAGATGGGGAGGGGGTGCTAGCAGGTTGGCTGCAGAGATAAAGCTCTGTGCAAGCTCCAGTGGCGTGGCAGAGGTGACTTGCAAATTGCAGAGCTTCAATGGCAGAGGTGAGCGGCAAATTGCAAGAAGCTCCTTTGTAGGAAATTTAGTGCATAAGAACACATTTAGCCTGAACAAGGTAGCATGCTTAGAAGTAGTTCATTCATGCTGAATCTGGCTAGTGTTCAATTTGGTAATTGAGAGCAAATACGATGCAATATAATGTGATTGTGCTATATACCGTAATCGACAATATAATTATGTTTGATCAATCAATATAAATTTATGGATTCAATATGAGATTTTAGAAAATATTCTCGTGATATAAAACATAGTGACAGATAGTGTTGAAGGATAATCATGGTTACAATGACCAATATAAACTCTTGCATCTAGTGTGATAAGGCAAATTGCTCAATTGCTTCAGAAGTACGGCAGAGTACGTCGCATTCATCCATTCAAGTTAGCATCTAGCAAATCCATGACATCTTTCTTTCCCTTTAAAGTTCAAAAATCCAATTATCCATTGAAAAATAATTTTGGACATATAGTTGAAAGTGATTCTCCAATGTAGGAATTAATATGAATTGATGTAGCAGGTCCACTTGTTTGGAGTTCCTGGAACAAGTAGCAGCACTTGATTGTCACATATATGAGTAATCTAGTATGGTATTGTAAAATCACCAATGCTCATACTAAGTACCTGAAGCTTATTTGGAAAGAAACAAACACTTCCCACATCACGTCCTTCACAATATGCATTTCCCTACAGGAAAAAACCTTGTGACAAAGGCAAATAGTCTGAAAATATTATATTAACTATAGCCAAATGAAATATTACCTCAGATTGTTGTGAAGGCATAGGATTACTTTCATGATTTTTTTTGATTTTATGTTACCTTTCTACAATAAGGAAGCTTACACTTCAGCAAGTTATAAGAGAAAGAAGTTCCTTAAAAAGACTGAATTTAGACACCTTTCTTCCTTTTTGACTTGACGCTCCATTTGTATCCTTTTGTACCTGCTTCTTCTTCGCTCTCAATCTTTTCATGACTTGATCTACTTTAGATTCCTTTCTCTTTGAGGGAGGGCGACCTACACTGCGAATAGGGATTGGGCTATGTACAATTTTGTGTGTGTTTAAAGTTGTATCTTCATGTTTTGAAGTTGGATCCACCTCCTGAATTATATGGCTAGTGCAATAAGTATAAATCTTTATTTGTAGCTCATTAAGGCCATCCATGACTAAGTCATGTAATTCATCGGACTCAGCCCCATTTTCTGCCACTTCACGGGAACGCTTGCACAAATTATCATAACGTTGCATAACTGGTGTATTCAGCATATCGAGCATTTTATAAAGGTGTGTTTGCACTTAAAATCCTTTCTCCATCGCTGCAATATATACCTAGGAGGTACTTTTGTTATCTCCATGAGAGCAAGCACAGAAAGGATGTGGCTACACAAAATGCCTCAAAATTCAAATAATCTGCAACCACACTGCACATCACATTCCCCTTGGTCGAGCAAGATAGTGAACTCTAAAATAACCCATTTCTCTTTGATATCTCCATCCTCTCCTTCATAAAAAATCTTGCGATCCTCTCTGACTCTAAACATAAAAGGTGACCCTTCTTTGTCCAGCAAAGTTGGATAGCAATATATTTTACCTCTCAATTGATCTTGAAACTCTTTAAACTTTGCATTTGTATAGGCGGCCTGAAATTGCCCCTCGAAGTCATAGTGAGTCATGGAATTAACTCTTGGAATGACTTAGAATCAGGCTTGTTTTCTTTATCTACCTTGTCTTGTAATTCATTTCCATATTGCTCCACAAATTGCTTCAGGGTTGTTCTAGCATGGACATAAATATCAAATAAAGCATTCACACTCTCACTCCTCTGTGTTGAAGACATTCCTTCCCAAGAAGTATCTCTTACAAATGCTGGCACCCACAAATTTTTATTGTCGTACAATCCATCTAGCCATTCATTGTCTTGAATATCATATTAATCGATCATTTGTAACCAAGCTTCGTCAAAATCTTGTTTGGTCAATGTGACATCCTGGCTTAATAGGAATGATAGGCTACTCATATCAACAAGGTGCACCTTCTTTTCCGGGAGCCCAGATCCAAAGAACTCCAAAGTTAAGCGTGCTTGGCTTGGAGCGATTTGAGGATGGGTGACCGACCGGGAAGTTGTTCCCGGGTGCGCACGAGTGAGGACAAAGTGCGCAGGAAAGACTAGTGTTGGTCTGTGGGGACAGTCTAGATCCCTCCAGGCGTACGCCGGGAACCGGTGGGTGTGGCCGGGGCGTTACAAATGGTATCAGAGCCGACCCTTGCGGTTATACGGGCGTGTGTGGGTCAGTGCGCGAACATGTGGGACATGTGTCGGCACTGGACGCACAGACGTGTGCCAAGAGGGAACATTCCTGTGGGCCGATGAGGACATCGGTTCCTTTGAGTGGGGATGTATGTGACATCCTGGCTTAATAGGAATGATAGGCTACTCATATCAACAAGGTGCACCTTCTTTTCCGGGAGCCCAGATCCAAAGAACTCCAAAGTTAAGCGTGCTTGGCTTGGAGCGATTTGAGGATGGGTGACCGGCCGGGAAGTTGTTCCCGGGTGCGCACGAGTGAGGACAAAGTGCGCAGGAAAGACTAGTGTTGGTCTGTGGGGACAGTCTAGATCCCTCCAGGCTGTAACACCCCGGGTGTCATGCTACAATAATCACAATTACTGTTGCTAATCATGCCTTGATCGTTTTTGAATCAACACAAGCTCCAAATGCCTTTTCATGGATATTAAAAAAATATGTGATAAATAAAACCTTGTCCAAAATTGGTGCAACCACTTTTGTTAATTCCCAAATAATCATTGGACCATGATAGAACAACAATGGAAATTTATTAAGCTATAAAATAAATCAAATAATTCAAACAGTAGCAAACCAGTGGCATTTAATCCCTTTTAAATAAAACAAAAATGCAACAGATTTTTAATAAGCTACCAAACTTTTTGTGGCACTGTAATATCAGGTAACACTAATATTTGAACTGGTTTCAATTGTTACAAAAATCAACGGCTAGACAAACTAAAATAGAATTGAATGCAAATGAATAACAGAAAAGAAAAAGGAAACATAAAACAAAATAATAGAAAACCTATCTATCGCCCAGGGCACAGCCCACCCGCTGGGCCAAGCCCACCACCAACCTCCAGCCCACCCCTCTCCTTCCCCTCGTACTGGTCATCCCCTCCCCCGTGGACACCATCCACGCCGGCCGGCCGTGTCGTGGCGCCCATCCGGCGAGTCGCCGGCGGGGATAAGAACCAGCCCGCGCCCCTGTAGCCCTAGATCGACCTAGTCCCCTCCCTGTGTCTCTCCTACGCCCTCTGTTTCCTCTCCGCGCAAGGGCCGCCATGGCCGTAGCCAAGCCACGGTCGTCGCCGACCCCGCGGCCACCCACCTCCCCGAGCCGGGCGACGACGTCCAGGAGCTCCGTCGGAGTCCTCTAGTTCCCCCCCACCCTCACGCTCGAGTCGAAGGAACCCCGCGGCGCCGAATTCGTCATCCCCTCCCACCACGGCCGCCGCTTCGCGCTGTCGATTTCGTCGCACTCCGACCGCCCCGAGCCTCCTGACCATGCCCACGAGACTCTCCGGTGAGCGTCGCTTCTGCCCCTCCCCTTTTCTGCATGCTTTCATGCCCGTACGAAGCCGCCGTCGTCCCGATGCTCCGGTTGCCGCCATTGCCGGCGCACCATGCTTCCCTTTGCTAGTCCGCTTGAACTAGTGTCCCTAACGAGCTACTGGTGAGCTGCCGCGTGCGCCTAGATAGCTAAATCAAGCTATTGCGTAGAGCTTCATCATTTCCGCCAACCCCATGTCTCGCTCATCGCTTAGAACCTCGCCACTGTGTGACCCATGCCATACCATGGCGATTCCTACGACAAGCTTAAAACTAGCCAACTAACAGACTGAAAATGCTAACTGAATCGTAGGTGTACAAACACACATGCTAACGATCAGGTATTCAGAGAACCGAGCTTGCTAAATCTGAAACTATGTGTGGGAGCAGATTTTCCAACGACTGCCCCCCATACATTGGCCTCCATGGCATGGAGCTCGGCTCTCTCGCTGCGAACCCATGCCCTTGCACCTGCTGCTGCTGACCTGTTGTTGCCATTGCAAACTGCTACTACTACTTGCTGTTGTAACTGAAGCTGTCGCTGCCTCGCTGCTTTGTTGTTGCTGCGCTGTTGATGGAATGGAAATACTGAATATTGCTCTGCTGATGGATGCAAAAGTTGCTAGATCTTGCCACTTTGGACAACAGTTAACACATAGCAAATGAACTCCAAATTGTACAAAAATTTGGGATTGGATACTACACTGGATAGACTACAATTTACCTTATTGGAGCAAAGTCATTGGATGTACAGATTAATTCGTATGAAAATCACAAATGTGCAAAAATCTGTAATGTACTAGTACAATTAAGCACAAGGTCATATGTGCAAATAAAAAGTTCGCAGATAACTTCCTAAGTTTCTGGAATTTGCAAATAGGTCCTCTACCATTAATTAAAGTTTAGATTAAATAAATCTGCTAAATAATTAGTCAATGACATGTGGGCCCTGGCTCTATTTTAATTTAACAAAATGGATAATTAATCATGTGAGGCTGACCAGTGGGACCCACTGGTCAGGTTTGACCTGGTCAACCCCTTATGGATAATGTTAGATTAAATAATAAAAGAAATTAAGGAAATTTATTTAAAACGGTTTAAAACTTTGAATTTAAATATCTTTTAAACCGCAAGTCAGATTCAAAAACTTTATACATGAAAATTGATCAGAGAATTATAAGGAATACGAATACGCTATCCATATGTCTATCACACCCCTCTAACACAACGAACATCGAACCGTCCCCCTTCGGACCATCTGTCCGATAAACTGTCCGGTACTGTTAGAGTACCAGGATGAATTTATTTCGAACACGAAAGTTGTTCGGAATAGATCAACTAACCCGGATACACCACCCACACATGTGTCGGATGTCCACGACACCTCCGGCATGATATCTCCCCTTCCGTACACCCTGTCCGGTAATCACCCGGAGCTGGCAGTCATCCCCGGATGAATTCCCGCTCCGAGCGTAACACGTTGCACTGTGTTAGAACACCGTTAACATTGCGTTTGCCATGTATTGTATTTGTATTGCTATTATTGATGTGTATTTATTGTTTCTACCCCCCTTTATTCTCCGATAGACCTCGTTGTTGCCGCCGACTACCTCGTTGCCGAGTACGACTACTTCGTCGACGACCCTACTACTACCGTCGAGCTTCCAGGCAAGCAGAGCCATTCTCTTCCCCAGATATCGCCTACCTTTCCGTACTTTCTTGCACTAGGCATTGTTACTGCTGCTGCTACGATTACAATCCTATTCAATTGCATAGCCTGATTTTGTCTCCCCTTGATGTACCTCCTTTATCCTATGCTGCCTATTATATTTATGTATTATTCAGCAGTGAACCCTGCGCATTGTTAGCTAGGACTAGATAGAGGGCCGTGATCACTCAGGAGGGTGAACACGGATACAATATATACAACTGCACAGGTACGGTACAAGGCAGACACCGCCAAAGGCCCCTATCTAGGTTATGCCTAGTCACCTCAAGTGTGAGCTATCCAGGAGTAATCCTTGTACTCCACTCGAGGCTGACTTTGTCTTGCCGCCATAGGGTCCTGAACAACGGTTGTCCTTAAAGGTAAGAAAGTCGGGCGACCCAACGGTGCCCGCGAGAGGTATATCGTCGGGAACGACAGGGAGGGTACGACCGACGTTACTGGCGTGCTTGGCCCCTGCTCGTATCTCGCGAGAGTTACCAAACCACGAAAGTCGAGCTCTACCAAGAGCACACGCGAGACAAGGTAAGGAGACGGTTCACCTTGTTGGTAACCGCAGTGACTTGGTGGGACGACAGGGCAGGCACCGATGTACTGGTGGACCTGACTGCTGTCGTTGACCGCGGGTCGGTTAAGTCGAGGCAACGATAACGGTTGTCACGCAGGTTAATTAAAATGCTAAATGGTTCGGCGGATGTCTTGAGTAGCCTTTTGGCTTGTACGCACTACCTACACGTGGGATAAGGAGTGTGGGCTCCCCTGCATCGTAGTCTCGTTCGAGGGTCTTCAGACGTCAGCAGTACCGCGGGCTGATTGCCGGGAAGTGGTGTTGTCTTCTCTTGCTCGAGCGGTGTATTTGTATTTGCTTTGATTTTGCTTCACCGGCCAGTCACGCACCGTGCAGGAGTACGTTCGGGTTAGGGTCCAAAGCCCGGCGTACATAGGATATAGTCCGGCGGATGACCTCTCTGTTGATTGCCGAAGGATGGGCTACTTTGTGTCAGATAGCTTTGGTGGAGCGTTCCCTGACAAGGTTCCCGCAACCCTGGAGATCCGAGCGTCGTAGAGTCACGCCAGTGCACCCCTGCAGGGAAGATTAATCTATTCGAATAGCCGTGTCCACGGTAACAGGACGCTTTATGCTGAAGCTGGATCTTACCACTAGAAACTATTACTATTAAACTGTATGGTTCCGGGTCTTCTTCCTTGCAGGGAGTCAAGGAAGGGAACTCGGAGGCATTATTATTATTGTTAATCATTACAACTTATATTATACAATGTTGCAGCAACTTCTGCTTCGTTGTTACTTTATGCTTTATATGAACTGTTGGCTGATTCTTACCTCATGCTGCAAGACATCGTCGGAAGATGCTAGTCTTCGATAGGCCTAGCTTCTTACCCTTCTCCGGATTTCTGTCTTTCAATCCACTATATACAGCCTCTTCTTTCCGTTGATGCAATGCATAATGCTTAGTAGCGGACGTAAGACTCGCGGGTATACTAGATACTCACCTGCTTTATTTCCTTTACTGTTTTGCCTGATCGGCCGCTGCAGTCGGTGTTGGAGCCCAGGAGCAGGAGTTCCCGATGCCGACCACTGTAACGTGAAGATCCCCGATGCCTTCTACGACGTCGACTTCCCCTTAGACCAGGAGTAGTTTGGAGGTTCCCAGGCAGGAGGCCTCGCCTTTTCGATCGTGTTGTTTTTGTGCTAGCCTTCTTAAGGCAACCTTGTATTCTTGTGTCTGTACTCAGATACTATTGCTTCCGCTGACTTTGTGCTCTCGAGCTGTTGTATTCGAGCCCTCGTGGCCCCTGGCTTGTATTAAACAGCTTGTATTATTTTATTTGTAGAGTTGTGTTGTGATATCTCACCGTGAGTCCCTAATCTCGATCGTGTACCTTGCGTGTATGATTACTGTACACGGCTTGATTTTGGGGGCGTCACACAGGCGTACGCCGGGAACCGGTGTGTGTGGCCGGGGCGTTACAGTCAAGGAATCATAAACCACATTTGACAGCGTATATTTAATGTTCTCATACTTCTCATACCCACTAAGCTTTTCAGGAATCTTCTTCATGATATGCCATATACACCATCTATGACGAGCTCGTGGGAAAACTTCTTTAAGTGCATTCTGCATTGCTTGGCACTGGTCAGTAATTATAACATTTGGTGGGTTGTTTGACATACAACATAGCCAAGATTTGAATAACCAGACAAAAGTATCATTATCTTCATTCGACAAAAGACACAACCTAACATAACTGATTCACCATGATGATTTACGCCAACAAAAGGAGCAAACACCATCTTATATTTGTTTGTCAAGTATGTGGTGTCAAATGTGATGACATCACAAAAAGATTCATATGTAGCTCTACTTCTTGCATCTGCCCAGAAGACATTTCTCAGTCGTCCATCCTCATCCACATCCATAACATGAAAAAAATCTGGATCTTTTGACCGCATATGAAGAAAGTATTGATAAACATCATTTGCATCTCCAGCACCAAGATCCACCCTTCTTGCCTGTTGAAAATAGTTCCTGCACTCCTTTTCACGATACTCAAGTTTATCATAGCCACAGGCTTGAATAACAAGAGAACCAAAATTCTTGTTCACACAGATTCCTGCTTGATCATTCAATCCTAGCGTTCTTTTGGCGTGGAAGTCCAGTTTCTTATGACATCTCAGAAATCTGGCTTTGCTTGGACTTATAAGATGATTGTGATCAATCGTAACAGAAGTGATGCAAAAATTTCTCCACGACGAGATAAATTACTCTTAGTTGGACATTGCATCCTTGTCGTTGGATTTGGTTTGAATGAGTATTGAGCCTTCCCTTGTCTACTACAAGCAAGAGTAAAATACTTAAGCTTGTTATCATCACCGAGTCTAGTGGTTCTTCTTACTACACCAAAACCCTTTCTCTTTGCATAACCTGTGCACAACCTGACAGCATCATCCTCACTATCAAACATGAGCCCCTTCTTAGGTTCCAACATCATGATCGGTTCTTGCTGGAAATCCAAAGAATCCCCAATCTCCTCCGCGATGGAAACATCATCATCCTCGTGAAATTCCATGCTCTGCTATGTCTCTTCATCCAAAGTTAAATTTGAATCCATCACCTACCTAAAATTGCCAACAATAAGATCAAAGATCTGTCGTGAGCCTATAAATTAAATACGAACAGATTAGTAAGCATAACCTGCTGTAGGACTGTAAAGAGGAAAGAAAAACATATTTGATCCACAGGTTTATGCTACAACAGATTTTATCCACAATGCAAAAGATACACATACTGGATTTTTTGCCGGCCCTGATTGTTTTTCCTCTATCAAATTTGCTCTATAGTGGTGCGGATTACATGGAATCAGACGGATTTAGTAATTATTAGGGATGAACTCGTGAATATGATATGGAACAGATACATACCTCGTAATGTTTGCTGGTCCTCAATGTTTATCCCTCTAATCAAAAATTTTGGTGCAGATTACATCTGAATCAGACGGTTCTGGAACCACCAGGGAGGAACTCCATAAGAAGATGATATGGTAAAGATTTGATCTCAACAATGCAATAGATACACACCTCGCTTGCCCTGCCTGTTTGCCTAATCAAACTTCTCTGCACTAGAGTAGATCAACATGGAAGAGGTTGTGAAGAAGATGAGCCGGCGTGCTTTGGAGGGAAGAGGAGGAGGCGTGAAAGTTATGGAGCGAATAGGTGGGAAAGTTTTGATGGGGTTAGGGGGAACTGTACTCTATTATGGGTTTGGGTATGGGCTGGACCTTGGGTCATGGCCTCAAGGATTAGGAATGAGAACCTGCTATAGGATAAAAGTGTCGTACGTTTATCGTACGAGAAACGTCGTACATGAAGCAAAATCGTTGTGGTGATTGCATCTTAATTTTTTATTGCTTATGATATTGTGCGAAGAAACAATGCACTGGGAGAGCCCTTATAAAATGTCTCATAAATTGCATTTACAGAATTGCATATTTATCATGTTCCGATGGTGGTGCGGCAGGGAAGTACAACATTTCATAAACCTGAGAAAAGTAAAGTCTAAATTTTAAGAAGCCTTTCAAAAAAAATAATTTATGAAATCTATTTAAAGAAATACTTTTTTCGTTCTAAAATACATACCACAGATTTATTTAGCTATGAATGTATTTAGATTTTGTTTTATATCTAGATACATCCAGTAAATATATTTAGATTAGTACATCTATTTATTTTGAAATGGAAGAAGTATTTTTTTCACTTAGCACGGGTGCTTCAGAAGTTTTATACTCCCTCCCTCCTAAAACCATGTCATGGTTTAGTATTTATGGATGGAAGGAATACTTAGTATTTTTTGTTTTTGAGCATCTAATCAGGTGTGAACCGTGCTACAACAGCGTTCCATGGGGGCCTTGCACACGCGACTTTTGACATGCACACGCGACATAATGGTCCATGTGGGCCATACCCTGCACAAATCGAGGGCCTACTAGTCCTGTGTATCACGGTATATAGATGTATACAGTGTGAAGAATGAATATATAAAACATTGTGACATAAATCACGAAAGAATAACTAATGGTCAGATAGTACTGACCAGCGACCGCCACGTCCAGGGTGTCCGCACTCAGGATTGAAATCGTTCTTGTAAGACAAGGGTTTATTAATAAGACTCTAGACTTTATTTCTCTCAAATTATTGAAGTTCTTCTTGCATAGCAATAATTTAGTCTCGATCACTCATCGACTCATCGCTTGATTGAATTTTGAAGGCTCTAGCATAAACACGTCCACAAAAGTTAGCCAATCGAGTATGAGAGCGATTAGTTGGACCTGGTTGAGCAATGTCGTCTAGGGTAATGCCAACATCAACTCTTCCGGCAACTCGAGTGGCATTGCACTCCCTTCGGCAACTGCATCATCATTATCTTTGGGATCTGCATTTTCTTTGTGTTTTGTATCTTCTTCGTTCCGATGAAGCATTACCTTCGGGTCAACATTATCCTCACCATTTTCTTCGTAATGATGTCCTCGTGCATAAGGAGGAGAGGAGGATAATTGTCATCTGAATCATTTTGTGCAACATTTACTTCAACATGTCGAATATCTCCAGTAGGCATTGATCAAATAACTTCATCTAGAGGAGGTTCATCTAACACATGAGGCATGTGCTCTTTTTGAGATCCATTAGTTTGATCAAACATCACATTCACAGTTTTCATAATTTTCCCATGGTGGGTGACATCCTGGATTAATAGGAATGATAGACTACTCATATCAACAAGGTGCACCTTATTTTCCGAAAGCCTATCTCCAAAGAAATCCAAAGTTAAGCATGCTTGGTTTGGAGAAATTTGAGGATGGATGACCAACTAGGAAATTGATCCCAGGTATGTACGAGTGAAGACAAAGTGCGCATGAAAGACTAGTGTTGATATGTAGGGCCAGTCTAGATCCCACCAGGCATAACGGCTGGGAACTGGTGGTTGTAGCCAGGGCGTTACCAATGGTATTAGAGACGACTCTCATGGTTACCCGATGTGTGCGGGTGATAGGGCATATTTCCCCTTGGTTGGTTTTAGTGATTGATGACAATACATTTGCGGATTAACCATGTGCAATGAGCATTTCAGATAATTATATTCATGGCACAAGACGGTTATTTCCCCCCGGTTGATGGAGCGTGAAGACGGAGTTTTCCTTTCAGTTTTTTTTGCTGAATAGAGTCGTAGGAAAACCATACTATTAAGAGGGGATCCGCTGTGGAATGGTGGGTGGAATCATCACACATACAGACTCTATGCACCCACATAATTTCCATTGTGTCTTGGAGGCTTTTGAGTTGGTGGCATCGGCTCCCTGGTTTTGCCAGGGCGGTAGTACCGCTCTAGGAGCGGTAGTATCGTGTCACGGTAGTACCGTGGCCTAGTACCGCACCCACTATCGGAATCCCATTAGACTCTGCGGTAGTGGGCACGACACTGGGCCTCGGTAGTACCGTGGGGCGGTAGTACCGCTCCTAGTGCGGTAGTACCGCTCCACGGTAGTACCGTGGGCCAGTACCGCACCCACTACCGAAATCCCACTGGACTCTATGGTAGTGGGCACGACACTAGGCCTCCGTAGTACCGTGGGACAGTACCGCACCCACTACTGGAATCCCTCTGGACTCTACGATAGTGGGCACGGTATTGACCCTCGGTAGTACCGTTGTAACAGCCCAATTGCAATAAATGAAAAACACCATGAGATTGTACTTTGTCTGTTGACTTTGTAACTTGGCATGATGCTAAAGATTATAATTTCATGTGGTGATTTAAATTTGCATTGGGATTGGAGCCCATTTGGTTTGTTGGAGTTTGCATCCAAAATGGTTCAAGAAGGGTGTTTCAAGATTTTTCAATGTTGCATGCTTGCTCTCCTTGACCCCAAACTTGGCATAGCCAATTCCTTGCCCCTCCCAAGCTTTTTAAAAGCCTTGAAACATTTTTTCCAACTCCATAGTTGTGGGCCACAGTTCAAAGTGGTTTGGATTTTTCAAAATGCCCCCACATCTTACTTGCTCAAAAATTGGTCAAACCAATTTTAGAAAATGGAGAATATTTCAAGGTTTCCAAAACGTATTTTTATGTGTTTTTCTCTTTTGTGGATTGGCCACAAAAACTCTTGGACTTTTTCTGTTTTTCAATAAATGGAAAATCGTCTTCTTTTAGCTAGAGGCAGAGGACCCGCCAGGCCCAGCCCAGCAGGCCTCGCCCCATTGCTTCGCAGCCCGTCAGGCCCGTGCCACCGAAGCGTTACGTGGGAGCAACAGGGACCGTTGGATCGAGATCGGGTGGCCCTGGGTCGTCGTCTTTACAGCGTGTCCAGGGTCCCCTCCCTCTCTCTCTCACAACCGGCGGGAGGCGTCGACATCGACGCGGCCGACGTGGCCAGAGGGCCTCCCCCCTTATAAGCT
Organism: Bromus sterilis; assembly: GCA_950022295.1. Lineage (NCBI taxonomy): Eukaryota > Viridiplantae > Streptophyta > Magnoliopsida > Poales > Poaceae > Bromus > Bromus sterilis. The sequence continues at coordinate 106,722,585 of OX465596.1, read as the reverse complement.
GAGTTCCCAGGCCCCTCCTGGAACCCTAGGTTCCCCTTCCTCCAATTTCTGCTGCCGCCGCCTGGTTCGTTCTCAGGGACCTCCCCTGTTCCGCCGGTGAGGAGTTCGAATTCGCCGCCGTCTTCCCTTGTTCGTGACCGTGCGACCTTCCGCGTCGTCCCCAGCGTCTCACCGCTCCGTTCCCGTCATGCAGGGGGAGCAGAACACCACGAATCGGGCCCGCGACGTTGATCACCTACTGCGGGACCTCGTCTTCCCCGGCGACGGCTGCATCCTCTGCTACCTCTACGCCGAGCTCAGGGTCGCCTCCAGCAACCCCTAGGTTAGCCTCAGCGAGATTCCCCTTCCTCGCAGAGCGCGAGCACGTAGCTGAGCCGTCGTGCTCTTCTGTTCCCCGCCGTAGACGTCGCCGCCATGCAGTCCATGGTCGCTGTGATCGTGGCGTGCCTCGGACATGATCGTGCGTGTCCATAGCGTGCTCCGCGCGCGCTCGTGACCCCCAAGAGGCCGCGTAGGGCTCATAACCCCTACGGGTTTCCCGCGTCTGAAGTTGCAGAGCACGCAGTGCGCCGCCGTGATCTTCCCGGCAAGAAATCCATCCCCTTGGGGCTTTTCTGTCCCAGATCCAGGCACCCACGTTGTCGTGGTAGTGCCCTGCGTCGACTAGGGGTAGTAGGTAGACGGCTGCCGGTGCAAGCTCGCCGGAATTGCTGCCGATTCAGAGAGGTGCGCGCAGGTGCAGGTGCCTGAAGCAGTGGCCGCCGTCATGTTCAGAGGAGAGTGGCAAGTGGAGCAGTGCATCGCCGTGGGCTTGGAGTACCGCAATCCGTAGCTGGATGTACCAACTTTCGTTTCCCAGTGGCCGCAGGGCTGCCGGAGTTGAGACGGCGAGCCCAGCTTCGCCGCAAGTCGTCGTCGCCGCCGGGTTTTCTGAAGCTCAGTACAGGGGATGCATACCTCTACTGACTTCGTACCCGTTTTGGTTCAGAAAACATGAAGTAGCGCAGTGGTAGCAAGCAGCAGCGACCAGCAGCGGGCGTGGGTTCGAATCCCACGCGAGGCATTTTCCTACCCCTTTTTTTTTGATTTTTAAGCGGAGGCTGACGGGTGGGCTCCTCATGTCAGTGAGGTTGCCCGAGTGGAAGTGGGATGAGCCCACCAGTTGTTTTGGAGCTGGCCCAGTGCGCCCGAGGCCAGCCCAAGTGGTTGCGCCCTCTGTTTTTTTTTCCTTTTAACTTCTTTTCCTTTTCTTTTTTAGTTCAATTTGAGTTTGAATTCAAATTCAAACTCAATTAAAACCTTGGAGCTCTTATGAAGTTGTTCACGTGTCGTCACCACCTTCATTTAAATCTGACTAGATAGGGTCACATCATGTCGATTAAACTTGATCATACCTTCTTTGCCTTTGAATTGCACCCATTGCTTACTTGTGGGCCTTTTCCTTGCCGGTACTTTACGTTAGCACCTGAGACCGCCGAGGAGACTTACGTGGAGATTTCCGACACCGAGCCCGAGGAGCCTGCTACGTCTGCTTCGGCGACCGATTACCCAGGCAAGGGGAAGATTTATACCATTACTTGATACCTTTCTGCCTACCTGCCTAGCTGTAGCCTAGAACGTTTGTTTGATCCTATCCACCTTGCTTATGCCTTAATCAAAACCAAACGTCCATGATCCCCACATCCCAGCAAAATATTGTATTGCTAAGTTACCGCTGCTCAGCCATAGCTTAGTATGAGTAGGAAAACTTGCTGCTTACCCTATGCTAAGGTTTGGGATATCATGCTATTTAAGAAGTTGGTTGATATTTATTATTATGATGTTAATTATATATTTGACGAATGATGGGAGACCGGGCTATTCCCGCCAGGTGTTTTGTTCCATTTGAGTCACCTAGGTCCCGAGTTCCGGGTATTGTGTTTCTTGACGAGCGTGCCTAATCGTGTGTGGGATTCTATGGGGTCCCCTTGTCTTACCTACCTAGCTTCATACGGTTCTAGTGGTGGCCCGAGCTGATTTACTATTTGCAAACGTGTGTGTGCTTGGTTGGTACCCCAGCAGTTTTCGAAATAACCCAGACCAACGGAGACATAGTTCCTCTGGTTGGTCCACACGGGTGAGCTAGGGAAGTCCCCTGATTTATAGGTGAGACTAAACCCGACCTTAGCCATACGGAAGAGGCCGATACGAGAGCGTGGCCGGCTTTTGGATTGGATGTCGACTCCCCAGGGGCCACCCGGAATGGTGTGTCGTTATTTAGATGGACTCTGACGTTCCGGAGTTTCAAGCGTTTACCTAGCCAAGTGGAAACCGGGCGTACATGCGAAGCCTATGATGGGCAGTTGATACACCCCTGCAGGGTTAAATCTTTTCGAAAAGCCATGTCCGCTGTTATGGACGACTTGAGACCTACTCCTTGATCATAGAATAACATCAATTTGAATCATAATTAAAAACTTGCCTAGCGTGTGAGTGCCTTGGTTGCTTTTCTTCGTCCATGGGGACCGAGAGAAGATCCAGGTTGTGTTATGTTTGACGTAAGTAGGTGAGATAGTAGACTTATGACGCGATGTCACGTGTATTCTTGGATCTTACCTCTACTCTAATAGAATGTTAGCCACCATATATGCTAGTGCGGCTGCAACCTTACCTTTACCTTGTCTTACCGTAGGGAGTTAGTTATCCTGTAATGATATAATCTCACCCCTGTTTTCCTTTTTTGCTTTTACCGTTTTGCCTGATAGGCCGGTGCAGTTGACTACTACCTCGACCCGAGCACTGGGCGATACTTCGTGGAGGTGACCCCGGAGGATGACGATGAGGATGACCTCGTTCAGTAGATCCTATAGTTGGGCTTCGACGATCCGTGGGTGGACTCTTTATGTGCAGCCCTCTCTAGGGCAATTTGGATTTTGACCGTACTCGGTCGTGATTGTCTTCCGCTTGTTGCATGATGTACTGTTGGGTCCATGGACCTCTGAGATGATGTAATAAATTCCAGTGGCGATGTATGCCCCGGACTCTATATATTTATGTCTTAGTATAAAGTTCATTGTTCTTATACTTGTTGTCGAGAATCCGGCAGCGACACGAGTGCGAGTGTCGTGAGTCGGTGGCCTTTTATGCGCTACTAACTTGAGCGGGGCGCGAAAGCGACTAACTCGAGTTAGCACCGCATCGGGGGCCTTACAACTTGGTATCAGAGCAGGACTGACTGTAGGACCCCTTACTGGCCGAAGTTGAGTCTAGAAACTATTTTGTAGTTATTAAGGAAAAATCGGAGAGTAGGAACTCCTTATTTTTCTTCTGACCCCACCCTCCCACCCCTTTTCCGTGAGGAAGTGAAACATTGTTTTTCTCTCAGCAACTTATCCCCTTTCAAAATAAATCTAGGTTCTCGTTTACATGAGGCTCCGATTCCTCTATAATTCTTTTCTAGCGACGAGAAGGGTTGGCGTACGTTGAGAACACTGAGCCGCCACTTGGGGTTGACAGCTCCACCTCGTTTACGGCGTACCTCAGGTGAAACTCCTATACAGGGATGGTTGGCATCCTCCGGATGTGGTTCCTCCCCCTATAGGAGACCGCTTCGGTGGGCCTCTCAGGGCAGATGTCTCAACGTTCAGGTCTTCAACCACTCGTATATATTGTTGTGTGCTCGCTAGCAGATTATTATCTTGGATTCAGATGATCTCGGTTTGGGAATTCCAGTAGCACCTAGCTTTCGACTTTCCGGGTTAACCTTGGTGGAATTTCAGCCTTCGGCTTTCTCATACCTCGTGAGGAAGTTTTGTTGTCAATATTGCTATATCTTCTGGTTACGTCAATGTTTCACTCATGTTCTCATAAGTGTTCCTGTATTGTGACGCCCCCAAAATCAATCCGTGTACAGTAATCATACACGCAGGGTACACGGCTGAGATTAGGGTGCCACGGTGAGAATATCACAGCACAACACTAAACACAAAAGGATAAACCAATATGTTACAATAAAGGGGGTCACTCGGACCCGAATACATAAGTCATACAAACCATAATATCTGAGTACAGACATAGTTAGTCAAGTTTTGCCTTAAGAAGGCTAGCACAAATAACATCAGAGATACAGATCGAAAAGGCAAGGCCTCCTGCCTGGGAGCCTCCGAAACTACTCCTGGTCCTGGTCAGCGGGGGTCTCGACGTAGTAGTATCCTCCTCCGGGGTACTCCTGCTCCTGGGCTCCAACGTCGACTGCAGCGTCCGATCAGGCAAAACAGTAAAAGAAATAAAGCAGGTGAGTATCTAGTATACCCGCGAGTCTTACATCCGCTACTAAGCATTATGCATTGTATCAACGGAAAGAAGAGGCTGTATATAGTGGACTGCAAGATAGAAATAAAAATAAGGATAAGAAGCTAGGCCTATCGAAGACTAGCATCTTCCGACGATGTCTTGCAGCATGAGGTAAGAATCAGCCAACAGTTCATATAAAGCATAAAGTAACAACGAAGCAGAAGTTGCTGCAACATTGTATAATATAAGTTGTAATGAATAACAATAATGATAATGCCTCCGAGTTCACCTCCTCGACATCCCCGCGAGGAAGAGAACCCGGAACCATACAGTTTAATAATAATAGTTTCTAGTGGTAAGATCCAGCTTCAGCATAAAGCGTCCTGTTACCGTGGACACGGCTATTCGAATAGATTAAACTCCCTGCAGGGGTGCACTACTGTTCAGCCTGCACGCTCGGATCTCCAGGGTGGCGTGAACCTTGTTAGGGAACGCCCCACCGAGGCTATCCGACACGACGTAGCCCATCCTAGGCTCAACAGAGAGGCCATCCGCCGGACTATATCCTATGCGCCAAGGGGTCTAGGTCCCTCACCCTTGCACGCTCCTGCACGGTGCGAGTCTGGCCGGTGAAGCAAAAGCAAATCCAAACACACCTGCTGCAGCAAATAAGACAACACCACTTCCCGGCAATCAGCCCGCGGTACTGCTGACGTCTGAAGACCCTCGAACGAGACTACGATGCAGGGGAGCCCACACTCCTTATCCCACGTGTAGGTAGTGCGTACAAGCCAAAAGGCTACTCAAGACATCCGCCGAACCATTTAGCATTTTAATTAACCTGCGTGACAACCGTTATCGTTGCCTCGACTTAACCGACCCGCGGTCAACGACAGCAGTCAGGTCCACCAGTACATCGGTGCCTGCCCTGTCGTCCCACCAAGTCACTGCGGTTACCAACAAGGTGAACCGTCTCCTTACCTTGTCTCGCGTGTGCTCTTGGTAGAGCTCGACTTTCGTGGTTTGGTAACTCTCGCGAGATACGAGCAGGGGCCAAGCACGCCAGTAACGTCGGTCGTACCCTCCCTGTCGTTCCCGACGATATACCGCTCGCAGGCACCGTTGGGTCGCCCGACTTTCTTACCTTAAGGACAACCGCTGTCCAGGACCCTATCGCGGCAAGACAAAGTCAGCCTCGAGTGGAGTACAAGGATTACTCCTTGATAGCTCACACTTGAGGTGACTAGGCATAACCCACATAGGGGCCTTTTGCGGTGTCTGCATTGTACCGTACATGTGCAGTTATAATAGTTATATCCGCGTTCACTCCCCTGAGTGATCACGACCCTCTATCTAGATCCTAGCTAACAATGCGCAGGGCTCACTGCTGAATAATGCATAATAATAATAATAGGCAGCATAGGATAAAAGAGGTACATCAAGGGGCGACAAAAACAGGCTATGCAATTGAATAGGATTGTAACGTAGCAGCAGCAGTAACATGCCTAGTGCAAGAAATGTACGGAAAGATAGGTGATATCTGGGGAAGAGAATGGCTCTGCTTGCCTGGAAGCTCGACGGTAGGGGCAGGGTCGTCGACGAAGTAGTCATACCCGGCAGCAGTGTAGTCGGCGGTAGCAGCGGGGTCTACCGGAGAATAAAAGGGGGAAGAAACAGTAAATACACAGCAATAATATACAAACATATGCATGACATGACAGATGAAATGTTAACGGTGTTCTAACGCAGTGCAATGCACGTTGCTCGGAGCGGGAATTCATCCGGGGATGAACTACCGGCTCCGGGTGATTACCGGACAGGGTGTCCGGAGGGGGAAGGGTTCATGCCGGAGGTATCGTGGACATCTGACAAACATAAGGGGGGCGTATCCATGTTAGTTGAACCATTCCGGACAACTTTCGTGTTCGAAATAAATTCATCCGGGTACTTTTTATCGGTACCGGGAATTATCGACAGACAGCCCGGAGGGGGGGGGGATGTCGGTGTTCGTTGTGTTAGAGGGGGGTGGTAGACATACGGATAGCGTATTTGTATATGTTATATTTTTCTGATCAATTTTCATGTATAAAGTTTTTCAATCCGAGTTACGGTTTAAAAGATATTGAATTTCTAATATTTAAATGATTTTTTGGAATTTCTGGAATTTCTTTTATTATTAAAATCAACATTATCCAGAACAGTGCAGTTTGACTGGTCAAACCTGATCAGTGGGACCCACTGGTCAGCCTCACATGTGATAAATCATTTTAATTTAATTAGAATAATGCCAGGGCCCACATGTCATACACTGATATTAGTACAAATTCATTTTCTGTAAATACTAACAAGTGGGACCCATCTGTAAGTGGCACAGTACTAATTAAACAGTTTTAATTTATTTAAAAAGGCCTAGGGCCCACCTGTCAGTGTCCTAGCAGTTTAATCAAAGTTTAATTAGGGGATTAGCTCTAATCCTCTGGGTGGGACCCAGAGGTCAGTGGCTGGGGGGGCTATTAGGGGGGGTTGCCCCCGGTCTAAACCGAGCCCGTGCCTGCGCCCGTTCCCGTGCCAGGGCAGAGCACGACGAGGCCACGGCGTGGCGAACGGCGGGGAGCAGAGGGGCGCGGCGAAGGTGGGGGGGGTGCTCCAGGCGTGGCCACGGGCGTCCAGAGCACGCCGGGCGTGGGGCAGAGGCGCGGTGGGCGCGTGCTGCGACCATGGAGACACGGCGGCGACTGGAGGCCGACGGGGAGGAGCTACGGCGGCGGATCGAGACGGGGGAGGGGTGGAACGGGTGCGGCGGCTCACCAGGGAGCGAAGGGGAGTGGTCTCGTGGCCGGAGGTGGTAGGGCGGGAGCTCCACGGTCGTTAATGGCGGGGCGGCTGGAGGAGGAAGAAACTCGCGATTCGCGTCGCGTGGAGGCTCCCGATGTCGATTGCGAGCGTGGGGTGACGTAGACCAGGCAGAGGGTGCTGGGGGACACGATGGCGCGGCTCCTGGTCGTCGTTGGCCGCGGTGGCGCTCGACAGCGGCGACGGGGAGCCCACGGGCGGCTCGGTCCGAGCGGGGGGAAACGACGAGGGGCGAGGCATGAGGGGGATCTGGAGGGGATGGGCTAGGGTTAGGGTTCGGGGGAGGCTTGGGGCACTTATCCCCGCCGACTCGTTGCCGGATGGCCTCCACGAGGGGGCTCGTCGCCGTGGCCATGGCGGATGGACGCCACGCCATGGTCACGTACGGGAGGAGGGGGATGACAGGGGGTGGTCGGCTGGGCTGGGTTTAGTCGGGCTAGTTGCTAGGTGGGCTGGGTTCTGGCCCAGGGGGGTGAAGGGGGTTTAGCTAGGTTTAGATTTCTTTTTCTTCTTTTTCTTTTCTGTAATTTTCTTTTTGTAATTATTTTATATACCTTGGCATTTTTATAAAATGTGGCATGTGACCCATAATTGTTTTTATACCCTAGGCTAGTGGCACAAAAGATTTGGGGTCAAAAGAAAATCATTTAATATTTGATTTAAATATTAAATGATTAAATTGGGGTTTTCAGCTACTGTTTCGATTTGTTTGGAATTTTCTATAACTCAATAAATACTCAAACCCATATGGTTTTGGTCCAGTGATTATTTGTGAATTTATAAAAGTGGTTCCAAGATTTTAGGAAGATATTTTATTGTCACCATATTTTTAATATTCATCAAAAGGCATTATAGGGTTTGTTTGAATTTTATCCCAATGGCTTGGACTTTGTTTTCATCCATGATGATCAATGCCCATGGTTCACTTTGCTTGCAACAATATCAAAGGAGAATTGAATTTGAACTGAACCAGTTGATCAAACAAAAGTTTTGAACAGTACAGATGAACAGTAACAGTGATTACTGTTCACTGACAGTGAGAGTGTTACATGTATACAGGATGCCAAGAGCGAACATGCCGCCGCCAGAGAACCCTCTCCTTGGGGAGGCTGTGACCGCAGTGGCTCAGGGCACAGCTGCGATCTTACAGATGCTGCAGAACCAGACTGCCCAGAGGAATGATCGACCACAGTACAACACTCTGCAGCAGTTCCTTGCTATCAACCCCCCCAGGTTCTCCGAGGCTCGAGACCCGCTGGAGGCAGATGACTGGATCGCAGAGATCAAGAAGAACTTCAATGCAAACACCGTCAGAACAGTGGACTACGTCACCTTCGCCTCCTTCCAGCTTCAGGGTGCAGCAGCCAGCTGGTACGATACCTACAAGGCCAACAAGGGTGATGCTATCATCACGTGGGAAGATTTCATCGCAGACTTCAGAGCAGCACATATTCCCAGTGGATTGATGGACAGGAAGCGAGAGGAGTTCTTGGCTCTGAGATAGGGTGACAGGTCAGTTCAGGAGTACAACCTGGCCTTCGTCAGGCTCGCCAGGTACGCTCCAGAGGAGGTCAGCACAGAGGCTAAGAAGATTGCCAGGTTCCGCGGGGGTCTCAGCACAGAGATCAAGTACGCGCTCACTCAGTGCAGCCCCACGCTGTTCTCACATTTCGTGGATCAGGCTATCCGCCAGGAGTCAGCCAGAGCAGAGTGGGATGAATACAGGAAGCGCCAGAGAGAACACAGTTCCGCAGTGATGGTCCACAAGAAGGCAAAGACTTGGGTCACAGAGGCACCACCACAGAGGCAGCTGTTCCAGCAGAGGGGGGCAGTTGTCCGCTCTTTTGCCCGCCCTCCCGTCCCAGTCCAGCAGGGGCCTCGCTCTACACCACCAAATGCGAGGCCACCCAGGCCGCAGCAGCAGGCCAGGCGTGATCTGCTACAAGTGTAGAGAGACGAGGCACACGTCTCCCAACTGCACCGACCCGCGCTTTGCTCGGCTCCCACCGCCTCCACCTCGCTCTACTCCGAGCACTGCGATGGTGAAGGCACATCCACGTGCAGTTCGAGTGAACAACGTGATGCTCACAGATGCTCAGCAGTCTTCAGAGATCGTTCTTGGTAGGTTGCTTGTGTGTTCAGTTCCCACGATAGTTTTGTTCGATTCCGGAGCGTCTCATTCCTTCATTTCCAAGTCTTTCACTCAGCAGTTTGATTTCCAAGAAGAGGTGATGCTTTCTCCTTTGGCCATCTCTACCCCGGGCTCTAAGTTCAGTTCTGCTGTCAGAGTTCCTGATGTGTAGATCCAGATTCAGGGTCTCCTTTTCTCCGCTTCCTTGATTTTGCTTCCGCGTTCTGACATTGATGTCATTTTGGGCATGGATTGGCTTGTGCAACACAAGGACAATATTGATTGCCCAACCAGGTCAGTGAAGTTGACTCATGATTCAGGTGCAGAAGTCTTATACACTTGTGGCTCTATGACAGGACCAGCACAGTTGTACGCTTTGAATGTAGGAGTTGCACCTTTGCTCGAAGAGGTCAGAGTTGTCTGTGAGTTCCCAGACGTCTTGCCGGAGGAGTTGCCAGGAATTTCCCCAGTTCGAGCTATTGAGTTCATTATTGAGCTAGAGCCTGGTACCCAGCCGATTTCTCGGCATCCGTACAAGATTTGTTCGAAGGAGTTGATTGAGCTCAAGAAGCAGTTGACAGAGTTGGAGGCAGGCGGATTTATCCGCGCGAGCACTTCCCCTTGGGGTGCACCAGCTTTGTTTGTCCAGAAGAAGGATGGGACTAGCCGCTTGGTCCAGGACTATCACGGTATCAACAAGAAGACCATAAAAAACAAGTACCCTTTACCCCGCATCAATGATCTGTTCGAACAGTTGAATGGGGCTAAGGTGTTTTGCAAGCTTGACTTGAGGATGCGGTATCACCAAATCCGTGTTCGTGAAGAGGATATTCCCAAGACCGCGTTCAGCACACGTTATGGGCTGTATGAGTTCACAGTCATGACTTTTGGGTTCTCAAATGCCCCTCCGACATTCATGACAGCTATGAACTATTTTTTCCAAGAATGGCTTGATGTGTCTGTGATCCTCTACCTCGACGACATTCTTGTCTATTCCAAGTCAGAGGCTGAACATGAGGAACATCTACGCCTGGTGCTGCAGAAATTGAGAGAGCACCGGTACTACGCCAAGTTCTCCAAGTGTGAGTTTTGGCTGGACAAGGTCAATTTTCTGGGCCATGTTATCTCCACTGAGGGAATTGCGGTTGACCCAGAGCGAGTTCGCACTATTCAAGAGTGGGCTCCGTCGAAGAACGTGAAGCAGCTAAGCAGTTTTCTCGGCCTCGCAAGTTATTGCAGGAGGTTTGTGCAGAATTTCTCCAAAATAGCCAAGCCAATGACTGAATTGTTGTGCAAGGACAAACGGTACACTTGGTCACCAGCTTGCCAGTCAGCCTTCGAGGAGTTGAAAGAGAAAGTTGACCACAACTCCAATTCTCACGCCGCCAGATGAGTCACAGCCTTTTCAGGTGTTTTGTGATGCTTCCTTGCAAGGTCTAGGCGGATTTTTGATGCAAGGCAGGAATATTGTGGCGTATACCTCACGACAGTTGAAGACGAGTGAGAGGAATTATCCCACGCAGGACTTGGAGCTTGCAGCAGTTGTGCACGCCTTGGTCACTTGGCGACACCTCCTCTAGGGAGGAAGGTGGATGTGTTCACCGACCACAAGAGTCTGAAGTACTTGTTCACTCAGCCAAATCTGAACTTGAGGCAAAGAAGATGGCTTGAAACCATTACTGAGTGCACAGTTGATATTCAGTACACGCCTGGGAAGGCGAATGTAATAGCTGATGCGCTGAGCCGCAAGGGCGATTGCAATAGCATCCAGGTGCAGAAGATCCACCCTGATTAGTGTGAGTCCTTTCGAAGGCTCAATCTCGAGCTAGTTCCAGCAGGCTACCTTGCCAACCTTGTGGTAGAGCCCACTATCCATGAGAGGATTCGTGAAGCTCAGTCTGGAAGCTCAATGATACAAAAGATCAGGCTGGGTATTGACGCCTCAGTTCCAAAGTATGGTTGCTTTTCAGTGCATAATGACGGCACTGTGTTGTTCGAAGAGCGAGTTGTTGTTTTCAAAGAGGGAGATCTCAAAGAGGTCATCATGAAGGAAGCCCATGATTCCAAGCTATCAATTCACCCTGGCAGTACAAAGATGTATCAAGATCTCAAGCAAAGCTTTTGGTGGACCCGTATGAAGCGGGATGTTGCCCGTTACGTGTCTCAGTGTGATGTGTGCAGGAGAGTGAAGGCACAACACCAGAAGCCTGCAGGGTTGCTTCAGCCACTTGAGATTCCGGATTGGAAATGGGATCATACAGAGATGGATTTCATCACAGGCTTCCCCTTGTCGCAGAAGAAGAACAATGCCATCTTTGTTGTCATTGACCATCTTTCCAAAGTTGCCCACTTCTTTCCAGTGAAGGACTCCATTTCAGCAACTCAGTTGGCGGATTTGTACACCGCAAGAGTTGTATCTTTGCATGGCATTCCCAAGAAGATCAGTTCCGATAGAGGCAGCCTTTTCACCTGTAAGTTCTGGCAGGCGTTTCAAAAGGAGATTGGTACGACAGTATTGTTCAGTACCGCTTATCACCCTCAGACAAGTGGGCAAGTCGAACACGTGAACCAAATCCTCGAGGACATGCTTCGGGCATGTGTCATCTCTTTTGGCATGAAGTGGGAAGAATTCCTGCCGTATGCTGAGTTATCTTACAACAACAGCTATTAGGCAAGTCTGCAGGCAGCGCCTTTTGAAGTCTTGTATGGCCGCAAGTGCCGGACACCTTTGAACTGGTCCGAGACAGGTGAGAGGCAGCTGTTCGGTCCAGATGTGATCCAAGAGGCAGAGGACAGAGTGAAGATTGTCCGAGAGCACCTAAAGGCATCACAGTCTAGGCAGAAGGCCTATTATGACAAAAGGCACCGTGGTGTAGTGTTTCAGGTTGGTGATTGGGCGTACCTGAGAGTGTCTCCATTGAGGGGAACTCACCGCTTTGGCATCAAAGGAAAGCTCACTCCAAGATTTTTCGGACCTTTCCGCATCCTCGAGACTAGAGGACCTCTTGCCTTTCGTCTCGAGCTTCCAGAGAGTATGTCCATGGTTCATGATGTGTTCCATGTGTCCCAGCTAAAGCAGTGATTCAAGCAGCCAGAGCAGGCTGTTGACTTGGGCGAGATACAGCTGAGTGCGGACCTTTCCTACTCAGAGCGTCCAGTCCGTGTTCTTGAGACGTCCGAGCGCAATACTCGCAACAAGACCGTCAAGTTCATGAAAGTTCAGTGGGCACATCATTCGGAGAAGGAACCAACGTGGGAGCGCGAAGATCATCTCCATTCTGAGTTTCCTGAGTTGTTTCAGGCTTAGATCTCGGGACGAGATCCTGTGTTGGTGGGGGAGTGCTGTAACACCCCATGTGTAATAAATGAAAAACACCATGAGATTGTACTTTGTCTGTTGACTTTGTAACTTGGCATGATGCTAAATATTATAATTTCATGCGGTGATTTAAATTTTCATTGGTATTGGATCCCATTTGGTTTGTTGGAGTTTGCATCCAAAATGGTTCAAGAAGGGTGTGTCAAGATTTTTTCAATGTTGCATGCTTGCTCTCCTTGACCCCAAACTTGGCATAGACAATTCCTTGCCCCTCCCAAGCTTTTTAAAAGCCTTGAAACATTTTTTCCAACTCCATAGTTGTGGGCCACAGTTCAAAGTGGATTGGATTTTTCAAAATGCCCCCACATTTTACTTGCTCAAAAATTGGTCAAACCAATTTTAGAAAATGGAGAATATTTCAGGGTTTCCAAGACGTATTTTTATGTGTTTTTCTCTTTTGTGGATGGGCCACAAAAACTCTTGGACTTTTTTCTGTTTTTCAATAAATGGAAAATCGTCTTCTTTTAGCTGGAGGCAGAGGACCCGCCAGGCCCAGCCCAGCAGGCCTCGCCCCATTGCTTCGCAGCCCGTCAGGCCCGTGCCACCGAAGCGTTACGCGGGAGAAACAAGGACCGTTGGATCGAGATCGGGTGGCCTTGGGTCGTCGTCTTTACAGCGTGTCCAGGGTCCCCTCCCTCTCTCTCTCACAGCCGGCGGGAGGCGTCGATGTCGACGCGGCCGACGTGGCCAGAGGGCCTCCCCCCTTATAAGCTGAGTTCCCAGGCCCCTCCTGGAACCCTAGGTTCCCCTTCCTCCCTCCAATTTCCTCCGCCGCCGCCTGGTTCGTTCTCAGGGACCTCCCCTATTCCGCTAGTGAGGAGTTCGAATTCGCTGCCGTCTTCCCTTGTTCGTGACAGTGCGACCTTCCACGTCGTCCCCAGCGTCTCACCGCTCCGTTCCCGTCGTGCAGGGGGAGCAGAACACCACGAATCGGGCCCGCGAAGTTGATCACCTGCTGCGGGACCTCGTCTTCCCCGACGACGGCTGCATCCTCTTCTACCTCTACGCCGAGCTCAGGGTGACCTCCAGCAACCCCTAGGTTAGCCTCAGCGAGATTCCCCTTTGTCGTAGAGCGCGAGCACGTAGCTGAGCCGTCGTGCTCTTCTGTTCCCCGCCGTAGACGTCGCCGCCATGCAGTCCATGGTCGCCGTGATCGTGGCGTGCCTCGGACATGCTCGTGCGTGTCCATAGCGTGCTCCGCGCGCGCTCGTGACCCCCAAGAGGCCGCGTAGGGCTCATAGCCCCTATGGGTTTCCCACGTCTGAAGTTGCAGAGCGCGCAGTGCGCCGCTGTGATCTTCCCGGCAAGAAAGGCATCCCCTTGGGGCGTTTCGGTCCCAGATCCGGGCACCCACGTTGTCGTGGTAGTGCCCTGTGTCGACTAGGGGTAGTAGGTAGACGGCTGCTGGCGCAAGCTCGCCGAAATTGCTGCCGATTCAGAGAGGTGCGCGCAGGTGCAGGTGCCTGAAGCAGTGGCCGCCGCCATGTTCAGAGGAGATTGGCAAGTGGAGAAGTGCATCGACGTGGGCTTGGAGTACCGCAATCCGTAGCTGGATGTACCAGCTTTCGTTTCCCAGTGGCCGCAGGGCTGCCGGAGTTGAGACGGCGAGCCCAACTTCGCCGCAAGTCATCGTCGCCGCCGGGTTTTCTGAAGCTCAGTACAGGGGATGCATACCTCTACTGACTTCGTACCCGTTTCGGTTCAGAAAACATGCAGTAGCGCAGTGGTAGCGAGCAGCAGCGGACAGCAGCGGCGTGGGTTCGAATCCCACGCGAGGCATTTTCCTACCCCCTTTTTTTTGATTTTTAAGCGGAGGCTGATGGGTGGGCTCCTCATGTCAGTGAGATTGCCCGAGTGGAAGTGGGCTGAGCCCACCAGTTGTTTTGGAGCTGGCCCAGTGCGCCCGAGGCCAGCCCAAGTGGCTGCGCCCTCCTTTTCTGTTTTAGTTCAATTTGAGTTTGAATTCAAATTCAAACTGAATTAAAACCTTGGAGCTCTTATACCTCAATGTGGCATCCCATATATGAATTTGGGGTAGTTTTTCCCACTGATCACAATAGTGATGTTCATTTTGTGGTTTGCCCCTCTAAGTTTTGGAGAAGTTGAAATTTTGCAAAGAAGCCCCTCACCTCTTTTGTATTTGCACGATGTTTTGCAAATTCAAAGTGTGCCTTGCCATATATGTTTTTGGGGTAGTTTCTCCCAAGGATTTTCATGGTGATAATGGTTTGACCATTTGAGCCTTTTTCAAATACATCTAGTGCAACTTTGCACTCAGGTCCCAAGTTCCTGTCCATGTCTTCTTCAATCTTTGCATCTTTGGAAAAACCATCCCCTATAAACATAGTCATATGCAATGTGGCTGGGTTCCTTTCTTTTGTTGCACCTTTCCGATGTCTAGTTCATCGACATCTCTCCGTCTCCGGAATCGATGTTTTATTTTCACGTTGTAATTATTTATGTTAATTGCATTGTTGATCATGTCATGTTGCCATGTTACTTACACCAAAATTAAGGCTAAGACCGAAGCCATTCAATGTAATTAATTGCATATGAAGTTGTTCACGTGTCATCACCACCTTCATTTAAATCTGACAAGATAGGGTCACATCATGTCGATTAAACTTGATCATACCTTCTTTGCCTGTGAATTGCACCCATTGCTTACTTGTGTGCCTTTTCCTTGCCGGTACTTTACGTTAGCACCTGAGACCGCCGAGGAGACTTACGTGGAGGTTTCCGACACCGAGCCCGAGGAGCCTGCTACGTCTGCTTCGGCGACCGATTACCCAGGCAAGGGGAAGATTTATACCATTACTTGATACCTTTCTGCCTACCTGCCTAGCTGTAGCCTAAAATATTGTATTGCTAAGTTACCGCTGCTCAACCATAGCTTAGTATGAGTAGGAAAACTTGCTGCTTACCCTATGCTATGGTTTGGGATATCATGCTATTTAAGAAGTTGGTTGATATTTATTATTATGATGTTAATTATATATTTGACGAATGATGGGAGACCGGGCTGTTCCCGCCAGGTGTTTTGTTCCATTTGAGTCACCTAGGTCCCGAGTTCCGGGTATTGTGTTTCTTGACGAGCATGCCTAATCGTGTGTGGGATTCTATGGGGTCCCCTTGTCTTACCTACCTAGCTTCATACAGTTCTAGTGGTGGCCCGAGCTGATTTACTATTTGCAAACGTGTGTGTGCTTGGTTGGTACCCCAGAAGTTTTCGAAATAACCCGGACCAACGGAGACATAGTTCCTCTGGTTGGTCCACACTGGTGAGCTAGGGAAGTCCCCTGATTTATAGGTGAGACTAAACCCGACCTTAGCCATACGGAAGAGGCCGATCTGAGAGCGTGGCCGGCTTTTGGATTGGATGTCGACTCCCCAGGGGCCACCCGGAATTGTGTGTTGTTATTTAGAGGGACTCTGACGTTCCGGAGTTTCAGGCGTTTACCTAGCCAAGTGGAAACCGGGCGTACATGCGAAGCCTATGATGGGTAGTTGGTACACCCCTGCAGGGTTAAATCTTTTCGAAAAGCCGTGTCCGCGGTTATGGACGACTTGAGACCTACTCCTTGATCATAGAATAACATCAATTTGAATCATAAGTAAAAACTTGCCTACCGTGTGAGTGCCTTGGTTGATTTTCTTCGTCCAGGGGGACCGAGAGAAGATCCAGGTTATGTTATGTTTGATGTAAGTAGGTGAGATAGTAGACTTATGACGCGATGTCACGTGTATTCTTGGATCTTACCTCTACTCTAATAGAACGTTAGCCACCATATATGCTAGTGCGGCTGCAACCTTACCTTTACCTTGTCTTACCGTAGGGAGTTAGTTATCCTGTAATGATATAATCTCACCCCTTTTTTCCTTTTGTGATTTTACCGTTTTGCCTGATCGGCCGTTGCAATTGACTACTACCTCGACCCGAGCACTGGGCGATACTTCGTGGAGGTTCCCCCGGAGGATGACGATGAGGATGACCTCGTTCAGTAGATCCTATAGTTGGGCTTCGACGATCCGTGGGTAGACTCTTTATGTGCAGCCCTCTCTAGGGCAATTTGGATTTTGACCGTACTCGGTCGTGATTGTCTTCCGCTTGTTGCATGATGTACTGTTGGGTCCATGGACCTCTGAGATGACGTAATAAATTCCAGTGGCGATGTATGCCCCGGACTCTATATATTTATGTCTTAGTATAAAGTTCATTGTTCTTATACTTTTTGTCGAGAATCCGGCAGCGACACGAGTGCGAGTGTCGTGAGTCGGTGGCCTTTTATGCGCTACTAACTTGAGTGGGGCGCGAAAGAGACTAACTCGAGTTAGCACCGCATCGGGGGCCTTACAACCATGGGGGCGGTAGTACCGCCCCAGGTACGGTAGTTCCGCTCCACGGTAGTACCGAGCGGTACTACCATGGTTGGTGGGCTGGCAACGGCTGTTTTAATGCCCACCTATAAAAGGGGGTCTTCTTCCCCATAAAGACTTAACTCATTTATTGCGCTCTCCTCCATTGACGCCCAAGCTCCATTCTTGCCCGATCTCCTTCCCTAGCCATAAAAACTTGTTGTTCTCTAGGCTTTGGAAGAGGAGGCCCCGATCTACACTTCCACCGAAGGATATTTTATTCCCCCCATTAATCCCTTGTGGATATTGTTACTCTTGGGCGCGTTGGTGCCCTAGATGGAAGAGGTCACCTCGAATCCATATTCCATTGTGGTGAAGCTTCGTGGTTTCTTTGAGAGTCTCCAATTAAGTCATGGAGATTGCCCCAACCTTGTATGTAAAGGTTTGGTTGCCACCTTCAAGGTCGCCGCGTAGTGGATCACGACATCTTGCATTGGTATGAGCGTCAGAAGAAATAGGCTGGCCCTCGTTGGCTTCGTGTGAGCATTGTGTTCCTCACCCTCTCCAAACGGAGATGTACTTCTCGAAAGAGAAGGAACTTCGGCAACATATCCTTGTCTCCCGTGTTCCCCTTTACCTTTACTATGTGCAAGTTATTTTCATTTCTTATATCTTGCTTGCTCATATAGTGTTGCATTAGTTGGAATATAGGTTGATCGCGTAGTTGCACATCTAGACAACCTATATTTATTGTTGAGCCTTAATTTGTTAAGAAAATCTTGAAATTGTTAGTCGCCTATTCACCCCCCCTCTAGTCGACATTTCGACCCTTTCAATTGGTATCAGAGCCTCTTATCTTGTTAAGGGCTTTACGGCCTTAAGATAATGTCGCAAGGGGATACATCGAAAGATCGTAACTTAGGGGAGAGAACAGAGGATCCGGTTGTGGAAACACAAGGGGCACCGAGGATTTTATCAATGCGTTCGCGAAGGATGGCTCGTCATCTATCTCTCGTGTTGAGTACAATGAAGGCATGTCCTCCATGAAATTTCAAATGAGTGATATGACGAACATGCTTCGTGTTCTAATGTCCCGGTTGTCCCCAACGGACACTACCAACATCATACACAACAATCCAAGGTTGGGAGAGAGAGATGTCTTCTCTCACGCACATGATGATGGTAGTAGTTCTATACCTCCTATTCCTCTCACCGGGAATGGATCGAGTATACATGCAGCCATTCCCCTCCTAACTTTTCTAAATTACCCCATCCCGAACCAAATTTCGCACATGTAGGTCCACCACCCATTCTTGAAAAATATGAGTATCTGCTTTGGGATTTCCGTATGAATAATCACATGAGAGGCTCTTCTGAAGAATTGTGGACTATCACCGAAGAAGGATTCCATGTCCATGACCGCAAGAACATGACTCCAAGAGAATGGTGGAACAACTCTCTCAACAATCATGCCTTTCTCATGATCCAAAAGGGGCTAAAATTTGAGCAAGAGACCCTTTGCCGGAAGCTAACCACGGCCAAGGATACATGGGATTTTCTTGAGAGGACACTAATGGGAAGCTCAAGCATTCGAAGCTCCAAGTTTGACAAAGTTCAAGATCAAGCCGACCACTTTGTCCTGATTGAAGGAGAGTCTCCCGAAGATCTCTACCAAAGGCTTGTTGCTCTTGTCAACCTCATGACGGATCATGGGAGCATGGACACCTATGATGGTTGGATCAAGAGGAAGTTCATCACGACCATTCTCCCCTTTCGGCACTCCATCACACAAGTCATTCGTCAAAGGCCGGACTTCAATTCCTTGACCACTCAACAAGTCTTGGATGAGTTTGTCTCCATGGAAATATTGAACTCCACGACCAACATAAAGTTGGCCCGCCAAGGTGTCAACAAAATTCCATCTCTTGCTTTGAAGGCCAAAGAGGTTCAAGTGTGTGTTGATGAGGATGAAGAAGAGTTTGGTCCGGAAGATACCAAGTATGCTTTCAATGAGCACATGGCTCTTGCATCAAGGCAATTTTGGGGAAACAAGAAAAACTTCAAGTCAAACTCAAGTGGCTTCAAGCCTAAGGGCCAAAGGATAAGGACATGTTTCAATTGTGGAAATGTGAGTCACTTTGTTGCGGATTGTTCATATGAGAAGAGAGAAGACCATGGTGGCAAGCTCATCCGGAAGGACAAGTCCAAGTCACCATCAAACAAGACCTTCGTGAAGAAGAAGCCCCAACGTGCATTTGTGGCTCATGAAGAATATCTCTCCGATGATGATGATGATGAAGGAGGTGAAATTTTGGCAACGACCACCGTTGCTATCTTCACCAAACCCCCTCCATCAACTTCACTTTTCGAATCCCCCAACGAGAACCCTCGCATCCTCCACAAGTTCCTTATGGCCAAGACTACCTTGGTAACTCCTTCCTCTAAACCTTTCTTCTCCACTAACCCATCTTTGTTGGATTGTGTGGAAGAAAAGGAGGAGACCAAGGATTGGTAAGAAAATGAGTTTGCGCTCTTCATTTCAAAGATCAAAGGTGACACAAGAGGCACTTTGTGACCCTCTTGGAACAATTAGGTGGAGCTCATGCTCATATTGAGAAACTTGATGAAACCATCACTGAGATGCAAGGGCATAGTCGTGACTATGCGGATGAGATAGGGGAGCCTTCCCAATATCTTGAGGAAGAGCGTGAGCTTAAGGTGTCTCTTGAGGAGACACATGCCATTGATATTGCTAAGCTAAAACTTGACCTTAAACATGCCAAAACTATTGCTTGTGACCTCAAAACTAAAAATGAAGAACTAGTTGAGGATCATGAAAGACTTCTTGCGGATCATGAGGAAGTCAAAAAAGATCACAAATCTTTAAAGCACGAACTCATGACTCTCAAGAAGGCACATGAGGAAGTAACCATTCAACTCACTAAAGAGATTACTACTTTCCCTTCTATCATTATGCTTGAGACACCTAGTTCTCCTAACCCTTGTTGTGATCATGCTCCTCTTATTGAGGAAAACTCTAGATTGAAGGCACAACTCGAGAAAGGACTTGTCTCTTGCATTCAAGGAGAGAAATCTCTTAATGATCTCTTGAGCTCTCAAAAGTAAGTCATTGTCAAGGAAGGCATTGGTTTTGGTGCTAGTTCATCAAGGAAGAACAACAACAAGAAGAACAACAAGAAGAATAAGGGAAAGGTCTCCTCTCCCTCCAAGGATATTACCTTTGTCAAGGAAGGGGAGAAGCCAAAGGAGAAAGTGGAAAAGGCTATTGAGGGCAGTGTAGGCAAAAGGGGCAATGACATCCCCAAGGACTTTGCCGGTCCCACCAACCCTTATTATATTCTTGGTTGCACTAATGGTGGGCATGTTTATGCCAAATTTGTTGGTTCTTATGATGATTACATTGCATGGTATATTTAGGTTCCTAAGACCCTAGTTACTAACGCAAGAGGACCCATTCGTGAATGGTTCCCTAAACCCAAGCATTGATCTTATGTAGGTGGCGGCTTCCGGTGGAGGTTCATGGATACTTGATAGCGGGGCTACAAGTCATATGACCGGAAGCAAGGACTTGTTGGTGGATGATGGCACTGAAGTAGTGCTCCTTGTTGGTTACCCCAAGTGGAAGGTTGGATGTAGCCTAGCAGCAAATTTCCCTTGGCAAAGATACCAAGGTTGAGATCGACCAGTAGGACTCCAAGGTCGACAAGTAGGTGGTAAAGTTAACAATGGCGCCGTTCACAACTCAAAGTTTCTTACTTTACCTGGACCTGCACACACAACAAATAACTTTGCTCCCAACGAGTACAGAGAGGTGATGGCATGGAAGTGGTAATGGATTCTCGCCCTTCGTTGGTTACCCCAAGTGGAAGGTGCTATGTAGGATATCAGCAAATTTCCCTCGGTGAAGATACCGAGGTTGAGTTCGACCAGTAGGACTTCGGCGATGATAAGTAGGTGGAAAGGAAACAATGACACCGAATAAGACAAAAGTTGTCTCCTTGACCTGGACCTGCACACAATACAATTAACTTTGCTCCCAACAAAGTTCAGAGAGGTTGTCAATCTCTCCAGTCTTGTTGTTTACAAAGGGTCAAACACACAAGGGATAACGATAATGATAATGGTAGTAACCGAAAGTAAATGAGAGAAAATAAATGTTCTTGTAAACAATGATGAGAATATGGACCGGGGTCCCGTGATGTTCACAAGTGATGTCTCTCTCCCAAAAGACGATAAAAATTCTATGCAAGGTAAACAAATTACATATGGGCAATTGATAGGATTATAAATGCACCGCGATGCTAACTATGCTAGAAAAGAAAGGAAGAAGCTCATAAGCATGGGCAACAGGCCAAAATAAGTAGACCGAAATCCATATGCATCTACTACTAATCATCCACCTTGAGATATCTATCCAGAACATCTTGCTGGTATTAAGTTGCGAGCCCCACCCAAAGTGTAAACCCAAAGCAACAGACAACTGCATTAAAAGAACTTTGCGTAAAGTAAACAATTCTTGCAACCGCGGTTACAAGCACCGTTGTTTTCCCCCTTGTGGCCACAACACATCCCCTAGACTCATGTTTCCAAAATCGAGCAAAACGTTCCCTCTTGGAGTTACTACCTACCACTTGACCAAAGCAATAAACAGAAACGGCGAACATGCAAGAATTACTTGGGAACAAAAATATAAGAGATCAAAACCAAATATATTACTCTATCACGATCGGAACATAATCTCATAATCCATCAGATCCCATCAAACTCAGCATAGCAACAGCAGAAGAATTACATAAGTGCCTCGATCATGTAGGGCAGCTCACGAGGTCTATACCATGAAGAACAAAGAGGGGAGGAGAACATCACATAGCTACTGATCATGGACCCATGGTCCAAGGTAGACTACTCACGACACATCCGGGAATCGTCCATGGTGGAGCAGAAGCTCCCGGAGGTCGATCCTCCCTCCGGCAGGGTGCCGGGAAGGGTCTTGGCGGTGCTCCCGATATTGGAAGTGCGGCGGCGGAGGAACAGAGGAGAATTTGCGAAATAGGGTTCTGTCTTCAGAGTTTCCCCGTGACGGAGAATAACTAGGCGAAGGGGGGCAGCTAGGGGGCCCACCAGGGGCCCAGGGGCCCCCCTAGCGCGGCCAGGCCCTTGGCCGCGCTAGGTGGCCACCTCGGTGTCTGGTGGTGGCCCTGGCCCTCCTTCTGGCTTTTGGAGTCTTCCGACACGCGAATTTTTTATCTGATTTTCCCAGATTTTTGGAGCACTTTTTATATGGGAGAAAACTGAAATAAAAAACAACAGAAAACATGAACTGGCACTAGGGTGCACTGAGTTAGTAGGTTAGTCCAAATATGATCAAAAGTGTATGAAAGTGTATCTAGATCATAGCAATATCACACAAAACATGAATGGAATGAGCAGAAATTATCGATACGTTTGAGACGTATAACCATCCCCAAGCTTAATTCCTGCTCGTCCTCGAGTAGGTAAATGATAACAGGCATAATTTCTATGGTGAAATTCTAGCAACCATATAAGAACTTTGAAAAGTAAAACAATCAAGGTATGTAATTCAATTCATAACAAGCAGTAGTCTATATTAGCATTGAAACAAGGAACGAAAGAACATTAGGTGCAAGAGCTCTCGCTGTCCGTGACTCGAATGTCTCCAAATGGTGTTTGCGTGCAAGAAAGGGGATAGGGAATACGAGAAAAAAAGTTTATTTGTGTTGAGTACTCAATCTACTAAAGTTTCACACTTGGTCTTCTTTGGAATCTTATCTTGAATCGTCCCCAGACCACTAGCCAGGTACAAGTCAATTTGATCCACTCCTTTTCGATATTTTGAGCACTCATGCAATGGATGAGCGTAAGCACGAGAGTTGACACTTAGGATGTCAAAGAGAGAAATATGGTGGAGGAGGAAGACAAAAAGGAGGAGAAAGTCTTACATCAATGAGGACAATCATAGGCGAGAAGGCCAAATGATAGATATGATGTGAGGAGTAGGGATTGCCATGCAACGGATGCACATATGAGTTGAAAGATCTCCAATGGAACTAGTGGGGGTGCATCTAACTTGCTCGATCATGAAGACCTAAAGCTCTTTTGAGGAGGCTCATCCTTGGAATATGCAAGCCAAGTTCTATAGTGTGCAGGTCCCCACATAGCTATATGCATGATCATCTCTATGGAGTACAAGGATAAGATGGAGTACTTGTGTGGATCTTTCAAAAGGATAGTAGTGTTGCCCCTTTCTCTCTTTTTATTTCTTTTTCTCTTTTTTTGTATTTTTTGTATTTTTTGGTGGCCTCAATGGTTCTTTCTATTTAACTCTCATTTGTCCTCTTTGGGATCTTTTATTTTGTCCACTTTGTGAAACACTCTAATTTACAAGAGGGTATAGAAGATCTTTCACACTTTACAAGGTACTCAAATCATAAAGAAGATGTAGCTATCATGATGTATGCAAGGTATGCCGCTGCCAGTGTAGCAGGAACATGTATGACATGAAGATCAAGTCATGAAGAGGTGGATGTTGCATGTCAATATATCTCGGAAAGGCTATGGAAATGCCTTGATAGGTAGGTATGGTTGCTTTTTTGAGGAAAGATATAAGGAGGTTTATGATGACAGAGCGTATCATGCCAAGGGTTTGGATGTACCGAAGAAGGTAGACGCCAACTCTTGGAGTGAGAAGGAGGCAATGCACGACACATGAGAGGCTAGCAAATATGAGGAGCTGGAAGTGTCAACTTTCAATACTTACATTAGTTCGAAGAACTCATGCACTTATTATCAGTAACTCTCAATCTAATGAGGAGGTTCACAAAAAGACAAGTACCCCGAGGAGGAGTGTATGGGGGTTTGGTTATCCTTGCGCATCCTCGACTCATGGTACGTGAGTGTACTCTAATATCCGACCCTCAGAAGAGTAGTGATCCATCTAGTAGCTAGAGTTCTCAACTAGTTTTTTAGGTTTTGAAAATAAACACGGATTTCCCAAAATACGACACCTATCACTAATAGGATAGAGCTCTTGACACCAAAATTTCAAACATTACTCACATCAATACCTCAAAACTATTGCAAGTTACTACTAAAATCAAGTAGCAACCTCAATTACCTACTTTCAAGACAAGACACAACTCAGTGCAACAACCAAATCTCTTAACAAGATAAACATGAAAACTAAATAGAGTTGCAGCAATAAACTAAAAAAAATCCAATCCTATTTCTAAAGACAAACTAATACTAAAACTAAACATGCAAGTAGCTACGAAAAGACAAAGAACACACAACAGCAAAAAGATAGGCATGAAGAATCCTATGATGTGTTCTAGATTTTGAAAGTGGAGTGTTTTTCTCTCACACACAAAGTAAGACGGGATCTAACTTGTTATGAACAGAAAGCAAAGCTAAAGAAAACTAAAAATAAAAACTAAGAGCGAGATGCTCCAAGCATAGCACATAACACATGGAGTGATAAAAATATAGTGAGACGAAGGACGAACTGATGATTGTTGATGGAGAAGAGGATGCACGGGGGCATCCCCAAGCTTAGACGCTTGAGTCTCCTTGAATATTTTTTGGGGATGCATGGGGGCATACCCAAGCTTGAGCGCTTGACACTCCCGAATCTTCTTTCATCATCTTCCATCGCACACTTGGAAACTCCCTTCATACATAACTCATCATAAGCTGATTAGAGAGGTTAGTACCCTTAATAAATAATTTTTCCCCACTGGATATAAAGATATTATTGAAGAGCTATTGTTTCTCAAGATTGCCAAAAGGTTTTTTGCAAAGAAAAAACAAGCTTAAGGTTTTCAAAAGTTAGGAGAGACAAAACGTGGCAAAATATGTGAAAAACAGAACATCAGGTAGTAAAGAGTTTTTTTGGGGCATTTCTGCAACTCAAATAAAAAAACTCAAAACATACGAAAGTTCTGTGATTGTATAGAGAACGCTGTGTAAAAATTCAGCTAAAAAAGATGAACTAGTGATTTGTTCTGGTTTTTCCGTCACGAGCACATAATCTGTTTTCTGGACAGCATGTCACAACTTTCACTTCCCTTGTCATATGAGGCTATAACTTGGCACAAATCTTGAAAATAAAGATACAATGATGTTTCTACAGTAGTAAAAATCATCAATACTACTAAAAACAGAAGAAAAACATCTTGGGTTGCCTCCCAACAAGCGCTTTCATTTACGCCTTTAAGCTAGACATAAGGCAAAAGAAGAATAAAGTTTTATCAAGAGAAAGAGAATAGCTAGCCCGTGTAACAGACTCAAAGGGTAACTTGATTTTATTTCTAGGGAAGTGTTCCATCCCCTTTTTGAGAGGGAATTGAAATTTTATATTCCCCTCTTTCATGTCAATGATTGCACCAACGGTGCGAAGAAAAGGACGTCCCAAAAATAATTGGACATAAAGGTTCACACTCTATATCCATAATAATTAAATCAACGGGAACATAGTTGTCATTGACAATGATAAGAACATCGTCGATCTTCCCCAAAGGTTTTTTTACGGAAGAATCGACAAGACGAACACCAAAATAACAAGAATCAAAAGGTGTCAATTCAAACATATCATACATTCTGTTGGGCATGACGGAGGTACTTGCTCCAACGTCACATAAAGCATAGCAAAAGAAGTTATTTAATTTAATTTTGATCATAGGGTCCCAACCATCATCTAGCTTCCTAGGTATGGAGGCCTCTATCCTAAGATTCTCCTCCCTAGCTTTGATGAGAGCATTTGTGATATGCTGCGTGA
The DNA here is from genome assembly GCA_950022295.1 of Bromus sterilis. Lineage (NCBI taxonomy): Eukaryota > Viridiplantae > Streptophyta > Magnoliopsida > Poales > Poaceae > Bromus > Bromus sterilis. The sequence continues at coordinate 106,696,779 of OX465596.1, read as the reverse complement.
AGGCAAGATTAAGTGTGCTAGTGTGGGGGTCTCTAGACATTTTGTGTAATAAACTAATAACTTTTGAGAGGGTGCAACTATCAAAATCAATATCACTACTATCAAAGGTGGTAGTACTGTCATCTAGGCTCACTTGTTTGAAACCCTCTATGTTCATAGGAGTTTCTTCTTCTACGGTTGAGGTATTAGCATCACCATTAATAGGTCCAATGGGACCAGGAGTGCATTGGGTGCTAATAGTTTCGGCATCCTCAACAATTTGGATAGTGGCAACTGTGTGGTGTGTAGGAAGGCTCTTAATTCTATCCTCTTCCTCTTTTTCTCTAGCCCATCTTTCTTTAAGTTTAGCCATCATCCTAATATTTTCATTAATTTGTAATTGGATAACATTAATAGGAGTGGCCTTGCTCTCCTCAAGGGGAGAGGTTCTAATATTTATCATCTCAACATCAAGGGCTAAGCAGTCTACCTTCAAACAAAGATTATCTAATTTAGCTAGATTTTCTTCCACATTCTTGTTGAAGGCTTTTTGGGTAGTGATAAAGTCTCTAAGCATGTTTTCTAATTCAGAAGTGGGGTTCTTGTTGTTAGGGTAAGTGTTGTTGTTCCCATAAGTGGATGGAAACAGTCTAGGATTACTAGCAAAGTTGCCCCTATAAGCATTATTGTTAAAGTTGTTTCTAGCAATGAAGTTCACATCTACTTGTTCCTGAGCAACCAAAGAATTTAAAGGAACATCATGAGGATCAATAGAGGGTTGCTTGGTAAGTAGAGACATAATTAAATCAACTTTATCATTTAGGGAGGTAATTTCCTCGACATAATTTACCTTCCTACCTGTTGGAGCGCGTTCGGTGTGCCATTGGGAATAGTTGGTCATCATCTCATCGAGGAGTTTTGTGGCAGCACCGAGTGTAGTTGACATAAAGGTTCCTCCCGTGGCCGAATCTAACAGGTTTCGCGAGGTAAAGTTCAAGCCTGCATAAAAAGTATGGATAACCATCCAGGTAGTCAAACCATGTGTAGGGCATTTCTTAACAAGAGATTTCATACGTTCCCAAGCTTGGGCAACGTGTTCATTATCCAATTTCCCAATTGAATAATTTTAGCAGGGGGGTAGTACTTCCCAATAAAAGAATCTTTGCACTTATCCCAAGAATCTATGCTATTCCTAGGCAAAGATTGAAACCAGATTTTAGCTTCGTCCCTCAAAGAGAAATGAAAAACCTTGAGATTAACAACATCACCTTCTACTTCTTTATAATTTTGCATATCACATAATTCAACAAAATTATTCAAGTGTAAAGCAGCATCATCTCCTGCACCAGAGAATTGATCTCTCACAACATGGTTCAGTAAAGCAGGTTTAATTTCATAAGAGTTAGCTGAAGTGGCAGGTGTGGCAATAGGAGTGCAGATAAAGTCTTTGTTGTTGTGACTGGTGAAGTCACACAACTTGGTCTTTTTAGTGGAACCCATAGTAGCAGCAAGTGTGGCAGATTTTTTTTGTAATTTTCGATATAAGACACAAAGATAAAAACAGAAAGGTAAACTAACAAGACTAAAAAGTAAAGGTAAAGGATAGTGGGACACTCCCCTATCTTATCACTCGGATTCCCCGGCAACGGCGCCAGAAATTTGCTTGATGGCGTGGTAGTGGTAATGGCTTCTCGCTCTTCGTTGGTTACCCAAGTGGAAGGTGAGATGTAGGATATCAGCAAATTTCTCTCGGTGAAGATACCGAGGTTGAGTTCGACCAATAGGAATCCGGCGATGATAAGTAGGTGGAAAGGAAACAATGGCACCGAATAAGACAAAAGTTGTCTCCTTGACCTGGACGTACACACAATACAATTAACTTTTCTCCCAATGAAGTTCAGAGAGGTTGTCAATCTCTCCGGTCTTGCTTTTTACAAAGGGTCAAACACACAAGGGATAATGATAATGATAATGGTAGCAACTGAAAGTAAATGCGAGAAAATAAATGAGCTTGTAAACAATGATGAGAATATGGACCGGGGTCCCGTGATGTTCACTAGTGATGGCTCTATCCCAAAAGACGATAAAACTACTATGTGAGCTAAACAAATTACAGATGGGCAATTGACAGGATTATAGATGCACCGCGATGCTAACTATGCTACAATAGAAAGGAAGAGGCTCATAAGCATGGGCAGTACGCCAAAATAAGTAGACCGAAATCCATCTGCATCTACTACTAATCATCCACCTTGAGATATCTATCCAGAACATCTAGCTGGTATTAAGTTGCGAGCCGCACCAAAAGTGTAAACCCAAAGCAACAGACAACTGCATTAAAAGAACTTTGCGTAAATTAAACAATCCTTGCAACCGCGGTTACAAGCACCGTTGTTTTCCCACTTGTGGACACAACACATCCCCTAGACTCATGTTTCTGTCACTCAAGCGTGTCATCAGGGGGCATGTACCACAATCGAGCATAACGTTCCCTCTTGGAGTTACTACCTATCACTTGGCCAAAGCAATAAAAAACAACGGAGAACATGAAAGAATTACTTAGGAACAAAAATATAAGAGATCAAAACCAAATATATTACTCTATCACGATCTGAACATAATCTCATAATCCATTAGATCCCATCAAACTCAACATAGCAACATCAAAAGAATTACATAAGTGCCTCGATCATGTAGGGTAGCTCACGAGGTCTAAACCATGAAGAACAAAGAGGGGAGGAGAACATCAAATAGCTACTGATCACGGACCCATGGTCCAAGGTAGACTACTCACGGCACATCCAGGAAGCGTCCATGGTGGAGGAGATGCTCCCGGAGGTCGATCCTTCCTCCGGCAGGGTGCCTGGAAGGGTCCTGACGGTGCTCCCGATCTTGGAAGCGTGGCGGCGGCGGAACAGAGGAGAATTTGCGAAATAGGGTTCTTTCTTTGGAGTTTCCCCGTGACGGAGAATAAAAAGGCGAAGGGGGGCAGCTAGGCCCCTGGCCGTGCCAGGTGGCCGCCTGGGTGCCTGGTGGTGACCCCCTGGCCCTCCTTCGGGCTTCTGGAGTCTTCTGACACGCTGATTTTTTATCTGATTTTTCCCAGATTTTTGGAGCACTTTTTATATGGAGGAAAACTGAAAGAAAAAACAGCAGAAAACAAGAACTCTCACTGGGGTGTACTGAGTTAGTAGGTTAGTCCAAATATGATCAAAGTGTATGAAAGTGTATGTAGATCATAGCAATATCACACAAAACATGCATGGAACGAGCATAAATTATCGGTACGTTTGAGACGTATCAAGAGGTTGTCAATCTCTCCGGCCTTGCTGTTTACAAAGGATCAACGCAACAGATAAAAGGGTAATGATAACTACAACTAGAAAGTAAAAGCAAGAAGTAAATTGAGGGTGTAAAAAGTGGTGGAAATATGGACCGGGGTCCCATGATGTTCACTAGTTATGTCTCTCTCCCAAAAGACGATAAAACTGCTATGCGAGGTAAATAAATCACAGCTGGGCAATTGACATGATGAAAAACGCACCGCAATGCTAACTATGCAACAAAAGAAAGGAAGAGGCTCAAAAGCATGGGCAGTACGCCAAGATACGTAGAACGAAATCCATCTTCATCTACTACTAATCATCCACCTTGAGATATCTATCCAGAACATCTCACTGGTATTAAGTTGCGAGCCCCACCCAAAGTGTAAACCCAAAGCAACAGACAACTTCATTAAAAGAACTTTACGTAAAGTAAACAGTTCTTGCAACCGCGGTTACAAGCACCACTGTTTTCCCGTTTGTGGCAACATCACATCCCCTAGACTCATGTTTCTGTCACTCAAGCTAGTAATCAGGGGGCATGAACCCACAATCAAGCATAACGCTCCCTCTTGGAGTTACTACCTACTACTTGGCCAAAGCAATAAACAACAACGGAGAACATGCAAGAATTACTAAAGAAAAAAAATATAAAATAGAAGAACCAAATATATTACTCATCACAATCTGAACATAGTCTCATAATCCATCAGATCCCAGCAAACTCAACATAGCAACAACAAAAAGAATTACATATGTGCCTTGATCATGTAGGGCAGCTCACGAGTTCTAATCCATGAAGAACAAAGAGGGGAGGATAACATCACATAGCTACTCATCATGGACCATGGTCCAAGGTGGACTAATCACGGATCATCCGGGAAGCGTCCATGGTGGTGGAGAAGCTCCCGGAGGTCAACCCTCGCTCTGGCAGTGTGCCGGGAAGAGGTCTTCTGGCGCTCCCGATCTTTGAAGCGCGGCGGCGGAGGAACAGAGGCGAGATTGCGAAAAAGGGTTCTGTCTTCGGAGGTTTCGGGGTGAAGGAAATATATAGGCGAAGGGTGGCAGTCGGGGGCCCACTAGGGAGCGCAGGCACCCCCCTGGCGCGGCCTAGGGTGGGGCCGCGCCCCCTGGCCACCTAGGCACCAAGGTGCCCCCTGGCTCTCCTTCGGGGCTCTGGAAGGTTCCCACACGCTTATTTTTTATTGAACTTTTCCGGAATTTTTGGAGCACTTTTAATACAGGGGAAACCTAAAATAAAAAGACAACAGAAAACAGGAACTGGCACTGGGGTGCACTGATTTAATAGGTTAGTCCAAATATGATCAAAATTGTATGAAAGTGTATCAAAAGCATAGCAATATCACACAAAACATGCATGGATCAAGCAGAAATTATAGATACGTTTGGGACGTATCAACATCCCCAAGCTTAATTCCTGCTCTTCCTCAAGTAGGTAAATGATAACAAGCATAATTTTTGTGGTCATGCTACCAACCATATAAGAAATTTTTAGTAAATCAATCAAGGTATGTAATTCAATACAAGTCATAACAGGCAAGAGTCTATATTAGCATTGAAACAAGAAACATAAGAACATAAAGGTGCAAGAGCTCTTGCTGTCCGTGACTCGAATGTCTCCAAATCGTGTTTGCGTGCAAGAAGTGAGACATGGGAATACGAGAGAGAAAAATATTTGTTTGTTGAGCACGAAAATTGACACTTAGGATGGCAAAGAGAAAGATATGGTGGAGGAGGAAGACAAAAATGTGTGAAAGGCTCATATCAATCCAAATGATAGATATGATGTGAGTAGTCAGGATTTCCATGCAACGGATGCACATATGAGCTAAGGTAAGCTCTCCAATGGAACTAGTGGGGGTGCATCTGTAAGGCCCGATATGCGGTACTGTTCTAGATCTAGATGTTTCCATCCAGATCCCGGGACAAAGAACATATCGGTCCCACCGCGACATATGACGAAGTCATATGCCCCGGATTTCCAACATGATATCACAACATTACAGATACAAGGATACAACATCTCATACAATCGGCATACAACTGCCTTAATACAATACAACAGCGGAAGATACACGTCTGAGTACAGACTACAATCAAATGCCTACTGGCAAAGAGAAAACATCGATCCCATAACCACATGGGACCAGGCCCTCCGCCGGGATCCGCCTAACTAGTCGTCGTCGAGTCTCCACGTGAAATGTCGATCACCATACCTGTTGTCGATCAAGAACCCTGAAAAGAGTTTTGGGGTAGTATCATGAGTACAGAGGTACTCAGCATCCAACTGTAGTGGTCATTTGACCCAGCAAGGACTTCATCACTCGTCATTCTAGGACAACTAGTAGTTTACGGTAAGGAAGGGGTAAGTGGTGAGGTTGCTGCCGCACTAGCATTTATGAAGTGGCTAACGATCTAGAGAGTAAGATAAGAAGCCAAGCATTCGATGAGGAATCGCCTCCAACAAGTCTTGCTATCAAGTACTACGCAAACATAACACCTATCCTATCCTTGTCCTCCTCTTCGCATCCCGACGAAGAAGAAGCAGTCAAGGCACACACACACATTGATCAAGTTATATTAAGATTATCTCAGTTGTTGTTGTCTATGAACAAGGAGTAGGTCTCAAGTCGTCCATAACCGTGGACACGGCTTCTCGAAAAGATTTAACCCTGCAGGGGTGTACCAACTGCCCATTACAAGGCTCCGCACGCACGCCCATCTCTCTCAGTTGCTACCCATCACAGGCAACCATTTTATGATTTAGTTCCAAGAGGTCCGAAACGACAGGTCCCTCTAACTAACAACGAACAAATCCGGGTGGCCCCCGGGGAGTCGACAAACAATCCAAAAGATGGTCACGCTCTCGGATCGGACTCTTCCGTCTCAACAGGGTTTTGGTTACCGAGACGCCTCACGTGAGGCCTCGGGCCCTCGCCGGTCAAAGGTGGACCAACAGGGAAACCATGTCCCCACTGGTCCGGGTTGGTTGGAAAACTACTGGCGTACGACCAACACACACACGGTTTCAAAAGGTAAAATCAGCTTGGGCCACCACTAGAAATGCTTGAAGCTAGATAGGTAAGAAAAGGGGACCCCATAAAATCCCACACGCGGTTAGGCACGCTCAGTCTCAAAACCAATACCCGGAACTCGGGTCCTAGGTGACTCGAATAGAACAAAGCGTCGGGGCGGGATAGCCTAGACCTTCCATCCTTCGTCGGATATAGTCAACATTATAATAATCATATCATCAACAACAATATAATAATGTGATGTCCCAAAACCAAGGAGTAACAGGGTAACATCGTAGCATCCTAAGCATGCATACTAAACAGGGGCTGAGCAACGAGAAATAGTAACATGGCAGTACAAGGTTTGCTGGGAGGAGACATGGCTGTATCGGTTTGAAAGAGGCTGTAGACATGTGGTAGGATCAAACATCGAACCTATCCTAGACTAGCATGCAAACCGCTGGTTGAAATAGAATGGATCATAAGTAATGTATAGTCCTTGCCTGTTGATAAGTCGGATTCCGAAGGTGTAGTTGATCGCAAACTCGCGTCGTCTCTGAGAGGTACCCGCGGAAGCACACAAGACGGTAAACACTGGAAAGAAATCAACGAGCAAGCATCTATTACTACGAGGCAAACACGAGCAAGCATCAACAAGAAGCAACACGAGACATCGCACCTACCGTCGAGAGCGGTTACTAACAATTTAAGTGGAGTACTCGTCACACACGACGATACCGCACGTTTACGGTGGTTCAAGTTGTTTAGCTACACAAGGTGAGCAAAAGGTTGTTAACATGGCATATCACTCAAGCATGGCATAGCACACAAACATGGAAAGAGGTGAAGCATAAATAAACTATCTAATCTAGTCACTTTAAGTGGGGGTAAAACCTATGCATGACAGCTATTACGGACCCCACGATATTTATTGCATTTGGTACTGTTTTTCCCTAAACAATATTTTATCATTTTTATTTGCAAGCAAGAACAACGTAAACACAATCTACATGCAATTCTAGTCAAGTTACATATAAGAAACATTTTAAACCGAGCAACGGTTAAAAAGTTATTGCAATAACAGTTTACAGCGGCAGGCAGTGTAATTAGCAAGCAAACAACATGTAAACAAGGTCAAACATGGCAACAAGCATTATTTTATTAATCTACGTGCAAAACGAATCAACTTTCATGTAGAAAGCGTCTCCATCGGAGCTACCGATGAAAAGATATAAGCATCGCAATAAAACAACACAATCTGCCAATTTTGTTAATAAACCAGAAAAAAACAAGTCTGCTGGGCCGAAACTAGTGCTTTTGGGCCCAACAGAAAAAAAGAGAACTAATAAAAAAATAAAAAAGGGGGCAGCCTCACCTAGCCGGGCCTGGCCCAGGTCGGCTGGAGAGGGGCTGGCTTGGTGCGGGCTTGGGGCGCCTGGCCAACGGCGTTGGCTTCCGGCCCACCTGGCGGACCAAACGAGCGAGCGGACGCAGGACGAGGTCCTCGTCCTCCTGCCGAACGGGAGGGCAGCCCGGCGGCGGCGCCACGGCAAGGCTCGCCGGCGAGGGTGGCGCTGGAGGCTTGGGAAGGCCAGGGATGGGCGCGGGGTCGCCGGAGTCGCCGGATCCGTCCGCGACAGTCACAGGAGGAGTGCGGGGCGAGGAGATCGGGCGGCGCGTCAAGATTCTCGAGTTCCATGGCCATGGTGGCTTCGGCCTCCGTGGTCGTCGGGTGGTGGCCGGCCGGAGTTGATCGGGGCGAGGCGGCGACGCGGGAGCCCACGGGTTGGCTGCGTGAGGAGAGAGGAGGAGAGAGGTGGGTGGCGACGTGGCGCGTCCAGAGCTGTGGATCTCCGGATCGGACGGCTGTGAGGCCTCTGGATCTAGGGTTTCGAGTTTGGGGGCAAAATTGGGGCAGATCTGGACATTGTGTGGAAGGTGGCTGCAATTTTGGACTGGGGAAACCCTAGAAAGGGGTGGGAGTGTGGTGGTCTTTGTATAGCCCCGGTGGCTGGCAGTTTGCAAAAACATCCGCGGTTTTTCTCTCGCACGCGCGGTGCTTACGTTTCTGACCGCCGGGGGTCCGCAGTACCTCCGATTCGGGTAAAACTTCGAATTGCGCGACTAGCGCGTCGAGCCGGAGGCGGTCATCTCGCGCTGGAACCGTTCTGAGAAAACATTCCGGCGCCCTATAAAAATAACCCGTTTAATTATTAAACGGGGTTTTTCGTTCCGTTGGCTGCGGCTGGTCTCGTGCGGTTTTCGCGACGGTGATCGGGTGAAACCCGATGTCGCAAAGGTCGAGTGTCAAGGTGGCAAGGGTCGGTCTCCGTCCGATACGAGATAAGAGGGGGAAAAATAATCGCCGATCGATAAATCGGGGATGCAAACACCGCAAACAAATCAGACAATCCAACAATTCACACCGAAAACAAAATTTTTAATTTTTGTGAAAACTGGGCTGTTACAATACAACACCACGAACAAGGGATCTCGTCCCGAGATCCAGGACGATCCGGGGGAGAGGAGGGGAGAGAAAAGAGAGTCGACAATCTTCAACAACACCAACAAGGGACTCTGCCCCATGTCAACGTCGAACTCCGTCGAGATAAATTTCCGCAGAGAGACGGTAACGTCGGAAAAATGAAACCGTCAGTGTCAAGAGGAAGAGCGACGGTTCAAGGCGACGATCAAGGGAAGTACTCTCACTCAAATCATGAGGACACTGGGCAAGAGGAATGAAGTCAACGGATGACCAAGATGTAAACCAGAGTCGGAAGAACAAAAGGTGCTACAGGATTTCCCAAACCTGAGATCGGAATCGAGACTATACGCTGCAAGCAAGGCATTGTAACGGTTCCGAAACTCCACACACTCGAGATCCTAGAGTTTTGAAAGGGGATAAGTCGAGATTAAAACACTTACGACACTTGTCCTGACCAGAGAAAGGGTAAGGAGTAAAAAGATTCCTACTCTCCGACAACTAACTTAGTAACTACAAAAAATAATTTTTGTCTAGACTCGACTTCGGCCAGAGAGGGAATCCTATGGTCGGTAAGGCTCTGATACCAAGTTGTAAGGCCCGATATGCGGTACTGTTCCAGATCTAGATGTTTCCATCCAGATCCGGGGACGAAGCACATATCGGTCCCACCGCGACATATGACGAAGTCATATGCCCCGGATTTCCAACATGATATCACAACATTACAGATACAAGGATACAACATCTCATACAATCGGCATACAACTGCATTAATACAATACAACAGCGGAAGATACACGTCTGAGTACAGACTACAATCAAATGCCTACTGGCAAAGAGAAAACATCGAACCCATAACCACACGGGTCCAGGCCCTCCGCCGGGATCCGCCTAACGAGTCGTCGTCGAGTCTCCACGTGAAACGTCGATCACCATACCTGTTGTCGATCAAGAACCCTGAAAAGAGTTTGGGGGTAGTATCATGAGTACAGAGGTACTCAGCATCCAACTGTAGTGGTCATCTGACCCAGCAAGGACTTCATCACTCGTCATTCTAGGACAACTAGTAGTTTACGGTAAGGAAGGGGTAAGTGGTGAGGTTGCTGCCGCACTAGCATTTATGAAGTGGCTAACGATCTAGAGAGTAAGATAAGAAGCCAAACATTCGATGAGGAATCGCCTCCAACAAGTCTTGCTATCAACTACTACGCAAACATAACACCTATCCTATCCTTGTCCTCCTCTTCGCATCCCGACGAAGAAGAAGCAGTCAAGGTACACACACACATTGATCAAGTTATATTAAGATTATCTCAGTTGTTGTTGTCTATGAACAAGGAGTAGGTCTCAAGTCGTCCATAACCGTGGACACGGCTTCTCGAAAAGATTTAACCCTGCAGGGGTGTACCAACTGCCCATTACAAGGCTCCGCACGCACGCCCATCTCTCTCAGTTGCTACCAATCACAGGCAACCATTTTATGATTTAGTTCCAAGAGATCCGAAACGACAGGTCCCTCTAACTAACAACGAACAAATCCGGGTGGCCCCCGGGGAGTCGACAACCAATCCAAAAGCTGGCCACGCTCTCGGATCGGACTCTTCCGTCTCAACAGGGTTTGGGTTACCGAGACGCCTCGCATGAGGCCTCGGGCCCTCGCCGGTCAAAGGTGGACCAACAGGGAAACCATGTCCCCACTGGTCCGGGTTGGTTGGAAAACTACTGGCGTACGACCAGCACACACACGGTTTCAAAAGGTAAAATCAGCTTGGGCCACCACTAGAAATGCTTGAAGCTAGATAGGTAAGAAAAGGGGACCCCATAAAAACCCACATGCGGTTAGGCACGCTCAGTCTCAAAACCAATACCCGGAACTCGGGTCCTAGGTGACTCGAATGGAACAAAGCGTCGAGGCGGGATAGCCTAGACCTTCCATCCTTCGTCGGATATAGTCAACATTATAATAATCATATCATCAACAACAATATAATATTGTGATATCCCAAAACCAAGGAGTAACAGGGTAACATCGTAGCATCCTAAGCATGCATACTAAGCAGGGGCTGAGCAACGAGCAATAGTAACATGGCAGTACAAGGTTTGCTGGGAGGAGACATGGCTGTATCGGTTTGAAAGAGGCTGTAAACATGTGGTAGGATCAAACATCGAACCTATCCTAGACTAGCATGCAAACCGCTGGTTGAAATAGAATGGATCATAAGTAATGTATAGTCCTTGCCTGTTGATAAGTCGGATTCCGAAGGTGTAGTTGATCGCAAACTTGCGTCGTCTCCGAGAGGTACCCGCAGAAGCACACAAGACGGTAAACACTGGAAAGCAATCAACGAGCAAGCATCTATTACTACGAGGCAAACACGAGCAAGCATCAACAAGAAGCAACACGAGACATTGCACCTACCGTCGAGAGCGGTTACTAACAATTTAAGTGGAGTACTCGTCACACACGACGATACCGCACGTTTACGTTGGTTCAAGTTGTTTAGCTACACAAGGTGAGCAAAAGGTTGTTAACATGGCATATCACTCAAGCATGGCATAGCACACAAACATGGAAAGAGGTGAAGCATAAATAAACTATCTAATCTAGTCACTTTAAGTGGGGGTAAAACCTATGCATGACAGCTATTACAGACCCCACGATATTTATTGCATTTGGTACTGTTTTTCCCTAAACAATATTTTATCATTTTTATTTGCAAGCAAGAACAACGTAAACACAATCTACATGCAATTCTAGTCAAGTTACATATAAGAAACATTTTAAACCGAGCAACGGTTAAAAAGTTATTGCAATAATAGTTTACAGTGGCAGGCAGTGTAATTAGCAAGCAAACAACATGTAAACAAGGTCAAACATGGCAACAAGCATTATTTTATTAATCTACGCGCAAAACGGAGCAACTTTCATGTAGAAAGCGTCTCCATCGGACGTACCGATGAAAATATATAAGCATCGCAATAAAACAACACAATCTGCCACTTTTGTTAATAAACCAGAAAAAAACAAGTCTGCTGGGCCGAAACTAGTGCTATTGGGCCCAACAGAAAAAAAACAGAACTAAAAATAAAATAAAAAAGGGGGCAGCCTCACCTAGCTGGGCCTGTCCCAGGTCGACTTGAGAGTGGCTGGCTCGGTGCGGGCTTGGGGCGCCTGGCTGGGCCGCCTGGCCCACGGCGTTGGCTCCCGGCCCACCTGGCGGACCGAACGAGCGAGCGGACGCAGGACGAGGTCCTCGTCCTCCTGCCGAACGGGAGGGCAGCCCGGCGGCGGCGCCACGGCAAGGCTCGCCGGCGAGGGTGGCGCTGGAGGCTTGGGAAGGCCGGGGATGGGCGAGGGGTCGCCGGAGTCGCCGGATCCGGCCGCGACAGTCACAGGAGGAGTGCGGGGCGAGGAGATCGGGCGGCGCGTCAAGCTTCTCGAGTTCCATGGCCATTGTGGCTTCAGCCTCCGTGGTCGTCGGGTGGTGGCCGGCCTGAGTTGACCGGGGCGAGGCGGCGACGCGGGAGCCCACAGGTTGGCTGCGTGAGGGGAGAGGAGGAGAAAGGTGGGTGGCGACGTGGCGCGTCCAGATCCGTCGATCTCCGGATCGGACGGCTGTGAGGCCTCTGGATCTAGGGTTTCGAGTTTGGGGGCAAAACTGGGGCAGATCTGGACATTGTGAGGGGGGTGGCTGCAATTTTGGACTGGGGAAACCCTAGAAAGGGGTGGGAGTGTGGGGGTCTTTATATAGCCCCGGTGGCTGGCAGTTTGCAAAAACATCCGCGGTTTTTCTCTTGCGCGCGCGGTGCTCACGTTTCTGACCGCCGGGGGTCCGCAGTACCTCCGATTTGGGTAAAACTTCGAACTGCGCGATCAGTGCGTCGAGCCGGAGGCATTCACCTCGCGCTGGAACCGTTCCGAGAACACTTTCCGGCGCGCTATTAAAATAACCCGTTTAATTATTAAACGGGGTTTTTCGTTCCGTTGGCTGCGGCTGGTCTCGTGCGGTTTTCGCGACGGTGATCGGGTGAAACTCGATGTCGCAAAGGTCGAGTGTCAAGGTGGTAAGGGTCGGTCTCCGTCCGATACGAGATAAGAGGGGGAAAAATAATCGCCGATCGATAAATCGGGGATGCAGACACCGCAAACAAATCAGACAATCCAACAATTCACGCCGAAAACAAATTTTTTAATTTTTGGGAAAACTGGGCTGTTATAGCATCCAACTTGCTTGCTCAAGAAGACCTAGAGCTCATTTGATGAGGCTCATCATTGGAATATACAAGCCAAGTTATATAGTGTAAAGGTACCCACATAGCTATATGCATATATGATCATCTCTATGGAGCACAAGATATAGGAGGGAGTACGAGCGTGGATCTCTCAAAAGGAATAGTAGTGTTTCCCCCTTCTCTCTTCTTATTTTTTTCTCCTTTTTTTATTTTTTTTATTTTTTTGGTGGCGTGCATGGCTCTTTCTATTTAACTCTCATTTTCCTCTTTGGGATCTTTTAATTTTGTCCTCTTTGGGATCTTTGCCTCAGTTAAGGGCAACACTCTATTTTACAAGGAGCATAGGAGATCTTTCACACTTTACAAAAGTACTCAACATAAAGAAGATGAAGCTATCATGAAGTATGCAAATGTATGCCTCTGCCAGTGTAGCAGGAACATGTATGACATGAAGATCAAGTCATGAGAAGGTGGATGTTGCATGGAAATGTATCTCGGAAAGGCTATGGAAATACCTTGATAGGTAGGTATGGTGGCTGTTTTGAGGAAATATATAAGGAGGTTTATGATGACAGAGCGTATCATGCCAAGGGTTTGGATGCACCGGCGAGGTGGATGCCAACTCTCGGAGTTAGAAGAGGGAAATGCATAGTACCGAAGAGGCTAGCAAATATGGGGAGGTGGAAGTGTCAACTTTCAATACTTACATTAGTCCGAAGAACTCATGCACTTATCATCGGTAACTCTCAATCTAATCAGGAGGTTCACAAAGAGACAAGTACCCCGAGGAGGAGTGTATGGGGGTTTGGTTATCCTTGCGCATCCTCGACTCATGGTACATGAGTGTACTCTAATATCCGATCCCTCTAAAGATTAGTGATCCATATAGTAGCTAGAGTTCTCAACTAGTTTTTGTAGGTTTTTGAAAATAAACACGGATTGCCCAAAATACGACACCTATCACTAATAGGCTAGAGCTCTTGACACCAAAACTTCAAACATTACTCACAACAATACCTCAAAACTATTACAAGTTACTACTACAATTGAATAGAAACCTCAATTACCTACTTCAAGTCAAGACACAACTCAGTGCAACAAGCCAACTCTCTAAACAAGATAAACATGAAAACTAAAGAGAGTTCCAGCAACAAGCTAAAAAAATCTCTTCAAAAAGAAATAAACATGAAAGTACAGGAGCTAAACATGACAGCAACTACGAAAAGATAAATAACACACAACAAAAGAAAGATAAGAATGAAATTCCTATGACGTCTTCTAGTTTAAAGTGGAGTGTGTTTCTCTCCCACACAAAGAAATCTGTGATCTAACTTGTTATGAACAGCAAGAAAAGCTAAAGAAAACTAAAGAGCAAGACGCTCCAAGCATAGCACATAACGCATGAAGTGATAAAAATATAGTGGAACGAAGGACGAACTGATAATTGTTGATGGAGATGGGGATGCACGAGGGCATCCCCAAGCTTCGAAACTTGAGTCTACTTGGATATTTATTGGGGATGCATGGGGGCATCCCCAAGCTTGAGCGTTTGACACTCCCGGATCTTCTTTCATCATCTTCCCTCGCACACTTGAAAACTCCCTTCATACATAACGTATCATAAGCTGATTAGAGAGGTTATTACCCATAATAAAACTATTTGCCTCTACTGGAAATAAATATTTTCTTGAAGGGCTACTGTTTATAAAGATTTCCAAAAGGTTTTTGCAAATAAAAAGTTAGCGCAAGACTTGCAAAACTGAGGAAAGGCAAAACGTGGCAGAATCTGTGAAAAACAGACCAGCAGGTATTAATTAATTTTTTGGGGTACTTATGCAACTAAAAATGAAAAAACTCAGAACAGAAGCCCGAAATCTAATTTTATAGAGCATGCTGTAAAAAAATCAGATTACAAAGACGATCTGGTGATTTATCGTGAATTTTTCCGTCCAAGGACAGAATCTGTTTTCTGGACAACATGTCACAACTCTTGAACTTTCTAGCAATCGATGGCTAAACTTGGCACAAAACTTGAAAATAAAGATACAATGATGTTGCTACAGTAGTAACAATCATCAAGACCACTAAAAACAGAAGGAAAAACATCTTGGGTTGCCTCCCAATAAGCGCTTTCTTTTACGCCTTTGATCTAGGAATGAAGATTATAAAAGGTGCTCTCATAAGAATTAGAATCTGAAGCAAAAAGAGAGCATCAAGAAGCAAACGTGAAACACATTTAAGCCTAACCCACTTCCTATGCATAGGCATATTGTAAGAAAATAAATCAAAGAAGCACAAAGTGACATGCATAGGAAGGTGGAACAAGAACAACTTCAAAACTTTCATCATGAAGAGAGGTGTTTTTGTATCATGCAAGTTTCTAGAACCAAACTTTCCTCTCTCAAAGTAATTTTAAGTAGCATCATGAACAAACTCAACAATATAACTATCAAATAAAGAATATTGTTCATGACCTAGAAGCACACGTGTATAATTTTCAACACGGTTTTTAGGATCATAAGATAAATGCAACCCATCACACTGAGCCTCAATAAGAGCACAATTCTCTGGAATATGAGTTGGATATTTCAAAAGGATAATAGGACAATCAAGTGTGGGTGCAATAGCAACAATTTAATGCTTAACATAAGGAACTATAGCAAGTTCATATTTGCAAGCATAATCCATATTGGCATCATGGCCATCAACAAAGCAAGTATCAAGATCTTCAGAAAGGGATGTATCAAGTGAGTCCTCGGAATCATGGGATTCCTCATCATAGCAATCATTGACCTCTTCTAGGGCAGCAAACATTTTGTTTTTAAAATCCTCAATATAATCATTGCAAATATAATTCTCAAAGAAATAAGCAAGAACTGCAAGTGACGAGGGGGTGACCCCACGACTCCTGCGTGTGAGGATACCTGGTGCATATGAAGACAGAAGGCCCGATAGAAGCCTCGACAGGCCCACGATTGGCCCGCTCAAAGCACCGACGTGGGAGTCCGTGACCAACATGGAAGGCAAGACTTGGCGTACAAGCCGAAGCTAGTTTAGGAAATCATCCTTGTAACCTGAGATGGACTCCCAGAGACCCTGCCTAGTATATAAAGGCTGGGGAGGGTGACGGCTCAGGACATCCAGTGTACAATCAACACCTCCGGCCTTGAGCGAACTCTCCTAGACCTCCACTGTAATCTCCCCCTCGCATAATAAATCGAGCAGGAAGTGCTTCTCCTGTTAGACGACGAGTATCGCCAACCTGTTCCTCTCTACGATCTAACCCACGGTCCCTAACCATGGGATTTGCCGAGGCTAATCCTCGTCAGTTGGCGCCGTCTGTGGGAACTACACATGTTGGAATCACGATCTCGGCGGTCCCCTCATCAACAAGTCAAAACTCAAGGACTCGAACAAGATCCAATCCACTCGAAGAACTCAAGTTCATCGCAAACCTCTCAATCGCACCACCAAGATCGCTCATCCCGCAGCTAGGCCAAGTCCGATCTTCTGGCGACTACCAAAGTCGTCACCGGCGGAGAAGAACTCGACGATCCAAAAGGCAAGAGCATGCCGCGACCACGAAGCCAGCCAAGATGCTGGAACAAGTACAAGAAGTCTGCATAGAAATCCCACTCGAGGAACCAAAATGTGTCACAACAGCTTTGTACCCCACTCGAGCACCCGCCGCCACCCGGACACTCGCCACAGGACACGACTATGACTCTGAAACCCAGTCCGGCGAGTACTACGACCCAGATCAAAGACCAGAAGATTTCGCCAAATTTATTCGGAACCACTCGATCAACGACGGAATAGAGCTCGACCCAAGGTTCCACTCCCGTTCAGAAGACCACTCGCAGTCGTTCCTAGTCGCAAGAAGAAGAAGGCACACCGGCTCCAGCAAGCTCACAGCCAAAGAACATCTGGATGGACCCTGCACAATCCACTGTTTCGAAGACGACTGGGGGCGCCTTAGAGCAGGCCACACCCTGAGAGATTTTCGTATGTTTACCGAACTCTCCAACAGCCTCAAGGAAGAGAGGCAACGCGAAGCCAAGCGGGCTCTAAGAACCGCGCAGCCGCCAGCACCCAATACAGAAGAGCAATACCCTCTGTCTCATGGATGGGTCTGCATATCCAAGAACAACGACCCTCAAAAGCAAAACAGGACGCCCACACCCTGCAGACCCGAGCAGCCGAGGACCTAAAACAGCAGAAACCTACCATATGTACGGCGCAGAGACCAACATTACTTTCTCACAAAGCGACCACCCACCCGTAATTCCAAGGCCAGGACACGCACCACTGGTCCTAGAAGCCCAAATCGGCGGATACGACATGGAATTTTTTTTCATGGACTGGGGCAACAGTTTAAACATAATGTTCACCAGCACCTTGCGGAGGATGCTGATCCCGCGATCAGTCTGGAAGAAATCAGGCGCACACTCTACGGCGTAGTTCCAGGTGAAGCAGCCTCCTCCCTCGGAAAAATTGAGCTCTATGTTGTCTTCGGCGGCAAGGGAAACTTCGAGAGAAAAGTCCTCGAGTTCGAAGAACTCGACTGGCAGTCCCAATACCACGCCATACTCGGGCGGCCCACATTCGCTCAATTTATGGTGGTCCCGCACTACGCGTACCTCAAGCTGAAGATGCTAGAACCCTCAGGGTTCATTACGGTCAATGGGAGTTTTATCAAATCAGACCAATGCGACAGAGATTTTCATGAAATTTCCGACACGTTCGGAGATCAGCAGCAGCTCGAAAAAATAGCCATGGTGACAGACAAGAGCATTTTCCCACTGGAAAGCAGAAGCGAATCAAAAGAATTTACTCACCGTCGACAGCGACACAGTCGCCCATCAGGTGCACCCAACGGACTTGGACAAGACGGTCCGAATCTACGCCCATCTCCCAGAATAACAAACAACTTCCCTCATGGTTTTCCTCCGCGAGGAGTGGAATTTTTTTGCCTGGTGCCCGGCCGACATGTGCGGAATACCACGAGAGTTCTCAGAGAACGCACTACACTTACATCCAAACACAAAACCAGTAAAGCATGCGTTGCGCAGATTCTCCGAGCCCAAGCGCAGAGCCATTGGAGAAGAGGTCAATCGACTACTCGACGCACAATTCATCCGGGAGACGAAGAAGGCCACCTGGATCGCAAACCCAGTCTTAGTAACTAAGAAGGACACCGAGGTACTACGCATGTGTGTTGACTACGGACCCCTCAACAAGCACTGCCCAAAGGACCACTTCCCTCTGCCAAGGATAGATCAGATAATTGACTCCACCACAGGATGCGACCTTCTATCTTTCCTCGGCGCCTACTCAGGGTACAACCAAATCAGGATGAAGGAAGAAGACGAAGAACACACCTCGTTCATCACACCCTATGGCATATTCTGCTACAAGACAATGCCTTTCGGACTAAAAAACGCTGGAGACACATATCAACGGATGATGCAAGCATGCTTAATAGACCAAATCGGCAGAAACGTCCAAGTTTACGTCTACGACATCGTCAAGAAAACCTACAATGCAAACGCGCTACTCGACGATCTCCGCGAAACCTTTACAACACTCAACAAGTACATAATCAAGCTCAACCCAAAAAAGTGTGTGTTCGGCGTCCCAGCCGGAAAACTGCTCGGATACATGGTTTCTGCCCGAGGAGTCGAAGCGAACCCAGAGAAAGTCCAAGAAATCGCCGAGATGCAAGAACCGGTGAACATCAAAGGCGTACAACAACTCACAGGAAGACTCGCAGCACTAAGCCACTTCATCAGCATGCTAGGAGAAAGGACTCTACCATTTTACCAGTTGCTCAGAAAAGGAGAGAAATTCGAGTGGACCGAAGAATCTCGAAACGCATTCGCGGACCTAAAAAAGACCCTCTCGACCCCACCAATCCTAGCGGTTCCTAAGGAGCGAGAACCTCTCTACCTCTACATAGCGGCACGCAGTAGCGTAGTCAGCACGAGGCTCGTCGTCGAGCGCGCGGAAGAAGGCAAACCCAGAGCATACAAAGACCAATCTACTACCTCAGCTTGATCCTCACAAAATCTCAGCAGCGGTACCCGCACTACCAGAGGCTCGTATATGCCATCGTCATGACTTCAAGGTAAGTAACACATTACTTCGACGAGCACCTCATCACGGTTGTGAGCAGCGCACCACTCGCAGACATCCTTAACAACCCTGGAGCAACAGGCCGAGTTGCTGAGTGGAACATCGAGCTCATCCCCCGCGACCTACAGTTCAAACATCCAATGGAAATCAAAGCCCAAGTACTCCTAGACTTTCTGGTCGAGTGGATAGAGGTGCAAACATGTCACAACCCCAGTTTAGGTATGTGCTAGGATTAGCAAGTCACTTTGCATCATGTTAAAAATTTCAAAAGAAATCAATTGAAATAAAATTCAAATGCAAAATGGGAGAAGGAACCCCCCAGATGAATTAATTCAAAAGGCCAGAAATAAATCTTCTCCAAAAATTCATGTTTGATTTTTGAAAAGTCTTATAAATGAGTGTGATCACATATCACATGATGTGGGACCCACCCCATGCTCATGGCTTTTTCAAATATTCAAACGGGACCTTGGATTAATTAAAAAACCCTATTTGAATTTTAAAAAGTGCCAAACTTTGCAAATGGCTAGTATATATTATTATAGGGCCATATAAAAAGTTTTAGCATTTTAAAAAATGGTTTGCTATTTTATTTAGCAAAACCAAAACAAAGGCAGAAAAGAAATTAGAAAAGAAAAACAGAAAGCAGAAAACCTTACCTGTCACCTGGGCGAAGCCAGCCCATCCGGCCTAGCCGGCCCAAAAGGGCACAGGGGTCTTCTTCCCCGACCCCGTGCCTCCAAGCTGCTCGGTGGAATGCCACTGAGCTAGCCTAGCACGTCGTCGCTCTCCCAGCTGCCACCTTCCCCTCTAGAGCCTTCTAGCCACGCCACGCCACGCCTGGACGAGCCGTGCGCCCATTCCCCCCCTCTAGGATAGCTCTCGCTCTCTCTCGCCAAGTTCGACGACGACCCGAGCGCCGCCGTCACCATGGATTGAAGCCCGCGTGGCCACCGTCATCCCCGAGCCGCGCCGTTGTGTCGATCCTATTTGCCGTCCTCGACTTCGTCTCTGTGCAAGAAATTGCAGGCCAATTCCTCCCCGAGCCGCCGGAATCTTCACCGAGTCCTCACCGGCCGCCGAGGAGGACGTCGTCAAATTCCTCGCCGTTGAAGCCTCCCCGCCTCTCCCGTTTGCTCCGTCGTGTTCCTTGCATCACGCTGAGCATTTCCCCCAACTTGGCTGCACCTCGTTCGCCTCCTACGCCGAACCGCCATGAGAGCAGAGCTCTGTCGCCGCCATGGACGACGCGGCTCATGCTCCCGTGCCTCCCAGACCAAGCCAGAGCGCGCGTATGACCCATGTCTGCTCCAGGAATGCAACGCGCTACTCCTTTCTCCCCTTAGTGCACTGCGGCGAGCTCTTCGTCAAGATCCGAGCCACTGCCTCCGCCACCTTCGACGCCGGCGAGGCTAGAGCCCTCCCTGTGACCCCCTGCTAATCCCAGTCGACGCGGAATACGACGAGGAACCCGTCTGTTCCATCCAATCCCCACCCCGAGCCCTAAGTCGCAACTCCGGCGAGATTCCAGCGTCAACAGTACTCGCCGGCGACGAGCAGCGCCATTAGGGCTTAACCCAGCCCTTAATCACCTAGGCCCCACCCCCCAGTGACACTTCCATGTGGGCCCAAGGCCACACTAATCCCTCTGATTAGTTTAATTCGAATTAAAACGGTTTAATTAACACAACAGAGGATGACAGGTGGGAACCCTCTGTCAGAGTCCCCCTGACGCCAGCATGACCTCATGATGATGCAGTAATCCCTTTTCTATTTAATTTAATTCAGAAATTGGCAGAAATTACTCCAAACTTTGAAAATTCATAGAAAATTCATATTAACTCCAAATTTAACATATAATATATGAAAAATCATCAGGAGAAAATAATCTATCCAAATATACAACTTTCAACTATGTTTGAGTTGAATTTAAAATGGGACCAGTAGCATTTGCTATTTGGTTTAATTGGAATTTAATCAAATTAAATTCAAATGCTTTTGCAATTTGAACTTTAGCAACATACCCCAATTCACTTGAACATCAGAGGCATATCATACACATGTCAAGATTAATTACATTGATCAAACAATAGCATTTGCAACTTGGCTAAATAAATTCAAATTGGAGTTTGAATTTGCAATTCATTTGCAATATACTCCATTTAAATGGAATTTCCTCACACATCAGAAGCATGCAAACCAAGTTTCAACTTTCAACCATGTGCTTGTGCATTGTATTTAATTTGCTACCTTGTTTGTTGTTTGTTGAGTAGAAGTTGAACCGGAACAGGAGGCTGCCCCCTTCGTTGAAGATCCCGAGACTGAACCTCGTCAGAAAGGCAAGCAAACCCCCTTTGATCTTGTCGATAAAATCCCACTTCCCTCTCATGTCTCTCTTATGCATTGTATAGGATGATTACCATGCTACGTTTATACCACATAGATGAACCCATTCCTTTGCATGACCTATCATTTTTCACAGTAGTAAGCAAACCACAATCCTAGCAAATGTAGGAGTTGGTTGATATCATGTGGCCCCTGCAATTGTTACTGCTTATTGCATGCTTAGAGTGATACAATGTTGTTACTATTATGTGAGTCGGGATGGTAGTGATCATGTTGATGATGGTGGAAATGTGTTGGTGAATCTACCCTAATACAAGGTGAACGATGAGAGGCTGTGTAGGAGTAAACATTGGGTTGTCTCGTTGAACACCACCCTAAGTCCGAGTTCTTGTGTGGTGATCCAAGATGAAGAGTACAACCACACATTGGGCTCACTGACCCCTCTCAACCTACGAACTCATCCCTTTCGATGTCCAGATGTCGCAGTAGTTCGGAGTTCTGGTAGGTTTGTGGCCTGGCTGCTAAGTGAGAGAACGGCTCAGCCGAGACCGGCTTATGCACCACACACACATAATCTGGGTCCACTTCGGTAAACCGGCCGGGTTCACGATAGTGGTAGCCAACCCAGGTAGGCGGCTTTCTTGGACTAGATCGGCTATGAGGTAACAGTTGTGATGGCATCCTCGCTGTCATCTCTTTAACGGTGACACGCAAAAGGCGGTAAATGATGACACGTGTGTGTAGCGCTACACCCCTGCAGGGTTAACAAAACTATTCGAATAGCCACGTCCGCGGTTAAGGACTGCTTGGAAAGCTTAGCTTGATTATTAGACAACTTGAACTGGATACTTATAAAACTTACCAAGATAAGCGTGAGTGCTATGGCGTGCTTTCTCGTGGGGAAGTCGAGGAAGGCACCATAGTGGTGTAATTGGTTGGAGATGTAGTGGACTCGTGTACGCTTCTTACCTCAAGTCTGGTACGCATAGTTCAGGACTAGCCAACTCAAAGCTGGCACTTCTGCTTACGAACCCCACCTCCCTTTACCTTGATACATGTGCATGAGTAGTATAGTTCCTATGTAAGTCTTGCTGAGTACGAATTTGTACTCACGTTTGCTTATTCTATGTTTTAGATGAACCCACTGACCCCGAAGGTGGATTCCTCCTCGAGCTCGACGTCTGAAGACCAAGCTAGTGTAGTCCCAGTCAGCAGACTGGTTCCCTCGTGGAGGGCTTGTTTATAGATAAGGCTTCTCTAAGCCATTTGTTAAACTTGTCTGTACTCAGACCTACTTTGCTTCCGCATGTTTGATGTAATGTTGGATCACAGACTCGTGATCTCTGTGTGCACTCTGTAAGAGTTATCAATTAAATTGTATACTTTGTAGAGAATTGCAATGATACCTGCCGTTCATACTGGACATGTGTGCTGCGTGTATGATTATATCATGCATGTCTTAGTATGGGTTTTCGAGACCTTAGTTGTGATCTGGCTGGCGGTCTTTTATACACCAAGTGGCCCTTAGATGTGCGCAGTTTGAGGAATCTTGCTGCGATTTCTCGTGACTCCGTCACGTGCACACTTTGATGTATGATCGAGCCCGCCCTAGACCATGACTAAGTGATCGGGCTGGAGTAAGTCTATGTAAGGGTTATGATACAATCGATAGTATGGTTGAGGCGACTTGTCTATGAGTATGGGAGTTCACCACCCATATCATTTTGACTTGTGTGTGTACGATGAGGACCCATCTCAGTTGATCATCCGGCCTGGATGGGATGCCCCTCACGTTTGATTCTTTCCGAGAACGTTCTGTGCTTGGCCTTGTCTACTTAGACAAGTGGGTACGGTTCTCGGCTCTCCATATGATTGTGTTGTAGCGAGTCTTACATACACTAACCCCGGGTCCCGACAGAGTTGGTATCAGAGCAGGACTGACTGTAGGATTATCAGCCTTGGCCGAAGTCGAGTCTAGCTTGCTTTAGTTACATAGTTACTCTGGGTATATGAGGGAACAACGTAAGGATTCTTTTTTCTCCTTACCTTCATCGTTCTGAGTTCTGAGTCACCCTCATCTTGTTCTACGGGAAGATAGGACTAGGCTCATCTATGTCTTACTAGAACATCTCGTTGTTTGCTTCCTTATAGCCGTAGGAAAGTTGTGTTCGGTTTACTAGAGTTGTTTTTTCTTCCTGATTTCTTACTTCGTATGTAAGTGTTGTTGAGATGTTGCGAGAATTTCCATTTCTCTTGCAATCACAACCGTTATACTGTCCGAGTCATTCCAAGTTTCTTCATAATCTGATGCGTTTGCAAAATCCTTCTATCTTTTTCGGATATCTTTCCAGAAGAATTGTTAGGTGGCATTCTCGACAGTGCCATAGTTTTTGTTGTAGGTTTTATTCTAGAAACCTATAATGATTCATTTGCAGCTCTTCCTCCCACTTTAGATGTCTTCTAGCCAGAAGGACCACACTAACCATCGTGTTGGGGTACTGTGTTACTCTAACATATCTGTTGTAGCCCCTAGTAAGCCTTGGTCATCCTCAGGAAAACCATCACGTAACCCAACTCCTTAAATCTATCCACCCGACAGATGTGTAGAGTTCATAGTGGATCTTATGCCAGGCACAACCCCAATTTCCAGACGCCCATAAAAAATGGCCCCACGTGAGTTAGCTGAGCTTCAAATCAAACTTGAAGCTTTGTTGGCAAAAGGCTTCATCCGCCCTAGCTCATCGCCATGGGGTTGCCCTGTTCTGTTCGTAACGAAGAAAGATGGAAAAGAAAGAATGTGCGTAGACTATCGCCCGCTAAACCTAGCGACGATAAAGAACAAGTAAACACTGCCCCGGATCAATGATCTTTATGATCAACTTGCTGGATCCACTGTCTTTTCCAAGATGGATTTGAGACTAGGCTATCATCAAATTCTAATCCTAGAAGAAGACATTCCCAAGACGGCTTTCACTACTCGGTAGGGTCTTTACGAGTACACCGTCATGTCCTTCGGATTAACCAATGCCCCCGCCACATTCTCGCGCTTAATGAATTCGATCTTCATGGAGTACTTAGATAATTTTGTTGTGATTTATCTAGATGACATTCTCATCTACTCGAAGAACGAAGAAGAGCACGCAGAACATCTTAGGTTGGTATTGATGAAACTTAGAGAGCATCGCCTGTATGCTAAATTCTCCAAGTGTGAATTTTGGCTACCAGAAGTGACCTACTTAGGCCACGTGATTTCTGCAAAAGGCATTGCTGTGAATCCCGAGAGAGTTCAGGCCGTCCTTGACTGGACTCCACCTGAATCGGTTAAGCAAGTTCGGAGTTTTCTTGGCCTAGCCAGCTATTGCCGCCGCTTCGTTGAGAACTTCTACAAAGTTGCAAAGCCTCTAACTAAACTCCTCAAGCAAGATAAGAAATTCCTATGGACTCCCAAGTGCGAGGAAAGCTTTCAAGAGCTAAAAAGAAGATTGACTTCTGCACCAGTACTTGCGCCTCCATACACCAAAAAGGATTTCGAGATCTTTTGTGACGCCTCACGTCAAGGGTTAGGATGCATACTTATAAAAGATAGACATGTGGTAGCTTATGCTTCACGCCAGTTGCGTCCACATGAAGGGAACTATCCTACCCATGATCTGGAACTCGCTGCCGTAGTTCATGCCCTGACAACTTGGCGACATTACCTCCTTGGTAATCGTTGTGAGATCTATTCCGACCACCAAAGCCTCAAATACATATTCACCCAGCCAGATCTTAATCTCAGGCAAAGACGCTGGATAGAGTTGATAAAAGATTATGACTTAGGAATTTCTTACACCCCAGGCAAAGCCAATGTCATGGCTGATGCACTAAGTCGTAAGTCATATTGTAACAACCTCATGTTAAAACAGTATCAACTACTTCTTCATGAGGAATTTCGAAAGCTCAATCTCGAGATTGTTCCTCGTGGATCTCTTTTCAACTTGGTGGCAAAACCAACCCTTGAGGATCAAATCATAGTTGCCCAAAGGCGTGCACGAGGTGTTCGCCGGATCAAGGAGAACATTGCTAGCGGAGTTGCTAAATGTTTCTCCACAGATAGCAAAGGAACGGTATTCTTTGGAAATCGTTTGGTAGTACCTAAGAATAGGGAACTAAGGCAACTCATCCTCAAGGAAGCCCATGACACACCCCTCTCGATTCATCACGGTAGCACAAAAATGTACTGAGATCTACGCCAGAGATTTTGGTGGACTAGGATGAAGAGAGACATTGCTCGATTTGTTGCTGAATGTGATGTTTGTCATCGCATTAAGGCAGAACATCAAAGACCTGCTGGTACACTTCAACCTGTGCCTATTCCAGAGTGGAAATGGGACAAATTCGGTATGGACTTCATCACCGGCTTTCCAAAAACCCAGAAAGGAAACGATGCCATCTTCGTTGTCATAGATAGGCTTTCCAAAGTTGCTCACTTCCTTCCATTTCGCGAGTCTATAACTGCTAGCCAGTTAGCGGACTTGTACGTCTCTAGAATTGTATCCCTTCACGGTGTTCCTTTGGAAATCAATTCTGATCGTGGTAGCCTTTTCAACTTGGGGAAGCTTCCAGAGTGCTATGGAACTCATCTCTCCTTTAGTACATCTTTCCATCCTCAGTCTAGCGGTCAAGTCGAAAGGGTTAACCAAATTCTTGAAGACATGCTCAGAGCTTGTGTTATCTCATTCGGAAAGAATTGGGAGAAGTCTCTGCCATTCGCCGAATTTGCTTATAACAATAGTTTCCAATCTAGTCTGAACATGGCTCCTTTTGAACTCCTATATGGACGACGATGTCGAACACCCCTAAACTGGTCAGAAACCGGTGAAAGACAATTCTTTGGACCGGGTATGATCAAGGAAGCAGAAGAGCAAGTTTGCATTGTTCGTGATCAATTGAAAGCAGCCCAGTCTCGTCAGAAAAGCTACTATGGTCGTCATCATAGGCAAGAGAGATACAATCTAGATGAGAAGGCTTACCTTCGGGTTACTCCTCTGAAGGGAACCCAACGTTTCGGTATCAAAGGCAAGTTGGCCCCACATTACATCGGACCTTTCCGCATTCTTGCTAAAAATGGAGAATTTGCCTACCAACTTGAACTACCCCCGCACCTTTCCCGAGTACATGATGTATTCCATGTGTCACAACTCAGGAGTTGCTTCAAGGTCCCGATCCACGAAGTCGACCATGAAACGCTTGATCTCCAAGATGACCTTTCTTATCGAGAATACCCCGTTCGTATTCTTGATTCAACAGAGCGTGTCACTCGTCATCAGAAGATTAAGTTTCTGAAAGTGCAATGGTCACACCACTCTAAGAGAGAAGCCACGTGGGAAAGAGAAAACCGTCTCCGTGCTGAGTACCCCTCCTTCCTCCCGCAGACTTCTGAATCTCGGGACGAGATTCTTTTAAGTGGGGGCGAGTTGTCACAACCCCAGTTTAGGTATGTGCTAGGATTAGCAAGTCACTTTGCATAATGTTAAAAATTTCAAAAGAAATCAAATTCAAATGCAAAATGGGAGAAGGAACCCCCCCAGATGAATTAATTCAAAAGGCCAGAAATAAATCTTCTCCAAAAATTCATGTTTGATTTTTGAAAAGTCTTATAAATGAGTGTGATCACATATCAAGTGATGTGGGACCCACCCCATGCTCATGGATTTTTCAAATATTCAAACATGACCTTGGATTAATTCAAAAACCCTATTTGAATTAAGATTCAAATAATTTGAATTAAGATTCAAATAATTTGAATTTTAAAAAGTGCCAAACTTTGCAAATGGCTACTATATAATATTATAGGGCCAAATAAAAAGTTTTAGCATTTTACAAAAGGGTTTGATATTTTATTTAGCAAAACCAAAACAAAGAAAGAAAAGAAATTAGAAAAGAAAAATAGAAAGCAGAAAACCTTACCTGTCGCGTGGGCGAAGCCAGCCCATCCGGCCCAGCCGGACCAAAAGGGCACAGGGGTCTTCTTCCCCGACCCCGCGCCTCCAAGCTGCTCGGTGGAATGCCACCGAGCTAGCCGAGCACGTCGCCGCTCTCCCAGCCGCCACCTGCCCCTCTGGAGCCTTCTAGCCGCGCCACGCCACGCCTGGACGAGCCGTGCGTCCATTCCCCCCTCCAGGATAGCTCTCGCTCTCTCTCTCGCCAAGTTCGACGATGACCCGAGCGCCGCCGTCGCCATGGATTGAAGCCCGCGTGGCCACCGTCGTCCCCGAGCCGCGCCGTTGTGTCCATCCTCGACTTCGTCTCCGTGCAAGAAATCGCAGGCCAATTCCTCCCCTAGCCGCCGGAATCTTCACCGAGTCCTCACCGGCCGCCGAGAAGGACGCCGTCAAATTCCTCGCCGTTGAAGCCTCCCCGCCTCTCCCGTTTGCTCCGTCGTGTTCCTTGCATCATGGTGAGCATTTCCCTCAACCAGGCTGCACCTCATTCGCCTCCTACGCCGAACCTCCATGAGAGCAGAGCTCTGTCGCCGCCATGGACGACGCGACTCATGCTCCCGTGCCTCCCAGACCAAGCCAGAGCGCGCGTATGACCCATGTCGGCTCCAGGAATGCAACGCGCTACTCCTTTCTCCCTTTAGTGCATTGCGGCGAGCTCTTCGTCAAGATCCGAGCCACTGCCTCCGCCACCTTCGACGCCGGCGAGGCTAGAGCCTTCCCCGTGACCCCCTGCTAATCCCACTCGACGCGGAAGACGACGAGGAACCCGTCTGTGCCATCCAATCCCCACCCGAGCCCTAAATCGCAAATCCGGCGAGATTCCGGCGTCAACAGTACGTGCCGGCGACGAGCAGCGCCATTAGGGCTTAACCCAGCCCTTAATCACCTAGGCCCCACCCCCAAGTGACACTGCCATGTGGGCTCAAGGCCACACTAATCCCTCTGATTAGTTTAATTCGAATTAAACCGGTTTAATGAACACAACAGAAGATGACAGGTGGGACCCCTCTGTCAGAGGCTCCCTGATGCCAGCATGACCTCATGCTGATGCAGTAATCCCTTTTCTATTTAATTTAATTCATAAATTGGCAGAAATTACTCCAAACTTTGAAAATTCATAGAAAATTCATATTAACTCCAAATTTAACATATAATATATGAAAAATCATCAGGAGAAAATAATCTATCCAAATATACAACTTTCAACTATGTTTGAGTTGAATTTAAAATGGGACCAGTAGCATTTGCTATTTGGTTTAATTGGAATTTAATCAAATTAAATTCAAATGCTTTTGCAATTTGAACCTTAGCAACATACCCCAATTCACTTGAACATTAGAGGCATATCATACACATGTCAAGATGAATTACATTGATGAAACAATAGCATTTGCAACTTGGCTAAATTGAATTCAAATTGGAGTTTGAATTTGCAATTCATTTGCAATATACTCCATTTAAATGGAATTGCATCACACATCAGAAGCATGCAAACCAAGTTTCAACCTTCAACCATGTGCTTGTGCATTGTATTTACTTTGCTACCTTGTTTGTTGTTTGTCGAGTAGAAGTTGAACCGGAACAGGAGGCTGCCCCCTTCGTTGAAGATCCCGAGACTGAACCTCGTCAGCAAGGCAAGAAAGCCCCCTTTGATCATGTCGATAAAATCCCACTTCCCTCTCATGTCTCGCTTATGCATTGTATAGGATGATTACCATGCTACGTTTCTACCGCATAGATGAACCCATTCCTTTGCATGACCTATCATTTGTCACAGTAGTAAGCAAACCACAATCCTAGCAAATGTAGGAGTTGGTTGATATCATGTGGCCCCTGCAATTGTTACTGCTTATTGCATGCTTAGAGTGATACAATGTTGTTACTGTTATGTGAGTCGGGATGGTAGTGATCATGTTGATGATGGTGGAAATGTGTTGGTGAATCTACCCTAATACAAGGTGAACGATGAGAGGCTGTGTAGGAGTACACAGTGGGTTGTCTCGTTGAACACCGCCCTAAGTCCGAGTTCTTGTGTGGTGATCCAAGATGAAGAGTACAACCACATATTGGGCTCACTAACCCCTCTCAACCTACTAACTCAAACCCTTTCGATGTCCAGATGTCGCAGTAGTTCGGAGTTCTGCTAGGTTTGTGGCCTGGCTACTAAGTGAGAGAACGGCTCAGCCGACACCGGCTTATGCACCACGCACACATCATCTGGGTCCACTTCGGTAAACCGGACAGGTTCACTATAGTGGTAGCCAACCCAGGTTGGCGGCTTTCTTGGACTAGATCGGCTATGAGGTAACAGTTGTGGTGGCATCCTTGCTGTCATATCTTGAACTGTGACACGCAAAAGGCGGTAAATGATGACACGTGTGTGTAGCGCTACACCCCTGCAGGGTTAACAAAATTATTCGAATAGCCGCGTCCGCGGTTAAGGACTGCTTGGAAAGCTTAGCTTGATTATTAGATAACTTGAACTGGATACTTATAAAACTTACCAAGATAAGCGTGAGTGCTATGGCATGCTTTCTCGTGGGGAAGTCGAGGAAGGCACCATAGTGGTGTAATTGGTTGGAGATGTAGTGGACTCGTGTACGCTTCTTACCTCAAGTCTGGTACTCGTAGTTCAGGACTAGCCAAGTCAAAGCTGGCACTTCTGCTTATGAACCCCACCTCCCTTTACCTTGATACATGTGCATGAGTAGTATAGTTCCTATGTAAGTCTTGCTGAGTACGACTTTGTACTCACGTTTGCTTATTCTATGTTTTAGATGAACCCACTGACCCCGAAGGTGGATTCTTCCTCGAGCTCGAAGACTGAAGACCAAGCTAGTGTAGTCCCATTCAGCAGACTGGTTCCCTCGTGGAGGGCTTGTTTATAGATAAGGCTTCTCTAAGCCATTTGTTAAACTTGTCTGTACTAAGACCTACTTTGCTTCCGCATGTTTGATGTAATGTTGGATCACAGACTCGTGATCTCTGTGTGCACTCTGTAAGAGTTATCAATAAAATTGTATACTTTGTAGAGAATTGCAATGATACCTGCTGTTCATACTGGACATGTGTGCTACGTGTATAATTATATCATGCAAGTCTTAGTATGGTTTTTCGAGACCTTAGTTGTGATCTGGCTGGCGGTCTTTTATACACCAAGTGGCCCTTAGATGTGCGCAGTTTGGGGCATCGCGATGCGATTGTCGTGACTCCGTCACGTGCACACTTTTATGTATGATCGAGCCCGCCCTAGACCCCGACTAAGTGATCGGGCTGGAGTAAGTCTATGTAAGGGTTATGATACAATCGATAGTATGGTTGAGGAGACTTGTCTATGATTATGGGAGTTCACCACCCATATCATTTAGACTTGTGTGCGTACGATGAGGACCTATCTTAGTTGATCATTCGGCCTGGATGGGATGCCCCTCACGTTCGATTCTTTCCGAGAACGTTCTGTGCTTGGCCTTGTCTTCTTAGACAAGTGGGTACGGTTCTCGGCTCTCCATATGATTGTGTTGTAGCGAGTCTTACATACGCTAACCCCGGGTCCCGACAGACTTGGTATCAGAGCAGGACTGACTGTAGGATTATCAGCCTTGGCTGAAGTCGAGTCTAGCTTGCTTTAGTTATATAGTTACTCTGGGTATATAAGGGAACAACGTAAGGCTTCTTTTTTCTCCTTACCTTCATCGTTCTGAGTTCGGAGTCACCCTCGTCTTGTTCTACGGGAGGATAGGACTAGGCTCATCTATGTCTTACTAGAACATCTCGTTGTTTGCTTCCTTGTAGCCGTAGGAAAGTTGTGTTCGGTTTACTAGAGTTGTTGTGCTTCCTGATTTCTTACATCGTATGTAAGTGCTGTTTAGATGTTGCGAGAATTTCCATTTCTCTTGCAATTACAGCCGTTATACTGTATGAGTCATTCCAAGTTTCTTCATAATCTGATGCGTTTGCAAAATCCTTCTATCTTTTTCGGATGTCTTTCCAAAAGAATTGTTAGGTGGCATTCCCGACAGTTCCTGTCGGGGCCCGGGGTTAGCGTATGCAAGTCCCGCTACGACATAGTCATATGGAGAGCCGAGAACCGTACCCACTTGTCTAAGCTGACAAGGCCAAGCACAGAACATTCTCGGAAAGCATCGTACGTGAGGGGCATCACATTTAGGCCGGATGATCAACTAAGATGGGTCCTCATCATCCGCACACAAGTCTAATGATATGGGTGGTGAATCCCATATTCACAGACAAGTCACCTCAACCATACTATCGACTATCTCATAACCCTTACATAGACTTACTCTAGCCCGATCACTTAGTCGGGATCTCGGGCGGGCTCAATCATACAACAAAGTGTGCCACGTGACAGAGTCACGAGAAATCGCATCGCGATGCCCCAAGCTGCGCACATCTAAGGGCCACTTGGTGTATAAAAGACCGCCGGCAAGAACACAACTAAGCTATCGAACCCCACACTAAGACATGCATGTTATAATCATACACGCAGCTTACATGTCCAGTGTAAACAGCAGGTAATCACAACATGAACTCTACAAACTCAGTCTTTATAACTTCTGCTAAACAGAGCAGACATAGTAGTTGTATTACAAGCAGAGATCACATGACTGTGATCCAACATTACATCAAACATCAACGGAAGCAAATTATGTCTTAGTAAAGACAAGTTTAACAAATGGCTTAAGAAGCCTGAAAGAAAATACAACGACCCTACAGAGGGCACAGGCTGCTGCCTGGAACTATACGACTTGGTCCACGTCGAGCTCGAGGTAGAGGCCACCATCAGGGTCAGTGGTCTCGTCTCTAAAACATAGAATAAGCAAACGTGAGTACAAAGTCGTACTCAGCAAGACTTACATAGGAACTATACTACTCATGCACATGTATCAAGGCAAAGGGAGGTGGGGTTTCAATTGCAGAAATACCAGCTTTGACTTGGCTAATCCTGAACTACGAGTACCAGAGAGAGGTAAGAACGTACACGAGTCCAAGTAACAGTCTCCAACCAATACTCCACTATGGTGCCTTCCTCGACTTCCCCACGAGGAAGCACGCCATAGCACTCACACTTATCTTGGTGTGTTTTAGAAGTATCCCGTTCAAGTTATCTATGATCCAGTAAAGGTCTCCAAGTAGTCCATAACCGCGGACACGGCTATTCGAATAGTTCATTAACCCTGCAGGGGTGTACTGCTACACACACGCCTCATCAATTACCGCCTGGGGATGGACCCTTCAAGTGAGTACCGGCGAGGATGCTGCCACGACACTTCACTCACGGCACCATCTCTAGTCCTAGGGAGTCGCCTATTTGAGTTGGGACCACAATCGGAATCCGGCCGATTTTTCCGATGCGGACTCAAACGTTGTGTGACCGCCATCAAGCTCAACTCGATCATGATCACTTGATTCAACGTGCCCACAACCTACGCCAACCACTTACCTTGGTTCCACCTGCTTGAGATCGTTAAAGGGCGAACTACTTGCGACTCCTGGACTGGTCCGGGGTGAGGTACTAGGCCGAGAGGGGTCAGCGAGCCCAATGCGTGGTCGTACTCTTAGTCTTGGATAACAACACAAGAACTCGGGCCTAAGGCAGTGTTCAACGAGACAACCTACTGTATACTCCTACACAACCTCTCATCGTTCACCTTTGTTTAGGGTAGATTCACTAACACGTTACCACCATCATTCACATGATCACTACCATCCCGACTAACATTAAAGTAGCCTCAGGTAACAACTCTAAGCATGCAATAAGCTGTAACAAGTGCAGGGGCCACATGATATCAACCAACTCCTACATCTGCTAGGATTGTGGTTTGCTTACTACTGTGACAAAATGATATGTCATGCATAGGAATGGGTTCAACTAGCGGTAGAACGTATCATGGTGACATCCTAAATATGCATTTGCGAGAATGAGAGGGAACTGGGATTTTATCGACATGATCAAAGAGGGGGTGCTTGCCTTGCTGACGATCACGATGTAACACTCTTCTGATGTGAGGTTGAACTCGTCTCCGAGATCAACTCTACCGAGAAGATGCAATCATCGAAGCACTGCAAGTAAAGCACAATCAAGATAATACAATGCACATTCAATATGCAAAACATAGCATGGAAGTGTGCTGATGTGACCTATGTTTGAATTGCCACATTTTAATTGAAGTTGTTTTGAAAAGTAAATTCAAAATCAAACTCCAATTGTTATTCAATTTCGTTCAACTTGCATTTGCTAAAGTTTGTTCGTTGTAACCCAATTGATCATATGTGTGAAATGCTTCTGAAGTACAAGTGAAGTGTGGTGCATTTCAAAGTTTGAAGTTGGAATAGCAATTGAATTCATTTTGAAATAATTCCAATTAAATCAAATAGCGAAAGCTACTGATCCCTTTTTAAGATCAACTCCAACATAGCTGAAAGTTGGAAATTTGGATAGAGGATTTTCTCCTGATCATTTTTCATATATTATATGTTAAATTTGGAGTTAAAATGAATTTTCTATGATTTTTCAAAGTTTCAGCTATTTTCTGGAATTTACTGATTAAATAACTTGATTTCTTTTACTGCATCAGCATTGCATCATGCTGACGTCAGGGGGTTTGACCAGTCAACTGACAGGGCGGCCCCACCTGTCAGCCTCACTGGGGTTAATTAGCTCTCTATTTAAATAAAACACTGATTAGCTTATGGCCTAGGGCCCACAGTCAGAGAGAGAGGGGGGGGGGATTAGCAGGTAGCATAGGGCTCTAATGGCGCGAGTCGCCGGAGCTCACTGTAGCTCGCCGGAGCTCACGCCGGAACGTGCTGGAGGGCACGGAAGAGGGGGCAAAGGGCACTAGGACGATCCTCTCGTTGTCGCGCGTCGTCTGGGGCTAGGCGGGGTTCAAAAGGGGGCCAGTGGCCACGGCTTCGACGACGGAGGCGGCGATCGGAGTCTGGATACGGTGAGACAACCACAACGGGCACGGGGAGAAGCACAGATGGGGGGAAATGGAGCTGGGAGCTCACCAGAGACGATGGAGAGGACGTAGGGGGCGGGGGAAGCAGTACGGCGGCGAATTCGTCTTGGAGGTCGTCGGCGGCCGGCGGCAAACTGGAGAAGGGGGCGACGTCTCCTGTGCTTCAGGGCTCGATTCCGCTTGGGGCTCGATGAGGACGACGACAGGGAAGAAGCTGGACACAGCGGTGCGGCGAATGGAGCACGGTGGCCACGCGTGGGCACGACGGCGAGCTCGGGCGGCGCTCGGTTTCGACGAGATCGAAGAGGAGAGGAGGGGAAGAACGGCCAGAGGAGGGGGAAAGGGAAGCTGGGGCTTCCAGGCGTCCACGTGGAGGGATTAGGGGCCAGGAGGCCGCCACGGCGAAGCAGGAGGTGGCCGGCGTGCTGCGGCATGCACGCCACGCAGAGGCGTGCTCTGCTGGCAAGGGGAAGAAGACGCCCCTGCCCTTGGTGGGCTGGGCCGCTGGCTGGGCCAAGTGGCCGAGGAGGTAAGTGGGCTCTGCCCTTTTCTTTTGTTTTCTTTTTATTTCTTTCTGTTATTTGTTTTGCCCACTTAAAATAAATACTAGGGCATTTTATAAAAATCCCCAACTATTTTTATAAAACCTAGGTGACTCTATAGAAGTCAACCCAAGTTTTGGGAATTTTTGAAATTCAATTTATTTGAATTTCAATTCAAATAGGCATTTAATTTAATTTCCAAGCCACTATTTGGATTATTGAAAAATCTATGAGCATGGGATTAATCCAAAATCACTTTTAAAATGATCACACTCATTTTTAGGATTTTTCAACACATCCAAAAGAATTTTGGAAAAAGATTTATTTCTGGCCTTTTTATTTAATTCATTTAAGGCTTTTATTTTCCCCAATTCCTTTTTCTTTTGCAATTTTTTTTTCATGATGCAAAATGCAAGTTTAGAAAAGCACAAACCTAATTAGGGTTCTGACAACTCGCCCCCACTCAAAAGAATCTCGCCCCGAGATTAAGAAGTCGTTGGGAGGAAGGTGGGGTACTCAGCTCGTAGACGATCCTCTCGTTCCCAGGTGGCTTCCTTCTCTGAATGATGCGACCACTGCACTTTGAAGAATCTTATCTTCTGACGTCTGGTGCTACGCTCGGCTTCATCAATAATACGAACAGGGTACTCTCGATATGAAAGGTTATCTTGGAGATCAAGCGTTTCGTGGTCTACTTCGCGGATGGGGTCCTTGAAGCAACGCCTGAGTTGAGAGACGTGGAAGACATCATGAACCTCGGAGAGGTGAGGGGGTAGTTCCAATTGGTAGGCAACTTCTCCACGTTTAGCGAGAATGCGAAAGGGACCGATATAACGTGGGGACAACTTGCCTTTGATACCGAAGCGATGGGTACCCTTCAGAGGAGTAACCCGAAGGTAAGCCTTCTCATCCAGATTATAGCTTGCTTCCCTATGATGACGATCATAATAGCTTTTCTGACGAGACTGGGCTGTTTTCAACTTCTCACGAACAATGCGAACCTGCTCTTCTGCATCCTGAATCAAATCCGGTCCAAAGAATTGTCTTTCACCGGTTTCTGACCAGTTTAGGGGTGTTCGACATTTCCGTCCATAGAGAAATTCAAAAGGAGCCATGCCCAAACTAGACTGGAAGCTATTGTTATACGCAAATTCGGCAAAATGAAAAGAATTCTCCTATTTCTTTCCGAAAGAGATAACACAAGCTCTGAGCATGTCTTCGAGAATTTGATTGACCCTTTCTACCTGACCACTTGACTTCGGGTGATAAGCGGTGCTGAAGGAGAGGTGGGTTCCCATAGCATTCTGGAAACTTTCCCAAAATCGAGAAGTGAAAAGACAACCACGGTCTGAATTGATTTCCAAAGGAACACCGTGAAGTGACACGATTCGGGAGATATACAAGTCCGCTAACTGGCTAGCAGTTATAGACTCGCGAACGGGAAGGAAGTGAGCAACTTTGGAAAGTCTATCTATGACAACGAAGATGGCATCATTTCCTTTCTGGGTTTTTGGAAAGCCAGTGATGAAGTCCATACTGACTTTATCCCATTTCCACTCGGGGATAGGCAAAGGTCTAAGAGTACCAGCAGGTCTTTGATGTTCTGCCTTAACGCGACGACAAACATCACATTCAGCAATGAACTGAGCAATTTATCTCTTCATCCTAGTCCACCAAAATCTCTGGCGTAGATCTCGGTACATTTTTGTGCTACCGGGATGAATCGAGAGGGGTGTGTCATGGGATTCTTTGAGGATGAGTTGCCTTAGTTCCCTATTCTTAGGTACTACCAAACGATTTTCAAAGAATACCGTTCCTTTTCTATCTGTGGAGAAACATTTAGCAACTCCGCTAGCAATGTTCTCCTTGATCCGGCGAACACCTCGTGCACGCCTTTGGGCAACTATGATTTGATCCTCAAGGGTTGGTTTCGCCACCAAGTTGAAAAGAGATCCACGAGGAACAATCTCGAGGTTGAGCTTTCGAAATTCCTCATGAAGAAATGGTTGATACTGTTGTAACATGAGGTTGTTACAATACGACTTACGACTTAGTGCATCAGCCATGACATTGGCTTTGCCTGGGGTGTAAGAAATTCCTAAGTCATAATCTTTTATCAACTCGATCCAGCGTCTTTGCCTGAGATTAAGATCTGGCTGGGTGAATATGTATTGGAGGCTTTGGTGGTTGGAATAGATCTCACAACGATTACCAAGGAGGTAATGTCGCCAAGTTGTTAGGGCATGAACTACGGCAGCGAGTTCAAGATCATGGGTAGGATAGTTCTGTTCATGTGGCCGCAACTGGCGTGAAGCATAAGCTACCACATGTCTATCTTGCATAAGTATGCATCCTAACCCTTGCCGTGAGGCATCACAATAGATCTCGAAATCCTTTTTGGTGTCTGGAGGTGCAAGTAGGGGTGCAGAAGTCAATCTTCTTTTTAGCTCTTGAAAGCTTTCCTCGCACTTGGGAGTCCATTCGAATTTCTTCTCTTTCTTGAGGAGTTCAGTCAGAGGCTTTGCAACTTTAGAAAAGTTCTCGACGAAGCGGCGGCAATAACTTGCTAAGCCAAGAAAACTCCTAACTTGCTTAACTGATTTAGGTGGAGTCCAGTCAAGGACGGCCTGAACTCTCTCGGGATTGACAGCAATGCCTTTTGCAGAAATCACGTGGCCTAAATAGGTCACTTCTGGTACCCAAAATTCACACTTGGAGAATTTAGCATACAGGCGATGCTCTCTAAGTTTCATCAATACCAGCCTAAGATGTTTTGCGTGATCTTCTTCGTTCTTCGAGTAGATGAGAATGTCATCAAGATAAACTACAAAAAATTTATCTAGGTACTCCATGAAGATCGAATTCATCAAGCGCGAGAATGTGGCGGGGGCATTGGTTAAACCGAAGGACATAACGGTGTACTCATAAAGACCATAACGAGTAGTAAAAGCCATTTTGGGAATGTCCTCGTTTCTGATTTTTATTTGATGATTGCCTAATCTCAAATCCATCTTGGAGAAGACAGAGGATCCTGCAAGTTGATCATAAAGATCATTGATCCTGGGCAGTGGGTACTTGTTCTTTATCGTCGCTAGATTTAGCGGGCGATAGTCTACGCACATCCTTTCTGTTCCATCTTTCTCCGTTACGAACAGAACGGGGCAACCCCATGGCGATGAGCTAGGGCGGATGAAGCCTTTTGCCAACGAAGCTTCAAGTTGGATTTTGAGCTCAGCTAACTCACGTGGGGCCATTCTATATGGGCGTCTGGATATTGGTGCGGTTCCTGGGATAAGATCTACAACAAACTCTACAGATCTGTCAGGTGGTATGCCTGGCAGCTCTTCTGGAAAGACATCCGGGAAGTCACGAACCACCGGAATATCTTCAAGGTCTGGAAGAGGAAGCACATTCAAAGAATGCACCTGGGTTTTAGAGCTTTTGAGGTGTACTTGATTGTCTGGCCTGATAGATGGGTTAGTTTCACTGACTTGGCTTTACAATCAAGGACAACATTCTGTCTTGATAACCAATCCATACCTAAGATCACATCAATGTCTGAAGACTTGAGGGCTATAAGTGAGGCAAGGAATACTAAACCCTCAATTGCAATTTCATTCTCATGACTCACCATGGTGGTGTGCCATCTAGATCCAGGGGCTTGCACAACTAAGGGGGTGGATAACATCGAAAAAGAGATGTCATGTGACAGTGCAAAGTCCTGGGATATGAATGAGTGAGATGCTCCTGGGTCAAAAAGAACCGAAGCTGGGGTGGAATTGACAGGAAGGGTTCCGAGTACAACATCGGTTGAATTGTGGGAATCTAGAATGGATACATGATTCACATAACCATGTTCATAAACAGGAGGCTTGACATTGGAAGTCTTGGGTGGTGGC
Organism: Bromus sterilis; assembly: GCA_950022295.1. Classification (NCBI taxonomy): domain Eukaryota; kingdom Viridiplantae; phylum Streptophyta; class Magnoliopsida; order Poales; family Poaceae; genus Bromus; species Bromus sterilis. Next base: position 106,657,835 of record OX465596.1, on the reverse strand, counting down.
TTGCCATGACGAAAAGCTTGCTTGGCATTAGGTGTGGTGGCTACATGATTTTGGGGACACTCTCGAACATTGTGGCCTGATTGTCCACATTGGAAACAAACACCACGTGGAATGAAAGGAACTTGAGAACTTGATTGTCCAACAAAATTCCAAGGAGGAAGATTGGGTTGAGGTGGACGATATATGGTGGTTGATGGTCTAGAAGCACTTACAGCACGACTGACGTCACTGAAGGGAATCCAAACACGGCGTTTCCGAGAAAATGGGCCAGAAGATTGTGCAAACTCACGATCACGCTTGCGAGACTCTTCATACAACTCATTTCCATACTTGGCCTTGAAGGATTTGTCGACCAAGTCTTTGAAGTTGATGAACTCGTGAAGATTCAGGTCATGACGAAGGACGGGGCTAAGTCCCTTACGAAACCTTGCTTGTTTCTTGGCATCGGTGGATACTTATTCTTGGGCATAACGTGCTAGACGAGTGAACTCAGTCCTATACTCATGAACAGTCGTCTTTCCTTGGGTCAGATTCCAAAATTCTTCTCTCTTGCGCTCCATCAGCTGATCCAGAATATGATATCCTCGGAAGTCATCACAGAACTCTTGCCAAGTCACCTCGTGACCAACTGGTTGCATTGCCACGACGTTCTCCCACCATTGAAGAGCAGCACCTTCCAGAAAGTATGCCGCGAATAGCACACGATCACCGGGAGCAACATGGGCTGTTTCAAGCTTACACTCGAGGGAACGAAGCCAATCATCGGCATCAAGGGGCTCGGAAGGACATCGGAATACTGGCGGGTTGAGGAGAATGAAGTCCTGGATGGTGACAACACTATGATGCTGACGAGAAGTGTTCTGTTCAATACGCTCGAGAAGACGTGTCTGATCATGACGATTCTGTTCAGCCTCCATCATGATTTCTGCCGTTGAGGTTGGTGGTGGAGGTTCTTCACCGTCTATGTTACCGAACTGGGGTCAACACCTTGATTTGCACCTGACATTCTGTGTGATAAGAATCAACAATCAGAATAGGATTTAGGACACAAATCTATGCTAAGATAGAAGACTATAATGCAATAGCATCAAAGCCACAAACGGACAGCATAACGGCTGTACCGTGATGGAAATTGAGACAACCTACAGAATAACGGACATCACTTCCACAGAAACACTATGGAATGATGGCCCAGAAGGACCACAACACTCCTACAGCTACAAAGAAGCAATCAACGAGATGTCCTAGTAAAGACATAGATGAGCCTAGTCCTATCTTCCCGTAGAATAAGATGAGGATGACTTAGAACTCAGATCGATGAGGATAAGGAGAAAAAAAAGTCTTACGTTGTTCCCTTATACCCAAAGTACCTATATAACTATAGAATGCTAGACTCGACATTGGCCAATGGTTTGATAATCCTACAGGCAGTCCTGCTCTGATACCAAGTCTGTCGGAACCCGGGGTTAGCGTATGCAAGTCCCGCTACGACATAGTCATATGGAGAGCCGAGAACCGTACCCACTTGTCTGCAAGTGGGTACGGTTCTCGGCTCTCCATATGACTATGTCGTAGCGGGACTTGCATACGCTAACCCCGGGTCCCGACAGTTCCATAGTTTTTGATGTAGGTTTTATTCTAGAAACCTATAATGATTCATTTGCAGCTCTTCCTCCCACTTTAGATGTCTTCTAGCCAGAAGGACCACACTAACCATCGTGTTGGGGTACTGTGTTACTCTAACATATCTGTTGTAGCCCCTAGTAAGCCTTGGTCATCCTCAGGAAAACCATCCAGTAACCCAACTCCTTAAATCTATCCACCCGACAGATGTGTAGAGTTCATAGTGGATCTTATGCCAGGCACAACCCCAATTTCCAGACGCCCATACAAAATGGCCCCACGTGAGTTAGCTGAGCTTAAAATCAAACTTGAAGCTTTGTTGGCAAAAGGCTTCATCCGCCCTAGCTCATCGCCATGGGGTTGCCCCGTTCTGTTCGTAACGAAGAAAGATGGAACAGAAAGGATGTGCGTAGACTATCGCCCTCTAAACCTAGCGACGATAAAGAACAAGTATCCACTGCCCCGGATCAATGATCTTTATGATCAACTTGCAGGATCCGCTGTCTTTAAAAGATGGATTTGCGACTAGGCTACCATCAAATCCGAATCCGAGAAGAAGACATTCCCAAGACGGCTTTCACTACTCGGTATGGTCTTTACGAGTACACCGTCATGTCCTTCGGATTAACCAATGCCCCTGCCTCATTCTCGCGCTTAATGAATTCGATCTTCATGGAGTACTTAGATAATTTTGTTGTGATTTGTCTAGATGACATTCTAATCTACTCGAAGAACGAAGAAGAGCACGCAGAACATCTTAGGTTGGTATTGATGAAACTTAGAGAGCATCACCTGTATGCTAAATTCTCCAAGTGTGAATTTTGGCTACCAGAAGTGACCTACTTAGGCCACGTGATTTCTGCAAAAGGCATTGCTGTGAATCCCGAGAGAGTTCAGGCCGTCCTTGACTGGAATCCATCTGAATCAGTTAAGCAAGTTCGGAGTTTTCTTGGCCTAGCCAGCTATTGCCGCCGCTTCTTTGAGAACTTCTCCAAAGTTGCAAAGCCTCTAACTGAACTCCTCAAGCAAGATAAGAAATTCCTATGGGCTCCCAAGTGCGAGGAAAGCTTTCAAGAGCTAAAAAGAAGATTGACTTCTGCACCCGTACTTGCACCTTCGGACACCAAATAGGATTTCGAGATCTTTTGTGATGCCTCACGGCAAGGGTTAGGATGCATACTTATGCAAGATAGACATGTGGTAGCTTATGCTACACACCAGTTGCGTCCACATGAAGGAAACTATCCTACCCATGATCTGGAACTCGCTGCCGTAGTTCATGCCCTGACAACTTGGCGACATTACCTCCTTGGTAATCGTTGTGAGATCTATTCCGACCACCAAAGCCTCAAATACATATTCACCCAGCCAGATCTTAATCTCAGGCAAAGACGCTGGATAGGGTTGATAAAAGATTATGACTTAGGAATTTCTTACACCCCAGGCAAAGCCAATGTCATGGCTGATGCACTAAGTCGTAAGTCGTATTGTAACAACCTCATGTTACAACAGTATCAACCACTTCTTCATGAGGAATTTCGAAAGCTCAATCTCGAGATTGTTCCTCGTGGATCTCTTTTCAACTTGGTGGCGAAACCAACCCTTGAGGATCAAATCATAGTTGCCCAAAGGCATGCACGAGGTGTTCGCCGGATCAAGGAGAACATTGCTAGCGGAGTTGCTAAATGTTTCTCCACAGATAGCAAAGGAACGGTATTCTTTGGAAATCGTTTGGTAGTACCTAAGAATAGGGAACTAAGGAAACTCATCCTCAAGGAAGCCCATGACACACACCTCTTGATTCATCACGGTAGCACAAAAATGTACCGAGATCTACGCCAGAGATTTTGGTGGACTAGGATGAAGAGAGACATTGCTCGATTTGTTGCCGAATGTGATGTTTGTCATCGCATTAAGGCAGAACATCAAAGACCTGCTGGTACACTTCAACCTGTGCCTATTCCAGAGTGGAAATGGGACAAATTCGGTATGGACTTCATCACCGGCTTTCCAAAAACCCAGAAAGGAAACGATGCCATCTTCGTTGTCATAGATAGGCTTTCCAAAGTTGCTCACTTCCTTCCATTTTGCGAGTCTATAACACCTAGCAAGTTAGCGGACTTGTACGTCTCTAGAATTGTATCCCTTCACGGTGTTCCTTTGGAAATCAATTCTGATCGTGGTAGCCTTTTCACCTCTAGATTTTGGGGAAGCTTCCAGAGTGCTATGGGAACTCATCTCTCCTTTAGTACAGCTTTCCATCCTTAGTCTAGCGGTCAAGTCGAAAGGGTTAACCAAATTCTTGAAGACATGATCAGAGCTTGTGTTATCTCATTCGGAAAGAATTGGGAGAAGTCTCTGCCATTCGCCGAATTTGCTTATAACAATAGTTTCCAATCTAGTCTGAACATGGATCCTTTTGAACTCCTATATGGACGACGATGTCGAACACCCCTAAACTGGTCAGAAACCGGTGAAAGACAATTCTTTGGACCGGATATGATCAAGGAAGCAGAAGAGCCGTTCTCGAGCACCAATTCCCCAAGGCGTTTTCCTCGAAAGTATCAGCGAGAGATCAATCAAAACCAAGGCACTCGCACCAGAAGAAGCCGAAGAGGATGCAACACAAGTGAACCAGCGCAAGTGGCGGTTGCGAACTCAACAACTGATAAAGAAGGCAACAAAGCAGTCGAGGAGTCAGAGCCAGCCGCACCCGAAGGCCCAGCTTGGACAAAACCGTTCCTTAGATTCCTAATTCAAGGCCACTTACCGCAAGATGTTGCAAAAGCCCGACGCATCAGTCGACGATCTAAAGTATTTACAGTAATCAACGGGCAGCTCTACAAGCGTAGCATTTCTCAAGTCCTCCAAAAGTTCATCGAGGAAGAAGACGACAAACCCTGTTGCTGGAAACCCACGAAGGCACTTGCGGTCACCATGCGATCAGTCGCGCACTCGTGGACAAAGCTTTTCGAGCAGGGTTCTACTGGCCAACCGCCGTGCGAAATGCGGAAGACATCGTGCGACGCTGCATCGCCTGTCAAAAATTCGCCAGCAGGCCACACGCCCCAGCATCCAAACTTAAAACCATACCACTATCTTGGCCTTTCGCCACTTGGGGGCTCGACATGGTCGGTCCACTCAAGAAATCTTCAAAAGGAGGCCGAACACATCTCCTAGTAGCAGTAGACAAGTTCATCAAGTGGATTGAGGCAGTACCAATCACCAGCTCAACAACCCTCATGGCAATTAACTTCATCAAGTCCATCATCTTCCGATTCGGTGTACCACACAACATCATCACAAATAACGGTACAAACTTCACAGCAACAGAGTTTCAGAACATCTGCCAAGATTTGGGCATCAAGATCAACTACGCATCGGCCGCACACCCACAGTCCAACGGCCAGGTGGAAATAGAAAACGGCTTAGTGTGTGGAGGAATAAAAAAGCGACTCCTCACACCACTTGAATAGGCTGCAGGCAACTGAGTAGAAGAACTCCCCGCAGTCCTATGGAGCCTGCGCACCACCCCCAATGCCTCAACCCAGTTTACACCTTTTTTATGGTATATGGGCAGAAGCTGTGCTGCCCCACGACCTAAAGTTCGGAGCTCCCCGAATCTCGGGATACGAAGAGGAAGAGGCAGAGGATGCACTCCAGGATGATAAAGACAATGGTGTGGTTCCAGACTCGGCAAATCCGTTGGACCTCTATTGTGATAATAGTGGTGCCATCGCACAGGCCAGGGATCCAAGGCATCACAAGAAATCCAAGCACATAGAAAGGCGTTATCATCTCATACGACAATTCATAGATGGTGGTAATATAAATGTATGCAAAGTACACACGGATGCAAACGTTGTTGATCCTTTGACGAAGCCTCTCCCGATGCCGAAGCATGAGGCGCACATAAGAGCCATGGGCCTTAGATGCCTAACTGATTGACTCTAGTGCAAGTGGGAGACTGTTGGAGATATGCCCTAGAGGCAATCATGTCATGATGTTATCTCCTTATGTATTCATGAGTTATTTGTATTGTCCTTGAACATCATCACTGATATGTATCAATAAGTATATGACTTGTTTGTGAGACTATATATTCTATGATGATTGTTCTAATGGTCCCTAGTTGATAAGGTTATGCGGACACATATCCTTGACTAGTATATCATTCGATTGATGACTATGTTTCACAAGTCATGAGCATGGAGATACTACCGATAGTATGGACTTAGTGATGGGATCACTGAGTTGGACAGAGACCCACTTTAAGATGCAGCAAAATATTGTCATCTGTTAGTCTCAATACAATGTATATGCCATGTCCTAGACCCGAGGTCCTCGCATGTTCTCGGGATGAGGAATGAATCACTTAGGGACTATCAAACGCTACACCGTAACTGGGTAGTTATAAAGGTAGTTTACGGGTGAGTCATGATACATGCCGCGAGACATGCACTACTAGGGAAATAGCTATACATGGAAAGCTTATTAGTGGCGCATTTTATATGTAATGCGCCACTATGTTGTAAGGAGTGGCGCACTGGTAAAAAATGCGCCATCTATAAGCCCTTATAGGTGGCGCATTTTAAAAAATGATCCACCCCTAAGAGTGGGCCAACAGAGGATCCCCTTATACGTGGCACATTTGAATAAATGCGCCACCCATAAGAACCTTATAGGTGACGCATTTTGGAAATGTGCCACCCCTAAGAGCTTATGGGTGGCGCATTCCGGAAATGTGCCACCCCTAAAGAATTATTAGTGGCGCATCCAGAATGCGCCACCCATAAGCTATTAGGGGTGGCGCATCTTGCATATGCGCCACTACTAAGAAAAAACTGTGCGGGAAAATGCCCAATTACACCCCCCATGGACCGCCTTTTCAATTTGAAAAAAATTAGAAGAAAATGATAGAAATGTCAAAAAAATAATAAAAGAAAATAAGTTTCCCATATGATATGTGGTCTAGTTGTTAGGAAAATTTACAAATATGAATTTTGACTTTTTTTGCAAAATCTCTCGAGAATTTTGTAAAATGGGCATAACTTTTGCATACGACCTCCGATGAAAAAGTTTTTTATATGAAATATCATCTACTCGCAAAGTTATATCCAAATTCAACGGGGTGCACCCCGTTGAACATTTTTTAGAATCCTCAAAAACCTAACAGAAAAAAAGTTACGGGCATTTGAAGATCTGGAGACAAAAAAATGAAAAAATTTTGTATGTTTTTTGAACTTAGTAGTGGCGCATTTTGTATGAAATGCGTCACTAGTAACAGAGTTTTTTTTAATTTGTTAATTTTTTTAAAAAAATTAAAAATAGGCTAGAGGACCAATCAGGAACTTTTAAAAAAAAGTTGAAAATTTTAAATCGTAACATTAAAAAAAATTCAAATTTTCTAATTTTTTATCAAAATATGCTAATGGTCCCATCAAGAAAGTTTCAAAAAAATGATGAAAATTTTAGCACACCCATGAACATTAACAAGGTCCTAGACATTAACATGGTTTAATAGGATTTATATGTTAGATATATCAACAAGTGTCTGCTAGGTGAGCTGGAGTGAGAGTTGAATAGAACCAAGAAGTTAATCGTGCTGGCACTGGAGTAGTGCTAGGATGGGTGACCCTCGGGGAAGTTTTACCACGGAGGTTAGTTTGACCTGAGATTAAGCATACTAACCTGAGATTAAGAAAAAAAATAAAAAACATAAAAAAATTGTTATCCAGATTCAAAATTGAAAATTTTAAAAAATTAATAGTGGCGCATTTTCAGAATGCGCCACCCCTAAGAGCTTATAGGTGGCACATTCTGAGATGCGCCACGCCTAAGGGCCTAAGGGGTGGCGCATCCAGAATGCGCCACCTATAAGCCCTTATTAGTGGCTTCTAGTTAGTGGCGCATCCATAATGCGCCACTAAATAGAAAAAAGGACGCCTCTAAAAGGGCATTTCCTAGTAGTGATGGTTGATCAAGATGGGATTTGCCCTCCACTCGGGAGAGATATTCTCTAGGCCCTCAAGAGTGATAAGATTCAGAAAGCATGGCCATGCGATATGGGTTAAGTGTTAACCCGGTTCAGGAATCTGTATCACGGTTTTGAGAAGACAAGTCAAGCTATCACAAGGGTGACAAGTACTTGCCTTGAGCTTGACAACATATATCGTGAGGCAAAAGGAATGTTGCATATGACACTTTGTAATGGTTCGTCTTATGACTTTACGCATATATGGGAGTCGACACGTTCTGCTAGGAACCGCTACCGACTATCGAACCGGATGTGATTCAGGACGTGTCCATGTGTACGTGAACCTATAGGGTCGCGCGCTTAAGAGGAAAGGAGCCCATTCGGATGTGATCTGAATGGAATATGGATGGCGGGTTCAGATTGCCTCAAGGGTTGAGGCCATTCCACGGGCGCCTATATAAGGGCTAGTTTGAACCCCGAAGGGGTACAGGTCAGACCAAAACCCTAGCCGCCACTCCACCTCCAGGCCGAGCCGCCGGACCTAGCAGTCCGCCGCCCGGCGCTCCTCCTTGTACCTGCGCATCCCTTGGAGGCGCTGCACCTGCGGTGCTTGGACGAACTATTCACGGATTGGATCGCGGGACTCCGTTCGTGGGATCGGTTTGAGGGATTGGTTCGAGGGATTCGAGCAGTAGCCGCCGACGTGCATCACCAATTCTCCTTCTGCTGTCGTGACTGCACGTCTAGTGGTAAACCCTAATAATGTAGTTCATCTCCAGTAGAAGTGACCTCTGCTGTGTGGTGATGAATTCGTGATAGAATTTCATATGGAGATATGTAGATCAGATCATGTGATGGTAGATCAGATTGGTTTTGCATGGTTGAGGTTCTTGATTTCATGATCTGTCCCGAGGCGCGAGCTAATTAGGTTGTGCCACAACTTATCCCTAGAGGTCGGTTATCCGCCATTGGGATACACAGTGAGCCGTAAATCCTATTGTGGCACGCGGATATCACTAGGTGATTGATCCGGGACACGAATCAGGACACGGTGTATATATGATCTGCGCTGTCCATAAATCTGTGAGCAGGTTTGGTTCAAAGACCATATCTTGGTCATATGAACTCCGATTGAGCTCAGTGACCTACCAAACGATACAAAATGAAAAGATATGCAAAACAGCGACGGCGGTAGTGCTAAAAGACCTAATTAGGCGATTTTTCGCAGACCTAATTTGACTAGTGCTAAAAGAGGTTTAGACGGCGGTAGAACGTCTAACTTGGTTTTGCAGGGTATGATTGTGATTTGGTATAGCCCATTGTGTATGTTATTATTCATGGCCTTCCTGTCATGGTTTTGACAACCGGTTGGAGCCATCTGGTTGTCTCATTATTGTATTAATGACCTGCGTGTCAACTTGTGGAGCCATGTAATGTAATTTACTTTAATAGCTATTAGTTTGTAATAGCATAGTAACTTAAGTAACACATGGCGGTTGACACCATGGTGTGGCGATGGAGATCACCACGAGGACAACCGTACATGGATATGGAGATCTCCATGGGAGGTTCGCGCACATGGAGATGGAGATAACCATGCGCTATGATAAAGGGGCTATACCATATCACTTGTATAAACTGCCTGTGAAAGTTTATCCCTTTATGCATCCTTCTTTGACATGGTAGATGTTTTAAGTAGGATGATCCCTCAAAGCATGTCAAGTAAAATTTGCCTCCCCAATTGCTGCACATCACATGTCATGTATGTTTAGTAGTAGGCCTATAAAATTAGGGTGCTGCTAGATCTCCTTGGCGTGATGGGTTTGTGTCGGACACTTACACACATAACACTTGGTTAACTTGTCGAGGCTATCAAAACAGTTTTGGGCTTCGGGGCATAGGTGTTGGTGTGTATGTGATGCGCATCAATAAACAAGAGTCGTATGGTTGATGCCATTAGCAAGGAGTTGCTTACCGGTAGATCGAGTCGGCTAGCAGTGATGCAGAAGCTCACTAGTGAATTCGCCCCATCGGATCCTAAATCACTTAGTGTAAATTAGAGGGATGTTGAACTTAGTGGGAGTAATTTAATTAAAGCATTTAATATGAATTGCTCTTCATGAATACATGTCTTAGTATTTTGCATTTTATGTTGTAGATCAATGGCACCACCTGCCCCAGCTACCAATTTTGCGTTGAAATCCATCCTTGAGAAAGATAAACTGAATGGAACAAACTTTACCACCTGGTATAGAAATCTGAGAATTTTTCTCAAGCATGATAAAAAGGAAAATGTTCTAGAGGAACCGCTTCCAGAGGAACCGACTGATAATGCCACCGCCGCTGCTAAGAATGCCTATCAGAAACTCAAGGATGAGTCTACTGAGATCAGCTGCCTCATGCTAGCTTCTATGGAGCCCGAGCTGCAACAGTAGTTCGAAGACATTAGGGCTTTCGATATGATCGAGAGTCTTAAGGGCATGTTTCAGGTTCAGGCTAGGACCGAAAGGTTCAACGTCTGGCGATCCCTGATGGATTGCAAGCTAAAAGAGGGTGATCCACTGAGCCCGCATGTCATCAAAATGATGGGATACATGCAAGCTTTGGATCGTCTTGGGCATCCGTTGACTCCTGAGTCAGCTACAGTTACAATTCTGGGTTCTCTTCCTCCAAGCTATAACTCGTTCATTATGAACTTTCATATGAATGGCATGGAAAAGAATCCCACTAAATTGCATGGGATGCTTAAGATAGCAGAGAAGGACATTAAGAAGGGTACACATCAAGTGTTGATGGTGCAGAACACGACCAAGTTCAAGAAGTCATCGACCAAGAAGAAGGCTAACGCAAAGGGAAAGGACAAGGATGTGATCCTGACTCCAGCCCCGGCGCCTAAGCCTGGACCTGACGCGGAGACCATTTGCTTCTATTGCAAGGAGAATGGTCACTGCAAGAGGAACTGCAACAAGTTGCTCGCCAGCAAGGGCAAGAGCAGTGGGAGTACGTCTTCTACAGGTACACTTGTTGTATATGTTATAGACATTTATCTTAAGGATATTTCTAATAGTTCTTGGGTATATGTACCGGATCAGTTGTTCACATTTGCAACTCGATGCAGGGACTAAACAGAAGAAGAGATGTCACAAGAGGAGAAGTTGACATTCGCGTCGGGAATAAAGCAAGAGTTGCTGCATTAGCCGTCGGCACCATGCAACTTAATTTACCTTCTGGATTTGTAATGGAGCTTGATAATTGTTATTATGTTCCATCGTTAAGTCGAAACATTATTTCTGCCTCATGTTTGATGAGACAAGGTTATGAATTCATTATTAAGGACAATGGTTGTTCTATATATTTGAATAAGATGTTTTATGGCTTGGCGCCCGTTGTGAATGGGTTATTCATTTTGAATCTTGAAGGTGAATTTTTATATAACATAAATGCCAAGAGGCTTAAACCTAACGATCTGAATACAACTTACTTTTGGGACTGTCGGCTTGGTCATATTAATGAAAAGCGCATGAAGAAGCTCCATGATGATGGACTTTTAAATTCGTTTGATTTTGAATCATTCGAGACATGAGAATCGTGCCTACTCTGCAAGATGACCAAGACACCTTTTGCAAAGAGTTGCGAGAGGGCATCCGACTTGTTGGAACTCATACATAATGATGTGTGTGAACCAATGAGCACGACTGCTAGAGGTGGTTACCAGTACTTCATGAATTTCACCGACGACTTGAGCAGATATGGATATATCTACTTGATGAGGCACAAGTAGGAAACCTTTGAAAAGTTCAAGGAGTTTCGGAATGAAGTAGAGAATCAACTCGCCAAGACGATCAAACTTCTATGATCAGATCGTGGAGGTGAATGCTTGAGTCAAGAGTTTGATGATCATCTCAAGAGTCGTGGAATAGTTCCACAACTCACTCCTCCTGGAATGCCGCAAATAAATGGTGTATTGGAACGGAGGAATCGCACCTTGTTGGACATGGTTCGATCGATGATGAGTCAGTCAGATCTACCGTTGTCATTTTGGGGTTATGCTCTAGAAACTGCAGCTTTCACACTAAACAGAGTACCATCTAAATCCGTAGATAAGACACCATATGAGATATGGACTGGGAAGCGTCACAATTTGTCTTTTCTAAAGATTTCGGGTTGTGAGGCGTTTGTCAAGCGACTTCAGTCGGACAAGCTCGCACCCTAATACGTCCAAAATGCATCACTATTTTATATCGTAATTCATCCTTATTCATTGATATATTTCACATTACGATGATGTTCTTATGTTGTTTTGGCTTATTTTACACAGTTTGCAACTTTCCAGTGCCGAAGCAGCAGACGCATGATTCAGCTGTAAAAAGTGGACGCTGAGTCGCTGAAGAAGAATACCTCCAAATTACCTGAAAATTGACGGAGGGTATTTTCCGAACGATTAACGAAGACTCGCCGAAGAGGGGCCAGAGGAGGGCCACAGGGACCCCAGGCGGCCACCTGGCGCGGCCCCACCCCTGGCCGCCGGGAGGGCACCTGGAGCCCTGGGGCCACTCCCGGCTCCCCCTCTGGCCTATATACTCCTCGTTGCGCGAAAACCCTAAAAAGAGAAGCTTTCACGGAGTTCCGCCGCTGCTCCGTGGCGGAAACATACACAGAAGAAAAGGGCTCTCCGACGGGCAGATTCTGCCGAAGAGATCACCTCCCGAAAGGGGAGATCATCGCCATCGTCATCACCATCGTCATGGGCATCAACGAGATCATCATCAACATCATCCCCAACATCAGCACCATCTCCACCACCATCCAATCTCACCTCACAAGTTTATCTTGTGTTGTAATCCGTACTATTTATCCTCTCTACTCTATCGGTGTTGATTACTACTTTGTGGTGAATGCTATTGAGTTTTGTTGGAGAAATATCATTATGTCCAGATTGTTTATCATATATTTATCACCTCTGATCATGATCTCTTTTATGTCTTGTGAGTAGTTACTTTAGTTCTTGAGGACATGGGAGAAGTCTAGTTGTTAGTAGTCATATGAGGTTGAAGTAATTTTTGTTGTTTGATATTTTAGTTGTGTTGTTATTTTCCTAGTGGTGTTGTGTGAGTCGAACACTCAAAACTTCTCTTTATTAAGGACCTAGGGGGATACATTGTGTATAAAGAATGCTTATGGTGTGTTGCCGGAGTGACAGAAACCTGAACCCCAGTTTGCACACTTTTTCACAAGGGAATAATTGATCCTTGATCTTATTGCTGTGGTTAGGCTTTGCCTTATTTTCTATCTTGTATTTGGGGATGCTTGCAAGAGGTTTAATCATAAGAGTGCACTTATCTTAGTCTAGAAGGTGTGCTAGCATAGATCCACCCACTCAACACTTATCAGGCACAAAACTTGTTATCAATATGGAGTATGGCGAAAGCACGTGACGACCTCTCCATGTGTCCTCAAGAACGCTTTAGTCTTTATAAGTTCAGTGTCCAGGCTTATCCTTTGCTCAAAAGGATTAGGCCACTTGCTGCTCTTCAGTGCTATTTACTTTGCTTACTTTTATCTTATTGTTGCTTATATCGAAAACCCCTAGAAAGTTATCTTTCAGTGCTTGCAGTTATTCCTTGTCCAAAATCACCTATCAATACCTTTCGCTCCTCGTTGGGTTCGACACTCTTACTTATCGAAAACGCTGCAACAGATCCCTTACGTTGAGGGTTATCACACCCAAATCGGATAAGTGCATATTCGTGGGATATCCAAGGGAAACCTTAGGGTATTACTTCTACAACCGACAAGAGGGAAAAGTGTTTGTCGCTCGACATGGTACCTTCCTTCAGAAATGGTTTCTCACTAGGAAGGCTAGTGGGAGGACGGTGCAACTCGAAGAGGTTCGAGATAAACCACTCGGGGAAGACACGACAAGTGATGCCATTATGGAAGAGCCAGTCAGTGAACCCGTGGTTGAAGTAGCACCCGCACCACGAAGGTCAGAAAGGATGTGTAATGAAAGCAATGTATTGTTGTTGGACAATGATGAGCCTTTGACATATGCGGAAGCGATGGTGGATCTAGATTGCGAGTCATGGCTTGAGGCCATGAGATCCGAGTTAAAGTCGATGGATGACAATCAAGATTGGAACTTGGTTGATCTGCCAAATGGATGCTTAAATCAGTTTGGATTATTCTAGCTATTGTTGCCTATTTCGATTATGAGATATGGCAGATGGATGTCAAAACAACTTTCCTTAATGGAAAACTAGAAGAGGACGTGTATACGATACAACCCTAGGGTTTTGTCGATCCAGAGAATACTAGTAAGGTATGCAAACTTCAGAAATCCATTTATGGATTGAAGCAAGCATCTCGGAGTTGGAATATTCGTATTAAAGAGGTTTTCAAATGTTTTGGCTTCATCGAGAAAGAAAAGGAACCTTGTGAGTTCAAGAAGTTTAGTGGGAGCTAAATCGTATTTGTAATCTTATATGTGGATGACATATTACTGATTGGTAATGACATTCCAATGCATGAAGCTGTCAAGGACTCATTGAAAAATAGTTTTGCAATGATGGACTTGGGAGAAGCAGCTTACATTTTGGGAATCAAGATCTATAGAGATAGATCAAGGAGGATTATTGGATTAAGCCAGCGTAAGTATATTGACAAGGTGTTGAAAAGGTTCAACATGCATGAGGCTAAGAAATGGTTCTTGCCTGTGTCACATGGCATTCATCTAAGCAAGTCTCAGGGTCCATCGACTCCTGGTGAGCAAAGACGCATGGATAAGATTCCGTATTCTTCGGCTATCGGGTCTATTATGTATGCTATCGTATGTACTCATCCATATGTTTCCTATGCTCTAAGTGCTACGAGCAGATACCAGGCTAATCCAGGCGAGAGCCACTGGACAATAGTTAAGAGCATCCTAAAGTACCTGAAAAGGACTAAGGATATGTTCCTAGTTTATGGAGGTGAGGATGAGCTCGTTGTAAAGGGTTACACCATTGCTAGTTTCCAAACCGACAAGGATGACTTTCGTTCGCAATCTGGCTATGTGTTCATTCTGAACGGAGGTGCAGTGAGCTGGAAGAGTTCCAAGCAAGAGACGACAGTTGATTCTGCAATAGAGGCTGAGTACGTTGCAGCTTCTGAAGCTTCGAAGGAAGGTGTTTGGATAAGGGATTTCATTACCCTACTTGGTGTGGTTCTAGACTCGGCAAACCCATTGGACCTCTATTGTGATAATAGTGTTGCCATCTCACAGGCCAGGGAGCCAAGGCATCACCAGAAATCCAAGCACATAGAAAGGCGTTATCATCTCATACGACAATTCGTAGATGATGGTAATATAAATGTATGCAAAGTACACACGGATGCAAACGTTGCTGATCCTTTGATGAAGCCTCTCCCGATGCCGAAGCATGAGGCGCACGTAAGATCCATGGGCCTTAGATGCCTAACTGATTGACTCTAGTGCAAGTGGGAGACTGTTGGAGATATGCCCTAGAGGCAATCATGTTATGATATTATCTCCTAATGTATTGATGAGTTATTTGTATTTTCCTTGAACATCATCACTGATATGTATCAATAAGTATGTGACTTGTTTGTGAGACTATATATTCTATGATGATTGTTCTAATGGTCCCTAGTTGATAAGTTTATGCGGACACATATCCTTGACTAGTATATCATTCGATTGATGACTATGTTTCACAATTCATGAGCATGGAGATGCTACCGATAGTATGGACTTAGTGATGGGATCACTGAGTTGGAAAGAGACCTACTTTGAGACGCAGCAAGATATTTTCATCTGTTAGTCTCAATACAATGTATATGCCATTTCCTAGACCTGAGGTCCTCGCATGTTCTCGGGATGAGGAATGACTCACTTAGGGACTATCAAACGCTACACCGTAACTGGGTAGTTATAAAGGTAGTTTACGGGTGAGTCATGATACATGCCGCGAAACATGGTTGATCAAGATGGGATTTGCCCCTCTACTTTGGAGAGATAGTCTCTGGGCCCTCTCGAGTGATAAGATTCAGAAAGCATGGCCATGCGATATGGTTTAAGTGTTAACCCGGTTCAGGAATCTGTATCACGGTTTTGAGAAGAGAGATCAAGCTATCACAAGGGTGACAAGTACTCGCCTTGAGCTTGACAACATATATCGTGAGGCAAAAGGAATGTTGCATATGACACTTTGTAATGGTTTGTCTTATGACATTACGCATATATGGGAGTCGGCACGTTGTGCTAGGAACCGCTACCGACTACCGAACCGGATGTGATTCGGGACGTGTCCATGTGTACGTGAACCTATAGGGTCGCGCGCTTAAGAGGAAAGGAGCCCATTCGGATATGATCCGAATGGAATATGGATGGAGGGTCCGGATTGCCTCAAGGGTTGAGGCCATTCCACGGGCGCCTATATAAGGGCTAGGGTGAACCCCGAAGGGGTATAGGTCAGACCAAAACCCTAGCCGCCACTCCACCTCCAGGCCAAGCCGCCGGACCTAGCAGTCCGCCGCCCGGCGCTCCTCCTTGTACGTGTGCATCCCTTGGAGGCGCAGCACCTGCGGCGCTTGGAAGAACTGTTCGCGGGATCGGTACGAGGGATCGGTTCGAGGGATTCGAGCAGCAGCGGCCGACGCGCATCACCAACTCTCCTTCCGCTGCCGTGAATGCACGTCTAGTGGTAAACCCTTATCATGTAGTTCATCTCCAGTAGCAGTGATCTTGGTTGTGCGCGGTAGAAAATTTTGATTTAGCGCTAGCGTAGCGGACCGCGTGCCCCAACATCATTATGGCCAAGCAGAGGATGTGACAGTTCACAAATCTAGCCTCCGTCATCAAGCATGTCACCAAGGACATCATCACAACTCCTAACATTATGGCAGCTCAGAATAAATTGATTCACGACAAGCAGCTGCAAAAATTGAACACTGGAAAGATTCACCGGCTCTCTTCTCCAAAATTTTCGATTTTCTTCCAAAAAATTTCTTTACTCCCATCAGGAGCACCTTTTCTTTGCTAAAAACAGAGAAAGGATCAAAACCTCGAGAGTTAGGGTGCTCCATCACCCAGAAGGTAAAGACGTGCCCGGGTGGCCACTCGCACCAACAGTAATCGCTGCATCCATAGAGTTCGGGTGGTCCCTCACCCAGAAGAGAATGATATGCTAGAGTGATTACTCGCACCGAAAAAATGACGCATCTCCAGAGTTCGGGTGCTCCCTCACCCTCGAGACGATGAAGCATTCGAGTGGCTACTCGCAGGGCTCAACTAATACCCGACAGGACAATCTTCCCACGCACTCGATGACTTTCCGAGTGGGTGCAGTCTTATCGACTCCTCGCCCGAGCTCGCAAAAGTTCCGGGAGTGAATAATAATAGTCCGCTTGATCTGTTTATTCTAAGTGGGTGCATCTCGAATTAGGCTCCGCGCCTCTATAAAAAATGATGTCTGGGCTGCGACTCTCCGTACCCAAAATGTCGCGCAAACTTAGTGTAAGGCCCGATATGCGTTATTGTTCCAGATCTAGATGTTTCCATCCAGATCCAGGGACGAAGCACATATCGGTCCCACCGCAACATATGACAATGCCATATGGCCTGGATTTCCAACATGATATCACAACATGACAGCTACAAGGATACAACATCTCATACAATCGGCATACAACTGCCTTAATACATTACATCAACGGAAGATACATGTCTGAGTACAGAATACAATCAATTGCCTAGTGTCAAAGGGAAAATCATCGATCCCCATAACCACACGGGTCCAGGCCCTCCGTTGGGATCCGCCTAACTAGTCGTCGTCGAGTCTCCACGTGAAACATCGATAACCATACTTGTTGTCGATCAAGAACCCTGAAAAGAGTTTGGGGGTAGTATCATGAGTACAGAAGTACTCAGCATCCAACTGTAGTGGTCCACTAACCCAGCAAGGACTTCATCACTCCTCATTCAAGGATAACTAGTGGTTCACGGTAAGGATGGGGTAATTGGTGAGGTTGCTGCCGCACTAGAATTTATGAAGTGGCTAACGATCTAGAGAGTAAGATAAGAAGCCAAGAATTCGATGAGGAATCGCCTCCAAGAAGTCTGCTATCAGCTACTTATGCAAACATAACACTTATCCTATCCTTGTCCTCCTCTTCGCATCCCGACGAAGAAGAAGCAGTCAAGGCACAAACACATTGATCAAGTTATATTAAGATTATCTCAGTTGTTGTTGTCTATGAACAAGGAGTAGGTCTCAAGTCGTCCATAACCGTGGACACGGCTGCTCGAAAAGATTTAACCCTGAAGGGGTGTACCAACTGCCCATTACCCGGAACTCGGATCCTAGGTGACTCGAATGGAACAAAGCGTCGGTGCGGGATAGCCTAGACCTTCCATCCTTCCTCGAGTATAGTAAACATTATAATAATCATATCATCCACTACAATATAATAATGTGATAGCCCAAACCAAGGAGTAACAGGCAACATTCGTAGCATCCTAAGAATGCGTACTACGCAGGGGCTGAGCAACGAGCAATAGTAACATATCAGTACATGGTTTGCTGGGAGGGGACATGGCTGTATCGGTTTGAAAGAGGCTGTAAACATGTGGTAGGATCAAACATCAAACCTAACCTAGACTAGCATGCAAACCGCTGGTTATAATAGAATGGATCATAAGGAATGTATAGTCATTGCCTATTGATAGGTTGGGTTCCGAAGGTGTAGTCGATCGTAAGCTCGCATCGTCTCCGAGAGTAACCGCGGGAGCACACAAGAAGGAAACACTGGAAAAGGCAATCGATGATCAAGCATCTATTACTATGAAGCAATGAAGAGCAAGCATCAACAAGGAGACAACACGAGACAACGCACCACTGTATCGCATCTATTGTTGAGAGCGGTTACTAGCAGGTTAAGTGGAGTACTCGTCACACACAACGATACCGCACATTTAGAATGGTTCAAGTTGTTTAGCTACACGACATGAGCAAAGGTTGTTAACATGGCATCTCACTCAATCAAGTCATAGCACACAAACATGACAAGAGGTGAAGCATAAATAAACTATCTAATCTAGTCACTTTAAGTGGGGGGTAAAACCTATACATGGCAACTATTACGGACCCCACAGTAATTATTGCATTTGGTACTGTTCTGCCCCTAAACATATTTTTATTATTTTATTAGCAAGAAAGAGCAGCATATTCACAATCTTCACAAAATTCTAGTCAAGTTACATATAAGAAATATTTTAAACGGAGCAACGGTTAAAAAGTTATTGCATTAACAGTTTACAGTGGCATGCAATGTAATTAGCAGGAAAACAACATGTAGACAAGTTCAAACATGGAAAAATAGCACATTTTATTAATCTACGCAAAAAACTAAGCAACTTTCATGTTGGAACTATCGCAATCCGAGCAACGAGGTAAGATATACAAGCATCACAAAATTATAATACCATCTGCCATAATTAATAAATCCCGAAAAGAAAGAAAAAAAACGCCTAACGGGCCGAATCTGACTCCACCAGGCCCAACAGGGGGGCGCTGCTTAGTTATCCTACGCACAGGGCGCTGATCGGCAGCAAAACTACTGGGACAAGCCCACCTGACGCGCAGAAAATAGAAAAAGAAAAAAAAAGAAGAAGAGGGGAGGCTCACCTCGTGGGCCTTGGCCCATGGTGCGGTGAGCGCTGGATTGAAACTCTCGCCCGAGGAGAAGAGGCAGACGCGGGGCGAGTGGGCCGCGTGGGGGCGCGATGGGTCGGCCCACCTGGGGAGTTGACCGATCCCCACCGGGATCGTGTCCTGCAGCGGGTCGGCGGCCATTGCAGGCGGTGCTCCGGCGAGCACAGGGGCACAAGAGGTGGTGAAGCGGCCAGATCTGAGCCGGGAGGAGGCCGACCTGGAGCGGCTGCTGCGAAGGAGGCCGGCGTTGAGCTTCAGTAGGCCCGCCATGGCGCGGCGGCGGCCAACCGAGCTCGAGGCCGAGCGGCAGCGGACATGGCGGCTGGCGGCGCTCCGGCTCGCGTCCTACGCAGGAGAAGAGGCCGAGGGAGGTGAGAGGAAGGGAGAGGAGAGGAGGAAGAGGTCTCGGCGGCGGTGACCTAGGGCGGTGAGGCACGGTGGCTCGCTGGAGTGCGAGGCGCGGTGGCGGCTATCCACGGCGAGGTCGCCAGATGGGCCGCGGCGGGCCCGCGGCGGCGGCTCCCTGGCCCTGCGGGGCCCGAACGCGGGAGGAGGAGGATGGGCAGGCTCGGGCGACGTGGAGGCACCTGGGACATCGATCTGGGGATCTGACGACCCTGGATCGCCAGGTGCTAGGGTTTCGGCTGGGTCGAGGGGTTTGGATCAGATGTGGCAATTTCTAGAGGGGGTGGCTGCAAATTGTATTTGGGGAAACCCTAGAAGGGCTAGGAGAGAGTGGTGGTCTTTATATAGGGGTGGTTGGCTGGAAGGTTTACGCAAATGCCCCCGGTCTCTCTTGCGCGCGTTCGATACTCCACGTTTCTGACCGGCGGGAGTGCATACGACCTTCGATTCGGAAGAAATTTCGAGCCACACGCTCAGCGAGGCGAGCCGATGAATTCTACCTCACTTCGATACCATTCCGAAAACATTTTCCGATGCCCAATAAAATAATCCTTTTAATTATTAAATGGGGTTTTTCATTCCGGTGGCGATGGCTGGTCTTGTGCCGGTTGCAACAGTGCTCGGGTGAACCCGACATCGCAAAGGTCGTGTGCCGTTAGGGAAAAAGGTTTAGTCACGCATGCCGGAACGAGAAAGAGGGGGAGAATATTCACCGATTAATAAATCAGCGAAGCAAAAATTATAAACAATTACAACAATCAGCAAAAATAAAGCAACATACAAATTTTTTAATTAGGGTGAAAATCCCGGGCTGTTACAATACAACAACACCAACAAGGGATCTCGTCCCGAGATCCTGGACGATCCGGGGGAGAGGGTGGAGAGAAAAGAAAGTCAACGATCTTCAACACCACCAACAAGGGACTCTGCTCCATGTCGACGTCGAACTTTCATCGAGATAATTTTCAGAAGAGAGGTGGCAACGTCGGAAGAACGAAACAATTAGGTGTCAAGAGGAGGAACGACAGTTCAACGCGACGGTCAAGGGAAGCATTATTGGATGGAATATTAATGAGAAGTCTATTGATCCCTTCGCTGCACTCGGTATTCTCTTCACGCAATCGACCTTATGATGATTCTTATGGGGAGTATTGACCTTATATCAGGTATGGCTTTGAAAACTTTATTTAATATTGGCAAACATAGCTTTGGTCATAACAACAAGCATGTTTTTCTCAAAGTAGCGACATAGCCAAACCCTCTTTGTTATTATGCCTGTAGTGTTATGTTGACAAGGAAGACAACTTGATGTGCTATGCTTATTTTAATGTTTATGCTTTATATTGCTTTGCATCCAAGTCATCATCAATTGTCTGTTCTCTCAAAGCCTTTGCTAGCCAAACTTCTGTACTAAGCGGAATTCTGCTTGTGCATCCTTACCCTGAAACCAGTGTCTCCCATATGAGTCCAGCATACCTTCCTATTCATGGTATTCCACTACCACTCCTAAAGTACAAATTTTTTGTGTTATCCTTAAATGTTCAAAATCTTCTATTTTGTGCCCCTGTTGTAGCTCTTGAGGAAGTAGTAGTTAATTCATGATCTTCTTATGTTGGACAAGTTTTATCCCGGGATTGCATGTCTAATATGCAAACCCCTAATACGAGGAGGAACTAGCATGAGTGCGCCCAGCTCACAAAAGATAATACAACAAACAAACCCTCCTTCACGCTTTGTTCATGAGAAATCTGAAAACTTTGGCAGTGATAAACAAAGGAGATTGCGGGGATGTGATCGTCCCCTTTTGGGAGCCGTTCCTCGAAACTTGTCCAATCTGAGAAGTAATTAAGTTTCCTATTATCATTCGTTGACAAATCATGCACCTCTCAAAACTTGTTTTCATTTTGTTTGATTTAAGGATAGCACTTGAGTTTTCCATGCTTGCCTTTAACAAGGCTTTTCCTTTACTTTTATGTTGAGTCAGTTTTCCCTACTTCCTCCTTTCCCAAAGAGAACAGACACTTGGTGCTGATTAGGATTCATCCATATAATGCTGCATTAAATTTTTGCCATGCCATATCATTGTTGACATTATCTTTTGATAAGTTGTTTGCAAAAGCATTTGCCAAGCAAACATCTTCCTTTGTGTTAGCATTTTCACT
Source organism: Bromus sterilis (assembly GCA_950022295.1). Classification (NCBI taxonomy): domain Eukaryota; kingdom Viridiplantae; phylum Streptophyta; class Magnoliopsida; order Poales; family Poaceae; genus Bromus; species Bromus sterilis. The sequence goes on along the minus strand of OX465596.1, from coordinate 106,635,957 downwards.
TTTTGACTAATAGATTGTTCTTTCAAAATTTCTAAATTTTCTCATCAAAATATAAAAAGAAAGAGCAAAAGTAAAAGCTTTTAGTTGTTCTTGACCAAAGGACATGTTTGCCATGATTTGATGAGTTTCCTTAGCCCTACTCTTGACCATAATTGTTATTACTCTTTCATAAGGGCTTTATGAGTTGAAGATTGCTGTTGAGGATGTTTAAGTTTGGTGAAGAAATCATGATGCTTCTTGTCCGTATTCTATTTATTGACACTTCACTCTCTAAAATTGTGGACAGGTTTACCGAGCTCAGTTTTCGCTTAGGGACAAGCGAGGTCTAAGCTTGGGGAGTTGATACGCCCAAAATGCATCACTATTTTATATCGTAATTGATCCTTATTCATTGATATATTTCCCATTAGGATGATGTTCTTATGTTGTTTTGGCTTATTTTACATAGTTTGCAACTTTCCGGTGCCGAAGCAGCAGACGTAGGATTCAACGGTAAAAAGTGGACGCTGAGTTGATGAAGAAGAATACCTCCAAATTACCTAAAAATCGACGGAGGGTATTTTTGGAAGGATTAACGAAGACTCGCCGAAGAGGGGCCAGAGGGGGGCCACAGGGACCCCAGGCGGCCACCTGGCGCGGCCCCACCCCTGGCCGCGCCGGGAGGGCGCCTGGAGCCCTGGGACCACTCCCGGCTCCCCCTCTGGCCTATATACTCCTCGTTACGCAAAAACCCTAAAAAGAGAAGCTTTCACGGAGCTCCGCCGCCGCTCCGTGGCGAAAACCTACAGAGAAGAAAAGGGCTCTCCGGCGGGAAGATTCCGCCGAGGAGGTCACCTCCCGGAAGGGGAGATCATCGCCATCGTCATCACCATCATCACTGGCATCATCGAGATCATCATCAACATCATCCCCAACATCAGCACCATCTCTAGCACCATCCAATGTCACCTCACAAGTTTATCTTGTGTTGTAATCCGTACTATCTATCCTCTCTACTCTATCAGTGTTGATTACTACTTTTGGTGAATGCTATTGAGTTTTGTTGGAGAAATACCATTATGTCCAGATTGTTTATCATATATTTATCACCTCTGATCATGATCTCTTTTATGTCTTGTGAGTAGTTACTTTAGTTCTTGAGGGCATGGGAGAAGTCTAGTTCTTAGTAGTCATATGAGGTTGAAGTAATTTGTGTTGTTTGATATTTAAGTTGTGTTGTTATTTTCCTAGTGGTGTTGTGTGAGTCGAACACTCAACACTTCGCCTTATTAAGGACCTAGGGGGATACATTGTGTATAAATAATGCTTACGGTGTGTTGGCGGAGTGACAGAAACCTGAACCCCAGTTTGCACACTTTTGCACAAGGGAATAATTGATCCTTGATCTTATTGCTGGGGTTAGGCTTTGCCTTAATTTCTATCTTGTATTTGCGGATGCTTGCAAGATGTTTAATCATAAGAGTGCACTTATCTTAGTCTAGAAGGTGTGCTATCATAGATCCACCCACTCAACACTTATCAGCACAACACTTGTTATCAATACGGAGTATGGCGAAAGCACATGACTACCTCTCCATGTGTCCTCAAGAACGCTTTAGTCTTTATAAGTTCAGTGTCCAGGCTTATCCTTTGCTCAAAAGGATTAGGCCACTTGCTGGTCTTCAGTGCTATTTACTTTGCTTACTTTTATCTTATTGTTGCTTATATCGAAAACCCCTAGAAAGTTATCTTTCAGCGCTTGTAGTTATTCCTTGTCCAAAATCACCTATCAATACCTTTCGCTCCTCGTTGGGTTCGACACTCTTACTTATCGAAAACGTTGGAACAGATCCCTTACGTTGAGGGTTATCACACCCAAATCGGATAAGTGCATATTCGTGGGATATCCAAGGGAAACCTTAGGGTATTACTTCTACAACCGACAAGAGGGAAAAGTGTTTGTCGCTCAACATGTTACCTTCCTTGAGAAAGGGTTTCTCACTAGGAAGGCTAGTGGGAGGACGGTGCAACTCGAAGAGGTTCGAGATAAACCACTCGGGGAAGACACGGCAAGTGATGCCATTATGGCAGAGCCAGTCAGTGAACCCGTGGTTGAAGTAGCACCCGCACCACGAAGGTCAGAAAGGATGTGTAATGAAAGCAATGTATTGTTGTTGGACAATGATGAGCCTTTGACATATGCGGAAGCGATGGTGGATCCAGATTGCGAGTTATGGCTTGAGGCCATGAGATCCGAGTTAAAGTCGATGGATGACAATAAAGTTTGGAACTTGGTTGATCTTCCAAATGGTGCAAGAACCATTGAGTGCAAATGGATCTTTAATAAGAAAACTGATATGGATGGAAATGTTCAAATCCATAAAGCTCTACTTGTCGCGAATGGGTTTCGACAAGTTCAAGGAATTGACTACAACGAGAACTTCTCGCCTGTAGTGATGCTTAAATCAGTTCGGATTATTCTAGCTATAGCTGCCTATTTCGATTATGAGATATGGCAGATGGATGTCAAAACAACTTTCCTTAATGGAAATCTAGGAGAGGACGTGTGTACGATACAACCCGAGGGTTTTGTCGATCCAGAGAATGCTAGTAAGGTATGCAAACTTCAGAAATCCATTTATGGATTGAAGCAAGCATCTCGGAGTTGGAATATTCTTTTTAAAGAGGTTGTCAAATGTTTTGGCTTCATCGAGAAAGAAAAGGAAACTTGTGTGTTCAAGCAGTTTAGTGGGAGCTCAATCGTATTTCTAATCTTATATGTGGATGACATATTACTGATTGGGAATGACATTCCAATGCTTGAAGCTGTCAAGGACTCATTGAAAAATAGTTTTGCAATGAAGGACTTGGGAGAAGCAGCTTACATTTTGGGAATCATGATCTATAGACATAGATCAAGGAGGCTTATTGGATTAAGCCAGCATGCGTATATTGACAAGGTGTTGAAAAGGTTCAACATGCATGAGGCTAAGAAAGGGTTCTTGCCTGTGTCACATTGCATTCATGTAAGCAAGACTCAGGGTCCATCGACTCCTGATGAGCAAAGACGCATGGATAAGATTCCGTATGCTTCGGCCATCGGGTCTATCATGTATGCTATGGTATGTACTCGTCCAGATGTTTCCTATGCCCTAAGTGCTACGAGCAGATACCAGGCTAATCCAGGCGAGAGCCACTGGACAACAGTTAAGAGCATCCTAAAGTACCTGAAAAGGACTAAGGATATGTTCCTAGTTTATGGAGGTGAGGATGAGCTCGTTGTAAAGGGTTACACCATTGCTAGTTTCCAAACCGACAAGGATGACTTTCGTTCGCAATCTGGTTATGTGTTCATTCTGAATGGAGGTGTAGTGAGCTGGAAGAGTTCCAAGCAAGAGACGACAGTTGATTCTGCAATAGAGGCCGAGTACCTTGCAGCTTCTGAAGCTTAAAAGGAAGGTGTTTGGATAAGGGATTTCATTACCCTACTTGGTGTGGTTCCAGACTCAGAAAACCCGTTGGACCTCTATTGTGATAATAGTGGTGCCATCGCATAGGCCAGGGAGCCAAGGCATCACCAGAAATCCAAGCACATAGAAAGGCGTTATCATCTCATACGACAATTCGTAGATGATGGTAATATAAATGTATGAAAAGTACACACGGATGCAAACGTTGCTGATCCTTTGATGAAGCCTCTCCCGATGCCGAAGCATGAGGCGCACGTAAGAGCCATGGGCCTTAGATGCCTATCTGATTGACTCTAGCGCAAGTGGGAGACTGTTGGAGATATGCCCTAGAGGCAATTATGTTATGATGTTATCTCCTTATGTATTCATGAGTTATTTGTATTGTCCTTGAACATCATCACTTATATGTATCAATAAGTATGTGACTTGTTTGTGAGACTATATATTCTATGATGATTGTTCTAATGGTCCCTAGTTGATAAGGTTATGTGGACACATATCCCTTACTAGTATATGATTCGATTGATGACTATGTTTCACAAGTCATGAGCATGGACATGCTACCGATCTATGGACTTAGTGATGGGATCACTGAGTTGGACAGACACCCACTTTGAGACGCAGCAAGATATTGCCATCTGTTAGTCTGAATACAATGTATATGCCATGTCCTAGACTTGAGGTCCTCGCATGTTCTCGGGATGAGGAATGACTCACTTAGGGACTATCAAACGCTACACTGTAATTGGGTAGTTATAAAGTTAGCTTATGGGTGAGTCATGATACATGCCGCGAGACATGGTTGATCAAGATGGGATTTGCCCCTCCACTTTGGAGAGATAGTCTCTGGGCCCTCTCGAGTGATAAGATTCAGAAAGCATGGCCATGCGATATGGGTTAAGTGTTAACCCGGTTCAAGAATCTGTATCACGGTTTCGAAAAGAGAGATCAAGCTATAGGAATCTGTATCACGGTTTCGAAAAGAGAGATCAAGCTATCACAAGGGTGACAAGTACTCGCCTTGAGCTTGACAACATATATCGTGAGGCAAAAGGAATATTGCATATGACACTTTGTAATGGTTCCTCTTATGACTTTACGCATATATGGGAGTCGGCACGTTGTGCTAGGAACCGCTACCGACTATCGAACCGGATGTGATTCGGGACGTGTCCATGTGTACGTGAACCTATAGGGTCGCGCGCTTAAGAGGAAAGGAGCCCATTCGGATGTGATCCGAATGGAATATGGATGGAGGGTCCGGATTGACTCAAGGGTTGAGGCCATTCCACGGGCGCCTATATAAGGGCTAGGGTGAACCCCGAAGGGGTATAGGTCAGACCAAAACCCTAGCCGCCACTCCACCTCCAGGGCGAGCCGCCGGACCTAGCAGTCCGCCGCTCGGCGCTCCTCCTTGTACGTGCGCATTCCTTGGAAGCGCTGCACCTGCGGCGCTTGGACGAACTGTTCGCGGGATCGATACGAGGGATCGGTTCGAGGGATTCGAGCAGCAGCCGCCGACGCGCATCACCAACTCTCCTTCCGCTGCCGTGAATGCACGTGTAGTGGTAAACCCTAATCATGTAGTTCATCTCCAGTAGCAGTGATCTTGGTTGTGCGCGGTAGAAAATTTTGATTTAGCGCTAGCATAGAGGACCGCCTGCCCCAACATCATTATGGCCAAGCAGAGAATGTGACAGTTCACAACTCTAGCCTCCGTCATCAAGCATGTCACCAAGGACATCATCACAACTCCTGACATTATGGAAGCTCAGACTGAATTGATTCACAACAAGCAACTGCAAAAATTTAACAGTGGAAAGATTCCCCGGCTCTCTTCTCCAAAATTTTCGATTTTCTTCCAAAAAATTTCTTTACTCCCGTCGGGAGCACCTTTTCTTTGCTAAAAACAAAGCAAGGCTCAAAACCTCGAGAGTTAGGGTGCTCCATCACCCAGAAGGTAAAGACGTGCCGGGGTGGCCACTCGCACTAACAGTAATCGCTGCATCCACAGAGTTCGGGTGCTCCCTCACCCAGAAGAGAATGATGTGCTCGAGTGATTACTCACACCGACAAAATGACGCATCTCGAGAGTTCGGGTGCTCCCTCACCTTGGAGACGATGAAGCATTCGAGTGGCTACTCGCAGGGCTCAACTAATACCCGACATGACAATCTGCCCACGCACTCGATGACTTTCCCAGTGGGTGCAGTCTTATCGACTCCTCGCCCGAGCTCGCAAAAGTTGCACGAGTGACTAATAATAGTCCGCTTGATCTGTTTATTCTAAGTGGGGGCATCTCTAATTAGGCTCTGCGCCTCTATAAAAAATGATGCATGGGCTGTGACTCGCCGTACCCCAAATGTCACGCAAGCTTAGTGTAAGGCCCGATATGCGGTATTGTTCCAGATCTAGATGTTTCCATCCAGATCCAGGGACGAAGCACATATCGGTCCCACCGCAACATATGAAAATGCCATATGGCCCGGATTTCCAACATGATATCACAACATTACAGCTACAAGGATACAACATCTCATACAATCGGCATACAACTGCCTTAATACATTACATCAACGGAAGATACATGTCTGAGTACAGAATACAATCAATTGCCTAGTGGCAAAGAGAAAATCATCGATCCCCATAACCACACGGGTCCAGGCCCTCCGTTGGGATCCGCCTCACTAGTCGTCGTCGAGTCTCCACGTGAAACATCGATCACCATACATGTTGTCGATCAAGAACCCTGAAAATAGTTTGGGGGTAGTATCATGAGTACAGAAGTACTCAGCATCCAACTGTAGTGGTCAACTAACCCAGCAAGGACTTCATCACTCGTCATTCTAGGAAAACTAGTAGTTCACGGTAAGGATGGGGTAAGTGGTGAGGTTGCTGCCGCACTAGCATTTATGAAGTGCCTAACGATCTAGAGAGTAAGATAAGAAGACAAGCATACGATGAGTAATCGCCTCCAACAAGTCTTCTATCAGCTACTTATGCAAACATAGCACTTATCCTATCCTTGTCCTCCTCTTCGCATCCCGACGAAGAAGAAGCAGTCAAGGCACACACACATTGATCAAGTTATATTAAGATTATCTCAGTTGTTATTGGTTATGAACAAGGAGTAGGTCTCAAGTCGTCCATAACCGTGGACACGGCTTCTCGAAAAGATTTAACCCTGCAGGGGTGTACCAACTGCCCATTACGCACGCCCATCTCTCTTAGTTGCTACCCATCACGGGAAACCATTTTATTATTTAGTTTCGAGAGATCTAAAACGACAAGTCCCTCTAACTAACAACACACAAATCCGGGTGGCCCCGGTGAGTCGACATCCAGCTCAGGAGCCGCTCGCGCTCTCGATCTGGTCTCTACCGTCTATCGCAAGTTTGGATTGCCGGTAAATTCTCACATGAGGCCAGGTACTCAGCCGGACAGGTTGGACCAACAAGGAAACCATGTCCTCACTGGCCCAGGTTGTTTTAAAGAATATCTGCCAGGAGCTACCCGACAGACACACACTCGGTTTTCAAATGGTAAATCAGCTTGGGCCACCAGTAGAAATGTTTGAAGCTAGGTAGGTAACAAAAGGGGACCCCATAAAATCCCACACGCGGTTAGGCACGCTCAGTCTTAGAACCAATACCCGTAACCCGGATCCTAGGTGACTCGAATGGAACAAAGCGTCGGGGCAAGATAGCCTAGACCTTCCATCCTTCGTCGAGTATAGTCAACATTATAATAATCATATCATCCACAACAATATAATAATGTGATAGCCCAAACCAAGGAGTAACAGGTAACATTCGTAGCATCCTAAGCATGCATACTAAGCAGGGACTGAGCAACGAGCAATAGTAACATAGCAGTACATGGTTTACTAGGAGGGGACATGGATGTATCGGTTTGAAAGAGGCTGTAAACATGTGGTAGGATCAAACATCGAACCTAAACTACACAAGCATGCAAACCGCTGGTTATAATAGAATGGATCATAAGTAATGTATAGTCCTTGCCTGTTGATAAGTCTGGTTCCGAAGGTTTAGTCGATCGTAAGCTCGCATTGTCTCCGAGAGTAACCGCCGGAGCACACAAGAATGAAACACAAGAAAAGGAAATCGACGAGCAAGCATCTATTACTACGAAGCAATCACGAGCAAGCATCAACAAGGAGACAACACAAGACAACACACCATGATACCGTATCTATCGTCGAGAGCGGTTACTAGCAGGCTAAGTGGAGTACTCGTCACACACGATGATACATCACATTTAGAACGGTTCAAGTTGTTTAGCTACACAACATGAGCAAAGTTTGTTAACATGGAATCTCACTCAAGCATGGCATAGCACACAGACAGGACAAGAGGTGAAGCATAAATAAACTATCTAATCTAGTCACTTTAAGTGGGGTGTAAAACCTATACATGGCAACTATTACGGACCCCACGGTAATTATTCCATTTGGTACTGTTCTGCCCCTAAACATATTTTTATTATTTTATTAGCAAGAAAGAGCATCATATTCACAATCTACAAAAAATTCTAGTCAAGTTACATATAAGAAACATTTTAAACGGAGCAACAATTAAAAAGTTATTGCACTAACAGTTTACTGTGGCATGCAATGTAATTAGCAGGAAAACATCATGTAGACAAGTTCAAACATGGCAAAAGAGCACATTTTATTAACGACGCGAAAAACTAAGCAACTTTCATGTTGGAACTATCGCAATCCGAGCAACGTGGTAAAAGATACAAGCATCACAAAATTATAATACAATCTGCCATAATTAATAAATCCTGAAAAGAAAGAAGGAAAAAAAACGCCTAACGGGCCGAATATGACTCCACCAGGCCTAACAGGGGGGCGCTTCTTAGTTATCCTACGCTCAGGGCGCTGATCGGCAGCAAAACTGTTGGGACATCCCACCTAACGCGCAGAAAAAAGAAAAAGGAAAAAAGAAGATGGAATGCTCACCTCGTGGGCCTCGGCCCATGGTGCGGTGAGCGCTGGATTGAAACTCCCGCCCGAGGAGAAGAGGTCGACGCGGGGCGAGTGGGCCGCGTGGGGGCGCGATGGGTCGGCCCACCTGGGGAGTTGACCGATCCCCACCGGGATCGTGTCCGGCAGCGGGTCGGCGGCCATTGCCGGCGGTGCTCCGGTGAGCACAGGGGCGCAGGAGGGGGTGAAGCGGCCAGATCCGAGCCGGGAGGAGGATGACCTTGAGTTGTTGCTGCGGAGGAGGCCGACGTTGAGCTTCAGCAGGCCCGCCATGGCGCGGTGGCGGCCAGCCGAGCTCGAGGCCAAGCGACAGCGGACATGGAGGCTGGCGGCGCCTCCGGCTCGCGTCCTGCGCAGGTGAAGAGGGCGAGGGAGGTGAGAGGAAGGGCGAGGAGTGGAGGAAGAGTCTCTCTCGCGCGCGTTCGATACTCCACGTTTCTGACCGCCGGGAGTGCATACGACCTTCGATTCAGAAGAAATCACGAGCCACGCGCTCAGCGCGTCGAGCCGATGAATTCTACCTCACTTCGATACCGTTCGGAAAACATTTTCCGAGGCCCAATAAAATAATTCATTTAATTATTAAATGGGGTTTTTCGCTCCGATGGCGATGGCTGGTCTTGTGCCGGTTGCGACAGTGCTTGGGTGAACCGGGTGTCGCAAAGGTCGTGGGCCGTTAGGGAAAAAGGTTTAGTCACGCATGCCAGTAAGAGAAAGAGGGGGAGAATATTCACTGATTGATAAATCAGCGAAGCAAAAATTATAAATAATTACAACAATCAGCAAAAATAAAGCAACAAACAATTTTTTTAATTAGGGTGAAAATCCCGGGCTGTTACACTTAGCACGTAAGTAAGACCCCGCTGCGCAGTCGGCCGGGCCGGGACTTGCCACATCGCGACTTCACTCCCTTTGTTTTCCATGCACTTGCATCATAGAAAGATGAGATGATAACGGACGCGTTAAGGCTGTTTGCTGAGACCGGCATTATTGATCCTGTAAGGACTACAGGGGCATGGACTTTGCTAGACACCGGTCGTTTCCAAGTTCGTGTCAAGTGACACGAGCTTGATTGGGCTACTGAGGTATTCGCCACTAGCACAATTCACCAAGGCTCGATCAGTCGACTAGCTTGGGCCCTTTCAGCTTATCATATGTCGAATAAACACTTTTGCGACTAAAACAACCAACGACTCGCAGCCGCGCTGCACACGTGAAGACAAGTGACGATGGATTCGAGTCCCTGCGCGAATCTTCGAGTCCCCTAGGCACTCGGGGGCTACTGACGCGGGGGTGACCCCACGACTCCTGCCTGTGAGGATACATGGTGCATACGAAGACAGAAGGCCCGATAGAAGGCTCGACAGGCCCACGATGGGCCCGCTCAAAGCACCGACGTGGGAGTCCACGACCAACATGGAAGGCAAGACTTGGCGTCCAAGCCGAAGCTAGTTTAGGAAATTATCCTTGTAACCTGAGATGGACACCTCGAGACCCATCCTAGTATATAAAGGTTGCGAGGGGTGACGGCTTAGGACATCCAATCTACAATCAACACCTCCGGCCTTGAGCGAGCTCGCCTAGACCTCCACTGTAATCTCCCCCTCTCTTAATACAATCGAGCAGGAAGTGCTTCTCCTGTTAGCCGACGAGTATCGCCATCCTGTTCCTCTCTACGATCTAACCAAGGGTCCCTGACCATGGTATTTGACGAGGCTAATCCTCGTCAGCAAGGTTTTGAGACTTGTGAATGGTATCGTAATACTTTTAAATCAAAGAAGAAATCTCATAAGCACCCTTAAACGCAATAAACTCTTCAATCTTTTCAAAATCAAAGTAATCATAAACACCTTTAGCATAAAAGATAGGATCTTATTTTCATTAAACTCACATTGGAAAGGAAGGTGTTTATGATCAATATTAGAGCAACAAGAAAAATCATAAGTTTGGCATAAACACTCAGCATAGCAATAAGAAATTTGTATTTGGTCCCATAATGTTTCCCTTTCTGAGATAGGCGGTGCGGCGTATAATGAGCATGCTCATCCAATGATTTTCCCTCAACCAAGTCGGTTGGGTCTTGAGCGCGAGCACAAATTGATCGAAGACGATCCAAGTGAAACATGTCCATCCTACCATATTTGGGTGGTTCCACACCCATGGTGAAGATAGCATCAGTAGGCAGACAAAGACAGAGACAAAAGGTCGCAACTATTTTTTTAGTTTTTAATATAAGACACACAAAAAATTAAAGGTAAAATAACAAGACTAAAAAGTAAAGATAAAAGATAGCGTGCAACTCCCCTATCTTGAAGAGAGGAGTCCCCAGCAACGGCGCCAGAAATTAGCTTGATGGCACTGAAGTAGTGCTCCTCGTTGGTTACCCCAAGTGGAAGGTTGGATGTAGCCAAGCAGCAAATTTCCCTTGGCAAAGATACCAAGGTTGAGATCGACCAGTAGGACTCCAAGGTCGACAAGTAGGTGGTAAAGTGAACAATGGCGCCGTTCACAACTCAAGGTTGCTTACTTTACCTGGACCTGTACACACAACAAATAACTTTTCTCCCAACGAGTACAGAGTGGTTGTGAATCTCTTCGGCCTTGCTGTTTAGAAAGGATCAACACAACAGATAAAAGGGTAATGATAACTGCAACTAGAAAGTAAAAGCAAGAAGTAAATTGAGGGTGTAAACAGTGGTGGAAATATGGACCGGGGTCCCATGATGTTCACTAGTGATGTCTCTCTCCCAAAAGACGATAAAACTGCTATGAGAGGTAAACAAATCACAGCTGGGGAATTGACAGGATTAAAACGCACCGCAATGCTAACTATGCTACAAAATAAAGGAAGAGACTCAAAAGCATGGGAAGTACGCCAAGATAAGTAGACCGAAATCCATCTGCATCTACTACTAATCATCCACCTTGAGATATCTCTCCAGAACATCTCGCTGGTATTAAGTTGCGAGCCCCACCCAATGTGTAAACCCAAAGCAACAGACAACTGCATTAAAAGAACTTTGTATAAATTAAACAATCCTTGCAACCGCGGTTACAAGCATCGTTTTTTCCCCTTGTGGCAACAACACATCCCCTAGACTCATGTTTCTGTCACTCAAGCTAGTCACCAGGGGCATGAACCCACAATATAGCATAATTCTCCCTCTTGGAGTTACTACCTACTACTTGTCCAAAGCAATAAACAACAACGGAGAACATGCAAGAATTATATATGTGCCTTGATCATGTAGGGAAGCTCACAAGTTCTAATCCAAGAAGAACAAAGAGGGGAGGAGAACATGACATATCTACTGATCATGGACCATGGTCCAAGGTGGACTACTCACGGATCATCCGGGAAGCATCCAGGGCGGTGGAGAAGCTCCCGGAGGTCAACCATCCCTCCGGCAAGGTGCCGGGAAGAGGTCTTCTAGCACTCCCGATCTTGGAAGCGCGGCGGCGGCGGAACAGAGGCGAGATTGCGAAAAAGGGTTCTGTCTTTGAAGGTTTCGGGGCAAAGGAAATATAAAGGCAAAGGGTGGCAGCCAGGAGGCCACCTGGGAGTGCAGGCGCCCCCCTGGCGCGGCCTAGGGTGGGGCCGCGCCCCTGGCTGCCTAGGCACCAGGGTGCCCCCTGGCCCTCCTTCGGGTCTCTCGAAGGTTCCCGTACACTGATTTTTATTAGGTTTTTCCGGAATTTTTGGAGCACTTTTAATACGGGGTAAACCTGAAATAAAAAGACAGCAGAAAACAGGAACTGGCACTAGGGTGCACTGAGTTAATAGGTTAGTCCAAATATTATCAAAAGTGGATGAAAGTGTATCAAAATCATAGCAATATCACACAAAACATGCATGGAGCAAGCATAAATTATAGATATGTTTGGGACGTATCAGTGGACATTGACTTTCAATCATCTCGTGACACCCTTGTCCAATTTGGTGATGCAAAAACGTCAAAGGTATTAGGTTACGACAAAGTAATCATTTCTCCGGATACAACTATCGGAAATGTTTTACTAGACGAGACTTGTGCTTTTAATTTACTTTCTGTCCGTCAACTTGCCAAGATGGGCCTTTGTACTTTATTTGATGTGGACATGGTCATAGTGATGTGGAGCAAAACTCTTAAAGTAGCCTTTGTTGTACATGTGGAGGACGGTATGTATGTGGTGGATTTCTCATGAGTCCCCACTAAAACCGCCATATGTCTAATGGCTAAAGTTGATGTGGGGTGGCTTTGGCATCGCCGTCTAGCCCACGTCAATATGAGGTCTTTGGAAACACTTCTTAAGGGTGAGCATGTCATTGGACTAACAAATGTTAGTTTTGCCAAAGATCGTGCTTGTAGGGCTTGCATTGAAGGGAAGCCATGAGAAGAAACATCCCGTCAAGAATATCATTACCACCAAGAGGCCTTTGGATCTCCTTCACATGGATCTCTTTGGGCCTCCAACGTATGATAGTCGTGGTGGATAGAAATATTGCTTGTTGATTGTGGATGACTACTCAAGATATACATGGGCTTATTTCTTCAAGAGGGAGAGTGATACCGAACAAACCGTCATTGAGTTTGCCAATGAATCCCAACATCAACACAATTCAAAGATATTGGCTATTAGAAGTGACAACGGCACCGAGTTCAAGAATTACACCTTGGATGAATTTCTTGATGATGAGGGGATCAAACATCAATATTCCGATGCTTATACCCCTCAACAAAATGGTGTTTCGGAGAGGAAGAATCTCACTCTCATTGATGCGGCAAGAACCATGATGGCGGAGTTCAAAAGTCCATACAACTTTTGGGCGGAGGCCATCAACACCGCTTGCCATACAACCAACCGTATTTATCTCCGCAAGATCTTAACAAGACTCCCTATGAAATTATCACTAGGAAGAAGCCCAACATCAAGTATTTCCGGGTCTTCGGGTGTAAGTGTTTCATTCTCAAAAAGGCGCTCGTTTGTCTAAATTCGAGTCGAAAACAAATGAGGCATATTTGTTGGTTATGCTTCAAACTCTCACGCGTATAGAGTCTACAACAAGTCCTCCAGGCTTGTTAAAGAATCTAGTAACGTGGAATTTGATGAACATAATGGATCCCAAGTGGAGAAAAGTGATCTTTTGGTTGTAGATGATGAAATTCCTCCTCAAGCCATAAGAAGAATGGGTGTGGGTCATATCCTATCCATTGAGGAACCCCTTGTGGTGGAAGGAGAAGGGAAATGCTCTACTCATGTGGAGCCCTCATCTTCACAAGATCAACAAGAAAACCAAGAACAAAATGAAGGCCCTCCCCCAACCGAACAAGATCAAGGTCAAGATCAAGTCATTTATGATGGTGGTGCACCAAATGATGACCAATATCAAGTTCTCTCTCAAGGGAAAGATCAAGATGCTGAGCAAGTCCTTGATGGTTTTCAAGCTTCCGAAAATAACCCTGAAGAGGATTCTCAAGAATCACTTGAGGAAACTTTAGCACGTCGTGTGGCCAAGATTGCATCCAAGATTTCCTCTCAAGATCATTCGGTGGATCAAGTGCTTGGGAGCCTAAGGAAAGGGGTAACCACTCATAATCAATCAAGAATTTTGTGTGCCCATAATGCGTTTGTTTCTTGTGTGGAACCCCAAAAGGTATTTGAGGCGTTTGAAGACCCGGATTGGCTTGAATCCATGCATGATGAACTCAATAACTTCAAGCGCAACAAGGTGTGGTCATTAGTAGAGTGACCCAAAGGTGATCATAATGTAATTGGGACCAAGTAGATATTCAAGAACAAGCAAGATGCGCATGGTATTGTTATGAGGAACAAGGCAAGGTTGGTGGAACAAGGTTTCTCCCAAGTCGAAGGTACTGACTACGGTAATTTTTTTGCCCTCGTGGCTCTCCATGAATCCATTCGTATTGCTCTTGCTTATGCTTATCATCATAACTTCAAGCTATATCAAATGGATGTGAAAAGTGGTTTTCTTAATGGTCCCATTAATGAGTTGGTATATTTCAAGCAACCCCCCCAGGTTTGAGGACCCCAAGTTCTCCAATCATGTCTATAAACTCGATAAGGCGCTCTATTGCCTTCGGCAAGCACCACGAGCTTGGTATGAGCACCTTACCGGGTTCTTAGTCGATATTGGGTTTGAAATTGGGCAAATCGATCCCACTCATTTTACTAAGGGGTTGGTGGGGAATTGTTCATATGCCAACCATATGTTGATGATATTATATTTGGTTCGGTTAACAAATCTTTTAATGAAGAGTTTGCTAAGCTAATGACCGACAAGTTTGAGATGTCTATGATGGGAGAGTTGGAGTTCTTCATCATTTTTGGAGTGAAGCAATTTCCAAGAGGAACCTTCACCAACCAAGAAAAATACACTCAAGACATGCTCAAGAGGTTCAAGTATGATGATCTCAAGGGGGCAAAGACCCCCATGCCCCTCAAGTGTCAACTTGACCTCGACCCGAACGACAAAGAGGTAGGCCAAAGGGAGTATCGTTTTATGATTGGTTTTTTATTGTATCTTTGTGCATCTAGACCGGATATTATGTTGAGTGTGGGCATGTGTGCAAGATTTCAATCTGCACCAAAGGAGAGCCATGTAGTGGCTGTCAAAAGAATCTTTCGATATTTGGTTCATACCCCAAACTTTGGCTTGTGGTATCCCAAGGGCTCAAGCTTCAACCTTATTGGGTACACGGATTCGGATTGGGCGGGAGACAAAGTGGAGAGCAAGTCTACTTCCGGAGGATACTAACTCCTTGTTAGGTCTTTGGTAAGTTGGTCTTCCAAGAAGAAAAATTGTGTCTCTCTCTCAACCACCGAAGCCGAGTACATTTCCGCCGCAAGTTGTTGTGCAAAATTATTATGGATGAGGCAAACTTTAAAGGATTACGGTGTCACTTGTGATGAAGTGTCTCTTTTATATGACAATGAAAGTGCTATCAAGATCGCCTACAACCCCGTTCAACATAGCAAGACGAAGCATATTGAGATTCGTCATCATTTTATCCGAGATCATGTGAAGCGGGGTGATATTTCTCTTTCATATGTGGGCACCGGAGATCAACTTGTGGATATTTTCACCAATCCATTGGATGAAGCAAGATTTTGAGAGTTAAGGCATGAGATAAATATCCTTGATTCGAGTAATGTGGTTTGAGAAGCTTGCCCACACACCCTATCTCAACATAGTATGTAATTTGGATGTAGGCATGGACATAGGGGGACTGTTGCTTAATTCATAGGCAACCACTCCACCTATTATGCGGAAAGAGGTAAAATTCTTTCATTGTGGTCATTGGCGGCTACCATGGTCACCCAAATTGGCAACAATGCTTCAAAGAATAGCAGTGTCAATGAACCCAATATACATCTTTGTGGTGTCATACCAAATAAGCTCAAACATGGTGGCTTCGGCCACCGCCCCTCTCCTTGGGAGGTTTGGTTCTTTTTTTGTTTGGAGTTTTGAGTTTTGATTTTTGGTCACTCCGAGATTGCTCGAGCGTTTATTTATGTCTTTATCTCGGAGTGTCCCCATCCAGCTGCATTTTTTGGCGTCTCCAACCTAAGCCCATACTACCGCATTGTGCACGGTACTACAGTAGTGCACGAACTGACAGCATACTAACTTCAGTACCTTGTTCACATACTTTTGAGATTTTGTGTCTTGCTTTTCCCTCAATCTTGGTTTTGGTTAGATGATGTCTCACCGGTCAAGTAAGTAGATCCGTGAAGAAGACTGCCCAGAAGAGGAAGGAGCCTGTCAAGCTTGTGTCAGAGATTCCTCTGCCAGAGTACAAGGCCTATCGTGAAGTGAATTTGTAGAGCCGGGATCAAGACCTCGATCTTGAGGGCTCCCAATTATGGAACAAGTCTCATAGGGATGTGTTCTTTATGGTCTTGAAAGAAAAGAAGAACCTATTTGTTCTCCATGTGAAGTACGTAAACCTGAAGCATAGAGGGACAACACATACTACTTTGGAGAGGCTATGGCTTTGTGTGAGCAGTTTGGGACTCCGACATCATCTAATTTAACAAGGATTTCGATGCCGAGCTCCTAGCCCAGTTCTTTGGTACTGTGTACTTCACCAACCGTGATGATCGAACCATGATTTGGATGTGCAAAGATGAGAAGGTGAGCTGCACCTAGGAGGCATTTATGAAGGCTCTGCGAATTCCGTTCAGCTCTTTGGAGGAACCAGTGGGTGTTCGTCCCCACACCAAGGGTCCATCCAAGAACAAGAGTCTTTTGGGTCCATATCAGAAGTCTATCCCCTACACTGATGCAAAGGGGAACGAGAAGTACAGGGTGGTTCTCACCCCGTTCATGGACATCCTGCATCGTATCTTCAGGACTTCTCTGTTTCCGCGAGTGGGAAATCTGGACATGGTTCACAGTTATCTGGTGAACATGATTCTTCTCTGCATGGATTACAAGGGAACAACTCAGACTCTGGACGTATGTGACATCATGTGGGAGGAGCTCTACCTTGCCGTGATGGAACAGAAGGTTCCGATTTATGGCCCGTATCTTCAGGTTCTCTTCGAGATCACTTGGGAAGCACATTTTGAGGTTGAAAGCCTTCCAGTTGGGCCTCTTACCTCTCACGAGGTGGTTGAGCTGTGCATCAAGAACAACTGGGCTGGTGGTCATGGTCCTGCTCATGTTTCTCCAGCCGACTCAGATGAGGAGATTGCTGAGGAGCCTGCTACAGGTGGTGGCCGTGCTCCCCGTACACG
This sequence comes from Bromus sterilis, assembly GCA_950022295.1. Lineage (NCBI taxonomy): Eukaryota > Viridiplantae > Streptophyta > Magnoliopsida > Poales > Poaceae > Bromus > Bromus sterilis. Next base: position 106,618,755 of record OX465596.1, on the reverse strand, counting down.
CTCCGGTGCCACGTTTGACAGTGGTGCTGGGTCGTCTGCCAGGGACCTTGAGAAGCCTGGGTGGGCTGCTAAGCTCACGAGGAAGGTCAAGAACCTCTTTTGCTTCCAGCAGGACATGCAACACAGGATGTATGAGGCTCACAGGAGAGAGAAGGAGAACTGCAGGCTTCATAAACGTTTCTACCAGGCCTAGGGGATGATAGTGGAGATAGGGTTAGAGAAGAGCATCACCCCCGAGGACAAGTGAATCTCCAAGTTCAGGAATTGGGATCTCACTGATGATGTTCCTAGATCTTCTTCCACCGCTCAGCAGCCAACTACCGATGAGACTGAGGCAGCCGTGGAGTCCAAGGATTCCGAGGAGTCAGATGACGAGGAGTATGACGAGGACGATTCGTCCATCACCTTGGGGCGCTAGGTCGCTCTCTTCCTTTTTGGCGTCTCGATGCCACAGGGGGAGAGAGTTTAGGGTCTCCGGGATTTGCAGCTTTCAGGGTCGGCGAGTGTCGGGACCCGGGGTTAGCGTATGTAATTCCAGTCACGATGCAATCACATGGAGAGCCAAGAACCGTACCCACTTGTCTAAGCAGACAAGGCCAAGCACAGAACGTTCTCGGTAAGCATCGAACGTGAGGGGCATCCCATCCATGCCGGATGATCATCTGAGATGGGTCCTCATCGTCCGCTCACAAGTCTAGATGCTTATGGGTGGTGAATCCCATACTCATAGGCAAGTCGCCTCAACCATGTTATCGATTGAATCCTAACTCTTACATAGACTTACTCCAGCCCGATCACTTAGTCGGGGTCTAGGGCGGGCTCGATCATACATCAAAGTATGCATGTGACAGATTCACAAGCAATCGCATCGCGAGGCCCCAAGCTACGCACATCTAAGGGCCACTTGGTGTATAAAAGACCGCCAGCCAGATCACAACTAAGGTCTCGAAAACCCATACTAAGACATGCATGTTATAAACATACACGCAACACACATGCCTAGTATGAACAACAGGTATCATCACATAACTCTAAAAAATGTATCTTCATTGACTTACACATAGAGCATACAAAAATCACATGTCTGTGATCAACATTACATCATACAACGGAAGAAAATTAGGTCTGAGTACAGACAAGTTTAAAAAATGGCTTAGAGAAGCCTTGTAACCATACATGCCCTTCCACGAGGGACCAGACTGTTGTCTGGAACTATGCTACCAAGGTCAACGTCGAGCTTCAGGTCGGTGACTCCATCGGGGGTCCGGGTTCTCATCTAAAACATAGAATAAGCAAACGTGAGTACAAAGTCGTACTCAGCAAGACTTATATCAGAACTACACTACTCATGCTCAAGTATCAAGGTAAAGGAGGTGGGGTTCAACATGCAGAAATGCCAGCTTTGACTTGGCTAGTCCTGTACTACGAGTACCAGACTTGAGGTAAGAAGCGTACACGAGTCCACTACCAAGTCTCGAACCAATACACCACTATGGTTACTTCCTCGACTTCCCCACGAGGAAGCACACCATAGCACTCACGCTTATCTTGCGGGTTTTATAATTATCCATTCAAGTTGTCTATGATCAAGTAAAGGTCTCCAAGTAGTCCATAACCGCGGACACGGCTATTCGAATAGTTCATTAACCCTACAGGGGTGTACATCTTCACACGCGTGTCATCACTTATCGCCTCGTTCTTGTCACCCTTCAAGCGGGTGTCGGACGTGGAAGAAACCAAGGCACTACCCTCACATCACCTTCTCTAATCCAGGAGTCGACTACCTGAGTTGTTCACCGCTTGAGAGTCCTGCCGGTTCCTCGAAACGGACTCAGATAATGCATAGAACCGAAACGCCACCTTTGACAGATGGTATCACTGTCTCACAGGTCCACCCACATATCTATGCATAAATCAAATGGAAAGCCCGAATCTAGTGTGAATCCTGGACCGGATCGGGTACGTAAAGAGGCCAAACGGGGCTCCCATAAAACCCTACATGTGGTCATACTCTTTGTGTTGGATCACAAAACAGGAACTCGGGGCCTATGGCAGTGTTCAACGAGACAACCCACTGTGTACTCCTACACAACCTCTCATCGTTCACCTTCGTTTAGGGTGGATTCACCAACACGTTATCATTTACATCACTGTGTTCATTCCATCCCGACTCACAATCATAACATCCTCATGGTATCACTAAGCAGCAATAAGAAGTAACAGTTGCAGGGGGCACATGCTCATCATTCAACTCCTATATCTGCTAGGATTGTGGTTTGCTTAATACGGTGGCAAAATGATAGGTCATGCATCGGAATGGGTTCAACTAAGCGAAAGAACGTGTCTCGGTGATCTCCTAAACATGCATAAGAGAGACTGAGAGGGAAGTAGGATTTTATAGACATGATCAATGGGGTTTGCTTGCCTTGCTGACGAGGTTCAGTATCGGGATCTTCAACGAAGGGGGTGGCCTCCGGTTCCGGTTCCACTTCTATTAGCAACATGACAATCATAGGATCAAAATAAATTACAATGCACAATCACATGAATAAGATTGCAACGGTGATGTTCATGGTTGCAATGTGGGTACAATTCCATTTAAAAGAAGTGGAATGCAAAATCATTTGCAAATTCACTCCAAATTTGAATTCAAAAGAACTCCATATGCATGTTTGCTACTGTTCACCCATTTTAAAATGGTCATACATAGAAACAAAGTGCATATTATTAATCCTTGCATTTTTCTAATAATTTTTCATATATTATTTATTAAATTTGGAGTTAATATGAATTAGTTATGATTTTCTAAAGTTTAATTGATCTTCTGGAATTTCTGTAATTGTTTTAATTGTGTTTCTAATTACTGCGTCAGCATGACGCATGGCTGACGTCATGTGGGCTCTGACGGGTGGGGTCACTCTGTCAGTGGGAGAGGGGCTAATCCCTGTTAGTTTTAAACTAACAGTGATTAGTTAAGGGCCTGGGTCCCACTGTCATAGACCCCAGGGGGTGATTAGTTAGTGTTTAAGGCCCTAATGGTCATGGCGTCGCCGGCGGTGCCACTGTAGCCGCCGGAGCATCGCCGGGATCTCGTTCTAGGGCACGGGGAGGGGCTCTATTGGTACGGGCGAGTAGCCCGTGAGCTCCCGCACCCAACGGTGCCATCTGGGCAACGAGGGGAGGGCCCAGGCCATGGAAACGACAGCAATGGCGGCGGCCGGACCACGGTTGACGGAGAGATGGCGAAACCGGGCACGGGGAAGAGCTGGAGAAGGGGGAAACGTAGTGTAGCCTCACCGTGAACAAGATGGTGAAGTCATCGGAGACAGGGGAGCCGTGGCTGCGACGAATTTGAAGACGGCGTCCTCGGCGGCCGGCGGCGAGTTCTTGAGGCGGCCGTCGTCTCCGAAGCCGCTATGCTCGAATTGGAGGGCCGAGGTGAAGTGGAGCTCCACGGCGGACGTTAGGGACACGGTGGCGATGCTTGGGTCGGCCGGTGGCCGCGCAAACCGAAGACGGCGGCGAGGTCAGGCGCTCGGGCGTGTGCGAGATATCAGAGGAGAGGGAGCCAGAGGAAGCAGAGAGAGGAGGGAAGCGATGCGGGGCTTCCAGGCGTTGCGGTGGCGTGTAGATGAGGCCCCGGATGGCCTCGAAGTGCCTCGGTGGCGTCGGCGCGCCCACAGCTCGCCACCGAGCAGCTTTGGGGGAATGGGAGGAAGAAGACAACGGTGAAGGTGGGCTGGGCTGGGGAAGGTAAGTTGGGCCGGGGGGGCCGGTTGGGTGGGCTCCTTTGCCTTTTTTTCTTTTCTTTCCATTTTGTTTTCTGCTATTTTGTTTGCTCTAATAAATAAAATACCAGAGCATTTTTAAAGATCCGCAAATCTTTTATGTGGGCTTAGGTGTCAAGCCACTAGCCACTCACAAGTTTTGGTGACTTTTGAAATTCAAACAATTTGAATTTCAAATCAAATAGGGTTTTTATTTTAATTCCAAGGCACTTATAATATATTTGAAAAATCATTGAGCCTTGAGTGGGACCCACTCCACTTTATATGTGATCTCACTTATTTCTAGGACTTTAAAAAAATATCACAGTGATTTTTGGAGCAACTTTTTGTCTAGCCATTTGGATTAAATTCTTCAGGGCTTTTCTTTTCCCCATTTTTGAATTTTATTTTGAATTTTTGCATGATGCAAAGGGACAAGCAAGCCCTAGCACTTACCCTAGTTTGGGTTCTGACAACTCGCCCCCACTCAAAAGAATCTCGTCCCGAGATTCAGTATTCGTCGGGAGGAAGGTGGGGTACTCGGCACAGAGGCGGTCCTCTCTTTCCCAGGTTGCTTCTTTCTCGGAGTGATGTGACCATTGCACTTTGAGGAACTTGATCTTTTTACGACGAGTGACACGCTCTGCTGAATCAAGAATACGAACAGGGTACTCTCGATAAGAAAGGTCATCTTGGAGATCAAGAGTTTCATGGTCGACTTCGCGGATGGGGTCCTTGAAGCAACGCCTGAGTTGTGACACATGGAATACATCATGTACTCGGTAAAGGTGAGGGGGTAGTTAAAGTTGGTAGGCAACTTCTCCACGTTTAGCAAGAATGCGGAAAGGTCCGATGTAACGTGGGGCCAACTTTCCTTTGATACCGAATCTTTGGGTTCCCTTCAGAGGAGTAACCCGAAGGTAAGCCTTCTCATCAAGATTATAGCTCTCTTCTCTATGATGACGATCATAGTAGCTTTTCTGACGAGACTGAGCGGCTTTCAAACGATCACGAACAATGCGAACTTGCTCTTCTGCTTCCTTGATCATATCTGGTCCAAAGAGTTGTCTTTCACCGGTTTCTGACCAGTTTAGGGGTGTTCGACATCGTCGGCCATAGAGGAATTCAAAGGGAGCCATGTTCAGACTAGATTGATAGCTATTGTTATAAGAAACTTCGGCGAAGGGAAGAGACTTCTCCCAATTCTTTCCAAAAGAGATAACACAAGCTCTGAGCATGTCTTCCAAGATTTGATTAACCCTTTCAACTTGACTGCTAGATTGAGGATGAAAAGCTGTACTAAAGGATAGATGAGTTCCCATAGCATTTTGAAAACTTTCCCAGAATCTAGAGGTGAAAAGGCTACCACGATCAGAATTGATTTCCCAAGGAACACTGTGAAGAGACACAATTCTAGAGACATACAAGTCCGCCAACTGGCTAGCAGTTATAGACTCGCGAACTGGAAGGAAGTGAGCAACTTATGAGAGTCGTTCAATGACAACGAAGATGGCATCATTTCCTTTCTGGGTTTTCGAAAAGACGGTGATGAAGTCCATACCGACCTTGTCCCATTTCCACTCGGGAATAGACAATGGTTGAAGAGTGCCAGCAGGTCTTTGGTGTTCTGCCTTAATGCGACGACAAACATCACATTCGGCAACAAATTGTGCAATGTCTCTCTTCATCCGGGTCCACCAAAATCTCTGGTGTAGATCTCGGTACATTTTTGTGCTACCGGGATGAATGGAGAGGGGAGTGTCATGAGCTTCCCTAAGGATCAGCTGCTTTAGGTCTTCAACTCAAGAACTACTAAACGATTTTCAAAGAATATCGTTCCTTGATCATTTGCAGAAAAACATTTAGCAACTCCGTTAACATTGTTCTGCTTGATCTCTTGAATACTACTATCTTGTTTCTGGGCGGCTATGATTTGATCCTCAAGGGTTGGTTTCGCCACCAAGTAGAAAAGAGATCCACGAGGAACTATCTCAAGATTGAGCTTGCGAAATTCCTTATGCAGAAGTGGTTGATACTGTTGTAACATGAGGTTGTTACAATACGACTTACGACTTAGTGCATCAGCCATGACATTGGCTATGCCTGGGGTGTAAGAAATTCCTAATTCATAATATTTTATCAACTCTATCCAGCGTCTTTGCCTGAGGTTAAGATCTGGCTGGGTGAATATGTATTTGAGGCTTTGGTGATCAGAATAGATCTCACAACGATTACCAAGGAGGTAATGTCGCCAAGTTGTTAGGGCATGAACTACGGCAGCGAGTTCAAGATCATGGGTAGGAAAGTTCTCTTCATGTGGCCGCAACTGCCGTGAAGCATAAGCTACCACATGTCGATCTTGCATAAGTATGCATCCTAACCCTTGCCGTGAAGCATCACAATTGATCTCGAAATCCCTTTTGGTGTCTAGAGGTGCAAGTACGGGTGCAGAAGTCAATATTCTTTTTAGCTCTTGAAAGCTTTCCTCGCACTTGGGGGTCCATTGGAATCTCTTATCTTTCTTGAGGAGTTCAGTAAGAGGCTTTGCAACTTTGGAGAATTTCTCAACGAAGCGGCGGCAATAACTTGCTAGGCCGAGAAAACTCCTAACTTGCTTAACCAATTCAGGTGGAGTCCAGTCAAGGACGTCCTGAACTCTCTCGAGATTGACTGCAACACCTTTCGCAGAAATCACGTGGCCTAAGTAGGTACAGGCACGGGGAGGAGCGGGGTTTAGGGGGGAAACGCAGGGGATCTCACCCCGGAGCGAATGGACGGGACGTCGGGGTTGGAGGAGGCTGGATGGCGACGCAATCGACGTCGAACTCCACGGCGGCCGGCGGCGACTCGGCGACGAAGGCGTTGGCTCTAGAGCTTCAAGAGCTCGATTGGGTGCGCGGGAAGATGAAGTCGATGGCTCTGGTGCTACTGGACACTTCAGCTCGGCGAGAGGAGGCCGTTGGCCACGACTGGGCGCGGCGGCGCTCTCCGGTGGGTTCTCGGGTGGCGTCGAAATCGGCGAGGGAGAGGGCAGAGAGATAGCGGCGAGAGGGGGAAGACGGTGCGGGGCTTCAGGGCGCTTGCGTGGCGCCAAGAGAGGGCAGGGGGTGGCCTAGAAGGCGGCCAGCGTCGAGGTGGCGTCGTCGAGCGCTCTGCTGCCTCCAGCGAGCAGCTTGAGCTAGACGACAGGAGAGGGGAGGTGGGCTTGGGCTGCTGCTGGGCCAGGGGGGATTCAGTTGGGCCAAAAGCCACGGGGTGTTTCCCCTTTTTCTTTTCCTTCTTCTTTTCTTTTCTGTAATTTTTGTTGTGCCTAGAATTAAATAGCTAGGCAATTTTGTAAAATGCCCAAACATTTTTATAATTACTAGGTGACCAGTAGCTAGTCACTTTTAGGATTTGGGCATTTTTTAAATTCAAAACATTTGAGTTCCAATTCAAATAGGGGTAAACTTTAATTTCCAGAGCACTGTTTGAATTTTAGAATATTCCATGGGCATGGGAAAATACCCAAACCACTTTTAAAATGATCACCATCATTTATAGGAATTTTCCAAATATTCAAATGATTTTTGGAAAAAGATTTTTATCTGGCCATTTGAAATAAATTCTCAGGGCTTTTCTTTTCCCCATTTTTGAATTTCTTTTGAATTTTTGCATGATGCAAAGGGCACAAACAAACCCTAGCACTTACCCTAGTTGGGGTTCTGACATACCAGAGCATTTTTAAAAATCCCCAAATCTTTTATGTGTGCTTAGGTGTCAAGCCACTAGCCACTCACAAGTTTTGGTGACTTTTGAAATTCAAACAATTTGAATTTCAAATCAAATAGGGTTTTTATTTTAATTCCAAGGAACTTATAATATATTTGAAAAATCAGTGAGCCTTGAGTGGGACCCACTCCACTTTATATGTGATCTCACTTATTTCTAGGACTTTTGAAAAATATCACAGTGATTTTTGGAGCAACTTTTTGTCTGGCCATTTGGATTAAATTCTTCAGGGCTTTTCTTTTCCCCATTTTTGAATTTTCTTTTGAATTTTTGCATGATGCAAAGGGACAAGCAAGCCCTAGCACTTACCCTAGTTGGGGTTCTGACAGCGAGTCACAAGCGTGTTTTATTTTTTCTCATTTGCCTCGCTTGTGAACTCCGTTTTATTTGCATTTGGCTTTTTAGTTCGTCTTGTGAGACTTTATACATGTATGGTGTGAGCCATATGCTATCCTATGTTCGTACTCTTTATGTCTAGCTATGTGATGCTATATTATGGTTTATTATCTTTATGCTCACATATTTGTTGTTACTATGACCTAGTTTATGAAATATAAGGGGTCTGTCTTCCTAATGTGTGTGTCGTGTATTCCAAAGGCATATTTAAATTGGTGCACACATCTAGGGGGAGCCTGTCTATATTTTGTAGATAACTGGCTTGCTTTACATTCCCTATATATATATATTGTGCAAATCATGTGTTGTCATCAATACACCAAAAAGGGGGAGATTGATAGGGCATATTTCCCCTTGGTTGGTTTTAGTGATTGATGACAATACATTTACGGATTAACCATGTGCAATGAGCATTTCAGATAATTATATTCATGCCACACGACAGTTATTTTCCCCTCGGTTGATGGAGCGTGAAGACGGTGTTTTCCTTTCGATTTATTTTTGGTGAATTGAGTCGTAGGAAAACCGTACTATTAAGAGAGGATTCGTTGTGGAATGGTGGGTGGAATCATCACACATACAGACTCTCTGCACCCACATAATTTCCATTGCGTCTTGGAGGCTTTTGACTTGGTGGCATTGGCTCCCTGGTTATGCCAGCGCGATAGTACCGCTCTGGGAGCGGTGATACGTACAAAATGCATCACTATTTTATATCGTAATTCATCCTTATTCATTGATATATTTCACATTACGATGACGTTCTTATGTTGTTTTAGCTTGTTTTACACAGGTTGAAACTTTCCGGTGCCGAAGCAGCAGACGCAGGATTCAGCGGTAAAAAGTAGACGCTGAGTTGCTGAAGAAGAATACCTCCAAATTACCTGAAAATCAACGGGGGGGTATTTTCCAGGAGATTCACTAAGACTCGTCGAAGAGGGTCTAGAGGGGGGCCACAGGGGCCCCAGGCGGCCACCGGGCGCGGACCCACCACTGGCCGCGCCGGGAGGGCGCCTGGAGCCCTGGGGCCACTCCCGGCTCCCCCCTCTGGCCTATATACTCCTCGTTACGCGAAAACCCTAAAAAGAGAAGCTTTCACGGAGTTCCGCCGCCGCTCCGTGGCGGAAACCTACAGAGAATAAAAGGGCTCTCCGGCGGGCAGATTCCGCCGAGGAGATCACCTCCCGGAAGGGGAGATTATCGCCATCGTCATCACCATCGTCACGGGCATCATCGAGATCATCATCAACATCATCCCCAACATCAGCACCATCTCCACTACCATCCAATCTCACCTCACAAGTTCATCTTGTGTTGTAATCCGTACTATCTATCCTCTCTACTCTACCGGTGTTGATTACTACTTTGGGGTGAATGCTATTGAGTTTTGTTGGAGAAATACCATTATGTCCAGATTTTTTATCATATATTTATCACCTCTGATCATGATATCTTTTATGTCTTGTGAGTAGTTACTTTAGTTCTTGAGGACATGGGAGAAATTTAGTTGCTAGTAGTCATATGATGTTGAAGTAATTTGTGTTGTTTGATATTTAAGTTGTCTTGTTATTTTGCTAGTGGTGTTGTGTGAGTCGAACACTCAACATTTCGCCTTCTTAAGGACCTAGGGGAATACATTGTGTATTAAGAATGCTTACGGTGGGTTGCCGGAGTGACAGAAACCTGAACCCCAGTTTGCACACTTTTGCACAAGGGAATTCTGGATCCTTGATCTTATTGTTGAGGTTAGGCTTTGCCTTAATTTCTATCTTGTATTTTCGGATGCTTGCTGATGGTTTCTCACCCCTTCGTTGGTTACCCCAAGTGGAAGGTTGAGCAGTAGTTTTCCCTCGGTGAAGATACCAAGGTTTGTCTCCAGCAGGACTCCAGAGATGATAAGTAGGTGTCAGCGGCGCAACTGACGCGGACCTGCACACAGACACAGATAACTTTGTTCCCAACGAAGTTAAGAGAAGTTGTCAATCTCTCCTGTCTTGTTGTTCACAAGGATAAAATGCAAGGGATAATGATAGAAAGTAAAAGCAGTAAAGTAAATATAGCGTGGAAACAATAATGAGGATATGGACCGGGATACGTGATGTTCGCTAGTGATGTCTCTCTCCCAAAAGACGATAAAATTGCTATGCGAGGTAAACAAATTACAGAAAGGCAATTGGCAGGATTATGAACGCACCGCAATGCTAACTATATGCTACAAAAGAAAGGACGAGGTTCAAAAGCACAGGCAGTACGCCAAGATAAGTAGACCGAAATCCATCTGCATCTACTACAAATCATCCACCTTGAGATATCTATCCAGAACATCTCGCTGGTATTAAGTTGCGAGCCCCACCCAAAGTGTAAACCCAAAGCAACAGACAACTGCATTAAAAAGAACTCTGTGTAAAGTAAACAATCCTTGTGACCGCGGTCACAAGCACCGTTGTTTTCCCCCCTGTGGCAACAGCACATCCCCTAGACTCATGTTTCTGTCACTCAAGCGTGTCATCGGGGGGCATGAACCCACAATCTAGCACAACGTTCCCTCTTGAAGTCACTACCTACTACTTGGCCAAAGCAATAAACAGCAACGGAGAACATGCAAGAATTAATTAGGAACAAAAATATAAGAGATAAAAACCAAATATATTACTCTATCACAATCTGACCATAATCTCATAATCCATCAGATCCTATCAAACTCAACATAGCAATAGCAAAAATATTACAAAGGTTCCTCGATCATGTAGGGCATCACACGAGGTCTAAACAATGAAGATCAAAGATGGGAGGAGAACATCACATAGCTACTGATCACGGACCCATGGTCCAAGGAAAACTACTCACGAGACATCCGGGGAGCATCCATGGTGGAGAGGAGACTCCCGGAGGTCAATCCTCCCTCCGGCAGGCTGCCGGGAAGAGGTTTTCTGGTGCTCCCGATCTTCGGAAGCGCGGCGGCGGCGGAACAGAGGCGAGTTCGCGGAATAGGGTTCCTCTTCTGGAGTTTTCCCGTGACGGAGAATAAATAGGCGAAGGGGGGCAGCCAGGGGTGGACCAGGGGCCCCAGGCGCCCCCCCCCCTGGCGCGGCAAGGGGTGGGGCCGCGCCGGGTGGCCGCCTGGGCCCCCCTGGCCCCCCTCTGGCCCCTCCCGGGCTCTTCGCGAAGCTTCCTCCACGCTGATTTTTTATCTGAAACTGAAATAGAAAAACAGCAGAAAATAGGAACTGGCACTGGGGTGCACTGAGTTAATAGGTTAGTCCAAATATGATCAAAAATGTATCAAAGTGTATCTAGAACATAGCAATATCACACAAAACATGCATGGAGCAAGCAGAAATTATAGATACGTTTTGGACGTATCAACATCCCCAAGCTTAATTCCTGCTCGTCCTCGAGTAGGTAAATGATAACAACATAATTTCTGTGGTGACATGCTAGCAACCATAAAAGAACTTTGAAAAGTAAAGAAATCAAGGTTAGAGATTCAATTCAAGTGATAACATGCAATTGTCTATATTAGCATTGAAATAAGTAACAAAAGAACATTAGGTGCAAGAGCTCTCGCTGTCCGTGACTCGAATGTCTCCAAATGGTGTTTGCGTGCAAGAAGGGGGATAGGGAATATGAGAAAAAATTATTTTTGTGTTGAGAACTTAATTTACCAAAGTTTCACACTTGGTCTTCTTTGGAATCTTATCTTGACTCATCCCTAGACCACTAGCCAGGTACAAGTCAATTTGATCCACTCCTTTTCGATATTTCGAGCACTCATGCAATGGATGAGACTAAGCACGAGAGTTGACACTTAGGATGGCAAAGAGAGAAATATGGTGGAGGAGGAAGACAAAAAGGAAAGAGAAAGCCTCACATCAATGAGGACAATCATAGGCAAGAGATGCCAAATGATAGATATGATGTGAGGAGTAGGGATTGCCATGCAACGGATGCACATACGAGCTAAGAAGCTCTCCAATGGAACTAGTGGGGGTGCATCTAACTTGCTTTCTCATGAAGACCTAGAGCTCGTTTGAGGAGGCTCATCCTTGGAATATGCAAGCCAAGTTCTATAGTGTGAAGGTCCCCACATAGCTATATGCATAAAGATCATCTCTATGGAGTAAAAGGATATAAAGGGAGTAGTAGTGTGGATCTCTCAAAATGATAGTAGTGTTGCCCCTTTCTCTTTTTTTATTTATTTTTCTCTTTTTTCTATTTTTTTGTATTTTTTTGGTGGCCTCAATGGCTCTTTCTATTTAACTCTCATTTGTCCTCTTTGGGATCTTTTATTGTGTCCACTTTGGGATATTTTCCTCACTTAAGGGCAACACTCTATTTTACAAGAAGGTAAAGGAAATCTTTCACACTTTACAAGGTACTCAAAATCATAAAGAAGATGTAACTACATGATGTATGCAATGTATGTCGCTGCCAGTGTAGCAGGAACATGTATGACATGAAGATCAAGTCATGAAGAGGTGGAAGTTGCATGGCAATGTAACTCAGAAAGGCTATGGAAATGCCTTGATAGGTAGGTATGGTGGCTGTTTTGTGGAAAGATATAAGGAGGCTTATGATGACAGAGCGTATCATGCCAAGGGTTTGGATGTACCTGCGAAGGTGGACACCAACTCTCGGAGTGAGAAGAAGGCAATGCACGGCACATGAGAGGCTAGCAAAATATGGGAAGGTGGAAGTGTCAACTTTCAATACTTACATTAGTCCGAAGAACTCATGCACTTATTATCGGTAACTCTCAATCTAATGAGGAGGTTCACAAAGAGACAAGTACCCCGAGGAGGAGTGTATGGGGGTTTGGTTATCCTTGCGCATCCTCGACTCATGGTACGTGAGTGTTCTCTGATATTCGACTCCTCAGAAGAGTAGTGATCCATCTAGTAGCTAGAGTTCTCAACTAGTTTTGTAGGTTTTGAAAATACACATGGATTGCCCAAAATACGACACCTATCACTAATAGGCTAGAGCTCTTGACACCAAAAGTTCAAACATTACTCACATCAATACCTCAAAACTATTACAAGCTACTACTAAAATTAAATAGCAACCTAAATTACCTACTTTCAAGACAAGACACAACTCAGTGCAACAACAAACTCTCTTAACAAGATAAACATGAAAAACCAAAAATAGTTGCAGCAACAAACTAAACAAAAGCCAAGGCTCTTGCTAAAGAAAAACTAAGACAAAAACTAAACAAGGCAGTAGCTATGAAAAGATAAAGAACACACAACAGCAAAAAGATAGACAGGAAAAAACAAATGATGTGTTCTAAATTTTGAAAGTAGAGCGTGTTTCTCTCCCACACAAAGTAAGAAAGGATCTAACTTTTTTATGAACAGCAAGCAAAGCTAAAGAAAACTAAAAACAAAACCTAAGAGCGAGACGCTCCAAGCATAGCACATAACGCATGAAGTGATAAAAATATAGTGAGACGAAGGACGAACTGATGATTGTTGATGGAGAAATGGATGCACGGGGGCATCCCCAAGCTTAGACGCTTGAGTCTCCTTGAATATTTATTGGGGATGCATGGGGGCATCCCCAAGCTTGAGCGCTTGACACTCCTGGATCTTCTTTCATCATCTTCCATCGCACACTTGAAAACTCCCTTCATACATAACTCATCATAAGCTGATTAGAGAGGTTAGTAGCCTTAATAAATATTTTTTCTCCACTGTACATAAAGATAATCTTGAAGAGCTACTGTTTCTCAAGGGTGCCAAAAAGTTTTTTCAAAGAAAAAGAAAGCTTAAGGTTTGCAAAACTAAGGAGAGACAAAACGTGGCAGAATCTGTGAAAAACAGAACAGCAGATAGTAAAGAATTTTCTAGGGGAACTTCTGCAACTCAAATCAAAAAACTCAGAACATACGGAAGTTTCGTAATTGTATAGAGCATACTGTGTAAAAATTTCAGCTCAAACAGATGAACTGGGATTTTTCTGGAATTTCTTTGGTCATGAGGACAGAATCTGTTTTCTGGACAGCATGTCACAACTTTTACTTCCCTTGCCGTAAGAGGCTATAACTTGGCACAAAGCTGAAAAATAAAGATACAATTATGTTGCTACAGAAGTAAAAATCATCAAGACACAACAAAAGCAAAAAGAAACACCTAAATTCGTTGCGAGCTGCCTCCCGAAAGCGCTTCTTTAAAGCCATTAGCTAGGCATAATGCAAAAGAAGAATCAAGTTTTATCAAGAGAAAGAGAATAACTAGCCCGTGTAACGGACTCAAAAGGTAACTTGATTTTCTTTCTAGGGAAGTGTTCCATCCCCTTTTTGAATGGGAATTGGAATTTATATTCCCCTCTTTCATGTCAATAACCGCACCAACGGTGCGAAGAAAAGGAAGTCCCAAAATAATTGGACATAAAGGTTCACACTCTATATCCATAACAATAAAATCGACGGGAACATAGTTGTCATTGACAATGATAAGAACATCGTCGATCTTCCCTAAAGGTTTATTTACGGAAAAATCAACAAGACGAACACCAAAAGAACAAGGATCAAAAGGCTTCAATTCAAACATATCAAATATTCTTTTGGGCATAACGGAGGTACTAGCTCCAACATCACATAAAGCATAGCAAGAGAAGTTATTCAATTTAATTTTGATCATAGGGTCCCAACCATCATCTAGCTTCCTAGGTATGGAGGATTCTAATCTCAGCTTCTCCTCCCTATCTTTGATGAGAGCATTTGTGATATGCTCCGTGAAGGCAAGATTAAGTGTGCTAGTGTGGGGGTCTTTAGACATTTTGTGTAGCAAGCTAATAACTTCTGAGAGGGTACAACTATCAAAATCAATATCACTACTATCAAAGGTGGTAGTTGTGTCATCTAGGCTCACTTGTTTGAAACCCTCTATGGTCATAGGAGTTTCTTTTTCTATGGTTGAGGTATTAGCATCACCATTAATATGTCCAACGGGACTAGGAGTGCATTGGGTGCTAATAGTTTGAGTGTCCTCAACAATTTGGATAGTAGCAACTGTGTGGTGTGTAGGAAGGCTCTTAATTCTATCCTCTTCCATAGGGATAACTTCCGGTTTGGCTGCCATTTGATTTATCAAAGTAGATTGGGTGTGGGACATATTCAAAACATGGGTTTCAGTGGCGGTAAGTCTAGCATGGAGTTTAGAAATCTCACTGTTCAGGCTATCAAGTTGTTCACTAATGTTTTGCAGAATGGAAGTATGCTCACCTATTTGCTTAGAGAAGGCTTTGTTTTGTTCAAACTGGGTGTGCATATAGTTCTTAGTAGCCTTCTCTATTTCCACCAATTTATCATAGCTAGGTAGGTCTCTTTTCGTATAAGAAGGATTATAGGAGTTGTTGCTAGGGTAGGTGTTGTTGTTCCCATAGTTGGATGGAAACGGTCTAGGATTGCTAGCAAGATTTCCCCTATAAGCATTTTTGTTGAAGTTGTTTCTAGCAATAAAGTTCACATCTACTTGTTCTTGGGCAACCAAAGAATTTAAAGGAACATCATGAGGATCAATAGAGGGTTGTTTGGTAAGTAGAGACATAATTAAGTCAACTTTTTCATTGAGGGAGGTAATTTCCTCGACAGAATTTACCTTCCTACCTGTTGGAGCGCGTTCGGTGTGCCATTGGGAATAATTGGTCATCATTTCATCATGAAGCTTCGTGGCAGCACCAAGTGTAGTTGACATAAAGGTTCCTCCCGCGGCCGAATCTAACAGGTTCCGCGAGGTAAAGTTCAAGCCTGCATAAAAAGTCTGGATAACCATCCAAGTAGTCAA
Source organism: Bromus sterilis (assembly GCA_950022295.1). Classification (NCBI taxonomy): domain Eukaryota; kingdom Viridiplantae; phylum Streptophyta; class Magnoliopsida; order Poales; family Poaceae; genus Bromus; species Bromus sterilis. Next base: position 106,603,031 of record OX465596.1, on the reverse strand, counting down.
ACCATGTGTAGGGCATTTCTTAACAAGATATTTCATTCGTTCCCAAGATTGGGCAACGTGTTCATTATCCAATTGCTTAAAATTCATAATATTACTCCTCAATTGGATAATCTTAGCAGGAGGGTAGTACTTCCCTATAAAAGCATCTTTGCACTTATCCCAAGAATCTATGCTATTTCTAGGCAAAGATTGAAACCAGATTTTAGCATCTCCCCTTAAAGAGAAAGGAAAGAGCTTGAGCTTAACAACATCACCTTCTACTTCTTTATACTTTTTCATATCACATAATTCAACAAAATTATTCAAGTGTAAAGCAGCAGCATCTCCAGCACCAGAGAATTGATCTCTCACAAGAAGGTTTAGCAAAGAAGGTTTAATTTCATAAGAGTTAGCTGAAGTGGCAGGTGTGGAAATGGGAGTGCAGATAAAGTCTTGGTTGTTGTGACTAGTGAAGTCACACAACTTGGTGTTTTCAGTGGAACCCATAGTAGCAGCAAGTGTGGCAGATTTTTTTTTGTAGTTTTTGATAAAAGACACAAAGATAAAAACTGAAAGATAAACTAACAAGACTAAAAAAACAAAGGTAAAGGGTAGTGTGCAACTCCCCTATCTTAGCACTTGGAGTCCTCGGCAACGGCGCCAGAAAAGTTTGCTTGACGGCTTCTCGCCCCTTCGTTGGTTACCCCAAGTGGAAGGTTGAGGTGTAGTGCAGCAGCAGTTTTCCCTCGGTGAAGATACCAAGGTTTTTCTCCAGCAGGACTCCAGAGATGATAAGTAGGTGTCAGCGGCGCAACTGAAGAGGAACTGCACACAGACACAGATAACTTTTTTCCCAACGAAGTTCAGAGAGGTTGTCAATCTCTCCGGTCTTGTTGTTCACAAGGATAAAATGCAAGGGATAATGATAGCAAGTAAAAGCAGTAAAGTAAATATAGCGTGGAAACAATAATGAGGATATGGACCGGGATACGTGATGTTCGCTAGTGATGTCTCTCTCCCAAAAGACGATAAAATTGCTATGCGAGGTAAACAAATTACAGAAAGGCAATTGGCAGGATTATGAACGCACCGCAATGCTAACTATATGCTACAAAAGAAAGGACGAGGTTCAAAAGCACAGGCAATACGCCAAGATAAGTAGAACGAAATCCATTTGCATCTACTACTAATCATCCACCTTGAGATATCTATCCAGAACATATCGCTGGTATTAAGTTTCGAGCCCCACCCAAAGTGTAAACCCAAAGCAACAGACAACTGCATAAGAACTCTGCGTAAAGTAAACAATCCTTGTAACCGCGGTCACAAGCACAGTTGTTTTCCCCCTTGTGGCAACATCACATCCCCTAGACTCATGTTTCTGTCACTCAAGCGTGTCATCGGGGGGCATGAACCCACAATCTAGCACAACGTTCCCTCTTGAAGTCACTACCTACTACTTGGCCAAAGCAATAAACAACAACAGAGAACATGCAAGAATTACTTAGGAACAAAAATATAAGAGATAAAAACCAAATATATTACTCTATCACAATCTGAACATAATCTCATAATCCATCAGATCCTATCAAACTCAACATAACAATAGCAGAAATATTACAAAGGTGCCTCGATCATGTAGGGCAGCTCACGAGGTCTAAACAATGAAGATCAAAGAGGGCAGGAGAACATCACATAGCTACTGATCACGGACCCATGGTCCAAGGAAAACTACTCACGAGACATCCGGGGAGCATCCATGGTGGAGAGGAGACTCTCGGAGGTCAATCCTCCCTCCGGCAGGGTGCCGGGAAGAGGTCTTCTGGTGCTCCCGATCTTCGGAAGCGCGGCGGCGGCAGAATAGAGGTGAGTTCGCGGAATAGGGTTCCTCTTCTGGATTTTCCCGTGACGGAGAATAAATAGGCGAAGGGGGCAGCCAGAGGTTGACCAGGGGCCCCTGGCGCCCCCTGGCGCGGCCAGGGGTGGGGCCGTGCCGGGTGGCCGCCTGGGCCCCCCTGGCTCCCCTCTGGCCCCTCCCGTGCTCTTCTCGAAGCTTCCTCCACGCTGCTTTTTTATCTGAATTTTCCCGAATTTTTCTGGCACTTTTTATATGGGGGAAAACTGAAATAGAAAAACAGCAGAAAATAGGAACTGGCACTGGGGTGCACTGAGTTAATAGGTTAGTCAAAATATGATCAAAAATGTATGAAAGTGTATCTAGAACATAGCAATATCACACAAAACATGCATGGAGCAAGCAAAAATTATAGATACGTGTTGGACGTATCACTTGCAAGATGTTTAATCATAAGAGTACACTTATCTTAGTCTAGAAGGTGTGCTAGCATAGATCCACCCACTCAACACTTATCAGCACAACGCTGGTTATCGATACGGATTATGGCAAAAGCATGTGACTACCTCTCCATGTTTGCTCATGAACGCTTTAGTCTTTATAAGTTCAGTTGCCAGGTTTATCCTTTGCACAAAAGGATTGGGCCACTTGCTGCTCCTCAGTGCTATTTACTTTGCTTGCTTTTATTTTATCGTTGCTTATATCGAAAACCCCTAAAAAGTTATCTTTCAGTTCTTGAAGTTATTCCTTGTCCAAAATCACCTATCAATACCTTTCGCTCCTCGTTGGGTTCGACACTCTTACTTATCGAAAACGCTACAATAGATCCCTTTACGTTGAGGGTCATCAAGCTACGTTTTTTGGCGCCGTTGCCGGGGAGCATAGCGCTATTGGTAAGTGAAGCTGGTAAGGAATTTTTATATCATTGCTTTTATTTTGCTGTTGATGTTCTTTGTCCGTATGGATAACCGAGCTATTGGATCGTTGCTTATGGGGACACACCCCGCATCTGCGGTGGTTGTACCTCCCCCTACTGAAATTGTGCCTTATAAAATACCAGCTGGTATTATCGATTGTGCTTTGGCTAATCGTTATGCAGGAGATAGACATCCCAGTGAACACTTGCTATATTTATCACAACTATGTTCACTATTTAAGCTTGAAGGTGTATCAAACGAGTTTGTCATGAAGAAATTATTCTTCGTATCGCTTATAGATAAAGCTTCAGATTGGTATAAGCTTCTCGATAACTCTCATTTGCTAGATTGGCATGAGCTTATGTCTCTCTTTTATACCAAGTTTTATCCTCTTCATGAAATTCATCGAGACAGGAATTATATCTATAACTTTAGGTCTCGTGACGGAGAAAGTATCGCTCAAGCTTGGGGGAGATTGAAATCTCTGATGCTCAAATGTCCTAGTCATGAGCTCCCCAAGGAAACTATACTTACAAACTTTTATGGTAGACTTTCTCGTCAGGATAATGAGATGCTGGATGCCTCCTCTAGTGGGGTATTTCAGACGAAAAGCGTTGAAGAAAGATGGGATCTCCTTGCAAGGATCCAGAAGAATACCGAAGATTGGGAAATAGATAAAGGTATTGAACCCACTATAAATTATGAGTATGATTATATAGAGACCTATGTGAAAACTGATTCCTTTAATGCCTTTTGCTCTAATATTGGTCTTGATTCCCATCTGATGATTGATTTTTGTAAGGACTTTGCCTCTCATATTGATTCTTCTAAGAAGAAGAAGGATCAGCATCATAAACCCTTCAAAGAATTGCCTATTGATATTCATGTTGCTGACCCTATTGTGCCTGCAGTTATATATGAAAAGCACCCTTTTCCCGTAAGAACAAGGGAGCACTTTTTGTGACAGGCATAATGTATAAGTGTGAGAGAAGAATTGATGAGCCTGAGGACCAGATCAAGGTCGATCCTCGAGTTGCATTGGTTAAGGATCTTATTACTAATGATGCTTTATATTCCAATATAAATTTTTGTGTTGTTTCCACTAACCTTGTCACAGCCAAGAATAAGGGCCCAATTTCAGGTACACCAGTAGTATCTGTTAAAATAGGAGATCACAATATTACGGGCTATGCGATTTGGGATCGAGTGCTAGTGCTATCCCGTATTCACTTTATCAAGAGATCATGGGTGAGATTTCACCTTGTGAACTTGAAGAAGTTGATGTTACTATTCATCTTGCAAACATAGCAACTATCTCTCCTATCGGAATTTTGAGAGACGTTGAAGTCTTATGCAGAAAGGTAAAATATCCTACCGACTTTCTAGTACTTGGTTCAGTAAGGGACAATTTTTGTCCTATTATTTTCGGTAGACCTTTTCTCAGAACCTGTGGAGCTATAATAGATTGCAAGAAAGGCAAAGTTTCTGTTGAATTCAATGGTGAGACATGTGAATTTAATTTTTCTAAGTTCTCTAAGCAGCCTCGTGGTACTGATTTGCATAGTAATGATAAGATTATTGAAGATATTTCTTCCATTGCTATTCCCCCTAACGATCCTTTGCAGCAATATATGGAAGACCACGATAATGATTTGCATATGTAGGAGAGGAATGAGCTGGACGAAATATTCTTAAGACAACCTGCTATCCTTAAGCACAATCTTCTAGTTGAGCCTTTGGGAATTTTGTCGCAACCAAAAGAAGATCCAGTGTTTGATCTTAAACCTCTTCCCGATTCGCTCAAATATGCTTATTTAGATGAAAAGAAAGTATATCCTGTTATTATCAATTCTAACCTTCCAGGGTATGAAGAGGAGCGTTTATTGGAGGTACTTCGCAAACATCGAGGTGCAATTGGCTATACCCTTGATGACCTTAAGGGGGTTAGTCCGTCTATTTGTCAACATACCATCAACCTTGAGCCTGATGCCAAGCCAGTTGTTGATCATCAACGACGGTTGAATTTGAAAATGATGGATGTTGTAAGGACTGAGATTCTCAAGTTTCTAGCCGTAGGTATCATCTACCCTATAGCTGATAGTAAGTGGGTAAGCCCAGTTCATTGTGTTCCAAAGAAAGGAGGAACAACTGTGGTTCCTAATGATAAGAATGAACTAATACCTCAGAGAATTATTATTGGATATCGAATGTGTATTGATTACAGGAAGCTGAACAAGGCAACCAGGAAGGACCACTACCCATTGCCATTCATCGACCAAATGCTTGAAAGGTTATCCAAAAATACTCACTTTTGTTATCTTGATGGTTATTCTGGCTTCTCTCAAATTCATGTTAACACTGCTGATCAAGAGAAGACCACTTTTACTTGTCCCTATGGTACTTATGCTTACAGATGTATGCCTTTTGGTTTATGTAATACCCCTGCTACTTTTCAAAGGTGTATGTCTACTATCTTTCATGGTTTTGTGAAGAAATTGTGGAGGTATTCATGGACGATTTCTCCGTCTATGGAACCTCTTTTGACCATTGTCTCCACAACCTTAATAAAGTTTTGCAGAGATGTGAGGAGACAAATCTGGTGCTTAACTGGGAGAAGTGCCACTTTATGGTCAATGAGGGGATTGTTCTTGGCCACAAGATTTCCAAGATCGACAGAGCCAAGATCGAAGCAATTGAAAGGATGCCCAATCCATGGGACATCAAAGGTATTCATAGTTTTCTCGGTCATGCTGGTTTCTATAGAAGATTTATTAAAGACTTCTCTAAGACTTCGAGACCCCTCACTAATCTTATCCAGAAGGATGTTCCCTTTGTTTTTGATGAAGATTGTAAGGAAGCTTTTGAAGTTCTTAAGAAAGCTTTCATAACTTCTACTATAGTACAACCACCTGATTGGAATTTACCTTTTGAAATTATGTGTGATGCTAGTGATTTTGCTGTTGGAGCTGTTTTAGTACAAAGGGTTGATAAGAAGTTGAATGTTATTTATTATGCTAGCAAAACCCTTGATAGTGCTCAAAAGAATTATGCTACTACTGAGAAGGAATTCTTAGCAGTAGTGATTTCTTGTGATAAATTTAGGCAGTATATTGTTGATTCTAAGATTATTGTTCATACTGACCATGCTGCCATTAAGTATCTTATGGACAAGAAGGATGCCAAACCAAGGCTTATCCGATGGGTACTCCTTCTTCAAGAATTTGATTTGTAGATTGTCGATAGGAAAGGAGCAGACAATCCGGTGGCGGATAATCTTTCAAGGATGGAAGATATACCGCATGATCCCATTTCAGTCAACGACAGTTTTCCAGAAGAACAGCTAGCTGTTGTTAAAGTACAATCTCTCTCTGATCCTTAGTTTGCAGATTATGCTAACTTTATCGTTGCAAAGTTTTTGCCTGCAGGTTTAACATTTCAGCAAAGGAAGAAGTTCTTTCATGATTTGAGGCATTACTTTTGGGATGACCCACATCTTTTCAAAGAAGGTCCAGATGGGATCGTGATAAGATGTGTACCGGAACACGAGCAGAAGGACATTCTCAAACAATGTCACGACAGTCCATATGGAGGACATCATGCTGGTGAGAGGACTGCACATAAGGTTCTTCAATCAGGTTTTTATTGGCCTACTCTCTTTAAGGATGTTATAAATTATGTTTTATCCTGTGATAAGTGTCAGAGAGTTGGTAATATTAGTAGGAGGAATGAGATGCCTATGAATTAATATCTAGTGATTGAGCCTTTTGATTGCTGGGGTTTTGATTTTATGGGTCCTTTTCCTTCCTCACACAAGTACACTCACATTTTAGTTGTTGTTAAGTATGTAACCAGGTGGGTAGAGGCAATCCCCACTGAAAGTACTGATCACAAGACATCTTTGAAAATGCTCAAGGATGTAGTTTTTCCTAGGTTTGGAGTACCCAGGTACCTCATGACTGATGGGGGTTCACACTTTACACATGGAGCTTTTAGAAAAGCTTTAGCCAAGTACGATGTCAATCATAGAATTGCTTCACCGTACCACCCTCAAACTAGTGGGCAAGTTGAGCTCACCAATAGAGAGATCAAGTTGATCTTACAGAAGACAGTCAATAGAAATAGAAAGGATTGGTCAAATAAGTTAGGAGATGCTTTGTTGGCGTATAGAACTGCTTACAAAAAACCCCATGGGCATATCTCCCTATAAGATGGTTTATGGCAAGGCTTGCCATTTGCCATTAGAATTAGAACACAAAGCTTTCTGGGCTATTAATGCTGACCCAAAGTTAGCTGGTGAAAAGCGTCTCATGAACTTGAGTTCACTAGATGAGTGGAGAAGTGAAGCTTACGAGAGCGCTAAAATGTTCAAAGAAAAAGTAAAGAAGTGGCATGATAGGAGGATTCTGAAACGTGAATTTAATGTTGGTGATAAAGTTTTGTTGTTTAGATCCCGTTTCAGGCTTTCTCCAGGTAAACTACTTTCTAGGTGGGAAGGGCCATTTCATATTGAGGAAGTCTACCGCTCAGGTGCAATCAAGATTAACAATTTCGAAGGCACCAAACCTCAAGTGGTGAATAGTCAAAGACTTAAGCATTACATAGCAGGAGATCCTGTCAATGTTGATGTGGATTTGGTATACACAAAGTCTCATGAAGAACATGTTGCAGCCCTGTTTCAGACACCAGCAGAAGCAGAATAAGGAAAGGTATGTATTATGGTAAGGAAACATCGTGAAACCGCCATGAAAGTTCCAGATTACGAGTTTTTGCAAAATATAGAAAATTTGAGGCCTAAGTGGAGCCAGAGACCAGCTCCAGGGGGCCCAGGCGCCCCCTGGCGCGGCCCCACCCCTGGCCGCGCCGGGAGGCCGCCTGGGCACCCCGGAGCCCGTCTCCGACACCGCTTTGACCTGTTACCTTCCTTTGTTTGCAGAATTTTTTGCTATATATTTTCCCGGTTCGTTCCGGCAACGTATCTCGCGATTTCCTGTATTTTCTTTTCGAGCTGTTCTGCCAGGAAAACTTTCAGCAAGACCTAGGTGCCATGGCTTCCCCCAAGTTCCCCCAAGGACAAGTTCGTCGTCAACGTCATCAACCCTTACCTCGCTGAGGTGAAGAAGCACCCCCAGATCCTTCGTGTGGAGGATGGTGACCTCCACAAGGAGGACCTGAAGGGACCAGTCAAGGAGGGGAGCACCGAGGAGCGACTGAAGGAGGTGGAACATGAGGTCTTCAAGTTCAAGAAGATGGTGGAGCGTGGTGTTGAAACTAACTTTGACATCATGAACGAGATAGAGGCTTCCCACAAGAAGGAGATGAAGGAGATGTGGTCAAGTTTTCATTCTATTTGATCTAAGGATAGCACTTGAGTTTTCCCTGCTTGCCTTTAACAAGGCTTTTTCCTTTACTTCTGTGTTGAGTCAGTTTTCCCTACTTCCTTCTTTCCCAAAGGGAACAGACACTTGATGCTGATGAAGATTCATCCATATAATGTTGCATTAAAGTTTTGCCTTGCCATATCATTGTTGACATTATCTCTTGATAAGTAAGTTGTTTGCGAAAGCATTTGCCAAGAAAACATCTTCCTTTGTGTTAACATTTGCACTACATGACTAATAGCTTGTTCTTTCAAAAAATTCCAAATTTTCTCTTCAAAATATAAAGAGAAAGAGCAAAGGTAAAAGCTTTTAGTTGTCCCTTGACCAAAGGACTTGTTTGCCATGATTTGATGAGTTTCCTTAGCCCTACTTTTGATTATAATTGTTATTACTCTTTCATAAGGGACTTACGAGTTGGAGATTGCTGTTTAGGATGTTTGAGTTTGGTGAAAAGATCATGATGCTTCTTGTCCGTATTTTATTTATCGACACTTCACTCTCTAAACTTGTGGGCAGGTTTACCGAGCTTAGTTTTCGCTTGGGGACAAGCGAGGTCTATGCTTGGGGGAGTTGGTACGTCCAAAATGCATCACTATTTTATATCGTAATTCATCCTTATGCATTGATATATTTCACATTACGATGATGTTCTTATGTTGTTTTGGCTTGTTTTACACAGTTTGCACCTTTCCGGTGTCGAACCAGCAGACGCAGGATTCAGCGATAAAAAGTGGACGCTGAGTTGCTGAAGAAGAATACCTCCAAATTACCTGAAAATCAATGGGGGGTATTTTCCAGGAGATTCACGAAGACTCGCTGAAGAGGGGCCACAGGGGGGCCACAGGGCCCCCAGGCGGCCACCTGGCGCGGCACCACCCCTGGACGCGCCGGGAGGGCGCCTGGAGCCCTGGGGCCACTCCCGGCTCCCCCCTCTGGCCTATATACTCCTCGTTACGCGAAAACCCTAAAAAGAGAAGATTTCATGGAGTTTCGCCGCCGCTCCGTGGCGGAAACCTACAGAGAATAAAAGGGCTCTCCGGCGGGCAGATTCCGCCGAGGAGATGACCTCCCGGAAGGGGAGATCATCGCCATCGTCATCACCATCGTCACGGGCATCATCGAGATCATTATCAACATCATCCCCAACATCAGCACCATCTCCACCACCATCGAATCTCACCTCACAAGTTCATCTTGTGTTGTAATCCGTACTATCTATCCTCTCTACTCTACCGGTGTTGATTACTACTTTGTGGTGAATGTTGTTGAGTTTTGTTGGAAAAATAACATTATGTCCAAATTGTTTATCATATATCTATCACCTCTAATCATGATCTTTTTTATGTCTTGTGAGTAGTTACTTTAGTTCTTGAGGACATGGGAGAAGTCTAGTTGCTAGTAGTCATATGATGTTGAAGTAATTTTTGTTGTTTGATATTTAAGTTGTGTTGTTATTTTCCTAGTGGTGTTGTGTGAGTCGAACACTCAACGCTTCGCCTTCTTAAGGACCTAGGGGAATACATTGTGTATTAAGAATGCTTACGGTGGGTTGCCGGAGTGACAGAAACCTGAACCCAAGTTTGCACACTTTTACACGAGGGAATTCTTGATTCTTGCTCTTATTGTTGTGGTTAGGCTTTACCTTAATTTCTATCTTGTATTTGCGGATGCTTGCAAGATGTTTAATCATAAGAGTACACTTATCTTAGTAGCCACATTAATATTACAGTATACTAGAACATGGGTGGCGCACATTGCTGCGCCCATCTATTTTAATAATAAAATAATAATTATTTATGTAAATATATAGATGTAAGAAACATAAAATTTAAACTTATACTTGTATATAGAGACGAATGAGGTCATGTTTGACCAATTCTTGTATATATAAAATTACAACAGACCTGTGTAAATTACAAGAAAACGGATTGTAGTTTATGCCTTGGTAGTGACACAAAAAAATTGTAGCTTTGGTGCTACCAGATCTCGATCTAGCCGGAGATTTGTCGAAATATATGACAAAACTCACAACCAATATGCCTAAATAATGATGAACAAATGTTATTGTTGATAGCTAGGAAAACAAAAAATGGTAATCAAATTCAAAATTTGTAGACCCTTTTCGCTTACACTAATGTCGAAAGTATGATTTTTAAAAATAAGGGAAGCTATCTCAGCTGGAACACCATTTGGTATATGGCCCTATGCTAAGAAAATATCGTTTTTTCCTATCACTTGTTATGCTATTGCAGAAAAAAAACACAAATTCAACCTCCCGATCTCCCATATCTTATCATTTCCTTTTTTTTAGAAGGATATTGTGTCTAGTCATTAAGTATACTGTTCCATATAGAGAAAATTGGGGAGCAAACACTGATGAGACAAACTTCGTACCTCGCGAACTCATATCTTTAGAAATAAATAGACAGATTATATAAAGGGCAGGGTGTATGAGAGAACATAATTTACATGCATGAGAATCTGCAGTGTAGTGGCACTTTGGATCAATGCAAACAAATTCCGTTTCATTTTTATTCTTGTGACATTTTTTATGACACAAATCACCCTTTGATGCTAGCCGTAATTTGAACATCAGAATTTTTTCCCTGCAAAGAACCAGGTAAGCAATCAGTACATGAACGAATCACAAGAACTTGATAGAATTTACAAAATTCTCATTTAGATAAAACAAAATTCAGGTACTCAAGTTTGACAACTTCATGTTCAGATATCATGATGACTCTTGTTCTGTAATGATCATCTTCTGCTGCAAGTCTGATGTAGAATAAACTGATGGGATCAGATAAAAAAATTGTCTCCAGCCATTCGAACATCCTAAAGAGATGCGCGCAAGTCCGGACAGAGAAGTGCCCAACCGAAACAACACGAAGCTAATATGATGTTAGTGTGTACCTTCTGGTCGGATGCTCGAGCAAGGTTGGACTATTAGACATAGGCCCAGTATCGATCACATGCACAATAGATCGCTATACACAGAAATCCAACGACTTTAAACATCCAGATCGCGAACATGAATGGCTAATAAGAGATGTACATCTAATGTTATGTAAGCAGTCGTGCGGAATAAAAACATAAATTGTACAACATGTAAGGATAAGTTGCGGATTAATTACCTGTCCAGTAGCCATCTTAGTTTATGAAGTGCTGATAAAAAATGCTTCAAATGCTGACCAAATCAATCCAGCAGAGGTAGCATGAACATCACCTATACATTTTGTACAAGAGAATATCAGGTATTTTAGTATGAATCAATATCGGGGTTAGTTAATGGGTACAACTGATATAAATATGCTAACAAAAATACTTTTGGATTTTTATCTATATTACGGTTCCTGAGAAGATATTACACAACAGATGGAAACAAGAAAACATACAATTAGATGTTTTTTGAACTAAACAACTAATATTTGTTACAATTAGTATACAAACATTCCCGTGATTACTAAACAATCTGAGATTACGCAAATTCAACAAGAATTATTTCTTTCATGTCTAAACGCGCTAGAGGGCTCGCTTTAGGCGCGATTTTACTGGGCAGACATAGTTCACTAAACCACTGCTTTCTCCATATATAGACAATATAGGATGGACAAGAGAGTTGAACTATGTTTTCGTGAAGAGCATAGTTATATCCTTTGCATGTGAGTATCTGCAAGAACTGATAATTATTAAGGCAGAGAAAACCTTATGCTGAAGTGTTCAGTTGTAGATTGAGAAAGGTAAAAAAAGTTTGAGACACAGAAGGAACCGCCGTGCGAGGAAAATTAGGACTGCACTCTTAATAAGACATATTACTCCATATCTAGAGTGCCACCAACAGATAGTTTAAATAAGAATTGTGGGAACTAGAATGTTGGAGACAAAAGACTAAAACAAAGGGAGTGGTTATTGTCCAAACGCAGAGCAGCAAGAAGATACATAACCACCAACAAATCCAAGTCAGAATTCTTGAAAAAATTGAACTGGTGGAGACGAAGAAATTAAATAGGGTAATGATCATCCAAACGCATATCAACATGAAGACACTCCTGTTAAGATGTATAATCCCAACCTCTGGACAAGAAAGATCATCCAAATATAGATCAACAAGCAAAGACAAGCTAGGCGAACCAGTGGTATTATGCAAGTTAGAAAAATGCAAACAGTACTACGCCCATGCTTTTTTTCTTGGATCACATAGTCACCAACACAATAATTTGACATAATTTGGTAAGGAAGAAGCCAACATAGCAGAACCGAACTTGAATCCGTAAACATCTGCATTCATTATGAACATGAATAAGATAAAAATAGATAAGGATTGCAGAAGAGGGGATTTTCAAAGGAGGGAAGATTGGCAGAATTTAGAAGACAAAGGAGATCAGAGCAGAGGAGGAAGACAAACGCACCTGCTCGAAGCGTTCCATGGGTGTCAACTCGGGCTGCCGTGTTGCGGGTGTGTCCCCACTGCCGTCGATGCCGGCCATAGCCCGCAGCCAGTGGGCGCAGGTCCAGTGGCCCGACCGCCCGCCTGCACGCCCCCAGCCTTGCCGAATTGAACCACCTCCGCACTCCCTCACGCACAAATCACCTCCCCCACTCCCCTGGCCAGTTCATCTGTATCGAGTGGGGACCTACTCGAGCGACGACCAGATTTTTCTACAGAGACGGGAGGTTACGGTATACCCAGGGAGTGGTGCAGAAGGGCGGAGGGGATCATCGCTGGGTTCCGATTGTTGGTGTTGCCGTCGCCGCGAAGGGGCGGAGGGGAAGTCGCTCTCGAACCGTCGCCGTCTCTCATCCACAGTTTTTCTTCGAGGGACTCTTCGTATGCAAACGCTCGTTATCCCCCTTGCTGCCTAATGGCCTGGTCCATTAAGCCCAATTGATCAGCAAACTGCGTTTCGGCCGTCGGAGTAGCGTCTTTAGGACAGCCAGCCCACAAAACAGAAACCATGCTGCACATATTAGATCGGACGGCCATAAACTATTTCATCCGAAAAATGAACGCCAGAAACGCAAAGCGCTGAGAAGGCTTGCTTTATGTCGAGTTATACTGTCCTAAATGGGCATTTGTTTTCGATAAGCCACTAATCTACGTAATTTAGAAATCTAATGAGTGTCTTGTCTTGGCATCTTGCAGCCAGAACACACAGAGCATGGCAAAACTTACTTGCAGCAAACAAAATAAAAACACAAACCATGAAAATTGAAGTATGAATACAATTCACAATTCTTAAACTATGACGCTTTGTCAAGGATTAGTTAAATCAAACTTCTAAGGATTATAAATTATAGGTTTCACTACAACTGATATTTAAAAATTCCTCCTTTGAAAATCTTACTCTGCGCCTCTGCGTACTCTGAAAAAATATAGTTGTATCTTGTTGAAGGTCTAGGCTCATGGTTGCATAATATACCCCCACGAAGAGCATGGTATAGTTTCAAAGGACGATAGGTTGTAGCAGAAAGGCTAAAGTTGTGCATTAAAGTGTGACTTTGTTTGCCCACCCATATATCTGACCATATGTGTATAATGATTTTTTCAAGTAAGAACTAAGAATTACATTCTGGTCATGATCAGGGAGATGAATCGTACTCTTTAGAACACATCAAACACAGACACAATTTTACTTCTTTGACATGAAAGCAAGAAGCAAAGAGAGGAATTTATGTGTTGTGTGCAGTATACAAAAACATCCAGGAAGCCCAAACATCAAGGGAAAAAAAATTAAGAATCCAAGATTCATGTCCCGTGCATACATTCTACTACAACCATGAACTGCAGATCATCAGTTAAATCAAACATGTGTGCATTACAAATTATAGGTTTCACTGCAGCTAATATTTATTTGTACTAAAAACTCTTTTTTTTTATCTTACTTCTGGGATTCAGAAAAGACATATAGGTATGCCATATTACAGGGACCGCAGGTTGTAAGATATGAATATAGGCAACATCCAAACCATGAACTGCACTTCACTAAGCTATAATCCAACGATTCAGAACAACATGGTGTACCTTGTGGAGACCTACAGAAACCGCAAGTCCAAAGAAGCGGCGACATGCTCAGATGGAATGGAAAGAGGCAACACAGAGTGCGCGAACAGTTTGCTTGCTAGTCAACGCAGCATTGTGCTCGTGAGTCCGCGGTGCAGTTCCTGTGCAAGCCTGCCCATAGTTTGTTTGACCTCCAAGCAGTCCAACGACAACGAGCTGGCATGCCTGCAGGGTGTGCGGCCTCCACTCAATCCCAGCAACGGCGACCGAGCATGCTTGCAGAGGTTGCAGTTTCCTCGTTCCGAAAATGACGAGTGAACGACTCAGGCAGTGGAGACTGAGCTAGCGGAGAGGCGGGGAAGAAACAGCTAGGAAACGGAATGGGGAAGACTGTGACAAATTCGGCGGGCGCAGCAAGGTTGCAGTTTCCGCAATTTGAATTTTTAAGGGGGGTTGGAGCTGGCCGGGAAGTGAGATTGGAGGATAGATGCGACAGGAGCATGAGGAGACGATGCGAACTGATTGGGGAAGAATGGGCGGTGTGCATGCGTTCGGAGAAACGCTTGGCTTAGCTGTAAAAACTCTTCACGTGTCTGAGTGGGAAACCTGGAAGGGAGTGGGACAACTGTTCAACTCGTGCCGGTGAACTTTTTTTATTCCATCTCGGTGAAGAGGCAGACGGATCATCAGCACGAACTGACTCTTTTATAGGAGTAAAGATTGGGTGTCGACTTCTCGAATACAAGATGCAGAATCGCTATCTATGCCTCGAGAAGATCTAGGTTGAGTTGTCCCTTTGGCGTCCAAGGGTGCTGACTTATATAGATGTCGGGTCCCTAGGTTTTCACCAGTCCGACTTCTACACGAGCTGGAGTCCTATTCTAGTTTACAAGTGGTTTCCTTGTTACCCAATGTAAGTCCTATTCCTTCTAAGGTCTTCGGGCTTCTCGTTTGGCGCGACCTGGCCCAAGACCGGGTCCTCTTCTGGGCCTTCTTCTTCTGAGTCAGTCGGGGTCTTCTATATGCCTGGTTATGGCCCTGATCCATCCCCCCGACATTAGTCCCCGAGATTAACGCGACACTTTAGCTTCACGGTGATCTTTCTGTTTCCCTTTTGCAGCCATCCATGCTGACTCTTAGAGAGCCGACTCTTGCGGACCTGCATATGTGCATTTATGGTAGCAAATCTTGCTCTCCATTTATTACGGAGATTCCTAAAATGATTCCCTCGATTGCTTCGGTCACATTAACAAATGTATCCTTTTAATGCTGCGAGGATCTAGGGGACTTTCTATTGGGCTGCTCTTTGTGGCGCCTCGATTTTCGGCCGAACGACCTTATAAATGGACCTCCTGGATTCACATCCCATCTATTCCATCTCGAATGCTATCTCTTCTTCTTCTTCCTCGCACCCTGAAGACGAAGCTCTTGATCTCCTCCGCCATCACCTCAAGCGCACCCTCCAACTCCGGGCACACAGAGGAGATCTGTAACCTCGCCACTCTCGTCCATCACGCGAGTAAGCTCCTTCCTTACCTTAACTCTTTTATTGCGATTCATTTGTCCATGTTGCCATTGTTATTTCATATTCAAGCTCGATAGGAACAAATCAAATCAATGATGGCTTATATAGATGCTATATATTAGCTAGAACTTATCCATGAATCGTCCTTAAGTCCGTCGTTTTCATTTCTCAAGTGTTCGTTCAAATCTGTTCATAGATAAATCACAATCATCTCCGTCTCCCGTAAGCATCAGAATAAACCCCTCTTTTTCACATACGTTTTCTTGGGTTCGTAGATCCGTTTTCCTTATCGTTTTTGTGCAAAATCTTTTTGTGTTGAACTTTTTAGCTTCTCAAAGTCCGACTTCTAGACAATGAATTTTGATCATGCCATAGCATTAGTCGTCCTTTTCTTCAGCCAACTTAGCATATTTGCAAAAACAGTATTCTTCCTTTACCACGGGGAAGAAAACTGTCGGTGTAGGTCCGGAAGGCCACAAGGGAAAACTTAAGGAAAAACCGTCTTCAAAGAATGCTTTGGAAGCCAACTGGATGAAGTCACAGATGACCCAACTCAGGTTGGAAGAGATGGAGAAGAGTGGGATTTTACCTCCTCAGTCGGAAATTAAATGGTGTGCTCCTGGGGAGGAGACCCGGCCACAACCTCAAGAGGGCGAAGTGGTTGTTTTCGCTAATCACATAACCTGGGGGTTCCGTCCTCCCGGGTCGAAGTTTTTTAGGAGCTTTCTGCACGCATACGGCTTACACCCCAAGATATGGCTCCCAATTCTATCCTAACCATCTTCCACTTCCAAGTCTTTTGTGAATTATATTTAGAGAGGAAGCCGACCTTGACTTTATTTGCGGAGTTCTTTCACGGCAACAAGAAAACCGAGCACAGCGGAGGTCCACTTCTGGAGTGTGGAGGAATTGCCATCCATAAGCGATAGAGAAGTATGTTTCCGTCCTTGAGGTTATCTACTCATGTGAAAACCTGGAAGAAATCTTTTTTCTATTGCACTATCAAAGTCCCAGAGGGCGAGCATCCCCTTCCCGGCTTCCGTGACATCCTACTTGTTTATCACGAGGGCCTGAATGCTTATCCGGATGATAAACAAAGGGAGAAACTCGAACCTTTGTTCGCCTGAATGAAAGCACTGCTCGCCCATGGACTTCTTGGTACAGACCTGATCCGATGCTGGGTTGGATGGAAAATTCATCCTCTCAGCGTGAGGGACCGACTTCTGTGTGAGTACACCGGTCCAAATGACACCATGTGTTATGCACATGTAGAATTAGGATCGGCTGCCCTCGTGGCAGACGGTAAGAAGTATGTTGCAGAAAGCAAGAAATATATTGCCATGGTTGACATTGCACCCTTCTGCGTTGATAACCCGGCTCTGGAGGTATGTTAATCACCAAATGTGCGCCTTTTATTAAAAAAACCAGTCTTGTATTGTTTTTTTTATTTTGACACTCCATCTTTTTACCAATCAAGAGCCCTCTATTGTTGATTAAGAGATGGGTTCCCACAACCCGAGTCGTAATGTAAGTAAAATTTAATCTATCCTTGTGGGACGACTTCTCTCTTATTTTCCTCTATTTATATAGGTGGACTCGGAGGAAGAGGGCGACGATGATGATGAGGAAGAAGAACCCCCTGCCAGAACGGACTCTCCGAGAGCGGAGAAAAGCCAAATTCCTGAGCAAAAGGTATTATTCACCGACTTCCTAAATTATCTTTGTGAAAAATATGCATCTTATATTTATACCGTTGCAGGGACAAGAGAGGAAAAGGCAGTCTGGTAGTTCTGTGTCTGTCGACCCCCTTGATGCTGGAATTCCCAATTCTCCACGACGTACTCGTCAAAAAGTCGGAGCTGGGTCGACTCCTGCTGAACATCAGCGTCCTGTTGCCGACAACACAGAGGGAGATCCTTCTTCTGGGGAGTCGTCTGTGCGGCTCCCAAACAAATTTCCCATCAACAGTGGGTAAGTGCTTTGAGCCATCGAGATAATATTTCATTTTTTTCCTAAGTTAAAGAGCTTGTGTCTTCCTTTTAGGGATCAAGGCAAATGAGCCGGTTATCGTAGAGAAAACACCTAGAGTTTCTGAAGAGAAACAAATGAAAGGCACCACCCTTGCCGAATCAATCCATCTGAGATATATAGGGATGATTCTCCCATGGGTGGAGTTGAGGAGCCGGTTGCCCAATCGAAGGAGACAGCCGATACCCAAGATCCAATTCCGACTCCTGCAGCTGACAAATATGTGGCTGAAGAGGAGGTTATTGTGACCGGGGATCGCACTGCTGAACCGGCTTCCACAGTGGTGGGAAAGAGAGCAGATGTGGGGAGACAGTCTATGAGTCAGCCCTTTGCGACGACTCTTAAAAAAGTTTCATTTGAAGATTTATGCTTTAAGTCGTTGAGTTGTCTCGGCCAATAGCGTGAATTGATAGTATGCATCAAGCAGCGTTATGAGGTATGCCTATTGTCTTCTTTTTATTTTTTCATTCTTATGTAGCTCTCAGGATAGCTATATTGATGTAGCCCCCAAGTATCGGGTTATTATATCTATAGCGTCCCGGAACTTGTTATGCTTTTTGTTTTGTAGTGTAGCCCCCAAGTGCCTGGTTATATACTTGTAAAACACAAGGACTTTATTGTTTTGTGCAGGCTTTGGCTTTGGAAACCGGCCAGACAACTCATCAATTGGAGGAGAAACTCGAGGCCGAGTGTGATAAGCAACATCAAGCTGAAAAGGTGATTTGCTGGCTTCAAAAGGAGCTGAAGAAGAAAGAAGAGGAACTAGAGGCGGCAAAGTCTCATCATGCCAAGGTCCAGGGCGGCCGACGATGCTGTGTCCAAGTTCCAGAAAATAAAGAAAAGATTGAATATTCTTAAAAAGAGTATTCATCAGTTCGTGATATCAGTCTTTGGTAAGTCGGTTCGATCGATGTAAATTCTAAACCATTATCATGTAGTCATGGTTTCTTGCTGACTTGGTGATTTTTGGTGCAGGAAAACAGCATCCGTCTCTCTAGGAGCCGCCCGGTAAGAAGTTGACCTCTTTATACACACTGATCAAGCAATTATGTGAAGGAGCCATCAATGCTATCGCTGCGAGTCAAAGTAAGCCTACCAACATACCCAAGCTAGCCGAGATGATGTAGTCTTTCTCGACTTACCGCCTTGGGTGGATCTAGTGAAGCGATCGACATGTCGTTTGGGAGTGATGCGCGGTCTAGAACTTTCCAAATTTTATCACCCTAACATGAAGCCGGAATTACTAGCTGTTGGCTTTCTTGAGCTAAACATCGACGGGTCTCCCTTCTCCAAGGATGACTAAGCCAAGATTATCAAGGAGACGCGCATGTTTGTGACGAAGATTGCTAATGAGATTGATCTGTCTGAGTTGGAACCCGGCTACGATGGGCACAACAAGAGGTGGAAGCTTACTCCTCCTGAGCCGGTTGAATTTTCCGTGCTTCCTCCATCGAAGACTATAGACCCGGCAACTTCGACCGAGCCGGCTTCAGGTGAGGGAGAAGATGATCTTAGGATCAAAGATTTATCAGATGTTGCATTATATGAGGGCTGTGATAACTTTCTAGAACCTGCAGGTAGTACTAGAGTGTAGCTTTGAAGGTATAGCCTGCAAGGAAGACAGTCTTAAGTGTAAAACTGTTGCGATCGGGTCTGCTCCATTTATCTCTTCTTTTAAAGAGTTATTGACTGAAAACATTTGGAAATGCCATAGTGTTGGCTGATGTAATAATGAGCTACTTGTTTTTGTGCGTGATATGCACTTGAACCTTTGTGGTGATGTGAAACTGCCTTTTGGCCTTTGAATGCCTAAATGCCAATTCCCCTTAGCATTTATGTTTTGTTTTTAGAGGAGTCGGTCATACGGCCACTGCTTGTGAATTCTTTGAAATAGATTTTCTTGCTTTCAAGTAGATCTGATATGCTAGGTTTGGTGTTCCTGGCTCTGAGTATTATAAACCGACCGTCATCTTTTTTGACAATCGTATTTGATGAAGCAGGTTTTGACAAAGGATTCGGTTGAACGCGTAGCGTATACCAGTGGTTCCTTTAACAAGCTTAATTGTCACGGTATCGTCAAAATGGGAGTCAGCATAAACTGGCTTTTTATGGTATCATCTGGTCACATATGTGCGTGTAGGTACTAGCATCCATGTGCCAGCACTAAGTAATGTTAGGAAAACCAATATGTGGCCCCCTTGAGTCGGCATCACACCGAGTCATAGTAAAGCCAATATGTTTGTTATTTTAAAGTCGAAGTGTAGCCCCCATGAGTCGGTATGATCAATTTATGTTCATACCGAGTCATGGTAGAGTCAACCTCTAACCCCCTTGTACCGACTTTTAGTTCATTTGATAATGTTCATGAAAGTCGATACTTTGACGGAGGAAAGAATATGTTTGCATATGCCGAGAAAAGTAAACAGATAGAAGAACGAAAAATATGCTTTATGTATGCAAAAAATGTAAGAGCTCATATAGAAGCCGGCCGTACGCGTGACTGTCACAACATTCTTTAACAATACAAGATCAGCACTGACCGACTCCTTAAACAGGAGGTTTTCTGACTGTCTTGTAGAAAAGAATTGCTGGTCACTTAATTTCACGTAAGTCGAAACTTCTCTGTAAGCAAGCATCGCATGACTTATTCTAGTGTTCTCTGTAATAGAATCAAACTCAACAAGCGTCTGATAAAGCCGGCTGGTGCTTGGACTAAAACGGATCATGTAGGTCATCGAAGTGCGAGTTTGCATTAGCTGTAGAGGCAAAGGTAAAGTCATAGTAGGCCAAATTCATGTATATGCCGAGTGCCCATTTTAAGAATTGAAGTAGGAAGAATTCAAGTCCCCAGGGTCCCTAAATAAAGCTATATACATGCCTGGTACCAGGGAAAGGAGTAATAAAACCCTCCAGGTTTCCATGGATTTAAAATGCAAAAAATGTAATGCAATGCAAAATGAAAGAAAAGTAAGAGTCGGTATGTAATAGTTGACTTTTGTATTTAATGTTTTTAACAAGTGCACAGGAACATCCCTGACCTATTTAGATACAATTCAAACAGAGCTGTGCAATATCCCACGGCTTCTTGAATCTCCGTATTGGACGAGCGCGTGGTCGCCGGCTATCGCTCATTAACTAAACGACATGTTTCACTGAGCAAACTTGTTCTTACCATAGGGGGTTGTTGCTGCTTTTGTGAGAAGGCCGAATGACGCTCGTCGTTCTCACTAGTTCCTTGGCGCTTTGTGACTGGGCCGGATCTATAGTAAGTAGGCCCCGTGTCTCTTGGGTCTGACATCCTTTGGCCGTGGGAGCCGGCCATGTTTTCTTCATGGAGGTTAAACTGCTCGTTCTTCTTTCCCCATTGTCGTTTGAACACAAGCATGTAGTAGCATTATTCCCAAGAGTGATTTGCAAGGCGACCCAGTCTAGAATGCTTTGTGCAGGGCTCTTATAGAGTTTTTCAATAATTATGTATCCAAGTTCTTTTGTCTGATCTCGCAAAACTTCCTTGCTTTTGGTAGCCGGCTCTAATGTTTTCGTTCGGGTCCTCAATAAGCTTGCGTTTTCCATTGTTTTTATTTTGATTTTGAATCCTTCCGTACTTGGATTCATCAGAGTCGGCGTATCTGATGACAACGTCTACTACTTCTTCCAGATCTCTGACTACTTTCTTCATGCGGTTTAGGGCACGGATCATAGGTCCAACCAGTGGTCCATGCCTGCATAATTATCATTTGGCTGAGCTTCTTGTGAAGATTAGTTGTGCATTTTCGCGGAGTTCTTGTGTTCCCAAGCTATTTCCCTTTGTAGCTGGGCGGCCATTTCTTGGTACTCCATTGGCTGCTCGTGGTATTCGGGCCGACCTTCTCTGGTTGTCGAGCTGGTTTTGAGTCTCTTGGGAATTTTCAGGGGATCTGAGCTTTCTTTAGTGACCCGATCCAGACTTTTGTTAATTGGAATCCTGAGCTTGGTCGATTCGGGAAGATTTTCTTGAATCCTTCATGTTGGGTTTCTTCAAAAGGACTTGCTATTCTTATGTCGTTGTCGCCTTCTTCGTCTGAAAAAGAGACTTTTTCTAGGAATTGTGAAACGTTCTCCCCTTCCATGGTCTCGACCGAATGCTCTGGTACTGGAGATCCTTGGGTGATTCCAACGAAATTATGAGTGGAGCCGGTACGGGAACTTGCAATGGAACGGTACGGTGTCCCAAAGCAGGGATAATCTCGATTATACTCTTCTGGCGCAGGCCCAATTCGGTTACTTCCGATTGGGCAAATGGACTCGGTATCAGAACGCTTTGTTTTGCCAAAACACGAGTCGGCATCAGAGAGTTCTGCCGAGTTGTCATGCACCAAGATTTCGACGGATCGTGTTGGCTTTGAAAATTGACGGATGACTCCGAGGAAGACGTGCTGTGAGTCGGTTTTGAGCCGGCTCGTTATCTCTGTGGGAATATCTCAATCTGGTTCCGGCTTGGATCCGTTTGATCCTTCGATGATGTGGATGAAACCAACTAGGATTCTATGAGACGACTCGACGGAGTCGATCTCCGGAGCCCAAGTGGTGTTGTCGATGTAGAGCTTCCCGCGTTGGCTTCTAGTGATCCGAGCCGCGATGAAACTGTCCATGCCTGGCCGAGCTCCCTCCAAAATTACGATGTCTGCGTGCGCAGGCCCCACGGTGGGTGCCAACTGTCGTGGGAATGTCACGGCAGATGTCCTCATTGGAGGACTTAGTGTGAGGCCTTTGCTGCGAGGTGAGTACGAAGAGACAGTAGGCGAGATCATGAGACACGAGATTTTACCCAGGTTTTGGCCCCTCGTAAGGTAAAGACCTACTCCTGCTTTTCTATTTTTGGGTGTCGACTTCTCGAATACAAAGATGCGAAATCGCTACCTATGCCTCGAGAAGATCTAGGTTGAGTTGTCCCTTTGGGGTCCAAGGGTGCTGGCTTATATAGATGCCGGGTCCCTAGGTTTTTACCAGCCGACTTCTACACGAGCTGGAGTCCTATTCTAGTTTACAAGTGGTTTCCTCGTTACCCAAGGTAAGTCCTATTCCTTCTAAGGTATTCGGGCTTCTCGTTTAGCGTGACCCGTCCAAAGACCGGGTCCTTTTCTGGGCCTTCTTCTTCTGAGTCAGTCGGGGTCTTCTATATGCCGGGTTATGGTCCTGATCCATCCCCCAACACCTACGGCGAGGACCCCATTTTTGTTGTTTCTTTTCTTGCGTAGTTGGGCCAAGCTCCATTAGTAGTAGCCATGGTCAGTTCTTGTGCGTCTTTTAGTTGTCCTGCACCCTTTATTGGCCCAATATGTCTCTGATTCGGCTCAGTGGAAGATTTACCTATGTCTGAACATAATAAATGATAGACTTAGATACCATATGGCGATAGTTATATCTTTTCGCCCGTATGTCGGACCGTGATGCAATATACATGAAAGTTGCTTAGTTTTCTGTGTAGATTTATAATATGTCATTCTTTGAAATATTAGAAAATGTTAAATTGATATTTACTATCAATTACACCCACATGATATTGTTAACAGTTTGCTTAGTAGCTTAATGATTGTAGCTTTGGTTAAAATGATCTTTATACATAATTTGACTACAAAAATGGGTAGATTATGATTATGCTAGTGTTTGTATATAATTATGTTTTGGGTAGAGCAGTAGAAGATGCTATTATTAACATGGTGTACTTAGTGGATTATCATGTTTAGGATTTCTACCTCATTTAAAAAGATTAGTATAAATATTTTATCTACGATTCACCCTCTTGCCATGTTGTGCTATGTATATGCATTGCTAATGCATATTTAAACATGGTGTGTAAATGAATAATTTGAATCGATGCTAAGCGTGAAGTATCGCTGAGTGTGGACGATAATCACTTAGCTTGTTAGTAATTGGTTCTGACGGTAGTTGTGCATCGTCTTGTCGTGTATTGCATTGCTACTTGATCGTACTTGTTGTGCACCATAGTGATAGTTGTATCCCGGTTGATGGATTTCTAGTGTTTATCACTTTTGTGCTTCTCCATGGATAGACTCAAAAACATTTCGAGTTTGCGATCGATTATACTTCACGAACCTTTCTTCTCAACAGGCAAGGAATACCACTTATCATGCTATTATAATTAGTGGCTTGCATGCTAGTATAAGTTAGGTTCAATTGCTTGATCCTTCAACCATGTTATATGCCTCTCTTAGACCTGATACAGTGAAGTCCTTTACATCCCAGCAAACCTTGTTCTGCTATATTACTCGCTCGCTTGCTCAGGCCTGCGTAGCATGCATAGGATGCTACGATGTTTGCCCTATTAATTCGGATTGGGATATGATGCTATTCTTGTTGATTTTCTATGATTATTATGATTGTAACTATATCCGGTAAAGGATGGAAGGTCAGGCTATCCCGCCTTTATGTTTTATTCCATTCGAGTCACCTAGGATCCGAGTACGTGTATTATGTTGTGTTTCAAGATGAGCGTGCCTAGCCACATGTGGGTTGTTACATGATTCCCCTTGGCTTACTTACCTAGCTCAAAACATTTCTAGTGGTGTCCCGAGATGGTTTTCTCTTACGATCACACACATTTATGGCAGTCTGATCAGCTGCGAGGTGCATGGTACACGGACTAGTGAGGGAACCCTGTTGGTCCAAATCATGGTGGTATAGGGGTAGGTTGTCTAGGGCTCAGTAACAACCGCCTTCGAACCCGAGCCATGCGATAGTCCAGCTCTAGAGTCCGACCAACTCAAGATTTGGGTGTCGACTCACTTGGGGCACCCTAATTTGTGCGTTCTTAGTTAGAGGGTCAATGTCAATCGGATCATCTAGCACCAGCTCATAAAATGGGTTCCTCTAAGGGTAGGCATGACTTGAGATGAGCATGCATGTGGAGCTTCTAATGGGCAGTTGGTACATACCTACATGGTTTAATATTTTTGAGAAGCCATCCTCCTCCTCATTGCGTTGAAGGCCCGGGGCTTGTCTCTACTCCTCACCCTCAGCTCTTCCAATACAATCACCCAAATTTCTTCATAGCCGACCTCCACAATGGCTGCCATTGTATCTATGTGGGGGAATGACCCCCAGGTAGGGTCACCCAGGCGAAAGAACCTTTCAAGAAAAAGTGCAACCTTGAGGAAATTGCTGGATGCGGCTGGGCCGACCTAGTCAGATCTGCAGCCGAATGTCCAAGAGGTGCAATCGGCCGCCGGCTGCGAGCATCCGACCTAAGCGCAACTAGCCCACCATGGTTGCACTAGAAGCAAGAGTTGACTACGGGTCGGATGGGCGCACCTGGCCCGAAGTCATCAATGAAGATCCCGAGAGATCCACTCTGTCAGAAGGCCAAGTCCCATCGCCGACCCGTCAGGCGCATGATGCCTCCCTCCCCACGCCGGTCTCACAGGACGGCGGATAAGACCAAGCGTCGTGTCAGCCACTGACCTACTTTGCTAGGACTCACAAGACCAATGAGCGACAAGATTCCCACGACAAGCTAGGTCTACAGCTTTCCGCCGCCTGGCACCCGAAAAGCACGCAGTCGGCGGGCCCCAGCCGGATTCCAGAGTCTTACAGCTGGGTCCCCCCTCCCTGTGTAATTACTAGTTTAGCCCGGGTTCAGCCTATAAGAACCCGGGTAACTCCTCCTGTGCGGGGGACGATCCACATTTACTTCCATTACACCCACTTCCCAGGGATGCAGGAGAGAGCACAACTCTAGGCCTTCTCCTCCTTCCTCTGAAACAGCTCAAGGAGCATTCACTATAGCCCGAGTTATTGCTCATAGTTAGCTCAGCATGAGTATGAGTTTTATCTCTCAGGAGAGCCACGAACCTGGTACATCGCGGTGTCTCACTGTGCTTGTACCCATCCTTGTTTCCACTACTAGGGAATGGCCTTATAGTGGCGTCCTTTTTTTTTGCCTTTAGTGGCGCATCTCAAATGCTCCACTAAGTACAAGCCACTAATAAGGCCTTAATAGTGGCGCATTTCAAATGCTCCACCCCTAAGAATCTTAGGCCTGGTGAATTCCTGAAATGCTCCACTAATAAGGCCTTAGGGGTGGCGCATTTCTGAAATGCGCCATGCCTAAGATTCTTAGGGGTGGCGCATTTTGAAGATGCGCCACCATTAACTTTTTTTTGAATTTGGAATCTGGATCTAGATCTGGATTACGACTTTTTGCTCGTTTTTTCTCTTTGCTCGTTTTTTCTTTGAATGATTTGTCCTGTTCATCTAGCCACTTTGTTTTCTCATTTTTATTCTCTGTCCCGTTCATCTAGACAATTTTGAATCTCGGAGGATGGAGGAGATGAGAGAGGATAGAGGGCGCCATGGAGGAAGAGACGAGGAGGAGGAGGAGCCAAGAAAGGGGAGGAGGAACCATGAGGAGTAGGAGCCATGGAGGAGGGGAGGAAGAAGAAGAAAGGGGAGGAGGAATCTTGGAGGAGTAGGATCCATGGAGGAGGGGAGGAGGAAGAAGAAGACCCGTGGAGGAGGGGGAACCTTGGAGGA
The DNA here is from genome assembly GCA_950022295.1 of Bromus sterilis. Lineage (NCBI taxonomy): Eukaryota > Viridiplantae > Streptophyta > Magnoliopsida > Poales > Poaceae > Bromus > Bromus sterilis. The sequence continues at coordinate 106,576,816 of OX465596.1, read as the reverse complement.
GGAGGAGGAGGAGCCATGGAGGAGGAGCAACAACCTTAGATCCATGGAGGAGGGGAGGAGGAGGAGCAATGGAGGAGGGGAGGAGGAGGAGGGCGCCATGGAGAAGGTGGAGAGGAAGAGGAGATGGTGGAGGAGAGGAGGATAAGAATGAAGAGGTAAGGAGAAGAAGGAAGCCGGTCGGGTTATATATACTCTTATTAGTGGCGCATATAGCAAAATGTGCCACCCATAAGAACCTTAGGGGTGGCGCACCTAGCAAAATGCGCCACTAATAAGTTTTGATTTTTTTCAATTTTTTTGGCTTCTAGATCTTCAAACGCTCGTAACTTTTTTTCTGTTAGGTTTTTGAGGATTCTAAAAATGTTCAACGGGGTTCTATGGGAAACTAGACCACATATCACATGGGAAACTTATTTTCTTTTATTTTTTTGACATTTCTATCATTTTCTTTTAATTTTTTTCAAACTGAAAAGGCGGTCCACAGGGGAGGGGGGGGTGTATTTGTGTGTTTGGAATTTTCCCTCACATTTTTTGCTTAGTAGTGGCGCATTTTGCAAGGTGCGCCACCCCTAAGAGCTTATGGGTGACGAATTCTGAATGCACCACTAATAATTCCTTAGGGGTGGCGCATTTTCAGAATGCGCCACCCATAAGCTCTTAGGGGTGGCGCTTTTGCAAAATGCGCCACCTATAAGGTTCTTAGGGGTGGCGCATTTATCCAAATGCGCCACGTATAAGAGGATCCAGGGCTGGCCCACTCTTAGGGGTGGCAAATTTATAAAAATGCGCCACCTATAAGAGCTTATAGGTGGCGCATTTTTTACCATTGCGCCACCCCTTAAAACATAGTGGCGCATTACATATAAAATGCGCCACTAATAAGGTTTCCATGTATAACTATTTCCCTAGTAGTGTTCTGGTACCATCGACATCTCCCTCATACATTTTCTCCTCTTTATCCATCCCCATGGCATCTGCCGTCACATTACAACGACAGTTGGTGCCCACCGTGGTGCAGGCCGAGGCGTCAACTGGAGTGTTGATCCGGACGGGACCGTCCTCTTCATCGAGCGCGTGCTACGCTTCCGACCTGGTTCTCAGGTTTGAGAAATTCGACTACGTCGTCAACAACGCCTCGCGATTCAGGGAAGGAGCGTCCTTGCCGGGCGACTTCATTTTTCCTTTGGGCAGCCATCGCGTCTTCTTCGCAAGCGTCTCTGACGAGTAACCCAGGAAGGTACGAGTTTTGTCCGGGGTCACAGATCCATTGCCCGTCGTTGACTGCTCAGCAGCGGAAGGTAGCTCTACTTCGCACATCCGCACGGAGGTTATGATGGCTGGGATGGCATCCAATCACCACAACTCCACCAACATCGCAGCAAGAGCAGCGAAAAGAGCCGCACATGACATCCTGCAAACATTGCTGGAGATCAGCACCGATCCAGATTTGGCTCACGCCAAGATGGAGAAGGAACACAAGCGCATGGCCGAGGAGGAAAGAGCAATCAAGGCATTTCCATAGCCTTTCTGAGATACATTGCTATGCAACATCCACCATCCACCATCTCATGACTTGATCTTCATGTCATACATGCTTTTGCTTGATCGAGGAGCCGCATGCTAGTTGGGCCTTGCCCTTATAATTGCTACATGACGCGTTAGTGTCATTGCATATCCTGCTACACTGGCAGAGGCATACATTTGCATACATCATGATAGTCTTTCAGTGTTCTTTATGTTAGGTACTTCTTGTAAAGTGTGAAGATCTTCTTTATGTTCTTGTAAAATATAGAGTCTTGCCCTTTAGTGAGGAAAATATCCCAAAGAGGACAAATTAAAAGGTCCCAAAGAGGACAAATGAGAGATAAATAGAAAAAGCCAAAAGGCCACAAAAATAAAAAATAAAAAAGGAAGAAAAAGAAATAAAAAGAGAGAAGGGGGCAACACTACTATTCCTTTTGAAAAGATCCACACTCGTACTCCATAGTCATATTTGTACTCCATAGAGATTATCATTCATGCATAACTATGTGGGGATCCTTACACTATAGAATTTGGCTTGCATATTCCAAGGATGAGCCTCCTCAAAAAGAGCTCTAGGTCTTCATGAGCAAGCAAGTTGGATGCACCCCCACTAGCTCCATTGGAGAGCTTACCATAGCTCATGTGTGCATCTGTTGCCTGAAAATCACTACTCCTCACATCATATCTATCATTTGGGTTTCTCTCACCTATGATTGTCCTCATTTATGTGAGCCTTTAATACCTTTTTGTCTTCCTTCCCTATCATTTTTCTCTTTGCCATCCTAAGTGCAAACATATCTTGCTCGCGCTCATCAATTGCATGAGTTCTCAAAGTCGAAAGGGAGGGGATCAGTTTGACTTGTGCCTGACTAGTGGTCTGGGGATGAGTCAAAATAAAATCCCGAAGGACATTGCTATGTGTTTTGCTACACTTTCATATCTTATTGCGTGTTCCATGCTCTTTTAAGTGACATTGTTATGTGTTTTGCTACACTTTCATATCTTTTTACACATATTTGGACTAACCAACTAACTCAGTGCACCCAGTGCCAGTTTCTGTCTGCTGATGTCTGTAAGTTGCATGTTTTACCCATATTTACAGAGCTCCAAAAATTCCAAAAAAATCAGATAAAAAATCAGCACGATGATACGTCCAAAATGTATCACTATTTTATACAGTAATTCTTTCCTATTCACTGATATATTTCATGTTATGATGCTATTCTTATGTTGTTTTGGCTTGTTTTACACAGTTTGCAACTTTCCGATGCCGAAGCAGGATTCAGCGGTTAAAAGTGGACGTTGAGTTGCTGAAATACAAGACCCCCAAATTACCTAAAAATCGACGGAGGCCATTTCCCAGAAGGATGATGATGACACGCAAAAGAGGAGCCAGAGTGGGCCACAGGATTCCCAGGCGGCCACCTGGCGCGGCCCCCACCTTGGTCGCGCCGGGAGGGCGCCTGGACCCCTGGGGCCACTCCCGGATCCCCCCTCTCGCCTATATATCACTCGTTATACGAAAACCCTAAAACAAGAGGAGTTTCGCGAGTTACGCCGCCGCTCCATGGTGGAAACCTACAGAGAAGAAAAGACATCTCCGACGGGGAGATTCCGTCGGGAAGAACACCTCCCGGAAGGGGAGATCATCGCCATCGTCATCACCATCGTCACGGACATCATCGAGATCATGATCAACATCATCCCCAACCTTAGCACCATTTCCATCTTCATCTCGTCTCACCTCACAAGTTTAACTTGTGTTGTAATCCATACTATCTATCCTCTCTACTCTACCAGTGTTGATTGCTACCGTGTAATGAATGCAATTGAGTTTTGTTGGAGAAATATCATTGTTTCTAGATTGTTTATCATCTATTTATCCCCTCTGGTCATGATCTCTTTTATGTCTTGTGAGTAGTTACTTTAGTTCTTGAGGACATGGGAGAAGTCTAGTTGTTAGTAGTCATATGATGTTGAAGTAATATGTGTTGTTTGATATTTAAGTTGTGTTGTTATTTTCCTAGTGGTGTTGTGTGAGTCGAACACTCAACACTTCGCCTTATTAAGTACCTAGGGAATGCATTGTGTATCAAGAATACTTACGATGGGTTGCCGGAGTGATAGAAACCTGAACCCCAGTTCGCACACTTTTGCACAATGGAACAATGTATCATCAATCGTATTGCTATGGTTAGGCTTTTTCCTTAATTTCTATCTTGTATTTGCTGATGCTTGCAAGATGTTTAATCATAACAGTGCACTTATCTTAGTCTAGAAGGTGTACTAGCATAGATCCACCCACTCAACACTTATCAACACATCACATATTATCGATACGGAGTATGGCGAAAGCACGTGACTATTTCTCCCATGTGTCCTCAAGAACGCTTTAGCCTTTATAAGTTCAGTTTCTAGGCCTATCCTTTGGTCAAAAGGATCGGGCCACTTGTTACTCCTTAGTGACTTTTACTTTGCTCGCTTTTACCTTTTTGTTGCTTATACCGAAAACCAGTAAAAAGTTATCTTTCAGTTCCTGCAGCTATTTCTTTAGCAAAGTCACTTACAAATACTTCTACTCCTCGTTGGGTTCGACACTCTTATTTATCAAAAATGCTACAAACGATCCCCTACAGTTGAGGGTCATCAAGTACTATTTTCTGGCGCCGTTTCCTGGGAGCATAGCGCTATTAGTAAGTGAAGTTGGTAAGGAAAAAAAAATATTTCTGTTTTTATTTTTCTGTTGCTGCTCTTTGTCCTTATGGACACCTCTACTCTTGGTTCGTTGTTTATGGGGAAATGCGCCACAACTGTGGTGGTCACTCCCACCCCTACTGAAATTGTGCCTTACAAAATACCAACTTGTATTATCGATTATGTCTTGGCTAATCGTTATGCAGGAGATAGACATCCAGGTGAACACCTGCTATATTTATCACAACTATGTTCATTATTCAAGCTTGCAGGTGTGTCAAGGGATTTTGTTATGAAGAAATTGTTCTCCATATCGGTTATAGATAAAGCTTCAGATTGGTATAAGCTCCTCGATAACTCACATCTACTTAATTGGCAAGAGCTTATGTCTCTCTTTTATACAAAGTTTTATCATCTTCATGAAATTCATCGAGACAGGAATTACATCTATAACTTTTGGTCTCGTGACGGAGAGAGCATCGCTCATGCTTGGGGGAGACTGAAGTCCCTAATGTTCAAATGCCCTATTCATGAACTCCCCAAAGATATTATACTTATAAATTTTTATGCCAGGCTTTCTCATCAGAATAAGGAGATGTTGGATGCCTCCTCTAGCGGGGTATTTCAAACAAGAAGCGTTGAAGAAAAATGGTATCTCATCGAGAGGATCGAGAAGAATACCGAAGACAGGGAAATCGACAAAGGTATTGAACCCACTATAAATTATGAGCATGATTACATTGAGAGCTATGTGAAAACTGATTATTTTAATACCTTTTTCTCTAAGATTGGTCTTGATTCCCAGCTTATGATTGATTTTTGTAAGAACTTTGCCTCTCACATTGACTCTTCTAAGGAGGAGAAGGATCAGTATCATAAACCCTTTAAAGAATTACCTGTTGATATTCATGTTGCTATTCTGCTTGCAGTTTTATATGAAAAGCCCCCTTTTCTTACAAGGATGAGGGAGCACTCTTTTGTGAAAGGCATAATAAATAAAAGTGAGAGAGTAACTGACGAGCCTGAGGACCTGATCAAGGTCAATCCTCAAGTTGCGGCGGTTAAAGATTTAGTTACTAATGATGTTTTGGATTCCAATATAAATTTTTGTGCTGTTTCAACTAACATTGTCACATCCAAGAATAAAATCCCAATTTCAGGTACACCAGTTGTATCTGTTAAAATAGGAGATCACAATTATTACGGGCTATGCGATTTGGGATCAAGTGCTAGCGCTATTCCTTATTCACTCTATCAGGAGATCATGGGTGAGATTTCACCCAGTGAACTTCAGGAGATTGATGTTTCTATTTATCTAGCAAACAAAGAAACTATATCTCCCATTGGAATTGTGAGACATGTTGAAGTCCTATGTTGAAAGGAAAAGTATCCTACCGATTTTCTAGTACTTGGTTCAGGGAAAGATAGTTTTTGCCCTATTATTTTTGGTAGGCCTTTCCTCAGAACTTGTGGAGCTATTATAGACTGCAAAAAAGGTAAAGTTTCTGTTGAATTCAATGGTGAGCCGTATGAATTTAACTTTTCTAAATTCTCCAAGCAGCTTCGTGGTACTGATTTACCTAGTCATGATAAAATTATTGAAGATATTGCTTCTATTGCTATTCCTCCTAATGATCCTTTGCAGCAATATGTGGAAGACCACGAGAATGATATGCATATGCAGGAGATAAATGAGTTAGACTAAATATTCAAAAGACAAAATGCTATCCTGAAGCACAACCTTCTGGTTGAACCTTTAGGAATCCTAGCACAACCAAAAGAATACCCGGTGTTTGACCTCAAACCACTTACCGATACACTCAAGTATGCTTATTTAGATGAAAAGAAAATATATCCTGTTATTATCAATGCTAACCTTTCAGGATTTGAAGTAGAGCGGTTATTAGAGACACTTCGCAGACACCGTGGTGCCCTGGGCTATACCCTTGATGACCTTAAGGGGATTAGTCCATTGATTTTCCAACACACTATCAATCTCGATCCCGATGCTAAGCCAGTTGTTGATCATCAACGACGGCTGAACTCAAGGATGAAGGACGTGGTTAGGACTGAGATTATCAAGCTTCTAGCCACATGTATTATCTATCCTATAGCTGATTGTAGGTGGGTAAGTCCAGTTCATTGTGTTCCTAAGAAAGGAGGTATGACTGTTATACCTAATGATAAAAATGAACTAATACCTCAAAGAGTTTTTATTGGATATAGGATGTGTATTGATTACAGGAAGTTGAACAAGGCAACCAGGAAGGACCACTACCCGCTGCCCTTTATCGACCAAATTCTTGAGAGGTTGTCCAAAAACACCCACTTTTGCTATCTTGATGGGTACTCTGGCTTCTCTCAAATTCATGTCAATACTGCCTATCAAGAGAAGACCACTTTCACATGTCCTTACGGTACTTATGCTTATAGGCGTATGCCTTTTGGTTTATGCATTGCACCTGGTACTTTTCGGAGATGTATGTCTGCTATTTTTCATGTTTTCCGTGAGGAGCTTGTGGAAGTCTTCATGGATGATTTCTCCGTCTATGGAACTTCCTTTGACCACTATCTCCACAATCTTAATAAAGTTTTGCAGAGATGCGAGGATACAAATTTAGTTCTAAACTGGGAAAAGTGCCACTTCATGGTTAACGAAGGGATCATTCTTGGTCACAAGATTTTCGAAAGGGGAATTGAAGTGGACAAGGAGAAGATTAAAGCTATCGAAAGGATGCCCTATCCAAGGGACATTAAAGGTATTCATAGTTTTCTCGGTCATGCTGGTTTATATAGAAGATTTATTAAAGACTTTTCTAAGACTTCGAGACCCCTCACTAATCTTCTCCAGAAGGATGTTCCTTTTGTATTTGATGAAGATTGTAAGGAAGCCTTCGAAGTTCTTAAGAAAGCTTTGATAATCGCTCCTATAGTACAACCACCTGACTGGAAATTTCCCTTTGAAATTATGTGTGATGCTAGTGATTTTTCTGTTGGAGATGTTTTAGGACAAAGGGTTGATAAGAAATTGAATGTTATACATTATGCTAGCAAAAGCCTTGATAGTGCTCAAAAGAATTATGCTACTACTGAGAATGAATTCTTAGCAGTAGTGTTTTCTTGTGATAAGTTTAGACCTTATATTGTTGATTCAAAAGTAATTATTCATATCGACCATGATGCCCTTAAGTATCTTATGGCGAAGAAGGATGCCAAACCAAGGCTCATCAGATGGGTACTCCTTCTTCAAGAGTTTGATTTACAGATTGTTGATAGAAAAGGAGCAGACAATCCAGTGGCGGACAATATTTCAAGAATGTAAGATATACCGGATGACCCCATCCCAGTCAACGACAGTTTTCTAGACGGACAACTTTACGTTGTAAAAGTACAATCTCTTTCCGACCCTTGGTTTGCAGATTATGCTAATTTTAGCGTTGCAAAGTATTTGCCTCCAGGTTTAACATTTCAGCAAAGGAAGAAGATCTTCCATGATTTGAGGCACTACTTTTGGGATGACCCTCATCTTTTTAAAGAAGGTCCGGATGGGATCGTGAGAAGATGCATACCGGAACACGAGCAGAAGGACATTCTAAGACAATGTCACGGCAGTCCCTATGGAGGACATAATGCCGGTGAGAGGACCGCACATAAGGTTCTCCAATCAGTTTTTTATTGGCCTACTCTTTTTAAAGATGCTAGAAATTATATTTTATCTTGTGATAAGTGTCAGCGAGTTGGTATTATTAGTAGGAGGAATGAGATGCCTATGAATTACTCTCTAGTGGTTGAGCCTTTTGATTGTTGGGCTTTGATTTTATGGGTCCTTTTCCTCCCTCACACAAGTACACTCACATTTTAGTGGATGTTGATTATGTAACCATGTGAGTTTAAGAAATCCCCACTGAGAGTGCTGATCACAAGACATCTTTGAAGATGCTCAAAGATGTAATTTTCCCCAGGTTTGGTGTACCTACGTACCTCATGACTGATGGAGGATCTCACTGCACACACGGAGCTTTTAGAAAAGCTCTGGCCAAGTACGATGTCAATCATAGAATTGCTTCACCGTACCATCCTCAAACTAGTGGGCAAGTTGAGCTCACCAATAGGGAGATCAAGTAGATCTTGCAAAAGACAGTCAACAGTTCTAGGACGGACTGGTAAAAGAAGTTAGCAGATGCTTTGTGGGCGTATAGAACTGCTTACAAAAATCCCAAGGGCATGTCTCCCTATAAGATGGTCTATGGCAAGGATTGCCTTCTGCCATTAGAATTAGAACACAAAGCTTTTTGGGCTGTTAGAGAGCTTAATGGTGATCCAAAACTAGCTGGTGAAAAGCGTCTCATGAACTTGATTTCTCTAGATGAGTGGAGAAGTGAAGCTTGCGAGAGTGCTAAATTGTTTAAGGAAAAGGTAAAGAAGTGGCATGATAGAAGGATTCTGAAACGTGAATCTAATGTTGGTGATATATTTTTGTTGTTTAGATCTCCTTTCAGGTTTCCTCCAGGTAAGTTACTTTCCAGATGGGAAGGGCCATTTCATATCGAAGAAGTTTACCGCTCTGGTGCAATCAAGATTAACAATTTTGATGGCACCAAACCTCAAGTTGTGAATGGGCAAAGACTCAAGCATTACATGGCGGGAGACCCCGTTAATGTTGATGTGAATTTAATACACACAACAACTCATGAAGAATATGTTGCAGCCCTGTTTCAGATACCAGCAGGAGCAGAATAAGAAAAGGTATGTATTACGGTAAGGAAACATCGCGAACCGCCAAAAAAGTTCCATATTACAAGTTTTTGCAAAATCAGGAAAATTTAGAGCCTAATTGGAGCCGGATAGAAGCTTCAGGCGCCCCCTGGCGCAACCTACCCCTGGCCACACCGGGTGGCCGCCTGGGCAACACGGAGTCCGTCTCCGACTCCACTTTGGCTCGTTACCTTCCTTTTTTGCAGAAATTTTTGCTATATATTTGTCCGGATAGTCCCAGCACCGTATCTCGCGATCTCGTGTGTTTTATTTTCGAGCTATTTTTGCCAGGACAAAATTTTATTATTAGAGATGTCTTCTTGTGGCTCGAGCGGAGAAGAATTCTTGGGGCGACGTCTATGCCAAGTTCAGCAGGATCTAAACCAAGGGAAGCACGTTGATTGGGCTACAGAAGAAGAAATTGCCGCAAGACAAGTGGAGATGGAGCGCTAGCTCTATGAGAGAGGAAGTCAATATTATTTCTGCCCAACGACAAGGAGGTCCAAGAAATCACATCATGGTGTGATCTGTCCAACCTCAATATGATCTTTCTCTTAACCTTGCAGGAACTCCCCCTTAAATTGAAGATCAACGTACAATCTCCACCATCTCCGAAGCCTACCGCATCACCAATAAACTCTGTGAAGATTTCCGTGTGCTGAAAGTACAAGTGGAACTCTTGGAATTAGAAAATCGAACCCTTCGCGGTGTCATCAGGGATATGGAGAATGAACAACAACAACAACAACAACAGGAATGAGGAGTAAATCTCCTCGGGTAATGGCATCCCCTTAGCTTGTTCCAAGGTTGGGGGAGTGCCAGGTATCTTTATCTTTATCTTAGTCTTTTCGAGTCAAGTAGATTCGTATCATGTCTAGGGAAGTTATTATATGAAATAGGTGTCTGCATTGAGGTCTATCACTCATTCTGTGGAGAGTTTGTATCCGTGAGTGTGGAGTCGTCTATGAAGGAATATTAATGAGAAGTTTATTGGTTCTTTAGCTGCACTCGGTATTCTCTTCACGCAATCGGCCTTATATGATGATTCTTATGGGGAGTATTGACCTTATATTAGGTATGGCTTCGAATTTTTTTTTTAAATTTTTTCAAACATAGCTTTGGTCATGACAACATGCACGTTTTCTCAAGTAGCAACATAGCCAAAAACTTTATGTTGTTATGCTTGAAGTGTTATGTTGACAAGGAAGACAACTTGATGTGCCATGCTTACCTTAATGTTTATGCTTTATATGTTTTGCATCAAAGTTAGCATCAATTGTCTGTTCTCTGAAAGCCTTTGCTAGCCAAACTCTTTTCCTGGCAGATTTCTTCTTGTGCATCCATACCCTGAAACCAATATCCTCCATATGAGTCCACCGTACCTTCCTATTCGTGGTATTTCCCTACCACTCCTAAAAGTATAGAATTTATGTGTTATCCTTAAATGTTCAAAACCTTATGTTTTGTGCCTCTTGTTTAGCTCATGAGGAAGTAGTAGGTAATTCGTGATCTTCTTAAGTTGCACAAGTTTTACCCCGAGATTGCATGTCTAATCTGCAAACCCATAATACGAGGAGGAACTGGCATGAGTCGCCCAGCTCATAAGATAGTACAACAAATAAACCCTCCTTCACTCTTGGTCTATGAGAAATCAGAATCTTTGGCAGTGATAAACAAAGGAGATTAAGGGGATGTGATCGTCCCCACTTGGGAGCCGTTCCTCGAAACTTGTCCAGCTTGAGAAGTAATTGAGCTATCTATTAGCATTCGTTGACAAACTATGCACCTCCCAAAATTTATTTTCATTCTGTTTGATTTAAGGATAGCACATGAGTTTTCCCTACTTGCCTTTAACAAGGCCTTTCTTTTACTTTTTTGTTGAGTCAGTCTTCCTACTTCCTTCTTTTCCCAAAGAGAACAAACACTTGATGTTGACGAGGATTCATCCATATAATGTTGCATTAAGTTTTGCCATGCCACATCCTTGTTGACATTATCTTTTGATAAGTAAGTTGTTTGCGAAAGCTTATGCCAAGCAAGCATCTTCCTTTGTGTTAGCATTTGCACTTCATTACTATTAACATGTTCTTTCAAATCCTTCAAATTGTTTCATATAAAGAGAAAGAGCAAAAGTAAAAGTTATTAGTTGTCCTTTGACCAAGGATATGTTTGCCATAATTTGATAAGTTTTCTCAGCCCTACTTTTGATTATAATTTTTATTAGTTTCTCATAAGGACCTTATGAGTTGAGGTTGTTGTTGATGATGCTTGAGTTTGGCGAAGGAATCATGATGCTTCTTGTCCGTATTCTATTTATCGACACTTCACTCTCTAAACTTGTGGACAGGTTTACCGAGCTTAGTATTTGTTTTGGGACAAGCGAGGTCTAAGCTTGGGGGAGTTGATACGTCCAAAATGCATCACTATTTTATACAGTAATTATTTCCTGTTCATTGATATATTTCATGTTATGATGCTATTCTTATGTTGTTTTGGCTTGTTTTATTGCAACTTTCCGATGCCAAAGTAGCAGAAGCAGGATTCAACGGTAAAAAGTGAACGCTGAGTTGCTGAAACAGAAAACCTCCAAATTACCTGAAAATCGACGGAGGCCATTTTCCAGAAGGATGATGAGTACACGCAAAAGAGGAGACATAGGGGGGCCACAGGGTGCCCAGGCGGCCACCTGGCGCGGCCCCTCCTGGATCCCCCCTCTGGCCTATATATCACTCGTCATACGAAAACCCTAATACAAGAGGCGTTTCGCGAGTTACGCTGCCGCTCCGTGGAGGAAACCTACAAAAAAGAAAAGACATCTCCGGCGGGCAGATTCCGCCGGGGAGAACACCTCCCAGAAGGGGAGATCATAGCCATCGTCATCACCATCGTCACGGGCATCATGTAGATCATCATCAACATCATCCCCAACCTCAGCACCATCTCCATCTTCATCTCGTCTCACCTCACAAGTTTAACTTGTGCTGTAATCTGTAGTATCTATCCTCTCTACTCTACCAGTGTTGATTGCTATCGTGTGATGAATGCTATTGAGTTTTGTTGGAGAAATATCATTGTGTCCAGATTTTTTATTATCTATTTATCCCCTCTGATCACGATCTCTTTTATGTCTTGTGAGTAGTTACTTTAGTTCTTGAGGACATGGGAGAAGTCTAGTTGTTAGTAGTCATATGATGTTGAAGTAATATGTGTTTTTTTATATTTAAGTTGTGTTGTTATTTTCCTAGTGGTGTTGTCTGAGTCGAACAATCAACACTTCACCTTATTAAGGACCTAGAGGAATGCATTGTGTATGAAGAATGCTTACGGTGGGTTGCCGGAGTGACAGAAACCTGAACCCCAGTTCGCACGCTTTTGCACAAGGGAACAATGGATCATCAATCGTATTGCTATGGTTAGGCTTTTTCCTTAATTACTATCTTTTATTTGCGGATGCTTGCAAGATGTTTAATCATAAGAGTGCACTTATCTTAGTCTAGAAGGTGTGCTAGCATATATCCACCCAGTCAACACTTATGAACACATCACATATTATCGATACGGAGTATGGCGAAAGCACGTGACTATTTCTCCCGTGTGTCCTCAAGAACACTTTAGCCTTTATAAGTTCAGTTGCTAGGCCTATCCTTTGCTCAAAAGGATCAGGCCACTTGTTACTCCTCAGTGCCTTTTACTTTGCTCGCTTTTACCTTTTTGTTGCTTATACCGAAAACCCCTAAAAAGTTATCTTTCAGTTTCTGCAGCTATTTCTTTACCAAAGTCACTTACCAATACCTTCTGCTCCTCGTTGGGTTCGACACTCTTATTTATCGAAAACGCTACAAATGATCCCCTACATTTGAGGGTCATCACACGACGAAAGCTTCGAGATCACCGAAGGAGAGCTGGGGGGGAGCCAGGCCCCACCCAGGCGGCCAGGTGACGCGCCCCCTCCTGGCCGCGCCACCAGGGTGTCTGGGGGGAGGGTCCACCCCCTGGTGCCCCCCTTCGGCCTATATTTACTCCTCGCTCTGAAAACCCTCAGAGAGAGCCCCGCATCGTGATTTTCACCTCCGTTCCTCCGCTGCCGCGCTTCCAAGATCGGGAGCACCAGAAGACCTCACCCGGCACCTTGCCGGAGGGATGATTGATCTCCGGGAGCTTCTCCACCACCATGAGCGCTTCGCGGATGAGCCGTGAGTAGTACCCCTTGGACCATGGGTCCATGAGCAGTAGCTATGTGATGTCTTCTCCCCAATCTTGTGCTTCGATTATTAGCCCTTGTGAGCTGCCCTACATGATCAATGCATCTATGTAATTCTTTCTGTTGTTGCTATGCTATGTTTGGTGGGATCCGATGGATTATGAGATTATGTTTAGATTTTGATGAGTTATATATTTGGTTCTCCTTTTATATTTTGTTCTTGAGTAATTCTTGCATGTTCTTCGTTGCTTTTTATTGCTTTGGCCAAGTAGTAGAAAGTAACTCCAAGAGGGAGCGTTATGCTTGATTGTCGGTTCATGCCCCCCGATGTCTAGCTTGAGTGACAGAAACATGAGACTAGGGGACGTGCTGTTGCTACCAGCGAGATAACAACGGTGCTTGTAACCGAGGTTGCAAGGATTGTTTACCTTACGCAAAGTTTGTTAATGCAGTTGTCTGATGCTTTGACTTTACACTTTTGTTGGGGCTCTCAACTTAATACCAGCGAGATGTTCTGGATAGGTATCTCAAGGTGGATGATTAGTGAGTAGATGCAGTTGGATTTCTGTCTACTTGTCTTGGCGTACCGCCCATACTTTTGAGCCTATAATTTTCTTGCAACATAATTAGCATTGCGGCGCGTTTATAATTCTGTCAATTGACCAGCTGTAATTTGTTCACCCAACTTAGCTATTTTTTCAATTTTGGGAGGGAGACATCACTAGTGAACATCATGGGACCCCGGTCCATATTTCCATCACTGTTTTCACCTCACTTTATCTACTTCTTTATGTCCTTTCAGTTGCAATCACTACTATTGTTACCCCCTTGTGTTTTGTTCCTTTGTAAACAACAAGGCCGGAGAGATTGACAACCTCTTTGAACTCATTGGGAGCAAAGTTACTTGTGTCGTGTGCAGGTCCAGGTTAAGCAAGTGATTCTATTCATACGGCGCATCACTTACTTCACCACCTACTTGTCGTCCTTTGTCGGGACCCGGGGTTAGCGTATGTAATTCCAGTCACGATACAATCACATGGAGAGCCGAGAACCGTACCCACTTGTCTAAGAAGACAAGGCCAAGCACAGAACGTTCTCGGTAAGCATCGAACGTGAGGGGCATCCCATCCAGGCCGGATGATCAACTGAGATGGGTCCTCATCGTCCGCTCACAAGTCTAAATGCTTATGGGTGGTGAATCCCATACTCATAGACAAGTCTCCTCAATCATGTTATCGATTGAATCCTAACTCTTACATAGACTTACTCCAGCCCGATCACTTAGTCGGGGTCTAGGGCGGGCTCGATCATACATCAAAGTGTGCACGTGACAGAGTCACAAGCAATCGCATCGCGAGGCCCCAAGCTGCGGACATCTAAGGGCCACTTGGTGTATAAAAGACCGCCAGCCAGATCACAACTAAGGTCTCGAAAACCCATACTAAGACATGCATGTTATAAACATACACGCAGCACACATGCCTAGTATGAACAGCAGGTATCATCACATAACTCTACAAAGTACTCTTTATTGATATACACATAGAGCATACAAAGATCACATGTCTGTGATCATCATTACATCAAACAACGGAAGCAAATTAGGTCTGAGTACACACAAGCTTAACAAATGGCTTAGAGAGGCCTTGTAAACAAACATGCCCTTCCACGAGGGACCAGACTGCTGTCTGGGACTATGCTAACTTAGTCAACGTCGAGCTTCAGGTCCGTGACTCCATCGGGGTCCGGGTTCTCATCTAAAACATAGAATAAGCAAACGTGAGTACAAAGTCGTACTCAGCAAGACTTACATCAGAACTACACTACTCATGCTCAAGTATCAAGGTAAAGGAGGTGGGGTTTCATCATGCAGAAGTGCCAGCTTTGACTTGGCTAGTCCTGAACTACGAGTACCAGACTTGAGATAAGAAGCGTACACGATTCCACTACATCTCCAACCAATACACCACTATGGTTACTTCCTCGACTTCCCCACGAGGAAGCACACCATAGCACTCACGCTTATCTTGCGAGTTTTATAAGTATCCATTCAAGTTGTCTAATAATCAGGTACAGGTTCCAAGCAGTCCATAACCGCGGATGCGGCTATTCGAATAGTTTTGTTAACCTTGCAAGGGTGTAAGCTACACACACATGACCATCGGTTACCGCCAGGTCTCGCCACCGTTCAAGAGGTGACAACGAGGATGTTCACCACGACACTTCGCTCACAACCGGTCTATTCCAGGAGTCGACTATCTGAGTTTGCCTCCGCTCGAGAGCCCGGCCGGATCAACGAAACGGACTCAAACAATGTAAGTGACCGAGACGCCACCTCTGGCAGATGGTTTTCCTGCCTCACAGGTGCACCCACATATCTATATGATGCAACCAGTTCCTTCGTTCTTTTTCTATGCACATGTCAAATGGAAAGCCCGAACTAATGTGACTCCTGGACGTCGACACGGATCAAGGTACTAGGCCGAGAGGGGTCAGTGAGCACAATGTGTGGTTGTACTCTTTGTCTTGGATTACCATACAAGAACTCGATGCTTAAGGCGGTGTTCAACGAGACAACCCACTGTGTACTCCTATACAGCCTCTCATCGTTCACCTTGTATTAGGGTGGATTCACCGACACAGTGTCACTTTCATCAACACCATGTTCACTATCATCCCGACTCACATCAAAAGTAACCTCATCGTACCACTAAGCATGCAATAAGCAGTAACAGTTGCAGGGCCCACATGATATCAACCAACTCCTATGTCAGCTAGGATTGTGGTTTGCTTACTACTGTGAAAAGATGATAGGTGATGCAAAGGATATGGGTTCAACTATGCGGTAGAATCGATACAAAGTGATCTCCTAAACATGCATAAGCGAGACTGAGAGGGAATTGGGATTTTATAGACATGATCAATGGGGTTTGCTTGCCTTGCTGACGATACACAGGTCTTAACGGTGGTCTTCTCCTTCGGGGGTGAGCACCGTCTCGGAAAAACTGGTACGGGAAACAATCATCAACAAGGGGGGACAACTTCGGAAGTAAAATGCACAAGCACATGATATTGTTGTCCATGAGGTGAATGGTGCTGGTTTGTGGTACATTTGATTTAAATGAAGTGTATTGCATTTGAGATGCAAATTCAAACTCCACATATGAATTTCAATTTAACCAATTTGCATTTGAAATTGTTTGATCATTTGAAATCATGTGATCATGTGTGTGATATGCTTCTGAAGTTCAGGTGATCATGTTTGCATTGTAGTGGTTAAAATTTGAATTGCATTTGAATTAAATTTGAATTAATTCCAATTAAGCCAAATAGCAAAACCTACTGGTCCCAATTTAAAATCAACTCAAACATGGTTGAAAGTTTCATATTTGAATAGAGAATTTTATGCTGATCATTTTTCATATATTATTTGTCCAATTTTGAGTTCATATGATTTTTCTATGATTTTTCAAAGTTTAAATGATTTTCTGCAATTTCTGTAATTTCTTTAAATCATTTAATTTCTGGAAAATTCTTTATTGCGTCATGATGATGTGGGGGTGATGTCACAGGGGGGGGGGGGTGACATGTGGGTCCACTCTGTCAGTGGGAGAGGGGGTTAATCCCCTCTCTGTTAACATAACAGAGGGGTTAGGGGCCAGGGGGGCCCACCTGTCAGCGGATGCGGGGTGGTTTAGTGGGTGATTAAGTGGCCGGCGGCTAACCACCGGTGACCACGGTCACGGCGGCGCCCACTCGGGGTGGCGTTCGCGGGCACCATTTTGACCGCCGAGACCAGCTACGTGGAGCTAGGGCTCGTGCGCAGCAAGACGAGCCATCGGGGGCTCAACGGGTGGCCTGGGAGCACGCCGGCGACGAAGAGCAGCGGCGGCCGGTGACGGTTGAATAGGGAATCGTGCACGGGGTCACGGGGGATAGCGGGAGCAGGGGGTTTCGAACCGGCAGCTCACCCTGGATCGAATGGTGAGGACGGCGGAGTCGGGGGAAGCAGCACGGCGGCGCAATCGACGACGGGCTCCACTGCGGTCGGCGGCAAGTCGGTGAAGATGGCGACGTCCTCGGGTCCTCTGGGTTCGATTCCGTGCTTGGGGAGACGAAGTCGAGGGCTCCGGTGCTTCTGTACACTTCAGCTCGGCGAGAGGAGGCCGTTGGCCACGTGCTTTCCACGGCGGCGCTCCGGTGGGCTCACTGTCGGCGGCGAATTCGCAAAGTAGAGAAGGGGGAATGGAGCTGGAGGAGGGGGAAAAGGAATGGAGGCGTCCAGGGCGTTGCGTGGCGTGCGCTGAGGGACTGGGGAGGCTTAGAAGAGCCTCGTCGTCGCGCTGGCATGGCCGGCTCCCTCCCAGCTCGCCACCGAGCTGGTTGAGGAAGACGACAAGGGTTCGTGGGCTTGGGCCGGGGGAGGAGTGAGTTGGACCCGCGGCCTTGCCGGGTGGGCTTGCTTTCCTTTTTCTTTTTCTCTATGTTTTTTATTCTGTTTTCCTTTTCTTCTGTTTGTTTTGCTCTAAAATAAATAACAGAGCATTTTTATTAAATGTCCAAACAATTTTATAAAGCCTAGGTGACCAGTAGCTAGCCACATATAGAATTTGGACATTTTTGAAGTTCAATATATTTTGAATTTCAATTCAAATAGGGTCAAATTTAATTTCCAGGGCACCTTTTAAATTTTTGAATATTCCATGGGCATGGGAATGAACCCAAACCAATTTTAAAATGATCACCATCATTTATAGGAATTTTCCAAATATTCAAATGATTTTTGGAAAAAGATTTTTATCTGGCCATTTGATTTAATTTCTCAGGGCTTTCTTTTCCCCATTTTTGAATTTTCTTTTGAATTTCTTCACATGATGCAAAGGGATCAAACAACCCTAGCACTTACCCTAGATGGGGTTCTGACAACTCGCCCCCACTCAAAAGAATCTCGTCCCGAGATTCAGAAGTCGTCGGGAGGAAGGAGGGGTACTCGGCACAGAGGCGGTCTTATCTTTCCCACGTTGCTTCTTTCTCGGAGTGATGTGACCATTGCACTTTGAGGAACTTGATCTTCTGACGACGAGTGACACGCTCTGCTGAATCAAGAATACGATCAGGGTACTCTCGATAAGAAAGGTCACCTTGGAGATCAAGCGTTTCATGGTCGACTTCGCGGATGGGGTCCTTGAAGCAACGCCTGAGTTATGACACATGGAATACATCATGTACTCGGGAAAGGTGAGGGGGTAGTTCAAGTTGGTAGGCAACTTCTGCATGTTTAGCGAGAATGTAGAAAGGTCCGATGTAACGTGGGGCCAACTTGCCTTTGATACCGAATCTTTGGGTTCCCTTCAAAGGAGTAACCCGAAGGTAAGCCTTCTCATCCAGATTGTAGCTTTCTTGCCTATGATGACTATCATAGTAGCTTTTCTGACGAGACTGTGCGGCTTTCAAACGATCACGAACAATGCGAACTTGCTCTTCTGCTTCCTTGATCATATCCGGTCCAAAGAGTTGTCTTTCACCGGTTTCTGACCAGTTTAGGGTTGTTCGACATCGTCGTCCATATAGGAGTTCAAAAGGTGCCATGTTCAGACTAGATTGATAGCTATTGTTATAAGCAAATTCGGCAAAGGAAAGAGATTTCTCCCAATTCTTTCCGAAAGAGATAACACAAGCTCTGAGCATGTCTTCCAAGATTTGATTAACCCTTTCGACTTGACCGCTAGGCTGAGGATGGAAAGCTGTACTAAAGGATAGATGAGTTCCCATATCACTCTGAAAGCTTCCCCAGAATCTAGAGGTGAAAAGGCTACCACGATCAGAATTGATCACCAAAGGAACACCGTGAAGAGACACAATTCTAGAGACGTACAAGTCTGACAACTGACTAGTAGTTATAGACTCGCGAACTGGAAGGAAGTGAGCAACTTTGGACAGCCTATCTATGACAACGAAGATGGCATCATTTCCTTTCTGGGTTTTTGGAAAGCCGGTGATGAAGTCCATACCGACTTTGTCCCATTTCCACTCTGGAATAGGCAAAGGTTGAAGTGTACCAGCAGGTCTTTGGTGTTCTGCCGTAATGCGACGACAAACATCACATTCAGCAACAAATCGAGGAATGTCTCTCTTCATCCTGGTCCACCAAAATCTCTGGCGTAGATCTCGGTACATTTTTGTGCTACCGGGATGAATTGAGAGGGGTGTGTCATGGGCTTCTTTGAGGATGAGTTGCCGTAGATCCTTATTCTTAGGTACTACCAAACGATTTTCAAAGAATACCGTTCCTTTACTATCTACGGAGAAACATTTAGCAACTCCGCTAGCAATGTTCTCCTTGATCCGGCGAACACCTCATGCACGCCTTTGGGAAACTCTTATTTGATCCTCAAGGGTTGGTTTCGCCACCAAGTTGAAAAGAGATCCACAAGGAACAATCTCGAGATTGAGCTTTCGAAATTCCTCATGAAGAAGTGGTTGATACTGTTGTAACATGAGGTTGTTACAATACGACTTACGACTTAGTGCATCAGCCATGACATTGGCTTTGCCTGGGGTGTAAGAAATTCCTAAGTCATAATCTTTTATCAACTCAATCCAGCGTCTTTGCCTGAGATTAAGATCTGGCTGGGTGAAAATATATTTGAGGCTTTGGTGGTCGGAGTAGATCTCACAGCGATTACCAAGGAGGTAATGTCGCCAAGTCTTTAGGGCATGAAATACGGCAGCGAGTTCAAGATCATGGGTAGGATAGTTCTCTTCATGTGGACGCAACTGGCGTGAAGCATAAGCTACCACATGTCGATCTTGCATAAGTATGCATCCTAACCCTTGCCGTGAAGCATCACAATAGATCTCGAAATCCCTTTTGGTGTCTGGAGGTGCAAGTACGGGTGCAGAAGTCAATCTTCTTTTTAGCTCTTGAAAGCTTTCCTCGCACTTGGGGGTCCATTGGAATTTCTTATCTTTCTTGAGGAGTTCAGTAAGAGGCTTTGCAACTTTGGAGAAGTTCTCAACGAAGCGGCGACATTAGCTTGCTAGGCCGAGAAAACTCCTAACTTGCTTAACCGATTCAGGTGGAGTCCAGTCAAGGACGGCCTGAACTCTCTCGGGATTGACAGCAATGCCTTTTGCAGAAATCACGTGGCCTAAGTAGGTCACTTCTGGTAGCCAAAATTCACACTTGGAGAACTTGGCATAAAGGCGATGCTCTCTAAGTTTCATCAATACCAACCTAAGATGTTCTGCGTGCTCTTCTTCGTTCTTCGAGTAGATGAGAATATCATCAAGATAAACCACAACAAATTTATCTAGGTACTCCATGAAGATCGAATTCATTAAGCGCGAGAATGTGGCGGGGGCATTGGTTAAACCGAAGGACATGACGGTGTACTCGTAAAGACCATAACGAGTAGTGAAAGCCGTTTTTGGAATGTCCTCGTTTCGGATTTTGATTTGATGATAACCTAATCTCAAATCCATTTTGGAGAAGACAGAGGATCCAGCAAGTTGATCATAAAGATCATTGATCCAGGGCAGTGGGTACTTGTTCTTTATCGTTGCTAGATTTAGCGGACGATAGTCTACGCACATCCTTTCTGTTCCATCTTTCTTTGTTACGAACAGAACGGGGCAACCCCATGGCGATGAGCTAGGGCGGATGAAGCCTTTTGCCAACGAAGCATCAAGTTGGGTTTTTAGCTCATCTAACTCATGTGGGGCCATTCTATATGGGCGTCTCGAGATTGGGGTTGTGCCTGGTATAAGATCCACTATGAATTCTACACATCTGTCGGGTGGCTAGGTTTAAGGGGTTGGATCTCTGGATAGCTTTCTAGAGGATGACCAAGGTTTACTAGGGGCTACAACAGATATGTCAGAGTAGCAAAGTACTCCAACACGATGGTTAGTGTGGTTCTTCGTGCTAGAAGACATCTAAAGTGGGAGGAAGAACTGCAATTGAATCACTAAAGGTTTCTAGAACAAAACCTCCAACAAACTTAGAGAACTGTCGGGAATGCAACCTAACAAATCTTCTGGAAAGACAAACGAAATAGGGAGAAGGATTTTGCAAAGGCATCATATTATGAAGAAACCTGGAATGACTCGGACAACATAACGGCTGTAATTGCAAGAGAAATGAAAATTCTCAAAACATAACAACAACACTTACATAGGAAGTCTCAAAATAGGAAGCACAACGACTCTAGAAGACTGAACACAACTTTCCTACGTCTACAAGGAAGCAAACAACGAGATGTTCTAGTCAGACATAGATGAGCCTAGTCCTATCATCCCGTAGAAAAGATAAGGGTGACTCAGAACTCAGATCGATGAGGGTAAGGAGAAAAAGAAGCCTTACGTTGTTCCCTTATACCCAGAGTAACTATATAACTATAGAATGCTAGACTCGACTTCGACCAAGGGTTTGATAGTCCTACAGACAGTCCTGCTCTGATACCAAGTCTATCGGGACCCGGGGTTAGCGTATGTAATTCCAGTCACGATACAATCACATGGAGAGCCGAGAACCGTACCCACTTGTCTAAGCACACAAGGCCAAGCACAGAACGTTCTCGGTAAGCATCGAACGTGAGGGGCATCCCATCCAGGCCGGATGATCAACTGAGATGGGTCCTCATTGTCCGCTCAAAAGTCTAAATGCTTATGGGTGGTGAATCCCATACTCATAGACAAGTCGTCTCAACCATGTTATCGATTGAATCCTAACTCTTACATAGACTTACTCCAGCCCGATCACTTAGTCGGGGTCTAGGGCGGGCTCGATCATACAACAAAGTGTGCACGTGACAGAGTCACGAGCAATGGCATCGCGATGCCCCAAGCTGCGCACATCTAAGGGCCACTTGGTGTATAAAAGAACGCCAGCCAGATCACAACTAAGGTCTCGAAAACCCATACTAAGACATGCATGTTATAAACATACACGCAGCACACATGCCTAGTATGAACAGCAGGTATCATCACATAACTCTACAAAGTACTCTTTATTGATATACACATAGAGCATACAAAGATCACATGTCTGTGATCATCATTCCATCAAACAACGAAAGCACATTAGGTCTGAGTACAGACAAGTTTAACAAATGGCTTAGAGAAGCCTTGTAAACAAACATGCCCTTCCACGAGGGACCAGACTGCTGTCTGGGACTATGCTAACTTAGTCAACGTCGAGCTTCAGGTCGGTGACTCCATCGGGGTCCGGGTTCTCATCTAAAACATAGAATAAGAAAACGTGAGTACAAAGTCGTACTCAGCAAGACTTACATTAGAACTACACTACTCATGCTCAAGTATCAAGGTAAAGGAGGTGGGGTTTCATCATGCAGAAGTGCCAGCTTTGACTTGGCTAGTCCCGAACTACGAGTACCAGACTTGAGATAAGAAGCGTACACGAGTCCACTACATCTCCAACAAATACACCACTATGGTTACTTCCTCGACTTCCCCACGAGGAAGCACACCATAGCACTCACGCTTATCTTGCGAGTTTTATAAGTATCCATTCAAGTTGTCTAATAATCAGGTACAGGTTCCAAGTAGTCCATAACCGCGGACGCGGCTATTCGAATAGTTTTGTTAACCTTGCAAGGGTGTAAGCTACACATACATGACCATCGGTTACCGCCAGGTCTCTCCACCGTTCAAGAGGTGACAGCGAGGATGTTCACCACGACACTTCGCTCACAACCGGTCTATTCCAGGAGTCGACTATCTGAGTTTGCCTCCGCTCGAGAGCCCGGCCGGATCAACGAAACGGACTCAAACAATGTAAGTGACCGAGACGCCACCTCTGGCAGATGGTTTTCCTGCCTCACAGTTGCACCCACATATCTATATGATGCAACCAGTTCCTTCGTTCTTTTTCTATGCACATGTCAAATGGAAAGCCCGAACTAATGTGACTCCTGGACGTCGACACGGATCAAGGTACTAGGCCGAGAGGGGTCAGTGAGCCCAATGTGTGGTTGTACTCTTTGTCTTGGATTACCATACAAGAACTCGATGCTTAAGGCGGTGTTCAACGAGACAACCCGCTGTGTACTCCTACACAGCCTCTCATCATTCACCTTGTATTAGGGTGGATTCACCGACACAGTTTCACTTTCATCAACACCATGTTCACTATCATCCCGACTCACATCAAAAGTAACCTCATCGTACCACTAAGCATGCAATAAGCAGTAACAGTTGCAGGGGCCACATGATATCAACCAACTCCTATGTCAGCTAGGATTGTGGTTTGCTTACTACTGTGAAAAGATGATAGGTGATGCAAAGGATCTGGGTTCAACTATGCGGTAGAATTGATACAAAGTGATCTCCTAAACATGCATAAGCGAGACTGAGAGGGAATTGGGATTTTATAGACATGATCAATGGGGTTTGCTTGCCTTGCTGACGATACACATGTCTTAACGGTGGTCTTCTCCTTCGGGGGTGAGCACCGTCTCAGAAAAACTGGTACGGGAAACAATCATCAACAAGGGGGGACAACTTTGGAAGTAAAATGCACAAGCACATGATATTGTTGTCCATGAGGTGAATGGTGCTGGTTTGTGGTACATTTGATTTAAATGAAGTGTATTGCATTTGAGATGCAAATTCAAACTCCACATATGAATTTCAATTTAACCAATTTGCATTTGAAATTGTTTGATCATTTGAAACCATGTGATCATGTGTATGATATGCTTCTGAAGTTCAGGTGATCATGTTTGCATTGTAGTGGTTAAAATTTGAATTGCATTTGAATTAAATTTGAATTAATTCCAATTAAGCCAAATAGAAAAAGCTACTGGTCCCATTTTAAAATCAACTCAAACATGGTTGAAAGTTTCATATTTGGATAGAGAATTTTATGCTGATCATTTTTCATATATTATTTGTCCAATTTGGAGTTCATATGACTTTTCTATGATTTTTCAAAGTTTAAATGATTTTCTGCAATTTCTGTAATTTCTTTAAATCATTTAATTTCTGGAAAATTCTTTATTGTGTCATGCTGATGTGGGGGTGATGTCACAGGGGGGGGGCTGACATGTGGGTCCACTCTGTCAATGGGAGAGGGGGTTAATCCCCTCTCTGTTAACTTAACAGAGGGGTTAGGGGGCAGGGGGGCCCATCTGTCAGCGGGTGCGGGGTGGTTTAGTGGGTGATTAAAGGTCATTAGGCCCAAAGTGGCCGGCGGCTAACCGCCGGTGACCACGGCCACGGCAGTGCGCACTCGGGGTGGCCTTCCCGGGCACCGTTTTGCCCGCCGAGACCAGCTACGTGGAGCTGTGGCTCGTGCGCAGCAAGCAGAGTCATCGGGGGCTCAAGGGGTGGCCTGGGAGCGCGCCGACGACGAAGAGCAGCGGCGGCCGGCGACGGTTGAAGAGGGAATCGGGCACGGGGGCACGGGGGATAGCGGGAGCAGGGGGTTTCGAACCGGCAGCTCACCCTGGATCGAATGGTGAGGACGGCGGAGTCGGGGGAAGCAGCACGGCGGCGCAATCGACGACGGGCTCCACTACGGCCGGCGGCAAGTCGGTGAAGATGGCGACAACCTCGGGTCCTCTGGGTTCGATTCCGTGCTTGGGGAGACGAAGTCGAGGGATCCGGTGCTTCTGGACACTTCAGCTCGGCGAGAGGAGGCCGTTGGCCACATGCTTTCCACGGCGGCGCTCCAGTGGGCTCACTGTCGGCGGCGAATTCGCAAAGTAGAGAAGGGGGAAAAGGAATGGGGGCGTCCAGGGCGTTGCATGGCGTGCGCTGAGGGACTGGGGAGGCCTAGAAGAGCCCCGTCGTCGCGCTGGCGTCGCCGGCTCCCTCCCAGCTCGCCATCGAGCTGGTTGAGGAAGACGACAAGGGTTCGTGGGCTTGGGCCGGGGGAGGAGTGAGTTGGACCTGCGGCCTGGCCCGGTGGGCTTGCTTTCCTTTTTCTTTTTCTCTGTGTTTTTGTTTTTGTTTTCCTTTTCTTCTGTTTGTTTTGCTCTAAAAGAAATAACAGAGCCTTTTTATTAAATGCCCAAATAATTACATAAATCCTAGGTGACCAGTTGCTAGCCACATATAGAATTTGGACATTTTTGAAGTTCAATATATTTTGAATTTCAATTCAAATAGGGTCAAATTTAATTTCCAGGGCACCTTTTGAATTTTTGAATATTCCATGGGCATGGGAATGAACCCAAACCAATTTTAAAATGATCACCATCATTTATAGGAATTTTCCAAATATTCAAATGATTTTTGGAAAAAGATTTTTATCTGGCCATTTGATTTAATTTCTTAGGGCTTTCTTTTCCCCATTTTTGAATTTTCTTTTGAATTTCTTCACATGATGCAAAGGGATCAAACAACCCTAGCACTTACCCTAGATGGGGTTCTGACATCCTTGGAGTCCTACTAGAGAAATAAACCTTGGTATCTTTCATGAGGGAAATTTGTTGATAGGCTACATCCAACCTTCTACTCGGAGTAACCAACGAGGTGCACTACTTTAGTGCCATCAGCCAGCTCCAGCTTGGAACCAGTACTCACGCCAGGATGAGGTGATACCCTGGATTTTGGAACTTTCTTTTTCCAAAACTTTTCTGAGTTATTTCAAGATTTGCTATTTGATTTGGTTTTGAGAAACTCTTTGGACTTGAAACTTGGATTCCTTCCTTGCTCAAGTAGCCCATGATTCCCTAGCCCTTTCCAATGATCATCCCTTGATCCAACCCATCCAAGCCACCATTTTTATTCAAGCCATATATTCCATTTCCATAAAAGGAATATTCCCGTTTATTTGAGGATTGTGAAGTAACCCCTATTTATATTGCTCCATAAATCCCAAAATAATTTCCTCATACCCTTGACATAATATCTTGCCAAAATATCCAAACACATTGTATGACCCAAGCGGATTTTTGACCTAGAGAAATTCATTTGTTTCTGGGGGCAGAATAGCACTTTGTGAAGGAAGTGTTATTTATCCTTATCCATAGCTGGTGAAACTTGTTGTGCCTACTCTTGTGACCATATAAAGAGCCCATTCCAAATTTCAGCTTTAGGGGACAAGCCAAACTCCATCCCAAAATTCACAAAATTTGGATGCAGCAGGGGGGCATTGTGAAGCAAGTGCATGATAAGGGAACCCATTTTCCTTGAAACTTTTTTCACATGAGCCCACACCCAAATAACTCCACTAAACCCAGTTTTAGACAAATCCAACCACACATGTGAGGGGATCATCAAGATCAAGTTTCTGGCCAGCAGAGTACCTTGTGAAGCAAGTGCTAGTTAGAAGCTTACCCTAACCATGAAACTTTGCACACTTGTGAACACCCCCAAATAACCTCACTCCACCAAATTTGAGCCAAATTCATCAAGCCTAGAGGATGCTAGCTTCACCAACTCAATTCTAGTCCATTTGGTGCCTTACAAAGGAAGTACATTAATCCTTTGGCCAAATGAGCTGAAAATTCACAGGACTGTGGTCCTTCCAAGCCCAAATTCCTTTGACAACATGCCATCCACCCCCTGTTG
Source organism: Bromus sterilis (assembly GCA_950022295.1). Taxonomy (NCBI): domain Eukaryota; kingdom Viridiplantae; phylum Streptophyta; class Magnoliopsida; order Poales; family Poaceae; genus Bromus; species Bromus sterilis. The sequence continues at coordinate 106,550,100 of OX465596.1, read as the reverse complement.
ACAAGTTGACCATAGCTTGCCTCCCAAGTTTGCAACAACAATTTTTTCGTTGAAGCTAGGATCACTACACACACCCCCCTTGACCATTCAAAGGAACCACCGTGATCATCTATGAGAGGAGAAGAGTCTAGACAAGCTTGGCCACGAAGAAATCCCCCTTGTGCACCAGCCCATGTGATGGCCACTCCCTGGCATGCATTTGGCCTGCTCTGGCCATGCCCCGATGCCCCTGAGCACTCCATCCACGCGCTGTGCAGGTCGTCCACGTCGCCTTGCAGTTGTCCAGCCGCGCCGCCCGGCTTTGCCTAGGCCACGTGCCCCATTTCCCCCTATTTCCCTCGCCGGAATCGCCTCATGTGCTCGCCGGCATGCAGGAACATGACGAGCACAGTTCCCCGTCACGTCCCCATCGCCATGGCCTCTCCCCTCGGCTCCTTGCGCTCCGCTCGCTCGTGGCACTCCCAGCGCCCTCCCGAACCCACTCGAACCAGACGGAACCCCGCCACCTCACTGCCCCGCAATGGCCGCTTCTGCTCTGCGGCATCCGAGCACGGCATCGCCGCCAGGATATTTAAATCCTTGCCCCCGCTCGCTTTTCTTCACGAGAAGCCCCACCTCCCCTTCAATTGGCGCCTAGCGCAAGAAATCGGACCCAAGGAGGTCTTCTTCCTCCTCTCCTGCGAGCTCCGCCGCCGCACAGTTGCAGTCAAATTACGGCCGCTCTGGTGACCCCCTAGACGAGCCAGCACCACCCATGGACTCCCCTTGCTCCACTCGATCTTCCCGAACCACCGCCCAGCCCAATCCTCGTCTGAATCGGCCGCGCCATCGAGCCCCGATGGCCACCATGCCATTGCGCCGCCGCGACGAGGCAACACTCACCGTCCGGCCACCTCTCTTCACGCACCGGTACGGGAAGGTGCACCGTGAACTCCTCGTTCCATCCGCAACCTCGCCACTCGTAGCCGTGCCCTCTCGCCGGAGAGAACGCCGCCGATGAGCCACCATCCTTCTGTTCCCCCTCTCTCCATTGAAACCTTACAGGGGTGGCCCACCTGTGAGGCACTCCAACCCCACCCGAAGGGTTACGCAAGTGGAAGCGTATTCTAGAAATACGTATTCGACGTCACCCCCTGGGAATTTCCAGAATCAATTTAAATCCAATTTAAATTGATATTTTTGACCAAACTTTGACCACCTATATCTTTTAAACCAGAAGACAAAATGAGATTATTCTTTTCCGCTAGTTTGTTATTGAGCTCCTCTTTAATTTGACACGATTTTTATGCCATGTTGTTCTTTTCATTTTTGCTGAACAACAATAAATGTTTTTTGTGACATTTTGTTTGGCCTTTTAAAAATATACTTTTCAGGGATTGCTTTGTGTGAAGATCAGGAGTATTTCACACTCCGTTGGTGAAAGGCAAGCCACAACTTCTTTTGCACCCTTGTATAGCTTTGACGTGGTTTGCATCTTGCTTTACTTTCGGATAATATAATGACCTTTCTTGATATGCCTTGAATCATTATAATCATGCTATTGCCATGTTATGCTTGGTTGCATCATACCCCTAGTCATGTTCATGATCTTGCCATGTTGCATGTTAATATCTGGATCATCTTAACATGGATAAGTTAATCATCGTAGATGTTGAGGATTATGATATAACCGTGATAGTACCTTGGATTGTTCTGCATGCACTGCTAGGATTGGACTTAGACTTTCATGTTGCACCTGATGCTTGATGGTTATGCATTTGGATACATGCTATGTGCCAAGTTGATCAGGTGCCACCGAACCGAAATTATCAGTGTAGCCACACTCGCCTTTATGGGAAGGCCTTGGCTCGGGATATCGGTGTTCTCTCTTATGCATATCACCAACGAGGGGAGGCTATGCACGCACGGTTACCCTGGCCCAGTAAGCGGCGATAGCCTTGAGAGCCATTTTTTTATATGGATCCGGTCCCCGTTTGGGACAAGTTTTTTAGACACGACGGTGGCCGGTCCCTGTTTGGGACAAGTTTGTGTCCCACGATGGTGTCCAGTGTATGGAGGACACGAGGCTACCCAAGACGGGATGTCAGGTGATACGATAAGGGAGGCACGCGGTAGAACGGTCTCGTTGGACAAGTCCTAGTCCACTCCTATGGTACGAGTGATGAGGTTCTTGTGGGATAAGTTCCAAGGTACTGGATGGAGGAACAAATCCATAGCGTGGGTAAAGTGCACGACCTCAGCAGAGGGTATGAATCTATTCGAGTCCACGGTATTGGACAAATTTTGTACTAGCTCACACTATGGAGCAACATGAATCCGGTTTGATGAGTGTGCTAAGTTGATTGGTCACGCGGTGACCCGTGGAAGTTATTGACTATGCGATGAACCGTTTGGTCATCCGATAACCTGTAAAAGTTGTTGGTAATGCGCTGACCGTATTGGTTGGGTGGCAACGCGATAACTGTCATGGGGAAGTCACGGCAGATGTCCGCAGATTCATACTTATCATGGGACCTTTGCTGCGAGGTGAATTAGAGGAGAGAGTCGACATAGACACGGGACTTGGCGGTTTACCCAGGTTCGGCCCCGTCGGTGCGGTAAAGACCTACTCCTACTTCTTGATTATTGTAGGATCGACTCCTCAATAGGAAGAGCCGATCTTGTCAATTACAGTGGAGATCTTTCGCAACCTTAGTCTCGTGGAGATCTAGGTTGTATCGCGAGTTGTCTAGTCCTGGCTTGAGGTAAGTTCTGGCTTTGGCTCCCGTGGACCTTGGCTTATAAAGATACCGGGTCCCGGGATTCCGCGATTCCGACTCCTACACGAGGTGGAGTTCTATTCTACTTTACAAATTTACTACGTGCTATACAAGGTAAGTCGAATTCCTTCTAGGGCTTCAATCTTCACGCTTGGCACGTCTGACTCCTGTCCGGGTCTTCTTTGTGGGCCTTCGCAGGTAAGTCGGCCCAGAGGTTTCTAATGCTGGGTCTATGGGCCTAATCCATCCCCCCGACATTAGCCCCCAGAATTTTTGTGATCCTTTAGTCTTCACAACAATCTTCTTCATTTTCTTCATTGCCGCCGGCTCTTCATGGGTTAAAATCTGACTTCATTCTTGGCGTTGATTGGGAGTCGGGGTCGTCTCTCTTCAATCTTTCTTTATTTCCTTTATTTTTATGGGACAAACTCTTCTGGTTGAGTCAACTAATATTTGATGCTCACTAGGAGTCGAAGCCAACTCTCTTTAACTTCGCATTATCTTCTACTTGAAAACATTTCTTTGACTTTTGGTCAAAGATCCGTTTTTTACATTTATAGTCTCTCTACTCGAGACGCCACTGTTAGAGGCATTCATGTCGTAGTGGGAATCGAGGATTCTTTCCATAAATGTCTCCCACCATGGGTAGTTTACCCGTAGCATTGATTAATCTTCCTTGTATTCGCTATAAATAGCCATCAGGCAGTTTATTCTTTTGAGTGTTCATATATTCTTCCTTCGTTTCTTTTTCTCGCAACTCTCCATGGCTCCCAAGCTAAGCACCCGTGTTTCTTTGGAGACCGATGACCCTGGTTCCAGCGCTGGCACTCACGGTGGTCGAGGCCGTGGCCGCGGTCGTGGCCGTGGACGGGGCCGTGGCCGTGGCAGGGGAAGAGGCACGCGTTCCGCTTCACCATCTGACTCTCCACCTTCTTCTCCTGAGAAGAGTGAGTTCTTGGTGAAGGTTCAGGCAATCCGCCGTTGGGTAAAACTTCCATAATCTTTTTCTCAGATTGTAATGGATTCCAAACCTCCAAGTCTCTGGCTTCGCTCTAAAAGGTGCCCTCATGGACCCATCCGGGTGGCTACCAGCTTTTCTGGCCAGGATTCCATGTTCTTGGAGAATGGTTGGAAAACTTTCCTTCGCTCCAGGAACATTTAGAAGGGAGATACTACCATTTTCAAATATGATGGTGATGAGACCCTGTGGGCCAAAATTTCCGACTCAGGTGGTGATCGAGTCGGCTGCTGCATGGAGAGATCAAGCAGTAGTGATGAAGCTCAAGCTTCCTTATCTGATGATGAAGCCGACTCTGAAGACGACCACTGAAGCTGTAGTTTAGCAAGTAGATTGATATATGTATTTCCGGCTTTTGTCTTGTATGCTTCTGATGTAAGACCCGATCTATGTTGAATGTGTTTTTATTTCCCATCCAACCTGTAAGTCGGTTTTTGTACCTGACTTGATACTACAACAATGTATCCTTTGTGCACAATGTATTCCTCTAGGACCATGAAAGGTGAAGTGTTATGTGTTCGACTCACATAACACCACTAGAGAAATAACAACACAACTTAAGTATCAAACAACACATAATACTACAACATAGTATGACTACTAACAACTAGACTTCTCCCATGTTCTCAAGAACTAAAGTAACTACTCACAAGACATAAAAGAGATCATGATCAGAGGTGATAGTTGGGTGGTAAACAATCTGGACACAATGATATTTCTCCAACAAAACTCAATAGCATTCACCACAAAGTAGTAATCAACACCAACAGAGTAGAGAGGATAGATAGTACGGATTACAACACAAGTTGCAATTGTGAGATGAGATGGGATGGAGATGGAGATGGTGCTGATGTTGGGGATGATGTTGATGATGATCTCGATGATGCCCGTGACGATGATGATGATGATGATAGCGACGATCTCCCCTTCCGGGAGATGATCTCCCCGGCGGAATCTGCCCGCCGGAGATGGATTTTCTCCTCTGTAGGTTTCCGCCCCGTGGCGGCGGCGAAACACCAAAATGACTCCTCTTTTAGGGTTTTCACCCCGGGGGGTATTATAGGCGAGAGGGAGCACCGAGAGGGGCCACCAGGCATCCAGGAGGGTGCCTGGCGCGGCAAGGAGGGGGGGCGCGTCAGGCACCCTTCTGGCTGCCTGGTGGGTCCCCTCACCTCCTCCTTCGGTGATTCCCAGTAAATCTTCTTAAAAATGATCCCCGTAAAATTTCATCGCATTTGGACTTGATCTGATTAAGCAACTTGGTATCCACTTTTTACAGCTGAATTCTGGTTCTGCTGCTTCGGCACCGGAAAGTTGTAAACTGTGTAAAATAAGCCAAAACAACATAAGAACAATACTTTAAAGTGGAATATATCAATGAATAGGGTGAAATCACAATATAAAATAGTGATGCTTTTTGGACGTATCAACTCCCCCAAGCTTAGACCTCTCTTGTCCTCAAGCGATTGCCGAGCTCGGTAAACCTGTCCACAAGTTTAGAGAGTGAAGTGTTGATAGAAGAATACGAACAAGAAGCATCAAGATTCCTCACCAAACTTAAACATCCTCAACAGCAACCTCAACTCATAAGGTCCTTATGAGAAAGTAGTAACAATTATAACAAAGTAGGACCTGGAAAACTCATCAAATCATGACAAACATAGCCTTGGTCAAGGAACAACTAATAAATTTTACTTTTGTTCTTTCACTTATAATGAAACAGTTGAAGCTTTTGAAAGAACATGCTATTAGTCAAGAAGTGCACATATCAACACAAAGTAAGATGTTTACTAAGCATATGCTTTTGTGAACAACTCACTTATCGAAAGATAATGTCAACAGAGATGTAACATGTTAGATTTCAATGCAACTTTATATGCAAGCATCTTTATCAACAACAAATGTCTGTTCATTCTCAAGAAAGGAAGGAAGTAGGAAGGACTGACTCAGCACAAAATAAAGATAAACCCCGTGCAAAAGGGTAAGCAGGGAAAAATTATGAGCCATCTCTAGATCAAACAGAACAAAAACAAACCTTTTGGGAGGTGCATGATCCGTCAACGACTGCTGATAGATAACTCACTCACTTCATGATTTGGACAAGTTTCGAGGAATGGCTCCCATGTGGGGACGATCACATCCCCTTGGATTCCTTTGTTTATCACTCGTAAAAGGGCGAACGAACTTGTGTGTTAGTAATTATCTTTTACGAGCTGGGCACTCATGCCAGTCCCTTCTTGTATTAGGGATTTGCAGATTAGACATGCAATCCCAAGATAAAACTTGTCCAAATTAAGAAGATCATGGGTCACCCACCACTACCTCATGAGCTGAATCAGCGGCACAAAACAGAAGATTTTGAACATATAAAGATAGCACATAAATTATATACTTTAGGAGTGGTAGTGGAATACCACAAGTAGGAAGGTATGGTGGACTCAAGTGGAAGAAGTTGGTTTCAGGGTATGGAAGTACAAGCAGAATTCCGCTTGGTACATAGTTTTGACTAGCAAAGCTTTGAGAGAGCAGACAATTGATGACAACTTAGATGCAAGAAATACAGAGCATAAACATTAAAACTAGCATGAAACATCAAGCTGTCTTCCTTGTCAACATAACACTTCAAGCATAATAACACAAAGGTTTTGGCTATGTCGCTACTTTGAGAAAAACATGCTTGTTGCTATGACCAAAGCTATACTTGCCAAGATTAAATAAAGTTTTCGAAGCCATACCTGATGTAAGGTCAATACTCCTCATAAGAATCAGCTCATAATGTCGATTGCGTGAAGAGAATACCAAGTGCGGCGAACAAAACCAATAGACTTCTCATTAATATTCCTTCATAGACGACTCCACACTCACGGATACAAAACTCTCCATAAAAGGAGTGATAGACCTCAAAGCAACACCTATTTCATAAAGTAACCTCCCTAGACATGATATGACTCTACTTGACTCCTAAAGACAAAGATAAAGATAAAGATACCGGGCACTCCCCCAAGCTTAGAACAAGCTAAGGGGGTGCCATTACCCGAGGAGATTTACTCCTCATTCTTGTTGTGGTTGTTTCTTCAGATCCCGGATGACACGGCGAAGGGTTTGGTTCTCCAACTCCAAGACTTCCACTTGTATTTTTAGTACACGGAAATCTTCAATGAGTTGGTTGGTGATGCGATAGGCCTCGGAGATGGTGGAAAGCATTCGTTGATCTTCAAGTGAGGTGGAGGGCCCTGAAAGGTTAAGAGAAAGATCATACTGAGGTTGGACAGATCCCACCATGATGGGATTGCTTGGACCTCCTTGTTGTTGGGCAGTGATAGTCTTGACTTCCTCTCTGACGGAGCGCTCCATCTCAGCTCGTCTTGCGGCAATTTCTTCTTCGGTAGCCCAATCAACGTGCTTCCCTTGATTAAGATCCTTCTGAACTTGACGTAGACGCCGTCCCAGGAAGTCCTCTCCGCTCGAGCCACAAGAAGACATCTCTAGCAGCAGCTTTTCACCCTGGCAGGAATAGACCGAGAAAGAAAACACGCGAAATCGAGAGATACGGTGCCGGAACGATGCGGGCAAATATATAGCAAAAATTTCTGCAACAGAAGGAAAGTTTCAAGCCTAGGTGGAGTCGGAGGCGGAGTCCAGGGCAGCCAGGAGGGTGCCTGGCGCGGCCAGGAGTGGGGCCGCTCCAGGGGGCCTCCTGACCTCCCTGGAGCTCCTCTCCGGCTCCACTCGGGCTTGGAATTTTCCTAATTTTTCAAAAACTCTGAAAAGTTAACTTTTATTGACGTTTGCGGTGTTTTCTTACCATAATTCATACCTTTTCTAATTTTGCTCCTGCCGGAGTCTGAAACTGGGCTGCAACATGTTCTTCATGAGTACATGTATATATCAGGTTTGCATCCACATTGATTGGATCACCTGCCATATAATGTTTGAGTCTTTGTCCATTCACAACTTGAGGTTTGGTGCCTTCGAAATTATTGATCTTGATTGCACCCGACCAATATACTTCTTCGATATGAAAAGGTCCTTCCCATCTGGAAAGTAGCTTACCTGGAGAAAACCTGAAACGAGATCTAAACAACAAAACTTTATCACCAATATTAAATTCACGTTTCAGAATTCTTTTATCGTGCCACTTCTTTACCTTTTCTTTGAACATTTTAGCGCTCTCGTAAGCTTCACTTCTCCACTCATCTAGAGAAGTCAAGTTCATGAGATGCTTTTCACCAACTAACTTTGGGTCAGCATTCAGCTCTCTGACAGCCCAGAAATCTTTATGCTCTAACTCTAATTGTAAATGGCAAGCCTTGCCATAGACCATCTTATACGGACACATGCCCATGGGGTTTTTGTAAGCAGTTCTATACGCCCACAAAGCATCTCCTAACTTCTTTGACCAGCCCTTTCTAGAACTGTTTACTGTTTTCTGGAAGATCAACTTGATCTCCCTATTTTCGAGCTTAACTTGCCCACTAGTTTGAGGGTGGTACGGTGATGCAATCCTATGATTGACATCGTACTTGGCTAGAGCTTTCCTAAAAGCTCCATGCGTGAAGTGTGACCCTCCATCTGTCATTAGGTACCTTGGTACTCCAAACTAGGAAAAATTACATCTTTGAGCATTTTGAAAGATGTCTTGTGATCAGCACTCTCAGTGGGGATTGCTTCAACCCACTTGGTTACATAATCAACAACAACTAAGATGTGTGTGTACTTGTGTGAAGGAGGAAAAGGACCCATAAAATCAAAACCCCAGCAATCGAAAGGTTCGATCACTAGTGAGTAATTCATAGGCATCTCATTTCTCCTGCTAATGTTACCAACTCTCTGACACTTATCACAAGATCGAACGTACCTTCGGCCATCCTTAAAGAGAGTAGGCCAATAAAAACCTGATTGTAAAACTTTATGTGATGTCCTTTCACTAGCATGATGTCCTCCATAGGGACTATCGTGATATTGTCGAAGAATGTCCCGCTACTCATGCTCCGGTATACACCTTCTTACTATCCCGTCCACAGCTTCTTTATAAAGATGTGCATCATCCCAAAAGTAGTGCCTCAAATCCGTGAAGAATTTCTTCCTCTGCTGAAATGTGAAACCTGGAGGCAAAAACTTTGCAACAATAAAATTAGCATAATCTGCAAACCAAGGGTCGGAATGAGATTGTACTTTTTCAACAACAAGCTTTTCATCTGGGAAACTGTCGTTGACTGGAATAGGATCATGCGTGATATCTTCCATCCTTGAAAGATTATCCGCCACCGGATTGTCTTCTCCTTTTCTATCGACAATCTGCAAATCAAATTCTTGAAGAAGGAGTACCCACCTAATGAGTCTTGGTTTGGCATCCTTTTTCTGCATAAGATACTTAATGGCAGCATGGTCAGTATGAATAGTAACTTTAGAATCAACAATATACGGCCTAAACTTATCACAAGCAAACACCACTTCCAAGAATTCCTTCTCGGTAGTAGCATAATTATTTTGAGCACTATCAAGTGTTTTGCTGGCATAGTGGATGACATTCAACATCTTGTCAACTCTTTGTCCTAAAACAGCTCCAACAGCAAAATCACTAGCATCAAACATAATTTCAAAGGGCAAATTCCAGTCAGGTGGTTGTACTATACGAGCGGTTATCAAGGCTTTCTTAAGAACTTCAAAAGCTTCCTTACAATCTTCATCAAATACAAAAGGAGCATCCTTCTGGAGAATATTGGTAAGGGGTCTCGAGATCTTAGCAAAGTCCTTGATAAATCTTCTATAGAAACCAACATGACCTAGAAAACTACGAATACCTTTAATGTCCCTTGGATAAGGCATCCTTTCAATAGCTTCAATTTTTGCCTTGTCCACCTCAATTCCCCTTTCGGAAATCTTGTGTCCAAGAACTATCCCTTTGTTAACCATGAAATGGCACTTTTCCCAATTGAGCACCAAATTTCTTTCTTCACATCTCTGCAAAACTTTATTAAGATTGTGGAGACAGTGGTCAAAGGAGTTTCCATAGACGGAAAAGTCGTCCATGAAAACTTCTACAATCTCCTCACAGAAACCATGAAATATTGCAGACATACACCTCTGAAAAGTAGCAGGTGCATTACACAAACCAAAAGGCATACGCCTATAAGCATAAGTACCGTAAGGACACGTGAAAGTGGTCCTCTCTTGATCCGCGGTGTTGACGTGAATCTGGGAGAAGCCAGAGTACCCATCAAGATAGCAGAAGTGGGTGTTTTTAGACAACCGCTTGAGCATCTGATCAATAAAGGGCAAAGGATAGTGGTCCTTCTGGGTGGCCTTGTTTAACTTCCTGAAATCAATACACATTCTATATCCAATAATAGTCCTCCGAGGTATTAGTTCATTTTTATCATTAGGAACAACAGTCATACCTCCTTTCTTAGGAACACAATGAACGGGACTTACCCACTTACTATCAGCTATAGGATAGATGATACCTGCGGCTAGAAGTTTGAGAACCTCCGTCCTAACCACGTTCTTCATCTTTGGGTTCAACCGTCGTTGATGATAAACAACCGGTTTAGCATCGGGCTCGAGATTGATAGTATGTTGGAAAATGGACGGACTAATACCCTTGAGATCATCAAGAGTATAGCCAATAGAACCTCGGTGTCTGCAGAGTGTCTCCAATAATCGCTCTTCTTCATACCCTAAAAGGTTAGAATTGATAATAACAGGATATACTTTCTTTTCATCTAAATAAGCATACCTGAGCGTATCGGGTAGTGGTTTTAGGTCGAACACCGGGTCTTCTTTTTGTTGCGAGAGGATTCCTAAAGGTTCAACCGGGAGGTTGTGCTTCAGGATGGGAGCTTGTCTTAAAAATGTGTCTTCTAGTTCATCCCTCTCCTGCATATGCATATCATTCTCGTGGTCTTACATAAATTACTACAAAGTGTCATTAGGAGGAATAGCAATGGAAGCAATTTCTTCAATAATTTTTTCATTACTTGACAGGTCAGGACCACGAGGCTGCTTAGAAAACTTAGAAAAATTAAATTCATATGGCTCACCGTTGAATTCAACAGAAACTTTACCTTCCTTGCAATCTATTATAGCTCCGCAAGTGCTGAGGAAGGGCCTACCAAAGATAATAGGGCAAAAACTATCTTGCACTGAACCAAGTACAACAAAGTCTGTAGGATATTTTACCTTCCCGCAGAGTACTTCAACATCTCTTACAATCCCAACTGGAGAGATCGTTTTTTTTTTGCAAGATGGATAGTGACATCTATGTCCTCGATCTCACACGGCTGAATCTCGTGCATGCTTTCTTGATAAAGTGTGAAGGGAATAGCGTTGACGCTAGATCCCAAATCACATAGCCCATAGTAATTATGATCTCCTATTTTGACAGATACAACTGGTGTACCTGAAATTGGGCCTTTGTTCCTGGCTGTGACAATGTTAGTGGCAACAACACAAAAACTAATAGTGGATTCTTCGATATCACAGGTTACCAGATCCTTGACCATTGCAACTTGAGGCTGGACCTTGATCATGTCCTCAGGTTCGTCAGTGGTCCTTCTATTCTTGTTTAGAATACCTGTAATAAAAGAGTGCTCCTTTATCCTGGAGGGATAAGGAGGCTGTTCATACACAACTGCAGGTAAAACATGATCAGTAACATTAATATCAATTGGTGACTCCTTGAAAGGTTTATGATGTTGATTCTCCTTCTTCCTGGAAGAATCAATATGAGAATAAAAGTCCTTGCAAAAGTCAACCATTAGCTGGGAATCAAGACCAATTTTAGAGCAAAAGTTATTAAAGTAATCAGTCTTCACATAACTCTCAATGTAGTCATGCTCATAGTTTATAGCTGGATCAATACCTTTATCAATTTTCCAGTCTTCAGTGTTCTTCTGGATCCTTTCTATAAGATCCCATTTTTCTTCCATACTTCTGGTCTGGAATACCCCACTAGAGGAGGCATCCAACGTCTCCTTGTCCTGACGAGACAGCCTTGCATAAAAATTTGTAAGTATAATTTCCTTGGGGAGCTCATGGTTTGGGCATTTGAGCATCAGGGACTTCAGTCTCCCCCAAGCTTGAGCGATGCTCTCTCCGTCGCGAGACCAAAATTTCTAGATGTAGTTCCTGTCTTGGTGAATTTCACGAAGAGGATAAATTTTTTCATAAAAGAGAGGCATAAGCTCTGGCCATTCAAGCAGATCAGAGTTATCGAGTAGCTTAGACCAATCTGAAGCTTTATCTTTGAGGGATATGGAGAATAGTTTCTTCATGACGAACTCCATCGTCACACCTACAAGCTTACATAAAGAACATAATTGTGATAAATATAGCAGGTGTTCTCCCGGATGTCCTTCTCCTGTATAATGATTAGCCAAGACATAATCAACAATACCAGATGGTATTTTATAGGGCACAATTTCAGTAGGGGTAGGAGTGACCACCACAGTCGTGGGACGGCTCCTTACCAACAACGAACCAACAACAGAAGAGTCCATGAGGACAGAAAGTAACAACAGAAAATAAAAGTTCCCTTACCGGCTTCACTTACCAATAGCGCTACACTCCCCCGCAACGGCGCCAGAAAAGCTCGTTGATGGCGGAGAAGTTAATAGGTTCAGTGGGATCGCCTCGCCCGTTAACCACGCCAATAAATGATTCTTGATAACCCACAAGTCTAGGGGATCAATTGTAGCTTTTCGATAAATAAGGATGTCGATCCCAATGAGGAGCAGAAGGTGCTGATAAGTGACACTGGATAAGGAAAAGGCTGCACACACTGAAGAGTAAATATTTAGGGGTTTTTGGTTTAAGCAACAAAAAATTAAAAGACAAGCAAAGTAAACAAGGTAACTGAGGAGTAGAAAGTGGCCCAATCCTTTCACAAGGATAAGCCTAGGAACTGAACTTATAAAAGCTAAAGCGTTCTCGAGAAAACACGGGAGAGATAGCCAAGTTACTTTCACCATACTCTGCCAAGTAATATGTATTGTGTTGATAAGTGTTGGTGGGTGGATCAATGCTAGTACACCTTCTAGACTAAGATAAGTGTACTCCTATGATTACACACCTCGCAAGCATCCGCAAATACAAGGTAGTAATTAAGGCATAAGCCTAACAACAACATTACGATCAAGGATCCATAATTCCCTTGTGCGAAAGTCTGCGAACTGGGGTTTAGGTTTTTGTCACTCCAGTGTCGGGACCCGGGGCTCGCGTATGCAAGACTCGATACAACACAATCATATGGAGAGTCGAGAACCGTACCCACTTGTCTAAGCAGACAAGGCCAATCACAGAACATTCTCGGAAAGCATCAACGTGAGGGGCATCCCATCCACGCCGGATGATCCAATGAGATGGGTCCTCATCGTACGCACACAAGTCTAAATGATATGGGTGGTGAACTCCCATAATCATAGACAAGTCGCCTCAACCATACTATTGATTGTATCATAACCCTTACATAGACTTACTCCAGCCCGATCACTTAGTCGGGGTCTAGGGCGGGCTCGATCATACATCAAAGTGTGCACGAGACAAAGTCTCGAACAAACGCATCGCGATGCCCCAAGCTGCGCACATCTAAGGGCCACTTGGTGTATCAAAGACCGCCAGCCAGATCACAACTAAGGTCTCGAAAACCCATACTAAGACATGCATGATATAATCATACATGCAGCATACATGTCTAGTATGAACAGCAGGTATCATTGCAATTCTCTACAAAGTATACAACTTATTGATAACTCTTACAGAGTGCACACAGAGATCACGAGACTGTGATCCAACATTACATCAAATATGCGGAAGCAAAGTAGGTCTGAGTACAGACAAGTTTAACAAATGGCTTAGAGAAGCCTTATCTATAAACAAGCCCTTCCACGAGGGAACCAGTCTGCTGACTGGGACTACACTAGCTTGGTCTTCAGTCGTCGAGCTCGAGGAAGAATCCACCTTCGGGGTCAGTGGGTTCATCTAAAACATAGAATAAGAAAATGTGAGTACAAAGTCGTACTCAGCAAGACTTACGTAGGAGCTATATTACTCATGCACATGTATCAAGGTAAAAGGAGGTGGGGTTCAAAAGAAGAAGTGCCAGCTTTGAATTGGCTAGTCCTGAACTAGGAGTACCAGACTTGAGGTAAGAAGCGTACACGAGTCCACTACATCTCCAATCAATTACACCACTATGGTGCCTTCCTCGACTTCCCCACGAGAAAGCACGCCATAGAACTCACGCTTCTCTTGGTAAGTTTTATAAGTATCCAGTTCAAGTTGTCTAATAATCAAGCTAAGCTTTCCAACCAGTCCCTTACCGCGGACGCGGCTATTCGAATAGTTTTGTTAACCCTGCAGGGGTGTACCGCTACACACACGTGTCATCAGTTGCCGCCTTTTGCGTGTCACCGTTCAAGAGGTGACAACGAGGATGCCACCACAACACTTCGCCCACAGCTCCGTTCTAGTCCAGAGAGTCTCCTATCTGAGGGGGATCCGTATGGAAGTCTGGCCGAGGTTCCAGTACAGCCTCAAACGATGTGTGCAGGGTCCCAAGCCGGTCTTGAAAAGCCGTTCATCCACTTCGCAGACCGTGCCACAACCCTACCAGAACTCCGAACTACTGCGACTTCTGGGGTTCGAACGGGGTGAGGTACTAGGATGAGAGGGTTCAGTGAGCCCAATGTGTGGTTGTACTCTTCTTCTTGGATCACCACACAAGAACTCAGACTTAAGGCGGTGTTCAACGAGACAACCCACTGTGTACTCCTACACAGCCTCTCATCGTTCACCTTGTATTAGGGTAGATTCACCAACACATTTCCACCATCATCAACATGATTGCTACCATCCCGACTCACATAACAGTATCAACATGGTATCACTCTAAGCATGCAATAAGAAGTAACATTTGCAGGGTCCACATGATATCATTCAACTCCTACATTTGCTAGGATTGTGGTTTTCTTACTACTGTGACAAATGATAGGTCATGCGAAGAATGGGTTCATCTATGCGGTAGAAACGCATCATGGTAATCATCCTATACAATGCATAAGCGAGACATGATAGGGAAGTGCGATTTTATCGACATGATCAATGGGGGTTTGCTTGCCTTGCTGATGAGGTTCAGTCACGGGGTCTTCAACGAAGGGGTGACCTCGGGTTCCGGCTCCACTTCTATCCGAGCAAACAATACAAACAAAGTGATCAACATAAGGTACAATGCACAAGCACATGATCAATTGTATAAGGTGATGTTAATGGTACTGATGTGTTGAGAATTCCATTTAGAAGAGGTATATTGCATTTGAAATGCAAATTCAAACTCCATTTGATTTATCGATGAATTTCAAATGCATTTGAATGCATGAATGTTCATTTGAAAAGGTTGAGCAAGAATTGATGTTGTAAAGGTGAGGTAAAGTCTCTGGTGTGTGGATGAAACCATTTTAAAGAAGTGTGTTGCAAAGTCATTTGCAAATTCACTCCAAATTTGAATTCAAATTAAATGCATATGGATGTTTGCCACTGTTCACCCAATTTAAATTGGTCAAACATGAAAATAAAGTCCATATTCCGAATCCTTGCATTTTTCTGATAAATTTAGACACATTATTCGTCCAATTTGGAGTTAATATGAATTTTATATGATTTATTGAAGTTTAAATGATTTTCTTCCTTTTTCTGGAATATATTTAATTCATTTAACAATTTATCGCGTCAGCCTGACGTCAGGGTGACGTCAGGGGGCTGCTGACGTGTGAGTCCGGGCTGTCAGTGGGGGGGGGATTAATCTGTCTCGGTTTAAAATTAAACCTGTTTAGTTAGTGGGCTCGGGGCCCACTGTCAGTGAGAGAGAGAGAGAGAGATTAGGGGGTTGGTTAGGGGGTTAATGGCCTGGGCGGCCGTCGGCTAGCCGCTGGCGCCTCTGGACGCGGCGGAGCCTCACCGGAGGGCACGGGGGTGGAGGGGAAGAGCACCAGCGGGTAGCCCGCGGCCTCCCGCACCTGATGGTGCATACGGGGCACCCAGGGGGGCCCCGTGGCCACGGCTACTTCAAGCTCGCGGCGGCCGGAGCTTCGGTGCTCGTCGAGAATCGGCTGCGGGGCACGTGAATGAGAGCGGGGAGCACTGGGAGGTGCCTCTTCGCCTTGCGCATCGTCTGGCGTAGGAGGGGGCCAAGGGCACGGCCTGTGGCGACGACAGTGTCCACCGCGGCGGTGGTACGACCACTGTCCTCGCCGGCACTACGCGAGAGGGCACGGGAGGAGGTGGGGAAGGGGGCGAACTGACGAGCGGCTCACCCTGGATCGAATGGAGAAGACGGCGGGGGCAGGGATCTCTCGACGGCGACGAATTTGACAGAGCAAGCTTGCGGGTCCGATGACGATCCGAAGACGAATGCATGGCCTGGTGGGCGAGCTGGCTTCCGATCCTTGGCTTGAAGACGAAGACGGCAGCTTGGAACACTTTGGACAAGGTCTCAGGGGCTAGCTCGGGCTCGGGCTGCAAGTCGCCATAGCCATGGCCGGGAAGTTCTCTCGGGGAGGTTCTCGGGAGAGAGAGAGAGAGGGGTGGATAGGCTCTGGGAGGTGAGGGAAACGGTCCACGGCGTCTGGGCGGTTCTCCAGGACACCAAGAGAGGGCACGGGGAGGCCTGGAAGCCCCTGGGCGTCGAGGTGGCGCCGGTGTGCGCTCTGGACGCCACCGAGCTGCTTTGCGCGGGGAGGAGGAAGACGACAAGCCGGGCTGGTGGGCTGGGCCAGTTGGGGGTTAAGTTGGGCTGAATGCGAGGTAAGCCTTTTTCCTTTTTCTGTTTCTTTTTCTTTTTTGTATTTTGTTTGGTCTTAGCTAAATAATTAGCTAGACATTTTTATAAATTCTCAAATCTTTTATATGGCATTACATGACCAGTAGCTAGTCATATCCAGAGTTTGAACATTTTTGAAATTCAAAAATATTTGAATTCAAATCCAAATAGGGTTATTTATTTAATTCCATGCTCCTGTTTGAATATTTGAAAAATCCATGAGCATGGGGTTGGTCCCACATCACTTGATATGTGATCACACTCATTTATAAGACTTTTCAAAAATCAAACATGAATTTTTGGAGAATATTTATTTCTGGCCTTTTGAATTATTTCATCTGGGGGTGTTCCTTCTCCCATTTCGATTTCTTTTGAATTTTTTAACATGATGCAATGTTACTTGCTATTCTAGCACATACCTAACTTGGGGTTGTGAAAACTCGCCCCCACTCAAAATAATCTCGTCCCGAGATTCAGGAGTCTGCGGGAGGAAGGAGGGATACTAGGCACGAAGACGGTCTTCTCTTTCCCACGTGGCTTCTCTCTCAGAGTGGTGTGACCAAAGCACTTTCAGAAACTTAATCTTCTGACGACGAGTGACACGCTCTGCGGAATCAAGATGACGAACGGGGTATTCTTGATAAGAAAGGTCATCTTGGAGATCAAGCGTTTCATGGTCGACTTTGCGGATGGGGTCCTTGAAGCAATGCCTGAGTTGTGACACATGGAATACATCATGTACTCGGGAAAGGTGCGGGGGTAGTTCAAGTTGGTAGGCAACTTCTCCACGTTAGGAAGAATGCGGAAAGGTCCAATGTAACGTGGGGCCAACTTGCCTTTGATACCGAAGCGTTGGGTTCCCTTCAGAGGAGTAACCCGAAGGTAAGCCTTCTCATCCAGATTGTAGCTTTCTTGCCTATGATGACGATCATAGTAGATTTTCTGACGAGACTGGGCTGCTTTCAATTGATCATGAACAATGCGAACTTGCTCTTCTGCTTCCTTAATCATATCCGGCCCAAAGAATTGTCTTTCACCGGTTTCTGACCAGTTTAGGGGTGTTCGACATCGTCGTCCATATAGGAGTTCAAAAGCAGCCATGTTCAGACTAGATTGGAAACTATTGTTATAAGAAAATTCGGCGAATGGAAGAGACTTCTCCCAATTCTTTCCGAATGAGATAACACAAGCTCTTAGCATGTCCTCGAGAATTTGGTTAACCCTTTCGACTTGACCGCTAGACTGAGGATGGAAAGCTGTACTAAAGGAGAGATGAGTTCCCATAGCATTCTGAAAACTTCCCCAAAATCTACAGGTGAAAAGGCTATCTCGATCAGAATTGATTTCCAAAGGAACACCGTGAAGAGACACAATTCTAGAGACATACAAGTCCACTAACTGGCTAGCAGTTATAGACTAGCGAACTGGAAGGAAGTGAGCAACTTTGGAAAGTCTATCCACCACAACGAAGATGGCATCATTTCCTTTCTGGGTTTTTGAAAAGCCAGTGATGAAGTCCAGACCGACTTTGTCCCATTTCCACTCTGGAATAGGCAACGGTTGAAGTGTACCAGCAGGTCTTTTATGCTCTGACTTAATGCGACGAAAAACATCACATTCGGCAACAAATCGAGCAATGTCTCTCTTCATCCTAGTCCTGCAAAATCTCTGGCGTAGATCTCGGTACATTTTTGTGCTACCAGGATGAATCGAGGGGGGTGTGTCATGGGCTTCTTTGAGGATTAGTTGCCGTAGATCCCTATTCTTTGGTACTACCAAACGATTTTCAAAGAATACTGTTCCTTTGCTATCCGTGGAGAAACATTTAGCAACTCCGCTAGCAATGTTCTCCTTGATCCGGCGAACACCTCGTGCACGCCTTTAGGCAACTATGATTTGATCCTCAAGGGTTGGTTGCGCCACCAAGTTGAAAAGAGATCCACGAGGAACAATCTCGAGATTAAGCTTTCGAAATTCCTCATGAAGAAGTGGTTGATACTGTTGTAGCATGAGGTTGTTACAATACAACTTACGACTTAGTGCATCAGCCATGACAATGGCTTTGCCTGGGGTGTATGAAATTCCTAAGTCATAATCTTTTATCAACTCTATCCAGCGTCTTTGCCTGAGATTAAGATCTGGCTGGGTGAATATGTATTTGAGGCTTTGGTGGTCGGAATAGATCTCACAACGATTACCAAGGAGGTAATGTCGCCAAGTCTTCAGGGCATGAACTATGGCAGCGAGTTCAAGATCATGGGTAGGGTAGTTCTCCTCATGTGGCCGAACTGGCGTGAAGCATAAGCTACCACATGTCTATCTTGCATAAGTATGCATCCTAACCCTTGCCGTGAGGCGTCACAAAAGATCTCGAAATCCTTTTTGGTGTCTGAAGGCGCAAGTACGGGTGCAGAAGTCAATCTTCTTTTTAGCTCTTGAAAGCTTTGCTCGCACTTGGGAGTCCATAGGATTTTCTTATCTTTCTTGAGGAGTTTAGTTAGAGGCTTTGAAAATTTAGAAATGTTCTCGACGAAGCGATGACAATAGCTGGCTAGGCCAAGAAAACTCCTAACTTGATTAATCGATTCAGGAGGAGTCCAGTCAAGGACGGCCTGAACTCTCTCGGGATTCACAGCAATGCCTTTGGCAGAAATCACGTGGCCTAAGTAGGTCACTTCTGGTAGCCAAAATTCACACTTGGAGAATTTAGCATATAGGCAATACTCTCTAAGTTTCATCAATACCAGCCTTAGATGTTCGGCTTGTTCTTCGAGTAGATGAGAATGTCATCAAGATAAACTAAAACAAATTTATCTAAGTACTCCATGAAGATCGAAATCATCATGCGCGAGAAAGTGGCGGGGGCATTGGTTAAACCAAAGGACATGACGGTGTACTCGTAAAGACCATAATGAGTAGTAAAAGCCGTTTTTGGAATGTCCTCGTTTCGGATTTTGATTTGATGATAACCTAATCTCAAATCCATCTTGGAGAAGACAGAGGATCCAGCAAGTTGATCATAAAGATCATTGATCCTGGGCTGTGGGTACTTGTTCTTTATCGTTGCTAGATTTAGGGGGCGATAGTCTACGCACATCCTTTCTGTTCCATCTTTCTTCGTTACGAACAGAACGGGGCAACCCCATGATGATGACTTAGGGCGGATGAAGCCTTTTTCCAACAAAGCTTCAAGTTGGATTTTAAGCTCAGCTAACTCACCTGGGGCGTCTGGAAATTGGTGCGGTTCCTGGCATAAGATCCACTATGAACTCTACGCATCTGTCGGGTGGCTTGGTTTAAGGATTTGGGTTACTCGATGGTTTTCCTGAGGATGACCATGGCTTACTAGGGGATAGAACCGATATGTCAGAGTAGAAAATTACCCCAACATGATGGTTAGTGTGGTTCTTCTAGCTAGAAGACATCTAAAGTGGGAGGAAGAACTGCAAATGAATCACTATAGGTTTCTAGAAGAAAACCTACACCAAACTCTATGGAACTGTCGGGCAAGCCACCTAGAAGTTCTTCTAAAAGAACAACCGAAATAAAGGGAAAGATTTTGCAAACGCATCAGATTATGAAGAAACCTGAAATGACACGGACATCATAACGACTGTAATTGCAAGAAAAGACAATTTTCTTACAACGTAGATACAACACTTACATAATACGATGTAAGAGATCAGCATTACAACAATGCTAGGAAACCGGACACAACTTTCCTACGGCTACAAGGAAGCAAACAACAAGATATTCTAGTAAGACATAGATGAGCCTAGTCCTATCTTCCCGTAGAACAAGATGAGGGGGACTCAGAACTCAGAAAAATGAAGGTAAGGAGAAAAAAGAAGCCTTACGTTGTTCCCTTATATACCCAGAGTAACTATATAACTATAGCAAGCTAGACTCGACTTATGCCAAGGCTGATAATCCTACAGCCAGTCCTGCTCTGATACCAAGTCTGTCGGGACCCAGGGTTAGCGTATGCAAGACTCGCTACAACACAATCATATGGAGAGTCAAGAACCGTACCCACTTGTCTAAGCAGACAAGGCCAAGCACAAAACATTCTCGGAAAGCATCGAACGTGAGGGGCATCCCGTCCAGGTCGGATGATCAACTGAGATGGGTCCGCATCATACGCACACAAGTCTAAATGATATGGGTGGTGAACTCCCATACTCATAGACAAGTCGCCTCAACCATACTATCGATTGTATCATAACCCTTACATAGACTTACTCCAGCCCGATCACTTAGTCGGGGTCTAGGGCGGGCTCGATCATACATCAAAGTGTGCACGAGACAAAGTCTCGAACAATCGCATCGCGATGCCCCAAGCTGCGCACATCTAAGGGCCACTTTGTGTATAAAAGACCGCCAGCCAGATCACAACTAAGGTATCGAAAACCCATACTAAGACATGCATGATATAATCATACACACAGCATACATGTCTAGTATGAATAGCATGTATCATTGCAATTCTCTACAAAGTATACAACTTATTGATAACTCTTACAGAGTGCACACAGAGATCACGAGACTGTGATCCAACATTACATCAAACATGCGGAAGAAAAGTGGGTCTGAGTACAGACAAGTTTAACAAATGGCTTAGAGAAGCCTTATCTATAAACAAGCCCTTCCACGAGGGAACCAGTCTGCTGACTGGGACTACACTAGCTTGGTCTTCAGTCGTCGAGCTCGAGGAAGAATCCACCTTCGGGGTCAGTGGGTTCATCTAAAACATAGAATAAGAAAACGTGAGTACAAAGTCGTACTCAGCAAGACTTACGTAGGAGCTATACTACTCATGCACATGTATCAAGGTAAAGGGAGGTGGGGTTCAAAAGAAGAAGTGCCAGCTTTGACTTGGCTAGTCCTCAACTAGGAGTACCAGACTTGAGGTAAGAAGCGTACACGAGTCCACTACATCTCCAATCAATTACACCACTATGGTGCCTTCCTCGACTTCCCCACGAGAAAGCACGCCATAGCACTCACGCTTCTCTTGGTATGTTTTATAAGTATCCAGTTCAAGTTGTCTAATAATCAAGCTAAGCTTTACAAGCAGTCCCTTACCGCGGAAGCGGCTATTCGAATAGTTTTGTTAACCCTGCAGGGGTGTACCGCTACACACAAGTGTTATCAGTTACCGCCTTTTGCGTGTCACCGTTCAAGAGGTGACAGCGAGGATTCCACCATAACACTTCGCCCACAGCTCCGTTCTAGTCCAGAGAGTCGCCTATCTGAGGGGGGTCCGTATGGAAGTCCGGCCGAGGTTCCAGTACAGCCTCAAACGATGTGTGTAGGGTCCCAAGCCGGTCTTGAAAAGCCGTTCATCCACTTTGCAGACCGTGCCACAGCCCTACCAGAACTCCGAACTACTGCGACTTCTGGGGTTCGAACGGGGTGAGGTACTAGGATGAGAGGGTTCAGTGAGCCCAATGTGTGGTTGTACTCTTCTTCTTGGATCACCACACAAGAACTCAGACTTAAGGCGGTGTTCAACGAGACAACCCACTGTGTACTCCTACACAGCCTCTCATCGTTCACCTTGTATTAGGGTAGATTCACCAACACATTTCCACCATCATCAACATGATTGCTACCATCCCGACTCACATAACTGTATGAACGTTGTATCACTCTAAGCATGCAATAAGAAGTAACATTTGCAGGGTCCACATGATATCATTCAACTCCTACATTTGCTAGGATTGTGGTTTTCTTACTACTGTGACAAATGATAGGACTTGCAAAGGAATGGGTTCATCTATGCGGTAGAAACGCATCATGCTAATCATCCTATCCAATGCATAAGCGAGACATGAGAGGGAAGTGGGATTTTATCGACATGATCAATGGGGGTTTGCTTGCCTTGCTGATGAGGTTCAGTCACGGGGTCTTCAACGAAGGGGTGACCTCGGGTTCCGGCTCCACTTCTATCCGAGCAAACAATACAAACAAAGTGATCAACATAAGGTACACTGCACAAGCACATGATCAATTGTATAAGGTGATGTTCATGGTACTGATGTGTTGAGCAAAGTAGGTCTGAGTACAGACAAGTTTAACAAATGGCTTAGAGAAGCCTTATCTATAAACAAGCCCTTCCACGAGGGAACCAGTCTGCTGACTGGGACTACACTAGCTTGGTCTTCAGTCATCGAGCTCGAGGAAGAATCCACCTTCGGGGTCAGTGGGTTCATCTAAAACATAGAATAAGAAAATGTGAGTACAAAGTCGTACTCAGCAAGACTTACGTAGGAGCTATATTACTCATGCACATGTATCAAGGTAAAAGGAGGTGGGGTTCAAAAGAAGAACTGCCAGCTTTGAATTGGCTAGTCCTGAACTAGGAGTACCAGACTTGAGGTAAGAAGCGTACACGAGTCCACTACATCTCCAATCAATTACACCACTATGGTGCCTTCCTCGACTTCCCCACGAGAAAGCACGCCATAGCACTCACGCTTCTCTTGGTAAGTTTTATAAGTATCCAGTTCAAGTTGTCTAATAATCAAGCTAAGCTTTCCAACCAATCCCTTACCGCGGACGCGGCTATTCGAATAGTTTTGTTAACCCTGCAGGGGTGTACCGCTACACACACGTGTCATCAGTTACCGCCTTTTGCGTGTCACCGTTCAAGAGGTGACAGCGAGGATGCCACCACAACACTTCGCCCACAGCTCCGATCTAGTCCAGAGAGTCGCCTATCTAAGGGGGTTCCGTATGGAAGTCCGGCCGAGGTTCCAGTACAGCCTCAAACGATGTGTGCAGTGTCCCAAGCCGGTCTTGAAAAGCCGTTCATCCACTTCGCAGACCGTGCCACAGCCTACCAGAACTCCGAACTACTGCGACTTCTGCGGTTCGAACGGGGTGAGGTACTAGGATGAGCGGGGGTCAGTGAGCCCAATGTGTGGTTGTACTCTTTGTGAGAACCCTAAATTAGGTTTGTGCTTTTCTAAGTTTGCATTTTTGCATCATAAAAGAAATTTCAAAAGGAAATGGAATTAGGGTAAAAGAAAAAACCTAAATAATTTTAATAAAAAGGCCAGAAATAAATCTTTTTCCAAAATTCTTTTGGATATGTTGAAAAATCCTAAAAATGAGTGTGATCATTTTAAAAGTGATTTGGGATTAATCCCATGCTCATAGATTTTTCAATAATCCAAATAGTGGCTTGGAAATTAAAACAATTGCCTATTTGAATTGGATTCAAATAATTTGAATTTCAAAAATTCCCAAAACTTGGGGTTGACTTCTATAGAGTCACCTAGGGTTTATAAAAATAATTGGGGATTTTATAAAATGCCCTGGCTATTTATTTTTAGGGCAAACAAATTAAACAGAAAACAAAAAAAAAAACAAAAAAAAAACAGAAAAGAGACCTTACCTTGCGCCCACGGCCAGAAGGAGCGATGGACGAGCCGTGCACCCACCGCATGGACGCCACGGCGACGCCCCCTGCCTTCTAGGCCTCCACAGCCCCCCCTGCGCATGCCACGCACGCCCCCAGGAGCCCCCGTGCTCATCCTATCCTCCACAGGTCGCCCGCCTCCCTCTCCCACGCGAATCTCGCGCGAGCCGAAGCTCACCGGAGGACGCCACCGCCGCACCCGCGCGGCCACTGTGATCCAGAGCCTGCGCCACCTTGTCCAACAACTCCGCGGCCGTCTACTTCGTCGGACTACGGCCTCAATTCTTACCAGGACGCCTTCCATCCGTTGCCCGCTTCTCCAACTCGTCGTCGGCCTTCGCGCAACTCCGGCGAGAAATTCGCCAGCTCTGGAGCTCCTCCGCCTTCGTCGACGCCTGCATCAGCACCAGGGTGAGCAGGGCTCCATTTACCCCCTTCTTCCGTGTCACCCCGTGGCTCCCTTCGCCGTCTCCGTCGAGACAGTGGGCATCCGCCGCGCCCGTTGTCGTAGCCGTGGCCCAGGGCCTCCTCGAGCCCCCCTGCTAGCTCTACTGGAAGCGGGAGAGCGAGAGGCACGTCCTGGTGCCCTCCACCGCTGCCCTCGTGCCCTCCGGCGAGGCGCCGCCGTGTACAAAGGTCACCGGCGGCTAGACGTCGACGCCCTGGCCATTAGGGCCTAATTAACCTGCTAACCCACCCCCTCCTCTCACTGACAGTGGGCCCAACCCCTTAATTAAACTGGGTTTATTTTAAACAGAGAGGTTAATAACCCCTCTCTCACTGACAGGTGGGGCCGCCCTGTCAGTTAACTGGTCAAACCCCCTGACGTCAGCATGATGCAATGCTGATGCAATAAAGATTAAATAAATTATTTATTCAGTAAATTCCAGAAAATGGCCTAAACTTTGAAATTGAATATCTTTTAAACTATAACTCCAAATTCAAAGTGTAATATATGAAAAATTATCAGAATAAAATTATCTATCCAAATAACCAACTTTCAAGCATGTTTGAAATGTTTACAATAAGGCATCAGTAGAATTTTGCTATTTGGCTCTTTTGTATTAAATCAAATACATTACTATGATCATTCTAACTTGAACCAATGCAATGCAATACACATCACCTACACTTCAGAAGAATTTCACACACATGATCAATTGGTTTTCAATGAACAAACTTTAGCAAATGCAACTTGAACCAATTTGAATACATTTGGAGTTTGAATTTGAATTCAGTTTTCAAATCAACATCAATTAACATGTTGCAATTCAAACATAAGTCACATCAGTACCTTGCCATGCTTTGTTTACATATTGATTGTGCATTGTATTATCTTGATTGTGCTTTACTTCCAGTGCTTCGGTGATTGCTTCTTCTCGGTAGAGTTGATCTCGGAGACGAGTTCAACCTCACGTCAGAAGACTAGTACCTCGTGATCGTCAGCAAGGCAAGCACCCCCTCTTTGATCATGTAGATAAAATCCCAGTTCCCTCTCATTCTCGCAAATGCATGTTTAGGATGTCACCATGATACGTTCTACCGCTAGTTGAACCCATTCCTTTGCATGACCTATCATTTTGTCACAGTAGTAAGCAAACCACAATCCTAGCAGATATAGGAGTTGACTGTTATCTTGTGGCCCCTGCAACTGTTACAGCTTATTGCATGCTTAGAGTTGTTACCTGAGGCTACTCTGTTGTGAGTTGGGATGGTAGTGATCATGTGAATGATGGTGGTAACGTGTTGGTGAATCTACCCTAAACAAAGGTGAACGATGAGAGGTTGTGTAGGAGTACACAGTGGGTTGTCTTGTTGAACACTGCCTTAGGCCCGAGTTCTTGTGTTGTTATCCAAGTGGTTGGCGTAGGTTGTTGGCACGTTGAATCAAGTGATCATGATCGAGTTGAGCTTGATGGCAGTCACACAACGTTTCAGTCCGCATCGGAACAATCGGCCGGATTCCGATCGTGGTCCCAACTCAAATAGGCGACTCCCTAGGACTAGAGATGGTGCCGTCAGTGAAGTGTCGTGGCAGCATCCTCGCCGGTACTCACTTGAAGGGTCCATCCCCAGGCGATAACTGATGAGGCGTGTGTGTAGCAGTACACCCCTGTAGGGTTATGAACTATTTGAATAGCCGTGTCCGCGGTTATGGACTACTTGGAGACCTTTACTTGATCATAGACAACTTGAATGGTTACTTTAACACTTGCCAAGATAAGTGTGAGTGCTGTGGTGTGCTTCCTCGTGGGGAAGTCGAGGAAGTAGCCATAGTGGTGTATTGTTTGGAGACCTGTTACTTGTACTCGTGTACGCTCCTTACCTCATTCTGGTATTCGTAGTACAGGACTAGCCAAGTCAAAGCTGGCACTTGTGCAAGTGAAATCCCACCTCCCTTTGCCTTGATACATGTGCATGAGTAGTTTAGTTCCTATGTAAGTCTTGCTGAGTATGACTTTGTACTCACGTTTGCTTATTCTAAGTTTTAGAGACGAGACCACTGACCCTGATGGTGGCCTCTACCTCAAGCTCGACGTGGACCAAGTCGTATAGTTCCAGGCAGCAGCCTGTGCCCTCTGGAGGGTCGTTGTACTTTTCTTTCAGGCTTCTTAAGCCATTTGTTAAACTTGTCTTTACTAAGACATAATTTTCTTCCGTCGAAGTTTGATGAAATGTTGGATCACAAACATGTGATCTCTTCTTGTAATACAACTACTATGTCTGCTCTGTTTAGCAGAAGTTATAAAGACTGAGTTTGTAGAGTTCATGTTGTGATTACTATCTATTTATACTAGACATGTGTGCTGCGTGTATAATTATAACATGCATGTCTTAGTATGGGTTTTCGTGACCTTAGTTGTGATCTGGCTGGCGGTCTTTTATACACCAAGTGGCCCTTAGATGTGCGCAGCTTGGGGCATCGCAATGCGATTGTTCGTGACTCTGTCACGTGCACACTTTGTTGTATGATCGAGCCCGCCTAGACCCCGACAAAGTGATAGGGCTGGAGTAAGTCTATGTAAGGGTTATGATTCAATCGATAACATGGTTGAGGCGACTTGTCTATGAGTATGGGATTCACCACCCATAAGCATTTAGACTTGTGAGCGGACGATGAGAACCCATCTCAGTAGATCATCCGGCCTAGATGGGATGCCCCTCACGTTCGATGCTTACCGAGAGTGATCTGTGCTTGGCCTTGTCTTCTTAGACAAGTGGGTACGGCTCTCGGCTCTCCATGTGATTGCATTGTGACCGGAATTACATACGCTAACCCCGGGTCCCGACACTCTTCTTCTTGGATCAACACACAAGAACTCGGACTTAAGGTGGTGTTCAACAAGACAACCCACTGTGTACTCCTACACAGCCTCTCATCGTTCACCTTGTATTAGGGTAGATTTACCAACACATTTCCACCATCATAAACATGATTGCTACCATCCCGACTCACATAACAGTATCAACATTGTATCACTCTAAGCATGCAATAAGCAGTAACATTTGCAGGGGCCACATGATATCATTCAACTCCTACATTTTCTAGGATTGTGGTTTTCTTACTAATGTGACAAATGATAGGTCATGCAAAGGAATGGGTTCATCTATGCGGTAGAAACGCATCATGGTAATCATCCTATACAATGCATAAGCGAGACATGAGAGGGAAGTGGGATTTTATCGACATGATCTATGGGGGTTTGCTTGCCTTGCTGACGAAGTTCAGTCACGGGGTCTTCAACGAAGGGGTGACCTCGGGTTCCGGCTCCACTTCTATCCGAGCAAACAGTACAAACAAAGTGATCAACATAAGGTACAATGCACAAGCACATGATCAATTGTATAAGGTGATGTTCATGGTACTGATGTGCTGAGCATTCCATTTAGAAGGAGTATATTGCGTTTGAAATGCAAATTCAAACTCCATTTGATTTATCGATGAATTTCAAATGCATTTGAATGCGTGAATGTTCATTTGAAAAGGTTGAGCATGAATTGATGTTGTAAACGTAAGGTAAAGTCTCTGATGTGTGGATGAAACCATTTGAAAGAAGTCTGTTGCAAAGTCATTTGCAAATTCACTCCAAATTTGAATTCAAATTAAATGCATATGGATGTTTGCCACAGTTCACCCAATTGAAATTGGTCAAATAGGAAAACAAAGTCCATATTCAGAATCCTTGAATTTTTCTGATAATTTTAGACATATTATTTGTCTAATTTGGAGTTAATATGAATTTTCTATGATTTATTGAAGTTTAAATGATTTTCTGCCTTTTCTAGAATATATTTAATTCATTTAACAATTTATCGCGTCAACCTGACGTCAGGGTGACGTCAGGGGGCTGCTGACGTGTGGGTCCGGGCTGTCAGTGGGGGGGGGGGTTAATCTGTATCAGTTTAAAATTAAACTTGTTTAATTAGTGGGCTCGGGGCCCACTGTCAGTGAGAGAGAGAGATTAGGGGGTTGGTTAGGGGGTTAATGGCCTGGGCGGCCGTCGGCTAGCCGCCAGCGCCTCTGGACGCGGCGGCGCCTCACCGGAGGGCACGGGGGTGGAGGGGAAGAGCACCAGCGGGTAGCCCCCGGCCTCCCGCACCTGATGGTGCACACGGGGCACCCAGGGGGGGCCCGTGGCCACGGCTACTTCAAGCTCGCGGCGGCCGGAGCTTCGGTGCTGGTCGGGAATGGGCTGCGGGGCACGGGAATGAGAGCGGGGAGCACTGGGAGGTGCCTCTTCGCCTTGCGCATCCTCTGGCGTAGGAGGGGGCCAAGGGCACGGCCTGTGGCGACGACAGCGTTAACCACGGCGGTGGTACGGCCACTATCCTCGCCGGAACTACGCGAGAGGGCACGGGAGGAGGTGGGGACGGGGGCAAACTGACGAGCGGCTCACCCTGGATCGAATGGAGAAGACGGCGGGGGCAGGGGTCTCTTGACGGCGACGAATTTGACAGAGCAAGCTTGCGGGTCCGATGACGATCCGAAGACGAATGCGTGTCCTGGAGAGCGAGCTGGCTTCCGATCCTCGGCTTGAAGACGAAGACGACTGCTTGGAACACTTTGGACAAGGTCTCAGGGGCTAGCTCGGGCTCGGGCTGCAAGTCGCCATTGCCATGGACGGGAGGTGCTCTCGGGGAGGTTCTCGGGACAGAGAGAGAGGGATGGATAGGCTCTGGGAGGTGAGGGAAACGGTCCACGGAGTCTGGGCGGTTCTTCAGGACACCAAGAGAGGGCACGGGGAGGCCTAGAAGCCCCTGGGCGTCGAGGTGGCGCCGGTGCACGCTCTGGACGCCACTGAGCTGCTTTGCGCGGGGAGGAGGAAGACGACAAGCCGGGCTGGTGGGCTGGGCCAGTTGGGGGTTAAGTTGGGCTGGATGCAAGGTAAGCCTTTTTCCTTTTTCTGTTTCTTTTTATTTTCTGTATTTTGTTTGGTCTTAGCTAAATAATTAGCTAGACATTTTTATAAATGCTCAAATCTTTTATATGGCATTACATGACCAGTAGCTAGTCATATCCAGAGTTTGAACATTTTTGAAATTCAAAAATATTTGAATTCAAATACAAATAGGGTTATTTATTTAATTCGATGCTCCGTTTTGAATATTTGAAAAATCCATGAGCATGGGGTTGGTTCCACATCACTTGATATGTGATCACACTCATTTATAAGAATTTTCAAAAATCAAACATGAATTTTTGGAGAAGATTTATTTCTGGCCTTTTAAATTATTTCAGCTGGGGGTGTTCCTTCTCCCATTTCGATTTCTTTTGAAATTTTTAACATGATGCAATGTTACTTGCTATTCTAGCACATACCTAACTTGGGGTTGTGACATTCCGCAACCCACCATAAGCATCCTTTGTGCACAATGTATTCCTCTAGGCCCATGAAAGGTGAAGTGTTATGTGGCCGACTCACATAACACCACTAGAGAAATAACAACACAACTTAAGTATGAAACAACACATAATACTACAACATAGTATGACTACTAACAACTATAATTCTCCCATGTTCTCAAGAACTAAAGTGACTACTCACAAGAGATAAAAGAGATCATGATCAGAGGTGATAGATGGGTGGTATACAATCTGGACACAATGATATTTCTCCAACAAAACTCAATAGCATTCACCATCAAGTAGTAATCAACACCAACAGAGTAGAGAGGATAGATAGTACGGATTACAACACAAGTTGCAATTGTGAGATGAGATGGGATGGCGATGGAGATGGTGCTGATGTTGGGGATGATGTTGATGATGATCTCGATGATGCCCGTGACGATGATGATGATGATGGCGACGATCTCCCCTTCTGGGAGGTGATCTCCCCGGAGGAATCTGCCCGCCGGAGATGGATTTTATCCTCTATAGGTTTTTGCCCCGTGGTGGCGGCAAAACACCAAAACGACTCCTCTTTTAGGGTTTTCACCCCAGGGGGTATTATAGGCGAGAGGGAGCACCGAGGGGGGCACCAGGCATCCAGGAGGGTGCCTGGCGCGACTAGGAGGGGGGGGGGGCGCCAGGCACCCTTATGGCTGCCTGGTGGGTCCCCACCTCCTCCTTCGGTGATTCCCAGTCAATCTTCGTAAAAATGATCCCCGTAAAATTTCATGGCATTTGGACTT
The DNA here is from genome assembly GCA_950022295.1 of Bromus sterilis. NCBI lineage: Eukaryota > Viridiplantae > Streptophyta > Magnoliopsida > Poales > Poaceae > Bromus > Bromus sterilis. The sequence goes on along the minus strand of OX465596.1, from coordinate 106,519,444 downwards.
GAGCTGATTCAGCAACTTGGTATCCACTTTTTACCGCTGAATTCTGGTTATGCTGCTTCGACACCGGAAAGTTGTAAACTGTGTAAAATAAGACAAAACAACATAAGAACAATACTTTAAAGTGGAATATATCAATGAATAGGGTGAAATCACAATATAAAATAGTGATGCTTTTCGGACGTATCAGTCACCTTGTGTGCCAAACCAAATCATAGAATTTTGAAGTAATACTCACCCAAGAGTTGGTACGAGCATCTTTGCGTCGTGCCGAATCTTTGAGAAGGAATTTCGAGGTGTAGTCCTCATGAGTCGGTATGTGCATCTGGGTGCAATGCCGAATCACATAGGTCTAACTCATTTGAACTGAAGTTCGCGTTCCCTTTCTCAGAAAAACTTCACGACGTCGTGTAAAGTCGGCCAGTGTTTTAGACTGAGATGGGTTCACTTTTTGCTATATGTGTTTTCAAAAGTTTTTGCTGAACCAAATAATAGAATTTCAATTTGTAGGTCCCATGAGTCGGTATGAGCATCTTTTCTGTCATACCGAGTCAGAGAGAATTTTGAGCTATAGTCCCCATGAGTCGATATGAGCATCTCTTGTGTCATACCGAGTCACACAGGTTAATGCTCATGATGCATCTTTTGTATGACATATAAAATGATAAAATAAAAAATATGCTATGATGCTGATGTATGCAAAAAGAAAGTAAGAAGGCTCATATAGAAGTCTACTCTTGATTTAAGCATACCTCATCTTCTCGCATTTGAGATAGATTATTGGGTTATCCAGGAGTCGGAACCTCTCTGTAAGCCGCCTACATATGACTAGCGTTCCCTGTACTTAAGACCAAACTCGGTAGGCGTTGCTGTCAGCCCCCAAGGTTTTTGGGCTAAGCCGGGTACATGTAGGTCGTATGAGTTTGAGCTATACAGGCCAAGATTAAGGCGTGGTTTAGCCAGTTCATGTATATGCCAGGATTTCTTCAGATAAGAGTCGATGAGTGACATCGAGCTCCCCTACTGCCCCTGAATAAGTTTATACACATGTGGATTTTTACATATATATGCCGAGTTTTCGGATAAAGACTCAATGGTTGTCATCGAGCTCCCCGATTCCCCTGAATAAGCGATATACATGCTCAGTACCAATAGAAGGGTTGATCAAGCCCCTAGGTCTCTGAGATATAATATGCAAGATATGCAATGTATGATGCAAAATAAATAACATGAAAACAAAAAAGTAAAGAGGAGTCGACATGGCGAGAGCCGGTGCGACGGATGTCGACTTAGGTATATATATGGCGAAGGCCAGTGCGACCAAAGTCGACTTATGTATATTATATGTTGAGAGCCGGCGCGATGAAATGTCGGCTTATATATATGTTTACATGGAGAAAGCCAGTGCGACGTGTGTTGACTTAGATAAATGTACAGTCATGTTCCTGTTCTACTCAAGTGTAATATGGACGGAGTTGTGTGATGTTCCATGGCCTGGGAGTCTCCTCCATGCATGTGTGCGTGTCTGCCTTCTCGCGTATATCAACTAGGTAGTAGGATCCATTGTACAGGTTCTTGCTGACCACAAACGGTCCTTCCCAAGGAGAGGATAACTTGTGCATTCCATATTTTTCTGTATGAGTCGGATCACTAAATCACCTTCCTGGAAAGTCCGACTTCTGATGCGGCGGCTATGATAGCGTCGTAGATCTTGTTGGTAAATAGCCGACTGAGATGCGGCCAAATCTTGTTTTTTCATCGCGAATATCCAAGGAATCTTGCCTTGCTTTCTCATTTTCGGCTTCTACATATGCGGTGACTCTTGGTGAGTCGTGATGTATGTCACTTGGTAGAACGGCTTCCGCTCCATAGACTAGGAAGAAGGGCGTATAGCCTGTCGACCTGTTAGGAGTCGTCCTGATGCTCCACAATACTGAGGGTAACTCCTCCTCCCACCAACCCAGCGTCCTTTTCAAGGGGACATAGAGTCGGGGTTTGATGCCTCGGAGTAACTCTTGGTTGGCTCTCTCGGGAAGCAAGGTCGAGTCAAGGTCGAGCTACTGATGCAAGGTCGAGTCAAATGTGCTCGTTCTGGAAGAATCGCTTCATAACCCCTTCTGATTGGTTAGAACCATCATCAGTGATGATGCTGTGGGGGTAGCCAAATCTGTATATGATCTTTTTCAAGAATTTCAGTGTTGTAGCAGCATCACATTTGCTGACCGGCTCTGCCTCGACCCATTTGGTAAACTTATCCACTGCCAGTAATATGTGGGTATTCTTGTTGGCTGACCTTTTGAAAGGTGCCACCATATCAAGCCCCCATACTTCAAAGGGCCAAGTGATAGGGATCATCCTGAGTTCTTGAGCCGACACGTGAGCTTGCTTTGCATAGCGCCGACATCCATCACATTTCTTGACTATGTCCTCTGCATCCGCATGTGCTGTGAGCCAGTAGAAGCCATGTCGAAAGGCTTTAGCTACAAGAGAACGAGAGCCGGCATGGTGTCCGCAATCTCCAGAGTGTATTTCATTGAGGATGGCTCTACCTTCTTCTGGTGAGACACATCTCTGGAAAACATCTGCGGCACTCCGCCGATGTAACTCACCATTGATGAGTACAAAGGATTGGCTTCTCCTGACAATTTGTCTGGCCAAAATCTAATCTTGAGGAAGGATTCCCCGAGTCTTGTAATCCAAGTAAGGTACGACCCATGAGGGTGTAGCATGAATTTCAGCAACTAAAGCCGACTCTGGATCCGGCTCTGCTATGTCTTGCTCTGTTGGTGGTTGTACAAACGGTTTTGTTAGAACATACAGGAATATGTTTGGAGGGACCGCCTTTCGCTGACAGCCAAGTCGGGACAGGGCATCTGCTGCATTGTTTTGCCTACGGTCCACATGATCCACGTGGTATCCAACGAGAAATCCGTTTTGTCTTTCCACTTCTCATCCATAAGCTGCCATTATGGGATCCTTGGAATTCCATTTTCCTGACACTTGTTAAGAAACGAGATCAGAGTCGCCATAGAATTGGATCCGACTTATGCTCATCTCACGAGCCAGCCGTAGCCCATGATGAATCCAGCGGCAAGAAGCCAGCCTATCTCTTCCCCAATAGCGTTTCTCCTCTCTTCGTTGAAGCAGCGAAGGAATTGCTTGACCGGCTTTAGCTTTGGATCTATATTTAGGTGGTGCTCAGCGAGTTCCCTCGGGACACCTGGCATATCAAAGGGTTTCCATGCAAAGATGTCCCGATTCTCACGGAGGAACTCGATGAGCACGCTTTCCTATTTATCAGATAGCTCTGTCCCAATGATGAACTGCTGAGAAGAGTCACCAGGGACAAAGTCAACTTTCTTTGTATCCTGAGCCGGTTGGAACTTGGGATTGTTGTCGGGAGTCGGTTTCTTCAGGATTGTGGGGTCTGTCGGGTCTACCTTTTCTTGGTATGCTGACAAGTCCTCTTTGGCGCATGCTGACTCGGCAAACTGGATGTCCTGTTCGTCACACTCCACTTCCCTGGACCGACTTTGGGACCCGGCATTGGGCCATTGGGACCCGGCATTTTTAGCTTCAAGTAGACATAGCATGGCCGAGCCATGAATTTAGCGTAAGACGGTCTACCTAAAATGGCGTGATATGGGCTCTCGATTTTTACCACTTCAAAGGGTATGAGCTCGTAGCGGAAATTTTCGGCGTTTCCAAAAACCGTCTCCAGGTAGATCTTGCCTATCGGACGTGCCGACTTGCCTGGGACTATTCAATGGAAAACGGTGTTGATGGGTTGCAGCTGTTTTTGGGTCAGTCCCATCCAGCGGAAAGTTTCGTAATAAAGGATGTTGATGTTGCTTCCTCCGTCCATGAGTACTTTATCAAGTATATATCCTCCAATTTGTGGAGAGACTACTAAATCCAGAGCCCTCGGGTTATCCACCACCGGGGGGTGGTCTTCCCTTGTCCAAGTGATTGGCTGTTCTGACCAATTAAGCCACCTAGGCCAAGTCGGCTCTGCAGTCACAGCCATTGCGGCTCTCCGTTGCAGCTTCCTATCCCTCCGGCAACTGCTGGTGGTGATAACGTAATATCTTGCACGGTCTTGGAGTTGTTTCGGGTTTGCTTGAAATCTAGCAAGCCCTGAATGATTTTGCTGGCCCCCTCCTCCGGGTCCTTGGTGTTGAGGCATTGCGCCGACTCCTTGATGACCAGTATTTTGGTTGTTACTGTTCTGGCCATCTCTCCCACCTGACCCGGGAGGTCCCTGGTTCCCACGTCGTGCAAACTCTTTCATGAAATTGCAATCTTCCCAGGTGTGGTTGGTTGGGCGACCGAGTTTACTATGGGTTGGGCAAGGACTCTTCATAGCTGCTTCAAAACTTTTTGGGGAAAAAAATTCTTCCGACTTGCGGTAGTTGTTCCCCCTTCTTCTGTCTTTGTGAGCCGACATTTGTGTTGGCAACCAAGTCAGAAGTAGTCTGATCAAGTCGCCGCTTGGTTTTCTGATTCTAATTCTGGGATGTTTTGCCGCCGTTTTTGTTCTGGACGGCTTTATCCAGTTGAGGATCAGTATCCTTGGTTTTGTCAGACTCGGCATATTTGATAACCGCGTTCATGAGCTCTCCTATATCCTTGACCGTCCTCTTGAGTCGGCCAAGCTTGTGCACTAGGGTCTCGAACTTGCAGTTCCTTTCCAAGACAATGACGGCTGTTTGGGCGGTGATAGTGTCCGAGGACTGGATTATTTCTGCTACCCGTCGTGCCCAACTCAGGGTCGACTCTCCTTCCTTCTGGACACAATGCTCCAAATCAACAATTGCGGTAGCTCGCCGACAAGTGCCTTGGAAGTTCTTGATGAACTTTTCCTTGAGATCCGCCGATGAGGTGACAGAGTTCTCTGGGAGATTTTTGAACCATGTGCGAGTCGGCCCTTCCAACATCATTGTGAGGTAATGGGCGAAAACTCCTTCGCTGGCTTGTAACATGTCCATGGCTAGGTCATAACTTTCGATCCAAGCTGGCGGGTCCATGTCAGCTGTATAGTTCGCGATCTTATGTGGTCCCTTGAAATCTGATGGCAAGCGTGTATTTCGTAGAGCCGGTACCAGGCATCGGTTGCCCACGGATCTTCTGGTGAACTCGGTGTCTTGATCTTGGGGTGGAGGTTGGGTAACCAGCTCTACACGGCGGTCGGGATTGGAGCCGACCGGTAGGTCTTGGATCCTTATTTACCCCTGAGGGTCCGGAGGTGGTGGAGCTCTACGCTGGCGATGGCTGCTCGAGCCGGCTGGAGCCGGTGAGTCCGCTTGCCGGCTCACACTTTGACATAGGGTATCATGTAAGTATTGAAATCCTTGTGAGTACTGTGCTTGCTGTGTAATTGCAGTTTTGAGCAAGTTGATTGCCCCTCGAGTGGCCTGGTCCACCGGAGTGTCTCCATGCGTAGGCATGCTGGCGAGGAACCGTGTCGCTTCCATGTTAGCCATGGGGTTAATGAAATAATCCGGAGGCGTGTGGAACCGTTCCTGCCGTGGTGAGGGGGCAGGTTGCCTTGGTGGCACGTATCCTGGAGGAGTCGACTGATGCGTATCCTGGAATAGTATCCGCGCCTGGAGATCAGCGGGAATCCGGCTCACGGGCCCTGCAGGGCGTGCGTTGGCGAGACTTAGTTTCTTAGCTTCTATCAACTCTAACTCGTGTTGTAAGCACCTAGTTTCTTGAGCGAGTCGGGTTTTTCTCTCCACCATCTGTGTTCTGGGAGTTAATTTCCTTTCGTATGCTCATCACCTGAGCCTTGAGTCCATTTACCCTGGTTCTCCAGGCTTCCTGGTTTTCCGCAGTCATTGGTTTAGCTAGGTCTTCGTCCAGGGCATTTAGGGCATCTATGAGGAGTTCTTCTCCCGTGAGAACTTCTGCCTGCTCCCTATCTGGATTCGGGGCCGTGTTGTGAGCCGTCTCCACGTTCTGATTTTGTGTGCGCCCTGAGCCGGCTGACCTCCCTGCTCTTCGGTGCTTGCAATGAACACTGTCACGCAGTATGGAGGCTAGTACCGCGGGAAGTCGGTGTCGTGTTCTGCTGTTCCCGGGCCGAGTATGTTGCTCCCGGCAGATCGGATGGAGCCGGAATCTCAGAGGCTTGTTTCACTGGGATGCGAGTCAGTGTCAGATGTTTCTTCTGAGGCGTCGGGCATCAGGGCTCGACAGAGCGCGCCAGCTCTGGAGATCCAGCAAGGAACCCAACAAAAGTGTGCCTTGAGCCTGCATATCGTCGACTCGAGGTTTCCATGGGGACTTCAGGATCCGGCTCTGGTTCAGATCCGTCTGTCTTCCCAATGAAGATGTGAATAGACCCGATTGGGACCCGATACCCGGATTCGACGGAATCGGCCTCAGGGCCCCAAGTTGAGTCGTCGATGTAGAGGTTTCCACGCTGACCTCTGGTGATTTTCCCAGCAACGAATCCTTCCATACCTTGCAGAGCTCCTCCTAGAATCTCAACACCTGCGAGCGCAGGCCCCACGGTGGGCGCCAACTGTCGTGGGGAAGTCACGGCAGATGTCCGTAGAGTCGTACTTATCATGGGACCTTTGCTGCGAGGCGAATTAGAGGAGACAGTCGACAAAGACACGGAACTCGGCGGTTTACCTAGGTTTAGCCCCGTCGGTGCTGTAAATACCTACTCCTACTTCTTGATTATTGTAGGATTGACTCCTCAATAGGAAGAGCCGATCTTGTCTGTCAGAACACTCTGTTAGGTAATGTGCTAGGGTTAGTAAGTCACTTGCATCATGTTAAAAATTTCAAAAGAAACCTTTGAAATCAAAATCAAAAGCAAAATGGGAGAAGGAACCCTCCCCAGATGAATTAATTCAAAAGGCCAGATAAAAATCTTCTCCAAAAATTCATGTTAGATTTTTGAAAAATCTTATAAATGAGTGTGATCACATATCAAATATTCCAACAGTTCCTTGGAATTAATCAAAAACCCCTCTTTGAGTTAAGATTCAAATTATTTGAATTTTAAAAATGTTCAAACTTTACAAGTCGCTAGCCTAGTATTTTGTGATGCCACATAAAAAGTTTCAGCATTTTATAAAATGGTTTGATATTTTTATCAGAGCCAAAACAAATTTACAGAAAAAAGGAAAGATTAAACAGAAAGAAAAATGAAAAGGCGAAGCAGCCCAACTTACCCCCCGCAGCCCAGCAGCAGCCCAGGCCCACCTCCCTCCTTGGCGTCTTCCTCCCCACGCCCCGAAGCTGCTCGGTGGAATGCATGCAGCACTCCACCGATGCCGCCGACGATCCTGGCCACGTAGCTGCTTCCCCCTCGTCCCTATCGCGTGTCCGTGGACGTCTGGAAGACTCCACGATCCACTCTCCCCTCCCCCAGCTCACCCCGTTCTCTCCCACTGCGAAACCCGACGACCACCGAGCGTCGCCGTCGCCATGGATCCGAGCCCACGCGGCCAGTGTGCTCCTCAGGGCAAGACAAAGTGTCCGACGTGCTCCTCGACGACGACTACCTCCTCTGGCAGAAGGAATCGAGCCCCGGAGCTTTGTAGCCAACGTCCCCTTCTTCGTCTTCGCCTCCAGCCACCGCGCTCCATCGACAAATTCGTCCCCGACAAGGCACCCCCGACCTCGCCGTCGCGTTCTTTGCAACCGTGGTGAGCAGGCGCATTGATCCCCTCTATTTCCCCCTTCCAATTCGTCCTCTACCCCGAGCTGCCATGAGAGCCGGAGCATGTCGCCGCCATGGTTGACGTTGAGGTCGCCCCAGTGCTCCATCGACTCAACCATTGCGCGCATCATCATCCTGGTGATCTTGTGCGTCGAACGAGCCCCCCTTTGCCTCGCTCCGTGCCTGTTTTGCGAGTGCAGCTCCAAGCCGTAGCTCCGATCGCCGCCGCGGTCGAAGCTGCCGTCGTCTGTGACCTCCCCGGCGACGTGCAGGTGGTGCTATCGACGCGGCTCATCGTGGGCTTTCGAATGGTGGTCCTGGCGCAGACATTGGAGGCCAGGAGGAGGAGATAGTAGAGCGCCGCCGCGTCTTTGACGCCGGCGTTTAGCCGCCGGCAGGCCGCCGACGTGGCCATGATTAGGGGCTTAACCCCACCTGGGTTAAGTGACCCTAGGTTACTGACACTGGGCCCTAGTGGCTTAATTAAGCCACTGGTTAAATTAAACATCCGGGTTATTTAACCCAGAGGCTGACAACCCTGGCCCACACGTCAGTGCCCCCCCCCCACGTCAGCCTTGCGCAAGCATGACGCAGTAAATAAATTTCCAGAAAATTAGAAATGAATTACAGAAATTCCAGAAAATCCAGAAAATAGCCCAAACTTTGGAAATTCATAGAAAATTCATATTAACTCCAAATTGGACAAATAATATATGAAAAATGATCAGGAGAAAATAAGCTATCCAAATATCCAACTTTCAACTTTAAAATTTGATCAGTAGCATTTGTCATTTGATTTAATTGGAATTTATTCAAATTAAATTCAAATGCTTTTGCAACTTGGACCATGGCAACATGCTACATTTCAACCACACATCAGAGGCATATCATACACATTTCAAAATGATTCGAATTGATCAAACTATGTCACATGTAACTTGGCTAATTTTGAATTTAAATTGGAGTTTGAATTTGCAATTCAATTTGCAATATACACCATTTAAATTGAATTGCTTCACACATCAAAGCATATACATCAAGTTTCAACCTTCCATCATGTAATTGTGCATTGTATTTACTTTGCTACCTTGTTTTTTGTTTGTCGAGTAGAGGTGGAACCGGAGCAGGAGGTTGCCCCCTTCGTTGAAGACCCCGAAACCCAACCTCGTCAGCAAGGCAAGCAAACCCCCATTGATCATGTCGATAAAATCCCACTTCCCTCTCATCTCTCTCTTATGCATTTTTTAGGATGATTACCATGATGCGTTTCTACCGCATAGATGAACCCATTCCTTTGCATGACCTATCATTTTGTCACAGTAGTAAGCAAACCACAATCCTAGCAAATGTAGGAGTTGATTGATATCATGTGGCCCCTGCAAATGTTATTGCTTATTGCATGCTTAGAGTGATACCATGATGATACTTTTATGTGAGTCGGGATGGTAGTGATCATGATGATGTTGGTGGAAAGGTGTTGGTGAATATACCCTAATACAAGGTGAACGATGAGAGGCTGTGTAGGAGTACACGATGGGTTGTCTCGTTGAACACTGCCCTAAGTCCGAGTTCTTGTGTGGTGATACAAGATGAAGAGTACAACCACACATTGGGCTCACTGACCCCTCTCAGCTTACTAACTCATCACTTTCGATGTCCAGATGTCGCAATAGTTCGGAGTTCTGGTAGGTCTGTGGCCTGGCTGCTAAGTGAGAGAACGGCTCATCCGAGACCGGCTTATGCACCACGCACACATCACTTGGGTCCACTTCGGTAAACCTTCCGGGTTCACGATAGTGGTACCCCACCCAGGTAGGCGGCTTTCTTGGACTAGATCGGCTATGAGGTAACAGTTGTGGTGGCATCCTCGTTGTCATCTCTTGAACGGTGACACGCAAAAGGCGGTTACTGATGACACGTGTGTGTAGCAGTACACCCCTGCAGGGTTAACAAAACTATTCAAATAGCCACGTCCGCGGTTATGGACTGGTTGGAAAGCTTAGCTTGATTATTAGATAACTTGAACTGAATACTTTTAAAACACACCAAGAGAAGTGTGAGTGCTATGGCGTGCTTTCTCGTGGGGAAGTCGAGGAAGGCACCATAGTGGTGTAATTGGTTGGAGATGTAGTGGACTCGTGTACGCTTCTTACCTCAAGTCTGGTACTCGTAGTTCAGGACTAGCCAAGTCAAAGCTGGCACTTCTGCAAGTGAAACCCCACCTCCCTTTACCTTGATACATGTGCATGAGTAGTATAGTTCCTACGTAAGTCTTGCTGAGTACGACTTTGTACTCACGTTTGCTTATTCTATGTTTTAGATGAACCCACCGACCCCGATGGTGGCTTCTAACCGAAGCTCGAAGAATGAAGACCCACCTAAAATGAGTAGTATATACTTTGTAGAGAATTGCAATGATACCTGCTGTTCATACAAGGCATGTGTGCTGCGTGTATGTTTATAACATGCATGTCTTTGTATGGGTTTTCGAGACCTTAGTTGTGATCTGGCTGGCGGTCTTTTATACACCAAGTGGCCCTTAGATGTGCGTAGCTTGGGGCATCGCAATGCGATTTCTCGAGACTCTGTCTTGTGCACACTTTGATGTATGATCGAGCCCGCCCTAGACCCCGACTAAGTGATCGGGCTGGAGTAAGTCTATGTAAGGGTTATAATACAATCGATAGTATGGTTGAGGTGACCTGTCTATGAGTATGGGAGTTCACCACCCATATAATTTAGACTTGTGTGCGGACGATGAGGACCCATTTCAGTTGATCATCTGGCCTGGATGGGATGCCCCTCACGTTCGATGCTTTCCGAGAACGTTCTGTGCTTGGCCTTGTCTGCTTAGACAAGTGTGTACGGTTCTCGGCTCTCCATATGATTTTGTTGTAGCGAGGCTTGCATACGCTAACCCCGGGTCCCAACAGACTTGGTATCAGAGCAGGACTGACTTTAGGATTATCAAGCTTGGCCGAAGTCGAGTCTAGCCTTCTATAGTTATATAGTTACTCTGGGTATATAAGGGAACAACGTAAGGCTTCTTATTCTCCTTACCCTCATCGTTATGAGTTCTGAGTCACCCTCATCTTATTCTACGGGAAGATAGGAGTAGGCTCACCTCTGTCTGATTAGAACATCTCGTTGTTTGCTTCCTTGTAGCCGTAGGAAAGTTGTGTCCGGTTTCCTAGCATTGTTGTAATGCTGATTTCTTACATCATATTATGTAAGTGCTGTTTCTACATTTAACAGCCGTTATGCTGTCCGTGTCATCCCAGGTTTCTACATAATCTGATGCATTTGAAAAATCCTTCTATCTTTTTTGGGTGTCCTTCCAGAAGTTTTCTAGGTGGCATGCCCGACAGTGCCATAGAGTTGTTGTAGTTGTTGTTCTGGAAACCTATAGTGATTCATTTGCAACTCTTTCTCCCACTTTAGATGTCTTCTAGCCAGAAGAACCACACTAACCATCGTGTTGGGGTACTTTGCTACTCTGACATATCTGTTGTAGCCCCTAGTAAACCTTGGTCATCCTCTAGGAAGCTATCCAGAGATCCAACCCCTTAAACCTAGACACCCGACAGATGTGTAGAGTTTATAATGGATCTTGTGCCAGGAACCGCACCCATTTATAGACGCCCATACAAAATGGCCCCACGTGAGTTAGCTGAGCTTAAAACCCAACTGGAAGCTTTGTTGGAAAAAGGCTTCATCCGCCCTAGCTCATCGCCATGGCGTTGCCCCGTTCTGTTCGTAACGAAGAAAGATGGAACAGAAAGGATGCGCGTAAACTATCGCCCGCTAAATTTAGCGACGATAAAGAACAAGTACCCATTGCCCAGGATCAATGATCTTTATGATCAACTTGCAGGATCCTCTGTCTTCTCCAAGATGGATTTGAGATTAGGTTATCATCAAATCAAAATACGAAACGAGGACATTCACAAAACGGCCTTTACTACTCGTTATGGTCTTTACGAGTACACCGTCATGTCCTTTGGTTTAACCAATGCCCCCGCCACTTTCTCACGCATGATGAATTCGATCCTCATGGAGTACTTAGATAAATTTGTTGTGGTTTATCTCGATGATATTCTCATCTACTCGAAGAACGAAGAAGAACATGCCGAACACCTAAGGCTGGTATTGATGAAACTTAGAGAGCATCGCCTGTATGATAAATTCTCCAAATGTGAATTTTGGCTACCAGAAGTGACCTACTTAGGCCACGTGATTTCTGCAAAAGGCATTGCTGTGAATCCCGAGAGAGTTCAGGCTGTCCTTGACTGGACTCCACCTGAATCGGTTAAGCAAGTTAGGAGTTTTCTTGGCCTAGCCAGCTATTGCCGTCGCTTCGTCGAGAACTTTTCTAAAGTTGCAAAGCCTCTAACTGAACTCCTCAAGAAAGATAAGAAATTCCTATGGACTCCCAAGTGCGAGGAAAGCTTTCAAGAGCTAAAAAGAAGATTGACTTCTGCACCCGTACTTGCACCTCCAGACACCAAAATAGATTTCGAGATCTATTGTGACGCATCACGACAAGGGTTAGGATGCATACTTCTGCAAGATAGACATTTGGTAGCTTATGCTTCACGCCAGTTGCGGCCACATGAAGAGAACTATCCTACCCATGACCTTGAACTCGCTGCCGTAGTTCATGCCCTAACAACTTGGCGACATTACCTCCTTGGTAATCGTTGTGAGATCTATTCCGACCACCAAAGCCTCAAATACATTTTCACCCAGCCAGATCTTAATCTCAGGCAAAGACACTGGTATGAGTTGATAAAAGATTACGACGTAGGAATTTCTTACACCCCAGGCAAAGCCAATGTCATGGCTGATGCACTAAGTCGTAAGTCGTATTGTAACAACCTCATGTTAAAAAAGTATCAACCACTTCTTCATGAGGAATTTCGCAAGCTCAATCTTGTGATTGTTCCTCATGGCTATCTTTCTACCTTGGTGGCGAAACCAACTCTTGAAGATCAAATCATAGTTGCCCAAAGGCGTGGACGAGGTGTTCGCCGGATCAAGGAGAACATTGCTAGCGGAGTTGCTAAATGTTTCTCCACAGATAGCAAGGGAACGGTATTCTTTGGAAATCGTTTGGTAGTACCTAAGAATAGGGAACTAAGGCAACTCATCATCAAGGAAGCCCATGACACACCCCTCTCGATTCATCCCGGTAGCACAAAAATGTACCGAGATCTACGCCAGAGATTTTGGTGGACTAGGATGAAGAGAGACATTGCTCAATTTGTTGCCGAATGTGATGTTTGTCGTCGCATTAAGGCAGAACATCAAAGACCTGCTGGTACACTTCAACCTTTGCCTATTCCAGAGTGGAAATGGGATAAAGTCGGTATGGACTTCATCACCGGCTTTCCAAAAACCCAGAAAGGAAACAATGCCATCTTCGTTGTCATAGATAGGCTTTCCAAAGTTGCTCACTTCCTTCCAGTTCGCGAGTCTATAACTGCTAGCCAGTTAGCGGACTTGTACGTCTCTAGAATTGTATCCCTTCACGGTGTTCCTTTGGAAATCAATTCTGATCGTGGTAGCCTTTTCACCTCTAGAATTTGGGGAAGCTTTCAGAATGCTATGGGAACTCATCTCTCCTTTAGTACAGCTTTCCATCCTCAGTCTAGCGGTCAAGTCGAAAGGGTTAACCAAATTCTTGAGGACATGCTCAGAGCTTGTGTTATCTCATTCGGAAAGAATTGGGAGAAGTCTCTGGCATTCGCCGAATTTGCTTATAACAATAGTTTTCAATCTAGTCTGAACATGGCTCCTTTTGAACTCCTATATGGACGACGATGTCGAACACCACTAAACTGGTCAGAAACTGGTGAAAGACAATTCTTTGGACCGGATATGATCAAGGAAGCAGAAGAGCAAGTTCGCATTGCTCGTGATCAATTGAAAGCAGCCCAGTCTTGTCAGAAAAGCTACTATGATCGTCATCGTAGGCAAGAGAGCTACAATCTGGATGAGAAGGCTTATCTTCGTGTTACTCCTCTGAAGGGAACCCAACGTTTCGGTATCAAAGGCAAGTTGGCCACACGTTAGATCGGACCTTTCCGCATTCTTGCTAAACATGGAGAAGTTTCCTACCAACTTGAATTACCCCCGCACCTTTCCCGAGTACATGATGTATTCCATGTGTCCCAACTCAGGCGTTGCTTCAAGGAGCCCATCTGCGAAGTGGACCATGAAACGCTTGATCTCCAAGATGACCTTTCTTATCGAGAATACCCCGTTCGTATTCTTGATTCCACAGAGCGTGTCACTCGTCGTCAGAAGATTAAGTTTCTGAAAGTGCAATGGTCACACCACTCTGAGAGAGAAGCTACGTGGGAAAGAGAATACCGTCTCAGTGCCGAGTACCCCACCTTCCTCCCGCAGACTTCTGAATCTCGGGACGAGATTCTGTTGAGTGGGGGCGAGTTGTCAGAACCCTCTGTTAGGTAATGTGCTAGGGTTAGTAAGTCACTTGCATCATGTTAAAAATTTCAAAAGAAATCTTTGAAATCAAAATCAAAAGCAAAATGGGAGAAGGAACCCCCCCCCAGATGAATTAATTCAAAAGGCCAGATAAAAGTCTTCTCCAAAAATTCATGTTAAATTTTTGAAAAATCTTATAAATGAGTGTGATCACATATCAAGTGATGTGGGACCCACCCCATGCTCATGGATTTTTCAAATATTCCAACAGTGCCTTGGAATTAATCAAAAACCCCTATTTGAGTTAAGATTCAAATTATTTGAATTTTAAAAATGTTCAAACTTTACAAGTGGCTAGCCTAGTATTTTGTGATGCCACATAAAAAGTTTCAGCATTTTATAAAATGGTTTGATATTTTTATCAGAGCCAAAACAAATTTACAGAATAAAAAAAAGGAAAGATTAAAAAGAAAGAAAAAGGAAAAGGAGAAGCAGCCCAACTTACCCCCCCCCCCCCCCGCAGCCCAGCAGCAGCCCAGGCCCACCTCCCTCCTTGGCGTCTTCCTCCCCACGCCCCGAAGCTGCTCGGTGGAATGCATGTAGCACTCCACCGACGCTGCCGACGAGCCTGGCCAGGCAGCTGCTTCCCCCTCGTCCCTATCGCGTGTCCGTGGACGTCTGGAAGACTCCACGATCCACTCTACCCTCCCCCAGCTCACCCCATGGTCTCCCACTGCGAAACCCGACGACCACCGAGCGCCGCCGTCGCCATGGCTCCGAGCCCACGCGGCCAGTGAGCTCCTCAGGGCAAGACAAAGTGTCCGACGTGCTCCCCGACGACGACTACCTCCTCTGGCAGAAGGAATCGAGCCCCGGAGCTCTGTAGCCGACGTCCCCTTCTTCGTCTTTGCCTCCGGCCACCGCGCGCCATCGACAAATTCGTCCCCGACAAGGCACCCCCGACCTCGCCGTCGCGTTCTTTGCAACCATGGTGAGCAGGCGCATCGATCCCCTCTGTTTCCCCCTTCCAATTCGTCCTCTACCCCGAGCTTCCATGAGAGCCGGAGCATGTCGCCGCCATGGTTGACGTTGAGGTCGCCCCAGTGCTCGATCGACTCAACCATTGCGCGCATCATCATCCTGGTGATCTTGTGCGTCGAACGAGCCCCCTTTTGCCTCGCCCCGTGCTGGTTTTGCGAGTGCAGCTCCAAGCCGTAGCTCCGGTCGCCGCCTCGGTCGAAGCTGCCGTCGTCTATGACCTCCCCGACGACGTGCAGCTGGTGCTATCGGCGCAGCTCATCGCGGGCATTCGAATGGTGGTCCTGGCGCAGAGATTGGAGGCCAGGAGGTGGAGATAGCAGAGCGCCACCGCGTCTGTGACGCCGGCGTTAAGCCACCGGCAGGCCGCCGACGTGGCCATGATTAGGGGCTTAACCCCACCTGGGTTAAGTGACCCTAGATCACTGACGCTGGGCCCCAGTGGCTTAATTAAGCCACTTGTTAAATTAAACAGCCGGGTTATTTAACCCAGAGGCTGACAACCCTGGCCCACACGTCAGACCCCCCCCACGTCAGCCTTGCGCAAGCATGACGCAGAAAATGAATTTCCAGAAAATTAGAAATGAATTACAGAAATTCCAGAAAATCCAGAAAATAGCCCAAACTTTGGAAATTCATAGAAAATTCATATTAACTCCAAATTGGACAAATAATATATGAAAAATGATCAGGAGAAAATAATCTATCCAAATATTCAACTTTCAACTTTGTTTGAGTTGATTTTAAAATGTGATCAGTAGCATTTGTCATTAGATTTAATTGGAATTTATTCAAATTAAATTCAAATGCTTTTGCAACTTGGACCATGGCAACATGCTACATTTCAACCGCACATCAGAGGCATATAATACACATTTCAAAATGATTCAAATTGATCAAACAATGTCACATGTAACTTGGCTAGTTTTGAATTCAAATTGGAGTTTGAATTTGCAATTCAATTTGCAATATACTCCATTTAAATTGAATTGCTTCACACATCAAAGCATATACATCAAGTTTCAACCTTCCATCATGTGATTGTGCATTGTATTTACTTTTCTACCTTGTTTGTTGTTTGTCGAGTAGAGGTGGAACCGGAGCAGGAGGCTGCCCCCTTCGTTGAAGACCCCGAAACTGAACCTCGTCAGCAAGGCAAGCAAACCCCCATTGATCATGTCGATAAAATCCCACTTCCCTCTCATGTCTCTCTTATGCATTGTTTAGGATGATTACCATGATGCGTTTCTACCGCATAGATGAACCCATTCCTTTGCATGACCTATCATTTTGTCACAGTAGTAAGCAAACCACAATCCTAGCAAATGTAGGAGTTGATTGATATCATGTGGCCCCTGCAAATGTTATTGCTTATTGCATGTTTAGAGTGATACCATGATGATACTTTTATGTGAGTCGGGATGGTAGTGATCATGATGATGTTGGTGGAAAGGTGTTGGTGAATCTACACTAATACAAGGTGAACGATGAGAGGCTGTGTAGGAGTACACGGTGGGTTGTCTCGTTGAACACCGCCCTAAGTCCGAGTTCTTGTGTGGTGATCCAAGATGAAGAGTACAACCACACATTGGGCTCACTGACCTCTCTCAGCTTACTAACTCATCCCTTTCGATGTCCAGATGTCGCAATAGTTCAGAGTTCTGGTAGGTCTGTGGCCTGGCTGCTAAGTGAGAGAACGGCTCATCCGAGACCGGCTTATGCACCACGCACACATCACTTGGGTCCACTTCGGTAAACCGGCCGGGTTCACGATAGTGGTAGCCCACCCAGGTAGGCGGCTTTCTTCGACTAGATCGGCTATGAGGTAACAGTTGTGGTTGCATCCTCGCTGTCATCTCTTGAACGGTGACACGCAAAAGGCGGTAACTGATGAAACGTGTGTGTAGCGGTACACCCCTGCAGGGTTAACAAAACTATTCGAATAGCCGCGTCTGCGGTTATGGACTGCTTGGAAAGCTTAGCTTGATTATTAGATAACTTGAACTGGATACTTTTAAAACACACCAAGATAAGTGTGAGTGCTATGGCGTGCTTTCTCGTGGGGAAGTCGAGGAAGGCACCATAGTGGTGTAATTGGTTGGAGATGTAGTGGACTCGTGTACGCTTCTTACCTCAAGTCTGGTACTCATAGTTCAGGAGTAGCCAAGTCAAAGCTGGAACTTCTGCAAATGAAACCCCACCTCCCTTTACCTTGATACATGCGCATGAGTAGTATAGTTCCTACGTAAGTCTTTCTGAGTACGACTTTGTACTCACGTTTGCTTATTCTATGTTTTAGATGAACCCACCGACCCCGATGATGGCTTCTAACCGAAGCTCGAAGAATGAAGACTCAGACCTACTTTGCTTCCGCTTGTCTGTTGTAATGTTGGATCACATGCTTGTGATCTCTGTGTGCACTCTGTAAGAGTTATTAATAAAGTATATACTTTGTAGAGAATTGCAATGATACCTGCTGTTTATACAAGGAATGTGTGCTGCGTGTATGTTTATAACATGCATGTCTTTGTATGGGTTTTCAAGACCTTAGTTGTGATCTTGCTGGCGGTCTTTTATACACCAAGTGGCCCTTAGATGTGCGTAGCTTGGGGCATCGCGATGCGATTGCTCGAGACTCTATCTCGTGCACACTTTGATGTATTATCGAGCCCGCCCTAGACCCCGACTAAGTGATCGGGCTGGAGTAAGTCTATGTAAGGGTCATAATACAATCGATAGTATGGTTGAGGCGACCTGTCTATGATTATGGGAGTTCACCACCCATAGAATTTAGACTTGTGTGCGGACGATGAGGACCCATTTCAGTTGATCATCCGGCCTGGATGGGATGCCCCTCACGTTCGATGCTTTCTGAGAACGTTCTGTGCTTGGCCTTGTCTGCTTAGACAAGTGGGTACGATTCTCGGCTCTCCATATGATTGTGTTGTAGCGAGGCTTGCATACGCTAACCCCGGGTCCCGACATTGTCGATTACAGTGGAGATGATTTGCACCCTTAGTCTCGTGGAGATCTAGGTTGTATCGCGAGTGGTCTAGTCCTGGCTTGGGGTAAGTTCTGGCTTTGGCTCCCGTGGACCTCGGCTTATAAAGATACCGGGTCCCGGGATTCCGCAAGTCCGACGCCGACACAAGGTGGAGTTCTATTCTACTTTACAAATTTACAACGTGCTATACAATGTAAGTCGAATTCCTTCTAGGGCTTAAATCTTCACGCTTGGCACGTCCGACTCCTGGCCGGGTCTTCTTTGTGGCGCTTCGCAGGTAAGTCGGCCCAGAGGTTTCTAATGACGGGTCTATGGGCCAGATCCATCCCCCCAACAATAACACCTAACCCGTTGAATGGTCGTGCGACGACCCGTATAAGTTTTTGGTCATGCGATAACCCGTTTGGTCATGCGATGACCCGTGAAAGTTGATGGTCGTGAGACGACCCGTATAAGTTGATTTGGTCATGTGATGACCCGATGTTTGAGTCTGTAATGACTCTGAGGTAAGCCGTATGATCATGCGATGATTATACGGGGTCCATGTGACCTTACACGATGATTGTTCATGCATTAGTTATAATCTTGGTAATATGCTAGATTCATCATGTTAGCATTGCTTGAACTGGTATTGCCATGTTATTTTTTTCCTTGGTGCTTTGGTTGTTGTGAGCTTGCTAGTACATTCAATGTACTAACCTGGCGTGTCATGCCAGACTTGCAGGAAATGTTGTGATTGCGTAGGACGACGTTCCCGGTGTTCGCGAGCTAGAAGGTGCCCCAGTCAGTGTCCCTGTGGAGTGGAGTTCATCACCATCGCCGTTGTTCCGCTCCTAAGATTTATTCCACTGGCGTAGAGCTATTCCGCTGCTTGATGTAGTCTCGTGGCTAGCATTAGGAGCAAGTTGTTCTCCGCCTCGCTCCGCCTCGCTCCGCTAGCGTTGTAATCAACCCCCCTTGTACCCATTTCCTTAGTAATAAAAGTGGTTCAGTTCTATCTCAAGCAGTGCCGTGTTCCAGAAGACATGATCTCTGGGCTGGAACATGAGGCATTCCAGTATTCTGAGCCGGGGTGCCACAAAGCTTGGTATCAGAGCAGGACTGACTGTAGGACACCCTAGTTAGCACGGACGTTAGAAGGATGTTAGAGCTAGAGTATTTAGCTTTCTTGTGTGATACCCTTGATTGATGCATTTTTTTGTTGCATGAGTAGTAGTAGTATTGCATGTTGCTTGTTGCATGTTGTTGTGTGTAGTAGTAAGATGTTATTTTGTTTGTGTGTGCCTCTATGCATTTACAGTGATATGCATCTTTTCTTCGTTGAATTTCCTCGTCGATTCGTCATTTGGTTACTCGGTGTTATATGATCTACTATTATGAATATATTTTTGCAAGTAGTATGTGACTCTGATGGACCCTTGCTCGGTTTATTTTGGATAACGGCACCACACCTGGTTCTGAGATGATTCTTTTTCGGTCGTCGAGGGTGCATGCCTACTTTATGTTTCTCTTTTCAAGAGCCGGCCCGTGTTCTGAGCTGCTTTCTCGGTCGTCTCGGGCAGTTGCTGAGTTTCTTTTCATAGTGGAGGCCCTATGTTCTGAGATGTTTTTTCGGCCGTTTTAGGGGACCTCTACATTCTTTTTATTAATGCTTTCTCATGCTCTGAGCTGATTCTTGGTCGACCTTCATGAGCAGTGCTTGAGTTATTCCAGTCAACGTCCCAGATCAGAGTTGTAAAAACCGTTCTGGCGGCTACTGGGTTATTTGCTGATTTTATGGAAGGGGTTCAGATGGTCATCAACTACCGTTAAAACTTGTGATTTGGTGAACCTTCTATCTATGCTATTGATGTTTGCGTCGTTGAATTTCTTCGTTGGGTCTTCATTTGGTTCTTTGTTGTCGCTTTATGTACCCTTATGGAAAGTTGCTCATCAAACCATCGCCTACCGCAAAGCATCAGTAAAAGACATTAACTTTTTTGGAAAAGAAGCAAGTCCATAAGGATTCACGCCTGATTTCGTTGAGAGTATTTGGCTCAACTATGGATTCTATCAGGATGAATCAGATGAATCAAGTCTGCATCAACTGTTACAGTTAAGAGGATTCAATCAAAGAAAAAGGATAAGTTGGGTTCATAACCCATGAACATCTGCATCAAAGGTATGACACCTACGAGTTGCAATCTTGTTATACGCAAAGTTGTGGATTACGGTATACTCCGTATAAAGGTCAGGATGGGCCATGAAATCAGTACCCAGCAAATAAATGATTGGAACCATGACCGCCTCTGACAAGACATCACCCAGTAAGTCAAATTACCATGCACAGTGTTCAGTGTTGTCCACACGTGTTACGGTGGGAAAACTTCAGACATAAGAAATCTCAGCCATCCTTGGTAAGATATCGAACACAGCCAACGCGTACAGTGCATATTCCATAAGTTCACAATAGGTTTTATACTGTTCTATAACTGTATTAATGGAAACATTAATACACGTGTGGTATAAAACAACCAGGTCCCTAGTTAACTCTAGTATACTAGTCCATTGGGCAATTGATGATCAAGATTTCCTGATCATGAGCAATTAAGCTGTTGACAATGGAGTCGTATCGTTGGGAGAATGATATAATGGACACACACCCACCAGAAGTGTTGCAATGTGATCGAGTCACATACGTTCAACATTGCGATAACTACAACGTAGTGACCAGATCCTTTGACCGTAATGATCATACATAATTACTATCTATGAGGATGCTTTGATTTGTAACCCACCGCCTGACTAAAATATGCTAGCCATAAAGGTGCACTTTGCGTATTCCGAAATAGATATGTTAATGAGTATGCAAATATATCAAAGCGGGATTTGTCCATCTGAGTGACTGATGTGCGAAGTAATGATAGTGATTTCTCGCCCTTCGTTGGTAAACCCCAAGAGGAAGGTGTGATGTAGTACAGCAGAAAATTTCCCTCAGTAAAGATACCAAGGTTTGTCTCAAGTAGGACTCCGGAGATGATAAGTAGGTGTCAGCGGCGCAACTGACGCGGACCTGCACACAGACGCAAATAACTTTGTTCCCAACGAAGTTCAGAGAGGTTGTCAATCTCTCTGGTCTTGTTGTTCACAAAGGATCAATCACAAGGGATAATGATAGCAACTGAAAGTAAAAGAAGAAAAGTAAATGAGTGTGGAAACAGTGATGAGGATATGGACCGGGATACGTGATGTTCACTAGTGATCTATCTCTCCGAAAAGACGATAAAACTGCTATGGGAGGTGAACAAATTACAGAAGGGCAATTGACAGGATTATGAACGCACCGCAATGCTAACTATGATACAAAAGAAAGAAGAGGCTCAAAAGCATGGGCAGAACGCCAAAATAAGTAGACCGAAATCCAACTGCATCTACTACTAATCATCCACCTTAAGATATCTATCCAGAACATCTCGCTGGTATTAAGTTGCGAGCCCCACCCGAAGTGTAAACCCAAAGCAACAGACAACTGCATTAAAAAGAACTTTGCGTAAAGTAAACAATCCTTGCAACCGCGGTTACAAGCATCGTTGTTTTCCCCCTTGTGGCAACAACACATCCCCTAGACTCATGTTTCTGTCACTCAAGCGTGTCATCAGGGGGCATGAACCCACAATCGAGCATAACGTTCCCTCTTGGGGTTACTACCTACTACTTGGCCAAAGCAATAAACAACAACGGAGAACATGCAAGAATTATTTAAGAACAAAAATATAAAAGATAAGAACCAGATATATTACTCAATCACAATCTGAACATAATCTCATAATCCATCAGATCCCATCAAACTCACCATAGCAACAACAAAAAGATTACAAAAGTCCCTCGATCATGTAGGGCAGCTCACAAGGTCTAAACCATGAAGAACAAAGAGGGGAGGAGAACATCACATAGCTACTGATCACGGACCCATGGTCCAAAGGAAACTACTCACGGCACATCCTGGAAGCATCCATGGTGGAGAGGAGACTCCCGGAGGTCGGCCCTCTATCCGGCAGGGTGCCGTGAAGAAGTCTGCTGGTGCTCCCGATCTCGGAAGCGCAGCGGCGGCGGAACAGAGGCGAGATCGCGAAAAAGGGTTCTTCTTTCGAGGGTATCTCGTCACAGAGAATATATAGGCGAAGGGGGAAGCCAGGGGGGCCACCAGGGATCCAAGCGGCCCCCTGGCGCGGCCAGACCCTAGGACGCGCCACCAGGGCGCCTGGGCCCCTGGTGGTGGCCCTCTGGCCCCACTCAGGTCCTTCCCGAAGGTTCTTCTGCGCTGATTTTTTATCTGATTTTTCCCGAATTTTTGGAGCACTTTTTATATGGGGGAAAACTGAAATAGAAAAACAGCAGAAAACTATGCTAAAAACTGAAAGGTAAACTCACAAGACTAAAAAAACAAAGGTAAAGGGTAGTGTGCAACTCCCCTATCTTAGCACTAGGAGTCCCCGGCAACGGCGCCAGAAATTCTTTGCTTGATGTGCGAGGTAATGATAGTGATTTCTCGCCCTTCGTTGGTAAACCCCAAGAGGAAGGTGTGATGTAGCACAACAGAAAATTTCCCTCAGTAAAGATACCAAGGTTTGTCTCTAGTAGGACTCCGGAGATGATAAGTAGGTGTCAGCGGCGCAACTGACGCGGACCTGCACACAGACGCAAATAACTTAGTTCCCAACGAAGTTCAGAGAGGTTGTCAATCTCTCCGGTCTTGTTGTTCACAAAGGATCAAACACAAGGGATAATGATAGCAACTGAAAGTAAAAGCGGAAAAGTAAATGAGTGTGGAAACAGTGATGAGTCTATGGACCGGGATACGTGATGTTCACTAGTGATGTCTCTCTCCCAAAAGACGATAAAACTGCTATGCGAGGTGAACAAATTACAGAAGGGCAATTGAGAGGATTATGAACGCACCGCAATTCTAACTATGCTACAAAAGAAAGGAAGAGGCTCAAAAGCATGGGCAGAACGCCAAAATAAGTAGACCGAAATCCAACTGCATCTACTACTAATTATCCACCTTAAGATATCTATCCAGAACATCTCGCTGATATTAAGTTGCGAGCCCCACCCAAAGTGTAAACCCAAAGCAACAGACAACTGCATTAAAAAACACTTTGCGTAAAGTAAACAATCCTTGCAACCGCGGTTACAAGCACCGTTGTTTTCCCCCTTGTGGAAACAGCACAACCCCTAGAATCATGTTTCTGTCACTCAAGCGTGTCATCAGGGGGCATGAACCCACAATCGAGCATAGCGTTCCCTCTTGGGCTTACTACCTACTACTTGGCCAAATCAATAAACAGCAACGAAGAACATGCAAGAATTACATAAGAACAAAAATATAAAAGATAAGAACCAAATATATTACTCAATCACAATCTGAACATAATCTCATAATCCATCAGATCCCATCAAACTCAGCATAGCAACAACAGAAAGATTACAAAAGTGCCTCGATCATGTAAGGCAGCTCACGATGTCTAATCCATGAAGAACAAAGAGGGGAGGAGAACATCACATAGCTACTGACCACGGACCCATGGTCCAAAGGAAACTACTCACGACACATCCGGTAAGCATCCATGGTGGAGAGGAGACTCCCGGAGGTCGGCCCTCCCTCCGGCAGGGTGCCGGGAAGAGGTCTGGTTGTTCTCCCGATCTCGGAAGCGCGACGGCGGCGGAACAGAGGTGAGATCGCGAAAAAGGGTTCTTCTTTTGAGGGTTTCTCGTCACGGAGAATATATAGGCGAAGGGGGGCAGCCAGGGGGCCACCAGGGGTCTAGGCGGCCCCCTGGCGCGGCCAGACCCTAGGGCGCGCCACCAGGGCGCCCGGGCACCTAGTGGTTGCCCTCTGGCCCCACTCAGGTCCTTCCGGAATGTTCTTCTGCGCTGATTTTTTATCTGATTTTTCCTGAATTTTTGGAGCACTTTTTATATGGGGGAAAACTGAAATAGAAAAACAGCAGAAAACAGGAACTAGCACTGTGGTGCACTGAGTTAATAAGTTAGTCCAAATATGATCAAAAGTGTATGAAAGTGTATCTAGATCATAGCAATATCACACAAAACATGCATGGAGCAAGCAGAAATTATAGATACGTTTTGGACGTATCAACATCCCCAAGCTTAATTCCTGCTCGTCCTCGAGTAGGTAAATGATAACAACATAATTTCTGTGGTGACATGCTACCAACCATATAAGAACTTTAAAAAGTAAAGCAATCAAGGTTAGAGATTCAATTCAAGTCATAACATGCAAGAGTCTATATTAGCATTGAAATAAGTAACAAAAGAACATTAGGTGCAAGAGCTCTCGCTGTCCGTGACTCGAATGTCTCCAAATGGTGTTTGCATGCAAGAAGGGGGATAGGGAATACGAGAAAATATTTATTTGTTGAGAACTCAATATACTAAAGTTTCACACTTGGTCTTTTTCTGGAATCTTATCTTGACTCGTCCCCAGACCACTAGCTAGGAACAAGGCAGTTTGATCCACTCCTTTTTCAATATTTTGAGCACTCATGCAATGGATGAGCGTAAGCACGAGAGTTGACACTTAGGATGGCAAAGAGAGAAGTACGGAGGAGGAAGACAAAAAAGAATGAGAAAGGCTCACATCAATGAGGAAAATCATAGGCAAGAGATTCCAAATGATAGATATGATGTGAGGACTAGGGATTGCCATGCAACGGATGCACATATGAGCTAGGAAGCTCTGCAATGAAACTAGTGGGGGTGCATCTAACTTGCTCGCTCATGAAGACCTAGAGCTCGTTTGAGGAGGCTCATCCTTGGAATATGCAAGCCAAGTTCTATAGTGTGAAGGTCCCCACATAGCTATATGCATAATGATCATCTCTATGGAGTACAAGGATATAGAGGGAGTACTAGTGTGGATCTCTCAAAAGGATAGTAGTGTTTCCCCTTTCTCTATTTTTTTTTCTCTTTTTTCTCTTTTTTTGTATTTTTTTGTGGCCTCAATGGCTCTTTCTATTTAACTCTCATTTGTCCTCTTTGGGATCTTTTATTGTATCCACTTTGGGATCTTTTATTGTGTCCACTTTGGGATCTTTTCCTCACTTAAGGGCAACACTCTATTTTACAAGAAGGTATAGGAAATCTTTCACACTTTACAAGGTACTCAAAATCATAAAGAAGATGTAACTATCATGATGTATGCAATGTATGCGTCTGCCAGTGTAGAAGAATATGCAATGATACCAGCGCATCATGTAGCAATGATTAGGGAAAGGACCCACTAGCATGCGGCTCATCGATCAAGCAAAAGCATGTATGACATGAAGATCAAGTCATGAAGAGGTGCAAGTTGCATGGCAATATATCTCGGAAAGGCTATGGAAATGCCTTGATAGGTAGGTATGGTGGCTGTTTTGAGGAAAGATATAAGGAGGCTTATGATGACAGAGCGTATCATGCCAAGGGTTTGGATGTACCGGCGAAGGTGGACACCAACTCTCGGAGTGAGAAGAAGGCAATGCACGGCATGGGAGAGGCTAGCAAAATATGGGAAGGTGGAAGTGTCAACTTTCAATACTTACATTAGTCCGAAGAACTCATGCACTTATTATCGGTAACTCTCAATCTAATAAGGAGGTTCACAAAGAGACAAGTACCCCGAGGAGGAGTGTATGGGGGTTTGGTTATCCTTGCGCATCCTCGACTCATGGTACGTGGGTGTACTCTAATATTCAATCCCTCCAAAGATTAGTGATCCATCTAGTAGTTAGAGTTCTCAACTAGTTTTTGTAGGTTTTGAAAATACACACGGATTGCCCAAAATACTACACGTATCACTAATAGGCTAAAGCTCTTGACACCAAAAGTTCTAACATTACTCACATCAATACCTCTAAAACTATTGCAAGTTACTACTAGAATTAAATAGCAACCTCAATTACCTACTTCCAAGACAAAACACAACTCAGTGCAACAACCAACTCTCTTAACAAGATAAACATGAAAACTAAAGAGAGTTCCAGCAACAAACTAAACAAAAGCTAAGGCTCTTGCTAAAGACAAACTAAGACTAAAACTAAACATGCCAGCAGCTACGAAAAGATAAAGAACACACAACAGCAAAAAGATAAGCAGGAAAAATCCTATGATGTGTTCTAGATTGAAGTGGAGCGTGTTTCTATCCCACACAAAGTAAGATGGGGTCTAACTTGTTATGACCAGCAAGCAAAACTAAAGAAAACTAAAAATAAAACCTAAGAGCGAGACGCTGCAAGCATAGCACATAACGCATGAAGTGATAAAAATATAGTGAGACGAAGGACGAACTGATGATTGTTGATGGAGAAGGGGATGCACGGGGGCATCCCCAAGATTATACGCTTGAGTCTCCTTGAATATTTATTGGGGATGCATGGGGGCATCCCCAAGCTTGAGCGCTTGACACTCCTGGATCTTCTTTCATCATCTTTCATCGCACACTTGAAAACTCCCTTCATACATAACTCATCATAAGCTGATTAGAGAGGTTAGTACCCTTAATAAAATAATTTTTCCCCACTGGATATAAATATATTCTTGAAGATATACTGTTTCTCAAGAGTGCCAAAAAGTTTTTTCAAAGAAAAAGGAATCTTAAGGTTCGCAAAAGTGAAGAGAGGCAAAACGTGGCAGAATCTGTGAAAAACAGAACAGCAGGTAGTAGATAGTTTTTTTGGGGCACTTATGCAACTCAAATCAAAAAACTCAGAACATACGAAAGTTTCAAAATTTTATAGAGCATGCTGTCAAAAAAATTCAGATCAAAAAGATGATCTGGTGATTTTATTCGAATTTTTCTGTCCAGGGACAGAATCTGTTTTCTGGACAGCATGTCACAACTTTTGCTTCCCTTATCATAAGAGGCTATAACTTGGCACAAAGCTGAAAAATAAAGATACAATGTTGTTGCTACAGTATTAACAAACATCAAGACACAACAAAAGCAAAAAGAAACCTAATTCGTTGTGGGCTGCCTCCCAAAAGCGCTTTCTTTTATGCCTTTAAGCTAGGCATGATGCAAAAGAAGAATCAAGGGTCTCCAAGATCAGAATCATAAAAACCTTCAAACTGATTTTCAATAAGCTCATTCTTCTTCTTACTAGGGAAGAGGTACTTACCTTTCGCCATACCGCGTAAGCGTATGTGCCCGTTACAAATATCAATGAAGCCTTTCATAGCACGGAGGAAGTCTCTTCCGAGCACAATGTCACTTTGGTTTGGCTCCATGATGAAGAAATCCATTGGTGCCGTCCTATGAAGGAATGCAACTTGGACTTCTTTTACCTTTCCTTTAATCTCTGAAATATATCCATTAGAATGTTCATGATAAGATGATAATTTATCCATATCTAGCTTTAAAGAATCATAAACTATTTTTGGCATAGTAGAAACTATGGATCCAATATCACAAAGAGCAAGGAAGCCTTGGTTAGAGATGCTAATCCTAACAAAGGGCTCCCAATCATCATCTATCTCCAATATTTCTTTCTTGTTGGACTGAAGTTCCACTACTTTCCTCAAGTCTAGAGCATCCAATCTTTTTTCAATAGTGGAAAGTCTATCTATGACAGTATCAATACTACGATCATAAACAAAATAACTAGATAGACTATGCAAAATATCAAGAGCCCTAACTTCATCACACTCTAGAAAATCTCCTTCAGCTATAATATCAAGAGAGTGTTTACACCACTTAAAAAGACCATGGTAAAAATTTCTAAGAACAATTTTTATAGGTATCCAAGGCATAATTCTTTTATGTGCTTCAGAGATTCTGTCCCATGCCTTCTTCATATTTTCTCCGTCTCTTTGACGGAAATCGAGAACTTCCGATTCACGCAAAGCACCTAGCCCTAACATGTTCATCTAAACAAGGAGGACTACTAACAGCAAGATAAACAATTTTTTATTTATTTTTTATATAGGACACAAAGATAAAAACTGAAAGGTAAACTAACAAGACTAAAAAAACAAAGGTAAAGGGTAGTGTGCAACTCCCCTATCTTAGCACTAGGAGTCCCCGGCAACGGCGCCAGAAATTCTTTGCTTGATGTGCGAGGTAATGATAGTGATTTCTCGCCCTTCGTTGGTAAACCCCAAGAGGAAGGTGTGATGTAGCACAACAGAAAATTTCCCTCAGTAAAGATACCAAGGTTTGTCTCTAGTAGGACTCCGGAGATGATAAGTAGGTGTCAGCGGCGCAACTGACGCGGACCTGCACACAGACGCAAATAACTTAGTTCCCAACGAAGTTCAGAGAGGTTGTCAATCTCTCCGGTCTTGTTGTTCACAAAGGATCAAACACAAGGGATAATGATAGCAACTGAAAGTAAAAGCAGAAAAGTAAATGAGTGTGGAAACAGTGATGAGGATATGGACCGGGATACGTGATGTTCACTAGTGATGTCTCTCTCCCAAAAGACGATAAAACTTCTATGCGAGGTGAACAAATTACAGTAGGGCAATTGAGAGGATTATGAACGCACCGCAGTTCTAACTATGCTACAAAAGAAAGGAAGAGGCTCAAAAGCATGGGCAGAACGCCAAAATAAGTAGACCGAAATCCAACTGCATCTACTACTAATCATCCACCTTAAGATATCTATCCAGAACATCTCGCTGGTATTAAGTTGCGAGCCCCACCCAAAGTGTAAACCCAAAGCAACAGACAACTGCATTAAAAAGCACTTTGCGTAAAGTAAACAATCCTTGCAACCGCGGTTACAAGCACCGTTGTTTTTCACCTTGTGGAAATAGCACATCCCCTAGAATCATGTTTCTGTCACTCAAGCGTGTCATCAGGGGGCATGAACCCACAATCGAGCATAGCGTTCCCTCTTGGGGTTACTACCTACTACTTGGCCAAATCAATAAACAGCAACGGAGAACATGCAAGAATTACTTAAGAACAAAAATATAAAAGAGAAGAACCAAATATATTACTCAATCACAATCTGAACATAATCTCATAATCCATCAGATCCCATCAAGCTCAGCATAGCAACAACAGAAAGATTACAAAAGTGCCTCGATCATGTAAGGCAGCTCACGAGGTCTAATCCATGAAGAACAAAGAGGGGAGGAGAACATCACATAGCTACTGACCACGGACCCATGGTCCAAAGGAAACTACTCACGACACATCCGGTAAGCATCCATGGTGGAGAGGAGACTCCCGGAGGTCGGCCCTCCCTCCGGCAGGGTGTCGGGAAGAGGTCTGTTGGTTCTCCCGATCTCGGAAGAGCGGCGGCGGCGGAACAGAGGCGAGATCGCGAAAAAGGTTTCTTCTTTTGAGGGTTTCTCGTCACGGAGAATATATAGGCGAAGGGGGGCAGCCAGGGGGCCACCAGGGGTCCAGGCGGCCCCCTGGCGCGGCCAGACCCTAGGGCGCGCCACCAGGGCGCCCGGGCACCTAGTGGTGGCCCTCTGGCCCCACTCAGGTCCTTCCGGAATGTTCTTCTGCGCTGATTTTTTATCTGATTTTTCCCGAATTTTTGGAGCACTTTTTATATGGGGGAGAACTGAAATAGAAAAAAAGCAGAAAACAGGAACTAGCACTGTGGTGCACTGAGTTAATAAGTTAGTCCAAATATGATCAAAAGTGTATGAAAGTGTATCTAGATCATAGAAATATCACACAAAACATGCATGGAGCAAGCAGAAATTATAGATACGTTTTGGACGTATCAGTGACAGATAGGTACTCTGGGCCCACTCGGTGATATTACATCATAAAGATTGCAATCATGTGACTAGGTCACGGGGGTTGTAATATCACGGGAACGAGTAAACATGTTTGTTAGTATTAGGATGAACTAGGTATATTGGATACCGAAGATCAAACCTCGGACAAGCAAAGTACCATAGGACAAAGGGATAATGCTCAACGTTTAATGGATCCAACAACGATGAAGTTTCATTCGATGGATGCGCGGGGGCTATCAAGGATTGTAACCAGGTCCAACTGATTAGTCATTGATCAATGAGATTGTCTCGACCATGTCAGCTGTTTCTCGGACCATAGGGTGTCATATTTAAGGGTATTCGATGTATTGAGGATTGATTCGGGATCACCGGAGAAATAAGAGAGAACACCGGAATTGTTTCCGGTGGAGACCAGAAATTTTGCTGGGAATTAAATATTAGGGGAAGGGGGAGTCTCCCCCCTTGTGCCATGGCGCCATGAAGGGGCCCATGCCCCCTTCCCTTGGGATTAGTCCTACATGGGAAGTTGAGGGGAGGTTGCCCCCCCTCCTTGGCCTATATAAGGAGGGGTAGGGTGCCCTTTTCTTGATATCCAAATTTGAGACAAGTTTCTCATCTCTCTTCCTCCTCTCTCCCTCCTGTGAGCGGACTCCCCTTGTTTGGAGTCTGCACTAGGTTGGCGATTTCTCTACCATATGCACACCGTCGTGCTGCTGGAATCGGGATCCGAATCCATCTTCTTTCTGCTGCTCTTCTGGTTCGGAGCCCGGAGGGACGTCGGGTACACAGTATGTGTGTAATCCCCCGAGGCTCTACACTTGTGGAGCTACTTCATCACCGTGGCCGTATCACAACGTCTTCACCGACAACGTTCCGACTGGGATGCAATCCCGTCATCGGTCTCAAGGACTGGGTAGCTACTGGAGTAATCGTGGAGCTGCACGGCATCGGGGATTGCATACTAGTATGTGAACTTATTCCATCCGTTACTTGCATTTCCATAGCATAGGTCCTGGGATTGGGTATCGTAGGTTATGAAAATTTTTTGTTTTCTGCCCTGAAACCCAACAGTGGTATCATGAGCAAGGCTATGCATAAATGTATTGTACGGATAGAACACATCTAGTATGTGTCATCAATTCTACAATTGTTACCCTCCCACGTGTACTCATTTAGCATTGCGGAAATTTCCTGATGAAGCAGCCCCGACCGACCTTACGCGTTTACGCGAGACTGGTTCCACGCTTGACATATGGCTTGTACCATATAAGTGGCTGGGGGGTGTCTGTCTCTCTAACCTTAGCTTTGCGAAGAAGTTTGCAATGGAGGGCCCCGACAAGGGTGTAATAGAGGCAATTCCAGGATTGGTGTTGTGGCTTGTTTTCGTAGGATAGAAATGGTTCTTTTCTCGAAACCCCTAGCAGCCACGTAAAACTTGCAAAAGATAAAGTAGAAAGGCGTTTTCAACTTTAATTTGCATGTCGGGGGGAATCATAGCATGTATGATTTATATTTTTGCATCCTATTTTTCTAATATGTTAGATATACGACGGTAGCATTATAGGATGATACCTCACTAATCCAACAAAGTGTCCTTCCTTAGTGAAGCACCATCTGGAAAGTTCTTCATTATGGAGGCATCATCTGTCACACGGGTGTCAAACATTTTTACGTTCAGAAGAGATGGGTGGAGCAAGCCTAGAATGTCCAGAAACATGGCCTTGCATACGCAACATATAATCACTAAAGTTATTGTGGCGAGCCTGGCATATGCATGTATGGACTCGGGACACAAGAGACCGAAAGGTCGAGCATGAGTCACATGGATGATGTGATTGACATGATGGCCTACCTTGAGAATATACTGATGGTCGTGTCACACGGGGGAGGTATAGTTCTCAAGGATTGTGTAATCACTTAGAATAAACTATGAGGGATGTTTGTCTGAGTGGGAGCCAGAATTGTTTTAAAATATGAACTCCATATTATGAACTTAATCTTCATGTATTAGCATATATCATTGTAGATAATGTCATACCCAAATGTTTAAAACTATGGCTCTTTTAGTGTGATGGAGAACTTAAGGAAATACGTCTAACTTCATTGATTGTTACCAACACCGTTAGAGACATACTCGTTAGTAATGACTTACTAAACATAATACGAGAACTTCTAGGAGATACACCTGATAACTCCGTAATTAAGGAAGATGATGATGAGTATCGTACACACCATCACTTATGAATGACTTTCCAATACACCATACTAGATTCTATGAATCTGAATTGTGAATGCATGTTAACCAACACGTATGACATGCTAGGTGAACTTGAAAGCACTAGGTCACAAATCAGAGTAATGGAATATGAGTATATGGACGGGGTTTCTTTCAACCATGGTGGAAGGAACAACCTGCTGAGAAAGTCACTTGGAAAATGTATAAGATACATGAGAACCTTGTGTATAAATTGGACTACTGAATGACTCGTTACTTTGCGATAACTGGGGAGTTGAGTCCGCTTCCTCCCAGCTACAAAGACCATTTCTAGACTATGTCATGAAGGAGAATCGTTCACCTGTCATGAGGTCAAGGTTAAAGTTGTGAACTTTAAAGGTAGAATCAATGAAAGAATAGTCATTGACGGAGAAAGTATATTTGATATACAAGTTATAAATGGCTTTCCCCACAAAACACTAATCGCAGTTGATTAAGTATTCGATACTTGAACTTACTGCTTATAGATTGTCTTGGAAGGGATGAGGTGAGAATGTGTGCTGACGATGATCAAGATAGTTGATGGTCGACAACATTCTCCCTCTACATCTATCATTTGATTAATATATGAATAAATTTATGATCGTTTGAATGTGAACATTATTAGTGTGTCTTGCATCTCGCGAAGACAACTATTCATATTAGTGAGAAACAAGTCAGTTGTTCTCCTTTTATGAATGATATCTTTTATGGTCACATTACGGTTATGAATGAGTTATTCTTATATTGATGAGAGTAGTTTGATCATTTATAAGAAATATTGCAATGCCAAGAATTATCCAAACTTTATAATGACACTACCGTTTTAAGTCATGAATGGTATGATGGAGTCATGAGATACTTGATCTCTTGACACATGCAAACCATGCATTTTAGGTGAGATGACTAAAACCTCGCGTTATGGTAAAACAGAGTGTGTACTGATTGTTGTATATCATACATTGTGATGTATTGTATATCAGCAAGCAGTGAATTTCATTATTTCGTGAACTTCATATGTGGACTTAGATGAATATGTGTATTCACTAATGAAACATGAGTCTGAAATAATTTGATCTGATCAAAGGGATTTCAGAATGAAGACGGGCATTAAATTAACAAGAAAAACAAGTCTCTACGATCTGATCAAAGTGACGAATGTTTTGAGTTATCCTGGCACATACGGACTTGTGTGAAAGTTGTTCCACAAATTACAATGCTTGGAACACTTCAATATTGTTGATGTGCCTGAACATTATAATCATACTCTATTGAATAGTGTATGGTCTAAGTTATCTCTGATCGAGTTGTGTTATTATTGTTTAGAGTTATTAATTTAAAATGCAAACACTCACTTCAGTATTGGGAACCATCTAAGTTCGTGGAAACCAACACTATATAAGTTATGGTGTGTTGTGGTTTCTAGGAAGCCTAATTTATATGATAAATTGTCTTTGTAGTGTATCCTTAGACAGCTATGAATACGTCTTCCATAACTATAACCAAAGGAGAAAAACTTGTATTGCTAAGTTTGGTGTTTGTCAAGAATTGTACTGGATAAAATGTGGTAATGGAAGAAAAGTGAAAGTTCAATCAAGATAATTGACCTTGCCTCCGATGTCAGTGTAGCGCAAAGGAATATGTTCCGGAAGCAAAGCTCTACAATTAGAGGAGAAACTAATGATAAATGATCATGATGTTTCGATGGAAGCTTTTACTGAACAAAGTACGATTCAATAATACGTATTTGCCCTTGTGCAAAATAATATTCATGATTCACTTGTGAAGTTAATGGAACAAGACATACGTACGAACTACGAAGAAGCGATGGTGGATCTAAGTATGAGATATGACTATGAGTCATGAAATCCCATATTGAATCACATTTAAGATTACTTGAATCTTATCGAGTAAGGAGTTTACTTGACATTCTCAATAACTTCAAAGTTATAAGAAATAAATGTGAACATCAAAGAAGACATCAAGATCGATTTGTCTGAAAGAATGTTTCTCACAAATTCAAAAGGTTGACTACAATAAGTAGCGATTATTGAGTCAATGGGATATTCACTACATTGATCCAAATTGTTATCAATACCGTGACTTCCTCAAATCTTGCGTTTGAAGAAGTTTTGTAATTGGTAATACAAGAAGGTTTTGAGAAAAATATGGATACTAGTGTCTCGTAATCTGAATTCTCAATTGATGGATGATCAAAGTGATTTTGGACTTAGCCAAAATATTGAGAAACATGCGTCCGCATGAAACTGAGTGGGAGATGAATAGTTTCCTAAACTTAATTTGTGGACAACATATTTTGAGTGGGAGCTATGGGAGTATTATCCTAGTCTTATATGTGTCTGACATATTTGAGTAGGAGCTATGTGGATGTTATCCTTACCTTATATGTGACTGACATATTTCAGTGGGAGATATATGAGTGTTATCCTAAACTTAATATGTGCATGATATATTTGAGTGGGAGCATGACAACATTCTCATATATGTATAACATATTGTGAATGGTGTAGTTGGTATTAATGATTATTTGAATCTTGCATAAATGAAGATGAATAAGTATCAAGCATTGAAAATCTATTAAGATAGATTAATACATTTAATAACATTGAGTCGGAATACTTTCCTGGATAAGATTCTGAAGGAGTTCAGAATGGGACAAGTCAAGAAGTAGTTCTTACTTGTATATCCAAGAGAAGTATCGAGTTGATCTCAATACAAGAACAATGGTTAAATAAAGGAAATAAATGGATGGGCTACATCCTCTATGCTTCTGTCATAGTTTCTTTCATATAAAACCAGAATTTTGTACTTGACGTAATGTGACCCAAGTTCTTAGTAAGAAGAACATGTTGCGATATGATTTATGAGTAAATAATTGAACAAAGAGTTAAGTTTATCCTTCAGTGTCTGTAGAGAATTGAGGATACATCTCAAATTTGTAAAGGATAGTGGACTTGACCATAAATGTTATGCTAGTTCAAGTCTGACACTATCCTAGAAAATTGAGATATGATACTAATGAATGCCTAAGTTGAAAGAAACATGGTTAGACATTTAAGTTGCATACATTGCACTAAGGATTAAATCTACATTGATGTGGCTGCTTTAGAAGTGGCAGGAGTTATATCTTAGCTTGAGAAGTTTGACTTCTGACTGACTGAGCTTCAGTGTGCATGACAATGGGAAAGTACGCGTGACCCACCGGATGTCATTGCTGAAACACAAGAAATGAAGCCTCACTGTACCGCCAAATATATATATATACCTCATCATTATAATGGATAATGAAGGAATGTCAAACTAGGTGACATTAATGATTTGCAAAAGACATACGAATCTGAATGGTACCCAGACCGTTGATACAACCTTTTCCACAAGAAAAGCTTGATCTATAACCATATAGATGATATGGAATTATGATCCAAAGAAAAATGCAGCTAGATTATTTGTACTCTAGTGCAAGTGGGAGACTGTTAGGAATGCGCCCTAGAGGCAAATAAAATATGTTTATTAGCATATTCCATAAATTCATAACACGTTTCATACTGTGCTATAAATGTATTAAGCGAAAACATTAATACATGTGTGGTATAAAACAACCAGGTCCCTAGTTAACTCTAGTATACTAGTCCATTGGGCATTGATGATCAAGGTTTCCTGATCATGAGCAATTAAGCTATTGAAAATGGAGTCGTATCGTTGGGAGATTGATATGATGCACACACACCCACCAGAAGTGTTGCAATGTGATCGAGTCACATCAGTTCAACATTGCGATAACTACAACGTAGTGACCAGATCCTTTGACCGTAATGATCAATCGTAATTACTATCTATGAGGATGCTTTGATTTGTAACCCACCTCCTGATTGAAATATGCTGGCCATAAAGTTGCAATTTGGGTATTCTGAAATAGATATGTTAATGAGTATGCAAATAGATCAAAGCGGGATTTGTCCATCCGAGTGACGGATAGGTACTCCGGGCCCTCTCGGTGATAT
This sequence comes from Bromus sterilis, assembly GCA_950022295.1. NCBI lineage: Eukaryota > Viridiplantae > Streptophyta > Magnoliopsida > Poales > Poaceae > Bromus > Bromus sterilis. The sequence goes on along the minus strand of OX465596.1, from coordinate 106,483,250 downwards.
TACATCATAAAGATTGCAATCATGTGACTAGGTCACGGGGGTTGTAATATCACGGGAACGAGTTAACATGTTTGTCAGTAACGAGGATGAACTAGGTATATTGGATACCGACGATCAAACCTTGGACAAGCAAAGTACCATAGGACAAAGTGATAATGCTCAACGTTAAACGGATCCAACAACGATGAAGTTTCATTCGATGGATGCGCAGGGGCTATCAAGGATGGTAACCAGGTCCAATTGATAGGTCATTGATCAATGAGATTGTCTCGATCATGTGAGCTGTTTCCCGGACCGTAGGGTGTCACACTTAAGGGTATTCGACGTATTAAGGATTGATTCGGGATCACCGGAGAAATAATAGAGAACACCAGAATTGTTCCCGGTGGAGACCAGAAATTGTTCTAGGAATTTTGAAAAGTTCAAAATGTTATTTAATAATGTTTAAATATGTTTTATTAGTTAATTATCTGAATTAAATATTAAAATATAATTAAAATAGAAGAAAAAGGCATATGGGCCTAAAGAGGCCCATTAGGGGAAGAGGGAGTCTCCCCCATGGGCCATGGCGCCATGAAGGGGCCCATGCCCCCCCCTCCCCTTGGGATTAGTCCCACATGGGAAGTTGAGGGGAGGTTGCCCCCCTCCTTGGCCTATATAAGGAGGGGTAGGGTGCCCTTTTCTTGACATCTAAATTTGAGACAAGTTTCTCATCTCGCTTCCTCCTGTGAGCGGACACCCCTTGTTTGGAGTCTGCACTAGGTTGGGGATTTTTCCACCATACGCTCGCCGTCGTGCTGCTGGAATCGGGATCCGAGTCTGATACGTCCAAAACGTATCTATAATTTCTCCTTGCTCCATGCATGTTTTGTGTGAATATTGCTATGATCTAGATACACTTTCATACACTTTTGATTATATTTGGACTAACCTATTAACTCAGTGCACCCTAGTGCTAGTTCCTGTTTTCTGCTGTTTTTCTATTTCAGTTTTCCCCCATATAAAAAGTGCCAGAAAAATTCGGGAAAATTCAGATAAAAAATCAGCGTGACGGAAGTTTCGAGAAGAGCCCGGGAGGGGCCAGAGGGGAGCCAGAGGGGCCAGGCGGCCACCCGACGCGGCCCCACCCCTGGCCGCGCCAGGGGGGCGCCTGGGGCCCCTGGCCCACCTCTGGCTGCCCCATTTCGCCTATTTATCCCCCGTCACGGGAAAACCCCAATAAGAGAACCCTATTCCGCGAACTCGCCTCTGTTCCGTCGCCGCCGCGCTTCCGAAGATCGGGAGCACCAGAAGACCTCTTCCCGGCACCCTGCCGGAGGGAGGATTGACCTCTGGGAGTCTCCTCTCCACCATGGATGCTCCCCAGATGTCTCGTGAGTAGTTTTCCTTGGACCATGGGTCCGTGATCAGTAGCTATGTGATGTTCTCCTCCCCTCTTTGATCTTCATTGTTTAGACCTCGTGAGCTGCCCAACATGATCGAGGCACCTTTGTAATATTTCTGCTTTTGCTATGTTGAGTTTGATAGGATCTGATGGATTATGAGATTATGTTCAGATTGTGATAGAGTAATATATTTGGTTTTTATCTCTTATATTTTTGTTCCTAAGTAATTCTTGCATGTTCTCCGTTGCTGTTTATTGCTTTGGCCAAGTAGTAGGTAGTGACTCCAAGAGGGAGCGTTGTTCTAGATTGTGGGTTCATGCCCCCCGATGACATGCTTGAGTGACAGAAACATGAGTCTAGGGGATGTGCTGTTGCCACAAGGGGGAAAACAACGGTGCTTGTAACCACGGTTACAAGGATTGTTTACTTTACGCAGAGTTCTTTTTAATGTTGTTGTCTGTTACTTTGGGTTTACACTTTGGGTGGGGCTCGCAACTTAATACCAGCGAGATGTTCTGGATAGATATCTCAAGGTGGATGATTAGTAGTAGATGCAGATGGATTTCGGTCTACTTACCTTGGCGTACTGCCTGTGCTTTTGAACCTCTTCCTTTCTTTTGTAGCATAGTTAGCATTGCGGTGTGTTCATAATCCTGTCAATTGCCTTTCTGTAATTTGTTTACCTCGCATAGAAATTTTATCGTCTTTTGGGAGAGAGACATCACTAGCGAACATCATGTATCCCGGTCCATATCCTTATCATTGTTTCCATGCTTTATTTACTTTTCTGCATTTACTTTCAAGTTGCTATTATTATCCCTTGCGTTTTATCCTTTGTAAAAAACAAGACCGGAGAGATTGACAACCTCTCTGAACTTCGTTGGGAACAAAGTTATCTGTGTCTGTGTGCAGGTCCGCGTCAGTTGCGCCGCTGATACCTACTTATCATCTCTGGAGTCCTACTGGAGACAAACCTTGGTATCTTTACCGAGGGAAATTTGTTGCTGTGCTGCATCACGCCTTCCACTTGGGGCTCACCAACGAAGGGGGAGAAGTCAACCCTCGCTCCATCAGAGTCCATCTTATTTCCGGTGCTCTTCTGGTTCGGAGCCCGGAGGGATGTCGGGTACATCGTATGTGTGTAATTCCGCTAGGCGCTACACTTGTGGCGCTACTTCATCATTGTGGCCGTATCGCGGTGTCTTCACCGACAACGTTCCGACAAGGATGGAATCCCGTCATCGGTCTCAAGGACCGGCTGGTTACTGGAGTCATCGTGGAGCTGCGCGACATTGAGGATTGCTGGTACGACTACCCCAACCACGTTCACGCGGGAACGTTTACCTCTTAACGGACTACATACTGGTATGTGAACTTATTCCATCCGTTACTTGCATCGCCATAGCATAGGTCTTGGGATTGGGTATCGTAGGTTATGAAAAATTTGTGTTTTCTGCCCAGAACCCCAACAACCCCATGCTCGTATTCAAGGGAATTATACATAGGGAAAGCAGCAAGAACCGCCACTCCTGCAAGACAAGAAAGAAGAAGCATCAGATACACAACCTAGCTTAGTATAAAGACTGACGAGTCATGAAGGAACACCCAAAGGAAAGGAAAAAATGAAGCCTTTGGTCTCGACCACAGCCATGAGATTCAGTGGGTCACGTCCGACAAGGCCCCGAAGGAGTATAACCTTGAGTCCCAATTTATTACAACCAAGAGAGATCATGGACAACCAAGAGATAAATGATGAAGGCATCCTAGCTAATCCAGGGAAAGGATACCGACGAAGGGTAAGCCATTATTTAAGAAGTAAAAAGCGAAAGGATGATTGTCGCAGTAGCAAGGACCGGAAGGGACATGGCGTATGTCGAACCTTCCTGCGGTATATGCAACAAGAGGTGGAGCTACACCCATAAGCTGCCAAGACCATGCAACCCTTGCGGGCCGACACGTAATTCAAAAGGGTATATGCATGGACTTCATGGTCAAATTTTCCTCGACCAGTCAAAACCATGTTTCCATATGAAACACCATGGACACCCAAACCTAAGGAACCTCATCTCAAATGGGAAAAAAACCAAATACCCAGCCCGTCCGCTTGTGCAGTTCCACATGTTTGGAATCATCAGTAATTGTTGGGACACGCAAGTCTGTTTCGCCAAAGATCCCCTACCCAGCTCAACATTTTGACTACAAGGACCATGTGGAAGCATAACATGGCCGATAGTCACACCCGTATATGGTCTAGTAAATCTCATCATGAGTAACAGTTCAGGGTTGTGAACCGCTCGTCAGGATTAATGCTCAATGCTCAATTCAAAAGCAAAGTAACGCAAAACCTTGTCCAGACAACCAAAGTTCCGCACCATGGGACATCATGATGATGATCATCTTGAGTCAGCAACCACCCATGGAAGGTAAGTCTATTCTTGAATAAGCAGATACAAGGATTCAAGAATAGGCTGCGGATAAGGCCTGAGATACCCCAAGGATAGTATGGATATCGCCTGTAGTCAACCTATGACAAGATACCTCGTTATCATATACGTAAAACGACATGAGGATGGAAGTCAGCGGGAAAGGATCTGAGGCATAAAGGAAAAAACACCTGTCAGACATCTGGATTGGGTGAAGTAAACCCCTGAGACGAAAAATTATTGGATGCTACTGAGGGAACACTATGCAGTAAAAAGGAAACCCGAGAAGTAATCAGTTTCCTTAATACGGTATGTTTTCAATGGTTCCCTGAGCAACCAAATCTCGAGGACGAGATTTTTCTAAGGGGGGTAGGTTTGTGACACCCTGGATTTTGGAACTTTCTTTTTCCAAAAACTTTTCTGAGTTATTTCAAGATTTGCTATTTCATTTGATTTTGAGCAACTCTTTGGAGTTGAAACTTGGGCATATTTTCCTTCCTTGCTCAAGCAGCCCATGATTCCCTAGCCCTTTCCAATGATCATCCCTTGATCCAACCCATCCAAGCCACCATTTTTATTCAAGCCATCTATTCCTTTTCCAATAAAAGGAATATTCCCCTTTATTTGAGGATTGTGAAGTAACCCCTATTTATATTGCTCCATAAATCCCCAAATAATTTCCACATATCGTTGACATCATATCTTGCCAAAATCTCCAAGAACATTGCATGGCCATAGTGGATTTTTTACCTAGAGAAATTCATTTGTCTGTGGGGGAAAAATAGCACCTTGTGAAGGAAGTGATATTTATCCTTATCCATTGCTGGTGAAACTTGTTGTGCATACTCTGGTGACCATATAAAGAGCCTATGCCACATTTCATCTTTAGGGAACAAGCAAAACTTCATCCCAAAATTCCCAAAGTTTGGATGCAGGAGGGGGCATTGTGAAGCAAGTGCATGATAGGGGAACCCATTTGCCTTGAACCTTTTTGCACATGAGCCCACACCCAAATACCTCCACTAATCCCAGTTTTAGCCAAATCCAACCACCCATGTGAGGGGATGATCAAGATCAAGTTTCTGGCCAGCAGAGTACCTTGTGAAGCAAGTACTAGCTAGAAGCTTCACCTAACCATGAAACTTTGCTCACTTGTGCACACCCCCAAATAACCTCACTCCACCAAATTTGAGCCAAATTTATCAAGCCTAGAGGATACTAGATTCACCAACTCAATTCTGGTCCATTTGGTGCCTTACAAAGGAAGTACATTAATCCTTTGGCAAAATGAGCTGCAAATTCACAGGACTGTGGCCCTTCCAAGCCCAAAGTCCTTTGGCAACATGCCATCCACCCCGTGTTCACCAGTTGACCACAGCTTGCCTCCCAAGTTTGCAACAACGAATTTTTCCTTGAAGCTAGGATCACCATAGACCCCCCCCCATTGATGTAACGACCCGATTCTCAAAGAACCCAAGTCTCTGTGCATTCTGTGCTAGTCCCTGGATCAATAGCTAGCACACACAATACATGATGTAATATCAAGAATAACCACATGTCATAAATATTACATCGAAGATCCAGTATTACAATATAGCATACCTGCATAGCTCAAGGATAGCTGACAAATAAAATACAGCAGAAAACAATAAAAGCTTCGTGGCGTCCATCAACTCCATCGGCAAGTTGAGTATAGACATCATAACCCTACATCGCATCACTTACTCGTCGTATACAATCCTGCAACATCGAAGGTTACAGCCCGAACACGGGTCAGTACATTTGAATGTACGGCAAGTCACACGAAAAATTATATAACAGACCTACATCTACATGCAAGGATAAGTCAAAGGAAAGGCTTATGGTTTTGTTTTGCAGAAAGCTGATTTTTCCGTCACATACTACAACTAATAAAATTTTAATTGAACTTGCTAGTCCTAAGTATTGTTGAATCGGGCTACACCTATTCCAACCATCCCTTTATTAAAAGTTCCCACTCAAATTCTTATTAAGGTGAATTATTTGTCAAGACCATCCAACAACAATAATGCCCAGTTTCTCAAAGTTGTCCGTAACCGTGGACACGGCTAATCATGATCAGTTTTTACACTCTGTAGAGGTTTGTACACTTTCCCCACTGGACTTAACCTGAAGATTGAGACATAGTCTTTCAAAAGAGGTTGCCTCCACCCTTTGGTAGCCGGTACACCTATCATATCTACATCAGCTAGCTACCAGGGCCAGGTTCCCCACAACTTACTCATCTAAGACAGAGCCCATATATCCAGTGGTTGTACATGGAAGCTACTAGTCACATTGTCTGTCCGATCTTCTTGAGCCTGGACGGCGCCAACTGCGTTCAGAGGGTACTCGCCATGATGCACCCGATTCACCACCAAAACAACCATTGGGTGCATTTAACCCCGGTCCCTCCTTATCCAAGGCACGAGCCCCAGGATGCATTCCCTGCCCGTCCAGAGGCGATTTCTATTTAAGTTTGCTAGTCAAGTCATTAATCCTCACATAGCTCAAATGATAACTCAACCAATCCCTGTCTACAAAGCAATAGCAGTATAAAACAACTACGATACTAGGGAAACAATGAAATACAAGGTCAGATCATATGGCTATCCTACAAGGTTTAAATCATAACTAATATATAGTCCTACACATGCATAGAGTGATAATTTGCTACATGCATAATAGAAAATAGAGGTTGAGGTATGGTCAAAGTGCAACTTGCCTTTTACATTCGGTGAAGTTCTTCGCTCTCACGGTCCAGTCAACTCTACTCGTCACACTCCGAGAAATCTATCGCAAACGAAGGAACTCGAATAAGAAATCATACCACAAGGACAAAACAAAAGATCAACAAAAACAATCACAAAGTTTTAGCAACAAAAAAAAAGCTTTGAAGTGCAAAGGTGTAGATGTGCTCGAAGGTGATCGGTAGAAGTGAACTCGAGAGAGTCAACAGATAACGATTCATCGGTAAGGAATTGCGATCATGGACATTTATGAATTAAAGGTGAATATCATGCCCAGAAGAAAAGTGTGTGAATCTTACCGATAACATGTCTCAAGTGATCCGATATGCAAAAAGAATCACGTGAAACGGAATACAACAACACAGGTCATAGCAAGTGCAAAGTTGAATTGAATTTGAATTTAAACAGATCAATAAACTTGTGAATTTTTGTGTACACTTGATATAGACAGAAAGTAATGACACGAGAGATCCAACGCAAAAAGAATCACTCGATTTGGATCAACGGTTTAAAAGATACAGCCATCGGAATTTGAATTTAAATTTGAAATAAATTCAAATTCAAAAGTGTGCAAGTTTTGAAAAAATTGATTCCATGCTAAAGTAAAGAACAACACGAGCGTGTAGCAAAAAGTTTCACCTCAATCAGACTTACGGTGTGGGAGATATTGTGGGTACGGCGCCGAGGTCTTTTCTGCCAAAAGGACCCGTTCGCAATTATAATTTTTCCAGAAAAAGCGATCGGGTCCCTGGCCCAGATCTGGCCGGAGTTGACTCCGGTGAGCTCCGGCGAGGCGGTTTCCGGCGAGGGGGCGTGGCCCTCCGACGAGATGGCCGCGTGGCCCTCCGACGAGATGGCCGCGTGGGAGAGGTGGCCGGCGAGTGGAGGCGCGTTGCTCCGGCGAGTTTGGCGCGCGGCACAGGAGGGAGAGGCGGCGTGGCCGTGAAGCGGCTCGCCGGCGGCGCGGCGGTGAGGGCCGTCGGGCACCGGCGGCGGAGCCGAGGGGCGGCGCGGTGGCGCGCTTGGCAGGCCTGGTCGGCGCGGGCGCGGCGGCGGCGCGGCTCCGGCGGCTGCCCGCGGGTCCCGATAGGGTTTTTCCAGAAAACAACAAAAAAAGGGAAAAAGGAATTTTTCTGAAAATTTATATAGCCAGAGAAAAGAAAAAAAAAACAATTCGGATTCTACTCGGGCTCAAATTTCACTCGTGGGCAGAAAACAACTAACGAGTTTTTCTTTTTTATTCAAAATCCGAAACTTCAAACAATTAAATCAAATCAACCGTAACTCCGAAAAATATGGAATAAAATTCTAAATTCTTCAAATAATACAAAGAAATTTATTTAGTGAATACATTTTCCAAAAAGGAAAATAAAAATAAAAACATTTTCTAAATACTTTATTTAAATATAAAATACTTTTTATAAATCAAATAAAATCCAATAAATTACTAAAATTATTTTTATTTGGTCAAAAGCATTCACAACCCATTTCTAAATAATAAAATATAAATTTTAAAATTGTCACACCAATAAATAATTTGGTAAAATAAAAATCTCCCATTGGAATACTTTTTCAACTCTTTTAAAATATTTAATAAATCAATTCGATGAAATAAAAACTCTCTTAGCATTATAAAATCCTTATAATAATTTTAGAGCTATTTACAATACTCATAATAAATTTTAAAAACTTTAACGTAATATTCTAAATATTTTCCAACTTTATTAAAAAAGGGGATAAGTCATATTATATCCTCTCAATGAATTTCCTTGAGTTGAAACAAGTTTTGAATATTCAGAAGAACTTCAATAATGATTTAAAATATTTTCAAACCTTTTAACATATTGAAGGAGTCATATTACATTCTCTCATTTTTTTTGTTAATTTTGTTTTAAATAATAAATTTCAAAAACATCAATTATGAATATTAGGGAAAGTCCTTTTATTCCCTCTCATTTTAATATTCAATAAACTCCAAAAAGTTTTAAATCCCAGAGAAAATCAAACACATCAAGCAAACAATCATTATCTACTTAATTTATTAACATTCCAAAATTCGGAGAATTTTGGGATGTTACACTTGACCATTCAAAGGCACCACAGTGATCATATATGAGAGGAGATGATTCTAGACAGGCTTGGCCACGAAGAAATCCCCCTTGTGGACCATCCCATGTGATGTCCACGCCCTTGGATGCGTTTGTCGTGCTCTGGCCGTGCCCTAATGCCCCTGAGCACTCCATCCACGCGCTGCATGCCGCCCGCGTGGCCTTGCCATTGTCCAGTGGCGCCGCACGGCTTTGCCGTGGTAACGTGCCCCCTTTCCACCTCTCTGCCTCGCCGGAATCGCCGCATGTGCTCGCCGCCATGCAAGAACGCGACGAGCACAGTGCGCCGTCACGTCCCCATACGCCATGGTCTCTCCCCCTCGGCTCCTTGCGCTCCGCTCGCTCGTGACACTCCCAGCGCCCTCCCAAAACCACTCAAACCAGCCGGAACCCCGCCACCTCACCGCCCGGCCATGGCCGCTTCTGCTCGGCGGCATCCGAGCACCGCTTCACCGCCGGGCTATTTAAAGCCTTGCCCCCGCTCGCTTTGCCTCACGAGCAGCCCAAACTCCCCTTCAATCGGCCCCTAGCTCAAGAAATCGGAGCCAAGGAGGACTTCTTCCTCCTCTCCGACGAGCTCCGCCGCTGCACGTTTGCAGTAAAATCTCGACCGCTCTGGTGACCCCCTGTCGGGACCCGGGGTTAGCGTATGGAAGCCTCGCTACAACACAATCATATGGAGAGCCGAGAACCGTACCCACTCGGAAAGCATCGAACGTGAGGGGCATCCCATCCAGGCCGGATGATCAACTGAAATGGGTCCTCATCGTCCGCACACAAGTCTAAATGAGATGGGTGGTGAATTCCCATACTCATAGACAAGTCGCCTCAACCATACTATCGATTGTATTATAACCCTTACATAGACTTACTCCAGTCCGATCACTTAGTCGGGGTCTAGGGTGGGCTCGATCATACATCAAAGTGTGCACGAGACGGAGTCTCGAGCAATCGCATCGCGATGCCCCCAGCTGCGCACATCTAAGGGCCACTTGGTGTATAAAAGACCGCCAGCCAGATCACAACTAAGGTCTCGAAAACCCATACTAAGACATGCATGTTATAAACATACACGCAGCACACATTCCTTGTATAAACAGCAGGTATCATTGCAATTCTCTACAAAGTATATACTTTATTAATAACTCTTACAGAGTGCACACAGAGATCACAAGCATGTGATCCAACATTACAACAGACAAGCGGAAGCAAAGTAGGTCTGAGTACAGACAAGTTTAACAAATGGCTTAGAGAAGCCTTATCTATAAACAAGCCCTTCCACGAGGGAACCAGTCTGCTGACTGGGACTACACTAGCTTGGTCTTCAGTCGTCGAGCTCGAGGAAGAATTCACCTTCGGGGTCAGTGGGTTCATCTAAAACATAGAATAAGAAAACGTGAGTACAAAGTCGTACTCAGCAAGACTTACGTAGGAGCTATACTACTCATGCACATGTATCAAGGTAAAGGGAGGTGGGGTTCAAAAGAAGAAGTGCCAGCTTTGACTTGGCTAGTCCTCAACTAGGAGTACCAGACTTGAGGTAAGAAGTGTACACGAGTCCACTACATCTCCAATCAATTACACCACTATGGTGCCTTCCTCGACTTCCCCACGAGAAAGCACGCCATAGCACTCACGCTTCTCTTGGTATGTTTTATAAGTATCCAGTTCAAGTTGTCTAATAATCAAGCTAAGCTTTACAAGCAGTCCCTTACCGCGGAAGCGGCTATTCGAATAGTTTTGTTAACCCTGCAGGGGTGTACCGCTACACACAAGTGTTATCAGTTACCGCCTTTTGCGTGTCACCGTTCAAGAGGTGACAGCGAGGATTCCACCATAACACTTCGCCCACAGCTCCGTTCTAGTCCAGAGAGTCGCCTATCTGAGGGGGGTCCGTATGGAAGTCCGGCCGAGGTTCCAGTACAGCCTCAAACGATGTGTGTAGGGTCCCAAGCCGGTCTTGAAAAGCCGTTCATCCACTTTGCAGACCGTGCCACAGCCCTACCAGAACTCCGAACTACTGCGACTTCTGGGGTTCGAACGGGGTGAGGTACTAGGATGAGAGGGTTCAGTGAGCCCAATGTGTGGTTGTACTCTTCTTCTTGGATCACCACACAAGAACTCAGACTTAAGGCGGTGTTCAACGAGACAACCCACTGTGTACTCCTACACAGCCTCTCATCGTTCACCTTGTATTAGGGTAGATTCACCAACACATTTCCACCATCATCAACATGATTGCTACCATCCCGACTCACATAACTGTATGAACGTTGTATCACTCTAAGCATGCAATAAGAAGTAACATTTGCAGGGTCCACATGATATCATTCAACTCCTACATTTGCTAGGATTGTGGTTTTCTTACTACTGTGACAAATGATAGGACTTGCAAAGGAATGGGTTCATCTATGCGGTAGAAACGCATCATGCTAATCATCCTATCCAATGCATAAGCGAGACATGAGAGGGAAGTGGGATTTTATCGACATGATCAATGGGGGTTTGCTTGCCTTGCTGATGAGGTTCAGTCACGGGGTCTTCAACGAAGGGGTGACCTCGGGTTCCGGCTCCACTTCTATCCGAGCAAACAATACAAACAAAGTGATCAACATAAGGTACACTGCACAAGCACATGATCAATTGTATAAGGTGATGTTCATGGTACTGATGTGTTGAGCAAAGTAGGTCTGAGTACAGACAAGTTTAACAACTAAGGTCTCGAAAACCCATACTAAGACATGCATGATATAATCATACACGCAGCACACATGTCCAGTATGAACAGCAGGTATCATTGCAATTCTCTACAAAGTATATACTTTATTAATAACTCTTACAGAGTGCACACAGATATCACAAGTCTGTGATCCAACATTACAAAAGACAAGCGGAAGCAAAGTAGGTCTGAGTATAGACAAGTTTAAAAAATGGCTTAGAGAAGCCTTATCTAAAAAAAAGCCCTCCACGAGGGAACCAGTCGTCTGACTGGGACTACACTAGCTTGGTCTTAGTCTGAGTCTTCAATCTTCGAGCTTCGGGGAGAAGCTACCATCGGGGTCGGTGGGTTCATCTAAAACATAGAATAAGCAAACGTGAGTACAAAATCGTACTCAGCAAGACTTACGTAGGAACTATACTACCCATGCACATGTATCAAGGTAAAGGGAGGTGGGCTTCCAGTGCAGAAGTGCCAGCTTTGACTTGGCTAGTCCTGAACTACGAGTACCAGACTTGAGGTAAGAAGCGTACACGAGTCCACTACATCTCTTCAACACTTACACCACTATGATTACTTCCTCGACTTCCTCATAGCACTCACTCTTATCTTGGTGTGTTTAAGAAGTATCCAGTTCAAGTTGTCTAATAATCGAGCACAGCTCTCCAAGTAGTCCCTTACCGCGGACGCGGCTATTCGAATAGTTTATTAACCCTGCAGGGGTGTACTGCTACACACATGAAACTATCAGTTACCGCCCTTGTACTCGACACCGTTCAAGAGGTGCCGGCGAGGATAATTCCCACAAATTTTACCTCACAGCCAACTCAAATTCAATGGAGACGCCTATTTGGGCTGGAATCCACATCGTGTACCCGGCCGGTTTACCGATGTGGTCCCAGAAGATGTGTGCAGGGTCCCAAGCCGGTCTGAATAGCCGTTCTTCCATTTCGCAGACCGTGCCACAGACCTACCAGAACTCCGAACTAATGTGACTCATTGAACTGAGAAGGGGTGAGTTAGTAGGTTGAGCAGGGGTCCATGTGCCCAACATGTGGTAGTACTCTTCGTCTTGGATCACCACACAAGAACTCGGGCTTAAGGCGGTGTTCAACGAGACAACCCACTGTGTACTCCTACACAGCCTCTCATCGTTCACCTTGTATTAGGGTAGATTCACCAACACAGTTTCACTTTCATCAACACCATGTTCACTATCATCCCGACTCACATCAAAAACATCCTCATTGTAAAGTCTAAACATGCAATAAGCAGTAACAGTTGCAGGGGCCACATGATATCAACCAACTCCTACATCTGCTAGGATTGTGGTTTGCTTACTACTGTGACAAGATGATAGGTCATGCAACGGATATGGGTTCAACTATGCGGTAGAAACGTTATCATGGTGATCATCCTAAACAATGCATAAGCGAGACATGAGAGGGAAATGGGATTTTATCGACATGATCAATGGGGGTTTGCTTGCCTTGCTGACGAGGTTCGGGTTCGGGGTCTTCAACGAAGGGGGCAGCCTCCTGTTCTGGTTCCACCTCTACTTGACAAACAACAAACAAGGTAGCAAAGTAAATACAATGCAAAATCACATGATGGAAGGTTGAAACTTGATGTATATGCTTTGATGTGTGAAGCAATTCCATTTAAATGGAGTATATTGCAAAATGAATTGCAAATTCAAACTCCAATTTGAATTCAAACTTAGCCAAGTTACATGTGACATTGTTTGATCAATTTGAATCATTTTGAAATGTGTATGATATGCCTCTGATGTGTGATTGAAATGTAGCATGTTGCCATGGTTTAAGTTGCAAAAATATTTGAATTGAATTTGATTTAAATCCATTTAAATCAAATAGCAAATGCTACTGATCACATTTTAAATTAAACTCAAACAAAGTTGAAAGTTGAATGTTTGGATAGGTTATTTTCCCCTGATCATTTTTCATATATTATTTGTCCAATTTGGAGTTAATATGAATTTTCTATGATTTATTGAAGTTTTGGCCATTTTCTGTAATTTCTGGAATTATATAAATTGATTTAAAAGTTTTACTGCGTCAGCATGATGTCATTGTGACATCAGGGGGGGGGGGCTGACTGGTGGGCCAGGGATGTCAGTGACACAGGGCTTAATCCTCTCTGTTTAATTAACAGAGAGGGATTTGCGGTGTTGGGGCCAAGTAGTCAGTGGGTTAGGGGTAGGTTAGCTGGGTAAGTTTAGGTCTAAATGGCCGGGGTTGTCGCCGGTGAGCTCTGGGCTGGCGGCGCCTCGCCAGAACTTCACCGGAATGCGGTTCCGGGCACGGGAAGTTGAACGGAGGGCATGGGCGTGCTCCTGGAGGTCGTCCGCGTCGAGTGGTGTCATCAGGGGGCCACGGGAATCACCGGAGCGTCGCCGGCATCGAAGACGGCGGAGGCAGTGGCTCGGGCATCGTCGAACTCGCGCTCTGGAGCTCCGTTTTTACCGGGGCTTGGCGCGTTGGATTGCGGTGAGCACCTGGAGTGTTGTAAACTAGAAGGGGGAGGCGCTGGAGCACGGGAGCGAAGGTGACGTCGACCAAGGTGGCGACCTTCCTCGGTTCCCATGGTGAAACCAGCTAGAGGGGTTGCGGGGTGCTGGGAGCTTGGGGGAAATGCTCACCAGGGCTGAGGGAACACGACGAGGTGGCCGTTGGAGGCGGGGAGGTCACGGCGGCGGAGAATCGATTCAGGGAAGCGCGGCGGCCGGCGTTGAAGACGACGAAGGGGGCGGCGGCTCTGGAGCTCCTCGGGACGATTACTTGCACCAGATGGCGTAGTCGAGGACGACGGAGGCAAGGGACACGACGGCGCAGCTTCTCGTCGCCGTTGGCTGCGTGGATACGACGGCGCGCTCCGCTGTGGCGTTCGGGCGGCGAAGGAATTGGGCGAGGGAGAGAGAGAGCGTGAGAGTGGAGGGGGGGAAAGGTTCCACGGCGACAGGGGCGACTCCGTGGCGCCAGGATAGGGCTTGGGGGCGCCTGGAAGGTCCTCGTCGTCGCGGTGGCAGTCGCCGCGCGCTCTGCTGCCTCCAGCGAGCTGCTTGAGGAAGACGATAGAGGACTCGGCGGGCTTGGCCAGGCTGGTGGGCTGCTGGGGGTTGAGTTGGGCCACAACCAAGGTAAGCTCCCTTTTCTCTTTTTCTTCCTGTTTTTTTTTCTGTTATTTGTTGGCCATGCTAATATAAATAGCTAGGCATTTTTAAAAATGCTAAAACTTTTTATATGGCCTCATAATAAAATAGACTAGCCACTTATAAAGTTTGGCACTTTTTTAAAAATTCAAATCATTTGAACTTTCATTCAAAAAGGGATTTTTGAATTAATCCATGCTCCTGTTTGAATATTTGAAAAATCCATGAGCATGGGGTGGTTCCCACATCAATTGATATGTGATCACACTCATTTATAGGACTTTTCAAAAATACAAAAGGAATTTTTGGAGAAACTTTTTATCTGGCCATTTGAATTAGTTCATCTGGGGGGTGTTCTCTCTCCCATTTTGATTTCTTTTGAAAATTTTAACATGATGCAAAGGCCTAAGCTTACCCTAGCACATACCTAACTTGGGGTTGTGACACCCCCTAGCCGAGCCAACACCACCTTTAGACTCCCCTTTCTCCACTCGATCTTCCCCAACAACCGCCCGGACCAATCCTCGTCGGAATCGGCCGTGCCGTCGAGCCCCAACGGCCACCGTGCCCTTGCGCCGCCGCGACGAGGCTACGTTCGCTGTCCGGCCACCTCTCGGCACGCCACCGGTACGGGAAGGTGTGCCGTGAAATCCTCGTTCCATCCGCACCCTCGCCACCCGCAGCCGTGCCCTCTCGCCGAAGATATCACCGCCGGTGAGCCGCCATCCTTCTGTTCTCCCTCTCTCCATTGAAACCTGACAGGGGTGGCCCACCTGTCAGCCACTCCAACCCCACCCGAAGGGGTACTCAAGTGGAAGCGTATTCTAGAAATACGTCTTCGACGTGACCCCCTGGGAATTTCCAGAAATCAATTTAAATCCAAATTAATTTGATATTTTTTACCAAACTTTGACCACCTATATCTTTTAAACCACAAGTCCAAATGAGATGATTCTTTTCCCCTAGTTTTCTATTGATCTCCTCTTTAATTTTGCACAATTTTTATGCCATGTTGTTCTGTTCATTTTTGCTGAACAACAAGAAATGTTTTATGTGACATTTTGTTTGCCCTATTAAGAATATAATTTTCAGGGATTGCTTTGTGTGAAGGCCAGGAGTATTTCACACTCCCTTTGTGAAAGGCAAGCCACAACTTCTTTTGCACCCCTGTAAAGCTTTGACGTGGTTTGCATCTTGCTTTACTTTCAGATAATATAATGTTATGCTTGGTGGCATCATACCCCTAGTCATGTTCATGATCTTGCCATGTTGCATGTTAGTATCTAGATCATCTTAACATGGATAAGTTAATCATCGTAGATGTTGAGGATTATGATATAACCGTGATAGTACCTTGGATTGTTCTGCATGCATTGCTAGGATTGGATTTAGACTTTCATGTTGCACCTGATGCTTGATGGTGATGCATTTGGATACATGCTATGTGCCAAGTTGATCAGGTGCCACTGAACTGAACTTATCAGTGCAGCCACACTCGCCTTACGGGGAGGCCTTGGCTCGGGCTATCAGTGTGATCTATTATGCATATCACCAACGAGGGGAGGCTATGCGCGCATAGTTACCAAGGCCCGGTAAGCGGCGATAGCCTTGAGGTCTGGTTTGTTTATATGGATCCAGTCCCTGTTTGGGACAAGTTTTTTAGCCACGATGGTGGCCGGTCCCCGTTTGGGACAAGTATGTTTGCCACGATGGTGGCCGGTGTCTGGAGGACACCGGGCTACCCAAGATGGGATGTCGGGTGATACGATAAGGGAGGAACGTGGTAGAACGGTTTCATTGGAGAAGTCCTAGTCCACTCCTATGGTACGAGTGCCGAGGTTCCTGTGGGAAATGTTCCAAGGTACTGGATGGAGGAAGAACTCCATAGTGTGGGTAAAGTGAACGACCTCTATAGAGGGTATGAATCTATTCGAATAGACGAGTCCACGATATTGGACAAAGTTCGTACTAGGTCACACTATGGATCAACATGAATCCGGTTTGATGAGTTTGCTTAGTTGATTGGTCACGCGGTGACCCGTGGAAGTTATTGGTTATGCGATGACCCGTTTGGTCATGCGATTACCCGTGAATGTTGTTGGTCATGCGCTGATCGGATTGGTTGGGTGGCAACGCGATAACACCTAACCCGTTGAATGGTCGTGCGACGACCCGTATAAGTTGCTGGTCATGCGATGACCCGTGAAATTTGATGGTCGTGAGATGACCCATATAAGTTGATTTGGTCATGAGATGACTTGATGTTTGAGTCTGTAATGACTCCGAGGTAAGCCGTATGATCATGTGATGATTATACAGGGTCCATGTGACCTTAAACGATGATTGTTCATGCATTAGTTATAATCTTGGTAATATGCTAGATTCATCATGTTATCATTGCTTGAACTGGTATTGCCATGCTATTCTTTTGCCTTGGTGCTTTGGTTGTTGTGAGCTTTCAAGTACATTCAATGTACAGACTTGGCGTGTCATGCCAGACTTGAAGGAAATGTTGTGATTGTGTAGGATGACGTTCCAGGTGTTTGAGAGCTAGAAGGTGCCCCAGTAAGTGTCCCTGTGGAGTGGAGTTCATCATCATCGCCGTTGTTCCGCTGCTTAGATTTATTCTGCTGCCGTAGAGCTATTCCGATGCTTGATGTATTCTCGTGGCTAGCATTAGGAGGAATTTGTTCTGCCCCTCGCTCCGCTAGCATTGTAATCGACCCCCCCTTGTACCCATTTCATCGGTAATAAAAGTGGTTCAGTTCTATATCAGGAAGTGTCGTGTTCCAGAAGACATGATCTCTAGGCTGGAACACGGGGCGTTCCGGTATTCTGAGCCGGGGTGCCACAGATGAGGCGTACATGATCTTCACCAGCGAATCAGGTGACAAAGGTAGTCGGAGATCCCGAGATTAGGCAGTCAATGCCACAATACCAGCAGTTCCCCAGTACATGCATTGGTCGGATAACCTCATCACATGGGAAGGGAGGACCATCCAGGCTTGATGCTGAATCTAGGAAGCTATACGCTGGTTGTGGAGGCTGTTGTCACATCGTAGAGGTACTCGTGCGGACTCGGACCCTCATGGACGGAGCCAGCACCATCAACATCCCCTACAGGGACACCATGATCAAGCTCAGCATCAGCAAAAGTGAGATCCAACCCAGTCGGACCATATTCCATGGCATCATGCCCGGCCTCTCATGCACTCCTCTGGGCCACATTTGGCTGGATGTTGTTTTCGGCACCCAAGAGAACTTCCACCGAGAACCGATCTGGTTTGAAGGGGCCGACCTGAGCAGCCCATACCACCTCCTGCCCGGCTTTCATCATATGCCAAGTTCATGGCAATTCCTCAACACCCTTACTTGAAGATGAAGCTCCCACGGCCGAGTGATATCATCACAGTTTGCGGTGACTACAAGAAATCCCCCGAGTGCTCGTCTGCCGGTTCCAAGCTAGTCGGTTCACTAGTTGTCGCCGAGGAGCGGCGTCAGCTCGACAAGGTGGTGGCCATGGATCAAGCTCAAGCAAAAGAACCTCTGCCGACTGGTAGAGCCAAGAGATCGGATGATGAGACCTAGTTCCAAGATGCCAAGGACAGCAAGAGGATTGCTCTGGATTCCTCTGACCCCACCAAGTGCGTAGTCGTCGGAACCGGGCCGAGCAACAGATAGGAAAGCGAGCTCGTCAAGTTCCTCCGTGAGAACTGAGACATCTTTGCATGGTATCCACAAGACATGACTGGAGTATCGAGGGAACTCGTCGATCACAAGCTTCAATTCGGCCAGGCTCGAAGCCGGTCAAGCAACCTCTTCGATGCTTTTCCGAAGAGAAGAGGCCAGCAATCGGCATAGAGATCGCCAAGCTACTCGCAGCTGGTTTCATCATGGAGGTATTGTACCCCGATTGGCTAACAAACCCAGTCCTTGTAATGAAGAAGAACGGGACCTGGCGCATGTGTATCGATTACACTTGCCTGAACAAGGCATGCACTAAGGATCCATTTGCTCTTCCCGTATAGATCAACTCATTGATTCTACGACAGGCTGTAAGTTGTTGTCATTTCTGGATGCCACTGGTGGCTATCACCAGATCAAACTTGCTGTTGAAGGTCAAATAAAAACTGCAGTTATCACCCTTTTCGGGGTTTATTGCTATATCACCATGCCTTTTGGTCTGAAAGATGGCTGCGCAACTTATCAGCGCACCATGCAGTGTTGTGTGCACCCCCAGCTCGGCATGAACATTCACGTCTATGTGGATGACCTGGTTGTCAAGACGGTCAAGCAGCAGACCCTTCTCGCCGATCTGTAGGAAACATTTGCAAATCTGCGCACTTATTAGATCAAGCTCAATCTAGAGAAGTGTGTGTTCGGCATCCTAGACGACAATTTGTTGGGATACCTCGTCTCTGAATTAGGGATCGAGTGAAACCCAGAGAAGATAGATGCAATCGAGTGAATGAAGCATCCAAGAAACCTCAAAGACGTACATAAATTCACCGGATGCCTGACATCGCTCAGACGATACCACATTCGGATGGGAGAGAAGGCAATCCCACTGTGCCAGCTGATGAAGAAAAAAGAAAAAATTGTATGGACTCCACAAGCGGATGAAGCTTTCAAGGAACTCAAGCGCATGCTCTCTACAGCTCCAGTACTTCTTGCGCCGACTGAGAAAGAACCGATGATGTTTTACATCGCGGCTACTACTCGCGACCTGAGAAGGACAAGGTGCAATTGGTCCAGAGGCTAGTATACTATGTCAGTGAAGTGCTATCACTTTCCAGGAAAAACTACCCCGATTACCTGAAAATGGGCTATGATGTATACCTGGTAGAAAGAAGAATGAAGCCCTACTACCAGGCGCATCCATTTATGGTGATCTTCTCGATACCTCTTGCAGATATCATTGGAAACCGAGATGCAACCGTCCGAGTGGCCAAATGGGCAATTGAGATTGCCATCCACGGCATCAAGTATGAACCTCGCACAACAGTAAAGTCCCGAGACTTGGACGATTTCTTGGTGGATTGGGCATAGACTCAATACGAGTCGCCTTGCCCCGATTCGGATTATTGGCGAATCACTTCGATGGCTCCAAGATGAGTAGCGGACTGGACACCGACATTGTCCTCATTTCCCAAAAGAATGGCAAGATCCACTATGTCCTGCAAATTCACTTTGTTGCATCCTACAATGTCGCGAATTACGAGGAACTCGTCAACGGCATCAAACTGGAAAAGAGATCGGCATTCGACGGATTTTGTGTTATGGTGACTCTGACCTGGTGGTCCAGCAATGCATAGGAAATTGGGATGCAAAAGATGCAAACATGGCAAGCTACATGTTCATAGTTCAGCGGGTGCGTGGTTCCTTTGAGGGTTGCGAATTCCATCATGTTCCTAGGGAAGAGAATGATGCTACAGATACACTCTCCAAACTAGGTTCCAAGAGAAAATCCATACCAGCAGGCATTTCCAAAGAGAACATCAAGAATCCATCCATCAAGCCTTCACCAGAATCAGATTCCATCTTCATTCCAGACGACTTGGAGGCACCGAATGCAAAATCAGCAGAAAGCATCCGACCAAAAGGCGCACTCGGCCGCACCAGGGGCTGTAGGTTCATCCGAGACAACATCACCAGGGGCTGCCGATTGCAGTCTAGGGTTTGCGGTCATCATCTCGGGGACTGACGTCGTCATGCAAGAGGCATCCGGATCCAACTCTGAAGTACAACCAGAAGCTGAACCAACAGTTGTAGCAGTTTGAGTGGTTGTAGTTTCACCATCCTAGGCACAGCCAATTTGAGATTTTTTGGTGGATGGTACCCTCCACCAAGATGAAGTAGAAGCTCGACAAGTTCAGCGCCGATCTGGCGCATACACAATAATTAGGAATGAGCTACTTCACCGCAGCACCACTGGAGTTCTCCAGCGTTGCGTTGAATAGGACAAGGGGCTGGAACTACTATGCTATATCCATCAAGGCGAATGTGATCATCATGCGTCAGCAACAACAATAGTAGCCAACGCTTTCCTCCATGGTTTCTACTGGCTGACTGCGTGGGCAGCAGCGGAAGAGCTGGTGAAGCACTACAACGGTTGCCAACGTTTCAAAGACAAGAGTCACCAACCGGCATTAGCATTTAAAAACGATCCCAATAACATGGCCGTTTGTGGTTTGGGTACTGGACATGGTGGGACCAATCAAAACTGCCAGAGGAGGCATGACACACCTTCTGGTGGCAGTCGACAAGTTCACAACATGGATTGAGGCTCGGTTGATCAAGAAACTGGACGGGTCGACTACAGTCAAGTTCGTAGCAGACATTGCGAGCCGATATGGGCTGCCACACATCACCATCACTAACAACGGCACCAATTTTGCAAAGAGGGCACTGGCACAATATGCATCCCAGCAGGGCAACCGGCTGGATGTGGCATCTGTCGCACACCCACAATCCAATGGTCAAGTAGAGCGAGCAAACGGCCTCCTCTTGTCAAGCATCAAACCACGATTGGTCGAACCACTTCAGCGAGCACCCGGAGCATGGATTGATGAACTGCCAGATGTGCTTTGAAGTTTGCGCACCACACCCAACCGTTCAACCGGATTTACTCCCTTCTTCCTCGTATACGACGCAGAGGCAATTATCCCTTCTGATATTGAGTTTGACTCACCTGGCCACGCCCATTACACGGATGCTGAAGCCAAGGAAGCTAGAGAAAATGACATCAATCTAAAAGAAGAAGCCTGCCTACAGGCCTTGTCCAGATCATAAATTTACTAGGAGAAGCTACACCACTACCACAACAAGAAGATCCTACCCCTTGCTTTTTCGAGGGCGACCTGGTGCTCCGCCGAATTCAACAATCGGCGGGCCAGCACAAGTTGTCTTCCCCTTGGGAAGGTCCATTCATCGTCAGTTGAGCATTGAAGAACAATGCATACTACCTCATCGACTGCACCAAGCCAACCCGAAACACAAACACTTCTGGAGTTGAAATGGAGCGTCCCTAGAACGCTGAGCTATTATACCCATTTTATAGTTGAACGCTATAGATGTATCTTTACCCTTGCAAAGTTTATCAGTAAAGTCGTCATGCATTCATGAAACTGCATTCGATTGTCTTTATATGCCTATTCAGGCCGAGATTTTAAATTCTGTAAGTTTCAGCCCCACAGTCGGAAAAAGCAGGCTCGAGGACTGATCGGCAGGTCCACGAAAATCTATCTCAAGAAAACAGGAAAAGTGGTGGTTTCGGCCGAGCTACTAATCAATCCGGATGCAGACTACAGGTCAGCTTTAATATTGGGGAGAGCAGGGTCGGTCTAATTCACCCCTTGGAAAGTTATTTTGAGATAAATCAAAGTTGGTCCTGATCGAATGTAGTTACATCCGGTTGCGACCAAGCTGGCTGGCCAATAATCGGCAGAGGCGCAATCGGCTTTTCCTGCTCACTGGTTCATGTGTAAAAATGCCTAAGGCTCATAAATATTTACCCTATTCTCTCTGAATCAACTCTTCGATCGAGCTACAGACCGCAGGTCGGCTGCCCGGCTGACGAGAGCACACGATTGCAAAGGAAAAAGGCAAAGAAAAAGAGAAAGAGGTTGAAAAACACAAGGAAGAGCTGGCAGATGATTTCATACAGATAAGAGGCAAACATATCCCACGAGTACTTGGCCTACAGCCGAATGTATTCATTACACAAATAAAACACCCCAAAGGGTGCACCTAGAATTTAACAAAGTTTAACAGATATGAAGCAGTAAAAGTCGAATAGCCACCTAAGCAGTCCAAGCATCCTGCGTTGTTTCCTCGCCAGAAGGTGGCACCGTTTTCTCTGGCGGAGGGACAACTGAGCTCGGCTGAGAGGCGCCCTGGTCCGGTTGCGCAGCGGTGCGCTCTAGTTGTGACACAGTCGGTTGCGCTAACGATGCAATCGGATCCACCTTCTGATCGAATGGCTTAATCCGGTCAACGGTAGTCAACTCCACACGTCGAGATGATCTTATCGAAGACTCCACCTCAGGATCATCCACATACAGCCCGGAGGAAGATTCTATGCCCTCGTGCGGGCAAGAATTCTCCGAGCTCTCCTCCTCGGTGCTGCAGGCAAAATTTCTCAATGTCATGTGAGGAACCGGCACGCCTTGGTCATCTATAAAGGGGACATATTTCTAGGGAGTGAGCCAAGAGGCGATCTCGGCAAAGCGCCGGTTGATCTGAAGGCATGCCGCCTCGAGAATGTTCGTCGATCCTTTGCGCACCGCTCCCAGCAAGCTGTAAGGCCCGATATGCGGTACTGTTTCAGATTCGGGCGTTTCCGCCCGAACCCGAGGACGAAGCACATATCGGACCCACCGCGACATATGACAAAGCCATATGCCCCGGATTTCCAACATGATATCACAACATTACAGATACAAGGATACAACATCTCATACAACCGGCATACAACTGCCTCAAATATAATACAACAGCGGAAGATACATGTCTGAGTACAGACTACAAGTAAATGCCTACTGGCAAAGAGAAAAGCATCGATCCCATAACCACACGGGTCCAGGACGTCCGCCGGGATCCGTCTAACTAGTCGTCGTCGAGTCTCCACGTGAAACGTCGATCACCATACCTGTTGTCGATCAAGAACCCTGAAAAGAGTTTGGGGGTAGTATCATGAGTACAGAGGTACTCAGCATCCAACTGTAGTGGTCATCTGACCCAGCAAGGACTTCATCACTCATCATTCTAGGACAACTAGTAGTTTACGGTAAGGAAGGGGTAAGTGGTGAGGTTGCTGCCGCACTAGCATTTATGAAGTGGCTAACGATCTAGAGAGTAAGATAAGAAGCCAAGCATTCGATGAGGAATCGCCTCCAACAAGTCTTGTTATCCACCTACATACGCAAACATAACACCTATCCTATCCTTGTCGTCCTCTTCGCATCCCGACGAAGAAGAAGCAGTCAAGGCACACACACACGTTGATCAAGTTATATTAAGATTATCTCAGTTGTTGTTGTCTATGAACAAGGAGTAGGTCTCAAGTCGTCCATAACCGTGGACACGGCTTCTCGAAAAGATTTAACCCTGCAGGGGTGTACCAACTGCCCATTACGAGGCTCCGCACGCACGTCCATCACTCTCAGTTGCTACCCATTATAGGCAACCATTTTATGATTTAGTTCCAAGAGGTCCGAAACGACAGGTCCCTCTAGCTAACAACGAACAAATCCGGGTGGCCCCCGGGGAGTCGACACCCAATCCAAAAGCTGGCCACGCTCTCGGATCGGACTCTTCCGTCTGGCCAAGGTCGAGGTAACTGATCCCCTCACATGTGGGCAGGCCTCTAGCTCACCAGGTGTGGACCAAGAAAGGAACTATGTCTCCGCTGGCCCGGGTTATTTTAAAAGATATCTGCTAGGAGCGACCCGACAAGATATATATGCATGTTTTCAAATGGTAAATCAGCTTGGGCCACCACTAGAAATGTTTGAAGCTAGATAGGTAAGAAAAGGGGACCCCATAAAATCCCACACGCGGTTAGGCACGCTCAGTCTTAAAACCAATACCCGGAACTCGGATCCTAGGTGACTCGAATGGAACAAAGCGTCGGGGCGGGATAGCCTAGACCTTCCATCCTTCGTCGAATATACTCAACATTAATAATAATCATATCATCAACAACAATATAATAATAATGTGATATCCCAAACAAAGGAGTAACAGGGTAACATCGTAGCATCCTAAGCATGCATACTAAGCAGGGGCTGAGCAACGAGCAATAGTAACATAGCAGTACAAGGTTTGCTGGGAAGGGACATGGCTGTATCGGTTTGAAAGAGGCTGTAAACATGTGGTAGGATCAAACATCGAACCTAACCTATACTAGCATGCTAACCGCTGGTTGAAATAGAATGGATCATAAGTAATGCAAGTCCTTGCCTGTTGATAAGTCAGGTTCCGAAGGTGTAGTCGATCGCACGCTCGCATCGTCTCCGAGAGGTATCCGCGGGAGCACACAAGAAGTAAACACTGGAAAGCAATCAACGGTGCACCACTATTACTACGGAGCAATACAAGAGCAAGCATCAACAAGAAGTAACACGAGACATCGCACCTACCGTCGAGAGCGGTTGCTAACGATTTAAGTGGAGTACTCGTCACACACGACGATACCGCACGTTTACGGTGGTTCAAGTTGTTTAGCTACAGGTGATCAAACAACGGTTATTAACATGGCAACTCAAGCAAGCATGGCATAGCACTCAAACATGGCAAGAGGTGAAGCAAAATAAACTATCTGATCTAGTCAATTTAAGTGGGGGGTAAAACCTATACATGCAAACTATTGCGGACCCCACGATAAATATTGCATTTGGTACTGTTTTGCCCTAAACAATATTTTAGGTTGCTTAACAACAGTAAACAATAGCATAAACACAAATAACACGAAAAACTAATCAAGTTACATATAAAGAACACCCCAAACGGAGTTACGGTTAAAAAGATACAAGAAAAACAAGTTATGCACTCATGCTGTATAAACAGGGGTAATTCTATATGAAAAAGTGCAGAAACATGACATAGAAATACATGGGACGAAAGTAGACATCATGCTTAACAATATGCAATTGTAATCACTCAATTCCGATGAACGGTTGCGAAGCAATCGTCATCCAAAGTTGCAACAAAAATAACAGCAGCACAATAACAGGAATTTAAAGCAATTAACGGCCTGATGCCCTGTTCAGCACACAATTACACAATCAAGATGAGCTCAAATGCAAATGCTCACAAAAGATGAATTAAAGTACACGAAATTCTAAACAATTCGTCTTTTGGGCGCGAAGTCATCCGGGCTACGGTTTAACGGGAAATTACAGCGCAAAAAATGAAACAGCAGCAAAAATAATAGGACTTAGTAAAAAAAACAGCAGCTAAACAAAAAAAAATGGGGCCTCACCCAGTTGGGCTCGGCCCAAGACGGCTTGGAGGGAGCTGGGCCGGCTGGCTGTTGGGCCACGCAGGGCAGGCCGGCCCACGTGGCCGCTAGAACGGGCGAGGCGGCCGGCTCGGGGAGGCCGAGCTCCTCCCGAGCTCTTCGACGGCGGCGGAGGACCGGTGGCACGCCGGCCACCGGCGGCGAGGAGAATGGCGGAGCAGGTGGTGCAGGGGCGGGGCGACGCGGATCCGCGGCGGATCTCGCCGGATCTGGCGACGCGGATCCGCGGCGGATCTCGCCGGATCTGGCGGCGCGGATCCAGGGCCCTGCGGGGCCCGGATCGGTTGGGAGGCTGCTTGGAGCAACGTGGAGGCCTCTGGGGCCGTCAGATCTGAGATCTGACGGTCCAGATCAGAAGATGGGCTAGGGTTTCGGGGAGAGAGGGATTTGGGAGGCAGATCTGAGATTTTCTAGGGGTGTGGCTGCAAAATTGGCTAGGGGAAACCCTACAAAGAGGTGGGAGTGTGGTGGTCTTTATATAGCATGGGTGGCTGGCAGTTTGCAAAAACATCCCCGGTTTTTGTCTCGCGCGCACAGTGCTTACGTTTCTGCCCGCCGGGGGTCCGCAGTACCTCCGATTCGGGTAAAACTTCAAACTACGCGATCAGCGAGTCGAGCCGGAGGCGTTCACCTCGCGTTGGAACCGTTCCTAAAACACTTTCCGGGGCGCTATAAAAATATCTCGTTTAATTATTAAACGGGGTTTTACGTTCTGTTGGCTGCGGCTGGTCTCGTGCGGTTTTCGCGACGGTGATCGGGCGAAACCCGGTGTCGCAAAGGTCGAGTGTCAGGGTGGCAAAAGTCGGTCTCCGTCCGATACGAGATAAGAGGGGGGAAAATAATCGCCGATCGACAAATCGGGGATGCAAACACCGCAAACAAATCAGACAATCAAACAATTCACACCGAAAACAAAATTTTTTATTTTTGTGAAATCTGGGCTGTTACACAAGCTTAGGTCCAATTGAGGATACCAGCTCAGGACGGTGGTAAGGGCCATCTATGATCCGGCCCGAGCAGCCGAATCCAGTAAAAATTGGACACTCTCAGGAGCAGATCTCAGCATCTGGATCACCTCAAAATTTATAGCATCCGGCTGTTCAGCTTCCCCTTCCTTCATCTCGGCAGCAATATCTCCTTCCTTCGGCTCAGCAGCGGGCCAGAGCAGACGGTTGAGTTTTTCACTCCGGTCTTGAATGCCCGGAGCGCTCTTGATCAGAGGCAAATGCTCACTGGTCTCTAGGACAAGCTCATCCGAGCTCGAGGGGGCTTCATCAGCAATATTTGAACCTGCTCCCACCGGGTTTGCCGATCATTCATAACTTCTTTATCGGCAGTCGCTTGGGAAGAAGGCCGGGAAACTGGTAAAGAAAAGAAAAATGCCAAGTCAAAAAGCAAGAAAGGTAAAAGCAATCAGCCACAAAGGAGCAATCAGAAAATATCATAAAACTTACCGGCAATTAGATCATCTATTTTGTGCAAGCCGGAGAGTAGGACCTCAGCTCGCCGCTTTGCATCATGCAGTTCCCTCCGGTGGCAAAAACTTTTGGGCAGGCAAGAGAAACAGTAGCCCTTCCTGGAAATCTTTATTTGCAGTAGAGGAAAATTATTTATAATAGGGTACTAACCTCTCTAATCAGCTTATGATGAGTTATGTATGAAGGGAGTTTTCAAGTGTGCGATGGAAGATGATGAAAGAAGATCTTGGAGTTTCAAAAGCTCAAGCTTGGGGATGCACCCAGAACCCCCAACAAATATCTAAGGAGACTCAAGCGTCTAAGCTTGGGGATGCCCCCATGCATCCCCTTCTTCATCAACAATCATCAGTTCGTCCCTCCTTCCACTATATTTTTATCACTTCATGCGTTATGTGCTATGCTTGGATCGTCTTGCTCTTTACTTTTCTTGGTTATTTTGTTTTGTTTGCTGGTCATTACAATGTCGGAACCTAACATGCTTGATTGGGAGAGATACACGCTCCGCTTAAACTAGAACACCTCATTGGATTTTCATGCTTATTCTTTGCTGTGACGTGTTCTTTATCTTTTCTTAGCTGCTGCCCTGTTTAGTTCATGTGCTTTAGAGTTTTCTTCTAGAGATTTTAATTGGTTCAGGCTTGAAATTTCTATAGTTTGCATGCTTACCTTTTTTAGAGAGTTTGCCTGTTGCACTGGGTTTTGTGACTTGAGTAGAAAGTAGGTAGTTGAAGTTGCTATTCTCTTTGTAGTAGTAACTTGCAATAGTTTTGAGGTATTGACTTAAGTAATGTTTTAACTTATGGTGTCAAGAGCTTTAGCCTATTAGTGATAGATGTCGTATTCTGATCAATCCGTGTGATTTTCGAAAACCTAAACCCTGTCGAGAACTCTAGCTACTAGATGGATCACTAATCTCTAGAGGGGTCGAATATTAGAGTACACTCACGTACCATGAGTCGAGGATGCGCAAAGATAACCAAACCCCCATACACTCCTCCTAGGGGTACTTGTCTCTTTGTGAACCTCCTGACTAGATTGAGAGTTACCGATAATAAGTGCATGAGTTCTTCGGACTAATGTGAGTATTCGAAAGTTGACACTTCCACCACCCATATTTTTCTAGCCTCTTCGGTACCGTGCATTGCCCTTTCTCACCTCGAGAGTTGGCGCATACTTCTCCGGTACATACAAACCCTTGGCATGATACACTCTGTCATCATAAGCCTCCTTATATCTTTCCTCAAAACAGCCACCATACCTACCTAGAAGGCATTTCCATAGCCTTTCCGAGATACATTGCCATACAACATCCATTGTTCTTCATGTTCATATGACTTATCCTTCATTGTCATATTTCCTCGCACGATCTCATAGCCTGCATGTAGTTGGGCTTTGCCCGCTATTCATATTTTTGCTGCATGTTGCACTTGATCATTGCACATACTGCTACACTGGCAGAGGCATTCATATAGAGTCATTACTTTTTGATTCAGAGTTGTAAGTAGATAAAAGTGTGTTGATGTTCTTCTAGAGTGTTGCCCCTACAGTGAGGAAAGGAATAAAAGATCCCAAAGTGGACAAAATACAAAAAAATATATCCCAAAGAGGACGAAAGAAAAAAAGAGAGAGAAATAAAGAGCCATGGAGGGCACCCAAAAAAAAGAGAGAGGGGGCAACACTACTATCCTTTATTCCAAACTTGTGCTTCAAAGTAGCACCTGTACTTCAGTTTGTAGAGTGTTTTCATGTTGTACTTGCTTAACTAAGTGGGGATCCTTACACTATAGAACTTGGCTTGCATATTCCAAGGATGAGCCTCCTCAAAAGAGCTCTAGGTCTTCATGAGCAAGCAAGTTGGATGCACCCCCACTAGTTCCATTGGAGTGCTTTCATACACTTATAGCTCTATGTGCATCCGCATGTTGCATGGCAATCCCTACTCCTCACATCATATCTATCATATGGCTTTCTCTCGCCTATGATTGTCCTCATTGATGTGAGCCTTTCACACCTTTTTGTCTTCTTCCTCCACCATCTTTCTATTTTTCCGTTTAGGTGTCAACTTTCTTGCTCACGTTCATCCATTGCATGAGTGCTCAAAATATCGAAAGGGAGTGGATCAGTTTGACTTGTACCTGGCTAGTGGTATGGGGACGAGTCTAGATAAGACTTCAAAGGAGACCAAGTGTGAAAATTTAGTAGATTTAGTTCTCAACAATAAAAAGTTTTCCCTCTCGTATTCCCAAATTCCCCTTCTTGCACGCAAACACCATTTGGAGACATTACAGTCACGGACAGCGAGAGCTCTTGCACATTATATTCTTTTTTTGCTTGTGTCAATGCTAATATAGACTCTTTCTTGTTAAGACTTGAATTGAATTGCATGCTTTAATTGCTTTACTTAAATGTCCTTATATGGTTATGTGGCATGTCACCACATAAATTATGCTTGTTATCATTTACCTACTCGAGGACGAGCAGGAATTAATCTTGGGGATGTTGATACGTCCCAAAGTATCTATAATTTCTGCTTGTGCCATGCATGTTTTGTGTGACTTTGCCATGTTTTGCTTGAACTTTCATACACTTTTGAGCATATTAGGACTAACCTATTAACTCAGTGCACCCAGTTGCCAGTTCCTTTTTTCTGCTATTTTTGTATTTCTGGTTTTCCGGCCATTAAAACTGCTCCAAAAATTCCATAAAAAATATATAAAAAATCAGCGTCCCGGAAGCCTCCGGAAACACCAAGGAAGAAAGGGAGGGCCACCACCAGGACTCCAGAAGGGTCCATGGCGTGGCCCAGCCCTAGGCCGCGCCAGGTACCCTCCTGGCTGCCTGGTGGCCCCTCTCGGTGCCCCCTTTGGCCCCTATTTTTACCCCCGAGGAGGAAATCCCTAATATCAAAGTACTTTTTCCAGAAGCGATTTTGATCTCCGCCTCCATCGAAAACTAGCTTCGGGGGTCACCAGGATCCTGCTCCCGCACCCTGCCGGGGAGGGCCTTGGCCCCCAGGGCCATCTTCATCGACTCTCCTTCCCCCATGATGCTTCTTGAGTAGTTCCTCCTTGGACTACGGGTTCTTGGCAGTAGCTATGTGGTATTCTCTCCCCCTAGATCCTCAATACAATGTTCTCATGAGCTGCCCTACATGATTGAGATCCATATGATGTAATTGGTGTTGTGTTTGTTGGGATCTGATGAATTGTTACCTTGTTCAGTCCTAAGAGGTTTATGAATTATTGTTGCTGAAATTTGTTGTTCTTAATGCTTGTTACTAGTGCACGAGTAGCATGATCTCAGATCTGAGCACGTCACTAATGGAATTCACCAGTTTGCCATGAGTCAACAGGTTTGCTGTCTGTTTTTCATCGGGGCAGACGGCAAAGAGGTAGTTTGCTGTATGTTGCCCTAACAACAGACGGCAAAAACGTCACTCACGGCAAACAAGCAGTTTGCCGTATGTTGCCCTAATAGCAGACGGCAAAGGATCCTTTACCGTCTACGGACAGACGGCAAAACTGTATGTGGGCCCGCCTAGTCCCAGCGACGAGTGGGGGTAACGGCCAGGCGTTATGCCGTCTGCCAGCAGACGGCATAGAGTTCTTTGTCGTCTGCTGGCAGACGACAAAGCCCTGGACACCGTTAACCCTTCCACTCGCCCATCTGGCCCACCACCTCGTCCCTCACTCCACCACCCCGAGCCCTCACCCAACCCCGGTGACTCCTGCGCCGCCGCCGCCGCCCAACAACCCCGGTGCCCCACCATCAATCCCCGGCGCCGCCCTCCAACCCCGCCGCCGCCCTTCAACCCCGCAGCGACCTGCGCCGCCGCGCTCCTCCAGCGCGGCCGCCGCCCTCTTCCAACCAGGCGCCGCCCGCCAGACCCGCCGCCCTCCTCCAATGCCGGCCCTGCCGCCAGCCTCCACCCCCTCTCCAC
Source organism: Bromus sterilis (assembly GCA_950022295.1). Lineage (NCBI taxonomy): Eukaryota > Viridiplantae > Streptophyta > Magnoliopsida > Poales > Poaceae > Bromus > Bromus sterilis. Next base: position 106,452,234 of record OX465596.1, on the reverse strand, counting down.
GGTGAGCCCATAGGCCTCCCCCTCTCTGTTTTTATTTTTTTCTTTTTTTAGTATTTTTTTACCCACATTCTCTATGTATTGTTAGATTATTAGTATTAAGCCCCTGCTTTATTAGTTCTAGTTAGTATAGGTTTTATGTATAGTTAGTTTTAGTTAGCAATTAGTAAGAAACAAATGAAAAGGATAGAGAAAGAAAGTTAAATAAAGAAAGAAAACAAAACAAAGAAAGAAAAGGACAAAGAAAAAAGATTACATAAAGAAAGAAAAGAAAAGGAAAAAATAAAAGAAAGAAGAAAAGGATATAAAGAGAAGTAGAAGAAAAGGGAAAAAGAAGAAGGAGGAGGATAAGAAGAAGAAGAAGAAGAAGAGGAATAAGGAGAAGGTGAAGAAGAAGAAGAAATAAAAAAAGAAGAGGAGAAAAATTAGGGGTAAAAGTAGAATAAGAAAAGAAGAAAAGAAAAAAGATATAGGAAATAAAATAAGAAGAAGAAGGAGAAGGAGGAGGAGGAGGAGAAGAAGAAGAAGAAAAGAAGGAGGAGGAGGAGGATAAGAAGAAGAAGGTGAAGAAGAAGAAGAAGGAGAAGAAGGAGAAGAAGAATAAGAAGTTGGGGGTGAAGAAGAGGAGGAGGAGAAAAAATATAAATGAAATAAATGTAAATAATAGGAAAAACAAAAGAAAAAAATATAGATGTAATTACCGGTATATCGAGTCTCCTTGTTGATTGGGTTCATTTTAAAGTGCAGGTCTTTCCCTGTTGTGTGGGTCCGGTGTTCGACGACCTCCGCCCCCTCCATTCGACGACCTCCTTGAGTTCGAGGGTGAGAAAAACAATTCTTATCCTCTCCCCCCCTTTCCTTTGCTCAATTCTGGCCTTAGAATAGCTAACTAGGTACATTTAGTATATTCATATGTAAAGTCGCGTAACCAGTATGCGTCTCCCGTTCGAAAGGGTTACAGTTATCAATATGCATTAATTTGCATATTTATAATAGTGATTCTTTCGAATTTGCCCCAGTATGTGTAGATTGGGTCGGTTTTCCATGCTTTGGTCCCGATCCAACGCGGTATTTCGTCAGCGCCTCCCTGTTGTTCTCCAGATACACAACCTCTCGGCTTGTTGTTGTCGGGACCCGGGGTTAGCGTATGCAAGTACAGTTAAGACATAGTCATATGGAGAGACGAGAACCGCACCCACTTGTCTAAGCAGACAAGGCCAAGCACTGAACATTCTCGGAAAGCATCGTACGTGAGGGGCATCCCATCCAGGCCGGATGATGAACTGAGATGGGTCCTCATCGTCCGCACACAAGTCTAATGATATGGGTGGTGAACTCCCATGTTCAAAGACAAGTCACCTCAACCATACTATCGACTATCTCAAAACTCTTACATAGATTTACTCCAGCCCGATCACTTAGTCGGGGTCTAGGGCGGGCTCGATCATACCACAAAGTGTGCACGAGACGGAGTCTCGAGCAATCGCATCGCGATGCCCCAAGCTGCGCACATCTAAGGGCCACTTGGTGTATGAAAGACCGCCAGCCAGAACACGACTAAGGTCTCGAAAACCCATACAAAGACATGCATGTTATAAACATACACGCAGCACACATGCCTTGTATGAACAGTAGGTACCATTGCAATTCTCTACAGAGTGTACATTTTATTTATAACTCTTATAGAGTACACACAGAGATCACATACATGTGATCCAACATTACAACACAGAGCGGAAGAAAATTATGTCTGTGTACAGACAAGTTTAACAAATGGCTTAAGAAGCCTTATTTAAACACAAAGCCCTCCACGAGGGAACCAGTCTGCTGACTGGGACTAGACTAGCTTAACTTCAGTCGTCCAGCTCGATGAAGAAGCCACCTTCGGGGTCAGTGGCGTCATCTAAAACATAGATTAAGCAAACGTGAGTACAAAGGCGTACTCACCAAGACTTACCTAGGAGCTATACTACTCATGCACATGTATCAAGGTAAAGGGAGGTGGGGTTCACTTGCAGAAGTGCCAGCTTTCACTTGGCTAATCCTGAACTACAAGTACCAGACTTTGAGGTAAGAAGCGTACACGAGTCCACTACTTTCTCCAACCAATACACCACTATGGTGCCTTCCTCGACTTCCCCACGAGAAAGCACGCCATAGCACTCACACTTATCTTGGTGTGTTTTAGAAGTATCCGGTTCAACTTATCTAATAATCAAGCTAAGCATTCCAAGAAGTCCTTAACCGCGGACGCGGCTATTCGAATAGTTTTGTTAACCTTGCAAGGGTGTACCGCTACACACACATGATCATCATTTACCTCCTTTGATATCGACACCATTCAAGGGATGCCAGCGAGGATGCTCACCACATAGCCGATCTAGTCCGAGAAAGCCGCCTACTTGGGTTGGCTACCACAATCGTGAACCCGGCCGGTTTACCGAAGTGGACCCAAGTGATGTGTGCGTGGTGCATAAGCCGGTCTCGGATGAGCCATTCTCTCACTTAGCATCCAGGCCACAAGCCTACCAGAACTCCGAACTACTGCGACATCTGGACATCGAAAGGGATGAGTTAATAGGTTGAGAGGGGTCAGTGAGCCCAATGTGTGGTTGTACTCTTCATCTTGGATCACCACACAAGAACTCGTACTAGGGCGGTGTTCAACGAGACAACCCACTGTGTACTCCTACACAGCCTCTCATCGTTCACCTTGTATTAGGGTCGATTCACCAACACTTTTCTACCATCATCAACATGATCACTACCATCCCGACTCACATCACAGTAACAACATGGTATCATACTAAGCATGCAATAAGAAGTAACATTGCAGGGGTTACATGATATCAACCAACTCCTACATTTGCTAGGATTGTGGTTTGCTTACTACTGTGACAAATGATAGGTCATGCAAAGGAATGGGTTCATCTATGCGGTAGAATCGTAACATGGTGATCATCCTATACAATGCATAAGCGAGACATGAGAGGGAAGTGGGATTTTATCGATATGATCAATGGGGGTTTGCTTGCCTTGCTGACGAGGTTCGGGTTCTGGATCTTCAGCGAAGGGGGTAGCCTCCTGCTCCGGTTCAACCTCTACTCGACAAACAAAGCACGAAGTAGCAATCAATATGAATGCAACGCTCAAGCACATGAATGAATGTTGAAACTTGAAGTATAAGTTTTGATGTGTGTGAGACAATTCCATTTAAGTGGAATATATTTCATTTAAAATGCAAATTCAAATTCCATATTTGAATTCAAATTAACCAAGTTGTATGCGACATAGTTTGATCATTTTGAATTATCTTCAAATGTATAAGATATGCCTCTGATGTGTGATTATATTGTAGCATGTTGCCATGGTTCAAGTTGCAAAATTATTTGATTTGAATTTGATTTAATTCCATTTAAATCAAATAGCAAATGCTACTGATCACATTTTAAATTCAACTCAAACAGAGCTGAAAGTTGCATATTTGGAAAGATAATTTTCTCCTGATCATTTTTCATATATTATTTGTCCAATTTGGAGTTAATATGAATTTTCTATGAATTTCCAAAGTTTGGGGTATTTTCTGGAATTTCTGGAATTCTTTTAATTCAAATAATCTCTGGAAATTCATTTAAATGATTTACTGCGTCAGGCTGACGTCAAGCTGGCGTCAGGGGGGGCTGACATGTGGGGTCACCCTGTCAGTGGCTGGTTAACTTAACCCGTGGGTTAAGTTAATCCAGTGGCTTAATTAAGCCACTGGGCCCACTGGTCAGTGACCCAGGATCACTAATTAGGTGATTAACCGGGGGGGTTAGCACTGACACGCCGGCGGCTTGACTCCGGCGACTGGACCACGGCGGCGCTGCACGGGGAGGACGATTCCGGCCACGGGAGGGGAAACGGAGGGCACCAACTTGCTCCTGGAGGTCTCCCGCGTCTTCTGGAGGCATCGGGGGTTCACGGGGAGGTCGGAAGCGACGACGGCGACGACTCCGGCGGCAACAGAACGCCGGCGAGGTCGTATTCGATGTTACCGTGCACGGTTCGGGCTGATCTCAGTCGCGTTCGAAAGCTAGCATGACCAGGAGCTAAACGCGCGCGCTCGCTGAGTCGAAGGGGCACAGGGGCGACCTCGAGCTCATCCATGGCGGCGACGTGCTTCGGCATCCATGGCGGATCCGGATAGAAAACGAGAGGGAGGGTGCTAGGTTAGGGAAAACGGTGAGAAGCTCACCACGAACGCGACGGAGGTGGCGGATTGAGCTGGGAGGGCTTGACGGCGACGAAATCGATAAAGGCGTCCTTCGGGTCCGGCGACGGCTCGAGCTCGATTCCGGCGGCTAGGAGGGCTCCGAGTTCGATTCGCTGCACTGGGAGACGTAGTCGACGACGAGGAGGAGGATGGACAGCACGGCGCAGCTCGGGGACGTCGTTGGCCACGCGGGCTTCAAGCTATGGCGATGGCGGCGTCCTATTCTTCGCGGGGCTCAGCGAGAGAGAGGAGGATAGGCACTGGGGAGGGGTGGAATGAGCTCACGGCGTCTCCAGGCGTGTCCAGGTGCGAGAAGAGGCCACGGGGAGGGACGGAAGCTCCTCGGCGTCGAGGTGTCGTCCCCAGCTAGCTCGGTGGCATTCCACCGAGCATCTTGGAGGCGCGGGACGGGGAAGAAGACCCCCGTGCCCCTTTGGGCCGTCTGGGCTGGGGTGGGCCGACTTCGCCTGGGCGACAGGTAAGCCTTTTCCTTTTTCTATTTAATCTTTCCTTTCCGTTTTTCTGTATCTTTGTTTTGACTTTGGTAAAAATACCAAATCATTTTATTAAATGCTGAAAACTTTTATGTGGCCTCATAATAATATAAACTAGCCACTCATAAACTTTCAACATTTTTAAAATTCAAATGATTTGAATTTTAAATCAAAAAGGGGTATTTCTTTAATTCCAAGGTACTGTTTGAATATTTGAAAAATCTATGAGCATGGGGTGGGTCCCACATCACTTGATATGTGATCACACTCATTTATAAGACTTTTCAAAACTCTAACATGAATTTTTGGAAAAGATTTTTATCTGGCCTTTTGAATTAATTCATCTGGGGGGTGTTCCTTCTCCCATTTGGATTTTGAACTTGATTTCTAAGATTTCTTTTTGAAATTTTGACATGATGCAAAGGAACTAGCTAACCCTAGCACATACCTAACAGAGGGTTCTGACAACTCGCCCCCACTCAACAGAATCTCATCCCGAGATTCAGAAGTCTGCGGGAGGAAGGAGGGGTACTCGGCAATGAGACGGTCTTCTCTTTCCCACGTAGCTTCTCTTTCAGAGTGGTGTGACCATTGCACTTTCAGAAACCTAATCTTCTGACGACGAGTGACACGTTCTGCGGAATCAAGAATATGAACGGGGTATTCTCGATAAGAAAGGTCATCTTGGAGATCAAGCGTTTCATGGTCAACTTCGCGGATGGGGTCCTTGAAGGAACGCCTGAGTTGGGACACATGGAATACATCGTGTACTCGGGAAAGGTGCGGGGGTAGTTCAAGTTGGTAGGCAACTTCTCCACGTTTAGCAATAATGCGGAAAGGTCCGATGTAACGTGGGGCCAACTTGCCTTTGATACCGAAACGTTGGGTTCCCTTCACAGGAGTAACCCGAAGGTAAGCCTTCTCATCAAGATTGTAGCTCTCTTGCCTATGATGACGATCATAGTAGCTTTTCTGACGAGACTGGGCTGCTTTCAATTGATCATGAACAATGCGAACTTGCTCTTCTGCTTCCTTGATCATATCCGGTCCAAAGAATTGTCTTTCACTGGTTTAGTGGTGTTCGACATCGTCGTCCATAAAGGAGTTCAAAAGGAGCCATGTTCAGACTAGATTGAAAACTATTGTTATAAGCAAATTCGGCGAATGGAAGAGAATTCTCCCAATTCTTTCCGAATGAGATAACACAAGCTCTGAGCATGGCTTCAAGAATTTGGTTAACCCTTTCGACTTGACCGCTAGACTGAGGATGGAAAGCCGTACTAAAGGAGAGATGAGTTCCCATAGCATTCTGAAAGCTTCCCCAAAATCTAGAGGTAAAAAGGCTACCGCGATCAGAATTGATTTCCAAAGGAACACCGTGAAGGGATACAATTCTAGAGATGTACAAGTCCGCTAACTGGCTAGCAGTTATAGACTCGCGAACCGGAAGGAAGTGAGCAACTTTGGAAAGCCTATCTATGACAACGAAGATGGCATTGTTTCCTTTCTGGGTTTTTGGAAAGCCGGTGATGAAATCCATACCGACTTTGTCCCATTTCCACTCGGGAATAGACAAAGGTTGAAGTGTACCAGCAGGTCTTTGATGTTCTGCCTTAATGCGACGACAAACATCACATTCAACAACAAAACGAGCAATGTCTCTCTTCATCCTAGTCCACCAAAATCTCTGGCGTAGATCTCGGTACATTTTTGTGCTAGCGGGATGAATTGAGAGGGGTGTGTCATGGGCTTCCTTGAGGGATGAGTTGCCTTAGTTCCCTATTCTTAGGTACTACCAAACGATTTTCAAAGAATACCGTTCCTTTGCTATCTGTGGAGAAACATTTAGCAACTCCGCTAGCAATGTTCTCCTTGATCCGGCGAACACCTCGTGCACGCCTTTGGGCAACTATGATTTGATCCTCAAGAGTTGGTTTCGCCACCAAGGTAGAAAGATAGCCATGAGGAACAATCTCAAGGTTGAGTTTGCGAAAGTCCTCATGAAGAAGTGGTTGATACTATTGTAACATGAGGTTGTTACAATACGACTTACGACTTAGTGCATCAGCCATGACATTGGCTTTGCCTGGGGTGTAAGAAATTGCTACGTCGTAATCTTTTATCAACTCAATCCAGCGTCTTTGCCTGAGATTAAGATCTGGCTGGGTGAAAATGTATTTGAGGCTTTGGTGGTCGGAATAAATCTCACAACGATTACCAAGGAGGTAATGTTGCCAAGTTGTTAGGGCATGAACTACGGCAGCGAGTTCAAGGTCATGGGTAGGATAGTTCTCTTCATGTGGCCGCAACTGGCGTGAAGCATAAGCTACCACATGTCGATCTTGCAGAAGTATGCATCCTAACCCTTCCCGTGAGGCGTCACACTAGATCTCGAAATCCTTTTTGGTGTCTAGAGGTGCAAGTACGGGTGCAGAAGTCAATCTCCTTTTTAGCTCTTGAAAGCTTTCCTCGCACTTGGGAGTCCATAAGAATTTCTTATCTTTCTTGAGGAGTTCAGTTAGAGGCTTTGCAACTTTAGAAAAGTTCTCGACGAAGCGACGGCAATAGCTGGCTAGGCCAAGAAAACTCCTAACTTGCTTAACCGATTCAGGTGGAGTCCAGTCAAGGACGGCCTGAACTCTCTCGGGATTCACAGCAATGCCTTTTGCAGAAATCACGTGGCCTAAGTAGGTCACTTCTGGTAGCCAGAATTCACACTTGGAGAATTTAGCGTACAGGCGATGCTCTCTAAGCTTCATCAATACCAGCCTTAAGTGTTCGGCATGATCTTCTTCGTTCTTCGAGTAGATGAGAATATCATCAAGATAAACCACAACAAATTTATCTAGGTACTCCATGAAGATCGAATTCATCAAGCGTGAGAATGTGGCGGGGGCATTGGTTAAACCAAAGGACATGACGGTGTACTCGTAAAGACCATAACGAGTAGTAAAAGCCGTTTTGGGAATGTCCTCGTTTCGGATTCTGATCTGATTATAACCTAATCTCAAATCCATCTTGGAGAAGACGGAGGATCCTGCAAGTTGATCATAAAGATCATTGATCCTGGGCAGTGGGTATTTGTTCTTTATCGTCGCTAAATTTAGCGGGCGATAGTCTACGCACATCCTTTCTGTTCCATCTTTCTTCTTTACGAACAGAACGGGGCAACCCCATGGCGATGAAGCCTTTTGCCAACGAAGCATCAAGTTGGGTTTTTAGCTCAGCTAACTCATGTGGGGCCATTTTATATGGGCGTTTGGAAATTGGTGCGGTTCCTGGAACAAGATCCACTATAAATTCTACACATCTGTTGGGTGGCATGGTTTAAGGATTTTGGTTACTGGATGGTTTTCCTGAGGATGACCAAGGTTTACTAGGGGCTACAACAGATATGCCAGAGTAGCAAAGTACCCCAACACAATAGTTAGTGTGGTTCTTCTCGCTAGAAGACATCCAAAGTGGGAGAAAGAGCTGCAAATGAAACACTATAGGTTTCTAGAAGAAAAACTACATCAAACTCTATGGAACTGTCGGGCGTGCCACCTAGAAGTTCTTCAAAAAGGACAACCGAAAAGGAGGGAAGAATTTCGCAATTGCATCAGATTTTGAAGAAACCTGGAATGACTCGGACAGCATAACGGCTGTAATCGCAAGAAAACAATTTTCTTTCAATGTAGATACAACACTTACATAATACGATGTAAGAAATCAGCATTACAACAATGCTAGGAAACCGGACACAACTTTCCTACGGCTATAAGGAAGCAAACAACGAGATGTTCTAATCAGACAGAGGAGAGCCTAGTCCTATCTTCCCGTAGAACAAGATGAGGGTGACTCAGAACTCAGAACGAAGGGGGTGAGAAAAGAAGCCTTACGTTGTTCCCTTATATACCCAGAGTAACTATATAACTATAGAATGCTAGACTCGACTTCGGCCAAGGCTGATAATCCTACAGTCAGTCCTGCTCTGATACCAAGTCTGTCGGGACCCGGGGTTTGCGTATGCAAGTACAGTTAAGACATAGTCATATGGAGAGCCGAGAACCGCACCCACTTGTCTAAGCAGACAAGGCCAAGAACTGAACATTCTCGAAAAGCATCATACATGAGGGGCATCCCATCCAGGCCGGATGATCAACTGAGATGGGTCCTCATCGTCCGCACACAAGTCTAATGATATGGGTGGTGAACTCCCATGTTCAAAGACAAGTCGCCTCAACCATACTATCGACTATCTCAAAACTCTTACATAGACTTACTCCAGCCCGATTACTTAGTCGGGGTCTAGGGTGGGCTCCATCATACCACAAAGTGTGCACGACACGGAGTCTCGAGCAATCGCATCGCGATGCCCCAAGCTGCGCACATCTAAGGGCCACTTGGTGTATGAAAGACCGCCAGCCAGAACACGACTAAGGTCTCGAAAACCCATACAAAGACATGCATGTTATAAACATACACGCAGCACACATGCCTTGTATGAACAGTAGGTACCATTGCAATTCTCTACAGAGTGTACATTTTATTTATAACTCTTATAGAGTACACACAGAGATCACATACATGTGATCCAACATTACAACACAGAGCGGAAGCAAATTATGTCTGAGTACAGACAAGTTTAACAAATGGCTTAAGAAGCCTTATTTAAACACAAAGCCCTCCACGAGGGAACCAGTCTGCTGACTGGGACTAGACTAGCTTAACTTCAGTCGTCCAGCTCGATGAAGAAGCCACCTTCGGGGTCAGTGGCGTCATCTAAAACATAGATTAAGCAAACGTGAGTACAAAGGCGTACTCACCAAGACTTACATAGGAGCTATACTACTCATGCACATGTATCAAGGTAAAGGGAGGTGGGGTTCACTTGCAGAAGTGCCAGCTTTGACTTGGCTAATCCTGAACTACAAGTACCAGACTTTGAGGTAAGAAGCGTACACGAGTCCACTACTTTCTCCAACCAATACACCACTATGGTGCCTTCCTCGACTTCCCCACGAGAAAGCACGCCATAGCACTCACACTTATCTTGGTGTGTTTTAGAAGTATCCGGTTCAACTTATCTAATAATCAAGCTAAGCTTTCCAAGCAGTCCTTAACCGCGGACGCGGCTATTCGAATAGTTTTGTTAACCTTGCAAGGGTGTACCGCTACACACACATGATCATCATTTACCGCCTTTGATCTCGACACCATTCAAGGGGTGCCAGCGAGGATGCTCACCACAACTATTACCTCATAGCCGATCTAGTCCGAGAAAGCCGCCTACTTGGGTTGGCTACCACAATCGTGAACCCGGCCGGTTTACCGAAGTGGACCCAAGTGATGTGTGCGTGGTGCATAAGCCGGTCTCGGATGAGCCGTTCTCTCACTTAGCATCCAGGCCACAAGCCTACCAGAACTCCGAACTACTGCGACATCTGGACATCGAAAGGGATGAGTTAATAGGTTGAGAGGGGTCAGTGAGCCCAATGTGTGGTTGTACTCTTCATCTTGGATCACCACACAAGAACTCGTACTAGGGCGGTGTTCAACGAGACAACCCACTGTGTACTCCTACACAGCCTCTCATCGTTCACCTTGTATTAGGGTCGATTCACCAACACTTTTCTACCATCATCAACATGATCACTACCATCCCGACTCACATCACAGTAACAACATGGTATCATACTAAGCATGCAATAAGAAGTAACATTGCAGGGGTTACATGATATCAACCAACTCCTACATTTGCTAGGATTGTGGTTTGCTTACTACTGTGACAAATGATAGGTCATGCAAAGGAATGGGTTCATCTATGCGGTAGAATCGTAACATGGTGATCATCCTATACAATGCATAAGCGAGACATGAGAGGGAAGTGGGATTTTATCGATATGATCAATGGGGGTTTGCTTGCCTTGCTACGAGGTTCGGGTTCTGGATCTTCACCGAAGGGGGTAGCCTCCTGCTCCGGTTCCAGTGGAATATATTGCATTTAAAATGCAAATTCAACATAGTTTGATCATTTTGAATTATAGCATGTTGCCTTGGTTCAAGTTGCAAAATTATTTGATTTGAATTTGATTTAATTCCATTTAAATCAAATAGCAAATGCTACTAATCACATTTTAAATTCAACTCAAACAGAGTTGAAAGTTGCATATTTGGAAAGATAATTTTGTCCTGATCATTTTTCATATATTATTTGTCCAATTTGGAGTTAATATGAATTTTCTATGAATTTCCAAAGTTTGGGGTATTTTCTGGAATTTCTGGAATTCTTTTAATTCAAATAATCTCTGGAAATTCATTTAAATGATTTACTGCGTCAGGCTGACGTCAAGCTGGCGTCAGGGGGGGGCTGACATGTGGGGTCACCCTGTCAGTGGCTGGTTAACTTAACCCGTGGGTTAACTTAATCCAGTGGCTTAATTAAGCCACTGGGCCCACTGGTCAGTGACCCAGGGTCACTAATTAGGTGATTAACCGGGGGGGTTAGCACTGACACGCCGGCGGCTTGACGCCGGCGACTGGACCACGGCGGCGCTGCACGGGGAGGACGATTCCGGCCACGGGAGGGGAAACGGAGGGCACCAACTTGCTCCTGGAGGTCTCCCGCGTCTTCTGGAGGCATCGGGGGTTCACGGGGAGGTCGGAAGCGACGACGGTGACGACTCCGGCGGCAACAGAACGCCGGCGAGGTCGTAGTCGATGTTACCGTGCACGGTTCGGGCTGATCTCGCTCGCGTTCGAAAGCTAGCATGACCAGGAGCTAAACGCGCGCGCTGGCTGAGTCGAAGGGGCACAGGGGCGACCTCGAGCTCATCCATGGCGGCGATGTGCTTCGGCATCCATGGCGGATCGGGATAGAGAACGAGAGGGAGGGTGCTAGGTTAGGGAAAACGGTGAGAAGCTCACCACGAACGCGACGGAGGTGGCGGATTGAGGTGGGAGGGCTTGACGGCGACGAAATCGACAAAGGCGTCCTTCGGGTCCGGCGACGGCTCGAGCTCGATTCCGGCGGCTAGGAGGGCTCCGAGTTCGATTCGCTGCACTGGGAGACGTAGTCGACGACGACGAGGAGGATGGACAGCACGGCGCAGCTCGGGGATGTCGTTGGCCACGCGGGCTTCAAGCTATGGCGACGGCGGCGTCCTGTTCTTCGCGGGGCTCAGCGAGAAAGATGAGGATAGGCACTGGGGAGGGGTGGAATGAGCTCACGGCGTCTCCAGGCGCGTCCAGGTGCGAGAAGAGATCACGGGGAGGGACGGAAGCTCCTCGGCGTCGAGGTGTCGTCCCCAGCTAGCTCGGTGGCATTCCACCGAGCAGCTTGGAGGTGAGGGACGGGGAAGAAGACCCCCGTGCCCCTTTGGGCCGGCTGGGCTGGGGTGGGCCGACTTCGCCTGGGCGACAGGTAAGCCTTTTCCTTTTTCTGTTTAATCTTTCCTTTCTGTTTTTCTGTATCTTTGTGTTGAATTTGGTAAAAATAACAAATCATTTTATTAAATGCTGAAAACTTTTATGTGGCCTCATAATAATATAAACTAGCCACTCATAAACTTTCAACATTTTTAAAATTCAAATGATTTGAATTTTAAATCAAAAAGGGGTATTTCTTTAATTCCAAGGTACTGTTTGAATATTTGAAAAATCTATGAGCATGGGGTGGGTCCCACATCACTTGATATGTGATCACACTCATTTATAAGACTTTTCAAAAATCAAACATGAATTTTTGGAAAAGATTTTTATCTGGCCTTTTGAATTAATTCATCTGGGGGGTGTTCCTTCTCCCATTTGGATTTTGAACTTGATTTCTAAGATTTCTTTTTGAAATTTTGACATGATGCAAAGGCACTAGCTAACCCTAGCACATACCTAACAGAGGGTTCTGACAGTTGTCGAGACGTGTATTAGGAGAATAGCGGGGAGGTGCTGCCGAAATACCGCATCGGATCGGGACCAAAGCATAGGGAACCGACCCAATCTACACATACTCGGGTGGGATTAGGACCTATCTTTACCTATTAGTGTGGAGGTTAATTGCATATGCCGTAGCTATGTATGATAAAAGCAATAAAAAGTGGACGTAATAAAATGGTATATTTGTTGTTTAGTAGCTAGCTGTAGCAACAAGAAGAGCGATGATCGTGCGTGGATGTACACTGGTCGCCCTAATCAGAAAGAGATCACCAATGAATGGGAAATGAAAACCAGGAGTTTCTGAGAGCGGCGTTTGCAAATGGGCAGAGAAAAACCTGGTGCCCCTGCGTTAGGTGCGACAATTATAAACAGGTGATAGAGGTGGATATGGGTAAACACTTGCAGAAGTGGGGTTATAAGCCCGGTTATACGGTGTGGACCTTCCATGGCGAGTCTGGTGGACGACGGAGAGAGGAGGTGGTCCGTCAGTGCACGGATGAGTACGGAACCGGTATCGAAGACATGGTGCAGGACTTTGACGATGCGCGGGATGAGGACGATGAGATGGAGGAATCTGCGAAGGCCTTCTATGAGATGTTGGAGTCTTCGAAACGTCCGCTGCACGCTCACACTGAGCATTGTCAGCTCGATTCCATCGCACAGTTGATGGCTTTGAAGGCACAATTCAACTTGGGCACAGATTTTTACAATGCGATCACGACCCTAATTGGGCGGTTTCTACCAAAAGATCCTGTTATGCCTGCAAACCTGTACCAATCGGATAAAATCCTCAAGGTACTTAAGATGCCCTATGAGCAGATACATGCTTGTGAAAATGGATGTGCTTTATTTAGGAAAGAGTATGCGGACGAAGACTATTGTCCCAAATGCAAGTCATCCAGGTATGTTGTGGTAGACAATGGTCAAGGTGAGAAGACGCAGACCAAAATACCCGTAAATGTTCTTAGGTATCTTCAAGTGATACCAAGAATTCAACGCCTTTACATGATGGAAGAGACAGCCAGACAGATGACATGGCACAAACATGGGAAGAGAATAGAATTTGATGCAGATGGGAAGCCGATGTTGACTCATCCATCGGATGGTTCAGCATGGAAGAACTTTGATGAAAAACATTCGGAAAAAACTAAGGATCCAAGGCATTGCCGAATCGCCGTCGGCACAGATGGGTTCAATCCTTTCGGTCTGATGGCAGCCCCATACAGTTGTTGGCCTGTATTTGTCATGCCACTCAATCTCCCCCCCCCCCTCAGAGATTATGAAAAGGAAGAACATTTTCCTGACGTTGATAATACCAGGCCCAAATATCCGGGGAAGAATATGGATGTGTACATGCAACCGCTTAAGGAGGAATTGCAACAAGCTTGGGAAGAAGGGTTCAAGACATACGATCAAGCTAGCAAAAAGACCTTCAAAATGCATGTTTGGTACCAGTACTCGATGCATGACTTGCCGGCGTATGCGCTTTTCACTGGCTTCTGTGTTCATGGAAAGTTCGGGTGCCCAACATGCAAGGCTGCTCTTCAGTTTCATTGGCTGAAGGCGGGTGGCAAGTATTCCTGCTTCGACTTGCATAGACAGTTTCTTCCTGCTAAGCATCCTTTTAGAAAAGACAAGAAGAACTTCATCAAAGGCAAAGTTGTCAAAAACCTGGCAGCACCTACGATGACGGGCGAACATGTCTTGGCATAGTTGAACTCTCTCGAGCCTGAACCAGAACGTCCCGGGTATTTTAAGGGATATAATTCGGAACACGCCTGGACTCACAAGACATGCTTCTGGGATCTCCCCTACTTCCAAGACCTCGAACTTCCACACAATATTGACGTGATGCACACTGAAAAAAATATCGGCGAGGCCCTGTTTGGTACATTTTTCGGCATAGATGGGAAGTCAAAGGATAATCCTAAAGCTAGAGTCGACTAGGAGACTCTATGTGATAGACCCTCACAGAACATGCGACAGCCGAAAGGAAAGAAGAATTGGTCCAAGCCAAGGGCCTGGTTCAATCTTGAAAGGGGGCATATCAGGGAAATTCTCTTGTGGGTGCAAAACAGTTTGATGTTCCCCGATGGGTATGCAGCGAATCTGAGGAGGGGAGCGAGTCCTGAAAAACATAAAATATTTGGGCTGAAGAATCATGATTGGCACATATGGCTTGAGCGGGTAATGCCGGTGATGTTGCGCGGCTATATCCCCGAGGAAGAGTGGCTAGTACTGGCAGAACTGAGCTATTTCTTTCGTGTTCTTTGTGCTAAAGAACTATCCGATGGCGTGCTAGAAGACATGGAAGATATGGCGCTGGAGTTGCTCTGCAAGGTAGAGAAGATCTTTCCACCGGGTTTATTTAATCTGATGCAGCATTTGATATTGCATATCCCGACCGAGGCAAGATTAGGGGGCCCTGTGCAAAATCGTTGGTGCTATTCAACGGAGAGAATGCAGAAGTCGCTTCGAGCAAAATGTAAAAATAAACGTAGAATTGAAGCATCGATGGCCGAGGCTTTCATTACCGAGGAGGCGGCAAACTTCGTGACAGCACATTATGAAGCCAAAAATCGCCATTTGCATAATCCAAAGCCTCGGTACAATACTGGCGACCCCCAACAGCGTCAATCCAACCTCAGCCTATTCAAAGGGAAGCTCGGACCTGTTGGTGCTTCGAGAAATAAGATTTTGGATATCGACGAATGGCGGACTCTTACACTGTATATCTTCACCAACCTAACAGAAGTGCGACCGTATATCGAGTAAGTGCTCGTACGTACATTGTTTCGCAACTTCTAATAATTCTTGTTTCTTATTAATTCCCATGAATTCATACAGTCGATACGCCGCCAAATTCTCGAATAGAGTGGTTATTGATAGTGATTCCATCGCAGAGTATGAGCTTCTTGCCAATCAAGGAGACGGCAATCCTGGTTTCATCTCTTGGTTCAAACGAACGGTAACCATCATTCATGTTTAGGGTTTCATTTGTTGGTTCGGCCTATTTTTCACTAATATACCAATCCTTTCCTATTAAACTTATAGGCCAATGAGGAGCCTATGGACGCCGAATTGAGACAAGTCGCTAATGGTTTTGACAATAAGGTCCGTGTATTTGAGAAATACGACATCAACGAGTATCGCTTTCGTACCGTTGATAAAGAGCGAAATATGGCCGATCGAAAAAGTACAAATTCGGGTGTCTCTGCTGTCGGCGACGGAGGTATTGAGTATTATGGAAGAGTTGAAGCAATATACGAACTTCTATTCTATGGTGAGAATCCTCCCAACGTCGTTGTCTTCAAATGTCATTGGTTTCTCCCGTCGAGGACTAGACGGACTCATGAACATGTAGGTCTAGTCGAAATTCGACAAGACACCCATTTAAATGTCCCCGATGTCTATATTACGGCTCAACAGGCCACCCAGGTTTTCTATCTATCCTACCCCTGCCAAACGGTTGAAAACCTGAAAGGTTGGGATGTCGTTTATGATGTGCCACCACATATTAGACCACCTCCCACCAATGAAGAGGATTATGTACCCCACATTGACCCAGAGACATATGAAGGAGAATTCTTCCAAGAAACACGCGTGATAAAAAAACGTTTCCGAAACCGCTCTATGCAACCCCAGAACATGGAAGAAGACAATGAGAGTGAACCCGATAACGATGATGAGAGTGAACCCGCTAATGACGATGTTGAAGAGCCTGAAGAAGAAGAGGTTACTGCTCCAGATGACCTGTCAATGGTTGACCGTTTACATAAAGGCCTTCCAAATGTTGGTGTTGTTGAACCTGATGAGGCCATCATTATCGACGACACGCGTGATAGCGTTGACGATCCTTCAATGATGGCGGAGAAGAGACCGATGATCCCGACTATTGTTAGTTGTATGCATCTCAACTTTAATTACATATATATATTCTCATTATTGCAGTAATTACGGTTGTATTATTAATTCTTTTTCTCATTGTACTAATTATTTTATTTTAATTCTTGGCAGGTTCGTGACAGATATGGAGGGCGAGACCTCAGGCTCGCGAGGGAGGGGTCGGGGTGATGTGCTCCCACCTCTGGCTCTACGGAGGTCTTTGCTCGAGAGTATTTCCTCGCCTCCTCCTTCTACTGATGAGCCGCCCAGGGGGAGAGGAGGTCGGAAGAAGACCGGGAGAGGCAAAGCAGGTGGTGGTCGCGGGAAAGGGAGACGAACACCTGCTGCTGCTTCCTCGCCGCCACCTCCGGCTGATTCACAAGAGCACTGCAGGGTGGATCCCTCCTCGGATACTCCGGTCCACCAGCCTGAGGTGGTGGAGGAGGCTATGTCCACCCGCACAACCTGGAGTCCCGGGCCGGACCAGCCGGAGCAGCACACGGCTGAGGGGGAGGCGGGTGCCGAGCTGGACACTACGGATGAGGAGGAGGTAGCTGAGGGTACCACCGTGTACCAGCGTGGGGGTACACGGCTCCCGTCCGTTCCGGTGACTCCCGCCCATAAGTGGTTGATTACGCCTGACGGAGAGACGTAAGTGCACTTATACTCTCTTCTGGTACCTTCTATACTTATGTCTATCTGATGGCTTTGTCTTTTTATACTTCAGGGGTTGGATATACGGCAATGGTGTTCGCAATCCCAACTCCATCCTTGGTGTGCTCGTCAGGGAGAACTTCCCGGGGCTGGTTCAAATGCCCGGACCTGATGAGGTTCCGCAGCCTGGACTCAAATGGGAGCACTATTGTGCTGCCCCGGCCCCGCCGGATACGACCATCAATGGGGTCGAATGCCACACCAGAGCCCACATGGTGATCAACGGCTTTTGGGTAATTTCTGTTTCACACAATAAAATCTTGACAATAGCTAGTTGGTGCACTCATCAGTGTTGTCTCGTGCTATTGCAGGTCTACTACAAGGTCGATGAGTCCAAGGAGCAGGAGTCGGAGGACGTATTAGTTGCAAAGGCCACGCGCCTCTTGCAGAACACAAGGCACGAGATGCGAGTGCAGGCGGTCCGTGACTACTACGCCAAGCAAGGGCGCAAGCGTAGCAAGAAGGACTGCCGCAAGAAGTTTCTGACCAGGGCCCAATTCATGACGGTAACCCTTCTTAAGTCTTGAATAGTTTGCTTGATTTGATTCCTATCTAGGCTACTTATTAGTTTCCTTGTTTACTAACTTAGGCGCCACCGAGATGGTGTGCGGACAAGATGGATAGTTGGGAGGCCATTGTGGACCACTGGTGCTCAGATGCCTGGTTGGCCGTCCACAACAATGCCAAGGAGCGGCGCGCCCAAATGGTTGGTGTGCCACACCATCAAGGAAGCCGCAACTTAGCTGGTTACGGGAATAAATGGGTATGTGCTTTGCTTCAATTTTCATGCAAATTCTACTTTTCTTTGTATTTTTGGCACCCACAACTTACTAATATCGTGCTTTGCTTTGTCTTCTAGGCGGAGTATAATAAAACGGAGGTGCCTCAGTTGTTCGACATGTATGGCATGGCCCATACAACGTCGTACAAGAAGGCAAAGGCGCTCTCAGAGTCTGATCTCGCCACTCCTTCGACTTTCACCAACATTGCCGCCTACAGTAAGCTCAAGGCTTATACTGAGGTTGTCGAAGAAGAAGCACAGGGAGGCTTATAACCCGCTTGGGAAGCCTATTGAGCCGGAGCTGGTGATGATCTCTGGTGGCGGAAGGCGCCATGGCGCCATGGCCATTGGAGATAAGTTGATCAGGTGCAATAAGACTCTTCCTGAGATCAAGGCGCGCCAAACGAGCTCTTCTCCTGCTATAAGGCCTCGTCCGCGGCCAGTCGATCTCGCTATCGAGGTTAGCCATAAGGACTCTTCCATTCTTTTGTTCTCTCATCGAATATTAAAGTGCTAACTATAGGAGTGGGGTTGCAGGAAGCTCTTGACAGAGAGCGACAAAATACCCAGCGGCTACTCGAGGAGAAGGAGCGATTGGCGGAGGAGAAGGCAACAGAGAGAGAGCGGCTGGCCGAGGAGAGGACGGCGAAGGCTATTGAGGAGGCCGAGGCACGCCACGCTGCGTCGAACAGGGCCTTGTACGAGCTCTTCGTGGTAAGTCACCTTTTCATATTTACCCAAAAAATGCATGTAATAATGTTTGTTTATATTAGTAACTAATATGATTGACTCGTGGAAATTAAATGTGTAGAGTATGTGCGAGAAGACTGGTCAACCCGCTCCACCGATGCCGATCGTTTCTCCTGTGGGGACGGTGAGTTTTCTTTCAATGATCATCAATTCCATTACGTGTCATCGTGCTAACAAGCATCATTGCAATTGATCTTTCCGTGCAGCATAACTCTCGTGCGGCTTCCCACGACCCTTCTCCCCCGTCAACCTCGGCCAACCCGCCCAGTGCTTCTCAGCCACCTCAGCCTTGAGGTCTCCACTCTGGTAACTTGTCTTCTATTTTGCTTTATTAATGCTTAGTTAGCTTGATTTGCTCACAAAATGGTAAAGTTAGTTCGATTCCCTAAAAAATTGCTAAGTTAGCTTAATTGGCTCAAAAAATGGTAAAGTTAGCTTAATTACCTCAAAAAATGCTAAAGTGAGCATAATTTATTGAAAATATGAAAAAGGTGGCTTCATTTGATCAAAATTGCTAAAGTTGGCTTAAATTTCTCAAACATTGTAAAGTTAGCTTAATTACCTCAAAAAATGCTAACTTAGCTTAATTGGCTCAAAAACTGCTAAGTTAGCTTAATTTCCTCAAAATATGCTAAAGTTATCTCAATTTGATTACAATTGCTTATGCTTCTTTATTTCCTCAATAAGAAGAAGAAGAAGAAGAAAGAGATAAAGAAGAAGAAAGAGATAAAGAAGAAGAATAAGAGAAGAACTCTTGTCTTATTCTTCTCTTCTTCTTTCTCTCCTTTCTTCTCTTATTTTTTCTTCTTCTTGCTCTCCTTCTTATCTTCTTCTTCTAACTTTCTTTTCTTTCATTTTGCAGATTTGACACTTGTGTTTGGAGACTATTATGTGTTTGGATCACATGATGTAGTTGTTTGACACTTGTAGTTGTTTGACACTTGTGTTCGGAGACTATTATGTGTTTGGATCACTATTATGTGTTTGGATCACTTGATGATATGTGTTTGTGATGTACTTGATCTTCATTATGTGTTTGGATCACTTGATGATATGTGATATGTGCTAGTACATATGTATATGTATATATTGTTTTGTCAAATGTAGGGAATTAGAACAAAATAAAAATAACTGTAGCCCTTTTGCCGTCTGCAAGCAGACGGCAAAGCGCTTCGCCGACAGCTTGCAGACGGCAAAGAGGCCACGTGGCGCCCAGCTGTGCAATCTGGAAACAGCTGGGTGACCATATGGTCATTATGCCGTCTGCCCCAGGCAAGACAGACGGCAAAGTAGAAGACTTTGCCGTCTGCTGCTGGACGGCAAACATATGACGGGGGGGGGGGGGGAGTGACGTCATGAACTTACCCGATGATGTCACCCTTCTTTGCCGTCTGTCAGTAGACGGAAACCCCGCCGTTAACGGCCTGACGGAGCCGGCTGGCAAAGCTTCGCCTTCAAGATGCTCTGCCGTCTGTTTCCACTTCCAGCAGATGGCAAAGACCTTTGTCGTCCGTCGATTTCCAGCAGACGGCAAAGCACCTCTTTGCCGGTGAAATGGCTGACGGGTGCTTTGCCGTGCGGGGGCAGACGGCAAAGGTCTTTGCCGTCGGCCATACAGGTGTTTGCCGTCCGCCAGGGCAGACGGCAAACAGGCGAATTCCAGTAGTGCGTTATGGTTGCATGATTTTAATTGTTGATCTAGATCTTATCTACGGTTCTATGCACCTATTATAGTCCGGAACCGGCGATCCCAATGGTGACAGCTTGGGACACCAAAGGGGATGGGCTATAATTATAGGATCACATGTGTTCATGGAGTGTTAATGCTTTGTTCCGGTGCTCCGCCGTAGGAGCACCTTAATCTCCATAAATTCCTTAAGTGGCCCCGTTCGTAGCGGGATGGTAGGACAAAAGATGTTGTGCAAAGTTCTTATTGCAAGCACGTACAACTACATAAGGAAAACATGCCTATGTTTGGTTCTTAGACTAGGATGCTCTAGTTTGTTCTTTGGCTAGAGTTGGTGCAATTCTATCAATTTCCCAACTGTAATTTGTTCACCCAACACCTTGTTCTTTTTCTTGAGAGGTACCACTAGTGAAACCTTGAACCCCGGTCCATCTTTCACCTTCATTGCCTTCATTGTTACTTTTACTTTCTTTGCTGCTCCTACTACTTTGTTACCACTTTGTGGTGTTGGTGATTGGGGAAGTCTTAAAGGCTACACCCGTCAACACACCGTTGCTACTTATATCTTCTCTAGTGCTTTTTCAGGTGTGGTTGAATTGAAAACTCAACTGCTAAGGCTTATAAGTATTCTTTGGCTCCCATTGTGTCGAATCAATAAATTGGATTATTCTTATCCGCGAAGACTGTTGCGATCCCCTACACTTGTGGGTTATCAAATGCCGCCAGACTCATCGGTTGCGGCAGAAGAAGGAGTAGTAGCGGTCGAAACGCCAGCAGAACCACCAGCGGCAGCTATGGGGTCGGAGGTGGAGGAAACTTTCACTGACTGCTTCGGCGCTTCTTCGCGGGCTTTCTTGGCGCACTCGGCCTTTGCATTGCCGCTGGCCTCTTATAGCCGTTTCTGACTCGGCGCAGCCCTGGAGTGGGTAGTCGAAACAACATGCCGAGCAGGTGGAGGAGCGGCATCAGCGGAGGCATTGGCGTCGCTGATGGAACTGAAGTAGTGCTCCTCTTTGGCTACCCCAAGTGGAAGGTTGAGATGTAGCGTAGCATAATTTCCCTCAGCAAAGATACCAAGGTTTGTCTCCCATAGGACTCCAGCAACAACAAGTAGGTGACAACGGCGCTAGAAATTACTAGCACGAGTTGATGTGAACCTGCACTCAGATACAAATCACTTTGCTCCCAACGAGTACAGAGAGGTTGTCAATGTATCCGGCCTTGCTGTTTACAAAGGGTCAAACGCAAGAGATAAAATGTAATGATAACTGCAACTAGAAAGTAAAACAGGAAGAAAATTTTGGGTGTAAACAGTGGTGGAAATATGGACCGGGGTCCCATGAAGTTCACTAGTGATCATGTAGGGCAGCTCACAAGGTATAATCCATGAAGTTCACATAACTACTGATCTTGGAATGATGGTCCAAGGTTGACTACTCACGGCTAATCCGGGAAGCGTCCATTGTGGTGGAGAAGCTCCCGGAGGTCAATCCTCCCTCCGACAGGGTGCCGGGAAGAGGTCTTCTAGTGCTCCCGATCTTGGAAGCGCGGCGGCGGAAGAACAAAGGCGATATCTCGAAAAAGGGTGCTGTCCTCGGGGATTTCGAGACAAGAGAGATATATAGGCAAAGGGGGGCAGCCAGGGGGCCACCAGGGGTCCAGGGAGCCTCCCGGCGCGGCCCCACCCTAGGTCGCGCCCCCTGGCTGCCTGGGCACCAGGTGGGGCCCCTCTGGCCCCCCTTCGGGCATCTGGAAGCTTCTGGTACGCTGTTTTTTTATATATTTTTCCCAGAATTTTCCTGGCATTTTACGTAATGGGAAAACCTGAAATACTAAGACAGCAGAAAACATAAACTGGTACTGGGGTGAACTGAGTTAATAGGTTAGTCCAAATATGATCAAAAGTGTATGAAGGTGTATCAAAAGCATAGCAATATCACCCAAAACATGCATGGAACAAGAAGAAATAATCGATACGTTTGGGACGTATCAACATCCCCATGCTTAATACCTGCTCGTCCTCGAGTAGGTAAATGATAACAGGCATAATTTCTGTGGTGAGATACTACCAACCATATGAGAACTTTTAACTAAAGCAAGTAAGGCATGTAATTCAATTCAAGTCATAACAAGCAAGATTCTATATTAGCATTGGAACAAGCAACATAAGAACATAAAGGTGCAAGAGCTCTCGCTGTCTGTGACTCGAATTTCTCGAAAGTGTGTTCGCGTGCAAGAACTGGGGGATAGGAATATGAGAGAGAAAAATATTTATTTGTCGAGAACTCAATATACTAAAGTTTCACACTTGGTGTTCTTTGGAATCTTATCTTGACTTATCCCTAGACCACTAGCCAGGTACATGTCAAACTGATCCACTCACTTTTGATATTTTGAGGACTCATGCTATGGATGAGCGTAAGAACGGAAGTTCACACTTAGGATGGCAAAGAGAGAGATGGTGGAGGAGAAAGACAAAAAGGTGTGAAAGGCTTACATCAATGAGGACAATCATAGGCGTGATGAAGCCAAATGAAAGATATGATGTGAGGAGTAGGGATTGCCATGCAACGGATGCACATATGAGCTAGGAAAAGCTCTCCAATGGAACTAGTGGGGGTGCATACATCTTGCTTGCTCAAGAAGACCTAGAGCTCATTTGAGGAGGCTCATCATTGGAATATACAAGCCAAGTTCTATAGTGTAAAGGTCCCCACATAGCTATATGCATATATGATCATCTCTATGGAGTACAAGATATAAGAGGGAGTACAAGTGTGGATCTCTCAAAAGGAATAGTAGTGTGCCCCCTTCTCTCTTTTTATTTTCTTTTTCTCTTTTTTATATTGTTTGTATTTTTTTGTGGCTGATACGTCCCAAACGTATCTATAATTTCTACTTGCTCCATGCATGTGTTGTGTGACTTTGCCATGTTTGCTTGAACTTTCATACACTTTTGAACGTATTTGGACTAACCTATTAACTCAGTGCACCCAGTTGCGAGTTTCTTTTTTCTGTTGTTTTTGTATTTCGGGTTTTCCGGCCATTAAAAGTGCTCCAAAAATTCTGGGAAAAATATATAAAAAATCAGCGAAACAGAAGCTTCTGGAATCACCAAGAGAAGGAAGGGGGGCCACCACCAGGCAGCCAGGAGGGCAGGTGGCGCGGCCCCACCCTGGGCCGCGCTAGGGACCCTCCTGACTGCCTCGTGGGTCCCCTCGATGCCCCCCTTCGCCTATATTTACCCCTCGGGGTCGAAACCCCTAATATCGATCTCTTTCTCGCGAACTCCCCTCTGTACCGCTGCCGCCGACGTTTCAAGATCGGGGCTGCCTGGAGAAGCTGTCCCTGCACCCTGTTGGAAGGAGGAACCCCCTCAGGGAGACCATCCATAGCCATGGACGCCTCCCGGATGTGCCGTTAGGAGTCCCCCTTGTACCATGGGTCCGTGACCAGTAGCTATGTGATGAATCTCTCCCCCTTTTGTGCTTCCACTTTCGAGTCCTCGTGAGCTGCCTCACATGATCGAGGCATCTATGTAATTTCTGTTGTTGCTATGCTGAGTTTGTTGGGATCTGATGGATTATAAGACTATGTTCAGATTGTGATGAGTAATATATTTGGTTCTTCTCTTTTATATTTTGTTCTTGCGTAAATTCTTGCATGTTCTCCGTTGCGGTATTTGCTTTGGCCAAGTATTTTATTTGCAACTCCAAGAGAGAGGGTTATGCTCGATTGTGGGTTCAGCCCTTTGATGTCTAGCTTGAGTGACAGAAACATGAGACTAGGGGATGTGATGTTGCCACCAGGGATAAAACAATGGTGCTTGTACCTGCGGGTGCAAGGATTGTTTACTTTACGCAAAGTTCTTTTAATGCAGTTGTCTGTTGCTTTGAGTTTACAGTTCGGGTGGGATTCGCAACTTAATACCAGCGAGATGTTCTGGATAGATATCTCAAGGTGGATGATTCGTAGTAGATGCAGATGGATTTCGGTCTACTTACCTTGGCGTACTGCCCATTGCTTTTGAGCCCTTCCTTTCTTTGCAGCATAGTTAGCATTGCGGTGCCTTCATAATCCTGTCAATTGCCCAACTGTGATTTGTTTACCTCGCTAGCACTTTTATCGTATTTTGGGAGAGAGACATCACTAGTGAAAATCACGGGACCCCGGTCCATCTTCACATTATTGTTCACACCCTCAATTTACTTTCAGCTTTTACTTTCCTTTTCACCTTTTATCTCTTGCGTTGATCCTTTGTAAACGACAGGGCCGGAGGAATTGACAACTCCTCTGTACTCGTTGGGAGCAAAGTTATTTGTTGCTGTGTGCAGGTCCACGACAAAACCCTAGTCAGGAAGCAATTTCTGGCGACGTTGCCACCTACTTGTATCTCCTGAGTCCTACTGGTTCGATAACCTTGGTAACTTCACCGAGGGAAACTTGCTGCTGCACTGCATCTCAAACCTTCCACTTGGGGTAACCAACGAGGGGCGAGAAGCCATCAGTGGCCTCAATGGCTCTTTCTATTTAACTCTCATTTTTCCTCTTTGGCATCTTTTAATTTGTCCTCTTTGGGATCTTTTCTTTACTTAGGGGCAACACTCTATTTTACAAGGAGTATGGAAGATGTTTCACACTTTACAAATGTACTCAGCATAATGAAGATGAAGCTATCATGATGTATGAAAATGTATGCCTCTGCTAGTGTAGAAGGAACATGTATGACATGAAGATCAAGTCATGAGAAGGTGGATGTTGCTGATACGTCTCAAACGTATCGATAATTTCTGCTCGCTCCATGCATGTTTTGTGTGATATTGCTATGGTATAGATGCACTTTCATACACTTCTGATCATATATGGACTAACCTACTAACTCAGTGCACCCCAGTGTCAGTTCCTGTTTTCTGCTGTTTTTCTATTCCAGGTTTCCCCCATATTAAAACTGCTCCGAAAATTCAGGAAAATCGGATAAAAAATAAGCGTAACGGAGACTTCCAGAAGCACCCAACTGGGTCCAGAGTGCCACCACCAGGGGCCTAGGCGGCCACCTGGCGCGGCCAAGGGCCTGGCCGCGCTAGGGGGGCGCCTGGACCCATGATGGCCCCCCCTGGCTGCCCCCCTTCTACTATTTATTCTCCGTCGCGGCGAAACTCTGAAGGCAGAAACCTATTTCGAAAATTCTCCTCTGTTCCACCGCCGCCGCGCTTCCAAGATCGGGAGCACCGTCAGGACTCTTCCCGTCACCCTGCCAGAGGGAGGATCGACCTCCGGGAGATTCTCCTACACCATGGACGGTTCCCAGATGTGCCGTGAGCAGTATACCTTTGACCATGGGTCCGTGATCAGTAGCTATGTGATGTTCTCCTCCCCTCTTTGTTCTTCATGGTTTAGACCTCGTGAGCTGCCCTACATGATCGAGGCACATATGTAATTCTTTCTGCTTTTGCTATGTTCAGTTTGAAGGGATCTGATGGATTATGAGATTATGTTCAGATTGTGATAGAGTAATATAATTGGTTCTTATCTTTTGTATTTTTTTTTCCGAAGTAATTCTTGCATGTTCTCCGTTTCTATTTATTGCTTTGGCCAAGTGGTAGGTAGTGACTCCAAGAGGGAACGTTATGCTCGATTGTGGGTACCTGCCCCCCCCCCCCCCCCGATGACACGCTTGAGTGACAGAAACATGAGTCTAGGGGATGTGATGTGGGCACAAGGGGGAAAACAACGGTGCTTGTAACCGCGTTTACAAGGATTTTTTACTTTACGCAAAGTTCTTTTAATGCAGTTGTCTGTTGCTTTGGGTTTACACTTTGGGTGGGGCTCGCAACTTAATACCAGCAAGATGTTCTGGATAGATATCTCAAGGTGGATGATTCGTAGTATATGAAGTTGGATTAAGGTCTACTTGTTTTGGCATACTGTCCATGCTTTTGAGCCTCTTCCTTTTGTTTTGTAGCATAGTTAGCATTGAGGTGCGTTTATAATCCTGTCAATTGCCCTTCTATAATTTGTTTACCTCGCATAGCATCTTTATCGTCTTTCGGGAGAGAGACATCACTAGTGAACATCACGGGACTCCGGTCCATATTCTGATCACTAGTTACACGCTCATTTTCTTTATTTCTCTTTCCTTTCAGTTTGCTATCATTATCATTATCCAGTGTCTTTGATCCTTTGTAACCAACAAGACCGGAGATATTGACAACCTCTCTGAACTTCGTTGGGAGCAAAGTTAATTGTGTTGTGTGCAGGTCCGCGTCAGGTGCGCCGCTGACACCTACTTATCATCGCCGGAGTCCTACTGGTCGATACTCGACCTTGGTATATTCACCGAGGGAAACTTGCTGCTACAGTGCATCTTACCTTCCACTTGGGGTAACCAACGAAGGGCGAGAAGCAATACTCTCTCGCGTATCAAGCGAATTTCTGGCGCCGTTGCCGAGGACTCCGAGTGATAAGATAGGGGACTTGCCCACTACCTTTTACCTTTACTTTTTAGTCTTGTTAGTTTACCTTTCAGTTTTTATCTTTATGTCTTATATCAAAAATTCAAAAACAAAATAGTATGTCTAGTTCCTTACTTGCTAATCAATGTTTGACTTCTTTGAAACCAGATTTTATTGGCATGGAGGATTCACCGAGGATCAACAAAAGTGGTATAAGGAACACCGCTTGTCTCAAAATGGGATACACTTATGGAAACAAATACACCAGTTGTATGAGTATGCTAGAAACTTGTGCTCAATATATAATATATCTTTTTGCAGGGATGAATCTTGTTGCTTTATGAGGCACAAACACCTTGCTTTCCAATGTGAGTACATTGATGATGAAACCTTGGCTTCTTAAGCTAAGAGAAACTATGATTTTTATGATGAAGAGGAAATAGAAGAATTTGTTGCTTATAAGGGCGCCTATGAAATTACTTCTCTTCTTAAAAATATTGATGATGCCCCTTACAAATCTGAGAGTCTTGCTATACTTAACTATTGTTTGGAAAATTATGATGAAAATTATTATATTACTGATCATCTTGAGAGAATCTCTCCCCCAAAGGAAGAGACTAATGATTTGCAGGACTCTTTGGAAGAAGAAATTGCTGAACCTGAAAGCTCCTAGGATGAAAAAGAGGAGGAGAGTGACGAACAAAAGGAGGAAGAATGGAGCCATCCACGTCTACCATCTAATGAGAGTAACTCTTTGACTCTTACCTTATATGAGTGTTATGATCCCATGGATTCTTTTGAAATATCCCTTTTTGATGAAGTTGATGCCTTCTATGCTTATGGACGTGATGCCACTATGGATGATGCTTACGGAGATGAACTGGCTATAGTTCCTCATGTTAAGCATGAATTTTTTTCTATTTCACCCACACTTGATTGTCCTATTATCTTTTTGAAATCTCCAACTCATATTCCGGAGAATTGTGCTCTTATCAAGGCTCAGTGTGATGGGTTGCATTTATCTTATGATCCTAAAGACCATGTTGAAAACTATACATGTGTGCTTGTAGGTCATGAACAACATGATTTATGTGATAGTTATATTCTTTATGTTGTTCATGATACTACTGAAAATTATTTTGAGAGAGGGAAGTTTGGTTGTAGAAACTTCCATATTACTAAAACACCTCTCTTCATGTTGAAAGTTTTGAAGTTGTTCTTTTTCCACCTTCCTATGCATGTATCTTTGTGCTTCTTTGATTTATTTTCTTACAAGATGCCTATTCATAGGAAGTGGGTTAGGCTTAAATGTGTTTCATATTTGCTTCTTGATGCTCTCTTTTGCTTCAAAATTCTTATTCTTGTGAGAGCATCTGCTATAATCTTTTTGCCTACCTTAAAGGCATAAAAGAAAGAGCTTGTTGGGAGGCAACCCAAGATATTTTTACTTCTGTTTTTAGTGGTCTTGATGATTTTTAATACTGTAGAAACATCATTGTATCTTTATTTTCAAGTGTGCCAAGTTATAGCCTCATATGACAAGGGAAGTGAAAGTTGTGACATGCTGTCCAGAAAAAAGATTCTGTCCTCGTGACGGGAAAAATAAGTTAAAATCACCAGCTCATCTTTTTTAGCTGATTTTTCTACACAGCGTGATCTATACAATCACGGAACTTTCGTATGTTCTGAGTTTTTTTATTTGAGTTGAATAAGTACCCCTAAAAAATTCTTTACTACCTGTTGTTCTGTTTTTCACAGATTCTGCCGCGTTTTGTCTCTTCTAACTTTTGAAAACCTTAAGCTTGCTTTTTCTTTGCAAAAACCTTTTGGAAATCTTTAGAAACAGTAGCTCTTCAATAATATCTTTATATCCTGTGGGGAAAATTATTTATTAAGGGTACTAACCTCTCTAATCAGATTATGATGAGTTATGTATGAAGGGAGTTTTCAAGTGTGCAATGGAAGATGATGAAAGAAGATTCGGGAGTGTCAAGAGATCAAGCTTGGGGGTGCCCCCATGCATCCCCAACAAATATTCAAGGAGACTCAAGTGTCTAAGCTTGGGATGCCCCGTGCATCCCCTTCTCCATCAACAATCATCAGTTGATCCTCGGTCTCACTATATTTTTATCACTTGATGCGTTATGTGCTATGCTTGGAGCGTCTTGCTCTTAGGTTTTATTTTTAGTTCTCTTTAGCTTTGATTGTTGTTAATAACAAGTTAGATCTAGTCTTACTTTGTGTGGGAGATAAACACGCTCCACTTTCAAAATATAGAACACATCATAGGATTCTTCATGCCTACCTTTTCGCTGTTGTGTGTTCTTTATCTTTTCGTAGCTTCTGCCATGTTTAGTTGTAGTCTTAGTTTGTCTTTAGAAAGAGCCTTGGATTTTGTTTAGTTTATTGCTGGAACTCTCTTTAGTTTTCATGTTTATCTTGTTAAGAGAGTTGGTTGTTTCACTGAGTTATGTCTTGTCTTCGAAGTAGGTAATTAAGGTTGCTATTTAATTTTAGTAGTAACTTGCAATAGTTTTGAGGTATTGATGTGAGTAATGTTTGAACTTTTGGTGTCAATAGCTCTAGCCTATTAGTGCTAGGTGTCGTATTTTGGGCAATCCATGTTTATTTTCAAAAACCACAAAACTAGTTGAGAACTCTAGCTAGTAGATGGATCACTACTCTTCTGAGGGGTCGGATATTAGAGTACACTCACGTACCATGAGTCGAGGATGCGCAGGGATAACCAAACCCCCATACACTCCTCCTTGGGGTTACTTGTATCTTTGTGAACCTCCTTATTAGATTGAGAGTTGCCGATAATAATTGTATGAGTTCTTTGGACTAATGTGAGTATTGAAAGTTGACACTTCCACCTCCTCATATTTGCTAGCCAATCATGTGTCGTGCATTGCCTCCTTCTCACTCCGAGAGTTGGCGTACACCTTCGCCGGTACATCCAAACCCTTGGCATGATACGCTCTGTCATCATAAACCTCCTTATATCTTTCCTCAAAACATCCACCATACCTACCTATCAAGGCATTTCTATGGCCTTTCCGAGATATATTGCCATGCAACTTCCACCTATTCATGACTTGATCTTCATGTCATACATGTTCCCGCTACACTGGCAGCGGCATACATTGCATACATCATGATAGCTACATCTTCTTTATGATTTGAGTACCTTGTAAAGTGTGAAATATATTCTATACCTTCTTGTAAATTAGAGTGTTTCCCTTAAGTGACGAAAAGATCCCAAAGTGGACAAAACAAAAGATCCCAAAGAGGACAAATGAGAGTTAAATAGAAAGAGCCATTGAGGCCACCAAAAAATAGAAAAAATAGAAAAAAGAGAAAAAATAAAATAAAAAGAGAGAAAGGGGCAACACTACTATCCTTTTGAAAGATCCACACTAGTACTCCCTGTTATACTTGTACTCCATAGAGATGATCCTGCATATAGCTATGTGGGGACCTTCACACTATAGAACTTGGCTTGCATGTTCCAAGGATGAGCCTCCTCAAATATCTCTAGGTCTTCATGAGCGAGCAAGTTAGATGCACCCCCACTAGTTCCATTGGAGATCTTTTTAGCTCATATGTTCATCCGTTGCATGGCAATCCCTACTCCTCACATCATATCTATCATTTGTCCTTCTCGCCTATGATTGTCCTCATTGATGTGAGCCTTTCTCGCCTTTTTGACTTCCTCCTCCACCATATTCTCCCTTTTCCATCCTAAGTGTCAACTCTCGTGCTTACGCTCATCCATTGCATGAGTGCTCAAAATATCGAAAAGGAGTGGATCAAATTGACTTGTACCTGGCTAGTGGTCTTGGGACGAGTCAAGATAAGATTCCAAAGAAGACCAAGTGTGAAACTTTAGTAGATTGAGTTCTCAACACAAAAAATATTTTTCTTGTATTCTCTATCCCCCTTCTTGCACACAAACACCATTTGGAGACATTCGAGTCACGGACAGCGAGAGCTCTTGCACCTAATGTTCTTTCGTTACTTGTTTCAATGCTAATATAGATTCTTGCATGTTATGACTTGAATTGAATTACATACCTTGATTGCTTTACTTTTCATTTCCTTATATGATTGCTAGCATGTCACCACAGAAATTATGCCTGTTATGATTTACCTACTCGAGGACGAGCAGGAATTAAGTTTGGGGATGTTGATACGTCTCAAACGTATCGATAATTTCTGCTCGCTCCATGAATGTTTTGTGTCATATTTGGACTAACCTACTAATTCAGTGCACCCTAGTGCCAATTCCAATTTTCTGCTGTTTTCCTATTCCAGGTTTCCACCATATTAAAAATGCTCCAAAAATTCGGAACAAATCAGATAAAAAAATCAGCGTAACTGAGTCTTCCAGAAGCACCCAAGTGGGACCAGAGGGCCACCACCAGGGGACCAGGCGGCCACCTGGCGGGGCCAGGGACCTGGCCGAGCCAGGGGGCGCTTGAACCCGTTGTGGCCCCCCTGGGTTCCCCCCTTCGCCTATTTATTATCCGTCATGGGGAAACTCCGAAGACAAAACCCTATTTCGCAAATTCTCCTTTGTTCCGCCACCGCCGCGCTTCCAAGATCGGGAGCAACGTCATGACCCTTCTCGGCACCCTGCCGTAGGGAGGATCGACCTCCGGGAGCTTCTCCTCCACCATGGACGCTTCCCGGATGTGCCGTGAGTAGTATACCTTGGACCATGGGTCCGTGATCAGTAGCTATGTGATGTTCTCCTCCCCTATTTGTTCTCCATGGTTTAGACCTCGTGAGCTGCCCTACATTATAGAGGCACATATATAATTCTCTCCGCTTTTTCTATGTTGAGTTTGAAGGGATATGATGGATTATGAGATTATGTTTAGATTGTGATAGAGTAATATAATTGGTTCTTATCTTTTGTATTTTTGTTCTGAAGTAATTCTTGCATGTTCTCCGTTGCTATTTATTGCTTTGGTCAAGTGGTAGGTAGTGACTCCAAGAGGGAACGTTATGGTCGATTGTGGGTCCATGCCCCCTGATGAAACACTTGAGTGACAGAAACATGAGTCTAGGGGCTGTGCTGTGGCCACAAGGGGGAAAACAAAGGTGCTTGTAACCGCGGTTACAAGGATTGTTTACTTTATGCATAGTTCTTTTAATGGAGTTGTCTGTTCCTTTGGGTTTACACTTTGGGTGGGGCTCGCAGGTTAATACCAGCGAGATGTTCTGGATAGATATCTCAAGGTGGATGATTCGTAGTAGATGAAGTTAGATTTCAGTCTACTTGTTTTGGCGTACTTCCCATGCTTTTGAGCCTCTTCCTTTCTTTTGTAGCATAGTTAGCATTGCGGTGCGTTTATAATCCTATCAATTTCCCTTCTGTAATTTGTTTACCTCACAACGCATCTTTATCGTCTGTTGGGAGAGAGACATCACATTTGAACATCACGGGACTCCGGTACATATTCTCATCATTGTTTACACGCTCATTTACTTTATTTCTTTTTTACTTTCAGTTTTTTATCATTATCATTATCATGTGTCTTTGATCCTTTGTAAACAACAAGAACGGAGGGATTAACAACCTCTCTGAACTTCGTTGGGAGTAAAGTTAATTGTGTTGTGTGTTGGTCCGTGTCAGGTGCGCCACTGACACCGATTTATCATCTGCGGAGTCCTACTGGTCGATACTCTACCTCGATATCTTCATCGAGGGAAACTTGTTGCTACGCTGTATCTTACTTTCCACTTGGGCTAACCAACGAAGGGAGAGAAACAATACTCTCCCGCGTATCAGATGCATTGAATTATATCTCGGAAAGGCTATGGAAATGCCTTGATAGGTAGGTATGGTGGCTGTTTTGAGGAAGGATATAAGGAGGTTTATGATGGCAGAGAGTATCATGCCAAGGGGTTAGATACACCGGCGAGCACTACTAGGGAATACCCTTTTAGTGGCATCCTTTTTAGGGCTTTAGTGGCGCATTACGGATGCGCCACTAAAGTCAAGCCACTAATAAGGGCTTAGAGGTGGCGCATTCTGGATGCGCCACTCTTAAGGCCCTTAGGCGTGGCGCATTTCATAATGCGCCACCTATAAGCTCTTAGGGTGGCGCATTCTGAAATGCGCCACGCCTAAGTGTCCTTAGGGGTGACGCATTCCTAGTGCGCCACTAAAGCCAGACATAATGTTCCACTAAATGGGTTACAGAAAACAAAAAAAGGAATTACTGAAAAGAATAAAACAATACATAATTACAAACATTAAAGATATTTTTATCATATTACAGAAATTCAAAAGAAAATATTACAATGAGCCCGAGAATTATCTATACAAAAGAATTGCATTATAATTCTTATTACAAAGATTTACAAGATTACATCCATCATCGTCTAAGGTTTAGAGGCCAACAAGATTCACAAGATTACATCCATCACAATATTACAATGAGCCCAACAATTATTGAAAACAGAAATCTACTTTATTCATCATCTCTTGTTTGCTCTTCATTCTGCACAAAACAAAGATTTAGAGGTCACATCCATATGAATTCATAGAAAAGGACAAAACGCAATATAGCATCTATTCTTATCAACAACATAAAGCAAGTCGATCAATGGCCAGGAGCATGCACATATGCATAAAAATGCATATGCAGTGACCTTTATACACAAAGAGCACCAAGAGTATTTGACACTACCATCGTCTACTACACAAAGAGTACATCCAAATTACATGTAGGGCACACATTCATCAAACGACTGCCATATATAACATAAATTGGTCACTTGTTCTGACTCGGCTCGGGGAATGGGCGGCATCCTTCTTTCATCATGAAAGGCCTTGTGTCACGCAAGGCCTTTAGGCGGACTTCTATCTCCCCATTGGATGGTGCAATGTTGGAGTGGAAGATCTACCCCCTCATTTGTACTTCATGACGGATGATAGTCGCCATCTGCGCTTGGATGTGAAAGAACTCCTCCTTAAGATTTGCATCGGCGATTTCCGCCTTCCTTTCGGCCCACGCTTTGAGATGACTTGGTAGCATAAGGTAGCGTTGTTCCTTTACAGTCACCCTCATGTGATGGAGGGCGTAGTACGGATCCCTCACACTGCAAGCCGGCTGCTTGACGCACGGCAACTGCGTTACGTGGTTGAACACGCTCACGCCAGGCTGATTCTTCCTGAACTTGTGCTTCACGATCTTGCCTCCGGCTTTTATGTAGCCGGCGAGAGCATCATCCAAAACTCTCATGATATACTTGTAATCTTTCTTCTTCACACTCCCCGAGTCTAAATACACGGCATGCGAGTGTTGCGGTGAAAAGCAGATGAGCACGCAGTCTTGATCCTAACTACATAATTAAAACAATCTAAAAGGAATGTTGGAAGAGGACAATGGAAAGCTAAGAAAGCATATATGCTACGGCGGCGAGCGAATGACTTACTTGAGAGAGTAGGTCATAAGAAATGAATCCTTGCCGGCGTTCTCTATCATGAAGTCTCTGATGTACCCCGCCGCAAGAGACGCGTCCCCGTCGTCCATCAATATGCTTTCACGCATGTAGAAGGGGTCCAATATCGCGACGCTCGGGGTCTTATCTCTCCTGATACTGATAGAACGGCTGAGCGAGAAGAGACGGATAAGGCTATGTTCCAGCCGCTTGAGATGGTACAAATTCAAGATCTCCGAAAACCGCAGGATTATCATATCCGCGGGGATAGTGTTTGTGACGCCCCCAAAATCAATCCGTGTACAGTAATCATACACGCAGGGTACACGGCTGAGGTTAGGGTGCCACGGTGAGAATATCACAGCACAACACTAAACACAAAAGGATAAACCAATATGTTACAATAAATGGGGGGTCGCGCAGACCCGAATACATAAGTTATACAAGAAAAATATCTGAGTACAGACATAGTTAGTCAAGTTTTTGCCTTAAGAAGGCTAGCACAAATAACATCAGAGATATAGATCGAAAAGGCAAGGCCTCCTTCCTAGGAGCCTCCGAAACTACTCCTGGTCCTGGTCAGCGGGGGTCTCGACGTAGTAGAAGCCGCCTCCAGGGTACTCCTGCTCCTGGGCTCCAACGTCGACTGTAGCGGCCGATCAGGCAAAACATACAAGGGGAAATAAAGCAAAGGTGAGTATCTAGCATACCCGCGAGTCTTACGTCCGCTACTAAGCATTATGCATGGTATCAAATGGAAAGGGGAGGCTGTATATAGTGGACTGCAAGATAGAAACCAGAATAAGGGTAAGAAGCTAGGCCTATCGAAGACTAGCAGCTTCTGACGTGTCTCGCAGCATGAGAAGAGAATCAGCCAACAATTCATATAAAGCAATAAAGTAACAACGAAGCATAAGTTGGTGCAACATTGTATAATATAAGTTGTAATGATTAATAATAATAATGTCTCCGAGTTCCCTTCCTAGACTCCCTGCGAGGAAGAAGACCCGGAACCATACAGTTTAATAGTAATAGTTTCTAGTGGTAAGATCCAGCTTCAGCATAAAGCGTCCTGTTACCGTGGACACGGCTATTCGAATAGATTAAACTCCCTGCAGGGGTGCACTACTGTTCAGTCTGCACGCTCGGATATCCAGGGCGGCGTGAACCTTGTTAGGGAACGCCCCACCGAAGCTATCCGACACGACGCAACCCATCCTAGGCTCAACAAAGAGGCCATCCGCCGGACTATATCCTATGCGCCAAGGGGTCTAGGACCCTCACCCTTGTACGCTCCTGCATGGTGCGTGGCTGGCCGGTGAAGCGAAAGAAAATCCAAAAAACACACCGTCCGGACAAAGAAGACACCACTTCCCGGCGCAGGCCGCGGTACCGCTGACGTCTGAAGAGCTTTCGGAAAAACTACGACGCAGGGGAGCCCATAACTCCTTATCCCACGTGAAGGTAGTGCGTACAGACCAATGGGCCTCTCAAGTCATCCGCCGAACCATTTAGCATTTTAATTAACCTGCATGACAACCGTTATCGTTGCCTCGACTTAACCGACCCGCGGTGAACGACAGAAGTCAGGACCACCAGTACATCGGTGCCTGCCCTGTCGTCCCACCAAGTCACTGCGGTTACCAACAAGGTGAACCGTCTCCTTACCTTGTCTCGCGTTTGCTCTTGGTAGAGCTCGACTTCTCGTAGCTTGGTAACTCTCGCGAGATACGAGCAGGGGCCAAGCACGCCAGTAACGTCAGTCGTACCCTCCCTGTCGTTCCCGATGATATACCGCTCGCGGGCACCGTTGGGTCGCCCGACTTCTTACCTTTAGGGACATCCTCTGTTCATGACCCTATGGAGGCAAGACAAAGTCAGCCTCGAGTGGAGTACAAGGATTACTCCTTGATAGCTCACGCTTGAGGTGACTAGGCATAACCCAGATAGGGGCCTTTGGCGGTGTCGGCTTTCTTCCGTACTTACAACAGTGATAATTAAAGTATCCGCGATCGCTCCCATAGTGATCACGGCCCGCTATCTAACCCTAGCTAACAATGTGCATGGTTCACTGCTGAATAATGCATAAGTAATAATAGGCAGCATAGGATAAAGGAAGGTACATCAAGGGGCGACAAAAGTAGCCTATGCAATTGAATAGGATTTTAATTGTAGCAGCAGCAATAACAATGCTTAGTGCAAGAAAGTACGGAAAAGGTAGGCGATATCTGGGGAAGAGAATGGCTCTGCTTTCCTGGAAGCTCGCAGGTAGGGGCAGGGTCGTCGACGAAGTAGTCGTACCCGGCAGCAGTGTAGTCGGCGGTAGCAGCGGGGTCTACCAAAGAATTAAAAGAGGGGATAAACACAGTAATGTAACGACCCGATCCCGAAGGGAACCAAGTCTACCGTGCTTCTGTGCTATCCCTGGATCAGTATGCTAGCACACACAGTACTCGAT
Organism: Bromus sterilis; assembly: GCA_950022295.1. Taxonomy (NCBI): domain Eukaryota; kingdom Viridiplantae; phylum Streptophyta; class Magnoliopsida; order Poales; family Poaceae; genus Bromus; species Bromus sterilis. The sequence continues at coordinate 106,415,389 of OX465596.1, read as the reverse complement.
GAAATACCATGAATCACATGTCAAAAAGTAACGTAAATACAAGGTATTTATTACCTTATAGCCTTTGGGCTAGAATACACCGCGGAAATACACAATACATAAGTGGAGTCCCATCAACACCAACGGCAAAGTTGAGTGTAGACATCGTAACCCTACATCGCAGCACTTACTCGTCATATACAATCCTGCAACACCGAAGGTTACAGCCCAAAATGGGTCAATACTTTGAATGTACGGCAAGTTACTCCCAAAAAAATATATAAAAGACCTATCTTCTACATGCAATTTTGGCTGGTGGAAAAGCTCTAAGAGTTTCAGTTTGCATAAAGTTGATTTTGTCCTACTCAAAGATTATCATAACAGTACTACAAAGCTCATAATATGATTGAATTGGTTTCTCCAAGTCAATCTATTCCCAAAGTTGATTAAACCCGATTGATTAATTAAATATGATGAGATCCGTCAACATTCCCACTTCTAGATGCTCAAAGTTGTCCGTCACCGGGGACACGGCTAATCATGATCAGTTTGTACACTCTGCAGAGGTTTGTGCACTTTTCCCCACAAGACTCGACCACCTCCTTTTTAGTTCGTCACACTACATGTTGTATGAGAACCGGAAGGTCGAGACATGGTCTTTTAGAAGAGTTTCCCTCACTCTGGCGGTGCCCATCCCACCTACTCATAACTACGTTCGTAGCACCACCTAGTAAGAGTCACTACAACTAATCAACCAAGCCAGAGCCCATAATAGCTTGTGGCTGCACACGTAAGCTTCTAGTTATGAAAAATATGATTGATCCCTTTAAGCCTAGGTGGCATTCCGCAGTGATTACTGGCCATCTCCAGGTCACTCAGGCAAATCCACTGGTTCCTCCAGGGTGCCCCCAACCATTCCACCCAGGTGGTTCATTAAGATTATCTTGGTCCTGTTTACTACTTAGTCACTCATACCTCATAATGGATCACTTCCCAATCCACGTCTACTTAGCAAAGCAGTATAATTCTACACGGTGGCGACAATGATATAAGGTTCAGACCTACCTCAATGAACTACTGGGTGTAATAGCATAGCATAATATCTAATCCTATCAATGCATAATATTTAAGTTGGACTACAATGCATATAAAAAATATAGGTAATACTGGAGCATGATCAAAAGAGTAACTTGCCTGGATCCTGACGATGAAATATTCTACTCGTAGTCATCTCTCCATCTCGTTACAATATATCTAACGGTAAAAGAGAAACACTTCAACACACAACTCAATCCAAAGTGAAGATCCAAATAAGATACAATTACAACATAAATATTTAGTTATTACTATTAATAAACTAATTACAATGGCATGGATAGGTTGAGATAGGATCAAGTTGGATTGGATGGAAATATGATGGAAATCATATATCCGAGGATTGTAAAATCAATTGGATATGTTGGAGGTTGATTATAAAATCAATTGGATGGAGAGTATGTCAAACTCGGTTGGTTTGTCCATATGCATATTTGAATAGGAAATCAATTCTTGTATTGGATTCAAAAAGATCCGATAGAAATCATGATGATCTTGTTGAGAAGATTGAATTTTTGTAGCCAAATTTATATAAAAAAGAGACATAACTAAATGAAAGTTGAAACAAAGGCTTGAGGTCAAATAAGGTTCTTATATAATGGAAAGAATGCGAGAAATGTCAACAATAGGGTATCAACATGATGAAAAGAATGTGACAAGTGTCCTAACATAAAGGTATGACACTTAGGATCAAATTTGGTCAAGGAAAGATTTCTAAATAAATTATAGAATGAGAGGAATAATAAATATACTCAAATTCACATAATAAATTTGAGTTAAATTTCGAATTACCAAAAGTGAAATATTACTGGACCAAAATAAACTACATGTTCTACGGAATCCGAGGATATGAAATTTGTCGAAATCCGACTTACGGGATAGAAGATATGAATTTCTAAAGTTTGACTATTTTTGCTAAAATGAATTACGGGATTAATAAAAAGTATGCAAAATGGCGAGTTCTGATAGGTCTGTACCCATTCGATTTTTACAAAATAAAATGATGAACAAAGAGTGGAGAAAGGCTCACCGGAGATCTCGCCGGAATTTTGGAAAAAGGTCGCGGGCGTCAATAAACAGCCGAACGGGATAGAAGATGATTTGGGCTACTCGATGGACAAGGTTATAGCTCCATGTTCGCCTTCGGATAGCCGAGAAGTTCCGCCGGAGTAGAGAAGAACGCATGAAGAGCACAATGACACGGACGGCGTGCTCCGGCCTTGTAATCGAGAGGAAAAATATGTCACAACGGTGCGCATCGGCAAGGGGAAGAAACTAGAGGAAGAAATATGGACTAGGTACCTTCCATGGTGACGCAATCTTCATCGGAAGTGTGGATGTATCCTAACTCCGGCGAGAAATTGCGCACGAAGGATAAGGCTTTGAAGAGGGACTTTATGCGTGGGGATGTGTGGTTCAAAAGGGGTCCTAGGGGCGGTATTTATAGGGTCATGGGAGGTCCATAGAAGGAGAGTGGGTGAGGTTTTGTAAATGGAGTTAATGGCATTCATGGAGAAATAATGAACATTAAAAGCGAGGTTTTGGAAATAGATTTAATGGCATTCGTGGAAAAATTTATGGACAATTAAAAGCATTAAAACGCGAGTTTGTTTCCCTGAATGAATTCCTCATGAACTTGTCCACAATTTTTGTGTAGGTTCTGAAGTGAATCGGTCAAAAAAGTAGATGGGAGGAAAGGAGGAAGAGCTTCAGTTGCCATGGCCATTTGCTTCTGTGTTCACGTATACATGAACGAACAAGAGGAAGAAGATAGCTCGCTCGGGCTATGGGCCTGAGTGAAATTTGTCCCAAGATAAAGAAAAAGGAAAGAGAGATAGAGGGAAAAAATTAGATAGATGACCTCAGTCCAATTGACTTAGGAATCCTATTTTTATTATTTGGGTTAAACACTCTCAAATAAAATTGTATAGGCCAAATAAAACATAGAGAATCTAGGAAAACTATATTTCCCTCTCAGAATACATTTTAGAAATAGATTTTTATAAAAAAACTCATTAACAACATTATTAAATTTTTCCAATACTGTTTTTGGAGAAGTCATATTATCTCCTCTCATTTTATTTATTAAATTATTGGAAATATTTAAATATCTCTTAAACGTCAATATCCAATAAACTCCAAAATAAGAATTCGAGAATGAGTATGGGACCACAATAAATTTAAGAAAGTCATTTTATTCTCACTCGAAAATATTTAATTGTGGTTCGTACCAAATTTCAAAAGGACAAAAGAAAGAAAATCATTCTTTGAAATTTTGAATAAAGTTTACAACCAAAATTTTCATTATTGGATAAATGATTATCCAATTTTTTTAAATGGTTTGTAAAGGTTTAAACAAAAACTCAAGGGAAAAGTTTTCATTTACCCCAAAATCAAAACAATTCAATCAATATTATATTATTTATTAACATTCCAAAATTTGGAAAATTTTGGGATGTTACAAACTACCACCCTTAAAAGAAATCTCGTCCTCGAGATTTGCAAAGGCTCGAAAGAAATGAGTTAGGCTCGAGGATTTTTGGGTTACTTCCCCATGGTCTTGGCATAACATTATGAGGCTTGCGGTTTATCCTTCACTTCTCATCTGAGGCTTGCCTCCCACCGGTACAATTCCATATGCTTCCGTTACTTAAATCATATCCTGGGCACGCAGCTTTAGACACCAGTTCTGAACCTCAACCAAGGTGTGGTTCGTATCATTTATCCACCAGGGTGTTAGGAAACTACCACCCTTAGAAGAAAGCTTATGGGGTCTTCAAAATCCTTCATTCCATGATGGTTCTTCATCAAGCTTCTATAGATAAGAATCTGCATCTCCCCAAGGAACAAGTCTTGCAAAAAAAATACATAGGTTCCAAAACTACCTATCAAGACGCTCATGGTGGTCAAAATAACTTCCAAATGAAGCTTCTTGAAAATCTTCATGTTTCTTACTCACCGTACAACCTACGTTAGGCACGATGCCTATCTACAAGGGTAATGCGTCTTACCATTCTATGGTTTAGGCTTGTCGCATCGACACTCTACTACATTTTTTTGTCTCTCTAATTTACCAATCTAACATACCAAAGTATATAATAAGAGTCTTCGGTATGGGGGCCAATCCATCCCGTACTCAAATCATTACTTCATATGTAGATAGATGAATCACGTATTCTAACACTAGGTCTTTCTCACTCCTCTTAAAGAGGTCTTCACCTGCAAAACTAATAAACATTTTTGGGTGGCGATGATCCTACATTGTTTGTGCTCAAAACTTGCATCCATATAATAGGGAACTTCCATCCTCAACAATTGTGTTATCCTTGCAAATGGGAGATTCTTGTCCATTATATATTTTGAATCCACTCTTCTACTTTGACTGGGTCACTGGTCTCATCAAAATATTAATGTCCATCTATGGGTTTCAAGGTTGGTCAGAGATGAGATAGAATTTTAGAGAGAAGAGGAGATGGATACCTACACAACAATTATCAAACAACTAACATACATAATAGACTCGTTTACTACATTTTCGTCAGGAAGTCTTCATTCTCTTTGGTTCTTGAAAGTCTTCGATACAACGAGTTTCGTCGATGTGATGGTCTTCTGATACATCATCCATTGCTCACAACTCTCAAGGTTCAACTAATAATAAATCCTACGAAATACGTATCCCAAAAATACAAATTTAAATTTAACAGTTCAAATGACAACAATCATTAAATCAATAGCGAGAAATCCGAGAAAACTCCAAATATCACTCATAAAGTCAATCAAAAACAATTCCTATGGTACCTTCCTCCACATGAGCTCGCATGGTCGGGCACTGTACTCGCACTCTTTCGTTCATTTCACAACTCTCATGGTGGGCCCTGATACTATTGGTATTGTGTAATATATTCCTTAACTTCTTCACAAGCATCTTAGTCTTGGATGTCCCCGGGTCTTCTATGGGTCTCGAATAATCTTGGGATCTTTAGAGTCTTCAAATTCTTCGAGTCTTCCATACTTCCATACTTCTAATTCACGTTTGAAAACATCTATTCTCCAAAATGGTATTGAGTAGTCCAATATCGTGTCCTTCCCGAAGAGACGTAACACACTCCTTCTCAGTGGTCAAAGTGGCATGGGTATAGTATAACTTGTTAGGGATAAGAGGGAGTGTTTGCTAAAACTTAGAAAAAATGAGTAGTAATGGATTTTTTTTTTAAATAATATTTTTAGAGAGTATACTTCCTAATGGCTTTCCAGTTTCTAGGGCCACGACCTAGAGTCAACATGTGCTCTGATACCATCTTGTAACGACCCGATCCCGAAGGGAACCAAGTCTACTGTGCTTCTGTGCTATCCCTGGATCAGTATGCTAGCACACACAGTACTCGATGAAATACCATGAATCACATGTCAAAAAGTAACGTAAATACAAGGTATTTATTACCTTATAGCCTTTGGGCTAGAATACACTGCGGAAATAAACAATACATAAGTGGAGTCCCATCAACACCAACGGCAAAGTTGAGTGTAGACATCGTAACCCTACATCGCATCACTTACTCGTCATATGCAATCCTGCAACACCGAAGGTTACAGCCCAAAATGGGTCAGTACTTTGAATGTACGGCAAGTTACTCCCAAAAAAATATATAACAGACCTATCTTCTACATGCAATTTTGGCTGGTGGAAAAGCTCTAAGAGTTTCAGTTTGCATAAAGTTGATTTTGTCCTACTCAAAGATTATCATAACAGTACTACAAAGCTCATAATATGATTGAATTGGTTTCTCCAAGTCAATCTATTCCCAAAGTTGATTAAACCCGATTGATTAATTAAATATGATGAGATCCGTCAACATTCCCACTTCTAGATGCTCAAAGTTGTCCGTCACCGGGGACACGGCTAATCATGATCAGTTTGTACACTCTGCAGAGGTTTGTGCACTTTTCCCCACAAGACTCGACCACCTCCTTTTTAGTTCGTCACACTACATGTTGTATGAGAACCGGAAGGTCGAGACATGGTCTTTTAGAAGAGTTTCCCTCACTCTGGCGGTGCCCATCCCACCTACTCATAACTACGTTCGTAGCACCACCTAGTAAGAGTCACTACAACTAATCAACCAAGCCAGAGCCCATAATAGCTTGTGGCTGCACACGTAAGCTTCTAGTTATGAAAAATATGATTGATCCCTTTAAGCCTAGGTGGCATTCCGCAGTGATTACTGGCCATCTCCAGGTCACTCAGGCAAATCCACTGGTTCCTCCAGGGTGCCCCCAACCATTCCACCCAGGTGGTTCATTAAGATTATCTTGGTCCTGTTTACTACTTAGTCACTCATACCTCATAATGGATCACTTCCCAATCCACGTCTACTTAGCAAAGCAGTATAATTCTACACGGTGGCGACAATGATATAAGGTTCAGACCTACCTCAATGAACTACTGGGTGTAATAGCATAGCATAATATATAATCCTATCAATGCATAATATTTAAGTTGGACTACAATGCATATAAAAAATATAGGTAATACTGGAGCATGATCAAAAGAGTAACTTGCCTGGATCCTGACGATGAAATATGCTACTCATAGTCATCTCTCCATCTCGTTACAATATATCTAACGGTAAAAGAGAAACACTTCAACACACAACTCAATCCAAAGTGAAGATCCAAATAAGATACAATTACAACATAAATATTTAGTTATTACTATTAATAAACTAATTACAATGGCATGGATAGGTTGAGATAGGATCAAATTGGATTGGATGGAAATATGATGGAAATCATATATCCGAGGATTGTAAAATCAATTGGATATGTTGGAGGTTGATTATAAAATCAATTGGATGGAGAGTATGTCAAACTCGGTTGGTTTGTCCATATGCATATTTGAATAGGAAATCAATTCTTGTATTGGATTCAAAAAGATCCGATAGAAATCATGATGATCTTGTTGAGAATATTGAATTTTTGTAGCCAAATTTATATAAAAAAGAGACATAACTAAATGAAAGTTGAAACAAAGGCTTGAGGTCAAATAAGGTTCTTATATAATGGAAAGAATGCGAGAAATGTCAACAATAGGGTATCAACATGATGAAAAGAATGTGACAAGTGTCCTAACATAAAGGTATGACACTTAGGATCAAATTTGGTCAAGGAAAGATTTCTAAATAAATTATAGAATGAGAGGAATAATAAATATACTCAAATTCACATAATAAATTTGAGTTAAATTTCGAATTACCAAAAGTGAAATATTACTGGACCAAAATAAACTACATGTTCTAGGGAATCCGGGGATATGAAATTTGTCGAAATCCGACTTACGGGATAGAAGATATGAATTTCTGAAGTTTGACTATTTTTGCTAAAATGAATTACGGGATTAATAAAAAGTATGCAAAATGGCGAGTTCTGATAGGTCTGTACCCATTCGATTTTTACAAAATAAAATGATGAACAAAGAGTGGAGAAAGGCTCACCGGAGATCTCGCCGGAATTTTGGAAAAAGGTCGCGGGCGTCAATAAACAGCCGAACGGGATAGAGGATGATTTGGGCTACTCGATGGACAAGGTTATAGCTCCATGTTCGCCTTCGGATAGCCGAGAAGTTCCGCCGGAGTAGAGAAGAACGCATGAAGAGCACAATGACACGGACGGCGTGCTCCGGCCTTGTAATCGAGAGGAATAATATGTCACAACGGTCCGCATCGGCAAGGGGAAGAAACTAGAGGAAGAAATATGGACTATGTACCTTCCATGGTGACGCAATCTTCATCGGAAGTGTGGATGTATCCTAACTCCGGCGAGAAATTGCGCACGAAGGATAAGGCTTTGAAGAGGGACTTTATGCGTGGGGATGTGTGGTTCAAAAGGGGTCCTAGGGGCGGTATTTATAGGGTCATGGGAGGTCCATAGAAGGAGAGTGGGTGAGGTTTTGTAAATGGAGTTAATGGCATTCATGGAGAAATAATGAACATTAAAAGTGAGGTTTTGGAAATAGATTTAATGGCATTCGTGGAAAAATTTATGGACAATTAAAAGCATTAAAACGCGTGTTTGTTTCCCTGAATGAATTCCTCATGAACTTGTCCACAATTTTTGTGTAGGTTCTGAAGTGAATCGGTCAAAAAAGTAGATGGGAGGAAAGGAGGAAGAGCTTCAGTTGCCATGGCCATTTGCTTCTGTGTTCACGTACACATGAACGAACAAGAGGAAGAAGATAGCTCGCTCGGGCTATGGGCCTTAGTGAAATTGGTCCCAAGATAAAGAAAAAGGAAAGAGAGATAGTGGGTAAAAATTAGATAGATGACCTCAGTCCAATTGACTTAGGAATCCTATTTTTATTATTTGGGTTAAACACTCTCAAATAAAATTGTATAGGCCAAATAAAACATAGAGAGTCTAGGAAAACTATATTTCCCTCTCAGAATACATTTTAGAAATAGATTTTTATAAAAAAACTCATTAACGACATTATTAAATTTTTCCAATACTGTTTTTGGAGAAGTCATATTATCTCCTCTCATTTTATTTATTAAATTATTGGAAATATTTAAATATCTCTTAAACGTCAATATCCAATAAACTCCAAAATAAGAATTCGAGAATGAGTATGGGACCACAATAAAGTTAAGAAAGTCATTTTATTCTCACTCGAAAATATTTAATTGTGGTTCGTACCAAATTTCAAAAGGACAAAAGAAAGAAAATCATTCTTTGAAATTTTGAATAAAGTTCACAACTAAAATTTTCATTATTGGATAAATGATTATCCAATTTTTTTAAATGGTTTGTAAAGGTTTAAACAAAAACTCAAGGGAAAAGTTTTCATTTACCCCAAAATCAAAACAATTCAATCAATATTATATTATTTATTAACATTCCAAAATTTGGAAAATTTTGGGATGTTACAAGTAAATACAAAGCAATCATATCAAACAGATACATGGCATGACGTATGCAAAGTTAACGGTGTTCTAACGTAGTACGATGTATCTGGCTCAGAGCGGGAATTCATCCGGGGATGAACTACCAGCTCCGGGTGATTATCGGACAGGGCGACCGGAGGGGGAAGGTATCATGCCGGAGGTGTCGTGGACATCCGACAAAGATAAGGGGGGGGTATCCGGGTTAGTGGAACTATTCCGAACAACATTCGTGTTCGGAAGAAATTCATCCGGATACTTTTACAGTACCGGACAAATCATCGGACAGACGGTCCGGAGGGGGACGGTTCGTTGTTCGGTATGTTAGAGGGGTGTGGTTGGTATACGGGTAGCGTATCCGTATTCGTTATACTTTTCTGATCAATTTTCATGTATAAACTTTTTCGATCCGATTTACGGATTAAAAGATATTGATTTTATAAGTTTTAATCAATTTAAAACATTTACAAATAATTTTCTATTTCTTTTACTATTTATTTAATATAAATTATATTAGTTTTAATACTGACCATTGGGTCCCACTGGTCAGTGGCTTATTTAAATAAAAACATAAAATTAACTAATATGACAGTGGGGTCCCACATGTCATACTAACACTTTTAATACTCCCTCCGATCCATAATAAGTGTCGTTAATCTAGTACAATGTTTGTACTAGCTTAGTACAAAATGAGCGACACTTATTATGGATCGGAGGGAGTAAAACAATTTCGTATTAAATAAAAGGCTAGGGGGCCCACTTTAAGTGACTGTTAGTTTATTAAATAGTTTTCTTTTATTAAAAATGGCCAGTGGCCCACCTGTCAGTGAGAGAAACTCCTCTAACAGTCATCTAACTTAATCTAATGAGGGGATTAACTTAGCAGGCAAATTAGGGGGGGGTGGTTAGTGCTAACTAAACCGGGGGTGGGCCCCACATGGCAGTGGCACACAGGCCACAGCGGGTTCTCTCCGGCGACAAGGCCATGTCAGAGGAGCCCGGTGAGGCGTGCTCTCGGCACAGGGGCCAAAAAGGGGCGCCGCTGGCTCATACGCGCGCGGGGGAACGAGGCGCACCCGTAGGTGCCATTCGCGCGAGCTGGAGCGGCCCAGGACGACGACGGCATCGGGCTGGGCGGTGCCGGTGCACTGTATGTAACGGGGACGGCGAGGCGTTGTACGATGTCGAGCGGGGGAGGGGGAAAATCGGTGCTGCGCTCACCGGGGAGCTCGTAGGGCGGGCCGTGGGCTCAGGGGGAGGGCAGTAGTCGCCGGAATCTCGCGGAGACGACGGCGGTGCAGATGAGAGGAACGGCGGGGTAGCGTCTTGCTCGGGTCGTCCGGGGGCGATTCCTTGGGCGAGGCGACGAAGATGAGGACCGCGCACACGCTGGACACGACAACGGGGTCGGGGGAGCTCAGTGGCCGCGCGGGCTCGAGGTGGCGCCCATTGCGGTTTCGGGACGGGAGGAGGAAGTCGACTGCGAGAGAGAGGGGAGGCGAGATCCAGGGGCGGGGAAAAAATTAGGGTTAGGGTTGGGCGCAGGGGCGCCGTCCGTGACTTGTAGCCGCCGGGGTGTCGTCGATGGCCGACACGGCGATGGCTATCGCGGTTGCCACGGCCGATGGCCGCCACGGGGGGGTGCGTGAACAGGGGAGGAAGATGACCCCCCCCCCCCCCGAGGTGGGCTTTGGGCTGGATTCGATGGGGGTTGGGGAATGGGCCTCGGGCTAGAGGGGGAGTTAGTTAGGTTTAGTTTTATTTCTCTTTTCTCTTTTCTTTCTTTTGTTTATTTCTGTTTTATATTTGTTTCACCCACTTAGGCATTTTTGTAAAACATTGGATGTGTCCCATAATTTAGTATTTACCTAAGGTTGGTGCCACAAAAGATTTGGGCATTTTAAAAAGTCATTTAATATTTGCATTAAATATTAAATTATTAAATTAGGGTTTTTGGTCTCTGTTTTGAATTGTTTAGAATTATTTAGAGAGTAATAAAATCTCCAACTTGGTGATACATGCTCCACTGAATATTAGTAATTTAATAAAAGTGGTAGCACAATTTTTGGACAATGTTTTATTTTCACCTTGTTTTTATTATTCCACCAAAGGGCAATTGATTTGATCTCAATTCAAAGGTAGTTTGATTTGAGTTTGATATTGCTTTGATTCCACATGACCAAGGTCCATGATCACAATGCATTCAAGAACATCAAAGTGGAATTTGAATTTGAACTGTTCCAAGTTGATCAAACAAAACTTTTGAACAATAGTGATGAACAGTAATAGTGACCGTGAGGGTGTTACAAATATCCCCCACTAGAAGAATTCTCGTCTCGAGAATTTAAGTGGTAGCGGGAAAAAGATCGGGGTATTCTTCACGAAGACGATCTTCACGTTCCCAAGTGGCTTCATCTTCAGAATGATTCGACCACTGAACTTTGAGAAACTTAGTCGTCTTGTTGCGGGTTCGGCGTTCAGACTGATCGAGAATGCGGCTTGGATGCTCTTGATAGGTCAAGTCCTGCTACAGCTCAGTCATATCATGTTCCACTTCGCGGATAGGGTCTTTGAAGCAGCGTCGGAGTTGCGACACATGGAATACATCATGGACTTGGGAGAGGTTTGACGGCAATTCCAATCGGTACGCTACCGGTCCACTTCCGGAAAGAATACGGAATGGGCCAATGTAGCGAGGAGCTAACTTGCCTTTGATCCTGAAGCGGTGAGTGCCCCTCATGGGAGTGACACGAAGGTACGCTTGTTCGCCAGGCTGATAGACCATTTCCTTGTGCTTGCGGTCATAGTTGCTCTTCTGGCGGGACTTAGCAGCTTTCAGGTGTTCACGGATAACGCGAACCTGATCTTCGGCATGCTGAATAATGTCCGGACCAATGAGAGTTCGTTCTCCAGTTTCTGACCAATTCAGAGGGGTTCGACACTTACGTCCGTAAAGAACTTCAAAGGGAGCCATCTGCAGACTAGCTTGATAGCTATTGTTGTACGAAAATTCAGCAAATGGAAGAGATTCCTCCCATTTCTTACCGAATGAAATGACACAAGATCGAAGCATATCTTCAAGCACTTGATTAACTCGTTCGACTTGTCCTTGCGACTGGGGGTGATAAGCGGTGCTAAAATTTAGGTGAGTGCCCATAGTTTCTTGGAAACTATCCCAGTACTTCGAGGTGAAAATGCTGGCACGGTTTGAACTGATCTCCAACGGAATGCCATGGAGCGACACGATTATGGAAACATACAAGTCTGCTAAATGACTAGCAGAGATCGTCTCCTTGACTGGCAGAAAGTGGGAAACTTTTGAGAATCGGTCGATGACGACAAAGATCGCATCATGACCCTTCTAGGATCGCGAAAAACCAGTGACGAAGTCCATTTCAATCTTGTCCCACTTCCATTCAGGAATAGAAAGTGGTTGCAGAGTTCCAGCAGGTCTTTGATGTTCGTCTTTGACGCGACGGCAAACGTCACACTCATCAACATAACGAGCAATGTCTTTCTTCATGCCAGGCCACCAGTACCGCTGACGAAGGTCCTGGTACATCTTGGTGCTACCTGGGTGGATCGATAACGGGGTATCATGAGCTTCTTTCATAACATCCGGAGTCAAGTTTAGATTGCCCTTGCTAGGAACCACTAAATGATTCTTGAAGTACAACGCTTGATCATCAGCAAGCCTGTAGTCTGAGGGCCTTCCTGTGGCGAGATATCGCTTCATCTTTTCGTAATCAGAGGCAGTTGTTTGGATGAATTTGATGACTTTGTCGAGGTCTACTTCAACAACAAGGGAATTCACATGTCCTTGCGGAACAATTTCAAGGTTCAACTTGCAGAGCTCTTCATACAGAAGTGGTTGTTCTATCTGGACTTCAAGTTCAGAACAGTAGGCTTTGCGGCTTAAGGCATCGGCCACCACATTAGATTTACCAGGGGTGTAAGAAATTCCCATGTTGTAGTCGGCTATTGTCTCGAGCCATCTCTGCTGGCGGAGATTCAGGTCTGGTTGAGTAAATAGGTACTTCAGGCTTTGGTGGTCGGTGTAGATCTCACAATGATTACCAATGAGGTAATGTCGCCACAGCTTCAATGCATAAATGACCGCTGCCAATTCGAGATCATGTGTTGGATAGTTTTCTTCGTGAGCACGCAACTGGCGAGAGCCATAAGCAATCACTTTGCGCTCTTGCATTAGGACACAGCCTAATCCTTGACGAGACGCGTCGCAATATATCTCGAAGTCCTTCTGAGTATCAGGCGGAGCAAGCACTTGGGGAGAAGTGAGCTTGTTCTTCAGAGCTTGAAAACTTTCTTGACATTTATCAGTCCACTCAAACTTGACACCTTTGTGAAGCAGATTAGTCAGAGGCTTGGCAATCTTGGAGAAGTTCTCGACGAAACGGCGGCAATAGCTAGCAAGGCTGAGGAAACTTCTGACCTGCTTGACGGTCCTGTGCGGAGTCCAGTCAAGAATAGCATGGATACGTTCGGGGTTGACGGCAACACCATCCTTGGAAATCACATGACCAAGGTAAGTTAGTTCGGAAAGCCAGAACTCGCACTTAGAGTACTTAGCATAGAGTTTGTGTTCTCGAAGCTTTTCCAGTATCAGACGAACGTGTTCAGCGTGTTCTTCTTCATTCTTGGAGTATATCAATATATCATCCAGATAAACCACAACAAAATTGTCGAGATATTCCGTGAATATATAGTTCATCAATCGGGAAAAGGTGGCTGGAGCATTGTTCAGGCCAAAGGACATGACAATGTACTCGTATGAACCATAGCGAGTAACGAAGGCGGTCTTCGGAATGTCCTCTTCACGGACGCGGATTTGGTGGTACCCCAACCTTAAGTCGAGTTTTGAAAACACCGTGGAGCCAGCAAGTTGATCATAAAGATCATTGATCCGAGGGAGATGGTACTTGTTCTGTATCGTGGCTTGGTTGATGGGTCGCTAATCTTGGACCAAATGGTTCGTGCCATCACTCTTCTTGACAAAGAGCGAAGGTGCTCCCCAAGCAAAGGAACTTGGACGGATGAAGACTTTCTCGAGGGCTGTGTCGATCTCCTTCTTCAATTCAAGGAGGTGGTGAGGTGGCATCTTATATGGTCGCTTGGCAATAGGGACGGTGCCAGGCTTCAAGTCGATGACGAATTCAACCTCTCTAATCGGGGGTATTCCCGGCAGTTCTTCTGGGAAGACGTCGGGAAAATCACAAACGGCAGGAACTTGCTCAATTCCTTCAAGAGGCGAGACGTTCAAAGAATTCATCATATAGATATTCGTTTCAGCATCACGGGTAATCCGGGTGGTGTGGTTAACAATCTCACCGGAGGGGTGAAAAAGTTGGACAGACTTGGTACCACAATACAGTGCGGCATCGTGGACTTTCAACCAATCCATTCCCAGGATGAGGTCTATGGTGGAAGACTTCAGAATGATGGGGGACACGTGGAATACAACTCCTTCGATTTCAACGGCGGTATTGGGCACCAGCATGGTGGTTCGGCATTGGCCTATCGGGGTGCGAACAACCATCGGTGTGTTGATCTTTCCAAGCGTAAAGTTATGCGACAATGCGAATGCTTCCGACATGAATGAATGCGATGCTCCTGTATCAAATAAAACAGTAGCAGGTATTGAGTTAACGAGGAGAGTACCCATCACGGTAGCGGGTTGGGCCTGAGCTTCTTCAACGTTAATGTTGTAAGCATGTCCGCAAGTGTGAGCAGAAGACCCAGTGTTATAGTTGGGGGTCCTGTTGTTGCCACGGCCAGCAGGGTGAACTACCAGTTGATTCTGTCGCTGGGGGCAGTCTTTGGAAAAGTGACCCGGCTGATGGCACTTGAAGCATAGGCCATCTTGAGGACGGAGAGGTGCAGTCTCAGCCTTCGGCTGTCTCGGCGGGGGCGGAGGCAGACGAGGTGCAACATAAGACGGCCTTGGTGCAGGGGCAGGTGGACGATACACACTGTGTGGAAGCCAAACGCGTTGCTTCTGTGCTGTGCCCGAAGATGAGCCAGCATCACGGGGGCACTTCGGCGAACCACCGAACTTAAGCTGAGCGGTCTCAACAGTGATAGTCTGGTTCACCATGGTGGCGAAGTTGGGGAAGACGTGCAAAGCCAGTGCAAGCTGGAGATCGTCGTTGAGTCCATCACGGAACTTCTCTTGCCTACTTGCATCATTGGGGAGGTCACTTGCAGCATAGCGTGAGAGGCGGAGGAATTCCCTCTCATATGCCTTGACAGTTTTGGTGCCCTAAACGAGGTTGCGGAACTCAGCCTTCATACGGTTCATAATCGCCTGGGGGACATAATGAGCACGGAAGGAAGACTTGAACTCATTCCAGGTGACGACAGTTCCTTCAACTAGCGAGCCCTTGTAAGTGTCCCACCACTGAGCAGCGGAGCCACGCAGGAAATAGGACGCAAAGTTGACGTAATCAGCAGCGCTCACATTAGCGAACTCCAGCTGACGAGTGATATCACGAAGCCAATCATCGGCATCCAGCAGCTGTTCAGGTTGGTGGAAGAGAGGGGGATTGAGACGCATGAAATCCCGTAGAGTAACCACAGGCGGTTGGTTCTGGTGCTGGTTCTGGTTCTGATTCTGGTTCTGGAGCTGATCTATGACTCCTTGCATAAACACCTGGTTCATCTGAAACTGCTGCATCATCGCGGCCATGTAGTCCGCCGGCGGAGGTGGATCGTTGGCACCACGACCACGACCACGACCACCACGACCATCCATCCTTCTAGAATTTAACAGGGGTATTTCAGCGATGAAAATTTTAACGAGATGCCGGAAACGAGTATGAGGTAAAGCGACAACAAAGAGGAGGCGCGGATATATAGGATTAGTCATATAAGACATACACATCCACACATAGAATCAATCGAAAATCGGGCAGCGTAACATCGTTGAAATTAAGGAAAAAGGACACACTCGGCGGCGCGCAGACCGCGGTAAGGATTACACGACGCAACATAGATTCCACTATGTCAATCACGCCGCAAGAAAACTGTTGGCCACAGGAGTTAATGCCAGAGGACGCGCGGCCTGCCCAGAATGAGAATGGGATCCGCGGTCCGGGATCTGGGGTAGAACTCCTGCAACACGACTCAATCAATGGGGAAACACAAAAACGCCGGATGGAATCAAGAGAACGTGATCCTAATGTCAGAGTTTGTAAAAATTACCAGGAAGGATAAGAGAGCAGATTCCCAGAGCATAGGTGAGGAGAAAATGATCCTAATACCATAGATATCACACATAGTGACATCGATGTGGGCCCATAAGCCAAACATTAAGATACTAGCAAGTCTATACTCAACTTCGACCAGGTAGTGGTGGGGCGGCTTCCTACAGGCAGTCGGCTCTGATACCAACTTGTGACGCCCCCAAAATCAATCCGTGTACAGTAATCATACACGCAGGGTACACGGCTGAGGTTAGGGTGCCACGGTGAGAATATCACAGCACAACACTAAACACAAAATGATAAACAAATATGTTACAATAAAGGGGGGGTCGCGCAGACCCGAATACATAAGTTATACAGGCCAAATATCTGAGTACAGACATAGTTAGTCAAGTTTTTGCCTTAAGAAGGCTAGCACAAATAACATCAGAGAAACAGATCGAAAAGGCAAGGCCTCCTGCCTGGGAGCCTCCGAATCTAATCCTGGTCCTGGTCAGCGGGGGTCTCGACGTAGTAGAAGCCGCCTCCGGGTTAGTCCTGCTCCTGGGCTCCAACGTCGACTGCAGCGGCCGATCAGGCAAAACATAAAAGGGGAAATAAAGCAAAGGTGAGTATCTAGCATACCCGCGAGTCTTATGTCCGCTACTAAGCATTATGCATGGTATCAAATGGAAAGGGGAGGCTGTATATAGTGGACTGCAAGATAGAAACCAGAATAAGGGTAAGAAGCTAGGCCTATCGAAGACTGGCATCTTCTGCGTGTCTTGCAGCATGAGAAGAGAATAAGCCAACAGTTCATATAAAGCAATAAAGTAACAATGAAGCAGAAGTTGCTGCAACATTGTATAATATAAGTTGTAATGATTAATAATAATAATGCCTCCGAGTTCCCTTCCTCGACTCCCTACGAGGAAGAAGACCCGGAACCATACAGTTTAATAGTAATTGTTTCTAGTGGTAAGATCCAGCTTCAGCATAAAGCATCCTATTACCGTGGACACGGCTATTCGAATAGATTAAACTCCCTGCAGGGGTGCACTACTGTTCAGCCTGCACGCTCGGATCTCCAGGGTGGCGTGAACCTTGTTAGGGAACGCCCCACCGAAGCTATCCGAAACGACGCAGCCCATCCTAGGCTCAACAGAGAGGCCATCCGCCGGACTATATCCTATGCGCCAAGGGGTCTAGGACCCTCACCCTTGCACGCTCCTGCACGGTGCGTGGCTGGCCGGTGAAGCGAAAGAAAATCCAAAAAACACACCGTCCGGACGAAGAAGACACCACTTCCCGGCGCAGGCCGCGGTACTGCTGACGTCTGAAGAGCTTTCAGACAAACTACGACGCAGGGGAGCCCATAACTCCTAATCCCACGTGAAGATAGTGCGTACAGACCAATGGGACTCTCAAGTCATCCGCCGAATCATTTAGAATTTTAATTAACCTGCGTGACAACTGTTATCGTTGCCTCGATTTAACCGACCCGCGGTCAACGACAGAAGTCAGGACCACCAGTACATTGGTGCCTGCCCTGTCGTCCCACCAAGTCACTGCGGTTACCAACAAGGTGAACCGTCTCCTTACCTTGTCTCGCGTTTGCTCTTGGTAGAGCTCGACTTCTCGTAGTTTGGTAACTCTCGCAAGATATGAGCAGGGGCCAAGCACGCCAGTAACGTCGGTCGTACCCTCCCTGTCGTTCCGATGATATACCGCTCGCGGGCACCGTTGGGTCGCCCGACTTCTTACCTTTAGGGACATCCGCTGTTCAGGACCCTATGGCGGCAAGACAAAGTCAGCCTCGAGTGGAGTACAAGGATTACTCCTTGATAGCCCACGCTTGAGGTGACTAGGCATAATCCAGATAGGGTCGTCTTTGTTCCATACCTGCAACAGTTATAATTAAAGTATCCGCGATCGCTCCCATAGTGATCACGACCCGCTATCTAACCCTAGCTAACAATGCGCAGGGCTCACTGCTGAATAATGCATAAGTAATAATAGGCAGCATAGGATAACGGAAGGTACATCAAGGGGCGACAAAAGCAGGCTATGCAATTGAATAGGATTGTAATCGTAGCAGCAGCAGTAACAATGCCTAGTGCAAGAAAGTACGGAAAAGGTAGGCGATATCTGGGGAAGAGAATGGCTCTTCTTGCCTGGAAGCTCGCGGGTAGGGGCAGGGTCATCGACGAAGTAGTCGTACCCGGCAGCAGTGTAGTCAGCGGTAGCAGCGGGGTCTACTGGAGAATTAAAAGAGGGGATAAACACAGTAAATACAAAGAAATCATATCAAACAGATACATGGCATGACGTATGCAAAGTTAACGGTGGTCTAACGCAGTACGATGTATCAGGCTCATAGCTGGAATTCATCCGGGGATGAACTACCAGCTCCGGGTGATTACCGGACAAGGCGACCGGAGGGGGAAGGTATCATGCTGGAGGTGTCGTGGACATCCGACAAAGATAAGGGGGGTATCCGGGTTAGTTGAACTATTCCGAACAACATTCGTGTTCGGAATAAATTCATCCGGATACTTTAACAGTACCGGACAAATCATCGGACAAACGGTCCGGAGGGGGACGGTTCGTTGTTCGGTATGTTAGAAGGGTGTGGTTGGTATACGGGTAGCGTATCCGTATTCATTATATTTTTCTGATCAATTTTCGTGTATAAACTTTTTCGATCCGAGTTACGGATTAAAAGATATTGATTTTATAAGTTTTAATCAATTTAAAACATTTACAAATCATTTTCTATTTCTTTTACTATTTATTTAATATAAATTATATTAGTTTTAATACTGACCAGTGGGTCCCACTGGTCAGTGGCTTATTTAAATAAAAACATAAAATTAACTAATATAACAGTGGGGTCCCACATGTCATACTAACACTTTTAATAAAACAATTTCTTATTAAATAAAAGGCTAGGGGGCCCACTGTAAGTGACTGTTAGTTTATTAAACAGATTTCTTTTATTAAAAATGGCCAGTGGCATACAGGCCACAGCGGGTTTTCGCCGGCGACGAGGCCATGGAAGAGGAGCCCGGCGAGGCGTGCTGTCGGCACAAGGGCCAAAAAGGG
Organism: Bromus sterilis; assembly: GCA_950022295.1. Lineage (NCBI taxonomy): Eukaryota > Viridiplantae > Streptophyta > Magnoliopsida > Poales > Poaceae > Bromus > Bromus sterilis. Next base: position 106,396,071 of record OX465596.1, on the reverse strand, counting down.
GCGCCGCTGGCTCGTACGCGCGCGGGGGAACGAGGCGCACCCATATATAGGTGCCATTCGCGCGAGCTGGAGCGGCCCAGGACGACGACGGCATCGATCTAGGAGGCGCCGGTGCACTGTACGTAGCGGGGACGGTGAGGCGTTGTACGATATCGAGCGGGGGAGGGGGCAAATCGGTGCTGCGCTCACCGGGGAGCTCGTAGGGGGGGGTCGTGGGCTCGGGGGGAGGGCAGTAGTCGCCGGAATATCGTGGAGACGACGGCGGTGTAGATGAGAGGAACGGCGGGGTAGCATGTTGCTCGGGTCGTCCGGGGGCGATTCCATGGGCGAGGCGACGAAGACGAGGACCGCGCGCACACTGGACATGACGACGGGGTTGGGGGAGGTAAGTGGCCGCGCGGTCTCGAGGTGGCGCCCATGGAGGCTTCGGGACGGGAGGAGGAAGTCGACCGCGAGAGAGAGGGGAGGCGAGATCCAGGGGCGGGGGAAAAAATTAGGGTTAGGATTGGGCGCAGGGGCGCCGTCCGCGACTCGTAGCCTTCGGGGTGCCGTCGATGGCCGACACGGCGTTGGCTATCGCGGTGGCCACGGCCGATGTCCGCCACGGGGGGGTGCGTGAACAGGGGAGGAAAATGACCCCCCCGGGGTGGGCTTTGGGCTGGATTCGGTGGGGGTTTGGGAATGGGCCTCGGGCCAGAGGGGGGGGGGTTAGTTAGGTTTAGTTTTATTTCTCTTTTCTCTTTTCTTTCTTTTGTTTATTTCTGTTTTATATTTGTTTCACCCACTTAGGCATTTTTGTAAAATATGGGATGTGTCCCATAATTTAGTATTTACCTAAGGTTGGTGCCACAAAAGATTTGGGCATTTTAAAAAGTCATTTAATATTTGCATTAAATATTAAATTATTAAATTAGGGTTTTTGGTCTCTGTTTAGAATTGTTTAGAATTATTTAGAGACTAATAAAATCTCCAACTTGGTGATACATGCTCCACTGAATATTAGTAATTTAATAAAAATGGTAGCACAATTTTTGGACAATGTTTTATTTTCACCTTGTTTTTATTATTCCACCAAAGGGCAATTGATTTGATCTCAATTCAAAGGTAGTTTGATTTGAGTTTGATATTTCTTTGATTCCACATGACCAAGGTCCATGATCACAATGCATTCAAGAACATCAAAGTGGAATTTGAATTTGAACTGTTCCAAGTTGATCAAACAAAAGTTTTGAATAGTAGTGATGAACAGTAACAGTGATTACTGTTCAGTGACAGTGAGGGTGTTACAGTGTTGATGAAGCCCATGTTGAGTGGCACCTTGGCGATGAAAACCGGGTACGAGGGATTCTGTTCTCGAAGAAGAATCTTCTCTAATTTCATAATACTGTGATGCACACTCTGCATATCCTAAGTTGAAAGGTCGAGCATGTCCTTAGGTAGCATCGCCCAACCTGCCACATGGATTTCAAACGAGAGATCCTTGGGTCTTGGTGGCTGAGCCCGGATCGACATCGAAGGTTGGCTGCTCGAAGTGATTCTCTTCTTCATTTTCCTTCCCTTCTTCTTTTCTGATTTCGAGCAGTCACCGGCCTTTATCTTCTCAGTGGCCGCCTTATGGAGTGTGGACGGGTTGAAAATAGATCTCCTTGTGGCATCTACTTGAGGCTCGGTGAAGGCGCAAGCTGCTGGAGACATCTCCTGAGAAGCAGCAAAGAAACGCGTGGAGCAAGCAGGTTTTGCCGCAGGATCAGCTAGACCGCGAGCTTCCTCGTCATGCTGGTAGGATCCTTCAACAGGAGGCATGAATAAGTCATCACCTTCAAACGAAGTGTTGATGAACTAGTCGGCGTTGATATCATCATCATCATCAAGATCATCTTCTTGTTGTGCGCCGATGGGATCATGTGGTGCCGGCATGATGAATACCGGTGATGTCCTAGGTGTGGTTCCCCTTTCCCCGTCATTAAAAGCATTTGGGTCTTCGGCCATAGGCATATTTGGCCGAAACAATCACTGAGGAATGCCGGCTCGTCCTCATCGTATATGGGGGGTTGAATGGGAGGTTCAACTCTCTCGTAGCCCGAAATCACGAGAGAGATTTGAAGCCTATGCATCTCTGGTTCCATCGGCATATTGTGCATGATTAGATTTTGTGGTTGAAGGATTTTACCTTGGGCAACATCCTTCAACTCGCCGTCCAGGACTTGTAATAGAATGCATGGAGTGTCCTCCTGCGAAAGAGATATATGCATGTAGGGCATCAGAGAGATTCCACTAAAAAAGGCAAGGAGATGAAGTCCTCGTTTGATTTGAAGACGCTTATAGTTACCTTGAGGGCGTCGAGGTCGGCCAATGAAGAGACCCCGCCGATGACGGCGGGCATGCAAGAGCCAGAGGGCGCGCTGCCTCCCGTGGCGTCGGTCGCCCTATTTTTGCTGCCGCCGGGTGCATTATTGTTATTCCCCGATTGCTCGATCGTGGCTGTCGTGCTCTGGAGCACGCCAGTGACCCTTCATTGGCTCCACTCGACGCGGGAGAGAACGGGCTACGCGCTAGTACCCTCGCCATGGTCTCTCGTGCCCCGTAGCGATTTTCCGGCGAGGCGCCGTCGTCTGGAAGCCCCCGGCGTTGAGCCCCGCCATTAGAAGCCCTAAACCCGAGCCTAACCACCCCTTTGGGTCACTGACTGTGGGCCCCAGCCACTAATTAAGCTGGGCTTAATTTAAGCATAAGTTTAAACTAACACTAGCCACTGACATGGTGGACCCACCTGTCAGCCCCCTTCCCCATGTCACACCGACGTCATGATGACGCAATAAATTGTTAAATGAATTAATCTAATTCCAGAAATTCCAGAAAAGGCAATAAACTTTGGAAATTCATAGAAAATTCATACTAACTCCAAATTGGACAAATAATATGTCTAATATTATCAGAAAAATACAAGGATTATGAATATGCAAATTGTTTCTATGTTTGACCATTTTAAAATGGGTGAACAGTAGGAAACATGCATATGACATTCTTTTGAATTCAAATTTGGAGTGAATTTGCAAATTACTTTGCAACACACTTCTTTTAAATGGTTTCATCCACACATCAGAGACTTTACCTCACCTTTACAACATCACTTCATGCTCAAACTTTTCAAATGTTTATTCATAGTTTCAAATGCATTTGAAACTCAATGATAAATCAAATGGAGTTTGAATTTGCAATTCAATTGCAATGTACTCCTTTTAAATGGAATAACTCACACATCAGTGGCACATACATCAAGTTTCAACCTTCAACTCATGTGTTTGTGCATTGTACTTATCGTTCTCCATTGATTGTTGTTTGTCGAATAGAAGTGGAGCCGGAACCGGAGGCCACCCCCCTCGTTGAAGACCCCGATACTGAACCTCGTCAGCAAGGCAAGCAAACCCCCATTGATCATGTCGATAAAATCCCACTTCCCTCTCAGTCTTTCTTATGCATTGTTTAGGATGATTACCATGATACGTTTCTACCGCATAGATGAACCCATTCCTTTGCATGACCTATCATTTGTCACAGTAGTAATAAAACCACAATCCTAGCAAATGTAGGAGTTGATTGATATCATTTGGCCCCTGCAATTGTTACTTCTTATTGCATGCTTAGAGTGATATAATGTTGATACTGTTATGTGAGTCGGGATGGTAGTGATCATGCTGATGATGGTGTAAATGTGTTCGTGAATCTACTCTAATACAAGGTGAACGATGAGAGGTTGTGTCAGAGTACACACTGGGTTGTCTCGTTGAACACCGCCCTAAGTCCGAGTTCATGTGTGGTGATCCAAGATGAAGAGTACAACCACACATTGGGCTCACTGACCCCTCTCAACCTACTAACTCATCCCTTTTGATGTCCAGATGTCGCAGTAGTTCGGAGTTCTGGTAGGTTTGTGGCCTGGCTGCTAAGTAAGAGAACGGCTCAGCCGAGACCGTCTTATGCACCACGCACACATCATCTGGGTCCACTTCGGTAAACCGGCCGGGTTCACGATAGTGGTAGACAACCCAGGTAGGTGGCTTTCTTGGACTAGATCGGCTATGAGGTAACAGTTGTGGTGGCATCCTCGTTGTCACCTCTTGAACGGTGACACGCAAAAGGCGGTAAGTGATGACACGTGTGTGTAGCGGTACATCCCTGCAGGGTTAAAAAAACTATTCGAATAGCCGCGTCCGCGGTAAGGGACTGCTTGGAAAGCATACCTTGATTATTAGACAACTTGAATTGAATACTTATAAAACTTGCCAAGATAAGCGTGAGTGCAATGGCGTGCTTTCTCGTGGGGAAGTCGAGGAAGGCACCATAGTGGTGTAATTGGTTGGAGACATGTAGTGGAATCGTATACGCTTCTTACCTCAAGTCTGGTACTCGTAGTTCAGGACTAGCCAACTCAAAGCTGGCACTTATGCATTGAAACCCCACCTCCCTTTACCTTGATACATGTGCATGAGTAGTATAGCTCCTACGTAAGTCTTGCTGAGTACGACTTTGTACTCACATTTTCTTATTCTATGTTTTAGATGAACCCACTGACCCCGAAGGTGGATTCTTCCTCGAGCTCGACGATTGAAGACCAAGCTAGTGTAGTCCCAGTCAGCAGATTGTTTCCCTCGTGAAGGGCTTGTTTATAAATAAGGCTTCTCTAAGCCATTTGTTAAACTTGTGTGTACTCAGACCTACTTTGCTTCCGCATGTTTGATGTAATGTTGGATCACAGACTTGTGATCTCTGTGTGCACTCTGTAAGAGTTATCAATAAAGTTGTAAACTTTGTAGAGAATTGCAATGATACGTGCTGTTGATACTGGACATGTGTGCTGCGAGTATGTTTATAACATGCATGTCTTAGTATGGGTTTTCGAGACCTTAGTTGTGAGCTAGCTGGCGGTCTTTTATACACCAAGTGGCCCTTAGATGTGCGCAGCTTGGGGCATCGCGATGCGATTGCTCGTGACTCCGTCACGTGCACACTTTGATGTATGATCGAGCCCGCCCTAGACCCCGACTAAGTGATCAGGATGGAGTAAGTATTTGTAAGGGTTATAATACAATCGATAGTATGGTTGAGGTGACTTGTCTATGATTATGGGAGTTCACCACCCATATCATTTAGACTTGTGTGCGTACGATGAGGACCCATCTCAGTTGATCATCCGGCCTGGATGGGATTCCCCTCACGTTTGATGTTTTCCGAGAACGTTCTGTGCTTGGCCTTGTCTGCTTAGACAAGTGCGTACGGTTCTCGGCTCTCCATATGATTGTGTTGTAGAGAGTCTTGCATACGCTAACCCCGGGTCCCGACAATCCTCCACGGCATGGATCAGCAGATGCACCATAATGTCGAAGAACGCGGGTGGGAAATAGATCTCAAGCTCGCATAGTATGAGAACAATCTCCTCCTGTAGCCTTTTGAGTTGCGTAGGGAAAATCGACTTCCGGGAGATGACGTCAATTTTTTTGCAAAGGCCAAACAACGTTTTACGGACGTGCTAGTCCATTATCCCTCGGATCGCAACCGGGAGAATCTGCATCATCAGCACGACACAGTCGTGAGATTTCATCCCGCTGCAATGCTGCTTCGCCTCATCTAGGTATCTGCTTATCTTCCCCGCGTAGCCGTTCGGAAATTTTACTCCTATGAGGCAGTGGATAAACCGCTTGATCTCCTCCTCGCACAGAGTGAAGCATGCCGGGGGGGGGCAGTGATCAATACCGGTCTTCTTCTTGGTCGCCCTTATTCGTTTGCGAGAGTTTTGTGTTTCCATATCGTCCTCCTCTTCCGGATCATCATCGTCGTCACTAGGGGGTGAAGATCCCTCTTGATTCCCATAAATTTAAAGTCATTCCTTGCTTTTCGCCCATCCTTGGTCTTCTCCGGCATGTTGAGCAGCATGCCAAACAGGCTCTCACACACTTTCTTTGTGATATGCATGAGATCAAGGCTATGAGGACTGCCGAGGAGACTCCAGTATTCAAAATCCCAGAAAAGAGACCTCTCTTTCCATACCCTCATCAACCGCCGAGTCTTATTTTTTTCTTTCCAAGAATGGAGCACTCTTTCCATGTTTTCAACAAGTTGTCGATTTCTTTGCCGCTCCTTCGAGTTGGGGGTGCTCGGAGCTCCTCGCTGCCATCGAACAGATGTCCCTGTTTTCTCCACGCGTGTTTCTTGGGAAGCCACCTCCGAGACCCCTGGAACACGGTTTTTTAAGATCCGGGATCTTTCGCTAGCTGGTGATACGTTGTGCTATCCATGCACCTAACACATGCACAAAATCCTTGGACCACCTACCCTAAGAAATATCCGTATCCGAGATAGTCGTGCACCGTCGTGATCACCGCGACTTTCATTGGGAAATATTCTTTTGCGGAGGCGTCCCACGTATTGACTCCGTCTTTCCATAATGTTTCTTGCTCCTCTTTCAACAGCTGGAGATACAGATTGAGGTCTATACCTGGTTGTTTCGGCCCTTGAACTAGTAGACACATTGTTATGTACTTTTCTTCATGCACTTCCAGGGGAAGGTTGTATATGCATACAAACACGGGCCAAGTACTGTGTGTGCTGCTCTGGCCGCCAAACGGATTGACTCCATCGGCGCTCACAACAATCCTGAGGTTCCTTGGTTCTTCCCAAAAATATGGGTATTCGAGGTCCAACGCAGTCCATTGGCTACCATCTGAAGGGTGCCTCAGCATATCCTCCTTTTCTGGATCCGGGTTCGGGTCATCCTCTTTTAGCTTCTTTCTATCTGCGTGCCAGGTCATGAGCTTTCCTTCCTCGGGATCTACGAAATACCTCTACATACGAGGAGTGATCGGAAAGTACCATACGACTTTTCTAGGAACTTTCTTCCCTCTCTTGTATCGACTAACACCGCATACCGAGCATGTGGTTTTCTCTTCATCCTCACCCCGATAGATCATGAAATCATTTATGCAGACATGGTATTTAACTTGCGGAAGATCAAGAAGGAACATGACATTCTTGGCCTCAGCGATACTAGTTGGGCACGTGTTGCCCTTCGGAAGACGATCGTGCCAGAATGCCATGTTATCATCGAAGCTTTCGTCGGTCCATTTGTGTTTTTCCTTCATCTCCATATCCCAAAGTGTTACATTCATAGAACTTCGTAACCGCGTCTTTCTCGAGTTGCGCCATCTTGGCTTTCTCTCTAGCTGCACCTCTTGCGTTCAACGCCTCTTTGACAAGCAGCTCTTGAACATGAGGGTCCCGCATCCATCTTGAATCCTCATGTCCGGCATCTTGATCTTCATGTCCTGAATCTACATGATCTGCTTCGACATCTTCTTCATGATCATGTACGGGATGCTCTTCATCTTCTTTCCAGCCGTTGTTGTCTGGTTTCCCTTCCTCATTTACTGGCGCCCCACCATTGACGTCCTCCTCCTCACCAGCTTCATCAGTTATCCACAATGTGTAGCCATCCATCAAACCATTACCCTTCAGGTGTCTTTGCAATATTCCGGAATCAGTCTCGGTCACGCACTGAAGTTTGCATCTCCGGCACGGACATCTTATATCCGACCTATTATTCCATAACATGTCGTTTGTCGCACATTGCATCCACTTAGCCACGGTGATATCTCTCAGCATCTCGCGGACCATGATCGCCTGTGTGCACGGAGAGAGCAACACAATTATATATCATAGTCGTCGCCGAAAAAATTCGGCATGACCTTCCCTAATAATGCATGGGAGCATGCGGAGAGCGCGCCAGAAATTTGCCGAAACGGAAATGAATCGACATTTCGGCAAAACATTGGCAAATCAAGATTCAAATATACATCAAACCACCATAATCTTCACATATACATCAAACCACCATATGCTTCACATATACATCAAACCACCACAAGCTTCACATTTGCATCAAAACCACCACAAGCTTCACATATACACTTCACATATACATCAAACCACCATAGGCTTCACATATACATCAAACAACCACAAGATTCACATATACATCAAACCCAAGCTTCATATATACATCAAACCCAAGCTTCACATATAGAACAAACCCCTAGCTAATAAAGGCAAGTATATATGTGATAAATGGAAGAAAAGAGTTGGGGAGAAGGTCCACTTACTTTAATATGAAACAAAATAGATTTAATGCCAAGTATGGATGGATAAATGGAAGAAATGAAGGTGGGAGGAGGAGCAAACCGAATAGATCTAGGGTGAGGAGAGTGGATCTAGTTTGAGAAGTGTGTGGAGTGAATGAGAGGTGGTAGGTGGGGTGAAGTAGATAAGGGAAGCTCTAGGTATTTAGGGGCGCATATTGAATCTCAGTGGTGGCGCATTTTGTGAATGTGCCACCCCTAAGCTCCTAGGGGCGGCACATATTGGGAATGCGCCACCCCTACCATAAGAGCTTAGGGGTGGCACATTTCCAAAATGTTCCACCAATAAGATTCTTAGGGGTGGCACATTTGTCAGAATGCGCCACCTATAAGATCATCCAGGATGGCCCACTCTTAGGGGTGGCGCAATGGAAAATAATGCGCCACCCCTAAGGGCTTATGGGTGGCGCATTATTTATCAGTGCACCACCTCTAACAGATGGTGGAGCATGGATTAATATATGCGTCACTAATAAGGTTTCCAAGTATAGCTATTTCTCTAGTAGTGGAGGTAGGCGCCAACTCTCGGAATGAGAAAAGGCAACGCACGGTACCGAAGAGGCTAGCAAATATGGGAAGGTGGAAGTGTCAACTTTCGAATACTTACATTAGTCCTAAGAACTCATGCACTTATTATCGGTAACTCTCAATCTAATCAGGAGGTTCACAAAGAGACAAGTACACCGAGGAGGAGTGTATGGGGGTTTGGTTATCCTTGCGCATCCTCGACTCATGGTACGTGAGTGTACTCTAATATCCGATCCCTCCAAAGATTAGTGATCCATCTAGTTTTTGAAAATAAACATGGATTTCCCAAAATACGACATATATCACTAATAGGATAGAGCTCTTGACATAAAAAGTTCCTACATTACTCAAAACAATACCTCAAAACTATTGCAAGTTGCTACTACAATTGAATAGCAACCTCAATTACGTACTTTAAGTTAAGACACACAACTCAGTGCAACAGGCCAACTCTCTAAACAAGATAATCATGAAAACTCAAGAGAGTTCCAGAAAAAAACTAAACAAAAACTCTTAAAAAGATAAGCATGAAAACTAAGAGCTAAACATGATAGCAGCTATGAAAAGATCAATAAAGAACACACAACAAAAGAAAGATGATCATGAAAACCCTATGATGTGTTCTAGTTTAAAGTGGAGCGTGTTTCTCTCCCACAAAAAGAAAGATGGGTTCTAACTTGTTATGAAAAGAAGACAAAGCTAAAGAAAACTAAAAATTGAAGAGCAAGACGCTCCAAGCACAGCACATAACGCATGAAGTGATAAAAATATAGTGTAACAAAGGACGAACTGATAATTGTTAATGGGGAAGGGGATGCACGGTGGCATCCACAAGCTTAGACGCATCAGTCTCCTTGAATATTTCTTGGGGGTGCATGGGGTAATCCCCAAGCTTGAGCGTTTGACACTCTCGGATCTTCTTTCATCATATTCCTTCGCACACTTGAAAACTCCCTTCATACATAACTCATCATAAGATGATTAGAGAGGTTAGTACCTATAATAAAACAATTTTCCTCTACTAGAAATAAAGATTTTCTTGAAGGGCTACAGTTTATCAAGACCGTCAAAAATTTTTTGCAAAGAAAAATCTAGCACAAGACTTGCAAAACTGAGGAAAGGCAAAACATGGCAGAATCTGTGAAAAACAGACCAGCAGGTAGTAAATAATTTTTTGGGGTACTTCTGCAACTCAAATCAAAAAACTGAAAAACAGACCAACATTTAGTAAATAATTATTTTGGGGTACTTCTGCAACTCAAATAAAAAAACTCAGAACAGACGCTCGAAAGCTAATTGTATAATCTGGTGATGTATCGTGAAGTTTTTCGTCCAAGGACATGATGTGTTTTCTGGACACCATATCACAACTTTTGAACTTTCTTGCAATCAGAGGCTAAACTTGGCACAAAGCTTGAAAATAAAGAAACAATGATGTTGCTACAGTAGTAACAAATATCAAGACCACTAAAAACAGAAGGAAAAACATCTTGGGTTGCCTCCCAACAAGCGCTTTCTTTTACACCTTTGAGCTAGGCGCAAAGCAAAAAGATCAAGTTGTATCAATTGAACCGTCATCAAGATCATCAAAAAGCTCTTCAATTGTACAACTAGTTTTAAGAGGTCTCTCAAATAAAGGTCTAATGAATATACTTCTAGGGATAAAAGCAAAAGGCGGAAAATCAATTGGAGTTTCATTTATAAATCTATGTAAGAGAGGTATTTCTTCCAAAGTTTTCACAGTTTCAACTCCTTTGGCAATAAGTAGGTTGTTTTTGGGTCGATAAACCTGAGGGACGTAAGAGAACTTAGGTTCCTTCTTTACCGTAGTTTCTACCTTTTCGGTTTTGATTGAGGAGAAAGTAGTTCCTAAAGTGTCAATGATTTCTTCAATCTTACCTATCCTAGAAGGTTCCAAATCATGGGATTTGATGGTCTCCAAAGTTTTGACAATTTTGTGCATGGAGCTATCAAGTCTACTCAAATTCCCTTGAATCCTACGATCTAAGTCATTTACCTTATGGATTCTTGGTATTTCTAGCCCTAACTTTTCAAGTTTTTTCATAATGTGAGATAGAGTAATGTCCTCTTGAATGCTAGCAACAGGGATATTTCCAACAAGAGTTTCAATAACATTAAGAGACTCCCAAATTGGGGCTTCTAGGAAATTCCCATTGATAGAAGTGTCTAGAACAAACCTATTACAAGGAGTAATTACAACGCAAAAGTTTCTAAGAAGGATAGTAGTGGATTGCTTCTTGGTGGCTCTTTTTTGAGAATCATTAATTCTATACCAAGAATCTTTCAGGCTTTCACCACCTTATTGTTTAAAGGTGAGCACTTCTGCCTCGCCAAAGGCAAAAGGACCAGACATAATGACAACTACTAGCAAGGTAAATAATTTTTTTGTGATTTTTGATAATGGACACTAAAGCAAGAAATGAAAGGTAAAATAACAAGACTAAAAAGCAAAGATAAAATATAGCGTGCAACTCCCCTATCTTGTAGAGCGGAGCCCCCGGTAACGGTGCCAGAAATTATCTTGATGGCGTTGAAGTAGTGCTCCTTGTTGGCTACCCCAAGTGGAAGGTTGAGATGTAGCGTAGCGTAATTTCCCTCAGCTAAGATACCAAGGTTTTTCTCCCGTAGGACTCCAGCAATGACAAGTAGGTGACAACGGCGCTAGAAATTACTAGCACGAGTTGGCGTGAACCTTCACACAGATACAAATAACTTTTCTCCCAACGAGTACAGAGAGGTTCTCAATCTCTCCGGCCTTGCTATTTATAAAGGGTCAAACGCAAGAGATAAAAGGTAATGATAACTGCAACTAGAAAGTAAAACAGGACGTAAATTTTTGGTGTAAACAGTGGTGGAAATATGGACCGGGGTCCCATGAAGTTCACTAGTGATGTCCCTCTCCCAAAAGAGAGTAAACAGCTATGCAAGGTGAATAAATTACAGCTGGGCAATTGACATGATTAAAAATGCACCGCAATGCTAAATATGCTACAAAAGAAAGGAAGAGGCTCAAAAGCATGGGCGGTACGCCAAAACAAGTAGACCGAAATCCATTTGCATCTATTCACTAATCACCCACCTTGAGATTTCTATCCAAAACATCTTGCTGGTATTAAGTTGCGAGCCCCACCCAAAGTGTAAACCCAAAGCAACACACAACTGCATTAAAAGAACTTTGCGTAAATTAAACAGTCCTTGCAACCATGGTTACAAGCACCATTGTTTTCCCCCTTGTGGCAACAACACATTCCCTATACTCATGTTTTTGTCACTCAAGCTAGTCATCGGGGGGCATGAACCCACAATCATGTATAACGCTCCCTCTTGGAGTTACGACCTAATACTTGGCCAAAGCAATAAACAATAATGGAGAACATGCAAGAATTACTCAAGGGCAAAAATATAAAAGAGAAGAACCAAATATATTACTCATCACAATCTGAACATAGTCTCATAATCCATCAGATCCCAGCAAACTCAACATAGCAACAACAGAAAGAATTACATATGTGCCTTCATCATGTAGGGCAGCTCACAAGGTCTAATCCATGAAGAACAAAGAGGGGATGATCATGGACCCATGGTCCAAAGGTGGAGTACTCACGTTCCATTCGGGAAGCGTCCATGGTGATGGAGAAGCTCCCGGAGTTCAATCCTCCCTCCGGCAGGGTGCCGGGAAGAGGTCTTCTAGTGCTCCCGATCTTCTAAGCGCTCCGGCAGCGGAACAAAGGCGAGATCGCGAAAAAGGGTTTTCTCGTCGGGGGTTTTGGGACGAGAGAGATATATAGGCGAGGGGGGCAGCCATTGGGCGCACCAAGGGTCCAGGCGGCCTCCCGGCGCGACCCCACCCTAGGCCGCGCACCCTGGCCGCCTGGGCACCATGTGGGGCCCCTCTGGACCCCCTTCGGGCATCTGGAAGCTTCCGGTATGCTGATTTTTTTAATATTTTTCCCGGAATTTTTCTGGCACTTTACGTAACGGGAAAACCTGAAATTAAAATACATCAGAAAACAGAAACTAGCAATTGGGTGCACTAAGTTAATAGGTTAGTCCAAATATGAGCAAAAGTGTATGAAAGTGTAGCAAAAGCATAGCAATATCACCCAAAACATGCATAGAGCAAGCATAAATTATAGATATGTTTGGGACGTATCACTCGCGCGGTTCCCTATTAAACCAAGAAGCAGAGAAAAATCAGATTCATCAGAAGGAAATTCTAGCATCAAGTGTGATGAAAAATTACCCATCCAGTTGAGACGCTCAGCTGAGGATCGAGGCCATCGAGTAGTGAAAAGGAGGTATATCCAATGGCACTACATTCAGAGAGGGAGCGGCCGGAGTGGGTTTGGCCCTTTTGATCTTCTAGCCGGCCGGATTCTTTGAGGTTTTCCCTTTGAGGGCGGCTTTCCAATCAGCTTGCTCAAAGGCGCAACATTCACACTCGGCTCAGCTTCCTCCCGGGGGCATTTTCCCTTGGCCACCTTCTGGCGGTTCGGCTGTGACTCTGCACCATGATCGGAAGATGAGCTGCTGGCATCGTTACTCCACTCGGCCATGAAGCGTCGGAGCGAAGAATCTGACATAGCCGACGTCTCATTGCCGATCTTCTGCGAGGCCGGGCCGGTTTCGGTCTCCGGGTTGTTGCCCAAGCTGAACTCAGGGTCTTGGGGGTCCGACTCGGCGCGGTCCACATGAACAACGTCGACGACATGCCCGTCCTCATATGGAACCGCTGCACCAGTGGCCGACCTAGGCATCATAAGGAGCAAGACAGAGAGAGAACAAGATTGAAGAATTAAAAGTACCAAAGGAGACAGATGTTTCTGGCTTAGAGGACGCCCTTCGAACCATCAGTCATTGATACGTCTCAAATGCATCGATAAATTCTGCTCGCTCCATGCATGTTTTGCGCGATATTGCTATGATCTAGATACACTTTCATACACTTTTGATCATATTTGGACTAACCTGCTAACTCAGTGCACCCTAGTGCCAGTTCCTGTTTTCTACTGTCTTTCTATTCCAGGTTTCCCCCATATTAAAATTGCTCCAAAATTCGGGAAAATCGGATAAAAAATCAGCGTAACGGAGTCTTCCAGAAGCACCCAAGTGGGGCCAAAGGGCCACTACCAGGGGCCCATGCGGCCACATGGCACGGCCGCGCCAGGGGGCGCCTGGACCCCTCGTGCCCCCCCTGGAATGCCCCTTCGCCTATTTATTCTCCGTAACGGGGAAACTCCGAAGACAGAACCCTATTTCGCAAATTCTCCTATGTTCCGCCGCCGCCGCGCTTCCAAGATCGGGAGCACCGTCAGGACCCTTCCGGCACCCTGCCGTAGGGAGGATCGACCTCCGGGAGCTTCTCCTCCACCATGGACGCTTCCCGGATGTGCCGCGAGTAGTCTACCTTGCACAATGGGTCCGTGATTAGTAGCTATGTGATGTTCTCCTCCCCTCTTTGTAGCTTCCATACATGATCGAGGCACATATGTAATTCTTTCTTCTTTTGCTATGTTGAGTTTGAAGGGATCTGATGGATTATGAGATTATTTTCAGATTGTGATAGAGTAATATAATTGGTTCTTATCTTTTATATTTTTGTTCCTAAATAATTCTTGCATGTTCTCCGTTGCTGTTTATTGCTTTTTCCAGGTAGTAGGTAGTAACTCCAAGTGGGAACGTTATGCTCGATTTTGGATTTTTGTTTCGAAGTAATTCTTGCATGTTCTCGGTTACTATTTATTTCTTTTGCCCTGTGATAGGTAGTGACTCCAAGAGGGAATATTATGCTCGATTGTGGGTACATGCCCCCTGATGACACGCTTGAGTGACAGAAACATGAGTCTAGGGGATGTGTTGTGGCCACAAGGGGGAAAACAACGGTGCTTGTAACCGCGGTTACAAGGATTGTTTACTTTACGCAAAGTTCTTTTAATGCAGTTTTCTGTTGCTTTGGGTTTATACTTTGGGTGGGGCTCGCAACTTAATACAAGCGAGATGTTCTGGATAGATATCTCAAGGTGGATGATTAGTAGTAGATGCAGTTGGATTTCGGTCTACTTGTTTTGGCGTACTGCCCATGCTTTTGAGCCTCTTCCTTTCTTTTGTAGCAGAGTTAGCATTGCGGTGCGTTTATAATCCTGTCAATTGCCCTTCTGTAATTTGTTTACCTCGCATAGCATCTTCATCGTCTTTTGGGAGAGAGACATCACTATTGAACATCACGGGACTCCGGTCCATATTCTCATCACTGTTTACACGCTCATTTACTTTCTTTCTTTTTACTTTTGTTTTCTATCATTATCATTATACTGTGTCTTTGATCCTTTGTAAACAACAAGACCGGAGAGATTGACAACCTCTCTGAACTTCGTTGGGAGCAAAGTTAATTGTGTTGCAGGTCCGCTTCATGTGCGCCGCTGACACCTACTTATCATCACCGGAGTCCTACTGGTCGATACTCAACCTCGTTATGTTCACCGAGGGAAACTTGCTGCTACGCTGCATCTTACATTCCACTTGGGGTAACCAACGAAGGGCGAGAAGCAATACTCTCTCGCGTATCAGTCATCCGGGCACTCGGCACCCGTCATGTCGCGCACTCGTTCGCGTGCCTGATCATGGGTCAGCTTGTGGGTGGCTTTCCGAGTGGGATCTCGGTTGGCTGAGATGTCACACATTCGGTGGCACCGGCGCTGATACGTCCCAAACGTATCTATAATTTCGTCTTGCTCCATGCATGTTTTGTGTGATATTTCTATGATCTAGATACATTTTCATACACTTTTGGTCATATTTGGACTAACTTATTAACTCAGTACACCACAGAGCCAGTTCCAATTTTCTGCTATTTTTTTATTCCAGGTTTCACCCATATTAAAAGTCCTCCACAAGTTCAGGAAAAATCGGATAAAAAATTAGCGTAATGGAAGCTTCTGGAGTGCCGAAGGGGGACCAAGAGGGACCCACCAGGGCCCCAGGCGGCCCCCTGGCGCGGCCTAGGGCTTGGCCGCGCCAAGGGGGCGCCTGGACCCCTGGTGGCCCCCCTGGCTGCCCGCCTTCGCCTATATGTTTCCCGTGACGTGAAACTTCTGAAGACAGAACCCTTTTTCATGATCTCACCTCTGTTCCGCCGCCGCCGCGCTTCCAAGATCAGGAGCGCCAGCAGACTTCTTCCTGGCACCATACCGGAGGGAGGATCGACCTCCGAGAGCTTCCCCTTCACCATGGACGCTTCACGGATGTGCCATGAGTAGTTTCTTGTGGACCATGGGTCCATGATCAGTAGCTATGTGTTGTTCTCCTCCCCTTTTTGTTCTACATGGTTTAGACCTCGCGAGCTGCCCTACATGATCATGGAAAATATTTAGTATTTATGTTGTTGCTATGCTGACTTTGATGGGATCTAATTGATTATGAGATTCTCTTCAGATTGTGATAAAGTAATATATTTGGTTCTTATCTTTTATATTTTTGTTCCTAAATAATTCTTGCATGTTCTCCGTTGCTGTTTATTGCTTTTGCCAGGTAGTAGGTAGTAACTCCAAGTGGGAACGTTATGCTCGATTGTGGGTTCATGCCCCCTGATGACACGCTTGAGTGACAGAAACATGAGTCTAGGGGATGTGATGTTTCCACAAGGGGGAAAACAATGGTTCTTGTAACCGTGGTTGCAAGGATTGTTTACTTTACGCAAAGTGCTTTTTAATGCAGTTGTTTGTTGCTTTGGGTTTACACTTTGGGTGGGGCTCGCAACTTAATACCAGCGAGATGTTCTGGATAGATATCTCAAGGTGGATGATTAGTAGTAGATGCAGTTGGAATTCGGTCTACTTATTTTGGCGTACTGCCCATGCTTTTGAGCCTCTTCCTTTCTTTGTAGTATAGTTAGCATTGCGGTGCGTTTATAATCATGTCAATTGCCCATCGGTAATTTTTTTACCTCGCATAGCAGTTTTATCGTCTTTTGTAAAGAGAGACATCACTAGTGAACATCACGGGACCCCGGTCCATATCCTCATCACTGTTTACACGCTCATTTACTTTCAGTTGCTATCATTATCATTATCCCTTGTGTTTTGATGCTTTGTAAACAACAAGACCGGAGAGATTGACAACCTCTCTGAACTTCGTTGGGAGCAAAGTTATTTGTGTCTGTGTGCAGGTCCATGTCAGTTGCGCCGCTGACACCTACTTATCATATCCGGAGTCGTACTGGTCGATACTCTCAACCTTGGTATCTTCACCTAGGGAAAATTTTCGCTACACTGCATCTCACCTTCCACTTGGGGTAACCAACGAAGGGCGGGAAGCAATTATCATCTCTCACGTATCAAGCAAATTTCTGGCGCCGTTGCCGGGGACTCCGAGTGCTAAGAGAGGGGAGTTGCACACTATCTTTTACCTTTGCTTTTTTGTCTTGTTAGTTTACCTTTCAGTTTTTTCTTTTGTGTCTTATATGAAAAACGAAACAAAAATAGTTGCTACCTTTTGCCTTTGTCTTGCTTTGCCTAGTGATGATATCCTCACCATGGGTGCTGAACCACCCAAATATGGTAGGATGGACATGTTTCACTTGGATCGTCTTTGATCAATTTGTGCTCGCGCTAAAAACCCAACTGACTTGGTTGAGGGAAAATCATTGGATGAGCATGCTCATTATACGCTACACCGCCTATCTCAGAAAGGGAAACACTTATGGGATCAAATACATGTTTATTATTGCCATGCTGAAATTTTGTGCCACATTTATGATTTTACTTGCTGCCCTAATATAGATCGTAAACACCTTCCTTTCCAATATTAGTTTAATGAAAACAAATCTTATCTTCTTATGCTAAAGGTGTTTATGATTACTTTGATGTTGAAAAGATTGAAGAGTTTTTTGCTTTTAAAGGTGCTTATGAGATTGCTTCTTTGATTGAAAAGTATTATGATACTATTCACAAGTCTGAAAACTTTGCAGTTCTTTCTTATTGCTTCAAGAATTATACTTCCAATTCTTATATTGAGGATTTTAAAAATAAAATGTTTGCTGCCCAAGAAGAGGCTTATGATTGCTTTGATGAGGAATCCCATAATTCCAAGGACTCACTTGATACTTCCCTTTCTGATGAACTTAATACGTTCTTTGTTGATGGCCATGATGCCAATATGGATTATGCCTGCAAAGATGAACTTGCTATAGTTCCTTATGTTAATCATGAAATTTTTGCTATTGCACCCACACTTGATTGTCCTATTATCCTTTTGAAATCTCCAACTCATATTCCGGAGAACTATGCTCTTATTGAGGCTCAATGTAATGGGTTGCATTTATCTTATGATCCTAAAAACCGTGTTGAAAACAATACACGTGTGCTTGTAGGTCATGAACAATATGATTTATGTGATAGTTATATCCTTAATGTTGTTTATGATGCTACTGAAAATTATTTTCAGAAAGGAATGTTTGGTTGTAGAAACTCTCATGTTACAAAAACACCTCTCTTTATGATGAAAATTTTGAAGTTTTTCTTGTTCCACCTTCCTTTGCATGTCACTTTGTGCTTCTTTGATTTATTTTCTTACAAGATGCCTATGCATAGGATGATGCTATGGATGATGCTTACGGAGATGAACTTGCTATAGTTCCTCATGTTAAGCATGAAATTTTTGCTATTTCACCCACACTTGATTGTCCTATTATCTTTTTGAAATCTCCAACTCATATTCCGGAGAATTGTGCTCTTATCAAGGCTCAATGTGATGGGTTGCATTTATCTTATGATCCTAAAGACCGTGTTGAAAACTATACACGTGTGCTTGTAGGTCATGAACAACATGATTTATGTGATAGTTATATTCTTGATGTTGTTCATGATACTACTGAAAATTATTTTGAGAGAGGGAAGTTTGGTTGTAGAAACTTCCATATTACTAAAACACCTCTCTTCATGTTGAAAGTTTTGAAGTTGTTCTTTTTCCACCTTCCTATGCATGTCTCTTTGTGCTTCTTTGATTTATTTTCTTACAAGATGCCTATGCATAGGAAGTGGGTTAGGCTTAAATGTGTTTCATATTTGTTTCTTCATGCTCTCTTTTGCTTCAAAATTCTTACTTTTGTGAGAGCATCTTTTATAATCTTCATGCCTAGCTTAAAGGCGTAAAAGAAAGCGCTCGTTCGGAAGCAACCCAAGATGTTTTTACTTCTGTTTTTAGTGGTCTTGATGATTGTTACTACTGTAGCAACATCATTGTATCTTTATTTTCAAGCTTTGTGCCAAGTTATAGCCTCTTACTATAAGGGAAACAAAAGTTGTGACATGTTGTCCAGGAAAACTGATTATGTCCTCTTGACGGAAAAAATCGAAACAAATCACCAGTTCATCTTTTGGAACTGATTTTTGTTACACAACATGCACTATACAATTGTTAAACTTTCGTATGTTCTGAGTTTTTTGATTTGAGTTGCAGAAGTTCCCCGAAAAAATTCTCTACTACCTGTTGTTCTGTTTTTCAGAGATTCTGCCATGTTTTGCCTCTCCTTACTTTTGCAAACCTTAAGCTTTCTTTTTCTTTGCAAATACCTTTTGTCAATCTTGAGAAATAGTAGCTCTTCAAGAATATCTTTATATCCAGTGGGGAAATATTATTTTATTAAGGGTACTAACCTCTCTAATCAGCTTATGATGAGTTATGTATGAAGGGACTTTCCAAGTGTGCGATGGAAGATGATGAAAGAAGATCCGAGACGCTCAAGCTTGGGGATGTCCCCATGCATCTCCAGTAAATATTAAAGGAGACTCAAGCATCTAAGCTTGGGGATGCCCCCATGCATACCCTTCTCCATCAACAATCATCAGTTCGTCCTTCGTCTCACTATATTTTAATCACTTCATGCGTTATGTGCTATGCTTGGAGCGTCTTGCTCTTAGGTTTTATTTTTAGTTTTCTTTAGCTTTGCTTGTTGTTCATAACATGTTAGATCCCAGCTTACTTTGTGTGGGAGAGAAACACGCTCCACTCCTGTCAGAACCCTCTATTAGGTAATGTGCTAGGGTTAGCAAGAAACTTTGCATCATGTTAAAATTTTCAAAAGAAATTGAAATGGGAGAGAGAACACCCCCCAGATGAATTTAATTCAAATGGCCAGATAAAAAGTTGCTCCAAAAATTCCTTTTACATTTTTGAAAAGTCACATAAATGAGTGTGATCACATATCAAGTGATGTGTTAGCAATCCCATGTTCATGGATTTTTCAAATATTCAAACAGGAGCATGGATTTAAATCTAAACCCCTATTTGAATTAAAGTTCAAATTATTTGAGTTTTAAAAATGCCCAAACTTTATAAGTGGCTAGCTATATGCATTTCAAGTCCACATAAAAATTTGGGGCATTTTATAAAATGGTTTTCTATTTTTATCAGAGCCAAAACAAATAAGCAGAAAAAGAAAGGAAAGATTAAAAAGAAAAATAAATTTAGAAAAGCTTACCTCTTGCTCAGGGCGAGGCCCAGCAACCCTCCCGCCTGTCGTCTTCCTCCCCCGCGCCCCCAAGCTGCTCGGTGGAAAGCCACCGAGCCAGCCGAGCACGTCGACGACGCCCTAGCCTCCACCAGCCCCTCCCGCGCCTTCTAGCCACGCCACGGAGACGCTGGAGACGCCGTGCTTCCATTCCCCCCTTTCCTGTCACTCTCTTGCTCTCTCTGGACGAACTCTTCGACGCCCGCGAAGAACAGGAGGCCATGGCCATGGCGACTTGCAGCCCGAGCCCGAACTAGGCCCCAAGATCGTGTCCAACGCCTTCCCCGACGTTGCCTTCGTCCTCCTGCAGAAGCTGGCGAGCTAATTTGGCCTCGAGCCCACGCAAGCTTCACCGAGACGTCGCCGGACCCGCAGATCGCCGTCGTCAAATTCATCACCGTCACAGCCTCTCCGGCCTCGCCGTCTTCGCCATTAGCTTCCTGGTTAGCTGCTGCGCGTTTTCCCAAAACTCCTGTTCCCTAGCTCCTTCTCTACGCCGATCTGCCATGGGAGCCGAGCACGGCCTCCGCCATGGATGAGCTCGAGCTCGCTCCCATGCTCGTCTGCCTGCGCCAGTTGGTCCATCGTGTTCACCGTGCTCCACGGCTTCGAACGGGGCCATCGCGGGTTCTTCTCGTGCACGAAATTGATCGCAGCCTCGAGACAGTGGATCCGCCGCCGCTAGGGCTCAACGCCGGCATAGCTACGGTGTCTCCCAGCACCCGTACCTTGGCCCGTTCGATGTGCGACGGCAAGAGCTATGTCTCAGTGGCCGCGGCGCTTCGAATGGTCCCCGGAATCGCCCCCCCCCCCCCGGTGTGTCGCCGCCATGCTGGAAGGTCGCCGGCGAGATGACGTCATTAGCCTAAGTGCTAATCCCCCCTCAGAGACACTTACATGTGGGCCCAAGGCCAGACTAATCTCTCTGATTAGTTTAAATACAATTGAACTTGTTTATTTAACAGAACAGAGAATGACATGTGGGTCCCCTCTGTCAGTGGCCCCCTGACATCAGCATGACCTCATGCTGATGCAATATACACTTTTCTATTTAAATCAATTCAGAAAATAGCAGAAAATATGCTAAACTTTGGAAATTCATAGAAAATGCATCCTAACTCCAAATGAGGCATATAATATGTCTAAAATTATCAGAAAAATTCAAGGAATCTGAATATTCAATCTGTTTTCATGTTTGACCAAGTTTTCTTGGGTGAACAGTGGTAACAAAGCATATGCATTCTTTTTAAATTCAAAATGGAGTTTGAATGTGCAAAACCTTTGCAATACACTTCATTTAATTGGAATCACTCACACATCAGTGGCACATACATCAAGTTTCAACCTTCAACTCACGTGATTGTGCATTGTACTTATTGTGCTCCCTTGCTTGTTTTTTGTCGAGTAGAGGTGGAACCGGATCAGGAGGCTGCCCCCTTCGTTGAAGTCCCCGATACTGAACCTCGTCATCAAGGCAAGCAAACCCCCATTGATCATGTCGATAAAATCCCACTTCCCTCTCAGTCTCGCTTATGCATTGTTTAGGATGATTACTATGCTACGTTCTACCGCATAGATGAACCCATTCCTTTGCATGACCTATCATTTGTCACAGTAGTAAGAAAACCACAATCCTAGCAAATGTAGGAGTGGATTGATATCATGTGGCCCCTGCAACTGTTACTGCTTATTGCATGCTTAGAGTGATACATTGTTGATACTGTTATGTGAGTCGGGATGGTAGCAATCATGATGAAGATGGTGGAAATGTGTTGGTGAATCTACCCTAATACAAGGTGAACGATGAGAGGCTGTGTAGGAGTACACGGTGGGTTGTCTCGTTGAACAGCGCCCTATGTCCGAGTTCTTGTGTGGTGATCCAAGAAGAAGAGTACAACCACACATTGGGCTCACTGACCCCTCTCAACCTACTAACTCATCCCTTTCGATGTCCAGATGTCGCAGTAGTTCGGAGTTCTGGTAGGTTTGTGGCCTGGCTACTAAGTGAGAGAACGGCTCAGCCGAGACCGTCTTATGCACCACGCAAACATCATCTGGGTCCACTTCGGTAAACCGGCCGGGTTCACGATAGTGGCATCCAACCCAGGTAGGCGGCTTTCTTGGACTAGATCGGGTATGAGGTAACAGTTGCGGTGGCATCCTCGCTGTCACCTCTTGAACGGTGACACGCAAAAGGCGTTAAGTGATGACATGTGTGTGTAGCGGTACACCCCTGCAGGGTTAACAAAACTACTCGAATAGCTGCGTCCGCGGTAAGGGACTGCTGAGAAAGCTTAGCTTGATTATTAGATAACTTCAATGGATACTTATAAAACTTGCCAAGATAAGCTTGAGTGTTATGGCGTGCTTTCTCATGGGGAAGTCGAGGAAGGCACCATAGTGGTGTAATTGGTTGGAGACATGTAGTGGACTCGTGTACGCTTCTTACCTCAAGTCTGGTACTGGTAGTTCAGGACTAGCCAAGTCAAAGCTGGCACTTCTGCTTATGAACCCCACCTCCCTTTACCTTGATACATGTGCATGAGTAGTATAGCTCCTACGTCAGTCTTGCTGAGTACGACTTTGTACTCACGTTTGCTTATTCTATGTTTTAGATGAACCCATTGACCCCGAAGGTGGATTCTTCCTCGAGCTCGATGACTGAAGACCAAGCTAGTGTAGTCCCAGTCAGCAGACTGGTTCCCTCGTGAAGGGCTTGTTTATAAATAAGGCTTCTCTAAGCCATTTGTTAAACTTGTCTGTACTCAGACCTACTTTGCTTCCACATGCTTGTTGTAATGTTGGATCACGGTCTCGTGATCTCCGTGTGCACTCTGTAAGAGTTATCAATAAAGTTGTAAACTTTGTAGAGAATTGCAATGATACCTACTGTTCATACTAGACATGTGTGCTGCGTGTATGATTATAACATGCATGTCTTAGTATGGGTTTTCGGGACATTAGTTGTGATCTGGCCTGCGGTCTTTTATACACCATGTGTCCCTTAGATGTGCATAGCTTGGGGCATCGCGATGCGATTGCTCGTGACTCCATCACGTGCACACTTTGATGTATGTTCGAGGCCACCCTAGACCCCTACTAAGTGATCGGGCTAGAGTAAGTCTATGTAAGGGTTATATTACAATCGATAGTATGGTTGAGGCGACTTGTCTATGAGTATGGGAGTTCACCACCCATATCATTTAGACTTGTGTGCGGACGATGAGGACCCATCTCAGTTGATCATCTGGCCTGGGTGGGATGCCCCTCACGTTCGATGATTTCCGTGAACGTTCTGTGCTTGGCCTTGTCTGCTTAGACAAGTGGGTACGGTTCTCGGCTCTCCATATGATTATGTTGTAGCGAGTCTTGCATACGCTAACCCCGCGTCCCGACGGACTTAGTATCAGAGAAGGACTGGCTGTAGTATTATCAGCCTTGGCCGATGTCGAGTCTAGCTTGCTATAGTTATATAGTTACTCTGGGTATATAAGGGAACAATGTAAGGCTTCTTTTTTCTCCTTACCCTCATCGTTCTGAGTTCTGAGTCACCCTCATCTTGTTCTACGGGAAGATAGGACTAGGCTCATCTATGTCTTACTAGAACATCTCGTTGTTTTCTTCCTTGTAGCCGTAGGAAAGTGGTGTTCGGTTTGCTAAAGTTGTTGTGCTTCCTGATTTCTTACATCGTATGTAAGTGTTGTTTCCATGTTTTAAGAAATTGTCTTTTCTTGCAATTACAGCCGCTATGCTGTCCGAGTCATTCCAAGTTTCTTCATAATCTGATGCATTTGCAAACTTCTTCTTTCTGTTTCAGATGGCAGATCTTCCCCCTCGGCAGATTGTTCGTTTGACTAGGTGCCTCGGTGTGCGTGGCCATCCCGCCATGCTGATCGAGATGATGTCCTTCATTGGATATCGATGGTACCTTGAGTATACAGTTGAGGAGCAGTTCCTTGACTTCAACCAGACTCAGTTCCACTGCATTGTCAGGATCTACCCGCACCACACTGGAGTCACTCAGCCTATCCACTTTGGACATGGCATTGGCATGACTGAGAACATGGCTGTGCAGGATGCTGCATAGTCATGTATGACTCTGCTGAGAGAGGAGCATGCTATGCTTGGAGGCACAAATTTCCGCTATATCCCTGCTACACTTCCAGGAGAACAGGGATATTACACCGGATTGTACACAGATCACTCTTTGCAGGATCCTTTGCTTCAAATCACCGCTCGGCACGCTTGTGATAGAGATCGTCATGCACGTGCCCTTCGTTTTGAGCTTCACGCCACCCGTGTCCGTCTATATCGAGCACTTACACTCCTGACTCCTTTTGTGAGTGTTGGATCAGTGGAGTATGATGCTATCTACCCAGTCAGGACACAGATGCCTTCTCGAGTTGCTTGGCCCGAGATTGGAGGCATTTTTCCACCCCGTGGTCCTCTGCTTCCACCCTACGCTGGACCTAGGCCCCATCCTTGCCCAAATGGATATCAGAGTCCACAGGCCTCCGTGTTTTCCGATGGTCACCTTCATCTACCGGGTTACATGGGTAACTTCTATGAGGATTACTATGGAGATGGAGATGAGTGAGACCGCATGTGGGCTTACTTTAGTGAGGATGTAGTAGTATCTTTAGTATATTGTACGCAAGGTGTTCTAAGTTCCAGAGGCTTAGATAAATAATTTAAAGGAAGTCAGAGTGCCTCTGAAGGATGTATCATCTTCATCACGTTTGTATTAGCTTGGCGCATGTACTAAAACGATGTATGGTTTGTATGACATCTTGTGAATATATGGCTTGTATGCTTTTATTACCATGTTGTCAAGATGATTACTTCCTTTGCTCTGTGATTCTTCCAGTACCTTCAATACCTTGTTTAGGCTCTTCCAATCAACTCTGTTTGACTTTGGTTTTCCCCTTCAGGATGTCTCAAGGAACCCGTGGCCAGCTTGGTCGTTCCCATGGTCGTGGGAATGATCCGGAGGAAGGAAATCTTCCACCGCCACCCACGATGGCTCAGGTTCTGATGGAGGTTGAGAGGAACCGCCGAGACTCTCACCAGTTGCTGGAGGTCATTTCCCGCAACACCACTTAGCAGCACAATGAGTTGGTGTCTTTGAATGACTTCATCCGGCTTCATCCCCCGGTTTTCAGCTACTCCATCTAGCCCCTTGACGCCGATGACTGGCTTCGCAGCATCAAGAGGAAGCTCCAGGCGGGCCTTGTTGCAGATGGTGACATGAACACCCCTAATGATTTCCGCAAGCATCCTAGAGACGATAGTTCATCCAGTTCAGGCTCTCAGAAGCACAAGATTTGGATCCCCAACATCATGTTTCGCCAGAACAACCCATCGAGGCCATCCTATGTGGCGCCTCGTGCACCAGCTCCGTTCCACCCAGATCCACCTAACAACCCAGCTCCCCGCACTGTCTTTGGAGCCTGCTACAAGTGTGGTCAGGCAGGTCACTACTACCGCGAGTGTCCCCAGAACCAGCTCCAGAATCAGAATGCTCCACCCCGTGCCGGAGGTAACAACAATGGTCATGGCAAGCCACCCCCGAAGGTCTACACCACCAAACCCGCTCCTCCCTCCAATCATGAACGTGTGAACCAGATCTCAGCTGAAGAGACTGACGACACTTCTCACGTCATTCTTGGTACGCTCGCATTCAATTATGTTCTTACTTCCGTTCTTTTCGACCCATGAGCATCTCATTCATTCATGTCGGAAAGTTATGCACTTCGGCATGAGTTATCCTTTGTTGAAATTTCCACCCCAATGATAATTCAAACTCTAGGGTCAAGATGGCAAACTAATAGAGTAAGCCATTGTAATCAAATTGCTATTGAGGGTTTAGTATTCCTTGCTTCACTCATACCCCTCAAGTCTTCAGACATTGATATCATCCTTGGTATGGATTGGTTATCAAGACAAAATGCTTTTCTTGATTTTAAAGCCAAGTCAGTTAGACTTACCCAACCTTCAGGCCAGACAATAGATTATTCCTCACCAACATCGAGAACCCAGATATATTCGTTGAATGTGCTTCCCCTTCCCGACCTTGAAGATATTCCGGTGGTTCGTGACTTCCCGGATGTCTTTCCTGAAGAGCTGTCGGGCATGCCACCCGACAGATGTGTAGATTTGATAGTGCATCTTATGCCAGGAACCGCACCAATTTCCAGACGCCCATACAAAATGGCCCCACGTGAGTTAGCTGAGCATAAAATCCATCTTGAAGCTTTGTTGGAAAAAGGCTTCATCCGCCCTAGCTCATCGCCATGGGGTTTCCCTGTTCTGTTCGTAACAAAGAAAGACGGAACAAAAAGGATGTGCGTAGATTATCGCCCGCTAAATCTAGCGACGATAAAGAACAAGTACCCACTGCCTAGGATCAATGGTCTTGATGATCAACTTGTTGGATCCTCTATCTTCTCCAGGATGGATTTGAGATTAGGTTATCATCAAATCAAAATCCGAAACGAGGACATTCCCAAAAAGGCTTTCACTTTCTCGCACATGATGAATTCGATCTTCATGGAGTACCTAGATAAATTTGTTGTAGTTTATCTTGATGACATTCTCATCTACTCGAAGAACGAAGAAGGACATGCCGAACATCTTAGGCTGGTATTGATGAAACTTCGAGAGCATCGCCTGTATGCTAAATTCTCCAAGTGTGAATTTTGGCTACCAGAAGTGACCTACTTAGGCCACGTGATTTTTGCAAAAGGAATTGCTGTGAATACCGAGAGAGTTCAGGCCGTCCTTGACTGGACTCCACCTGAATCGGTTAAGCAAGTTAGGAGTTTTCTTGGCCTAGCCAGCTATTGTCGCCGCTTCATTGAGAACTTCTCCAAAGTTGCAAAGCCTCTAATTAAACTCCTCAAGAAAGATAGGAAATTCCTATGGACTCCCAAGTGCAAGGAAAGCTTTCAAGAGCTAAAAATAAGATTGACTTATGCACCCATACTTGCGCCTCCAGACACCAAAAACGATTTCGAGATCTTTTGTGACGCCTCACGGATGTTAGAGTTATATATCATTAGCCATGTACCTTTGTATATTCCCTGTTTCTATGAGGGGTTTCATGCATATTTACCACCTATACATGTACTATATATACTGTCCTTTGGCCTCCAGGAAATATAAGTTGCATATTTCCTAACATGGTATTAGAGCTAGGGTTTTCTGTAGCACGCGCAACTCGTGCTTCATCCGCTCCCGCGCCGCCGTCTTTTGACGGTTTCTGCTGATCCTTTTCCTTTTCGTCGCCGGATCGATCTGTTCTTCGATTTTCGGTGTTGTTTCTGAATCGATCTGCCGTGCTGTTCCTAGTCACCGGCTCCGATCCGGTTCAATCCAGTATACAAGCCGTGGCTTTTTTTCCCCGGTCCAAGTCTTCACGTCGTCGGATCTCACACCCACCCCAAGTTCGTGGCGAGCACCCGCTGGATATTGGTCCCAAGACGCCGCTGGTCGAGTTCCTCGCTGCAGCCGGCCGTTCCTTCAGCCGCCGCCGCGCCTTCGCCGGCCGTGCCCGCAGCCGCCGCCCCGCCTCCGCCGGCCGCGCCACAGGAGGAACCGCGCCGCCGCCGGTCACGCCCTGATCTGTAGCCGGCCGCGCCCCCACCTAAGGCTTTCCCTGGTCCGGTGTTGTATTCCCCGTCGGCTCGTGTTTCATTGTCGTGCCCGGTTTCCTGACGAACAAAAAAAATACTATGTCTTCGTCATCCGGCTACGTAGCTATTCCTCGTTGTCCGGTGCTCTTTGATGGTACTAATTACAGTGAGTTCTCTGCTTTCATGCGCATTCATATGCGCGGCATTCGTCTTTGGGGCATCCTTTCCGGCGAGGTTCCTTGTCCACTGGGCCCGGTTTCTCCTGTGGCTCCTATTCCACCGCCGCTTTCGGTTCTTCCTGCGGATGCTGCTCAGACTGCTAAGGATGCAGCTGAGGTTGCTGATGATGCTGCGATAAGGGACTATGATGAGCTGGTTCTGGCCTATGAGGAGGCTCTTCCCATGTACCGTGATGATCTGTCTGCTTATACTCAGTGGTTTGATGATGATGCTCGCGCTGCGGCTGTTCTCACTTCTAGTGTTCTTACGCAGTTTGCCTCTGAGTTTATGGATCTCAAGACCGCCTTTGAGATGTGGACTTGCCTTTGCAAGCGTTATCAACCCTCAGGTGATGCCTTATACCTATCTGTGGTTCGCCGGGATCACGCTCTTCAGCAGGGTGACTCTACCGTTGATGATTTCTACACGCTGAGCTCTGCTATTTGGCGCCAGCTTGATTCTTTCTGCACTGTTGGCTGTCGTACTTGTCAGTGTTGTCAGGATGTGCAGTCAGATTTGGAGTTCCACCGCGTCTACGAGTTTTTGTCTCAGCTCCGTAAGGACTTTGAGCCTCGTCGCGCACAGCTGCTTGCTCGTGGTCGTATTTCTCTAACGGAGGCGCTTTCTAAAATTCTTGCTGAGGAGACACGCCTCCGTGGTGCTGGTTTACTTGAGGTTCCCTTTGTACTTGTTTCTCTCGCTCCTACTACATCGGCTCGTTCCAGTGCTCCCCCGCTCCTACCTACTCCTTCTGGTGGTCAGAGCCGTGCTCGTACTCACTGAGGCTATTATGATAGAGATGGCCATCCTGAGTCTGATTGCTTCCAGAAGAAGCGCGACACTGCTTCTGGTCACGGTCGTGCTCGTACTCACTATGGCTACTGTGACAGAGATGGACATCCTGAGTCTGATTGCTTCCAGAAGAAGAAGGACTTGCGCAACAAAGCGAGCACATCCTCATCTAGGACTCGTGCTTCCACTCCGACGCCATCCGCGGTTTCTTTGACGGAGCAGGATATTATGAAGTTGAAGCGTCTGCTTGCCGCTACTAGTACTTCTTCACCGGGTGCTCCTGGTTTTGTGACTGATTCTTCTGGCATTGCGCGACCACCATCTACACAGTCAGGTACATCCCCGTGGGTTCTGGATTCTGGAGCTTCCTTTCATATGTCTTCTGATTCTTCCACCTTGTCCTCCCTTAGATCTCTTGATTTTCTTGTTCATGTCCTTACAGCTGATGGTACTCCTCTTTCTGTTGCTAGTCGAGGCACTCTTACCACTTCTTCTTATTCTATTCCCGATGCTGCTCATGTTCCTCGCCTTACCATGAACTTGTTTTCTGCTGGACAACTTACTGACTCTAGTTGTCGCGTCATTCTTGACATTGATTCTTGTTCTGTTCAGGATCGTTGTACACATACTTTGGCGGGGGCTGGCCCTTGCCACCATGACTTTTAGGGTTTTTGGGAGTTAGACTGGCTTCACGTTCCTTCCACTGCCACCATTGCTAGTCCATCTGCTTCCGTTGCTTTAGCTACCGGCTCCTTCCAGTAGTGGCATCATCGACTTGGTCATCTTTGTGGTTCTCGTTTGTCATCTTTAGTTCGTCGAGGTCTTCTAGGGTCTGTCTCAGGAGATGTCTCTTTAGAGTGTCAGGGTTGTCGACTTGGCAAACAAATACAGTTACCTTATCATACTAGTGAGTCAGTGTCTCAGCGTCCTTTTGATTTGGTTCATTCTGATGTATGGGGTCCGGCTCCCTTCGCTTCGAAAGGGGGTCATCGATACTATATTATTTTTATAGATGATTACTCTCGCTACACTTGGCTTTATTTTATGACTTCTCGTAGTGAGGTTTTGTCTATCTATAAGCGTTTTGCTGCCATGGTTCACACTCAGTTCTCCTCGCCTATTCGTGTTTTTCGTGCCGACACTGCTGGCGAGTATATCTCCAAGTTTTTGCGTGCTGTCCTTGTTGAGCAGGGTACTCTTGCTCAGTTCTCTTGTCTGGGTGCCCATGCTCAGAACGGTGTAGCTGAACGCAAACATCGTCATCTTCTTGAGACGTCTCGTGCATTGATCCCCATTTTTGGACTGAGGCTGTGGCCACTTCCACCTATCTCATCAACATTCAGCCCTCAGATGCTTTGCAGGGTGGCATTCCTTTCGAGCGTCTTTTTGATCGCCCCCCCCCCCTGATTATTCGGCGCTTCGTCTGTTTGGTTGCATCTGCTATGTTCTTCTGGCCCCTCGTGAACGCACCAAACTGACCGCTCAGTCCCAATAGTGTGTCTTCTTAGGATACAGTGATGAGCATAAGGGCTATCATTGTTGGGATCCTGTTGGTCGTCGGATGCGTATTTCTCGGGATGTGACTTTTTATGAGTCACATCCTTTCTATCCACGTGCATCTGCCTCGATCTTTTCAGTGGAGGATATCTCTTTTCTCACTTTTCCCGATTCACCGATCACCCCTATTGAGCCCTTGATCATCCCTCCTACTCCGCCTCCGCCTATTGCAGATCTGACCCCGCCATCTACTCAGTTGTCACCGGGCTCCATGCCTTCATCCCCGGTAGCTTCGTCGTCTCCATCCTCTGAGTTTTCTTCAGTGATTGTTGATGTTCCATCCACTTGTGATGTGTCATCTACTTCTGATGTGCGATCATGCTCGTCTCAGCATACCTATGGCTTACGTCGTCGCCCTATTCCGCCTATTGACCGTTATGGTTTTTCTAGTGTTGGTTCTGCTATTCTTGAGACGAATTCTTACCGTGATGCCGTTGTTCATCCTGAATGGCAGCTTGCGATGGAGGAGGAGATTGCTGCTCTTGAGCGCACTGGCACATGGGATCTTGTTTCTCTTCCTCCTCGTGTTCGGCCTATCACTTGTAAGTGGGTCTATAAGGTTAAGACCCGCTCTGATGGTTCTCTTAAGCGTTATAAAGCTTGTCTTGTGGCTCGTGGCTTTCAGCAGGAGCATGGTCGTGATTATGATGAGACTTTTTCTCTTGTGGCCCATATTACCACTGTTCGCACTCTTCTTGCCGTGGCCTCTGTTCGTCATTGGTTAGTGTGTCAGCTTGATGTTAAGAATGCTTTTCTTAATGGTGAGTTGCGTGAGGAGGTCTACATGCAACCTCCTCCTGGGTATTCTGTTCCTGATGGCATGGTTTGTCGTCTTCGTCGCTCTCTTTATGGCCTTAAGCAAGCTCCTCGTGCATGGTTTGAGCGTTTTGCCTCTATGGTGACTGCCGCTGGTTTTTCAGCGAGTGCTCATGATCCTGCGCTGTTTGTCCATCTTTCTGCTCGTGGTCGTACTCTTCTTCTTCTCTATGTTGATGACATGATCATCACTGGTGACGACCCCGATTATATTGCCTTTGTGAAGCCACGTCTCAGTGAGCAGTTTCTTATGTCTTATCTTGGCCCTCTTCGCTACTTTCTTGGGATTGAGGTCTCTTCTTCCTCTGATGGTTTTTTTATTTCCCAAGAAAAGTATATTCAGGATCTTCTTGCTCGTGCTTCTCTTACTGATGAGCGCATAGTTGAGACTCCTATGGAGCTCAATTTTCACCTCCGTGCTACTGACGGTGACCCCTTATCTGATCCGACGCGTTATCGTCATCTTGTTGGGAGCCTTGTCTATCTAGCTGTTACTCGTCCGGATATCTCCTATCATGTCCATATTTTGAGTCAGTTTGTTTCTGCTCCCACCTAGGTCCACTATAGTCACCTTCTTCGTGTTCTACGATATCTTTGTGGCACGATCTCTCGTCGTCTGTTCTTTCCCCGTACCAGCTCGTTACAGCTCCAGTCCTATTCGGATGCTACGTGGGCTAGTGATCCCTCGGATCACCGTTCACTTTCTGCTTATTGTGTTTTTCTTGGTGGTTCTCTCATTTCTTGGAAGACGAAGAAACAGACCGCAGTTTCCCGTTCGAGTGCAGAGGCTGAGTTGCGAGCTATGGCTCTTTTGACAGCAGAGGTGACTTGGTTACGATGGTTACTTCAGGATTTTGGTGTTTCTGTCACTACATCTACTTTGTTCTTGTCTGACAGTACAGGTGCTATTAGCATTGCCCGCGACCCTGTGAAGCATGAGCTCACCAAGCATATTGGTGTTGATGCTTCTTTTGTGCGTGCTGGTGTGTAGGATCAGGTTATTGCTCTTCAGTATGTGCCTTCCGAGTTATAGTGTCACAACCCCAAGTTAGGTATGTGCTACGATTCGCAAGTCCCTTTGCATCATGTGAAAAATTCAAAAAGAAAATCAAAAATGGGGAAAAGAAAAGCCCTGAGAAATTAAATCAAATGGCCAGATAAAAATCTTCTCCAAAAATTCATGTTAGAATTTTGAAAAGTCTTATAAATGAGTGTGATCACAAATCAAGTGATGTGGGACCCACCCCATGCTCATAGATTTTTCAAATATTCAAACAGTGCCTTGGATTTAATCAAAAACCCCTATTTGAGTTAAGATTCAAATTATTTGAATTTTAAAACTGTTGAAACTTTATAAGTGGCTAGTATATATTATTATGAGGCCATATAAATTTTTTCAGCATTTTATAAAATGCCTAGCTATTTTTATTAGCTAGGTCAACCTACATGCAGAAATAATAAAAGGCAAAGAAAACAGAGCTTACCTGGCGCCACAGGCGAGGCCCACCTTCCCTGGCCTCGGCCCAGCCCACCCCAGACGCGTGTCGTCTTCCTGCC
This sequence comes from Bromus sterilis, assembly GCA_950022295.1. Lineage (NCBI taxonomy): Eukaryota > Viridiplantae > Streptophyta > Magnoliopsida > Poales > Poaceae > Bromus > Bromus sterilis. Next base: position 106,363,252 of record OX465596.1, on the reverse strand, counting down.
GACGCCGAAGTAGCTCGGTGGCAAGCCGTGGGCGCGCCGACTGCCACCGCGACGCTGGCCGCCTTCTAGGCCTCCCCCTCCCTCTCTCTCTCGCCACGCATCACCAGACGCCTCCCCGTGCTCATCCGTTTCTTCCTGGACGACCTCTCCCTCTCTCACGTCGTCTAGGTCGACACCCCGTAGCTCACCGTCGCCGCCGCGTGCGCGCACTCATGGCCAACGGCCTTATCAAGACCCTTCGAGCTGTCCCCCGTGCGAGCCTCTGACGTCTTCATCGCCGTGCCAAAGGAATCGAGGCCGGAGCCTCTGTAGCCACCGGATTCGACGACGAGCTGCCGCCGGACCCCGAAGCTCACCGCCACCGATTCGTCGCCGTCAAGCCTCCTACGACCTCATCGACCTCACCGTTCAAATCCTGGTGAGCACACGGCCAAAAACCCCCAAGAACCGCAGTCTTTCGTGCTGTACTTCGCTTTTTTCCATGTTCACCGGAGAGCAGGGCCGCCGCAGAGGTCGCCGGCGTGCGTACGGGAAGCAATCCACGCTCTGGCCTTGTCCTTTGAATCCGCAGGGTTCCTGCGCGTCGAACGAGCCTAACCGCGCCCCTTTTGGCCGCCGGCTTCGGCCGCACGACCAACGCTGCCGCATCCTGTAGCTGCCGCCGGTTAACCGCCAGCCGGCTGGGTTGGTTAAGGGCTAAACCCCCTGGTTAATTGGCCCCAAGCCAATGACAGGTGGGGCCCCAGCCCCTAATCCCTCTCTGTTAGGTTAAATCAAAACGGGATTAACCCCACAGAGAAAGACAGGTGGGCCCCTGTTGTCAGCACCCCCCCACCCCCGTTGCGTCATGCTGACCTCATGATGACGCATTAAAACAAATTCTAGAGAATTAAATCTTTTACAGAATTTCCAGAAAATGGCAGAAAATAGGACAAACTTTGGAAATTCATAATTAATTCATTTTAACTCCAAATTGGACAAATAATATATGAAAAATGATCAGGAGAAAATTATCTATCCAAATATGCAACTTTCAACTTTGTTTGAGTTGAATTTAAATTCTGATCAGTAGCTTTTGCTATTTGATTTAAATGGAATTAATTCAAATTTAATCCAAATGCAATTCCACTTTCAACCTTTGCAATGCCCATATGATCACCTACACTTGAGAAGCTTATCACACACATGATCATTTGGATTAAAAAATACAAATACTAGCAAATGCAACTTGGACCAATTTAAATACATTTGGAGTTTGAATTTGAATTCACTTTCAAATCAACTTCAATTAACTTGTTACAAATGGAACCTAGATCACACCAAAACATTTTCACATCATTTGACAACATAATCATGTGCTTGAGCATTGCAACATATTTATGCTTTGTTTATATTGTTTGCTCGGATAGAAGTGGATCCGGAGCCCGAGATCACCCCCTTCGTTGAAGACCCCGTGACTGAACCTCGTCAGCAAGGCAAGCAAAACCCCATTGATCATGTCGATAAAATCCCACTTCCCTCTCATGTCTCGCTTATGCATTGTTTAGGATGATCACCATGATAACGTTTCTACCGCATAGTTGAACCCATATCCTTTGCATGACCTATCATTTTTTCACAGTAGTAAGCAAACCACAATCCTAGCAGATGTAGGAGTTGGTTGATATCATGTGGCCCCTGCAACTGTTACTTCTTATTGCATGCTTAGTGATACAACGAGGTTTCTTTTGATGTGAGTCGGGATGATGATAAACATGGTGTTGATGAAAGTGAAATGTGTTGGTGAATCTACCCTAATACAAGGTGAACAATGAGAGGCTGTGTAGGAGTACACAGTGGGTTGTCTCGTTGAACACCGCCTTAAGTCCGAGTTCTTGTGTGGTGATCCAAGAAGAAGAGTACAACCACACATTGGGCTCACTGACCCCTCTCATCCTAGTACCTCACCCCGTTCGAACCCCAAGAGTCGCAGTAGTTCGGAGTTCTGGTAGGGCTGTGGCACGGTCTGCGAAGTGGATGAACGGCTTTTCAAGACCGGCTTGGGACCCTGCACACATCGTTTGAGGTTGTACTGGAACCTCGGCCGGACTTCCATACGGATCCCCCTCAGATAGGCGACTCTCTGGACTAGAACAGAGCTGTGGGCGAAGTATTGTGGTGGCATCCCCGCTGTCATCTCTTGAACGGTGACACGCAAAAGGCGGTAACTGATGACACGTGTGTGTAGCGGTACAACCCTGCAGGGTTAACAAATCTATTCGAATAGCCGCGTCCGCGGTTAAGGACTGCTTGGAGAGCTGTGCTCAATTATTAGACAACTTGAACTGGATACTTCTAAAACTCGCAAGATAAGCGTGAGTGCTATGGTGTGCTTCTCGTGGGGAAGTCGAGGAAGTAACCATAGTGGTGTAATTGGTTGAGGAGATGTAGTGGACTCCTGTACGCTTCTTACCTCAAGTCTGGTACTCGTAGTTCAGGATTAGCCAAGTCAAAGCTGGCACTTCTGCAAGTGAAACCCCACCTCCTTTTACCTTGATACATGTGCATGAGTAGTATAGCTCCTATGTAAGTCTTGCTGAGTACGATTTTGTACTCACGTTTGCTTAATCTATGTTTTCGATGAATCCACCGACCCCGATGGTGGCTTTTAACCGAAGCTCGAAGAATGAAGACTCAGACCAAGACCAAGCTAGTGTAGTCCCAGTCAGACGACTGGTTCCCTCGTGGAGGGCTTGTTTTTAGATAAGGCTTCTCTAAGACATTTGTTAAACTTGTCTGTACTCAGACCTACTTTGCTTCCGCTTGTCTGTTGTAATGTTGGATCACATGCTTGTGATCTCTGTGTGCACTCTGTAAGAGTTATTAATAAAGATGTATACTTTGTAGAGAATTGCAATGATACCTGCTGTTCATACAAGGCATGTGTGCTGCGTGTATGTTTATAACATGCATGTCTTAGTATGGGTTTTCGAGACCATAGTTGTGATCTGGCAGGCGGTCTTTTATACACCAAGTGGCCCTTAGATGTGCGCAACTTGGGGCATCGCGATGCGATTGTTCGAGACTCTGTCTCCTGCACACTTTGATGTATGATCGAGCCCGCCCTAGACCCCGACTAAGTGATCGGGCTGGAATAAGTCTATGTAAGGGTTATAATACAATCGATAGTATGGTTGAGGCGACTTGTCTATGAGTATGCGAGTTCACCACCCATATCAATTAGACTTGTGTGCGGAAGATGAGGACCCATCTCAGTGGATCATCCAGCCTGAATGGGATGCCCCTCATGTTCGATGCTTTCCGAGAACGTTCTGTGCTTGGCCTTGTCTGCTTAGACAAGTGGGTACGGTTCTCGGCTCTCCATATGATTGTGTTGTAGCGAGGCTTGCATACGCTAACCCCGGGTCCCGACAGACTTGGTATCAGAGCAGGACTGACTGCAGGATTATCAGCCTTGGCCGAAGTCGAGTCTAGCCTTCTATAGTTATATAGTTACTCTGGGTATATAAGGGAACAACGTAAGGCTTCTTTTTCTCCTTACCCTCATCGATCTGAGTTCTGAGTCACCCTTACCTTTTCTACGGGAAGATAGGACTAGGCTCATCTATGTCTGACTAGAACATCTCGTTGTTTGCCTCCTTATAGCCGTAGGATGGTTGTGGTTGTCCAGAGTCTCCTTGTTTTGAGTTCCTTGAGGAAATTCTGTCCAATCTCCTCGAGGTTGTCTTGTTTTCCATCCCGGTGTAGCCGTTATGCTGCCGGAATTATCCCGTGTTTCTTTGATTCATTGCCTTGGCATTATAGTCTTCTCCTTCTGAAATCATATCCTTTTATCCTTGACTCCATCATACAACCTGTTCTGATTGTTGATTTTTATCACACAGGATGTTAGGTGGAACTCGTAGTGCTGTTCTTCGGAATCGAGACCGTGATCGGAATCGAAATGATGATGAACTTCCAACCCCGCCTTCTGCGGCGGAAATCATGATGGAAGATGAGAAGAATAGACGTGATCGGACACGCCTTCTAGAGCTCATCGAGCAGAATACCGCCCACCATCGTAATGTGGTGGTCAGCATTCAGGACTTCATCCTCCTCAAGCCACCGGTATTCCGATGTTCTTCTGAACCCCTTGAAGCTGATGATTGGCTCCGTTGCATCGAGCGTAAGCTTGATACTGCACATGTTGCTCCCGATGACCGAGTTGTTTTCGCGGTATACTTCTTGGAAGGTGCTGCTCTTCAGTGGTGGGAGAACTATGTTGCAATGCAGCCAGATGGTCACGTAGTGACTTGGCAAGAGTTCTGTGTTGCCTTTCGAGGGTACCACATTCTGGATGAGTTGATGGAGCGCAAGAAGGAAGAGTTCTGCAATCTGAATCAAGGAGAGATGTCCATTCATGAATATGTGAGGGAATTCAACCGTCTTGCTCGTTATGCCCAAGATGAGATCACCACCGATGCCAGAAAGCAGGCAAGGTTCCGTAAGGGACTTAGCCCCATCCTCCGTCATGATCTCAACCTCATCGAATTTGCCACCTTTGAAGATTTAGTCAACAGATCCTTCAGAGCTGAGCATGGAAATGAAGTTTTCGAGAAGTCTCGCAAGCATGCTCTTGAGCTTTCCCCTTCTTCTAGTTCACGCTCTCAGAAACGCATGATCTGGATTCCTAACAGTTTGTTTGACCAAAACAATCCACCGAGGCCATCTCTTGTGCCGCCTCGCCCACCAGCTCCACCAAACAACCCATCTCCCCGCACTATCTTTGGAGCCTGCTTTAGATGAGGCCAGCCTGGTCACTACTCTCGTGAGTGCCCCGTCAACCAAAATGCTCCACCCCATGCCAAAGGAAACCCCACTGTTCGTGCCAAACCACCCCCGAAGGTTTCCACTTCCAAGCCATCCACCTCAGAAAATCTTGGACGTGTGAACCAAATCTCAGCTGAGGAAACTGATGGTACTTCTGACGTCATTCTTCGTACGCTCCCAGTCAATTTTGTTCCCACTTCTGTCCTTTTCGATCCAGGAGCATCTCACTCATTCATGTCGAAAAGTTATGCACTTCGGCCTGATGTATCCTTTGAAGAAATGTTCACCCCTATGATCATTCAAACTCCTAGTTCCAAGTGGCAAACTAATAGAGTAAGCCATGGTAATCAAATTGCAATTGAGGGTTTAGTATTCCTTGCTTCACTCATAGCCCTCAAGTCTTCAGACATTGATGTCATCCTTGGTATGGATTGGTTATCAAGACAACATGCTTTTCTTGATTGTAAAGACAAGTCAGTTAGACTTACACATCCTTCAGGCCAGACAATAGTTTACTCCTCACCAAGAACAAGAACCCAGGTGCATTCTTTGAATGTGCTTCCCCTTCCCGACCTTGAAGATGTTCCGGTGGTTCGTGATTTCCCGGATGTCTTTCCTGAAGAGCTGCCGGGAATGCCACCCAACAGATGTGTAGAATTCATAGTGGATCTTTCCCCAGGAACCGCACCAATTTCTAGACGCCCATACAAAATGGCCCCACGTGAGTTAGCTGAGCTTAAAACCCAACTGGAAGCTTTGTTGGCAAAAGGCTTCATCCGCCCTAGCTCATCGCCATGGGGTTGCCCTGTTCTGTTCGTAACGAAGAAAGATGGAACAGAAAGGATGTGCCTAGACTATCGCCCGCTAAATCTAGCGACGATAAAGAACAAGTACCCACTGCCCAGGATCAATGATCTTTATAATCAACTTGCTGGATCCTCTGTCTTCTCCAAGATGGATTTGAGATTAGGTTATCATCAAATCAAAATCCGAAATGAGGACATTCCAAAACCGGCTTTTACTACTCGTTATGGTCTTTATGAGTACACCGTCATGTCCTTTGGTTTAACCAATGCCCCCGCCACTTTCTCACGCATGATGAATTCGATATTCCTGGAGTACTTAGATAAATTTGTTGTAGTTTATCTTGATGACATTCTCATCTACTCGAAGAACGAAGAAGAACATGCCAAACACCTAAAGTTGGTATTGATGAAACTTAGAGAGCATCGCCTGTATGCTAAATTCTCCAAGTGTGAATTTTGGCTACCAGAAGTGACCTACTTAGGCCACGTGATTTCTGCAAAAGGCATTGCTGTGAATCCCGAGAGAGTTCAGGCCGTCCTTGACTGGACTCCACCTGAATCGGTTAAGAAAGTTAGGAGTTTTCTTGGCCTAGCCAGCTTTTGCCGTCGCTTCGTCGAGAACTTCTCTAAAGTTGCAAAGCCTCTGACTGAACTCCTCAAGAAAGATAAGAAATTCTTATGGACTCCCAAGTGCGAGGAAAGCTTTCAAGAGCTAAAAAGAAGATTGACTTCTGCACCCGTACTTGCACCTCCAGACACCAAAAAGGATTTCGAGATCTATTGTGACGCATCACGACAAGGGTTAGGATGCATACTTCTGCAAGATCGACATGTGGTAGCTTATGCCTCACGCCAGTTGCGGCCACATGAAGAGAACTATCCTACCCATGACCTTGAACTCGCTGCCGTAGTTCATGCCCTACCAACTTGGCGACATTACCTCCTTGGTAATCGTTGGGAGATCTATTCCGACCACCAGAGCCTCAAATATATTTTCACCCAGCCAGATCTTAATCTCAGGCAAAGACGCTGGATTGAGTTGATAAAAGATTACGATGTAGGAATTTCTTACACCCCAGGCAAAGCCAATGTCATGGCTGATGCACTAAGTCGTAAGTCGTACTGTAACAACCTCATGTTACAGCAGTATCAACCACTTCTTCATGAGGAATTTCGAAAGCTTAATCTCGAGATTGTTCCTCGTGGATCTCTTTTCAACTTGGTGGTGAAACCAACCCTTGAGGATCAAATCATAGTTGCCCAAAGACGTGCACGAGGTGTACGCCGGATCAAGGAGAACATTGCTAGCGGAGTTGCTAAATGTTTCTCCACAGATAGTAAATGGACGGTATTTTTTGGAAATCGTTTGGTAGTACCTAAGAATAGGGAACTAAGGCAACTCATCCTCAAAGAAGCCCATGACACACCCCTCTCGATTCATCCCGGTAGCACAAAAATGTACCGAGATCTACGCCAGAGATTTTGGTGGACTAGGATGAAGAGAGACATTGATCAATTTGTTGCCGAATGTGATATTTGTCGTCGCATTAAGGCAGAACATCAAAGACCTGTTGGTACACTTCAACCTTTGCCTATTCCCGAGTGGAAATGGGACAATGTCGGTATGGACTTCATCACTGGCTTTCCAAAAACCCAGAAAGGAAACGATGCCATCTTCGTTGTCATAGATAGGCTTTCCAAAGTTGCACACTTCCTTCCAGTTCGCGAGTCTATAACTGCTAGCCAGTTAGCGGACTTGTACGTCTCTAGAATTGTGTCTCTTCACGGTGTTCCTTTGGAAATCAATTCTGATCGTGGTAGCCTTTTCACCTCTAGATTTTGGGGAAGCTTCCAACGTGCTATGGGAACTCATCTCTCCTTTAGTACAGCTTTCCATCCTCAGTCTAGTGGTCAAGTCGAAAGGGTTAATCAAATCTTGGAAGACATGCTCAGAGCTTGTGTTATCTCCTTCGGAAAGAATTGGGAGAAATCTCTTCCATTCGCCGAATTTTCTTATAACAATAGCTATCAATCTAGTCTGGACATGGCTCCCTTTGAATTCCTCTATGGACGACGATGTTGAACACCCCTAAACTTGTCAGAAACCGGTGAAAGACAATTCTTTGGACCGGATATGACCAAGGAAGCAGAACAGAAAGTTCGCATTGTTCGTGATCGTTTGAAAGCCGCACAGTCTCGTCAGAAAAGCTACTATGATCGTCATCATAGAAAGGAAAGCTACAATCTGGATGAGAAGGCTTACCTCTGGGTTACTCCTCGGAAGGGTACCCAACGATTCGGTATCAAAGGCAAGTTGGCCCCACGTTACATCGGACCCTTCCGCATTATTGCTAAACGTGGAGAAGTTGCCTACCAACTTGAACTACCCCCGCACCTTTCCCGAGTACATGATGTATTCCACGTGTCACAACTCAGGCGTTGCCACGTGGGAAAGAGAAGACCGTCTCCGTGCCGAGTACCCCTCCTTCCTCCCGCAGACTTCTGAATCTCGGGACGAGATTCTTTTGAGTGGGGGCGAGTTGTCACAACCCCAAGTTAGGTATGTGCTAGGATTAGCAAGTCCCTTTGCATCATGTGAAAAAATCAAAAAGAAAATCAAAAATGGGGAAAAGAAAAGCCCTGAGAAATTAAATCAAATGGCCAGATAAAAATCTTCTCCAAAAATTCATGTTAGAATTTTGAAAAGTCTTATAAATGAGTGTGATCACATATCAAGTGATGTGGGACCCACCCCATGCTCATAGATTTTTCAAATATTCAAACAGTGCCTTGGATTTAATCAAAAACCCCTATTTGAGTTAAGATTCAAATTATTTGAATTTTAAAAATGTTGAAACTTTATAAGTGGCTAGTATATATTATTATGAGGCCATATAGTTTTTTTTAGCATTTTATAAAATGCCTAGCTATTTTTATTACCTAGGTCAACCTACATGCAGAAATAATAAAAGGAAAATAAAACAGAGCTTACCTGGCGCCACAGGCGAGGCCCACCTTCCCTGGCCTCGGCCCAGCCCACCCCAGACGCGTGTCATCTTCCTGCCGACGCCGAAGCAGCTCGGTGGCAAGCCGTGGGCGCGCGGACTGCCACCGCGACGCCGGCCGCCTTCTAGGCCTCCCCCTCCCTCTCTCTCTCGCCACGCATCACCAGACGCCTCCCCGTGCTCATCCGTTTCTTCCTGGACGCCCTCTCCCTCTCTCACGTCGTCTAGGTCGCCACCCCGTAGCTCACCGTCGCCGCCGCGTGCGCGCACTCATGGCCAACGGCCTTATCAAGACCCTTCGAGCTGTCCCCCGTGCGAGCCTCTGACGTCTTCATCGCTGTGCCAAAGGAATCGAGGTCGGAGCCTCTGTAGCCACCGGATTCGACGACGAGCTGCCGCCGGACCCCGAAGCTCACCGCCACCGATTCGTCGCCGTCAAGCCTCCTACGACCTCATCGACCTCACCGTTCAAATCCTGGTGAGCACACGGCCAAAAACCCCCAAGAACCGCAGTCTTTCGTGCTGTACTTCGCTTTTTGCCATGTTCGCCGGAGAGCAGGGCCGCCGCAGAGGTCGCCGGCGTGCGTACGGGAAGCAATCCACGCTCTGGCTTTGTCCTTTGAATCCGCGGGGTTCCTGCGCGTCGAACGAGCCTAACCGCGCCCCTTTTGGCCACCGGATTCGGCCGCACGACCAACGCCGCCGCGTCCTGTAGCTGCCGCTGGTTAACCGCCGGCCGGCTGGGTTGGTTAAGGGCTAAACCCCCTGGTTAATTGTCCCCAAGCCAATGACAGGTGGGGCCCCAGCCCTTAATCCCTCTATGTTAGGTTAAATCAAAACGGGATTAACCCCACACAGACAGACAGGTGGGCCCCTGTTGTCAGCCCCCCCCCCCTTGCGTCATGCTGACCTCATGATGATGCATTAAAACAAATTCCAGAGAATTAAATCATTTACAGAATTTCCAGAAAATGGCAGAAAATAGGACAAACTTTGGAAATTCATAATTAATTCATTTTAACTCCAAATTGGACAAATAATATATGAAAAATGATCAGGAGAAACTTTGTTTGAGTTGAATTTAAATTCTGATCAGTAGCTTTTGCTATTTGATTTAAATGGAATTAATTCAAATTTAATCCAAATGCAATTCCACTTTGAACCTTTGCAATGCACATATGATCACCTACACTTCAGAAGCTTATCACACACATGATCATTTGGATTACAAAATACAGATACTAGCAAATGCAACTTGGACAAATTTAAATACATTTGGAGTTTGAATTTGAATTCACTTTCAAATCAACTTCAATTAACTTGTTTCAAATGGAACCTAGATCACATCAATACATTTTCACATCATTTGACAACATAATCATGTGCTTGAGCATTGCAACTTATTTATGCTTTGTTTATATTGTTTGCTCGGATAGAAGTGGATCCGGAGCCCGAGATCACCCCCTTCGTTGAAGACCCCGTGACTGAACCTCGTCAGCAAGGCAAGAAAAACCCCATTGATCATGTCGATAAAATCCCACTTCCCTCTCATGTCTCGCTTATGCATTGTTTAGGATGATCACCATGATAACGCTTCTACCGCATAGTTGAACCCATATCCTTTGCATGACCTATCATTTTGTAACAGTAGTAAGAAAACCACAATCCTAGCAGATGTAGGAGTTGGTTGATATCATGTGGCCCCTGCAACTTTTACTGCTTATTGCATGCTTAGTGATACAACGAGGTTGCTTTTGATGTGAGTCGGGATGATGATAAACATGGTGTTGATGAAAGTGAAACGTGTTGGTGAATCTACCCTAATACAAGGTGAACGATGAGAGGCTGTGTAGGAGTACACAGTGGGTTGTCTCGTTGAACACCGCCTTAAGTCCGAGTTCTTGTGTGGTGATCCAAGAAGAAGAGTACAACCACACATTGGGCTCACTGACCCCTCACATCCTAGTACCTCACCCCGTTCGAACCCCAAGAGTCGCAGTAGTTCGGAGTTCTGGTAGGGCTGTGGCACGGTCTGCGAAGTGGATGAACGGCTTTTCAAGACCGGCTTGGGACCCTGCACACATCGTTTGAGGCTGTACTGGAACCTCGGCCGGACTTCCATACGGATCCCCCTCGGATAGGCGACTCTCTGGACTAGAACGGAGTTGTGGGCGAAGTATTGTGGTGGCATCCCCGCTGTCATCTCTTGAACGGTGACACGCAAAAGACGGTAACTGATGACACGTGTGTGTAGCGGTACACCCCTGCAGGGTTAACAAAACTATTTGAATAGCCGCGTCCGCGGTTAAGGACTGCTTGGAGAGTTGTGCTCGATTATTAGACAACTTGAACTGGATACTTCTAAAACTCGCAAGATAAGCATGAGTGCTATGGTGTGCTTCTCGTGGGGAAGTCGAGGAAGTAACCATAGTGGTGTAATTGGTTGAAGAGATGTAGTGGACTCGTGTACGCTTCTTACCTCAAGTCTGGTACTCGTAGTTCAGGATTAGCTAAGTCAAAGCTGGCACTTCTGCAAGTGAAACCCCACCTCCTTTTACCTTGATACATGTGCATGAGTAGTATAGCTCCTATGTAAGTCTTGCTGAGTACGATTTTGTACTCACGTTTGCTTAATCTATGTTTTAGATGAATCCACCGACCCCGATGGTGGCTTTAAACCGAAGCTCGAAGAATGAAGTATCAGACCAAGACCAAGCTAGTGTAGTCCCAGTCAGACGACTGGTTCCCTCGTGGAGGGCTTGTTTTTAGATAAGGCTTCTCTAAGCCATTTGTTAAACTTGTCTGTACTCAGACCTACTTTGCTTCCGCTTGTCTGTTGTAATGTTGGATCACATGCTTGTGATCTCTGTGTGCACTCTGTAACAGTTATTAATAAAGATGTATACTTTGTAGAGAATTGCAATGATACCTGTTGTTCATACAAGGCATGTGTGCTGCGTGTATGTTTATAACATGCATGTCTTAGTATGGGTTTTCGAGACATTAGTTGTGATCTGGCAGGCGGTCTTTTATACACCAAGTAGCCCTTAGATGTGCGCAGCTTGGGGCATCGCGATGCGATTGTTCGAGACTCTGTCTCGTGCGCACTTTGATGTATGATCGAGCCCGCCCTAGACCCCGACTAAGTGATCGGGCTGGAGTAAGTCTATGTAAGGGCTATAATACAATCGATAGTATGGTTGAGGCGACTTGTCTATGAGTATGGGAGTTCACCACCCATATCAATTAGACTTGTGTGCGGACGATGAGGACCCATCTCAGTGGATCATCCGGCCTGAATGGGATGCCCCTCACGTTCGATGCTTTCCGAGAACGTTCTGTGCTTGGCCTTGTCTGCTTAGACAAGTGGGTAGGGTTCTCAGCTCTCCATATGATTGTGTTGTAGCGAGGCTTGCATACGCTAACCCCTGGTCCCGACATATAGTTGGCAGATTTCTTTACGAAGGCCCAAACTAGAGCACATCATGGCTTCTATCTCTCCAAACTCAGTGTTGTTTATCCACCATGAGTTTGAAGGGGGGTGTTAGAGTTATATATCATTAGCCATGTACCTTTTTATATTTCCTGTTTCTATAAGGGGTTTCCTGCATATTTACCACCTGTACATGTACTATATATACTGGCCTTTCGCCTCCAGGAAATACAAGTTTCATATTTCCTAACAACGGAAAGGGTTAGGATGCATACTTATGCAAGATAGACATCTGGTAGCTTATGCTTCACGCCAGTTGCGTCCACATGAAGAGAACTATCCTACCCATGATCTTGAACTCGATGTCGTAGTTCATGCCCTGACAACTTGGCGACATTACCTCCTTGGTAATCGTTGTGAGATGTATTCCGACCACCAAGGCCTCAAATACATATTCACCCAGCCAAATCTTAATCTCAGGCAAAGACGCTGGATTGAGTTGATAAAAGATTACGACTTAGGAATTTCTTACACCCCAGGCAAAGCCAATGTCATGGATGATGCACTAAGTCGTAAGTCGTATTGTAACAACCTCATGTTACAACAGTGTCAACCACTTCTTCATGAGGAATTTTGCAAGCTCAATCTTGAGATTGTTCCTCACGGCTATCTTTCTACCTTGGTGGCGAAACCAACTCTTGAGGATCAAATCGTAGTTGCACAAAGGCGTGCGCGAGGTGTTCGCCGGATCAAGGAGAACATTGCTAGCGGAGTTGCTAATTGTTTCTCCACAGATAGCAAAGGAACGGTATTCTTTGGAAATTTTTTGGTAGTACCTAAGAATAGGGAACTAAGACAACTCATCCTCAAAGAAGCCCATGACACACCCCTCTTGATTCATCCCGGTAGCACAAAAATGTACCGAGATCTACGCCAGAGATTTTTGTGGACAAGGATAAAGAGAGACATTGCTCGATTTGTTGCCGAATGTGATGTTTGTCATCGCATTAAGGCCGAACACCAAAGCCCTGCTGGTACACTTCAACATTTTCCTATTCCAGAGTGGAAATGGGACAAAGTCAGTATGGATTTCATCACTGGCTTTCCAAAAACCCAGAAAGGAAATGATGTCATCTTCATTGTCGTTGATAGACTTTCCAAAGTTGCACACTTCTTTCCCGTTCGCGAGTCTATAACTGCTAGCCAGTTAGCGGACTTGTATGTCTCTAGAATTGTGTCTCTTCATGTTGTTCCTTTGGAAATAAATTCTGATCGTGGTAGCCTTTTCACCTCTAGATTTTGGGGAAGCTTTCAAAATACTATGGGAACTCATCTCTCCTTTAGTACATCTTTCCATCCTCAGTCTAGCGGTCAAGTCGAAAGGGTTAACCAAATTCTCGAAGACATGCTCAGAGCTTGTGTTATCTCATTCGGAAAGAATTGGGAGAAGTCTCTTCCATTTGCCAAATTTTCTTATAACAATAGTTTCCAATCTAGTCTGAACATGGCTCCTTTTGAACTCCTCTATGGACGGAGATGTCAAACACCCCTAAACTGGTAAGAAACCGGTGAAAGACAATTCTTTGGACCGGATATGATCAAGGAAGCAGAAGAGCAAGTTCGCATTGTTCGTGATCAATTGAAAGCAGCCCAGTCTCGTCAGAAAAGCTACTATGATCGTCATCATAGGCAAGAAAGCTACAATCTGGATGAGAAGGCTTACCTTCGGGTTACTCCTCTGAAGGGAACCCAAGGATTCGGTATCAAAGGAAACTTGGCCCCATGTTACATTGGACCTTTCCGCATTCTTGCTAAACATGGAGAAGTTGGCTACCAACTTGAACTACCCCCGGACCTTTCCCGAGTACATGATGTATTACATTTGTCACAACTCAGGCGTTGCTTCAAGGACCCCATCCGCGAAGTCGACCATGAAACTCTTGATCTCCAAGATGACCTTTCTTATCGATAATACCCCGTTCGTATTCTTGATTCCACAGAGCGTGTAACTCATCGTTAGAAGATTAAGTTTCTGAAAGTGCAATGGTCACACCACTCCGAGAAAGAAGCCATGTGGGAAAAAGAAGACCGTCTCAGTGTCGAGTACCTCTCCATCCTCCCGCAAACTTCTGAATCTCGGGACAAGATTCTTTTGAGTGGGGGCGAGTTATCAGAACCCTCTGTTAGGTAATGTGCTAGGGTTAGCAAGAAACTTTCCATCATGTTAAAATTTTCAAAACAAATTGAAATGGGAGAGAGAACACCCGCCCAGATGAATTTAATTCAAATGGCCAGATAAAAAGTTGCTCCAAAAATTCATTTTGCATTTTTGAAAAGTCACATAAATGAGTGTGATCACATATCAAGTGATGTGGTAGCAATCCCATGCTCATGGATTTTTCAAATATTCAAACAGGAGCATGGATTTAAATTTAAACCCCTATTTGAATTAAAGTACAAATTATTTGAATTTTAAAAATTCCCAAACTTTATAAGTGGCTAGCTATATGCATTTCAAGTCCACATAAAAAAATATGGGGCATTTTATAAAATGGTTTGCTATTTTTATCAGAGCCGAAACAAATAAGCAGAAAAAGAAAGGAAAGATTAAACAGAAAAATAAATTTAGAAAAGCTTACCTCTCGCTCAGGGCAAGGCCCAGCAGCCCTCCCCCCTGTAGTCTTCCTCCCCCGCGCCCCAAGCTGCTCGGTGGAAAGCCACCGAGCCAGCCGAGCACGTCGACGATGCCCTGGCCTCCACCTACCCCTCCCGCGCCTTCTAGCCACGCCACGGAGACGCTGGAGACGCCGTGCTTCCATTCCCCCCTTTCCCGTCACTCTCTCGCTCTCTCTGGACGAACTCGTCGACGCCCGCGAAGAACAGGAGGCAATGGCCATGGCGACTTGCAGCCCGAGGCCGAACTAGGCCCCAAGATCGTGTCCAACGCCTTCCCCGACGTCGCCTTCGTCCTCCTGCAGAAGTTGGCGAGCTAATTTGGCGTCGAGCCCACGCGAGCTTCACCGAGACGTCGCCGGACCCGCAGATCGCCGTTGCCAAATTCCTCACTGTCATAGCCTCTCCGACCTCGAAGTCTTCGCCATTAGCTTCCTGGTGAGCAGCTGCGCATGTTCCGTAAACTCCCGTTCCCTAGCTCCTTCTCTACGCCAATCTTCCATGGGAACCGTGCACGGCCTCCGCCATGGATGAGCTCGAGCTCGCTCCCATGCTCGTCTGCCTGCGCCAGTTGGTCCATCGTGTTCACCATGCTCCACTGCTTTGAACGGGGCCATCGTGGGTTCTTCTCGTGCACGAAATCAACCGCAGCCTTGAGCCAGTGGCTCCACCGCTAGGGCTCAACGCCGGTGTGGCTACGGTGCCTCCCAGCACCCGTACCTTGGCCCGTTCGATGCGCGACGTCAAGAGCTACGTCTCAGTGGTCGCAGCGCTTCGAATGGTGCCCGGAATCCCCCCCCCCCGTGTGTCGCCGCCGTGCTGGAAGGTCGCCGGCGACTAGCCGCCGGCGAGATGATGTGGACGTCATTAGCTTAAGTGCTAATCCCCCCTCAGAGACACTTACATGTGGGCCCAAGGCCAGACAAATCTCTCTGATTAGTTTAAATCAAATTAAACTTGTTTAATTAACAGAACAGGGAATGACATGTGGGTCCCCTCTTTCAGTGCCCCCTGACGTCAACATGACCTCATGCTGATGCAATATACACTTTTCTATTTAAATCAATTCAGAAAATGGCAGAAAATATGCTAAACTTTGGAAATTCATAGAAAATTCATCCTAACTCCAAATGAGGCATATAATATGTCTAAAGTTATCAGAAAAATTCAAGGAATCTGAATATCCAATCTATTTTCATGTTTGACGAAGTTTTCTTGGGTGAACAGTGGTAACAAAGCATATGCATTCTTTTTAAATTCAAAATGGAGTTTGAATGTGCAAAAGCTTTGCAATACACTTCATTTAATTGGAATAACTCACACATCAGTGGCACATACATCAAGTTTCAACCTTCAACTCATGTGATTGTGCATTGTACTTATTGTGCTCCCTTGCTTGTTGTTTGTCGAGTAGAGGTGGAACTGGATCAGGAGGCTGCCCCCTTCGTTGAAGTCCCCGATACTGAACCTCGTTAGCAAGGCAAGAAAACCCTCATTGATCATATCGATAAAATCCCACTTCCCTCTCAGTCTCGCTTATGCATTGTTTAGGATGATTACTATGCTACGTTTCTACCGCAGAGATGAACCCATTCCTTTGCATGACCTATCATTTTTCACAGTAGTAAGCAAACCATAATCCTAGCAAATGTAGGAGTTGATTCATATCATGTGGCCCCTGCAACTGTTACTGCTTATTGCATTCTTAGAGTGATACAATGTTGATACTGTTATGTGAGTCGCGATGGTAGCAATCATGATGATGATGGTGGAAATGTTTTGGTGAATCTCCCCTAATACAAGGTGAACGATGAGAGGATGTGTAGGAGTACACGGTGGGTCGTCTCGTTGAACACCTCCCTAAGTCCGAGTTCTTGTCTGGTGATCCAAGATGAAGACTACGACCACACATTGGGCTCACTGACCCCTCTCGGCCTACTAACTCATCCCTTTCGATGTCCGGATGTCGCAGTAGTTCGGAGTTCTGGTAGGTTTGTGGCCTGGCTGCTAAGTGAGAGAACGGCTCAGCCGAGACCGGCTTAAGCACCACGCACACATCATCTGGGTCCACTTCGGTAAACCGGCCAGGTTCACGATAGTGGTAGCCAACCCAGGTAGGCGGCTTTCTTGGACTAGATCGGCTATGAGGTAACAGTTGTGGTGGCATCCTCTCTATGACCTCTTGAACGGTGACACGCAAAAGGCGGTAAGTGATGACATGTGTGTGTAGAGGTACACCCCTGCAGGGTTAACAAAACTATTCGAATAGCCACGTCCGCGGTAAGGGACTGCTTGGAAAGCTTAGCTTGATTATTAGACAACTTCAATGGATACTTATAAAACTTGCCAAGATAAGCCTGAGGCTATGGCGTGCTTTCTCGTGGGAAAGTCGAGGTAATCATCCTATACAATGCATAAGCGAGACATGAGAGGTAAGTGGGATTTTATCGACATGATCAATGGGGGTTTTCTTGCCTTGCTGACGTGGTTCAGTCTCGGGATCTTCAACGAAGGGGGAAGCCTCCTGTTCCGGTTCAACTTCTACTCGACAAACAACAAACAAGGTAGCAAAGTAAATACAATGCACAAGCACATGGTTGAAGTTTGAAACTTGGTTTGCATGCTTCTGATGTGTGAGGCAATTTCATTTAAATGGAGTATATTGCAAATGAATTGCAAATTCAAACTCCAATTTGAATTCAATTTAGCCAAGTTGCAAATGCTATTGTTTGATCAATGCAACTCATCTTGATATGTGTATGATATGCCTCTGATGTTCAAGTGAAATGTGGCATGTCGCTAAGGTTCAAATTGCAAAAGCATTTGAATATAATTTGACTAAATTCCAATTAAACCAAATAGCAAATGCTACTGGTCCCATTTTAAATTAAACTCAAACATAGTTGAAAGTTGTATATTTGGATAGATTAATTTCTCCTGATGATTTTTCATATATTATATGTTAAATTTGGAGTTAATATGAATTTTCTATGAACTTTCAAAGTTTCACTTATTTTTAGGATTTTCTGATTAAAATTAAATAGAAAAGGGATTACTACATCAACATGAGGTCATGCTGGCGTCAGGGGGCCTTTGACAGAGGTCCCACGTGTCATCCTCTGATGTGTTAATTAAACAGGTTTAATTCGAATTAAACTAATCAGAGGGATTAGTGTGGCCTTGGGCCCACATGGCAGTGTCACTGGGGGTGGGGCCTAGGGGATTAAGGGTTGGGTTAATCCCTAATGGCGCTGCTTGTCGCCGATGAGTACTGTGCCTCACCGGAGTTTCTCGGAATGGCGATACAGGCCACGGGAGAAGGAATGGCGGCCAGGGATGGGTTGCTGGGCTCTCCCGCGTTGAATGGTGGTGGCTGGGGCTCAAGGGGATGGCTGCAGCGACGACGGCGATGACCTTGGCGGCGGCAGTAGCTAGTGCTCCAACGGGGAGGGGGAAAACGTGCACTGATTTGAGCTAGGACTGGCTCGTTCGAAAGATGGTGTGCCCAGGGTTCAAACGCGCGCACCGTGGCATCGACAAGGGCACAGGAGCTAGGGGGCGTCGTCCATGGCGGCGACCTTCCTCGGCTTCCATGGTGAAACCTGCTAGAGGGGTTGCGGGGTGCTGGGAGCTTGGGGGAAATGCTCACCAGAGCTCAGGGAACAAGACGAGGTGGTCGTTGGAGGCGGGGAGGTCACGACGGCGGAGAAATCGACGAAGATTGCTTGCGGGTCCGGCGTTGATCCGATGAGCCTGGCGTCGCGTCTGGTCCAAATCAAGGTGTGCCCTTCTGTTAGTCGACGGATTCGAGGACAGCGAACACGCTGGACATCCTGGCTGGAGCTCTAGCTCGCGGTGGCTACGATTTTCGGCGACGATGAACCGCGGGGGCGCTTTGTGTCGGTGGGGGGGGGGGAGATGCACAAAGACCTCCAGAGGGAGTCGAAAGTGGGGGGAAGCGAGAGAGGGCGAGGCGTGCGTCTCCGTGGCGCACTTTGGTGAGCTGGGGAGGCATGGAACCTCGTGGGCGTCGCGGTGGCGTCCAGCCCGCGCTCTGTCGACAGCGATCTCCTTAAGGGCGCGGGGAGGAAGACGACAGAACGGGGGAGTGCGCGGGGAGGAAGACGACAGAACGGGGGAGTTGGACTGGGCTGGCTAGGCCTCGCCTAGGGCGAGAGGTAAGCTTCTCTCTCCTTTCTGTTTTTTTATTTTTATTATTTCTGTAATGTGTTGGCCCAGCTAATTTAATTAGCTAGGCATTTTTTTAAATGCCACAAATTTTTATGTGGCCTCACAATATATATAGCTAGCCACTTATAAAGTTTGAAAATTTTCAAAATTCAAATTATTTGAACTTTAATTCAAATAGGGGTTTAAATTTAAATCACTGCTCCTGTTTGAATATTTGAAAAATCCATGAGCATGGGATTGGTCCCACATCACTTGATATGTGATCAAACTCATTTATAAAACTTTTGAAAAATGCAAAAGGAATTTTTGGAGCAACTTTATTTTTGACCATTTGAATTAAATTCATCTGGGGGGTTTTTCTCTCCCATTTCAATTACTTTTGAAAATTTTATCATGATGCAAAGTGACTTGCTATTCCTAGCACATACCTAAACTTGGGGTTGTGACAACTCGCCCCCACTCAAAAGAATCTCGTCCCGAGATTCTGAAGTCTGCGGGAGGAAGGAGGGATACTCGGCACGGAGACGGTCTTCTCTTTCCCACGTGGCTTCTCTTTCAGAGTGGTTTGACCATTGCATTTTCAGAAACTTAATCTTCTGGCGACGAGTGACACGCTCTGCGGAATCAAGAATACGAATGGGGTACTCTCGATAAGAAAGGTCATCTTGGAGATCAAGCGCTTCATGGAGGACTTCGCGGATGGGGTCCTTCAAGCAACGCCTGAGTTGTGACACATGGAATACATCATGTACTCGGGAAAGGTGCGGGGGTAGTTCAAGTTGGTAGGCAACTTCTCCATGTTTAGCAAGAATGCGGAAAGGTCCGATGTAACGTGGGGCAAACTTGCCATTGATACCGAAACGTTGGGTTCCCTTTAGAGGACTAACCCGAAGGTAAGCCTTCTCATCCAGATTGTAGCTCTCTTGCCTATGATGACGATCATAGTAGCTTTTCTGACGAGACTGGGCTGCTTTCAATTGATCACGAACAATGCGAACTTGCTCTTCTGCTTCCTTGATCATATCCGGTCCAAAGTATTTTCTTTCACCGTTTTCTGACCAGTTTAGGGTTGTTCGACATCGTCGTCCGTATAGGAGTTCAAAAGGAGCCAAGTTCAGACTAGATTGGAAACTATTGTTATAAGCAAATTCGGCGAATGGAAGAGACTTCTCCCAATTCTTTCCGAATGAGATAACACAAGCTCTCAGCATGTCTTCAAGAATTTAGTTAACCCTTTCGACTTGACCGCTAGACTGAGGATGGAAATCTGTACTAAAGGAGAGATGAGTTCCCATAGCATTCTGGAAGCTTCCCCAAAATCTAGAGGTGAAAAGGCTACCACGATCAGAATTGATTTCCAAAGGAACACCGTGAAGGGACACAATTCTAGAGACGTATAAGTCCGCTAACTGGCTCGCTGTCGGGACCTGGGGTTAGCGTATGCAAGCCTCGCTACAACACAATCATATGTAGAGCCGAGAACCGTAACCACTTGTCTAAGCAGACAAGGCCAAGCACAGAACGTTCTCGGAAAGCATCGAACGTGAGGGTTATCCCACCCAGGGCGGATGATCAACTGAAATGGGTCCTCATCGTCCGCACACAAGTCTAAATGATATGGGTGATGAACTCCCATACTCATAGACAAGTCGCCTCAACCATACTATCGATTGTATTATAACCCTTACATAGACTTACTCCAGCCCGATCACTTAGTCGGGGTCTAGGGCGGGCTCGATCATACATCAAAGTGTGCATGAGACGGAGTCTCGAACAATCGCATCGCGATGCCCCAAGCTGCGCACATCTAAGGGCCACTTGGTGTATAAAAGACCGCCAGCCAGATCACAACTAAGGTCTCGAAAACCCATACTAAGACATGCATGTTATAAACATACACGCAGCACACATGTCTAGTATGAACAGCAGGTATCATTGCAATTCTCTACAATGTGTACATATTTATTAATAACTCTTACAGAGTGCACACAGAGATCACAAGCATGTGATCCAACATTACAACAGACAAGCGGAAGCAAGTAGATCTTAGTACAGACAAGTTTAACAAATGGCTTAGAGAAGCCTTATCTAAAAACACGCCCTCCACGAGGGAACCAGTCGTCTGACTGGGACTACACTAGCTTGGTCTTGGTCTGAGTCTTCATTCTTCGAGCTTCAGATAGAAGTCACCATCGGGGTCGGTGGGTTCATCTAAAACATAGATTAAGCAAACGTGAGTACAAAATCGTAGTCAGCAAGAATTACATAGGAGCTATACTACTCATGCATATGTATCAAGGTAAAGGGAGGTGGGGTTTCACTTGCAGAAATGCCATCTTTGACTTGGCTAGTCCTGAACTACGAATACCAGACTTGAGGTAAGAAGCGTACACGAGTCCACTACATCTCTTCAACCAATTACACCACTATGGTTACTTCCTCGACTCCCCCACGAGAAGCACACCATAGCACTCACGCTTATCTTGCGAGTTTTAGAAGTATCCAGTTCAAGTTTTCTAATAATCAAGCTAAGCTTTCCAAGCAGTCCTTAACCGCGGACGCGGCTATTCGAATAGTTTTGTTAACCCTGCAGGGGTGTACCGCTACACAAACGTGTCATTAGTTACCGCCTTTTGCATGTCACCGTTCAAGAGATGACAGCGACGATGCCACCACATCACTTCGCCCACAGCTCCGTTCTAGTCCAGCGAGTCGCCTATCTGAGGGGGATCTGTATGGAAGTCCGGCCGAGGTTCCAGTACAGCCTCAAACGATGTGTGCAGGGTCCCAAGCCGGTCTTGAAAAGCCGTTCATCCACTTCGCAGACCGTGCCACAGCCCTACCAGAACTCCAAACTACTGCGACTCTTGGGGTTCGAACGGGGTGAGGTACTAGGATGAGAGGGGTCAGTGAGCCCAATGTGTGGTTGTACTCTTCTTCTTGGATCACCACACAAGAACTCGGACTTAAGGCGGTGTTCAACAAGACAACCCACTGTGTACTCCTACACAGCCTCTCATCGTTCACCTTGTATTAGGGTAGATTCACCAACACATTTCACTTTCATCAACTCCATATTTATCATCATCCTGACTCACATTATAAGCAACCTCATTGTACCACTAAGCATGCAATAAGAAGTAACAGTTGCAGTGGCCACATGATATCAACCAACTCCTACATCTGCTAGGATTGTGGTTTTCTTACTACTGTGACAAGATGATAGGTCATGCAAAGGACATGGGTTCAACTATGCGGTAGAAACTTTATCATGGTGATCATCCTAAACAATGCATAAGAGAGACATGAGAGGGAAGTGGGATTTTATCGACATGATCAATGGGGGTTTGCTTGCCTTTCTAACGAGGTTCATTCACGGGGTCTTCAACGAAGGGGGTGATCTCGGATTCCGGCTCCACTTCTATCAGCAACATGACAATCATAGGATCAACATAATGTACAATGCCAAATCACATGAATAAGATTGCAATGGTGATTATCAAGGTACTGTACTGATGTGTTGAGCATTCTATTTAAAAGGAGTATATTGCATTGGAAATGCAAATTCAAACTCCATTTGATTTATCGATGAATTTCAAATGCATTTGAATGCATGAAAGTTCATTTGAAAAAGTTGATGATGAAGTGATGTGGTATAGTTGAAGTAATGTCTCTGATGTGTGGATGAATCCATTGGAATTAAGGGTGTTGCAAAATCATTTGCAAAATCACTCCAAATTTGAATTTGAAAAGGATCCATATGAATGTTTGCTACTGTTCACCCATTTTAAAATGGTCAAACATGAAAAAAAATTGCATATTCAGAATCCTTGTATTTTTCTAATAATTTTAGACATAATATTTGTCCAATTTGGAGTTAAAATGAATTTTCTATGAATTTTCAAAGTTTAAATGATTTTCTGGAATTTTCAGGATTATTTTATTTCTCTGGAAAAAGGTTTATTGCATCAGCATGATGAAATGCTGATGTCACAGGGGCGATGACAACAGGGGCCCACCTGTCTGTCTCTGTTGGGGTTAACCCCTCAGTTTAAACTAAACAGAGAGGGATTAGGAGGCTCTGGGCCCCACTGTCAGTGACACCACGGGGGGGGGGGATTAAGCAAAATGGCCTTGGGCCCACATGGCAGAGAGAGAGAGGGGAGGGGTTAATGGCTTAGCTCGCCGGAGCCTCGCCGGAACTTTTCCGGGGATAGGTTTTTGGGCACGGGGGAGGGAGCTGCGTGCACCGTGAGGGAGCTGGGGAGGCCGCGCGTCGTGTGGTGCCATTGGGGGGCCAAGACGACGCTCTGGTGTGCGGCTGCAAAGACGAGCGGCGGCGGCTGGCTACGGTCTTCGCCGGAATCTCGTTCTAGGGCACGTGAGGAGGCAGGAGACCACTGGCGTGCTCTACGTGGAGTCGTGCGTCTGCTTGTGCGACCGGTGGTTCAAGGCGATGCCCCAGGCCATGGCTAGGACGAAGCCCACGTTGGCCGTGGCCTCTGACCATGGAAAAAGGCGACAGAGGGGTCGAGGAGAGGTACGGAGAGAGGGGAAAGGAGGGAGGGCTCACGTTGAGTGCAGTGGAGAGCTCGGGGCGGCCGGGGAGAAGTCGTGGGCGACGAATTCCTCGCCGGGAACAATGGCGACCGGCGGCGGGATCTTGATGCGGCCGTCTCCTCCGGTGTGGCTCGGGTCCAATTGATGCAGGGGAACGAGAAACTCGACGCCGCTGGAGAGAATGGACAAGGTGGTGCCTCGCGGGGAGCTTGGTCGCCGCGTCGGGGCTCTGCCGTGCTCCGGCTAGGCTACGGTCGTGGCGCGGATTCGCCGCCGGAGAGAGCAGGAAGGGGCCAGGGCAAGGGAAAAGTCATGCGGGGGGGGGGATGTGGCGCTCGCGTGGCGTGCTGGGACGCGAGGGGAGGGCCTAGAAGGTGCGGCTCGTCGAGGTGGCGCCGCCGTTGCCTCCCTGCCTCCACCGAGCTGCATGGAGTTGCGGGGAGGTAGACGACACACGACGTGGGTGGGCTGGGCCGAGGCCAGGGGAAGTGGGCCTTCGCCTGGGTGACAGGTAAGTGGCTCCCTCTTTTATTTCTATTTTTTTTTCTTTTTTCTTCTGACATTTGTTTTGGCTAGCTAAATTAAATAGCAAACCATTTTATTAAATGCTCATAATTTTTATATGGCCTCACCAAATAATATACTAGCCACTTATAAATTTTGAACACTTTTAAAATTCAAATAATTTGAATCTTAATTCAAATAGGGTATTTATTTAATTTCCAAGCCATTGTTTGAAAATTAGAAAATTCCATGAGCATGGGATTGCACCCAAACCATTTTTAAAATGATTACCATCATTTATAGGAATTTTCCAAATGCTCAAATGATTTTTGGTAAAAGATTTTTATCTGGCCATTTGATTTAATTTCTCACGGCTTTTCTTTTCCCCATTTTTGAATTTCTTTTTGAAATTTTCACATGATGCAAGGGACTTGCTATTCCTAGCACATACCTAACTTGGGGTTGTGACAACTCGCCCCCACTCAAAAGAATCTCGTCCCGATATTCAGAAGTCTGCGGGAGGAAGGAGGGGTACTCGACACTGACACGGTCTTCTCTTTCCCACGTGTCTTCTTTCTCTGAGTGATGAGACCACTGAACTTTCAGAAACTTGATCTTCTTTCAGCGAGTGACACGCTCTGCGGAATCAAGAATACGAACGGGTTATTCTCGATAAGAAAGGTCATCTTGGAGATCAAGCGTTTCATGGTCGACTTCGCGGATGGGGTCCTTGAAGCAACGCCTGAGTTGGGACATATGGAATACATCATGTACTCGGGAAAGGTGCGGGGGTAGTTCAAGTTGGTAGGCAACTTCTCCACGTTTAGCAAGAATGCGGAAAGGTCCGATGTAACGTGGGTCCAACTTGCCTTTGATACCGAAACGTTGGGTTCCCTTCAGAGGAGTAACCCGAAGGTAAGCCTTCTCATCCAGATTGTAGCTCTCTTGCCTATGATGAAGATCATAGTAGCTTTTCTGAAGAGACTGGGCTGCTTTCAATTGATCACGAACAATGCGAACTTGCTCTTCTGCTTCCTTGATCATGTCCGGTCCAAAGAATTGTCTTTCACCGGTTTCTGACCAGTTTAGTGGTGTTCGACATCGTCGTCCATAAAGGAGTTCAAAAGGAGCCATGTTCAGACTAGATTGAAAACTATTGTTATAAGCAAATTCGGCGAATGGAAGAGACTTCTCCCAATTCTTTCCGAATGATATAACACAAGCTCTGAGCATGTCTTCAAGAATTTGGTTAACCCTTTCGACTTGACCGCTAGACTGAGGATGGAAAGCCGTACTAAAGGAGAGATGAGTTCCCATAGCATGTTGGAAGCTTCCCCAAAATCAAGAGGTGAAAAGGCTACCACGATCAGAATTGATCTCCAAAGGAACACCGTGAAGGGATACAATTCTAGAGACATACAAGTCCGCTAACTGGCTAGCAGTTATAGAATCGCGAACTGGAAGGAAGTGAGCAACTTTGGAAAGCCTATCTATGACAACGAAGATGGCATCATTTCCTTTCTGGGTTTTGGGAAAGCCGGTGATGAAGTCCATACCGACTTTGTCCCATTTCCACTCTGGAATAGGCAAAGGTTGAAGTGTACCAGCAAGTTTTTGATGTTCTGCCTTAATGCGACGACAAACATCACATTCGGCAACAAATCGAGCAATGTCTCTCTGCATCCTAGTCCACAAAAATCTCTGGCGTAGATCTCGGTACTTTTTTGTGCTACCGGGATGAATCGAGAGGGGTGTGTCATGAGCTTCTTTGAGGATGAGTTGCCTTAGATCACTATTCTTAGGTACTACCAAACGATTTCCAAAGAATACCTTTCCTTTACTATCTGTGGAGAAACATTTAGCAACTCCGCTAGCAAAGTTCTCCTTGATACGGCGAACACCTCGTGCACGACGTTGGGCAACTATGATTTGATCCTCAAGGGTTGGTTTCGCCACCAAGTTGAAAAGCGATCCACGAGGAACAATCTCGAGATTAAGCTTTCGAAATTCCTCATGAAGAAGTGGTTGATACTGTTGTAACATGAGGTTGTTACAATACGACTTACGACTTAGTGCATCAGCCATGACATTGGCTTTTCTTGGGGTGTAAGAAATTACTACGTCGTAATCTTTTATCAACTCAATCCAGCGTCTTTGCCTGAGATTAAGATCTGGCTGGGTGAAAATGTATTTGAGGCTTTGGTGGTCGGAATAGATCTCACAACGATTACCAAGGAGGTAATGTCGCCAAGTTGTTACGGCATGAAGTTCGGCAGCGAGTTCAATGTCATGGGTAGGATAGTTCTCTTCATGTGGCCGCAACTGGCGTGAAGCATAAGCTACCACATGTCGATCTTGCATAAGTATGCATCCTAACCCTTGCCGTGAGGCATCACAATAGATCTCGAAATCCTTTTTGGTGTCTGGAGGTGCAAGTACGGGTGCAGAAGTCAATCTTCTTTTTAGCTCTTGAAAGCTTTCCTCGCACTTGGAAGTCCATAGGAATTTCTTCTCCTTCTTGAGGAGTTCAGTAAGAGGCTTTGCAACTTTAGAAAAGTTCTCGACGAAACGACGGCAATAGCTGGCTAGGCGAAGAAAACTCCTAACTTTCTTAACCGATTCAGGTGGAGTCTAGTCAAGGACGGCCTGAAATCTCTCGGGATTCACAGAAATGCCTTTTGCAGAAATCACATGGCCTAAGTAGGTCACTTCTGGTAGCCAAAATTCACACTTGGAGAATTTAGCATACAGGCGATGCTCTCTAAGTTTCATCAATACCAGCCTTAGGTGTTCGGCATGTTCTTCTTCATTCTTCGAGTATATAAGGATGTCATCGAGGTAAACCACGACGAACTGGTCCAAATACTCCATGAAGATCGAGTTCATCATGCGTGAAAAAGTGGCGGGGGCATTGGTTAAACCAAAGGACATGACGGTGTACTCGTAAAGACCATAACGAGTAGTAAAAGCCGTTTTGGGAATGTCCTCGTTTCGGATTTTGATTTGATGATAACCTAATCTCAAATCCATCTTGGAGAAGACAGAGGATCCAGCAAGTTGATCATAAAGATCATTGATCCTGGGCAGTGGGTACTTGTTCTTTATCGTCGCTAAATTTAGCGGGCGATAGTCTACGCACATCCTTTCTGTTCCATCTTTCTTCGTTACAAACAGAACGGGGCAACCCCATGGCGATGAGCTAGGGCGGATGAAGCCTTTTTCCGACAAAGCTTCCAGTTGGGTTTTAAGCTCAGTTAACTCACGTGGGGCCATTTTGTATGGGCGTCTAGAAATTGGTGCGGTTCCTGGGGCAAGATCTACAATGAACTCTACACATCTGTCGGGTGGCATTCCCGGCAGCTCTTCAGGAAAGACATCCGGGAAGTCACGAACCACCGGAACATCTTCAAGGTCGGGAAGGGGAAGCACATTCAAAGAATGTACTTGGGTTCTTGTTCTTGGTGAGGAGTAAACTATTGTCTGGCCTGAAGGATGTGTAAGTCTAACTGACTTGGCTTTACAATCAAGAAAAGCATGTTGTCTTGATAACCAATCCATACCAAGGATGACATCAATGTCTGAAGACTTGAGTGCTATGAGTGAAGCAAGGAATACTAAACCCTCAATTGCAATTTGATTGCCATGGCTTACTCTATTAGTTTTCCACTTGGAACCAGGAGTTGGAATGATCATAGGGGTGAACATTTCTTCAAAGGATACATCATGCTGAAGTGCATAACTCTCCGACATGAATGAGTGAGATGCTCTTGGGTCGAAAAGAACAGAAGTGGGAACAAAATTGACTGGGAGCGTACCAAGAATGACGTCAGAAGTACTATCAGTTTGCTCACCTGAGATTTGGTTCACACGTCCAAGATTTTCTGAGGTGGATGGCTTAGCGGTGGAAACCTTTGGGGGTGGCTTGGCACGAACAGTGGGGTTTCCTTTGGCATGGGGTGGAGCATTTTGGTTGACGGGGCACTCACGAGAGTAGTGACCAGGCTGGCCACATCTAAAGCAGGCTCCAAAGATAGTGCGGGGAGCTGGGTTGTTTGGTGGAGCTGGTGGACGAGGCGGCACAAGGGATGGCCTCGGTGGGTTGTTTTGGGGAAACAAACTGTTAGGAATCCAGGTCATACGCTTCTGAGGGCGTGAACTGGAAGAAGGGGCAAGCTAAAGAGCATGCTTGCGAGACTTCTCGAAAACTTCATTGCCATGCTCAGCTCTGAAGGATCTGTTGACTAAATCCTCAAAGGTGGCAAACTCAAGGAGGTTGAGATCATGTCGAAGGATGGGGCTAAGTCCCTTACAGAACCTTGCCTGCTTTCTGGCATCGGTGGTGATCTCATCTTGGGCATAACGAGCAAGACGGTTGAACTCTCTCACATACTCATGAATGGACATCTCTCCTTGATTCAGATTGCAAAACTCTTCCTTCTTGCGCTCCATCAACTCGTCCAGAATGTGGTACCCTCGAAAGGCAACACAGAACTCTTGCCAAGTCATTACGTGACCATCTGGCTGCATTGCAACATAGTTCTCCCACCACTGAAGAGCAGCACCTTCCAAGAAGTATACCGCGAAAACAACTCGGTCATCGGGAGAAACATGTGCAGTGTCAAGCTTACGCTCGATGGAACGGAGCCAATCATCAGCTTCAAGAGGCTCAGAAGAACATCGGAATACCGGTGGCTTGAGGAGGATGAAGTCCTGAATGCTGACCACCACATTACGATGGTGGGCGGTATTCTGCTCGATGAGCTGCAGAAGGCGTGTCTGATCACGTCTATTCCGCTTAGCTTCCATCATGATTTCCGCCGCAGAAGGCGGGGGTGGAGGTTCATCATCATTTCGATTCCGATCACAGTCTCGATTCCGAAGAACAGCACTACGAGTTCCACCTGACATCCTGTGTGATAAAAATCAACAATCAGAACAGGTTGTACGATGGAGGCAAGGATAAAAGGATATGATTTCAGAAGGAGAAGACTATAATGCAAGGCAATGATTCAAAGAAACACGGAACAAATCCGGCAGCATAACGGCTACACTGGGATGGAAAATGAAACAACCTCGAGGAGATTGGACAGAACTTCTTCAAGGAACTCAAAACACGAAGACTTTGGACAACCACAACCATCCTACGGCTATAAGGAGGCAATCAACGAGATGTTCTAATTAGACAGAGGTGAGCCTAGTCCTATCTTCCCTTAGAATAAGATGAGGGTGACTCAGAACTCAGAACGATGAGGGTAAGGAGAAAAGGAAGCCTTACGTTGTTCCCTTATATTCCATAGTAACTATATAACTATAGAAGGCTAGACTCGACTTCAGCCAAGGCTGATAATCCTACAGTCAGTCCTACTCTGATACCAAGTCTGTCGGGACCCGGGGTTAGCGTATGCAAGCCTCGCTACAACACAATCATATGGAGAGCCGAGAATCATACCCACTTGTCTAAGTAGACAAGGCCAAGCACAAAACGTTCTCGGAAAGCATCGAACGTGAGGATTATCCCATCCAGGCCGGATGATCAATTGAAATGGGTCCTCATCGTCCGCACACAAGTCTAAATGATATGGGTGATGAACTCCCATACTCATAGACAAGTCGCCTCAACCATACTATCGATTGTATTATAACCCTTACATAGACTTACTCCAGCCCGATCACTTAGTCGGGGTCTAGGGCGGGCTCGATCATACATCAAAGTGTGCACGAGACGGAGTCTCGAAAAATCGCATCGCGATGCCCCAAGCTGCGCACATCTAAGGGCCACTTGGTGTATAAAAGACCGCCAGCCAGATCACAACTAAGGTCTCGAAAACCCATACTAAGACATGCATGTTATAAACATACACGCAGCACACATGTCTAGTATGAACAGTAGGTATCATTGCAATTCTCTACAATGTATACATCTTTATTAATAACTCTTACAGAGTGCACACAGAGATCACAAGCATGTGATCCAACATTACAACACACAAGCGGAAGCAAGTAGATCTGAGTACAGACAAGTTTAACAAATGGCTTAGAGAAGCCTTATCTAAAAACAAGCCCTCCACGAGGGAACCAGTCTTCTGACTGGGACTACACTAGCTTGGTCTTGGTCTGAGTCTGCATTCTTCGAGGTTCAGGTAGAAGTAACCATCGGGGTCGGTGGGTTCATCTAAAACATAGATTAAGCAAACGTGAGTACAAAATCGTACTCAGCAAGACTTACATAGGAGCTATACTACTCATGCATATGTATCAAGGTAAAGGGAGGTGGGGTTTCACTTGCAGAAATGCCAGCTTTGACTTGGCTAGGCCTGAACTACGAATACCAGACTTGAGGTAAGAAGCGTACACGAGTCCACTACATCTCTTCAACCAATTACACCACTATGGTTACTTCCTCGACTCCCCCACGAGAATTACACCATAGCACTCACGCTTATCTTGCGAGTTTTAGAAGTATCCAGTTCAAGTTTTCTAATAATCAAGCTAAGCTTTCCAAGCAGTCCTTAACCGCGGACGCGGCTATTCGAATAGTTTTGTTAACCCTGGAGGGGTGTACCGCTACACACACGTGTCATCAGTTACCGCCTTTTGCATGTCACCGTTCAAGAGATGACAGCGAGGATGCCACCACAACACTTCGCCCACAACTCCGTTCTAGTCCAGAGAGTCGCCTATCTGAGAGGGATCCGTATGGAAGTCCGGCCGAGGTTCTAGTACAGCCTCAAACGATGTGTGCAGGGTCCCAAGCCGGTCTTGAAAAGCCGTTCATCCACTTTGTAGACCGTGCCACAGCCCTACCAGAACTCCAAACTACTGCGACTCTTGGGGTTCGAACGGGGTGAGGTACTAGGATGAGAGGGGTCAGTGAGCCCAATGTGTGGTTGTACTCTTCTTCTTGGATCAGCACACAAGATCTCGGACTTAAGGCGGTGTTCAACGAGACAATCCACTGTGTACTCCTACACAGCCTCTCATCGTTCACCTTGTATTAGGGTAGATTCACCAACACATTTCACTTTCATCAACACCATGTTTATCATCATCCCGACTCACATCATAAGCAACCTCATTGTACCACTAAGCATGCAATAAGCAGTAACAGTTGCAGTGGCCACATGATATCAACCAACTCCTACATCTGCTAGGATTGTGGTTTTCTTACTACTGTGACAAGATGATAGGTCATGCAAAGGACATGGGTTCAACTATGCGGTAGAAACGTTATCATGGTGATCATCCTAAACAATGCATAAGCGAGACATGAGAGGGAAGTGGGATTTTATCGACATGATCAATGGGGGTTTGCTTGCCTTGCTGACGAGGTTCAGTCACGGGGTCTTCAACGAAGGGGGTGATCTCGGATTCCGGCTCCACTTCTATAAGCATCATGACAATCATAGGATCAACATAATGTACAATGCACAATCACATGAATAAGATTGCAATGGTGATGTTCAAGGTACTGATGTGTTGAGCATTCCATTTATAAGGAGTATATTGCATTTGAAATGCAAATTCAAACTCCATTTGATTTATCGATGAATTTCAAATGCATTTGAATGCATGATAGTTCATTTGAAAATGTGGATCATGAAGTGATGTGGTATAGTTGAAGTAATGTCTCTGATGTGTGGATGAATCCATTGGAATTAAGGGTGTTGCAAAATCATTTGCAAAATCACTCCAAATTTGAATTTGAAAAGGATCCATATGCATGTTTGCTACTGTTCACCCATTTTAAAATGGTCAAACATGAAAACAAATTGCATATTCAGAATCCTTGTATTTTTCTGATAATTTTAGACATATTATTTGTCCAATTTGGAGTTAAAATGAATTTTCTATGAATTTTCAAAGTTTAAATGAGTTTCTGGAATTTTCTGGATTATATTAATTCTCTGGAAAAAGGTTTATTGCATCAGCATGATGCAATGCTGATGTCACAGGGGGGCTGACAACAGGGGCCCACCTGTCTGTCTCTGTGGGGGTTAACCCCTCTGTTTAAACTAAACAGAGATGGATTAGGGGGCTCTGGGCCCCACTGTCAGTGACACCACGGGGGGGGGGGGGATTAAGCAAAATGGCCTTGGGCCCACATGGCAGAGAGAGAGGGGAGGGGTTAATGGCGTAGCTCGCCGGAGCCTCGCCGGAACTTCGCCGGGGATAGGTTTTTGGGCACGGGGGAGGGAGCTGCGTGCACCATGAGGGAGCTGGGGAGGCCGCACGTCGTGTGGTGCCATTGGGGGGCCAAGACGACGCTCTGGTGTGCGGCTAAAACGACGAGCGGCGGCGGCTGGCTACGGTCTTCGCCGGAATCTCGTTCGAGGGCACGGGAGGAGGCAGGAGACCACTGGTGTGCTCTACGTGGAGTCGTGCGTCTGCTGGTGCGAACGGTGGTTCAAGGCGATGCCCAAAGCCATGGCTAGGACGAAGCCCGCGGTGTCCGTGGCCTCTGACCATGGCAAAAGGCGACAGAGGGGTCGAGGAGAGGTGCGGAGAGAGGGGAAACGAGGGAGGGCTCACGTTGAGTGCAGTGGAGAGCTCGGGGCGGCTGGGGAGAAGTCGTGGGCGACGAATTCCT
Source organism: Bromus sterilis (assembly GCA_950022295.1). NCBI lineage: Eukaryota > Viridiplantae > Streptophyta > Magnoliopsida > Poales > Poaceae > Bromus > Bromus sterilis. Next base: position 106,330,684 of record OX465596.1, on the reverse strand, counting down.
CGCCGGGAACAATGGCGACCGGCGGCGGGATCTTGATGCGACCGTCTCCTCCGGTGTGGCTCGGGTCCAATTGATGCAGGGGAACGAGAAACTCGACGCCGCTGGAGAGAATGGACAAGGTGGTGCCTCGCGGGGAGCTTGGCGCCGTGTCGGGGCTCTGCCGTGCTCCGGCTAGGCTACGGCCGTGGTGCGGATTCGCCACCGGAGAGAGAAGGAAGGGGCCAGAGCAAGGGAAAAGGCATGCGGGGGGGGGGGGGGGATGTGGCGCTCGCGTGGCGTGCTGGGACACGAGGGGAGGGCCTAGAAGGTGCGGCTCGTCGAGGTGGCGCCGCCGTTGCCTCCCTGCCTCCACCGAGCTGCTTGGAGCTGCGGGGAGGAAGACGACACACGACGTGGGTGGGCTGGGCCAAGGCCAGGGGAAGTGGGCCTTCGCCTGGGTGACAGGTCAGTGGTTCCCTCGTTTATTTCTATTTTTTTTCTATTTTCTTCTGACATTTGTTTTGGCTAGCTAAATTAAATAGCAAACCATTTTATTAAATGCTCATAATTTTTATATGGCCTCAGCAAATAATATACTAGCCACTTATAAATTTTGAACACTTTAAAAATTCAAATAATTTGAATCTTAATTCAAATAGGGTATTTATTTAATTTCCAAGCCATTGTTTGAAAATTAGAAAATTCCATGAGCATGGGATTGCTCCCAAACCATTTTTAAAATGATCAGCATCATTTATAGGAATTTTCCAAATACTCAAATGATTTTTGGAAAAAGATTTTTATCTGGCCATTTGATTTAATTTCTCAGGGCTTTTCTTTTCCCCATTTTTGAATTTCTTTTTGAAATTTTCACATGATGCAAGGGACTTGCTATTCCTAGCACATACCTAACTTGGGGTTGTGACAGTCGCAGTTATAGACTCGCTAACTGGCAGGAAGTGAGCAACTTTGGAAAGTCTATCTATGACAATGAAGATGGCATCATTTCATTTCTGGGTTTTTGGAAAGCCGGTGATGAAGTCCATACCGACTTTGTCCCAATTCCACTCTGGAATAGGAAAAGGTTGAAGTGTACCATCAGGTCTTTGATGTTCTGCCTTAATGCGATGACAAACATCACATTCGGCAACAAATCGAGCAATGTCTCTCTTCATCTTAGTCCACCAAAATCTCTGGCGTAGATCTCGCTACATTTTTGTGCTACCGGATGAATTGAGAGGGGTGTGTCATGGGCTTCCTAGAGGATGAGTTGCCTTCGTTACCTATTCTTAGGTACTACCAAATGATTTCCAAAGAATACCGTTCCTTTACTATCTATGGAGAAACATCTAGCAACTCCGCTAGCAATGTTCTCCTTGATCCGGCGAACACCTCGTGCACGCCTTTGGGCAACTATGATTGGATCCTCAAGAGTTGGTTTCGCCACCAAGGTAGAAAGATAGCCATGAGGAACAATCTCAAGATTGAGCTTGAAAAAATCCTCATGAAGAAGAGGTTGATACTGTTGTAACATGAGGTTATTACAATACGACTTACGACTTAGTGCATCAGCCATAACATTGGCTTTGCCTGGGGTGTAAGAAATTCCTGGCATAAGATCCACTGTATGGGCGTCTGGAAATTGGTGCGGTTCCTGGCATAAGATCCACTATGAACTCTACACATCTGTCGGGTGGCATGATTTGAGGATTTGGGTTACTGGATAGTTTTCCTTAAGGACCACCATGGCTTACTAGGGGCTACAACCGATATGTTAGAGTAACACAGTACCCCAACACGATGGTTAGTGTGGTCCTTATGGCTAAAAGACATCTAAAGTGGGATAAAGAGCTGCAAATGAATCATTATAGGTTTCTAGAATAAAACCTACAACAAACTCTAGAGAACTGTCGGGCATGCCACCTAAGAATTCTTCTGGAAAGAAAACCGAAAGGGGGAGCAGGATTTTTGCAAATGCATCAGATTATGAAGAAACCTGGAAAGACTCGGACAACATTACGGCTGTAATTCTAAGAAATGTCTTTTCTTGCAATGTAGAAATAGCACTTACATACGATGTAAGAAATCAGGAAGCACAACAACTCTATCAAACTGAACAGAACTTTCCTACGGCTACAAGGAGGTAAACAACGAGATGTTCTAGTAAGACATAGATGAGCCTAATCCTATCTTCCCGTAGAACAAGATGAGGGTGACTCAGAACGATGAAGGTAAGGAGAAAAAAGAAGCCTTACGTTGTTCCCTTATATACCCAGAGTAACTATATAACTATAGCAAGCTACACTCGACTTCGGCCAAGGCTGATAATCCTACAGTCAGTCCTGCTCTGATACCAAGTCTGTCGGGACCCGGGGTTAGCGTATGCAAGACTCGCTACAACACAATAATATGGAGAGCCGAGAACCGTACCCACTTGTCTAAGTGTAACATACCAATTTTCTAAATTCGAATGTTAATAGATCATCTTATGCATCTCATGCTGCTTCCGCATTTTTCAGGAGTTTTAAAATATTTTTAAACATTTTTCAACACATGGCAGTTCGCTGGAGAGGATATAAAAGGACTTATCCCAATTTTAATTTTTTGGAAAATAGTTTAAAATATTTTTGGGAGACTTTTTAATTTTACTTTGGAGTTATAAATATTTTCTAAAAATATTTTGGGAATTTATTTATGCTCTGGAAAAGTTTTTAAATCAATTTTCGGAGTTTTCGGTATTTTTAAAATGCCAGAAAAGTATTTTAAAATATTTAAAAATAAGTTGCAAAGTTTTTATTTTTATTTAATATTTTGGTAAAGCCAAAATATCAATTTTATTATTTTAAAAATATTGGCGAAGACGGAATTTTAAAATAAATTTTCGTGATTTTTCTAATATTGTTTTGGGCCTAATGGGCCTGTTTTATTTTTTTTTCGCAGACCGATTTTGTATTTATCTTGGATTTAAAAAACAGGGATTAGGGGCTGGCTATAAATAGCCCTGATTAGGGCTAAATTATTTTTCGCTTAGCGTTTTTAGGTTAGCCTAAAATAATCCGCGCGACCCGCCGCTGCCGACATCATCGACGACGTCATCGCCGGAATCTCGCCGGAGTTCGCCGAACCACCGCGGAAGTTCGCCGGAGTTGTGTTTTTATCGCTGTTTTCGAGGTATTTTTCCGGAGCCGCCGTCCCCACGCCTCACCGAAGCCGCGCCCGCGTGCCCCGCCCTGGCCGCCCCGCCCCGCCGCCCACCGCCGCCACCGCCGCCCCCGCCGCCGGCCTCAGCTGGAGTGGCCGCCGGCCGGAGAGCCCCAGGCCGAGCCGAGCTCCATGGCCTGGCCATGGCCCTTGTGCCCGCGTGGAGAAGAAGGAGACAAAAAAAAGATTTGTTGCGTTTTGGAAATAAAATGTTTCAGATCTGGATCCAAACCGCCCGAGGACCTGATCGCATTTTTCAGAAATTTTTTATTTACGTCCGGGTCCTTTTTTACAGTAGAGCACCCCGGTACCCCCCGGTGTCACCCCGATACCGTTTTCATGACTAATTTTTAACCGTAACTCGGAATCGAGTGATTCCAGTTGCGTTGCGACCGCGTAGAAATTTTCTAGCCAGTAGATGAAGTGTTACAGAAGTTTGAAGTTTTTAAATTTGGATCCCAAGCTGATCCAAATTTGAACTTCCGGTAGCCGTAACTTTTTACCGGTGCGCCCGTTTGCGCCATTTCTTTTTGCGTTAGTTTTATTTTGACAATTACTTTAAGTTTATCTACTGTTAGGCAAGTTTTTCTACAAATATTTATTACTGTTTGAGCAATTTTGTATTGAACATATGATTGATTGGTGCTATGTTTGTTCGTATAGATTGTCCGGAGTGTGACGCCTCGTTTTGTGAGGATTGTGACCGTCAGGACCAGCAAGAAGGCAAGTGATGCTTGACCATACTCATACCTATATTTTCTATAAGCATTATGTTAAGAAATATCACCCTATTGCATGATTGGCAGTTTATTATTCTGTTGCTGCAAAACCAGTTAGGATAGCCACATGTGTTGACTTGTCTACCGTAGATCAACCTAGCCGTGTTGTTGCTCTGTTTCTATGCTTTGTAGACGTGGCTTGGGTTGTGTAAATTCATGGAGTGCATGTGAGCTATTTAATAATTTGTGTAGCAACTGTTTAATAAATAGAAATCATCTCTGGACGAGCAGGGAGTGCTTCCTGGGGGCTCGTTCCTTATCTAAGGTCGAGACCAGGTTGTACCCCTAATGGTTGGTTTGGTGGTTGACATTACGTCATGGTGATACCCTCTGAACGTAAGTGGGTGCTGTCCAGGCTCAAAAAGATCAAACATACTTGGTGACTAGGAGCTTACATGTATAGTCGCTGGCCATATGGGCTCTGTCTTAGTTGAGTATGATGTAGGAAGCCTCTCCCGTGCAAAGCTAGCAGATGTAGATGTGATAGGCGGTACCGGCTTGCCGTTGGGTGTAGGTGACCTCTTCTGAAAGACTTCGTCTCAATCTTCGGGTTGAGTCCAGCGGGGAAAGTGTACTAACCTCTGTAGAGTAAAAATTAATCATGATTAGCCGTGTCCCCGGTTATGGACATCCTTGAGCTACTAGACATTACTGTTACTAGAGGATCTTGACATATGAATCACCATAATAATTTGAGTGGGCAAGATTAAATTAGGGTGTGGTGTTGGAACTGGTGTGCCCAGTTCGTTCTTAGGTAGTAAGTTCAACTTAAAATTTTGACTAGTTTAGTTCAGGAGAAAATTGGCTTTCTTCAAAACAAAACCTTAAACCTTTCCTTTGACTTACCTTGCATGTAGTTGTAGGTCCTTTATATAAACTTTTTCGTGTCACTTGCTGTACAAATCAGATGTACTGACCCATTGTCGGGCTATAACCTTCGGTGTTGCAGGGTTTTCAGACGATCAGTAAGGTGCGTTAGGGGTTGCGAGTCTACACTCAGCATGTTCGCATGTGGCTGTTGATGGACTACATGTTACTTGCTTTTGCTTCCGCTATATTTATATTGAATAAGCTAGCCTTGAGCTATGCAACTTGTTATTTATTTTACTCTGGATCATACGTTGTAATAATGATGCAGTTGTACTTTGATATACATCTAAAATACTGTGTGTGCCAGCGAGTTCGATCCAGGGACTGGCACTTGAGCACAGAGACTTCAATTCTATGTGAATTGGGTCGCTACACTAAGTAGACAAGGCAAAGCACAAAACATTCTCGGAAAGCATCGAACGTGAGGGGCATCCCATCCAGGGCGGATGATCAACTGAGATGGGTCCTCATCGTACGCACACAAGTCTAAATGATATGGTTGGTGAACTCCCATTCTCATAGACAAGTCGCCTCAACCATACTATCGATTGTATCATAACCCTTACATAGACTTACTCCAGCCCGATCACTTAGTCGGGGTCTAGGGCGGGCTCGATCATACATCAAAGTGTGCACGTGACAGAGTCACGAGCAATCCCATCGCGATGCCCGAAGCTATGCACATCTAAGGGCCACTTGGTGTATAAAAGACCGCCAGCCAGATCACAACTAAGGTCTCGAAAACCCATACTAAGACATGCATGTTATAACATACACGCAGCACACATGTCTAGTATGAACAGCAGGTATCATTGCATTTCTCTACAAAGTATACAACTTTATTGATAACTCTTAAGAGTGCACACAGAGATCACGAGACTGTGATCCAACATTACATCAAACATTCGGAAGCAAAGTAGGTCTGAGTACAGAAAAGTTTAACAAATGGCTTAGAGAAGCCTTATCTATAAACAAGCCCTTCCACGAGGGAACCAGTCTGCGTACTGGGACTACACTAGCTTGGTCTTCAGTCGTCGAGCTCGAGGAAGAATCCACCTTCGGGGTCAGTGGGTTCATCTAAAACATAGAATAAGCAAACGTGTGGATAAAGTCGTACTCAACAAGACTTACGTAGGAACTATACTACTCATGCACATGTATCAAGGTAAAGGGAGGTGGGTTTCATAAGAAGAAGTGACAGCTTTGACTTGGCTAGTCCTGAACTACGAGTACCAGACATGATATAAGAAGCGTACACGAGTCCACTACATCTCCAACCAATTACACCACTATGGTGCCTTCCTCGACTTCCCCACGAGAAAGCACGCCATAGCACTCACGCTTATCTTGGCAAGTTTTATAAGTATCCAGTTCAAGTTGTCTAATAATCAAGCTAAGCTTTCCAAGCAGTCCCTTACCGCGGACGCGGCTATTCGAATAGTTTTGTTAACCCTGCAGGGGTGTACCACTACACACACGTGTCATCAGGTACCTCCTTTTGCGTGTCACCGTTCAAGAGATGACAGCGAGGATTCCACCACAACTATTACCACATAGCCGATCTAGTCCAAGAAAACCGCCTACCTGGGTTGGCTACCACTATCGTGAACCCGGCCGGTTTACCGAAGTGGACCCAGATGATGTGTGCGTGGTGCATAAGCCGGTCTCCGTTGAGCCGTTCTCTCACTTAGCAGCCACGGCACAAACCTACCAGAACTCCGAACTACTCCGACATCTGGACATCGAAAGGGATGAGTTAATAGGTTGAGAGGGGTCAGTGAGCCCAATGTGTGGTTGTACTCTTCATCTTGGATCACCACACAAGAACTCGTACTTAGGGCGGTGTTCAACGAGACAACCCACTGTGTACTCCTACACAGCCTCTCATCGTTCACCTTGTATTAGGGTAGATTCACCAACACATTTCCACCATCATCAACATGATCATTACCATCCCGACTCACATAACAGTATCAACATTGTATCACTCTAAGCATGCAATAAGTAGTAACAATTGCAGGGGCCACATGATATCAATAACCTCCTACATTTGCTAGGATTGTGGTTTGCTTACTACTGTGACAAAAGATAGGTCATGCAAAGGAATGGGTTCATCTATGCGGTAGAAACGTAGCATGGTAATCATCCTATACAATGCATAAGCGAGACATGAGAGGGAAGTGGGATTTTATCGACATGATCAATGGGGGTTTGCTTGCCTTGCTGACGAGGTTCAGTCTCAGGATCTTCAACGAAGGGGGTAGCCTCCCGTTCCGGTTCAACTTCTACTCGAAAAACAACAAAGAAGGTAGAAAAGTAAATACAATTCACAAGCACATGGTTGAAGGTTGAAACTTGTTTTGCATGCTTCTGATGTGTGAGGCAATTCCATTTAAATGGAGTATATTGCAAATGAATTGCAAATTCAAACTCCAATTTGAATTAGATTTAGCCAAGTTGCAAATGCTATTGTTCGATCAATGCAACTCATCTTGATATGTGTATGATATGCCTCTGATGTTCAAGTGAAATGTGGCATGTCGCTAAGGTTTAAATTGCAAAAGCATTTGAATTTAATTTGATTAAATTCCAATTAAACCAAATAGCAAATGCTACTGGTCCAATTTTAAATTCAACTCAAACATAGTTGAAAGTTGTATATTTGGATAGATTAATTTCTCCTGATCATTTTTCATATATTATATGTTAAATTTGGAGTTAATATGAATTTTCTATGAATTTTCAAAGTTTCACTTATTTTCTGGATTTTCTAATTAAAATTAAATAGAAAAGGGATTACTACATCAGCATGAGGTCATGCTGGCGTCAGGGGGCCTCTGACAGAGGGGTCCCACCTGTCATCCTCTGCTGTGTTAATTAAACCATTTTAATTCGAATTAAACTAATCAGAGGGATTAGTGTGGCCTTGGGCCCACATGGCAGTGTCACTCGGGGGTGGGGCCTAGGTGATTAAGGGCTGGGTTAAGCCCTAATGGTGCTGCTCGTCGCCGGCGAGTACTGTGCCTCGCCGGAGTTGCTCGGAACGGCGATACAGGCCATGGGAGAAGGAATGGAGGCCAGGGATGGGTTGCTGGGGCTCTCCCGCGTTGAACGGTGATGACTGGGGCTCGAGGGGATGGCTACAGCGACGACGACGACCTTGGCGGTGGCAGTAGCTAGGGCTCCAATGGGGAGGGGGCAAACATGCACTGATCTGAGCTAGGAGTGGCTCGTTCGAAAGCTGGTGTGCCCAGGGGTCAAACGCGCGCACGGTGGCATCGACAAGGGCACAGGAGCTAGGGGGCGTCGTCCATGGCGGCGACCTTCCTCGGCTTCCATGGTGAAACCGGCTAGAGGGGTTGCGGGGTGCTGGGAGCTTGGGGGAAAGGCTCACCAGAGCTCAGGGAACACGACGAGGTGGTCGTTGGAGGCGGGCAGGTCAAGGCGGCGGAGAAATCCCAGATCACACTCATTTATAAGACTTTTCAAAAATGCAAAAGGAATTTTTGGAGCAACTTTATTTCTGACCATTTGAATTAAATTCATCTGGGGGTTTTTTCTCTCCCATTTCAATTTCTTTTGAAATTTTTATCATGAGGCAAAGTGACTTGCTATTCCTAGCACATACCTAAACTTTGGGTTGTGACATCACTGGGAGAGAGACATCACTGGTGAACATCACAGGACCCCGGTCCATATCCTCATCACTATTTACACACTCATTTACTTTTCTTCTTTTACTTTCAGTTGCTATCATTATCATTATCCCTTGTGTTTTGATCCCTTGTAAAACAACAAGACAAGAGAGATTGACAACCTCTTTGAATTTCATTGGGAGCAAGGTTATTTGTGTCTGTGTGCTGGTCCACGTTAGTTGCGACGCTGACACCTACTTATCATCTCCGGAGTCCTTCTGGTCGATACTCCCAACCCTGGTATCTTCAACAAGGGAAACTTGTCGCTACGCTATCTCACCTTCCACTTGGGGTAACCAACGAATGGAGAGAAGCAATTACCATCTCTCGCGTATCAGGCGCTGAAGAGGTAGTACTCGATGGAGGATCCATCCGGCAACCATGTCGGCATTGTCCAGCCCCTCCTCGACCAACTCGTTCACTCGGTCAAACTGTTGATCCAGGTCGAGGTCTCCATGGGCGAGTTTAACTCCCCAATTGTGCTTGGCAATTGGAGGTGCCAGCACGAACTCTGGCAGATTATGGCAATCGGCTTGGTTTTCTGGAGTCTGGACGTAGAAGAAAGTTTTTTCCCACTTCTTCACAAATTGCAAGGGCTTCGGGTTGGGGTAGGCAGTCCTCGAGCTGGTGTAAATTGTGGTCGCACCACACTCGGTCATCACCTTCTTAGCAACACGAGGTAGATTGGGGCCTTTTGGATTCGAAAAGGTCACCCCGGTTTCAAATAGAAGATCCGAGCCCACAACCCTACGCTCAGGCTCACGCCGAGGTAGCCGTCACACAACGTCACAAACACCGAGAGCAACATGATGGCATTGGATCCAAGGTGGTGTGGCTGCAATTGGTAGAAGTTGAGGAACCCGCGGAAGAAAGTGCTCACCAGGAGCACGAATCGATGCTCGAAGGCAGCCAAGAAGACCACACACATTCGCCGGGCCCCGGTGCCGACATGACCTCATCGGAGGGGATGCGGAACTCGAACTCCTCCGAGATCTTGCGTGAGCGGCGGAGGCGAAGGACGTCGACCTCGGTCGCCTCTGAGCCCTCCCAGTTGCTGGATATGTGCCCTAGAGACAAATTAATAAAGATATTTGTCACATATCCGTTTTGTTCATAATACGTTTTATAGTGTGCTATAACTGTATTACTTGGAAATACTAATACAGGTGTAGTATAAAACATGGTCCGTAGTTTAACTCGGGTAAACTATCTCATTGGGCAATTGATTGATCAAGCTTTCCTGATCATGACGACACTTAAGTCCATTGACAATGAGGTCATATCATTAACGGGAATGATGTGATGGACATACATCCACCTAAAGTATTGCAATGTGATCGAGTCACATAGTTCAGCGTTGCTATGACTTTGTAACGTATGGCTTAGTCCTTAGACCGTAATGATCATACGTAACCACGATCTATGAGGAGACTTTGATTTGTATCCCACCGCCTGACTGAAATATGCTGGCTATAACGGAGCACTTTGCGTATTCCGAAATAGATGGTTGATGAGTATGTTAATAGATCAGAGCGGGATTTGTCAGTCCTTGTGACAGGACAGGTACTCTGGGCCCACTCGATGATATTGCATCAACACCTTGCAAGGACGTGACTAGGTCACAAGAGATGCAATGATCATGGACGAGAGAAGTTGTTTGTTGTGAACGAGATGTGAACACGGTATGTGGGATACCGACGATCAAACCTCGGACAAACAAAGTACCGCAGCACAAAGGGATTACGTCGTATCGTTAACGGTTTCCAAAAGCGATCGAAGTTCATTCGATGGAAGCGCAGGGGTTGTCAAGGATTGTAACCAGGTCCAACTGACTAGTCATTGGTCAATGAGAAGAGTCCCGACCATGTCTGCTGTTTCCCGGATCGTTAGGGTGTTACACTTAAGGGCAATCGATGCATAAGACAGTTACGTGATCAATCGGTGAAATAGAAGAAATCACCGGAATAGTTCCGGAGGAGGACGGAATGGTTTCCGGACATTTTGAATTGTTCAAAATAAAGTTTAATTGTTTTAATAATATTTTTATTATTTAATTATCTGAATTAAATATTTAAAACATATTAAATAAATTAAAAAATGGGAAAAAGGCTATATGGGCCCATGGGGCCCATTATGGGAGGAAGGGGTTTCCCCCCTTGGGCTTGGCTCCAAGGGTGGGGCCCATCCCCCCCTATGGCCGGCGCACCTCCCCCCCCTTGGGGGTTTAGTCCCACATGGGGGAGGGGAGGAGGATCACACCCCCCTTGGCCTATATAAGGAGGGGTAGACCCCCCTTTTTCCAACACACCAAATCTCCTTCTTTCTTCCTTCTCCTTCCCGGAAGTGGACTCCCCTTGTTTGGAGTCTGCACCAGGACTGGAGTTCTCCACCATAAGGCAGGCCATCGCTCTGCTAGAGTCGGGATCCGTAGCCATCTTTTTTCCGCTGCTCGCCTGGTTCGGTGCCCGGGAGGAACATCGATTGTACCGTACGTGTATAATCTCTTCGAGGCACTACACCTGTGGTGCTACTTCATTGCTGGAGGTTTACCGGGAGTCATCCTCGCCGGTGGTGGTCTTCTACACGACAGGGAGGTCGTAGTTCTGAGTCTACGCCAACCACGTTGCCAAGAACGTTTCCCTCTTTCGGTCTTCAAAGCTATGAACACTGATTCCCTCTGTTACTTTACATTGCCATAGCATAGATCATGGGTTCGGGTACCGTAGGTGTGAAAAATTTGTGTTTTCTGCCCCGTATCCAAACAGTGGTATCATGAGCTAGCTATGCGTAGATGTTTTGTACGGATAGAACACATCTAGGATGTGGGCATCGAATCTTCATTCGTTACCCTCCCACGTGTACTCATTTAGCGTTGCGACAATGTTTGATGAAGCGTCCCCCGACCGACCTTACGCGTTTACGCGAGACTGGTTCCACGCTTGACATATGGCTTGTACCATATAAAGTGGCTGGGGGGTGTCTGTCTCTCTGCATTAGCGAGGCGAAGATGTTTGCAACGGAGGGCCCCGATAGGGGTGTAATAGAGACGGATGGGAGACGGTGTTGTGGCATGTTTTTCGCAGGATAGAAACGGTTCTCTCTCTCGAAACCCCTAGCAGCCACGTAAAACATGCACAAGCTAAAGTAGAAAGGCGTTTAACTTTGCTTTGCATGAAGGGGGATCATAGGTTGTATGATTTACAGTTTTACTTCCTGTTTTATGCTAGTATGCTAGATATATCGACGGTAGCACGAAACAGGACCATCTCTCACAATACCAACATTGTGTTCTCCCTTGGTGGGCACCGCCTGGAAGGTTCTCCCATATGGCTTGATGCTCCATACATACCGGAGTTGTCCTACATATTAAACGGAGTTCGCATGAGGTTGGGTTCGGCAAGCCTGGCATATGCAGATATGGCCTTGCTGAACAGCTAACATCAAGGTCCGATTGGCAGGCTTGACGTATGTAGATGCGTGCCTGGAACACAGAAGACCGAAAGGTCGAGCACGAGTCACATGCCTGATGTGATTGGCTTAGAGGCCTACCTGGTTCGCATACTGATGGCCGTAACGATCGGGGGAGGTATGGGGGCTGGGATTGTGTAATCACTTAGTTAAATTGAGAGGTGTTTATCTAAGTGGGAGCTTTCTAGAATTTTGAGATTAAATTGAAACTCCACATTATGAACAAAAGCCTAAATATGTATCCTTGTGAATCAACCTTGTAGATGGCAGCACCTCACCCCTCGTTCAACTTAGGATCATTCCTAGAGAAAGATAAACTAAAAATAGATGGGACAAACTTCACCAACTGGTTCCGCACCCTAAGGATTCTCCTCGTTCCCCTCAAAATGGCATACGTACTAGAGGACGCGTTAGGTGACGCACCAACAGATGATGCCAGTCAAGACGAGAAGGATGTCTATCTCTCCAGGATTGATGATTAGAACCTTGTCCAGAGTGGCATGCTCTACTCCATGGAGGCTGAGCTGCAGAAACGCTTTGAGAGGATGGGTGCATATGAGATTATCACCGACCTCAAGGTAGTCTTCGCACCTCAAGCCAGGGCTGAACGGTACGAGGCTTCTGAAGCCTTCTTCTCAGCAAAGATGGAAGAGCACGGCAGTGTGAGTGAGCACGTAGTCAAAATGTCTGGCTACGTTCAGCGCTTGAATGCTCTGGAATGCCAGATTCCAGATGAACTTGCCGTTGATAGGGTGTTTCAGTCGCTTCCCTCTAGCTAAAAAGGCTTTGTGCTGAACTACAACATGTAGGGGATGACCAAAACCCCTTCTGAGTTGTTCGCCATGCTAAAGAGCGCCGAGGTTGAGATCAATAAGGAGCACGCCGTCTTCATGGTCAACAAGACCATTGACTTCAAGAAGACAAGTAGGCGGGAGAATGCCAAGAGAGGTGGCCCCAAGAGGGATGGCAAGTCAGTTGCCGCTCCTCCCAAGGCACCCAAGCCTAAACTCGGAGTGGAGTGCTTCTACTGCAAGGGTGAAGGTCACTGGAAACGCAACTGTCCCAAGTACCTAAAAGACAAGAAGGCTGGCAAGGTCGCCAAGAGAGACGAAGGTATATTTGATATACATATTGTTGATCTTCTCTTGAGAAGCACTGGGAACACATCCTGGATATTTGATACAGGATCTGTCGCTCATATTTCTAATTCCATTCAGGGACTAAGGAATAGGAGACGCTTGCTCAAAGATGAAGTGACGATGCGCGTGGGGAATGTCTGTCGGATTGTGGTCTTGGCGGTCGGCACGAAGCATCTTAGTCTCCCTTCGGGATTGGTTTTAGTTCTGAATAATTGCTACTATGTACCCGCGTTGAGTGTGAACATCGTTAGTGGCTATTGCTTGAAGCGAGACCACTATTCTTTTAAGTCTGATACAATTGGTTGTTCGATTTATAAGGATGAAATTTTTTATGTTCACGCACCGGAGTTGCATGGTTTATTCCTACTTAATCTCGATGGTGACGTGTGTCACATTAACAATATTGAGGCCAAAAGATTGAAGAATGATGAAGATCACATGATGATGTGGCATTGCCGACTTGGTCATATTGGTATAAAACGCATGGAGAAGCTCCATAAGGATGGACTTCTTGAGTCATTGGATTTTGGATCCCTTGATACATGTGAACAATGCCTCATGGGCAAAATTACAAGGACTCCATTCAATGGCGTAATGGAGCGTGCGGATGTCTTATTGGGGATCATACACTCGGATGTATGTGTACCCATGAACGTCCCCACTCGCAATGGTCTTCGTTACTTCGTGACCTTTACTGATGATTTGAGTAGATATGGGTATATTTACTTGATGAAGCACAAGTCTAAAACCTTTGAAAAGTTCAAGGAATTTCAGAATGAGGTTGAAAATCAACTCGGAAGAATAATCAAGCACCTTCGATCGGATCGAGCTGGCGAGTATTTGAGTCACGAGTTTGGCAATCATATGAAGTCTTGTGGCATAGTACCACAGCTTACGCCGACAGGCACACCTCAGAGAAACGGTGTGGCTAAGCGACGTAATCGAACCCTATTGGATAGTGTACGATCGATGATGTCTCATACTGATTTGCCTCTGTCATTCTGGGGGTATGCATTAGAAACTGCCGTTCATATTCTTAATAGGGCACCATCCAAATCCGTAGAGACAACACCATTTGAAGAATGGCATGGCACAAAACCTGAGTTGTCTCACCTGAAGATTTGGGGTTGTGAGGCTTATGTTAGGATTTTGGATCCCTTGATACATGTGAACAATGCCTCATGGGCAAAATTACAAGGACTCCATTCAATGGCGTAATGGAGCGTGCGGATGTCTTATTGGGGATCATACACTCGGATGTATGTGGACCCATGAACGTCCCCACTCTCAATGGTCTTCGTTACTTCGTGACCTTTACTGATGATTTGAGTAGATATGGGTATATTTACTTGATGAAGCACAAGTCTGAAACCTTTGAAAAGTTCAAGGAATTTCAGAATGAGGTTGAAAATCAACTCGAAAGAATAATCAAGCACCTTCGATCGGATCGAGGTGGCGAGTATTTGAGTCACGAGTTTGGCAATCATATGAAGTCTTGTGGCATAGTACCACAGCTTACGCCGGCAGGCACACCTCAGAGAAACGGTGTGGCTAAGCGACGTAATCGAAACCTATTGGATAGTGTACGATCGATGATGTCTCATACTGATTTGCCTCTGTCATTCTGGGGGTATGCATTAGAAACTGCCGTTCATATTCTTAATAGGGCACCATCCAAATCCGTAAAGACAACACCATTTGAAGAATGGCATGGCACAAAACCTGAGTTGTCTCACCTGAAGATTTGGGGTTGTGAGGCTTATGTTAGGAAACTACAGCCTGACAAACTTGAATCCAAGGCGGATAAGTGCATCTTTGTGGGCTATCCCATGGAAACTTGTGGATACACCTTCTACAACAAGTCTGACAGCAAAACGTTTGTTGCCAAGACGGGACACTTTCTTGAGAAGGATTTTCCTGCGAAAGAGTTGAGTGGGAGGAAAATAGACCTCGATGAAGTGACTGACCAATCACTCCAATTGGAAGAAACGGCTACGGAAATTATTCTGGAACCATCTTCCACAGTGGGAGCTGAAGAGAATGGCCAGAACGACATTCATAACGATCATGACATTAATGATGATCATCATGAGAATGAAGAGGAACCTTTTATGCCCCGTAGGTCATCAAGAGTCCGTCAACCTACTGAGTTTTACGGACAGCTTGTGAATGCAATCTCGGCTGATGAGTCGGATGAACCTACAAGTTACAAAGAAGCAATGGAGGGACCCAAGTCCGAGAAATGGCTTGAAGCCATGAAATCCGAAATAGACTCCATGTACACCAACAAAGTATGGACTTTGGTGGATATTCCAGAGGACCGCAAGGCCGTCAAGAATAAATGGATTTTCAAGAAAAAGACTGACGCAGACGGAAACGTATCTGTCTATAAAGCTCGACTTGTCGCGAAGGGTTTCCGACAAATTCAAGGAGTTGACTACGAGGAGACGTTCTCTCCTGTAGCGATGATAAAGTCTATTCGGATCCTACTAGTAATAGCTGCATATCATGATTACGAGATATGGCAGATGGATGTGAAAATTGCATTCCTAAATGGCAACATTGAGGAAGAGTTGTATATGATGCAACCAGAGGGGTTTGTCGATCCAAGGAACGCTGGTAAGGTTTGCAAGCTTCAACGGTCCATCTATGGGTTGAAGCAAGCATCTCGGAGCTGGAATCTTCGATTTGATGAGGTCATTAAAGCTTTTGGATTTGTACAAAACGTCGAAGAGTTCTACGTCTATAGGAAACTGAGTGGGAGCTCTGTAGCATTCCTTGTGTTATATGTAGATGACATATTACTAATAGGGAACGATAAGAAATTCTTAGAGGAAGTGAAGGAATATCTGAATGGACAATTTTCCATGAAGGACCTAGGTGAAGCTGCATACATATTGGGGATTAAGATCTATAGAGATAGACCTAATCGACGGTTGGCCTTGAGTCAGAACACTTATATTGAAAAGATATTGAAAAGGTTCAAAATGGATGACTCCAAGAGAGGTCTCTTGCCAGTTATAAAAGGTGTCAAATTAAGCGTGACTCAATGCCCAACCACAGCAAAAGAGAAAGAGGAGATGTCCTCAAAGCCCTATGCCTCAGCCATAGGTTCTCTCATGTATGCTATGTTATGTACCAGACCGGATTTAGCGCTGGCCATTAGTATGACTAATCGCTACCAGAGTAACCCGGGAATGGCTCACTGGACAGCAGTAAAGAACATCCTTAAGTACTTAAGAAGAACCAAGGATCTTTTTCTCGTTTATGGAGGAGTTGATGAGGAGCTCCCCGTAAAAGGTTACGTTGACGCAAGCCTCGGCTCAGATCTATATGACTCGAAATCCCAGACGGGATATGTTTTCATGTTGAATGGTGGCGCAATTAGCTGGAGGAGCGGCAAACAGTCAGTCGTCGCTCAATCTTCAATGGAGTCGGAGTATATTGCCGCTTGCAAAGCGTCAAACGAGGCGCTGTGGCTGAAGAAGTTCGTGATCGAGCTTGGCGTCTATCCCAGTTGCACTGACCCCGTGGGGATCTTCTGCGATAACACGGGTGTCATTGCTAACACGAAGGAGCCAAGAACTCACTCTACAGCCAAGCACATCCTCCGAAAGTTCCATGTGACGCGAGACTACGTCAGGGATGGACACACTAGGATTCACAAGATACATACGGATCTAAACGCAGCAGACCCGATGACTAAACCTCTTCCACAGGGCAAGTTTGAAGAACACCGAGAGACCATTGGTGTTAGATACATACCTGATGTAAACTAGTGTAATTTGTACTCTAGTGCAAGTGAGAGACTATTGGATATGTGCCCTAGAGACAAATTAATAAAGATATTTGTCACATCCATTTTGTTCATAATACGTTTTATACTGTGCTATAACTGTATTACTTGGAAATACTAATACAGGTGTAGTATAAAACATGGTTCGTAGTTTAACTCGGGTAAACTATCTCATTGGGCAATCGATTGATCAAGCTTTCCTGATCATGGCGACACTTAAGTCCATTGACAATGAGGTCATATCATTAACGGGAATGATGTGATGGACATACATCCACCTAAAGTATTGCAATGTGATCGAGTCACATAGTTCAGCGTTGCTATGACTTTGTAACGTATGGCTTAGTCCTTAGACCGTAATGATCATACGTAACCACGATCTATGAGGAGACTTTGATTTGTATCCCACCGCCTGACTGAAATATGCTGGCTATAACGGAGCACTTTGGGTATTCCGAAAGAGATGGTTGATGAGTATGTTAATAGATCAGAGCGGGATTTGTTAGTCCTTGTGACAGGACAGGTACTCTAGGCCCACTCGGTGATATTTCATCAACACCTTGCAAGGACGTGACTAGGTCACAAGAGATGCAATGATCATGGACGAGAGAAGTTGTTTGTTGTGCACGAGATGTGAACACGGTATGTGGGATACCGACGATCAAACCTCGGACAAACAAAGTAACGTAGCACAAAGGGATTACGTCGTATCGTTGACGGTTTCCAAAAGAGATCGAAGTTCATTCGATGGAAGCGCAGGGGCTGTCAAGGATTGTAACCAGGTCCAACTGACTAGTCATTGGTCAATGAGAAGAGTTTCGACCATGTCTGCTGTTTCCCGGACCGTTAGGGTGTTACACTTAAGGGCAATCGATGCATAGGACAGTTACGGGATCAATCGGTGAAATAGGAGAAATCACCGGAATAGTTCCGGAGGAGGACGTAATGGTTTCCGGACATTTTGAATTGTTCAAAATAAAGTTTAATTCTTTTAATAATGTTTTTATTATTTAATTATCTGAATTAAATATTTAAAACATATTAAATAAATTAAAACAATGGGAAAAAGGCTATATGGGCCCATGGGGCCCATTAGGGGAGGAAGGGGTTTCCCCCCTTGGGCTTGGTGCCAAGGGTGGGGCCCATCCCCCCCGATGGCCGACGCACCTCCCCCCCTTGGGGGTTTAGTCCCACATGGGGGAGGGGAGGAGGATCACACCCCCCCTTGGCCTATATAAGGAGGGGTAGACCCCCCTTTTTCCAACACACCAAATCTCCTTCTTTCTACCTTCTCCTTCCCGGAAGTGGACTCCCCTTGTTTGGAGTCTGCACCAGGACTGGAGTTCTCCACCATAAGGCAGGCCGTCGCTCTGCTAGAGTCGGGATCCGTAGCCATCTTTCTTCCGCTGCTCGCCTGGTTCGGGGCCCGGGAGGAACATCGATTGTACCGTACGTGTATAATCTCTTCGAGGCACTACACCTGTGGTGCTACTTCGTCGATGGAGGTTTACCGGGAGTCATCCTCGCCGGTGGTGGTCTTCTACACGACAGGGAGGTCGTAGTTCTGAGTCTACGCCAACCACGTTCGCAAGAACGTTTCCCTCTTTCGGTCTTCAAAGGTATGAACACCGATTCCCTCCGTTACTTTACATCGCCATAGCATAGATCTTGGATTCGGGTACCGTAGGTGTGAAAAATTTGTGTTTTCTGCCCCGTATCCCAACACCAGCGACCGCGAGAAGAGGCCATCTCAGTCTCCAATGCTTCAGCATAGGAGGAACATGGTCCAAATCTTGGTGGTATAGGGGTTAGTTGTCCAGGGCTTAGTAACAACAGCCTTCGAACCGAGACATGCGATAGTCAAGTTCTAGAGTTCGACCACCTGAAGATTTGGGTGTCGACTCACTGGGGGCACCCTGCTTTGTGCGTTCTTAGTTAGATTGTCAATGTCATTCGGATCATCTAGCACCAGCTCATAAATGGATTCCTCTAAGGGTAGGCATGACTTGAGATAAGCATGCATGTGGAGCTTCTAATGGGTAGTTGGTACACCCCTACATGGTTAAATTATTTTGAGAAGACATGCTCCTCCTCGTTGCATTGAAGACCCGGGGCTTGTCACTAATCCTCACACTTATCTCTTCCAGTACAATCACCCTACTTTCTTCATAGCCGACCTCCACAATGGCTGCCCTTGTATCTACGATCTCAGGGCTATGAACCATGTAACACACAGGAGGTCGCAACTACGCGTTCGTGGAGAGCCTGGACATCTACAAAGCACCAAAGTCTCTTCAGCTATTAAAATAGGGAGGAAGAAAAAATGGGTTAACAGTGCCCTCATAGAGAAGCATTCTGTGAACCAAGCCTCCGATGATAGAGATCATATATCCCAATTACATTCGGGCAACATGCATTATAAACACCCAAATGATTAGGCGCCATAAGGAACCGAGATGAAGCGGACAAAAGATTCACAAATACAAAGAAAGTAAAGAGAATGTTTCACCTTCTCAGGTCCAAAATGGGCGTGAGAGAACCCTCCTCGTCTCTCTCCCCCTCGAGTATCTTTTCCTTTGCTGGAAGAGAGCGATGCGATGGAGGCAGGTGGATCCGCTCTATCCCAATCACGTAGGAACCGTTCCCGGTGAAGGTGATAGCAACAGTCGTATTCCTTTTCTCAGCAGCCGACAACCGTCGTCAAAGCCCCCCCCCTTGCTTCCACGGAGATGAAACTCATCGCGAGAACTACCATCTTCCTTGGTAGCCATTATACACTCTAGAAAATGGGGAACATAGTGGCACTATGAAAGGAGCAAGAAGAAGATAAAGACAGAGGAGTGGAGGGACAAAAATATTCCATGCAGACACTTGGCAATAGGAAGGCTCCATGTGTTGGGAGGAGCCATAGAGGTTCCCCAATAACATAGTTAACATGAACACAAAGATTGAGGAGTCACTAAGCCGCAGTTGGCCTCGAATATATCTAAAATGATTCATTGCCCGACGTCATTGATGAAATATGATGGAGCGCCCTGTCATCCATGACTACTTTCCGGTGGTAAAAAGGTACTTTATTAAAATAGTGAATAAAGAGCTCAGTCTGATGGAATACTAAGAGAGAAGGAGTGACAATGGCTCCCAAGAGTCTGACTCCATGCTACAAGGACAAAAACGTCCTAGATGCTGACAAGGGCTTAAAAGGGTTCGACTCTGCATCAATGTAAATGATTCAGGCACTGACAAGGGCTCCTAGACCTGGTTGTGTGTTTAAAGATCAAGAAGAGCCCGACGTTGACAAGGGCTCCCATAGCACGACTCCACATTAGAAAAGTTGAATACCATGCATTCACAAGTGTTAACAGAGTTCAGTTCCATGCTTGAAGAAGAAAGGAAATAAGGACGATCTAAATCTTCTGATAAAAGGTCGATCCACACACCCGCTCGCAATCAAGTCAAGGGCTTGTGTCTATGGAGCCCGCGAACTCCCTCTACATCAGCATATGGGAGCCCACGCGTATAGAGATCCTGGACTCTATTAAAATATTAATTATAGAGCCCGTCCGTACTTTGCACCTCTAGAAGATAGAAGCGCATGGTTGATGTCTACGCACTCTTCTATTCTTGTAGACTATGTTGGGCCTCCAAGCGCAGAGGTTTGTAGGACTGCAGCAAGTTCCCTCAATTGGATGACCTTAGGTTTATCGAACTCAGGGAAGTAGAGGTTGAAGATGTTCTCTCTCAAACAACCCTGGAATTAAGATACAAGAAGTCTCTTGTGTCCCCAACACACCTAATACAACTAGGAGTTGTATAGGTGCACTAGTTCGGCGAAGAGATGGTAAAATATGGGTGATAGGTGTGATAAAACGAAGTAATATAAATCTGTAATAAAAAGTGCAGAAAAGAAACAACTAACAAAAGTGAGTGCAAATGGTGTAACAATGATGGAAACAAGGCCTAGGCTTCATACTTTCACTAGTGGCAACTCCCAACAACATTAACATAGTCTAATCACATGATATTTCCTATAAAACATGAAATGGAGACGCACTCGGAGGTCATTCCTTTGTGGTCAAGAGAGGATGAGAATTATGTAGGGCTACAAAAGCACACCTCAAAGTTCGTAGTTCTCAATCTATCGATTTCCCAATGTCACCGCGGCCATTCAAAGAGAGTACCACAATCACCACAACATATCTAAACGATAGTCAAAGACAAGCACCAAGAGACTCTCAATCTTCAATCCACACAGAAAAGAGGAAATCACTCATGATAATATTTTTCTAACCCATGTCCAATAGAACGCTGTCACCTTGGTCTCGGAGATTATCCTAGATAAGATCAATTGAGTACATTAATCCAATACATAGAGGAAGGGGAAATATCATGGGATCACCCTAGATTAACATAGCCTATGATCACAACAAAGATCACATCATGGGAGAGAGAGAAACCACATAGATCAAGATATAAGCCTTAGCCCCGAGGGGAATTACTCACATATGGACATGGTGAGAGGGAAAGTTGTTGATGGACAGGTGCAGCCCGGAGGAGATGAAGGAGACGGCGACAGCAGCGGCCACGGCGGCGGCGGCGCCCACGGCCACGGTCACGGCCCTTGGGGGCAGCGGCCCTTGGCCCCTTCTTCTTCCTTGGAGATGGTGCTGCTGTGGAGATTGATCTCCCCCTCAAGACGGCTTCCAAAGGGGAGAAAATTTCGTGGTGCCCTTTGACCTATGTTTCCTCTCTTTATATAGACTCTCGGATTCCCGTCATCCCGATTACGTCTTCTGTATTTCGGGGTTTCTGGAAGCATCCGAACACCGATTGGGCCGAATTTTATGTCTAAATCCACCGGAAAAATATTCCCTACAGCTTTGTAGTTTTAATTTTTTCCGTTTGACGGCGTCTTCTAGAGGTTCCGAGGCGATCTTTAAAACCTGTCTGGTGGGGACAGCTTTCGGGAAAGTTAGAGTCCAACTCCTACAAGGCTCCTTTTTGTGATTTTTCCTTTATCCAAGTAAATCCTACACATAAAGTACAAAAACAAGAACTTGTGCACTCTTGCAACCATTAATTTGTTAGTTCCAAAATATGTTATAAAAAGATATGAAAGTGCATCAAAAGCAAAACAATATCACACAAAACATGCATGGTGGAAGGAGAAATTATATATACGTTTGTGACGTATCAACATCCCCAAGTTTAATTCCTGCTCGTCCTCGAGTACGTAAATGATAACAGCATAATTTCTGTGGTGACATGCTAGGAACCATATAAGAACTTTGAAAAGTAAAGAAATCAAGGTTAGAGATTCATTTCAAGTCATAACATGCAAGAGTCTATATTAGCATTGAAACAAGTAACAAAAAAACATTAGGTGCAAGAGCTCTCGCTGTCCGTGACTCGAATGTCTCCAAATGGTGTTTGCGTGCAAGAAGGGAGATAGGGAGTACGAGAAAAATATTTGTTTGTTGAGAACTCAGTTTACTAAAGTTTCACACTTGGTCTTTTTCTGGAATCTTATCTTGACTCGTCTCCAGACCACTAGCCAGGTACAAGTCAATTTGATCCACTCCTTTTCAATATTTTGAGCACTCATGCAATGGATGAGCGTAAGCAAGAAAGTTAACACTTAGGATGGCATAGAGAGAAAGGGTGGAGGAGGAAGACAAAAATGGTGTGAAAGGCTCACATCAATGAGGACAATCATAGGCGAGAGAAAGCCAAATGATAGATATGATGTGAGGAGTAGGGATTGCCATGCAACGGATGCACATATGAGCTAAGCTAAGCTCTCCAATGGAACTAGTGGGGCTGCATCCAACTTGCTTGCTCAAGAAGACCTAGAGCTCATTTGAGGAGGCTCGTCATTGGAATATATACAAGCCAAGTTCTATAGTGTGAAGGTCCCCACATAGCTATATGCATGTATGATCATCTCTATGGAGTACAAGGATAAGAGGGAGTACTAGTGTGGATCTTTCAAAAGGATAGTAGTGTTTCCCATTTCTCTCTTTTTATTTTCTTTTTCTTTTTTTCCTATTTTTTTGTATTTTTTTGTGGCCTCAATGGCTCTTTCTATTTAACTCTCATTTGTCCTCTTTGGGATCTTTTGATTTGTCCACTTTGGGATATTTTCCTCACTTAAGAGCAACACTCTAATTTACAAGAGGTTATATAAGATCTTTCACACTTTACAAGGTACTCAAAACATAAAGAAGATGTAGCTATCATGATGTATGCAATGTATGTCGCTGCAAGTGTAGCAGGAACATGTATGACATGAAGATCAAGTCATGAAGAGGTGGATGTTGCATGGCAATATATCTCGGAAAGGCTATGGAAATGCCTTGATAGGTAGGTATGGTGGCTGTTTTGAGGAAAGATATAAAGAGGCTTATGATGACAGAGCGTATCGTTCCAAGGGTTTGGATGTACCGGCGAAGGTGGACACCAACTCTCGGAGTGAGAAGAAGGCAATGCACGACACGAGAGAGGCTAGCAAAATATGGGCAGGTGGAAGTGTCAACTTTCAATACTTACATTAGTCCGAAGAACTCATGCACTTATTATCGGTAACTCTCAATCTAATAAGGAGGTTCACAAAGAGACAAGTACCCCGAGGAGGAGTGTATGGGGGTTTGGTTATCCTTGCGCATCCTCGACTCATGGTACGTGAGTGTACTCTAATATTCGATCCCTCCAAAGATTAGTGATCCATCTAGTAGCTAGAGTTCTCAACTAGTTTTGTAGGTTTTGAAAATAAACACGGATTGCCCAAAATACGACACCTATCACTAATAGGCTAGAGCTCTTCACACCAAAAGTTCAAACATTACTCACATCAATACCTCAAAACCATTGCATGTTACTACTAAAATTAAATAGCAACCTCAATTACCTACTTTCAAGACAAGACACAACTCAGTGCAACAACCAACTCTCTTAAAAAGATAAACATGAAAACTAAAGAGAGTTCCAGCAACAAACTAAACAAAAGCCAAGGCTCTTTCTAAATACAAACTAAGACTAAAACTAAACATGGCAGTAGCTATGAAAAGATAAAGAACACACAATAGCAAAAAGATAGGCATGAAGAATCCTATGATGTGTTCTAGATTTTGAAAGTGGAGCGTGTTTATCTCCCACACAAAGTAAGACAGGATCTAACTTGTTATGAAAAGCAAGAAAAGCTAAAGAAAACAAAAAATAAAACCCAAGAGCGAGACGCTCCAAGCATAGCACATAACGCATGAAGTGATAAAAATATAGTGAGACGAAGGACGAACTGATGATTGTTGATGTAGAAGGGGATGCACGGGGGCATCCCCAAGCTTAGACGCTTGAGTCTCCTTGAATATTTTTTGGGGATGCATGGGGGCATCCCCAAGCTTGAGTGGTTGACACTCCCGAATCTTCTTTCATCATCTTCCATCGCACACTTGAAAACTCCCTTCATACATAACTCATCATAAGCTGATTAGAGAGGTTAGTACCCTTAATAAAAAAAAATTCCACTGGATATATAGATATTCTTGAAGAGCTACTGTTTCTCAAGAGTGCCAAAGAGTTTTTGCAAAGAAAAATCAAGCTTAAGGTTTGCAAAAGTGAAGAGAGGAAACACGTGGCAGAATCTGTGAAAAACAGACAAGCAGGTAGTAAAGAATTTTTTAGGGATACTTCTGCAACTAAAATCAAAAAACTCAGAACATACGAAAGTTCCGCGATTGTATAGAGAACACTGTGTAAAAATTTCAGCTCAAAAAAATGAACTTGGAGTTTTCTATGATTTTTCCCGGCACGAGGACAGAATCTGTTTTCTGGACAGCATGTCACAACTTTCACTTCCCTTGTCATATGAGGATATAATTGGCACAAAGCTTGAAAGGTAAAGATACAATGATGTTTCTACAGTAGTAACAATCATCAAGACAACTAAAACAGAAGAAAAACAAAAAGGAACTCCTAAATTCGTTGCGGGCTGCCTCCCGAAAGCGCTTCTTTAAAGCCATTAGCTAGGCTTAAGATTTTAGTGATGCTCTCGTAGGAATAAGAGTTGAAGAACAAAAGAGAGAATCAAGAAGAAAATATCAAACATATTTAAGTCTAACATTCTTCCAATGCAAAGGGATCTTATAGAAGAATAACTCATTGAAGCATAAAGATATTAGCATAGGAAGGCAAAACAAGTGCAACTTCAAAACTTTCAACATAAAGAGAGGGAATTTGATATTATTGAAATATCTATGAGCATATGCTCCCCTCGCATAATAATTTTCAGTGGGATCATGAATAAACTCAACAATATAAGTATCACATAAAACATTCTTATCATGATCCACAAGCATAGAAAATTTGTTACTCCCAACATCAGCAAAATCCTTTTCATTAGTAATAGTGGGAGCAAACTCAACAAAATAGCTATCACATGAATCATTCTTATCATGATGCACTTGAAAAATAGTATTCTTTATAGCATAAGTGTCATCAACACAATCATCATAGATAGGAGACAAAGTATCATCAAAATAAATTTCCTCAACAAAACTTGGGGTGCTAAAAAGATCATCTTCATAAAACGTAGCATCCCCAAGCTTATAGCTTTGCATATAATTAGGATCAAAGGTATTCAAAGAAGACATACTAATAACATTGCTACTAACATGAGTGATGTGAAAATAATGAAGCTCCATAGGCTTTTTGATTTTCTCTTCAAACACTTCATGTACCAACTCAAGGTAGAGCTCATAAAGCTCTCTCATAATATTTCTGTTGTTTTCCATAAGGCCTAACTAGTGAAAATAAAAAAAAGAAACGAAAAGATTTAATTGCAAGATCTAAAGATATACCTTCAAACATTACCTCCCCGGCAACGGCGCCAGAAATAGCTTGATGTCTATGCACGCTTCTATTCTTGTAGACTATGTTGGGCCTCCAAGCGCAGAGGTTTGTAGGACAGCAGCAATTTCCCTCAAGTGGATGACCTAAGGTTTATCGAACTCAGGGAAGTAGAGGTTGAAGATTTTCTCTCTCAAGCAACCCTGCAATTAAGATACAAGAAGTCTCTTGTGTCCCCAACACACCTAATACAACTAGGAGTTGTATAGGTGCACTAGTTTGGCGAAGAGATGGTAAAATATGGGTGATAGGTGTGATAAAACGAAGTAATATAAATTTGTAATTAAAGTGCAGCAAAGAAACAAGTAACAAAAGTGAGTGCAAACGGTGTAACAATGATCGAAACAAGGCCTAGGCTTCATACTTTCACTAGTGGCAACTCCCAACAACATTAACATAGTCTAATCACATGATATTTCCCATAAAACATGCAATGGAGACGCACTCGGAGGTCATTCCTTTGTGGTCAAGAGAGGATGAGAATTATGTAGGGCTACAAAAGCACACCTCAAAGTTCTTAGTTCTCAATCTATGGATTTGCCAATGTCACCGCGGCCATCCAAAGAGAGTACCAAAATCACCAAAACATATCTAAAGGATAGTCAAAGACAAGCACGAAGAGACTCTCAATCTTCAATCCACACAGAAAAGAGGAAATCACTCATGATAATATTTTTATAACCCATGTCCAATAGACCACTGTCACCTTGGTCTCGGAGATTATACTAGATAAGATCAATTGAGTAAATCAATCAAATATCATGGGATCACCCTAGATTAACATAGCCTATGATCACAACAAAGATCACATCATGGGAGAGAGAGAAACCACATAGATCAAGATATAAGCCTTAGCCCCGAGGGGAACTACTCACACATGGACATGGTGAGAGGGAGAGTTGTTGATGGAGAGGTGCAGCCCGGAGGAGATGAAGGAGACGGCGACGGCGGCGGCGGCGCCCATGCCCATGGCCACGGCCCTTGGGGGCAGCGGCCCTTGGCCCCTTCTTCTTCCTTGGAGATGGTGATGCTGTGGAGATAGATCTCCCCTCAAGACGGCTGCCAAGGGGGAGAAAATTTCGTGGTGTCCTTTGACCTAGGTTTCCTCTCTTTATATATAGTCTCGGATTCCCGTCATCCAGATTACGTCTTCTATATTTTGGGGTTTCTGGAAGCATCCGAACTCCGATTGGGCCGAATTGTATGTCTAAATCCACCGGAAAAAAAATTCCCTACAGCTTTGTAGTTTAAGTTTTTCCGTTTGAGGCCGTCTTCTTGCGTTTCCGAGGCGATCTTTAAAACCTGTCTGGTGGGGACAGATTTCGGGAAAGTTAGAGTCCAACTCCTACAAGGCTCCTTTTTGTGATTTTTCCTTTATCCAAGTAATTCCTACACATAAAGTACAAAAACAAGAACTTGTGCACTCTTGCAACCATTAATAGGTTAGTTCCAAAATATGTTATAAAAAGATATGAAAGTGTATAAAAGGCATAGCAATATCACACAAAACATGGATGGAGCAAGAAGAAATTATAGATACGTTTGGGACGTATCAATGGTGTACAGGGAATACAAACCCAGACAAGATTGGGGACTACTAACGGTTTGCTACAACGGGAATGGCCCATACTTGGCTTAGATGGGTTGCCAGTCGACCTAAGGAGCCCTACGGCGCGCACCCCAACATGTCTTCGTGAGGAGCAGAGAGCCCTCCTTCCATAAGCAGCATCAAACTGGTGCACAAATATATGACTCCTAGTATTACCATAGTTGTAGATTGGTTCTATCATGTAAACCTAGGCCTCATCCAACCATATATAAGGTGAGGCCAGGGAGAGCTCGAGACACATTTGTTGGACATGTGCCCTAGAGGAAAATTAATAAAGATATTTGTCACATATTCATTTTCTTCATAATACGTTTATACTATGCTAGAACTGTATTACTTGGAAACACTAATACATGTGTGGTATATAAACACCCAGTCCCTAGTTATACTCGGGTACACTACCTCATTGGTTAATCGATAATCAAGGTTTCCTGATCATGAGGTATGAACTGCCTATTGACAATGAGGTCTTGTCATTAGGAGAATGATATGATGGACACCCACCCACCTAAAGCATTGGGATGTGATCAAGTCACATAGTTCAACATTGCGATGAATTTGTAACATATGACTTAGTCCTTAGACCGCGACGATCATACATAATTACTGTCTGCCAGGATACTTTAACTTGCATCCACCGCTTGACTGAAATATGCTAGCCCTAAAGGTGTATCTTAGGTATTCCTAAGTGGACACGTTAATGAGTATGCAAATAGATCAAAACAAGATTTGTCAGTCCATGTGTCAAACAGGTACTCTAGGCCCACTCGGTGATATTGCATCAACAACTTTTAACCAAGTGACTAGGTCACAAGAGATGTAACAGGCACAGACGAGTAAACTTGTTTGTTGGTAATGAGGTATGAACTAGGTATAAGGATACTGACAATCAAACCCCGGACAAACAAAGTACCACAGGACAAAGGGATCAAGTCTTATCGTTAACGGTTTCCAACAGCGATGAAGTTCAATTGAAGGATTGTAACCATGTCCAATTTATTAGTCATTCATCAAGAGAGTGTCTTGGTCATGTCTGTTGTTTCCGGGACCGTAGGGTGTCACACTTAAGGGTAATCGATGCATTAGGATAGATTCGCGATCATCGATGAAAAAGGAGAGAACGCAGGAATTGTTCCGAGAGTTGCGAGAAGTTGTTCTGGATATTTTGAAAGGTTCAAAATAAAGTTTAATTATATTTAATAGTATCTTATTATTTA
This sequence comes from Bromus sterilis, assembly GCA_950022295.1. Classification (NCBI taxonomy): domain Eukaryota; kingdom Viridiplantae; phylum Streptophyta; class Magnoliopsida; order Poales; family Poaceae; genus Bromus; species Bromus sterilis. The sequence continues at coordinate 106,302,027 of OX465596.1, read as the reverse complement.
ATTCATAGAATTAAATATTAAAATATATTTAAATTAATTAATAAAATGGAAAAAGAAAATGGGCCACATTGCGCCCATTTGGGAAGGGAGGGGGTTCCCCCCTTGGGCCGTGCGCCAAGGGTGGGGCCCATCCCCCTTATGGCCAGTGCACCCCCCCTCTCCTTGGGAGTTTAGTCCCACATGGGGGCTGGAGGAGGATGGCACCCCCTTGGCCTATATAAGGAGAGGTAGACCCCCCTTTTTCCACACAACATCAAGTTTGATCTTCTCTCTCTTTCTCCTACCTCGAGTGGACTCCCCTTGTTTGGACTTTGCACCTGATTGGGAGTTCTCCACGAAAGCACGCCGTTTCTCTGCCGCAGTCGGGATTCGAATCGATCCTCTTTTGGCCACTCGCCTGGTTCAGGGCCCGGAGGGAACATCGGTTGCATCGTACGTGTGTAATCTCCTCGAGGCACTACACCTGTGGTGCTACTTCATCGCCGAAGGTCGCTGAGAGTCTCCATCACCGGTGGTCTTCTACATGACAGGAAGGTCATAGGTTCAGAGTCTACGTCAGCCACGTTCGTAGAACATTTCCCTCTTTCGGTCTTCAAAGGTATGAACACTGATTCCTTTCCTTACATTACATCGGCACATGATAGATCTTGGGTTCGGGTTTCGTACGTAGGAAAATTTTATTGTTTTCTGCCCCGTTCCCCAACCGTAGTATTAGAGCTAACAATGCGTAGATGTATTTTATGGGTAGAACACATCTAGGATGTAGGCATCAATTCTCCATTTGTTACCCTCCCACGTGTACTCATTTAGCATTGCGACAATGTCCTGATGAAGCGGCCCCGACCGACCTTACGCTTTTACAAGAGGCTGGTTCCACGCTTGACATATGGCTCGTACCATATCATTGGCTCAGGGGGTGTCTGTCTCTCTACCATTAGCGACGCGAAGATGCTTGCAACGGAGGGCCTCGACAGGGGTGTAATAGAGACAATTGCGGAATTGGTGTTGTTGCATGTTTTTCGCAGGATAGAAACGGTTCTCTCTATCAAAACCCCTAGCAGCCACGTAAAACTTGCGAAAGATAAAGTAGAAGGCGTTTAACATTAATTTGCATGAAGGGGGATCATAACATGTATGATTTACAATTTTCTTCCTATTTTTCTAATATGCTAGATATAACAACGGTAGCATAATAGGACCATCTCTCACAATACCAACATTGTGTTCTCCCCTAATGGGCACCTCCTGGAAGGATCTCTCTTGTGGCCGACATATCGTACATCTCATGTCACACATAATAAACAGCGTTTGCATGAGGTTGGGTTTAGCAAGACTAGCATATGACGATATGGCCTCGCTAAGCAGCTACCATTAATGTCAGATTGGCAGGCTTGACGTATATAGATGCAGGCCTGGAACAAAGTTGATCGAAAGGTCGAGAAAGAGTCACATAACTGATGTGGTTGGCATGATGGCCTACCTTAGCCACATACTGATCACCGTGACGATAGGGGGAGGAATGAGGTTATACGATTGTGTGATCACTTAGTTAAATTGAGAGGTGTTTTTCTAAGTGGGAACTTTCTAGAATTGTAAGTTAAAATTGAAACTCCACATTATGAGCAAAATTCTAAATATTCATCTTTGTGAATCACCATTGTAGATGGCACCACCACGCCCCTCATTCAACTTAGGGTCATTCTTAGAGAAAGACAATCTGAAAACTGATGGGTCAAACATCACCAACTGGTTCCGCACTCTGAGGATTCTCCTCGTTCCCCTCAAAATGGCATACATACTAGCAGCTGCATTAGGTGATGAACCACTAGCAGACGCTAGTCAGGATGAGAAGAATGTCTACCTCTCCAAGACGGATGATTACAAGCTTGTCCAGAGAGGCATGCTCTATTCCATGGAGGTTGAGCTGCAGAAACTCTTTGAGAAGATGGGTGCTTATGAGATAATCACCGACCTCAAGGCCGTCTTTGCACCTCAAGCCAGGGATGAACGATACGAGGCTTCTGAAGCCTTCTTCTCAGCAAAGATGGATGACAACAACAGTGTTAGTGAGCACGTGGTCAAGATGTCTGGCTACGTTCAATTCCTGAATGCTCTGGAATGTCAAATTCCGGATGAACTTGTTGTTGATAGGGTGCTGCAATCGCTGCCCCCTAGCTACAAAGCTTTTGTGCTAAACTACAACATGTAGGGGATGACTAAGACACCTTTTGAGTTGTCCCCCAAGATGAAAAGTGCTGAGGTTGAGATCAAGAAGGAGAACGTTGTATTAATGGTCAACAAGACCACTGAATTCAAGAAGTCTGGAAAAAGGGAGAAGGATAAGAAAGGAGGTCCTAAGAAGGACTGCAAGCCAGATGTCGTTCATCCGAGGGCACCTAAACCTGGACCCAAGCCTGTAGTTGAGCGCTTCTACTTCAAGGGTGATGGCCACTGGAAACGCAACTGCCCCAAGTACCTAAAGGACAAGAAGGCTGGCAAGATTGCCAAGAGAGACGAAGGTATATTTGATATACATATTGTTGATCTTTTCTTAACAAGCGCCGGGAGCACTTCCTGGATATTTGATACATGATCTGTTGCTCATATTTCTAACTCCGTTCAGGGACTAAGGAATAAGATACGCTTGATAAAAGATGAAGTGATGATATGTCCCAAACGTATCTATAATTTCTGCTTGCTCCATGCATGTTTTGTGTGACACTACTGGAATCTGCTAGTTTGCCGTCGACGGCAAAGGCTTTGCCGTCAGCTTGCTGACGGCAAAGAGACTGGCCACGATTTTATTGGTAAACAACCTCTTTGCCGTCAGCTGGAAATCGACCGACGGCAAAGGCTTTGCCGCCAGCTATGGAGCCGAGGCTGACGGCATAGAACGTTGACGGCAACGATTTAAGCCCAGCCCCGTTAGGGGGGTTAACGGCAGGCTTTGCCGTCAGCTGGAGACCAGCTGACGGCAAAGCTGCTGCTTGTGGGCCATGCTTGTCAGGGGAGTTGCGATCAGTGCCACGTGGGGTCCTTGCCTTTGCCGTCAGTCAGAGACCAGCTGACGGCAAAGCTGGCAACCTGGGACATTTGGTCGTCCCAGAGTTGCCAGATTTAACAGTTAGCTGCCACGTGTCCTCCTTTGCCGTCAGCCCACCGACGGCAAAGGCTTTGCCGTCAGGAAGCTGACGGCAAAGACTTTCCCTGTTTTTTTTAAATTTAGTTTCTGATAATTCCCTGCATTTTCAAACAACAATATATATAACATAATTAATATTCTGCCAGGCCCTAAACAGCACCACAATTGCATCACAAAGCATCGCAAAGCATCACAAAACATCACGATATAAATAACACAAAGTGCAAACAACAAAGATGGCATCACAAAGTATCGCAAAGAATCCCAAGTGCATTACAAAGCATCTAAGACTACAACTAGCTAGAGTCCCTGGAGCATCCATCCATGTGCCATGCTGCTTTATCAAAATCTGCATAATGAGAAGAAGAAAGAATTTAGCGCTAAGTAATTAGAAGATGAAGAAGAACAAGAAGAAGAAGAAGACAAGAACAAGAAGAAGAAGGACACAAGAACAAGAAGAAGAAGAAGAAGAAGAAGAAGAAGAAGAAAAAGATGGAGAAAAAGAAAGAAGAGAAAAAGGAAGAATAAGAAGATTTGTTTCTTCTTAATCTATCTTTTTCTCCTCTTTCTTCTTCTCTTATTTCTTCATCTCTTCTTTGTTCTTCTCTTCTGTTTTGTTCTTCTCTTATGGTTTCTTTTGAAAATTTCTAAAGTAATTATGTCATTTTTGAGCTCTAATATCAACTAATTATGCTATTTTTTCCTAACTAGAATTTACTAAGCTAACTACAGCATGGCATAGTCTAAGTTGAGCTAAGCATGTCATTTTTGAGCTCTAATATCAACTAATTATGCTATTTTTGGTGTTATCAAGTAATTATGTCATGTTTTTACCAAATAAGCCAAGTCACGAAGGAGAAGCACCATCTCGGTTGGTCGCCGGGTTGGTTGGGCTCTCACCGGGAGAGGGATTGTGGGATGCGACTCTGGAATGATGCTGCAACAAGGCAAGAGTTGAAATATGTGGTTAGCATGGCAACATACAATGATATAAGACCGTGCAAGGTTGGTCATTGAAAGGGAACTCACCGTTTCCACCGGAGAAGGCATCGGCGGAGGGGGGGGCAAATCTTTCTTCTCACACATAGCCTGCAAATTAGTTGACGAGAAGTCAAAGAAATAGTCTTGTTGCTTCTCACACATAGTCTTGCTTCTCACACAACTGACTTACCGCAACGAAGTCGTGCATAGCCTTCGCATGGGCATTATTGCGTGCCCTCTCCTTCTCCAGCAGCCTCTGTGTATTCCGGTCCCTCTCCTCCAACAAGAGTCTCGTGGCCTCCCTCTCCTTCTCAAGTGCGGCCTGCAACCACTTCTCGTCATCATCCATCCAGGGTGAAATGGACTAAAGAAATAATGAAGGAAAACTAACCTCGATGGCAAGATCAACTGGCCTCGCGCGCTGCCGTATTACAGGAGCCGAGCTAGTTTGCCTCGCCTTGATCTGAGATAGAGACTCAGTGATAGGGACGAAGCCATCACACATGGCCACCGTGCCATGACTCTTACCGCCACCAGAGATCATCAACGCCTCCGCATCCATAGGATTCAGGCTCGGGTCGAAGTCAGGGCCGCGCAGTTGTTTGACAACCTGAGAATAAGACGTCATCTTGTTGTAGGCGGACAGGCTTGTGTATGCCGATGGCCCGTCCCCCTCAGAATATGGTGTCGCCGTCTTGTACGAGCCCTTATGGGCCATGCCAAACGTGGCGTATCCCTGAGGCTCAGGCTGGTTATGGTGTTTGGCCTACAAGAAAAGGCAAAGAGTTAGTACAACAAAAATCATGCACAAATGAATTAATGATGAAAGAAAACAAGGCACACATACCCATTTTTTGGCGTATTGCTTGATGTTGGCATTTCCTTGGTGGTGTGCCACACCAACCAATTGGGCACGACGCTCCTTGGCCACATTGTGGGTGGCCAACCAAGCCTCTGTGCACCACTTGTCCACTATCATCTCCCAACAATCCATCTTATCGGCCAACCATCTCGGGGGCACCTATGAATGAAACTAAGTATTGTAACTAGCCCTAACAAAACTAATAAAGAATGTAACTAAGGAATCTACGTACCTCCATGTACTCGGTCTTATCAGGGAAAAGGTTTCGACATTCAGCCTTCGTCTTCGGCTCGTTTTGCTTGGCGTACCAATCTCGAACGGCCTGAAGACGCATCTCATGCCTCGTGTTATTCAATAATCTCTTGCACTCTTTCTCGAGATTCTTCTTGGCCGCCTCCTCCGTCCCCTCCTCGACCCTATGGTAACTCTGCAATTATGCCATATATATGCACAGATGAATAGGAAATAACAAGATATAACATTGGATATTGTATACTTATTATTGGGTAAAATAATAGTTACCCAAAAATCAGCCAACACCTTGTCGGCCACGCTCGCGCAAAGAACACCGTTCACGTGAGTGTTTTCCGGGAGCAGCGCGGCTTGGTAGTGCTCCCACTTGAGTCCTGGCTCGGGAACCATACCCTCCCCGGGCAACTGCACTAGCCCGGGAAAGTGCTCCCTAAGCAAAGCACCAAGGAGGCAGTTTGGATTCCGGGTATTCTCCGGGTAATTCCACCCCCTGCATAATGAGAAGGCAAAGACATTAGCTACTTGGTGAAAAATAATGATATAAGGTACACAATAGACATCAACTTACTTCTCGCCATCTGGCGAAATCAGCGCCCTGTGCTGCAACTCTAATCGGTCTGGAACTCGTGTCATACCACGTTGGTAGACCGACTTGCTGGCAGACGAGCCCTCATCCTCCGCCTCAGCCCTCTCATCCTCCTCCTCAGCCCCCTCATCCTCCACCTCAACCTCAGCCTCCGCATCCGCCCCAGCCCCCTCACCGTCCCGCCCCCAACTCCCCCACTCCTCGTGTGAGGGTGTGGGCTCCTGGACGGGAGGATCCTGCATCGGTGTCCGCTCCTGGACGGGAGGATCCCGCACCGGTGACACCCTTGTCTGCAGGGGTGAAGTGGCTGAGACTGAAGTAGCTGAGGGTGGTGGAGACTGGCTCCTATTAGGCAGCCTCCCTTTCCCGCGACCACGTCCTCTGCCTCTCTTCTTTCCTCCGCCTCTCCCACGGGGCTCCTCGGCAAAGCTCTGCAACAACTGTCTCCGTAGCTGGCCAGGTGCTATCCTCAACTTATCCCCGCCTGCCATGTCTCACCACCTGCAACAATACATAGTTAAATACTTAGTACAAATTCAAAGACAACAATTAAATGAACAATAATAAATACATGAATAATTAAACAATTAATTAAATAATTAAACAACAATCTTTGGATGCATACAAAGTACTAATAGTCGGGATCATCTGTCTCTTCTCCAAGGTCAACTGAAGCATAATCATCATCAGTATCATACGTGTCGTCATGAATGACATCGTCATCGGGTTCAGGCACATCATGTGGAAGGCCTTTTTGTAACCGATCAAGCATTGTTAGCTCATCCGGATTGGTAACCTCTTCTACTTCCACTTCTTCCTCATCATCACGTGATTCTTGTTCCTCCGTGTTCAGGGTGGACGTAGAGCAGTTCCGGAGACGACGTCTCACACCACGTGATTCTTGGAAGAATTCTCCATCATATGTTATTGGGTCAATTTGAGGTTCATAATCCTCTTCGTTTGGTGGAGGTGGTCTAAGATGGGGCGGCACATCGTACACGACATACCAACCTTCCAGGTTCTTAACACTTTGACGACTGTATGGCAGATAGAAAACTTGGGTGGCTTGTTGAGCCACAATAAAGACATCATCACCGCTTAACTTCCTGTCTTGTCGGATTTCGACTAGCCCAACATGTTCATGAGCCCGTCTTGTCTTAGTAGGATCGAACCAATGACATTTGAACACAACAACATTTGGAGGATTTTCACCATAATAATGAAGTTCGTAAACTTCTTCAAGTCTTCCATAATACTCGACACCTCCCTCGCCTATAGCAGAGACACCAGAATTGGTTTTTTTTCGACCGGGCATTGAAAGCTCTTTGCTAGCAGTACGAAAGCGATACCCGTTGATGTCGTACTTCTGAAATGTCCGGACCTTAAAGTCAAAACCATTTGCTATTTGTCTCACTTCATCGTCGACTTGCTCATCTGAATTAGCTATTTTTTTGAACCAAGAGATGAAACCGGGATAGCCGCCTCCTGTCTTTTCAAGAAGTTCATACTCGAGAATGGATTCTTTTTCGATTGCAACACCATTCGAGAACTGTTCGACGTATCGACTGTATCAATTAATAACAGTTGTTAGACACAAAACTTGTTAAAAAGTTGCGAAACAATTCATCGAGGACTTACTCGATGTACGGCCGAACTTCTGTTAAGTTGTTCAATATATACATCGTTAGTGTGCGCCACTCCTCAACGCCCAGCAACTTTGATTTTCCCACACCAGAAGGAGCGAGCTTCCCTTTGAAGAGGCTGAGTTTGGATTCACGTCGTTTGGGGTCGCCCACATTGTACCGAGGCTTTGGATTATGCAAGCTGTGCAAAGTGGCATCATAGTGTGCTGTTACGAAGTTTGCCGCCTCCTCGGTAATGAACGCCTCGGCCATCGATGCTTCAATTCTACGTTTATTTTTACATTTTGCTCTAAGTGTCTTCTGCATTCTTTCAGTTGCATAGCACCAACGATTTTGCACAGGGCCACCCAATCTTGCCTCGGTCGGGAGATGCAAAATCATGTGTTGCATCGGATTAAAGAAGCCCGGTGGAAAAATCTTCTCTAACTTGCAGAGAAACTCAGGCGCCAACTCTTCCATGTCATCTATCACGGCACGCGACAACTCTTTAGCACAAAGAACACGGAAGAAATAACTTAACTCTGCCAATACTAGCCATTCAGACTCTAGGATATAGCCGCGCAACATCACTGGCATTATCCGCTCAAGCCATATGTGCCAATCATGACTCTTGAGCCCAAAAATTTTCATTTTTTCAATGCTCGCTCCCCTCGCTAGATTCGCAGCATACCCATCAGGGAACAACAACTTTTGTTGCACCCACAAGAGGATTTCCCTTATTGCTCCCTTCTCGAGATTGTACCAGGCAGGTGGCTTGGACCAATTTTTTCTTCCTTTAGGTTGTCGCATGTTTAGTGATGGCCTATCACAAAGAGTCTCCTGGTCAACTCTAGCCTTTGTATTATCTTTGCCCTTATCAGTGCCGAAAAATGTGCCAAGAAGGGCCTCGGCGATATTCTTTTCAGTGTGCATCATGTCAATGTTGTGTGGTAGTAAGAGGTCTTCGAAGTAGGGGAGATCCCAGATGCATGGCTTGTGGGTCCAGGCGTGTTCCTCATTATAACCCAAGAAATACCTGGACGGTTTGGATCAGGCTCCATAGATTTTAACTGTTCATGAATTTGTGTGCCCGTCAACGCAGGTGTTGCCGAGTGTTTGACAACTTTACCTTTCATGAAATTCTTCTTGTCTTTTCTGAATGGATGGTCCATAGGCAAGAACTGTCTATGCAAGTCAAAGCAGGAATAATTTCCACCCGCCGGCAACCAATGAAACTTAAGAGCTGCTTTGCATTGTGGGCATGGGAACCTTCCATGCACACACCAGGCAACGAAAAGCGCAAATGCCGGCAGATCATGCAACGAGTATTGGTACCAAACATACATTTGAAAGTTCTCTTTCTTAGCTGCGTCGTATGTGTTGACCCCATTCACCCAAGCTTCTTTCAAGTCATCCATCAGCGGTTGCATGTACACACTCATATTCTTCCCCGGATAGTTTGGCCCTGGAACTATCAACGTCAGAAATATGTGCTTTTTTTGCATAATGGACGATGGTGGAAGATTGAGTGGAATAACAAACACAGGCCAGCAACTATATTGGGTAGCCGTCATACCAAAAGGATTGAACCCATCGAGACCGATGGCGACTCGGCAATTCCTTGGCTCTTTAGCTTTTTCCGTATGTTTAGCATCAAATGCCTTCCATGCGTCACCATCCGAAGGGTGTACCAACATCGGATCTCCGTTTTCATCTAATTCTTTCCTAATTCCATGTTTGTGCCATGTCATCTGTTTTGCTGTTTCTTCGAGCATGTAAAGTCGTTGAAGTCTTGGTAGGATCGGCAGATACCGTAGAACACTCACAGGGATTTTGCTCTGCTTCTTCTCACCTTCACCGTTTTCTACCTCAACATATCTGGAGGACTTGCAAAATGGACAATATGTTTCGTCCGCATACTCTTTCCTAAATAAGGCACATCCTTTCTCACAAGCATGTATCTGCTCATACGGCATCTTGAGTGCACTAAGGGTTTTGTCTAACTCATATAGGTTTGAAGGCATAATATGACCTTCGGGTAGAAACCGCCCAAATAGGGTCATCATTGAGTCAAACAGGTCTCTTCCAATGTTGAATTGGGCTTTCAGAGCAATTACTTGTGCGATGGCATCTAGCTGAGAAATCTTAGTGTGCTCGTGAAGAGGACGTTTTGAAGACTCCAACATGGCATAGAAGGCCTTTGCGGATTCCTCCATCTCTTCGTCCTTGTTCCGAGCATCATCAAAATCATTGACCATGTCTTCAATCCCTGTACCATAATCGTGGGTGCGCCGACGCAAAACTTCGTCTCTATTACGTTGGGCCGACTCACCATGAAATGTCCACAAGGTATAGCCGGGAGTAAAACCACGCATCTGCAAGTGTTTACCCATTACATCCTTTGTCTGTCGCGAATAATTCTTGCACTTAGTGCAGGGGCACCATGTTTTTGGCTGGCCTTTAGAAAATGCCGTTTGCAGGAATTCATAGGTTTTGCTCAACCATTCATCGGTCATGTCTTTCTGACTAGGGTGACCGGAGTACATCCATTCACGATCAGTCATTCTGTCAAGCTAGCTATATAGTTCACATATGAAGAATATAAATTATCAGTTCATCAAGTATGTCAAATTAATTATGGTCATTTTTTAATCATGGTTAAAACATTGGGATGCACGGCATGCACACCTACCAGCTACTAGGTAAAGATGGGTCCTAATCCCACCCGAGTATGTGTAGATTGGGTCATTTTCCCATGCTCTGCTCCCGATCCAACGCAAAATTTCGGCAGCACCTCCCCGCTGTTCTCCTAATACACGTCTCGGAAACTAACCGAGAGGATGTGTACTCGGAGAACAACAAGGAGGCGCTTTCGAAACTCTGCATCGGATCCGGAACAAAGCATGGGAAAATGACCCAATCTACACATACCCGGGCTGTCCATGGATAACGTTGGACAATTCGAAAGAATCACCGTTATAAATATGCAAATGCATGCATAGTTATAACCGTAACCCTTTCGAACGGGAGACGCATATTGGTTACGCAACTTTACTTAGCTAGTATCATCGGCACGAAGGCCGGAAATAAACAACCTAATACTAACAATAAACATGTAGGGAAAAGCCTAGCTACCTGGTGCCGATGATGAGAGAGTGAAGGAGAGGCCGGGTAGCCGATGAAAGCAGCAAAGGGGACCGGCGAGGACCTACGGGAAGGAGGGGGAACCACAAAGGTATAGGAAAGTTGCCGGTGAAGAGGGAGGCCGGGGGATATCAAACGACTAACGATATAAAAAAAATTGTAACTACATGTTCTAATGAACTCTTTCAAAAACTAATTATTTTGTTTCCTTTTTTTATTTTCTTTATATCCTTTCTTTTATTTCCTTTATTTTATTCCTTTATTACCTTTTTTTCCTTTCCTTTCTTTCATTTCATTTCCTTTCCTGTCTATTATTTCCTTTTCTTTCAATTCCTTTATTATAACTACATCAAATTAAATATAACTACATCTAACTAACTATATAAAACTAACTAACAACAAAACCCTACCTAGCACCTAAAACTATATAAACCTAACTAAACAGATCCTATAACTTAGAACTAACTATAACAAATAATTTCCTAACTAAACTTTTCTAGTAACTAGAAATAAACCTATATAACTAACTATATAAACCTAAACAGATCCTATAACTAACAAACTAACTATAACTAACTAACTAACTAGGAAATTTCCTACTAAATACAAATTGTTCTAACAAAAAATGCAACGGGAATGGGGGGAGGAGCTCACCTAGGAGCGGGCCGAGGTGGTGGCGGCTTCGGGAAACCCAGGTGGCGGCGTCGGCAGCGTCAGCGGTGCACCTGCAGGAGAGGGGAGGAGAAGTCAGAGGGGAGGAGGAGGTGGGAGGAGGAGTAGCAGCTGCATCTCACCAGCGTGGAGACGGCGACCCTGGCGGCGGCGGACACGGTCACCGGGCGGGGGAGAGCGGGCGGCTCGGGCTCGGGGCCTCGACGGCGGCGGCACGAGGGCAGGCCGTTTGAGTGGAGAGAGATGGGGTTGGGCGTGGCCACGGGGTGGGGATAACCCCCGGCTTTGCCGTCAGCCGGCTAACGGCAAAGACAGCCGTTAGTTTTTGCCGTCGGCCAGCTGACGGCAAAGACGGGTTCTGTTAAGCAGTTCTACGGGGTGGGGCTGAGAAGCTGCCTATGCCGTCAGCCCACCTGTGCGGTCGGTCTTTGGGTTCTATGCCGTCAGCTAGCCGACGGCTTAGAAGGTGCTGATGGCAAAGGATTTCTCTGCCGTCAGCAAGGTCTATGCCGTCAGTTTTTTTTCTGGCTGAGGGCATAGTGCCTTTGCCGTCAGCCCCGTGAAAGTGCTGACGGCAAAGCCAGAAACTGACGGCAAACTGTGTTTTTCCAGTAGTGTGATATTCCTATGATCTAGATACACTTTCATACACTTTTGATCATATTTGGAATAACTTATTAACTCAGTGCACCACAGTGTCAGTTCCTGTTTTCAGCTGTTTTTCTATTTCAGGTTTTCCCCATATTAAAAATGCTCCAAAAATTTGGGAAAAATCAGATAAAAAATCAGCGCAACGGAAGCTTCCGGAATCACCAAAGTGGGGCCAGAGGGCCACCACCAGGGACCCAGGCGGCCACCTAGCGCGGCCTAGGGCTTGGCCGCGCCAGGGGGCGCCTAGACCCCGGGTGGCTGCCCCCCTTCGCCTATATATATTCTCTGTGACGCGAAACCTCCAAAGAGAGAACCCCTTTTTGCGATCTCGCCTGTGTTCCACTGCCGTCGTGCTTCCAAGATCGGGAGCGCCAGCAGACCTCTTCCCGGCACCCTGCCGGAGGGAGGATTGACCTCTAAGAGCTTACCCTCCACCATGGACGCTTACCGAATGATCCGTGAGTAGTCTACCTTGGACCATGGGTCCGTGATCAGTAGCTATTTGATGTTCTCCTCCCCTGTTTCTTCTTCATGGTTTAGACCTCGTGAGTTTCCCTACATGATCGAGGCACATATGTAATTTTCTGCTGTTGCTATGCTGAGTTTGCTGGGATCTGATGGAATATGAGACAATGTTCAGATTGTGATTGAGTAATATATTTGGTTCTTATATTTTATATTTTTTTCCTAAGTAATTCTTGCATGTTCTCCGTTGTTGTTTATTGCTTTGGCCAAGTAGTAGTTAGTGACTCCAAGAGGGAACGTTAAGCTCGATTGTCGGTTCATGCCCCCTGATGACACGCTTGAGTGACAAAAACATGATTCTAGGGTATGTGATGCTGCCACAAGGGGGAAAACAATGGTGCTTGTAACCACAGTTGCAAGGATTGTTTACTTTACGCAAAGTGCTTTTTAATGTAGTTGTTTGATGCTTTGGGTTTACACTTTGGGTGGGGCTCGCAACTTAATACCAGCGAGATGTTCTGGATAGATATCTCAAGGTGGATGATTACTAGTAGATGCAGTTGGATTTCGGTCTACTTATTTTGGCGTACCGCCCATGCTTTTGAGCCTCGTTCTTTATTTGTAGCATAGTTAGCATTGTGGTGCGTTTTTAATCCTGTCAATTGCCCAGCTGTGATTTGTTTACCTCACATAGAAGTTTTATCGTCTTTTGGGAGAGAGACATCACTAGTGAACATCACGGGACCCGGTCCATATTCTAATCACTGTTTACACGCTATTTTATTTTCCTTCTTTTACTTTCTAGTTGTTATCATTATCCCTTGCGTTTGATCCTTTGTGAACAACAAGGCCGGAGAGATTGAAAACCTTTCTGTACTCATTGGGAAGCAAAGTTATTCGTATTGTGTGCACGTCCACGTCAATTGCACCGTTGATACCTACTTATCATTGCCGGAGTCCTACGGGAGACAAACCCTATCCTCTACATAGGAGAAATTTGCGGCTACACCACATCTAACCTTTCACTTGGGGTAACCAACGAGGATAGAGTATCAAGCAAATTTATGGTGCTATTGCTGGGGACTCCGAGTGCTAAGATAGGAGAGTTGCACACTACCTTTTACCTTTGCTTTTTAGTCTTGTTAGTTTACCTTTCAATTTTTATCTTTGTGTCCTATATCTAAAATCAAGAAAAAATTATCTATCTTTCTTTCAGTAGTCCTCCTTGTTTAGATGAACATGTTAGGACTTGGTGCTTTGAGGGAATCGGAAGTTCTAGATTTCCGTCAAAGGGATGGGGAGAATAGGAAGAAGGCATGGGATGGAATTTCTGAAGCACATAAAAGTATTATGCCTTGAATACCTATAAAAATTGTGCTTAGAAATTTTTATCATGGTCTTTTTAAGTGGTGTAAACACTCTCTTGATATTATAGCTGAAGGAGACTTTTTAGAGTGTGATAAGGCTAGGGCTCTTGATACTTTACATGGTCTATCTAGTTATTATGTCTATGATCGTAGTATTGATATTGTTGTAGATAGACTTGCCGCTATTGAAAAGAGGACGGATGCTCTAGACGTAAGGAAGGTAGAGGAAATTAAGTCCAACAAGAAAGAAATGTTGGAGATAGATGATGATTGGGAGCCTTTTGTTAGGATTAGCATCTCTAACCAAGACTTCCTTGCTTTTTGTGATCTTTGATCCATAGTTTCTACTATGCCAAATATACTCTATGATTCTTTGAAACTATATATGGATAAATTGTCATTTATCATGAACATGCTAATGGAGATATTTCAGAGGTTGAAGGAAAGGTAAAAGAATTCCAGGTTGCATTCCTTCATAGGGTTGCACCGATGGATTTCTTCATCATGGAGCCAAACCAAAGCAACATCGTGCTTGGGAGGGACTTCCTCCGAGCTATGAAAGGATCCATTGATATTGGTAAAGGGCACATATGGTTACGCGGTAAGGCGAAAGGTAAGTACCTCTTTCCTAGGAATAAGAAGAATTAGCTTGTTGAAAATCAATTGGAAGGTTTTTATGACTCCGATGATCTCGGAGACCTTTGATTCTTCTTTTGCTTTATGCCTTGCTTAAAAGGCGTAAAAGAAAGCGCTTGTTGGGAGGCAACCCAAGATGTTTTTTCTTCTGTTTTTAGTGGTCTTGATGATTGTTACTACTGTAGCAACATTATTGTATCTTTATTTTCAAGCTTTGTGCCAAGTTATAGCCTCTTATGATAAGGGAAGCAAAAGTTGTGACATGTTGTCCAGAAACAGATTCTCTCTGCTCGACGAAAAAATTCGAAACAAATCACCAGTTCATCTTTTTGAGCTGAATTTTTTACACATCATGTTCTATACAATTGTGAAACTTTTGTATGTTCTGAGTTTTTTGATTTGAGTTGCAGAAGTGCCCCGAAAAATTCTCTACTACCTGTTGTTCTGTTTTTCACAGATTCTGCCATATTTTTCCTTTCCTTACTTTTGCAAATATTAAGCTTGATTTTATTTGTAAAAAACCTTTTGGAAATCTTTAGAAACAGTAGCTCTTCAAGAATATCTTTATATCCAGTGGGGAAAATTTATTTTATAAAGGGTACTAACCTCTCTAATCAGCTTATTGTATGAAGGGAGTTTTCAAGTGTGCGAAGGAAGATGATGAAAGAAGATCCGGGAGTGTCAAACTCTCAAGCTTGGGGATGCCCCCATGCATCCCTGATAAATATTCAAGATGACTCAAGCGTCTAAGCTTGGGGATGCCCCCATGCATCCCCTTCTCCATAAACAATCATCAGTTCGTCCTTCGTCTCATTATATTTTTATCACTTCATGCGTTATGTGCTATGCTTGGAGCGTCTCGCTCTTAGGTTTCCTTTTTAGTTTTCTGTAGCTTTGCTTGTATTTCATAAAAAGTTAGACCCCATCTTACTTTGTGTGGGAGAGAAACACGCTTCACTCCAATCTAGAACACATCATAGGATTTTCATGCCTATCTTTTCTCTGTTCTGTGTTCTTTATCTTTTCGTAGCTGCTGCCATGTTTAGTTCTAATTTTAGTTTGTTGATATCCATAGTACTGACCTCATTGTTGCCACCTTCCAAGTTCTTAAAGTTTTCCGAGTTGGCATCACTTTCCGAATTATCTCCGGAGTCCTCATCTTCCGAGTGGTTGACGACATCTTCCGAGTTGCAGCCACCAGCTGCCGAGTTGTGGGCGGTGTCAATCTCGTCATCCATCGAGTCGTGCTTCAGGTAACCTGTAATCGTTGCCTCAACCAAGTCTCCAACAGCCTCAACTGAGTTGTTTGTGACTGCGAGCTTTCTCTACCAAGTCAACCGAGGTATCGTTGGCTTCTCTTTATTGAATTTCTCTTTACATTTTTTCCCAGCTACCCCTTCTTTGATCTCCAATGCCCGCAACTGTTGCACTCGGCGTTTCTGATTATGAGTTAATCCCATCGGACACCATCGAGGTTCTGGTTGAGTCCTTGGGGCAATAGATTTGTTGTCCCCCGAGCTATTCGGCCATGGTTGGGTTCCTAGAGCGACCGAATTGATCTTGCTGCCCCCCCCCCCGAAATACTTACCTTGTTCTGACGCCGTATCATATTGATCTCCGAGTTACCCGATCCATACTAAATTTTCCCCGAGCTACTCGATCTACATTGGTTTTCCCCCGAGTGTTTTAGTCCAAACCAAGTAGTGGAAAAAAATTCCCGCTGTTGAGATGCAGTCCCAGTTGCAATTCTCTGGCTCCCATTTGCATTTGAGTTTCCACTTCGATTGAATGAGCCAAAATAACTGAAGATTGATTAGAGCGTGTATGAGAGTTGTTCTCTTTAATGAGAAGATCAATATTTACTCCAACTGATCCATCTTTCCGAGTAACACTAGAGGGTGAAATATTTTTCACCTCTGAGTCAGCTATAACTCGGCGCGTGTTTGTTTTGTCAAACCGAGTCCTTTCCTCATGTGTTCGTCTACTACACATAGTACTCGGTTGATCCCATCTTGATTTAAAGTAACTCGGAGGCCCCATAGGTTATGGCGCCCAAGGGTTGTAAATCCATGAGGGAAAGTGTGGATACATAGGTAGTGCATCTCCCAAATAAGCCGATTCCATTGGGAAACCTGGCTGCTGCTCATAGACTCCTTCCCCAACACTCATGATTTTTATGTCTAAGAGGAGATCTTGGACGCTTAACTTTCCCAAGCCGACTAAACACGTTGCCGGCCATACGTGAGGTATACTTTTCTAACGACATGCTCACTGTTGGCTGGGGCTTTGGCGGCCGCTTCTTCTGGCCCTTAACTTTCCCTACTCCCACCTCTGGATCTTTTGACTTGATCATCCTTGGTGGCTCATCATCATCAACAATGTTCTTTTCTTTTGCTGACTCAGTCTGATCTAACCGAATTAACATTTTCTTGCCCTCAAATTCGATCAAATTGATAGGAAAAGGATCAGTATCTAACTTCATCTTGTCCCCATATGTGAACATCAATCGTCCGTCTTTGATGGCCGATTGAACCAATCGACGAAACACATTACAGTCATTGGTAGCATGCGAAAAAGAGTTATGCCACTTACAGTATGCTTTCCTCTGCAACTCTTCTGGAGATGAAAAGACGTGGCCTTCTCTCAACCGAATTTGTTTCTCTTGCAATAACATGTCAAAGATTTTATCACACTTGCTAATATAAAAAGTAAACTTGACATCTCTCTTCGCATGTGTGGGTTTTAGAGCAGGACATGCAAATGGTTTAGACTTTGGAGTGTGAACCCACTCGGCTACACATATTTCTCCGTCATCATCACTAGCCGAGTCACTATCACATTCTAAAGTGTTAACCCTCGGGGTAACCTTGTCTTTGTAATGATCATTGATCCGTCCCAAACGTATCTATAATTTCTGCTTGCTCCATGCATGTTTTGTGTGATATTGCTATGATCTAGATACACTTTCATACACTTTTGATCATATTTGGATTAACCTATTAACTCAGTGCACCCCAGTGCCAATTTATGTTTTCTTCTATTTTTCTATTTCAGTTTTCCCCCATATTAAAATTGCTCCAAAAATCCGGTTGGCCGCCTGGACACCTGGTGGGCCCCCTGGCTGCCCCCTTCGCCTATTTAATCTCTATGACGCGAAACCCCCGAGGACAAAACCCTTTTTCGTGATCTCGCCTCTGCTCCGCCGCCGCCGCGCTTCCAAGATTGGGACCGCCAGCAGACCTCTTCCCGGCACCCTACTGGAGGGAGGATTGACCTCCGGGAGCTTCCCCTCCACAATGGACACTTCCCGTGTGTACCATGAGTAGTTTTCCTTGGACCATGGGTTCGTGATCAGTACCTATGTGATGTTCTCCTCCCCTCTTTGTTCTTCATGATTTAGTCCTCGTGAGCTGCCCTACATGATCGAGGTACATATGTAATCTTTCTGCTGTTGCTATGCTGAATTTCTTGGGATCTGATGGATTATGAGATTATGTTCAGATTGTGATAGAGTAATATATTTGGTTCTTATCTTTTATATTTTTGTTCCTAAGTAATTCTTGCATGTTCTCCGTTTCTGTTTATTGCTTTGGCCAAGTAGTAGGTAGTGACTCCAAGATGGAACGTTATGCTCGATTGTGGGTTCATGCCCCCCGGTGACACGCTTGAGTGTCAGAAACATGAGTCTAGGGTATGTGCTGTTGCCACAAGGGGGGAAAACGGTGCTTGTAACCGCGGTTGCAAGGATTGTTTACTTTACGCAAAGTGCTTTTTAATGCAGTTGTCTGTTGCTTTGTGTTTACACTTTGGGTGGGGCTCGCAACTTAATACCAACGAGATGTTCTAGATAGATATCTCAAGGTGGATGATTAGTAGTAGATGCAGTTGGATTTCGGTCTACTTATTTTGGCGTACTGCCCATGCTTTTGAGGCTCTTCCTTTCTTTGTATCATAGTTAGCATTGCAGTGTGTCTTTAATCCTGTCAATTGCCCAGCTGTAATTTGTTTACCTCGCATAGCAGTTTTATCGTCTTTTGGGAGAGAGACATCACTAGTGAACATCACGGGACCCCGGTCCATATTCTCGTCACTCTTTACACGCTTATTTACTTTCTTTCTTTTACTTTCTAGTTACTATTGCTATTATCATTATCCCTTGCGTTTGATCCTTTGTAAACAACAAGACGGAGAGATTGACAACCTCTCTGAACTTTGTTGGGAGCAAATTTATTTGTGTCGTGTGCGGGTCAAGGTCAAGGAAGAAACTCACGGTGCCATTGTTTCCTTCCCACCTACTTATCGTTGTCGGAGTCCTACTAGATTGAACTCAACCTCAGTATCTTCACTGAGGAAATTTTCTTCTATCCTACATCTCACCTTCCACTTGGGGTAACCAACGAAGGGCGAGAAACCATTATCATCATCTCGCACATCAGTTATCCCTAAACCGAGTAGATTGTTTAACCTCCATAGCTCGGTTCTCATGTGTCAAAGCCTTCTTCCACAACTGGCTGACATCTAAAAGTGCATGCCCCTCTAGTCTATCCTTAATGTGAGAAAGCAAACCCGAAAAGGCAATATCATCAAGATCCTTTTCGGCTATATTTACACTAAAGCAGCGTTTCTTACATCTCTAAATCTTCTAATGTAGTCGAGCACCGGCTCATTATACTTCCGCTTGAGCATAATTAGGTCGGAAAGCCGAAGCTTTGTCTCACCACTTTAGAAATAATCATGGAACTTCCGCTCCAATTCCGCCCATGATGTAATAGAATCGGGAGCAAGCGATGTGAACCAAGTGAATGTGGTTCCGTATAAAGATAATGGAAACGATCTAACTCTATAAATATCTGAGTTACCGAATTCACTACACTGTGCTAAGAACTGTCCCACATGCTCGTAAGTGGTCCTACCATGTTCCCCGTTGAATTTAACAAACTCAGGGATCCTAACACCATGACGGTAAGGTCTGGAGTCAAAATATTCAGGGTACGGTTTTTGATAAGCACGAAATTTACCCTTAGGCCCAAAACCGTACTTTCTAAACATGTCCTCCATCTGCTCTTTCCAATTAGGTGGTGGGGCACTTGTTTGTGGGCCAGTAGCACGTAGTGGGAACTCCGACATAGATGATTGAGCACGTGAAATTTGCAACGGAGATCCACCAAAGTATGAATCAGGAATCGGCCCATAAGGGATGCCGGTACCAACAGCCGACAGTATCATCTCCGAGTTACATGGAACTCGGTTCGAGATAGTGCCGAGTTGAGCACAACTCGGTGTTGAATTATAAGCTATCGTTTGATAGTAACACTGCTGCAAATTTGAATTCATGGCACCGCTTTGCTCGTTGATATTGTGATATCGAGTAACCGAAGTAGAAACAGTAGGTGGTGCAGCACTAGGAACAAAAGTATTAGCCGAACTATTAGCATAGTTCCGGCCGCTTTGATCATAGCTCAGGGCAACATGAGTTTGACCTTGGTTAACCGATGCACCTGGCATATGGATACCACTAGGCGTGTGAACTGCTTGGTTATGCTCCATATGCATCGGTTTCTTATCATTGTACTCATGTCCAGCATGTTTCCCTATCAATTGATTATGATGAGATAAATCAATACCTAAACTTTTGCTAAGCTGTTCTTTGAGTTCTCCAAATTGATCAGGCATGGATTTGGTAAACGCATGCATCTTATTTTCCATGTCAAATTCATAATTTCTAGCTATAGATGCATCAACTATACGAGTAGTGCCTTTGCTGGATCTGTTACCTTAGTACCGAGCAAATCTGAGGTACTCAGCGCAACACTTGGTGTAGTAACCTTCTTGTAGGCTCCGTTTCAGGTCTTTTGTAACCCAGCCATCACCGCTTCCTCTGCTCTTCAAGTAAGCGCTCAACTTTCAACTTTAATTCTTCGAACACGTGCTCAACTTCCAGCCGATCTTCCTTGGATAAATCTTCGAGTTCGACGGGGATGGTGGTGTTGGTGTCGATGTCGATTCCTTTATTCCAAAAGGCCAAGACCATTTATATATAGGGCACGTAGGACTTGTTGTGTACAAATCGGAAGCTAGGCTTTCTATCCAAGATACGAGACTTGACACGCACGCACAACGGACATGGTTATAACTCTGAAACTATCCTAAGTCGGTTCATGCTTCCATCCGTCTTCGCATCCCTTTCTGAGTTACGCTCCACCTTATGCTTCCTTCCGAGCTAAGCTCCGCGTCCTCTTCCGGCTTGTGGTTCACATCTTGCTCCAAGTAAGCCCCGATTAATAAACTTGATCCTCCGAGTTATACGTAACTCGGCGTGCTCGCTTTCGAGTGCTTCTTCTGAGTACTTACGAGTAAGATTAACTCAGCACACTGCTTCCGAGTAATGAGTAACTCGGCACATTTGATCTTCCGAGTAACGAGTAACTCGGTTCATTTAAGCTTCAGAGTAACAAGTAACTTGGTTCTTGCCTGCTTCTGAGTAACGAGTAACTCGGTGCGCACTGTTGCTTCCGAGTAATAAGTAACTCGGCTTATTCTCCGATTTTTGAGTAACAAGTAACTCGGAGCTCTTTGACTTCCGAGTAATGCATAAGTCTGTAATTTATACTTTCCAAGCTAGCAGTAACTCGGTGTTCTTTGCTTATGCTATCTGTAACTCGGAAGCTTCTAGGATGACACTAAATCAACAACTTCTATGCTGAATTTGGCAATCTCATATCAATGTCTATGTCACAACCCCAAATTAGGAAAGTTCTAGGATTTGAGTGCCCCTTTGCATCATGCAAAAATTCAAAAGAAATTCACAAATGGGGAAAAGAAAAGCCCTGAGAAATTAATTCAAATGGCCAGATAAAAATCTTTTTCCAAAAATCATTTGAATATTTGGAAAATTCCTATAAATGATGGTGATCATTTTAAAAGTGGTTTGGGTTCATTCCCATGCCCATGGAATATTCAAAAATTCAAAAGGTGCCTTGGAAATTAATTAATTACCCTATTTGATTTGAAATTCAAATTATATGAATTTCAAAAATCTCCAAAACTTGTGAGTGGCTAGCTACATGTCACATGAGGCCATATAAATGTTTTGAGGATTTATAAAAATACTTTTGTATTTGTTTTATCAAAGTGAACACAGAGCAGAAATAATTAAAAAGAAAAGAGGACAGAGAGGGCAAAGTGGCCCAACTTATCCCCCCCAGCCCATCTAGCACGGCCCAGCCCACCTCCCCGTTGTCTCCTTCCTCAAGTAGCTCGGTGTCACCCCGAGAGCGCGCGGTGGCCGCCGACGCCACGCCACCAGCCTGCCTGGCTCTCCCCTGGCCTCTTCTGCACGCCCTGGAGACGCCCACCAGCCCCCACGCTCTTCCCCTCTCTCTCCGGTTGCCAATCCCCTCTCTCTCGCGCCGATTCACCACCGGCAGTGAAGTCAGCGGAGCGCGCCGCCGTGCCCGACGTGGCCACCGGACCCCCCTCGCTGCGCCACCATGCCCGGAAGGACCGCCACCGTCGTATTCGTCGTTTCCCCCCATCAATTCGCGCCAAGGTCCACTGGAGATGACAACCGCGTCAAGCTCCTCGTCGCCGGCCGCAACGATCTCCGGCGAGAGATTCGCCATCGCCAGCACCCCCCTGACCTCCCCGACGAGCCCAAAGTACTCGGGGTGAGCTTCTAGTTCTCCCTCGCCCTCCTGTGCTCCACCTTGTTGCCCCAATCGCCAGTTCGCCGAGGAGCAAGCTCCGGCCGCCGCGGGTCTCGTCGTTGTCGTGGCCTCGAGCCTCCTCGGGTTCCCTGGCCTGCACCAATGGATGCGGGCGAGCACAAGTAACACCCCCGTGCTAGCGCCGTGTCCTCCCGAGCCCTCTAGCGGATTCCGGCGAGAACTCCGGCATCTACAGTGTCGCCGGCGACAGCCACCATTAGAGCCCCTAAACTAGAGCACTAATCCCCCCCTCCTCTCTATGACAGTGGGCCCCAAACCCCCCTAACCCCCTTGTTAGTCCAAACAGAGAGGGATTAACCCCCTCTCCCACTGACAGAGTGACCCCACCCGTCAGAGCCCCCATGACGTCAGCCATGAGTCATGCTGACGGAGTAAATCAGTTTCTGTTTTAAAAAGAATTAAAATAAATCAGAAAAATCCAAAAAATACCCAAAACTTCAATAATTCATAGAAAATTCATATGAACTACAAATTAGACAAATAATATATGAAAAATGATCAGCAGAAAATTCTCTACCCAAATATGCAAATTTCAACCATGTTTGAGTTGATTTTAAAATGGGACCAGTAGCTTTTGCTATTTGGCTTAATTGGAATTAATTCAAATTTAATTCAAATGCTAATTCAATTTGAACCATTGCAATACACCACATCTCACTTGAACATCAGAAGCATATCAAACACTTGAACACATGCTTTACAATGATCCAACAATAGCAAATGCCTTTTGGCTAAATTGAAATTCATATGTGGAGTTTGAATTTGCATTTCAAATGCAATACACTTCATTTAAATTAAATGTGCCACAAATCAATAACCTTCACTCCATTTGAACAACCACATCATGTGTTTGTGCATTTACATTCAATATTGCCCCCTCTTGTTGATGATTGTGCCGATAACAGTTCCTCCGAGACGGTGATCACTCCCGAAGAAGAAGACCACCGATAAGACCCGTGTATCGTCAGCAAGGCAAGCAAAACCCCATTTATCATGTCTATAAAATCCTACTTCCCTCTCAGTCTCGCTTATGCATGTTTAGGAGATCACCGAGACACGTTCTTTCGCATAGTTGAACCCATTCCGATGCATGACCTATCATTTTGTCACCGTATTAAGCAAACCACAATCCTAGAAGATTTAGGAGTTGAATGATGAGCATGTGGCCCCTACAACTGTTAATGCTTTTGTTGCTTAGTGGTACAATGAGGATGTTATGATTTTGAGTCGGGATGGAATGAACACAGTGATGTTGATGATAACGTGTTGGTGAATCCACCCTAAACAAAGGTGAACGATGAGAGGCTGTGTAGGAGTACACAGTGGGTTGTCTCGTTGAACACTGCCCTAGGCCCGAGTTCCTGTTTTGTGATCCAAGACAAAGAGTAGGACCACATGTAGGGTTTTATGGGAACCCCGTTTTTCCTCTTTACGTACCCGATCCGGTCCAGGAGTCACAATAGATTCGGGCTTTCCATTTGGCATGTGCATAGAAAAAGAATGAAGAAAAGGTTGTATCATATAGATATGTGGGTGGACTTGTGAGGCAGTGAAACCATCTGGAAGAGGTGGCGTCTCGGTCCCTTACATTATCTGAGTCCGTTTCGTGGAACCGGCCGGACTCTCGAGCGGTGCCAAACTCAGGTAGTCGACTCCTGGATTAGAGAAGGTGATGTGAGGTTAGTGCCTTGGTTTCATCCACGTCCGACACCCGATTGAAGGGTGAAGAGAACGAGGCGATAAGTGATGACACGCGTGTGAAGATGTACACCCCTGCAGGGTGAATGAACTATTCGAATAGCCGTGTCCGCGGTTATGGACTATTTGGAGACCTCTACTTGATCATAGACAACTTGAATGGATACTTATAAAACTCGCAAGATAAGCGTGAGTGCTATGGTGGGCTTCCTTGTGGGGAAGTCGAGGAAGTAACCATAGTGGTGTATTGTTTGGAGACTTGTAGTGGACTCGTGTACGCTTCTTACCTCATGTCCGGTACTCGTAGTTCAGGACTAGCCAAGTCAAAGCTGGCACTTCTGCATGTTGAACCCCACCTCCTTTACCTTGATACTTGAGCATGAGTAGTGTAGTTCTGATGTAAGTCTTGCTGAGTACGACTTTGTACTCACGTTTTCTTATTCTATTTTTTAGTTCAGAACCCGGACCCCGATGGAGTCACCTTCGTGAAGCTCGACGTTGACCTTGGTAGTATAGTTCCAGATAGTAGTCTGGTCCCTCGTGGAAGGGCATGTATGTTTACAAGGCTTCTCTAAGCCATTTGTTAAACTTGTCTATACTCAGACCTAATTTGCTTCCGTTGTATGATGTAATGTTTGATCACAGACATGTGATCTTTGGATGCTCTATGTGTATATCAATAAAGAGTACTTGTAGAGTTATCTGATGATACCTGCTGTTCATACTATACATGTGTGATGCGTGTATGTTTATAACATGCATGTCTTAGTATGGGTTTTCGAGACCTTAGTTGTGATCTGGCTGGCGGTCTTTTATACACCAAGTGGCCCTTAGATGTGCGCAGCTTGGGACATCGCGATGCGATTGCTCGTGGCTCTGCCACGTGCACACTTTGTTGTATGATCGAGCCCTCCCTAGACCCCGACTAAGTGATCGGGCTGGAGTTTGTTTATGTAAGGGTTATGATTCAATCGATAACATGGTTGAGGCGACTTGTCTATGAGTATGGGATTCACCACCCATAAGCATTTAGACTTGTGAGCGGACGATGAGGACCCATCTCAGTTGATCATCCGGCCTGGATGGGATGCCCCCTCACGTTCGATGCTTTCCGAGAGTGTTCTGTGCTTGGCCTTGTCTGCTTAGAAAAGTGGGTACGGCTCTCGGCTCTCCATGTGATTGCATCGTGACTGGAATTGCGTACGCTAACCCCGGGTCCCGACAGACTTGGTATCAGAGCAGGACTGTTTGTAGGATTATCAAACCCTTGGTCGAAGTCGAGTCTAGTATTCTATAGTTATATAGTTACTTGGGTATAAAGGGAACAACGTAAGGCTTCTTTTTCTCCTTACCTCATCGATCTGAGTTCTGAGTTACCCTTATCTTTTCTAAGGGATGATAGGACTAGGCTCATATATGTCTTACTAGAACATCTCGTTGTTTGCTTCATTGTAGCCGTAGGAAAGTTGTGTTCGGTTGTCTAGAGTCGTTGTGCTTCGTATTTTGAGACTTCCTATGTAAGTGCTATTGAAATGTTGTGAGGATTTCCAATTCTCTTGCAGTTACAGCCGTTATGCTGTCCGAGTCATTCCAGGTTTCTTCATAATCTGATGCGTTTGCAAAATCCTTCTATCCTTTTAGGTTGTCGTTTTAGAAGAACTTCTAGGTGGCATGCCCGACAGTTCTCTAGAGTTTGTTGTAGGTTTTGTTCTAGAAACCTTTAGTGATTCATTTTCAGCTTCTCCTCCCACTTTAGAGGTCTTTTAGCAAGAAGAACCACACTAGCCATCGTGTTGGGTACTTTGCTACTCTGACATATCTGTTGTAGCCCTAGTAAACCTTGGTCATCCTCTAGGAATCTATCCCAAGACCCAAACCTTAAACCTAGCCACCTGACAGGTGTGTAGAGTTCATAGTGGATCTTATACCAGGCACAACCCCAATTTCCAGACGCCCATATAGAATGGCCCCACATGAGTTAGCTGAGCTAAAAATCCAATTTGAAGTGTTGTTGGCAAAAGGCTTCATCCGCCCTAGCTCATCGCCATGAGGTTGCCCCGTTCTGTTCGTAACGAAGAAGGATGGAACAGAAAGGATGTGCGTAGAATATCGCCCGCTAATTTTAGCGACGATAAAGAACAAGTAACCATTGCCCAGGATCAATGATCTTTATGATCAACTTGCTCGATCCTCTTTCTTCTCCAAGATGGATTTGAGATTAGGTTATCATCAAATCAAAATCCGAAATGAGGACATTCCCAAGACGGCTTTCACTACTCGTTATGGTCTTTACGAGTACACCGTCATGTCCTTTGGTTTAACCAATGCCCCCGCCACTTTCTCACGCATGATGAATTCGATCTTCATGAAGTACTTAGATAAATTTGTTGTAATTTATCTTGATGACATTCTCATCTACTCGAAGAACGAAGAAGAACATGCCGAACACCTAAGGCTGGTATTGATGAAACTTAGAGAGCACCGCCTTTATGCCAAGTTCTCCAAGTGTGAATTTTGGCTACCAGAAGTGACCTACTTAGGCCACGTGATTTCTGCGAAAGGTGTTGCAGTCAATCCCGAGAGAGTTCAGGCCGTCCTTGACTGGACTCCACCTGAATCGGTTAAGCAAGTTAGGAGTTTTCTTGGCTTAGCAAGCTATTGCCGCCGCTTCGTCGAGAACTTTTCTAAAGTTGCAAAGCCTCTTACTGAACTCCTCAAGAAAGATAAGAAATTCCAATGGACTACCAAGTGCGAGGAAAGATTTCAAGAGCTAAAAAGAAGATTGACTTCTGCACCCGTACTTGCACCTCCAGACACCAAAAGGGATTTCGAGATCTATTGTGATGCTTCACGGCAAGGGTTAGGATGCATACTTATGAAAGATAGACATGTGGTAGCTTATGCTTCACGCCAATTGCGGCCACATGAAGCGAACTATCCTACCCATGATCTTGAACTCGCTTCTGTAGATCGTGCCCTAACAACTTGGCGACATTACTGTAAGGCCCCCGATGCGGTACTAACTCTAACTAGTCGCTTTCGCGTCCGGTCGGAGTTAGAAGCGCATCAAACGCCACCGGCGCACGACACTCGCACTCGTGTCGCTGCCGGATTCTCGACAACAAGTATATAAGCACAACTCTACAAGAAGGAAAATACATATAGAATATAAATAGAACAGGGCATACAACGCCACTGTATAATAATACAACAATATCATGAGTACATCTCATCAGTACAACACGCGGAAGCAAAGTCGGACCGAGTACGGTCAAGATACAAATTGCCCTAGAGAGGGCTACACATAAATCCACCCACGGGAACGTCTGAGCCCAACTAAGGATCCTACTGGTCGATGTAGTCGTACTCGTCGTCATCCTCCGGGGGCACCTCCACGAAGTATCGTCCAGTGCTGGGGTCGAGGTAGTAGTCCACTGCAGCGGCCGATCAGGCAAAGCGGTAAAAGCGGAAAAGTAAACGGGGGTGAGAACATATCATTACGGAATAACTAACGCTGCAGGTAAGGTAAAGATATAGACAGTTTGCAGCCGTACTAGCATATATGGTGGCTACTCGTTCTATCAGAATGAAGATGAGATCCAAGAGTTTACGTTGACAACGTGTCATAGGTCGGCTATCCACCTACTTACGCAAACATAACACAACCTCGTTTCTCTCTCGGTCCCCCTGGACGAAGAAAGACAACCAAGGCACGCACACGGTTTATCAAGTTTTATAGCATGATTACCGTTGATGTTATTCTATGAACAGGACGTAGGTCTCAAGTAGTCCATAACCGCGGACACGGCTTTTCGAAAAGATTTACCCTGCAGGGGTGTACCAACTGTCCATTATAGACGTCGCATGTACGCCCGGTTTCCACTTGGCTAGGTAAGCGCCTGAAACTCCGGAACGTCAGAATCCCTCTAACTAACAACACACAACTCCGGGTGGCCCCCGGAGAGTCGACACCCAAACCTCAAGCTGGCCACGCTCTCGGATCGGACTCTTCCGTATGACGCAGGTCGGATTACCGGTTAGTTCTCTTATGAGACCGGGTCCTAGCTGATCAGGTGGACCAACAGAGAACTATGCTCCACTGGCCCAGTTTGTTTTGTAAACAGCTGGGGTACCAACCAACACACACGCGAAGCAAGTGTAAATCAGCTCGGGCCACCACTAGAATTGTAAGAAGCTAGGTAGGTAAGATAAGGGGGCCACATAAAACCCCACACACGATTAGGCACGCTTGTCAAGAAACACAATACCCGGAACTCGGGTCCTAGGTGACTCAAATGGAACAAAGCACCGGACGGGAGTAGTCCAGCCTTCCACCTTTCGTCGAGTATAAGTTAACATCATTTAACAATAATAAATATCAACCAACTTCTTTTATATCATGATATCCCAACCATAAATATATAGGGTAAGCAGCAAGTTTTCTATCCATACTAAGCAATGGCTGAGCAGCGGTAACTTAGCAGTACAATGGTTTGCTGGGATGTGGGGATCATGGTTGTATAGTTTTTAAACATGGCATATAGGTAGATAGGATCAAGCATTAACGTTCTAGATCTACAGCTAGGCATGAGCAGAAAGTTATAAAGTAATGACACAGATCTCCCCCTTGCCTGGTAAGGTAGTCGAAGCAGCACTCACGGTACCCTCGGGCTCGGTGTCGGACAGCTCCACGTAAGTCTCCTCGGCGGTCTCAGGTGCTAACGTAAGGTACCGGCAGGAAAAGGCACACAAGTAAGCAACTGATGCAACTCAAACAAGGATGGCATGTTCAAGTTGTATTTACATGGTATGACCTAGTCTAGTCAAGTTTAAATGAAGGTGATGACGACAAGTCATCACTCTCATATGCATTTTATTTACATTGTAGTGGCTTTGGTCTAAGCCTTAACTTAGGTGTAGATAGCATGATAGTATGGCATGATCAACAAGCATTACAAGAATTTAAATAGCAGGAAAGTAAAACAACGATTCCGGAGACGGAGTAGTGTCGGTGAAATTGACACACAGGAAGGAGCAACAAAGGTTGAGGTCAGCCACTATGCATATGACAATATGATAGGGGTTGACTTGAAGAGGAAGATGACTTGGAACTGAATTGACAAGAACAGATGGGCAACAGTTCAAATGCACTGAAGTTGAAATGCTGCAGACAGACAGATCTGAAAACCTCTGCATCAGGTGATCACACCTTGTCTTAGAAGTTGCACAACTCATCACGATAACATCACTGCTGAAATCCTTGCAGAAAAGCACCCCAAAAACATGTATGATATGTCTCCATTTGAATTTGCAAGGGCAGTTGCAAATTCAACCGAAGTTCAGGGGGCTGAGTGCAAAATTGCACCACATAAATTTTGAGAAAAGGTTCAGATGATGAAAACATCATCAGCATGCAACTCCTTGTGCAAAACTACCCAAAAATCATATATGACATGGGCAATTTGAAACTTGAACCAATTACCAGGGATAAAGAAAAGCAAAAGGGGGTTTATTTGCAAAATGACCAAACTTCAAATTTTTTGAAGGGGTCAGAAGCCAAATGAATATCACCACTGTGTTCAGCAGTTCACAGTACCCCAAAAACATATATGGGATGTCCCTATTTGCAAAGGATGTTCAAAAACAGATTTGAATTTAAACAGAAAAGAAATAAAAGAAATAAAAGAAATGGAAAAGAAACAAAAAAGAAAACAGAGGACAGCCTCCATGGGCTGGTTTCGGGTGAATCCAGCCCACGCCATCTTCCTGGACCGCTATGGGCTCAGCCCACGCGGCATGGACCGCTGACCAGCGGGTCCCAGACGTCAGCCTCGGGTGAAAAAAAATCAAAACGGGGTGGCTCCGGCTGGACTCGAACTCGCGAAGCGTTGCTCGTCTCCACGCTCTCCACCACTACGCCACGAATCGGTTTCTGAAACAACACACTACGCGAACTAGGTGAGTTATTCCCACCTCGCACTTCTCTCTAAAGAAAAGTCAGTGCTTTCTGAATCTGACGACGGCGGCGACTTCCCGTGATGATCACGAGCAACTCCGGCCGTCTCTCGCCGCGCTCTGCACGGGGACCTCGAGATGGGACGTTCTTCTACGCCTTGGGCTCGCGCCAGGTCGCCCTCCTTTGCTGGGCTCGTCGGAAACGTCAAGGTTTCAGGCGAGCGGCGACTCGGCTCTGAACAGGACTGAACCGAGGCGGCGCGGCCAACTTCAGACGACGGCGGCGTCGAGCACAGCGCTTCCCTGCACACGGCGTCGACGGCAATCGGAAGAGGGCAGTGCCACGTAGCCGTGGTTGCCCTGGACGAGATCTAACCCTCACCGGAGGGGAGGTGAGGCTCAACGGAAAACGGCGGCTCTGACGACTCTGAAGACGCGCGCTTGGCTTCAGAGACGCGAGTAACTTCACACACCCGCACACACCTTCTAGCTGGACAAAAACACGGCCCATTCGTGCTCTAACCTCGCGCGGACACGACTCGGGCACGCAGCGGTCATGGTGACCCCGCGGTGCACGCCGGCGACAAGCCGAGCGGCATGGAACTACACCTACGCGGGCAGAGGGACACGGCGTCTACGGAAGGAAGGGGGAGGCCAAGGTGCTCACCTAGCGGGCGCTTCGTGCGGCCCAACCACGCCGGAGACGAAGATGAGGACGCGCGCTACGACGGAGCAGATGACTTCCACGGCGGGGCTCGACGACGCGAAGACGGCTCGGTCCCCTAGCGAGTCCCTGCACGGCGAAAAGGGAGGGCTTGAGGTCCTCAGAGACTGCTCGCGAAGGCACGGTCAAGGAAAAGGGGAGGCCTGGCCGGAATTGCTCACCGGAGCTCACTCGAGAGGCGGAACAGGGGCGGCTCCCGGCGACACGACGCGCCGCGGCGAGATCCGGGAAGGAGGGGAACGGAGCTAGGGTTTGTGGGGGATGCGGCGCCTTATAAGGGGGAATCCCTAGGCCAGGGTGGACGTCGAGGCGCCAGGGTGGCCGCCGGCTGTGAGAGAGACCGCCGGGGTCCCCTCCGGCCACGGTGGAAAGGCGACCTTTCCCTGCCGTTGGATTGATCCAACGGTGGGGAAGGGATCACTGCGTACCGGTTCGGGCGGGCTGGAGTCCAACACGGAGCAGGCCTTCTGGGCTGGGCTGAAGCCTGCTCCAAAAGGAAGAGAAAAAGGAAAATAGCCTGCTGGAGAAAAGAAATGATCAGCAGGTGAAGAAAAAGAGAAAGGAAAAGATAGGAGGAAGGGAAAAATATTCCAAATATTTTTAAATTCCCCTGAAATGATGCTTGATCACCCAAAATTAGTTGCATAAATTTTGGATGCAGAGAAACTTCCCCAAAAATTCAAACAATACCAAATCTATATAAAATTAAATAGAAAAGGCATTTGGGGAGTTTTTGAGAGAAGAACAGAAGGTTCAAAATTCCATGAGTTTGAAATTCTTAATCCTTGCATTATTCCTGAATTTCTAAAAATGGTTTGGGCATTTTTGGCAACCACAAAAATGTGAGCTCATTTGAACTTCAAAAACCATTTGAACTAGAGCTTCTGCTTGTGATGAAGTCAAAAATACTTTAAGGTTTCCAAAACCCTTGCAAAGGCAAAGGAAAAGGCTTGGCCAAACTTGGAATCAAGAAGAGTGAGCAAGTGGCAAGGAAAAATCCAACAATACCCTTCTTGAACCACTTTGGATGCAAAAGAAAACTATCCAACATGACTCCAATCTCAATGCCAATTTAAATCACCACATGAAATGACATAAACTTCCACCATGCCAAGTTACAAGTCCAACAGAGGAAAAAAATAAATTACATGGTGTTTGGAACTTATTACATATGGGTTGTGACAATTACCTCCTTGGTAATCGTTGTGAGATCTATTCCGACCACCAGAGCCTCAAATACATTTTCACCCAGCCAGATCTTAATCTCAGGCAAAGACGCTGGATTGAGTTGATAAAAAATTATGACTTAGGAATTTCTTACACCCGAGGAAAAGCCAATGTCATGGCTGATGCACTAAGTCATAAGTCGTATTGTAACAACCTCATGTTACAGCAGTATCAACCACTTCTTCATGAGGAATTTCGAAAGCTCAATCTCGAGATTATTCCTCGTGGATCTCTTTTCAACTTGGTGGCGAAACAAACCCTTGAGGATCAAATCATAGTTGCCCAAAGGCGTGCACGAGGTGTTCGCCGGATCAAGGAGAACATTGCTAGCGGAGTTGCTAAATGTTTCTTCACAGATAGTAAAGGAACGGTATTCTTTAAAAATCCTTTGGTAGTACCTAAGAATAGGGATCTAAGGCAACTCATCCTCAAATAAGCCCATGACACACCCCTCTCGATTCATCCCGGTAGCACAAAAATGTACCGAGATCTACGCCAGAGATTTTGGTGGACTAGGATGAAGAGAGACATTGCTCGATTTGTTGCTGAATGTGATGTTTGTCGTCGCATTAAGGCTGAACACCAAAGACCTGCTGGTACACTTCAACCTTTGCCTATTCCCAAGTGGAAATGGGACAAAGTCGGTATGGACTTCAGCACCGGCTTTCCAAAAACCCATAAAGGAAATGATGCCATCTTCGTGGTCATTGACCGACTCTCAAAAGTTGCTCACTTCCTTCCAGTTCGCGAGTCTATAACTGCTAGCCAGTTAGCAGACTTGTATGTCTCTAGAATTGTGTCTCTTCACGGTGTTCCTTTGGAATTCAATTCTGATCGTGGTAGCCTTTTCACCTCTAGATTCTGGGAAAGTTTTCAAAATGCTATGGGAACTCATCTCTCCTTTAGTACAGCTTTCCACCATCAATCTAGCGGTCAAGTCAAAAGGGTTAATCAAATCTTGGAAGACATGATCAGAGCTTGTGTTATCTCATTCGGAAAGAATTGGGAGAAGTCTCTTCCATTTGCCGAATTTGCTTATAACAATAGTTTTCAATCTAGTCTGAACATGTCTCCTTTTGAACTCCTCTATGGACGACGATGTCGAACACCCTTAACTGGTCAGAAACCGGTGAAAGACAATTCTTTGGACCGGATATGATCAAGGAAGCAGAAGAGCAAGTTCGCATTGTTCGTGATCGATGGAAAGCCGCTCAGTCTCGTCAAAAGAGCTACTATGATCGTCATCATAGAGAGGAGAGCTACAATATTGATGAGAAGGCTTACCTTCGGGTTACTCCTTTGAAGGGAACCCAACGATTCGGTATCAAAGGCAAGTTGGCCCCACGTTACATCGGACCTTTCCGCATTCTAGCTAAACGTGGAGAAGTTGCCTACCAACTTGAACTAGCCCCGCACCTTTCCCTAGTACATGATGTATTCCATGTGTCGCAACTCAGGCGTTGCTTCAAGGACCCCATCCACGAAGTCGACCATGAAACGCTTGATCTTCAAGATGACCTTTCTTATCGAGAGTACCCTGTTCGTATTCTTCATTCAGCAGAGCGTGTTACGCGTCGTCAGAAGATCAAGTTCCTCAAAGTGCAATTGTCATGTCACTCCGAGAAGGAAGCCACATGGGAAAGAGAAGACCGCCTCCGTGTCGAGTACCCCTCCTTCCTCCC
Organism: Bromus sterilis; assembly: GCA_950022295.1. NCBI lineage: Eukaryota > Viridiplantae > Streptophyta > Magnoliopsida > Poales > Poaceae > Bromus > Bromus sterilis. The sequence goes on along the minus strand of OX465596.1, from coordinate 106,268,634 downwards.
GACGACTTCTGAATCTCGGGAAGAGATTCTTTTGAGTGGGGGCGAGTTGTCACAACCCCAAATTAGGAAAGTTCTAGAATTTGAGTGCCCCTTTGCATCATGCAAAAATTCAAAAGAAATTCAAAAATGGGGAAAAGAAAAGCCCTGAGAAATTAATTCAAATGGCCAGATAAAAATCTTTTTCCAAAAATCATTTGAATATTTGGAAAATTCCTATAAATGATGGTGATCATTTTAAAAGTGGTTTGGGTTCATTCCCATGCCCATGGAATATTCAAAAATTCAAAAGGTGCCTTGGAAATTAATTAAATACCCTATTTGATTTGAAATTCAAATTATATGAATTTCAAAAATCTCCAAAACTTGTGACTTTGGTATTTGTTTTATCAAAGTGAACACAGAGCAGAAATAATTAAAAAGAAAAGAGGATAGAGAGGGAAAAGTGGCCCAACTTATCCCCCCCAGCCCATCTAGCACGGCCCAGCCCACCTCCCCGTTGTCTCCTTCCTCAAGAAGCTCGGTGTCACCCCGAGAGCGCGCGGTGGCCGCCGACGCCACGCCACCAGCCTACCTGGCTCTCCCCTGGCCTCTTCTGCACGCCCTGTAGACGCCCACCAGCCCCCACGCTCTTCCCCTCTCTCTCCGGTTGCCAATCCCCTCTCTCTCGCGCCGATTCACCGCCGGCAGTGAAGTCAGCGGAGCGCGCCGCCGTGCCCAACGTGGCCACCAGACCCCCTCGCTGCGCCACCATTCCCGGAAGGACCGCCACCGTCGTCTTGGTCGTTTCCCCCCATCAATTCGCGCCAAGGTCCACTGGAGACGACAACCGCGTCAAGCTCCTCGTCGCCGGCCGCAACGATCTCCGGCGAGAGATTCGCCATCACCAGCACCCCCCTGACCTCCCCGACGGGCCCAAAGTACTCGGGGTGAGCTTCTAGTTCTCCCTCGCCCTCTTGTGCTCCACCTTGTTGCCCCAATCGCTAGTTCGCCGAGGAGCATGCTCCGGCCGCCGCGGGTCTCGTCGCTGCCGTGGCCTCGAGCCTCCTCGGGTTCCCTGGCCTGCACCAATGGATGCGGGCGAGCACGAGTAACACCCCCGTGCTAGCGCCGTGTCCTCCCGAGCCCTCTAGCGGATTCCTGCGAGAACTCCGACATCTACAGTGTCGCCGGCGACAGCCACTATTAGAGCCCCTAAACTAGAGCACTAATCCCCCCCTCCTCTCTATGACAGTGGGCCCCAAACCCCCCTAACCCCCCTGTTAGTCCAAACAGAGAGGGATTAACCCCCTCTCCCACTGACAGAGTGACCCCACCCGTCAGAGCCCCCATGACATCAGCCATGCGTCATGCTGACGCAGTAAATCAGTTTCTGTTTTAAAAAGAATTAAAATAAATCAGAAAAATCCAGAAAATACCAAAAACTTCAATAATTCATAGAAAATTCATATGAACTCCAAATTAGACAAATAATATATGAAAAATGATCAGCAGAAAATTCTCTATCCAAATATGTAACTTTCAACCATGTTTGAGTTGATTTTAAAATGGGACCAGTAGCTTTTGCTATTTGGCTTAATTGGAATTAATTCAAATTTAATTCAAATGCTAATTCAATTTGAACCATTGCAATACACCACATCTCACTTGAACATCAGAAGCATATCAAACACTTGAACACATGCTTTACAATGATCCAACAATAGCAAATGCATTTTGGCTAAATTGAAATTCATATGTGGAGTTTGAATTTGCATTTCAAATGCAATACACTTCATTTAAATTAAATGTGCCACAAATCAATAACCTTCACATCATGGAACAACCACATCATGTGTTTGTGCATTTAAATTCAATGTTGCCCCCTCTTGTTGATGATTGTGCCGATAACAGTGCCTCCGAGACAGTGATCACTCCCGAAGAAGAAGACCACCGATAAGACCCGTGTATCGTCAGCAAGGCAAGAAAAACCCCATTGATCATGTCTATAAAATCCTACTTCCCTCTTAGTCTCGCTTATGCATGTTTAGGAGATCACCGAGACACGTTCTTTCGCATAGTTGAACCCATTCCGATGCATGACCTATCATTTTGTCACTGTATTAAGGAAACCACAATCCTAGCAGCCTTAGGAGTTGAATGATGAGCATGTGGCCCCTACAACTGTTACTGCTTTTGCTGCTTAGTGGTACAATGAGGATGTTATGATTGTGAGTCGGGATGGAATGAACACAGTGATGCTGATGATAACGTGTTGGTGAATCCACCCTAAACAAAGGTGAACGATGAGAGGTTGTGTAGGAGTACACAGTGGGTTGTCTCGTTGAACACTGCCCTAGGCCCCGAGTTCCTATTTTGTGATCCAAGACAAAGAGTATGACTACATGTAAGGTTTTATGGGAACCCCGTTTGGCCTCTTTACGTACCCGATCCGGTCCAGGAGTCACAATAGATTCGGGCTTTCCATTTGGCATGTGCATAGAAAAAGAATGAAGAAAAGGTTGCATCATATAGATATGTGGGTAGACTTGTGAGGCAGTGAAACCATCTGGCAGAGGTGGCGTCTCGGTCCCTTACATTATCTGAGTCCGTTTCGTGGAACCGGCCGGACTCTCGAGCGGTGCCAAACTCAGGTAGTCGACTCCTGGATTAGAGAAGGTGATGTGAGGTTAGTGCCTTGGTTTCATCCACGTCCGACACCCGCTTGAAGGGTGACGAGAACGAGGCGATAAGTGATGACACGCGTGTGAAGATGTACACCCCTGCAGGGTTAATGAACTATTCGAATAGCCGTGTCCGCGGTTATGGACTACTTGGAGACCTCTACTTGATCATAGACAACTTGAATGGATACTTATAAAACTCGCAAGATAAGCGTGAGAGCTATGGTGGGCTTCCTCGTGGGGAAGTCGAGGAAGTAACCATAGTTGTGTATTGTTTGGAGACTTGTAGTGGACTCGTGTAAGCTTCTTACCTCAAGTCTGGTACTCGTAGTTCAGGACTAGCCAAGTCAAAGCTGGCACTTCTGCATGTTGAACCCCACCTCCTTTACCTTGATACTTGAGCATGAGTAGTGTAGTTCTGATGTAAGTCTTGCTGAGTACGACTTTGTACTCACGTTTGCTTATTCTATTTTTTAGTTCAGAACCCGGACCCCGATGGAGTCACCTTCGTGAAGCTCGACGTTGACCTTGGTAGTATAGTTCCAGACAGTAGTCTGGTCCCTCGTGGAAGGGCATGTATGTTTACAAGGCTTCTCTAAGCCATTTGTTAAACTTGTCTATACTCAGACCTAATTTTCTTCCGTTGTATGATGTAATGTTTGATCACAGACATGTGATCTTTGTATGCTCTATGTGTATATCAATAAAGAGTACTTGTAGAGTTATGTGATGATACCTGCTGTTCATACTAGACATGTGTGATGCGTGTATGTTTATAACATGCATGTCTTAGTATGGGTTTTCGAGACCTTAGTTGTGATCTGGCTGGCGGTCTTTTATACACCAAGTGGCCCTTAGATGTACGCTGCTTGGGGCATTGCGATGCGATTGCTCGTGGCTCTGCCACGTGCAGACTTTGTTGTATGATCGAGCCCGCCCTAGACCCCGACTAAGTGATCGGGCTGGAGTTTGTTTATTTAAGGGTTATGATTCAATCAATAACATGGTTGAGGCGACTTGTCTATGAGTATGGGATTCACCACCCATAAGCATTTAGACTTGTGAGCGGACGATGAGGACCCATCTCAGTTGATCATCCGGCCTGGATGGGATGCCCCCTCACGTTCGATGCTTTCCGAGAGTGTTCTGTGCTTGGCCTTGTCTGCTTAGACAAGTGGGTACGGCTCTCGGCTCTCCATGTGATTGCATCGTGACTGGAATTACGTACGCTAACCCCGGGTCCCGACAGTCTAGGCGTGCCAAATTCTGGTGTAAACTATGTGGATGACATATTACTAATAGGGGACGATACAAAATTCTTAGAAGAAGTGAAGAAATACTTGAATGGGAAATTATCCATGAAGGACCTAGGTGAAGTTGCGTACATACTAGGCATTAAGATCTATAGAGGTAGACCAAATCTCCTATTGGCTTTGAGTCAAAGAACTAAAATTGAGAAGATTTTGAAGAAGTTCAAAATGGATAACTCAAAGAGAGGTCTCTTGCTAGTTATAAAAGGAATTAAATTAAGTGTGACTCAATGTCCAGCGACCAAACAAGAAAAGGAGGAGATGTCCTCAAGACCCTATGCCTCAACCATATGTTTTATAATGTATGCTATGCTGTGTACTCGGCCGGATTTAGCTCTGGCAATTAGTATGACTAATCGCTACCAGGGTAATCTCGGAATGACTCATTGGACCATAGTGAAGAACATCCTGAAATACTTAAGAAGAACGAAGGATCTCTTCCTTGTCTATGAAGGATGTGAAGAAGAGCTAGCCGTAAAAGGTTACGTCGATGCTAGCCTTGACTCCGACATAGATGACTCAAAATTCCAGACGGGATTTGTGTTCATGTTGAAAGGCAGCGCAATTAGCTGGAGGGGCGACAAGCAGTCAGTCGTCGCCCGATCTTCAATGGAGTCGGAGTATATTGCTGCTTGCGAAACGTCAAATAAAGTGCATTGGTTAAAGAAGTTCGTGATCGATCTTGGTGTCTTCCCTAGGTGCACTGACCCTGTTGGCATTTATTGCGACAATACGGGTGCGCTTGCTAATGCGAAGGAACCAGGAACTCACTCTACAACCAAGCACATTCTCCAACGTTTCCATGTGACGCGGGACTATGTTAAGGATGGTCATACTAGGATTCACACGATACATATGGATCTGAACGGTGCAAACCCAATGACTAAACCTCTTCCATAGGGCAAGTTTTAACAACACCGAGAGACTATAGGTGTTAGATACATACCTGATGTAAACTAGTGTAATTTGTAATCTAGTGCAAGTGGGAGACTGTTGGATATGTGCCCTAGAGGCAAATTAATAAAGATATTTGTCACATATTCATTTTGTTCATAATACATTTTATACTATGCCAGAACTGTATTACTCGCAAACACTAATACACGTGTGGTATATAAACACCAAGTCCCTAGTTAAACTCAGGTACACTAGATCATTGGTCAATCGATGATCAAGGTTTCTTGATCATGAGGTATGAAGCTCCTATTGACAATGAGGTCATGTCATTAGGAGAATGATGTGATGGAACACACCTACCTAAAGCATTGCGATGTGATCAAGTCACAAAGTTCAGCATTGCGATGAATTTGTAACATATCACTTAGTCCTTAGACCGCAACGATCATACTTAATTACTGTCTACCAGGATACTTTAACTTGCATCCACCACCTGACTGAAATATGCTGGCCACAAAGGTGTATCTTAGGTATTCCGAAGTGGACACGTTAATGAGTATGCAAATAGATCAAAATGGGATTTTTCAGTCCATGTGTCGGACAGGTACTCTAGGCCCACTCAGTGATATTGCATCAATAGCTTGCAAGCAACAGACTAGGTCACAAGAGATGTAATAGGAATAGACGAGTAAACTTGTCTGTTTGTAACGAGGTAGGAACTAGGTATAAGGATACCGACAATCAAACCCTGGACAAACAAAGTACCACAGGACAAAGGGATCAGGTCTTATCGTTAATGGTTTCCAACAGCGATGAAGTTCATTCGATGGAAGCGCATGGGCTATCAAGGATTGTAACCAGGTCCAATTGATTAGTCATTGATCAAGAGAGCGTCTTGGTCATGTCAGCTGTTTCACGGACCTTAGTGTGCCACACTTAAGTGTAACTGATGCATTAGGATAGATTCAGGATCATCGGTGAAAAAGGAGAGAACACCCGAATTGTTCCGAGAGTTGCCGAAAGTTGTTTCGGATATTTTGAAAGGTTCAAAATAAATTTTAATTATAGTTAATAATGTTTTATTATTTAATTGACATAAGTAAATATTAAAATTAATTAATAAAATGGAAAAGGCAAATGGGCCACATGGGGCCCATTAGGGAAGGGAGGGGGTTCCCCCTTGGGCCATGCGCCAAGGGTGGGTCCCATCCCCCGATGGCCGGCGCACCCCCTCCCCTTGGGAGTTTAGTCCCACATGGGGAGGGCAGGAGGATGGCACCCCCTTGTCCTATATAAGGAGGGGTAGACCCCCCTTTTTCCACACAACATCAAGTTTGATCTTCTCTCTCTTTCTCCTACCTCGAGCGGACTCCCCTTGCTTGGAGTTTGTACCTGGTTGGGAGTTCTCCACCAAAGCACGCCGTCGCTCTGTCGGAGTCGGGAACCGAATCCGTCTTCTTTCCGCTGCTCACCTGTTTCGGGGCCCGGAGGGAACATCGGTTGCTTCATACGTGTGTAATCTCCTCGAGGCACTACACCTGTGGTGCTAATTCATCGTCGGAGGTCGCCGAGAGTCTCCATCGCCGGTGGTCTTCTACACGACAGGGAGGTCTTAGGTTCTGAGTCTACGTCAGCCACGTTCGTTGAATGTTTCCTCCTTTCGGTCGTCCAAGGTATGAACACCGATTCCTTCCGTTAGATTACATCGCCATAGCATAGATCTTGGGTTCGGGTTTCGTAGGTAGGAAAATTTTATTGTTTTCTGCCCCGTTCCGCAACAACATTGGCATATTCTCATCAATCTCGGTAGACTAGATAACATTGTATCTCCTCTTCTGAGGAAACTATACATCCATATTAATATCTACTAGGAGTACGGCTTTACTTCTTGTCCTGACACGCCTGCACACTCTTTCTATTTGTAAATTTCTTAGTTTTCTGCATAGTTTCGTAATATCTTCCTCTTTGCCATGTTTTAATATGTTTTGTTTACTGTTAGTTACAACCATATTTCATTTTTAGAAGTTTATTTAATAACTTAGTAATCATAGCTTTGATTAAACTGATCTTTACATGTAACTTGTCTTGAAAAGCGAGTAGATTATGATTATGCTAGTGTCTGTTTTTGTTAACAAACCTAAAATTGTCTTTTAAGAAGAACAATAGTAAATTGAATATTTGACATAGGGTACTTTAGTGGTTGCCATGTTCAGGATTTCTATCCCATTTAATATGACTTGACTAGATAAAAAAAATCTCACCACTTGCTATGTTTGCTGTGTGATACCATGCTAATCCATATTTAAATATGTTGTTAGCTAAACAAGTGATGTTAATCGTGAAGTATCATCATGTGTGAGTGATTCTTCCACTTAGCCTGCTAGTAATCACTTTCGATTGTAGTTGTTGTCATATTACTGTGTCTTGTGTTGCATCTTGATCTTGATTTATATGCTTCATAGTGTTTCTTACCTATGTGCTTCTTGCGGATAGACTCAAAGCACTTCGAGTTTGCGATAGACTACACTTCAGAAACCCATTTTCTCACCAGTCTCAAAGGATTCCAAGCAAGTACTAACACCTATCATGCTATTATAATCAGTGGATTGCATGCTAGTCTAGGTTAGCTTTATTTCTTGATCGTACCACAATGTTATATTCTTCTCTTAAGCCTCATACAACCATGTACTCCACATCCCAACAAACCTTGTTCTTCTATGTTGCTCGCTCGATCGCTCAGCCCATGCATAGCATCCACGATATTTCCATGTTACTTCATATTGGAATATCATGTTATTATTGTTGAATGTTGTGATTATTATGATGTTGACTACATCCGACGAAGGATGGAAGGTTAGGCTATCCTGCCTCAGTGGTTTGTTTTAGTCGACTCACCTAGGATCCGAGTTCTGGGTAATATGTTTCAAGATGAGCGAGCCTAACCACATGTGGGATTTATGCCCCCCTCGTCTAACCTACCTATCCCCAAACATTTCTAGTGATGGTGTGAGTTGGTTTTGTCTTACGATCACATACACACATGGCAGTGAGATCAGCTGAAAGGTGCACGATACACGGCCCAGTGGGGGGAACCTTGTTTGTTCGACATCTTGGCAGGCTAGGGGTTGGTTGCGGGGCTTAGTGACAACCATCCTCGAACTTGAACATCTGGTAGGGTCCTATTCAGAGCTCGTTCGACTCTTGTATCAGATGTCGACTCGCCGGGGCCACCCGAATTTTTTTTTAGTTACAGAGACAATGACGTTCGAAACTCCTAGTGCTAGCTTAAGTGGGTGCCTCTGGTGGCTAGACTCCGGCAAGATGATCGTACATGTGGAGCTTGTAATGGGCACTTTGGATATTTTAGTTTCTGCTCCATGGTAAAAAAATTGTGTACTATGGCAATTTCTGTTTTTTACAAACCATGGCAATTTTAATTTAAAGATCATGGCAAATTATTATTTTCAACCATGGCAATTTTAGTTTGGGTCCATGGTAAAATTATAGTTTCTACCATGGAAAATTTAATATATAGATCATGGCTATTCATTTTTTTTCAACCATGGCAATTTTAGGGTTTGCACCATGATAAACTTTAATTTTTTCAGCATGGAAATTATGTTAAGATCATGGCAAATTTTACCAAAAAAAAACCTCATCACAAAATGACATGATAAATTTGCCATTGTTCTTATACCATTTTTATCAAATAGTAGTGAGAATGTTTAAATAATGTTTCATATTATGTCTCATGGAAATTATACATTTTTACATAGCAAAATTAATTTCATGGCATTTTATGTTTTATTTATCACAATAAATTTGGGCATATTTTTGGCCCAACTAAAGGACCTCGAGGGGTCGTGCTGAAGCTCGATCGTAGCAAAGATAAGGGTTCACTTGATCCCCTCCCCCATAGAGATCCCCTTGTTCGTTCCACCTCTTCGAGCACCACTTTTCGTTCTAAATTAGGATCCTGAAAATTTACATGCTTGAATGGTTGGTTCTCTAGTTGTTGTTTGTTGCATTTCAGTTGATTGAACTGTCTCTATGCATTACTATCTCATTCTCATGTAACAAAAAATGTCATGATTCCTAGTACAATTGTTCCAGCCTTGATGAATTTATTAATTATACGGGAAGGCAAAACGACCATGATCAGTATTACAAGAAGGAGAGCAAGAACTCGAGTAACATCGCCGACGCACTAAATTACAGAGCAGTCTGGTTGACCGGCTCCTCAAAGTGCATGAGCTTCCTTTCCTAGTCCTGCGTCAAGGCCGTCGCGGCGCGTGATCCCGCGCAAGGGACGCATCGGCCACCGGCCTCAGGGTGCATGAACAGTTTGAACCTCCCGTCCTCCTTACACGGCTGGAGCAGCTCCTGCGACGGCAGGCGCATCTCCCGAAGCACGAGCCGGCCGTCCTCCCGGTGCGCCCGGAGGGTCAGCCACGGCCGCCCGCCCTTGCCGATCACCGATATCGGCGGCGGGAACGCCCTCCCGCTCCTCGTCCGCCTCGGCATTACCAACCCTTGGTCGGCTTCGACGTCGAGGTGGTTCTGCTGCCTCTTGCAAGCCGGGGCCCTGCCATCGACCGCGGCAACGCCGTCCATGGCGACGACGTCGGGGTCTAAGCTCTCGGCGCCGAGGGCCTCGGTGAGGAGGTCGCAGGAGGGGTGGAGCTGTGACGCGGTCCTTATTGGTGGTGCGGGACGGGGGCGCACGAAGGGCCAGGTTGGGGCTATGTAGGGCGGGAGGTGGAGCGGTGGGGGCGCCATGGCCGACTGGACGGACAAACGGGCGTCGCGCGAAGCGAAGGGGAGGCACGGTGGCGGTGGATGGCTGTGTACGTGACTTACCTATGTGCGGCGGCGGTGGCCGGCCGCCGGCTCGGCTATATATCTGTGGATGGCGAGAGAGCACCGAGGAAAGTGGCGCCGATCGAGAGCGGGTCACCGTGGAGGGCAGGTGGTTGCGCTGGAGCGGGCGCATGCATGGGGATATAGGACGGATCAAACGCGAACGCTAGGCCCGCTCGGCTCTGGCTATCCGCCGCAGAAACAGTCGTTGAATGTTGGATAAGCTTTTCTGTTTGCGAATGTATGTATGTTGGATAATATGATCCGATTATATGCCAAAGGTACTTATGATTTCCATCTGGTATAAAAATAGGATCCCCGATCCCGATCGATAAGTATCACAAGTGCTGCTAAAAGGTTGACAATTCTGAATGTTTTCGTTGACAATTTTAGTATGGCGCCGATGGCAATTTTAGTTGTTTGCACATGGCAATTTCTCAATCATAACATAATTTTCTTTTTTTTCTTTTTTTCAGGTGACAATTTTAGTTTAAAAAAGTGTTAGGGCGGGGAGGCTTCTGCTCTGACGCCAGACACTTATCTTTTTTAAAAGGTTTGATCAAACTTGTTTGTTATCACACATCATACAATATCACCACATGTATGAATAAATTATGAAACTGATAATATTAGCGGTGATCTTTTAGGTTTTTTATTTTTGAATATTTTATGTTCTAAGGGAAAAAACCGATTAAAAATCCGTTTTTATCCTTAAAGCCATCGCGATGAGATCTTCAAAACTATATCTCATATCGATATGTTTTGATGATTTTTTGGGGTAAAAGTTGTCATGATATGTTTGAACTATATATTTTTTCTATGTTTAATGTAAAATTTGAGATATTCAAGAAATAAAATTTTCCATGGCTAAAAAAGAAAATTTACCATAATGTGTAGACTATATTTTCCTTAATCTCATAAAAATAAAAAATTGCCAAAGGTCAAATAAAAATTAATCTTTCCCATTCTTTTACCATGCTGGAAATATAAATAAATAAATTGTAATGATGTAAAAAATAATAATTTTGCAATGATGAATTAGCAAAATTTGCTAAGAACCATGAAATAATTTTGACATGATTAAAATAAAATAATCCATCATCAATTACTTCAAAATGCCATGATCAATGACAAAAACTAAATTTACCGTGGTGAATTCTTAAATTTACCATGATTCATGCAAAAAAATAATTACCAGGATCAAAATATTAAAATTATCATGGTCAAAATAATAAAGTTACCATGATCTATACACTAAATTTGTTGTGATGAATCTATAATACTATAATAGTTCATCCCCACTAACCTATTTATCTTGACATGAAAGATATCCACATCATCCAGTAGGTTCACCATGCAAAAACTCTTCCACTAACTCTTCATGCATATGCTACAATTAACTTTGCATGTGCATGCAATCTCTCACAACTAAATAATAACTTTGTATGCACTCAACCTCACAATTTATAAGTAAGTTTTTTTATAAAAAAGAGATTATAAGTTACATCGCATTTTATTTCATATGTAACATTTTTTATATATACACATCCATAGTTGCTATGATTGTTTTAGGTTTAGCCAAGGGTGGACACGTCTTCACTTTCTCTACTCAACTATGTTTTCGCCTCATATCATCTAGCCGATATATTGTCAATTATCTAAATTAACAAAACAAAAATCAAACTCATTTTTGGATTTTTCATCAAAATTTCTTAGATTTTTTACGTTAAACAATGTTTCTTTAACATAATAATTTATAATCAAATTATACTATGTATCATAAATTTTTACATGTTTTAAAACATTAAATTATTTCTGAACGGTTCACGCAGCAACGCGCGGGGTATCATCTAGTTACTAAAAATTGCCATGATAAATGAAGTAAATGTTTCGTGGTTAATACCTAAAAATTGCTATGGTCAATTAATAACATTTGCATGAATTGCTAAAAGCATTTCCATGATCCATATAATTAAATTTGCCATGGTTCATAAATAAAGTCCAAAAGTTCGCGTGGTAATACATGTTTGCTTTCGCCATGATAAGGGCACATCTTAAATTGTTGTGAAAATATATCTTAATTTTTTTGTGGAAAAAAAAGAAAAGACTTTTCCATTGATAGATACAAAAAATGTCGTGGTCTGTATAGTAGATTTGCCATGGGCACAAAAATAATCGCCGCCGGCACACCACCACATCGTCGAAAACCTCTCCACCTGATCCACATCCCCCTTCCCTCACCGCCGCGCATCGAGATGCGCACAAAAATCTCCTCGACACATTTGTATTCCAGGACCTCATCTTGTCGCGCATCACCCCCCCCCCCACACCAGTTGTCTACTCAGGATCCACGAACTGTCGCCGCAGTTCTCTAGGGCCCTCGCCAATGAATAAAAAGTAGTTAAAATACAATGGTAACTTTAAAACTAGAAAAATATATGAAACATATCATGGCAACTGTAGTGTAAACACCATGATAACTTCTGTGTAAACAATGTATCAATCTTGGGCCCAAAAAAGTTGTTCAAACATATCAATATGGGATCAAGTGTGGAACATCTCGTCGAGACCGAATTAATGGTGAAACTAAAATTTTAGTCAGATTTCTTATAGAAGAGATAAAAAAATTAGTGCAAAAAACCAAAAGATTTCGCTCACATCATCTCTTTCAATATGTATGTGTAACACCCCTAGTGTCATGGCTATAGTAATCACTTCTGTTAATTACATATCCTAGTGATTAACCATACATTGATCATCATTGATTAAAATCACATTCAAAATCCCCCTGAGATGAAATTGAAAACAAAAGTGGAAATTAAAGTGAAGCCAAAAATTATGCAACCAATTTTATTAAATTCATAAGAATTAGTAGGTCATATGAAATAAAAATGGCAATTTATTAAAATGGTTAAATATGTTAAAAAAAATCAAAACAGTGCCTGCAACAGCCCCTTTTAATCAATTATGATTTAAACAAAGTTCAAATGAATTTATTAGGAACTCAAACTTTTTGTGGCATTACTATATTATGTAACACTAATATTGGAACTAGTTGCAACCTTTTATAAAATGAAAGGATAGCTAATTAAAATAGAAACATAAAAGATCAGAAGAAAAGTAGAACAAAAAAGAAAAGGGATTATTTCACGCCCAGGGCAACTCTTCTCCGGCCCAGCCACCCCACTCCGCTTCCTCTTCCCCTGTACTGCTCCTGTGCCTCGCTGTCGACGCCATGGCCATGGATGGCCACATGTCGAGCATTCGTCGGCGCTGCACAAGTATACGATGAGACCGGGACGTGGACGACCCCCGCCTAAACCCTAGCCTCGCCTAGTCCTCTCCCTCACTCCCTGTCTCCTTCCCCGCATGGGTCCGCCAAGGACGTCGCCACGCCATCACGGTGGTCGCGGCCAATCGGCCACCATTCGACGCCGTGAGGCGTCCAGGAGGACCGTGATACGTCCAAAATGCATCACTATTTTATATTATAATTTCATCCTATTCATTGATATATTCCACTTTAAAGTATTGTTCTTATGTTGTTTTGGCTTGTTTTACACAGTTTACAACTTTCATGTGCCGAAGCAGCAGAACCAGAATTCAGCGGTGAAAAAGTGGAAACCAAGTTGCTTATTCAGATCAAGTCCAAATGCGATGAAAATTTACGGGGAACGTTTTTATGAAGATTGACTGGGGATCACCGAGGATGGAGATGAGGGGACCCACCAGGCATCCAGAAGGGTGCCTGGCGCGGCCCCCCTCCTGGGCGCGCCAAGCACCCTCCTGCATGCCTGGTGGCCCCCCTCGGTGCCCCCTCTCGCCTGTAAGACCCCCCTAGGGTGAAAACCATAAAAAGAGAAGAGTTTCCGTGTTTCACCGCCGCCACGGGGCGGAAACCAACAGAGGAGAAAAGCCATCTCCGGCGGGAAGATTCCGCCGGGGAGATCACCTCCCGGAAGGGGAGATCGTCGCCATCATCATCATCGTCACGGGCATCATCGAGATCATCATCAACATCATCCCCAACATCAGCACCATCTCCATCACCATCCCATCTCATCTCACAATTGCAACTTGTGTTGTAATCCGTACTATCTATCCTCTCTACTCTGTTTGTGTTGATTACTACTTTGTGGTGAATGCTATTGAGTTTTTTTGGAGAAATATCATGTGACACCCTCGATTTTGGAATTTCTTTTTTCAAAAACTTTTCTGATTTATTTCTGGATTTGCGATTGGATTTTATTTTGATCACCCCGTTGGACTTGAAACTTGAGCATATTTTCTTTCCATGTGGACCTTGGTCCAAACCTTTCCATGTCATTCCATTGATCCACCTCATCCAAGCCACCATTTTATTCAAACCTTATATTCCTTTTTCCAATAAAAAAGATATTCCAATTATTTGAGGTTTGTGAAGCAACCCCTATTTATATTGCTCCATAAATCCCCAAATATTCCCACATGTCATTGACATCATATCTTGCCAATTTCTCCAAAAAAAATTCATATCCCAAGTGGATTTTTCCTCTAGAAAAATTCATTTGTCTGTGGGGGAAGAATGGAGCTTTGTGAAGGGAGTGCCATTTCTCTTGATCCATTGCTGGTGAAACTTTTTGTGCCATCTCATATGATCATATCATTGATCTCCACCAAAGTCCACCACCATTTTCTTAGCCAAACTCCCGCAATAAATTCCCAAAGTTTGGGTGCAGCAAGGGGGCATTGTGAAGCAAGTGCATGATAGGGGATCCCATTTGCCTTGAAACTTTTTGTGCATGATCCTACCACCAAATAATTCCACAAAACCAAATATGAGCCAAATCCAATCATCCATGTGTGTGCACCTTCATGTTTAAGTTTCTGACCAGTGGGCCACATTGTGAAGCAAGTGCTAGCTATGTGTGTCCAATGGCTATGAAATTTTATACACATGTGCACCATGAAAAATAACAAAGCGACACCAATTTTCAGCCAATTCCACCAAACTATGAGATGCTAGCTTCAACATTGCATTTTTGTTCCAATTGGACATTTGTAAAGGAAGTGCTAAGCCTAATCCAAATGAGATGAAACTTGGTGTACGCTCTCATCGTAGTGTATGATTGAGCTATGCAAAATATCATGCCTACGGGAGGAATGTACAAGCCACACCACAACACAAACACCTTCTGCAGCATTGCTACATATACAAAGTAAGTACCATGTACATTGTTTTGTTTGACCCCTAGCCCAGAAGACATCTTGTTCCTATCCAAATCCACCCCATGTGAGCTTTGCTTCTGCTCAAAGTTAGCTGCATCGAACTTCAGGATGAGATAGAGATCACTAAAGTGCCCCAAATGACTAGTCAATCATACCACAGTGATCAGCGTGCGAAGAACTACACACTAGACATTCTTGGCCATGAAGAAAACCCCATGTCCTCAACAACCCCTTGGTGGCCATGCTCTTGGCTGCTTCTGGCATGCCCTGGACGCGCGCTGCGCATGCCCGACGCGTCCCCATCGCGTCCCCGTCGTCTTCTCCATGTCCCTCCACGCCGCACGGCTTTGCGCAGCCGCGTGCTCCACGTGCCTCCTCTGGAACCTCCTCGACGCCGCTCGGTGTCCGCCAGCTCACCTCCCCGCCATGGTCGTATCTCCCCGTCGCGGCCCGAACTCGAATCTCCTCTTCCCCTATAAAAGGAGGCACCCCCGAGTCCCTTTGAGCACACCAGCAGCCTCCCTAGCCTCTCCTAGCCACTTTCCTCACTCCAATTCGTCGCCGGCGCCCCACATTGCTCCCCACGGCCGCCACGGTCCTCTCCTCGCTCCGGCTGAATTCGAGCCACCCGGTGCTCCTCCTCTCCTCCTAGCCGCCTCTGAAGGGCCACCCAAAACTCCCCTCGCCGGGGGCAGTGACTAGGCTGCGTGTTCGGCCAGACCCGTAGCCACCGCGCCCCGCCGCGGGCGTCGACGCTATTGGCTGCCCCGCGTGGTGCTGAAGCCACATGCGACCGCGCCCCGCACCCCACACCCCGCCGCGGGCTGGCCGCCTTGATTCCCTCGCCGACGCCGCTCCGGCCGTGAGCTCCCGTGGCCCTCCTCTGTTCGGGCGAGGGGAAGAAGAAGTGGGACAGGGGAGGTGAGAGAAAACGCGGTAGGCAAGATACGTCTCAAACTTATCTACTTTTCCAAACACTTTTGCTATTGTTTTGCCCTCATTCTTGCATGATTTGGAGGAAACTAACCCGACCTAACGTTGTTTTCAGCAAAGCTGCCTGTATGGTTTATTTGTGCGCAGGAAAATGGATTTTTAGACGTCCCAGAAAATTCCCAGAAAATCCACGCACCCGAAGGAGCCAGGAGCCAGAAGTGGGACCAGAGGGGAGCTCTGGGGCCCCAGGCGCCCCCCTGGCGCGTCCAGGGGTGGGGCCGCGCCCTCTGGTCGCCTGGGCGCCCCCCCTCCCTCCTCTGGTGCCCTACCGAGACTCCTATTTATCCCCGTGACGGGAAAACCCCAGAACAGAAGTCGTTTTCCCAGTTTTCGTCGCGGAGCCGCCGCCACCCTCTGTTCTTCTTCGGGAGGGATAATCTGGAGGCTGATTTGGCCTCCGGAGAGGGGAGATCGTCGCCATCGTCATCACCATCACAACTCCATCCATCCTCCATGACTTCTCTTCATATGTGTGAGTAATTCCCTGCTGTAGGAAAAGGGGATGGTAGGGATTGGATGAGTTTAATCATGTAATAGTTCGTCAGATTGTTGGGGGCATGCTGCCTATCATCTACTTTGCTGTTTATCATCTTTGCTACAACTTGTTTTTCTTAATGCTTGTCACTTTGGGCCCGAGTGCCATGTTTTCAGATCTGAACCATATGTGTTTTCATGAATATATTTGTGTTCTAGATCCTATCTATGAGTTGTATGCACCTATTATGGTCCGGAACCGGCAATCCCAAAGGTGACAGCTTGGGACACAAAAGGGGATGGTCCATGATTTGAGGATTCCTTGTATCCATTGAGTTTATTGCTTTGTTCCGGTGCTCTTTGACAGGAGCACGTTAATCTCCATAAGTTCCTTTTGGCCCCGTTCGTAGCGGGATGGTATGACAAAAGATGTTGTGCAAATTCTTATTGCAAGCACGAACAACTACCTACGGGATACTTGCCTAATGTTTGATATTTTCCTAGATGATCATTGCTTTTCTATGTGCCTTGCCCCGTGTTGGAATCTATTATATGTTCACTCTCATCCATGCAGCGCCCAACCATCCATCTCCCTAGCCTACAGTGTTTTCAATCCTACTGGTCATTAGTTGTTACTTTTGTTGTTACTTTTTCTGTTGCCACTATCACTATCATATTATCGTTACCAGTTATCTATCGTTGCAAGCAAGTATATTTCAGGTGCGGTTGAATTGACAACTCAACTGTCAAAGCTTATAAATACTCTTTGTCTCCCTGTGTGTCGAATCAATAAATTGGGTTAACTTACTCGCGAAGACTATCTCGATCCCTTACGCCTGTGGGGCATCAACCAGCGTTTTCTGGCGCCGTTGCCGAGGATCATAGCAATATTTACAATTCTACTTGAAGTATCCTGCCTGCTACACATCATCCGCTATGGGTAAGAAAGGAGACCCCAAGGTTTCGATCTTACCGTCCCGTACAAGAAAAGGTACTGTTCTGAACACTAGGGCTACACTTGATTCACCTTCTGTTATGAGTAAGTTTACTTCATCACCACTACATGATGCTTCTATTGAGTCTGTCACTATGTCCGATACTTTTGATGATGCTTCCACTACTCTTGATGATGCTACTTTTCTTGGTCACTATATTGAAACTCAGACTGCTAAGGCTGCAGCAAAATCCAAGACCGAGACCCCTGCTATCTATATTCCTACCTGCAAAACCTTTGGTTACCCGAGCTTAGATGCACTCAAGGAGAGAATCCTTGATGATGATTATGTTACTCTTGATGATGATTTTTGCAGGGAACTCAGAGAGTGTGTCGACTCTGACCCTGGTGCTGTTAAGGAGTTGCTCAAAAAGCACTCCATGAAGAACAAAGTTATTCCTGATCCTCAATTTGCCACATCTCCTATATGCATCACTGATCCTGATTATGATTTCTCTGTTGATCTTTCACTTATATCTACAGTCTAGGCTGACCCCTTTTATGGCAGAGAAAATGATGATGCTATAGCACACTTGACCAAACTCGCTGAGCTAGGAAACCTATTCACTACTGATCAGAAGATACAAAACTTCTATGTGGCCAAGCTTTTTCCTTTTTCTTTGAAGGAAGACGCTAAAACATGGTATGATGCACTACCGTATGGTTCCATTAAAAGTCCCCAGGACTTATTCCAATTATTTGTTGATAAGTATTTCCCAGCTCATCTACAACATGCTGTTTTGCAAAGAATCTATAACTTTAAACAATTGCAGGATGAGCACCTCCCTAAAGCTTGGGGGAGGTTTTGTGATTTACTTAAGGTTATGCCGGGACATGGAGTCCCCAAGAATGAACTTCTTGATATATTTTACGCTAGTTTAACCGATGAATCCAGATCCTATCTGGATAGTTGTGCTAGTTGTGTTTTCAGGGAAAGAACGCCGGACGATGCAGAAGAATTAATGTGCAAAATCGCCAAGAACCATGAAGATTGGTCCGTTCCTGAGCCACTTCTACCACCAAAAAAAAGGGGCATTCTTGTTCTGAACCCCGAAGATATGCAAGAAGCAAAGAAGTCTACAAAGGAGAAAGGTATTAAAGCCGAAGACGTGAAGAATTTACCGCCTATTGAGAAGTTGTGTGAGCCTACTACTCACCCTCCCTTAGTAGAGGTACACTCTCTATTAGACTTTACTGAAAGTGACATCCCTAAAGGTAAGCCTCCCGACCAATTTTTAGATGAGCTTGATAATTTTATTGTTAAGCAAGACCATTTTAATAGGAGATTACAAAGTCAGTTGCATGATAATTCTCTTGCTATCAAAAGTTTGTGTGATGTTCCAGAAAGAACAGTTAATGATGTTAAATGTCTTGTTAATCATTTTCATATGGTTCAAACTCAGCTTGAACAAATTTCTAATGTGCAAAAAGATTTTCTTGCTAATAATGCCAAACAGGACATACAAGCTTATGGAATTAAAACTAGGGGTGGAACGCACACCCAGGACCCACTCTATCCTGAGGGGCATCCAAAGAGGATTGCGCAAGATTCTCAATTACAAGAAGAAGACGAGACTGTTAGCTCTCCGAAGAAAAAGAAGAAGAAGAAACACAAGGAGGCTGACAATCCCGATGATCCTATTACAAGTGAAAAGCCAGCTGTTGATCCTAACAGCATATCTACCTCCGATGCTGAAACAGAAGACGGTGTCGAGTCTGAAGAAAAGGACGCAGAGAAGGACGATTCTCTCAAGGTAAGAGAAGAAGAAGCACCCGATAAACGCAAGAGGTACTCTAAAGAAGACTTCATCGCAAGAAGACATGGGAAGGAAAGATAACCATGGATACAGAAACCCATGCCCTTTCCAGGTAAGTCCCTCAAATCCAAAGAAGAAGAGCATTATAATAAATTTTGTGACTGGATGAAGCCTCTTTTTCTTCAAATTCCTTTGACTGATGCTATTAAGTTACCTCCCTATTCGAAATATATGAAAGATATTGTTACTAATAAAAGAAAATTTCCTAATGAGGCAATATCTACAATGCTTGCTAACTACTCTTTCAGTGGCAAGATTCCTAAGAAGCTCGGTGACCCAGGTATACCCACCATTCCTTGCTCCATAAAGAATAATTACGTCAGAACTGCTTTATGTGATCTTGGTGCAGGAGTGAGTGTTATGCCTTTCTCTCTTTACAAAAGGCTTTGTTTAGAGAAACTAATCCCTAAAGATATCTCCCTTCAGATGGCTGACAAATCAACAGCTGTCCCAATAGTTATTTGTGAGGATGTACCCGTTGAAGTTGCTAACTGTTTGATCCTTACAGATTTTGTTGTGCTTGATATGCCCGAGGATGGGAGCATGTCCATTATTCTTGGTAGACCTTTTCTTAACACCGCAGGTGCTATCATTGATTACAATAAAGGAAAGGTCACTTTCAACGTTGATGATAAAGAACACACGGTGTATTTTCCAAAGAAGATCGACAAGAGGCATGGCCTTAACTCTATAGAGAATATCGAGACCGTGAAGATTGGAGAATGGGACTGTCCATTACATGTGCACCACAAATACAAAACCATTATGGTGGGGACAATGTCCATCAAAGTAAAGGTGCAATGATCACTTCATAAGGGGTGAGACTTCTTGTTCTGTATATCGCCGGTTTGTTGGTAAGACTTGATCAACCTTACTAGTAAGCTTGTTTTATATAGGTAAAAAGTTAAGCTTGTTATGTTTTCATTTTCTTTGGCTTTCATAATCTTTGTTGTACCAAGTTTTTTTGTGTTTTTGAAGCTTCACAATACTAATCACCGATTTAAGTTTTCAGAAAGTTTTGCAGCTTTTTGAACTCCGAGAAATTTTCAACAGTGAAGTTTTCAGAAAAATTCCAGAAAAATAAAAATAAAAATTTCCATGCCGGGAGTGACCCAGAGGCACCAGGGGCTGACTAGGGGGGGCCACCAGTGGCCCAGGAGGCCAGCTGACGCGGCCTGCCCCCTGGCCGCGCCCACAGGGCGCCTGGGGCCCACAAGCCCCACTTCCAGGTATGTCTTCTTCCTCCTCCTTCTTTTCTCTCCAAAAGCATGAGTTCTGCACTTTGTTCTTGCGTTCTTGCTGTTCTTGGAGGAAATTTTTGATCTCTCTCTACAGCCCACCATTCGAGCTGAAATTTTGAGCAAATACTCCCTGGTATGTAACTCTTTCACCCCTCCAATTATATTTTTGATTGGTGGCTTCATTTCTGAGTATTTAATAGCCCTTGGTGCTGCTTATGTGAGCTTGCATGCATGTGTAGAATTTTATTTTCCAAGTTTTGATGCAAGTTTATGCCTTAGGTAAGTGAGTTGAGTAGTTTGCCTTAACTCACTTCGTTTAAATCCTTGTTTTTGTAAAATGTCAAAAAAATTAGAAATGAGTTTGCTAGGAAGAGAAAAGGGCTGGCTTGGGAAGAAAAGGCCCGAGCGCTCCGATCGAGTTACGAGAGCTTCAGCTTCTCCCTCGACTGCTAGGGTGAGCTACAACGAAGATCATGTGCCCTTCGAGTTGTTGGAGGACACAAATCAAGCACCTGCAAAGACTTTCCCGTGCGATGAATTCCTTGAAGCTGCAGGAATTAGGGAGGAGTTCTATAATCTTTGTGCTAATGCAGGTCTGACGCGGCTCACAACGTGTCGTGTTGTCCAGTATCAAAAACTCACCTCCTGTTTTATTAACAGTTTTAGATATAACCTTGATGCTTGTTCTGTTGAGTTTAAAATTTACAATGATCTTTTGACCATGCCTTTGGAAAAGTTTTGTGAAATAATAGGTGTGCCGAACGTGGGACTGACGGCGAAGATGAGCTCTCAGCCCTCTGAGCTAAGAACGTCTTCAACTCTCTTTGTAGCATCGATACAAGGGATATTCATCGGTCAAAGATCTCCAGCATCTTATTCCCACACCTCAGGTATTTTGCGTACTATATTGCTAGAGGGGTATTAGCTCGTGACAACACGAGCAACATATCTGCGCCGGATATTGCTATCCTGGCAACCGCCCTTTCAGGGAGGTTTGATTATAATGTGGATGCCTTAATTGCTCGACGCCTTGCTATGAATGGAAACAAGGGAGACTTATTTGGTGGAGTTTGCGCCACACTTATCCTAGAGTCTCTTAATGGCACCCCACACTCCGATGACAAGCCTTTTACTTATTTAAGTTTTGATCTTACTGCTATGAAAAGGCACAAGTTTGTTACCATGACTTCCGAGTTTGGTAACCTTGATTATATCTTGCGTTGCGGAGCCACCACGGAACGCAAGATCCGTCTACCTGCACCTCTTTTGTTCGATTTTTCTCGCAGGAACGGATGTTCCTTTGATGCTACCCAGTTCGATGAGTTCGTGGTCCAGCATCAGTTTCATAACCCCATGGAGGGGGTTGTGCCCGACGAGGAGTAACATGGTGAGTTTCCACCTTTCCAGGGGGAGACTGTCACCCAGTTGGGTGAAGGGTCTTCCTCTTCTTGGAGCGCGGATCCTTCTTCGTGGGAGGATCCGAGGACTTCCGTGTACGCGCCGGAAGCCTCATACGACCCTTGGACTCACCAGTACTACCCTGGAGCAGGAGGCTTCTGGGGACATTAGCTACTACCAACTTAGGCCAAAAGCCTAAGCTTGGGGGAGTACGTGCCCTTCTCACTTTTCCATCTGTCGGGACCCGGGGTTAGCGTATGCAAGTCCCGCTACGACATAGTCATATGGAGAGCCGAGAACCGTACCCACTTGTCTAAGCAGACAAGGCCAAGCACAGAACGTTCTCGGAAAGCATCGTACGTGAGGGGCATCCCATCCAGGCCGGATGATCAACTGAGATGGGTCCTCATCGTCCGCACACAAGTCTAATGATATGGGTGATGAACTCCCATATTCAAAGACAAGTCGCCTCAACCATACTATTGACTATCTCATAATCCTTACATAGACTTACTCCAGCCCGATCACTTAGTCGGGGTCTAGGGCGGGCTCGATCATACATCAAAGTGTGCACGAGACGTAGTCTCGAGCAATCGCATCGCGATGCCCCAAGCTGCGCACATCTAAGGGCCACTTGGTGTATAAAAGACCGCCAGCCAGATCACAACTAAGGTCTCGAAAACCCATACAAAGACATGCATGTTATAAACATACACGCAGCACACATGCCTTGTATGAACAGCAGGTATCATTGCAATTCTCTACAAAGTATACATCTTTATTAACAACTCTTACAGAGTGCACACAGAGATCACAAGCATGTGATCCAACATTACATCAAGCATGCGGAAGCAAAGTAGGTCTGAGTACAGACAAGTTTAACAAATGGCTTAGAGAAGCCTTATCTAAAAACAAGCCCTCCACGAGGGAACCAGTCGTCTGACTTGGACTACACTAGCTTGGTCTTGGTCTGAGTCTTCATTCTTCGAGCTTCAGGTACAAGTCACCAACGGGGTCGGTGGGTTTATCTAAAACATAGATTAAGCAAACGTGAGTACAAAATCATACTCAGCAAGACTTACATAGGAGCTATACTACTCATGCACATGTATCAAGGTAAAGAGGGGTGGGGTTTCACTTGCAGAAGTGCCAGCTTTGACTTGGCTAGTCCTGAACTACGAGTACCAGACTTGAGATAAGAAGCGTACACGAGTCCACTACATCTCTTCAACCAAAAACACCACTATGGTTACTTCCTCGGCTTCCCCACGAGAAGCACACCATAGCACTCACGCTTATCTTGCGAGTTTTAGAAGTATCCATTTCAAGTTGTCTAATAATCGAGCACAGCTCTCCAAGCAGTCCTTAACCGCGGACGCGGCTATTCGAATAGTTTTGTTAACCTTGCAAGGGTGTACCGCTACACACACGTGTCATCAGTTACCGCCTTTTGCATGTCACCGTTCAAGAGGTGACAGCGATAATGCCACCACAACACTTCGCCCACAGCTCCGTTCTAGTCCAGAGAGTCGCCTATCTGAGAGGGATCCGTATGGAAGTCCGGCCGAGGTTCCAGTACAGCCTCAAACGATGTGTGCAGGGTCCCAAGCCGGTCTTGAAAAGCCGTTCATCCACTTCGCAGACCGTGCCACAGCCCTACCAGAACTCCGAACTACTGCGACTCTTGGGGTTCGAACGGGGTGAGGTACTAGGATGAGAGGGGTCAGTGAGCCCAATGTGTGGTAGTACTCTTCTTCTTGGATCACTACACAAGAACTCGGGCTTAGGGCGGTGTTCAACGAGACAACCCACTGTGTACTCCTACACAGCCTCTCATCGTTCACCTTGTATTAGGGTAGATTCACCAACACGTTTCACTTTCATCAACACCATGTTTGTCATCCCGACTCACATCATAAGCAACCTCATTATACCACTAAGCATGCAATCAGCAGTAACAGTTGCAGGGGCTACATGATATCAACCAACTCCTACATCTGCTAGGATTGTGGTTTGCTTACTACTGTGACAAGATGATAGGTCATGCAAAGGATATGGGTTCAACTATTGCGGTAGAAACGTTATCATGGTGATCATCCTAAACAATGCCTAAGCGAGACATGAGAGGGAAGTGGGATTTTATCGACATGATCAATGGGGGTTTGCTTGCCTTGCTGACGAGGTTCGGGTTCGGAATCTTCAACGAAGGAGGTGACCTCGAGCTCCGGATCCACTTCTATCCGAGCAAACAATATAAACAAAGCATAAATAAGTTGCAATGCTCAAGCACATGATTATGTTGTCAAATGATGTGTATTGCATTGGTGTGATCTAGGTTTCATTTGCAACAAGTTAATTGAAGTTGATTTGAAAGTGAATTCAAATTCAAACACCAAATGTATTTGAATTGGTCCAAGTTGCATTTGCTAGCATTTGTATTTTGTAATCCAAATGATCATGTGTGTGATAAGCTTCTGAAGTGTAGTTGAAAAGTAGCTTAATTCCATGGTCCAAGTTGCAAAATCAATTGATTTGAATTTGAATTAAATTCAAATAAACCAAATGACATATGCTACTGGTCCCATTTTAAATTCAACTCAAACATAGTTGAAAGTTGCATATTTGGAAAGATATTTTCTCCTGATCATTTTTCATATATTATTTGTCCAATTTGGAGTTAATATGAATTTTCTATGAATTTCCAAAGTTTGGGGTATTTTCTGGAATTTCTGTAATATTTTAAATTTCTGGAAAATCTTTACTGCGTCAGCATGACGCAGTGCTGATGTCACCAGGGGGCCTGATCAGTGGGTCGGGGCTGTCAGCCTCAGGGGGGTTAATCCCCTGTTTAAATTTAACCCGAGGGGTTAATTAGGACAGGGCCCCACCTATCAGTGAGTGCTTAGGGTTAGGATTAGGGTTGGGTTAGCTCTAATGGAGGAGCTCGCCGGAGTTTCGCCGGAGTTGCAAAACGGGCTCGGTTTGGGGTTTGGCTGGTACGGTTGTGTAGCTGGGGCTCGTCCTCATCGGCTAGGGCTAGCTGGGGCTCGCCGGGAGGCCTCTGGCCACGGCAACTTCAACAACGGCGGTGGCCGGAGCACGGTGCTCGCCGGGAAAGGGCTCCAGGGCACGGGAAGCCACGGGAAGGACGCCGTTGCGTAGCTTGTGCTCCCGCGCGTCCAGTAGGCCCATTGGGGGGTCACTGGCGTGCTCCAGAGCTCGGAGGCGACGACAATGGCGACGGCTGGGCTCGGCCAACGACGAAAATGCGAGGGAGAGCACGAGGGGAGCCATGAGAGGGGGAAATCGAGGAAGGAGGCTCACCCAAACGCGACGGTGAGCTCGACGGGGTTGGGGAAGAGCTGGAGGAGGCTGAATTTGCTGCCGACGTCGCGACGGCCGGCGGTGAGAACGACGAAGGGGACGGCGTCTAGGGTGCGGCTGAGCTCGAATTGGCGCTGCAGGTCGAAGGAGTCGTCTCCGGGGAGTCTTCTGGACAGCACGGCGGCACGGGGGAGGCACAGTGGCCACGGTGACGTAGGACGACGGCGAGTCGGGGGTCCTCGGCTGGTGCTGGAACTCACGAGAGAGAGAGAGAGGGGAAGAACCAGGGAAGGGGGAAGGAGTGCTGCGGGGCTCTGGCGTCTCCGTGGCACGCTTAGGAGGAGGGGGAGGCCCTGGAAGCCGCGAGGCGTCGCGGTGGCGCCGCGGCCACGTCCTGCCTCCACCGAGCAGCTTGGCTCGGCGGGGAAGAAGACGACAACGGCTCGGGGGTGGGCTGGGCCAGGCCAAGGTAAGTGGGCCTCGCTTGAGGCGCAAGGTAGTTCTCTCCCTTTCTCTTTCTTTTTATTTTTCTGCAATATGTTTTGCTTTGAAATAAAATAGCAAAGCATTTTATTAAATGCCCAATTAATTTTATAATTCCTAGGTGACCTGTAGCTAGTCACTTGTGGAATTTGAGCATTTTTGAAATTCAAAACATTTGAATTTCAAATCAAATAGAGGTCAATTTTAATTTCCAGAGCACCTTTTGAATTTTAGAATATTCCATGGGCATGGGAAAATACCCAAACCACTTTTAAAATGATCAGCACCATTTATAGGAATTTTCCAAATGTTCAAATGATTTTTGGAAAAAGATTTTTTACTGGCTATTTAATTTAATTTCTCAGGGCTTTCTTTTCCCCAATTTTGATTTTCTTTTTGAATTTTTGGCATGAATGCAAGGTACCTCTGATCCTAGCACATACCTAACTTGGGGTTGTGACAACTCGCCCCCACTCAAAAGAATCTCGTCCCGAGATTCAGAAGTCTGCGGGAGGAAGGAGGGATACTCGGCACGGAGACGGTCTTCTCTTTCCCACGTGGCTTCTTTCTCGGAGTGGTGAGACCACTGAACTTTCAGAAACTTGATCTTCTTTCGGCGAGTGACACGCTCTGCTGAATCAAGAACACGAACAGGGTATTCTCGATAAGAAAGGTCATCTTGTAGATCAAGCGTTTCATGGTCGACTTCGCGGATGGGGTCCTTGAAGCAACGCCTGAGTTGTGACACATGGAATACATCATGTACTCGGGAAAGGTGCGGGGGTAGTTCAAGTTGGTAGGCAACTTCTCCACCT
Source organism: Bromus sterilis (assembly GCA_950022295.1). Taxonomy (NCBI): domain Eukaryota; kingdom Viridiplantae; phylum Streptophyta; class Magnoliopsida; order Poales; family Poaceae; genus Bromus; species Bromus sterilis. Next base: position 106,242,160 of record OX465596.1, on the reverse strand, counting down.
TTAGCAAGAATGCGGAAAGGTCCGATGTAATGTGGGGCCAACTTGCCTTTGATACCGAATCTTTGGGTTCCCTTCAGAGGAGTAACCCGGAGGTAAGCCTTCTCATCCAGATTGTAGCTCTCTTGCCTATGATGACGATCATAGTAGCTTTTCTGACGAGACTGTGCGGCTTTCAATTGATCACGAACAATGCGAACTTGCTCTTCTGCTTCCTTGATCATATCCGGTCCAAAGAATTGTCTTTCACCGGTTTCTGACCAGTTTAGGGGTGTTCGACATCGTCGTCCATATAGGAGTTCAAAAGGAGCCATGTTCAGACTAGATTGAAAACTATTGTTATAAGCAAATTCGGCAAATGGAAGAGACTTCTCCCAATTCTTTGGCTCCCCGTGTGTCGAATCAATAAATTGGGTTAACTTACCCGCGAAGACTATCTCGATCCCTTACGCCTGTGGGGCATCAGGGCCCCGCTTGTCAGCTACCGCGAAGGGGTACCGAGGCACTAACAGCCGGGCCCGGTCCAGTTTTAGTGGACACAGTTTCGCGGAAATACGTTTTCCATTAGAGGAAGCGTACTTCTTGCCGTTTCGACCCGAAATACGCTTTCATCCATCGAAAGCGCATTTCTGCCTTCCTCTACCACGAATGCGTTTTCTCTTTACAGAAAGCGCATTTCCATCAAAAACCAGCCCCGGCACCGTTTCATCCGTATCTTCGCAACCGTAAGTCCAAACGGGTTGATTCTTTTTGCGTTGTTTTCGTATCGACCTCCTCTTAAGTTTGGCATAGGTTTCATGCCATGTTTTTATGCTATTATTTTTTGGTCAAACAAAAGATGGCGTTTGACCTTTTGCCTGTTGCTTCATTTGAAATATTTTGCAGGGTTTTATCGGTGTTCCACACTCCTCTAGTGGAAGGCAAGCCACAATAACCTTTGCACCTTTGCAAAGCTTTGACGTGATTTAAAAATTGCTTTACAGTGATGTGCTTATATCGTTGACCGTGATCATGTTGCCATGCTATGATTGATGTTATCATCGCCATGCTATCCTTGATATGCTATGCTATGTTTTGCCATGTTACATCGATGCCATGCTTTGATCATGTCACTGCCATGTTATGCTATGCATCATCGTAACCACCACATACCAACACCATGTTAAGTGCTCATGTTATCCCTACACCTTCTCATGTTATGCCTAAGTTATGTTCAACTGCATTCATAATGTTCCCATGTTAATAACTTAATCTTTGTAACACAGATAAGTTCACCATCTAAAAATGTGTTTGATCATATCTAAATCTGTCATGTTAATATGCAATGCATTGTTATGATCTGATACTCATGTTGCACCTGATGCTTGTGTTCGCTGTTGGAGATATGCTTCGTGACAAGTTGATCAGGTGCCACCGAACCGGGCTTATCCGTGCAGCCACATTTGCCTGTATGGGCGGGCCTTGATTCGGTCTGCCGGTGGGTTCTCTTATTTGTATCACCATATAGGGGAGGTTATGCACACACGCTACCCTGTCCCGGTAGGTGGTGATAAGCTTGACAACCAGTGTTGTTATGAGCTCAGTCCCTGTTGGGACAGTATTTGCCACAAAGTGGCCGAGTGGTTCTGGTGGTAACGTAGGACACCTAACCATAGGGCTACCCAAGAGGGAATGTCAGTGATACGGTAAGAGGGACACTCGGTAGCATCGATCTCGTTGGATAAGTCCTAGTCCACTCCTGCGGTACGAGTTCCAAGGATCCCGAGGGACAAGTACCGAGGTGCTGTATGGAGGAAGAACTCCATAGTGTGGGTAACGTGCACAATCTCTGTAGAGTCAAAATCTATTCGAATAGCCGCGTCCTCGGTCATGGGACACGGTTCGTACTAGGTCACACCTTATGATCAACTTGAGTCGGTGGTAAGTTTGTGGTGAGTGGATGGTCATGCGATGAGTGGATTGGTTGGGTGGTAACGGAGGACACCTAACCCGTTGGATGGTCGTGCGATGACCCGTTTGGTCATGCGACGACCTGTGGAAGTGATTGGTCACGAAGTGACCCGGTGCTTGAGTCTGTACGAACTCCGAGGTAAGCCACGTGATCATGTGGGGTCCATTGTGTATGCATTAGTATTAATACTGTTAACATGCTTGATGATTATCTGTTTGCATGATGTTGTTGCTCACCTGTTTAATTCACTAATATACTTTAACCTGTTGCCATGTTATTGTTTTGCCTTATTGGATGGTTGTTGTGAGCTTGCAAGTACATTCAATGTACTGACCTGGCGTGTTATGCCATATTTTCAGGTCGTGCTTTGGATGCGTAGGACGACGTTCCCGGTGTTTGCGAGCTAGGAGGTGTCCCATCCAGTGTCCCTGTGGATTGGAGTTCATCACCGCCGTTATTGTTCCGCTGTCGTCGATATTCCGCTCCTAGAGTTATGCTGTTGCTTGGTGTAGAGATAAGGCTAGCCTGAGGAGCAAGCTGTGTCTCCTCTAGATTTGTAATAGACCTCGTGTACCCCTATCTTCGGTAATAGAAAGCTATTCAGTTCTATATCAATCAGTACCGTGCTCGAGAAGACTTGATCTCTGGGCTGGTGCACGGGGCGTTCCGGTCCTCTGAGCCGGCGTGCCACATATCATTGTGTACAGATTGTTTGCAACCCATCTATCACCTCTGATCATGATCTCTTTTATGTCTTGTGAGTAGTTACTTTAGTTCTTGAGAACATGGGAGAAGTCTAGTTGTTAGCAGTCATATGATGTTGAAGTATTATGTGTTGTTTGATACTTAAGTTGTGTTGTTATTTCTCTCGTGGTGTTATGTGAGTCGAACACTTAACACTTCACCTTTCATGGGCCTAGAGGAATACATTGTGCATGAAGGATACTTATGGTGGGTTGCCGGAGTGACAGAAACCTGAACCCCAGTTCGCACACTTTTGCATAAGGGAGTTATGGATCCTTGATCGTAATGTTGTGGTTAGGCTTATGCCTTAATTACTACCTTGTATTTTCGGATGCTTGCAAGGTGTGTAATCATAAGAGTACACTTATATTAGTATAGAAGGTGTACTAGAATTGATCCACCCACCAACACTTATCAACACAATACATATTACTTGGCGGAGTATGGTGAAAGTAACTTGGCTATTTCTCCCGTGTGTTCTCGAGAATGCTTTAGCTTTTATAAGTTTAGTTCCTAGGAATATCCTTGTGATAGGATTGGGCCACTTGCTACTCCTCAGTTACCCTGTTTACTTTGCTTGTATGTTACTTTTCTGTTGCTGAAACCAAAAACCCCTAAATATTTACCTTTGAGTGTGTGCAGCCTTTCTTTATCCTGTGTCACTTATCAGCACCTTCTGCTCCTCGTTGGGATCGACATCCTTATTTATCGAAAAGCTACAACTGATCCCCTAGACTTGTGGGTTATCAAGAATCGTTTATTGGCGCGGTTAACAGGGGATGCAACTGAACTAAACCTATTAACTTCACCATCATCAACGAGCTTTTCTGGCGCCATTGCCGGGGAGTGTAGCGCTAATGGTAAGTGAAGCAGGTAAGGAAACCTTTATTTTCTGTTGTTACCTTCAGTCCTTATGGACTCTTCTACTGTTGGTTCGTATCTGGTAAGGAGCCGCCCCACGACTGTGGTGGTCACTGCTACCCCTACTGAAATTGTGCCCTATAAAATACCATCTGGTATTATTGATTACGTCTTGGCTAATCGTTATACAGGAGAAGGACATCCGGAAGAACACCTGCTATATTTATCACAATTATGTTCTTTATTTAAGCTTGCAGGTGTAACAATGGAGTTCTTCATGAAGAAACTATGTAAAGTCAAAGATAAAGCTTCAGATTGGTATAAGCTACTCGATAACTCTGATCTGCTTGAATTGCCACAGCTTATGTATCTCTTTTATGCAAAGTTTTATCCTCTTCTTGAAATTCACCAAGACAGGAACTACATCTACAACTTTCGGTCTCGCGACGGAGAGAGCATCGCTCAAGCTAGGGGGAGACTGAAGTCCCTGATGCTCAAATTCCCAAACCCTGAGCTCCCCAAGGAAATTATACTTACAAATTTTTATTCTAGGCTTTCACGTCAGGAAAGGGAGATGTTGGATGCCTCCTCTAGCCGGGTATTCCAGACCAGAAGTATGGAAGAAAAATGGGATCTTACAGAAAGGATCCAGAAGAACACTGAAGACTGGGAAATTGATAAAGGTATTGAACCCGCTATAAACTATGAGCATGACTACATTCAGAGTTATGTGAAGACTGATTACTTTAATACCTTTTGCTCTAGAATTGGTCTTGATTCCCAGCTGATGGTTGAATTTTGCAAGGACTTTGCTTCTCATATTGTAACGACCCAATTCACACAGAATTGAAGTCTCTGTGCTTAAGTGCCAGTCCCTGGATCGAACTCGCTGGCACACACAGTATTATAGATGTATACCAAAGTACAAGTGCATCATTATTACAACGTATGATCCAGAGTAAAATAAATAAAAAGTTACATAGCTCAAGGCTAGCTTATTCAATATAAATATAGCGGAAGCAAAAGCAAGTAACGTGGAGTCCATCAACAGCCACATGCGAACATGATGAGTGTAGACTCGAACCCCTAACGCAACTTACTGATCGTCTGAAAAACCTGCAACACCGAAGGTTACAGCACGACAACGGGTCAGTACATCTGATTGGTACGGCAAGTGACACGGAAAAAGTTTATATAAAGGACCTAAAACTACATGCAAGGTAAGTCACAGGAAAGGCTTATGGTTTTGTTTTGCAGAAAGCCAATTTTCTTCTGAACTAAACTAGTCAAAATTTTAAGTTGAACTTACTACTTAAGAACAAACTGGGCACACCAGTTCCAACACCACACCCTTTATTTAATATTTCCCACTCAAATTATTATGGTGATTCATATGCCAAGATCCTCCAGTAACAGTAATGTCTAGTAGCTCAAGGATGTCCATAACCGGGGACACGGCTAATCATGATTAGTTTTACTCTGCAGAGGTTAGTACACTTTCCCCGCTGGACTCAACCCGAAGATTGAGACGAAGTCTTTCAGAAGAGGTCACCTACGCCCAACGGCAAGCCGGACCACCTATCACATCTACATCTGCTAGCTTTGTACGGGAGAGGCTTCCTACATCATACTCAAGTAAGCCAGAGCCCATATGGCCAGCGGCTGTACATGTAAGCTCCTAGTCACCAAGTATGTCTGATCTTTTTTAGCCTGGACGGCGCCCACTTACGTTCAGAGGGTAGCACCATGACGTACTGTCAACCACCAAACCAACCATTTGGGGTACAACCTGGTCTCGACCTTAGATAAGGCACGAGCCCCCAGGAAGCACTCCCTGCCCGTCCAGAAGTGATTTCTATTTATTAAACAGTTGCTACACAAGTTATTAAATAGCTCACAAGCACTCCATGAATTTACACAACCCAAATCACGTCTACAAAGCATACCAATAAAGCAATAACACAGCTAGGTTGATCTACGGTAGACAAGTCAAGACATGTGGCTATCCTAACTGGTTTTGCAGCAACAGAAAAATAAACTACCTATCATGCAATAGGGTGATATTTCTTAACATAATGCATATAGAAAATATAGTTATGAGTATGATCAAAGAATCACTTGCCTTATTTCTGGTCCTGACGGTCACAATCCTCACAATACGAGGTGGCACACTCCGGACATTCTATCCGAGCAAACATAGCACCAATCAACATATATTCATAGCAAAACTTTCCTAACAGTAGCTAAACTTAAATTACTCGTCAAAAATAAAACTAACGCAAAAATAAACGACGCAAACGGGCGCACCGGTAAAAAGTTACGGCTGCCGGAAGTTCAGATTTGGATCAGCTTGGGATTCAAATTTGAAAACTTCAAACTTCTGTAACACTTGGTCTAGTGGCTAGAAAATTTCTACACGGTCGCAACGCAATTGGAATCACTCGATACCGAGTTACGGTTAAAAAGTAGTCGCGAAAACGGTATCAGGGTGACACCGGGGGGTACCGGGGTGCTCTACTGTAAAAAGGACCCGTACGTAAATAAAACAATTCAGAAAAACGCGATCGGGTCCTCGGGCGGTTTGGATCCAGATCTGGATTTTTTTTCCGAAAACGCTTTTCACTTTTTTTTCCCAAACTCCTTCTCTCCACGCACGGGCGCCATGGCCATGGCTTGGAGCTCGGCTCCGGCTTGGCTCCGGCCGGCCCAGCGACCGTGGCCGGCGGCAGGGGGCGGCGGCGGGCGCGGTAGAGGGACGGCGGAGGCCGGGCGCGGGGCGCACGGGGGCGCGCGGGCGGCGGCCGGCCCGTGGCGGCCGGGCGAGCTCGCCGGCGGCTAACCGGCGGTGGCCACGCGGCGGCGGCGGTGCGGTCGGGGGTGGCGCCGGGCGGCGGCTAGGGCGGCGGGGTCGGGCGCAGGCGGCGCTTCGGGCGCGGGGTGCTCACCGGCGGCGGAAAAACGACGAACTCCGGCAAAAAAACGAACTCCGGCGATGCTCTAGCGAAACTCGGGCGAACTTCCGCGGTGGTCCGGCGAACTCCAGCGAGATTCCGGCGATGACGTCGTCGATGATGTCGGCGGCGGCGGGTCCCGCAGATTAGTTTAGGGCTAACCTAAAAACGCTAAGCGAAAATAATTTAGCCCTAAATGGGGCTATTTATAGCCAGCCCGTAATCCTCCCTTTTTTTAAATCCGAGATAAATACAAAATCGGTCTGCGGGAAAAAAAAACAGAACAGGCCCATTAGGCCCAAAACAATATTAGAAAAATCACGGAAATTTATTTTAAAATTCCGTCTTCGCAAATATTTTTAAAATAATAAAATTGAATTTTTGGCTTTACCAAAATATTAAAATAAAATAAAAACTTTGCAACTTATTTTTAAATATTTTAAAATACTTTTCTGGCATTTTAAAAATACCGAAAACTCCAAAAATTGATTTAAAAACTTTTATCGAGCATAAATAAATTCCAAAAATATTTTTAGAAAATATTTATAACTCCAAAGTAAATTTAAAAAGTCTCCCAAAATATTTTAATGTATTTTTCAAAAAATAAAAATTGGGATAAGTCCTTTTATATCTTCTCCAGCGAACTGCCATGTGTTGAAAAATGTTTAAAAATATTTTAAAACTCCAGAAAATGCGAAAGAAGCATGAGATGCATATGATGATCTATTAACATCCAAATTCAGAAAAATTGGGATGTTACAAACCTACCCCCCTTAAGATGAATCTCGTCCTCGAGATTCGGGCTGGCTAGCAAAGAGATGCGGGTGGTCTTGCTTAAGATCTTCTTCACGCTCCCAAGTTGCTTCCTCTTCGGTATGATGATCCCACTGAACCTTGCATAGCCTGATCGAGTCCTAGGTAATCCAGTAATAAAGTCCATACCTATCTGATCCCACTTCAAATCTGGTATAGGCAAAGGCTGCAACAATCCTGCTGGCTTCTGATTCTCAGCCTTGACTCTCTGGCAAACATCACACACATCAATAAACTGAGCTATCTCTCTCTTCAGGCTAGGCGAGCAAAATCTCTCCCTCAAATCCAAATACATTTTGGTATTTCTAGGATGAATAGAATAAGGTGAATCATGTGCCTCCTGAAGAATCAACTTCCTGATCTCTGCATCTTGCGGTACACAAATGGGCTTCTCAAACCAAATGGCTCCATGCTCATTCTCACGGAAACCCTCTGCTTTCCCTTTGGTCATACTCACTTTTATCTCATCAATTTCTGCATCACCCTTCTGAGCTTCTCTGATCCTTTCCAACAGATTGGGTTTCACTTCCAATGTTGCCACATATCCCTTAGGAACTATCTCCATCCTGAGATTCTTGAACTGCTCACATAACTCCCGTAGCATATCCGCAACATTAGCAACATTGATATGACTCTTACGGCTCAATGCATCAGCAACCACATTCGCTTTACCAGGATGATACTGCACATTCAAATCATAATCCTTAATAAGCTCCAGCCATCTACTCTGCCTGAGATTCAAATCCTTCTGAGTAAAGATATACTTCAAACTCTTGTGATCACTAAAAACATCACAATGATTACCAACAAGATATTGCCTCCATGTTTTCAATGCATGAACAACTGCAGCTAAATCCAAATCATGGGTAGGATAATTCTCCTCATGGTTCTTAAGCTGACGTGAAGCATAAGCAACAAATTTACCTCCTTGCATCAAAACACAACCAAGTCCTCGACGAGATGCATCACAATATACTTGGAAATCCTTATGTATATCAGGCAAACATAAAACAGGTGCAGTTACTAACAGTTTCTTCAACTCCTGAAAGCAGGCTTCACATGCCTCACTCCAAACAAACTTATTCTCTTTCTTCAACAGCTCAGTCATTGGTTTTGCAAGCTTGGAGAAATTCTCAATGAACCTCCTATAATATCCCGCAAGACCCAAGAAACTGCGAATGTCTCCAACTGACGCGGGTGTATCCCATTCCGTAACTGTTGAAACCTTGGATAAGTCCACTGCTACTCCTTCTCCTGACAAAACATGTCCAAGGAATCCGACCTCCTTCAACCAAAACTCACACTTGCTGAACTTGGCATACAACTTGTGCTCCCTGAGCTTCTCCAATACCAAACGCAAATGTGCCTCATGCTCTTGCTCATTCTTGGAATACACCAATATATCATCAATGAACACCACAACGAATTTATCCAAGAACTACATAAACACCTTGTTCATCATATTCATGAAGTATGCAGGAGCATTAGTCAATCCAAATGACATAACAGTATACTCATACAACCCATACCTTGTAGTAAAAGGAGTCTTCGGAATATCCTTCTCCCGAATCTTGACTTGATGATAACCAGAACGAAGATCAATCTTAGAGAATACACAAGCTCCCTCCAACTGGTCGAATAGATCATTAATCACCGGTAAAGGATACTTGTTCTTGATAGTAACATCATTCAGAGAACGGTAATCAACACACATCCTCTGGGTTCCCTCCTTCTTCTCAACAAACAATACTGGAGATCCCCAAGGTGACGAGCTTGGGCGAATGAACCCATTTTCTTGCAACTCTCTGGTCTGTTCCTTCAACTCTGCAAGTTCATTAGCGGGCATCCTATACAGTCTCTTAGCAATAGGCCCAGTGCCTGGTATTAAATCAATAAGAAACTCAATCTCCCTATCCGGTGGCATACCTCACAACTCCTCCGGAAACACATCCGGATACTCCCTCACAACACGCACATCATCCAGGCTACCCCCCTTAAGAGAATTCACCTGGGCGTGCTGATGCTTATACTTGGACACATATCTGATCTTCTGTCCACTCGGTGTACTGAGAGTGATAGACCGACTGGCACAATCAATAACACCTTGGTATTTGGCTAACCAATCCATGCCCAAAATAATATCCAAACCTTGTGACTTCAACACAATCAAATCTGTAGGAAAAACATGCTTCCCTAGGGCTAGGCTCAACTGATAGCATCCCAAACTAGATGACATCTCCGCTCCCGGTGAACTTATGAGCATAGATGACTTAAGAACTACGGTAGGTACCTCATGCTTATCTACAAATACCCTCGATATGAAAGAATGCGATGCACCAGAATCAAAAAGAACAAGTGCGGGTACTGAATTGATAAAGAACTTACCAATCACAGCATCAGGCTCATCATAGATCTCCTCCACGTTGACATGGTTCACATGCCCCTTGTTGAAAGGATTGGGCTTGGTGACTCCAGAATTCCCATTCTTGTCCTTGTTCTCCGGGCACATGTTGGAGTAGTGTCCCATTTTCCTGCACTTGAAACACTGAAATCTACTAAAGTCCTTCTGAACATTCACCACTTGATGGCTCTGGTTGTAGTTCTCTCCATTTCCATTTCCATTCCCATTGCCATTGCCATTCTTGTTACCATTGTGGTGGTTCTGGCCATTATGGTTGTGACCATTCCCACCATGATGGTTGTGTCCTCCACTGTGAACATGGCCATTCCCATTGTTGTGGTTATGTCCATGGTTATGTCCTCCATTGCCACCATAAGAATTGCGTGGCTTCTGTTGCGGTCTAGAGTTATACTTGCCACCATTGTTGTTGTTGTACTTCCTCTTGCGGTTCTCAATGGTCTGGTGCTTGCCTTCCAACACAATAGCTTTGTCTACGAGCGCCTGGCAGTTAGCAAAAGTAGCCACTGTCAACTGGACTCCCAGCTCATCATTCAGCCCCTCCAAGAACTTCTCCTGCCTTGCAGCATCGTTCCTGACATCATCTGGAGCATATCTGGAAAGCTTGATGAACACCTCAACATACTCGGCCACTGAACGGCCTCCCTGACGCAAACTGCGAAACTCCTTCTTCTTCAAGCTCATGGCACCTGCTGAAACATGTGCGGCGCGAAAAGCAGACTGGAACTGCGCCCAAGTGATGGTGTCGATGGGGTACATCAGCAAGTAGTTGTCCCACCAAGCAGCGGCAGGACCCTCCAGCAAATGCGAGGCAAACCTCAGTCTCTCTGCCTCAGTGCAGCCAACAATCTCCATATTACGGCCCACTGAACGAAGCCAGTCATCCGCCACTATGGGCTCAGGAGTGCTAGAGAACCTCTGAGGATTCAACCTCAAGAACCTTGGAAGCGTGTCCACCGGTGGTGGTGGTGGCGCATTGTTGTTGTTGCCCATGTTCTGAGTGAGCAACTGGATGAGCTGAGCTTGTCCTTGAAGTAACTGCTGCATATAAGCTGGCACTCCATTGTTGTTGTTCTCATTCCCCGTGGGATCACGTCTCGGCGGCATCTGTTGGGTAAGAATAGGTAAGATTTAGACAGAAAGTAGCTACCGAAATATACTCCTACCCATATGCTTATGATGATCATGACAAGCATTATATATACAATACATATATCACCAATCAATTTCACCAATCAATATCACCGTAGAATAAAACATATAACAATCATCAACCAATCCACTCATACGGAAAACCATCACATATCACACCATATAGTTTAAAATATCTTTTATAATTGATATAAGATCCTCATAAAAACCACGGTAATATAAGATCCTCAACACAATCAGGAATAACATAAGAGTATATCAAGCAACCTAGTATTTCCACACCGAATAAGTCGACATGGTCAAATACGCTAACACGATGATGGTAGAGCACTAATAGCCGGTGAAGTAATTCTTAATGTTGTCTTTGCTAAACAGCATGCGGTATTCGCGCCCGCTTATGCGGTTGCGCCTTTTGGGACTCGGCTCTTCTTCTTCTGCCGAGGTGTCTACTTCTGGCTCCTCTTTTGGTTCTTCAATTCCATTGGCCTTCATCTTCTCCTTCAGCCTTGTCATCTCTGCTTGCATCTCCAACTTTTCCTTCTTCGGCTTGTTGTTGTCCCTCTTGAGCCTGGTGTTCCTCTGCTGCAACTCAGTAATGGTGTAGAGGTCTGACTGAGTGCACTTCTCCAGACAATGGATGTGCTTCTCCAGGCTTTGGATGATGTAGCTGGTTGTACCTGGCCAAATGGCCCCAGGCACATACCTGAACCTCTTTGGTATTATGTTCCCCGATGGGAGAACCTTGGCCATCTCCGCGTACACCGTACCCTTTAGTCGGGCGGAATACGTCTCCACAATGCGTCCAAGAGCTATGTGAGCGGCCATGCGCACACACCACTCCTCCTGGGCATGCACCTCGAAGGAATCCGTAATCACCCATTCTTCATTCTCCATGCTTCCAAGGATGAAAGTCTCCACTTCCCAATAGTCATCAGCTCCCCTTGTCTCCACGATGTCCGGCTGAAAGACTGGCGCGTAGATGTTCAGGAAGTTGCAAATCCCCCTGAGCTCAGGTCCAAACGCCATAGCGCGATATGAAATAGTGGTCATCTATAATCAAACAGAGGTAAGGCAAGATTAGAACAGGTATGAATACGAGATAGAGGAGGTAAGTAAGTGCAAGACAGAGTGATATAAAGTAATATTTTGATTCCTATGACTTTTCTAGTCCATTTTCTAGGGTCACGTCCTACAGTCAACACACTGCTCTGATACCATCTGTAACGACCCAATTCACATAGAATTGAAGTGTCTGTGCTCAAGTGCCAGTCCCTGGATCGAACTCGCTGGCACACACAGTATTATAGATGTATACCAAAGTACAAGTGCATCATTATTACAACGTATGATCCAGAGTAAAATAAATAACAAGTTGCATAGCTCAAGGCTAGCTTATTCAATATAAATATAGCGGAAGCAAAAGCAAGTAACGTGGAGTCCATCAACCACCACATGCGAACATGCTTAGTGTAGACTCGCAACCCCTAACGCACCTTACTGATCGTCTAAAAAACCTGCAACACCGAAGGTTATAGCCCGACAACGGGTCAGTACATCTGATTTGTATGGCAAGTGACACGGAAAAAGTTTATATAAAGGACGTACAACTACATGCAAGGTAAGTCAAAAGAAAGGCTTATGGTTTTGTTATGCAGAAAGCCAATTTTCTTCTGAACTAAACTAGTCAAAATTCTTTATCCAGTGCAACTTATCAGCACCTTCCGCTCCTCGTTGGGATCGACATCCTTATTTATCGAAAAGCTACAACTGATCCCCTAGACTTGTGGGTTATCAAGAATCGTTTATTGGCGCGGTTAATAGGGGAGGCAACCGAACTAACCTATTAACTTCACCATCATCAACGAGCTTTTCTGGCGCCGTTGCCGGGGAGTGTAGCGCTAATGGTAAGTGAAGCCGGTAAGGAAACCTTTATTTTCTGTTGTTACCTTCAGTCCTTATGGACTCTTCTACTGTTGGTTCGTTGCTGGTAAGGAGCCGCCCCACGACTGTGGTGGTCACTGCTACCCCTACTGAAATTGTGCCCTATAAAATACCATCTGGTATTATTGATTACGTCTTGGCTAATCGTTATACAGGAGAAGGACATCCGGGAGAACACCTGCTATATTTATCACAATTATGTTCTTTATTTAAGCTTGCAGGTGTAACAATGGAGTTCTTCATGAACAAACTATGTAAATTCAAAGATAAAGCTTCAGATTGGTATAAGCTACTCGATAACTCTGATCTTCTTGAATTGCCACAGCTTATGTCTCTCTTTTATGCAAAGTTTTATCCTCTTCTTGAAATTCACCAAGACAGGAACTACATCTACAACTTTTGGTCTCGCGACGGAGAGAGCATCGCTCAAGCTAGGGGGAGACTGAAGTCCGTAATGCTCAAATTCCCAAACCCTGAGCTCCCCAAGGAAATTATACTTAAATTTTTTTATTCCAGGCTTTCTCATCAGGAAAGGGAGATGTTGGATGCCTCCTCTAGCCGGGTATTCTAGACCAGAAGTATGGAAGAAAAATGGTATCTTATAGAAAGGATCCAGAAGAACATTGAAGACTGGGAAATTGATAAAGGTATTGAACCCGCTATAAACTATGAGCATGACTACATTGAGAGTTATGTGAAGACTGATTACTTTAATACCTTTTGCTCTAGAGTTGGTCTTGATTCCCAGCTAATGGTTGACTTTTACAAGGACTTTGCTTCTCATATTGTAACGACCCAATTCACATAGAATTGAAGTCTTTGTGCTCAAGTGCCAGTCCCTGGATCGAACTCTCTGGCACACACAGTATTATAGATGTATACTAAAGTACAAGTGCATCATTATTACAACGTATGATCCAGAGTAAAATAAATAACAAGTTCCATAGCTCAAGGCTAGCTTATTCAATATAAATATAGCGGAAGCAAAAGCAAGTAACGTGGAGTCCATCAATGGCCACATGCGAACATGCTGAGTGTAGACTCGCAACCCCTAATGCACCTTACTGATCGTCTGAAAAACCTACAACACCGAAGGTTACAGCACGACAACGGGTCAGTACATCTGATTTGTACGGCAAGTGACACGGAAAAAGTTTATATAAAGGACCTACAACTACATGCAAGGTAAGTCAAAGGAAAGGCTTATGGTTTTGTTTTGCAGAAAGCCAATTTTCTCCTGAACTAAACTAGTCAAAATTTTAAGTTGAACTTACTACTTAAGAACAAACTGGGCACACCAGTTCCAACACCACACCCTTTATTTAATCTTTCCCACTCAAATTATTATGGTGATTCATATGCCCAGATCCTCCAGTAACATTAATGTCTAGTAGCTCAAGGATGTCCATAAACGGGGACACGGCTAATCATGATTAGTTTTTACTCTGCAGAGGTTAGTACACTTTCCCCGGTGGACTCAACCCGAAGATTGAGACGAAGTCTTTCAGAAGAGGTCACCTACACCCAACGGCAAGCCGGTACCACCTATCACATCTACATCTTCTAGCTTTGCACGGGAGAGGCTTCCTACATCATACTCAACTAAGCCAGAGCCCATATGGCCAGCGGCTGTACATGTAAGCTCCTAGTCACCAAGTATGTCTGATCTTTTTTAGCCTGGACAGCGCCCACTTACATTCAGAGGGTAGCACCATGACGTACTGTCAACCACCAAACCAACCATTAGGGGTACAACCTGGTCTCGACCTTAGATAAGGCACGAGCCCCCAAGAAGCACTCCCTGCCCGTCCAGAAGTGATTTCTATTTATTAAATAGTTGCTACACAAGTTATTAAATAGCTCACAAGCACTCCATGAATTTACACAACCCAAACCACGTCTAGAAAGCATACCAATAAAGCAACAACACGGCTAGGTTGATCTACGGTAGAAAAGTCAAGACAGTTGGCTATCCTAACTGGTTTTGCAGCAACAGAAAAATAAATTACCTATCATGTAATACGGTGATATTTCTTAACATAATGAAAATACAAAATATAGGTATGAGTATGATCAAAGCATCACTTGCCTTATTTCTGTTCCTGACGTTCACAATCCTCACAATACGAGGCGGCACACTCCGGATAATCTATACGAGCAAACATAGCACCAATAAACATATATTCATACACCAATATGCTCAAACAATAATAAACATTCAAAGAACAGTAACAAAACATTCCTAAAAGTAGCTAAACTTAAAGTACTCGTCAAAAATAAAACTAACGCAAAAAGAAACGACGCAAACGGGCGCACCGGTAAAAAGTTACTGCTGCCGGAAGTTCAAATTTGGATCAGCTTGGGATTCAAAATTGAAAACTTCAACCTTATGTAACACTTGGTCTACTGGCTAAAAAATTTCTACACGGTCGCAACGCAACTGGAATCACTCGATTCCGAGTTACGGTTAAAAAGTAGTCGCGAAAACGGTATCGGGGTGACACCGGGGGTACCGGGGTGCTCTACTGTAAAAAGGACCCGTACGTAAATAAATTTTTTCTGAAAAACGCGATCGGGTCCTCGGGCGGTTTGGATCCAGATCTGGATTTTTTTTCCGAAAACGCGTTTGACTTTTTTTTCCCAAACTCCTTCACTCCACGCACGGGCACCATGGCCATGGCTTGGAGCTCGGCTCCGGCTTGGCTCCGGCCGGCCCAGCGGCCGTGGCCGGCGTCAGGGGGTGGCGGCGGGCGCGGAAGAGGGACCGCGGCGGCCGGCGGCCGGGCGAGCTCTCCGGCGGATCACCGGCGGTGGCCAGGCGGCGGTGCGGCCAGGGGTGGTGCGGGGCGGCGGCTAGGGCGGCGGGGTCGGGCCCAGGCGACGGTGCGGGCGCGGGGTGCTCACCGGCGGCGGAAAAACGACGAACTCCGGCAAAAAAACGAACTCCGGCGATGGTCCGGCGAAACTCCGGCAAACTTCCGCGATGGTCCGGCGAACTCCGGCGAGATTCCGGCGATGACGTCGTCGATGATGTCGGCGGCGGCGGGTCCCGCAGATTAGTTTAGGGCTAACCTAAAAACGCTAAGCGAAAATAATTTAGCCCTAATCGGGGCTATATATAGCCAGCCCCTAATCTTTTTTTTTTTAAATCCGAGATAAATACAAAATCGGTCTGGGGGAAAAAAAACAGAACAGGCCCATTAGGCCCAAAACAATATTAGAAAAATCACGGAAATTTATTTTAAAATTCCGTTTCAAAACTATTTTTTAAATAAGAAAATTGAATTTTTGGCTTTACCAAAATATTAAAATAAAATAAAAACTTTGCAACTTATTGTTAAATATTTTAAAATACTTTTCTGGCATTTTAAAAATACCGAAAACTCCAAAAATTTATTTAAAAACTTTTACCGAGCATAAATAACTTCCAAAAATATTTTTAGAAAATATTTATAACTCTAAAGTAAATTTAAAAAGTCTCCCAAAATATTTTAAACTATTTTTCAACAAATTAAAAATGGGGATAAGTCCTTTTATATCCTCTCCAGCGAACTGCCATGTGTTGAAAAATGTTTAAAAATATTTTAAAACTCCAGAAAATGCGAAAGCAGCATGAGATGCATATGATGATCTATTAACATCCAAATTCAGAAAAATTGGGATATTACAAACCTACCCCTCTTAAGATGAATCTCATCCTCGAGATTCGGGCTGGCTAGCAAAGAGATGCGGGTGGTCTTGCTTCAGATCTTCTTCACGCTCCCAAGTTGCTTCCTCTTCGGTATGATGATCCCACTGAACCTTGCATAGCCTGATCGAGTCCTGGGTAATCCAGTAATAAATTCCATACCTATCTGATCCCACTTCCAGTCTGGTATAGGCAAAGGCTGCAACAATCCTGCTGGCTTCTGATGCTCAGCCTTGACTCTCTGGCAAACATCACACACAGCAATAAACTAAGCTATCTCTCTCTTCAGGCTAGGCCACCAAAATCTCTCCCGCAAATTCAAACACATTTTGGTATTTCTGAGATGAATAGAATAAGGTGAATCATGTGCCTCCTGAAGAATCAACTTCCTGAGCTCTGCATCTTGCAGTACACAAATGCGCATCTCAAACCAAATGGCTCCATGCTCATCCTCACGGAAACCCTCTGCTTTCCCTTTGGTCATACTCACTTTTATCTCATCAATTTCTGCATCACCCTTCCGAGCTTCTCTGATCCTTTCCAACAGATTGGGTTTCACTTCCAATGTTGCCACATATCCCTTAGGAACTATCTCCAACCTGAGATTCTTGAACTGCTCACATAACTCCCATGGCATATCCGCAACATTAGCAACATTGATATGACTCTTACGGCTCAATGCATCAGCAACCACATTCGCTTTACCAGGATGATACTGCACATTCAAATCATAATCCTTAATAAGCTCCAGCCATCTACTCTTCCTGAGATTCAAATCCTTCTGAGTAAAGATATACTTCAAACTCTTGTGATCAGTAAAAACATCACAATGATTACCAACAAGATATTGCCTCCATGTTTTCAATGCATGAACAACTGCAACTAACTCCAAATCGTGGGTAGGATAGTTCTGCTCATGGTTCTTAAGATGACGTGAAGCATAAGCAACAACTTTACCTCCTTGCATCAAAACACAACCAAGTCCTTGACGAGATGCATAACAATATACTTGGAAATCCTTATGTATATCAGGCAAACATAAAACAGGTGCAGTTACTAACCGTTTCTTCAACTCCTGAAAGCTGGCTTCACATGCCTCACTCCAAACAATCTTATTCTCTTTCTTCAACAGCTCAGTCATTGGTTTTGCAATCTTGGAGAAATTCTCAATGAACCTCCTATAATATCCCGCAAGACCCAAGAAACTGCGAATGTCTCCAACTGACGCGGGTGTCTCCCATTCCGTAACTGTTGAAACCTTGGATAAGTCCACTGCTACTCCTTCTCCTGACACAACATGTCCAAGTTATCCGACCTCCTTCAACCAAAACTCACACTTGCTGAACTTGGCATATAACTTGTGCTCCCTGAGCTTCTCCAATACCAAACGCAAATGTGCCTCATGCTCTTGCTCATTCTTGGAATACACCAATATATCATCAATGAACACCACAACGAATCTATCCAAGAACTCCATAAACACCTTGTTCATCATATTCATGAAGTATGCAGGAGCATTAGTCAATCCAAATGACATAACAGTATACTCATACAACCCATACCTTGTAGTAAAAGCGTTCTTCGGAATATCCTTCTCCCGAATCTTGACTTGATGATAACCAGAACGAAGATCAATCTTAGAGAATACAGAAGCTCCCTCCAACTGGTCAAATAGATCATTAATCATCGGTAAAGGATACTTGTTCTTGATAGTAACATCATTCAGAGAACGGTAATCAACACACATCCTCTGGGTTCCATCCTTCTTCTCAACAAACAATACTGGAGATCCCCAAGGTGACGAGCTTGGGCGAATGAACCCATTTTCTTGCAACTCTCTGATATGTTCCTTCAACTCTGCAAGTTCATTAGCGGGCATCCTATACGGTCTCTTAGCAATAGGCCCAGTGCCTGGTATTAAATGAATAAGAAACTCAATCTCCCTATCCGGTGGCATACCTGGCAACTCCTCCGGAAACACATCCGGATACTCCCTCACAACACGCACATCATCCAGGCTACCCCCCTTAAGAGAATTCACCTGGGCGTGCTGATGCTTATACTTGGACACATATCTGATCTTCTGTCCACTCGGTGTACTGAGAGTGATAGACCGACTGGCACAATCAATAACACCTTGGTATTTGGCTAACCAATCCATGCCCAAAATAATATCCAAACCTTGTGACTTCAACACAATCAAATCTGTAGGAAAAACATGCTTCTCTATGGCTAGGCTCAACTGATAGCATCCCAAACTAGCTGACATCTCCGCTCCCGGTGAACTTATGAGCATAGATGACTTAAGAACTATGGTAGGTAACTCATGCTTATCCACAAATACCCTCGATATGAAAGAATGCGATGCACCAGAATCAAAAAGAACAAGTGCGGGTACTGAATTGATAAAGAACTTACCAATCACAGCATCAGGCTCATCATAGATCTCCTCCACGTTGACATGGTTCACATGCCCCTTGTTGAAAGGATTGGGCTTGTTGACTCCAGAATTCCCATTGTTGTCCTTGTTCTCCGGGCACATGTTGGAGCAGTGTCCCATCTTCCTGCACTTGAAACACTGAACTCGACTAAGGTCCTTCTGAGCATTCACCACTTGACGGCTCTGGTTGTAGTTCTCTCCATTTCCATTTCCTTTCCCATTGCCATTGCCATTCTTGTTACCATTGTGGTGGTTGTGGCCATTATGGTTGTGACCATTCCCACCATGATGGTTGTGTCCTCCACTGTGAACATGGCCATTCCCATTGTTGTGGTTATGTCCATGGTTATGTCCTCCATTGCCACCATAAAAATTGCGTGGCTTCTGTTGCGGTCCAAAGTTATACTTGCCACCATTGTTGTTGTTGTACTTCCTCTTGCGGTTCTCAGTGGCCTGCTGCTTGCCTTCCAACACAATAGATTTGTCTATGAGCGCCTGGCAGTTAGCAAAAGTAGCCACTGTCAACTGGACTCCCAGCTCATCATTCAGCCCCTCCAAGAACTTCTCCTGCCTTGCAGCATCGTTCCTGACATCATCTGGAGCATATCTGGCAAGCTTGTTGAACACCTCAACATACTCGGCCACTGAAAGGCCTCCCTGACGCAAACTGCGAAACTCCTTCTTCTTCAAGCTCATGGCGCCTGTTGAAACATGTGCGGCGCGAAAAGCAGACTGGAACTGCGCCCAAGTGATGGTGTCGATGGGGTACATCAGCAAGTAGTTGTCCCACCAAGCAGCGGCAGGACCCTCCAGCAAATGCGAGGCAAACCTCACTCTCTCTGCCTCAGTGCAGCCAACAGTCTCCATATTCTGGCCCACTGAACGAAGCCAGTCATCCGCCACAATGGGCTCAGGAGTGCTAGAGAATCTCTGAGGATTCAACCTCAAGAACCTTGCAAGCGTGGCCACCGGTGGTGGTGGTGGCGCATTGTTGTTGTTGGCCATGTTCTGAGTGAGCAACTGGATGAGCTGAGCTTGTCCTTGAAGTAACTGCTGCATATAAGCTGGCACTCCATTGTTGTTGTTCTCATTCCCCGTGGGATCACGTCTCGGCGGCATCTGTTGGGTAAGAATAGGTAAGATTTAGACAGAAAGTAGCTACGGAAATATACTCCTACCCATATGCTTATGATGATCATGACAAGCATTATATATACAATACATATATCACCAATCAATTTCACCAATCAATATCACCGTAGAATAAAACATATAAAAATCATCAACCAATCCACTCATACGGAAAACCATCACATATCACACCATATAGTTTAAAATATCTTTTATAATTGATATAAGATCCTCATAACAACCACGGTAATATAAGATCCTCAACACAATCAGGAATAACATAAGAGTATATCAAGCAACCTAGTATTTCCACACCGAATAAGTCGACATGGTCAAATACGCTAACACGATAACGGTAGAGCACTAATAGCCGGTGAAGTAATTCTTAATGCTGTCTTTGCTAAACAGCATGCGATATTCGCGCCCGCTAATGCGGTTGCGCCTTTTGGGACTCGGCTCTTCTTCTTTTGCCGAGGTGTCTACTTCTGGCTCCTCTTCTGGTTCTTCAATTCCATTGGCCTTCATCTACTCCTTCAGCCTTGTCATCTCTGCTTGCATCTCCAACTTTTCCTTCTTCAGCTTGTTGTTGTCCCTCTTGAGCCTGGTGTTCCTCTGCTGCAACTCAGTAATGGTGTAGAGGTCTGACTGAGTGCACTTCTCCAGACAATGGATGTGCTTCTCCAGGCTTTGGATGATGTAGCTGGTTGTACCTGGCCAAATGGCCCCAGGCACATACCTGAACCTCTTTGGTATTATGTTCCCCGATGGGAGAACCTTGGCCATCTCCGCGTACACCGTACCCTTTAGTCGGGCGGAATACGTCTCCACAATGCGTCCAAGAGCTATGTGAGCGGCCATGCGCACACACCACTCCTTCTCCTGGGCATGCACCTCGAAGGACTCCGTAATCACCCGTTCTTCATTCTCCATGCTTCCAAGGATGAAAGTCTCCAATTGCCAGTAGTCATCAGCTCCCCTTGTCTCCACGATGTCCGGCCGAAAGACTAGCGTGTAGATTTTCAGGAAGTGGCAAATCCCCCTGAGCTCAGGACCAAACGCCATAGCGTGGTATGAAATAGTGGTCATCTATAATCAAAGAGAGGTAAGGCAAGATTAGAACAGGTATGAATACGAGATAGAGGAGGTAAGTAAGTGCAAGACAGAGTGATATAAAGTAATATTTTGATTCCTATGGCTTTTCTACTCCATTTTCTAGGGTCACGTCCTACAGTCAACACACTTCTCTGATACCATCTGTAACGACCCAATTCACACATAATTGAAGTCTCTGTGCTCAAGTGCCAGTCGCTGGATTGAACTCGCTGGCACACACAGTATTATAGATGTATACCAAAGTACAAGTGCATCATTATTACAACGTATGATCCAGAGTAAAATAAATAACAAGTTGCATAGCTCAAGGCTAGCTTATTCAATATAAATATAGCGGAAGCAAAAGCAAGTAACGTGGAGTCCATCAACAGCCACATGCGAACATGCTGAGTGTAGACTCGCAACCCCTAACACACCTTACTGATCGTCTAAAAAACCTGCAACACCGAAGGTTATCGCACGACAACGGGTCAGTACATCTGATTTGTACGGCAAGTGACACGGAAAAAGTTTATATAAAGGACCTACAACTACATGCAAGGTAAGTCAAAGGAAAGGCTTATGGTTTTGTTTTGCAGAAAGCCAATTTTCTCCTGAACTAAACTAGCCAAAATTCTTTATCCAGTGCCACTTATCAACACCTTCTGCTCCTCGTTGGGATCGACATACTTATTTATCGAAAAGCTACAACTGATCCCCTAGACTTGTGGGTTATCAAGAATCATTTATTGGCGCGGTTAACAGGGGAGGCAACCGAACTAAACCTATTAACTTCACCATCATCAACGAGCTTTTCTGGCGCCGTTGCCGGGGAGTGTAGCGCTAATGGTAAGTGAAGCCGGTAAGGAAACCTTTATTTTCTGTTGTTACCTTCAGTCCTTATGGACTCTTCTACTGTTGGTTCGTTGCTGGTAAGGAGCCGCCCCATGACTGTGGTGGTCACTGCTACCCCTACTGAAATTGTGCCCTATATAATACCATCTGGTATTATTGATTACGTCTTGGCTAATCGTTATACAGGAGAAGGACATCCGGGAGAACACCTGCTATATTTATCACAATTATGTTCTTTATTTAAGCTTGCAGGTGTAACAATGGAGTTCTTCATGAACAAACTATGTAAACTCAAAGATAAAGCTTCAGATTGGTATAAGCTACTCGATAACTCTGATCTGCTTGAATTGCCAGAGCTTATGTCTCTCTTTTATGCAAAGTTTTATCCTCTTCGTGAAATTCACCAAGACAGGAACTACATCTGAAACTTTCGGTCTCGCGACGGAGAGAGCATCGCTCAAGCTAGGGGGAGACTGAAGTCCCTGATGCTCAAATTCCCAAACCCTGAGCTCCCCAAGGAAATTATACTTACAAATTTTTATTCCAGGCTTTCTCGTCAGGAAAGGGAGATGTTGGATGCCTCCTCTAGCCGGGTATTCCAGACCAGAAGTATGGAAGAAAAATGGGATCTTATAGAAAGGATCCAGAAGAACACTGAAGACTGGGAAATTGATAAAGGTATTGAACCCGCTATAAACAATGAGCATGACTACATTGAGAGTTATGTGAAGACTGATTACTTTAATACCTTTTGCTCTAGAATTGGTCTTGATTCCCAGCAAATAGTTGACTTTTGCTAGGACTTTGCTTCTCATATTGTAACGACCCAATTCACACAGAATTGAAGTCTCTGTGCTCAAGTGCCAGTCCCTGGATCGAACTCGCTGGCACACACAGTATTATAGATGTATACCAAAGTACAATTGCATCATTATTACAACGTATGATCCAGAGTAAAATAAATAACAAGTTCCATAGCTCAAGGCTAGCTTATTCAATATAAATATAGCGGAAGAAAAAGCAAGTAACGTGGAGTCTATCAATAGCCACATGCGAACATGCTGAGTGTAGACTCACAACCCCTAACGCACCTTACTCATCGTCTGAAAAACCTGCAACACCGAAGGTTACAGCACGACAACGGGTCAGTACATCTGATTTGTACGGAAAGTGACACAGAAAAAGTTTGTATAAAGGACCTACAACTACATGCAAGGTAAGTCAAAGGAAAGGCTTATGGTTTTCTTTTGTAGAAAGCCAATTTTCTCCTGAACTAAACTAGTCAAAATTTTAAGTTGAACTTACTACTTAAGAACAAACTGGGCACACCAGTTCCAACACCACACCCTTTATTTAATCTTGCCCACTCAAATTATTATGGTGATTCATATGCCCAGATCCTCCAGTAACAGTAATGTCTAGTAGCTCAAGGATGTCCATAACCGGGGACACGGCTAATCATGATTAGTTTTTACTCTGCAGAGGTTAGTACACTTTCCCCGCTGGACTCAACCCGAAGATTGAGACGAAGTCTTTCAGAAGAGGTCACGTACACCCAACGGCAAGCCGGTACCACCTATCACATCTACATCTGCTAGCTTTGCACGGGAGAGGCTTCCTACATCATACTCAACTAAGCCAGAGCCCATATGGCCAGCGGCTGTACATGTAAGCTCCTAGTCACCAAGTATGTCTGATCTTTTTTAGCCTGGACGGCGCCCACTTACGTTCAGAGGGTAGCACCATGATGTAATGTCAACCACCAAACCAACCATTAGGGGTACAACCTGGTCTCGACCTTAGATAAGGCACGAGCCCCCAGGAAGCACTCCCTGCCCGTCCAGAAGTGATTTCTATTTATTAAACAGTTGCTACACAAGTTATTAAATAGCTCACAAGAACTCCATGAATTTACACAACCCAAACCACGTCTACAAAGCATAGCAATAAAGAAACAACACGGCTAGGTTGATCTACGGTAGACAAGTCAAGACATGTGGCTATCCTAACTGGTTTTGCAGCAACAGAAAAATAAACTACCTATCATGCAATAGGGTGATATTTCTTAACAAAATGCATATAGAAAATATAGGTATGAGTATGGTCAAAGCATCACTTTCCTTATTTCTGGTCCTGACGGTCACAATACTCACAATACGAGGCGGCACACTCCGGACAATCTATACGAGCAAACATAGCACCAATCAACATATATTCAATACAATTATGCACAAACAGTGATAAACATTCAAAGAACAGTAGAAAAACTTGCCTAACATTAGTTAAACTTAAAGTACTTGTCAAAATAAAACCAACGGAAAAAGAAACGGCGCAAACGGGCGCACCGTTAAAAAGTTACGGCTGCCGGAAGTTCAAATTTGGATCAGCTTGGGATTCAAATTTAAAAACTTCAAACTTCTGTAACACTTGGTCTAATGGATAGAAAATTTCTACACAGTCACAACGCAACTGGAATCACTCGATTCCGAGTTACGGTTAAAAAGTAGTCGCGAAAACGGTATCGGGGTGACACCGGGGGGTACCGGGGTGCTCTACTGTAACAAGGACCCGTACGTAAATAAAAAAATTCTGAAAAACGCGATCGGGTCCTCGGGCGGTTTGGATCCAGATCTGGATTTTTTTTTCCGAAAACGCGTTGAATTTTTTTTCCCGAACTCCTTCTCTCCACGCACGGGCGCCATGGCCATGGCATGGAGCTCGGCTACGACTTGGCTCCGGCCGGCCCACCGGCCGTGGCCAGTGGCAGGGGGCGGCGGCGGGCGCGACAAAGGGATGGCGGCGGCCGGGCGTGGGGCGCATGGGGGAGCGCTGGCGGCGGCCGGCCCGTGGCGGCTGGGCGATCTCGCCAGCGGCTCGCCAGCGGTGGCCAGGCGGCGGCGGCGGTGCGGCCAGGGGTGGCGCGGGGCGGCGGCTAGGGCGGCTGGGTCGGGCACAGGCGGCGGTGCGGGCGCGGGGTGCTCACCGGCGGCGGAAAAGTGACGAACTCCGGCAAAAAAACGAACTCCGTCGATGCTCCGGCGAAACTCCGGCGAACCTAAAAACGCTATGCGAAAATAATTTAGCCCTAATCGGGGCTATTTATAGCCAGCCCCTAATCCTCTTTTTTTTAAATCCGAAATAAATACAAAATCGGTCTGCGGGAAAAAAAACAGAACAAGCCCTTTAGGCCCAAAACAATATTAGAAAAATCACGGAAATTTATTTTAAAATTTCGTATTCGCCAATATTTCTAAAATAATAAAATTGAAATTTTGGCTTTTCCAAAATATTAAAATAAAATAAAAACTTTGCAACTTATTTTTAAATATTTTAAAATACTTTTCTGGCATTTGAAAAATACCGAAAACTGCGAAAATTGATTTAAAAACTTTTACGGAGCCTAAATAAATTCCAAAAATATTTTTAGAAAATATTTATAACTCCAAAGTTAATTTAAAAAGTCTCCCAAAATATTTTAGACTATTTTCAACAAATTAAAAAGGGGGATAAGTCCTTTCATATCCTCTCCAGCGAACTGCCATGTGTTGAAAAATGTTTAAAATTGTTTTAAAACTCCAGAAAATGCGAAAGCAGCATGAGATGCATATGATGATCTATTAACATCCAAATTCAGAAAAATTGGGATGTTACACATATTGACTCTTCTATGAAGAAGGAGAGTCAACATCATAACCCTTTCAAGGAGTCACCTATTGAGATTAATGTTACTGATCCTGTTTTACCAGAAGTTGTGTATGAACAGCGTCCTTATCCCTCAAGGATAAAGGAGCACTCTTTTGTTAGAGGTATTATAAACAAAAACGGAAGGACCACTGACAAACCTGAGGACATGATCAAGGTCAAGCCTCAAGTTGCAATGGTTAAGGATCTGGTAACCAGTGATATTGAAGAATCCACTATTAGTTTTTGTGCTGTTTCCACTAACATTGTCACAACCAAGAACAAAGGCCCAATTTCACGTACACCAGTTGTATCTGTCAAAATAGGAGATCATAATTACTATGGGCAATGTGATTTGGGATCTAGCGTCAGCGCTATTCCCTTCAAACTTTATCAAGAGATCATGCACGAGATTCAGCCGTGTGAGATCGAGGACATTGATGTCACGATTCATCTTGCAAATAAACAAACAATCTCTCCAGTTGGGATTGTGAGAGATCTTGAAGTACTCTGCGGGAAGGTAAAATAACCTACTGACTTTCTTGTACTTGGTTCAGTGCAAGATAGTTTTTGCCCTATTATCTTTGGTAGGGCCTTCCTCAGCACTTGTGGAGCTATAATAGATTGCAAGAAAGGTAAAGTTTCTGTTGAATTCAACGGTGAGCCGTTTGAATTTAATTTTTCTAAGTTTTTTTAGCAGCCTCGTGGTACTGACTTGTCAAGTAATGACAAAATTATTGAAGAAATTGCTTCTATTGCTATTCTTTCCTGATGATACTTTGCAGCAATTTATGGAAGACCACGAGAATGACATACATATGCAGGAGAGAGATGAACTAGAAGCCATATTTTTAAGAAAAACTCCTATCCTGAAGCACAACCTCCCGGTTGAACCTTTAGGAATCCTCTCGCAACCAAAAGAAGACCCGGTGTTTGATCTAAAACCACTACCCGATACGCTCAAGTATGCTTATTTAGATGAAAAGAAAGTATAACCTGGTATTATCAATTCTAACCTTTCAGGGTATGAAGAAGAGCGATTATTGGAGACACTCTGCGGACACCGAGGTGCTATTGGCTATACTCTTGATGATCTCAAGGGTATTAGTCCATCCATTTGCCAACATACTATCAATCTCGAGCCCGATGCTAAACCAATTGTTGATCATCATCGACGGTTGAACCCAAGGATGAAGGACGTGGTTAGGACGGAGGTTCTCAAACTATAGCTGCTAGTAAGTGGGTAAGTCCTGTTCATTGTGTTCCTAAGAAAGGAGGTATGACTGTTGTTCTAATGATAAGAATGAACTAATACCTTAGAGGACTATTGTTGGATATAGAATGTGTATTGACTTCAGGAAGTTGAACAGGGCCACCAGGAAGGATCACTATCCTCTGCCCTTTATTGATTAGATGCTCGAGCGGCTGTCTAAAAACACCCACTTCTGCTATCTTGATGGGTATTCTGGTTTCTCCCAGATTTACGTTAACACCAAGGATCAAGAGAAGACCACCTTTACGTGTCTTTACGGTACTTATGCTTATAGGCGTATGCCTTTTGGTTTGTGTAATGCACCTGCTACTTTTCAGAGGTGTATGTCTGCAATATTTCATGGGTTCTGTGAGGAGATTGTAGAAGTTTTCATGGACGACTTTTCCGTCTATGGAAACACCTTTCACCACTGTCTCCACAATCTTAATAAAGTTTTTCAAAGGTGTGAAGAAAAGAATTTGGTGCTCAATTGGGAGAAGTGTCACTTCATGGTCACTACAACAAAAATGGCTTGTATAGTCGCTTTTTCTAAGACGCTATTATTTTCGTCTCTACACTTATGAACACTAGCGGGTTAAAGACGCTTTTTAAGACGTTTACAAGGCGTCACAATTATTTTCTTATAATCGACTAATTTTAAAATAGGTATATAATTTAAATGAACTTAAAGACGATTTATGAGACGTTTTAAGTATGCGACTCTATTGGAAAATCCTTTAATAAGTACTTTTAACTCAAAAAGTTATTAAACTTAGTTGTGTTAAAATTAATAGCTAACCGAATTATGTTCTTTTAGACTGGGCTTCTCCGGCGATGTGTCATCCGTATTGCAATCGATGTTGATGGTACACAAAGATGGATTGTGAACGAACAATATCCCTATGAATGGACGGTACAGACACCTTCATTGACATATAACGCCACCCTTGTTGTTTCAAGTCGTACTCCACCCCTTTGATCTATCACTATCTTTATACTTTTTTAAAACTATATGAATATTACCCAATAAAGTTTGATCTTTTAAAAAAATATGGATTTATCCAACAAAGGGAACACCTCAAAATAATTATTTATTCATACATGTGGTTACTTAGCGTTTCCAAACTTTTTTTGCAGGAGCCCAAACTATTTCCACTTAACCAAATATTCGTTTCCGGATTATTTTCACTTATAAAAATTATTTTTCCTCGCTGGATATTTTTCCTCGCCGCCATCTACCCCACCTCCCCATTTATCCAACCTCCCCCAATTCCAATCTACGCCGTCATCATCTCCCCGCACGTCGCCCGTTCTCAACCCGCACCCAGCATGGTGGCAGCCTCACCCTCAAGCGCCGGAGTCCCGTGCCTCTCCCAACGTCGTCCTCACCGTGACGAAGCTGCATCCACGCCGGTCTCCTCCTCCACATGAAGCTCTGCCGCGTGTTCCATTGGTACACCACCCCCACAAGCAGTTCTCGCATCTAGCCAGCATCTTCAAGCAGGTAATCCCTTAAATCTCATAGCCCCTACAGTTTTAGCATTAAATCCACAAAAGTGGTCTCCTTTATTTATGCATCTCGAGTCTCATCCTCTCCTTCGTCCCCTTACTTTTTTAATGTAGGCAATGCACCCTAAGTGTTTGTTGAATTATTATTTTTTAGTAGTCCCTATAAGACTACAACGTACTCTGTAAATTTATTATGTCCTTGATAATATACATGTACATTAACACCTTCTTGGTTCAATTATGTATAGTTCTTGTAGATCCAAATTGTAGAGACCATGTATGTAAACTTTTGGTGACAGTACCGGACAGACTGCTAAGGCATATACTGGTATTGCTCCTAGAATCATATTTAGTTTCCCCTTTTCAAGTTTGTTTCAGGAAATATTCCTGATGATCCTGCATTGTGCGTGACATACATTTGTGATAGATATGCAATAAACTCCAACACATCAGAGCATCTTCATTTTCAATTTTACATGCTCCACGACTGCATCCAATTCCAAGTGTTCCTTCTGTTGGACCCTGGATTTGGATGCTCCTGGTGTTACTTAACCTCTTGGAACACCATATGTATGTTGTGCTTTCATTCCTATTGTACCTCATTTTCATCCAGCCAGGGCCGACTCTATGTATTGATTACACCATTAATTATTAGTAATTTAGAATCAATCACCTTATTCCTCGCCATTTGAATTTTATGTATTAGATGAAGGCTGCAATTTTTCTACCATCCTGTAGAAACGTCCAGATTGTGACACCTAAGATTACGAAGGAGATTAAATACATGGAACTAGTATTTTATAATGTTAGGTTAGAAGCTATAATACAAATAATATATCTACCATGACATAACTTGATAATGAGATTGGGACGAAACATACATGTACACAGGCCTAAGGCCTAATAATCTAAAAGGAGAGGGCAAGGAGGCAGGTGGGAAGCCGGCGAGTGGTGATTGGGGACGAGTCATGAGAGAGGAAAGTCGCCCAGGCACCCTAGAATCTGGAGACTAATCATCGCACAAAAGAGACCAACAGCCTTGGTCTCCTTGTAGATAACAAAATAAGCAATTCCTGGTGATAAAATCACAATTCTTATGAAGTTGGCATTTACAACACGTACTTCACTCACTCCTCTTAACCTTTTCTATCATGCACATTAAGGGGATCTGTAGTTCAGGACAAGGCATATATATATAGGTACACACTGACTGACATGATGTACTCCTCCATCTATCCACTCTGAAGTACATCAGTTAAGAACAAGAAGTAAGGAGCTTAGTAGTGTCAGCTATCCAGGAGCACAAAAAACCATGGCCGACCTGCTCAAACACCTTGGCGGTCTGCCACAGCACACCGAGTCAGCCAACCAGGAACACACATCGACTTAGGAAGCATACCTTGACGGCGGAGAGGGAGTTCTAGCCGCAGCTGTCGTAAAAGGCACCGTCAAATTCGAGGGTAAACAGGTTGCCACCGCCCATTGTGGCGTTTGAGGGCATCGTTGTCCTTACGCCTCTCCGCCCAGCCACTTAGCTAAAACCTACTGGTTTATTAGTATTTTTGCATCTTAGCTGCATAGAGGTTCCAGTTAGCAGCTCTCAGATTTTGCACTATATATAGGATTGTTGTTTATATGTTGGTATGTTGTTATATGTGTTACAGTAACTTCTACATGTATATTGAGATTAGACGTAACCAATGTAGACAAGTGATATATTAGTGGACTTAGTTATCTGCACATAAGGTTATATACATGATCATGACATATGTTTCTAATTTTCTATGCATGACCTTAACATATGATTTAACATTGTTTGGTAAAGGTATCATGTCGAGGATACCTCCATGACTTCGAAGCTAAAACATATCAATGCAGGTTGCTGAAACTGTACTACCAGATGAAAAAAAATTGAAGGCCCTCCAGAGATTGATGATCTATAACCAAAAACTCAAAAATTCCCTGGAGAGGATTGGAGAAATGAATTTGTAATCGCGGGAAGTGATGAAGTTGGTATCTAACCACATCTGTTTTTGCAAAGATAAAAGTAGAGTATTAATATATATATATATATACTATTATCATGTTCTTGTTTCAGGATGATCTCGATGAAAGAGTTGTTGGCAG
The DNA here is from genome assembly GCA_950022295.1 of Bromus sterilis. Lineage (NCBI taxonomy): Eukaryota > Viridiplantae > Streptophyta > Magnoliopsida > Poales > Poaceae > Bromus > Bromus sterilis. The sequence goes on along the minus strand of OX465596.1, from coordinate 106,211,556 downwards.
TGACCTCCCAAGTGAATCACATAATGAAGTAGAAGAATCACCTGGAAATATGAATGCTCCATCCAGTGCTATGCAGGTGATGTAATAGCATCTTCACTAATAAATATTCTAGTTTATTCTCATACTTAAAAAACCAATGTTCATCATAAGTACATGAACTGCATCCTAGAAATTGTGCGAGAGCCAAAGAGTGTTGCTCAGGTTTATCGTTACCACATGAAAAAATGGTTGATAAGGGGTGTGTGTGTGCGTGCATAAATTTCTGCTTCGTTAAAACACCTATGTTTTGTATAAGTTTACTTATAACTGAACTGAACCTTAATTGTAGATAGCACACATTAAAAAGTTTGATAGGGCCAAACAAGTATGTGCAAAATCAACTTTATCGGACGAGCAGACCACTACCCAAGAATTACATCCTAGCTTTTCTGTGAGAACCAAAGAGGATTACATTGATTTATCTTTACCACACATGGTTGCTAAGGTGCGTGTGTGCATAAATTTCTGTTTGTTATTAAACAATGCATATGTCTAGTGTATGTTTATGTAGTACTGAATTGAACCTCAATTGTATAAATTGTGCATTTATCCTAGCATCTGGGCAAGAACCAAAGAGGCTTGCACCGGTTTATACATAATCTTTGTGTTTTTAGGTTAAAAAAAACCTACCACTCCTACATAGACTAAAAACAAGCCACCAACCACTGGTATAGATTTTAGCTTCATGAGAAAAAATAGTTCTACTTTTTACGGTATTTTCTTAATTATTCGCATTGTTAAAATGAATGTCTGATTTGATTTAGTTTTGAACACTGAGGTTGTTTCTAATTATGAGGATATAATACTTGTGAATACAGTTGGTGGTATGGGTGAATTCCTTCATATAATGAGTTAATGACATGTGTTGTTTATGAATGTGACTAGTGATATGGGTGGATACCTCCAATAATGATATTTCTCCATCTGCACATGTATGTGGTGTAAGTCACCAGATTTGGAATGATGAAATACAAATTTGAAATAAATAAAATAATGTTCAAAGTAAAATATTACTTAGTTACAAATAAGCTTTATATATTTAGAGACGAATGTAACGTCTCTACATAGCGTGTATAAAAATGGGGCCATGGCTCATGATGAATGAAACGTCTATGTCAGTAGAGGTGCGGTATGAGCGTCTCTATGTGGGTACAGACGTCATACGAGCGTATCTAATAAAACGCCTCTACATATCTAGGGACGCCTTTGAACGTCTCAATACAGCGTCTCATGTCATGTAAACACGCTTAGCCAGCGTGTCTACTTGTTTTGAGACGGTCCGTGTAGAGACGCTCCAAAGACGCTTTATCAAGTCGACTTTATAGTTGTCTAGAGATGAAATATGACGTCTCTAGGTATGGAATATGATGTCTCTATGGGTAGATTTTCTTGTAGTGGGTTAACGAAGGGATAGTTCTTGTACACAAGATTTCCGAAAGGGGAATTGAAGTGGACAAGGAAAAAATTGAAGCTATTGAAAGGATGCCCTATCCAAGGGACATCAAAGGTATTCGTAGTTTTCTAGGTCATGCTGGTTTCTATAGAAGATTTATCAAGGACTTTTCTAAGACCTCGAGACCCCTTACCAATCTTCTCCAGAAGGATGCTCCTTTTGTATTTGATGAAGATTGTAAGGAAGCTTTCAAAGTTCTTAAGAAAGCCTTGATAACCGCTCCTATAGTACAACCACCTGACTGGAATTTTCCCTTTGAAATTATGTGTGATGCTCGTGATTTTGCTGTTGGAGCTGTTTTAGGACAAAGGGTTGACAAGAAGCTGAATGTCATCTACTATGCCAGCAAGACACTTGATAGTGCTCAAAATAATTATGCTACTACCGAGAAGGAATTCTTGGCAGTGGTGTTTGCTTGTGACAAGTTTAGGAAGTATATTGTCGATTCTAAAGTTATTCTTCATACTGACCATGCTGCCATTAAGTATCTTATGCAGAAAAAGGACGCCAAACCAAGACTCATTAGATGGGTACTCCTTCAAGAATTTGATTTGCAGATTCTCGATAGAAAAGGAGAAGACAATCCAGTGGCGGATAATCTTTCAAGGATGGAAGATATCCCGCACGATCCTATCCCAGTCAACGACAGTTTCCCAGATGAACAGCTTGCTGTTGTAAAAGTACAATCTCATTCCGACCCTTGGTTTGCAGATTATGCTAATTTTATCGTTGCAAAGTTTTTGCCTCCAGGTTTTACATTTTAGCAGAGGAAGAAATTCTTCACAAATTTGAGGCACTACTTTTGGGATGACCCACATCTTTTCAAAGAAGGTGCGGACGGGATTGTAAGAAGGTGTATACCGGAGCACGAGCAGCAGGACATTCTTCGACAATGTCATGATAGTCCCTATGGAGGACATCATGCCGGTGAAAGGACCGCACATAAAGTTTTACAATCAGGTTTTTATTGCCCTACTCTTTTTAAGGACGCCCGAAGGTACGTTCTATCTTGTGACAAGTGTCAGAGAGTTGGTAACATTAGCAGGAGAAATGAGATGCCTATGAATTACTCACTAGTGATCGAACCTTTCGATTGCTGGGGTTTTGATTTTATGGGTCCTTTTCCTCCTTCACACAAGTACACACACATCTTAGTTGCTGTTGATTATGTAACCAAGTGGGTTGAAGCAATCCCCACTGAGAGTGCTGATCACAAGACATCTTTGAAAATTCTCAAGGATGTAATTTTTCCTTGGTTTGGAGTACCAAGGTACCTCATGACAGATGGAGGGTCAAACTTCACGCATGGAGCTTTTAGGAAAGCTCTAGCCAAGTATGATGTCAATCACAGGATTGCCTCACCGTACCACCCTCAAACTAGTGGGAAAGTTGAGCTCACCAATAGGGAGATCAAGTTGATCTTATAGAAGAAAGTAAACAGTTCTAGAAAGGACTGGTCAAAAAAGTTAGGAGATGCTTTGTGGGCGTATAGAACTGCTTACAAAAACCCCATGGGCATGTCTCCATATAAAATGGTCTATGGCAAGGCTTGCCATTTACCATTAGAGTTAGAGCACAAAGCGTTCTGGACTGTCAGAGAGCTAAATGCTGACCCAAAGTTAGCTGGTGAAAAGCGTCTCATGAACTTGACTTCTCTAGATGAGTGGAGGAGTGAGGCTTACGAGAGCGCTAAAATGTTCAAGGAAAAGGTAAAGAAGTGGCACGATAAAAGAATTCTGAAACGTGAATTTAATGTTGGTGATAAAGTTTTGTTGTTTAGATCTCGTTTTAGGTTTTCTCCAGGTAAACTACTTTCCAGATGGGAAGGACCTTTTCATACCGAAGAAGTATATCGGTATGGTGCAATGAAGATCAATAATTTCGAAGGCACCAAACCTCTAGTTGTGAATGGACAAAGACTAAAACATTATATGGCAGGTGATCCAATCAATGTGGATGCAAACATGATATATACAAATACTCACTAAGAACATGTTGCATCCAGTTTAAAGACTCCGGCAGGAGCAGAATAAGAAAAGGTATGAATTATGGTAAGAAAACACTGCGAACGTCAATAAAAGTTTACTTTTCAAGGTTTTTTGCAAAATTAGGAAAATTCCAAGCCCGAGTGGAGCCGGAGAGGAGCTCCAGGTGGCCCAGGAGGCCTCCTGGCGCAGCCCCCCCTCCTAGCCGCGCCAGGCACTCTCCTGGGTGCCCTGGACTCCGACTCCGACTCCACCTAGGCTTGAAACCTTCCTTCTGTTACAGAAATTTTTGCTATATATTTGACCGGATAGTCCGGCACCGTATCTCGCGATTTCGCGTGTTTTCTTTCTCGGTCTGTTTCTGCCAGGGTGAAAAGCTGTTGCTAGAGATGTCTTCTTGTGGCTCGAGTGGAGAGGACTTCTTGGGATGGCGTCTATGTCAAGTCCAGAAGGATCTTAATCAAGGGAAGCACGTTGATTGGGCTATCGAAGAAGAAATTTCCGCAAGACAAGAAGAGATGGAGGGCTCCATGAGAGAGGAAGTCAAGACCATCACTGCCCAACAATAAGGAGGTCCAAGCAATCCCATCATGGTGGGATCTGTCAAACCTCAATATGATCTTTCTCTTAACCTTTCAGGGCCCTCCACTTCAATTGAAGAACAACACATGCTTTCCACCATCTCCGAGGCCTACCGCATTACCAACCAAATCTTTGAAGATTTCCGTGTACTTAAAGTACAAGTGGAAGTCTTGGAGTCAGAGAACAAAACCCTTCGCCGTGTCATCAGGGATCTGAAGAAACAACCACAACAAGATGAGGAGTAAATCTCCTCGGGTAATGGCATCCCCTTAGCTTGTTCCAAGCTTTGGGGAGTGCCGGGTATCTTTATCTTTATCTTTGTCTTTAGGAGTCCAGTAGAGTCGTATCATGTCTAGGGAAGTTACTTTATGAAATAGGTGTTGCTTTGAGGTCTATCACTCCTTTTGTGGAGAGCTTTGTATCCGTGAGTGTGGGGTCGTCTATGAAGGAATATTAATGAGAAGTCTATTGGTTTCTTCGCTGCACTCGGTATTCTCTTCACGCAATCGACATTATGAGCTGATTCTTATGGGGAGTATTGACCTTATATCAGGTATGGCTTCAAATACTTTATTTAAATCTTGGCAAGTATAGCTTTGGTCATAACAACAAGCATGTTTTTCTCAACGTAGCGACATAGCCAAAACCTTTGTGTTATTATGCTTTAAGTGTTATGTTGACAAGGAAGACAACTTGATGTTTCATGCTAGTTTTAATGTTTATTCTTTGTATTTCTTGCATCTAAGTTGTCATCAATTGTCTGGTCTCTCAAAGCCTTGCTAGCCAAAACTATGTACTAAGCGGAATTCTACTTGTACTTCCATACCCTGAAACCAACATCTTCCACTTGAGTCCACCATACCTTCCTATTTTTGGTATTCCACTACCACTCCTAAAGTATATAATTTATGTGCTATCTCTAGATGTTCAAAACCTTCTGTTTTGTGGCACTGATTCAGCTCATGAGGAAGTGGTGGGTAACCCATGATCTTCTTAATTTGGACAAGTTTTATCTTGGGATTGCATGTCTAATCTGCAAACCCCTAATACGAGAAGGGACTGGCATGAGTGCCCAGCTCGTAAAAGATACATACTAACACACAAGTTCCTTCGCCCATTCATGAGTAATAAACAAAGGAATTTAAGGGGATGTGATCGTCCACACATGGGAGCCGTTCCTCAAAACTTGTCCAAATCATGAAGTGAGTGAGTTATCCATCAGCAGTCGTTGACGGATCATGCACCTCCCGAAAGCCTGTTTTTATTCTGTTTGATGTAGAGATGGCACATGAGTTTTCACTTCTTACCCTTTTGCACGGGGTTTATCCTTTATTTTGTGTTGAGTCAGTCCTTCCTACTTCCTTCCTTCTTGAGAGAGAACAGACACTTGATGTTAATAAAGATGCTTGCAAATAAAGATGCATTGAAATTTAGCATGTTACATCTTTGTTGACATTATCTTTTGATAAGTGAGTTGTTTGCAAAAAGATTATGCTGAGTCAACATCTTCCTTTGTGTTAACATGTGCACTTCTTGACCAATAACATGTTCTTTCCAAAGCTTCAACTGGTTCCATTATAAGTGAAAGAGCTAAAGTAAAAGTTATTAGTAGTTCCTTCACCAAGTCTATGTTTGCCATGATTTGATGAGTTTTCCAGGTTCTACTTTGTTATAATTGTTACTACTTTCTCGTAAGGACCTTATGAGTTGAGATTGCTGTTGAGGTTGCTTCAGTTTGGTGAGAAATCTTGATGCTTCTTGTCTGTATTCTTTTATCGACGCTTCATTCTGTAAACTTGTGGATAGGTTTACCGAGATCAGCAATCGCTTGGGGACAAGCGAGGTCTAAGCTTGGGGGAGTTGATACGTCCAAAATGCATCACTATTTTATATTGTAATTTCATCCTATTCATTGATATATTCCACTTTAAAGTATTGTTCTTATGTTGTTTTGGCTTTTTTTACACAGTTTACAACTTTTCGGTGCCGAAGTAGCAGAACCAGAATTCAGCGGTGAAAAGTGGACACCAAGTTGCTGAATCAGATCAAGTCCAAATGCGATGAAAATTTATGGGGAATGTTTTTATGAAGATTTACTGGGGATCGCCGAGGATGGAGGTGAGGGGACCCACCAGGCAGCCAGAAGGGTGCCTGGCGCAGCCCTCCTCCTGGCCGCGCCAGGCACCCTCCTGGATGCCTGGTGGCCCCCCTCGGTGCCCCCTCTCTCCTATAAGACCCCCCTGGGGTGAAAACCCTAAAAAGAGAAGAGTTTCCGTGTTTCTCCGCCGCCACGGGGCGGAAACCTACAAAGGAGAAAAGCCATCTCCGGTGGGCATATTCCGCCGGGGAGATCACCTCCCGGAAGGGGAGATCGTCGCCATCATCATCATCATCGTCACGGGCATCATCGCGATCATCATGAACATCATCCCCAACATCAGCACCATCTCCATCACCATCCCATCTCATATCACAATTGCAACTTGTGTTGTAATTCGTACTATTTATCCTCTCTACTTTGTTGGTGTTGATTACTACTTTGTGGTGAATGCTATTGAGTTTTGTTGAAGAAATATCATTGTGTCCAGATTGTTTTCCACCCATCTATCAGCTCTGATCATGATCTCTTTTATGTCTTGTGAGTAGTTAATTTAGTTCTTGAGAACATGGGAGAAGTCTAGTTTTTAGTAGTCATATGATGTTGAAGTATTATGTGTTGTTTGACACTTAAGTTGTGTTGTTATTTATCTAGTGGTGTTATGTGAGTCGAACACTTAACACTTCACCTTACATGGGCCTAGAGGAATACATTGTGCACAAAGGATGCTTATGGTGGGTTGCCGGAGTGACAGAAACCTGAACCCTAGTTCGCACACTTTTGCATAAGGGAGTTATGGATCCTTGATCGTAATGCTGTGGTTAGGCTTATGCCTTAATTACTACCTTGTATTTGCGGATGCTTGCAAGGTGTGCAATCATAAGAGTACACTTATCTTAGTCTAGAAGGTGTACTAGCATTGATCCACCCACCAACACTTATCAACACAATACATATTACTTGGCGGAGTATGGTGAAAGTAACTTGGCTAACTCTCCCGTGTGTTCTCGAGAATGCTTTAGCTTTTATAAGTTTAGTTCCTAGGCTTATCCTTGTGAAAGGATTGGGCCACTTGCTACTCCTCAGTTACCCTGTTTACTTTTCTTGTCTTTTACGTTTCTGTTGCTTAAACCAAAAACCCCTAAATATTTACGTTTGAGTGTGTGCAGCCTTTCCTTATCAAGTGTCACTTATCAGCACCTTCTGCTCCTCGTTGGGATCGACATCCTTATTTATCGAAAAGCTACAACTGATCCCCTAGACTTGTGGGTTATCAAGAATCGTTTATTGGCGCGGTTAACAGGGGAGGCAACCCAACTAAACCTATTAACTTCACCGTCATCAGACCGCAACGCTTGACTACCTCGCCCTCGCCGTCGGACACGAACTCTCGGCCATCGAATGCCGCGAATCGGGCCATCTTCCTCGCCACGGCCGTCACCTTGCGCCGACGAATTCATCGCCGCCTGTGCTCCCCCGAGCCCATTGCCTCCCCTTCCCGCGCTTGGTTGCGTGCCATAGAACGCCACCCCCGGCTTGGCCATACTCCGGCCTTTGTCAGGCTCGCCATGGCCACCATTTTTGGTCGCCCCCGTCGTCCTTGGACTGCTCCTGCAGACGCGCAACGCTTGACTTGCTCGATCCCGCCCCTTCCCGCACCTTTTGATCTCTGGAGGTGGGCGCACGGTCATCCAGCGCCGTCGTCGTGCTGATGTTTGTCGTCGGCTTGTCCAACATGGGCTAACTCAACCCCCCCACTGAAAACGGGGCCCATTTTATTAGATTAGCCCCTAGTCAAAGTTAAGAGAAAATGAAACCCCCCTGTTTGTGAACAGAGTCAATGACATCCGGGCCACGGCATGTCTAACTAAGAAAATGTGTTATTTGCAGTGTGTAACCCCCACTGTTTATGACAGGTGGGCCCTGGCCATTTAGTAAATTTAAACAGCTGTTAAAGGTCTCTGTTACTATGACAGGTGGCCCCCACTTCTGTGTAATTAAATAAAATGCGTGTATAGAAATGTGGGTATTATATGTGGGACCCACTGGTCAGTTTGACCAGTCAATGGCCCAACCTATGACATGTGGGTCCCCTTTGTCAGGTTTGACCAGTCAACATCAGTATTCTAGATAATGTTGCATTAAGTATTAAAATAAATCCGGAAATTCTTTTAAATTGGTTTAAACTTTAAAATTTAATATCTTTTGAACCGTAACTCCGATTAAAATAATTTATACATGAAAGTTGATCAGAAAAATACAACGAGTATTGATACACTAGCCATATACCTACCACCCCCTCTAGCACACCGAACCTGAGACATTCCATCTCTGGAATGCCTGTCCGATAAATACCCGGAGCTGGTAAATCATCCCCGCATGATTTCCCGCTCGGAACAATACACTTAGTACTACGTTAGAACACTGTTAACATTGCATCTGTCATGCCATGCATCCGTTTGCATATGATTGCTTTATATTTACTGTTTCCCCCCCCCTTTATTCTCGGTAGACCCCGATAATGTTGCCGACTACACCGCTACTGAGTACGACTACTACGTCGACGACCAGTCCCTTGCTACCGAGCTTCCAGGCAAGCAGTGCCTCATAACCTCTCCCAGATATCACCTACCTGTTTATATTTATCTATTGCACTAGGCATTGCTGCTGCTACGTTACATTTCTATTCATTGCATAGCCTTTCATTATCGCCCCTTGAAGTACCTTCCTTATCCTATGCTGCCTAGTATATATATAATATTCAATAGTTAGCCCTGCGCAATGTTAGTCAACTAGGTTTAGTAATCAGGCCGCGATCACTCTAGGGAGTGAACGTGGAACACGAACGATTTAAATTTCTGCAACAGGTACGTACAGAGAAGACGCCAAAGGGAACCTACAACGGCGAGACTCTGCCGAGTCTATTCAAGTTTGACTTACGAGTGGATGGACTCGTACTTCACTCTCGTTGTCGGCTCAGTAGCGAAGCACCACCAGGGTGATACGAGGATATTCATCTTTAGTTCATTCCCGCTGATGTCTCTGTCGAACCACTTGAAGTTTACCATCGAGAGTAATGATATGTCCCAAACGTATCTATAATTTCTACTTGTTCCATGCACTTTTATGTGACATTGCTACATGTTTTGCTACACTTTTATATCATTTTACACATGTTTGGACTAACCTACTAACTCATTGCACCCAGTGCCAGTTTCTGTCTGATAATGTCTTTAGTTGCAGTGATTTTCCCCAATTTAAAATGCTCCAAAAATTCAAAAAAAAACAGAATAAAAATCAGTACGAAGGAATCATCCGGAACCCCGAAGGAAGGCCAGGGTGCCCCACTTGGTGCCCAGGTGTCCAGATGGCGCAGCCCCACCCTGGTCGCGCCACCAGGGTGCCTGGGAGCACCAGGTGGCCCCTAGCTCCCCCCTTTGGCCTATATTACCTCTTCGCTCAAAAAATCCTCGAGGAGAACCCGACATCGCGAAATACCTCTCTGTTCCGTTGCCGCCGCACTTCCAAGATCGGGAGCACCAGAAGACCTCTTCCCGGCACCCTGCCGGAGGGAGGATTGACCTCCGGGAGCTTTGCCACCACCATGGACGCTTCCCGGATGTGCCGTGAGTAGTTCCCCTTGGACCACGGTTCCATGACCAGTAGCTATGTGATGTCTTCTCTCCAATCTCGTTCTTCAATGTTTAGACCTTGTGAGCTGCCCTACATGATCAAGGTACCTATGTAATTTTCCTGCTATTGATATGTTGTGTTTGCTGGGATCCGATGGATTATGAGATTATGTTCAGATCGTGATGAGTTATATATTTGGTTTACCTTTTATATTTTGTTCATGAGTAATTCTTGCATGTTCTCCGTTGCTTTTTATTGCTTTGGCCAAGTAGTAGATAGTAACTCCAAGAGGGAGTGTTATGCATGATTGTGGGTTCATTCCCCCCCGATGTCTAGCTTAGTGACAGAAACATGAGACTAGGGGATGTGCTGTTGCCACCAGGGAGAAAACAACGGTGCTTGTAACCGCGGTTGCAAGGATTGTTTACCTTATGCATAGATTGTTAATGCGGTTCTCTGTTGCTTTGAGTTTACTCTATGGGTGGGGCTCGCAACTTAATACCAGAGAGATGTTCTGGATAGATATCTCATGGTGGATGATTAGTGAGTAGATGAAGATGGATTTCGGTCTACTTGTCTTGGTGTACTGCTCATACTTTTGAGCCTGTTACTGGCGCCGTTGCCGGTGGCTCCACTCTTCAAGATAGGGGTGTTGCACACTATATTTTACCTTTGATTTTTAGTCTTGTTAGTTTAGTTTCTAGTTTTTGCTTTTCAGTCTTATATGAAAAACCAAAAAAACAGTTGCTACCTTTTTTATTTGTCTTTGTCTGCCTACTAAGGCTATCTTTACCATGGGTGTGGAACCACCCTAATATGGTAGGATGGACATGTTTCACTTGGATCGTCTTCGATCAATTTGTGCTCGCGCTAAAAACCGAACCGACTTGGTTGAGGGAAAATAACTGGATGAACATGCTCATTATATGCGACACCGCTTATCTCAAAAAGGGAAACACTTATTGGATCAAATACAAACTTCGTATTGCTATGCTGAGTGTTTGTGCTACATTTATGATTTTACTTGTTGTTCTAGAAAAGATCGCAAACACCTTCCCTTCCAATGTGAATTTAATGAAAATGAGATCCTACCTTCTTATGCTAAAGGTGTTTATGATTACTTTGATGTTGAAAAGATTGAAGAATTTGTTTCTTTTAAGGGTGCTTATGAGATTGCTTTTTTGATTGAAAAGTATTACGATACTATTCACAAGTCCGAAAATCTTGAAGTTCTATCTTATTGCTTTGAGAATTATGTTTGCAATGATTATATTGAGGATTTTAAAAATTAAATGTTTGATGTCCAAGAAGAGGCTAATGATTTCTATGATGAGGAATCCTATGATTCCAAGGACTCACTTGACACATCCATTTCTGAAGATCTTGATACTTGCTTTGTTGATGGCCATGATGCCAATTTGGATTATTCTTGCGAAGATGAACTTTCTATAGTTCCTTATGTTAAGCATGAAATTGTTGCTATTTAACCCACACTTTATTGTCCTATTATCCTTTTGAAACCTCCAACTCATATTCCGAAAAACTATGCTCTTATTGAGGCTCAAAGTGATAGGTTGCATTTATCTTGTGTTCCTAAAAACCGTGTTGAAAACTATACACGTGTGCTTGTAGGTCATGAACAACATGCTTTATTTGATAGTTCTATTTTTTAGTTTGTTCATGATGCGACTAAAAATTACTTTGAGAGAGGAACATTTGGTTTTAGAAACTTCCATGTTACGAAAACACCTCTCTTCATGTTGAAAGTTTTGAAGTTCTTCTTCTTTTTCCTTCCTATGCTTTTTACTTTGTGCTTTCATAATTTATTTCTTTACAAGGTTCCTAGGCATAGGAAGTGGGTTAGGCTTAAAGGTGTTTCATATTTTCTTCTTGATGCTTAGTTTTGCTCCAATTTTTATTCTTATGAGAGCATCTTTTATAATCTTCATGCCTAGCTAAAAGGCATAACAGAAAGCGCTTATTGGGAGGCAACCCAAATGTTTTTACTTTCAGTTTTAGTGGTCTTGATGCTTGTTACTAATGTATCGATGTCATTGTATCTTTATTTGCAAGCTTTGTGCCAAGTTTTAGCCTCCGATTGCAAGAAAGTTCAAAAGTTGTCACATGCTGTCCAGAAACAGATTCTGTCCACTTGACAGAAAAATTTGGCTAAAATCACCAGATCATCTTTCTGATCTGAATGTTTTACAGCATGCTCCATACAATTGTCTTTCGTGCATCAGTTATGAGTTTTTTTATTTGAGTTGCAGAAGTACCCCGAAAAACTTATTTACTACATACTTGTCTGAATTTCACGGATTCTGCCACGTTTCACGTTTTCTTCATTTTGCAAACCTTAAGCTTTCTTTTTATTTTCATATTTTTTGTCAATCTTGAGAAACAGTAGCTATTCAAGAATATCTTTATTTCCAGTGGATAAAAATTATTTTATCATTGGTACTAACCACTCTAATCAGCTTATGATGAGTTTCGTATGAAGGGAGTTTTCAAGTATGCGAAGGAAGATGATGAACGAAGATTCGAGAGTGTCAATCGCTCAAGCTTGGGGATGCCCCCATGCACCCCCAAGAAATACCCAAGGAGACTCAAGCATCTAAGCTTGGGGATGCCCCCGTGCATCCCCTTCTCCATCAATAATCATCAGTTCATCCTTCTCCATACTATATTTTTATCGCTTCATATGTTATGTGCTAAACTTCGAGCGTATCGCTCTTTAATTTTCAGTATTTTTAGTTTTTATTTTTGTTCATAACAAGTTGGATCCTAGCCTTCATTGTTTGGGAGATAAACACTCTCCACTCCACCATAGAACACAACATAGGCTTGCATGCTTATCTTTCTTTTTGTGGGTGTTGTTTATCTTTTCATAGCTGATGTCATGCTTAGCTCTTAGTTTTCATGCTTATATTTTTAAGAGCTTTTGATTAGGTTGTTCTAGGAACTCTCTTAAGTCTTCATGTTTATCTTGTTTAGCGAGTTGGCTTGTTGAAGTGAGTTGTGTGTCTTGCATGAGTAGGTAATTAAGGTTGCTATTACAAGTGTAGTAGTAACATGCAATAGTTTTGAGGTATTGATTAGAGTAATGTTTGGACATCAAGGTGTCAAGAGCTTGAGCCTATTAGTGATAGGTGTCGTATTTTGGGCAATCCGTGCTTATTTTCAAAAACTACAAAAAAATAGTTGATAACTCTAGCTACTAGATGGATCGCTAACCTCTAGAGGGGTTGGAATATATAGAGTACCCTCACATACCATGGGTCGAGGATGCGCAAGGTTAACCGAACCCCCATACACTCTTCCTCGGGGTACTCGTCTCTTTGTGAACCTCCCAATTAGATAGAGAGTTACCCCATAATAAGTGCATGAGTTCTTCAGACTAATGCGAGTATTTGATTGTTGGCACTTCCACCTTCCATATTTTGCTAGCCTCTTCGGTACCGTGCATTTCCCTTTCTCACCTTGAGAGTTGGCGCATACTTCGCCGGTGCATTCAAACCCTTGGCATGATATGCCCTGTCATCATAAACCTTCCTATATCTTCCTCAAAACAGCCACCATACCTACATATCAAGGCATTTCAATAGCCTTTCCGACATACATTGCCATGCAACATCCACCATTTCATCACTTGGTCTTCATGTCATATATGCTTTTCCTTGATCAAGGGGCCGCAAGATAGTTTGTCTTTTCCCTTATTATTTCTACATGACGCGCTAGTATCATTGCACATCCTGCTACACTTGCAGAGGCGTACATTTGCATACATCATAATAGTTTTCATTTTTCTTTATGTTGAGTACTTCCTATAAAAGTGTGAAGATCTTCTATATTCTTGTAAAACATAGAGTGTTGCCGTTAAGTGAGGAAAAGATCCCAAAGAGGACAAATTAAAAGATCCCAAAGAGGACAAATGAGACATAAATAGAAAGAGCCAAAGAGGCCACATAAAAATACAAAAAAATATAAAAAATAGAAAAAGAAAAATAAAAAGAGAGAAGGGGCAGCAGTACTATTCGTTTTGAAAGATCCACACTCGTACTCCATGGCTATACTTGTACTCCATAGAGATTATCATTCATGCATAACTATGTGGGGACCCTTTCACTATAGAACTTGGCTTGCATATTCCAAGGATGAGCCTCCTCAAATGAGCTCTAGGTCTTCATGAGAAAGCAAGGTGGATGCACCCCCACTAGTTCCATTGGAGAGCTTACCTTAGCTCATATGTGCATCCGTTGCATGGAAATTCCTACTCCTCACATCATATCTATCATTTGGCTTTCTCTCGCCTATGATTTTCCTCATTGATGTGAGCCTTTCACACCCTTTTTGTCTTCCTTCCCCATCATTTCTCTCTTTTCCATCCTTAGTGCTAACATATCTTGCTCGCGCTCATCCATTGCATGAGTGTACAAAGTCGAAAGGGAGAGGATCAAGTTGACTTGTACCTGACTAGTGGTCTGGGGATGAGTCAAAATAAGATTCCGAAGGAGACCAAGTGTGAAACTTTAGTAGATTGAGTTCTCAATTAAACTATAATTTTTTATCTCTAATCCCATCTCCCATTTCTTGCACGCAAACACCATTTAGAGACATTCGAGTCACGGACAGCGAGAGCTCTTGCACCTTTATGTTTATGCTTTACTAGAATTAATACTAAGAGTTTTTCTTGTTATTATCTTGTATTGAATTGCACATGTTACTTGCTTTACTTTGAAGTTCTTATATGTGTGTTAGCATGTCACCACATAAATTATCTGTGTTATCATTTACCTACTCGAGGACGAGCAGGAATTATGCTTGGGGATGTTGATACGTCTCAAACGGATCTATAATTTGTGCTTGTTCCATGCACTTTTATGTGACATTGCTACATGTATTGCTACCCTTTTATATCATTTTACACATATTTGGACCAACCTACTAACTCAGTGCACCCAGTGCCAGTTTATTTTTTTTGATGTCTTTAGTTGCAGTGATTTTTCACCAATTTAAAATGCTCCAAAAATTCCAGGAAAATCGGAATAAAAATCAGTACGACGGAAGCTTCCAAAACCCCGAAGGAGGGCCAGGGGGGCCCAGATGGCGCGGCCCCACCCCTGGCCACTCCACCAGCGCGGCTGGGAGCACCAGGTGGCCCTTGACTCCCCCCTTTGTCCTATATTACCTCTTAGCTCCAGAAACCATCGAGGAGAACCCAACATCGCGAAATACCTCTCTGTTCCACCGCCGTCGCGCTTCCAAGATCGATAGCACTAGAAGACCTCTTCTCGGAACCCTGTCGGAGGGAGGATTGACCTCCGGAAACTTCTCCACCACCATGGACACTTCCCGGATGTGACGTGAGTAGTTCCCCTTGGACCATGGGTCCATGACCAGTAGTGAATGCTCAAGAATGATCAGAGGGGGAGGGGGTGAATGATTACTTCTAAAAATTCTAAGGAACTTAGAAAGAATTCATGCAAACTGCGAAGGACTAAAGGAATCTCGAAGGAATTGCAGTATCGAAAGTCATGCATGGATCGAAAGGATTGGGAACGAGGGGAAACATCGAAAGTAAACAGGCATACGAGTAAATGCAGAAGGTAAATACGAGTAAGAAAACGAGCCTGACACGACGATATTTGGTAAACCAGTTCACACTCTGCAAAGTGCTACGTCTGGTTGGAGGGATTGGTGATTGAACACCTGGAGCAAAACTCTCTTCGTCCTATTCTCCACTTCAACAAACTCCTCGAGCTTGTCGAGTTTTCACTCGGGGTAGATGATTCAGGACATCTCTAAAACCTTTACAAACTTCCTTCAGCAGTGACAATTACTCTTCGACTACTTGAGAGCAGACTCCTAACCGACTAGGAGACTTGCAGTTCTCCAAGATAAAAAGATCGGCTAATCTCAACCTAAGTCTCTGTGAATTGGTCAACTCAGTTCAGATTTGGGTTTTGGTTTTCTCTCGAGTTCTCTCTCGGGATTCTCACAACACTTCTGTCTCAGAATATTCAGTGGAGCAGCCGAACGCAAATGGTGGGTGGGTGCGGGGTATTTATAGGTAGTGATCCCGATGGGTGAAATGACTGAAGTGACCCGATGCAACCGCTTGACGCGTCTCCACAACGGTCGGATTTCAATCACTGCGCAACTTTTCTTGCGGAGCAAGTAAGCTGACTTACCGAAAGAGTTCTCTCTCGAAGGCACCAAGTGCGATGACTTTGCCTTTGAGCTATTACTCGACTCAGTAAGATTTCTCTCGGTAAGCTTTCTGTGGGTTTAAGTTGAGCAGAGAAAACTCACTTCGACTAAGATCTCAACTAGTAAACCCCTCTTAATAGTACGTTTTTCCTACGACTCAAAAAGTAACGAGAAACTAGTAAAAAGACTAAGTCTTCGTCCAGCTTCAGCGTTCTCCTCGTTGAGCTCTTACTCGAGAGCATCTTCTTTCTCGACGACATTATTGGGGGTCGTCTTCCTTCAAAGGCTTCGGTAATGATCTGCAGCTTCGCTGAAGTGAGTTGTCCTTCGACCTTCTACTTGCAAACTCCATTCTTTCGGAACCTAATTATTTATTTATACTCGAAAACAATATTAGTTCCTCTACTGCTTTGTCCAACAATATCCAAAACCTTTGGGCGCAAAACTTGCTCTTTCAAGTAGCTATGTGATGTCTTCTCTCCAATCTTGTTCTTCAATGTTTAGATCTTGTGAGCTGCCCTACATGATCAAGGCACCTATGTAATTTTCCTGCTGTTTCTATGCTCTTTTTGCTGGGATCCGATGGATTATGAGATTATGTTCAGATCATGATGAGTTATATATTTGGTTTACCTTTTATATTTTGTTCTTGAGTAATTATTATATGTTCTCCGTTGCTTTTTATTGCTTTGGCCAAGTAGTAGATAGTGACTCCAAGAGGGAGCATTATGCATGATTGTGGGTTCATGCCCCCCAATGTCTAGCTTGAGTGACAGAAACTTGAGACTAGGGGATGTGTTGTTGCCACCAGGGAGAAAACAAAAGTGCTTGTAACCGTGGTTGCAGGGATTGTTTACCTTACGCATAGATTGTTAATGCAGTTGTCTGTTGCTTTGAGTTTACACTTTGTGTGGGGCTCGCAACTTAATACCAGCGGGATGTTCTAGATAGATATCTCAAGGTGGATGATTAGTGCGTAGATGCAGATGGATTTCGGTCTACTTGTCTTGCCGTACTGCCCATACTTTTGAGCCTCTTACTTTCAAGTAGCATAATTAGCATTGCAGTGCGTTTATAATTCTGTCAATTGACCATTTGTAATTTGTTTACCCATCTTAGTTGTTTTATCATCTTTTGGGAGTGAGACATCACTAGTGAACATCATGGGACCCCGGTCCATATTTCCACCACTTTTTACACCTCCGCTTTATTTTCTTCTTTTACTTTTTGTTGCAATTATCACTATTATTATCCCATGCGTTTGATCCTTTGTAAACGACAAGGACGGTGAGATTGAAAACCTCTTTGTACTCGTTGGGAGGAAAGTTATTTGTTGTGTGTGCAGTTCCAGGTAACGCAAGTGATTATCATCAAACGACGCATCACTTGCCGCGCCACCTACTTTTCATCCTTGGAGTCCTACTGGACTGACTCAATCCTTGGTATCTTTGCCAAGGGAAATTTACTGTTGTGCCACATCTCAACCTTCCACTTGGAGTAACCAACGAGGGGCGAGAATCCATCAGGTGACTCCTCCTAGTTTCACTTGATGGTAGGTACCTGAATCAACTGGTGTCCTTAAAGGTAAGTAGTCGAGTGACCCAATGGTGCCCGTGAGAGGTATTGTATCGGGACGGCAGGACAGGCGGATACCATCCTGGGCCTGGTCCTTGCTCGTTGGCCATGAGATACCAAACCACGAAAGTCGAGATCCTCCAAGAGCACACGTGAGATAAGGTAAGGGGACGGTTCACCTTGTTGGTAACCGTGTGCTTTGATGGGACGACGGTGCGGGCCCCGGTGAGCGGTGGTCCTGAATGATGTTCGTTGTCCGTTGTGTTAATAAGTCGGGACAACGATAATGGTTGACATGCGAGATAATAAAATGCTTAAGTGGGTCAGGTGGATGACTTTAGTGGGTCCACGTGCTCTATGCGCGCTACCTCCACGTGGGATTTTTTGTGTGGGCCCTCCGCGACGTACATTCTATCGAAATCTCTTCCGACGTCAGCAGTACCGCGACCTGCGCCGGTAAGTGGTGTGTTTTCTTTGCTCGAGCTGTGATTTTTTATTATGCTTCATCGGCCAACCACGCACCGTCCAGGTGTACAAAAGGCAAGGGCCAAATTCCCTGCGTACTTAGGATTTAGACCGGCCGATGGCCTCTTTGTTGATCCTAGGTAGGACTACATCGTGTCGGATAGCCTCGGTGGGTATTCCCTAACAAGTTGTACTCCACCCTGGAGATCTGAGCGTGTAAGGTAATAGTAGTGCAGCCCCTGCAGGGATGATAATCTATTCGAATAGTCGTGTCCACGGTAACAGGACGCTTTATGCTGAAGCCAGATCCTACTACTACAAACTACTACATTACTAAACTATTGGTTCCGGGTTTTCTTCCTCGTAGGGAAGTCGAGGAAGTGATCTCGGAGGCATTGATAATTATTACAACTTACTATTATACAATGCTACAACAACTTCTGCTGCATTGTTACTTTATGCTTTATGTATAACTGTTGGCTATCCTCTTCTTGTGCTGCAAGAATCGTCAGAAGATGCTAGTCTTCAATAGGCCTAGCATATTCCCCCTTACCCTAGTATTTATGTCTTGCATTCCACTATACAGCCTTCCCTTCCATTTTGATACAAATACATAAATGCTTAGTAGTCTGGGTTTAAGTCTCGCTGAGTATGCTAGATACTCACCCTTGCTTTATTTCCCACTTTATTTTATATACTCGGTTGATGCATCAGACGTCGGAGCTCAAGAGCAGGAGTACCCCGGATGCGCCTACTACGACGTCGAGTTCCCCGTCGACCAGGAGTAGTTCTTAGGTTCCCAGACAGGAGGCCTCGCCTTTTCGATCTGTTGTTACTTGTTCTAGCCTTCTTAAGGCAACGATGTTATTTGTGTCTGTACTCAGATACTATTGCTTTCACTAACTTTGTGCTCTCAAGATGTTGTATTCGAGCCCTCGTGGCCTTTGGCTTATATTATACAGCTTGTATTATTTTATTTGTACAGTTGTGTTGTGATATCTTACCGTGAGTCTCTGATCTCGATCGTGTACCTCGCGTGTATGATTACTATACATGATCGTAAATCGGGGCCGTCACAATATACATGCATGTGATGACATGGCATGATGGATGCTGATAGAGGTGTTCGGGACATCTTCTGTCACCCGAACATGTGATAATTATCATTTGGGAAAAAATACGACAGTGAAATGCACATGATGGAAGGCACGGTCGTAAGAATTTTTTCCAGTGACGGTTTGACATAGTAGCTCCATCAAAAATATGGACGCCACACATTAATCGATCAGAGTATTGGAATGATTAATTGTATCTTGAGTCGTTTGATCGAGATCACTACAACTATCAGATCGCTCGGCTTCGCGCATCGGCTTTATAACAACGATTCTATTGCGTTCGATCCATTGCAACAACAGCTCTATCGTAAAGTCTCTTGAAGTTTTTTTAATAAAAAATCGCATGTTATCTTTCTCACAGACTTACAACAGCGCCTCTATTTCGCCCAGGCCATTGCAACAACATCTATGTTGCAAAGCCTCCTGAAATTTTTTCTTATTACATCAAATCACTTCTTCTCTTTCCCACCGTCTTTGCAACAACATCTTTGTTGCACTTAGATCATTGCAACATCGATCACCTCTCTTACAAATCTCCTCCAACATTTGTTTTGTTTTATTTACATCAAAATACGTCCATCTTGACGGTTCAGAACAAGACTCCTATTACAAAGAAGGCTTTACAACATGGTTTCGGTTTCAAAGGAGTTGTTTGGTTGGTTCGAGGACGTGTCTCATACGAGGCATGGTCATGAAGACGATAGATACGTGCACACAATCAATTACGTGAGGAAGATTGTTTTCCCACTGAATTAAAAAAAAAGTAAATCCAAAACCCAAATGATGGCTAATTCGCTTATATTTTATAATCATGGACTAAGGTGTTACTACACGTCAAATTGATGAATTATCAATGTAATTTCCTCAAATTTCTGTTTGTATGGAAGAGGAAGCACAGGTGGTTTCTTAACAGAAGCTCGTTAACTGAAGATAAAGCAAGATTGTCCGACCCAACTCTGTATCGTAGCAAATGAAATAATTCTTTTAAAATCGTAGCGGTGAGATATTGTAGATATTAGAAAACAATATTTTCTTGAGAAATCAAGCTTTATCTTAGATTTTACAGAGCTAATTAGAACCCGACTTGCACATTCACCTAAGCATTTGGGCCATTGGATCATAATCCTGACACATAGTGACATAGACCATTGGATATTTCAACTTTGTAGTGTGATAAAAGATATGTAGGCCGAACAACCTAAAAATTACCCTTTTTGATGGGCATTTCTATTGTTAGAAGGTCTTGGCCTCTTTGTAGGTAGAAAGACATGAGCCTCCTCTTCTGACTGGCAAGATTCTTGTCCCAATTATTAGTTAAAGGCTATCCCTTGTAGAGGCAATTCGTGCGCGCTTCGAGCACGCCAAGTCACACGTTTTGATGCATTTGAGTTTTTTTCTTTAGCTCCTCCGCGATCGACACGTAGCGGCTTTCGGCCGCACACCCACAGGCACATGCTCAGCAGCTGCCACAGTCCCAGCCACACCACAGCCCGAGTCATAGCCCGAGCCACAGGTACAACCACAGTTTCCACGCAGCCACACGTACAGTCACATGTGCAACCAAAGTTTCTACATAGCCACATGTGTAGCCACATATACAACCACTGGTCGCGCACTGCCACAGTTGTTGCTTCGCGCAGGCAAAACGAAAACGCGACACGTGGCAGCTGTAGAGTGCACCGAAAATGATCTCTACGGGGTCGCGCGAGAGAATATCCTTGATTCCCTCTTCGCGGATCCTATTTCACGCATATGAGCTCAAAAGAATGAGCTTTTGCTGAAGCACCCAAATGATTTCTTTATTATTATTATTGTTGTTGTTTTCATTTCATTTTTTTATTTTCTATATTTGATTGTTTTTCTATTTTGATTATTTTCTCTTTCGTTTTTATTTCCTTTTTCATTATCTAATTTTATTTTTTATAATATTTTACCAGAATTTGACATTATGTAAAAATCATATTAATTTTATTATATATATATTCAAAATAAATTAGTGTCCAATGAATTATTATTTTATGTACACTGAATTTGTTTTCATTTTTTATGATGAAGTTTTCTAACATGTTGAACTTTTTTATAAGCACATTTTTTTCTATATATATCAAACAAGTTTTATGTGATGATTTTTTTAATATGCGTGAAACAATTTTTTATTGTGGAACAATTTTTTTAATATACAACAACAACAACAACAACAAAGTCTGTCAGTCCCAAACAAGTTGGGGTAGGCTAGAGCTGAAACCCAAAAGATATCGTAACCAAATCACGGTTCTAGCACGTGGATAGCTAACTTCCACGCACTCCTGTCCAGAGCTAGATCTTTGTTGATAGCCCAGTCCTTCAGGTCTCTCTTCACAGACTCCTCCCAAGTCAAGTTTGGCCTCCCCCGACCTCTCTTGACATTATCAGCACGCCTTAACCGCCCGACATGCACAGGCGCTTTAGAAGGCCTACGCTGGATATGCCCAAACCATCTCAGGCGATGTTGGACAAGCTTCTCTTCAATTGGTGCCACACCAACTCTCTCCCGTATAACATCATTCCGGATCCGATCCTTCCTTGTGTGGCCACATGCCCATCTCAACATGCGCATCTCTGCCACACCTAGTTGTTGGACATGTCGCCTTTTAGTTGGCCAACATTCAGCACCATACAACATCGCAGGTCGAATCATCGTTCTATAGAACTTGCCTTTTAGCTTTTGTGGCACTCTCTTTTCACAGAGAACACCAGAAGCTTGGCGCCACTTTAGCCATCCAACTTTGATTCGATGGCTAACGTCTTCATCAATATCACCATCCTTCTGCAGCATTGACCCCAAATATCGAAAGGTGTCCTCCTGAGGTACCACTTGCCCCTCAAGGCTAACTTACTCCTCTTCCCCATGGTTAGTAGTACTAAAACCGCACCTCATGTACTCAGTTTTTGTTCTAATAAGCCTAAAACCTTTCGATTCCAAAGTCTGTCTCCACAGCTCTAGCTTCCTATTAACCCCCGCCCGACTATCGTCGACTAGCACCACATCGTCTGCAAAGAGCATACACCATGGGATGTCCCCTTGTATATCCCGTGTGACCTCATCCATCACCAATGTGAAAAGATAAGGAATCAAAGCTGACCCCTGGTGCAGTCCTATTTTGATTGGGAAGTCACCAGTGTCTCCATCTCTTGTTCGCACACTTGTCACAACATTGTCGTACATATCCTTGATGAGGGTAATGTACTTTGTCGGGACTTTGTGTTTTTCCAACGCCCACCACATGACATTCTGAGGTATCTTATCGTAGGCCTTCACCAAGTCAATGAACACCATATGCATGTCCTTCTTTTGCTCCTTGTATCTCTCCATAAGTTGTCGTACCAAGAAAATGGCTTCCATAGTCGACCTCCCAGGCATGAAACCAAATTTATTTTTGGTCACGCGTGTCATTCCTCTTACACGGTGCTCAATGACTCTCTCCCATAGCTTCATTGTATGGCTCATTAGCTTAATCCCGCGGTAATTAGTACAACTCTGAACATCCCCTTTTTTCTTGAAGATTGGTACTAATATACTCTGCCTCCATTCTTCAGGCATCTTGTTTGACCAAAAAATGAGGTTGAAAAGCCCGGTTAGCCATACTATCGCTTTGTCTCCAAGACCTCTCCACACCTAGATGGGGATACAGTCAGGGCCCATCGCCTTGCCTCCTTTCATCCTTTTTAAAGCCTCCTTGACCTCGGCCTCTTGGATTCGCCGGACAAAACGTCTGTTCATCTCATCAAAGGAGTCATCCAGCTCAATGGTAGAGCTCCCATTCTCCTCATTGAACAACTTGTCGAAGTATTGCCTCCATCTATGCCTGATCTCTTCGTCCTTCACCAGAAGTTGATCTGCTTCGTCCTTGATGCATCTCACCTGATCGAAATCCCTCGTCTTCCTCTCTCGGATCTTGGCCATCTTATAGATGTCCCTTTCACCTTGCTTCATGTTTAAGCGATGGTAGAGGTCCTCATACGCCCGCCCCTAGCTTCGCTCACAGCTCACTTCGTTGTCTTCTTCGCCACCTTATACTTCTATGTTGTCCGCACTCCTATCGAGGTATAGGCGTCGGAAACTGACTTTCTTCGCCTTAATAGACTTCTGGACATCCTCGTTCCACCACCAGGTATCTTTATAGCTTCGACTCTACTACCCTTGGTTACGCCAAACTCCTCTGAAGCTATCCTACGGACGCAGGTCGCCATCTTCATCCACATATTGTTTGCATCAGCTCCTTCCTCCCAAGGGCCCTCCTTCATGACCCTCTCCTTGAAAGACTGAGCCGCCTCCCCCTTCAGCTTCCACCACTTCGTTCTAGCGACTTTGGTGCGCTTATCCCGCTGGACATGAATCCGAAAGAGGAAGTCATCCACCACAAGCTTATGTTGAGCGACAACACTCTCTCCAGGTATCACCTTACAATATAGGCAAGCACGCCTATCTTCTCTTCTTGAGAGGATGAAATCAATCTGGCTAGAGTGTTGTCCGCTACTAAAATTCACTAGATGAGATTCTCTCTTTCTAAAGAGGGTGTTAGCTACAATCATGTCATAGGCTAAAGCGAAGCTTAAGACATCCTCTCCATCTTGATTCCTACAGCCATATCCAAAGCCCCCATGCACCCCTTCAAAACCTGTGTTAGATGTGCCCACATGGCCATTAAGGTTTCTTCCTATGAAGAGCCGCTCGCCAATAGGAACACTCCTAACCAAGTCCTCTAGGCCTTCCATGAACTCCAACTTGGTGCTCTCACTGTGGCCTACTTGCGGGGCATAGGCGCTGATAACATTGAGAACTAGGTCCCCAACGACCAGCTTGACCAGGATAATCCGATCACCTTGCCTCTTGATGTCTACCACTCCATCCTTGAGGCTCTTGTTGATCAAGATACCCAGTCCGTTTCTGTTCGCAGTGGTCCCCGTGTACCACAGCTTGAAACCGGTCTCCTCTACCTCCTTCGCCTTCTGTCCCTTCCACTTGGTTTCTTGGATGCATAGGATATCAACACCTCTCCTTACTGCTGCATCCACTAACTCCCGCAACTTACCTGTCAGGGACCCTACGTTCCAACTACCTATGCGAATCCTCTTAGGCTCGGCTAGCTTCCTTACCCTTCGCACTCGTCGAGTCAAATGCGAAGACTCTTGCTTATTTTTCACTACACCCGGGCGACGATGTAGCGCGCCACCAAGGCTGCGACGACCCGATCCTTGCTCACTTGTCACCGTATCCAGATCAAGATACGGCGCGCCACTAGGGGGGTGACGGCCCGACCCTTTCTCATTTGTCACCACACCCGGGTTCCGATGTGGCGCGTCGCTAAGAGGGTTACGCCCCAACGATGTTCTTTTCGGTTTCATATCCATAAGAGTGGCTGGGTTTTCACGTTGGCTCGCCAACCCTAACAAAACCCTACATTGAATTTTTTTTCTTTTTTATACATTTTTTATTACACATTGAAAAAAAATCATATGTACAATGGAAAAACTGGAAAAATCGACTAAAACCTATAAAATAAAAAATAAAAAATCGAAAAAAAGAAGAAAACACATTAGTTGTAAATGGGCTGGCGCAATGATGTGATTCCCTTCAGTGAAGGATCCTCCTTTGTAATCGAAGTTCTCACGAAATAACTAGTTAGCGGGTACCCTTTGCAAAGGTTACTTTTCACTTCGGTGTTGATAAGTGATGTAATGTACGCGTGCCTTTTGTTGCAAATAGAGTGTTTTGAACGATTTTTCATCCCAAACGTGAGGATGGAATGTTGGTTGTTTATGTTTTTTTCGTAGATCCGATTTTTAAAATAAATTATCTCTTGAATCGTTTGCTTAAATCACAAACCGTTTTCATCGTTTCATTCCCCGCGTCAAGATCTTTAAAACTAAATATCATGTTGATAGAATCTATGGCTAAAAACTATACTAAATGATGGTTAAAAATGGTACGAAACTATGGTTGAAATCTTTCAATGTCTTTTTTTTTCACTTCTTTTCATGGGAATTCTATGTTTGAAAACTGTACTGAACTGTGGATGAAAACTGTAGTAAGCTATGGCTGAAATCTGCCTTAATTTTTCTTCTTCGTGTTTCACTTTTTGCGTGTGAAATCTGTGGGTAAAAACAGTACTAAACCATAGCTGAAACTGGTTGAAAACCGTAATAAATTGTGGCTGAAATCTGTTATGGATTTTTCTCATATCTTTGTTTCTCATAGAGTCATATAGTTGCTTGTCGCACAGATTCACCTATAGTGCATCTATCTTTTTTTTCATTTTCTCTTTTTACTTTTTGTGGAGTCATAGTATAGATCTCTCGACGCAGTCATAAATTTGCTTTTGGCGCAACCATAATTTTACACTCGTATAGCTAAAAATCTAGTTTGCACAAAAAACATATAGATAAACGTAAAATGCAGCACGTTGCGCCTCCACACACCAAAAATAGACTGTAGATGCCTACCCGCAAAAAAAAAAAAATAGACTGTAGATGCCCCCGAAGAGGTGCTATCAATTCCGTTTGTCGATGAGAATAAGCCGAGAGCAACTAATTAGCGAGTACTTGTTAGCGGTCGGACCCAACGATCATTTTACTGGGTTCACAGCGCGCCACGTGTCGCATTCACAGTGTTTCGTCGGATATTTTTTTTTGTGTACGTATTTTTGGTGTTTAGAATAGGATTTTTCGTGTTTTTCGGTTTTCGCACATTTTTTCTTTACGTTTTGATGGAAAAAAATTAAAAGTTTTTTGTAAAAAAAAAGAACGCACGAGTTTGCTTTCACCAGAGGCACGACTCGTACCTCTAAAAAAGAGGCACGACTCGTGTCTCTAAAAAGAGGCACGGAGACACAAATTTGCTTCCGCGGGAGCTAGGCACGATCGTGCTTCTTAAAAAAGAGGCACGAGTCGTGCTTCTAAGAAAGAGGCACGACTGTGTCTCTGCTGGAAGCACGAATGTACTTGCGCGAAAGGCACGCCACGTAATTTCAAAAAAAGGAAAAAAGGAACCGCCACGGAGTGCCACTTGGCACATGCATGAAGCGCCACTTGTCAAGCGTGGAGGAAGTGGACGCGTTCGTTGGTACGAGTACTTGCTAATTAATGATTTCGAAATAAACCACTTTTTCTTTGAGCGGTAAGACAACTTTATTCCTCAACAAGTAACAATGACGGGATACAAATCGGGTCATGCGGGTTGAGCAACCAAACATGCCTGCCTTGATCCAAAGAAGTGCCAAATTTAACTACCTTAAAAGCTTCCTATTGGTTCTTCTATTCTGAAAAATAAAATTACAGGAAAGAAAATGACTTGAATTTGCTATGATCTCCTTGATAATCATGCTATGACGTCATTCGGTTCCATGTTTTATATCCTCCACCACACTGCGGTCTTCACATGCGATAAAAATTCTTTGCAGCATCAAATCTTGAGCTAGGGCCTGAGCTTCTCGACAAGCTAGAGCAGCCAAACAATGCTCTTCTTCAATCCCTCGAACCACCAGGGATGAGGACCCCATATAGCGCCCTTGAGCATCCCTAGCTAGTGCCGCAGCAGCTCCTATTTCCCCAGACCTTGCGCTTCCTCCCGCTGTTCGGATCAATGTGACTCCAGGTTCAACAAGCACTGGTATTTCATGGGATCTAACCCCGCCAGAGGGGCGCTGAGCCTGACCACCTGTTGTTGTCATTAGGTCAGAGATAAATCTTTGTACGAACATGCGAGTCGCCAAAGGGCTTTGGTGTATATCCTCGTGAATTTCCTTCCTCCTTGCGTGCCAAATCGCCCATAGGGTAACGACCACCGTAGTAAGTTCATCATGCTGAAGAGAGGAGATAAGGGAAAACAACCATTGTTTTGCATTGCTCTCTCTAGTAGCCCTTATATGATCAACCGTATTGTCATCGACGAGTTCCCAAACGCATCTAGATCCCGAGCAGTCAAGAAGGGAGTGCCTCCATGAATCCGGCATCCCGCACAACTGGCATGCATCCGAGACCGCCATATTGCGAGTCAATCATTGCACCAGTCAGCCCAAGCAGAGGCCTTTGTTATGGACCGAGAAGAAGATGCGAGTTTGGCTCGATGGTGTGGTAGGAGGCCCAACAAGGACCAATTAACACCCTAGGTGAATCTCTCTCTTTAGAACCACTTTCAGCCACTACGGGACAACACCCAAACGCCGACGGCCGGCCACCGTCGGCGTAGGCCAGAAAGCCGTCGGCGTAGAGCCGTCGGGTTTGGCTTTTCTCGGGCTTGCCCTAAAATCCATCGGTGTAGGGGAGGCCGTCGGCGTATAGGCTGGCCCGACGGCTATTACGCGGCCGTCGGCGTAGCGCCAGCGGGCCCCACCCTCGGCTTAACGGCCGTTAGGCCTGGTTGCCCTCTACGCTGACGGCCGGGCCGTCGGCCTAGGGTGCCACGCGGCAGGCTGTGGGGCGGCGGGGCTTCGGGCCTACGCAGACGGCCTGGCCGTCCGGGTAGGTCCCCTTCCAGTCAGGCCACGCGTCGCCCGCTGGTCTCGTCTGGACCCTGCCACTACCTACGCCGACGGTTGTGCCAAATGGCACAGGATATGGCCTACGCCGACGGCCTGGCCGTCGGCGTAGGTAGTGGCAGGGCCCCTTTTTTGTTTGTTTTCCCTATTTCCCTGCATATATCAAATTCAATAATAGATATATATTGCATTATATATTATATCCTGTGCATATAAGCACATGCACATCGACACAACAATTGATATAAGCACATCAACACAAGACAAGCATTGATATAAGCACATGCCCATCGACACAAGTATTTATACATCGTATCCAT
The DNA here is from genome assembly GCA_950022295.1 of Bromus sterilis. NCBI lineage: Eukaryota > Viridiplantae > Streptophyta > Magnoliopsida > Poales > Poaceae > Bromus > Bromus sterilis. Next base: position 106,183,565 of record OX465596.1, on the reverse strand, counting down.
ACATAGCATAAGAAGAAGAAACATTGTATCCATACATAGCATACGTATCCATACATAACATGCAAAGAGAAGAAACATCGTATCGATACATAACCCGGCCGAGGTAGCATCATCATCAACTCATCGCGTCCGGAGAGGGAGTCGAGCCGGAGAAGCCAAGGTCTCCGCGCGTGAATATAGGCGACTGACGGTGCGGAGGTGCCGTCGAACCCGCACCAAAAGCAGGTGATCCCGCGACACCATGAACCGGTGTGCTCTCGCGCGAGGCACCACTACCATCGGGGCCAGGGTGCACCGGTGTGACCGCGCGGGACGCCGACGGCGAGGCAGCAGCACGACCAAAGGGTCCAGTCCCGGAGGCTCCCGTTCCCTACACGTTTGAGCAATAGTTAGCAACCGCCAAGGCACATGAAAGTGGTAGCAACTGATTGGGCAAGTAAATTACCGGGGTTAAGCCGGTGTAGTAGTAGTTCTGGGCGAACTCTTCCTTCGATACAACCTCTGGCTTAAGCCCGGCTCGAGGAAGTCGTGGCGGTATATCGACGAGAACTCCCGTAAGCCGAGCACTCTCTAGAGCCTGAAAGATAGTTAACATGTCAGGCATTGCACAAAAGTATGAAAATTGAGACTTGTCATCTTGTGAAAAAAAGAAAGGTTGGAACTTACATCTTTTTTTGCCTCTTTCCACTCCTCGTGTATTTGTGCTCTCTGTCTCCACTGCGCAAGGTCCACCAAATAGGCGTCGTTGTGGGCCTTGTAGGCCGCCTCGAAAGCAGCCTACAATTACAAAAATTGAACCATCTCATCAACTAAGCCACTGAGGAAGTAGTATTGTCACAGAAAGGATGGAAATGAGAGAAACTTACATCGTAGCCAGTCTGGGAAGGCCTTCGTCGAGGAGGCGGTGCGGGGTCGTCGGGACTGAGGGTAGCCTTGATCCGCGTGAGGCTCAAATTGGGACTGCGCGGGGTCATCTTATCCATGACCTTTAGACGACCGTGCTGAAGGCCTCCCCCAGACACGACCAACGCTCTGGGGTCGGGTTCCGCACTTCTAGGGTCGTCCAACTCCGGATTAAAAGCGATCATCGCCTCGAGGTACTTAGCACCGTCCTCCTGGGCAGTGCCGAAGTACTCGGGATGCTTAGGCTGAGGCTGGGAGAGATCGGGCGCCATCATCCTCATCGAGTCCCATGACTCATATGAGCTGACAGGCCTCCCTAGTTTATCCTCCTGCATCGCCAAAGAGATTTTATGAGTACCAAGTAGGAACATGCATGAGGGGAAATAAAGGCAGGTTGTTCCATGTATGTGTATACCATCTTGGCCTTGTAGCGCTCACTGCCTAGGTTTCCAGCCCGATGTGTCCCCCCGCTTCCGCTATTCGCCTTGTTCCGCTCGCTCAAGACGTTCCACTCCTCGTCTTCCCCGCGCCACCTCGCAGTCAACGCCCTCCATGCCTCCTCCTTGCCATAGGCCCAATCGGGCCTAACCTGAAAAATCAATACGCATGTGAAGAACAGATGACGCAATTGCAACTTAGCATCAACATAGAATCTCATCGAGAATTTACTTACCTCGTCGTACTGTTCCTCGCTCATCATCGAGCGTGACTTGACACTCTCGTGCTTCGGCGATGGCTTGCCCGATTTCGCCATGTTGTATTGACTCCTGGCCGTATGACCCTGGTTATAGAACTACTGTTTAGTCAACCTCTTACAATGAGCCTGCAGTGTCTTGTTCGCCGTCTCCTGGTGCTCCGGAGCCACCCTATAGAATCTCTGAAATCATGCATCAAAAAAGTGTGGCATTCATGAGTTAGCATGGCTGGGTCATCAACTATGAACAAAAAAAGTGTGAAGAGTCATGATTTTGCCTTACCCAAAACTTATTGATCACGGCGTCAGAATAGGGCATACGCAGGCATGTCGTGCATGGAATATTGGTACCAAACTTTCATGAATAAGTTTGACTTCGATGCACGGTCGTATGTCAACGTTGGGTGGTGCCAAGAGTGGTTCAGATCATCCACAAGCGGCTGCATGTAGACACTCAAATTCTTCCCTGGGTAGTCAGGCCCTGGAATGATCAGCGTCAAGAATATGGTATTCCTTTGCATTAGGGCTGGGGGAGGGAGATTGAGCGGAATAACAAACACCGGCCAACAGCTGTACGAGGAACTCGACATGCCATATGGATTGAATCCATCCATAGATATGGCAATTCTGTAGTGCCGGGCCTGTGCCGCCAGATCGGGGTGGTCTTCATCGAACTTCTTCCATGCCCTGCCATCAGATGGATGTCCCATTGTTTCCCGTCCATGCTCGTCAGGGTATCTCTTCCCGTCCTTGTGCCACGTCATCTGTTTGGCAGACTCCAAGGTCATGTAAAGCCGTTGGATTCTTTTTATGAATGGGAGATAACGAAGAATCGAAACAGGGACCTTTGTCTGCACCTTGGGCTCACCATCGGCTCCCTTGGACTCAAGATACCTAGAGGCCCCACACAAGCTACAGTACTTGTCATCTGCAAACTGTTTCCAAAACAGAAGGCAACTTTTTGGACAACAATCTATCTTTATGTAGTCCATGCTGAGCGGTCGTGTGATTTTCTTGCATTCGTACAAGGTTTTAGGCAGACAATGACCATCGGGCAACGTGTTAGCATGTCTTACCAGAGTGGCTTCAAAGCATGAACGGGTCATGTTGAACTGGAGCTTTGAGGCTACTGCTTGCGAGATGGTATCGAGCTGAGAAACATTTGCACCCGGGTACAGAGGCCTCTTAGCCGATTACATCATATCATAGAACGCCTTAGCGGATGGCTCGGGATCCTGTGGTTCACGCGGTTGCTCCGGTTCTGGCGGTCCCTCTGGTTCAGCACAAGGTGGAGACTCCGGCATGGCATCACGAAAATCCTCCAGCATGTTTCGCATGCCATCGTACTCTATGCCATCGATCCGCTGTCGCATCACGTCAACTCTATCACATTCATTCTGACTAAAGTCGACCGTCGTGACGAAGCCCGGCATATACCCATAAGCCCAAAGGTTTTGTTTCATAACCTCCTTTCTAGCGCGATGACGATTTCTGCAACGGACGCAAGGGAAACGGGGATCAAGTGTCTTTGGACCACGGGCTATATCCTGCACTACCATAGCGGTCTTCCATGCCCACTCATCTGTTCTGTCAACAACACTAGTACATCCACTATACATCCACCCATTATCAGCCATCCTCTTCTGCTTTATTGAGAGCCAAACGAAAAACATAGCATTTAATATCAAACGGGAGATTAAAATGCTTCATTTTTTACGCATGCATCAACCTACATGTCTAATAGGAAAGTGGGTCCTAACCAGCCGTCCGATCCGTAGATTGGGTAAGTTCTCCCTGGCTCTACCCCGATCCGAGCAGAATTTTGGCAGCACCTCCCCGCTGCTCTCCCGATACACGTCTCGACTAAAAGCCGAGAGAATGTGCATCCGGAGAACAACGAGGAGGCGCCACCGAAATCCTGTCTCGGATCGAGGAAGAGCCAGCGAGAACCATACCCAACTACGAATCCGCCGACTGCCCGATAAAAGTCGTAAGCGTTACGGTTCCAAATATGCGAGACCACTAATGCATATTTATCCGCGTAACGCTTACAGTCGGGATGACGCCTAGGTGACGCGACTTGACTTGGTGATCTAGACATGAAAATAAACCTAGGTACACGAGAGGGGTGAACGGATTCTCACCCTTGAAGCGTGATCGACAACGGGGGTGCGAGGCGACGAAGGGGGCTCCGAGACGGCGACGGCTCCAAGATAGTCTGTAATTACCATATAAATAACAATTTAGTCTCAGATTGAACTACTTAGATGTGCTCTAACTAATAATACCATATAAATAACAATTTAGTCGACGAGAGGCTTTTTTTATTCTTAGTTAGATTGAACTACTTATATGTGCTCTAACTAAAGCCCATCTAGATGTGCTTTAGCAAATCCGATAATAATGATATAAAACATATTTTCTTTTTCAATAAATAAATGCATATATACAAACATGTGGTTATGCATATATAAATCATCTTTTTCTTTTTCTTCTTAGTTAGATTGAACAAATAAATCAATTGAACTAATTAATAACTCATCCTAAAATATACTACAAGAAATTGAAGAAAAAAAGGAAAAAGAGGTTCTTACCGAGAACTCGGCCGGTGGGGAGTGCGGCGGCGGTGGCGGGTGGGGAGGGAGGCCGCGGTGGGTGGGGAGGACGGCGGCGGGTGGGAAGGGCGCACGGCGGCGGTGGCGGCTAGGAGGAGGGGAGGGCGGGGCGGGTGGGGAGGTGGGCGGTGGCGGTGGCGAGGAGGGCGGTGGCGGGTGGGGAGGGCCAGAGATGGAGAGGGTGGCGGCCTGGCGGCGGGTCGCGGGGAGGGCGGGGGGATTTGGGAGGGCGGAGGGATTTGGGAGAGCAGTTGACCAGGGGGTCTTCTGTCCGAAAAAGTGGGCGAGGACCTACGCCGACGGCCAGGCCGTCGGCTTAGGTAATTTTTCATTTTTTTATTTTTTTTATTTCTATATTACTTTATTTTTTCAAGCATGTATTTTTTTTACTTTTTTACACGATTGTTTTTAATTCTTTTCAATAGGTCTATACCCCTTCGCACACATCCTCTATCACCTAGCTACGGATGTTTCGGTGTTTAATTATTAGGGGGAAACTCCCTGTTTTTGGTGGAACGGGGGAAACATGGTGGCTAAGACCCTATGACCTAACCAAACACAACCCAAGACAAATGTCCACCGGGCTACACCATTTTAATAGTTTCTCGACAATATAAATTCTTTTTACACTGTTCGCCTCCGAAACCCTAGATCGGGGGGGCACGCAGATCTACCCTTATAGCTTTCTCCGTACGAGGATGGACCAATGGAATTTTTTATCTATCTATGTTTGTTTAGCACATATGTACATGGAAAACCAAGGTTGAACACATTTCACAACATTATTCACACCGGTAGACACGTACCGGGAGTTTCCACATACGGATCGACGATTTTACTAAGTGTTAGCCCATGTCCGTGAACAACGTCAGACACATGACCTACATATGCCATCTACAAAAATTTAATCACACCTATAAACATAAACTAGCTCCACATGCAGGTTATCCAATTATTCCGGCCCTCCGACGGTCATTCACCACCGAAACCCTAGATCGGGGGGGGGGGGCTCGCAGATCTACCCTTATAGCTTTCTCCGTACGAGGATGGACCAATGGACTTTTTTATCTATCTATGTTTGTTTAGCACATATGTACATAGAAAACCAAGGTTGAACACATTTCACCACATTATTCACACCGGTAGACACGTACCGGGAGTTTCCACATACGGATCGACGATTTTACTAAGTGTTAGCCCATGTCCGTGAACAACGTCAGACACATGACCTACATATGCCATCTACAAACATTAAATCACACCTATAAACATAACCTAGCTCCACATGCAGGTTTTCCAATGATTCCGGCCCTCCGACGGTCATTCACCACCGAAACCCTAGATCGGGGGGGCCCGCAGATCTACCCTTATAGCTTTCTCCGTAAGAGGATGGACCAATGGAATTTTTTATCTATCTATGTTTGTTTAGAACATATGTACATGGAAAACCAAGGTTGAACACATTTCACCACATTATTCACACCGGTAGACACGTACCGGGAGTTTCCACATACGGATCGACGATTTAACTAAGTGTCGGGGGATTGGTACCCGGGTAGGCTCACCCCAGCGAAAGCAACCTTTCAAGACAAGGATGGACCGATTGGGGTACAGCTGGGCCGAGCTGGGCAGGCGTACGGCCGATTGCGCCAAGGCGATCAGCCATACCGAATGCCAGCAGTCGGCCCAGGCGCAACTGGTCCACCCTCTTCATCACCAAGACAATTATCCGATTGGCCCGGAGCTGGGCCGAGGTGGGTATCAGCACAGCCGATTGCCCAGAGCAATCGACCTTGCCCGGAACCACCAGTCGGCCCAGGTGCAACCGGTACGACCTACTACCCCTGGAGAAGTTGACCCCGAGATCGGTCGCGGGTACAAGTACGAGGTCATAAATGCGCAATCCCGAGAGATCGGGGTGGCAGAGAAGCCAAGTCACATCGAAGATCTGGCAGAGATGCGGTATCGACCTCTCCGCCGATTCCGCGGACAGGACGACAAGACCACACCTCCTAGCTCCACTGTTCACCATCATGCCCTACGAGTCTACAGCATGGGCCGCCACTCGTCGGGTCCTAATCACCCGGAGAGGAGCAGTCGGTGGGCCCCAGCCGATTAGAGGATGACGGCTGGGCCCAATCGGCAGTGAAGTTACCAATTTACCCCGGTCTCATGCTATAAGAGCCCGGGGTACCCCTCCTGCGTGGGGGACGATCCGCTCATTCGCCCCATTACTCACAAGTCACTCAGTTCATTCACTGCTTGTAGTTACTCCTCAGGGAAGCAGGAGAGAGCCTTGCCCACGGCGGCGCTCACCTACCCCTGAGTAGATAGAGAAGCAGTTATTGTAGCTCAGTTCCATTGATATATAAGAGATAAGCAGGAGTAGGGGTGTTATCTCTCCGGAGAGCCCCGAACCTAGGTACATCGTGGTGTCTGTCACCGTGTTTGTGCCCAACCCGATTCCGGCACCATCGACATCTTCTTCCTCGCGTTTTCCCCTCACTTTAGCCATCCCCATGGCATCTTCCCTCACATATCGACGACAGCTGGCGCCCACCGTGGGGCAGACCGAGGCGTCGACTGGATTAAAGATCCGGACGGGATTTTCCTCTGCATCAGGCGGTAGCCACGCCTCTGTCCTGATTCTTAGGCGTGGGGCAATCGATTACGTGGTGGACTACTCGGCGCGGTACGGGGCCGGTGAACCCCTGCCGCCCGGCGTGTCGCTGCAGGTCGGCAGTCGTCGCCTCTTCATCGGCAGCTTCCCTGAGGCATATCCCAGGGAGATTCGTGTCTTCTCGTGCATCCCGGATCCGCTCTCGACCAGGGGCTGCAGTGCAGCGCCTGGAGAAAAGGACGGCCGAGTGCACACAACCGTCATGATGGCGGGGGCGTCTTCATCAAGCAATCGCGGTGCGGTGAGTGCGGAGAGGAGAGCCAAGGAGGCAGCGGAGGCTGCAGAGAGAGTGGGCACCAGTGCATTGCGGGATGTGTTATACACACCCATGAACAGGAATGGTGACCCCGATCAAGTGCACACTGAGCTGGATACGGCACGGCTTTCTCTTGCTCGCAGGGCCGAGCAGGTGTTAGCAGAAGAGCGCAGGCTGGGAGCCATCACAAGGGAATACAACGCAGCGCATGCAGGACCGCGTCGGCCGATTGAGCCCGCGGTCTTAGAAGATTTGAGAAGTCGAGGGCGAGCAGTCAACCAGCAGCTGTCGGGAGCTGAGCAACCGGAGCGGGCGAGGAGGCCGGTTGTCGGGACCCGGGGTTAGCGTATGCAAGTCCCGCTACGACATAGTCATATGGAGAGCCAAGAACTGTACCCACTTGTCTAAGCAGACAAGGCCAAGCACAGAACGTTCTCGAAAAGCATCGTACGTGAGGGGCATTGCATCCAGGCCGGATGATCAACTGAGATGGGTCCTCATCGTCCGCACACAAGTCTAATGATATGGGTGATGAACCCCCATATTCACAGACAAGTCGCCTCAACCATACTATCGACTATCTCATAACTCTTACATAGACTTACGCCAGCCCGATCACTTAGTCGGGGTCTAGGGCGGGCTCGATCATACCACAAAGTGTGCACGAGACAGAGTCTCGAGCAATCGCATCGTGATGCCCCAAGCTGCGCACATCGAAGGTTCACTTGGTGTATGAAAGACCGCCAGCCAGATCACAACTAAGGTCTCGAAAACCCATACAAAGACATGCATGTTATAAACATACACGCAGCACACATGCCTTGTATGAACAGCAGGTATCATTGCAATTCTCTACAAAGTATACATTTTATTGATAACTCTTACAGAGTGCACATAGAGATCACAAGTATGTGATCCAACATTACAACAACAAGCAGAAGAAAAGTATGTCTGGGTACAGACAAGTTTAACAAATGGCTTAAGAAGCCTTATTTAAACACAAGACCTCCACGAGGGAACCAGTCGTCTGACTGGGACTAGACTAGCTTGATCTTCAGTCGTCCAGCTCGATGAAGAAGCCACCTTCGGGGTCAATGGGTTCATCTAAAACATAGATTAAGCAAACGTGAGTACAAAGTCGTACTCAGCAAGACTTACATAGGAGCTATACTATTCATGCACATGTATCAAGGTAAAGGAAGGTGGGGTTTCACTTGCAGAAGTGCCAGCTTTGACTTGGCTAGTCCTGAACTACGAGTACCAGACTTGAGGTAAGAAGCGTACACGAGTCCACAACTTTCTCCAACCAATTACACCACTATGGTGCCTTCCTCGACTTCCCCACGATAAAGCACGCCATAGCACTCACACTTATCTTGGTGTGTTTTAGAAGTATCCAGTTCAAGTTGTCTAATAATCAAGCTAAGCTTTCCAAGCAGTCCATAACCGCGGACGCGGCTATTCGAATAGTTTTGTTAACCCTGCAGGGGTGTACCTCTACACACACATGATCATCTGTTACCGCAATTGTACTCGACACCATTAAAGAAGTGTCGGCGAGGATGTTCACCACAACTGTTACCTCATAGCCTATCTAGTCCAAGAAAGCCGCCTACCTGGGTTGGCTACCACTATCGTGAACCTGGCCGGTTTGCCGAAGTGGACCCAGATGATGTGTGCGTGGTGCGTAAGCCTGTCTCGGATGAGCCGTTCTCTCACTTAGCAACCAGGCCACAGACCTACCAGAACTCCGAACTATTGCGACATCTGGACATCGAAAGGGATGAGTTAGTAAGCTGAGAGGGGTCAGTGAGCCCAATGTGTGGTTGTACTCTTCATCTTGGATCACCACACAAGAACTCGGACTTAGGGCGGTGTTTAACGAGACAACCCACCGTGTACTCCTACACAGCCTCTCATCGTTCACCTTGTATTAGGGTAGATTCACCAACACCTTTCTACCATCATCATCATGATCACTACCATCCCGACTCACATAACAGTATCAACATGGTATCATTCTAAGCATGCAATAAGAAGTAACAGTTGCAGGGGCCACATGATATCAATCAACTCCTACACTTGCTAGGATTGTGGTTTAACTACTACTGTGACAAATGATAGGTCATGCAAAGGAATGGGTTCATCTGTGTGGTAGAAACGTAGCATGGTAATCATCCTATACAATGCATAAGTGAGACATGAGAGGGAATTGGGATTTTATAGACATGATCAATGGGGGTTTGCTTGCCTTGCTGACGAGGTTCGGGTTTGGGGTCTTCAACGAAGGGGGCAGCCTCCTGTTCCGGTTCCACCTCTACTCGACAAACAACAAATAAGGTAGCAAGGTAAATACAATGCACAATCACATGATTGAAGGTTGAAACTTTATGTATATGTTTTGATGTGTGAAGAAATTCCATTTAAATGGAGTATATTGCAATTTGAATTGCAAATTCAAACTCCAATTTGAATTCAATTTAGTCAAGTTGCATATGACATTGTTTGATCAAGTTTAAACATTTTGAAATGTGTATGATATGCCTCTGATGTGTAATTGAAATGTAGCATGTTGCCATGGTTCAAGTTGCAAAAGCAATTGAAATGAATTTGATTTAATTCCATTTAAATCAAATAGCAAATGCTACTGATCACATTTTAAATTAAACTCAAAGACGGTTGAAAGTTGGATATTTGGAAAGCTTATTTTCTCCTGATCATTTTTCATATATTATTTGTCCAATTTGGAGTTGATATGAATTTTCTATGAATTTCCAAAGTTTCAGCCTTTTTTTGGAATTTCTGGAATTACTTTAATGTTTTTATTCCAATTATTGCATCAGCACTGAGTCAGCATGACATCAGGGGGTTTGACCCAGTCAAACTGACATGGGGGCCCCATCTGTCATGGACTCAGGGGCTAATACCCTCTCTGTTTAATTAAACAGAGAGGATTAGGGGGCCTAGGGCCCACTGTCAGCTTCACTGGGGTGGATCAAGGGGGTTAACTTAACCCGGCCACGTCGGACCTGCCGGCGGCTAGCCGTCGGTGACCACAACCGCGGCAGTTCTCTGTTCTCTTCTTCTCCCGGCCACCATTCGAAGCGCTGAGACCACCGGGATGTAGCCCATGCTCCCGCACGTCGTCTGGTGCATGCGGGCGTCCAAGGTGATGACCAAAACGACGACGACGACCTCGCCGGTGGCAACAGAAGCCAGGCGAAGTGACAAACGTCGCCACAGTGCACCCAAACGAGCAAGCGCTAGCTCATTAGACGCGCGAGGTCACAGCGAAGATGACGGACAGGTTCTCGAGTTCGTCTGCTTCACGGGTGCTCGCTGATGAGCACACCGGCGACGAGGAGCCACGGCTCCCATGGAGAATCGGGCTAGACAGAGGGAGGGGCGCTGTGAGCTTGGGGGAAACGCTCACCAGGCTACAGAGAACACGACGATGCAGTCGACGGATTCAGGGAGGGAACGTAGCCGGAGTATTTGACGACGACGAGTCGCGGATCCGGCGAGGGCTCGAGGACAATTACGGCGGCTTGAGTCCAAATCACGGCTTCGCCTGCTGCGGGAAGAGGAAGTCGACGACGACGAGTACGAGGGACACATCAGCTTGAGCTCTAGGGCATGGTGGCCACGTTGTCCATGGCGGGGCGCTCCGGTGAGCTTCCTGTCGGCGACAAAATCAAGCAGAGGGGATCGCGAGAGCAGTGGAGAAGAGGGGGAAGTGAGGCGGGCGTCCACAGGACGTCTCCTGGCGCGATAAGGACGCCTGGGAGGCCTCCAGGCAGGCAGGTGGCGTGGCGGCCGCGGCAGGCCACCGAGCTGCTTGGCGCCGCGCTGGAAGAAGACAAGGGGGGGGGGGCTGCGGGCTTGGGCTGCGGTGCGGTAAGTTGGGCCGGGGAGGCCCAGGTAAGTGGGCTACTTTGCCTTTTCCTTTTTCTTTCTGTTTTTCTTTTCTGTCTTTTGTTTTGGCTAGCAAAATAAATACCTAGCCATTTTCTAAAATGCTAAAACTTTTTATATGGCCTCATAACAATATAGACTAGCCACTTATAAAGTTTGGCACTTTTTAAAATTCAAATAATTTGAACCTTAACTCAAATAGGGGTTTTTGATTAATTCCAAGGCACTGTTTGAATATTTGAAAAATCCATGAGCATGGGATGGTTCCCCCATCACTTGATATGTGATCACACTCATTTATAAGACTTTTCAAAAATCTAACATGAATTTTTGGAGAAGATTTTTATCTGGCCTTTTGAATTAATTCATCTGGGTGTTTCTTCTCCCATTTTGCTTTTGAATTTGATTTCAATTGATTTATTTGAAATTTTTAACATGATGCAAGTGACTTGCTAACCCTAGCACATTACCTAACAGAGGGTTCTGACACCGGTGCAGCCGGAGCAGCTGGCGCAATCGGAGTTCATCTAGAGGCCGACATACAGCACTCCGGACAAAAACCTGAGGGCAGTCGAGCAGATAGCAATCAAGCTAGAAGACCTAGAAGGAGATGAGCTGCGAGAGCAGTCGCGCCGAATGCGCGAGCTGCTGGCAGCTGCAAAAGAGCAAAGGCTCGTGGCAGTGGAGAATCAGAATGCGGGACCTGGGGCATCAAGGGGAACTGTGACGCCGATTCCGGAAGCTAGCCAGAGACCGAATGCATCGCGCCAGAATAGGCATCAACCGGATCCATCTCGGCATGAAAGCAGGGTCAGAAGAAATCGGCCACCCCCAGCGGCAAGCAGAAGAATTGAAGAACCAACTGTTAACAGCAGGCGCAACGACATGCCTCAGCAGTCGGCACCAAGACCAGTAATCAGCGCCCGACTTGGCCCTCGCCAAATCGGTCAGAATGATGCCAGGCATCGCATTGAGATCCTGGAGAAGGAGGCTCAAGAGGATGAAGAAGGAGAGGCTGGCCCATCGTGTGTCGGTCATCGCATCCGGACCGAGAAGTTTCCCAAAGGATTCACGCTGTCGAGAGACACTCCCAAGTACAATGGTTCTATGAAGCCAGAAGATTGGTTGTCCGATTACCTGACCGTAGTTCGCAATGCAGGGGGCAGTCGGTGCGTGGCAGTCTGCTATGAACCCCTGATGTTGCAGGGTTCAACTTGGACTTGGTTGAACAGTTTGCCCAAGGACAACATAAATTGCTGGGAAGATTTTACAAGTGCTTTCATTCACAACTTCACGAGCACATATGAGCGGCCCAACCTCCCGCGGCAGTTGGCTCTTTGTGTGCAGGGCAAGGATGAACCCCTCCGGGATTACCTATCTCGGTGGATCAAGTTGAAGAACTCATGTGAAGGAGTCCATGAGATCCAGGCCATTCAGTACTTCACGGATGGATGCCTGGCTGATTAATTGCTGAAGCACAAGTTGCACCGCGAAGGATTTCACATCGCTCGCCGAGCTCATGAAGGTGGCCAACTCCTTTGCTGTATCCGATTCTGCGATGCGCCCTATACAGCTTGGAGTTGGAGGTGTAATTCAATCACCAGGGGCTCCGCAGTCGGACACAGGGAACCAAGGCCTTAGTCGGAAGGAAAGAAGAGAGAACAACCGCAACAACAACAACAACAACAACAATCAGCAAAACAATGGAAAGCGCAAGGATGAGCAACCAGACACACAGTACGGCAGTAGGCAGGTGGCCGCTGTTCAAAATGAAGAAGATCCAGGGGCTGCAGCGGGCAGTCGAAAGATGAGACCCAATGTGAGGCCCCCGGGGCAGATGAAGCCCAAATACACATTTGACGATATGCTGGATGCACCGTGCAAATTGCACAGCACTCCTGGAAGGCCGTCTGCGCACACAACTCGGCAGTGTGATTTTGTGAGAAGGATTGCAAAGGGAGAAGCTTTACCACCTCCACCCCAGAACAGAGGACCACCTCAGCAACAGAACCAGTTCCCGCGGCAAGACGCCGCCTACATGATTTCACCAGTGAATCCACCGACAAGGGCAGTCGGAGAGCCCGAGCTCAAGAATTCAATGCCACCATGCCGCCGATTCCTCAGTTCATGCATTGGTCCGAGTGTCCTATATCCTGGGACAGAGAAGATCACCCCACCATTTTGCCGAATCCAGGCAATTATCCGCTGGTGGTTGATGCTCTTTTCGCAGGACCAATATTTTCATGCAAGTTCTCCCGAGTGCTTGTAGATGGAGGAAGCACAATCAACATTCTGTACAAAGACACCTTGATCAAGCTAGGGCTCACCGAGAAGGATCTGGAGCGCAGTCGGACGACTTTCCATGGGATCGTTCCTGGGTTCTCTTGCACCCCCATGGGTCGCATTCGGCTGGACGTCATATTTGGCACAGAGGAGAACTTCAGGAGGGAGCCGATTTGGTTCGAGGTCGCCGACCTCAGAAGTCCTTATCATGCTCTATTAGGATTGCCTACATTTTCCAAGTTCATGTTCAATGCACAGCAGACTTACCTCCAGCTGAAGATCGGAGGGCCAAACGGCGTCATCACCGTCACCGGGGACTTCAGGAAGTCCCTCGAGTGCACGTCGGCTGGCAGCAGTTTGGCTGATTCTCAAGTGGTTGAAACGGAGAAGCGTCAGCTCGGCAAGGTGATTGCAATGGCGCAAGCGCAGAACAAGAATCCACTCCAAGTCGGCCCAGCCAAGAGAGCAGATGAAGAATCGGCTTTTCACTCAGCCAAGGACAGCAAGAAGGTCGCTCTAGATCCCTCCGACTCAACCAAGTTTGTTGTAGTCGGAGTAGGACTTAGCGACAAATACGAAAGCGAGCTCGTCTAGTTCCTCCGTGAGAATCGGGACATCTTCGCATGGTCTCCACAAGACATGCCTGGTGTGCCGAGAGAACTTGCCGAGTACAAGCTGCACATTCGGCCAGGCTCGAAGCCAGTCAAGCAACCCCTGAGACGTTTTTCTGAAGATAAGAGAAGGGCAATCGGCGAAGAGATTGCGAAGCTGCAAGTGGCAGGTTTCATCATGGAAGTGTTTTACCCTGAGTGGCTAGCGAATCCAGTCCTTCTCATGAAGAAGAACAAGACCTGGCGCATGTGTATCGATTACACTTGCTTGAACAAGGCGTGCCCGAAGGATCCGTTTGCTCTGCCCCGTCTCGATCAAGTGATTGATTCTACGGCCGGCTGCGAGCTTTTGTCTTTTCTGGATGCCACAGCTGGCTATCATCAGATCAAACTTGTTGTGGAAGATCAAATAAAAACTGCATTTATAACCCCTTTCGAGGCTTATTGTTATATCACCATGCCTTTTGGTTTGAAAAACGGAGGTGCTACTTATTAGCGCACAATTCAGAGGTGTACACACTCCCAACTCGGCAGAAATGTCCACGTCTATGTGGACGATCTGGTAGTGAAGTCGGCCAAGGGAGTCACACTGTTAGACGACCTCCGAGAGAAATTTGCAAATTTGAGAACTTATGAGATCAAGCTCAATCCGGAGAAATGCGTTTTTGGAGTCCAAGCCGGCAAGCTCTTGGGATTTCTCGTTTCCGAGAGTGGAATCGAATGCAACCCCGAGAAGATAGCCGCAATCGAGCGCATGGAGCAACCCAAGAACCTGAAGCAAGTACAGAAGTTCACCGGTTGCCTCGCATCACTCAGCCGATTTCTCAGTCGGATGGGTGAAAAAGCAATCCCGTTGTATCAGCTAATGAAGAAGACGGAGAAGTTCACCTGGACACCTCAAGAAAGAGAAGAATTTCAAGATCTCAAGCACATGCTCTCCACCGCGCCGATTCTAGCTGCCCCGATTGTGAAGGATCCAATGATGTTATATATTGCGGCAACCAATCGGACGATCAGTGCAGTTATGGTAGTGGAGCGGCCCGAGAAGGACCAGGCACAGCAGATTCAACGACCTGTGTATTATATCAGTGAAGTGCTCTCGGCGTCCAAGCAAAACTACCCTCACTACCAGAAGATGTGCTACGGAGTGTACACGGCGGCCAAGAGATTGAAGCCATATTTTCAAGCCTACCTGGTCACGGTCGTCAGCTCGGCTCCATTGGCCGACATCATAGGAAGCAGAGATGCAACCGGAAGAGTGGCAAATTGGGAAATCGAGATCGCCAATCATGGCATCCAGTATGAGCCGAGGACAGCAATCAAGTCGCAAGCATGGGCCGACTTCCTGGTGGACTGGGTTGAAACTCAATACATGCCACAGCTCCCAGGATCGGATTTCTGGCGAATGCATTTCGACGGATCCAAGATGAAGAGCGGCCTAGGGGCTGGGGTAGTTCTTACTTCACCAAGAGGAGATCAACTGCAGTATGTGCTCCAGATTCACTTTGTAGCATCAAATAATGTCGCCGAGTACGAAGCCCTTGTGCATGGTATCAAGCTGGCCAAGGTAATCGGCATTCGGAATATTGAGTGCTTTGGTGACTCCGATTTGGTGGTACGACAATGCATATGCACCTCGGACGGAAAGGATGCAAATATGGCAAGCTATCGCTTCCTAGTGCAGCAGATCAGTGGGTACTTTGAAGGATGTGAGTTCCACCATGTGCCGAGAGCAAACAACGAAGCAGCAGATGCATTGTCTAAGCTCGGCTCAACAAGGCAAGCTATCCCACCAGGCGTATCACTTGAGCACATCAGGAAGCCATCCATCATGCCATCCCAGAGTCTGAGTCCATCTTCATTTCGGAGACCGACCTAGAAGCGTTGAAGAAGGCAAAAGAAGCTCAACCGGCAAAAATTCCAACTCTGAAGAAGCAGTCAAGCGCCCAAGGTGCTTCAGCAGCGGCAGAACCGATAGCACTAGGGGCTGCCGATTGCAAACCAGGCGCTGCCGAATGTAGCAAGATGAGCAAGGCCAAAGGGAAGCAAGCAGAGGCAGCGCCAGATGGCACAGCCTCAGAAGAGCCAATGACGTCAGGCACTACCGATTGCAGTGAAGAAGTTCCAGCTCCAGACGAGCAATCTCTACCAGGGGCTGCCGAATGCGTGCCAGGCGCCGCAATCGGCAGTTCAGAGACAGAAGTCGAGATGACAGAAGTTCAAGAGGCCAATGGCCAAGAAGCCGAGATCCAAGAAGAAGTAGCACCCCAGCAGGCCGCAGTAATGGTAGTCGTCAGTGCGCCATCATGGGCACAGCCGATTAGAGATTTCCTAGCAGACGGAGTCCTTCCAGAAGACGAAGCAGAGTCAAGACAAATCAGCCTCCGATCTTGGGCATACACAATAATCAACAACGAGCTAGTGCGCAAAAGTGCAACCGGTGTTTTTCAGAGATGTGAGAAGAAGACAGAGGCTTGGAGTTGCTCAGAGACATCCATCAAGGTGAATGCGGTCATCATGCATCTGCAAAAGCCATTTCCAGCAAAGCTTTCCGACATGGTTTCAATTGGCCGACTGCGCTTGCAGCGGCTGAGAATTTGGTGAAATATTGCAAGGGCGGCCAGCGGTTCAAGGCAAAAAGTCATCAGCCAGCATCAGCGTTGAAGACAATCCCAATAGGATGGCCGTTTGCAGTGTGGTGTTTGGATATGGTTGGTCCATTCAAGAGGGCTCGAAGTGGCATGACACATCTCCTGGTTGCAGTGGATAAATTTACCAAGTGGATTGAAGCCCGCCCGATCAAGAAGCTGGATGGGCCAACTGCGGTTCGCTTTGTGGCCGACATCGTGTGCTGATATGGCGTGCCCAATTGCATCATCACCGACAACGGCACCAATTTCGCAAAGGGGGCACTGGCTCGATATGCATCTCAGCAAGGCATTCGGCTGGATCTTGCATCTGTGGAACATCCCCAGTCGAATGGTCAAGAGGGCACCCAGTAGAAAGAGCAAATGGTCTCATCCTCTCGGGTATCAGACCCCGATTGGTGGAGCCACTCGACAGGGAACCAGGAGCTGTAGGAGATATGCCCTAGAGGAAATAATAAATGTTATTATTTATCCCCATGTTCCTAATTATGTTTATATTCCATGCTATAACTGCTATGGTTCTCGAGTCTGCAATAACCACGAGGCTCGGAGGAAGACTCATATGCACGTGTGGAATAATAAACGGATAAAAAATATATATTCGTAGTCTCGCCTCTAAGACTAGCTCAAGTGTTGCATGATGGTTCTGTTTTCCTGATCATGGGCATGACTATGCCGGCAATTTTGAGGGCACAATGTTAGAAGAACATTTGTGTTGAATCGACCCAGATTGATGTTATGCTATGAGATACATTCGTCACCAGTTAATGGATTATAACACAGAGAAAGTTGAGCGTTTGCATAATTCCTTACACCATGAGAGTATCGAGTTCCTTCGTACTTGCTTCGTGAACTTTGGGGTTTGTTAAACGTCATCTGTAAAAGGGTGGCTATTACGGCGGCTTACGGGTTCACGGAAAAGTATGACAAGGAACTAGGTAGCTCAAGATTGGGATTTGCTCCTCCGTCGATGGAGAGATATTCTTCGGGCCCTCTCGGTGTTACGGTATCCACCATCGTCTGGCCAGACACAGTGTGATTTGATCACAGGGATGCCGGAACGCGGGAACGAGAAAAGAGAACAATACTAGTAACGAGGTAACTGGCATAGTGGACAAGTGTTGATCCACGGGGATGCCGATAAGTCTCACCTCGGGTATTTGTAACATATCACGAAGCAACAGGAATAGCACACGGCAACTGGAGGTTCACTCGAATATTTATTCGTGTGGGTATAGGGGTCAATATGGGTGTCCACGGCTCCGATGTTGATCATTGATCGGAAAGTGTTCCGGGTCATGTCTATACTTCACCGAACCTATAGGGTCACACGCTTAAGGGTCATCTATCTGCTGAATACTAGACAGGGAGTCTGAGAGAAAGTCACCGGAATGGTTTCGGAGAAAACGGAAAAGTTCCGGAAAGAGAACACCGGAATAATTTCGGTAAAACCGAAAAGTTGTTTCGGAATATATCATTAAGTCAAAATGATTTCGGCACACGCCTGGAAATTCTTGGAGGGTGCCAGAATTGTTCTGGGAACTTCTGGGATTTTTCCAGAGAGAAAAAACCGGAAATGTTCCGGAGCTGCCGGAACCGCTTTGGTTGCTTTTCGCAGATGAAAATCACTAATCCGGAATTGTTTCGGAACGCGTCCAAAATCCTTTTAGTGGGTACTGGAATTTTTCTAAGACCTACAGAAAAGTTTCGGATTTTACGGTCGCAGATAAATGTCTTCATGAATAGTGGATACACTATTCATGATGATGCAGGCGATGATGCAGCTTGCATGATGATGCAGGCGATGATGCAGCTTGCATGATGATGCAGGCGATGATGCAGCTTGCATGATGATGCAGGCGATGATGCAGCTTGCATGATGATGCAGGCGATGATGCAGCTTGCATGATGATGCAGGCGATGATGCAGCTTGCATGATGATGCAGGCAATGATGCAGTTTGGAGGGCATTTTGGGTTTTTCCCCATAGCCTCTCACCCTATAAATAGGGGTGGAGAGGGGTCTCTCAAATCTGATCCAAGTTCTCACTTGAACTCTCAACAAGTGCCATTGCATGATCTGGCTTTCTTCTCTCCCTCCCACGAAATAGTTTCGTAGAGCCGAAAGGCTGTCTGGGTTCCGGTAGGAACTAGTTCTGGACGGCGAAGCCCTGCCGGATAGATGACACCGTATGTGTGCAACCCCGTAGAGAGGTCGTAGTTTCGATCTTTTGCCCGAGGGGCTGTTCGAGGGTCCTCCCGAAGGGCTGTCCAAATTATCGTTCGAGTTTCAAGGGTCCTCCCGAAGGGCTGTCCGAGTTACCGATCGAGTTTCGAGGGGCCTCCCGAAGGGCTGTCCGTGACATCGTCCGAGGGACTGTCCGACCGCCTCTCGGAGCGCTGTCCGAGGAGCAGACGAGGGAGGACATCCTCGCGGTTGGGAGGTTGTAAATCCTAGCCGCGGGGGTCTGCACCAACGATCTACATCGACTCTACTTCCGCTGCGCTACGAGTCGGTAACGATCAGATCAAAACCTTGTATGCAGTCTCCATAGTGGTCCTGGGCTGTTCGTAGTGCGGAAAATTTTTGTTTTCTGCCGCGTTCCCCTACAGTGGCATCAGAGCCGTGCTATGCGTAGATGCATGTTGCGATCTAGAATACATAGAGATGTATGGGTATTGCATAATATAATTTTAG
This sequence comes from Bromus sterilis, assembly GCA_950022295.1. Classification (NCBI taxonomy): domain Eukaryota; kingdom Viridiplantae; phylum Streptophyta; class Magnoliopsida; order Poales; family Poaceae; genus Bromus; species Bromus sterilis. The sequence goes on along the minus strand of OX465596.1, from coordinate 106,164,264 downwards.
AGTAGATCAGATCTATTGCTGAAAATTATTTATGCGGGTGGCAGATGAAATCTGTTACCCGATGTTCTTGTTGCTTCCCTGGAATTTGTGTATTTCTGATCTCAATAACAGTATGGTGGAGTTTCAAAGTTCTGGCAATCTGCGATCCTGATTGATCAAAGAAGTGCTAACAGTTCGTTGAATTCCACCATAGTTAGAGAAAGAAGAAATTCTGCAGACTAAAGGGCAATGCAGATATGATCTGCACGGGGATCACGCGTATGACGAAGTTCAGTATGGGGCTCGAGATTTTATTATCTCGTGTTTCATACACCCCGCAAAGTTAATCTAGCGACTTGAATAATCATGCTTGATGATAAACGTTGGTAGCTGCGGTTTAAGTCAAAACCTTAGAAGCCACGTAAAATAAAATTTTGCATAAACCGATTAGAGGCATCTAACTTGGTTTTGCAGGATGTGCATGTGATGTGGTATAGCAAAGCTCATATTAATTTGATTATGTATGAGATGACTATATAATGTAAATTTATTAACATGACCTGCGTGTCATGATTTGGCATGATGGCTGGAGCCATATGATTGTCACTTTAATGACCTGCGAGTCAACCTTATGTAATGCACTTATTTTATTAGCTATAGAGATAGCAATATTATTTGGTGCATCGACAAGGTGGTGGCAAACTTCGCGAAGGTGAACTCCGACGCAAATGCCAAAGACGAAGAAATACTTGACTTCTCCGTCAGAAGGGGCTATACCATATCATGCAATTATAAATTACCTGAGATGTTTATCCCTTAAGTTGCACCCTTCTTGATTGCGCGGTAGTCGCTTTTTATTAGGGTGATCTCTCACTTAAAATATCAAGTAGTTAGTGTTCTCCCAAATGTAGCACCGTCACAGCATCTATCCTTTCGGGGTGCGCCATGGATGCATGGGTACGAACGATTGGAGAAATGTAAGGCGGGTGAGGTCAGACCTCGCAGCAAGATCACTTGGTTGTCTTGACGTTCATGGCAGGATCGTCCTGAGCTCGGAACACATGCATCGAAAGATGAACAAGAGTGACATAGAGATGTGATCGGCAAGTTGGCCTACCAAATCAAAATCCTCGTCATGAGATGATGATTCTATGGCGTTGTATTGATATTTGGATCTTGAATCACTCATAATCAATTTTGAGAGATATTGATTTGAGTGGGAGCGCATTTTAGAATTAACTTGTTTAATTCTGAGTGCAATTAATTATGAACACTGTCTAAGTATAATTTGCTAATAGTTGTAGAATAATGGCTCGCGTTTCCACCTTCCCTATTAAAATTGAATAAGCTGTTAAATATCTGGTTAAAACTTTACGGTTGGTAACGTAATGCGAGGATTGTCCTCAAGAGTGCCGAGAAGGATTTTGTCCTATCGCATGCTTTCGGTGTCCTCCCGCTAATGCTATGGATGATGTGACTCTCGTCCTTCGATCCAAAAGCTAGAATTCCATTGTGGTCAAGTGCAATACGTTTGCTTCCATCAGACCCGAACTTCACAAGTTTGGGATAGTTATGTAATATTCATGGAACTGAAAATTGTTTTCAGATACAGACAAAGGCTAAAAGATATGAGATATCCAAAGCAATATTTGTTTGCAAAGTATTAGTAAAGTGTTTACTGGGCATTTGACTGATAAGAGAGGGATCCAGAAGAACGCCTGTCATATGATGAAGGTGAATAAAACAAACAACTTAAAGAGAAAGGAAATGTCCAAAGGGTGTTAGTATGACTCACACGCCTAGGAAGTCCGGGGCTAACGCCACTCTTAAAGTTGGGTGCTTCTTCTGAGAGTAGGAGAAATATATTGAAAGTTAAACTGTTAAAAGTATAAGGGCAAAAAGAAAGAAGACTGGAATGTCCAGCTCATGTATAAAAGTCATGAAAGTTATTGATGTATGGAAGGCTGGTCAAAAATAAATAGTTCTTGGGAATTGTGATTAAACAGTTAGTCCATAATTCTTGGGTATTATGATTAAAAGTTGATCACAGGAATACCCGCTCGATTGCATTCTGTTGAAACTCGATGTAAGAACTACAACGGCCTAAAAGACTTGCCAGTAATGAGGTTTAGATACGCGCTGGGAACATAGTAAAAGTTACTATACCTTCCATCGGTGTATCACCATCTGTATTTATTTTCATAATTCGTTTTAGAGTTTTATACACTCTAGCCCATTGCATAAAGTATGTTGCAAGAAGGTTGTTCATAAAAGAACAATTTTTGTTCAGTATTATGAATAACATAAAGGGCCATGCTTCCATCGGGGATGCGATGTATGTTACGAATATTGATGGTAATATGATACATCCATAACAATGACGCTAAATGTCGAAAGACTAAAAGAATACCACATATGTGTGGCACTGCATTTGGTCACATTGGAGAAACCCGCATGGAGAAATTCCATAATGATGGATTTTAAAGTCATTTGATTATGAATCATCTGACACTTGCAACCTTTGTCCGAAAGGTCAAGTGACTGAAATACCGTTCACAGGCCATAAGGAACGAGCAACAAACTTATTCGTGATCATACATTTTGATGTATGTAGTACGATAAATGTTGTTACTAGCAGTGGAAGTTATTGTAACAAGAAAATTATGTTTCTACAATTCGATTGCAGAAAGGAATATTTTGAGTTACAAGTTTAGCGAATGTCTGATGAGTTATGAAAAGAGTTTTCATAATTTACACCTCCCGGAACACCACTGCAAGTGGAAAGTCCGTGAAGAATTAATCAAACCATTCATGACATGGTAAGATCAAAGATGACATAAATAAATTTGCCATTATCCCTTTTAATGTAATGCTAGAGACTGCGGCTTTTACACTGAAAAGAGCGCCATCAGGTCTGTTGAAATGACGCCATGGTATGGTACGCCCAACCATGTTTTATCTTTTCTTAACATTTGGAATATGGGGCTTGTGTAAACTGTTTACAAACCTATTCCAAATCAGACAAGTGCTACTTTGTAGGTTATCCCAAATTATTGGGAATTCCTCCACCACTATACCGAGGCAAAAGGTTTTGCCACAAAGAACGGTATGCTTTTAAAGAGAATGGTTCTTGCAAAAAGGTGAGTGGGAGGACAGTGCAACTCGACGAGATAACAGTATCTTCGTCATCAGATCAAAGGAAAGGAACCTTGGAAGTGATTCCAGAGTTTCCTACTGCGACTGATACGGAAGCTCCTACATGAGACGTATGAACTTCGGTCGAACTTGCAGCTGAACCACGTAGGCAAAACCCATGCAAACCTCTCAGGTGCGCAAACTAGATATTGTTGTTAGACAACAGTATACCTACGATAATCAAGGAAGCGATGATGGGCCCTGACTCCGGAATTGGCTAAATGCCAATACAAATCCGAGATAGTTTCCATATACGTAATTCAAGATTGTATCTTGATGGACCATTCGGAAGACTTAGAGTCTAACGAATATTAATGGAACTATAAACTGATACGGATAAAAATGTTTTATCCATAAAGCTCGACTTGTTGCTTATAACAATTTCAAGGAATTAACTACGTCGAGATTGTCTCTCCGTAGCGATGCTTAAAGTCGGTTCGGGTTAAACTAGCAATTAATACATATTTCATTCATGAGATATGAAACATGGATGCCAAAAGGATTTCCATAAGATGAAAATACTACCTCGGACTTGCATATGATACAGTCCAAGGTATTTTGTCAGTCCAGAGGATGCTAGTGAGTATGCAAACTTCAGAGTTCCTGCGATGGACAAAAGAGAGCATAGTGGAGTTGGAATCTTTGTTTTTGATGAAATAGTCAAAATAGTTTGATTTCATCAATGGATAACGAAGATGCTTGTGATTGCAAGAAAGTAAGTGGGAGCATAATAATATTTCTAAAAACCTTGTGTGTGCTTGACACATTGTTAATTAGAAATAATATAAACTTCTTGACACGAATTGGGACTTCATTGAAAATAATCTTTCGATGAAGTGCTTGGGCTAAGTAGCCTTGATATTAGGCATAATTATCTAAGAGATAGAATTGCCTAATAGGGCTAAGCCAAAATACATACTGACAAGATGCCAAAACAATTTATCGTTAAAAACGACAAGGAGTGATTCTTGCCAAAGTCACATGGAAAGAGTTTTTGCAAGACTCAGTGTCCCAAAACACTGATGAGCAAATTACATAATGGAGATTCCACACACCTTCGTGTTGGGATTAATCATGTATTCCATGGTATGTAAAACAACCAGATATGTCCAATACTCCAAAGTTGTTGCGAGTATAGATACCAAAGTGATCAAAGAACTGATCGTGGGACAACAGTGAAAAATGTCATTGAGTACTAAAGTAGCACTGATGACATGTTTTCTCGCAAGAAGAGATTATGAAGAACTTGTTGTAAGTAATTACATCGATACGGTTTTCATCAATGCTCCATGCGATTTTCGATTTGAGTTAAAGTTTTTGTGTGTGTAATACACAATATGGTGGCACAGTAAGTTGGAATTGTTCATAACAGGTTACTGTGGCGAAATTCTATAACAAATGGCTATGTATGTTGCTGCTTTAGAAGCAACAAAGAAAATGTTGAATCATATAGTTCATTCATGAACTTAGTATGGTTCCAATATGGCTTTGGTCAATGGAACACTATTGAAGATAGTTGCTCCATAGCTCAGTCTGAGGAATCAAGGTTCGACCAGTGATTCGCATATATACAAAGCCAAGTCCACACAAAATATGAATTTTGTGAAAGCGTGAAAACGCGAGGATATGCAAAGATACACACGGAGTTGAAGTTGTCAGATCCGTTGGACATCAGGCTATACCACATGTGAAGCATATTTTACACCAGTATGCCGTAGGTGTAAAGTGCATTAGCATTGACTAGATTATTGACTCTAGTGCAAGTGGGAGTCTGTAGGAGATATGCCCTAGAGGAAATAATAAATGTTATTATTTATCCCCATGTTCCTAATTATGTTTATATTCCATGCTATAACTGCTATGGTTCTCGAGTCTGCAATAACCACGAGGCTCGGAGGAAGACTCATATGCACGTGTGGAATAATAAACGGATAAAAAATATATATTCGTAGTCTCGCCTCTAAGACTAGCTCAAGTGTTGCATGATGGTTCTGTTTTCCTGATCATGGGCATGACTATGCCGGCAATTTTGAGGGCACAATGTTAGAAGAACATTTGTGTTGAATCGACCCAGATTGATGTTATGCTATGAGATACATTCGTCACCAGTTAATGGATTATAACACAGAGAAAGTTGAGCGTTTGCATAATTCCTTAGACCATGAGAGTATCGAGTTCCTTCGTACTTGCTTCGTGAACTTTGGGGTTTGTTAAACGTCATCTGTAAAAGGGTGGCTATTACGGCGGCTTACGGGTTCACGGAAAAGTATGACAAGGAACTAGGTAGCTCAAGATTGGGATTTGCTCCTCCGTCGATGGAGAGATATTCTTCGGGCCCTCTCGGTGTTACGGTATCCACCATCGTCTGGCCAGACACAGTGTGATTTGATCACAGGGATGCCGGAACGCGGGAACGAGAAAAGAGAACAATACTAGTAACGAGGTAACTGGCATAGTGGACAAGTGTTGATCCACGGGGATGCCGATAAGTCTCACCTCGGGTATTTGTAACATATCACGAAGCAACAGGAATAGCACACGGCAACTGGAGGTTCACTCGAATATTTATTCGTGTGGGTATAGGGGTCAATATGGGTGTCCACGGCTCCGATGTTGATCATTGATCGGAAAGTGTTCCGGGTCATGTCTATACTTCACCGAACCTATAGGGTCACACGCTTAAGGGTCATCTATCTGCTGAATACTAGACAGGGAGTCTGAGAGAAAGTCACCGGAATGGTTTCGGAGAAAACGGAAAAGTTCCGGAAAGAGAACACCGGAATAATTTCGGTAAAACCGAAAAGTTGTTTCGGAATATATCATTAAGTCAAAATGATTTCGGCACACGCCTGGAAATTCTTGGAGGGTGCCAGAATTGTTCTGGGAACTTCTGGGATTTTTCCAGAGAGAAAAAACCGGAAATGTTCCGGAGCTGCCGGAACCGCTTTGGTTGCTTTTCGCAGATGAAAATCACTAATCCGGAATTGTTTCGGAACGCGTCCAAAATCCTTTTAGTGGGTACTGGAATTTTTCTAAGACCTACAGAAAAGTTTCGGATTTTACGGTCGCAGATAAATGTCTTCATGAATAGTGGATACACTATTCATGATGATGCAGGCGATGATGCAGCTTGCATGATGATGCAGGCGATGATGCAGCTTGCATGATGATGCAGGCGATGATGCAGCTTGCATGATGATGCAGGCGATGATGCAGCTTGCATGATGATGCAGGCGATGATGCAGCTTGCATGATGATGCAGGCGATGATGCAGCTTGCATGATGATGCAGGCAATGATGCAGTTTGGAGGGCATTTTGGGTTTTTCCCCATAGCCTCTCACCCTATAAATAGGGGTGGAGAGGGGTCTCTCAAATCTGATCCAAGTTCTCACTTGAACTCTCAACAAGTGCCATTGCATGATCTGGCTTTCTTCTCTCCCTCCCACGAAATAGTTTCGTAGAGCCGAAAGGCTGTCTGGGTTCCGGTAGGAACTAGTTCTGGACGGCGAAGCCCTGCCGGATAGATGACACCGTATGTGTGCAACCCCGTAGAGAGGTCGTAGTTTCGATCTTTTGCCCGAGGGGCTGTTCGAGGGTCCTCCCGAAGGGCTGTCCAAATTATCGTTCGAGTTTCAAGGGTCCTCCCGAAGGGCTGTCCGAGTTACCGATCGAGTTTCGAGGGGCCTCCCGAAGGGCTGTCCGTGACATCGTCCGAGGGACTGTCCGACCGCCTCTCGGAGCGCTGTCCGAGGAGCAGACGAGGGAGGACATCCTCGCGGTTGGGAGGTTGTAAATCCTAGCCGCGGGGGTCTGCACCAACGATCTACATCGACTCTACTTCCGCTGCGCTACGAGTCGGTAACGATCAGATCAAAACCTTGTATGCAGTCTCCATAGTGGTCCTGGGCTGTTCGTAGTGCGGAAAATTTTTGTTTTCTGCCGCGTTCCTCAACAGGAGCATGGATTGAAGAGCTCCCAGCAGTACTGTTCAGCCTGAGGAGCACACCAAATAGGTCGACTGGATTCACTCCATTCTTCCTGGTGTATGGATCAAAAGCAATCATTCCATCCGACATCGAGTTTGATTCACCTCGGCATGCCTTGTACACCGAGGAAGAAGACAAGTTAGCACGAGAAGACGGCGTCGATCTCAAGGAAGAAGCTTGCCTGCTGGACTTATCCAGGTCGGCAGTTTACCAGTAGAAGTTGCGGCACTACCACAGCAAGAAGATTTGCCCTCTCGCCTTCCGAGAAGGCGACATGGTGCTACGCCGAATTCAGAAGTCAGACGGGCAGCACAAGCTATCCTCACCCTGGGAGGGACCATTCGTCATCAGCCGCGCACTCAAGAACAACTCCTATTATTTGATCGACTGCACCAAGGGCACTCGGCATAAGGACACATCAGGAGTAGAAATGGAGCGTCCATGGAACGCCGAGCTTTTATGTCCGTTCTATAGTTGAGCGGCAGAAATTTATGTATGCCATTTGGCAGAACAATCAGTAAAGTTGTCATGCCTCTGAAAAAGAGCATTCGATTACATTTGCATAATTTCATTCGAAAATCTAGCCCAAGTCGGCAACGCTTCGTCATACCCGAGACGTAAAGAACGCACTCGGGGACTGACCAACCACGAGGTCAGAAAAGTAAGCCAACGAGGCACGGGGGTTGCGGGCTGGCATCCAACTTAGCACCTGGATCAAGCACAAGTCACAAGAGTGGTTGTGGCATTGACAAGGGTGGCATTGGGGGCAGTCGGCAGCACAAATTCCCGAGAAGAAAATTGAAACGCTCTAAAAAGGGCATAGCCGACTAAGTTAGCTACCGATTGTGCCACGAACCGGTGCACCGAGCAGCCGGCAGCGAGAAATCGGTTCCTAACATTGCAGAATCCTTTGCGTTAAACCTTGTTGTGTAAATTCGAAAAACTTATCGAGCCTTGGCTGGAAATCAACCTTTGATCCGATTGCAGAACGCATGTCGGCGGCAACATGGACAAGGCATGACACCCCCAAGATCAGACCGATAAAAGAAACCGACAAAGACGCAAAGTCGATCGCACAAATAAAACTTGCAACGAGAAATCGGGTCGCATAGAAATAACAGGCCCAAGGCCGAATAAGTTCATTACATCGAACCACACCCAGTGGGTGTCGGCGGAATTAAATATAATGTCTTACAAGCGGCTAGTATGAAAGCAAAAATAAGATAATACCGATTAGATGTCGGTGGCAGAAGTAGATGGCGTCGGCGGCGGCACGGCTCAAGAAGTCGGGGCAGTTGATGGCGCAGAACTCGTAGGCGGCGCAGTCGGGTCGGCTTGTGCAATAGTGGCATCAGGCTCCGACTGCGCGTCAGAAGATGTGGTACTAGCTCGCTTGGACCTCGGAGAAGTGTGGGACGAACCGCTGTCAGAAAGCTCTTCGGCCAAGCCAGAGATGGAAGTTGCAGCCAGCGGGTGTCCTCCCTCGTCGAGATACGGAGTGTAATCGTAGGGAGAAAACCAGTTCACCATGGTGCTGGCAAGCCGATTCACCTCAGCATAGGTCTGCTCGAGCATGTCGGATGCGTTTTCTCTGAGGCTGTAAAGCTGGGGAAGTTTCACTTGAGGGTACCATCTCAACACAGTCTGAAGAGCAGTTTCAGCACCAGTCCGACCTGCGGAGTTGAGCAATACGTCGATCCGACGTGGGATGGCCTTCAGAAGAATCCGAGTCTGCTCGGTGGTAGCATTCGGAGCCTCTCCCTTGTAAGAATCTTCTTCGTCCTGAGTTTTCGCTCTGCGGACCTCGGCAGAGGAGCTGGCAGCATGTTTCATCCTCTGGAGTCCAACCTTGAGCTCAGTCAGTGACCACAGCAACTCGGCAATCTTCAGAATGCCAAGTTTGAAGGACAGTGCAATCCCCTTGATGACAGGAATGCGAGCTGCGGTGCCAATCAGATACTCGTGCCGAGTCCAGACATCATCATCAAGCTGGCAGGTCCCTCCGGCCGCGACGGTCGCCTCTCGGGATTTGGCCACGGCTGCATAAGCAGCTGCTTTAGATTCAGTCCAGGCCTCTGCATCACGAAGAGAAGTATGAGTAATAGCACAAAAGAAGGAAGCAGTCAGAAACGCAATCGGAGGAAAGAAGTACTCACCGCCAAGAAGGACATCCATCTCGCTCATTGTATCGCAGAGGCCCTTAGCCCTGCAGCGCAGTCGGGTTGTTTCTTCATAATTGCGCTTCTCCAGCTCCTCATATTTGGCAATATGATCATCACGGTCCTTTCGGAGAGAATCTCAAGTAGCAACGGCTTCATCCCTCTCGGCATGTAGTGCCTCTCGGGCGGCTACAGCTGCATCTCGCTCAGCGCGGAGCCCATCGCCAGCAGCAGTCACGGCGGTTAAATCGTCCAAATGTTTCTTTTCTAGAGCAGCCATCTCGGAGCAGAGGCTCTTGATGGTCTGAGTCAAGTCGTCTTCCACCCCCTTTAGGCGGTTTGTCTCTTGTCTGGCTGCAGCAAGTGCAGGTCCTTGTTGGTTAAGCTAAGTGGTAAATTCGGCGATTCGGCCCTGAAGATCATCCACCATGTGAACAGAAACTAGAGGAAGGCATACATATGTTAATACAAGATAAATTATCAGTCGGATAGAAGATAGAAATGATACAGAAATTACCTCTCAGCCTATTGATCTCGGCCGATTGGTTGTTGACCTCGATCCGGGCCTGGGCGAGAGTTCGGAGGCTGGCGGCATAGGCATCGAGGAGCTTCTCGAAGATCTCGCGCTTCTCTTCCATAACAGCCTGAGAAGAAAAGCGAGATGAACTTTAGAGATGCAGCAACCAAAAGAAGATCCGAATCGATTGCAAGCAATCGGCCCGAATCTCGGGGACTACACCCAGTGGGTGCGCTTGTGCGCACCCACCGGAAGAAAAGTCTCCCGATTGGAGGAAGGCAGGAGAAAAAACAAAGATCATAAAAGATCCGAACCGATTGCTAACAATCGGCCCGAATCTCGGGGACTACACCCAGTGGGTGCGCTTGCGCGCACCCACCGGAAGAAAAGTCTCCCGATTGAAGGAGAACCATAAAGGAAAGTGGAAGAACTTACCGCGTAATTGCGGTCGAGCTGTTGGAGGTCCCGAGAAATGGCGGTGGCAAAGTCGTTCACCCGACTGTAGGCTGCCGTCAAAGGATCTTGGGAGCGCGGTGGAGCATCGCGCTCGGTGCCGACATGGCGGGTGCGAGAATACTCCGCCCGGAATTGGTCCACCGAGCGCATCAGAATTTCCGACGCAGAAGAGGTCGGCTGTCGTGGTGAAGCTTGAATTGCAGCGGCAGAGGTAATGATGGTAGAAACCGGTGGCGCTGATGTCGCCAAAAGGCTGGAGGCATTCGGTTGTGGCTGCGGCACAATCGGACGAGCCGAGGTCGAGGTGGTCATCGCAACTGGCGGCGTGGTCGTCATAATCGGTGGCGCAGACATCACAATTGGCGGTGTGGTCATCATAATTGGTGGCGCGGACACCACAATCGGCGGCGTTGTCGTCATAATTGGTGGCGCAGACACCACACTCGGCGAAGCAGTCGTCATGGGGGCGGAGACCAGGTCGGAGCGGCGTGGCACAGATGGGGCAATCGGATCGACCGGTTGCGCTCCTTCGCCACCAGTAACTCCTCGGTCGGTCGTGCTTTGGGAGATCTTGGAGGCAATGGAAGAAGTGGCAGTCTTTTTGGTAGTCTCGAGGCGAGCCTTCTTGGCGGCGCGCTCAGCGTCCTTGGAGGTGCGAGGTGGAGCAGGTGGCCGTTTGCGGATGGCAGCAGCAGACGCAGCGGGTGATATGACCACGTTGGCACGGGCAGGAATGCCGGTGTCAATGTCGTTGAGACCAATCGGCTCCCTGAAAGGAGAAAGAAGAGGTCAATCAGTACAAGAGAAGACAGTGAGGTTCAAAGCATGAAGATAAGGGCCTACCCGATTGTTCTCGGCGCGCCCGTGGGCATCCGACACCTCAACGGGACGACATTCAGAGGCGCTTGACCAGTCGGCACCCGAGTGGCCGTCGCTCGAGGCTGTTTACCCTTGGGAGCAGTCGGCACCGCCTTCGCGGCCATGCTGGAGGCAGGACCAGAAGAGGAGCTGCTTGCCGAGTCACGCTTAGTCGGCACCTTCGGCGGCTGGGCATGAGGAGCTGCATCAGGATTACCAACCTTTGAGACACTATCATCATCGCTCCATTCGGCCAGAAATTTCTCAAGGGAGGGGTCAGGCGTACCCCCTTGAGCCGTAGTTCGGGTGTCGGCGTTCTTGCGGTCGGCGGCCTCGACATCGGCATCAGCAGCAGGATCTTTGGATTCGGAGGACTCCCCAGAGGATTCACCATCATCGGCGTCGTCATCTTCGGAATCGGAGGGAGGAGCCTGACCATTGTACTCAAAGTCCGCGGGGTCATCTTCCTTGCGGTCGGGGGCATACGTGCCGGCCACTTGGCCGTCTTCCATCAGATCGGATTGAAGGAAGTGCTGAGCAAGAAGATGAGGGTTGTCAGAGAAATTGAGTATCAGGCAAAATAAACCGAAGAAAGGGACCAGTCGGGACGTACCACGGGTGGTGTTTGTCGACGGTGTAGGTACTCAAGGCCGAAGCGGAAAGGATCGGGAAAGGCACTGGAGGTAATAGCCCTTATCCTGGTGCAAAGGTCTTCGAGCTTCACTCGCCACGTGCAGAGCCGAGTGGGGTCTCGGTGGCCCGACATGTCGCACATGCGGTGCGCTCGGCGCTGTAGAGGAAGCACTCGGGCTTGAAGCCAAGTAGCAACAAGATCAGTCGGCAGGAGCCCCTCTTGCTCCAGCTGAGCAACTCGAGCGACTTGGGCGTCCACGTTGAGGTCTCCGACACCATACTTCAACGACCACTGATGTTTGTCATTCGGTCGGGCGAGGGAGAATTCGGGCAGGTTCAGGAGATCGGGGCCTTGATCGGGCGACTTGACGTAGAAGAAGGAGGTCTGCAAGTCTTGCATGATTGGACGATCTCGGGACTTTTATACCTAGGTTTTCCGGCTGCGACAAGGCAACTGCCGCAGTCGGTCATATCAGTCGGATATGTTGGCTTACCACCTTCCGTGGCAGACGGCACTATCGCTCCCGTCCGAGCGTTGTGAGCTCGGAGGTTGAAGAACCGCTTCCAAAGAGCGATGTTTGGGCGGCAGCCGAGATAACCCTCACACAGTGTGACGAAGCCGGAGAGGATCATAATGAAGTTCGCTGCGAGGTGATGTGGTTGCAGCCGATGGAAGTTGAGGACGTCCCGGAAGAAGGTGCTGGCGAGGAGTCTGAATCCACGCTCGAAGTGAGCGAGGAAGACGACCCGCTCGCCAGCACGCGCGGCGGGCACGATCTCGGCACCGGGAACACGCCACTCGACCTCGGCCGGCATCTTGCGGGCGCGAACCAGAGCCTGGATGGCATCGGCGGTGACCGTGGCGCCCCTCCAGCACCCGCGGCTGGCCTAAGAGGTGTCTCGCCGGGGCTCCATGGAGCTTGCAAGCGGAAGGAGAAGGAGGCCGAGGAGAGCGAGAGCAACTAGCGGTGAAAGATTACCGCGGCGGCGGAGAAGCACGCGAGTGCGCGGCAGGAGCAGATCTCGTGCGTGGAGGCGAAGCAGCGAGCGCGACGGAAAGTTTTGAACGAAGCAGCAATGGCGTGCAGGAGGGAAAGGCGGAGGAGGAAGAAGGCTATGAGAGAAGGAAGAGGCAAGGGACCTCCCCCGTGGCTTATATGGGCGGCGGGGGAGGGGAGTGGGATCCATCTGTGGCCGTGTGGCTCGGTGTGGCCTAGCCCACAGGAAGACCAACCGGCAAACCGGCGCAGGAAATCCCAGCGTGGGAGCCGAGGCATGCAACGTGGGGGTCGATGCCTGCGTTTACGTCAAATCGCGCGTGGGTCGTGGGTCCCAGCTCATTGACCGTATCCCGGAAGAATCGGAGGTAACCGTTGGAAGGCAATCGGAGAAGGATATTATTATCAAGAAGTGAAGACAGAAGTCGGGGATAATTCAAATCAAATCGGGTGAAATCTGGGCTTGCCGAGTGTGAGCTCCGAGTCGATCGACGAACTCGGAATGACGCAATTGAGGAAGCCGTAGCATTCGGAAGATATTGGAGAAAGATTGAAAAACCGCAAAGGCCCCGCAGTCAAATGAGCACGGGACCTTCACAGCTTTAGGGGCTACTGTCGGGTGATTGGTACCCGGGTAGGCTCACCCCAGCGAAAGCAACCTTTCAATACAAGGATGGACCGATTGGGCTACAGCTGGGCCGAGCTTGGCACGCGTACGGCCGATTGCTCCAAGGCAATCAGCCATACCGAATGCCAGCAGTCAGCCCAGGCGCAACCGGTCCACCCTTTTCATCAGCAAGACAATTATCCGATTGGCCCGCAGCTAGGCCGAGGTGGGTATCAGCACAGCCAATTTCCCAGAGCAATCGACCTTGCCCGGAACCACCAGTCGGCCCAGGCGCAATCGGTACGACCTACTACCCCTGGAGAAGTTGACCCCGAGATCGGTCGCGGGTACAAGTACGAGGTCATAAATGCGCAATCCCGAGAGATCGGGGTGGCAGAGAAGCCAAGTCACATCGACGATCTGGCAGATATGCGGTGTCTACCTCTCCGCCGATTCCGCGGACAGGACGACAAGACCACACCTCCTAGCTCCACTCTTCACCATCATGCCCTACGAGTCTACAGCATGGGCCGCCGCTCGTCGGGTCCGGATCACCCGGAGAGGAGCAGTCGTTTGGCGTCAGCCGATTAGAGGATGACGGCTGGGCCCAATCGGCAGTGAAGTTACCGATTTACCCCGGTCTCATGCTATAAGAGCCCAAGGTACCCCTCCTGCGTGGGGGACGATCCGCTCATTCGCACCATTACTCACAAGTCACTCAGTTCATTCACTGCTTGTAGTTACTCCTCAGGGAACCAGGAGAAGGCCTTGCCCACGGCGGCGCTCACCTCCCCTGAGTAGATAGAGAAGCAATTATTGTAGCTCAGTTCCATTGATATATAAGAGATAAGCACGAGTAGGGGTGTTATCTCTCCGGAGAGCCCCAAACCTGGGTACATCGTGGTGTCCGTCACCGTGTTTGTGCCCAACCCGATTCCGGGACCATCGACATCTTCTTCCTCGCGTTTCCCCTCACTTTAGCCATCCCCATGGCATCTGCCGTCACATATCGACGACACTAAGTGTTAGCCCATGTTTGTTTAGCACATATGTACATGGATAGATGGTGGGCCGGAAAACCAAGGTTGAACACATTTCACCACATTATTCACACCGGTAGACACGTACCGGGAGTTTCACATACGGATCGACGATTTTACTAAGTGTTAGCCATGTCCGTGAACAACGTCAGACACATGACCTACATATGCCATCTACAAACATTAAATCACACCTATAAACATAACCTAGCTCCACATGCAGGTTTTCCAATGATTCCGGCCCTCCGACGGTCATTCACCACCGAAACCCTAGATCGGGGGGGGGGGGGCCCGCAGATCTACCCTTATAGCTTTCTCCGTACGAGGATGGACCAATGGACTTTTTTATCTATATATGTTTGTTTAGCACATATGTTCATGGAAAACCAAGGTTGAACACATTTCACCACATTATTCACACCGGTAGCACCGTACCGGGAGTTTCCACATACGGACCGACGATTTTACTAAGTGTTAGCCCATGTCCGTGAACAACGTCAGACACATGACCTACATATGCCATCTACAAACATTAAATCACACCTATCAACATAACCTAGCTCCACATGCAGGTTTTCAAATGATTCCGGCCCTCCGATGGTCATTCACCACCAAAACCGTAGATCGGGGGGCCCGCAGATCTACCCTTATAGCTTTCTCCGTACGAGGATGGACCAATGGACTTTTTTATCTGTCTATGTTTGTTTAGCACATATGTACATGGAAAACCAAGGTTGAACACATTTCACCACATTATTCACACCGGTAGACACGTACCGGGAGTTTCCACATACGGATCGACGATTTTACTAAGTGTTAGCCCATGTCCGTGAACAACGTCAGACACATGACCTACATATGCCATCTACAAACATTAAATCACACCTATAAACATAACCTAGCTCCACATGAAGGATTTCCAATGATTCCGGCCCTCCGGCGGTCATTCACCACCGAAACCCTAGATCGGGGGGGCCCGCAGATCTACCCTTATAGCTTTCTCCGTACGAGGATGGACCAATGGACTTTTTTATCTATCTATGTTTGTTTAGCACACATTCACATGGAAAACCAAGGTTGAACACATTTCACCACATTATTCACACCGGTAGACACGTACCGGGAGTTTCCACATACGGATCGACGATTTTACTAAGTGTTAGCCCATGTCCGTGAACAACGTCAGACACATGACCTAAATATGCCATCTACAAACATTAAATCACACCTATAAACATAACCTAGCTCCACATGCAGGTTTTCCAATGATTCGGGCCCTCCGACGGTCATTCACCACCGAAACCGTAGATCGGGGGGCCCGCAGATCTACCCTTATAGCTTTCTCCGTACGAGGATGGACCAATGGACTTTTTTATCTATCTATGTTTGTTTAGCACATATGTACATGGAAAACCTAGGTTGAACACATTTCACCACATTATTCACACCGGTAGACACGTACCGGGAGTTTCCACATACGGATCGACGATTTTACTAAGTGTTAGCCAATGTCCGTGAACAACGTCAGACACATGACCTACATATGCCATCTACAAACATTAAATCACACCTATAAACATAACCTAGCTCCACATGAAGGATTTCCAATGATTCCGGCCCTCCGACGGTCATTCACCACCGAAACCCTAGATCGGGGGGGGGGGGGGGGGCGCAGATCTACCCTTATAGCTTTCTCCGTACGAGGATGGACCAATGGACTTTTTTATCTATCTACGTTTGTTTAGCACACATGTACATGGAAAACCAAGGTTGAACAAATTTCACCACATTATTCACACCGGTAGACACGTACCGGGAGTTTCCACATACGGATCGACGATTTTACTAAGTGTTATCCCATGTCCGTGAACAACGTCAGACACATGACCTAAATATGCCATCTACAAACATTAAATCACACCTATAAACATAACCTAGCTCCACATGCAGGTTTTCCAATGATTCCGGCCCTCCGACGGTCATTCACCACCGAAACCCTAGATCGGGGGGCCCACAGATCTACCCTTATAGATTTCTCCGTACGAGGATGGACCAATGGACTTTTCTTATCTATCTATGTTTGTCTAGCACATATGTACATGGAAAACCAAGTTTGAACACATTTCACCACATTATTCACACCGGTAGACACGTACCGGGAGTTTCCACATACGGATCGACGATTTTACTAAGTGTTAGCCCATGTCCGTGAACAACGTCACACACATGACCTACATATGCCATCTACAAACATTAAATCACACCTATAAACATAACCTAGCTCCACATGCAGGTTTTCCAATGATTCCGGCCCTCCGACGATCATTCACCACCGAAACCCTAGATCGGGGGGGCCCGCAGATCTACCCTTATAGCTTTCTCCGTACGAGGATGGACCAATGGACTTTTTTATCTATCTATGTTTGTTTAGCACACATTCACATGGAAAACCAAGGTTGAACACATTTCACCACATTATTCACACCGGTAGACACGTACCGGGAGTTTCCACATACGGATCGACGATTTTACTAAGTGTTAGCCATGTCCGTGAACAACGTCAGACACATGACCTAAATATGCCATCTACAAACATTAAATCACACCTATAAACATAACCTAGCTCCACATGCAGGTTTTCCAATGATTCGGGCCCTCCGACGGTCATTCACCACCGAAACCGTAGATCGGGGGGCCCGCAGATCTACCCTTATAGCTTTCTCCGTACGAGGATGGACCAATGGACTTTTTTATCTATCTATGTTTTTTTATCACATATGTACATGGAAAACCTAGGTTGAACACATTTCACCACATTATTCACACCGGTAGACACGTACCGGGAGTTTCCACATACGGATCGACGATTTTACTAAGTGTTAGCCAATGTCCGTGAACAACGTCAGACACATGACCTACATATGCCATCTACAAACATTAAATCACACCTATAAACATAACCTAGCTCCACATGAAGGATTTCCAATGATTCCGGCCCTCCGACGGTCATTCACCACCGAAACCCTAGATCGGGGGGGGGGGGCGCAGATCTACCCTTATAGCTTTCTCCGTACGAGGATGGACCAATGGACTTTTTTATCTATCTATGTTTGTTTAGCACACATGTACATGGAAAACCAAGGTTGAACATATTTCACCACATTATTCACACCGGTAGACACGTACCGGGAGTTTCCACATACGGATCGACGATTTTACTAAGTGTTATCCCATGTCCGTGAACAACGTCAGACACATGACCTAAATATGCCATCTACAAACATTAAATCACACCTATAAACATAACCTAGCTCCACATGCAGGTTTTCCAATGATTCCGGCCCTCCGACGGTCATTCACCACCGAAACCCTAGATCGGGGGCCCCAC
Source organism: Bromus sterilis (assembly GCA_950022295.1). Taxonomy (NCBI): domain Eukaryota; kingdom Viridiplantae; phylum Streptophyta; class Magnoliopsida; order Poales; family Poaceae; genus Bromus; species Bromus sterilis. The sequence goes on along the minus strand of OX465596.1, from coordinate 106,146,447 downwards.
AGATCTACCCTTATAGATTTCTCCGTACGAGGATGGACCAATGGACTTTTTTTATCTATCTATGTTTGTCTAGCACATATGTACATGGAAAACCAAGTTTGAACACATTTCACCACATTATTCACACCGGTAGACACGTACCGGGAGTTTCCACATACGGATCGACGATTTTACTAAGTGTTAGCCCATGTCCGTGAACAACGTCACACACATGACCTACATATGCCATCTACAAACATTAAATCACACCTATAAACATAACCTAGCTCCACATGCAGGTTTTCCAATGATTCCGGCCCTCCGAGGGTCATTCACCACCGAAACCCTAGATCGGGGGGGCCCGCAGATCTACCCTTACAGCTTTCTCCGTACGAGGATGGACCAATGGACTTTTTTATCTATCTATATTTGTTTAGCACATATGTACATGGAAAACCAAGGTTGAACACATTTCACCACATTATTCACACCGGTAGACACGTACCGGGAGTTTCCACATACGGATCGACGATTTTACTAAGTGTTAGCCCATGTCCGTGAACAACGTCAAACACATGACCTACATATGCCATCTACAAACATTAAATCACACCTATAAACATAACCTAGCTCCACATACAGGTTTTCCAATGATTCCGGCCCTCCGACGGTCATTCACGACCGAAACCCTAGATCAGGGGGGCCCGCAGATCTACCCTTATAGCTTTCTCTGTACGAGGATGGACCAATGGACTTTTTTATCTATCTATGTTTGTTTTGCACATATGTACATGGAAAACCAAGGTTGAACACATTTCACCACATTATTCACACCGGTAGACACGTACCGGGAGTTTCCACATACGGATCGACGATTTTACTAAGTGTTAGCCCATGTCCGTGAACAACGTCAAACACATGACCTACATATGTCATATACAAACATTAAATCACACCTATAAACATAACCTAGCACCACATGCAGGTTTTCCAATGATTTCGGCCCTCCGACGGTCATTCAACACCGAAACCCTAGATCGGGGGGGCCCGCAGATCTACCCTTATAGCTTTCTCCGTACGAGGATGGACCACTGGACTTTTTTATCTATCTATGTTTGTTTAGCACATATGTACATGGAAAACCAAGGTTGAACACATTTCACCACATTATTCACACCGGTAGACACGTACCGGGAGTTTCCACATACGGATCGACGATTTTAGTAAGTGTTAGCCCATGTCCGTGAACAACGTCACACACATGACTTACATATGCCATCTAAAAACATTAAATCACACCTATAAACATAACCTAGCTCCACATGCAGGTTTTCCAATGATTCCGGCCCTCCGACGGTCATTCACCACCGAAACCCTATATCGGGGGGGGGGGCGCAGATCTACCCTTATAGCTTTCTCCGTACGAGGATGGACCAATGGACTTTTTTATCTATCTATGTTTGTTTAGCACATATGTACATGGAAAACCAAGGTTGAACACATTTCACCACATTATTCACACCGGTAGACACGTACCGGGAGTTTCCACATACGGATCGACCATTTTACTAAGTGTTAGCCCATGTCCGTGAACAACGTCAGACACATGACCTACATATGCCATCTACAAACATTAAATCACACCTATAAACATAACCTAGATCCACATGCAGGTTTTCCAATGATTCCGGCCCTCCGACGGTCATTCACCACCGAAACCCTAGATCGGGGGGGCCCGCAGATCTACCCTTATAGCTTTCTCCGTACGAGGATGGACCAATGGACTTTTTTATCTATCTATATTTGATTAGCACATATGTACATGGAAAACCAAGGTTGAACACATTTCACCACATTATTCACACCGGTACACACGTACCGGGAGTTTCCACATACGGATTGACGATATTACTAAGTGTTAGCCCATGTCCGTGAACAACGTCAGACACATGACCTACATATGCCATCTACAAACATGAAATCACACCTATAAACATAACCTAGCTCCACATGCAGGTTTTCCAATGATTCCGGCCCTCCGACGGACATTCACCACCGAAACCCGAGATCGGGGGGGGGGGGGGCCCGTAGATCTACCCTTATAGCTTTCTCCGTACGAGGATGGACCAATGGACTTTTTTATCTATATCTGTTTGTTTAGCACATATGTACATGGAAAACCAAGGTTGAAAACATTTCACCACATTATTCACACCGGTAGACACGTACCGGGAGTTTCCACATACGGATCGACGATTTTACTAAGTGTTAGCCATGTCCGTGAACAACGTCAGACACATGACCTACATATTCCATCTACAAACATTAAATCACACCTATAAACATAACCTAGCTCCACATGCAGGTTTTCCAATGATTCCGGCCCTCCGACGGTCATTCACCACCGAAACCCTAGATCGGGGGGGGGCCCGCAGATCTACCCTTATAGCTTTCTCCGTACGAGGATGGACCAATGGACTTTTTTATCTATATATGTTTGTTTAGCACATATGTTCATGGAAAACCAAGGTTGAACACATTTCACCACATTATTCACACCGGTAGCACCGTACCGGGAGTTTCCACATACGGACCGACAATTTTACTAAGTGTTAGCCCATGTCCGTGAACAACGTCAGACACATGACCTACATATGCCATCTACAAACATTAAATCACACCTATCAACATAACCTAGCTCCACATGCAGGTTTTCAAATGATTCCGGCCCTCCGATGGTCATTCACCACCGAAACCGTAGATCGGGGGGCCCGCAGATCTACCCTTATAGCTTTCTCCGTACGAGGATGGACCAATGGACTTTTTTATCTGTCTATGTTTGTTTAGCACATATGTACATGGAAAACCAAGGTTGAACACATTTCACCACATTATTCACACCGGTAGACACGTACCGGGAGTTTCCACATACGGATCGACGATTTTACTAAGTGTTAGCCCATGTCCGTGAACAACGTCAGACACATGACCTACATATGCCATCTACAAACATTAAATCACACCTATAAACATAACCTAGCTCCACATGAAGGATTTCCAATGATTCCGGCCCTCCGGCGGTCATTCACCACCGAAACCCTAGATCGGGGGGGCCCGCAGATCTACCCTTATAGCTTTCTCCGTACGAGGATGGACCAATGGACTTTTTTATCTATCTATGTTTGTTTAGCACACATTCACATGGAAAACCAAGGTTGAACACATTTCACCACATTATTCACACCGGTAGACACGTACCGGGAGTTTCCACATACGGATCGACGATTTTACTAAGTGTTAGCCCATGTCCGTGAACAACGTCAGACACATGACCTAAATATGCCATCTACAAACATTAAATCACACCTATAAACATAACCTAGCTCCACATGCAGGTTTTCCAATGATTCGGGCCCTCCGACGGTCATTCACCACCGAAACCGTAGATCGGGGGGCCCGCAGATCTACCCTTATAGCTTTCTCCGTACGAGGATGGACCAATGGACTTTTTTATCTATCTATGTTTGTTTAGCACATATGTACATGGAAAACCTAGGTTGAACACATTTCACCACATTATTCACACCGGTAGACACGTACCGGGAGTTTCCACATACGGATCGACGATTTTACTAAGTGTTAGCCAATGTCCGTGAACAACGTCAGACACATGACCTACATATGCCATCTACAAACATTAAATCACACCTATAAACATAACCTAGCTCCACATGAAGGATTTCCAATGATTCCGGCCCTCCGACGGTCATTCACCACCGAAACCCTAGATCGGGGGGGGGGGGGGCGCAGATCTACCCTTATAGCTTTCTCCGTACGAGGATGGACCAATGGACTTTTTTATCTATCTACGTTTGTTTAGCACACATGTACATGGAAAACCAAGGTTGAACAAATTTCACCACATTATTCACACCGGTAGACACGTACCGGGAGTTTCCACATACGGATCGACGATTTTACTAAGTGTTATCCCATGTCCGTGAACAACGTCAGACACATGACCTAAATATGCCATCTACAAACATTAAATCACACCTATAAACATAACCTAGCTCCACATGCAGGTTTTCCAATGATTCCGGCCCTCCGACGGTCATTCACCACCGAAACCCTAGATCGGGGGGCCCACAGATCTACCCTTATAGATTTCTCCGTACGAGGATGGACCAATGGACTTTTCTTATCTATCTATGTTTGTCTAGCACATATGTACATGGAAAACCAAGTTTGAACACATTTCACCACATTATTCACACCGGTAGACACGTACCGGGAGTTTCCACATACGGATCGACGATTTTACTAAGTGTTAGCCCATGTCCGTGAACAACGTCACACACATGACCTACATATGCCATCTACAAACATTAAATCACACCTATAAACATAACCTAGCTCCACATGCAGGTTTTCCAATGATTCCGGCCCTCCGACGATCATTCACCACCGAAACCCTAGATCGGGGGGGCCCGCAGATCTACCCTTATAGCTTTCTCCGTACGAGGATGGACCAATGGACTTTTTTATCTATCTATGTTTGTTTAGCACACATTCACATGGAAAACCAAGGTTGAACACATTTCACCACATTATTCACACCGGTAGACACGTACCGGGAGTTTCCACATACGGATCGACGATTTTACTAAGTGTTAGCCATGTCCGTGAACAACGTCAGACACATGACCTAAATATGCCATCTACAAACATTAAATCACACCTATAAACATAACCTAGCTCCACATGCAGGTTTTCCAATGATTCGGGCCCTCCGACGGTCATTCACCACCGAAACCGTAGATCGGGGGGCCCGCAGATCTACCCTTATAGCTTTCTCCGTACGAGGATGGACCAATGGACTTTTTTATCTATCTATGTTTTTTTATCACATATGTACATGGAAAACCTAGGTTGAACACATTTCACCACATTATTCACACCGGTAGACACGTACCGGGAGTTTCCACATACGGATCGACGATTTTACTAAGTGTTAGCCAATGTCCGTGAACAACGCCAGACACATGACCTACATATGCCATCTACAAACATTAAATCACACCTATAAACATAACCTAGCTCCACATGAAGGATTTCCAATGATTCCGGCCCTCCGACGGTCATTCACCACCGAAACCCTAGATCGGGGGGGGGGGGCGCAGATCTACCCTTATAGCTTTCTCCGTACGAGGATGGACCAATGGACTTTTTTATCTATCTATGTTTGTTTAGCACACATGTACATGGAAAACCAAGGTTGAACATATTTCACCACATTATTCACACCGGTAGACACGTACCGGGAGTTTCCACATACGGATCGACGATTTTACTAAGTGTTATCCCATGTCCGTGAACAACGTCAGACACATGACCTAAATATGCCATCTACAAACATTAAATCACACCTATAAACATAACCTAGCTCCACATGCAGGTTTTCCAATGATTCCGGCCCTCCGACGGTCATTCACCACCGAAACCCTAGATCGGGGGCCCCACAGATCTACCCTTATAGATTTCTCCGTACGAGGATGGACCAATGGACTTTTTTTATCTATCTATGTTTGTCTAGCACATATGTACATGGAAAACCAAGTTTGAACACATTTCACCACATTATTCACACCGGTAGACACGTACCGGGAGTTTCCACATACGGATCGACGATTTTACTAAGTGTTAGCCCATGTCCGTGAACAACGTCACACACATGACCTACATATGCCATCTACAAACATTAAATCACACCTATAAACATAACCTAGCTCCACATGCAGGTTTTCCAATGATTCCGGCCCTCCGAGGGTCATTCACCACCGAAACCCTAGATCGGGGGGGCCCGCAGATCTACCCTTACAGCTTTCTCCGTACGAGGATGGACCAATGGACTTTTTTATCTATCTATATTTGTTTAGCACATATGTACATGGAAAACCAAGGTTGAACACATTTCACCACATTATTCACACCGGTAGACACGTACCGGGAGTTTCCACATACGGATCGACGATTTTACTAAGTGTTAGCCCATGTCCGTGAACAACGTCAAACACATGACCTACATATGCCATCTACAAACATTAAATCACACCTATAAACATAACCTAGCTCCACATACAGGTTTTCCAATGATTCCGGCCCTCCGACGGTCATTCACGACCGAAACCCTAGATCGGGGGGGCCCGCAGATCTACCCTTATAGCTTTCTCTGTACGAGGATGGACCAATGGACTTTTTTATCTATCTATGTTTGTTTTGCACATATGTACATGGAAAACCAAGGTTGAACACATTTCACCACATTATTCACACCGGTAGACACGTACCGGGAGTTTCCACATACGGATCGACGATTTTACTAAGTGTTAGCCCATGTCCGTGAACAACGTCAAACACATGACCTACATATGTCATATACAAACATTAAATCACACCTATAAACATAACCTAGCACCACATGCAGGTTTTCCAATGATTTCGGCCCTCCGACGGTCATTCAACACCGAAACCCTAGATCGGGGGGGCCCGCAGATCTACCCTTATAGCTTTCTCCGTACGAGGATGGACCACTGGACTTTTTTATCTATCTATGTTTGTTTAGCACATATGTACATGGAAAACCAAGGTTGAACACATTTCACCACATTATTCACACCGGTAGACACGTACCGGGAGTTTCCACATACGGATCGACGATTTTAGTAAGTGTTAGCCCATGTCCGTGAACAACGTCACACACATGACTTACATATGCCATCTAAAAACATTAAATCACACCTATAAACATAACCTAGCTCCACATGCAGGTTTTCCAATGATTCCGGCCCTCCGACGGTCATTCACCACCGAAACCCTATATCGGGGGGGGGGGGGGGCGCAGATCTACCCTTATAGCTTTCTCCGTACGAGGATGGACCAATGGACTTTTTTATCTATCTATGTTTGTTTAGCACATATGTACATGGAAAACCAAGGTTGAACACATTTCACCACATTATTCACACCGGTAGACACGTACCGGGAGTTTCCACATACGGATCGACCATTTTACTAAGTGTTAGCCCATGTCCGTGAACAACGTCAGACACATGACCTACATATGCCATCTACAAACATTAAATCACACCTATAAACATAACCTAGATCCACATGCAGGTTTTCCAATGATTCCGGCCCTCCGACGGTCATTCACCACCGAAACCCTAGATCGGGGGGGCCCGCAGATCTACCCTTATAGCTTTCTCCGTACGAGGATGGACCAATGGACTTTTTTATCTATCTATATTTGATTAGCACATATGTACATGGAAAACCAAGGTTGAACACATTTCACCACATTATTCACACCGGTACACACGTACCGGGAGTTTCCACATACGGATTGACGATATTACTAAGTGTTAGCCCATGTCCGTGAACAACGTCAGACACATGACCTACATATGCCATCTACAAACATGAAATCACACCTATAAACATAACCTAGCTCCACATGCAGGTTTTCCAATGATTCCGGCCCTCCGACGGACATTCACCACCGAAACCCGAGATCGGGGGGGGGGGGGCCCGTAGATCTACCCTTATAGCTTTCTCCGTACGAGGATGGACCAATGGACTTTTTTATCTATATATGTTTGTTTAGCACATATGTACATGGAAAACCAAGGTTGAAAACATTTCACCACATTATTCACACCGGTAGACACGTACCGGGAGTTTCCACATACGGATCGACGATTTTACTAAGTGTTAGCCAATGTCCGTGAACAACGCCAGACACATGACCTACATATGCCATCTACAAACATTAAATCACACCTATAAACATAACCTAGCTCCACATGCAGGTTTTCCAATGATTCGGGCCCTCCGACGGTCATTCACCACCGAAACCGTAGATCGGGGGGCCCGCAGATCTACCCTTATAGCTTTCTCCGTACGAGGATGGACCAATGGACTTTTTTATCTATCTATGTTTTTTTATCACATATGTACATGGAAAACCTAGGTTGAACACATTTCACCACATTATTCACACCGGTAGACACGTACCGGGAGTTTCCACATACGGATCGACGATTTTACTAAGTGTTAGCCAATGTCCGTGAACAACGCCAGACACATGACCTACATATGCCATCTACAAACATTAAATCACACCTATAAACATAACCTAGCTCCACATGAAGGATTTCCAATGATTCCGGCCCTCCGACGGTCATTCACCACCGAAACCCTAGATCGGGGGGGGGGGGGCGCAGATCTACCCTTATAGCTTTCTCCGTACGAGGATGGACCAATGGACTTTTTTATCTATCTATGTTTGTTTAGCACACATGTACATGGAAAACCAAGGTTGAACATATTTCACCACATTATTCACACCGGTAGACACGTACCGGGAGTTTCCACATACGGATCGACGATTTTACTAAGTGTTATCCCATGTCCGTGAACAACGTCAGACACATGACCTAAATATGCCATCTACAAACATTAAATCACACCTATAAACATAACCTAGCTCCACATGCAGGTTTTCCAATGATTCCGGCCCTCCGACGGTCATTCACCACCGAAACCCTAGATCGGGGGCCCCACAGATCTACCCTTATAGATTTCTCCGTACGAGGATGGACCAATGGACTTTTTTTATCTATCTATGTTTGTCTAGCACATATGTACATGGAAAACCAAGTTTGAACACATTTCACCACATTATTCACACCGGTAGACACGTACCGGGAGTTTCCACATACGGATCGACGATTTTACTAAGTGTTAGCCCATGTCCGTGAACAACGTCACACACATGACCTACATATGCCATCTACAAACATTAAATCACACCTATAAACATAACCTAGCTCCACATGCAGGTTTTCCAATGATTCCGGCCCTCCGAGGGTCATTCACCACCGAAACCCTAGATCGGGGGGGCCCGCAGATCTACCCTTACAGCTTTCTCCGTACGAGGATGGACCAATGGACTTTTTTATCTATCTATATTTGTTTAGCACATATGTACATGGAAAACCAAGGTTGAACACATTTCACCACATTATTCACACCGGTAGACACGTACCGGGAGTTTCCACATACGGATCGACGATTTTACTAAGTGTTAGCCCATGTCCGTGAACAACGTCAAACACATGACCTACATATGCCATCTACAAACATTAAATCACACCTATAAACATAACCTAGCTCCACATACAGGTTTTCCAATGATTCCGGCCCTCCGACGGTCATTCACGACCGAAACCCTAGATCGGGGGGGCCCGCAGATCTACCCTTATAGCTTTCTCTGTACGAGGATGGACCAATGGACTTTTTTATCTATCTATGTTTGTTTTGCACATATGTACATGGAAAACCAAGGTTGAACACATTTCACCACATTATTCACACCGGTAGACACGTACCGGGAGTTTCCACATACGGATCGACGATTTTACTAAGTGTTAGCCCATGTCCGTGAACAACGTCAAACACATGACCTACATATGTCATATACAAACATTAAATCACACCTATAAACATAACCTAGCACCACATGCAGGTTTTCCAATGATTTCGGCCCTCCGACGGTCATTCAACACCGAAACCCTAGATCGGGGGGGCCCGCAGATCTACCCTTATAGCTTTCTCCGTACGAGGATGGACCACTGGACTTTTTTATCTATCTATGTTTGTTTAGCACATATGTACATGGAAAACCAAGGTTGAACACATTTCACCACATTATTCACACCGGTAGACACGTACCGGGAGTTTCCACATACGGATCGACGATTTTAGTAAGTGTTAGCCCATGTCCGTGAACAACGTCACACACATGACTTACATATGCCATCTAAAAACATTAAATCACACCTATAAACATAACCTAGCTCCACATGCAGGTTTTCCAATGATTCCGGCCCTCCGACGGTCATTCACCACCGAAACCCTATATCGGGGGGGGGGGGGGGGCGCAGATCTACCCTTATAGCTTTCTCCGTACGAGGATGGACCAATGGACTTTTTTATCTATCTATGTTTGTTTAGCACATATGTACATGGAAAACCAAGGTTGAACACATTTCACCACATTATTCACACCGGTAGACACGTACCGGGAGTTTCCACATACGGATCGACCATTTTACTAAGTGTTAGCCCATGTCCGTGAACAACGTCAGACACATGACCTACATATGCCATCTACAAACATTAAATCACACCTATAAACATAACCTAGATCCACATGCAGGTTTTCCAATGATTCCGGCCCTCCGACGGTCATTCACCACCGAAACCCTAGATCGGGGGGGCCCGCAGATCTACCCTTATAGCTTTCTCCGTACGAGGATGGACCAATGGACTTTTTTATCTATCTATATTTGATTAGCACATATGTACATGGAAAACCAAGGTTGAACACATTTCACCACATTATTCACACCGGTACACACGTACCGGGAGTTTCCACATACGGATTGACGATATTACTAAGTGTTAGCCCATGTCCGTGAACAACGTCAGACACATGACCTACATATGCCATCTACAAACATGAAATCACACCTATAAACATAACCTAGCTCCACATGCAGGTTTTCCAATGATTCCGGCCCTCCGACGGACATTCACCACCGAAACCCGAGATCGGGGGGGGGGGGGGCCCGTAGATCTACCCTTATAGCTTTCTCCGTACGAGGATGGACCAATGGACTTTTTTATCTATATATGTTTGTTTAGCACATATGTACATGGAAAACCAAGGTTGAAAACATTTCACCACATTATTCACACCGGTAGACACGTACCGGGAGTTTCCACATACGGATCGACGATTTTACTAAGTGTTAGCCATGTCCGTGAACAACGTCAGACACATGACCTACATATGCCATCTACAAACATTAAATCACACCTATAAACATAACCTAGCTCCACATGCAGGTTTTCCAATGATTCCGGCCCTCCGACGGTCATTCACCACCGAAACCCTAGATCGGGGGGGGGCCCGCAGATCTACCCTTATAGCTTTCTCCGTACGAGGATGGACCAATGGACTTTTTTATCTATCTATGTTTGTTTAGCACATATGTACCTGGAAAACCAAGGTTGAACACATTTCACCACATTATTCACACCGGTAGACACGTACCGGGAGTTTCCACATACGGATCGACGATTTTACTAAGTGTTAGCCCAAGTCCATGAACAACGTCAGACACATGACCTACATATGCCATCTACATACATTAAATCACACCTATAAACATAACCTAGCTCCACATGCAGGTTTTCCAATGATTCCGGCCCTCCGAGGGTCATTCACCACCGAAACCGTAGATCGGGGGGCCCCTCAGATCTACCCTTATAGCTTTCTCCGTACGAGGATGGACCAATGGAATTTTTTATCTATCTATGTTTGTTTAGCACATATGTACATGGAAAACCAAGGTTGAACACATTTCACCACATTATTCACACCGGTAGACACGTACCGGGAGTTTCCACATACTGATCGACGATTTTACTAAGTGTTAGCCCATGTCCGTGAACAACGTCAGACACATGACCTACATATGCCATCTACAAACATTAAATCACACCTATAAACATAACCTAGATCCACATGCAGGTTTTCCAATGATTCCGGCCCTCCGAGGGTCATTCACCACCGAAACCGTAGATCGGGGGGCCCGCAGATCTACCCTTATAGCTTTCTCCGTACGAGGATGGACCAATGGACTTTTTTATCTATCTATGTTTGTTTAGCACATATGTACATGGAAAACCTAGGTTGAACACATTTCACCACATTATTCACACCGGTAGACACGTACCGGCAGTTTCCACATACGGATCGACGATTTTACTAAGTGTTAGCCAATGTCCGTGAACAACGTCAGACACATGACCTACATATGCCATCTACAAACATTAAATCACACCTATAAACATAACCTAGCTCCACATGAAGGATTTCCAATGATTCCGGCCCTCCGACGGTCATTCACCACCGAAACCCTAGATCGGGGGGCCCCGCAGATCTACCCTTATAGCTTTCTCCGTACGAGGATGGACCAATGGAATTTTTTATCTATCTATGTTTGTTTAGCACATATGTACATGGAAAACCAAGGTTGAACACATTTCACCACATTATTCACACCGGTAGACACGTACCGGGAGTTTCCACATACTGATCGACGATTTTACTAAATGTTAGCCCATGTCCGTGAACAACGTCAGACACATGACCTACATATGCCATCTACAAACATTAAATCACACCTATAAACATAACCTAGATCCACATGCAGGTTTTCCAATGATTCCGGCCCTCCGAGGGTCATTCACCACCGAAACCGTAGATCGGGGGCCCCGCAGATCTACCCTTATAGCTTTCTCCGTACGAGGATGGACCAATGGACTTTTTTATCTATCTATGTTTGTTTAGCACATATGTACATGGAAAACCTAGGTTGAACACATTTCACCACATTATTCACACCGGTAGACACGTACCGGGAGTTTCCACATACGGATCGACGATTTTACTAAGTGTTAGCCAATGTCCGTGAACAACGTCAGACACATGACCTACATATGCCATCTACAAACATTAAATCACACCTATAAACATAACCTAGCTCCACATGAAGGATTTCCAATGATTCCGGCCCTCCGACGGTCATTCACCACCGAAACCCTAGATCAGGGGGGGGGGGGGCGCAGATCTACCCTTATAGCTTTCTCCGTACGAGGATGGACTAATGGACTTTTTTATCTATCTATGTTTGTTTAGCACACATGTACATGGAAAACCAAGGTTGAACAAATTTCACCACATTATTCACACCGGTAGACACGTACCGGGAGTTTCCACATACGGATCGACGATTTTACTAAGTGTTATCCCATGTCCGTGAACAACGTCAGACACATGACCTAAATATGCCATCTACAAACATTAAATCACACCTATAAACATAACCTAGCTCCACATACAGGTTTTCCAATGATTCCGGCCCTCCGATGGTCATTCACCACCGAAACCCTAGATCGGGGGGCCCACAGATCTACCCTTATAGATTTCTCCGTACGAGGATGGACCAATGGACTTTTTTTATCTATCTATGTTTGTCTAGCACATATGTACATGGAAAACCAAGTTTGAACACATTTCACCACATTATTCACACCGGTAGACACGTACCGGGAGTTTCCACATACGGATCGACGATTTTACTAAGTGTTAGCCCATGTCCGTGAACAACGTCACACACATGACCTACATATGCCATCTACAAACATTAAATCACACCTATAAACATAACATAGCTCCACATGCAGGTTTTCCAATGATTCCGGCCCTCCGAGGGTCATTCACCACCGAAACCCTAGATCGGGGGGGCCCGCAGATCTACCCTTATAGCTTTCTCCGTACGAGGATGGACCAATGGACTTTTTTATCTATCTATATTTGTTTAGCACATATGTACATGGAAAACCAAGGTTGAACACATTTCACCACATTATTCACACCGGTAGACACGTACCGGGAGTTTCCACATACGGATCGACGATTTTACTAAGTGTTAGCCCATGTCCGTGAACAACGTCAAACACATGACCTACATATGCCATCTACAAACATTAAATCACACCTATAAACATAACCTAGCTCCACATGCAGGTTTTCCAATGATTCCGGCCCTCCGACGGTCATTCACGACCGAAACCCTAGATCGGGGGGGCCCGCAGATCTACCCTTATAGCTTTCTCTGTACGAGGATGGACCAATGGACTTTTTTATCTATCTATGTTTGTTTTGCACATATGTACATGGAAAACCAAGGTTGAACACATTTCACCACATTATTCACACCGGTAGACACGTACCGGGAGTTTCCACATACGGATCGACGATTTTACTAAGTGTTAGCCCATGTCCGTGAACAACGTCAAACACATGACCTACATATGTCATATACAAACATTAAATCACACCTATAAACATAACCTAGCACCACATGCAGGTTTTCCAATGATTTCGGCCCTCCGACGGTCATTCAACACCGAAACCCTAGATCGGGGGGGCCCGCAGATCTACCCTTATAGCTTTCTCCGTACGAGGATGGACCAATGGACTTTTTTATCTATCTATGTTTGTTTAGCACATATGTACATGGAAAACCAAGGTTGAACACATTTCACCACATTATTCACACCGGTAGACACGTACCGGGAGTTTCCACATACGGATCGACGATTTTACTAAGTGTTAGCCCATGTCCGTGAACAACGTCACACACAAGACCTACATATGCCATCTAAAAACATTAAATCACACCTATAAACATAACCTAGCTCCACATGCACGTTTTCCAATGATTTCGGCCCTCCGACGGTCATTCACCACCGAAACCCTATATCGGGGGGGGGGGGGGGGGCGCAGATCTACCCTTATAGCTTTCTCCGTACGAGGATGGACCAATGGACTTTTTTATCTATCTATGTTTGTTTAGCACATATGTACATGGAAAACCTAGGTTGAACACATTTCACCACATTATTCACACCGGTAGACACGTACCGGGAGTTTCCACATACGGATCGACGATTTTACTAAGTGTTAGCCAATGTCCGTGAACAACGTCAGACACATGACCTACATATGCCATCTACAAACATTAAATCACACCTATAAACATAACCTAGCTCCACATGAAGGATTTCCAATGATTCCGGCCCTCCGACGGTCATTCACCACCGAAACCCTAGATCGGGGGGGGGGGGGGCGCAGATCTACCCTTATAGCTTTCTCCGTACGAGGATGGACCAATGGACTTTTTTATCTATCTATGTTTGTTTAGCACACATGTACATGGAAAACCAAGGTTGAACAAATTTCACCACATTATTCACACCGGTAGACACGTACCGGGAGTTTCGACATACGGATCGACGATTTTACTAAGTGTTATCCCATGTCCGTGAACAACGTTAGACACATGACCTAAATATGCCATCTACAAACATTAAATCACACCTATAAACATAACCTAGCTCCACATGCAGGTTTTCCAATGATTCCGGCCCTCCGACGGTCATTCACCACCGAAACCCTAGATCGAGGGGCCCACAGATCTACCCTTATAGATTTCTCCGTACGAGGATGGACCAATGGACTTTTTTTATCTATCTATGTTTGTCTAGCACATATGTACATGGAAAACCAAGTTTGAACACATTTCACCACATTATTCACACCGGTAGACACGTACCGGGAGTTTCCACATACGGATCGACGATTTTACTAAGTGTTAGCCCATGTCCGTGAACAACGTCACACACATGACCTACATATGCCATCTACAAACATTAAATCACACCTATAAACATAACCTAGCTCCACATGCAGGTTTTCCAATGATTCCGGCCCTCCGAGGGTCATTCACCACCGAAACTCTAGATCGGGGGGGCCCGCAGATCTACCCTTATAGTTTTCTCCGTACGAGGATGGACCAATGGACTTTTTTATCTATCTATATTTTTTTAGCACATATGTACATGGAAAACCAAGGTTGAACACATTTCACCACATTATTCACACCGGTAGACACGTACCGGCAGTTTCCACATACGGATCGACGATTTTACTAAGTGTTAGCCCAAGTCCATGAACAACGTCAGACACATGACCTACATATGCCATCTACATACATTAAATCACACCTATAAACATAACCTAGCTCCACATGCAGGTTTTCCAATGATTCCGGCCCTCCGACGGTCATTCACCACCGAAACCCTAGATCGGGGGGCCCCGCAGATCTACCCTTATAGCTTTCTCCGTACGAGGATGGACCAATGGAATTTTTTATCTATCTATGTTTGTTTAGCACATATGTACATGGAAAACCAAGGTTGAACACATTTCACCACATTATTCACACCGGTAGACACGTACCGGGAGTTTCCACATACTGATCGACGATTTTACTAAGTGTTAGCCCATGTCCGTGAACAACGTCAGACCCATGACCTACATATGCCATCTACAAACATTAAATCACACCTATAAACATAACCTAGATCCACATGCAGGTTTTCCAATGATTCCGGCCCTCCGAGGGTCATTCACCACCGAAACCGTAGATCGGGGGGCCCGCAGATCTACCCTTATAGCTTTCTCCGTACGAGGATGGACCAATGGACTTTTTTATCTATCTATGTTTGTTTAGCACATATGTACATGGAAAACCTAGGTTGAACACATTTCACCACATTATTCACACCGGTAGACACGTACCGGCAGTTTCCACATACGGATCGACGATTTTACTAAGTGTTAGCCAATGTCCGTGAACAACGTCAGACACATGACCTACATATGCCATCTACAAACATTAAATCACACCTATAAACATAACCTAGCTCCACATGAAGGATTTCCAATGATTCCGGCCCTCCGACGGTCATTCACCACCGAAACCCTAGATCGGGGGGCCCCGCAGATCTACCCTTATAGCTTTCTCCGTACGAGGATGGACCAATGGAATTTTTTATCTATCTATGTTTGTTTAGCACATATGTACATGGAAAACCAAGGTTGAACACATTTCACCACATTATTCACACCGGTAGACACGTACCGGGAGTTTCCACATACTGATCGACGATTTTACTAAGTGTTAGCCCATGTCCGTGAACAACGTCAGACACATGACCTACATATGCCATCTACAAACATTAAATCACACCTATAAACATAACCTAGATCCACATGAAGGATTTCCAATGATTCCGGCCCTCCGACGGTCATTCACCACCGAAACCGTAGATCGGGGGGCCCGCAGATCTACCCTTATAGCTTTCTCCGTACGAGGATGGACCAATGGACTTTTTTATCTATCTATGTTTGTTTAGCACATATGTACATGGAAAACCTAGGTTGAACACATTTCACCACATTATTCACACCGGTAGACACGTACCGGGAGTTTCCACATACGGATCGACGATTTTACTAAGTGTTAGCCAATGTCCGTGAACAACGTCAGACACATGACCTACATATGCCATCTACAAACATTAAATCACACCTATAAACATAACCTAGCTCCACATGAAGGATTTACAATGATTCCGGCCCTCCGAGGGTCATTCACCACCGAAACCGTAGATCGGGGGGCCCGCAGATCTACCCTTATAGCTTTCTCCGTACGTGGATGGACCAATGGACTTTTTTATCTATCTATGTTTGTTTAGCACACATGTACATGGAAAACCAAGGTTGAACAAATTTCACCACATTATTCACACCGGTAGACACGTACCGGGAGTTTCCACATACGGATCGACGATTTTACTAAGTGTTATCCCATGTCCGTGAACAACGTCAGACACATGACCTAAATATGCCATCTACAAACATTAAATCACACCTATAAACATAACCTAGCTCCACATGCAGGTTTTCCAATGATTCCGGCCCTCCGACGGTCATTCACGACCGAAACCCTAGATCGGGGGGGCCCGCAGATCTACCCTTATAGCTTTCTCTGTACGAGGATGGACCAATGGACTTTTTTATCTATCTATGTTTGTTTTGCACATATGTACATGGAAAACCAAGGTTGAACACATTTCACCACATTATTCACACCGGTAGACACGTACCGGGAGTTTCCACATACGGATCGACGATTTTACTAAGTGTTAGCCCATGTCCGTGAACAACGTCAAACACATGACCTACATATGTCATATACAAACATTAAATCACACCTATAAACATAACCTAGCACCACATGCAGGTTTTCCAATGATTTCGGCCCTCCGACGGTCATTCAACACCGAAACCCTAGATCGGGGGGGCCCGCAGATCTACCCTTATAGCTTTCTCCGTATGAGGATGGACCAATGGACTTTTTTATCTATCTATGTTTGTTTAGCACATATGTACATGGAAAACCAAGGTTGAACACATTTCACCACATTATTCACACCGGTAGACACGTACCGGGAGTTTCCACATACGGATCGACGATTTTACTAAGTGTTAGCCCATGGCCGTGAACAACGTCACACACATGACCTACATATGCCATCTGAAAACATTAAATCACACCTATAAACATAACCTAGCTCCACATGCAGGTTTTCCAATGATTCCGGCCCTCCGACGGTCATTCACCACCGAAACCCTATATCGGGGGGGGGGGGGGGCGCAGATCTACCCTTATAGCTTTCTCCGTACGAGGATGGACCAATGGACTTTTTTATCTATCTATGTTTGTTTAGCACATATGTATATGGAAAACCAAGGTTGAACACATTTCACCACATTATTCACACCGGTAGACACGTACCGGGAGTTTCCACATACGGATCGACCATTTTACTAAGTGTTAGCCCATGTCCGTGAACAACGTCAGACACATGACCTACATATGCCATCTACAAACATTAAATCACACCTATAAACATAACCTAGATCCACATGCAGGTTTTCCAATGATTCCGGCCCTCCGACGGTCATTCACCACCGAAACCCTAGATCGGGGGGGCCCGCAGATCTACCCTTATAGCTTTCTCCGTACGAGGATGGACCAATGGACTTTTTTATCTATCTATATTTGATTAGCACATATGTACATGGAAAACAAAGGTTGAACACATTTCACCACATTATTCACACCGGTACACACGTACCAGGAGTTTCCACATACGGATCGACGATATTACTAAGTGTTAGCCCATGTCCGTGAACAACGTCAGACACATGACCTACATATGCCATCTACAAACATGAAATCACACCTATAAACATAACCTAGCTCCACATGCAGGTTTTCCAATGATTCCGGCCCTCCGACGGACATTCACCACCGAAACCCGAGATCGGGGGGGGGGGCCCGTAGATCTACCCTTATAGCTTTCTCCGTACGAGGATGGACCAATGGACTTTTTTATCTATATATGTTTGTTTAGCACATATGTACATGGAAAACCAAGGTTGAAAACACTTCACCACATTATTCACACCGGTAGACACGTACCGGGAGTTTCCACATACGGATCGACGATTTTACTAAGTGTTAGCCATGTCCGTGAACAACGTCAGACACATGACCTACATATGCCATCTAAAAACATTAAATCACACCTATAAACATAACCTAGCTCCACATGCAGGTTTTCCAATGATTCCGGCCCTCCGACGGTCATTCACCACCGAAACCCTAGATCGGGGGGGGCCCGCAGATCTACCCTTATAGCTTTCTCCGTACGAGGATGGACCAATGGACTTTTTTATCTATCTATGTTTGTTTAGCACATATGTACATGGAAAACCAAGGTT
Source organism: Bromus sterilis (assembly GCA_950022295.1). Classification (NCBI taxonomy): domain Eukaryota; kingdom Viridiplantae; phylum Streptophyta; class Magnoliopsida; order Poales; family Poaceae; genus Bromus; species Bromus sterilis. The sequence continues at coordinate 106,127,072 of OX465596.1, read as the reverse complement.
GAACACATTTCACCACATTATTCACACCGGTAGACACGTACCGGGAGTTTCCACATACGGATCGACGATTTTACTAAGTGTTAGCCCATATCCTTGAACAACGTCAAACACATGACCTACATATGCCATCTAAAAACATTAAATCACACCTATAAACATAACCTAGCTCCACATGCAGGTTTTCCAATATTCCGGCCCTCCGACGGTCATTCACCACCGAAACCCTAGATCGGGGGGGGGGGCGCAGATCTACCCTTATAGCTTTCTCCGTACGAGGATGGACCAATGGACTTTTTTATCTATCTATGTTTGTTTAGCACACATGTACATGGAAAACGAAGGTTGAACACATTTCACCACATTATTCACACCGGTAGACACGTACCGGGAGTTTGCACATACGGATCGAGGATTTTACTAAGTGTTATCCCATGTCCGTGAACAATGTCCGACACATGACCTACATATGCCATCTACAAACATTAAATCACACATATAAACATAACCTAGCTCCACATGCAGGTTTTCCAATGATTCCGGCCCTCCGACGGTCATTCACCACCGAAACCCTAGATCGGGGGGGCCCGCAGATCTACCCTTATAGCTTTCTCCGTACGAGGATGGACCAACGGACTTTTTTATCTATCTATGTTTGTTTAGCACATATGTACATGGAAAACCAAGGTTGAACACATTTCACCACATTATTGACACCGGTAGACACGTACCGGGAGTTTCCACATACGGATCGACGATTTTACTAAGTGTTAGCCCATATCCTTGAACAACGTCAAACACATGACCTACATATGCCATCTACAAACATTAAATCACACCTATAAACATAACCTAGCTCCACATGCAGGTTTTCCAATGATTTCGGCCCTCCGACGGTCATTCAACACCGAAACCCTAGATCGGTGGGGCCCGCATATCTACCCATATAGCTTTCTCCGTACGAGGATGGACCAATGGACTTTTTTATCTATCTATGTTTGTTTAGCACATATGTACATGGAAAACCAAGGTTGAACACATTTCACCACATTATTCACACCGGTAGACACGTACCGGGAGTTTCCACATACGGATCGACGATTTTACTAAGTGTTAGCCCAAGTCCATGAACAACGTCAGACACATGACCTACATATGCCATCTACATACATTAAATCACACCTATAAACATAACCTAGCTCCACATGCAGGTTTTCCAATGATTCCGGCCCTCCGACGGTCATTCACCACCGAAACCCTAGATCGGGGGGCCCCGCAGATCTACCCTTATAGCTTTCTCCGTACGAGGATGGACCAATGGAATTTTTTATCTATCTATGTTTGTTTAGCACATATGTACATGGAAAACCAAGGTTGAACACATTTCACCACATTATTCACACCGGTAGACACGTACCGGGAGTTTCCACATACGGATCGACGATTTTACTAAGTGTTATCCCATGTCCGTGAACAACGTCAGACACATGACCTAAATATGCCATCTACAAACATTAAATCACACCTATAAACATAACCTAGCTCCACATGCAGGTTTTCCAACGATTCCGGCCCTCCAATGGTCATTCACCACCGAAACCGTAGATCGGGGGGCCCACAGATCTACCCTTATAGATTTCTCCGTACGAGGATGGACCAATGGACTTTTTTTATCTATCTATGTTTGTCTAGCACATATGTACATGGAAAACCAAGGTTGAACACATTTCACCACATTATTCACACCGGTAGACACGTACCGGCAGTTTCCACATACGGATCGACGATTTTACTAAGTGTTAGCCCAAGTCCATGAACAACGTCAGACACATGACCTACATATGCCATCTACATACATTAAATCACACCTATAAACATAACCTAGCTCCACATGCAGGTTTTCCAATGATTCCGGCCCTCCGACGGTCATTCACCACCGAAACCCTAGATCGGGGGGCCCCGCAGATCTACCCTTATAGCTTTCTCTGTACGAGGATGGACCAATGGACTTTTTTATCTATCTATGTTTGTTTAGCACATATGTACATGGAAAACCAAGGTTGAACACATTTCACCACATTATTCACACCGGTAGACACGTACCGGGAGTTTCCACATACTGATCGACGATTTTACTAAGTGTTAGCCCATGTCCGTGAACAACGTCAGACACATGACCTACATATGCCATCTACAAACATTAAATCACACCTATAAACATAACCTAGAACCACATGCAGGTTTTCCAATGATTCCGGCCCTCCGAGGGTCATTCACCACCGAAACCGTAGATCGGGGGGCCCGCAGATCTACCCTTATAGCTTTCTCCGTACGAGGATGGACCAATGGACTTTTTTATCTATCTATGTTTGTTTAGCACATATGTACATGGAAAACCAAGGTTGAACACATTTCACCACATTATTCACACCGGTAGACACGTACCGGGAGTTTCCACATACGGATCGACGATTTTACTAAGTGTTAGCCCATGTCCGTGAACAACGTCACACACATGACCTACATATGCCATCTAAAAACATTAAATCACACCTATAAACATAACCTAGCTCCACATGCAGGTTTTCCAATGATTCCGGCCCTCCGACGGTCATTCACCACCGAAACCCTATATCGGGGGGGGGGGGGCGCAGATCTACCCTTATAGCTTTCTCCGTACGAGGATGGACCAATGGACTTTTTTATCTATCTATGTTTGTTTAGCACATATGTATATGGAAAACCAAGGTTGAACACATTTGACCACATTATTCACACCGGTAGACACGTACCGGGAGTTTCCACATACGGATCGACCATTTTACTAAGTGTTAGCCCATGTCCGTGAACAACGTCAGACACATGACCTACATATGCCATCTACAAACATTAAATCACACCTATAAACATAACCTAGATCCACATGCAGGTTTTCCAATGATTCCGGCCCTCCGACGGTCATTCACCACCGAAACCCTAGATCGGGGGGGCCCCCAGATCTACCCTTATAGCTTTCTCCGTACGAGGATGGACCAATGGACTTTTTTATCTATCTATATTTGTTTAGCACATATGTACATGGAAAACCAAGGTTGAACACATTTCACCACATTATTCACACCGGTACACACGTACCAGGAGTTTCCACATACGGATCGACGATATTACTAAGTGTTAGCCCATGTCCGTGAACAACGTCAGACACATGACCTACATATGCCATCTACAAACATGAAATCACACCTATAAACATAACCTAGCTCCACATGCAGGTTTTCCAATGATTCCGGCCCTCCGACGGACATTCACCACCGAAACCCGAGATCGGGGGGGGGGCCCGTAGATCTACCCTTATAGCTTTCTCCGTACGAGGATGGACCAATGGACTTTTTTATCTATCTACGTTTGTTTAGCACACATGTACATGGAAAACCAAGGTTGAACAAATTTCACCACATTATTCACACCGGTAGACACGTACCGGGAGTTTCCACATACGGATCGACGATTTTACTAAGTGTTATCCCATGTCCGTGAACAACGTCAGACACATGACCTAAATATGCCATCTACAAACATTAAATCACACCTATAAACATAACCTAGCTCCACATGCAGGTTTTCCAATGATTCCGGCCCTCCGACGGTCATTCACCACCGAAACCCTAGATCGGGGGGCCCACAGATCTACCCTTATAGATTTCTCCGTACGAGGATGGACCAATGGACTTTTCTTATCTATCTATGTTTGTCTAGCACATATGTACATGGAAAACCAAGTTTGAACACATTTCACCACATTATTCACACCGGTAGACACGTACCGGGAGTTTCCACATACGGATCGACGATTTTACTAATGTTAGCCCATGTCCGTGAACAACGTCACACACATGACCTACATATGCCATCTACAAACATTAAATCACACCTATAAACATAACCTAGCTCCACATGCAGGTTTTCCAATGATTCCGGCCCTCCGACGATCATTCACCACCGAAACCCTAGATCGGGGGGGCCCGCAGATCTACCCTTATAGCTTTCTCCGTACGAGGATGGACCAATGGACTTTTTTATCTATCTATGTTTTTTTAGCACACATTCACATGGAAAACCAAGGTTGAACACATTTCACCACATTATTCACACCGGTAGACACGTACCGGGAGTTTCCACATACGGATCGACGATTTTACTAAGTGTTAGCCATGTCCGTGAACAACGTCAGACACATGACCTAAATATGCCATCTACAAACATTAAATCACACCTATAAACATAACCTAGCTCCACATGCAGGTTTTCCAATGATTCGGGCCCTCCGACGGTCATTCACCACCGAAACCGTAGATCGGGGGGCCCGCAGATCTACCCTTATAGCTTTCTCCGTACGAGGATGGACCAATGGACTTTTTTATCTATCTATGTTTTTTTATCACATATGTACATGGAAAACCTAGGTTGAACACATTTCACCACATTATTCACACCGGTAGACACGTACCGGGAGTTTCCACATACGGATCGACGATTTTACTAAGTGTTAGCCAATGTCCGTGAACAACGTCAGACACATGACCTACATATGCCATCTACAAACATTAAATCACACCTATAAACATAACCTAGCTCCACATGAAGGATTTCCAATGATTCCGGCCCTCCGACGGTCATTCACCACCGAAACCCTAGATCGGGGGGGGGGGGGCGCAGATCTACCCTTATAGCTTTCTCCGTACGAGGATGGACCAATGGACTTTTTTATCTATCTATGTTTGTTTAGCACACATGTACATGGAAAACCAAGGTTGAACATATTTCACCACATTATTCACACCGGTAGACACGTACCGGGAGTTTCCACATACGGATCGACGATTTTACTAAGTGTTATCCCATGTCCGTGAACAACGTCAGACACATGACCTAAATATGCCATCTGCAAACATTAAATCACACCTATAAACATAACCTAGCTCCACATGCAGGTTTTCCAATGATTCCGGCCCTCCGACGGTCATTCACCACCGAAACCCTAGATCGGGGGCCCCACAGATCTACCCTTATAGATTTCTCCGTACGAGGATGGACCAATGGACTTTTTTTATCTATCTATGTTTGTCTAGCACATATGTACATGGAAAACCAAGTTTGAACACATTTCACCACATTATTCACACCGGTAGACACGTACCGGGAGTTTCCACATACGGATCGACGATTTTACTAAGTGTTAGCCCATGTCCGTGAACAACGTCACACACATGACCTACATATGCCATCTACAAACATTAAATCACACCTATAAACATAACCTAGCTCCACATGCAGGTTTTCCAATGATTCCGGCCCTCCGAGGGTCATTCACCACCGAAACCCTAGATCGGGGGGGCCCGCAGATCTACCCTTACAGCTTTCTCCGTACGAGGATGGACCAATGGACTTTTTTATCTATCTATATTTGTTTAGCACATATGTACATGGAAAACCAAGGTTGAACACATTTCACCACATTATTCACACCGGTAGACACGTACCGGGAGTTTCCACATACGGATCGACGATTTTACTAAGTGTTAGCCCATGTCCGTGAACAACGTCAAACACATGACCTACATATGCCATCTACAAACATTAAATCACACCTATAAACATAACCTAGCTCCACATACAGGTTTTCCAATGATTCCGGCCCTCCGACGGTCATTCACGACCGAAACCCTAGATCGGGGGGGCCCGCAGATCTACCCTTATAGCTTTCTCTGTACGAGGATGGACCAATGGACTTTTTTATCTATCTATGTTTGTTTTGCACATATGTACATGGAAAACCAAGGTTGAACACATTTCACCACATTATTCACACCGGTAGACACGTACCGGGAGTTTCCACATACGGATCGACGATTTTACTAAGTGTTAGCCCATGTCCGTGAACAACGTCAAACACATGACCTACATATGTCATATACAAACATTAAATCACACCTATAAACATAACCTAGCACCACATGCAGGTTTTCCAATGATTTCGGCCCTCCGACGGTCATTCAACACCGAAACCCTAGATCGGGGGGGCCCGCAGATCTACCCTTATAGCTTTCTCCGTACGAGGATGGACCACTGGACTTTTTTATCTATCTATGTTTGTTTAGCACATATGTACATGGAAAACCAAGGTTGAACACATTTCACCACATTATTCACACCGGTAGACACGTACCGGGAGTTTCCACATACGGATCGACGATTTTAGTAAGTGTTAGCCCATGTCCGTGAACAACGTCACACACATGACTTACATATGCCATCTACAAACATTAAATCACACATATAAACATAACCTAGCTCCACATGCAGGTTTTCCAATGATTCCGGCCCTCCGACGGTCATTCACCACCGAAACCCTAGATCGGGGGGGCCCGCAGATCTACCCTTATAGCTTTCTCCGTACGAGGATGGACCAACGGACTTTTTTATCTATCTATGTTTGTTTAGCACATATGTACATGGAAAACCAAGGTTGAACACATTTCACCACATTATTGACACCGGTAGACACGTACCGGGAGTTTCCACATACGGATCGACGATTTTACTAAGTGTTAGCCCATATCCTTGAACAACGTCAAACACATGACCTACATATGCCATCTACAAACATTAAATCACACCTATAAACATAACCTAGCTCCACATGCAGGTTTTCCAATGATTTCGGCCCTCCGACGGTCATTCAACACCGAAACCCTAGATCGGTGGGGCCCGCATATCTACCCATATAGCTTTCTCCGTACGAGGATGGACCAATGGACTTTTTTATCTATCTATGTTTGTTTAGCACATATGTACATGGAAAACCAAGGTTGAACACATTTCACCACATTATTCACACCGGTAGACACGTACCGGGAGTTTCCACATACGGATCGACGATTTTACTAAGTGTTAGCCCAAGTCCATGAACAACGTCAGACACATGACCTACATATGCCATCTACATACATTAAATCACACCTATAAACATAACCTAGCTCCACATGCAGGTTTTCCAATGATTCCGGCCCTCCGACGGTCATTCACCACCGAAACCCTAGATCGGGGGGCCCCGCAGATCTACCCTTATAGCTTTCTCCGTACGAGGATGGACCAATGGAATTTTTTATCTATCTATGTTTGTTTAGCACATATGTACATGGAAAACCAAGGTTGAACACATTTCACCACATTATTCACACCGGTAGACACGTACCGGGAGTTTCCACATACGGATCGACGATTTTACTAAGTGTTATCCCATGTCCGTGAACAACGTCAGACACATGACCTAAATATGCCATCTACAAACATTAAATCACACCTATAAACATAACCTAGCTCCACATGCAGGTTTTCCAACGATTCCGGCCCTCCAATGGTCATTCACCACCGAAACCGTAGATCGGGGGGCCCACAGATCTACCCTTATAGATTTCTCCGTACGAGGATGGACCAATGGACTTTTTTTATCTATCTATGTTTGTCTAGCACATATGTACATGGAAAACCAAGGTTGAACACATTTCACCACATTATTCACACCGGTAGACACGTACCGGCAGTTTCCACATACGGATCGACGATTTTACTAAGTGTTAGCCCAAGTCCATGAACAACGTCAGACACATGACCTACATATGCCATCTACATACATTAAATCACACCTATAAACATAACCTAGCTCCACATGCAGGTTTTCCAATGATTCCGGCCCTCCGACGGTCATTCACCACCGAAACCCTAGATCGGGGGGCCCCGCAGATCTACCCTTATAGCTTTCTCTGTACGAGGATGGACCAATGGACTTTTTTATCTATCTATGTTTGTTTAGCACATATGTACATGGAAAACCAAGGTTGAACACATTTCACCACATTATTCACACCGGTAGACACGTACCGGGAGTTTCCACATACTGATCGACGATTTTACTAAGTGTTAGCCCATGTCCGTGAACAACGTCAGACACATGACCTACATATGCCATCTACAAACATTAAATCACACCTATAAACATAACCTAGAACCACATGCAGGTTTTCCAATGATTCCGGCCCTCCGAGGGTCATTCACCACCGAAACCGTAGATCGGGGGGCCCGCAGATCTACCCTTATAGCTTTCTCCGTACGAGGATGGACCAATGGACTTTTTTATCTATCTATGTTTGTTTAGCACATATGTACATGGAAAACCAAGGTTGAACACATTTCACCACATTATTCACACCGGTAGACACGTACCGGGAGTTTCCACATACGGATCGACGATTTTACTAAGTGTTAGCCCATGTCCGTGAACAACGTCACACACATGACCTACATATGCCATCTAAAAACATTAAATCACACCTATAAACATAACCTAGCTCCACATGCAGGTTTTCCAATGATTCCGGCCCTCCGACGGTCATTCACCACCGAAACCCTATATCGGGGGGGGGGGGCGCAGATCTACCCTTATAGCTTTCTCCGTACGAGGATGGACCAATGGACTTTTTTATCTATCTATGTTTGTTTAGCACATATGTATATGGAAAACCAAGGTTGAACACATTTGACCACATTATTCACACCGGTAGACACGTACCGGGAGTTTCCACATACGGATCGACCATTTTACTAAGTGTTAGCCCATGTCCGTGAACAACGTCAGACACATGACCTACATATGCCATCTACAAACATTAAATCACACCTATAAACATAACCTAGATCCACATGCAGGTTTTCCAATGATTCCGGCCCTCCGACGGTCATTCACCACCGAAACCCTAGATCGGGGGGGCCCCCAGATCTACCCTTATAGCTTTCTCCGTACGAGGATGGACCAATGGACTTTTTTATCTATCTATATTTGTTTAGCACATATGTACATGGAAAACCAAGGTTGAACACATTTCACCACATTATTCACACCGGTACACACGTACCAGGAGTTTCCACATACGGATCGACGATATTACTAAGTGTTAGCCCATGTCCGTGAACAACGTCAGACACATGACCTACATATGCCATCTACAAACATGAAATCACACCTATAAACATAACCTAGCTCCACATGCAGGTTTTCCAATGATTCCGGCCCTCCGACGGACATTCACCACCGAAACCCGAGATCGGGGGGGGGGGGCCCGTAGATCTACCCTTATAGCTTTCTCCGTACGAGGATGGACCAATGGACTTTTTTATCTATCTACGTTTGTTTAGCACACATGTACATGGAAAACCAAGGTTGAACAAATTTCACCACATTATTCACACCGGTAGACACGTACCGGGAGTTTCCACATACGGATCGACGATTTTACTAAGTGTTATCCCATGTCCGTGAACAACGTCAGACACATGACCTAAATATGCCATCTACAAACATTAAATCACACCTATAAACATAACCTAGCTCCACATGCAGGTTTTCCAATGATTCCGGCCCTCCGACGGTCATTCACCACCGAAACCCTAGATCGGGGGGCCCACAGATCTACCCTTATAGATTTCTCCGTACGAGGATGGACCAATGGACTTTTCTTATCTATCTATGTTTGTCTAGCACATATGTACATGGAAAACCAAGTTTGAACACATTTCACCACATTATTCACACCGGTAGACACGTACCGGGAGTTTCCACATACGGATCGACGATTTTACTAATGTTAGCCCATGTCCGTGAACAACGTCACACACATGACCTACATATGCCATCTACAAACATTAAATCACACCTATAAACATAACCTAGCTCCACATGCAGGTTTTCCAATGATTCCGGCCCTCCGACGATCATTCACCACCGAAACCCTAGATCGGGGGGGCCCGCAGATCTACCCTTATAGCTTTCTCCGTACGAGGATGGACCAATGGACTTTTTTATCTATCTATGTTTTTTTAGCACACATTCACATGGAAAACCAAGGTTGAACACATTTCACCACATTATTCACACCGGTAGACACGTACCGGGAGTTTCCACATACGGATCGACGATTTTACTAAGTGTTAGCCATGTCCGTGAACAACGTCAGACACATGACCTAAATATGCCATCTACAAACATTAAATCACACCTATAAACATAACCTAGCTCCACATGCAGGTTTTCCAATGATTCGGGCCCTCCGACGGTCATTCACCACCGAAACCGTAGATCGGGGGGCCCGCAGATCTACCCTTATAGCTTTCTCCGTACGAGGATGGACCAATGGACTTTTTTATCTATCTATGTTTTTTTATCACATATGTACATGGAAAACCTAGGTTGAACACATTTCACCACATTATTCACACCGGTAGACACGTACCGGGAGTTTCCACATACGGATCGACGATTTTACTAAGTGTTAGCCAATGTCCGTGAACAACGTCAGACACATGACCTACATATGCCATCTACAAACATTAAATCACACCTATAAACATAACCTAGCTCCACATGAAGGATTTCCAATGATTCCGGCCCTCCGACGGTCATTCACCACCGAAACCCTAGATCGGGGGGGGGGGGGCGCAGATCTACCCTTATAGCTTTCTCCGTACGAGGATGGACCAATGGACTTTTTTATCTATCTATGTTTGTTTAGCACACATGTACATGGAAAACCAAGGTTGAACATATTTCACCACATTATTCACACCGGTAGACACGTACCGGGAGTTTCCACATACGGATCGACGATTTTACTAAGTGTTATCCCATGTCCGTGAACAACGTCAGACACATGACCTAAATATGCCATCTGCAAACATTAAATCACACCTATAAACATAACCTAGCTCCACATGCAGGTTTTCCAATGATTCCGGCCCTCCGACGGTCATTCACCACCGAAACCCTAGATCGGGGGCCCCACAGATCTACCCTTATAGATTTCTCCGTACGAGGATGGACCAATGGACTTTTTTTATCTATCTATGTTTGTCTAGCACATATGTACATGGAAAACCAAGTTTGAACACATTTCACCACATTATTCACACCGGTAGACACGTACCGGGAGTTTCCACATACGGATCGACGATTTTACTAAGTGTTAGCCCATGTCCGTGAACAACGTCACACACATGACCTACATATGCCATCTACAAACATTAAATCACACCTATAAACATAACCTAGCTCCACATGCAGGTTTTCCAATGATTCCGGCCCTCCGAGGGTCATTCACCACCGAAACCCTAGATCGGGGGGGCCCGCAGATCTACCCTTACAGCTTTCTCCGTACGAGGATGGACCAATGGACTTTTTTATCTATCTATATTTGTTTAGCACATATGTACATGGAAAACCAAGGTTGAACACATTTCACCACATTATTCACACCGGTAGACACGTACCGGGAGTTTCCACATACGGATCGACGATTTTACTAAGTGTTAGCCCATGTCCGTGAACAACGTCAAACACATGACCTACATATGCCATCTACAAACATTAAATCACACCTATAAACATAACCTAGCTCCACATACAGGTTTTCCAATGATTCCGGCCCTCCGACGGTCATTCACGACCGAAACCCTAGATCGGGGGGGCCCGCAGATCTACCCTTATAGCTTTCTCTGTACGAGGATGGACCAATGGACTTTTTTATCTATCTATGTTTGTTTTGCACATATGTACATGGAAAACCAAGGTTGAACACATTTCACCACATTATTCACACCGGTAGACACGTACCGGGAGTTTCCACATACGGATCGACGATTTTACTAAGTGTTAGCCCATGTCCGTGAACAACGTCAAACACATGACCTACATATGTCATATACAAACATTAAATCACACCTATAAACATAACCTAGCACCACATGCAGGTTTTCCAATGATTTCGGCCCTCCGACGGTCATTCAACACCGAAACCCTAGATCGGGGGGGCCCGCAGATCTACCCTTATAGCTTTCTCCGTACGAGGATGGACCACTGGACTTTTTTATCTATCTATGTTTGTTTAGCACATATGTACATGGAAAACCAAGGTTGAACACATTTCACCACATTATTCACACCGGTAGACACGTACCGGGAGTTTCCACATACGGATCGACGATTTTAGTAAGTGTTAGCCCATGTCCGTGAACAACGTCACACACATGACTTACATATGCCATCTAAAAACATTAAATCACACCTATAAACATAACCTAGCTCCACATGCAGGTTTTCCAATGATTCCGGCCCTCCGACGGTCATTCACCACCGAAACCCTATATCGGGGGGGGGGGGGGGGCGCAGATCTACCCTTATAGCTTTCTCCGTACGAGGATGGACCAATGGACTTTTTTATCTATCTATGTTTGTTTAGCACATATGTACATGGAAAACCAAGGTTGAACACATTTCACCACATTATTCACACCGGTAGACACGTACCGGGAGTTTCCACATACGGATCGACCATTTTACTAAGTGTTAGCCCATGTCCGTGAACAACGTCAGACACATGACCTACATATGCCATCTACAAACATTAAATCACACCTATAAACATAACCTAGATCCACATGCAGGTTTTCCAATGATTCCGGCCCTCCGACGGTCATTCACCACCGAAACCCTAGATCGGGGGGGGCCCGCAGATCTACCCTTATAGCTTTCTCCGTACGAGGATGGACCAATGGACTTTTTTATCTATCTATATTTGATTAGCACATATGTACATGGAAAACCAAGGTTGAACACATTTCACCACATTATTCACACCGGTACACACGTACCGGGAGTTTCCACATACGGATTGACGATATTACTAAGTGTTAGCCCATGTCCGTGAACAACGTCAGACACATGACCTACATATGCCATCTACAAACATGAAATCACACCTATAAACATAACCTAGCTCCACATGCAGGTTTTCCAATGATTCCGGCCCTCCGACGGACATTCACCACCGAAACCCGAGATCGGGGGGGGGGCCCGTAGATCTACCCTTATAGCTTTCTCCGTACGAGGATGGACCAATGGACTTTTTTATCTATATATGTTTGTTTAGCACATATGTACATGGAAAACCAAGGTTGAAAACATTTCACCACATTATTCACACCGGTAGACACGTACCGGGAGTTTCCACATACGGATCGACGATTTTACTAAGTGTTAGCCATGTCCGTGAACAACGTCAGACACATGACCTACATATGCCATCTACAAACATTAAATCACACCTATAAACATAACCTAGCTCCACATGCAGGTTTTCCAATGATTCCGGCCCTCCGACGGTCATTCACCACCGAAACCCTAGATCGGGGGGGGGCCCGCAGATCTACCCTTATAGCTTTCTCCGTACGAGGATGGACCAATGGACTTTTTTATCTATCTATGTTTGTTTAGCACATATGTACCTGGAAAACCAAGGTTGAACACATTTCACCACATTATTCACACCGGTAGACACGTACCGGGAGTTTCCACATACGGATCGACGATTTTACTAAGTGTTAGCCCAAGTCCATGAACAACGTCAGACACATGACCTACATATGCCATCTACATACATTAAATCACACCTATAAACATAACCTAGCTCCACATGCAGGTTTTCCAATGATTCCGGCCCTCCGAGGGTCATTCACCACCGAAACCGTAGATCGGGGGGCCCCTCAGATCTACCCTTATAGCTTTCTCCGTACGAGGATGGACCAATGGAATTTTTTATCTATCTATGTTTGTTTAGCACATATGTACATGGAAAACCAAGGTTGAACACATTTCACCACATTATTCACACCGGTAGACACGTACCGGGAGTTTCCACATACTGATCGACGATTTTACTAAGTGTTAGCCCATGTCCGTGAACAACGTCAGACACATGACCTACATATGCCATCTACAAACATTAAATCACACCTATAAACATAACCTAGATCCACATGCAGGTTTTCCAATGATTCCCGCCCTCCGAGGGTCATTCACCACCGAAACCGTAGATCGGGGGGCCCGCAGATCTACCCTTATAGCTTTCTCCGTACGAGGATGGACCAATGGACTTTTTTATCTATCTATGTTTGTTTAGCACATATGTACATGGAAAACCTAGGTTGAACACATTTCACCACATTATTCACACCGGTAGACACGTACCGGCAGTTTCCACATACGGATCGACGATTTTACTAAGTGTTAGCCAATGTCCGTGAACAACGTCAGACACATGACCTACATATGCCATCTACAAACATTAAATCACACCTATAAACATAACCTAGCTCCACATGAAGGATTTCCAATGATTCCGGCCCTCCGACGGTCATTCACCACCGAAACCCTAGATCGGGGGGCCCCGCAGATCTACCCTTATAGCTTTCTCCGTACGAGGATGGACCAATGGAATTTTTTATCTATCTATGTTTGTTTAGCACATATGTACATGGAAAACCAAGGTTGAACACATTTCACCACATTATTCACACCGGTAGACACGTACCGGGAGTTTCCACATACTGATCGACGATTTTACTAAATGTTAGCCCATGTCCGTGAACAACGTCAGACACATGACCTACATATGCCATCTACAAACATTAAATCACACCTATAAACATAACCTAGATCCACATGCAGGTTTTCCAATGATTCCGGCCCTCCGAGGGTCATTCACCACCGAAACCGTAGATCGGGGGCCCCGCAGATCTACCCTTATAGCTTTCTCCGTACGAGGATGGACCAATGGACTTTTTTATCTATCTATGTTTGTTTAGCACATATGTACATGGAAAACCTAGGTTGAACACATTTCACCACATTATTCACACCGGTAGACACGTACCGGGAGTTTCCACATACGGATCGACGATTTTACTAAGTGTTAGCCAATGTCCGTGAACAACGTCAGACACATGACCTACATATGCCATCTACAAACATTAAATCACACCTATAAACATAACCTAGCTCCACATGAAGGATTTCCAATGATTCCGGCCCTCCGACGGTCATTCACCACCGAAACCCTAGATCAGGGGGGGGGGCGCAGATCTACCCTTATAGCTTTCTCCGTACGAGGATGGACTAATGGACTTTTTTATCTATCTATGTTTGTTTAGCACACATGTACATGGAAAACCAAGGTTGAACAAATTTCACCACATTATTCACACCGGTAGACACGTACCGGGAGTTTCCACATACGGATCGACGATTTTACTAAGTGTTATCCCATGTCCGTGAACAACGTCAGACACATGACCTAAATATGCCATCTACAAACATTAAATCACACCTATAAACATAACCTAGCTCCACATACAGGTTTTCCAATGATTCCGGCCCTCCGATGGTCATTCACCACCGAAACCCTAGATCGGGGGGCCCACAGATCTACCCTTATAGATTTCTCCGTACGAGGATGGACCAATGGACTTTTTTTATCTATCTATGTTTGTCTAGCACATATGTACATGGAAAACCAAGTTTGAACACATTTCACCACATTATTCACACCGGTAGACACGTACCGGGAGTTTCCACATACGGATCGACGATTTTACTAAGTGTTAGCCCATGTCCGTGAACAACGTCACACACATGACCTACATATGCCATCTACAAACATTAAATCACACCTATAAACATAACATAGCTCCACATGCAGGTTTTCCAATGATTCCGGCCCTCCGAGGGTCATTCACCACCGAAACCCTAGATCGGGGGGGCCCGCAGATCTACCCTTATAGCTTTCTCCGTACGAGGATGGACCAATGGACTTTTTTATCTATCTATATTTGTTTAGCACATATGTACATGGAAAACCAAGGTTGAACACATTTCACCACATTATTCACACCGGTAGACACGTACCGGGAGTTTCCACATACGGATCGACGATTTTACTAAGTGTTAGCCCATGTCCGTGAACAACGTCAAACACATGACCTACATATGCCATCTACAAACATTAAATCACACCTATAAACATAACCTAGCTCCACATGCAGGTTTTCCAATGATTCCGGCCCTCCGACGGTCATTCACGACCGAAACCCTAGATCGGGGGGGCCCGCAGATCTACCCTTATAGCTTTCTCTGTACGAGGATGGACCAATGGACTTTTTTATCTATCTATGTTTGTTTTGCACATATGTACATGGAAAACCAAGGTTGAACACATTTCACCACATTATTCACACCGGTAGACACGTACCGGGAGTTTCCACATACGGATCGACGATTTTACTAAGTGTTAGCCCATGTCCGTGAACAACGTCAAACACATGACCTACATATGTCATATACAAACATTAAATCACACCTATAAACATAACCTAGCACCACATGCAGGTTTTCCAATGATTTCGGCCCTCCGACGGTCATTCAACACCGAAACCCTAGATCGGGGGGGCCCGCAGATCTACCCTTATAGCTTTCTCCGTACGAGGATGGACCAATGGACTTTTTTATTTATCTATGTTTGTTTAGCACATATGTACATGGAAAACCAAGGTTGAACACATTTCACCACATTATTCACACCGGTAGACACGTACCGGGAGTTTCCACATACGGATCGACGATTTTACTAAGTGTTAGCCCATGTCCGTGAACAACGTCACACACAAGACCTACATATGCCATCTAAAAACATTAAATCACACCTATAAACATAACCTAGCTCCACATGCACGTTTTCCAATGATTTCGGCCCTCCGACGGTCATTCACCACCGAAACCCTATATCGGGGGGGGGGGGGCGCAGATCTACCCTTATAGCTTTCTCCGTACGAGGATGGACCAATGGACTTTTTTATCTATCTATGTTTGTTTAGCACATATGTACATGGAAAACCTAGGTTGAACACATTTCACCACATTATTCACACCGGTAGACACGTACCGGGAGTTTCCACATACGGATCGACGATTTTACTAAGTGTTAGCCAATGTCCGTGAACAACGTCAGACACATGACCTACATATGCCATCTACAAACATTAAATCACACCTATAAACATAACCTAGCTCCACATGAAGGATTTCCAATGATTCCGGCCCTCCGACGGTCATTCACCACCGAAACCCTAGATCGGGGGGGGGGGGGCGCAGATCTACCCTTATAGCTTTCTCCGTACGAGGATGGACCAATGGACTTTTTTATCTATCTATGTTTGTTTAGCACACATGTACATGGAAAACCAAGGTTGAACAAATTTCACCACATTATTCACACCGGTAGACACGTACCGGGAGTTTCGACATACGGATCGACGATTTTACTAAGTGTTATCCCATGTCCGTGAACAACGTTAGACACATGACCTAAATATGCCATCTACAAACATTAAATCACACCTATAAACATAACCTAGCTCCACATGCAGGTTTTCCAATGATTCCGGCCCTCCGACGGTCATTCACCACCGAAACCCTAGATCGGGGGGCCCACAGATCTACCCTTATAGATTTCTCCGTACGAGGATGGACCAATGGACTTTTTTTATCTATCTATGTTTGTCTAGCACATATGTACATGGAAAACCAAGTTTGAACACATTTCACCACATTATTCACACCGGTAGACATGTACCGGGAGTTTCCACATACGGATCGACGATTTTACTAAGTGTTAGCCCATGTCCGTGAACAACGTCACACACATGACCTACATATGCCATCTACAAACATTAAATCACACCTATAAACATAACCTAGCTCCACATGCAGGTTTTCCAATGATTCCGGCCCTCCGAGGGTCATTCACCACCGAAACTCTAGATCGGGGGGGCCCGCAGATCTACCCTTATAGTTTTCTCCGTACGAGGATGGACCAATGGACTTTTTTATCTATCTATATTTTTTTAGCACATATGTACATGGAAAACCAAGGTTGAACACATTTCACCACATTATTCACACCGGTAGACACGTACCGGCAGTTTCCACATACGGATCGACGATTTTACTAAGTGTTAGCCCAAGTCCATGAACAACGTCAGACACATGACCTACATATGCCATCTACATACATTAAATCACACCTATAAACATAACCTAGCTCCACATGCAGGTTTTCCAATGATTCCGGCCCTCCGACGGTCATTCACCACCGAAACCCTAGATCGGGGGGCCCCGCAGATCTACCCTTATAGCTTTCTCCGTACGAGGATGGACCAATGGAATTTTTTATCTATCTATGTTTGTTTAGCACATATGTACATGGAAAACCAAGGTTGAACACATTTCACCACATTATTCACACCGGTAGACACGTACCGGGAGTTTCCACATACTGATCGACGATTTTACTAAGTGTTAGCCCATGTCCGTGAACAACGTCAGACCCATGACCTACATATGCCATCTACAAACATTAAATCACACCTATAAACATAACCTAGATCCACATGCAGGTTTTCCAATGATTCCGGCCCTCCGAGGGTCATTCACCACCGAAACCGTAGATCGGGGGGCCCGCAGATCTACCCTTATAGCTTTCTCCGTACGAGGATGGACCAATGGACTTTTTTATCTATCTATGTTTGTTTAGCACATATGTACATGGAAAACCTAGGTTGAACACATTTCACCACATTATTCACACCGGTAGACACGTACCGGCAGTTTCCACATACGGATCGACGATTTTACTAAGTGTTAGCCAATGTCCGTGAACAACGTCAGACACATGACCTACATATGCCATCTACAAACATTAAATCACACCTATAAACATAACCTAGCTCCACATGAAGGATTTCCAATGATTCCGGCCCTCCGACGGTCATTCACCACCGAAACCCTAGATCGGGGGGCCCCGCAGATCTACCCTTATAGCTTTCTCCGTACGAGGATGGACCAATGGAATTTTTTATCTATCTATGTTTGTTTAGCACATATGTACATGGAAAACCAAGGTTGAACACATTTCACCACATTATTCACACCGGTAGACACGTACCGGGAGTTTCCACATACTGATCGACGATTTTACTAAGTGTTAGCCCATGTCCGTGAACAACGTGAGACACATGACCTACATATGCCATCTACAAACATTAAATCACACCTATAAACATAACCTAGATCCACATGCAGGTTTTCCAATGATTCCGGCCCTCCGAGGGTCATTCACCACCGAAACCGTAGATCGGGGGGCCCGCAGATCTACCCTTATAGCTTTCTCCGTACGAGGATGGACCAATGGACTTTTTTATCTATCTATGTTTGTTTAGCACATATGTACATGGAAAACCTAGGTTGAACACATTTCACCACATTATTCACACCGGTAGACACGTACCGGGAGTTTCCACATACGGATCGACGATTTTACTAAGTGTTAGCCAATGTCCGTGAACAACGTCAGACACATGACCTACATATGCCATCTACAAACATTAAATCACACCTATAAACATAACCTAGCTCCACATGAAGGATTTACAATGATTCCGGCCCTCCGACGGTCATTCACCACCGAAACCCTAGATCGGGGGGGGGGGGGCGCAGATCTACCCTTATAGCTTTCTCCGTACGTGGATGGACCAATGGACTTTTTTATCTATCTATGTTTGTTTAGCACACATGTACATGGAAAACCAAGGTTGAACAAATTTCACCACATTATTCACACCGGTAGACACGTACCGGGAGTTTCCACATACGGATCGACGATTTTACTAAGTGTTATCCCATGTCCGTGAACAACGTCAGACACATGACCTAAATATGCCATCTACAAACATTAAATCACACCTATAAACATAACCTAGCTCCACATGCAGGTTTTCCAATGATTCCGGCCCTCCGACGGTCATTCACGACCGAAACCCTAGATCGGGGGGGCCCGCAGATCTACCCTTATAGCTTTCTCTGTACGAGGATGGACCAATGGACTTTTTTATCTATTTATGTTTGTTTTGCACATATGTACATGGAAAACCAAGGTTGAACACATTTCACCACATTATTCACACCGGTAGACACGTACCGGGAGTTTCCACATACGGATCGACGATTTTACTAAGTGTTAGCCCATGTCCGTGAACAACGTCAAACACATGACCTACATATGTCATATACAAACATTAAATCACACCTATAAACATAACCTAGCACCACATGCAGGTTTTCCAATGATTTCGGCCCTCCGACGGTCATTCAACACCGAAACCCTAGATCGGGGGGGCCCGCAGATCTACCCTTATAGCTTTCTCCGTATGAGGATGGACCAATGGACTTTTTTATCTATCTATGTTTGTTTAGCACATATGTACATGGAAAACCAAGGTTGAACACATTTCACCACATTATTCACACCGGTAGACACGTACCGGGAGTTTCCACATACGGATCGACGATTTTACTAAGTGTTAGCCCATGGCCGTGAACAACGTCACACACATGACCTACATATGCCATCTGAAAACATTAAATCACACCTATAAACATAACCTAGCTCCACATGCAGGTTTTCCAATGATTCCGGCCCTCCGACGGTCATTCACCAGCGAAACCCTATATCGGGGGGGGGGGGGGCGCAGATCTACCCTTATAGCTTTCTCCGTACGAGGATGGACCAATGGACTTTTTTATCTATCTATGTTTGTTTAGCACATATGTATATGGAAAACCAAGGTTGAACACATTTCACCACATTATTCACACCGGTAGACACGTACCGGGAGTTTCCACATACGGATCGACCATTTTACTAAGTGTTAGCCCATGTCCGTGAACAACGTCAGACACATGACCTACATATGCCATCTACAAACATTAAATCACACCTATAAACATAACCTAGATCCACATGCAGGTTTTCCAATGATTCCGGCCCTCCGACGGTCATTCACCACCGAAACCCTAGATCGGGGGGGCCCGCAGATCTACCCTTATAGCTTTCTCCGTACGAGGATGGACCAATGGACTTTTTTATCTATCTATATTTGATTAGCACATATGTACATGGAAAACAAAGGTTGAACACATTTCACCACATTATTCACACCGGTACACACGTACCAGGAGTTTCCACATACGGATCGACGATATTACTAAGTGTTAGCCCATGTCCGTGAACAACGTCAGACACATGACCTACATATGCCATCTACAAACATGAAATCACACCTATAAACATAACCTAGCTCCACATGCAGGTTTTCCAATGATTCCGGCCCTCCGACGGACATTCACCACCGAAACCCGAGATCGGGGGGGGGGGCCCGTAGATCTACCCTTATAGCTTTCTCCGTACGAGGATGGACCAATGGACTTTTTTATCTATCTATGTTTGTTTAGCACATATGTACATGGAAAACCTAGGTTGAACACATTTCACCACATTATTCACACCGGTAGACACGTACCGGCAGTTTCCACATACGGATCGACGATTTTACTAAGTGTTAGCCAATGTCCGTGAACAACGTCAGACACATGACCTACATATGCCATCTACAAACATTAAATCACACCTATAAACATAACCTAGCTCCACATGAAGGATTTCCAATGATTCCGGCCCTCCGACGGTCATTCACCACCGAAACCCTAGATCGGGGGGCCCCGCAGATCTACCCTTATAGCATTCTCCGTACGAGGATGGACCAATGGAATTTTTTATCTATCTATGTTTGTTTAGCACATATGTACATGGAAAACCAAGGTTGAACACATTTCACCACATTATTCACACCGGTAGACACGTACCGGGAGTTTCCACATACTGATCGACGATTTTACTAAGTGTTAGCCCATGTCCGTGAACAACGTCAGACACATGACCTACATATGCCATCTACAAACATTAAATCACACCTATAAACATAACCTAGATCCACATGCAGGTTTTCCAATGATTCCGGCCCTCCGAGGGTCATTCACCACCGAAACCGTAGATCGGGGGGCCCGCAGATCTACCCTTATAGCTTTCTCCGTACGAGGATGGACCAATGGACTTTTTTATCTATCTATGTTTGTTTAGCACATATGTACATGGAAAACCTAGGTTCAACACATTTCACCACATTATTCACACCGGTAGACACGTACCGGGAGTTTCCACATACGGATCGACGATTTTACTAAGTGTTAGCCAATGTCCGTGAACAACGTCAGACACATGACCTACATATGCCATCTACAAACATTAAATCACACCTATAAACATAACCTAGCTCCACATGAAGGATTTACAATGATTCCGGCCCTCCGACGGTCATTCACCACCGAAACCCTAGATCGGGGGGGGGGGGGCGCAGATCTACCCTTATAGCTTTCTCCGTACGTGGATGGACCAATGGACTTTTTTATCTATCTATGTTTGTTTAGCACACATGTACATGGAAAACCAAGGTTGAACAAATTTCACCACATTATTCACACCGGTAGACACGTACCGGGAGTTTCCACATACGGATCGACGATTTTACTAAGTGTTATCCCATGTCCGTGAACAACGTCAGACACATGACCTAAATATGCCATCTACAAACATTAAATCACACCTATAAACATAACCTAGCTCCACATGCAGGTTTTCCAATGATTCCGGCCCTCCGACGGTCATTCACGACCGAAACCCTAGATCGGGGGGGCCCGCAGATCTACCCTTATAGCTTTCTCTGTACGAGGATGGACCAATGGACTTTTTTATCTATCTATGTTTGTTTTGCACATATGTACATGGAAAACCAAGGTTGAACACATTTCACCACATTATTCACACCGGTAGACACGTACCGGGAGTTTCCACATACGGATCGACGATTTTACTAAGTGTTAGCCCATGTCCGTGAACAACGTCAAACACATGACCTACATATGTCATATACAAACATTAAATCACACCTATAAACATAACCTAGCACCACATGCAGGTTTTCCAATGATTTCGGCCCTCCGACGGTCATTCAACACCGAAACCCTAGATCGGGGGGGCCCGCAGATCTACCCTTATAGCTTTCTCCGTATGAGGATGGACCAATGGACTTTTTTATCTATCTATGTTTGTTTAGCACATATGTACATGGAAAACCAAGGTTGAACACATTTCACCACATTATTCACACCGGTAGACACGTACCGGGAGTTTCCACATACGGATCGACGATTTTACTAAGTGTTAGCCCATGGCCGTGAACAACGTCACACACATGACCTACATATGCCATCTGAAAACATTAAATCACACCTATAAACATAACCTAGCTCCACATGCAGGTTTTCCAATGATTCCGGCCCTCCGACGGTCATTCACCACCGAAACCCTATATCGGGGGGGGGGGGCGCAGATCTACCCTTATAGCTTTCTCCGTACGAGGATGGACCAATGGACTTTTTTATCTATCTATGTTTGTTTAGCACATATGTATATGGAAAACCAAGGTTGAACACATTTCACCACATTATTCACACCGGTAGACACGTACCGGGAGTTTCCACATACGGATCGACCATTTTACTAAGTGTTAGCCCATGTCCGTGAACAACGTCAGACACATGACCTACATATGCCATCTACAAACATTAAATCACACCTATAAACATAACCTAGATCCACATGCAGGTTTTCCAATGATTCCGGCCCTCCGACGGTCATTCACCACCGAAACCCTAGATCGGGGGGGCCTGCAGATCTACCCTTATAGCTTTCTCCGTACGAGGATGGACCAATGGACTTTTTTATCTATCTATATTTGATTAGCACATATGTACATGGAAAACAAAGGTTGAACACATTTCACCACATTATTCACACCGGTACACACGTACCAGGAGTTTCCACATACGGATCGACGATATTACTAAGTGTTAGCCCATGTCCGTGAACAACGTCAGACACATGACCTACATATGCCATCTACAAACATGAAATCACACCTATAAACATAACCTAGCTCCACATGCAGGTTTTCCAATGATTCCGGCCCTCCGACGGACATTCACCACCGAAACCCGAGATCGGGGGGGGGGGGCGTAGATCTACCCTTATAGCTTTCTCCGTACGAGGATGGACCAATGGACTTTTTTATCTATATATGTTTGTTTAGCACATATGTACATGGAAAACCAAGGTTGAAAACATTTCACCACATTATTCACACCGGTAGACACGTACCGGGAGTTTCCACATACGGATCGACGATTTTACTAAGTGTTAGCCATGTCCGTGAACAACGTCAGACACATGACCTACATATGCCATCTAAAAACATTAAATCACATCTATAAACATAACCTAGCTCCACATGCAGGTTTTCCAATGATTCCGGCCCTCCGACGGTCATTCACCACCGAAACCCTAGATCGGGGGGGGCCCGCAGATCTACCCTTATAGCTTTCTCCGTACGAGGATGGACCAATGGACTTTTTTATCTATCTATGTTTGTTTAGCACATATGTACATGGAAAACCAAGGTTGAACACATTTCACCACATTATTCACACCGGTAGACACGTACCGGGAGTTTCCACATACGGATCGACGATTTTACTAAGTGTTAGCCCATATCCTTGAACAACGTCAAACACATGACCTACATATGCCATCTAAAAACATTAAATCACACCTATAAACATAACCTAGCTCCACATGCAGGTTTTCCAATATTCCGGCCCTCCGACGGTCATTCACCACCGAAACCCTAGATCGGGGGGGGGGGCGCAGATCTACCCTTATAGCTTTCTCCGTACGAGGATGGACCAATGGACTTTTTTATCTATCTATGTTTGTTTAGCACACATGTACATGGAAAACGAAGGTTGAACACATTTCACCACATTATTCACACCGGTAGACACGTACCGGGAGTTTGCACATACGGATCGACGATTTTACTAAGTGTTATCCCATGTCCGTGAACAATCTCCGACACATGACCTACATATGCCATCTACAAACATTAAATCACACATATAAACATAACCTAGCTCCACATGCAGGTTTTCCAATGATTCCGGCCCTCCGACGGTCATTCACCACCGAAACCCTAGATCGGGGGGGCCCGCAGATCTACCCTTATAGCTTTCTCCGTACGAGGATGGACCAACGGACTTTTTTATCTATCTATGTTTGTTTAGCACATATGTACATGGAAAACCAAGGTTGAACACATTTCACCACATTATTGACACCGGTAGACACGTACCGGGAGTTTCCACATACGGATCGACGATTTTACTAAGTGTTAGCCCATATCCTTGAACAACGTCAAACACATGACCTACATATGCCATCTACAAACATTAAATCACACCTATAAACATAACCTAGCTCCACATGCAGGTTTTCCAATGATTCCGGCCCTCCGACGGTCATTCACCACCGAAACCCTAGATCGGGGGGCCCCGCAGATCTACCCTTATAGCTTTCTCCGTACGAGGATGGACCAATGGAATTTTTTATCTATCTATGTTTGTTTAGCACATATGTACATGGAAAACCAAGGTTGAACACATTTCACCACATTATTCACACCGGTAGACACGTACCGGGAGTTTCCACATACGGATCGACGATTTTACTAAGTGTTATCCCATGTCCGTGAACAACGTCAGACACATGACCTAAATATGCCATCTACAAACATTAAATCACACCTATAAACATAACCTAGCTCCACATGCAGGTTTTCCAACGATTCCGGCCCTCCAATGGTCATTCACCACCGAAACCGTAGATCGGGGGGCCCACAGATCTACCCTTATAGATTTCTCCGTACGAGGATGGACCAATGGACTTTTTTTATCTATCTATGTTTGTCTAGCACATATGTACATGGAAAACCAAGGTTGAACACATTTCACCACATTATTCACACCGGTAGACACGTACCGGCAGTTTCCACATACGGATCGACGATTTTACTAAGTGTTAGCCCAAGTCCATGAACAACGTCAGACACATGACCTACATATGCCATCTACATACATTAAATCACACCTATAAACATAACCTAGCTCCACATGCAGGTTTTCCAATGATTCCGGCCCTCCGACGGTCATTCACCACCGAAACCCTAGATCGGGGGGCCCCGCAGATCTACCCTTATAGCTTTCTCTGTACGAGGATGGACCAATGGACTTTTTTATCTATCTATGTTTGTTTAGCACATATGTACATGGAAAACCAAGGTTGAACACATTTCACCACATTATTCACACCGGTAGACACGTACCGGGAGTTTCCACATACTGATCGACGATTTTACTAAGTGTTAGCCCATGTCCGTGAACAACGTCAGACACATGACCTACATATGCCATCTACAAACATTAAATCACACCTATAAACATAACCTAGAACCACATGCAGGTTTTCCAATGATTCCGGCCCTCCGAGGGTCATTCACCACCGAAACCGTAGATCGGGGGGCCCGCAGATCTACCCTTATAGCTTTCTCCGTACGAGGATGGACCAATGGACTTTTTTATCTATCTATGTTTGTTTAGCACATATGTACATGGAAAACCAAGGTTGAACACATTTCACCACATTATTCACACCGGTAGACACGTACCGGGAGTTTCCACATACGGATCGACGATTTTACTAAGTGTTAGCCCATGTCCGTGAACAACGTCACACACATGACCTACATATGCCATCTAAAAACATTAAATCACACCTATAAACATAACCTAGCTCCACATGCAGGTTTTCCAATGATTCCGGCCCTCCGACGGTCATTCACCACCGAAACCCTATATCGGGGGGGGGGGGCGCAGATCTACCCTTATAGCTTTCTCCGTACGAGGATGGACCAATGGACTTTTTTATCTATCTATGTTTGTTTAGCACATATGTATATGGTAAACCAAGGTTGAACACATTTGACCACATTATTCACACCGGTAGACACGTACCGGGAGTTTCCACATACGGATCGACCATTTTACTAAGTGTTAGCCCATGTCCGTGAACAACGTCAGACACATGACCTACATATGCCATCTACAAACATTAAATCACACCTATAAACATAACCTAGATCCACATGCAGGTTTTCCAATGATTCCGGCCCTCCGACGGTCATTCACCACCGAAACCCTAGATCGGGGGGGCCCGCAGATCTACCCTTATAGCTTTCTCCGTACGAGGATGGACCAATGGACTTTTTTATCTATCTATATTTGTTTAGCACATATGTACATGGAAAACCAAGGTTGAACACATTTCACCACATTATTCACACCGGTACACACGTACCAGGAGTTTCCACATACGGATCGACGATATTACTAAGTGTTAGCCCATGTCCGTGAACAACGTCAGACACATGACCTACATATGCCATCTACAAACATGAAATCACACCTATAAACATAACCTAGCTCCACATGCAGGTTTTCCAATGATTCCGGCCCTCCAACGGACATTCACCACCGAAACCCGAGATCGGGGGGGGGCCCGTAGATCTACCCTTATAGCTTTCTCCGTACGAGGATGGACCAATGGACTTTTTTATCTATCTATGTTTGTTTAGCACACATGTACATGGAAAACCAAGGTTGAACAAATTTCACCACATTATTCACACCGGTAGACACGTACCGGGAGTTTCCACATACGGATCGACGATTTTACTAAGTGTTATCCCATGTCCGTGAACAACGTCAGACACATGACCTAAATATGCCATCTACAAACATTAAATCACACCTATAAACATAACCTAGCTCCACATGAAGGTTTTCCAATGATTCCGGCCCTCCGACGGTCATTCACCACCGAAACCCTAGATCGGGGGGCCCACAGATCTACCCTTATAGATTTCTCCGTACGAGGATGGACCAATGGACTTTTTTTATCTATCTATGTTTGTCTAGCACATAT
The DNA here is from genome assembly GCA_950022295.1 of Bromus sterilis. Classification (NCBI taxonomy): domain Eukaryota; kingdom Viridiplantae; phylum Streptophyta; class Magnoliopsida; order Poales; family Poaceae; genus Bromus; species Bromus sterilis. The sequence continues at coordinate 106,099,248 of OX465596.1, read as the reverse complement.
GTACATGGAAAACCAAGTTTGAACACATTTCACCACATTATTCACACCGGTAGACACGTACCGGGAGTTTCCACATACGGATCAACGATTTTACTAAGTGTTAGCCCATGTCCGTGAACAACGTCACACACATGACCTACATATGCCATCTACAAACATTAAATCACACCTATAAACATAACCTAGCTCCACATGCAGGTTTTCCAATGATTCCGGCCCTCCGAGGGTCATTCAACACCGAAACCCTAGATCGGGGGGCCCCGCAGATCTACCCTTATAGCTTTCTCCGTACGAGGATGGACCAATGGACTTTTTTATCTATCTATATTTGTTTAGCACATATGTACATGGAAAACCAAGGTTGAACACATTTCACCACATTATTCACACCGGTAGACACGTACCGGGAGTTTCCACATACGGATCGACGATTTTACTAAGTGTTAGCCCATGTCCATGAACAACGTCAAACACATGACCTACATATGCCATCTACAAACATTAAATCACACCTATAAACATAACCTAGCTCCACATGCAGGTTTTCCAATGATTCCGGCCCTCCGACGGTGATTCACGACCGAAACCCTAGATCGGGGGGGCCCGCAGATCTACCCTTATAGCTTTCTCTGTACGAGGATGGACCAATGGACTTTTTTATCTATCTATGTTTGTTTAGCACACATGTACATGGAAAACCAAGGTTGAACACATTTCACCACATTATTCACACCGGTAGACACGTACCGGGAGTTTCCACATACGGATCGACGATTTTACTAAGTGTTAGCCAATGTCCGTGAACAACGTCAGACACATGACCTACATATGCCATCTACAAACATTAAATCACACCTATAAACATAACCTAGCTCCACATGAAGTATTTCCAATGATTCCGGCCCTCCGACGGTCATTCACCACCGAAACCCTAGATCGGGGGGGGGGGGGGCGCAGATCTACCCTTATAGCTTTCTCCGTACGAGGATGGACCAATGGACTTTTTTATCTATCTATGTTTGTTTAGCACACATGTACATGGAAAACCAAGGTTGAACAAATTTCACCACATTATTCACACCGGTAGACACGTACCGGGAGTTTCCACATACGGATCGACGATTTTACTAAGTGTTATCCCATGTCCGTGAACAACGTCAGACACATGACCTAAATATGCCATCTACAAACATTAAATCACACCTATAAACATAACCTAGCTCCACATGCAGGTTTTCCAATGATTCCGGCCCTCCGATGGTCATTCACCACCGAAACCCTAGATCGGGGGGCCCACAGATCTACCCTTATAGATTTCTCCGTACGAGGATGGACCAATGGACTTTTTTTATCTATCTATGTTTGTCTAGCACATATGTACATGGAAAACCAAGTTTGAACACATTTCACCACATTATTCACACCGGTAGACACGTACCGGGAGTTTCCACATACGGATCGACGATTTTACTAAGTGTTAGCCCATGTCCGTGAACAACGTCACACACATGACCTACATATGCCATCTACAAACATTAAATCACACCTATAAACATAACCTAGCTCCACATGCAGGTTTTCCAATGATTCCGGCCCTCCGAGGGTCATTCACCACCAAAACCCTAGATCGGGGGGGCCCGCAGATCTACCCTTATAGCTTTCTCCGTACGAGGATGGACCAATGGACTTTTTTATCTATCTATATTTGTTTAGCACATATGTACATGGAAAACCAAGGTTGAACACATTTCACCACATTATTCACACCGGTAGACACGTACCGGGAGTTTCCACATACGGATCGACGATTTTACGGAGTGTTAGCCCATGTCCGTGAACAACGTCAAACACATGACCTACATATGCCATCTACAAACATTAAATCACACCTATAAACATAACCTAGCTCCACATGCAGGTTTTCCAATGATTCCGGCCCTCCGACGGTCATTCACCACCGAAACCCTAGATCGGGGGGCCCACAGATCTAGCCTTATAGATTTCTCCATACGAGGATGGACCAATGGACTTTTTTTATCTATCTATGTTTGTCTAGCACATATGTACATGGAAAACCAAGTTTGAACACATTTCACCACATTATTCACACCGGTAGACACGTACCGGGAGTTTCCACATACGGATCGACGATTTTACTAAGTGTTATCCCATGTCCGTGAACAACGTCGGACACATGACCTAAATATGCCATCTACAAACATTAAATCACACCTATAAACATAACCTAGCTCCACATGCAGGTTTTCCAATGATTTCGGCCCTCCGACGGTCATTCAACACCGAAACCCTAGATCGGGGGGGCCCGCAGATCTACCCTTATAGCTTTCTCCGTACGAGGATGGACCAATGGACTTTTTTATCTATCTATGTTTGTTTAGCACATATGTACATGGAAAACCAAGGTTGAACACATTTCACCACATTATTCACACCGGTAGACACGTACCGGGAGTTTCCACATACGGATCGACGATTTTACTAAGTGTTATCCCATGTCCGTGAACAACGTCAGACACATGACCTAAATATGCCATCTACAAACATTAAATCACACCTATAAACATAACCTAGCTCCACATGCAGGTTTTCCAATGATTCCGGCCCTCCGACGGTCATTCACCACCGAAACCCTAGATCGGGGGGCCCACAGATCTACCCTTATAGATTTCTCCGTACGAGGATGGACCAATGGACTTTTTTTATCTATCTATGTTTGTCTAGCACATATGTACATGGAAAACCAAGTTTGAACACATTTCACCACATTATTCACACCGGTAGACACGTACCGGGAGTTTCCACATACGGATCAACGATTTTACTAAGTGTTAGCCCATGTCCGTGAACAACGTCACACACATGACCTACATATGCCATCTACAAACATTAAATCACACCTATAAACATAACCTAGCTCCACATGCAGGTTTTCCAATGATTCCGGCCCTCCGAGGGTCATTCAACACCGAAACCCTAGATCGGGGGGCCCCGCAGATCTACCCTTATAGCTTTCTCCGTACGAGGATGGACCAATGGACTTTTTTATCTATCTATATTTTTTTAGCACATATGTACATGGAAAACCAAGGTTGAACACATTTCACCACATTATTCACACCGGTAGACACGTACCGGGAGTTTCCACATACGGATCGACGATTTTACTAAGTGTTAGCCCATGTCCGTGAACAACGTCAAACACATGACCTACATATGCCATCTACAAACATTAAATCACACCTATAAACATAACCTAGCTCCACATGCAGGTTTTCCAATGATTCCGGCCCTCCGACGGTCATTCACGACCGAAACCCTAGATCGGGGGGGCCCGCAGATCTACCCTTATAGCTTTCTCTGTACGAGGATGGACCAATGGACTTTTTTATCTATCTATGTTTGTTTAGCACACATGTACATGGAAAACCAAGGTTGAACACATTTCACCACATTATTCACACCGGTAGACACGTACCGGGAGTTTCCACATACGGATCGACGATTTTACTAAGTGTTAGCCAATGTCTGTGAACAACGTCAAACACATGACCTACATATGCCATCTACAAACATTAAATCACACCTATAAACATAACCTAGCTCCACATGAAGGATTTCCAATGATTCCGGCCCTCCGACGGTCATTCACCACCGAAACCCTAGATCGGGGGGGGGGGCACAGATCTATCCTTATAGCTTTCTCCGTACGAGGATGGACCAATGGACTTTTTTATCTATCTATGTTTGTTTAGCACACATGTACATGGAAAACCAAGGTTGAACAAATTTCACCACATTATTCACACCGGTAGACACGTACCGGGAGTTTCCACATACGGATCGACGATTTTACTAAGTGTTATCCCATGTCCATGAACAACGTCAGACACATGACCTAAATATGCCATCTACAAACATTAAATCACACCTATAAACATAACCTAGCTCCACATGCAGGTTTTCCAATGATTCCGGCCCTCCGATGGTCATTCACCACCGAAACCCTAGATCGGGGGGCCCACAGATCTACCCTTATAGATTTCTCCGTACGAGGATGGACCAATGGACCTTTTTTATCTATCTATGTTTGTCTAGCACATATGTACATGGAAAACCAAGTTTGAACACATTTCACCACATTATTCACACCGGTAGACACGTACCGGGAGTTTCCACATACGGATCGACGATTTTACTAAGTGTTAGCCCATGTCCGTGAACAACGTCACACACATGACCTACATATGCCATCTACAAACATTAAATCACACCTATAAACATAACCTAGCTCCACATGCAGGTTTTCCAATGATTCCGGCCCTCCGAGGGTCATTCACCACCAAAACCCTAGATCGGGGGGGCCCGCAGATCTACCCTTATAGCTTTCTCCGTACGAGGATGGACCAATGGACTTTTTTATCTATCTATATTTGTTTAGCACATATGTACATGGAAAACCAAGGTTGAACACATTTCACCACATTATTCACACCGGTAGACACGTACCGGGAGTTTCCACATACGGATCGACGATTTTACTAAGTGTTAGCCCATGTCCGTGAACAACGTCAAAAAAATGACCTACATATGCCATCTACAAACATTAAATCACACCTATAAACATAACCTAGCTCCACATGCAGGTTTTCCAATGATTCCGGCCCTCCGACGGTCATTCACCACCGAAACCCTAGATCGGGGGGCCCACAGATCTAGCCTTATAGATTTCTCCATACGAGGATGGACCAATGGACTTTTTTTATCTATCTATGTTTGTCTAGCACATATGTACATGGAAAACCAAGTTTGAACACATTTCACCACATTATTCACACCGGTAGACACGTACCGGGAGTTTCCACATACGGATCGACGATTTTACTAAGTGTTAGCCCATGTCCGTGAACAACGTCAAACACATGACCTACATATGTCATATACAAACATTAAATCACACCTATAAACATAACCTAGCACCACATGCAGGTTTTCCAATGATTTCGGCCCTCCGACGGTCATTCAACACCGAAACCCTAGATCGGGGGGGGCCGCAGATCTACCCTTATAGCTTTCTCCGTACGAGGATGGACCACTGGACTTTTTTATCTATCTATGTTTGTTTAGCACATATGTACATGGAAAACCAAGGTTGAACACATTTCACCACATTATTCACACCGGTAGACACGTACCGGGAGTTTCCACATACGGATCGACGATTTTACTAAGTGTTAGCCCATGTCCGTGAACAACGTCACACACAAGACCTACATATGCCATCTAAAAACATTAAATCACACCTATAAACATAACCTAGCTCCACATGCAGGTTTTCCAATGATTCCGGCCCTCCGACGGTCATTCACCACCGAAACCCTATATCGGGGGGGGGGGGGCGCAGATCTACCCTTATAGCTTTCTCCGTACGAGGATGGACCAATGGACTTTTTTATCTATCTATGTTTGTTTAGCACATATGTACATGGAAAACCTAGGTTGAACACATTTCACCACATTATTCACACCGGTAGACACGTACCGGGAGTTTCCACATACGGATCGACGATTTTACTAAGTGTTAGCCAATGTCCGTGAACAACGTCAGACACATGACCTACATATGCCATCTACAAACATTAAATCACACCTATAAACATAACCTAGCTCCACATGAAGGATTTCCAATGATTTCGGCCCTCCGACGGTCATTCACCACCGAAACCCTAGATCGGGGGGGGGGGGGCGCAGATCTACCCTTATAGCTTTCTCCGTACGAGGATGGACCAATGGACTTTTTTATCTATCTATATTTTTTTAGCCCATATGTACATGGAAAACCAAGGTTGAACACATTTCATCACATTATTCACACCGGTAGACACGTACCGGCAGTTTCTCCATACGGATCGACGATTTTACTAAGTGTTAGCCCAAGTCCATGAACAACGTCAGACACATGACCTACATATGCCATCTACATACATTAAATCACACCTATAAACATAACCTAGCTCCACATGCAGGTTTTCCAATGATTCCGGCCCTCCGACGGTCATTCACCACCGAAACCCTAGATCGGGGGGCCCCGCAGATCTACCCTTATAGCTTTCTCCGTACGAGGATGGACCAATGGAATTTTTTATCTATCTATGTTTGTTTAGCACATATGTACATGGAAAACCAAGGTTGAACACATTTCACCACATTATTCACACCGGTAGACACGTACCGGTAGTTTCCACATACGGATCGACGATTTTACTAAGTGTTAGCCCAAGTCCATGAACAACGTCAGACACATGACCTACATATGCCATCTACATACATTAAATCACACCTATAAACATAACCTAGCTCCACATGCAGGTTTTCCAATGATTCCGGCCCTCCGACGGTCATTCACCACCGAAACCCTAGATCGGGGGGCCCCGCAGATCTACCCTTATAGCTTTCTCCGTACGAGGATGGACCAATGGAATTTTTTATCTATCTATGTTTGTTTAGCACATATGTACATGGAAAACCAAGGTTGAACACATTTCACCACATTATTCACACCGGTAGACACGTACCGGGAGTTTCCACATACTGATCGACGATTTTACTAAGTGTTAGCCCATGTCCGTGAACAACGTCAGACCCATGACCTACATATGCCATCTACAAACATTAAATCACACCTATAAACATAACCTAGATCCACATGCAGGTTTTCCAATGATTCCGGCCCTCCGAGGGTCATTCACCACCGAAACCGTAGATCGGGGGGCCCGCAGATCTACCCTTATAGCTTTCTCCGTACGAGGATGGACCAATGGACTTTTTTATCTATCTATGTTTTTTTAGCACATATGTACATGGAAAACCTAGGTTGAACACATTTCACCACATTATTCACACCGGTAGACACGTACCGGCAGTTTCCACATACGGATCGACGATTTTACTAAGTGTTAGCCAATGTCCGTGAACAACGTCAGACACATGACCTACATATGCCATCTACAAACATTAAATCACACCTATAAACATAACCTAGCTGCACATGAAGGATTTCCAATGATTCCGGCCCTCCGACGGTCATTCACCACCGAAACCCTAGATCGGGGGGCCCCGCAGATCTACCCTTATAGCTTTCTCCGTACGAGGATGGACCAATGGAATTTTTTATCTATCTATGTTTGTTTAGCACATATGTACATGGAAAACCAAGGTTGAACACATTTCACCACATTATTCACACCGGTAGACACGTACCGGGAGTTTCCACATACTGATCGACGATTTTACTAAGTGTTAGCCCATGTCCGTGAACAACGTCAGACACATGACCTACATATGCCATCTACAAACATTAAATCACACCTATAAACATAACCTAGATCCACATGCAGGTTTTCCAATGATTCCGGCCCTCCGAGGGTCATTCACCACCGAAACCGTAGATCGGGGGGCCCGCAGATCTACCCTTATAGCTTTCTCCGTACGAGGATGGACCAATGGACTTTTTTATCTATCTATGTTTGTTTAGCACATATGTACATGGAAAACCTAGGTTAAACACATTTCACCACATTATTCACACCGGCAGACACGTACCGGGAGTTTCCACATACGGATCGACGATTTTACTAAGTGTTAGCCAATGTCCGTGAACAACGTCAGACACATGACCTACATATGCCATCTACAAACATTAAATCACACCTATAAACATAACCTAGCTCCACATGAAGGATTTCCAATGATTCCGGCCCTCCGACGGTCATTCACCACCGAAACCCTAGATCGGGGGGGGGGGGGGCGCAGATCTACCCTTATAGCTTTCTCCGTACGAGGATGGACCAATGGACTTTTTTATCTATCTATGTTTGTTTAGCACACATGTACATGGAAAACCAAGGTTGAACAAATTTCACCACATTATTCACACCGGTAGACACGTACCGGGAGTTTCCACATACGGATCGACGATTTTACTAAGTGTTATCCCATGTCCGTGAACAACGTCAGACACATGACCTAAATATGCCATCTACAAACATTAAATCACACCTATAAACATAACCTAGCTCCACATGCAGGTTTTCCAATGATTCCGGCCCTCCGATGGTCATTCACCACCGAAACCCTAGATCGGGGGGCCCACAGATCTACCCTTATAGATTTCTCCGTACGAGGATGGACCAATGGACTTTTTTTATCTATCTATGTTTGTCTAGCACATATGTACATGGAAAACCAAGTTTGAACACATTTCACCACATTATTCACACCGGTAGACACGTACCGGGAGTTTCCACATACGGATCGACGATTTTACTAAGTGTTAGCCCATGTCCGTGAACAACGTCACACACATGACCTACATATGCCATCTACAAACATTAAATCACACCTATAAACATAACCTAGCTCCACATGCAGGTTTTCCAATGATTCCGGCCCTCCGAGGGTCATTCACCACCGAAACCCTAGATCGGGGGGGCCCGCAGATCTACCCTTATAGCTTTCTCCGTACGAGGATGGACCAATGGACTTTTTTATCTATCTATATCTGTTTAGCACATATGTACATGGAAAACCAAGGTTGAACACATTTCACCACATTATTCACACCGGTAGACACGTACCGGGAGTTTCCACATACGGATCGACGATTTTACTAAGTGTTAGCCCATGTCCGTGAACAACGTCAAACACATGACCTACATATGCCATCTACAAACATTAAATCACACCTATAAACATAACCTAGCTCCACCTGCAGGTTTTCCAATGATTCCGGCCCTCCGACGGTCATTCACGACCGAAACCCTAGATCGGGGGGGCCCGCAGATCTACCCTTATAGCTTTCTCTGTACGAGGATGGACCAATGGACTTTTTTATCTATCTATGTTTGTTTTGCACATATGTACATGGAAAACCAAGGTTGAACACATTTCACCACATTATTCACACCGGTAGACACGTACCGGGAGTTTCCACATACGGATCGACGATTTTACTAAGTGTTAGCCCATGTCCGTGAACAACGTCGAACACATGACCTACATATGTCATATACAAACATTAAATCACACCTATAAACATAACCTAGCACCACATGCAGGTTTTCCAATGATTTCGGCCCTCCGACGGTCACTCAACACCGAAACCCTAGATCGGGGGGGCCCGCAGATCTACCCTTATAGCTTTCTCCGTACGAGGATGGACCAATGGACTTTTTTATCTATCTATGTTTGTTTAGCACATATGTACATGGAAAACCAAGGTTGAACACATTTCACCACATTATTCACACCGGTAGACACGTACCGGGAGTTTCCACATACGGATCGACGATTTTACTAAGTGTTAGCCCATGTCCGTGAACAACGTCACACACATGACCTACATATGCCATCTAAAAACATTAAATCACACCTATAAACATAACCTAGCTCCACATGCAGGTTTTCCAATCATTCCGGCCCTCCGACGGTCATTCACCACCGAAACCCTATATCGGGGGGGGGGGCGCAGATCTACCCTTATAGCTTTCTCCGTACGAGGATGGACCAATGGACTTTTTTATCTATCTATGTTTTTTTAGCACATATGTACATGGAAAACCAAGGTTGAACACATTTCACCACATTATTCACACCGGTAGACACGTACCGGGAGTTTCCACATACGGATCGACCATTTTACTAAGTGTTAGCCCATGTCCGTGAACAACGTCAGACACATGACCTACATATGCCATCTACAAACATTAAATCACACCTATAAACATAACCTAGCTCCACATGAAGGATTTCCAATGATTCCGGCCCTCCGACGGTCATTCACCACCGAAACCCTAGATCGGGGGGGGGGGGGCGCAGATCTACCCTTATAGCTTTCTCCGTACGAGGATGGACCAATGGACTTTTTTATCTATCTATGTTTGTTTAGCACACATGTACATGGAAAACCAAGGTTGAACAAATTTCACCACATTATTCACACCGGTAGACACGTACCGGGAGTTTCCACATACGGATCGACGATTTTACTAAGTGTTATCCCATGTCCGTGAACAACGTCAGACACATGACCTAAATATGCCATCTACAAACATTAAATCACACCTATAAACATAACCTAGCTCCACATGCAGGTTTTCCAATGATTCCGGCCCTCCGATGGTCATTCACCACCGAAACCCTAGATCGGGGGGCCCACAGATCTACCCTTATAGATTTCTCCGTACGAGGATGGACCAATGGACTTTTTTTATCTATCTATGTTTGTCTAGCACATATGTACATGGAAAACCAAGTTTGAACACATTTCACCACATTATTCACACCGGTAGACACGTACCGGGAGTTTCCACATACGGATCGACGATTTTACTAAGTGTTAGCCCATGTCCGTGAACAACGTCACACACATGACCTACATATGCCATCTACAAACATTAAATCACACCTATAAACATAACCTAGCTCCACATGCAGGTTTTCCAATGATTCCGGCCCTCCGAGGGTCATTCACCACCGAAACCCTAGATCGGGGGGGCCCGCAGATCTACCCTTATAGCTTTCTCCGTACGAGGATGGACCAATGGACTTTTTTATCTATCTATATCTGTTTAGCACATATGTACATGGAAAACCAAGGTTGAACACATTTCACCACATTATTCACACCGGTAGACACGTACCGGGAGTTTCCACATACGGATCGACGATTTTACTAAGTGTTAGCCCATGTCCGTGAACAACGTCAAACACATGACCTACATATGCCATCTACAAACATTAAATCACACCTATAAACATAACCTAGCTCCACCTGCAGGTTTTCCAATGATTCCGGCCCTCCGACGGTCATTCACGACCGAAACCCTAGATCGGGGGGGCCCGCAGATCTACCCTTATAGCTTTCTCTGTACGAGGATGGACCAATGGACTTTTTTATCTATCTATGTTTGTTTTGCACATATGTACATGGAAAACCAAGGTTGAACACATTTCACCACATTATTCACACCGGTAGACACGTACCGGGAGTTTCCACATACGGATCGACGATTTTACTAAGTGTTAGCCCATGTCCGTGAACAACGTCGAACACATGACCTACATATGTCATATACAAACATTAAATCACACCTATAAACATAACCTAGCACCACATGCAGGTTTTCCAATGATTTCGGCCCTCCGACGGTCACTCAACACCGAAACCCTAGATCGGGGGGGCCCGCAGATCTACCCTTATAGCTTTCTCCGTACGAGGATGGACCAATGGACTTTTTTATCTATCTATGTTTGTTTAGCACATATGTACATAGAAAACCAAGGTTGAACACATTTCACCACATTATTCACACCGGTAGACACGTACCGGGAGTTTCCACATACGGATCGACGATTTTACTAAGTGTTAGCCCATGTCCGTGAACAACGTCACACACATGACCTACATATGCCATCTAAAAACATTAAATCACACCTATAAACATAACCTAGCTCCACATGCAGGTTTTCCAATCATTCCGGCCCTCCGACGGTCATTCACCACCGAAACCCTATATCGGGGGGGGGGGGGGGGGCGCAGATCTACCCTTATAGCTTTCTCCGTACGAGGATGGACCAATGGACTTTTTTATCTATCTATGTTTTTTTAGCACATATGTACATGGAAAACCAAGGTTGAACACATTTCACCACATTATTCACACCGGTAGACACGTACCGGGAGTTTCCACATACGGATCGACCATTTTACTAAGTGTTAGCCCATGTCCGTGAACAACGTCAGACACATGACCTACATATGCCATCTACAAACATTAAATCACACCTATAAACATAACCTAGATCCACATGCAGGTTTTCCAATGATTCCGGCCCTCCGACGGTCATTCACCACCGAAACCCTAGATCGGGGGGGCCCGCAGATCTACCCTTATAGCTTTCTCCGTACGAGGATGGACCAATGGACTTTTTTATCTATCTATATTTGATTAGCACATATGTACATGGAAAACCTAGGTTGAACACATTTCACCACATTATTCACACCGGTAGACACGTACCGGCAGTTTCCACATACGGATCGACGATTTTACTAAGTGTTAGCCAATGTCCGTGAACAACGTCAGACACATGACCTACATATGCCATCTACAAACATTAAATCACACCTATAAACATAACCTAGCTCCACATGAAGGATTTCCAATGATTCCGGCCCTCCGACGGTCATTCACCACCGAAACCCTAGATCGGGGGGCCCCGCAGATCTACCCTTATAGCTTTCTCCGTACGAGGATGGACCAATGGAATTTTTTATCTATCTATGTTTGTTTAGCACATATGTACATGGAAAACCAAGGTTGAACACATTTCACCACATTATTCACACCGGTAGACACGTACCGGGAGTTTCCACATACTGATCGACGATTTTACTAAGTGTTAGCCCATGTCCGTGAACAACGTCAGACACATGACCTACATATGCCATCTACAAACATTAAATCACACCTATAAACATAACCTAGATCCACATGCAGGTTTTCCAATGATTCCGGCCCTCCGAGGGTCATTCACCACCGAAACCGTAGATCGGGGGGCCCGCAGATCTACCCTTATAGCTTTCTCCGTACGAGGATGGACCAATGGACTTTTTTATCTATCTATGTTTGTTTAGCACATATGTACATGGAAAACCTAGGTTAAACACATTTCACCACATTATTCACACCGGCAGACACGTACCGGGAGTTTCCACATACGGATCGACGATTTTACTAAGTGTTAGCCAATGTCCGTGAACAACGTCAGACACATGACCTACATATGCCATCTACAAACATTAAATCACACCTATAAACATAACCTAGCTCCACATGAAGGATTTCCAATGATTCCGGCCCTCCGACGGTCATTCACCACCGAAACCCTAGATCGGGGGGGGGGCGCAGATCTACCCTTATAGCTTTCTCCGTACGAGGATGGACCAATGGACTTTTTTATCTATCTATGTTTGTTTAGCACACATGTACATGGAAAACCAAGGTTGAACAAATTTCACCACATTATTCACACCGGTAGACACGTACCGGGAGTTTCCACATACGGATCGACGATTTTACTAAGTGTTATCCCATGTCCGTGAACAACGTCAGACACATGACCTAAATATGCCATCTACAAACATTAAATCACACCTATAAACATAACCTAGCTCCACATGCAGGTTTTCCAATGATTCCGGCCCTCCGATGGTCATTCACCACCGAAACCCTAGATCGGGGGGCCCACAGATCTACCCTTATAGATTTCTCCGTACGAGGATGGACCAATGGACTTTTTTTATCTATCTATGTTTGTCTAGCACATATGTACATGGAAAACCAAGTTTGAACACATTTCACCACATTATTCACACCGGTAGACACGTACCGGGAGTTTCCACATACGGATCGACGATTTTACTAAGTGTTAGCCCATGTCCGTGAACAACGTCACACACATGACCTACATATGCCATCTACAAACATTAAATCACACCTATAAACATAACCTAGCTCCACATGCAGGTTTTCCAATGATTCCGGCCCTCCGAGGGTCATTCACCACCGAAACCCTAGATCGGGGGGGCCCGCAGATCTACCCTTATAGCTTTCTCCGTACGAGGATGGACCAATGGACTTTTTTATCTATCTATATCTGTTTAGCACATATGTACATGGAAAACCAAGGTTGAACACATTTCACCACATTATTCACACCGGTAGACACGTACCGGGAGTTTCCACATACGGATCGACGATTTTACTAAGTGTTAGCCCATGTCCGTGAACAACGTCAAACACATGACCTACATATGCCATCTACAAACATTAAATCACACCTATAAACATAACCTAGCTCCACCTGCAGGTTTTCCAATGATTCCGGCCCTCCGACGGTCATTCACAACCGAAACCCTAGATCGGGGGGGCCCGCAGATCTACCCTTATAGCTTTCTCTGTACGAGGATGGACCAATGGACTTTTTTATCTATCTATGTTTGTTTTGCACATATGTACATGGAAAACCAAGGTTGAACACATTTCACCACATTATTCACACCGGTAGACACGTACCGGGAGTTTCCACATACGGATCGACGATTTTACTAAGTGTTAGCCCATGTCCGTGAACAACGTCGAACACATGACCTACATATGTCATATACAAACATTAAATCACACCTATAAACATAACCTAGCACCACATGCAGGTTTTCCAATGATTTCGGCCCTCCGACGGTCACTCAACACCGAAACCCTAGATCGGGGGGGCCCGCAGATCTACCCTTATAGCTTTCTCCGTACGAGGATGGACCAATGGACTTTTTTATCTATCTATGTTTGTTTAGCACATATGTACATGGAAAACCAAGGTTGAACACATTTCACCACATTATTCACACCGGTAGACACGTACCGGGAGTTTCCACATACGGATCGACGATTTTACTAAGTGTTAGCCCATGTCCGTGAACAACGTCACACACATGACCTACATATGCCATCTAAAAACATTAAATCACACCTATAAACATAACCTAGCTCCACATGCAGGTTTTCCAATCATTCCGGCCCTCCGACGGTCATTCACCACCGAAACCCTATATCGGGGGGGGGGGGCGCAGATCTACCCTTATAGCTTTCTCCGTACGAGGATGGACCAATGGACTTTTTTATCTATCTATGTTTTTTTAGCACATATGTACATGGAAAACCAAGGTTGAACACATTTCACCACATTATTCACACCGGTAGACACGTACCGGGAGTTTCCACATACGGATCGACCATTTTACTAAGTGTTAGCCCATGTCCGTGAACAACGTCAGACACATGACCTACATATGCCATCTACAAACATTAAATCACACCTATAAACATAACCTAGATCCACATGCAGGTTTTCCAATGATTCCGGCCCTCCGACGGTCATTCACCACCGAAACCCTAGATCGGGGGGGCCCGCAGATCTACCCTTATAGCTTTCTCCGTACGAGGATGGACCAATGGACTTTTTTATCTATCTATATTTGATTAGCACATATGTACATGGAAAACCAAGGTTGAACACATTTCACCACATTATTCACACCGGTACACACGTACCAGGAGTTTCCACATACGGATGGACGATATTACTAAGAGTTAGCCCATGTCCGTGAACAACGTCAGACACATGACCTACATATGCCATCTACAAACATGAAATCACACCTATAAACATAACCTAGCTCCACATGCAGGTTTTCCAATGATTCCGGCCCTCCGACGGACATTCACCACCGAAACCCGAGATCGGGGGGGGGGCCCGTAGATCTACCCTTATAGCTTTCTCCGTACGAGGATGGACCAATGGACTTTTTTATCTATATATGTTTGTTTAGCACATATGTACATGGAAAACCAAGGTTGAAAACATTTCACCACATTATTCACACCGGTAGACACGTACCGGGAGTTTCCACATACGGATCGACGATTTTACTAAGTGTTAGCCATGTCCGTGAACAACGTCAGACACATGACCTACATATGCCATCTAAAAACATTAAATCACACCTATAAACATAACCTAGCTCCACATGCAGGTTTTCCAATGATTCCGGCCCTCCGACGGTCATTGACCACCGAAACCCTAGATCGGGGGGGGCCCGCAGATCTACCCTTATAGCTTTCTCCGTACGAGGATGTACCAATGGACTTTTTTATCTATCTATGTTTGTTTAGCACATATGTACATGGAAAACCAAGGTTGAACACATTTCACCACATTATTCACACCGGTAGACACGTACCGGGAGTTTCCACATACGGATCGACGATTTTACTAAGTGTTAGCCCATATCCTTGAACAACGTCAAACACATGACCTACATATGCCATCTACAAACATTAAATCACACCTATAAACATAACCTAGCTCCACATGCAGGTTTTCCAATATTCCGGCCCTCCGACGGTCATTCACCACCGAAACCCTAGATCGGGGGGGGGGGGGGCGCAGATCTACCCTTATAGCTTTCTCCATACGAGGATGGACCAATGGACTTTTTTATCTATCTATGTTTGTTTAGCACACATTTACATGGAAAACGAAGGTTGAACACATTTCACCACATTATTCACACCGGTAGACACGTACCGGGAGTTTGCACATACAGATCGACGATTTTACTAAGTGTTATCCCATGTCCGTGAACAATGTCCGACACATGACCTACATATGCCATCTACAAACATTAAATCACACATATAAACATAACCTAGCTCCACATGCAGGTTTTCCAATGATTCCGGCCCTCCGACGGTCATTCACCACCGAAACCCTAGATCGGGGGGGCCCGCAGATCTACCCTTATAGCTTTCTCCGTACGAGGATGGACCAACGGACTTTTTTATCTATCTATGTTTGTTTAGCACATATGTACATGGAAAACCAAGGTTGAACACATTTCAACACATTATTCACACCGGTAGACACGTACCGGGAGTTTCCACATACGGATCGACGATTTTACTAAGTGTTAGCCCATATCCTTGAACAACGTCAAACACATGACCTACATATGCCATCTACAAACATTAAATCACACCTATAAACATAACCTAGCTCCACATGCAGGTTTTCCAATGATTTCGGCCCTCCGACGGTCATTCAACACCGAAACCCTAGATCGGTGGGGCCCGCATATCTACCCATATAGCTTTCTCCGTACGAGGATGGACCAATGGACTTTTTTATCTATCTATGTTTGTTTAGCACATATGTACATGGAAAACCAAGGTTGAACACATTTCACCACATTATTCACACCGGTAGACACGTACCGGCAGTTTCCACATACGGATCGACGATTTTACTAAGTGTTAGCCCAAGTCCATGAACAACGTCAGACACATGACCTACATATGCCATCTACATACATTAAATCACACCTATAAACATAACCTAGCTCCACATGCAGGTTTTCCAATGATTCCGGCCCTCCGACGGTCATTCACCACCGAAACCCTAGATCGGGGGGCCCCGCAGATCTACCCTTATAGCTTTCTCCGTACGAGGATGGACCAATGGAATTTTTTATCTATCTATGTTTGTTTAGCAC
Organism: Bromus sterilis; assembly: GCA_950022295.1. Taxonomy (NCBI): domain Eukaryota; kingdom Viridiplantae; phylum Streptophyta; class Magnoliopsida; order Poales; family Poaceae; genus Bromus; species Bromus sterilis. Next base: position 106,082,060 of record OX465596.1, on the reverse strand, counting down.
ATATGTACATGGAAAACCAAGGTTGAACACATTTCACCACATTATTCACACCGGTAGACACGTACCGGGAGTTTCCACATACGGATCGACGATTTTACTAAGTGTTATCCCATGTCCGTGAACAACGTCAGACACATGACCTAAATATGCCATCTACAAACATTAAATCACACCTATAAACATAACCTAGCTCCACATGCAGGTTTTCCAATGATTCCGGCCCTCCAATGGTCATTCACCACCGAAACCCTAGACGGGGGGCCCACAGATCTACCCTTATAGATTTCTCCGTACGAGGATGGACCAATGGACTTTTTTTATCTATCTATGGTTGTCTAGCACATATGTACATGGAAAACCAAGGTTGAACACATTTCACCACATTATTCACACCGGTAGACACGTACCGGCAGTTTCCACATACGGATCGACGATTTTACTAAGTGTTAGCCCAAGTCCATGAACAACGTCAGACACATGACCTACATATGCCATCTACATACATTAAATCACACCTATAAACATAACCTAGCTCCACATGCAGGTTTTCCAATGATTCCGGCCCTCCGACGGTCATTCACCACCGAAACCCTAGATCAGGGGGCCCCGCAGATCTACCCTTATAGCTTTCTCTGTACAAGGATGGACCAATGGACTTTTTTATCTATCTATGTTTGTTTAGCACATATGTACATGGAAAACCAAGGTTGAACACATTTCACCACATTATTCACACCGGTAGACACGTACCGGGAGTTTCCACATACTGATCGACGATTTTACTAAGTGTTAGCCCATGTCCGTGAACAACGTCAGACACATGACCTACATATGCCATCTACAAACATTAAATCACACCTATAAACATAACCTAGATCCACATGCAGGTTTTCAAATGATTCCGGCCCTCCGTGGGTCATTCACCACCGAAACCGTAGATCGGGGGGCCCGCAGATCTACCCTTATAGCTTTCTCCGTACGAGGATGGACCAATGGACTTTTTTATCTATCTATGTTTGTTTAGCACATATGTACATGGAAAACCTAGGTTGAACACATTTCACCACATTATTCACACCGGTAGACACGTACCGGCAGTTTCCACATACGGATCGACGATTTTACTAAGTGTTAGCCAATGTCCGTGAACAACGTCAGACACATGACCTACATATGCCATCTACAAACATTAAATCACACCTATAAACATAACCTAGCTCCACATGAAGGATTTCCAATGATTCCGGCCCTCCGACGGTCATTCACCACCGAAACCCTAGATCAGGGGGCCCCGCAGATCTACCCTTATAGCTTTCTCCGTACGAGGATGGACCAATGGATTTTTTTATCTATCTATGTTTGTTTAGCACATATGTACATGGAAAACCAAGGTTGAACACATTTCACCACATTATTCACACCGGTAGACAAGTACCGGGAGTTTCCACATACTGATCGACGATTTTACTAAGTGTTAGCCCATGTCCGTGAACAACGTCAGACACATGACCTCTATATGCCATCTACAAACATTAAATCACACCTATAAACATAACCTAGATCCACATGCAGGTTTTCCAATGATTCCGGCCCTCCGAGGGTCATTCACCACCGAAACCGTAGATCGGGGGGCCCGCAGATCTACCCTTATAGCTTTCTCCGTACGAGGATGGACCAATGGACTTTTTATCTATCTATGTTTGTTTAGCACATATGTACATGGAAAACCTAGGTTGAACACATTTCACCACATTATTCACACCGGTAGACACGTACCGGGAGTTTCCACATACGGATCGACGATTTTACTAAGTGTTAGCCAATGTCCGTGAACAACGTCAAACACATGACCTACATATGCCATCTACAAACATTAAATCACACCTATAAACATAACCTAGCTCCACATGAAGGATTTCCAATGATTCCGGCCCTCCGACGGTCATTCACCACCGAAACCCTAGATCGGGGGGGGGGGGCGCAGATCTACCCTTATAGCTTTCTCCGTACGAGGATGGACCAATGGACTTTTTTATCTATCTATGTTTGTTTAGCACACATGTACATGGAAAACCAAGGTTGAACAAATTTCACCACATTATTCACACCGGTAGACACGTACCGGGAGTTTCCACATACGGATCGACGATTTTACTAAGTGTTATCCCATGTCCGTGAACAACGTCAGACACATGACCTAAATATGCCATCTACAAACATTAAATCACACCTATAAACATAACCTAGCTCAACATGCAGGTTTTCCAATGATTCCGGCCCTCCGACGGTCATTCACCACCGAAACCCTAGATCGGGGGGCCCACAGATCTACCCTTATAGATTTCTCCGTACGAGGATGGACCAATGGACTTTTTTTATCTATCTATGTTTGTCTAGCACATATGTACATGGAAAACCAAGTTTGAACACATTTCACCACATTATTCACACCGGTAGACACGTACCGGGAGTTTCCACATACGGATCAACGATTTTACTAAGTGTTAGCCCATGTCCGTGAACAACGTCACACACATGACCTACATATGCCATCTACAAACATTAAATCACACCTATAAACATAACCTAGCTCCACATGCAGGTTTTCCAATGATTCCGGCCCTCCGAGGGTCATTCACCACCGAAACCCTAGATCGGGGGGCCCCGCAGATCTACCCTTATAGCTTTCTCCGTACGAGGATGGACCAATGGACTTTTTTATCTATCTATATTTGTTTAGCACATATGTACATGGAAAACCAAGGTTGAACACATTTCACCACATTATTCACACCGGTAGACACGTACCGGGAGTTTCCACATACGGATCGACGATTTTACTAAGTGTTAGCCCATGTCCGTGAACAACGTCAAACACATGACCTACATATGCCATCTACAAACATTAAATCACACCTATAAACATAACCTAGCTCCACATGCAGGTTTTCCAATGATTCCGGCCCTCCGACGGTCATTCACGACCGAAACCCTAGATCGGGGGGGCCCGCAGATCTACCCTTATAGCTTTCTCTGTACGAGGATGGACCAATGGACTTTTTTATCTATCTATGTTTGTTTAGCACATATGTACATGGAAAACCAAGGTTGAACACATTTCACCACATTATTCACACCGGTAGACACGTACCGGGAGTTTCCACATACGGATCGACGATTTTACTAAGTGTTAGCCAATGTCCGTGAACAACGTCAGACACATGACCTACATATGCCATCTACAAACATTAAATCACACCTATAAACATAACCTAGCTCCACATGAAGGATTTCCAATGATTCCGGCCCTCCGACGGTCATTCACCACCGAAACCCTAGATCGGGGGGGGGGGGCGCAGATCTACCCTTATAGCTTTCTCCGTACGAGGATGGACCAATGGACTTTTTTATCTATCTATGTTTGTTTAGCACACATGTACATGGAAAACCAAGGTTGAACAAATTTCACCACATTATTCACACCGGTAGACACGTACCGTGAGTTTCCACATACGGATCGACGATTTTACTAAGTGTTATCCCATGTCCGTGAACAACGTCAGACACATGACCTAAATATGCCATCTACAAACATTAAATCACACCTATAAACATAACCTAGCTCCACATGCAGGTTTTCCAATGATTCCGGCCCTCCGATGGTCATTCACCACCGAAACCCTAGATCGGGGGGCCCACAGATCTACCCTTATAGATTTCTCCGTACGAGGATGGACCAATGGACTTTTTTTATCTATCTATGTTTGTCTAGCACATATGTACATGGAAAACCAAGTTTGAACACATTTCACCACATTATTCACACCGGTAGACACGTACCGGGAGTTTCCACATACGGATCGACGATTTTACTAAGTGTTAGCCCATGTCCGTGAACAACGTCACACACATGACCTACATATGCCATCTACAAACATTAAATCACACCTATAAACATAACCTAGCTCCACATGCAGGTTTTCCAATGATTCCGGCCCTCCGAGGGTCATTCACCACCAAAACCCTAGATCGGGGGGGCCCGCAGATCTACCCTTATAGCTTTCTCCGTACGAGGATGGACCAATGGACTTTTTTATCTATCTATATTTGTTTAGCACATATGTACATGGAAAACCAAGGTTGAACACATTTCACCACATTATTCACACCGGTAGACACGTACCGGGAGTTTCCACATACGGATCGACGATTTTACTAAGTGTTAGCCCATGTCCGTGAACAACGTCAAACACATGACCTACATATGCCATCTACAAACATTAAATCACACCTATAAACATAACCTAGCTCCACATGCAGGTTTTCCAATGATTCCGGCCCTCCGACGGTCATTCACGACCGAACCCTAGATCGGGGGGGCCCGCAGATCTACCCTTATAGCTTTCTCTGTACGAGGATGGACCAATGGACTTTTTTATCTATCTATGTTTGTTTTGCACATATGTACATGGAAAACCAAGGTTGAACACATTTCACCACATTATTCACACCGGTAGACACGTACCGGGAGTTTCCACATACGGATCGACGATTTTACTAAGTGTTAGCCCATGTCCGTGAACAACGTCAAACACATGACCTACATATGTCATATACAAACATTAAATCACACCTATAAACATAACCTAGCACCACATGCAGGTTTTCCAATGATTTCGGCCCTCCGACGGTCATTCAACACCGAAACCCTAGATCGGGGGGGCCCGCAGATCTACCCTTATAGCTTTCTCCGTACGAGGATGGACCAACAGACTTTTTTATCTATCTATGTTTGTTTAGCACATATGTACATGGAAAACCAAGGTTGAACACATTTCACCACATTATTCACACCGGTAGACACGTACCGGGAGTTTCCACATACGGATCGACGATTTTACTAAGTGTTAGCCCATGTCCGTGAACAACGTCACACACATGACCTACATATGCCATCTAAAAACATTAAATCACACCTATAAACATAACCTAGCTCCACATGCAGGTTTTCCAATGATTCCGGCCCTCCGACGGTCATTCACCACCGAAACCCTATATCGGGGGGGGGGGCAGATCTACCCTTATAGCTTTCTCCGTACGAGGATGGACCAATGGACTTTTTTATCTATCTATGTTTGTTTAGCACATATGTACATGGAAAACCAAGGTTGAACACATTTCACCACATTATTCAAATCGGTAGACACGTACCGGGAGTTTCCACATACGGATCGACCATTTTACTAAGTGTTAGCCCATGTCCGTGAACAACGTCAGACACATGACCTACATATGCCATCTACAAACATTAAATCACACCTATAAACATAACCTAGATCCACATGCAGGTTTTCCAATGATTCCGGCCCTCCGACGGTCATTCACCACCGAAACCCTAGATCGGGGGGGCCCGCAGATCTACCCTTGTAGGAGATATGCCCTAGAGGCAGTAATAACAGTTATTTTGTATCTCCGAGTTTGTAATGAATGTTTATGTTCCATGCTATAACTGCAATGATTCTCGAGTCTGCAATATCCACGAGGCTCGGAGGGAAACTCATGTGCACGTGTGGTATAATAAACAGTAAAATGTATTCCTAGTCATGCCTCTAAGACTGGCTCATGTATTGCATGATGATCCTGTTTTCCTGATCATGGGCATGTCTATGCCGGCAATGTTGAGGGCACAATGTTAGAAGAACATTTGTGTTGAATCGACCCGAATTGATGTTATGCTATGAGATACATTCGTCACAAGTTAATGGTTAATAACACAGAGAAAGTTGTGCGTTTGCATAATTCCTTAGACCATGAGAGTATCGAGTTCCTTCGTACTTGCTTCGTGAACTTTGGGGTTTTGTTAAACGTCATCTGTAAAAGGGTGGCTATTACGGCAGCTTGCGGGTTCACGGAAAAGTATGACAAGGAACTAGGTAGCTCGAGATTGGGATTTGCTCCTCCGTCGTTGGAGAGATATTCTTAGGGCCCTCTCGGTGTTACGGTATCCACCATCGTCTGGCCAGACACAGTGTGATTTGATCACAGGGATGCCGGAACGCGGGAACGAGAAAAGAGAACAATACCAGGAACGAGGTAACTGGCATAGTGGACAAGTTGTTAATTCACGGGGATGCCAATAAGTCTCACCTCGGGTATTTGTAATATATCGCGAAGCAACAGGAATAGCACACAGCAACTAAAGGTTCACTCGAATAATTCTTCGTATGGGTATAGGGATCAATATGGATGTCCTCGGTTCCGCTATTGATCATTGATCGGAAAGTGTTCTGGTCATGTCTATACTTCATCGAACCTACAGGGTCACACGCTTAAGGGTCATCTATCTGTTGAATACTAGACAGGGAGTCTGAGATAAAGTCACCGGAAAGGTTTCGGAGACGGCGGAAAAGTTCCGAGAGAGAAAACCGAAAAGTTGTTTCGGGGTAAACCACTAAGCCGAAAAGGTTTCGGAGAGCACCTGGTAATTTTGGAGAGTGCCAGAATTGTTCTGGTAACTTCTGGAATTTTTCTGGAGAAAAGATTAAAATATTTTTTTTGGAAATATTTCGGAGCTGCCGGAAATGTTCCGGAGCTGCCGGAAATGCTTAGGTTGCTTTTCGCAGATGAAAATCACTAATCTGGAATTGTTTCGGAACGCGCCGAAAATCATTTTGGTGGGTGTTGGAATTATTCTAAGACCCACAAAAATATTTTCGGATTTTTCGGACGCGAAAAAGTGGTGTCATGAATAGTAAAAAGTACTACTTGAGATATTTTTGGAAAGCCTTCTAGAAGGACTTGGGAGCCAAGAAAGCCCCCTTGGGTTTCCTATAAATAGAGGTGTGAGGGCAGCCCCATATCCTTGATCCAAGCTCTCACTTGAGTTCTCATCACATGCCATGCAATTATCTGGCTTCTTCTCTCCCTCACACGAAAGAGTTTCGTAGAGCCGAAAGGCTGTCTGGGTTCCGGCAGGAACTAGTTCTGGACGGCGAAGCCCTGCTGGATAGCTGACACCGTATGTGTGCAACTTGGTAGAGAGGTCGTTGTTTCGATCTTAGTTCGAGTGTGCCTCCCGAAGGGCTGTCCGAGTTACAGATCGAGTTTCGAGGGTCCTCCCGAAGGGCTGTCCGAGTTACAGATCGAGTTTCGAGGGTCCTCCCGAAGGGCTGTCCGTGACATCGTCCGAGGGACTGTCCGACCGCCTCCCGGAGCGCTGTTCGTGGGGCACACGAGGGAATACATTCTCGCGGTTGGGAGGTTGTAAATCCTAGCTGCGGGGATCTGCACCGACGATCTTCATCGACTCTACTTCCCGCTGCGCTACGAGTCGGTAACGATCAGATCAAAACCTTGTATGCGTCTCCATAGTGGTCCTGGGCGTGCTCGCTATACCGAAAATTTTTGTTTTCTGTTGCGTTCCCCTACAGTGGTATCAGAGCCGTGCTATGCGTAGATGCATGTTATGATCTAGAATACATGGAGATGTATGGGTATTGCATAATATAATTTTGGAGTAGATCAGATCTATTGCTGAAAATTATTTATGCGGGTGGCAGATGAAATCTGTTACCCGATATTCTTGTTGCTTCCCTAGAATTTGCGTATTTCTGATCTCGAGACAGCATGGTGGAATTTTACAAAGTTCTGGCAATCCGCGATCCTGATTGATCAACGAAGTGCTATCAGTTCTTTGGGTTCCGCCATAGTCAAAAGAAAGATGAAATTCGCAGACTAAAGGGCAATGCAGATATGATCTGCACGGGGATCACGCGTATGACGAAGTTCAGTATGGGGTTCGAGATTTTATTATCTCGTGCTTCATACACCCCGCAATGTTAATCTAGTGACTTGAATAATCATACTTGATGATAAAACGTTGGTAGTTGCGGTTTAAGTCAAAACCTTAGAAGCCACGTAAAATAAAATTTTGCATAAACCGGTTTAGAGGCGTCTAACTTGTTTTTGCAGGATGTGCATGTGATGTGGTATAGCAAAGCTCATATTAATTCGATTATGTATGAGATGACTATATAATGTAAATTTATTAACATGACCTGCGTGTCATGATTCGGCATGATGGCTGGAGCCATATGATTGTCACTTTAATGACCTGCGTGTCAACCTTAGGTAATGCACTTATTCATTTGCTATAAAGATAGCAATATTATTTGGTGCATCGACAAGGTGGTGGCAATCTTCGCGAAGGTGAACTCCGACGCAAATGCCAAAGACGAAGAAATACTTGACTTCTCCGTCAGAAGGGGCTATACCATATCATGCTATTATGAATTGCATGGGATGTTTATCCCTTATGTTGCACCCTTCTTGATTGCGCGGTAGTCGCTTTTTATTAGGGTGATCTCTCACTTAAAATATCAAGTAGTTAGTGTTCTCCCAAGTGTAGCGCCGTCACAGCATCTATACTCTCGGGGTGCGCCATGGATGCATGGGTACGAACGATTGGAGAAATGTAAGGCGGGTGAGGTCAGACCTCGCAGCAGGATCACTTGGTTGTCTTGACGTTCATGGCAGGATCGTCCTGAGCTCGGAACACACGCATCGAAAGATGAACAAGAGTCACATAGAGATGTGATCGGCAAGTTGGCCTACCAAATCAAAATCCTCGTCATGAGATGATGATTCTATGGCGTTGTATTGATATTTGGATCTTGAATCACTCATAATCAATTTTGAGAGATATTGATTTAAGTGGGAGCACACTTTAGAATAAAATTGTTTATTCACTAGTGCAAAAATCATTATGAACAAAGTCTAAGTGAAACTTGTGTTTACCGTTGTAGATCAAATGGCTCGCAACACCGCTTTCAACTTGGGGCCATTGTTAGAGAAAGAAAAGTTAGCTGCGACTGGAAACAACTATGCGGACTGGGTCCGTAACCTGAGGATTGTCCTCAGGAGCGCTAAGAAAATCTATGTGCTTGAAAAAGCTCTTCCAGCTAAACCGGCGGCAGGTGCCTCGGAAGATGAACAAAATGTCTGGGCCACTCAGGATGATGATCACAACGCAGTACAGTGCCTCATGCTAGCTTGCATGAGTCCAGAGCTCCAAAAACGTTTTGAATTCCATAAACCCCGTGATATGATCCGGGAATTGGATGCTCTGTACAAGGAAACCGCAAGGTCTGAACGTTTTGATATCATGAATATCTTGATGAATTTAAAGATGGCTGAGGGCGGTTCAGTTGGCGAACACATAGTCAAAATGATTGGCTATGCTGAAAGGCTTAAAACCCTGGAATTTCCAATTCCAGCATCCCATATGATGGACATGATGCTTTCTTCACTCCCCCCGTCTTACAACGGTTTTGTCATGAATTACAACATGAGTGGGATGGAGAAAACACCAGAAGAGGTGCTCGCCATGCTGAAAACTGTGGAAGAAGGACTGCGGAAAAATCACAAGCAAGTGTTGCTTGTGAATAAAACCGCCAGTTTCAAAAAGAAAGGCAAGCCAAAGAAGGGCAAGGGTGCTGGTAAGACCGGCTCCCAAAGCAACTCTAAGGGCGGAGCCAAGAATGAAACTGAGTGCTTCTACTGCAAGGGCACAGGACACTGGAAGAGAAACTGCAAGAAGTATCTGGCCGATAAGAAGTCCGGGAAAACCGGAAAAGGTATAATTGTTATACAAGTTAATGTCATTGATGTTTTGCTTGCTAGCGAAAATTCTAAGTCTTGGGTATTTGATACCGGATCGGTTGCTCACATTTGCAACTCGATACAGGGACTGCAGAAGGTCCGCAAGCTAGCAAAGAATGAAGTCATGATGCGCGTCGGGAACGGCGCTGGGATCGCCGCTCAAGCCGTCGGCATTATGCCTCTACGTCTCCCTTCAGGATTTATCTTAGAGCTAAATAAATGTTATTTTGTTCCACTATTGTGTAGAAACATTATCTCTGGATCATGTTTAGTACACGATGGGTATTCGTACAAGTCTGAGAACAATGGTTGTTCACTTTATTGTAAGGATATGTTTTATGGATTTGCACCCATTGTTGGGGGCCTTTTCATACTAAATCTTGAATGTGAAAATGATGTCTTTAACATGAATGCTAAACGCCTTAAGAAGGTTGATACCACAACCACTTATTTGTGGCACTGTCGGCTTGGCCACATCGGAAAGAAACGCATGCAAAGACTCCAAAGAGATGGAGTTTTACCGTCCTTTGATTTTGAATCATTTGACACATGTGAAGCTTGTCTAATGGGAAAAATGACCAAGATGCCGTTCAAGGGTCATCCTGAACGGGCGGGTGAATTATTGGAAATAATACATAGTGATGTATGTGGTCCAATGAGCACAGCCGCACGGGGTGGGTATTTCTACTTCGTGACTTTTACTGATGATTTAAGTCGGTATGGCTACATCTACTTGATGAAGCATAAGTCAGAAACCTTTGAAAAGTTCAAGGAATTTCAGAATGAGGTAGAAAATCATCGTGACAAAAAGATTAAGTTTCTGCGGTCTGATCGCGGAGGCGAATACCTTAGTCATGAGTTTGGCCAACATCTAAGTGACCGTGGAATCGTTTCACAGCTTACGCCTCCCGGAACTCCACAGCGAAATGGAGTATCGGAAAGACGTAACCGAACCTTGTTAGACATGGTAAGGTCGATGATGTCTCTTACAGATCTGCCGATATCTTTTTGGGGTCACGCACTAGAAACTGCCGCTCACACACTAAACCGAGCACCGTCTAAGTCTGTTGAAACGACACCACATGAGATGTGGAATGGGAAGAAACCCAGTTTGTCGCACCTTAAAATTTGGGGATGTGAGGTACTTGTAAAACGTTTACAACCAACCAAACTCGATCCCAGATCAGACAAATGTAACTTTGTAGGTTATCCAAAAGAAACAATTGGGTATTCCTTCTACCTACCCTCCGAGCACAAAGTGTTTGTCGCTAAAAGCGGAGTCTTTCTTGAGAAAGAGTTTCTCGCCAAAGAAGTAAGTGGGAGGACAGTACAACTTAATGAGATTAGTGAATCTTCGGCGACCGTTGCTATGGCTAAAGAACCGGAAGTAATTCCGCAAATTATCCCTACAACCGAGCCGGAAGTTGTCGCATATAATGCAAAAACTTCAGACAATGTTGTAACTGAACCGCGTAGATCAGGTAGGGCTGTCCAGCCACCTGAGTGGTTTCATGATGAAATCTTCATTCTTGAAGACGATGAACCTGCGCACTACAAAGAAGCGATGGCGGGCCCCAGCTCAAGGGAATGGCACAGAGCCATGAAATCCGAGATGGAATCCATGTACGAAAACCAAGTTTGGAACTTGGAAGAACTTCCAGAAGGCGTAAAGCCCATTGGTTGTAAATGGATTTTCAAAAGAAAGACGGACGCGGATGGTAACATTACTATCCACAAAGCTAGACTTGTCGCGAAAGGGTTCACGCAAGTTCCAGGAGTGGACTACGACGAGACGTTCTCGCCAGTAGCTATGCTTAGGTCTGTACGGATATTACTAGCAATTGCTGCTTATTTCGACTATGAAATATGGCAGATGGACGTCAAAACGGCTTTCCTAAATGGAAACCTCAAAGAGGATGTATACATGATACAGCCAGAAGGTTTTGTCATTCATAAGGATGCTAAAAAGGTATGCAAGCTTCAGAAAGCCATTTATGGTCTGAAGCAAGCATCAAGGAGCTGAAACATTCATTTTGATGAAGTAGTCAAACGGTTTGGCTTCATCAGGAATGACGAAGAATCTTGTGTTTACAAGAAGTTTAGTGGGAGCGCAAAAGCATTTCTAATCTTGTATGTGGATGACATATTGTTGATTGGAAATGATGTGAATTTCCTTAGCGAAATAAAAGACTCATTGAAAAGGAGTTTTTCAATGAAAGACTTAGGCGAAGCGGCATATGTATTGGGCATTAGGATCTATAGAGATAGATCAAGACGCCTAATAGCGCTTAGCCAAAGCACGTACATTGAAAAGGTGTTGAAAAGGTTCAACATGGAGAACTCCAAGAAAGGCCTACTCCCCATGTCACCTGGCACAGTGCTTTGCAAGAATCAGTGTCCTCGGACTCTCGATGAGCGAGTACAAATGAATGATGTTCCATATGCCTCGGCAGTTGGTTCTATTATGTATGCCATGCTATGTACAAGACCGGACGTTTCATATGCGCTAAGTGTTAGCAGCCGGTACCAAAGTGATCCAGGATTGGAACACTGGGCCGCAGTCAAGGGTATTCTTAAGTACCTCAAACGGACCAAGGATTTACTCCTTGTGTACGGAGGTGATGAAGAGCTCATTGTAAGTGGTTACACTGATGCAGGCTTCATGACTGACCCAGATGACTTCAAATCTCAATCAGGCTATGTTTTCATATTGAACGGCGGCGCAGTTGATTGGAAAAGTTCCAAACAAAAGACTGTGGCGGATTCTACGACAGAGGCGGAATATGTTGCTGCTTCAGAAGCCTCCAAAGAGGCGGTATGGATCAAGCAATTTCTTGAAGACCTTGGTGTGGTTCCAAGTGCTCTGGACCCGGTGGAGATCTATTGTGATAATAGTGGCGCCGTGGCTCAGGCAAGGGAGCCAAGTTCGCACCATAAGACAAGACATATTGAACGCAAATATAAACTCATTCGACATCATGTCGAAGCGGGTTTAGTGAAAGTACGCAAAGTTCACACGGATCTGAACGTGTCAGACCCGATGACAAAGCCTCTACCACGAGCAAAGCATGAGCAGCACCGGATAGCCATTGGTGTTAGGGAAGCCATGTAACTGGATTATGACTCTAGTGCAAGTGGGAGTCTGTAGGAGATATGCCCTAGAGGCAGTAATAACAGTTATTTTGTATCTCCGAGTTTGTAATGAATGTTTATGTTCCATGCTATAACTGCAATGATTCTCGAGTCTGCAATATCCACGAGGCTCGGAGGGAAACTCATGTGCACGTGTGGTATAATAAACAGTAAAATGTATTCCTAGTCATGCCTCTAAGACTGGCTCATGTATTGCATGATGATCCTGTTTTCCTGATCATGGGCATGTCTATGCCGGCAATGTTGAGGGCACAATGTTAGAAGAACATTTGTGTTGAATCGACCCGAATTGATGTTATGCTATGAGATACATTCGTCACAAGTTAATGGTTAATAACACAGAGAAAGTTGTGCGTTTGCATAATTCCTTAGACCATGAGAGTATCGAGTTCCTTCGTACTTGCTTCGTGAACTTTGGGGTTTTGTTAAACGTCATCTGTAAAAGGGTGGCTATTACGGCAGCTTGCGGGTTCACGGAAAAGTATGACAAGGAACTAGGTAGCTCGAGATTGGGATTTGCTCCTCCGTCGTTGGAGAGATATTCTTAGGGCCCTCTCGGTGTTACGGTATCCACCATCGTCTGGCCAGACACAGTGTGATTTGATCACAGGGATGCCGGAACGCGGGAACGAGAAAAGAGAACAATACCAGGAACGAGGTAACTGGCATAGTGGACAAGTTGTTGATTCACGGGGATGCCAATAAGTCTCACCTCGGGTATTTGTAATATATCGCGAAGCAACAGGAATAGCACACAGCAACTAAAGGTTCACTCGAATAATTCTTCGTATGGGTATAGGGATCAATATGGATGTCCTCGGTTCCGCTATTGATCATTGATCGGAAAGTGTTCTGGTCATGTCTATACTTCATCGAACCTACAGGGTCACACGCTTAAGGGTCATCTATCTGTTGAATACTAGACAGGGAGTCTGAGATAAAGTCACCGGAAAGGTTTCGGAGACGGCGGAAAAGTTCCGAGAGAGAAAACCGAAAAGTTGTTTCGGGGTAAACCACTAAGCCGAAAAGGTTTCGGAGAGCACCTGGTAATTTTGGAGAGTGCCAGAATTGTTCTGGTAACTTCTGGAATTTTTCTGGAGAAAAGATTAAAATATTTTTTTTGGAAATATTTCGGAGCTGCCGGAAATGTTCCGGAGCTGCCGGAAATGCTTAGGTTGCTTTTCGCAGATGAAAATCACTAATCTGGAATTGTTTCGGAACGCGCCGAAAATCATTTTGGTGGGTGTTGGAATTATTCTAAGACCCACAAAAATATTTTCGGATTTTTCGGACGCGAAAAAGTGGTGTCATGAATAGTAAAAAGTACTACTTGAGATATTTTTGGAAAGCCTTCTAGAAGGACTTGGGAGCCAAGAAAGCCCCCTTGGGTTTCCTATAAATAGAGGTGTGAGGGCAGCCCCATATCCTTGATCCAAGCTCTCACTTGAGTTCTCATCACATGCCATGCAATTATCTGGCTTCTTCTCTCCCTCACACGAAAGAGTTTCGTAGAGCCGAAAGGCTGTCTGGGTTCCGGCAGGAACTAGTTCTGGACGGCGAAGCCCTGCTGGATAGCTGACACCGTATGTGTGCAACTTGGTAGAGAGGTCGTTGTTTCGATCTTAGTTCGAGTGTGCCTCCCGAAGGGCTGTCCGAGTTACAGATCGAGTTTCGAGGGTCCTCCCGAAGGGCTGTCCGAGTTACAGATCGAGTTTCGAGGGTCCTCCCGAAGGGCTGTCCGTGACATCGTCCGAGGGACTGTCCGACCGCCTCCCGGAGCGCTGTTCGTGGGGCACACGAGGGAATACATTCTCGCGGTTGGGAGGTTGTAAATCCTAGCTGCGGGGATCTGCACCGACGATCTTCATCGACTCTACTTCCCGCTGCGCTACGAGTCGGTAACGATCAGATCAAAACCTTGTATGCGTCTCCATAGTGGTCCTGGGCGTGCTCGCTATACCGAAAATTTTTGTTTTCTGTTGCGTTCCCCTACAACCCTTATAGCTTTCTCCGTACGAGGATGGACCAATGGACTTTTTTATCTATCTATATTTGATTAGCACATATGTACATGGAAAACAAAGGTTGAACACATTTCACCACATTATTCACACCGGTACACACGTACCAGGAGTTTCCACATACGGATCGACGATATTACTAAGTGTTAGCCCATGTCCGTGAACAACGTCAGACACATGACCTACATATGCCATCTACAAACATGAAATCACACCTATAAACATAACCTAGCTCCACATGCAGGTTTTCCAATGATTCCGGCCCTCCGACGGACATTCACCACCGAAACCCGAGATCGGGGGGGGGGGCCCGTAGATCTACCCTTATAGCTTTCTCCGTACGAGGATGGACCAATGGACTTTTTTATCTATATATGTTTGTTTAGCACATATGTACATGGAAAACCAAGGTTGAAAAAATTTCACCACATTATTCACACCGGTAGACACGTACCGGGAGTTTCCACATACGGATCGACGATTTTACTAAGTGTTAGCCATGTCCGTGAACAACGTCAGACACATGACCTACATATGCCATCTACAAACATTAAATCACACCTATAAACATAACCTAGCTCCACATGCAGGTTTTCCAATGATTCCGGCCCTCCGACGGTCATTCACCACCGAAACCCTATATCGGGGGGGGGGGGGGCAGATCTACCCTTATAGCTTTCTCCGTACGAGGATGGACCAATGGACTTTTTTATCTATCTATGTTTGTTTAGCACATATGTACATGGAAAACCAAGGTTGAACACATTTCACCACATTATTCAAACCGGTAGACACGTACCGGGAGTTTCCACATACGGATCGACCATTTTACTAAGTGTTAGCCCATGTCCGTGAACAACGTCAGACACATGACCTACATATGCCATCTAGAAACATTAAATCACACCTATAAACATAACCTAGATCCACATGCAGGTTTTCCAATGATTCCGGCCCTCCGACGGTCATTCACCACCGAAACCCTAGATCGGGGGGGCCCGCAGATCTACCCTTATAGCTTTCTCCGTACGAGGATGGACCAATGGACTTTTTTATCTATCTATATTTGATTAGCACATATGTACATGGAAAACAAAGGTTGAACACATTTCACCACATTATTCACACCGGTACACACGTACCAGGAGTTTCCACATACGGATCGACGATATTACTAAGTGTTAGCCCATGTCCGTGAACAACGTCAGACACATGACCTACATATGCCATCTACAAACATGAAATCACACCTATAAACATAACCTAGCTCCACATGCAGGTTTTCCAATGATTCCGGCCCTCCGACGGACATTCACCACCGAAACCCGAGATCGGGGGGGGGGCCCGTAGATCTACCCTTATAGCTTTCTCCGTACGAGGATGGACCAATGGACTTTTTTATCTATATATGTTTGTTTAGCACATATGTACATGGAAAACCAAGGTTGAAAACATTTCACCACATTATTCACACCGGTAGACACGTACCGGGAGTTTCCACATACGGATCGACGATTTTACTAAGTGTTAGCCATGTCCGTGAACAACGTCAGACACATGACCTACATATGCCATCTACAAACATTAAATCACACCTATAAACATAACCTAGCTCCACATGCAGGTTTTCCAATGATTCCGGCCCTCCGACGGTCATTCACCACCGAAACCCTAGATCGGGGGGGGCCCGCAGATCTACCCTTATAGCTTTCTCCGTACGAGGATGGACCAATGGACTTTTTTATCTATCTATGTTTGTTTAGCACATATGTACATGGAAAACCAAGGTTGAACACATTTCACCACATTATTCACACCGGTAGACACGTACCGGGAGTTTCCACATACGGATCGACGATTTTACTAAGTGTTAGCCCATATCCTTGAACAACGTCAAACACATGACCTACATATGCCATCTACAAACATTAAATCACACCTATAAACATAACCTAGCTCCACATGCAGGTTTTCCAATGATTCCGGCCCTCCGACGGTCATTCACCACCGAAACCCTAGATCGGGGGGGGCCCGCAGATCTACCCTTATAGCTTTCTCCGTACGAGGATGTACCAATGGACTTTTTTATCTATCTATGTTTGTTTAGCACACATGTACATGGAAAACGAAGGTTGAACACATTTCACCACATTATTCACACCGGTAGACACGTACCGGGAGTTTCCACATACGGATCGACGATTTTACTAAGTGTTATCCCATGTCCGTGAACAATGTCCGACACATGACCTACATATGCCATCTACAAACATTAAATCACACATATAAACATAACCTAGCTCCACATGCAGGTTTTCCAATGATTCCAGCCCTCCGATGGTCATTCACCACCGAAACCCTAGATCGGGGGGGCCCGCAGATCTACCCTTATAGCTTTCTCCGTACGAGGATGGACCAACGGACTTTTTTATCTATCTATGTTTGTTTAGCACATATGTACATGGAAAACCAAGGTTGAACACATTTCACCACATTATTCACACCGGTAGACACGTACCGGGAGTTTCCACATACGGATCGACGATTTTACTAAGTGTTAGCCCATATCCTTGAACAACGTCAAACACATGACCTACATATGCCATCTACAAACATTAAATCACACCTATAAACATAACCTAGCTCCACATGCAGGTTTTCCAATGATTTCGGCCCTCCGACGGTCATTCAACACCGAAACCCTAGATCGGTGGGGCCCGCATATCTACCCATATAGCTTTCTCCGTACGAGGATGGACCAATGGACTTTTTTATCTATCTATGTTTGTTTAGCACATATGTACATGGAAAACCAAGGTTGAACACATTTCACCACATTATTCACACCGGTAGACACGTACCGGCAGTTTCCACATACGGATCGACGATTTTACTAAGTGTTAGCCCAAGTCCATGAACAACGTCAGACACATGACCTACATATGCCATCTACATACATTAAATCACACCTATAAACATAACCTAGCTCCACATGCAGGTTTTCCAATGATTCCGGCCCTCCGACGGTCATTCACCACCGAAACCCTAGATCGGGGGGCCCCGCAGATCTACCCTTATAGCTTTCTCCGTACGAGGATGGACCAATGGAATTTTTTATCTATCTATGTTTGTTTAGCACATATGTACATGGAAAACCAAGGTTGAACACATTTCACCACATTATTCACACCGGTAGACACGTACCGGGAGTTTCCACATACTGATCGACGATTTTACTAAGTGTTAGCCCATGTCCGTGAACAACGTCAGACACATGACCTACATATGCCATCTACAAACATTAAGTCACACCTATAAACATAACCTAGATCCACATGCAGGTTTTCCAATGATTCCGGCCCTCCGAGGGTCATTCACCACCGAAACCGTAGATCGGGGGGCCCGCAGATCTACCCTTATAGCTTTCTCCGTACGAGGATGGACCAATGGACTTTTTTATCTATCTATGTTTGTTTAGCACATATGTACATGGAAAACCTAGGTTGAACACATTTCACCACATTATTCACACCGGTAGACACGTACCGGGAGTTTCCACATACGGATCGACGATTTTACTAAGTGTTAGCCAATGTCCGTGAACAACGTCAGACACATGACCTACATATGCCATCTACAAACATTAAATCACACCTATAAACATAACCTAGCTCCACATGAAGGATTTCCAATGATTCCGGCCCTCCGACGGTCATTCACCACCGAAACCCTAGATCGGGGGGGGGGGGGCGCAGATCTACCCTTATAGCTTTCTCCGTACGAGGATGGGCAAATGGACTTTTTTATCTATCTATGTTTGTTTAGCACACATGTACATGGAAAACAAAGGTTGAACACATTTCACCACATTATTCACACCGGTAGACACGTACCGGGAGTTTCCACATACGGATCGACGATTTTACTAAGTGTTAGCCCATGTCCGTGAACAACGTCAGACACATGACCTATATTTCATATACAAACATTAAATCACACCTATAAACATAACCTAGATCCACATGCAGGTTTTCCAATGATTCCGGCCCTCCGACCGTCATTCACCACCGAAACCCTAGATCGGGGGGGCCCGCAGATCTACCCTTATAGCTTTCTCCGTACGAAGATGGACCAACGGACTTTTTTATCTATCTATGTTTGTTTAGCACATATGTACATGGAAAACCAAGGTTGAACACATTTCACCACATTATTCACACCAGTAGACACGTACCGGGAGTTTCCACATACGGATCGACGATTTTACTAAGTGTTAGCCCATGTCCGTGAACAACGTCAGACACATGACCTACATATGCCATCTACAAACATTAAATCACACCTATAAACATAACATAGCTCCACATGAAGGATTTCCAATGATTCCGGCCCTCCGACGGTCATTCACCACCGAAACCCTAGATCGGGGGGGGGGGGGGGGGGCGCAGATCTACCCTTATAGCGTTCTCCGTACGAGGATGGACCAATGGACTTTTTTATCTGTCTATGTTTTTTTAGCACATATGTACATGGAAAACCAAGGTTGAACACATTTCACCACATTATTCACACCGGTAGACACGTACCGGGAGTTTCCACATATGGATCGACGATTTTACTAAGTGTTAGCCCATATCCTTGAACAACGTCAAACACATGACCTACATATGCCATCTACAAACATTAAATCACACCTATAAACATAACCTAGCACCACATGCAGGTTTTCCAATGATTCCGGCCCTCCGAAGTTCATTCACCACCGAAACCCTAGATCGGGGGGGGGGGGGGCGCAGATCTACCCTTATAGCTTTCTCCGTACGAGGATGGACCAATGGACTTTTTTATCTATATATGTTTGTTTAGCACACATGTACATGGAAAACGAAGGTTGAACAAATTTCACCACATTATTCACACCGGTAGACACGTACCGGGAGTTTCCACATACGGATCGACGATTTTACTAAGTGTTAGCCCATGTCCGTGAACAACGTCAAACACATGACCTACATATGCCATCTACAAACATTAAATCACACCTATAAACATAACCTAGCACCACATGCAGGTTTTCCAATGATTCCGGCCCTCCGACGGTCATTCACCACCGAAACCCTAGATTGGGGGGGGGGGCGCAGATCTACCCTTATAGCTTTCTCCGTACGAGGATGGACCAATGGACTTTTTTATCTATCTATGTTTGTTTAGCACACATGTACATGGAAAACCAAGGTTGAACACATTTCACCACATTATTCACACCGGTAGACACGTACCGGGAGTTTCCACATACGGATCAACGATATTACTAAGTGTTAGCCCATGTCCGTGAACAACGTCAGACACATGACCTATATATGTCATCTAAAAACATTAAATCACACCTATAAACATAACCTAGATGCACATGCAGGTTTTCCAATGATTCCGGCCCTCCGACGGTCATTCACCACTGAAACCCTAGATCGGGGGGCCCCGCAGATCTACCCTTATATCTTTCTCCGTACGAGGATGGACCAATGGACTTTTTTATCTATCTATGTTTGTTTAGCACATATGTACATGGAAAACCAAGGTTGAACACATTTCACCACATTATTCACACCGGTAGACACGTACCGGGAGTTTCCACATACGGATCGACGATTTTACTAAGTGTTAGCCCATGTCCGTGAACAACGTCAGACACATGACCTATATATGCCATCTAAAAACATTAAATC
This sequence comes from Bromus sterilis, assembly GCA_950022295.1. NCBI lineage: Eukaryota > Viridiplantae > Streptophyta > Magnoliopsida > Poales > Poaceae > Bromus > Bromus sterilis. The sequence goes on along the minus strand of OX465596.1, from coordinate 106,061,500 downwards.
ACACCTATAAACATAACCTAGATGCACATGCAGTTTTTCCAATGATTCCGGCCCTCCGACGGTCATTCACCACCGAAACCCTAGATCGGGGGGGCCCGCAGATCTACCCTTATAGCTTTCTCCGTACGAGGATGGACCAACGGACTTTTTTATCTATCTATGTTTGTTTAGCACATATGTACATGGAAAACCAAGGTTGAACACATTTCACCACATTATTCACACCGGTAGACACGTACCGGGAGTTTCCACATACGGATCGACGATTTTACTAAGTGTTAGCCCATGTCCGTGAACAACGTCAGACACATGACCTACATATGCCATCTACAAACATTAAATCACACCTATAAACATAACCTAGCACCACATGCAGGTTTTCCAATGATTCCGGCCCTCCGACGGTCATTCACCACCGAAACCCTAGATCGGGGGGGGGGGGGGGCGCAGATCTACCCTTATAGCTTTCTCCGTACGAGGATGGACCAATGGACTTTTTTATCTATCTATGTTTGTTTAGCACACATGTACATGGAAAACAAAGGTTGAACACATTTCACCACATTATTCACACCGGTAGACACGTACCGGGAGTTTCCACATACGGATCAACGATTTTACTAAGTGTTAGCCAATGTCCGTGAACAACGTCAGACACATGACCTATATATTCCATATACAAACATTAAATCACACCTATAAACATAACCTAGATCCACATGCAGTTTTTCCAATGATTCCGGCCCTCCGACGGTCATTCACCACCGAAACCCTAGATCGGGGGTGCCCGCAGATCTACCCTTATAGCTTTCTCCGTACGAGGATGGACCAACGGACTTTTTTATCTATCTATGTTTGTTTAGCACATATGTACATGGAAAACCAAGGTTGAACACATTTCACCACATTATTCACACCGGTAGACACGTACCGGGAGTTTCCACATACGGATCGACGATTTTACTAAGTGTTAGCCCATGTCCGTGAACAACGTCAGACACATGACCTACATATGCCATCTACAAACATTAAATCACACCTATAAACATAACCTAGCACCACATGCAGGTTTTCCAATGATTCCGGCCCTCCGAAGTTCATTCACCACCGAAACCCTAGATCGGGGGGGGGGGGGCGCAGATCTACCCTTATAGCGTTCTCCGTACGAGGATGGACCAATGGACTTTTTTATTTATCTATGTTTGTTTAGCACACATGTACATGGAAAACCAAGGTTGAACACATTTCACCACATTATTCACACCGGTAGACACGTACCGGGAGTTTCCACATACGGATCGACGATTTTACTAAGTGTTAGCCCATATCCTTGAACAACGTCAAACACATGACCTACATATGCCATCTACAAACATTAAATCACACCTATAAACATAACCTAGCACCACATGCAGGTTTTCCAATGATTCCGGCCCTCCGACGGTCATTCACCACCGAAACCCTAGATCGGGGGGGGGGGGCGCAGATCTACCCTTATAGCTTTCTCCGTACGAGGATGGACCAATGGACTTTTTTATCTATATATGTTTGTTTAGCACACATGTACATGGAAAACCAAGGTTGAACACATTTCACCACATTATTCACACCAGTAGACACGTACCGGGAGTTTCCACATACGGATCAACGATTTTACTAAGTGTTAGCCCATGTCTGTGAACAACGTCAGACACATGACCTATATATTCCATATACAAACATTAAATCACACCTATAAACATAACCTAGATCCACATGCAGGTTTTCCAATGATTCCGGCCCTCCGACGGTCATTCACCACCGAAACCCAAGATCGGGGGGGCCCGCAGATCTACCCTTATAGCTTTCTCCGTACGAGGATGGACCAACGGACTTTTTTATCTATCTATGTTTGTTTAGCACATATGTACATGGAAAACCAAGGTTGAACACATTTCACCACATTATTCACACCGGTAGACACGTACCGGGAGTTTCCACATACGGATCGACTATTTTACTAAGTGTTAGCCCATGTCCGTGAACAACGTCAGACAAATGACCTACATATGCCATCAACAAACATTAAATCACACCTATAAACATAACCTAGCCCCACATGAAGGATTTCCAATGATTCCGGCCCTCCGACGGTCATTCACCACCGAAACCCTAGATCGGGGGGGGGGGGGGGGGGGGCGCAGATCTACCCTTATAGCTTTCTCCGTACGAGGATGGACCAATGGAATTTTTTATCTATCTATGTTTGTTTAGCACATATGTACATGGAAAACCAAGGTTGAACACATTTCACCACATTATTCACACCGGTAGACACGTACCGGGAGTTTCCACATACTGATCGACGATTTTACTAAGTGTTAGCCCATGTCCGTGAACAACGTCAGACACATGACCTACATATGCCATCTACAAACATTAAGTCACACCTATAAACATAACCTAGATCCACATGCAGGTTTTCCAATGATTCCGGCCCTCCGAGGGTCATTCACCACCGAAACCGTAGATCGGGGGGCCCGCAGATCTACCCTTATAGCTTTCTCCGTACGAGGATGGACCAATGGACTTTTTTATCTATCTATGTTTGTTTAGCACATATGTACATGGAAAACCTAGGTTGAACACATTTCACCACATTATTCACACCGGTAGACACGTACCGGGAGTTTCCACATACGGATCGACGATTTTACTAAGTGTTAGCCAATGTCCGTGAACAACGTCAGACACATGACCTACATATGCCATCTACAAACATTAAATCACACCTATAAACATAACCTAGCTCCACATGAAGGATTTCCAATGATTCCGGCCCTCCGAGGGTCATTCACCACCGAAACCCTAGATCGGGGGGGCCCGCAGATCTACCCTTATAGCTTTCTCCGTACGAGGATGGACCAATGGACTTTTTTATCTATATATGTTTGTTTAGCACATATGTACATGGAAAACCAAGGTTGAACACATTTCACCACATTATTCACACCGGTAGACACGTACCGGGAGTTTCCACATACGGATCGACGATTTTACTAAGTGTTAGCCCATGTCCGTGAACAACGTCACACACATGACCTATATATGCCATCTAAAAACATTAAATCACACCTATAAACATAACCTAGATGCACATGCAGGTTTTCCAATGATTCCGGCCCTCCGACGGTCATTCACCACCGAAACCCTAGATCGGGGGGCCCCGCAGATCTACCCTTATATCTTTCTCCGTACGAGGATGGACCAATGGACTTTTTTATCTATCTATGTTTGTTTAGCACATATGTACATGGAAAACCAAGGTTGAATACATTTCACCACATTATTCACACCGGTAGACACGTACCGGGAGTTTCCACATACGGATCGACGATTTTACTAAGTGTTAGCCCATGTCCGTGAACAACGTCAAACACATGACCTACATATGCCATCTACAAACATTAAATCACACCTATAAACATAACCTAGCACCACATGCAGGTTTTCCAATGATTCCGGCCCTCCGACGGTCATTCACCACCGAAACCCTAGATCGGGGGGGGGGGGGGCGCAGATCTACCCTTATAGCTTTCTCCGTACGAGGATGGACCAATGGACTTTTTTATCTGTCTATGTTTTTTTAGCACATATGTACATGGAAAACCAAGGTTGAACACATTTCACCACATTATTCACACCGGTAGACACGTACCGGGAGTTTCCACATATGGATCGACGATTTTACTAAGTGTTAGCCCATATCCTTGAACAACGTCAAACACATGACCTACATATGCCATCTACAAACATTAAATCACACCTATAAACATAACCTAGCACCACATGCAGGTTTTCCAATGATTCCGGCCCTCCGACGGTCATTCACCACCGAAACCCTAGATCGGGGGGGCCCGCAGATCTACCCTTATAGCTCTCTCCGTACGAAGATGGACCAACGGACTTTTTTATCTATCTATGTTTGTTTAGCACATATGTACATGGAAAACCAAGGTTGAATACATTTCACCACATTATTCACACCGGTAGACACGTACCGGGAGTTTCCACATACGGATCGACGATTTTACTAAGTGTTAGCCCATGTCCGTGAACAACGTCAAACACATGACCTACATATGCCATCTACAAACATTAAATCACACCTATAAACATAACCTAGCACCACATGCAGGTTTTCCAATGATTCCGGCCCTCCGACGGTCATTCACCACCGAAACCCTAGATCGGGGGGGGGGGGGGGGCGCAGATCTACCCTTATAGCTTTCTCCGTACGAGGATGGGCAAATGGACTTTTTTATCTATCTATGTTTGTTTAGCACACATGTACATGGAAAACAAAGGTTGAACACATTTCACCACATTATTCACACCGGTACACACGTACCGGGAGTTTCCACATACGGATCGACGATTTTACTAAGTGTTAGCCCATGTCCGTGAACAACGTCAGACACATGACCTATATTTCATATACAAACATTAATTCACACCTATAAACATAACCTAGATCCACATGCAGGTTTTCCAATGATTCCGGCCCTCCGACCGTCATTCACCACCGAAACCCTAGATCGGGGGGGCCCGCAGATCTACCCTTATAGCTTTCTCCGTACGAAGATGGACCAACGGACTTTTTTATCTATCTATGTTTGTTTAGCACATATGTACATGGAAAACCAAGGTTGAACACATTTCACCACATTATTCACACCAGTAGACACGTACCGGGAGTTTCCACATACGGATCGACGATTTTACTAAGTGTTAGCCCATGTCCGTGAACAACGTCAGACACATGACCTACATATGCCATCTACAAACATTAAATCACACCTATAAACATAACATAGCTCCACATGAAGGATTTCCAATGATTCCGGCCCTCCGACGGTCATTCACCACCGAAACCCTAGATCGGGGGCGGGGCGCAGATCTACCCTTATAGCGTTCTCCGTACGAGGATGGACCAATGGACTTTTTTATCTGTCTATGTTTTTTTAGCACATATGTACATGGAAAACCAAGGTTGAACACATTTCACCACATTATTCACACCGGTAGACACGTACCGGGAGTTTCCACATATGGATCGACGATTTTACTAAGTGTTAGCCCATATCCTTGAACAACGTCAAACACATGACCTACATATGCCATCTACAAACATTAAATCACACCTATAAACATAACCTAGCACCACATGCAGGTTTTCCAATGATTCCGGCCCTCCGAAGTTCATTCACCACCGAAACCCTAGATCGGGGGGGGGGGGGGGCGCAGATCTACCCTTATAGCTTTCTCCGTACGAGGATGGACCAATGGACTTTTTTATCTATATATGTTTGTTTAGCACACATGTACATGGAAAACGAAGGTTGAACAAATTTCACCACATTATTCACACCGGTAGACACGTACCGGGAGTTTCCACATACGGATCGACGATTTTACTAAGTGTTAGCCCATGTCCGTGAACAACGTCAAACACATGACCTACATATGCCATCTACAAACATTAAATCACACCTATAAACATAACCTAGCACCACATGCAGGTTTTCCAATGATTCCGGCCCTCCGACGGTCATTCACCACCGAAACCCTAGATTGGGGGGGGGCGCAGATCTACCCTTATAGCTTTCTCCGTACGAGGATGGACCAATGGACTTTTTTATCTATCTATGTTTGTTTAGCACACATGTACATGGAAAACCAAGGTTGAACACATTTCACCACATTATTCACACCGGTAGACACGTACCGGGAGTTTCCACATACGGATCAACGATATTACTAAGTGTTAGCCCATGTCCGTGAACAACGTCAGACACATGAACTATATATGTCATCTAAAAACATTAAATCACACCTATAAACATAACCTAGATGCACATGCAGGTTTCCAATGATTCCGGCCCTCCGACGGTCATTCACCACTGAAACCCTAGATCGGGGGGCCCCGCAGATCTACCCTTATATCTTTCTCCGTACGAGGATGGACCAATGGACTTTTTTATCTATCTATGTTTGTTTAGCACATATGTACATGGAAAACCAAGGTTGAACACATTTCACCACATTATTCACACCGGTAGACACGTACCGGGAGTTTCCACATACGGATCGACGATTTTACTAAGTGTTAGCCCATGTCCGTGAACAACGTCAGACACATGACCTATATATGCCATCTAAAAACATTAAATCACACCTATAAACATAACCTAGATGCACATGCAGTTTTTCCAATGATTCCGGCCCTCCGACGGTCATTCACCACCGAAACCCTAGATCGGGGGGGCCCGCAGATCTACCCTTATATCTTTCTCCGTACGAGGATGGACCAATGGACTTTTTTATCTATCTATGTTTGTTTAGCACATATGTACATGGAAAACCAAGGTTGAATACATTTCACCACATTATTCACACCGGTAGACACGTACCGGGAGTTTCCACATACGGATCGACGATTTTACTAAGTGTTAGCCCATGTCCGTGAACAACGTCAAACACATGACCTACATATGCCATCTACAAACATTAAATCACACCTATAAACATAACCTAGCACCACATGCAGGTTTTCCAATGATTCCGGCCCTCCGACGGTCATTCACCACCGAAACCCTAGATCGGGGGGGGGGGGCGCAGATCTACCCTTATAGCTTTCTCCGTACGAGGATGGACCAATGGACTTTTTTATCTATCTATGTTTGTTTAGCACACATGTACATGGAAAACAAAGGTTGAACACATTTCACCACATTATTCACACCGGTAGACACGTACCGGGAGTTTCCACATACGGATCAACGATTTTACTAAGTGTTAGCCAATGTCCGTGAACAACGTCAGACACATGACCTATATATTCCATATACAAACATTAACTCACACCTACAAACATAACCTAGATCCACATGCAGTTTTTCCAATGATTCCAGCCCTCCGACGGTCATTCACCACCGAAACCCTAGATCGGGGGGGCCCGCAGATCTACCCTTATAGCTTTCTCCGTACGAGGATGGACCAACGGACTTTTTTATCTATCTATGTTTGTTTAGCACATATGTACATGGAAAACCAAGGTTGAACACATTTCACCACATTATTCACACCGGTAGACACGTACCGGGAGTTTCCACATACGGATCGACGATTTTACTAAGTGTTAGCCCATGTCCGTGAACAACGTCAGACACATGACCTACATATGCCATCTACAAACATTAAATCACACCTATAAACATAACCTAGCACCACATGCAGGTTTTCCAATGATTCTGGCCCTCCGAAGTTCATTCACCACCGAAACCCTAGATCGGGGGGGGGGGGCGCAGATCTACCCTTATAGCGTTCTCCGTACGAGGATGGACCAATGGACTTTTTTATTTATCTATGTTTGTTTAGCACACATGTACATGGAAAACCAAGGTTGAACACATTTCACCACATTATTCACACCGGTAGACACGTACCGGGAGTTTCCACATACGGATCGACGATTTTACTAAGTGTTAGCCCATATCCTTGAACAACGTCAAACACATGACCTACATATGCCATCTACAAAGATTAAATCACACCTATAAACATAACCTAGCACCACATGCAGGTTTTCCAATGATTCCGGCCCTCCGACGGTCATTCACCACCGAAACCCTAGATCGGGGGGGGGGGGGGCGCAGATCTACCCTTATAGCTTTCTCCGTACGAGGATGGACCAATGGACTTTTTTATCTATCTATGTTTGTTTAGCACACATGTACATGGAAAACCAAGGTTGAACACATTTCACCACATTATTCACACCAGTAGACACGTACCGGGAGTTTCCACATACGGATCAACGATTTTACTAAGTGTTAGCCCATGTCCGTGAACAACGTCAGACACATGACCTATATATTCCATATACAAACATTAAGTCACACCTATAAACATAACCTAGATCCACATGCAGTTTTTCCAATGATTCCGGCCCTCCGACGGTCATTCACCACCGAAACCCTAGATCGGGGGGGCCCGCAGATCTACCCTTATAGCTTTCTCCGTACGAGGATGGACCAACGGACTTTTTTATCTATCTATGTTTGTTTAGCACATATGTACATGGAAAACCAAGGTTGAACACATTTCACCACATTATTCACACCGGTAGACACGTACCGGGAGTTTCCACATACGGATCGACGATTTTACTAAGTGTTAGCCCATGTCCGTGAACAACGTCAGACACATGACCTACATATGCCATCTACAAACATTAAATCACACCTATAAACATAACCTAGCACCACATGCAGCTTTTCCAATGATTCCGGCCCTCCGACGGTCATTCACCACCGAAACCCTAGATCGGGGGGGGGGGGGGGCGCAGATCTACCCTTATAGCTTTCTCCGTACGAGGATGGACCAATGGACTTTTTTATCTATCTATGTTTGTTTAGCACACATGTACATGGAAAACAAAGGTTGAACACATTTCACCACATTATTCACACCGGTAGACACGTACCGGGAGTTTCCACATACGGATCAACGATTTTACTAAGTGTTAGCCAATGTCCGTGAACAACGTCAGACACATGACCTATATATTCCATATACAAACATTAAATCACACCTATAAACATAACATAGATCCACATGCAGTTTTTCCAATGATTCCGGCCCTCCGACGGTCATTCACCACCGAAACCCTAGATCGGGGGGGCCCGCAGATCTACCCTTATAGCTTTCTCCGTACGAGGATGGACCAACGGACTTTTTTATCTATCTATGTTTGTTTAGCACATATGTACATGGAAAACCAAGGTTGAACACATTTCACCACATTATTCACACCGGTAGACACGTACCGGGAGTTTCCACATACGGATCGACGATTTTACTAAGTGTTAGCCCATGTCTGTGAACAACGTCAGACACATGACCTACATATGCCATCTACAAACATTAAATCACACCTATAAACATAACCTAGCACCACATGCAGGTTTTCCAATGATTCCGGCCCTCCGAAGTTCATTCACCACCGAAACCCTAGATCGGGGGGGGGGGCGCAGATCTACCCTTATAGCGTTCTCCGTACGAGGATGGACCAATGGACTTTTTTATTTATCTATGTTTGTTTAGCACACATGTACATGGAAAACCAAGGTTGAACACATTTCACCACATTATTCACACCGGTAGACACGTACCGGGAGTTTCCACATACGGATCGACGATTTTACTAAGTGTTAGCCCATATCCTTGAACAACGTCAAACACATGACCTACATATGCCATCTACAAACATTAAATCACACCTATAAACATAAACTAGCACCACATGCAGGTTTTCCAATGATTCCGGCCCTCCGACGGTCATTCACCACCGAAACCCTAGATCGGGGGGGGGGGGGGGCGCAGATCTACCCTTATAGCTTTCTCCGTACGAGGATGGACCAATGGACTTTTTTATCTATATATGTTTGTTTAGCACACATGTACATGGAAAACCAAGGTTGAACACATTTCACCACATTATTCACACCAGTAGACACGTACCGGGAGTTTCCACATACGGATCAACGATTTTACTAAGTGTTAGCCCATGTCCGTGAACAACGTCAGACACATGACCTATATATTCCATATACAAACATTAAATCACACCTATAAACATAACCTAGATCCACATGCAGGTTTTCCAATGATTCCGGCCCTCCGACGGTCATTCACCACCGAAACCCAAGATCGGGGGGGCCCGCAGATCTACCCTTATAGCTTTCTCCGTACGAGGATGGACCAACGGACTTTTTTATCTATCTATGTTTGTTTAGCACATATGTACATGGAAACCAAGGTTGAACACATTTCACCACATTATTCACACCGGTAGACACGTACCGGGAGTTTCCACATACGGATCGACTATTTTACTAAGTGTTAGCCCATGTCCGTGAACAACGTCAGACACATGACCTACATATGCCATCAACAAACATTAAATCACACCTATAAACATAACCTAGCCCCACATGAAGGATTTCCAATGATTCCGGCCCTCCGACGGTCATTCACCACCGAAACCCTAGATCGGGGGGCCCCGTAGATCTACCCTTATAGCTTTCTCCGTACGAGGATGGACCAATGGACTTTTTTATCTATCTATATTTGTTTTGCACATATGTACATGGAAAACCAAGGTTGAACAAATTTCACCACATTATTCACACCGGTACACATGTACCGGGAGTTTCCACATACGGATCGACGATATTACTAAGTGTTAGCCCATGTCCGTGAACAACGTCAGACACATGACCTACATATGCCGTCTACAAACATTAAATTACACCTATAAACATAACCTAGCTCCACATGCAGGTTTTCCAATGATTCCTGCCCTCCGACGGTCATTCACCACCGAAACCCGAGATCGGGGGGGAGGGGGCGTAGATCTACCCTTATAGCTTTCTCCGTACGAGGATGGACCAATGGACTTTTTTATCTATCTATGTTTGTTTAGCACATATGTACATGGAAAACCAAGGTTGAATACATTTCACCACATTATTCACACCGGTAGACACGTACCGGGAGTTTCCACATACGGATCGACGATTTTACTAAGTGTTAGCCCATGTCCGTGAACAACGTCAAACACATGACCTACATATGCCATCTACAAACATAAAATCACACCTATAAACATAACCTAGCACCACATGCAGGTTTTCCAATGATTCCGGCCCTCCGACGGTCATTCACCACCGAAACCCTAGATCGGGGGGGGGGGCGCAGATCTACCCTTATAGCTTTCTCCGTACGAGGATGGACCAATGGACTTTTTTATCTGTCTATGTTTTTTTAGCACATATGTACATGGAAAACCTAGGTTGAACACATTTCACCACATTATTCACACCGGTAGACACGTACCGGGAGTTTCCACATACGGATCGACGATTTTACTAAGTGTTAGCCAATGTCCGTGAACAACGTCAGACACATGACCTACATATGCCATCAACAAACATTAAATCACACCTATAAACATAACCTAGCTCCACATGAAGGATTTCCAATGATTCCGGCCCTCCGACGGTCATTCACCACCGAAACCCTAGATCGGGGGGCCCCGTAGATCTACCCTTATAGCTTTCTCCGTACGAGGATGGACCAATGGACTTTTTTATCTATCTATATTTGTTTTGCACATATGTACATGGAAAACCAAGGTTGAACAAATTTCACCACATTATTCACACCGGTACACATGTACCGGGAGTTTCCACATACGGATCGACGATATTACTAAGTGTTAGCCCATGTCCGTGAACAACGTCAGACACATGACCTACATATGCCGTCTACAAACATTAAATTACACCTATAAACATAACCTAGCTCCACATGCAGGTTTTCCAATGATTCCTGCCCTCCGACGGTCATTCACCACCGAAACCCGAGATCGGGGGGGAGGGGGCGTAGATCTACCCTTATAGCTTTCTCCGTACGAGGATGGACCAATGGACTTTTTTATCTATCTATGTTTGTTTAGCACATATGTACATGGAAAACCAAGGTTGAATACATTTCACCACATTATTCACACCGGTAGACACGTACCGGGAGTTTCCACATACGGATCGACGATTTTACTAAGTGTTAGCCCATGTCCGTGAACAACGTCAAACACATGACCTACATATGCCATCTACAAACATAAAATCACACCTATAAACATAACCTAGCACCACATGCAGGTTTTCCAATGATTCCGGCCCTCCGACGGTCATTCACCACCGAAACCCTAGATCGGGGGGGGGGGGCGCAGATCTACCCTTATAGCTTTCTCCGTACGAGGATGGACCAATGGACTTTTTTATCTGTCTATGTTTTTTTAGCACATATGTACATGGAAAACCTAGGTTGAACACATTTCACCACATTATTCACACCGGTAGACACGTACCGGGAGTTTCCACATACGGATCGACGATTTTACTAAGTGTTAGCCAATGTCCGTGAACAACGTCAGACACATGACCTACATATGCCATCAACAAACATTAAATCACACCTATAAACATAACCTAGCTCCACATGAAGGATTTCCAATGATTCCGGCCCTCCGACGGTCATTCACCACCGAAACCCTAGATCGGGGGGCCCCGTAGATCTACCCTTATAGCTTTCTCCGTACGAGGATGGACCAATGGACTTTTTTATCTATCTATATTTGTTTTGCACATATGTACATGGAAAACCAAGGTTGAACAAATTTCACCACATTATTCACACCGGTACACACGTACCGGGAGTTTCCACATACGGATCGACGATATTACTAAGTGTTAGCCCATGTCCGTGAACAACGTCAGACACATGACCTACATATGCCGTCTACAAACATTAAATTACACCTATAAACATAACCTAGCTCCACATGCAGGTTTTCCAATGATTCCTGCCCTCCGACGGTCATTCACCACCGAAACCCGAGATCGGGGGGGAGGGGGCGTAGATCTACCCTTATAGCTTTCTCCGTACGAGGATGGACCAATGGAATTTTTTATCTATATATGTTTGTTTAGCACATATGTACATGGAAAACCAAGGTTGAACACATTTCACCACATTATTCACACCGGTAGACACGTACCGGGAGTTTCCACATACGGATCAACGATTTTACTAAGTGTTAGCCCATGTCCGTGAACAACGTCAGACACATGACCTATATATGCCATCTAAAAACATTAAATCACACCTATAAACATAACCTAGATGCACATGCAGGTTTTCCAATGATTCCGGCCCTCCGACGGTCATTCACCACCGAAACCCTAGATCGGGGGGCCCCGCAGATCTACCCTTATATCTTTCTCCGTACGAGGATGGACCAATGGACTTTTTTATCTATCTATGTTTGTTTAGCACATATGTACATGGAAAACCAAGGTTGAATAGATTTCACCACATTATTCACACCGGTAGACACGTACCGGGAGTTTCCACATACGGATCGACGATTTTACTAAGTGTTAGCCCATGTCCGTGAACAACGTCAAACACATGACCTACATATGCTATCTACAAACATTAAATCACACCTATAAACATAACCTAGCACGACATGCAGGTTTTCCAATGATTCCGGCCCTCCGACGGTCATTCACCACCGAAACCCTAGATCGGGGGGGGGGGGGCGCAGATCTACCCTTATAGCTTTCTCCGTACGAGGATGGACCAATGGACTTTTTTATCTATCTATGTTTGTTTAGCACACATGTACATGGAAAACAAAGGTTGAACACATTTCACCACATTATTCACACCGGTAGACACGTACCGGGAGTTTCCACATACGGATCGACGATTTTACTAAGTGTTAGCCCATGTCCGTGAACAACGTCAGACACATGACCTATATATTCCATATACAAACATTAAATCACACCTATAAACATAACCTAGATCCACATGCAGGTTTTCCAATGATTCCGGCCCTCCGACGGTCATTCACTACCGAAACCCTAGATCGGGGGGGCCCGCAGATCTACCCTTATAGCTTTCTCCGTACGAAGATGGACCAACGGACTTTTTTATCTATCTATGTTTGTTTAGCACATATGTACATGGAAAACCAAGGTTGAACACATTTCACCACATTATTCACACCGGTAGACACGTACCGGGAGTTTCCACATACGGATCGACGATTTTACTAAGTGTTAGCCCTTGTCCGTGAACAACGTCAGACACATGACCTACATATGCCATCTACAAACATTAAATCACACCTATAAACATGACTTAGCACCACATGCAGGTTTTCCAATGATTCCGGCCCTCCGACGGTCATTCACCACCGAAACCCTAGATCGGGGGGGGGGGGGGGGCGCAGATCTACCCTTATAGCTTTCTCCGTACGAGGATGGACCAATGGACTTTTTTATCTATCTATGTTTGTTTAGCACACATGTACATGGAAAACCAAGGTTGAACACATTTCACCACATTATTCACACCGGTAGACACGTACCGGGAGTTTCCACATACGGATCGACGATTTTACTAAGTGTTAGCCCATGTCCGTGAACAACGTCAGACACATGACCTACATATTCCATATACAAACATTAAATCACACCTATAAACATAACCTAGATCCACATGCAGGTTTTCCAATATTCCGGCCCTCCGACGGTCATTCACCACCGAAACCCTAGATCGGGGGGGCCCGCAGATCTACCCTTATAGCTTTCTCCGTACGAGGATGGACCAACGGACTTCTTTATCTATCTATGTTTGTTTAGCACATATGTACATGGAAAACCAAGGTTGAACACATTTCACCACATTATTCACACCGGTAGAGACGTACCGGGAGTTTCCACATACGGATCGACGATTTTACTAAGTGTTAGCCCATGTCTGTGAACAACGTCAGACACATGACCTACATATGCCATCTACAAACATTAAATCACACCTATAAACATAACCTAGCTCCACATGCAGGTTTTCCAATGATTCCGGCCCTCCGACGGTCATTCACCACCGAAACCTGAGATCGGGGGGGGGGCCCGTAGATCTACCCTTATAGCTTTCTCCGTACGAGGATGGACCAATGGACTTTTTTATCTATATATGTTTGTTTAGCACATATGTACATGGAAAACCAAGGTTGAACACATTTCACCACATTATTCACACCGGTAGACACGTACCGGGAGTTTCCACATACGGATCGACGATTTTACTAAGTGTTAGCCCATGTCCGTGAACAACGTCAGACACATGACCTATATATGCCATCTAAAAACATTAAATCACACCTATAAACATAACCTAGATGCACATGCAGGTTTTCCAATGATTCCGGCCCTCCGACGGTCATTCACCACCGAAACCCTAGATCGGGGGGCCCCGCAGATCTACCCTTATATCTTTCTCCGTACGAGGATGGACCAATGGACTTTTTTATCTATCTATGTTTGTTTAGCACATATGTACATGGAAAACCAAGGTTGAATACATTTCACCACATTATTCACACCGGTAGACACGTACCGGGAGTTTCCACATACGGATAGACGATTTTACTAAGTGTTAGCCCATGTCCGTGAACAACGTCAAACACATGACCTACATATGCCATCTACAAACATTAAATCAAAACTATAAACATAACCTAGCTCCACATGCAGGTTTTCCAATGATTCCGGCCCTCCGACGGTCATTCACCACCGAAACCCTAGATCGGGGGGGGGGGGGCGCAGATCTACCCTAATAGCTTTCTCCGTACGAGGATGGACCAATGGACTTTTTTATCTATCTATGTTTGTTTAGCACACATGTACATGGAAAACAAAGGTTGAACACATTTCACCACATTATTCACACCGGTAGACACGTACCGGGAGTTTCCACATACGGATCGACGAATTTACTAAGTGTTAGCCCATGTCCGTGAACAACGTCAGACACATGACCTACATATTCCATATACAAACATTAAATCACACCTATAAACATAACCTAGATCCACATGCAGGTTTTCCAATATTCCGGCCCTCCGACGGTCATTCACCACCGAAACCCTAGATCGGGGGGGCCCGCAGATCTACCCTCATAGCTTTCTCCGTACGAGGATGGACCAACAGACTTCTTTATCTATCTATGTTTGTTTAGCACATATGTACATGGAAAACCAAGGTTGAACACATTTCACCACATTATTCACACCGGTAGAGACGTACCGGGAGTTTCCACATACGGATCGACGATTTTACTAAGTGTTAGCCCATGTCTGTGAACAACGTCAGACACATGACCTACATATGCCATCTACAAACATTAAATCACACCTATAAACATAACCTAGCTCCACATGAAGGATTTCCAATGATTCCGGCCCTCCGACGGTCATTCACCACCGAAACCCTAGATCGGGGGGCCCCGTAGATCTACCCTTATAGCTTTCTCCCTACGAGGATGGACCAATGGAATTTTTTATCTATCTATATTTGTTTTGCACATATGTACATGGAAAACCAAGGTTGAACAAATTTCACCACATTATTCACACCGGTACACACGTACCGGGAGTTTCCACATACGGATCGACGATATTACTAAGTGTTAGCCCATGTCCGTGAACAACGTCAGACACATGACCTACATATGCCGTCTACAAACATTAAATTACACCTATAAACATAACCTAGCTCCACATGCAGGTTTTCCAATGATTCCTGCCCTCCGACGGTCATTCACCACCGAAACCCGAGATCGGGGGGGAGGGGGCGTAGATCTACCCTTATAGCTTTCTCCGTACGAGGATGGACCAATGGACTTTTTTATCTATATATGTTTGTTTAGCACATATGTACATGGAAAACAAAGGTTGAACACATTTCACCACATTATTCACACCGGTAGACACGTACCGGGAGTTTCCACATACGGATCGACGATTTTACTAAGTGTTAGCCCATGTCCGTGAACAACGTCAGACACATGACCTATATATTCCATATACAAACATTAAATCACACCTATAAACATAACCTAGATCCACATGCAGGTTTTCCAATGATTCCGGCCCTCCGACGGTCATTCACTACCGAAACCCTAGATCGGGGGGGCCCGCAGATCTACCCTTATAGCTTTCTCCGTACGAAGATGGACCAACGGACTTTTTTATCTATCTATGTTTGTTTAGCACATATGTACATGGAAAACCAAGGTTGAATAGATTTCACCACATTATTCACACCGGTAGACACGTACCGGGAGTTTCCACATACGGATCGACGATTTTACTAAGTGTTAGCCCTTGTCCGTGAACAACGTCAGACACATGACCTACATATGCCATCTACAAACATTAAATCACACCTATAAACATAACCTAGCTCCACATGAAGGATTTCCAATGATTCCGGCCCTCCGACGGTCATTCACCACCGAAACCCTAGATCGGGGGGGGGGGGGCGCAGATCTACCCTTATAGCTTTCTCCGTACGAGGATGGACCAATGGAATTTTTTATCTATCTATGTTTGTTTAGCACATATGTACATGGAAAACCAAGGTTGAACACATTTCACCACATTATTCACACCGGTAGACACGCACCGGGAGTTTCCACATACTGATCGACGATATTACTAAGTGTTAGCCCATGTCCGTGAACAACGTCAGACAGATGACCTACATATGCCATCTACAAAAATTAAATCACACCTATAAACATGACTTAGCACCACATGCAGGTTTTCCAATGATTCCGGCCCTCCGACGGTCATTCACCACCGAAACCCTAGATCGGGGGGGGGGGGGGCGCAGATCTACCCTTATAGCTTTCTCCGTACGAGGATGGACCAATGGACTTTTTTATCTATCTATGTTTGTTTAGCACACATGTACATGGAAAACCAAGGTTGAACACATTTCACCACATTATTCACATCGGTAGACACGTACCGGGAGTTTCCACATACGGATCGACGATTTTACTAAGTGTTAGCCCATGTCCGTGAACAACGTCAGACACATGACCTACATATTCCATATACAAACATTAAATCACACCTATAAACATAACCTAGATCCACATGCAGGTTTTCCAATATTCCGGCCCTCCGACGGTCATTCACCACCGAAACCCTAGATCGGGGGGGCCCGCAGATCTACCCTTATAGCTTTCTCCGTACGAGGATGGACCAACGGACTTCTTTATCTATCTATGTTTGTTTAGCACATATGTACATGGAAAACCAAGGTTGAACACATTTCACCACATTATTCACACCGGTAGAGACGTACCGGGAGTTTCCACATACGGATCGACGATTTTACTAAGTGTTAGCCCATGTCTGTGAACAACGTCAGACACATGACCTACATATGCCATCTACAAACATTACATCACACCTATAAACATAACCTAGCTCCACATGAAGGATTTCCAATGATTCCGGCCCTCCGACAGTCATTCACCACCGAAACCCTAGATCGGGGGCCCCGCAGATCTACCCTTATAGCTTTCTCCGTACGAGGATGGACCAATGGACTTTTTTATCTATCTATATTTGTTTAGCACATATGTACATGGAAAACCAAGGTTGAACACATTTCACCACATTATTCACACCGGTACACACGTACCGGGAGTTTCCACATACGGATCGACGATATTACTAAGTGTTAGCCCATGTCCGTGAACAACGTCAGACACATGACCTACATATGCCATCTACAAACATTAAATCACACGTATAAACATAACCTAGCTCCACATGCAGGTTTTCCAATGATTCCGGCCCTCCGACGGTCATTCACCACCGAAACCTGAGATCGGGGGGGGGCCCGTAGATCTACCCTTATAGCTTTCTCCGTACGAGGATGGACCAATGGACTTTTTTATCTATATATGTTTGTTTAGCACATATGTACATGGAAAACCAAGGTTGAACACATTTCACCACATTATTCACACCGGTAGACACGTACCGGGAGTTTCCACATACGGATCGACGATTTTACTAAGTGTTAGCCCATGTCCGTGAACAACGTCAGACACATGACCTATATATGCCATCTAAAAACATTAAATCACACCTATAAACATAACCTAGATGCACATGCAGGTTTTCCAATGATTCCGGCCCTCCGACGGTCATTCACCACCGAAACGCTAGATCGGGGGGCCCCGCAGATCTACCCTTATATCTTTCTCCGTACGAGGATGGACCAATGGACTTTTTTATCTATCTATGTTTGTTTAGCACATATGTACATGGAAAACCAAGGTTGAATACATTTCACCACATTATTCACACCGGTAGACACGTACCGGGAGTTTCCACATACGGATCGACGATTTTACTAAGTGTTAGCCCATGTCCGTGAACAACGTCAAACACATGACCTACATATGCCATCTACAAACATTAAATCAAAACTATAAACATAACCTAGCTCCACATGCAGGTTTTCCAATGATTCCGGCCCTCCGACGGTCATTCACCACCGAAACCCTAGATCAGGGGGGGGGGGGGGCGCAGATCTACCCTAATAGCTTTCTCCGTACGAGGATGGACCAATGGACTTTTTTATCTATCTATGTTTGTTTAGCACACATGTACATGGAAAACAAAGGTTGAACACATTTCACCACATTATTCACACCGGTAGACACGTACCGGGAGTTTCCACATACGGATCGACGAATTTACTAAGTGTTAGCCCATGTCCGTGAACAACGTCAGACACATGACCTACATATTCCATATACAAACATTAAATCACACCTATAAACATAACCTAGATCCACATGCAGGTTTTCCAATATTCCGGCCCTCCGACGGTCATTCACCACCGAAACCCTAGATCGGGGGGGCCCGCAGATCTACCCTCATAGCTTTCTCCGTACGAGGATGGACCAACAGACTTCTTTATCTATCTATGTTTGTTTAGCACATATGTACATGGAAAACCAAGGTTGAACACATTTCACCACATTATTCACACCGGTAGAGACGTACCGGGAGTTTCCACATACGGATCGACGATTTTACTAAGTGTTAGCCCATGTCTGTGAACAACGTCAGACACATGACCTACATATGCCATCTACAAACATTAAATCACACCTATAAACATAACCTAGCTCCACATGAAGGATTTCCAATGATTCCGGCCCTCCGACGGTCATTCACCACCGAAACCCTAGATCGGGGGGCCCCGTAGATCTACCCTTATAGCTTTCTCCGTACGAGGATGGACCAATGGACTTTTTTATCTATCTATATTTGTTTTGCACATATGTACATGGAAAACCAAGGTTGAACAAATTTCACCACATTATTCACACCGGTACACACGTACCGGGAGTTTCCACATACGGATCGACGATATTACTAAGTGTTAGCCCATGTCCGTGAACAACGTCAGACACATGACCTACATATGCCGTCTACAAACATTAAATTACACCTATAAACATAACCTAGCTCCACATGCAGGTTTTGCAATGATTCCTGCCCTCCGACGGTCATTCACCACCGAAACCCGAGATCGGGGGGGAGGGGGCGTAGATCTACCCTTATAGCTTTCTCCGTACGAGGATGGACCAATGGACTTTTTTATCTATATATGTTTGTTTAGCACATATGTACATGGAAAACCAAGGTTGAACACATTTCACCACATTATTCACACCGGTAGACACGTACCGGGAGTTTCCACATACGGATCAACGATTTTACTAAGTGTTAGCCCATGTCCGTGAACAACGTCAGACACATGACCTATATATGCCATCTAAAAACATTAAATCACACCTATAAACATAACCTAGATGCACATGCAGGTTTTCCAATGATTCCGGCCCTCCGACGGTCATTCACCACCGAAACCCTAGATCGGGGGGCCCCGCAGATCTACCCTTATATCTTTCTCCGTACGAGGATGGACCAATGGACTTTTTTATCTATCTATGTTTGTTTAGCACATATGTACATGGAAAACCAAGGTTGAATAGATTTCACCACATTATTCACACCGGTAGACACGTACCGGGAGTTTCCACATACGGATCGACGATTTTACTAAGTGTTAGCCCATGTCCGTGAACAACGTCAAACACATGACCTACATATGCTATCTACAAACATTAAATCACACCTATAAACATAACCTAGCACCACATGCAGGTTTTCCAATGATTCCGGCCCTCCGACGGTCATTCACCACCGAAACCCTAGATCGGGGGGGGGGGGGCGCAGATCTACCCTTATAGCTTTCTCCGTACGACGATGGACCAATGGACTTTTTTATCTATCTATGTTTGTTTAGCACACATGTACATGGAAAACAAAGGTTGAACACATTTCACCACATTATTCACACCGGTAGACACGTACCGGGAGTTTCCACATACGGATCGACGATTTTACTAAGTGTTAGCCCATGTCTGTGAACAACGTCAGACACATGACCTACATATGCCATCTACAAACATTAAATCACACGTATAAACATAACCTAGCTCCACATGCAGGTTTTCCAATGATTCCGGCCCTCCGACGGTCATTCACCACCGAAACCTGAGATCGGGGGGGGGGGCCCGTAGATCTACCCTTATAGCTTTCTCCGTACGAGGATGGACCAATGGACTTTTTTATCTATATATGTTTGTTTAGCACATATGTACATGGAAAACCAAGGTTGAACACATTTCACCACATTATTCACACCGGTAGACACGTACCGGGAGTTTCCACATACGGATCGACGATTTTACTAAGTGTTAGCCCATGTCCGTGAACAACGTCAGACACATGACCTATATATGCCATCTAAAAACATTAAATCACACCTATAAACATAACCTAGATGCACATGCAGGTTTTCCAATGATTCCGGCCCTCCGACGGTCATTCACCACCGAAACCCTAGATCGGGGGGCCCCGCAGATCTACCCTTATATCTTTCTCCGTACGAGGATGGACCAATGGACTTTTTTATCTATCTATGTTTGTTTAGCACATATGTACATGGAAAACCAAGGTTGAATACATTTCACCACATTATTCACACCGGTAGACACGTACCGGGAGTTTCCACATACGGATCGACGATCTTACTAAGTGTTAGCCCATGTCCGTGAACAACGTCAAACACATGACCTACATATGCCATCTACAAACATTAAATCAAAACTATAAACATAACCTAGCTCCACATGCAGGTTTTCCAATGATTCCGGCCCTCCGACGGTCATTCACCACCGAAACCCTAGATCAGGGGGGGGGGCGCAGATCTACCCTAATAGCTTTCTCCGTACGAGGATGGACCAATGGACTTTTTTATCTATCTATGTTTGTTTAGCACACATGTACATGGAAAACAAAGGTTGAACACATTTCACCACATTATTCACACCGGTAGACACGTACCGGGAGTTTCCACATACGGATCGACGAATTTACTAAGTGTTAGCCCATGTCCGTGAACAACGTCAGACACATGACCTACATATTCCATATACAAACATTAAATCACACCTATAAACATAACCTAGATCCACATGCAGGTTTTCCAATATTCCGGCCCTCCGACGGTCATTCACCACCGAAACCCTAGATCGGGGGGGCCCGCAGATCTACCCTCATAGCTTTCTCCGTACGAGGATGGACCAACAGACTTCTTTATCTATCTATGTTTGTTTAGCACATATGTACATGGAAAACCAAGGTTGAACACATTTCACCACATTATTCACACCGGTAGAGACGTACCGGGAGTTTCCACATACGGATCGACGATTTTACTAAGTGTTAGCCCATGTCTGTGAACAACGTCAGACACATGACCTACATATGCCATCTACAAACATTAAATCACACCTATAAACATAACCTAGCTCCACATGAAGGATTTCCAATGATTCCGGCCCTCCGACGGTCATTCACCACCGAAACCCTAGATCGGGGGGCCCCGTAGATCTACCCTTATAGCTTTCTCCGTACGAGGATGGACCAATGGACTTTTTTATCTATCTATATTTGTTTTGCACATATGTACATGGAAAACCAAGGTTGAACAAATTTCACCACATTATTCACACCGGTACACACGTACCGGGAGTTTCCACATACGGATCGACGATATTACTAAGTGTTAGCCCATGTCCGTGAACAACGTCAGACACATGACCTACATATGCCGTCTACAAACATTAAATTACACCTATAAACATAACCTAGCTCCACATGCAGGTTTTCCAATGATTCCTGCCCTCCGACGGTCATTCACCACCGAAACCCGAGATCGGGGGGGAGGGGGCGTAGATCTACCCTTATAGCTTTCTCCGTACGAGGATGGACCAATGGACTTTTTTATCTATATATGTTTGTTTAGCACATATGTACATGGAAAACCAAGGTTGAACACATTTCACCACATTATTCACACCGGTAGACACGTACCGGGAGTTTCCACATACGGATCAACGATTTTACTAAGTGTTAGCCCATGTCCGTGAACAACGTCAGACACATGACCTATATATGCCATCTAAAAACATTAAATCACACCTATAAACATAACCTAGATGCACATGCAGGTTTTCCAATGATTCCGGCCCTCCGACGGTCATTCACCACCGAAACCCTAGATCGGGGGGCCCCGCAGATCTACCCTTATATCTTTCTCCGTACGAGGATGGACCAATGGACTTTTTTATCTATCTATGTTTGTTTAGCACATATGTACATGGAAAACCAAGGTTGAATAGATTTCACCACATTATTCACACCGGTAGACACGTACCGGGAGTTTCCACATACGGATCGACGATTTTACTAAGTGTTAGCCCATGTCCGTGAACAACGTCAAACACATGACCTACATATGCTATCTACAAACATTAAATCACACCTATAAACATAACCTAGCACCACATGCAGGTTTTCCAATGATTCCGGCCCTCCGACGGTCATTCACCACCGAAACCCTAGATCGGGGGGGGGGGGGGGGGGCGCAGATCTACCCTTATAGCTTTCTCCGTACGACGATGGACCAATGGACTTTTTTATCTATCTATGTTTGTTTAGCACACATGTACATGGAAAACAAAGGTTGAACACATTTCACCACATTATTCACACCGGTAGACACGTACCGGGAGTTTCCACATACGGATCGACGATTTTACTAAGTGTTAGCCCATGTCCGTGAACAACGTCAGACACATGACCTATATATTCCATATACAAACATTAAATCACACCTATAAACATAACCTAGATCCACATGCAGGTTTTCCAATGATTCCGGCCCTCCGACGGTCATTCACTACCGAAACCCTAGATCGGGGGGGCCCGCAGATCTACCCTTATAGCTTTCTCCGTACGAAGATGGACCAACGGACTTTTTTATCTATCTATGTTTGTTTAGCACATATGTACATGGAAAACCAAGGTTGAACACATTTCACCACATTATTCACACCGGTAGACACGTACCGGGAGTTTCCACATACGGATCGACGATTTTACTAAGTGTTAGCCCTTGTCCGTGAACAACGTCAGACACATGACCTACATATGCCATCTACAAACATTAAATCACACCTATAAACATAACCTAGCTCCACATGAAGGATTTCAAATGATTCCGGCCTTCCGACGGTCATTCACCACCGAAACCCTAGATCGGGGGGGGGGGGGCGCAGATCTACCCTTATAGCTTTCTCCGTACGAGGATGGACCAATGGAATTTTTTATCTATCTATGTTTGTTTAGCACATATGTACATGGAAAACCAAGGTTGAACACATTTCACCACATTATTCACACCGGTAGACACGTACCGGGAGTTTCCACATACTGATCGACGATATTACTAAGTGTTAGCCCATGTCCGTGAACAACGTCAGACAGATGACCTACATATGCCATCTACAAAAATTAAATCACACCTATAAACATGACTTAGCACCACATGCAGGTTTTCCAATGATTCCGGCCCTCCGACGGTCATTCACCACCGAAACCCTAGATCGGGGGGGGGGGGGCGCAGATCTACCCTTATAGCTTTCTCCGTACGAGGATGGACCAATGGACTTTTTTATCTATCTATGTTTGTTTAGCACACATGTACATGGAAAACCAAGGTTGAACACATTTCACCACATTATTCACACCGGTAGACACGTACCGGGAGTTTCCACATACGGATCGACGATTTTACTAAGTGTTAGCCCATGTCCGTGAACAACGTCAGACACATGACCTACATATTCCATATACAAACATTAAATCACACCTATAAACATAACCTAGATCCACATGCAGGTTTTCCAATATTCCGGCCCTCCGACGGTCATTCACCACCGAAACCCTAGATCGGGGGGGCCCGCAGATCTACCCTTATAGCTTTCTCCGTACGAGGATGGACCAACGGACTTCTTTATCTATCTATGTTTGTTTAGCACATATGTACATGGAAAACCAAGGTTGAACACATTTCACCACATTATTCACACCGGTAGAGACGTACCGGGAGTTTCCACATACGGATCGACGATTTTACTAAGTGTTAGCCCATGTCTGTGAACAACGTCAGACACATGACCTACATATGCCATCTACAAACATTAAATCACACCTATAAACATAACCTAGCTCCACATGAAGGATTTCCAATGATTCCGGCCCTCCGACAGTCATTCACCACCGAAACCCTAGATCGGGGGGCCCCGCAGATCTACCCTTATAGCTTTCTCCGTACGAGGATGGACCAATGGACTTTTTTATCTATCTATATTTGTTTAGCACATATGTACATGGAAAACCAAGGTTGAACACATTTCACCACATTATTCACACCGGTACACACGTACCGGGAGTTTCCACATACGGATCGACGATATTACTAAGTGTTAGCCCATGTCCGTGAACAACGTCAGACACATGACCTACATATGCCATCTACAAACATTAAATCACACCTATAAACATAACCTAGCTCCACATGCAGGTTTTCCAATGATTCCGGCCCTCCGACGGTCATTCACCACCGAAACCTGAGATCGGGGGGGGCCCGTAGATCTACCCTTATAGCTTTCTCCGTACGAGGATGGACCAATGGACTTTTTTATCTATATATGTTTGTTTAGCACATATGTACATGGAAAACAAAGGTTGAACACATTTCACCACATTATTCACACCGGTAGACACGTACCGGGAGTTTCCACATACGGATCGACGATTTTACTAAGTGTTAGCCCATGTCCGTGAACAACGTCAGACACATGACCTATATATTCCATATACAAACATTAAATCACACCTATAAACATAACCTAGATCCACATGCAGGTTTTCCAATGATTCCGGCCCTCCGACGGTCATTCACCACCGAAACCCTAGATCGGGGGGCCCGCAGATCTACCCTTATAGCTTTCTCCGTACGAGGATGGACCAACGGACTTTTTTATCTATCTATGTTTGTTTAGCACATATGTACATGGAAAACCAAGGTTGAACACATTTCACCACATTATTCACACCGGTAGACACGTACCGGGAGTTTCCACATACGGAAAGACGATTTTACTAAGTGTTAGCCCATGTCCGTGAACAACGTCAGACACATGACCTACATATGCCATCTACAAACATTAAATCACACCTATAAACATAACCTAGCTCCACATGAAGGATTTCCAATGATTCCGGCCCTCCGACGGTCATTCACCACCGAAACCCTAGATCGGGGGGGGGGGGGGCGCAGATCTACCATTATAGCGTTCTCCGTACGAGAATGGACCAATGGACTTTTTTATCTGTCTATGTTTGTTTAGCACATATGTACATGGAAAACCAAGGTTGAACACATTTCACCACATTATTCACACCGGTAGACACGTACCGGGAGTTTCCACATACGGATCGACGATTTTTCTAAGTGTTATCCCATGTCCGTGAACAATGTCCGATACATGACCTACATATGCCATCTACAAACATTAAATCACACATATAAACATAACCTAGCTCCACATGCAGGTTTTCCAATGATTCCGGCCCTCCGACGTTCATTCACCAACGAAACCCTAGATCGGGGGGCCCCGCAGATCTACCCTTATAGCTTTGTCCGTACGAGGATGGACCAACGGACTTTTTTATCTATCTATGTTTGTTTAGCACATATGTACATGGAAAACCAAGGTTGAACACATTTCACCACATTATTCACACCGGTAGACACGTACCGGGAGTTTCCACATACGGATCGACGATTTTACTAAGTGTTAGCCCATGTCCGTGAACAACGTCAGACACATGACCTACATATGCCATCTACAAACATTAAATCACACCTATAAACATAACCTAGCTCCACATGAAGGATTTCCAATGATTCCGGCCCTCCGACGGTCATTCACCACCGAAACCCTAGATCGGGGGGGGGGGGGGGGGCGCAGATCTACCTTTATAGCGTTCTCCGTACGAGGATGGACCAATGGACTTTTTTATCTGTCTATGTTTGTTTAGCACATATGTACATGGAAAACCAAGGTTGAACACATTTCACCACATTATTCACACCGGTAGACACGTACCGGGAGTTTCCACATACGGATCGACGATTTTACTAAGTGTTATCCCATGTCCGTGAACAATGTCCGACACATGACCTACATATGCCATCTACAAACATTAAATCACACATATAAACATAACCTAGCTCCACATGCAGGTTTTCCAATGATTCCGGCCCTCCGACGTTCATTCACCACCGAAACCCTAGATCGGGGGGGCCCGCAGATCTACCCTTATAGCTTTCTCCGTACGAGGATGGACCAACGGACTTTTTTATCTATCTATGTTTGTTTAGCACATATGTACATGGAAAACCAAGGTTGAACACATTTCACCACATTATTCACACCGGTAGACACGTACCGGGAGTTTCCACATACGGATCGACGATTTTACTAAGTGTTAGCCCATGTCCGTGGACAACGTCAGACACATGACCTACATATGCCATCTACAAACATTAAATCACACCTATAAACATAACCTAGCTCCACATGCAGGTTTTCCAATGATTTCGGCCCTTCGACGGTCATTCAACACCGAAACCCTAGATCGGGGGGGCCCGCATATCTACCCTTATAGCTTTCTCCGTACGAGGATGGACCAATGGACTTTTTTATCTATTTATGTTTGTTTAGCACATATGTACATGGAAAACCAAGGTTGAACATATTTCACCACATTATTCACACCGGTAGACACGTACCGGCAGTTTCCACATACGGATCGACGATTTTACTAATTGTTAGCCCATGTCCATGAACAACGTCAGACACATGACCTACGTATGCCATCTACATACATTAAATCACACCTATGAACATAACCTAGCTCCACATGCAGGTTTTCCAATGATTCCGGCCCTCCGACGGTCATTCACCACCGAAACCCTAGATCGGGGGGCCCCGCAGATCTACCCTTATAGCTTTCTCCGTACGAGGATGGACCAATGGACTTTTTTATCTATTTATGTTTGTTTAGTACATATGTACATGGAAAACCAAGGTTGAACATATTTCACCACATTATTCACACCGGTAGACACTTACCGGCAGTTTCCACATACGGATCGACGATTTTACTAAGTGTTAGCCCATGTCCATGAACAACGTCAGACACATGACCTACGTATGCCATCTACATACATTAAATCACACCTATGAACATAACCTAGCTCCACATGCAGGTTTTCCAATGATTCCGGCCCTCCGACGGTCATTCACCACCGAAACCCTAGATCGGGGGGCCCCGCAGATCTACCATTATAGCTTTCTCCGTACGAGGATGGACCAATGGACTTTTTTATCTATCTCTGTTTTTTTAGCACATATGTACATGGAAAACCAAGGTTGAACACATTTCACCACATTATTCACACCGGTAGACACATACCGGGAGTTTCCACATACGGATCGACGATATTACTAAGTGTTAGCCCATGTCCGTGAACAACGTCAGACACATGACCTACATATGCCATCTACAAACATTAAATCACACCTATAAACATAACCTAGCTCCACATGCAGGTTTTCCGATGATTCCGGCCCTCCGACGGTCATTCACCACCGAAACCCTAGATCGGGGGGGGGGGCGCAGATCTACCCTTATAGCTTTCTCCGTATGAGGATGGACCAATGGAATTTTTTATCTATCTATATTTGTTTAGCACATATGTACATGGAAAACCAAGGTTGAACACATTTCACCACATTATTCACACCGGTAGACACGTACCGGGAGTTTCCACATACTGATCGACGATATTACTAAGTGTTAGCCCATGTCCGTGAACAACGTCAGACAGACGACCTACATATGCCATCTACAAAAATTAAATCACACCTATAAACATGACCTAGCACCACATGCAGGTTTCCAATGATTCCGGCCCTCCGACGGTCATTCACCACCGAAACCCTAGATCGGGGGGGGGGGGCGCAGATCTACCCTTATAGCTTTCTCCGTACGAGGATGGACCAATGGACTTTTTTATCTATCTATGTTTGTTTAGCACACATGTACATGGAAAACCAAGGTTGAACACATTTCACTACATTATTCACACCGGTAGACACGTACCGGGAGTTTCCACATACGGATCGTCGATTTTACTAAGTGTTAGCCCATGTCCGTGAACAACGTCAGACACATGACCTACATATTCCATATACAAACATTAAATCACACCTATAAACATAACCTAGATCCACATGCAGGTTTTCCAATATTCCGGCTCTCCGACGGTCATTCACCACCGAAACCCTAGATCGGGGGGCCACGCAGATCTACCCTTATAGCTTTCTCCGTACGAGGATGGACCAACGGACTTTTTTATCTATCTATGTTTGTTTAGCACATATGTACATGGAAAACCAAGGTTGAACACATTTCACCACATTATTCACACCGGTAGACACGTACCGGGAGTTTCCACATACGGATCGACGATTTTACTAAGTGTTAGCCCATGTCTGTGACCAACGTCAGACACATGACCTACATATGCCATCTACAAACATTAAATCACACCTATAAACATAACCTAGCTCCACATGAAGGATTTCCAATGATTCCGGCCCTCCGACGGTCATTCACCACCGAAACCCTAGATCGGGGGGGGGGCCGCAAATCTACCCTTATAGCTTTCTCCGTACGAGGATGGACGAATGGACTTTTTTATCTGTCTATGTTTGTTTAGCATATATGTACATGGAAAACCAAGGTTGAACACATTTCACCACATTATTCACACCGGTAGACACGTATCGGGAGTTTCCACATACGGATCGACGATTTTACTAAGTGTTAGACCATGTCCTTGAACAACGTCAGACACATGACCTACATATGCCATCTACAAACATTAAATCACACCTATAAACATAACCTAGCTCCACATGAAGGATTTCCAATGATTTCGGCCCTCCGACGGTCATTCACCACCGAAACCCTAGATCGGGGGGGGGGGGGGGGCGCAGATCTACCCTTATAGCTTTCTCCGTACGAGGATGGACCAATGGACTTTTTTATCTATCTATGTTTGTTTAGCACACATGTACATGGAAAACCAAGGTTGAACAAATTTCACCACATTATTCACACCGGTAGACACGTACCGGGAGTTTCCACATACGGATCGACGATTTTACTAAGTGTTATCCCATGTCCGTGAACAACGTCAGACACATGACCTAAATATGCCATCTACAAACATTAAATCACACCTATAAACATAACCTAGCTCCACATGCAGGTTTTCCAATGATTCCGGCCCTCCGACGGTCATTCACCACCGAAACCCTAGATCGGGGGGCCCACAGATCTACCCTTATAGATTTCTCCGTACGAGGATGGACCAATGGACTTTTTTTATCTATCTATGTTTGTCTAGCACATATGTACATGGAAAACCAAGTTTGAACACATTTCACCACATTATTCACACCGGTAGACACGTACCGGGAGTTTCCACATACGGATCGACGATTTTACTAAGTGTTAGCCCATGTCCGTGAAAAACGTCACACACATGACCTACATATGCCATCTACAAACATTAAATCACACCTATAAACATAACCTAGCTCCACATGCAGGTTTTCCAATGATTCCGGCCCTCCGAGGGTCATTCACCACCGAAACTCTAGATCGGGGGGGCCCGCAGATCTACCCTTATAGCTTTCTCCGTACGAGGATGGACCAATGGACTTTTTTATCTA
Organism: Bromus sterilis; assembly: GCA_950022295.1. Classification (NCBI taxonomy): domain Eukaryota; kingdom Viridiplantae; phylum Streptophyta; class Magnoliopsida; order Poales; family Poaceae; genus Bromus; species Bromus sterilis. Next base: position 106,030,645 of record OX465596.1, on the reverse strand, counting down.
TCTATATTTTTTTAGCACATATGTACATGGAAAACCAAGGTTGAACACATTTCACCACATTATTCACACCGGTAGACACGTACCGGCAGTTTCTCCATACGGATCGACGATTTTACTAAGTGTTAGCCCATGTCCGTGAACAACGTCAGACACATGACCTACATATGCCGTCTACAAACATTAAATTACACCTATAAACATAACCTAGCTCCACATGCAGGTTTTCCAATGATTCCTGCCCTCCGACGGTCATTCACCACCGAAACCCGAGATCGGGGGGGAGGGGGCGTAGATCTACCCTTATAGCTTTCTCCGTACGAGGATGGACCAATGGAATTTTTTATCTATATATGTTTGTTTAGCACATATGTACATGGAAAACCAAGGTTGAACACATTTCACCACATTATTCACACCGGTAGACACGTACCGGGAGTTTCCACATACGGATCAACGATTTTACTAAGTGTTAGCCCATGTCCGTGAACAACGTCAGACACATGACCTATATATGCCATCTAAAAACATTAAATCACACCTATAAACATAACCTAGATGCACATGCAGGTTTTCCAATGATTCCGGCCCTCCGACGGTCATTCACCACCGAAACCCTAGATCGGGGGGGGGGGGCGCAGATCTACCCTTATAGCTTTCTCCGTACGAGGATGGACCAATGGACTTTTTTATCTGTCTATGTTTTTTTAGCACATATGTACATGGAAAACCTAGGTTGAACACATTTCACCACATTATTCACACCGGTAGACACGTACCGGGAGTTTCCACATACGGATCGACGATTTTACTAAGTGTTAGCCAATGTCCGTGAACAACGTCAGACACATGACCTACATATGCCATCAACAAACATTAAATCACACCTATAAACATAACCTAGCTCCACATGAAGGATTTCCAATGATTCCGGCCCTCCGACGGTCATTCACCACCGAAACCCTAGATCGGGGGGCCCCGTAGATCTACCCTTATAGCTTTCTCCGTACGAGGATGGACCAATGGACTTTTTTATCTATCTATATTTGTTTTGCACATATGTACATGGAAAACCAAGGTTGAACAAATTTCACCACATTATTCACACCGGTACACACGTACCGGGAGTTTCCACATACGGATCGACGATATTACTAAGTGTTAGCCCATGTCCGTGAACAACGTCAGACACATGACCTACATATGCCGTCTACAAACATTAAATTACACCTATAAACATAACCTAGCTCCACATGCAGGTTTTCCAATGATTCCTGCCCTCCGACGGTCATTCACCACCGAAACCCGAGATCGGGGGGGAGGGGGCGTAGATCTACCCTTATAGCTTTCTCCGTACGAGGATGGACCAATGGAATTTTTTATCTATATATGTTTGTTTAGCACATATGTACATGGAAAACCAAGGTTGAACACATTTCACCACATTATTCACACCGGTAGACACGTACCGGGAGTTTCCACATACGGATCGACGATTTTACTAAGTGTTAGCCCATGTCCGTGAACAACGTCACACACAAGACCTACATATGCCATCTAAAAACATTAAATCACACCTATAAACATAACCTAGCTCCACATGCAGGTTTTCCAATGATTCCGGCCCTCCGACGGTCATTCACCACCGAAACCCTAGATCGGGGGGCCCCGCAGATCTACCCTTATATCTTTCTCCGTACGAGGATGGACCAATGGACTTTTTTATCTATCTATGTTTGTTTAGCACATATGTACATGGAAAACCAAGGTTGAATAGATTTCACCACATTATTCACACCGGTAGACACGTACCGGGAGTTTCCACATACGGATCGACGATTTTACTAAGTGTTAGCCCATGTCCGTGAACAACGTCAAACACATGACCTACATATGCTATCTACAAACATTAAATCACACCTATAAACATAACCTAGCACGACATGCAGGTTTTCCAATGATTCCGGCCCTCCGACGGTCATTCACCACCGAAACCCTAGATCGGGGGGGGGGGGGCGCAGATCTACCCTTATAGCTTTCTCCGTACGAGGATGGACCAATGGACTTTTTTATCTATCTATGTTTGTTTAGCACACATGTACATGGAAAACAAAGGTTGAACACATTTCACCACATTATTCACACCGGTAGACACGTACCGGGAGTTTCCACATACGGATCGACGATTTTACTAAGTGTTAGCCCATGTCCGTGAACAACGTCAGACACATGACCTATATATTCCATATACAAACATTAAATCACACCTATAAACATAACCTAGATCCACATGCAGGTTTTCCAATGATTCCGGCCCTCCGACGGTCATTCACTACCGAAACCCTAGATCGGGGGGGCCCGCAGATCTACCCTTATAGCTTTCTCCGTACGAAGATGGACCAACGGACTTTTTTATCTATCTATGTTTGTTTAGCACATATGTACATGGAAAACCAAGGTTGAACACATTTCACCACATTATTCACACCGGTAGACACGTACCGGGAGTTTCCACATACGGATCGACGATTTTACTAAGTGTTAGCCCTTGTCCGTGAACAACGTCAGACACATGACCTACATATGCCATCTACAAACATTAAATCACACCTATAAACATAACCTAGCTCCACATGAAGGATTTCCAATGATTCCGGCCCTCCGACGGTCATTCACCACCGAAACCCTATATCGGGGGGGGGGGGCGCAGATCTACCCTTATAGCTTTCTCCGTACGAGGATGGACCAATGGAATTTTTTATCTATCTATGTTTGTTTAGCACATATGTACATGGAAAACCAAGGTTGAACACATTTCACCACATTATTCACACCGGTAGACACGTACCGGGAGTTTCCACATACTGATCGACGATATTACTAAGTGTTAGCCCATGTCCGTGAACAACTTCAGACAGATGACCTACATATGCCATCTACAAAAATTAAATCACACCTATAAACATGACTTAGCACCACATGCAGGTTTTCCAATGATTCCGGCCCTCCGACGGTCATTCACCACCGAAACCCTAGATCGGGGGGGGGGCGCAGATCTACCCTTATAGCTTTCTCCGTACGAGGATGGACCAATGGACTTTTTTATCTATCTATGTTTGTTTAGCACACATGTACATGGAAAACCAAGGTTGAACACATTTCACCACATTATTCACACCGGTAGACACGTACCGGGAGTTTCCACATACGGATCGACGATTTTACTAAGTGTTAGCCCATGTCCGTGAACAACGTCAGACACATGACCTACATATTCCATATACAAACATTAAATCACACCTATAAACATAACCTAGATCCACATGCAGGTTTTCCAATATTCCGGCCCTCCGACGGTCATTCACCACCGAAACCCTAGATCGGGGGGGCCCGCAGATCTACCCTTATAGCTTTCTCCGTACGAGGATGGACCAACGGACTTCTTTATCTATCTATGTTTGTTTAGCACATATGTACATGGAAAACCAAGGTTGAACACATTTCACCACATTATTCACACCGGTAGAGACGTACCGGGAGTTTCCACATACGGATCGACGATTTTACTAAGTGTTAGCCCATGTCTGTGAACAACGTCAGACACATGACCTACATATGCCATCTACAAACATTAAATCACACCTATAAACATAACCTAGCTCCACATGCAGGTTTTCCAATGATTCCGGCCCTCCGACGGTCATTCACCACCGAAACCTGAGATCGGGGGGGGGGGGGCCCGTAGATCTACCCTTATAGCTTTCTCCGTACGAGGATGGACCAATGGACTTTTTTATCTATATATGTTTGTTTAGCACATATGTACATGGAAAACCAAGGTTGAACACATTTCACCACATTATTCACACCGGTAGACACGTACCGGGAGTTTCCACATACGGATCGACGATTTTACTAAGTGTTAGCCCATGTCCGTGAACAACGTCAGACACATGACCTATATATGCCATCTAAAAACATTAAATCACACCTATAAACATAACCTAGATGCACATGCAGGTTTTCCAATGATTCCGGCCCTCCGACGGTCATTCACCACCGAAACCCTAGATCGGGGGGCCCCGCAGATCTACCCTTATATCTTTCTCCGTACGAGGATGGACCAATGGACTTTTTTATCTATCTATGTTTGTTTAGCACATATGTACATGGAAAACCAAGGTTGAATACATTTCACCACATTATTCACACCGGTAGACACGTACCGGGAGTTTCCACATACGGATAGACGATTTTACTAAGTGTTAGCCCATGTCCGTGAACAACGTCAAACACATGACCTACATATGCCATCTACAAACATTAAATCAAAACTATAAACATAACCTAGCTCCACATGCAGGTTTTCCAATGATTCCGGCCCTCCGACGGTCATTCACCACCGAAACCCTAGATCGGGGGGGGGGGGCGCAGATCTACCCTAATAGCTTTCTCCGTACGAGGATGGACCAATGGACTTTTTTATCTATCTATGTTTGTTTAGCACACATGTACATGGAAAACAAAGGTTGAACACATTTCACCACATTATTCACACCGGTAGACACGTACCGGGAGTTTCCACATACGGATCGACGAATTTACTAAGTGTTAGCCCATGTCCGTGAACAACGTCAGACACATGACCTACATATTCCATATACAAACATTAAATCACACCTATAAACATAACCTAGATCCACATGCAGGTTTTCCAATATTCCGGCCCTCCGACGGTCATTCACCACCGAAACCCTAGATCGGGGGGGCCCGCAGATCTACCCTCATAGCTTTCTCCGTACGAGGATGGACCAACAGACTTCTTTATCTATCTATGTTTGTTTAGCACATATGTACATGGAAAACCAAGGTTGAACACATTTCACCACATTATTCACACCGGTAGAGACGTACCGGGAGTTTCCACATACGGATCGACGATTTTACTAAGTGTTAGCCCATGTCTGTGAACAACGTCAGACACATGACCTACATATGCCATCTACAAACATTAAATCACACCTATAAACATAACCTAGCTCCACATGAAGGATTTCCAATGATTCCGGCCCTCCGACGGTCATTCACCACCGAAACCCTAGATCGGGGGGCCCCGTAGATCTACCCTTATAGCTTTCTCCCTACGAGGATGGACCAATGGAATTTTTTATCTATCTATATTTGTTTTGCACATATGTACATGGAAAACCAAGGTTGAACAAATTTCACCACATTATTCACACCGGTACACACGTACCGGGAGTTTCCACATACGGATCAACGATATTACTAAGTGTTAGCCCATGTCCGTGAACAACGTCAGACACATGACCTACATATGCCGTCTACAACCATTAAATTACACCTATAAACATAACCTAGCTCCACATGCAGGTTTTCCAATGATTCCTGCCCTCCGACGGTCATTCACCACCGAAACCCGAGATCGGGGGGGAGGGGGCGTAGATCTACCCTTATAGCTTTCTCCGTACGAGGATGGACCAATGGACTTTTTTATCTATATATGTTTGTTTAGCACATATGTACATGGAAAACCAAGGTTGAACACATTTCACCACATTATTCACACCGGTAGACACGTACCGGGAGTTTCCACATACGGATCAACGATTTTACTAAGTGTTAGCCCATGTCCGTGAACAACGTCAGACACATGACCTATATATGCCATCTAAAAACATTAAATCACACCTATAAACATAACCTAGATGCACATGCAGGTTTTCCAATGATTCCGGCCCTCCGACGGTCATTCACCACCGAAACCCTAGATCGGGGGGCCCCGCAGATCTACCCTTATATCTTTCTCCGTACGAGGATGGACCAATGGACTTTTTTATCTATCTATGTTTGTTTAGCACATATGTACATGGAAAACCAAGGTTGAATAGATTTCACCACATTATTCACACCGGTAGACACGTACCGGGAGTTTCCACATACGGATCGACGATTTTACTAAGTGTTTGCCCATGTCCGTGAACAACGTCAAACACATGACCTACATATGCTATCTACAAACATTAAATCACACCTATAAACATAACCTAGCACCACATGCAGGTTTTCCAATGATTCCGGCCCTCCGACGGTCATTCACCACCGAAACCCTAGATCGGGGGGGGGGGGCGCAGATCTACCCTTATAGCTTTCTCCGTACGAGGATGGACCAATGGACTTTTTTATCTATCTATGTTTGTTTAGCACACATGTACATGGAAAACAAAGGTTGAACACATTTCACCACATTATTCACACCGGTAGACACGTACCGGGAGTTTCCACATACGGATCGACGATTTTACTAAGTGTTAGCCCATGTCCGTGAACAACGTCAGACACATGACCTATATATTCCATATACAAACATTAAATCACACCTATAAACATAACCTAGATCCACATGCAGGTTTTCCAATGATTCCGGCCCTCCGACGGTCATTCACTACCGAAACCCTAGATCGGGGGGGCCCGCAGATCTACCCTTATAGCTTTCTCCGTACGAAGATGGACCAACGGACTTTTTTATCTATCTATGTTTGTTTAGCACATATGTACATGGAAAACCAAGGTTGAACACATTTCACCACATTATTCACACCGGTAGACACGTACCGGGAGTTTCCACATACGGATCGACGATTTTACTAAGTGTTAGCCCTTGTCCGTGAACAACGTCAGACACATGACCTACATATGCCATCTACAAACATTAAATCACACCTATAAACATAACCTAGCTCCACATGAAGGATTTCCAATGATTCCGGCCCTCCGACGGTCATTCACCACCGAAACCCTAGATCGGGGGGGGGGCGCAGATCTACCCTTATAGCTTTCTCCGTACGAGGATGGACCAATGGAATTTTTTATCTATCTATGTTTGTTTAGCACATATGTACATGGAAAACCAAGGTTGAACACATTTCACCACATTATTCACACCGGTAGACACGCACCGGGAGTTTCCACATACTGATCGACGATATTACTAAGTGTTAGCCCATGTCCGTGAACAACGTCAGACAGATGACCTACATATGCCATCTACAAAAATTAAATCACACCTATAAACATGACTTAGCACCACATGCAGGTTTTCCAATGATTTCGGCCCTCCGACGGTCATTCACCACCGAAACCCTAGATCGGGGGGGGGGGCGCAGATCTACCCTTATAGCTTTCTCCGTACGAGGATGGACCAATGGACTTTTTTATCTATCTATGTTTGTTTAGCACACATGTACATGGAAAACCAAGGTTGAACACATTTCACCACATTATTCACATCGGTAGACACGTACCGGGAGTTTCCACATACGGATCGACGATTTTACTAAGTGTTAGCCCATGTCCGTGAACAACGTCAGACACATGACCTACATATTCCATATACAAACATTAAATCACACCTATAAACATAACCTAGATCCACATGCAGGTTTTCCAATATTCCGGCCCTCCGACGGTCATTCACCACCGAAACCCTAGATCGGGGGGGCCCGCAGATCTACCCTTATAGCTTTCTCCGTACGAGGATGGACCAACGGACTTCTTTATCTATCTATGTTTGTTTAGCACATATGTACATGGAAAACCAAGGTTGAACACATTTCACCACATTATTCACACCGGTAGAGACGTACCGGGAGTTTCCACATACGGATCGACGATTTTACTAAGTGTTAGCCCATGTCTGTGAACAACGTCAGACACATGACCTACATATGCCATCTACAAACATTACATCACACCTATAAACATAACCTAGCTCCACATGAAGGATTTCCAATGATTCCGGCCCTCCGACAGTCATTCACCACCGAAACCCTAGATCGGGGGCCCCGCAGATCTACCCTTATAGCTTTCTCCGTACGAGGATGGACCAATGGACTTTTTTATCTATCTATATTTGTTTAGCACATATGTACATGGAAAACCAAGGTTGAACACATTTCACCACATTATTCACACCGGTACACACGTACCGGGAGTTTCCACATACGGATCGACGATATTACTAAGTGTTAGCCCATGTCCGTGAACAACGTCAGACACATGACCTACATATGCCATCTACAAACATTAAATCACACGTATAAACATAACCTAGCTCCACATGCAGGTTTTCCAATGATTCCGGCCCTCCGACGGTCATTCACCACCGAAACCTGAGATCGGGGGGGGGGCCCGTAGATCTACCCTTATAGCTTTCTCCGTACGAGGATGGACCAATGGACTTTTTTATCTATATATGTTTGTTTAGCACATATGTACATGGAAAACCAAGGTTGAACACATTTCACCACATTATTCACACCGGTAGACACGTACCGGGAGTTTCCACATACGGATCGACGATTTTACTAAGTGTTAGCCCATGTCCGTGAACAACGTCAGACACATGACCTATATATGCCATCTAAAAACATTAAATCACACCTATAAACATAACCTAGATGCACATGCAGGTTTTCCAATGATTCCGGCCCTCCGACGGTCATTCACCACCGAAACGCTAGATCGGGGGGCCCCGCAGATCTACCCTTATATCTTTCTCCGTACGAGGATGGACCAATGGACTTTTTTATCTATCTATGTTTGTTTAGCACATATGTACATGGAAAACCAAGGTTGAATACATTTCACCACATTATTCACACCGGTAGACACGTACCGGGAGTTTCCACATACGGATCGACGATTTTACTAAGTGTTAGCCCATGTCCGTGAACAACGTCAAACACATGACCTACATATGCCATCTACAAACATTAAATCAAAACTATAAACATAACCTAGCTCCACATGCAGGTTTTCCAATGATTCCGGCCCTCCGACGGTCATTCACCACCGAAACCCTAGATCAGGGGGGGGGGGGCGCAGATCTACCCTAATAGCTTTCTCCGTACGAGGATGGACCAATGGACTTTTTTATCTATCTATGTTTGTTTAGCACACATGTACATGGAAAACAAAGGTTGAACACATTTCACCACATTATTCACACCGGTAGACACGTACCGGGAGTTTCCACATACGGATCGACGAATTTACTAAGTGTTAGCCCATGTCCGTGAACAACGTCAGACACATGACCTACATATTCCATATACAAACATTAAATCACACCTATAAACATAACCTAGATCCACATGCAGGTTTTCCAATATTCCGGCCCTCCGACGGTCATTCACCACCGAAACCCTAGATCGGGGGGGCCCGCAGATCTACCCTCATAGCTTTCTCCGTACGAGGATGGACCAACAGACTTCTTTATCTATCTATGTTTGTTTAGCACATATGTACATGGAAAACCAAGGTTGAACACATTTCACCACATTATTCACACCGGTAGAGACGTACCGGGAGTTTCCACATACGGATCGACGATTTTACTAAGTGTTAGCCCATGTCTGTGAACAACGTCAGACACATGACCTACATATGCCATCTACAAACATTAAATCACACCTATAAACATAACCTAGCTCCACATGAAGGATTTCCAATGATTCCGGCCCTCCGACGGTCATTCACCACCGAAACCCTAGATCGGGGGGCCCCGTAGATCTACCCTTATAGCTTTCTCCGTACGAGGATGGACCAATGGACTTTTTTATCTATCTATATTTGTTTTGCACATATGTACATGGAAAACCAAGGTTGAACAAATTTCACCACATTATTCACACCGGTACACACGTACCGGGAGTTTCCACATACGGATCGACGATATTACTAAGTGTTAGCCCATGTCCGTGAACAACGTCAGACACATGACCTACATATGCCGTCTACAAACATTAAATTACACCTATAAACATAACCTAGCTCCACATGCAGGTTTTCCAATGATTCCTGCCCTCCGACGGTCATTCACCACCGAAACCCGAGATCGGGGGGGAGGGGGCGTAGATCTACCCTTATAGCTTTCTCCGTACGAGGATGGACCAATGGACTTTTTTATCTATATATGTTTGTTTAGCACATATGTACATGGAAAACCAAGGTTGAACACATTTCACCACATTATTCACACCGGTAGACACGTACCGGGAGTTTCCACATACGGATCAACGATTTTACTAAGTGTTAGCCCATGTCCGTGAACAACGTCAGACACATGACCTATATATGCCATCTAAAAACATTAAATCACACCTATAAACATAACCTAGATGCACATGCAGGTTTTCCAATGATTCCGGCCCTCCGACGGTCATTCACCACCGAAACCCTAGATCGGGGGGCCCCGCAGATCTACCCTTATATCTTTCTCCGTACGAGGATGGACCAATGGACTTTTTTATCTATCTATGTTTGTTTAGCACATATGTACATGGAAAACCAAGGTTGAATAGATTTCACCACATTATTCACACCGGTAGACACGTACCGGGAGTTTCCACATACGGATCGACGATTTTACTAAGTGTTAGCCCATGTCCGTGAACAACGTCAAACACATGACCTACATATGCTATCTACAAACATTAAATCACACCTATAAACATAACCTAGCACCACATGCAGGTTTTCCAATGATTCCGGCCCTCCGACGGTCATTCACCACCGAAACCCTAGATCGGGGGGGGGGGGGGCGCAGATCTACCCTTATAGCTTTCTCCGTACGACGATGGACCAATGGACTTTTTTATCTATCTATGTTTGTTTAGCACACATGTACATGGAAAACAAAGGTTGAACACATTTCACCACATTATTCACACCGGTAGACACGTACCGGGAGTTTCCACATACGGATCGACGATTTTACTAAGTGTTAGCCCATGTCTGTGAACAACGTCAGACACATGACCTACATATGCCATCTACAAACATTAAATCACACGTATAAACATAACCTAGCTCCACATGCAGGTTTTCCAATGATTCCGGCCCTCCGACGGTCATTCACCACCGAAACCTGAGATCGGGGGGGGGGGCCCGTAGATCTACCCTTATAGCTTTCTCCGTACGAGGATGGACCAATGGACTTTTTTATCTATATATGTTTGTTTAGCACATATGTACATGGAAAACCAAGGTTGAACACATTTCACCACATTATTCACACCGGTAGACACGTACCGGGAGTTTCCACATACGGATCGACGATTTTACTAAGTGTTAGCCCATGTCCGTGAACAACGTCAGACACATGACCTATATATGCCATCTAAAAACATTAAATCACACCTATAAACATAACCTAGATGCACATGCAGGTTTTCCAATGATTCCGGCCCTCCGACGGTCATTCACCACCGAAACCCTAGATCGGGGGGCCCCGCAGATCTACCCTTATATCTTTCTCCGTACGAGGATGGACCAATGGACTTTTTTATCTATCTATGTTTGTTTAGCACATATGTACATGGAAAACCAAGGTTGAATACATTTCACCACATTATTCACACCGGTAGACACGTACCGGGAGTTTCCACATACGGATCGACGATTTTACTAAGTGTTAGCCCATGTCCGTGAACAACGTCAAACACATGACCTACATATGCCATCTACAAACATTAAATCAAAACTATAAACATAACCTAGCTCCACATGCAGGTTTTCCAATGATTCCGGCCCTCCGACGGTCATTCACCACCGAAACCCTAGATCAGGGGGGGGGGGGCGCAGATCTACCCTAATAGCTTTCTCCGTACGAGGATGGACCAATGGACTTTTTTATCTATCTATGTTTGTTTAGCACACATGTACATGGAAAACAAAGGTTGAACACATTTCACCACATTATTCACACCGGTAGACACGTACCGGGAGTTTCCACATACGGATCGACGAATTTACTAAGTGTTAGCCCATGTCCGTGAACAACGTCAGACACATGACCTACATATTCCATATACAAACATTAAATCACACCTATAAACATAACCTAGATCCACATGCAGGTTTTCCAATATTCCGGCCCTCCGACGGTCATTCACCACCGAAACCCTAGATCGGGGGGGCCCGCAGATCTACCCTCATAGCTTTCTCCGTACGAGGATGGACCAACAGACTTCTTTATCTATCTATGTTTGTTTAGCACATATGTACATGGAAAACCAAGGTTGAACACATTTCACCACATTATTCACACCGGTAGAGACGTACCGGGAGTTTCCACATACGGATCGACGATTTTACTAAGTGTTAGCCCATGTCTGTGAACAACGTCAGACACATGACCTACATATGCCATCTACAAACATTAAATCACACCTATAAACATAACCTAGCTCCACATGAAGGATTTCCAATGATTCCGGCCCTCCGACGGTCATTCACCACCGAAACCCTAGATCGGGGGGCCCCGTAGATCTACCCTTATAGCTTTCTCCGTACGAGGATGGACCAATGGACTTTTTTATCTATCTATATTTGTTTTGCACATATGTACATGGAAAACCAAGGTTGAACAAATTTCACCACATTATTCACACCGGTACACACGTACCGGGAGTTTCCACATACGGATCGACGATATTACTAAGTGTTAGCCCATGTCCGTGAACAACGTCAGACACATGACCTACATATGCCGTCTACAAACATTAAATTACACCTATAAACATAACCTAGCTCCACATGCAGGTTTTCCAATGATTCCTGCCCTCCGACGGTCATTCACCACCGAAACCCGAGATCGGGGGGGAGGGGGCGTAGATCTACCCTTATAGCTTTCTCCGTACGAGGATGGACCAATGGACTTTTTTATCTATATATGTTTGTTTAGCACATATGTACATGGAAAACCAAGGTTGAACACATTTCACCACATTATTCACACCGGTAGACACGTACCGGGAGTTTCCACATACGGATCAACGATTTTACTAAGTGTTAGCCCATGTCCGTGAACAACGTCAGACACATGACCTATATATGCCATCTAAAAACATTAAATCACACCTATAAACATAACCTAGATGCACATGCAGGTTTTCCAATGATTCCGGCCCTCCGACGGTCATTCACCACCGAAACCCTAGATCGGGGGGCCCCGCAGATCTACCCTTATATCTTTCTCCGTACGAGGATGGACCAATGGACTTTTTTATCTATCTATGTTTGTTTAGCACATATGTACATGGAAAACCAAGGTTGAATAGATTTCACCACATTATTCACACCGGTAGACACGTACCGGGAGTTTCCACATACGGATCGACGATTTTACTAAGTGTTAGCCCATGTCCGTGAACAACGTCAAACACATGACCTACATATGCTATCTACAAACATTAAATCACACCTATAAACATAACCTAGCACCACATGCAGGTTTTCCAATGATTCCGGCCCTCCGACGGTCATTCACCACCGAAACCCTAGATCGGGGGGGGGGGGCGCAGATCTACCCTTATAGCTTTCTCCGTACGACGATGGACCAATGGACTTTTTTATCTATCTATGTTTGTTTAGCACACATGTACATGGAAAACAAAGGTTGAACACATTTCACCACATTATTCACACCGGTAGACACGTACCGGGAGTTTCCACATACGGATCGACGATTTTACAAAGTGTTAGCCCATGTCCGTGAACAACGTCAGACACATGACCTATATATTCCATATACAAACATTAAATCACACCTATAAACATAACCTAGATCCACATGCAGGTTTTCCAATGATTCCGGCCCTCCGACGGTCATTCACTACCGAAACCCTAGATCGGGGGGGCCCGCAGATCTACCCTTATAGCTTTCTCCGTACGAAGATGGACCAACGGACTTTTTTATCTATCTATGTTTGTTTAGCACATATGTACATGGAAAACCAAGGTTGAACACATTTCACCACATTATTCACACCGGTAGACACGTACCGGGAGTTTCCACATACGGATCGACGATTTTACTAAGTGTTAGCCCTTGTCCGTGAACAACGTCAGACACATGACCTACATATGCCATCTACAAACATTAAATCACACCTATAAACATAACCTAGCTCCACATGAAGGATTTCAAATGATTCCGGCCCTCCGACGGTCATTCACCACCGAAACCCTAGATCGGGGGGGGGGGGCGCAGATCTACCCTTATAGCTTTCTCCGTACGAGGATGGACCAATGGAATTTTTTATCTATCTATGTTTGTTTAGCACATATGTACATGGAAAACCAAGGTTGAACACATTTCACCACATTATTCACACCGGTAGACACGTACCGGGAGTTTCCACATACTGATCGACGATATTACTAAGTGTTAGCCCATGTCCGTGAACAACGTCAGACAGATGACCTACATATGCCATCTACAAAAATTAAATCACACCTATAAACATGACTTAGCACCACATGCAGGTTTTCCAATGATTCCGGCCCTCCGACGGTCATTCACCACCGAAACCCTAGATCGGGGGGGGGGGGGGGGCGCAGATCTACCCTTATAGCTTTCTCCGTACGAGGATGGACCAATGGACTTTTTTATCTATCTATGTTTGTTTAGCACACATGTACATGGAAAACCAAGGTTGAACACATTTCACCACATTATTCACACCGGTAGACACGTACCGGGAGTTTCCACATACGGATCGACGATTTTACTAAGTGTTAGCCCATGTCCGTGAACAACGTCAGACACATGACCTACATATTCCATATACAAACATTAAATCACACCTATAAACATAACCTAGATCCACATGCAGGTTTTCCAATATTCCGGCCCTCCGACGGTCATTCACCACCGAAACCCTAGATCGGGGGGGCCCGCAGATCTACCCTTATAGCTTTCTCCGTACGAGGATGGACCAACGGACTTCTTTATCTATCTATGTTTGTTTAGCACATATGTACATGGAAAACCAAGGTTGAACACATTTCACCACATTATTCACACCGGTAGAGACGTACCGGGAGTTTCCACATACGGATCGACGATTTTACTAAGTGTTAGCCCATGTCTGTGAACAACGTCAGACACATGACCTACATATGCCATCTACAAACATTAAATCACACCTATAAACATAACCTAGCTCCACATGAAGGATTTCCAATGATTCCGGCCCTCCGACAGTCATTCACCACCGAAACCCTAGATCGGGGGGCCCCGCAGATCTACCCTTATAGCTTTCTCCGTACGAGGATGGACCAATGGACTTTTTTATCTATCTATATTTGTTTAGCACATATGTACATGGAAAACCAAGGTTGAACACATTTCACCACATTATTCACACCGGTAGACACGTACCGGGAGTTTCCACATACGGATCAACGATTTTACTAAGTGTTAGCCCATGTCCGTGAACAACGTCAGACACATGACCTACATATGCCATCTACAAACATTAAATCACACCTATAAACATAACCTAGCTCCACATGCAGGTTTTCCAATGATTCCGGCCCTCCGACGGTCATTCACCACCGAAACCTGAGATCGGGGGGGCCCGTAGATCTACCCTTATAGCTTTCTCCGTACGAGGATGGACCAATGGACTTTTTTATCTATATATGTTTGTTTAGCACATATGTACATGGAAAACAAAGGTTGAACACATTTCACCACATTATTCACACCGGTAGACACGTACCGGGAGTTTCCACATACGGATCGACGATTTTACTAAGTGTTAGCCCATGTCCGTGAACAACGTCAGACACATGACCTATATATTCCATATACAAACATTAAATCACACCTATAAACATAACCTAGATCCACATGCAGGTTTTCCAATGATTCCGGCCCTCCGACGGTCATTCACCACCGAAACCCTAGATCGGGGGGCCCGCAGATCTACCCTTATAGCTTTCTCCGTACGAGGATGGACCAACGGACTTTTTTATCTATCTATGTTTGTTTAGCACATATGTACATGGAAAACCAAGGTTGAACACATTTCACCACATTATTCACACCGGTAGACACGTACCGGGAGTTTCCACATACGGAAAGACGATTTTACTAAGTGTTAGCCCATGTCCGTGAACAACGTCAGACACATGACCTACATATGCCATCTACAAACATTAAATCACACCTATAAACATAACCTAGCTCCACATGAAGGATTTCCAATGATTCCGGCCCTCCGACGGTCATTCACCACCGAAACCCTAGATCGGGGGGGGGGGGCGCAGATCTACCATTATAGCGTTCTCCGTACGAGAATGGACCAATGGACTTTTTTATCTGTCTATGTTTGTTTAGCACATATGTACATGGAAAACCAAGGTTGAACACATTTCACCACATTATTCACACCGGTAGACACGTACCGGGAGTTTCCACATACGGATCGACGATTTTTCTAAGTGTTATCCCATGTCCGTGAACAATGTCCGATACATGACCTACATATGCCATCTACAAACATTAAATCACACATATAAACATAACCTAGCTCCACATGCAGGTTTTCCAATGATTCCGGCCCTCCGACGTTCATTCACCAACGAAACCCTAGATCGGGGGGCCCCGCAGATCTACCCTTATAGCTTTGTCCGTACGAGGATGGACCAACGGACTTTTTTATCTATCTATGTTTGTTTAGCACATATGTACATGGAAAACCAAGGTTGAACACATTTCACCACATTATTCACACCGGTAGACACGTACCGGGAGTTTCCACATACGGATCGACGATTTTACTAAGTGTTAGCCCATGTCCGTGAACAACGTCAGACACATGACCTACATATGCCATCTACAAACATTAAATCACACCTATAAACATAACCTAGCTCCACATGAAGGATTTCCAATGATTCCGGCCCTCCGACGGTCATTCACCACCGAAACCCTAGATCGGGGGGGGGGGGGCGCAGATCTACCCTTATAGCGTTCTCCGTACGAGGATGGACCAATGGACTTTTTTATCTGTCTATGTTTGTTTAGCACATATGTACATGGAAAACCAAGGTTGAACACATTTCACCACATTATTCACACCGGTAGACACGTACCGGGAGTTTCCACATACGGATCGACGATTTTACTAAGTGTTATCCCATGTCCGTGAACAATGTCCGACACATGACCTACATATGCCATCTACAAACATTAAATCACACATATAAACATAACCTAGCTCCACATGCAGGTTTTCCAATGATTCCGGCCCTCCGACGTTCATTCACCACCGAAACCCTAGATCGGGGGGGCCCGCAGATCTACCCTTATAGCTTTCTCCGTACGAGGATGGACCAACGGACTTTTTTATCTATCTATGTTTGTTTAGCACATATGTACATGGAAAACCAAGGTTGAACACATTTCACCACATTATTCACACCGGTAGACACGTACCGGGAGTTTCCACATACGGATCGACGATTTTACTAAGTGTTAGCCCATGTCCGTGGACAACGTCAGACACATGACCTACATATGCCATCTACAAACATTAAATCACACCTATAAACATAACCTAGCTCCACATGCAGGTTTTCCAATGATTTCGGCCCTTCGACGGTCATTCAACACCGAAACCCTAGATCGGGGGGGCCCGCATATCTACCCTTATAGCTTTCTCCGTACGAGGATGGACCAATGGACTTTTTATCTATTTATGTTTGTTTAGCACATATGTACATGGAAAACCAAGGTTGAACATATTTCACCACATTATTCACACCGGTAGACACGTACCGGCAGTTTCCACATACGGATCGACGATTTTACTAATTGTTAGCCCATGTCCATGAACAACGTCAGACACATGACCTACGTATGCCATCTACATACATTAAATCACACCTATGAACATAACCTAGCTCCACATGCAGGTTTTCCAATGATTCCGGCCCTCCGACGGTCATTCACCACCGAAACCCTAGATCGGGGGGCCCCGCAGATCTACCCTTATAGCTTTCTCCGTACGAGGATGGACCAATGGACTTTTTTATCTATTTATGTTTGTTTAGTACATATGTACATGGAAAACCAAGGTTGAACATATTTCACCACATTATTCACACCGGTAGACACTTACCGGCAGTTTCCACATACGGATCGACGATTTTACTAAGTGTTAGCCCATGTCCATGAACAACGTCAGACACATGACCTACGTATGCCATCTACATACATTAAATCACACCTATGAACATAACCTAGCTCCACATGCAGGTTTTCCAATGATTCCGGCCCTCCGACGGTCATTCACCACCGAAACCCTAGATCGGGGGGCCCCGCAGATCTACCATTATAGCTTTCTCCGTACGAGGATGGACCAATGGACTTTTTTATCTATCTCTGTTTTTTTAGCACATATGTACATGGAAAACCAAGGTTGAACACATTTCACCACATTATTCACACCGGTAGACACATACCGGGAGTTTCCACATACGGATCGACGATATTACTAAGTGTTAGCCCATGTCCGTGAACAACGTCAGACACATGACCTACATATGCCATCTACAAACATTAAATCACACCTATAAACATAACCTAGCTCCACATGCAGGTTTTCCGATGATTCCGGCCCTCCGACGGTCATTCACCACCGAAACCCTAGATCGGGGGGGGGGGGGCGCAGATCTACCCTTATAGCTTTCTCCGTATGAGGATGGACCAATGGAATTTTTTATCTATCTATATTTGTTTAGCACATATGTACATGGAAAACCAAGGTTGAACACATTTCACCACATTATTCACACCGGTAGACACGTACCGGGAGTTTCCACATACTGATCGACGATATTACTAAGTGTTAGCCCATGTCCGTGAACAACGTCAGACAGACGACCTACATATGCCATCTACAAAAATTAAATCACACCTATAAACATGACCTAGCACCACATGCAGGTTTCCAATGATTCCGGCCCTCCGACGGTCATTCACCACCGAAACCCTAGATCGGGGGGGGGGGCGCAGATCTACCCTTATAGCTTTCTCCGTACGAGGATGGACCAATGGACTTTTTTATCTATCTATGTTTGTTTAGCACACATGTACATGGAAAACCAAGGTTGAACACATTTCACTACATTATTCACACCGGTAGACACGTACCGGGAGTTTCCACATACGGATCGTCGATTTTACTAAGTGTTAGCCCATGTCCGTGAACAACGTCAGACACATGACCTACATATTCCATATACAAACATTAAATCACACCTATAAACATAACCTAGATCCACATGCAGGTTTTCCAATATTCCGGCCCTCCGACGGTCATTCACCACCGAAACCCTAGATCGGGGGGCCACGCAGATCTACCCTTATAGCTTTCTCCGTACGAGGATGGACCAACGGACTTTTTTATCTATCTATGTTTGTTTAGCACATATGTACATGGAAAACCAAGGTTGAACACATTTCACCACATTATTCACACCGGTAGACACGTACCGGGAGTTTCCACATACGGATCGACGATTTTACTAAGTGTTAGCCCATGTCTGTGAACAACGTCAGACACATGACCTACATATGCCATCTACAAACATTAAATCACACCTATAAACATAACCTAGCTCCACATGAAGGATTTCCAATGATTCCGGCCCTCCGACGGTCATTCACCACCGAAACCCTAGATCGGGGGGGGGCCCGCAAATCTACCCTTATAGCTTTCTCCGTACGAGGATGGACGAATGGACTTTTTTATCTGTCTATGTTTGTTTAGCAGATATGTACATGGAAAACCAAGGTTGAACACATTTCACCACATTATTCACACCGGTAGACACGTATCGGGAGTTTCCACATACGGATCGACGATTTTACTAAGTGTTAGACCATGTCCTTGAACAACGTCAGACACATGACCTACATATGCCATCTACAAACATTAAATCACACCTATAAACATAACCTAGCTACACATGCAGGTTTTCCAATGATTTCGGCCCTCCGACGGTCATTCACCACCGAAACCATAGATCGGGGGGGCCCGCAGATCTACCCTTATAGCTTTCTCCGTACGAGGATGGACCAATGGACTTTTTTATCTAGCTATGTTTGTTTAGCACATATGTACATGGAAAACCAAGGTTGAACACATTTCACCACATTATTCACACCGGTAGACACGTACCGGGAGTTTCCACATACGGATCGACGATTTTACTAAGTGTTAGCCCATGTCCGTGAACAACGTCAAACAAATGACCTACATATGCCATCTACAAACATTAAATCACACCTATAAACATAACCTAGCTCCACATGCAGGTTTTCCAATGATTCCGGCCCTCCGACGGTCATTCACCACCGAAACCCTAGATCGGGGGGCCCACAGATCTAGCCTTATAGATTTCTCCATACGAGGATGGACCAATGGACTTTTTTTATCTATCTATGTTTGTCTAGCACATATGTACATGGAAAACCAAGTTTGAACACATTTCACCACATTATTCACACCGGTAGACACGTACCGGGAGTTTCCACATACGGATCGACGATTTTACTAAGTGTTAGCCCATGTCCGTGAACAACGTCAAACACATGACCTACATATGTCATATACAAACATTAAATCACACCTATAAACATAACCTAGCACCACATGCAGGTTTTCCAATGATTTCGGCCCTCCGACGGTCATTCAACACCGAAACCCTAGATCGGGGGGGGGCCGCAGATCTACCCTTATAGCTTTCTCCGTACGAGGATGGACCACTGGACTTTTTTATCTATCTATGTTTGTTTAGCACATATGTACATGGAAAACCAAGGTTGAACACATTTCACCACATTATTCACACCGGTAGACACGTACCGGGAGTTTCCACATACGGATCGACGATTTTACTAAGTGTTAGCCCATGTCCGTGAACAACGTCACACACAAGACCTACATATGCCATCTAAAAACATTAAATCACACCTATAAACATAACCTAGCTCCACATGCAGGTTTTCCAATGATTCCGGCCCTCCGACGGTCATTCACCACCGAAACCCTATATCGGGGGGGGGGGGGCGCAGATCTACCCTTATAGGTTTCTCCGTACGAGGATGGACCAATGGACTTTTTTATCTATCTATGTTTGTTTAGCACATATGTACATGGAAAACCTAGGTTGAACACATTTCACCACATTATTCACACCGGTAGACACGTACCGGGAGTTTCCACATACGGATCGACGATTTTACTAAGTGTTAGCCAATGTCCGTGAACAACGTCAGACACATGACCTACATATGCCATCTACGAACATTAAATCACACCTATAAACATAACCTAGCTCCACATGAAGGATTTCCAATGATTTCGGCCCTCCGACGGTCATTCACCACCGAAACCCTAGATCGGGGGGGGGGGGGGGCGCAGATCTACCCTTATAGCTTTCTCCGTACGAGGATGGACCAATGGACTTTTTTATCTATCTATGTTTGTTTAGCACACATGTACATGGAAAACCAAGGTTGAACAAATTTCACCACATTATTCACACCGGTAGACACGTACCGGGAGTTTCCACATACGGATCGACGATTTTACTAAGTGTTATCCCATGTCCGTGAACAACGTCAGACACATGACCTAAATATGCCATCTACAAACATTAAATCACACCTATAAACATAACCTAGCTCCACATGCAGGTTTTCCAATGATTCCGGCCCTCCGACGGTCATTCACCACCGAAACCCTAGATCGGGGGGCCCACAGATCTACCCTTATAGATTTCTCCGTACGAGGATGGACCAATGGACTTTTTTTATCTATCTATGTTTGTCTAGCACATATGTACATGGAAAACCAAGTTTGAACACATTTCACCACATTATTCACACCGGTAGACACGTACCGGGAGTTTCCACATACGGATCGACGATTTTACTAAGTGTTAGCCCATGTCCGTGAACAACGTCACACACATGACCTACATATGCCATCTACAAACATTAAATCACACCTATAAACATAACCTAGCTCCACATGCAGGTTTTCCAATGATTCCGGCCCTCCGAGGGTCATTCACCACCGAAACTCTAGATCGGGGGGGCCCGCAGATCTACCCTTATAGCTTTCTCCGTACGAGGATGGACCAATGGACTTTTTTATCTATCTATATTTTTTTAGCACATATGTACATGGAAAACCAAGGTTGAACACATTTCACCACATTATTCACACCGGTAGACACGTACCGGCAGTTTCTCCATACGGATCGACGATTTTACTAAGTGTTAGCCCAAGTCCATGAACAACGTCAGACACATGACCTACATATGCCATCTACATACATTAAATCACACCTATAAACATAACCTAGCTCCACATGCAGGTTTTCCAATGATTCCGGCCCTCCGACGGTCATTCACCACCGAAACCCTAGATCGGGGGGCCCCGCAGATCTACCCTTATAGCTTTCTCCGTACGAGGATGGACCAATGGAATTTTTTATCTATCTATGTTTGTTTAGCACATATGTACATGGAAAACCAAGGTTGAACACATTTCACCACATTATTCACACCGGTAGACACGTACCGGTAGTTTCCACATACGGATCGACGATTTTACTAAGTGTTAGCCCAAGTCCATGAACAACGTCAGACACATGACCTACATATGCCATCTACATACATTAAATCACACCTATAACCATAACCTAGCTCCACATGCAGGTTTTCCAATGATTCCGGCCCTCCGACGGTCATTCACCACCGAAACCCTAGATCGGGGGGCCCCGCAGATCTACCCTTATAGCTTTCTCCGTACGAGGATGGACCAATGGAATTTTTTATCTATCTATGTTTGTTTAGCACATATGTACATGGAAAACCAAGGTTGAACACATTTCACCACATTATTCACACCGGTAGACACGTACCGGGAGTTTCCACATACTGATCGACGATTTTACTAAGTGTTAGCCCATGTCCGTGAACAACGTCAGACCCATGACCTACATATGCCATCTACAAACATTAAATCACACCTATAAACATAACCTAGATCCACATGCAGGTTTTCCAATGATTCCGGCCCTCCGAGGGTCATTCACCACCGAAACCGTAGATCGGGGGGCCCGCAGATCTACCCTTATAGCTTTCTCCGTACGAGGATGGACCAATGGACTTTTTTATCTATCTATGTTTTTTTAGCACATATGTACATGGAAAACCTAGGTTGAACACATTTCACCACATTATTCACACCGGTAGACACGTACCGGCAGTTTCCACATACGGATCGACGATTTTACTAAGTGTTAGC
The DNA here is from genome assembly GCA_950022295.1 of Bromus sterilis. Classification (NCBI taxonomy): domain Eukaryota; kingdom Viridiplantae; phylum Streptophyta; class Magnoliopsida; order Poales; family Poaceae; genus Bromus; species Bromus sterilis. The sequence continues at coordinate 106,007,444 of OX465596.1, read as the reverse complement.
CAATGTCCGTGAACAACGTCAGACACATGACCTACATATGCCATCTACAAACATTAAATCACACCTATAAACATAACCTAGCTCCACATGAAGGATTTCCAATGATTCCGGCCCTCCGACGGTCATTCACCACCGAAACCCTAGATCGGGGGGCCCCGCAGATCTACCCTTATAGCTTTCTCCGTACGAGGATGGACCAATGGAATTTTTTATCTATCTATGTTTGTTTAGCACATATGTACATGGAAAACCAAGGTTGAACACATTTCACCACATTATTCACACCGGTAGACACGTACCGGGAGTTTCCACATACTGATCGACGATTTTACTAAGTGTTAGCCCATGTCCGTGAACAACGTCAGACACATGACCTACACATGCCATCTACAAACATTAAATCACACCTATAAACATAACCTAGATCCACATGCAGGTTTTCCAATGATTCCGGCCCTCCGAGGGTCATTCACCACCGAAACCGTAGATCGGGGGGCCCGCAGATCTACCCTTATAGCTTTCTCCGTACGAGGATGGACCAATGGACTTTTTTATCTATCTATGTTTGTTTAGCACATATGTACATGGAAAACCTAGGTTGAACACATTTCACCACATTATTCACACCGGTAGACACGTACCGGGAGTTTCCACATACGGATCGACGATTTTACTAAGTGTTAGCCAATGTCCGTGAACAACGTCAGACACATGACCTACATATGCCATCTACAAACATTAAATCACACCTATAAACATAACCTAGCTCCACATGAAGGATTTCCAATGATTCCGGCCCTCCGACGGTCATTCACCACCGAAACCCTAGATCGGGGGGGGGGGGCGCAGATCTACCCTTATAGCTTTCTCCGTACGAGGATGGACCAATGGACTTTTTTATCTATCTATGTTTGTTTAGCACACATGTACATGGAAAACCAAGGTTGAACAAATTTCACCACATTATTCACACCGGTAGACACGTACCGGGAGTTTCCACATACGGATCGACGATTTTACTCAGTGTTATCCCATGTCCGTGAACAACGTCAGACACATGACCTAAATATGCCATCTACAAACATTAAATCACACCTATAAACATAACCTAGCTCCACATGCAGGTTTTCCAATGATTCCGGCCCTCCGATGGTCATTCACCACCGAAACCCTAGATCGGGGGGCCCACAGATCTACCCTTATAGATTTCTCCGTACGAGGATGGACCAATGGACTTTTTTTATCTATCTATGTTTGTCTAGCACATATGTACATGGAAAACCAAGTTTGAACACATTTCACCACATTATTCACACCGGTAGACACGTACCGGGAGTTTCCACATACGGATCGACGATTTTACTAAGTGTTAGCCCATGTCCGTGAACAACGTCACACACATGACCTACATATGCCATCTACAAACATTAAATCACACCTATAAACATAACCTAGCTCCACATGCAGGTTTTCCAATGATTCCGGCCCTCCGAGGGTCATTCACCACCGAAACCCTAGATCGGGGGGGCCCGCAGATCTACCCTTATAGCTTTCTCCGTACGAGGATGGACCAATGGACTTTTTTATCTATCTATATCTGTTTAGCACATATGTACATGGAAAACCAAGGTTGAACACATTTCACCACATTATTCACACCGGTAGACACGTACCGGGAGTTTCCACATACGGATCGACGATTTTACTAAGTGTTAGCCCATGTCCGTGAACAACGTCACACACATGACCTACATATGCCATCTACAAACATTAAATCACACCTATAAACATAACCTAGATCCACATGCAGGTTTTCCAATGATTCCGGCCCTCCGAGGGTCATTCACCACCGAAACCGTAGATCGGGGGGCCCGCAGATCTACCCTTATAGCTTTCTCCGTACGAGGATGGACCAATGGACTTTTTTATCTATCTATGTTTGTTTAGCACATATGTACATGGAAAACCTAGGTTGAACACATTTCACCACATTATTCACACCGGTAGACACGTACCGGGAGTTTCCACATACGGATCGACGATTTTACTAAGTGTTAGCCAATGTCCGTGAACAACGTCAGACACATGACCTACATATGCCATCTACAAACATTAAATCACACCTATAAACATAACCTAGCTCCACATGAAGGATTTCCAATGATTCCGGCCCTCCGACGGTCATTCACCACCGAAACCCTAGATCGGGGGGGGGGGGGGGCGCAGATCTACCCTTATAGCTTTCTCCGTACGAGGATGGACCAATGGACTTTTTTATCTATCTATGTTTGTTTAGCACACATGTACATGGAAAACCAAGGTTGAACAAATTTCACCACATTATTCACACCGGTAGACACGTACCGGGAGTTTCCACATACGGATCGACGATTTTACTCAGTGTTATCCCATGTCCGTGAACAACGTCAGACACATGACCTAAATATGCCATCTACAAACATTAAATCACACCTATAAACATAACCTAGCTCCACATGCAGGTTTTCCAATGATTCCGGCCCTCCGATGGTCATTCACCACCGAAACCCTAGATCGGGGGGCCCACAGATCTACCCTTATAGATTTCTCCGTACGAGGATGGACCAATGGACTTTTTTTATCTATATATGTTTGTCTAGCACATATGTACATGGAAAACCAAGTTTGAACACATTTCACCACATTATTCACACCGGTAGACACGTACCGGGAGTTTCCACATACGGATCGACGATTTTACTAAGTGTTAGCCCATGTCCGTGAACAACGTCACACACATGACCTACATATGCCATCTACAAACATTAAATCACACCTATAAACATAACCTAGCTCCACATGCAGGTTTTCCAATGATTCCGGCCCTCCGAGGGTCATTCACCACCGAAACCCTAGATCGGGGGGGCCCGCAGATCTACCCTTATAGCTTTCTCCGTACGAGGATGGACCAATGGACTTTTTTATCTATCTATATCTGTTTAGCACATATGTACATGGAAAACCAAGGTTGAACACATTTCACCACATTATTCACACCGGTAGACACGTACCGGGAGTTTCCACATACGGATCGACGATTTTACTAAGTGTTAGCCCATGTCCGTGAACAACGTCAAACACATGACCTACATATGCCATCTACAAACATTAAATCACACCTATAAACATAACCTAGCTCCACATGCAGGTTTTCCAATGATTCCGGCCCTCCGACGGTCATTCACGACCGAAACCCTAGATCGGGGGGGCCCGCAGATCTACCCTTATAGCTTTCTCTGTACGAGGATGGACCAATGGACTTTTTTATCTATCTATGTTTGTTTTGCACATATGTACATGGAAAACCAAGGTTGAACACATTTCACCACATTATTCACACTGGTAGACACGTACCGGGAGTTTCCACATACGGATCGACGATTTTACTAAGTGTTAGCCCATGTCCGTGAACAACGTCAAACACATGACCTACATATGTCATATACAAACATTAAATCACACCTATAAACATAACCTAGCACCACATGCAAGTTTTCCAATGATTTCGGCCCTCCGACGGTCACTCAACACCGAAACCCTAGATCGGGGGGGCCCGCAGATCTACCCTTATAGCTTTCTCCGTACGAGGATGGACCAATGGACTTTTTTATCTATCTATGTTTGTTTAGCACATATGTACATGGAAAACCAAGGTTGAACACATTTCACCACATTATTCACACCGGTAGACACGTACCGGGAGTTTCCACATACGGATCGACGATTTTACTAAGTGTTAGCCCATGTCCGTGAACAACGTCACACACATGACCTACATATGCCATCTAAAAACATTAAATCACACCTATAAACATAACCTAGCTCCACATGCAGGTTTTCCAATGATTCCGGCCCTCCGACGGTCATTCACCACCGAAACCCTATATCGGGGGGGGGGGGGCGCAGATCTACCCTTATAGCTTTCTCCGTACGAGGATGGACCAATGGACTTTTTTATCTATCTATGTTTTTTTAGCACATATGTACATGGAAAACCAAGGTTGAACACATTTCACCACATTATTCACACCGGTAGACACGTACCGGGAGTTTCCACATACGGATCGACCATTTTACTAAGTGTTAGCCCATGTCCGTGAACAACGTCAGACACATGACCTACATATGCCATCTACAAACATTAAATCACACCTATAAACATAACCTAGATCCACATGCAGGTTTTCCAATGATTCCGGCCCTCCGACGGTCATTCACCACCGAAACCCTAGATCGGGGGGGCCCGCAGATCTACCCTTATAGCTTTCTCCGTACGAGGATGGACCAATGGACTTTTTTATCTATCTATATTTGATTAGCACATATGTACATGGAAAACCAAGGTTGAACACATTTCACCACATTATTCACACCGGTACACACGTACCAGGAGTTTCCACATACGGATCGACGATATTACTAAGAGTTAGCCCATGTCCGTGAACAACGTCAGACACATGACCTACATATGCCATCTACAAACATGAAATCACACCTATAAACATAACCTAGCTCCACATGCAGGTTTTCCAATGATTCCGGCCCTCCGACGGACATTCACCACCGAAACCTGAGATCGGGGGGGGGCCCGTAGATCTACCCTTATAGCTTTCTCCGTACGAGGATGGACCAATGGACTTTTTTATCTATATATGCTTGTTTAGCACATATGTACATGGAAAACCAAGGTTGAAAACATTTCACCACATTATTCACACCGGTAGACACGTACCGGGAGTTTCCACATACGGATCGACGATTTTACTAAGTGTTAGCCATGTCCGTGAACAACGTCAGACACATGACCTACATATGCCATCTAAAAACATTAAATCACACCTATAAACATAACCTAGCTCCACATGCAGGTTTTCCAATGATTCCGGCCCTCCGACGGTCATTCACCACCGAAACCCTAGATCGGGGGGGGGCCCGCAGATCTACCCTTATAGCTTTCTCCGTACGAGGATGTACCAATGGACTTTTTTATCTATCTATGTTTGTTTAGCACATATGTACATGGAAAACCAAGGTTGAACACATTTCACCACATTATTCACACCGGTAGACACGTACCGGGAGTTTCCACATACGGATCGACGATTTTACTAAGTGTTAGCCCATATCCTTGAACAACGTCAAACACATGACCTACATATGCCATCTACAAACATTAAATCACACCTATAAACATAACCTAGCTCCACATGCAGGTTTTCCAATATTCCGGCCCTCCGACGGTCATTCACCACCGAAACCCTAGATCGGGGGGGGGGGGCGCAGATCTACCCTTATAGCTTTCTCCGTACGAGGATGGACCAATGGAATTTTTTATCTATCTATGTTTGTTTAGCACACATTTACATGGAAAACGAAGGTTGAACACATTTCACCACATTATTCACACCGGTAGACACGTACCGGGAGTTTGCACATACGGATCGACGATTTTACTAAGTGTTATCCCATGTCCGTGAACAATGTCCGACACATGACCTACATATGCCATCTACAAACATTAAATCACACATATAAACATAACCTAGCTCCACATGCAGGTTTTCCAATGATTCCGGCCCTCCGACGGTCATTCACCACCGAAACCCTAGATCGGGGGGGCCCGCAGATCTACCCTTATAGCTTTCTCCGTACGAGGATGGACCAACGGACTTTTTTATCTATCTATGTTTGTTTAGCACATATGTACATGGAAAACCAAGGTTGAACACATTTCAACACATTATTCACACCGGTAGACACGTACCGGGAGTTTCCACATACGGATCGACGATTTTACTAAGTGTTAGCCCATATCCTTGAACAACGTCAAACACATGACCTACATATGCCATCTACAAACATTAAATCACACCTATAAACATAACCTAGCTCCACATGCAGGTTTTCCAATGATTTCGGCCCTCCGACGGTCATTCAACACCGAAACCCTAGATCGGTGGGGCCCGCATATCTACCCATATAGCTTTCTCCGTACGAGGATGGACCAATGGACTTTTTTATCTATCTATGTTTGTTTAGCACATATGTACATGGAAAACCAAGGTTGAACACATTTCACCACATTATTCACACCGGTAGACACGTACCGGCAGTTTCCACATACGGATCGACGATTTTACTAAGTGTTAGCCCAAGTCCATGAACAACGTCAGACACATGACCTACATATGCCATCTACATACATTAAATCACACCTATAAACATAACCTAGCTCCACATGCAGGTTTTCCAATGATTCCGGCCCTCCGACGGTCATTCACCACCGAAACCCTAGATCGGGGGGCCCCGCAGATCTACCCTTATAGCTTTCTCCGTACGAGGATGGACCAATGGAATTTTTTATCTATCTATGTTTGTTTAGCACATATGTACATGGAAAACCAAGGTTGAACACATTTCACCACATTATTCACACCGGTAGACACGTACCGGGAGTTTCCACATACGGATCGACGATTTTACTAAGTGTTATCCCATGTCCGTGAACAACGTCAGACACATGACCTAAATATGCCATCTACAAACATTAAATCACACCTATAAACATAACCTAGCTCCACATGCAGGTTTTCCAATGATTCCGGCCCTCCAATGGTCATTCACCACCGAAACCCTAGACGGGGGGCCCACAGATCTACCCTTATAGATTTCTCCGTACGAGGATGGACCAATGGACTTTTTTTATCTATCTATGTTTGTCTAGCACATATGTACATGGAAAACCAAGGTTGAACACATTTCACCACATTATTCACACCGGTAGACACGTACCGGCAGTTTCCACATACGGATCGACGATTTTACTAAGTGTTAGCCCAAGTCCATGAACAACGTCAGACACATGACCTACATATGCCATCTACATACATTAAATCACACCTATAAACATAACCTAGCTCCACATGCAGGTTTTCCAATGATTCCGGCCCTCCGACGGTCATTCACCACCGAAACCCTAGATCAGGGGGCCCCGCAGATCTACCCTTATAGCTTTCTCTGTACAAGGATGGACCAATGGACTTTTTTATCTATCTATGTTTGTTTAGCACATATGTACATGGAAAACCAAGGTTGAACACATTTCACCACATTATTCACACCGGTAGACACGTACCGGGAGTTTCCACATACTGATCGACGATTTTACTAAGTGTTAGCCCATGTCCGTGAACAACGTCAGACACATGACCTACATATGCCATCTACAAACATTAAATCACACCTATAAACATAACCTAGATCCACATGCAGGTTTTCAAATGATTCCGGCCCTCCGAGGGTCATTCACCACCGAAACCGTAGATCGGGGGGCCCGCAGATCTACCCTTATAGCTTTCTCCGTACGAGGATGGACCAATGGACTTTTTTATCTATCTATGTTTGTTTAGCACATATGTACATGGAAAACCTAGGTTGAACACATTTCACCACATTATTCACACCGGTAGACACGTACCGGCAGTTTCCACATACGGATCGACGATTTTACTAAGTGTTAGCCAATGTCCGTGAACAACGTCAGACACATGACCTACATATGCCATCTACAAACATTAAATCACACCTATAAACATAACCTAGCTCCACATGAAGGATTTCCAATGATTCCGGCCCTCCGACGGTCATTCACCACCGAAACCCTAGATCAGGGGGCCCCGCAGATCTACCCTTATAGCTTTCTCCGTACGAGGATGGACCAATGGATTTTTTTATCTATCTATGTTTGTTTAGCACATATGTACATGGAAAACCAAGGTTGAACACATTTCACCACATTATTCACACCGGTAGACAAGTACCGGGAGTTTCCACATACTGATCGACGATTTTACTAAGTGTTAGCCCATGTCCGTGAACAACGTCAGACACATGACCTACATATGCCATCTACAAACATTAAATCACACCTATAAACATAACCTAGATCCACATGCAGGTTTTCCAATGATTCCGGCCCTCCGAGGGTCATTCACCACCGAAACCGTAGATCGGGGGGCCCGCAGATCTACCCTTATAGCTTTCTCCGTACGAGGATGGACCAATGGAATTTTTATCTATCTATGTTTGTTTAGCACATATGTACATGGAAAACCTAGGTTGAACACATTTCACCACATTATTCACACCGGTAGACACGTACCGGGAGTTTCCACATACGGATCGACGATTTTACTAAGTGTTAGCCAATGTCCGTGAACAACGTCAGACACATGACCTACATATGCCATCTACAAACATTAAATCACACCTATAAACATAACCTAGCTCCACATGAAGGATTTCCAATGATTCCGGCCCTCCGACGGTCATTCACCACCGAAACCCTAGATCGGGGGGGGGGGGGCGCAGATCTACCCTTATAGCTTTCTCCGTACGAGGATGGACCAATGGACTTTTTTATCTATCTATGTTTGTTTAGCACACATGTACATGGAAAACCAAGGTTGAACAAATTTCACCACATTATTCACACCGGTAGACACGTACCGGGAGTTTCCACATACGGATCGACGATTTTACTAAGTGTTATCCCATGTCCTTGAACAACGTCAGACACATGACCTAAATATGCCATCTACAAACATTAAATCACACCTATAAACATAACCTAGCTCAACATGCAGGTTTTCCAATGATTCCGGCCCTCCGACGGTCATTCACCACCGAAACCCTAGATCGGGGGGCCCACAGATCTACCCTTATAGATTTCTCCGTACGAGGATGGACCAATGGACTTTTTTTATCTATCTATGTTTGTCTAGCACATATGTACATGGAAAACCAAGTTTGAACACATTTCACCACATTATTCACACCGGTAGACACGTACCGGGAGTTTCCACATACGGATCAACGATTTTACTAAGTGTTAGCCCATGTCCGTGAACAACGTCACACACATGACCTACATATGCCATCTACAAACATTAAATCACACCTATAAACATAACCTAGCTCCACATGCAGGTTTTCCAATGATTCCGGCCCTCCGAGGGTCATTCACCACCGAAACCCTAGATCGGGGGGCCCCGCAGATCTACCCTTATAGCTTTCTCCGTACGAGGATGGACCAATGGACTTTTTTATCTATCTATATTTGTTTAGCACATATGTACATGGAAAACCAAGGTTGAACACATTTCACCACATTATTCACACCGGTAGACACGTACCGGGAGTTTCCACATACGGATCGACGATTTTACTAAGTGTTAGCCCATGTCCGTGAACAACGTCAAACACATGACCTACATATGCCATCTACAAACATTAAATCACACCTATAAACATAACCTAGCTCCACATGCAGGTTTTCCAATGATTCCGGCCCTCCGACGGTCATTCACGACCGAAACCCTAGATCGGGGGGGCCCGCAGATCTACCCTTATAGCTTTCTCTGTACGAGGATGGACCAATGGACTTTTTTATCTATCTATGTTTGTTTAGCACATATGTACATGGAAAACCAAGGTTGAACACATTTCACCACATTATTCACACCGGTAGACACGTACCGGGAGTTTCCACATACGGATCGACGATTTTACTAAGTGTTAGCCAATGTCCGTGAACAACGTCAGACACATGACCTACATATGCCATCTACAAACATTAAATCACACCTATAAACATAACCTAGCTCCACATGAAGGATTTCCAATGATTCCGGCCCTCCGACGGTCACTCACCACCGAAACCCTAGATCGGGGGGGGGGGCGCAGATCTACCCTTATAGCTTTCTCCGTACGAGGATGGACCAATGGACTTTTTTATCTATCTATGTTTGTTTAGCACACATGTACATGGAAAACCAAGGTTGAACAAATTTCACCACATTATTCACACCGGTAGACACGTACCGTGAGTTTCCACATACGGATCGACGATTTTACTAAGTGTTATCCCATGTCCGTGAACAACGTCAGACACATGACCTAAATATGCCATCTACAAACATTAAATCACACCTATAAACATAACCTAGCTCCACATGCAGGTTTTCCAATGATTCCGGCCCTCCGACGGTCATTCACCACCGAAACCCGAGATCGGGGGGCCCACAGATCTACCCTTATAGATTTCTCCGTACGAGGATGGACCAATGGCCTTTTTTTATCTATCTATGTTTGTCTAGCACATATGTACATGGAAAACCAAGTTTGAACACATTTCACCACATTATTCACACCGGTAGACACGTACCGGGAGTTTCCACATACGGATCGACGATTTTACTAAGTGTTAGCCCATGTCCGTGAACAACGTCACACACGTGACCTACATATGCCATCTACAAACATTAAATCACACCTATAAACATAACCTAGCTCCACATGCAGGTTTTCCAATGATTCCGGCCCTCCGAGGGTCATTCACCACCAAAACCCTAGATCGGGGGGGCCCGCAGATCTACCCTTATAGCTTTCTCCGTACGAGGATGGACCAATGGACTTTTTTATCTATCTATATTTGTTTAGCACATATGTACATGGAAAACCAAGGTTGAACACATTTCACCACATTATTCACACCGGTAGACACGTACCGGGAGTTTCCACATACGGATCGACGATTTTACTAAGTGTTAGCCCATGTCCGTGAACAACGTCAAACACATGACCTACATATGCCATCTACAAACATTAAATCACACCTATAAACATAACCTAGCTCCACATGCAGGTTTTCCAATGATTTCGGCCCTCCGACGGTCATTCAACACCGAAACCCTAGATCGGGGGGGCCCGCAGATCTACCCTTATAGCTTTCTCCGTACGAGGATGGACCAACGGACTTTTTTATCTATCTATGTTTGTTTAGCACATATGTACATGGAAAACCAAGGTTGAACACATTTCACCACATTATTCACACCGGTAGACACGTACCGGGAGTTTCCACATACGGATCGACGATTTTACTAAGTGTTAGCCCATGTCCGTGAACAACGTCACACACATGACCTACATATGCCATCTAAAAACATTAAATCACACCTATAAACATAACCTAGCTCCACATGCAGGTTTTCCAATGATTCCGGCCCTCCGACGGTCATTCACCACCGAAACCCTATATCGGGGGGGGGGGGGGGGGCGGAGATCTACCCTTATAGCCTTCTCCGTACGAGGATGGACCAATGGACTTTTTTATCTATCTATGTTTGTTTAGCACATATGTACATGGAAAACCAAGGTTGAACACATTTCACCACATTATTCAAACCGGTAGACACGTACCGGGAGTTTCCACATACGGATCGACCATTTTACTAAGTGTTAGCCCATGTCCGTGAACAACGTCAGACACATGACCTACATATGCCATCTACAAACATTAAATCACACCTATAAACATAACCTAGATCCACATGCAGGTTTTCCAATGATTCCGGCCCTCCGACGGTCATTCACCACCGAAACCCTAGATCGGGGGGGCCCGCAGATCTACCCTTATAGCTTTCTCCGTACGAGGATGGACCAATGGACTTTTTTATCTATCTATATTTGATTAGCACATATGTACATGGAAAACAAGGTTGAACACATTTCACCACATTATTCACACCGGTACACACGTACCAGGAGTTTCCACATACGGATCGACGATATTACTAAGTGTTAGGCCATGTCCGTGAACAACGTCAGACACATGACCTACATATGCCATCTACAAACATGAAATCACACCTATAAACATAACCTAGCTCCACATGCAGGTTTTCCAATGATTCCGGCCCTCCGACGGACATTCACCACCGAAACCCGAGATCGGGGGGGGGGGGCCCGTAGATCTACCCTTATAGCTTTCTCCGTACGAGGATGGACCAATGGACTTTTTTATCTATATATGTTTGTTTAGCACATATGTACATGGAAAACCAAGGTTGAAAACATTTCACCACATTATTCACACCGGTAGACACGTACCGGGAGTTTCCACATACGGATCGACGATTTTACTAAGTGTTAGCCATGTCCGTGAACAACGTCAGACACATGACCTACATATGCCATCTACAAACATTAAATCACACCTATAAACATAACCTAGCTCCACATGCAGGTTTTCCAATGATTCCGGCCCTCCGACGGTCATTCACCACCGAAACCCTAGATCGGGGGGGGCCCGCAGATCTACCCTTATAGCTTTCTCCGTACGAGGATGGACCAATGGACTTTTTTATCTATCTATGTTTGTTTAGCTCATATGTACATGGAAAACCAAGGTTGAACACATTTCACCACATTATTCACACCGGTAGACACGTACCGGGAGTTTCCACATACGGATCGACGATTTTACTAAGTGTTAGCCCATGTCCGTGAACAACGTCACACACATGACCTACATATGCCATCTACAAACATTAAATCACACCTATAAACATAACCGAGCTCCACATGCAGGTTTTCCAATGATTCCGGCCCTCCGAGGGTCATTCACCACCGAAACCCTAGATCGGGGGGGCCCGCAGATCTACCCTTATAGCTTTCTCCGTACGAGGATGGACCAATGGACTTTTTTATCTATCTATATTTGTTTAGCACATATGTACATGGAAAACCAAGGTTGAACACATTTCACCACATTATTCACACCGGTAGACACGTACCGGGAGTTTCCACATACGGATCGACGATTTTACTAAGTGTTAGCCCATGTCCGTGAACAACGTCAAACACATGACCTACATATGCCATCTACAAACATTAAATCACACCTATAAACATAACCTAGCTCCACATGCAGGTTTTCCAATGATTCCGGCCCTCCGACGGTCATTCACGACCGAAACCCTAGATCGGGGGGGCCCGCAGATCTACCCTTATAGCTTTCTCTGTACGAGGATGGACCAATGGACTTTTTTATCTATCTATGTTTGTTTAGCACATATGTACATGGAAAACCAAGGTTGAACACATTTCACCACATTATTCACACCGGTAGACACGTACCGGGAGTTTCCACATACGGATCGACGATTTTACTAAGTGTTAGCCAATGTCCGTGAACAACGTAAGACACATGACCTACATATGCCATCTACAAACATTAAATCACACCTATAAACATAACCTAGCTCCACATGAAGGATTTCCAATGATTCCGGCCCTCCGACGGTCATTCACCACCGAAACCCTAGATCGGGGGGGGGGGGGCGCAGATCTACCCTTATAGCTTTCTCCGTACGAGGATGGACCAATGGACTTTTTTATCTATCTATGTTTGTTTAGCACACATGTACATGGAAAACCAAGGTTGAACAAATTTCACCACATTATTCACACCGGTAGACACGTACCGGGAGTTTCCACATACGGATCGACGATTTTACTAAGTGTTATCCCATGTCCGTGAACAACGTCAGACACATGACCTAAATATGCCATCTACAAACATTAAATCACACCTATAAACATAACCTAGCTCCACATGCAGGTTTTCCAATGATTCCAGCCCTCCGATGGTCATTCACCACCGAAACCCTAGATCGGGGGGCCCACAGATCTACCCTTATAGATTTCTCCGTACGAGGATGGACCACTGGACTTTTTTATCTATCTATGTTTGTCTAGCACAAATGTACATGGAAAACCAAGTTTGAACACATTTCACCACATTATTCACACCGGTAGACACGTACCGGGAGTTTCCACATACGGATCGACGATTTTACTAAGTGTTAGCCCATGTCCGTGAACAACGTCACACACATGACCTACATATGCCATCTACAAACATTAAATCACACCTATAAACATAACCTAGCTCCACATGCAGGTTTTCCAATGATTCCGGCCCTCCGAGGGTCATTCACCACCAAAACCCTAGATCGGGGGGGCCCGCAGATCTACCCTTATAGCTTTCTCCGTACGAGGATGGACCAATGGACTTTTTTATCTATCTATATTTGTTTAGCACATATGTACATGGAAAACCAAGGTTGAACACATTTCACCACATTATTCACACCGGTAGACACGTACCGGGAGTTTCCACATACGGATCGACGATTTTACTAAGTGTTAGCCCATGTCCGTGAACAACGTCAAACACATGACCTACATATGCCATCTACAAACATTAAATCACACCTATAAACATAACCTAGCTCCACATGCAGGTTTTCCAATGATTCCGGCCCTCCGACGGTCATTCACGACCGAACCCTAGATCGGGGGGGCCCGCAGATCTACCCTTATAGCTTTCTCTGTACGAGGATGGACCAATGGACTTTTTTATCTATCTATGTTTGTTTTGCACATATGTACATGGAAAACCAAGGTTGAACACATTTCACCACATTATTCACACCGGTAGACACGTACCGGGAGTTTCCACATACGGATCGACGATTTTACTAAGTGTTAGCCCATGTCCGTGAACAACGTCAAACACATGACCTACATATGTCATATACAAACATTAAATCACACCTATAAACATAACCTAGCACCACATGCAGGTTTTCCAATGATTTCGGCCCTCCGACGGTCATTCAACACCGAAACCCTAGATCGGGGGGGCCCGCAGATCTACCCTTATAGCTTTCTCCGTACGAGGATGGACCAATGGACTTTTTTATCTATCTATGTTTGTTTAGCACATATGTACATGGAAAACCAAGGTTGAACACATTTCACCACATTATTCACACCGGTAGACACGTACCGGGAGTTTCCACATACGGATCGACGATTTTACTAAGTGTTAGCCCATGTCCGTGAACAACGTCACACACATGACCTACATATGCCATCTAAAAACATTAAATCACACCTATAAACATAACCTAGCTCCACATGCAGGTTTTCCAATGATTCCGGCCCTCCGACGGTCATTCACCACCGAAACCCTATATCGGGGGGGGGGGGGGCAGATCTACCCTTATAGCTTTCTCCGTACGAGGATGGACCAATGGACTTTTTTATCTATCTATGTTTGTTTAGCACATATGTACATGGAAAACCAAGGTTGAACACATTTCACCACATTATTCAAATCGGTAGACACGTACCGGGAGTTTCCACATACGGATCGACCATTTTACTAAGTGTTAGCCCATGTCCGTGAACAACGTCAGACACATGACCTACATATGCCATCTACAAACATTAAATCACACCTATAAACATAACCTAGATCCACATGCAGGTTTTCCAATGATTCCGGCCCTCCGACGGTCATTCACCACCGAAACCCTAGATCGGGGGGGCCCGCAGATCTACCCTTATAGCTTTCTCCGTACGAGGATGGACCAATGGACTTTTTTATCTATCTATATTTGATTAGCACATATGTACATGGAAAACAAAGGTTGAACACATTTCACCACATTATTCACACCGGTACACACGTACCAGGAGTTTCCACATACGGATCGACGATATTACTAAGTGTTAGCCCAGGTCCGTGAACAACGTCAGACACATGACCTACATATGCCATCTACAAACATGAAATCACACCTATAAACATAACCTAGCTCCACATGCAGGTTTTCCAATGATTCCGGCCCTCCGACGGACATTCACCACCGAAACCCGAGGTCGGGGGGGGGGGCCCGTAGATCTACCCTTATAGCTTTCTCCGTACGAGGATGGACCAATGGACTTTTTTATCTATATATGTTTGTTTAGCACATATGTACATGGAAAACCAAGGTTGAAAACATTTCACCACATTATTCACACCGGTAGACACGTACCGGGAGTTTCCACATACGGATCGACGATTTTACTAAGTGTTAGCCATGTCCGTGAACAACGTCAGACACATGACCTACATATGCCATCTACAAACATTAAATCACACCTATAAACATAACCTAGCTCCACATGCAGGTTTTCCAATGATTCCGGCCCTCCGACGGTCATTCACCACCGAAACCCTAGATCGGGGGGGGGCCCGCAGATCTACCCTTATAGCTTTCTCCGTACGAGGATGGACCAATGGACTTTTTTATCTATCTATGTTTGTTTAGCTCATATGTACATGGAAAACCAAGGTTGAACACATTTCACCACATTATTCACACCGGTAGACACGTACCGGGAGTTTCCACATACGGATCGACGATTTTACTAAGTGTTAGCCCATGTCCGTGAACAACGTCACACACATGACCTACATATGCCATCTACAAACATTAAATCACACCTATAAACATAACCGAGCTCCACATGCAGGTTTTCCAATGATTCCGGCCCTCCGAGGGTCATTCACCACCGAAACCCTAGATCGGGGGGGCCCGCAGATCTACCCTTATAGCTTTCTCCGTACGAGGATGGACCAATGGACTTTTTTATCTATCTATATTTGTTTAGCACATATGTACATGGAAAACCAAGGTTGAACACATTTCACCACATTATTCACACCGGTAGACACGTACCGGGAGTTTCCACATACGGATCGACGATTTTACTAAGTGTTAGCCCATGTCCGTGAACAACGTCAAACACATGACCTACATATGCCATCTACAAACATTAAATCACACCTATAAACATAACCTAGCTCCACATGCAGGTTTTCCAATGATTCCGGCCCTCCGACGGTCATTCACGACCGAAACCCTAGATCGGGGGGGCCCGCAGATCTACCCTTATAGCTTTCTCTGTACGAGGATGGACCAATGGACTTTTTTATCTATCTATGTTTGTTTAGCACATATGTACATGGAAAACCAAGGTTGAACACATTTCACCACATTATTCACACCGGTAGACACGTACCGGGAGTTTCCACATACGGATCGACGATTTTACTAAGTGTTAGCCAATGTCCGTGAACAACGTAAGACACATGACCTACATATGCCATCTACAAACATTAAATCACACCTATAAACATAACCTAGCTCCACATGAAGGATTTCCAATGATTCCGGCCCTCCGACGGTCATTCACCACCGAAACCCTAGATCGGGGGGGGGGGGCGCAGATCTACCCTTATAGCTTTCTCCGTACGAGGATGGACCAATGGACTTTTTTATCTATCTATGTTTGTTTAGCACACATGTACATGGAAAACCAAGGTTGAACAAATTTCACCACATTATTCACACCGGTAGACACGTACCGGGAGTTTCCACATACGGATCGACGATTTTACTAAGTGTTATCCCATGTCCGTGAACAACGTCAGACACATGACCTAAATATGCCATCTACAAACATTAAATCACACCTATAAACATAACCTAGCTCCACATGCAGGTTTTCCAATGATTCCAGCCCTCCGATGGTCATTCACCACCGAAACCCTAGATCGGGGGGCCCACAGATCTACCCTTATAGATTTCTCCGTACAAGGATGGACCACTGGACTTTTTTATCTATCTATGTTTGTCTAGCACAAATGTACATGGAAAACCAAGTTTGAACACATTTCACCACATTATTCACACCGGTAGACACGTACCGGGAGTTTCCACATACGGATCGACGATTTTACTAAGTGTTAGCCCATGTCCGTGAACAACGTCACACACATGACCTACATATGCCATCTACAAACATTAAATCACACCTATAAACATAACCTAGCTCCACATGCAGGTTTTCCAATGATTCCGGCCCTCCGAGGGTCATTCACCACCAAAACCCTAGATCGGGGGGGCCCGCAGATCTACCCTTATAGCTTTCTCCGTACGAGGATGGACCAATGGACTTTTTTATCTATCTATATTTGTTTAGCACATATGTACATGGAAAACCAAGGTTGAACACATTTCACCACATTATTCACACCGGTAGACACGTACCGGGAGTTTCCACATACGGATCGACGATTTTACTAAGTGTTAGCCCATGTCCGTGAACAACGTCAAACACATGACCTACATATGCCATCTACAAACATTAAATCACACCTATAAACATAACCTAGCTCCACATGCAGGTTTTCCAATGATTCCGGCCCTCCGACGGTCATTCACGACCGAACCCTAGATCGGGGGGGCCCGCAGATCTACCCTTATAGCTTTCTCTGTACGAGGATGGACCAATGGACTTTTTTATCTATCTATGTTTGTTTTGCACATATGTACATGGAAAACCAAGGTTGAACACATTTCACCACATTATTCACACCGGTAGACACGTACCGGGAGTTTCCACATACGGATCGACGATTTTACTAAGTGTTAGCCCATGTCCGTGAACAACGTCAAACACATGACCTACATATGTCATATACAAACATTAAATCACACCTATAAACATAACCTAGCACCACATGCAGGTTTTCCAATGATTTCGGCCCTCCGACGGTCATTCAACACCGAAACCCTAGATCGGGGGGGCCCGCAGATCTACCCTTATAGCTTTCTCCGTACGAGGATGGACCAATGGAATTTTTTATCTATCTATGTTTGTTTAGCACATATGTACATGGAAAACCAAGGTTGAACACATTTCACCACATTATTCACACCGGTAGACACGTACCGGGAGTTTCCACATACGGATCGACGATTTTACTAAGTGTTAGCCCATGTCCGTGAACAACGTCACACACATGACCTACATATGCCATCTAAAAACATTAAATCACACCTATAAACATAACCTAGCTCCACATGCAGGTTTTCCAATGATTCCGGCCCTCCGACGGTCATTCACCACCGAAACCCTATATCGGGGGGGGGGGGCAGATCTACCCTTATAGCTTTCTCCGTACGAGGATGGACCAATGGACTTTTTTATCTATCTATGTTTGTTTAGCACATATGTACATGGAAAACCAAGGTTGAACACATTTCACCACATTATTCAAATCGGTAGACACGTACCGGGAGTTTCCACATACGGATCGACCATTTTACTAAGTGTTAGCCCATGTCCGTGAACAACGTCAGACACATGACCTACATATGCCATCTACAAACATTAAATCACACCTATAAACATAACCTAGATCCACATGCAGGTTTTCCAATGATTCCGGCCCTCCGACGGTCATTCACCACCGAAACCCTAGATCGGGGGGGCCCGCAGATCTACCCTTATAGCTTTCTCCGTACGAGGATGGACCAATGGACTTTTTTATCTATCTATATTTGATTAGCACATATGTACATGGAAAACAAAGGTTGAACACATTTCACCACATTATTCACACCGGTACACACGTACCAGGAGTTTCCACATACGGATCGACGATATTACTTAGTGTTAGCCCAGGTCCGTGAACAACGTCAGACACATGACCTACATATGCCATCTACAAACATGAAATCACACCTATAAACATAACCTAGCTCCACATGCAGGTTTTCCAATGATTCCGGCCCTCCGACGGACATTCACCACCGAAACCCGAGGTCGGGGGGGGGGGCCCGTAGATCTACCCTTATAGCTTTCTCCGTACGAGGATGGACCAATGGACTTTTTTATCTATATATGTTTGTTTAGCACATATGTACATGGAAAACCAAGGTTGAAAACATTTCACCACATTATTCACACCGGTAGACACGTACCGGGAATTTCCACATACGGATCGACGATTTTACTAAGTGTTAGCCATGTCCGTGAACAACGTCAGACACATGACCTACATATGCCATCTACAAACATTAAATCACACCTATAAACATAACCTAGCTCCACATGCAGGTTTTCCAATGATTCCGGCCCTCCGACGGTCATTCACCACCGAAACCCTATATCGGGGGGGGGGGCAGATCTACCCTTATAGCTTTCTCCGTACGAGGATGGACCAATGGACTTTTTTATCTATCTATGTTTGTTTAGCACATATGTACATGGAAAACCAAGGTTGAACACATTTCACCACATTATTCAAACCGGTAGACACGTACCGGGAGTTTCCACATACGGATCGACCATTTTACTAAGTGTTAGCCCATGTCCGTGAACAACGTCAGACACATGACCTACATATGCCATCTACAAACATTAAATCACACCTATAAACATAACCTAGCTCCACATGCAGGTTTTCCAATGATTTCGGCCCTCCGACGGTCATTCAACACCGAAACCCTAGATCGGGGGGGCCCGCAGATCTACCCTTATAGCTTTCTCCGTACGAGGATGGACCAACGGACTTTTTTATCTATCTATGTTTGTTTAGCACATATGTACATGGAAAACCAAGGTTGAACACATTTCACCACATTATTCACACCGGTAGACACGTACCGGGAGTTTCCACATACGGATCGACGATTTTACTAAGTGTTAGCCCATGTCCGTGAACAACGTCACACACATGACCTACATATGCCATCTAAAAACATTAAATCACACCTATAAACATAACCTAGCTCCACATGCAGGTTTTCCAATGATTCCGGCCCTCCGACGGTCATTCACCACCGAAACCCTATATCGGGGGGGGGGGCGGAGATCTACCCTTATAGCTTTCTCCGTACGAGGATGGACCAATGGACTTTTTTATCTATCTATGTTTGTTTAGCACATATGTACATGGAAAACCAAGGTTGAACACATTTCACCACATTATTCAAACCGGTAGACACGTACCGGGAGTTTCCACATACGGATCGACCATTTTACTAAGTGTTAGCCCATGTCCGTGAACAACGTCAGACACATGACCTACATATGCCATCTACAAACATTAAATCACAGCTATAAACATAACCTAGATCCACATGCAGGTTTTCCAATGATTCCGGCCCTCCGACGGTCATTCACCACCGAAACCCTAGATCAGGGGGGCCCGCAGATCTACCCTTATAGCTTTCTCCGTACGAGGATGGACCAATGGACTTTTTTATCTATCTATATTTGATTAGCACATATGTACATGGAAAACAAAGGTTGAACACATTTCACCACATTATTCACACCGGTACACACGTACCAGGAGTTTCCACATACGGATCGACGATATTACTAAGTGTTAGGCCATGTCCGTGAACAACGTCAGACACATGACCTACATATGCCATCTACAAACATGAAATCACACCTATAAACATAACCTAGCTCCACATGCAGGTTTTCCAATGATTCCGGCCCTCCGACGGACATTCACCACCGAAACCCGAGATCGGGGGGGGGGCCCGTAGATCTACCCTTATAGCTTTCTCCGTACGAGGATGGACCAATGGACTTTTTTATCTATATATGTTTGTTTAGCACATATGTACATGGAAAACCAAGGTTGAAAACATTTCACCACATTATTCACACCGGTAGACACGTACCGGGAGTTTCCACATACGGATCGACGATTTTACTAAGTGTTAGCCATGTCCGTGAACAACGTCAGACACATGACCTACATATGCCATCTACAAACATTAAATCACACCTATAAACATAACCTAGCTCCACATGCAGGTTTTCCAATGATTCCGGCCCTCCGACGGTCATTCACCACCGAAACCCTAGATCGGGGGGGGCCCGCAGATCTACCCTTATAGCTTTCTCCGTACGAGGATGGACCAATGGACTTTTTTATCTATCTATGTTTGTTTAGCTCATATGTACATGGAAAACCAAGGTTGAACACATTTCACCACATTATTCACACCGGTAGACACGTACCGGGAGTTTCCACATACGGATCGACGATTTTACTAAGTGTTAGCCCATGTCCGTGAACAACGTCACACACATGACCTACATATGCCATCTACAAACATTAAATCACACCTATAAACATAACCGAGCTCCACATGCAGGTTTTCCAATGATTCCGGCCCTCCGAGGGTCATTCACCACCGAAACCCTAGATCGGGGGGGCCCGCAGATCTACCCTTATAGCTTTCTCCGTACGAGGATGGACCAATGGACTTTTTTATCTATCTATATTTGTTTAGCACATATGTACATGGAAAACCAAGGTTGAACACATTTCACCACATTATTCACACCGGTAGACACGTACCGGGAGTTTCCACATACGGATCGACGATTTTACTAAGTGTTAGCCCATGTCCGTGAACAACGTCAAACACATGACCTACATATGCCATCTACAAACATTAAATCACACCTATAAACATAACCTAGCTCCACATGCAGGTTTTCCAATGATTCCGGCCCTCCGACGGTCATTCACGACCGAAACCCTAGATCGGGGGGGCCCGCAGATCTACCCTTATAGCTTTCTCTGTACGAGGATGGACCAATGGAATTTTTTATCTATCTATGTTTGTTTAGCACATATGTACATGGAAAACCAAGGTTGAACACATTTCACCACATTATTCACACCGGTAGACACGTACCGGGAGTTTCCACATACGGATCGACGATTTTACTAAGTGTTAGCCAATGTCCGTGAACAACGTAAGACACATGACCTACATATGCCATCTACAAACATTAAATCACACCTATAAACATAACCTAGCTCCACATGAAGGATTTCCAATGATTCCGGCCCTCCGACGGTCATTCACCACCGAAACCCTAGATCGGGGGGGGGGGGGGGGCGCAGATCTACCCTTATAGCTTTCTCCGTACGAGGATGGACCAATGGACTTTTTTATCTATCTATGTTTGTTTAGCACACATGTACATGGAAAACCAAGGTTGAACAAATTTCACCACATTATTCACACCGGTAGACACGTACCGGGAGTTTCCACATACGGATCGACGATTTTACTAAGTGTTATCCCATGTCCGTGAACAACGTCAGACACATGACCTAAATATGCCATCTACAAACATTAAATCACACCTATAAACATAACCTAGCTCCACATGCAGGTTTTCCAATGATTCCAGCCCTCCGATGGTCATTCACCACCGAAACCCTAGATCGGGGGGCCCACAGATCTACCCTTATAGATTTCTCCGTACGAGGATGGACCAATGGACTTTTTTATCTATCTATGTTTGTCTAGCACATATGTACATGGAAAACCAAGTTTGAACACATTTCACCACATTATTCACACCGGTAGACACGTACCGGGAGTTTCCACATACGGATCGACGATTTTACTAAGTGTTAGCCCATGTCCGTGAACAACGTCACACACATGACCTACATATGCCATCTACAAACATTAAATCACACCTATAAACATAACCTAGCTCCACATGCAGGTTTTCCAATGATTCCGGCCCTCCGAGGGTCATTCACCACCAAAACCCTAGATCGGGGGGGCCCGCAGATCTACCCTTATAGCTTTCTCCGTACGAGGATGGACCAATGGACTTTTTTATCTATCTATATTTGTTTAGCACATATGTACATGGAAAACCAAGGTTGAACACATTTCACCACATTATTCACACCGGTAGACACGTACCGGGAGTTTCCACATACGGATCGACGATTTTACTAAGTGTTAGCCAATGTCCGTGAACAACGTCAAACACATGACCTACATATGCCATCTACAAACATTAAATCACACCTATAAACATAACCTAGCTCCACATGCAGGTTTTCCAATGATTCCGGCCCTCCGACGGTCATTCACGACCGAACCCTAGATCGGGGGGGCCCGCAGATCTACCCTTATAGCTTTCTCTGTACGAGGATGGACCAATGGACTTTTTTATCTATCTATGTTTGTTTTGCACATATGTACATGGAAAACCAAGGTTGAACACATTTCACCACATTATTCACACCGGTAGACACGTACCGGGAGTTTCCACATACGGATCGACGATTTTACTAAGTGTTAGCCCATGTCCGTGAACAACGTCAAACACATGACCTACATATGTCATATACAAACATTAAATCACACCTATAAACATAACCTAGCACCACATGCAGGTTTTCCAATGATTTCGGCCCTCCGACGGTCATTCAACACCGAAACCCTAGATCGGGGGGGCCCGCAGATCTACCCTTATAGCTTTCTCCGTACGAGGATGGACCAATGGACTTTTTTATCTATCTATGTTTGTTTAGCACATATGTACATGGAAAACCAAGGTTGAACACATTTCACCACATTATTCACACCGGTAGACACGTACCGGGAGTTTCCACATACGGATCGACGATTTTACTAAGTGTTAGCCCATGTCCGTGAACAACGTCACACACATGACCTACATATGCCATCTAAAAACATTAAATCACACCTATAAACATAACCTAGCTCCACATGCAGGTTTTCCAATGATTCCGGCCCTCCGACGGTCATTCACCACCGAAACCCTATATCGGGGGGGGGGGGGGCAGATCTACCCTTATAGCTTTCTCCGTACGAGGATGGACCAATGGACTTTTTTATCTATCTATGTTTGTTTAGCACATATGTACATGGAAAACCAAGGTTGAACACATTTCACCACATTATTCAAATCGGTAGACACGTACCGGGAGTTTCCACATACGGATCGACCATTTTACTAAGTGTTAGCCCATGTCCGTGAACAACGTCAGACACATGACCTACATATGCCATCTACAAACATTAAATCACACCTATAAACATAACCTAGATCCACATGCAGGTTTTCCAATGATTCCGGCCCTCCGACGGTCATTCACCACCGAAACCCTAGATCGGGGGGGCCCGCAGATCTACCCTTATAGCTTTCTCCGTACGAGGATGGACCAATGGACTTTTTTATCTATCTATATTTGATTAGCACATATGTACATGGAAAACAAAGGTTGAACACATTTCACCACATTATTCACACCGGTACACACGTACCAGGAGTTTCCACATACGGATCGACGATATTACTAAGTGTTAGCCCAGGTCCGTGAACAACGTCAGACACATGACCTACATATGCCATCTACAAACATGAAATCACACCTATAAACATAACCTAGCTCCACATGCAGGTTTTCCAATGA
Organism: Bromus sterilis; assembly: GCA_950022295.1. Taxonomy (NCBI): domain Eukaryota; kingdom Viridiplantae; phylum Streptophyta; class Magnoliopsida; order Poales; family Poaceae; genus Bromus; species Bromus sterilis. Next base: position 105,982,585 of record OX465596.1, on the reverse strand, counting down.
TTCCGGCCCTCCGACGGACATTCACCACCGAAACCCGAGGTCGGGGGGGGGGGCCCGTAGATCTACCCTTATAGCTTTCTCCGTACGAGGATGGACCAATGGACTTTTTTATCTATATATGTTTGTTTAGCACATATGTACATGGAAAACCAAGGTTGAAAACATTTCACCACATTATTCACACCGGTAGACACGTACCGGGAATTTCCACATACGGATCGACGATTTTACTAAGTGTTAGCCATGTCCGTGAACAACGTCAGACACATGACCTACATATGCCATCTACAAACATTAAATCACACCTATAAACATAACCTAGCTCCACATGCAGGTTTTCCAATGATTCCGGCCCTCCGACGGTCATTCACCACCGAAACCCTATATCGGGGGGGGGGGGCAGATCTACCCTTATAGCTTTCTCCGTACGAGGATGGACCAATGGACTTTTTTATCTATCTATGTTTGTTTAGCACATATGTACATGGAAAACCAAGGTTGAACACATTTCACCACATTATTCAAACCGGTAGACACGTACCGGGAGTTTCCACATACGGATCGACGATTTTACTAAGTGTTAGCCCATGTCCGTGAACAACGTCAGACACATGACCTACATATGCCATCTACAAACATTAAATCACACCTATAAACATAACCTAGATCCACATGCAGGTTTTCCAATGATTCCGGCCCTCCGACGGTCATTCACCACCGAAACCCTAGATCGGGGGGGCCCGCAGATCTACCCTTATAGCTTTCTCCGTACGAGGATGGACCAATGGACTTTTTTATCTATCTATATTTGATTAGCACATATGTACATGGAAAACAAAGGTTGAACACATTTCACCACATTATTCACACCGGTACACACGTACCAGGAGTTTCCACATACGGATCGACGATATTACTAAGTGTTAGCCCATGTCCGTGAACAACGTCAGACACATGACCTACATATGCCATCTACAAACATGAAATCACACCTATAAACATAACCTAGCTCCACATGCAGGTTTTCCAATGATTCCGGCCCTCCGACGGACATTCACCACCGAAACCCGAGATCGGGGGGGGGGGCCCGTAGATCTACCCTTATAGCTTTCTCCGTACGAGGATGGACCAATGGACTTTTTTATCTATATATGTTTGTTTAGCACATATGTACATGGAAAACCAAGGTTGAAAACATTTCACCACATTATTCACACCGGTAGACACGTACCGGGAGTTTCCACATACGGATCGACGATTTTACTAAGTGTTAGCCATGTCCGTGAACAACATCAGACACATGACCTACATATGCCATCTACAAACATTAAATCACACCTATAAACATAACCTAGCTCCACATGCAGGTTTTCCAATGATTCCGGCCCTCCGACGGTCATTCACCACCGAAACCCTAGATCGGGGGGGGCCCCCAGATCTACCCTTATAGCTTTCTCCGTACGAGGATGGACCAATGGACTTTTTTATCTATCTATGTTTGTTTAGCACATATGTACATGGAAAACCAAGGTTGAACACATTTCACCACATTATTCACACCGGTAGACACGTACCGGGAGTTTCCACATACGGATCGACGATTTTACTAAGTGTTAGCCCATATCCTTGAACAACGTCAAACACATGACCTACATATGCCATCTACAAACATTAAATCACACCTATAAACATAACCTAGCTCCACATGCAGGTTTTCCAATGATTCCGGCCCTCCGACGGTCATTCACCACCGAAACCCTAGATCGGGGGGGGCCCGCAGATCTACCCTTATAGCTTTCTCCGTACGAGGATGTACCAATGGACTTTTTTATCTATCTATGTTTGTTTAGCAGACATGTACATGGAAAACGAAGGTTGAACACATTTCACCACATTATTCACACCGGTAGACACGTACCGGGAGTTTCCACATACGGATCGACGATTTTACTAAGTGTTATCCCATGTCCGTGAACAATGTCCGACACATGACCTACATATGCCATCTACAAACATTAAATCACACATATAAACATAACCTAGCTCCACATGCAGGTTTTCCAATGATTCCAGCCCTCCGATGGTCATTCACCACCGAAACCCTAGATCGGGGGGGCCCGCAGATCTACCCTTATAGCTTTCTCCGTACGAGGATGGACCAACGGACTTTTTTATCTATCTATGTTTGTTTAGCACATATGTACATGGAAAACCAAGGTTGAACACATTTCACCACATTATTCACACCGGTAGACACGTACCGGGAGTTTCCACATACGGATCGACGATTTTACTAAGTGTTAGCCCATATCCTTGAACAACGTCAAACACATGACCTACATATGCCATCTACAAACATTAAATCACACCTATAAACATAACCTAGCTCCACATGCAGGTTTTCCAATGATTTCGGCCCTCCGACGGTCATTCAACACCGAAACCCTAGATCGGTGGGGCCCGCATATCTACCCATATAGCTTTCTCCGTACGAGGATGGACCAATGGACTTTTTTATCTATCTATGTTTGTTTAGCACATATGTACATGGAAAACCAAGGTTGAACACATTTCACCACATTATTCACACCGGTAGACACGTACCGGCAGTTTCCACATACGGATCGACGATTTTACTAAGTGTTAGCCCAAGTCCATGAACAACGTCAGACACATGACCTACATATGCCATCTACATACATTAAATCACACCTATAAACATAACCTAGCTCCACATGCAGGTTTTCCAATGATTCCGGCCCTCCGACGGTCATTCACCACCGAAACCCTAGATCGGGGGGCCCCGCAGATCTACCCTTATAGCTTTCTCCGTACGAGGATGGACCAATGGAATTTTTTATCTATCTATGTTTGTTTAGCACATATGTACATGGAAAACCAAGGTTGAACACATTTCACCACATTATTCACACCGGTAGACACGTACCGGGAGTTTCCACATACTGATCGACGATTTTACTAAGTGTTAGCCCATGTCCGTGAACAACGTCAGACACATGACCTACATATGCCATCTACAAACATTAAGTCACACCTATAAACATAACCTAGATCCACATGCAGGTTTTCCAATGATTCCGGCCCTCCGAGGGTCATTCACCACCGAAACCGTAGATCGGGGGGCCCGCAGATCTACCCTTATAGCTTTCTCCGTACGAGGATGGACCAATGGACTTTTTTATCTATCTATGTTTGTTTAGCACATATGTACATGGAAAACCTAGGTTGAACACATTTCACCACATTATTCACACCGGTAGACACGTACCGGGAGTTTCCACATACGGATCGACGATTTTACTAAGTGTTAGCCAATGTCCGTGAACAACGTCAGACACATGACCTACATATGCCATCTACAAACATTAAATCACACCTATAAACATAACCTAGCTCCACATGAAGGATTTCCAATGATTCCGGCCCTCCGAGGGTCATTCACCACCGAAACCCTAGATCGGGGGGGCCCGCAGATCTACCCTTATAGCTTTCTCCGTACGAGGATGGACCAATGGACTTTTTTATCTATATATGTTTGTTTAGCACATATGTACATGGAAAACCAAGGTTGAACACATTTCACCACATTATTCACACCGGTAGACACGTACCGGGAGTTTCCACATACGGATCGACGATTTTACTAAGTGTTAGCCCATGTCCGTGAACAACGTCAGACACATGACCTATATATGCCATCTAAAAACATTAAATCACACCTATAAACATAACCTAGATGCACATGCAGGTTTTGCAATGATTCCGGCCCTCCGACGGTCATTCACCACCGAAACCCTAGATCGGGGGGCCCCGCAGATCTACCCTTATATCTTTCTCCGTACGAGGATGGACCAATGGACTTTTTTATCTATCTATGTTTGTTTAGCACATATGTACATGGAAAACCAAGGTTGAATACATTTCACCACATTATTCACACCGGTAGACACGTACCGGGAGTTTCCACATACGGATCGACGATTTTACTAAGTGTTAGCCCATGTCCGTGAACAACGTCAAACACATGACCTACATATGCCATCTACAAACATTAAATCACACCTATAAACATAACCTAGCTCCACATGCAGGTTTTCCAATGATTCCGGCCCTCCGAGGGTCATTCACCACCAAAACCCTAGATCGGGGGGGCCCGCAGATCTACCCTTATAGCTTTCTCCGTACGAGGATGGACCAATGGACTTTTTTATCTATCTATATTTGTTTAGCACATATGTACATGGAAAACCAAGGTTGAACACATTTCACCACATTATTCACACCGGTAGACACGTACCGGGAGTTTCCACATACGGATCGACGATTTTACTAAGTGTTAGCCAATGTCCGTGAACAACGTCAAACACATGACCTACATATGCCATCTACAAACATTAAATCACACCTATAAACATAACCTAGCTCCACATGCAGGTTTTCCAATGATTCCGGCCCTCCGACGGTCATTCACGACCGAACCCTAGATCGGGGGGGCCCGCAGATCTACCCTTATAGCTTTCTCTGTACGAGGATGGACCAATGGACTTTTTTATCTATCTATGTTTGTTTTGCACATATGTACATGGAAAACCAAGGTTGAACACATTTCACCACATTATTCACACCGGTAGACACGTACCGGGAGTTTCCACATACGGATCGACGATTTTACTAAGTGTTAGCCCATGTCCGTGAACAACGTCAAACACATGACCTACATATGTCATATACAAACATTAAATCACACCTATAAACATAACCTAGCACCACATGCAGGTTTTCCAATGATTTCGGCCCTCCGACGGTCATTCAACACCGAAACCCTAGATCGGGGGGGCCCGCAGATCTACCCTTATAGCTTTCTCCGTACGAGGATGGACCAATGGACTTTTTTATCTATCTATGTTTGTTTAGCACATATGTACATGGAAAACCAAGGTTGAACACATTTCACCACATTATTCACACCGGTAGACACGTAGCGGGAGTTTCCACATACGGATCGACGATTTTACTAAGTGTTAGCCCATGTCCGTGAACAACGTCACACACATGACCTACATATGCCATCTAAAAACATTAAATCACACCTATAAACATAACCTAGCTCCACATGCAGGTTTTCCAATGATTCCGGCCCTCCGACGGTCATTCACCACCGAAACCCTATATCGGGGGGGGGGGGGCAGATCTACCCTTATAGCTTTCTCCGTACGAGGATGGACCAATGGACTTTTTTATCTATCTATGTTTGTTTAGCACATATGTACATGGAAAACCAAGGTTGAACACATTTCACCACATTATTCAAATCGGTAGACACGTACCGGGAGTTTCCACATACGGATCGACCATTTTACTAAGTGTTAGCCCATGTCCGTGAACAACGTCAGACACATGACCTACATATGCCATCTACAAACATTAAATCACACCTATAAACATAACCTAGATCCACATGCAGGTTTTCCAATGATTCCGGCCCTCCGACGGTCATTCACCACCGAAACCCTAGATCGGGGGGGCCCGCAGATCTACCCTTATAGCTTTCTCCGTACGAGGATGGACCAATGGACTTTTTTATCTATCTATATTTGATTAGCACATATGTACATGGAAAACAAAGGTTGAACACATTTCACCACATTATTCACACCGGTACACACGTACCAGGAGTTTCCACATACGGATCGACGATATTACTAAGTGTTAGCCCAGGTCCGTGAACAACGTCAGACACATGACCTACATATGCCATCTACAAACATGAAATCACACCTATAAACATAACCTAGCTCCACATGCAGGTTTTCCAATGATTCCGGCCCTCCGACGGACATTCACCACCGAAACCCGAGGTCGGGGGGGGGGGGCCCGTAGATCTACCCTTATAGCTTTCTCCGTACGAGGATGGACCAATGGACTTTTTTATCTATATATGTTTGTTTAGCACATATGTACATGGAAAACCAAGGTTGAAAACATTTCACCACATTATTCACACCGGTAGACACGTACCGGGAATTTCCACATACGGATCGACGATTTTACTAAGTGTTAGCCATGTCCGTGAACAACGTCAGACACATGACCTACATATGCCATCTACAAACATTAAATCACACCTATAAACATAACCTAGCTCCACATGCAGGTTTTCCAATGATTCCGGCCCTCCGACGGTCATTCACCACCGAAACCCTATATCGGGGGGGGGGGGGGCAGATCTACCCTTATAGCTTTCTCCGTACGAGGATGGACCAATGGACTTTTTTATCTATCTATGTTTGTTTAGCACATATGTACATGGAAAACCAAGGTTGAACACATTTCACCACATTATTCAAACCGGTAGACACGTACCGGGAGTTTCCACATACGGATCGACCATTTTACTAAGTGTTAGCCCATGTCCGTGAACAACGTCAGACACATGACCTACATATGCCATCTAGAAACATTAAATCACACCTATAAACATAACCTAGATCCACATGCAGGTTTTCCAATGATTCCGGCCCTCCGACGGTCATTCACCACCGAAACCCTAGATCGGGGGGGCCCGCAGATCTACCCTTATAGCTTTCTCCGTACGAGGATGGACCAATGGACTTTTTTATCTATCTATATTTGATTAGCACATATGTACATGGAAAACAAAGGTTGAACACATTTCACCACATTATTCACACCGGTACACACGTACCAGGAGTTTCCACATACGGATCGACGATATTACTAAGTGTTAGCCCATGTCCGTGAACAACGTCAGACACATGACCTACATATGCCATCTACAAACATGAAATCACACCTATAAACATAACCTAGCTCCACATGCAGGTTTTCCAATGATTCCGGCCCTCCGACGGACATTCACCACCGAAACCCGAGATCGGGGGGGGGGGGCCCGTAGATCTACCCTTATAGCTTTCTCCGTACGAGGATGGACCAATGGACTTTTTTATCTATATATGTTTGTTTAGCACATATGTACATGGAAAACCAAGGTTGAAAACATTTCACCACATTATTCACACCGGTAGACACGTACCGGGAGTTTCCACATACGGATCGACGATTTTACTAAGTGTTAGCCATGTCCGTGAACAACATCAGACACATGACCTACATATGCCATCTACAAACATTAAATCACACCTATAAACATAACCTAGCTCCACATGCAGGTTTTCCAATGATTCCGGCCCTCCGACGGTCATTCACCACCGAAACCCTAGATCGGGGGGGGCCCGCAGATCTACCCTTATAGCTTTCTCCGTACGAGGATGGACCAATGGACTTTTTTATCTATCTATGTTTGTTTAGCACATATGTACATGGAAAACCAAGGTTGAACACATTTCACCACATTATTCACACCGGTAGACACGTACCGGGAGTTTCCACATACGGATCGACGATTTTACTAAGTGTTAGCCCATATCCTTGAACAACGTCAAACACATGACCTACATATGCCATCTACAAACATTAAATCACACCTATAAACATAACCTAGCTCCACATGCAGGTTTTCCAATGATTCCGGCCCTCCGACGGTCATTCACCACCGAAACCCTAGATCGGGGGGGGGCCCGCAGATCTACCCTTATAGCTTTCTCCGTACGAGGATGTACCAATGGACTTTTTTATCTATCTATGTTTGTTTAGCAGACATGTACATGGAAAACGAAGGTTGAACACATTTCACCACATTATTCACACCGGTAGACACGTACCGGGAGTTTCCACATACGGATCGACGATTTTACTAAGTGTTATCCCATGTCCGTGAACAATGTCCGACACATGACCTACATATGCCATCTACAAACATTAAATCACACATATAAACATAACCTAGCTCCACATGCAGGTTTTCCAATGATTCCAGCCCTCCGATGGTCATTCACCACCGAAACCCTAGATCGGGGGGGCCCGCAGATCTACCCTTATAGCTTTCTCCGTACGAGGATGGACCAACGGACTTTTTTATCTATCTATGTTTGTTTAGCACATATCTACATGGAAAACCAAGGTTGAACACATTTCACCACATTATTCACACCGGTAGACACGTACCGGGAGTTTCCACATACGGATCGACGATTTTACTAAGTGTTAGCCCATATCCTTGAACAACGTCAAACACATGACCTACATATGCCATCTACAAACATTAAATCACACCTATAAACATAACCTAGCTCCACATGCAGGTTTTCCAATGATTTCGGCCCTCCGACGGTCATTCAACACCGAAACCCTAGATCGGTGGGGCCCGCATATCTACCCATATAGCTTTCTCCGTACGAGGATGGACCAATGGACTTTTTTATCTATCTATGTTTGTTTAGCACATATGTACATGGAAAACCAAGGTTGAACACATTTCACCACATTATTCACACCGGTAGACACGTACCGGCAGTTTCCACATACGGATCGACGATTTTACTAAGTGTTAGCCCAAGTCCATGAACAACGTCAGACACATGACCTACATATGCCATCTACATACATTAAATCACACCTATAAACATAACCTAGCTCCACATGCAGGTTTTCCAATGATTCCGGCCCTCCGACGGTCATTCACCACCGAAACCCTAGATCGGGGGGCCCCGCAGATCTACCCTTATAGCTTTCTCCGTACGAGGATGGACCAATGGAATTTTTTATCTATCTATGTTTGTTTAGCACATATGTACATGGAAAACCAAGGTTGAACACATTTCACCACATTATTCACACCGGTAGACACGTACCGGGAGTTTCCACATACTGATCGACGATTTTACTAAGTGTTAGCCCATGTCCGTGAACAACGTCAGACACATGACCTACATATGCCATCTACAAACATTAAGTCACACCTATAAACATAACCTAGATCCACATGCAGGTTTTCCAATGATTCCGGCCCTCCGAGGGTCATTCACCACCGAAACCGTATATCGGGGGGCCCGCAGATCTACCCTTATAGCTTTCTCCGTACGAGGATGGACCAATGGACTTTTTTATCTATCTATGTTTGTTTAGCACATATGTACATGGAAAACCTAGGTTGAACACATTTCACCACATTATTCACACCGGTAGACACGTACCGGGAGTTTCCACATACGGAGCGACGATTTTACTAAGTGTTAGCCAATGTCCGTGAACAACGTCAGACACATGACCTACATATGCCATCTACAAACATTAAATCACACCTATAAACATAACCTAGCTCCACATGAAGGATTTCCAATGATTCCGGCCCTCCGAGGGTCATTCACCACCGAAACCCTAGATCGGGGGGGCCCGCAGATCTACCCTTATAGCTTTCTCCGTACGAGGATGGACCAATGGACTTTTTTATCTATATATGTTTGTTTAGCACATATGTACATGGAAAACCAAGGTTGAACACATTTCACCACATTATTCACACCGGTAGACACGTACCGGGAGTTTCCACATACGGATCGACGATTTTACTAAGTGTTAGCCCATGTCCGTGAACAACGTCAGACACATGACCTATATATGCCATCTAAAAACATTAAATCACACCTATAAACATAACCTAGATGCACATGCAGGTTTTCCAATGATTCCGGCCCTCCGACGGTCATTCACCACCGAAACCCTAGATCGGGGGGCCCCGCAGATCTACCCTTATATCTTTCTCCGTACGAGGATGGACCAATGGACTTTTTTATCTATCTATGTTTGTTTAGCACATATGTACATGGAAAACCAAGGTTGAATACATTTCACCACATTATTCACACCGGTAGACACGTACCGGGAGTTTCCACATACGGATCGACGATTTTACTAAGTGTTAGCCCATGTCCGTGAACAACGTCAAACACATGACCTACATATGCCATCTACAAACATTAAATCACACCTATAAACATAACCTAGCACCACATGCAGGTTTTCCAATGATTCCGGCCCTCCGACGGTCATTCACCACCGAAACCCTAGATCGGGGGGGGGGGGCGCAGATCTACCCTTATAGCTTTCTCCGTACGAGGATGGACCAATGGACTTTTTTATCTGTCTATGTTTTTTTAGCACATATGTACATGGAAAACCAAGGTTGAACACATTTCACCACATTATTCACACCGGTAGACACGTACCGGGAGTTTCCACATATGGATCGACGATTTTACTAAGTGTTAGCCCATATCCTTGAACAACGTCAAACACATGACCTACATATGCCATCTACAAACATTAAATCACACCTATAAACATAACCTAGCACCACATGCAGGTTTTCCAATGATTCCGGCCCTCCGACGGTCATTCACCACCGAAACCCTAGATCGGGGGGGCCCGCAGATCTACCCTTATAGCTTTCTCCGTACGAAGATGGACCAACGGACTTTTTTATCTATCTATGTTTGTTTAGCACATATGTACATGGAAAACCAAGGTTGAATACAGTTCACCACATTATTCACACCGGTAGACACGTACCGGGAGTTTCCACATACGGATCGACGATTTTACTAAGTGTTAGCCCATGTCCGTGAACAACGTCAAACACATGACCTACATATGCCATCTACAAACATTAAATCACACCTATAAACATAACCTAGCACCACATGCAGGTTTTCCAATGATTCCGGCCCTCCGACGGTCATTCACCACCGAAACCCTAGATCGGGGGGGGGGCGCAGATCTACCCTTATAGCTTTCTCCGTACGAGGATGGGCAAATGGACTTTTTTATCTATCTATGTTTGTTTAGCACACATGTACATGGAAAACAAAGGTTGAACACATTTCACCACATTATTCACACCGGTAGACACGTACCGGGAGTTTCCACATACGGATCGACGATTTTACTAAGTGTTAGCCCATGTCCGTGAACAACGTCAGACACATGACCTATATTTCATATACAAACATTAAATCACACCTATAAACATAACCTAGATCCACATGCAGGTTTTCCAATGATTCCGGCCCTCCGACCGTCATTCACCACCGAAACCCTAGATCGGGGGGGCCCGCAGATCTACCCTTATAGCTTTCTCCGTACGAAGATGGACCAACGGACTTTTTTATCTATCTATGTTTGTTTAGCACATATGTACATGGAAAACCAAGGTTGAACACATTTCACCACATTATTCACACCAGTAGACACGTACCGGGAGTTTCCACATACGGATCGACGATTTTACTAAGTGTTAGCCCATGTCCGTGAACAACGTCAGACACATGACCTACATATGCCATCTACAAACATTAAATCACACCTATAAACATAACATAGCTCCACATGAAGGATTTCCAATGATTCCGGCCCTCCGACGGTCATTCACCACCGAAACCCTAGATCGGGGGGGGGGGGCGCAGATCTACCCTTATAGCGTTCTCCGTACGAGGATGGACCAATGGACTTTTTTATCTGTCTATGTTTTTTTAGCACATATGTACATGGAAAACCAAGGTTGAACACATTTCACCACATTATTCACACCGGTAGACACGTACCGGGAGTTTCCACATATGGATCGACGATTTTACTAAGTGTTAGCCCATATCCTTGAACAACGTCAAACACATGACCTACATATGCCATCTACAAACATTAAATCACACCTATAAACATAACCTAGCACCACATGCAGGTTTTCCAATGATTCCGGCCCTCCGAAGTTCATTCACCACCGAAACCCTAGATCGGGGGGGGGGGGGCGCAGTTCTACCCTTATAGCTTTCTCCGTACGAGGATGGACCAATGGACTTTTTTATCTATATATGTTTGTTTAGCACACATGTACATGGAAAACGAAGGTTGAACAAATTTCACCACATTATTCACACCGGTAGACACGTACCGGGAGTTTCCACATACGGATCGACGATTTTACTAAGTGTTAGCCCATGTCCGTGAACAACGTCAAACACATGACCTACATATGCCATCTACAAACATTAAATCACATCTATAAACATAACCTAGCACCACATGCAGGTTTTCCAATGATTCCGGCCCTCCGACGGTCATTCACCACCGAAACCCTAGATTGGGGGGGGGGGGCGCAGATCTACCCTTATAGCTTTCTCCGTACGAGGATGGACCAATGGACTTTTTTATCTATCTATGTTTGTTTAGCACACATGTACATGGAAAACCAAGGTTGAACACATTTCACCACATTATTCACACCGGTAGACACGTACCGGGAGTTTCCACATACGGATCAACGATATTACTAAGTGTTAGCCCATGTCCGTGAACAACGTCAGACACATGACCTATATATGTCATCTAAAAACATTAAATCACACCTATAAACATAACCTAGATGCACATGCAGGTTTTCCAATGATTCCGGCCCTCCGACGGTCATTCACCACTGAAACCCTAGATCGGGGGGCCCCGCAGATCTACCCTTATATCTTTCTCCGTACGAGGATGGACCAATGGACTTTTTTATCTATCTATGTTTGTTTAGCACATATGTACATGGAAAACCAAGGTTGAACACATTTCACCACATTATTCACACCGGTAGACACGTACCGGGAGTTTCCACATACGGATCGACGATTTTACTAAGTGTTAGCCCATGTCCGTGAACAACGTCAGACACATGACCTATATATGCCATCTAAAAACATTAAATCACACCTATAAACATAACCTAGATGCACATGCAGTTTTTCCAATGATTCCGGCCCTCCGACGGTCATTCACCACCGAAACCCTAGATCGGGGGGGCCCGCAGATCTACCCTTATATCTTTCTCCGTACGAGGATGGACCAATGGACTTTTTTATCTATCTATGTTTGTTTAGCACATATGTACATGGAAAACCAAGGTTGAATACATTTCACCACATTATTCACACCGGTAGACACGTACCGGGAGTTTCCACATACGGATCGACGATTTTACTAAGTGTTAGCCCATGTCCGTGAACAACGTCAAACACATGACCTACATATGCCATCTACAAACATTAAATCACACCTATAAACATAACCTAGCACCACATGCAGGTTTTCCAATGATTCCGGCCCTCCGACGGTTATTCACCACCGAAACCCTAGATCGGGGGGGGGGGGCGCAGATCTACCCTTATAGCTTTCTCCGTACGAGGATGGACCAATGGACTTTTTTATCTATCTATGTTTGTTTAGCACACATGTACATGGAAAACAAAGGTTGAACACATTTCACCACATTATTCACACCGGTAGACACGTACCGGGAGTTTCCACATACGGATCAACGATTTTACTAAGTGTTAGCCAATGTCCGTGAACAACGTCAGACACATGACCTATATATTCCATATACAAACATTAAATCACACCTACAAACATAACCTAGATCCACATGCAGTTTTTCCAATGATTCCGGCCCTCCGACGGTCATTCACCACCGAAACCCTAGATCGGGGGGGCCCGCAGATCTACCCTTATAGCTTTCTCCGTACGAGGATGGACCAACGGACTTTTTTATCTATCTATGTTTGTTTAGCACATATGTACATGGAAAACCAAGGTTGAACACATTTCACCACATTATTCACACCGGTAGACACGTACCGGGAGTTTCCACATACGGATCGACGATTTTACTAAGTGTTAGCCCATGTCCGTGAACAACGTCACACACATGACCTACATATGCCATCTACAAACATTAAATCACACCTATAAACATAACCTAGCACCACATGCAGGTTTTCCAATGATTCTGGCCCTCCGAAGTTCATTCACCACCGAAACCCTAGATCGGGGGGGGGGGGGGGGGCGCAGATCTACCCTTATAGCGTTCTCCGTACGAGGATGGACCAATGGACTTTTTTATTTATCTATGTTTGTTTAGCACACATGTACATGGAAAACCAAGGTTGAACACATTTCACCACATTATTCACACCGGTAGACACGTACCGGGAGTTTCCACATACGGATCGACGATTTTACTAAGTGTTAGCCCATATCCTTGAACAACGATAAACACATGACCTACATATGCCATCTACAAAGATTAAATCACACCTATAAACATAACCTAGCACCACATGCAGGTTTTCCAATGATTCCGGCCCTCCGACGGTCATTCACCACCGAAACCCTAGATCGGGGGGGGGGGGCGCAGATCTACCCTTATAGCTTTCTCCGTACGAGGATGGACCAATGGACTTTTTTATCTATCTATGTTTGTTTAGCACACATGTACATGGAAAACCAAGGTTGAACACATTTCACCACATTATTCACACCAGTAGACACGTACCGGGAGTTTCCACATACGGATCAACGATTTTACTAAGTGTTAGCCCATGTCCGTGAACAACGTCAGACACATGACCTATATATTCCATATACAAACATTAAATCACACCTATAAACATAACCTAGATCCACATGCAGTTTTTCCAATGAATCCGGCCCTCCGACGGTCATTCACCACCGAAACCCTAGATCGGGGGGGCCCGCAGATCTACCCTTATAGCTTTCTCCGTACGAGGATGGACCAACGGACTTTTTTATCTATCTATGTTTGTTTAGCACATATGTACATGGAAAACCAAGGTTGAACACATTTCACCACATTATTCACACCGGTAGACACGTACCGGGAGTTTCCACATACGGATCGACGATTTTACTAAGTGTTAGCCCATGTCCGTGAACAACGTCAGACACATGACCTACATATGCCATCTACAAACATTAAATCACACCTATAAACATAAACTAGCACCACATGCAGGTTTTCCAATGATTCCGGCCCTCCGACGGTCATTCACCACCGAAACCCTAGATCGGGGGGGGGGCGCAGATCTACCCTTATAGCTTTCTCCGTACGAGGATGGACCAATGGACTTTTTTATCTATCTATGTTTGTTTAGCACACATGTACATGGAAAACAAAGGTTGAACACATTTCACCACATTATTCACACCGGTAGACACGTACCGGGAGTTTCCACATACGGATCAACGATTTTACTAAGTGTTAGCCAATGTCCGTGAACAACGTCAGACACATGACCTATATATTCCATATACAAACATTAAATCACACCTATAAACATAACCTAGATCCACATGCAGTTTTTCCAATGATTCCGGCCCTCCGACGGTCATTCACCACCGAAACCCTAGATCGGGGGGGCCCGCAGATCTACCCTTATAGCTTTCTCCGTACGAGGATGGACCAACGGACTTTTTTATCTATCTATGTTTGTTTAGCACATATGTACATGGAAAACCAAGGTTGAACACATTTCACCACATTATTCACACCGGTAGACACGTACCGGGAGTTTCCACATACGGATCGACGATTTTACTAAGTGTTAGCCCATGTCCGTGAACAACGTCAGACACATGACCTACATATGCCATCTACAAACATTAAATCACACCTATAAACATAACCTAGCACCACATGCAGGTTTTCCAATGATTCCGGCCCTCCGAAGTTCATTCACCACCGAAACCCTAGATCGGGGGGGGGGGGGGGGGGCGCAGATCTACCCTTATAGCGTTCTCCGTACGAGGATGGACCAATGGACTTTTTTATTTATCTATGTTTGTTTAGCACACATGTACATGGAAAACCAAGGTTGAACACATTTCACCACATTATTCACACCGGTAGACACGTACCGGGAGTTTCCACATACGGATCAACGATATTACTAAGTGTTAGCCCATGTCCGTGAACAACGTCAGACACATGACCTATATATGTCATCTAAAAACATTAAATCACACCTATAAACATAACCTAGATGCACATGCAGGTTTTCCAATGATTCCGGCCCTCCGACGGTCATTCACCACTGAAACCCTAGATCGGGGGGCCCCGCAGATCTACCCTTATATCTTTCTCCGTACGAGGATGGACCAATGGACTTTTTTATCTATCTATGTTTGTTTAGCACATATGTACATGGAAAACCAAGGTTGAACACATTTCACCACATTATTCACACCGGTAGACACGTACCGGGAGTTTCCACATACGGATCGACGATTTTACTAAGTGTTAGCCCATGTCCGTGAACAACGTCAGACACATGACCTATATATGCCATCTAAAAACATTAAATCACACCTATAAACATAACCTAGATGCACATGCAGTTTTTCCAATGATTCCGGCCCTCCGACGGTCATTCACCACCGAAACCCTAGATCGGGGGGGCCCGCAGATCTACCCTTATATCTTTCTCCGTACGAGGATGGACCAATGGACTTTTTTATCTATCTATGTTTGTTTAGCACATATGTACATGGAAAACCAAGGTTGAATACATTTCACCACATTATTCACACCGGTAGACACGTACCGGGAGTTTCCACATACGGATCGACGATTTTACTAAGTGTTAGCCCATGTCCGTGAACAACGTCAAACACATGACCTACATATGCCATCTACAAACATTAAATCACACCTATAAACATAACCTAGCACCACATGCAGGTTTTCCAATGATTCCGGCCCTCCGACGGTCATTCACCACCGAAACCCTAGATCGGGGGGGGGGCGCAGATCTACCCTTATAGCTTTCTCCGTACGAGGATGGACCAATGGACTTTTTTATCTATCTATGTTTGTTTAGCACACATGTACATGGAAAACCAAGGTTGAACACATTTCACCACATTATTCACACCGGTAGACACGTACCGGGAGTTTCCACATACGGATCAACGATATTACTAAGTGTTAGCCCATGTCCGTGAACAACGTCAGACACATGACCTATATATGTCATCTAAAAACATTAAATCACACCTATAAACATAACCTAGATGCACATGCAGGTTTTCCAATGATTCCGGCCCTCCGACGGTCATTCACCACTGAAACCCTAGATCGGGGGGCCCCGCAGATCTACCCTTATATCTTTCTCCGTACGAGGATGGACCAATGGACTTTTTTATCTATCTATGTTTGTTTAGCACATATGTACATGGAAAACCAAGGTTGAACACATTTCACCACATTATTCACACCGGTAGACACGTACCGGGAGTTTCCACATACGGATCGACGATTTTACTAAGTGTTAGCCCATGTCCGTGAACAACGTCAGACACATGACCTATATATGCCATCTAAAAACATTAAATCACACCTATAAACATAACCTAGATGCACATGCAGTTTTTCCAATGATTCCGGCCCTCCGACGGTCATTCACCACCGAAACCCTAGATCGGGGGGGCCCGCAGATCTACCCTTATATCTTTCTCCGTACGAGGATGGACCAATGGACTTTTTTATCTATCTATGTTTGTTTAGCACATATGTACATGGAAAACCAAGGTTGAATACATTTCACCACATTATTCACACCGGTAGACACGTACCGGGAGTTTCCACATACGGATCGACGATTTTACTAAGTGTTAGCCCATGTCCGTGAACAACGTCAAACACATGACCTACATATGCCATCTACAAACATTAAATCACACCTATAAACATAACCTAGCACCACATGCAGGTTTTCCAATGATTCCGGCCCTCCGACGGTCATTCACCACCGAAACCCTAGATCGGGGGGGGGGGGCGCAGATCTACCCTTATAGCTTTCTCCGTACGAGGATGGACCAATGGACTTTTTTATCTATCTATGTTTGTTTAGCACACATGTACATGGAAAACAAAGGTTGAACACATTTCACCACATTATTCACACCGGTAGACACGTACCGGGAGTTTCCACATACGGATCAACGATTTTACTAAGTGTTAGCCAATGTCCGTGAACAACGTCAGACACATGACCTATATATTCCATATACAAACATTAAATCACACCTACAAACATAACCTAGATCCACATGCAGTTTTTCCAATGATTCCGGCCCTCCGACGGTCATTCACCACCGAAACCCTAGATCGGGGGGGCCCGCAGATCTACCCTTATAGCTTTCTCCGTACGAGGATGGACCAACGGACTTTTTTATCTATCTATGTTTGTTTAGCACATATGTACATGGAAAACCAAGGTTGAACACATTTCACCACATTATTCACACCGGTAGACACGTACCGGGAGTTTCCACATACGGATCGACGATTTTACTAAGTGTTAGCCCATGTCCGTGAACAACGTCAGACACATGACCTACATATGCCATCTACAAACATTAAATCACACCTATAAACATAAACTAGCACCACATGCAGGTTTTCCAATGATTCCGGCCCTCCGACGGTCATTCACCACCGAAACCCTAGATCGGGGGGGGGGGCGCAGATCTACCCTTATAGCTTTCTCCGTACGAGGATGGACCAATGGACTTTTTTATCTATCTATGTTTGTTTAGCACACATGTACATGGAAACAAAGGTTGAACACATTTCACCACATTATTCACACCGGTAGACACGTACCGGGAGTTTCGACATACGGATCAACGATTTTACTAAGTGTTAGCCAATGTCCGTGAACAACGTCAGACACATGACCTATATATTCCATATACAAACATTAAATCACACCTATAAACATAACCTAGATCCACATGCAGTTTTTCCAATGATTCCGGCCCTCCGACGGTCATTCACCACCGAAACCCTAGATCGGGGGGGCCCGCAGATCTACCCTTATAGCTTTCTCCGTACGAGGATGGACCAACGGACTTTTTTATCTATCTATGTTTGTTTAGCACATATGTACATGGAAAACCAAGGTTGAACACATTTCACCACATTATTCACACCGGTAGACACGTACCGGGAGTTTCCACATACGGATCGACGATTTTACTAAGTGTTAGCCCATGTCCGTGAACAACGTCAGACACATGACCTACATATGCCATCTACAAACATTAAATCACACCTATAAACATAACCTAGCACCACATGAAGGTTTTCCAATGATTCCGGCCCTCCGAAGTTCATTCACCACCGAAACCCTAGATCGGGGGGGGGGCGCAGATCTACCCTTATAGCGTTCTCCGTACGAGGATGGACCAATGGACTTTTTTATTTATCTATGTTTGTTTAGCACACATGTACATGGAAAACCAAGGTTGAACACATTTCACCACATTATTCACACCGGTAGACACGTACCGGGAGTTTCCACATACGGATCGACGATTTTACTAAGTGTTAGCCCATATCCTTGAACAACGTCAAACACATGACCTACATATGCCATCTACAAACATTAAATCACACCTATAAACATAACCTAGCACCACATGCAGGTTTTCCAATGATTCCGGCCCTCCGACGGTCATTCACCACCGAAACCCTAGATCGGGGGGGGGGGGGCGCAGATCTACCCTTATAGCTTTCTCCGTACGAGGATGGACCAATGGACTTTTTTATCTATATATGTTTGTTTAGCACACATGTACATGGAAAACCAAGGTTGAACACATTTCACCACATTATTCACACCAGTAGACACGTACCGGGAGTTTCCACATACGGATCAACGATTTTACTAAGTGTTAGCCCATGTCTGTGAACAACGTCAGACACATGACCTATATATTCCATATACAAACATTAAATCACACCTATAAACATAACCTAGATCCACATGCAGGTTTTCCAATGATTCCGGCCCTCCGACGGTCATTCACCACCGAAACCCAAGATCGGGGGGGCCCGCAGATCTACCCTCATAGCTTTCTCCGTACGAGGATGGACCAACGGACTTTTTTATCTATCTATGTTTGTTTAGCACATATGTACATGGAAAACCAAGGTTGAACACATTTCACCACATTATTCACACCGGTAGACACGTACCGGGAGTTTCCACATACGGATCGACTATTTTACTAAGTGTTAGCCCATGTCCGTGAACAACGTCAGACACATGACCTACATATGCCATCAACAAACATTAAATCACACCTATAAACATAACCTAGCCCCACATGAAGGATTTCCAATGATTCCGGCCCTCCGACGGTCATTCACCACCGAAACCCTAGATCGGGGGGGGGGGGGGGGCGCAGATCTACCCATATAGCTTTCTCCGTACGAGGATGGACCAATGGACTTTTTTATCTATATATGTTTGTTTAGCACATATGTACATGGAAAACCAAGGTTGAACACATTTCACCACATTATTCACACCGTTAGACACGTACCGGCAGTTTCCACATACGGATCGACGATTTTACTAAGTGTTAGCCCAAGTCCATGAACAACGTCAGACACATGACCTACATATGCCATCTACATACATTAAATCACACCTATAAACATAACCTAGCTCCACATGCAGGTTTTCCAATGATTCCGGCCCTCCGACGGTCATTCACCACCGAAACCCTAGATCGGGGGGCCCCGCAGATCTACCCTTATAGCTTTCTCCGTACGAGGATGGACCAATGGAATTTTTTATCTATCTATGTTTGTTTAGCACATATGTACATGGAAAACCAAGGTTGAACACATTTCACCACATTATTCACACCGGTAGACACGTACCGGGAGTTTCCACATACTGATCGACGATTTTACTAAGTGTTAGCCCATGTCCGTGAACAACGTCAGACACATGACCTACATATGCCATCTACAAACATTAAGTCACACCTATAAACATAACCTAGATCCACATGCAGGTTTTCCAATGATTCCGGCCCTCCGAGGGTCATTCACCACCGAAACCGTAGATCGGGGGGCCCGCAGATCTACCCTTATAGCTTTCTCCGTACGAGGATGGACCAATGGACTTTTTTATCTATCTATGTTTGTTTAGCACATATGTACATGGAAAACCTAGGTTGAACACATTTCACCACATTATTCACACCGGTAGACACGTACCGGGAGTTTCCACATACGGATCGACGATTTTACTAAGTGTTAGCCAATGTCCGTGAACAACGTCAGACACATGACCTACATATGCCATCTACAAACATTAAATCACACCTATAAACATAACCTAGCTCCACATGAAGGATTTCCAATGATTCCGGCCCTCCGAGGGTCATTCACCACCGAAACCCTAGATCGGGGGGGCCCGCAGATCTACCCTTATAGCTTTCTCCGTACGAGGATGGACCAATGGACTTTTTTATCTATATATGTTTGTTTAGCACATATGTACATGGAAAACCAAGGTTGAACACATTTCACCACATTATTCACACCGGTAGACACGTACCGGGAGTTTCCACATACGGATCGACGATTTTACTAAGTGTTAGCCCATGTCCGTGAACAACGTCACACACATGACCTATATATGCCATCTAAAAACATTAAATCACACCTATAAACATAACCTAGATGCACATGCAGGTTTTCCAATGATTCCGGCCCTCCGACGGTCATTCACCACCGAAACCCTAGATCGGGGGGCCCCGCAGATCTACCCTTATATCTTTCTCCGTACGAGGATGGACCAATGGACTTTTTTATCTATCTATGTTTGTTTAGCACATATGTACATGGAAAACCAAGGTTGAATACATTTCACCACATTATTCACACCGGTAGACACGTACCGGGAGTTTCCACATACGGATCGACGATTTTACTAAGTGTTAGCCCATGTCCGTGAACAACGTCAAACACATGACCTACATATGCCATCTACAAACATTAAATCACACCTATAAACATAACCTAGCACCACATGCAGGTTTTCCAATGATTCCGGCCCTCCGACGGTCATTCACCACCGAAACCCTAGATCGGGGGGGGGGGGGGGGCGCAGATCTACCCTTATAGCTTTCTCCGTACGAGGATGGACCAATGGACTTTTTTATCTGTCTATGTTTTTTTAGCACATATGTACATGGAAAACCAAGGTTGAACACATTTCACCACATTATTCACACCGGTAGACACGTACCGGGAGTTTCCACATATGGATCGACGATTTTACTAAGTGTTAGCCCATATCCTTGAACAACGTCAAACACATGACCTACATATGCCATCTACAAACATTAAATCACACCTATAAACATAACCTAGCACCACATGCAGGTTTTCCAATGATTCCGGCCCTCCGACGGTCATTCACCACCGAAACCCTAGATCGGGGGGGCCCGCAGATCTACCCTTATAGCTTTCTCCGTACGAAGATGTACCAACGGACTTTTTTATCTATCTATGTTTGTTTAGCACATATGTACATGGAAAACCAAGGTTGAATACATTTCACCACATTATTCACACCGGTAGACACGTACCGGGAGTTTCCACATACGGATCGACGATTTTACTAAGTGTTAGCCCATGTCCGTGAACAACGTCAAACACATGACCTACATATGCCATCTACAAACATTAAATCACACCTATAAACATAACCTAGCACCACATGCAGGTTTTCCAATGATTCCGGCCCTCCGACGGTCATTCACCACCGAAACCCTAGATCGGGGGGGGGGGGGGGCGCAGATCTACCCTTATAGCTTTCTCCGTACGAGGATGGGAAAATGGACTTTTTTATCTATCTATGTTTGTTTAGCACACATGTACATGGAAAACAAAGGTTGAACACATTTCACCACATTATTCACACCGGTAGACACGTACCGGGAGTTTCCACATACGGATCGACGATTTTACTAAGTGTTAGCCCATGTCCGTGAACAACGTCAGACACATGACCTATATTTCATATACAAACATTAATTCACACCTATAAACATAACCTAGATCCACATGCAGGTTTTCCAATGATTCCGGCCCTCCGACCGTCATTCACCACCGAAACCCTAGATCGGGGGGGCCCGCAGATCTACCCTTATAGCTTTCTCCGTACGAAGATGGACCAACGGACTTTTTTATCTATCTATGTTTGTTTAGCACATATGTATATGGAAAACCAAGGTTGAACACATTTCACCACATTATTCACACCAGTAGACACGTACCGGGAGTTTCCACATACGGATCGACGATTTTACTAAGTGTTAGCCCATGTCCGTGAACAACGTCAGACACATGACCTACATATGCCATCTACAAACATTAAATCACACCTATAAACATAACATAGCTCCACATGAAGGATTTCCAATGATTCCGGCCCTCCGACGGTCATTCACCACCGAAACCCTAGATCGGGGGCGGGGCGCAGATCTACCCTTATAGCGTTCTCCGTACGAGGATGGACCAATGGACTTTTTTATCTGTCTATGTTTTTTTAGCACATATGTACATGGAAAACCAAGGTTGAACACATTTCACCACATTATTCACACCGGTAGACACGTACCGGGAGTTTCCACATATGGATCGACGATTTTACTAAGTGTTAGCCCATATCCTTGAACAACGTCAAACACATGACCTACATATGCCATCTACAAACATTCAATCACACCTATAAACATAACCTAGCACCACATGCAGGTTTTCCAATGATTCCGGCCCTCCGAAGTTCATTCACCACCGAAACCCTAGATCGGGGGGGGGGGGGGGGGCGCAGATCTACCCTTATAGCTTTCTCCGTACGAGGATGGACCAATGGACTTTTTTATCTATATATGTTTGTTTAGCACACATGTACATGGAAAACGAAGGTTGAACAAATTTCACCACATTATTCACACCGGTAGACACGTACCGGGAGTTTCCACATACGGATCGACGATTTTACTAAGTGTTAGCCCATGTCCGTGAACAACGTCAAACACATGACCTACATATGCCATCTACAAACATTAAATCACACCTATAAACATAACCTAGCACCACATGCAGGTTTTCCAATGATTCCGGCCCTCCGACGGTCATTCACCACCGAAACCCTAGATTGGGGGGGGGGGGGCGCAGATCTACCCTTATAGCTTTCTCCGTACGAGGATGGACCAATGGACTTTTTTATCTATCTATGTTTGTTTAGCACACATGTACATGGAAAACCAAGGTTGAACACATTTCACCACATTATTCACACCGGTAGACACGTACCGGGAGTTTCCACATACGGATCAACGATATTACTAAGTGTTAGCCCATGTCCGTGAACAACGTCAGACACATGACCTATATATGTCATCTAAAAACATTAAATCACACCTATAAACATAACCTAGATGCACATGCAGGTTTTCCAATGATTCCGGCCCTCCGACGGTCATTCACCACTGAAACCCTAGATCGGGGGGCCCCGCAGATCTACCCTTATATCTTTCTCCGTACGAGGATGGACCAATGGACTTTTTTATCTATCTATGTTTGTTTAGCACATATGTACATGGAAAACCAAGGTTGAACACATTTCACCACATTATTCACACCGGTAGACACGTACCGGGAGTTTCCACATACGGATCGACGATTTTACTAAGTGTTAGCCCATGTCCGTGAACAACGTCAGACACATGACCTATATATGCCATCTAAAAACATTAAATCACACCTATAAACATAACCTAGATGCACATGCAGTTTTTCCAATGATTCCGGCCCTCCGACGGTCATTCACCACCGAAACCCTAGATCGGGGGGACCGCAGATCTACCCTTATATCTTTCTCCGTACGAGGATGGACCAATGGACTTTTTTATCTATCTATGTTTGTTTAGCACATATGTACATGGAAAACCAAGGTTGAATACATTTCACCACATTATTCACACCGGTAGACACGTACCGGGAGTTTCCACATACGGATCGACGATTTTACTAAGTGTTAGCCCATGTCCGTGAACAACGTCAAACACATGACCTACATATGCCATCTACAAACATTAAATCACACCTATAAACATAACCTAGCACCACATGCAGGTTTTCCAATGATTCCGGCCCTCCGACGGTCATTCACCACCGAAACCCTAGATCGGGGGGGGGGCGCAGATCTACCCTTATAGCTTTCTCCGTACGAGGATGGACCAATGGACTTTTTTATCTATCTATGTTTGTTTAGCACACATGTACATGGAAAACAAAGGTTGAACACATTTCACCACATTATTCACACCGGTAGACACGTACCGGGAGTTTCCACATACGGATCAACGATTTTACTAAGTGTTAGCCAATGTCCGTGAACAACGTCAGACACATGACCTATATATTCCATATACAAACATTAAATCACACCTACAAACATAACCTAGATCCACATGCAGTTTTTCCAATGATTCCGGCCCTCCGACGGTCATTCACCACCGAAACCCTAGATCTGGGGGGCCCGCAGATCTACCCTTATAGCTTTCTCCGTACGAGGATGGACCAACGGACTTTTTTATCTATCTATGTTTGTTTAGCACATATGTACATGGAAAACCAAGGTTGAACACATTTCACCACATTATTCACACCGGTAGACACGTACCGGGAGTTTCCACATACGGATCGACGATTTTACTAAGTGTTAGCCCATGTCCGTGAACAACGTCAGACACATGACCTACATATGCCATCTACAAACATTAAATCACACCTATAAACATAACCTAGCACCACATGCAGGTTTTCCAATGATTCTGGCCCTCCGAAGTTCATTCACCACCGAAACCCTAGATCGGGGGGGGGGGGGGCGCAGATCTACCCTTATAGCGTTCTCCGTACGAGGATGGACCAATGGACTTTTTTATTTATCTATGTTTGTTTAGCACACATGTACATGGAAAACCAAGGTTGAACACATTTCACCACATTATTCACACCGGTAGACACGTACCGGGAGTTTCCAAATACGGATCGACGATTTTACTAAGTGTTAGCCCATATCCTTGAACAACGTCAAACACATGACCTACATATGCCATCTACAAAGATTAAATCACACCTATAAACATAACCTAGCACCACATGCAGGTTTTCCAATGATTCCGGCCCTCCGACGGTCATTCACCACCGAAACCCTAGATCGGGGGGGGGGGGGGGCGCAGATCTACCCTTATAGCTTTCTCCGTACGAGGATGGACCAATGGACTTTTTTATCTATCTATGTTTGTTTAGCACACATGTACATGGAAAACCAAGGTTGAACACATTTCACCACATTATTCACACCAGTAGACACGTACCGGGAGTTTCCACATACGGATCAACGATTTTACTAAGTGTTAGCCCATGTCCGTGAACAACGTCAGACACATGACCTATATATTCCATATACAAACATTAAATCACACCTATAAACATAACCTAGATCCACATGCAGTTTTTCCAATGATTCCGGCCCTCCGACGGTCATTCACCACCGAAACCCTAGATCGGGGGGGGCCCGCAGATCTACCCTTATAGCTTTCTCCGTACGAGGATGGACCAACGGACTTTTTTATCTATCTATGTTTGTTTAGCACATATGTACATGGAAAACCAAGGTTGAACACATTTCACCACATTATTCACACCGGTAGACACGTACCGGGAGTTTCCACATACGGATCGACGATTTTACTAAGTGTTAGCCCATGTCCGTGAACAACGTCAGACACATGACCTACATATGCCATCTACAAACATTAAATCACACCTATAAACATAACCTAGCACCACATGCAGGTTTTCCAATGATTCCGGCCCTCCGACGGTCATTCACCACCGAAACCCTAGATCGGGGGGGGGGGCGCAGATCTACCCTTATAGCTTTCTCCGTACGAGGATGGACCAATGGACTTTTTTATCTATCTATGTTTGTTTAGCACACATGTACATGGAAAACAAAGGTTGAACACATTTCACCACATTATTCACACCGGTAGACACGTACCGGGAGTTTCCACATACGGATCAACGATTTTACTAAGTGTTAGCCAATGTCCGTGAACAACGTCAGACACATGACCTATATATTCCATATACAAACATTAAATCACACCTATAAACATAACCTAGATCCACATGCAGTTTTTCCAATGATTCCGGCCCTCCGACGGTCATTCACCACCGAAACCCTAGATCGGGGGGGCCCGCAGATCTACCCTTATAGCTTTCTCCGTACGAGGATGGACCAACGGACTTTTTTATCTATCTATGTTTGTTTAGCACATATGTACATGGAAAACCAAGGTTGAACACATTTCACCACATTATTCACACCGGTAGACACGTACCGGGAGTTTCCACATACGGATCGACGATTTTACTAAGTGTTAGCCCATGTCCGTGAACAACGTCAGACACATGACCTACATATGCCATCTACAAACATTAAATCACACCTATAAACATAACCTAGCACCACATGCAGGTTTTCCAATGATTCCGGCCCTCCGAAGTTCATTCACCACCGAAACCCTAGATCGGGGGGGGGGGGGGGCGCAGATCTACCCTTATAGCGTTCTCCGTACGAGGATGGACCAATGGACTTTTTTATTTATCTATGTTTGTTTAGCACACATGTACATGGAAAACCAAGGTTGAACACATTTCACCACATTATTCACACCGGTAGACACGTACCGGGAGTTTCCACATACGGATCGACGATTTTACTAAGTGTTAGCCCATATCCTTGAACAACGTCAAACACATGACCTACATATGCCATCTACAAACATTAAATCACACCTATAAACATAACCTAGCACCACATGCAGGTTTTCCAATGATTCCGGCCCTCCGACGGTCATTCACCACCGAAACCCTAGATCGGGGGGGGGGGGGCGCAGATCTACCCTTATAGCTTTCTCCGTACGAGGATGGACCAATGGACTTTTTTATCTATATATGTTTGTTTAGCACACATGTACATGGAAAACCAAGGTTGAACACATTTCACCACATTATTCACACCAGTAGACACGTACCGGGAGTTTCCACATACGGATCAACGATTTTACTAAGTGTTAGCCCATGTCCGTGAACAACGTCAGACACATGACCTATATATTCCATATACAAACATTAAATCACACCTATAAACATAACCTAGATCCACATGCAGGTTTTCCAATGATTCCGGCCCTCCGACGGTCATTCACCACCGAAACCCAAGATCGGGGGGGCCCGCAGATCTACCCTTATAGCTTTCTCCGTACGAGGATGGACCAACGGACTTTTTTATCTATCTATGTTTGTTTAGCACATATGTACATGGAAAACCAAGGTTGAACACATTTCACCACATTATTCACACCGGTAGACACGTACCGGGAGTTTCCACATACGGATCGACTATTTTACTAAGTGTTAGCCCATGTCCGTGAACAACGTCAGACACATGACCTACATATGCCATCAACAAACATTAAATCACACCTATAAACATAACCTAGCCCCACATGAAGGATTTCCAATGATTCCGGCCCTCCGACGGTCATTCACCACCGAAACCCTAGATCGGGGGGCCCCGTAGATCTACCCTTATAGCTTTCTCCGTACGAGGATGGACCAATGGACTTTTTTATCTATCTATATTTGTTTTGCACATATGTACATGGAAAACCAAGGTTGAACAAATTTCACCACATTATTCACACCGGTACACATGTACCGGGAGTTTCCACATACGGATCGACGATATTACTAAGTGTTAGCCCATGTCCGTGAACAACGTCAGACACATGACCTACATATGCCGTCTACAAACATTAAATTACACCTATAAACATAACCTAGCTCCACATGCAGGTTTTCCAATGATTCCTGCCCTCCGACGGTCATTCACCACCGAAACCCGAGATCGGGGGGGAGGGGGCGTAGATCTACCCTTATAGCTTTCTCCGTACGAGGATGGACCAATGGACTTTTTTATCTATCTATGTTTGTTTAGCACATATGTACATGGAAAACCAAGGTTGAATACATTTCACCACATTATTCACACCGGTAGACACGTACCGGGAGTTTCCACATACGGATCGACGATTTTACTAAGTGTTAGCCCATGTCCGTGAACAACGTCAAACACATGACCTACATATGCCATCTACAAACATAAAATCACACCTATAAACATAACCTAGCACCACATGCAGGTTTTCCAATGATTCCGGCCCTCCGACGGTCATTCACCACCGAAACCCTAGATCGGGGGGGGGGGGGGCGCAGATCTACCCTTATAGCTTTCTCCGTACGAGGATGGACCAATGGACTTTTTTATCTGTCTATGTTTTTTTAGCACATATGTACATGGAAAACCTAGGTTGAACACATTTCACCACATTATTCACACCGGTAGACACGTACCGGGAGTTTCCACATACGGATCGACGATTTTACTAAGTGTTAGCCAATGTCCGTGAACAACGTCAGACACATGACCTACATATGCCATCAACAAACATTAAATCACACCTATAAACATAACCTAGCTCCACATGAAGGATTTCCAATGATTCCGGCCCTCCGACGGTCATTCACCACCGAAACCCTAGATCGGGGGGCCCCGTAGATCTACCCTTATAGCTTTCTCCGTACGAGGATGGACCAATGGACTTTTTTATCTATCTATATTTGTTTTGCACATATGTACATGGAAAACCAAGGTTGAACAAATTTCACCACATTATTCACACCGGTACACACGTACCGGGAGTTTCCACATACGGATCGACGATATTACTAAGTGTTAGCCCATGTCCGTGAACAACGTCAGACACATGACCTACATATGCCGTCTACAAACATTAAATTACACCTATAAACATAACCTAGCTCCACATGCAGGTTTTCCAATGATTCCTGCCCTCCGACGGTCATTCACCACCGAAACCCGAGATCGGGGGGGAGGGGGCGTAGATCTACCCTTATAGCTTTCTCCGTACGAGGATGGACCAATGGAATTTTTTATCTATATATGTTTGTTTAGCACATATGTACATGGAAAACCAAGGTTGAACACATTTCACCACATTATTCACACCGGTAGACACGTACCGGGAGTTTCCACATACGGATCAACGATTTTACTAAGTGTTAGCCCATGTCCGTGAACAACGTCAGACACATGACCTATATATGCCATCAAAAAAAATTAAATCACACCTATAAACATAACCTAGATGCACATGCAGGTTTTCCAATGATTCCGGCCCTCCGACGGTCATTCACCACCGAAACCCTAGATCGGGGGGCCCCGCAGATCTACCCTTATATCTTTCTCCGTACGAGGATGGACCAATGGACTTTTTTATCTATCTATGTTTGTTTAGCACATATGTACATGGAAAACCAAGGTTGAATACATTTCACCACATTATTCACACCGGTAGACACGTACCGGGAGTTTCCACATACGGATCGACGATTTTACTAAGTGTTAGCCCATGTCCGTGAACAACGTCAAACACATGACCTACATATGCTATCTACAAACATTAAATCACACCTATAAACATAACCTAGCACGACATGCAGGTTTTCCAATGATTCCGGCCCTCCGACGGTCATTCACCACCGAAACCCTAGATCGGGGGGGGGGGCGCAGATCTACCCTTATAGCTTTCTCCGTACGAGGATGGACCAATGGACTTTTTTATCTATCTATGTTTGTTTAGCACACATGTACATGGAAAACAAAGGTTGAACACATTTCACCACATTATTCACACCGGTAGACACGTACCGGGAGTTTCCACATACGGATCGACGATTTTACTAAGTGTTAGCCCATGTCCGTGAACAACGTCAGACACATGACCTATATATTCCATATACAAACATTAAATCACACCTATAAACATAACCTAGATCCACATGCAGGTTTTCCAATGATTCCGGCCCTCCGACGGTCATTCACTACCGAAACCCTAGATCGGGGGGGCCCGCAGATCTACCCTTATAGCTTTCTCCGTACGAAGATGGACCAACGGACTTTTTTATCTATCTATGTTTGTTTAGCACATATGTACATGGAAAACCAAGGTTGAACACATTTCACCACATTATTCACACCGGTAGACACGTACCGGGAGTTTCCACATACGGATCGACGATTTTACTAAGTGTTAGCCCTTGTCCGTGAACAACGTCAGACACATGACCTACATATGCCATCTACAAACATTAAATCACACCTATAAACATAACCTAGCTCCACATGAAGGATTTCCAATGATTCCGGCCCTCCGACGGTTATTCACCACCGAAACCCTATATCGGGGGGGGGGGGGGGGCGCAGATCTACCCTTATAGCTTTCTCCGTACGAGGATGGACCAATGGAATTTTTTATCTATCTATGTTTGTTTAGCACATATGTACATGGAAAACCAAGGTTGAACACATTTCACCACATTATTCACACCGGTAGACACGTACCGGGAGTTTCCACATACTGATCGACGATATTACTAAGTGTTAGCCCATGTCCGTGAACAACTTCAGACAGATGACCTACATATGCCATCTACAAAAATTAAATCACACCTATAAACATGACTTAGCACCACATGCAGGTTTTCCAATGATTCCGGCCCTCCGACGGTCATTCACCACCGAAACCCTAGATCGGGGGGGGGGGGGGGCGCAGATCTACCCTTATAGCTTTCTCCGTACGAGGATGGACCAATGGACTTTTTTATCTATCTATGTTTGTTTAGCACACATGTACATGGAAAACCAAGGTTGAACACATTTCACCACATTATTCACACCGGTAGACACGTACCGGGAGTTTCCACATACGGATCGACGATTTTACTAAGTGTTAGCCCATGTCCGTGAACAACGTCAGACACATGACCTACATATTCCATATACAAACATTAAATCACACCTATAAACATAACCTAGATCCACATGCAGGTTTTCCAATATTCCGGCCCTCCGACGGTCATTCACCACCGAAACCCTAGATCGGGGGGGCCCGCAGATCTACCCTTATAGCTTTCTCCGTACGAGGATGGACCAACGGACTTCTTTATCTATCTATGTTTGTTTAGCACATATGTACATGGAAAACCAAGGTTGAACACATTTCACCACATTATTCACACCGGTAGAGACGTACCGGGAGTTTCCACATACGGATCGACGATTTTACTAAGTGTTAGCCCATGTCTGTGAACAACGTCAGACACATGACCTACATATGCCATCTACAAACATTACATCACACCTATAAACATAACCTAGCTCCACATGAAGGATTTCCAATGATTCCGGCCCTCCGACAGTCATTCACCACCGAAACCCTAGATCGGGGGGCCCCGCAGATCTACCCTTATAGCTTTCTCCGTACGAGGATGGACCAATGGACTTTTTTATCTATCTATATTTGTTTAGCACATATGTACATGGAAAACCAAGGTTGAACACATTTCACCACATTATTCACACCGGTACACACGTACCGGGAGTTTCCACATACGGATCGACGATATTACTAAGTGTTAGCCCATGTCCGTGAACAACGTCAGACACATGACCTACATATGCCATCTACAAACATTAAATCACACCTATAAACATAACCTAGCTCCACATGCAGGTTTTCCAATGATTCCGGCCCTCCGACGGTCATTCACCACCGAAACCTGAGATCGGGGGGGGGGCCCCGTAGATCTACCCTTATAGCTTTCTCCGTACGAGGATGGACCAATGGACTTTTTTATCTATATATGTTTGTTTAGCACATATGTACATGGAAAACCAAGGTTGAACACATTTCACCACATTATTCACACCGGTAGACACGTACCGGGAGTTTCCACATACGGATCGACGATTTTACTAAGTGTTAGCCCATGTCCGTGAACAACGTCAGACACATGACCTATATATGCCATCTAAAAACATTAAATCACACCTATAAACATAACCTAGATGCACATGCAGGTTTTCCAATGATTCCGGCCCTCCGACGGTCATTCACCACCGAAACCCTAGATCGGGGGGCCCCGCAGATCTACCCTTATATCTTTCTCCGTACGAGGATGGACCAATGGACTTTTTTATCTATCTATGTTTGTTTAGCACATATGTACATGGAAAACCAAGGTTGAATACATTTCACCACATTATTCACACCGGTAGACACGTACCGGGAGTTTCCACATACGGATCGACGATTTTACTAAGTCTTAGCCCATGTCCGTGAACAACGTCAAACACATGACCTACATATGCCATCTACAAACATTAAATCAAAACTATAAACATAACCTAGCTCCACATGCAGGTTTTCCAATGATTCCGGCCCTCCGACGGTCATTCACCACCGAAACCCTAGATCGGGGGGGGGGGGGGCGCAGATCTACCCTAATAGCTTTCTCCGTACGAGGATGGACCAATGGACTTTTTTATCTATCTATGTTTGTTTAGCACACATGTACATGGAAAACAAAGGTTGAACACATTTCACCACATTATTCACACCGGTAGACACGTACCGGGAGTTTCCACATACGGATCGACGAATTTACTAAGTGTTAGCCCATGTCCGTGAACAACGTCAGACACATGACCTACATATTCCATATACAAACATTAAATCACACCTATAAACATAACCTAGATCCACATGCAGGTTTTCCAATATTCCGGCCCTCCGACGGTCATTCACCACCGAAACCCTAGATCGGGGGGGCCCGCAGATCTACCCTCATAGCTTTCTCCGTACGAGGATGGACCAACAGACTTCTTTATCTATCTATGTTTGTTTAGCACATATGTACATGGAAAACCAAGGTTGAACACATTTCACCACATTATTCACACCGGTAGAGACGTACCGGGAGTTTCCACATACGGATCGACGATTTTACTAAGTGTTAGCCCATGTCTGTGAACAACGTCAGACACATGACCTACATATGCCATCTACAAACATTAAATCACACCTATAAACATAACCTAGCTCCACATGAAGGATTTCCAATGATTCCGGCCCTCCGACGGTCATTCACCACCGAAACCCTAGATCGGGGGGCCCCGTAGATCTACCCTTATAGCTTTCTCCCTACGAGGATGGACCAATGGACTTTTTTATCTATCTATATTTGTTTTGCACATATGTACATGGAAAACCAAGGTTGAACAAATTTCACCACATTATTCACACCGGTACACACGTACCGGGAGTTTCCACATACGGATCGACGATATTACTAAGTGTTAGCCCATGTCCGTGAACAACGTCAGACACATGACCTACATATGCCGTCTACAAACATTAAATTACACCTATAAACATAACCTAGCTCCACATGCAGGTTTTCCAATGATTCCTGCCCTCCGACGGTCATTCACCACCGAAACCCGAGATCGGGGGGGAGGGGGCGTAGATCTACCCTTATAGCTTTCTCCGTACGAGGATGGACCAATGGACTTTTTTATCTATATATGTTTGTTTAGCACATATGTACCTGGAAAACCAAGGTTGAACACATTTCACCACATTATTCACACCGGTAGACACGTACCGGGAGTTTCCACATACGGATCAACGATTTTACTAAGTGTTAGCCCATGTCCGTGAACAACGTCAGACACATGACCTATATATGCCATCTAAAAACATTAAATCACACCTATAAACATAACCTAGATGCACATGCAGGTTTTCCAATGATTCCGGCCCTCCGACGGTCATTCACCACCGAAACCCTAGATCGGGGGGCCCCGCAGATCTACCCTTATATCTTTCTCCGTACGAGGATGGACCAATGGACTTTTTTATCAATCTATGTTTGTTTAGCACATATGTACATGGAAAACCAAGGTTGAATAGATTTCACCACATTATTCACACCGGTAGACACGTACCGGGAGTTTCCACATACGGATCGACGATTTTACTAAGTGTTTGCCCATGTCCGTGAACAACGTCAAACACATGACCTACATATGCTATCTACAAACATTAAATCACACCTATAAACAAAACCTAGCACCACATGCAGGTTTTCCAATGATTCCGGCCCTCCAACGGTCATTCACCACCGAAACCCTAGATCGGGGGGGGGGGGCGCAGATCTACCCTTATAGCTTTCTCCGTACGAGGATGGACCAATGGACTTTTTTATCTATCTATGTTTGTTTAGCACACATGTACATGGAAAACAAAGGTTGAACACATTTCACCACATTATTCACACCGGTAGACACGTACCGGGAGTTTCCACATACGGATCGACGATTTTACTAAGTGTTAGCCCATGTCCGTGAACAACGTCAGACACATGACCTATATATTCCATATACAAACATTAAATCACACCTATAAACATAACCTAGATCCACATGCAGGTTTTCCAATGATTCCGGCCCTCCGACGGTCATTCACTACCGAAACCCTAGATCGGGGGGGCCCGCAGATCTACCCTTATAGCTTTCTCCGTACGAAGATGGACCAACGGACTTTTTTATCTATCTATGTTTGTTTAGCACATATGTACATGGAAAACCAAGGTTGAACACATTTCACCACATTATTCACACCGGTAGACACGTACCGGGAGTTTCCACATACGGATCGACGATTTTACTAAGTGTTAGCCCTTGTCCGTGAACAACGTCAGACACATGACCTACATATGCCATCTACAAACATTAAATCACACCTATAAACATAACCTAGCTCCACATGAAGGATTTCCAATGATTCCGGCCCTCCGACGGTCATTCACCACCGAAACCCTAGATCGGGGGGGGGGGGCGCAGATCTACCCTTATAGCTTTCTCCGTACGAGGATGGACCAATGGAATTTTTTATCTATCTATGTTTGTTTAGCACATATGTACATGGAAAACCAAGGTTGAACACATTTCACCACATTATTCACACCGGTAGACACGCACCGGGAGTTTCCACATACTGATCGACGATATTACTAAGTGTTAGCCCATGTCCGTGAACAACGTCAGACAGATGACCTACATATGCCATCTACAAAAATTAAATCACACCTATAAACTTGACTTAGCACCACATGCAGGTTTTCCAATGATTCCGGCCCTCCGACGGTCATTCACCACCGAAACCCTAGATCGGGGGGGGGGGGGGGCGCAGATCTACCCTTATAGCTTTCTCCGTACGAGGATGGACCAATGGACTTTTTTATCTATCTATGTTTGTTTAGCACACATGTACATGGAAAACCAAGGTTGAACACATTTCACCACATTATTCACACCGGTAGACACGTACCGGGAGTTTCCACATACGGATCGACGATTTTACTAAGTGTTAGCCCATGTCCGTGAACAACGTCAGACACATGACCTACATATTCCATATAAAAACATTAAATCACACCTATAAACATAACCTAGATCCACATGCAGGTTTTCCAATATTCCGGCCCTCCGACGGTCATTCACCACCGAAACCCTAGATCGGGGGGGCCCGCAGATCTACCCTTATAGCTTTCTCCGTACGAGGATGGACCAACGGACTTCTTTATCTATCTATGTTTGTTTAGCACATATGTACATGGAAAACCAAGGTTGAACACATTTCACCACATTATTCACACCGGTAGAGACGTACCGGGAGTTTCCACATACGGATCGACGATTTTACTAAGTGTTAGCCCATGTCTGTGAACAACGTCAGACACATGACCTACATATGCCATCTACAAACATTACATCACACCTATAAACATAACCTAGCTCCACATGAAGGATTTCCAATGATTCCGGCCCTCCGACAGTCATTCACCACCGAAACCCTAGATCGGGGGCCCCGCAGATCTACCCTTATAGCTTTCTCCGTACGAGGATGGACCAATGGACTTTTTTATCTATCTATATTTGTTTAGCACATATGTACATGGAAAACCAAGGTTGAACACATTTCACCACATTATTCACACCGGTACACACGTACCGGGAGTTTCCACATACGGATCGACGATATTACTAAGTGTTAGCCCATGTCCGTGAACAACGTCAGACACATGACCTACATATGCCATCTACAAACATTAAATCACACGTATAAACATAACCTAGCTCCACATGCAGGTTTTCCAATGATTCCGGCCCTCCGACGGTCATTCACCACCGAAACCTGAGATCGGGGGGGGGGCCCGTAGATCTACCCTTATAGCTTTCTCCGTACGAGGATGGACCAATGGACTTTTTTATCTATATATGTTTGTTTAGCACATATGTACATGGAAAACCAAGGTTGAACACATTTCACCACATTATTCACACCGGTAGACACGTACCGGGAGTTTCCACATACGGATCGACGATTTTACTAAGTGTTAGCCCATGTCCGTGAACAACGTCAGACACATGACCTATATATGCCATCTAAAAACATTAAATCACACCTATAAACATAACCTAGATGCACATGCAGGTTTTCCAATGATTCCGGCCCTCCGACGGTCATTCACCACCGAAACCCTAGATCGGGGGGCCCCGCAGATCTACCCTTATATCTTTCTCCGTACGAGGATGGACCAATGGACTTTTTTATCTATCTATGTTTGTTTAGCACATATGTACATGGAAAACCAAGGTTGAATACATTTCACCACATTATTCACACCGGTAGACACGTACCGGGAGTTTCCACATACGGATCGACGATTTTACTAAGTGTTAGCCCATGTCCGTGAACAACGTCAAACACATGACCTACATATGCCATCTACAAACATTAAATCAAAACTATAAACATAACCTAGCTCCACATGCAGGTTTTCCAATGATTCCGGCCCTCCGACGGTCATTCACCACCGAAACCCTAGATCAGGGGGGGGGGGCGCAGATCTACCCTAATAGCTTTCTCCGTACGAGGATGGACCAATGGACTTTTTTATCTATCTATGTTTGTTTAGCACACATGTACATGGAAAACAAAGGTTGAACACATTTCACCACATTATTCACACCGGTAGACACGTACCGGGAGTTTCCACATACGGATCGACGAATTTACCAAGTGTTAGCCCATGTCCGTGAACAACGTCAGACACATGACCTACATATTCCATATACAAACATTAAATCACACCTATAAACATAACCTAGATCCACATGCAGGTTTTCCAATATTCCGGCCCTCCGACGGTCATTCACCACCGAAACCCTAGATCGGGGGGGCCCGCAGATCTACCCTCATAGCTTTCTCCGTACGAGGATGGACCAACAGACTTCTTTATCTATCTATGTTTGTTTAGCACATATGTACATGGAAAACCAAGGTTGAACACATTTCACCACATTATTCACACCGGTAGAGACGTACCGGGAGTTTCCACATACGGATCGACGATTTTACTAAGTGTTAGCCCATGTCTGTGAACAACGTCAGACACATGACCTACATATGCCATCTACAAACATTAAATCACACCTATAAACATAACCTAGCTCCACATGAAGGATTTCCAATGATTCCGGCCCTCCGACGGTCATTCACCACCGAAACCCTAGATCGGGGGGCCCCGTAGATCTACCCTTATAGCTTTCTCCGTACGAGGATGGACCAATGGACTTTTTTATCTATCTATATTTGTTTTGCACATATGTACATGGAAAACCAAGGTTGAACAAATTTCACCACATTATTCACACCGGTACACACGTACCGGGAGTTTCCACATACGGATCGACGATATTACTAAGTGTTAGCCCATGTCCGTGAACAACGTCAGACACATGACCTACATATGCCGTCTACAAACATTAAATTACACCTATAAACATAACCTAGCTCCACATGCAGGTTTTCCAATGATTCCTGCCCTCCGACGGTCATTCACCACCGAAACCCGAGATCGGGGGGGAGGGGGCGTAGATCTACCCTTATAGCTTTCTCCGTACGAGGATGGACCAATGGACTTTTTTATCTATATATGTTTGTTTAGCACATATGTACATGGAAAACCAAGGTTGAACACATTTCACCACATTATTCACACCGGTAGACACGTACCGGGAGTTTCCACATACGGATCAACGATTTTACTAAGTGTTAGCCCATGTCCGTGAACAACGTCAGACACATGACCTATATATGCCATCTAAAAACATTAAATCACACCTATAAACATAACCTAGATGCACATGCAGGTTTTCCAATGATTCCGGCCCTCCGACGGTCATTCACCACCGAAACCCTAGATCGGGGGGCCCCGCAGATCTACCCTTATATCTTTCTCCGTACGAGGATGGACCAATGGACTTTTTTATCTATCTATGTTTGTTTAGCACATATGTACATGGAAAACCAAGGTTGAATAGATTTCACCACATTATTCACACCGTTAGACACGTACCGGGAGTTTCCACATACGGATCGACGATTTTACTAAGTGTTAGCCCATGTCCGTGAACAACGTCAAACACATGACCTACATATGCTATCTACAAACATTAAATCACACCTATAAACATAACCTAGCACCACATGCAGGTTTTCCAATGATTCCGGCCCTCCGACGGTCATTCACCACCGAAACCCTAGATCGGGGGGGGGGGGGGGCGCAGATCTACCCTTATAGCTTTCTCCGTACGAGGATGGACCAATGGACTTTTTTATCTATCTATGTTTGTTTAGCACACATGTACATGGAAAACAAAGGTTGAACACATTTCACCACATTATTCACACCGGTAGACACGTACCGGGAGTTTCCACATACGGATCGACGATTTTACTAAGTGTTAGCCCATGTCCGTGAACAACGTCAGACACATGACCTATATATTCCATATACAAACATTAAATCACACCTATAAACATAACCTAGATCCACATGCAGGTTTTCCAATGATTCCGGCCCTCCGACGGTCATTCACTACCGAAACCCTAGATCGGGGGGGCCCGCAGATCTACCCTTATAGCTTTCTCCGTACGAAGATGGACCAACGGACTTTTTTATCTATCTATGTTTGTTTAGCACATATGTACATGGAAAACCAAGGTTGAACACATTTCACCACATTATTCACACCGGTAGACACGTACCGGGAGTTTCCACATACGGATCGACGATTTTACTAAGTGTTAGCCCTTGTCCGTGAACAACGTCAGACACATGACCTACATATGCCATCTACAAACATTAAATCACACCTATAAACATAACCTAGCTCCACATGAAGGATTTCAAATGATTCCGGCCCTCCGACGGTCATTCACCACCGAAACCCTAGATCGGGGGGGGGGGGGGGCGCAGATCTACCCTTATAGCTTTCTCCGTACGAGGATGGACCAATGGAATTTTTTATCTATCTATGTTTGTTTAGCACATATGTACATGGAAAACCAAGGTTGAACACATTTCACCACATTATTCACACCGGTAGACACGTACCGGGAGTTTCCACATACTGATCGACGATATTACTAAGTGTTAGCCCATGTCCGTGAACAACGTCAGACAGATGACCTACATATGCCATCTACAAAAATTAAATCACACCTATAAACATGACTTAGCACCACATGCAGGTTTTCCAATGATTCCGGCCCTCCGACGGTCATTCACCACCGAAACCCTAGATCGGGGGGGGGGGGGGGGGGCGCAGATCTACCCTTATAGCTTTCTCCGTACGAGGATGGACCAATGGACTTTTTTATCTATCTATGTTTGTTTAGCACACATGTACATGGAAAACCAAGGTTGAACACATTTCACCACATTATTCACACCGGTAGACACGTACCGGGAGTTTCCACATACGGATCGACGATTTTACTAAGTGTTAGCCCATGTCCGTGAACAACGTCAGACACATGACCTACATATTCCATATAAAAACATTAAATCACACCTATAAA
This sequence comes from Bromus sterilis, assembly GCA_950022295.1. Classification (NCBI taxonomy): domain Eukaryota; kingdom Viridiplantae; phylum Streptophyta; class Magnoliopsida; order Poales; family Poaceae; genus Bromus; species Bromus sterilis. Next base: position 105,941,944 of record OX465596.1, on the reverse strand, counting down.
CATAACCTAGATCCACATGCAGGTTTTCCAATATTCCGGCCCTCCGACGGTCATTCACCACCGAAACCCTAGATCGGGGGGGCCCGCAGATCTACCCTTATAGCTTTCTCCGTACGAGGATGGACCAACGGACTTCTTTATCTATCTATGTTTGTTTAGCACATATGTACATGGAAAACCAAGGTTGAACACATTTCACCACATTATTCACACCGGTAGAGACGTACCGGGAGTTTCCACATACGGATCGACGATTTTACTAAGTGTTAGCCCATGTCTGTGAACAACGTCAGACACATGACCTACATATGCCATCTACAAACATTAAATCACACCTATAAACATAACCTAGCTCCACATGAAGGATTTCCAATGATTCCGGCCCTCCGACAGTCATTCACCACCGAAACCCTAGATCGGGGGGCCCCGCAGATCTACCCTTATAGCTTTCTCCGTACGAGGATGGACCAATGGACTTTTTTATCTATCTATATTTGTTTAGCACATATGTACATGGAAAACCAAGGTTGAACACATTTCACCACATTATTCACACCGGTACACACGTACCGGGAGTTTCCACATACGGATCGACGATATTACTAAGTGTTAGCCCATGTCCGTGAACAACGTCAGACACATGACCTACATATGCCATCTACAAACATTAAATCACACCTATAAACATAACCTAGATCCACATGCAGGTTTTCCAATGATTCCGGCCCTCCGACGGTCATTCACCACCGAAACCCTAGATCGGGGGGCCCGCAGATCTACCCTTATAGCTTTCTCCGTACGAGGATGGACCAACGGACTTTTTTATCTATCTATGTTTGTTTAGCACATATGTACATGGAAAACCAAGGTTGAACACATTTCACCACATTATTCACACCGGTAGACACGTACCGGGAGTTTCCACATACGGAAAGACGATTTTACTAAGTGTTAGCCCATGTCCGTGAACAACGTCAGACACATGACCTACATATGCCATCTACAAACATTAAATCACACCTATAAACATAACCTAGCTCCACATGAAGGATTTCCAATGATTCCGGCCCTTCGACGGTCATTCACCACCGAAACCCTAGATCGGGGGGGGGGGGGGCGCAGATCTACCATTATAGCGTTCTCCGTACGAGGATGGACCAATGGACTTTTTTATCTGTCTATGTTTGTTTAGCACATATGTACATGGAAAACCAAGGTTGAACACATTTCACCACATTATTCACACCGGTAGACACGTACCGGGAGTTTCCACATACGGATCGACGATTTTTCTAAGTGTTATCCCATGTCCGTGAACAATGTCCGATACATGACCTACATATGCCATCTACAAACATTAAATCACACATATAAACATAACCTAGCTCCACATGCAGGTTTTCCAATGATTCCGGCCCTCCGACGTTCATTCACCAACGAAACCCTAGATCGGGGGGCCCCGCAGATCTACCCTTATAGCTTTGTCCGTACGAGGATGGACCAACGGACTTTTTTATCTATCTATGTTTGTTTAGCACATATGTACATGGAAAACCAAGGTTGAACACATTTCACCACATTATTCACACCGGTAGACACGTACCGGGAGTTTCCACATACGGATCGACGATTTTACTAAGTGTTAGCCCATGTCCGTGAACAACGTCAGACACATGACCTACATATGCCATCTACAAACATTAAATCACACCTATAAACATAACCTAGCTCCACATGAAGGATTTCCAATGATTCCGGCCCTCCGACGGTCATTCACCACCGAAACCCTAGATCGGGGGGGGGGGGGGCGCAGATCTACCCTTATAGCGTTCTCCGTACGAGGATGGACCAATGGACTTTTTTATCTGTCTATGTTTGTTTAGCACATATGTACATGGAAAACCAAGGTTGAACACATTTCACCACATTATTCACACCGGTAGACACGTACCGGGAGTTTCCACATACGGATCGACGATTTTACTAAGTGTTATCCCATGTCCGTGAACAATGTCCGACACATGACCTACATATGCCATCTACAAACATTAAATCACACATATAAACATAACCTAGCACCACATGCAGGTTTTCCAATGATTCCGGCCCTCCGACGTTCATTCACCACCGAAACCCTAGATCGGGGGGGCCCGCAGATCTACCCTTATAGCTTTCTCCGTACGAGGATGGACCAACGGACTTTTTTATCTATCTATGTTTGTTTAGCACATATGTACATGGAAAACCAAGGTTGAACACATTTCACCACATTATTCACACCGGTAGACACGTACCGGGAGTTTCCACATACGGATCGACGATTTTACTAAGTGTTAGCCCATGTCCGTGGACAACGTCAGACACATGACCTACATATGCCATCTACAAACATTAAATCACACCTATAAACATAACCTAGCTCCACATGCAGGTTTTCCAATGATTTCGGCCCTTCGACGGTCATTCAACACCGAAACCCTAGATCGGGGGGGCCCGCATATCTACCCTTATAGCTTTCTCCGTACGAGGATGGACCAATGGACTTTTTTATCTATTTATGTTTGTTTAGCACATATGTACATGGAAAACCAAGGTTGAACATATTTCACCACATTATTCACACCGGTAGACACGTACCGGCAGTTTCCACATACGGATCGACGATTTTACTAATTGTTAGCCCATGTCCATGAACAACGTCAGACACATGACCTACGTATGCCATCTACATACATTAAATCACACCTATGAACATAACCTAGCTCCACATGCAGGTTTTCCAATGATTCCGGCCCTCCGACGGTCATTCACCACCGAAACCCTAGATCGGGGGGCCCCGCAGAGCTACCCTTATAGCTTTCTCCGTACGAGGATGGACCAATGGACTTTTTTATCTATTTATGTTTGTTTAGTACATATGTACATGGAAAACCAAGGTTTAACATATTTCACCACATTATTCACACCGGTAGACACTTACCGGCAGTTTCCACATACGGATCGACGATTTTACTAAGTGTTAGCCCATGTCCATGAACAACGTCAGACACATGACCTACGTATGCCATCTACATACATTAAATCACACCTATGAACATAAAATAGCTCCACATGCAGGTTTTCCAATGATTCCGGCCCTCCGACGGTCATTCACCACCGAAACCCTAGATCGGGGGGCCCCGCAGATCTACCATTATAGCTTTCTCCGTACGAGGATGGACCAATGGACTTTTTTATCTATCTCTGTTTTTTTAGCACATATGTACATGGAAAACCAAGGTTGAACACATTTCACCACATTATTCACACCGGTAGACACATACCGGGAGTTTCCACATACGGATCGACGATATTACTAAGTGTTAGCCCATGTCCGTGAACAACGTCAGACACATGACCTACATATGCCATCTACAAACATTAAATCACACCTATAAACATAACCTAGCTCCACATGCAGGTTTTCCAATGATTCCGGCCCTCCGACGGTCATTCACCACCGAAACCCTAGATCGGGGGGGGGGGGGGCGCAGATCTACCCTTATAGCTTTCTCCGTATGAGGATGGACCAATGGAATTTTTTATCTATCTATGTTTGTTTAGCAGATATGTACATGGAAAACCAAGGTTGAACACATTTCACCACATTATTCACACCGGTAGACACGTACCGGGAGTTTCCACATACTGATCGACGATATTACTAAGTGTTAGCCCATGTCCGTGAACAACGTCAGACAGACGACCTACATATGCCATCTACAAAAATTAAATCACACCTATAAACATGACCTAGCACCACATGCAGGTTTCCAATGATTCCGGCCCTCCGACGGTCATTCACCACCGAAACCCTAGATCGGGGGGGGGGCGCAGATCTACCCTTATAGCTTTCTCCGTACGAGGATGGACCAATGGACTTTTTTATCTATCTATGTTTGTTTAGCACACATGTACATGGAAAACCAAGGTTGAACACATTTCACTACATTATTCACACCGGTAGACACGTACCGGGAGTTTCCACATACGGATCGTCGATTTTACTAAGTGTTAGCCCATGTCCGTGAACAACGTCAGACACATGACCTACATATGCCATCTACAAACATTAAATCACACCTATAAACATAACCTAGCTCCACATGAAGGATTTCCAATGATTCCGGCCCTCCGACGGTCATTCACCACCGAAACCCTAGATCGGGGGGGGGGGGGGGCGCAGATCTACCCTTATAGCGTTCTCCGTACGAGGATGGACCAATGGACTTTTTTATCTGTCTATGTTTGTTTAGCACATATGTACATGGAAAACCAAGGTTGAACACATTTCACCACATTATTCACACCGGTAGACACGTACCGGGAGTTTCCACATACGGATCGACGATTTTACTAAGTGTTATCCCATGTCCGTGAACAATGTCCGACACATGACCTACATATGCCATCTACAAACATTAAATCACACATATAAACATAACCTAGCTCCACATGCAGGTTTTCCAATGATTCCGGCCCTCCGACGTTCATTCACCACCGAAACCCTAGATCGGGGGGGCCCGCAGATCTACCCTTATAGCTTTCTCCGTACGAGGATGGACCAACGGACTTTTTTATCTATCTATGTTTGTTTAGCACATATGTACATGGAAAACCAAGGTTGAACACATTTCACCACATTATTCACACCGGTAGACACGTACCGGGAGTTTCCACATACGGAAAGACGATTTTACTAAGTGTTAGCCCATGTCCGTGAACAACGTCAGACACATGACCTACATATGCCATCTACAAACATTAAATCACACCTATAAACATAACCTAGCTCCACATGAAGGATTTCCAATGATTCCGGCCCTCCGACGGTCATTCACCACCGAAACCCTAGATCGGGGGGGGGGGGGGGCGCAGATCTACCATTATAGCGTTCTCCGTACGAGGATGGACCAATGGAATTTTTTATCTGTCTATGTTTGTTTAGCACATATGTACATGGAAAACCAAGGTTGAACACATTTCACCACATTATTCACACCGGTAGACACGTACCGGGAGTTTCCACATACGGATCGACGATTTTTCTAAGTGTTATCCCATGTCCGTGAACAATGTCCGATACATGACCTACATATGCCATCTACAAACATTAAATCACACATATAAACATAACCTAGCTCCACATGCAGGTTTTCCAATGATTCCGGCCCTCCGACGTTCATTCACCAACGAAACCCTAGATCGGGGGGCCCCGCAGATCTACCCTTATAGCTTTGTCCGTACGAGGATGGACCAACGGACTTTTTTATCTATCTATGTTTGTTTAGCACATATGTACATGGAAAACCAAGGTTGAACACATTTCACCACATTATTCACACCGGTAGACACGTACCGGGAGTTTCCACATACGGATCGACGATTTTACTAAGTGTTAGCCCATGTCCGTGAACAACGTCAGACACATGACCTACATATGCCATCTACAAACATTAAATCACACCTATAAACATAACCTAGCTCCACATGAAGGATTTCCAATGATTCCGGCCCTCCGACGGTCATTCACCACCGAAACCCTAGATCGGGGGGGGGGGGCGCAGATCTACCCTTATAGCGTTCTCCGTACGAGGATGGACCAATGGACTTTTTTATCTGTCTATGTTTGTTTAGCACATATGTACATGGAAAACCAAGGTTGAACACATTTCACCATATTATTCACACCGGTAGACACGTACCGGGAGTTTCCACATACGGATCGACGATTTTACTAAGTGTTATCCCATGTCCGTGAACAATGTCCGACACATGACCTACATATGCCATCTACAAACATTAAATCACACATATAAACATAACCTAGCTCCACATGCAGGTTTTCCAATGATTCCGGCCCTCCGACGTTCATTCACCACCGAAACCCTAGATCGGGGGGGCCCGCAGATCTACCCTTATAGCTTTCTCCGTACGAGGATGGACCAACGGACTTTTTTATCTATCTATGTTTGTTTAGCACATATGTACATGGAAAACCAAGGTTGAACACATTTCACCACATTATTCACACCGGTAGACACGTACCGGGAGTTTCCACATACGGATCGACGATTTTACTAAGTGTTAGCCCATGTCCGTGGACAACGTCAGACACATGACCTACATATGCCATCTACAAACATTAAATCACACCTATAAACATAACCTAGCTCCACATGCAGGTTTTCCAATGATTTCGGCCCTTCGACGGTCATTCAACACCGAAACCCTAGATCGGGGGGGCCCGCATATCTACCCTTATAGCTTTCTCCGTACGAGGATGGACCAATGGACTTTTTTATCTATTTATGTTTGTTTAGCACATATGTACATGGAAAACCAAGGTTGAACATATTTCACCACATTATTCACACCGGTAGACACGTACCGGCAGTTTCCACATACGGATCGACGATTTTACTAATTGTTAGCCCATGTCCATGAACAACGTCAGACACATGACCTACGTATGCCATCTACATACATTAAATCACACCTATGAACATAACCTAGCTCCACATGCAGGTTTTCCAATGATTCCGGCCCTCCGACGGTCATTCACCACCGAAACCCTAGATCGGGGGGCCCCGCAGATCTACCCTTATAGCTTTCTCCGTACGAGGATGGACCAATGGACTTTTTTATCTATTTATGTTTGTTTAGTACATATGTACATGGAAAACCAAGGTTGAACATATTTCACCACATTATTCACACCGGTAGACACTTACCGGCAGTTTCCACATACGGATCGACGATTTTACTAAGTGTTAGCCCATGTCCATGAACAACGTCAGACACATGACCTACGTATGCCATCTACATACATTAAATCACACCTATGAACATAAAATAGCTCCACATGCAGGTTTTCCAATGATTCCGGCCCTCCGACGGTCATTCACCACCGAAACCCTAGATCGGGGGGCCCCGCAGATCTACCATTATAGCTTTCTCCGTACGAGGATGGACCAATGGACTTTTTTATCTATCTCTGTTTTTTTAGCACATATGTACATGGAAAACCAAGGTTGAACACATTTCACCACATTATTCACACCGGTAGACACATACCGGGAGTTTCCACATACGGATCGACGATATTACTAAGTGTTAGCCCATGTCCGTGAACAACGTCAGACACATGACCTACATATGCCATCTACAAACATTAAATCACACCTATAAACATAACCTAGCTCCACATGCAGGTTTTCCGATGATTCCGGCCCTCCGACGGTCATTCACCACCGAAACCCTAGATCGGGGGGGGGGGGGGGCGCAGATCTACCCTTATAGCTTTCTCCGTATGAGGATGGACCAATGGAATTTTTTATCTATCTATGTTTGTTTAGCAGATATGTACATGGAAAACCAAGGTTGAACACATTTCACCACATTATTCACACCGGTAGACACGTACCGGGAGTTTCCACATACTGATCGACGATATTACTAAGTGTTAGCCCATGTCCGTGAACAACGTCAGACAGACGACCTACATATGCCATCTACAAAAATTAAATCACACCTATAAACATGACCTAGCACCACATGCAGGTTTCCAATGATTCCGGCCCTCCGACGGTCATTCACCACCGAAACCCTAGATCGGGGGGGGGGGGGCGCAGATCTACCCTTATAGCTTTCTCCGTACGAGGATGGACCAATGGACTTTTTTATCTATCTATGTTTGTTTAGCACACATGTACATGGAAAACCAAGGTTGAACACATTTCACTACATTATTCACACCGGTAGACACGTACCGGGAGTTTCCACATACGGATCGTCGATTTTACTAAGTGTTAGCCCATGTCCGTGAACAACGTCAGACACATGACCTACATATGCCATCTACAAACATTAAATCACACCTATAAACATAACCTAGCTCCACATGAAGGATTTCCAATGATTCCGGCCCTCCGACGGTCATTCACCACCGAAACCCTAGATCGGGGGGGGGGCGCAGATCTACCCTTATAGCGTTCTCCGTACGAGGATGGACCAATGGACTTTTTTATCTGTCTATGTTTGTTTAGCACATATGTACATGGAAAACCAAGGTTGAACACATTTCACCACATTATTCACACCGGTAGACACGTACCGGGAGTTTCCACATACGGATCGACGATTTTACTAAGTGTTATCCCATGTCCGTGAACAATGTCCGACACATGACCTACATATGCCATCTACAAACATTAAATCACACATATAAACATAACCTAGCTCCACATGCAGGTTTTCCAATGATTCTGGCCCTCCGACGTTCATTCACCACCGAAACCCTAGATCGGGGGGGCCCGCAGATCTACCCTTATAGCTTTCTCCGTACGAGGATGGACCAACGGACTTTTTTATCTATCTATGTTTGTTTAGCACATATGTACATGGAAAACCAAGGTTGAACACATTTCACCACATTATTCACACCGGTAGACACGTACCGGGAGTTTCCACATACGGATCGACGATTTTACTAAGTGTTAGCCCATGTCCGTGGACAACGTCAGACACATGACCTACATATGCCATCTACAAACATTAAATCACACCTATAAACATAACCTAGCTCCACATGCAGGTTTTCCAATGATTTCGGCCCTTCGACGGTCATTCAACACCGAAACCCTAGATCGGGGGCGCCCGCATATCTACCCTTATAGCTTTCTCCGTACGAGGATGGACCAATGGACTTTTTTATCTATTTATGTTTGTTTAGCACATATGTACATGGAAAACCAAGGTTGAACATATTTCACCACATTATTCACACCGGTAGACACGTACCGGCAGTTTCCACATACGGATCGACGATTTTACTAATTGTTAGCCCATGTTCATGAACAACGTCAGACACATGACCTACGTATGCCATCTACATACATTAAATCACACCTATGAACATAACCTAGCTCCACATGCAGGTTTTCCAATGATTCCGGCCCTCCGACGGTCATTCACCACCGAAACCCTAGATCGGGGGGCCCCGCAGATCTACCCTTATAGCTTTCTCCGTACGAGGATGGACCAATGGACTTTTTTATCTATTTATGGTTGTTTAGTACATATGTACATGGAAAACCAAGGTTGAACATATTTCACCACATTATTCACACCGGTAGACACTTACCGGCAGTTTCCACATACGGATCGACGATTTTACTAAGTGTTAGCCCATGTCCATGAACAACGTCAGACACATGACCTACGTATGCCATCTACATACATTAAATCACACCTATGAACATAACCTAGCTCCACATGCAGGTTTGCCAATGATTCCGGCCCTCCGACGGTCATTCACCACCGAAACCCTAGATCGGGGGGCCCCGCAGATCTACCATTATAGCTTTCTCCGTACGAGGATGGACCAATGGACTTTTTTATCTATCTCTGTTTTTTTAGCACATATGTACATGGAAAACCAAGGTTGAACACATTTCACCACATTATTCACACCGGTAGACACATACCGGGAGTTTCCACATACGGATCGACGATATTACTAAGTGTTAGCCCATGTCCGTGAACAACGTCAGACACATGACCTACATATGCCATCTACAAACATTAAATCACACCTATAAACATAACCTAGCTCCACATGCAGGTTTTCCGATGATTCCGGCCCTCCGACGGTCATTCACCACCGAAACCCTAGATCGGGGGGGGGGGGGGGGCGCAGATCTACCCTTATAGCTTTCTCCGTATGAGGATGGACCAATGGAATTTTTTATCTATCTATGTTTGTTTAGCACATATGTACATGGAAAACCAAGGTTGAACACATTTCACCACATTATTCACACCGGTAGACACGTACCGGGAGTTTCCACATACTGATCGACGATATTACTAAGTGTTAGCCCATGTCCGTGAACAACGTCAGACAGACGACCTACATATGCCATCTACAAAAATTAAATCACACCTATAAACATGACCTAGCACCACATGCAGGTTTCCAATGATTCCGGCCCTCCGACGGTCATTCACCACCGAAACCCTAGATCGGGGGGGGGGGGGGGGGGGGCGCAGATCTACCCTTATAGCTTTCTCCGTACGAGGATGGACCAATGGACTTTTTTATCTATCTATGTTTGTTTAGCACACATGTACATGGAAAACCAAGGTTGAACACATTTCACTACATTATTCACACCGGTAGACACGTACCGGGAGTTTCCACATACGGATCGTCGATTTTACTAAGTGTTAGCCCATGTCCGTGAACAACGTCAGACACATGACCTACATATTCCATATACAAACATTAAATCACACCTATAAACATAACCTAGATCCACATGCAGGTTTTCCAATATTCCGGCCCTCCGACGGTCATTCACCACCGAAACCCTAGATCGGGGGGCCACGCAGATCTACCCTTATAGCTTTCTCCGTACGAGGATGGACCAACGGACTTTTTTATCTATCTATGTTTGTTTAGCATATATGTACATGGAAAACCAAGGTTGAACACATTTCACCACATTATTCACACCGGTAGACACGTACCGGGAGTTTCCACATACGGATCGACGATTTTACTAAGTGTTAGCCCATGTCTGTGAACAACGTCAGACACATGACCTACATATGCCATCTACAAACATTAAATCACACCTATAAACATAACCTAGCTCCACATGAAGGATTTCCAATGATTCCGGCCCTCCGACGGTCATTCACCACCGAAACCCTAGATCGGGGGGGGGGCCCGCAAATCTACCCTTATAGCTTTCTCCGTACGAGGATGGACGAATGGACTTTTTTATCTGTCTATGTTTGTTTAGCAGATATGTACATGGAAAACCAAGGTTGAACACATTTCACCACATTATTCACACCGGTAGACACGTATCGGGAGTTTCCACATACGGATCGACGATTTTACTAAGTGTTAGACCATGTCCTTGAACAACGTCAGACACATGACCTACATATGCCATCTACAAACATTAAATCACACCTATAAACATAACCTAGCTACACATGCAGGTTTTCCAATGATTTCGGCCCTCCGACGGTCATTCACCACCGAAACCATAGATCGGGGGGGCCCGCAGATCTACCCTTATAGCTTTCTCCGTACGAGGATGGACCAATGGACTTTTTTATCTAGCTATGTTTGTTTAGCACATATGTACATGGAAAACCAAGGTTGAACACATTTCACCACATTATTCACACCGGTAGACACGTACCGGGAGTTTCCACATACGGATCGACGATTTTACTAAGTGTTAGCCCATGTCCGTGAACAACGTCAGACACATGACCTATATATGCCATCTAAAAACATTAAATCACACCTATAAACATAACCTAGCTGCATATGCAGGTTTTCCAATGATTCCGGCCCTCCGACGGTCATTCACCACCGAAACACAAGATCGGGGGGCCCCGCAGATCTACCCTTATATCTTTCTCCGTACGAGGATGGACCAATGGACTTTTTTATCTATCTATGTTTGTTTAGCACATATGTACATGGAAAACCAAGGTTGAACACATTTCACCACATTATTCACACCGGTAGACACGTACCGGGAGTTTCCACATACGGATCGACGATTTTACTAAGTGTTAGCCCATGTCCGTGAACAACGTGAGACACATGACCTACATATGCCATCTACAAACATTAAATCACACCTATAAACATAACCTAGCTCCACATGAAGGATTTCCAATGATTCCGGCCCTCCGACGGTCATTCACCACCGAAACCCTAGATCGGGGGGGCCCGCAGATCCACCCTTATAGCTTTCTCCGTACGAAGATGGACCAACGGACTTTTTTATCTATCTATGTTTGTTTAGCACATATGTACATGGAAAACCAAGGTTGAACACATTTCACCACATTATTCACACCGGTAGACAAGTACCGGGAGTTTCCACATACGGATCGACGATTTTACTAAGTGTTAGCCCATGTCCGTGAACAACGTCAGACACATGACCTACATATGCCATCTACAAACATTAAATCACACCTATAAACATAACCTAGCTCCACATGAAGGATTTCCAATGATTCCGGCCCTCCGACGGTCATTCACCACCGAAACCCTAGATCGGGGGGGGCCGCAGATCTACCCTTATAGCTTTCTCCGTACGAGGATGGACCAACGGACTTTTTTATCTATCTATGTTTGTTTAGCACATATGTACATGGAAAACAAAGGTTGGACACATTTCACCACATTATTCACACCGGTAGACACGTACCGGGAGTTTCCACATACGGATCGACGATTTTACTAAGTGTTAGCCCATGTCCGTGAACAACGTCAGACACATGACCTACATATGCCATCTACAAACATTAAATCACACCTATAAACATAACCTAGCTCCACATGAAGGATTTCCAATGATTCCGGCCCTCCGACGGTCATTCACCACCGAAACCCTAGATCGGGGGGGGCCCCCGCAGATCTACCCTTATAGCTTTCTCCGTACGAGGATGGACCAATGGACTTTTTTATCTGTCTATGTTTGATTAGCACATATGTACATGGAAAACCAAGGTTGAACACATTTCACCACATTATTCACACCGGTAGACACGTATCGGGAGTTTCCACATACGGATCGACGATTTTACTAAGTGTTAGCCCATGTCCTTGAACAACGTCAGACACATGACCTACATATGCCATCTACAAACATTAAATCACACCTATAAACATAACCTAGCTCCACATGAAGGTTTTCCAATGATTTCGGCCCTCCGACGGTCATTCACCACCGAAACCCTAGATCGGGGGGCCCCGCAGATCTACCCTTATAGCTTTCTCCGTACGAGGATGGACCAATGGAATTTTTTATCTATTTATATTTGTTTAGCACATATGTACATGGAAAACCAAGGTTGAACACATTTCACCACATTATTCACACCGGTAGACACATACCGGGAGTTTCCACATATGGATCGACGATTTTACTAAGTGTTAGCTCATGTCCGTGAACAACGTCAGACACATGACCTACATATGCCATCTACAAACATTAAATCACACCTATAAAAATAACCTAGCTCCACATGCAAGTTTTCCAATGATTCCGGCCCTCCAACGGTCATTCACCACCGAAACCCTAGATCGTGGGGGCCCGCAGATCTACCCTTATAGATTTCTCCGTATGAGGATGGACCAATGGACTTTTTTATCTATATATGTTTGTTTAGCACATATGTACATGGAAAACCAAGGTTGAACACATTTCACCACATTATTCACACCGGTAGACACGTATCGGGAGTTTCCACATACGGATCGACGATTTTACTAAGTGTTAGCCCATGTCCGTGAACAACGTCAGACACATGACCTTCATATGCCATATACAAACATTAAATCACACTTATAAACATAACCTAGATCCACATGCAGGTTTTCCAATGATTCCGGCCCTCCGACGGTCATTCACCACCGAAACCCTAGATCGGGGGGCTCGCAGATCTACCCTTATAGCTTTCTCCGTACGAGGATGGAACAATGGATTTTTTTTATCTATCTATGTTTGTTTAGCACATATGTACATGGAAAACCAAGGTTGAACACATTTCACCACATTATTCACACCGGTAGACACGTACCGGCAGTTTCCACATACGGATCGACGAGTGGCGGGAGGAGCGGGTTTGGCGGTGTAGACCTTCTAGGGTGGCTTGCCACGACCATTGTTGTTGTTGTTGCCTCCGGCACGGGGTGGAGCATTCTGGTGTTGGAGCTGGTTCTGGGGACACTCACGAGAATAGTGGCTTGCCTGACCACACTTGTAACAGGCTACGAAAACAGTGCGTGGAGCTGGGTTGTTTGGTGGAGCTGGGTGGAACTGGGTTGGTGGACAAGGCGCCACATAGGATGGCCTCGGTGGGTTGTTCTGGCGGAACATGCTGTTTGGGATACAGATCTTGCGCTTCTGGGAACCAGACCTGGATGAACTGTCATCTCTAGGGTGTTTGCGAAAGTCGTTGGGGGTGTTCATGTCCTCTGCTTTGATGGCCTTGTTGACAAGGACCTGGAATGTGGCAAAGTCATGAAGATTAAGTTCACGACGAAGTCCAGTGTTGAGGCCACGATGGAACCTCTCTTGTTTCTTGGAGTCGGTGGAGACTTCTTCGGTAGCATAACGAGCAAGTCGGTTGAACTCACGACTAAACTCATCAACGGTCCTTCTGCCTTGAGTGAGGTTACAGAACTCCTCACGCTTGTGGTCCATAAGACCCTTGGGAATGTGGTGCTCGCAGATGGACGTGCAGAATTCCTCCCAAGATGCAGGTGGTCCATCGGGACGCACATTCAGAAAGTTCTCCCACCAAGAACTAGCTGCACCTTCGAGGTGATAGGTGGCATAGCTGACCTTGTCACCAGTTGCAACACGGCCTGCTTGAAGCTTCCTCTCGATGCTGCGAAGCCAGTCATCGGCGTCAAGGGGCTCGGTGGAGTAACTGAAAACCGGGGATGAAGTCGGATGAAGTCGTTCATGGACACCAACTCATTGCGCTGCTGAGTGGTGTTGCGTGCAATGACTTCAAACAGGTGGTGAGAGTCTCGGCGGTTCCTCACCACTTCCATCAGAACTTGTGCCATCGTGGGTGGGGGTGGAAGGTTGCCTTCCTCCTGGTCATTCCCACGACCTTGGTTCCGACCAACCTGGCCACGGGTTCCTTGAGACATCCTGAAGGGAAAACCAAAGTCAAACAGAGTTGATTTGAAGAGTCTAATCAAGGTATTGAAGTACTGGAAGGATTACAGAGCAAAGGAAGTAATCATCTTGACAACATGGTGATAAAGCATACAAGCCATATATTCACAAGCTGTCATACAAACCATACATCGTTTTAGTACAAGCACTAAGCCAATACAAACGTGATGAAGATGATACATCCTTCAGAGGCACTCTGACTTCCTATACATTATTTATCTAAGCCTCTGGAACTTAGACACCTTGCTTACAATATACTAAGATACTACTACATCATCACTAAGTAAGACCACAGGCGGTCTCACTCATCTCCATCTCCATAGTAGTCCTCATAAAAGGTACCCGCGTATCCCGGTAGCTGGAGGTGACCATCGGAAAACACGAAGGCTTGTGGACCCTGATATCCATTTGGGCAAGGATGGGGCCTAGGTCCAGCGTAGGGTGGAAGCAAAGGACCACGGGGTGGAAAAATGCCTCGAATCTCGGGCCAATCAACTCGAGAAGGCATCTGAGTCCTCACTGGGTAGATCGCATCATGCTCAACTGATCCCACGCTCACAAAGGGTGCCAAGAGGGTCAGTGCTCGATATAGACGAACACGGGTGGCGTGGAGCTCGAAACGGAGAGCGCGTGCATCACGATCTCTGTCACTAGCAAACCTAGCAGTCATCTGAAGTGCGGGATCCTCTGCAGAGTGATCTGAGTAGAGTCCGGTGTAATATCGCTCTTCTCCTGGAAGCGCAGCAGGGATATAGCGGAAAGAAGTCTCTCTCAGCATAGTGTGATCCTCTCTCAGCAGTGTCATACATGAGTATGCAGCATCCTGCACAGCCATGTTCTCGGTAATGCCAATGCCATGTCCAAAGTGGATAGGCTGAGTGACTCCAACGTGGTGCGGATAGATCCGGACAATGCCGTGGAACTGGGTCTGGTTGAAGTCGTGAAACTGCTCCTCGATGGTGTACTCAGGGTACCACCGATATCCCACGTAGGACATCATCTCGATCAACGTGGCGGGATGGCCACGCACACCGAGGCACCTGGTCAAACGAACAATCTGCCGAGGGGGAAGATCTGCCATCTGAAACAGAAAGGAGTTTGCAAATGCATCAGATTATGAGATAAACCTGGAATGACTTGGACAACATAACGGCTGTAATTGTAAGAAATGACAATTTCTTCCAACATGGAAACAACACTTACATACGATGTAATAAAACAGGGAGCATAACCACTCTAACAAACCGATCACAACTTTCCTACGGCTATGAGGAAACAAACAACGAGATGTTCTAATCAGACAGAGGAGAGCCTAGTCCTATCTTCCCGTAGAACAAGATGAGGTTGACTCAGAACTCAGAACGAAGGGGGTAAGGAGAAAAAAGAAGCCTTACGTTGTTCCCTTATATACCCAGAGTAACTATATAACTATAGCAAGCTAGACTCAACTTCGTCCAAGGCTACTAGTCCTACAGTCAGTCGTGCTCTGATACCAAGTCTTTCGGGACCCGGGGTTAGCGTATGCAAGTACAGTTAAGACATAGTCATATGGAGAGCCGAGAACCGCACCCACTTGTCTAAGCAGACAAGGCCAAGCACTGAACATTCTCGGAAAGCATCGTACGTGAGGGGCATCCCATCCAGGCCGGATGATCAACTGAGATGGGTCCTCATCGTCCGCACACAAGTCAAATGATATGGGTGGTGAACTCCCATATTCAAAGACAAGTCGCCTCAACCATACTACCGACTATCTCAAAACTCTTACATAGACTTACTCCAGCCCGATCACTTAGTCGGGGTCTAGGGCGGGCTCGATCATACCACAAAGTGTGCACGAGACGGAGTCTCGAGCAATCGCATCGCGATGCCCCAAGCTGTACACATCTAAGGGCCACTTGGTGTATGAAAGACCGCCAGCCAGAACACAACTAAGGTCTCGAAAACCCATACAAAGACATGCATGTTATAAACATACACGCAACACACATGCTTTGTATAAACAGCAGGTACCATTGTGAAGGGTTCGTTGCATAGAAAACAAAAATTTCCTACGGTTGTAACAGCCAAGATCACATCTAGAAGATCACTTGTAACGGTTTGAGAAGGACTCACCCTCGAAGACCAAAAGCTTTAACGAGAACTATTCTCGTGGGTGATGTAGTCGAACACTCGCCGACCTCAAGGTCGTGATGAAGACTTGACGCCACGAACGGGCAGCGTCTCCGTAGTCGGTCACATGTACAGATCAATGACGACCTCCGCCCCTTGCTCCAGTTGGGCAGCGGAAGTAGTGGATTTCTCGGGAACTCCAGCAGCACTACGACATAGTGGTGGTGGTGGTAGAGAAGATCTTGAGCAGGGCTTCGCCTAAGCACCGTACTCGTGAAACTGGATCAGCTAGCAAGGGGAGGAAGATGCCAGCCAAAGGGCATATGAGAGATGGAGGAATGAGTGAGTTGTGTGAGGACCTCCACCCATCTATATATAGGAGGAGGGGGAGGCAGCCCCCAAGGGGTAGCACGCCCCAAGAGGTGCCCCCACCTCTCCCCTCATCATGTGGGTGGACTCTCCACTCACAAAAACAAAGGGTCACACATTATTCCCATAATTTCCATAAATCTCCACTCAAAATTCCAAGAGTTTTATCACATTAAAACACTTTTAATTATCTTGTTTAATGTCACTCAAATTAATGAACACTTCATTCAATGAGTACTTCATTGATGAACACTTCATTCAATGAACACATTAACAATTATCCCCTTGCACTATTTTGATATACCGAAACTATTCCAGCAGTTTTATCAAAAAACAGTCCATGTGTTGTCCAGTATATTCTCCGGCGTTCCGTATCCACTCAAACGCGTCAACGAATCCTTAAGTGTGTCACCCTACGGTTCGTGAATAAAATGGACATGACAGAGACTCCTCTCCGATCAATAATCATCAGAGGGATCTGGAGATCCATGATGACTCCCACTTACTCAACGATGAACTAGTGATCGTGTGAACCATTACTCCGTAACCAATTCCTTTTGTCTCGCGATATTTTACTTGTCCGAGATCCGATCATTTGGTATCATCCATACCTAGTTCGATCTCGTTACCGACAAGTACTCTTTACTCGTTCCGTGATATAACATCCTCGTGAGCCAGTCACGTGCTTGCAAGCGATGTCAATGTGATATCACCGAGAGGGCCCAGAGTATATCTCTCCGTCATCTGGATGGACAAATCCCACTCTTGATCCACGAGCCTCAACTAACACTTTCCAAGTACCCAACGACACCTTTATAATCACCCTGTTACGGTGTGACGTTTGATGGAATCAAAGTACTCTTCCGGTGTCAGTGATTGACGTGATCTCATGGTCTAAGGATTAGGGTTACTTCGTGAAAGTTTTATACAGCAATAGAAACTTTGATGACATGATCGTATTGCTATAACTACTGTGGGTGTATGTTCATCACATCATTCTCCAATGATATGACCTTGTTATTAACGACATCCAATGTCAATGATCAGGAAACCTTGATCATCCGTTAATCAATAAGCTAGTATAAAGAGAGACATTACTAGGAACCTTTTCTTTGTTTATTAAACACACATGTATTAACGTTTCCGGTTAACACAATTATAGCATGAAAATAAACATTTATCATAAACATGGAATAAGATAATAACCACTTTATTATTGCCTCTCGGGCATATTCCCTTCAGTCTCCCACTTGCACTAGAGTCAATAATCTAGTTTGGTACTTGCGCATCCAACACCTATGGCATTCAGCTGTTATCCATACGCATTGCTAGTGGTAAACCTAATCTCCAGATCTGACACTTCAGGTCCGTGTGTATTTGCATTTCTTTGCGTCTCTACGCATCACTCATTCACTAATGAGATGGCATTGCATAAATTTGGTCCTCCAGTGAGACCTTAGTCCCTTGAGCTCAAAACATGTTGAATCTATTGTCATACAATAGATCTTCATAGTATTAGCCCGTTTTGAACTACACCTAGTTTGTCAAACAAACTTCTTGACACAAATGCCCTCCTTTGCTGCTGCTAGAGCAGTCATATACTTAGCCTTTCGTTGTAGTATTCGTTATAATGCCTTAACTTTGGAACTCATCCAAATCCATTTGAAACTATTCCAAATCTATCATGGAACTTTCTTCCATTACATTTTGCCACCTTAACATACCGCCAAAATTGAGATAAATTTAGATTCTATCTTGCGACAAAACTAGTATCAATGTAACACTTTACAATGAACTATTGTCCAACATACATAATATATATTCTTAGTCCTTCCAAAGCACGTAAGGATATCTTTACTATTGTCCAATGATCATCTCATGAATCATTCTGGTATATGCTCATAACATTTAGAGCATAGGACATTCTGGAATTGTACATATCATGGTGTACATGATGGATCAAATCATTCATGTGATTTTACTCACCAAGTGTCAAAACACTTGAATCTCGCTTCAACCTTTTCCATGCGGCAAGAACCTTTCTCATCGTTTCCATATTGAACTTATTCAATATTTCATATATGTACTTCGGCCCAACCATATTAGCACCTCAATCTATCTATATAGACCATATTAGCCCAATATACTGGTTTTGCCCAAATCTTCCATTAAAATCAAATTTTCAATGAAACTTCACCCGTGTCAATAAAAGATACATCATTTCCAATCAACAATATGTCTTCTACATAATGTATTAGAAATATGTCTCAGCGCTCCCACTTAATTTCTTGCAAAAGCAAGCATCTTCACCGTCTCTGATGAAACTAAACGTTTTAACAATTTCATCATGATGAAGATTCCAACTCCGCGAATGCTTATTTCAACCATTGAAATTTGCATGCTATTTTAGCATCCTTTGAATTAACAGAACCCTTTGGACCGTGTCCTGTACACGTCCTAGGTAACCATTCTATTAGAAGAACGTTGTTCCGTTTGTTCAACTACCATATACAAAAACTAGCATATGTAGTGATTGCTACAATAATCCGTCCAGACTAAATATCGTTATGAAAGATCAAATCTGGTCATAGCCAACTCTTTGAACATAATCGTAAACCATTTTAACGATATGTCGAATATTTCATAGATGTGAGAACATCCACGTCTGTTTCTTTATAGATCCAAACACGGTATCTAGAGGGTCTTCCAAGTTCAGAAACTTGGTTTCTCGTGTATGGAACTATCATGGATTTTATAGCTTCTAGCCATTTTGACGGATTCAGGGCCCATCATCGCTTCTTTGCATGTAGTCGGTCCATTATTATCAAATAACAATGATTCAATCTCAAATCTTACTATTTGATCGATTACCCGAACTACGCAGTTCAATAGGAACTTAGATCGCCGTGACCACAACCTTTGGGACACAGTAGCCAAGAGCATTGCGGCCGCTTCCGGGACACTTTCCGGCGCTGCGCCACTTAGCACATAAAGCTTAGGTTCAACAACCTAATCGAAGTTCTACTGTCCTCCCACTTAACTTTTCGCAAAAATTCCTTCTCAAGAAACTTGATGCTCTTAGCCACAAAAAAAAAACTTTTGTCTTTAGTGTTATGGAGGAATACCCAACGGTTACTTTGGGATAACCTACAAAGACGTACTTTATCCGACTTTGGTTGTAAACATTTTACATATGCCTTGCATACCAAAATTTAAGAAAAGACAAATTGGGTTTTATCCCATTCCACAACTCATATGGTGTCATTTCAACGGATCTCGATGGCGCTCTTTTCAGTGAAGAGCGGTAGTCTCTAAAGCTTAATCCTTAAAATATAATGGCAATTTTTATAAATAACACCTTTGATACTTACCATGTCAAACAAGGTTTGATTACATCTCTGGAACACTCCATACTCCTATGGTGTTTCGGGAAATGCAAGTTTTGGAACGATTCCTAAACTCTCAGGCATTTGCTAAACTTTTAACTCAAAAATCTTCTTTTATGATCCAATCATAAACTCTTATTTTCTCGTTACAATGATTTTCACTTCATCTTGAAATTTATTTGAACATTTTCAAACATTTCATACTTCTTCCTTATCAAGTAAATATACACATATATCCACTCAAAACCTCGGTTAAAGTATATGAAGTTATAAGACCCACCACACACGGCTACACATAATGAACTATACACATCAACATGTATAATGTCCAATAAGTTAGTCGTCCGTCCTTCTTTGCCTATGAACGGAGTTTCAATCATTTCTAGGAAATTCTTACAAGCGTCAGTTGATTCAAAATCAAAAGACTCCAAAAATCCACCATCATGGAGTTTCTTCATGTGTTTCTTTCCAATATGATTCAAACGGTGGTGTCACTCATAAGTGATCTTCTAATCATTTGTTTTGCGACATGTTTAGCATCAGTTATTATGGATGTGATTTCTCCAACAAGATTTATAGAGTTCATCCATCTTCTATGAATATGGTGATAATTTGAACAACTATTGTTCGTATAACACCAGAACAGAATAACAATTATTCAAATAAATCTTGAAGGCTAGGTTTAATTCCAACGATAAACACAATAACACTTTATTTTGTTTTTGATGAGAATCATCCCATATTCATTTGCTAGTTACTCAGGCCATTGCAACTCTTGTATTGCGTTGTTCTGTATGACACTTCATACCAACCAATCAGTATCCAATACTCAAGAATCACACTGTTTAACAAGCAATGAATATACCCATAACATGTATATCATCTATATACCCGAGCTGGACATTTCCAGTCTTTTCCTTTTTCTTTTCCGCCAAAATATTTTTCAGATCCTCTTTCAGCAATTCCTTTCCTTTTTAGAAGAATTTATCAACATCACTTGTGGCACCATTCATATGACACATAATCCAAAGTGTGTTAGTCAAATACTAACACCCTTTGATTCTCACTTTGATGTAAATCACCGTCATCAAATGTTTGGTGTTCTTCCAAATTCCATTCTTTAGTAATCTTATAGTGTGGTAAACATTTTACCTACATCTTCCATTCATCCTATCATGACAACTTTCATGACAAGACTACCATAGCCCATAGGGACAAATTGTGAGTACAATATTAGTTCCCAAAACCTTTTTGGGAGATTAGGACACATAGTGTCTCCAACCTTCACAAATTCTCATACAATATGAGAACATGTTTCTCACTAAATTTTACTCTATCACATTGCAACTAAACATTGTTTCAGATATCGCTATATCTTCCACACATGATAGTTTCTGAAACAATCCTTTCAGCTCCTAGATAACCTTGATAATAACAAACAACATTTGAATATCAAGGATCATGGAGGCAAGTGTGATACTTAGACACTAACACTGGAGTCGATACTCTCGATTTAATACTAATTATTAAATTTCATGGAGTAAGCAAGGTTTGCTAAAGTTTGCAATAAGACTTTAAACTTTAGATTGACACTCAAACAATACGGTACCAGTCCGTAAAGTTAAATATCCAGAATTCTATAGTTCTATTATCTCAATTATAGCTAAGAGCAAAGGTAGTAAACAAATGCCAATGACTACAACGAACTATGCAAATTCACTTTGATTTAGTTCATGATAAAATGAGTTCATCTAACTCCCACTCAAAAACAACATCCCTCGAGTCGTCTTTGGTGATTACACGAACCAAATTCACTACACCACGACCGATCATCACGCGAGGCAGTGTAGCTGCAATGGCGAGCATCTCAATATGGTTCATCATAACATCCATATGACTCGTGCTTAACCTTTCGGTCCATGTTCCGAGGCCATGTCTGTACATGCTAGGCTCGCCAAGTAGAACCTTAGTATTTGCATGTGTTTCAAGGCCATGTCTGTACATGCTAGGCTTGAAAACACCCGTTGTATGCGAACGTAGAGTCTATCACACCCGATCATCACGTGGTGTCTCGAAACGACCAACTTTCTTAACGGTGCATACTAAGGAAGAACATATAATTATCTTGATATTAAGTGAGAGGGATCATCTTATAATGCTACCGCAGCGATCATGATCGTAACTAAGCAAAATAAGATGCATAAAAGGATAAACATCACATGCATGGATAATGTGATATGATATGGTCCTTCTCGCATTAGATCTCCATCTTGTGCGTCTTGGTATGATCTCCATCATGCCACCGGCGCGGCACCAAGGTCCATGGCGCCTCCACCATGGTCGTTCTTCTCCATTACAATATATCTCATGGATATATCTACAGCACGCAGGCCTTAAAAAGGAAAAACACAACCATATGGCTCCTGCCGGTTGTTTACAATAAATCTCATTTCATACAACAATTTTGTAACAATGACCATATCACATCACATGCCCTGCAAAAACAAGTTTGACGCTTCTAAATTATCTTTGCAAATTTTACGTGGTTTTGGGCTTCCTAGGAAAGAACCGATCTTACCTACGGACAAGAACCACAACGTTGATTCGCTAGTTGTTTCTTTTCATCCCTTTCCAGGGCCCTCCGTTGCAAATGCCATATCACTAATGTTAGAGAAACTGACACCCCCAAAGCCACTTTATACGGTACAAGCCGTATGTCAAGCGTGACACGCAATCTACGCTTAGGGCCGCTTCAATCCAGCATTGCCGCAATATGAACAAGTGCACAAAAGAGGGTAACAACTAGAGGATCAACGCCCACATCCCTATGTGTTCTAACCGTACAAAGCATCTACGCATAGACGAGGCTCTGATACCACTGAAGGGTTCGTTGCATAGAAAACAAAAATTTCCTACGGTTGTAACAGCCAAGATCACATCTAGAAGATCACTTGTAACGGTTTGAGAAGGACTCACCCTCGAAGACCAAAAGCTTTAACGAGAACTATTCTCGTGGGTGATGTAGTCGAACACTCGCCGACCTCAAGGTCGTGATGAAGACTTGACGCCACGAACGGGCAGCGTCTCCGTAGTCGGTCACACGTACAGATCAATGACGACCTCCGCCCCTTGCTCCAGTTGGGCAGCGGAAGTAGTGGATTTCTCGGGAACTCCAGCAGCACTACGACATAGTGGTGGTGGTGGTAGAGAAGATCTTGAGCAGGGCTTCGCCTAAGCACCGTACTCGTGAAACTGGATCAGCTAGCAAGGGGAGGAAGATGCCAGCCAAAGGGCATATGAGAGATGGAGGAATGAGTGAGTTGTGTGAGGACCTCCACCCATCTATATATAGGAGGAGGGGGAGGCAGCCCCCAAGGGGTAGCACGCCCCAAGAGGTGCCCCCACCTCTCCCCTCATCATGTGGGTGGACTCTCCACTCACAAAAACAAAGGGTCACACATTATTCCCATAATTTCCATAAATCTCCACTCAAAATTCCAAGAGTTTTATCACATTAAAACACTTTTAATTATCTTGTTTAATGTCACTCAAATTAATGAACACTTCATTCAATGAGTACTTCATTGATGAACACTTCATTCAATGAACACATTAACAATTATCCCCTTGCACTATTTTGATATACCGAAACTATTCCAGCAGTTTTATCAAAAAACAGTCCATGTGTTGTCCAGTATATTCTCCGGCGTTCCGTATCCACTCAAACGCGTCAACGAATCCTTAAGTGTGTCACCCTACGGTTCGTGAATAAAATGGACATGACAGAGACTCTTCTCCGATCCATAATCATCAGAGGGATCTGGAGATCCATGATGACTCCCACTTACTCAACGATGAACTAGTGATCATGTGAACCATTACTCCGTAACCAATTCCTTTTGTCTCGCGATATTTTACTTGTCCGAGATCCGATCATTTGGTATCATCCATACCTAGTTCGATCTCGTTACCGACAAGTACTCTTTACTCGTTCCGTGATATAACATCCTCGTGAGCCAGTCACGTGCTTGCAAGCGATGTCAATGTGATATCACCGAGAGGGCCCAGAGTATATCTCTCCGTCATCTGGATGGACAAATCCCACTCTTGATCCACGAGCCTCAACTAACACTTTCCAAGTACCCAACGACACCTTTATAATCACCCTGTTACGGTGTGACGTTTGATGGAATCAAAGTACTCTTCCGGTGTCAGTGATTGACGTGATCTCATGGTCTAAGGATTAGGGTTACTTCGTGAAAGTTTTATACAGCAATATAAACTTTGATGACATGATCGTATTGCTATAACTACTGTGGGTGTATGTTCATCACATCATTCTCCAATGATATGACCTTGTTATTAACGACATCCAATGTCAATGATCAGGAAACCTTGATCATCCGTTAATCAACAAGCTAGTATAAAGAGAGACATTACTAGGAACCTTTTCTTTGTTTATTAAACACACATGTATTGACGTTTCCGGTTAACACAATTATAGCATGAAAATAAACATTTATCATAAACATGGAATAAGATAATAACCACTTTATTATTGCCTCTCGGGCATATTCCCTTCACATTGCAATTCTCTACAAAGTGTACATTTTATTTATAACTCTTATAGAGTACAAACAGAGATCACATACATGTGATCCAACATTACAACACAGGCGTAAGCAAATTATGTCTGAGTACAGACAAGTTTAACAAATGGCTTAAGAAGCCTTATTTAAACACAAAGCCCTCCACGAGGGAACCAGTCGTCTGACTGGGACTAGACTAGTTGGTCTTCAGTCGTCCAGCTCGATGAAGAAGCCACCTTCGGGGTCAGTGGCATCATCTAAAACATAGATTAAGAAAACGTGAGTACAAAGTCGTACTCAGCAAGACTTACATAGGAGCTATACTACTCATGCACATGTATCAAGGTAAAGGGAGGTGGGGTTTCACTTGCAGAAGTGCCAGCTTTGACTTGGCTAATCCTGAACTACGAGTACCAGACTTTGAGGTAAGAAGCGTACACGAGTCCACTACTTTCTCCAACCAATACACCACTATGGTGCCTTCCTCGACTTCCCCACGAGGAAGCACGCCATAGCACTCACACTTATCTTGGTGTGTTTTAGAAGTATCCGGTTCAAGTTATCTAATAATCAAGCTAAGCTTTCCAAGCAGTCCATAACCGCGGACGCGGCTATTCGAATAGTTTTGTTAACCTTGCAAGGGTGTACCGCTACACACACATGATCATCATTTACCGCCTTTGATCTCGACACCATTCAAGGGGTGCCAGCGAGGATGCTCACCACAACTGTTACCTCATAGCCGATCTAGTCCTAGAAAGCCGCCTACTTGGGTTGGTTACCACAATCGTGAACCCAGCCGGTGTATCGAAGTGGACCCAAGTGATGTGTGCGTGGTGCATAAGCCGGTCTCGGATGAGCCGTTCTCTCACTTAGCAACCAGGCCACGGACCTACCAGAACTCCGAACTATTGCGACATCTGGACATCGAAAGGGATGAGTTAGTAAGTTGAGAGGGGTCAGTGAGCCCAATGTGTGGTTGTACTCTTCATCTTGGATCACCACACAAGAACTCGTACTAGGGCCGTGTTCAACGAGACAACCCACTGTGTACTCCTACACACCCTCTCATCGTTCACCTTGTATTAGGGTCGATTCACCAACACTTTTCTACCATCTTCAACATGTTCATTCCCATCCCGACTCACATCACAGTAACAACATGGTATCATACTAAGCATGCAATAAGCGATAACATTGCAGGAGCCACATGATATCAAACAACTCCTACATTTGCTAGGATTGTGGTTTGCTTACTACTGTGACAAAATGATAGGTCATGCAAAGGAATGGGTTCATCTATGCGGTAGAAACGAATCATGGTGATCATCCTAAACAATGCATAAGTGAGACATGAGAGGGAAGTGGGATTTAACGACATGATCAATGGGGGTTTGCTTGCCTTGCTGACGAGGTTCGGGTTCGGGGTCTTCAACGTAGGGGGTGACCTCGGGCTCCGGCTCCACTTCTATCAGCAACATGACAATCATAGGATCAACATAATGTACAATGCACAATCACATGAATAAGATTGAAAGGGTGATGTTCATGATACTGATGTGTTGAGCATTCCATTTAAATGGAGTATATTGCAAATTGAATTGCAAATTCAAACTCCACATTTGAATTCAAATTAACCAAGTTGCATGTGATATTGATTGATCATTTTGAATTATTTTCAAATGTGTATGATATGCCTCTGAAGTGTGGTTGAATTGTAGCTTAATTCCATGGTCCAAGTTGCAAGATCATTTGATTTGAATTTGAATTAAATTCAAATAAACCAAATGACATATGCTACTGGTCCCATTTTAAAATCAACTCAAACAGAGTTGAAAGTTGAATATTTGGAAAGATAATTTTCTCCTGTTCATTTTTCATATATTATTTGTCCAATTTGGAGTTAATATGAATTTTCTATGAATTTCCAAAGTTTTGGGTATTTTCTGGATTTTCTGGAATTCTTTTAATTCATTTTGATTTTCTGGAAATTCATAAAATGATTTATTGCGTCAGCTGACATGTGGGTCCAGGGTGTCAGTGACTGGGTTAATTAACCCGTGGGTTAAATTAATCCAGTGGCTTAATTAAGCCACTGGGCCCACTAGTCAGTGACCCAGGGGTCATTAGCCGAGTAATTAACAAGGGGGGGGGCGGTTTGGCTAACTCGCCGGCGGCTAAACGCCGGCGACTGGAGTCATGGCGGCGCTGCATGGGAATGCGAATCCAGCCACGGGAGGGGAAACGGAGGGCACCGGCTTGCTCCTAGAGGTCGTCCGCGTCTTCTGGAGGCAACAGGGGTCACGGGGTGCTCGGAATCGGCGACGGCGACGACTCCGGCGGAAACAGAGAACCGGCGAGGTCGTAGATGACGTTGTGGTGCACGGTTGGAGTTGATTCAGGGATCGTTCGAACGCTAGCACGTGCAGGAGTCAAACGCGTGCACTGGGGGTTCACGACGAGCACTGGAGCGAGGAGGACGACGACCATGGCGGCGACGAGCTCCTGCGTCCATGGCGGATCCGGCTAGAGGAAGAAAACGAGGGGGAGAAGTGAGGGGTTCCGGCTGTGAGCTCACCCTGAATCTATCTAGAGTGGTGGCTTGCTCGGGGAGGCGCTGGAGCTGCCGGAATTTGAAGTCGATCCACGGCGGCCGGCGATGAAGACGACGAAGCTAGCGAGCTCGTGGAGGCGTACTGCTCCGATTCCTTTCGAAGGTCGATGAAGACGACGACGAGGAGCACGGTGGACTTGCTGGCTTGAGCTCTAGGGCACGGTGGCCACACGAGGGCTCGACGGCGCTCCGGCGTTCTTCTCGGGCGACGACGAAACGGGCGAGAGAGGAGGGGAGGGAGTTCGTGGAGGGGGGGAATGGACTGCGGAGGCTGCGGGGAGTCTCCAGGTGCGAGAAGAAGCCACGGGGAGGCCTGGAAGCTCCTCGACGACGACGTGTCGTCCCCAGCTAGCTCGGTGGCATTCCACCGAGCAGCTTGGAGGCGAGGGACGGGGAAGAAGACGCCCCTGCCCGTGTGGGCCGGCTGGGCTGGGGTGGGCCGGCTTCGCCTGGGCGCCAGGTAAGGTTTTCTGATTTCTTTTCTATTTTTCTTTTCTGACATTTGTTCTGTTTAGCTAAAATAAATAGCTAAAATTTTTATTAAATTCTGAAAACTTTTATGTGGCCTCATAATAATATGGACTAGCCACTCATAAACTTTCAACATTTTTTAAAATTCAAATAATTTGAATTTTAAATCAAATAGGGGTATTTCAATAATTCCAAGGCACTGTTTGATTATTTGAAAAATCTATGAGCATGGGATGGGTCCCACATCACTTGATATGTGATCACACTCATTTATAAGACTTTACAAAAATCTAACATGAATTTTGAAGTTGAAAACCTTTGAAAATTTGACATGATGCAAGGTTACTTGATCCTAGCACATTACCTAACAGAGGGTTCTGACAGACACATGACCTACATATGCCATATACAAACATTAAATCACACTTATAAACATAACCTAGCTCCACATGCAGGTTTTCCAATGATTCCGGCCCTCCGACGGTCATTCACCACCGAAACCCTAGATCGGGGGGGCCCGCAGATCTACCCTTATAGCTTTCTCCGTACGAGGACGGACCAATGGACTTTTTTATCTATCTATGTTTGTTTAGCACATATGTACATGGAAAACCAAGGTTGAACACATTTCACCACATTATTCACACCGGTAGACACGTACCGGCAGTTTCCACATACGGATCGACGATTTTACTAAGTGTTAGCCCATGTCCATGAACAACGTCAGACACATGACCTACATATGCCATCTACAAACATTAAATCACACCTATAAACATAACCTATCTCCACATGCAGGTTTTACAATGATTCCGGCCCTCCGACGGTCATTCACTACCGAAACCCTAGATCGGGGGGGGGGGGCCGCAGATCTACCCTTATAGCTTTCTCCGTACGAGGATGGACCAATGGACTTTTTTATCTATCTATGTTTGTTTAGCACATATGTACATGGAAAACCAAGGTTGAACACATTTCACCACATTATTCTCACCGGTAGACACGTACTGGGAGTTTCCACATACGGATCGGCGATTTTACTAAGTGTTAGCCCATGTCCGTGAACAACGTCAGACACATGACCTACATATGCCATCTACAAACATTAAATCACACTTATAAACATAACCTAGCTCCACATGCATGTTTTCCAATGATTCCGGCCCTCCGACGGTCATTCACCACCGAAACCCTAGATCGGGGGGCCCCGCAGATCTACCCTTATAGCTTTCTCCGTACGAGGATGGACCAGTGGACTTTTTTATCTATCTATGATTGTTTAGCACATATGTACAAGGAAAACCAAGGTTGAACACATTTCACCACATTATTCACACCAGTAGACACGTACCGGGAGTTTCCACATACGGATCGACAATTTTACTAAGTGCTAGCCCATGTCCGTGAACAACGTCAGACACATGACCTACATATGCCATCCACAAACATTAAATCACACCTATCAACATAACCTAGCTCCACATGCAGGTTTTCCAATGATTCCGGCCCTCCGACGGTCATTCACCACCGAAACACTAGATCGGGGGGCCCCGCAGATCTACCCTTATAGCTATCTCCGTACGAGGATGGACCAATGGACTTTTTTATCTATCTATGTTTTTTTAGCACATATGTACATGGAAAACCAAGGTTGAACACATTTCACCACATTATTCACGCCGGTAGACACATACCGGAAGTTTCCACATACAGATCGACGATATTACTAAGTGTTAGCCCATGTCCGTGAACAACGTCAGACACATGACCTACATATACCATCTACAAACATTAAATCACACCTATAAAAATAACCTAGCTCCACATGCAGGTTTTCCGATGATTCCGGCCCTCCGACGGTCATTCACCACCGAAACCCTAGATCGGGGGGGGGGCCTCGCAGATCTACCCTTATAGCTTTCTCCGTACGAGGATGGACCAATGGAATTTTTTATCTATCTATGTTTGTTTAGCACATATGTACATGGAAAACCAATGTTGAACACATTTCACCACATTATTCACACCGGTAGACACGTACCGGGAGTTTCCACATACTGATCGACGATTTTACTAAGTGTTAGCCCATGTCCGTGAACAACGTCAGACACATGACCTACATATGCCATCTACAACATTAAATCACACCTATAAAAATAACCTAGCTCCACATGCA
This sequence comes from Bromus sterilis, assembly GCA_950022295.1. Taxonomy (NCBI): domain Eukaryota; kingdom Viridiplantae; phylum Streptophyta; class Magnoliopsida; order Poales; family Poaceae; genus Bromus; species Bromus sterilis. Next base: position 105,911,450 of record OX465596.1, on the reverse strand, counting down.
GGTTTTCCAATGATTCCGGCCCTCCGACGGTCATTCACCACCAAAACCCTAGATCGGGGGAGGCCCGCAGATCTACCCTTATAGATTTCTCCGTACGAGGATGGACCAATGGACTTTTTTTATCTATCTATGTTTGTTTAGCACATATGTACATGGAAAACCAAGGTTGAACACATTTCACCACATTATTCACACCGGTAGACACGTACCCGGAGTTTCCACATACGGATCGACGATTTTACGAAGTGTTAGCCCATGTCTGTGAACAACGTCAGACACATGACCTACATATTCCATATACAAACATTAAATCACACTTATAAACATAACCTAGCTCCACATGCAGGTTTTCCAATGATTCCGGCCCTCCGACGGTCATTCACCACCGAAACCCTAGATCGGGGGGGCCCATAGATCTACCCTTATAGCTTTCTCCGTACGAGGATGGACCAATGGACTTATTTATCTATCTATGTTTGTTTAGCACATATGTACATGGAAAACCAAGGTTGAACACATTTCACCACATTATTCACACCGGTAGACACGTACCGGGAGTTTCCACATACTGATCGACGATTTTACTAAGTGTTAGCCCATGTCCGTGAACAACGTCAGACACATGACCTACATATGCCATCTACAAACATTAAATCACACCGATAAAAATAACCTAGCTCCACATGCAGGTTTTCCAATGATTCCGGCCCTCCGACGGTCATTCACCACCAAAACCCTAGATCGGGGGGCCCGCAGATCTACCCTTATAGATTTCTCCGTACGAGGATGGACTAATGGACTTTTTTTATATATCTATGTTTGTTTAGCACATATGTACATGGAAAACCAAGGTTGAACACATTTCACCACATTATTCACACTGGTAGATACGTACCGGGAGTTTCCACATTCGGATCGACGATTTTTCTAAGTATTGGCCCATGTCTGTGAACAACGTCAGACACATGACCTACATATGCCATCTAAAAACATTAAATCACACCTATAAACATAACCTAGCTCCACATGCAGGTTTTCCAATGATTCCGACCCTCCGACGGTCATTCACCATCGAAACCCTAGATCGGGGGGGGGGGGGCCCGCAGATGTACCCTTATAGCTTTCTCCGTATGAGGATGGACCAATAGACTTTTTTATCTATCTATGTTTGTTTAGCACATATGTACATGGAAAACCAAGGTTGAACACATTTCACCACATTATTCACACAGGTAGACACGTACCGGGAGTTTCCACATACGGATCGACGATTTTACTAAGTGTTAGCCCATGTCCGTGAACAACGTCAGACACATGACCTACATATGCCATCTACAAACATTAAATCACACCTATAAACATAACCTATCTCCACATGCAGGTTTTCCAATGATTCCGGCCCTCCGACGGTCATTCACCAGCGAAACCCTAGATCGAGGGGGCCCGCAGATCTACCCTTATAGCTTTCTCCGTACGAGGATGGACCAATGGAATTTTTTATCTATCTATGTTTGTTTAGCACATATGTACATGGAAAACCAATGTTGAACACATTTCACCACATTATTCACACCGGTAGAGACGTACCGGGAGTTTCCACATACGGATCGACGATTTTACTAAGTGTTAGCCCATGTCCGTGAACAACGTCAGACACATGACCTACATATGCCATCTACAAACATTAAATCACACCGATAAAAATAACCTAGCTCCACATGCAGGTTTTCCAATGATTCCGGCCCTCCGACGGTCATTCACCACCAAAACCCTAGATCGGGGGGCCCGCAGATCTACCCTTATAGATTTCTCCGTACGAGGATGGACTAATGGACTTTTTTTATATATCTATGTTTGTTTAGCACATATGTACATGGAAAACCAAGGTTGAACACATTTCACCACATTATTCACACTGGTAGATACGTACCGGGAGTTTCCACATTCGGATCGACGATTTTTCTAAGTATTGGCCCATGTCTGTGAACAACGTCAGACACATGACCTACATATGCCATCTAAAAACATTAAATCACACCTATAAACATAACCTAGCTCCACATGCAGGTTTTCCAATGATTCCGACCCTCCGACGGTCATTCACCATCGAAACCCTAGATCGGGGGGGGGGGCCCGCAGATGTACCCTTATAGCTTTCTCCGTATGAGGATGGACCAATAGACTTTTTTATCTATCTATGTTTGTTTAGCACATATGTACATGGAAAACCAAGGTTGAACACATTTCACCACATTATTCACACAGGTAGACACGTACCGGGAGTTTCCACATACGGATCGACGATTTTACTAAGTGTTAGCCCATGTCCGTGAACAACGTCAGACACATGACCTACATATGCCATCTACAAACATTAAATCACACCTATAAACATAACCTATCTCCACATGCAGGTTTTCCAATGATTCCGGCCCTCCGACGGTCATTCACCAGCGAAACCCTAGATCGAGGGGGCCCGCAGATCTACCCTTATAGCTTTCTCCGTACGAGGATGGACCAATGGAATTTTTTATCTATCTATGTTTGTTTAGCACATATGTACATGGAAAACCAATGTTGAACACATTTCACCACATTATTCACACCGGTAGACACGTACCGGGAGTTTCCACATACTGATCGACGATTTTACTAAGTGTTAGCCCATGTCCGTGAACAACGTCAGACACATGACCTACATATGCCATCTACAACATTAAATCACACCTATAAAAATAACCTAGCTCCACATGCAGGTTTTCCAATGATTCCGGCCCTCCGACGGTCATTCACCACCAAAACCCTAGATCGGGGGGGGCCGCAGATCTACCCTTATAGATTTCTCCGTACGAGGATGGACCAATGGACTTTTTTTATCTATCTATGTTTGTTTAGCACATATGTACATGGAAAACCAAGGTTGAACACATTTCACCACATTATTAACACCGGTAGACACGTACCCGGAGTTTCCACATACGGATCGACGATTTTACTAAGTGTTAGGCCATGTCTGTGAACAACGTCAGACACATGACCTACATATGCCATATACAAACATTAAATCACACCTATAAAAAAAACCTAGCTCCACATGCAGGTTTTCCGATGATTCCGGCCCTCCGACGGTCATTCACCACCGAAACCCTAGATCGGGGGGGGGCCTCGCAGATCTACCCTTATAGCTTTCTCCGTACGAGGATGGACCAATGGAATTTTTTATCTATCTATGTTTGTTTAGCACATATGTACATGGAAAACCAATGTTGAACACATTTCACCACATTATTCACACCGGTAGACACGTACCGGGAGTTTCCACATACTGATCGACGATTTTACTAAGTGTTAGCCCATGTCCGTGAACAACGTCAGACACATGACCTACATATGCCATCTACAACATTAAATCACACCTATAAAAATAACCTAGCTCCACATGCAGGTTTTCCAATGATTCCGGCCCTCCGACGGTCATTCACCACCAAAACCCTAGATCGGGGGGGGGCCCGCAGATCTACCCTTATAGATTTCTCCGTACGAGGATGGACCAATGGACTTTTTTTATCTATCTATGTTTGTTTAGCACATATGTACATGGAAAACCAAGGTTGAACACATTTCACCACATTATTCACACCGGTAGACACGTACCCGGAGTTTCCACATACGGATCGACGATTTTACTAAGTGTTAGGCCATGTCTGTGAACAACGTCAGACACATGACCTACATATGCCATATACAAACATTAAATCACACTTATAAACATAACCTCGCTCCACATGCAGGTTTTCCAATGATTCCGGCCCTCCGACGGTCATTCACCACGAAAACCCTAGATCGGGGGGGCCCCGCAGATCTAGCCTTATAGATTTCTCCGTACGAGGATGGACCAATGGACTTTTTTTATCTATCTATGTTTGTTTAGCACATATGTACATGGAAAACCAAGGTTGAACACATTTCACCACATTATTCACACCGGTAGACACGTACCCGGAGTTTCCACATACGGATCGACGATTTTACTAAGTGTTAGGCCATGTCTGTGAACAACGTCAGACACATGACCTACATATGCCATATACAAACATTAAATCACACTTATAAACATAACCTAGCTCCACATGCAGGTTTTCCAATGATTCCGGCCCTCCGACGGTCATTCACGACCGAAACCCTAGATCGGGGGGGCCCATAGATCTACCCTTATAGCTTTCTCCGTACGAGGATGGACCAATGGACTTATTTATCTATCTATGTTTTTTTAGCACATATGTACATGGAAAACCAAGGTTGAACACATTTCACCACATTATTCACACCGGTAGACACGTACCGGGAGTTTCCTCATACTGATCGACGATTTTACTAAGTGTTAGCCCATGTCCGTGAACAACGTCAGACACATGACCTACATATGCCATCTACAAACATTAAATCACACCGATTAAAATAACCTAGCTCCACATGCAGGTTTTCCAATGATTCCAGCCCTCCGACGGTCATTCACCACCAAAACCCTAGATCGGGGGGCCCGCAGATCTACCCTTATAGATTTATCCGTACGAGGATGGACTAATGGACTTTTTTATATATCTATGTTTGTTTAGCACATATGTACATGGAAAACCAAGGTTGAACACATTTCACCACATTATTCACACTGGTAGACACGTACCGGGAGTTTCCACATTCGGATCGACGATTTTTCTAAGTGTTGGCCCATGTCTGTGAACAACGTCAGACACATGACCTACATATGCCATCTAAAAACATTAAATCACACCTATAAACATAACCTAGCTCCACATGCAGGTTTTCCAATGATTCCGACCCTCCGACGGTCATTCACCACCGAAACCCTAGATCGGGGGGGGGGGCCCGCAGATGTACCCTTATAGCTTTCTCTGTATGAGGATGGACCAATAGACTTTTTTATCTATCTATGTTTGTTTAGCACATATGTACATGGAAAACCAAGGTTGAACACATTTCACCACATTATTCACACCGGTAGACACGTACCGGGAGTTTCCACATAAGGATCGACGATTTTACTAAGTGTTAGCCCATGTCCGTGAACAACGTCAGACACATGACCTACATATGCCATCTACAAACATTAAATCACACCTATAAACATAACCTATCTCCACATGCAGGTTTTCCAATGATTCCGGCCCTCCGACGGTCATTCACCACCGAAACCCTAGATCGGGGGCCCCCGCAGATCTACCCTTATAGCTTTCTCCGTACGAGGATGGACCAATGGAATTTTTTATCTATGTATGTTTGTTTAGCACATATGTACATGGAAAACCAAGGTTGAACACATTTCACCACATTATTCACACCGGTAGACACGTACCGGGAGTTTCCACATACGGATCGACGATTTTACTAAGTGTTAGCCCATGTCCGTGAACAACGTCAGACACATGACCTACATATGCCATCCACAAACATTAAATCACACCTATAAACATAACCTAGCTCCACATGCAGGTTTTCCAATGATTCCGGCCCTCCGACGGTCATTCACCACCGAAACACTAGATCGGGGGGCCCCGCAGATATACCCTTATAGCTATCTCCGTACGAGGATGGACCAATGGACTTTTTTATCTATCTATATTTTTTTAGCACATATGTACATGGAAAACCAAGGTTGAACACATTTCACCACATTATTCACACCGGTAGACACCTACCGGAAGTTTCCACATACGGATCGACGATATTACTAAGTGTTAGCCCATGTCCGTGAACAACGTCAGACACATGACCTACATATGCCATCTACAAACATTAAATCACACCTATAAACATAACCTAGCTCCACATGCAGGTTTTCCGATGATTCCGGCCCTCCGACGGTCATTCACCACCGAAACACTAGATCGGGGGGGGGGGGCCCGCAGATCTACCCTTATAGCTTTCTCCATACGAGGATGGACCAATGGAATTTTTTATCTATCTATGATTGTTTAGCACATATGTACATGGAAAACCAAGGTTGAACACATTTCACCACATTATTCACATCGGTAGACACGTACCGGGAGTTTCCACATACTGATCGACGATTTTACAAAGTGTTAGCCCATGTCCGTGAACAACGTCAGACACATGACCTACATATTCCATCTACAAACATTAAATCACACCTATAAAAATAACCTAGCTCCACATGCAGGTTTCCAATGATTCCGGCCCTCCGACGGTCATTCACCACCGAAACCCTAGATCTGGGGGGCCCGCAGATCTACCCTTATAGATTTCTCCGTATGAGGATGGACCAATGGACTTATTTATCTATCTATGTTTGTTTAGCACATATGTACATGGAAAACCAAGGTTGAACACATTTCACCACATTATTCACACCGGTAGACACGTACCGGGAGTTTCCTCATACTGATCGACGATTTTACTAAGTGTTAGCCCATGTCCGTGAACAACGTCAGACACATGACCTACATATGCCATATACAAACATTAAATCACACTTATAAACATAACCTAGCTCCACATGCAGGTTTTCCAATGATTCCGGCCCTCCGACGGTCATTCACCAGCGAAACCCTAGATCGAGGGGGCCCGCAGATCTACCCTTATAGCTTTCTCCGTACGAGGATGGACCAATGGACCTTTTTTATCTATCTATATTTGTTTAGCACATATGTACATGGAAAACCAAGGTTGAACACATTTCACCACATTATTCACACTGGTAGACACGTACCGGGAGTTTCCACATTCGTATCGACGATTTTTCTAAGTGTTGGCCCATGTCTGTGAAAAACGTCAGACACATGACATACATATGCCATCGAAAAACATTAAATCACACCTATAAACATAACCTAGCTCCACATGCAGGTTTTCCAATGATTCCGACCCTCCGACGGTCATTCACCACCGAAACCCTAGATCGGGGGGGGGGGGGGGCGCAGATGTACCCTTATAGCTTTCTCCGTATGAGGATGGACCAATAGACTTTTTTATCTATCTATGTTTTCTTAGCACATGTGTACATGGAAAACCAAGGTTGAACACATTTCACCACATTATTCACACCGGTAGACACGTACCGGGAGTTTCCACATACGGATCGACGATTTTACTAAGTGTTAGCCCATGTCCGTGAACAACGTCAGACACATGACCTACATATGCCATCTACAAACATTAAATCACACCTATGAACATAACCTATCTCCACATGCAGGTTTTACAATGATTCCGGCCCTCCGACGGTCATTCACTACCGAAACCCTAGATCGGGGGGGCCCGCAGATCTACCCTTATAGCTTTCTCCGTACGAGGATGGACCAATGGACTTTTTTATCTATCTATGTTTGTTTAGCACATATGTACATGGAAAACCAAGGTTGAACACATTTCACCGCATTATTCACACCAGTAGACACGTACTGGGAGTTTCCACATTCGGATCGACGATTTTTCTAAGTGTTGGCCCATGTCTGTGAACAACGTCAGACACATGAGCTACATATGCCATCTAAAAACATTAAATCACACCTATAAACATAACCTAGCTCCACATGAAGGTTTTCCAATGATTCCGACCCTCCGACGGTCATTCACCACCGAAACCCTAGATCGGGGGGGGGGCCCGCAGATGTACCCTTATAGCTTTCTCCGTATGAGGATGGACCAATAGACTTTTTTATCTATCTATGTTTGTTTAGCACATATGTACATGGAAAACCAAGGTTGAACACATTTCACCACATTATTCACACAAGTAGACACGTACCGGGAGTTTCCACATACGGATCGACGATTTTACTAAGTGTTAGCCCATGTCCGTGAACAACGTCAGACACATGACCTACATATGCCATCTACAAACATTAAATCACACCTATAAACATAACCTATCTCCACATGCAGGTTTTCCAATGATGCCGGCCCTCCGACGGTCATTCACCACCGAAACCCTAGATCGGGGGGCCCGCAGATCTACCCTTATAGATTTCTCCGTACGAGGATGGACCAATGGACTTTTTTATCTATCTATGTTTCTTTAGCACATATGTACATGGAAAAAAAAGGTTGAACACATTTCACCACATTATTCACACCGGTAGACACGTACCGGGAGTTTCCACATACGGATCGACGATTTTACTAAGTGTTAGCCCATGTCCGTGAACAACGTCAGAGACATGACCTACATATGCCATATACAAACATTAAATCACACTTATAAACATAACCTAGCTCCACATGCAGGTTTTCCAATGATTCCGGCCCTTCGACGGTCATTCACGACCGAAACCCTAGATCGGGGGGGCCCGCAATTCTACCCTTATAGCTTTCTCCGTACGAGGATGGACCAATGGACTTTTTTATCTATGTATGTTTGTTTAGCACATATGTACATGGAAAACAAAGGTTGAACACATTTCACCACATTATTCACACCGGTAGACACGTATCGGCAGTTTCCACATACGGATCGACGATTTTACTAAGTGTTAGCCCATGTCCATGAACAACGTCAGACACATGACCTACATATGCCATCTACAAACATTAAATCACACCTATGAACATAACCTATCTCCACATGCAGGTTTTACAATGATTCCGGCCCTCCGACGGTCATTCACTACCGAAACCCTAGATCGGGGGGGCCCGCAGATCTACCCTTATAGCTTTCTCCGTACGAGGATGGACCAATGGACTTTTTTATCTATCTATGTTTGTTTAGCACATATGTACATGGAAAACCAAGGTTGAACACATTTCACCGCATTATTCACACCAGTAGACACGTACTGGGAGTTTCCACATTCGGATCGACGATTTTTCTAAGTGTTGGCCCATGTCTGTGAACAACGTCAGACACATGAGCTACATATGCCATCTAAAAACATTAAATCACACCTATAAACATAACCTAGCTCCACATGAAGGTTTTCCAATGATTCCGACCCTCCGACGGTCATTCACCACCGAAACCCTAGATCGGGGGGGGGGCCCGCAGATGTACCCTTATAGCTTTCTCCGTATGAGGATGGACCAATAGACTTTTTTATCTATCTATGTTTGTTTAGCACATATGTACATGGAAAACCAAGGTTGAACACATTTCACCACATTATTCACACAAGTAGACACGTACCGGGAGTTTCCACATACGGATCGACGATTTTACTAAGTGTTAGCCCATGTCCGTGAACAACGTCAGACACATGACCTACATATGCCATCTACAAACATTAAATCACACCTATAAACATAACCTAGCTGCACATGCAGGTTTTCCAATGATTTCGGCCCTTCGACGGTCATTCACCACCGAAACCCTAGATCGGGGGGCCCCGCAGATCTACCCTTATATCTTTCTCCGTACGAGGATGGACCAATGGACATTTTTATCTATCTATGTTTGTTTAGCACATATGTACATGGAAAACCAAGGTTGAACACATTTCACCACATTATTCACACCGGTAGACACGTACCGGGAGTTTCCACATACGGATCGACGATTTTACTAAGTGTTAGCCCATGTCCGTGAACAACGTCAGACACATGACCTACATATGCCATCTACAAACATTAAATCACACCTATAAACATAACCTAGCTCGACATGCAGGTTTTCCAATGATTCCGACCCTCCGACGGTCATTCACCACCGAAACCCTAGATCGGGGGGGGGGGGGGGCGCAGATCTACCCTTATAGCTTTCTCCGTACGAGGATGGACCAATGGACTTTTTTATCTATCTATGTTTGTTTAGCACATATGTACATGGAAAACTAGGGTTGAACACATTTCACCACATTATTCACACCGGTAGACACGTACCGGGAGTTTCCACATACGGATCGACGATTTTACTAAGTGTTAGCCCATGTCCATGAACAACGTCAAACACATGACCTACATATGCCATCTACAACCATTAAATCACAACTATAAACATAACCTAGCTCCACATGCAAGTTTTCCAATGATTCCGGCGCTCCGACGGTCATTCACCACCGAAACCCTAGATCGAAGGGGCCCGCAGATCTACCCTTATAGCTTTCTCCGTACGAGGATGGACCAATGGACTTTTTTATCTATATATGTTTGTTTAGCACATACGTACATGGAAAACCAAGGTTGAACACATTTCACCACATTATTCACACCGGTAGACACGTACCGGGAGTTTCCACATACGGATCGATGATTTTACTAAGTGTTAGCCCATGTCCGTGAACAACGTCAGACACATGACCTACATATGCCATCTACAAACATTAAATCACACCTATAAAGATAACCTAGCTCCACATGCAGGTTTTCCAATGATTCCTGCCCTCCGACGGTCATTCACCACCGAAACCCTAGATCGGGGGGGCCCGCAGATCTACCCTAATTGGTTTCTCCGTACGAGGATGGACCAATGGACTTTTTTATCTATCTACGTTAGTTTAGCACATATGTACATGGAAAACCAAGGTTGAACACATTTCACCACATTATTCACACCGGTAGACACGTACCGGGAGTTTCCACATACGGATCGACGATTTTACTAAGTGTTAGCCCATGTCCGTGAACAGCGTCAGACAGACCTACATATGCCATCTAAAAACATTAAATCACACCTATAAACATAACCTAGCTCCACATGCAGGTTTTCCAATGATTCCGGCCCTCCGACGGTCATTCACCAACGAAACCCGAGATCGGGGGGGCCCGCAGATCTACCCTTATAGCTTTCTCCGTACGAGGATGGAAAAATGGACTTTTTTATCTATATATGTTTGTTTAGCACATATGTACATGGAAAACCAAGGTTGAACACATTTCACCACATTATTCACACTAGTAGACACGTACTGGGAGTTTCCACATTCGGATCGACGATTTTTCTAAGTGTTGGCCCATGTGTGTGAAGAACGTCAGACACATGACATACATATGCCATCGAAAAACATTAAATCACACCTATAAAAATAACCTAGCTCCACATGCAGGTTTTCCAATGATTCCGGCCCTCCGACGGTCATTCACCACCAAAACCCTAGATCGGGGGAGGCCCGCAGATCTACCCTTATAGATTTCTCCGTACGAGGATGGACCAATGGACTTTTTTTATCTATCTATGTTTGTTTAGCACATATGTACATGGAAAACCAAGGTTGAACACATTTCACCACATTATTCACACCGGTAGACACGTACCCGGAGTTTCCACATACGGATCGACGATTTTACTAAGTGTTAGCCCATGTCTGTGAACAACGTCAGACACATGACCTACATATTCCATATACAAACATTAAATCACACTTATAAACATAACCTAGCTCCACATGCAGGTTTTCCAATGATTCCGGCCCTCCGACGGTCATTCACCACCGAAACCCTAGATCGGGGGGGCCCATAGATCTACCCTTATAGCTTTCTCCGTACGAGGATGGACCAATGGACTTATTTATCTATCTATGTTTGTTTAGCACATATGTACATGGAAAACCAAGGTTGAACACATTTCACCACATTATTCACACTGGTAGACACGTACCGGGAGTTTCCACATTCGGATCGACGATTTTTCTAAGTGTTGGCCCATGTCTGTGAACAACGTCAGACACATGACCTACATATGCCATCTAAAAACATTAAATCACACCTATAAACATAACCTAGCTCCACATGCAGGTTTTCCAATGATTCCGACCCTCCGACGGTCATTCACCACCGAAACCCTAGATCGGGGGGGGGGGGCCCGCAGATGTACCCTTATAGCTTTCTCTGTATGAGGATGGACCAATAGACTTTTTTATCTATCTATGTTTGTTTAGCACATATGTACATGGAAAACCAAGGTTGAACACATTTCACCACATTATTCACACCGGTAGACACGTACCGGGAGTTTCCACATACGGATCGACGATTTTACTAAGTGTTAGCCCATGTCCGTGAACAACGTCAGACACATGACCTACATATGCCATCTACAAACATTAAATCACACCTATAAACATAACCTATCTCCACATGCAGGTTTTCCAATGATTCCGACCCTCCGACGGTCATTCACCACCGAAACCCTAGATCGGGGGCCCCCGCAGATCTACCCTTATAGCTTTCTCCGTACGAGGATGGACCAATGGAATTTTTTATCTATGTATGTTTGTTTAGCACATATGTACATGGAAAACCAAGGTTGAACACATTTCACCACATTATTCACACCGGTAGACACGTACCGGGAGTTTCCACATACGGATCGACGATTTTACTAAGTGTTAGCCCATGTCCGTGAACAACGTCAGACACATGACCTACATATGCCATCCACAAACATTAAATCACACCTATAAACATAACCTAGCTCCACATGCAGGTTTTCCAATGATTCCGGCCCTCCGACGGTCATTCACCACCGAAACACTAGATCGGGGGGCCCCGCAGATATACCCTTATAGCTATCTCCGTACGAGGATGGACCAATGGACTTTTTTATCTATCTATATTTTTTTAGCACATATGTACATGGAAAACCAAGGTTGAACACATTTCACCACATTATTCACACCGGTAGACACCTACCGGAAGTTTCCACATACGGATCGACGATATTACTAAGTGTTAGCCCATGTCCGTGAACAACGTCAGACACATGACCTACATATGCCATCTACAAACATTAAATCACACCTATAAACATAACCTAGCTCCACATGCAGGTTTTCCGATGATTCCGGCCCTCCGACGGTCATTCACCACCGAAACACTAGATCGGGGGGGGGGGCCCGCAGATCTACCCTTATAGCTTTCTCCATACGAGGATGGACCAATGGAATTTTTTATCTATCTATGATTGTTTAGCACATATGTACATGGAAAACCAAGGTTGAACACATTTCACCACATTATTCACATCGGTAGACACGTACCGGGAGTTTCCACATACTGATCGACGATTTTACAAAGTGTTAGCCCATGTCCGTGAACAACGTCAGACACATGACCTACATATTCCATCTACAAACATTAAATCACACCTATAAAAATAACCTAGCTCCACATGCAGGTTTCCAATGATTCCGGCCCTCCGACGGTCATTCACCACCGAAACCCTAGATCTGGGGGGCCCGCAGATCTACCCTTATAGATTTCTCCGTATGAGGATGGACCAATGGACTTATTTATCTATCTATGTTTGTTTAGCACATATGTACATGGAAAACCAAGGTTGAACACATTTCACCACATTATTCACACCGGTAGACACGTACCGGGAGTTTCCTCATACTGATCGACGATTTTACTAAGTGTTAGCCCATGTCCGTGAACAACGTCAGACACATGACCTACATATGCCATATACAAACATTAAATCACACTTATAAACATAACCTAGCTCCACATGCAGGTTTTCCAATGATTCCGGCCCTCCGACGGTCATTCACCAGCGAAACCCTAGATCGAGGGGGCCCGCAGATCTACCCTTATAGCTTTCTCCGTACGAGGATGGACCAATGGACCTTTTTTATCTATCTATATTTGTTTAGCACATATGTACATGGAAAACCAAGGTTGAACACATTTCACCACATTATTCACACTGGTAGACACGTACCGGGAGTTTCCACATTCGTATCGACGATTTTTCTAAGTGTTGGCCCATGTCTGTGAAAAACGTCAGACACATGACATACATATGCCATCGAAAAACATTAAATCACACCTATAAACATAACCTAGCTCCACATGCAGGTTTTCCAATGATTCCGACCCTCCGACGGTCATTCACCACCGAAACCCTAGATCGGGGGGGGGGGGGCGCAGATGTACCCTTATAGCTTTCTCCGTATGAGGATGGACCAATAGACTTTTTTATCTATCTATGTTTTCTTAGCACATGTGTACATGGAAAACCAAGGTTGAACACATTTCACCACATTATTCACACCGGTAGACACGTACCGGGAGTTTCCACATACGGATCGACGATTTTACTAAGTGTTAGCCCATGTCCGTGAACAACGTCAGACACATGACCTACATATGCCATCTACAAACATTAAATCACACCTATAAACATAACCTATCTCCACATGCAGGTTTTCCAATGATGCCGGCCCTCCGACGGTCATTCACCACCGAAACCCTAGATCGGGGGGCCCGCAGATCTACCCTTATAGATTTCTCCGTACGAGGATGGACCAATGGACTTTTTTATCTATCTATGTTTCTTTAGCACATATGTACATGGAAAAAAAAGGTTGAACACATTTCACCACATTATTCACACCGGTAGACACGTACCGGGAGTTTCCACATACGGATCGACGATTTTACTAAGTGTTAGCCCATGTCCGTGAACAACGTCAGACACATGACCTACATATGCCATCTACAAACATTAAATCACACCTATAAACATAACCTATCTCCACATGCAGGTTTTCCAATGATTCCGGCCCTCCGACGGTCATTCACCACCGAAACCCTAGATCGGGGGCCCCCGCAGATCTACCCTTATAGCTTTCTCCGTACGAGGATGGACCAATGGAATTTTTTATCTATCTATGTTTGTTTAGCACATATGTACATGGAAAACCAAGGTTGAACACATTTCACCACATTATTCACACCGGTAGACACGTACCGGGAGTTTCCACATACGGATCGACGATTTTACTAAGTGTTAGCCCATGTCCGTGAACAACGTCAGAGACATGACCTACATATGCCATATACAAACATTAAATCACACTTATAAACATAACCTAGCTCCACATGCAGGTTTTCCAATGATTCCGGCCCTTCGACGGTCATTCACGACCGAAACCCTAGATCGGGGGGGCCCGCAATTCTACCCTTATAGCTTTCTCCGTACGAGGATGGACCAATGGACTTTTTTATCTATGTATGTTTGTTTAGCACATATGTACATGGAAAACAAAGGTTGAACACATTTCACCACATTATTCACACCGGTAGACACGTATCGGCAGTTTCCACATACGGATCGACGATTTTACTAAGTGTTAGCCCATGTCCATGAACAACGTCAGACACATGACCTACATATGCCATCTACAAACATTAAATCACACCTATGAACATAACCTATCTCCACATGCAGGTTTTACAATGATTCCGGCCCTCCGACGGTCATTCACTACCGAAACCCTAGATCGGGGGGGCCCGCAGATCTACCCTTATAGCTTTCTCCGTACGAGGATGGACCAATGGACTTTTTTATCTATCTATGTTTGTTTAGCACATATGTACATGGAAAACCAAGGTTGAACACATTTCACCGCATTATTCACACCAGTAGACACGTACTGGGAGTTTCCACATTCGGATCGACGATTTTTCTAAGTGTTGGCCCATGTCTGTGAACAACGTCAGACACATGAGCTACATATGCCATCTAAAAACATTAAATCACACCTATAAACATAACCTAGCTCCACATGAAGGTTTTCCAATGATTCCGACCCTCCGACGGTCATTCACCACCGAAACCCTAGATCGGGGGGGGGGCCCGCAGATGTACCCTTATAGCTTTCTCCGTATGAGGATGGACCAATAGACTTTTTTATCTATCTATGTTTGTTTAGCACATATGTACATGGAAAACCAAGGTTGAACACATTTCACCACATTATTCACACAAGTAGACACGTACCGGGAGTTTCCACATACGGATCGACGATTTTACTAAGTGTTAGCCCATGTCCGTGAACAACGTCAGACACATGACCTACATATGCCATCTACAAACATTAAATCACACCTATAAACATAACCTAGCTGCACATGCAGGTTTTCCAATGATTTCGGCCCTTCGACGGTCATTCACCACCGAAACCCTAGATCGGGGGGCCCCGCAGATCTACCCTTATATCTTTCTCCGTACGAGGATGGACCAATGGACATTTTTATCTATCTATGTTTGTTTAGCACATATGTACATGGAAAACCAAGGTTGAACACATTTCACCACATTATTCACACCGGTAGACACGTACCGGGAGTTTCCACATACGGATCGACGATTTTACTAAGTGTTAGCCCATGTCCGTGAACAACGTCAGACACATGACCTACATATGCCATCTACAAACATTAAATCACACCTATAAACATAACCTAGCTCGACATGCAGGTTTTCCAATGATTCCGACCCTCCGACGGTCATTCACCACCGAAACCCTAGATCGGGGGGGGGGGGGGCGCAGATCTACCCTTATAGCTTTCTCCGTACGAGGATGGACCAATGGACTTTTTTATCTATCTATGTTTGTTTAGCACATATGTACATGGAAAACTAGGGTTGAACACATTTCACCACATTATTCACACCGGTAGACACGTACCGGGAGTTTCCACATACGGATCGACGATTTTACTAAGTGTTAGCCCATGTCCATGAACAACGTCAAACACATGACCTACATATGCCATCTACAACCATTAAATCACAACTATAAACATAACCTAGCTCCACATGCAAGTTTTCCAATGATTCCGGCGCTCCGACGGTCATTCACCACCGAAACCCTAGATCGAAGGGGCCCGCAGATCTACCCTTATAGCTTTCTCCGTACGAGGATGGACCAATGGACTTTTTTATCTATATATGTTTGTTTAGCACATACGTACATGGAAAACCAAGGTTGAACACATTTCACCACATTATTCACACCGGTAGACACGTACCGGGAGTTTCCACATACGGATCGATGATTTTACTAAGTGTTAGCCCATGTCCGTGAACAACGTCAGACACATGACCTACATATGCCATCTACAAACATTAAATCACACCTATAAAGATAACCTAGCTCCACATGCAGGTTTTCCAATGATTCCTGCCCTCCGACGGTCATTCACCACCGAAACCCTAGATCGGGGGGGCCCGCAGATCTACCCTAATTGGTTTCTCCGTACGAGGATGGACCAATGGACTTTTTTATCTATCTACGTTTGTTTAGCACATATGTACATGGAAAACCAAGGTTGAACACATTTCACCACATTATTCACACCGGTAGACACGTACCGGGAGTTTCCACATACGGATCGACGATTTTACTAAGTGTTAGCCCATGTCCGTGAACAGCGTCAGACAGACCTACATATGCCATCTAAAAACATTAAATCACACCTATAAACATAACCTAGCTCCACATGCAGGTTTTCCAATGATTCCGGCCCTCCGACGGTCATTCACCAACGAAACCCGAGATCGGGGGGGCCCGCAGATCTACCCTTATAGCTTTCTCCGTACGAGGATGGAAAAATGGACTTTTTTATCTATATATGTTTGTTTAGCACATATGTACATGGAAAACCAAGGTTGAACACATTTCACCACATTATTCACACTAGTAGACACGTACTGGGAGTTTCCACATTCGGATCGACGATTTTTCTAAGTGTTGGCCCATGTGTGTGAAGAACGTCAGACACATGACATACATATGCCATCGAAAAACATTAAATCACACCTATAAAAATAACCTAGCTCCACATGCAGGTTTTCCAATGATTCCGGCCCTCCGACGGTCATTCACCACCAAAACCCTAGATCGGGGGAGGCCCGCAGATCTACCCTTATAGATTTCTCCGTACGAGGATGGACCAATGGACTTTTTTTATCTATCTATGTTTGTTTAGCACATATGTACATGGAAAACCAAGGTTGAACACATTTCACCACATTATTCACACCGGTAGACACGTACCCGGAGTTTCCACATACGGATCGACGATTTTACTAAGTGTTAGCCCATGTCTGTGAACAACGTCAGACACATGACCTACATATTCCATATACAAACATTAAATCACACTTATAAACATAACCTAGCTCCACATGCAGGTTTTCCAATGATTCCGGCCCTCCGACGGTCATTCACCACCGAAACCCTAGATCGGGGGGGCCCATAGATCTACCCTTATAGCTTTCTCCGTACGAGGATGGACCAATGGACTTATTTATCTATCTATGTTTGTTTAGCACATATGTACATGGAAAACCAAGGTTGAACACATTTCACCACATTATTCACACCGGTAGACACGTACCGGGAGTTTCCACATACTGATCGACGATTTTACTAAGTGTTAGCCCATGTCCGTGAACAACGTCAGACACATGACCTACATATGCCATCTACAAACATTAAATCACACCGATAAAAATAACCTAGCTCCACATGCAGGTTTTCCAATGATTCCGGCCCTCCGACGGTCATTCACCACCAAAACCCTAGATCGGGGGGCCCGCAGATCTACCCTTATAGATTTCTCCGTACGAGGATGGACTAATGGACTTTTTTTATATATCTATGTTTGTTTAGCACATATGTACATGGAAAACCAAGGTTGAACACATTTCACCACATTATTCACACTGGTAGACACGTACCGGGAGTTTCCACATTCGGATCGACGATTTTTCTAAGTATTGGCCCATGTCTGTGAACAACGTCAGACACATGACCTACATATGCCATCTAAAAACATTAAATCACACCTATAAACATAACCTAGCTCCACATGCAGGTTTTCCAATGATTCCGACCCTCCGACGGTCATTCACCATCGAAACCCTAGATCGGGGGGGGGCCCGCAGATGTACCCTTATAGCTTTCTCCGTATGAGGATG
The DNA here is from genome assembly GCA_950022295.1 of Bromus sterilis. Classification (NCBI taxonomy): domain Eukaryota; kingdom Viridiplantae; phylum Streptophyta; class Magnoliopsida; order Poales; family Poaceae; genus Bromus; species Bromus sterilis. Next base: position 105,892,762 of record OX465596.1, on the reverse strand, counting down.
GACCAATAGACTTTTTTATCTATCTATGTTTGTTTAGCACATATGTACATGGAAAACCAAAGTTGAACACATTTCACCACATTATTCACACAGGTAGACACGTACCGGGAGTTTCCACATACGGATCGACGATTTTACTAAGTGTTAGCCCATGTCCGTGAACAACGTCAGACACATGACCTACATATGCCATCTACAAACATTAAATCACACCTATAAACATAACCTATCTCCACATGCAGGTTTTCCAATGATACCGGCCCTCCGACGGTCATTCACCAGCGAAACCCTAGATCGAGGGGGCCCGTAGATCTACCCTTATAGCTTTCTCCGTACGAGGATGGACCAATGGAATTTTTTATCTATCTATGTTTGTTTAGCACATATGTACATGGAAAACCAATGTTGAACACATTTCACCACATTATTCACACCGGTAGACACGTACCGGGAGTTTCCACATACTGATCGACGATTTTACTAAGTGTTAGCCCATGTCCGTGAACAACGTCAGACACATGACCTACATATGCCATCTACAACATTAAATCACACCTATAAAAATAACCTAGCTCCACATGCAGGTTTTCCAATGATTCCGGCCCTCCGACGGTCATTCACCACCAAAACCCTAGATCGGGGGGGGGGGCCGCAGATCTACCCTTATAGATTTCTCCGTACGAGGATGGACCAATGGACTTTTTTTATCTATCTATGTTTGTTTAGCACATATGTACATGGAAAACCAAGGTTGAACACATTTCACCACATTATTCACACCGGTAGACACGTACCCGGAGTTTCCACATACGGATCGACGATTTTACTAAGTGTTAGGCCATGTCTGTGAACAACGTCAGACACATGACCTACATATGCCATATACAAACATTAAATCACACCTATAAAAGAAACCTAGCTCCACATGCAGGTTTTCCGATGATTCCGGCCCTCCGACGGTCATTCACCACCGAAACCCTAGATCGGGGGGGGGCCTCGCAGATCTACCCTTATAGCTTTCTCCGTACGAGGATGGACCAATGGAATTTTTTATCTATCTATGTTTGTTTAGCACATATGTACATGGAAAACCAATGTTGAACACATTTCACCACATTATTCACACCGGTAGACACGTACCGGGAGTTTCCACATACTGATCGACGATTTTACTAAGTGTTAGCCCATGTCCGTGAACAACGTCAGACACATGACCTACATATGCCATCTACAACATTAAATCACACCTATAAAAATAACCTAGCTCCACATGCAGGTTTTCCAATGATTCCGGCCCTCCGACGGTCATTCACCACCAAAACCCTAGATCGGGGGGGGGCCCGCAGATCTACCCTTATAGATTTCTCCGTACGAGGATGGACCAATGGACTTTTTTTATCTATCTATGTTTGTTTAGCACATATGTACATGGAAAACCAAGGTTGAACACATTTCACCACATTATTCACACCGGTAGACACGTACCCGGAGTTTCCACATACGGATCGACGATTTTACTAAGTGTTAGGCCATGTCTGTGAACAACGTCAGACACATGACCTACATATGCCATATACAAACATTAAATCACACTTATAAACATAACCTCGCTCCACATGCAGGTTTTCCAATGATTCCGGCCCTCCGACGGTCATTCACCACGAAAACCCTAGATCGGGGGGGCCCCGCAGATCTAGCCTTATAGATTTCTCCGTACGAGGATGGACCAATGGACTTTTTTTATCTATCTATGTTTGTTTAGCACATATGTACATGGAAAACCAAGGTTGAACACATTTCACCACATTATTCACACCGGTAGACACGTACCCGGAGTTTCCACATACGGATCGACGATTTTACTAAGTGTTAGGCCATGTCTGTGAACAACGTCAGACACATGACCTACATATGCCATATACAAACATTAAATCACACTTATAAACATAACCTAGCTCCACATGCAGGTTTTCCAATGATTCCGGCCCTCCGACGGTCATTCACGACCGAAACCCTAGATCGGGGGGGCCCATAGATCTACCCTTATAGCTTTCTCCGTACGAGGATGGACCAATGGACTTATTTATCTATCTATGTTTGTTTAGCACATATGTACATGGAAAACCAAGGTTGAACACATTTCACCACATTATTCACACCGGTAGACACGTACCGGGAGTTTCCTCATACTGATCGACGATTTTACTAAGTGTTAGCCCATGTCCGTGAACAACGTCAGACACATGACCTACATATGCCATCTACAAACATTAAATCACACCGATTAAAATAACCTAGATCCACATGCAGGTTTTCCAATGATTCCAGCCCTCCGACGGTCATTCACCACCAAAACCCTAGATCGGGGGGCCCGCAGATCTACCCTTATAGATTTATCCGTACGAGGATGGACTAATGGACTTTTTATATATATCTATGTTTGTTTAGCACATATGTACATGGAAAACCAAGGTTGAACACATTTCACCACATTATTCACACTGGTAGACACGTACCGGGAGTTTCCACATTCGGATCGACGATTTTTCTAAGTGTTGGCCCATGTCTGTGAACAACGTCAGACACATGACCTACATATGCCATCTAAAAACATTAAATCACACCTATAAACATAACCTAGCTCCACATGCAGGTTTTCCAATGATTCCGACCCTCCGACGGTCATTCACCACCGAAACCCTAGATCGGGGGGGGGGGCCCGCAGATGTACCCTTATAGCTTTCTCTGTATGAGGATGGACCAATAGACTTTTTTATCTATCTATGTTTGTTTAGCACATATGTACATGGAAAACCAAGGTTGAACACATTTCACCACATTATTCACACCGGTAGACACGTACCGGGAGTTTCCACATACGGATCGACGATTTTACTAAGTGTTAGCCCATGTCCGTGAACAACGTCAGACACATGACCTACATATGCCATCTACAAACATTAAATCACACCTATAAACATAACCTATCTCCACATGCAGGTTTTCCAATGATTCCGGCCCTCCGACGGTCATTCACCACCGAAACCCTAGATCGGGGGCCCCCGCAGATCTACCCTTATAGCTTTCTCCGTACGAGGATGGACCAATGGAATTTTTTATCTATCTATGTTTGTTTAGCACATATGTACATGGAAAACCAAGGTTGAACACATTTCACCACATTATTCACACCGGTAGACACGTACCGGGAGTTTCCACATACGGATCGACGATTTTACTAAGTGTTAGCCCATGTCCGTGAACAACGTCAGACACATGACCTACATATGCCATCCACAAACATTAAATCACACCTATAAACATAACCTAGCTCCACATGCAGGTTTTCCAATGATTCCGGCCCTCCGACGGTCATTCACCACCGAAACACTAGATCGGGGGGCCCCGCAGATATACCCTTATAGCTATCTCCGTACGAGGATGGACCAATGGACTTTTTTATCTATCTATATTTTTTTAGCACATATGTACATGGAAAACCAAGGTTGAACACATTTCACCACATTATTCACACCGGTAGACACCTACCGGAAGTTTCCACATACGGATCGACGATATTACTAAGTGTTAGCCCATGTCCGTGAACAACGTCAGACACATGACCTACATATGCCATCTACAAACATTAAATCACACCTATAAACATAACCTAGCTCCACATGCAGGTTTTCCGATGATTCCGGCCCTCCGACGGTCATTCACCACCGAAACACTAGATCGGGGGGGGGGGGGCCCGCAGATCTACCCTTATAGCTTTCTCCATACGAGGATGGACCAATGGAATTTTTTATCTATCTATGATTGTTTAGCACATATGTACATGGAAAACCAAGGTTGAACACATTTCACCACATTATTCACATCGGTAGACACGTACCGGGAGTTTCCACATACTGATCGACGATTTTACAAAGTGTTAGCCCATGTCCGTGAACAACGTCAGACACATGACCTAGATATTCCATCTACAAACATTAAATCACACCTATAAAAATAACCTAGCTCCACATGCAGGTTTCCAATGATTCCGGCCCTCCGACGGTCATTCACCACCGAAACCCTAGATCTGGGGGGCCCGCAGATCTACCCTTATAGATTTCTCCGTATGAGGATGGACCAATGGACTTATTTATCTATCTATGTTTGTTTAGCACATATGTATATGGAAAACCAAGGTTGAACACATTTCACCACATTATTCACACCGGTAGACACGTACCGGGAGTTTCCTCATACTGATCGACGATTTTACTAAGTGTTAGCCCATGTCCGTGAACAACGTCAGACACATGACCTACATATGCCATATACAAACATTAAATCACACTTATAAACATAACCTAGCTCCACATGCAGGTTTTCCAATGATTCCGGCCCTCCGACGGTCATTCACCAGCGAAACCCTAGATCGAGGGGGCCCGCAGATCTACCCTTATAGCTTTCTCCGTACGAGGATGGACCAATGGACCTTTTTTATCTATCTATATTTGTTTAGCACATATGTACATGGAAAACCAAGGTTGAACACATTTCACCACATTATTCACACTGGTAGACACGTACCGGGAGTTTCCACATTCGTATCGACGATTTTTCTAAGTGTTGGCCCATGTCTGTGAAAAACGTCAGACACATGACATACATATGCCATCGAAAAACATTAAATCACACCTATAAACATAACCTAGCTCCACATGCAGGTTTTCCAATGATTCCGACCCTCCGACGGTCATTCACCACCGAAACCCTAGATCGGGGGGGGGGCGCAGATGTACCCTTATAGCTTTCTCCGTATGAGGATGGACCAATAGACTTTTTTATCTATCTATGTTTTCTTAGCACATGTGTACATGGAAAACCAAGGTTGAACACATTTCACCACATTATTCACACCGGTAGACACGTACCGGGAGTTTCCACATACGGATCGACGATTTTACTAAGTGTTAGCCCATGTCCGTGAACAACGTCAGACACATGACCTACATATGCCATCTACAAACATTAAATCACACCTATAAACATAACCTATCTCCACATGCAGGTTTTCCAATGATGCCGGCCCTCCGACGGTCATTCACCACCGAAACCCTAGATCGGGGGACCGCAGATCTACCCTTATAGATTTCTCCGTACGAGGATGGACCAATGGACTTTTTTATCTATCTATGTTTCTTTAGCACATATGTACATGGAAAAAAAAGGTTGAACACATTTCACCACATTATTCACACCGGTAGACACGTACCGGGAGTTTCCACATACGGATCGACGATTTTACTAAGTGTTAGCCCATGTCCGTGAACAACGTCAGAGACATGACCTACATATGCCATATACAAACATTAAATCACACTTATAAACATAACCTAGCTCCACATGCAGGTTTTCCAATGATTCCGGCCCTTCGACGGTCATTCACGACCGAAACCCTAGATCGGGGGGGCCCGCAATTCTACCCTTATAGCTTTCTCCGTACGAGGATGGACCAATGGAATTTTTTATCTATGTATGTTTGTTTAGCACATATGTACATGGAAAACAAAGGTTGAACACATTTCACCACATTATTCACACCGGTAGACACGTATCGGCAGTTTCCACATACGGATCGACGATTTTACTAAGTGTTAGCCCATGTCCATGAACAACGTCAGACACATGACCTACATATGCCATCTACAAACATTAAATCACACCTATGAACATAACCTATCTCCACATGCAGGTTTTACAATGATTCCGGCCCTCCGACGGTCATTCACTACCGAAACCCTAGATCGGGGGGGCCCGCAGATCTACCCTTATAGCTTTCTCCGTACGAGGATGGACCAATGGACTTTTTTATCTATCTATGTTTGTTTAGCACATATGTACATGGAAAACCAAGGTTGAACACATTTCACCGCATTATTCACACCAGTAGACACGTACTGGGAGTTTCCACATTCGGATCGACGATTTTTCTAAGTGTTGGCCCATGTCTGTGAACAACGTCAGACACATGAGCTACATATGCCATCTAAAAACATTAAATCACACCTATAAACATAACCTAGCTCCACATGAAGGTTTTCCAATGATTCCGACCCTCCGACGGTCATTCACCACCGAAACCCTAGATCGGGGGGGGGGCCCGCAGATGTACCCTTATAGCTTTCTCCGTATGAGGATGGACCAATAGACTTTTTTATCTATCTATGTTTGTTTAGCACATATGTACATGGAAAACCAAGGTTGAACACATTTCACCACATTATTCACACAAGTAGACACGTACCGGGAGTTTCCACATACGGATCGACGATTTTACTAAGTGTTAGCCCATGTCCGTGAACAACGTCAGACACATGACCTACATATGCCATCTACAAACATTAAATCACACCTATAAACATAACCTAGCTGCACATGCAGGTTTTCCAATGATTTCGGCCCTTCGACGGTCATTCACCACCGAAACCCTAGATCGGGGGGCCCCGCAGATCTACCCTTATATCTTTCTCCGTACGAGGATGGACCAATGGACATTTTTATCTATCTATGTTTGTTTAGCACATATGTACATGGAAAACCAAGGTTGAACACATTTCACCACATTATTCACACCGGTAGACACGTACCGGGAGTTTCCACATACGGATCGACGATTTTACTAAGTGTTAGCCCATGTCCGTGAACAACGTCAGACACATGACCTACATATGCCATCTACAAACATTAAATCACACCTATAAACATAACCTAGCTCGACATGCAGGTTTTCCAATGATTCCGACCCTCCGACGGTCATTCACCACCGAAACCCTAGATCGGGGGGGGGGGGGGCGCAGATCTACCCTTATAGCTTTCTCCGTACGAGGATGGACCAATGGACTTTTTTATCTATCTATGTTTGTTTAGCACATATGTACATGGAAAACTAGGGTTGAACACATTTCACCACATTATTCACACCGGTAGACACGTACCGGGAGTTTCCACATACGGATCGATGATTTTACTAAGTGTTAGCCCATGTCCATGAACAACGTCAAACACATGACCTACATATGCCATCTACAACCATTAAATCACAACTATAAACATAACCTAGCTCCACATGCAAGTTTTCCAATGATTCCGGCGCTCCGACGGTCATTCACCACCGAAACCCTAGATCGAAGGGGCCCGCAGATCTACCCTTATAGCTTTCTCCGTACGAGGATGGACCAATGGACTTTTTTATCTATATATGTTTGTTTAGCACATACGTACATGGAAAACCAAGGTTGAACACATTTCACCACATTATTCACACCGGTAGACACGTACCGGGAGTTTCCACATACGGATCGATGATTTTACTAAGTGTTAGCCCATGTCCGTGAACAACGTCAGACACATGACCTACATATGCCATCTACAAACATTAAATCACACCTATAAACATAACCTAGCTCCACATGCAGGTTTTCCAATGATTCCTGCCCTCCGACGGTCATTCACCACCGAAACCCTAGATCGGGGGGGCCCGCAGATCTACCCTAATTGGTTTCTCCGTACGAGGATGGACCAATGGACTTTTTTATCTATCTACGTTTGTTTAGCACATATGTACATGGAAAACCAAGGTTGAACACATTTCACCACATTATTCACACCGGTAGACACGTACCGGGAGTTTCCACATACGGATCGACGATTTTACTAAGTGTTAGCCCATGTCCGTGAGCAGCGTCAGACAGACCTACATATGCCATCTAAAAACATTAAATCACACCTATAAACATAACCTAGCTCCACATGCAGGTTTTCCAATGATTCCGGCCCTCCGACGGTCATTCACCAACGAAACCCGAGATCGGGGGGGCCCGCAGATCTACCCTTATAGCTTTCTCCGTACGAGGATGGAAAAATGGACTTTTTTATCTATATATGTTTGTTTAGCACATATGTACATGGAAAACCAAGGTTGAACACATTTCACCACATTATTCACACTAGTAGACACGTACTGGGAGTTTCCACATTCGGATCGACGATTTTTCTAAGTGTTGGCCCATGTCTGTGAAGAACGTCAGACACATGACATACATATGCCATCGAAAAACATTAAATCACACCTATAAACATAACCTAGCTCCACATGCAGGTTTTCCAATGATTCCGACCTTCCGACGGTCATTCACCACCGAAACCCTAGATCGGGGGGGGGGGGGGGGCGGCGCAGATGTACCCTTATAGCTTTCTCCGTATGAGGATGGACCAATAGAATTTTTTATCTATCTATGTTTGTTTAGCACATGTGTACATGGAAAACCAAGGTTGAACACATTTCACCACATTATTCACACCGGTAGACACGTACCGGGAGTTTCCACATACGGATCGACGATTTTACTAAGTGTTAGCCCATGTCCGTGAACAACGTCAGACACATGACCTACATATGCCATCTACAAACATTAAATCACACCTATAAACATAACCTATCTCCACATGCAGGTTTTCCAATGATGCCGGCCCTCCGACGGTCATTCACCACCGAAACCCTAGATCGGGGGGCCCGCAGATCTACCCTTATAGATTTTTCCGTACGAGGATGGACCAATGGACTTTTTTATCTATCTATGTTTGTTTAGCACATATGTACATGGAAAAAAAAGGTTGAACACATTTCACCACATTATTCACACCGGTAGACACGTACCGGGAGTTTCCACATACGGATCGACGATTTTACTAAGTGTTAGCCCATGTCCGTGAACAACGTCAGAGACATGACCTACATATGCCATATACAAACATTAAATCACACTTATAAACATAACCTAGCTCCACATGCAGGTTTTCCAATGATTCCGGCCCTTCGACGGTCATTCACCACCGAAACCCTAGATCGGGGGGGCCCGCAATTCTACCCTTATAGCTTTCTCCGTACGAGGATGGACCAATGGACTTTTTTATCTATGTATGTTTGTTTAGCACATATGTACATGGAAAACAAAGGTTGAACACATTTCACCACATTATTCACACCGGTAGACACGTATCGGCAGTTTCCACATACGGATCGACGATTTTACTAAGTGTTAGCCCATCTCCATGAACAACGTCAGACACATGACCTACATATGCCATCTACAAACATTAAATCACACCTATAAACATAACCTATCTCCACATGCAGGTTTTACAATGATTCCGGCCCTCCGACGGTCATTCACTACCGAAACCCTAGATCGGGGGGCCCCGCAGATCTACCCTTATAGCTTTCTCCGTACGAGGATGGACCAATGGACTTTTTTATCTATCTATGTTTGTTTAGCACATATGTACATGGAAAACCAAGGTTGAACACATTTCACCACATTATTCACACCGGTAGACATGTACTGGGAGTTTCCACATTCGGATCGACGATTTTTCTAAGTGTTGGCCCATGTCTGTGAACAACGTCAGACACATGACCTACATATGCCATCTAAAAACATTAAATCACACCTATAAACATAACCTAGCTCCACATGCAGGTTTTCCAATGATTCCGACCCTCCGACGGTCATTCACCACCGAAACCCTAGATCGGGGGGGGGGCCCGCAGATGTACCCTTATAGCTTTCTCCGTATGAGGATGGACCAATAGACTTTTTTATCTATCTATGTTTTTTAGCACATATGTACATGGAAAACCAAGGTTGAACACATTTCACCACATTATTCACACCGGTAGACACGTACCGGGAGTTTCCACATACGGATCGACGATTTTACTAAGTGTTAGCCCATGTCCGTGAACAACGTCAGACACATGACCTACATATGCCATCTACAAACATTAAATCACACCTATAAACATAACCTAGCTGCACATGCAGGTTTTCCAATGATTTCGGCCCTTCGACGGTCATTCACCACCGAAACCCTAGATCGGGGGGCCCCGCAGATCTACCCTTATATCTTTCTCCGTACGAGGATGGACCAATGGACATTTTTATCTATCTATGTTTGTTTAGCACATATGTACATGGAAAACCAAGGTTGAACACATTTCACCACATTATTGACACCGGTAGACACGTACCGGGAGTTTCCACATACGGATCGACGATTTTACTAAGTGTTAGCCCATGTCCGTGTACAACGTCAGACACATGACCTACATATGCCATCTACAAACATTAAATCAAACCTATAAACATAACCTAGCTCGACATGCAGGTTTTCCAATGATTCCGACCCTCCGACGGTCATTCACCACCGAAACCCTAGATCGGGGGGGGGGCGCAGATCTAGCCTTATAGCTTTCTCCGTACGAGGATGGACCAATGGACTTTTTTATCTATCTATGTTTGTTTAGCACAGATGTACATTTAAAACTAGGGTTGAACACATTTCACCACATTATTCACACCGGTAGACACGTACCGGGAGTTTCTACATACGGATCGACGATTTTACTAAGTGTTAGCCCATGTCCATGAACAACGTCAAACACATGACCTACATATGCCATCTACAACCATTAAATCACAACTATAAACATAACCTAGCTCCACATGCAAGTTTTCCAATGATTCCGGCGCTCCGACGGTCATTCACCACCGAAACCCTAGATCGAAGGGGCCCGCAGATCTACCCTTATAGCTTTCTCCGTACGAGGATGGACCAATGGACTTTTTTATCTATATATGTTTGTTTAGCACATACGTACATGGAAAACCAAGGTTGAACACATTTCACCACATTATTCACACCGGTAGACACATACCGGGAGTTTCCACATACGGATCGATGATTTTACTAAGTGTTAGCCCATGTCCGTGAACAACGTCAGACACATGACCTACATATGCCATCTACAAACATTAAATCACACCTATAAACATAACCTAGCTCCACATGCAGGTTTTCCAATGATTCCGGCCCTCCGACGGTCATTCACCACCGAAACCCTAGATCGGGGGGGCCCGCAGATCTACCCTTATTGGTTTCTCCGTACGAGGATGGACCAATGGACTTTTTTATCTATCTACGTTTGTTTAGCACATATGTACATGGAAAACCAAGGTTGAACACATTTCACCACATTATTCACACCGGTAGACACGTACCGGGAGTTTCCACATACGGATCGACGATTTTACTAAGTGTTAGCCCATGTCCGTGAACAACGTCAGACACATGACCTACATATGCCATCTACCAACATTAAATCACACCTATAAACATAACCTAGCTGCACATGCAGGTTTTCCAATGATTTCGGCCCTTCGACGGTCATTCACCACCGAAACCCTAGATCGGGGGGCCCCGCAGATCTACCCTTATATCTTTCTCCGTACGAGGATGGACCAATGGACATTTTTATCTATCTATGTTTGTTTAGCACATATGTACATGGAAAACCAAGGTTGAACACATTTCACCACATTATTCACACCGGTAGACACGTACCGGGAGTTTCCACATACGGATCGACGATTTTACTAAGTGTTAGCCCATGTCCGTGAACAACGTCAGACACATGACCTACATATGCCATCTACAAACATTAAATCACACCTATAAACATAACCTAGCTCGACATGCAGGTTTTCCAATGATTCCGACCCTCCGACGGTCATTCACCACCGAAACCCTAGATCGGGGGGGGGGGGGCGCAGATCTACCCTTATAGCTTTCTCCGTACGAGGATGGACCAATGGACTTTTTTATCTATCTATGTTTGTTTAGCACATATGTACATGGAAAACTAGGGTTGAACACATTTCACCACATTATTCACACCGGTAGACACGTACCGGGAGTTTCTACATACGGATCGACGATTTTACTAAGTGTTAGCCCATGTCCATGAACAACGTCAAACACATGACCTACATATGCCATCTACAACCATTAAATCACAACTATAAACATAACCTAGCTCCACATGCAAGTTTTCCAATGATTCCGGCGCTCCGACGGTCATTCACCACCGAAACCCTAGATCGAAGGGGCCCGCAGATCTACCCTTATAGCTTTCTCCGTACGAGGATGGACCAATGGACTTTTTTATCTATATATGTTTGTTTAGCACATACGTACATGGAAAACTAAGGTTGAACACATTTCACCACATTATTCACACCGGTAGACACGTACCGGGAGTTTCCACATACGGATCGATGATTTTACTAAGTGTTAGCCCATGTCCGTGAACAACGTCAGACACATGACCTACATATGCCATCTACAAACATTAAATCACACCTATAAACATAACCTAGCTCCACATGCAGGTTTTCCAATGATTCCGGCCCTCCGACGGTCATTCACCACCGAAACCCTAGATCGGGGGGGCCCGCAGATCTACCCTTATTGGTTTCTCCGTACGAGGATGGACCAATGGACTTTTTTATCTATCTACGTTTGTTTAGCACATATGTACATGGAAAACCAAGGTTGAACACATTTCACCACATTATTCACACCGGTAGACACGTACCGGGAGTTTCCACATACGGATCGACGATTTTACTAAGTGTTAGCCCATGTCCGTGAACAACGTCAGACACATGACCTACATATGCCATCTACAAACATTAAATCACACCTATAAACATAACCTAGCTGCACATGCAGGTTTTCCAATGATTTCGGCCCTTCGACGGTCATTCACCACCGAAACCCTAGATCGGGGGGCCCCGCAGATCTACCCTTATATCTTTCTCCGTACGAGGATGGACCAATGGACATTTTTATCTATCTATGTTTGTTTAGCACATATGTACATGGAAAACCAAGGTTGAACACATTTCACCACATTATTCACACCGGTAGACACGTACCGGGAGTTTCCACATACGGATCGACGATTTTACTAAGTGTTAGCCCATGTCCGTGAACAACGTCAGACACATGACCTACATATGCCATCTACAAACATTAAATCACACCTATAAACATAACCTAGCTCGACATGCAGGTTTTCCAATGATTCCGACCCTCCGACGGTCATTCACCACCGAAACCCTAGATCGGGGGGGGGGGGGCGCAGATCTACCCTTATAGCTTTCTCCGTACGAGGATGGACCAATGGACTTTTTTATCTATCTATGTTTGTTTAGCACATATGTACATGGAAAACTAGGGTTGAACACATTTCACCACATTATTCACACCGGTAGACACGTACCGGGAGTTTCTACATACGGATCGACGATTTTACTAAGTGTTAGCCCATGTCCATGAACAACGTCAAACACATGACCTACATATGCCATCTACAACCATTAAATCACAACTATAAACATAACCTAGCTCCACATGCAAGTTTTCCAATGATTCCGGCGCTCCGACGGTCATTCACCACCGAAACCCTAGATCGAAGGGGCCCGCAGATCTACCCTTATAGCTTTCTCCGTACGAGGATGGACCAATGGACTTTTTTATCTATATATGTTTGTTTAGCACATACGTACATGGAAAACCAAGGTTGAACACATTTCACCACATTATTCACACCGGTAGACACGTACCGGGAGTTTCCACATACGGATCGATGATTTTACTAAGTGTTAGCCCATGTCCGTGAACAACGTCAGACACATGACCTACATATGCCATCTACAAACATTAAATCACACCTATAAACATAACCTAGCTCCACATGCAGGTTTTCCAATGATTCCGGCCCTCCGACGGTCATTCACCACCGAAACCCTAGATCGGGGGGGCCCGCAGATCTACCCTTATTGGTTTCTCCGTACGAGGATGGACCAATGGACTTTTTTATCTATCTACGTTTGTTTAGCACATATGTACATGGAAAACCAAGGTTGAACACATTTCACCACATTATTCACACCGGTAGACACGTACCGGGAGTTTCCACATACGGATCGACGATTTTACTAAGTGTTAGCCCATGTCCGTGAACAACGTCAGACACATGACCTACATATGCCATCTACAAACATTAAATCACACCTATAAACATAACCTAGCTGCACATGCAGGTTTTCCAATGATTTCGGCCCTTCGACGGTCATTCACCACCGAAACCCTAGATCGGGGGGCCCCGCAGATCTACCCTTATATCTTTCTCCGTACGAGGATGGACCAATGGACATTTTTATCTATCTATGTTTGTTTAGCACATATGTACATGGAAAACCAAGGTTGAACACATTTCACCACATTATTCACACCGGTAGACACGTACCGGGAGTTTCCACATACGGATCGACGATTTTACTAAGTGTTAGCCCATGTCCGTGAACAACGTCAGACACATGACCTACATATGCCATCTACAAACATTAAATCACACCTATAAACATAACCTAGCTCGACATGCAGGTTTTCCAATGATTCCGACCCTCCGACGGTCATTCACCACCGAAACCCTAGATCGGGGGGGGGGGGCGCAGATCTACCCTTATAGCTTTCTCCGTACGAGGATGGACCAATGGACTTTTTTATCTATCTATGTTTGTTTAGCACATATGTACATGGAAAACTAGGGTTGAACACATTTCACCACATTATTCACACCGGTAGACACGTACCGGGAGTTTCTACATACGGATCGACGATTTTACTAAGTGTTAGCCCATGTCCATGAACAACGTCAAACACATGACCTACATATGCCATCTACAACCATTAAATCACAACTATAAACATAACCTAGCTCCACATGCAAGTTTTCCAATGATTCCGGCGCTCCGACGGTCATTCACCACCGAAACCCTAGATCGAAGGGGCCCGCAGATCTACCCTTATAGCTTTCTCCGTACGAGGATGGACCAATGGACTTTTTTATCTATATATGTTTGTTTAGCACATACGTACATGGAAAACCAAGGTTGAACACATTTCACCACATTATTCACACCGGTAGACACGTACCCGGAGTTTCCACATACGGATCGATGATTTTACTAAGTGTTAGCCCATGTCCGTGAACAACGTCAAACACATGACCTACATATGCCATCTACAAACATTAAATCACACCTATAAACATAACCTAGCTCCACATGCAGGTTTTCCAATGATTCCGGCCCTCCGACGGTCATTCACCACCGAAACCGTAGATCGGGGGGGCCCGCATATCTACCCTTATTGGTTTCTCCGTACGAGGATGGACCAATGGACTTTTTTATCTATCTACGTTTGTTTAGCACATATGTACATGGAAAACCAAGGTTGAACACATTTCACCACATTATTCACACCGATAGACACGTACCGGGAGTTTCCACATACGGATCGACGATTTTACTAAGTGTTAGCCCATGTCCGTGAACAGCGTCAGACAGACCTACATATGCCATCTAAAAACATTAAATCACACCTATAAACATAACCTATCTCCACATGCAGGTTTTCCAATGATTCCGGCCCTCCGACGGTCATTCACCACCGAAACCCGAGATCGGGGGGGCCCGCAGATCTACCCTTATAGCTTTCTCCGTACGAGGATGGAAAAATGGACTTTTTTATCTATATATGTTTGTTTAGCAATATGTACATGGAAAACCAAGGTTGAACACATTTCACCACATTATTCACACCGGTAGACACGTACCGGGAGTTTCCACATACGGATCGACGATTTTACTAAGTGTTAGCCCATGTCCGTGAACAACGTCAGACACATGACCTATATATGCCATCTAAAAACATTAAATCACACCTATAAACATAACCTAGCTGCACATGCAGGTTTTCCAATGATTCCGGCTCTTCGACGGTCATTCACCATCGAAACCCTAGATCGGGGGGCCCCGCAGATCTACCTTTATATCTTTCTCCGTACGAGGATGGACCAATGGACTTTTTTATCTATCTATGTTTTTTTAGCACATATGTACATGGAAAACCAAGGTTGAACACATTTCACCACATTATTCACACCGGTAGACACGTACCGGGAGTTTCCACATACGGATCGACGATTTTACTAAGTGTTAGCCCATGTCCGTGAACAACGTCAGACAGATGACCTACATATGCCATCTACAAACATTAAATCACACCTATAAACATAACCTAGCTCCACATGCAGGTTTTCCAATGATTCCGGCCCTCCGACGGTCATTCACCACCGAAACCCTAGATCGGGGGGGGGGGGCGCAGATCTACCCTTATAGCTTTCTCCGTACGAGGATGGACCAATGGACTTTTTTATCTATCTATGTTTGTTTAGCACATATGTACATGGAAAACCAAGGTTGAACACATTTCACCACATTATTCACACAGGTAGACACGTACCGGGAGTTTCCACATACGGATCGACGATTTTACTAAGTGTTAGCCCACGTCCATGAACAACGTCAGACACATGACCTACATATGCCATCTACAAACATTAAATCACACCTATGAACATAACCTATCTCCACATGCAGGTTTTACAATGATTCCGGCCCTCCGACGGTCATTCACTACCGAAACCCTAGATCGGGGGGGCCCGCAGATCTACCCTTATAGCTTTCTCCGTACGAGGATGGACCAATGGACTTTTTTATCTATCTATGTTTGTTTAGCACATATGTACATGGAAAACCAAGGTTGAACACATTTCACCGCATTATTCACACCAGTAGACACGTACTGGGAGTTTCCACATTCGGATCGACGATTTTTCTAAGTGTTGGCCCATGTCTGTGAACAACGTCAGACACATGAGCTACATATGCCATCTAAAAACATTAAATCACACCTATAAACATAACCTAGCTCCACATGAAGGTTTTCCAATGATTCCGACCCTCCGACGGTCATTCACCACCGAAACCCTAGATCGGGGGGGGGGGGCGCAGATGTACCCTTATAGCTTTCTCCGTATGAGGATGGACCAATAGACTTTTTTATCTATCTATGTTTGTTTAGCACATATGTACATGGAAAACCAAGGTTGAACACATTTCACCACATTATTCACACAAGTAGACACGTACCGGGAGTTTCCACATACGGATCGACGATTTTACTAAGTGTTAGCCCATGTCCGTGAACAACGTCAGACACATGACCTACATATGCCATCTACAAATATTAAATCACACCTATAAACATAACCTAGCTGCACATGCAGGTTTTCCAATGATTTCGGCCCTTCGACGGTCATTCACCACCGAAACCCTAGATCGGGGGGCCCCGCAGATCTACCCTTATATCTTTCTCCGTACGAGGATGGACCAATGGACATTTTTATCTATCTATGTTTGTTTAGCACATATGTACATGGAAAACCAAGGTTGAACACATTTCACCACATTATTCACACCGGTAGACACGTACCGGGAGTTTCCACATACGGATCGACGATTTTACTAAGTGTTAGCCCATGTCCGTGAACAACGTCAGACACATGACCTACATATGCCATCTACAAACATTAAATCACACCTATAAACATAACCTAGCTCGACATGCAGGTTTTCCAATGATTCCGACCCTCCGACGGTCATTCACCACCGAAACCCTAGATCGGGGGGGGGGGGGGCGCAGATCTACCCTTATAGCTTTCTCCGTACGAGGATGGACCAATGGACTTTTTTATCTATCTATGTTTGTTTAGCACATATGTACATGGAAAACTAGGGTTGAACACATTTCACCACATTATTCACACCGGTAGACACGTACCGGGAGTTTCCACATACGGATCGACGATTTTACTAAGTGTTAGCCCATGTCCATGAACAACGTCAAACACATGACCTACATATGCCATCTACAACCATTAAATCACAACTATAAACATAACCTAGCTCCACATGCAAGTTTTCCAATGATTCCGGCGCTCCGACGGTCATTCACCACCGAAACCCTAGATCGAAGGGGCCCGCAGATCTACCCTTATAGCTTTCTCCGTACGAGGATGGACCAATGGACTTTTTTATCTATATATGTTTGTTTAGCACATACGTACATGGAAAACCAAGGTTGAACACATTTCACCACATTATTCACACCGGTAGACACGTACCGGGAGTTTCCACATACGGATCGATGATTTTACTAAGTGTTAGCCCATGTCCGTGAACAACGTCAGACACATGACCTACATATGCCATCTACAAACATTAAATCACACCTATAAACATAACCTAGCTCCACATGCAGGTTTTCCAATGATTCCTGCCCTCCGACGGTCATTCACCACCGAAACCCTAGATCGGGGGGCCCCGCAGATCTACCCTAATTGGTTTCTCCGTACGAGGATGGACCAATGGACTTTTTTATCTATCTACGTTTGTTTAGCACATATGTACATGGAAAACCAAGGTTGAACACATTTCACCACATTATTCACACCGGTAGACACGTACCGGGAGTTTCCACATACGGATCGACGATTTTACTAAGTGTTAGCCCATGTCCGTGAACAGCGTCAGACAGACCTACATATGCCATCTAAAAACATTAAATCACACCTATAAACATAACCTAGCTCCACATGCAGGTTTTCCAATGATTCCGGCCCTCCGACGGTCATTCACCACCGAAACCCTAGATCGGGGGGGCCCGCAGATCTACCCTAATTGGTTTCTCCGTACGAGGATGGACCAATGGACTTTTTTATCTATCTACGTTTGTTTAGCACATATGTACATGGAAAACCAAGGTTGAACACATTTCACCACATTATTCACACTAGTAGACACGTACTGGGAGTTTCCACATTCGGATCGACGATTTTTCTAAGTGTTGGCCCATGTCTGTGAAGAACGTCAGACACATGACATACATATGCCATCGAAAAACATTAAATCACACCTATAAACATAACCTAGCTCCACATGCAGGTTTTCCAATGATTCCGACCCTCCGACGGTCATTCACCACCGAAACCCTAGATCGGGGGGGGGGGGGGGGGCGGCGCAGATGTACCCTTATAGCTTTCTCCGTATGAGGATGGACCAATAGAAATTTTTATCTATCTATGTTTGTTTAGCACATGTGTACATGGAAAACCAAGGTTGAACACATTTCACCACATTATTCACACCGGTAGACACGTACCGGGAGTTTCCACATACGGATCGACGATTTTACTAAGTGTTAGCCCATGTCCGTGAACAACGTCAGACACATGACCTACATATGCCATCTACAAACATTAAATCACACCTATAAACATAACCTATCTCCACATGCAGGTTTTCCAATGATGCCGGCCCTCCGACGGTCATTCACCACCGAAACCCTAGATCGGGGGGCCCGCAGATCTACCCTTATAGATTTTTCCGTACGAGGATGGACCAATGGACTTTTTTATCTATCTATGTTTGTTTAGCACATATGTACATGGAAAAAAAAGGTTGAACACATTTCACCACATTATTCACACCGGTAGACACGTACCGGGAGTTTCCACATACGGATCGACGATTTTACTAAGTGTTAGCCCATGTCCGTGAACAACGTCAGAGACATGACCTACATATGCCATATACAAACATTAAATCACACTTATAAACATAACCTAGCTCCACATGCAGGTTTTCCAATGATTCCGGCCCTTCGACGGTCATTCACCACCGAAACCCTAGATCGGGGGGGCCCGCAATTCTACCCTTATAGCTTTCTCCGTACGAGGATGGACCAATGGACTTTTTTATCTATGTATGTTTGTTTAGCACATATGTACATGGAAAACAAAGGTTGAACACATTTCACCACATTATTCACACCGGTAGACACGTATCGGCAGTTTCCACATACGGATCGACGATTTTACTAAGTGTTAGCCCATCTCCATGAACAACGTCAGACACATGACCTACATATGCCATCTACAAACATTAAATCACACCTATAAACATAACCTATCTCCACATGCAGGTTTTACAATGATTCCGGCCCTCCGACGGTCATTCACTACCGAAACCCTAGATCGGGGGGCCCCGCAGATCTACCCTTATAGCTTTCTCCGTACGAGGATGGACCAATGGACTTTTTTATCTATCTATGTTTGTTTAGCACATATGTACATGGAAAACCAAGGTTGAACACATTTCACCACATTATTCACACCGGTAGACATGTACTGGGAGTTTCCACATTCGGATCGACGATTTTTCTAAGTGTTGGCCCATGTCTGTGAACAACGTCAGACACATGACCTACATATGCCATCTAAAAACATTAAATCACACCTATAAACATAACCTAGCTCCACATGCAGGTTTTCCAATGATTCCGACCCTCCGACGGTCATTCACCACCGAAACCCTAGATCGGGGGGGGGCCCGCAGATGTACCCTTATAGCTTTCTCCGTATGAGGATGGACCAATAGACTTTTTTATCTATCTATGTTTTTTAGCACATATGTACATGGAAAACCAAGGTTGAACACATTTCACCACATTATTCACACCGGTAGACACGTACCGGGAGTTTCCACATACGGATCGACGATTTTACTAAGTGTTAGCCCATGTCCGTGAACAACGTCAGACACATGACCTACATATGCCATCTACAAACATTAAATCACACCTATAAACATAACCTAGCTGCACATGCAGGTTTTCCAATGATTTCGGCCCTTCGACGGTCATTCACCACCGAAACCCTAGATCGGGGGGCCCCGCAGATCTACCCTTATATCTTTCTCCGTACGAGGATGGACCAATGGACATTTTTATCTATCTATGTTTGTTTAGCACATATGTACATGGAAAACCAAGGTTGAACACATTTCACCACATTATTGACACCGGTAGACACGTACCGGGAGTTTCCACATACGGATCGACGATTTTACTAAGTGTTAGCCCATGTCCGTGTACAACGTCAGACACATGACCTACATATGCCATCTACAAACATTAAATCAAACCTATAAACATAACCTAGCTCGACATGCAGGTTTTCCAATGATTCCGACCCTCCGACGGTCATTCACCACCGAAACCCTAGATCGGGGGGGGGGGGCGCAGATCTAGCCTTATAGCTTTCTCCGTACGAGGATGGACCAATGGACTTTTTTATCTATCTATGTTTGTTTAGCACATATGTACATTTAAAACTAGGGTTGAACACATTTCACCACATTATTCACACCGGTAGACACGTACCGGGAGTTTCTACATACGGATCGACGATTTTACTAAGTGTTAGCCCATGTCCATGAACAACGTCAAACACATGACCTACATATGCCATCTACAACCATTAAATCACAACTATAAACATAACCTAGCTCCACATGCAAGTTTTCCAATGATTCCGGCGCTCCGACGGTCATTCACCACCGAAACCCTAGATCGAAGGGGCCCGCAGATCTACCCTTATAGCTTTCTCCGTACGAGGATGGACCAATGGACTTTTTTATCTATATATGTTTGTTTAGCACATACGTACATGGAAAACCAAGGTTGAACACATTTCACCACATTATTCACACCGGTAGACACGTACCGGGAGTTTCCACATACGGATCGATGATTTTACTAAGTGTTAGCCCATGTCCGTGAACAACGTCAGACACATGACCTACATATGCCATCTACAAACATTAAATCACACCTATAAACATAACCTAGCTCCACATGCAGGTTTTCCAATGATTCCGGCCCTCCGACGGTCATTCACCACCGAAACCCTAGATCGGGGGGGCCCGCAGATCTACCCTTATTGGTTTCTCCGTACGAGGATGGACCAATGGACTTTTTTATCTATCTACGTTTGTTTAGCACATATGTACATGGAAAACCAAGGTTGAACACATTTCACCACATTATTCACACCGGTAGACACGTACCGGGAGTTTCCACATACGGATCGACGATTTTACTAAGTGTTAGCCCATGTCCGTGAACAACGTCAGACACATGACCTACATATGCCATCTACAAACATTAAATCACACCTATAAACATAACCTAGCTGCACATGCAGGTTTTCCAATGATTTCGGCCCTTCGACGGTCATTCACCACCGAAACCCTAGATCGGGGGGCCCCGCAGATCTACCCTTATATCTTTCTCCGTACGAGGATGGACCAATGGACATTTTTATCTATCTATGTTTGTTTAGCACATATGTACATGGAAAACCAAGGTTGAACACATTTCACCACATTATTCACACCGGTAGACACGTACCGGGAGTTTCCACATACGGATAGACGATTTTACTAAGTGTTAGCCCATGTCCGTGAACAACGTCAGACACATGACCTACATATGCCATCTACAAACATTAAATCACACCTATAAACATAACCTAGCTCGACATGCAGGTTTTCCAATGATTCCGACCCTCCGACGGTCATTCACCACCGAAACCCTAGAACGGGGGGGGGGGGGCGCAGATCTACCCTTATAGCTTTCTCCGTACGAGGATGGACCAATGGACTTTTTTATCTATCTATGTTTGTTTAGCACATATGTACATGGAAAACTAGGGTTGAACACATTTCACCACATTATTCACACCGGTAGACACGTACCGGGAGTTTCTACATACGGATCGACGATTTTACTAAGTGTTAGCCCATGTCCATGAACAACGTCAAACACATGACCTACATATGCCATCTACAACCATTAAATCACAACTATAAACATAACCTAGCTCCACATGCAAGTTTTCCAATGATTCCGGCGCTCCGACGGTCATTCACCACCGAAACCCTAGATCGAAGGGGCCCGCAGATCTACCCTTATAGCTTTCTCCGTACGAGGATGGACCAATGGACTTTTTTATCTATATATGTTTGTTTAGCACATACGTACATGGAAAACCAAGGTTGAACACATTTCACCACATTATTCACACCGGTAGACACGTACCGGGAGTTTCCACATACGGATCGATGATTTTACTAAGTGTTAGCCCATGTCCGTGAACAACGTCAGACACATGACCTACATATGCCATCTACAAACATTAAATCACACCTATAAACATAACCTAGCTCCACATGCAGGTTTTCCAATGATTCCGACCCTCCGACGGTCATTCACCACCGAAACCCTAGATCGGGGGGGGGCCCGCAGATGTACCCTTATAGCTTTCTCCGTATGAGGATGGACCAATAGACTTTTTTATCTATCTATGTTTTTTAGCACATATGTACATGGAAAACCAAGGTTGAACACATTTCACCACATTATTCACACCGGTAGACACGTACCGGGAGTTTCCACATACGGATCGACGATTTTACTAAGTGTTAGCCCATGTCCGTGAACAACGTCAGACACATGACCTACATATGCCATCTACAAACATTAAATCACACCTATAAACATAACCTAGCTGCACATGCAGGTTTTCCAATGATTTCGGCCCTTCGACGGTCATTCACCACCGAAACCCTAGATCGGGGGGCCCCGCAGATCTACCCTTATATCTTTCTCCGTACGAGGATGGACCAATGGACATTTTTATCTATCTATGTTTGTTTAGCACATATGTACATGGAAAACCAAGGTTGAACACATTTCACCACATTATTGACACCGGTAGACACGTACCGGGAGTTTCCACATACGGATCGACGATTTTACTAAGTGTTAGCCCATGTCCGTGTACAACGTCAGACACATGACCTACATATGCCATCTACAAACATTAAATCAAACCTATAAACATAACCTAGCTCGACATGCAGGTTTTCCAATGATTCCGACCCTCCGACGGTCATTCACCACCGAAACCCTAGATCGGGGGGGGGGGGGCGCAGATCTAGCCTTATAGCTTTCTCCGTACGAGGATGGACCAATGGACTTTTTTATCTATCTATGTTTGTTTAGCACATATGTACATTTAAAACAAGGGTTGAACACATTTCACCACATTATTCACACCGGTAGACACGTACCGGGAGTTTCTACATACGGATCGACGATTTTACTAAGTGTTAGCCCATGTCCATGAACAACGTCAAACACATGACCTACATATGCCATCTACAACCATTAAATCACAACTATAAACATAACCTAGCTCCACATGCAAGTTTTCCAATGATTCCGGCGCTCCGACGGTCATTCACCACCGAAACCCTAGATCGAAGGGGCCCGCAGATCTACCCTTATAGCTTTCTCCGTACGAGGATGGACCAATGGACTTTTTTATCTATATATGTTTGTTTAGCACATACGTACATGGAAAACCAAGGTTGAACACATTTCACCACATTATTCACACCGGTAGACACGTACCGGGAGTTTCCACATACGGATCGATGATTTTACTAAGTGTTAGCCCATGTCCGTGAACAACGTCAGACACATGACCTACATATGCCATCTACAAACATTAAATCACACCTATAAACATAACCTAGCTCCACATGCAGGTTTTCCAATGATTCCGGCCCTCCGACGGTCATTCACCACCGAAACCCTAGATCGGGGGGGCCCGCAGATCTACCCTTATTGGTTTCTCCGTACGAGGATGGACCAATGGACTTTTTTATCTATCTACGTTTGTTTAGCACATATGTACATGGAAAACCAAGGTTGAACACATTTCACCACATTATTCACACCGGTAGACACGTACCGGGAGTTTCCACATACGGATCGACGATTTTACTAAGTGTTAGCCCATGTCCGTGAACAACGTCAGACACATGACCTACATATGCCATCTACAAACATTAAATCACACCTATAAACATAACCTAGCTGCACATGCAGGTTTTCCAATGATTTCGGCCCTTCGACGGTCATTCACCACCGAAACCCTAGATCGGGGGGCCCCGCAGATCTACCCTTATATCTTTCTCCGTACGAGGATGGACCAATGGACATTTTTATCTATCTATGTTTGTTTAGCACATATGTACATGGAAAACCAAGGTTGAACACATTTCACCACATTATTCACACCGGTAGACACGTACCGGGAGTTTCCACATACGGATAGACGATTTTACTAAGTGTTAGCCCATGTCCGTGAACAACGTCAGACACATGACCTACATATGCCATCTACAAACATTAAATCACACCTATAAACATAACCTAGCTCGACATGCAGGTTTTCCAATGATTCCGACCCTCCGACGGTCATTCACCACCGAAACCCTAGAACGGGGGGGGGGGGGGGGGCGCAGATCTACCCTTATAGCTTTCTCCGTACGAGGATGGACCAATGGACTTTTTTATCTATCTATGTTTGTTTAGCACATATGTACATGGAAAACTAGGGTTGAACACATTTCACCACATTATTCACACCGGTAGACACGTACCGGGAGTTTCTACATACGGATCGACGATTTTACTAAGTGTTAGCCCATGTCCATGAACAACGTCAAACACATGACCTACATATGCCATCTACAACCATTAAATCACAACTATAAACATAACCTAGCTCCACATGCAAGTTTTCCAATGATTCCGGCGCTCCGACGGTCATTCACCACCGAAACCCTAGATCGAAGGGGCCCGCAGATCTACCCTTATAGCTTTCTCCGTACGAGGATGGACCAATGGACTTTTTTATCTATATATGTTTGTTTAGCACATACGTACATGGAAAACCAAGGTTGAACACATTTCACCACATTATTCACACCGGTAGACACGTACCGGGAGTTTCCACATACGGATCGATGATTTTACTAAGTGTTAGCCCATGTCCGTGAACAACGTCAGACACATGACCTACATATGCCATCTACAAACATTAAATCACACCTATAAACATAACCTAGCTCCACATGCAGGTTTTCCAATGATTCCGGCCCTCCGACGGTCATTCACCACCGAAACCCTAGATCGGGGGGCCCCGCAGATCTACCCTTATTGGTTTCTCCGTACGAGGATGGACCAATGGACTTTTTTATCTATCTACGTTTGTTTAGCACATATGTACATGGAAAACCAAGGTTGAACACATTTCACCACATTATTCACACCGGTAGACACGTACCGGGAGTTTCCACATACGGATCGACGATTTTACTAAGTGTTAGCCCATGTCCGTGAACAACGTCAGACACATGACCTACATATGCCATCTACAAACATTAAATCACACCTATAAACATAACCTAGCTGCACATGCAGGTTTTCCAATGATTTCGGCCCTTCGACGGTCATTCACCACCGAAACCCTAGATCGGGGGGCCCCGCAGATCTACCCTTATATCTTTCTCCGTACGAGGATGGACCAATGGACATTTTTATCTATCTATGTTTGTTTAGCACATATGTACATGGAAAACCAAGGTTGAACACATTTCACCACATTATTCACACCGGTAGACACGTACCGGGAGTTTCCACATACGGATCGACGATTTTACTAAGTGTTAGCCCATGTCCGTGAACAACGTCAGACACATGACCTACATATGCCATCTACAAACATTAAATCACACCTATAAACATAACCTAGCTCGACATGCAGGTTTTCCAATGATTCCGACCCTCCGACGGTCATTCACCACCGAAACCCTAGATCGGGGGGGGGGGGCGCAGATCTACCCTTATAGCTTTCTCCGTACGAGGATGGACCAATGGACTTTTTTATCTATCTATGTTTGTTTAGCACATATGTACATGGAAAACTAGGGTTGAACACATTTCACCACATTATTCACACCGGTAGACACGTACCGGGAGTTTCTACATACGGATCGACGATTTTACTAAGTGTTAGCCCATGTCCATGAACAACGTCAAACACATGACCTACATATGCCATCTACAACCATTAAATCACAACTATAAACATAACCTAGCTCCACATGCAAGTTTTCCAATGATTCCGGCGCTCCGACGGTCATTCACCACCGAAACACTAGATCGAAGGGGCCCGCAGATCTACCCTTATAGCTTTCTCCGTACGAGGATGGACCAATGGACTTTTTTATCTATATATGTTTGTTTAGCACATACGTACATGGAAAACCAAGGTTGAACACATTTCACCACATTATTCACACCGGTAGACACGTACCCGGAGTTTCCACATACGGATCGATGATTTTACTAAGTGTTAGCCCATGTCCGTGAACAACGTCAAACACATGACCTACATATGCCATCTACAAACATTAAATCACACCTATAAACATAACCTAGCTCCACATGCAGGTTTTCCAATGATTCCGGCCCTCCGACGGTCATTCACCACCGAAACCGTAGATCGGGGGGGCCCGCATATCTACCCTTATTGGTTTCTCCGTACGAGGATGGACCAATGGACTTTTTTATCTATCTACGTTTGTTTAGCACATATGTACATGGAAAACCAAGGTTGAACACATTTCACCACATTATTCACACCGGTAGACACGTACCGGGAGTTTCCACATACGGATCGACGATTTTACTAAGTGTTAGCCCATGTCCGTGAACAGCGTCAGACAGACCTACATATGCCATCTAAAAACATTAAATCACACCTATAAACATAACCTATCTCCACATGCAGGTTTTCCAATGATTCCGGCCCTCCGACGGTCATTCACCACCGAAACCCGAGATCGGGGGGGCCCGCAGATCTACCCTTATAGCTTTCTCCGTACGAGGATGGAAAAATGGACTTTTTTATCTATATATGTTTGTTTAGCAATATGTACATGGAAAACCAAGGTTGAACACATTTCACCACATTATTCACACCGGTAGACACGTACCGGGAGTTTCCACATACGGATCGACGATTTTACTAAGTGTTAGCCCATGTCCGTGAACAACGTCAGACACATGACCTATATATGCCATCTAAAAACATTAAATCACACCTATAAACATAACCTAGCTGCACATGCAGGTTTTCCAATGATTCCGGCCCTTCGACGGTCATTCACCATCGAAACCCTAGATCGGGGGGCCCCGCAGATCTACCTTTATATCTTTCTCCGTACGAGGATGGACCAATGGACTTTTTTATCTATCTATGTTTTTTTAGCACATATGTACATGGAAAACCAAGGTTGAACACATTTCACCACATTATTCACACCGGTAGACACGTACCGGGAGTTTCCACATACGGATCGACGATTTTACTAAGTGTTAGCCCATGTCCGTGAACAACGTCAGACAGATGACCTACATATGCCATCTACAAACATTAAATCACACCTATAAACATAACCTAGCTCCACATGCAGGTTTTCCAATGATTCCGGCCCTCCGACGGTCATTCACCACCGAAACCCTAGATCGGGGGGGGGGGCGCAGATCTACCCTTATAGCTTTCTCCGTACGAGGATGGACCAATGGACTTTTTTATCTATCTATGTTTGTTTAGCACATATGTACATGGAAAACCAAGGTTGAACACATTTCACCACATTATTCACACAGGTAGACACGTACCGGGAGTTTCCACACACGGATCGACGATTTTACTAAGTGTTAGCCCATGTCCGTGAACAACGTCAAACACATGACCTACATATGCCATCTACAAACATTAGATCACAACTATAAACATAACCTAGCTCCACATGCAGGTTTTCCAATGATTCTGGCCCTCCGACGGTCAGTCACCACCGAAACCCTAGATCGAGGGGGCCCGCAGATCTACCCTTATAGCTTTCTCCGTACGAGGATGGACCAATGGACCTTTTTTATCTATCTATATTTGTTTAGCACATATGTACATGGAAAACCAAGGTTGAACACATTTCACCACATTATTCACACTGGTAGACACGTACCGGGAGTTTCCACATTCGGATCGACGAATTTTCTAAGTGTTGGCCCATGTCTGTGAAAAACGTCAGACACATGACATACATATGCCATCGAAAAACATTAAATCACACCTATAAACATAACCTAGCTCCACATGCAGGTTTTCCAATGATTCCGACCCTCCGACGGTCATTCACCACCGAAACCCTAGATCGGGGGGGGGGGGCGCAGATGTACCCTTATAGCTTTCTCCGTATGTGGATGGACCAATAGACATTTTTATCTATCTATGTTTGTTTAGCACATATGTACATGGAAAACCAAGGTTGAACACATTTCACCACATTATTCACACCGGTAGACACGTACCGGGAGTTTCCACATACGGATCGACGATTTTACTAAGTGTTAGCCCATGTCCGTGAACAACGTCAGACACATGACCTACATATGCCATCTACAAACATTAAATCACACCTATAAACATAACCTATCTCCACATGCAGGTTTTCCAATGATGCCGGCCCTCCGACGGTCATTCACCACCGAAACCCTAGATCGGGGGCCCTGCAGATCTACCCTTATAGATTTCTCCGTACGAGGATGGACCAATGGACTTTTTTATCTATCTATGTTTGTTTAGCACATATGTACATGGAAAACAAAGGTTGAACACATTTCACCACATTATTCACACCGGTAGACACGTACCGGGAGTTTCCACATACGGATCGACGATTTTACTAAGTGTTAGCCCATGTCCGTGAACAACGTCAGAGACATGACCTACATATGCCATATACAAACATTAAATCACACTTATAAACATAACCTAGCTCCACATGCAGGTTTTCCAATGATTCCGGCCCTTCGACGGTCATTCACCACCGACACCCTAGATCAGGGGGGCCCGCAGATCTACCCTTATAGCTTTCTCCGTACGAGGATGGACCAATGGACTTTTTTATCTATGTATGTTTTTTTAGCACATATGTACATGGAAAACAAAGGTTGAACACATTTCACCACATTATTCACACCGGTAGACACGTATCGGTAGTTTCCACATACGGATCGACGATTTTACTAAGTGTTAGCCCATGTCCGTGAACAACGTCAGACACATGACCTACATATGCCATCTACAAACATTAAATCACACCTATAAACATAACCTAGCTCCACATGCAGGTTTTCCAATGATTCCGGCCCTCCGACGGTCATTCACCACCGAAACCCTAGATCGGGGGGGGGGGGGGCGCAGATCTACCCTTATAGATTTCTCCGTACGAGGATGGACCAATGGACTTTTTTATCTATCTATGTTTGTTTAGCACATATGTACATCGAAAACCAAGGTTGAACACATTTCACCACATTATTCACACAGGTAGACACGTACCGGGAGTTTCCACATACGGATCGACGATTTTACTAAGTGTTAGCCCATGTCCGTGAACAACGTCAAACACATGACCTACATATGCCATCTACAAACATTAGATCACAACTATAAACATAACCTAGCTCCACATGCAAGATTTCCAATGATTCCGGCGCTCCGACGGTCATTCACCACCGAAACCCTAGATCGAAGGGCCCCGCAGATCTACCCATATAGCTTTCTCCGTACGAGGATGGACCAATGGACTTTTTTTATCTATATATGTTTGTTTAGCACATACGTACATGGAAAACCAAGGTTGAACACATTTCACCACATTATTCACACCGGTAGACACGTACCGGGAGTTTCCACATACGGATCGATGATTTTACTAAGTGTTAGCCCATGTCCGTGAACAACGTCTGACACATGACCTACATATTCCATCTACAAACATTAAATCACACCTATAAACATAACCTATCTCCACATGCAGGTTTTCCAATGATTCTGGCCCTCCGACGGTCATTCACCACCGAAAGCCCAGATCGGGGGGGGCCCGCAGATCTACCCTTATTGCTTTCTCCGTACGAGGATGGACCAATGGACTTTTTTATCTATCTACGTTTGTTTAGCACATATGTACATGGAAAACCAACGTTAAACACATTTCACCACATTATTCACACCGGTAGACACGTACCGGGAGTTTCCACATACGGATCGACGATTTTACTAAGTGTTAGCCCATGTCCGTGAACAGCGTCAGACAGACCAACATATGCCATCTAAAAACATTAAATCACACCTATAAACATAACCTAGCTCCACATGCAGGTTTTCCAATGATTCCGGCCCTCCGACGGTCATTCACCACCGAAACCCGAGATCGGGGGGCCCCGCAGATCTACCCTTATAGCTTTCTCCGTACGAGGTTGGAAAAATGGACTCTTTTATCTATATATTTTGTTTAGCAATATGTACATGGAAAACCAAGGTTGAACACATTTCACCACATTATTCACACCGGTAGACACGTACCGGGAGTTTCCACATACGGATCGACGATTTTACTAAGTGTTAGCCCATGTCCGTGAACAACGTCAGACACATGACCTATCTATGCCATCTAAAAACATTAAATCACACCTATAAACATAACCTAGCTGCACATGCAGGTTTTCCAATGATTCCGGCCCTTCGACGGTCATTCACCACCGAAACCCTAGATCGGGGGGCCCCGTAGATCTACCCTTATATCTTTCTCCGTACGAGGATGGACCAATGGACTTTTTTATCTATCTATGTTTTTTAGCACATATGTACATGGAAAACCAAGGTTGAACACATTTCACCACATTATTCACACCGGTAGACACGTACCGGGAGTTTCCACATACGGATCGACG
The DNA here is from genome assembly GCA_950022295.1 of Bromus sterilis. Lineage (NCBI taxonomy): Eukaryota > Viridiplantae > Streptophyta > Magnoliopsida > Poales > Poaceae > Bromus > Bromus sterilis. Next base: position 105,861,331 of record OX465596.1, on the reverse strand, counting down.
ATTTTACTAAGTGTTAGCCCATGTCCGTGAACAACGTCAGACACATGACCTACATATGCCATCTACAAACATTAAATCACACCTATAAACATAACCTAGCTGCACATGCAGGTTTTCCAATGATTCCGGCCCTTCGACGGTCATTCACCACCGAAACCCTAGATCGGGGGGCCCCGCAGATCTACCCTTATATCTTTCTCCGTACGAGGATGGACCAATGGACATTTTTATCTATCTATGTTTGTTTAGCACATATGTACATGGAAAACCAAGGTTGAACACATTTCACCACATTATTCACACCGGTAGACACGTACCCGGAGTTTCCACATACGGATCGACGATTTTACTAAGTGTTAGCCCATGTCCGTGAACAACGTCAGACACATGACCTACATATGCCATCTACAAACATTAAATCACACCTATAAACATAACCTAGCTCGACATGCAGGTTTTCCAATGATTCCGGCCCTCCGACGGTCATTCACCATCGAAACCCTAGATCGGGGGGGGGGGCGCAGATCTACCCTTATAGCTTTCTCCGTACGGGGATGGACCAATGGACTTTTTTATCTATCTATGTTTGTTTAGCACATATGTACATGGAAAACCAAGGTTGAACACATTTCACCACATTATTCACACAGGTAGACACGTACCGGGAGTTTCCACATACGGATCGACGATTTTACTAAGTGTTAGCCCATGTCCGTGAACAACGTCAAACACATGACCTACATATGCCATCTACAAACATGAAATCACAACTATAAACATAACCTAGCTCCACATGCAAGTTTTCCAATGATTCCGGCGCTCCGACGGTCATTGACCACCGAAACCCTAGATCGAAGGGGCCCGCAGATCTACCCTTATAGCTTTCTCCGTACGAGGATGGACCAATGGACTTTTTTATCTATATATGTTTGTTTAGCACATACGTACATGGAAAACCAAGGTTGAACACATTTCACCACATTATTCACACCGGTAGACACGTACCGGGAGTTTCCACATAAGGATCGATGATTTTACTAAGTGTTAGCCCATGTCCGTGAACAACGTCAGACACATGACCTACATATGCCATCTACAAACATTAAATCACACCTATAAACATAACCTAGCTCCACATGCAGGTTTTCCAATGATTCCGGCCCTCCGACGGTCATTCACCACCGAAACCCTAGATCGGGGGGGGGGGGCGCAGATCTACCCTTATAGCTTTCTCCGTACGAGGATGGACCAATGGACTTTTTTATCTATCTATGTTTGTTTAGCACATATGTACATGGAAAACCAAGGTTGAACACATTTCACCACATTATTCACACAGGTAGACACGTACCGGGAGTTTCCACATACGGATCGACGATTTTACTAAGTGTTAGCCCATGTCCGTGAACAACGTCAGACACATGACCTACATAAGCCATCTACAAACATTAAATCACACCTATAAACATAACCTAGCTGCACATGCAGGTTTTCCAATGATTCCGGCCCTTCGACGGTCATTCACCACCGAAACCCTAGATCGGGGGGCCCCGCAGATCTACCCTTATATCTTTCTCCGTACGAGGATGGACCAATGGACATTTTTATCTATCTATGTTTGTTTAGGAATATGTACATGGAAAACCAAGGTTGAACACATTTCACCACATTATTCACACCGGTAGACACGTACCGGGAGTTTCCACATACGGATCGACGATTTTACTAAGTGTTAGCCCATGTCCGTGAACAACGTCAGACACATGACCTATATATGCCATCTAAAAACATTAAATCACACCTATAAACATAACCTAGCTGCACATGCAGGTTTTCCAATGATTCCGGCCCTTCGACAGTCATTCACCACCGAAACCCTAGATCGGGGGGCCCCGTAGATCTACCCTTATATCTTTCTCCGTACGAGGATGGACCAATGGACTTTTTTATCTATCTATGTTTTTAGCACATATGTACATGGAAAACCAAGGTTGAACACATTTCACCACATTATTCACACCGGTAGACACGTACCGGGAGTTTCCACATACGGATCGACGATTTTACTAAGTGTTAGCCCATGTCCGTGAACAACGTCAAACACATGACCTACATATGCCATCTACAAACATTAGATCACAACTATAAACATAACCTAGCTCCACATGCAAGATTTCCAATGATTCCGGCGCTCTGACGGTCATTCACCACCGAAACCCTAGATCGAAGGGCCCCGCAGATCTACCCTTATAGCTTTCTCCGTACGAGGATGGACCAATGGACTTTTTTTATCTATATATGTTTGTTTAGCACATACGTACATGGAAAACCAAGGTTGAACACATTTCACCACATTATTCACACCGGTAGACACGTACCGGGAGTTTCCACATACGGATCGATGATTTTACTAAGTGTTAGCCCATGTCCGTGAACAACGCCTGACACATGACCTACATATGCCATCTACAAACATTAAATCACACCTATAAACATAACCTAGCTCCACATGCAGGTTTTCCAATGATTCCGGCCCTCCGACGGTCATTCACCACCGAAACCCCAGATCGGGGGGGCCCGCAGATCTACCCTTATTGCTTTCTCCGTACGAGGATGGACCAATGGACTTTTTTATCTATCTACGTTTGTTTAGCACATATGTACATGGAAAACCAAGGTTAAACACATTTCACCACATTATTCACACCGGTAGACACGTACCGGGAGTTTCCACATACGGATCGACGATTTTACTAAGTGTTAGCCCATGTCCGTGAACAGCGTCAGACAGACCAACATATGCCATCTAAAAACTTTAAATCACACCTATAAACATAACCTAGCTCCACATGCAGGTTTTCCAATGATTCCGGCCCTCCGACGGTCATTCACCACCGAAACCCGAGATTGGGGGGCCCCGCAGATCTACCCTTATAGCTTTCTCCGTACGAGGTTGGAAAAATGGACTCTTTTATCTATATATTTTGTTTAGCAATATGTACATGGAAAACCAAGGTTGAACACATTTCACCACATTATTCACACCGGTAGACACGTACCGGGAGTTTCCACATACGGATCGACGATTTTACTAAGTGTTAGCCCATGTCCGTGAACAACGTCAGACACATGACCTATCTATGCCATCTAAAAACATTAAATCACACCTATAAACATAACCTAGCTGCACATGCAGGTTTTCCAATGATTCCGGCCCTTCGACGGTCATTCACCACCGAAACCCTAGATCGGGGGGCCCCGTAGATCTACCCTTATATCTTTCTCCGTACGAGGATGGACCAATGGACTTTTTTATCTATCTATGTTTTTTAGCACATATGTACATGGAAAACCAAGGTTGAACACATTTCACCACATTATTCACACCGGTAGACACGTACCGGGAGTTTCCACATACGGATCGACGATTTTACTAAGTGTTAGCCCATGTCCGTGAACAACGTCAGACACATGACCTACATATGCCATCTACAAACATTAAATCACACCTATAAACATAACCTAGCTGCACATGCAGGTTTTCCAATGATTCCGGCCCTTCGACGGTCATTCACCACCGAAACCCTAGATCGGGGGGCCCCGCAGATCTACCCTTATATCTTTCTCCGTACGAGGATGGACCAATGGACATTTTTATCTATCTATGTTTGTTTAGCACATATGTACATGGAAAACCAAGGTTGAACACATTTCACCACATTATTCACACCGGTAGACACGTACCGGGAGTTTCCACATACGGATCGACGATTTTACTAAGTGTTAGCCCATGTCCGTGAACAACGTCAGACACATGACCTACATATGCCATCTACAAACATTAAATCACACCTATAAACATAACCTAGCTCGACATGCAGGTTTTCCAATGATTCCGGCCCTCCGACGGTCATTCACCATCGAAACCCTAGATCGGGGGGGGGGGCGCAGATCTACCCTTATAGCTTTCTCCGTACGGGGATGGACCAATGGACTTTTTTATCTATCTATGTTTGTTTAGCACATATGTACATGGAAAACCAAGGTTGAACACATTTCACCACATTATTCACACAGGTAGACACGTACCGGGAGTTTCCACATACGGATCGACGATTTTACTAAGTGTTAGCCCATGTCCGTGAACAACGTCAAACACATGACCTACATATGCCATCTACAAACATGAAATCACAACTATAAACATAACCTAGCTCCACATGCAAGTTTTCCAATGATTCCGGCGCTCCGACGGTCATTGACCACCGAAACCCTAGATCGAAGGGGCCCGCAGATCTACCCTTATAGCTTTCTCCGTACGAGGATGGACCAATGGACTTTTTTATCTATATATGTTTGTTTAGCACATACGTACATGGAAAACCAAGGTTGAACACATTTCACCACATTATTCACACCGGTAGACACGTACCGGGAGTTTCCACATAAGGATCGATGATTTTACTAAGTGTTAGCCCATGTCCGTGAACAACGTCAGACACATGACCTACATATGCCATCTACAAACATTAAATCACACCTATAAACATAACCTAGCTCCACATGCAGGTTTTCCAATGATTCCGGCCCTCCGACGGTCATTCACCACCGAAACCCTAGATCGGGGGGGGGGGCGCAGATCTACCCTTATAGCTTTCTCCGTACGAGGATGGACCAATGGACTTTTTTATCTATCTATGTTTGTTTAGCACATATGTACATGGAAAACCAAGGTTGAACACATTTCACCACATTATTCACACAGGTAGACACGTACCGGGAGTTTCCACATACGGATCGACGATTTTACTAAGTGTTAGCCCATGTCCGTGAACAACGTCAGACACATGACCTACATAAGCCATCTACAAACATTAAATCACACCTATAAACATAACCTAGCTGCACATGCAGGTTTTCCAATGATTCCGGCCCTTCGACGGTCATTCACCACCGAAACCCTAGATCGGGGGGCCCCGCAGATCTACCCTTATATCTTTCTCCGTACGAGGATGGACCAATGGACATTTTTATCTATCTATGTTTGTTTAGGAATATGTACATGGAAAACCAAGGTTGAACACATTTCACCACATTATTCACACCGGTAGACACGTACCGGGAGTTTCCACATACGGATCGACGATTTTACTAAGTGTTAGCCCATGTCCGTGAACAACGTCAGACACATGACCTATATATGCCATCTAAAAACATTAAATCACACCTATAAACATAACCTAGCTGCACATGCAGGTTTTCCAATGATTCCGGCCCTTCGACAGTCATTCACCACCGAAACCCTAGATCGGGGGGCCCCGTAGATCTACCCTTATATCTTTCTCCGTACGAGGATGGACCAATGGACTTTTTTATCTATCTATGTTTTTAGCACATATGTACATGGAAAACCAAGGTTGAACACATTTCACCACATTATTCACACCGGTAGACACGTACCGGGAGTTTCCACATACGGATCGACGATTTTACTAAGTGTTAGCCCATGTCCGTGAACAACGTCAAACACATGACCTACATATGCCATCTACAAACATTAGATCACAACTATAAACATAACCTAGCTCCACATGCAAGATTTCCAATGATTCCGGCGCTCTGACGGTCATTCACCACCGAAACCCTAGATCGAAGGGCCCCGCAGATCTACCCTTATAGCTTTCTCCGTACGAGGATGGACCAATGGACTTTTTTTATCTATATATGTTTGTTTAGCACATACGTACATGGAAAACCAAGGTTGAACACATTTCACCACATTATTCACACCGGTAGACACGTACCGGGAGTTTCCACATACGGATCGATGATTTTACTAAGTGTTAGCCCATGTCCGTGAACAACGCCTGACACATGACCTACATATGCCATCTACAAACATTAAATCACACCTATAAACATAACCTAGCTCCACATGCAGGTTTTCCAATGATTCCGGCCCTCCGACGGTCATTCACCACCGAAACCCCAGATCGGGGGGGCCCGCAGATCTACCCTTATTGCTTTCTCCGTACGAGGATGGACCAATGGACTTTTTTATCTATCTACGTTTGTTTAGCACATATGTACATGGAAAACCAAGGTTAAACACATTTCACCACATTATTCACACCGGTAGACACGTACCGGGAGTTTCCACATACGGATCGACGATTTTACTAAGTGTTAGCCCATGTCCGTGAACAGCGTCAGACAGACCAACATATGCCATCTAAAAACTTTAAATCACACCTATAAACATAACCTAGCTCCACATGCAGGTTTTCCAATGATTCCGGCCCTCCGACGGTCATTCACCACCGAAACCCGAGATTGGGGGGCCCCGCAGATCTACCCTTATAGCTTTCTCCGTACGAGGTTGGAAAAATGGACTCTTTTATCTATATATTTTGTTTAGCAATATGTACATGGAAAACCAAGGTTGAACACATTTCACCACATTATTCACACCGGTAGACACGTACCGGGAGTTTCCACATACGGATCGACGATTTTACTAAGTGTTAGCCCATGTCCGTGAACAACGTCAGACACATGACCTATATATGCCATCTAAAAACATTAAATCACACCTATAAACATAACCTAGCTGCACATGCAGGTTTTCCAATGATTCCGGCCCTTCGACGGTCATTCACCACCGAAACCCTAGATCGGGGGGCCCCGTAGATCTACCCTTATATCTTTCTCCGTACGAGGATGGACCAATGGACTTTTTTATCTATCTATGTTTTTTAGCACATATGTACATGGAAAACCAAGGTTGAACACATTTCACCACATTATTCACACCGGTAGACACGTACCGGGAGTTTCCACATACGGATCGACGATTTTACTAAGTGTTAGCCCATGTCCGTGAACAACGTCAGACACATGACCTACATATGCCATCTACAAACATTAAATCACACCTATAAACATAACCTAGCTGCACATGCAGGTGTTCCAATGATTCCGGCCCTTCGACGGTCATTCACCACCGAAACCCTAGATCGGGGGGCCCCGCAGATCTACCCTTATATCTTTCTCCGTACGAGGATGGACCAATGGACATTTTTATCTATCTATGTTTGTTTAGCACATATGTACATGCAAAACCAAGGTTGAACACATTTCACCACATTATTCACACTGGTAGACACGTACCGGGAGTTTCCACATACGGATCGACGATTTTACTAAGTGTTAGCCCATGTCCGTGAACAACGTCAGACACATGACCTACATATGCCATCTACAAACATTAAATCACACCTATAAACATAACCTAGCTCGACATGCAGGTTTTCCAATGATTCCGGCCCTCCGACGGTCATTCACCACCGAAACCCTAGATCGGGGGGGGGGGGGGCGCAGATCTACCCTTATAGCTTTCTCCGTACGGGGATGGACCAATGGACTTTTTTATCTATCTATGTTTGTTTAGCACATATGTACATGGAAAACCAAGGTTGAACACATTTCACCACATTATTCACAGAGGTAGACACGTACCGGGAGTTTCCACATACGGATCGACGATTTTACTAAGTGTTAGCCCATGTCCGTGAACAACGTCAAACACATGACCTACATATGCCATCTACAAACATGAAATCACAACTATAAACATAACCTAGCTCCACATGCAAGTTTTCCAATGATTCCGGCGCTCCGACGGTCATTCACCACCGAAACCCTAGATCGAAGGGGCCCGCAGATCTACCCTTATAGCTTTCTCCGTACGAGGATGGACCAATGGACTTTTTTATCTATATATGTTTGTTTAGCACATACGTACATGGAAAACCAAGGTTGAACACATTTCACCACATTATTCACACCGGTAGACACGTACCGGGAGTTTCCACATAAGGATCGATGATTTTACTAAGTGTTAGCCCATGTCCGTGAACAACGTCAGACACATGACCTACATATGCCATCTACAAACATTAAATCACACCTATAAACATAACCTAGCTCCACATGCAGGTTTTCCAATGATTCCGGCCCTCCGACGGTCATTCACCACCGAAACCCTAGATCGGGGGGGGGGGCGCAGATCTACCCTTATAGCTTTCTCCGTACGAGGATGGACCAATGGACTTTTTATCTATCTATGTTTGTTTAGCACATATGTACATGGAAAACCAAGGTTGAACACATTTCACCACATTATTCACACAGGTTGACACGTACCGGGAGTTTCCACATACGGATCGACGATTTTACTAAGTGTTAGCCCATGTCCGTGAACAACGTCAGACACATGACCTATATATGCCATCTAAAAACATTAAATCACACCTATAAACATAACCTAGCTGCACATGCAGGTTTTCCAATGATTCCGGCCCTTCGACGGTCATTCACCACCGAAACCCTAGATCGGGGGGCCCCGTAGATCTACCCTTATATCTTTCTCCGTACGAGGATGGACCAATGGACTTTTTTATCTATCTATGTTTTTAGCACATATGTACATGGAAAACCAAGGTTGAACACATTTCACCACATTATTCACACCGGTAGACACGTACCGGGAGTTTCCACATACGGATCGACGATTTTACTAAGTGTTAGCCCATGTCCGTGAACAACGTCAGACACATGACCTACATATGCCATCTACAAACATTAAATCACACCTATAAACATAACCTAGCTCCACATGCAGGTTTTCCAATGATTCCGGCCCTCCGATGGTCATTCACCACCGAAACCCTAGATCGGGGGGGGGGCGCAGATCTACCCTTATAGCTTTCTCCGTACGAGGATGGACCAATGGACTTTTTTATCTATCTATGTTTGTTTAGCACATATGTACATGGAAAACCAAGGTTGAACACATTTCACCACATTATTCACACCGGTAGACACGTACCGGGAGTTTCCACATACGGATCGACGATTTTACTAAGTGTTAGCCCATGTCCGTGTACAACGTCAGACACATGACCTACATATGCCATCTACAAACATTAAATCACACCTATAAACATAACCTAGCTGCACATGCAGGTTTTCCAATGATTCCGGCCCTTCGACGGTCATTCACCACCGAAACCCTAGATCGGGGGGCCCCGCAGATCTACCCTTATATCTTTCTCCGTACGAGGATGGACCAATGGACATTTTTATCTATCTATGTTTGTTTAGCACATATGTACATGGAAAACCAAGGTTGAACACATTTCACCACATTATTCACACAGGTAGACACGTACCGGGAGTTTCCACATACGGATCGACGATTTTACTAAGTGTTAGCCCATGTCCGTGAACAACGTCAGACACATGACCTACATATGCCATCTACAAACATTAAATCACACCTATAAACATAACCTAGCTGCACATGCAGGTTTTCCAATGATTCCGGCCCTTCGACGGTCATTCACCACCGAAACCCTAGATCGGGGGGCCCCGCAGATCTACCCTTATATCTTTCTCCGTACGAGGATGGACCAATGGACATTTTTATCTATCTATGTTTGTTTAGCACATATGTACATGGAAAACCAAGGTTGAACACATTTCACCACATTATTCACAGCGGTAGACACGTACCGGGAGTTTCCACATACAGATCGACGATTTTACTAAGTGTTAGCCCATGTCCGTGAACAACGTCAGACACATGACCTATATATGCCATCTAAAAACATTAAATCACACCTATAAACATAACCTAGCTGCACATGCAGGTTTTCCAATGATTCCGGCCCTTCGACGGTCATTCACCACCGAAACCCTAGATCGGGGGGCCCCATAGATCTACCCTTATATCTTTCTCCGTACGAGGATGGACCAATGGACTTTTTTATCTATCTATGTTTGTTTAGCACATATGTACATGGAAAACCAAGGTTGAACACATTTCACCACATTATTCACACCGGTAGACACGTACCGGGAGTTTCCACATACGGATCGACGATTTTACTAAGTGTTAGCCCATGTCCGTGAACAACGTCAGACACATGACCTACATATGCCATCTACAAACATTAAATCACACCTATAAACATAACCTAGCTCCACATGCAGGTTTTCCAATGATTCCGGCCCTTCGACGGTCATTCACCACCGAAACCCTAGATCGGGGGGGGGGGGGCGCAGATCTACCCTTATAGCTTTCTCCGTACGAGGATGGACCAATGGACTTTTTTATCTATCTATGTTTGTTTAGCACATATGTACATGGAAAACCAAGGTTGAACACATTTCACCACATTATTCACACAGGTAGACACGTACCAGGAGTTTCCACATACGGATCGACGATTTTACTAAGTGTTAGCCCATGTCCGTGAACAGCGTCAGACAGACCTACATATGCCATCTAAAAACCTTAAATCACACCTATAAACATAACCTAGCTCCACATGCAGGTTTTCCAATGATTCCGGCCCTCCGACGGTCATTCACCACCGAAACCCGAGATCGGGGGGGCCCGCAGATCTACCCTTATAGCTTTCTCCGTACGAGGATGGAAAAATGGAATTTTTTATCTATATATGTTTGTTTAGCAATATGTACATGGAAAACCAAGGTTGAACACATTTCACCACATTATTCACACCGGTAGACACGTACCGGGAGTTTCCACATACGGATCGACGATTTTACTAAGTGTTAGCCCATGTCCGTGAACAACGTCAGACACATGACCTATATATGCCATCTAAAAACATTAAATCACACCTATAAACATAACCTAGCTGCACATGCAGATTTTCCAATGATTCCGGCCCTTCGACGGTCATTCACCATCGAAACCCTAGATCGGGGGGCCCCGCAGATCTACTCTTATATCATTCTACGTACGAGGATGGACCAATGGACTTTTTTATCTATCTATGTTTGTTTAGCACATATGTACATGGAAAACCAAGGTTGAACACATTTCACCACATTATTCACACCGGTAGACACGTACCGGGAGTTTCCACATACGGATCGACGATTTTACTAAGTGTTAGCCCATGTCCGTGAACAACGTCAAACACATGACCTACATATGCCATCTACAACCATTAAATCACAACTATAAACATAACCTAGCTCCACATGCAAGTTTTCCAATGATTCCGGCGCTCCGACGGTCATTCACCACCGAAACCCTAGATCGAAGGGGCCCGCAGATCTACCCTTATAGCTTTCTCCGTACGAGGATGGACCAATGGACTTTTTTATCTATATATGTTTGTTTAGAACATACGTACATGGAAAACCAAGGTTGAACACATTTCACCACATTATTCACACCGGTAGACACGTACCGGGAGTTTCCACATACGGATCGATGATTTTACTAAGTGTTAGCCCATGTCCGTGAACAACGTCAGACACATGACCTACATATGCCATCTACAAACATTAAATCACACCTATAAACATAACCTAGCTCCACATGAAGGTTGCCCAATGATTCCGGCCCTCCGACGGTCATTCACCACCGAAACCCTAGATCGGGGGGGCCCGCAGATCTACCCTTATTGCTTTCTCCGTACGGGGATGGACCAATGGACTTTTTTATCTATCTACGTTTGTTTAGCACATATGTACATGGAAAACCAAGGTTGAACACATTTCACCACATTATTCACACCGGTAGACACGTACCGGGAGTTTCCACATACGGATCGACGATTTTACTAAGTGTTAGCCCATGTCCGTGAACAGCGTCAGACAGACCTACATATGCCATCTAAAAACATTAAATCACACCTATAAACATAACCTAGCTCCACATGCAGGTTTTCCAATGATTCCGGCCCTCCGACGGTCATTCACCACCGAAACCCGAGATCGGGGGGGCCCGCAGATCTACCCTCATAGATTTCTCCGTACGAGGATGGAAAAATGGATTTTTTATCTATATATGTTTGTTTAGCAATATGTACATGGAAAACCAAGGTTGAACACATTTCACCACATTATTCACACCGGTAGACACGTACCGGGAGTTTCCACATACGGATCGACGATTTTACTAAGTGTTAGCCCATGTCCGTGAACAACGTCAGACACATGACCTATATATGCCATCTAAAAACATTAAATCACACCTATAAACATAACCTAGCTGCACATGCAGGTTTTCCAATGATTCCGGCCCTTCGACGGTCATTCACCACCGAAACCCTAGATCGGGGGGCCCCGTAGATCTACCCTTATATCTTTCTCCGTACGAGGATGGAACAATGGACATTTTTATCTATCTATGTTTGTTTAGCACATATGTACATGGAAAACCAAGGTTGAACACATTTCACCACATTATTCACACCGGTAGACACGTACCGGGAGTTTCCACATACGGATCGACGATTTTACTAAGTGTTAGCCCATGTCCGTGAACAACGTCAGACACATGACCTATATATGCCATCTAAAAACATTAAATCAAACCTATAAACATAACCTAGCTGCACATGCAGGTTTTCCAATGATTCCGGCCCTTCGACGGTCATTCACCACCGAAACCCTAGATCGGGGGGCCCCGTAGATCTACCCTTATATCTTTCTCCGTACGAGGATGGACCAATGGACTTTTTTATCTATCTATGTTTGTTTAGCACATATGTACATGGAAAACCAAGGTTGAACACATTTCACCACATTATTCACACCGGTAGACACGTACCGGGAGTTTCCACATACGGATCGACGATTTTACTAAGTGTTAGCCCATGTCCGTGAACAACGTCAGACACATGACCTACATATGCCATCTACAAACATTAAATCACACCTATAAACATAACCTAGCTCCACATGCAGGTTTTCCAATGATTCCGGCCCTCCGACGGTCATTCACCACCGAAACCCTAGATCGGGGGGGGGGGGGGGCGCAGATCTACCCTGATAGATTTCTCCGTACGAGGATGGACCAATGGACTTTTTTATCTATCTATGATTGTTTAGCACATATGTACATGGAAAACCAAGGTTGAACACATTTCACCACATTATTGACACAGGTAGACACGTACCGGGAGTTTCCACATACGGATCGACGATTTTACTAAGTGTTAGCCCATGTCCGTGAACAACGTCAGACACATGACCTACATATGCCATCTACAAACATTAAATCACACCTATAAACATAACCTAGCTGCACATGCAGGTTTTCCAATGATTCCGGCCCTTCGACGGTCATTCACCACCGAAACCCTAGATCGGGGGGCCCCGCAGATCTACCCTTATATCTTTCTCCGTACAAGGATGGACCAATGGACATTTTTATCTATCTATGTTTGTTTAGCACATATGTACATGGAAAACCAAGGTTGAACACATTTCACCACATTATTCACACCGGTAGACACGTACCGGGAGTTTCCACATACGGATCGACGATTTTACTAAGTGTTAGCCCATGTCCGTGAACAACGTCAGACACATGACCTACATATGCCATCTACAAACATTAAATCACACCTATAAACATAACCTAGCTCGACATGCAGGTTTTCCAATGATTCCGACCCTCCGACGGTCATTCACCACCGAAACCCTAGATCGGGGGGGGGGGGGCGCAGATCTACCCTTATAGCTTTCTCCGTACGAGGATGGACCAATGGACTTTTTTATCTATCTATGTTTGTTTAGCACATATGTACATGGAAAACCAAGGTTGAACACATTTCACCACATTATTCACACCGGTAGACACGTACCGGGAGTTTCCACATACGGATCGACGATTTTACTAAGTGTTAGCCCATGTCCGTGAACAACGTCAAACACATGACCTACATATGCCATCTACAACCATTAAATCACAACTATAAACATAACCTAGCTCCACATGCAAGTTTTCCAATGATTCCGGCGCTCCGACGGTCATTCACCACCGAAACCCTAGATCGAAGGGGCCCGCAGATCTACCCTTATAGCTTTCTCCGTACGAGGATGGACCAATGGACTATTTTATCTATATATGTTTGTTTAGCACATACGTATAGTGAAAACCAAGGTTGAACACATTTCACCACATTATTCACACCGGTAGACACGTACCGGGAGTTTCCACATACGGATCGATGATTTTACTAAGTGTTAGCCCATGTCCGTGAACAACGTCAAACACATGACCTACATATGCCATCAACAAACATTAAATCACACCTATAAACATAACCTAGCTCCACATGCAGGTTTTCCAATGATTCCGGCCCTCCGACGGTCATTCACCACCGAAACCCTAGATCGGGGGGGCCCGCAGATCTACCCTTATTGCTTTCTCCGTACGAGGATGGACCAATGGACTTTTTTATCTATCTATGTTTGTTTAGCACATATGTACATGGAAAACCAAGGTTGAACACATTTCACCACATTATTCACACCGGTAGACACGTACCGGGAGTTTCCACATACGGATCGACGATTTTACGAAGTGTTAGCCCATGTCCGTGAACAACGTCAGACACATTACCTATATATGCCATCTAAAAACATTAAATCACACCTATAAACATAACCTAGCTGCACATGCAGGTTTTCCAATGATTCCGGCCCTTCGACGGTCATTCACCACCGAAACCCTAGATCGGGGGGCCCCGTAGATCTACCCTTATATCTTTCTCCGTACGAGGATGGACCAATGGACATTTTTATCTATCTATGTTTGTTTAGCACATATGTACATGGAAAACCAAGGTTGAACACATTTCACCACATTATTCACACCGGTAGACACGTACCGGGAGTTTCCACATACGGATCGACGATTTTACTAAGTGTTAGCCCATGTCCGTGAACAACGTCAGACACATGAACTATAGATGCCATCTAAAAACATTAAATCAAACCTATAAACATAACCTAGCTGCACATGTAGGTTTTCCAATGATTCCGGCCCTTCGACGGTCATTCACCACCGAAACCCTAGATCGGGGGGCCCCGTAGATCTACCCTCATATCTTTATCCGTACGAGGATGGACCAATGGACTTTTTTATCTATCTATGTTTGTTTAGCACATATGTACATGGAAAACCAAGGTTGAACACATTTCACCACATTATTCACACCGGTAGACACGTACCGGGAGTTTCCACATACGGATCGACGATTTTACTAAGTGTTAGCCCATGTCCGTGAACAACGTCAGACACATGACCTATATATGCCATCTAAAAACATTAAATCACACCTATAAACATAACCTAGCTGCACATGCAGATTTTCCAATGATTCCGGCCCTTCGACGGTCATTCACCATCGAAACCCTAGATCGGGGGGCCCCGCAGATCTACTCTTATATCATTCTACGTACGAGGATGGACCAATGGACTTTTTTATCTATCTATGTTTGTTTAGCACATATGTACATGGAAAACCAAGGTTGAACACATTTCACCACATTATTCACACCGGTAGACACGTACCGGGAGTTTCCACATACGGATCGACGATTTTACTAAGTGTTAGCCCATGTCCGTGAACAACGTCAAACACATGACCTACATATGCCATCTACAACCATTAAATCACAACTATAAACATAACCTAGCTCCACATGCAAGTTTTCCAATGATTCCGGCGCTCCGACGGTCATTCACCACCGAAACCCTAGATCGAAGGGGCCCGCAGATCTACCCTTATAGCTTTCTCCGTACGAGGATGGACCAATGGACTTTTTTATCTATATATGTTTGTTTAGAACATACGTACATGGAAAACCAAGGTTGAACACATTTCACCACATTATTCACACCGGTAGACACGTACCGGGAGTTTCCACATACGGATCGATGATTTTACTAAGTGTTAGCCCATGTCCGTGAACAACGTCAGACACATGACCTACATATGCCATCTACAAACATTAAATCACACCTATAAACATAACCTAGCTCCACATGAAGGTTGCCCAATGATTCCGGCCCTCCGACGGTCATTCACCACCGAAACCCTAGATCGGGGGGGCCCGCAGATCTACCCTTATTGCTTTCTCCGTACGGGGATGGACCAATGGACTTTTTTATCTATCTACGTTTGTTTAGCACATATGTACATGGAAAACCAAGGTTGAACACATTTCACCACATTATTCACACCGGTAGACACGTACCGGGAGTTTCCACATACGGATCGACGATTTTACTAAGTGTTAGCCCATGTCCGTGAACAGCGTCAGACAGACCTACATATGCCATCTAAAAACATTAAATCACACCTATAAACATAACCTAGCTCCACATGCAGGTTTTCCAATGATTCCGGCCCTCCGACGGTCATTCACCACCGAAACCCGAGATCGGGGGGGCCCGCAGATCTACCCTCATAGATTTCTCCGTACGAGGATGGAAAAATGGATTTTTTATCTATATATGTTTGTTTAGCAATATGTACATGGAAAACCAAGGTTGAACACATTTCACCACATTATTCACACCGGTAGACACGTACCGGGAGTTTCCACATACGGATCGACGATTTTACTAAGTGTTAGCCCATGTCCGTGAACAACGTCAGACACATGACCTATATATGCCATCTAAAAACATTAAATCACACCTATAAACATAACCTAGCTGCACATGCAGGTTTTCCAATGATTCCGGCCCTTCGACGGTCATTCACCACCGAAACCCTAGATCGGGGGGCCCCGTAGATCTACCCTTATATCTTTCTCCGTACGAGGATGGAACAATGGACATTTTTATCTATCTATGTTTGTTTAGCACATATGTACATGGAAAACCAAGGTTGAACACATTTCACCACATTATTCACACCGGTAGACACGTACCGGGAGTTTCCACATACGGATCGACGATTTTACTAAGTGTTAGCCCATGTCCGTGAACAACGTCAGACACATGACCTATATATGCCATCTAAAAACATTAAATCAAACCTATAAACATAACCTAGCTGCACATGCAGGTTTTCCAATGATTCCGGCCCTTCGACGGTCATTCACCACCGAAACCCTAGATCGGGGGGCCCCGTAGATCTACCCTTATATCTTTCTCCGTACGAGGATGGACCAATGGACTTTTTTATCTATCTATGTTTGTTTAGCACATATGTACATGGAAAACCAAGGTTGAACACATTTCACCACATTATTCACACCGGTAGACACGTACCGGGAGTTTCCACATACGGATCGACGATTTTACTAAGTGTTAGCCCATGTCCGTGAACAACGTCAGACACATGACCTACATATGCCATCTACAAACATTAAATCACACCTATAAACATAACCTAGCTCCACATGCAGGTTTTCCAATGATTCCGGCCCTCCGACGGTCATTCACCACCGAAACCCTAGATCGGGGGGGGGGGGGGCGCAGATCTACCCTGATAGATTTCTCCGTACGAGGATGGACCAATGGACTTTTTTATCTATCTATGATTGTTTAGCACATATGTACATGGAAAACCAAGGTTGAACACATTTCACCACATTATTCACACAGGTAGACACGTACCGGGAGTTTCCACATACGGATCGACGATTTTACTAAGTGTTAGCCCATGTCCGTGAACAACGTCAGACACATGACCTACATATGCCATCTACAAACATTAAATCACACCTATAAACATAACCTAGCTGCACATGCAGGTTTTCCAATGATTCCGGCCCTTCGACGGTCATTCACCACCGAAACCCTAGATCGGGGGGCCCCGCAGATCTACCCTTATATCTTTCTCCGTACAAGGATGGACCAATGGACATTTTTATCTATCTATGTTTGTTTAGCACATATGTACATGGAAAACCAAGGTTGAACACATTTCACCACATTATTCACACCGGTAGACACGTACCGGGAGTTTCCACATACGGATCGACGATTTTACTAAGTGTTAGCCCATGTCCGTGAACAACGTCAGACACATGACCTACATATGCCATCTACAAACATTAAATCACACCTATAAACATAACCTAGCTCGACATGCAGGTTTTCCAATGATTCCGACCCTCCGACGGTCATTCACCACCGAAACCCTAGATCGGGGGGGGGGGGGGGCGCAGATCTACCCTTATAGCTTTCTCCGTACGAGGATGGACCAATGGACTTTTTTATCTATCTATGTTTGTTTAGCACATATGTACATGGAAAACCAAGGTTGAACACATTTCACCACATTATTCACACCGGTAGACACGTACCGGGAGTTTCCACATACGGATCGACGATTTTACTAAGTGTTAGCCCATGTCCGTGAACAACGTCAAACACATGACCTACATATGCCATCTACAACCATTAAATCACAACTATAAACATAACCTAGCTCCACATGCAAGTTTTCCAATGATTCCGGCGCTCCGACGGTCATTCACCACCGAAACCCTAGATCGAAGGGGCCCGCAGATCTACCCTTATAGCTTTCTCCGTACGAGGATGGACCAATGGACTATTTTATCTATATATGTTTGTTTAGCACATACGTATATGGAAAACCAAGGTTGAACACATTTCACCACATTATTCACACCGGTAGACACGTACCGGGAGTTTCCACATACGGATCGATGATTTTACTAAGTGTTAGCCCATGTCCGTGAACAACGTCAAACACATGACCTACATATGCCATCAACAAACATTAAATCACACCTATAAACATAACCTAGCTCCACATGCAGGTTTTCCAATGATTCCGGCCCTCCGACGGTCATTCACCACCGAAACCCTAGATCGGGGGGGCCCGCAGATCTACCCTTATTGCTTTCTCCGTACGAGGATGGACCAATGGACTTTTTTATCTATCTATGTTTGTTTAGCACATATGTACATGGAAAACCAAGGTTGAACACATTTCACCACATTATTCACACCGGTAGACACGTACCGGGAGTTTCCACATACGGATCGACGATTTTACGAAGTGTTAGCCCATGTCCGTGAACAACGTCAGACACATTACCTATATATGCCATCTAAAAACATTAAATCACACCTATAAACATAACCTAGCTGCACATGCAGGTTTTCCAATGATTCCGGCCCTTCGACGGTCATTCACCACCGAAACCCTAGATCGGGGGGCCCCGTAGATCTACCCTTATATCTTTCTCCGTACGAGGATGGACCAATGGACATTTTTATCTATCTATGTTTGTTTAGCACATATGTACATGGAAAACCAAGGTTGAACACATTTCACCACATTATTCACACCGGTAGACACGTACCGGGAGTTTCCACATACGGATCGACGATTTTACTAAGTGTTAGCCCATGTCCGTGAACAACGTCAGACACATGAACTATAGATGCCATCTAAAAACATTAAATCAAACCTATAAACATAACCTAGCTGCACATGTAGGTTTTCCAATGATTCCGGCCCTTCGACGGTCATTCACCACCGAAACCCTAGATCGGGGGGCCCCGTAGATCTACCCTCATATCTTTATCCGTACGAGGATGGACCAATGGACTTTTTTATCTATCTATGTTTGTTTAGCACATATGTACATGGAAAACCAAGGTTGAACACATTTCACCACATTATTCACACCGGTAGACACGTACCGGGAGTTTCCACATACGGATCGACGATTTTACTAAGTGTTAGCCCATGTCCGTGAACAACGTCAGACACATGATCTACATATGCCATCTACAAACATTAAATCACACCTATAAACATAACCTAGCTCCACATGCAGGTTTTCCAATGATTCCGGCCCTCCGACGGTCATTCACCACCGAAACCCTAGATCGGGGGGGGGGCGCAGATCTACCCTTATAGCTTTCTCCGTACGAGGATGGACCAATGGACTTTTTTATCTATCTATGTTTGTTTAGCACATATGTACATGGAAAACCAAGGTTGAACACATTTCACCACATTATTCACACAGGTAGACACGTACCGAGAGTTTCCACATACGGATCGACGATTTTACTAAGTGTTAGCCCATGTCCGTGAACAACGTCAGACACATGACCTACATATGCCATCGACAAACATTAAATCACACCTATAAACATAACCTAGCTGCACATGCAGGTTTTCCAATGATTCCGGCACTTCGACGGTCATTCACCACCGAAACCCTAGATCGGGGGGCCCCGCAGATCTACCCTTATATCTTTCTCCGTACGAGGATGGACCAATGGACATTTTTATCTATCTATGTTTGTTTAGCACATATGTACATGGAAAACCAAGGTTGAACACATTTCACCACATTATTCACACCGGTAGACACGTACCGGGAGTTTCCACATACGGATCGACGATTTTACTAAGTGTTAGCCCATGTCCGTGAACAACGTCAGACACATGACCTACATATGCCATCTACAAACATTAAATCACACCTATAAACATAACCTAGCTCGACATGCAGGTTTTCCAATGATTCCGGCCCTCCGACGGTCATTCACCACCGAAACCCTAGATCGGGGGGGGGGGGGGCGCAGATCTACCCTTATAGATTTCTCCGTACGGGGATGGACCAATGGACTTTTTTATCTATCTATGTTTGTTTAGCACATATGTACATGGAAAACCAAGGTTGAACACATTTCACCACATTATTCACACAGGTAGACACGTACCGGGAGTTTCCACATACGGATCGACGATTTTACTAAGTGTTAGCCCATGTCCGTGAACAACGTCAAACACATGACCTACATATTCCATCTACAAACATGAAATCACAACTATAAACATAACCTAGCTCCACATGCAAGTTTTCCAATGATTCCGGCGCTCCGACGGTCATTCACCACCGAAACCCTAGATCGAAGGGGCCCGCAGATCTACCCTTATAGCTTTCTCCGTACGAGGATGGACCAATGGACTTTTTTATCTATATATGTTTGTTTAGCACATACGTACATGGAAAACCAAGGTTGAACACATTTCACCACATTATTCACACCGGTAGACACGTACCGGGAGTTTCCACATACGGATCGACGATTTTACTAAGTGTTAGCCCATGTCCGTGAACAACGTCAGACACATGACCTACATATGCCATCTACAAACATTAAATCACACCTATAAACATAACCTAGCTCCACATGCAGGTTTTCCAATGATTCCGGCCCTCCGACGGTCATTCACCACCGAAACCCTAGATCGGGGGGGGGGGGGGGCGCAGATCTACCCTTATAGCTTTCTCCGTACGAGGATGGACCAATGGACTTTTTTATCTATCTATGATTGTTTAGCACATATGTACATGGAAAACCAAGGTTGAACACATTTCACCACATTATTCACACAGGTAGACACGTACCGGGAGTTTCCACATACGGATCGACGATTTTACTAAGTGTTAGCCCATGTCCGTGAACAACGTCAGACACATGACCTACATATGCCATCTACAAACATTAAATCACACCTATAAACATAACCTAGCTGCACATGCAGGTTTTCCAATGATTCCGGCCCTTCGACGGTCATTCACCACCGACACCCTAGATCGGGGGGCCCCGCAGATCTACCCTTATATCTTTCTCCGTACAAGGATGGACCAATGGACATTTTTATCTATCTATGTTTGTTTAGCACATATGTACATGGAAAACCAAGGTTGAACACATTTCACCACATTATTCACACCGGTAGACACGTACCGGGAGTTTCCACATACGGATCGACGATTTTACTAAGTGTTAGCGCATGTCCGTGAACAACGTCAGACACATGATCTACATATGCCATCTACAAACATTAAATCACACCTATAAACATAACCTAGCTCCACATGCAGGTTTTCCAATGATTCCGGCCCTCCGACGGTCATTCACCACCGAAACCCTAGATCGGGGGGGGGGGGGGGGCGCAGATCTACCCTTATAGCTTTCTCGGTACGAGGATGGACCAATGGACTTTTTTATCTATCTATGTTTGTTTAGCACATATGTACATGGAAAACCAAGGTTGAACACATTTCACCACATTATTCACACAGGTAGACACGTACCGGGAGTTTCCACATACGGATCGACGATTTTACTAAGTGTTAGCCCATGTCCGTGAACAACGTCAGACACATGACCTACATATGCCATCTACAAACATTAAATCACACCTATAAACATAACCTAGCTGCACATGCAGGTTTTCCAATGATTCCGACCCTCGGACGGTCATTCACCACCGAAACCCTAGATCGGGGGGGGGGGGGCGCAGATCTACCCTTATAGCTTTCTCCGTACGAGGATGGACCAATGGACTTTTTTATCTAGCTATGTTTGTTTAGCACATATGTACATGGAAAACCAAGGTTGAACACATTTCACCACATTATTCACACCGGTAGACACGTACCGGGAGTTTCCACATACGGATCGATGATTTTACTAAGTGTTAGCCCATGTCCGTGAACAACGTCAAACACATGACCTACATATGCCATCTACAACCATGAAATCACAACTATAAACATAACCTAGCTCCACATGCAAGTTTTCCAATGATTCCGGCGCTCCGACGGTCATTCACCACCGAAACCCTAGATCGAAGGGGCCCGCAGATCTACCCTTATAGCTTTCTCCGTACGAGGATGGACCAATGGACTTTTTTATCTATATATGTTTGTTTAGCACATACGTATATGGAAAACCAAGGTTGAACACATTTCACCACATTATTCACACCGGTAGACACGTACCGGGAGTTTCCACATACGGATCGATGATTTTACTAAGTGTTAGCCCATGTCCGTGAACAACGTCAAACACATGACCTACATATGCTATCAACAAACATTAAATCACACCTATAAACATAACCTAGCTCCACATGCAGGTTTTCCAATGATTCCGGCCCTCCGACGGTCATTCACCACCGAAACCCTAGATCGGGGGGGCCCGCAGATCTACCCTTATTGCTTTCTCCGTACGAGGATGGACCAATGGACTTTTTTATCTATCTACGTTTGTTTAGCACATATGTACATGGAAAACCAAGGTTGAACACATTTCACCACATTATTCACACCGGTAGACACGTACCGGGAGTTTCCACATACGGATCGACGATTTTACTAAGTGTTAGCCCATGTCCGTGAACAGCGTCAGATAGACCTACATATGCCATCTAAACACATTAAATCACACCTATAAACATAACCTAGCTCCACATGCAGGTTTTCCAATGATTCCGGCCCTCCGACGGTCATTCACCACCGAAACCCGAGATCGGGGGGGCCCGCAGATGTACCCTTATAGCTTTCTCCGTACGAGGATGGAAAAATGGACTTTTTTATCTATATATGTTTGTTCAGCAATATGTACATGGAAAACCAAGGTTGAACACATTTCACCACATTATTCACACCGGTAGACACGTACCGGGAGTTTCCACATACGGATCGACGATTTTACTAAGTGTTAGCCCATGTCCGTGAACAACGTCAGACACATGACCTATATATGCCATCTAAAAACATTAAATCACACCTATAAACATAACCTAGCTGCACATGCAGGTTTTCCAATGATTCCGGCCCTTCGACGGTCATTCACCATCGAAACCCTAGATCGGGGGCCCCCGCAGATCTACCCTTATATCATTCTCCGTACGAGGATGGACCAATGGACTTTTTTATCTATCTATGTTTGTTTAGCACATATGTACATGGAAAACCAAGGTTGAACACATTTCACCACATTATTCACACCGGTAGACACGTACCGGGAGTTTCCACATACGGATCGACGATTTTACTAAGTGTTAGCCCATGTCCGTGAACAACGTCAGACACATGACCTACATATGCCACCTACAAACATTAAATCACACCTATAAACATAACCTAGCTCCACATGCAGGTTTTCCAATGATTTCGGCCCTCCGACGGTCATTCACCACCGAAACCCTAGATCGGGGGGGGGGGGGGCGCAGATCTACCCTTATAGCTTTCTCCGTACGAGGATGGACCAATGGACTTTTTTATCTATCTATGTTTGTTTAGCACATATGTACATGGAAAACCAAGGTTGAACACATTTCACCACATTATTCACACAGGTAGACACGTACCGGGAGTTTCCACATACGGATCGACGATTTTACTAAGTGTTAGCCCATGTCCGTGAACAACGTCAAACACATGACCTACATATGCCATCTACAAACATTAAATCACAACTATAAACATAACCTAGCTCCACATGCAAGTTTTCCAATGATTCCGGCGCTCCGACGGTCATTCACCACCGAAACCCTAGATCGAAGTGGCCCGCAGATCTACCCTTATAGCGTTCTCCGTACGAGGATGGACCAATGGACTTTTTTATCTATATATGTTTGTTTAGCACATACGTACATGGAAAACCAAGGTTGAACACATTTCACCACATTATTCACACCGGTAGACACGTACCGGGAGTTTCCACATACGGATCGATGATTTTACTAAGTGTTAGCCCATGTCCGTGAACAACGTCAGACACATGACCTACATATGCCATCTACAAACATTAAATCACACCTATAAACATAACCTAGCTCCACATGCAGGTTGCCCAATGATTCCGGCCCTCCGACGGTCATTCACCACCGAAACCCTAGATCGGGGGGGCCCGCAGATCTACCCTTATTGCTTTCTCCGTACGAGGATGGACCAATGGACTTTTTTATCTATCTACGTTTGTTTAGCACATATGTACACGGAAAACCAAGGTTGAACACATTTCACCACATTATTCACAACGGTAGACACGTACCGGGAGTTTCCACATACGGATCGACGATTTTACTAAGTGTTAGCCCATGTCCGTGAACAGCGTCAGACAGACCTACATATGCCATCTAAAAACATTAAATCACACCTATAAACATAACCTAGCTCCACATGCAGGTTTTCCAATGATTCCGGCCCTCCGACGGTCATTCACCACCGAAACCCGAGTTCGGGGTGGGCCCGCAGATCTACCCTTATAGCTTTCTCCGTACGAGAATGGAAAAATGGACTTTTTTATCTATATATGTTTGTTTAGCAATATGTACATGGAAAACCAAGGTTGAACACATTTCACCACATTATTCACACCGGTAGACACGTACCGGGAGTTTCCACATACGGATCGACGATTTTACGAAGTGTTAGCCCATGTCCGTGAACAACGTTAGACACATGACCTATATATGCCATCTAAAAACATTAAATCACACCTATAAACATAACCTAGCTGCACATGCAGGTTTTCCAATGATTCCGGCCCTTCGTCGGTCATTCACCACCGAAACCCTAGATCGGGGGGCCCCGTAGATCTACCCTTATATCTTTCTCCGTACGAGGATGGACCAATGGACATTTTTATCTATCTATGTTTGTTTAGCACATATGTACATGGAAAACCAAGGTTGAACACATTTCACCACATTATTCACACCGGTAGACACGTACCGGGAGTTTCCACATACGGATCGACGATTTTACTAAGTGTTAGCCCATGTCCGTGAACAACGTCAGACACATGACCTATAGATGCCATCTAAAAACATTAAATCAAACCTATAAACATAACCTAGCTGCACATGTAGGTTTTCCAATGATTCCGGCCCTTCGACGGTCATTCACCACCGAAACCCTAGATCGGGGGGCCCCGTAGATCTACCCTCATATCTTTCTCCGTACGAGGATGGACCAATGGACTTTTTTATCTATCTATGTTTGTTTAGCACATATGTACATGGAAAACAAAGGTTGAACACATTTCACCACATTATTCACACCGGTAGACACGTACCGGGAGTTTCCACATACGGATCGACGATTTTACTAAGTGTTAGCCCATGTCCGTGAACAACGTCAGACACATGACCTACATATGCCATCTACAAACATTAAATCACACCTATAAACATAACCTAGCTCCACATGCAGGTTTTCCAATGATTCCGGCCCTCCGACGGTCATTCACCACCGAAACCCTAGATCGGGGGGGGCGGCGCAGATCTACCCTTATAGCTTTCTCCGTACGAGGATGGACCAATGGACTTTTTTATCTATCTATGTTTGTTTAGCACATATGTACATGGAAAACCAAGGTTGAACACATTTCACCACATTATTCACACAGGTAGACACGTACCGGGAGTTTCCACATACGGATCGACGATTTTACTAAGTGTTAGCCCATGTCCGTGAACAACGTCAGACAAATGACCTACATATGCCATCTACAAACATTAAATCACACCTATAAACATAACCTAGCTGCACATGCAGGTTTTCCAATGATTCCGGCCCTTCGACGGTCATTCACCACCGAAACCCTAGATCGGGGGGCCCCGCAGATCTACCCTTATATCTTTCTCCGTACGAGGATGGACCAATGGACATTTTTATCTATCTATGTTTGTTTAGCACATATGTACATGGAAAACCAAGGTTGAACACATTTCACCACATTATTCACACCGGTAGACACGTACCGGGAGTTTCCACATACGGATCGACGATTTTACTAAGTGTTAGCCCATGTCCGTGAACAACGTCAGACACATGACCTACATATGCCATCTACAAACATTAAATCACACCTATAAACATAACCTAGCTCGACATGCAGGTTTTCCAATGATTCCGGCCCTCCGACGGTCATTCACCACCGAAACCCTAGATCGGGGGGGGGGGGGGCGCAGATCTACCCTTATAGCTTTCTCCGTACGGGGATGGACCAATGGACTTTTTTATCTATCTATGTTTGTTTAGCACATATGTACATGGAAAACCAAGGTTGAACACATTTCACCACATTATTCACACAGGTAGACACGTACCGGGAGTTTCCACATACGGATCGACGATTTTACTAAGTGTTAGCCCATGTCCGTGAACAACGTCAAACACATGACCTACATATGCCATCTACAAACATGAAATCACAACTATAAACATAACCTAGCTCCACATGCAAGTTTTCCAATGATTCCGGCGCTCCGACGGTCATTCACCACCGAAACCCTAGATCGAAGGGGCCCGCAGATCTACCCTTATAGCTTTCTCCGTACGAGGATGGACCAATGGACTTTTTTATCTATATATGTTTGTTTAGCACTGACGTACATGGAAAACCAAGGTTGAACACATTTCACCACATTATTCACACCGGTAGACACGTACCGGGAGTTTCCACATAAGGATCGATGATTTTACTAAGTGTTAGCCCATGTCCGTGAACAACGTCAGACTCATGACCTACATATGCCATCTACAAACATTAAATCACACCTATAAACATAACCTAGCTCCACATGCAGGTTTTCCAATGATTCCGGCCCTCCGACGGTCATTCACCACCGAAACCCTAGATCGGGGGGGCCCGCAGATCTACCCTTATTGCTTTCTCCGTACGAGGATGGACCAATGGACTTTTTTATCTATCTACGTTTGTTTAGCACATATGTACATGGAAAACCAAGGTTGAACACATTTCACCACATTATTCACACCGGTAGACACGTACCGGGAGTTTCCACATACGGATCGACGATTTTACTAAGTGTTAGCCCATGTCCGTGAAGAACGTCAAACACATGACCTACATATGCCATCTACAAACATTAAATCACAACTATAAACATAACCTAGCTCCACATGCAAGTTTTCCAATGATTCCGGCGCTCCGACGGTCATTCACCACCGAAACCCTAGATCGAAGTGGCCCGCAGATCTACCCTTATAGCGTTCTCCGTACGAGGATGGACCAATGGACTTTTTTATCTATATATGTTTGTTTAGCACATACGTACATGGAAAACCAAGGTTGAACACATTTCACCACATTATTCACACCGGTAGACACGTACCGGGAGTTTCCACATACGGATCGATGATTTTACTAAGTGTTAGCCCATGTCCGTGAACAACGTCAGACACATGACCTACATATGACATCTACAAACATTAAATCACACCTATAAACATAACCTAGCTCCACATGCAGGTTGCCCAATGATTCCGGCCCTCCGACGGTCCTTCACCACCGAAACCCTAGATCGGGGGGCCCGCAGATCTACCCTTATTGCTTTCTCCGTACGAGGATGGACCAATGGACTTTTTTTATCTATCTACGTTTGTTTAGCACATATGTACACGGAAAACCAAGGTTGAACACATTTCACCACATTATTCACAACGGTAGACACGTACCGGGAGTTTCCACATACGGATCGACGATTTTACTAAGTGTTAGCCCATGTCCGTGAACAGCGTCAGACAGACCTACATATGCCATCTAAAAACATTAAATCACACCTATAAACATAACCTAGCTCCACATGCAGGTTTTCCAATGATTCCGGCCCTCCGACGGTCATTCACCACCGAAACCCGAGATCGGGGGGGCCCGCAGATCTACCCTTATAGCTTTCTCCGTACGAGAATGGAAAAATGGACTTTTTTATCTATATATGTTTGTTTAGCAATATGTACATGGAAAACCAAGGTTGAACACATTTCACCACATTATTCACACCGGTAGACACTTACCGGGAGTTTCCACATACGGATCGACGATTTTACGAAGTGTTAGCCCATGTCCGTGAACAACGTCAGACACATGACCTATATATGCCATCTAAAAACATTAAATCACACCTATAAACATAACCTAGCTGCACATGCAGGTTTTCCAATGATTCCGGCCCTTCGTCGGTCATTCACCACCGAAACCCTAGATCGGGGGGCCCCGTAGATCTACCCTTATATCTTTCTCCGTACGAGGATGGACCAATGGACATTTTTATCTATCTATGTTTGTTTAGCACATATGTACATGGAAAACCAAGGTTGAACACATTTCACCACATTATTCACACCGGTAGACACGTACCGGGAGTTTCCACATACGGATCGACGATTTTACTAAGTGTTAGCCCATGTCCGTGAACAACGTCAGACACATGACCTATAGATGCCATCTAAAAACATTAAATCAAACCTATAAACATAACCTAGCTGCACATGTAGGTTTTCCAATGATTCCGGCCCTTCGACGGTCATTCACCACCGAAACCCTAGATCGGGGGGCCCAGTAGATCTACCCTCATATCTTTCTCCGTACGAGGATGGACCAATGGACTTTTTTATCTATCTATGTTTGTTTAGCACATATGTACATGGAAAACCAAGGTTGAACACATTTCACCACATTATTCACACCGGTAGACACGTACCGGGAGTTTCCACATACGGATCGACGATTTTACTAAGTGTTAGCCCATGTCCGTGAACCACGTCAGACACATGACCTACATATGCCATCTACAAACATTAAATCACACCTATAAACATAACCTAGCTCCACATGCAGGTTTTCCAATGATTCCGGCCCTCCGACGGTCATTCACCACCGAAACCCTAGATCGGGGGGGGGGCGCAGATCTACCCTGATAGCTTTCTCCGTACGAGGATGGACCAATGGACTTTTTTATCTATATATATTTGTTTAGCACATATGTACATGGAAAACCAAGGTTGAACACATTTCACCACATTATTCACACAGGTAGACACGTACCGGGAGTTTCCACATACGGATCGACGATTTTACTAAGTGTTAGCCCATGTCCGTGAACAACGTCAGACACATGACCTACATATGCCATCTACAAACATTAAATCACACCTATAAACATAACCTAGCTGCACATGCAGGTTTTCCAATGATTCCGGCCCTTCGACGGTCATTCACCACCGAAACCCTAGATCGGGGGGCCCCGCAGATCTACCCTTATATCTTTCTCCGTACGAGGATGGACCAATGGACTTTTTTATCTATCTATGTTTGTTTAGCACATATGTACATGGAAAACCAAGGTTGAACACATTTCACCACATTATTCACACAGGTAGACACGTACCGGGAGTTTCCACATACGGATCGACGATTTTACTAAGTGTTAGCCCATGTCCGTGAACAACGTCAGACACATGACCTACATATGCCATCTACAAACATTAAATCACACCTATAAACATAACCTAGCTGCACATGCAGGTTTTCCAATGATTCCGGCCCTTCGACGGTCATTCACCACCGAAACCCTAGATCGGGGGGCCCCGCAGATCTACCCTTATATCTTTCTCCGTACGAGGATGGACCAATGGACATTTTTATCTATATATGTTTGTTTAGCACATATGTACATGGAAAACCAAGGTTGAACACATTTCACCACATTATTCACACCGGTAGACACGTACCGGGAGTTTCCACATACGGATCGACGATTTTACTAAGTGTTAGCCCATGTCCGTGAACAACGTCAGACACATGACCTACATATGCCAACTACAAACATTAAATCACACCTATAAACATAACCTAGCTCGACATGCAGGTTTTCCAATGATTCCGGCCCTCCGACGGTCATTCACCACCGAAACCCTAGATCGGGGGGGGGCGCAGATCTACCCTTATAGCTTTCTCCGTACGGGGATGGACCAATGGACTTTTTTATCTATCTATGTTTGTTTAGCACATATGTACATGGAAAACCAAGGTTGAACACATTTCACCACATTATTCACACAGGTAGACACGTACCGGGAGTTTCCACATACGGATCGACGATTTTACTAAGTGTTAGCCCATGTCCGTGAACAACGTCAAACACATGACCTACATATGCCATCTACAAACATGAAATCACAACTATAAACATAACCTAGCTCCACATGCAAGTTTTCCAATGATTCCGGCGCTCCGACGGTCATTCACCACCGAAACCCTAGATCGAAGGGGCCCGCAGATCTACCCTTATAGCTTTCTCCGTACGAGGATGGACCAATGGACTTTTTTATCTATATATGTTTGTTTAGCACAGACGTACATGGAAAACCAAGGTTGAACACATTTCACCACATTATTCACACCGGTAGACACGTACCGGGAGTTTCCACATAAGGATCGATGATTTTACTAAGTGTTAGCCCATGTCCGTGAACAACGTCAGACTCATGACCTACATATGCCATCTACAAACATTAAATCACACCTATAAACATAACCTAGCTCCACATGCAGGTTTTCCAATGATTCCGGCCCTCCGACGGTCATTCACCACCGAAACCCTAGATCGGGGGGGCCCGCAGATCTACCCTTATTGCTTTCTCCGTACGAGGATGGACCAATGGACTTTTTTATCTATCTACGTTTGTTTAGCACATATGTACATGGAAAACCAAGGTTGAACACATTTCACCACATTATTCACACCGGTAGACACGTACCGGGAGTTTCCACATATGGATCGACGATTTTACTAAGTGTTAGCCCATGTCCGTGAACAACGTCAAACACATGACCTACATATGCCATCTACAAACATTAAATCACAACTATAAACATAACCTAGCTCCACATGCAAGTTTTCCAATGATTCCGGCGCTCCGACGGTCATTCACCACCGAAACCCTAGATCGGGGGGGGGGGGGCGCAGATCTACCCTTATAGCTTTCTCCGTACGAGGATGGACCAATGGACTTTTTTATCTATCTATGTTTGTTTAGCACATATGTACATGGAAAACCAAGGTTGAACACATTTCACCACATTATTCACACAGGTAGACACGTACCGGGAGTTTCCACATACGGATCGACGATTTTACTAAGTGTTAGCCCATGTCCGTGAACAACGTCAGACACATGACCTACATATGCCATCTACAAACATTAAATCACACCTATAAACATAACCTAGCTGCACATGCAGGTTTTCCAATGATTCCGGCCCTTCGACGGTCATTCACCACCGAAACCCTAGATCGGGGGGCCCCGCAGATCTACCCTTATAGCTTTCTCCGTACGAGGATGGACCAATGGACTTTTTTATCTATCTATGTTTGTTTAGCACATATGTACATGGAAAACCAAGGTTGAACACATTTCACCACATTATTCACACAGGTAGACACGTACCGGGAGTTTCCACATACGGATCGACGATTTTACTAAGTGTTAGCCCATGTCCGTGAACAACGTCAGACACATGACCTACATATGCCATCTACAAACATTAAATCACACCTATAAACATAACCTAGCTGCACATGCAGGTTTTCCAATGATTCCGGCCCTTCGACGGTCATTCACCACCGAAACCCTAGATCGGGGGGCCCCGCAGATCTACCCTTATATCTTTCTCCGTACGAGGATGGACCAATGGACTTTTTTATCTATCTATGTTTGTTTAGCACATATGTACATGGAAAACCAAGGTTGAACACATTTCACCACATTATTCACACAGGTAGACACGTACCGGGAGTTTCCACATACGGATCGACGATTTTACTAAGTGTTAGCCCATGTCCGTGAACAACGTCAGACACATGACCTACATATGCCATCTACAAACATTAAATCACACCTATAAACATAACCTAGCTGCACATGCAGGTTTTCCAATGATTCCGGCCCTTCGACGGTCATTCACCACCGAAACCCTAGATCGGGGGGCCCCGCAGATCTACCCTTATATCTTTCTCCGTACGAGGATGGACCAATGGACTTTTTTATCTATCTATGTTTGTTTAGCACATATGTACATGGAAAACCAAGGTTGAACACATTTCACCACATTATTCACACAGGTAGACACGTACCGGGAGTTTCCACATACGGATCGACGATTTTACTAAGTGTTAGCCCATGTCCGTGAACAACGTCAGACACATGACCTACATATGCCATCTACAAACATTAAATCACACCTATAAACATAACCTAGCTGCACATGCAGGTTTTCCAATGATTCCGGCCCTTCGACGGTCATTCACCACCGAAACCCTAGATCGGGGGGCCCCGCAGATCTACCCTTATATCTTTCTCCGTACGAGGATGGACCAATGGACATTTTTATCTATCTATGTTTGTTTAGCACATATGTACATGGAAAACCAAGGTTGAACACATTTCACCACATTATTCACACCGGTAGACACGTACCGGGAGTTTCCACATACGGATCGACGATTTTACTAAGTGTTAGCCCATGTCCGTGAACAACGTCAGACACATGACCTACATATGCCATCTACAAACATTAAATCACACCTATAAACATAACCTAGCTCGACATGCAGGTTTTCCAATGATTCCGGCCCTCCGACGGTCATTCACCACCGAAACCCTAGATCGGGGGGGGGGGGGGGCGCAGATCTACCCTTATAGCTTTCTCCGTACGGGGATGGACCAATGGACTTTTTTATCTATCTATGTTTGTTTAGCACATATGTACATGGAAAACCAAGGTTGAACACATTTCACCACATTATTCACACAGGTAGACACGTACCGGGAGTTTCCACATACGGATCGACGATTTTACTAAGTGTTAGCCCATGTCCGTGAACAACGTCAAACACATGACCTACATATGCCATCTACAAACATGAAATCACAACTATAAACATAACCTAGCTCCACATGCAAGTTTTCCAATGATTCCGGCGCTCCGACGGTCATTCACCACCGAAACCCTAGATCGAAGGGGCCCGCAGATCTACCCTTATAGCTTTCTCCGTACGAGGATGGACCAATGGACTTTTTTATCTATATATGTTTGTTTAGCACAGACGTACATGGAAAACCAAGGTTGAACACATTTCACCACATTATTCACACCGGTAGACACGTACCGGGAGTTTCCACATAAGGATCGATGATTTTACTAAGTGTTAGCCCATGTCCGTGAACAACGTCAGACTCATGACCTACATATGCCATCTACAAACATTAAATCACACCTATAAACATAACCTAGCTCCACATGCAGGTTTTCCAATGATTCCGGCCCTCCGACGGTCATTCACCACCGAAACCCTAGATCGGGGGGGCCCGCAGATCTACCCTTATTGCTTTCTCCGTACGAGGATGGACCAATGGACTTTTTTATCTATCTACGTTTGTTTAGCACATATGTACATGGAAAACCAAGGTTGAACACATTTCACCACATTATTCACACCGGTAGACACGTACCGGGAGTTTCCACATACGGATCGACGATTTTACTAAGTGTTAGCCCATGTCCGTGAACAACGTCAAACACATGACCTACATATGCCATCTACAAACATTAAATCACAACTATAAACATAACCTAGCTCCACATGCAGGTTTTCCAATGATTCCGGCCCTCCGACGGTCATTCACCACCGAAACCCTAGATCGAAGTGGCCCGCAGATCTACCCTTATAGCGTTCTCCGTACGAGGATGGACCAATGGACTTTTTTATCTATATATGTTTGTTTAGCACATACGTACATGGAAAACCAAGGTTGAACACATTTCACCACATTATTCACACCGGTAGACACGTACCGGGAGTTTCCACATACGGATCGATGATTTTACTAAGTGTTAGCCCATGTCCGTGAACAACGTCAGACACATGACCTACATATGACATCTACAAACATTAAATCACACCTATAAACATAACCTAGCTCCACATGCAGGTTGCCCAATGATTCCGGCCCTCCGACGGTCATTCACCACCGAAACCCTAGATCGGGGGGCCCGCAGATCTACCCTTATTGCTTTCTCCGTACGAGGATGGACCAATGGACTTTTTTATCTATCTACGTTTGTCTAGCACATATGTACACGGAAAACCAAGGTTGAACACATTTCACCACATTATTCACAACGGTAGACACGTACCGGGAGTTTCCACATACGGATCGACGATTTTACTAAGTGTTAGCCCATGTCCGTGAACAGCGTCAGACAGACCTACATATGCCATCTAAAAACATTAAATCACACCTATAAACATAACCTAGCTCCACATGCAGGTTTTCCAATGATTCCGGCCCTCCGACGGTCATTCACCACCGAAACCCGAGATCGGGGGGGCCCGCAGATCTACCCTTATAGCTTTCTCCGTACGAGAATGGAAAAATGGACTTTTTTATCTATATATGTTTGTTTAGCAATATGTACATGGAAAACCAAGGTTGAACACATTTCACCACATTATTCACACCGGTAGACACGTACCGGGAGTTTCCACATACGGATCGACGATTTTACGAAGTGTTAGCCCATGTCCGTGAACAGCGTCAGACACATGACCTATATATGCCATCTAAAAACATTAAATCACACCTATAAACATAACCTAGCTGCACATGCAGGTTTTCCAATGATTCCGGCCCTTCGTCGGTCATTCACCACCGAAACCCTAGATCGGGGGGCCCCGTAGATCTACCCTTATATCTTTCTCCGTACGAGGATGGACCAATGGACATTTTTATCTATCTATGTTTGTTTAGCACATATGTACATGGAAAACCAAGGTTGAACACATTTCACCACATTATTCACACCGGTAGACACGTACCGGGAGTTTCCACATACGGATCGACGATTTTACTAAGTGTTAGCCCATGTCCGTGAACAACGTCAGACACATGACCTATAGATGCCATCTAAAAACATTAAATCAAACCTATAAACATAACCTAGCTGCACATGTAGGTTTTCCAATGATTCCGGCCCTTCGACGGTCATTCACCACCGAAACCCTAGATCGGGGGGCCCCGTAGATCTACCCTCATATCTTTCTCCGTACGAGGATGGACCAATGGACTTTTTTATCTATCTATGTTTGTTTAGCACATATGTACATGGAAAACCAAGGTTGAACACATTTCACCACATTATTCACACCGGTAGACACGTACCGGGAGTTTCCACATACGGATCGACCATTTTACTAAGTGTTAGCCCATGTCCGTGAACAACGTCAAACACATGACCTACATATGCCATCTACAAACATTAAATCACAACTATAAACATAACCTAGCTCCACATGCAAGTTTTCCAATGATTCCGGCGCTCCGACGGTCATTCACCACCGAAACCCTAGATCGAAGTGGCCCGCAGATCTACCCTTATAGCGTTCTCCGTACGAGGATGGACCAATGGACTTTTTTATCTATATATGTTTGTTTAGCACATACGTACATGGAAAACCAAGGTTGAACACATTTCACCACATTATTCACACCGGTAGACACGTACCGGGAGTTTCCACATACGGATCGATGATTTTACTAAGTGTTAGCCCATGTCCGTGAACAACGTCAGACACATGACCTACATATGACATCTACAAACATTAAATCACACCTATAAACATAACCTAGCTCCACATGCAGGTTGCCCAATGATTCCGGCCCTCCGACGGTCCTTCACCACCGAAACCCTAGATCGGGGGGCCCGCAGATCTACCCTTATTGCTTTCTCCGTACGAGGATGGACCAATGGACTTTTTTTATCTATCTACGTTTGTTTAGCACATATGTACACGGAAAACCAAGGTTGAACACATTTCACCACATTATTCACAACGGTAGACACGTACCGGGAGTTTCCACATACGGATCGACGATTTTACTAAGTGTTAGCCCATGTCCGTGAACAGCGTCAGACAGACCTACATATGCCATCTAAAAACATTAAATCACACCTATAAACATAACCTAGCTCCACATGCAGGTTTTCCAATGATTCCGGCCCTCCGACGGTCATTCACCACCGAAACCCGAGATCGGGGGGGCCCGCAGATCTACCCTTATAGCTTTCTCCGTACGAGAATGGAAAAATGGACTTTTTTATCTATATATGTTTGTTTAGCAATATGTACATGGAAAACCAAGGTTGAACACATTTCACCACATTATTCACACCGGTAGACACGTACCGGGAGTTTCCACATACGGATCGACGATTTTACGAAGTGTTAGCCCATGTCCGTGAACAACGTCAGACACATGACCTATATATGCCATCTAAAAACATTAAATCACACCTATAAACATAACCTAGCTGCACATGCAGGTTTTCCAATGATTCCGGCCCTTCGTCGGTCATTCACCACCGAAACCCTAGATCGGGGGGCCCCGTAGATCTACCCTTATATCTTTCTCCGTACGAGGATGGACCAATGGACATTTTTATCTATCTATGTTTGTTTAGCACATATGTACATGGAAAACCAAGGTTGAACACATTTCACCACATTATTCACACCGGTAGACACGTACCGGGAGTTTCCACATACGGATCGACGATTTTACTAAGTGTTAGCCCATGTCCGTGAACAACGTCAGACACATGACCTATAGATGCCATCTAAAAACATTAAATCAAACCTATAAACATAACCTAGCTGCACATGTAGGTTTTCCAATGATTCCGGCCCTTCGACGGTCATTCACCACCGAAACCCTAGATCGGGGGGCCCCGTAGATCTACCCTCATATCTTTCTCCGTACGAGGATGGACCAATGGACTTTTTTATCTATCTATGTTTGTTTAGCACATATGTACATGGAAAACCAAGGTTGAACACATTTCACCACATTATTCACACCGGTAGACACGTACCGGGAGTTTCCACATACGGATCGACGATTTTACTAAGTGTTAGCCCATGTCCGTGAACCACGTCAGACACATGACCTACATATGCCATCTACAAACATTAAATCACACCTATAAACATAACCTAGCTCCACATGCAGGTTTTCCAATGATTCCGGCCCTCCGACGGTCATTCACCACCGAAACCCTAGATCGGGGGGGGGGGGGGGGGCGCAGATCTACCCTTATAGCTTTCTCCGTACGAGGATGGACCAATGGACTTTTTTATCTATCTATGTTTGTTTAGCACATATGTACATGGAAAACCAAGGTTGAACACATTTCACCACATTATTCACACAGGTAGACACGTACCAGGAGTTTCCACATACGGATCGACGATTTTACTAAGTGTTAGCCCATGTCCGTGAACAGCGTCAGACAGACCTATATATGCCATCTAAAAACCTTAAATCACACCTATAAACATAACCTAGCTCCACATGCAGGTTTTCCAATGATTCCGGCCCTCCGACGGTCATTCACCACCGAAACCCGAGATCGGGGGGGCCCGCAGATCTACCCTTATAGCTTTCTCCGTATGAGGATGGAAAAATGGACTTTTTTATCTATATATGTTTGTTTAGCAATATGTACATGGAAAACCAAGGTTGAACACATTTCACCACATTATTCACACCGGTAGACACGTACCGGGAGTTTCCACATACGGATCGACGATTTTACTAAGTGTTAGCCCATGTCCGTGAACAACGTCAGACACATGACCTATATATGCCATCTAAAAACATTAAATCACACCTATAAACATAACCTAGCTGCACATGCAGGTTTTCCAATGATTCCGGCCCTTCGACGGTC
This sequence comes from Bromus sterilis, assembly GCA_950022295.1. Classification (NCBI taxonomy): domain Eukaryota; kingdom Viridiplantae; phylum Streptophyta; class Magnoliopsida; order Poales; family Poaceae; genus Bromus; species Bromus sterilis. Next base: position 105,823,077 of record OX465596.1, on the reverse strand, counting down.
ATTCACCACCGAAACCCTAGATCGGGGGGCCCCGCAGATCTACCCTTATATCTTTCTCCGTACGAGGATGGACCAATGGACTTTTTTATCTATCTATGTTTGTTTAGCACATATGTACATGGAAAACCAAGGTTGAACACATTTCACCACATTATTCACACAGGTAGACACGTACCGGGAGTTTCCACATACGGATCGACGATTTTACTAAGTGTTAGCCCATGTCCGTGAACAACGTCAGACACATGACCTACATATGCCATCTACAAACATTAAATCACACCTATAAACATAACCTAGCTGCACATGCAGGTTTTCCAATGATTCCGGCCCTTCGACGGTCATTCACCACCGAAACCCTAGATCGGGGGGCCCCGCAGATCTACCCTTATATCTTTCTCCGTACGAGGATGGACCAATGGACATTTTTATCTATCTATGTTTGTTTAGCACATATGTACATGGAAAACCAAGGTTGAACACATTTCACCACATTATTCACACCGGTAGACACGTACCGGGAGTTTCCACATACGGATCGACGATTTTACTAAGTGTTAGCCCATGTCCGTGAACAACGTCAGACACATGACCTACATATGCCATCTACAAACATTAAATCACACCTATAAACATAACCTAGCTGCACATGCAGGTTTTCCAATGATTCCGGCCCTTCGACGGTCATTCACCACCGAAACCCTAGATCGGGGGGCCCCGCAGATCTACCCTTATATCTTTCTCCGTACGAGGATGGACCAATGGACTTTTTTATCTATCTATGTTTGTTTAGCACATATGTACATGGAAAACCAAGGTTGAACACATTTCACCACATTATTCACACAGGTAGACACGTACCGGGAGTTTCCACATACGGATCGACGATTTTACTAAGTGTTAGCCCATGTCCGTGAACAACGTCAGACACATGACCTACATATGCCATCTACAAACATTAAATCACACCTATAAACATAACCTAGCTGCACATGCAGGTTTTCCAATGATTCCGGCCCTTCGACGGTCATTCACCACCGAAACCCTAGATCGGGGGGCCCCGCAGATCTACCCTTATATCTTTCTCCGTACGAGGATGGACCAATGGACATTTTTATCTATCTATGTTTGTTTAGCACATATGTACATGGAAAACCAAGGTTGAACACATTTCACCACATTATTCACACCGGTAGACACGTACCGGGAGTTTCCACATACGGATCGACGATTTTACTAAGTGTTAGCCCATGTCCGTGAACAACGTCAGACACATGACCTACATATGCCATCTACAAACATTAAATCACACCTATAAACATAACCTAGCTCGACATGCAGGTTTTCCAATGATTCCGGCCCTCCGACGGTCATTCACCACCGAAACCCTAGATCGGGGGGGGGGGGGGCGCAGATCTACCCTTATAGCTTTCTCCGTACGGGGATGGACCAATGGACTTTTTTATCTATCTATGTTTGTTTAGCACATATGTACATGGAAAACCAAGGTTGAACACATTTCACCACATTATTCACACAGGTAGACACGTACCGGGAGTTTCCACATACGGATCGACGATTTTACTAAGTGTTAGCCCATGTCCGTGAACAACGTCAAACACATGACCTACATATGCCATCTACAAACATGAAATCACAACTATAAACATAACCTAGCTCCACATGCAAGTTTTCCAATGATTCCGGCGCTCCGACGGTCATTCACCACCGAAACCCTAGATCGAAGGGGCCCGCAGATCTACCCTTATAGCTTTCTCCGTACGAGGATGGACCAATGGACTTTTTTATCTATATATGTTTGTTTAGCACTGACGTACATGGAAAACCAAGGTTGAACACATTTCACCACATTATTCACACCGGTAGACACGTACCGGGAGTTTCCACATAAGGATCGATGATTTTACTAAGTGTTAGCCCATGTCCGTGAACAACGTCAGACTCATGACCTACATATGCCATCTACAAACATTAAATCACACCTATAAACATAACCTAGCTCCACATGCAGGTTTTCCAATGATTCCGGCCCTCCGACGGTCATTCACCACCGAAACCCTAGATCGGGGGGGCCCGCAGATCTACCCTTATTGCTTTCTCCGTACGAGGATGGACCACTGGACTTTTTTATCTATCTACGTTTGTTTAGCACATATGTACATGGAAAACCAAGGTTGAACACATTTCACCACATTATTCACACCGGTAGACACGTACCGGGAGTTTCCACATACGGATCGACGATTTTACTAAGTGTTATCCCATGTCCGTGAACAACGTCAAACACATGACCTACATATGCCATCTACAAACATTAAATCACAACTATAAACATAACCTAGCTCCACATGCAAGTTTTCCAATGATTCCGGCGCTCCGACGGTCATTCACCACCGAAACCCTAGATCGAAGTGGCCCGCAGATCTACCCTTATAGCGTTCTCCGTACGAGGATGGACCAATGGACTTTTTTATCTATATATGTTTGTTTAGCACATACGTACATGGAAAACCAAGGTTGAACACATTTCACCACATTATTCACACCGGTAGACACGTACCGGGAGTTTCCACATACGGATCGATGATTTTACTAAGTGTTAGCCCATGTCCGTGAACAACGTCAGACACATGACCTACATATGACATCTACAAACATTAAATCACACCTATAAACATAACCTAGCTCCACATGCAGGTTGCCCAATGATTCCGGCCCTCCGACGGTCATTCACCACCGAAACCCTAGATCGGGGGGCCCGCAGATCTACCCTTATTGCTTTCTCCGTACGAGGATGGACCAATGGACTTTTTTATCTATCTACGTTTGTTTAGCACATATGTACACGGAAAACCAAGGTTGAACACATTTCACCACATTATTCACAACGGTAGACACGTACCGGGAGTTTCCACATACGGATCGACGATTTTACTAAGTGTTAGCCCATGTCCGTGAACAGCGTCAGACAGACCTACATATGCCATCTAAAAACATTAAATCACACCTATAAACATAACCTAGCTCCACATGCAGGTTTTCCAATGATTCCGGCCCTCCGACGGTCATTCACCACCGAAACCCGAGATCGGGGGGGCCCGCAGATCTACCCTTATAGCTTTCTCCGTACGAGAATGGAAAAATGGACTTTTTTATCTATATATGTTTGTTTAGCAATATGTACATGGAAAACCAAGGTTGAACACATTTCACCACATTATTCACACCGGTAGACACGTACCGGGAGTTTCCACATACGGATCGACGATTTTACGAAGTGTTAGCCCATGTCCGTGAACAACGTCAGACACATGACCTATATATGCCATCTAAAAACATTAAATCACACCTATAAACATAACCTAGCTGCACATGCAGGTTTTCCAATGATTCCGGCCCTTCGTCGGTCATTCACCACCGAAACCCTAGATCGGGGGGCCCCGTAGATCTACCCTTATATCTTTCTCCGTACGAGGATGGACCAATGGACATTTTTATCTATCTATGTTTGTTTAGCACATATGTACATGGAAAACCAAGGTTGAACACATTTCACCACATTATTCACACCGGTAGACACGTACCGGGAGTTTCCACATACGGATCGACGATTTTACTAAGTGTTAGCCCATGTCCGTGAACAACGTCAGACACATGACCTATAGATGCCATCTAAAAACATTAAATCAAACCTATAAACATAACCTAGCTGCACATGTAGGTTTTCCAATGATTCCGGCCCTTCGACGGTCATTCACCACCGAAACCCTAGATCGGGGGGCCCCGTAGATCTACCCTCATATCTTTCTCCGTACGAGGATGGACCAATGGACTTTTTTATCTATCTATGTTTGTTTAGCACATATGTACATGGAAAACCAAGGTTGAACACATTTCACCACATTATTCACACCGGTAGACACGTACCGGGAGTTTCCACATACGGATCGACGATTTTACTAAGTGTTAGCCCATGTCCGTGAACCACGTCAGACACATGACCTACATATGCCATCTACAAACATTAAATCACACCTATAAACATAACCTAGCTCCACATGCAGGTTTTCCAATGATTCCGGCCCTCCGACGGTCATTCACCACCGAAACCCTAGATCGGGGGGGGGGGGGGCGCAGATCTACCCTTATAGCTTTCTCCGTACGAGGATGGACCAATGGACTTTTTTATCTATCTATGTTTGTTTAGCACATATGTACATGGAAAACCAAGGTTGAACACATTTCACCACATTATTCACACAGGTAGACACGTACCGGGAGTTTCCACATACGGATCGACGATTTTACTAAGTGTTAGCCCATGTCCGTGAACAACGTCAGACACATGACCTACATATGCCATCTACAAACATTAAATCACACCTATAAACATAACCTAGCTGCACATGCAGGTTTTCCAATGATTCCGGCCCTTCGACGGTCATTCACCACCGAAACCCTAGATCGGGGGGCCCCGCAGATCTACCCTTATATCTTTCTCCGTACGAGGATGGACCAATGGACTTTTTTATCTATCTATGTTTGTTTAGCACATATGTACATGGAAAACCAAGGTTGAACACATTTCACCACATTATTCACACAGGTAGACACGTACCGGGAGTTTCCACATACGGATCGACGATTTTACTAAGTGTTAGCCCATGTCCGTGAACAATGTCAGACACATGACCTACATATGCCATCTACAAACATTAAATCACACCTATAAACATAACCTAGCTGCACATGCAGGTTTTCCAATGATTCCGGCCCTTCGACGGTCATTCACCACCGAAACCCTAGATCGGGGGGCCCCGCAGATCTACCCTTATATCTTTCTCCGTACGAGGATGGACCAATGGACATTTTTATCTATCTATGTTTGTTTAGCACATATGTACATGGAAAACCAAGGTTGAACACATTTCACCACATTATTCACACCGGTAGACACGTACCGGGAGTTTCCACATACGGATCGACGATTTTACTAAGTGTTAGCCCATGTCCGTGAACAACGTCAGACACATGACCTACATATGCCATCTACAAACATTAAATCACACCTATAAACATAACCTAGCTCGACATGCAGGTTTTCCAATGATTCCGGCCCTCCGACGGTCATTCACCACCGAAACCCTAGATCGGGGGGGGGGGGCGCAGATCTACCCTTATAGCTTTCTCCGTACGGGGATGGACCAATGGACTTTTTTATCTATCTATGTTTGTTTAGCACATATGTACATGGAAAACCAAGGTTGAACACATTTCACCACATTATTCACACAGGTAGACACGTACCGGGAGTTTCCACATACGGATCGACGATTTTACTAAGTGTTAGCCCATGTCCGTGAACAACGTCAAACACATGACCTACATATGCCATCTACAAACATGAAATCACAACTATAAACATAACCTAGCTCCACATGCAAGTTTTCCAATGATTCCGGCGCTCCGACGGTCATTCACCACCGAAACCCTAGATCGAAGGGGCCCGCAGATCTACCTTTATAGCTTTCTCCGTACGAGGATGGACCAATGGACTTTTTTATCTATATATGTTTGTTTAGCACATACGTACATGGAAAACCAAGGTTGAACACATTTCACCACATTATTCACACCGGTAGACACGTACCGGGAGTTTCCACATAAGGATCGATGATTTTACTAAGTGTTAGCCCATGTCCGTGAACAACGTCAGACTCATGACCTACATATGCCATCTACAAACATTAAATCACACCTATAAACATAACCTAGCTCCACATGCAGGTTTTCCAATGATTCCGACCCTCCGACGGTCATTCACCACCGAAACCCTAGATCGGGGGGGCCCGCAGATCTACCCTTATTGCTTTCTCCGTACGAGGATGGACCAATGGACTTTTTTATCTATCTACGTTTGTTTAGCACATATGTACATGGAAAACCAAGGTTGAACACATTTCACCACATTATTCACACCGGTAGACACGTACCGGGAGTTTCCACATACGGATCGATGATTTTACTAAGTGTTAGCCCATGTCCGTGAACAGCGTCAGACAGACCTACATATGCCATCTAAAAACATTAAATCACACCTATAAACATAACCTAGCTCCACATGCAGGTTTTCCAATGATTCCGGCCCTCCGACGGTCATTCACCACCGAAACCCTAGATCGGGGGGGCCCGCAGATCTACCCTTATAGCTTTCTCCGTACGAGGATGGACCAATGGACTTTTTTATCTATCTATGTTTGTTTAGCACATATGTACATGGAAAACCAAGGTTGAACACATTTCACCACATTATTCACACAGGTAGACACGTACCGGGAGTTTCCACATACGGATCGACGATTTTACTAAGTGTTAGCCCATGTCCGTGAACAACGTCAAACACATGACCTACATATGCCATCTAAAAACATTAAATCACAACTATAAACATAACCTAGCTCCACATGCAAGTTTTCCAATGATTCCGGCGCTCCGACGGTCATTCACCACCGAAACCCTAGATCGAAGGGGCCCGCAGATCTACCCTTATAGCTTTCTCCGTACGAGGATGGACCAATGGACTTTTTTATCTATATATGTTTGTTTAGCACATACGTACATGGAAAACCAAGGTTGAACACATTTCACCACATTATTCACACCGGTAGACACGTACCGGGAGTTTCCACATACGGATCGATGATTTTACTAAGTGTTAGCCCATGTCCGTGAACAACGTCAGACACATGACCTACATATGCCATCTACAAACATTAAATCACACCTATAAACATAACCTAGCTCCACATGCAGGTTTTCCAATGATTCCGGCCCTCCGACGGTCATTCACCACCGAAACCCTAGATCGGGGGGGGCCCGCAGATCTACCCTTATTCCTTTCTCCGTACGAGGATGGACCAATGGACTTTTTTATCTATCTACGTTTGTTTAGCACATATGTACATGGAAAACCAAGGTTGAACACATTTCACCACATTATTCACACCGGTAGACACGTACCGGGAGTTTCCACATACGGATCGACGATTTTACTAAGTGTTAGCCCATGTCCGTCAACAACGTCAGACACATGACCTACATATGCCATATACAAACATTAAATCACACTTATAAACATAACCTAGCTCCACATGCAGGTTTTCCAATGATTCCGGCCCTCCGACGGTCATTCACCACCGAAACCCTAGATCGGGGGGGCCCGCAGATCTACCCTTATAGCTTTCTCCGTACGAGGATGGACCAATGGACTTTTTTATCTATCTATGTTTGATTAGCACATATGTACATGGAAAACCAAGGTTGAACACATTTCACCACATTATTCACACCGGTAGACACGTACCGGCAGTTTCCACATACGGATCGACGATTTTACTAAGTGTTAGCCCATGTCCGTGAACAACGTCAAACACATGACCTACATATGCCATCTAAAAACATTAAATCACAACTATAAACATAACCTAGCTCCACATGCAAGTTTTCCAATGATTCCGGCGCTCCGACGGTCATTCACCACCGAAACCCTAGATCGAAGGGGCCCGCAGATCTACCCTTATAGCTTTCTCCGTACGAGGATGGACTAATGGACTTTTTTATCTATATATGTTTGTTTAGCACATACGTACATGGAAAACCAAGGTTGAACACATTTCACCACATTATTCACACCGGTAGACACGTACCGGGAGTTTCCACATACGGATCGATGATTTTACTAAGTGTTAGCCCATGTCCGTGAACAACGTCAGACACATGACCTACATATGCCATCTACAAACATTAAATCACACCTATAAACATAACCTAGCTGCACATGCAGGTTTTCCAATGATTCCGGCCCTTCGACGGTCATTCACCACCGAAACCCTAGATCGGGGGGCCCCGCAGATCTACCCTTATATCTTTCTCCGTACGAGGATGGACCAATGGACATTTTTATCTATCTATGTTTGTTTAGCACATATGTACATGGAAAACCAAGCTTGAACACATTTCACCACATTATTCACACCGGTAGACACGTACCGGGAGTTTCCACATACGGATCGACGATTTTACTAAGTGTTAGCCCATGTCCGTGAACAACGTCAGACACATGACCTACATATGCCATCTACAAACATTAAATCACACCTATAAACATAACCTAGCTCGACATGCAGGTTTTCCAATGATTCCGGCCCTCCGACGGTCATTCACCACCGAAACCCTAGATCGGGGGGGGGGGGCGCAGATCTACCCTTATAGCTTTCTCCGTACGGGGATGGACCAATGGACTTTTTTATCTATCTATGTTTGTTTAGCACATATGTACATGGAAAACCAAGGTTGAACACATTTCACCACATTATTCACACCGGTAGACACGTACCGGGAGTTTCCACATACGGATCGACGATTTTACTAAGTGTTAGCCCATGTCCGTGAACAACGTCAGACACATGACCTACATATGCCATCTACAAACATTAAATCACACCTATAAACATAACCTAGCTCGACATGCAGGTTTTCCAATGATTCCGGCCCTCCGACGGTCATTCACCACCGAAACCCTAGATCGGGGGGGGGGGGCGCAGATCTACCCTTATAGCTTTCTCCGTACGGGGATGGACCAATGGACTTTTTTATCTATCTATGTTTGTTTAGCACATATGTACATGGAAAACCAAGGTTGAACACATTTCACCACATTATTCACACAGGTAGACACGTACCGGGAGTTTCCACATACGGATCGACGATTTTACTAAGTGTTAGCCCATGTCCGTGAACAACGTCAAACACATGACCTACATATGCCATCTACAAACATGAAATCACAACTATAAACATAACCTAGCTCCACATGCAAGTTTTCCAATGATTCCGGCGCTCCGACGGTCATTCACCACCGAAACCCTAGATCGAAGGGGCCCGCAGATCTACCCTTATAGCTTTCTCCGTACGAGGATGGACCAATGGACTTTTTTATCTATATATGTTTGTTTAGCACAGACGTACATGGAAAACCAAGGTTGAACACATTTCACCACATTATTCACACCGGTAGACACGTACCGGGAGTTTCCACATAAGGATCGATGATTTTACTAAGTGTTAGCCCATGTCCGTGAACAACGTCAGACTCATGACCTACATATGCCATCTACAAACATTAAATCACACCTATAAACATAACCTAGCTCCACATGCAGGTTTTCCAATGATTCCGGCCCTCCGACGGTCATTCACCACCGAAACCCTAGATCGGGGGGGCCCGCAGATCTACCCTTATTGCTTTCTCCGTACGAGGATGGACCAATGGACTTTTTTATCTATCTACGTTTGTTTAGCACATATGTACATGGAAAACCAAGGTTGAACACATTTCACCACATTATTCACACCGGTAGACACGTACCGGTAGTTTCCACATACGGATCGACGATTTTACTAAGTGTTAGCCCATGTCCGTGAACAACGTCAAACACATGACCTACATATGCCATCTACAAACATTAAATCACAACTATAAACATAACCTAGCTCCACATGCAAGTTTTCCAATGATTCCGGCGCTCCGACGGTCATTCACCACCGAAACCCTAGATCGAAGTGGCCCGCAGATCTACCCTTATATCTTTCTCCGTACGAGGATGGACCAATGGACTTTTTTATCTATATATGTTTGTTTAGCACATACGTACATGGAAAACCAAGGTTGAACACATTTCACCACATTATTCACACCGGTAGACACGTACCGGGAGTTTCCACATACGGATCGACGATTTTACTAAGTGTTAGCCCATGTCCGTGAACAACGTCAGACACATGACCTACATATGACATCTACAAACATTAAATCACACCTATAAACATAACCTAGCTCCACATGCAGGTTGCCCAATGATTCCGGCCCTCCGACGGTCATTCACCACCGAAACCCTAGATCGGGGGGCCCGCAGATCTACCCTTATTGCTTTCTCCGTACGAGGATGGACCAATGGACTTTTTTATCTATCTACGTTTGTTTAGCACATATGTACACGGAAAACCAAGGTTGAACACATTTCACCACATTATTCACAACGGTAGACACGTACCGGGAGTTTCCACATACGGATCGACGATTTTACTAAGTGTTAGCCCATGTCCGTGAACAGCGTCAGACAGACCTACATATGCCATCTAAAAACATTAAATCACACCTATAAACATAACCTAGCTCCACATGCAGGTTTTCCAATGATTCCGGCCCTCCGACGGTCATTCACCACCGAAACCCGAGATCGGGGGGGCCCGCAGATCTACCCTTATAGCTTTCTCCGTACGAGAATGGAAAAATGGACTTTTTTATCTATATATGTTTGTTTAGCACATATGTACATGGAAAACCAAGGTTGAACACATTTCACCACATTATTCACACAGGTAGACACGTACCGGGAGTTTCCACATACGGATCGACGATTTTACTAAGTGTTAGCCCATGTCCGTGAACAACGTCAGACACATGACCTACATATGCCATCTACAAACATTAAATCACACCTATAAACATAACCTAGCTGCACATGCAGGTTTTCCAATGATTCCGGCCCTTCGACGGTCATTCACCACCGAAACCCTAGATCGGGGGGCCCCGCAGATCTACCCTTATATCTTTCTCCGTACGAGGATGGACCAATGGACTTTTTTATCTATCTATGTTTGTTTAGCACATATGTACATGGAAAACCAAGGTTGAACACATTTCACCACATTATTCACACAGGTAGACACGTACCGGGAGTTTCCACATACGGATCGACGATTTTACTAAGTGTTAGCCCATGTCCGTGAACAACGTCAGACACATGACCTACATATGCCATCTACAAACATTAAATCACACCTATAAACATAACCTAGCTCCACATGCAGGTTTTCCAATGATTCCGGCCCTCCGACGGTCATTCACCACCGAAACCCTAGATCGGGGGGGGGGGGGGCGCAGATCTACCCTTATAGCTTTCTCCGTACGGGGATGGACCAATGGACTTTTTTATCTATCTATGTTTGTTTAGCACATATGTACATGGAAAACCAAGGTTGAACACATTTCACCACATTATTCACACAGGTAGACACGTACCGGGAGTTTCCACATACGGATCGACGATTTTACTAAGTGTTAGCCCATGTCCGTGAACAACGTCAAACACATGACCTACATATGCCATCTACAAACATGAAATCACAACTATAAACATAACCTAGCTCCACATGCAAGTTTTCCAATGATTCCGGCGCTCCGACGGTCATTCACCACCGAAACCCTAGATCGAAGGGGCCCGCAGATCTACCCTTATAGCTTTCTCCGTACGAGGATGGACCAATGGACTTTTTTATCTATATATGTTTGTTTAGCACAGACGTACATGGAAAACCAAGGTTGAACACATTTCACCACATTATTCACACCGGTAGACACGTACCGGGAGTTTCCACATAAGGATCGATGATTTTACTAAGTGTTAGCCCATGTCCGTGAACAACGTCAGACTCATGACCTACATATGCCATCTACAAACATTAAATCACACCTATAAACATAACCTAGCTCCACATGCAGGTTTTCCAATGATTCCGGCCCTCCGACGGTCATTCACCACCGAAACCCTAGATCGGGGGGGCCCGCAGATCTACCCTTATTGCTTTCTCCGTACGAGGATGGACCAATGGACTTTTTTATCTATCTACGTTTGTTTAGCACATATGTACATGGAAAACCAAGGTTGAACACATTTCACCACATTATTCACACCGGTAGACACGTACCGGGAGTTTCCACATACGGATCGACGATTTTACTAAGTGTTAGCCCATGTCCGTGAACAACGTCAAACACATGACCTACATATGCCATCTACAAACATTAAATCACAACTATAAACATAACCTAGCTCCACATGCAAGTTTTCCAATGATTCCGGCGCTCCGACGGTCATTCACCACCGAAACCCTAGATCGAAGTGGCCCGCAGATCTACCCTTATAGCGTTCTCCGTACGAGGATGGACCAATGGACTTTTTTATCTATATATGTTTGTTTAGCACATACGTACATGGAAAACCAAGGTTGAACACATTTCACCACATTATTCACACCGGTAGACACGTACCGGGAGTTTCCACATACGGATCGACGATTTTACTAAGTGTTAGCCCATGTCCGTGAACAACGTCAGACACATGACCTACATATGACATCTACAAACATTAAATCACACCTATAAACATAACCTAGCTCCACATGCAGGTTGCCCAATGATTCCGGCCCTCCGACGGTCATTCACCACCGAAACCCTAGATCGGGGGGCCCGCAGATCTACCCTTATTGCTTTCTCCGTACGAGGATGGACCAATGGACTTTTTTATCTATCTACGTTTGTTTAGCACATATGTACACGGAAAACCAAGGTTGAACACATTTCACCACATTATTCACAACGGTAGACACGTACCGGGAGTTTCCACATACGGATCGACGATTTTACTAAGTGTTAGCCCATGTCCGTGAACAGCGTCAGACAGACCTACATATGCCATCTAAAAACATTAAATCACACCTATAAACATAACCTAGCTCCACATGCAGGTTTTCCAATGATTCCGGCCCTCCGACGGTCATTCACCACCGAAACCCGAGATCGGGGGGGCCCGCAGATCTACCCTTATAGCTTTCTCCGTACGAGAATGGAAAAATGGACTTTTTTATCTATATATGTTTGTTTAGCACATATGTACATGGAAAACCAAGGTTGAACACATTTCACCACATTATTCACACAGGTAGACACGTACCGGGAGTTTCCACATACGGATCGACGATTTTACTAAGTGTTAGCCCATGTCCGTGAACAACGTCAGACACATGACCTACATATGCCATCTACAAACATTAAATCACACCTATAAACATAACCTAGCTGCACATGCAGGTTTTCCAATGATTCCGGCCCTTCGACGGTCATTCACCACCGAAACCCTAGATCGGGGGGCCCCGCAGATCTACCCTTATATCTTTCTCCGTACGAGGATGGACCAATGGACTTTTTTATCTATCTATGTTTGTTTAGCACATATGTACATGGAAAACCAAGGTTGAACACATTTCACCACATTATTCACACAGGTAGACACGTACCGGGAGTTTCCACATACGGATCGACGATTTTACTAAGTGTTAGCCCATGTCCGTGAACAACGTCAGACACATGACCTACATATGCCATCTACAAACATTAAATCACACCTATAAACATAACCTAGCTGCACATGCAGGTTTTCCAATGATTCCGGCCCTTCGACGGTCATTCACCACCGAAACCCTAGATCGGGGGGCCCCGCAGATCTACCCTTATATCTTTCTCCGTACGAGGATGGACCAATGGACATTTTTATCTATCTATGTTTGTTTAGCACATATGTACATGGAAAACCAAGGTTGAACACATTTCACCACATTATTCACACCGGTAGACACGTACCGGGAGTTTCCACATACGGATCGACGATTTTACTAAGTGTTAGCCCATGTCCGTGAACAACGTCAGACACATGACCTACATATGCCATCTACAAACATTAAATCACACCTATAAACATAACCTAGCTCGACATGCAGGTTTTCCAATGATTCCGGCCCTCCGACGGTCATTCACCACCGAAACCCTAGATCGGGGGGGGGGGGGGGGGGCGCAGATCTACCCTTATAGCTTTCTCCGTACGGGGATGGACCAATGGACTTTTTTATCTATCTATGTTTGTTTAGCACATATGTACATGGAAAACCAAGGTTGAACACATTTCACCACATTATTCACACAGGTAGACACGTACCGGGAGTTTCCACATACGGATCGACGATTTTACTAAGTGTTAGCCCATGTCCGTGAACAACGTCAAACACATGACCTACATATGCCATCTACAAACATGAAATCACAACTATAAACATAACCTAGCTCCACATGCAAGTTTTCCAATGATTCCGGCGCTCCGACGGTCATTCACCACCGAAACCCTAGATCGAAGGGGCCCGCAGATCTACCCTTATAGCTTTCTCCGTACGAGGATGGACCAATGGACTTTTTTATCTATATATGTTTGTTTAGCACAGACGTACATGGAAAACCAAGGTTGAACACATTTCACCACATTATTCACACCGGTAGACACGTACCGGGAGTTTCCACATAAGGATCGATGATTTTACTAAGTGTTAGCCCATGTCCGTGAACAACGTCAGACTCATGACCTACATATGCCATCTACAAACATTAAATCACACCTATAAACATAACCTAGCTCCACATGCAGGTTTTCCAATGATTCCGGCCCTCCGACGGTCATTCACCACCGAAACCCTAGATCGGGGGGGCCCGCAGATCTACCCTTATTGCTTTCTCCGTACGAGGATGGACCAATGGACTTTTTTATCTATCTACGTTTGTTTAGCACATATGTACATGGAAAACCAAGGTTGAACACATTTCACCACATTATTCACACCGGTAGACACGTACCGGGAGTTTCCACATACGGATCGACGATTTTACTAAGTGTTAGCCCATGTCCGTGAACAACGTCAAACACATGACCTACATATGCCATCTACAAACATTAAATCACAACTATAAACATAACCTAGCTCCACATGCAGGTTTTCCAATGATTCCGGCCCTCCGACGGTCATTCACCACCGAAACCCTAGATCGAAGTGGCCCGCAGATCTACCCTTATAGCGTTCTCCGTACGAGGATGGACCAATGGACTTTTTTATCTATATATGTTTGTTTAGCACATACGTACATGGAAAACCAAGGTTGAACACATTTCACCACATTATTCACACCGGTAGACACGTACCGGGAGTTTCCACATACGGATCGATGATTTTACTAAGTGTTAGCCCATGTCCGTGAACAACGTCAGACACATGACCTACATATGACATCTACAAACATTAAATCACACCTATAAACATAACCTAGCTCCACATGCAGGTTGCCCAATGATTCCGGCCCTCCGACGGTCATTCACCACCGAAACCCTAGATCGGGGGGCCCGCAGATCTACCCTTATTGCTTTCTCCGTACGAGGATGGACCAATGGACTTTTTTATCTATCTACGTTTGTCTAGCACATATGTACACGGAAAACCAAGGTTGAACACATTTCACCACATTATTCACAACGGTAGACACGTACCGGGAGTTTCCACATACGGATCGACGATTTTACTAAGTGTTAGCCCATGTCCGTGAACAGCGTCAGACAGACCTACATATGCCATCTAAAAACATTAAATCACACCTATAAACATAACCTAGCTCCACATGCAGGTTTTCCAATGATTCCGGCCCTCCGACGGTCATTCACCACCGAAACCCGAGATCGGGGGGGCCCGCAGATCTACCCTTATAGCTTTCTCCGTACGAGAATGGAAAAATGGACTTTTTTATCTATATATGTTTGTTTAGCAATATGTACATGGAAAACCAAGGTTGAACACATTTCACCACATTATTCACACCGGTAGACACGTACCGGGAGTTTCCACATACGGATCGACGATTTTACGAAGTGTTAGCCCATGTCCGTGAACAGCGTCAGACACATGACCTATATATGCCATCTAAAAACATTAAATCACACCTATAAACATAACCTAGCTGCACATGCAGGTTTTCCAATGATTCCGGCCCTTCGTCGGTCATTCACCACCGAAACCCTAGATCGGGGGGCCCCGTAGATCTACCCTTATATCTTTCTCCGTACGAGGATGGACCAATGGACATTTTTATCTATCTATGTTTGTTTAGCACATATGTACATGGAAAACCAAGGTTGAACACATTTCACCACATTATTCACACCGGTAGACACGTACCGGGAGTTTCCACATACGGATCGACGATTTTACTAAGTGTTAGCCCATGTCCGTGAACAACGTCAGCCACATGACCTATAGATGCCATCTAAAAACATTAAATCAAACCTATAAACATAACCTAGCTGCACATGTAGGTTTTCCAATGATTCCGGCCCTTCGACGGTCATTCACCACCGAAACCCTAGATCGGGGGGCCCCGTAGATCTACCCTCATATCTTTCTCCGTACGAGGATGGACCAATGGACTTTTTTATCTATCTATGTTTGTTTAGCACATATGTACATGGAAAACCAAGGTTGAACACATTTCACCACATTATTCACACCGGTAGACACGTACCGGGAGTTTCCACATACGGATCGACGATTTTACTAAGTGTTAGCCCATGTCCGTGAACAACGTCAAACACATGACCTACATATGCCATCTACAAACATTAAATCACAACTATAAACATAACCTAGCTCCACATGCAAGTTTTCCAATGATTCCGGCGCTCCGACGGTCATTCACCACCGAAACCCTAGATCGAAGTGGCCCGCAGATCTACCCTTATAGCGTTCTCCGTACGAGGATGGACCAATGGACTTTTTTATCTATATATGTTTGTTTAGCACATACGTACATGGAAAACCAAGGTTGAACACATTTCACCACATTATTCACACCGGTAGACACGTACCGGGAGTTTCCACATACGGATCGATGATTTTACTAAGTGTTAGCCCATGTCCGTGAACAACGTCAGACACATGACCTACATATGACATCTACAAACATTAAATCACACCTATAAACATAACCTAGCTCCACATGCAGGTTGCCCAATGATTCCGGCCCTCCGACGGTCCTTCACCACCGAAACCCTAGATCGGGGGGCCCGCAGATCTACCCTTATTGCTTTCTCCGTACGAGGATGGACCAATGGACTTTTTTTATCTATCTACGTTTGTTTAGCACATATGTACACGGAAAACCAAGGTTGAACACATTTCACCACATTATTCACAACGGTAGACACGTACCGGGAGTTTCCACATACGGATCGACGATTTTACTAAGTGTTAGCCCATGTCCGTGAACAGCGTCAGACAGACCTACATATGCCATCTAAAAACATTAAATCACACCTATAAACATAACCTAGCTCCACATGCAGGTTTTCCAATGATTCCGGCCCTCCGACGGTCATTCACCACCGAAACCCGAGATCGGGGGGGCCCGCAGATCTACCCTTATAGCTTTCTCCGTACGAGAATGGAAAAATGGACTTTTTTATCTATATATGTTTGTTTAGCAATATGTACATGGAAAACCAAGGTTGAACACATTTCACCACATTATTCACACCGGTAGACACGTACCGGGAGTTTCCACATACGGATCGACGATTTTACGAAGTGTTAGCCCATGTCCGTGAACAACGTCAGACACATGACCTATATATGCCATCTAAAAACATTAAATCACACCTATAAACATAACCTAGCTGCACATGCAGGTTTT
The DNA here is from genome assembly GCA_950022295.1 of Bromus sterilis. NCBI lineage: Eukaryota > Viridiplantae > Streptophyta > Magnoliopsida > Poales > Poaceae > Bromus > Bromus sterilis. The sequence continues at coordinate 105,805,601 of OX465596.1, read as the reverse complement.
CCAATGATTCCGGCCCTTCGTCGGTCATTCACCACCGAAACCCTAGATCGGGGGGCCCCGTAGATCTACCCTTATATCTTTCTCCGTACGAGGATGGACCAATGGACATTTTTATCTATCTATGTTTGTTTAGCACATATGTACATGGAAAACCAAGGTTGAACACATTTCACCACATTATTCACACCGGTAGACACGTACCGGGAGTTTCCACATACGGATCGACGATTTTACTAAGTGTTAGCCCATGTCCGTGAACAACGTCAGACACATGACCTATAGATGCCATCTAAAAACATTAAATCAAACCTATAAACATAACCTAGCTGCACATGTAGGTTTTCCAATGATTCCGGCCCTTCGACGGTCATTCACCACCGAAACCCTAGATCGGGGGGCCCCGTAGATCTACCCTCATATCTTTCTCCGTACGAGGATGGACCAATGGACTTTTTTATCTATCTATGTTTGTTTAGCACATATGTACATGGAAAACCAAGGTTGAACACATTTCACCACATTATTCACACCGGTAGACACGTACCGGGAGTTTCCACATACGGATCGACGATTTTACTAAGTGTTAGCCCATGTCCGTGAACCACGTCAGACACATGACCTACATATGCCATCTACAAACATTAAATCACACCTATAAACATAACCTAGCTCCACATGCAGGTTTTCCAATGATTCCGGCCCTCCGACGGTCATTCACCACCGAAACCCTAGATCGGGGGGGGGGGGGGGGCGCAGATCTACCCTTATAGCTTTCTCCGTACGAGGATGGACCAATGGACTTTTTTATCTATCTATGTTTGTTTAGCACATATGTACATGGAAAACCAAGGTTGAACACATTTCACCACATTATTCACACAGGTAGACACGTACCAGGAGTTTCCACATACGGATCGACGATTTTACTAAGTGTTAGCCCATGTCCGTGAACAGCGTCAGACAGACCTACATATGCCATCTAAAAACCTTAAATCACACCTATAAACATAACCTAGCTCCACATGCAGGTTTTCCAATGATTCCGGCCCTCCGACGGTCATTCACCACCGAAACCCGAGATCGGGGGGGCCCGCAGATCTACCCTTATAGCTTTCTCCGTACGAGGATGGAAAAATGGACTTTTTTATCTATATATGTTTGTTTAGCAATATGTACATGGAAAACCAAGGTTGAACACATTTCACCACATTATTCACACCGGTAGACACGTACCGGGAGTTTCCACATACGGATCGACGATTTTACTAAGTGTTAGCCCATGTCCGTGAACAACGTCAGACACATGACCTATATATGCCATCTAAAAACATTAAATCACACCTATAAACATAACCTAGCTGCACATGCAGGTTTTCCAATGATTCCGGCCCTTCGACGGTCATTCACCACCGAAACCCTAGATCGGGGGGCCCCGCAGATCTACCCTTATATCTTTCTCCGTACGAGGATGGACCAATGGACTTTTTTATCTATCTATGTTTGTTTAGCACATATGTACATGGAAAACCAAGGTTGAACACATTTCACCACATTATTCACACAGGTAGACACGTACCGGGAGTTTCCACATACGGATCGACGATTTTACTAAGTGTTAGCCCATGTCCGTGAACAACGTCAGACACATGACCTACATATGCCATCTACAAACATTAAATCACACCTATAAACATAACCTAGCTGCACATGCAGGTTTTCCAATGATTCCGGCCCTTCGACGGTCATTCACCACCGAAACCCTAGATCGGGGGGCCCCGCAGATCTACCCTTATATCTTTCTCCGTACGAGGATGGACCAATGGACATTTTTATCTATCTATGTTTGTTTAGCACATATGTACATGGAAAACCAAGGTTGAACACATTTCACCACATTATTCACACCGGTAGACACGTACCGGGAGTTTCCACATACGGATCGACGATTTTACTAAGTGTTAGCCCATGTCCGTGAACAACGTCAGACACATGACCTACATATGCCATCTACAAACATTAAATCACACCTATAAACATAACCTAGCTGCACATGCAGGTTTTCCAATGATTCCGGCCCTTCGACGGTCATTCACCACCGAAACCCTAGATCGGGGGGCCCCGCAGATCTACCCTTATATCTTTCTCCGTACGAGGATGGACCAATGGACTTTTTTATCTATCTATGTTTGTTTAGCACATATGTACATGGAAAACCAAGGTTGAACACATTTCACCACATTATTCACACAGGTAGACACGTACCGGGAGTTTCCACATACGGATCGACGATTTTACTAAGTGTTAGCCCATGTCCGTGAACAACGTCAGACACATGACCTACATATGCCATCTACAAACATTAAATCACACCTATAAACATAACCTAGCTGCACATGCAGGTTTTCCAATGATTCCGGCCCTTCGACGGTCATTCACCACCGAAACCCTAGATCGGGGGGCCCCGCAGATCTACCCTTATATCTTTCTCCGTACGAGGATGGACCAATGGACATTTTTATCTATCTATGTTTGTTTAGCACATATGTACATGGAAAACCAAGGTTGAACACATTTCACCACATTATTCACACCGGTAGACACGTACCGGGAGTTTCCACATACGGATCGACGATTTTACTAAGTGTTAGCCCATGTCCGTGAACAACGTCAGACACATGACCTACATATGCCATCTACAAACATTAAATCACACCTATAAACATAACCTAGCTCGACATGCAGGTTTTCCAATGATTCCGGCCCTCCGACGGTCATTCACCACCGAAACCCTAGATCGGGGGGGGGGGGCGCAGATCTACCCTTATAGCTTTCTCCGTACGGGGATGGACCAATGGACTTTTTTATCTATCTATGTTTGTTTAGCACATATGTACATGGAAAACCAAGGTTGAACACATTTCACCACATTATTCACACAGGTAGACACGTACCGGGAGTTTCCACATACGGATCGACGATTTTACTAAGTGTTAGCCCATGTCCGTGAACAACGTCAAACACATGACCTACATATGCCATCTACAAACATGAAATCACAACTATAAACATAACCTAGCTCCACATGCAAGTTTTCCAATGATTCCGGCGCTCCGACGGTCATTCACCACCGAAACCCTAGATCGAAGGGGCCCGCAGATCTACCCTTATAGCTTTCTCCGTACGAGGATGGACCAATGGACTTTTTTATCTATATATGTTTGTTTAGCACTGACGTACATGGAAAACCAAGGTTGAACACATTTCACCACATTATTCACACCGGTAGACACGTACCGGGAGTTTCCACATAAGGATCGATGATTTTACTAAGTGTTAGCCCATGTCCGTGAACAACGTCAGACTCATGACCTACATATGCCATCTACAAACATTAAATCACACCTATAAACATAACCTAGCTCCACATGCAGGTTTTCCAATGATTCCGGCCCTCCGACGGTCATTCACCACCGAAACCCTAGATCGGGGGGGCCCGCAGATCTACCCTTATTGCTTTCTCCGTACGAGGATGGACCACTGGACTTTTTTATCTATCTACGTTTGTTTAGCACATATGTACATGGAAAACCAAGGTTGAACACATTTCACCACATTATTCACACCGGTAGACACGTACCGGGAGTTTCCACATACGGATCGACGATTTTACTAAGTGTTAGCCCATGTCCGTGAACAACGTCAAACACATGACCTACATATGCCATCTACAAACATTAAATCACAACTATAAACATAACCTAGCTCCACATGCAAGTTTTCCAATGATTCCGGCGCTCCGACGGTCATTCACCACCGAAACCCTAGATCGAAGTGGCCCGCAGATCTACCCTTATAGCGTTCTCCGTACGAGGATGGACCAATGGACTTTTTTATCTATATATGTTTGTTTAGCACATACGTACATGGAAAACCAAGGTTGAACACATTTCACCACATTATTCACACCGGTAGACACGTACCGGGAGTTTCCACATACGGATCGATGATTTTACTAAGTGTTAGCCCATGTCCGTGAACAACGTCAGACACATGACCTACATATGACATCTACAAACATTAAATCACACCTATAAACATAACCTAGCTCCACATGCAGGTTGCCCAATGATTCCGGCCCTCCGACGGTCATTCACCACCGAAACCCTAGATCGGGGGGCCCGCAGATCTACCCTTATTGCTTTCTCCGTACGAGGATGGACCAATGGACTTTTTTATCTATCTACGTTTGTTTAGCACATATGTACACGGAAAACCAAGGTTGAACACATTTCACCACATTATTCACAACGGTAGACACGTACCGGGAGTTTCCACATACGGATCGACGATTTTACTAAGTGTTAGCCCATGTCCGTGAACAGCGTCAGACAGACCTACATATGCCATCTAAAAACATTAAATCACACCTATAAACATAACCTAGCTCCACATGCAGGTTTTCCAATGATTCCGGCCCTCCGACGGTCATTCACCACCGAAACCCGAGATCGGGGGGGCCCGCAGATCTACCCTTATAGCTTTCTCCGTACGAGAATGGAAAAATGGACTTTTTTATCTATATATGTTTGTTTAGCAATATGTACATGGAAAACCAAGGTTGAACACATTTCACCACATTATTCACACCGGTAGACACGTACCGGGAGTTTCCACATACGGATCGACGATTTTACGAAGTGTTAGCCCATGTCCGTGAACAACGTCAGACACATGACCTATATATGCCATCTAAAAACATTAAATCACACCTATAAACATAACCTAGCTGCACATGCAGGTTTTCCAATGATTCCGGCCCTTCGTCGGTCATTCACCACCGAAACCCTAGATCGGGGGGCCCCGTAGATCTACCCTTATATCTTTCTCCGTACGAGGATGGACCAATGGACATTTTTATCTATCTATGTTTGTTTAGCACATATGTACATGGAAAACCAAGGTTGAACACATTTCACCACATTATTCACACCGGTAGACACGTACCGGGAGTTTCCACATACGGATCGACGATTTTACTAAGTGTTAGCCCATGTCCGTGAACAACGTCAGACACATGACCTATAGATGCCATCTAAAAACATTAAATCAAACCTATAAACATAACCTAGCTGCACATGTAGGTTTTCCAATGATTCCGGCCCTTCGACGGTCATTCACCACCGAAACCCTAGATCGGGGGGCCCCGTAGATCTACCCTCATATCTTTCTCCGTACGAGGATGGACCAATGGACTTTTTTATCTATCTATGTTTGTTTAGCACATATGTACATGGAAAACCAAGGTTGAACACATTTCACCACATTATTCACACCGGTAGACACGTACCGGGAGTTTCCACATACGGATCGACGATTTTACTAAGTGTTAGCCCATGTCCGTGAACCACGTCAGACACATGACCTACATATGCCATCTACAAACATTAAATCACACCTATAAACATAACCTAGCTCCACATGCAGGTTTTCCAATGATTCCGGCCCTCCGACGGTCATTCACCACCGAAACCCTAGATCGGGGGGGGGGGGGCGCAGATCTACCCTTATAGCTTTCTCCGTACGAGGATGGACCAATGGACTTTTTTATCTATCTATGTTTGTTTAGCACATATGTACATGGAAAACCAAGGTTGAACACATTTCACCACATTATTCACACAGGTAGACACGTACCGGGAGTTTCCACATACGGATCGACGATTTTACTAAGTGTTAGCCCATGTCCGTGAACAACGTCAGACACATGACCTACATATGCCATCTACAAACATTAAATCACACCTATAAACATAACCTAGCTGCACATGCAGGTTTTCCAATGATTCCGGCCCTTCGACGGTCATTCACCACCGAAACCCTAGATCGGGGGGCCCCGCAGATCTACCCTTATATCTTTCTCCGTACGAGGATGGACCAATGGACTTTTTTATCTATCTATGTTTGTTTAGCACATATGTACATGGAAAACCAAGGTTGAACACATTTCACCACATTATTCACACAGGTAGACACGTACCGGGAGTTTCCACATACGGATCGACGATTTTACTAAGTGTTAGCCCATGTCCGTGAACAATGTCAGACACATGACCTACATATGCCATCTACAAACATTAAATCACACCTATAAACATAACCTAGCTGCACATGCAGGTTTTCCAATGATTCCGGCCCTTCGACGGTCATTCACCACCGAAACCCTAGATCGGGGGGCCCCGCAGATCTACCCTTATATCTTTCTCCGTACGAGGATGGACCAATGGACATTTTTATCTATCTATGTTTGTTTAGCACATATGTACATGGAAAACCAAGGTTGAACACATTTCACCACATTATTCACACCGGTAGACACGTACCGGGAGTTTCCACATACGGATCGACGATTTTACTAAGTGTTAGCCCATGTCCGTGAACAACGTCAGACACATGACCTACATATGCCATCTACAAACATTAAATCACACCTATAAACATAACCTAGCTCGACATGCAGGTTTTCCAATGATTCCGGCCCTCCGACGGTCATTCACCACCGAAACCCTAGATCGGGGGGGGGGGGCGCAGATCTACCCTTATAGCTTTCTCCGTACGGGGATGGACCAATGGACTTTTTTATCTATCTATGTTTGTTTAGCACATATGTACATGGAAAACCAAGGTTGAACACATTTCACCACATTATTCACACAGGTAGACACGTACCGGGAGTTTCCACATACGGATCGACGATTTTACTAAGTGTTAGCCCATGTCCGTGAACAACGTCAAACACATGACCTACATATGCCATCTACAAACATGAAATCACAACTATAAACATAACCTAGCTCCACATGCAAGTTTTCCAATGATTCCGGCGCTCCGACGGTCATTCACCACCGAAACCCTAGATCGAAGGGGCCCGCAGATCTACCTTTATAGCTTTCTCCGTACGAGGATGGACCAATGGACTTTTTTATCTATATATGTTTGTTTAGCACATACGTACATGGAAAACCAAGGTTGAACACATTTCACCACATTATTCACACCGGTAGACACGTACCGGGAGTTTCCACATAAGGATCGATGATTTTACTAAGTGTTAGCCCATGTCCGTGAACAACGTCAGACTCATGACCTACATATGCCATCTACAAACATTAAATCACACCTATAAACATAACCTAGCTCCACATGCAGGTTTTCCAATGATTCCGACCCTCCGACGGTCATTCACCACCGAAACCCTAGATCGGGGGGGCCCGCAGATCTACCCTTATTGCTTTCTCCGTACGAGGATGGACCAATGGACTTTTTTATCTATCTACGTTTGTTTAGCACATATGTACATGGAAAACCAAGGTTGAACACATTTCACCACATTATTCACACCGGTAGACACGTACCGGGAGTTTCCACATACGGATCGATGATTTTACTAAGTGTTAGCCCATGTCCGTGAACAGCGTCAGACAGACCTACATATGCCATCTAAAAACATTAAATCACACCTATAAACATAACCTAGCTCCACATGCAGGTTTTCCAATGATTCCGGCCCTCCGACGGTCATTCACCACCGAAACCCTAGATCGGGGGGGCCCGCAGATCTACCCTTATAGCTTTCTCCGTACGAGGATGGACCAATGGACTTTTTTATCTATCTATGTTTGTTTAGCACATATGTACATGGAAAACCAAGGTTGAACACATTTCACCACATTATTCACACAGGTAGACACGTACCGGGAGTTTCCACATACGGATCGACGATTTTACTAAGTGTTAGCCCATGTCCGTGAACAACGTCAAACACATGACCTACATATGCCATCTAAAAACATTAAATCACAACTATAAACATAACCTAGCTCCACATGCAAGTTTTCCAATGATTCCGGCGCTCCGACGGTCATTCACCACCGAAACCCTAGATCGAAGGGGCCCGCAGATCTACCCTTATAGCTTTCTCCGTACGAGGATGGACCAATGGACTTTTTTATCTATATATGTTTGTTTAGCACATACGTACATGGAAAACCAAGGTTGAACACATTTCACCACATTATTCACACCGGTAGACACGTACCGGGAGTTTCCACATACGGATCGATGATTTTACTAAGTGTTAGCCCATGTCCGTGAACAACGTCAGACACATGACCTACATATGCCATCTACAAACATTAAATCACACCTATAAACATAACCTAGCTCCACATGCAGGTTTTCCAATGATTCCGGCCCTCCGACGGTCATTCACCACCGAAACCCTAGATCGGGGGGGGCCCGCAGATCTACCCTTATTCCTTTCTCCGTACGAGGATGGACCAATGGACTTTTTTATCTATCTACGTTTGTTTAGCACATATGTACATGGAAAACCAAGGTTGAACACATTTCACCACATTATTCACACCGGTAGACACGTACCGGGAGTTTCCACATACGGATCGACGATTTTACTAAGTGTTAGCCCATGTCCGTCAACAACGTCAGACACATGACCTACATATGCCATATACAAACATTAAATCACACTTATAAACATAACCTAGCTCCACATGCAGGTTTTCCAATGATTCCGGCCCTCCGACGGTCATTCACCACCGAAACCCTAGATCGGGGGGGCCCGCAGATCTACCCTTATAGCTTTCTCCGTACGAGGATGGACCAATGGACTTTTTTATCTATCTATGTTTGATTAGCACATATGTACATGGAAAACCAAGGTTGAACACATTTCACCACATTATTCACACCGGTAGACACGTACCGGCAGTTTCCACATACGGATCGACGATTTTACTAAGTGTTAGCCCATGTCCGTGAACAACGTCAAACACATGACCTACATATGCCATCTAAAAACATTAAATCACAACTATAAACATAACCTAGCTCCACATGCAAGTTTTCCAATGATTCCGGCGCTCCGACGGTCATTCACCACCGAAACCCTAGATCGAAGGGGCCCGCAGATCTACCCTTATAGCTTTCTCCGTACGAGGATGGACTAATGGACTTTTTTATCTATATATGTTTGTTTAGCACATACGTACATGGAAAACCAAGGTTGAACACATTTCACCACATTATTCACACCGGTAGACACGTACCGGGAGTTTCCACATACGGATCGATGATTTTACTAAGTGTTAGCCCATGTCCGTGAACAACGTCAGACACATGACCTACATATGCCATCTACAAACATTAAATCACACCTATAAACATAACCTAGCTGCACATGCAGGTTTTCCAATGATTCCGGCCCTTCGACGGTCATTCACCACCGAAACCCTAGATCGGGGGGCCCCGCAGATCTACCCTTATATCTTTCTCCGTACGAGGATGGACCAATGGACATTTTTATCTATCTATGTTTGTTTAGCACATATGTACATGGAAAACCAAGCTTGAACACATTTCACCACATTATTCACACCGGTAGACACGTACCGGGAGTTTCCACATACGGATCGACGATTTTACTAAGTGTTAGCCCATGTCCGTGAACAACGTCAGACACATGACCTACATATGCCATCTACAAACATTAAATCACACCTATAAACATAACCTAGCTCGACATGCAGGTTTTCCAATGATTCCGGCCCTCCGACGGTCATTCACCACCGAAACCCTAGATCGGGGGGGGGGGGGCGCAGATCTACCCTTATAGCTTTCTCCGTACGGGGATGGACCAATGGACTTTTTTATCTATCTATGTTTGTTTAGCACATATGTACATGGAAAACCAAGGTTGAACACATTTCACCACATTATTCACACCGGTAGACACGTACCGGGAGTTTCCACATACGGATCGACGATTTTACTAAGTGTTAGCCCATGTCCGTGAACAACGTCAGACACATGACCTACATATGCCATCTACAAACATTAAATCACACCTATAAACATAACCTAGCTCGACATGCAGGTTTTCCAATGATTCCGGCCCTCCGACGGTCATTCACCACCGAAACCCTAGATCGGGGGGGGGGGCGCAGATCTACCCTTATAGCTTTCTCCGTACGGGGATGGACCAATGGACTTTTTTATCTATCTATGTTTGTTTAGCACATATGTACATGGAAAACCAAGGTTGAACACATTTCACCACATTATTCACACAGGTAGACACGTACCGGGAGTTTCCACATACGGATCGACGATTTTACTAAGTGTTAGCCCATGTCCGTGAACAACGTCAAACACATGACCTACATATGCCATCTACAAACATGAAATCACAACTATAAACATAACCTAGCTCCACATGCAAGTTTTCCAATGATTCCGGCGCTCCGACGGTCATTCACCACCGAAACCCTAGATCGAAGGGGCCCGCAGATCTACCCTTATAGCTTTCTCCGTACGAGGATGGACCAATGGACTTTTTTATCTATATATGTTTGTTTAGCACAGACGTACATGGAAAACCAAGGTTGAACACATTTCACCACATTATTCACACCGGTAGACACGTACCGGGAGTTTCCACATAAGGATCGATGATTTTACTAAGTGTTAGCCCATGTCCGTGAACAACGTCAGACTCATGACCTACATATGCCATCTACAAACATTAAATCACACCTATAAACATAACCTAGCTCCACATGCAGGTTTTCCAATGATTCCGGCCCTCCGACGGTCATTCACCACCGAAACCCTAGATCGGGGGGGCCCGCAGATCTACCCTTATTGCTTTCTCCGTACGAGGATGGACCAATGGACTTTTTTATCTATCTACGTTTGTTTAGCACATATGTACATGGAAAACCAAGGTTGAACACATTTCACCACATTATTCACACCGGTAGACACGTACCGGGAGTTTCCACATACGGATCGACGATTTTACTAAGTGTTAGCCCATGTCCGTGAACAACGTCAAACACATGACCTACATATGCCATCTACAAACATTAAATCACAACTATAAACATAACCTAGCTCCACATGCAAGTTTTCCAATGATTCCGGCGCTCCGACGGTCATTCACCACCGAAACCCTAGATCGAAGTGGCCCGCAGATCTACCCTTATAGCGTTCTCCGTACGAGGATGGACCAATGGACTTTTTTATCTATATATGTTTGTTTAGCACATACGTACATGGAAAACCAAGGTTGAACACATTTCACCACATTATTCACACCGGTAGACACGTACCGGGAGTTTCCACATACGGATCGACGATTTTACTAAGTGTTAGCCCATGTCCGTGAACAACGTCAGACACATGACCTACATATGACATCTACAAACATTAAATCACACCTATAAACATAACCTAGCTCCACATGCAGGTTGCCCAATGATTCCGGCCCTCCGACGGTCATTCACCACCGAAACCCTAGATCGGGGGGCCCGCAGATCTACCCTTATTGCTTTCTCCGTACGAGGATGGACCAATGGACTTTTTTATCTATCTACGTTTGTTTAGCACATATGTACACGGAAAACCAAGGTTGAACACATTTCACCACATTATTCACAACGGTAGACACGTACCGGGAGTTTCCACATACGGATCGACGATTTTACTAAGTGTTAGCCCATGTCCGTGAACAGCGTCAGACAGACCTACATATGCCATCTAAAAACATTAAATCACACCTATAAACATAACCTAGCTCCACATGCAGGTTTTCCAATGATTCCGGCCCTCCGACGGTCATTCACCACCGAAACCCGAGATCGGGGGGGCCCGCAGATCTACCCTTATAGCTTTCTCCGTACGAGAATGGAAAAATGGACTTTTTTATCTATATATGTTTGTTTAGCAATATGTACATGGAAAACCAAGGTTGAACACATTTCACCACATTATTCACACCGGTAGACACGTACCGGGAGTTTCCACATACGGATCGACGATTTTACGAAGTGTTAGCCCATGTCCGTGAACAACGTCAGACACATGACCTATATATGCCATCTAAAAACATTAAATCACACCTATAAACATAACCTAGCTGCACATGCAGGTTTTCCAATGATTCCGGCCCTTCGTCGGTCATTCACCACCGAAACCCTAGATCGGGGGGCCCCGTAGATCTACCCTTATATCTTTCTCCGTACGAGGATGGACCAATGGACATTTTTATCTATCTATGTTTGTTTAGCACATATGTACATGGAAAACCAAGGTTGAACACATTTCACCACATTATTCACACCGGTAGACACGTACCGGGAGTTTCCACATACGGATCGACGATTTTACTAAGTGTTAGCCCATGTCCGTGAACAATGTCAGACACATGACCTATAGATGCCATCTAAAAACATTAAATCAAACCTATAAACATAACCTAGCTGCACATGTAGGTTTTCCAATGATTCCGGCCCTTCGACGGTCATTCACCACCGAAACCCTAGATCGGGGGGCCCCGTAGATCTACCCTCATATCTTTCTCCGTACGAGGATGGACCAATGGACTTTTTTATCTATCTATGTTTGTTTAGCACATATGTACATGGAAAACCAAGGTTGAACACATTTCACCACATTATTCACACCGGTAGACACGTACCGGGAGTTTCCACATACGGATCGACGATTTTACTAAGTGTTAGCCCATGTCCGTGAACAACGTCAAACACATGACCTACATATGCCATCTACAAACATTAAATCACAACTATAAACATAACCTAGCTCCACATGCAAGTTTTCCAATGATTCCGGCGCTCCGACGGTCATTCACCACCGAAACCCTAGATCGAAGTGGCCCGCAGATCTACCCTTATAGCGTTCTCCGTACGAGGATGGACCAATGGACTTTTTTATCTATATATGTTTGTTTAGCACATACGTACATGGAAAACCAAGGTTGAACACATTTCACCACATTATTCACACCGGTAGACACGTACCGGGAGTTTCCACATACGGATCGATGATTTTACTAAGTGTTAGCCCATGTCCGTGAACAACGTCAGACACATGACCTACATATGACATCTACAAACATTAAATCACACCTATAAACATAACCTAGCTCCACATGCAGGTTGCCCAATGATTCCGGCCCTCCGACGGTCCTTCACCACCGAAACCCTAGATCGGGGGGCCCGCAGATCTACCCTTATTGCTTTCTCCGTACGAGGATGGACCAATGGACTTTTTTTATCTATCTACGTTTGTTTAGCACATATGTACACGGAAAACCAAGGTTGAACACATTTCACCACATTATTCACAACGGTAGACACGTACCGGGAGTTTCCACATACGGATCGACGATTTTACTAAGTGTTAGCCCATGTCCGTGAACAGCGTCAGACAGACCTACATATGCCATCTAAAAACATTAAATCACACCTATAAACATAACCTAGCTCCACATGCAGGTTTTCCAATGATTCCGGCCCTCCGACGGTCATTCACCACCGAAACCCGAGATCGGGGGGGCCCGCAGATCTACCCTTATAGCTTTCTCCGTACGAGAATGGAAAAATGGACTTTTTTATCTATATATGTTTGTTTAGCAATATGTACATGGAAAACCAAGGTTGAACACATTTCACCACATTATTCACACCGGTAGACACGTACCGGGAGTTTCCACATACGGATCGACGATTTTACGAAGTGTTAGCCCATGTCCGTGAACAACGTCAGACACATGACCTATATATGCCATCTAAAAACATTAAATCACACCTATAAACATAACCTAGCTGCACATGCAGGTTTTCCAATGATTCCGGCCCTTCGTCGGTCATTCACCACCGAAACCCTAGATCGGGGGGCCCCGTAGATCTACCCTTATATCTTTCTCCGTACGAGGATGGACCAATGGACATTTTTATCTATCTATGTTTGTTTAGCACATATGTACATGGAAAACCAAGGTTGAACACATTTCACCACATTATTCACACCGGTAGACACGTACCGGGAGTTTCCACATACGGATCGACGATTTTACTAAGTGTTAGCCCATGTCCGTGAACAACGTCAGACACATGACCTATAGATGCCATCTAAAAACATTAAATCAAACCTATAAACATAACCTAGCTGCACATGTAGGTTTTCCAATGATTCCGGCCCTTCGACGGTCATTCACCACCGAAACCCTAGATCGGGGGGCCCCGTAGATCTACCCTCATATCTTTCTCCGTACGAGGATGGACCAATGGACTTTTTTATCTATCTATGTTTGTTTAGCACATATGTACATGGAAAACCAAGGTTGAACACATTTCACCACATTATTCACACCGGTAGACACGTACCGGGAGTTTCCACATACGGATCGACGATTTTACTAAGTGTTAGCCCATGTCCGTGAACCACGTCAGACACATGACCTACATATGCCATCTACAAACATTAAATCACACCTATAAACATAACATAGCTCCACATGCAGGTTTTCCAATGATTCCGGCCCTCCGACGGTCATTCACCACCGAAACCCTAGATCGGGGGGGGGGGGGGGGCGCAGATCTACCCTTATAGCTTTCTCCGTACGAGGATGGACCAATGGACTTTTTTATCTATCTATGTTTGTTTAGCACATATGTACATGGAAAACCAAGGTTGAACACATTTCACCACATTATTCACACAGGTAGACACGTACCGGGAGTTTCCACATACGGATCGACGATTTTACTAAGTGTTAGCCCATGTCCGTGAACAACGTCAGACACATGACCTACATATGCCATCTACAAACATTAAATCACACCTATAAACATAACCTAGCTGCACATGCAGGTTTTCCAATGATTCCGGCCCTTCGACGGTCATTCACCACCGAAACCCTAGATCGGGGGGCCCCGCAGATCTACCCTTATATCTTTCTCCGTACGAGGATGGACCAATGGACTTTTTTATCTATCTATGTTTGTTTAGCACATATGTACATGGAAAACCAAGGTTGAACACATTTCACCACATTATTCACACAGGTAGACACGTACCGGGAGTTTCCACATACGGATCGACGATTTTACTAAGTGTTAGCCCATGTCCGTGAACAACGTCAGACACATGACCTACATATGCCATCTACAAACATTAAATCACACCTATAAACATAACCTAGCTGCACATGCAGGTTTTCCAATGATTCCGGCCCTTCGACGGTCATTCACCACCGAAACCCTAGATCGGGGGGCCCCGCAGATCTACCCTTATATCTTTCTCCGTACGAGGATGGACCAATGGACATTTTTATCTATCTATGTTTGTTTAGCACATATGTACATGGAAAACCAAGGTTGAACACATTTCACCACATTATTCACACCGGTAGACACGTACCGGGAGTTTCCACATACGGATCGACGATTTTACTAAGTGTTAGCCCATGTCCGTGAACAACGTCAGACACATGACCTACATATGCCATCTACAAACATTAAATCACACCTATAAACATAACCTAGCTCGACATGCAGGTTTTCCAATGATTCCGGCCCTCCGACGGTCATTCACCACCGAAACCCTAGATCGGGGGGGGGGGGGCGCAGATCTACCCTTATAGCTTTCTCCGTACGGGGATGGACCAATGGACTTTTTTATCTATCTATGTTTGTTTAGCACATATGTACATGGAAAACCAAGGTTGAACACATTTCACCACATTATTCACACAGGTAGACACGTACCGGGAGTTTCCACATACGGATCGACGATTTTACTAAGTGTTAGCCCATGTCCGTGAACAACGTCAAACACATGACCTACATATGCCATCTACAAACATGAAATCACAACTATAAACATAACCTAGCTCCACATGCAAGTTTTCCAATGATTCCGGCGCTCCGACGGTCATTCACCACCGAAACCCTAGATCGAAGGGGCCCGCAGATCTACCCTTATAGCTTTCTCCGTACGAGGATGGACCAATGGACTTTTTTATCTATATATGTTTGTTTAGCACTGACGTACATGGAAAACCAAGGTTGAACACATTTCACCACATTATTCACACCGGTAGACACGTACCGGGAGTTTCCACATAAGGATCGATGATTTTACTAAGTGTTAGCCCATGTCCGTGAACAACGTCAGACTCATGACCTACATATGCCATCTACAAACATTAAATCACACCTATAAACATAACCTAGCTCCACATGCAGGTTTTCCAATGATTCCGGCCCTCCGACGGTCATTCACCACCGAAACCCTAGATCGGGGGGGCCCGCAGATCTACCCTTATTGCTTTCTCCGTACGAGGATGGACCAATGGACTTTTTTATCTATCTACGTTTGTTTAGCACATATGTACATGGAAAACCAAGGTTGAACACATTTCACCACATTATTCACACCGGTAGACACGTACCGGGAGTTTCCACATACGGATCGACGATTTTACTAAGTGTTAGCCCATGTCCGTGAACAACGTCAAACACATGACCTACATATGCCATCTACAAACATTAAATCACAACTATAAACATAACCTAGCTCCACATGCAAGTTTTCCAATGATTCCGGCGCTCCGACGGTCATTCACCACCGAAACCCTAGATCGAAGTGGCCCGCAGATCTACCCTTATAGCGTTCTCCGTACGAGGATGGACCAATGGACTTTTTTATCTATATATGTTTGTTTAGCACATACGTACATGGAAAACCAAGGTTGAACACATTTCACCACATTATTCACACCGGTAGACACGTACCGGGAGTTTCCACATACGGATCGATGATTTTACTAAGTGTTAGCCCATGTCCGTGAACAACGTCAGACACATGACCTACATATGACATCTACAAACATTAAATCACACCTATAAACATAACCTAGCTCCACATGCAGGTTGCCCAATGATTCCGGCCCTCCGACGGTCATTCACCACCGAAACCCTAGATCGGGGGGCCCGCAGATCTACCCTTATTGCTTTCTCCGTACGAGGATGGACCAATGGACTTTTTTATCTATCTACGTTTGTTTAGCACATATGTACACGGAAAACAAGGGTTGAACACATTTCACCACATTATTCACAACGGTAGACACGTACCGGGAGTTTCCACATACGGATCGACGATTTTACTAAGTGTTAGCCCATGTCCGTGAACAGCGTCAGACAGACCTACATATGCCATCTAAAAACATTAAATCACACCTATAAACATAACCTAGCTCCACATGCAGGTTTTCCAATGATACCGGCCCTCCGACGGTCATTCACCACCGAAACCCGAGATCGGGGGGGCCCGCAGATCTACCCTTATAGCTTTCTCCGTACGAGAATGGAAAAATGGACTTTTTTATCTATATATGTTTGTTTAGCAATATGTACATGGAAAACCAAGGTTGAACACATTTCACCACATTATTCACACCGGTAGACACGTACCGGGAGTTTCCACATACGGATCGACGATTTTACGAAGTGTTAGCCCATGTCCGTGAACAACGTCAGACACATGACCTATATATGCCATCTAAAAACATTAAATCACACCTATAAACATAACCTAGCTGCACATGCAGGTTTTCCAATGATTCCGGCCCTTCGTCGGTCATTCACCACCGAAACCCTAGATCGGGGGGCCCCGTAGATCTACCCTTATATCTTTCTCCGTACGAGGATGGACCAATGGACATTTTTATCTATCTATGTTTGTTTAGCACATATGTACATGGAAAACCAAGGTTGAACACATTTCACCACATTATTCACACCGGTAGACACGTACCGGGAGTTTCCACATACGGATCGACGATTTTACTAAGTGTTAGCCCATGTCCGTGAACAACGTCAGACACATGACCTATAGATGCCATCTAAAAACATTAAATCAAACCTATAAACATAACCTAGCTGCACATGTAGGTTTTCCAATGATTCCGGCCCTTCGACGGTCATTCACCACCGAAACCCTAGATCGGGGGGCCCCGTAGATCTACCCTCATATCTTTCTCCGTACGAGGATGGACCAATGGACTTTTTTATCTATCTATGTTTGTTTAGCACATATGTACATGGAAAACCAAGGTTGAACACATTTCACCACATTATTCACACCGGTAGACACGTACCGGGAGTTTCCACATACGGATCGACGATTTTACTAAGTGTTAGCCCATGTCCGTGAACCACGTCAGACACATGACCTACATATGCCATCTACAAACATTAAATCACACCTATAAACATAACCTAGCTCCACATGCAGGTTTTCCAATGATTCCGGCCCTCCGACGGTCATTCACCACCGAAACCCTAGATCGGGGGGGGGGGGCGCAGATCTACCCTTATAGCTTTCTCCGTACGAGGATGGACCAATGGACTTTTTTATCTATCTATGTTTGTTTAGCACATATGTACATGGAAAACCAAGGTTGAACACATTTCACCACATTATTCACACAGGTAGACACGTACCGGGAGTTTCCACATACGGATCGACGATTTTACTAAGTGTTAGCCCATGTCCGTGAACAACGTCAGACAAATGACCTACATATGCCATCTACAAACATTAAATCACACCTATAAACATAACCTAGCTGCACATGCAGGTTTTCCAATGATTCCGGCCCTTCGACGGTCATTCACCACCGAAACCCTAGATCGGGGGGCCCCGCAGATCTACCCTTATATCTTTCTCCGTACGAGGATGGACCAATGGACTTTTTTATCTATCTATGTTTGTTTAGCACATATGTACATGGAAAACCAAGGTTGAACACATTTCACCACATTATTCACACAGGTAGACACGTACCGGGAGTTTCCACATACGGATCGACGATTTTACTAAGTGTTAGCCCATGTCCGTGAACAACGTCAGACACATGACCTACATATGCCATCTACAAACATTAAATCACACCTATAAACATAACCTAGCTGCACATGCAGGTTTTCCAATGATTCCGGCCCTTCGACGGTCATTCACCACCGAAACCCTAGATCGGGGGGCCCCGCAGATCTACCCTTATATCTTTCTCCGTACGAGGATGGACCAATGGACATTTTTATCTATCTATGTTTGTTTAGCACATATGTACATGGAAAACCAAGGTTGAACACATTTCACCACATTATTCACACCGGTAGACACGTACCGGGAGTTTCCACATACGGATCAACGATTTTACTAAGTGTTAGCCCATGTCCGTGAACAACGTCAGACACATGACCTACATATGCCATCTACAAACATTAAATCACACCTATAAACATAACCTAGCTCGACATGCAGGTTTTCCAATGATTCCGGCCCTCCGACGGTCATTCACCACCGAAACCCTAGATCGGGGGGGGGGGGGGCGCAGATCTACCCTTATAGCTTTCTCCGTACGGGGATGGACCAATGGACTTTTTTATCTATCTATGTTTGTTTAGCACATATGTACATGGAAAACCAAGGTTGAACACATTTCACCACATTATTCACACAGGTAGACACGTACCGGGAGTTTCCACATACGGATCGACGATTTTACTAAGTGTTAGCCCATGTCCGTGAACAACGTCAAACACATGACCTACATATGCCATCTACAAACATGAAATCACAACTATAAACATAACCTAGCTCCACATGCAAGTTTTCCAATGATTCCGGCGCTCCGACGGTCATTCACCACCGAAACCCTAGATCGAAGGGGCCCGCAGATCTACCCTTATAGCTTTCTCCGTACGAGGATGGACCAATGGACTTTTTTATCTATATATGTTTGTTTAGCACTGACGTACATGGAAAACCAAGGTTGAACACATTTCACCACATTATTCACACCGGTAGACACGTACCGGGAGTTTCCACATAAGGATCGATGATTTTACTAAGTGTTAGCCCATGTCCGTGAACAACGTCAGACTCATGACCTACATATGCCATCTACAAACATTAAATCACACCTATAAACATAACCTAGCTCCACATGCAGGTTTTCCAATGATTCCGGCCCTCCGACGGTCATTCACCACCGAAACCCTAGATCGGGGGGGCCCGCAGATCTACCCTTATTGCTTTCTCCGTACGAGGATGGACCAATGGACTTTTTTATCTATCTACGTTTGTTTAGCACATATGTACATGGAAAACCAAGGTTGAACACATTTCACCACATTATTCACACCGGTAGACACGTACCGGGAGTTTCCACATACGGATCGACGATTTTACTAAGTGTTAGCCCATGTCCGTGAACAACGTCAAACACATGACCTACATATGCCATCTACAAACATTAAATCACAACTATAAACATAACCTAGCTCCACATGCAAGTTTTCCAATGATTCCGGCGCTCCGACGGTCATTCACCACCGAAACCCTAGATCGAAGTGGCCCGCAGATCTACCCTTATAGCGTTCTCCGTACGAGGATGGACCAATGGACTTTTTTATCTATATATGTTTGTTTAGCACATACGTACATGGAAAACCAAGGTTGAACACATTTCACCACATTATTCACACCGGTAGACACGTACCGGGAGTTTCCACATACGGATCGATGATTTTACTAAGTGTTAGCCCATGTCCGTGAACAACGTCAGACACATGACCTACATATGACATCTACAAACATTAAATCACACCTATAAACATAACCTAGCTCCACATGCAGGTTGCCCAATGATTCCGGCCCTCCGACGGTCATTCACCACCGAAACCCTAGATCGGGGGGCCCGCAGATCTACCCTTATTGCTTTCTCCGTACGAGGATGGACCAATGGACTTTTTTATCTATCTACGTTTGTTTAGCACATATGTACACGGAAAACAAGGGTTGAACACATTTCACCACATTATTCACAACGGTAGACACGTACCGGGAGTTTCCACATACGGATCGACGATTTTACTAAGTGTTAGCCCATGTCCGTGAACAGCGTCAGACAGACCTACATATGCCATCTAAAAACATTAAATCACACCTATAAACATAACCTAGCTCCACATGCAGGTTTTCCAATGATACCGGCCCTCCGACGGTCATTCACCACCGAAACCCGAGATCGGGGGGGCCCGCAGATCTACCCTTATAGCTTTCTCCGTACGAGAATGGAAAAATGGACTTTTTTATCTATATATGTTTGTTTAGCAATATGTACATGGAAAACCAAGGTTGAACACATTTCACCACATTATTCACACCGGTAGACACGTACCGGGAGTTTCCACATACGGATCGACGATTTTACGAAGTGTTAGCCCATGTCCGTGAACAACGTCAGACACATGACCTATATATGCCATCTAAAAACATTAAATCACACCTATAAACATAACCTAGCTGCACATGCAGGTTTTCCAATGATTCCGGCCCTTCGTCGGTCATTCACCACCGAAACCCTAGATCGGGGGGCCCCGTAGATCTACCCTTATATCTTTCTCCGTACGAGGATGGACCAATGGACATTTTTATCTATCTATGTTTGTTTAGCACATATGTACATGGAAAACCAAGGTTGAACACATTTCACCACATTATTCACACCGGTAGACACGTACCGGGAGTTTCCACATACGGATCGACGATTTTACTAAGTGTTAGCCCATGTCCGTGAACAACGTCAGACACATGACCTATAGATGCCATCTAAAAACATTAAATCAAACCTATAAACATAACCTAGCTGCACATGTAGGTTTTCCAATGATTCCGGCCCTTCGACGGTCATTCACCACCGAAACCCTAGATCGGGGGGCCCCGTAGATCTACCCTCATATCTTTCTCCGTACGAGGATGGACCAATGGACTTTTTTATCTATCTATGTTTGTTTAGCACATATGTACATGGAAAACCAAGGTTGAACACATTTCACCACATTATTCACACCGGTAGACACGTACCGGGAGTTTCCACATACGGATCGACGATTTTACTAAGTGTTAGCCCATGTCCGTGAACCACGTCAGACACATGACCTACATATGCCATCTACAAACATTAAATCACACCTATAAACATTACCTAGCTCCACATGCAGGTTTTCCAATGATTCCGGCCCTCCGACGGTCATTCACCACCGAAACCCTAGATCGGGGGGGGGGGGGGGGGGGCGCAGATCTACCCTTATAGCTTTCTCCGTACGAGGATGGACCAATGGACTTTTTTATCTATCTATGTTTGTTTAGCACATATGTACATGGAAAACCAAGGTTGAACACATTTCACCACATTATTCACACAGGTAGACACGTACCGGGAGTTTCCACATACGGATCGACGATTTTACTAAGTGTTAGCCCATGTCCGTGAACAACGTCAAACACATGACCTACATATGCCATCTACAAACATGAAATCACAACTATAAACATAACCTAGCTCGACATGCAGGTTTTCCAATGATTCCGGCCCTCCGACGGTCATTCACCACCGAAACCCTAGATCGGGGGGGGGGGGGGCGCAGATCTACCCTTATAGCTTTCTCCGTACGGGGATGGACCAATGGACTTTTTTATCTATCTATGTTTGTTTAGCACATATGTACATGGAAAACCAAGGTTGAACACATTTCACCACATTATTCACACAGGTAGACACGTACCGGGAGTTTCCACATACGGATCGACGATTTTACTAAGTGTTAGCCCATGTCCGTGAACAACGTCAAACACATGACCTACATATGCCATCTACAAACATGAAATCACAACTATAAACATAACCTAGCTCCACATGCAAGTTTTCCAATGATTCCGGCGCTCCGACGGTCATTCACCACCGAAACCCTAGATCGAAGGGGCCCGCAGATCTACCCTTATAGCTTTCTCCGTACGAGGATGGACCAATGGACTTTTTTATCTATATATGTTTGTTTAGCACTGACGTACATGGAAAACCAAGGTTGAACACATTTCACCACATTATTCACACCGGTAGACACGTACCGGGAGTTTCCACATAAGGATCGATGATTTTACTAAGTGTTAGCCCATGTCCGTGAACAACGTCAGACTCATGACCTACATATGCCATCTACAAACATTAAATCACACCTATAAACATAACCTAGCTCCACATGCAGGTTTTCCAATGATTCCGGCCCTCCGACGGTCATTCACCACCGAAACCCTAGATCGGGGGGGCCCGCAGATCTACCCTTATTGCTTTCTCCGTACGAGGATGGACCAATGGACTTTTTTATCTATCTACGTTTGTTTAGCACATATGTACATGGAAAACCAAGGTTGAACACATTTCACCACATTATTCACACCGGTAGACACGTACCGGGAGTTTCCACATACGGATCGACGATTTTACTAAGTGTTAGCCCATGTCCGTGAACAACGTCAAACACATGACCTACATATGCCATCTACAAACATTAAATCACAACTATAAACATAACCTAGCTCCACATGCAAGTTTTCCAATGATTCCGGCGCTCCGACGGTCATTCACCACCGAAACCCTAGATCGAAGTGGCCCGCAGATCTACCCTTATAGCGTTCTCCGTACGAGGATGGACCAATGGACTTTTTTATCTATATATGTTTGTTTAGCACATACGTACATGGAAAACCAAGGTTGAACACATTTCACCACATTATTCACACCGGTAGACACGTACCGGGAGTTTCCACATACGGATCGATGATTTTACTAAGTGTTAGCCCATGTCCGTGAACAACGTCAGACACATGACCTACATATGACATCTACAAACATTAAATCACACCTATAAACATAACCTAGCTCCACATGCAGGTTGCCCAATGATTCCGGCCCTCCGACGGTCATTCACCACCGAAACCCTAGATCGGGGGGCCCGCAGATCTACCCTTATTGCTTTCTCCGTACGAGGATGGACCAATGGACTTTTTTATCTATCTACGTTTGTTTAGCACATATGTACACGGAAAACAAGGGTTGAACACATTTCACCACATTATTCACAACGGTAGACACGTACCGGGAGTTTCCACATACGGATCGACGATTTTACTAAGTGTTAGCCCATGTCCGTGAACAGCGTCAGACAGACCTACATATGCCATCTAAAAACATTAAATCACACCTATAAACATAACCTAGCTCCACATGCAGGTTTTCCAATGATACCGGCCCTCCGACGGTCATTCACCACCGAAACCCGAGATCGGGGGGGCCCGCAGATCTACCCTTATAGCTTTCTCCGTACGAGAATGGAAAAATGGACTTTTTTATCTATATATGTTTGTTTAGCAATATGTACATGGAAAACCAAGGTTGAACACATTTCACCACATTATTCACACCGGTAGACACGTACCGGGAGTTTCCACATACGGATCGACGATTTTACGAAGTGTTAGCCCATGTCCGTGAACAACGTCAGACACATGACCTATATATGCCATCTAAAAACATTAAATCACACCTATAAACATAACCTAGCTGCACATGCAGGTTTTCCAATGATTCCGGCCCTTCGTCGGTCATTCACCACCGAAACCCTAGATCGGGGGGCCCCGTAGATCTACCCTTATATCTTTCTCCGTACGAGGATGGACCAATGGACATTTTTATCTATCTATGTTTGTTTAGCACATATGTACATGGAAAACCAAGGTTGAACACATTTCACCACATTATTCACACCGGTAGACACGTACCGGGAGTTTCCACATACGGATCGACGATTTTACTAAGTGTTAGCCCATGTCCGTGAACAACGTCAGACACATGACCTATAGATGCCATCTAAAAACATTAAATCAAACCTATAAACATAACCTAGCTGCACATGTAGGTTTTCCAATGATTCCGGCCCTTCGACGGTCATTCACCACCGAAACCCTAGATCGGGGGGCCCCGTAGATCTACCCTCATATCTTTCTCCGTACGAGGATGGACCAATGGACTTTTTTATCTATCTATGTTTGTTTAGCACATATGTACATGGAAAACCAAGGTTGAACACATTTCACCACATTATTCACACCGGTAGACACGTACCGGGAGTTTCCACATACGGATCGACGATTTTACTAAGTGTTAGCCCATGTCCGTGAACCACGTCAGACACATGACCTACATATGCCATCTACAAACATTAAATCACACCTATAAACATTACCTAGCTCCACATGCAGGTTTTCCAATGATTCCGGCCCTCCGACGGTCATTCACCACCGAAACCCTAGATCGGGGGGGGGGGGGGCGCAGATCTACCCTTATAGCTTTCTCCGTACGAGGATGGACCAATGGACTTTTTTATCTATCTATGTTTGTTTAGCACATATGTACATGGAAAACCAAGGTTGAACACATTTCACCACATTATTCACACAGGTAGACACGTACCGGGAGTTTCCACATACGGATCGACGATTTTACTAAGTGTTAGCCCATGTCCGTGAACAACGTCAGACAAATGACCTACATATGCCATCTACAAACATTAAATCACACCTATAAACATAACCTAGCTGCACATGCAGGTTTTCCAATGATTCCGGCCCTTCGACGGTCATTCACCACCGAAACCCTAGATCGGGGGGCCCCGCAGATCTACCCTTATATCTTTCTCCGTACGAGGATGGACCAATGGACTTTTTTATCTATCTATGTTTGTTTAGCACATATGTACATGGAAAACCAAGGTTGAACACATTTCACCACATTATTCACACAGGTAGACACGTACCGGGAGTTTCCACATACGGATCGACGATTTTACTAAGTGTTAGCCCATGTCCGTGAACAACGTCAGACACATGACCTACATATGCCATCTACAAACATTAAATCACACCTATAAACATAACCTAGCTGCACATGCAGGTTTTCCAATGATTCCGGCCCTTCGACGGTCATTCACCACCGAAACCCTAGATCGGGGGGCCCCGCAGATCTACCCTTATATCTTTCTCCGTACGAGGATGGACCAATGGACATTTTTATCTATCTATATTTGATTAGCACATATGTACATGGAAAACCAAGGTTGAACACATTTCACCACATTATTCACACCGGTACACACGTACCGGGAGTTTCCACATACGGATCGACGATTTTACTAAGTGTTAGCCCATGTCCGTGAACAACGTCAGACACATGACCTACATATGCCATCTACAAACATTAAATCACACCTATAAACATAACCTAGCTCGACATGCAGGTTTTCCAATGATTCCGGCCCTCCGACGGTCATTCACCACCGAAACCCTAGATCGGGGGGGGGGGGCGCAGATCTACCCTTATAGCTTTCTCCGTACGGGGATGGACCAATGGACTTTTTTATCTATCTATGTTTGTTTAGCACATATGTACATGGAAAACCAAGGTTGAACACATTTCACCACATTATTCACACAGGTAGACACGTACCGGGAGTTTCCACATACGGATCGACGATTTTACTAAGTGTTAGCCCATGTCCGTGAACAACGTCAAACACATGACCTACATATGCCATCTACAAACATGAAATCACAACTATAAACATAACCTAGCTCCACATGCAAGTTTTCCAATGATTCCGGCGCTCCGACGGTCATTCACCACCGAAACCCTAGATCGAAGGGGCCCGCAGATCTACCTTTATAGCTTTCTCCGTACGAGGATGGACCAATGGACTTTTTTATCTATATATGTTTGTTTAGCACATACGTACATGGAAAACCAAGGTTGAACACATTTCACCACATTATTCACACCGGTAGACACGTACCGGGAGTTTCCACATAAGGATCGATGATTTTACTAAGTGTTAGCCCATGTCCGTGAACAACGTCAGACTCATGACCTACATATGCCATCTACAAACATTAAATCACACCTATAAACATAACCTAGCTCCACATGCAGGTTTTCCAATGATTCCGGCCCTCCGACGGTCATTCACCACCGAAACCCTAGATCGGGGGGGCCCGCAGATCTACCCTTATTGCTTTCTCCGTACGAGGATGGACCAATGGACTTTTTTATCTATCTACGTTTGTTTAGCACATATGTACATGGAAAACCAAGGTTGAACACATTTCACCACATTATTCACACCGGTAGACACGTACCGGGAGTTTCCACATACGGATCGATGATTTTACTAAGTGTTAGCCCATGTCCGTGAACAGCGTCAGACAGACCTACATATGCCATCTAAAAACATTAAATCACACCTATAAATATAACCTAGCTCCACATGCAGGTTTTCCAATGATTCCGGCCCTCCGACGGTCATTCACCACCGAAACCCTAGATCGGGGGGGCCCGCAGATCTACCCTTATAGCTTTCTCCGTACGAGGATGGACCAATGGACTTTTTTATCTATCTATGTTTGTTTAGCACATATGTACATGGAAAACCAAGGTTGAACACATTTCACCACATTATTCACACAGGTAGACACGTACCGGGAGTTTCCACATACGGATCGACGATTTTACTAAGTGTTAGCCCATGTCCGTGAACAACGTCAAACACATGACCTACATATGCCATCTAAAAACATTAAATCACAACTATAAACATAACCTAGCTCCACATGCAAGTTTTCCAATGATTCCGGCGCTCCGACGGTCATTCACCACCGAAACCCTAGATCGAAGGGGCCCGCAGATCTACCCTTATAGCTTTCTCCGTACGAGGATGGACCAATGGACTTTTTTATCTATATATGTTTGTTTAGCACATACGTACATGGAAAACCAAGGTTGAACACATTTCACCACATTATTCACACCGGTAGACACGTACCGGGAGTTTCCACATACGGATCGATGATTTTACTAAGTGTTAGCCCATGTCCGTGAACAACGTCAGACACATGACCTACATATGCCATCTACAAACATTAAATCACACCTATAAACATAACCTAGCTCCACATGCAGGTTTTCCAATGATTCCGGCCCTCCGACGGTCATTCACCACCGAAACCCTAGATCGGGGGGGGCCCGCAGATCTACCCTTATTCCTTTCTCCGTACGAGGATGGACCAATGGACTTTTTTATCTATCTACGTTTGTTTAGCACATATGTACATGGAAAACCAAGGTTGAACACATTTCACCACATTATTCACACCGGTAGACACGTACCGGGAGTTTCCACATACGGATCGACGATTTTACTAAGTGTTAGCCCATGTCCGTCAACAACGTCAGACACATGACCTACATATGCCATATACAAACATTAAATCACACTTATAAACATAACCTAGCTCCACATGCAGGTTTTCCAATGATTCCGGCCCTCCGACGGTCATTCACCACCGAAACCCTAGATCGGGGGGGCCCGCAGATCTACCCTTATAGCTTTCTCCGTACGAGGATGGACCAATGGACTTTTTTATCTATCTATGTTTGATTAGCACATATGTACATGGAAAACCAAGGTTGAACACATTTCACCACATTATTCACACCGGTAGACACGTACCGGCAGTTTCCACATACGGATCGACGATTTTACTAAGTGTTAGCCCATGTCCGTGAACAACGTCAAACACATGACCTACATATGCCATCTAAAAACATTAAATCACAACTATAAACATAACCTAGCTCCACATGCAAGTTTTCCAATGATTCCGGCGCTCCGACGGTCATTCACCACCGAAACCCTAGATCGAAGGGGCCCGCAGATCTACCCTTATAGCTTTCTCCGTACGAGGATGGACCAATGGACTTTTTTATCTATATATGTTTGTTTAGCACATACGTACATGGAAAACCAAGGTTGAACACATTTCACCACATTATTCACACCGGTAGACACGTACCGGGAGTTTCCACATACGGATCGATGATTTTACTAAGTGTTAGCCCATGTCCGTGAACAACGTCAGACACATGACCTACATATGCCATCTACAAACATTAAATCACACCTATAAACATAACCTAGCTGCACATGCAGGTTTTCCAATGATTCCGGCCCTTCGACGGTCATTCACCACCGAAACCCTAGATCGGGGGGCCCCGCAGATCTACCCTTATATCTTTCTCCGTACGAGGATGGACCAATGGACATTTTTATCTATCTATGTTTGTTTAGCACATATGTACATGGAAAACCAAGGTTGAACACATTTCACCACATTATTCACACCGGTAGACACGTACCGGGAGTTTCCACATACGGATCGACGATTTTACTAAGTGTTAGCCCATGTCCGTGAACAACGTCAGACACATGACCTACATATGCCATCTACAAACATTAAATCACACCTATAAACATAACCTAGCTCGACATGCAGGTTTTCCAATGATTCCGGCCCTCCGACGGTCATTCACCACCGAAACCCTAGATCGGGGGGGGGGGGCGCAGATCTACCCTTATAGCTTTCTCCGTACGGGGATGGACCAATGGACTTTTTTATCTATCTATGTTTGTTTAGCACATATGTACATGGAAAACCAAGGTTGAACACATTTCACCACATTATTCACACAGGTAGACACGTACCGGGAGTTTCCACATACGGATCGACGATTTTACTAAGTGTTAGCCCATGTCCGTGAACAACGTCAAACACATGACCTACATATGCCATCTACAAACATGAAATCACAACTATAAACATAACCTAGCTCCACATGCAAGTTTTCCAATGATTCCGGCGCTCCGACGGTCATTCACCGCCGAAACCCTAGATCGAAGGGGCCCGCAGATCTACCTTTATAGCTTTCTCCGTACGAGGATGGACCAATGGACTTTTTTATCTATATATGTTTGTTTAGCACATACGTACATGGAAAACCAAGGTTGAACACATTTCACCACATTATTCACACCGGTAGACACGTACCGGGAGTTTCCACATAAGGATCGATGATTTTACTAAGTGTTAGCCCATGTCCGTGAACAACGTCAGACTCATGACCTACATATGCCATCTACAAACATTAAATCACACCTATAAACATAACCTAGCTCCACATGCAGGTTTTCCAATGATTCCGGCCCTCCGACGGTCATTCACCACCGAAACCCTAGATCGGGGGGGGCCGCAGATCTACCCTTATTGCTTTCTCCGTACGAGGATGGACCAATGGACTTTTTTATCTATCTACGTTTGTTTAGCACATATGTACATGGAAAACCAAGGTTGAACACATTTCACCACATTATTCACACCGGTAGACACGTACCGGGAGTTTCCACATACGGATCGATGATTTTACTAAGTGTTAGCCCATGTCCGTGAACAGCGTCAGACAGACCTACATATGCCATCTAAAAACATTAAATCACACCTATAAACATAACCTAGCTCCACATGCAGGTTTTCCAATGATTCCGGCCCTCCGACGGTCATTCACCACCGAAACCCTAGATCGGGGGGGCCCGCAGATCTACACTTATAGCTTTCTCCGTACGAGGATGGACCAATGGACTTTTTTATCTATCTATGTTTGTTTAGCACATATGTACATGGAAAACCAAGGTTGAACACATTTCACCACATTATTCACACAGGTAGACACGTACCGGGAGTTTCCACATACGGATCGACGATTTTACTAAGTGTTAGCCCATGTCCGTGAACAACGTCAAACACATGACCTACATATGCCATCTAAAAACATTAAATCACAACTATAAACATAACCTAGCTCCACATGCAAGTTTTCCAATGATTCCGGCGCTCCGACGGTCATTCACCACCGAAACCCTAGATCGAAGGGGCCCGCAGATCTACCCTTATAGCTTTCTCCGTACGAGGATGGACCAATGGACTTTTTTATCTATATATGTTTGTTTAGCACATACGTACATGGAAAACCAAGGTTGAACACATTTCACCACATTATTCACACCGGTAGACACGTACCGGGAGTTTCCACATACGGATCGATGATTTTACTAAGTGTTAGCCCATGTCCGTGAAAAACGTCAGACACATGACCTACATATGCCATCTACAAACATTAAATCACACCTATAAACATAACCTAGCTCCACATGCAGGTTTTCCAATGATTCCGGCCCTCCGACGGTCATTCACCACCGAAACCCTAGATCGGGGGGGGCCCGCAGATCTACCCTTATTCCTTTCTCCGTACGAGGATGGACCAATGGACTTTTTTATCTATCTACGTTTGTTTAGCACATATGTACATGGAAAACCAAGGTTGAACACATTTCACCACATTATTCACACCGGTAGACACGTACCGGGAGTTTCCACATACGGATCGACGATTTTACTAAGTGTTAGCCCATGTCCGTCAACAACGTCAGACACATGACCTACATATGCCATATACAAACATTAAATCACACTTATAAACATAACCTAGCTCCACATGCAGGTTTTCCAATGATTCCGGCCCTCCGACGGTCATTCACCACCGAAACCCTAGATCGGGGGGGCCCGCAGATCTACCCTTATAGCTTTCTCCGTACGAGGATGGACCAATGGACTTTTTTATCTATCTATGTTTGATTAGCACATATGTACATGGAAAACCAAGGTTGAACACATTTCACCACATTATTCACACCGGTAGACACGTACCGGCAGTTTCCACATACGGATCGACGATTTTACTAAGTGTTAGCCCATGTCCATGAACAACGTCAGACACATGACCTACATATGCCATCTACAAACATTAAATCACACCTGTAAACATAACCTAGCTCCACATGCCGGATTTCCAATGATTCCGGCCCTCCGACGATCATTCACCACCGAAACCCTAGATCGGGGGGGGGGGGCGCAGATCTACCCTTATAGCTTTCTCCATACGAGGATGGACTAATGGACTTTTTGATCTATCTATGTTTGTTTAGCACATATGTACATGGAAAACCAAGGTTGAACACATTTCACCACATTATTCACACCGCTAGACACGTACCGGGAGTTTCCACATCCGGACCGACGATTTTACTAAGTGTTAGCCCATGTCCGTGAACAACGTCAGACACATGACCTACATATGCCATCTACAAACATTAAGTCACACCTATAAACATAACCTAGATCCACATACAGGTTTTACAATGATTCCGGCCCTCCGACGGTCATTCACCACCGAAACCCTAGATCGCGGGGGCCCTCAGATCTACCCTTATAGCTTTCTCCGTAGGAGGATGGACCAATGGACTTATTTATCTATCTATGTTTGTTTAGAACATATGTACATGGAAAACCAAGGTTGAACACATTTCACCACATTATTCACACCGGTAGACACGTACTGGGAGTTTCCACATACGGATCGACGATTTTACTAAGTGTTAGCCCATGTCCGTGAACAACGTCACACACATGACCTACATATGCCATCTACAAACATTAAATCACACCTATAAACATAACCTAACTCCACATGCAGGTTTTCCAATGATTCCGGCCCTCCGACGGTCATTCACCATCGAAACCCTAGCTCGGGGGTCCCGCAGATCTAGCATTATAGCTTTCTTCGTACGAGGATGGACCGATGGACTTTGTTTATCTATCTATGTTTGTTTAGCACATATGTACATGGAAAACCAAGGTTGAACACATTTCACCACATTATTCACACCGGTAGACACGTACCGGGAGTTTCCACATACGGATCGACGATTTTACTAAGTGTTAGCCCATGTCCGTGAACAACGTCAGGCACATGACCTACATATGCCATCTACAAACATTAAATCACACCTATAAAGATAACCTAGCTCCACATGCAAGTTTTCCAATGATTCCGGCGCTCCGACGGTCATTCACCACCGAAACCCTAGATCGAAGTGGCCCGCAGATCTACCCTTATAGTGTTCTCCGTACGAGGATGGACCAATGGACTTTTTTATCTATATATGTTTGTTTAGCACATACGTACATGGAAAACCATGGTTGAACACATTTCACCACATTATTCAAACCGGTAGACACGTACCGGGAGTTTTCACATACGGATCGATGATTTTACTAAGTGTTAGCCCATGTCCGTGAACAACGTCAGACACATGACCTACATATGCCATCTACAAACATTAAATCACACCTATAAACATAACCTAGCTCCACATGCAGGTTGCCCAATGATTCCGGCCCTCCGACGGTCATTCACCACAGAAACCCTAGATCGGGGGGGGCCGCAGATCTACCCTTATTGCTTTCTCCGTACGAGGATGGACCAATGGACTTTTTTATCTATCTACGTTTGTTTAGCACATATGTACACGGAAAACCAAGGTTGAACACATTTCACCACATTATTCACAACGGTAGACACGTACCGGGAGTTTCCACATACGGATCGACGATTTTACTAAGTGTTAGCCCATGTCCGTGAACAGCGTCAGACAGACCTACATATGCCATCTAAAAACATTAAATCACACCTATAAACATAACCTAGCTCCACATGCAGGTTTTCCAATGATTCCGGCCCTCCGACGGTCATTCACCACCGAAACCCGAGATCGGGGGGGCCCGCAGATCTACCCTTATAGCTTTCTCCGTACGAGAATGGAAAAATGGACTTTTTTATCTATATATGTTTGTTTAGCAATATGTACATGGAAAACCAAGGTTGAACACATTTCACCACATTATTCACACCGGTAGACACGTACCGGGAGTTTCCACATACGGATCGACGATTTTACGAAGTGTTAGCCCATGTCCGTGAACAACGTCAGACACATGACCTATATATGCCATCTAAAAACATTAAATCACACCTATAAACATAACCTAGCTGCACATGCAGGTTTTCCAATGATTCCGGCCCTTCGTCGGTCATTCACCACCGAAACCCTAGATCGGGGGGCCCCGTAGATCTACCCTTATATCTTTCTCCGTACGAGGATGGACCAATGGACATTTTTATCTATCTATGTTTGTTTAGCACATATGTACATGGAAAACCAAGGTTGAACACATTTCACCACATTATTCACACCGGTAGACACGTACCGGGAGTTTCCACATACGGATCGACGATTTTACTAAGTGTTAGCCCATGTCCGTGAACAACGTCAGACACATGACCTATAGATGCCATCTAAAAACATTAAATCAAACCTATAAACATAACCTAGCTGCACATGTAGGTTTTCCAATGATTCCGGCCCTTCGACGGTCATTCACCACCGAAACCCTAGATCGGGGGGCCCCGTAGATCTACCCTCATATCTTTCTCCGTACGAGGATGGACCAATGGACTTTTTTATCTATCTATGTTTGTTTAGCACATATGTACATGGAAAACCAAGGTTGAACACATTTCACCACATTATTCACACCGGTAGACACGTACCGGGAGTTTCCACATACGGATCGACGATTTTACTAAGTGTTAGCCCATGTCCGTGAACAACGTCAGACGCATGACCTACATATGCCATCTACAAACGTTAAATCACACCTATAAACATAACCTAGCTCCACATGCAGGTTTTCCAATGATTCCGGCCCTCCGAAGGTCATTCACCACCGAAACCCTAGATCGGGGGGGGGGGGGCGCAGATCTACCCTTATAGCTTTCTCCGTACGAGGATGGACCAATGGACTTTTTTATCTATCTATGTTTGTTTAGCACATATGTACATGGAAAACCAAGGTTGAACACATTTCACCACATTATTCACACAGGTAGACACGTACCGGGAGTTTCCACATACGGATCGACGATTTTACTAAGTGTTAGCCCATGTCCGTGAACAACGTCAGACTCATGACCTACATATGCCATCTACAAACATTAAATCACACCTATAAACATAACCTAGCTGCACATGCAGGTTTTCCAATGATTCCGGCCCTTCGACGGTCATTCACCACCGAAACCCTAGATCGGGGGGGGGGGGGGGGGCGCAGATCTACCCTTATAGCTTTCTCCGTACGGGGATGGACCAATGGACTTTTTTATCTATCTATGTTTGTTTAGCACATATGTACATGGAAAACCAAGGTTGAACACATTTCACCACATTATTCACACAGGTAGACACGTACCGGGAGTTTCCACATACGGATCGACGATTTTACTAAGTGTTAGCCCATGTCCGTGAACAACGTCAGACTCATGACCTACATATGCCATCTACAAACATTAAATCACACCTATAAACATAACCTAGCTGCACATGCAGGTTTTCCAATGATTCCGGCCCTTCGACGGTCATTCACCACCGAAACCCTAGATCGGGGGGGGGGGGGGCGCAGATCTAGCCTTATATCTTTCTCCGTACGAGGATGGACCAATGGACATTTTTATCTATCTATGTTTGTTTAGCACATATGTACATGGAAAACCAAGGTTGAACACATTTCACCACATTATTCACACCGGTAGACACGTACCGGGAGTTTCCACATACGGATCGACGATTTTACTAAGTGTTAGCCCATGTCCGTGAACAACGTCAGACACATGACCTACATATGCCATCTACAAACATTAAATCACACCTATAAACATAACCTAGCTCGACATGCAGGTTTTCCAATGATTCCGGCCCTCCGACGGTCATTCACCACCGAAACCCTAGATCGGGGGGGGGGGGGGGCGCAGATCTACCCTTATAGCTTTCTCCGTACGGGGATGGACCAATGGACTTTTTTATCTATCTATGTTTGTTTAGCACATATGTACATGGAAAACCAAGGTTGAACACATTTCACCACATTATTCACACAGGTAGACACGTACCGGGAGTTTCCACATACGGATCGACGATTTTACTAAGTGTTAGCCCATGTCCGTGAACAACGTCAGACTCATGACCTACATATGCCATCTACAAACATTGAATCACACCTATAAACATAACCTAGCTCCACATGCAGGTTTTCCAATGATTCCGGCCCTCCGACGGTCATTCACCACCGAAACCCTAGATCGGGGGGGCCCGCAGATCTACCCTTATTGCTTTCTCCGTATGAGGATGGACCAATGGACTTTTTTATCTATCTACCTTTGTTTAGCACATATGTACATGGAAAACCAAGGTTGAACACATTTCACCACATTATTCACACCGGTAGACACGTACCGGGAGTTTCCACATACGGATCGATGATTTTACTAAGTGTTAGCCCATGTCCGTGAACAGCGTCAGACAGACCTACATATGCCATCTAAAAACATTAAATCACACCTATAAACATAACCTAGCTCCACATGCAGGTTTTCCAATGATTCCGGCCCTCCGACGGTCATTCACCACCGAAACCCTAGATCGAGGGGGCCCGCAGATCTACCCTTATAGCTTTCTCCGTACGAGGATGGACCAATGGACTTTTTTATCTATCTATGTTTGTTTAGCACATATGTACATGGAAAACCAAGGTTGAACACATTTCACCACATTATTCACACAGGTAGACACGTACCGGGAGTTTCCACATACGGATCGACGATTTTACTAAGTGTTAGCCCATGTCCGTGAACAACGTCAAACACATGACCTACATATGCCATCTACAAACATTAAATCACAACTATAAACATAACCTAGCTCCACATGCAAGTTTTCCAATGATTCCGGCGCTCCGACGGTCATTCACCACCGAAACCCTAGAACGGGGGGGGGGGCACAGATCTACCCTTATAGCTTTCTCCGTACGAGGATGGACCGATGGAATTTTTTTATCTATCTATGTTTGTTTAGCACATATGTACATGGAAAACAAAGGTTGAACACATTTCACCACATTATTCACACAGGTAGACACGTACCGGGATTTTACTAAGTGTTAGCCCATGTCCGTGAACAACGTCAGACACATGACCTACATATGCCATCTACAAACATTAAATCACACCTATAAACATAACCTAGCTCCACATGCAGTTTTTCCAATGATTCCGGCCCTCCGACGGTCATTCACCACCGAAACCCTAGATCGGGGGGGCCCGCAGATCTACCCTTATAGCTTTCTCCGTACGAGGATGGACCAAAGGACTTTTTTATCTATCTATGTTTGTTTAGCACATATGTACATGGAAAACCAAGGTTGAACACATTTCACCACATTATTCACATCGGTAGACACGTACCGGGAGTTTCCGCATACGGATCTACGATTTTACTAAGTGTTAGCCCATGTCCGTGAACAACGTCAGACACATGACCTACATATGCCATCTACAAACATTAAATCACACCTATAAACATAACCTAGCTCCACATGCAGTTTTTCCAATGATTTCGGCCCTCCGACGGTCATTCACCACCGAAACCCTAGATCGGGGGGGCCCGCAGATCTACCCTT
This sequence comes from Bromus sterilis, assembly GCA_950022295.1. Lineage (NCBI taxonomy): Eukaryota > Viridiplantae > Streptophyta > Magnoliopsida > Poales > Poaceae > Bromus > Bromus sterilis. The sequence goes on along the minus strand of OX465596.1, from coordinate 105,768,455 downwards.
ATAGCTTTCTCCGTACGAGGATGGACCAAAGGACTTTTTTATCTATCTATGTTTATTTAGCACAGATGTACATGGAAAACCAAGGTTGAACACATTTCACCACATTATTCACACAGGTAGACACGTATCGGGAGTTTCCACATACGGATCGATGATTTTACTAAGTGTTAGCCCATGTCCGTGAACAACGTCAGACACATGACTTACATATGCCATCTACAAACATTAAATCACACCTATAAACATAACCTAGCTCCACATGCAGGTTTTCCAATGATTCCGACCCTCCGACGGTCATTCACCACCGAAACCCTAGATCGGGGGGGGGGGGGGGGGCAGATCTACCCTTATAGCTTTCTCCGTACGAGGATGGACCAATGGAATTTTTTATCTATCTATGTTTTCTAGCACATATGTACATGGAAAACCAAGGTTGAACACATTTCACCACATTATTCACACCGGTAGACACGTACCGGGAGTTTCCACATACCGATCCACGATTTTACTAGGTGTTAGCCCATGTCCGTGAACAACGTCAAACACATGACCTACATATGCCATCTACAAACATTAAATCACACCTATAAACATAACCTAGCTCCACATGCAGGTTTTCCAATGATTCCGGCCCTCCGACGGTCATTCACCACCGAAACCCTAGATCGGGGGGGGGGGGGGGGGCGCAGATCTAGCCTTATAGCTCTCTCCGTACAAGGATGGACCAATGGACTTTTTTATCTATCTATGTTTTTTAGCACATATGTACATGGAAAACCAAGGTTAAACACATTTCACCACATTATTCACACAGGTACACACGGACCGGGAGTTTCCACATACGGATCGACGATTTTACTAAGTGTTAGCCCATGTCCGTGAACAACGTCAGACACATGACCTACATATGTCATCTACAAACATTAAATCACACCTATAAACATAACCTAGCTCCACATGCAGTTTTTCCAATGATTCCGGCCCTCCGACGGTCATTCACCACCGAAACCCTAGATCGGGGGGGCCCACAGATCTACCCTTATAGCTTTCTCCGTACGAGGATGGACCAAAGGACTTTTTTATCTATCTATGTTTTTTTAGCACAGATGTACATGGAAAACCAAGGTTGAACACATTTCACCACATTATTCACACAGGTAGACACGTACCGGGAGTTTCCACATACGGATCGACGATTTTACTAAGTGTTAGCCCATGTCCGTGAACAACGTCAGACACATGACCTACATATGTCATCTACAAACATTAAATCACACCTATAAACATAACGTAGCTCCACATGCAGGTTTTCCAATGATTCCGGCCCTCCGACGGTCATTCACCACCGAAACCGTAGATCGGGGGGGGGGGGGGCGCAGATCTACCCTTATAGCTTTCTCCGTACGAGGATGGACCAATGGAATTTTTTATCTATCTATATTTTTTAGTACATATGTACATGGAAAACCAGGGTTGAACACATTTCACCACAATATTCACACCGGTAGACACGTACCGGGAGTTTCCACATACCGATCGACGATTTTACTAGGTGCTAGCCCATGTCCGTGAACAACGTCAGACACATGACCTACATATGCCATCTACAAACATTAAATCACACCTATAATCATAACCTAGCTCCACATGCAGGTTTTCCAATGATTCCGGCCCTCCGACGGTCATTCACCACCGAAACCCTAGAACGGGGGGGGGGGGGGTGGGGGGCGCAGATCTAGCCTTATAGCTTTCTCCGTACGAGGATGGACCAATGGACTTTTTATCTATCTATGTTTTTTAGCACATATGTACATGGAAAACCAAGGTTGAACACATTTCACCACATTATTCACATAGGTAGACACGTCCCGGGAGTTTCCACATACGGATCGGCGATTTTACTAAGTGTTAGCCCATGTCCGTGAACAACGTCAGACACATGACCTACATATGTCATCTACAAACATTAAATCACACCTATAAACATAACCTAGCTCCACATGCAGGTTTTCCAATGATTCCGGCCCTCCGACGGTCATTCACCACCGAAACCGTAGATCGGGGGGGGGGGCGCAGATCTACCCTTATAGCTTTCTCCGTACGAGGATGGACCAATGGAATTTTTTATCTATCTATGTTTTTTAGCACATATGTACATGGAAAACCAAGGTTGAACACATTTCACCACATTATTCACACCGGTAGACACGTACCGGGAGTTTCCACATACGGATCGACGATTTTACTAGGTGTTAGCCCATTTCCGTGAACAACGTCAGGCACATGACCTACATATGCCATCTACAAACATTAAATCACACCTATAAAGATAACCTAGCTCCACATGCAGGTTTTCCAATGATTCCGGCCCTCCAACGGTCATTCACCACCGAAACCATAGATCGGGGGGGGGGGGGGCGCAGAACTACCCTTATAGCTTTCTCCGTACGAGGATGGACCAATGGACTTTTTTATCTATCTATGTTTGTTTAGCACATATGTACATGGAAAACCAAGGTTGAACACATTTCACCACATTATTAAAACCGGTAGACACGTACCGGGAGTTTCCACATACGGATCGATGATTTTACTAAGTGTTAGCCCATGTCCGTGAACAACGTCAGACACATGACCTACATATGCCATCTACAAATATTAAATCACACCTATAAACATAACCTAGCTCCACATGCAGGTTTTACAATGATTCCGGCCCTCCGACGGTCATTCACTACCGAAACCCTAGATCGAGGGGGCCCGCAGATCTAGTCTTATAGCTTTCTCCGTACGAGGATGGACCAATGGACTTTTTTATCTATCTATGTTTTTTAGCACATATGTACATGGAAAACCAAGGTTGAACACATTTCACCACATTATTCACACCGGTAGACACGTACCGGGAGTTTGCACATACCGATCGACGATTTTACTAGGTGTTAGCCCATGTCCGAGAACAACGTCAGACACATGACCTACATATGCCATCTAAAAACATTAAATCACACCTATAAACATAACCTAGCTCCACATGCAGGTTTTCCAATGATTCCGGCCCTCCGACGGTCATTCACCACCGAAACCCTAGATCGGGGGGGGGGGGGGGGCGCAGATCTAGCCTTATAGCTTTCTCCGTACGAGAATGGACCAATGGAATTTTTTATCTATCTATGTTTGTTTAGCACATATGTACATGGAAAACCAAGGTTGAACACATTTCACCACATTATTCACACAGGTAGACACGTATCGGGAGTTTCCACATACGGATCGACGATTTTACTAAGTGTTAGCCCATGTCCGTGAACAACGTCAGACATATGACCTATATATGCCATCTAAAAACATTAAATCACACCTATAAACATAACCTATCTCCACATGCAGGTTTTCCAATGATTCCGGCCCTCCGACGGTCATTCACCACCGAAACCCGAGATCGGGGGGGCCCGCAGATCTACCCTTATAGCTTTCTCCGTACGAGGATGGAAAAATGGACTTTTTTATCTATATATGTTTGTTTAGCAATATGTACATGGAAAACCAAGGTTGAACACATTTCACCACATTATTCACACCGGTAGACACGTACCGGGAGTTTCCACATACGGATCGACGATTTTACTAAGTGTTAGCCCATGTCCGTGAACAACGTCAGACACATGACCTATATATGCCATCTAAAAACATTAAATCACACCTATAAACATAACCTAGCTGCACATGCAGGTTTTCCAATGATTCCGGCCCTTCGACGGTCATTCACCATCGAAACCCTAGATTGGGGGGCCCCACAGATCTACCTTTATATCTTTCTCCGTACGAGGATGGACCAATGGACTTTTTTATCTATCTATGTGTTTTTAGCACATATGTACATGGAAAACCAAGGTTGAACACATTTCACCACATTATTCACACCGGTAGACACGTACCGGGAGTTTCCACATACGGATCGACGATTTTACTAAGTGTTAGCCCATGTCCGTGAACAACGTCAGACAGATGACCTACATATGCCATCTACAAACATTAAATCACACCTATAAACATAACCTAGCTCCACATGCAGGTTTTCCAATGATTCCGGCCCTCCGACGGTCATTCACCACCGAAACCCTAGATCGGGGGGGGGGCGCAGATCTACCCTTATAGCTTTCTCCGTACGAGGATGGACCAATGGACTTTTTTATCTATCTATGTTTGTTTAGCACATATGTACATGGAAAACCAAGGTTGAACACATTTCACCACATTATTCACACAGGTAGACACGTACCGGGAGTTTCCACACACGGATCGACGATTTTACTAAGTGTTAGCCCATGTCCGTGAACAACGTCAGACACATGACCTACATATGCCATCTACAAACATTAAATCACACCTATAAACATAACCTAGCTGCACATGCAGGTTTTCCAATGATTCCGGCCCTTCGACGGTCATTCACCACCGAAACCCTAGATCGGGGGGCCCCGCAGATCTACCCTTATATCTTTCTCCGTACGAGGATGGACCAATGGACATTTTTATCTATCTATGTTTGTTTAGCACATATGTACATGGAAAACCAAGGTTGAACACATTTCACCACATTATTCACACCGGTAGACACGTACCGGGAGTTTCCACATACGGATCGACGATTTTACTAAGTGTTAGCCCATGTCCGTGAACAACGTCAGACACATGACCTACATATGCCATCTACAAACATTAAATCACACCTATAAACATAACCTAGCTCGACATGCAGGTTTTCCAATGATTCCGGCCCTCCGACGGTCATTCACCACCGAAACCCTAGATCGGGGGGGGGGCGCAGATCTACCCTTATAGCTTTCTCCGTACGGGGATGGACCAATGGACTTTTTTATCTATCTATGTTTGTTTAGCACATATGTACATGGAAAACCAAGGTTGAACACATTTCACCACATTATTCACACAGGTAGACACGTACCGGGAGTTTCCACATACGGATCGACGATTTTACTAAGTGTTAGCCCATGTCCGTGAACAACGTCAAACACATGACCTACATATGCCATCTACAAACATGAAATCACAACTATAAACATAACCTAGCTCCACATGCAAGTTTTCCAATGATTCCGGCGCTCCGACGGTCATTCACCACCGAAACCCTAGATCGAAGGGGCCCGCAGATCTACCCTTATAGCTTTCTCCGTACGAGGATGGACCAATGGACTTTTTTATCTATATATGTTTGTTTAGCACTGACGTACATGGAAAACCAAGGTTGAACACATTTCACCACATTATTCACACCGGTAGACACGTACCGGGAGTTTCCACATAAGGATCGATGATTTTACTAAGTGTTAGCCCATGTCCGTGAACAACGTCAGACTCATGACCTACATATGCCATCTACAAACATTAAATCACACCTATAAACATAACCTAGCTCCACATGCAGGTTTTCCAATGATTCCGGCCCTCCGACGGTCATTCACCACCGAAACCCTAGATCGGGGGGGCCCGCAGATCTACCCTTATTGCTTTCTCCGTACGAGGATGGACCAATGGACTTTTTTATCTATCTACGTTTGTTTAGCACATATGTACATGGAAAACCAAGGTTGAACACATTTCACCACATTATTCACACCGGTAGACACGTACCGGGAGTTTCCACATACGGATCGACGATTTTACTAAGTGTTAGCCCATGTCCGTGAACAACGTCAAACACATGACCTACATATGCCATCTACAAACATTAAATCACAACTATAAACATAACCTAGCTCCACATGCAAGTTTTCCAATGATTCCGGCGCTCCGACGGTCATTCACCACCGAAACCCTAGATCGAAGTGGCCCGCAGATCTACCCTTATAGCGTTCTCCGTACGAGGATGGACCAATGGACTTTTTTATCTATATATGTTTGTTTAGCACATACGTACATGGAAAACCAAGGTTGAACACATTTCACCACATTATTCACACCGGTAGACACGTACCGGGAGTTTCCACATACGGATCGATGATTTTACTAAGTGTTAGCCCATGTCCGTGAACAACGTCAGACACATGACCTACATATGACATCTACAAACATTAAATCACACCTATAAACATAACCTAGCTCCACATGCAGGTTGCCCAATGATTCCGGCCCTCCGACGGTCATTCACCACCGAAACCCTAGATCGGGGGGCCCGCAGATCTACCCTTATTGCTTTCTCCGTACGAGGATGGACCAATGGACTTTTTTATCTATCTACGTTTGTTTAGCACATATGTACACGGAAAACCAAGGTTGAACACATTTCACCACATTATTCACAACGGTAGACACGTACCGGGAGTTTCCACATACGGATCGACGATTTTACTAAGTGTTAGCCCATGTCCGTGAACAGCGTCAGACAGACCTACATATGCCATCTAAAAACATTAAATCACACCTATAAACATAACCTAGCTCCACATGCAGGTTTTCCAATGATTCCGGCCCTCCGACGGTCATTCACCACCGAAACCCGAGATCGGGGGGGCCCGCAGATCTACCCTTATAGCTTTCTCCGTACGAGAATGGAAAAATGGACTTTTTTATCTATATATGTTTGTTTAGCAATATGTACATGGAAAACCAAGGTTGAACACATTTCACCACATTATTCACACCGGTAGACACGTACCGGGAGTTTCCACATACGGATCGACGATTTTACGAAGTGTTAGCCCATGTCCGTGAACAACGTCAGACACATGACCTATATATGCCATCTAAAAACATTAAATCACACCTATAAACATAACCTAGCTGCACATGCAGGTTTTCCAATGATTCCGGCCCTTCGTCGGTCATTCACCACCGAAACCCTAGATCGGGGGGCCCCGTAGATCTACCCTTATATCTTTCTCCGTACGAGGATGGACCAATGGACATTTTTATCTATCTATGTTTGTTTAGCACATATGTACATGGAAAACCAAGGTTGAACACATTTCACCACATTATTCACACCGGTAGACACGTACCGGGAGTTTCCACATACGGATCGACGATTTTACTAAGTGTTAGCCCATGTCCGTGAACAACGTCAGACACATGACCTATAGATGCCATCTAAAAACATTAAATCAAACCTATAAACATAACCTAGCTGCACATGTAGGTTTTCCAATGATTCCGGCCCTTCGACGGTCATTCACCACCGAAACCCTAGATCGGGGGGCCCCGTAGATCTACCCTCATATCTTTCTCCGTACGAGGATGGACCAATGGACTTTTTTATCTATCTATGTTTGTTTAGCACATATGTACATGGAAAACCAAGGTTGAACACATTTCACCACATTATTCACACCGGTAGACACGTACCGGGAGTTTCCACATACGGATCGACGATTTTACTAAGTGTTAGCCCATGTCCGTGAACCACGTCAGACACATGACCTACATATGCCATCTACAAACATTAAATCACACCTATAAACATAACCTAGCTCCACATGCAGGTTTTCCAATGATTCCGGCCCTCCGACGGTCATTCACCACCGAAACCCTAGATCGGGGGGGGGGGGCGCAGATCTACCCTTATAGCTTTCTCCGTACGAGGATGGACCAATGGACTTTTTTATCTATCTATGTTTGTTTAGCACATATGTACATGGAAAACCAAGGTTGAACACATTTCACCACATTATTCACACAGGTAGACACGTACCGGGAGTTTCCACATACGGATCGACGATTTTACTAAGTGTTAGCCCATGTCCGTGAACAACGTCAGACACATGACCTACATATGCCATCTACAAACATTAAATCACACCTATAAACATAACCTAGCTGCACATGCAGGTTTTCCAATGATTCCGGCCCTTCGACGGTCATTCACCACCGAAACCCTAGATCGGGGGGCCCCGCAGATCTACCCTTATATCTTTCTCCGTACGAGGATGGACCAATGGACTTTTTTATCTATCTATGTTTGTTTAGCACATATGTACATGGAAAACCAAGGTTGAACACATTTCACCACATTATTCACACAGGTAGACACGTACCGGGAGTTTCCACATACGGATCGACGATTTTACTAAGTGTTAGCCCATGTCCGTGAACAACGTCAGACACATGACCTACATATGCCATCTACAAACATTAAATCACACCTATAAACATAACCTAGCTGCACATGCAGGTTTTCCAATGATTCCGGCCCTTCGACGGTCATTCACCACCGAAACCCTAGATCGGGGGGCCCCGCAGATCTACCCTTATATCTTTCTCCGTACGAGGATGGACCAATGGACATTTTTATCTATCTATGTTTGTTTAGCACATATGTACATGGAAAACCAAGGTTGAACACATTTCACCACATTATTCACACCGGTAGACACGTACCGGGAGTTTCCACATACGGATCGACGATTTTACTAAGTGTTAGCCCATGTCCGTGAACAACGTCAGACACATGACCTACATATGCCATCTACAAACATTAAATCACACCTATAAACATAACCTAGCTCGACATGCAGGTTTTCCAATGATTCCGGCCCTCCGACGGTCATTCACCACCGAAACCCTAGATCGGGGGGGGGGGGGGGGGCGCAGATCTACCCTTATAGCTTTCTCCGTACGGGGATGGACCAATGGACTTTTTTATCTATCTATGTTTGTTTAGCACATATGTACATGGAAAACCAAGGTTGAACACATTTCACCACATTATTCACACAGGTAGACACGTACCGGGAGTTTCCACATACGGATCGACGATTTTACTAAGTGTTAGCCCATGTCCGTGAACAACGTCAAACACATGACCTACATATGCCATCTACAAACATGAAATCACAACTATAAACATAACCTAGCTCCACATGCAAGTTTTCCAATGATTCCGGCGCTCCGACGGTCATTCACCACCGAAACCCTAGATCGGGGGGGCCCGCAGATCTACCCTTATTGCTTTCTCCGTACGAGGATGGACCAATGGACTTTTTTATCTATCTACGTTTGTTTAGCACATATGTACATGGAAAACCAAGGTTGAACACATTTCACCACATTATTCACACCGGTAGACACGTACCGGGAGTTTCCACATACGGATCGATGATTTTACTAAGTGTTAGCCCATGTCCGTGAACAGCGTCAGACAGACCTACATATGCCATCTAAAAACATTAAATCACACCTATAAACATAACCTAGCTCCACATGCAGGTTTTCCAATGATTCCGGCCCTCCGACGGTCATTCACCACCAAAACCCTAGATCGGGGGGGCCCGCAGATCTACCCTTATAGCTTTCTCCGTACGAGGATGGACCAATGGACTTTTTTATCTATCTATGTTTGTTTAGCACATATGTACATGGAAAACCAAGGTTGAACACATTTCACCACATTATTCACACAGGTAGACACGTACCGGGAGTTTCCACATACGGATCGACGATTTTACTAAGTGTTAGCCCATGTCCGTGAACAACGTCAAACACATGACCTACATATGCCATCTAAAAACATTAAATCACAACTATAAACATAACCTAGCTCCACATGCAAGTTTTCCAATGATTCCGGCGCTCCGACGGTCATTCACCACCGAAACCCTAGATCGAAGGGGCCCGCAGATCTACCCTTATAGCTTTCTCCGTACGAGGATGGACCAATGGACTTTTTTATCTATATATGTTTGTTTAGCACATACGTACATGGAAAACCAAGGTTGAACACATTTCACCACATTATTCACACCGGTAGACACGTACCGGGAGTTTCCACATACGGATCGATGATTTTACTAAGTGTTAGCCCATGTCCGTGAACAACGTCAGACACATGACCTACATATGCCATCTACAAACATTAAATCACACCTATAAACATAACCTAGCTCCACATGCAGGTTTTCCAATGATTCCGGCCCTCCGACGGTCATTCACCACCGAAACCCTAGATCGGGGGGGGGGCCCGCAGATCTACCCTTATTCCTTTCTCCGTACGAGGATGGACCAATGGACTTTTTTATCTATCTACGTTTGTTTAGCACATATGTACATGGAAAACCAAGGTTGAACACATTTCACCACATTATTCACACCGGTAGACACGTACCGGGAGTTTCCACATACGGATCGACGATTTTACTAAGTGTTAGCCCATGTCCGTCAACAACGTCAGACACATGACCTACATATGCCATATACAAACATTAAATCACACTTATAAACATAACCTAGCTCCACATGCAGGTTTTCCAATGATTCCGGCCCTCCGACGGTCATTCACCACCGAAACCCTAGATCGGGGGGGCCCGCAGATCTACCCTTATAGCTTTCTCCGTACGAGGATGGACCAATGGACTTTTTTATCTATCTATGTTTGATTAGCACATATGTACATGGAAAACCAAGGTTGAACACATTTCACCACATTATTCACACCGGTAGACACGTACCGGCAGTTTCCACATACGGATCGACGATTTTACTAAGTGTTAGCCCATGTCCGTGAACAACGTCAAACACATGACCTACATATGCCATCTAAAAACATTAAATCACAACTATAAACATAACCTAGCTCCACATGCAAGTTTTCCAATGATTCCGGCGCTCCGACGGTCATTCACCACCGAAACCCTAGATCGAAGGGGCCCGCAGATCTACCCTTATAGCTTTCTCCGTACGAGGATGGACCAATGGACTTTTTTATCTATATATGTTTGTTTAGCACATACGTACATGGAAAACCAAGGTTGAACACATTTCACCACATTATTCACACCGGTAGACACGTACCGGGAGTTTCCACATACGGATCGATGATTTTACTAAGTGTTAGCCCATGTCCGTGAACAACGTCAGACACATGACCTACATATGCCATCTACAAACATTAAATCACACCTATAAACATAACCTAGCTGCACATGCAGGTTTTCCAATGATTCCGGCCCTTCGACGGTCATTCACCACCGAAACCCTAGATCGGGGGGCCCCGCAGATCTACCCTTATATCTTTCTCCGTACGAGGATGGACCAATGGACATTTTTATCTATCTATGTTTGTTTAGCACATATGTACATGGAAAACCAAGGTTGAACACATTTCACCACATTATTCACACCGGTAGACACGTACCCGGAGTTTCCACATACGGATCGACGATTTTACTAAGTGTTAGCCCATGTCCGTGAACAACGTCAGACACATGACCTACATATGCCATCTACAAACATTAAATCACACCTATAAACATAACCTAGCTCGACATGCAGGTTTTCCAATGATTCCGGCCCTCCGACGGTCATTCACCACCGAAACCCTAGATCGGGGGGGGGGGGGGGGGCGCAGATCTACCCTTATAGCTTTCTCCGTACGGGGATGGACCAATGGACTTTTTTATCTATCTATGTTTGTTTAGCACATATGTACATGGAAAACCAAGGTTGAACACATTTCACCACATTATTCACACAGGTAGACACGTACCGGGAGTTTCCACATACGGATCGACGATTTTACTAAGTGTTAGCCCATGTCCGTGAACAACGTCAAACACATGACCTACATATGCCATCTAAAAACATTAAATCACAACTATAAACATAACCTAGCTCCACATGCAAGTTTTCCAATGATTCCGGCGCTCCGACGGTCATTCACCACCGAAACCCTAGATCGAAGGGGCCCGCAGATCTACCCTTATAGCTTTCTCCGTACGAGGATGGACCAATGGACTTTTTTATCTATATATGTTTGTTTAGCACATACGTACATGGAAAACCAAGGTTGAACACATTTCACCACATTATTCACACCGGTAGACACGTACCGGGAGTTTCCACATACGGATCGATGATTTTACTAAGTGTTAGCCCATGTCCGTGAACAACGTCAGACACATGACCTACATATGCCATCTACAAACATTAAATCACACCTATAAACATAACCTAGCTCCACATGCAGGTTTTCCAATGATTCCGGCCCTCCGACGGTCATTCACCACCGAAACCCTAGATCGGGGGGGGCCCGCAGATCTACCCTTATTCCTTTCTCCGTACGAGGATGGACCAATGGACTTTTTTATCTATCTACGTTTTTTTAGCACATATGTACATGGAAAACCAAGGTTGAACACATTTCACCACATTATTCACACCGGTAGACACGTACCGGGAGTTTCCACATACGGATCGACGATTTTACTAAGTGTTAGCCCATGTCCGTCAACAACGTCAGACACATGACCTACATATGCCATATACAAACATTAAATCACACTTATAAACATAACCTAGCTCCACATGCAGGTTTTCCAATGATTCCGGCCCTCCGACGGTCATTCACCACCGAAACCCTAGATCGGGGGGGCCCGCAGATCTACCCTTATAGCTTTCTCCGTACGAGGATGGACCAATGGACTTTTTTATCTATCTATGTTTGATTAGCACATATGTACATGGAAAACCAAGGTTGAACACATTTCACCACATTATTCACACCGGTAGACACGTACCGGCAGTTTCCACATACGGATCGACGATTTTACTAAGTGTTAGCCCATGTCCATGAACAACGTCAGACACATGACCTACATATGCCATCTACAAACATTAAATCACACCTGTAAACATAACCTAGCTCCACATGCCGGATTTCCAATGATTCCGGCCCTCCGACGATCATTCACCACCGAAACCCTAGATCGGGGGGGGGGGGGCGCAGATCTACCCTTATAGCTTTCTCCATACGAGGATGGACTAATGGACTTTTTGATCTATCTATGTTTGTTTAGCACATATGTACATGGAAAACCAAGGTTGAACACATTTCACCACATTATTCACACCGCTAGACACGTACCGGGAGTTTCCACATCCGGACCGACGATTTTACTAAGTGTTAGCCCATGTCCGTGAACAACGTCAGACACATGACCTACATATGCCATCTACAAACATTAAGTCACACCTATAAACATAACCTAGATCCACATACAGGTTTTACAATGATTCCGGCCCTCCGACGGTCATTCACCACCGAAACCCTAGATCGCGGGGGCCCTCAGATCTACCCTTATAGCTTTCTCCGTAGGAGGATGGACCAATGGACTTATTTATCTATCTATGTTTGTTTAGAACATATGTACATGGAAAACCAAGGTTGAACACATTTCACCACATTATTCACACCGGTAGACACGTACTGGGAGTTTCCACATACGGATCGACGATTTTACTAAGTGTTAGCCCATGTCCGTGAACAACGTCACACACATGACCTACATATGCCATCTACAAACATTAAATCACACCTATAAACATAACCTAACTCCACATGCAGGTTTTCCAATGATTCCGGCCCTCCGACGGTCATTCACCATCGAAACCCTAGCTCGGGGGTCCCGCAGATCTAGCATTATAGCTTTCTTCGTACGAGGATGGACCGATGGACTTTGTTTATCTATCTATGTTTGTTTAGCACATATGTACATGGAAAACCAAGGTTGAACACATTTCACCACATTATTCACACCGGTAGACACGTACCGGGAGTTTCCACATACGGATCGACGATTTTACTAAGTGTTAGCCCATGTCCGTGAACAACGTCAGGCACATGACCTACATATGCCATCTACAAACATTAAATCACACCTATAAAGATAACCTAGCTCCACATGCAAGTTTTCCAATGATTCCGGCGCTCCGACGGTCATTCACCACCGAAACCCTAGATCGAAGTGGCCCGCAGATCTACCCTTATAGTGTTCTCCGTACGAGGATGGACCAATGGACTTTTTTATCTATATATGTTTGTTTAGCACATACGTACATGGAAAACCATGGTTGAACACATTTCACCACATTATTCAAACCGGTAGACACGTACCGGGAGTTTCCACATACGGATCGATGATTTTACTAAGTGTTAGCCCATGTCCGTGAACAACGTCAGACACATGACCTACATATGCCATCTACAAACATTAAATCACACCTATAAACATAACCTAGCTCCACATGCAGGTTGCCCAATGATTCCGGCCCTCCGACGGTCATTCACCACCGAAACCCTAGATCGGGGGGGCCGCAGATCTACCCTTATTGCTTTCTCCGTACGAGGATGGACCAATGGACTTTTTTATCTATCTACGTTTGTTTAGCACATATGTACACGGAAAACCAAGGTTGAACACATTTCACCACATTATTCACAACGGTAGACACGTACCGGGAGTTTCCACATACGGATCGACGATTTTACTAAGTGTTAGCCCATGTCCGTGAACAGCGTCAGACAGACCTACATATGCCATCTAAAAACATTAAATCACACCTATAAACATAACCTAGCTCCACATGCAGGTTTTCCAATGATTCCGGCCCTCCGACGGTCATTCACCACCGAAACCCGAGATCGGGGGGGCCCGCAGATCTACCCTTATAGCTTTCTCCGTACGAGAATGGAAAAATGGACTTTTTTATCTATATATGTTTGTTTAGCAATATGTACATGGAAAACCAAGGTTGAACACATTTCACCACATTATTCACACCGGTAGACACGTACCGGGAGTTTCCACATACGGATCGACGATTTTACGAAGTGTTAGCCCATGTCCGTGAACAACGTCAGACACATGACCTATATATGCCATCTAAAAACATTAAATCACACCTATAAACATAACCTAGCTGCACATGCAGGTTTTCCAATGATTCCGGCCCTTCGTCGGTCATTCACCACCGAAACCCTAGATCGGGGGGCCCCGTAGATCTACCCTTATATCTTTCTCCGTAGGAGGATGGACCAATGGACATTTTTATCTATCTATGTTTGTTTAGCACATATGTACATGGAAAACCAAGGTTGAACACATTTCACCACATTATTCACACCGGTAGACACGTACCGGGAGTTTCCACATACGGATCGACGATTTTACTAAGTGTTAGCCCATGTCCGTGAACAACGTCAGACACATGACCTATAGATGCCATCTAAAAACATTAAATCAAACCTATAAACATAACCTAGCTGCACATGTAGGTTTTCCAATGATTCCGGCCCTTCGACGGTCATTCACCACCGAAACCCTAGATCGGGGGGCCCCGTAGATCTACCCTCATATCTTTCTCCGTACGAGGATGGACCAATGGACTTTTTTATCTATCTATGTTTGTTTAGCACATATGTACATGGAAAACCAAGGTTGAACACATTTCACCACATTATTCACACCGGTAGACACGTACCGGGAGTTTCCACATACGGATCGACGATTTTACTAAGTGTTAGCCCATGTCCGTGAACAACGTCAGACGCATGACCTACATATGCCATCTACAAACGTTAAATCACACTTATAAACATAACCTAGCTCCACATGCAGGTTTTCCAATGATTCCGGCCCTCCGACGGTCATTCACCACCGAAACCCTAGATCGGGGGGGGGGGGGGCGCAGATCTACCCTTATAGCTTTCTCCGTACGAGGATGGACCAATGGACTTTTTTATCTATCTATGTTTGTTTAGCACATATGTACATGGAAAACCAAGGTTGAACACATTTCACCACATTATTCACACAGGTAGACACGTACCGGGAGTTTCCACATACGGATCGACGATTTTACTAAGTGTTAGCCCATGTCCGTGAACAACGTCAGACTCATGACCTACATATGCCATCTACAAACATTAAATCACACCTATAAACATAACCTAGCTGCACATGCAGGTTTTCCAATGATTCCGGCCCTTCGACGGTCATTCACCACCGAAACCCTAGATCGGGGGGGGGGGCGCAGATCTACCCTTATAGCTTTCTCCGTACGGGGATGGACCAATGGACTTTTTTATCTATCTATGTTTGTTTAGCACATATTTACATGGAAAACCAAGGTTGAACACATTTCACCACATTATTCACACAGGTAGACACGTACCGGGAGTTTCCACATACGGATCGACGATTTTACTAAGTGTTAGCCCATGTCCGTGAACAACGTCAGACTCATGACCTACATATGCCATCTACAAACATTAAATCACACCTATAAACATAACCTAGCTGCACATGCAGGTTTTCCAATGATTCCGGCCCTTCGACGGTCATTCACCACCGAAACCCTAGATCGGGG
This sequence comes from Bromus sterilis, assembly GCA_950022295.1. NCBI lineage: Eukaryota > Viridiplantae > Streptophyta > Magnoliopsida > Poales > Poaceae > Bromus > Bromus sterilis. The sequence continues at coordinate 105,752,294 of OX465596.1, read as the reverse complement.
GGGGGGGGGGGGGGCGCAGATCTACCCTTATATCTTTCTCCGTACGAGGATGGACCAATGGACATTTTTATCTATCTATGTTTGTTTAGCACATATGTACATGGAAAACCAAGGTTGAACACATTTCACCACATTATTCACACCGGTAGACACGTACCGGGAGTTTCCACATACGGATCGACGATTTTACTAAGTGTTAGCCCATGTCCGTGAACAACGTCAGACACATGACCTACATATGCCATCTACAAACATTAAATCACACCTATAAACATAACCTAGCTCGACATGCAGGTTTTCCAATGATTCCGGCCCTCCGACGGTCATTCACCACCGAAACCCTAGATCGGGGGGGGGGGGGGGGCGCAGATCTACCCTTATAGCTTTCTCCGTACGGGGATGGACCAATGGACTTTTTTATCTATCTATGTTTGTTTAGCACATATGTACATGGAAAACCAAGGTTGAACACATTTCACCACATTATTCACACAGGTAGACACGTACCGGGAGTTTCCACATACGGATCGACGATTTTACTAAGTGTTAGCCCATGTCCGTGAACAACGTCAGACTCATGACCTACATATGCCATCTACAAAAATTGAATCACACCTATAAACATAACCTAGCTCCACATGCAGGTTTTCCAATGATTCCGGCCCTCCGACGGTCATTCACCACCGAAACCCTAGATCGGGGGGGCCCGCAGATCTACCCTTATTGCTTTCTCCGTACGACGATGGACCAATGGACTTTTTTATCTATCTACGTTTGTTTAGCACATATGTACATGGAAAACCAAGGTTGAACACATTTCACCACATTATTCACACCGGTAGACACGTACCGGGAGTTTCCACATACGGATCGATGATTTTACTAAGTGTTAGCCCATGTCCGTGAACAACGTCAGACACATGACCTACATATGCCATCTACAAACATTAAATCACACCTATAAACATAACCTAGCTCCACATGCAGGTTGCCCAATGATTCCGGCCCTCCGACGGTCATTCACCACCGAAACCCTAGATCGGGGGGGCCCGCAGATCTACCCTTATTGCTTTCTCCGTACGAGGATGGACCAATGGACTTTTTTATCTATCTACGTTTGTTTAGCACATATGTACACGGAAAACCAAGGTTGAACACATTTCACCACATTATTCACAACGGTAGACACGTACCGGGAGTTTCCACATACGGATCGACGATTTTACTAAGTGTTAGCCCATGTCCGTGAACAGCGTCAGACAGACCTACATATGCCATCTAAAAACATTAAATCACACCTATAAACATAACCTAGCTCCACATGCAGGTTTTCCAATGATTCCGGCCCTCCGACGGTCATTCACCACCGAAACCCGAGATCGGGGGGGCCCGCAGATCTACCCTTATAGCTTTCTCCGTACGAGAATGGAAAAATGGACTTTTTTATCTATATATGTTTGTTTAGCAATATGTACATGGAAAACCAAGGTTGAACACATTTCACCACATTATTCACACCGGTAGACACGTACCGGGAGTTTCCACATACGGATCGACGATTTTACTAAGTGTTAGCCCATGTCCGTCAACAACGTCAGACACATGACCTACATATGCCATATACAAACATTAAATCACACTTATAAACATAACCTAGCTCCACATGCAGGTTTTCCAATGATTCCGGCCCTCCGACGGTCATTCACCACCGAAACCCTAGATCGGGGGGGCCCGCAGATCTACCCTTATAGCTTTCTCCGTACGAGGATGGACCAATGGACTTTTTTATCTATCTATGTTTGATTAGCACATATGTACATGGAAAACCAAGGTTGAACACATTTCACCACATTATTCACACCGGTAGACACGTACCGGCAGTTTCCACATACGGATCGACGATTTTACTAAGTGTTAGCCCATGTCCATGAACAACGTCAGACACATGACCTACATATGCCATCTACAAACATTAAATCACACCTGTAAACATAACCTAGCTCCACATGCCGGATTTCCAATGATTCCGGCCCTCCGACGATCATTCACCACCGAAACCCTAGATCGGGGGGGGGGGGGGCGCAGATCTACCCTTATAGCTTTCTCCATACGAGGATGGACTAATGGACTTTTTGATCTATCTATGTTTGTTTAGCACATATGTACATGGAAAACCAAGGTTGAACACATTTCACCACATTATTCACACCGCTAGACACGTACCGGGAGTTTCCACATCCGGACCGACGATTTTACGAAGTGTTAGCCCATGTCCGTGAACAACGTCAGACACATGACCTATATATGCCATCTAAAAACATTAAATCACACCTATAAACATAACCTAGCTGCACATGCAGGTTTTCCAATGATTCCGGCCCTTCGTCGGTCATTCACCACCGAAACCCTAGATCGGGGGGCCCCGTAGATCTACCCTTATATCTTTCTCCGTACGAGGATGGACCAATGGACATTTTTATCTATCTATGTTTGTTTAGCACATATGTACATGGAAAACCAAGGTTGAACACATTTCACCACATTATTCACACCGGTAGACACGTACCGGGAGTTTCCACATACGGATCGACGATTTTACTAAGTGTTAGCCCATGTCCGTGAACAACGTCAGACACATGACCTATAGATGCCATCTAAAAACATTAAATCAAACCTATAAACATAACCTAGCTGCACATGTAGGTTTTCCAATGATTCCGGCCCTTCGACGGTCATTCACCACCGAAACCCTAGATCGGGGGGCCCCGTAGATCTACCCTCATATCTTTCTCCGTACGAGGATGGACCAATGGACTTTTTTATCTATCTATGTTTGTTTAGCACATATGTACATGGAAAACCAAGGTTGAACACATTTCACCACATTATTCACACCGGTAGACACGTACCGGGAGTTTCCACATACGGATCGACGATTTTACTAAGTGTTAGCCCATGTCCGTGAACAACGTCAGACGCATGACCTACATATGCCATCTACAAACGTTAAATCACACCTATAAACATAACCTAGCTCCACATTCAGGTTTTCCAATGATTCCGGCCCTCCGACGGTCATTCACCACCGAAACCCTAGATCGGGGGGGGGGGGGGGGCGCAGATCTACCCTTATAGCTTTCTCCGTACGAGGATGGACCAATGGACTTTTTTATCTATCTATGTTTGTTTAGCACATATGTACATGGAAAACCAAGGTTGAACACATTTCACCACATTATTCACACAGGTAGACACGTACCGGGAGTTTCCACATACGGATCGACGATTTTACTAAGTGTTAGCCCATGTCCGTGAACAACGTCAGACTCATGACCTACATATGCCATCTACAAACATTAAATCACACCTATAAACATAACCTAGCTGCACATGCAGGTTTTCCAATGATTCCGGCCCTTCGACGGTCATTCACCACCGAAACCCTAGATCGGGGGGGGGGGGGGGGGCGCAGATCTACCCTTATAGCTTTCTCCGTACGGGGATGGACCAATGGACTTTTTTATCTATCTATGTTTGTTTAGCACATATTTACATGGAAAACCAAGGTTGAACACATTTCACCACATTATTCACACAGGTAGACACGTACCGGGAGTTTCCACATACGGATCGACGATTTTACTAAGTGTTAGCCCATGTCCGTGAACAACGTCAGACTCATGACCTACATATGCCATCTACAAACATTAAATCACACCTATAAACATAACCTAGCTGCACATGCAGGTTTTCCAATGATTCCGGCCCTTCGACGGTCATTCACCACCGAAACCCTAGATCGGGGGGGGGGGGCGCAGATCTACCCTTATATCTTTCTCCGTACGAGGATGGACCAATGGACATTTTTATCTATCTATGTTTGTTTAGCACATATGTACATGGAAAACCAAGGTTGAACACATTTCACCACATTATTCACACCGGTAGACACGTACCGGGAGTTTCCACATACGGATCGACGATTTTACTAAGTGTTAGCCCATGTCCGTGAACAACGTCAGACACATGACCTACATATGCCATCTACAAACATTAAATCACACCTATAAACATAACCTAGCTCGACATGCAGGTTTTCCAATGATTCCGGCCCTCCGACGGTCATTCACCACCGAAACCCTAGATCGGGGGGGGGGGGGGCGCAGATCTACCCTTATAGCTTTCTCCGTACGGGGATGGACCAATGGACTTTTTTATCTATCTATGTTTGTTTAGCACATATGTACATGGAAAACCAAGGTTGAACACATTTCACCACATTATTCACACAGGTAGACACGTACCGGGAGTTTCCACATACGGATCGACGATTTTACTAAGTGTTAGCCCATGTCCGTGAACAACGTCAGACTCATGACCTACATATGCCATCTACAAACATTGAATCACACCTATAAACATAACCTAGCTCCACATGCAGGTTTTCCAATGATTCCGGCCCTCCGACGGTCATTCACCACCGAAACCCTAGATCGGGGGGGCCCGCAGATCTACCCTTATTGCTTTCTCCGTACGAGGATGGACCAATGGACTTTTTTATCTATCTACGTTTGTTTAGCACATATGTACATGGAAAACCAAGGTTGAACACATTTCACCACATTATTCACACCGGTAGACACGTACCGGGAGTTTCCACATACGGATCGATGATTTTACTAAGTGTTAGCCCATGTCCGTGAACAGCGTCAGACAGACCTACATATGCCATCTAAAAACATTAAATCACACCTATAAACATAACCTAGCTCCACATGCAGGTTTTCCAATGATTCCGGCCCTCCGACGGTCATTCACCACCGAAACCCTAGATCGGGGGGGCCCGCAGATCTACCCTTATAGCTTTCTCCGTACGAGGATGGACCAATGGACTTTTTTATCTATCTATGTTTGTTTAGCACATATGTACATGGAAAACCAAGGTTGAACACATTTCACCACATTATTCACACAGGTAGACACGTACCGGGAGTTTCCACATACGGATCGACGATTTTACTAAGTGTTAGCCCATGTCCGTGAACAACGTCAAACACATGACCTACATATGCCATCTACAAACATTAAATCACAACTATAAACATAACCTAGCTCCACATGCAAGTTTTCCAATGATTCCGGCGCTCCGACGGTCATTCACCACCGAAACCCTAGAACGGGGGGGGGGGGGCACAGATCTACCCTTATAGCTTTCTCCGTACGAGGATGGACCGATGGAATTTTTTTATCTATCTATGTTTGTTTAGCACATATGTACATGGAAAACAAAGGTTGAACATATTTCACCACATTATTCACACAGGTAGACACGTACCGGGATTTTACTAAGTGTTAGCCCATGTCCGTGAACAACGTCAGACACATGACCTACATATGCCATCTACAAACATTAAATCACACCTATAAACATAACCTAGCTCCACATGCAGTTTTTCCAATGATTCCGGCCCTCCGACGGTCATTCACCACCGAAACCCTAGATCGGGGGGGCCCGCAGATCTACCCTTATAGCTTTCTCCGTACGAGGATGGACCAAAGGACTTTTTTATCTATCTATGTTTGTTTAGCACATATGTACATGGAAAACCAAGGTTGAACACATTTCACCACATTATTCACATCGGTAGACACGTACCGGGAGTTTCCGCATACGGATCTACGATTTTACTAAGTGTTAGCCCATGTCCGTGAACAACGTCAGACACATGACCTACATATGCCATCTACAAACATTAAATCACACCTATAAACATAACCTAGCTCCACATGCAGTTTTTCCAATGATTTCGGCCCTCCGACGGTCATTCACCACCGAAACCCTAGATCGGGGGGCCCGCAGATCTACCCTTATAGCTTTCTCCGTACGAGGATGGACCAAAGGACTTTTTTATCTATCTATGTTTGTTTAGCACAGATGTACATGGAAAACCAAGGTTGAACACATTTCACCACATTATTCACACAGGTAGACACGTACCGGGAGTTTCCACATACGGATCGATGATTTTACTAAGTGTTAGCCCATGTCCGTGAACAACGTCAGACACATGACTTACATATGCCATCTACAAACATTAAATCACACCTATAAACATAACCTAGCTCCACATGCAGGTTTTCCAATGATTCCGACCCTCCGACGGTCATTCACCACCGAAACCCTAGATCGGGGGGGGGGGGCGCAGATCTACCCTTATAGCTTTCTCCGTACGAGGATGGACCAATGGAATTTTTTATCTATCTATGTTTTCTAGCACATATGTACATGGAAAACCAAGGTTGAACACATTTCACCAGATTATTCACACCGGTAGACACGTACCGGGAGTTTCCACATACCGATCCACGATTTTACTAGGTGTTAGCCCATGTCCGTGAACAACGTCAAACACATGACCTACATATGCCATCTACAAACATTAAATCACACCTATAAACATAACCTAGCTCCACATGCAGGTTTTCCAATGATTCCGGCCCTCCGACGGTCATTCACCACCGAAACCCTAGATCGGGGGGGGGGGGGGCGCAGATCTAGCCTTATAGCTCTCTCCGTACAAGGATGGACAAATGGACTTTTTTATCTATCTATGTTTTTTAGCACATATGTACATGGAAAACCAAGGTTAAACACATTTCACCACATTATTCACACAGGTACACACGGACCGGGAGTTTCCACATACGGATCGACGATTTTACTAAGTGTTAGCCCATGTCCGTGAACAACGTCAGACACATGACCTACATATGTCATCTACAAACATTAAATCACACCTATAAACATAACCTAGCTCCACATGCAGTTTTTCCAATGATTCCGGCCCTCCGACGGTCATTCACCACCGAAACCCTAGATCGGGGGGGCCCACAGATCTACCCTTATAGCTTTCTCCGTACGAGGATGGACCAAAGGACTTTTTTATCTATCTATGTTTTTTTAGCACAGATGTACATGGAAAACCAAGGTTGAACACATTTCACCACATTATTCACACAGGTAGACACGTACCGGGAGTTTCCACATACGGATCGACGATTTTACTAAGTGTTAGCCCATGTCCGTGAACAACGTCAGACACATGACCTACATATGTCATCTACAAACATTAAATCACACCTATAAACATAACGTAGCTCCACATGCAGGTTTTCCAATGATTCCGGCCCTCCGACGGTCATTCACCACCGAAACCGTAGATCGGGGGGGGGGGCGCAGATCTACCCTTATAGCTTTCTCCGTACGAGGATGGACCAATGGAATTTTTTATCTATCTATATTTTTTAGTACATATGTACATGGAAAACCAGGGTTGAACACATTTCACCACAATATTCACACCGGTAGACACGTACCGGGAGTTTCCACATACCGATCGACGATTTTACTAGGTGCTAGCCCATGTCCGTGAACAACGTCAGACACATGACCTACATATGCCATCTACAAACATTAAATCACACCTATAATCATAACCTAGCTCCACATGCAGGTTTTCCAATGATTCCGGCCCTCCGACGGTCATTCACCACCGAAACCCTAGAACGGGGGGGGGGGGGGTGGGGGGCGCAGATCTAGCCTTATAGCTTTCTCCGTACGAGGATGGACCAATGGACTTTTTATCTATCTATGTTTTTTAGCACATATGTACATGGAAAACCAAGGTTGAACACATTTCACCACATTATTCACATAGGTAGACACGTCCCGGGAGTTTCCACATACGGATCGGCGATTTTACTAAGTGTTAGCCCATGTCCGTGAACAACGTCAGACACATGACCTACATATGTCATCTACAAACATTAAATCACACCTATAAACATAACCTAGCTCCACATGCAGGTTTTCCAATGATTCCGGCCCTCCGACGGTCATTCACCACCGAAACCGTAGATCGGGGGGGGGGGGGGCGCAGATCTACCCTTATAGCTTTCTCCGTACGAGGATGGACCAATGGAATTTTTTATCTATCTATGTTTTTTAGCACATATGTACATGGAAAACCAAGGTTGAACACATTTCACCACATTATTCACACCGGTAGACACGTACCGGGAGTTTCCACATATGGATCGACGATTTTACTAGGTGTTAGCCCATTTCCGTGAACAACGTCAGGCACATGACCTACATATGCCATCTACAAACATTAAATCACACCTATAAAGATAACCTAGCTCCACATGCAGGTTTTCCAATGATTCCGGCCCTCCGACGGTCATTCACCACCGAAACCATAGATCGGGGGGGGGGGGGGGCGCAGAACTACCCTTATAGCTTTCTCCGTACGAGGATGGACCAATGGACTTTTTTATCTATCTATGTTTGTTTAGCACATATGTACATGGAAAACCAAGGTTGAACACATTTCACCACATTATTAAAACCGGTAGACACGTACCGGGAGTTTCCACATACGGATCGATGATTTTACTAAGTGTTAGCCCATGTCCGTGAACACCGTCAGACACATGACCTACATATGCCATCTACAAACATTAAATCACACCTATAAACATAACCTAGCTCCACATGCAGGTTTTCCAATGATTCCGGCCCTCCGACGGTCATTCACTACCGAAACCCTAGATCGAGGGGGCCCGCAGATCTAGTCTTATAGCTTTCTCCGTACGAGGATGGACCAATGGACTTTTTTATCTATCTATGTTTTTTAGCACATATGTACATGGAAAACCAAGGTTGAACACATTTCACCACATTAATCACACAGGTAGACACGTACCGGGAGTTTCCACATACGGATCGACGATTTTACTAAGTGTTAGCCCATGTCCGTGAACAACGTCAGACACATGACCTACATATGCCATCTACAAACATTAAATCACACCTATAAACATAACCTAGCTCCACATGCAGGTTTTCCAATGATTCCGGCCCGCCGACGGTCATTCACCACCGAAACCCTAGATCGGGGGGGGGGGGGGCGCAGATCTACCCTTATAGCTTTCTCCGTACGAGGATGGACCAATGGAATTTTTTATCTATCTATGTTTTTTAGCACATATGTACATGGAAAACTAAGGTTGAACACATTGCACCACATTATTCACACCGGTAGACACGTACCGGGAGTTTGCACATACCGATCGACGATTTTACTAGGTGTTAGCCCATGTCCGAGAACAACGTCAGACACATGACCTACATATGCCATCTAAAAACATTAAATCACACCTATAAACATAACCTAGCTCCACATGCAGGTTTTCCAATGATTCCGGCCCTCCGACGGTCATTCACCACCGAAACCCTAGATCGGGGGGGGGGGGCGCAGATCTAGCCTTATAGCTTTCTCCGTACGAGAATGGACCAATGGAATTTTTTCTCTATCTATGTTTGTTTAGCACATATGTACATGGAAAACCAAGGTTGAACACATTTCACCACATTATTCACACAGGTAGACACGTATCGGGAGTTTCCACATACGGATCGACGATTTTACTAAGTGTTAGCCCATGTCCGTGAACAACGTCAGACATATGACCTATATATGCCATCTAAAAACATTAAATCACACCTATAAACATAACCTATCTCCACATGCAGGTTTTCCAATGATTCCGGCCCTCCGACGGTCATTCACCACCGAAACCCGAGATCGGGGGGGCCCGCAGATCTACCCTTATAGCTTTCTCCGTACGAGGATGGAAAAATGGACTTTTTTATCTATATATGTTTGTTTAGCAATATGTACATGGAAAACCAAGGTTGAACACATTTCACCACATTATTCACACCGGTAGACACGTACGGGGAGTTTCCACATACGGATCGACGATTTTACTAAGTGTTAGCCCATGTCCGTGAACAACGTCAGACACATGACCTATATATGCCATCTAAAAACATTAAATCACACCTATAAACATAACCTAGCTGCACATGCAGGTTTTCCAATGATTCCGGCCCTTCGACGGTCATTCACCATCGAAACCCTAGATTGGGGGGCCCCGCAGATCTACCTTTATATCTTTCTCCGTACGAGGATGGACCAATGGACTTTTTTATCTATCTATGTGTTTTTAGCACATATGTACATGGAAAACCAAGGTTGAACACATTTCACCACATTATTCACACCGGTAGACACGTACCGGGAGTTTCCACATACGGATCGACGATTTTACTAAGTGTTAGGCCATGTCCGTGAACAACGTCAGACAGATGACCTACATATGCCATCTACAAACATTAAATCACACCTATAAACATAACCTAGCTCCACATGCAGGTTTTCCAATGATTCCGGCCCTCCGACGGTCATTCACCACCGAAACCCTAGATCGGGGGGGGGGGCGCAGATCTACCCTTATAGCTTTCTCCGTACGAGGATGGACCAATGGACTTTTTTATCTATCTATGTTTGTTTAGCACATATGTACATGGAAAACCAAGGTTGAACACATTTCACCACATTATTCACACAGGTAGACACGTACCGGGAGTTTCCACACACGGATCGACGATTTTACTAAGTGTTAGCCCATGTCCGTGAACAACGTCAAACACATGACCTACATATGCCATCTACAAACATTAGATCACAACTATAAACATAACCTAGCTCCACATGCAGGTTTTCCAATGATTCCGGCCCTCCGACGGTCAGTCACCACCGAAACCCTAGATCGAGGGGGCCCGCAGATCTACCCTTATAGCTTTCTCCGTACGAGGATGGACCAATGGACCTTTTTTATCTATCTATATTTGTTTAGCACATATGTACATGGAAAACCAAGGTTGAACACATTTCACCACATTATTCACACAGGTAGAGACGTACCGGGAGTTTCCACATTCGGATCGACGAATTTTCTAAGTGTTGGCCCATGTCTGTGAAAAACGTCAGACACATGACATACATATGCCATCGAAAAACATTAAATCACACCTATAAACATAACCTAGCTCCACATGCAGGTTTTCCAATGATTCCGACCCTCCGACGGTCATTCACCACCGAAACCCTAGATCGGGGGGGGGGGGGGGGGGCGCAGATGTACCCTTATAGCTTTCTCCGTATGAGGATGGACCAATAGACATTTTTATCTATCTATGTTTGTTTAGCACATATGTACATGGAAAACCAAGGTTGAACACATTTCACCACATTATTCACACCGGTAGACACGTACCGGGAGTTTCCACATACGGATCGACGATTTTACTAAGTGTTAGCCCATGTCCGTGAACAACGTCAGACACATGACCTACATATGCCATCTACAAACATTAAATCACACCTATAAACATAACCTAGCTCGACATGCAGGTTTTCCAATGATTCCGGCCCTCCGACGGTCATTCACCACCGAAACCCTAGATCGGGGGGGGGGGGGGGGCGCAGATCTACCCTTATAGCTTTCTCCGTACGGGGATGGACCAATGGACTTTTTTATCTATCTATGTTTGTTTAGCACATATGTACATGGAAAACCAAGGTTGAACACATTTCACCACATTATTCACACAGGTAGACACGTACCGGGAGTTTCCACATACGGATCGACGATTTTACTAAGTGTTAGCCCATGTCCGTGAACAACGTCAAACACATGACCTACATATGCCATCTACAAACATGAAATCACAACTATAAACATAACCTAGCTCCACATGCAAGTTTTCCAATGATTCCGGCGCTCCGACGGTCATTCACCACCGAAACCCTAGATCGAAGGGGCCCGCAGATCTACCTTTATAGCTTTCTCCGTACGAGGATGGACCAATGGACTTTTTTATCTATATATGTTTGTTTAGCACATACGTACATGGAAAACCAAGGTTGAACACATTTCACCACATTATTCACACCGGTAGACACGTACCGGGAGTTTCCACATAAGGATCGATGATTTTACTAAGTGTTAGCCCATGTCCGTGAACAACGTCAGACTCATGACCTACATATGCCATCTACAAACATTAAATCACACCTATAAACATAACCTAGCTCCACATGCAGGTTTTCCAATGATTCCGGCCCTCCGACGGTCATTCACCACCGAAACCCTAGATCGGGGGGGCCCGCAGATCTACCCTTATTGCTTTCTCCGTACGAGGATGGACCAATGGACTTTTTTATCTATCTACGTTTGTTTAGCACATATGTACATGGAAAACCAAGGTTGAACACATTTCACCACATTATTCACACCGGTAGACACGTACCGGGAGTTTCCACATACGGATCGATGATTTTACTAAGTGTTAGCCCATGTCCGTGAACAGCGTCAGACAGACCTACATATGCCATCTAAAAACATTAAATCACACCTATAAACATAACCTAGCTCCACATGCAGGTTTTCCAATGATTCCGGCCCTCCGACGGTCATTCACCACCGAAACCCTAGATCGGGGGGGCCCGCAGATCTACCCTTATAGCTTTCTCCGTACGAGGATGGACCAATGGACTTTTTTATCTATCTATGTTTGTTTAGCACATATGTACATGGAAAACCAAGGTTGAACACATTTCACCACATTATTCACACAGGTAGACACGTACCGGGAGTTTCCACATACGGATCGACGATTTTACTAAGTGTTAGCCCATGTCCGTGAACAACGTCAAACACATGACCTACATATGCCATCTAAAAACATTAAATCACAACTATAAACATAACCTAGCTCCACATGCAAGTTTTCCAATGATTCCGGCGCTCCGACGGTCATTCACCACCGAAACCCTAGATCGAAGGGGCCCGCAGATCTACCCTTATAGCTTTCTCCGTACGAGGATGGACCAATGGACTTTTTTATCTATATATGTTTGTTTAGCACATACGTACATGGAAAACCAAGGTTGAACACATTTCACCACATTATTCACACCGGTAGACACGTACCGGGAGTTTCCACATACGGATCGATGATTTTACTAAGTGTTAGCCCATGTCCGTGAACAACGTCAGACACATGACCTACATATGCCATCTACAAACATTAAATCACACCTATAAACATAACCTAGCTCCACATGCAGGTTTTCCAATGATTCCGGCCCTCCGACGGTCATTCACCACCGAAACCCTAGATCGGGGGGGGCCCGCAGATCTACCCTTATTCCTTTCTCCGTACGAGGATGGACCAATGGACTTTTTTATCTATCTACGTTTTTTTAGCACATATGTACATGGAAAACCAAGGTTGAACACATTTCACCACATTATTCACACCGGTAGACACGTACCGGGAGTTTCCACATACGGATCGACGATTTTACTAAGTGTTAGCCCATGTCCGTCAACAACGTCAGACACATGACCTACATATGCCATATACAAACATTAAATCACACTTATAAACATAACCTAGCTCCACATGCAGGTTTTCCAATGATTCCGGCCCTCCGACGGTCATTCACCACCGAAACCCTAGATCGGGGGGGCCCGCAGATCTACCCTTATAGCTTTCTCCGTACGAGGATGGACCAATGGACTTTTTTATCTATCTATGTTTGATTAGCACATATGTACATGGAAAACCAAGGTTGAACACATTTCACCACATTATTCACACCGGTAGACACGTACCGGCAGTTTCCACATACGGATCGACGATTTTACTAAGTGTTAGCCCATGTCCATGAACAACGTCAGACACATGACCTACATATGCCATCTACAAACATTAAATCACACCTGTAAACATAACCTAGCTCCACATGCCGGATTTCCAATGATTCCGGCCCTCCGACGATCATTCACCACCGAAACCCTAGATCGGGGGGGGGGGGCGCAGATCTACCCTTATAGCTTTCTCCGTACGAGGATGGACTAATGGACTTTTTGATCTATCTATGTTTGTTTAGCACATATGTACATGGAAAACCTAGGTTGAACACATTTCACCACATTATTCACACCGCTAGACACGTACCGGGAGTTTCCACATCCGGACCGACGATTTTACTAAGTGTTAGCCCATGTCCGTGAACAACGTCAGACACATGACCTACATATGCCATCTACAAACATTAAGTCACACCTATAAACATAACCTAGATCCACATACAGGTTTTACAATGATTCCGGCCCTCCGACGGTCATTCACCACCGAAACCCTAGATCGCGGGGGCCCTCAGATCTACCCTTATAGCTTTCTCCGTAGGAGGATGGACCAATGGACTTATTTATCTATCTATGTTTGTTTAGAACATATGTACATGGAAAACCAAGGTTGAACACATTTCACCACATTATTCACACCGGTAGACACGTACTGGGAGTTTCCACATACGGATCGACGATTTTACTAAGTGTTAGCCCATGTCCGTGAACAACGTCACACACATGACCTACAGATGCCATCTACAAACATTAAATCACACCTATAAACATAACCTAACTCCACATGCAGGTTTTCCAATGATTCCGGCCCTCCGACGGTCATTCACCATCGAAACCCTAGCTCGGGGGTCCCGCAGATCTAGCATTATAGCTTTCTTCGTACGAGGATGGACCGATGGACTTTGTTTATCTATCTATGTTTGTTTAGCACATATGTACATGGAAAACCAAGGTTGAACACATTTCACCACATTATTCACACCGGTAGACACGTACCGGGAGTTTCCACATACGGATCGACGATTTTACTAAGTGTTAGCCCATGTCCGTGAACAACGTCAGGCACATGACCTACATATGCCATCTACAAACATTAAATCACACCTATAAAGATAACCTAGCTCCACATGCAAGTTTTCCAATGATTCCGGCGCTCCGACGGTCATTCACCACCGAAACCCTAGATCGAAGTGGCCCGCAGATCTACCCTTATAGTGTTCTCCGTACGAGGATGGACCAATGGACTTTTTTATCTATATATGTTTGTTTAGCACATACGTACATGGAAAACCATGGTTGAACACATTTCACCACATTATTCAAACCGGTAGACACGTACCGGGAGTTTCCACATACGGATCGATGATTTTACTAAGTGTTAGCCCATGTCCGTGAACAACGTCAGACACATGACCTACATATGCCATCTACAAACATTAAATCACACCTATAAACATAACCTAGCTCCACATGCAGGTTGCCCAATGATTCCGGCCCTCCGACGGTCATTCACCACCGAAACCCTAGATCGGGGGGGCCCGCAGATCTACCCTTATTGCTTTCTCCGTACGAGGATGGACCAATGGACTTTTTTATCTATCTACGTTTGTTTAGCACATATGTACACGGAAAACCAAGGTTGAACACATTTCACCACATTATTCACACAGGTAGACACGTACCGGGAGTTTCCACATACGGATCGACGATTTTACTAAGTGTTAGCCCATGTCCGTGAACAACGTCAAACACATGACCTACATATGCCATCTACAAACATGAAATCACAACTATAAACATAACCTAGCTCCACATGCAAGTTTTCCAATGATTCCGGCGCTCCGACGGTCATTCACCACCGAAACCCTAGATCGAAGGGGCCCGCAGATCTACCTTTATAGCTTTCTCCGTACGAGGATGGACCAATGGACTTTTTTATCTATATATGTTTGTTTAGCACATACGTACATGGAAAACCAAGGTTGAACACATTTCACCACATTATTCACACCGGTAGACACGTACCGGGAGTTTCCACATAAGGATCGATGATTTTACTAAGTGTTAGCCCATGTCCGTGAACAACGTCAGACTCATGACCTACATATGCCATCTACAAACATTAAATCACACCTATAAACATAACCTAGCTCCACATGCAGGTTTTCCAATGATTCCGGCCCTCCGACGGTCATTCACCACCGAAACCCTAGATCGGGGGGGCCCGCAGATCTACCCTTATTGCTTTCTCCGTACGAGGATGGACCAATGGACTTTTTTATCTATCTACGTTTGTTTAGCACATATTTACATGGAAAACCAAGGTTGAACACATTTCACCACATTATTCACACCGGTAGACACGTACCGGGAGTTTCCACATACGGATCGATGATTTTACTAAGTGTTAGCCCATGTCCGTGAACAGCGTCAGACAGACCTACATATGCCATCTAAAAACATTAAATCACACCTATAAACATAACCTAGCTCCACATGCAGGTTTTCCAATGATTCCGGCCCTCCGACGGTCATTCACCACCGAAACCCTAGATCGGGGGGGCCCGCAGATCTACCCTTATAGCTTTCTCCGTACGAGGATGGACCAATGGACTTTTTTATCTATATATGTTTGTTTAGCACATACGTACATGGAAAACCAAGGTTGAACACATTTCACCACATTATTCACACCGGTAGACACGTACCGGGAGTTTCCACATACGGATCGATGATTTTACTAAGTGTTAGCCCATGTCCGTGAACAACGTCAGACACATGACCTACATATGCCATCTACAAACATTAAATCACACCTATAAACATAACCTAGCTCCACATGCAGGTTTTCCAATGATTCCGGCCCTCCGACGGTCATTCACCACCGAAACCCTAGATCGGGGGGGGCCCGCAGATCTACCCTTATTCCTTTCTCCGTACGAGGATGGACCAATGGACTTTTTTATCTATCTACGTTTGTTTAGCACATATGTACATGGAAAACCAAGGTTGAACACATTTCACCACATTATTCACACCGGTAGACACGTACCGGGAGTTTCCACATACGGATCGACGATTTTACTAAGTGTTAGCCCATGTCCGTCAACAACGTCAGACACATGACCTACATATGCCATATACAAACATTAAATCACACTTATAAACATAACCTAGCTCCACATGCAGGTTTTCCAATGATTCCGGCCCTCCGACGGTCATTCACCACCGAAACCCTAGATCGGGGGGGCCCGCAGATCTACCCTTATAGCTTTCTCCGTACGAGGATGGACCAATGGACTTTTTTATCTATCTATGTTTGATTAGCACATATGTACATGGAAAACCAAGGTTGAACACATTTCACCACATTATTCACACCGGTAGACACGTACCGGCAGTTTCCACATACGGATCGACGATTTTACTAAGTGTTAGCCCATGTCCATGAACAACGTCAGACACATGACCTACATATGCCATCTACAAACATTAAATCACACCTGTAAACATAACCTAGCTCCACATGCCGGATTTCCAATGATTCCGGCCCTCCGACGATCATTCACCACCGAAACCCTAGATCGGGGGGGGGGGGGGCGCAGATCTACCCTTATAGCTTTCTCCGTACGAGGATGGACTAATGGACTTTTTGATCTATCTATGTTTGTTTAGCACATATGTACATGGAAAACCTAGGTTGAACACATTTCACCACATTATTCACACCGCTAGACACGTACCGGGAGTTTCCACATCCGGACCGACGATTTTACTAAGTGTTAGCCCATGTCCGTGAACAACGTCAGACACATGACCTACATATGCCATCTACAAACATTAAGTCACACCTATAAACATAACCTAGATCCACATACAGGTTTTACAATGATTCCGGCCCTCCGACGGTCATTCACCACCGAAACCCTAGATCGCGGGGGCCCTCAGATCTACCCTTATAGCTTTCTCCGTAGGAGGATGGACCAATGGACTTATTTATCTATCTATGTTTGTTTAGAACATATGTACATGGAAAACCAAGGTTGAACACATTTCACCACATTATTCACACCGGTAGACACGTACTGGGAGTTTCCACATACGGATCGACGATTTTACTAAGTGTTAGCCCATGTCCGTGAACAACGTCACACACATGACCTACAGATGCCATCTACAAACATTAAATCACACCTATAAACATAACCTAACTCCACATGCAGGTTTTCCAATGATTCCGGCCCTCCGACGGTCATTCACCATCGAAACCCTAGCTCGGGGGTCCCGCAGATCTAGCATTATAGCTTTCTTCGTACGAGGATGGACCGATGGACTTTGTTTATCTATCTATGTTTGTTTAGCACATATGTACATGGAAAACCAAGGTTGAACACATTTCACCACATTATTCACACCGGTAGACACGTACCGGGAGTTTCCACATACGGATCGACGATTTTACTAAGTGTTAGCCCATGTCCGTGAACAACGTCAGGCACATGACCTACATATGCCATCTACAAACATTAAATCACACCTATAAAGATAACCTAGCTCCACATGCAAGTTTTCCAATGATTCCGGCGCTCCGACGGTCATTCACCACCGAAACCCTAGATCGAAGTGGCCCGCAGATCTACCCTTATAGTGTTCTCCGTACGAGGATGGACCAATGGACTTTTTTATCTATATATGTTTGTTTAGCACATACGTACATGGAAAACCATGGTTGAACACATTTCACCACATTATTCAAACCGGTAGACACGTACCGGGAGTTTCCACATACGGATCGATGATTTTACTAAGTGTTAGCCCATGTCCGTGAACAACGTCAGACACATGACCTACATATGCCATCTACAAACATTAAATCACACCTATAAACATAACCTAGCTCCACATGCAGGTTGCCCAATGATTCCGGCCCTCCGACGGTCATTCACCACCGAAACCCTAGATCGGGGGGGCCCGCAGATCTACCCTTATTGCTTTCTCCGTACGAGGATGGACCAATGGACTTTTTTATCTATCTACGTTTGTTTAGCACATATGTACACGGAAAACCAAGGTTGAACACATTTCACCACATTATTCACAACGGTAGACACGTACCGGGAGTTTCCACATACGGATCGACGATTTTACTAAGTGTTAGCCCATGTCCGTGAACAGCGTCAGACAGACCTACATATGCCATCTAAAAACATTAAATCACACCTATAAACATAACCTAGCTCCACATGCAGGTTTTCCAATGATTCTGGCCCTCCGACGGTCATTCACCACCGAAACCCGAGATCGGGGGGGCCCGCAGATCTACCCTTATAGCTTTCTCCGTACGAGAATGGAAAAATGGACTTTTTTATCTATATATGTTTGTTTAGCAATATGTACATGGAAAACCAAGGTTGAACACATTTCACCACATTATTCACACCGGTAGACACGTACCGGGAGTTTCCACATACGGATCGACGATTTTACGAAGTGTTAGCCCATGTCCGTGAACAACGTCAGACACATGACCTATATATGCCATCTAAAAACATTAAATCACACCTATAAACATAACCTAGCTGCACATGCAGGTTTTCCAATGATTCCGGCCCTTCGTCGGTCATTCACCACCGAAACCCTAGATCGGGGGGCCCCGTAGATCTACCCTTATATCTTTCTCCGTACGAGGATGGACCAATGGACATTTTTATCTATCTATGTTTGTTTAGCACATATGTACATGGAAAACCAAGGTTGAACACATTTCACCACATTATTCACACCGGTAGACACGTACCGGGAGTTTCCACATACGGATCGACGATTTTACTAAGTGTTAGCCCATGTCCGTGAACAACGTCAGACACATGACCTATAGATGCCATCTAAAAACATTAAATCAAACCTATAAACATAACCTAGCTGCACATGTAGGTCTTCCAATGATTCCGGCCCTTCGACGGTCATTCACCACCGAAACCCTAGATCGGGGGGCCCCGTAGATCTACCCTCATATCTTTCTCCGTACGAGGATGGACCAATGGACTTTTTTATCTATCTATGTTTGTTTAGCACATATGTACATGGAAAACCAAGGTTGAACACATTTCACCACATTATTCACACCGGTAGACACGTACCGGGAGTTTCCACATACGGATCGACGATTTTACTAAGTGTTAGCCCATGTCCGTGAAGAACGTCAGACGCATGACCTACATATGCCATCTACAAACGTTAAATCACACCTATAAACATAACCTAGCTCCACATGCAGGTTTTCCAATGATTCCGGCCCTCCGACGGTCATTCACCACCGAAACCCTAGATCGGGGGGGGGGGGCGCAGATCTACCCTTATAGCTTTCTCCGTACGAGGATGGACCAATGGACTTTTTTATCTATCTATGTTTGTTTAGCACATATGTACATGGAAAACCAAGGTTGAACACATTTCACCACATTATTCACACAGGTAGACACGTACCGGGAGTTTCCACATACGGATCGACGATTTTACTAAGTGTTAGCCCATGTCCGTGAACAACGTCAGACTCATGACCTACATATGCCATCTACAAACATTAAATCACACCTATAAACATAACCTAGCTGCACATGCAGGTTTTCCAATGATTCCGGCCCTTCGACGGTCATTCACCACCGAAACCCTAGATCGGGGGGGGGGGGGGCGCAGATCTACCCTTATAGCTTTCTCCGTACGGGGATGGACCAATGGACTTTTTTATCTATCTATGTTTGTTTAGCACATATGTACATGGAAAACCAAGGTTGAACACATTTCACCACATTATTCACACAGGTAGACACGTACCGGGAGTTTCCACATACGGATCGACGATTTTACTAAGTGTTATCCCATGTCCGTGAACAACGTCAGACTCATGACCTACATATGCCATCTACAAACATTAAATCACACCTATAAACATAACCTAGCTGCACATGCAGGTTTTCCAATGATTCCGGCCATTCGACGGTCATTCACCACCGAAACCCTAGATCGGGGGGGGGGGCAGCGATCTACCCTTATATCTTTCTCCGTACGAGGATGGACCAATGGACATTTTTATCTATCTATGTTTGTTTAGCACATATGTACATGGAAAACCAAGGTTGAACACATTTCACCACATTATTCACACCGGTAGACACGTACCGGGAGTTTCCACATACGGATCGACGATTTTACTAAGTGTTAGCCCATGTCCGTGAACAACGTCAGACACATGACCTACATATGCCATCTACAAACATTAAATCACACCTATAAACATAACCTAGCTCGACATGCAGGTTTTCCAATGATTCCGGCCCTCCGACGGTCATTCACCACCGAAACCCTAGATCGGGGGGGGGGGGCGCAGATCTACCCTTATAGCTTTCTCCGTACGGGGATGGACCAATGGACTTTTTTATCTATCTATGTTTGTTTAGCACATATGTACATGGAAAACCAAGGTTGAACACATTTCACCACATTATTCACACAGGTAGACACGTACCGGGAGTTTCCACATACGGATCGACGATTTTACTAAGTGTTAGCCCATGTCCGTGAACAACGTCAGACTCATGACCTACATATGCCATCTACAAACATTGAATCACACCTATAAACATAACCTAGCTCCACATGCAGGTTTTCCAATGATTCCGGCCCTCCGACGGTCATTCACCACCGAAACCCTAGATCGGGGGGGCCCGCAGATCTACCCTTATTGCTTTCTCCGTACGAGGATGGACCAATGGACTTTTTTATCTATCTACGTTTGTTTAGCACATATGTACATGGAAAACCAAGGTTGAACACATTTCACCACATTATTCACACCGGTAGACACGTACCGGGAGTTTCCACATACGGATCGATGATTTTACTAAGTGTTAGCCCATGTCCGTGAACAGCGTCAGACAGACCTACATATGCCATCTAAAAACATTAAATCACACCTATAAACATAACCTAGCTCCACATGCAGGTTTTCCAATGATTCCGGCCCTCCGACGGTCATTCACCACCGAAACCCTAGATCGGGGGGGCCCGCAGATCTACCCTTATAGCTTTCTCCGTACGAGGATGGACCAATGGACTTTTTTATCTATCTATGTTTGTTTAGCACATATGTACATGGAAAACCAAGGTTGAACACATTTCACCACATTATTCACACAGGTAGACACGTACCGGGAGTTTCCACATACGGATCGACGATTTTACTAAGTGTTAGCCCATGTCCGTGAACAACGTCAAACACATGACCTACATATGCCATCTACAAACATTAAATCACAACTATAAACATAACCTAGCTCCACATGCAAGTTTTCCAATGATTCCGGCGCTCCGACGGTCATTCACCACCGAAACCCTAGAACGGGGGGGGGGCACAGATCTACCCTTATAGCTTTCTCCGTACGAGGATGGACCGATGGAATTTTTTTATCTATCTATGTTTGTTTAGCACATATGTACATGGAAAACAAAGGTTGAACACATTTCACCACATTATTCACACAGGTAGACACGTACCGGGATTTTACTAAGTGTTAGCCCATGTCCGTGAACAACGTCAGACACATGACCTACATATGCCATCTACAAACATTAAATCACACCTATAAACATAACCTAGCTCCACATGCAGTTTTTCCAATGATTCCGGCCCTCCGACGGTCATTCACCACCGAAACCCTAGATCGGGGGGGCCCGCAGATCTACCCTTATAGCTTTCTCCGTACGAGGATGGACCAAAGGACTTTTTTATCTATCTATGTTTGTTTAGCACATATGTACATGGAAAACCAAGGTTGAACACTTTTCACCACATTATTCACATCGGTAGACACGTACCGGGAGTTCCCGCATACGGATCTACGATTTTACTAAGTGTTAGCCCATGTCCGTGAACAACGTCAGACACATGACCTACATATGCCATCTACAAACATTAAATCACACCTATAAACATAACCTAGCTCCACATGCAGTTTTTCCAATGATTTCGGCCCTCCGACGGTCATTCACCACCGAAACCCTAGATCGGGGGGGCCCGCAGATCTACCCTTATAGCTTTCTCCGTACGAGGATGGACCAAAGGACTTTTTTTATCTATCTATGTTTGTTTAGCACAGATGTACATGGAAAACCAAGGTTGAACACATTTCACCACATTATTCACACAGGTAGACACGTACCGGGAGTTTCCACATACGGATCGATGATTTTACTAAGTGTTAGCCCATGTCCGTGAACAACGTCAGACACATGACTTACATATGCCATCTACAAACATTAAATCACACCTATAAACATAACCTAGCTCCACATGCAGGTTTTCCAATGATTCCGACCCTCCGACGGTCATTCACCACCGAAACCCTAGATCGGGGGGGGGGGGGGGGGGCGCAGATCTACCCTTATAGCTTTCTCCGTACGAGGATGGACCAATGGAATTTTTTATCTATCTATGTTTTCTAGCACATATGTACATGGAAAACCAAGGTTGAACACATTTCACCACATTATTCACACCGGTAGACACGTACCGGGAGTTTCCACATACCGATCCACGATTTTACTAGGTGTTAGCCCATGTCCGTGAACAACGTCAAACACATGACCTACATATGCCATCTACAAACATTAAATCACACCTATAAACATAACCTAGCTCCACATGCAGGTTTTCCAATGATTCCGGCCCTCCGACGGTCATTCACCACCGAAACCCTAGATCGGGGGGGGGGGGGCGCAGATCTAGCCTTATAGCTCTCTCCGTACAAGGATGGACCAATGGACTTTTTTATCTATCTATGTTTTTTAGCACATATGTACATGGAAAACCAAGGTTAAACACATTTCACCACATTATTCACACAGGTACACACGGACCGGGAGTTTCCACATACGGATCGACGATTTTACTAAGTGTTAGCCCATGTCCGTGAACAACGTCAGACACATGACCTACATATGTCATCTACAAACATTAAATCACACCTATAAACATAACCTAGCTCCACATGCAGTTTTTCCAATGATTCCGGCCCTCCGACGGTCATTCACCACCGAAACCCTAGATCGGGGGGGCCCACAGATCTACCCTTATAGCTTTCTCCGTACGAGGATGGACCAAAGGACTTTTTTATCTATCTATGTTTTTTTAGCACAGATGTACATGGAAAACCAAGGTTGAACACATTTCACCACATTATTCACACAGGTAGACACGTACCGGGAGTTTCCACATACGGATCGACGATTTTACTAAGTGTTAGCCCATGTCCGTGAACAACGTCAGACACATGACCTACATATGTCATCTACAAACATTAAATCACACCTATAAACATAACGTAGCTCCACATGCAGGTTTTCCAATGATTCCGGCCCTCCGACGGTCATTCACCACCGAAACCGTAGATCGGGGGGGGGGGGGGGGGCGCAGATCTACCCTTATAGCTTTCTCCGTACGAGGATGGACCAATGGAATTTTTTATCTATCTATATTTTTTAGTACATATGTACATGGAAAACCAGGGTTGAACACATTTCACCACAATATTCACACCGGTAGACACGTACCGGGAGTTTCCACATACGGATCGACGATTTTACTAGGTGTTAGCCCATTTCCGTGAACAACGTCAGGCACATGACCTACATATGCCATCTACAAACATTAAATCACACCTATAAAGATAACCTAGCTCCACATGCAGGTTTTCCAATGATTCCGGCCCTCCGACGGTCATTCACCACCGAAACCATAGATCGGGGGGGGGGGCGCAGAACTACCCTTATTGCTTTCTCCGTACGAGGATGGACCAATGGACTTTTTTATCTATCTATGTTTGTTTAGCACATATGTACATGGAAAACCAAGGTTGAACACATTTCACCACATTATTAAAACCGGTAGACACGTACCGGGAGTTTCCACATACGGATCGATGATTTTACTAAGTGTTAGCCCATGTCCGTGAACAACGTCAGACACATGACCTACATATGCCATCTACAAACATTAAATCACACCTATAAACATAACCTAGCTCCACATGCAGGTTTTCCAATGATTCCGGCCCTCCGACGGTCATTCACTACCGAAACCCTAGATCGAGGGGGCCCGCAGATCTAGTCTTATAGCTTTCTCCGTACGAGGATGGACCAATGGACTTTTTTATCTATCTATGTTTTTTAGCACATATGTACATGGAAAACCAAGGTTGAACACATTTCACCACATTAATCACACAGGTAGACACGTACCGGGAGTTTCCACATACGGATCGACGATTTTACTAAGTGTTAGCCCATGTCCGTGAACAACGTCAGACACATGACCTACATATGCCATCTACAAACATTAAATCACACCTATAAACATAACCTAGCTCCACATGCAGGTTTTCCAATGATTCCGGCCCGCCGACGGTCATTCACCACCGAAACCCTAGATCGGGGGGGAGGGGGGGCGCAGATCTACCCTTATAGCTTTCTCCGTACGAGGATGGACCAATGGAATTTTTTATCTATCTATGTTTTTTAGCACATATGTACATGGAAAACTAAGGTTGAACACATTGCACCACATTATTCACACCGGTAGACACGTACCGGGAGTTTGCACATACCGATCGACGATTTTACTAGGTGTTAGCCCATGTCCGAGAACAACGTCAGACACATGACCTACATATGCCATCTAAAAACATTAAATCACACCTATAAACATAACCTAGCTCCACATGCAGGTTTTCCAATGATTCCGGCCCTCCGACGGTCATTCACCACCGAAACCCTAGATCGGGGGGGGGGGGGGCGCAGATCTAGCCTTATAGCTTTCTCCGTACGAGAATGGACCAATGGAATTTTTTATCTATCTATGTTTGTTTAGCACATATGTACATGGAAAACCAAGGTTGAACACATTTCACCACATTATTCACACAGGTAGACACGTATCGGGAGTTTCCACATACGGATCGACGATTTTACTAAGTGTTAGCCCATGTCCGTGAACAACGTCAGACATATGACCTATATATGCCATCTAAAAACATTAAATCACACCTATAAACATAACCTATCTCCACATGCAGGTTTTCCAATGATTCCGGCCCTCCGACGGTCATTCACCACCGAAACCCGAGATCGGGGGGGCCCGCAGATCTACCCTTATAGCTTTCTCCGTACGAGGATGGACCAATGGACTTTTTTATCTATCTATGTTTGTTTAGCACATATGTACATGGAAAACCAAGGTTGAACACATTTCACCACATTATTAAAACCGGTAGACACGTACCGGGAGTTTCCACATACGGATCGATGATTTTACTAAGTGTTAGCCCATGTCCGTGAACAACGTCAGACACATGACCTACATATGCCATCTACAAACATTAAATCACACCTATAAACATAACCTAGCTCCACATGCAGGTTTTCCAATGATTCCGGCCCTCCGACGGTCATTCACTACCGAAACCCTAGATCGAGGGGGCCCGCAGATCTAGTCTTATAGCTTTCTCCGTACGAGGATGGACCAATGGACTTTTTTATCTATCTATGTTTTTTAGCACATATGTACATGGAAAACCAAGGTTGAACACATTTCACCACATTAATCACACAGGTAGACACGTACCGGGAGTTTCCACATACGGATCGACGATTTTACTAAGTGTTAGCCCATGTCCGTGAACAACGTCAGACACATGACCTACATATGCCATCTACAAACATTAAATCACACCTATAAACATAACCTAGCTCCACATGCAGGTTTTCCAATGATTCCGGCCCGCCGACGGTCATTCACCACCGAAACCCTAGATCGGGGGGGAGGGGGGGCGCAGATCTACCCTTATAGCTTTCTCCGTACGAGGATGGACCAATGGAATTTTTTATCTATCTATGTTTTTTAGCACATATGTACATGGAAAACTAAGGTTGAACACATTGCACCACATTATTCACACCGGTAGACACGTACCGGGAGTTTGCACATACCGATCGACGATTTTACTAGGTGTTAGCCCATGTCCGAGAACAACGTCAGACACATGACCTACATATGCCATCTAAAAACATTAAATCACACCTATAAACATAACCTAGCTCCACATGCAGGTTTTCCAATGATTCCGGCCCTCCGACGGTCATTCACCACCGAAACCCTAGATCGGGGGGGGGGGGGGGGCGCAGATCTAGCCTTATAGCTTTCTCCGTACGAGAATGGACCAATGGAATTTTTTATCTATCTATGTTTGTTTAGCACATATGTACATGGAAAACCAAGGTTGAACACATTTCACCACATTATTCACACAGGTAGACACGTATCGGGAGTTTCCACATACGGATCGACGATTTTACTAAGTGTTAGCCCATGTCCGTGAACAACGTCAGACATATGACCTATATATGCCATCTAAAAACATTAAATCACACCTATAAACATAACCTATCTCCACATGCAGGTTTTCCAATGATTCCGGCCCTCCGACGGTCATTCACCACCGAAACCCGAGATCGGGGGGGCCCGCAGATCTACCCTTATAGCTTTCTCCGTACGAGGATGGAAAAATGGACTTTTTTATCTATATATGTTTGTTTAGCAATATGTACATGGAAAACCAAGGTTGAACACATTTCACCACATTATTCACACCGGTAGACACGTACCGGGAGTTTCCACATACGGATCGACGATTTTACTAAGTGTTAGCCCATGTCCGTGAACAACGTCAGACACATGACCTAGATATGCCATCTAAAAACATTAAATCACACCTATAAACATAACCTAGCTGCACATGCAGGTTTTCCAATGATTCCGGCCCTTCGACGGTCATTCACCATCGAAACCCTAGATTGGGGGGCCCCGCAGATCTACCTTTATATCTTTCTCCGTACGAGGATGGACCAATGGACTTTTTTATCTATCTATGTGTTTTTAGCACATATGTACATGGAAAACCAAGGTTGAACACATTTCACCACATTATTCACACCGGTAGACACGTACCGGGAGTTTCCACATACGGATCGACGATTTTACTAAGTGTTAGCCCATGTCCGTGAACAACGTCAGACAGATGACCTACATATGCCATCTACAAACATTAAATCACACCTATAAACATAACCTAGCTGCACATGCAGGTTTTCCAATGATTCCGGCCCTCCGACGGTCATTCACCATCGAAACCCTAGATTGGGGGGCCCCGCAGATCTACCTTTATATCTTTCTCCGTACGAGGATGGACCAATGGACTTTTTTATCTATCTATGTTTGTTTAGCACATATGTACATGGAAAACCAAGGTTGAACACATTTCACCACATTATTCACACAGGTAGACACGTACCGGGAGTTTCCACACACGGATCGACGATTTTACTAAGTGTTAGCCCATGTCCGTGAACAACCTCAAACACATGACCTACATATGCCATCTACAAACATTAGATCACAACTATAAACATAACCTAGCTCCACATGCAGGTTTTCCAATGATTCCGGCCCTCCGACGGTCAGTCACCACCGAAACCCTAGATCGAGGGGGCCCGCAGATCTACCCTTATAGCTTTCTCCGTACGAGGATGGACCAATGGACCTTTTTTATCTATCTATATTTGTTTAGCACATATGTACATGGAAAACCAAGGTTGAACACATTTCACCACATTATTCACACAGGTAGAGACGTACCGGGAGTTTCCACATTCGGATCGACGAATTTTCTAAGTGTTGGCCCATGTCTGTGAAAAACGTCAGACACATGACATACATATGCCATCCAAAAACATTAAATCACACCTATAAACATAACCTAGCTCCACATGCAGGTTTTCCAATGATTCCGACCCTCCGACGGTCATTCACCACCGAAACCCTAGATCGGGGGGGGGGGGGGGCGCAGATGTACCCTTATAGCTTTCTCCGTATGAGGATGGACCAATAGACATTTTTATCTATCTATGTTTGTTTAGCACATATGTACATGGAAAACCAAGGTTGAACACATTTCACCACATTATTCACACCGGTAGACACGTACCGGGAGTTTCCACATACGGATCGACGATTTTACTAAGTGTTAGCCCATGTCCGTGAACAACGTCAGACACATGACCTACATATGCCATCTACAAACATTAAATCACACCTATAAACATAACCTAGCTCGACATGCAGGTTTTCCAATGATTCCGGCCCTCCGACGGTCATTCACCACCGAAACCCTAGATCGGGGGGGGGGGCGCAGATCTACCCTTATAGCTTTCTCCGTACGGGGATGGACCAATGGACTTTTTTATCTATCTATGTTTGTTTAGCACATATGTACATGGAAAACCAAGGTTGAACACATTTCACCACATTATTCACACAGGTAGACACGTACCGGGAGTTTCCACATACGGATCGACGATTTTACTAAGTGTTAGCCCATGTCCGTGAACAACGTCAGACTCATGACCTACATATGCCATCTACAAACATTGAATCACACCTATAAACATAACCTAGCTCCACATGCAGGTTTTCCAATGATTCCGGCCCTCCGACGGTCATTCACCACCGAAACCCTAGATCGGGGGGGCCCGCAGATCTACCCTTATTGCTTTCTCCGTACGAGGATGGAACAATGGACTTTTTTATCTATCTACGTTTGTTCAGCACATATGTACATGGAAAACCAAGGTTGAACACATTTCACCACATTATTCACACCGGTAGACACGTACCGGGAGTTTCCACATACGGATCGATGATTTTACTAAGTGTTAGCCCATGTCCGTGAACAGCGTCAGACAGACCTACATATGCCATCTAAAAACATTAAATCACACCTATAAACATAACCTAGCTCCACATGCAGGTTTTCCAATGATTCCGGCCCTCCGACGGTCATTCACCACCGAAACCCTAGATCGGGGGGGCCCGCAGATCTACCCTTATAGCTTTCTCCGTACGAGGATGGACCAATGGACTTTTTTTATCTATCTATGTTTGTTTAGCACATATGTACATGGAAAACCAAGGTTGAACACATTTCACCACATTATTCACACAGGTAGACACGTACCGGGAGTTTCCACATACGGATCGACGATTTTACTAAGTGTTAGCCCATGTCCGTGAACAACGTCAAACACATGACCTACATATGCCATCTACAAACATTAAATCACAACTATAAACATAACCTAGCTCCACATGCAAGTTTTCCAATGATTCCGGCGCTCCGACGGTCATTCACCACCGAAACCCTAGAACGGGGGGGGGGGGCACAGATCTACCCTTATAGCTTTCTCCGTACGAGGATGGACCGATGGAATTTTTTTATCTATCTATGTTTGTTTAGCACATATGTACATGGAAAACAAAGGTTGAACACATTTCACCACATTATTCATACAGGTAGACACGTACCGGGATTTTACTAAGTGTTAGCCCATGTCCGTGAACAACGTCAGACACATGACCTACATATGCCATCTACAAACATTAAATCACACCTATAAACATAACCTAGCTCCACATGCAGTTTTTCCAATGATTCCGGCCCTCCGACGGTCATTCACCACCGAAACCCTAGATCGGGGGGGCCCGCAGATCTACCCTTATAGCTTTCTCCGTACGAGGATGGACCAAAGGACTTTTTTATCTATCTATGTTTGTTTAGCACATATGTACATGGAAAACCAAGGTTGAACACATTTCACCACATTATTCACATCGGTAGACACGTACCGGGAGTTTCCGCATACGGATCTACGATTTTACTAAGTGTTCGCCCATGTCCGTGAACAACGTCAGACACATGACCTACATATGCCATCTACAAACATTAAATCACACCTATAAACATAACCTAGCTCCACATGCAGTTTTTCCAATGATTTCGGCCCTCCGACGGTCATTCACCACCGAAACCCTAGATCGGGGGGGCCCGCAGATCTACCCTTATAGCTTTCTCCGTACGAGGATGGACCAAAGGACTTTTTTATCTATCTATGTTTGTTTAGCACAGATGTACATGGAAAACCAAGGTTGAACACATTTCACCACATTATTCACACAGGTAGACACGTACCGGGAGTTTCCACATACGGATCGATGATTTTACTAAGTGTTAGCCCATGTCCGTGAACAACGTCAGACACATGACTTACATATGCCATCTACAAACATTAAATCACACCTATAAACATAACCTAGCTCCACATGCAGGTTTTCCAATGATTCCGACCCTCCGACGGTCATTCACCACCGAAACCCTAGATCGGGGGGGGGCGCAGATCTACCCTTATAGCTTTCTCCGTACGAGGATGGACCAATGGAATTTTTTATCTATCTATGTTTTCTAGCACATATGTACATGGAAAACCAAGGTTGAACACATTTCACCACATTATTCACACCGGTAGACACGTACCGGGAGTTTCCACATACCGATCCACGATTTTACTAGGTGTTAGCCCATGTCCGTGAACAACGTCAAACACATGACCTACATATGCCATCTACAAACATTAAATCACACCTATAAACATAACCTAGATCCACATGCAGGTTTTCCAATGATTCCGGCCCTCCGACGGTCATTCACCACCGAAACCCTAGATCGGGGGGGGGGGGGGCGCAGATCTACCCTTATAGCTCTCTCCGTACAAGGATGGACCAATGGACTTTTTTATCTATCTATGTTTTTTAGCACATATGTACATGGAAAACCAAGGTTAAACACATTTCACCACATTATTAACACAGGTACACACGGACCGGGAGTTTCCACATACGGATCGACGATTTTACTAAGTGTTAGCCCATGTCCGTGAACAACGTCAGACACATGACCTACATATGTCATCTACAAACATTAAATCACACCTATAAACATAACCTAGCTCCACATGCAGTTTTTCCAATGATTCCGGCCCTCCGACGGTCATTCACCACCGAAACCCTAGATCGGGGGGGCCCACAGATCTACCCTTATAGCTTTCTCCGTACGAGGATGGACCAAAGGACTTTTTTATCTATCTATGTTTTTTTAGCACAGATGTACATGGAAAACCAAGGTTGAACACATTTCACCACATTATTCACACAGGTAGACACGTACCGGGAGTTTCCACATAAGGATCGACGATTTTACTAAGTGTTAGCCCATGTCCGTGAACAACGTCAGACACATGACCTACATATGTCATCTACAAACATTAAATCACACCTATAAACATAACGTAGCTCCACATGCAGGTTTTCCAATGATTCCGGCCCTCCGACGGTCATTCACCACCGAAACCGTAGATCGGGGGGGGGGGGGGGGCGCAGATCTACCCTTATAGCTTTCTCCGTACGAGGATGGACCAATGGAATTTTTTATCTATCTATATTTTTTAGTACATATGTACATGGAAAACCAGGGTTGAACACATTTCACCACAATATTCACACCGGTAGACACGTACCGGGAGTTTCCACATACCGATCGACGATTTTACTAGGTGCTAGCCCATGTCCGTGAACAACGTCAGACACATGACCTACATATGCCATCTACAAACATTAAATCACACCTATAAACATTACCTAGCTCCACATGCAGGTTTTCCAATGATTCCGGCCCTCCGACGGTCATTCACCACCGAAACCGTAGATCGGGGGGGGGGGGGGGCGCAGATCTACCCTTATAGCTTTCTCCGTACGAGGATGGACCAATGGAATTTTTTATCTATCTATGTTTTTTAGCACATATGTACATGGAAAACCAAGGTTGAACACATTTCACCACATTATTCACACCGGTAGACACGTACCGGGAGTTTCCACATACGGATCGACGATTTTACTAGGTGTTAGCCCATGTCCGTGAACAACGTCAGGCACAGGACCTACATATGCCATCTACAAACATTAAATCACACCTATAAAGATAACCTAGCTCCACATGCAGGTTTTCCAATGATTCCGGCCCTCCGACGGTCATTCACCACCGAAACCATAGATCGGGGGGGGGGGGGGCGCAGAACTACCCTTATAGCTTTCTCCGTACGAGGATGGACCAATGGACTTTTTTATCTATCTATGTTTGTTTAGCACATATGTACATGGAAAACCAAGGTTGAACACATTTCACCACATTATTAAAACCGGTAGACACGTACCGGGAGTTTCCACATACGGATCGATGATTTTACTAAGTGTTAGCCCATGTCCGTGAACAACGTCAGACACATGACCTACATATGCCTTCTACAAACATTAAATCACACCTATAAACATAACCTAGCTCCACATGCAGGTTTTCCAATGATTCCGGCCCTCCGACGGTCATTCACTACCGAAACCCTAGATCGAGGGGGCCCGCAGATCTAGTCTTATAGCTTTCTCCGTACGAGGATGGACCAATGGACTTTTTTATCTATCTATGTTTTTTAGCACATATGTACATGGAAAACCAAGGTTGAACACATTTCACCACATTAATCACACAGGTAGACACGTACCGGGAGTTTCCACATACGGATCGACGATTTTACTAAGTGTTAGCCCATGTCCGTGAACAACGTCAGACACATGACCTACATATGCCATCTACAAACATTAAATCACACCTATAAACATAACCTAGCTCCACATGCAGGTTTTCCAATGATTCCGGCCCGCCGACGGTCATTCACCACCGAAACCCTAGATCGGGGGGGGGGGGCGCAGATCTACCCTTATAGCTTTCTCCGTACGAGGATGGACCAATGGAATTTTTTATCTATCTATGTTTTTTAGCACATATGTACATGGAAAACTAAGGTTGAACACATTGCACCACATTATTCACACCGGTAGACACGTACCGGGAGTTTGCACATACCGATCGACGATTTTACTAGGTGTTAGCCCATGTCCGAGAACAACGTCAGACACATGACCTACATATTCCATCTAAAAACATTAAATCACACCTATAAACATAACCTAGCTCCACATGCAGGTTTTCCAATGATTCCGGCCCTCCGACGGTCATTCACCACCGAAACCCTAGATCGGGGGGGGGGGCGCAGATCTAGCCTTATAGCTTTCTCCGTACGAGAATGGACCAATGGAATTTTTTATCTATCTATGTTTGTTTAGCACATATGTACATGGAAAACCAAGGTTGAACACATTTCACCACATTATTCACACAGGTAGACACGTATCGGGAGTTTCCACATACGGATCGACGATTTTACTAAGTGTTAGCCCATGTCCGTGAACAACGTCAGACATATGACCTATATATGCCATCTAAAAACATTAAATCACACCTATAAACATAACCTATCTCCACATGCAGGTTTTCCAATGATTCCGGCCCTCCGACGGTCATTCACCACCGAAACCCGAGATCGGGGGGGCCCGCAGATCTACCCTTATAGCTTTCTCCGTACGAGGATGGAAAAATGGACTTTTTTATCTATATATGTTTGTTTAGCAATATGTACATGGAAAACCAAGGTTGAACACATTTCACCACATTATTCACACCGGTAGACACGTACCGGGAGTTTCCACATACGGATCGACGATTTTACTAAGTGTTAGCCCATGTCCGTGAACAACGTCAGACACATGACCTATATATGCCATCTAAAAACATTAAATCACACCTATAAACATAACCTAGCTGCACATGCAGGTTTTCCAATGATTCCGGCCCTTCGACGGTCATTCACCATCGAAACCCTAGATCGGGGGGCCCCGCAGATCTACCTTTATATCTTTCTCCGTACGAGGATGGACCAATGGACCTTTTTTATCTATCTATATTTGTTTAGCACATATGTACATGGAAAACCAAGGTTGAACACATTTCACCACATTATTCACACTGGTAGACACGTACCGGGAGTTTCCACATTCGGATCGACGAATTTTCTAAGTGTTGGCCCATGTCTGTGAAAAACGTCAGACACATGACATACATATGCCATCGAAAAACATTAAATCACACCTATAAACATAACCTAGCTCCACATGCAGGTTTTCCAATGATTCCGACCCTCCGACGGTCATTCACCACCGAAACCCTAGATCGGGGGGGGGGGGCGCAGATGTACCCTTATAGCTTTCTCCGTATGAGGATGGACCAATAGACATTTTTATCTATCTATGTTTGTTTAGCACATATGTACATGGAAAACCAAGGTTGAACACATTTCACCACATTATTCACACCGGTAGACACGTACCGGGAGTTTCCACATACGGATCGACGATTTTACTAAGTGTTAGCCCATGTCCGTGAACAACGTCAGACAGATGACCTACATATGCCATCTACAAACATTAAATCACACCTATAAACATAACCTAGCTCCACATGCAGGTTTTCCAATGATTCCGGCCCTCCGACGGTCATTCACCACCGAAACCCTAGATCGGGGGGCCCACAGATCTAGCCTTATAGATTTCTCCATACGAGAATGGACCAATGGACTTTTTTTATCTATCTATGTTTGTCTAGCACATATGTACATGGAAAACCAAGTTTGAACACATTTCACCACATTATTCACACCGGTAGACACGTACCGGGAGTTTCCACATACGGATCGACGATTTTACTAAGTGTTAGCCCATGTCCGTGAACAACGTCAAACACATGACCTACATATGTCATATACAAACATTAAATCACACCTATAAACATAACCTAGCACCACATGCAGGTTTTCCAATGATTCCGGCCCGCCGACGGTCATTCACCACCGAAACCCTAGATCGGGGGGGGGGGGGGCGCAGATCTACCCTTATAGCTTTCTCCGTACGAGGATGGACCAATGGAATTTTTTATCTATCTATGTTTTTTAGCACAGATGTACATGGAAAACTAAGGTTGAACACATTGCACCACATTATTCACACCGGTAGACACGTACCTGGAGTTTGCACATACCGATCGACGATTTTACTAGGTGTTAGACCATGTCCGAGAACAACGTCAGACAATGACCTACATATGCCATCTAAAAACATTAAATCACACCTATAAACATAACCTAGCTCCACATGCAGGTTTTCCAATGATTCCGGCCCTCCGACGGTCATTCACCACCGAAACCCTAGATCGGGGGGGGGGGGCGCAGATCTAGCCTTATAGCTTTCTCCGTACGAGAATGGACCAATGGAATTTTTTATCTATCTATGTTTGTTTAGCACATATGTACATGGAAAACCAAGGTTGAACACATTTCACCACATTATTCACACAGGTAGACACGTACCGGGAGTTTCCACATACGGATCGACGATTTTACTAAGTGTTAGCCCATGTCCGTGAACAACGTCAGGCACATGACCTATATATGCCATCTAAAAACATTAAATCACACCTATAAACATAACCTAGCTCCACATGCAGGTTTTCCAATGATTCCGGCCCTCCGACGGTCATTCACCACCGAAACCATAGATCGGGGGGGGGGGCGCAGAACTACCCTTATAGCTTTCTCCGTACGAGGATGGACCAATGGACTTTTTTATCTATCTATGTTTGTTTAGCACATATGTACATGGAAAACCAAGGTTGAACACATTTCACCACATTATTAAAACCGGTAGACACGTACCGGAAGTTTCCACATACGGATCGATGATTTTACTAAGTGTTAGCCCATGTCCGTGAACAACGTCAGACACATGACCTACATATGCCTTCTACAAACATTAAATCACACCTATAAACATAACCTAGCTCCACATGCAGGTTTTCCAATGATTCCGGCCCTCCGACGGTCATTCACTACCGAAACCCTAGATCGAGGGGGCCCGCAGATCTAGTCTTATAGCTTTCTCCGTACGAGGATGGACCAATGGACTTTTTTATCTATCTATGTTTGTTAGCACATATGTACATGGAAAACCAAGGTTGAACACATTTCACCACATTAATCACACAGGTAGACACGTACCGGGAGTTTCCACATACGGATCGACGATTTTACTAAGTGTTAGCCCATGTCCGTGAACAACGTCAGACACATGACCTACATATGCCATCTACAAACATTAAATCACACCTATAAACATAACCTAGCTCCACATGCAGGTTTTCCAATGATTCCGGCCCGCCGACGGTCATTCACCACCGAAACCCTAGATCGGGGGGGGGGCGCAGATCTACCCTTATAGCTTTCTCCGTACGAGGATGGACCAATGGAATTTTTTATCTATCTATGTTTTTTAGCACATATGTACATGGAAAACTAAGGTTGAACACATTGCACCACATTATTCACACCGGTAGACACGTACCGGGAGTTTGCACATACCGATCGACGATTTTACTAGGTGTTAGCCCATGTCCGAGAACAACGTCAGACACATGACCTACATATGCCATCTAAAAACATTAAATCACACCTATAAACATAACCTAGCTCCACATGCAGGTTTTCCAATGATTCCGGCCCTCCGACGGTCATTCACCACCGAAACCCTAGATCGGGGGGGGGGGGGCGCAGATCTAGCCTTATAGCTTTCTCCGTACGAGAATGGACCAATGGAATTTTTTATCTATCTATGTTTGTTTAGCACATATGTACATGGAAAACCAAGGTTGAACACATTTCACCACATTATTCACACAGGTAGACACGTACCGGGAGTTTCCACATACGGATCGACGATTTTACTAAGTGTTAGCCCATGTCCGTGAACAACGTCAGACATATGACCTATATATGCCATCTAAAAACATTAAATCACACCTATAAACATAACCTATCTCCACATGCAGGTTTTCCAATGATTCCGGCCCTCCGACGGTCATTCACCACCGAAACCCGAGATCGGGGGGGCCCGCAGATCTACCCTTATAGCTTTCTCCGTACGAGGATGGAAAAATGGACTTTTTTATCTATATATGTTTGTTTAGCAATATGTACATGGAAAACCAAGGTTGAACACATTTCACCACATTATTCACACCGGTAGACACGTACCGGGAGTTTCCACATACGGATCGACGATTTTACTAAGTGTTAGCCCATGTCCGTGAACAACGTCAGACACATGACCTACATATGCCATCTACAAACATTAAATCACACCTATAAACATAACCTAGCTCCACATGCAGGTTTTCCAATGATTCCGGCCCTTCGACGGTCATTCACCACCGAAACCCTAGATCGGGGGGGGGGGGGCGCAGATCTACCCTTATAGCTTTCTCCGTACGAGGATGGACCAATGGACTTTTTTATCTATCTATGTTTGTTTAGCACATGTGTACATGGAAAACCATGGTTGAACACATTTCACCACATTATTCACACAGGTAGACACGTACCAGGAGTTTCCACATACGGATCGACGATTTTACTAAGTGTTAGCCCATGTCCGTGAACAGCGTCAGACAGACCTACATATGCCATCTAAAAACCTTAAATCACACCTATAAACATAACCTAGCTCCACATGCAGGTTTTCCAATGATTCCGGCCCTCCGACGGTCATTCACCACCGAAACCCGAGATCGGGGGGGCCCGCAGATCTACCCTTATAGCTTTCTCCGTACGAGGATGGAAAAATGGACTTTTTTATCTATATATGTTTGTTTAGCAATATGTACATGGAAAACCAAGGTTGAACACATTTCACCACATTATTCACACCGTTAGACACGTACCGGGAGTTTCCACATACGGATCGACGATTTTACTAAGTGTTAGCCCATGTCCGTGAACAACGTCAGACACATGACCTATATATGCCATCTAAAAACATTAAATCACACCTATAAACATAACCTAGCTGCACATGCAGATTTTCCAATGATTCCGGCCCTTCGACGGTCATTCACCATCGAAACCCTAGATCGGGGGGCCCCGCAGATCTACTCTTATATCATTCTACGTACGAGGATGGACCAATGGACTTTTTTATCTATCTATGTTTGTTTAGCACATATGTACATGGAAAACCAAGGTTGAACACATTTCACCACATTATTCACACCGGTAGACACGTACCGGGAGTTTCCACATACGGATCGACGATTTTACTAAGTGTTAGCCCATGTCCGTGAACAACGTCAAACACATGACCTACATATGCCATCTACAACCATTAAATCACAACTATAAACATAACCTAGCTCCACATGCAAGTTTTCCAATGATTCCGGCGCTCCGACGGTCATTCACCACCGAAACCCTAGATCGAAGGGGCCCGCAGATCTACCCTTATAGCTTTCTCCGTACGAGGATGCACCAATGGACTTTTTTATCTATATATGTTTGTTTAGCACATACGTATATGGAAAACCAAGGTTGAACACATTTCACCACATTATTCACACCGGTAGACACGTACCGGGAGTTTCCACATACGGATCGATGATTTTATTAAGTGTTAGCCCATGTCCGTGAACAACGTCAGACACATGACCTACATATGCCATCTACAAACATTAAATCACACCTATAAACATAACCTAGCTCCACATGCAGGTTTTCCAATGATTCCGGCCCTCCGACGGTCAATCACCACCGAAACCCTAGATCGGGGGGGCCCGCAGATCTACCCTTATTGCTTTCTCCGTACGAGGATGGACCAATGGACTTTTTTATCTATCTACGTTTGTTTAGCACATATGTACATGGAAAACCAAGGTTGAACACATTTCACCACATTATTCACACCGGTAGACACATACCGGGAGTTTCCACATACGGATCGACGATTGTACTAAGTGTTAGCCCATGTCCGTGAACAGCGTCAGACAGACCTACATATGCCATCTAAAAACATTAAATCACACCTATAAACATAACCTAGCTCCACATGCAGGTTTTCCAATGATTCCGGCCCTCCGACGGTCATTCACCACCGAAACCCGAGATCGGGGGGGCCCGCAGATCTACCCTTATAGCTTACTCCGTACGAGGATGGAAAAATGGACTTTTTTATCTATATATGTTTGTTTAGCAATATGTACATGGAAAACCAAGGTTGAACACATTTCACCACATTATTCACACCGGTAGACACGTACCGGGAGTTTCCACATACGGATCG
Organism: Bromus sterilis; assembly: GCA_950022295.1. Taxonomy (NCBI): domain Eukaryota; kingdom Viridiplantae; phylum Streptophyta; class Magnoliopsida; order Poales; family Poaceae; genus Bromus; species Bromus sterilis. The sequence goes on along the minus strand of OX465596.1, from coordinate 105,712,558 downwards.
ACGATTTTACTAAGTGTTAGCCCATGTCCGTGAACAACGTCAGACACATGACCTATATATGCCATCTAAAAACATTAAATCACACCTATAAACATAACCTAGCTGCACATGCAGGTTTTCCAATGATTCCGGCCCTTCGACGGTCATTCACCATCGAAACCCTAGATCGGGGGGCCCCGCAGATCTACCCTTATATCATTCTCCGTACGAGGATGGACCAATGGACTTTTTTATCTATCTATGTTTGTTTAGCACATATGTACATGGAAAACAAAGGTTGAACACATTTCACCACATTATTCACACAGGTAGACACGTACCGGGAGTTTCCACATACGGATCGACGATTTTACTAAGTGTTAGCCCATGTCCGTGAACAACGTCAAACACATGACCTACATATGCCATCTACAAACATTAAATCACAACTATAAACATAACCTAGCTCCACATGCAAGTTTTCCAATGATTCCGGCGCTCCGACGGTCATTCACCACCGAAACCCTAGATCGAAGGGGCCCGCAGATCTACCGTTATAGCTTTCTCCGTACGAGGATGGACCAATGGACTTTTTTATCTATATATGTTTGTTTAGCACATACGTACATGGAAAACCAAGGTTGAACACATTTCACCACATTATTCACACCGGTAGACACGTACCGGGAGTTTCCACATACGGATCGATGATTTTACTAAGTGTTAGCCCATGTCCGTGAACAACGTCAGACACATGACCTACATATGCCATCTACAAACATTAAATCACACCTATAAACATAACCTAGCTCCACATGCAGGTTGCCCAATGATTCCGGCCCTCCGACGGTCATTCACCACCGAAACCCTAGATCGGGGGGGCCCGCAGATCTACCCTTATTGCTTTCTCCGTACGAGGATGGACCAATGGACTTTTTTATCTATCTACGTTTGTTTAGCACATATGTACATGGAAAACCAAGGTTGAACACATTTCACCACATTATTCACACCGGTAGACACGTACCGGGAGTTTCCACATACGGATCGACGATTTTACTAAGTGTTAGCCCATGTCCGTGAACAGCGTCAGACAGACCTACATATGCCATCTAAAAACATTAAATCACACCTATAAACATAACCTAGCTCCACATGCAGGTTTTCCAATGATTCCGGCCCTCCGACGGTCATTCACCACCGAAACCCGAGATCGGGGGGGCCCGCAGATCTACCCTCATAGCTTTCTCCGTACGAGGATGGAAAAATGGACTTTTTTATCTATATATGTTTGTTTAGCAATATGTACATGGAAAACCAAGGTTGAACACATTTCACCACATTATTCACACCGGTAGACACGTACCGGGAGTTTCCACATACGGATCGACGATTTTACTAAGTGTTAGCCCATGTCCGTGAACAACGTCAGACACATGACCTATATATGCCATCTAAAAACATTAAATCACACCTATAAACATAACCTAGCTGCACATGCAGGTTTTCCAATGATTCCGGCCCTTCGACGGTCATTCACCACCGAAACCCTAGATCGGGGGGCCCCGTAGATCTACCCTTATATCTTTCTCCGTACGAGGATGGACCAATGGACATTTTTATCTATCTATGTTTGTTTAGCACATATGTACATGGAAAACCAAGGTTGAACACATTTCACCACATTATTCACACCGGTAGACACGTACCGGGAGTTTCCACATACGGATCGACGATTTTACTAAGTGTTAGCCCATGTCCGTGACCAACGTCAGACACATGACCTATATATGCCATCTAAAAACATTAAATCAAACCTATAAACATAACCTAGCTGCACATGCAGGTTTTCCAATGATTCCGGCCCTTCGTCGGTCATTCACCACCGAAACCCTAGATCGGGGGGCCCCGTAGATCTACCCTTATATCTTTCTCCGTACGAGGATGGACCAATGGACTTTTTTTATCTATCTATGTTTGTTTAGCACATATGTACATGGAAAACCAAGGTTGAACACATTTCACCACATTATTCACACCGGTAGACACGTACCGGGAGTTTCCACATACGGATCGACGATTTTACTAAGTGTTAGCCCATGTCCGTGAACAACGTCAGACACATGACCTACATATGCCATCTACAAACATTAAATCACACCTATAAACATAACCTAGCTCCACATGCAGGTTTTCCAATGATTCCGGCCCTCCGACGGTCATTCACCACCGAAACCCTAGATCGGGGGGGGGGCGCAGATCTACCCTTATAGCTTTCTCCGTACGAGGATGGACCAATGGACTTTTTTATCTATCTATGATTGTTTAGCACATATGTACATGGAAAACCAAGGTTGAACACATTTCACCACATTATTCACACAGGTAGACACGTACCGGGAGTTTCCACATACGGATCGACGATTTTACTAAGTGTTAGCCCATGTCCGTGAACAACGTCAGACACATGACCTACATATGCCATCTACAAACATTAAATCACACCTATAAACATAACCTAGCTGCACATGCAGGTTTTCCAATGATTCCGGCCCTTCGACGGTCATTCACCACCGAAACCCTAGATCGGGGGGCCCCACAGATCTACCCTTATATCTTTCTCCGTACAAGGATGGACCAATGGACATTTTTATCTATCTATGTTTGTTTAGCACATATGTACATGGAAAACCAAGGTTGAACACATTTCACCACATTATTCACACCGGTAGACACGTACCGGGAGTTTCCACATACGGATCGACGATTTTACTAAGTGTTAGCCCATGTCCGTGAACAACGTCAGACACATGACCTACGTATGCCATCTACAAACATTAAATCACACCTATAAACATAACCTAGCTCGACATGCAGGTTTTCCAATGATTCCGACCCTCCGACGGTCATTCACCACCGAAACCCTAGATCGGGGGGGGGGGGGCGCAGATCTACCCTTATAGCTTTCTCCGTACGAGGATGGACCAATGGACTTTTTTATCTATCTATGTTTGTTTAGCACATATGTACATGGAAAACCAAGGTTGAACACATTTCACCACATTATTCACACCGGTAGACACGTACCGGGAGTTTCCACATACGGATCGACGATTTTACTAAGTGTTAGCCCATGTCCGTGAACAACGTCAAACACATGACCTACATATGCCATCTACAACCATTAAATCACAACTATAAACATAACCTAGCTCCACATGCAAGTTTTCCAATGATTCCGGCGCTCCGACGGTCATTCACCACCGAAACCCTAGATCGAAGGGGCCCGCAGATCTACCCTTATAGCTTTCTCCGTACGAGGATGGACCAATGGACTATTTTATCTATATATGTTTGTTTAGCACATACGTATATGGAAAACCAAGGTTGAACACATTTCACCACATTATTCACACCGGTAGACACGTACCGGGAGTTTCCACATACGGATCGATGATTTTACTAAGTGTTAGCCCATGTCCGTGAACAACGTCAAACACATGACCTACATATGCCATCAACAAACATTAAATCACACCTATAAACATAACCTAGCTCCACATGCAGGTTTTCCAATGATTCCGGCCCTCCGACGGTCATTCACCACCGAAACCCTAGATCGGGGGGGCCCGCAGATCTACCCTTATTGCTTTCTCCGTACGAGGATGGACCAATGGACTTTTTTATCTATCTATGTTTGTTTAGCACATATGTACATGGAAAACCAAGGTTGAACACATTTCACCACATTATTCACACCGGTAGACACGTACCGGGAGTTTCCACATACGGATCGACGATTTTACGAAGTGTTAGCCCATGTCCGTGAACAACGTCAGACACATTACCTATATATGCCATCTAAAAACATTAAATCACACCTATAAACATAACCTAGCTGCACATGCAGGTTTTCCAATGATTCCGGCCCTTCGACGGTCATTCACCACCGAAACCCTAGATCGGGGGGCCCCGTAGATCTACCCTTATATCTTTCTCCGTACGAGGATGGACCAATGGACATTTTTATCTATCTATGTTTGTTTAGCACATATGTACATGGAAAACCAAGGTTGAACACATTTCACCACATTATTCACACCGGTAGACACGTACCGGGAGTTTCCACATACGGATCGACGATTTTACTAAGTGTTAGCCCATGTCCGTGAACAACGTCAGACACATGACCTATAGATGCCATCTAAAAACATTAAATCAAACCTATAAACATAACCTAGCTGCACATGTAGGTTTTCCAATGATTCCGGCCCTTCGACGGTCATTCACCACCGAAACCCTAGATCGGGGGGCCCCGTAGATCTACCCTCATATCTTTATGCGTACGAGGATGGACCAATGGACTTTTTTATCTATCTATGTTTGTTTAGCACATATGTACATGGAAAACCAAGGTTGAACACAGTTCACCACATTATTCACACCGGTAGACACGTACCGGGAGTTTCCACATACGGATCGACGATTTTACTAAGTGTTAGCCCATGTCCGTGAACAACGTCAGACACATGATCTACATATGCCATCTACAAACATTAAATCACACCTATAAACATAACCTAGCTCCACATGCAGGTTTTCCAATGATTCCGGCCCTCCGACGGTCATTCACCACCGAAACCCTAGATCGGGGGGGGGGGGGGGCGCAGATCTACCCTTATAGCTTTCTCCGTACGAGGATGGACCAATAGACTTTTTTATCTATCTATGTTTGTTTAGCACATATGTACATGGAAAACCAAGGTTGAACACATTTCACCACATTATTCACACAGGTAGACACGTACCGGGAGTTTCCACATACGGATCGACGATTTTACTAAGTGTTAGCCCATGTCCGTGAACAACGTCAGACACATGACCTACATATGCCATCTACAAACATTAAATCACACCTATAAACATAACCTAGCTGCACATGCAGGTTTTCCAATGATTCCGGCCCTTCGACGGTCATTCACCACCGAAACCCTAGATCGGGGGCCCCCGCAGATCTACCCTTATATCTTTCTCCGTACGAGGATGGACCAATGGACATTTTTATCTATCTATGTTTGTTTAGCACATATGTACATGGAAAACCAAGGTTGAACACATTTCACCACATTATTCACACCGGTAGACACGTACCGGGAGTTTCCACATACGGATCGACGATTTTACTAAGTGTTAGCCCATGTCCGTGAACAACGTCAGACACATGACCTACATATGCCATCTACAAACATTAAATCACACCTATAAACATAACCTAGCTCGACATGCAGGTTTTCCAATGATTCCGGCCCTCCGACGGTCATTCACCACCGAAACCCTAGATCGGGGGGGGGGGGGGGGCGCAGATCTACCCTTATAGCTTTCTCCGTACGGGGATGGACCAATGGACTTTTTTATCTATCTATGTTTTTTTAGCACATATGTACATGGAAAACCAAGGTTGAACACATTTCACCACATTATTCACACAGGTAGACACGTACCGGGAGTTTCCACATACGGATCGACGATTTTACTAAGTGTTAGCCCATGTCCGTGAACAACGTCAAACACATGACCTACATATGCCATCTACAAACATGAAATCACAACTATAAACATAACCTAGCTCCACATGCAAGTTTTCCAATGATTCCGGCGCTCCGACGGTCATTCACCACCGAAACCCTAGATCGAAGGGGCCCGCAGATCTACCCTTATAGCTTTCTCCGTACGAGGATGGACCAATGGACTTTTTTATCTATATATGTTTGTTTAGCACATACGTACATGGAAAACCAAGGTTGAACACATTTCACCACATTATTCACACCGGTAGACACGTACCGGGAGTTTCCACATACGGATCGACGATTTTACTAAGTGTTAGCCCATGTCCGTGAACAACGTCAGACACATGACCTACATATGCCATCTACAAACATTAAATCACACCTATAAACATAACCTAGCTCCACATGCAGGTTTTCCAATGATTCCGGCCCTCCGACGGTCATTCACCACCGAAACCCTAGATCGGGGGGGGGGGGGCGCAGATCTACCCTTATAGCTTTCTCCGTACGAGGATGGACCAATGGACTTTTTTATCTATCTATGATTGTTTAGCACATATGTACATGGAAAACCAAGGTTGAACACATTTCACCACATTATTCACACAGGTAGACACGTACCGGGAGTTTCCACATACGGATCGACGATTTTACTAAGTGTTAGCCCATGTCCGTGAACAACGTCAGACACATGACCTACATATGCCATCTACAAACATTAAATCACACCTATAAACATAACCTAGCTGCACATGCAGGTTTTCCAATGATTCCGGCCCTTCGACGGTCATTCACCACCGAAACCCTAGATCGGGGGGCCCCGCAGATCTACCCTTATATCTTTCTCCGTACAAGGATGGACCAATGGACATTTTTATCTATCTATGTTTGTTTAGCACATATGTACATGGAAAACCAAGGTTGAACACATTTCACCACATTATTCACACCGGTAGACACGTACCGGGAGTTTCCACATACGGATCGACGATTTTACTAAGTGTTAGCCCATGTCCGTGAACAACGTCAGACACATGATCTACATATGCCATCTACAAACATTAAATCACACCTATAAACATAACCTAGCTCCACATGCAGGTTTTCCAATGATTCCGGCCCTCCGACGGTCATTCACCACCGAAACCCTAGATCGGGGGGGGGGGGGGCGCAGATCTACCCTTATAGCTTTCTCGGTACGAGGATGGACCAATGGACTTTTTTATCTATCTATGTTTGTTTAGCACATATGTACATGGAAAACCAAGGTTGAACACATTTCACCACATTATTCACACAGGTAGACACGTACCGGGAGTTTCCACATACGGATCGACGATTTTACTAAGTGTTAGCCCATGTCCGTGAACAACGTCAGACACATGACCTACATATGCCATCTACAAACATTAAATCACACCTATAAACATAACCTAGCTGCACATGCAGGTTTTCCAATGATTCCGACCCTCCGACGGTCATTCACCACCGAAACCCTAGATCGGGGGGGGGGGGCGCAGATCTACCCTTATAGCTTTCTCCGTACGAGGATGGACCAATGGACTTTTTTATCTAGCTATGTTTGTTTAGCACATATGTACATGGAAAACCAAGGTTGAACACATTTCACCACATTATTCACACCGGTAGACACGTACCGGGAGTTTCCACATACGGATCGACGATTTTACTAAGTGTTAGCCCATGTCCGTGAACAACGTCAAACACATGACCTACATATGCCATCTACAACCATTAAATCACAACTATAAACATAACCTAGCTCCACATGCAAGTTTTCCAATGATTCCGGCGCTCCGACGGTCATTCACCACCGAAACCCTAGATCGAAGGGGCCCGCAGATCTACCCTTATAGCTTTCTCCGTACGAGGATGGACCAATGGACTTTTTTATGTATATATGTTTGTTTAGCACATACGTATATGGAAAACCAAGGTTGAACACATTTCACCACATTATTCACACCGGTAGACACGTACCGGGAGTTTCCACATACGGATCGATGATTTTACTAAGTGTTAGCCCATGTCCGTGAACAACGTCAAACACATGACCTACATATGCCATCAACAAACATTAAATCACACCTATAAACATAACCTAGCTCCACATGCAGGTTTTCCAATGATTCCGGCCCTCCGACGGTCATTCACCACCGAAACCCTAGATCGGGGGGGCCCGCAGATCTACCCTTATTGCTTTCTCCGTACGAGGATGGACCAATGGACTTTTTTATCTATCTACGTTTGTTTAGCACATATGTACATGGAAAACCAAGGTTGAACACATTTCACCACATTATTCACACCGGTAGACACGTACCGGGAGTTTCCACATACGGATCAACGATTTTACTAAGTGTTAGCCCATGTCCGTGAACAGCGTCAGATAGACCTACATATGCCATCTAAACACATTAAATCACACCTATAAACATAACCTAGCTCCACATGCAGGTTTTCCAATGATTCCGGCCCTCCGACGGTCATTCACCACCGAAACCCGAGATCGGGGGGCCCCGCAGATGTACCCTTATACCTTTCTCCGTACGAGGATGGAAAAATGGACTTTTTTATCTATATATGTTTGTTCAGCAATATGTACATGGAAAACCAAGGTTGAACACATTTCACCACATTATTCACACCGGTAGACACGTACCGGGAGTTTCCACATACGGATCGACGATTTTACTAAGTGTTAGCCCATGTCCGTGAACAACGTCAGACACATGACCTATATATGCCATCTAAAAACATTAAATCACACCTATAAACATAACCTAGCTGCACATGCAGGTTTTCCAATGATTCCGGCCCTTCGACGGTCATTCACCATCGAAACCCTAGATCGGGGGCCCCCGCAGATCTACCCTTATATCATTCTCCGTACGAGGATGGACCAATGGACTTTTTTATCTATCTATGTTTGTTTAGCACATATGTACATGGAAAACCAAGGTTGAACACATTTCACCACATTATTCACACCGGTAGACACGTACCGGGAGTTTCCACATACGGATCGACGATTTTACTAAGTGTTAGCCCATGTCCGTGAACAACGTCAGACACATGACCTACATATGCCACCTACAAACATTAAATCACACCTATAAACATAACCTAGCTCCACATGCAGGTTTTCCAATGATTTCGGCCCTCCGACGGTCATTCACCACCGAAACCCTAGATCGGGGGGGGGGGGGGGGCGCAGATCTACCCTTATAGCTTTCTCCGTAGGAGGATGGACCAATGGACTTTTTTATCTATCTATGTTTGTTTAGCACATATGTACATGGAAAACCAAGGTTGAACACATTTCACCACATTATTCACACAGGTAGACACGTACCGGGAGTTTCCACATACGGATCGACGATTTTACTAAGTGTTAGCCCATGTCCGTGAACAGCGTCAAACACATGACCTACATATGCCATCTACAAACATTAAATCACAACTATAAACATAACCTAGCTCCACATGCAAGTTTTCCAATGATTCCGGCGCTCCGACGGTCATTCACCACCGAAACCCTAGATCGAAGTGGCCCGCAGATCTACCCTTATAGCGTTCTCCGTACGAGGATGGACCAATGGACTTTTTTATCTATATATGTTTGTTTAGCACATACGTACATGGAAAACCAAGGTTGAACACATTTCACCACATTATTCACACCGGTAGACACGTACCGGGAGTTTCCACATACGGATCGATGATTTTACTAAGTGTTAGCCCATGTCCGTGAACAACGTCAGACACATGACCTACATATGCCATCTACAAACATTAAATCACACCTATAAACATAACCTAGCTCCACATGCAGGTTGCCCAATGATTCCGGCCCTCCGACGGTCATTCACCACCGAAACCCTAGATCGGGGGGGCCCGCAGATCTACCCTTATTGCTTTCTCCGTACGAGGATGGACCAATGGACTTTTTTATCTATCTACGTTTGTTTAGCACATATGTACACGGAAAACCAAGGTTGAACACATTTCACCACATTATTCACAACGGTAGACACGTACCGGGAGTTTCCACATACGGATCGACGATTTTACTAAGTGTTAGCCCATGTCCGTGAACAACGTCAGACACATGATCTACATATGCCATCTACAAACATTAAATCACACCTATAAACATAACCTAGCTCCACATGCAGGTTTTCCAATGATTCCGGCCCTCCGACGGTCATTCACCACCGAAACCCTAGATCGGGGGGGGGGGGGGGGGCGCAGATCTACCCTTATAGCTTTCTCCGTACGAGGATGGACCAATGGACTTTTTTATCTATCTATGTTTGTTTAGCACATATGTACATGGAAAACCAAGGTTGAACACATTTCACCACATTATTCACACAGGTAGACACGTACCGGGAGTTTCCACATACGGATCGACGATTTTACTAAGTGTTAGCCCATGTCCGTGAACAACGTCAGACACATGACCTACATATGCCATCTACAAACATTAAATCACACCTATAAACATAACCTAGCTGCACATGCAGGTTTTCCAATGATTCCGGCCCTTCGACGGTCATTCACCACCGAAACCCTAGATCGGGGGGCCCCGCAGATCTACCCTTATATCTTTCTCTGTACGAGGATGGACCAATGGAAATTTTTATCTATCTATGTTTGTTTAGCACATATGTACATGGAAAACCAAGGTTGAACACATTTCACCACATTATTCACACCGGTAGACACGTACCGGGAGTTTCCACATACGGATCGACGATTTTACTAAGTGTTAGCCCATGTCCGTGAACAACGTCAGACACATGACCTACATATGCCATCTACAAACATTAAATCACACCTATAAACATAACCTAGCTCGACATGCAGGTTTTCCAATGATTCCGGCCCTCCGACGGTCATTCACCACCGAAACCCTAGATCGGGGGGGGGGGGGGCGCAGATCTACCCTTATAGCTTTCTCCGTACGGGGATGGACCAATGGACTTTATTATCTATCTATGTTTTTTAGCACATATGTACATGGAAAACCAAGGTTGAACACATTTCACCACATTATTCACACAGGTAGACACGTACCGGGAGTTTCCACATACGGATCGACGATTTTACTAAGTGTTAGCCCATGTCCGTGAACAACGTCAAACACATGACCTACATATGCCATCTACAAACATGAAATCACAACCATAAACATAACCTAGCTCCACATGCAAGTTTTCCAATGATTCCGGCGCTCCGACGGTCATTCACCACCGAAACCCTAGATCGAAGGGGCCCGCAGATCTACCCTTATAGCTTTCTCCGTACGAGGATGGACCAATGGACTTTTTTATCTATATATGTTTGTTTAGCACATACGTACATAGAAAACCAAGGTTGAACACATTTCACCACATTATTCACACCGGTAGACACGTACCGGGAGTTTCCACATACGGATCGACGATTTTACTAAGTGTTAGCCCATGTCCGTGAACAACGTCAGACACATGACCTACATATGCCATCTACAAACATTAAATCACACCTATAAACATAACCTAGCTCCACATGCAGGTTTTCCAATGATTCCGGCCCTCCGACGGTCATTCACCACCGAAACCCTAGATCGGGGGGGGGGGGGCGCAGATCTACCCTTATAGCTTTCTCCGTACGAGGATGGACCAATGGACTTTTTTATCTATCTATGATTGTTTAGCACATATGTACATGGAAAACCAAGGTTGAACACATTTCACCACATTATTCACACAGGTAGACACGTACCGGGAGTTTCCACATACGGATCGACGATTTTACTAAGTGTTAGCCCATGTCCGTGAACAACGTCAGACACATGACCTACATATGCCATCTACAAACATTAAATCACACCTATAAACATAACCTAGCTGCACATGCAGGTTTTCCAATGATTTCGGCCCTTCGACGGTCATTCACCACCGAAACCCTAGATCGGGGGGCCCCGCAGATCTACCCTTATATCTTTCTCCGTACAAGGATGGACCAATGGACATTTTTATCTATCTATGTTTGTTTAGCACATATGTACATGGAAAACCAAGGTTGAACACATTTCACCACATTATTCACACCGGTAGACACGTACCGGGAGTTTCCACATACGGATCGACGATTTTACTAAGTGTTAGCCCATGTCCGTGAACAACGTCAGACACATGATCTACATATGCCATCTACAAACATTAAATCACACCTATAAACATAACCTAGCTCCACATGCAGGTTTTCCAATGATTCCGGCCCTCCGACGGTCATTCACCACCGAAACCCTAGATCGGGGGGGGGGGGGGGCGCAGATCTACCCTTATAGCTTTCTCGGTACGAGGATGGACCAATGGACTTTTTTATCTATCTATGTTTGTTTAGCACATATGTACATGGAAAACCAAGGTTGAACACATTTCACCACATTATTCACACAGGTAGACACGTACCGGGAGTTTCCACATACGGATCGACGATTTTACTAAGTGTTAGCCCATGTCCGTGAACAACGTCAGACACATGACCTACATATGCCATCTACAAACATTAAATCACACCTATAAACATAACCTAGCTGCACATGCAGGTTTTCCAATGATTCCGACCCTCCGACGGTCATTCACCACCGAAACCCTAGATCGGGGGGGGGGGCGCAGATCTACCCTTATAGCTTTCTCCGTACGAGGATGGACCAATGGACTTTTTTATCTAGCTATGTTTGTTTCGCACATATGTACATGGAAAACCAAGGTTGAACACATTTCACCACATTATTCACACCGGTAGACACGTACCGGGAGTTTCCACATACGGATCGACGATTTTACTAAGTGTTAGCTCATGTCCGTGAACAACGTCAAACACATGACCTACATATGCCATCTACAACCATTAAATCACAACTATAAACATAACCTAGCTCCACATGCAAGTTTTCCAATGATTCCGGCGCTCCGACGGTCATTCACCACCGAAACCCTAGATCGAAGGGGCCCGCAGATCTACCCTTATAGCTTTCTCCGTACGAGGATGGACCAATGGACTTTTTTATGTATATATGTTTGTTTAGCACATACGTATATGGAAAACCAAGGTTGAACACATTTCACCACATTATTCACACCGGTAGACACGTACCGGGAGTTTCCACATACGGATCGATGATTTTACTAAGTGTTAGCCCATGTCCGTGAACAACGTCAAACACATGACCTACATATGCCATCAACAAACATTAAATCACACCTATAAACATAACCTAGCTCCACATGCAGGTTTTCCAATGATTCCGGCCCTCCGACGGTCATTCACCACCGAAACCCTAGATCGGGGGGGCCCGCAGATCTACCCTTATTGCTTTCTCCGTACGAGGATGGACCAATGGACTTTTTTATCTATCTACGTTTGTTTAGCACATATGTACATGGAAAACCAAGGTTGAACACATTTCACCACATTATTCACACCGGTAGACACGTACCGGGAGTTTCCACATACGGATCGACGATTTTACTAAGTGTTAGCCCATGTCCGTGAACAGCGTCAGATAGACCTACATATGCCATCTAAACACATTAAATCACACCTATAAACATAACCTAGCTCCACATGCAGGTTTTCCAATGATTCCGGCCCTCCGACGGTCATTCACCACCGAAACCCGAGATCGGGGGGCCCCGCAGATGTACCCTTATACCTTTCTCCGTACGAGGATGGAAAAATGGACTTTTTTATCTATATATGTTTGTTCAGCAATATGTACATGGAAAACCAAGGTTGAACACATTTCACCACATTATTCACACCGGTAGACACGTACCGGGAGTTTCCACATACGGATCGACGATTTTACTAAGTGTTAGCCCATGTCCGTGAACAACGTCAGACACATGACCTATATATGCCATCTAAAAACATTAAATCACACCTATAAACATAACCTAGCTGCACATGCAGGTTTTCCAATGATTCCGGCCCTTCGACGGTCATTCACCATCGAAACCCTAGATCGGGGGCCCCCGCAGATCTACCCTTATATCATTCTCCGTACGAGGATGGACCAATGGACTTTTTTATCTATCTATGTTTGTTTAGCACATATGTACATGGAAAACCAAGGTTGAACACATTTCACCACATTATTCACACCGGTAGACACGTACCGGGAGTTTCCACATACGGATCGACGATTTTACTAAGTGTTAGCCCATGTCCGTGAACAACGTCAGACACATGACCTACATATGCCACCTACAAACATTAAATCACACCTATAAACATAACCTAGCTCCACATGCAGGTTTTCCAATGATTTCGGCCCTCCGACGGTCATTCACCACCGAAACCCTAGATCGGGGGGGGGGGGGGGCGCAGATCTACCCTTATAGCTTTCTCCGTAGGAGGATGGACCAATGGACTTTTTTATCTATCTATGTTTGTTTAGCACATATGTACATGGAAAACCAAGGTTGAACACATTTCACCACATTATTCACACAGGTAGACACGTACCGGGAGTTTCCACATACGGATCGACGATTTTACTAAGTGTTAGCCCATGTCCGTGAACAGCGTCAAACAAATGACCTACATATGCCATCTACAAACATTAAATCACAACTATAAACATAACCTAGCTCCACATGCAAGTTTTCCAATGATTCCGGCGCTCCGACGGTCATTCACCACCGAAACCCTAGATCGAAGTGGCCCGCAGATCTACCCTTATAGCGTTCTCCGTACGAGGATGGACCAATGGACTTTTTTATCTATATATGTTTGTTTAGCACATACGTACATGGAAAACCAAGGTTGAACACATTTCACCACATTATTCACACCGGTAGACACGTACCGGGAGTTTCCACATACGGATCGATGATTTTACTAAGTGTTAGCCCATGTCCGTGAACAACGTCAGACACATGACCTACATATGCCATCTACAAACATTAAATCACACCTATAAACATAACCTAGCTCCACATGCAGGTTGCCCAATGATTCCGGCCCTCCGACGGTCATTCACCACCGAAACCCTAGATCGGGGGGGCCCGCAGATCTACCCTTATTGCTTTCTCCGTACGAGGATGGACCAATGGACTTTTTTATCTATCTACGTTTGTTTAGCACATATGTACACGGAAAACCAAGGTTGAACACATTTCACCACATTATTCACAACGGTAGACACGTACCGGGAGTTTCCACATACGGATCGACGATTTTACTAAGTGTTAGCCCATGTCCGTGAACAACGTCAGACACATGATCTACATATGCCATCTACAAACATTAAATCACACCTATAAACATAACCTAGCTCCACATGCAGGTTTTCCAATGATTCCGGCCCTCCGACGGTCATTCACCACCGAAACCCTAGATCGGGGGGGGGGGGGGGCGCAGATCTACCCTTATAGCTTTCTCCGTACGAGGATGGACCAATGGACTTTTTTATCTATCTATGTTTGTTTAGCACATATGTACATGGAAAACCAAGGTTGAACACATTTCACCACATTATTCACACAGGTAGACACGTACCGGGAGTTTCCACATACGGATCGACGATTTTACTAAGTGTTAGCCCATGTCCGTGAACAACGTCAGACACATGACCTACATATGCCATCTACAAACATTAAATCACACCTATAAACATAACCTAGCTGCACATGCAGGTTTTCCAATGATTCCGGCCCTTCGACGGTCATTCACCACCGAAACCCTAGATCGGGGGGCCCCGCAGATCTACCCTTATATCTTTCTCCGTACGAGGATGGACCAATGGACATTTTTATCTATCTATGTTTGTTTAGCACATATGTACATGGAAAACCAAGGTTGAACACATTTCACCACATTATTCACACCGGTAGACACGTACCGGGAGTTTCCACATACGGATCGACGATTTTACTAAGTGTTAGCCCATGTCCGTGAACAACGTCAGACACATGACCTACATATGCCATCTACAAACATTAAATCACACCTATAAACATAACCTAGCTCGACATGCAGGTTTTCCAATGATTCCGGCCCTCCGACGGTCATTCACCACCGAAACCCTAGATCGGGGGGGGGGGGGCGCAGATCTACCCTTATAGCTTTCTCCGTACGGGGATGGACCAATGGACTTTATTATCTATCTATGTTTTTTAGCACATATGTACATGGAAAACCAAGGTTGAACACATTTCACCACATTATTCACACAGGTAGACACGTACCGGGAGTTTCCACATACGGATCGACGATTTTACTAAGTGTTAGCCCATGTCCGTGAACAACGTCAAACACATGACCTACATATGCCATCTACAAACATGAAATCACAACTATAAACATAACCTAGCTCCACATGCAAGTTTTCCAATGATTCCGGCGCTCCGACGGTCATTCACCACCGAAACCCTAGATCGAAGGGGCCCGCAGATCTACCCTTATAGCTTTCTCCGTACGAGGATGGACCAATGGACTTTTTTATCTATATATGTTTGTTTAGCACATACGTACATGGAAAACCAAGGTTGAACACATTTCACCACATTATTCACACCGGTAGACACGTACCGGGAGTTTCCACATACGGATCGACGATTTTACTAAGTGTTAGCCCATGTCCGTGAACAACGTCAGACACATGACCTACATATGCCATCTACAAACATTAAATCACACCTATAAACATAACCTAGCTCCACATGCAGGTTTTCCAATGATTCCGGCCCTCCGACGGTCATTCACCACCGAAACCCTAGATCGGGGGGGGGGGGGCGCAGATCTACCCTTATAGCTTTCTCCGTACGAGGATGGACCAATGGACTTTTTTATCTATCTATGATTGTTTAGCACATATGTACATGGAAAACCAAGGTTGAACACATTTCACCACATTATTCACACAGGTAGACACGTACCGGGAGTTTCCACATACGGATCGACGATTTTACTAAGTGTTAGCCCATGTCCGTGAACAACGTCAGACACATGACCTACATATGCCATCTACAAACATTAAATCACACCTATAAACATAACCTAGCTGCACATGCAGGTTTTCCAATGATTTCGGCCCTTCGACGGTCATTCACCACCGAAACCCTAGATCGGGGGGCCCCGCAGATCTACCCTTATATCTTTCTCCGTACAAGGATGGACCAATGGACATTTTTATCTATCTATGTTTGTTTAGCACATATGTACATGGAAAACCAAGGTTGAACACATTTCACCACATTATTCACACCGGTAGACACGTACCGGGAGTTTCCACATACGGATCGACGATTTTACTAAGTGTTAGCCCATGTCCGTGAACAACGTCAGACACATGATCTACATATGCCATCTACAAACATTAAATCACACCTATAAACATAACCTAGCTCCACATGCAGGTTTTCCAATGATTCCGGCCCTCCGACGGTCATTCACCACCGAAACCCTAGATCGGGGGGGGGGGGGGGGCGCAGATCTACCCTTATAGCTTTCTCGGTACGAGGATGGACCAATGGACTTTTTTATCTATCTATGTTTGTTTAGCACATATGTACATGGAAAACCAAGGTTGAACACATTTCACCACATTATTCACACAGGTAGACACGTACCGGGAGTTTCCACATACGGATCGACGATTTTACTAAGTGTTAGCCCATGTCCGTGAACAACGTCAGACACATGACCTACATATGCCATCTACAAACATTAAATCACACCTATAAACATAACCTAGCTGCACATGCAGGTTTTCCAATGATTCCGACCCTCCGACGGTCATTCACCACCGAAACCCTAGATCGGGGGGGGGGGGGGGGGGCGCAGATCTACCCTTATAGCTTTCTCCGTACGAGGATGGACCAATGGACTTTTTTATCTAGCTATGTTTGTTTAGCACATATGTACATGGAAAACCAAGGTTGAACACATTTCACCACATTATTCACACCGGTAGACACGTACCGGGAGTTTCCACATACGGATCGACGATTTTACTAAGTGTTAGCTCATGTCCGTGAACAACGTCAAACACATGACCTACATATGCCATCTACAACCATTAAATCACAACTATAAACATAACCTAGCTCCACATGCAAGTTTTCCAATGATTCCGGCGCTCCGACGGTCATTCACCACCGAAACCCTAGATCGAAGGGGCCCGCAGATCTACCCTTATAGCTTTCTCCGTACGAGGATGGACCAATGGACTTTTTTATGTATATATGTTTGTTTAGCACATAAGTATATGGAAAACCAAGGTTGAACACATTTCACCACATTATTGACACCGGTAGACACGTACCGGGAGTTTCCACATACGGATCGATGATTTTACTAAGTGTTAGCCCATGTCCGTGAACAACGTCAAACACATGACCTACATATGCCATCAACAAACATTAAATCACACCTATAAACATAACCTAGCTCCACATGCAGGTTTTCCAATGATTCCGGCCCTCCGACGGTCATTCACCACCGAAACCCTAGATCGGGGGGGCCCGCAGATCTACCCTTATTGCTTTCTCCGTACGAGGATGGACCAATGGACTTTTTTATCTATCTACGTTTGTTTAGCACATATGTACATGGAAAACCAAGGTTGAACACATTTCACCACATTATTCACACCGGTAGACACGTACCGGGAGTTTCCACATACGGATCGACGATTTTACTAAGTGTTAGCCCATGTCCGTGAACAGCGTCAGATAGACCTACATATGCCATCTAAACACATTAAATCACACCTATAAACATAACCTAGCTTCACATGCAGGTTTTCCAATGATTCCGGCCCTCCGACGGTCATTCACCACCGAAACCCGAGATCGGGGGGGCCCGCAGATGTACCCTTATAGCTTTCTCCGTACGAGGATGGAAAAATGGACTTTTGTATCTATATATGTTTGTTCAGCAATATGTACATGGAAAACCAAGGTTGAACACATTTCACCACATTATTCACACCGGTAGACACGTACCGGGAGTTTCCACATACGGATCGACGATTTTACTAAGTGTTAGCCCATGTCCGTGAACAACGTCAGACACATGACCTATATATGCCATCTAAAAACATTAAATCACACCTATAAACATAACCTAGCTGCACATGCAGGTTTTCCAATGATTCCGGCCCTTCGACGGTCATTCACCATCGAAACCCTAGATCGGGGGCCTCCGCAGATCTACCCTTATATCATTCTCCGTACGAGGATGGACCAATGGACTTTTTTATCTATCTATGTTTGTTTAGCACATATGTACATGGAAAACCAAGGTTGAACACATTTCACCACATTATTCACACCGGTAGACACGTACCGGGAGTTTCCACATACGGATCGACGATTTTACTAAGTGTTAGCCCATGTCCGTGAACAACGTCAGACACATGACCTACATATGCCACCTACAAACATTAAATCACACCTATAAACATAACCTAGCTCCACATGCAGGTTTTCCAATGATTTCGGCCCTCCGACGGTCATTCACCACCGAAACCCTAGATCGGGGGGGGGGGGGGGCGCAGATCTACCCTTATAGCTTTCTCCGTACGAGGATGGACCAATGGACTTTTTTATCTATCTATGTTTGTTTAGCACATATGTACATGGAAAACCAAGGTTGAACACATTTCACCACATTATTCACACAGGTAGACACGTACCGGGAGTTTCCACATACGGATCGACGATTTTACTAAGTGTTAGCCCATGTCCGTGAACAACGTCAAACACATGACCTACATATGCCATCTACAAACATTAAATCACAACTATAAACATAACCTAGCTCCACATGCAAGTTTTCCAATGATTCCGGCGCTCCGACGGTCATTCACCACCGAAACCCTAGATCGAAGTGGCCCGCAGATCTACCCTTATAGCGTTCTCCGTACGAGGATGGACCAATGGACTTTTTTATCTATATATGTTTGTTTAGCACATACGTACATGGAAAACCAAGGTTGAACACATTTCACCACATTATTCACACCGGTAGACACGTACCGGGAGTTTCCACATACGGATCGATGATTTTACTAAGTGTTAGCCCATGTCCGTGAACAACGTCAGACACATGACCTACATATGCCATCTACAAACATTAAATCACACCTATAAACATAACCTAGCTCCACATGCAGGTTGCCCAATGATTCCGGCCCTCCGACGGTCATTCACCACCGAAACCCTAGATCGGGGGGGCCCGCAGATCTACCCTTATTGCTTTCTCCGTACGAGGATGGACCAATGGACATTTTTATCTATCTACGTTTGTTTAGCACATATGTACACGGAAAACCAAGGTTGAACACATTTCACCACATTATTCACACCGGTAGACACGTACCGGGAGTTTCCACATACGGATCGACGATTTTACTAAGTGTTAGCCCATGTCCGTGAACAACGTCAGACACATGACCTACATATGCCATCTACAAACATTAAATCACACCTATAAACATAACCTAGCTCGACATGCAGGTTTTCCAATGATTCCGGCCCTCCGACGGTCATTCACCACCGAAACCCTAGATCGGGGGGGGGGGGGGGGGCGCAGATCTACCCTTATAGCTTTCTCCGTACGGGGATGGACCAATGGACTTTTTTATCTATCTATGTTTTTTAGCACATATGTACATGGAAAACCAAGGTTGAACACATTTCACCACATTATTCACACAGGTAGACACGTACCGGGAGTTTCCACATACGGATCGACGATTTTACTAAGTGTTAGCCCATGTCCGTGAACAACGTCAAACACATGACCTACATATGCCATCTACAAACATGAAATCACAACTATAAACATAACCTAGCTCCACATGCAAGTTTTCCAATGATTCCGGCGCTCCGACGGTCATTCACCACCGAAACCCTAGATCGAAGGGGCCCGCAGATCTACCCTTATAGCTTTCTCCGTACGAGGATGGACCAATGGACTTTTTTATCTATATATGTTTGTTTAGCACATACGTACATGGAAAACCAAGGTTGAACACATTTCATCACATTATTCACACCGGTAGACACGTACCGGGAGTTTCCACATACGGATCGACGATTTTACTAAGTGTTAGCCCATGTCCGTGAACAACGTCAGACACATGACCTACATATGCCATCTACAAACATTAAATCACACCTATAAACATAACCTAGCTCCACATGCAGGTTTTCCAATGATTCCGGCCCTCCGACGGTCATTCACCACCGAAACCCTAGATCGGGGGGGGGGGGGCGCAGATCTACCCTTATAGCTTTCTCCGTACGAGGATGGACCAATGGACTTTTTTATCTATCTATGATTGTTTAGCACATATGTACATGGAAAACCAAGGTTGAACACATTTCACCACATTATTCACACAGGTAGACACGTACCGGGAGTTTCCACATACGGATCGACGATTTTACTAAGTGTTAGCCCATGTCCGTGAACAACGTCAGACACATGACCTACATATGCCATCTACAAACATTAAATCACACCTATAAACATAACCTAGCTGCACATGCAGGTTTTCCAATGATTCCGGCCCTCCGACGGTCATTCACCACCGAAACCCGAGATCGGGGGGGGCCCGCAGATCTACCCTTATAGCTTTCTCCGTACGAGAATGGAAAAATGGACTTTTTTATCTATATATGTTTGTTTAGCAATATGTACATGGAAAACCAAGGTTGAACACATTTCACCACATTATTCACGCCGGTAGACACGTACCGGGAGTTTCCACATACGGATCGACGATTTTACGAAGTGTTAGCCCATGTCCGTGAACAACGTCAGACACATGACCTATATATGCCATCTAAAAACATTAAATCACACCTATAAACATAACCTAGCTGCACATGCAGGTTTTCCAATGATTCCGGCCCTTCGTCGGTCATTCACCACCGAAACCCTAGATCGGGGTGCCCCGTAGATCTACCCTTATATCTTTCTCCGTACGAGGATGGACCAATGGACATTTTTATCTATCTATGTTTGTTTAGCACATATGTACATGGAAAACCAAGGTTGAACACATTTCACCACATTATTCACACCGGTAGACACGTACCGGGAGTTTCCACATACGGATCGACGATTTTACTAAGTGTTAGCCCATGTCCGTGAACAACGTCAGACACATGACCTATAGATGCCATCTAAAAACATTAAATCAAACCTATAAACATAACCTAGCTGCACATGTAGGTTTTCCAATGATTCCGGCCCTTCGACGGTCATTCACCACCGAAACCCTAGATCGGGGGGCCCCGTAGATCTACCCTCATATCTTTCTCCGTACGAGGATGGACCAATGGACTTTTTTATCTATCTATGTTTGTTTAGCACATATGTACATGGAAAACCAAGGTTGAACACATTTCACCACATTATTCACACCGGTAGACACGTACCGGGAGTTTCCACATACGGATCGACGATTTTACTAAGTGTTAGCCCATGTCCGTGAACCACGTCAGACACATGACCTACATATGCCATCTACAAACATTAAATCACACCTATAAACATAACCTAGCTCCACATGCAGGTTTTCCAATGATTCCGGCCCTCCGACGGTCATTCACCACCGAAACCCTAGATCGGGGGGGGGGGGCGCAGATCTACCCTTATAGCTTTCTCCGTACGAGGATGGACCAATGGACTTTTTTATCTATCTATGTTTGTTCAGCACATATGTACATGGAAAACCAAGGTTGAACACATTTCACCACATTATTCACACAGGTAGACACGTACCGGGAGTTTCCACATACGGATCGACGATTTTACTAAGTGTTAGCCCATGTCCGTGAACAACGTCAGACACATGACCTACATATGCCATCTACAAACATTAAATCACACCTATAAACATAACCTAGCTGCACATGCAGGTTTTCCAATGATTCCGGCCCTTCGACGGTCATTCACCACCGAAACCCTAGATCGGGGGGCCCCGCAGATCTACCCTTATATCTTTCTCCGTACGAGGATGGACCAATGGACATTTTGATCTATCTATGTTTGTTTAGCACATATGTACATGGAAAACCAAGGTTGAACACATTTCACCACATTATTCACACCGGTAGACACGTACCGGGAGTTTCCACATACGGATCGACGATTTTACTAAGTGTTAGCCCATGTCCGTGAACAACGTCAGACACATGACCTACATATGCCATCTACAAACATTAAATCACACCTATAAACATAACCTAGCTCGACATGCAGGTTTTCCAATGATTCCGGCCCTCCGACGGTCATTCACCACCGAAACCCTAGATCGGGGGGGGGGGGGCGCAGATCTACCCTTATAGATTTCTCCGTACGGGGATGGACCAATGGACTTTTTTATCTATCTATGTTTGTTTAGCACATATGTACATGGAAAACCAAGGTTGAACACATTTCACCACATTATTCACACAGGTAGACACGTACCGGGAGTTTCCACATACGGATCGACGATTTTACTAAGTGTTAGCCCATGTCCGTGAACAACGTCAAACACATGACCTACATATGCCATCTACAAACATGAAATCACAACTATAAACATAACCTAGCTCCACATGCAAGTTTTCCAATGATTCCGGCGCTCCGACGGTCATTCACCACCGAAACCCTAGATCGAAGGGGCCCGCAGATCTACCTTTATAGCTTTCTCCGTACGAGGATGGACCAATGGACTTTTTTATCTATATATGTTTGTTTAGCACATACGTACATGGAAAACCAAGGTTGAACACATTTCACCACATTATTCACACCGGTAGACACGTACCGGGAGTTTCCACATAAGGATCGATGATTTTACTAAGTGTTAGCCCATGTCCGTGAACAACGTCAGACTCATGACCTACATATGCCATCTACAAACATTAAATCACACCTATAAACATAACCTAGCTCCACATGCAGGTTTTCCAATGATTCCGGCCCTCCGACGGTCATTCACCACCGAAACCCTAGATCGGGGGGGCCCGCAGATCTACCCTTATTGCTTTCTCCGTACGAGGATGGACCAATGGACTTTTTTATCTATCTACGTTTGTTTAGCACATATGTACATGGAAAACCAAGGTTGAACACATTTCACCACATTATTCACACCGGTAGACACGTACCGGGAGTTTCCACATACGGATCGATGATTTTACTAAGTGTTAGCCCATGTCCGTGAACAGCGTCAGACAGACCTACATATGCCATCTAAAAACATTAAATCACACCTATAAACATAACCTAGCTCCACATGCAGGTTTTCCAATGATTCCGGCCCTCCGACGGTCATTCACCACCGAAACCCTAGATCGGGGGGGCCCGCAGATCTACCCTTATAGCTTTCTCCGTACGAGGATGGACCAATGGATTTTTTTATCTATCTATGTTTGTTTAGCACATATGTACATGGAAAACCAAGGTTGAACACATTTCACCACATTATTCACACAGGTAGACACGTACCGGGAGTTTCCACATACGGATCGACGATTTTACTAAGTGTTAGCCCATGTCCGTGAACAACGTCAAACACATGACCTACATATGCCATCTACAAACATTAAATCACAACTATAAACATAACCTAGCTCCACATGCAAGTTTTCCAATGATTCCGGCGCTCCGACGGTCATTCACCACCGAAACCCTAGATCGAAGGGGCCCGCAGATCTACCCTTATAGCTTTCTCCGTACGAGGATGGACCAATGGAATTTTTTATCTATATATGTTTGTTTAGCACATATGTACATGGAAAACCAAGGTTGAACACATTTCACCACATTATTCACACCGGTAGACACGTACCGGGAGTTTCCACATACGGATCGATGATTTTACTAAGTGTTAGCCCATGTCCGTGAACAACGTCAGACACATGACCTACATATGCCATCTACAAACATTAAATCACACCTATAAACATAACCTAGCTCCACATGCAGGTTTTCCAATGATTCCGGCCCTCCGACGGTCATTCACCACCGAAACCCTAGATCGGGGGGGGCCCGCAGATCTACCCTTATTGCTTTCTCCGTACGAGGATGGACCAATGGACTTTTTTATCTATCTACCTTTGTTTAGCACATATGTACATGGAAAACCAAGGTTGAACACATTTCACCACATTATTCACACCGGTAGACACGTACCGGGAGTTTCCACATACGGATCGACGATTTTACTAAGTGTTAGCCCATGTCCGTCAACAACGTCAGACACATGACCTACATATGCCATATACAAACATTAAATCACACTTATAAACATAACCTAGCTCCACATGCAGGTTTTCCAATGATTCCGGCCCTCCGACGGTCATTCACCACCGAAACCCTAGATCGGGGGGGCCCGCAGATCTACCCTTATAGCTTTCTCCGTACGAGGATGGACCAATGGACTTTTTTATCTATCTATGTTTGTTTAGCACATATGTACATGGAAAACCAAGGTTGAACACATTTCACCACATTATTCACACCGGTAGACACGTACCGGCAGTTTCCACATACGGATCGACGATTTTACTAAGTGTTAGCCCATGTCCATGAACAACGTCAGACACATGACCTACATATGCCATCTACAAACATTAAATTACACCTGTAAACATAACCTAGCTCCACATGCCGGATTTCCAATGATTCCGGCCCTCCGACGATCATTCACCACCGAAACCCTAGATCGGGGGGGGGGGGGCGCAGATCTACCCTTATAGGTTTCTCCGTACGAGGATGGACTAATGGACTTTTTGATCTATCTATGTTTGTTTAGCACATATGTACATGGAAAACCAAGGTTGAACACATTTCACCACATTATTCACACCGCTAGACACGTACCGGGAGTTTCCACATCCGGACCGACGATTTTACTAAGTGTTAGCCCATGTCCGTGAACAACGTCAGACACATGACCTATATATGCCATCTAAAAACATTAAATCACACCTATAAACATAACCTAGCTGCACATGCAGGTTTTCCAATGATTCCGGCCCTTCGTCGGTCATTCACCACCGAAACCCTAGATCGGGGGGCCCCGTAGATCTACCCTCATATCTTTCTCCGTACGAGGATGGACCAATGGACATTTTTATCTATCTATGTTTGTTTAGCCCATATGTACATGGAAAACCAAGGTTGAACACATTTCACCACATTATTCACACCGGTAGACACGTACCGGGAGTTTCCACATACGGATCGACGATTTTACTAAGTGTTAGCCCATGTCCGTGAACAACGTCAGACACATGACCTATAGATGCCATCTAAAAACATTAAATCAAACCTATAAACATAACCTAGCTGCACATGTAGGTTTTCCAATGATTCCGGCCCTTCGACGGTCATTCACCACCGAAACCCTAGATCGGGGGGCCCCGTAAATCTACCCTCATATCTTTCTCCGTACGAGGATGGACCAATGGACTTTTTTATCTATCTATGTTTGTTTAGCACATATGTACATGGAAAACCAAGGTTGAACACATTTCACCACATTATTCACACCGGTAGACACGTACCGGGAGTTTCCACATACGGATCGACGATTTTACTAAGTGTTAGCCCATGTCCGTGAACAACGTCAGACACATGACCTACATATGCCATCTACAAACATTAAATCACACCTATAAACATAACCTAGCTCCACATGCAGGTTTTCCAATGATTCCGGCCCTCCGACGGTCATTCACCACCGAAACCCTAGATCGGGGGGGGGGGGGGCGCAGATCTACCCTTATAGCTTTCTCCGTACGAGGATGGACCAATGGACTTTTTTATCTATCTATGTTTGTTTAGCACATATGTACATGGAAAACCAAGGTTGAACACATTTCACCACATTATTCACACAGGTAGACACGTACCGGGAGTTTCCACATACGGATCGACGATTTTACTAAGTGTTAGCCCATGTCCGTGAACAACGTCAGACACATGACCTACATATGCCATCTACAAACATTAAATCACACCTATAAACATAACCTAGCTGCACATGCAGGTTTTCCAATGATTCCGGCCCTTCGACGGTCATTCACCACCGAAACCCTAGATCGGGGGGCCCCGCAGATCTACCCTTATATCTTTCTCCGTACGAGGATGGACCAATGGACATTTTTATCTATCTATGTTTGTTTAGCACATATGTACATGGAAAACCAAGGTTGAACACATTTCACCACATTATTCACACCGGTAGACACGTACCGGGAGTTTCCACATACGGATCGACGATTTTACTAAGTGTTAGCCCATGTCCGTGAACAACGTCAGACACATGACCTACATATGCCATCTACAAACATTAAATCACACCTATAAACATAACCTAGCTCGACATGCAGGTTTTCCAATGATTCCGGCCCTCCGACGGTCATTCACCACCGAAACCCTAGATCGGGGGGGGGGGCGCAGATCTACCCTTATAGCTTTCTCCGTACGGGGATGGACCAATGGACTTTTTTATCTATCTATGTTTGTTTAGCACATATGTACATGGAAAACCAAGGTTGAACACATTTCACCACATTATTCACACAGGTAGACACGTACCGGGAGTTTCCACATACGGATCGACGATTTTACTAAGTGTTAGCCCATGTCCGTGAACAACGTCAGACTCATGACCTACATATGCCATCTACAAACATTAAATCACACCTATCAACATAACCTAGCTGCACATGCAGGTTTTCCAATGATTCCGGCCCTTCGACGGTCATTCACCACCGAAACCCTAGATCGGGGGGCCCCGCAGATCTACCCTTATATCTTTCTCCGTACGAGGATGGACCAATGGACATTTTTATCTATCTATGTTTGTTTAGCACATATGTACATGGAAAACCAAGGTTGAACACATTTCACCACATTATTCACACCGGTAGACACGTACCGGGAGTTTCCACATACGGATCGACGATTTTACTAAGTGTTAGCCCATGTCCGTGAACAACGTCAGACACATGACCTACATATGCCATCTACAAACATTAAATCACACCTATAAACATAACCTAGCTCGACATGCAGGTTTTCCAATGATTCCGGCCCTCCGACGGTCATTCACCACCGAAACCCTAGATCGGGGGGGGGGGGGCGCAGATCTACCCTTATAGCTTTCTTCGTACGGGGATGGACCAAAGGACTTTTTTATCTATCTATGTTTGTTTAGCACATATGTACATGGAAAACCAAGGTTGAACACATTTCACCACATTATTCACACAGGTAGACACGTACCGGGAGTTTCCACATACGGATCGACGATTTTACTAAGTGTTAGCCCATGTCCGTGAACAACGTCAGACTCATGACCTACATATGCCATCTAAAAACATTGAATCACACCTATAAACATAACCTAGCTCCACATGCAGGTTTTCCAATGATTCCGGCCCTCCGACGGTCATTCACCACCGAAACCCTAGATCGGGGGGGCCCGCAGATCTACCCTTATTGCTTTCTCCGTACGAGGATGGACCAATGGACTTTTTTATCTATCTACGTTTTTTTAGCACATATGTACATGGAAAACCAAGGTTGAACACATTTCACCACATTATTCACACCGGTAGACACGTACCGGGAGTTTCCACATACGGATCGATGATTTTACTAAGTGTTAGCCCATGTCCGTGAACAGCGTCAGACAGACCTACATATGCCATCTAAAAACATTAAATCACACCTATAAACATAACCTAGCTCCACATGCAGGTTTTCCAATGATTCCGGCCCTCCGACGGTCATTCACCACCGAAACCCTAGATCGGGGAGGCCCGCAGATCTACCCTTATAGCTTTCTCCGTACGAGGATGGACCAATGGACTTTTTTATCTATCTATGTTTGTTTAGCACATATGTACATGGAAAACCAAGGTTGAACACATTTCACCACATTATTCACACAGGTAGACACGTACCGGGAGTTTCCACATACGGATCGACGATTTTACTAAGTGTTAGCCCATGTCCGTGAACAACGTCAAACACATGACCTACATATGCCATCTACAAACATTAAATAACAACTATAAACATAACCTAGCTCCACATGCAAGTTTTCCAATGATTCCGGCGCTCCGACGGTCATTCACCACCGAAACCCTAGAACGGGGGGGGGGGCACAGATCTACCCTTATAGCTTTCTCCGTACGAGGATGGACCGATGGAATTTTTTTATCTATCTATGTTTGTTTAGCACATATGTACATGGAAAACAATGGTTGAACACATTTCACCACATTATTCACACAGGTAGACACGTACCGGGATTTTACTAAGTGTTAGCCCATGTCCGTGAACAACGTCAGACACATGACCTACATATGCCATCTACAAACATTAAATCACACCTATAAACATAACCTAGCTCCACATACAGTTTGTCCAATGATTCCGGCCCTCCGACGGTCATTCACCACCGAAACCCTAGATCGGGGGGGCCCGCAGATCTACCCTTATAGCTTTCTCCGTACGAGGATGGACCAAAGGACTTTTTTATCTATCTATGTTTGTTTAGCACATATGTACATGGAAAACCAAGGTTGAACACATTTCACCACATTATTCACATCGGTAGACACGTACCGGGAGTTTCCGCATACGGATCTACGATTTTACTAAGTGTTAGCCCATGTCCGTGAACAACGTCAGACACATGACCTACATATGCCATCTACAAACATTAAATCACACCTATAAACATAACCTAGCTCCACATGCAGTTTTTCCAATGATTTCGGCCCTCCGACGGTCATTCACCACCGAAACCCTAGATCGGGGGGGCCCGCAGATCTACCCTTATAGCTTTCTCCGTACGAGGATGGACCAAAGGACTTTTTTATCTATCTATGTTTGTTTAGCACAGATGTACATGGAAAACCAAGGTTGAACACATTTCACCACATTATTCACACAGGTAGACACGTACCGGGAGTTTCCACATACGGATCGATGATTTTACTAAGTGTTAGCCCATGTCCGTGAACAACGTCAGACACATGACTTACATATGCCATCTACAAACATTAAATCACACCTATAAACATAACCTAGCTCCACATGCAGGTTTTCCAATGATTCCGACCCTCTGACGGTCATTCACCACCGAAACCCTAGATCGGGGGGGGGGGGGGGGCGCAGATCTACCCTTTTAGCTTTCTCCGTACGAGGATGGACCAATGGAATTTTTTATCTATCTATGTTTTCTAGCACATATGTACATGGAAAACCAAGGTTGAACACATTTCACCACATTATTCACACCGGTAGACACGTACCGGGAGTTTCCACATACCGATCCACGATTTTACTAGGTGTTAGCCCATGTCCGTGAACAACGTCAAACACATGACCTACATATGCCATCTACAAACATTAAATCACACCTATAAACATAACCTAGCTCCACATGCAGGTTTTCCAATGATTCCGGCCCTCCGACGGTCATTCACCACCGAAACCCTAGATCGGGGGGGGGGGGGGGGGGCGCAGATCTAGCCTTATAGCTCTCTCCGTACAAGGATGGACCAATGGACTTTTTTATCTATCTATGTTTTTTAGCACATATGTACATGGAAAACCAAGGTTAAACACATTTCACCACATTATTCACACAGGTACACACGGACCGGGAGTTTCCACATACGGATCGACGATTTTACTAAGTGTTAGCCCATGTCCGTGAACAACGTCAGACACATGACCTACATATGCCATCTACAAACATTAAATCACACCTATAAACATAACCTAGCTCCACATGCAGGTTTTCCAATGATTCCGGCCCGCCGACGGTCATTCACCACCGAAACCCTAGATCGGGGGGGGGGGGGGCGCAGATCTACCCTTATAGCTTTCTCCGTACGTGGATGGACCAATGGAATTTTTTATCTATCTATGTTTTTTAGCACATATGTACATGGAAAACTAAGGTTGAACACATTGCACCACATTATTCACACCGGTAGACACGTACCGGGAGTTTGCACATACCGATCGACGATTTTACTAGGTGTTAGCCCATGTCCGAGAACAACGTCAGACACATGACCTACATATGCCATCTAAAAACATTAAATCACACCTATAAACATAACCTAGCTCCACATGCAGGTTTTCCAATGATTCCGGCCCTCCGACGGTCATTCACCACCGAAACCCTAGATCGGGGGGGGGGGGCGCAGATCTAGCCTTATAGCTTTCTCCGTACGAGAATGGACCAATGGAATTTTTTATCTATCTATGTTTGTTTAGCACATATGTACATGGAAAACCAAGGTTGAACACATTTCACCACATTATTCACACAGGTAGACACGTACCGGGAGTTTCCACATACGGATCGACGATTTTACTAAGTGTTAGCCCATGTCCGTGAACAACGTCAGACATATGACCTACATATGCCATCTACAAACATTAAATCACACCTATAAACATAACCTAGCTCCACATGCAGGTTTTCCAATGATTCCGGCCTCCGACAGTCATTCACCACCGAAACCCTAGATCGGGGGGGCCCGCAGATCTACCCTTATAGCTTTCTCCGTCCGAGGATGGACCAATGGACTTTTTTATCTATCTATGTTTGTTTAGCACATTGTACATGGAAAATCAAGTTTGAACACATTTCACCACATTATTCACACCGGTAGACATGTACCGGGAGTTTTCACATACGGATCGACGAATTTACTAAGTGTTAGCCCATGTCCGTGAACAACGTCAGACACATGACCTACATATGCCATCTACAAACATTAAATCACACCTATAAACATAACCTAGCTTCACATGCAGTTTTTCCAATGATTCCGGCCCTCCGACGGTCATTCACCACCGAAACCCTAGATCGGGGGGACCCGCAGATCTACCCTTATAGCTTTCTCCGTACGAGGATGGACCAAAGGACTTTTTTATCTATCTATGTTTGTTTAGCACATATGTACATGGAAAACCAAGGTTGAACACATTTCACCACATTATTCACATCGGTAGACACATACCGGGAGTTTCCGCATACGGATCGACGATTTTACTAAGTGTTAGCCCATGTCCGTGAACAACGTCAGACACATGACCTACATATGCCATCTACAAACATTAAATCACACTTATAAACATAACCTATCTCCACATGCAGGTTTTCCAATGATTCCGGCCTCCGACGGTCATTCACCACCGAAACCCTAGATCGGGGGGGCCCGCAGATCTACCCTTATAGCTTTCTCTGTACGAGGATGGACCAATGGACTTTTTTATCTATCTATGTTTGTTTAGCACATTGTACATGGAAAATCAAGTTTGAACACATTTCACCACATTATTCACACCGGTAGACATGTACCGGGAGTTTTCACATACGGATCGACGAATTTACTAAGTGTTAGCCCATGTCCGTGAACAACGTCAGACAAATGACCTACATATGCCATCTACAAACATTAAATCACACTATGGGCCTTGCACCACACTTTTACACATACCCTAGGTCCACATGCAAGTTTTTCTAGGATTCCGACGCTTTAGCGGTAATTCACGTGTTACATCTTGTTCCAGAGGGGGGTGTGGAGGTCTACCCCTATAGCTTTCTTCGCATGATGTTCCAACAATGTATTTTTTTGTTTGTTGAGGTTTTTTAGGACATAACTACTTGGAAAACAAGTGTTAGGACCTTGTAACACATCGTAGCCCCCGGTATACCCGCAAACGGGTGTATTCCACACCTACATGCATGTCCATGACTTTGCATATATAGTGTTATCGCATGAATGTGGAGATGGTCACACCAAGGAGCTATACATTGCATTTATGCATGGATCTTACACCACACTTGGACACATACCCTGCAATCACATTCAAGTTCATGCGGTACTACGACGCTCTGGCGATCTTTCATCACCGAAACTCGGCCTAGTCTGGGCGCGAGGGGTGGGGCCGGGAAGGGGGCGGCGGTTTACCCTTATAGCTTTCTCCTCACGAGGTAAAACTGTGGAGAATACACATATTAATATAGTACTAGTAGCATAATATATTTTAATTTAGTATTATAATTTATTAATATATTATCTTATGTATTAACTAGACGACACAAAAAGAATAAAGAGGCGTATATCGAGGGTTGAAATGAGATGATATATATATTATAATCCCATTTCCAATATTATTTTATGTATTAGTAATATAAGATTAAACTATTAAACAAAAGAAAATAAAAGAAAAAAGAAAAAAATGAAAGTAGGTACTACGCCGACGGCCAAAGGTCGGGACCGTCGGCATAGCCTCTACTGCCTAACGGGGTTGCCGCCCGCCGTCAACGGGGCCCACCTGGCAGGAGTTACGTCGACGGCAGCCTCGGCGTAAATTGGGGCTACGCCGACGGCGTCCCTCGGCCTAAATAGGCCTAAGCCGACGGCTTTGGGACGCCGACGGCCCATTACGGGGTTGACGAGTCTGCCAGCCTACGCCGACGGCCCTGACATTTGGCCGTCGGCGTAGATTTCGGCCATAGGCGTCAACCGCCTCTCCCGTAGTGAGCTTGTCGCAGGCAGTGATGATGATTCTCGGTATCTCAAAAAAAAGTCATGATGATTCTCAGCACGATCTTGACGCCAGTGATCAAGCTTCGACATTTCACTTTAACCTCGAATCTCCAGCACTGTTGTGCGCACGAACCATTCAACCCACAACGCAAACTCCGTGCGATGCAACGACGAAAGATGATGCAAAACTAAGCAAGCCCCCAAACCGGCAGAAACGGCAACCGATGCAACGATCCGTCCCCTCACTCCGCTGCTGAATTTGTGAATGCCGAGAGGAGGAAACTGGGTTCGGCAGAATGTGTGTGACGAGAACGTGCGTGCGTAGTGGGACTGGGAAGTATCCAGAACGAACAGACAAGGGTTGAAATCTGCACTGTATAATTGAGGGCACGTAGGACGATATGAGTAAAAAGACATCCATCCAACACCAACAGTAACGAACAGGCCAAGTTGACACTGGGTGCCGGTGCGCGCCTTCGAAAGTTCCTCGTCATCCACACTCAGCAGCCACTCCTTCTGGTTGTAGAGTCGTCGTAGCCGGGAAGCTTTAGATTTAGCCTCATGCCTAATCATTTCACCTATAATCAGTACTAGCTTTCCTTGCTAGCATCAGTACAGAATTAAGGCAAGCTGTTTCTCTCTTTTTTCGCCAAATATTCCTTCGTTGCTACTTACTCGTAAGAAAAAAAGAAGTATGTGCTCAAAACACACATACATATATTGGCTTGCAGAAAATAAAATATCTGCACACTATGAGCTCTCGGTGCCACACTATAGGAACTTGTATGTGTATGACAGGCTAGTTTACGGATGCTATGATCTAACGCCCACCGCTCATCTTGTGCGCTATCATCGTTTTTGTTCTTCATAGTGTTAAGCATGGGAAAATTTAGAACCTTATTTCCTCAACTCTAAGATCAGAAAAATTAGACATTTCACTTTCGGAACATGACATATTATATAATGATATAAGAAATGGAATATCGAACAGCAAATATTTTATTCTTAAAAATAGAACATATGACCTATCCATATATCGAGTATATAGCATAAAACTACCACTTTCGGGGCTAGGGCACAAAAAAACTACCGATTTTGGTAATCTTCCAAAAAACTACCACTATTTTGGTGGGCTGTTCCAAAAAACAATAGTTGCTAGTTTGTTTAAATTTAAACTGTTTTCTGACCGTGCTGGCCCACTTGTCGGGGCCACCTAAAAAGAACTGGACGGCGCGGGTTTGACGGCCGTTAGGCCGCAGCCGTCCCGACCGGGCCAGGTCAAAAGGACCCGAGCCGGTCTCTTTCTCTCACTCTGTCTCCCTCTCCCTCTCTCTTCATTGGTTGACCTAGGCGATGGCGGCGGCGGGGGAGAAAGCAGACCAAGGCGGCAGATCCATGGGGGGACGAGGCACGGGGGGAGATTTTTCGGAGGTGGATAATTGGTTGGGCAACGGCAGCTTCGCAACGCAGCAGCCGGCGCAGCCTCTGTCCTCTCCACCTGCGGCTGCTGAGCCGCCGGCGCATCGTACCTCCTCTCCGCCGGCGCATCCTACCTCCTCTCCACCGGGGGTGGCGGACCGGACGTCCTGTCTTCCGCCAAAATCATCGTGGTCTATAGAGTACAGAGCTGCCAAGGCTCTTGCTTCCCAAAAAGCTGCGGATCCGTTGGGCTCCGAGTGCTGGACCTCCGGCTATGGAGGGGTTGTGTAAGTTTTCTGCTACACTTGATTTTATTTTTTATGTGGATACAGCAGTAGTATGCAGCAGTATGAGCCCCACTAGTATGCAACATATTAGTAATTTAGATTTATGATTTTGATGTGGATAGTTTTAGTTTAATTTGGAGCAAGCTAGCAGAACAAATGGCACATAATCTATGTATTTTCTGCAGTGAATTTGTTTAATTTGAGCTCATAACAGACATCTAAATTGTAAAACAAAAAATTATAGGCTTAATGACGACATTTGGGATGTTAGGCTGCATTTCCAGGGCAAAGACAACATGGAAAGAAAATACTTTATTTCAGACATCTCATTTCTCAATTTGATTGCACTTGCTGAGGAGGAGATTGAATGTTTTGGGTCAGATGACTGTATGTATTTTTTGAGGGAAGAAGGACATGGGTTGGAAGGGCTCTTTGTTTTGGACAGTGATGATGCAGTAGAGGCAATGATTGAGCACTGTAATGTAAAAGGTTTGACAGTCCTGAATATCATAGTTAACAAGGGAACTGATGACAGATGTGCTGATTTGAATAAGTCTGCATATCTGTGTGAAGAACAAGTACCAATAGGTAGCCCAGATGGTTATGTGTTAAGTCTATCAGAAGATGGTATTATTCACCCTGTTGAAGGAATTCCAAACACACAGCAGAGTTGCAATGTAAACAGAGCTGTAGATTGGGATTTATGTGGAGAAGAGGAGGCTGGTGAAGATGAGCTGGAAAATCTTCTTCGGATTTTGAGATTGATGTTGGTGATTTCAGAGGCAAAAAGATATCTTATAAGGATTGGCAGAGAGGTCAAGAAAACCTTGTTGTATGTAAAAGCAACCCATATTTTGAAGGGGATAGTGAACCTTCAGAGTTTTGGGAAGAGGAGAAAGAAGATGATAGTGAGGAGGTAAATGTGGCCCAATGCAGGCCTGATAAACTACAACCCAGAAGAAGAGCCACATCCAACTCAGGACCTACTTGCAGATCTCACTATGAGCCAAATATGCCAAAGTTTGTAGATTTTGTGCCTGAAGATGATGAGTTTTGCTTCCCTGGTGATGATGGAATTTCTCATTCAGATGAAGATGTGCCAGTTCTACCTTCTGGAAGAAAGAGGAGATTGAAGAAGAAGAAGGAGAGGAAATGGTATGACCCAGCTGCACCTGGTGTACATGAGCAGCTGTGCAAGGACCTTTGTTTCAGTAATGTCTATGAGTTCAGGAATGCTCTTAGAGATTATCATATTAGGACTTTGAGAAATTTTGAATATCATAGGAATACTCCCAGATATTAGGATTATTGTTTGGTGCCCAGATAGACACCTAAGGTGTACATTTTACATGACTGCATCCAAGGTAGCACATGAACAGACATTCTCAATCAAGAAGATAAATCTAAATCACACATGTGGAGCTAGTGGAGAGAGCACCAAGGTTACTGCAAAATGGGTGGCAAATGCTGTTAAGGACACAATGAGATCAAATGTGAAGGCTGATGTTAACACAATTCTAAAAGAAACAAAGAAAAAGTTTGGGCTTCATGTCCCTAGGAGTATGGCCTACAAGGCAAGACAAATGGATGTTGATGTGGTTCAAGGTGATCATAGAACCCAATATTTGAGGTTGAGGGACTACCTCCAATGTGTGCTTGACACAAACCCTGGAAGCAGGTGCATTGTCACAACTTTTGATGATCCATTGAACCCAGCACCTACACCTAGGTTCAAGTACATGTTCTACTGCCTGCAAGCTAGCAAGGATGGATTCCTTGCTGGTTGTAGACCTTTCATAGGTATATTTTCATGTATTTCCTAGTATTTCATAGGTATACTAATTAACTTACTTGCAAGTAGTAGTAACTCATTAAAAATCTCATTGGTTTTGCAGGACTTGATGGGTGCTTCATCAAATTGTCAACAGGACAACAAATATTGGTAGCAATAGGAAGGGATGGGAACAACAACATTTTCCCAATTGCATTTGGAGTAGTTGACAAAAAGGAAACTGACAACTGGACATGGTTTTTGAATCAGCTAAGAGTGTGCATTGGCACAGGAAATAAGTATGGAAACTACACCATCATGTCTGACAGGCAGAAGGTATTAGAAATCCTTTAGATGCTTTTATATATAGTAATGCTTTAGTTGCTTTTATATATAGAAATGCTTTAGTTCCTTTTATATATAGAAATGCTTTAGTTGCTTTTATATATAGAAATGCTTTAGTTGCTTTTATATATAGAAATGCTTTAATTGCTTTTATATATATAAATGCTTTAGTTGCTTTTATATGTAGAAATGCTTTAGTTTCTTTTATATGTAGAAATGCTTTTATATATAGACTCATCCCTGTTTATTGTACAAACAGGGATTGCTTAAGGCAATTAGTAATGTGTTTCCTCAGTCCCCACAAAGATATTGCTTAAGACACCTCTATGCCAATTTTCAGTCTGCTGGTTTTAGAGGGGAAGAATTAAAAAAATATGTTGACCAAGCTAGCTATTCCTTCACCAAGCATGGTCATGATAAGGCAATGGCTAGTTTAAAAGCAGCTAGTGAACCAGCTTTCATGTGGTTGAATGGGATTCCTAAAGATTGTTGGGCTAGATATGCAATGGATACTGTTTGCAAAACAGATTTAGTTGTCAACAACCTAAGTGAGGTTTTCAACAAGATGATTCTAGATGTTAGGTCCAAACCAATTAAAACCATGTTTGAAGGGTTGAGGACCAAATTAATGGTTAAGTACCAGGGGATAAGAGAGAAAACTGAGACATGTAGGTGGGAAATTACACCACATAACCTGGAGAAGCTTGAAGAATGCAAGAAATGGGCCAAGTATTGTGATGCATACATGGCTGGTCCAAACATTTGGCAAGTAACTAGTGGAGAGAACTCATATTGTGTGAAGCTCAATGAACACAGCTGCTCCTGCAGGAGGTGGGACATGACTGGGATTCCATGCCACCATTCAATTGCTACTACGCAGAAGATTAAAGTCCATGCTGAGGATTATGTCAATCCATTCTTTAAGAAAGAATTATATAAGGCAGCTTACCAGCACATCATTTACCCTGTTCCTGGGCCTGAATTTTGGCCACATACAAACACATTGGATATTGAGCCACCTGTTTTTCATGAGAAGAACGGGAAGAAGCAGACAGCAAGGAGGAAGGGTCAGTATGAAGTGCCATCTCCTAGGGATAATTCAAGGATTGGCACCATAACCTGCGGCAACTGCAACAAGCAAGGTCATGCCTGGCCATCATGTGGTGATAAACTTAAAACTAAGTTTCAGACAAGGAAAAACTTGCACCGGGTTTGTGTTTGTGTTGTTCTTTGATATTTTTCACCAGGTTGTTCTTTGTTATCTTTTGCACCATGTTACTGCTTAAGTTGTGCTTATGCTTCATCTTGTAGGAAAACAGAGAATCCTACCCAACTGGCACTACTAGGGAATAGCCTTATAGTGGCGCACTGTTTTTGCGTTTAGTCGCGCATTTCAAATGCGCCACTAACGACAAGCCACTAATAAGGCCTTAATAAGCCCACCTATAAGCCCAAATGCGCCACCCATAAGAGTCTTAGGGGTGGCGCATTCTGAGAATGCGCCACTATTAAATTTTGAATTTTGAATCTGGATCTGGAAAACAAATTTTATTTATTTTTTTATTGTTTCTTAATCTCAGGTTAGTATGCTTAATGCCCGATCACTATGCTTAATCTCTGGTCAAACTAACCTCCGTGGTCAAACTTCCCCGAGGGTCACCCATCCTAGCACTACTCCAGCCCCAACACGCTTAACTTCTCGGTTCTATTCAACTCTCACTCCAGCTCACCTAGCAGGCACTTGTTGATATATCTAACATATAAATCCTATTAAACCATGTTGATGTCTAGGTCCTTGTTAATGTTCATGGGTGTGCTAAAATTTTCAACATTTTTTTGAAACTTTCTCGATGGGACCATTAGCATATTTTGAACTTTTTTAAAAATTTTGACTTTTTTTTAAATTTTTTTTAATGTTACTATCTAAAAATTTCAACTTTTTTTAACTTCCCGATTTGTCCTCTAGCCTATTTTGAATTTTAAAAAAAATAAAAATTTCAAAAAAAAAATCTTAGTAGTGGCGCATTTCATACAGAATGCGCCACTACTAAGGTCAAATTTTTTTTCAATTTTTTCTCTTTTGTTGGGCCTCCAGATCTTCAAACGCCCGTAACTTTTTTTCTGTTAGGTTTTTGAGGATTCTAAAAATGTTCAACGGGTTACACATTAAGTTTGTATAAAAAAATCTTAGTAGTGGCAACCATTAAGTTTGTATAAGTTGTTAGTTTGGCATGCCTCTGAACTGTGCTTTTTTGGCATGCCTCTGAACTGTGCTTGTTTGGCATGCCTCTGAACTATGCTTGTTTGGCATGCCTCTGAACTGTGCTTGTTTGGCATGCCTCTGAATTGTGCTTGTATGGCATGCCTCTGAAACTGTGCTTGTTGGCATGCTTCAAAACTTTGTTACTATGTATGTGGTTTGAACTATATATGTGCTACTATGTATGTGGTTATCTTCCACTATATATGTGCTACTATGTATGTGGTTATCTTATCGGAGGTCATCGACAACCACCTTGAACCCAATTTCCATCTAGGTCATCTTGTCGGAGGTCATCGACAACCACCTTGAACCCAATTTCAATCAAGGTCATCTTATCGGAGGTCATCGACAACCACCTTGAACCCAATTTCAATCAAGGTCATCTTATCGGAGGTCATCGACAACCACCTTGACCCCAATTTCCATCCAGGTCATCTTGTCGGAGGTCATCGACAACCACCTTGACCCCAATTTCCATCCAGGTCATCTTGTCGGAGGTCAACGACAACCACCTTGAACCCAATTTCAATCAAGGTCATCTTATCGGAGGTCATCGACAACCACCTTGACCCCAATTTCCATCTAGGTCATCTTGTCGGAGGTCATCGACAACCACCTTGAACCCAATTTCAATCAAGGTCATCTTATCGGAGGTCATCGACAACCACCTTGACCCCAATTTCCATCTAGGTCATCTTGTCGGAGGTCATCGACAACCACCTTGAACCCAATTTCAATCAAGGTCATCTTATCGGAGGTCATCGACAACCACCTTGAACCCAATTTCAATCAAGGTCATCTTATCGGAGGTCATCGACAACCACCTTGACCCCAATTTCCATCTAGGTCATCTTGTCGGAGGTCATCGACAACCACCTTGAACCCAATTTCAATCAAGGTCATCTTATCGGAGGTCATCGACAACCACCTTGAACCCAATTTCAATCAAGGTCATCTTATCGGAGGTCATCGACAACCACCTTGACCCCAATTTCCATCTAGGTCATCTTGTCGGAGGTCATCGACAACCACCTTGAACCCAATTTCAATCAAGGTCATCTTATCGGAGGTCATCGACAACCACCTTCAACACAATTTCAATCAAGGTCATCTTATCGGAGGTCATCGACAACCACCTTGACCCCAATTTCCATCCAGGTCATCTTGTCGGAGGTCATCGACAACCACCTTGACCCCAATTTCCATCCAGGTCATCTTGTCGGAGGTCATCGACAACCACCTTGAACCCAATTTCAATCAAGGTCATCTTATCGGAGGTCATCGACAACCACCTTGACCCCAATTTCCATCCAGGTCATCTTGTCGGAGGTCATCGACAACCACCTTGACCCCAATTTCTATCCAGGTCATCTTATCGGAGGTTATCGAAACCACCTTGAACCCAATTTCCATCTAGGTCATCTTGTCGGAGGTCATCGACAACCACCTTGACCCTAATTTCCATCTAGTTCATCTTGTCGGAGGTCATCGACAACCACCTTGAACCCAATTTCCATCTAGTTCATCTTGTCGGAGGTCATCGACAACCACCTTGAACCCAATTTCAATCAAGGTCATCTTATCGGAGGTCATCGCCAACCACCTTGAACCCAATTTCAATCAAGGTCATCTTATCGGAGGTCATCGACAACCACCTTGACCCCAATTTCCATCCAGGTCATCTTGTCGGAGGTCATCGACAACCACCTTGACCCCAATTTCCATCCAGGTCATCTTGTCGGACGTCATCGACAACCACCTTGAACCCAATTTCAATCTAGGTCATCTAATCAGAGGTCATCGACAACCACCTTGAACCCATTTTCCATCTAGGTCATCTTGTCGGAGGTCATCGACAACCACCTTGAACCCAATTTCAATCAAGGTCATCTTATCGGAGGTCATCTTCTGAGGATACAAATCAGTCAACTTTATCAATCAAATTCAGAAAATCAAATGATCAAACTAAAACAGTTCTTCACTGCATTAATAAGGATAGGTTACAATAACTTAAGATTCGGTACAGATCAAGTCACCAACATGATTCCAGTTACAATAACTTAAGCAGTTCATATATAAGACTGCACAAAAGAGACATCTAACACCATCAGTAGTCCAGTTACATATATAGGCCTCCCTACTTAGCATTATGAAGCAGTAGGGACACTTCAAGCCTCCAGTATAGCCTTGATTAGCTCCAGCTTCTCCTTGCTACCATGTCCAGCATTGAGAAGCTCAGCAACAACTGCTTCCAACTCTTTCTTCTCTTCAGCAAGCATATCATTCTCCATTTTGATGTCTTTCATTGCCTTCCTAGTGTTCTGAATTATGTCAGCCTGGGCCCTAAGGATGCACTTCTGCTCTTTATCAAGCTTGAGCTTCTCCATCTGCAGCTGCATCTCTAGGGCTTGCTTTTCCTTCTCTAACTTCTCAGCATTCTCTGATTTCTGGTTCTGATCAGCATTGCGAAGCCCATCCTTCCACTCAAACATTTGTGTAACCTCATCCATCATCTTCTGATAGTCACTCCATACTTTATCCTTCTCCTTAATCAGCTTGGCAACCTCCTTGTCATGTGCAACCTTGTCTTTAGCCCTGTCTTGGTTGCCCTCAAAAAACATGTCCCACAACCTGATGAGGCAGTTCTGAAGTATCTCAGGCCAGGGAGCATCAACGCACTCAACTACACCACAATTAACACCTCCCTGCTGAAATGAAAAAAACTTAAACAGAGTAAACTGACTTTAATTACTAAAAGATGAACTAAAACACTGAACTACACCACAACCCACTGAAGTATCTCAACACACACTACTAGAAGATGAACACATTTTCAATTGTCAGCAAAACAACACAGAAATAATAGCATTTGCAGCAACTAATAGTAAGACAACAATAGCAATTATAATAACTACAAGATAATGACAGAAATTCTCAATTGTCACAGGAAATTCATAAGCTCACGCTACTACAAACTACAGAACACACTACTATACTATAATTAAAATGCAACATAGAAAATGTGCTTACTAACCTGGACAGAGCACCCATAGAACCTCCTCCCAGTGTTTGTGCCTTCAAATGCAACACACTTTCTTGGTGTCATCCTATGCAGCATGCACTTGGGCACATCCTCAATGACAGAGCCACAAAATAAAGGCTCAGGGATAGTGTCAGGTGTGTCCTGCAAAAAACCATGTTATTAATCACAATGGAGAAGCATACAATCCTAATTCCACAATGCAATAAAACCTAACCCAATCCTAAATCCCAAATGAAGAGGCAATACTATTGTTCTTTCTCTTCTTACAGCCTAGTGCATTAACAAGAACAGAGAATACATGAATAAAGCACAAAAATGCCTAATTTCCTAATCAAGAAGCACAGAAAGACTAATCCACAAACCCTAACCCAAAATTCACTAGTCCACAAGCTTGTACTACTGTTGTTTCTGCTGCCTGCCTACTGCACGAACAAGAAAAGAGAGGGAGGAGCAAATCAAACCTAACCCTAACCCTAATTCCCAAATCAAGAAGCACAGAGAGGAGCAGGATGCAAATTACGAAATACTCCATGTCCATAAAACTACCTCCCATGCTGTCATCGCTCTCTTCCCCATCATTCCACGAGGGCATCCTGCCTGGCCGGCGATGAGCTTCTCCGGGGGGCGTTAATTGCGAGCTCGAGCAAAGAGAGAGTGAGACAGAGTGAGACAGAGTGAGAGAGTGAGCAGAGTGAGAGAGAGAGACCGGCTCGGGTCCTTTTGACCTGGCCCGGTCGGGACGGCTGCGGCCTAACGGCCGTCAAACCCGCGCCGTCCAGTTCTTGTTAGGTGGCCCCGAAAAGTGGGCCAGCACGGTCAGAAAACGGTTTAAATTTAAACAAACTAGCAACTAGTGTTTTTTGGAACAGCCCACCAAAATAGTGGTAGTTTTTTGGAAGATTAGCAAAACCGGTAGTTTTTTTGTGCCCTAGCCCCGAAAGTGGTAGTTTTATGCTATATACTCCCATATATCGGAGGGGTGTGTGGAAAAGATAATAAAATCATACCCCAGTTAAGTTACTATTATAATGGGGGGAAATGCATCATATTTCTTGATTTTTCATGGATCATCTTAGACTTCTAATCTTTATATTTTCCTAATTTAATCTACTGCATTTCCATT
Organism: Bromus sterilis; assembly: GCA_950022295.1. Lineage (NCBI taxonomy): Eukaryota > Viridiplantae > Streptophyta > Magnoliopsida > Poales > Poaceae > Bromus > Bromus sterilis. The sequence continues at coordinate 105,669,123 of OX465596.1, read as the reverse complement.
CAATTTTTTTGTCATTCCTAAAAAAATTGTCATTTTGAAACAATATTTTTATTTGTGTGTTGTTTCCCTTCTAGTTTTCTATAGAAAAAATCAATTGAGTTTTCATGTCCCGGTTAAACCGGCTTGAGTCAATTGAAGGATCAAACAGGTATGGTCTAAAAACTGAGGTTAACTTTTGTCTACTTTGAGTCTAGTTAGATTCATCCACAATTTGGGAGGAAGTGTGTAAATACTTTTTACTCATGGAAGATAGCAACTTTGGCACTATAGATATCGGGAGATATACCATCTACATGTTGTTCACCTTTTTTGCGGGGCTAAATGATGTTTTCTTTGTTGATGATGTCCCGTGTAAACATTGCACCTTGTACGGTTGTACCAAATTATATATGAAAACAAGGTTAGGCATAGCAAGTATTTTTATATTTCCAAAGTTGTTCATAAGACACAGTGAAAAGAATACTAATTAAACCCCTGCCAAATAACAAGATTTCAGCATCCGATGATATAACAAAACAATAGACATAGTTTTGCATTTTCTGTCTCATTTTACTATCCATTTTATAAGTCTCTTCAATGAAGTAATGAAGTTGCACAGCTACCTCCAGCTATGATTGTCCTGGAATGGATTCTCTACCTTACTTACCGTGGCAAAGGCACCACCGACTTTGCAGTAGGATCAAGAATTAAAAGCTGAGATCGCTGCAAGCACAGTTCATAGATATTCACTATTTGGTTGCACTGTAGCAAGTACTACTATTTACTGTAGTACTTGATCTGGATCGTTGGTTTTCAATCACATAGATGGAATTGAGCAAACATAGGGGTTAGTGTTCACCTCTGCCTTTGCCATGGCAAATCAAAGAATCCACAACATAATTGTCCCTTTCGGTGGAACTTTTGTCCATAAGAATTGAAACCCACCGCTTGGATTTCACTGTCAAAAGATAGCGTAAAGAGGCCTACGTATCCAATCTCCCCCACTCATACAAGTCAAAGTTTAAACACCTGGCTTACAAAACCGAGACGACTCCAAGTTTCTTTCAGCAACACTAATATTCTAGAGATTTCCTGTCATCTCAGCATCGGGCTATATATCTCTATGCGAGCGATATGTGTGAATCCACCACAGCACTGTCATTCTGTCAAAAATGGAATGATGGCCCGTTGTCGACAGGCGGATTATAGCGGAGCGTCGACTACACTGTGTATGTCGACCGATATTTGGAAGCTTGACACCACGAAACAACGGTACCGACGTCTGGATGATCCACCGGGATCGCATGCACACCCTTCTTGAGTTCTTGTACGGCTAGCTCCCTGCCAAGTAGCAATCCGAATCATCTAGTCTCAGCTGACAGAGACACGCAACCGCCTGACATAAGAATGTCACATGAGAAATCAAACAATGTAACAGACGTCGGCCCCCACATCGACAGTGATCGACGTGCACACTGTTATTTGGGATAATGCAATGCTTCAGGTGCTGCTCTCGCTGCAGTGGCAGACGCTAAATTTGTGCTCGCTGCAGTGGCACATCGCCGGCTAGCTCGCTGTAATAGCTCACAGCCACAGGGTAGAACTACAACAGGCTACGTTGTCGTGAGACCAATCACACCTCGTTTCAGTAGCCTTGGATTGGTGACGAGTGACGACGCGTCCAAGAACCGCCCTCCCCATCGTCAGACAAGAATGCGCGGAGGGGATGGGCTTGCCGACCACGGCCAACGGCGGTGGCCCAATCAATCAATCAAGGCGCCATGGTAGCTGTTTACAGAATTGACGGTACCATCGCCAGGGGAGGAGACCTCGCCGTACGTGGAAGATGGCGATGCGGATGGAGGATACTACGTACGTACGGACCGGATGGAACAAATAGTACTTACTTTCTTTCAGTGTCTACAAAGAAGACGCATGCGTGTGTACAGTCCCTTAGGAGGCGTTTAGTAGCCTGCTTTTTTTTTGTCCCTTTGAATGTGTAGCTCAGTTGTGCTTGATTGAGCTAATGCAAGTTTCAAATCATGTTGCGTACATGGTTTGGGTAGCATTTACATAGTCTACATGTATAGTATATCTGGTTGTATGATCGTAGCAATTTGTTCTCAACTTCATATGGCTCAGATGTGATTACCTTGTATCATTCCTGCGTGGTTATTTTACATTCTATATCTTACATACGGTCACACCGATCACAATAATACGGCATCAGTATAATCACGATGAACTGGAGCACGATCATGAATTTATTATGTCATACAATCATTCAACATTGTTTTTATGCTTGAGCACTATCTAACCATCCTCTTATTCCTACCTACTGTTAAACTCTTCGTACGAGTTGACGCAAGGTGAGGGTTTTGGTCAGTACGACCATTCCCTCGAGTCCCGATCATGGTGAATTCCGGGTCAAGATCATCTGACCGGGTACAGACTGCGAAGTAGCAGCAACATCTCGTTCTACGTAGTGCCTCCCTTGTAATCGCCCCCTCACGCGATAATATCGAGCATGAAGTGCTTCTCCTGTTAGCCGACGAGTATCATCCAACCTGTTCCTTCTCTATGATAAACCCAGGGTCCCTGACCATGGGATTTTCCGAGGCTGATCCTCGTCAATTGGCGCTGTCTGTGGGAACTAAACAGGTTGGAATCACGATCTCGGCGGTCCCGTCTTCAGTAAATCATGACTCGAGGGCTAGAGCCAGATCTAACTCGCTCGAGGAGTTCAAGTTCACCAGAGCATCTTCATCGCCCCACCAAGATCACTTAGTCCGCAGACGAATCAAGCCCAACATCTCGACAAATGCCAGATCCACCGCCGACGGAAAAGAACTCGACGACCCAGAAGGCAAGCGCGAGGACTCTACGCAGGAATCCCACTCGAAGAGTCGCAAGGCGAAACAGAAGATTCGCCAGCCACTCGACGACCCGCCGCCACCCGAACTCCCGCCGCGCGACAAGACTATTGGGAATGTGCCCTAGAGACAAATAAAATATGTTTTATCGAGCATATTCCATTAGTTCATAATACGTTTGATACTATGCTATAACCGTATTAAGCGGAAACATCAATACAGGTGTGGTATACAAACAACCAGGTTCCTAGTCAACCCTAGTATAGTAGTCCATTGGGCAATTGATGATCAAGGTTTCCTGATCATGAGACAATGACGTCTGTTGACAATGGAGTCGTATCATTGGATAATGATATGATGGACATACACCCACCAGAAGTGTTGCGATGTGATCAAGTCACATAGTTCGACATTGTGATAACTATAACATAGTGACCAGATCCTTAGACCGTAATGATCATACGTAATTACTGTCTATTAGGATGCCTTGATTTGCTACCCACCGCCTGACTGAAATATGCTGGACATAAAGGAGTACTTCAGGTATTCCGAATAGATATGTTAATGAGTATGCAAATAGATCAAAGCGGGATTTGTCCATCCGTGTGACGGATAGGTACTCTTGGCCCACTCGGTGATGTTACATCATAAAGTTTGCAAACGTGTGACTAGGTCACGGAGTTGTAATATCACGGGAACGAGTAAACTTATTTGTTGAGAACGAGGACGAACTAGGTATGGTGGATAGCGATGATCAAACCTCGGACAAGCAAAGTACCCCAGGACAAAGGGAACAGGCACACGGTTAACGGAGCCAACAGCGATTGAAGTTCATTCGATGGAAGCGCAGGGGCTATCAAGGATTGTAACTAGGTCCAATTGATTAGTCATTGACCAATGAGAATTGTCTCGATCATGTATGCTATTTCCCGGACCGTAGGGTGTTACACTTAAGGGTACTCGACGCAGTAAGGATTCATTCGGGATCACCAGAGAAATTGGAGAGAACACCGGAATTGTTCCGATGAAGGCCGGAAGTTGTTCCGGGTATTTTGAAATGTTCAAAATATATTTAATAATGTTTAATTAATGTTTAATTATTTAATTATCTGAATTCAATATTAAATTATAATTAAATATAATTAAAAATTAATTAAAAGGCATATGGGCCTCATAGGGCCCATTAGGGGGAGAGGGAGTCCTCCCCCATGGGCCATGGCGCCATGAGGGAGCCCACCCCCCTTAATAGGTGCGCCATCCCCTCCCTTGGGATTAGTCCCACCCCGGAAGTGGAGGGGGGGTGGCACCCCTCCTTCGCCTATATAAGGAGGGCTAGAGGTGCCCTTTTAATCATGATATTTTGAGATAAGTTCTCATCTCTCTCTCCCTCTTTTCTCCTTCCTCGAGTGGACTCCCCTTGTTTGGAGTCTACACTTGGTTGGGGATTTCTCCACCATACGCACGCCGTCGTGCTGCTGGAATCGGGATCCGAATCCATCTTCTTTCCGCTGCTCTACTGATTCGGAGCCCGGAGGGACGTCGGGTATACTGTATGTGTATAATCCCGCGAGGCACTACACTTGTGGTGCTATTTCATCGTCGTGGTCGTATCGCGAGGTCTTCATCAGCAACGTTCTGACGGGGACGTAATCCCGTCATGGGTCTACAAGGATCGGGTGGCTGCAGGAGTCATCGTGGATCTGCGCGGCATCGGGGATTGCCGGTACGACTACACCAACCACGTTCATGTGGGAACGTTTCCCGCTTAACGGACTACATACTGGTATGTGATCTATTTCTGTCCGTTACTTGCATCGCCATAGCATAGGTCTTGGGTATGGGTCTCGTAGGTCATGAAAAATTTGTGTTTTCTGCCCTGAACCCCAACAGTGGTATCAGAGCAAGGCTATGCGTAGATATATTGTACGGATAGAACACATCTAGTATGTGGGCATCAATTCTCTAATTGTTACCCTCTCACGTGTACTCATTTAGCGTTGCGGCAATGTTTGATGAAGCGGCATCCGACCGACATTACGCGTTTACGCGAGACTGGTTCCATATAAACTGGCTGGGGGTGTCTGTCTCTATGCATTAGCAATGCGAAGATGTTTGCAACGGAGGGCCCCGACAGGGGTGTAATAGAGACAATTGCGGGATTGGTGTTGTGGCTTGTTTTCGCAGGATAGAAAGTGGTTCTTTTCTCGAAACCCCTAGCAGCCACGTAAAACTTGCAAAAAATAAAGTAGAAAGGCGTTTTCAACTTTAATTTGCATGTAAGGGGGAATCATAGCATGTATGATTTATGTTGCATCCTGTTTTGCTAATATGTTAGATATACGACGGTAGCATAATAGGATGATCCCTCACTAAAAACAACATAGTGTCCTTATCCTAGTGAGCACCACCTGGAAAGTTCTACATTATGGAGGCACCACGTGTCACACGTGTGTCAAACATTTTTTTGTTCACATGAGGTGGGTGTTGCAAGCCTGGCATATGTATATGATATGGCCTTGCATGACACAGCAACAAATCACATAGGGTGTGATGGCGAGCCTGGCATATGTATATGATATGGCCTCGGGACACAAGAGACCGAAAGGTCGACCATGAGTCACATGGATGATGTGATTGGCATGATGGCCTACCTTGAACAACATACTGATGGCCGTGACGATCGGGGGAGGTATGGTGTTCAAGGATCGTGTAATCACTTAGAATAAACTATGAGGGATGTTTGTCTGAGTGGGAGTTCCAGAATTTTTTTTGAAACATGAACTCCATATTATGAACTTAATCTTCATGTCTTAGCAAATATCATTGTAGATAACGTCATACCAATGTTTAGAACTATGGCTCTTTTAGTATGATAGAAGTTAAGGTAAATGGGTCTTACTTCATTGATGTGTACCAACACCATTAGAGACATACTCATTAGTAATGACTTGCTAAACATAATACGAAGAACTGCTAGGAGATACACCTGACAACTCCGTAATCAAGGAAGATGATGATGAGTATCGCACTCACCGTCACTTATGAATGACTGTCCAATACACCATAATTCATTCTATGGAATCTGAATTGTGAATGCATGTTAACCAACACGTATGACGTGCTAGGTGAACTTGAAAGCACTTGGTCACAAATCAGAGTAATGGAATATGAGTATATGGACGGGGTTTCTTTCAACTATGGTGGAAGGAACAACCTGCTGAGAAAGTCACTTGGAAAATGTATAAGATACATGGAACACCTTGTGTATAACTTGGACTACTGAATGACTGGTTACTTTGCGATAACTGGGGAGTTGCATCCGCTTCCTCCCAGTTACAAAGACCATGTCTGGACTATGTCATGAAGGAGAATCGTTCACCTGTCATGAGGTCATGTTTAAAGTCAAGAACTTTAAGAGTAGAACCAATGCAGGAATGGTCATTGACGGAGAAGGTATATTTGATATACGAGTTATAAATGTCTTTCCCACGAAACACTAATTGCGGTTGATTAAGTATTCGATGCTTGAACTTACTGCTTGAGATTGGCTTGGAAGGGATGAGGTGACAATGTGTGCTGACGGAAATCAAGATAGTTGATGGTCGACAACACTCTCCCTCTACATCTATCAATTGATTAATATATGAATAAATTTTATGATCGTTTGAATGAGGACTTTATTAGTGTGTCTTGCATCTCGCGAAGACAATTATTCATATTAGTGAGAAACAAGTCAGTTGTTCTACTTTTATGAATGATATCTCTTATGGTCACATTACGATTATGAATGAGTTATTCTTATACTGATGATAGTTGTTTGATCATTTATAAGAAATATTGTAAAGCCAAGAAATATCCAGGCTTGATAATGACACTACAGTTTAAGTCATGAATGGTATGATGATGTCTTAAGATACTTGATCTCTTGACACATACAAACCATACCTTTTAGGTGAGATGACTAAAACCTCGCATTCTGGTAAACAGAATGTGTACTGATTCTTGAATATCATACATTGTGATGTATCGTATGTCAGCATGTGGTGAATTTCATTATTTCATGAACTTCGTGTGTGGACTTAGATGAATATTTGTATTCACTAATGAAACATGAGTCTGAAATAATTTGATATGATCAAAAAGGATTTCAGAGTAAAGATGGATATTAAATTAACAAGAAAGACAAGTCTCTACGATTTGATCAAAGTGTCAAATGTTTTGAGTTAGTCTTGGGCATAAAGACTTGTGTGAAAGTTGTTCCATAAATTGCAATGTCTTGAGACACTTCAATATGATTGACGTGCCTGAACATTGTGATCATATTCTATTGAAAGGTGTATGGTCTAAGTTATCTCTTACCAAGTTATGTTATTATTGTTTAGAGTTATTAATTTAATATGCAAACACTCACTTCAGCATAGGGAACCATCTGAGTTCGTGGAAACCAACACTATATATGTCATGGTGTGTTGTGGTTTCTAGGAAGCTTGATTTATGTAAGATAAATTATCTTTGTAGTGTATCCTTAGACAACTATGGATGCATCTTCCACAACTAGAACCAAAGGGAGCAAAACTTGTATTTCTATGTTTGGTGTTTGTCAAGAATTGTTCTTGACAAATGTGGTAATGGAAGAAAAGTGAAAGTTCAACCAAGGTAATTGACCTTGCCTCCAAATGTCAGAGTAGTGCAACGGAATATGTTCTGGAAGCAAAGCTCTACAATAAGAGGAGAAACTAATGTAATGATCATGATCTTCTGATGGGAGCTTTTACTGAGAAAGGTAGAATTCAAGAATATATATTTGCCCCTGGTGCAAAATGATATTCATGATTCACTTGTCATGTTAATGGAACAAGACATTCCTATGAACTACAAAGAAGCGATGGTGGACCTAAGTACGAGATATGACTATGAGTCATAAAATCCTATGTTGAGTTACATTTAAGATTGCTTGAATCTTATCAAGTAAGGAGGTTACTTGATATTCACAATAACTTCAGAGTTATGAGGAATAAATGTGAACATCAAAGGGACGTCAAGATTAGTATGTCACAAAGATTGTTTCTGACAAATTCAATGGGTTGACTACAATGTGTAGCAATGCTTGAGTCAAAGGGATATTCACTACGATTGATCCAGGATTGTTATCAATACTGTGACTTCCTCAAATCCTGTATTTGAAGAAGTTTTGTAATTGGTACAACAAGAAGGTTTTGGAAAAACATATGGATACTAGTGTCTCGTAAACTGAATTCTCATTTTGATGGTTGATCAAAGGATTTTGGACTTAACCAAAATATCGAGGAAACATGCATTTGCATGAAACTAAGTGGGAGCTGAATAGTTTCCTGAAACTTAATATGTAGACGACATATTTTGAGTGGGAGCTATGGGAGTATTATCCTAGACTTATATGTAAATGACATATTTGAGTAGGAGCCATGTGCTTAGTATCCTGAACTTAATATGTGTCTGACATATCTTAGTGGGAGCCATGTGGATGTTATCGTTGTCTTATATGTGGCCGACATATTTGAGTGGGAGCAGTATGAGTGTTATCCTATAACTTAATATGTGCATGACATATTTGAGTGGGAGCATGATAAAATTCTCATATATGGATAACATATTATGAATGGTGTAGTTGGTGTTAATGATTATTTGAATCTTTCATAAATGAAGATGAATAAGTATTAAGCATTGAAGATCTATTAAGATAGATATGTGTTTAATAACACTGAGTCGTAATACTTTCCTGGATAAGATTCTGAAGGAGTTCAGAATGGCACAAGTCAAGAAGTGGTCCTTACTTGTATATCCAAGAGAAGTGTTGAGTTAATCTCAGTACAAGAACAATGGTTAATGGTTAATGAAAGAAATGGATGTGTTGGATCCTCTATGCCTTTGTCATAGGTTCTTTCATATAAAACCAGAGTTATGTACTCGACGTAATGTGACCCAAGTTCTTAGTAGTAAGAACATGTTGTGATATGATTTATGAGTAAATCATTGAACAAAGAGTTAAGTTTATCCTTCAGTGTCTGAAGAGAACCGAGGATACATCTCAAATTTGTAAAGGATAGTGGACTTGACCATAAATGTTATGCTGGTTCAAGTTTTGACACTAACCTAGAAAATTGAGATATCACACTAATGAATGACTAAGTTGAAAGAAACATGGTTAGACATCAAAGTTGCATACAATGTACTAAGGATTGAATCTACATTGATATGGCTTCTTTAGAAGTAGCAGGAGTTATATTATGGCTTAAGAAGTTCGACTTCTGATTGAGTGTTTTTCAAGTGTGCATGACTATGGGAAAGTCCGCGTGACCCACCGGATGTCATTGCTATGACACAGCAAACGAAGTCTCACTTCACCTCCAAATATATATACCTCATCATTATAGTGGATAATGAAGGAATGTCAAATTAGGTGACATTATGATTTGAAAAAGGACATAAGGTTCTGAATGGTACCTAGACCGTTGATACAACCTCTTCCACGGGCAAGAGTGATCAATAAAGAGTTATGATCCAGAGAAAATGCAACTAGATTATTTGTACTCTAGTGCAAGTGGGAGACTGTTGGGAATGTGCCCTAGAGACAAATAAAATATGTTTGATCGAGAATATTCCATTAGTTCATAATACGTTTGATACTATGCTATAACTGTATTAAGCGGAAACATCAATACAGGTGTGGTATACAAACAACCAGGGCCCTAGTCAACCCTAGTATACTAGTCCATTGGGCGATTGATGATCAAGGTTTCCTGATCATGAGACAATGGCGTCTGTTGACAATGGAGTCGTATCATTGGATAATGATATGATGGACATACACCAGAAGTGTTGCGATGTGATCAAGTCACATAGTTCGACATTGTGATAACTATAACGTAGTGACCAGATCCTTAGACCGTAATGATCATACGTAATTACTGTCTATTAGGATGCCTTGATTTGCTACCCACCGCCTGACTGAAATATGCTGGACATAAAGGAGTACTTCAGGTATTCCGAATAGATATGTTAATGAGTATGCAAATAGATCAAAGCGGGATTTGTCCATCCGTGTGATGGATAGGTACTCTGGGCCCACTCGGTGATGTTACATCATAAAGTTTGCAAACGTGTGACTAGGTCACGGAGTTGTAATATCACGGGAACGAGTAAACTTGTTTGTTGAGAACGAGGACGAACTAGGTATAGTGGATACCGATGATCAAACCTCGGACAAGCAAAGTACCCCAGGACAAAGGGAACAGGCACACGGTTAACGGATCCAACAGCGATTGAAGTTCATTCGATGGAAGCGCAGGGGCTATCAAGGATTGTAACCAGGTCCAATTGATTAGTCATTGATCAATGAGAATTGTCTCGATCATGTCTGCTGTTTCCCGGACCGTAGGGTGTTACACTTAAGGGTACTCGACGCAGTAAGGATTGATTTGGGATCACCGGAGAAATTGGAGAGAACATCTAAGTCCTCCCCCATGGGCCATGGCGCCATGAGGGGGCCCACCCCCCTTAATAGGTGCGGCACCCCGTCCCTTGGGATTAGTCCCACCCCGGAAGTGGAGGGGGGGTGGCACCCCTCCTTGGCCTATATAAGGAGGGGTAGAGGTGCCCTTTTAATCATGATATTTTGAGATAAGTTCTCATCTCTCTCTCCCTCTTTTCTCCTTCCTCGAGTGGACTCCCCTTTTTTGGAGTCTACACTTGGTTGAGGATTTCTCCACCATGCGCACGCCGTCGTGCTGCTGGAATCGGGATCCGAATCCATCTTCTTTCCGCTGCTCTACTGGTTCGGAGCCCGGAGGGACGTCGGGTATAATGTATGTGTATAATCCCGCGAGGCACTACACTTGTGGTGCTACTTCATCGTCGTGGTCGTATCGCGAGGTCTTCATCAGCAACGTTCCGACGGGGACGTAATCCCGTCATCGGTCTACAAGGATCGGGTGGCTGCAGGAGTCATCGTGGATCTGCGCGGCATCGGGGATTTCCGGTACAACTACACCAACCACGTTCATGCGGGAACGTTTCCCGCTTAACGGACTACATACTGGTATGTGATCTATTTATGTCCGTTACTTGCATCGCCATAGCATAGGTGTTGGGTATGGGTCTCGTAGGTTATGAAAAATTTGTGTTTTCTGCCCCGAACCCGAACAAAGACAGCGACTCCGAAACCCAGACCGACGAGTACTACGACCCAGATCGAAGGCCAGATGAATTCACCAACTTCATCCGGAACTAGTCGCTCAGCGATGGGATAGAGCTCGACCCAAGATTCCACGTCCGTTCAGAAGACCACTCGCAGATTTTCGAAGTCTCAAGGAGAAGAAGGCACGCTGGCTCCAGTAAGCTCACAACCAGAGAGCAACTGGAAGGACCTTGCACGATCCACTATTTCGAAGACGGGTGGGGACGCCTCAGAGAAAGCCACACCCTAGGAGATTGTCGCTTGTTCACCGAACTCTCCAACTGCCTCAAGGAGGAAAAGCAGCGTGAAGCCAAGCGCACCCGAAGAAACACGCAGTCACGGGCACCAAGTACAGAAAGGCAATACCCTATGTCCCATGGACGAGTCTGCATGATCCAAGAAGGAAAACCCTCAAAGCAGGACGCCTACACCCTGCAGACCCGAGCAGCCGAGGGCCTAAAAACAGCAGAAATGTACCAACTGTGTGGCGAAGAGACCAACATCACCTTCTCTCAAAGTGACCACCCGCCCGCAGTCCCAAGGCCGGGGCATGCACCTCTGGTCCTCGACACCCAGATCAGAGGCTACGACATGGAAAGAGTCTTCATGGACGGAGGCAGAAGCCTAAACATAATCTTCACCAGCACCCTACACAAGATGTTGATCCCACTGTCAGTTTGGAAGAAGTGAGGCACCACAATATATGGTGTAGTTCCAGGAGAAGTACCGCCTCCCTCGGAACAATCGAGCTCGACGTCATCTTCAGCAACAAGTGCAACTTCGCAAGACAAGTCCTCGAGTTCGAAGTGCTCGATTGGCAGTTGCAGTACCACGCCATACTCGGGCGACCAGCGTTTGCACAATTCATGGCGGTTCCGCACTATGCATATCTCAAACTCAAGATGCTAAGACCCACAAAAGTCATCACAGTCAATGGAAGCTTCACAAATCAGACCAGTGCGATCGCGACTTCCACAAAGTCTCCGACACGTTTGGAGCCCAACAACAACTCAAAGAAATAGCCATGGTGACGGATAAAAGCATTTTTCCACTGGCGAGCCGAAGCGAGTCAAGAATTCGGCCGCGATTTCAGCGTCGATAGTGACACAATCACCCACCAAGGTCACCCAACGGACCCAGAGAACACGGTCCGCGTATACGCCCACCTCCCAGAAGAACAAGCAGCCGCCCTCATAGCCTTCCTTCGCGAAGAGTGGAAAATCTTCGCCAAGTGCCCAGCCGACATGCCCGGAATACCGCAAGAATTTGTAGAACACGCGCTCCGCATCAAGCCAAACACCAAGCTAGTAAAGCAGGCGCTGCGACGATTCTCAAAACCCAAGCGCAGAGCAATCGGAGAAGAAACAAACCGACTACTCGACGCACAGTTCATCCGGGAGACGAAGAATGGAACCTGGATTGCAAACCCAGTCCTAGTCCCTAAAAAAGACACTGACGTACTGCCGATGTGCGTCGACTACAGGCCTGTTAACAAGCACTGCCCGAAAGACCACTTCCCCCTACCAAGAATCGACCAGATAATCGACTCTACAGCAGGATGCGACCTCCTATCCTTCCTCAACGCATGCTCAGGATACAATCAGATCAGGATGAAGGAAGAAGATGAAGAACACACCTCGTTCATCACCCCTACGGCGTATTCTGTTACGGAACAATGCCCTTTGGTCTGAAAAATGCCGGAGCCACGTACCAACGAATGATGCAAGCATGTTTGAGAGACCAAATCGGCAGAAACGTCCAGGTCTACGTAGACGACATTTTCATCAAAACCTACAGCGCAAGCACGCTACTCGACGACCTCCGCGAAACATTTGCGGCCCTCAACAAGTACAGAATCAAGCTCAACCCAAAAAAGTGTGTGTTCGGCATCCCAGCCGGAAAACTACTCGGGTACATGGTTTCTGCCCGAGGAATCGAAGCAAACCCCAAAAAGGTCCAAGCAATCTCCAAGATGTAAGAGCCAACCAACATCAAAGGCGTGCAACAGCTCACAGGAAGACTCGCAGCACTGAGCCGCTTCGTCAGCAGGCTGGGAGAAAGGACCTTACCATTCTACCAGCTGCTCAGAAAAGGAGAAAAATTCCAGTGGACCGAGGAATCCCTCAATTCATTCGCAGACCTAAAGAAAACCCTCTCGACTCCACCAATCTTGGCGGTGCCCAAAGAACGGGAGAAACTGTAACTCTACATAGAAGCGTGCAGCAGCATAGTTAGCACGGAGCTCGTCGTCGAGCGCGCAGCAGAAGGAAAAGTCCAGAGCATAGAAAGGCCAATCTACTACCTAAGCATGATCCTCACAAAATCTCAGCAACGGTACCCGCACTACCAGAAGCTCCTGCTCGCCATCATCATGACCTCAAGAAAAGTATCGCACTACTTCGACGAACACCCCATCACAATCTTGAGCAGTGCACCACTCCCGGACATCCTCAACAACCTCGGAGCGACCGGCCGAGTCGCCGAGTGGAACATCGAGCTCAGTCCGCAAGACCTGAAGTTCAAGCACCCAACAGAAATCAAAGCCCAAGTACTCCCAGACTTCCTGGTCGAGTGGAGAGAGGTCCATACAACTGGTCCCCCAGATCTGTCCAACTCATGGAATGGGCGGCATCCTTCTTTCGTCATGAAAGGCCTTGTGTCACGCAAGGCCTTTAGGCGGACCTCTATCTCCCCAGTGGATGGTGCAATGTTGGAGTGGAAGATCGCCCCCTTCATATGTACTTCATGAAGGATGATAGTCGCCATCCGCGCTTGGATGTGAAAGAACTCCTCCTTAAGATTTGCATCGGCGATTTCCGCCTTCCTTTCGGCCCACGCTTTGAGATTACTTGGCAGCGTAAGGTTGCGTTGTTCCTGTACAATCGCCCTCATGTAATGAAGGGCGTAGTACGCATCCCTCACACTGCCAGCCGGTTGCTTGATGCACGGGAACTGCGTTACGTGGCTGAACACGTTCACGCTAGGCTGATTCTTCCTGAACTTGTGCTTCACGATCTTTCCTCCGGATTTTATGTAGACGACGAGAGCATCATCCAAAACTCTCATGATATACTTGTAATCTTTCCTCTTCACACTCCCCGAGTCTAAATACACGGCATGCGAGTGTTGCGGTGAAAAGCAGATGAGCACGCAGTCTTGATCCTCACTTCATAATTAAAACAATCCAAAAGGAATGTTGGAAGAGGACAATGGAAAGCTAAGAAAGCATATATGCTACGGCAGCGAGCGAATGACTTACTTGGGAGAGTAGGTAATAAGAAATGAATCCTTGCCGGTGTTCTCTAGCATGAAGTCTCTGATGTACCCCGCCGCGAGAGCCGTGTCCCCGTCGTCCATCAAGATGCTTTCACGCATGTAGAAGGGGTCCAATATCGCGACGCTCGGGGTCTTATCTCTCCTGATACTCATAGAAAGGCTGAGCGAGAACAAAAGGTTAAGGCTATGGTCCAGCCGCTTGAGATGGTAAGAATTGAAGATCTCCGAAAACCGCAGGATTATCATATCCACGGGGATAGTGTTGATGAAGCCCATGTTGAGTGGCACCTTGGCGATGAAAACCGTGTACGAGGGATTCTCTTCTCAAAGAAGAATCTTCTCTAATGCCATAATACTGTGATGCACACTCTGCATATCCGAAGTTGCAAGGTCGAGCATGTCCTTAGGTAGCATCGCCCTACCCGCCACATGGATTTCAAACGAGAGATCCTTGGGTCTTGGTGGCCCGTCCTGAGCCCGGATCGGCATCGAAGGTTGGCTGCTCGAAGTGATGCTCTTCTTTCTTTTCAGCCCCTTCTTCTATTCTGATTTCGAGCAGTCACCGGCCTTTATCTGCTCAGTGGCCGCCTTATGGAGTGTGGACGGGCTGAGAATAGATCTCCTTGTGGCATCTTCTTGAGGCTCGGTGAAGGCGCAAGCTGCTGGAGACATCTCCTGAGAAGCAGCAAGGAGACGCGTGGAGCAAGCAGGTTTTGCCGCAGGATCAGCTAGACCGCGAGCTTCCTCGTCATGCTGTTAGGCTCCTTCAACAGGAGGCATGAATAAGTCATCACCTTCGAACGAAGTGTTGATGAACTAGTCGGCGTTGATATCATCATTATCAAGATCACCGTCTTCTTGTTGTGCGCCGATGGGATCATGTGGTGCCGGCACGATGACTACCGGTGTTGTCCTAGGTGTGGTGCCCCTTTCCCCCGTCATTAAACACATTTGGGTCTTCGGCCATAGGCATATTTGGCAGAAACAGTCACTAAGGACTGCCGGCTCGTCCTCATCGTGTCCGGGGGTTTGAATGGGAGGTTCAACTCCGTCGTAGCCTGAAATAACGAGAGAGATTTGAACCCTATGCATCTCCGGTGCCATCGGCATATTTTGCATGATTCGATTTTGTGGTTGAAGGATTTTACCTTTGGCAACATCCTTCAACTCGCCGTCCACGACTTGTAATAGAATGCATGGAGTGTCCTCCTGCGAAAGAGATATATGCATGTAGGGCATCAGAGAGATTCCACTAAAAAAAGGCAAGGAGATGAAGTCCTCGTTTGAGTTGCAGACGCTTATAGTTACCTTGAGTGCGTCGAGGTCGGCAATGAAGAGTCCCCGCAGATGACGGCGGGCATGCAAGAGATGGAGGGCGCGCTACCTCCCGTGGCGTCGGTCGCCCTATTTGCGCTGCCGCCGGGTGCATTATTGTTATGCCCCGGTTGCTCGATCGTGGCTGGACGAGTTACCATCACGTCCGGCGCCGCCGCCGCGGTGTTGGCGGCCGGAGTCACCAATATGCCGGGAGTCGGTGCGGGAGCCACCACTACGGAGGGAGTCGGGACTGCAGCCGCCGCGGTGCCCGAGTTGCTGCCGACCATGCTGGGGACCGGTATGGGCCCTTGTCCACCACGCGCTTGCCAATTCGCGAGTGACTGCATCATATCTGGAAGGAGGGCGTTCAACGTCTTCGCCACTTCGTCCTGGTCAAGCTGCGGAAGCATGTTCACCTTCTCCTCCAGTCCACGAACATAAGCGGCGTCTTCTTCGGTCCTTCTCGCCTTGCGCCCCCTCGAACCGGACTGCTCCGCCGGTTTTCCATAATTTTCGGACCAATTTAGGTCCGCAGCAAAGCCGACCACACGGCCGGCTGACGATGGCTTCGCCGTCACGTTGTCAACCTTCTTGACCTTGTTCAACGCCCTGTTAAAGGCGTTGTCCCACGGGCCGGCCGGCTTAACCGACGACTCCTGCGATGAGGCGATTTTCATTTCCGCTTGCTGCAGAAAGAATGTGAAACATTAAGAAATTGTGAACTTCACTGGAGAATTCAATCGACAAGGTCGCATGGTAAACTACTTACCACGACAGTCGTAAACTCCTGAATCTTAGGATCGATAACTATTTTCGAGGTTGCGTTGAACTTATTGCTCCGGGCCCTCACAAAGAATTCGGTCTGCGGATCACCTTTGTATTGCTCGAAGGGGTTAGGTATGCCTGCAGCAGCGTACTCGGCATCCTCCTTGTCCCATTTAGTCTTGTAACTTCTGTAACCACCGGCTCCGAGACGGTGGTTACCTATGACCTGCGATCGCATGGCGTTGCCCTTTGCACTCGTGGCCTTGGCTGGCTCGGACTCACACCTAGCCTTGAAAAGGTTGTAGGTAGCTTCGTCGATCAACGGCTCTTTCTCCTTGAGCTCCTCCCAGGTTTTGTTCTTTTCAATAATTTCCTCCTTCACCCGGGTTTTCCAACTGGACAAGGCCTTGGTCATCTTCCTGAGGGCCCATGTGTTTACTTTGTTCCCTTTGAGTTTGTTGTTATCGTACGGCTCCGGGAACTTGTATCGTCCGTGCAGCTTGTTGGTAAGAAGCTGACAATAATGAATATTCTCATGACTCCTGAGGTTAATCATGGTGATCGGCGTGGTGTTGCGGAGGATCGCCGCGACTTGACGGTCGTACCCTTCCGAAAAATGTTCGGGCTGTTTAGGAATCCCGACGGCGGTCACGACAGTAAACTCTTGCCTGATGGTGCCGACCTTGGTCGGTTTTCGATTCCGCTTCTTCGACGGGGTACCATCTGTGTTGGAGCCACCGGTCCCATCATCCTCGCCGGTGTTCCTCTCGCCGTCTGTGGTACCGGCCTCCTCCTCCATGTCATCATCCGATGAGTCGGACTCCGACTCTATGTCCTCCACATACTCCTCCTTGCCCAAAGGTACTTCCTCTTCTCTCTGCTCCTCGACCTCCTCCTAGGAGTATTCCCAAAATGGCATCCTTTTTTTTCCCGGATGAGAAGAAGGACTGGCGTCGGCTCCGGTCGACATGTTTGCACTAGTACAATATTAAGAAATGCAACTACTTAATTAATTATCACAATAAATAAATGCAACTACTCTCATGTTAAGAAAAATAGCAAAGGTACGTCATGCACGAATTCACGAACAAATTTGGCATGACCTTTGCTATTTTTCTTAACATGAGAGTGCCCCATTCTCAACCAAAACGGAAGTTAATCAATATTTCGGGAGAAAGGGGATAATGATTTGTACCTGCACAACATATATATAGGCTATACATGAGACAATAACCAGCAACATAGCATTTGTTCTTATCAGATTTCATAACCAGAGTCACCAAATATCAAGTAAAACTGTGGATTGATATATGCGTAACAACATCTATATGACAAGTGCTGGATTTTTATAAGAACAAATGATATAGCTACTTCATCACTGTCCTAAAATTCTAGTAAAACTAGTACATAACCCATGTGTTGAATTTTTTTAAAAGAGAACCAAGGAATGAACAAAGCTAGTAGAATTTTTTAAAGATGCTTGCATTCTGTTAAGAACAGATTCTACTCAGATTTTCCTCTCCATTTAATTTTGTTAAGAACTGATTCTACACATGACCAATTTCACTTCATGAAAACAGAAATGGCAAACATGTCATGTGATCTAGAATTAAAATGGTTGAATATAATCAAAAGTTCAGTTTCTTCAGCTAAAATGAAGTAAATGTTCAGAATTTAGACCAACTATGACATATATATTCACTTTATGCACTATCTTTTCAGAATTTATTTAATTATCAGCATATCAATAAGAAACATTTTAACTACTTAGTTATTTTTTTAAGATTAACTCTTTAATTCAATTCTACTAAAGACCATCTAATGGAGGAATATAAGTGTTGGCTCTTTGACTTTCTACTAAATGAGCTGTAGAACAGAGCATATAATCTCTTACGATTAAATCTAGTTTTCATGTTTGCTAGTACTCCATTGGTTCCCTAGATACTTTAAAGTTTTTTCATGGAGTAAACTTTAGCTACTTTAGCTACAAAAATTCCCTAGCTACTTTAGCTACAAAAATAGCGCGCACACACACAACACACACACACAGGACACACACACACCTCACACACACACACACACACATGACACACACACACACACACACACACACGGGACACACACACCTCACACACACAGGACACACACACTTCACAAACTTGTAATTTCATGAAATTGAAACTTATAGCCTGTTTTTACTACTTAGTAAATTTAAACCTCATCTTATATGCATCAGATTGAACTTTTGTGATAAAACAATTAAGAATTTCTCTCTGCATAATTATGAACAAAACATCTAAAGCTCAATTAATCACAGGAAAAATGGAGGGGAGGGGAGTAGGGGAGGGGGAGCAGGGGAGGGGGGAGTACATGGGCTCCGGTTGCGGGACAACGGGGAGGGGTCGCCGGACGATGGACGGCGGCGATGGCTCGAACGGAGGGGGCGGGGCGGCTCTGATGGAGTATTAGCACAAAGCTCTGATCATTGGTGAGGAGAGGGGGGCCTCCTCCGGTGGCGCAGGGCAGCTCTGGTGGCGCGGGAGGGGGGACTCTAGTGCGGCGGCGACGGCTCCGGTGCGGCGCTAGGGCTCTGGTGCGGCTCGAGTGGGGAATGGACGGTGCACGAGCAAGGGGAAGGGGCCGTTGAAGGTTAAGGCTTAGGGGGGCGCATTTTGCTGAAATGCGCCACGCATAAAAAACCTTTTGGTGGCGCATTTCAGCAAAATGCGCCTCGCATAAGAGCACTTAGTGGTGCATTGCGGCCATATGCGCCACCCCTAAGCGTTTTTAAGTTTTTTTGTTAAATTATTTTTTTATTAAACATGCCTTTTCACATTATGAATGAATATTTTTTTGTTGAATTTTTTTTTTGTTGAATTATTATTTATTAAACATGCCTTGTCACCCCTAAGCGTATTCTAGCAGTGTCGTAACTATTATGATGAAAACACAGACCCCTGATGTGAGAGGGGAGCAAGCACAAGAAGCAACACCAACAAACAACATCAAAGTGAAGATTAAATCCATGCATACACAAACTGATCATGAATTACAAAATATTTTTCTTAAATTTGGAGCTATCTATCGAGCTATCTTTTCCTCACGATCTTCTTCTTGACATTCTTTGTCATGGTTGAATAATTTAGGCCCGGGACGCCTTCACTTTTCCTCTTGAACGGGAGACCTTTCTTCGGTAGGTTTGTAGTGTATGTATCCTGAGCGGCGTAGTCATCTTCCATCTTCGGGTCGTCGTACTTGTCAAAGTCATGCTCGTTGGCGACTCCATCCATTCCGATTATGTTTCTTTTGCGTCTCCTCACTACAACGCGGCTCGACTTTGATGGGTCGGTAATGAATAAGCATTGGTCCACTTGGCTAGCCAGTACCCATGGCTCATTTTTCGCGGTGACGTTTGCGCCCGCAGGCTTGGATTTGGCTTCGGGTATAACCATGGTGGTGAAGTACCAGTCTTCTTTTACGACGCTCATGGCCCATCTCACACGGAACATCGGCACCTTCTCTCCACAGTAGTCGAGCTCCCATATGTCCTCGATCCTTCCATAGAATCTTTCCTTGACGTCATCGGTGTAGAATATCCCCGTTACCCCTGAGTTCTGGTAATCGCAGTTATTGTCCTTTTTCTCCGTGTAGAATGTGTATTCGTTGATATCATACGCTTGATAGGTCACCAGGTTGCGTGCGGCACCCTGTGACAATGTGAATATCATCTTTTCGTCCTCGGAAGCGTTCCTTCGCAGGGGATTAGCACGAAGCTCGTCCCTGAACCAATTCATGAAACCGGAGTTGTGCTCTTTGATTATCTGTGGATCTCGGTCCGTTATCTGCAGGCCCTGGTCACTTTACTTTTTCCTGATTACATCCTTGTGCTTTACTATCCAAGGATCGACCAGCTGGATGTGTTCTAGCGCGACTAGGCTTTCTCTTTCATAGTCGATGTCTCGACCGTCAAAGTTGACATGCATTGCGCGGCTTCCCTCGTGGTGACCACACTGATACGTCCAAAATGCATCACTATTTTATATCGTAATTCATCCTTATTCAATTATATATTTCACATTACGATGATGTTCTTATGTTGTTTTGGCTTATTTTACACTGTTTGCAACTTTCCGGTGCCGAATCAGCAGACGCAGGATCCAGCAATAAAAAGTGGACGCTGAGTTGCTGAAGAAGAATACCTCCAAATTACCTGAAAAATGACGGAGGGTATTTTCCGAAGGATTAACGAAGACTCGCCGAAGAGGGGCCAGAGGGGGGACACAGGGACCCCAGGCGGCCACCTGGCGCGCCCCACCCCTGGCCGCTCCTGGCTTCCCCCTCTGGCCTATATGCTCCTCGTTACGCGAAAACCCTAAAAGAAGAATCTTTTCCGGAGTTCCGCCGCCGCTCCGTGGCTGAAACCTATAGAGAAGAAAAGGACTCTCCGGCAGGCAGATTCCGCCGAATAGATCACCTCCCGGAAGGGGAGATCATCGACATTGTCATCACCATCGTCACGGGCATCATCGAGATCATCATCAACATCATCCCCAACATCAGCACCATCTCCACCACCATCCAATCTCACCTCACAAGTTTATTTTGTGTTGTAATCCGTACTATCTATCCTCTCTACTCTATCGGTGTTGATTACTACTTTGTGGTGAATGCTATTGATTTTTTTTGAGAAATATCATTATATCCATATTGTTTCTCATATATTTATCACCTCTGATCATGATCTCTTTAATGTCTTGTGAGTAGTTACTTTAGTTCTTGAGGACATGGGAGAAGTTTAGTTGGTAGTAGTCATATTAGGTTGAAGTAATTTGTGTTGTTTGATATTTAAGTTGTGTTGTTATTTTCCTAGTGGTGTTGTGTGAGTCGAACACTCAACACTTCGCCTTATTAAGGACCTAGGGGGATACATTGTGTATAAAGAATGCTTATGGTGGGTTGCCGGAGTGACAGAAACCTGAACCCTAGTTTGCACACTTTTCCACAAGGGAATAATGGATCCTTGATCTTAGTGTTGTGGTTAGGCTTTGCCTTAATTTCTATCTTGTATTTGTGGATGCTTGAAAGATGTTTAATCATAAGAGTGCACTTATCTTAGTCTAGAAGGTGCGCTAGAATAGATCCACCCACTCAACACTTATCAAGACAACATTTGTTATCGATACGGAGTATGGTGAAAACACGTGACTACCTCTCCATGTGTCCTCAAGAACGCTTTAGTCTTTATAAGTTCAGTTGCCAGGCTTATCCTTTTCTCAAAAGGATTAGGCCACTTGCTGCTCTTCAGTGCTATTTACTTTGCTTACTTTTATCTTATTGTTTCTTATATCGAACACCCCTAAAAAGTTATCTTTGAGTGCTTGCAGTTATTCCTTGTCCAAAATCACCTATCAATACCTTTCGCTCCTCGTTGGGTTCGACACTCTTACTTATCGAAAACGCTGCAACAGATCCCTTACGTTGAGGGTCATCAAGTAACGTTTTCTGGCGCCGTTGCCGGGAGCATAGTGCTATTGGTAAGTGAAGCTGGTAAGGAAATTTTTTATATTGTTGTTTTTATTTTGATGTTGCTGCTCTTCGTCCGTATGGACAACCTAGCTATTGGATCGTTGCTTACAGGGAAACACCCCACATCTGTGGTAGTTGTTCCTCCCCCTACTGAAATTGTGCCTTATAAAATACCTGCTGGTATTATCGATTGTGTTTTGGCTAATCGTTATGCAGGAGACAAACATCCCAGTGAACACTTGCTATATTTATCACAACTATGTTCACTATTTAAACTCGCAGGTGTATCAATGGAGTTTTTCATCAAGAATTTTTCTCCGTATCGCTTATAGATAAAGCTTTAGATGGTATAAGCTTCTCGATAACTCTCATTTGCTTCATTGGCAAGAGCTTATGTCTCTCTTTTATACCAAGTTTTATCCTCTTCATGAAATTCATCGAGACAGAAACTATATCTATTACTTTAGATCTCGTCACGGAGAAAGCATCGCTCAAGCTTGGGGGATATTGAAATCTCTAATGCTCAAATGTCCTATTCATGAGCTCCCCAAGAAAATTATACTTACAAATTTTTATGCTAGACTTTCTCGTCAGGATAAGGAGATGCTGGATGCCTCCTATAGTGGGGTATTTCAGACGAAAAGCGTTGAAGAAAGATGGGATCTCCTTGAATGGATCCAGAAGAATACCGAAGATTGGGAAAAAGATAAAGGTATTGAATCCACTATAAATTATGAGCATGATTATATAGAGAGCTACGTGAAAACTGATTATTTTATTACCTTTTTCTCTAAGATTGGTGTTGATTCCCATCTGATGATTGATTTTTCTAAGGACTTTGCCTCTCATATTGACTCTTCTAAGAAGAAGAAGGATCAGCATCATAAACCCTTCAAAGAATCACCTATTGATATTCATGTTGCTGACCCTATTTTGCCTGCAATTATATATGAAAAGCCCCATTTTCCCGTAAGAATAAGGGAACACTCTTTTGTGACAGGCATAATGAATAAGATTGAGAGAAGAATTGATGAGCCTAAGGACCAGATCAAGGTCGATCCTCGAGTGGCATTGGTTAAGGATCTTGTTACTAATGATGCTTTAGATTCCAATATAATTTTTTTGTTGTTTCCACTAACCTCGTCACAGCCAAGAATAAAGGCCCAATTTCAGGTACTCCAGTAGTATCTGTTAAAATAGGAGATCACTATTATTATGGGTTATGTGATTTGGGATCGAGGGCTAGTGCTATCCCGTATTCACTTTATCAAGACATCATGAGTGAGATTTCACCTTGTGAACTTGAAGAAGTTGATGTTACTATTCATCTTGCAAACCGAGCAACTATCTCTCCTATCGGAATTGTGAGAGGTTGAAGTCTTATGCGGAAAGGAAAAATATCCTACCGACTTTTTGGTACTGGGTTCAATAAGGGATAATTTTTGTCCTATTATTTTTGGTAGACCTTTTCTCAGAACGTGTGGAGCTATAATAAATTGCAAGAAAGGTAAAGTTTCTGTTGAATTCAATGGTGATCCATATGAATTCAACTTTTCTAAGTTCTGTAAGCGGCCTCGTGGGACTGATTTTCTTAGTAACGATAATATTATAGAAGATATTTCTTCCATTGCTATTCCTCCTAATGATCCTTTGCAGCAATATATAGAGGACCACGAGAATGATTTGCATATGCAGGAGAGAAATGAGTTGGACGACATATTCTTGAGACAACATGCTATCCTAAAGCACAACCTTCCAGTTCAGCCTTTGGGAATTTTATCGAAAGCAAAAGAAGATCCAGTGTTTGATCTTAAACCTCTTCCTGATACACTCAAATATGCTTACTTAGATGAAAATAAATTAATCCTGTTATTATCAATTCTAACCTTTCAGGGTATGAAGAAGAGCGACTATTGGAAGTACTTCGCAAACATCGAGGTGCAATTGGTTATACCCTTGATGACCTTAAGGGGATTAGTCCATATATTTGTCAACATACCATCAACCTTGAGCCTGATGCTAAACCAGTTGTTGATCATCAACGGAGGTTGAATCCGAAGATGATGGATGTTGTAAGGACTGAGATTCTCAAGCTTCTAGCCGCAGGTATTATCTACCCTATAGCTGATAGTAGGTGGGTAAGCCCGGTTCATTGTGTTCCAAAGAAAGGAGGAACAACTGTGGTTCCTAATGATGAGAATGAACTAATACCTCAGAGAATTATTATTTGATATAGAATGTGTATTGATTACAGGAAGCTGAACAAGGCAACCATGCAGGACCACTACCCATTGCCGTTCATCGACCAAATGCTTGAAAGGTTATCCAAAAATACTCACTTTTGTTATCTTGATGGTTATTCTGGCTTCTCTCAAATTCATGTTAACACTGTTGATCAAGAGAAGACCAGTGTTACTTGTCCCTATGGTACTTATGCTTATAGGCGTATGCCATTTGGTTTATGTAATGCCCCTGCTACTTTTCAAAGGTGTATGTATGCTATCTTTCATGGTTTTTTTGAAGAAATTGTGGAGGTATTCATGGACGATTTCTCCGTCTATGGAACCTCTTTTGACCATTGTATCCACAACCTTAATAAAGTTTTGCAGAGATGTGAGGAGACAAATTTGGTGCTTAACTGGGAGAAGTTCCACTTTATGGTCAACGAGGGAATTGTTCTTGGCCACAATATTTTCGAGAGGGCAATTGAGGTGGACCGGGCCAAGATCGAAGCAATTGAAAAGATGCCCTACCCAAGGGACATCAAAGGTATTCGTAGTTTTCTCGGTCATGCTGGTTTCTATAGAAGATTTATTAAAGATTTTTCTAAGACTTCGAGACCCCTCACTAATCTTCTCTAGAAGGACGTTCCTCTTGTTTTTTATGAAGATTGTAAGGAAGCCTTCGAAGTTCTTAAGAAAGCTTTAATAACCGCTCCTATAGTACAACCACCTGATTGGAATTTACCTTTTGAAATTATGTGTGATGCTAGTGATTTTGCTGTTGGAGTTGTTTTAGGGCAGAGGGTTGATAAGAAGTTGAATGTTATATATTATGCTAGCAAAACCCTTGATAGTGCTCAAAAGAGTTATGCTACTACTGAGAAGGAATTCTTAGTAGTAGTGTTTGCTTGTGATAAGTTTAGGCAGTACATTGTTGATTCTAAGATTATTATTCATACTGACCATGCTTCCATTAAGTATCTTATGGAGAAGAAGGATGCCAAACCAAGGCTCATCCGATGGGTACTCCTTCTTCAAGAATTTGATTTGAAGATTCTCGATAGGAAAGGAGCAGACAACCGGTGGTGGATAATCTTTCAAGGATTGAAGATATACCGTATGATCCCATTCCAGTCAACGACAGTTTTCCGGACGAACAATTAGTTGTTGTAAAAGTACAATCTCTCTCCGATCCTTGGTTTGCAGATTATGCTAACTTTATCGTTGCAAAGTTTTTGCCTCCAGGTCTAACATTTCAGCAAAGGAAGAAGTTCTTTCATGATTTGAGGCATTACTTTTGGGATGACCCACATCTTTTCAAAGAAGGTCTAGATGGGATCGTGAGAAGATGCATACCGGAACATGAGCAGAAGGACATTCTCAAACAATGTCGCGACAGTCCATATGGAGGATATCATGCTGGTAAGAGGACCACACATAAGGTTCTTCAATAAGGTTTTTATTGGCCTACTCTCTTTAAGGATGCTAGAAGTTATGTTTTGTCCTGTGATAAGTGTCAAAGAGTTGGTAATATTAGTAGAAGGAATGAGATGCCTATGAATTACTCTCTAGTGATTGAGCGTTTTGATTGCTGGGATTTTGATTTTATGGGTCCTTTTCCTTCCTCGCACAAGTACACTCACATTTTAGTTGCTGTTGATTATGTATCCAAGTGGGTAGAGGCAATCCCCACTGAAAGTGTTGATCACAAGATATCTTTGAAAATGCTCAAGGATGTAATTTTTCCTAGGTTTGGAGTACCCAGGTATCTCATGACTGATGGGGGTTCGCACTTTACGCATGGAGCTTTTAGAAAAGCTTTAGCCAAGTATGATGTCAATCATAGAATTGCTTCACCGTACCACCGTCAAACTAGTGGGCAAGTTGAGCTCACCAATAGGGAGATCAAGTTGATCTTACAGAAGACAGTCAATAGAAATAGAAAAGATTGGTCGAATAAGTTAGGAGATGCTTTGTGGGCATATAGAACTGCTTACAAAAACCCCATGGGCATGTCTCTCTATAAAATGGTCAATGGCAAGGCTTGCCATTTGCCATTAGAATTAGAGCACAAAGCTTTCTGGGCTATTAGAGAGCTTAATTTTGACCCGAAATTAGCTGGTGAAAAGCGTCTCATGAACTTGACTTCTCTAGATGAGTGGAGAAGTCAAGCTTACGGGAGCGCTAAAATGTTCAAGGAAAAGGTAAAGAAGTGGCACGATAGGAGGATTCTGAAACGTGAATTTAATGTTGGTGATAAAGTTCTATTGTTTAGATCCCGTTTCAGGTTTTCTCCAGGTAAACTACTTTCCAGGTGGGAAGGGCCATTTCATATTGAGGAAGTCTACCGCTCAGGTGCAATCAAGATTAACAATTTCGAAGGCACCAAACCTCAAGTGCTGAATGGGCAAAGACATAAGCATTACATAGCCGGAGACCCTGTCAATATTGATCTGGATTTGGTATACACAACAACTCATGAAGAACATGTTGCAGCCCTGTTTCAGAAACAAGCAGAAGAAGAATAAGGAAAGGTATGTATTACGGTAAGGAAACATCACGAAACCGCCATAAAAGTTCCAGATTACGAGTTTTTGCAAAATATAGAAAATTTGAGGCCAAAGTGGAGCCGAAGACCAGCTCCAGGGGGCCCAGGCGCCCCCCTGGCGCGGCCCCACCTCTGGCCGCGCCGGAAGGCCGCCTGGGCACCCAGGGGTCCGTCTCCGATTCCACTTTGACCCGTTACCTTCCTTTCTGTGCAGAAATTTTTGCTATATATTTTCCCGGATTGTTCCGGCAACGTATCTCGCGATTTCGTGTGTTTTCTTTTCGAGTTGTTTCTTCCAGGACTAAAGTTGAGTAGTAGAGATGTCTTCTTGTGGCTCGAGTGGAGAGGACTTCTTGGTATGGCGTCTACGTCAAGTCCAGAAGGATCTTAATCAAGGGAAGCATGTAGATTGGGCTAACGAAGAAGAAACTACAGCAAGACAAGCGGAGATGGAGTGCTCTGTGAGAGAGGAAGTCAAGACTATGACTTCCCAACAACAAGGATGTCCAAGAAATCCCATCATGGTGGGATCTTTCCAACCTCAATATGATCTTTCTCTTAACCTTTCAGGGCCCTCCACTTCACTTGAAGATCAACGCACACTTTCCACCATCTCCGAGGCCTATCGCATCACCAACCAACTTTGTGAAGATTTCCGTGTACTGAAAGTGCAAGTTGAAATCCTAGAAGCTGAAAATTAAACCCTTCGACGTATAATCATAGATCTGAAGAATCAGAAGATTGAGGAGTAAATCTCCTTGGGTAATGGCATCCCCTTAGCTTGTTCCAAGCTTGGGGGAGTGCCTGGTATCTTTATCTTTATCTTTTTCTTTTAGAGTCAAGTAGAGTCGTGTCATGTCTACGGAAGTTATCTTATAAAATAGGTATTTGCATTGAGGTCTATCACTCCTTTTTGGGAGAGTTATGTATCCGTGAGTGTGGAGTCTTCTATGATGCAATATTAATGAGAAGTCTATTGATCCATTTGCTGCACTCGGTATTGTCTTCACGCAATCGAACTTATGATGATTCTTATGGGGATTATTGACCTTATATCAGGTATGGTTTTGAAAACTTTAATTAATCTTGGCAAACATAGCTTTGGTCATAACAACAAGCATGATTTTCTCAAAGTAGAGAACAGCCAAACCCTTTATGTTATTATGCTTGTAGTGTTATGTTGACAAGGAAGACAACTTGATGTGCTATGCTTATTTTAATGTTTATGCTTTATATTGCTTTGCATCCAAGTCATCATCCATTGTCTGTTCTCTCAAAGCCTTTGCTAGCCAAACTTCTGTACTAAGTGGAATTTTGTTGTGCATCCCTACCCTGAAACCAGTATCTCCCATATGAGTCCACCATACCTTCCTATTCGTGGTATTCCACTACCACTCCTAAAGTATAGAATTTTTTGTGTTATCCTTAAATGTTCAAAATCTTCTATTTTGTGCCCCTATTTTAGCTCATGAGGAAGTAGTAGTTAATTCATGATCTTCTTATGTTGGACAAGTTTTATCTCGGGAGTGCATGTCTAATCTGCAAACCCCTAATACGAGGAGGAACTGGCATGAGTGCGCCCAACTCACAAAAGATAATACAACAAACAAACCCTCCTTCACGCTTTGTTCATGAGAAATCAGAAAACTTTGGCAGTGATAAAGAAAGGAGATTGCGGGGATGTGATCGTCCCTGTTTGGGAGCCGTTCCTCGAAACTTGTCCAATCTGAGAAGTAATTGAGTTTTCTATTAGCATTTTTTGACAAATCATGCACCTCTCAAAACTTTTTTTCATTCTGTTTGATTTAAGGATAACACCTGAGTTATCCCTGCTTGCCTTTAACAAGGCCTTTCCTTTACTTTTATGTTGAGTCAGTTTTCCCTACTTCCTTCTTTCCCAAAGAGAACAGACCCTTGGTGCTGATAAGGATTCATCCATATAATGCTGCATTAAATTTTTGCCATGCCATATCATTCTTGACATTATCTTTTGATAAGTAAGTTGTTTGCAAAAGCATTTGCCAAGCAAACATCTTCCTTTGTGTGAGCATGCTCACTTCATGACTAATAGCTTGTTCTTTCAAAAGTTCCAAATTGTCTCATCAAAATAGAAAAAGAAAGAGAAAAAGTAAAAGCTATTAGTTGTTCTTGACCAAAGGACATGTTTGCCGTGATTTGATGAGTTTCCTTAGCCCTACTCTTGATTATAATTGTTATTACTCTTTCATAAGGGCTTTATGAGTTCAAGATTGCTGTTGAGGATGTTTGAGTTTGGTGAAGAAATCATGATATTCTTGCCCTATTCTATTTATCGACACTTCACTCTATAAACTTGTGGACAGGTTTACCGAGCTCATTTTTCTCTTGGGGACAAGCGAGGTCTAAGATTGGGGGAGTTGATACGTCCAAAATGCATCACTATTTTATATCGTAATTCATCCGTATTCATTGATATATTTCACATTACGATGATGTTCTTATGTTGTTTTGGCTTATTTTACACAGTTTGCAACTTTCCGGTGCCGAAGCAGCAGACGCGGGATCCAGCGGTAAAAAGTGGACACTGAGTTGCTGAAGAAGAATACCTCCAAATTACCTAAAAATCGATGGAGGGTATTTTCCGAAGGATTAACGAAGACTTGCCGAAGAGGGGTCAGAGGGGACCACAGGACCCCAGGCGGCCACCTGGCGCGGCCCCTCCCCTGGCCGCACTGGGAGAGCGCCTGGAGCCCTGAGGCCACTCCCGGCTCCCCCCTCTGGCCTATATACTCCTCCTTACGCGAAAACCCTAAAAGAAGAAGCTTTTACGGAGTTCCGTCGCCGCTACGTGGCCGAAACCTACAGAGAAGAAAAGGGCTCTCCGGCGGGCAGATTCCGCCGAAGAGATCACCTCCCAGAAGGGGAGATCATCGCCATCGTCATCACCATCGTCACGGGCATCATCGAGATCATCATCAACATCATTCCCAACATCAGCACCATCTCCACCACCATCCAATCTCACCTCACAAGTTTATCTTGTGTTGTAATTTTTACTATCTATCCTCTCTACTCTATCGGTGTTGATTACTACTTTGTGGTGAATTCTATTGGGTTTGTTGGAGAAATATCATTATGTCCAGATTGTTTGTCATATATTTATCACCTCTGATCATGATCTCTTTTATGTCTTGTGAGTAATTACTTTAGTTCTTGAAGACATGGGAGAAGTCTAGTTGTTAGTAGTCATATGAGGTTGAAGTAATTTGTGTTGTTTGATATTTAAGTTGTGTTGTTATTTTCCTAGTGGTGTTGTGCGAGTCGAACACTCAACATTTCGCCTTATTAAGGACCTAGGGGGATACATTGTGTATAAAGAATGCTTATGGTGGGTTACAGAGTGACAGAAACCTGAACCCCAGTTTGAACACTTTTGCACAAGGGAATAATGGATCCTTGATCTTATTGTTGTGGTTAGGCTTTTCCTTAATTTCTATCTTGTATTTGCAGATGCTTGCAAGATGTTTAATCATAAGAGTGCACTTATCTTAGTCTAGAAGGTGCGCTAGCATAGATCCACCCACTCAACACTTATCAACACAACATTTGTTATCGATACGGAGTATGGAAAAAAGACGTGACTACCTCTCCATGTGTCCTCAAGAACGCTTTAGTCTTTATAAGTTCAATTTCCAGGCTTATCCTTTGCTCAAAAGGATTAGGCCACTCGCTGCTCTTCAGTGGTATTTACTTTTCTTACTTTTATCTTATTGTTGCTTATATCGAAAACCCCTAAAAAGTTATCTTTGAGTGCTTGCAGTTATTCCTTGTCCAAAATCACCTATCAATACCTTTCGCTCCTCTTTGGGTTCGACACTCTTACTTATCGAAAACTCTGCAAAAGATCCCTTATGTTGAGGGTCATCACACACCCATAGGTCATGCCAAAGTTCTTGTTGACGGCCATACCAACAGGGTTCTCGGTGTTGAGATAATTCGTGAAAAAAGAGATGCACTCTTCGGTTAGAAAGCCCTTCGCTGTGCTTGCATTGTACGGGACCTGTTACGAACGTATTTTTTGATGTGTCCATTCATCCTTTTGAACGGCATCATGATGCGCAGAAAGGCAGGCCCGAGTTGTAAGATATCCTCCACGACGTGGATCAACTGATGCACCATAATGTCGAAGAACACGGGCGGGAAATAGATCTCAAGCTCGCATAGTATGAGCACGATCTCCTCCTGTAGCCTTTTGAGTTGCGTAGCGCAAATCGACTTCCGGGAGATGACGTCGAAAAAGTTGCAAAGGAAAAACAACATTTTATGGACGTGCTCGTCCATTATCCCTCGGATCGCAATCGGGAGAATCTACGTCATCAGCACGGCACAGTCGTGAGATTTCATCCCGCTGAAACGCTTCTTCGCCTCGTCTAGGTATCTGCTTATCTTCCCCGCATAGCCGTTCGGAAATTTGACTCCTATGAGGCAGTGGATAAACCGCTTGATCTCCTCCTCGCACAGAGTGAAGCATGCCGGGGGGGGGGGGGGCGGTAGTGATCAATACCGGGCTTCTTCTTGGTCGCCCTTTTTTGTTTGCAAGAGTTTTGCGTTTCTGTATCCTCTTCCTCCTCCAGCTCATCGTCGTCGTCACTAGGGGGTGAAGTTCCCTCCTGATGCCCATAAATTTCAATTCATTCCTTGCTTTTGGCCCGTCCTTGGTCTTCGCCGGCATGTTGAGCAGCGTGCCAAACAAGCTCTCGCACACGTTCTTTGTGATATGCATGAGATCAAGGCTATGAGGAATGCGGAGGAGACTCTAGTATTCCAAATCCCAGAAAATAGACCTTGCTTTCCATACCCTCAACAAAGGTTGAGTCTTCTTTCTTTTCTTTCCCGGCGCGAGGCACTCTTTCCAAGTTTTCAACAAGTTGTCGATTTCTTTGCCGCTCCTTCAAGCTGGGGGTGCTCGGAGTTCCTCGCTTCCATCGAACAGATGTCCCTGTTTTCTCCACGCTTTTTTCTTTGGAAGCCACCTCCGAGACCCCTGGAACACGGTTTTTGAAGATCCGGGATCTTTTGGTAGCTGGCGGTACGTTGTATTATCCATGCACCTAACGCATGCACAGAATCCTTGGACCACCTACCCTGAGAAATATCCGTATCCGAAATAGTCGTGCACCGTCGTGGTCACCGCGGCTTTCATTGGGAAATATTCTTTTGCGGAGGTGTCCCACGTATTGACTCCGTATTTCCATAACTTTTCTAGGTCCTATTTCAACAGTTGAAGATATAGACTGAGGTCCGTACCTGCTTGTTTCGGCCCTTGAATTAGCATACACATTGTTATGTACTTTTTCTTCATGCATTTCCAGGGGGAAGGTTGTATATGCATACAAACACGGGCCGGGTACTGTGTGTGCTGCTCTGGCCGCCAAATGGATTGACTCCATCAGCGCTCACACCAATCCTGAGGTTCCTTGGTTCTTCCCCAAAATCTGGGTATTCGAGGTCCAACGCAGTCCATTGGCTACCATCTGAAAGGTGCCTCGGCATGTCCTCCTTTTCCGGATCCGGGTTCGGGTCATCCTCTTTAGCTTCTTTCTATCTGCGTGCCAGGTCATGAGCTTTGCTTCCTCGGGATCTACGAAATACCTCCGCAAACGAGGAGTGATCGGAAAGTACCATGCCACTTTTATAGGAACTTTCTTCCCTCTCTTGTGTCGACTAACACCGCACACCGAGCATGTGGTTTTCTCTTCGTCCTCACCCCGATAGATCATGCAATCATTTATGAAGACGTGGTATTTAACGTGTGAAAGATGGAGAGGGCACAGGACTTTCTTGGCCTCAGCGATACTAGTTGGACATGTGTTGCCCTTCGGAAGACGATCGTGCCAGAATGGCATGTTATCATCGAAGCTTTCGTCGGTCCATTTGTGTTTTTCCTTCATCTCCATAGCCCAAATTGTTACATTCAAGCGGGTATCCCCGTCATTGCATCCTTCATACAACTTCGTAATCGCGTCTTTCTCGAGTTGCGCCATCTTGGCTTTCTCTCTAGATGCACCTCTTGCGTTCAACGCCTCTTTGACAAGCAGCTCTTGAACATGAGGGTCCCGCACCCAGCTTGAATCCTCATCATGTCCGACATCTTGATATACATGTCTGGCATCTTGATCTACATGATCTTCTTCGGCGTCTTCTTCATGATCACGTACGGGATGCTCTTCGTCTTCTTGCCCGCCACTGTTGTCTGGTTGCCCCTCCTCATTTACTGGCGCCCCACCATTGACGTCCTCCTCCTCACCAGCTTCATCACTTATCCACCATGTGTAGCCATCCATCAAACCATTATGCTTCAGGTGTCTTTGCAATATTACGGAATCAGGCTCGGTCACGCACTGCAGTTTGCATCTCCTACACGGACAACTTATATCCGACCTATTATTCCTTAGCATGTCGTTTGTCGCATATTGCATCCACCTAGCCACGGTGATATTGCTCATCATCTCGCGGACCATGATCGATCACCTGCGTGCACAGAGAGAGAAACACAATTATATCTCACAGCCGCCACCGGAAAAATTCAGCATGAACTTCCCTAATAATGCATGGGAGAATGCGGAGAGTGCGCCAGAAATTTGCCGAAACGGAAATGAATCGACATTTCGGAAAACATTAGCCACTCAAGATTCACATATACATCAAACCACCATAAGCTTCATATATACATCAAACCACCACAAGCTTCACATATACACTTCACATATACATCAAAACCACCACAAGCTTCACATATACACTTCACATATACAACAAACCACCACAAGCTTCACATATACACTTCACATATACATCAAACCACCACAAGCTTCAAATATACATCAAACCCAAGCTTCACATATACAACAAACCCCAAGCTAATAAAGGCAAGTATATGGGTGATAAATGCAAGAAAAGAGTTTGGGAGAAGGTCCACTTACTTCAATATGAAACAAAATAGATTTAATGCCAAGTATGGATGGATAAATGGAAGAACTGAGGTGGGGAGGAGGAGAAAACCGAATAGATCTAGGGTGAGAAGGGTGGATCTAGTTTGAGAATTGTGTGGAGTGAATGAGAGGTGGTACGTGGGGTGGAGTAGATAAGGGCATCTCTAGGCATTTAGTGGCGCATATAGCAAGTAAGTGGTGGCGCATTGTGGAAATGCGCCACCCCTAAGCTCTTATGGGTGGCACATTTCCAAAATGCGCCACCCCTAAGGACCTCATGGGTGGCGCATTTCCAAAATGCGCCACCCCTAAGCTCTTAGGGGTGGCGCATTTTGGAAATGCGCCACCTATAAGGTTCTTAGGGTTGGCGCATTATACAGAATGCGCCATGTATAAGCTCATCCATGTTGGCCCATTCTTAGGGGTGGCGCACTGGAAAATAATGCGCCACCCCAAAGTTCTTATGGGTGGTGCTTTATTTTCCCGTGCGCCACCCCTAACAGATGGTGGCGCATGGCTTATTATATGCGCCACTAATAAGGTTTCCATGTATAGCTATTTCCCTAGTAGTGAGTAAAGCAGGCGCTGCGACGATTCTCAGAACCCAAGCGCAGAGCAATCGGAGAAGAAATCAATCGACTACTCGACGCACAGTTCATCCGGGAGACGAAGAAAGCAACCTGAATTGCAAACCCAGTCCTGGTCCCTAAAAAAGACACTGACGTACTGCCGATGTGCGTGAACTACGGGCCTGTCAACAAGCACTGCCCGAAAGACCACTTCCCCCTGCCAAGAATCGACCAGATAATCAACTCTACAGCAGGATGCGACCTCCTATCCTTCCTCGATGCATACTCAGGATACAATCAGATCAGGATGAAGGAAGAAGATGAAGAACACACCTCGTTCATCACCCCCTACGGCGTATTCTGCTACGGAACTGTCACAACCCTAGTTTTGGGATGTGCTTTTATTACTAATATAATTACATCATATTTAAATTCTTGGTTTAAGAATTGGGGGTTTGGAAAAGCCTCAAAAAGAATTTAAATAAAAGGCCAGATAAAAAGTTTTTCCAAAATTCCTCCAAACAATTTTGAAAAGTCCTATAAATGAGTATGATCATTTTCAAAATGATTTGGAGTCAAACCCATGCTCATGGATTTTTCAAATATTCAAACAGAGGCTTGGAAATTAAATTTAAATGCTATTTGAATTGGATTCAAATAATTTGAATTCCAAAAATCTTCAAAACTTGGGAGTGACTAGTACTATGTCACATATGTCCAAGATAAATAATTGGGGATTTTTTAAAAATGCTTTGATATTTTTTTTAGAGCAAAACAAATAAAACAGAAAGCATAAAAAGAAAAACATTAAAAAGGCCAGAGGCCACCGGCGGCTAAACGCCGGCCGGCCTGCTAATCCCCCTCTTAATCCCTCTCTCTCTCTCACTGACGGGTGGGACCCAACCCCATTAATCCCTGTTAAGTTTTAATTAAAACGGGGTTAACCCCCAGAGGCAATGACAGGTGGGTCCCAGGCGTCAGTTGACTGGTCAGCACCCCCGTGATGTCATCCTGACATCAGCCTTGCGCAATAATCCTTTTTCTTATTTAACAGAATTCCAGAAAATAGCTAAATCTTTGGAATTCAATAACTTTTTATCCATAACTCCAAATCAAATAAATTACATATGAAAAATCATCAGAAAAATGCAAGGATTCCAAATATCATACTTTCATAGATGAAAAGCACATCTATGATGGGGAACCAGTAGCATTTAGCTATATGGTTTATTTGGAATAATTCAAAATAAATATTTAAATCATTTCAATTTAAATCTTTGCAATGCCAACCTTATCACATGAACATCAGAGGCATATCATACACATGACAACATGGTTTACCATATCCAAACATTAGGAAATGAACCTTTGACTAAATTGAACCACATTTGGAGTTTGAATTTGAATTTCTTATTCAAATCAACTTCAATTAAACTTGTTGCAAATTGAACATAGATCACATCAGTACCATGCCATGTTTCATTCTTGAATGTGCATTGCAATGTGATGTTTATACTTTGTTGTCTCAGTGTTTGCTTCTTCTCGATAGATCCATCGCCGGACGTAGTCCCTGTTTCTCCGAAGAGTGGCACCCCCCGAGTCTCGACAATAAGGCAAGCAGACCCCCTTTGATCATATCTATAAAAACCCAGTTTCCCTCTTGTTCCCTTATGCATGATTAGGTGATTCACATGTTACCGTTCTTCCACTAGTTGAACTCATCCTTTGCATGACCTATCTTTGCTACCACAGTATTAAGGAAACCTCAACCTAGCAGATACAAGTTTGTTTGTGTTCATCATGTGGCCCTTCATCCATGATATGCTATACCATGCTAGAGTTGTTTGCAATAAAGTTGATCCATCTGGGTGATGTATCGGGATGGTAGTGAACACATGCAACAAGGAGGTAACGTGTTGATGAAGTCACCCTAAAATAAGTGAACAATGAGAGGTTGTGTAGGAGTACACAGTGGGTTGTCTCATTTACACTGCCCTAGGCCCCGAGTTCTTGTGTTGTGATCCAAGACACAGATTACTACCACATGTTGGGCTCATTGACCCCTCTCGACCTATTAACTCACCCCGACTAAGGTCCAGGATTCGCATGGGTTAACTTTATTCTATTTGCTTTCCTAACGTAGCACGATTTTAGGCAAGCGCAGCACCATCCATCGAGGTGGGCTTGTCGGACCGTCCATAAATCGTCTGGGTCTTGAACGGAAACCCCGCCCGGATTCCCGATTGGGGTGCAACTCAGATAGGCGATTCCCTGGACTAGAGTTGGAGCTGTGAGGTAAGTGTCGTGGTACTATCCTCGCCAACACCGCTTGAAGGTGACGAGTTCTAGGCGATAAGTGGTA